>JBBCAQ010000036.1:5000000-10000000 GCA_038050395.1 Parthenolecanium corni | reverse complement strand
CGGCACTAACTGGACAACCAGCAAGTCTATTTTCATAAAGTCAACATGGCCTATAAGGGTGATTCTCCCAATAACACGAAAATTGCAGTAATCATCTTTTGTGCTCCATAAATAAACCTTTTCAAACAATTTTTTTTTTGTCAGATAGCTAATGATCTCCTTTAAAATATACAATAATTTCTTCTTTTTTTTCCCCCACTTCACCAAAATTAAGGAGAGCACTCAAATAGGGTAAAATTTCCATGGTAGTGGATGTAATCACATTGGTTTTTCAATCATTATCTACATTTTTGATGGTATAGCAATTTTTTTTCAAATTGAACAGAATGATTCCTAGGGAGAGATACCTTGTCCAAATAAATTAATGATATTGGTTAAAATTTAGGTTGCATGAACATTAATATAGGGAGAGTCAAAGTTTTGTAATCGTTTTTTTCCATGGTGGTGGAGAAAATTTAAGTCATCTTTGAATAATGGCACTGAAATATTTACAATGATAAAATTTAACCTAAGTGGTTTATTTTGATACATATAAAAGTAATCAAGCCAAAAGAAAACTTTTTTTCAGAATGTTGAGAAGCTATTAATAAATTTTCATTAAAAATGTGTCTTATTATTTCTTAATGCTCCATGGTAGTGGATGCTGATACTACAGTGAGCCAAAATCTGAGAAGTCCAATAAACATTTTTTCTATAATAATTGACACCCCTAACAACAAATCCAGAGTGGATTTGTTCAGATTAGTTATGTTGGGTTTCTCAGAATTAAAATACTTGTAAATTTTCCATCGTGTGGAGAAGATTTTTTTCCATGGTAGTATTCAATGCTATTTTATTATAAACACCACAATGGAAAATGTGACACCACTGTAGAAAATATGCATATTTTTGTCAACTTATCAGTTAGGGATGGAATTAGGAGGAGGTTTAGAGAGGCAATACCCCTCCACCGCAAAAAAATTCACCCCCACCCCCCCAAAAAAAAATATTTTTCCACCAAAATAATTTTTAGGAAAAATTTCTTGCTAAAATTTAATTAGTCTATAAAAAACACAAAAAATATTTGAAAAATGGTCAAAGAAGACATTAATTTGATCAAAACAATGGGTAATATTTCAAGTAACTACTATGGAATTCCATCGTAGAGTGCCCAAAGTATCCCCTGCCCCCTGTGGTGAGAATCAAGGTCAACCAATGTTGGGTACGTACTCAGGGACGCACCCACTACTATTTTCACATAAAAATATATTAAAAAATACATGTTCAAAATTTTCAAAAAAAATAGTCAATTTTCGACTTATTGGGAGAATCACCCATAATCGCTTCTTTAATTAGATGGAGGTCTAAATCTGAGATTATACAAAAATGTACCTCAATTCTGAACGTACTCTGAAGGAATGCTTTTCAGAATTAATCATTTCAATAACGTCACACTAACATCAAGCTATTTTGTGCATTTGCGCATGCGCACCGCAAACAGCAATATACTCGTATTATCCAAAGAAAGAAAAAATTCATTTCACTTAAGCGACTTCCCCTAAACTAAAATTATTTGTAAATACTTATTGTTGATTAAGTAGTCCAAATATATCCTTGTTAACAAAAAAAAAAATTTCACTCGAAAATATTTGCAACATTTCTTCCAGCAGAACTTGAAGAAAAATGTCATACTTGTTTCTCTTCTTTTTAGCAGCTGCAGATTTTTATCTATGATTTTTTCGCTGTACAAATTCTAAAACGCGATGAACTGAAATGAAATAAAATGAACGAGGCAGACAAAAAACGATGACAGTGTAAAATGGATGAACGTACAAGTACGTATAGAAACTAAGAGAAGAAAATTCCAAAGTGTCCTTAAAGTCAAGGAAAACGGATCCATCAATGACAATCGATCTGTCTTTTTTGTTTTTGTTTTTTTACGATTCGCAGCCAAGCATTTCGATTATTCTGAATCCATTAGAACTGAAAAATTTCTATTCTTCAATATATTCAGTAGATATATGTCCACCTGCTCGTACATTTCATTTCTTTAAGAGCTAGAGGTATACCTTCGAGCATACTTAACCTTTCGATCGAAGCGCAAACCAGATCTCAATGAACAAATTCATAATCTATCTTGAGAACGGAAATTCATTACAAAATAGAAGCTAAATTCTGGAATAGCTTAAAGCTGTATAGTCTACCTATACGATGTCAACATCGACGTTTAAAAAACTGCATGAAAATGTAGAATATACCTGAGCAGCATAAAAAGCAATCTCTTGACACATGTTGTGGATTTGCGTTTTGGCAGCAAAAAAGACAATTTTCGCAAAATTTTAGCTCAGAAGACAACTTGCCATTTACCGTTATTTTCTTCGAGTTTGGCACCAAATTTGTTGAAATTTCGATGAATATTATCCTTAGTGAACGCATATAGTTTTTATGCCCAAACAAAGCTATTTTCTTCATTCAGTTTTTTTACCCTTTTTTCAAAGCCCTGAAAAGAGGGTTTTTCGAGACCAATGAAAAATGCTTTAAAATGTTGAAAAGCAGAAAAAAAAAATTAAAAAAGAGTGCGTGGGTCATAGAGAAAATTTTCAAGAGTAACATATCTCAATTTGAGCCAAACTCGGTGAAAAAAATGGTAGATTACACCCTTATATTCCCCCTCCCCCTAGTTTAGAGAATGACTCAGAAATCTACACTCAGTCTTTCATTCATTTTCCAACGAATCTCACTTTCAACTTTTTGATGAATTCGAAGTTTTCAAAATAAGCTCTTCAATAGGTCTGCGAAAGTTTGACGAAAGCGAAATTACGCAGTAACACAATATTATATAGGTAGGTATATCAAATCAACCAAAATACGTTGCAAATGCTATCGTGAAACAAGAAGTTCCTTCCAGTTTTCAGCAGTGTATAAGTTACTCACAGGTAATGATGCGAAGATTTAAAGCTTCTTAAAGTCGCTTTCGCTGCGATAACCTTATTATAGCAAACACCCGAAAGCGAGACTGGAATGTCAGAGAATTTCCATTGTTTCTAGCTAATTCAGCGTTGTTTCAGCTGATACAGGTATGAGTTTTACCCAATTAATTTCGAGCACCAAGAATATCGATTTCCTCAGATCGAAAGGAGAATGGATGAATATACTCGTATTGCGTATTGTGAAATATTTGTGGAAAAATAATTTACCCGTACTTCCTCTCAACTTATTTCTATTTTGAAGATTTTGTCGACTGAAAATATCTCTGGGGGCTGTTGTATACTGTTGGTCTTCACTGGTTGTCTTAAACAAATATCCACCAGCGTAACTTTGCTATTCTATCAACAATACTTGGCTACCAAAAGACCAACTCCTGAGCGCCCTCAGACTCTAACTCAACAGTTTTGCTTTTACTTTCTTTTGTGACGAGCTTCTTTAATATACTCTCTTGAGTCTTCTTGGTGTTTTATACTGTTACATTTATTTTTCCTTCATACAAAATTACTGAGACGAGTCATCTTCTACACGATGGAATATGCGAAGTGCCTCTTACATAACTCTCACCCAATCCAACATATACCCTCATCCTCCAGTGATAGGTCGTCCGTATGAAGAAGGGCTCTTCATTTTTCACTAATCTTTCATTTAACAAAAAATTCATTACGAGAAGGAGAATAGAGATTTGATGAAAAAGAGTGAATGATAAGATTAGGAAAGTATTGAAAATCATCCAAAAATATAAGTTTTCAAATATTGGTACACTGAGAAAAATGAATAGTAATTTTTACAAATTTTCATTGGAAAACAGGGACATTTCAAGATTCAATAGACATTTTGCTTAGCATTTGTACTAATGTAATATTTTCGACCATCTAAGATGGTATATTTCATTATTTTTGTGGTAGGTAGTTTTTACTAATAAATCTCGAATTGCTCCAGTTTTCTCATAAAAATATAGAAAAAAATTACGACTGAAATTGTTTTCAGTATGTAATAAATGAAAAAAAGATAATTCATCTTAACATTCTTGACGCTTCACGAAGGCCTGCAGCTATAATATGTACTCAGACACTAATGTTTATTAAAAATTTCCGAACATAGTGAGACTTATTTTACTTTTAGGTTGAACTGCCTATTAAGGAATTATAAGCAACATTTTGGGAGATAATTTTTTGTTATTGTGCTCTGAAATACTGGTATTCAGACAGACAGTCATACCATTTCAATTATTATCTCCTACATTTGCACGCTTATACAATCAATTTACTTCCAAAAACCAATAAAACTCGACTTTATCTGACAAAGCTGTACTTTCAACACTTTTTCCAAATATAAACTCACAGTTTGTATATATAGTTTTCTAGCTTTCAATTTGAAAACTGCATTCTCAGAACAGAAAAAAAAAAAACAAACACTGCAATCTTATACGCTTTTCTAACATTTTCCTTTCCGCACAAACACAAACTTACAGACAGTACGTGAGAGAAAAACTAAAAGAATTCGATGACGACAGGAAATGAGGAAGAAACAGTTCACTTTACTCGCGTCTCAAATATTCCTCAGCACCGTGCGGACGTTCTGCTACAAATCTCAAAAGAAAGTTGATGATAGCTAATAAAAATGATGAAAGGATAAATAATTTTAAAAAAGAGATTCGCAAAAAATGGTCGAACAAAGTAAAAAAAAAATGCTGTTAAAGACGGAGGAAAGAAAATGCTTTCAAAAGAATTCGTTTGACAGTTTGATTGGTGTTTATTTCAGTCACACCGTTCGGGTAAGGCGAGAAAAAAGTAGCACAATAAAAAATAAAACAGCTTATAAAAAGAAAGCATTACAAAAAACATACACCATCACATATTGCCTTTTACAAAGGAAATACGATTTCTTATTAATACCAATAGCAGTTTTTTGTGAAATGTGGGTTGAAAGTTGAAATACAAAAGGATGATGAAAGCCACAAAATTTGAGTTTGTTGGACTCGCATGAACTGTCCCTACCATTGTTTAATATTGATTTCTTATTTTCAAACACCTATGTGGGCTTATCGTAGTAAGCCTTACTCAGTGGCAATGTTGAGGTTTCAATATGTAAAAAAAAAATTGACATCTATGGAAGTTCCACTTATTGTATATTTCCACAACATGAGTATACATAAATGTACTCTCTATGTACACTTTGGAACTTGAAGGTAACTTACACATTAAAAAATGTTACGACTTTTAGAGTAACATCGACCTTTCACCCTAAGGTCCCTTTTCAAGGGAGGGGGTTGGAGGGCTATGAAAAGCGAGGACATTAGGGAACTTGTCAGGCTATAAATAGTGTTTTTACAGTTTATTTTACTTACCACGCCATTGACGAAGCCCATCAAAATGCATGGCAAAATGGCCGTCGAACCGGTTTGAGCGGTGATTATAGTTTGATTTTTCGTCACGAAAATTGACGAATTTGTGGAAGCACATTCTTTGAAATGAGGTTTTTTGTGATGATGTCGTATGTGGTTGTTATCACAGAGAAATGCATACTCGTTACCGAAAAATTTTTGTGATTTTTCTGAAACATAGAAAATTGTTAAATCAATATTAATTTTTGTTGTAGGCTATTTTGAACCAATATAAACTTATTGTTAGTGTAAATTCTCTTTTCTAGTAGTAAATGAACTGGATATTATCACAATGCAGTTGGCAAAATAAAGTTTAACTTTTCTGATAAAAGAGTAAAAAGTATAGGTATAGGTAGCAAAAAACGTCCTAAAGAACACGGATACTTGAAATTATAGGACTGTTTGTCCATCCAGAAATATAACTTATTCACCACCTTCACTTTTAATCTCACATATTACAGGAATTCTGCTCAAAATTTCGTCTCTTCAAAATACATTTTGTACGTTTTAGGAGATCGCGGAAGTCCTGAAACAGAGATGATTTTGCATTTTTCACAGACCTATAATTTGTCTGTTACAAATTTTTCATTTAGGGAACCTGATATTTGCTCCTCGCTTTTCCTCTTTTATCATCATCATCATCATAATTGGAGAGAATAATTTCTGCTTCATTCGCAGCTCTCAACCATGGAGAATCATCTTAAATGAGCCTAAAATTATGTGTAACGGCTGAAGGCTGCGCAGCCTAATGCAGATTAATAAAGAGAATAGCATCCACAATTAATGGAAAACAATTATTCTTCTCCGGTCGGCTCCTTTAATAGATTTTCTCGCAAGACAGCTGAAAAGTGACCTTACAATATTTTCGCACAGCAAAACGCTCCCTTCAAATTATCAGCCATTAAATAACGTTAAACCGTGCCACTTCATCATTTTGAGATACGGGTTCTTGTTTCAGAGATTTAATTCAAACGGCCAAGTATATTAGGTATAATTGAGAGAATGTACCTGATTTTTTATTTTAAGCTTCAAAATGTCTTATCGGAATGATGAATAGAATACAGAAAAGAGTTCACAAACCGTCAACAAATATTTGAAATTATCTAAATTTTTTTCCCCCAAATAAAGTTAATGGGAACTGTCTGAAGTGACATGAGCCAAGCGTATTATGATAAAGAGCAACACGGAATTAAAGTTGAAAAACACGAGAAGCTCTAGCGAGAAATTTTTTTAATTAAACAAAATTGGTAAAACATGTTTGTGATCACGGTGAAATTTTAGAGGATTTATGAAAAAAGTAATTTTAGAAACCCTTTTTCTCACTCAAAAGTTTTTAATTCATGAGAAAATAGTTTAAAAACACATATAAAACACCATTATCTAATTTTTGAGTTCCAAACCCTTACATAATGCATTTTTTTAAACAAATCTCTCTCATCTATAAGCACGCAACATATGAAAAATACATTATGTTGCGTCCTTAAACTACATAATGAGCCATGTTATAACCGTAAAAGAGGCATCAAGAGAAGCAACAAAATTCAAATCATACTCAGAAAAAAAGAATTCAGCCAGATAGAGAGATTGGAGGAGGCGGGTGAGAGGGGATTGTGTACGCGCAGAATGACGTAATAGTCGAGAGCGATCAAATGTTTAAAAAGTGGTTCGAAGCGTTTCCATATTTGAAAAGCGGATTCGAAGGGTTAAAAAAAAATATTGTGTCTTCGCAGAAGGTGGCCATTTTAAAAATTTTTTGTGATAATTATCATAATTTTACTATTAATTAGCCATTAAATCTCTCTATTTGCCTGAATTCTTTTTTTTCTGTGTATGATTTGAATTTTGTTGCCTCTTGGTCCCTCTTTTATGGCTATAACATGGCTTAGTAGTTTAAGGACGCAACATAATGTATTTTTTCTATGTTGCGTGCTTAAACTACTAACCCTGTATATACCTGACAAGAGAATACTTATAGTCAATATAAGACCAGTACGCTCTCATTAATTTGATTCTTATAAGTATCTAATGTATCTCAAGGATATATTTAATTTTTCTTGATTTTGCCTCATCCCAATGTTGCCACTGGAAAATCAACGAAAATTAAAAAAAAAAGAAGTACACACATTCCATTAGAAAGTCTCACTCAAATAGAGAATATGTTCGGGATTTCTTGAAAATTTTAGTTCATTTTTCCTTGACAACAGTGGGTCAAATGAACACAATGCAATGGCCCTGAGGTACATAGATAAGGATCACTTACATCTTATGAGAATGGTTCCATTCCAGTAATCTTTTATCATCGTGCATTTGTTTCAATTCCACTTATGTCTCAGTTTTAAGTAAGATAACAAAAATTCTAACTAGGTGGTTATGACTTCTATAATATGCAAAATCAGACAAATATAACAATTTCTACTGATCATATAAAAAGTTCTGTTACTCTTTCGCGTGTTCTTATGAAGAGACAGATTATTAGTTTAATTGCAGCAGACACCCCTATGAGGTCCTGTTTTTAGTAACTATACAGGGAAACGTGACACGACAGTTTTGAGAAATTATTGTAACCAACACCTAACCTATAAATTTGTAAGAGTACTCCGTACGCACCTATTTAATTTATAGTTGTCATGAATTACGGTAAACATTTCCACTTTTGTATCGTTAAAGGATAAACCACAATTGCGGACAAATACCAACTATATGGCAGCGTTCGTTGTTTGCGGTGAGCAGAATTCTAAATACTTTTTGGTAGAAGAATGGGAGAAGACCAACAGCATTTATTTTCAAACTTATCATTCTCCATTTAGGTTCCGGGCTTCTTGGAAACTTTTCTTTGTTCGCTTCGATGTTATCGAAACAACCAGCAAACATGAAATCAAAACAGTCTACGAAGAGGGCCAACTCTTTTTTTTTCTACAGCCACAAGAAAGCAGAGGCTCTTAAGTTCTTAGTTCAGTCACTTCAGAATCACTAAAGTGCTTTTTGACAAATACAAAAACCATTCTAAAAGTAATTTCGTATTTTTTTTTTGGCTACCTGGTAACACTGGCCGGGAACGATTTCTAGGGGTACGTACGTATAGCTAAGATACCCAACTTTATCAAGCAAATTTTATATCTCTACTGTTGTTGAGTGTTTTACTATTTTCGCTTTACACTAGTCTGAATCAGTCTGAATATGTGCGATGTAAATAATTTTGTTTTTTCTCCAAACTGGAGTTATGAAAATTAGTTCAGAGTAGTGAAAAATACCTGAATCATTTAAGCAAATATACAAACTCTTCTTCTAAATAAGACGGGTTCCAGGATTTTGCATTTTTTCTTTGTGATTTTATAAAGGCAACGAACTTTCTTTTAGGACAGCTCCTTGAACTTAGCCCGAGGTCAGAGTAGAAGACAAAGAAGTATTTTGCGAAAAAATTGTGTCAATTTCTTTCTATTTAAAATGCTAAATGGTCCACAAATCTCGAGGGGTTATTTATGTAAACAAGCAAGAAAAAAATTGTTTCTATACCCTCTTTTCTATTCAAATGATCTGAATTTCAACGTAAGCAGTTTAGAAAAAAAAAAGGGTTTTATTTTTGGCATTGAAAAAACGATAAAATTACCTAAGCCAACATTTTTACCTAAATTTATTTATGCTACAAACCAGACGAATAGTTAGAATGGGTTCATGTTTTTTTTTTCCACTTATTGCCAGTTCAATGTTGTTTTTTTCCAGCAAAACACTTTCTAAAAAAAAGTTTTTAACCGCAAATTCGATAAGCTCTTTCAACCGCTACCAGAAAAAAAACAGCCTAGTGACACGACCTAACTTACTCAACTTCCTCTATTTTTTTTTTCTCCTTCTCCAAGAGAGAAAAAAAAACTCAGCTTCTGTACAAACTTTTAATACAGGAAAAAACCATTTGCTACGCCACGGTGAATGAATTTTTATTCGATAGCAGAAAAAAAAAAATCGAAGTAATATTTCAAACTTTAAAGGTTTACTACAGAATAAGTATAAATCATTTTGTTATATGTCATTTAGGCCAAAGGCAAAAAACCAAAATGAACTTTTTAGTTTGTTCTCTCACTTTTATGAACTTTCATTTTCCCGCCTTTTTCTTTCTTTCATTTCTAATTATCGTGTCGAACTTTTACTCGCAATTTGGACCATAGGAAGCATTTTCGGTTGATTTAAAAACTTTTCAATTAATCTTTGCTTTGGCATCTTGATTTTAAATCTATTCAGTAAAAAGTTGAACACAAGAGACACTTCGAAGAGGAAGTTATAGTTAAGACGAAAATCCTCTTTCATCTCATTTCTATGTAGGGAAAAAGAGAAGGCACTGTATCGATAATATCGACATATTTTTCCACTTCGTTTAATACGAAGAAAAAAAAACTTAAACCAATTGATGCAAATTAAAAAAAAAATCCAGGAAAGTAAGTTGATGAAATGTTTATTCGTAAATTTGAATTAAGTATTTCAATTTTTGTGTCGAAAGGTGGGGGTTGGGGGAAGGAGGGATAAGATTTGTTTCAGGAAACCTAAGCCTCTTAGTTTCTCGTCAGAGTTTGTTCATCTTTCAGTTTTTAAATTATTTCAAATTCATATTTTGATCGCGTGAGTTTTAAATGTATCCTCCATTTTAAAATGAGTTCAGCATCAGTTCACAAAGCGATTAGAAATCCATACTCAAAATCGATTCAAAATTCAATCACAAATCGTCTTTTAAAAAATTCAACATCATTTAAAAAATTATTATTAATAAGTAATCTCAAGTGTCTCTCTTGTTTTATTTTTTCAAGTAAAATATTTTCTTTGAATTTTTGAAAATTGATTCAACTTGAAAACTATCCGATTTGTCATTGAGGCATAAAAAAACTTTTTACAGAAGTTCCAAAAACTGTACTAATTACTGTCATTTTTTAAACGTAATAAAATCAGTTTTCACACATACTGTAAGAATTAAAAAATGAAAACTAGTTTTTTTTCTATTAGCTTTTTTAAGTAAGTACATAAATCATTGTCACATTCGAAGAAGTCACTTCCAAACGGCGCAAATGGAAAATATTTATTCAATCGTATTAATTGAAATTCGATTAAGAAGATACGAAATTCGAATGCGATTTTTGCAACCATTTTATATCCTTTCCATTTTTGAGGCGAAAATTAAAACGTTTGAATACTTCCTTATAAGCAAAAAAATTTTCGATTTTTGAAGAATAACAATTTACAAAGGTATAATTCGCAGTTTTGGTAAAGAGGCCTTCACTTTTTCTATGCGGTAACATTTTTCCGTCAGAAAATTTTATTCTCTCTTCGTCTACAAAAAAATTTACATTTTTACAGCCGTAAAAACCTTCAAAGTGTAGAAAGAGAATAACAAATGAAAAATAAAATTTACTTTGATACCGCAGAGAACAATATATACATTACAAATGACTGAAAATTTCTCTCTTCCATATTTTCTCGCCTGATAATAATTTTTTTTTTAAATTCATTCCATCTGCCACAAAAAAAAAAAAATGAGGCATGTAATATGTTTTTAAAATAAGAATATTATTGTCCTAAACTTTCAAAATTGCCTTTCATTTTTGTGTACAAATCCGAAAGTTTTGCTTCCTTCATATTCTTTTATTTTTTTGTTTATAACTACGTCCGTATAACTAATATTTATAAAAAAAAATTAAGGTGAAATAAGTTTACTTTTTTCATTTTTTCCTCACCACTTTTCTCTGATTATCGTTTTGTATAGTACTCGTAATTTCGATTGCCAAAAAATGAAAGTCATTCTTTTCCGTTTTCTAGCAGTTCTTTTTTTGTTTTTTTGTTTTACTTTTTTGTTGGTGTTTTTCTTTTTCAAAAAAATTTTTTTTCTTTGCTCGATATTCTTTTTAGTGCTTATTTCGGAAGTTTTAAAATTGTATTTTATATACTCGTATACCTTCTTCATTACTACTCGAGAACATATTTTCCTTATACCATCGCTATACCAAGTAAAAAGTTTCTTTCCTCGTTTTTTCCAACTGAAATCGTATAAAATGATTACAGCGACGGTTTTTTACGGTTGTATTTTTTATTTGAAACAAAATTTAATGTCTTATTTTTTTACCTTGATTTTCTTTCGTCGCTTTAATCAGCAAATGAAAGAAACGTTTGAGAGTCGTTAATATTGAATAAAATTTTCATTGAACTTTTTTCGTCTACGACGTATAAATGGCGATTGAAAATCAATTTTTATTATATGACATTATTCTTATCGTCTGTGTTTGAGCACAGGTTTATGGTAGGTAAATTGATACGAATGGTAATGTAAGCAATGCGTATATATTCGCTTATAATATGAGTAACAAATTTCATTTAGAAAAACGTAATCTACCTTCGAAGGTTTCATATTATCTCATCATTTCAAATACTTCGATTCTAGAATTTTTGAATTTTAAAAACGTCAAGTCAGACTGTTTTTCAATTCTGAGAAACAAGTAAAACTGTAAATGAATAGAGTACCTTCTTTGCAAAATGAAATAAAAGTCCTCAGGTCAATTTTTTTTTAATGTCAAAAACACTGACCAAATAATATGTTTTATACTTTATTTCTGCCTCTTAGATATGATACGAAATACGTGAGCCAAAATTACGTCCCAGTTTATTTACAATAGAGCAGGAACTTCGCGAACTGCTCAAGGGTACTTCATTTTTTGACACTTCAGCTTCTTGTTTCATAAAGAATGAACTGCTGAACCAACTTCTACTTGTAGGGAAAAGTTTATCATCTCTTCATTTTTATATTCAGCAATCGTTTTCGTGTTGTCCGTCATAAAGTTATAAGCTAGTTGACAACTTTGTTATAAACATTTTCTTTTTCTTTACTCTTATTTTGCTGCAGAGAATACCAATTTGAAAATTTATTTTGGCTGTTTATAAATTCTGATTGCAGAAAAGACTATAAGTAAAGACCAAATCTATTGAATTTCAGTATTCAGTAATGTGTATTCGGTAATATTATTTTCGCTGTTATTATCGCCACATACTCGTTTTCGTTTTTTTTTATTCTTTTATTACGTAGCTCTTATCAATGCAAAAATTCGTTTTTCAGTTACTAAAGTATATTCGCGATGTAATGATGAATTCCGCCGTTTATGTTCATTATTATTAATATATTTCGTTTTACGTCAAAACTCAAAAGGTTATGGGTTCAGAACGCTTCATCTGTGTAATTCGCGGTACAGTTCGTTTTTTCTGATGATGATCAATGTTCAAAGTTCGTGAGCATTCAAATGCGCGTTTGCATTAACAACATTTGCATTTCCTTCACTTAGTTCGCGATTTCCTTCATTTAGTTCGTTTTTCCATTCGTTTCTATGTGTGCGAGTACACAAAACAATGGAATTCACTAAAGGAATCAAACCATTGAAGAATGCTGATGATTGGCCATTATGGAAGGACAGAGTACTCGACGTCATGTCCTACTTCAATGCAATCGATATCATTGAAGGTAAGAGCACTAAACCTGTACTTCCCGCAGAGCCAACGAAAGCTCAGAACTAATCGCTAGCGCAATGGTCAAGAGCTGAAGCGAGTGCCAAAATCGTTATTTCGCAGTGCGTAGGTGACGAACTTCATCAACGTATTTCCGGTCGTTTATCTGCGAAAGAGGCGTGGGACGTTCTTGTCCAAGAATTCGATAGTAAAGCTGAGGACCAGCTATTCAGACAGTGTCTCAATTTCTTCAACGTTGAGTGGTCTGATAACAAAGATGCGCCATCCGTCTTAGCGCGCATCAAAAATCAGCATCGCGATTTCACTGCTGGTTTAAAAACGCGCAAAATCGAAAGTGTCGATAGTCTTCTCGAATTATTGTTCGTTTCCAAAGTCCTTCATATTTTGCCGAAACGACTCGAATCGTTCAAATCGAGTTATCTTATGATGAAGGCAAACGACAATAAGACCATCGACGATATCTCATCCGCGCTCATTCTACACGAGAGAAACGTCGCTCCAGTGTCTGCATCGAGCTCGTCAGGTGAGGTTTTGGAGGCACGCGGTACCAGAGGCAAGTTCTTTCGGAAAACGAACAAGCCTCCTCCAAACCATTCGTCAGAAGGCGACAACAAAAATTCGAATCTCGTCTGCAAGTATTGCGGTAACAAGGGTCACTGGCTGAGGCAGTGCTCACGATGGAAGGCAGATGGAGAACCTCCGTATCCTGCTCGCGCTGGCGGAACATCAGGTCGAAAACCTAGCGCAACGGTCAGCGAGACAGATACGAAGATGGCGCTAGCAACGGTCAGCAGCGATGTGTTTTCGGCGTCAACCAACGACAAATGGTGGGTCGACAACGGTGCTACGAAGCACATCACCAACAACTTCAGCTGGTTCACGTCGTACGAACCATTCGTGAATAAGTCTACGGTGACAGCAGCGGGTAAAGAAGTACTGAGAGCTCGTGGAAGCGGAACGATCGAAGTCGCAAACTATTTCAAAGGTAAACTCGAGACATTTTCTTTGAACAATGTTTGGTACGTTCCGGAGATTTCGCGCAATCTCTTCTCGGTATTGGCAGCGCATGACCGAAACCCATCTAGTAGGTTCGAATCCAATCAACACAGCTGTCGTTTCGTCGTCGGTAGCAAGATCGTTTTCGCAGGGAAGCGGGAGCCATTTGGTACGCTCTACGAAGCTTCTTTTCACACAGTTCATCCGGAAGATGTATGTGCGAACGTTGTCGAAAACGATCAGATGTTGCAGCTCTATCACGAACGTTGGGGCCATATGGACAAGCGTCATGTCCGTAACAAGCTCCAATCCGAATTGGGCATCGAAGTAAAAGTCAACAACGACATATGCGAGAGTTGTCAATATGGCAAGGCGCATCGACTTTCATTCGGTCATCGAGCTCGTACAACTGCACCAGGTGAGTTGTTATCGGGTGATGTATGCGGAGCGTTCGATCCATCGTTCAATGGTCGAAGATACTTGATCGTCATCAAGGATCACTTTTCACATTATCGCTATACGTTTGTGTCAAAAGAGAAAAACGCGGTGAAGGATGCGTTGCGCATCGTACTGGCGCAAGCGCGTTCATTAGGACACAACGTTAAAGAATTTTTAAGCGATAACGGCGGTGAATTTGACAACGGTGATGTCAGAGCCCTACTGCAAGAGTACGGAGTTACTCAGAGGTTAACCGCGCCATATACCCCACAGCAAAACGGAGCTGTCGAACGAGAGAATCGCACCATCGTCGAAATGGCGCGTACATTCAAATACTCGAACCCGGAAGTCGAGTTTCCTTCTGCAATATGGGCAGAATTAGTCACCACCGCGGGCTACGTGTTAAATCGTCTCGGAAAATCGTCGGTCGAGAATAAGAGTCCACACGAAGTCTGGCTTGGTCAAAAGCCACGTATCAAGCACCTTCGCATCGTCAGTTCGAAGTGCTACGTTCACGTTCCAGACAAGAAGAGAAGGAAAATGGATTCAAAAGCTGTTTCTGGTTATTTAGTCGGCTATGACGGAAATGAAAGGTATCGAGTTTACGTGCCTGAAAGACACGACATTGTTTTGTCACGCGATGTTGTCTTTCACGAGAAAATAGTCGACTGTACAGAAAAGGTATCGCTACCTTTACCAGAAAATAAAATAGAAAACGCGTCGGACGAAACCGAAATAGAAAATGCGCAAAAAGAAACCAATGATGCGCATGAAGATGAGGATGCGAGCTCAAGTCAAAATGAGTCATCCGAATCGTCTTCTGATAGTGAAGATGATAACGCTCAGCAGGAGGCTCAGTCCCCATCCACGCGAAGAGGGACTCGACATCGTAGACCACCTCCCTATCTAGAAGACTACGCGACCATGGCAGAAGCTTTCATTTTGGAGGATAATCCGAAAACCTTCGCAGAAGCTATCCAACGTCCAGACCGTCTGGAATGGGAAAAGGCCATGGGTACCGAAATGGAATCGATGCGTGAACATCGTGCATGGGACTTAGTCGAGCTCCCAAAAGGAAAATTTGCCATCAAAAACAGATGGGTTTTTCGCCTGAAACGCAACCCTGATGGTTCTGTCGATAGATACAGAGCTCGAATGGTAATTCAAGGGTGTGCTCAACGTGCTGGAGTCGATTACGGAGAAATATTCAGTCCTGTCACGCGTCTCGATACTGTTCGTTCATTATTAGCGGTTGCAGCGGTGCAACGTATGAAAGTCATGCAGTTCGACGTTTCTACTGCATTTCTTTATGGTGCTGTGGATGAAGAAATTTACATGCATCAACCAGTCGGGTTTGAAGATGATACAAATCGCGTGTGTCGTCTAAATCGAAGTCTGTATGGCCTGAAACAAGCATCGAGATGCTGGAACCAGAAGTTCGACAAGTTCGTGGTTAGTCTGGGCTTCATGCAGAGTAAAGAAGATCCGTGCGTGTATATTCGTCATCACAAAGTCATAGTCGCGTTGTATGTTGATGATGGATTGGTTGTGTCCACTAATCAAGACGAATTGGACAACTTCCTCAATGAGCTTTGGTCCAAATTCAAAATAGTGGCAAAAGAGCTTAATTATTTCCTAGGGCTCGAAATATCACAAAGTAAAAATGGTGATATCTCCGTGGGTCAATCAGCGTTCGTCGATAAGCTCTTGGAGCGGTTCAACATGGTCGGTTGCAAACCAGTTTCCACCCCAATTGAGAAGTTAACGAGTTCAGCGTCGGGGAAAGAAAACGTCACTTTCCCATATCGTTCAGCAGTGGGAGCTCTCCTATACTTGGCTAGGGGCTCTCGTTTTGACATTGCTTTTGCAGTCAGTGTACTATCCCGTTCACTAGAAAACCCAACCGTCGAAGATGTGGGTCGAGTCAAACGTGTCTTCAGATATTTAGCCGGAACAAAAGATCTGAAATTGGTGTATCGCAGCGAACCAGAAAGTCGGGTCATGAGCTGTTACAGTGATGCCGATTTCGCTGGTTGTCAAACAACACTTCGTTCAACTACGGGAGTCGTCATCATGTTTGCAGATGCGGCTGTCTGTTGGTTAAGTCGTCGTCAACAACTTGTCTCGGACTCTACGTGTGAGGCTGAGACTATCGCGGCAAACGCCGCCTCCAAAGAAATCGTATGGTTAGCGAGATTGCTGAAAGAACTTATCAATCTTTCGGCAATACCTGTGCTTCAAATCGACAACCAAGCAGCGAAGAGATTGTCGGAGAATCCGGAGTTTCACTTCCGGACTAAGCACATTCAACGCAAGTATCTGTTCATTCGGGACAGGATCAAGAAGAAGATGTTAGAGGTTTGCCACGTCGAATCCGATCTACAATTGGCAGATATATTTACTAAACCTTTACCCCGTATTCGTTTGCTTAAGTTAAGACACATGTTAGGACTTAAGTCTAATATTTAAGAATTTTTCGTAAATTCCGTTTTTTGTTTCTTTTTGAATAATATTTTTCGAATAGGGGAAAGTATTGAATTTCAGTATTCAGTAATGTGTATTCGGTAATATTATTTTCGCTGTTATTATCGCCACATACTCGTTTTCGTTTTTTTTTATTCTTTTATTACGTAGCTCTTATCAATGCAAAAATTCGTTTTTCAGTTACTAAAGTATATTCGCGATGTAATGATGAATTCCGCCGTTTATGTTCATTATTATTAATATATTTCGTTTTAAAGATGTTACTTTGCTATTTTTCGTCAAAACTCAAAAAAATCTAGCCAGAGTACATATGAGTAACCTTCTTCCTTGAGGAATCAACATTTTTTTACTTAAAAATTTGCAAACTAAAGGACAGTTCGAAAGTAACTAATTGCCTAAGCTAAGAGTTTTAAAGCAGAAACGAGATTTGAACATTAAAATTTTGACTCTTCAAATATGAATTGGCAAACCATAGGTACTAATTACTTAAAATTTCCCCCTTCCACGTCCCTCAGACACGCGAAAAGAGGAAATTTTGATTTGCACCGACTACTGTATACTATATTTTATCATCAATTATCATTTTGGGTCTTCATTTCTGGGATTGCTGAGAATGCTACGTACGAATGAAAAAAGTTTTTTAGGGTTTATTGTCCCTTCCCAAACACGGTTTCTTAGGTGGGTGAGATTAATGAACGAAATTCTCGGCATTTATATCTGCTTATCATCGCTCAATGTGAAATGCTGCTGATGAGAATAGCATCTGAGTACTCATATTTTCCTATGGCCAGCCCATAATTCGTGCGTTGAACGGTGATTTTGACACGCTTTGTTAATATTCGAAATGTATACCCTTTCGATGTCGCATCCCTGAAATCCTTTTCAATTTTGATACGCTGTTACCCTAAATCATTTATGAGCCCGTATTTTAACGTTTCGTATGCATTCGATAAATGCTCCATTAAATTAATGAGCGAAATTATAGCGATATTTGCACAAATGATGTTGGAGAATGAAATGCCTTCCAGAGAGAGGTGGTACATTAAATTTCTTTCAGGTGGGTATAATAACACGGTGGAAAGGAGAGAAAAAAATAGATTTCGTACTTACAATTTAATTTCATCCATATAACTTATACTTATTCCGTATCCATCCAACGACCTCGTATTCCTCATCTGCTCTCATCACATTGTGAGTAAATTGCTTCAATTCCCTTGAATAGGTATATCTAGATACGAGATGAGCTGTTCGAATATGCTACCTTATGCGCATGCGCATTATCTTAATTTTGAAGAATTGAAGAACAGACTGTTGTTCCCATTCGATTTTAAATCGCTTTTTCCTGATATACTTCCAAATCAATGATGCCAACTGCAAAGATTAATTTTAAAAACCAGGGATTTCAGGAACCCTTTGAATTTCAGTGATCTTTTTCTTCTATTTTTGGAAATTTTGGAGATTTTTTCTCAATTTCCAACTTTACTATCAACTATCAACTTCTTGTTTTTAATTAGTCTCCCCCCTCCCTAATTAAATTTGATTAGCACATGTACAAAAAGGCTCCCGATGGGCAAAAAATGAGAAAATGATCCGGAAAATGAGAATTTTATCCGTTGTCAGTCCGTTTTTATTTTCGATCATCGGATCTGAAAATTTGCAGTTATTTTTGTCATCTTGATTAATTTTCCAAATCCGTTTGTAAAACGGATTTCCTGATTATAATCAGTGATAATTTTTGGGCAATTTTTCTAAATCCGTTTGTAAAACGGTTTCACGGATTATAACCCGGGCCAACAAATATGATAAAACAGCCTTCACGGAAAATAATCCGGACTCATTTCCGGCAAGACTGATTACAATCCGTTCGAAATCCGTTTTAGAAGCCGAAAAACAGGAAAATTCCGGGTTATAATCCAGAAACGGATTATAACCCGGAATAAAACTGATCCGTTTTCAAAATATTTTGCCCATAGGGCTATATTCTCCCAGTTTTTCGTTTTAGCGGGCAAAAATTCAAATTTGTAGCACAAACAGTGGTTACAGTGATTTTTTGTATGTTCAAAGCAGGGATTTTAAACATTATTTAGGTTAGCAATCGCTGTTACAGATGCTCATAATTCAATCGCTCCATCCTTGATTCCCATCTGCATCTGGAAATTGGTTCCACCTTCAACTTTGAGCTCAATTTCTCTTTAAAAAATACGCTCATTTGAGCATCTGCCTCACGGTTCCTGCTTTCACTGCTCGCGAATTAGACTTAAAGAGCACTCACGAAATACTCAAGATGATCATTAATTTAGTGCATTCTTATTCTACGTACTTAAAAGCTCGAATTCAACCCCTCTCAACATTCCATTCGATCATTTTCAGAGCACACATTAATTCCTGTGCACAGAAGAACACCGACGTAGACATGTAGCTATTTTTCGTAGATTCTGCCACTTATGGGGTGCAGTGCAATCTACCCACTAGAAATTTATAAATTTGCTCTCATTTGGCCTTTAACGCCTCAAATAGCTACTCGTTTATATTATGTTCCCCTCCTCGGTTTGAGCATGGAAAAGTGCAATAAATAAAATCAGATGGTGGAACTCGCCGGTCAAAATCTTTTCACTAATTGGCCTCGATATAATGCCAAATGTACAAGGTGAGCAATTGTAGCGGATTATCACTACCCTTGTTTACACACCCTTACGAGGTGTGCTCCACGTATACGCAGAGAACAGGCAACACTTGAAGTGCTGTATGTGAAAATCTATTATTCTCTCTTTGTTTCCAAGTAACTCATTTATTATAAGGACAAAATTATGCGACCTATTTAAAACGGTGCGACGTTGTCGTCTTCGACCTTACTTTCGAATCTCAACTTTTTGTGTATGTCGAGGACGTGTTTTCAGGTGTCATAACGTCCTCCTTCATTAACTCCTAAATGTCTTTCGACGTTAAGGGTACCTACATCATGACGACGATTTCCAACATTTCTCACCATACATATAACGTAGGTAGGCGTGAATAATGTGGATTAAACAAAATTTCGCACGATGATGAAAATAAAGAAAATATATAAGAGCAGCAAAGTAAAAGAGCAGTGAAGAGACAAGTTTTTAGAAATGAATTAACGTATAAGTATGTAGATGTAGTACATACATCATAATCGAATATGTAAAGCAGGGAGAAGCTAAAATTTACGAATTCATATGAATTAAAAAGGTATGAAACGTTGAAAAAATGCTTTAAAAATAGGTGCAATGAAATAATATATTTATACAATCATGCAAAAACCAGTGGCGTACTTGAACCAACTTTCTGAGGAGAGGGGTTTCACAGAGCCATTAGGCACATTTTTCCACCTCGCTACTGAAGTATAGGAAAAATGAATTACAATAAAAAGTTATTACAAACGAACTCCAAACGACCAGTGAATTTGGCTTGTTATAACTGGACTTCGTTGTAATCAGAATCACGTATTCTTTTTTTATCTATGTCTAAAACTTGGATCATTTGGACTGTATTAACTTTATCTTCAGATCAGCTGATTCATCGAATAAATATACAAACAGTAAATGCGATGCTTAATCAACTAAGTACGTATATATATAATCTTTTTTAGAATTCTTACGAACGAACATCAACAAGGGCACGGGAGTTTCTAAATCATTTTTTTCTACTTTGCATCCCCCCCTCACGCTAACATGGCATTGGCAAAAACTACAGCTAGACGGCAAGTAGTATCAGAGACTTTAAAGTTGCTAAAAATTTTACTGGTACCTAATTGAAAGACATATCATTGATTACGTTTGACAGATTTTATTAAATAGATTGCGTCCTTATATCTTCTATAAGAAATACCTTTTTACATCCTTTTGGGAATGAGACTGCAACGGACTGCAATAGATAGAACGTGGTAATAAAAACCAGATGGGCGTGACGAATTGAAAGTTGTAACGCCAACAAAATGCTAATGACCAAAGCGAAAAAAAAAAGAAGCAAAAGCAATTCTGTGAATGATATGAGGGTGGAATATAGAGGGTGACTGAAATAAAAGTAAAAGCGTTATAGACTTTTGAGGCAACCAGAGTATGATAAATTATCCACTACCCATATGCAATGTACCCTATTATACGTTGGTTTATTTCACAATTAGTGAAGCAATCACAAAGCCGCACCGAAATGAGAGAACAGAAAAAATAAACTACCTACTAAAATTGTAGATGCAAACAAATTTGGCTCTTACAGTCCATTTTCGAATTTGTAAGAGTAATTACCTTCGACATTGGTTTGTTTATTCAGTAAAAACTCAATCTTATCTCTTAAAATATGGATGATGGATGTACAGTAGACTATGTTAACAATTACGTCCCAATCAGATAGAAAATTGAAGAATAAAAAACTGGACAAATATATGAGAACCACATTCACCCCTAAATGCAAATGAATGATAATGTTCAGGGTGAAAATAAAGTATAGTGGGGACGTTATCACACATAGTTCAGTTAATTCAATGAGAAAAAAGGTGCTCGAAAAGGAGGGCAAGTGTAAGAAATACGTACTTTGCGAATTATATTAATCGAATGCTTAGCAATAATTATTGGTTCACGCAGGTACCAGCAGATGTGAAACCGCGTACTTCTAATTGTTTTGATTAATCAAAGTTAAGCAGCTACATTGTGCCGCTCAGTTGGATGGGTGATCATTTTACTTTTACTTTCAACATAGGAAAGTATAGAGGTGCAGGTATTACTTTTGTAGTAGCTAAAACTCATTTTGAGCAAAATTTCCCGGACTACAGACTGTAATTGTTTTTACCAATAGAATACCAAGTCCTTAGATATAGAGCATATATTACTCGTATTTTGAATAAGTCTGAAAAAAGCAAACAAGGAAAATAAGAAATTTAGAATGGGAAAATACGCAAACCGACGACAAACAGTAGACTGGACAAAGAACTTTGATATAGGTAGGCATTATGGGCTTCCCAGCTGCATGGCATGCATCCATATAGGAGTGGAAACACATAATACGTATGAGTTGATTCGGCGAAGCATTATTAAAAATTACTCTTTACATTCAGCCCTGGTTTCAAAGACGAGTTTTCGTTTAACGTTGAATTAAATATGAACGTTTCGTAGTCGCACTAATGCGATTCCACGTACGTCTCGAAGGATTTTTATTTATTCGTAAGTATTCCTCTGAGACCTAAAAACGAATGAGAAAGACAAAGAAAGCCAAAAAAAAAGAAGAAATAAGACGATGGAGAAAAAAAGAATGTAGAAGGAAACCAGAATACCCTATATTCCATTAGCAAAAGGTTTCGATCCTATTCTGAAGCCCCTTTCCACTAATCACATTATTTGAACGACTGGCACTACATTAAAAGCTACCAAAAGAAAAAAGCTGTGAAACGAATTGAAGGGGATATTCAAAAAGGGCCTAAGTCGACTAAGGCCCTTTTTTGAAATCCACCATATTCATTATCTATGAACTTTCCTCATTCTAAACAGCAGTCACTCAGCACTGTCTCGTGAAAATTTGTGAAGTTACATCATTTTTTAGTTGGCGAGGTTGGCTCTATAATTGTTACGTATTTATGATGGTATGCAACACCAATAAGGAATACCGTGGGTTTTTGGTGTTTGTTGGTGTTTTAAAATGGCTAGTGTGGTTATAGTTGTCAAAGTTAAATTAATAAAGTCTTCCTTCATTTCATATACTTACACGGTTTTTCATGAAACCCATCAAAATTCATCATAAATTGCTCTAAGTTTATTAATTCACATGGATATGAAAAAAGAGCTTAAATAGGGTTTTAGCCAAATCGCTATAAACCAATTTCTAATAGAATTTCATGATTTTTCATCATGGAAAACTTGAAACTATATTCTTCAAATCTTTTTAGAAGGGTTCAAAAGGGATTATTTTGGATGGATGTGCAAAACTAGGGTTTATGTAGGGTTTTAACTAAATAGCTATAAATCCATTTCTATGGATTTTAAAATGGCGAAACATGGTTCATTGTCTAGCCCATAGATTAGACAAACATGTTCTTACCCTCTTTGGACTCCATCTCACACGTACATCATTTTACAACTAAATGAAAACTTTAACTTCTTCTAAAATAAAATGGAATTAAAAATTGAAAACAAGTGAAAAAAAGCTAATTTGTCAAAATAAAATAAAACTCGTGGAAATGATTTTCAAACTGTTTTTTATTTTTTGAAAAACTAAAAGATCACGAAAATAGGTATAATTCATTGTGGCTTTTAATAAGGTGCGAAAAAGTAAGAATTTCATCAGTCGAAAGTCGTCTACGCGCGCATTAAAAATGGAGTCCATATTTTTCAACGCTGAATTGCATTCCTTTCGAAAATGGGTACTAAAAATGCAGGACCCTTAATCATAAAGAACATCACCACCAAATATTTCATAGCTCGAGAATATTCGCTGTGCTGACGTCTTACCTTCATTGTGGTGAATGATGTTCTGGAAGAATTTGTTAGAAAATCAACCACCTCCACCCAGCATCCTCCATAAATAACCTACTCACTCGTAAATATCCTTCGTTGGGGCCAAATTGGTTTGTTCATCGAAATTCTCACTGGTAACGTCTTTTCTACATTCATGAGGAATCTTCATACAGCTCGTCATGGGAATAATTCGTCTTTACTCGTAGTATAACATTTCGCCTTGCAATTTTGATTCGTTATAGCCTTTTTCCAGATAATTTATTTAGATTTTTTCAGCTAATTTTCGCAAACTGCAACACCAAAAATTGAAGGCAAAAGGTGGACTTGAACTTCAGTAACAAATCCTGACGATGAGACTTGGAATGGAAGTGTACGATTTAAATTATGTGCTAAATGATTTTGAATTGAACTTCCTTATTTCATTGGCGAATGTATCATCAATTCTACCTATAAAACTATACCTACCTATTCACCAATTCAAGGAATCATTTCTAAGAGCACGATTTTCCAATTATTATGATTATATATTTCAAGTATTTTTGTAAAAACAGCAATTTAATTGAAACAACTTGCAAAAACTTTTTCTTCATTATGAGATAATCAACCTTACAACATGAGATAACCATCCTTGTAAGTGGGGATAATTTCTACAAAAAAGGACTTCTTTCAAAAATTCATGAGGGAAAAAAATCACTCGTCTTTTTTCTCCCAATGTCAGGGGTTCAGTAAATCAGTATACCCAAAGAATGTATCTCAGATGTATCTTTCAAATTACATATAGCCAAAATTTCCAACTTCATGAGGAATTGAGAAATTACTCAAAACCAAACTTTGTGACAACTCACTCCGCTCTTCCCCACAACGTTTTCATTTCACAGAAAAAACCTTATGGAATAGCCAATTTTTTTTTCTATTTTTCAACAAGTAGTGCACTGGAGAACCCACCAGACCATCTTTTTGTAGGGTTACTAATTTTATATTTTTTTAAAGAGCTCAAGGTGGTTCCAAGGTGGTTCCTTGCTTCGCCATTTTCAAGTAGAAAAATCATATTTGAAGAAGTCCTTGCCTTCTACCACAAAAGAAGGTAGAGAATGTGTGACTACAACATACTGCGAAGTAGGATCAACCACCAAAATGTACACTCATTCTGTCGATGATGAGATTCGATTCGAAAATTCTACGATGGTGACGCTTTGCTCGGTTCACTGAATAGTTTATATTATTGATACACCAAAACGGTACTGAAATATAAAGTTACACACAGAACATACAGTAGTGTATCTTATCTTTGCAATTTGTGCTGGTATTTAATCATCCCGTATGAACTTTCAACATATTTAGTGCACGCGATAAGAGTTTGTAACTCGACCATGCAAAAATATTCGTGCACCACCAACGGTAACAGCTGCTCCGATATAATCCAGTCAAATTTACAAGGAAAAAGCGATGCAACCAGAATGGAGTTTCAGTTAATTTCTGTTATGCATACGCCAAAACCACAGTAAATTCAGGGCATTATTACGTAATATTCTTGTTCGAAGTACTCTGTTGAAAATTCGCCGCTTTTTTTTTCAAGCTATAGTGAGAAGAAGAGGACGTGTAATATGTCCATAATATTAAAAAACAAGTTTTCTTCTTTGTTCAGCAATTAAGAGCAATTGTTTTTGGAAAAAATTTACTATAACGTTTCAGTATAACTATAATTAAAAAATTATCAAAAATAATAGAAGAAAAAAACAAAATAAACAAAAACGTGAAATAAAAAAAACTTTTGAATAAAAAATAAATATACTGAATCAATATTTCAACCAGCTACTGTATTTTATGATAATTAAGAGATTAGTTATTTGTATTCATTACGAAGGCAGGGTTTGCACCAAGTGCAAAAGAAAATTTAACAAACATTATAGACGTACAGGGTATGTGGATGAGAAAGTTACCAGGATGGATATTTTCGACCCTAACAAGATCATTTCTAAGTCATTGTATAAGATTCCTGATAAAGGACCAATTAGACAAGAAAAGTGTGCTAACTTTTGACAAGACTGGATGACAAGTATTGGAGTTAAGACTATAACCAAAAAACTTATGATTTGGGGTTCCTTCTCACAACCTCCGTTTAATTTTCTTCGTATTTTGTCTGCTTTAAAAATATCCGACCTTGCTGTTTATTTTATTTTTTATTAGCTGCTTGTACGACTTTAGGATTTCCGCTACCTATACAGGTTTCATTTTCGAATCACGTTTAGATCAAACAGGAGCTTATAATTTTCTACACAGTCACGTTCAACCACAACATATCGAACAAATCAGCACTATCTCAAACTTGTGGCCAGACGCACTCACTGCGACGTTGGATAAAAATGACAAATGGACATAAGTTTGAAGCTGAAACGACATATAAAATCAGCACTCTACTGAGGTAAAAGAAAAATCTCATTCGGAAAAAGTATTCCTTGGGGAGAAAAACACGAGGGGATGAAGAATGTCCAACAATTAGCAAATTGGTCAACCCTTTGAACGATACGGTATAGCCTTTGGAAATCTTTCCAGCAATTTGAAAGATGATGGCATTAGATACCTCATCCTCACCTCGAACTAGCCACTTCACCACACACTATCCAATAGACAAAAACAAAAATAATATAAAAATTTCCATGAGAAGTAGACGGTAAACATACGATACTTGTGAATGCTATGAACAAAGAATTTAATTCAGTGCCACTATATCTTCGGTTGAAATCTTTAAAATGAAAACATGGGCCACTAGATGTGAACGTGCAGAGATTTGAAAGAAAATCCCACGAGAATAAGTTTGAAAATAAGGGACGAAAAGGGAGAATATTATATTCGCGATATAATCAACTTTCAAGAGTTGCATTTATTTAACTGAACTTATTCTTTCGGCAAAGGAGAAAAAGCAGAGGGAAAGAATACGTCTGGTAAATATGAACCAAAGTACTTGTAAATGAATACAAAAGTAGCCACCAAGGAATCAGCAGTTTTACAGGGGCACGAACTCTTAATAGAATCGATTGGGCATACGTAGAAAAAGGCCGAGTGTGCTTTAACAAGCAAATCGTAACAGATAATCCAGAGCTGAATAGAACGGGACAGGAGTAGCATAAATACCGACATTAAATACGAGTATATTTTTCGTTTAACAATTTTTTTTGTTGTTTTGTTTTGTTTTAAAATGGTTTGTTTTCATAACTTGAACCAAAGTGACAGCATTCACTGAGCCAAACGTTTTGCTATATATTCTGTCACACCTTCGCTGATTATTATACTCGAACGGTGAATTGGAAAGGTAATCGATCATATCTTTTTGACAGAGAATGGTCGCCTCCAATCTCCTACGAAAATCTCGTAGAATGGAAACTGGAGGGTAAATGCGCGTGGATGACAGTGTGTATTTGAGAAGACACGGATGATACATCACGTTTCAAAGTTATAATAATTCCTGCGAGATCGATTTAATGCAACACATCAGCTGAATTTTTGTGTTGTTTCTCATTTCGCCAAGATCGACCAATTTTCAAGAAAAATGAGGAAGGTATCGAGATGTGGTCATAGAACTATATATAGCAGCATCATCTTCGATTGGACTAATAGAAAAAAAGTTAATATAGGTTCGGATAACATTTTAGACTTCGCTTTACATGCCAACTATATTCAACTGAAAATTACTTTTAGCTCTTCTACACTTCAGTAAAAAAAGAGAAAACATTTTTCAATGTGGAATATAAACAAGACTGCGGAAAAGTGGTTTAAACTTAATAATTCCTTGAGATAACGTAAAAGGTATTCCACTTTTTAGATTCATACGCGCAGAGCTTCAACAAAGTTATTTTCCAAGGTGAAAGCTTTCAGCCTCACAACACTTTCAAAAATTTTAATGAGCTTTTGTTACTTCGCCTTTAAGCCAAAACTGTTCTTTTGTCACGTTGAAATTGACAGATATAGAAAGAAAGAAAAAAAAAAAACGTATAATTCAAAAAACTTTATACACATATAAAATATTTCATTCTGGAAGCAAAAACACCTTTACAGCTTCAGAATTGAAAACGAAAAAGTTTTTCTGCACAGAATCACATTAGCAAAATGTGTCTCACGAATTTAAACGATAAATCTTTGCAATCGCATCAAACAAAAATATAATATAAGCCTGTAGAAAAAAAGTTTGTAGTTTGCAGACTGTAACAGGTACAAGTATAATTTCAAATAGCATAACAAAGGTTTGGAAACTGGTAGACAGTCGAGGAGAGACAGAGAAGAGCTAATCATTTCAGTCACACAAATCAGTATGTTTTCAAACTTTGCTTCATTCAATTTTTCAGATATTCGAGAAAATTGCAAAAAACTATCGTGCAGCTACGTTAGATGATAAGAGACTTAAGTAATTTAAAAATAAAAATAAAAATTTGAAAAAATATGCCACAAATTAAAACTGAATATTTTACTCTACATCAAGTATAAATCAAACCTCAGCAAAGGCTCCTCCAAGCAGATTTTGACATTAAAAAAGTATCTTGTAAAAGTTATTATTTCAAGAATAATCTACATTTTATACTTAACTGGAACAGGATATAAACCACGTAATTGGCTATACTATGAGGCGTTCTAAAATGTTCTCCCAACCATGCAAAATTATTTTCTGTGAAAATAAAAATAATTATTCTGGCCTTACAAATCATTTTGAGTCAATTATCCTATATCAGAAGGCATGATTTCTCAAATTCAGTCACCAACAGATAATTACAGTGGTTTAACAAGTTTTCGCACCATCGAATTCCTATTACCTATATAAATCTCAAAATTTCTAATTTTGGTGCTCAGGTTTTGAAAATAGACCCACGGATTTGAGAAATATGTGAAAATGGTCGATTCGACAGAGTGAATGAAATATCTTGGAATTTTCACCAAACATTTTTAAGACTGCATTGCAAAATTTGAGATGATGAAACGTACAGACCAACAAGAGGGAGCGATTAATTTTTGTCCTCAGAATGACAAGGAAATGCATTATAGTTTCATTAATTTATTTGGCTTTCTAAATAGAAGAAAGGAGCATTTAATTTCGTGAGTTTCGCATTATTTGCAAATTGTATGCTACATATACATATAAGTTGGTGGCATTCATCCTCAAAAATCCGTGAGTGTATCAACGAGGGCACAGTATTTCAACTTTAATATTTTGTTATTTTCTTTTTCTTTTAGTGACGTCCTGAAATACGAGCACAAGAAACGCATCCTGTCTTCATAATGGAGACGCTTTTCGTCGAAACATAATTCTTGTCTGAAGTGTAAGAATAATTTTAATTATACATCCTAACCAGCCCATAATCCTGTCCTTGTAAGATATTTGTCCTTAGAAAATTTACTTTCTGCTAAAAGGGAAATAAAGGTGAAACGGAATAACCTTTTTAATAATGTACCTACCTACGAAGGAAGGTTATATTTTTTAAACAACTACGACGTCTTCATGCAAATGGCAAGTTTTTCAGCCACTAGGAAAACTTATACGAAATGCCACTGTGTGGGCTAAAGTTCGAAACAACTTATACTAAAGAATGGACAGATAGTAATATTGAAAAGCCATTATCACAAGTAAAGAATCACAAAAAATTTGAGCTGAACGGATAATCAATGAGAATTCTATACATTCAATGTAAACTATATAAGTATATGTACTCTACTTATTAGGAATTTTAGATATATTTTTCAACTTTTTAGGAATTTTGGGAATTTTTTTCGGATTTTCAGGGATTTTGGCTCTTCTTGTCGAATTTTCAGGAATTTTGGCTCTTTTTTTCGAAGTTTTAGAAATTTTGGCTTTTTATTTCGGATTTTCAACAATTTTGGCTCTTTTTTTCATATTTTTAAGGATTTTGGCGGTTTTTTTCGGGTCTTTAGGAGTTTTGACAATTTTTTCCAGATGTTTAGGAAGTTTGACGATTTTTTTTCGGATTTCTAAGAATTTTTACAATTAATTGTTAGGGATTTTTAGGAATTTTGGGTCTTTTTTTTCGGATTTTTAGGAATTTTTGCAATTTTTTCGGATTTTTTGGAATTTGGGCGATTTTTTTCGGATTTTTAGTAATTTAGGCTCTTTTCTTCGGATTTTTAGAAATCGTAGAAATTTTTTTCAGATTGATAACATGATTGGAGAATTTCGCTAGGTAGCGAATTGCATTTTGTATGTAGCTGATTGTATTTTCTAAGTAACAAAGTGATTTTTTACGTAGCAGATTGCATTTTAGGGCAGTAAATTGAATTTCTAGGAAGCAGAACCAACTCCACTGGTCACACCGCTGAGTTTCTGGCTGGTGCATGAAAATACGAGTATGACCATAATGTATTTTGAAGGGTGAATCAAATTTCGACGAACCAAATGCCATTTCCCTATGGTGCTTCGAAATTTGAATCACTCTGTTAATACTATTATGTAATAGTAAATCAAGTCAGTAAAATGTTAAAACTGGAGATACTTTTATAAATAATTTTTAAGAAAAGATCTAAAAGATAACTTGAGAATTTCTTTTGTTACCTAAATTACCTATATATATTAAAATGATTTTGAAAGAAAATGTCTAAAAATTACTTAGATTAGTCTAAACTTAATCCATAATTATTATACAGAATATTTTTTATGGAAATCGTTCATTGATTTTTACTTCTGCTCTAGTCACAGCTTCTAGCCAAAACCTAGATATTATTTTGCCTTTCTTTTTGGTGCATCTGAAAACGTACTACTCCTACCAAAAACAAGACGTCTGTTCGAAAAATTTGGACAAAAAACTGGTAAGAAGTCAAAATTTTTACAAGATGGGCTACTAAAAAATTAGTAGGGTACTGTTGCGATAACTTCACCCTAACACGAAATATATGAATGAAGTACCACTCAATTTTTTTCCTGAAGAAATATTAACAAAATGTTTTCATGAATAAATTGGCAAATGTAATTTTTTACCAGGTTCACATATACTTGCAGAAGAAAATGATATAACATTTTTTATAACTTCTCATTTTTATTGCTACCTCACGAGAATATGATAGCCTTCGTAAATTCATAATTTTTTTGACTTTCTGGAACAGAAAATCACTTACTTGCATATTTCAGCTAGTCTTCGTACGAAACTACTTTTTAAAAGGAGTTGGAAATATTTCAAGAGTAAGTAATTCAAAAATATTTTCTTCTTCAGAAAATTTTTAAACCCATCAGTCTCTTTATACTTGTATTACTTTCAAAATATTTTCAATACTCGTACATGAAAAAATTGAGAGGATGGCTTCCAAGAATTTTTCGAACTTCATGATCTCGCGAATGATTTTCCTTGAAATTGTTTGGAAAGAATTTTTTTTTTCAACATTCCATCGTCAAAGTAGGTATGTCTGACAAAGCCATAAGACTTTGAGAAGGAATCTAAACGAAGTCGAGTTTTCTTTTCAGTAGCGAAGAAAAATAATTCTATTCGAAAATATTAATTTGAATAAAGATTTTAAAAGCATTCGATCTTGAAAAAGCAGCCTTTATTTAGCCAATAAACCCTCGCCAAAATTATACCCCAGTATTTACAGCATCTCAAAATCATTCATTTTCAGCTGACTGACTGTAAAAAATATGATTTTCACATTAAAATGACGCGTCAAATCGCCTCCACAAATGGAAACGGAAAATAAGTTAGATGTTCGACTTCTGGAGAATTTCGCCAAGTTATAATTAAGGTATCTCATTATAAAGAAAAGAGGGCGAAAAAAACCCTAATTTTTCAGCTCGAATTGTCACAATTTCATCGCCCATCTGTTACCATTCTCATTTTTGTCACCTCCAGTGATTTTTTCCTCAATTTTTGCCACCTTCACAAAACGTTAACTTATTTGCGAAAAAATTACAGGAAAGGCTGGACAGTTTGAGAACTTGAATTGTATATATATTTTTTTGTCATTTTCTTCTTTTTGAAATTGGAGAAGGTAAAAATGGAAGGAAAACAACGTAGTCACGTATTTCTCATTTGACAGTCATCCGAAAAACAAAAAGGAGGAAGCTTCCGATTAAGAAACAATTAGCATAAAAAATGAATGAAAATTCAACCAAGTGTCATTTTCACTATAGCAACGCCTTGAAAAAAAAAATAACGTGTTTTTCATATTCTCGCCTTTTTTCTACCTACTTTAAGCCCTCTCGCCAACCAAATTTTGTAAATGAAATTTCAAAAAGACAAACTTATTTGTTATTTTAGTTTCCTGTTTCTTTGGAAGCTCTGAATCACTTAAAATGAGTTTATTAATAGTAGGTTTTCCTAAAAATATACGCAAGTATCAAAATTTGTTCTCATCAACGAAATTATATGGGGTTGGGATTGTGCAAGTTTTTCATTACACGACCCCAGCATTCCAAAAATACAAACAAAGAAAATTCATTTATATCAGTGCTTATTAAATTATTCATTTTTTTTATTTAAGATAAATTAATATGGGAAAAAAAAATTTTTTCAATGGCAACGGGATCAACCTTTCTATATTATAGAAATTCATCTCCGTTTGGCTGAAATTAGTTCCCAAATTATCAAATCACCAGTATCCAAAGCTACAAAATAATGTAAAGAATTTGGCTATAAAGGTTGAAAGTGTTTAACAGGACTTTGCACATTAGAAAAATTAATCTCTAGAAATAAGAGCGTCAGAGACCTGTCATCAAATTGACTGGACAACTATTAAGGAATACATAATTATATGCATGTAATTTTTTTCGCTGAATTCAAAATTTGTGGTATTAGTTTGACTGTGCGTCGTGATTTAGACCCATTTTTTAAAGTATTTTTCAATATTTTTAGGCCATATTTGGTATTTTAACAAAAATTATATTTTTGGAAGGTGTACACTGTACATCGTACCTATAAATTATACTCGTATGCTACCATTGATATATAGATACAAATATTCTGAACATCTGATATCGTATTAGTTGGACATCTATTTGTATAAATAATATTATGAAAACGTATAATTATGCCAATAATTTCTCGCTAATTATTAGTTAAAAGTATAGGTTTAGTGGCAAATTTATTCACTCGGCTGATATATACAATACAGGAAAGATTGCTTTTTTACCGGAGTTTGCTGCCCTAGTGTTTTTTCACACTCTACATTCGCTTTACGTAGGTATTTTACTACAATTTATGAAAAAAATATGAAATTAAAAAATAACCATCCCCCTTGTCTTCGTGTTTAGTAAGCAGGAAAAAGATGAAAAGATTTTTTCCTGGTACGATGGAACGGTATTTTGGCCATCGATTATACTCTCGGTTAACAATTAGTAACAAACTGGATACAAAGAGATGATTAATGATGCTTTGTGCGGGCACAAATTTCGCTTTATTAAAGCCCATGTAATTTGCCCGTCCTACACACACAACCATGCCTCTCACTGCCTTATCTTCCTCCACGTCATACTTGACCCACACACCAACTTCGTATACGTATCTAGCAAAATGTCGATTAAAAGGCCCAACCTGCGTTACAGCCCATACACTATACAGGCATACGTATATATCGTGTATGAAGATGGTGAAATTAATATTCAAATTGAACCACGGGAATATAGTAACGAAGCTGTAGAGTCATTGTAATGTCTACATTTCTGCCACTTTCTCTTCAAGAGCCTGTACCTATACAGCTTTTTCACTAATTAAATATTATGGATAATTAGAAATCGAAAATGTCAAGGCCAAAGGCCTAGCTTAATACAAGAGTATACAAGAGTATTAAATACTTTTACAAGAACCCCTAGTGTCTACGGGTAGGTAGATATTCTTGAGGAAAGAAATTCCTCAAAGTTATCCTTTGGAACTTTGAAAAATTCCCAGAAGCTACAATCTGTTGAAAACGGTCCTATTTTCTGTGTATGTAATAAAATAGTGAACGAGACAAGAAACGACGAATCTTCAATAATCACTTTCCATACATTTCTTCAAAATATCAGTCGAAGAATAATAGTCTAATCGTTATTAATACCGAGCTGTGATTTATAATTCTCTAGGAAGTATATATTTTTGAAGTCACCATTCACCAGTAAATGTTAGATCGATATGTTTCTTCACCATGGAAGTTAGATAAATGCTCGATCGATTGTGGCCATAGAATCAATATTTTAATGTTATGAAAGAAAGGGAACTATCGGTCCCATATAAACCAAAAGGTACGTTGGGATACCATCACCTTGGCTTGTACAGTGTATGTGTATATGTTACGGTTAATAAGTATAATCCGGTACTTCTACAGAATCACCAGCGATTCTATAGAATCACCTAGTGTTTTGGTGAATGTATGAAAAGAAGAAAAATTTCACACATTAACCGGTTATTCTATTAGAATCGCCTGTATGTCTTGGGGAATGTATGTAGTCAGGACATGTTCATATTAATACCCGTCTTAAAAGATAAGCAGACCAGTCTTACAACTGAGTATCATTTTGTGTGTTTGGTAGAGAGTCAGATCTATCTATACAGACTTTGAAGACTGAACATAAAATGGCATTACCAATCACCCTCTCTCCTCAATTTCCAAGGCTTTTCACCAGACTAGCTTGTAAAGGCATAATACATTTTTTCTCAAAGTTTTACCAATTGTCCAAACTGTAGTGATGTTAAGGTTCAGTTTTTTTTTTAAAACCCGTTTGAAAAGGAGCGGAGTTTTTTCACCGGTTATTTTTGCTCCGGTTTTTTTTTCAGGTTAACCGGAGTTTAACCGGTTAACTGTCCCTTTTAACATCCAAAAAAGCTATCTACTTACCTGGTGGAGTATTTAAGTGTATTAATTACTCAAGGCAACAACCAACCAGAATGTTCAAAATTTCGCGTAAAATCCAAAATTATAGCGCTGCAAGCCCCGCTAGAAAGGCAGGTTTTCAACTGATAGTACAGGGGTGTCATGAACCACAACAAAAGTATTGATTTTTGACTAAATTTTTGCTAATATCTCCTTAACCACACAAACGATTAACTTGAAACCTATATCAGACCTAAAACTCGTTGAAATTTACTTCTGGTGCAAATTTCAGCCCTATTGGTTCGGTTGTTCGTCTCTTCTCTCGTTCAAAAGAAATATAGCCCCTAGAAATCACCATTTTAAACTACATTTTCACTAATATCTCTTAAACTGCTGAACAGATTGACTTGAAATTTCTATCAGACCTAGATCTAGCTGAGATTGACCTCTGATGCAAATTTCAGCCCTATTGGTTTGATTGTTTGTCTGTTCTCGCGTTCAAAAGAAGTATATGCGCGCAAAGGGAGACAGAATAATAATAATAAAATAAATGAAGAATTATGAAAATGTGAGATGGATATTTTTGGATTCTGTAGATTATGAAACGAAAAATCACTGGAAGAATAATCATTTTGTTATTCAGTACTATATTTAAAGTTCGTCAGAAATTCTATCGAGCTTCCTTTGAACCCACTGAGCTCTTAATTGAGTTCAGTGTTTGATTCAGTGTTTGAAGCTCGATAGGATTTTCAACTACAGGTTAACCGGTTAAAGTCCGGTTAACCTGAAAAAAAAACCGGAGCAAAGAAAAACGGAGGAGCAAAATCCGGAGCAAAAAAAAACTGAACCGTTCCCAGTTAAAAACCGGTAGAACCGGGTCAGTTAACCGAACCTTAACACCACTACCAGACTGCGAGTAAGTTTGTATTAATTTTGTAATAATATTATGCTACCTTAAAATGCATTTTCTGGTATTTTTTTATACATTCACCAACCACCCTAGGTTATTCTGTAGAATCACCGGTGAATGTATGAAATTTCATACATTCGCCGAACTTGAAACAGTGTTACTGGTGATTTTATAGAATCGCCAGTTATTCTATAGAATCACCAATTACACACATTAACCGTAACATATATACTACTTTGCTTCTCTTTGGCTTCTGAAGCAAACTCGGATCTTCCCCTTTTTTACTTAGTTCCTCATCTTGGCCAGAATATTGGCAGCCTGGCCCCTCCCATACATTTGGCAAGCCGTGCTTTGCCCAACAATTTGGCATATGTCGGTGCTATAAACTGCCCATAGGACACGACCTTTTGGCTGGTCCCCCCAAATTCAGAAGATCCAACCATTTGGCATAGGTTGGAATTCCCCTACTCTGATCAAGATCTGACCCTTTTGGCCTGGGTCAGCACCCCTAAATCGATGCATCTGAAACAGCCCCCTTCACGTTGGCCTTTTTGGAGACTGTGTGAACATTTAAAGGTTTGCACAGGCTAAGAGCTGCTGCGTCGCCATAAAAGAAAGAAAGAATAAAAAAAGGTAATATCTATTGATATTTTATCAATTTAGGATGAAAAATTGAAGAAGGAAAAATTACAAATGAATGTAAAACGAAACGTCTGCGGCGAAAATAAAAAATATGTTATCACATTAAAAAAATTATGGTGATTTTTGTTTCATACTCGTAAATAAAGTTATCATCATGTATTACATTCTTGTTTGGATCCTGCAGTTCTTATCAAATTGTTCTCTGTTATTGGCCAGTATTTTCAAACATTTACGATACTGATGGCGTAGACTAGTGCTGATGCTTCTATTATCGATCAGGGTAAAAGATAAAATAAAGATATTTATAACTACCCATACAAGTAGGTCAAGTAAGATTGAATAACCGAGTGTTAGTTGATGATAGTAATTTTTCTTATCGTCTCTCTGATGAAGCAAGTAAACAAAATAAAGTCGAAAAAAAGGCAAGTCTAAGGATTTACCTATAATGTGAATTAAAATTAATGTACTGGAAGAAAAGGGTTACTTTTTTCGGCAGTTACGTCCTCCGTGGGAAATCAAGTGGAAGCTAAATTTGCCGTGAAAACGAACATTCGGAGGTAGCTAATTCGAAAGTTAGAATCGTATCTAGGTACTTGTAGAACATAGGTAAACTGGCATGTTGAAAAAAAAAAGAAAAAAAGAAAGTCGTTTCTAAATGCCGTATAAATTGGTCGAAATAACGATCGACCATTATCAAAGCCTTTTATCCGGCGAAGAAAAGCCACGAGAAAAACAATTTACTTGTTCTCTTATCTACCAAAATGTAGACGAATATACGCCAATAAACATTGGAAATGACTGTGAGAGCCAAGTTTAACCTCCATTATATAGTGGCGTATAAAAATGAGGGGGCAATTACTACTCGCAATCGATACTTAAGTCTGATAGCGTAATTGCGATGATCACCATTTCTTATGAAATTAAAAATGAATTTATGATACAGCAATGGCTGCCAGTTATAGTTCAGACTTCAGACCATTACAATTACACTGTTGAAGAGAAACACAAAATAAAAGTTACAGACAATATTGGAAATGTCTCTCGTCTCGATATAGGGATTTTCCCCCCTAGTTTTTCACCATTTTTTTTGGAATAGATACTCCGGAGCAGAAAAAAGTTGCCTAATTTTTTTGAAAAGATTTATTATTCTCAATGAATCTTTCTATAAGCTTACGAGAAGTTATAAATGAAGTAAAAACAAAATACGCGAGTAGCTCACTAGATCACCCACCCACAACACATCGTATCAAAGTTGACTGAAAGAATAAGCACACGTTGGTATAAAGCTTGACATGGTTGGCTATTTTAAGAAAAAACACCTTCCGGTACAAGTCGAATATAGCAGAAAATGAGAAAAACGACGAGAAAAAAGGAAAAAATAAACGTCGAACTTGTTGATCGCGAATAAAAATAACAAAAAAATAATCGAAAAATGTTCGTTCAGTTTTGTGTAAATCGTGTGGGATTTACATGCAGGTTTCGGGAAGAAGTGAATAAAATAAGGAGATATCGCGGCAAAGTGTTTCGGGCGAGGAGTTTGGAACAATAAACGCAGATGAGGGGTGAAAACGAGAGAAAAACTGAGGCTTAAACTTTTATATATATCATTTTCAAGAGCGTATGAACGTACTTAAGTGGAACGAATGACGTAGGTGTTATCCAGGGGATGATAGATACGACAATGTTAGTGAATTGGAAAGAAAATTACGTTTTTATGAAATACGGTGATAATCTTATTATTATTCCTCCTTCTTTTCTCCTTTTTTCACCTTGAGAAAATAGGTGCGAAAATGAGGGAGAAGAATGTGTGCGAATCCTGAGACATTGTTCACAGTCGACGCAGTAATGGAACTACAGAATCTTTTCGATTCACCTGAATTTTAGCGTTGCCTGGCGCTTCATAAACATATCTGTAGTCAGACCAGCAGTATTTTAGTATCATTCAATTCCAACGTGTCGGTATCTTAGAGAAAAAATGAACTACACTCTGAGAAAAAATATTGAAAATTGCTACATACTAACTTACGAGCAATTCTGAAAAATTAATATAAAATATAAAAAATTTTATTGCACCACACAAATTTTTAGCATTTTTACTTATACTAATTTCCAATATTTTATACGAAATTTTTTATATTTTTTCAATAATTCTTAAGGAATTTATATTCAATTTTTATGTAAAACTTGAATTGTCCTTGAGTAATAATATACAGATAATATATTAAAATTTAACCTGCATTTTTTTCTCAGTGTACGTTCATTTTGAAAACTTTGAGACTACCTATATCATTAAATAGTGGCAATAAAAATTAATATGATGCGGTAAAAATAGCTACAAGGCTTGGTGAAAATTAATAGCCAAATATGTAGAACTGAGTACATTATTTTGTGACAAAACAGTAATTTTTATTATGAATTTTTTTTTTCAGAGCATTAACCTGAATATGATTTTTACGATTCCCCGAGAAATTTTTGACACACAAAATGATCCTTTTAGTTTGATAATGCCATCTTACTTAAATTCATTCAATTGTACTCGTAGTTCAGTTAGATACTCGTATATGGAGTACAATTATTTTCATAATTATTTTCTCATTATAACCATATGGTATAGTCTTACAAGCTAATTCTCAAAGCAGTCGATACACCTACATATAATCATTCAATACCCTCTATACTCTCGATCAAATTTTTTTCCCGTTTTTTCAACACTACAGCAAAGTTCAAAGTTCAAACTCTAGTACCCGAGACTTTGCTGCCGAAACTGTAAGCAGCCTTTTAATCCACCCACGGCCGTATACTTCCTCCGACATCATTAATTTTCTGATTTCATCGGCAAAGCCGAAAACAAAAAACAAAAATAATTAAAAAACGAGCAAAAAAACAACAAAACAACGCCCCGAAACGCATTAAACTTTAGCTAACCGTCGTCCAGCTCAACTCGCGAAAAGTGTGGGCCCAAAAATTAACATTAAAATAATTTTCTCGCCTGCTGCCCGCTCAGCCACCTAATCTCTAATTGGGTAGAAAGCCACGCTGAACTCGCTTCTTCATCGCAAAATATTCAAAATCTATTAATTTCGTCGTAAACTTTTTACTCCGCGCTCGTAGTTACGACTAATTTAACCCTCCCCCTCCACTTCCCGCGTCACCCTAAAAACAATGAACCTGAATTTCTAATATACTTTTCTAACGAGCCAGCGACGTAGAAGGGGTTTAGGGGGAGGGGGTGACATAGGAGGAATGGGGTGTGTATATATACATATAAAAGAGATGATAGCTGACGGGAGAGGCGAAGTATACTAAATGTCAAATTTACCAAAACTTTTACCTATGGAAAATGTTTTTCATTGAAAAAGCCATATCCGAGCCTCACCCCTTCCACAAGGTACAGTATATAACGTACACATTTTCCATTCGCTGCGATAGGCTTTTTAATTAAATCAACTTATTAGGAGCTGGCGGATTACCGTTTGCCAAAATTGTTAAACAGCCAATCTAGTTAGCAAAAGTTTTCAATTTAATTAAGAATCAAGACGTTGCCCTCAGTCGGGTTACTCGATGTCATTTCGTATTTTCACAACACTATCTGCCTAGTATAGTTCATTTTGATCGCTGAGTTGCCATTGTTTTTTCACCTTCTAGAATTCGAGGAAGATTTTGAAAAATAATTTATTGTGAGTACCTGCAGTTTTTCCATAATCTATACGGAGGTCTGATACTAGACAAAAATTCATCATCTCGTCTAAGCTTCTGAAACCTAAAAAATTTGTAATCCTAATTTTCACTTTATGTATAGGCAAAAGCGGAAAATTCAAGCTATTTAGAGTGAAAATTGCCACAAAGGTAAAAAAAAACACCAAGTGTTAAAAATATCTTCAATAAATCTTGCATTATACCCAGTTTCCTCATTTAAAATAGAGAAACTTCTCATTTAAAATAGTAAAATACTTATTAATCATTTCCCTCAGTGACTTCATAACATTTCATTATTGCAAATAATTGTTTGTTTTTTGCAATATTTCAAATTATCTGGGAATGACTTCAAAACTCAACCTCTTTCTTTGATTTTATAGGACAGAGATAAAAATCAACTGATTGTTAGAAAAACAAAGCTAAAGGTGGAAGTTAGTAGACACAGAGGAGTCAAACGTTCGTTTCAAAAATTTTTTTGAATCTGTTCAACTTGAGCCAGAAATAGTGAAAATATATAGTCAAAAGCGTTCAATCTAACTTCAGTTTGGGGTGCTGGAAAGTGCCCATCTGTCACGTAAGTTCATTCGCCATTGACATTTCTCCAGAAGAAAAATAGCGGGCACGTGTCACCACCGCCTTTTTCGACAACTCTCTAACGAATCGTCGATTTTCACACAAAACCTTTTGGACGTATTCGAATTTAATTTTTCGGAAAATTAACTAATTCGTCCGCTTTATTTGGGTAGTTTTTCAATGAAGTCGGTCTCGTCTGTCACACTCCCCCATCTTTCGAGTGTCTCTCCCCTTATAGAAAAGTCTCTCGCATTTACTTCAACTAATAATAACTTCTATCTCAGTACTTTCTTCACCGGGTTTCTTCAACGCGATTTCTTCAATAAATAAACTTTCTGACTCACTGATTTTCCATAATATTATTCTCACATTCGAGTTTTTGCAAACATTTTTGTCTCTGAGCTATTTCAAAAGTTACATCTGATGACACCGAATAATAATATATTTGTGTAGTGTGCGAGTTGACAAATCGAATAAACTGCCACTTTCAACTCATAAGAAAGCCGAAAATATATCCAAAAAGAAATTCAAATAAATTCACAAAATAACAATGTTAGACTTTAGCCCTACCTCTTGTAGCTAAGGAATTTTGAAATATAATTAAGTAAATTTCAAATTTCCAAATAAACTCAACCCATATTGCCCAAGTTCCAACCCTAGACTGGCCTATTTTCCTAATTTAGCCTATCACAAGTATCAAGCCAGACATTCTCAAATTAAAAACAATTTTGCGCAAGATAAATCAATTTTCGTAAGAATGTCGGTAATTAAGTTCATAATTACAAAGGAAATACAGATGTATCGCAAACCCATAACTGGAACATCATGTTTGAATTATCTCGGCTTCACAAACAAAAATAGGAAAAAATTTGATTTCTTAAACAAAATTATAACTTCAGAAATTCAGAACGTACGATGCGTATTCGAGAATATAAAAATTAAGAATGACCAAAATTGCGAAAGATGGAAGTACGAGTACAAAAGAAAAATATTAGACGACGGAATTTGCGCAAGAATCCAATAACCAATAATTTATCCTGTGAAAATTTATTCGAGAACATTCTATGGAATTTCCAAGAGTTGAATCAAATGACGTTAAAGAAAATAATTATTGTAATAAAAAAATTTTTTTTTAAATTAAATATATTTTGGGTCATTTATAAGTCGTACGTTACATTTAAAACAAGAAACTTGGCTAACATACGGATATCACGTACCAATAGCTTTAGTTGCTCATTTTGAAAACGGTTTAATTTTCAGAATCAAAAAGAGTACAGCACGCAAAAGCCAAGATTAATTTCTTTTTACATGAGTCACACTCCTTCAGATCATATAATTACTACCAACAGACTAAACATAACAAATATAGTTATATGCTTCAACTTTACAAAATTCAACTCATAGTCTACTCGTATAATACAAGTAAATAAAGAGAGTATATATAGTTCTGATATTTCTACTTCTTCGTAGGATAATTAATATTGACCTATAACCTGATGACCAATATTATGGCTTAATGACTTAGCCCTTCAATTTATGAACGTGACCTTCAAAAGATGACCTTGATCTCAAAATGATGACAACTTTTCAAGAAAGTTGATTCTTATTACATTCATTTTATTAATTCTTTTCATTAAGTATTTACCTCAATATAAAAACAGTTCACGGATCTACTGACAGACACACGGACAAATTCTTGACAATAAACATCTCCTACGAAGAATTCATCTCCAATAATATTATTTGAATTCCTTCTCCACTATAGTTACCGATCACAATTTTCCTGTTTTTATAAAATTTAAAACAGCTTATATTTTGAACTCATCAATCTAAAATAACCGAAGTGGAAGAAACATAATCAGGTGAACACAGAATTTTTACTTTCCTCGTTTCATTCGAAAACTGAGAAAACTTTATTTTTCTTTATTTCTGCGAGCTGAAATTTTATTTAATACGAAATCCTTCATAACTTTCTCGCATTTCCTTTCAAATCGTTACCTCCATTTTCTCCATTTTCGTTTACTCGAGCGAAATAATTTTATTCATTTTGCAAGAAAGTAGAAGCCAAAAAAAAATAAATAAAAAAAAAATAAGTAAGAGAGAAAATTAATTAACCGAATACTCTAAACCTGCAATAAAATGTCGCTAACCAATGCCTAACCCATCTTCGGTTGACAATATTTTTCCTACATTTTTGGCGCAAATGTATTCCATTCCAGATGAGAAAAGAAGAGGATAGGGAAATTAATAGAATAGACAGGATGAAGTGGAGGTGGCTAAGTTCATTACAAAAGGGAGAATTCGTAAATGCAAATTTCAGTCAAACTTGATTCAACGGTTTCGCAATGTACGCTACTTCCGTTGAAAAGTTCATTTTATTAAATATTTAATCCATCCTTTCCATACACTCAACGGTATATTATTCCTCTGCAATGTTTTCTTGTTTTCTTCGGTGGTGGATTAAAATGAAAACCACCCGGTTGGGGAGAATGTTCGTTCATTCTTGGTTGGGTACGCTGGATAAATTGTTTTGAAAAGATTCTATAAGATCCCAAGATGTTACCGATACACAACATACAGGGTGCTCTTAAAATTGATCCATTTTACTACAATCTACTTTTTCATTTTCAAGTCATTTCAGGGTCATTTTAAAATGACACATGACACAAAAATTACACTAAATTTATTCTAAAACGACACTATAATATGACTCAAAAATGACTTCATAATGATACCAATCTAAAATGACAATTAGACTTTCTGGCAGATTTCTAACCAAAATTCCATTAATTTTGACCCAAATTTTGCACTAAAACATAAACTTTGAATGGTTCATATGAGACCCCTGTAGTTCCATTCGAAAACCTGTTTTTCTCAGTATTGTCGAGTTGGTTCCCATCACCCCCTTTTTGTACCAAATTGGTTCCCTTCAGTTTTCAGAAGGAGTAACGAATTGGTTCCCATGGAAATTCTACTGGGGAGCTTATGCGTCAACATCTTTGAAAATTAGAAAAAATATTTTTCTCTGGAATTAAATATGCAAAATCATTCTTATGGTTTTGAAATTTTTCAGTCTGCGTGAGTTATTAAAATTTTCTCTCAGTATTTACCTATCAATAAAATACAAATAATATTATTACCATTGCGTGTGAATGAGAAACTTGTTATAAAGATACAATGTTGAATTGATTTTCCATTTGTAATACTACCTAGAGATTTTTTTCATTGATGAATACGCAAAGAACAAAAAAAAATTCATGATTCATAGATGTTATTTTGTTTTCATCAGATAAATAATTTTTAGTTCCAAATTGAATGCTCAAACATTTACAAAATTCAAGTTATGAAGATTTGATTTTCAAGCTTTCCAGTAGAAAATCTTCAGTCTGTGCGAAATAGGAAGGAAAATGGTTTGCATGTATAAAATTTGTGAAGGAACCAATTTGTTACAGTGATGGGAACCAATTCGGTACTCATCTCTTATCAGTTTTTGGCTGATGGGAACCAATTTGGTAACAGCCGTTTTTCTAGCCGGGCTTGCGCTGCACTAGAATTTTTGTTTTCTCAAGTTCAGATCTCATTTCACTAAAACCAGCCACAAATGGGTCACTGCGTTTTCAAAATGATGCTATGGGTGGTTAGTGATGTATAAATTGTTTAGCACACAATCGCGATAAAAAGGGTTCTCTCCTTGGTTAAAAAGTGTACGTTTTATTCACAGATACAGAAAAGCGTTCGAATGCAAGATAGGTAAGTACGCCGAAGGACGGACAACAAACAACCAGACAATGAACGATTTTGCGACAGTGAAAAAAACACTGGCATTGTATTTTCCAACGCCCCTAAATCTGTATTCGCTCAGTTTATGAATTAAAGATAAGCCAAGTCAGCCAGTATTCTTGCGCGACAAAATACAAGCGAGATACTTTTTTTGCACAACCCTTCTTCGCAGGCATCTCCACACCTTCATCCGTTCTTGATTTTGAAAATTGTCACCAAATCCTTGTTGCTCTCTTTCACATCTTTGCCATCGTTTGTGTAAATAATTGCACGCGACAGCACTGCACTTCCGCGGATAAGCATGAAAGCGAAAAAGATGAAGTGAAATAGGACGATGACGGGTCGGGCGGGGGGGGGGGGAGAGAAGAAAAATTTGACGGTTGTTATGCAGAATGTAGAGAAAAATCAATAAGATGTCGGATAAGGTACAAAGTACATTCACTGAAAGAAATGAGTATTAATTTTCACAACTTTACCCTAAATAGGAAAACGGGGATAATTTTCAAAATTACAGTACTTTTTACCATCTTGGATGGTATATTTTACTATTTCTCTAGTAATTTCTACTAGTAAAAATTACCATCCAAATTTTTTTCGGTATTCGATTATACTAATCAATGCTATACCTTACCCACTTACCAGGTCTATCAGTCAAAAATAAGAGTGACTTCACACCTGATACCAATGCCGACTAATCATTGCTAAGTATTCGATTAATTCATGCAGGTATTTTTCAACATAGCCATTTTCGGAATTTTAAAACACATTCTACACATTTCTTACAGATACGATAAGATAATAATATAATATGCTAGACACGTAAAACATTTCGCTTTCAATGAACCACTAATTGCTTTTTTAAAGGTTCTCTTTTATTTGTGAAGCATGCTAGTGCACTCGTTTTCTATTTGAAAGTTGCAAACACAACAACACTTTCATTTCCTTGGTACTCATCTTCTCCTCTTTTTTCCCAAAAAAGAAGAGCATTTCAAGATCCCCTCGCTATAGAAATTTAGCACGCGTCTTATCGAAAGGAAAAAACGAAGAGGAAGACGTTAACTTTCAAATGTGCAATAAAATGAATGAAGGAAAAAAAAAATAGGGAAGAAAAGATAAAACAATTTTGTGCTCAGTAATATGATTTAAGTATTTAAAAAGGGAGAGAATTAAGGGGGCGAAGGATTGTCGCAAAGCATTGAAATTTTGTAAGGGACAGTCGTTCATTTAAATTTTAAATTAACACCTACCTGCGATGAATAATTTAAGCTAGTTGTCTGTCTTCGAATAACATACGCAGCCTTTTTAACTAAAAGAAGACAGAGGCATGATCAACAAAAATCTCCTGGGTGCCTCCAAAAGAGGCTCTTCCATTTCTTTAGTTAACTTTTTTTTTTAACAAGGTTCACAAAAAAAAAAAGACACAAAAATACGTCGGGGGTAATTTTAGAAAATAAAGTTCTCCAGAATTTTCCTTTTCTATTCCCCTCCTAATTTTTTTAAAGTGGGCTTTATTTTGCCTCAAACTTCGATTGAGTAGAGCGGTACGTGGAAAAAAAATATGATAACTTCGTTGCTCGAATATTAAAAACTTTAAAAGCATATATTTTTTAAGTTTTTTTTTTCGCTTCCTTTTTTTTTTCCTGCTTCAAATAACTTTACAACATTGTCGTTGAATAAAGTATTCGTTTGGCAAACCTATACTAATAGTTGAGATTTTTTATGGTTGATTTTTCATCGTGCGCGCCTTTCTTCGTCATATTTTTATTCGTGAAATTTTTTTTCAGCTACGCTTTTTTCAGCCTGTCATAAAATTAAATTGCTTGTGTACACACGACTTACGACGACGAAGAAAAAAAAATCAAAGTAGGGCAAACTTGATGACCGAAAAAAAAATTGTCACGACTTGAAAGCGGCGAACAAAAAATTTTATATTTCAAATATTTGTAGTATTTTTTTATAAAACTGGATGACACCAGATTCACGCAACTCAAGAATCAAAATATGTTTGATTTGAAAATGCATTTTTTTATACGCTCTCTTAATAATACATTCGAGGTATAGTCTACTTCAAAAATATACCAAAGTCTAATATCAAAGCTTATTGGGTTGAGTTTTTAATTTAAAACTACAAAATATTTGTAAAAGGGTCGAATGAGAAAGACAGAAAGTGAGTAATAATTACTCAACTGAAAAGCAACATTTCAAAATAGCCTGGTTCTAAAAATTTAATTGTTGAAAAATAGTAAATAAGTCTGTATTTCTGAATAAAATACTTTTCAACCGAGGAGACAATCCTTTTTATCGCGATTGTGTGCAAAACAACTTGTACATCACTAACCACCGCCAGCATAATTCTGAAAACAGTGACACATTTGTGGCTGGCTTTATAGAGAAATGTTATCATAATTTTATGAATTTCAGCTCAATCGGTTCCGCACTTTACTTATTAGAAGCCATGGAAACTGAAAAATCCGTTAGAATTCAAAGGGATCCGAATTACCTTTAAAAACACCTCAAAATTGATTGGTTTTTGGCTGCATTTTTACTAATATAATACCTGGAGAACCGCAGAACCGATTGTTACAAAATTTTTATCAGACTTCAAACTCATATAGATTGAGCTGTGAAGTAAATTTCAGCCCTATTCGTTAGATAGTTCTTCTATCTAGTATTCCAAAGAAAAATCCACGTTTTTCAACCCAACCTTCAAAATGACTTTTATACAAAATTAATTATATAACGGATTGACTTATTTTAATTTTAGGTAGATTTGCAGAAGCAAGTTATAACCTAGTGTAATGCAGAAGAACCTTCCAATATAAGTGTCCTCACTGAACTAGCTAGCTGTACCTTGTAACAGCCGTGATTAACCTGGCAACTAGTTGCAACAGATAAACCCTAAGGTGACCATGGTCATCTGTGAGTAGCTCTAACAGCAGGGAAATGTGTGAAAACATATCGATCGTTTTATTTTCACTTTAACGAACTTGGCAAGAGTTTTTCAGTTACGTTAACACGCAACCGGTTTCACAACCGCCGAAAAATGGCAGATTTTCTAGTTGTTCGAAACGCACTGAGAACATCAATGAGTTTGTAGAACCGGTTGGTTCACAATCTACGACACAGCATCCGTCCAAGTGGTGGACACACAACTAAATGTACTCGTAGCTTTAGCTGCTAATGACATTGTCGCCACATTAATTATACACTCTCAATTGGTAGTTTTGTTGTCAACGTAGTTAGCTTTCAGAATCAAAATTTTCAATTTTTATACACCCTCCCCCCCCCCCAAAAAAAAAAACAATGAAAATGCGAGATAGGTATTTTTAGAATCCTGCGATCATGAAACGAGTAACTTTATGCATGTCCCGCATGCTTAGTTTTGAAAATCATACCAAAATTGATACAAGGTTTTTCTATTGAAAACCTGCTGAAAATAGCTACAGCCTTCACCAATTTTTGTGAAGGCAAAAGATGAATTCTCTTTTACAACAGTAGTTTATAAAAAGTATCCATAATTGTTTCTTTAAAAAACAAATTTCTTTGAATATGAAGCGCATACTTATATATTTTTCTCATACATTTAAAAAGAAAATGAGTGTGATGACGTCATTATTTCGTTGCGTCTCAAATGTTATAACTAGGTATTATGATGTCATCATCTGCGTCTTCAAAATGTTATACATAGTATGATGACGTCATCATTTCCTTATCTTTCTACAAAATGTCATACATAGTATGATGACGTCATAATTCTTCATTCAGAAAGTTTATCTCCATGCTCCTGAAATTTTATACCTACGTATGATGACGTCATCATTTCAACGTATGTATGATGATGTCATCCTATGCAGCAGTCTGATGACATCATAATCTGCGTATCCTATGTTATAAGTAGGTATGATGACGTCATTCTAACATTGGATTTTGACGGAAGTACAAAAAACTTGGCGGACAAAATATTTTGACCTAACGACCAGTACAAAGAATTCATCTTCAATACCAACTTACAGTAATACGAGTTAGAAAAGTCTAGATATATGTATATTTATTTCGAAAAATAGCAAGACGTAAAGTACCCTTTTCTTTACAGAATTTGATTGCAAATACTCATCTTCCCGAATGAGAATGAAAGAAACATAACTATGTACAGTCTTGACCATTCCAAAATTCAGATCAATATGATGAGAGGCCATAACTCAAAAACAGATTATATTATCCTGTATACCTACACTATACTTGAATAGCAGACTACGCAGCCTCTTTCTACACCTTCAACGATGAACACTTGAAAGTTCGACAACATCGTTTCCACACTCTAAAAAAAGGCGGTACTTGAGTATCAATTGTTGACACTGATACAATATTGACACAATTCCCCCCCCCCATTTGAGTCCATTAAGACCTTATATTTTGATGCAAGAAATTTCACGGTCATAAGAAAAATTCTTTACAAAAAATGAAAGAAAATAATAATAATCCGACACATTTCCCCAATTTTCATGGATTTGCGTTTTTTACCTCTCGTATTTTTCCCATTTCTGTTTTCGCCTTCACTTTTTCCTCGTGTTTTTCGCACCATAAAAAAGTTTCCCCATTCTAAATTTGATTATTACAAAAGATAAATTTTTTACGACTGCGAGCTGCGCACCCTCTTCAAATATCAGCGTTTATGTTAACCTACATCTTTGTGTAAACTGCTCAAGAAAATTACTTTGGTACAGATAACTTCGACAGAAGAACGTTTTCACATAAAATAATTTACAACGTGCTCCTTTTAAAACTGCAAAAAGGTAATTAAAAAAAAAGCTATTACAAAAAAAAAAGTTTGTTTCGGTGGCTATCCGGTATATCAAAAAATCGAAAGTAGAGGCGGGGTGATTCTTACATTTGGATGAAAATTGAGTAACTGATCGACTTTTCAAGAATTAACAACGAAAAATTCGGGATATTCTTATCATACTGATACTTTAAAGCGAAAAGGTGCCATTTTTATTTTTAATAACTCTTAAAGGTGGGGAAAGAAATGAGTAATATTTTACAGGCAATAAACAGCTGCAGTTCTAGAAATATATTCATTCAAATTAAAAGAGGTATAAGGCTCCCTGAGTAAGTATTATGTGCTTTATGTTAATAATCATCAAAATTCGCATTTATATAGCTGCAGGCCGTATGCTAAAAAATTCGTATCTACGAATTAGAATATCTAGACACGAAAAAAAATTTATTCACCCCAGGGGAATGAATAAAAATGTAAAAAATGAACAAAGTCAAAAAATTGTAACTGTAATTTCGGTCCCAATGAATTTCAAGAATAATGGACGACTTGAGAGGAGCAAAAAATTGCGAGTATTTACAGCCAGAAAAAGATAAATCGATAGCCATTCGAGTGAAAGCGATAAAAAATAAAATTATCTGCGAAAAAATTTTGTTTTTTCGTATGTAAACGGTTCAATTCACGATTTTCTTTTTTCTTGTTTTTTTTTACTCCCCATCCTAACCCATTCTTTCTTTTTCGTCGACGAATAATAATTTATTTCCGCAGACACAATTCTAGGCTTTTCCCTTTACATTCGCCTTCACTTTTTCTTTTGCCTTGACTTGAGAATTGTAATATTTTTCAGCATTCGTATTTATACTGTTCTATACCAAGGAAAAAAAAATCCACATGAAAGACAGAATTTTTGTGTATTTTCTGTCGATTAACTTATGATTTTCACTATCAAATATGAAGCACTCGTAAAATCGTTCATTCGCACATACTCGTATTTCCTCGTCGAAAGGAAAACTAAAAAGAGCAAAAAAAAAAAAAAAGGAAAACAAACTGGTGGAAATAAGAAATTTTCCTATAACGTTATATTTTTTTCACGACTACTTTTTTTTCTCGTATTTTTCTTCTTAAAGAGCGAAAAAAAAAAGATGAAAAATATATAAATTAAAAAACGTATCACTTCGACTTGACTTTTTCCCTGGCTCACCACTTTCTTCTAGTGTTTTTTCTCTCTCTGCAACTCTTTTTTCGTTGCAAAATGTTTCGTTAGGTATGTCAAAAGTTAATTTCATAAATAGTTGATGTAACTGCGACAGTTGGCTATTTTTTTGCAGTAGTATTGTTTTTTTTTTTCTCCAACTCTGTGTTTATTCAACGTCTATCAAAGACTTTTCTAAAAATTATTCATCGTCTAAAAATTACAATATTTTTACACCAAATGAAAACTGAGTGCAAAAAATAAAAGCCTCATGAAGTACAAATTTATAATATTTGGAGGAAGAAAAAAGAAGAAACATAAGTGCGGAAGATTTACTAAAAAAAAAAATTTCACGGATCGCTTATTATAAAATATATTTCCTCTAAACGTTTAAATTTATTTCAGTTCGTCGGTAGAAAAGGCTCGAGAAAATTTTTCCGCTTCCCAGAGAATTTGACAAAAATATTTTTTCAAAAGATTATTTTAAAAAAGGTAGAGGAAGAGAGAAAAAAAATGTTCAAAAAAAATACTATTCAGTAATGGAAGTGAGAAAATAGGATCAGACCCCAAAAAATTCACATCCGTAGGGATGTGACTGTTATTTTCGAGGCTTAGGAATTCGTTTTAGAATGATGTTGAAAAAACATTGAAATAGGGAAAATTTTTCGTAAGTATAAAATTTTCAGCTTCTATATTGAAAGACGTGAATAAATTATGTAGAACGATCGACTCCAACTTTCCAGTATTTTTCGTTTGAATAGGTGCGACATAAATAATCAGCCCTCCAAATACTAGGTAATAGGGAGTAATAAAATTTGGTGATAACAACATCTTACAATTAAAGTCAGCTGTAATCCAGCATTTGTTTTACTAATTTTCTATGTCAAACTCGTTGCTTGAACGAAATAAAAAAAAAATTGCTCCGAGCAATGTAAAAGCAAAAAGATTCTCTGTCTCATCCTTGGCTTTTATTATTCAAAATCCAACTGGAATCGTAACAGACTCAGTTGAGGAAAATTTGCTTATTCTTCTCAAACTCAGGCTCTGGGCCGGGGGTACAATCAGAGCTTAAGCTTACCCTCAACGGAATCAGGTTCAAACGATGAACCTCGGCTTAGGCATAAACAGAGTGTACAAACAAAAATAGACTGTGGTTCAAGTAAACCATCAGGGCCGGGGGTACAATCAGAGCTTAAGCTTCTCCTCAACGGAACCAGGTTCAAACGATGAACCTTAGCTTAGGCATAAAGAGGGCCGGGGGTACAATCAGAGCTTAAGCTTCCCCTCAACAGAACCAGGTTCAAACAATGAACCTTGGCTTAGGCATAAAGAGAGTGTACAAACAAAAATAGACTGTGGTTCAGCTAAACCATCATAATCGCTGACGCAGCAACAAAATAGTGGGAATTCTGATTATTCGCATCTGTGGTTGTCTATGTTGTGTCATGCAGTAACGCAGTGAGTCCAAACTACCGGCGCAAAATCCAGATACATCGATTAAAAAAATGGAACTTTGCAGTGTACAGTTACCCAACCTGTGCAAATACAATAGAATTCCTCTCGATTTTTAGCTGAACTCGCCTTAAGCGTCGATCGGACTCCACTCAACTTGAACCGGGTTTAAGTGGAGCTCAACTTTTGAACTCGCATTGTACACCCTAATTTTTCAAGTTGAACCTGGTTTTCGTTTGAGCCTCACTTAAGCTCTGATTGTACACTCGGCCCTCAATGTCTGAGCAACCGACGAAGAAGGTTGTGAAAATTTTCAATCATACAAAAAGGAAAAGATCAACCCACCGGCTTTAATTTTCGACTCGACAAAATGAAGAATATTGTTGACGAAATTTCTTATTAAAGATGTCAAAGCTTCAAAAAAAAAGTGAGAGAAGAAATACAAAGTAAATCTTATTTAAGCCGGCGTAGCAAAAGACGAATTAAAAAAGAGGGAAACGACAATAGAAATCTATTTTTGTGAATTCGTTAAAAGAGACTTAATTGTTTATAAAGAAAGACATAAAAACAAAACAAAAAAAAACAACAAAAAAATGGAAGAAAATATGGAGGAAAAATGAGGGAATGAAAAAAAGTCGAGTAAATCGTAAAACCCATTGTGTTAACTAAACATCGGAGTAAAAATCAGCGAAAAATATCAAGGGTTACTAAAAAGGGATGGCATTTGTTTGCACAAAGAAAGCGGTAAAGTATACACTCGACCAGCTAAGGGATGTATATTTGCGACATTTTTCCCTTTCCAGGGTATATTTTCGTTTCCATCTTACCCTTTTTTGCTCTCTGTCGACAATCTCTCGATTTTTTCTCCCTCTTTTTTTTTTTTTGCTTCTTTTTTATTTGGGACTTGGTATATCCTACGTGAAATAAGAGTGAGTAAGTGAAGATATACGGTCGAGAAAAAATAATGGCTCGGTTTTTGACATATTATACATAAACCAAAGGAAAACGAAGAAAATAACGAAATACAGTTAGGAAAAAAAAATAATAATAGCCGGAAAGGAAGAAAAAAAAAGGATTCTCACTTATGTAGTTAAGGAAAAACAGATGCCGTATTTTTGACGAAAAAAAATTTACATATTTACAAGGCTTCATTTTTGCCCAGAATTTTTTTCTATACGTATTTTAATACATTATTTTTCATATTGGGTGTCTTTTTCACAAAAAAAAATTGAATCAACTTGTGTTTTGTTTCCTCTATGGTAGCTGTATAAATATCCTATATAATACGTATACTAATGGTCAGAAAAATAATATAAAAACTTTTTTTCACGAAAAATTTCAATTTGAATTTCTTGGAAGGACGACACACCTACTTTAAATTTTTCAGCAAAAAAGTACGGGTCTCTTGAAAAGAATGGGTAAAGCAGCGCTGCGTTCACCGGGGCAGACGGAACAAATGAACCTTGAATTAGATTTTGCCTTACATAGGAAAAAGTCACAGAAATGTGAACCATAAAAATAGCAATAGAACAATTCTATCTATTGAAAATTAAGTTTGTTCACATTCAAACTGGTGAGAACATTATTATCAATTATTCCGCACATAAAATATAAAGGTCGTTTCATAACAACTGTTCTAACCTTCGTATACCAACGCTGTGCGCCATCTAGCGCTTAAACTGCGGACCAAAGTGACAGACAATTTAATTACAAATCCAACGAGCCCTCTCGCAGCTCATTTCGTTGATTTAAGACTCCTAAATTTACAGCAAATTTACTAAAAAACAGAAACTACGATGTATTTTATACAGGATCGAACTGTTAAAAATTTGAGATATTTCCTACCAGATGAAAGGAAAGGAAGCTGGTGTGACGTCAGTTTCGGACTGCTCTATAATATGTACCTAACATGACAGGTAGCAACAGTATACGTAGGGTGTTCAATAAAGATTGAGACTAGTAGGAAGCAGTTGGAAGTTGCACTTGGACAGTGCATCATCCCACTGCGCCTCAAAAGTATAAGACTTTAAAGCCCTCAAAGGTACTGAAATCACCCCGCATCCTCCATACAGCCCAGAATTGGCCCCCTCAAACTTTTTTAGTACCCACAGATGAATAAGACCATGGGAGGGGTGCGGTATGGGTCGTGGGATAAGATTATTCTTGCTGTACAGGGGTATCTGCGTAGACTTTGAAAGAATGGCTTTGCTCACCTGTACCCTATATAGCAGCACCACTGGAACAAGACATTCTGGTTCAAAATTGAATGCTCTTTCACCTCGTACTATTTATTTTGCTGTACAGTGTAGCCAACTCACGCCACAGCACAATTCTCAGTCTTTATTGAACACCCTACGTAAGTCAAAAATCATAATTTTCCAAAGGAGTTTTTCAAAATTGAAAAACTGATGTCAAAAATTTAGTTTGAATTCTAATACTGTATTTAAGAAATTCTGAAAATAATCCCAAAATACGGCAACAGCATTATAAACAGCATAATTTCTTGGACCTTGAAAAACATCATTCGAAAAATTCGATTTTTATAACTTCTACCTATAGAGCTGTTTTACACGCTCTAAGCATTCATAATTTTTGTAACAAATTTTTACATTTTTAAGGCACATTATTCTACCATTCCGAATATACACCACTTGGAAAAACAAAAGCAATTCATTTTAAATGAATTCGTCTGTATAGTTCACCCTATCAAATGCAGTATGAAAGACTCATTACATAACTCTCAAGTCACAATTTTCTTGTTTTACTAAATGGAAATAAAAGTTACACAAAAGTTAGATTTCTCGCAACTTTCCTCAGGCTTTTTTCATTCCCTCCAGCCTCCATCCGAGTCCCGCGCTTCTCCTCCAAATTAAGTATTCCCAGCATAGAAGTTTTTCATTTTAGAAGAAAAAAAGTTAAAATCGTTTGTATGGATAAGATGAAAAAAAAAAAAATTTGGTGACAATTTCCACGAATGCCAGCCACAGCGGAGTTGGACTCATCATAAAAATAAAGAAAACGAAGCAGAAAAGTAGAAAAAATGTTAACGCTCGAAGACACCGAAAAAATGAAGTTATAAAACTTTTTGACGTCGTAATTTGAACACAAGATGAAATTTGAAATTGTTATTTGTGTGTGGCTGGTCTTTCATTGTAGAAGTAAGCCCGTGTAGGTCAAGGCATAGGTAAACAATGAGCGTTGCAACAGGTGCTACGGACGATTGTTATTTGGAATCCGTCAGCACACACAATAACAACTTCCATCACTCATAAAAAATTACAAAATTTCTCTTCACTTCTTTTCACAATTGTCCTACTAACCTTTATTTTCGAAGAAACGAAATCCATTTCTCTGGAAATAAATTACAAGGGCTAACACAAGTTTTACGAATAAAAAAATTTCTAAACAAAAATACTGTTCGATTTGATAAAAGAAAAAGTAAGTAAACAAATGACAATTGTGCTTCAATAGTGTTTGAAATAAGGTAAGTTCTGAAACACTTCTACTTTTGAGAAAATCTCAATTTTGAAGTTTAAATAGCTAATAATTTTCGAAAATTGATTTTTTTTTAAAAAACTGCTGAATCGATTTTAATGAAATTTTCATGAATTAGTATAGGGTACACATATTACCCTAAATGTATTCAGCAAAGTTTTTACATAATTAATCAGATAGTTTTTGTATTAAAACAGTTAAAAGGTAGGAAGAAATTCTACAATACCTTCGTAACATTTTTATGAGTTGAAGTAAAAATGGAATATTTCAACTTTCATCAATTTGTTCAGACTTGCAAGCGAAGCAATACCGCGCATTTTTCCTACTTTTCCAGTCATAAAAAATATGGATGCAGTTACTAGTAATTTGGAAAAATAAAATTTCAACAGCTCGAAAAAAAGAAAGATATTCCTATTTGTTGACGTCAAAACGATGAGAAAACGTGAAAAGAAAACGCCAGTAAAATGATACAAAATACAGCCTTATCATTAGTGGCGTTATGCTACTCGTTATTTCCTTTTCTCTTCTAGCTGAGTATTATATATTTTTGAAAAATGAAAACATATTTCATAATTTGCCTGCGCAAATGATCCTGCTTGCAGAAAAGTTTACGACTGCCTCCGCCACATTTTCTTCTTTTCTCTCATCCGCTCACCCCACTCCATGCGGTCTCTGAGAAGATAATTTTTGTCAAATTTGCTCTCATTTTTCCATTTCTGTTACGCCGCAGCTCGCCTCCATTTCCTTTACCGTTACCTATTTTGCACCTCTAAACGATTCGACGAAGCAGTCGTGTGCCCTTTCAGTTTGTTTACACTCGAATTCCGAACATGCTGGCACACCAAAAACCGAGCCACCAAATTGGACGAAATTAAATAAATGAAGTGAAATTAATCGGCCTCGGCAAAAAGTCTACGTTACACGCGAACTCTTCGCGCTGCCAAAATATTCTTCAAAATGTTCACAATTTCAGTTTCTAACAATAGCGAGCAATACTATATATAGCACAGTTCAAAATGCGATTATACCGATACACTTTTACTGGGGGTTTCATTTATAGTAAGTATATGTAGTGTACGTATATATTACTTTCGATGCGGAAAAGGGGGTTATAGAAAATCACCTTCCATAGTTGGACATGGATTGGGGGATGGGGTGAGGTTGAGGACGTAAATAGCGTTTACGTGTCGTTTATTCGGGGTATTCATTCACTTTGTTTGACGATGTGCGAGTACCCAATCGGTTAGAAATACCGCATATTGACAACATTGTAATTAGTTCCTATAACAGCAAGGAAACAGATGATTTGATGCAGGATCGGTAAAACAAAGGCTGACGTCCTTCGTTGTATCCTCGGTGGAAGGTGTAAAATGCGATTACCCATTAAGGGAATGCTTCAACACTCGACCGAACTCCGCAATGAGAAAATGTTAGACGAGTTTAAAAATAAGTTGATGAATATTCTTTTGTTTAACATTATGAGACTACACTGTAACTATATAAGAGTAAAATTCATAGGCAAACCGAAAGAAAACAGTCAGAAAGGAAAATGATCAGTGTCACCTTTAACAACCACACACACAAAAAAAAAAGAACAAGTAGGTAAAACTGTAAATGCTTCTGAGTAGTACATTTGCTTTGTTCGCACGCTACCAGGACTGGTAATCTTGGGCCAGTTTGGGGCGAAATATGCCAGAAAACTGTTCGAACGCTTTTTTTGGTAAACAATTTATCTGTTCAAGCGCTAGCAAGAAGGTTACAGGAAACAGTTCCTGTTTATAATTCGCCAGGAGCTTAAACGTCCTGGTAATGGACCAGGAAAAATTGTTTCACCTTAAATTCGTAAATTTTGAAAATTTTCATCACTTATTAGTGTAGGTATTTTGACTATTATCAAAAGTTTTATGAATGAAATTAAAGATGAGTTCACTTAATTTTGTAAATTAATAATCAAAATATGCAAGGAAGTATTTTGTATTTATGGGAAACATTGAAGACGTTACTTAGTTTAATTTTTAGTAAATTCTAGAAAAGAAGAGTAAGATATTTTTATTCTTCATAAATATTTGAAAAAAATTTTGCTTGGTTAATTTGGTAGAGAGTGTTGAATATGCAAGAAAATTGTTCGAACGCTTTCATTTTTCTGGCCTATACTTGAGCCAGTTCACAGACCAGGAAAACTGTACTTACAGGTTGCCTGGTAGCGTGCGAACAAAGCTATTATTAGCCAAATTTTCCTGACTGAATTTTGGCTGAATTTTCAACATGGGAGTTATGATTTTGAAATATGTTTCACTTACTTACTCGTATTTGATGAACTTACCACGTTTTGTTCATAATGTTTGCAATAAATTAATAAAGAAATAAATATTTATAAAGTTTTTTCCAAGTAAGTTTTTGGTAGTTGGATTTCTAATTAATTCTAAAGAGATAAAAAATATTTTGTTGTTCTTATTGTCTCAATTCTATAGATATAAGAGTTAGATTTTTATCTTAGTTTATATAACTACCTACTTTTACTGATGTAGATATTTAGTAAACGTAACTTCGTTTGTTGATTTTGGCTATTATGCGAACCAAAAACCTATCTCTATAATTTATTATACATCCGTAAATTCAACATAGAAGTACTTTGTGATTCAAAATGAAAAATCCCAAATTATACTGTTCAGAATTCGCCTCGCTTAAACAATCCGTAAAATTTCACTGTTTTATACAACCCTTAAGGAAAACCCCTATCTGCATGGAGAAGAGTACCAAAATCCTTTGTTACCTTGGGGAAGGGGGGCTAATTTCAGCTCTGGATAGGCATGCCCACCCCATTGAGTCCACCTCTGATAACTTTTAAACTTGAAATTCAGAGGTCGAATATAATAATTTTATGTATCATTTTTATAATAAAGCTACTTCACAATTGCGCAATTCATTGTTTATTGAAAAGAAACGTAGATAGTCACAAATAACCAAAATAATTTCTCAAATACCAGCACTCGTTGAAAATTATCCAAAAATTGGCGCACATGTGTACGTAAATATAGGAGACAAAGGGAAAAGGGTTGTTGATTTATTGAAAAGTGATAAATTTTTCGAGGCCAACAAATTCCATATGAATGTAGCAGAAAAAAGTGAGCATTGTGGTGTAGATAAGGGTGTCCTAAAATAAACCCGTTTAGAAAATTCGCTGCAATTTCAACGATATCAGCTTTTTATTACAGCCTATTTTCTATTACTGCTTCACAGAAGGGTTCTCTTCACGCTGAAAAGTATTTTTTTATTGTTTTTGCTGGCGTAATAGTGAGAACTGCATCCGCACATGTTGATAGAATTTCCAATTTCAAAATATACGATACAGAGAGTATGGGTGTATGGCGGGAAAAACCACTTATCTATTCATGATAGAAATCTGATAAGCTAATCGAATTGTTAAGAGAAGCAAGAAATTGTTCAACATTATTTTAGATAGTATGTACTCCCGAAAAATTCCTTTGTTCTGAAATGAAATATTTTCAATTAAAATTTGAGGAAAAATTGCGCTTCGTTTAGGAGACAAAATTGCAATACTTATATTAAAGAAAATTTCAGCAGACTAGGTTGGCATGAATTTCATTTTAAAACATGGAAGATAGTTTTTGTAAAGCACTTTTCATATTTTATGCAATTTGGATACCTGTATATGAGAGATATTAAATTTTTCGTACCGCAGCTAGAAAATTTAATAACTATTCAATTTAAGAATAAAAGGAGAAAAAATGTGTGGCCATATTTTCTACAAGCAAACCTGTCAAGACTTTTTGCATTTTCCAAGGATAAATTACTTACACAGAAAACCTATGGAGTATAACTGAAGTTATTACAGGTAAACTACACGGAAAAGTATGAGGACGCAGAGAATTAATTGTTTTTTTGGATTGTTAGATTGTGGAACTAAAAATCATAACTTTAAAAACATAATCATTTTGACGCTATTTTTTTTTTTTTTTAAGAAGGTAAAAAAACAAAAAATTTTGCTGCACTTTAAGGTGAAAAACTTAAGTTTACTATAGAGACAAAAACAAGTTGGAAGGTCAAAATTGTTGGATTTTTAAAGAAAATTGTTCCTACTACCCAAAGGAAAATTTTTACGAAATTATGGATGTCAAAATGTTTGCCTAATGCCATGTAAGAAGGAGTTAGTATGAGCGGTGGTCTGTTCTCAAAATTCCTAAAAATGAAGTTCAAGAAATATTTTATTTGTGCCGCATTATCATACGTATTTATACCAAGTCATTCTCGGTCCAACAAGAAAAACCATAGAAAACTACCTGAGGTACATCAAAAATAGGAAAAAAAGCTAACACCTCTTCAGTATTCCATTTTTCAATTTTGACGGGCCATATCTCAGTGAATTTTTGGGTTAGAGAGTTTAATCTTGGACTTATGAATTCGTTATTTAATAGCCGACAAGAATTTTCTAAAAAAATCCATTTTGATCTCCTTCGCATTAAGCTAGCAGATTTTGTCAAAAATAAAAATCGATACTGGGCGTGATCTCTACCTACCTGAGGATCAAAATAGCATTGATGCCTTCATCATACTTTGCGATATTAATTATGATATTTTCTTTTAACCAACTCCAAAAATAGACTGAGCTTTTTTCATTCCAATCGACTAATTAAGTCCAAAAATATAATTATAAGGAGCATGAAATAAGAGGAAAAATCGTGAATAATAATAATGGCGGCCGAAACCAGGTTCGAAATAACAAAAAACAGCCGAAGTAGGAGGAAGACTGAAAAAGTTTAATTGGCAATTTTCGCATAATAAATTTATTTTCTGAAAAATTAATCAACTCAAAACGTAGTCTCAGGTAGCCCTACACCACCCACGTTGTGAATGCAAGCAAAAGCTAAAAACATGTTCCAGGATTGAAGAAAATATGATTTCTGCCATTTTCAACGAAGTAAAGTTATATTTTCATTTCTGAAAAGAATAGAATAGATCTTTCAGAAAAGCTTTGAAAATCACAAAAATTCGGTTCAACTAACCGTTTCACTTTCAGGCTTCGAACTTTCAATATTTATTCGAGCGTTTAGTTTGTGAGATGGAAGTACGAAGGGATTTTCTGTATCATTTTGGAGTGAAAAAATTTTCAATTCCGTTATACCAGCTATAACGAATTATTAACGTCACGTATTATACGGATATCCCACTTTCCAACTGGTAAATCACATAAAAACTTACAACAGGTATAATCTAGCTGATTATAGACACAGAGTGTCTAATGGGTAGCTGAGAAAATGAACAGCTGCACGTATCGGTTTTAGTCACTTCCATTTTCTATCGATTCGACAGCCACATTACCAGCATCAATTTGTGTTTGTTTTCTTACTGGCGTATTTTCCAGCAGGTTTTAATCTTTTCTTCATTTATTTTTTTGTCGTTCACAATTAGCAACAAACTTCTAAGGAAGTGCAATGGGCACAAGTTCGATAGCCACAAATCTTTCAGAAGCAAGAAGATCAAAACGTTTCTCTAAATTTTTTTAATGGAAAGGCGAAATTTTAGAGCACATTTTGTATTTCAATCATTCAGTCAGAAAAGGACTGATTTCATACAATTTCAAGATGAGCATAATAGTGTAATCGTTATCCTCAAAAATATTAAAACACAAGGAAACTTGAACTGAAGTTTAAATAAGCAGGTTTTTAAGTGAAAACCTGCTAAAAAAAAAGAAAGTAAAGAAAACTCAAAAAGAATCTATGTAAAATGTGCACGCAGCATTCACAAATTTAACACATCCTTTGGAGCAGAAATCAGAAATAAGCCACTCTCACATTTTCCTTATAGTTTTTACAGAGCAATGTCTATAGAATTTTCTCAAATATCTGTAAGCTACGTGATTCACGCCACACTTTGAAAAAAAGAGATACATCTAATTTTTGTCGACATTCACACATATACAAAAGAGGCAGTAAAGAAAGAGAGAGAGAGAGAGAGAGAAAAAAGAAGAAAATCGTTCAAACAGAAAATTAAATGGTTCAGTATTGGAAACCATTATCAGCTGACACAAAACTGAACTCTTGGGAAGTGACGAGAGGTGTACAAAGAGAGAGAGAAAAAAAAAAGTAAGCTAAAAAGTACCTACTGTAAAATAGCGGGTATTTCCTCGTTAATAAAAGACTTGGAAAAGATTAAAAGTTTTTTCATCTTTTTTCACTCTTTTATTCGAATAAAAGGAAAAAACTTTTAAAGGTCATCGATTCGATGAAAATATTTTGAAAGAGGAGGAAAAATAACGTCTTTCAGCTAATTATTATCAAACACGAAAAAAAAAAAAAGAAAAGAAAATAATTTATCGAATGAGGAAATTTAGTTTTAACTTATATAAAACATCGATAAGAGGGAAGTGAAGAAAAAAATAAAAAAGTATAAGAAAAAAGTTAAAACTGTGTAATCGATTTGGAAATTTAGGTTGTAAACTTTCAAACAAATAGGTAACACGAATTTTGGTTTAAGAAGGTGTAGGTAGTAAAAAAAAAGTAATTCTTATAGTTCATAAAAATTATTTAGAAAATAAAATTAAGTATCCTATGATCTCTGAAACTAAAGTAAGCTTAAGAATTGGAAAAATTGTTCAAATTTTACAATTTATTTGGTGAAGGTAAGATATTACGAGTATAACTTGTTTACCATCATTATGACACGAGTTTATATAACCAAAGTGAGTTGCTGCATTTTCTTCAATTTTTAATTTTATGAGCTAAATTTTGAAACGATTTTAAATATTATTCATAATTGAAATTATTAAATTCTTCACAAACACGGTGAAATTTTTTCGTGAATGAGGCGATAAGCACGCACTCTTTTGGCTTAAAGACTTATGACTAGAGACCGGATTCCTTGGCATTTGCCGAATGAGTTCCTTTAAAGGCAGAAGATTAGAAATTAAAAAGAAATACTTTATGGGGTAGTAGGGGCCTGGGAAAATAATTTTAATTTTGCCAAAAATTGCCGAAACCGAAATAAATGCCAAAATATATGTTAAACGACGAAAACTGCCAAATTAGAACTACATGCTCAAATTGAAATTATTGACGATGTTTGTCAGAAAATGAGCATAATTCCAGGTGCTCAAGGGAAAATTTTAGCAAGAAAAAGTACAGATATGTTCACAAAAAATCTTGGCCTGCAAATCATGGAAGCAATTTATTCTGCAATTACCGATGGAATTATGAGAAATTTTTGTAAAAAATGACAAAAATGCCTTTGTTTTTAAATTTTTTTATGATTTAATGTTTGTTTTCGATTTTCAAATGTTTTTGCTGAATAAAGCCAAATTTGCCTTGTTTTGCGCCGAATTTTGATTTTCCAGTGCCAAAAAATCCGGTCTCTACTTATGACTCTTAAACAGACAATTTCCACTACTGATAAGGCTGACGTTGTTTCTTTTTACTAATATACATATAAGGCAGTTTGCTGGTTTCTAATGCTTTTTCACATTGTATATTCAAGCGCTACGCAAGTGTTCCTCAGGCGAACTACAAACCGCAAATTTCTTATAATTTCAAGTTCCAAAACTCTTTCAAAAACATGAGACTAATGATTACTTGATGAGTTATTAGAGCATTCAGAAGAATACTAATCGCCGACATCCGGGTAAGAGAAGAAGGCAGGGGTGAGGGTAACATACAAAAGTTACAAGCTTTAAAATATCAATGTGAATATAAAGCCTTCTTATAAATCGAAAGGAGAAAAAAGTGAGAATATTAGAGTTTTATTATATTATTATAATATGACGTTAAGGATCTCATTTTCCAAAAATTTAGAAGAGGAGACACCACCCGTGTCAGTTTGCTCGAATAAATCTCATTTTACAGAGTATTTTTCCAGGCCCATCGTCGTACAAAAATTTCACTTTTATTTTTTATTCACCATTGTCAGGAATCAGAAAGCTGAAGAAACTGAACGACTGATGGCTTTAACGAAATACTTTGTGTCGAATTATTTTTTGAGGCCCCTACAAAATGTTAGTTTATTGAAAGAATTTCAGCTTTCAGAATTTTATTCGGTCCAATGAATTGGGGTGTGTGTTTACATTTCGTTTTCGCAGGCATTACCTACCTACCCATAGATGGTTTCAAAATCCATCCAAGCTCGGTGAAATTCTTTTTCACTATAGCTCCACCTATAACAATTGGACACGAATATTTTAATATAATGTGTATACTTTTTCTGTGCTCGGTTGTGAAATTCCTTTTTTCCTATTAAAATAGAATGGATTTTCATGCTGCAGTTGAGTGCCATTATTTGTAACGCTCAACCGTGAGAGTTTGTACTCCTTTTTTGACGATAGTACAATTCTCAAAAGGCTCTTTTTTATTCTTATCTTTCTCGAATTGTGTTTGCAACAAGTATAAGCTCGAGTATAATGGTTGCTAATTCTACTGGAATCTGTGCTCCAGTGAATTTTGAATTTTTTTTATCTCTACATTTTGAAGAAGAAAAATAAGATTTATAGAAGTGGCAGTTTTGTTTTTCGTACCATTTATTGGATGGGTAGTACTACTTTCCAAATCCCATATTATAATGAATAAATAATTCATTTCGGGTTGATATCGGTATTACAGTTTGCATTTATTCCAAAAAGACATATAAGTCAATTTGAGAGAATAAAAACAGAAGTCGAAAAGAAAAACGTTTTCTTCAGCCTACAAATTATCCACAACCAATAATTGTTACCTTTATGCATTAGAATTTGTGAGTGTTGTCTTATGCCGTAGACAATCGAAAAATGTAATGTGGAAAGTTTTACACAGGAAAATATTTTCAAGGTATGGAACCTACTTCATATTAGAACCAGAAATACTACACTCAGTTTTTTACGGAGACATCAAAATTCCCAACTTTCAAGAATTTCAAAATAAACGGTTAAAATTACTAAAGACGGAAGACCAAAGCATATTATATTACTACAACGTAGAAGAATACTTCAAAAATAGCACAAGAGGAAGGAGAACCACCTGCCACAACAATGGATCGAGATAGGAAATGAGACAATTGTAATAAGGAAAACGGATGACCATGTGTGATAGCTGGCTCACACTCACAATAGAGATTTTTTATGTGATTTGATTATAAGGGTATGCTTTAGAGCTTGAACTCCACATTTTTGGTAAACAAAAAAGGGGAAAAAAGAGAATGAAATATCAAGAAGATGGAAAAAATAAACAAAAACACGCTCCTCTTAGTTATCCAATTGCTGTTTCGAAAATAGATTACTTTGGGCTAAAATTTCAGCAAAACCAAGCTAAAATTTTAAATTTTCAACTCTGTGATGTAAACAGGTCATCTTTTACCAATAGCAAACCATAAAACATGCGATTTGATTAAAAATTGAGAGAGAAATGCCCTGGTGAGAGCGAGTTATCTTTTGAACAAAAAGATCGACTGGTAAAGCACAGCCTCATTAGTTTTTGAAAAATGGAAACATAATACTGTTTAGACTTACCGCAGTCTTCAATGTAAATAAAAGTAATAATAGAAAAGGCGGTAGCTAAATCGCATTACGTGATTCATTATCACTGACCTGAAACATAGGAAACAAAAAAATAGAAAAATTAGAGTAATTTGTAAAGTAATAATTCAAAAAGTGAGTAAATGAGCTTTTCAGTTCTTAGAAAAATTTAATCCGAGAAAACTGCATTTTTTTTTCAGGTTGTTGGTTGTTACATTTTCAAGTATCGTTACCTTCCACGACGATATATTTTCGAATAAGTCACAACCAACACAACAAATAGAAAAAAAAAAGAAAAGCAGACCCAAGACTTGTTTATATGTACATTTTTCATAAAATTCTTGAAAGAGATGTTCAAACTCAATGAGAAAAATGAAAGAATTTAGAAAGTATAATCACGAAATCTCAAAACTTGAAAATTTATTAATATTTCGGAACGCACTCTTGCTGAGCTGTGGCCAACTAATTTCGCCTTTCATGAATAATTTCGATTATACACTTTATAGAGTTTTCAAGGTCAAGAAGAGTAACTTCGAAAAGGACCAAAGTAAATCTAATTATCTTTTTCTTTTTTTTTTGAGGTGATTGAAATGACATCATTACATAAATCTTAGTAGGCATTGTATCGAAAAATAAAATTACAAAACAGAAAGTTCAAAGAGCAAAATACATATTGTTTATACATTTTTCTTTTTCAAAGTAAGTCTGGTTTCTGAGGATGTTGTTTTCGTTCGCAGTGAACGTGATTTTTATGAATTCGAGTGGTAAGGCCAAATTTAGCTCCTAACAAAATTCTTTCAGTGTTTCATTTTTTTCATTTCCGCTTTCAAACTCTTAAAACAGCACGTCCCAAAGGTCAACTTCGAAAGGAAATCATTGATTGAATCGAAATTAGAATTCAATTCAAATAAATTTACTTTATTGAGCCATACAAAAATTTCAAGTTTTATATCGTTAAATTATAATATCTGGCCACCAAGTGCGATGTAAATTCATACAGTCAAACTAATTTCGTTTTCTTTTACTTATCTGTCCTTCCGTTCATTCTTTCTCTTAACTTTTCTCTTGTCAACTGTACTTTTGAAGATGAAATAAAAATATTATTTTATTGGAACTTCATCTTTAATTTGGAATCAATGGATTTTTCAATGTATTTTGTTATGGAGATTCAATGAAGCAGTTAGATATAGAATACGATTACTTTGTTGGGTTTATATAATATGTATTTTTCATCTGAATTTATCATGAATTATTTTGTAATTTCTAAAGTTAATGTATTTGTGCAATATTTTATTTAATTTGATAATGTGTGAATAATCGAATTTAGGGATATGATGGGTTGCAGAGTTGGAAAGTTTAATCTAGGGTTGAATTGCGCAATGGTTCAGATATTTTCTTGGAAAATGGAAATTGAATTATCATATTTCTTATTTTCCTTGATCACGAGAGATAGGGCTGAAGTCCTTTGATATTCCTTTGTATTTCTTGTATTTTATCTCTTTCGGTTTTTAATTTCCTGACCTTTTTCGTGTTATTAGTGTCATTTTGCTCATTTCAAACTTGCACACTACAAAATAATGAATTTTTCACAAGACGTGAAACTATACAAGTAATTAAATTATAATGACAACAATAAAGTAATTGTATTTTATGTTAAATCGGTAGAAGAATCTCACAACTTTGTATACATTCCAAGAAGAATCAATAAGTACATAGATAGCTTATAGACTGAAAAAGGATCGAGGCACCAAAATATTACAGCACGTGTATCAAGAGTCATATATTGAGAATGATGATTAAGGGTATTCAAGGTTTTTTTTATCAAGTGCTGAATAATTTTTAGACATTTATGTGTGTTGGAGATTTCAATGTGGAAGTATAATAACTAAAGACGAATGATGGTATAGGATGTGCTGTGGTGCCACATATTATCGGATATGACTAAAATACAAGCAAGGAAACATATCGTCGATCAGATTATCATAAACTGCCATTAAAACATTTTCAAACAAAAGTTCAAAACTATGGGAATCTGATCAAATTTTCTTACCTATAAAGCATCTAAACAAGAGTTCAGAAAGCTTCGACACAAACGACGTCGAACTAATCACATTATATTATTTGCACTTTCTGAGTATTACAGCGTTGCCAACCCAAATTATTGAAAATCCCCGCTTCGAACAAAAACAATCCCAGTAACCATTTTTTTTCTTGCTAGAAATTTGAATTTTTTTTTTCAATTGGAGCGAAAGCCCCATTTGTAAAGAGCATCAAATTTAATTTGAACAATAGACTTGAAGACTTGATAATTCGTCTTGTTATTCGCTGTCATATTTACTCGTGTTTTCAAAATGGAATCTTGAAAAATTGTAAAATTTAAATTTGATAAATTTGGTAGCACAAAAATAAAGTATAAAATATAATTTCTTATTTGAATAATAAGTTGGAAATTTTATCGCTAACATTTTTCAAGATAGAAAAAAATCTAGTTTCAGGGATTAACCTCTGAGATTGGCATTCCTGAAGTATTTATCACGAATATGATAGGGGATGATCAGTAGCAAAGACATATCATCAACCACACGAAAAAAAATGAATAATTGTAGTGATTTTTACTATTATTTGTAGGAAAAATAGGATATTTTAAAGATTTTAGTAAAAATCGCTAAAAAATTATAGCAAAAATCATAGCAAAAATCATATATTATTTATGAAATTTATTACTATTTTTGTAGTTATTTCTACTAGGTATATTATCCTAAAATTATCTAATTATTTCATAAAAAATAGTAAAAATCACTACATTATTCATTCTTTCCCGGGCACATAAGATAGTGGCTGCTGGTAAGATTTATTAGCTGGGACGTAAATTTGATTTACATATTATATAAGTACTTGGTTGGTTCATTTCAAAAATCGAATAAAACACGGCCTCTGAGCAATGTAACCAATTGCATGCCATTGCTTTGTCAATATAGCTCTGTATATTAGATTTTTGCCAATCAACTGATTCTTAATTATACTTGAGCTCTACCTCATTAAGAGTATCACGCGAACCAATACAATGTAGAGGAGAACAAAAGAATGAGATAATTTAATTATACTTTTTCCAAATTACTATTCCTACTCGACAGATAGGTCTATATTTCGGTTGCCTTATCGGAAAAATATTAAGATATGCGCCGAGAAAGAAGCCGAAGAATGTAAATTTATAAGAATACAGCAAATCAAAAATTACCATCTTCAAGAAAAGAAGGCAAGGCTGAATCTTTGCTTTCGTGAAAATACCACTCGCATTTCTTCGACGCGATAATTAATGGAAGGAATTCCGCTGGCTAATTAACAAAATGCAATAAAATTTCTGTCAATTCAAACTGACTGTAGACAGAGATTTTTAAATTATACTGTAGGTTCATTGTGTTCCTTTTTCAACGCCATTTTTGTCGTTTTTCTCTTTTCTTGTAGGGTGGAAAAAGACGAATGCTGCAATGACAAGGACTAATAAGTGAAACGCAGTAGTGGAGGAATGCCGTTGGCACTGTTGGCAGAGCAAAATGAAAAACAGAGGAGTGTTATAATTTTACACTTTAATTAGCCCCCTATACCCAATCCCACTAAGACGAATAAGTATTTTGTAAAATTTGTTATCGCTTCATTTTTCGTTGAAAATTCGTCGCTTTTATTATTTGAATTATAGCGACTTATTTAGGGATGAAGCATTCCAGACCAAAAAAGTTGGAAAATTTTTCTCAATTTGATACAAGCGAAAAGTTTTGAATAATTTTTTGCATAGATGTCGACGGCCTCAATTCAAAGAATTTTCAAAAAATGAAGGGTAGATACCTATGTATTTTTTTACTTCCTCGAGGGAATTTTCTAATAAGAATTTTTCTCTTCGTTGAAGTCAAATTGGAAGGTAAAAAAATGCAAATGGTTAAGATACCATTGAACGATGCAGGCCTTTAAATACGAGTGTAGCATTCAAGAGAAACAATAATCCTGTTGCGATAAAGCTATAGATGGCAAAGTAGAGAGAATGCTGGCTTATAAACCAAGGAACCCGGGTGTGAGCACAATACAGGGTAAGAATTTTTCAAATTACAAAATGTATGGGAAAATGCACACATCTTGTATGACTATACCTATCACTGTTCACATGCAATAACAAAGCTGACCAAATTACCCGATCTGTAACGCGATCTGCAGTGTGACGCACATGTTGAGGAGAAATGTGACTTTTATGACACTGGTGTGACCTATAATTTTTCCGGTGGGTCAAATCAGTGTCACAAAAGTGCCACTGCTTCCTGATTGATTGAATATATGTACAAATCTGTGTCACCTCTGCCACAAAAGTGCGACGCTTCCTGATTGGTTGAATTTTTGCTACATCTGCGTTACATTTCTCCTCCACATTTGTGTCACAGTTTGCAGATCGGGTAATAGCTTCGATTCATCAATAAACACACTGAGTGAAAACTGCATACTAAATTTTAATACCTGCATACTAACTTTATGAGACAATTCGGGTATTACAGAAAATTTGGGGTAAATATATGTTGAAAATTAGTGTGCTACATACTAAAATTCAATATAATTATGTATTTCACATTAATTTTTTACATAAAACCTGAATTATCCCAAAGTTAGAATGCAGCATACTGAATTTTAATGTCATATTTTCTCTGCGTATACTCGCGCAGAAATATAGATTGATCCTTTTTATATTTTATAAGAGAAAAAACTGATAAAAAACCAGATTAATTTCTGAGATAGACAGATAATTTTCTTCACACTCATTCAAAAATCTCTGATGTCAAAACAAATTACCAGTAATAAAATTTTTTTTCATTTTAGAGGAGACTTTGGCCCTTTTATTCATTTATAGCACTATAATCGTTGAACCCAATTGTGGACACATTTAGGGTCACATAACTGAAAGACACACTTATCATAAAGAACCTATTCCCAATATTAATCTTCATACACATGCTTTTGATATCAAACTAACCACAGCAACATGTACAGTACTCCCGAATTTCGCTCCGTTTTTGTTGGGTCTTAGTAATACAGAAACACATAGAAGTAAGAAAATAAATTCCCAGGGACGGGGGCGCTATGATCAATAATTTCAATCGAAAAATTTATCGGCCATAAGCGAGTAAACTGGCGAAAATTGTAACGTATTTAAGTTTCAAATGCTCTCGCAAGTTAAGAGCAAAAATGTAACGACTCTCTGGCGTTTAATCATAATTTTCCGTCTGCGCCGAAAACAGGCCATGGAAGGCCTGACAAAAAAGACTCGACGAAATAACTGAAAAATTTGAGGCCATAATGGTAAAATATGTGAATTTCTTCAAGGAAAACAAAGAAGTACAGAGAGGAGCGAGTAGAAATAAATGCAGAAAGGAAAGAAGGGATGAAAAAAAAAATGTAACGGAATGAAAAGTTTTACGAGGCATCATTAAAGTTTGAAAATAATTGATACAGAACTTTTCGGTGTTTTCTTCAAATGGTGAATTTTGGCTAAAGGCAAGAAAAAAGAGCAAAAATTTAATGAAATGATACTGTAATGCCAATATTGCAGGATTGTGAACTGACGAAAGAAATTTTTAAAATAACACAAATAAAATTTAAAAAGAGTGCAGTAGGAAAAGTTAAATATTTATTTTTCAGCTTCAAAAGTTAAACATAAAACCGCATTTAAACTTTCAACCATCGTCTCTTTGGTACAATTTTCATTTTCAAAGGACCTACAATTACTTTTTGATGTCGATACACGAACATCGAAAGCGAAAACAGCGATTTTCAGTCAAAGCTAATATATCTTTTTGGTTGCAAATAAGTAAACATATTTTACGTTTTGAAGAAATATTTCTAATAACTCTTACCTACGATGAATTATCTGGCTTATATTTTAATTACGAGTATTAATGAATGTAATTGGAAAAATTCCAAACTCAACATTTGTGGAAAATAAAAACGCAAACTGGGGAATTCAAAATGAAATAATATTTGAATAAAGGCGATAAAGCCAGTTTAGGGATTCATTTTCAAAAGAATAAGCGATTCGAAAGGAAAAATACTCAATCTTTCATAGTTCTCAATCGATTCGTTTGAAATTCTGAATTTATCCTAGAATTATCGAATGTGGTAAAATGCTATTTTTCAAATTTCTATTTTTTTTTTTTAACTGAAGCAAAATTTTTAATTTTTATCGATTGACTTTCTTGAAAGAACCCATTATATAGACCCATGTAGAAAAAGTTTCATTGAACCAGTACAGAAATGAGTCTTTGAAAAGTAGGAGCACTAGATAGAGGCATTCTTCAGGGTATATGCAACTACAACCTTGACGAAGCCACTCTGCTGGAGGCAAACCATTTTATCAACACTAGAATTACCAGGTTTTTTACTCGATTACTCAAAAGACCAGGTAGTGTCATACATGACACCACAAGAGTAACCTCAAAGGACCAGGTGGCGTCGTATGAAACAAGTCAGGGGTTCTCAAAATATTGGTCCTTTGTGAAGTCCATCTCAAAATTTTGAGTGGTGTCGTATATGACACCACCTTGGTACTTCTAGTGTTAACTTGATTGACTTTTTGTTTTGTTTCTTATTTGTATTCTCTAACTTATATCGTCTAATACTTCGTAATTCTGAAGACCATAGAGATTTTAATGGAAGGAACCAAAACAACTCTTTCGATGCTGGGTTGCCAGATCCCTCAAGATTATGCCTTTACGGCACGCCTGTCCTTATTTCAGACCTTTTTCTCCTCCTTAATTACATAAAAATTTCAAGTTATATGACCTTTTTTTTATTATTTCTACTCCGACAAATTCGGTAAAAACGCAAAAAATTACATGTCAAACCTAGTTCTCTGTTCCTGAGCTCACTTATTTGTTTACAAAAATATTGAAAAACGCGTAGATTCAGATTTCAGACTAAAATAAAAAGCTGACAATCGATAGAATCCACGCTGCTGTACGCATAATTGAAAATTTCTGTATTTTTTGAAAATTGCAAAATTCCGTAAATGGTTTCACAGTTTTTACCACGCATCTGGCAAATATGTACTGCTTCAAGGCCAAAAAATCGCAATGAACAAAACCAATACATTTGTTACATTCTTTTGAGGTTAAACATATGATTGTATGCCCAACATCGTTTGAACTTTTTTATACGATCAGACTTTAGTATTTAAAAAATTACCTTTTTCAAATCGTTCTTTGAATTATGCTCATGTGATTTCCATATACGAACTGACAAGAATCTCAATTTGTTCAAACTATTATCCATTGAATCAAGAGAGACCTTACAAAAAAATTACAAGAAGTTTTTGCAAAATATCTGTCGTCATTCTTTCGGCATTTTTTCCCCCACCAACCGCAAACGCACGCATTTCTAATTCGTTTTTTTTTTTTCTCTCTCGTTCGTGTTTAAACCACAAGAAATTATTTTGCTGCATTACCAAAAAAAAAGAAAAAAAAGGATGAGGAACCGGGGAAAAGGGTAAAAAATGTAATTACGGCATCGTCATTCGAATGTATACCTATCTCTATATAATGAAAAAAAAAAAAAATTGGTTGAAAAAATTGCAGGGAAAAAACTGATTACGGTCAATAGGTATATAGCTGTAATAATCTATTTGAGTTCGGAGAAAGCGATCTTTGCCACATTTTTCATTTTTCCAGCCACTAGATTTGCGTTGTTTATATTCAAATATTATCAACTTTTTTTCTGTGCTTTTTTTTCTACCGCCCATTCGATACACAATAAAAAACATACTTTTTAATTTTCACTTCCGTTTTCTCCTTTTCAAAAAATTATGACAGCCACTGCCGTGCAGTCTACCTTCTCCATTCCACATTTTTATCGAAACGTCCAATTTTTTGCAGACTTATTTGTTTACGGTCGGAGGGTTGGAGGTTAGAGTGGTTTAAAGGTTAGGGTGCTGAAGGCAGGGGGTTGAGGGATTTTTATTTCCTCTTTCTCTATTGTTTCATTCGGATTTTTTTTTTTTGCATTGATTTGAAGCATTCTGTAAATATTTTCCTGTATCACACGGCAGTCCCCAATAAAATTGGAAGTAGAGGAAAAAGTCTCATTTTAATGCGAATTCCACTACAAATGACGCGTCATCTTTCATGACGGATGGGTTTCTTATCGTCGTAAATCGATATTATTGGAAAATGATGAAAAACAAAAAAAAAAAATATATATATCGAATCGAGAAAGGGCAGCATGAGCGATGAATTTATTTATTTTATATTACGAGTACCTATTAGCTTCGACGAAGCGAAAGAGAAGAAAAAAATTTTTGATTTTTCCATTTGAAATACGAATTACAGTTTGACGGTTGATATTATTCATAACAAATTATACCTCAAGTTGGAGAATACGAAGCCTATTTAAAAAAATATATATATACCAGCAGGCTACGCGTCTCATTGAACCAATATGGAACGCTTTTAAATTGGGAAATAATTTGAAAAATCGAGCGATAAAGTTGTTTTGTCTCAGAGATATGTAGCTAAATTTCATGCTTCTAAAAATAAATCCTCGTTCATAACGCATTTTCATACAGTAAGCATAATCAAAAGGCAAATCGACGATATTCTTCAATCAAGTTGATTTTGAGAATAATTTTTTGTATGTAGCAGTATAAAAATACAGGCAGTTTTTGGAGCGAAAAAGCAGAACCATTTAAATTAAATTAAAAAATACCAGAATATTGTATTGGAATCCAAATATGTAGCTCAACAGTTTGAGTGCCTTTTAAGAATTCATCTTCAATCCAAAATTTCTCCGTTTTACTTGAACGCCATCAACATCATTCCAGCAAGAATGAAGTTCACATAGCGTTCAATTATGTGCCTCTGTTTTCTCTTTCACCAAACATCAGCGAAAGTTTAAATACACTTTACACACACTCGTTTTTGGCACTGACATTAGAAATGTGAAATTATTTTAGGAGAATTTTGGTGACAACTAAAATGCTGAATTCTCATTCATTCTCACCGTCACTTCTCGAATGAAGGCCGTCACAAAACTATGCCTTTGTCAGGCATTTCTTCTTAAAAAAAAGAGTTCGTCGTTTCAGCTGTCAACAACAAACGATTGTTTTCTCTCTTTTTCTCTTTAGCACTACATTTTTCCATCGCAGCCAACATAGAACTATTTCTTGACATTAACTTGAAATCACGTTTAAAAATTATCAAAATTTTACGAAAACAGACGTAATCCCCTCCAAAAAGATAGAAGAGAAGTAAATAGAAATTGACTCTAAAAAGAACACATAAGACAGTAATTGAGAAAATGATATTTCAAGCGAAACGTACATTTGTTTTCACTTCACATAATACTTTAACAATCTGATAGCAAAAGATTCTTTCAAAGTCTCTTTGCTATGAGGAAAAACTCTTGAAATTTGAATTTATACGATCAAAATTTCATAATTCATAATATGAACAGCGATTTATAAGAAGCGGTTTAGGTATAAGTTCACTTTTCCACATTTTGCCACAGAGAAAAAAACACTCATGTGAAATCCCTTTTTACTGGGCTAAGTAACTACATGTTGGGGTATATACGAGTATAAGCTGGGTGAAGGTCAATCTTAGCAATACTGAAAATCCCAAGAGAATAAAAGATGAGTAAAATGAGAGGAACCATCGTTTTCATAATTCGTACGCCATAAGTGTAAGTAAAAAAACAAAATAGGGGATGAGTTCCAAATTTAATTAGAACTATATTCAGAATAAAATAATTATAATGATGGAGAATACAGCAGTCTTAAAAGTCATGTTAATACAAGTAAATCAACCTTTAAATTGACGCAAAATGAGACAAATGAACGAAGAACATCATTTTGTGAAATTAGATATGGCCATCAAGCTGAAAATTTCATTGGTAAAATTGACAAAAAAATAAAATACATGAATCCTTTAGTACATTGACTAAAATTTATAATTGCATTGGAACAGTGATATGCAAGAAGAGGATAATTCCACGTTTTCAGATTTTACAGGAAAGTAAAAAAAACCACTTATGTACGTCACAGAGCTATTTTTTATGCAGCACCTCCATTTCGAAATTTATTTCTCAACGATGGTTGCATTTTGGAACATGATATTTTTACTGTGAGTGAGGCTCGGTTGCATACAATTAAAGCTTAGAAGAACTTAATTTCTGAAAAAAGAGGACTTATTCCCTTCTTGCATATCACTGTTCTGCATCTATCATCTGCAGGTGAATGGACTTATCTACTTCTTACAAATCACCTTAACCTTGAAGCCTTATCTCAACGGTTTTTGGACATAAAACGTTAATCCTTCTACTGTATCAAAAATTGATTGGCTGTACAGAAAGGTGCCTCCACACTCCAACGAAGCAAATTCTTCATCCATATTCAGTGTGATTGGTTTTATAAATATGAATCTCTTTACCCAAAGCACTTTTACAGCGAATAATATTGTACTTTCCGATTTACTTTCCCTTACATACCACATTTTATTTATAAAAAACATTTTTCACGGCTTACATATTTATACTCTTGCCATGAATGAACTGTATACAAACTATAGAAGAACTCAATTTCCGAAAAAAAGTAGTCTCCCTTCTAGCAAATCACTGCAGTTCAATATTCCTTTCATGCTGACTAATTCGAATTATATACACAGCATTTCAAAATTAGTCGGAAAAAGCGGAGCCCTACAAAATAATTTTTGTTAGAAGACGACGAATAAACCCCAGAAGAAGAGTAACCTAAGAGACTGAAGCACCCTGAAGTAGCCTAGTCAGCTGAAAACTTTTTCGTGACAAACAACGGTTGTTCTTTCTACCCTCGAGGACGCAGTTATAAGAGGAAAAGTAAAGTTCTAAGAAAATGCGGAGTTTAAAAGAAGCATCCTCCTCTCGGGCATGACAGACGAAGTGTAAAGGTAATCGTTTGAAATTCTGTTGTGCAAGATGTAGACGCGTATAGTTTTCGAGTCTGTAAGATGGGAGTGTTCAATTCGAGTTAATTCGTCAATGCTGGAACTCGTTCAAAGACTGTTGATAATTCGCCAAAAAATCTGGTCCTCCGATAAATAAATTTCATCGAAGCATCTTTAGGAAAAAGAGAAAAAATTGACGACAGAAGAGATACGATTAACTATAAGAAGAAGCGATAAGAAAAACGATTACTTATAAAGTATCCATGGATTAGATTAGGCACTTAATTACGATTCATTTTTGTAGAAGTTACTTAATATAGTCCCTACTTTCAATATTTTTTCTCGCTGGAAATTTGAATTTTTGTTCACAAAAAAAAAACAAATAAAAAACTGGGGGCTGATTGAAAAAGTTGATGTTTGTTTATAGTCATAATTATTCGCATTTTCAAAATGGAATCTCTAAAAACTTGAAAATCTTAATTTTAAAAATTTGAAACTTACAAGAATAAAGTGCCTATAATAATAATACCATCACTTATTTGAATAAAGATTTTAAAGTTGAGCACAAGTACAAAATCCCAAAAAATCACCGAAAAATTTGAGTGACATTTTTCAAAACAACAAAAAATCCTTGCTTCCAGGTATTAATCGCTGCGGTTGGCAACACCTGACTGAGAAAGAATATGCTTCATTCGAGTGTGGAGGCACCTTTTTGCGTCATTTTTTTAATATTCGTGACGTCAATAGACTATAATAATAATATGTATATGAACTGCTAATCAGTTTGGAAGCCGTTAAGATATATAACTTTAGCTTTTGGCTTTTAGCTTCTGACCTTGAAAATAAAACTTTTGCTTTAAACTTTTGGCTTTTTAAATAGAAATTTTGGCTTTCGGCTTTTGCTTTTTCTAACTAAAATTGAATGGCTTACGGCTTTCAGCTTTTGGGTTTTGGCTTTTCACAATAATATGCTTTTTCATATAAAATTTTAGGCTGAATTTGAAAATCTAGGTAAAAATGATTATTTCATTCATCAAAACTGAAAAGCCATTTAAAAGCCATAAAACATATGACTTTTACTTTTAGCTTTTGGCTATTTCTATAAAGCTTTAAACTTTTGGATTTCCCGTTTTTCCTTCAAAAATTGATGGCTTTTGGCTTTTAGCTTTCAGCTTTCGGCTAGCTTCCAAACTCTGCTACTAATGAAGTAAAAGATTCATATAGTACTACTCTTACGTCATTCTTATATGATAATATACAAAAATTAAATGACGAATGTGATACATTTAGGGGTAAATTATCTGCAGCTAAATTTTCATTAAATGAGCAAATATAGAGTAAAAATATATGTTCCGTAACATAATTTTTTCTACAGTGTTATTGAAAGAAGTACAATTTTAAAAATACGTTGTAGGTATACGTATCATCGAAGTGAGCGTACTCAATTCAATTTAAAAAGCAATTTATTTTTCTTTGAAATGGAGAATGCATCCAACGAAGAAAATAAAAATAATAACAGCAACAAAAACGAAATTTGAATAATGGTTATATACGTAGGTACTACATATAAGAAATTCAACCTGCATTTGCAGTTCCTCTATTCTTGTTCGTAAGCTATTAAACCATCTTTATTTCCTCCTCAAATGCAGAAGTGGGATTGCAGATTTTGTAGCATATTGCTCAAATAGGTATACACATTACAATATAGAAACTATTTTGAGAATTTCAAATCAAAGATATCGCGTCGTTATATTTATCCTCATTAACAATGTTTGTAACACTGGTGTGCAACCCGCAAATTAACGCAGCATAATTTAAAATACTTATAAGCTATATACTCGAAGGCCTATTTAACATTTTTTTGTCGTAGTAGCTGTATAGTACACATATGTACTTGTACTTGAAAATTTAAAATTTAAATTATTTTGTAAAATAATTTTCAAAAGATTTAAATTAAATACTTATTAGAACTTGAGCCGCACCTACAGCACTTCGATTCCCGGACACTTTCTCTAATCCAGTTTCCCTAAAGACAATTTCCCTAATGGACAAAATCCTTAATTCTATTATCCCTAATCCATTTTCCCTAATGCCAAAAATCCTAAAATATTTCCCTAATAGACAAAATCCCTAATGGGCAAAATCGCTATAATGCTTTTATCCCTAATTGACCATGAAATAAGTTTATTGCCATGCAATGCAGTAATGACAGAGTATACGGAGGTGTGCCCTGGCTTTCAAGATCACAACTGACAATGGCTGCCCGAGTAGTCGATAACAAGCTGCATGTTGGTGGTACCTGCGGTCTTGAACTGTGAAAGGCAAATATTGAGTTGCTTTGTGAAGGTCCCATCTGGTTCCTAGATGGAACTTTCAAAGCTGCACTCACGAAGTCTCATAAGACTAATAACTGTAGTGAGGGTTGGCACAACTGTTTTTGATTTGTGGTGGGGAAACATCATTTCAATTTATTCATTGCCCTTGTCAAATTTCAAAAAGAGCAAGCTTATGTGGAAGCCTGCGTAGTGGAACTCGCAATGGGGAAAAAAGTGAGTTGATCCGCACAGAGAAAATGGCAGGAATTACAAGAACGTATTCACACTATAACCTCCCTGTATCAAACCTACAACACTTCACTGGAATATCTTAAAAATTTATCGTTTAACATAAATTTATAAACACACTTCTTTCCTTTTTCTTCTATTTGTGCTTTTTAGGAAATTTATCTATTACATTAGGATTTTTTATTTTAGGGAAAACGGATTAGGGATAAAAGAATTAGAGATTTTGTCCATTAAGGAAAATGTCTTTAGGGAAACTGGATTAGGGAAAGTGTCTGGGAACCCCGCACTTCATCGATCGAAAGAACCTGTCAACTTCGCGGTGTGAATCCACCATTAAACGAGTTGGTGTTTTTCAGCTACAACTTGCTGAGTAGGTACAATTTTATTGGTTCACCATCAAATTTCATACGATCATAAAAAAGACCAATTTGGTGCCTTAGAAGTGTTGTAAAGTCCTCAACAGTTTGTCATAAAAAATTCAGAATTATAATTTCACTCTTGCAAATATTTAAACCAATGATGTGTAAATTTTCAACAAAAAAAAATTTAAAGGTTCATCATGTGGTCCTGAAATGGTTCGGCTGAAGCAAAAATTTTCTCAAGCAACAGTATAACTTTAATTATGCGATATGCTCTAACCACTTTTGTGGCTTACCTCGACTATGTAAATATTATTTATCGGAAGATAAAATAATCCTTTCTACGAGTTTGGAAACCTTTGTCAGTCTAAAATTTAAGAAAGACTTTGCATACACCTTTAGGTTATTGTATAATTAACTTGTTCTTCAAGAATTATAACCTATAGCAATTTCATAACTAAGTTCTCTTAATCGTTACACCCTTGAATTTCTGCTGAAATTTTCGCAATTTTTTAAAGCAAATATTGAAAGTTGGAATATTCATTTTGTGGTGGGTATAAGACGTCTATCGAACAAAGCTCTTAGCTTAAGGCAGCAAAATAAAGAATATAGAAGCGCTTGTGGTTGTAGTTGTTACCAACTCATATTTTAAGTTTATTCATAATATTATTATAATACGTAATTATGGCTTTTTTCACCCGAATATCCATCAAATACTGTGGGCTGTGGTAAATTATCAAATTTTATTTTTATAGCTAAACATAAATTTTCACTATAATTTAAGTTGTGGTTCCAACAAGTTCGATTTCAATTAACAGTTTTTCAGTGGATATAAAGTTCACCAAGAATGGTAATAAAACACGTCTACATTAATAAATTTTGCTTTTACGAGGTACTTCGAAATTTTGTATTTTATTGTGGCACATTGCTGGCTGGTATTAAAGCGTAGAGCTGATGGCACAAGACTGTGTTTTGACTTAATTAAACATTCTTTCACCATTGGTCATTTACAGCACACTGTAGTACCAGCAGAAAATTTATCTCCTTACGATTTCCTGCGAGGTATGTAATAAAATAAAGAATTAGTTGAGATATTCGTGACTGTAGTCTGCATTACTTTATGAAGTTGAATTATTGGCCACAATATAAATTGCATTGCAATGAATAATTAACGACTTATTACTTTCTTGTAGGAATTTTTTTTTCTACTTTAGATTAATGTTTCACCAATTTGAAAAATGATTTTCATTTTCTAACAAAAAAAAAAAATCAAAATGGTAATGAAGAATTGAAACTTATGATTTTCATTTGAAAAAAATTCAACTGTTTATAATGTAAGTACTAAATTTTTTTCACAACACTTTTCTCATTCTGATCTGAAATAATTTTTAGGCATCGTGATACTTAATAGACTTTCTAAACTGAAACGTATTTTTCTGAAACGTCGTAATTCCAAAAAAGTTATAAGAAAATTAAGAAAAACTATTTGAAATGACAAGTGGGAATGTTTCTCAAATCTAGAGCCAGGGTGGCTAAGGAGGGATAGAGCCCCCCTTTTACTATAGTTTGAGCCCCTCTTTCGTCGAACTCCATTATGATTATCCAAAGTTCAAGTATTTTTTCATAAAATTAATCAACAAAAATAGAATTTTACAAAGAATTTTTTCAAAAAAAAAATAATAATAGCCAAAAATTTTCGACTATTAATTGTATCTTAAGACATAATCATCTAAATTATGTATTCTTTTGAACCAAACCTCTGAGTTGAACAAAAAAGGAGAAATGAGGGATGGAAAACTAAAAATGAAGGATTAAATCAGGGTTTGAAAATATTTCCCACTTGAACAAAACCTTAAAATGACTATTGTTATTCTTATCTGCCGCTTCTCATTCTTTATTAATGTTTTATATCTCTCTCTCTCTCTCTGATTTGATTTACTATATCTTGAAATTCTTTTCTCGCTTATCGATTGATATTATATAATCCGGAAAATTTTACACAATTATCCTCAAGTTGTCATTTCATGCACAAAATAATAAGGAAATAGAAGAATAAGAGAATTTGTACAAAAAAAAAAAAAAAAAAAAAGAGAAAAGGGGGAAAAAATCATCATAGGTACACCGATCCAGGAATATAAAAAATTACTTCATACTATAAGTATAAAAAAACACTCGAATAAGACCCGAATAAAAGTAAATTTAAATTAAATTGCGATTTCGGAAGAAGTCGATTCGTTTCGAACAATTTGTCATGTCTTTTTGTAAGAGCTAGAATGTTTGTATTCAAGCTATAGCAATTTGCAGTGAGAGAGAATAGAGTTTTTCTAAACGCTATAAAAGGTACTCCATATTGTAACTTTTTTACAAAATTTAGTTAATAACGAATGTATGAAGTGAGGAAAATCATCTTATCGACGTTTAGCTACTGCCCCCGACCCACCCTGCCGCGGCCAAAAATTTCTAATAACGCAGTTAAAAACATGAAGTTCTGTAGTTCGTAGAATATTGTCAAGAGTATACAATCTTGAGAGTGCAAAAAGACAAAAAATATCGATTTGAGCAATAGAAGAAAAGTTTCATATACTTACTATGAAAGAAACAGATTATTGGATAAAATATTTCTTTCAAAATAACTAATAAGGCCCTTGAAGAAAGCGCTATAACTGAAACCAATGGTGCCATTCTAAATACTGGTGCCAAGCAAAGCCATTATGGTGTAATTAGAAATATAATTGAACTAATATTGGTGCCATTCAAAATTAAATTAGCGCAGACTGAATCAATTGAATTCCATTAAAAATTACACAGGTGCCAACAAAAATCAAACTGATATCAACTTAAGCCATGGAACTGGCACGGAATGAACCAGTTGGGTGCCACCAAAAATTACATTGGGGCCGACTGATCCAAATTATCATCTAGTTTCCAAGCTGATGCATCATCATTATCAAAATATTAGTGTTCACTATTGCCAAATAATTTGATTATTATTTTCTGATTTAAAAGTAACTCTTGTTAATAGTTTCATTTATTTACCTTAAAATGGTGGACCAGAATCATCCAACTATTACATGACTATATTCAGCCACAACAAAGACATACCTATTTCACGAGTCTTAAATACTTTGCTTCTCCGTATCAGCTTTTTACAATTATATTACATTTTGATTAAACATCTAGCCTGCTTGGTTCAGAGTTGTAAGACCATACTTGACTAGAAAAATACGACAATAATTCGGTCTGAAATTATTAAGGATTCTCTAACTGATTCCAAAAATGGTATATTCCTGCCTTGATTTCGTGGTCATTTTCTATCATCAGTGTGCTTTTGACGTCGCGGATTATCGACGATAAATTACCAAATTAATATATTTTCAAATACATTTTATCAATAAGCGAAACACTATTCGACATTTTCAAGACGAAAAACCAATAAGGTCTTAATAATGAAGGTCTAGTGCGGTACTTCACGAGCAACTCCAAAGGGTGACTTCAGAAAACGTGCTAAATCATATCATTCTGTCGAAGGGTATATACCCCACTCGAAGATACCAAATTTTCCTAGCCTTTTCTTTGCGGCCTTCCCGCCTATCCGTCGGTCTCTCATTTCTCGATAAACTTTACACTTTATTGTGAGAGAAAGGGTGAAGTGAAGGATGTAGTTTATCTATCGCAGATCCGACATTACAAGGGATGATTTGGCACGAAAATGCGTAAACCTTCGTCATTATTGCAGCGACGATCGAGAAAGTTGAGAAATTCAAGCACCTCTATGCGAGCAGACAATTGTGTGATGTAAAAGTGTGGAATTGTGCGTTCGAAAAGGGAAAATTTATCATAGGCGAGGTGAAGGGATAAGAGAAATGAGGCAAAGAGGACGAAAAGGAAGAAAAGCTAGAAAAAAGAAAAAAGGAGCTCCGCGATTATTGCATAATAAACGTTATACGCCCGTTTAATCTTGATTTCGAAAGTGCCATCCTTTTTTTTTTTCATCTCCATCGTAAAAAAAAAAGAAGTTTTTCTCTCCAAAATCACTGAAGCCGCATAATTTTTCACGCACATTTTTTAAAACCTCCTCGACAAAAAGAATGGCAAGAAATAACTCCTAAAGGTACTTGAGAGGTGTTTTTCCTCTTCTCTTTTTTAGTTTTTTTTTTTTCGACTTTTAATGAGGGAACAACTCGTTCACACCTTCTTAACTGAGGGGAAAACGATTGAATATTTTGAAGGAAATATACGTACAGGTATATACGAGTAACATATAGCTTGTACCTTGAGAAAAGTAAATTTCAATTTTATACTTTCTCACGAGCGAGCAAAATAATTCGAGTGATGAAATTGGCTAAAAGTTTTCAAGGAAGTCTGCGTATACAGACTTTTATAGTCTGTGAGTATAATGACAAATGAGTACTATAGATTGCAGCATCTCATCTCAAAATATGTTGTGACTATATACACAGAAAAATGTCGTGCATACGAATTTACTTCTGCATTTAGTCCCCACCAACGTGATTAGATAAATGTGATTTGCAAGGAGTGAATATAAGTCCTTTTTTTTTGGATATTGAGTTTTTCTTCACTCTATTTGTATCGAGGCATAGCTACATTGTAAAAATATTATATCCCAGAATGCATTCATCGTCAGAAAACACGATTCAAAGTTGATGTTAATCTAGCAAGTACGTCATTTGCGGTGATAACATGAAGATTTTGAAAAACCACATAAATACACACAGAGGGCCAATAAGCGAAATAATATTCATATTTCCGAATCATAAATCTAAAACGGTTTAGAAATGTAGCTTATTGTGTTCCTCATATAAGTATGATATTTATTAATCAAATTTCAAAAATTTCGAATATTATATCGTTTTAATTTTCGAATTACAACACTAAATGATGCTGCCAAGTAAACTGAATTATGTCAAAGGAAAATATCTCATGGAATGTAAAATCTACTGTCGGACGAGTACAAAGAATGTGAAAGATTTACATTTGCGTTGGATTCTTTACCATACACTTTTCTACTTTCTCAATACACGTACAGTACCATTCTGCAAAACAGATAACCTGTTGATGATGCACCATTTTCTTTGTGAAAAGCAAACAAACACTTATACGAATACTGAAACTAAAACCCCAGAACTCTACGTTCCAGAAATTCTTTGTAAACCTTTATACCCAGAAAGTATTTCAAGATATTCACTGAATTCGAGAAAGCAATACTGTCATTTCATTTAACCATTCAACATACGAAGAAAATTAGTCCAGCTAAGCACTTTAAGGAAAATTACGAGTACTTATATAACTATCAAAGGATCAAATGGCATCGCATTTCTTACGTAATAAAATGATATCAAATGAAAGGCATTTTGAAAAAGTCGCCGAGATATTTAAAATAATTCAAGATTTAACGTCGTTAGTCTAGGTACTTATATTTTGAGAATTGGATTTTAATTTACACGAATTTCTCAGCTATGTAACAACAAAATTGGTTGAGTCGATGATGAAAATTCTAATAAAACTTTTTCGTGATATCATTCAACCATTCAACATGCGAAGAAAATTAGTCTAGCTAAGTACAAAATTTGAAGAATATTTACGAGTACCTACGAGTATAACTGTCAATAGGATCAAAATATAGTAAGTATAATCGGATCTTTTACTTATAAAAGGCATTTTGAAAGAGTCGACGAGATATTAAATTCAATATGTAACGTCGTTAGTTTAGGTACTTACGAGTATATTTTGAGAATTGGATTTTAATTTACACGAATTTCTTAGCTATATAATAACAAAATTGGTAAAATTTTGTTGATGATGAATATTCTAATAAAACTTATTCGTGATCGGAGTGTCAATTTCTTCAAAACCTTTTCGAGTTTCTAGAAGAGAAACGGAAAAGTTTATAATGGCATTCTTTTTTCAGTCTCATTTTACGTACATTTTCGGTTCGATGAACGTAAATTCGCGAAGTTGATTAAAGAAAAATATTGTTTTTGTGTTTCGTATTTTCGTTTAAGTTGCATAAATTAGGCTATTTTTGGCAGCGGTTTTTATTCGTTTTTCCTCTTTTTGTCGAGTCAATCATTATGTAGGTGGTGATGTCGCAAGAAAATTTGAATTAGGTTGGTTTCTTTATCCTTACTAAACAAACCACTCACCCATCTTTAAGCTAGAGAATCCAGTCATGGGTAAAATCACAGCAATTTTTTAGCTCCGAACCAAAACAGGATAAAATTACGCAGGAAAATTTATTGGTACAAAGCCTTAGAAAAAGAGAGGTAAATTAGTTGTGAAAATTTTATTGATGGAATTTATATTTAAGGGTGTAGTCTACCTTTGCTGGGGAGTCAACATTGAGGTTTAAAAAATTGTATAAAAATGTAGAATAATAGGCAAAGTATAGGCAATATCTTTGACACATCGCTCATACAATACATCACAACTCCTAAATTGTCATTTTTGAGTTAACACTAGAAAACCCAGGTTTTACTCGATTACTCAGAAGACCAGGTGGCGTCATATACGACGCCACAAGAATAACCTCAAAAGACCAGGTGGCGTTGTATGACACAAGTCAGGGGTTCTCAAAATATTGGTCCTTTGAAAAATCCATCGCAAAATTTTGAGTGGTGTTGTATATGACGCTACCTGGTACTTCTAGTGGAGACGTATGCCCTTTGAAGTACTTTTCTACTTGTGAAGTGTCATTTCTGAATTTTTATATTTGGCACTTAAGAGAGCAGTTGTGTTGTTTTTGTTGAATTCAGTTTTGTTCTTGGTTTAAGTTGCCACTCTGTATTATTTTGAGTTGTTTATTGCGGAGTATAGACCTGTGTTTGTTTTTGAAGACTGTCATATTTGGTTTTAGGAAATTATCATTACAAAAGTAAATAATAATATTAATTAAAATTTCTTTAATGCAAGAAGGTATTATTTCAATTTGTGACATTATTGCATAGTTGAAGCAATGATATCATTTTGGTTCAGTTACAATAATGACACATTTTGACCTTAGTTTAATCGACTACCCAATGAATGGATGAAAAGTTTTTTTTCTTCAGTTTTTCATGGAATCAAAGTTTAAAATTGCTCTCCTGAAAAATTGCAAATTTTGAGATGCGACAGCTTTGTCATATTATATGAGCGACATGTGTTGCGGATTTGCGTTTTGTTAGGCAAAATGACAATTTTCAGCTCAAAAGTAGGTACCTTACGATTTACTATTTTTCTACTAAGTTTTGCAACAAAACTCATTTATGGATTTACCATCACACGATCACTGACAAAAAATTTGCTGGTAATTTTCACTATAATTGTCAGAGAAAACTGAGACAATTTAAGATTTATAGTAGAAATTACTATAAAAATCGTAAAATGTACCATCTTAGATTAGAGTGTACCATCTAAAGATAGTGAAAAGTACTACAAACACTAAAAATATTTACAATAACTTGTGAATTGTCCCGGTTTGCCTATAGAAAATAGTAAAAATTACTATTAATTTTACTCAGGGATCAAAATATTGATGTGAGGGGGCATATTTTCAATATGACTGAACGTATACAGGTGACTTAAAAGCATAAAAATTCATCAATTTTATGTTAAAAATGTAAACGAATATCTTCCTGTTTGTTGGGAAAACTTTTCGAATCAGTCAACAACACATAAATCTATTACAATTTCTAACAATTTTCCACAACCAAATTTAAAACCAGGAAGTTTATCGTTCATTCTTGCAAATTCGCTTTTCAGTATTTTATTCTTTATAAACGTACAAACGTAAAATTCAAACAATAATGTCACATACCTATCTGCTCGATTTTGTCTTTTTTGTGCCTTCACAGCATGGCGGATATTATAAAGTGATTCACAGAGTAGACAAAAAAAAAAAAAACTATAAGATGTCAATAACAGTGCGTTGTCTCCGAGTAAATTTTTTCACAAATAATACTATACTATTATAAATTATAAGCTCGAGCAAGAAAATGAATTTTCTTTGCACTGTCAAATGAGAGACGTAAAAGAAAAAAGACAATGCAGTTAACGGACAGGTAGCAGTACACCTTTTCTATAGCGAGAAACAGAAAAATATGAATATCTGACGACAAAGTTTTTCAATTTTCTTCGTCAAAATTCACACCATATTTTTCCAATTTTAAAACTACACATGTGTAAGACTGAAAGACACCATGAAGGATCTGCCTCTGCAATTGACACACACGCCGAGAGAATCCATGAAGAAAAACATTCAAGTTAAAAGTTTTCAGCATTTTACCACACCGAAAAGTTATTCATCATTGAAGTGGGTGAAAAAATTGAAAACTATTTATAGACGCGCCTCTCAAAGCGAGAATATGCTGTTAAAAAAATTAACCGCATTCAGTTTCTTGAGGGTAGATAAGTAGAATTTTGACAAACTTGTTCCATTTATCAAAAGGACTTTGATGTCAGACTCGGGTTTATCTTTAGAATCTGCATTAGGTAAATTAAAAAGTATAAGTTATATAGCAATTTCTCCATTTTTATTATTTTTAAAATCAATCTTGTTCGCCGGTATGAATGAAGAGAATAAAGTTTGATGGAACAAAAGCCAGCAGGTTCAATGTACTCGCGTATAGTTACCACTTGGCAATAGTAATTTTATAGTAATTTTATAATAATTTCAAGGATTTCTTACCTGTTGGTTTATGAGACACGATAGCATCACTTAGGACTAGAACGCAGTTGATTATCCACGCAATTTTAAAGAATTCGGACTTCTTAATTCGCATTTCTGGTGTTCGTCTGTAGTCACCATTCGAAAGCGAATTTAAATGAGGAAACCGAGATTGATACAGTTTTCGTTTCTCTTTCGATCACATGAGCTGTTGAAAAAATTAAAATAAATAATAATTACGATTAATTGACGAATGAAAAATCAATATTTCAATAATTAATTTTAAAAAAAATTTATATTGTTACTTAAAAGCAAAAGTATGGAACTTGAGTAATGTCTAAAATTTTCAAATTGATTTTATAGGGATCAAAAAATTTATGTTTGTTCTTAAGTCACCCAAAAATGTCTATCAATGGTATGGCTGATAGCAGCTAAACGAGGAAAAAATCAACATATAAAATTATAGTTATATTCTCAGAAAGGAATTTTATTTTCATGGACATACGAGTAATAACACCTTTTTTCTTCAAGGATAGAAATTATAGTTTCGTAAATAAAAATACAGTAGTGAGTTTAAAAAAATAAATTCTTTCATTATACATGTAATTTTGATCAAAGAATTCTTTTTATACATCGAGTTCATATGGCATTTCAATACTTTCACTTGATTACTACTTAGAAAACATAATATAATGAATTTAATCAAATACAAAAAGTCTTGAAAAAGAACAGAATGTTGATTAAATTCATGAAAGTTGAAATAATAATAGGTATATATTCTCGTGTCATGCCTTTTTTCAAAAATCCATTTTTCCAAGCTACAGTATTTTGAATTTTTAATGAAGACAGTTTTGAAATTCTATACCGCATATTCCTAATGGTGCTGCTATGTTCCTCAAAGAAGGTTGACAGTAGGCTTAGGTATTCGTATAGTATTCGTTATTACGAGTACGCATAAACCTGTCTGAATTTCGATATCTATTATAGAATTTGAAATGACATTTTATTTAAAAGAATTTGATATTTCTGTAATAAGAACACGTGGAAATCGATTCATGTATTTGCCTTCCGTGAAGTTCACTCACCCAAACTGACAAAAAGAGAAAAGAATTGGCCTAACCATTTTTAAGGGACATGGTGGAATGTGAAACAAGGGTCTTTTCTGATTGAATTCTGACACTTTCTTTTCGCTTCTAAAATGGTATTAGAGAAAATTCACAAGGTTCTATCGATTACTATTTTCAACATAAAAAAAAAGCCTATACCGAGTTTCCATTTAAAATTCATAATTTATTTGCTGAATGAGAGAAGTTTAAATTTAACCAAGAGACAGAAAAACTCCCCATTGACAGATACATTCAATTTTCAGATTTTCGAATTGACCAAAAAAAAAAAGCATCAAAGCAAGATGACAGTAATTTTTGGTAAGTACTCACTACAGTACGAATTACTACATCATTATAATTATATGACCAGTATTATTGATAAGAAAAATGTTTCTGACTCAAAAATCCTTAGAAAAAATAGGTTCATTTTCATTCTGCATATCTTGATGTTTGTGGGGGAAGGGGAGGAGGAGGTTTTCTTATGTTCAGGGCAAATAACCCGATCGATTTGGGCCACAATTCCGTTCTTTTTCATCGCTTTGTTTACATTCGTTTGGTCGATTTTTTTTCCTGGCTCTGTTGCAATCGATCTTTCTTCGTTCTTTTTTTTTTGGGCTTCAGTTGCCATAAATTCAATTTCATCGAAATTTGCCAAAATTCGCACTTAGAATTCTCTAAATTCGCACATAAAGTTTTTTGAAATCGCATTGTTTGTATTGGACAAAATATATCACGTGACGAATTTAAAATTATTTTCTGATTTTTCTCCGATCTTCTTGGTCGATCTTTTTTCTGGTCGATCTTTTTTCCGTAATTCTTTTTTTTCTGTGGTCGATCTTTTCCTCGGTCGATCTGTGACTTTTTTTTTTGTGAACGAAGAGCGGAATTTTTTGATCGTTTGGTATGATTTGGTTCAGGGCGACTCATCAGTGAGTTAAGGGGATCAGAGCCCGTCAGTCAATTGTCACAAAATCCCAAGTGACTGAAAGCAGTATTACTATACAAGAAAAAATGCATGTTATATCAGTTCTTTTCTCACATCTTGTAATTTTTTTAAATATTGATAAACTTTACTCCTTTAGATTTAGTTGGTGCTGGGTGCTATAACCTCTGTCTTTTGTATCATATCGAAAAGCTGATGTCATAATTTTATTTCGCTATAACCTTTACACAGAGACCAGAAATTTTCAATGTCAAAAATAAATTACCCGAAATGGTTTCATATTATACTTGAGAGAAAGAGTAAAAAATGTTGAACAGAATTCTTTACACCAGCCGATGTTTATATAGTTCAATGTTCTCTATAACAATTAGTTAAACACGTCCCTAGCAAAACGAATTTATTTTCTCCTCTACCAAAATGAATATTCTTTCTTTTTCGAACTTCGATTTTTCCAGCGCACCGGCTCACTATACAAAGGAATAATATATTATAATACTCGGCCCGAAATTAATATTTCTGCGCAAATTTCGCCTAAATGGCCTCCGTACAGATTTATAGGGCCTAATAAAAAGCAACGACACACACACAAAAAAAAAAATTCAATCGATAAAATCTGGCGATAGAATAAAATTACACCAGATTAATGTTTTTAGACGGTCGTTTTTCGCCTGCTACTCCTGCTGGCCGAAATTCCTAACCTTTCCGGCAATTATGGGTTATTTTTGTGGTAACCTTACCGTAAAACGGTAATCGCATCGCCATTCAAATAAGGGTTGTGGAAGGGTGACGTACTTTAATATTCCTAAAAAAAAGAAGAAAACTAACCCAAATTCATTTTTTTTTTTCAGTGCAAAAGTTGCCAATGCAAACTTACATCAATTACTTCTTTCTGGCTCTTTTATATTTCCCTTTCGCTTCGCGTCTCTCTTATCTCGCTCTATTTTCCCACCTTTACATTTCCTTCTCTCTTCAAATCTCTTATCTCACTTTATTCTCAATCTTTTATTTTCACCGCATTTATTTTCTTCTCCACTCACTCATCGACCTTCTTTCCCTCAATCCTGCGATTCTCTCTTTCATCTTTGTTGGTCTTACACCTCACTTTCTCAACCTTCGCTCTTCAGCCCCTCTTCACCCTTCCACTCGTAAAAAGCGATGCTTCCGCCGCGAAAATTATATGAAAATCAAAGCGCCTGCACATTCGAAATCGCGAATTGTGTACACAGTAACTAATTTAAATTTTCTTCGAAACTTTCTTCCTCGTTGGCTGGCGGGCAAAAGTTTTTAATTTGCCCGACTTTTTCGGGCTGGCCAAAAATTTACATTATAATTATTCGCTGATAAATGGTGGGCTAGCTGGAGCTGGCTAGAACGGTGAACCTTTTATAGCTGCAGTTACGTCTCACAAATCCGCAAAATTTTGTTCGCACTTTTGGCCCCATAAATAATTCGCCGCTCGTATTCGCCATTCGCGGCTAGTTAATTGCGAAAATATTAAGTGCTACCGTGGGAAATTTAGCTACGTATATGCGCGAAGAATAGTAAATTTGCGAGAGCCTCTAGCATGCACTCTCGTGGAAAAGTGTCTTTCTTATAGCTATATCCTTAATGGCTAAGATTCTCGTAAAGACATGAAGCTGCAAGTACAACTGCAATGTCCCATAAACGAGACTGGAAATATGTACTGTAATTGTTCGGAGGAGTTCTTCAGACTTATGTGCATAACTAAAATGTTAGATAAACTCTAAGTCGATTCATTTCACCCTCTACAAGCTTTAGAAAAAAATTAGCAACGCCTCCAAAACTTGAAGTGAATGAAACATTATTAATTCTAAAAATTATACATATTTAAAGTGAAAATTTTACAACGATTATTTTCGTTATTCATGTTGAATGATTTCGTACAAAAAACATACTTTGGCATAATTTATATACTTAATTAAAATAAGACGCAATAATTTTATGAAACCGAACTTAGTAAACCAACTGAACCAATAAATAGCTACAGCCTTCACTGAAGTTTCGTGAAGGCAAAAGATGAATTCTCTTTTACAATAGTAGTATATAAACATAAGTATTTCTTTAAAATAATTTCTTTGAATATGATGATGACGTTATGACGGGCGGCTACAGTGTTATACCTATGTATGATGACGTCATCACCTGAGGTATAACATTGAGCTATAACAGGATCTTAAAAGTATATGATGACGTCATCAACAGCTTTTTAAATGTTATACCTAGTAGGTATAATATTGAGCAATCATGTACGGATAAATGACGTCACTATGTGCGTCGCCTATGTTATATCTAGGTATGATGAGGTCATCATCTGCGTTTCCTATGTTATACGTAGGTATGATGATGTCACCATCTGCGGTTCCTATGTTATACGTAGGTATGATGACATCATTATCTGCGTATCCTATGTTATTAGTAGGTATGATGACGTCATCACAACATTGGACTCTGACGGAAGGACAAAAAACTTGGCGGACAAAATTTTGACCTAGGGTCCAGTACAAAGAATTCATCTTCAATACCCTGGAACTATCAAAACCAACCGAGAAAAAAACCAGTACAAAAATTCTGTTTCAAGTTATATTCTGGTTCCAGAGCACAAAAGAGCAAACAGACTTTTGCTCCGGAGCAGTTTCACAAACCTGCTCTTATCGAAAACCTGATTCATGAAATCAGATTGCTTCGGAGCAGACCATCCAATGGTACAGAAAATTCGGTTTTACGGTACATACATTGACATAGGGGAGGGAATTAAGAAGAAAATAAGAAAAAGAATACAGATTACATTTTTGACTTTGAAACATTATTTCCTTTTTGTTTTTACTATTTTACAAGACCATTCCGGTTACTTTTGGAACACCCCAAATTTACCTCTTTGCTAATAAGCTTTCTGGCCAATGCTGAAAAGCTCATCCGAAGACGTACGTCGTCTGTCCAAGGTAAAACCTAATGGTCTGTACCGTTTTCACCCAGTCACCCACAATGCAAACTGTCATCTTTCGTTCCCGAATCAATAAACTGTCAGAACCAATGGTCCATCAACAATACCGAGTTTCTTTTTTGCAAGCCTTTTTCTCCTCTTTTTTCACAATTTTTTTTCACACCGTTGCATTATATCGATAAATACGAGCGCACGCATGGTAAAACTTGTATATGGCATGTCATTCACGCATATACGCATGATATGATTTATGTGATGTATGCGTGTGCTGGTGCCACTGATACGTTCGTCAAACTCCTATCACACTGTGACAGGCTAATGCCTTCCAGCTATATAGACCTTATACATTCCGCCGTTATTCGTACAAGTATATAATTCTCCGAAACAGAGAAACGAAGTAAAAAAGCCAACTCCCCAGCCCCCTTACACTTTTTGAAACAAAAAAAAAAAAAAAAGGAACCGCATACACGTACCAAAAAACACACACACACACAAAAAAGAAACGCGAAAGAAAATGCACACATACGTGAAAAGAAGTCAATATTTCTTCGACGATTAATAAGACCCTGACAGCGGATCTCCCGAAAGTCATCCTATTACGTGCGTGAACTTTTCAATAGGCTCTTTTGTCTGAGTCTAAATACAAGTCTCAGGAAGGTGAGAGGTATAAAGAGAGAAAAAAAAAACTGCAAATCTTATTTGGAGTGTCTTATTCCCAGCACACACCTCTAAATTAAGAGAGAGAGAGAGAGAGAAAGAGAGAGAGAGAGAAAGACGTAAATTTTCTTTTTTTTCCTTTATGTACCCCCCCTCCCCCCAAAGGCTATATATCTCATTTGCAGCATTTCCAGGGGCTTTTACATTCGCTCGATTGATTCGACAGAAGTTTATTAGCGGCTAGTCAGATTTTTAATAACGATTTCTAGCAAAAGGGGCTAAGTGGTTGGCGACTGAAAGGGTGCTATGTGCGTGTAAACGCAAAAAAAAAAACTTCATCTGAAAAGGAAATGGGTGAGGGTTCCGAGCGGAAAAAAATAACTAAACGAACGAGAGAAACGGCGTTTTAATTCCAAAACCGCATGTCTTACCTTTTTCGATACACCCGGACAACGAGTTAAAATGCGTCAAGAACAGGCGTTATTATAAGCGCCCAAATAAAAGGGGCTGGGAAGTGAAAGGGTGAAAGACAAAGAGAAGCGAAAATATAACCGCGAAAAACATACAAAAACTTTAATTCACCTACACTTTTCTGAATATTCTATAGCTTTAAGGAATGACTAAAAACTGGTATTTTAAAATAATTATAACTACTCCCAATTCTTCTTATCCAAAATTCCAAAATAATTATAGTAGACCTAAATTAAATTACGAGTCCATAGAATATACGAGATATTACCGAGAAAAAAAGACTCGGCATTTTGTCACAATCAGATGAATATTTAATCAAAGCTATAAAGTATATGATTAAGAATAAAATGCAAATGAATATTTTAAGGACGTAGTCTACCTCTACAACGAAGTCCAAATCGACGTCTAAAGATCTGTATGAAAATGATGAATACACGCAAAATACTTGTATAGGTGGATTTGCGTTTTGAAGGCCGAAATAACGATTTCTAGTACGAGTTTTTAGCTCAAAAGTGCACTCGTGATTAACCATATTTATCCTTCAGTTACGCACCGAGTATGCTGAAACAATTCGTCGACTGTTACTTGCTGACTATAAGTTCGAGTAGATAATTATTTCCAAAAATCAATTAATTTTGGTAACCATTACAAATCAATCATCGATGAAAATAAAAATACTCAAAATAGTTTTTTTAGGTTTACCAAAAAATTTCGTTTCTTTTTGAGTGTAAAAATGATATCCTTCTACTCGTCATCTTTGTGCAGTAAAACTTGCTCTTATCAAATTATTGCCTCGACAATATACATGTATTGATCAAAACGTTGACTTTTGCTGTTAGAGCAAGAATGATATGTACAAAAAAATACATGCTCCAGGGTAAAGCTTTACAACCCCTTTTCAGAAACGTGTCCCGGCAAAACCACAGACTTTCAATAACTTTAACCACTTCCAGTATATAGCTATAAAAACGTATATAAATAGAATGGAACTGACCACCAAATAAAATCATCGACCAACCAAAAAAAAAAAAAAAAAAAACTTTAGTACTTATTCGTATATGTATACGTGGTCGATGCATTAATTTCCCCCACAATTTGGGGTTGGAATTGGAAAAAAGGGGGTAGGGGAATCGTTAATCAAGCGTGCACGAGTCGTTTATTTGACGCACCGACGAATTTATCGGCTTTGGGCTTCCGCATCGTATTGTTCCTTTCAAAAATCAACGCGCGATTTCTGTTATACATGGCCAATGGGGTATCATTATAGGATATAGACTTTTCCATCGATACACAGCCGTATACGTGATTCCCTTTCACTGGAATGTGCACTCACGTATACGCACCCTTTTCCTCAATCCACCATCAATGTGTGTACAGCCTTTGACAAATACGCGTGGGGTAATCGACACGATGGTTTGCCACACCGTTGACAGTTATCTGCGAAGCGAACAGCAAAAAGCCAAAAATACATAGAAAATCGCGAAAAGGTAGCGATGGGGGACGGTGAGCGGTTGTTATTTTAATCTGGCCGCAAATCCGTAAAAAGTGCAGAAACTATAGAATAAGCTTATCGTCAGCTCAGTTTTGTCATATTTTATGTACGTAGGTGTGTGAAGATTGTGTGATGAGAGTAAACATACAGTCATATAACTTGGAAGCCTTCACAAATTGCTCATGTCTATAGAAAAAAAAAAAAAGGCTTCGTGGCTAAATTTTCACGTCTTTCAATAAATCTGTACTATAAGAAATCAACTATATAATATGTGTATATTTCATCATGCACGGGCATCCGCCGGCTAAATCCATCAAAACTTGTAAAAGCAATATAGTTGGCAAGAGAAACAGTAACATTGTGGAAGACTCACCTTCATCAGTAAAAAAAATTTATAAATTTTAGAAAAAATTAACCAATTATAATTATATAAGAAAACATTTTGATAAAAACTGAATTCAATTATGAATGTAATAATCATACGAAAAGAAATCGTATTGAACATAAAATGGCATTACCAATCGCACTCTCTCCTCTATTCTCGAGCCTTTTCACCAGACTAGCTTGTAAAGGCATCCCGATGGGCAAAAAATGAGAAAATGATCCGGAAAATGAGAATTTTATCCGTTGTCAGTCCGTTTTTATTTTCGACCATCGGATCTGAAAATTTGCAGATATTTTTGTCATCTTGATTATTTTTCCAAATCCATTTGTAAGACCGATTTCCTGATTATAATCAGTGATAATTTTCGGGCAATTTTTCTAAATCCGTTTGTAAAACGGTTTCACGGATTATAACCCGGGCCAACAAATATCATAAAACAGCCTTCACGGAAAATAATCCGGACTCATTTCCGGCAAGACTGATTACAATCCGTTCGAAATCCGTTTTAGAAGCCGGAAAGCAGGAAAATTCCGGGTTATAATCCAGAAACGGATTATAACCCGGAATAAAACGGATCCGTTTTCAAAATATTTTGCCCATAGGGATAATACATTTTTTCTCTAAGTTTTACTGATTGTCCAATATTTCTATGTTAGTCATTTTATTCAAAAATTTTTCATATCCTTTTTGAAGAATATTCTCCAACCTATTTAAAATTCAATAAAATGTTGACCTAATTAAAAAATTGTTTATAATTACTGTTTTCCTTCGGATAGTCTATTTTCTTTGAATATCTTGAATTATTCATGAAATTGTTCCTTAATATATTTGTAGCATTTAGTAGGTACGTTTTGAAAATTGGTATCAAAATAAGTGTAAAGATAAAAAATCAGGTGGTTTTTGTTTGATTCACTGTTCTGTTTTTTATTTTATTTTATTCATTTTGTCCACTAGAAGAAACAAAGAAATGAGAATGAAATTAATAGAAAATCATTATTGTTCACATTAATTTTGTAGCCTAATTATGCTATCTTAAAAATTCATTTTCTGGTATTTTTTCATACATTCACCAACCACCTTAGGTTAATAGACATAATCACCAGTTATTTTATGAAATTTCATACATTCACCAAACTTAGAACAGTGTTACTGGCAGGGCTGGAATACCAGTATAGAAACAGAATTAAAAACAGTAAAAATACCAATACCAGAAACATAACAGAAATGGAAACATAACTATATCAAATACCAGAACCATAATAGAAACAGAAACAATATATTCACTAATACCAATATCATAACAGAAACGGAAACATAATGAAAATATACCATTTCTAAAAAATGTGTAATAATTCTCTCCAACCAGTCTCTACTGAATCCTTAATCTGTACATTTTCATATTACATTCACTTCATTTTTCAATTTTCACATCGGATAATATTAAAATATTGGATGTGAACCTTGTTATTTCTGTGAGGGCTGGAATACAAGATAGTAACAGTATGGGAAACGGTATAATACCGATTAAAATCACAGAAACAGTACAGAAATAGAAACAGAAACAGTAAAAATACCAATACCAGAAACATAACAATAACGGAAACATAACTGAAGACAGACATGGAATAGTACCAATACCAGAAATGTAACACTTGTAAATACCAGTCTAGAAACGGAACCAGTTCAGCGGGAAATGATGGTATAGAAACAGTATGAGAAACAAAATCATAATGGTATTCCAGCCCTGGTTACTAGTGATTTTATAAAATCTCAGGTTATTTTATAAAATTACCAATTTCACATATTAACCGTAACATATACGTATATACCCATACGCTTTCATCATAGCATGTATCTATAGATTCATGACAAAAATAAAAATCTCATATTCGAAGGCAATTTTGTGCTTCGGTATAATATTATGGACTTCTAAATAAACCATTCAGCCTTTTCTTTCGTATTAGCACGAAGTGTAAACCTACATATGCAAGTACCTATATATAACTAACACACTGAAAAGAAAAAAATTGCGATTGAATGGAAAAAATACACGCTTTTCTCCGTAGTTTACAGTTGAGGCAGAAAAAAAAACGCTTCGTTTGATTCGATATCAATTTAAAAGAAATAAACCACTTGAAGGTTGACAAATTACGCCAAGATGAAAAATCACTCGTTCGCGAATGTTTGTAATTGGTTCCTTTTATCAACGACGATTTTTTTCTCGCAACTTATTTCCGTTGCGATTAAATTTTTTATTTTTCACTCTTTTTATTCGACCTCCGCTCTCCCCCGCCTCCACCTCCCAGTCATCGCCTCCTTTCGCCACTTTTTCACCCTCAGCATCGCGAGCATTATAGTGAACATTGAAAAAATGGTTGCCAACTTTTTTGCTACATAGAGCTGCCGTCGTCGTTGAAAATATTGTATTTCATCCGTCCAAAAGACTAGATGAGTTATACAGTATAAAAATGGCGTTTGAAGAAAATTCGCACTCGTTAACGAAGACGTAAATTCTGACAAATTTTTGTACGCAAAAATTGTCAAAATTAGGCTGGCGTAAACGTTTACGCGTTCATAAATCACTTCAATGGTGAAACCAAGAAAAGGAAATGTTCTCACCACCCCCATCCCTTGACATACTTCTCCAATTTCTTCTTCTTCAGAGAGCAGCAGCAGCAGCAGATGGGTATACAGCATAAATGACCAGGAAAAAAAATCACCCAGTAACAGCGAAAAAAAAAAAGTTACTTCCAAGAAAGTGTAGAGTATACTGAGCAGGATATTTAGTCTAATTAAAAGTTGGCGGGAAAAAAATGTAGAAGTTTTTAATCTGCTTCGGGTTTCTGGCAACCAATGAAAAATTAACGTAGAAGTGTACAAACCAGGCCATTATAAAGATTTTCCACCTAAGCCTGCTACTAATTTAATGTAGGTATTCGGTCGATACTGAGGACGCGGCTAATTTAAAATGTGAGACGAGAAAGAGAGTGATTTTTTTAGATGAAAAAAACAGATTTTGCAAGAGAAAAAATAAACTACACGTAATGTAATCTTAAAAGACCTCATAAGGAAGTTTGTATAGAGAAGTGTAAACGATGGCTAGCGGAAGCGAAAATTCTATAAGGGAGAACAGCTCATTCACGATTTTGCATCACCTTAACATTGTTTTGCTACCATTTTTTGTATCCATTTCGTCACACTCCTCCTCCTCCTCCTACCACTAATGAAATTATTCCTCTTATCAACTAGCTTTTTCGGCATTTCGTTTCTTTGCTCTGTCCATTTTTACTGGAATTTCATCAAAAATACAAATTTTCTATCCCTGAAACAGGCTATTATTAGTTTAAATATTTTTTTATAATAAAATAATAAGTATATTATTACACTAACGGTGATTACTATTTTTTTCTCCAACTTATCAAGAAAAATAATATTTTCATTTTGCTCAAAAACATTTTTCTCATTCAGTCAGTCAGTATATAGCCTACTTGAAAAATAGATCGTTAATCATTTATGAACGAATCCATTTGTCTCTCGACGAATTACGAGTATAAGTATATACCGTATCAGTCTAAAATTCTGCAATTATACATTGCCGTTTATTTTTGGAGAAAGAAAAAAATTTCTTCATTTCAAAAGATGAAAAATAATGGAAAAATTAATAATTCATAATGACAGATCAGGCGTCTTCTTGAAGCGACATTCTGTCCTGACAGATGCAATTTTGGTGATTAGAAAATAGGAGGGTCTGTAGAAACTATTCACATAATATATAATTAAATCATCTTCTACATCATCCTTACTACAGACTGCAATTATTCCATAAAATGAAAATTTGGTATGTTATTAACATGAATGATAATACACGCACATGTGTTGAATTTTTTTCTTTTTTATAACTCGAAAATAATGCCAAAAATGTACATTCGAAAATTCAGAAAAAATTTGTTCTCCATCAAATTTCATATCGATTTATATTTAAAAAATCTCATTTGGTGCCACAGAAGTGCAGAAAATGAAGATTGAAAATAGATATTTTGAAAACTGACACTTTTCAAGTGTTTTTCCCAGATAGATTGAAAATTAAGGGAAATTAGACCAAATTTCAATTTTCATTTTCTACACTTCCATTGCATCAAATTATTTATTTTTTCTTTAAATCGATACGTAGGACAGATGGAGAACAAATTTTAGCTGAATTTCGGAAAAGATATCTAATGTAGTATAGTTTTCAAGTTATAACTGAAAAACGTAAAATTTCAACATATGTATTTGAGCCACCCCACGGGGACGTTTAGGGGGTGGGGATGGAGGATTTCAACTGCCTACTGTTTAAACCACCTCAAACACATTTCAGGCATAAAATTTTAGTACAAATTTTTTATTTTATTCGCTATTTTCATGACTTTAAATTTTTCCTCGGCTATAAAATTCTGACGTGGGTTCTTCTTCAATATCTGAGTATTTGCCTTCGTGCAAATACAAGTAATATATGTAAGTTATACATTATATGACTCAGTTTTCATGCATTGCAGTTTTTTTCTCCCAAGTTCTAAAAAATCAAGAAACTCCATTTAGCCAAACTGAGGATATGAGAAATCTCTCTCAAACGAGCAATGCTATTTATTATTTCAGCTGCTACAAAGTTCTTTGAATATTTCGAAGGAAAAAATAAATGAAGATACCTCACACACATATAAGCGTCTATTAGTACGACATCAGGCCCAGGCGATATGCTTCCTTACACGCGTCTGTAATTAGCTGGAAGCCTGAAATGCGTTGTAAAACGGTTCGGTTCGTTTCGTGATTAACTTTTTCAGTCGAAACAATAAGATAAATTATGTGCGAAATATATAAAGCACAGAAAGTGTAAGAAGACTGTGTGTTAATCAATATTAACGATCGCGATAACGCCTATATGCTTCCGTCCGAGATTAAAAATAAAGGCTAGAAAACGGCGACGGTGGATGGCGAAAACGGCTTACAAAACACGAGCTCGAGATTAGGTAATAAGCGGCAGAAGGGTGCGAAAGAGGGGCGGGGGGCCAGTGGAGGTGCAAAATTTTACGGGCGCGATGACAAGATACGGGAGACCCAGGCGCCACCAATTTTTGCGGCTAAATTAAGAGGAAGTCAACGAACGTCTGCATAAATCCTCGGCTAAATTAATGCGGTTATAGCAGATTAGCGAGATGTCGTCTGTCGATGGGGTATGTGGGGGGAGGGAGGGAGGGAGGGAGGATTTCTTGTGAAATTGGATGTGGAAAACATTAAACGTTTGAAATAGACGAGGAAAGATTCTAGGAGAGAAGGATAGTGAGAGGTGAAATGCATTTTCAGAAACTATAGTCTGTTCCAGTTATAAGTGTTCCATGACGTCACAATGCTTCAACCATAATATGAGAAAAAAGTATTTTTTGATTTCAACCGTGTTTCAACCAATCGCTATCTTCAGATATATGTGACGTCATGGAACTCTTAACTGGAACAGACTATTGCAGATGAAAGTATTTTCCAGCCACAAAGAAAATCCGAAGAAAAAAAACTTAATTTCTGGAATAGCCTCTTCTGATGCAGGATTTTGTTTTCGTAAGAACCCCTGCGTCGGATACTTTTTACATGATTGTAATCTGAATACAAAAAAGAAATTAATTTTTGGAAATTTTTATTCAAACTTATTTGGACTTGATTTTCTCAAGGTAGTATTTCCACATTCGAAAATTCAAACTCTCTTATCTCTTATAGATTTAAACTGATAAAGAATGGGCTTAAAATTAACGAAAATTGCGTAAAGTAACAAGAAAAGTCGACCCTTCAGACCCTACTTGATGTTGCGGCGTATTCCACAAAGGTATATTTCAAGAAAATGTAAAGCATTGCATGACTCGTTTTCTCGCTATATTAGCTACAAAATTACACCGCACCTGATAAACGATAGGGAAAAAACTTTTTTTGTTTTTGTAATGAAAAAAATTCCGCATTTGATACACTGATTCACAGCAAGAAGTATCAGCTGTAAAAACAAAAAAATAAATTTCATGCAATATTTTACGGCTTCAATAAAGAAAGCCATAAAATTTATCGACGGATATAATGTAACTGGAACGAAGATAATTTTTCAAGGTTTTACACATCAAATACTCGACGAATAAATCACGAAACTGCTCTCATTTTTTAAAGTTAGACAATAAAAGGAAACGGAAAAAAAAAACCGATAGAAAAAAACTTCATGAGAAAAATACTGCGTAAAGGCAAGAAATTGTAATTTACAAACTTTATAGCAAAAATGTATTCATTGATTTGATTTTAAGCGATGACTTTCGTGGTAGAAAATAAAAACATGAGCTAATATAAAAGTGAGTTGAAAACAAACGGAGACTCTTCAGGGGCGAAAATAAAGAAATAAAGAAGAGCGTGAGACAACAGAAGGTCCACAATAATTTAAAATGTGATACGAAAAAATTATACATGACCTGTCACTAGAAAAGCGACCGAAGCATCAAAAAAACAATATTTTCGTTTTCTGGTCGATTTTAATAAAATGAAGATATGCTCTTCCAAATGACTAGAATGAAAAAAAAAAATTTCCAACTTTTAGAGCAACTAAAAACTTTATCAATCTCAAGAAAATACATCTGAATGCATGGAAGACAATATTTTTAAACAGCTTGCCTAAAAAATTTGTCTTAATTTCATCAATCCTTTCTTTTCTTTCTTTTTTTTTTTTTGGACATCCAATATGCAGTAATTTCGATAAAATTAGGTTTTGGAGGCTTTTTAGGCGATGACCATAAGTGCCACAATTTTGAGAAATTTTACAGCCAAATGAATATTTTCTTATTGATATACTGATGCGACATAAGTAAAATTAAAACTCAAGTTTCAAAGTTATACATTCATCTATTATACAGAGTTTAACTTGATCCCTTTGTAAGCAGTTTTACTTTGAGGCATACGTTATTTAGAAAATTATATGTGAATTATTTTTTGGTTTGAGCAATAATCAATCTTTTTGAGTACAGTGATATGAAATATATATGAGATCTATTCCACGTACAGTCAATTTTGTTGATTACATGCTGTGGAGCTGAAATTCCCATGGAGAGGCTTCTCTCAGCACTTCTTTACCGCACACCCTCCTAAGCTCCATACCTATTCTCCTAAAAAATCGAAAACTTATCACAGGTAACTTTCTATTTATACTTCTCGAACTTGACCGACTCCCAAATGAGGTCATCGCAAAATCTCCACACCAAGAGGGCCGAACCAAAGGAACATAAAATCCATTCGAAATGATTAATGGCCATCGCATCCCGCCCTTTTATTATTTCCCCCGCATTTTTCGCAGCCACGAAAAAACAATTTCACCTCTTCTAAAATCGAAAATTTTAATCGCCACAGACACACACTTGGCCAAATCTTGAAAAAAAAAAACTTTTTGGCCCACAAATTTCAGCATCTTGTAGGGTTTGCTTTTTTATTTTTTTTTTTGCTGCCCCCGAACTTCTGCTCAATTTTCTCATTATATTCGCTTGTACATTTTTCTGGCTACACGATAAAAAAAAACAAAAAAAAAACGCATTCTTCAGGCAATGTTTACTTTCCCTAAGCCTAATTTATCACCCTTCTATTTGAAAAATAAACGTACATAAAGGTGTTAATACACGAGGAAACAAGCTCGCCGACCAAAATATTCGATATTTTTTGGCACAACGATGCTATTCGACGTCCCTAATGAAAATTCATTTATCAAAATCCGGCTACAAATAGTGTAAGAAGACGAAGAGAAAAAATTCTAAAGCTCCGAGTGAGAAACTTTTTTTTTTTTGTTTCCTCTTGATTCAACTCTGCTATTTTCTCATCTCTTTTCAGAGGACAAAGTTACAATTTTCTGATCGTTCATCCACGATCCACCCGTGAAATTTCAGGTTTGTTTTCCTCTTTTTTTAGCAGATTTTTTAAACCTCACTCCCTCCTCTTTCTTACGCTCATTAATGCATATTCTTTGAACAGACGTGCGGTTTTTCGGTGAAAAACTAACTCTATAAAAACAAAGAAAGTACAGCAAGAAAAAAAAAAGGAAATGGAAGAAAAAAATGTTGTCCGAAAATAAGGCTGTAAGAAAACTCATTAAATGAAACTCATTTACTCATTAATTCAAACAAAAAAAAAAAAGAGAAAAAAAGAGGAGGTTCAGGAAAAGTCATTCTAGCGGAAAGCGATGATAATGGATTATACGATGAAAATCCCTTACGTATACATGAGGGCAAAAAAGGGGACGACCCTAAAAGGAGAAACAGAAAAAACAAGAAACTAAAATTTATCGAATTTGCTACAACGTACGAAGGTTAATGAACGAATTTTTAGGATTCTCACCCGAGCAGTAAGAGATGTTATACTATTCGACTCATGCAGAAAATTTATAAAAATTTTAGCTCGGTTTCAGCAAAAACATTAATAGCTTCCCGTTGTTTCGGCTTGTGAATACCCTACTGGGTATGGATAAATTCTAAACGTTGTTCTCTCAATTAATTTCGTTCTCTTTTGGGAAAATCTAAACAATACAAATTGGCCGGAATGGCAGATCAAGAGCTTATACGAATTGGTGTTATGCATTCAGCTGATACAAATTTCAAGTCCGGTATATTATTCAAAATTTTGCAGCAAATAGAAGAGAAAACTACGCAAAGAAAAATTCACAGGATTTCAAAATACATGTATGATCGAATGAGCATATGTATGATTTGCAAGATCGAGGAAAATTCACTGTTCCAAATTCTGCAGCAGAATAAAAAAATCAATTTTATATCACACATAGCTTTTTTATGTGGCACCCCTACTTCGTAATCTATTTTCTCAACAATATTTGCATTTTGGGACGTAATAATTTACTCTAAATACGACTCTGCGTAAGCAATAATTAACTTTAGCTGAACTCAATATTTGAAAAAAGTGGACTTATTCCCTTCTTGCATACATGTATAAGAATAATATGTGGTATTTTGAAATATTATAAATGGGTACACGAAGGGAAGGAAGGGTGTGAGCATACAAGCATAAGGTATTATAACTTATTAGTGGAAGTGAGAAAAGTTGACCAGTGGAAGTATGGTTACTTTTTATAGAATCTGTTTATAGCAATAATGAATGAGGTTGATGAGCTTTTATAACTGGTCACTGTCACTGCTTTTCGAGCTTTATAACCCCTGATGGACTCTTTTTCAGCCTGATTCAATGATTAATCGTATTTAAATTATATGTAATAAGACTCACCAAAATCGTTTCACGTCATTTTCTTGAGTAATGAGAATTCTTTGCCGAAAATGTGCATTGTCTGCTGGGCTTCTATGAAGTTCGACCACAAAGTTGACCACAGTGGATCCTATACCAGAGGCAAAAAATGTTGCTCCTCCGTTACACTGTGGTCATCAGTATCAATTTGTGACAATTTTTCATTCATCTTCAAGTCGAGATCAATGACGCTAACTGCGTTGGTATGCACTTTTAACTTTCCTGTCTGAAGGATTATGAGAAGGGTGGTGGTTTGAATATAACGCCAATAGGCCAGAGGCTTTTACTGCCCAGTCAGATTATTACAAAGACAAGGTACATAATAATACTCGTATATCAGTGACTACATCAACTTAATTCATTATATTGCCAAGCAGATTATGTTAAGAGTTATCGCATCCGCAAAATTGTGATATCGATTTTATACCGAAGCCAAAAATATCGATATTTCAACTTTGAACACGTTTATCAGCGGTTCATACTTTCAATGTGAAACATAGCATGTATGGAGTTTAAATCCAGAGTTTAAACAGTTTGTTTTTAGGTTTTTCTACGTGCGAAAAATATCCGCATTAAAAAATCAATATTTTTGTTTGTTTTACGAACATTTGTAAAAAATATGATTCAAAATTAAAACAAAACTGGAAAAATCGGTTTCGAATCAGACTCATGAATTCATGTGGCAATTTGAACACACCTACGGAAACTAAATGAGAAAAAATAGTGTCCGTTTATTTTTCTAAAACTTTTTCAAAGCGACTTATTAAATTCGATCTCGATGTTGAAATCTAATTTCACTTTCCCGAATACTACAGTCTTCAATTCTTTACCATTTTTTTGGTTTTTATTTTTACTTTTTTGCTGATAATATTAATTTGAAAATTTTACTTCCATAGTAACACCACTCCACAGTTGATTCTACTCATTTTCACCAGGTAAGCTATACGTATCTCGGTGTATCGTGTTGATATTAATTATAGTGGAAATCGGTTATAACAAGATCGGTTAAAGCGAGATATCGATTACTGCAAGCAAAATGAAAAGTCCCGGCCCAACTCCCATTAAATGTATGTAAATGAAAACTGGTTATAGCGAGCTCGCATAAAGCGAGGGAATTTGAACAATAAAAATCAACAAATCTCGTTATAGGCGATTTTCACTGTAGATAAATTAGTAGAACGAGTCAAAAATCATAATAGACAAATAGATATGCTCAGTATGAATCGTGCTTGCTGTAACATCAGTCGAAATAATGTCATAAATGTTTATATGATGACTAAGTACAGTATACCAACCTGTGCAATTTTCATCTAACTGTTTTTATTTTCAAATTAACATTCTTCATAAAAAATTTTGCTTATAACGAGCATCTCGTAGATCGTCAAGCAACTGGATACAACGAGCAAAAGTGGTGTGGTGGTCCCTTGAAGCTCGTTATAACCGATTTCCACTTTAAAATTTAAAGATTGTATCTTATTACTTAAGATAACATAATTATTAATATATACTACGTTACTCTGGAAACCTGTGATGTGTAAAATACTGGCTGTTATAATATTAGTTCTTAATAGTGAAAAATCAATGTACAATGCAACAAATTTCAGTGAGTAGTGCAGTAATTTTCACAGTAACCTATATTTATTTCACACATATTTTGAATGTTTTATTCGGTATTTTTTTAAATACTTTTCACCTAATATTAATTTATATGGGATTTTTAAATAAAACTGAAGTGTCCTCTAGTTAGTGTGCTCATGTATACTAAAATTTAGTGCAAGTATGAAAATTTATATCAGTGTAATAAACCGAGAAAATCGCCCGAGTCTTGAATTCATCACGTCGGCAAATAACCTATTTTCCGTTATCAAAATCAATGTGTTCTAGAAAATGGAGCAAAAGAGACTGCTTAAACTGACATTAATCCTCATGCAAACGTTTTAGAAAATCTTTTCTCTTGTAAACATGAGAAGAAAATTTAGCGAACTACTGTACTTTGCGAAAGACGATACTATATTTCTCTTCTATCTATACCTCCCTTTCTCCCAAGATATATATTTACCGTTCGAATTTATGTACTCCGTCTGCCAATTTGTTCTCGTTATACACTTGTCGAGTAGCAAGTCGTAAACAAAAAGAGAGAGAAAAAAATAAAAACCAGACTTATTAAAATTAACAACCCGAAGCGTACGAATTTAAGGCTGTATATATACCTATCAGTTTTTCACCCTCGTGCCTTCATTTTCTCGTTTAAAAAACGATTCCTTCTTTCCTGCTTCCAATGAATAGCTCGATATTTAAGCAAGCAGCAGCGAAAAAAAAAAACAAAAGAAAATGAATTGCCAATTCTTTTTATTAAATTTTTGTTTCCATAGGTCTACGAGCCATATCTAATTTCTTCTCTTCCTCTCGCTCTATTTAATAGTATAAAGTTAACTAAAGTAACTATCCTCATCCATTTTCGATTATTTGATTAGCAATAAAAGGTGAGAGTTTTACCAGTAACTGCAGCAGAGGTGTAGATATTGAAAGCGTTTATACTGCAGTCAATGTATTGTAAGTGCAAATAGAAAAAAAAAAAAAACATTTACCAGCAACCGACAACGTGTAAAGAAGATAAAAGTCATTTATGACCATTTCTATACAATGAGCCCCTCCGAATAATGGTCCATATTGGCGACCAAAAAACGCTCAAATAGGTTATACCAACGTTAAATAACATTTTACGGACGATACATTTTATTGCAGAATCGAAGGGTACGATGATTTAATAGCAGGTGCAATAAGCTATAAAATGAGAAACGCAGGGGTTTAACTCTTAGAGATAAAATCTAGCAATGAGTTCTGATTCGAAATTGATACGAAAACTGACTTACAGTTCTTTGAAATTTCAAGGTAGACGATAGAATGTTGCATTGAGTAACAATAATTATTTAATGATTGTTAAAATAATTTATAGAAAGAAAAGTGATACTTATATAATTTTTAAGACTTGCTGAAGACTGAAAAAATACAGATTTTTACTGTCGTTTTGTAATTGTTATGAGCTGAATGAATCATAATAAGTTGGTACTCAATGAATTTATCTCCAGTTGGTTCCCAGACACTTTCCTAAATCTAGTTTCCCTAAAGACATTTTCCCTAATGGACAAAATCCCTAATTCTTTTATCTCTAATCCATTTTCACTAAAACAAAAAATCCTAATGTAATAAATTAATTGCTTAAGAAGCACAAATAGAAGAAAAAGGAAAGAAGTGCATTTATAAATTTATATTATACAATAAATTAAAAAGATTTTTCACTTAAATGTTGTAGGATTGATACAGGGAGGCTGTTTTGTGAATATGTTCTTGTAATTCCAGCCATTTTTTATTTGGGGATGATCTCACTATTTTCCCCATTGCAAGTTCTGCTACACAGGCTTCCACATATGCCTGTTCCTTTTGAAATTCGACAAGGGCACTGTACAAATTGGGATGATGTTTCCCCACCACAAGGTAAAAAGGTTGTGCCGACCCTCACTACAGTTATTGGTCTTATGAGACTTTATGAGGGCAGCTTTGTTGTGGTTCTAGAGTGATGGTAGGTATTGAGGCGGGATTGTAGCTCTTCGACCTTGTCCATAGACTGTCATTACTGCATTGCATGGCAATAAACTTATTTAATAGTCAATCGGGGATAAAAGAATTAGGGATTTTGTACCTTAATGAAAATTTCTTTGGGGAAACTGGATTAGGGAAAGTGTCTGGGAATCCTCCAGTTTAACACTAGAAAAACAATTTTTTACTCGATTACTCAAAGGAGCAGGTAGCGTCAAATTCAAAGGACCGGAGAATATCATATACTCGTATGACGCTACCTGGTCCTTTGAGGAATGGCGCATCCAAATTCAAACGGCGTTGTATCCGACGCCACCTGGTCTTTCTAGTGTTAACTATATTTATAACTAGAGGCTTCGCCCCCCCTCCCGAGGCCCACACTTTTAGATGGGTAAATTCTTCTTAATTTGAGACGCTTACTGATGGGTCCCTAAAAATCTGATACAACTATATAGTTAATAGTGCTATGCTTGTTACTTTCTAACAATATGTAATCAAATTACAATTTGCGAAATCTTATGGCGACGACGCATTTATGTTTTCCACGAACTGTTCAGGCTGCCTATATTACATTCTACCTCATCACATGTTCAGCATTCAGATTACACTTCATGCAAAAAAAATTAATAGTTTACTTTTTCACCTATTTTCCAGCTTCTCTTGGCTACACACCCGAATTATACCCATCATAAGTATGTATATCAAAATTTAATTTCATTCGCCAAACAACAAAAACACATAGACTCAGTTTCAGTCATATATACGAACACAAACGCATGAAGTATCATTTTCTCGTAATGCAAAGCGGGTATACCACGTAATACTGCGTCTGTCCTATAATAACAAACCCTGATGAAGTTGCTAAATGCAATTTCACTATCCGACAATAGGGTACTGCAGCCTGCAACTTCGCGTCATCGCAATTACACGCGCTCCTTCAAAAAACAAACGATGGCAGCGAAATTTCAAAATCGTAACCCAAAATTAACGTGTACTCAAATTCGATTAGCAGCACGTAGGTACGTATTTCAACTCCTGCCTCAAAAGGGATGGAGGGTAATCTGCGGTGAAAAACGAGAACTTAACTTTTTCCTTGTTTTTTTCTTGCATCCCTCCATCTCTGCATCTTTCGCTCGAGTAGAGTATACCTAGAACGACTTCAACATACGATGCCATTTTAAAAATGTTGAACGTTTACCTAATTGGAAATGAAGGAATGAAGGAAAACTGAGTAAACATGGAGCACTATCTTCATTCTATTCGTTATACTATCCTTTTCTTTATTCATATGTACCTTCCATCCAACTTCACTCGAATACATGCGTATATGCAGGCAAAAGCGCGGTTACTAATTTTCTCTAGTTATAAGTAATCCAAATTTATTTCAGCAAGATGATATAAAAGGGAGAGGAAAAATTAGTTATTCACACAACAAGAAATATGTTTATTCGTTGATTAATGCGGATAACCATCGATTTGTTCAGTTTTGTAATTGCGCATATTCATTGATGAAAATTTGGATTATTCCTATATTTGACTGTATAAAATACATAATAATATGCTACGTATAGAATGTTCATTATATTGTTTACATTTCACTGGAGGGAAACCACCATTCACCAATCAGCTATTACCAGTTATCCACCAACCATTTTGAAGATAAATTCCCATTTCACACCAGTGAAAAGTAAACAATAATTGTATGTCATTTTTGAACATTCGTCTATGTATGGACGATAGAGAAGCTTGATCAATGCTCATGTGAAAATTTTGGGAGTATAAGATCTAAAAAATGTTTAAGGTAACGCGCCAAATTGCAAATAGCAATTTCCATGAAAATTATCACATGTTATCTTCACATTCTTATCTCTTTCTTTAGTTCATCTAAATACATCTATAGTCGAAGAAACACGAGTAATTCAACTTATTATTCCTCCTCTCAGAAAATTAATTTTGAATTTCATTATTTTTGTGATACGCACTATCATGTTTATAATTATGCATATGAGATAGAAGTTGAAAACATTTCAACTCGACATTTCTGGACTTTGAACTTACAAAGGTACTCAGTGTGAAAATATATAACTTTCCTTTTTCTTTGACAAAATAAACTGTTTTTTTTTTTTTTCTAGCTTTGCTGAGTTTGCCCGAAATTTCTAAAAAACTTCAATTCCTTTGAAAAAATCCCGGCAACCATACCATAGCTAACTGAAAGTAAAACATTTTTAGAACGAGAGAGGTGTGTAATTTTTTTTCTCATTCTAAACAGAATATAAAATGGCAGTTTTTACACAATGTTTGAAAAAAAAAAACTCCTTTTTCCTCTATCACGACAAGTATTTTTAGTATAATGGTATACAGTATATTATGTAATACTTTGTAATAAGTGTGCAGAATACGTTTACGGGGAGGAAAAATAAAAAGGAAAGTTATTTATTTCTTTCTCGTGAGCGAAAAATACAAATACATAAACACGCTTCGCTATACAGCCTACTTTCGATTTCTTCCAAGTTAGTGAAAATTTGTTTTCAGCTAGCAATTTGAAAACTCTTTTTTTTTTTGCGAGACGAAAAACAGGCCTTTCTTAAAAGTCAAAAGAAAATAATTACAAAAATGTCATTTTCTTTGTTTCAATTGTTATAAAATATAAGGTTATTACATCACTGTAAAATATTTTGTCGTTTGATGTTTTAGAAGAAAATAAGAAGAACAGTATTTTGTGTGTAGGGGAGGGGGAGAATTAGTTGGATATACATGCTAGTCGACTCCGTCACCTATATTATGTAGTCGAAGAAATGTTTACAATAGATACTCGTTCTACTTATTTTGGAAGTACACAGCTACAGTATAACTACATACATTTTATGTATTATGAATCACTTGCTTCAAAATCTCTGATTAAAAGTATAATTTTTTCATTGAAGAGAGGTTTTTCATTTTTAGGAGTAGAACCTATGATCACCAAAAATAAACATAGAAAGTGATGATTATACTTGATCCTAAACGACGTAACTACTTTCAAATCTTCTTTACAGAGTTTCATTAACTTTTTATCGTTACCTTATAAATATTGTAAAAATATTAAACTTCGAGAATTTCTATCGCATTTCTTTACAAAAGGTATTTTTTTTTTTTTTTTCACTCCATTCGCTGCTGTACAAAGCTGAAGGGCCGACAGGCTTGCTTTTTCAAAAAGTCTACAACCAAAACAGTGTGCCCGGAAGTAAAAACCATGTTTTAGGTCACGAAATGCTTTCCAATTAATAAATTTTCCACTATCAAAGAGAATTCCGTCCGATTTTTCACTCAGTTCTTTTTTGGCGGCAATTTAAAGAGACGCGCGTTCGTAAGTAATTAGAAATAAATTAGCTTTAAGCAAATCGATTAAAAAGATGGTGTCGCGATAAAAGAAAATGTTTACAAGCGCTTGCAGTCTTGGTAAATGTTTTTAATTGCCCTCGTTAGACGACAGAAGTTTAGCGAAAACAACTGGCAAGCCATTTCAATAAAATAAAATCGCAAAAGTTCTAGAAGCATTTTTATGTTTCTATAAGCCCTACAAACTGGGACAAAGATAAAAATGGTTTCATAGCGATGGAGCGAATCATGAAAGTAACCTTGAATTCACTTCATTATGGTACTTAACCGCGAAGGGTAATGTATGTAAAAAATTACACCTACGTCAATACTGGCCAAAATTAATGAAGTAACCATCCAGGTACACTATGCCCTAGTATTTTTCGAGTGGTTCACGATTTACCACTTTTTTCGCTGAGTTTGGCACCGAATGTGCTCATATTCGGATACGAATTATCCTTGAATATAATATTTTCTATGCACGAACGCGCTGCTTTTTAAATGCTTTTATCTAACTTCGACAGGGAGCTGCAGTAAGTAGACTGTATAAAACAAACTGGAGTGCGCATGAAGATAAAAGCATTGACAAAAAAACTTTTTTAAATTTATTCATAAATTTTAGGGCTCTTTTTGAGGGTCTTAAAAAACTCTTATTTCTGGAGCTCTGGAAAAAGGTGAGGAAAAAATAAATTGAAAAAAGGGCTGTGTCCGAGCATAGAAATATGTTGAAGGATAGCATAGATCCAAATTTCAACATATTTGATGCAAAACTGAAAACAAAAGTAATTATGAGCGCACTTTTGGACTAAAATCTCGTGAAAATTGTTACTTGGGCTGCCAAAACGCGACTTTGCAACACACGTGTCGAAGAAATTGCTCATATTCTTATCCGATATTCAACAGTTTAGAGCAGTTTTTTAGACGTCGATGTTGACTTCGTAGATAAGGTAGTGTACAGGTAGTATGTGTAAAAATTTAAGCACGAGCAAATGCTTACTAGTGAATAGTTTTTAACACTTATGTTAGGTACTTTTAATGAAATAGGATACAAATATACAATTATTTATACTTACCAGCACTTTCTTCAGCTCAATAAAAAAGTCTGTTCCGTGGAAACGTAGTTCATAGTAATTCTCTTTTCAACAAGAAAGAGTTTGAACTTGGACAAATGCAGAGAAAACACTTTATCATCTGAAGAAAAAAATACACAACTAATTAATATCATATCAACCTTGAGAGCTTGAAAGTTTTCAAGAAAGCTTAGTTAATTCTATTTTAACTTTATTAAATATACATAAAAAATTCTTAGGAATACATGCGACAAATTCAAGTGACGTCAGAACAGTTTTATTCATATTTTCTAGTTGATATGATAACTATAAAGACATTCACCAACTCTTATATCACACTTCTTAAACTTTGAAGGGAGAATTATGTAACGCGTTGAGGGAACTATAATATTTATTACTCAGCCATAAATAATTCTCCTTAAAATATCGAGATGCTGTAAATTATAGCGTACCTCACGTAAGTTATATATTCTTCACCTATTTACTAAATCGCTCGATGTATTCGCTTAAATTTTTTTCTTTTGTCTTTATTTCGAAGATATAATGCCCGTAACCGTATATATTCTAGTCAGTAAATTAGTTTTACAACTTTGTGAACGAAATATAACTCCCACGAATATGAAGATTTTTCGGTAACTCCCCATAATAATGGTGGAAGAAAGGGTAAACCATAAATAAGCCATATGAAGTATCGTGCCTCCAAAATTTCGGCTTGTCTGAAATCTTTTACAAAACTTTCATATTCGTATACTACGTATAATGCCAAAAAGTTAATTTCCATAAAACAAACTACATACATATATAATAAGTTAGCTGGTCTAGAAGCTAGAAGAATAATGATCAGAATTCAGTAATATTATAATCTTCGCAGAAGTCTTAACTGACGAAATTCAAAATGGCTTTTAATAACGCACGATACGGTTGCATATTATACTGGACCACTGAATAAATTGGAAAAAGGATTATCAGCATTTAAGCGGGGCACAAAGCTACCTTTCCCTGCCCCATAGACAAAAATAAGGGTTGCATATCAGCTATATACTCCAACCAAGCTAATGGGAATTATTTCTCCTCCTTGAAATGACGTGATTCATGAAACAACCCGCCTCTGAAAGTCAGTACCTATATACTGCAGAAATTGAAACTTTCAAACAGCAATCTCTAAAATTAAAACATAGTCGTGGCAAAAATACGTGCATATACTTGTACATATATACGAGTATTTTACATAAGTGAGAAAAGCAAACTGTTTCATGCACAAGTATGAAATAAAGCTGATCGAAGGTTGCCGGATGAATACTGGATAGATGCAGAAAAGAACTCTTTTCGATTGCACTAAAAATCTATCATAAATTGAAAGTCAATAAACATTGTATATATACAGGGCAAAAAAGAACATTATTCTGAAACGAGTCCTCTGAAAAACAAGCACACGGTTACCGGTCACTGTTCCGAATCCATTGACCCGAATGGACAATTCCCCAAATGCCTTTGCCCCGAATTTTTTTTGCCAGAATCCATTTCCCCGAATGCCGTTTGCCCGAATCATTTGCCCTAATGGACATTTACCCGAACGCCCATTTACCTGAATGTCCATTTCCCCGAATTTTTAAATATTTTTTATGCTTGACGAAGGTTTTTTAATGGATTGAGCTGAAATTTGAACTGTTTATTGAATGGAAGGTGTCATGGTAATGAAAAAGAAACGGCCTGATTCAGAAATTGGACCTAATTTAGATTTTTTGTTTCTTCATATTGAAGAATCTTTCAAGCAACTGTGCTCCGGAAACGGTGAAATATATTTCTCAAACAAGACAATATTCATATATTTAATTTATTTTTAATATTCTTATCCAATAGGTTATGTACTATATAATTTTAGGAGGTACTATCAGTTTGATAATGTACATTTTTCAAAACAATTATTTATCTTTTTAGACTGCGATAGAGCACAATTGGTCTGAAAAATATTTCACTTTTTCACAAAAAATAAGGCTGGTGGAGGTAATGTTTATAATGAGTTGATGCCAAAAGTACTTCAAGAATTATCAAAAGAATTCAATTAAATATTTATATCACTTCAGTACGAATCAGAGCAAGAAAATAAAAATGAAATTAAGGGCCCACGATTTTAATGGACAAAATAAAAATAGAGGGAGATTGTCATTCGGGCAAATGGCATTTGGGGAAATGGATTCGGGCAAAAAAAAATTCGGGGCAAAGGCATTCGGGGCATTGTCCATTCGGGGCAATGGATTCGGGACAATGTACCGTAACCCAATCACACTTCAGTTCAGAAAAGGATTCATTTCACGATCTGGCTACCTTTTAATAGATGGCATTAATTGAGCATGCGTATTGCGTCTGTAGTAGATGCTGATCCAGAATCTATATATAGTTCATATTCCCATTTAGCCAGCCATTTCTTTCCCAATAATTCAAATTCCCCTCTAGCACGCCCCCTTTTTTCCCAAAAATTCAAATTCCCCTTTAACCCCCCCTTTTTTGGATGAAAATTCAAATTCCCCTTTTAGCCAGCCTCTTTTTTGACGAAAATTCAAATTCTTTTTTAACCAGTGACTTTTTTGCCAAAAATTGATATTCCCCTTCAGCCAGCCCTTTTTTTCGCCAAAATTTCAAATTCTCCTTTAGCCAGCCCCTTTTTTGACACAAATTCAAATTCCTCTTTTAGCCAACCCTTTTTTAACGCAAATTCAAATTTGTTTTTAACCAGCCCCTTTTTTGCCGAAAATTGATATCATCAAATAAATGTTGACTCTTTTGCTCATTTCTTATATTTTTCCAGCCGTTTCTTCAAATACGTAGGCCAATTGAAGGATACCAGATAGCTTACTAATGCAATATGCGATGTATCAATACCTTTCGTAGTTTGTCAAATAACATAAATTCGAAGCTTCCATCCGTTTCCAAAGATTTCTTTCGTTTTTTGTCGAAATCTTATTTATTTATTTATTTTTTGTCGAATTAGTAAAATTAATTTTCTTTTTCTCCTAGGGCTCTTCGAGAAGTTTTCGAGCTTTGGTGGAAGTTTTGCAGTCGCTAATGCTGTATTAAAATATAAGAATTTTTCTCTCTCGTAAGAAATACGATATAACTTTCAAGTTAACACGAAAAAGCAATTAATATTTAACCACTTTTTTAGGTTCTATATATTTAAACTAATTCCCAAGTTTTAGGCTATTCATTTGGTCGTCAATTCTCCCATCCTCAAACCTAGTTCTATGCCAATAATTTCAAATCAGCTTTAGAAAACCACAATCGATGAACGCTGATTCGAGTTTTTGAGTTAAGACTTTCTTTAAGCGTGTTTCAACTTTCTATTTCTCTTTTCCCTTAGGAAATTTTTTCGTTTTAGACGAAGGCTTGTAGGCAGAGTTTTTTTTTTATTTGAAGCTTCGTGACGTCGAATGTCAAATGATTTTTTTCACGGCGAAGAAAAATAACCATCCTCGTCGTTCCTGCTTTCACGCCATTTTTCAAAAGAAAAATATATTCATTCGTATATTGGTAGATACTTCAGCGAAAAACACTTTCGACTCAAATTTTTCACGCTTATTAACATTCAATTTTTTGACTCAACTGAAAAATGAGTGACGTTTTGAGAGAAGTTCCTGAAACTCCATGGAAATCGTTCACAAATTCGATCGTTCGTCTTCCTTTCACCCTCTGATTCCCCTGCTCTCTCTTTCAATATACCATTATAGACCATTTTCTCAACAGGCAGACTCCTAAAATCCAGAGCAAAAATAAATTCTACGCGCAAGTGAAGTGAATCCACAAGCTCGTAGCAGTAAAAAACTGAAGGCCATGTGTTTCATCTCTCCATTTTTAATTTCAAAAAAAGTGCATTGTTGAGACAAACGCACAACAAACCATCCTCAAAAACCTATATTTATTCTATTTAAAAAACGCTACTGCTGCTTTTGACTTGATTTTTATTTGGAACAAACGTGTAATTGTCAAACTGCCGTCTGCTCAACGTCTCAGTGTTTCATTCTACTTGTTTTGGTATTCATTCGAATTAGGGATCTTCACTGATGTCGTTTCCCCATATCCGACCTCGGATTTTGACCCAATTTTTCAAGTGGACGATACGAATGCCTGCACAAAGTGCTGCATACAATTAAGAAATACCGCGCATTTTCGGTCTTTTCTCGAGCACGCCACTCACCTATTTTAGTACTCTCTGGTAGACAAGGAATTGTTAATTTGAACCGAAGACGTGCCACACAATCGCAAACATGCAACAAAATAAGCAACAGACGTATCAAAAACTCTATACAAGCGCAGCCTGAGTTCGTAGGTTAGGCACAAAATAAATCTACGGCTAACTGAGAAAATTTCCACATCAAATATCAACGCGTGCAGGATTTTAACTAGTAAAAATTCAATTTAAGACAAAGAATTAATATTAACACTTGAAAAATTAGAGAAAAATTCTAATTCGGATCAACTTTTATGAATCATTTCTGTAAGAAAAATGATGCTACACGGCTGCAGCAAATTACTATATCTGTGTACATTACCATACTAACGTACACACAATGCACGTTTATATAAGTTTCTAAACCGACGGAAAGCTGAAATTTTTGGGGCCAAGAACAGGCGGTTACTTCGTTAAACCATCGTCGCTTCTCTATTTTTCGCTTCGACTGAGGCGCACATTTTCCTTGTGTTTACCTTAAATATTAGCCGTTTCGTCTGTTTGCATCTGCTGGATACTTCAGCACATTCTGCTGGCAATTTAACAGAAGCCCCCTTACCGAGCACTTTGCGTCTATAGTGTATATCTCGTTCTCGTTGATGGAAATGCAACGCATCGCTACGAGGCTATCGTGCAAAAAAGTCGACCAAATGGGAGGAAAAATTCTTCCGCTCGAGTTTTCAAAAATTTTAATTCAATTAATTATAACTGCAGTTTGCATGCGTTTTTGTTTGTATAAATGCTTGAAAATAATTGTAACAAACCATTTTTTCCCCTAGGAAAGCTTCCAAAATACATTCGGTATACATTATAAGTCCTTTTACACAAACTATACAGGAAATACCACAGCAGCAAACCGAACACTCGAAAAATTACGAATATAAAATTATAAGCTTATATATTTACTGATCCCAAGTACATAAGCAAACACTTGCAAACTTAGCAACAGATATTGACCGAAAACGATAGCCCATTTTGAAATTAATTGCGCCTCCTGTCCTATATAAATATGACTCCTCTTGGTTCTATCAGGTGCAACACAAATACTGACGAGTGAGTTATAAGGTTACTAATATTCTGTTTGTAATTAATACTAATATATGTATTCTTTTCTCACAGATGTATTGTAAGACTGCAGATATACATAGCAACCGCGCAACATTCGTCACGTACTTTTCAGATAGAATCGGATAATAGAAAATGATAACAAGTGGTTACACAATAACAAAAAAAAAACAGCCAAACTTGCATGAACAGTTATTTGTTAGAATCGAACTAATTTGATTCCAACTATATAGCAAAGAGAATGATCGACCAGTTTTCATAACAGTTAGATAAAGGTCGTTATAGTCTATGTTGCCATAGCCTTACATGGAAATTCTCACGCATTTTATTTGAATCACTTTTCATTTACAATAATGAGTTATTTTCCATTAGGTGAGCTGAAAATCAAAATTTACTGTTGAGATTTCTTTCATTAAGTACGAGTATATATATGTATATGTTTTTAGCAACTGTGCAACATTCCATACTTTTACTATCAAGGGCTTCTACTTCATACAAGGAAAAAACATTCTACCTCCTACTTCTCGGCTTAGTAAGTCGCACTGAATTACTGAACAGGTACAATATTTTTATAATTATAGCTTTGAACAAAATCGAAATTCTCCATCAAATACACATTCCATTTGCTGATTACGTATGCAAGTAAAATCGATAAAGAAATTCAGCCAACAGTGGCGGACATATGTTTCGAATTCTCACAACCTTTCACATGACTTTTCCTTCGGGTCGTACACCTTTCTCGTAAACGTCAACTGTACGCAGTTTATATTTTACTGTTTCTAATACAATTTATACGAACTTCCGCATTGAGAATACAAAATGGATGCCATTGAAGAACGAATTTTGCCGCATCGCCTTTTCGACTTGGAAGAAAAAGCCGCCAAAATAAAGAATGCGGAGAAAAATCACAATAGTTCACTCGCGACCAACACGACGAAAGGACGACTTGAAATTCTGCGAACGGGATTATAGGTATTAAAATACACACATATCTATATACCTCTCAGCTCCCTTCCAACAGACATTTAAAGTAGCAGATAATAACGAACGAAATATTCGATGTTACACGGTATTTACCAAAGTTTCTATATACGCTCAACTGTAAACACCCATAAGGGCAAGGAACCTAAGACAGAGATGAAAGACGGGCACAAGCAGGAAAAAACAGCTTCGTATTTGGGGCGAAATTTACAACTCCAATTTTAATATTTAACATATTTCCGCCAAGACGCGTCTGAATTGTCGCCAGAGTAAACTGTAGGTACGCTAAAGTTGACAATATTTTATCGCAACGACGTCTTTAGACCCCTTCAGTGCCACCCCTTCGCCATCCCTGCTATAACACTTTAAACTGTATATATAAGCTATCTGCGCGCACACATATACATGGTACTATGTCCGCCCGCAAAATCAAACTTTACGTTTTGTTGCAGAATTCGCGGCTCCGTTCAACGACAGTGAACCAAATTACATGTAATTTACGGCGAATCGAGTAGGCAACACCAACGCCGGTGGATTCGTTGACGAAGAAAAATCGTCGACAAGGTGAAGAGCAGGGTGACAGAATTCGAATGAAACGAACGTAACGTAATTTTCGGCATCGCTGAGCCATGATTCGTATCAATTTTATTTTCTATTTTCTCGACTTTTTTAATTTCTCGAATAAGTACACGTGAATTTATCGACAATTTACAATTTTTTGATGGGTTAGCATATTTGTTTTTGATTTCTGCTGCACGGATGTAAATTTCGATATTTGAGGAGTTTTTCCGCACAACGCAACAAACGCCATTTTCGTATAATGAGTTGTTCCAACCTCCACAAATGACTATCAGAAGAAAGGAGAGTATCACTATGATGAAATATGTTAGTTCGGTAAACTCTATAAGGAAAATATTGAGTCATTGTGCTTTAAAATGGAGCAACTGCTTTTTCTTCTATGGACAGTTTTTTGCTGATTTTTTAGCAGTTTTTCAATGGCGTTCGTTGCGTTTTGCGGCAAAACTCCTCATTTAACAGTATACGAAGTTAGAAATCGATAGTCGATATCGAGAATACAGGGCAAAACACAAATGATGCGAGTATGGTTATCGGCTGAGGTGACTAGTCCCACATAAACCGAAAGGTAAGTTGGGATACCATCATCTTGGCTAGTACAGTGTATATACGACTTTGCTTCTTTTTGGCTTCAGAAGCAAACTCGGATCTTCCCCTTTTACTTAGTTCCCCCTCTTGGCCAGGTATCGGCAGCCCGGCCCCTCCTACACGACATTTGGCAAGTCGTGCTTTGCCCGACCATTTGGCATATGTCGGCGCTATAAACTGCCCATAAGACACAACCATTTGGCTGGTCGCCCCAAATTCAAAAGATCTGACCGTTTGGCATAAGGTTGGCATTCTCCTACTCCGATAAAGATCTGACCCTTTTGGCCTGGGTCAGCACCCCTAAATCGACGCAATCGAAGCAGCCCCCTCAACGTGGGCATTTTTGGAAACTGTGAGAACATTAAAAGTTTGCACAGGCTAAGAGCTGCTGCGTCACCCAAAAAAAAAAAAAAAAAAAAAAAAGGTATGGTTGTCAGAATTATCATCGAACGGTTTTCATCAATAATCTCTTCATTGATTTTTTTGGTGGTTCGTTGATCATTTTTGATTTTCTAACATTGCATTTGTATTATCGTAATTTTTTTTTAAACATAATATTATAAAAGATATCATATAGAGAGATGTTAACACTATCATATTACTAGAGGTAACATTGATTAACTGAACCTTGCGATTTTTTTTCACTGAGTTTTGCACCCAATTTTCACAGATTCAGATATGAACCGCTGCAGAACATGAATGACGTAAGTGCCAAAAATGTAATTTTATATAGGAGCGTAAGAAACCGGTTTCACGTTATATTTTCTTGGACAGAATGTCGCTACTTCCAATCGACTAGAAACAGCGTTTTTAGGTGAGTTGAGACAAATCCCTTTGCACGCAGAGGAGGTCCCAACAAATATATTCAACCCCCAACTCATTTTTCATAAAAACGGCACTTATGTCATTTCATTCTATAACAGTTCATAATTACAATCAATTATTCTTGAACTCATTCTCCATACCCCGACGAAGCTGTTTTTTTCAACTTTTTTCTAAGCCCCAAAGGCCTCGCAAATCTAATAGTAAGAAAGAACATTTTCGAATGCAAGCACCAAAACCCCTTGCAATTTGTTACATTTTACTACAAAACACTTGAATTAATTACTTGAAGGGTAAATTTATGTACAGGAACCGAATAAGCTATGATCCTGTAGACTAAAAAAGTTGAGCTATCACTCGGCCACTCACTTTGTACATATCAGTTTTTAGCGACATGTTATGAAAATATGGCTAACTTAATTTTATAATTATCTACGTTAGTTGTAGAATGTTTGGTAAACCATAAAACTGGTCTGTATACATGTATAACTAAGCTTTTCAATTTCTCTCACATGCCTGACAAAGGAAAAATGAGAGGTAAGACAAGAAAAAACAAATAAAAGCCTGTTTTCTTAGCCACCAAGCCGATCGTATCAAAAAGGTGAACTTAACATCTGTTATCATTTCTTAAGTAAATTTCATTTTTTGGGCAAACATAACTAAAAAGTAAGAAACGCGTCGTTTGTTTTACTTTTTTAAGCCCTTCATTTTTTTCCCCAATTTGTTTTCTTATAGCTTCAAAATATAGTAGCCAATATTTTTCTTTTCTCTCATTTTTTATTTTCAATACTTATTTCCAGTTAATATAAATATGAATTGGAGGATTATACTTCGTTATTCGCTTTTCTTTCATTTGCCAGCCACAATTCATTTTTTTTCCCCAACCACGTCATATTAAATATTTCAAAAAGGGTTTTCTTGTTGAGCAAGCTTTCGTATAAAAATGAAATTCAAAAATTTTAGGCATTCATGGTAAAATGCTGGAACGAGCAAAATGTTTTCTCCTTAGGCCGAAAACGTTTCTGATTACGTTCAAACAGGAAATTAACATTTTTTTTTCTTTCAAAGTATCTATAAAAAGAGCAGCAATTTTTTTTTATGTGTTCACTCGATCGAGTATTTCATTCACTATCACCCTACCACTCCACAAATTAAAGGTAAACTCTTCTTTTTTTCTTTCATTAAAGGAAAAAAAAAAGAAATTGACGTAACACTATATTCATTAACAAAAACTAACAAATTTCACACTTTATAGCCTCTAGCCCTCTACACTATGACGAGCAAACGCGTAATTTTACCCCTTTTAGTTCTTTTCATCCACACTCATTCAGACAATCGTTTGATTCGACTAATTGTTTTAATATACATATATATATATACACGGGATAATCAAATGAGAAAGGTTTTTGTGTTTTACCAGTTGGCACGCAATAGGGCAAAAACGATTTCAGTAATTATTTCCTTTTCAGAAGTCACTTGAAAACAGAATAGTGAAAGCAGACTATACGTTTGTTTCAAAATTTTTTGGGAAGTATAATTTGACAAATCCTTTTGTTCTTGTATAGATTCTAAAAATCAACCAGAACTATTTGCTCATACGACAGCGATCATGTCTAGAATAAGTTGACTGTATACACTATGTTATCTGAAACGTTAATATTCCATTAACCTAAAATATTTATTTACACACGAGACTATTTGAATACATTAATCATTTCTTTTACACATCCCTGATATTTAGTAGAATATATAGCTCTCTACAGGTCACCTTCACTCCAAGCAAAAGAAACTTGCCTTTCTCTATAATTTTGGCGTTTTCGACGAATAACTTTAAATCAAGTACATAATTTTCCATCCTTCATATTTAGTCAATGGGTTTTATATAGTGAACACTTGATGATTGATGTTTGTGGTTGCGAGGGAAAAATGAAAAGCTTGCCATTAATTTTGAAATGGAAAAACACGAAAAAAGTGATTAGACTCCACTCGAGCAACACCTAAAGCAATAACAACTTAAATCATTCAATAGTTCTAAGAAAATACTTCGGTTTCGCAATTCAGTTTTTCATATATCGTCCCACATTCACACAAACAAGAAACGACGAAATTTTTCATTCTTGCCTGCGTCATTAAAATAATAGGTATATCATTGACCTTCACAATGAAAATATATCAATATGAATGACTGAAACAATTCACTATAGGGTTAAGGGTAACAAAGTTGACAAAATCGTCAAAACGCTGACATTAATTAAATGTAGAGGGTTTTATACTTCCACAATCCACATTGATCAATACCAAAATTCATTACAGGTACAGTTGGAATTTGACCACAATATACGAATATGATTCCCACACAAGAGGTTTTATGGGATAATGCGCTATCAAAGTTATTGAATAACAACTAGGTACTACTAAAAGGGCCCTCATCACTAAAAGAAATTTTCATTTTTCATAAAACCCATTTTAATGGGTGGCACACCCATCGGAAGACAATTCAATTTTATATGAAAGATCGATGTATGAATAAATACATGAAAACATTTTCAGAGCGAAGCTGGAGGATTTAGTCCCACTTAGAGAATTTATCTGACCTTATTCCGGGAAGAAGTATGAAATAAAACAATTGCTTAGCAATGATTGGTTGGCATGTAATATGAAGTTATGTTAAAATCTCGATATCGATATTATCGATATTTCTTCGATAATCGATATACTGTACATCGCCAATTTATTTTGATATTATAACACCACATTCAATTATTCCATGTTAAGCAGACATATCGTGTGGCTTAGCTGGATGAGTCACCATTTCATTTTCATTCTTTACAGGGAATTCATTTTATTCCTCGGAATATTTCGTCTGTACTCGATCTGTACCCTCTTGATAAATATCGTGTTCCTACTACAACCTCTTTGGCTAGGTCGTTGAAAAGTTTCACTTTTGGACAAAAACATTCCTCACAACAAAATAATGTCTCCATCATACCGCCTCAAGACCGAAACCGATCAAGTTCCAAAAAAATTATCATCCATTTTTTGTTTACCAAATTCAGTATCACCAGATACTAAAAACATCAGTTGAGCTACATTGAGTGATAAATTGTTCGGGACATGGCAAGTTTTTGGACTTACATCGACGATATACATGTAATACTCTATGATTTTTTCATTCGTAATGTGAACGAAGATTTAAGTAGGTTGGATATATATTATACTAATTGATATTTAGATATACCTTACGGGTTAATTAAGCGCAACAAAAAAATAAGGGAAATGACGACTACAAGAGCATATCATTAATTTTCTATCGACGAACCAGAGTATCGTGAGCAAAATGATTAAAATCTAATTGACCTGGCTTCATCAAACCGGAGAGTGATATTTTTCCGCATTTTTTCCGTCACAGACGAGCAATAAATTTTAAAGCGACCAGATAAGTACATTAAAAAAGTTTTTAAAAGTTTTATACGACGAACATTGCAGATATTTTAGATAGATCCACCTCTGTTTTCCCACAATTTTTTTTACTCTCCAAATACAACGTAACGTTCCGCTCCATTAAATGTTTATCGAGTAAGGTTTTTTTTTTTTAATTTTTTTTTTTTTAAAGAAGAAAAAAATAAATGTGTCACTACCCCAAGCAGCAAGTGAAATGGTTTAAAAATAATCGAGCTGAAGTGTTTGGGTGTAAACGTTGTTATGTAGAACGCTATAATACTATTCAACAAATTTGCTTTCAGCTTTGGGAAGAGTAGAAATTTAGAAACCCGATTTATAAAGGCTTTAAACCCACGTTTCGTATTCATTTAAATAAAGCTCCCCATGGCTCTTTCCATAAGTGACTAGATATATTCAACAATTGACTTTTCACATAGTCCTATATTTCAGTAACAAAATTAATCAAGGCTGAAGCATATACACGTGTCAGACTATTATGATGTTGATAAATTATTGGACAGTGGAGCCACAAGAATGTAAAAAACTATATACATCGTTTTTCTCGTCATATGCTCCCCTCTTGTGAATTTTTCAAAATGGACACAGTCCTTTCGGCATTAAGGTATCGATATAGCATATACACTAAATGGGAGTTCCATTTAAAACTTTTTCGTTTTAGACATCACAGTAAACTTAATTATTTTTTAATGTAACTTAATAATATACAAGTATCAACTATCTCAGCTTATCGTTCAACAGCCCTTACTCCAAACGCTACATCCATTTAGTAAACGGTAATGTGACGCTATTACAATAAAAATACGCCAGAAACACGATCATAGACATATAAGCTATGAAGTATATAGAAGCTAAAAGTTTTTTCTCATTTCTAAAGACTTTCCTTCGAATTCGAATTGAAGGCCCAGCTGAGTCTTCAACCTTCTCACACTGACTCTATTTTTTTATCACCATCAACATTGTGTATGTGGATACAAACGTGACTGAAATTTCAAACGACGAATTGATCCGCGTTAAGCCTTATTTACAGCAGGCTAGAATAAAATCGCTTTCAAAAGAATCACTTGGTACACGCGAAACGTGAAGATTTTTCGTTCATCCCCTTCTCATTCCCGACTGTATGCAACATACTGTAAACCTCCTTTTATCTCCATTTGAGGATCGCATTAAATGTATTGCGTATAGAGTACATTGATTTTTATGATAAAATTCACAGCTCAGTTGTTTTTAAATTTTACAGGTTATATAGTATATTAAAAATAACGTATAACAGCCTTTTCAGGCACATCCTGTGCATGTGTTCTGCCTCATTTGGTTAAACCACAAAACTGCGTACAAATGGAAGAAAAAATTTTATAATGAATACCGTGAATACGATTTGATTCGTGTTTTTTAGTCGAGCCACCGTTTTGAGGGAGAAAAATTTCAAAAATAAAATGGCACACTTTTTTCAGACCAGCGATTTTGCGGATTAAGCACTCTTTTCTGATAGACGAGAATAAGTTAAACGATTATGGCTAGAGTGGGTTTAGGTATAGTAGCGCAGTTTTACTTTTATGACCGTAAGGAGGGGTCACGAACTTGCGGCTCGCACACCACACTCATAAACAATGCTAGCCCATAATATAGTTTTATTTTCTTTATAAGAATCCACAATTGTAAAGTCCTGGGTTCAAGACTCATCACCGACACAGCCTGACCCACCTACTAAGATCTGGCGAGGAACCGACTTGAGTGCTCTGCGCATGACTGAGAAGTTGTGCGTCTGAGACTCTCCAATCACCCCCGCACCATCCCCAACCACGAGTTCCACCTCACCTACCAAACCCTACAGTTTCAAACCACAACCATCCACCCAAGATGTGAAAGACCTGTGATGTCATAACACGTCTTTAAATAAACCATAGTAAAAAAAAAAGAAAGAAAAAAAAGAGAATCCACTTTGCATCAAAACAACAAGATCCAGCTCTTCTGCGCCATATACATATGTAGATACATGTAAACTCACCCGAGCGCAGTTTCATTACAGCTATATATGAATAACAATAAAACGCAAGTTTCAGTTAATCGCTGTTATACATCTTCAATGTGTTAACATCTTTCATGATTTAATGCACATTCGAAGAGAAAATATGGAAAATTAATCGAGAGATTATTGATGAGAACAGTTCGTTAACAACGGCGTGCGCATCGTTTATATTTTGCCTGCATTCTCAATGTCGAGAATCGATTTTTAACTTTGTGTTAAATTTTCAAATTTACTTCCTTAACCAAAATCGAAAACAAAGATATAACACATAAGAATCGAAACAGGCGATTTTTTAAAAATTACACCTCTTTCAAATTTCCAAATTCTCACCTTACAGAAAATTTTATAAGAGCTTTTTTCTTCAAAACTCACACTTCTGATAGTCATCATTTTAAACTGAATACCAAGAATTTTTCCACCAGTTTACTTTCACCTATACTTCCCAATGGAAATTACTACAGGACATAATATTTTTATGAGACTATTTTAACTTTTCCTGAATACAAGACTTTGCCCAGTTATTTCCACGCGGAGATGCAACGTATTTGCATAAGCCACGCTGAAAACTCTCACAAAATTCTCGCAACTTACTGCAACATTTTAAAAAATTTTCGTCCTGGTTTCTCAACAATTCCGAGTCTCATTAATAATTGAATACTTTCTTATTAAATAACTTTCGAAGTGAAGTTACTATACGGATGGCGGACGAAAAAAATCTGCTTTAAAAAATTAACTTTCGACAACTCAATTTACGTAGGATTTTGAAAAAATTTATGCCCTTTCTTTTAAACATAAACTACCATAGAGAGTATACCTAAATCCAACTAGACCTAGCAACTTTTTGGCAGATATACTCTACCAATGCTTCCTCATTCTAGTTTTTTGTCTCACTCCAAATACTGAAGAAGTAAAGACAACGTACAACAGTTCGTGAGCTTTTTAAAATTATTCGAATCTTTTTTTCTCTCTTTTCTATTTGTTTATTTACGAGACCTATCGTTTAGCTTTTATCTTTTCAAAGAAATTCCCTCGAGATCCACAATGGAGATAAGAAGAGTAAACGAAAAAAGAAACGAGAGAAAAGGAAATGCGTTTCCATTAAACAAAAATTCTTATTTTGTCACAAGAGAACAGCCTAAAAATTGAAAAGTTTTTTGTCTGGAAAAAGAAACAATTTACGTACCACACCGAGGCATAGATTTTGTATTATTGAAATTGGGTTCAGTTTCGATACCACGAATTTTGCCATTTTTGAAGTTTTTATGGTAACATCTAAAATTATTGGTAAAAAACGCAAAAAGATAAACGCAAGTTTCAGTTAATCACCGCAGTACTATCTTTGATGGGTCAACATCGTTCATGATCTACATAAATAATATAAATTAAAAAAAAGTTTTCAGGTAAATATGCTTTTATCTTCATGCGCACTCTAGTTAACTGTTTTCAAAGTCTAAGAATCCAACTTTTTTCTCCAGTGGCGCAGGCCAGTTTGTTATTTTATAAGTCTACTCTCTGCTCTCTGTCCCTGTCGAAATTAATATAAGTAAAAGCATTTGAAAAATTAATCGAGAAATTGCTGATAAGAAAATGACAGCAGATTAACGGCGCGCGCATCATACATATACGGAGAATTAGCCATCGTATGCGATTTGCATTTTGCTGTTCGTTATCGATATTCACATCGATTTTATCCTTCGAACCGAAATTTCCGAATTTACCCTCGTGTTACGAAAACAAACATGTTATAACACATCAAAAATTCTTGCCTTTCACAGAAAATCAGCTTTACCCCCTATTAATAAATGCCTCAATTTCTTCAACTTTTCGAGAAGGAGGTTCAAGTTGAAGAGAAAGACCTGAAAATAAAAGTTAGAGGGCATAGAGAACTCAAACTTTCATTTAATAAATTTATCTGTTGTATCTTTACAACTTAAGTCAGAATAAGTGAAAATATAATATATAGGTAGTCAAAAGAGGTCAAAGTCACCTCTCCTCTTACTGCACCCATTCGTCAGATTTTATTCTCTGAAAACATTTTGCAGCTCTCGTTTTCATTTCTTTCCCCTGTTTAGCTCGTTTTTATCTCTCATTGACGCAGAGCTTTCAGTGAAATCGCGAATGAAATTCTTTTCAATTTTAATTTTTTAATCGCGCATTCATTCGTAAAAATTCTTTTCGACTTGGTGTAAAAACTAATCCTGGATATGAGTAGTACACAAGTGTTATGTTTACCAACTCTTTGAGTAAACGTGATGTTTCCTCAACATTTTATAAGCATAATTTTGTTAATGGAACCGCCTATCTGTATGCAAGGCTGTCTAGACGCCAGCTTTATGAATAAAAAGACGAAAGGTTCAACAAAATGGAATAAAAAGAAAAATAATTATAAAATCATACGTCAAAAAGTTTAGAACGTAGGTACTCGAGGAAAATTATCCAAGTAGATATTACCCTTTAAATTTTTCATGTTTCATCTTCAGTTATTTTAGCTCCAAGGCACTATCAGCACTTTCCTAAAATTTCAAAATCTGTGACAACAAACCTTCCAAAAATTATGCGTTAATTTTTCAAACCATAGTCTCATTATAGTCTGTTATCCCATCAGAGATGAAAAACTCAATTTACTCCATCGACCAGGCTTACCAAAGTAAAAATATTTAAACATCAAACATCATTTTCGGTTCATGAATTTTTTCGTTGCTCGTTACGTCATTTCTAAATTTAAGCCCCCCCGGCGAAGATAAAAAATTAATTTTTGATTTTAGACTTTACAACGTCATCTCGTCTAACGTGGGCAAAAAATAACTAACTCATGGAATTTTCATACAGAAAACCTCGTTTAAACATTCCAAACAAACTTTCCTGATACGAACGCGAAGGGTAGCTTAAATTACACGAAATATATAGTGCCTCATTTTTACATCATTTTTCTTTTTCAGATATATGGGTACCTGTTATTTATTTACTCGCTTTTTTTTAAATAGAATTCGTATTTCTTCGTCGTTGCACTTGATTTCATTAAGGCTAAAAAGATATACATTTTTTACTTCCTTTTCCTTTTTTTTTTTTCTTTCTTTTACACCTAACCACATGAATAATTGTCACACTAATTAAATCTGTGTATAAGAGTTATTGAATTAACATACTTGTGAAAAGGTTGTGAATTTTCACAGAGGAAAACTTTTCTAAGTTTTTGTATGAAGGGTGTAAGTTATATTCTAGGAGGGAGAAAAAAAAAACGGAACCTTGAAAAATATAAAAAATTACGAGAGGGAAATGTGAGAAAAACAGTTTTGATAATCGATCCCACCATTCCCCCATGAAAAACTTGAAACCTATTCATGTTGATTTTCCCTGTTAAAAGCCTTTTTCATTTTATTCACTGCGAAATGCATATCAGAGGAAAGTAGGAAAGAGTTAAAAGAGTGTAAAACAGCTACGGTTGTTGATTTTATTTTCATTCAGCTCGATTAACATTCACGAGATGCGAAACAAAATGTGGTGAAAATGAGGATGAAAAATTAGTGAATTCTTGTATGTATATGTCTTTTAATGATGACTGCAATTACAAAAGTTTGCAGTAAAATGAAAGGTCATTAGCACAAAGGTCTTGATACGTTCAATGAGATAATTTGTGCATGATTTTTTTATCAGATTGACAAGGAAGTTTGTGAAAAAAAATATAGTGGGCATCTGAGTGTGTTTTTTGTTTTAAAATTTTCATTCAACACGCCAATATAAGACCCGATCTCGGGTAAATATAGAACTGCGATGACATAGGAGAAAATTTGTTGGAAAATCGAAAAATAGTTCAATACGTTGATAAGAAAATCAAAAATGAATTAATTGGAAGATTTTTTATCAAAGAAGCGAACAAACAAATAGAGAAATAGGAGTTGGAAAATTAAAAATATCAATAGTTGAAAGGTTTTGAATGTGGAATTGAAATAAAGATGCTTCTAAATCAAACCAGGATACCAATTCATCGAAAAAAAAAAAATATTGGTCATAATTTCTAATAATTCACCAAAAATTGAATTTGCAGAATGTTTACACTTTACATGTGATTTGAGCGAAATCGAAGCTTGAAATTTGCTCTTTAATAATCAGTAAACAAAAAAATCAAAGATAAATATAAAAGCAGTTTCAGGTAATTTTTCATAACTCTTCTAAATTCGTCTATTTTCCTCTAAAATTGGTGTAAATCGACCACCCTTTCGCTCTTATCAATGCTGTAAACACGGTCAGCATTAGCACCACTTGGTTGATGTCTAAACCCCAATCGCTAAAATAATGCAATCATATTGCTTTAGCAGTCTTCAATAATTTCGTTCTATGCTTTCGAGAATTTGTTTGGCAAAATTTTCAACATTTAAATGAGGCATAATTATGTATACGTATTTCATACAAAACCAGATAAAACCAACTGCAAGTCTTCATCATTTTTCTATTGCATGTAACAAGCGTTGCCGATCATTTTGCCACACCCTGTATAATCTGACAAAATCTCAATAATATGAATAAAACTGGACTTCTCCGATTTTAGAAAAACGTGCCTTTACTTAAATAGAGATTATTTGGAAGATTGAAAAATTCTAAACCAAATCTTTCAATGTACTTCCAGCAGCTAAAATTACTCGGTTCAGAGATGAATAATCACGCTGTCTTCCCCTTTTCAATATTATGCAAGACTTCGAAGATGAACAAAAAAATTTAATAACCCTTTGCAAATTCTCTCTGACCACAATTGACCATATTCGCCAGATCCGCAAACTTGAAACCATTTCTCCATTTTCCTTTTCATTTTTCTGTTACCTGCGCTCTCAATTTACCCACTACTCAGTTTAACGAAATGATTCCATTTTCCAATAAAGAATGCGTTCATATTTAGCTGTTTTCCATCGTACTTTCGCACACTGAGAACGCAGTCCTCATTAGAATTCATTAATTTCGCATGCATCCCCCGAAGACGGTTCCACTATTTTCCGCGAAGCCCCACGAATTCCTTCTGACTTTCTATTTCGTGTACTCGCATGCATTTTCTATAGAAAAGCACCGACGAGCCACTCCGGCAAAATTACTTCCTCTTCCTTGGCAACCCGTCGCCCAAAATATTTCCTCATCTGCGAATCGAGAAAACGCCAAAAACGTACCCATTTAGGGGTTACCTTTCTCCGGCATCTTTCCAGTATTTATTAATCCACGCCAAAAAGCAGTATTTCGATTCAATTCCTGAGTACGTCTTTACGGGCAGTAAATTCTTACAGACTCGTGAGGGTGCTCTTTTTCCTCGTCCCCTCCCCCTACTCTTCGCGTATTCTCCCAAACACATTTCCAGCGCAGACGTATCTACAACTCTTACAGCTTTTCCGCAGCAGCAGAAGAAGAAGAAGAAGAAGAAGAAGAAATATGAGATAATTTCGAGTCCACCATGAAAACATCAGGTGCGTGACCCATTATACTGGAGATTACGCTCACAGGTTGCACACATCCTGCATCAAATTAGCCCCAAAACTGCGCTATTTTTAGACACGACCATACCTTCTCAGCGGAATACCAATAATTTTATACGCTTTTCTTACATAAAATGGCTATAAAATTTGATTTTTCCAGGAGATTGGCGGCGGAAGCCTAAGAGAATCGTTATTCTCTACAATGATCAAAAGCTTCTGGCCATAAAGTTCAAATTTATGGTATCGTGTGTGTGGTAGAATTGAACTGCATTGTTTATATATCTCGCAAATTATCTCCAGTTTTTCAATTTTTTGGCGAAATAAAAACATAGATTCGTAGAATGGGGTAACGAAAAAAGTATAGGTACTTGAAATTTTACTGCAGCTGTATTATTGCAAAGAAATTCATCAGTTCCTCCAGATTCTAATCAAGTCATCAACAAATTCCCGTCGTAAAAGTATTGAAACCGCATAAGTCTACAAATTATTAAAAATCTGATTTTTATATTTTCTTTGAAGTAAAAAGTCACTTAATATGAAGGGTGATAAACTTGTAAGATGGAAAATTACTATTGAGCTTCTACTCGCAAGTTTTAAAATCTCGTGAATTTTCATTGAAAAATATATTGGAAATATCAATGACAGACACAGAAGGTCTCAAGAATAAGCTCATTTGCAATGTATAAGTGGAATACTCGTATTTTTAGAACAATGCTTAAACCTTTCAATTACGAGTAGTTGATTTCGTCTATTTTCTCATCAAAAATTAACTCTCAACTGGTCTCAATAAAAATCTAAAATAAAATAAAGCATATTATAGGTACCTAGTACATATGTAATTATGCACCTCCGATCGTAAGAAGAAAATAAATTCTGTTAATATTTTTTTTCATTCAAGTAAGTATTATAGGCTATAATTATATTTATATATATATTTTTTTTTCATTAAACAATGCAGCATCGCTCGTTTCTATTATTTTTCATGCTCCACTCTTTCAATTAACTTCGGTTACTCAATTGGTTTAAAAACAGAATGAAAATTCCAGTTTCATAATTTTCGCACCATTTTTGTAATGATAAAAATAAGCAATCAACGATGTTTTCGCTAAATAAAGAAAAATAACTTTATTCACTGGAAAAACGAAATGAAACAAGCCTATTTTCACTTTCAACAGTCAAGATAACAGATAGGTAGAGGTATCATAAATTTTAGAAAAACATTTCATTCAGTTTCTAATTTTACTGATGTTTTGCAAAAAATCAGTCAAGTTAAAATTTTTTAAATTAGGACTTTTTTTGTTACTTAATAATAAAGATGAGTTTTTCATAAATTGCTTGCACGAAATCAGACTCACTTACTCAGTTCACCTTTATTCATAAAAAATACATTTATAGTTCTAACATCACCTTCAAACCTATGTACGTAATGACAATTTACCGAACAGCTGTGTACATGAAATTGCCTACTCACGCCAATTCTCTGGAAAGATTTACAAATAATATCAATCACAACATCAATTTCCAACATTTCAGTCAAAATTACCTAATTCGTCAAAATGCGACGACGGTAAATAATCGAAAGACTGCAAAGAACTAAAAATCGAGGGAAATAGTAGAACATTTTTGTAGATCTAAAAAAAAGGAACCAATGTGATACTCGTACAAGAAATAAAAAATGTATAAAACTCTGAAAAGTTTTCAGGAAGTGAGAAATATCATTTTCATCGTTCTTTCAAATTACATAAACACAAAATGTGGGCCAACAGCTGAGGGAGGGATTCTTTTACTCCTCGTTCTTTGCTTCCATGAAACAGGGAGTTAAAATTCACGTTAATAATGGATAAGTGGAGGAATTTTCGAGATAAATTTTGAGAAATAAGAAAGTTTGCGACTGGAAACAGGAAAAATTGAATCAACGTCTTGATAACTGAACAAAAGTGACGTGAGTTGGAATATCCTTTTCAACGTTGGACTGGCAAAATATACATTCTTAACGCAGGCACGTAGATGAAATAAAAAGTCAAAGGTGGAACATTCGATGCATAATAATGGAAAGAAGAATTTCGAGTTCTTACAGCAGTCGTGCGTCAAGAGAAACAGCAGTGGTATTTTTAAAAATATACATCTACTTGAAGACATAATCTTGAAATACTCATTCCATTTTACTCGATCTTCTTTTTATTCCTCGTGTAACTAACAGAATTTTTACTGAACCCAACATTGCACAGCATCATGAACTGTTTGTATCTTGATTTGATAACTCATGTTTATAACCCAGTTATTTCACAAGCAAAAATACATAAGTTTGTCCACGAAAAATTTGTCATATACATTATCAATGGAGGGTCTAGAAGCTAAATTTTCATTATAACTTTTTTTTTTATTATACTATTTTCAAGTTCTGCAGTCAACCTATAATATGTAAGTTGTATCTAATGATATTTATACAAAGTGTCTCACTTATTAAAAATTCATCATTTGAAGAGTACAATTCCAAAAAGTGCCAAGGGTAAAATTGAAAACATGCAAAAAACTAACTAAACCAATAAAAAATATGTATAACTATGAACTGATTCCAAAAAATGCTGAATGCAACTTCTGGTTCGACGAAATCATGACGAAAGCAGCAAAACGTGTACCATGTTTGCATGATAAATTGCATAACATAATTTCACAGGCGTCCTTTCACCACCAACATACTTGGCACTTTTTGGAATCGAAACTGGAGTATATTTCAATCCATCCTTTCTAGCTTCCCTAACCTCTCTAATTTTTAACCATAAAACTGGAATTCAAAATATTTCAACTTCGATTGTACACCTACCTACCTGCTTTATTGCTCCACAAAACATAAAAGCTCAAAGGAAATTCTACACTTAAGCTTTTCATTTTCCAAAAGTTTGACGCACAGCAGCTGCATAATACCTATCTTCTTTGTATCATCTATCTACGCACGTACAACCGCCATTTGATTTTTCTCAATTAATTACCCTACCGCACGAGCCTACACGGAAAAATTATTCTCTTTCATCCGCTTAATGCTGCACAAACTACAGATTTCGCCAATTTTTCATCGAACTACCGCGTGAACACGTACTATTTTGGATGCTTCCCACCTTCTATATAATGTTTGTAATTATGAACTCCCCCTTCAGCCCCTTTAGCAAACATCTCTACCTAGATTTCAAATCCACGCCACTCTTCTCATTCAACTTTGCTTTCACTCTGGATGCCCTCCATTTTGGTAATTCTCGTAAATCACGACCATCAAGCCATTCCAGCAATGGCTGCAGAGAAAAAAGAAAAAACATCAACCGCCACCATCATCAATTTCACGCCTCACAAGGCTGTATACTTGTGCTTATACATTTCATCCAGCCAAATAATTAGTCGTCTTTTCTCGCACCACTTTTCGAAATTACAGTTGAAAATAATTTTTCAAAACGTTTCATTTCCGTCTCTACCTACTAATCATTTTTTTCCCTCTCTAGAACCCATTTTTATTTCTACTTCACCCTTACCAGCAACAATTGTTTTGCAACTAGAATTATAAACATGACACCCATTATGTGTAGAAAATGAGTGTATACTTTCACCCTCTGCCACTGTGCTCAATTCAACGTTAAAAATTCATGTCGAAATTTATTTCAGTTGACTATTCGCACGCAAAATAATTACATTAATTTTAAAACAAAAACCTTTTTTTTTTTTTTTAAACACACCATTTCGTCACAATTTCTTGTTGCCTAGGTGTTGGAGACAGTCGTATTTTGTTCGCCAAATCATTTTTCAAAAGTGTAAAAACCATTTTATAAGTGGTATACACGGAGCAGGAGAAAATTTCGGTGTAAAACTTGACACACAATGAAAATTGGGATCCCAGGGGAGGCTGAAAAGCAACCTTCCTCCATTTTGGAGCAACTATAACGCAAAAAACATGCTTCAGCGAGTTGAATCCAGATATCACCTTTACCCTCGAACGTAGCCCAAAAGACAGTCTGGAATAATAAAACGACCATGTTTTTTTTTCTATTTTTTCAGTGAGAAAAGTATAGACAAAAATGATGCAAATGTACGAGTATGCGTGGCCCTATACCACTTTGAAGAGAAAGAACGTGATTTTAATATTTTAGATTGATGTTACGTGTTTTTCGATACTTTTGAAGGTAAAAACTTTTGGCGAAACTGAAATACACAGTGTCCGTGTAAGTTTCACATAAACAAACAGAATTTATTGAAAATGACACAATCAGAAGTTGTGAGAGAAAATTATCTATCTCTTCTTCTAGGCGCTGAACAGGAACGGGCAAATTTTGAAACTGATAAAAATATGTGATTTGTTTCCCCATCCTAATGTGGACTGTGATATAAACATATATAAAATATTTCACCTCAATTGGATCCCTAAAATTTATTTCAGACGTTATATTTTTGGAAAAATAGAACCCAACATCGAATTCTCTGATACCAAAAATATATAAAACTATTCGAATGCAGAAAAAATAAAAATGAACCTAATGTACGAGTAAATAATATTTCGGTCAAATGGATATAAGCATTTTGAGAATAATATGGTCTCAATGCTGAGTGCTGTATGTGTTAGTAAAACTTGACAGGGAGTCTGGGACACCAAGTATAACATTTAAGCAGGAATACGAATTATATGAATCAAATAATTAGAATAAATACCAAGGTGACCATGAGTTATAAAGAAAACTGGTTGAAAAGTATATTACTTTGGATTGGATTTGCATAAAACTGGCTAACTAGTAGGCAGTGACTTGTCATTAAAACATTTTCAGAACAAAATTCATAATTCCTCGTTTTTCTCCTCGTATTCTGCGTTGGCAGCAACAAAAGCAGAAAATTCTTATACTGTAGGTAAAGAACAAATCAATAATTTCTTAACCCTTGCAGGTCTACCAGGGGTCAAATATTCAATGTTTATTATCTGCCAAATGAGGCTAGTCTGCCAGGTATGGTACTGAGGTAAAAAAAGAATTAAAGATATGCCCTATTATTCCCCTACAAGTATAGCATCAAACTCTTTTCTCCGTGAAGTTTATATGAGAGCTGGGAAAACGAATGGTCAATGGAGTCAAAAAGTCGTGAAAAATAAGCTCACTTTTCTTTTACAAACTATAAACCCTGAAAGTAGATACATACGCCAAAATATAAATATAGGTACAAAGTCAGAAATCGATAAACGAATGAATCGCATTGCAGACAACAAAATTCCCCGAATAGCAACTAAAAAAGTGTATTATACGAAAGTGAAAGGAGGCAAATAAGTAGTTCACTTTTTTGCGTCAAAAAATTATATTCGAGTAACAACGAAGTTTCTGAGTTATTTCTCCAACTTCGCCATTTTTATTCACACGATACGTGATTGATTTAGGATGGTGGAATACACGAAATTCAAGTACGAAATGATGAAAACAAATTTCTTTTACCTGTCACGAGAGCATTTGTCATACATTCACGCAAACTTGTCACAAGAGAACATTTTTAACACAGGATAAATGATTGAAATTCACTTTCTGTAGTAACTCTCTTTTCTTTTGGATACATAATGTAATCAATGGCACACGATAAATTAAATAAAAGCTTATAGTCAATGATGAATAGGATTATAGGCAGTAAAAAGAATACAACTATACAGTCTTGAAGATACAATCTATAGCTCAATATATACCAAGGAATAAGAAACTATATTCTAGAAAAGTAATTAAAACGCAGAAAAGGAAAAATGAAGAAATTTGACCAATGCTTCTACCAATGGCATATGCGGACACAATAGTCTATAAGTAAGTATAATAACAACGATTCCCTCAGGGACACAAAATTTCTCTATTTTAAATAGAGGGTATCAATATTTCATCTACGACAATGATATTTTCATTTGATTCAAAAGCAATGCAGCTGCGGTTCGTTGATAGGTGAACAGAGAATGGAGATTGGCATCTGGCATTCACCAGGTGAAAGTTTAGTGAAAAATTGAATGCTTTTGCAATATCAATTCAAACTGAAAACTAGAAAACATACCTGTAGAAAAAAAGTCCAGCTACTCACTGCCCATATATTTGATCCAAATGATGATTCCAGCTAACAAACCAAACAAAACGAACAACAGTAACATTTCCGAGTACTGACAGGAGGTCTGGAGTTTCGATACACATTTTAAATACCGTAGCTGTAAACCGACATCGAATATACCGAAGTAAACGCGAACATTTCAATTCAACTGATTTCACATTCATTCGATTCAACCAAATGACTCATCATCACGTTTCATTTTAATAAAACATCATTATTATTATTATTATGCATTGAGACTCGAGTATAAATTGTTATCACTTTCATTTAATCCTATAGTAACACATGCCAAATCAGTAATCAGTACTGACTTCTGGATAAAACGAAAGTGATGATTCACGTGTTCAAGTCCAAATTAGTGATAGCTGATAAGGAGAAATTGACTGTCGCAGTGTCGCTGGCTGACTCACAGTCTCACACTATTTTCGTTTTCGATGGAGTTTCGTTTCGTTTAGTGAAATGGAGTTTACCTAGTAATTTGCACGTTGCATGCATCTCACTTGCACTTTTATCCTGTGAACTTGATAAGAATGCTTCAAAAATCAAAATTAACCTGACCTGACCGCATCCATTCCATATCTTTGAAATGAAAATCAAAAACTGAAGTAAGTACTGTAGGAAAATTCACGTGTATTATGAAAATTTATTCTGTTTTTTCTCAAAATTGCGATTCTGAACTATTATCTTATCACTCCGCGGTTCTCAGTCACTAAAAATTTATGAAGTGAAGTACGAATCGAAAATGTTCATTTTGTATAATCCGTCGTGAAATCAACGCCAACAATTTTTTAACATCAGCAGAGCAGTGTAGTGTACCAGAGTATACGAGGACCCATGGAAATGATGGAACCAAGTTCAGGAGAGGAATTTGTAAAACCTTCAAAAAAGGTATGGTATAGTGGTATAGACATATTCAAAGATGGTTAACGAATACCGGATGAATTACATTTTGATCTGAATCAATGTGCAATTCTAACTATTCAAAGTTTCATTTCAGATTATTCAACATTTCAGTATTTGATGAGGACATTTGTTACGACGACCTTAACATCAATTAGCAGAAATCAGTGCCGCATCGAAGGTAAGTACCCCACAGAAAATTATTCTATGTTTAACGTTGTCTCATGAAACCACTAGAACAGTCGATAAATATATTAATTTCATTTTACTTGCTTATTGCTGTTTCAGGTAAGTACTTTAATACTGCAATCATCTCATTCGATAGTGAGAAAATTTGGAAAAGTTGAAAATTCCTATCGTGCTTGTTTGCAATGGTAAACTTCTTATAATACTTTGTAGTATTTTCTTCATTTTCTTCATTCAACCCTCCGCTTTAGCTTTCACGTTTCTTTATGTTCCATGACATAGAAGTGGTGATGTGGTGTCACTTTAATATAGGTTACAGATGATTTATGGTAAATTCCTTGATACAAGTCGGTTCTTGGATAAGATTTATTCAATTAATTCCATGTTCTTATACTAATATTAGTCGACTCAAAGTTGGGTCGTATTATTCACAGATTTTATAATGTTGCCCATAAGTTACTATTATTCTTTTGAAAATTCTCGATTCCAAATTTATACATTTCGAGGGATACCTCCTATAGACTTTTTTTTCGTTTTTCAATGAAAATTGAAAATTGGTGAATTACATATCAAATATTCATCACTAGAATACTGACAAGAATTCTATTTTGAAAATATTAAATTTTTTCCATTATTATCATTTATCACAAATTCATCATCGAATAAGTTGAATTTGGTTCTGGAGTCGAGTACGGTGTCACACTCAACCTGATTATGATAATATGATTGTAGAGGCCACAAAATGAAACGTTTCGAAATAACATAAAGCTGGAAAATGGTCAAAAAGATCAAACTTTTTCAATACCTTTTACCTACAGTAATTAAGAGACGTGATCCATTTGTAAGAGCGATTCGAAACTTTACACGACTCACGCGAAACACAATAAAAAATTTCTAGCGGTGAGCGAACGATCTTAAATGCTTAAAAAGCTTTTAGTCAGCGAAAAAATACAGGAAAAAAGAAGAAGAAAAGTAATTTTCTGTTTCTTGGTTTCTATACGTGATGGTGGATGTCGTTGGTATTTGATTTTTTGTTTCCAGCATGCTATTTTCCACTGCTTTCCTCTCCTTGCCTGTGGCTTATATGAGTTGAACAGAAGTTTAATAAATCACGCCTGATTTAAAAGGCATTGTTGAATTTTTTTCCTTATTCTCGTCGCATTTCGTAAAACTTGGTTTTTTACTCAATATTTTGCAGACCATTATAGGAATAAGCACACAATAAACTCTCGTATGGGATTTCATTGCAGTTTATTAAAACTGCGGAAGATTTTTTTTTTTAATTTTCTTCAGTGGATAATAGAATGAATTTCGTTGTTTTATTGGTATGCATTTCAAGGATAATTTAATTCCCAGTAAAATGATAAGTATTTTTTAAATAAAAAATTTGAAGCAGAAAGCAACGACCTACTTTCAATCATATCAATTTTAAGCTTGTCATAATCCAAAACTCAGGTTATATTTCTGATAAGTAATTTTCATTTTCATTAAAAATAATGATCTTGGTGATAACATAACTAACCGATGCGTTAAAAATAACTCTTCTTCAAACTTATCGAGTTGAATCGTTTTTCATACCCTTCAAGAGGTAGCTCGGGTCTCTTTACATTTAAAAATGAATTATTGACCATAAAATCTTCGTAACTCAATGGCCTTCTTTGCATTTGTTAGATAGAAATTGGCAATGAAATCCTTGGGTGGAATTTTTATTTTTTTCTATAAAATATAATACTTAGCCCTAACACTTTCTTTTTTTTTAAACGGTACTCATCGATTATTAAGTCATAATGTTTCTGACGAAACTACTTCGAGAAAATATGTGAATATTTTTATTATTTTGATCTGGTGATGAAACAGAAATAAACTTGCTAACTGTCAAAACTGCATTAATTTTGCGTGAATATGTAGTTTCATCACTTAGAAAAAAATACTACTTGGATCCAAATTCTATTTTGATTTTCCTCAAAATGTTTTAGCTTTTTGAAAATCCCAGAAGAAAAAATTTGCACGAAAAAAATCTTTGATTTTTTTTTTCTTCCTAATTGCCTTAAACAATTTTCAAATACCTACGTGCCTATTTTATTTAATTGAATTTTATTCTTACTTTTTTTTTTTTTTTACGTGAAAATACTTCATTCTGGAAGCTTTAGACGCTAAATGATAACTGCGAAATAATTCTTTTTCCGTTAGAAATTGTTTTCTCGAAACGGATGAAAAAATGTTCTCATTTAAATTTTTCCTTATTCTGAAGAACATTCAGCTTTTCATTTGAAAGTCAAAATTTTTTCACTATCATTATTTAAATGATTGGTATTATAAAGGAGGAACTTCCATTTTTTTTTTAAAACTATTTTGTCTTAGCTTGCCGCAATTTAAATTTATTTAACACATAATCAAAAGATTTTATAATACGTACTCTCCATGATATCACACTATTTATGCTAGAATAATGGATAGCTAATATTTTACTTATCGCATACCTATCCAGCGATATCTGGACGAAACGGTTGTGTATTTAATTGAGATATCCGCGTTCATGTACCCACTATAGGAAGTTCAGTTAATCCATTGATTGATTCTTTTAGTTTATTCAACTTACCTGTCGACAAAAAAAAAATTGGAATATTATTAAGAACCGTATAATGGATTAGGTATATAAAATATAGTTTCTATAAAATTTAATAAACTTATGATTTTACACGGGAAAATAATGAAAGGAATAACAAGAACAGACAACATTGTGGAGTATTTTTGAAATTGAAAACTATACTAAGCAAGAGACTTTTTACTTTTTATACTATTTACTGGTATCCATGAAGAAGTATTTTGAGAAAGTAACTCAGTGATTAGAAATATAAATTTGTTATATTTATTCTAAATTGAATACCTAATTTTCATTCGTCATGCTTTGAAAATGTTATTTTTCATGGCTGTTTTTGGCCATAAAATCTGAACTATCAACTCACCAGAGTAAATATATTGTTCTTGCCTATTTTGAAGCAGGACATTAACTTTACCAATAGCAAACTGAAATTTCTTTATGGTCTAAGCAAGACAGTAATTTTTCAAAAAATTATTTCATTATTTCGTCCACTAAGCATTTATGCTATTCTTCTGCATAAGAAATATCTTGCTGGGCGAATGCCAAAGTAAATTAACTAACTTTTTACTAGACATAATAATGCCTTTCTTTTCGTCCTTTCCATGGGATGTATTATTAATTTTAATATCGACCTATAATTTTGAGTATTTTATGTATAAATCCATCCTTTGAAAATAATACCGACCAATTTTTGCCCTTTCTAGTGAATAGGCCACCCAGTCCGAAAGATACCAAAGTCTTCTATAAAAAGCTGAACTTTGAAATGGATCAAAATACTTAGGGTTGCCTGCATTTCTAAAAAAGAAAAAGTTTGTAAGCTCGGGCGAAAAAAATTTCAAAAACCTTCTTCATTTTCAAGACGGTTTATATTAAAATCTTGAACAGGCTTTCGATAAATTTTTCGAGATTTCCACTCCTGTCGAGGCTTTTATTTTTCACCTCTTCACAAAGCTTCTTAAATTTTCGGTTTTTAGACATGATAATTCGTAATTTGGTTCGATTCACGTTCACAAAGTTACTCGCTATCTTTACTTCCACCTTTTTTTCTGTTTCCAAAGGAAAGAAGAAGTGAAAAGGGTGAGTGCTGAGAGGAGAACAGAAACGTCAAATATATTTTGATGACTGAACTTTGCTCAAAACGATCACGTGAAGAGATGAGTAAAGCTCAGATGCCCATAAGGAAATCAACCTCGTCAGTAGATTCTTTCTCCATCTCTTTTTTTTTTGAAGGGAAATCCTTTTTCTTTGCTACAGTCTTTCAATGAAACCATCAGCTCTGTTTCTTTCATCCTTCCATACAAATTTTTTAAGCCCGTTTGTCGGTATCCTATCGTATATTCTGTCGTCGAATTTCTTTATGTGAATGTTCTTTTTTGCTTTTTCTGAAAACTTAAGCGTACGATTTTACAATGGCTGACATACGATGTTTGTATATGTTCCCGGATGTACAATTCGAATTTTCGTCAGTCGTGCGTGATTCGTGAGCACACGTATTCGGCTCCATGCACGCAGTTCTGCTCAGCTTTTTAGCATTCAAAGCTCGTCCAGTCAGGACCACTCGAACCGAGCTGATGTTTTGCATAGTTCCACATTTCTTCCCTTCGTAAGCGATGAGTAGTTACAGATATTGTGCCTAAAGTGTAGATTGTATCGAGACTAGAAATTCTGCCTTAAGAATAGTGTTGCAAGCTCTAAAAGCGTTTCAGACGAAATTTCGCATGTGAATGTTGGTTTCTGAAATTTTGAATTTTTTGGAGCTTTGGTTTTTTAGCCGGTTTTCGATGGAAAAACTTCTTTAATTTTGGTCTGACTTTCGCAGGGACCTACATAGTTTTTCGATTCATGATAAAATACTCATCTCATTTCTTTCTTTATTTTTTTTGCTCATGGGAGGGTGGGTGTATGTAATTTGTAAATTTTGATTTTGAAGATAAATTACAGAGAAACTATCCAATGGATCGAGCTAAAATTTTGGCTGTACATAAATGCAGTTCTTTCAATTTTCATGCGACTAAAAGAGCCAGAGATCCATCATATCAAGAGGGGGGCTGATGGTAGACATACAAGAGCCAAATGTTATAGTAGCTACGTTTTATTGACATTCTACCCAACTAGTGATTGAGTCACACTATCGCAATAAGACGTGGCTAGAGAGATTTTTAATAACTATAGTTTCATTTACCTATTTCCTCATACATTCACTGTGACATGGAATGGAAACAGTTCTCATTGCAATGGTGTCTTTTTGTCATTTGCAGTGTCAGCGAACAAAAAAATAATAATGATGATAATTCGATATTATGTTTAGTATTACGATGTCTTGTGCTCATAAACTTAAATAAGTACTTTTTTCTTTTTTTTTTAAACTAAATTGAGCTAAAGTTTCTTGTCAAATTCCAAAAACCACAAGTAGACCGAAACGATTATACTCGTAAGATGTACACCAATGCGAATTACTGCAGTGATCAGATATATTTTATGCGAAAGCTTAAAAGCGATGCTTGTTCCCAAGTTAACGTCTCATTTTCGCATTTGTCGACGGTTAGAGGGAAATAGAAAACGCTGTGAAAAAAAAAGACGAGAGAGAAAGAGAAAGAAAAAGATAATCCAGCTCTTACTCGTAATAATATGAAAAGTTTAAATTTTGAAATGGCCGAAAGCAAAAGCATTATGAAAAATGACAGCAGCGTGAAAACTTGTACATACAAATAGCATTTCATTGTTTCAAGATTCTTCTTCTTTATCTTCATTGTCATTTTTTTCCCTGCATGGATTTTTTTTTATTTTATTATAATTTTTTTCCTCCTACGTTAACGCTGTCAGTAATGATACCATTATGATTTCCCCGTCAGAATATTATACGTTCTTTTGAAAAATTATCTGACTCTCATCTTGTCATTGTTTCTTTTTTTCGGTTTTGTTTTACTTTTTTTTTTTTTTTGCCCGTAATGATGGTTTTGTTTTTCATTTCCTTTAGCCAGGCTATAATGTAAATGCAGAATACAATTAAAAGGGAAAAAAGGATCGGGCAGATTGAACCATTCAAATGAGGATGAGGATAATTTTTTTGCTCCAATGTGACATCTAAAGCCGCTCGTCAGCCTTCATTTTATTATACCTATTCGTTTTGGAAACAGTCTATTTCTGTTTGGTCGATGTAACCTTTCTATTGCATGAATACATTGAGGTGTCGATGTTTAATTGTGCTCATCGATATGTTTCTATCGAGGTGGTCTTTTAAAAAAAGTTTTTTTTTCTTCGCATATTATAATGTTGTCCTTTTGTTTGTATCGGTAGGATTAGAAATGGGTTTGGATTATATACTTTTGCCCTTGGGAAAAATGGGACTAAAAATGGAATGGTTTCGAAACCGTTTTTCAACTTGAGAGAGTTTGAAAACCTAGCACGGAGCCATTTAAAAGAAATTATATTAACAGTATCGGAGGAAAAAAAAGATGAGTAATTTTTACACCTGTTACGGCATTGCAAGAAAACTTGATTTATTTGTGACATTTTCATAAGTTGACAATTTTTAAAATCAGTCAAAAATGTGATTCATCCGCTTATTCTAAAGGACAGTTCATTCGTTCTGAAGTATCATTAGATTTTCTAGCTGCTGAGGAAAATTTGCATCTCTGGGTATAAAAATAGTTAGTTTTCCATCTGTAAAGATGAAAAGTTGACATTGAAAGAAAGACGAATAATTTGTGACGATTTACAAAGTTACCCTTACATAGTAAAATATTTTTTATTATCGTCAAATAGTGATACTCGTTTACCTGTCCTCTTGAGCTCCTTCATTAATTTGGCCCTAATTTTATTAAAAAAGCTGATAAAAATTTATCATAGATGTTCTTATGACATGTAGCTTGTTTTATAGCCATTAACACCCTCTTACAGTGCAATCCATCTCCCACATTATTTTATTATTTCTAATTACTAGGTAGAAGAAAATCTTGAATTTTAATAAATCCAAATGCTCTTTTCTATGACCGGCCGTTTTGGGATATCCACTTTCATATTGTTAGTACATAGTTTCATTTTACTAATGACTAATGAAATGGAAAAATATTTCGAATTATTCTAGTTTGTCGACATATTACAACAGATGACAGGTACATAAAGTCGTGAGTCAAATAAAAGTTTATAAAAATGCTGAGCATGTCTCTGGCTTCAATTCATTTTCAACTTAGAAGTGGTTTCTAAAGGTGACTAAAAAAAAACTTTATACCATCCAATATTCAGCTTGTATGTACTTCAGTTCGAGCTCTACTAGTTTATCAGTTTTTGGTTGAGTTTGTGTTCGAGAGTTTTAAGGTTACGGCGGAAATATACGGCTTCAAGAGAATACTTCAAAGACAATTTGTGTGCGGCTAAATTGCAAATCGAAGAAACAAAAAAAAAAAAAAAAAAAAGAAGATGATGGTAACCTTCGAAGAACAACATACGAAAAAATAACGGATATTAAGCACTTCTTTTACCCCATAGCCCTTTCTTGAGCCCCCTTACCTCCACAAAATGAAGGAGCAAAAGACACACTCGTTGAATGTGAATCGAGAAAAAATAAACGAAAAGGAGTGAAGTGAAAAAAAGAAGGCCACCCTCTAAAAAGGGTAGGTACGGAGAATGTAGCTACCTTATTCGAAACATTTGGAACCGTTCTTGATACTCTGGTGTATAACCTTTTTCATCCTATCTTCATTTATTACTTAAAAGGGAGAACTGCAAGTAAAAAAAAAAAATTGTTAGGTTAACGACGAATTGCGGGTTAGTTACAAAAAGTAATAAAAATAGTAGGGTATAGAAAATTTGTTGTTTAAGGCTTCCGTTTAAAACTTAGAACTAAAAGGAAAAAAAAAAGCTTGTATTCGGAAAACTTTTGGTGTGCCATAAAAATGTTTCTTTCTTGAATCTGTCGTTTAGTGGTAGGCGTTTGTCAATATCTGAAAGTTCTGTGAACTCAACTGGACACATTTTGTTGATGCTCCATGTTGTGAACAATTTACCTACCTTGTGCTTGAGAGGCTTGACTTTTAAATTGCAAGACATATAATTTATTCGAGTTTTCCAGAGTTGAGGCTGTAGCGTACCTAGACCAACATTCTGGGGTTGGGGGGTTCGTATAGTCAGAATACTCCATTCTATTCTACGAGAAATGGATAATATTAATTATAAACAGAATAGTAACTTTTCTTATCACAGTTGTAACAATTACTATTTATTGTAAAATATTCTGATATTTGTAGTACTTTTTACTATCTTAGATCACATATTTTACAATTTTCGTTGTAATTTCTGCTACAAATCTTGGATTGTCCCAGTTTTCCTATCCTAATTGTAAAAATTACCACTGAAATTTTTCTCCGTGTATTTTTCGCTTTTCCACGGGAGCAGGGTTGCCAGGTCAAAAATTAGAAAAAACACTAGAAATAGGAAAATGTTGAAAAATGAGATGTCAAAAAAACATTAGGATAAAGTTTGGTTTATACAGGGTGCGGCAAAATTACCGGCTATATTTGTTTTTCCAATTACATGCATAAGACAAACGATAGAGACATGCGGTTGGTTTTAAATTAAAATTCATTTTTCAAGGTTACGTATGAAATGAAATTTCACTCTCATGTTGATCATTTTGCCTAGCAAATTTACGAAGGCGCAAAACACAATTTTTTAAGACTGCTAAGCAATAATCATATTTTTCCACTCATTTCTCACGTATTCAGCCGGTTGGGAATTAACCTCCACACGCAACCATGAAGAATGCCACACGTGTAAAATTTCACTCCCCGTCAATTTTATCCATCACTGGCAGAATTTAGCGGAAGAAATTGCAAAATAATGTAACCATTGCTTAGCAGAGCTAAAAAATTGGATTTTACACCTTCAGAAATGTGTTAGGCAAAATGGTCAACATGAGAGAGTGAAATTGTATTCAGTAGCGCACCAAAGTAGGGATATGGAGCTGAAGCCTTTCCTTTAGGCCTTGAATTTCATTGAGAAAAGGCTGAATATAAGATTTTCCGTTCTTTTGGTTATTTTTTGGGAATAAATTTATGCCCTAACCCCTCCCTTGAAAAATGTCTGGGTGCGTCACTGATTGTATTTCATGCGTAACCTTAAAGAATGAATTTTTATTTAGAACCAACCGCATGTCCTTATCTCTTTTCTTATGCGTATAATTCAAGAAACAAATGTAGCCGGTCATTTTGCCGCATCCTGTAATACAGAAAAATTTTTTGGTTTTCTTTTGGACAAATTCATATAGTGAAATAAAATAAAATATTTTTTATTAATTTTATGAGAAAAACACTGAAAAAAACAATAAGAACACAAAAATATCTTACACATTTTTTGTGGCACTAGAGAGGATTGATCCCCCAACCCACACATTTCAACTCACTTTGCTGGTAAGCCATTGGGTTGAGGCATTTATGTTAAGCACCTATTTTTATAATTGTGTGATGTCACAATCAAAATTTTGACCAGTGTTACCCTTCGAACACACAGTAAAAATGTTTATCATAATCATACAGGAAATTATATTTTGCAATATTTTACAAAATGTTTTAATAGAAGAATAAGATTGAGCCCTCTACTATTTACTAATGCTGAGTTGTACAATTATTTTTTTTTTTTGAAGAAAAGTGTTTATCATCTCTGAGCTTTCCACTGTTAATTATAAATAATATTCGCCTGATTCATTAGCTAATACAAAAGTGAAAGTAAACTTCCAGTAGGCCTCCATAACTTTTCGCAGTAATTCCAACGAAGAGACAAGAAGTTGAAAACTCGACAGTCAAAAAGAAAATCTAATTCACGATCCTTTCGCTGCATTTTCCTGTCTCAATATATCTTCAAGTTAATGATTTAACAAAACTTTCGGTATCTGCTCACACCAGTTACTTTACTTCGAATTAAAGATCACCCAAAACTAATTTTAATTAGGCTTTCTATTTTTTCTTGAACTTAACCGCAAAAAGTTTGTGTCGGGTGAGGCGAGTATAGGAGGAATGGGAGGATGGGATGGGGGGAGGTTGAATGTAATGAAAAATACGAAGCACGCACAACGATGACATCGACTGACTTGAAAACTAGTAAAAGTGTTTACCTTAAAAATGTTCGTCAAATTTTGTCGCTTTTCAAACCTTATTAACTCGACTCAAAAAACCTTCACCATCTCCTCCGTAAAGCCTTCAACTTTAGTAAATTCGAACGGAAGCCGTCATTTAGAAAGACGAGAAGAGATATGTGCAGCATGTTTCACTTCCACTGTGTAAGTATACACACCCCCATGCACACACACATACTTCCAGTGAAAAGGCTTCCTTAACGAATTTACTTTTTCCATAGACCATAGAGAAAATGTTATTCGTATTATTGAAGAGTTGAGGAGAAAGTTGAAGACAGGCTGTGTGTGTTGAACTTATCGTATTTCTGTCGAAAGTTTGAGCTGCTTTACTTTCTTTTTTTTTTGGCTGAGGGGACAGGAAAATGGTTCGGTATTGCTTGTGCTGATGTTGTGGTTGCAACAGTCCTCTCCCTCCACTGCTGTTTTAAAAAATGAAATTAGTTTATGTTGACAGCGACGACGTCGCTTTTTACATTATCTATTCGAAGTTTCCAAACTAAAAAGATTTAATTGGACGAACTTTTTACCAGTACCAACCTCGCCTGACCGTCTCTGTCAAATTAATTTCGTCGTAAACCATTTATTATATGGTTTTTCCAGATAGGGGATCCTGCGGAAGGTGCTCGAGAAGTCTTGACAAAAAGGTCGAAGTTTTCTTGACGTGGTTTTTCCAAATTGGGTAGATATTGCAGAGGGGCAAGGCAGTATCAGTTGCTCTGAGATTACATTTAACCTCAAAGAATTCGCAGGTTGTCAACTGCTGACTCGGGATTGACCTTTGACGCTCTTTAGAGGACCTCGGTGGAGGCGTTGAACTTGTATTCTCTTCTTCTCACAATCTCTCATATTAACTATTACTTCTGGCAAATTAGACCAAAAATTACCTTAAAACAGAAAAGAGTAAAAAGAACAGGAATCTCGTCTGTGGGTAGTTTTTGTACACCTAATTAAGATACTAAAAAAAGTCTTGCTCTCTTAAAAATGTGTACTTTGCACCCAGTAGTGAATAAAAGGAAATCAAAACTGGCTTTTTGCTGACAATTCTTCAACTGATAATTTTTCAACAAAAGTTACACAAAATTTTTCATCAAATTTGCTATATTATAATATCAGGTTTTTTTTGTATTTTCATTCATTAGGAACGGAGATGAAGCACGTTGAAAAAAAATACATTTTTCAAAACATTGTAATGTAGATGTTTGTCGAAATTTTTTTCATAACTTATGAAAATAATTGCTCATTCTCTGTATTCAACATACATAGGCTGATTCATAAATTTCCGCACTGCCTCCATATATCTCCAAAAAAAGGTCAAGAAAAAAACTACCTGCACAGGTGTGTGGAGCAGAGTTTTTTATGTTAGTAAACCAAATTTCAAGTCAATTGAACTATCCAAACGCCTATAAGGTCTATGTATACCCAAGTCAATCAAAATTACCCTGAGGGAAAAAATTTTCAAGACATACTTACTGAAGCACAAATTTACAAATCAGCTCACTGTGAAATGTAAATCAGAGTTGCGAGAGGAAGAAAATATTCCCAGCCAGCAACACAGACAGCAAATTGTTTATTACGTCACTATACAGACTGTTTCTGGTTGTCCAGACAGCCAAATTTGTCCAGACGGCCAAATATGTTTAGTTGTGACGCGACCGCTTAAAAACTGTTTTTGCCACTCCAATACTTGCCTCCTGTACATCGGGCCTTTGTCATATACTTTTTTTCATTTTCTTTTAATGTTGTATCCGAGTTTTACTAGGCAAAAATAAATGAAAGAGTGCATGCCTCTGCTCCTGCTTCAAAGGAAAGGTGTGAAGGGAGAAATTTGCCTGTGACAAAATCATTTTTTTTCCATGGATAAAAAAAAAGATTTTTATAATTTACACTGTGCAAGTTAGAAATGAGCTGTTATCACAATTTTTTCACCACAAGTAGCCAATACATTGACAAAGTCAACCTTGTGTTCGTTGGCTCAATTTGCAGTGTTACCACTGCATCAAGGATTACTTCTATGGGACCCTTTTTTCCATAGGCTAATTTTGTTGAGCTTTGGTAAGGATTGACCATACAGGCGTCTGGATTGTCCAATTGAATTGAAATTTGGGTTACATATGCAAAACACTTCACCCTACATGCCTATGCAGTTAGTTATTTTTTTTGGACTTTTTCCTGTGGATATATCGAGATAGTTTGGAAATTTATGAATCAGCCTATGTACGATAAATGCTGAGTAAACATAATACGGGTATCTACAACAATTAGTTTCTATAACTCTAGTTTTTCTAATCTGTGTTCTCTTTGATCTGTAGATAGGTACGCTACGAATATTTTTCAGACTTTTCTTACTCGTATAAGAATTGTTCAAGGGAAACGGAAAAAATCATTTTTATTGAAAATCCTGGTAGGTACATATTTCAAGATAATTCTCCATTCAAAATTTTACTTTGACGAGTAGATCCATATCTAGTAACTCAATATTGCCTTAGTAAGAGAATTTCCTCACATTTTTAATTAGGTATACGTATAGATAAGCTTATAAGCCCGAAGTAAAAACTTCAGAATCTTACACAAAGCAAGCTAGTTGGCTCTGCTACGACGTTGCTCTGAAGTCCACGATAGACCTCTCGTAGCAAAACTTATAATTTATTGAATCAATTTTAGTTGCGAATGTGAAGAAGTTTCATTGTTCGTTAATGTGGTCAGACGATACTCGCCAAAATTTACCTTCGCATCTCCGGTAAAGCCATTTTACAACTTTAGTTGATTTTCGATAGTTTTGCCAAGCGATTAAAGTGAAAAAGGAAGAAATAGCAACATGAAGACTGTACGGCTCGCAAGTTTTAAGTATACGGTACTTGAAAAGTTTCGAAAAACCGCAAAAGAAAATAGAAGTGATCTTGGACACGATAGGCTCGTGAGAATAGACAGCTAGAATTAGAGTGCCAACGCATTTTGTTAATTCAAAGGAATTTTCATCGGAAATTAATTTTGCAAGAAGAGGTTAAATTCATTATTTGGATCCACCAAATATTTTTTTTTTGTAAAATTCTGACCTTTCGACGATATTATACATAGGCTAATTCATAAATTTCCGCACTATCTGGATATATCTACAGGAAAAAGTTGAAAAAAAAAACCAAGTGCATAGGCGTGTGGGGTGAAGTGTTTTGCATGTGTAACCCAAATTTAAATTCAATCGGACAATCCGGACACCTGTACAGTCAATCTGTACCAAAGCTCAACAAAATTAGCCTAAGGAAAAAAGAGTCTCAGAGAAGTAATCCTTGATGTAGTGGCAAGACTGCAAATTGAGCCGATAAACACAAGGTTGACTTTGTCAATGTATTGGCTACTTGTGATGAAAAAATTGTGAAGCTCATTTCTACCTTGCACAGTGTAAATTATAAAAATCTTTCTTTTTAATCCATAGAAAAAAAATGATTTTGTCAAAAGCAAATTCTCCCTTCACATCTCTGCTTTGAAACAGGAGCAGAGGCATACACTGTTTCATTTATTTTTGCCTAGTAAAACTCTGATACAACATTAAGAGGAAATGAAAAAAAGTATGTGGTGAAGGCCCGATGTACAGGAGGCAAGTATTTGAGTGGCAAAAACAGTTTTTGAGAGGTCGCGTCGCAATTAAACATATTCGGCTGTCTGGACAACCAGAAATAGTTTGTATAGTGACCTAATAAACAATTTTGCTGTATGTGTTGCTGGCTGGCAATATTTCCTTCCTCTGGCAACTCTGATTTACATTTCACAGTGAGCTGATTTGTAAATTTGTGCTTCAGTTGGTCTTGAAAATTTTTTCCCCTCATTTTTTTTCCGTTGGCTAATTTTGATTGACTTGGGTATAAATAGACCTTATAGGCATTCGGATTGTCCGATTGAATTGAAATTTGGGTTACCACACTTTCAAATGTTGACCAGCGTGTTCAGCAAAAAAAATGAATCAATTTCACCGGATATCTAAAATCTAGTGTGACTGCGTGAAAAATGAACTTGCTTGGCGAGTAACGCTCATGAATACTTAGCCTGTCTTTGGCAAAACGTTTCCAGAGCTTTCCCCTTGCTAATCGGATTTACTCTGAGACTTTTGTAATATTTCGTATATAATATATACGTATATATATATATATTGTGTGGAAGTGAGTGCAAAATACTTTACAGCAAACCCTTCTCCTAAATGTATTAAATTCACGTTGGTTCTTCACATTTTTCAACGGTTCCAGGCACTGTATGGTAATATCTTTCCACAGTGGACGACTACATTATGCGTCAATCGACGGATTATGCAAATGAATACAAGCAATAATTTTCCCCACTTTTGGCGCATTGTTGAAAGGAATACATCAGATTTAGAATTATATAAGATTCGTTCCCTACCTCACCTTTTCTGTAGCCAATGCACGCGAAAACTGAAAAGATCAATGAATATTTTATACAGGTCTCTATTTCTAAAACTTAAGTAGACATGACTATATTGGTTAGTAGGCTATAGATAAATTTGATAATGTAATAGTTTCAGTTAGATTTTTCAGTCAGAAAATTCTATCACTTAGATCATATATCTCATGACAAACTGGCTGCGAGTGCTGGTTGAATATTTCCTAAGTGCTCTATACTTAGCTTCTCTCTTCATAATTTGTATGCCCTATGCACTGTGGAGAGGGCAGTATAAGAGTGTGTGTGCGTAATGTAACTGATACCTGAGAGTGAGTAGACTCAATATACACGTATGGCTGACTGTCTGCATTATTTAAAGGCATAATATAAAGCACCATAAATCATGAAACTTGTGTGTCCCTACAACTTGTGTGATGAACTTTCGGATTTATTGAGTTGGATTTTTATTTTTGAATCGAATATCTGCTTTCACTGATGCGCAAAGTTGATGTCGCACTTTGATGGCTAATATTAACAATAAAAAAATATATAAATCAAAAATTCAACTCTATATATCCTCAAGTTCAACATTAAAGTACATGATGGCCAAAAATCACAAATTTATGTTCAAAATTCCGCGCTTTTTAAACAGTCAAAAAAATTTCACTATTTTAAGCGTTCTTTACATCTAGAAAATTTCTAATAGAACATATTATAGCTGACCGCCAATTTTTCAAAAATTCAAGAAAATGGTTTCTAAACACCTTTTTCCTATAATATCTTGTAAAGTTCGACTCGATAGGATAAATACGAACTCGCGGCGTGGATTGAAACCATATTTATTTTTTTTTAAAGTGATGCACTGAAAATTTGTTTAGCCCCCCCCCCCCCCCCGCCCTCTCACATATTAAGCTAAGTCCGCCTACGTTTGAAAGCCTATGAAAGTCTTTTTTTTAATTGTGTGGCGCTAGATATCCTTATAATAATACCTCGTACGAAACACATAATATTTTATTTATTCATTTATTCATTTATTTATTTATTGTCACTACCCACTCCACCGGTCTCACTCAAAATGTTGATCACGCAAATTGACTAAATAGATAAGTGAAATTCGTAAACTAATTTTTCGAAGAATTGCTAATAACAAACTGACAAAACTTTGGACACGTGGATACACCCATTTAAACTTACTCTTTCCTCAATTTACAAACAGACCTATCATTCATTCCAACCATTTCATTATTGTTATTATGAGGTACCTATACGATGTACGTGTAACCCTTCGCGGTGGATATATTTTAAAGGCCACATGAGTAGGATTAAGGAAATAAATCTAAGGGCGAATGAAATAGAAATTGGATAGAAGAGCTCTTTTTATTTTCTTCGACCTTGACGTATCTTTATTTTCGATTTTCCGACTCGCTCCGTTGTTCTCAGCGTTTCACTAGTATCTTCGAAATTTGTTTTCAGGTCGAAAAATTTCGTTTTTGTCGAGGCAACTGGATTATAGCTGCTTATCTGATTTGGAATTCTCTTCTCAACTTTCACATCGAAATTCGTTTTCTTACTCGTATTTTCTCATCTTCGTAGCGCCACACAAAATTCTGTACATTTGAAAAGCCTTTTTTTTAACCTCAACATTTGATAAAAATTGGAGATTTGAAGTTTTGGGAATGAAATGGAACTATATGGGTGCCTTTATTTTTTTCTACGTCCTTAACTGTAGGTACATTAAAATGTCACGGTAGCATTATTTTGTTTCCAAAAAGAGTGGTTAAAATGTTCGTCTCATATAGGCACTGCCTGAAGCCAATATAATACTATATGTAAGCATCGACTTCGTGTATTAATGCCTCATAAATACAAAAAGCAAAATTTTTCAAGTCATGTAGAAAAGTTGAAAAAATAATCAATTCTCAAATAAACATTTAGAAAAGTGTTCATGTATAAAATTTTTATCTCTGTCCTCAGGAATTATAAAAACTCAGTTCAAGTTTACAATACAAGAACCGCAGGTTTTTGAACCGTTTTTATTTCATCTGAAAATTTTTGTTGTTTGTAATCACGAGGTTTTGATACTACAACGACGCGAAATGTTCTTTTATCTGGAGGCATTTCATGAAACACGTACCTAGTCATTTTGGCATTTATGAACAGTGATATGCAAGAAGAGATTAAGTCCACTTTTTTCAAAAATTGATTTCTTCTTAAATTCAAATTATTGTATATACCGAGCCCTACTTACAGTAAAAATATCATGTCCCAAAATGCAACCATCGCTGAGAAAATGAACTTCGAAGTTTAGATGCTCCATAAGAAGGCTATGTGACATAAAAGTATTTTTTTTGCTCTCCTGTAACATTTGAAGAAGTGAACTTATCCGCTTCTTGTCACAGTTCATATTAAAATTAAGGGGGGCTATTTAAAAAGGGCCTAAGTTGACTTAGGCACTTTTTGGAAATCTGCTATATTCATTATTTATATGAACTTTCCTCATTCTAAAAAGCAGTCAATCAGCACTCTCGTGAAAATTTGTGAAGTTACAGCGTTTTTTAGTTGGCAAGGTCGGCTTTAATCACGTATTTATGATAGTATGCAACAATGCCGGGTTTTTTGGTGTTTTTTGGCCTTTCAAAATGGCTATTGTGGTTATAGTTGTTAAAGTTCAATTAATAAAGTCTTCCTCCATTTCATATTCACTGTTTTTCATGAAACCCATCAAAATTTATTATAAATTTCTCTTAGTTGATTAATTCACATGGATATGAAAAAAGGGCCTAAGTAGGCGCTATTAATAAATTTCTGGTAGTATTTTATGATTTTTCATCAAGGGAAACTCAAAAATACTCTTCAAATTCGTTTAAAAGTGTTCAAAAGTGATTATTTTGGATGGATCTTCAAAAAGGGCCTGTATAGGGTTTTAGCTAAATAGCTATAAATCCATTTTTAAGTATTTTAAAATGGCAAAACATGGCTCATTGTCTATACCATAGATTAGACAAACATGCTCTTACCCTCTTTGGACTCCATCTCACACTTACATCATTTTACAACTTAACAAAAACTTTAAACGTTGATATCTCAAACCGCTGTTTTGCCATTTACCCGATGGGCAAAAAATGAGAAAATGATCCGGAAAATGAGAACTTTATCCGTTGTCAGTCCGTTTTAATTTTCGACCATCGGATCTGAAAATTTGCAGATATTTTTGTCATCTTGATTATTTTTCCAAATCCGTTTGTAAAACGGATTTCCTGATTATAATCAGTGATAATTTTTGGGCAATTTTTCTAAATCCGTTTGTAAAACGGTTTCACGGATTATAACCCGGGCCAACAAAATATCATAAAACAGCCTTCACGGAAAATAATCCGGACTCATTTCCGGCAAAACTGATTACAATCCGTTCGAAATCCGTTTTAGAAGCCGGAAAACAGGAAAATTCCGGGTTATAATCCAGAAACGGATTATAACCCGGAATAAAACGGATCCGTTTTCAAAATATTTTGCTCATGGGGTAGGTCCTTTTTGGATATCCACCCTCAATTCATTGACTGATTATTTTATGATATGGGCATCATAAATATGCATCTTATGAAATATTTCCAATAAAGTATACTTTAAACTAGCCACAACATCAGGTTTTTGGTACCTATAATGAACTATTATGACAATTTTTTTAATTCCTTATTTAATTGTCCGTTATTGGAAAATCTTATATCTTTCATTTGCAAGTGTCTTTTGTAAGTTTTTTTCTAGTGCTGGGTATTGTTACAACAACTTCTCGTTAAAAAGCAGAGATCTAACTAACTAACTATTCTCCCACTCTCTTTAACCAAGCGAAATCAAGACTTTTTCCCTTACAGAGCTATCAATCTGACACATTGTCCTGGAATGCGTTTCAAAATAAATAGCTACTATACCCATCTGAGACTGAATATAGCGTTTGACTGTAGAAATCTAATTTCTAAATTACCACACCAAAGTGGGGTGAAAAAACGTAGTTCCAACCTCGGAACAAATTATGGTGTGGTATTGTTGGTTGGTAACGTCGTTACACTTTTCGCTGCTGAAAGCTTCTCAGCTTTTCCTTGCAAGTCGGTAAAATAGCTACCTATATAATGCGGGTATCTGTATTTGGATAATTTCGCACTGGCACACAATAGATCGATGAAAATGTCATTCTTGAAGGTGGTAATTTATGCACGAAGCGTTTGTCCATTCAAATATATTATGGAATCGACGTCGCTATTATTTTCTTTGACGAAGGACGAAAATGGCAAACGGACTTCGGCACGATATCTTTCAAGATTAAAATATCAATAATTTATGAAAAAAAATTCAAGAGGGTCAATAGATTCGCTTCAAGGAGTGGCGACCTATCACTATTATCGCCCAGAAGTTTGCCTCTGCTAATGGGCTTGTAAGTGGAAACCCATAGAGGATGGACCTAACTTTCTCTGTATCTTTTGGAGGATTTTTCACTTTTTTTTTTTTTTTTTGGTCATATCTCGTCGGGCGAGAGTCGCCGCCAAAAACGGCTACCGGACTCGTGTTCAGCGACCTCGAAAACCCCCTTAACAGTGCTAATCTCGAAAAAAAAATTTGAAAAAATACACTTGCCATTTTTTCAAAAATTGACGATTTTTAAAATTTTCCAAGAGACATGTGCACAGTATGTACTTTTTCACGCTGAATCCGAATCTGCGACCCGTTTTGCTCTACGTCGCTATTTAGAACCCCACTTTGGGTATCTGATTAGTTTGTTTGTTTTCAAAATTCCCCATTCATGAAATTGAATTTGTGCTTTATGTCTAATTAAGTTACACCTAAAACCGATTTTTTGAAGGCAGACTAGAAATTTCATCAATTTGGGAACTGTACGAGTAGATTATATGACTTAGTCGAATTTTGAATTACATTTATTAATAGTAGATTATATTGGTATTGGAAATAGACTGAAAAAGTGATATTTCTCCGAAAAGCCAAACTTTGTTCAGACGCAATTTACATAATATGCTATTCAAACAATATATATCTTTATCTTAGCTCAACCGAATGATCTGTGTGCCTTTTTGGCTTACCAGTTTCACTAACGCTGCTCCAACTCCAAAAAAATTGAATAAAACCCAACTCCTAATCAAATTTAAAAAATAAAGGTTAAATTGAAATATTCCGTATCCATCTTGTCTAGGTTGAAATTATTGTTAAAAATATTAACCGTGGTGTCAGGAAAATAAAGCACATCTAATTTTTTCAATAGCAATTATTTGAACCTCATTTCCGATTATAAAACTACAATTTATAGCTCTGATGTTTCAATAAAAAATATATTTTAAAAAATGACGCCTTAAACGTTTTAAACCAACGGAAATTACTTTGGCATTTCTATGCGAGTATTAAAAAAGAAAACAGGCACTTTTTATTTTGGTCGCTCGGTAAGGGTTGTAAAGTTTTAAAGCTTCAATGCTCTTCTAAATAATCACGAAAACCTGGTTGTCTAAAAAGTTTCAAATGCTGTTCTCAATGTTTCGGTCGAGTGTTGTCAGTGAGCAATGGGAAAATTATATACTGGTAAAAGTTTAGAAATACAGACTTTATTTACGTACGAGTACAGTATAGTATTTTATAACTGATGGTTGGAAATACCAACAAAAAAAAACTAGTGGCCCTTATATGGATTTTGAGATTATCATGAAAACTTATTCTACATGTTGAAGTTGGTATACGCTATATCATATACAATTACAGACTTCAGTCAGCCCTCAAAGTACCTGAAAAATGAGTCACTTTTTAGCAAAACTTTCAAGCCTTTGGCGATGCTGAAATTGAAAACAATTTTCACCAAACTAAAATTTGGTAAAATTTTCAAATGATTATTTTCAAAATTAGAGTCAGGAGGACGGAGGGGGTGGGGTCAAAATCACTGCTTGATGTACACTAATCGATGCATACACAAAAAAAAGGGTGAAACAAAATACTAGAAAAATGTTGAGTAGAGGGAATGAGGAAATCTAAGCCACTATATTCAACCTCAAAAATTTGTCAAAAACAGGTAGCATTATTTTTCGGTGGAAGAATTTTATGAAAAAACACAATTTTAAGTTTGTCCTATTGATTGTGCCTTCACATGGTAGCCTTGAAAAAATCTTGCAGGTTCGTTATGGCTGCCTCACCCAAGCATTTTCTTTTATCCTACTTTTCAAATTGTAACTTTCTTTCTGATTATGCAATTTGCACTAAAATCTTTCATATCTTCATTAAGTGCATCATGATTTTTTAATGAAAAATTGACTACTTATTCATTATTAATTTAATTTGTATCATATTCACGAATAATTTGAATGCAAGAGATACGAGCTGCATATAATTAAGCATTCAGTTACTAACCCCAAAAATAATAACTTTTAATTATCCTGGGCTTGTTTTTCTAATAACTTTCATTAAAAAATTTCATTTCAAGTTAGATTTTAAAATTAGTCCCTACATTATGTCACCTCCTGACTTATTTATATCAAATTTATACTTACTTCAAAAAAAGAAAAAAAGAAATGAAAGAAAAAATGAGAACACGTCAAGTAACTGAAAAACTTTCACTAATGTTATTTTTTCACTAAAAAAAATAATAATAATAATCAGGGAAAAAATTTGAAAAAATTTTATCAAGCACAATGAAAAATAATTTGTACAGTATCTTAATTGGTAGGATTATTAGTATAGCAACACTGAAACTCGCACAATACTCGCAAAATTGTTCGTGATTTTTATATTTTCCATTTTATAGTCATTAAGGAAAAACGAAATAAAAATTTAAAAATTCGAAAAAACACGAATATTTACGAAAATTTTTGACTGGCTGAAAAAAAACGACCGTCTAACGTATGATTTTGAATTCGCACTACTGTTGGAAAATGTGGCATGATTAAAGTTTAGTATAGTCTGAAGGCAGACCGCCACTTTTTGCATTGAAGGCGCAGGACATAAAAAGAAAGGGGAAGGATATACGTGAGTTATCCGTAATTGAACGTAGACTACTGCACATAATACACAATAGTATGCACGAATAATAATAGAATAAAAAAGGTTTAAATAAAAAGAGAATTCGCCGCAATTCATTACTTACCTACACCATTTTTGACACTTCATTTTGGATTTTTTCGTCGTCATACGTATTACGTATCTGTAGTTTACCTATACTAAACATGTACTAAACTTGGGATGTGATCAAATGAAGTGAATATTTTTCTCTGGATGTCTCTTTTTTTTTTTTTTGAATCGAAAATATCATAATGCAAATTGTCTCTGGATAAAAATAGGATTAGAGACCTTTCTTCAAATTGACGAGGGTATAAGTGTAATATAGGAGATTTTTCACGTTGAATTCGAATCTGCTGTCGGTTTTGCTCTGTGTCGTGATTTATCGACCCATTTGTGGGCATATCTCACTGGGATCGAGCCGCAGCCAAAAACAGCTTGCAGATTCGTGTTCAACGATCTCAAAAACCCCTATACCAGTGTTCAACTTGGAATTTGATTTCCTAAACAAAATTCAAGAAGTGATAACATCTTGAACTTTTTACGTAACTATCATGAGAAATTTTGGTTTAACTGAGATTGGTTTGTAAATTATCAAATCATCACTCTCCAAGCTGCAGAATGATGTCAAGAATTTTGCCACAGAAAGAAGTATTTATCGTGACATTGCTTATTTCAAAATTGTCTCCGAATGAAAAACTGGGTCAGAGATCTTTCTTTAAATTAACTAGAGTAACTAGGTATAATATTATGTCAAATACAGGAGATTTTTCAGCCTGTATCTGAATCTGCAGGCGGTCATGGCCTCCTTCGTGATTTAGACTATTTTGTGGCCATATCTCGCTGGGATCGCTTGTCACTTTTACCAGCACCAGACACAGTGAGTGTTGAGCACCCCTACACAGTGTCCATAGTTTTTAAAATTTTTTGTCTCGGAATCGGAAATATAAATTATACTCGTACCTAGGTAGCCTATAGTAAAATTTTTTGAATATAAAATAATAAATAAAATCCAATTAATTAATTAATCCAATAACAATGTAAGGTGAATAAAGAATTGGGCTTGCAAGGCATCGATAGGAGCGCTAAAAAGCAATCGAAATTCGAAAAGGAAAACTTGCCGAAAACTTGGTATTTTTAATTTTTATTTTTTAATCAAAAAGTCTGTTCAATTTAATCTTTATATTGACTGTTTTTTTCTTCTTTTTTTTTCTTGTAATGAAAATTTTTTTTCTTCTTTATTTTATTTTGTTTGTTTTTTGTATCTACATTATCTGTTGTTCTTTGGCTGATTTTTATTTTTTATTATTATTGTACCATGCATTTTGTGTAAATGTAGTCGTCTGTACCTGGGAGTTCACGAAAGAAAAAACCTGCGGAAAGACAAAAATGACTGCACCACAACGTGGTATGACCGCGCATGAGCAGTTAATTGTAAGTTTTATCTTCTTCTTTTCAATTTCAATTTGGATGGATACGTAAACGTGAAGTTGCTTGCTTAATTGGTTATTTAAGGAAGAAGATTTACTCATTTTCATCGTGTATGGGAATTTTTCATATTTTACGTTCCAATTAACCGATATTCATCCGCATAGAACACCAATGTAAGTATTAGCGAAAGCTTTTCACTTTTTATCGGCTCGCTATCAGTAGAGCGTTTCTCTTGATAAAATCGCCATCGTGTTCATCTATTAACTGCGAAATTGAACGCACTAATACTTTCTAATCTCATCAGATGCAGATTTTCGTAAAGACGTTGACGGGTAAAACGATTACCCTTGAAGTTGAACCGTCCGATACCATCGAAAATGTTAAAGCAAAGATCCAGGATAAGGAGGGCATTCCTCCCGACCAGCAACGTCTGATCTTTGCCGGAAAGCAACTTGAAGATGGCCGCACTTTGTCGGATTATAATATCCAGAAAGGTATACATAACATAATGATATTTGTAATCATATCGAGTCGCTCTTCATCTTTGATTTTCTATTCGTATTTAATTCGGTACATGTTGAGTTTTGCCAACACCTTAGTAATCTTGACATCCACGAAATCTATTTTCGAATGTCCGTACCCTTTGTTTTCAAAATTCTCTCGAAAGTCGCTTTAAAATGACTTGTTGACGAATTTATGAACGGAAATTGAAAAAATTGGAAATTGAAACGTTTTTGAGTATCGTTATCATTTCACCTGCTATCTCATTTTTTTGGAATTCCTATAATTTTACTGCGAATTGATTGTATGTTAAATTATGATAGTAGTTTCTGTGAACTAACTGAATGGTTCAACTAATCACATCGGTTAAAAGACATTCTGAGTGTGAAGATATTATCCATCAACTTTATACCGTAATCTCAGGGAAATAGATCAATGTCTGTGACGTTATTTTGTCGGTGGTGTTCGATATTAGTGTTGTATCTAAATGTAGTTTGGTTGTTCAAAAAAGTGTATACTTGATCAAGTTGACGCATATGTAAAAGAATTTCGTACATGAACGTATGATTAGGGAGATCTGCTAGCTTAGCAATATTGATGAGTCTATATTCGTTATCACCTTGTAGCTAAGAATTTGACCATTATGTATTGATTTTCAAAGCTTTATAAGTGATATGAAGAAAAATATTATCTACGGATTCCCAGTTTCTGGGTGCCTGTTCAGGAAAAATGCAGCTGGGCTGTACATCTAAAGTGAAGGGAGAAGAAATCACTCACTTTTTTTTTACTCCACTCTGACAATATTCTTATTTTACGCTGATTGGTGTTGGATTTTCCTTCATAAATTATGATACTCATGTTATTCGGACATGTTTTACGTGATTAATAATTAATTTAATTTCAAGTAAGTCGAAGAACTCAAATGTGACGTGTCTTTTTCTCGAAAAGTGAGTCCTACGAACTGAAACACTAATTCATTGGGGGCGCTATTCGTAAAGATTGGTTCCAATGGTATATTTAGTTAGATTTTCTCCTGATCGAAGATGTTATTAGTTGTTTTCTTACTTACTATTTTGCTAAGTTGAGCTTAACTTATTGTGTTGATTATATTTTTTCATAATGGTCTTTCTACATTCATAATTTAATTTTTCAGAATCGACCTTGCATCTTGTCCTGAGATTGAGAGGTGGTGTCATTGAACCTACTCTTCTGAAATTGGCGCAAAAGTATAACTGCGAGAAAATGATTTGTAGGAAGTGTTACGCACGCCTGCATCCCAGAGCTACAAACTGCAGAAAGAAGAAATGTGGCCACACCAATAACTTGAGACCGAAGAAGAAACTTAAATAAACTAAATTTTTGGATAAAATCGCTTTTTGTGTACTAACGAAAAATACAACCTTGTTTTGAACGTTTTATTTTGTTATTTTTTTTCTAGTTTGGTACTGTGGATGTGGATGTCGTGGTTCACCATAAGCAGTTACTTTATAATTTGTGAAGTGAAATTGAAGAATGAAGATCTTGAAGAAACAACGACGAAAGAAAAGATCGTACTCGTTTACTGTCGTTCGTAGGAATGAAATGAGTTTCTGAATTGTCAGTATTGCTGGTATTCATATTTTCGGAGTGGAAAATGAAAAAATAATGCAAGAAGTTACCGATTTCGTTTCTTATCAAAATCATCCATCAAAAATTCTTACTTGTATGATACAGAACGTTGAGGAATTCTCGAGTAACTTACTCTTATCAAGTTGTACACTTGCGAAGAGTAAGAACAAATTTGTTTACATGTGTCTGCTTGATAGACAATACATCCAGGGTGAATTAGTAAACCCGCTCTTTAATGGGGAGGGTTAATATATTGGGAATTGAAGATTTTTTTGTGAGAAAGTATTATTGTCAAAATTTTACTGTTATTTCATTTTTTTTAGTTACGCTTTTTTTTCTGTAACTGAAACAGAAAATCGTTTGAGAATTATGAACGAATTTTAGTGAATTTTGAACAACAGATTCGTCTTCAATGTTTCAACCTAAATTCAATAGACTAAGAAACGTATTCCTTTACTTCTTCAAGGTGTGTGAATTTTTTTTTTTTCGAAAATTAATTGCTTCTTTTCCTTCGTTGATACTACAATGAGGGTGGAAAAAACAGCTTCCGTTTTGTTCGCAGCTGGCTTGACAATTGTTTCGTTGGTACTTGTACTCGAGTATTTTTCATTGTTAGTCGTTTTTGCAGATTGTTGAATGTATCGTTATGTTGATCGACGCAAAATAGTAAATTATTTTTGGCTTATGTAGCAGGTATCCTCGCAACCTCACAAATTCAAATAAGATACTTTATTTAGTAACGCATAATGTTTTTCGAATAAGGAACAATTATGCAAATATTAGCATCATTTAGTAGATTTAATTATTGGTTAATTAGATTTTCTGTATTAACGATTGTATATGTTCCCATTGTGAATAGCAAAACTGAGATAGAAACCCAGTTTCCGTCCGACCAACCGGTACGGATCAATTGCTGACCGTGTGTTCTTGTTTTTTCGTAATATTGTGTCATTAATAATTTGTCGAATCTTGATTGTTTTAAATTTACAGTTGCAAAGTCCTATTCGTCAGTTTCCACGAAGTAGTCGTGCTAACAGGGTTAGAGCAATACTTGGATATGATGAAAAACCTGCCTGGCCTTTGCAGTGGTATATGGTAGGTGTAACATTATAATCATTGGTGAAATTCATTTTTTTTGTACTCTTTTTTGACTTTTCTAGCTCAAACATTTTTATTGATAATTTCAGAATGAAGAGTTGTTTTCAGTTGCGAATCATGATTATTCTCCGTCCATGAAAATTGTTGAATTTCATAGGCTCAAGTTGAAAGGCCAAAATACGGCCGTGGTGATCATTGGAAACACTCCAGTCAACTGTGAACATAAAGAAATCAAAGAACGCTGTGTAAGATTTTAAAAATTGTTCTTAGGGGTGGATTATACTGGATTTGACTATATTAAAATGTTTTTAGTTACAAAGTACACCATTTTTATATAATTTTTCCTCTTCTCGTCCTTTCTGCCTATTTTCAAGTTTTTCATAATCGAGCTATAAATTTTTTTTCAACCAAACGGCTCATCCTATTCAATTTTATTTCAGGATCCGTATATCGTTTTTTTTTAATTACTACTAAATTATTTGATAAATTTTGGAAATAAATGGAGTTAGTTTAGCTCCCACCCCCTCTCCGCTAAAAATTTTTAGTAAGGTAAAGGTCACGACGTGTGCACGTTAATCTTATTATTAAATTTGTTTTTCATTGTTTATTTAATCTTCTTTTTTTTCTATTTAAATTTGAAATTTTGAACTAAATAACATGTTACTTTTACAGTTTCTAAATTTGTCATCGTATAGTTACCATGCAAAGAAGCCTATTTTCTCATTTTGTTTCCCCCAAAAAATTTGCTCATCAAATTCTCTAGCGACAGTTGCTGCTGGTATTATCGGTATGACAGACGCAGGCCAGAATGGTGGAGTTGGCATTGCACCTAAATGTAAAATAGGAAGTTAGTCGTTATATTCATTTTAACTAATTTTTAGTTTCTGTATATCTACGCTAGGAACCATAACGTTATTTAGACACGTATGATTTTTATGTCATAATGCAGATATTGTCATAGAACCATCCACTAAAAGTGGTTCTCCTGAGCACGGTGCTGTCAAAATCCTGTCCAGTATATCAGAACCCGGGAATTACGTTTTTGTCCATGTTTGGAACTTGTCCTCCTACGATTATACAAGTAGAATTTTACACGCTTTGGAAGATATTAACATGCTGAATTTCGATTCCAAACGGCAGGTTCTTGCATTTAAAAGTTTTTAAAACGATAATGTTGTATTTTACGAAAAGGCTCATTTGAAAGAATTTTAATTTAGATTAAAAAAAATTGAAAGTTATAAAATGACAATTTCCACTTAATTATTTAGGTGCGATTTTTTTTTTAAACACATAACATAATTATATTAAAAGATAATGAAAATAAAAATCAATTCAAAATAATCGAATTAATGCAAAACCTTAATGTCTACAAAAGTTACCCTCAGAAAACTTGTAGACATTAGGTTAATTTTTGCATTATTAGATTATTTTGAATTGATTTTTATTTATTTTATTTTGTATTTCTTTCATAATTATATGTTGGTTTTTTTTTTTTTTTTTTTAAATTTTTATCGTACTTAAAATAATTGAACCTTCCAATTTGTTTCACACCAAATTAAAATTATTTTAAAAGAGCCATAAAGTCCGAATCATCAGTTTGTGACTTTTTAATAGGTGATGTAAGTAGTTAGTTTTAAAAAAAAAAATTTTTTTACCATTAAATTATTATTTTTTAAACTGACTACATCAACTGATAAGGAACAAACTGATGATTCCGACATTACCACGAACTGAGAAATAATTGTGTCATTTTCATTGTGCTCGAAAAATACCAAATGTTTAATTTTAAAATGTAATCTTTTCCTAGTCAGTTGAGACCTCATGCAATGGGATCTGGTGATCTTGGAATATTAGCCAGTTCTTGTCAATGCAATGAGTATGCAGCTGCCGATGCAATGTTTGTGTTTGGTAGTGTTGCCTACAATGGATTTTTAACTTCATATTCTGAAACGTGCGCATCTCTTATTGGAGTTACATATTCAACATCAGACGGCAATCAATTTTATAATAATATTGTAAATTTTTATCTCTTTACTATTCTTTTTATTTTTGAAAAATATTCAAGAATAATTTTATTATGAAGTCTTCTCATACAAGAGGCGAATTTTGATAGAAGCCCCATGAATTTTACTTTTTCTACCCCAGGTTACAATTTGCTGTTCATTTACAGTATGAGATTACTTATTGGAACTTTTATCGAAGTGCCATATTCCATATTATGTTAGCATGATAGTTTTTGAGAGTAGCAAAACAGTAGATTTTCTCGACAGTACTCTCATAATAAGTATTTAATAAAACCGAAATTTACTGTTTCATTCTCTCGAACAAAATTTTTATGTTTCAGATTACCATTACACACTCGACCAATGAATCGCCTGCATATGCTCCAAAAAGAACTACTGCTGTATCCGCAGCCATAGGTGGTGGAATTATTGCTTTAATAAACGAAATCTTCTTGTAAATTCTCTCACTTTTTTCCTGTTTTTTTTTTTCTTTTAGCTTGATGTTTTTTCATGTTTCTATGGTCCTATTATATTTACTTTTTCAGCGAAAAATTCCATCGTTCGCCGTCAATTTCAGATTTAGCTTTTTTATTGGCATTTTCGTCTACATCTGATGGTTTAAAAGATAAAAATATGTTGTGGTTCACAAATGGAGTCGGAAAAGAGTACAGCCCCCAAGCTGGTTTTGGCCTTCCTCGTTTGGACAAGATTTCAACATTTCTGAGTAGCTGGACTCCTATAGAATCTCCTACTGTGTACAAATTTTCTCGGTTCGATAGGTCTGTAGATATCGAATCTGAACTGAAATTCTATCTGAAACATTGGTGTATGTTACACTTTTTTAAAACAATTTTTGAAATAAATGTTCTCCAAAAACACTCGTGTATGTCCATTGACCTCACAAAATTTCATCAAACCTTAAACTTCTTCGATATAAATTCCCTATCCTTACTTTGTATTTGTGTTTTCTGTTAAAAAAAAGTTTTGTAACAAACACAGAAATTTCAAATAGGCCTTCAGTTAGTCATTATTGGATTTTGTTTTTTTTTCCTTATAATAATGATGAAATTTTTTGTTCGTTTTGTAGACAAGTTGAGTTCAAGTGTCATAAGGATAGAAGAACAAGGTGACTTTCTTTTTTATACTCACGTTTGGCTTTTTTTTTGTTTTTCTGTCTGTTAGTTTTGTTCCATCCACTATTCCCTCTGTCCTCTCCATCCTAAGAATGTACCTGGTAATGTTTTGCTATGCAGGCTAATGTTTATTTATGCAAAATAATATTGAAATAAAATGACAATCAATGAAAAATAATTAAAAAATTTTAGTCTTAAAGATTATGACTAGATAAATAAGCCTGTCATTTATAACAACAGAAAAAAAATAGGGGGAAAAAAACAAGGTCTAGTTACTCACTATATTGGGCTACATAAATTTATTTATTAACACATGTTCATAATGAAATAGAATCACATCAAGTTCGTAATATGACGTAAGTATATGTTTTTACTTTTAGATCATTGACTTACATGTTCAATCTGGTGTGTTTTTTTCAAATTTTCAATTCTCAAGCTCGCCGTCATATTCAGCTAATAACTGTTAAATTGTCTGCCAGACTGAAGAAACGTGGCGCTTTGTCAGTATATTTGATATCTCCAGCCGGTAAAGATATTTTCTCCCAGAGAAATGGCTATTATTCTTCTTTATTTAACGTTTTTTTTTTTAAATTATAGGTACTGTTTCTTGTATTCTGGAAGGTAGACCTTATGATATTCACAAGAAAAATTACAAGAATCTTCTTCTTCGAACTAACCATTTCATTGGTGAAACAATACAAGGCCAGTGGTCGATCAGATTCTATATGTACAAGGTAGGTTTATTTTTTTTATAGTATTTCTTGAAGTTTTTCGAGGATTTTCTGAAACTTATGCAAGTTAAATATTTTAGGAAGACTCTAGACCCTCGTATGAGAGTTTACGGGAGTATTCGTTTTCAACTCGACAACAACAGACTACTCTACCTCTAAAATCTCATAATGCTGGACATCACCAACCTATTCCTCCAGTTGGCACTTTGAATTCGGGTTCACTCTCTGATTCGAACTTCATTGACTCAGTTAGCTTTCGATTTCTTCTCGTTGAAAATCTGCCTTCTATCTTGGAGGTGCAACAGAGGAAGAAAAATGTAAATCAAATAAAACTCGACTTTGAATTGATTAAAGCGTGGGTAGATTTTCGACACTTTCTGTTGGTACAAACGGATCCGAAAAATTTTGGCACCAGTACTGTTGATTTTAGAGAAGTGTACGATTTAACGAAGTACTTTGTGAAAAAATTGTCGCTGATACAAAAAAAAATTAAAATCGATTCTTCAGCCACCTCATCTTTGTAACGATTGGAAAAATTGATTGGCTCTGGCCAACAGGGTACCTAGACCAACTTTCGGGGCTTCATATTGTCAAAATATATTCTATTCCATTTTATTTTTCACACTTTAGGATTGTCTGGTAAAAACGAAGAAGAAACACTAAAAACGGAAAAATTTCCTGAAAAAAAAAGTACATTTACAATTTACCATTTTTTTCACCGAGTAATGGATCAAATTTGCTCAAATTCGGATTTATTATCGTTGAACTTATTTTCTATGCCCGGATGAAGCTGTTTTTTTCAATCGCATTTTTTTAAACTTTTTTTCAACACTTTGAAAAAAAAGTTTTGTGAGACCCTTAAAAGTGCTCTAAATTGAAAATCAAAAAAGAAAATATGTTCAAGAGCAGCAAATCCAATTTTGAGCCAATTTGGTGTAAAACTCAGTGAACAAAATGGTATATTATAGTAAACTACTCGAAAAAAGTAAGGTGACTACGCTCTTGAAAATAAATAATGAAAAAAGAAACAAGAGCTGGTTTTCTTGGAAAACCTGCTAAAAATAACTTGTCGCCAATTCGGTATTTTCTACATAAGATTCAGTCAAATAAGGTCTAGGCTACTTCAATTTTATCTCAAATTATTTTTGAAGTACAAACATCTGCTTGAATGTGAACGAGATTAAATTTAATATCTGTTTCTCCATAAAATCCATTAAGTTGATTATTTTTGACTTACAATATATTTTTGCTGTCAACCAGTCGCAAAGGCTCTAAAAATGTTGCATAATCCTAAGTTTTGTACTTGTCAGCAAAATTTTTATATCATGATTTGTATTCAGATGGTGTCCTTGTTCTATCTTGTGTATAAAATCTCATATAAAATGTCGAAGAATATGTTCGTGCGGCACAATAGCTTGAAAGTTGCGCGATAAGGTGAAAAGCTACCTACAGAAGGTTGACAAAGGATTGAATTTTCGAATTCTGTAGATCGAAGCTAAAAAGGGGCCAGTGTGGGTGATGCTCCCACATAACTGTAGTAAAAATCTAACAGAAATATGGTGAAAAAATCGTTTATGCAAAGAAAATGAACTGAGAAAAGAAGTTCAATTGTTGACAGATGGTTTCCAAATTTGTATGCCAATTTTTCTAGTACCTACGTCAGTTCATGATGAGAACGGTAGTCGGAATGAATAAACAAGGTGCATTAGCAAGTGATAATCATTACCTACGATTTGTTTGAACGTTTCTTTCACATGCAGTCTTGGTTGAATCTTTATAGGTTATAAGTTTTCCTCGTTGAATGTCATGTATTTCCATTTCAGTACTTCAGTGAGAGTGTGAGGTATATTCTCATGTGAAGAAAACATGGCGACAAGATTTTCGTTTATGGTTTTTTCAAGTATTTTGTGGATCCAGTTTATATTCATGATTCCTTATTGCGAGGGTACAGTACATAATGACGTAGATGCAGAGAAACCTGTTGGAGAAAATCCACCTGAAGAAGAATATAAATTTCAAAGTGAAAAAATAGTACAGAATCCACTTCATACATTTCCACCAGACAGTCGTTCATATAAAATTCAGGATCAACTCCATTACTTGGCGAAGCCTTACTGGCCCTCGCAATGGATTATGGTGAGTGAACATGCTATGTTATCTTTGAACAGAAATCTTATATAGATGATTGAAATTTGAAACTCCAAACAGTCTCATTATACCTATTTTCTAGACTGAAGAAATTTTGAAGGTTAAAGAGCGTATTTACCAGCCATCGATGAAAATTGCAAAAATGCACTTGAAAAATATCAAAGGAAATAATGTGGGTGTTGTAATCATCGCTAATTCCGAAGTTAATTGTAACCATGAACAACTTCGTGGACGTTGTGTAAGAATATTTTTATTATAGTTGACTTGATGTTTCTTCGACTTTTGTTTCCATTAAATGACCCGTACGTATACTATTGCTGAGATTTGAAGTAGAATAGCTTGAAGCATATTTTTGTACTTTCATAAGCCACGCTTCTGAAAATTCAAGCAAATAAACCAATTTAATTTTAAGAAAAGTCGTTATAGACTCGTTGTAGGTAGTTTTAATTGTAAATCAAAAATAATATTGCTGAGTTTCAGCTTTCGAAATATATCTTCACAATTGATCCCCTACTCGAACTCGCCTTTTCATATACTTACGTAGACGTACGCAGATCAAATTTAACCTTCCCATTAAAAATTGATGGTGATATCGATCTGATATTTTTTTTTTCAAGTCTTATACTAAATTGAAACTTACTTATGTATAGAATGCTGTCGAGACCAGTGGTTATAGTTTCTACCCGAAGAAAAAATTAATTTCTTTCACAAGCAGTAGCAGCAAGAAGAAGTATCAAAATTGTAGTCCAAAATCACTAGCCACAGCTGTGGCTGGTATTATTGGAATGACGGATGAAGGTCCAAGATGTGGAGTTGGTATCGCTCCTAATTGTATCATTGGAAGTAAGTTAATCTCAAATACCAGTAGCTTAATCTCTCTACTAGAATTTGAAGTTTTGCTAAGTATATGATGAGATGTACTCTAATTCCTTTGATGGTTACTTATTGCAGATATAGTTATTGACCCGTTCAGTAGTAATGGTTCTCCCGAAAACTGTGCCTACAAATTGAGCTCCAAAGAAAATTCACCAGTTGCACTATATGTCCACGCTTGGCAAATGCCTGAGCATGATTACAGAAATGACATTTTGCTTCATTGGGGAAATATTGAGTACATGAATTTTGGCACGAAGTATTCGCAGGTTTCTCATTATTTTTGTAAAAATATTTACATCAACTTGTATCCATCTTGTCCCCCCTCCTATTTGCTAATTACAGTATAAGTATAGTTTCAAAGTAAAAACATGCTAAAAGAAGGTAAAATGAAATTTTAAATAGTCTACATATCGATTCTAAGATTTTTGTTTCACTTTCACTTACGCCAGCTCTTAAAGAAATTTTTATTTTCTATTTTATAGAAATAAGGTTCACTTTTATCATGAAAGTTTGTCAACATAAACATCGAAAGAAACAATTTGAACTAAAACTGGAGTCATTTGATGCAAAACAATTAAATAGTTTACCCGTTACCAAAATGAGGCCTCTCGCTTTATATGTACATAAATAGGACTGACCATTCATTATTTTTTAGCTGAAGCCTCATGTTATGGGAGCTGGTGATCTTGGTTTGATTGCTAATTCCTGCCAAACCAATGAATACACAAGTACAGATTCGTCGTTCGTTTTTGGGAGTGTTGCTTACGATGGATATCTGACTCCATATTCAGAGACTTGTGCCTCACTCATGGGAGTAACTTATTCAACATCCAGTGGAGTTCAATACTATAATGATATTGTGATTTATATTTATTTTAATTTAATTTATGTAGACACTAGTGAATTTTATTTTTTTAATTTTAAGAAAATGTTTCGCAGGTCACCATTCCTTCTTCTGATGATGTTTTGCCAACGAAAGCTCCTAAAGAAACCACAACTGTGTCAGCTGCTGTAGCAGGTGGAATAATTGCATTAATAATCGAATTATACAGGTGAGTTTATGAAAGATATTTTATACTTATCTTACTTTCTGTCCAATATACTGTTGGAATTATTACCGTCTAATTTCATGCTTGTTTAATAATTTGAAAAATTATTTAATTTATTGAAAAAAAAATCAATGTATGTGTGCGAGGCTATTGTATTTTTCCTAAACCTGAAGAGAAAGATGTCTATGACTTAATGTGTTTTTTGGAATGATAAATTTCTTGGAGTCTTTAAAAACATTGGCAATAATCATTGGCACTGTTATACATGGGTAACAGAGGTATATGCCACAGCCAACGTTGCCTCGTTTATAATTTTTCCTCTCGGCACCTTTACTGCTTGAACCTTTCACTACTAACAACATTTGATCTACTTTTTATAATTTTGTGAAATTCCGATAAAATCATGTATTTTTTCCCCTCAGGAATAAACACAAGAAAATTCCATCAGTCAGCGATTTAGCATTTTTACTAGCATTTTCTGCTGATTCTGATACCTTACAAAACAAAAATATGATTTGGTTCACAAATGCAGTCGGTTTGAGATACAGTCCTCAAGGTGGTTTTGGTCTTCCAGATTTGCTTAAAGCTAAGGAGCTTGTAGAGATTTGGACGCCGTTGGCAGTTCCTCGATTATATGAATTTACTCGTTTTGATAAGTTAGTACAATTTGATGGTTTAGAGTGAAAGAGCTGCGTTTGGATAATCCATTTTTTTAAAAAAGAGAAATAGAACAATTGGTTTTTCACATTTTCATACAGAAAGAATAAAGAGTTAAAATTTCAAAAGAGTGTTAAATTTTCAGTATGAGCCATGAGGCAGCGGGTAGGGCTGAAATCGCCTAAGCCGCAATTGCTCACCATTTATTCAGGTTTATTCCGAAGAAAAAAGAAATAATTTAAACAATTTTATAACTTTTCATCTTTGATATTGATAAAACAATGATAAAAACAACTTTTACTTTCTTCGTAGGCTTGAAAATTTTACCTCCCTGTTATGTAAAAGTGCTTTTGAACTTTTTTAAAGTAATCTTGTTGTTGTTTTTCTTTTTGTTGTCCAAGTAGCTCTTCAATCCTTTTGGCGCCTATAACTTTGAAGCTTCTTCACTTTGAACATCATATTTATGTTTAATGTTGATTTTACTTCATTTCTACCATTAACTAAGAACATAATAATGGTAGAGTCCCGGTAACTATTCAGATTTATTAGTCACGTGTTTTCATTCTTCTTCCTGCAGGACTGTCATGTTTAAATGGGAAGAGGAGAAAACTGGAAGGTAAATTTCATATTTACTATATTTATATATATATATATATATACCCGAATTTAATCCTGAGGGTATAGAGTAAGTGGTATGAAGTACAAAAACTACTCTTACATCTTAGGGTTTAATTCTGTCGATTGACTTTTTTCGTGTCCTTCAATGAGTATTGTTGCAATTATTTATTTTCTATTATTATTATTATTATTATTGTTTATATATTTTTTTTTTTTACAAATTACAGAAGATCTTTGACGTATAGCAGTAACATGTCATGTTACTTCAGTATACATAATGTTTTTCCCGGCTTCCGTATTCAGTCAGTCGCAATTGAAATAACTGCCAAACTGGCAAAGCGTGGTGCCATGTCTGTTTATTTGATTTCTCCGGGAGGTTAGAGAATGTGATATTTTCCATCTACAAATTTGTATGTTCATTTATGACAGGGTTCAACTTCTTTTTTTTTTCTACTGCTTGTTTCGACAAAAAAATAATTCAATATTCAACTATTTAATACATTATACCTATATATATCTGAATGATATTGTTTTCTCACTATTGCCAGGTACTGTCTCGTGTTTACTTGAAGGCAGACCTTATGATATTACTAAAAAAAACTACAAGAAACTGCGGCTTCGGTCAAATCATTTTATGGGCGAACATATAAATGGGCAATGGACGTTGAAAATTTTCACCTACAAGGTAAATTACTTTATTCGCTACTTTCTACAAATTCAACATTGCAGTTAAGGAGCAAGTTCTTTATCGTTTAGGAACCATTGTTTTTCTGTTTTTTTTTTTTTTTTTTTTTGACATTTAAAATTTTCAACTTTCTGTTGGTTCTGTAATAACTATAGGAGGGTAGTAGTGAGCTGTATTGAAACATATTTAGTAGTAAAGGCGTTGAGCTTCTGTTTGTCCTGCCTTCATAGATTGTGCTAAGCAGTTTTTCATGGGAAAAAATTATTGCAGGAAAATTCAAGACCCACTTTCGAGCCATTGTATGCCTTCAAAACAAAATCTCAAAGCTTATCGCCACCAGCAGATACACCGTTTCCTCCTAACTCTGAAAGAGACCCAAAAAATCCGATTCCCGGGCCATCATCTGCAGATCCATTTGTAGTTCCAGCGAGCCCTCATAACTTACCAGTTTCTCAAAATTCTCACACCGACAAGCCCGCCATCAACCCCAAACCAGACCAGCTATCTCAAGCATCGACCACTCAAGGTTTACCACCAGCTTTACCATCGTCGTCCTCTAGTCCAACTATAGTTCCACCTAAGATGAGTCAAGACTCGCCGGGTTCTCAAAATTCACCCGTCGTCGAACCCGCCATGAACCCCCAACCAGAGTTACTACCGGTAAGTTCTTCCCAAAATCAGCAATCTCAGTCAACGACTTCTCATGGTTCACCACCAGGTCATCTGTCATCGTCCTCTAATCCACCTATGGTTTCAACTGAGTCAACTCAAGACTTAGCACTTTCTCAAAATTCTAAAGTCGACCAGCAGCCAGCTCAAATACAACCGGTGAGTTCTCATCAGAAAGAGCAATCTCAGTTGTTGACCACTCAAAGTGTACCATCAGCGGAACAAGCGAATCTCAAGAAGAAGGAAGTACGTTTTGCAGATACGGAACAACAACCAAAACCATCTGACCAAGTGCCTCCTCAGAATGAGCAATCTCAGTCGTCGATTACTCAAAGTTCATTATCAGCGGAACCAGTAAGTCCCAAGATGGAAGTATCTACAGAAACTAAGGAATCACCATCCAGACCAGATGACCAGGTGAACAATGCAACTCCTCTCGTTCAACGCGGGTCTCATAACACTGCATCAACTCCACCGATGAAAAAAACAGGTTCTAATACGAAACAAACTAACCCGAGACTCGCGAATGAAGTGGGGCAAATCAAGTTCAGATTTTTACTTGTCGAAAGTTTACCCTCAGAGTTGAAGGCCGAGCAGAGACCCAAAACTGAGGACCAAACGAAATTCGATTTCGAATTACTGAAAATCTGGGTAGATTTTAGACAATATCTATTGGTGCAAACGGATCCGCAAAATTATGGAACTAGCACCGTTAGTTTGTCGGAAGAAGTGTACGATTTTACGAATTATTTCATTGAAAAATTGTTGAAAACCCAAGAAGATGTGAAAAGTAATTTCGCGGCCAGTGTACCTTCACAGAAACGTGTCGATGCTTTAGCTGGTATTGATTTCAGAAATCAGAAACATCTCAGTTCGCAACACCCTAATCAGTTATCCAATGAAGAAAGTCAACCGCCTAAATCGCCTGACCAGAAATTGAGTACCGACGGTGTTCCTCTGGCTACGCATCGTGACAGTAAGCAAGATAGATATGTTTTATTTCAATTAATAAGTGTATCTAAAAAACAGTATTATAGAGAAGTGAAAGAAGGCAAACTCAATTGATTCCTAGAAAAATGACAGCAAGCAGAACTTGGAAAACTGCGTATTGCACTGTCAGTAACGAGGCATCTTGAAAATGGGTCAAGGATCTGAAATTAGATTTCAAGATTGATCCATGATCTAGAATAATATTAAATCAGCTAAAAATTATTAAAATCCCTCCACCTCTCCAAATCAAATGCTGAGGTAGGTATATACAAATCACATATATTGAAAATAGATCCTGTATTAATTGTGGTGAATGGAAAAAATTTTTCAGTCTTCTCGAAATTGGCCTTTGAGTCCTTCGACTACTATTCTCGACTCTTGGTCAATTAAGCAGAGCAGCGAATTAATGCTATCTTTGTGAAGTTAAGATAAAATCACAGAAAATTTTCTGATGGGCTGTTTATGTTGAAATTTCAGAAGAGCATCAATAACGGCCATCGAGTAGCTGAGCTTGGCCGTCGCAGTGAAATAAAATAAATTTGGCAGAAGTACACATATATGTAACTGGTAAGTCTTGAAATTAATCTGACTACTCTTGAGATTCTCATTTTAAAACTAAGTGAAAGTAAATTGCCTTGATTTTCAGATAAAATAAAAAAATTATTGTGTTGGCATTACATGTCTGTTGCCCTATCAGCAGCTCTTACACGGCCCTATCGTTATCAGAAGGATGGCTTGAAACAGATGAAAAACTAGGAAAGCGTTGCATATTTTTCAGTTTAAATCTTTGACCAGCGCCTGATTAAGTTTTCGTAGGACTCAGAGCCCCATTACCTGATAGCCCCCTCGCTATAGAAGAATTCTACTTTTGCAATGAAGCAAATTCTTGAGAAAAAAAAACAAATTTCAATTTTATCTTGAATAAGTATACTTATGTATGCTTGCTTCATCTTTGAGCACCCTTGGGCTTCTCTGACCCATAGAGTTGATCTGGCGCTGCTTCTCACCACCTCATTGAGCTCAAACATCGAGTATAAATTAACTTTTTTATACTCCACGTTGGTTACCCTCAGACAAACCAGCTCAATAGATATTATTAAAAATAATTATGTTCCTATTTGATTATAAATTATACAACCAATTTTTAATAGTTTAACTTACGATAATGATGAAATTGTTCAAGTTGAGTTACTTTGTGGCTTTCTGCAGATTGGGTCATATCTTCAAAAAAAATATTCTTTTATTTATAGTTTTCATTCTAGCCATTCTTACTGAATCCTTATGTATGTATGTGCGTACATATTATAAGTTGAAAATTTTACCAAGATTGTTTTCACAATAAAAAATAGATGTAGATACTGTACGCTATAATTGCGTCAGCAGAGAGTTATTGAGTCTTGAGTCGGCATTAATGGAAGCCTTCAGAAAATATGATGCCAAAGGGAAAAAGTTTTGAAAGGCAAAGTGAAAATATTTTCTCACACGTCAAAAAACTTTTCAAGTAGTGGTAGTGAGTTGTGGAAAACGATTTTGGTGCTGTTTTTCGTCGATAACCTTCGGTGTTGAACAAATAGAATGAAAAAAGTTTTATTACACATTACAGCTTATGTGCCGTATCATTATTTCACATATATAGCCTACGTACCTATCGTATGTTTGAGTTTTAACGTTTCTGAATTAGCGCAAACTGAAGTGAAGTTGTTTTGAAATTGGCAAAGTTTTTTTATTTGGAAAATTTCAACGCATCATTTTGCGAGGTAGGTTAAATTCGAATTGGATTCGAGAAACATCAACTTTTGGGAGCCATTTGAAGTGAATCTACCTGCATTTGACTTCTGAACTGAATTATGGTATATCAGGGATTTTGAAGCGATGTAAAATAGTAATGAGTTTCTTCTTGATAGTAAAAGTTTATTGTCAGTTGAGAGACATTTTTCCAAAACGTGATACCTGTTTTTCGTTTTCATCGATTTTTATATTCTGAGAAAAGTATTATTTTGTGCATCGACTATATTGTAGTTGGTGTGCCTACCAGCTTTGTATCTGCAACTAATCTATCATATTAGCTTTGAAAAGAAGTCTGTGGTTTCGTATATGCCAATTACAATATTTTCCAGAAGAGCTGAAAAACGATTTCAGATTGCCTTAATAAATAATTCAAAATGTTTATTGGCTCTTTAAAATGCTGCAGATTTTTATAAAATCGAAATTTCCCAAATTACCTACTTATGGATTTTTTATTTTGTTTTTTTGCAAAATCTTGAAACCTGAAATATCGCAAAGTATCTTTCTCAACCAAATACAACACACAGGAGGTCTTTGTACCACCTGAAAGATATTTTAAAACATAATTGAGCTTATAAACAATTTTACGATAAGAACTTTTTACAGCATCACCTATTATTGTGCCCATAATTATAAAGTCTGGTTCTTTTACTTTCCTCTTTTGATGAAGCAATTTTATTTTTTATTACTTCTTCATGCTGATTGGTTGGATCAATAGAAGCTTTTAGTTGCCTTTCTATTATTTTCAACACTAGAAAAACCAGGTTTTACTCAATTACTCGAAGAACCAGGTGGCGTCATATACAACGCCACAAGAATAACCTCAAAAGAACAGGTGGCGTCATCTGACACAAGTCAGGGGTTCTCGAAATATTGGTCTTTTAAAAAATCCATCTTAAAATTTCGAGTGGCTTCGTATATGACGCCACCTGGTACTTCTAGTGTTAAAATATATATTTTTTCAATTTGAGTTATTCGAAAAAACGTACCCTCATGAGTCCAAATAGATTAAAAATAAGGTTTTTTCATTCATCGATCTTTTTTTTTTTTGGGGGGGGGGGAGGGACAAGTCACTTTTTTTTTCTTTCAAATTTAAGATTTCATTCAAATTTGTTTATTAATAGTGACCAAAATTCATGAAAAAGTCAAAAAACTAAAGCTTTAGTTTTCAACTTTTGAATTTTCAGGTGAAGATTTTAGCTTTCAGCTTTTGGCATTTTCCTTTAAAATAGATTAGCTTTTGGCTTGCTTCACGTTTTCAATGATACCGAATTGATAACACCGGTCTAGCAATTTTGGATAGTACACGGGCTGTCCAGTACATGGTCCAGTAGGTACTAAACGAAAAGTGAAATTCACATTCATCATCTAAATTAAGTATCGATCGGTGTGACTGTGAGATAAGACACGAAAAAGATGCATAAATAAAATTGCAAGAACGACCGTTGAATTGTTATTGAATGTGAAAGAATAAGAGTATACCCAGTAATGAGCAAACTGTAATCCGTGTTTTGCATAACTTTCTTAAAAATGAACAGAGTGTAATAAAATATCTACTAAATAGTTAGCTATGTTCATCTCATCAGTTGTTCAATGAACCGTTGCTGATTATTACTATTATATACTACACCCAAATACATACGATACGAGTACAACTACAAACAGAAAATATATTTAAAAAAAAGTACCGAGCCTACACACTACCCATACACGCTACAACTTTTTAAAGCGTGTACAAAACGTACTCGCACACTCCTGTCCTGTTTCTTCTTTTTCTTTTTAATTCGTTATGTATCCCCCTCCACTCAAAAGTATGACATCACGTGATGCGAAGAAGACCCTCTATTTTACTTGCGTGTGCTGCTTCCTCCAATCCTCCCTTTCGTTTTCTATTCGCTTCGCTTTTTCTGTCGACTCGACTATTGTTGTTGCTGTTTCTGAATCTGACTTTGTGTGTGTCTGTAAATTTGTTATGCGAAGGTGTCGAGTGTGTTTATCTCTCCGTATTTTCGTGCTTGTTTTCGATTTTATAATAAAATTGTTATCATTTTTCCGAAGCCTTTCTCGCCAATTTTCTAATTGTAAGCTGTGTTCGGTTTTCTTGTGCTTGTAGATTATTTTCGTGCGCTATAAAATTGCTGTGAAATCCTGCTGTTGCTTTATCGTTTGGTGTTTACTCCAGTGTACGTGAAAATTTTACTGTAATTTTTTCTCGGTTGTTAACATCCAGAATTCCAGAAATTCCAGATTCCAGTGAAACCACAATTTTGGTGGTAAAGCTCGTAGAATCAGTGTTCGTTCGTTTGTTCGGAAGTAAATTTACAGCTACAGATCATCAGCTACAGATTATCGAAAATTAACGACTACATATTGAGGTTTGTGAACTGTTCAACTAACTAATTATCAATGTGTTTCTACATAACGTGTAAAGAATCATTGTTGTTTTCACATGCGTGAACAACGTGTTGGAACAAGTAAATTAAATGTTATAATTAGGTGTGTTTTAAGCGTTCAGCGTAAGCCAGTTAGAATTAATTATCATGAATTGACGAAATAGTGTTGCTACGTGAAGAGTATGAAACGTTTGTTTATTGGGATGTTCCAAGGGATCGATTCAACTGATGAGGCTGTGAAAGTGGGATAGTTTTGTACTGGTTTTGTTATTTTGTAATTCGTGATCGATCCCATTGAAGATACTGTGTAAATGGGATTTCTTCCGTATGTAATTCACATTTGCCACCGCCAGATAGAGACCCTTTTGTTGGACAATATGAATATTATAGCCCCTACTCTCAAGAGAACCAGAGTGATATCATTGTCAGTCTTAATTTAGTGATGAGAAGATTTCGACTATTTTCAATGTACTTAGATGACTTTATGTGTTCATCTTGTGTGCTCAATGTTCCCTAATATCCACCCACTAGTCTCAAAATGTAAAATGTTGTATTTTGCAAACTTCAATTACGAAATATCTCAAGACTTGGAATTTGAACTTGGATCCCGCAGGTTCTCAGGTCCAAGCCCATTTTTGATATTTAGGACTTAAGAAACAAAATAGTTGTGTACCTGGGAACCACAGTCATTCAAATTCTAATTAGATCCAATTTCTGTAAAGAAAAAGCATTTTTGAATTGTAATTTTATGTTCCCACAGTTTGGAAGCCTCGCTGTTTATAAACATAACAGTATCCTATCTATTTTTCAATAATCCTCACTACCTTTCCGCATATTCTTGTGAAACTATTTAAAATTCCTAAAACTATTTTGTAGTGTAAAAGGGCGCATTGTGTTGGTTTTTATAGAAAGTTGGAGCCTCTTTGGTGTATATTAATTCGGTTCTTTGTTTTTAGTCAATCTAGCGAAGAAGTTAACGGACTTCCTTCTTGTCGAAAAATAAAGAGTCGAAGTTTCGGAAATTGGAGTAGGTAGTTTATTGCTTATCGTGAAGTGTAAAACTTGGTAGGAAGTTTTTAGTAACTCCAAATTTTTACATATCGCACTATGTAAATTACGAAGTAGCCGTTAGCCAATTTGTTAGAAATACGGTGAGAATTTGAAATGCAAATACAGTTTTAAAAAGTATTGCATAATTTGAACTTTGCTTCTTTCACCTTATTCAGGACTTTGCTCCGAATAATAGCTGTATTATAGAAACTTTCAGAATTTAAAGTAAGGGTTTCATGACATGGTTGATGAATACTCATGAATATTTTAATATTGTAGAATTGAATACACTATACTGCACTACTAATCTCTTGCATAACTTTGGTATCGTACTTGTATTACTATGAGAACCTAAAACCAGAAGAATAAAAGTTTGTTAAGGTTAAATTCAGTTTTGTTTCCGAAGTCATTAAAACTCTGCTAGTATATTAGGTCAATAAATTGAGACCATTCAATGAGAACGTTTCTGTTATGATCTTGGACATTAATTCTGAAACGTCTTATATTAAAAAGGATCTTATTTGAGTATTGAAAATTCCCAAAATCAGTCTTTGAATTTAACTCAAGAAGATCATCAGTTGATGATTCTGCACCTATTTCCATTTATTGACTGATATATGCGGCCATGTCTTGAAATTGCCCTCGTACAACTGAATCGAAAAAATCAGAAAATGTCCTTATTTTACTCTCATACGATATCTATAGAGCTCTTCTAGTAAGATGAAGGAAAAGTAATATGGTTTATTGAGGGGACAAAGAACAAAAATATACAGTCTTTCTACCTGCTTATTTTTTTGTCAGGGTAGTTGGCGCCTTTGTGAATGTATTTGTCAGGCAAACCTGTCTATTTTTTCATGCTATTTACCACTTCTGTTTATCTTCCATTTACACATTTCTTAAATTCTTTACCAAAAACTAATGCCTTTATATTCATGGCTGAGATTTTTTGTAAAGTAATATCCGTTTTACAAATAACTGGAATGAATTTTGAGACTAGTCACAGGAATTATACTTCGTGTGTAAGAAAAACAACTCCTAGTGTTGTATAAAATGTGGACAATTTTCTTGTTGTCTCATTTATTAAAAGTGCTTCGTTTAAAATTGATTGAATGGAATAGTGACTGTAATTACAATTAATATACACGATTTTTCAATTTGTTGGAATATCCTCTTTCTTAGTCATCGAGATCTATACCGTATAATTTTACGATTTTCTTCCACGAAATTGAAAATGGATGATGGAATTCCGTTCGTGAGGTTGAAAATCTATTATTTTACTATCAACTGTTCAACCTTGACATACACTGCCAAATTTTTATTGAAAAACTGGATCTCAGAATTGGCCTCTAATCAAATATATATTCTCGTGTTTTTAAGCTGACGGGGTTCTTGGAGAAGAAACATTTGATGAATATAATATTATCAAATCGGATTTTATAATAACCGAACGTGTGAGTTCTAAAATCTAGGGTTAAGAGAAAAAAACTAATTTTTCGGATACCACCAAAATTGATCATCTGGAAAAAAATATTGAAATGTGTAAGTATATCATGAAAATTAAATTACATCAGATACTTCACTAGCCGTATATAAAAAGGTCGGGTCGTTAAAATTAGCCCAATTTTGTGGAAGAAAATTTTTTTTTGGCAAAAACCAATTTTCACGCCTTTCAATTTCCAGTTGTGGATCTAGCACTGCTCAGAGGGGTAGGGACTTTTAGTCAGTATGTTAATTATAGAAGTATCAAAACTACCCATATAGCCAAAAGTGTCAGTCTCTTTTATGTTTTTTTCCTACGTTATCAGAACTAAACTTAATTACAAATGACTGCATTCTGCATGTTTACGTGCGTAAGCACATTGAAATAAAAGCTCCCATTAAATGCAGATAGGTACGTTTCAAAATTTCCATCTCTGATTTCCCGTTTTTCATTTGTAGTAACTGGGACGCTTATTACTTACGACCATATTTGCATTGTCGCCAAAATAGCAGCTCTCACAATCTCCCAATAGATATTGCATTTGTGTAGTCAAATAGATACTATAAATAACTTCATAGCGCACACTGATACTCAAGTCATCGAATATTCGGAATAGAAAGTGTGAAGACAGGTTGATTATAATCAGTTATTCTGAACGAGCAGCATACATTATGGGTACATTACATATTTCGCAAACCCTTTATTAATAAAATTAGAAAATCCATTCCACTAGACAGAAATCTTCTTTTTTTTTTTTATATTTACGAATTCGATGCAGAAAGCACATACTCGGGTGGAAAATTCCCTTTCAACCATCTACCCACTTTTACTATGTCAAGTCAGTAAACTTATTCATATATAACAATGCAACGATTTCAATTTTGGAAAAGTGATGGTGGAGGTAAGGAGTAAAGACTTGATACAGTATTTATTCAATTCATGCAGTGGCAAACGTTCGTTCAGAGATTTCGTATTCCAATTCACAGTTTACGTTCCAGTCGCCATACATATTCGCAAATATTATAATAATCTGATTGAATTTAGATTTGAAATAGAAGTAAAATCATACAGTTGTGAGATCAAATCCAGCATCTCAGCCAATGAATAAACTTTAAAAAGTACACATTGAAATATAATATTTATTTAGTGACTCATAGCCTCCCTTTCTGAAGAAAAAATATCTGCAAAGCGCTACAATGGGCCAAGTATGCTCCAAAATAAAATTTTAAAAGAGAACAAAAAAACACGGTTTAATGCATATTATATTCTTTGTACCACTTTTAAGAAAAAGGGTTTTAATGCGAAAAACAGTAATTTTTACCTTTGATCATAAAAGTATTCTACATGAACTGATATTACGTTCATATTTTTGAAGCTAGTGAGTAGGAGTTGATAAAGGCAATGTATACACCTTCAAGTATATAAGATAATGTTTCTTCGTATTCGAATTAAGATTTTGAAATATTCACCTGATCTCTTCTTGATCAAACTTTCTTTGAATACTACTCAACCTCGTATATGTGACTCCACTAATAAAACACTTGCCCCCTTCCATTCAAATCCACAAGCCTTGATAAAAGTTGTACTGCCACATTGCTCATCATCTTAGTTTTTCTCTCGTTGATGGTGTGTAAACATTCACCTCCATATTTGTGAGAAGTAACTTCTCGCCGTTACTGGCGAAGGAACTTTTAATCAATTTGGCTGGCTACCAGTCTTAGAGCAGAGATGAAAGCTTTCGTGTAGTTTCATTTACGACTACGTGCTGGAATGAGAATTACGTGTCTGGTTTTTGGCGAGGAAAACGAGGGGCATGGATTTTCAAGAAGGAACAAGTTTTTCCCACAAAATGCCAGCCAGCTTTTAATATCTTCATTTTTTTCCCCTCTTACCGCGGTCGCTAAACTCTTTCCACCCCTTTTTGTGGGGGGGCTCTCCTTGCGTGCATTATACATGTCACAAGAGACGAACGACTTCGTTCTTCAACTACTATTAAATTATCTTTTGTTGAAGAAGTAAAATTACGAGATGTCGTTTTAATGTTGGCGCACGAGAGGGGTACCTTGCTCCGTGTTTTATATTTTCGCTCCGTTTTTCAGTTTGCTGTGCAATATGAGACTTTCTCGACAGTTCATAATCGCAGACGAAAAATTATGAGTTTATAAATCTTATTAAACGTTTTTATGAACGAAATTTATCGTCGACCGTCCGCTTAGCCCAGTATTTTTCTGCAAAAATCAATTTAATTTATTATGTTTTATTATTATTCTGCGTATGGCTACTGTATACGTACTCGTATATGGTATGCTGGTTGTGTGCTCTAGTATTTAGCTGGAAAAAAAAAAGTGTTGATATGTGCCTGCGTGGAGTGGTGGGTGTGTGAGGCTGTAGAAAAGCTTTCGCAAAAGCTAAAGAAAACTTGAGCCATAAAGGCATTAAGCCATTCTTATAGGCAAGCTAACGACCGTCAAGCCAAACTTGGAGGCGACCTCTTCTTGGTAATCACCGAGACGAATGTCGCCTTTACTACGAAGTTGTATTTCTGAAAATATAATTTCATTTTTGGAAGAAACTGGGCCTAATCGTATTTCTACTCTTTTATATAAGGCTTCCATTTAGTTATTTACGAAAGTCATTGTTGGAGAACGTTCTTGTACAGCTTTAGAAAGATTTCAAAAGAAAGTAATGAAGAAGGAATATATATATGCTAGAAAGATAGATATTCTTGACGTAATGCTGTATAATCTTATTTTCTTATATCCAAGTATTATACACAGAAATTAAGCCAAAGATACAAAGGTGCTCTCTAAAAGACTTTTACATAAGTACTCCGACGTTTTGAAAAAAATGACTAGGAATTTTCATAATTTTGAATGGGAAAATACGGACAATTCAAGATTTATTGTAGATAAGGAAAAAATAAGAAAATTGTCGATACTATACTACAGTGCATGAGAGCTGCCTCGAGAGTAAGTTTCCATTTGCCCCGTGAAAAAATGTTAGAAATCGAGCCATATAGACCTAAGAAGAAAATGTTCACTTGTACGAAGCGAGTTTCCATTATTCCATAACATTTTCAAATCAAAAGATCTATCTGTGGGGCCTCAACACTTCAAATTTCTACTGTTTTTTGCCTGATCAAGTCTGCAATGTAAAACTGATTTGCTTTGAGACTTTCAATTTTCGCAATATTCAAATACGTTTATTTTGTCTGGGTAATATAGTCTGCTTGTCTATTTCTATAAATGTTTTTTAGTTGAACTCAGTGACCCATGTCTCAGGTTATGTGTATATCAGACATATAGTTACACACTTACAAGTTAATGATCAAATATAGATGAGTTTAGATGAAAGCATTTACATTTTTAATTAAAACCTTTCTAACTATAAAAGCTATATGTACACCTTGTTTAAAATTAAAAATAATGTATGTATGGCTGAGAGTTGTGGTCGTGAGACACAAAATTACGACTTGATAAAAGTCAAAACAACGTACTTCGTAGCTTTTGAAGGTAAACTGTCATCTGTGTGTTGTACGAGATACTCGGCCTATTCTCAGTATAATTCCACTTTTTTCCTCAGATTCATTTATTTATAAAGAACAGTCATCAAAGATTCACTAAATTGAATATAATAACTGGGAAACGCAAGAGGTAATGGATAGATGTATCTCCATAAAGGAGAGATGATCGTTAAAAAAGAGTAGAATTATACGGCTTCGCTGTCCGGAAATATTTCATTTACGATGTGCGGACGCATTAGATACCGCATTTTCATGAAAATATAATGGCTGGGTGTCGTCTCGTATAAATTTCAGATTAGTCTCTTTGCCGTCGACCAAAAAGTAAATGCCTGGTTTTCCGACTTCTGTGATACAGAATCGCGTGCAAATTAAAATAGCACTGGGAAATGAAGAGGGGACCAGAAGAGGGGGATAAGTTGTGCTCGATGCTGGTTCTTCGTCGTATCGACGAGAGTAAATTAAACGAAGACTCGACGAATGCTCGTTACAGATGCACCAAACTAATTTTCCTCTTTAAAATTAATTGCTCTTTAAAGGCGAACATTGTAAAGTGCAACATGACGAAGCCGTCGTCTTTTTCTTCGCCCCTTTGCGGAGAACAGCAATTTTGCGTCAAAAGGGAAAAGAAATTGTGGAAGGGGTACATGGAAAGCTTCACAGAAAATTACTAACATTCGGTCGAAGTCTCAGGTGAGTAAAGTTGGGTAACTGAGGGATTCTAGTTGAACATAAATTCTAATTCTATGTATTCAGCCATTTTACGAGTACTTTTAACGTTTTTATTCCATTTCTAGGTATTCAGCTATTTTACTTTTCGTTTTTTTTCTCTTTTTTTTTTGTATTCTGTTACTCTGCTTTTATTTATATTCGTACTTGAATTTTGTCACCGGGGGGGACAGTATTTTTTGCCATCCAATGATGTTTTGCGGTACGTTTGAAATGCTAAATCTGTCAAAAATTGGATCTTAATTTTTTTTTCGAGACTGGACAGGTTTTAGACTCGGACCAGCGATACAGTATGGGATCTCCAGTAAGGGCAATTTCAAAGTGTCAAGAGCTGGTACGTCTTTAATAAAATATGGAAAAAAAAAAACGGGTGAGTCAGTTATACCCTCGGGGCTGCACATGTGCAGCTGAATAAAACCTAGGTTTATTTCTATAGATGCACGCTTTTGGATTACTTTAGAATAAATCCAAGGCGAATTCTTAGTCATCAGCTGATTTGGACGATTCTGTTAATCTACGTGTACGACTTTCATTTTCAAGCGCATTGATTGGCATGTTGATACTACTTCTTTTCTTCTTTTTTTTGGGTGGGGGGAGGGGGTGTGACGACACAGCAGCTCTTAGCCTGTGCAAATTTTTACATGTTCACGCAATTTCCATAAAAGCCCACGTGAAGGGGTTTGCATCAATTTTGGGGTGCTCAGACTGCTAACCTAGCTATAAGCCAAATGGGTCAGATCTTGATGGGTCCATTTCACCAGCCCCCCCAATTGCCCAAAATTCAGAATTTTTGACTGGAAACGTTTGTACTAGTTTTGTACTGTTTTGTACCACTTTTCAAATTTTTTGTACCTCCCTCTATTTCTCGTAATTTAGAAAAGTTACCTGGGGGGGCTGGAGAAATGGTAGCCCCCCCCCAATTACACAAAATTCAAATTTTTTGGTCTCAAACGTTTGTACCTTTTTTGTACTCTTTTGTACCACCAAAATAATTGTTTGTACTCCTTCATTTCCCACCTAAAATAGCCCCCCAATAATAAGGTATCATTTCACCAGCCCCCCCAATGGTCCAAAACAAACTTTTTGGGGGGGCTGGTGAAATGATACCTTATTATTAGGGGGCTATTTTAGGTGGGAAATGAAGGAGTACAAACAATTATTTTGGTGGTACAAAAGAGTACAAAAAAGGTACAAACGTTTGAGACCAAAAAATTTGAATTTTGTGTAATTGGGGGGGCTACCATTTCTCCAGCTCCCCCAGGTAACTTTTCTAAATCACGAGAAATGGAGGGAGGTACAAAAAATTTGAAAAGTAGTACAAAACAGTACAAAACTAGTACAAACGTTTCCAGTCAAAAATTCTGAATTTTGGGCAATTGGGGGGGCTGGTGAAATGGACCCGATCTTGATCTGAGCAAGTGAATGCCAACTAATGCAGCCAAACGGTTGGACCTTGTGAATTTGGGGTGACCTGCCAAATGGTCGAATCCTGTGGGCAGTTTCATTGCACCGACGACGTTTGCCAAATGATCGGGGAAAGCACGATCTGCCAAATGTCGTAAAGCTGAGGCCAGGTTGTCAATATCCTGATCAATTTGAAGACTTTTTAAATGAAATTTTCATCAGAAATACTCTTTGATATCTCATTTCTCGGAAAAAAGTAGAAATCTTAAGATCATGAACGAACGTGTTCGATTCTTCCATTCAGGGGTTTGTTTCGGTAAATCGGTACTTTTACAATTCCTCTCCCCCAAGTAAGTATACTCGTACTATCAGAGAAAAAGGCGGAAGGATGGTTTGGTAGATCTGAAGTACTGATTTCATTTATGAATCCTATACTCTGGAGGCTTTGAAATTCATCTTTTTTCCTTTGTGGTTAGATTTTCATCTTATCAAAAACTGAAAATTGGTTGACAATAATGCTGAAAAAGCATATATTTACTCTTTGACGGTGTATTTTAGAGTAGTTGTTTTCTGCATACTCAATCGTTGAACCTCATAGTTCCCCAAGCAATTTACAAAAAGTGCGATTGATGTTTTCTTTGTGCCTCCCAGACAAGGCGTATTTGGTATTTTGAAAGGTGAAATCAAAATCGCTCTGGTTAAACGACTTTGGATTTGCATTTTACTTTGTATTCGGGTGTGATTTCCGACCATTGACTTGAAGCTAATTCTATCTCGAATTTCGGCGTTTCAAGTCGTACAATGGTGGGAGGAATTTGATAGAGAAGGAAAAAAGTTCTCATCGTGGAAAATCTACGAGCAAATGAAAGAACAGGAAACGATAAAGATCGTTTGAATGGATGTATAAAAACATGGTAATATGATTTCAATGTTCGGTTTATTTATGTTTGAAATATCTTCCCTCCAAAGGTGCTTGGAATTTGGTGATAGGTGTAAAACCCAGTATTCCGTTTGAGAAAAAACACATTCTCCCAAAGTGCGTCATGGTGGTAGCAGCGCTAATTAATTATAATCTAGTTACTGATGCTAATACTATAGTACCTATTCGAATACAATGGCAGTTGACCTGGAAATTGGGTCGACTTTCAAATAAATCTCTTGAATTTGTTTACCTTAGTCAACGAACTGGTAGATTTCGAACTGTTAAGTAGGTAATTGTTATCAGTTCTCCATAAGAAATGCACTTACATTTTCAACTGGTAGGAAAAAGCGTTGTATATTGCGTACTCAAGATGGCTTAAGGTAGCTTTTTAAGTCTATATATCTATGGGTTGGATTTTAGAGCACAGCAAATAGAGATAGTTAACACTGTGGAAAAAATTTAATCACAGCAAAATGAGAATCCCACATCAAAAAGAAGAATGCACAGCAAAAAAGCACATTGAACAGCAAATACCTTTTTTTACTGTTCTCACATTCCTTTTTGCTGCTCACTGATTTGCTGTTCAAACATTCTTTTTTGCTGTGCTATTATAATTACCCCTATATCTATTCTACTTTCTTGGTATCTTAAGGGCGGGGGGGACTGAGTCCGCTGTGGTAAAAATTATGGACTACCTACAGATCTATCATGGTTTCTGTTTTGACCCATCGATATATTTTTGGCGTACTTAATTTGAATTAGAGATTAGAATTGATTTAAATCGTTATTTAAAAATATTTAGGAAAAAGAAAATTATCAAAAAAAATAAACCTTTTTTCGGAGAAAAATCTCATGAAAAACCCAGATAGAAGTAGGTATTTTTAGGTGAAAACCTATGATCTTTGCGGACTCTTTGATGATGCATATTAGTTCTTATATTTGTACATAAGCTACTTTTCATATAGAGGACGCTAATAGTTTCTGAAATATGGATATACGTGTGTCTGTGTGTGTCATCAGTGCAGTAGTAAAATGAGAAAATTATACTTACCTTTGTCTCAAGAATATTAAAAAATAAAGTACATCTGCAATATTTTGATAAAAATCTTTATTTAGCATGAAAATAATATACTTGATGTTGAACTCTTAAATATGATTTCCATTATTTTAAATGTATATACCCCTAGCTGTTTTTTGATCATATCGCATCGGGCAAGTGGACAAAAAATATAGTAATAGAATCGTGGAAAAGAATATAAAGGCTAAATATATAGCAGCTTAGATTAGTAGAGAAAAAGAAATAGCGTTTATTCAGTCAATCGAGTAATAATAAAGATCCAATCTTTAAGTTTTCCCTCTTTTATTACATTTTTTCCTCTATTTTTTTTTGCACTTTTTCTAGTTGGAAAAGTTCAAAGAAAATCATTTCATGTGAAACTCTACTTCTTTCTCGATTTTTTTTTTTTTCTCAGTACAAACGAAGCACAAAATGTTCCCAGGGCAGTGTTGTTCAAGACTAAAAACCTCGTAAAAACTACGATGAAAATTGAAAAACCATTTTATACTGCAAAAGGATAGAGCAGGATCCAAAAAGTGGAGGAAAAAATGAAGTTGGAAAAAAAAATTGCCCAACGAGGCTCGATAATAAACTGTAAAATCGACGTTATTTTTCCTGCAGTGAATTTTCTGGTAGCTCGAGTCTGAAATTAATCGAAAGACCAAAGATAAACGGGGCGAACGTTTTTAGAGGCATTTAAACCTTTCTAGTAAGGTTGCTGAGGGGGGGGGGCAGCAGAGGTAATTTACGCACAATTTTGAAGCTTTTCGACACCATTTAACGGGTATATGCGATAGTTGCTGCTGGTCATATAAGTTAGTGCAAAAGGCCAAAAACATTGTGAATGAGATTAGGACGACCCACCCTTTCTGAAAGGCTTCATCGAAGGATGGGCAGGTTGTGAGATAATTTATCGGCTCTGTTATTGCTCGATTATCGCACGTCGAATTAAATTGTCGATTTTGGAGGGGTCTGCGTGATGCCCTCCTACCCCTCTTTCGTATTTCCTCCAACTTGGCGTTCCATTTTTGGAGAAAATGAAGCGTGCTCAGCCCTATCTGATCTCTCATTATTGGGTAATGATTAGGCGTTTAGCCGATGTTGATGTAATCGCATTTCCGCGTTTCACAAATTTTACTTTCGTCGCCAGAAAAGCGTAAATAAATCTGCTTGGACTGTCGAATTTCGCTCCCGTCCGTGAGTTCGCAAATTTATTTGCCAGTCAGATTCTTATATGCTGAAGTCCAAGCGTGACTAGACCTTCGAGAGGTTTAAAAGATTTTTTTGTGGGTGTGCCAATGATAATACCCCGCAACCGAGAGTGAAATGAAACGACAAAATGTGTGTGACATGTCAGAAGAGACCTAGCATCAAAACAAATGAGTTGTAAAATTAGTACTACTCATTTTCTGGTTGAGAGAGTGGTAACATTTTTATATAATGCATGCTCTGTAAACGCGCTTTAACCATTCCCTTTTTTCAAACATCTCAGAGAAGATGAGTAATAATTTTCTCTATTTTTGATAGAAAAAGAGGCACTCAAGATTTATTTTGAATATTTCTAATATTTATTGTAAGCTTACTTTTTACTATCATATAGATATTATCGTGGTTGAATAGTGGAAAGTGTCCCATTTATAGTCAATGTGGAGTTAGTACTGGGTCACTGACATATCGATGGCATAGTGCGAAAATGTCTCAACTCCATTTTTTGGTGATTTTTGACATTTTAGTATCATTCGGCTCAGTAATTTTATACTACGAGTACATATCAGAAAGAAGAATTTTCATAGCCGAATAATACTTTTTCAATAAAATAGACTTATATAAACTGTCCTTTTTCCCATGCTTTATGAATGACGAGGTATTTTTCTAGCTCAATTGAGTATTAAGAATAAAGCAAATAGAACTATTTTTTTGCCTTATAGTTACTGGTAACAATAATTGTGAAATGAAACGAAAACACTTGACCACTTCATTGAACTCATCTTACTCAACCCTCCACCTGGGAGTTAGATAGGAAAACCTGGATTAGTTTCTATACTAATAAAGCATTAAATACCCTTTAGTAACGTGACTTTACTTTTCTTAATGTGTCCGCGAGCCTGAGTATAATCATTAGCTGCGTGGTACCGATATTTTCTGCGGCTTCGAATTCGTCAGTCATTTTCTGTCAGTACATCCACCCTAGACCTCGCGAGACTGAAGTTTTCGTCGCAGAATTCTCCGCTTTCTCATTTCCACAAAATAATGGGCTATGTTGGAGAAAAACGGCGCGAAGACGGTCTCACCGAAAAAATGATTTGTCCATTTGGTCGATCGACCAAATATATATCGGCCATATTTTTCATGACAGAATGACAGGACTGAGTGTGCGAGAGAGTGAGAAAAGGGTGAAAAGGGCGCGAAAAAAGAAAAGCATGGACGAAAAAGAAGATGAAAGTTGGCAGATATATATATACACTCTTCTCAGCTGTCCTCGAGATGCGATGGGAAATTTTACACGTATTCCCATACGAGTTTCAGCTGTCACATGTCATTACGAAAAAATACAGTCTTGCGAACGTCTTTACAGGCTGTTCCTACAGCTATATAGTTGCTGGTTACGATGCGTTAACAAACATTCATGGTTAATGCATGGGAAATATATTATATATTATTGTAGAAAATTATGAATTTATAAAATGCGAATAAGCAATCGATGAATTTTCCATGACAACGTTGGGTGCGTAAAGGATGCTGCGGCAAAATTGAATTTATTTTCTATCCATATTATGTGTACGTAAAAATCCGGTGTTTTAAAGAATTTCAAACGCGATAAATCAGCGTGTTAGCAAATTACTCGCCAATTCGTTATTTTTTTCAACGCCTTCCCCGTTCCAAAATAATTGTGATATATCTTTTATATTCCTTTATTCTATGAACTCATACATGTACTGTACAGCTATAATCATGCTTTCCGGAACAAATGAAAATTAGGACAAATAAAGTGGATAATGTGCACTTTTCTGGCAATTTTAAAGAGAAAAAAACTCTTCAGGACTCAGGTTATTAGTTATAACTTATAATCTATGCCACCACATATCTTGAGATATTAATAGGGTAGGTACTCAATAAAAATAATAAGACTATGGTCCGATTGAATGTACCCAAATGATCAAATTTTACGCCTCCTAATCTTGAAAATAGTTACAAAAAAATTTTTTAACGTTTTGTTTTCAGTTTGGTAGTTGAAATTGAGTGGGTTTTAATGATTTTATAGAAGCGTGATTGCAATGTTGATTCGTGTACTTTAATTCTTCGAAGATTTCTCCGGATGTCTGTCAAATCTAGCGTGGGAGTGCTCTCTAATTTTTTTAGTTATCGAACTCTCGGTACATTGGTGCGTTTCCAGTAACTTTCTTTGGTATTCACAGAAAAGCTAATAGCCTCGCTGTGAGGATGTTGCAGAAATATCTACATTAAATTTTAATGAAAATTTGCAAACTTCGAAACTGTTCTATTCTAACATTGGAAAGCAGAAATGGACGATTTGATATGTTGGAGGGGGGGGGGGACAGGAAAGTTGTTTTTGTCTGCCTTGTCACAAGAAAAAAAAGTTTTCAGTTAATCACTCTTTCATGATATAATTATAATAATACTCGTACATGAAAAATAACTAAAATGTATGGGTAATAATACAGTAATGAAAAGTAGAAAATTCAAAATTGACAAAGATTTTTTTGCTTCACTTTATCAATGCGTATAATATGTTAACTTGAGTCAAAAATCTACTAACTACCAAAAAAATTATTGCCCATTTGCGATGCTCAAACGATGTTTTGATGATACTCGGTAATACTAAATTAACCAAAAATGGCGTGCTAATTTTGTGGTACTAAGCAAGTTTTGGACTTCGATCAGCGATATGTATTAGATAGCCTAATTAAAAGAAGCTTTTTAATTTACTCAAAATTATTAGTATCCAAAGGGTCATATAGTATAATCAATTCTTGAAGTTTTGGGATAGGTTTTTCCTGGGGCGGATCTAATACAAAGGCAAAAAACACAATCCTTGTGATCTGTACTTGCATTTTTTCTCCTGTGAAAAAAGTTCACTTCATAATTTCAATCGACTAGTCGGAAAATATTCTATCATAGAGTGAAAAAATAGTTCTCCCTGCAATTTTTCGTTCAAGTTCATCGTGTATTCATTATTTCATAATTTTTTCCCTATAAATAACGCGAATAGGTAAAAAAAAAAGATGGTTATTCTGACGTTTTTCCTAACCACCCCGTGCAGTGGAGGAGGGAAGAAAATGATTTTTAATTAATTTATTTTCCATTTTTTTCCTCTCTTCGGCTGATATTGACATGCTGTAAAGTGTGCTCGAACGTTGTTAATTCCTTAATTGATGTGTTGCAAACACTCTTTCTTTGCTTTTTTTCTACCATTTTTTCTGTTTTCTGAAAATACTGTTTATTTTTTATTCCGATTTTAGTATGCCTGCCAATAATGAATTTATATTATTCTTCAAGCTGAATTTTATGCGACATGTGACTTTGTTTTACAAGTTTTCAGTGATCTTTTGCTGATGAAAAAGAAAAGTTTAAATCAAGTATAAACATGTAGGTATGTACTCGTACCTTGCTGTGATTTATTGTTAAAGATGAATTATTTTTATCAGACGTTTAGTCAAAATTTTGTGTGTCCAATGTTATCGTATGATGTCGTCATCATCTATAAGCTTGATGACGTCATCAAAACGTCTGCCCAGACGAAGCTTTTTTTCCTCTCAAATTGAGCTTATATTGAGTTTACAAACTGAGGCTACGAATTGAGCTTACAAAATGAGCTACAAATTAAGCTACAAATTGCTGACGAAAAATCTGTTTTATCTTTTTCAACTTATGAAAATTTTTCTCAGAATGACAATTTTATTTTTTACAATAATATTTATTTCTTCAATTTCGACGACGTGAAGTTTTGAAAAAAAATCTTTCGCCCTCCTCGCTTCTGTATAATACACTTCTATGATCCTCCAGTATCATCTGATTTACTGTAGTGTTTTGTGTTGTAATAAAATTATAACATGTTTCTTCATTAGTGTATCGGAATATTACAAGAATGATTCTTTTTCCTTCTCGCTTTTCTACTGGAGTCTTCATAATATTACGTACGCTATTATATGATGCTGTAAAAAAACTGGTTTCATTGAAAATTCATTGGTCTATGACGTCACACCTAGTAATAGTGTACAGGTAACCGTGAAGGTTTTGCTGTTGGGTCAGCAGCAATTGGATTTTTTTCTCTCACTACAGGTCATTCATTTCTCGGTAGACTATCGCTGCAGTCAGAGCGTATAGCCATCTTTAGTTCGTTGCATGCAGCGTTTTACCGCCATTTTAATGCAATGAGACAAAAAAAAAAGACAAAATCTTTGTAGAGGGTTTTGGTAGGTTTTATTGTAGTAGAATTTTGAAGAGGTTTCTTCATTCATGAAAATGTAGAGAATGCAATTCGAGGTTTTTGGTTCTTCAAAAATCACCGCAGGAACTACTTTTGAGGGTCGTTTTCCATAGAGAATTTGGAGTGAGTGCATTGTTCGTAATCAATTCATCCTCTGCTGGTTGCCGTTTCCGTGGTCTGCATGTGGTCTTTGATGTGTCCTGTTGTATTTCTGTTTTCCGAGTTTAGAAATTCTACTATTTGGTGGATAAAGATTTGATGATTTTAGGTTGAAAGTGGGTAAAGGAGTGTAGCGTCAAAAATCAAAACCTCCCCATTTAGCTTTATTTTCAATTTCCAATAATATACCTAATATTCTTTTATTTCTTTATCGCGTCCGCTTACATTATTAGTGACTGTAACTTGGTTGTTTAAAAAACTAATTTTTGGGTAAGCTACAGCAAAATTTCTTACGTCAAGACAAATCTTTAAAGAGAGAAAGGCAATAATTTCTTGCAAGCTATACTTCCTCTTCCTCTCAGCAAGAATTTACTGTATACCAAAGTATTCAATCTATTCATCAATATGAAAGTTTCATTTTTAATTTCTCCTCTTTAGGGTTGGAATAAAGACGAAAAGTCGGTACTATTTTTTGCAGACGCCTTTATTCATGGTTAATTTCTGTAACATTTCATTAACTTAGCAATTTCCTTTTCAAACTAAAAATCCGTCTCAAATGTTCTAAATTACTATTTTCCAAAAATGAAGTTATATTCTGTCCTTTCTGCTTTTTACTCGAAATTTCTTTCGCCCTTATAGATTCCGACTTTTCCTTGATAATTATCGCTAATAATATATTTCTCACCGAAAAGTTGAGAGTAAAAAATTAGTCACGAATGGCCTCGAAGAAGTGTAACTTTTTTCTCTTTTAGAAAGTTGAAAATTTGCTTCAGGAAATTTGTCAACTTAATTAATGTTGAAGGAGCGAACATCATGCTCCAGCTTTATAATATACCCTTTCAAAATTTAGAATTTCTTGCTTTGATCACTTCATTTTAGGAATCCTTTCTTATGTCAAGGGTATAGAGAAGAAATGTATTCTATCAAGTTGGACTGATGACAGAATATCGTATATTCATACACGTCTTTCTTGAAAAACTGATTTAATGAGAAAAAAAGACTGATCATGAAAACAAAAAAGATGATGATTTGCTGTCATATTTACTTATATTTTCGAAACAAAATGTTTAAAAACTGTAAAATTTAATTTGAAAAATTCGAAACTACTAAAATTAAATATCTATAATAATAAATATCGTCTCTTATTTGAATAATACATGTAATATAGAAAATTGAGAGAAAATGACCAGAATTTCAAAAAATCCCTTAAATCCCTGAAATTCGAAGAAAATCGCCCTGTTTTTAACGCTGACATTTTGAAGACTATAAAAAATCCCTGATTTCAGTGATTAATCCCTACAGTTGTCATCCCTGTAAATGGATGAGAATTTTATCATCATCAATGTATCAACCAATATACATTTGATCGTATTGTATTCAAACGATATACCTAACAGTATTCAATGTGGCTGCACTTTCATTAGATACCCCTGGCTTTTTTCAAATTGAACAGAATATAATTGGTTTAAGCTTAATTCTGACGTCAGTCACTTCTTAAATGAAATTTATTCCTACTGCCCAATAAGTTGGATGAATTAGGATTATAAAAATTCAGTAGCGTCGCGTGATAATATTTTTTGGGTGTTCAACTCTGAGGCTCAACTGCAAAAATTAAAGCCTTCTTTCTCCTATTTCCCCTTCCCCTCCCCTCCCCTCAAAAAATTTAAAAAATTTAAAAAAAAGAGAGGAAAATACAAAACTGAAAACAGAAGAGGAAACGCTAAGCTATGATAAAATGTGAAGAAAGTACTGCCGTTTAAATACCCACACATACTCACACTCCATCTTCAGCTGCTAAGAAAAATTGAAGGAAGAAGAAAAATAATAAATGCAAGAATACGTTCATATACACTGACTGAACACCCTGCCGTATACTATTAACAAGAACTTCTCTTTCCTCTTAATATAATTTCTGCTCATTGCAGTTATGTCGAAGTGTTCAACCGGATTTTGAGGAAAATTCTTCCTTAAAATCCAATAATTGGATTATGTGGAAAATGTTTCCTCAATATCCCGATCCTTACTATAATTTAATTTCACTGCGGATTTTGAGGAAAAAACTTCCTCAAAATCCCAATTGGTGAAAATCACAATAAATTATTTTTACCTAACATTTCTGGATTCAAAAATATGGAAAAAACCACACATTGCACTGCAGAACAATTAGTGATAAGATATTATTACACTGCTTTTACTTAACAAAATGATTACCTTATCTTATCATCCATTTTTTGTATGTACGTATTTTCTTCACTAATTAACTAAGAAGTCACCTTTGAACAGATTAATTGCATCAGTTGGTAAAAAAGTTACCTTACTGTAACTTTGAAAATTATTGCAATAATGCACTATTGCACTCATACATATATTTTCTTAGTAAAAAGATCATTGTTTTAACCTTTTCAACTTCAAAAGAAGGAGAAATTAAAAAAAAGTACTACATCTGTCTCTGATAAATTTCATTTCAGTATATTTAATTTATTATTTTTGAACTTCAAACCAAGGTTTTTCTGTTGTCTTAATGAAAAATTTATTACGTCGAATTTTCTGTCACAACACCATCTAATATAAGCCATATGCTTACAAAATACACGTAATTATTTATCACCATAATCACAGATAAAATTTCTTTTTGAATTTGGTTGGGTGTGCACTGTGCAGTGAACACCTTGCACACCCAGAGCAGACGCCACTGTAAAAATTGGACCAGCTCTTTAATTCCTTGGACCAGCGTAGACTCGTAGTAATCTACCTAATTCCTATTCGGAACTTTTAGAAACGGTTTTCGGTACCTATTTTCCTCCAGCCTTCAAGATCAGCCAGTCTCCGTTCTTAATTTTCAAAATCGTTTACTCTATAGATGAAATCCGATTTGCCAGGCTGACCCATTCTCTCTATTGTTTCAACTCCCCCGCCCATCAACCCTTAAAATTCTCGATAAACGTTATTTCGCCGCTTCAAAAGAAGACGATTGTTATTTGATTATACGTTTTTTTTTTTTCCAAGTCGATCCAAAAAGTAAATAACGAGCATTAATCGACGTTTTCCCAAACGGAAAATGGAATATCGTCGGAAGAATATTGTCTTCTACGTAATCCTACTTTACAAAATGAAAATTGTTTAGGTCTTGTCGATGCTATATATTACTCAGCTCGAGGTATTATCGAAAACCAATCCCCTCTTCTGCCTCTTCCATCTATCTTTGTACACCACTTTTTTTTTGGCTTGTCTTGAAAGACGTGAGTAGTATGGGGACTATGGGTAATATTTATACGACTTACTCGGACGTCCCTTTTTATAGCAGGTTTTCAACCTCTTAATTGAAATTGTAAGTGGATTCATAAATCGATTTCTTGAAGTAAAAAAGTACTGCGTCTATTTTTCATAATTTTAATGAATATGAAAAAATTTTTTTTTCATCCCTTATTTCTGAGATAAGTAATATATTGTACTTACATCGAGTTAGATCTCGAGGTAGTATTAATTAATGTTAGTATTCATCATAGCTGATGAAGGCAGTTGTAGCCTATTACCACCCACAAATGATCATGATCGATCGATCAACGCCCATTTTTTGTTCTTTTTTTTTGGATGGGTGTTTGTTTAGTTTCTACGATCGATCGATCTTTTTTCAAATATTTTCTTTGATTTTCATGGATTAAATGAATTTTGAAAAGGGCGAACTGGTAGCAGGTCACTACCTGCTAGCAGTGGTTTCGTTGCGAGGGGTTACGCCAGGTCAATGGGGTGTCGCCTTCTCAAATACATGAATTCTTATTTTATTCACAGAAAAATTTAACATTTTTGGTTTTCATTTTAATCGATCATTTCATCATTTTGTTCTTTGATTTTTTTGATCGATGAACGAAAGATCTGGCTATCCATAGTGTGCAGTACTAAACGGTTTAATGTTGTAACAGACATATTGAACCTTTTTTCGGTATTACGTTAAATATGAAATCGCTTCTTCAAGAAAACCTGCTTTCAATAACGTTATATAGTTCTTTTTCTGTCTGCTCTTCTTTTGTTATTCCCCTCACCACCATCGGCTCAGCTTTCAAACTTTGTAAAGTGTGTAGCCTGTGTACTGAACTTTTTAGTCGTCGATCTTTAGCGAAGGCATACGATATAACTTGTCCAAGGAAAATGAGGGGCATACAAGGGGACGAGTGGTGGAGGGGCAAGAAAGGGGCAACGAAAACAAGGATCCTTTGGAAATTCTGCGAATATTTACTTTCGGCTGCGGATGGGATTCGATGATGGTCGAAGCTTCTCGGTCAAATATCTTCATCTGGCCTCGGGTCGATTATTTAGCCACCCCTGCCCCTCTTCGTCATGCGGTTTTTTCTCGTCGCCCACCATCCTCTCGGCGGCCATTATTATTTAATAAAAGTCGACGGCCTTCGTCCTTCGCCTTTGGTGCTTTTTCGTATCCTTTGAGAATTTTGTAAATTTTACGTCGAGACGGACGAATTTTAATAATCGTCGGACGAAAATGTCGAACCGGAGTTCAGCTAAAGCAAATAATAATCTCGTATGACGATGATGTGACCTAAACTATATCGATAGGCTACCGTATAGAAAGAGCGAGAGAGAAGGTTTACGAAAGAGGAGAGATGGATATTGTATCCTTTTTTTTTTTTTTATTTTTTTTTTTTTTGCTTTGTTAGTTTTCATTTTCAGACCGGTTGCGTTTTTTAAACTTGTGTTACCATGGAGACTGGAAGCCCTCGAGTTACTCTTCCAGACTATAATATTTTTTTATTAACGTTTAAAAATACACATTTTTTTCTTCATTTTTCTCCCTTTTTATAAATTCCAGCGTGTATTCTGTGCACACAGTATTTCGTATATCTCTTCCGTCTCCTCTCCCTTTTCTCTTTTTTTTTAATATAATGTTCCATTATCGACAAGTATACTTCGTAATTCCAGTAAATAAAAAAAGAAAGTAAGTGGTAAAGGGGAAGAATGCGAAGTGCGGATGAGAAATGTTGGATCGTTAAAAAAAAATCTTAAAAAAATATTATTTCCAAAAAAAAAAATTGGTGGATTTCATGTACTTTATTTTATTATTTGTCTTCATCATTTGCTGTAACAACGAAGAGAGTATCAAAATTGTCAACGTTTTTATAGGTTTTTATGTTTTATTACTTTCAAAAATATCTGCGATATTTTAGTGCGATTCTTTTTTTTTCGTCTTTCATTTCAGCAGTTTTAGCTCCGCTGTATTTTGTAAGATTTCAAAAGTTTATCGATTTGATAGGCTTGGAAAAACTACCTCTTGTTTCTTCAAAGTGGGCAATCTGCTGTGCAAAATTTGTAATTCGATTGAATTCTTTGGCGTTCAAGGACAGTTATAATTAAAACACATAAGTCGATCCTTTTCGGTTATGATACTATTTTTAGTACTTTCTAAGTCAACCTTGGAGAACTCTTTATTAAAGGGAGAATTTATTTTAAATTTCATTCCCCATGTTTTTTGAAATTAATGTTGACCAGAATATTCTTCAGTGAAGCCATAATTTTTGTTTTGTACCTGGATTGTGTTTGTATTTCAATATGCTTATGGTTGGAGCCTGCTTGGCCTTTTGTCAAATAGTGTATGTGTATAAATTTTCGATATTGAAACCTTGGCATCTCATTTAAGGAAAGAAATCATTTATTATTTTCGGTGACCATAAATTCGTCTGTTGATGAATCGGTTGAGTTGCTGGTCGAAGTCCTCTGTGGCGGAGGCGTAAACAAAAAGTATTCTACGAATAGCCAGTTATGACGTTGTAAGAGCTGCGGTTTGTTCCAAATTCAGATGCAAATTTATTGGATTTGTTATTTTTTATGTAATTATTTTGAATATCATGGCTCTGTGGTCAGCAGTGAATTTCTCGTGGTCATCAAACAATTATAAGTACACTTCCTTAGTATGAGTCAGCAATTTTCCTCATTTATCAAATTGTGATTTTTTTTTAAAAACAAAACTACAAATTTAAATTGTGGATAATTGAAAATTATAGAGTGGTTTCGTAGAAAAATACCTGACAATTGAAGAAAATATTAATTTATGAACATTATAAATGTGTGAGATTACCAAATTTATGAAGCGGTGTCCAGTTTTCAAGAATATTACAATCACCATCTTGGCTTTTCTCATATCTTGTTTATTCATTCATTCGAGTATTCAGTCAGAGCACAAGTTATTAGGTATCCTCTGACTTACGCCACCATCCCTTCAGGGATTTGAACAAGAGTAATGGCCGGTTATAAAGTTTGAAAGTACATTTAATATTTTCCATTAATTAAGTAATATATCATTATAGCTACATTTCCGTGAAATATGAGCCCCCTATTGGCATGACATAATGATCATAAGATATTTATACTTTTTTCTTCATCTTCAAAGGTAGGATGAATATTGAAGAATGTAAATAGGTAACCTCTATATATGCTCTATTGTTTCATACTTTATATCGTTTAGTGGAAGCAAAAAATAGGTATTCATCATGAAAAAAAATTTTTTTCTTCATTATGATGGGTCAGCTATTTCTTATTTTATTTTTTCATCTATGTGGTCGACTAGAAGACGCGGAGGCCGGATTTACAGAATGTTTTCTATAGCCTCTTCGGGCTTAATATTGCAGCGTAATTTGAGAACCAGTCTTGTAGTTCGGTTTTCTGTTTTTATTCGTGCATGAGCAGTTTGTATGGCTGTACGTTGAGTACTTCCTGAGAGAGGCAGCAGACGACAGGAAAATGCGGGTAGAAAAGGAAGGAAGAAGATGAGTGGAGTGGAGTGAGAAAAAAACTGCCCGTCGCCTCTCGGAAATATGAAGACGGAAAGGAACTACCGCATTTTAGATTAAAAGAAAAACCGGTTATGCGTGGAATGCGATGATCTGTGGCCACAACAAACTCCAGCGAACGTTGTATTCGTTTCCACGTTTCGACCTTATGCTCGCCTCACCTATGTCCATCTCCAGTTCCTGTGAATATCACTCAGAAGACCGAGGTCATTATGGAGACATATTGCTCTGAATTCTGTGCGACTCGATCGAGCATTCAAAAGCAGTTCAAAAGGACGTGCATTCTATATTGAATAATTGCCGTACCTTTGAGCAAAGTTCCCTATTCGCAAAGTATTCCTCACACATCACTTTTCCTCTTTCCGCCATGATTATGACATGCATGGAATCTATTTATGACTGCGTTTTACTCAAAACTACTGTTTTGGACTTGGATCATTCCGGTTCTCAGCCTTTGACATAGGTTTCGAGAGGAAATTATAAGAAAAAAGAGTTATAAAATTTTCATATCTGATACCACTTCGCGGGCGAAAGAAATTAAAAAAACGAAACGAACAGTACAAAAGACAACTACCCACTCAAATCGTCTCCTCTAAAAAGCTTGAGAATTCAACCCTTCATCTTAATCGACCTCAATATTTTAATTTCTTAAAAACAATGGGGGGGTGGAAACTCCCTTGAAGCACAATGACCTTAACAAATTGATATTTAGTCAAACTACTGCAGAGACACTTCTCATTATAAAGAGGGACAGAAAAAAAATCGCAAGAGCTACGAATCTAATTTCTTTCATTCATCGTGTCAGTCTTTGTCACTTGTACTGTTTCTTTTTTTCACACGTAGCTATTCCAGTTTCTGAGACGAAAAATTGTCCTTGTTTTTTCCCGCTCTTTTAGAAATCCGCTTTGTTTTCAAACTGTTTTTTTTTCTCGTTTATTGTTGTTACCAATCAACTTGGTGAGTACCTTACTTCATCTTTTTATTGTAACGAATGTCAAAATGAAAAAGTAATTTCTTGACGTCAAATTTTACTCTGTTTGTTGAGGTACCTGCGATGTATAAGAATTCTGTTCTACTCGAGTATATAGCTACAAAAATCAAAAGTGCTTTTCACCCTTCATTTTGACGATGCGTATATTATTTTGTTCACAATTATAAACATTATCGTGATGCTTTTTCAGCTGAGCCAAACTTGTTTAATTCTATCGGAGAACAATGGATTTGCTTTTAATAATTTGACTAGAATAACTATTCTTTATCAGTGGCGTGCTAAGTTCACTTTCACTCAGCAACATGCTGAGGGCCCAAAATTTCATCTCACAATTTTCAGTCATTTTTTAGGAAAAATAGAAAAATTTCCTTGAAATATGCAAAATTTTCCGCAAAATTTGGGCAAAATAAGGGCCCCAAAGTAAAAGCATGCTGAGGCCTCACAATACCCTTTGCACGCCACTGTTCTTTATAGTCACGAAAGTTGGCGATCTTCCCTTTTGAAATTATTCTTTCTACTCTTTTTATACATAATGTGTACGACTAAATAATAACCTCGGTCCAGTGCTGTATTTTCATTCTACTGTAGGACTATACTTGTTGAATAGGGATAGCTTAGAGATTATAGCATCCTAATCTTATATTTGTAGAAATGAAAGCCTTATTACAAAATTAGTGACGTAAATTAAGTATGCATATTCTGCTTTATAACTTTTGTAAAATCATTTGCGTTTCATAAGCTTTTTTTGATGCAGACACAGTACCAATAAGGGCTAGATGTATTGAATAGGAAAATGTCGAAAGCATAGCAAAATTAAATTCTGAAACAGTATATTAAAGTAAATAATTTCCACTCTGAATTTAAGAAGTATATAGCACCCTGAGTGGAGGATAATTTGGTTTTGCGAGGCAAATTTAATATGTAAGAGCTATGTATTATTATTTTAAAAATTATTGAAAAACTATAAAAATAATTTGGCAGTGAAAGACAAGAAATAGAATTTGACTGAAATCCTCTTTTTGGTGTTTGTGCTGATTCTAGCTCTACGAACTATCCTGTGTAGACGGCCCTTTTTACCCATTCTCGATATCTACTCTCATTCTCAAAATATAGCCAGTTAAAGTTTTGCATTTAACATTTTGTTGATAATATTTACTAAAAAATTCATGAGAATGAAGATTAAGCTGGGTATGCTTCACTAGAAGCCAGCAGTACTCCACAATTCGGTTGTACGTATATTTCATGGGACGAACTTCTGAGACATCGATTTTAAATGCAATACTCTGTTGGCATTCAGTACCAACCCGCATCTAGATATTTGATTTGTGGCATTGGATATTGTATTTCAAATTAGAAAAAAATGTGACTTTCCCAAGCCGTATAAATCTCATACTCATCATCGACATCGAGTTGGTCTGCCTGGTTCAAAATTAGCGAATGACATTGCGCATCAAGTTCATAGTGCGGCTACCTCGAAAGTATTTTATTCAACACTTTGCGACCGCTTCTTCCAAGCGGCTAAATACCAAAAAATAATATTTCTTGGCCAGAATTTTTTAAACGTGTTTTTGTTCACAGCTCTTTCATCGAATGCACTGACAAACGAACCGTAATAATTGTATTTCCGCTGTTTTTTTTTTTTTCTGTTTTGGGAATTGATACGGTGGTGATAACAATATAATTTTTGTTCTCTGGCCCTTTCATCGTTCCACGTGGACTTTTCAATTGCACCTACTTTTCTCATTGTCTTTATTATAACGCGCCGTTTGAAAAGTCATCATGTCGGCTTGTTCCATGCGACTCGTTTTATAATCACTGCTGAATTCTTCTATTTGTGGCAGATTCATGCTGAGTTGCTATACCTGCTTGCACATTGTATAGAAGTTAGATCCATCCTAATGTTTCTGGGTGCTGAGTGCTGACCACGAATAACAATTCTAAAATTTATAGTCATTTTCAGTTATTGTACCTACTTAACATTTTACTATGCGTCTTTCTATAGAAAATTGTTAAAAATTAGTCATTCTTTGGTGTATCATGAAATGACTATATTAAAAGTTTATTAGGACTCGGACAGTTTTATGGAAAAATAAATTTTGAATACTGATATAGATAATTATATTTTTGACACTCGATTTTTTAGATTAAAAAATTCGTTTTTAGCGAGTATTGAGGCGCGTGTAATCTTTTACACATGATTTTTATTTGATGGAAAAGTCAATTTTGGCTTATTTTTGGTCACGTGGGTAAATTCGGAAATAATTGAATGCAAAAATAAATTCAATAGACGAAATCGGCAAAACATATACTCGTACATATCACTAGAAATACATATCAGCTTTTACTCGATTACTCAAAGGACCAGGTGGTGTCATATATATGACACCACAAGAGTAACCTCAAAGGACCAGGTGGCGTTGTATGATACAAGTCAGTGGTTCTCAAAATATTGGTCCTTTGAGAAATTCATCTCAAAATTTTGACTGGTGTCGTATATGACACCACCTGGTACTTCTCGTGATATTATGCAAAACATAAATGATGCGCGCGCTGTTGTCAGTAATTTGTCGTCGGTCTGTTCTTATCAATAATCTCTTGATTAATTTTCCTGGTGGTTCGTTGGTTATTCAATTTAATTGCTTTAAATTTTCTAATTTTCATTATTGCAGTTATTTTTTATGCATTAGATATCATGAAAGATGTTAACACGTGTCATATCGATGTCACATGATAAAATGAAACTTGCGTATTATTCGTGAACATTTGACTTTATTTATTCGACAAATCAATTTTGTTGTGTGTGTGAGAGATCGTACGTAATTTTTCACAGATGAATTTATTGTAACTAGCCCCGTTCCCCGAGAAAATAAAAATTTTATAAAAGTCGCGAGGAAAGGTATAGTAAATGAATTGGCCTTCAGCAAAAATCCGTCTGGTATAGGTATATAGGTAACTGCAGGCTAACTGCCGAAAATTTTTTGGAGGCGAAATGTTGCAAAGGTTAGTCTATGCTGTCCTATATCGAAGTTTAGTCGTTTAATTATTGTGAAGCTGTACAATGTTGAAAACTGGGTGCTGAAATGACAATGGAAAGCAGAGACGAGCGATGTATTCTATGCATGTGAAAGTTTGATTCGATTTCAGCGTTTCTCTAACAAAACGAGATGAAAACGGTTTAGAGAGATTCGAAAATGATATTATTGTCGATTTAATGAACCATTTTATTCGACAGAATTGCCGAGTTGAAGAGAAAAGAACGACGATGAGTGCATATGAAAAGCTATTCTCAATTACTGATGTGAAACTTTACAAAAATTTTATTTGAAAAAAAAAAAAATTTACATAGAACTTAAACTTAATTTCGTATCACTGGTTATTATTTGAACTTCCTCCTTCCTGCTCGCTATTCTGCTCTTTTTAAAATGAAAGAAAAGCGAAAAGTTTATCCGGAGCAGTTGGTTATAATTTAAATTCTTTTGTAGAGAAAAACGACGCAGAGATGGAAATATTCTCTTAAAATAAGTTTTTACATTGTATCATCCGATTCAGTTTTCTTCAAGTCTTGATTAATTTTACGAGAGGTAATCTTTTTTTTTTTGCCCTCCTCCGCCACTTCGTCCTTTAATTTTTGTTTTTGATTTGGAAACATGGAAAATGCTCGTTGACTGAAATTAGTTTGGAGTCGAAAAAAGGAGGAGTGATGCTTTTTTCATCTCCTTTCTGTATCATTGCCACGGATGAAAGTTTTGCATAGGCCTCTCATAAGTATAAAGCAGCAGCATTATCGTCATTTGCTGGGTGAAATTTTTAATAGGAAAATGGGGCAGTATTAGAATTACGACGCGGAAAAGTTGTTAAGTAGAAGAAAAGTTTACTCATTAGTGTCCTTCTTTTTCTCGGTTAATTTGCTCGGAATTATTTATGAAGGTGAGAGAAAAGTAAAAAGTCGCAGCGTGAGCGAAGGTACCTGAGGAGAATTCCATATTCGAGGATGACATTGGGTTCAATCGTAGAGAAGTAGGCTTCTTGAGAAATTGTCGAAAAGTTTAGAGACAATATATTATTCTTGCCTGAATTTGGTATTGGTATTGTATTCGCAATGAGGCTGAGCAACAGAACCACAAGTAGCAGTAGCAGAAGTGATACTAGAGGCAGTAATTAATTCCTCGAGAGCGAGGTAATTATTAGATACGTATAAGGCCAATTGAAAGAAAATATTTTATAATATTGCCTGTAAATCTGATTTATGGGTTACTTAAGTAATTCTTTGTTACCGAAGGACAGTTTTTATATTTTCTCGGCAATGGCTAGTGTGGTCGTATAATACCCCTCATTTGTGGGCTTATTTTGGCTACCCAGGTCCTGGTGGCAGAGATATCAATCTCCGAACTCAACATAAACACACTTGTGGTAATGGAAGTGCTACATACACTATCACAATAAGTACTTTTAAATTTTAATATTTTCATACCAACTTCAGGACAATAACAGGTTTTATATGAAAAACTAAGTTCCAATTTATTAAAAATTAGTGAAAAATAATTATAAAAATATTGTAAATTAGTATAAATATGTTGGAAATTAGAGTGTGCTGCATCGTAAAATTTAATATAATGGGAATAATGAACTGCACGCAAGATAAGAGTTTTTCACGAAATGTATGGCCACAAAAATTCAATATGAGGTAACAAAATAAATAGTGGAAATCACAAAATAACATGCTCACGCAATCTCAATAGGTTTCAACAGAAATTTTAAATATTCTCATTCAGTCTAGTGTAAGCAACGAGTTGAGTGTGATATTGTTCATTTCTGGCAGATACATTCCATTCAGATACTTTTTTTTTTTATGTTCAGTCTAATCAAAATTTTTAGCCATCAAATGAATTTACCTGCAAAAGCAGTGGTGATAATGTTCTTTTTTTTTTATTCAAAGTTTAAACTAAAACTGAATTATATTTTTTCACTAACCATTAACAAATATCTTAACTTCCAAAATAAACGGATTCGCTCGTAAAAGGATAAAAAAAAATTTTAAATAATTTTTTGACAATTGTGAAAATCACATTTTTTCCGGGGTACAAATTTTTTGGGCATTTTTTTCCCCCTGTGCAAATATAATTTATTTTACGTGATTTTTCTGTTCCTTAGTTATAATAAATTATTATTGCGTTTGATCTCATTTTTTTATAGGTGACATACAATTTTTTGGAGAAATATTTGTCTTTCGTGCATTATATATAATTTCTGTTCATATGCATTATTTTTGACGTGCATTCCTCTTTTTTTTTGCGGGCTGAAAAATCACACCCAATATATTTTGTATTAATTTTCCACATAAAACCTGATTTATCTCAAAAATAGTAAGCAATATACTAATTTTTAATTTTTTTAGTTCCGCAGAAACCCCAGTCGCTGCGCTTAGCGCTTGAAAAAATTCGTTTTCTCTTATTTTTAATAAAATAATATAAGTACCTACACATTTTTTGAGTACGTTTAAAAGTGCAAATCATTTATAGCAACAAGTATTTGGAAATTTTGTAAGTCTCCCCCTTCATACACTTCATTACCTTTGTTTTCAACTCGACTCTGGCCGTCCCCATATTTCACGTTCGCGAGCACGGTCAGGTGAGAAGAGTATCGATTCAGCTCAGCTGTTCATTTACCCCTTTTAAATCTGAACCGCACCCTTTACCAACTCCATCTGGTGCCTAAAAACAAACACACATATCGTAATAATATGTGCATTTGGGGGAAAAAAATTCGACTACTCTCTCCTTCCAGAAGCGCAGTACCAGCGTCTGAATAAAAACAAAAAAGAAAATCGATTAAAAGCCTCCTTCGTCGCGCAGATTAAAAATATAATCATTTTAACGGGAATAAGTGGCAACGGGGGGAAAGAGAAATGCATAGGCAGAGAATATAGTGGAGCGAAAAAGAGGGAAAAAAAAGGAAAGGGAAAACAGAGAGCGGGAAAGGAAAGAAAAAAAAGGCTGAAAAGCGCGGCGGCGAAGTTGAATAAGTAACCGGGGGTACGCCTAATTTTCCGTTCCAGTCTAAAATTAAAGCTCTTTGGGGCGTGCTGTGTGGCTGGGGAAACGAGGTGGAAATTGTGGGAAAAGTCGGGTGGGGGCGGCGGGGGCAAGAATTTCTTTCCCAATTATGTGTCGCATTTCGCCGGTCGCGAAAACTCTGGCTGCAACTTCTCCCCGGCTATGACTGCGTGAAAAAAAAGGGGGGGGTTCAATAGGTTCGAGTGTCGAGGTGGGTGTAGGTTTGTGTGTATGGAGTTCACTGGCATAATGTAGTATCCAATATATACAAGGTGTCCTAGTTCTCATATTGGTAAGCCAGCTTCAGTAAAAAGATCTCATTGTAAGTACGTCAGATTTGCACCAGAGGACAGATTTTATGTGATGAGGAAGTGCTAAGTAAAATTTAGTGTCAATTGCAGTTCTGCGGTTCTCTATAGAAATTCGCAAAAATATAGCCCAAAAAGTATGATTTTCGAAGGAACGGATTCCTTCGAATTTTAACGGATTTTTCAGCTTCGATGGCCACTATAATGGAGAAAGAACGGAATCGATTGACTTAAAATTGATACGATACGCAAATAGAAGCTTCTAAAATATGTATACCATTCCAGTTTGAAGTCATAATCTGTTGGTTAGTTTTCGTAAAATGTGGTTTTGAAGGCTCAAAACGTGAAATTTTCTTTGACACTATTACCAGCAGATTTCCAACATAAATTTATTTTTTACCCAATTTTTGCATAATCCTGAAACGTAAACTTTCATGAAATGTTGAATTAATTATTCAATCGCAGACCCTGCAATTTTAAGTTGAGACCAAAAATTGTTTTTTTAATTTTTGATTCATTTCAATGAATTTTCATTTCCTAATGCAGGCTTGCCAACTTTATATGGGACACCCTGTGTAGCTTATATACATTTTAAAATAATATATAAAGATGTTTTGGATAGAGTGGCTTATGAGACGGATTTTGTTACCCCGTTCACCCCTAACGAGGGAATATAGTTTTGAATATGTTTTAATAGTCGACGTCGAACGAACACCCCCCCTCCCTCCCCCACTGCCAGCTACCTCTCGATCTGTATTTTAGAAATTTATTCGTGCGTACGCGTTTGTGTGTATTTCTGGAGGATAGGAGAAAGCCGTTGATCTTTTTCACCCCTCAAAGCTATAGAAAATTATAAAAAGATTTGGCGTGGGCTTTTGTATGTAATTGCGAAAGATATTGGCCTTTTCACAGGCAGACGTAGAAAGAGGAAAGCGTTTCGCCGCAGGCCTTTTTTGTGGACGAGGGGAAGGGCAGATTTTGTTAGTGCGGATTTACAGAGCGTTACGACGAAAAATTTTGAAAATACCACTGGGTTGTGGGAGAGGGGTCGAGAAGAACGAGGGTGGTCGAATTGAGAAATATACGAAGGCTAAATTTATTCGAGCGTAATCGAATAGCAAAAATGTATTTGTTATCTGAGAAATTGCCAATTCGTAGATTACACGCATTTGTAAAGCCAAAGGTTAGAGTAAGCCTGTATAGTGTGAGAAAAAACTTTTTCTTCCTGCTTTCGACCTTTTTTACGTCGCGTCGCTCTACCTGGGTTTTGTAAGTCCGTTTTTTTCTGGTTTGCTATTTCTATTATTGTTTCATCAATTTGGTGGGCCGATAATGCTGAATTTAGTTTTTCGCCGTTGATGATTATATAGAACGATATAGAGCAGTCAGTGGCGAATCCAAGGGGGGGGGGAATCCTCTTCCAAAAAAATAGACCGATAATCCACAAAAAAATAAATTTTCTTGAACCCTTCCCCCTTTATGCTGAAAAAAACACAATCTCATCATTTTAGCACTTACCATGCTTTGAAAAAATTTGGATCTCCCTCCCTCCCAAATGGAGCTCTGAATCCGCCACTGAGAGCAGTATAAATATACATTTATAGCTGTTCCTTTGAGGAACGCTAGTCTGTAACCTGTTAACTCACATAAAGACGTTTCTGTACACTCTCTGTTGCATCATCACTCATCAGGTTTAAGACTTATGAACATTGATAATATGCAAGATAATGACCCGTATAATATTGCATATTTATTTGATTACTTTCTGTTGAGCGCAGAAAAAGGAAGGAAAAAGTCGGGAAGTATTTTTTCAAAGTGTGTCACCATTTATTTTACCAATTACCCAGTTTCCTAAATTACGTATTAAAATGAAACGCCCTTGTTTTGTCATCCCGTTTCCGCTTGTCTGCCATTTTATTTAACCAACGATCTGTTTAATTGGTATCGCGCATCATGTAGTTATTCGAGTGACATAGACCTCGAATGAAAGTAAGTTGACATTAACACAAAATTACGCACTGTCAATTTTCAACTGGATGATAGTATTCCATTTAGCGGACGAGTTTTGTGTAGTTTTCAAACTGGTTTTTCATTTACTCTTCGCTTATTATATATTTGTATTATTTTTTTAAGGGTATGCTTTACCATACGAAAAAAATGTAAAAAACAGAGAAATTTTCCAGACTAATTTCTGCTTGAGTTCTCAACTTAAAGATATGATTTTTGAATATGTTATAGTTATAAGATGAACTTACGGATGTATAGAGTTGAATTTTCAATTTACATTTTCTGGTAGCTAAAATTAGCTATCAAAGTTACATCAACTTTGCGTATTTGTAGAAGCGGCGTTGTTTGATTTTAAATAAAATTCTAACTATCCTTAAGTTCATCATATAACTATAACATATTCAAACATCGTATCTCTTAGATAAAAACTCAGCCAGAAAACAGTTGGGAAAATTCCCTCATTTCATGAAAATATTTTTTTTAATATCGTTTTATCGGACAGTTTGATAAAGAAAATCATTAAGTTCGTATTGGTTGAGCTAATTAAGAAGTTAGATTCATATTTTTTCATATTTCATCCTCAGAAGTTCTTCCCATGAGATATTCATAAACCCCAATTGTGGAGTTTGAGCGTCTAGTAAAGCATACCCAAGGTACCTACCTAGTTGATATACAGTACTCGCCGGTTGTTATAATTATGGATAATGGAATAATTCGCTTAATATACTGAATTGTTGCTAATTCCAATTGCCCCATTTAAAATACATTATATTTTATCCGGTTAATATCATAGAACATAGGTTATTATCATGAAAATCCCCTGCACGAGTAAGATGAAGTGTGGTTTTTTCATGTTAAATTTTATCTACACATATGTGTTAACTCAAGCAGTTCACCATAGGTCTCTTGATTTTGACTTGCATTATAAATATGAGAATTTTGTTCAAAGTTATATTTTGAATAGTGATACAGACTATAGAGAAACAAACTAATATTACTGACTTTTTTTCAATTCAACTTGAAAAACTTGCTTTAATTTGACCTTAATTTGAAAATAAAATATGCATATTATGTGTCTATTTCTGTGTTTTTTTTTTGGGCGCTGCTTTATGGAATAAGCCGCTTATTATCATGATTTTCTTCTGGGCTGAAAGCTGTTACAATAACCGACGGGTACTGTATTAGATATTAGTTTTCAATTGCAGTTTGAAACACCAATAACATAGACTAGTTCTAAGAAATATATGGCATTAAGACACTATAATTTATGATGTTATATCTAGTTACCCAACATTTGTGAAATTGCTGTTAATATTCCTCTCTTTTTTAAGTTAAACTAACTTAAGTGTCCATCGGCTTTGGCTCAACTTGAACTTGGTTAAGCCTTCCTTAAAAGTTGAGCTCGCATTGTACTTTGTAGGTACACCGTCTTTTACCAGAGTTTGAAAAAATGTATTCTGTCAACATATTTAATCAGTATAGTAAAGTCAACTGGAGAGTTTTAGTCTTCTCGTTTCCCTCACAAATAAAAAACTGTTGTTAATGCATTCATAAATAAGCCTACTGTTTTTTATATCCTCTTCCCTACTGATGTGCTCCTTTCTTCTTGTATAGCATTTTGAAAAGGGATCTTACATTTTTTACAATTTTTTTCGGTTTGTTATTTTCTATTGAAAAATAAAAACGTATTATGAGAAAAAGTCAACTCCGTTCTGAATTATCTTTATCCGAATTAACCGCCATGAATGACGGCACTACTGTAAGTTCAGACGACGAATGATATAAAGACTTTTGATTTATGGTAGTATCGCTAGCAGGAAGAGAGATCGAATGTAAAAGCTGGTAGGATAAGTTTTGATTTATATAAACGTTTGGCTGGGGGAAGTTATTCTTGCCTTGGTTTTCGAAATATTACCCCCTCCGCACTTTATAGTGGTAAGAATTTATACTACTACTGGTGCGATACAAAGTTTATCAATTATTATTTATATCCGTTCTTGGCTCACCGCACTACCCTTTATGCAGTTTTGTGGAATGCGCCTCATTTCCGAGGTTTTCCTACAAGCTGAGATTCCGACTCGGTTGCAGTTTCTCGGGAAAGATGAAAATTATCGAGGCAATATTGGTATGAGTTTACTTCGCGTGTCTTTTAGTTCATCTAAAAGCTTTTGGATTTATGTTTGGTCAGACCTTATAACTATGCACCTTTTCTATTGAAATCGTTGCACTGAAAGAGCACCGAGAAACTTCCAATTGTATCTGTGACATAGCTCGGTGAGTTTTTTCCTATACATCCGGCTAAAAGTATTACCGCACTTTCAAAATACGAGGCGAGTTCCAAAATTCTGTTCGCACGTTTCATATCTCTGGCCCTGGTAACACTGATGCAACAAAATTTTAACTGGAGTATCAGCACCCTCATGACACATTACCATAAAAATTTCATGGTCCTATCATGTTTCAATCTTGAGTGATAATAATTTGAAAATGAGCAGTAGAATATAAGAGCCATCCAAGTATGGGATGCAGGGTTTCTCTTATTTTCCCAATTTGAAAGGTCCAAAGTGAACAGCTACAGAGTCGACAACATGCATCAGAATGTGTACGGATATGAGAATGTGTTGGCCAGGCGCACTGCTCAAAATTCAAAGAAACAGCGTGAAGGAGGACGAGAGAATAATACCACAAAAAACCAAACCGATAGCCCAAGCCCTACGACCACAAAATATAGGTGTATGTGTGCGTGTATGTGTGTGTGCGCTTAGTGTTGACTGTTGGCAGACGGTACATGCTTACCGCAGTACACCAGCACACCAGCACACAGTCGCGTGATTTTTACTCAACATTAGCCATACTGCAATTTTTGTGGTGTATGAAAACTTTTGCATGGCAATTTCTCCTTTATTCTGCCGGTCTAGATGTGTGCCTTGGGAAAAATTTGTTGTGAGACACTTTTAACCACCCCTCTTCATTCACTGACCTTGCTTCATCTAATTACCATCGACTCTAGCCATTGGAAGCTGAATCGTGAGGAAAAATTTTGCTTTTAATGATGTTATTTGAGAAAAAAAACAAAATTGTTTCAAAATTTGGACAGAGCATTTCATCAAGATTATATTTAAAAACTTATACTGCGCCATAATAGCAGTCTTGATGGCTTGGTACATGGTGTGGAAAAGTTGCCTGAAGTCTCTTCTTTCCAGTGGAACCAATTGCAGGTCTCTATCTCTGTTAGCTTTTAAATGGTGGGGGGTGCGAACCTACTTTTGGAACGCGCCTCGTACTTTATGTAACATACCTATACATTGCTACTTTACATGAAACTACAAGTTTTTGAAAATGTTTTGAGCCCTTCACTCTGAAAATTGACTCATACTGACGAGGGAAAGATACCGATTGCCAAAGGCTAATTCAGATAAAACTCTGCATACATATTTGGTTTTTTGGCAACTAACCTAATACCATATTCCGTTTACTAGATGCCAGAAATTGCATTTGGAGGTCTGCGTGGCGTAGTGGTAGAGTGCTATCAGCCTTGCGATTGAAAGGTCCTGGGTTCGATACTCATCACCGACACAACCTGAAGCACTTACCAAGATCTGGCGAAGGACCGACTTGAGTGCTCGGCGCATGACTAAGAATTTGTGCATCCGAGACTCCCCAATCACCCCCACACCATCCTTACCACGAGTTCCACCTCACCTACAAAACCTACAGTTCAATTCAAACCCCAACCATCCGCCCAAGACGTGAAAGACTTCTGATGTCATAACATGTCTATAAATAAACCTTGGTGAAAAAAAAAAGAAAAAGTGAAATTGCATTTTATGACTTCTATTTCAGAGTAGGATGAACTTATCGATAGTTGAGATTTAAGCACTTTTCAAAGGAAATTCAGCTTTTCTATGATTATCTGTAATTTTGGAGATAATTGAATGGTGACAGAACAGAATTTTCTTTCAAAAGTATACTTCATCAGTTGACAAAATATGATTTATTAATAGTGTAAAATTCTTTGGTCTAATTTTTTTCCTGCCTTTGTTTTTGTTTCAGGTGAGAAATGCATATAATCATAAGCTATGCTGAAGTGTTTCATTTGAGAGCTCGAAATTCGTAAGTCCGAAAATCTCCATCAGTGCCCTTGTTTTTTAATGACTATAAATCAGGTTAATGGTGACTTGAAAAAAATCTCACTCTTTATAGTTTTCACAATTTTCGACGAATAAAAGAAAATTGAATGTTAATCTACTGAAGCGTTTCATAACATGGAATTCGAATTTTCTCCTTTTACCCTCCTCAGAAGGAGGAGAAGGAGGTATACGACCTAAACGGCCCGTTTTATATATATTTATTTTTACTCTTTCACGCTTCTTAAATTCTGCTTTTGAAATATTGGCAGTATTATCGAGCCAATTTTTTCATCCCCTCACCTCTGCACCCCCGTTTTATTTAAAGTAACCCAGATATACTTCAAGTTATTGGCAGTACGAAAATAATAGTTATTTTCTTTCGAGATTTTTACCGAAGTTGAGAAGCTAATCGTCTATCTGTGATTAGGAGATACTCGTATGTACAAGGAAAGAGAACCTCCACATTATAAAATAAATCAGAAGCCGTAATTTGAACACTCGAAAGAATAATTGAAAATGCCAACGAACCAGAATATCCATCATATGGGAGAGCCTGAAGAAGGTACAATTGCTGGACCATTATCATTAATTACTACTTGCTGGTGTTTTTTTTTTTTTTTTTTTTTCATAAAAAGTTTACGTGGACTGGCCAGCATTGGTGTGATGTAATGAAATTGGTTCATGGAATCCAAAAGATCCATTCGTTTCTAAAACGAACGTCGTTCAGCTGGAAGGAAGATAAGGAATGAAATGAGAAGCGAGAGAAAAAAACTTGAGATGCAACAGAGTCTTGAATAAAAAAAGATAGTCGAATCGTACAAACGCTTCTAGAGTAAAATAACTTACCGCCATTGTATAACGGTAAATGTACACACCACGAGGTACCTCGGCGAGATCAGACAATTCGTTTTTATATTGAGGGAAAGAAAGGAAAAAAAGAAAATAAGGGAACCGAAATAGATGGAAAAAAGATTGATATCATCAATTTTTTCTCGGCCATCGATTTTCGAGCAGTCCATAAAATCGGACTTATAAAGCTATTGAATAACGATTAAAATAAGCAGTAGATTTTGAAGTTGCAAAATGTACGAATTTTGTAGAACATTATTTTAATTAACAGAGATTTTCCATAATAGGTATTATATATTATAATCTAATTGTTTTGGATCCAGTTTTGTATCAAACTGCTATCTCTGATTGGTCAACATTTTCAAATATTTATATGAATTTTTCGCTGATGACTTTTACCCGCGTGATACTATGTACCTACTGCACCAAAAGCATGGCTGTGGAGATAAGCGAGTTGAGTGATTTTTCGTAGCTGAAATGAGTACCTACGAGGGTAAAAAAATGGTGTAAATTTCGAATAATATTGCAGGAGGTTATAGAAATAACTTCCAAGAAAATTCAGTTTTACATTTTTTTATTTTTATTTTTTCGTTCAGAATAATTTTTTTCATGTTTACCTTGAAAAATAATTTCGAATCATAAACAATTATCCAAGTATAGAAAATATCTGTGCCAAATGTGTAATTGTATAGTCTTCGTTGAAATTTTTCTACGAGGGTACGCAAGGTTATTGATCCACATCTTGTCTATTTTTTTTAATTTTTTTTTTTTGGTTTCTTCGCGAGTTTACATTTTTGTTAGCTACATTTTTTTTTTTTTTTTTGAGTCAGTGCGCCCAATGAGTGTAATAACCAAGCCAACGAGAATGGAAACCGGTTCCAAGTTCACATCGAAGACTTTTTTTTTTCTTACCTCCATCTCTCTCACCAACGCACATTTCTCCTTCTCCATACATTTCACCTTCTTTCTGTCTTCGTCTCTGTCTCTGCGTACAGCTCAGGTACCTAATACCTGTACCTTCTTTCTCTGTGCAAACCGCCCGCAGATTGAACTATTTTAATTATCGCCTGGGGGTAAGCGTAACCTTGCCAATGAAAATTACACGCCGAATTCCCGCGTGTTCTCAGGCGTGCGCGTATGTGTGAGTAACGAACGTGTAATATTCTGTGCACTGGAACAGGAGGGCAGAATATGTTATAAACTTTTACAACGATTGTAGCGCAGCCAATGTGTTGTAGTGCTGGAGATCACTAAACCAGTTGCGAATTTTCGGAGACCATAGAATGCAGTTTACGAAGCAGCAGATATAGATGAATGTAAACAGTCGCATACGTAGTTTTTTATACAGTTTTTGAGGTGGTAGGGTGCGTTTCTTTTGAACAGTAAATATTACCATTACTATGTAATGCCCTACAGGATTTTAATCTGTGTGAGTAAAAAAACAACGTAAACTGCTCTTACTGGCCATGAAATGCTGGAATCAGCGTGACTCGAGTCACACGTTTTTTCTGTTCCTCTTTGCTGCCTTCCACCTTTTATGGGCTGGGAAGAGGGACTGCGATGCAAAGCAGGTCCAGCCCAACCCGTTAAAGCGAAGCAGCCACATACCGATGGTCCGTATAAATTTCACGCTCGTCTTGTCTGGTATATGAAGGCCTCGGACTAGCTGCAGTTGTGCGAAGAGGAAACAGTTCAAAATCCTCTAATCGAGCATCGTGTATTATTAGTGATAATGTTAGGTCGGCTAAGGTTTCACGTTTTAGTGATAAGATAGTTGAAGGGAATAGACTCAATAATGGTGTGATCACATCATGGTTGTCCTTTGGCGTAAACTACAATTTTTTGGGGGGAATAATAAACTGCACGCAAGAAAAAAGAGGTTGGCATGAAATGTATGGCCATGAAAAATCAGTATGAGATAACAACATGAATAGTGGAAATCACAAAATAACTTGCTCACGCAATATAAATAGGTTTGAATGGAAATTTTACATGCTTCTCACAAAATTTGAGCGCCAAGAGGGGAAGTGGAAATCATTCGAAGAATTTAAAACATGGCGCACAGAAATATGGAGAATAGATGTATCAGAGGGCCATGTAACGTGCAATTATCCATTTTTTGTTTAAAAAAATTGATGCAAGCATTTAGTTGGTATGCTGATCAGGCGCAAAGATGTTCAAGTGCCACCGGAGGCAAAAACTGCTCGTTGGGCCAGAAGAGAAAGCGAGGATGACCATCGAAGGCAATAAGAGCCCTTCTTTTCCAATAATTTCAGAATTTTAGGCTTCAGTTAAAACTGAATTTTTTAAAAAATAATTTTTTGACAATTGTGTGTCCAATAATTTCAAAATTTTAAGCCTCAATTAAAACTGAATTTGTTTTTGAGTAATTTTTTTGACAATTGTGTATCCAAAAACAAACTTGCCCCCATGCCCGCCATCATAATGAACCGTGTTTTTGTAACGTCATTTAAAAAAAATGTTTACTTATCAACAGTTCTGGTCGGATTTACAAATGCTATAATATTATGATGAACATCTGAGTTATCACTATTACAGTTTTCAAGTGTAAGATCCGAATTTAGTCAATTTTATGTAATTAATCAAACATAACTATTGACTCCTACTGATTCTAGTAAGTTACATGTCACTCAAAATTTTTGGAATAAAATGAGATGTATTTTTCATCACACAATGATACCTAAATAAAAGTTATTTCATGTTTTCATTTTTTCTTTTTTTTTTAAAAGATAAAACCAAACAGTGATTTGCAAGAAGGGAATAAGTTTTTTTTTTTTTTTTTTTTTCAAAAATCGAGTTCTAAGTTTTAATTGTATACACCAGTAAGTGGACTTACAACTGCTTTTAAAATTTTTTTTTTTAAATTGAACTTTTTTTGGCAATTTTTATTTTCTTTTTAGCGACGTTTTTTTTAAATGATGCATTTTAAAAATGGTTTCACTAGTTTTCTATTGTAATGCAGTACTGCTGAACTGTTTCGTAACCGTTTGATTCATTAACCAAAACTGTCTGCTGACTGTCAAGGTACCATTCATTTAGGCTTCTTCTAGCAGTATAAGTACTTGGTCGTATCTACAGGGGAAAATATTTTCCATTCGAAAGTAGAATGTACTATTGCCTGTACACATACGACCCACCCCTCATCATCTCTTCTCGTCCCCCCTTTCAGCTCGATTCTGTCAACCCCTCGACCCAGTTTTAATCGTTGGTACGCATCCACTTTCAATTATTGTTTATTAAAATAAGGAAATTACATGCGAGTCGTCGCTAGGCAGATACCTTCGTAAATTAATTAAACCGCCGATATACGCGGTTTAACTATAATGCGACTCGCAGGGAGAAAGAGCCTGCATAGAGAGCAGCCCGTAGCATTTAGCTAAGGTGAGGGTAAGGGGTGGAGTGGCGTTGAGGGTTTAGGTGGCTGCGGAATTCGGGCTCAACTCTGTTTAACAAACGAAATGTTCGTTTAAATCGTATTTATTACTTACATCGGGAGCCGGCTATCGATTACAGTTTAATTGAAGAGCAGAGCTTTTGACAGTGTCCGGTCGCATAGTTACACACAATTACAGGACGAAAGATGAAAGGCACATCGTTCCAGATTATACTTCAGTGCGCATTTAACGTCCGCTTTTTTTTTTGCGTGTCCAAAGTAGAGAGAGAGCCTATGTAGCCTTTGACAGGGTCGTTTTATCAGGCACGGATCGTTCGGCTAGAACAGTCATTTATATGCACTATAAGGAAAAGTCTGATCGACCTAATTTTTGTAGTATACCCACCTTGTTTTGCGCGCTGGAGACAATTAATGCATTTGAGAAAAGTGATATGGATGATGTGTGCCCTGTATAAGTCACCCTGGGCTAGTGAAGACGAGTCGATCGCAGTGAAGTTATTCTTTGAAAATTTTTATTTTAGTTATAGCTACTAGGATCAGTTTAAGGTCTCTGAATTCGTTCCATTTCCATTCTCAACTTCGGTCATTGAATCACATATCGGTCCAGTGGCGGATCCAAAGGTGGGGGGCGGGGGAATTTACCCCAATCTAAAAACAGACCGATAATCCACAAAAAATCAATTTTCTTGAACCCCTCCCCCTTTTTGCTTAAAAAAACACAATCTCACCATTTTAGCACTTACCATGCATTGAAAAAATGTGGATCCCCCCCCCCTCCAAATAGAGCTCTGGATACGCCTCTGTATCGGTCGCATCGGATTCGGGATCCGGCCTTTAGAATACGCAAATGACGTCGAAAACGTTTCCTGCTTTGATTATACCGGGTGTCACAGTCATGAGCTAGTAAGCAAGCATAGAACTCGTTGAAATAAATTAAAACTTTCAGTACAACATTCCTGCCTTCATGTGAAATTGCAGAAGCTACAATTTTGTAAATTTTAATAGATTCATTGTTTTAGCTGCATGGGTTTATTATTTCAAATGTTACTGAAAAATGGGTCAATGTGGACCAACTTTTACGGGGTTTTATTGAATATCCGTCCCAATTTACCTGAATATATTTATGTATTTTGCACTAAAATATAGTTCTGGTCTTAAATATTATGTAAGTCCCAATTAGGGTTTATCTTTATTCCAATTTTCAAACTTTTTCGACTAATATTGGACTTGAAAAAAAAAAGTTTGCAAGTCGCTGGTTCTCTTTACCGTGGATTTGGAGTGAAGTGGACCAACCATGTTTTATGCATTTAAATTTTTTTGGATGTTGTCAAGGATAATTTCTATATTTTTTTGAAATATAAAAACATGGAAAAACTTGATAGATTACGTGGCGCACCTTGACGTGATTTTTAGGAACATTTCGTTGATAACGAATGGGTCAAAATATTGACATTAATATCTATCTATCAACTTGACTTTCTTCTATACAGGGATGTTGCCAGAGTATTCCGATAGAGGGTGCAAATAAGATTCTTGGGGGGGGGCACTTAATTTTTAGCCCCCTATTTAACTTTTTTTTTCGAAGTTTAGAAGGAAGGGGGGCTAATTTTGCTAGTGGGGCGAACGAGGATGCCAGCGGGGCTGATTCCCCCTGGCTACACCCCTGCTTCTATACCCTTTTTATTATTTAAATAATAATGGATGGCTTAATTTATTTCTTTGTTTTTCCTAGTACAATGGACTCCATGAGTTGTTAGAAACAAGAGACATGTATAATTAGCCGTATGTATAGGAATAAATGAGTTTGCTGTTTGTGTGTCTCAATAATGAAGTTAATTATTTTAAAAACATTTTTCGCATAAAATCTTTACTTTATGCATACGTTGCGAGATGGACGAAGTTCTCTTTTTATTTATGCATAGAAATATTATTCTGGTTCGTATAGTCACACAAATAATAGTAAGTATGTATACACACTCTTTTTGATCTGTCTTTATAACTGCAGAACAAACAATGCGTTATTTTTTTCTCACCAGCGAAAAGCGAAATGTTGATTATGCGGAAACAAGAAAAAGTTTTGTAAATATATAACTGAAGAAAAAAAATTGTTCATTTTAATTACCGTGAAATTCGTCGAGCATTTCCTTCTTTTCTTCTTCTTTTTTTTCTGGCATACCTACCTGTCTTATATATTCAAAAGAATTCTAAAATTTTTTCATCAGAAAAAACGAATAATTTTTTCTTTGAGAATGATCATTTTTGTTAATTTTTTGTGACTTATACCAACCTAAAATATTTTGCCGTAATGAGAGGAAAAATGAGAGATGTTTTTCTTTGTTCTATTTTTTTTTGTTTTTTTTGCTGGTAAGTACATACAACTTGAAGAAGACGAAATCCCATCTTTTTTACATTGTCAGTATACTTATTTCAGAATGGTTTTGTTTCATTGGTAACGGACGGGATTTTATAACTATACACCTAGAACTGGAGGTATTTTTAATTAGACTAACTAGAGGAAGTACGAATATGTTAATTAAATAACAAAGTTAAATAAATGAAATTCTAAACACATAAAGAAGAGAAGGGCCTAACGTGGCATAGGGCCTTACATTTGTATATCAGTTTCCATGATGCCATTGGACCTTCCGTTTTCAGTTTTAAAACAGACGCATTTCACATTCAAAATCTGACCAATCATAGCTGGTGTTGCACTTCAAACATAAGAATTCGCGATCTTCAATCAATTATATTTTAAAAATCACAAATAATATGACAACAAAACTTCATTACTTCCTTCACTAAATGCTGCATATAAAACAAATGTAACCACAACATGCAATACTTTCATCCAGAAGCATAACATTTTTCGTGATAATCTGTGATTTTGCTAAAAATGATATGCTTGTTACTCAGTTTAAAATAGACCAATGTGCAAAACAAATTCAACATCAACGGCTAGAAAACTTGATAAAAAAGTTGACTATAGGTCAAAGTAGGCAATTTCTTTGACACATGTGTTATGGATTTGCGTTTTGGCAACTAAAGTAATAATTTTCACGAGTTTTCAGCTCAGAAGTACAATTTTTATTTACCATTTTTTCTCATTACAGTTCATATTTATGGTGAGATGAAAAAAAAAGCAAAAAGCTTCTAAGTATTGGTTTAAAATGTGAATATTCAAGTTGCATTCTAAGAATCGAAGTTTAAATATGGGATTCATCTTAGACTCAACAAATTTTACTTTTGTAATATCTGCTGTACCGTCGAACGGGGTGACTTTACATTCAAGGGGCGACTTTACCCACTTCGTTTTAGCCCAATAAATAAATTGCCTGGCAAAAATTAAAACCGAAATACGATTTGGATCGAAGCAGGTGGATCGAAGCAGGTAGAAGGAGGAAAATAAAAAAAAGATCGCCACCCCTACCTCACTTCACCCAGTAACAGAACAAGAAAATAAAGCGGCGATATGGTTTTTTCCTTTTTTCTTATTCATCTTTTTTTTTTAACCACAAACACTCAGAATATTCAGTTCGGTTTCACCCGGTTCAAGTTGGTACTTGACTAGTTTCTTCTCAATCGTATGTCTGAGTACAAACATCATCAAATTTTGCCTCCCCACCCATCAATAACCCGTCAATAACAAATTGATGGGTAAAGTCGCCCCATTGAGGGGTGACTTTACACAAATTTTTTTAAAAATCATAAAAAATAGAAGGAAGGCTGCAAACTCAAACTTTTTTCTACAATTGTGTTGGAAAATGTTGGACCTAAATTTTAAAACCAAATTCACTTCAATAGCTTAAAAATTGGAGGAGTTATTAAAGGACAAAGTTGAAAAACAAAAAAAGTGTGTAAAGTCGCCCCATTCGACGGTATGCTTTTTATTTTCAAATATCCATTTGGTATCGAAATTAATCTACAAGATCTTAGTAACATTTTATTTTCAAAACGCATCTCTCAACTTTTGAAAATGAACAATAGTCGTTAGACCAGCGTTTGTGCATGAAAATGTAAACAAAAACTGTGCTTAGCTTAGAGCAACACTTAATTTCGGTTTTCACGTCGCTACGAAATCGATCTAGATTGCTTAGCAATATAGCAGATTTTACGATAATATACAGACCACACTTTCAAAACGAGTCCAGCAAAAATAAATGGACGTCGCTTATTCCTCACGTAATGTGGCCACTAATTAAGACCACGAGGACTTCATTAAGCGAGAATCGGTCTCTTTTCAAAGGTACACGAATGCGCTCGTTGAATAAAAATAAATTGTGCGAAAATTTGAATGCGTGGACGTGTTTGGAAAAGCGGATTACTTCGCAACCCTGCCAACTCTGTATATAGTCATCGTATGATACCTATGTATCGTTGGATTCGGTTAACGATTCATCCCCAATTTCTTCTTTCCTCTGCACTTGGTATCCTCTTCTCGTTTCGGAAAAGAGGAACTATACCTATACAATTTTCTCGTTTCAGCTTCGAGTTTCTCAAAATGAAAATATATCTGTACACACCCGGATTACCGGTTAATCGGATTTAGATGGTGTACCTTGTCCATTAGTCGCAGGGTATACCCACGTCCATTAAAAGCGGAACATACGAGTATATATGTATATGCGATGAAAATCGAACCGAGCCAAAGAAAAATAAATAAAAAAATAGACCGTCAGTATAATTATTGTGACCGAAAATGAAAAAGACGTAGTACATGTACATATAGACGTTTAGACACCCAATGAATGGGTCAGTGCGAGAAATAGAAGAAAGTCGGTTGAAGGGGGCCGAGGGGGGGAGGAAATATGTCAAGGCGATCGTCTCTAATAGCAGTGGGATCTTTATTATACGAGTAAAACCAAGTTTTTTTTATTTTTGTTCATTTTTTTAGGAAGGAGAGGGTATATTTGTCTTCCTTTCCTTTCACCAAACTCATATATAATACTAAAGTGTGAGTCTATACACAGAGAATGCATTCACTCGTGAATAGAAAACCTAAGCTATAGGTAATAACCTTATTTTTCCATTCTCAGTTTATGGCTTCCTTTTTATTTTATTTTTTTATATTTTGACCACGTTTGAAGCCAATTAAATTAGAATAAATTGGAAAAATTTGTAAGTCATTAAGAAAGCCGCATTCTGCTGTGCGCCTTTCATTAGCGAAATGCGGCAAAAATGCTCGGACTGTAAGCGTATACTTTGTATGTTTTTCTGCTTGAGACCACAAAATATGAGCTTGTAACGGGGTCATTTAATTTAAAAAATGGCAAAACTTTAAACAAAATGAACAAAGCAGCTGTGATTTGTTGGAAGAAGAATTAGATAAAAAGAAAGAAGTGCGAAGTTATTATAGAGTAACCCAATTTTCAATCTTTATTTTTTCATAATTGCGTATACCCTATAAAATTAGAGAGAAAAGTGGGAGAGGAAGAAGGGGTAATGGCTGGGTTGGTGTAGGTGTTATCAGACCCATGACAGGCTAGGCTGGTATAATGAGGAAAAAATGTGGTGGAGGAGGAGAGGAGGTATGGTCGGGAAAAGAACCCGATCTGCAACGATCTGCAATGTGACGCACATGTGAAGGAGCAATGTGACTTTTGTGACACATGCTCCCTGACTGGTTGAATTTGTGTACACATCTGTGTCGCAAAAGTGTCATTGCTTCCTTATTGGTTGAATTTTGCCACATCTGCGTCACATTTCACGTCACGCATTTCTCCTCCACATTTGTGTCACAGATTGCAGATCGGTGGATTGTTGAGAAAAAGAGAGATTTGGGAAAAAGGTGGCGGAGAAAAAGAATTTGGGGAAATGATCTGTTGGGAAAGTTGAGTTGGGAAAATAATGCACTATCAGTTGACGAAGATTAGTATAATTGAGTTTCTTTCAGTACGAGTTTTAGAACATTTCAAGTAAAAATATCTTTCACAGTTTTACATTTTTATGACGTTGAAAAAGATGCAAGGAAATTTTCCGGCACTGTGTGCATGTTGAAATTGGATCGTTATACATTATCTTAAATAATGGATACAGCTGTTAACTTTTTAAATGCAGTCGAGGGCTGCTCGTTGACATCGCGTAGGACTCTTTTTATTTTGGTAACGGTTTTCGGTTGCCACTTTATTCACGTTTTTGGTTGAAAGTGAAAGGGGTGCAGTCTTGTTGGGAATCGTATTATGGAAGAGAGAGAATTACAAATCTAAAATTCATGACAGTAAATTTTCATCGTCAAGCGGAGGAGGCATATGCGTGCATGCTGATGCATAATTTGTTGATTGAGCCTTCGTGTCGTGTGTGTATACATATATATATATATGTATATATTTTTGAACGTGAGTTTCGAATTAAAATTACGTGGTAACAACGATTTTGCAGAATGTTTAAGTAAAAGTTTCAGGTAACTCGATGACAGTGGAAAATTACAAATTGCTATGCGGTGAAATTTCATTTTCAAAGAAGAGGAAACTTTCATCTACTTATCCGACCTCGAAGTTCTTTTGGCTTATTTTCATTCTGCTTGAATTTTTTTTTTCCAAGATGGAGGCTGGGGAAAAACTAGGTCAACTTAGGGAGATTGAAAATTTTTCTCTGTAATTTTTAAATGGAAATATGCATTGGAACTTGCAAAGAAGCGATAAGAACCATGCTAGTAAATTTCATATAAATATAACAAAATATCTTCATTTGTAACGTCTTCATTGTAGCTTTAAGCTCAAAATTGTAGTGTATGAAATTATACACAAACTTTCTTTTTCAAAAGATTGAATCTGCAGCTAATTATAGTGGACATAATATGTAAAATACATAAGCATAGCTATTATACTCCATTATTGGTGCACTGTGGAGAAAAATTTATGGGCATTATTTCAACTTTTTTGAGTTCTCGTTTTCCATAAAATCATTTTCTAGGCAAGAGGAACATATTATATTGCATTAAAATGTAAAAGGACCACCCCAAAACCGAGGAATGAAAACGATCAGGCAAAATGGTTTCAACATAGGCGTGTTTAAATTAATCCTTATGGACATAATCCACCATCCTCTTCAGCAATTGAGACGTAAGCAGTGAGAAAATCTAAAACTTTTAAGAAAACTTGAGAACAGAAGATACGAAATCTCAACTTTGCAGCACGTTCTCGACGAAGACCACCAGTCGAGAGATGATTCGTGGATTAAGATAAGCTCGATTAAGGAGACTGCACGTATTGAAAAAGAGAGAGAAATAATTTTCGATTAGTCGATTATATACGAGGTATAGGTACGACCAATAATAAGCTGCATACGAAAAGATCTCGATAATTTCCAAATCTTCAACACCCATTTAATTTAATCGTAGAAATTATCGACGAATTCGTTCTGCCCCTCAAAACTCCCTCACCATCTATGAGGCCACTTTCCAGGACGTTCCCACATTCGACGCGACCACGCATACGGCCTTTTTTTATTATCTCTTTTTTTTATTTTTCCAATTTCGATTATTTAAATCGAAGAAACCATGTAAGTACCAATAGTACCTACCTACGTATATTTGAACTATACTCAAGTTCAAGGAGAGTATCGTGATGTTGAAGGACGCGAATCAAAATGAAAATTCTTTCACGAATATTGAAGTATGATGTTGGTACTTTCTCTCTTGACCGACTCCGAATGGAGAGTAAGAAAAGTATGTACTCATGATTCTGGGTTAATATACCTACTCGTATTTGATAAATATGTGATGAGATATTTTCAGTTTGTGATGGACAATGCGAATTTGAAGACACGATATTGGCCTGATAATGGCTCTGATGATCGACATGTGTCGAATACGTCGGTTTAATATTTTGCTATAATGTATGGTATATTTAGAGGGAGACACTGCTATAGAGGAAAGTGAAATGGCGTGGAACTAATTGCTGTGAAAATGAGAGCATGTATAGGTATTCACGTATAGATAAACACACGATGTAACCCGTATGAAAAGAGGTTTTCGAGGTAATGTCATCCAGTGAAGAGAGGTAATCATTCGATTGGATCATTTTTAAATGACATTTATGATATTTTGGGGAGGAAAAACAACGTGTTGTATGTACATTTTTCCTTTCAATTTTTTTACATTAAATAAGTGACTGTAGTTCGCTAGTGCAGGAACCTAGATATGCTGAGATTATGGAGTTATCAGATCATGCACTCTCAACAGCCTCAAGCCTGCGAAAAATAAGCCGCATATAGCCTTCACTAAAGCCTCGTGAAGGCGAAGATGAATTTTCTTTTACATTATTATTAATAATATTAAAAAATGTCTCTCATGTCTCTTATAAAGAATTCATAATACCGTAAATGGGGGTAACTTGGCACACTATTTTCAGCATTTTCAAACTTCATCACTCTCTATTTCCCACAAGGCAAATCACAAACTACACTTTAAATATATCAAAATGTGCGTTGAAGGATCTACTTTTCAACTGTGTCCTCAAAAATTTGATCCATCAATTCCAAGTGCAAAAATACCCCACTCTCTTTTAAATGTGCCAAGTTACCCGCAAAACGGCTAACTTGGCATACAATAGATTTTTAATGTAACATATTGGTAAACTTATGAAAATTGATAAGAAAAATTCAAACACGTCGATTGAAGAGCAAATAGGTCTATAAAGAAACAAAATGGTGGCATAATAGGTACAAAGATACTGGGAACGTCACAATTTGTTTCCCTAAGTTGGTCGTATGTACCTACAAAAATTCAGTAATTAGTGACTGCGCTAAGGAATAATTGTAAATGCAGATTCTTCATTTACGATAAAATATTTAATTTTGAAAGTTCAGACGTGCGACGTTGGGCTGTGAATAAAATTTCTCAAAGACAGAAGAAAAATATGTGGCTTCTTCTAGTTTTTTATTTATAACTTCGGTATAAATTATCAAAATTTCGACTTCAAAAAATGATTTTGAATGAATGAAATGTTTTATTTAAAGACGTGTTATGACATCATAGGTCTTTCACATCTTTGGTGGATGGTTGGTGTTTGGAATTGTAGGTGTGTGTGGTTGAGATGGAACTCATGATAGGGATGGTACAAGGGTGATTGGAGAGTCTCGGACGCACAACTTTTCAGGCATGCGCCGAGCACTCAAGTTGGTCTCCTGCTAGATCTCTGGTGGTGGGTCAGGTTATGTTGATGATGAGTCTCGAACCTAGTAACTTTCGATCGCAAGGTAATTTTAAAATTGATTTATTTAAATTAGGTAATAGTGTATTTTTTGAGAATAGAAAAAAAAGTATTGATATGAATATCTATCGATTACTGAACAATACAAAATCAATAGGAATAGAATTTATTCATCTTACCATACATCTACTCATAGATAATTATTGATTTGCACAAATCCATCCAATAACTTTTTTCTATTTTAATATTTTCTTCTTTTTTTCAGGTAAGTTTGATACCTAACCGACCAGTACTTGGAAAATATTTACAGATTTATAGTGAGTAAAAAAAACTATTAACGCATTAAATCTAAAATATCGTGTAACAAAATGCATTCTTTCAAGATTATTAAAATCATCTGCTTCAACATCTGTAGACTAATAATATTTCATTTTAGTCTTAACTTCTTGAGATAATCCAGTATTAGATTAATGTAATTTTTCTTTGAGAATCAATCTAGTTTTAGAATGTCGTAATTAGGCTTAATTTTATCTCTTTGTTAATCTCAAGAGTTCGACGAATATAGTTACAGAGATAAGACTTGTGCTAGTTCAGTCAATTTTCTACAAAGAGCATTTAAATTTAGTAATGAAAAGCATGAAGAGAATTTCCAACAAAGTATGTTTCTGAGAACAAAGAATTTGAAGTTTGCATGTGAGCAAAACTAACGTTAAAATCAAGTCGAGCCAATGAAATTTGGAATATGTACTGAGGAAGCTTCAAACTTACCCAGCTCAAGGGTGTAGTCTACCTTCGCTTTTTTCGAGTGATTCACGATTTACCATTTTTTCCACCCCTGAGTTTGACACAAAATTGGCTTTTTTGGATGTGTTACTCTTGAACATATTTTCTATGCGCCCTGACGAAACGTTTTTTTTTATTTTCAAAATTTTCGAGTATTTTTTGAGTATTTTAAAAAACTTGTGTCTCAGGTTTTGAAAAAATGTTTAAAAAAATATTATTGAAAAGGAAAAACAGCTTTGTCCGGGCATAGGAAATGTATTCAACGATAACATTTTCTTTGGTGCAAAACTCGGTGAAAATAATTGTAAATGGTAAGTTTACTTTTGAGCGAAAAACTTGTGAAAATTATCATTTTTGGCTGCCAAAACGCAAACCCGCAACGCATATGTCAATGAAATTGCCTATGTTTTCTGCCTGCCCGTATTCTACATTTTCGCGCAGGTTTTCTTAGACTATGGATGTTGACTTCGCACTAAAAGGTAGACTAAAATCAGCTATCCAGATTCCAGAATACATTCTTTTTTCCATGACAAAAAGTGTTATATAGGTACTGGAATGAAAAAACGAAATACACGTCCATCGATTACGTCTTGGAATTCCAGCAAAACAGGTGTGTCACGATGGCCTTGTAATCGTCTGGTTCCTGTTAGATCGATGAGAGACTATATAGCCGCTATAGTGATACTCCTCTCGCATATGAAAGGCCAGCGTATAGGCTCTAGCGAAAGAGAGAAAAAGACAGCAAATGCACATTATCAACCGGCTCAAATTCTCCATGTGGAGAGGAAAAAAAAAAGGAGTACCCCTATACCTGTACAGAGAAACGGTATTCTCGTACATGTGTATATATATATACCTTTTTTTTTTTTTTTTGCTGCAAACCAAAAATATTATATCTTCCCTTTTTTTTTTTCATTTTTTTCTTCAGTTTCATCCCCTTTTCTCACGTAAATTTTACGCGTGGGTTCAAAGCGTTGGCGGTGCACCGTCCATTAGTGACACCTAAATCAATTATTTTATCGCCTTGGTGTGTAGAATACGCGACGCACTGGAGGTTAGAAGAAGGAGAAAAAAAGATGAGAAAAATCTTCGAAATTAACGCCGCGTCATCGCCCATTTCTCACTTTATTTATTTACCGCGTCCATATTTTTTTTCCCTTCTTAGGGCACACAAAAAAGTTTTACGCTGCGACGACCACGAGGGTGAAAACGATGCCTCTAACTACCATAAAGATGCCCCGACTGGTCGTAAAATTCCTCTTTTTGAGGTATTTTGTTGTGTTCTCAAATCCCCCGAATACGCGGTTAGCTTGGGTTTTGCGAAATTTTTAGCGAATGGCTTATTAAGCTGCGTTTAAAAATCAAATATTTTCGCTCACTTTTATGACTCGTAAATGGCGTTATGATGCTGTAAAAATTTGTGGTTGTTTAGAAAACGGTTGATCATCAAAAAATTTGGTTGATAGTTTGGCGAGAAAATTGCTGGTGAAAATTGATGAACCGGAGAAATGTTTTATAAGTATTTCAGTTTTTTTGTTTTTATTTTATTTTTATGTCACGTGATTGTACCCTGAGTGCAAGATTCACATCCGACTGTGTTGGAGTGTAGTTTAGATAAATTAGACCGAAAAAAGTGTGATGACCTGCGCGATAATGAAAAGTGCCACACTCAGAGAAAAAATATTGAAAATTAGTATGCTGCATATTAACTTAGAGACAATCGAGGTCTTATATGAAAATCTGATACAAAATTAATTTTAGTATGCAGCACACTAATTTTTAACACCAGAAAGACCAGGTGGTGTCGTATACGACGCCATTTGAATTTGGATGCGCCATTCTTCAAAGGACCAGTTGGCGTCATATTCGACTCAACAGTAATAGATCTTCAAAGGACCGGAGAATGTTATGTATGACGCCACCTCGTCCTTTGAAGAGTGACGCATCCAAATTCAAACGACGTCGTATACGACGCCACCTGGTCTTTCTAGTGTTAATATGCGCAGTTATCTCAGTGCATTCTGTTTGATCGTATGTGTATACTATTTTGGTTTATACCAAATGAAATCTTGGCGTTTTAGGGCCGGGGATACAATCAGAGCTTAAGTGGGGCTCAAACGAAAACCAGGTTCAACTCGAAAAATTAGAGTGTACAATGCGAGTTCAAAAGTTGAGTTCCACTTAAACCCGGTTCACGTTGAGTGGAGTCCGATCGACGCTTAAGGCGAGTTCAGCTAAAAATCGAGAGGAATTCTATTGTATTCGCGCAGGTTGGGTAAACTATACACTGCAAAGTTCCATTTTTTTATCGATGTATTTGGATTTTGCGCCGGTAGTTTGGACTCACTGCATTACCGCACGACACAAAATAGACAACCACAGATGCGAATAATCAGAATTCCCACTTTTTTGTTGCTGCGTCAGCGATTATGATGGTTTAGCTGAACTACAGTCTATTTTTGTTTGTGCACTCTGTTTATGCCTAAGCCGAGGTTCATCGTTTGAACCTGGTTCCGTTGAGGGGAAGCTTAAGCTCTGATTGCACCCCCGGCCCCTAGTGTTACGTCGAAGACATTTTTGAGTGAACTTTACCGATACTTTTCTGAGGTAAATCGAACAAACCTGAACCGTTACTTCCTGACACGCTGGATATGTCGGTATAGGAAACTTTTGAGCCATACTCGATGCTCAAACTTTCTTCAGTATATTATAGTGCACGTTCTCTTTGGTACGTCGCGCGTCGTATACTTTTATAGTTTATGCCAATCATGTCTTCATGTGGTGCAAGAATGGATAATACGCTGCTAAATGTGAAGAAACCACCTTATACCTCACTCCAAAACTAGTACTCGCCCCACACCCACCTTTGCAGCGAAGCGACAAGATTATATGAAAAATGAAAGAAAGAGGCGAGAAGAAGGAAAGCATTGCGCAAACGAAGCTCGCGTATATTCGTGACTGCGAAGTAATGACATCGCGTCGAATTAATTGTACCCGAACATATTCTTGTCTAAAGCTCGCTTTAATATACGCTTCACTACCTGTGAGCTGCGGTTTAAGGGTGGTTTTTGGTGGGTGGCGGGTGGGTGGAGAGAGAGTACTTAAATCCGCATGAAGAAGAATGGATTGAGAGTGCGGGAGAATGGTAGATAATCATGTGTGGAAGTGAGATAGACAAAGGTCGTATCAAATGGAAACGATATGGCTCAAGTCATTGTGTTTTCATATTTGCAAAGCCACTTTCGAGACCCGCGTCTCGACTGATCGTGCATTCGTAAGCTTTTGCACCTTTTGCGGGCAGATACCGATCGAAGGGGTAGGAGATCGCAGAACGGCTGCTGGTGTATGGTAGGAGGAGGGTGACACTTGACAGTGTTTGGAAAGTTGACTAGCTTTCTAGGGCCGTACGTTGATATTGTCTCGACGAAGGTAAAGTCATTGGAGCAAAAGAGGTATAATATAATGGATAGGCAGCTAAACAAGACGAGTACGTGGTTTTTGGATGTTGTTTCCGTATATTTGGTGTAGCGATCGTGAAGGAGCTTACCCAGCGACTTGCGACTTGAGCAAATGTTCGGTGGTTAACTTAATTGTCTTTAAACTTTAGAGGGTGTGCAACCATAAAACAAACGTATAATTACATAAATGGTTGGACTTGGTCGTATTTTTTTGATCTTTTGTTATTTTTCGTGCTTGATATATAGGCGCTGATAATGTTTTCTCGTTTTCAGAATGAAAAGTTCCTTACATTGCGGGGACCAAAGTCAGATTTTCTGACTCGTGCATTTGCTTCACTTGCCTTCGGTTCACGTTGCAAATTCATATTCACAGCTTTTTATGGCTCACTTTCGGTCTTTGGAAGGTAGTGTAGGTACATTATTTTTGTAATTTTCGATATTTTCACTTTTTGAGGCAATTTGAAAAAATAACTTACAAAATGTGACAAAATCTGAGGAAACTGATCTTGAGGGTGTGGTGTAGTAGTTTACTTTTGCTTTTTTCGAGTGGTTCACGATTTACCTTCCTTTTTTTTCTTCGCTGAGTTTGGCTCTAAATTGGAACATATTTAAGCGGATTTATACATATACTTATAATATTATGCAGTCATTACTCATTAGTGTGTTTGCTGTCTAACAAAAAAAAAGCCATACTAAAATATGTACGTCGCAAATAAGGAGATGATAAGCTTCTGAAACGTCAAATGAATTTCTCTCAAAATGACTTTTTTATTTTATTTTTCAACTTTGATGGGGAATTTTGGAGTTGGAAAGTGGAATCTTGGACTTACGGATTCGTTATACGAGGTATTCAAGTAATATAGTTTATAAGCAGTTTAAAAACAAATCAATTTTGACCTCCTTCACCTTAAAGTAGATTTTATCAGATTTCAACACAAATATGCAGGATCATTCCTCAACTTGTGAATTTATGTCTCTTACCTATGGCTCGTTCAGCGATGCAAACACTCACTCGAACGCTAACTGTGAACATAATTATTGCTATGAATATTTTTTTCAAAATATGAGTCGTGGAAATGAATTTAATAATATAGTCTTATAGTACCTACTCGTAATATAAGTAAATTTTTCATCATTTACATTTCTTCGTTTCTACAGCCCTGGTGTATAATTTTGGTCAATGATGAAGTTTTAAATTTGAATTTGATTAATATATAAATATAATTTGTACATCTCTTCTTGGGGAATGTAATCATTTTTGAGCATATTACTGTCTCGACTCGTGGCAACAGAAGACTGTTGCTGCTGGATGTGGAAAACTGCATGGTCTCTTGCGATGTCCCAGTGGAATTTCATGTTTTTCGTCGAATTGTTTCTGCTTTTTCCTTCGGCTTTTGTGAAAAACAGTATGATACGTTTCGTTTGTTATTAACCGAATTACGGTTGCGAACATTTTTCTGGCGCTGCAGTGAGAATTCACGTCGTTATTTCAGCGTGTTTCCAGCAACAAAACGAATCCAGCTCGAAAATAATTTTTCAACCCCGCTGCCTTCACCATTCGCAATTCGTCCTGAGGGGAAATAAATAGAAACACGTAACATAGTGACTGCAGTTTGTGGAAATTCTCGTAAAGGATTAGGTAAATTGAAGAAAAAGCGTTGCTAGTTTAACAAAAACTCGAATTACATCGCCGAGTCGTATTTAAAAAAATGAAACGGAAAAACAAAACCTTCCTTCTTTGCTCTCTCTCGTCAGCTTAATGGCCACTCAGAGCCACTTTTAGTTTAGTTTTAATTTTTTTTTTTCCAACTCTCCTTCAAGTCCACCTATAGCTTAGTCTCCGCGGTGTTTTTCAGTCTAAAGTTTTTTGTTTTTTGTTTTTTTTTTGTCTATGGCCCACCCATACTTTGTGCTAGCTCATCTAACGAATAAAAAAACAAAGCCAAGAGAAGAAATGATAACACGGAAAAATCTCTTTTTAAGACACGAAAATAAAAAACACTGCCTAAATGACTGTTCCTTCTAGCTTTTATTTTTCCCCTTTTATAATTCCTCTGTGTTTGTGAGAATCAGAAGAACCGATGAGAAAAAAGAATCCGGATGCGTACCCTTCCTTTATATCCTCCGGGATGCGGTGGTAGGAAGAATAATGTGAAAATAGTTTTGCTTTTTAAAAAAATCATTGTCTTAACTGTCTTCGTGTAATTAGGATTTAATATTCGTCTGGTTAGTACACCTTTGAAGTATAAAGGGATTTATATTTTCCCACTACAAAGAAACATCCTTATTCGATATTTAAAGTATGTCTAGAATTTAAAGGAATAAGCTGGTGCCTTAAGCGCGAGTCCTATAAGAAGATAATTGCGTTAGTATTTAAGAACCCGAATTTTTGAGGTTCGTTCTTTGAATCGCCACATTTTGATTTTCAATTTAAAAAATTCAAATGAAGATTCTGCTTTACATAGGTACAGAATTGCTTCAAGTCTAATTATTTTTACTTTCTAATATTATTTTTATCGACCCGTGTTTGCGATGTTTCTATAGTATTTATACTCGTATGTTGGTAAAATAAAATCGACCATAATAATGGATTTAATTCGTTGCACATTCGACTCTAGGCCAGGTGTACAGTCGGAGCTTAAAGTGTGGCTTAAATAGAAACCAGGTTCTATACTAGGAAAAGGATGGTTTACAATGCGAGCTTTTAAGCTGAACGTGTAAGGGTGTAATCTACCTCAAGTACCTCAAGTTCAAAGTCAACATCGACGTCTAAAAAACTGCATGAAAATGTTGAATTTATAAAGGCAACATAGGCGATTTTATTTGACACATTTATTGTGGATTTGCATTGTGGCAGCTAAAATGAAAATTTTCACGAGTTTCTAGCTCAAAAAAAAACACACGACTTTTTTTTTTTCATTTTTTCAATTATTTCATATGTTTAAACCGTTTTTCAAAGCACCGAAAAAAGAGTTTTTTCAGACACTCAAAAACTACCCTGAAATTTTGAAAATCAAAAAAAAAAAAAAGGCTACTTCCGGGCACGAAGAATTTGTTCAAGAACGGAGAGGGCCGAGAGCACACAAATGTGAAATAAATAAAGTAAAATAATAAAAAATAGTAAGTCTTTGATCGGAGAAGTGAGATTTCCAAAAACGCCGATCTAAACTGCCAGCAGTAATTTTTCGCCACAAAATTTTTACACGGTTCTAACTTCTCGTGGTTTATACTTTTGAAAGGTATTCAAATTTACTGGCCAACATTGCGTTTTCCTAATAACACTTTCAACGTCACAAAATGTCCAGCGCAGCTGTTATTCCGCTGCCAATGCTTAAATTCTCCTTATTTTTTTGCATCGTTTCGTTAAATACTTGAACGAAATTTTCATTTTTTACGATCGCTCGCCACTAAAAACGAGTTTGAAAAAGTATTTATGAAAAGTGTTCTTTCTTATATAAACTCATATCGATAAGTTTTTTTATCCCGCGAGGTACCCTTCCTGTCAAACGAGAACCCATCTTCCTATCCCCTCATTACCAATTTAGCTGCTTTACTGCAAAATACTAAATTTTGACGCATTTTATGAGCATTTTTGATGCGAGGAAAATTCTCTTCCTGTACTTTGGTCTTTCTCTCTGAGTGGTAGGAAACTTATAGGTAGATACTGAACGATTGCTTCCCGTTTACTCTGAATTTAGAAAATTGTGTGTGAAAGGCGGTGAGGGGGTTGAAATCCGTCGACAAATCTATCGCTTATTTGTTGCGATGCTCGCTTTCTTCACTTAAACAAATTCTTTGCTTGCCTTTTGTTTCCCTACTATATCATTTATTTCATTAAAATGGAAAATTTTCTTTATACACGACGTACATACGAATGTAATTTTTAAACTTTTTGCTGCCTTTGTTGTAGAACCGTTCCATAAAGGAAACGTATATTATAGTGTTTTTGTTTGCTGCAGCAACTCATCGTTCTTTTGTAGGAAGGTGCGATGAGTGCTTTGACAATGAAGAAAATAGAAATGTTTACAACTACTTTAGAAAGAATATAAATAAGAACATTTTGAAAATGATGTACGGTGAGAAAGGTTCTGTGCAGGCGAAGGTCTAGTTATCTGTTTGAGATCTGCCTGAGATGGTAGTTTTGTCTAAAATATGAGACCCATATCAACAAAGAGATGTGTTTCTTTGTTGAAATTGCCTGCAGCAATTTCACTCTACCAGAGGAATAAAGTAGTTTTTGATAGTGGAAAATTGTTTCAAAATAATAAAATATTTTTATGTAGAAAATCGAAACTTTCTGTGACAACAGCCCTGTTAACTGATACCGAAGATGTCCAGAAGACCCATTCTTTTTTTTCTCTTTTTTTCTAATGCTCTACGACACTTAGTAGAGAATAGTCGACTTTGTATAACAAATTGGAATGCGCAGGTGAAAAAAGTTAGATTCTTGGATTTTGAAAACAATATAAAAGCATTTACCTAAAAACATTTCTAAATTGTAGATATTTCTAGACTTGAATAAGTCTATGATTTTAAATTTTCTAACTCGCTCATTCAACTCGGAGATTTGAGTTGAGGAAGGTTTGATCTTGCTGTGACTTGAAAATCTCGAAGAAATATTCCCAATCATTTCTAACAGTTTTTCTCGATTTTTTTGAAATTACTTTTTTGGACTTACACTTATCCCATCCTAGAAGAATGCTCCTAAATTTTGAATGGTCCAGATTTGGCAACAAGTACAATAAATAGAGGCAGAGGCGATCATGAAGCGTTAAGTTTGATATAAAACCTTTTATGAAACGAAAGAAAATTTTATATAAGTAGGTCTCTAGTGAAGAAAGTTATAGAAAAAAAAAAAAATCCGCATTAGACTACCTACTTTTACCATTTTATTTTTGTATCGGTGTTTTATACGAAAGCATATTATAGTGAAAATTCAATAATTATGTATTGTCATACAGGTATAGGAAGTTTGTGAGTTTTAAACCAAGTTGAACCGGTGAGAGCAAGAATAATTTGATACTTGTGTGAGGAGACAAAAAAAAAGTGTTTTGGTTTTTTTCCGCAATTTGTACTATGATATTTTGCCTTTCTGACAGTCGACAGGCAACTGTTCCACCACACATGTCAGCCTCGCATACGTCATTTTTCTGTACTACCCTCTTCACCGCCTTAGAAAACTTGTTCGGAACTTACATCAAGTTAGTTATTCTTTTTCATTTCAACTAAAAAGTTTTCAAATCCTGGCGGAAAACTAATTTTTATTTATCTGGAGAATTAAATAATAAAAAAATTATACTTAGTCATCAAGTTATATGTGTAGGTCGAATGTTAATTCCTCTAGGAGCGGAAATATCAGAAATGTACGTTTATGAATAGTGACATGCAAGAACGTGATTGGTCCATTCTCTTCAAAAATTGAATACTTCTACGGTTCTACTGTGCACTCGTAGTAACACCCAAGCCCTCCTTACAGTAGAAACCATATGTCTCAAAACGTTATCGCATCTCTGAGAAAAGAGACTTCGAAGTTGAGTTGCTGTGCGTAAGAAGGTTATATGTAATATGAAAGTGTTTTTTTTTTGTTCTCATGTAAAATTTAAAAAAGTTGACTTACCCCATTTTTGTATGAAATGTATTTCCAAGTCAGAGCTAGATTCATTTTTTCACAAACTGCCAGTAGTAAATGGTGCTCGCATGTGGCAGACGAAGATTTTGGATGAGCGTCATTTTTACATGGAAGGTGTACTGTTCGGTGGTAGGAATCTAGGATCCTAAATGAGCGAATAAAACAAAATTGGAAAAGTTTTCACCGGTTCGATTCGCGGCCGAGTGTACAATCAGAGCTTCAGTGGGGCTCGAAAACCAGGTTCAACTTGAAAAATTAGAGTGTACAATGCGAGTTCAAAAGTTGAGGGAGACTTAAACCCGGTTCAATTTAAGTGGAGTCTGATCGACGCTTAAGGCAAGTTCAATTAAAAACTGAAAGGAATTTTATTGCATTCGCACAGGTTGGGTAAACTGTACACTGCAAAGTTCCGTTTTTTTTATCGATGTATCTGGATTTTGCGCCGGTAGTTTGGACTCACTGCGATACCGCACGACACAAAATGGACAACCACAGATGCGAATAATCAGAATTTCCACTATTTTTTTGCTACGTCAGCGATAATGATGGTTTAGCTGAACTACCGTCTATTTTTGTTTGTACACTCTGTTTATGCCTAAGCCGAGGTTTGTCGTTTGAACCTGGTTCCGTTGAGGGGAAGCTTAAGCTCTGATTGTACCCCCAGCCCTAAGTATTGAAATGAAAAAAGAAAAAAAAAAGGAAAAAATGTTTCTGAAGAATATTCAAATACCAAAAGATATATATATGTATAGTGCTCACAGAAAAGGACAATATGAAGCTGCTGAAACTCGAGTTTTTCGCAGCTCTAGAATCGTATTCTGTGTAACAAAATGATGTGATATTCCCTTTGAACCGCATACTTGGTACGTTATATGTGACAATATTAGTAGAAACCGCACCGTGGTCAATATGACACCAGCAGGGTATTGTATTTTCATTTTCATTCACTCGACTGTGTGCACATGGAACTCGTTACATGCATTTGAGGAGCTCGAAATCAAATACATATAAAGGTAAAATTGTACACGTCCTTCTTCGCGGGTACTCTCTGCACTCGAAGAGGTGCTCGTATTTTGCCTTACAGTATGTGCAGGGTTCCCGTGTGAACCGCATTTTGTCTTCCTCCAGCGTAACGAAAAGGTTAAATCTTGACCGCAGATCTTCTATGTACCAAAAGCGTGCACCGTAGGTTTCTCAGTTTTGAAATATTGCGGTTTCTCACCGCCAGCCACCCTCCAGCCTTTCTCACTCAACCTTTTCACGTTCGCCGCATAACCTCGTTTTACTAAATCGTATAATATGTGGATGAAGAGCAAGGTGGCAGCAAAGGCACCAGCTTCCTGTACGTTTATGGCGAATGCGTATGTGTGTGCAAAGGCATAGCAGCAATAAAGGTAGTTAGCTTTCTATTTTTCCTTGTTTTTCAGTCTTGTTTCTTTTGGCTTTAGGGCTTTTTTTTTTTGCCCCACCTTATACCTCACTCTATGTTTGGCTTGAATTTTGCATATAGTCTACCGATACTTGTCGAGGTGAACTAATGGATATTTTTGCTCGCAAATGTGTTTTACTGTTTTTTCTCCTTTTCTGCGTTCAATTTTTTTTTTTTAGGGTTTTAGCTCTCTATGTGACGAAATCTAAGAGAACATATACTATATACCTGCGGGTGGAAAAGCTTTTTCTCAGAATGACCTGAAATAAGTTGAAAGTAGTACCCGGGCATATTATGGTTAAAAAAAATATCGATACATGTACATTTCGTCAAAGACAAAAATTGGACTGAAAGGGCAATACCCACCAAGGAAAATTTTTTCCTTGGAACGGAGGAGGGAAGGGGGCCATTTTGCCGCCAGTATTTTGTTTTAGCTAAAGCCTTCTGAGCCTTTTTCTTCAAAATTAAATTTGTTTTGTTTTTCAACTTGAATAGCTACTTTTTTTTTTATTTCCACTAAATAATAAACGCAATCGTGGACGTAACAACTTTTTGCTTGACGGTGTGCCTATATATGACTCACTACTCGTACCATATCTCCACCTTTGGCACTTATGCAGAAACTTATGAAGTTATGACGTATGTATCATTATATCATAGACGCGTTCCAATATTATTTCTATCGGAAACCTGCTTTTTAATGGAATATTATGCTTGACTGAAATTATTTTTTCGTCTTTATTTTCTCTTTATTTGGCGTCACCAGAAAACAGCAAAGGTTTGAGAGGCGTGAGGAGTGCAGGAGGCGAAGTAGAAAATACAAACCTCTCCGAAGATGGTTTTTTTTTTCTCTTCACTTCGAGTAATGTTTTCGTAAACGGGGCACGAAACGGTGCGAAAAGATTGTGAATTGTGTTGTACCATGTCAGCCCCTACGAGAGAAGGTTTGGAGGAGTAGGTAGCTCGGGAAAGAGTTGATAAAATAGCTAAAAAGAGAGAAGAAAGTAAGAAAAGACAATTTTTTTCTCTTTTGTTCTCGGTACACGCCTTTACCGCTATTCGATTATCTCACTTTGCACGAGGCATTTTACCTTTTCTCTTTTTTTGCACCCATTTTTTAAAGGAAGTACGAGCTTACACCTCGTCCTGCTTTTTTCCATAAACAAAAAAATTCGAGCTTTTCCTATCAACGTAGTTGATGTAAATTTTCACTCGTGCGAAAGAATCAATTTTTGGCTGTCGTATATTATGCAATGTACAGGGTGCTCTGTAACTAGGTGACGTCCCATTCTTCTATCGCAGTATGATAAGATGAATCATGACGTCTTTATCATGCTTATGAGTGATGGTTCGCCCAGTGTGTGCTTGATATAAGGTTGTGAAATTAGATCTCTAGAAAAATTGGAGTCAATATTTTAAAATAAAATTACCAAATTATAAATGTAACTGGAATATGTGATTACTGCCTATTACTCTTTATCATTTAATTGAACTTGATAGGTAAACTTTTATTTGAACCGTTTGAATATTTAATATTTTTATAATGACGTGTATTTTGCATTTGGCATATCACAAATTCAGAACTTGAATGCCTCAGATCTGAGATAACAGTTTCCGATTAGAAGTGCTCACGAGGTCCCAAAAAGGGTACCTGGTACAAATATAGCTGTAGCCTTCACAAACAGTCGTGCAGGCGAAGATGATTTTTTTTATATCCATTGTATACATATAAAACAGGTTTATTAACTTTTCTTGAGAAAAACAATTTTCAAACCAAACTTATTGAAGCATACAACTTTTTATATTTCACATAAAATACTGAATTCAGTTTTAAAGCTCAATTTGTAGGCTCAATTTGTAGCTCAATTGAGTTATCCGAATTTAGCTCCAAAATAATAAATTTAAAAGTTTTGAATTTTTAATCACCTATAGAGTGTTCTCACTTTATAATAGACGGGTATGTGTACGAAGCATTTCATTTTCCTTATGATATTCTCTGTCACATCGTTCAGAGAGCACCCTGTATGCGCACTTATATTCTCCTTTTTTTTGGAGTTGACAGTTGTGGTAATGGACTCGGGGTTAGGGACTGGGTGACAGACGAAGATACGTTGTTTAGATGCGTGTACTGTGGCTTCTTCTCGATATCTTCGCGTCGTTTTGCATTAAATTGTTGGTTTTCTGGCCGGACGGATGAATGGGTTTATAGGAAATCGAAAGATATCGATTTTAGGCGACGCATAAAAATTATTATTCGACCAGCGTCCGTGATTGGGATGTCGCCGAAGGCGAACGATTTGTAAAAGCTGGCATTTCATTGTTTATGGAAGAGAAGCCGGCTATACTCGTACATGTAGGTCCGCAGAATAGCCGGCTACAGTGAATTTTTTGTGGCTGTTCCACTCCCCTCCTTCAGACCCCCATTCCTCGTCTATGGTTGACTGTATATGATGTAGCCTGTGCTTTGTGTTACTCGACGACCAAATGAAGAGAGCCTATCGCGTGATTTTTAGACTTTGCGATTGAAATTGAGGGAGCTGAAGAGAGTAACAGAAACGCCAACCATTACGCGCGGGGGGAGGGGGGGCTGCTCGTATTTTGACCTACGCTTTTTTGGAGAGCTGTCGGTGTCGGTAAATCACTGATGCGGTTTTTCGGTTTCGGCTATTGTCTTTTTCGCATCGAACTAATTAAAAAGATATATGTGTACATGTATATACGATGGTGAAAGGCTGGCCTTTATCCGACAGTCGCGAGTGTGAAAGGCATTCATTTGCGAAAATCGTAGCATGTTTTTTCGTCGGAGGGCTTTGGCTCGTATGGATAGCCATGTGCGTGCAAGCTGGAATTAAGGCTATTACCGGTCGTCAGGGTGGAGGGGAGAAAGATTCGTTTTAATGCCCTTTTCCGAACAAGTGAAAGGTTTTTTGGTCGAAATGATGGTTAATTTGTTGCATTACTGGTGGGCCTAGGCGCAGGGAGGGAAGGAATTGAATTTTGCGGTAGTCATTTGGAATGATTTCAGCAGCAGTGGCAGTCAGGGCTGGATATAATGTGTGTTTTATTTGGAAACGAGTTCTGAAGTCGACTGCAGAGTGTCTATTTTAGTGGCGATTTGTGTGAATGGTCTTACATTTTGGAATTATTGTTGTGGCCTGTAGACCCTGTACTCTGTGGCTATGGACGTGAAAATATACTTTGAGGTTGAGATTTGGTGTTTCGAGTTACACTCGGTTATTCTTTAAAGTTTCATCAATAGGATATTTTCAAGGGTCCAGTTGCGAAGTATGCTTTATCGTTGTTGTCTAAAAATACCCTTACTTATGAGGCCATTTTTCCATCACTAATTAGCCAAATATGCTTTTCTTGCATATTATGGACGAAGGATGACCTCTTGGTGCTATCGAGTTAGTACGTATATTATGAATTTCAGCTTGGTTTTGCTGAATTTTTGGTCCAAAGTTGTCTATTTTCAAGAGGAGGTAAGTATGACTGGAGGTTGAAATTTAAAATTCTAATTCTTATACCTATAGCGCCAGCAGGTCAATCTTCATTAACGACTTATCAACAAATCACAAAATGTGATATAAAATTGAAGGTCAAAAACCATAAAAAAGCGGAAAATTTTTTGAATTTTTGAATTAGCCTTTGTACGAGTACATTCTTTTGTATTTCTTTGATTTTTCATTCTCTTGTCTTTATTTTCATTGTTTAAAATTCGGAGTTCGGGCTCCGGGGGTGTAGTCTACCTTTAGTCAACATCACATGGGAAAAACTGTTTGAAAATGTTGAATGTAGGCAAAATATATAGGCAATTTCTTTGACACGTGTGTTGCAGATTTGCGTTTCGGCAGCAAAAATGACAATTTTTACTAGGTTTTAGCTCAAAAGTACCTTATCGTTTACTGTTTTTTTCACCAACTTTTGCACTATGTTCAAATTTGGATATGTTATCCCCGTACATACTTTATATGTCCATACGAAGCTGTTTTTTTCTATTTCATTTTTTAAACCTTTTTTCAAAGCCCCAAATAAAAGGTTTTTGAGACCCTCGAGAAATGCTCTAAAATTTTGAAAATCAAAAAAAGAGCATATAATCCAGGCATGGAGCATGTTCATAAGTAACATATCCAAATTTAAGCCAATTTGGTTCAAAACTCTGCGGAGAAAATGGTAAATCTTGAACCACGTCTCGAAAAAAGCAGAGGTAGACTTTTTGAAAAGCTTCTTCGACCTTCGTTTCAATAATGGACCCTTTTACCAGCCAGACTCATTTAATAAAATAAATCGTTGAATGAAAATTACATTACTCACGATAATATGATGCAGCATCTTGGAATATGAGAATTTTTTTCTCTCCTCACTTAGGATTCGACGCTGTTTGCAAAATTATGTCATGCTTTGGATTTTTCTTTTTTTCGATATACGAATTCGATTTCGTATTTTCATGTACGCGATATAGTCTTATGGCTCTCACTCCTCGATATACCAAATAGGTAATGTCGTTTGCATAAACAGTCAGGTAAAATAAGAATGAAAGTGCGGATAAATGTCTACTTATGGTGTGTTTAAATTCACCGTACACTTCGTTTCGCTGCCAAACACATTATTTCGAGGTTCGAAAATGGCCACCTGGTACCTTTTTTTTTCATTGCAATAAGCTCAGATAGTTGTTGAATACGAGGTTATGCAGAAAAAAAAAAGAAAAAAGAAAAAAAAAAGAGGAAAGAAAGGAGATCAACTATTTTACATTTTAGATCGGCTTTGTTTTCGTTATTTTGCCTTTGGCTTTTCTATTTTCAAGTGTTTTCTTCTGATATTGTGTGTAAATGGGGATTTCAGCTCTTTTCCCACAATTTAGAAACTATGTTGGGTAAAGCATAGCCTTAATAAACTTGTAAATAAATATTTTTCATGAAGTCGGCGTTGGTACCAGGTTTTCAGTTTTGTGCGATATAGTTTTGAATTAAGCAGCAATATTCTGCGGCTCAGTTAGATGGGTGACAGTTTAACGTGTTTTCTCAATAAAGGAGCGATTGTGCTCCTATTAGTAACAAAAAAAATTAACAAAAAAAAAATTTACTGGTTTTAGTTTGAAATAAGTTTAGAAGAAATGAACTACACTGGTTCACTTTTTTTTCCTCGAAAATTGAGTTTTTCTAGGGTTTGATTCTATACAAATTGAGCCCTGTCTACAGTAAAAATATCCAATCCTAAAATGGAACAGTCGCTGAGAAAATCGATTTCAAAGTCAAAGTGTTACGTAAGAAAGGCATATAAGATATGAAGACTTTTTTTGTTCTTCTACAAAATTAGAAAAAATAAACTTATCCCATTCTTGAATAACCGTGTTCAAATATTCTAAAAATTTTCTTGTGAAAGATCGAATCCATTTTTGCTAAAGTATGACCCAGAATATTGTTACAATACTCCCACATTCTGACCTGACCAGCTAGTCGGTTTTAGCGGGTAAACGCGATCAAATGCACGCAATATAGAACGTTTAAATATTGCTCCACCACCTCCACATTAATTATTGTCGAGGCAATTACTGGCAAACAGTAATGAAAACTCGAATTTCCATTTGCCATATACGACGTACGAGTATAATAATGCATAACAACGAACCGTTTTAATTTTTCCTCATAAATCCGTAAAGAACGAAACAAAACAAAAGCCAAAAAAGAAATAGGTATATAGTGGAAACGGGGAAAAAAGCAATCCTGCTTTTACACCCCTCCGTCCCTCTAGCCGAACGTATCGACCTCAACGGTAGAAAAAGGGGTTGAAATTTCGAAATATTCCATCGTCAAGCGTGTAGATACACGCCACCTACCCATATATCGAAATATACGCGATGAACACAAAAACACAAACACATTCGTTTTTCATACCTTCGATAGTACGAGTACGCGAGTAATAATTATGAAGACAAAACGTTAAATTCGTATTTTTGTTCACATGTGGCCAACTAACCGTGAACGTAACTATACAGTTAAAACGGGCTCGAAGGCTCAACTCCATTCCTCCCCAAATTAATATACAGCCTATACAATTCGACTAAGTGCTGCTTAGTTTAATAATATACTACAACTTCGGAGTTAGGGGTAAAATTCGGAAAACTTTCGTTCTACATAATGCAGCATTACCTACCTTTCAGAATTGAAAGCAAAAATTTTAATCACAATAATATAGATTTTAGCAAAAAATTTCAATTGGAACTATTTTTTTCCCTTCTAAAATTATAACAGGTGAAATTGAATGTCCACTAACAAATTTCCCCAGACTTTACCGATTTGAGTGGTCAAAAGCTCAAATGAAAGGTCTTGATTCACTGAGTGTTCTTAGAGCAAAACAAATTCCTTACCTCAATTAGAACCTGAGATATTGATGTTTGAGTGATGGAAAAGCTTGGAAAAAGGATAAATTTTGAGTATAACTTGAGTAAGGTCAGAGTCAAGTGAATTCCAATACTTGATGACATATCTACACATAAATACCATTAATTTAAAAAAAAATGAAGCAAAGAACGGCCGGACGAACTTGTATTAGATTCTTTTAATATAATATAGATTTCAGTGGTTTGTGAGAAATTATCAACATTGGTCTTGTAGAAAATATGAAATAGATATTATCCTAGAAATTACGCAATAAATTCATAAAAATATAGGATTCTTCTCTTCTGCAATCATAAAATTAACAGCGGGGAACTTTATATATTTCATCGCTAATCTTAATCCTTTCATTGTAATCATCGATTTGTTTTATTAAGAGCATCATAGGATTCGGATCAATACTACTGTTATCATCGCATTTACTAATAATACAGCAATTGGAATCAATGATTACAACAAAACGATGAAGATCAAAGACGAGATAAAGTTACCTGTAATTAATTTCATCATTATAGATGTGAATAAGGGAAGGGGGAAATTCCTTTCCAAATCAAAAAAAAAAAAAACAGACCGATAATCCACAAAAAAATCAATTTTCTTGAACCCCTCCCCCTTCATGCTGAAAAAAAAACAATCTCACCATTTTAGCATTTACCATCCCTATGGGCCAAATATTTTGAAAACGGATTCGTTTTATTCCGGGTTATAATCCGTTTCTGGATTATAACCAGGAATTTTCCTGTTTTCCGGCTTCTAAAACAACGGATTGTAATCAGTCTTGCCGGAAATGAGTCCGGATTATTTTCCGTGAAGGCTGTTTTATCATATTTGTTGGCCCGGGTTATAATCCGTGAAACCGTTTTACAAACGGATTTAGAAAAATTGCCCAAAAATTATCACTGATTATAATCAGGAAATCCGTTTTACAAACGGATTTGGAAAAATAATCAAAATGACAAAAATATCTGCAAATTTTCAGATCCGATGGTCGAAAATAAAAACGGACTGACAACGGATAAAATTCTCATTTTCCGGATCATTTTCTCATTTTTTGCCCATCGGGATGCTTTGAAAAAATTTGGATCCCCCCCCCCACAATGGAGCTCTGGATCCGCCACTGGTCTGATTTCTGTAAATATTTTCATGTCGACTTGTGATATTAATTACTGCTCCTCCTGCTTCTGGTTTATTGCTGCTGATGCTGCTTCTGTTACTAAACCTCATTGTCAGCTACCCACAAACAAGAGAAATCCCACTTCTGATTGTAAGAAAACAAATGTTTTCAAGCGCCAAACTCAGAGACTGGGGTCACTGCCGCTAGTGTATCTTACTCTTATATTACCACAGGTGTGTTCATGTTGATCTCAGGGATTGTGGTGTCTGCGACCGATGTGTCTTTTCATGACTCAGGGATCTTGGGTAAACAAAAAGCCCACAAACAGAGACATTGTAAGACTACTCGCTATTGCATTGAGTATGCTTGTCAAGTATACAATACTTGCCAAGTACATGCGTGAACCCAACTTAAAAATTAATTAGATTAATTCAAAGAGAACTTTTTGTTTGACTTTTTTATACCCATACCCTTGATAGGCATTTTTTTCCCCCTTTCATAATTACTGTGTAAATTATACTGTAATGAACTTACCTGGGCAAAAATAATTCTGTTTTAAAAAGTCATCTGTTGAAGACGATTTCATTCGGAGAAGTACCCTACCTATGTTTTCCTATTTCATTCTCTTTTTCTTTTTTTTTGCTGTTTTCTTTTCAAACCTTTTTTATTTCAGTTTTTTTTTCTGCCGGAAGCGTGAATTTACAATTAATTATGTTTTCAAGTTCAAATTACTTCGCTTTTTTTCTCGTTTCTGTCTGTATTTACTTATGTTTTCCCTGCAGTATATATAGTAGCCAAGCTGCTGAAAGAACTTTTTTGCTGTCTGCCTCTCTCGTGAAATATTTTTTCATATTGTTCCTTGTTCTGTCTAAAACGACAAAAACTGCCGTGTTTCGGCGTCACTTTTTTTTTGCAGCTTTCGTCCTTTGTGCATTTAAAAAGGCGTTTCGCTGGATATTGTTTTGCTTTAGACGAATGAATTGGCGCGCTAATTAGAAGGCTGCCGTGGTATCGCCCGGTTAAAATGGCTCACACTATATTTCGACTGATTTTTTCTCTCATTAAGGCTGCATATAATTAACCTGCAGGTACGATTTTACCGACATTGAAGCCGACTTTTTTCCCCCATTTTCATTTCTCTCTTCATTTCACTCTATCTTTTTGGTAGAATATTTAGAAATATGTTGGTAGCTTTCTTCAGGTTCACTTTCATAAAGGGGCGAACATTCTGATAGATTACTTTCATTCTTAGAGGAATAAAAATTAGTGGTGCTCTCGGTAGGTACTTGTATTTTCATAATTCAAATTCGATCGGGCTTTGTACTGTACCTTATTGAGAATTTTCCAAGTGAGTGACTGAGTCTTGAATTTATCACCAAAAACCGAAATTCTATGTAAAAATTAAGGTTGGTTATGAAAAAAAGACCGAAGTCGACTTTGGCCTTTCTTTGATCAGTTTCATAATCTGTGCCCTATCTTGCTATAGAGCCATCATTTAGCTCACTACATTTCAAAAATTCGTGCAACTATAGAATTTTTTTAATGTCAGGGTCAGCTCTTTTCATTTAGTTTTTACTATTTTTTAAAAATATTAATTATAAAATTTTTTTGTCATGACTTCAAAGGATATCACATATGTCTTCCTGGAGTTTTCAGTTATTTAATAATTTGCTTGATTCAAAATGTTCTGTACGAATATAATAGTAGGGACACAATTTCAATAGTTTCATCATGCATTTTTTCATTTCACCATGTAACGTCCAGCAGTCAATTATTAATGATTTAAGAAAGTACGTTTTGTTCTAGTTCCTATACACCAAGTATAATTATGATACTGAGGCACTGTTTGGGTTTTGATCATGATCGAGAAAGTGCTGTTGAAATTTTTCTAAAGTGGCTCAGTCATTCAGCTAGAATGGTTATGTAAAAAAGACCTGTAAAGGGTTTTAGCTAAATTTTTATGAGAAAATCTATCAAAATGTTAATTTTTTATAATTTTTTTTATTATTTGTTTTTTGAAATGTTTGCAAGACCGTAATTTCGTCACCGTTAAAGACAGAGATATTTACACAGAAATATTTTTCATAGAAAATGTAATTCAAAATATTTTTCCTTTCAACATTTTTTCCCTAAAATCAATATTTGCAAAAATATAAGTGAAAAACTGAATTTTAACTATAAGCCCAAGAAGAATGGGGTTGAAAACTTTTGGTATGTTATTTAGGGTGACCCACCCAACAATCCTAGGTGGTTCAGAATGGTGGGCTAATGTTTTTTTTTTGTCTCACTTGACTGGAATATCTCTCGGTTTTCTCACAATAATTTTTTTGACTTACCCGAGTTGAAAAAGCCGCCCTGCGTCTTTTGAGAAGTTGAAGTTAAATTCCTTTGTTGGCTTTAAATGAACCAATTCTCCGAAGAGTTTGCGAAAATAGATAAATTTCTGGTTTCAATTTCTTTAACTTTATGTATGTGTTGGTATTCAGGTTTCACCATCTTAGAGAACACAAGTTGACTACTTTTTGCTTCCACTATATATACGATGATAAAGGATGGAAAATGCGATGAATTCGATGGAATTACGAGGAGTGCAAAGAAAAACGGGATATATCTGGTAAATGGGTTTCTGTGGGGAGGAGCTTTTGAAGGTGTGAAACTAAAAATAAAAAAAAAAATAAAAAAAACACTAAACGAGCCTAAAGAAATATACGTCGGATTAGCGTTGCTCGCCTACAACAATTTTCATTTGGATGTCTGTGGAAAAAAAAAATAAGAAAAAAAAAGGTCAGTAAATCAAGACGAAGGATGTAGAGGCGACGGAGGGTTATTTTGCACGTAAATTATAGGAAGTTACAAAATAGCCGCATTATTGATAAAAATCGCCAGGGAATCGTGGTGCGAAAAAGCTAACCGTGGCTACTGTACGAAAAAAAAAAGGAAAAAAAAAGAGGAAAAATATGCTTTTCGTGTTCATGAACTTTTTTCGTACGTGCTGATCCTATATTTACACGAGGAGTATAAGAACAGGGTATGGATTTTCGGTCAAATTAACAAGCTTTTTCATCTCATTTTCTTTCCTATACATACATTTTCCTATTTTATTTTATTTTTTCATTTTTAATTCACTCTGCGATGTAGTACTCCGGGTACATTAGCTCAATACATACAATTGAAGCGTTGACATGGAAAACAGTGTTTGTTACAAAAACCAAATTTTTCTGGAAACGAAAAAAACGGATCCTCTCCTATCTCAACATACACTAAGCGCTTATTTACCCGATCTGCAAATTGTGACACAAATGTGGATGGGAAATGTGACGCAGATGTGGTAAAAATTCAACCAATCACGGAGCAATGCGGCACTTTTGTGACACAGATGAGTAGACAAAATCAACCAATCAGGAAGCAGTGGCACTTTTGTAACACTGCGATGTGATTCCATTCTTCTCCGGTGGAAAAATTATAGGTCACGTCAGTGTCACAAAAGTGCCACTGCTTCCTGATTGGTTGAATTTTTGTACACATCTGTGTCGCGAAAGTGCCACTGCTTCCTGATTGGTTGAATTTTTGTCACATATGCGTCACATTTCCCATCCACATTTGTGTCACATTGCAGATCGGGTACCTTTAATGAATTGGTTTGGATTTTTTTTTTCTCAAAATTAATGAATATGTTAGTTTTGAAGATTTCATCAGAGATCTTAAAGAGGTTACAAGTCGCAGTGAACTGATTAATTTCTAGCCAAAATGTAAAACGTGAGTCTAATAGCGAATCATACGCCAATAAATTTAGGCTTTAAAATGAAACTTTGCGAACTTTGTGCTAGCGTGATGCACAGCATTTAAAAGATTTCAGATTACAGCCGATAGTAAAAAAGCACGATGAAAGGTGGAGGAGCGCTCTGTCGTATGGATGTGGTGCGGTTTATGTATTTGATGTAACGCTGCGAGGGAGCTTTTTATATGAGGGGTGAGGAATACGTGTTCGGTGATTTTGTCAGCCGGGGCAATAAAATCCGCGATTGAAAACGAGATTGAAGTTCGGTGGCATTTGGCACGAGCATATAGGACTCTGAAGGTCGTCGTATAAAGTGAAATTTTAAATGGCGACATTTGACGAGCTGGGAGTGGAATTCGTTTGCCAGGGCGCGCTCAACGTTGGGGTAATTTTGCGAGTGAGTGCCATAAACGAGTGATATTTTTCTCCCGTATACAGGGTGTATAAGCGTAGGTTGGCAAGCTGGCTCCATAAAATAAAATTTATCGATACAAATCAAAATTCTTTGTACAACTTCACAGTTCACTTCACACCCATCAAACTTATTGAACTTTGTCAAATCACTGTATAGCTTTTTCAATTTCAAGTTTGGGTAAGAAGTTATGTGGACAGTTTTGAATTTATCATGTTAAGTCCTTCGCGTACGTAACATTTCAGTGAACATAATTTCAAGCATTGATGGGTACTTTTCATCACGAAGCTATATGTAAAATCATAAATTTTCATAACTCGATGAGATGAAATAAATAACGATTTTTAATGGATGATTTTGATAGCCAATTAATGAAATGAGACGAAAAATAAGTTGAAAAAAGGATTCCATGTTGAATGTTATACTCGTACAAGTAATCATATGCTGTTTAACTCATTTTTCATAATTTTGGACATTTGTATTTGATAACAAAAACTCCTCATTTGATTTCAATTTAATTTGTAAGTGTTCATGGAGCTCAATATTTCGCTATAATTTAAAAGTAATTTCCTGTACTTTTTGGACAGCTTAATAGATCAGATACAGGGTGTGTCAAAATGACCGCGGCTACATTAATTGTTTTTCCAATTATGTGTGCATGTATAAAAAGAAATATAGAAAAAGTAAATTTCAAAGTGTCTAATACTACCCCTATTGATGATATTAGCAAGTACTAATTATCTGCCTTACAAATTATGCTGTTTTTCGCTATCATCAAAAATTATCATTCTTATTGTTGGAATGGGTGAAGGTTATGAAAGAGGCACTTCGCATGTTCCATCGTGTAGAAGGTGACTCGACTCAATATTAAAGTAAAATATATGTATGAAGGTAAAATAAATATAACAGTATAGAGTACCATCAAAGTGAGTATATTAAAGGAGCTCGTCACAAATGAAGTAAAGTGCAAAACTTGAAAGTTAGAGTCTTTTATAATAATCATGTTCTGGGCGCTCAGAAGCTGGTCTGTTGGTAGCCAAGTATTGTTGAGTTGTAAGCAAAGTTACGCAGGTGGATATTTGTGTAAGACAACCAGTAATTCCAACACTTTTATTATATATTTTATATTCTTCCAAACCTTATGTATGCAGTTGAGAAGAAAATCAAAATTCGAATCATACTTATGGGACATATCCAGTACACTGCTATTCCACCTCATCCATCCTCACCACAAAATTACATCCTATCGATTTCGCTTGTGTACCCAACTGGATTACATCACGAACAACGGTACCGCGGTATTTTTTCTCAGATGAAAAAGAACCCCTCCTTTTCCCTCATTCCTTTAACCCTCAATCCTTACATTGTAAAGAAATTTCGTCCCGCAATACCTGCTAAGCTTGAAATTCGGTTTATTTTTCTCGCTTAAGGTATCGGAGGGGGGAAATGGATGAAGAGACTTTGCACGCTTTTCCGACCTTTTCTGGCAACAAGAAAAAAGTACTCGACATACGATACATTTTTCTCCAATCTGGTGTATTCCTTTTTTTTTTCTTTTTCTTTTTTTTTTTTATCGTTGGAAAGTACCCCTTTTTAGGGGGCGGCTGAAAGGGGTTGCGCTTTTACTCCTTGGTAAACCGATCACGCTTCTGCACAATTCGTTACGTTTTGGCTTCGTGTTGCCTTTTTTGCTTTTGGAACCCACATTTTTTTCATCGTCTGGAACATGTTTTTTGAGAAATTCTACCGCATATTCGTTATCTGATAGCCTATACCTTCGTTATTCGTAGGTATTGCGCCAATGAAAGGCTTCAAGTCGAATCTCACTTAGTGACTAACAAACAAACGCGATCTCATTAGAATATACCCAGTAAGATGTCATTTAACATTAACGTGCATGCTGGTGAAGTCTGAGTAGTCAACGACATGTTCTCATTTCATTCTGTCTATGAAAGTACTGGACTAAATAAACTTGTTCAACATTTTTTATTTTCGCAACCTCTCTCCCAACCTGAATTCTTTATTCTATTATGAAGAGAATAATGTACTTAGTATTTTGTTTTCTATAATATAAATTGAACCTGTGATTAATTATCAAGATTAATTTTATCATGAAAGTTCCTCTTATATACAAAAGCTATAGGTTTTACCGGTTCGAGGAGGAGTATTACTTGAATGGCCTATAAATTGATAAGCAGCTAGCCACGTAGAATAAAAAAGCATAATCTATATTTTGGCGTTCATAATATTTTGTATTAACACTTTCCAAAATGTCAGGTCTTATGTGGAGAACCAATCACTGAAAAAATATTTAAAGCACATTTAGTCCGAGTCATTTTCAACAATCGTGAATTTTTTAAGAAGGATATAGCACCTTTTGGCACTATGGTATCAATATTATGATCTCATAAAAAACAAATGTAGTAGAAAGGTGTTGGGTAGCGGGTGTATAGGAAACATAATAAGGAAATTAATCGAATGCTTTGTAATAATTGATTGGCGTTGTTACCATGCATAAAGCAGCGATTTTTTTCTATTAATTGAGGTTAAGCAGTCATGCTCTGTGGCACCGTTGGATGGGTGACCGATTCACTTTCAGTCTCAGTATAAGGGGACGGGGTTGATACAGCATGGCAGGTTTCCAACTGCGGCTATAATTTATTCATCCATCTACGCTTGCATTCTTTGAATGTAACATGTATGAGCTTTTATTTTCAACTTTCTTAGAATTTCTTAACATTATACCAAGTAGCTTGAAAGGAACGGACGGAAATCAGTAAGCAAAATCTAGAATATTATCTCAGCGATTGATAGAGAAAGTTAAGATACGCAACACGTTCATCAACTCTCTGACAGCATAAAATATAAATTTTGTGAAACGATGTGGCACAACGCACCGTTCGCGTTCCCCCTCCCCCTCCCCCCACACAAAGAGGCCTTGCAATTTTCTAAAACAGGAATGAACAGTCGAGCAGAGTTGAAAAAATAATTTTGTTTTTCGAATCAATACCCCGGATTGATGCGTCTCCGCGCCCTTCTACCAAATGAAAACATCGATTCCACCAGCAGAGCTTCTATTAAAACACGAAACAACTCCAATGAAGCGAACAACATTTGCCAAAGTTTTCATCCCGCTCCAACAATTCGATAAATAATAAAACTTCATAAACTCATCGACCATAAATCAGCTTCTCTTCGGCTGGAATGGTTTTCTCCATGCTACATCGCATTTAATTTTAACACATATACAGCACACCAGTCACCTTAATACGTGTAAAAGGTTTTTCCTTCGACGAACACCGACGAAATACCTATAAATCCGCCCGAAGAGTGGGTTTGAAAAGAGTGGCATGCTAGGGGTTTACTTCCATAATAAAATTCGAAATTTTATAAATGCGCCGGAACGCTATGCCAAAAAATGACATTTTTCTTAATATTTTATTTTAATTTTGTCTTCTTCGATTTTTCTTTTCGCTCTTGGTAAATCCATCTGAGAATTTAATATCGTAGGTACCTCTCAGCAACGATGGTGGAAAACACACCATCGGGGAATAAAAAATATAAAAAAAAAAAAATTACATTCTATATTGAAAAACAAAAACCTTCCCACGAAATGTAAATAATATATTATCGATCTGTTCATTTTAACATAATTTTAATAACTTTTTTTTAAAAATTCAATTTTTTCCCTCCTTGAAAGAACTACGAAAATGTAAATATATATTGACTCTTTTTTTAATAATGCCCTCCGGATTAGGATATTTCTGAATGAAAATAATCGGAGGAAAGTTTTATTGAAAATAACCCAATTACAATTTCATAGCCGATCCGATTTTGGAATTCAAAAAAAAAAAATTATAACTATATTTTCCTTTTTAGAAGTAAAGCGCCTGCCTATGTAATTTTGAAATGAAAATGTGGTCTGTTATATCATAAACAGAGTTCATAACGAAATAATATTCTTTTATTTTTGAATTCTGTGAAACGCGTAGTCTACATTTGCTACGAATTCAACGTCGATGTTTAAAAGATTATAGTTAAAAATGCTGAATATAGGCAATTTCTTTGACTCATGTGTTGCAGATTTGTGTTTTGGCAACCACATTAACAATTTTCACAAAATTGCTCAAACTGAAGTTTTGATTCAGTTTTTTTTTTTTTTTTTTTTTTGAGTTTTGCACCGAATGGGCGAATTCGTTTAAAGGATATACATTATCTTTGAATATATATTCTCTACGTCCAGACAAATATGTTTTTTTAATAATTTTTTTCTCAATTTTTTTCTTCAAAATCTAAAAAAAAGGTTTTTTTTTACCTCCCCAGAATAATTGAACAGGGGTGGGACAGCTGATTGGATTTTCTATGGGGGACTTATTTTAGCTCTAGGGTTATTGCATAGTCCTCCTCTCACCCCCCCTAAAGTCCGACTATAAGGGAAAATTGAAAACGGATGATTCTTTCAACGCGATGTCTCAGGAAGCAGTTGCTGCCAGAAAGCTATATTCAGCTGTTGTGCTGAGAAAGCGCCGGAAAAAAAAACGTCGTCCGCAAAGTACTTGAACTCTCTTTTGCATCGGCTTGTTAGCTCGTTTTCATTAAGAAAAGCGTCGTCAGCCAAATGGGAAATGAAGACGCCAAAGTTCAAACGACGACTAATATTAGCAACTTTTTCCCTCCCTAGCATTCTTCGCGCGTAAACTTGCACAATTATTCTACCCGAAAGAATGTTTACATTTACGTCCCCACAGATGTATACATATATACGCGTGCGTGTATACGTAGACTACATCGTAAGCCAAAGCAACGCGTCATTAGCAGCTCACTATACCCCTTCGCCCCGGAAAGGATAGCGAATTTTATCGTTGAGCAGTTAAACACATGAAAATTAAAAACCGAAAACCATTAGTGTCGAGCAAGCTGTGAAAGCTTTCAGCTGGGGACGCATTTGCGCGCCGCATTCCCGCCAATTTATTTTCGAAATTTGTCACAGTCGGCCATTATAAACTCCGCACGATTATACTCGAGACTCTTTCAGATACTACAATACTGCGCGCGGTGTCAATCTTACGTTAATGCATTTACCATATGGCTTAAGTTTTGCACAAAGTTTGGATTTATTCTACCAAGTTGGAAGCCCCAGATTATACCTAATAATGATTTATCAAAAATGATGCAGTGACCCAGACCAGCTGGTTGTGCAGTGTACTGGTAAAAGGTAGAGTAAGCGTAGATGTAATTGACACAAATTTAAATACGAGTACGTACCCTGTATAGTTGAAAAAGTGTGAATTAATCAAATGCTTGACAATAATCGGTCCGCCTTGGTCTCAGGTGTGCAATCGCAGTTTTTTTTCGATTAATTAGAGGCTTGAAGCAGGCATATTTTGAGGCTCAGTTGGATGGGTGACCATTTCACCTTCGAGGTGTCTTTCCATATACCCATATTCGCCTTGTTGCAGGTATTCGCCGAATATATTAATGAAATATAAGAAACCCGAATGTCGAACGTTTGGATGACTGCTGCAATTACGCAGAACAGAAAAACGTTATTTGTGCTTAGCAATTGAAAAAAAAAAGAAAGAAAAAAAAAACGATTTTTCAAGTTTGTATTAGTATTTGACGAATAATTGCAACAAAGTGAATATAATGGAGGCGCTTTCATTGTAAAAATTTCAGAAGTGGGATACATAGTATACTTTCTCAGTCTGATAATAATTTGTGGTATCGTCGAAATGGCTGAATAGGATCAGGGAGGTGAATATAGGATCAACACTTCGCAAAATGTATGAAATATTCAAGTACTCCGGTTTGGCTCATTATTAAAAATCCCAATTGGAAAAAATTGGAGAATTGGATAAAATTAAATGGAATTTGAAAAAAAAATTAGAAAAAATAGGAAAAATCAGACTTGCATAAAATTGGATAAAATTGGAAAAAATAGGAAAAAATCTGATGAAATTGGAAAAATTAAAAATTAATAACTCTTTCTTCCTTCAAACTGATATCTATTCTAGTAGCCCCGATACAACGCTATCATCGCCTTATTGTTAAAACAAAAATTGAAAGAAAATAAAGCAAAATTATAAATTTTTTTTGTAAAACATGCGCTTACCAGAATTATTTTTTCTCGCTTATTTATACACCGATTGATCTGAAATTTTCTCCAATTTGTTCCTAAAGAATGTCTCCAGAGTGGTTGTTTGGCGGAATTTTCATTTTCAATTATTTTTTTCATAAGATAATGTATGAAGCCGAAAAATTTCGATATTTACGGCCCTCTAAAGTCAATTTGAAGCTAAAAAGACGTCATTTAGGAACAGATTAGTGAAATTTTCAGATTAATCCGTGTAAAATTGAAGGAGAAAAGAGTTATTGTAAATGCCTTTTTCAACGCTCAGAAACTACACCCTTAACTTTCATATCGATAGGAATACTATTATTAATCTGTGATGGAAGTTGATTTATTCTGATATGGCGCTGTTTTCACTAGTTAACACGAGAAATACCAGGTGGTGTCATTTACGACACCACTCAAAATTTTGAGATGGACTTCTCAAAGGACCAATATTTTGAGATGGACTTCTCAAAGGACCAATATTTTGAGAACCCCTGACTTGTCTCATACGACGCCACCTGGTCTTTTGACGTTACTATTGTGGTGTCATATATGACACCTTTGAGTAATCGAGTAAAACCTGGTATTTCTTAGTGTTCAACTTATTTGCTGTTATTGAATAGTCAGAGCATCAGTTTGTTGAAGTAAATTGTTATTTTAAGTACCCATATCTACCCACAGATAAAAACGTATATGAATTATATGCGAGAATTATCGATGAAGATTTTTGACTTCAAGACCTCGATATTAATATTTTTATTTATGAAATTAGCTATCAGAATATAGTCTCAAACTGGAATCACCTCACCATTTGCTTGAATTTGATTTAAGGACTAAAAATAACAAGGATGAAAGAGGATGTGGGATGACGCCCACAAACATAGGAGATTCAAATGGAAAACTATTAATAGCAGTCTAGGCTTCTTACATGTGGGTGTGTGTACCTCTATGTGTCTTTTGTGTATACGTATAATTTGTGGAAAGACGTTTATTTCGGAGTTTCTCTCCAACCCTTCATGTGTATTTAGTTCTTGAAAAGAGAAAAGCTTATAAGTCGTCACACAGAAGAAAGGAAAATTAGGCCGGTGAGCAATACCCGTTGGCTACGGATTTTGTTCTGTGTGTGTGTGTGTGTGTGTGTGTGTGTGTGTGTGTGTGTAACGACGACCTACAAGTTTATTTCTCTAATTTTCCTGTTTCCTTAAAACTCGATATAGGCTTTTACACTTTATATTGACGAAGGGTACCTGCGAAAAAATGTTTAAAACTTTTATTCGGGACCTTTTCTCTGCTCCAATTCGAGCGACGAGAGTTTATTCTTTTTCGATTGAAAATTAGACTTTGACACATTCGAGTTCCGACATTGGTGAAAAAAGTGAAGTTTGAAAATGGAGGAAAATCAACAGCAACTATTCGAAGTTAAACTTTGAGTTCCTAATTTAAAATAAAGTTAACTTTTGAGGCGAAAAACTTGAACCTGAGGAGTTTTTTGTTCTACGAGTACATACCTATATTTATTAGAGGGGCATGTAACGCTTTTTATATACTTAGCCGTTTTTTTTGTCTTTTTTTGGAATTTGTTTTAATGAAATTTTCGTATAATTATTATGTTATTATACACTAATGACCCTTTCATGAATCCTTTAAATGTTGATAAAATTAATCTGGTAGTTTTCGAATTTCAACAGTGTTGTGTAAGGTATTATTATAAATTTGTAATGTTTGATTACACCACACTTTAGCTCTCACTCTCATTTTTTTTTTCTGGTTTCTCAATTATTTTAGTTTTCCCATCTACTTTTCTTCATGCCTTTTTCATCCGCTAATATTAATTTTTTTTCAAGGCATCGTAATAATTTTCTTAATTCTTATTATAAATATTTGGCTCCTCAATTCTAACGAAAATTTGGTTGACAATGACTTAAAATTTTTTTTTGTCTTTTAATTTTTTTTTAGTTTTATGTACATGTACATAGATGTACGCATACCTCTTTCCTATAGTTTCCTTGCTAGAGGATTATATGAATATAATTATTTAGTTCTTTGAATGATTTTTATTTTCATCTTAAATTTTTCTTTAAATATTTACTTTCCTATTCGTATCTGTGGAGCTTCTGAAATTATCCAGATATGTGAGTTGAAACGGGATTAGCGCTGAATAATCGCCATGTTTCGTTTTACTTTTACATTAACTAATATGAAATTTGTAAGTATCTTTCCCAGCTGGTTCTCAGGTTCAGATACATTTTATTTTAGTTTATGTTTCAGCTTTATTCATTTGGCTGAAATGTTTAGGAGCATTAGGTATACACAAATTTAAAGAAGGCTCCTTTTTTTCTCACCCTGAAGGTGAACTAGGGGTCAAGAATGAAATCATATGGGCTCTTCCTTTATTCTCGAAAGAATTTAACTGTTTTCCTTTGCCTGTAACGAACCCGTTAAAAACAAAATAACGATGTCGTAAAAGCCTTTCTCAATTTCAGCCCTGCCAATGATAGAATTAAGTTCACTGACATTTCTTTAAGTCGTTGATGTTTGGGCGATACGTAAAATGAAAGAAAAATGGCGTTGATAAATTTCGTCTCACCAGTGGGATAAATGGTGGTGAAAATTCTAGATTTTCTCGTTCCATCTATCCTTTTTAGGGTAACCAATTTTGACAAAAACTTAATAAATATAGTAAAAAAAAAAAAAAAAAAAGACGTGTGAGAGATCGGGAAAGAGCGTTATGATAAGAGGTAAAAAACACTCAACGCCCTTCGGAATTGACTTTGGATTTACCAAATCTGACAGGCATTTCGTTTTCGAAAAAAAAAAGTAAAAGTAGCTGGGGTGAGATGGAAGGTTAGAGAGAAAGCAAAAGATAAAAAAAAAAAAAGAAGTGCGCAAGTATACGTCGAATGAAAATACTCGAGTGTAACACCTGCTTATTAAAGTTCAAAAACTGACAAATCCTAATCTTATATGAAAAGTTGGTGAAACCGAATTCACGTGTGGTAATGCTTAAAAATGCTCGAGTGAAAATCTTTTTTCATCCCTCAGCTCAGGTGTACCTACTCCTCTTTTCACCACCCTTTGCATGGTGTCGCGTTCAACTATTCGTTGATGGCAGTGAAAATCGAAATTTTTTATTTGCAGACACCTTTTTTCTTTTTTTTCGACTCACCGAATGCCATAAAGTTTTATAAGACATTTGAGGCGAGTCGAGGTGCTGCTGTGATTAATGACTGTTGGTGAAATAGTTACGGTTTGCTACTTTCTAGTGTGTGTTTGTATGAGTTTGTGTGGTTAGGTACAATGTCGAGTTTAGAGATTGGTATCATCAATGTATGACCTCTGTGTAAAACTTTCTGGAATGAACATACATTAAAAGCTCTCTCAAACCAGGTTAATGACCTAACGGTTCTAACAGTGTAATGTCTCTATAAAATATAGTGCAGTAGGAGTTAAAACGACAGTATTTCAAGTTTTCTTACATATTGTCATTCTGGTAATGTGCATAGAAAATAGTGTGTTACATAATAAAACTTAAAAGCTGTAAACTGCAATTAAGAACAATGCTACGTTTTACTATTTTGGTGGTGATTTCTACTATAAATTTTGAATTTTTCTTATGAAAATGGTGAAAATTACTACCGACATTTTTCTCAGTGTAATTGTAATTGCCTATGTAGAGAGAAATTTCAATTCTACTTTTCTACATGTATTGTTTGAATAGAAGAAAAACTGGGAGGATCCAAAATTTTAGTAGAAATTGCTTTAAAAAATAGTAAAATATGCTATCTATTTGTAGCACATTTTACAATCATATAAGAATATTTATTACTACAAAAAATAATTTGTGTTACCTTAATGAGAAAAATTATTATTCTACGTAGTAATAAAGTACTACTATTTTTTCTCAGTCTAGCAAAAATCAAGCAAAATATAGCAAATATACCTTATCTATTAAGGCAAATGGTGTAATTATTTTAATTAACTGGCCCTTAAGGAATTACAACAAACGAAATGCTGCTGGGCACATGCAACAATAGTTAAAAACGCATAGGCAAATGCTACGATTTCACTTTGAAAAAAAAGTTGTTCAACTTTACATCTTGCTCGCATTTTTACATTTTACTTTGGTGAGATGTATGCGAATTTCTACTTTTCTAACGCATATGTCTTCAATACGAATGTAAAGTACACTGACAATGTACTAGTATTTGATAGGTACGAGTAGTTAGCTATAATTTAATTACAGAATGCAATCGTTGGACCTGGAAAAAACGGATAACTTACAGAGCATTATACGAGTACTACTAAATAGCAAATTCATCTCGGTCGAATGTTAAACTTCGAATAATAAAAAGTTTTTTTCGCCTCAACCTCTAATAAAGTAGTGTAGTTTCTCGTGTACGTTCTATGAACCAGTGCCACTGCTGTGGCTGTTCTTGATGGTTCTCTTAAAAAAAGGAACTTCTAACTCCTACACGTCCATATATATATATATCCTCACCAAACATAAAGTATTCGTACTTTTACCATTAAGAGTAAACTTTTGAGGATTAAAAACTTTTTTCTCTCTAAAGTTTTTAGTACTACGCTTTAATTTTACAACCGTTCGCTGAAGGTTCGTTTTCGTACACAAATTCCAGATAAAAGCAATTTTTTTAAGCAACGAACGAATTTGGTGGGAAAGTAAATAAATAAAACGCATTCCTAATTTATTTTCTTAAGACTTTAGAGCTGCTTCGAGTGACTGCTAATACATATATATTTGCAGCCTGCAGGCGTATATTATAGCAATTGTAACTATTTAGAGTACGTTTTTTAGCCCATTTTTAAAATTTTGTCCCATTAAGGCGAGGAAAAAATTATAATTTAGTTGAAAAATTAATTTTTTTCAAGTTGTACCTAATTGTGAAAAAATGACTCTATAGGTGTTTTTGAATTTTAAGTCGAAATGCAAAACATGCTCAGAATTTATTTCTATAGTATTTTTGATTTTTTTTGGAAGAAAAAATTTTTATATACTCGTGTAAAGAATTTTGAGATTACTCTAATCCTTTTTCCTGTGCGGTTAGTTATTTATTAAATGGAAAAAAGTTTGCAAACAAAATTCTAAATCTATAAATGAGAGTTGATGTGTGACCAAAAGTGACTGAATTTTAAGAAGCGCTTGAGAATAAAACAATTAATCAATTAACATATTGTACCAGTAAAAATAGTTGAATATTTAGATAGAATTATTTCTGAGAATCAAAATTATGGGGGTTTATAAGGACGTATATTATTGCGAAATTACTTTTATCTAGCAGATTATCTTTTCTGTTTTATTTTATTATAAGCTGTTTTCCAGTGAAATTTTTAAAAAGCTATATGGCGTAGTGTTCCAGATTATTTATATATAATTTTCTCTCTATTTTGTTCCAGGTAAGCGATAGTGGAAGATTCATTTTCAATTCACTATAGAAGTAAGTAAGTGATTTTTTTAGTCAGCATACAGCATAGATATAGTTTCTCAACTACAGCATCTGGAAATTTTATTATTTTTAAAAACTAAGAAACAAAAATCATAATCATCTTGATTACAATTGAATTTTTATCAAGCATTTAGAATGGAACAGCAGAATATAAAATATTAATCAAATTCAAATGCCCTGAATGACAAGTATCCTAATGCCTTTTGACACTAACTTTGTACATATTCACAAAAAAGTTGCAAGCATATATATATATATGTCATTCAAGAATTTTAAATTGAAATTAACTGATTGAAAAGCATATAAACTCTGATGTACATATTTTCGATGGGAAACTGTAGATTACATTAATGTCCCACCGAATGAAACGTAAACAAATTTTGGTCTTCCACCAATTTGATTGAAAACAAAATTTATAAAAACACTATATATGTACATACACAGGCCAGTATGGAAAAAATTACCTTAAGACTTCCTTTCATTAAAGGTATTTACCTTAATTCTTAACAAATTTTCTCCTTAAAAGGTATACCTATTGTACCTTCTGACCATCCTTAAGAATTTCCTTAAAGCAATTTTTTGCTTGTGTGCCTCAATGGTTCATTGAACTTTGGATAAAATAAGTATTATTCAATTAAGTAATTCAAATGAATATCGTGAGTATCTACTGTCAATGGATGATTTCTCAGAAATGAATGAAATTCAGTTCTGCCTCTATAATAAAGAATAATGTAGCACGAGCTACTGGGGGAGTGCATAGTCAATTGTTTTATGAGATAATATTTCACCATTGTTTCCATGAACTATACGGTACACCCGTAGGAATTATTCGTAGCTAACAAGAAAAAAGAAGAAAAAAAATAGACCAGCTTGAAATCGGCGATGCAAAAAACTTTTTCTTTATTAATTGTTCGAATTCCGGTCCCAATAGGAATTATTCGAATTGATTTTGAAAAAAGAAGAGTAGACAATAAAAAAGGGGGGGAAAATGCTGGAAGAGAGAAAGAGACGGAGAAGGTTCCAAAGAACTTGATGTACCGGGTCATTATGCATAGGATCGATGTAATTAGTTGTAGAGCTGCGTGAACCGAGTTGAAATTTGCATTTTACTGGAAATTCGTCCTTTAATGCTTCGTTTTTCGAGTTGATTACGTTGAAGAAGGGCCAAAGCGGGGGGCGGGGGATGTGAAAAAAAAAGAAGATAGTAGCATTTCCGCTCGTGTGGGATATTATATATATGTACTCCTTATATTCCTTGTGGAGAAGAGAAAGGCACGAGCTCAAACAATTTCACGTTAATTGCTGGAACGTCAGATGGGTGATCCAGAAATTTGAAGTAGACTTTTTGATGAAGCGGAGGTGGAGAGAGGCTGTTGTAGGAAATTATGATTGACGTGCTGCGGCTATTGTTTTTGTTGATATTTCGCTCGAAAATTACGTGTTTGTCGAAAGTTTGTCAGTTGATGTTTTTTTCTCTCGTTGTCAAAGTTTGGAGGTAATGGAGATGAGTGTGAAGTTGGTTAAAGTGTTTCAGCGATAGAAAACACCCGGCCATTATTCTTCCATCGGGATTATATATAGGGGAGAAAGAGAGGCTCGTGGGCTGTAAATTGAAATTGTTTCTCAAGTTGTCGTCTGCACATATTTCTGTAGCGTGTCAGGGAGTGACAGTATAGGAAGAATCATATCTTGAAAAGAGAGTTTTTTCTAGATTGAAATAATTGCGAGCATTAAAAATATAGTCGGAATTCTAATACTTGGAAATTCTAAAAATATATTTTGAGGAATAAAAAAAATATGAAAATTCAATTAGCAATGCCCCATTTGTCAAAACATAGTTCGCCAACTGCATCTCCAGTTTACTTTTGTGGATTATCAAAATCTTATTGCGATCTCCAACACGACTCTGCAAGTTCTGTAAACTTTGAGAAAGACTTCTGGTGCATAAATAACGTAAGTCCGTCAGCAGAAAACCGGTTTTCAATTAAAAAATATGGAAGTTTATTCACTAATGGGCTTGCCATGAACCGAAAAAAGGAAAACTTCAGTTACTGTTTTATTTCTTCCATTTTTTTGACAATTGTTTTTATTTTTCTGCAATTTCATGATTTTTGAAATGACACTCTTCAATTTTCCACTCGATAAACTATTTAGTGGCATGCTATATTTGCATATTCTCTTTTGGAAAAAGAAAATGTATAGCAGTGTGAAGTTGAAATTCAAAAACCACAATAACCCTTCGTTTTATTCGAAGTTCAGTGGATGTAAAAGAACTTGGATGTTTATTCATGTCCAGCTTATAACAACTCCGTTCACCTTCATTCCGAATACCGCAAATTAGTAGTTTCGTAAAATATATATCACTACATTTTCCATTCGTTTAATTCCTTCGACTTTCAATAGAATTAAACTGTCATCATCGTTGCTTTCATCATTGCTCTTTCTATTATTGGTACCCACTTACGAAAACAGTAATCCGATTTTCATGCTGGCAGTTGCTCTGTACTCAACATTTCATAACAAAAACCAATATTTTGGTGCAATCTTTCCACCACTCCTGTGTACATTTTCTTCTCATATTACCAGTCAACAATTTAATCTTCACCAAAATGACGTTTCTCTTGTGGCACACCAAAGCAGCCAATAGCCTGCATTATTGTCTTCATCCGCATCCTGCATAATCTGTTCGAAGACAGATGAGCATTTTTGGCTTGTGGTGGGGAAGAGGAAATGTCAAAGTACTGGAATATTTCTATTATCTATAACTTTTAGAATTTGTCTTTTGTTTTCAGTTCTCTTCATTTGGGAAGGTAACATCTTTACCAGAATTGAAATTACTTTTACCTCATGTGTCTGTGGTTGTTCGATTTACGTTGCTTGTATTTTAAGCTTTTTTTTTTTTTTTTTTTTCTGAAACTACTTTCTTACTAACATGCCATGTACGCATTGATAGTATTAACCCAAATACGAGTCGAAGAGCCGCCACACTGTCGCATGTTTGGAAATCCTCTCGTCCTACCGCTTACCTCAACCCTCCAGTGTGTCTCTTCGAGTTCGTGATGCTCACCCTATAGAGAGGAGGGAGATGAGAGAGAAAAGAGAAACGACGAACAGAAAAAGCTTCAGTCGCTTGAAAAAGTCATTCTTCTTTTTCCCCAGTTATTACTGGCAAAGTTATATTACATTTTTAGTTTTACACGCGTTTCCTACGTATATAGTTATTTGTGTCGAATCGAAATTGTTTTTCCCTTCTTTGTGACTTGGTATAAGAATTTTTCCATTTGGGTTTCCATCCAACTTTTTTTTTTCACTTTGTAGTTACCTGTTTGCCTTCCTTATTTGATTTTTTCCTTCATATTTGTGTTTTTTTTTGGTTTTTTTTGGCTTTCTTATAATCGAATGCGTGTGTTGAGAGTCGACTATACACGTGTTCACATTTTTTAACGAGATGTTGAATTTTTTCATGCTCGACGATGATATAAATGAAATGCCTCAAAATCAACCGGGTGGAGAAAAATGGGCATATGAAATAATTTTATTCAATTTTTTCACACTAGCTGAAGCTAAAATTACTCAATTGTTATCTTCACCAGCAGGGTTGCCAGGTAAAAAATTTTCTGAAAAATGAGACATCAACACGACAAAATGTAGCTAAGAACATAATAAAAACATCGCACGAAAAATTTTTCCATATTTTTTCTTATTTTCAGGGGGGTGGCAGATTAGTCGAGGATGAATTCAGCCAAAACAGAAAAAAATTAATACAATGAAAAAGGTCAACATTATCTATAAGAATTTTTTTCTCACCCCTAAACTCTGTTTGACGAATCGCTCGTCAGGAATACATTGTCACAGCGGCAATTTTCCACTTGCGTCCCAAACATGCCATTTTAACACAGTTGCGTCCGATAGAAAGAGGGATAGATAGTTCAATTGCGTCCGATGAAAAAGCAAATAAATGGTCCAATTGCGTCCTTGTAAAGAAAAAAATAATCACTTGATAAGATGAATAAAATTTTTTTTGGTGCATTTGTATTGATAGTATAATATCACTTTCACTCGATTACTCGAAGGACCAGCTGGTGTCATATATGACACCACAAGATTAACCTCAAAGGAGCAGGTGGCGTCATATGACACAAATCGGAGGTTCTCTAAATATTGATCCTTTGAGAAGTCCATCTCAAAATTTTGAATGGCGTCGTATATGACACCACCTGGTACTTGTGATATGAAACGCTGAGTTATTAACATCTTTTTTTATACTTAGTTAAATAAAAATAAATCAAAATTTTGGTCAATTTTTCTGGACTGAGGGGCCATGAATAGCGGATGGAACTCGTACATGTGAAACAAGTTTGTGCCGGACGGAATTGACACATCTTCTTTTCATTTAGACTCGGACGCAATGCAGACATCTAAATTTTGCCGCGGACGCAACTGGGCACTAGCCGTCACAGCACCCCTGAAGTAAAATGATATGGTAAATATAATTTAGACGTGGAAAGTACATTATGTGATTTTGAGTATAGCTCTCAATTTTTAATCAATGTGATATGAAAAGTCGATAAGTTCGCGTTTATTTTAATTTGATACGCTAGAATACCTTAAAATTTCAAAATTTCATTCGATTGATTGTCTATAGCTTTAACGATCGAATTGTACGAAAGGTTTGATATAAAAGGTGTGTTCGTTTCACCATGGATTCGTGAATTTGACTCATGAATTCGTGGTGTCATAAACATGCCAAAAATTTGTTTAGATTTTGAACTGGAAGAAAATTATGTTGTATATAGCATACCGAAGGTGACTTAGGGTAGCTTTCTAGGTTTGATAATCGTAATATTAATTGATAGCATTAGTCGTGAGTGTCGTAGCTAATTTGTTTGAAATTTAAAATGAATTAAAATTAAAGGTTTTCTATCGAAAACCTGCTAATTAGATCAATAGTCACGATTAAATTGTTCGTTTTGTTTTTAAACAAGTTTAGGAAACCTTAAATCGTGACTTATTTTTCATCCAATACTGGCGTAGAGCCACTTTTTGACGCCTTGAAAATTTTTGATATTCTAAACGTTGGAGTACAGTTATAAAAAACCTCGTATTTTCATAGCCAGTGAGGAAAAAGCCTTCGAATTTTTCTCTCTTCAAGTGTGACTTTTTCAAGTTCTTTACTATCGTGATCTTATCCTTTACATCTATTCCTTATTCCCAAATCCAGCAACAGTATAATACCAAAATGGTTTCCTGCTCCAGTAAAAGACCTAGAAAATTCGACATACACTCGTTCGCGTTTATGTACCCCAGAGTGTTGTACCGAGTAAAAATGTATGAGCCTACAAAAGTTGAAGAGGAAAAAAAAAAATTAACTCTATGATTATCGTTCTCGCGGGGCTTAATTTGCTTTGCGTGCCTCTTCCCACGTTATATGTTTCTTTTATAAACGTTGATTTGATTTAAAATAGCGTACGTATATTATAGTAGACTGCTGTGTATATATGCAGTATATAAAGTCTACGTAGAACATAAATGGTATGAAAGAGTGGGGCAAAGAAAGAAAGAAAGAAAGAAAAAAAAAAGGCCAAAGAAAAACGGAAAATTTTTGTGAAAACAGTGAAAAGGAAGGCAGAAGAAAAAAAGCGAATCTTTAGTATGACAAATTTACAGCGAGAGACGTAGACACGAAAGAGAGCGAAATGAGGTGGAGGAGAGGTAAAATCGTATATTTCCTCGGTCGTCTCCTGTCTTTCCATTTTCACCCTTCTAGCCTCACCCTTTGTCATTCGTTCTTTTTCCATCTCGTCGTCTTTTCTCATTTTTATTGTGCATACCACCTAAACATTACTCATTTCGTAAAAGCGGTCGTTTCAACATTCGCATTAGGAGAAGCGAGAGAGAGAGAGAGAGAGTGAGTGAGTGAGTGAGAAAAAAACGTGCTTTTTCCGCACCGAATCCATTTATCCTTCCAATTTTAAGCCTCGTGTTATAATAGAGTTTCTAGTATACGCCTTTAGCTGTCGAATAAACTCCCCCGCAAGCGCCTGTACCACTTCTCTTTGCCTAATCTAGTCCCCGCCTCGCCCTCATCTACCCGTCAGCTATCTCTGGTTCGGTATCTGGTCAGAAAATCCTTGCCACCCTGAGCTTTTTTCTCATGCGAACTGCTGCACCGACTATCAATTTTCATCTATTAATTGTCACCCAAACGCATAATAATTTCCAATTTTTTATAAGGGAAATTTCTTAATCCTGAAGAATTTTTTTGTGTAGATCCTGGCGTAGGTTTGACATACTATCATATCATATTAATTACCTTAGCACTTTATCTTAAACTGTACTCGTATAATACATCTATTGGACCAGTATCATTTTTCTATATCTTTTCTAGTGATTAAATAAGCATTACCTCGCTAGCTAGCTTAAAAATAGCCATTTTTCTGCATTGAGAGAAAAGTATGTAGTATACTTATTGATACGCAGTATAGTCATTTTCTTTATCGAGGTAACAATAATAGTTTGTAATTCGTTTAGCAATTTCTACTACAATTTTGAATTGTCCCAGTTTTACTATTCTAAAAAGCTGAAAATGTACTATTGAAATTTCTCTCAGTGTAAGGTGACCCTTACTAAGTATTGTCACACTCTACTTACCAACCCCCTCTCAACTCTTCTCTTGCCTAAAAATACAAAAGTAATGATCCGCGTTATAGCCCCTCGATCTTAACTTTAGAGCCGATTATTTTAACTTTCAAAGTTGCAATGTTCTCAGAATTACGATTTTTGAACCAAACCTCAAATAATCATATCTCGGCTAATCGTTATAACCGATTGAAATGTTTATGTTTTGCATATACCCTCCTCTTTAACAATCACTCATTAGTTGAAAAATCATTTTTCCAACTTGGAGTACCTTTTCACAAATCACATCAAAAATGTTTGTAGTCTAAAACATTTTCTAAAAATTTGAGAAGTTGAGCCCACATATAGCCAAATGAACAATATAAAAATTTAAGAAAACAACCATGATTTCGAATGTAAAAATAAGATCTGGAAAAATATAGGAAGAAAAGGGTATTATGAAAGACGAAAAAAAAGTCTCGAGAAGGGAAAATGGTGGCCCACCTATAGAAAAAGGGTAGACTGATTGAATATTTTGGCGAACTTCGACAATAAACTAGAATATTCGGGTTCCCCGCGTTGCTTTTTTCTTCTCCTTCCAAATAGAGAATGGAAATGCTTTTTTTTTCTGCCTTCTACACTATGATGTATAATTCAAACGAAACTTTCAAACAAAGTGTTTCATATAGCGAAAAGATTTCCTTTCGCTATTTTCAGGGCTTCGAATTCACTTGTGTGCTCTTATATGGTTTGTTTTGTTGGGCACAGCAGATATTCTATGATGATGTAATGATGAATGAATGCGGTGTGGAACTTTTATATGAGCCTATAATAAATCCGAATTTGGCCTAAAATTCTGTGTTTCATCGAATTTATTTCTGCGGATTCGTTACGATTTATTTGAAAATATATTTGGATCTTTGTTGTATATAGTTTTAGATGAGAAAACAGTCTTTGTTTGTAAAACTGAACATGTGACTTTATTTTTCTACTTTTGCAAAGAAATTTTTGAGACCTATTGTCAGGCTACATATAATTGTATGAAAGATGCGTTATTCTCAAGAAATATTGACGCAAGCTGAAAATTGTGTATATTGCGAGTCTGTGAACGCAAATTGTAATTATCTTGGTGGTGAAAACAAATAAATTTTTAGGAAACATGAACTTCAGTATCTTTGTCAACGGGGGGGGACTGTTCATTGCTCGAAAACTCAACGTCAGATAATTCAACCATCGTTGGACAGTGTTTATAACTTGTAAAAATTGGTCGCGGTGACAACTCGCCAACTGGCCATTTCAAAATTCATTGACAATAATATTTATGTTTATCACATTATCTGGGTTTTCTGTTGAAAACCTGCAAAGAACATCGATTTGGCACAATTTCTCGAAACTGTTTCAAAACTTATTTTCGTAGTATCCTTTCAGTTTCAAATCAGATTCATTGAAAAATGTAGGTAAAAAAAATTAAAAATCAATATTACTGTTTGTTTTGCCAAAACCGTTTCAAAACAACTCCAATGTAAACAAATAAAATACATGAGGATGTACTCTAGAGTAGTTTCACTTTTTTGCGAACCAAAACCAGAAACTTGGTTCTGTTTTTGCAAAAAACGAACAAAAATGGATTCAAAACTGCGACAAAGCGAACCAGTGGTGGATCCACGGGTGGGAGGATTCCCCCCCAATTCCAAAAAAAATAGACCGATAATCCACAAAAATATCAATTTTCTTGAACCCCGCCCTGTTTATGCTGAAAAAAACACAATCTCCCCATTTTAGCATTTACCATGCTTTGAAAAAATTTGGACCCCCCCCCAAATTGAGCTCTGGATCCGCCACTGAAGCGAACGCGCAAAATGAATCAGTTTTGAAACAGTTTTGAGAAACTGGACCAAATCGAACATATATTAACGCATATTTCTAATTTTTTTTGGAATGTACTCTAATGGCTATATGAGTAGTGGCTGCAGGCGGATGAGAGAAATAATATTGATCAAATATTCACCCTTAAAGAACAAAAGGGCCAGTTTAGTCGACCATGTAGCCATTCTATATATGACCCTGTTTGCTGGTTAATGACTGAGTGAAGATGCCAACAACAAAAAATGAGACTGGGCCACGAAGTGGCGAAGCCATCCATGCTTTTAAAATTATGCCATAAATACAAAACATTCCATGGGTAAGGGGCGTGCCATTTTGATTTCAGCCGAAGAAGAATAACGACTTGAATATAAGCTCATATAACTTCGACTTTGCATCGAGGTACTTTTACTTGTTTTACTATCGAATTCCCAAATCATTCGAGTAGTTTTATAAAGTCAGAAAACAAAAAGTTCTTGAAACTCATATTCGCGGCGCGCACCGAGTTGACGACGAGGGCTGAAAACCGACGATGACAACGTGTCTGCATTAGCATACCAATTGCCTACCAACTTCTAATCCCTTTTGTTCGATAATAAAATAAGGCGTACACGCGCACATTTAGTTGCACAATGCATGCCACACGATGACTTTTGATTGGTATAGCTGTTGTTCATTTTATAGAGACGTAGTTAGCATAGTTACTACCGACTCCCTGACAGGAAAACTGAGCCCAGAAAAGGCTCTGCTGTTGTCAGAAGACCGCAAATATATTTTCCCATAGTTAACCGGATGCACGTGAAATACACGACGCGACAGACAATCGAACCCTAATAGCCTATGACGACGCTTTCAGCTTCGTCCCAGCCTCTTCCACCCCACCTCCCCCATCACCACCGCCACCGCATGCCCCAAACTTTCAATATCTTTGTCGAATTATAGAAACTATAGAAACCTGACGTGAAATATTATACCTATACCTACCTACGTTAACCTTGCCGCAGCAGAGAATCGATCGATTCGAGAAATTAGATGCGACGATTGTAGTACAGAATGCAAATAACTTTCAAACTATATATAATACTGGGGCGATTCGATTTCATAGTAAAGGGGTGTTGAAAATGCTCTGCACTCGCTGGAGTAATATATGTATATAACTGTATATACGGCAAAGACCACTTAGCAGATGAACTGCTATAGATGCACCTCAAACATAGAACCATGTAAAGTGTAACCAGAGATTTTTCAAGGTAGGGTTAAATTCAAAGAGGCCATCTTCAATAAAGGAAGAAGAAGCTGGGTTGACCTCAAATTATCGATGATATGGGCAGAATAGATATATGTTACTAATAGCAAACGCGAATTGTGACGTCATTCCTATTAAAATGACATTGTGATAAAAGTCAAACTGAATTCAAACAATCATAATATATGAATATAGTACATTTATATGTAGCTTTACTATACAGATCCGGCATTTCAAACTGAAATATATACTCGTATTATAAATAATAAATTAAATAAATTTTTGTTTTTGATGTGTTAAAACATCTTTGAAATTTTTAGAACATGTGCAAGTTATAATGTTCCGGGCACACTAACAATTCATAAAAAATCGGCCTCTCAAAGTTGCTTGTCATTACCTATTTTTTCCAAATTCCAGTGTACAAGACGTTTTCAAGTAGGTTTACCAAAAAAACGTAAATAATAAAAATTAAAAACAAAACTATACTATTGTAAACCGGGGTGAATTCGATTATTTTTAGACTACTTTTCAACTTAGACAAGTTGAACCTGTAATCATACCGAGCTGTTAGAAATATTCCAAAACTATAAATGACTGCGTTTCGTGTTATGTAGACTTTCTGTGAGTAAAAAATGTTATGAAAGAGAGTGAGAAAAATATTTCCTGAATTTTTCAGGGGGGCCTCCAAAAGCTGGAAAACTCACCTTCTCCTGTCTTTATATATTTCTATCGCAATCGACAAAGTCGCTTCAACATCAGACGTTTCAAATTTTAACTATTTTCTATGAATTTTGAAAAATTGCATGAATTCTCAGAAAATCAAACAAAATCCTAACAAGTTAACTTTTCAACATTGTTTGTTCATAACTCTTTATCATTCTATGCATTTTTATATCACCCCAATACAACTTAACCTCATTTAGTGTTGCCTGCATAGAAGACATAAAAATAACAATTGGCGAAGTCCATATCCCTCTGGTTCTAAAACCACTCCGGTCTCCACGGTATTATTAGATTTAATTTTTCATTGAAGAAGACGAAGCAACTTTTTTAGGCCCTCTCCTCCGCCTTCTCTGTAAATTTTTATAATCAGATTTGCCATTTCCATGTTTGTTTTTTTTTCTACGTTCAACGGTTTCTGTTGGTAAGCAAAGAGAAATTTTTGAGAATAACGTGAATAGAGGGATGTTTAAGATACCATCGTTTCAGCTTTGGTCGAAATGTAGTCGCGCGTTATTTTCTCTTCCAAATGAATAAATCGACTTAACTCGCTTTATTACCTACCAAAACCCTCGAATACTTGGTTAACTTCATCCTAATAGTTTACTCTACTTTTTGCTATGCAAATTGATTCTTCGGTTTATCCGACAAAGATCTAATTAGACTTTTATTTGGAGTGTGCATAGATTTATCCTATGCCAATTTATTCACCGTTTCTCAACGAGTATTATTTTTATGGTTATCTACAAGCTAACGAATCATTTAAAAATGTTTCTTTTACATTTTCAAAATCCACTTGAAATTTTGTTCGAATGAATAACGAGGACATACGATCTGATAATGTTATCTTGGATTATTCTTTTTATTGCCAAAGCGGAGGTAGTATCTACTCTCTGCAGGCTGTTTGAGTTGAAAACATTCTCACTCAAGATGAATAAGTGAGAAGGAAACGATCACATTCTTTGCCGATTAAGTTTATCTAGAGAATCACTAGAGTAAAAGGAGCATTCAGAAATTTCTAATGGGAAGGGGGCTGAATTCTTCTTTGCCTGGATATCGAGATTTGAGATTAGTTCACCAATGGTGGACTTATCTAAAGGAAGACTTAGAACCTCTTAGGTACATCAATGAGTTGCCAGGTCGAAAAAAAAACAGTAAATATTGAAAAATTCCCCCAAAAATAGAGACACTAATAAAATACCAAGATAAAATCGGACAAAATTTAACCTTAAATGCCAAAAAAAAAAATGGATGACGTGCAAAGGGCGAAAAAAAATTTTGTGTTTTACTACTTTTAGTCTTTTCTGTAAAAATTCACTTTACTTATTTGATTTTATTTTTGTTAATAATTTTCTAATAAATACTAGGAAGCACAGGAAATGTGAAAAACTATTATAGAAAATCACCAGCAATAGATTCGTGTGAAAAACACATAAAAGAAAAATTAACATCGTTAAGAGACGGGAAAAACCACCCTGATGTCAGACAAGGTGAAATTTCATAACCTTATTTCATCAATAAGTATTTCAGCCAACAGAATTTAACTAAAAAGAAACCATCAACAGTTTGCAGAATCAGGCACGTAAATTTTTAGTATAACGAGGAAAAAAAATTAATTGTCCTGTTCTTCTTTCGCTTCCTACCCAGCAATGACATCATGGATCAAAACACTTCATTAAATTGTCACCTACACTACTTTTTTTCCTCCTTTGTCTTCCATTTTTCGTCCTTGGTGCCTTACTGAACGATGAATTAGAATTGAAAAAAAAAAGGACTCTTTTTCTTACAGACTCGTTGACGCGAATGAATTATAAAATGTGCAAATAGGAGGTAAGGTCGATGCAAAATGAAAGAAAACAAAATAATGCGAATGAAAAATATTTAAACAGTAGCATGACAGTCGGAATAAAAAGTGCCTCGACATAATTAATGAATTAAAAATTTTGAAAAAAAAAGAGTGAAATCAGGCTCATCTCTCACAAAGAAATTAGGGTTAAAAAAAAAAAAAAGCAAATGGAAAATTAAACTTTCATGAATATAATGGAAGTGAAAAAAAAAAAAAAAAAAAAAGGAAGAACGAGTAAACCACCGTTTCGTTCAAACTTCGTTAAGCGGTAATTGGAAGTTTAACAAACAGAAGAAAAAAGGAAGGAAAAAACACAGTAAGAGATTTTCAGCTTATACAGCCGATGAAAAAATATTTAATTATGCTAAATTAATCACTGTCCTTTCTATTCTTACAGAAAGCAGTAATTTTTAAATAATACTCGCGCACACACCACGCGCAGAAAGGATTGAAAAGACGAGAAAAGAAAGGGACGACAAACGACCAAAATTCATTCATTTACTATTTCTGGCTACCCCTCATCGCCATCTTATTACTGAAGTAAAAAGTGGAAAGTTCGAATAACTAATAAAACGGCCATTGACGTTGCAAAAGAAAGGGAGCGTAAAAATGTAAAAAATGCATTATTGAGTTAATTTCCATATTATTTAGCAAAATAATGATCATTCAAAGAGTTAAGAAAAATTTTCCAAAAACTTTAAATGAAAATTCAGATTACAAATGAACAGCGCTAAGTAAAAAAGCGACCACTCAAGTCTTCTTTTTCAAAATTTTACAGGAGAGCAAAAAAAAATTATTTTGTCTCATTTCCTTCTTATGTAGCACCTCGATTTGGAAATTTATTTTCTCATCGATGATTGCATTTTGAGGCATAATATTTTTACTATATTAAGTATAGCTTATACCTACAATTCGATCTTAGAAGTACTTAAGTTCTGAAAAACCTGGACTTCTCGGCCCCTTCAAATATCACTTTTCAAAAATGAAGGATTTTTAATTGCAATACCAGCAGCTCTGATTGTGACAGAATTAGAATTGCGGCCTACTTTCAAATTTTTGACTAAACTGCGGCTACTCAAAAAAAAGAGATTGATTTTAATTTTTTCTAATTTTCTTAATTTTTTTTTAAGGCTAAAAAAGTTGAATTTTTTTAAATAAAAAATAACGTTTTTAAAAAAATTCTTTGTGAACTATTAGACACAGCAGTTGGTCTTCTATCAAAAAAAAGTTTTTGAAGGACCCCTTGTAATTACTTTTTTTTTTTAATGAAAAATTTAAACCTTTTTGTACCTCAATTTATTAATATTTTTATTTATAATTTTTCTAGAATTGCTTCGATTGTTTTGATTTCTGATACTAATAAACTACATTTTATTTTCTAAATAATGGCGCAAACCGGAGGTTTCTAACTAACTTATCTTAGTTTTGATTGTAGAAATTTTTAAAAGTAAGTACCCCAGTTGGTCTGAAAAAAAAAAAAAAACGTAATTTCAATCTTACTCAACCCCTATTGACCGGAGAGAAGACAAACTATTGTACATGCACGTAACTTATGTTGCTCTACCTGCAGTTGCTCTGTGGTGAACTCGAAGCGGAACACCCTGTATGTTAATCATATGAGATGTTAAAATTATGATGCAAGTCCAAACCCTATTTTAGCCAGCATTAAGACATATATATCTATAAGGTTGTGGGGGGAGGGAGACAAATTTATAAAGGTCCCAAATCAGATCTCATCTTTTTTTTTTTTGTAGCCTAAGTGGCCGCAACTCGGAAATTTCCTTTTTTTTTTTTTGGCGGTCGCAGTTCGAACATCAGTTTTTTACTCTGCGGGTTTTTCGGACGCAACTTGGATCCAGCTATTACTGACATGTGAGTTATTAGAAATCTTTCGAGGCAGTTCTTATCGGAAAAAGCAGTCTAGCTTCAGACATAAAATTTTAAATTCCGAAACTCCACCACCTAATAAGGGTTGCTGACTGTCGCATTTTAAACAGAGCCAGCCTTGATTGACATAATGATCGAGGATACAAGAGATAAGAGAATAGACCCGTTTTTTACCGACATCAAATTGAAAACAATCCTTAATGGGGTTAGTATGTCGAGGTTTTTCGAAAAGGCTTTTCAGAGAATTCTATCCCTCAGACGACTTTATATTGGACATTTTCTTACTGCTGTATTTGCATACGAAACAGTCACGTCAAGTTTCCACGCAATATCAAGGGTGGAAATGCACATTACCTTATTTGTTCTTTATATTTGAACGCAACATAGTTGATTAATTTATGGTTGTCTAAAATACGCTCATGGTCATTAAACCAATATTCAAATGAAAAATTCAACTCGACGAGTAAGTAACTGTAGAAATTTATGTTCATGATAGAATGCAAGTACGTAGTCTATTATAGCAATTGTAAGTATGTATAGGTAAATGCATGGTGTTTTTTGGGTAAACTTTGTTTTTAATAATAATTCAACATTTGAAAATTTTCATGTAATTCCCACGACTACAAAGAGCTCAAGTGTTTCTTACGATCAAATATGATCCAACAATTTGAGATATGTAAGTATCGATGCGATAGGTAGGGGAAGAGTGGAGTGAGTTGTCTCAGAACCGTAATGAAAAATCTGATTTCACGATGACTTTTTGAAATAGTAAAACGCCAGGTTTTTATGACGAGTTATCAATAATAATATATAAATGAAATTACAAGTATAAAATCTCATCGCATAGCTTTTGAACAATCAAAAGATTTTTGGCGAGATTTTGAAAGTTATATAACTTTCTCTTTTAACATAAAATTTCATTCAGTTCTCGAGGAAAGGTAAAGAGGAAAAAAAGAAGCAGTGATATTGCAATAATATTTAAATAAAAAAGTCATAAATATTTACCCTTGGGAAAACCATCGTTTCCTATTTACTTGGCTGACATTAAGTTCTGGTTGTTCGACAAGCATCCGTGCATTTTGGCACCAGTTTCCTGGGTAAAATTTAGCCCCGAAAATGAGCAGTTTTTGGAAGATCGCAGCAAAAAAATTTAACTGCCATAGGCCTCTTCAGACTTCGGTGCTCATTTTTTCACTGTTTTTTCTCTTTGCAGGACTTGAGATGGTTCGTAAATTCCGTAATTAATAGCGTTCCGTATAAAAAATGTACGAAATTCCGGTTCGGTATAAAAACGAGATGAATCATTTTAAATGATTCTGAAATTAACTTTGGATGTTGAAAAGCTGAAGTTTTTATCTGAATTTTGAATTTGCAAGGTTGATATGTGCAACACTGCTGGATTGAGAATGGATTTCTTTCTGTGAAAGAATTTACTTACGAGTGCATATAAGCTGGTCATTTTTTAAAGAAACATTTACATTGCTATGGTAGTGGGAAAAAACTTGGTTAATGTGGTTGAGACATCAGCATAGGCCATAGCAGTATTTCGCTGAAAGAAATTTTGGTTGTAATTTTCACCAATTTAGACAAGAAAACTGGATTGGTTTAAGATTCATTGATAGCTCAGAGAAGAAATTACTATAATTTCAGTAAAATAGATTGTCTAACTATGTGATAGGTGTGAAAAAAAAAATACTGCAAAGGTGTAGGTATTTTTTTTTTTTTGCAACCAGAACTAAATTAAATTACAAAAATATCTACCTAGTTCTCAAATTTATAGTAACTGTAAATGGGGGTAACTTGGCACACTTTTTCAGCATTTTCGAACTTCATCACGCTCTATTTCTCACATACCAAAATGTGCGTTGAAGGCTCTACTTTTCAACTATGCTCTCAAAAATTTGATCCATCAATTCCAAGTGCAAAAATACCCCCTCTCTTTTAAATGTACCAAGTTACCCGAAAAACGGCTAACTTGGCACACAATAGATTTTTAATGCAACATATTGGTGAAATTATGAAAATTAATAAAAAAATATTCAAACAAACTTCGATTGAAGAGACAATAGGTCTATAAAGAAACAAAATGGTGGCATAATAGGTACAAAGATACTGGGAACGTCACAATTTGTTTTTACCCAAAGTTGGTCGTATGTACTGACAAAAATTCAGTAATGAGTGGCTGCTAAGGAATTGTAAATGCAGATTCTTTATTTATAATTGCTTAGCAGTTGATAAAAACGTCATTTTAATGTTTAAATGCCACCAAATTCGAACGGAAAAATTGTGCTAAACGTGATGAAATGGCTTAACAGTGTAGCCAATGTGTTAGAAATGGGTAAAATTCAATAAAATTGAGAAAAAAAAGTACCAATTGTGCCAAGTTACCCCCATCTACGGAATATCAAAATTAAATTACGTTTTAAATTTTCCTTGGGGATTGTCGTAGTTGAATGACTTCGTCGGTGACAAGTGTCCTTTATATGACTCCTCCTGTATAGGAGGATATTGATAAGGTGAGAATCAATTTCGAAATGCAACCGATATCCGTTAATGTACAGTGGTATCAGATCGTCCGACCAAATGAGTTTTCAAAAAAAAAAAATTAAAAAAAAAAAAAATTGAATTAGACTAGCTAAAAATGAATCGAAACACATTTATCAATGGCTCAGAAAGTTTCTGTATAAATAACGTTCTTCACTTTCATATTAAATTAAAAAGAAGAAAAAAAACCTTCATCGTATTACAGCGGTGGAAAAATAATTAAATGTGATGTACAATTTTTGTGTGTTTTTTTCCCGGTCTCTTTCATAATACTCGTATTTTTTTACTCCCATTTTTTTTTTTTTTTTTCATAAATTTCGCAATAAAAGAACGCAATATTGTCGGTGAATGGAAACGGTGGGATTCATTAGGCGAGTTTCAGAGTGTTGATGACAGTTAAAAAGAAGCGTTCAAATCTCTACGCGCCAAAAGTAAATGTATTTTTTTTTTTCATCTCACTTTTCACATTCAATGCAGCACACTCGCTGTTAAATGCGAGTCACAAAAAGTTTCTGTTTTCTTTTCATAGGTATTTATTCTTTTTAATAAAATAAACTTTTTATTGCGACGAAAATATTTAATTCGTTCGGACAGATTGGTTGATTCTCAGTACAAAGTGTACGGATGAGTCAGTTTACACACTGAGAGAAATGAATAATAGTATTAATAAACAGAATAGTAACTTTTCTCATCACAGTTGTGAAAATTACTATTTCTTGTTAATAATCTAATATTTTTATTACTTTTTACTATCTTAGATATACGGATAATATATTTATATACTACATTATTAGCAGGTTTTCGACAGAAAACCTCCTTATAATATTGGTCTGACTTTCACAAATAGGCACGAGACCATCATAGTTTTTCGTTTCATGATCTTCAGATTCCAAAAATACCCATCTCGCATTTTGATGTTTCTTTATTTATTTTATTATTATTGTTTCTCCCTCCGCGCGCATGTATATCTTTGGAACACGAGAACAGACGAACGGCCAAACCAATAAGGCTGAAATTTGCACCAGAGGTCAATCTCAATGAGATCTAGGTCTGATAGAAATTGCAAGTTGATCGGTTTGATGGTTTAGTAGATATTAGCAAAAATATAGCCAAAAATCTATGCTTTTCTTAGAGTTCAGGACAACCCCGTGCTATCAATCGAAAACCTGCTTTTCTAGGGGAGCTTGCTACGCTAGAATTTTTTTTTTGGTGTATTTTCTACTACAAATCTCGAAGTGTCCCAGTTTTCCTATCCAAATAGTAAAAATTGCCATCGAAATTTTTCTCAGTGTAGATACAAATTGGTAGAGCCGTATTAAACTGACTCAAAAATAAAAATTGCTCTATTAAAATAATGACATATTATGCGAAAAGCAGACATGAAAAGCTCAAGATGAACACTAAAATAAAAAGACCAAAGTAAAAAATAGGTTGTCTAGCCCTGCACGCTCATATAAAAATTGGATTGCACATAAATGAAAAGGAAAGAAATATATCTAGTTTTGGTTCCCCACTGTCAAGTTTTAACACTAGAAGTAGCAGGTGGTGTCATATACGACACCACTCAAAATTTTGCGTTGGACTTCTCAAAGGATCACAATATTTTGAGAACTCCTGGCTTGTGTCATACGACGCCACCTGGTCCTTGAGTAATCGAGTAAAACCTGGTATTTCTAGTGTTAATGTGTTGATATATTAATTAAATAATACTCTTGAAAATAACTCGAAAATTAAAAAAAAAAAAAAGAAACAGCATTAGTAATAAACTATAGACGTGATTATCTTTGATATACGAGTATTAAATTGTAAAATTCAATACTGGTATGAAATGCCGGTCGAATTTTCAGAAAATATTCGATCTTCATCACCAAGCTATCGATAAAGTTTTTTTTATTTTCTTTTGAAAAATTTGTGTAATACTCTTAATTCTGTGTTATAAGTTTGATATTGAATCCAGTTTTTCACTGAAATGGGTCTCGTGGAACGTACCCTTATAATTCATAATTGCGACACATCAATCATGGTTTTTTTCTTCGGCATCTTCTGTGCTTAGTTTTGACTCAACCACTCAAAGTAATTTTCTACTTTCTTTTCCCGTACCTCGGCGAAAATTTTTTCTGGTTCATTATTTTTGGTTTTGTTCTTGTACAAAACCTTAGTAGCTTTTTTTTGTGTGTACGTAGTCCGATCGATTTTTTTTTTTGTGCTGCTGTACTTAATTCACATATGGTCGAAAATGTACATTTTCTTGTTCTCAGGACATAAAAATAAAATAGAAGGGATGAAAGCAATTTTATTTTTACACACATTGATTTTTTCTTCCTTTTTGGGTCGTCCGTCTCTTCCTCCATCTTGTTTTGTGGCTTTGGCGGTGTAACTGGGAATTCTTTTTGAAGTTTCTTATCGAGTGAAATTGCATTTTCATGAAATAAGGTTTTGTACGAACTTTTTTTGTTTCCATTTCGTGCATAGCCCGTGTGTTGTGGTTGTAAGACTTCGCGCCATTTTGTCGTTTGATTTTTTTATCGCCATATTCGCGGGCTTGTTTTTAGGTTAATAGTGCATTTTGAGCGGCGAGAAAACGTATTTTTTTGCTGCACCTAAATTATAGGCTACGTGTAATTCGTATTTACGGCGCATTAGTTAGGCTATTCGCATGACGTCGGTGTATGAGAAAAAAGTATGAAACAACTGCATCGCCAACAACAAACGTGTCTCGGGAGATTAATTTTCAGTGACAGCTGAAGGATAGAATAATTTAGATCGTAATTGTGTGTCTAATAGAGGGGCAAGTTGAAATTGTGAAATTGTTTGCTTTGAAAATTTATTTCTCAGTTGTAAAAAAAAAAAGAAAAAGGTCATTTGAATGGGACAAAAAAAAAATTAATGCAAAACAATAATTTCCTTCAAGTGATTTACAAGCAGGGGATAAGTACACTTTTATGAATATGATGAGATAGCAAAAAACACTTTCATTTGAAATCTTATTATGACGGTCCAACTCTTGGGAAACTATTCTAGCAATATTGTGTTTGTACCTCACTTCTGGAGCTGGAGAAATAAAAAAATTATTGAAATGGAAAGACTTATATCCGCTTCTTGTGTAACAATTAAAAGTCTTAATAAAAAAACAAAATGGGGTCGATCCAAAATTGGGAAAAATATGCAGAAGAAAGTATATCATGAAGAATCAGAGTCATATAGAAGTCATGTTAATGAAATTCAATTCACCTTCAAAAGCAAAGTGAACGAAAAATGTACTTTATCAATTGACCCCATCTCCAATCTTCATAATTTAATGAAGTTTTTTGTGTTTGTTTCAGGTAAGTAAAAAACAGCTATGAAGATTTAAATTCCATATGAATATTCATGTCAAAGATAAGGTTGTATGAATTTGTTTTATCTACTTTCATATGTGTTTAGTTTCAAAAATTTTATAACTTATACTGACAGAAATGAACAGTAATTTCTATCATTTTTTATTTACAAAACTGGGACAATTCAAAATTTATTTTAGACATTCCTAGTATGTATTTGTGGTACTTGTTACCATCTTAGATGGTATATTCAACTATTTTTGTGTGGTAATAACTACTATAAATCTTGAATAGTCTCAGTTTTCCCATACATAGTGTAAAAATTATTACCGAAATTTTTTTCAGGATAGTTTTTTTTCTCTCAATTACATACTATACATCAAAAACTAGCTTAATTACGTACTAATTTTAATTTTACTTGAATTATTCCTAAATTTATAATAATAATTATGCTGGTATTGTTTCTTTGGCAAGATTTAATGTAGCCACTTCTCAAAGCACACATATGAAAATTTCGATAGTGTATAGTTTTTATGATACTTAACAAAGTGGTTCTGTAAGTAATAGAAAATTGAATACAAAAGTATCCATTTTTTTCTGTGGGATATTTTGCGATTTATCCGTTCAGAGCTCAATGATTATTATGCAATCTTACAGCTTTCTTATGTTTTCACTGAATCGTTGCCCATTTGTTTATTAGACAGCAGGAAAAGTGTCTGTAATTTGAGCATAATTTGAGAAGGACACCTCACCTCAATCTATCCTAGTTGCAATAAATTGTTATTCTTTTTTTTTTTTTTTTTTAAATTTTGTTTGTACTCTTTCAGTTTTAACCAGCGCGGGTAGCGTGGAAATTTTGAATCAAGTGTTTTGTTTTTTTTTAAATTTGTTTTTTTTTCGATATACCGAATGCTTTTTTATCTGAAAGTAATTTTCTTCTTCAAGTGGAATATGGTTTAATTGAAATTTTCTCTCTCATCTTTACTCTTTGATGCCATTGCCTGTGTATGGGTGGTACTTTCTTTCAGATTAAACACCTGAAAATTCTTCTTCAACTTTTTTTCTCTGGCGAACTTTTTTCCCAATAGTAGAAAAAAACTTTTTTCATTCCGAATCCTCTCTCGGGTTGCCAGATTTTGTTTTTGAATAAAATTCAGTTTCCAGAATATTTTCCCTTAATTGCAGTAACAAGCTTTAAATTTTGTTGCTTTTATTTCCGTTGCCCATTTCGTCTGTTTTTTTTTGTTTTTCTCTTATAGCTGTCATTCCGGTATTAGCTTATTGAAAATCTTTTCTGTCACTTTGACTTTCATTTAAAACTTAGTTTCCATGATCTCAGGGGCCAAGAAATTCCATTAGGTCTTCTTTTTTTTTTCGGATGTCATTAATTAAATCTTTTCGACGAACCTCTGCTGCTTGTCCAGCAACATTTTGGTTCTTGTAATTTTCATAACGTACAATTTTTTAAACTCATTTCCAATTTTGATTGACTGAACTCAAATTGATGTACGGAATAAAAAAAAAAAATATGAGCATTCGAGTGTAAGAGTCTCAGTGAAATTAAATGGAAACTTGTCTAATCTGTGGCTTTATGTCGACAGAAAATAGAACACAGTGGTTGCTGAAGAGATTATTTCAAGAAAGTTGCACTTTCTGAAGTTCGTCACTTTCTGAAAAAACCACCGAAACAAAATTTGTTTCAAACCCGGATTATGTTCGCTTCTTTAGCCAAATTGTGTTATTGGAACTTTCCTTGTCTGTAGAGTACCCGGTTCCTCTACCGAGACCCTTCATATTTTTGACAATTTCAACAAAACTTGGAGATTTTAAATAAATACCCGTACAACTTTGACATTTTTGCTGCTTTTAAATTACTGTGTTGATTTTTCTCTCAATGCTTATCTCTGAATTGCGTATTAAAAAAAGAAACAAAAAAAGCTGCAACAAACACTTATCATTTATCAAAGGTAAGTTATTTCCTTTTCTCAGCTTTTTTGTTTACAGATATGAGGTAGGTTCAAATAACGTCACCGTGTAGAACGGCTAAAAGAGTAAAGGAATGAAAGGGGTTTCCCATTAAAATTATTATTATTAAAAAAACGAGAGTGAAATGGAAACGTTTGACTCAGTTTGTGAAGTATTTTTCCATAAAAAGCTGAAAAGAAAAATAAAAAAAGGTCAAGTATAGGGTATAAAATGAAGGAAAAAATAAAAGCAAAAAAAAAAGCTAAAAATCGTCTGATGTGATATTGCTATTTTCCATCTTGTAAAGTTCGCACACGACAGCGAGTCAAAGAAACTCTTGTTGTTCTAATCGACTTTATATAGAAAAAATAAAGTCTCTTTTTTTCGGTTTTTATTTATTAGTTTCTCATTGTTCAAGCTTGTCGTTAACGTATCTTTCCAAAATTATCATTAATTATTTTTGCCACGCTAGAGATAAAAATCACCAAGAATCGCAATGTTATGTAAATACAGGGTGCGGCAAAATGACCGGCTACATTAGTTTTTCCAATTATATGCGTAAGACAAGATAGAGACATGCGGTTGGTTTTAAATTAAAATTCATTCTTCAAAGTTACGTATGAAATGAAATTTCACTTGCATGTTGATCATTTTGCCTAGCAAATTTGCGAAGGCGTAAAACTCGATTTTTTAAGACTTTGCTGAGCAATAATCATATTTTTCCACTCATTTCTCACGTATTCAGCCGGTTTAAGGAATTTACCTCCACACGCTAACCATGAAGAATGCCGTACGTCCCTCCCCGGTCAATTTTATCCACCACTGGCAGAATTTAGCGGAAGAAATTGCAAAATAATGTAACCATTGCTTAGCAAAGCTAAAAATTTGGATTTTACGCCTTCAGAAATGTGTTTGGCAAAATGGTCAACGTGAGAAAGTGAAATAATTGTATTCAGTAGCGCACAAAGTAGGGATATGGAGCTGAAGCCTTCCCTTTAGGCCTTGAATTTCATCGACAAAAGGCTGAATTGACGATTTTCAGTTTTTTTGTTTTTTTTGGGGGAATAAATTTATGCCTTAGCCTCTCCCTTGAAAAATTTCTGGGTGCGTCACTGATTGTATTTCATACGTAACCTTGAGGAATTAATTAATTGTATTTAGAAGCAACTGCATGTCCTTATCTTTTTTCTTATGCTTATAATTCAAAAAACAAATGTATCCGATCATTTTGCCGCACCCTGTACCATGTTTTCTATTATAAACTCTCCACATGAAAGTTTGTTGAAAAAAAATCGATTTATTATGAAATAATGAAAATCTATTTGAGGGGACAGCTGTGATAATGAGCTGATCACACTCCAAAGAGCTCTTCCTAAAGAAGAAGGAATTATGGATTTTCAAAATTTCAGGAAAGAAACCGAAATTGGATCGGTTTACCTACTTTAGAACAGCTTCTCTCAAAAATCTAAAAAGAGAGTGGCAAATTCTAAACACAAATACAAATGACTGACAATGTGTTCAGTGACTTGTATGGTCGAGTGCATAATGCTGAACCCTAATTTCTCCTTCTTCTATTTGGTTGCATACATAAAGTTTAGAAATGTGTCCACTTTTACATTGCATTTGACATTTTGAACCGAAAGGTGTTACCTTGGTTCCCTCGGAATAATTTTAAAACTATGCAGCTTTACTTAAAATTAATGCCTCAAATTGCCAAGAAGTTGTAATACAAGAAGGAGGGGTTTAAGAAAACAAAAAAAAGAAAAACAAATTTTCTCAGTTTCCACCGCTTGATTTTGGTGGCGCAGAAAAGTACCATTGAAGAATTTTGGCCCTGGCTATCCTTTGGAACTAAGTATAGGTTATTTATATTTATTTGCGAATTTGGCATCAGTTCTAAATTTATAGCAACTTTCTTTTAAAGTATTCTTTTTTCATCGTGGATGGTTTTTTTGTGCTTTTTCTCCCCTCCTCTGGTTTCATCGTCATCCTTTTTTTCTTCCTTTTTTTCCTTCCTTTTCTTAATTTAATAATATAAATAACGTTGTGCCAGGTTATAACTTTACGATCACAAAAACGTAACGACAAGACGACGACAACGACTACAAAATCCAATTTTAGGTTGAAAATTTTTGCTCTCTCTCTGTTTCTCACGTTTGTCTCTTTCTCTCCTGCAAGTATTGTGTCTCGTTCAGGTGCTGCTCGCCTCTCCGCACGCATTCACCTTTACCGGTGTACTTTTCACACTGCCTAGGCAAGAAACGGGGGGAAAAATGAGACAGTGAAAAAGATGGAGAAATAAAGATAGACAAAAATACACAAACGCAGTGTGCGACAGAAAAAGAGGTAAAATGAAAAATTTATTTTACAGCCTGACTGAGCTCACCGCGTCGATCCTCGTAGCCTCTTTCTTTTCCTTCGTTTTTGCTTGTTTTTGGCTCTTTTGTTTTTCCCAACGATTTTTCACCGCTACGCCGACTAAAATTTACAGCTCGATAAATCGTGCCATTTTGCGAGTATAGTTCTGAAAACGATATTACAGCTCCTTGGTATGGGACGAAGATGAGGGGGTTGGAAAAGTCGTAAGGTGGAGCTGAACGGGGTGTACTGCAGTTAATTATTAGCTGGAAATGGTTAGGGCTGGTTCACTGAATTGCGAATCTATTCGTCAACCACTTTTTAGACACGCTGCACCCAAGTACCTGAAAACTGTCAAAAGCAACTGCCACAAAAACGGATCTTCACGCACAGTTACATAATTCTCAAATTTTCAACATCCATTCTTCGTAGCCCAAAACAATTATATGTACCGTGCAAAAGTCAGGTTTATAAAAAAAAAATCAATTTCATTCTAAAGGTTGCAGTGTTATATAGTTATATAATCGTAACATATATACGTATATACTGTTCACCGAGGGCGAGGAAGCAGAAAAAATTGGTCACTTTATTTGAGGATAATTTGATTTTTGTGTAAAACATGTATCTAAAGAACCTATTGTACGGACACACGAGTGTTATGATTTAGTGATCTTAATTATTCCTTCCATTACTGCATCCTTTACTCTACGCTTATATGCACCACTCAATTCTCACATACTTATGTATTATTGTTGGAGCAACTATGCTCTTATTCAGGGAAATGCCTAAACCACGTCACTGTGTAAGTGTAAAATACTAACATAAAATAATGAACAAAGGTTCCACAGAATAACTTTACTCTTGAAGACTCATCACAAGGGTTCCACGACCCTTTCCCTAATCCATTTTCCCTAAAGACATTTTCCCTAATGCTAAAAGTCCTAAAATATTTCCTTAATGGACAAAATCACCAATGCTTTTATCTCTAATGGACCATGAAATAAGTTTATTGCCATGCAATGCAGTAATGACAGTGTATACAGAGGTGCACCCTGGCTTTCAATATCACAACTGACAATGACTGCCCGAGTAGTCGATAACAAGCTGCATGTTGGTGGTACCTGCGGTCTTGAACTGTGAAAGGCAAATATTGAGTTGCTTTGTGAAAGTCCCATCTGGTTCCTAGATGGGACTTTTAAAGCTGCACTCACAAAGTCTCATAAGACCAATAACTGTAGTGAAGGTTGGCACAACCGTTTTTGTCTTGTATTGGGGAAACATCATCCCAATTTTTCCAGTGCCCTTGTCAAATTTCAAAAGGAGCAGGCATATGTGGAAGCCTGCGTAGCAGAACTTGCAATGGGGAAAAAAGTGAGATCATCTCCATAGAAAAAATGGCTGGAATTACATGAACGTATTCACACTATAGCCTCTCTGTATCAAACCTACAACACTTTGCAGGAATATCTTTAAAATTTATTGTATAAAATAAATTTATAAATGCACTTCTTTCCTTTTTCTTCTATTTGTGCTTTTTAGGCAATTTATTTATTACATTAGGATTTTTTATTTTAGGGGAAATGGATTAGGGATAAAAGAATTAGGGATTTTGTCCATTAGGGAAAATATCTTTAGGGAAACTGGATTAGGGAAAATGTCCGGGAACTGTTTTTGAAATCACTTTAATATATCTCATTTCACGATTTGATGAAACTTTCCTACGGCTTTCTTTAGAGAACTCCCGAAATCAGTTGAAACTTCTATACTTTAATAAATTATGATCAATAAATTCAAGAAGCGCAACGGATGAACAGAAAAAAAAATGATTTCCTCTCTAAATTCTTTTGTATCAAGTTGCGCACGTGTTTGTTCCGCATTTGAGAATTATACAGCCAAAAGCTTAGTAAAACATTTACGCCAAACGACTTTAATGCGTATAGAAAAGGGGGCTGACAATGGCAGGATAATGTTCCGCAATGGTGTAAGGTGTTTGCAAAATTCGGTATATTGGGTAACGAAAATTTTTTCCGCTCACCTAAAAAAATTACATCGTTGCTAGATATTTTTAAATTTTCATCTATATATTTCGCATGTAGATATACAGATACATGCGCATAATAGAAAAAAAAAAAAAGGATACTCAAGCGGAAGAGTGAAAAAAATTGCAAACAACAGGTGAAAAAACCTCGAAGTACGCGTTTGTTCGAGAGGAATAAGAGCCTGGAAAAATATATTATACTAAAGGTGAGGAATTCTAGTGTGTTTCTATTTCATTTTTCATTATAATCGATAAGCCGGGTGTATATATAACTCGCAAGTTAGAAATGAGGAAAGAATTCCGTATAGCCGTATATTTTTCTAGTTTTTTTTTTCTTCTTTTTTTTCTTTTTCCTATACCAACTTTTCTTTCCCTTTCTTATTTTCTAAAAGATTTGGCCACAAGATCTGGGTCAATGATCTTGCACATGAATTCTAGTCGCGTGAAACACCCACTTTTATATTGTCGCGGATAAATATTTACATCATGCGCGCAAGCACACAATACACGCGAATGGCAAGCGTGTGACAAACAAAAGTGTCATTATTGTTATATTTTCGTACGTCAAAAGCTGAGCTGAAAGCTGAAAAACTAAGGAGCAGAATTCTTCATAACAACTGACAAAATATTGTATCCTCGACATCGTTGCGGTGAATTTTAAGATACATATAATATAATTATAGATAATCTAAAATTACTCGAGTCGATTTAGAGGAAAGAAATACAGCCGGAAGAGGTCGAAAAAGTCTTATTCTGAAAACATTCCAACAAATTGCTACTCGTATATTGGAAATGAGGGACGTTTGGTATGTATATTAAAATTAGCGAGGTTCTAAAAAAAACGATAAATGAAAATATCAACTTGTTGAGAACTAATTATGAGATTTTGATGGGGGAGAAAAATTAAAATAGCCACGTTACTTTCTTTGACTAAATCAGCTGTTTTTAAAAAACTAAACGTTCATGCGGTTGGCAGCTACATCAACTAATCAAGTCAATGTCCAATTATTATATAGTCCAGTGCAGACAGATGTTTCGTTTCAGATTGCAAAAAATCTTGCCAGGAACTTTTTTGCTCTGAAATGTCAAGGAGTAGTTCCAGAATCACCCGCCAAAAGTCCCTTAAAATACTCCCTCAGCAACCCCCCCCTCCCTCAAAGGAGCACAAATGTATCCACATTTTTGATTTTTTGGTTTTAACTCGCCAACCGTATATTTATGTAAAAATGCTTGAAATAAAAAATATTCTATATCAAATTATCAACAACTTTTATTCTCATCATTTTTTTTTTTGTATCACTCATAGGAACAGAGATAGAAAGCGCCAACGGTAGGCATTTTTTTCGTATAACGAAATTTTCCCCCTGTACACGCATATATACGTAAGGTCACCCGGGGTAAGTGAGAACACAAAATTCATTAATTGCACTTTGATTCCTTATAACTCGAGAACAAATTGACTCAGTGCTCTCCGATTTTGTGGTCAGTTACTTGACATTCTTTATAATAAGTATGCTGAGTTACAGCCTCGTACCTTCTTTCAGTTTTTTTTTTTGATTTTTTAAAAAAGTTGAGTTTGTGTTCTCACTTTTCTGTACCATGGGGTAAGTGAGAACACTGGATGAGGCAAGTGAGAACGCAAGGAACATTCTATATTGAACAACTGCAAAAATAATCTGGGGCAAGTGAAAACAATTAGTATTAAATTGTCACCATTTTAGGCCAATTTTTTTTTTTTACATCAAAATATCGGCAATGTTGAAACATTATTGTATTCAAACAATTAATATTAAATTTTCACCATTTTAGACGATTTTTAAAATTTTTTTGCTTTTTCAAATTTACATATATATTTCAAGTTCTCACTTGCCCCGTTCTCACTTTCCCAGGCTCACATTTATTAAGGGAAATTGAGAACGCAACTGTATTTGTGTGATGAAAAACATTTTAAATCCCAAATCCACATATGTTGCATTTATTGGTACGTAAATGATGTACCTACCTAGTTACTGTGTGAAGTTCATATATTTCCTCAAACAAGTTGACTGAATTTTCAAATTTTCAAATTTGAAATAAATTTCAAACGTAATTTGATAACTCACAATTTTACTATCACAAAATAAAGTGTGTTATAACAACTGGATCGCGCATATCTCATGCTAGTTGTTTGCATTGGATTAGTTTCTAACACTTCTCATAGGTAGCGCTTCAATATATGTACGTTATTTGGCTGATTCGTACAGGGTTCTCATTTACCCCGGGTGACCTTATATACATATACTCGTACAATCATACAATCATGGTTGAATATTGTTTTATTCTCTCGTTATTTCGAAAACTTCATGTCACCTGAAATTCGGGAATTCAAAATATTGCTATCAGGTAAAATGCTATTTTAGCGGGGACTTTTGATGGGTGATTCTGGAAGTGGTCCTTGACTTTTCTGCGCAAAAAATTTCTTGCCGGATTTTTTGCATTTATATTGCTTTTTTTCGTCTAATTGCACTGGACTATAATGATTATCTGTCAAAGGATCAAAATCGATAAAATTGGACTTACTACTTTACGCTGAAAACTGCCTTCAAGTATTTTCTTCTTGAATAAAAATAAATTAGAATGTTATTACGCTGATTGTGAGAGACAGCGTGCAGTTATAAAAAATAAATTTTCCACGATCTTTTCGGTTTGAAGAAACTTTGGCATCTTTTCCAAGATAGGAAGTAAATTTTGGCTTTCGTAGTTCTAAAAAATTTCCATCATCAATCAGTTCCGTAATCCTAGTAAACGAGGATTTCGAGTGCCATATTCGAACACTTCTGAGCTTAATTACAAAATGATTAGATTCATTAGTCACTATACTACGAATTCGATTCCTCGCCATTATATTTTATAGTAAATGGAGCTACATATACAAACTTCCTTTAGAGAGAGAGAAGAAAAAAAAAAATCCAATTTAAAAATAAGTTTGTTTACACTATAATCTACGTTATTTAATCGTGTGTTCTACTTTCTAACCAAAAGTAGTTGATTTGTTGTTACTATTTTTTGGTTTTATTATTTTTTCTCTCTCCTCGCTCTTAATCGTCGTTAAAATGGCTTTTCGACCAAAATCGATATAAATAACAACGTTTTATTTGATATATTTTTGCTTTTTTTTCCACCTCTCCGCCTTCACATACGCACAGTATTTTTTCCTTTTTTTTCCACCAGTTCCTCGCCTCATAAATGCTCTTGTAGGTTTTTTCTTGGGCTTTCGCCAAATCAGACTTGCCGTTTTTACTCTGCGAATGTAATTGAATTCGTGAAAGGATTATTTCATGACTCCAGTCAAGAGGAATTTTGTTATTATCGCGAAAATATGCGACATTCTCACTGTTCAGCTTTTCATCCGGATGCCTCTGGATATATGCGTGATAGGTGTGTGGTGTGAGGGGAAGATTGAAAAGGAAAATTTGATTTTCCTTTGACCCGATTTCGCGCAGCTGTTCCAGTAAAGCGGTGACGTTATTCTTTATTCTGATAAATGGCAATTGTGAATTTTCTCATTCAGATCAGTGATAGGAATTTAAAGTAGAATTAGGAATTTGAATGAGCTTCATTCACTTGAAATGGCTTTAAACCAATGATAGGTAGGAATTTGAAATACGAATAATTTTTTGTGATTTTGATCATATATACTCGTACCTACCTATGTGTGATTTGAGATTTGAAATGAGAACGTCGAAGCATGAATCTATCAAACAAATTAAATAGCGATATATACCTTTAAAGCAAAAAGATATTAAAAAATTTTAGAATTTGTTGTGGCAGCTTAGTATCGAATTTCGCACCTAGAAGAACGAAATTGTTAATTCGACATTTTTTCAAATCGCTGATGATTTATATTTGAATCCTATTCGCTGCCGAATACGAATCTCCAAACGTGGTGGTCTTCCTCAGTCTATCGAGTCAGGTGTCTAAATGTCGATCATCCTTAATAATTCTGTGACTTGCAATACGAAAAATAAGTCTTTAATTAGCATAATAACTATAATGGTTGTTGTGGACTTGTAATAGTAGATTACACGATTGGTGCGGAAAGTAAACGATTACTTTTCAAATTAATCATGTAGGTATACTATTTTAATTTATTACGAACGGAAACCGCCCTATTTTCGAGTTGGAAAACCGCAAATTATCATGATAAACGAATTAATCAACGGCAAATAGAAATAAACAGGTGCGAAAAACAAAAAATCCAGCTTCTGATAATTTGCGGTTTTCCAACCCGAAATTAGGGTGGTATGGTGGTATTTTCGGTAGGTAATAAATTAAAGTATCATACATACGAGTTTTTCTCATATGACTTTATAATACGCTAATTTCCTTATTATTACCATGGAAATGTTTAAATTACTCATATTTAGCTGATTCACGTGCCATAATATTAGTCTCTCTATCGGCAATATCTATAGTCTTCATTTAAGAAGTGTGTGACATCATAATTAGGATTCGAAGAAAACGATTGGTCCAAATCAAAAATACTGTTTTCTCATTTATTCAAGCCTTATGACGTCATGTCGCACACCCTCTACAAAACTGCTACAACTCGCAAAAACCGTTTTTTCAGGTGAGCCGTTTGAAATTTTGAATCTTAAAACTGTCAGTAATCAGTGAATTTTCAACGGATTTTGTTTGTTGAAACGTCAAAAGACTTGTATTGTGGTCTACTTTCTGAATGTAATAATATTTTCCCCTTCAGTGGTCAACAAATAGCCCCCATGCAAGTTGTATCCCTTTTGTCCAGCCAATAATGAAGAAAATGGTTGAGTTGTATCAGTTTTGTACAGTTATATCAGTTTTGTACATAATTTGAGTGTTATCGTTTCATTAATGACGTGGTTGTAGAACTGCGAATTTTATCAGTTTAGTAGAGTAATGTTGAGTTGTATCAGTTTTGTCCATTGAATAGCAGCATATTTCTGAAATTGTAAACTGATACAACTGTCCTGGAGGGGTCTGGGGGTGGAATTTCGCCAAGGTGAATATGGGGGATCAAAGTAGGACCCTTATAGACCATTTTTTCACTACTAACTCAAAACTTGATTTTTGCGAGTTGTAGCAGTTTTGTAGAGGGTGTGCAATGTAATTTCTTATGAAATGAAACAGACTGTCAGTTTTGTTACTGCTATGGAAATAATTTTTTTTGATCATTATAACTGTTCCATGATTTTAGTTTTAGGTATATAACAATAGCTGTGACTGAGAAAGCGAAACGAAGCCTTCGGGTGAAAAAAAAAAATTAAACAGTGTTTACCATCATTGTAAACACCGAAAATCGCATTTTTAATTTTTTTTTTCACCCGAAGACATGGTTTCGCTTTCACAGTCACAGCTATGTCTGTACAATCCGAGTAAAACTCGTTTTACAAAAATTATTATTTGCTTTAGCACATTATATAAAAATAAGATTCATGTTCGATCAATGCATGAAAAATATTTTAATATTTATTTAATATGGCTTCTTAAGCCACACTGCATAATTATAGTTCCTATAGCCAGTGTTACCAGGACCAAGGTAAAAATAGTTTTCTGGCAACTTTATTGTTATGTCTCGTACATATTTTTGAACCCGCTAATATGTACATTCAGCAATCTTTTTATCCTTTTTTAATGTTGTTTTACTTGTTCTTTCGTGCTAAGCTTTCTGTTAGAATATGGCCCCTCAGGTCGTCTATTTATTCAGCAAAAAGCAAAAATTAGGTGTTGAAACGTGTTTAAATTTAGTTTTCAAGTTATATCATAATTTCCCCACTCTCGACTCCCCTAATTATAAGATCAGTTTAAAAACAAGCTCACAAACACCCACCTCTTTAAGTATTTTGTTTTTCAAATTGGAATCTAGGGTCTGGGTGTCTGGCTAAAATAAGTGGGTAAAAATTACTCCTCGCCCACACATTGCGAAACGAAGTTTCGATTCGTAGAAAAACGGGAACGTAAATTTGGGTCACTGAATCTGACAAAATTACTTTTAAAAAGCCAGTAATGCTTTGGATGAAAGAAGCTGTAATCAGCTGGAAAATTTTTTTTCCGAGTCAGGTTTGAAAATATCGACGCGTAAATCTTTTTCGAGTAAATAAAGTTTGCCGGAAAAAATGACGGCCCAATCTTCCTTACTACGATTTTTTTCCTCTTTTTTTTTTTTTCCGCCGAAGCTTTGAACACCAATTTTACCTTTCATTGGCTAGTCCTTGAAGTTTATGCATTCATTTTTCACAGAAAAAACGGTGAGCCGTCTTTTACAAAAATAAGATATCTAAGTCTATATTTTTCACCTCAGTGTGTCTGAAATCAATTAATGTGTCATACCGTAAAATAAAGTTATATTGTTTTTTCACTTCTGTAAAATTGACTATAAATATAAAATTAGACTAACCCATTTTTGATAGAAGACTGTTTAAGGATGTTTTCAGAATAATAATTTTATTTTCTTCATCTTTTGTTGTAAAAATTTCATTGGCTTCAGCTTATTCTTGACCACTTTATGTAGTCACGGGATCACATTATGAAGCCAAACAATTTTCGATTCTCGTTAATAATCCTGTTCCTCTTCAAAAAGTACAAGATTTCAGCTTCATTGTCACATTATTAGTATTCCTCGCCTGTGGAAGAAGCCAAGAGGGTAGGGGGTTCATATTTGTCATGTACATTTATTATAATCTTGAATATTTTATAGCAGCAACATTTGCTAAAACATATTATAATATGTTTGATTTTCAAGCCTCATTGTAGTATACGTTATACCTATTGAAGATGAATTTTTTGTACTGGAGGTTAGGTCAAAATTTTTGTCCGTCCTTCCGTCAGTCTTATGTTAGGATGACGTCACCATACCTACTTATAACATAGGATACACAGATGATGACGTCATCATACCTAGACATAACCTATTGCTCAATGTTATACTTAGTTATAAGAGTTAACAAGCTATTGATGACGTCATCATACATAGACATAACCTATTGCTCAATGTTATACTCAGTTATAAGTGTTAACAAGCTGAAGATGACGTCATCATACATTAAGATTTTTTTATAGCTCAATGTTATAACTGAGTAGATGACGTCATCATATCTATGTATAACATAGAACACTATAGGTACAACATTTCAAAAGATGTTGATTAAGTCATTATACATTTACTCATAAGATTGCAGGAAGAGTAACCTAGTAAAATTTTTCAGGAAAGAATTATGAAGAAATATTTACATGTATAAGTCCTTATGCACTTCATATTCAAACAATTTTGTTTTTATAAGAAACATTTTTGGATACTTTTTATAATCTCCTGCTGTAAAAGAGAATTCATCTTTCGTCCTCACGAAACTTCAACGTGAAGGCTGCAGCTATTTTTCCAAATTTCTAGCCTGTTTCCCATTTCCAGTCTGTTGAATACCCATCCACTCTTAAAATCGCTCGTACCATAAAATTTGCAAAATGAATTATTGTAAATTATAGATGAATATGTTACGAGCGGAACGGCGGTATTCAATACTCTCAGCTGATTTTAAAATCTAACTTCCTATAAAGCCTTTATCGGTTGTTACACGACCGTAACTTTTTTTGGACCTTTTGTTTTTCTTTCGGCTGAAAATACACGCAAAGGTGTAACCGCTGAATATCGAAAAGGTGGCAGCAGCATATTCACGGACAGCCATCCCCCCCGCCCCCCGCTTTCCAACCCAAACGGCAAAACAGAATATAGTATTTGTGTCGAATCGAATCGAAAATAAACCGTCGTCGAAGAGGGCTGGGGGCTGCGCACATTGTGGATACCGTAATTACCGGCTACAGCTTTTCTTTCGCCTTTTTACTTTTTTTTTTTTTTTTTCTAGCTTTACCTTCTTTGGGCTTTTTGTTTTTTTGAAATGTGTACGTACATATCGGCAAAATACCACTCCATGGAGGAACGCGAACGATCAAAAGAGGCTCAAACGAACGACACAATACGCAAGGGGATTCCAGGGGATAAAATAAGTGTGAAGAATGAGAGGGGTGTGAGAGATAAGAATAAGAGGCATAGAGAGGGGAGGCACTGTGTGTGCGCCCGCGCAAACCCCGCAAGCTACTCTCTGGAACCCTCGTCGTTGGTGGATGACCGGGGGTACTAAGTAGGATTTTCTGTGGACGACATCGACGACGACGCCTAAGGATTCGTTCGTTCGCGAACGAACGATTCGGAGTAATTTTTGGAACGATGGTGGCTTTTTTTTTCTGTGCCTTGAATTTTGTGTGTGTACACGATTCTCGACTCGATGCGCGCCCCCTTTTCTACGCATGTTCGCAAAATTGACGCCCCTGTGTGTTTTTGGCCGGGGTTCTCGAACGGCTTTCTCCCGGTATATTTTGTCAGTTGTGGGCTTTTTGGCCGTGACGCGTGAACCTTTCTTTTTCTTTTTTTTTTTGTTGGTGGTGGATTTTGCGAGTGAAAAAAGGGAAAAAAATTTTGCCAACGAGTCCGTTCGTGTACGCGCGGCTATTCTAGTAGCCCCACCCAAAAGTTAAAAGAAAAAAAAAACAGAAAAATTTAAATAGAAAATTTGTGTATATTTAGAGAAAAGTTCGTACCGAGGAAATTATTGAAGATCGGAAAAAAATTTTTTATTCAAATTTCCGTTCATTTCGTATCGCAATGGAAGTATGAATTTTACGTTTTTGAATTTTTTACTTTCATTCGTATCTTCTTGTGGTGCTGGCGTGTGTCTGTAAATGTGTTCTGTGTTTTTGATTTTTAAGTGATTGTTAAAGGCGATTCCTATTTGTGAAATACGCATGTTTGTGAATCGTTCGTGTGTGTGCGCGGTGAATGAGGTGTATTGAAAATTGACTTTTGATTTTGGTAAGTTGTATTCGAAGCATTTTATATACTCTTGCTCACGTCGATAGTTTGATAAGAATTGAAGATCGGGGTTGATATGAGAACAACTTAGAAATGCTCTTACAATACCAAAGTGTGCAATTCAGTCAGACTAGGGTGCTTTTACCATTAACTGGGAGAAGTTAATTTTTTAAGTGAGTGAATGATTCTTATTTTGAATGAGAATTATTGTCATGCTGATACAGTACATTACACAAGAATATAGTGAAAAGTGAAACAATTGCGCAGGGGTGTAAAATTTGCAGCATGAGCCGCAGAAAAGGGCTGTAACTATACGTGTTATAATTCATTTTTCACTCGAGTTATGTGTATTTTTTTTTACAACATTTGGAACCGGTTGTGAGAAGCTGGCTTTCATGACATGACACTATACAGTGTATTGAAGAAAAAAAAATCCTTAACATTTATATATCTTTTCGATTGATAAAACAATGATAAGAATTATCCATAACCTCTTTGAGGAACTTACAGATATTTTACCTTTTCGTTGAATACAAATGTATTTTTTGCCTAAGAAATGGTATTTTTTTATATCATCTACGTGTATACTTTTGGATCGTGAGTTACAAAAAAGTGGTTTTGCATTTGATTCAATGTAACTTAATGCGCCGTCACTGGAATGAACGGTTAATTGTGGAAGCAATCCTCCAGAGTCATTATAGTGCGTCCAAAATTGAACCACATTTCTGTTCAATTGAGCATATATATTTTCCATTAAGTATAAGTTTTATTTCAACGCTGAGACAAAATTCAGATGTAATTTTCATAATCTGGGACTAGAAAACTGGGACATTTTAAGATTTTATGGGTATATAGTAAAAATTAGGTATCTACTAAACAAAATATATCATCTGAGACTGTAAAAGTTATTACAATTAATATAATTTTAACTACAATTAGTATAATTGTAACTACAATTAATTTTCATTGTTACGTTGCTTAGTTAAGGACATATCTAGCCGGTATCAAATTTGACTGTAGAGGTATTCTATAGGGACCATAAATCAAATGAAACCCACTGGGAGTCTGTTGCTATAAAAATGACGAATTATTAGAAAGGTTTGAAGTTGAACAAAAATTGTCGTTTTCAGAAGACGGAAAAAAAAAAAAGTTGATAAACCATAAGTTTTCATGCGGGAAATGGCTGATTTCGCTGAAATGAGAGGGTAGTCTGTGTAACCTATGAAAGAGAATATTTTATATATTGCCTAGAAATCTGATTTATTAGTTACTCCCGGTTAGTCATGGTTACCAGAGGGCAGTTATGAGTTATTATTTTCAGTTTTTCATAGCAATTGCGAGTGCGAGTGCTCGGACTATGTCTTTGTGGTATTTTTGAATCCCCAAGTCATGAAGAGACACACAGGTGGCAGAGACCTCAATCCCTGACCTCAACATGAACACACCTGTGGTAACGTATATAATATCTCAGTCCCTGAGCTTGGCATTTTAAAATTACTAGGGTAAATTACAAGAGAGAAGGACCGGGAGATGGATATTTTAATAAATAAAATGTATTATAAATTGCCAAAGGTCCAGGTATAATTTACCTAAAGTTATCGAAAAAATAACAGCAAAAACTAATAAGCTTATTCAACTTCGTAAAAGGTGAGAAAATTATTTTAAATACATAAAAAATAGTATCCATCCTTGGCAAGCTCTATCTCTATATTTCGAAGACAGATGCAAAAAAATGCTGTACACAGAAGTAGTAGATAATTTGATGGAAAATATTTTTTGTTTGATGCATTTATTCGTAACCTGTATCGTTTTGCGAGTTTTAGCCAAAAAAACCAAAAATGTGGATAAATTTGACCGGTGGGGGGGCGTTTGAAGCAGGTGGATTTTAAGCAACTTTTAAGAGGTGATTCTGATGTGATGGTTTTTAATACTAGAAATACCAGGTTTTACTTGAATACTCGAAGGACCAGGTGGTGTCATATATGACACCGTAAGAATAATCTCAAAGGACCAGGTGGCCTCGTATGACACAAGTCAGGGGTTTTCAAAATATTGGCCCTTTGAGAAGTTCATCTCAAAATTTTGAGTGGTGCCGTATATGACACCACCTGGTACTTCTAGTATTAACGTTTTTGCTTAGAAATCTTTTCTGCAGGAGTTTTTACTTATATATTGCCATTTTTCGTTCAATTTCTCTGGACGATCGATATCTGGAAAACTAAAATCGATTTAATATACCTACAAACCCTTCAACTATACAACGATATAATTATCTCTACGATGCGATCAAAAATTGTGAAAATTACGTCTCATTTCTCTCAGCGAAGTATTTATAGGTACCTATAGTTTCTAGAATGTCATTGCTGAGTCGCGCTGCGAGCGAGCGTTTGTGCAAATCGATTTTCTCTCGCGGATTGACTGAACTTGTGTCATTATTAATTTTTCAAAACTTGTTTGTTTTCAGTATAATTTGCACTGTCGCTTTTCTGCGTAACGTAAAGCGATATATTCGACGATAAAAAATTCATAACTACTCTAGTATCGCACCTTACGACGCGTTCATTTAGCTCCAAGCACGTGAAGCGTGATGAGAAGTGTGAAAGAAATTGCACTGTTGAGGGGGAGGAAGTGTGGAGGTGGCTGCTGGAGGTAAAGAAAAACGCTGCGAAAAGAAATGGAATATTTTCTGTAGGTAGAGGGCATTCTTGAGAGGCGCCGAGACACCTTTTCATCAAAAATTCAACGTCGTGTTCGTGGAAAGTACAAACACAGATGAAGAGCTAGTGAGGAAAAAAAAAAATAATTTGCATTGTAATGTCACTTTAAAATTGCGTTTCGCGCTCGTATTTTCGGAATTCTAAAGTCGGTTTTTGAGTAGTCATAGGCGTGCACGCATTCTACATCGAAGAATTTCACTTGTTATGTAAATTGAAATTTGATCTGAAAAGCTGAACGAAAAGAGTCCGGAATGACGAGCACGTCGTCGTTCTTTTGCCGGCGAATGAAATGGGCTTAAAATGCGGAAACAGTTTCATGTGCGGAAATTCAAAGGAAACCCGAACATAGAAAATTATATCTGCCATTTGTAAATCATCAATTTGTCGTGTATAATTTGCATCGCCAAAAAACCAAAGTTATATGAACGCTTATATAAACTTTATGATTGCATTTCATCTTTCATCTTATTTCGAGATTGGGCGAAATAGTGATTGGTGATGAAAGATGAATATACATTATATAAATCAAGGGCATTCTTCGAAACGTGGTATGTGTGAAAAAGTGATCCTGTAGAAATCAAGAAAAATTTTCAGGAAAAGGTAGTGTCTGTGTGTGAGTATTTCTACTCTCTTATAGATGGCAGCTGGACCAAGTCTTACTACAATCATTGAACCAAATATATTCTTATTGAATGGGCAAGGAGAAATGAGAGTTTAAACATAGTGGAATTCAGTGTGACGTCATTGGGGTAGTGATGAATCCATTTTTTTTATTAGTAAATCACATTTACATCTGCGGTGCAGTTCGTTTTTCATTTGTCATTAATTTATTTGCGGTGATTATGAAGATTTTGGGTCAGATTCCGTTTCCCAAGATTGAAAATTCTATAATCTTCAAAATACAAGAAATACTTTTTTTTTTTTTTCGGCTGGTTCGTAATGTGGTTCAGTTCATTCACAATTTGAAGATTCAAGATTAGTTTTATTTATTTTTTAAATAAAGTGATGAATTAAAGTTGGTTCGAATTTATAATTTGAAGAAAAACCAAAGATAACCAAGCAGTGCCACTCCTAGAAATTTACTATAAGGGATGGGCTGAGTCTTGAATTTATCATCAAAAAATAGAAATTTTCAATTATCTTCCACAGTCTTTGCATTCCTTATCGCGACGATTGCTTGAATTTCAACTTCCCTCGCGTATACCCATTCGGAACTATTATGTATAAGTTCATATTTCACATTCAGTATGCTTCAGTACATTATATACGTACTTACCTCTTTCCCTTGAAAATAGGAGCCAACATGAAAATATTGTAACTCTATTTTTCTATTTTGTTTTTATTGTTGTCAGGGAGGGTGGCACAGAAAAATACTCTCGAGTTTTTATGAAAAATATTTTCTTTCGTCACGAAATGTGTAAAAATTCAGGAAGGAAAATATACAGGGAAGAGAAAACTAAAATCGATACCAACACGTTCACTATTTTCAGCGTACACATTTTATGCGTTTTTGACGTTTGCAACGTTATTTCATTTTGATTTTTCTATTTTGAACTGTTTTTTTCCTTTTATAATTAATATTATACAAATTGAAGAAGTGTGCGTACATAATAATATGTTAACCATTTGTTTTTAATTAAAAATTTTTTTATTGTCCGAAAAATCTCCAGACTTTATTCGCAAAAGAAATGGTCATTCCGACGCGTTATTGATTACTCTATTTTAGTTTCAAAACTTCCAAAAAGTCTTTAATTTCGCCTTTTTTTTTCTTTCTTTTCTCGTCTAACTACCAAAAACATTTTTACTCGCTTTTTTCTGTAATTCTGTTTTCTTTTTTTCTTTTTTTTTTCCGGCTCTTCATCAAATTCTATTCGCGAACCTTTTTAATTTTCTTTTGTGAACGAAAAGAAAAGAAGCTCCACGCGATGGTATCTCGCCTTTTTCTCAGTCATCTTTTGTGAGAAGAATTTTAAATATTTTCTATAAATAAACGACGTGAAGTGGGAAATCGAGTGAATTGTTAAGTTTGATTTGGAGCTGGTGTTTTATACTGTTTTCTGTAATGATGTACTGCAGTGCTGTTTGTAGTCTACTCGATGCTGAGCATTGAAATAAAATAGCTGTTGTCTACCTTTTTGCGACGTTGTTGAGTAAAATTAAGAGTTACTGGCGAGAAAACATACTGAAGTGCTGATTTGGTGGAAGGGTTTTTTTTTTTTAATTGAGAGCACTCGGTTTCTATTATTTCCCGATTTTAATTTAAAATAAATCGATAATTTTTGTGTGAAGTATAGGCTAATTGCAGAAAATCATAATTTCACCATATAACAGTATGATATATAGGTGAACATCTGATGATTTGCAAGAAATTGTAAGTTCACTTTTTTCAAAAATTGAATTATTCTAGGATTTGATTGTACATATCGAGTCCTATACCCATTGTAAAATTATTATGTCACTAAATGCCATTATTGAGAATTTAAACTTTAAATGTTGAGGTGCTATGTAAGACGGTGATGAGTTCATTATCATGTGATAGGTGGGTGGTCTTTATGAACTGCCAGTGAGCTTTTATTTTTTATTCGTCTACTTGCACTTTAATAATTGCTTCGCAAGAAAGGGATAGATTAGTCTTTTGATTTTCTCAATATTTTTATTTTTCCAGCTCCAAAAAGAGATAAAAATATGATATTGCTAGGAAAGTTTTCCAAAAGTTGTACTTTCAGCCTTATGCACCCAAGCTTGTGCTAACTTATAGCCCATGGGATATCACATGAAAGTGTTTTTTTTAAATACTCTCATATAAAATTGGAAAAGGGGAATTTCCCTTTCTTGCAAATCAGTAATCGAGTGTAAACTTTATACAGCTGCGTCCTGCGTGTCACTCTTTTATTTCGCTGTGATAATACGTACATGTATTTTAATTTCATATTGCGAGTATTTTGTTTAATCGAAGGCATAAATAAATAATCTCGAGAATACTTAGCATGAAAATATTATGAAGTTCATTTTCTTTTTCGCCCTTCAAATTCTTGTGTTTGAGAGGCTTTCGAATTATAAATGTTTAAGTGGTGACGCTATACAGAGGACAGAGAAGAGGAAAAAATACAAAATGTCGAGTTTCGCAACCCCACGAAAAACTGTCGTTTGTCAGTTTAATTCCGAAAGCGTCGATTTAAAATATCGTAAAAAGAGAAAAAAAAGTTCTCCAACTTTTTCCGTTTGCTTTTTATACATATATATGTATTTACTCGTAATTTCTGAAATGAATAATATCGATTTTGAAATGCTGAAAATTAATATCTACCTATACGCATGAGTTCGCGACGAGTAAATTCGAAGATTTTGTATTTTAATTTTAAGGGTTTGTGTGTATGTTTTTGTAAATATTTTGCCAAAAATAGATAAAAAAGATGAGTAAATAGCAAAAGAAAAACAAAGACAAGGTCGAAAAAAAAGAAGAAGATGAACTATATATTATCTTTCGACGGTTTCTATTTTTTAAAACGTATACCTGTATAAATGCTGCACGGTTGAAAAATTGTGTAATCAGTACGTGGAAAAAAATTGTGGAACAAAAATGACGAGGAAAAAAATGAAGAAGGAAAAATAGAAGACCAAGCTGGAAAAATATAATAAGTGGTCGTTCGAAAGCTTTTGACGAGTAGATCGGTGAAAGTATATAAATCGTAAACATTATGTATAGAAAACATTTTTTTTTCCTCTTCGCTCAAGGTTTTTCCCATCGAGACTTGAGTAAAAATACTAAACAGAAGAATAACTTTTCCTTAAAGACTGTGAATGAAAACGTCAAAAGTTGCATACAGACCTTTGTCTGTGTGTATTTAAGTGTGCTACAATAAAAGGAATATAATATTTTTAAACATAAAACGTTCTCCTTGAAAAAGCACAGTCAAACAGAAATTTTGTTTATATTAGTTTCGCACAAAAACAAAACACAAACCCACGCCGTTTAAAATGGTGATGGGTCAAAGTATCGATATGATGGATAAGAATCGATAATGAGCCATTATCAAAATACGAAAACGACATTGATCTATCGATAATATCGAATATTTTGAAAATGGAAAAAATGTTAAAAAATTCGCCGAAAATCGCAACAAATTCAAACACGGTTCTGAAAAAAATTTTAAAACATTATACAGTTTTGCTCATTTTATGTAATAATTGCATGAAAATTATAATTTATCCATGATTATCGATATTATCGATAATCAGGCCAATTTTTATCGATATAACTTTTTCCAAGTTTTGACAACTTTTAACAAGTTTTGCCAAGTTCGATTAACTTTTGCTAAGTAAATGCAAGACGTACATATAGTCCAGCACCAAAGAATTGATGAAGAAAAAATTATAGCGTCAAAAAAATTTCTGAGAAGGAGGGGAGAAGGAATGGGGCACTAACTTATGTAAAAGGAGCACCAAAATACATCTATGCCGAGGCACTCCGAGCCTTTTGCCCGCCCCTGCTTTTCATTATCTAGTAGCTTATAGTGACAGATGTTTTGATAATTTACGCACCAATTTCAATTAAACTAAAATTTCTCAAGATATAAATAGTTTAATTACCCTTGGCATTCCTTGAATTTTTTCATCCTGAGATTAATGTTTCCAAAAGAAATAATAAACTACAGTATTTTTCTACCTGTTTTCTACATTTCTCCTAAGGAAAAAATTCCATTTTAAAAACCAACTGATAACTATGGTGACGAATTTATTCCTTTTTTGGGAAATACGAGTACTACGTCATCTATAATTATCTGCTGATATTTGACGATCATTCTTATACTCACATACTGCTTTAAAGTAACCTTTGTTCAAATGTTATTGAAATTTTCATCTTGATATGTCCAACTTGATTATATTATTTTTGCAGATGTCAGTGAAAAAGAGGCAGGCCGCAGTCTAGCGAAGATATGGGCAAAGAGGAATGGGCCTGGTGTTGGACTTGGATCACACATCATCGCTAATCATAGCTTCGTTTTTCATTCCCTGTAACTATCCTACTTCAGCACCGCTCTTCGTCGCTTTCATATTGGCCCTGTCAACTGGTACGTACTGAAATTGCAATTTTATGACCTACTTTCACTTATAATCGAACTAAGTACGACCTTGAAAAGTCCAAACCGTGTTTAAAGCTGAACTTCGATTGTCTGTCCTGTTGCATTGTGTTAAACGAAGGCAACTTCGAAGTGAAAATGAAAAGGAATTTGTGTGTAAGGTATATCTCCTTCCTATTATTATAGACAACTATAAAGCTCGTGTTTTTAAGTAAAATATGTTATCAGGGATTATCATCACATCATAAATTGAATAATCCTTAACAACAACAAAAAAAAAGAAAAAAAAGAGTCATTTCTTTAATCGATTTAGAAGTGTCCAAAACTGATGAAAACGTGACAAATGAATTTTCTGCAGTTTGGAAAATATTTAAAAATTGGACTTAAGTGTCTACAATTTTTTTGTAAGAACTGTTCAAGTCCTTTTAATTTTAACGAAAATCTAAATATAGGAATCAAATTGAAGGCTGTGCCAGAAAAAAGATATTTCTCCATTTTGTTGATATTACGCATAGCCTTTGGCTTTTAAGGGTCTTGGATAAGAAAGTCTGAAGGATGTTAGTCATCAGATGCTTTCAGACTAATTCACAAAAAACTGGACATATGAGAAGTTCATCTCATAAGTACTTTCTTTTTGAAACGTTTCACCAATATTTCAGCTTTATTCGCATTTTGATTTCCACCTAAGTCCTAAAGTCCACGCTTCGTATCCAAAGCTATATGAGCGAATAAGAAAACCGTGCAATCGTGCAGTTGAATTTTGTTTATTCAAAAGGTCTAAAGTTGCGTCTCTCTATTTGCACTTCGCGCTTTAAATTCAAGAACAGTTGAAGTAAAATAAATTTATAAAGATTTCACACCGGTGGGCGTCTGAGAATAGCGCGTCTTAAAAATTAACTAAAAGGTCACACGAATGAACATAATGACGTACAAAAACAAAAAAAAATTAATACTACCCTAAACAGAAGCCTTTAGACGAGATGGAAGTTTATTCACTTTCGAGGGATGAAAATCAAGCATTTAAAATGCAGACACCCACGATCTAGTATTTTGTCTTTCCATCCAATTTTTCCACCAGTCTCTTCACATTTAATGCTTGAAAGCAGTCGAGAATTGTGACTTCTAAAAATATTATCTTCTAATTTTGGGCCATTTCACCAAGTATATTTTATGTATAATGTATATGTATTTCGCATACAGGGGACGCGAAGATTTTATTTTTGGTGCGAGAAACGAACACGTTCGAAGATTTTTCGAATGTCTGCGTCTATAGGGGTAACAAATGAGAGAGCCTATAAACGTAGCAACCCACAAAAAAGTAACTTTCAATTCCGGGTAGGATGTGCTCGAACGGATACAGCAAAAAATGAATATCCCAGCTAACTTTCCCACCATCCATTTTGCCTTTGCGCTTGTAGAACAACATTTGTTGCAATCCGTGTAATCGAGTCCCGAATTGAGGCCGTGGACCTCCTTCCTGGCAAATATAAACCATAGAAGTGAGCATCGTGTATATTTTTTCCATGTATAGCATGTGTGCGAGGAACCTCGGAAATTGATCAAAATAAAGAGGAGAAGGAAATATTTACTCGTAATTTTACTTTGTTTCGTTGCTTCAGTAGGTGCTTTGGGCCTCTAACCCCTCACTTCTGCTTGGATCTTGTTCTGTCTGTCTGTCCGTCCGTCTGATATTCTACAATGATATTTTATATTTTATTTTGATATTTAATATAATGAGGAATCCAAAGTAGAAAGTGATCTTGAGGTTAAGAAAAAGGTCTCTTTCCGCTTTGAATTCCTCATTTTAGTTTATATCTTATATTTTATCTTTTATATCGATATTTTATTTGACGCAACCACGCAGTTTTCTCACTTTTTTTTTTTTACTATACCCATATAGAGAAATAAGTGGATCTGCAGACGTATAGTTCAAAAAGGATGACCTTTTGCTTACATGAGAAAGGCTTGACGAAGATTTCTAAATATTTGACTCATCGTATAATCAACTGGCAGTATTTTTATAAGCTTTTATTGAACCCATAAGATCTGTGCAGACCCAGAAATGCTAGAAAAATTTGTCTACATCAGAGTAGGTGCAAACATTCTCTACATACTCGTATATTATATTTTTCTCTTCAGGGTCAAAAATATGGAATGAGAAATGAACTGAATCAAAAAATTGTCTATAATGTTTTTTATCCATTCTGTGTACTGAAAAATTGATTATATTAAGGGCATAAATGCATATAACATGACTTTCAAAAACGCTGCTTCTTCATGATAAACTTGATTTCGAATAGTTCTCTGAATTTGGGACTTTTTTTTTTTGGTTTTATTTTTTACTTACACTTTTAATTACTGCGCAAGAAAGGGATAAGCCTTTCCATTTTCTCAGTCTTTTTACTTTTCCAATTCCAGAAGTGAGATACAAATACAATATTGCTAGGATGGTTTCCCAACGGTTTGACATTCATACACCCCTAAACATATGTGCTGCTTAGCCCAGCGCAATGAGATTTTCCATGGAAGTGTTTTTTCTTTGCTCTCCTGTAAAATTTGAAAAAGTTGTCAATCACGTTGTTCAATATTGTTGTGACAGATAGTGACTTTTCTAATTAAGAACCCAATGTTTTCTCTCTTTCTTTAAATATTATACTGTATTTCACAAGGGAGTTTATATTTTCAAAAGATTCCATATTTTTTGCACAATAATTACTCCGCACGTATACTCATGGGGTCATATAGTGCGAGGACGCCCTAGCTCTTGTAGCCGTCTTATAAAAGCTTGATATCATCGCCGCAAAATGAAAATGGAGATATATCATTAACGTCAAAAGCTTGTAAGTTACTCCATAAATCTACTCGCACTCGTGTATTATACGCTAAAAACTTTGTCGTCGTAATTAAAGATCGTGCACGTAAAAATGAAAGTAAATAAATGTGGCAGAAGAGGATTAGGGGATTCAGGAAATGAGGAGCGAAAAATAAAAGCCGTGCAGGTGAATGGTATGGTGGGGTGAAAAAATGCGAAAGAAACTTTCGTTCCGCACAAAAATGCTACACTGTTATAGTGTAAATGCCTATGTATAGTAAGAGCTGCCTAAAAGGCAGAATCTTCATAAAAGAAAAAAAGGAAAGAAGGAAAGTCGAAAGAACAAAAGTAACATAAAAGGAAATGTTCGCAGTAAGCAAGTATGAAGGAAAATGCTCTTAGCAGACGTAAAAATTTTTCAGTCATTTTACTATAGGAGTTGGCGGATAAGCCTTTAGGCCCAACGAAAGCATCAGAAATTCAATTTGTTCAACAGTGAAAATCTCTGTACATTGAAAGAAATCACACACTATAAAGTTTAACGTGTGTAACTCACTAACTGTAAGACAATTCGGTTTCATAGGAAAAATTATTATGAAAAATATGTGGCTGTTACCGAATTGGTTCCCATCAGCCAAAAACTGATAAGAGATGAGTACCGAATTGGTTCCTTCACAAATTTTATCATTTTCATTCCCATTTTGCACAGACTGAGGACTGTCAACTGGAAAGCTCGAGTAGGTATGGTTAAAAATGAAGTAGCTAGGAAATTATGATATACGCGACAAATTAGAGATTCAAACAGAAACTTATGTAAAAATCCGTTCATCCGCTACTTCTTGAATTAATACAGCTAAATTTTCATTCAATAACGATCACATTACCAAGTACAAAACTAACTTAATTTCTCAAGAACAGTACGTCCTAATTTGTCGCGTACATCATAATTTCCTAGCTGCTTCATTTTTAACCATACCTACTCGAGCTTTCCAGTTGACAGTCCTCAGTCTGTGCAAAATGGGAAGGAAAATGATAAAATTTGTGAAGGAACCAATTCCATACAGTGATGGGAACCAATTTGGTACTCCTTCTGAAAACTGACGGGAACCAATTCGGTACTCCTTCTGAAAACTGACGGGAACCAATTCGGTACTCCTTCTGAAAATTGACGGGAACCAATTCGGTACAAAAAGGGGGTGACGGGAACCAACTCGACAACACCGAAATATGTAAGTATTTAAAATTGAGGAAAAATATGAAAATTAATCTGAAATAATAAGGAGGGGTACTGATTTTAAGTTGATTAATTACAAAATATATTTATAGTTACTATAGATTTTATTGACTTGAATTGCAGTTTTTCCATCAAATGTTACCTATGTGTATATTTGGAAATGTGTATTCAAAAAATTATTTTTGATTTTGAAATAATATATTAATAGCAATTATTACAAAATCAGTGGAAGAGAAAATTATTATTTCTTTGAACTTATCCAGTTTTGGACTAGATCAGTGATGTTTTGGAAATTGCTGTGCGGCACGCCACTATTTCATGTATGTTAAATTAATTATTCGAGTGAAACTTTCCTTACAATGGGCATTGAAATTGGGACTGTTCAACGACATAGTCTCCACATGATGGTAGGAAACTTGAAGTATCGACAATAGGACAAAAATGTACATTTCAAAAATGAAACTACAAATTGGTAATTTTGAAAATTTTTTAAAAATTTTGAAAGATAAATTTCTGATAAAGTTTTCCTAGGATCGATTATTATTTGAACTTGAAAAATTATATTAAACATAAAGGAGACATGCGATTGAATAGTTCATTATATATGGCATTTCCTAACAAATTATAATCACAAAATTAATATTGAACGAATCATAAAAATTTCCATATTGCTTGAGCAGTTTTATCAGTTGATTCGATACTAGCGCATCACTTAGAAGGAAATCTGCCAATTTTTATCTAAAATATTCTAATTTGTTTTTTTTTTTTTTTTTTTTTGGAAATTTTAAGTAACGTAGCTTTAAGTTTCTAATTAAAATCTCATTTACAAGAACAGAATATATTTACGTATTCGCAGCAAGTGGCGGCGAAAAAATGGAATCCCTCGGAAAATTCCAGTGTGATTTGAAATACGCGAGTAACTTGAATTACTCTTGCTCTTGCTTCAGTAAATTAACGAGCATGATTTCTTAATTTAGAACTATAAGACGCTTAGTTTTGCCAGATTTTTTTTTTTTTGCTTCCTCTATTTAGAAATCAATTTGTAATGAGAAATGTATAGGGTATACGTACAGCCAATTTAATTTTTTTTCTTCTCGTTTTTTCATTCGAAAATAAGTTGGAAAAAGCGATTTCAAAATTGACGATGCACTGCAGCTGAAACAAAATGCAATAAAAGTCGAGTGGAGTTTACTGCGCTGCTTTTGCAAATATTAAATAATCGTAAATAAAATTTGAAAAATACACCAAACGAAAAGAGGAGATGCGTCTTTCTCCTCCAGCTTCCTCCATTTGCAAGTTTTTCTCCATTTTTCTTTAACAAATGCGATTCCCTTCTTTTGCAGTGTTTTAAAAATAAACTTCAGACGAACGCCCGATTTCCAATAAAGACGTGTATGTGCTTCAAAGAATCTTAAATTTTTTTTTTTCAATTCAACTTTACACGATCTCGCTTTTACATTGTCGAATTGAAATTCGATTCGATAAACGAGAAAATATCTGCTTTTCATTGTACAATTTTTCTTTACAACCTACCAACATGCTTACTTGGATCTATATTTTTTTAAACTTTTCCTATCCATACAAGTCGCATGTTCGACCATTACTCAGTGCTTACTAGACTATATTTCTCAAAAAATGAAAAAATCTATAAGAATTTTGTTCTGTTATAAATTATTGACTGCGTGGCCTACATCGAACTGATTCGCCATATTGTTGTACAGAAACGAGGTTGAGTGGTGTTTATTAAATAGCAGTATATACTAATTGGAAATGTATTTCAGAAATTCAGATTTAAACTTCAAACTTGATTTTCTGAAAAGTATGATTTTTAAATTCTAAATTCAAATTGTTATATTTCAGTCAATTTTGATTCAGATATTTTTCGCAAAATGCTAAGAAAAAAGCGTTCTCTGTCAAAACGAATTATCTGCTTAAAACTGAAATTTTAAACTTGGGTACGTTTTCATAGATCACATCACAATGAGACAAATTGGGCAATTGCAAGATTATAGTAGAAATTGAAAAAAAAAAAAAAAAAAAACAGTTTTAGGGTAGAGTGGAATGACCGTTTTAGGGTAGAGTGGAATGACCACTTCTCTACAATATTTTTATTAATACACATATGAGTATTTCAAGTATTTAGAATTGGGGAAATCATTATAAATGGTTATTTAATTGTATATTCCGCAACAAGTGAATGATCATAAGTAAGGCGTTCTATACATAATTATATATGTGTGAAACTCACAATATGTGTACGCCAAAGGCAAATTATATTTAAGTTGGAAATAGCTATAAAAATGTATTTTTTTCTCCCACATTTGAAATATATTTCTCAAGTTCGAAAATTATTACTCCACAGTTTTCAGTCTAATTGGTAGAAAGGGACCCAAAAAGGATGGGTCGGGCCGCTTACGTAAGCCTAAAGGCTATACACAAAGCAAGCATTTCTTTACCTACCCCATTAAGGTCATTTATAGCTTAAACAGAGGAGCGCCGTTTTCAGCCTTCATACTTTATCTGACAACTTTTGCCAACGGTTAACTTTCATACCACGCTGATGGAAATAACAACTACCAAAAAATAAGTTGTTCAAATAATTCAGCCGCAAGGGTCTGTCGTACATCGAAAACAAAAAACGCTTTTTTTTTTTGCGCAACAATAAAAATGAAGAAAAAAAATTTAGATGCTCCCCAAACCACTTTAAATACATTAACTATTCCAAAGTTCGCTTCGCGTTCGCCATTTCTCTCACACTTACTTTTACTTTCCGTCAACTCCCACCCACGTCTCTCTTTTCTATCGCCTAAACCGTGTAAGTTTTCTTGATAAGTTCAGCCCTATTTCGTCTTTTTAGTGGATAAAAGGACTGTTATAGAGATCAGCAGCCGGCTAAAACTTGGCCATTTTCTTGATTTGGGTCAGACATTTTTCGCATGCCAAAATTTCAAAAGGGTGGAAAAATCGATGGGCATTCTGTCCGAATGAATTTTGTATCTACAGCCCACAAAATAGATAAATACGCGGATATATTTGGGTCACACAAAAGAGTTGTAGAAATAGGATACAGTCGTTCTATTCAATTCAAAACACTTGTATTTGTTGAGCGAAAAGACTGTTGAGAATGAAGAATTATTGTTAGAACGATTGAAGGCTGATGGGTTGGAAAGGGGTGCATCCGAACATTCGAATATTGTGAATATAATTCACTATTAGGAGATCCATGGAATGGCTGACATCTGGTGAATTTTCATGCAATAAAATTGCTGGAACTCTCTGACCCGATCTGCAAAATGTGACACAAATGTGGAGGAGAAATGTGACGCAGATGTGGCAAAAATTCAACCAATCAGGAAGCAGTGACGCTTTTGTGACACAGATGTGTACACAAATTCAACCAATCAGGAAGCAGTGTCAGAAAAGTCACATTTCTCCTCAACATGATGCGTCACATTGCAGATCGTTGCAGATCGGGGACAGTTTTTATCACTTATCCTGTGAATCAGCTGATTATTACGTTGGAGGGCATTATGATAATTTTCGTATTCAGGGGTGTAGCCAGAGGGAAGCCATAGGGGCTGATACCCCCTCCCCGTCCTATACTTCGTAAAGAAATGGTAATTAAAGGCGCTTGAAAACGAACTGACCCCCCAAAAATCTTATTTGCCCCCCTAACAGAACACTCTGGCAGCTGCAGGCTACATCCCTATTCGTGTACTTCTTTTTTCCTCTTCATGCAACGTGGCGAGATTTAAAAGATCAATTATTATTTTCTCTCTGGTACTTATCCACTCGTAATTTAAGATCCGATATGTGTTTCTACTTTCGGTTTCGTTTATTCGTTGAATTTTAACGAAAATCAGTCAGAATGTGTTTTTTGAAATGACGAAAATTTTTCTCGGCGATCATCGTGTCGTATTAAACTTTTGCCATATTATGTTCGACACGATTTACACGATCATCAATCCAATTAACCCAAATTCTATTCGTAATTCTCTGTGGACGTTTAGAAAATGGTGAGATCGAATTTGGCCCAGTTCGTCCTCAGTCTTTGTCGTCGTCGAATTACCATGTCGGATAACATTTCGATTGGAAAAGCTGCCAAATAGAAAGCAAAAAAGAGAGAAAGAAAAAAAAAAGAATGGCGTGAGAGACTGAGAGGAAAAAAAAAAGAAAGCAAAAAAAAAATGGAACACACTTTCCTGGAAAATATATTTTGCGCTTTGGACTCCCGACGTTGAATTTTCTTTGGGAAAAAGCGTCGTCTTTCGTCTGCGCCACCCAAAAACCGTATTTACGAAAAGCCACAATGAAAATCCATCGCCTCGTTAATCTTCATTTACCAGGGTACCGAAGTACTATTAAAGTGAAAGAAGAATTCACTGTGGCGCTATGTTCCGTGTTCTTTTTGGCTCGGTTTTTCTCTCTTTCTCGTTCATTCTACGAGTGTGCCTGTCTCTTTCTCGTCCCCTGTCTCTTCGCTTTTATATACACCCCGCACACCCACTGTTTAGCCTCTTTTTGTTGGTAGAATACTTATATGGTATCGTTCATGGTTGTGAAATAGGACCCAGATTTATATCTACCAGGTTGGTCTTTAGCCTTGCGAGGACACTTTCTTTTTTGGAGAAAGAAAACCACAATCCACTTATTAATGTGAGTAGCTATATTCAGAGCTAATATCATTAAAAGGTGATATACATCCTAGTATGAAGGGGGAAGAATGGGAATACAGGATTAACACAAATATTTATTATATTTTGGTCTATACATCATTTCGTCTAGGTAATAATTATTGTAAATGTAAGTCTAGAATTGGGTGGGGGGGAGTGACTTTGTATATTCTTAGCAAAATAAAGTTACTTAAACTATTATGCCTTTAAAATGATATTATGTAAAAATATTTTTTTTGAGTTTCCGCCATTAAATAATGTGTGGAGTTTGATGACTATTTTGAAACTACAACTTTATCATCTATTTAAGGAAAAAGAGAAGTATATAGGTCTATCGAGATGTTGAAATTTGGAAAAAAATTTAGAATGAATTTTTGGTTTATTTTGAGTTTCTAATTCGTCTCAAGTCGCTAGAGGACAAAATAAATTCAGCATAGCTGAATATATTGAAAATATGCGCATAAAATATGAATTGAAGGCTAGCCAATAATACAAACTTTGGTTATTAGTTTAACGGACCATTATAACCGAAAATTCCATGACAATGCTATTATTACGGACTGTTAAACGAAAAACCAGTGTGTTTGTTATACTAAGCCTTAGCAATAACAGTCGGAATTAGTCACAGATATGATAATCCATATAGTACTGAATTAAAGTTATTAATTTGCAGCCATATATCTGTGACTCAGTTGGATAGATGACCGTTTCACTTTCACTCTGAACCGAAGTGGCAGAGAAGGAGTTTGGAGGTAGCATAGGAGAAGGATCTAGTTTTAGGGCTTAAACAAAACCAGGGTTAAAAATCCTAGCCAATTGAAGACTTTTTATCTTACATATTATTCTATTCTTGTTATGATTTCTCGTACAAATCTTGAATGGTCGCTATTTTCTTGTTCAAAATGGTGGAAGCCACTACTGAAACTTTTTTCAATTTAGTCAAATTGCATTTCTAAGAACTTCTAAAAGCTTCTACATTTATGTAGGTGTATATAGAGATTTCCAAAATGGTTGATTACGCAGAGTTTGTGTTCTCGCCATTTTCTTGGATTTGCAGACCGAAATTCTAAATTATAATCAATACCTTAATCCGCCACTTTTCTTCTCGCCTTAAATTTACCTTATTCGATATGAGCACGGAAACCTTGTTTTTCATCGTGAAGGAGCAAAGGCTAAACGACGATGAGAATTACGATGGTGGTACGACAGAGCGTATACAGTTCCACACGACTTGTGAATACTAATGCGGAAAAAATATGCGCAAATATGGCGTCTGAAGCAGCAACAGCGCCAGTAATATCCTGCAAAAAAAAAAAGGAAAAAAAAGGAGAAAAGACGAGAAAAAAGCACAAAATGCGAGGCTTTTAGCGTTATTACGAAAGTTGATTCCTATATTTATAATTTTCAAAATCACCTCCTTTTTTATGTGCTTTCTTTTTTCTTTTTTTTTTTTTGCTCGCTTTTTTTTTTGTCGGTTAATGTGTGTGTTGAAAATTTTTTTTCCTCTCTGGCTCATAATGAGAATACGGTAATGTACCTTGATAACGTGCTGCAAATTCCAAAATAAGCGAAATCTGCAAGCTCATAATCTCGTACTTGCTGTGTTCACGATTCATTTCTTTCACCATCGAATGTCTTTCAGCTGGATTTTCTTTCCTGTCTGCTTGTCTCCGTTATATAGTTCTCGTACTCGTATATCCGTATAATATAGAAGTACATTTTGTTAAATTAAAAAAGCAAAAAATCATGTACGAACTTATTTTTCGTACTTATTTACAGCATCCATGTTTGGTTAGTAGGTACATGGGAATTAAGGGATGCGAAGCTTTCAAGCTGGGGTCTCGCTTTCAACTCCTTAATTCGAAGTTAATATTTAAAAAATTGAAAATTAATAAAACGTACTTATCAAGAATTAATAAAAGATATTAAAAATTAATATGCTACATGCTGAAAATTTAATATTTTGTAGAGTAACGATGTTAAAATCGTTCGAAGTTCATAGCTCTTGTGGATCAGTCTAAAATGTGTGACTGGAGTTAATACCTGAGGTAATAAATGAAATCCGACGAGTTGGCCCGTAATAAAAATCAGTGCGGAAAATACTTTTTTTTTTTTAAATCAAATTTCACTTTTCAATGTAAGAAATGAAAAATATTTCAGAAAGAGTAATGTAAGGGTACATAAAACGAAAAAAAAACAAAACAATTTTCATTGAAGCCCTAGCTTTATTGTTCTTTTTTTTATTTGGCCTACCCTTTGGAATTTTTTTATTTAACAAATTTTATGTGAACGTCAACAAGATGGTAGAAATATCAAATATATTTTTTTATTGGTATTTGTATATTATATTCTTGAAAGAGTTATATTACTTTTTTTCTACATTCTTTTGTTTATTTTTTCTTCGTTATCTTAGCATCGATCCCCTTTCCATATTTTGAGTGTTTCTATTTTTTTGTGATTATTTATTCATGGTGTGAGGAGTATACCTATCAAGTTTTTACTATATTATTGATTTTTGTAAATAATCTGTGTTACCCAATGTTGTTGAGAGGCATGCTGCACGAAAATTTTCTAAAACTAGGAGTGTGTAACAGTGTGTTTTTTTTTTCATTCTAAAATGCAGGATAGACAATCGTTCGTCGCTGACACCTCTCTTCTCGAATATTTTCTGTCGAAAGTCATGAAAAATTACGATTTTCAGTTAAAATAAAAGTGTAAGTGTTGAAAGTTATGAAAATTGAAGGAAAATAAATGATTTTTTCTGCGCAAAAAACGATAAAATGTAACGGTGTAGATGGCACACTGTCTATGGTTTCTTCTAATCTTTTATAATTTTTCTACGTTTCTTATTTTATAATTTGAAAGAAGAAAAAAAACATTGTAATTTCTAATTTTTTTTTTCGTGGAATAATCATGCTTAATGGGCATGAAAGACATTAAAGAACATTTTTTTAGGACCTTTGTTCAAAGTGTGTTTTTGGCCCAATTTTCTCCCATTTTCTGCATTTCTCTCATTTTCTGGCACGTTTAATATCGTCGATGAGTTAAACTTGTTATCTATAGTTTCGATAATGGCTTATACTGTCGATAATCACCATTCTTTGAATTGCATTTTTCTGTCGGATTTTCGCTCACCTCTTTGGCAGGAGGGTGCAAAACTATTGGTGGAAGATGAGAAGATGTTCGGGTCTATTCAATAACCTTTTTCAAATCCCTCCTCTCGACCCCTTTAAAAACTTCAATTTTCTGTGGAGACAATTTTATTTATGGAAAGGCTGGCATCCTGCCCTTTTTTTGAATCTCCGAAATTTTTGGGGCTATTAGTCGGCCCTCAATTGTCAGAAGGGTGCCATTACCTAGTAGAAGGTCCACCGTAAACGTTGCTGCTGGGGGGTTTGGTTGCGATTATAGGGGCTCTCAGATTAGAGTTACTTTGAACCGCACCCTCGCCAGTAAATCCAGCTATATTCTGTGACAGAAATGCCTCCTACCATTTTTTCCGTGAGTGGTAAAACTTGTTCTTCGATTTGACTCTGCGGTAGCTAGAAGTTCGAACTTGGGGGTTTTGCTTATACTTATCAAATTTATTGGCCACCCCAACTGCCAAATGTGACCTGTGTGTGTACTTCGAACGTGGTGTTTTTTTAATAAATTTTTATTTTTAGACGTTACACATAGTTCTTTTCAAGATGCTATGCACATTACGGCTATTCTGGGCGAATCAGTCGTATTCAACTGCCCTGTCGAATTTCCCGGAGACCATCCAGTTCCGTACGTGTTACAGTGGGAGAAGAAGGTAGGAGAACCGGTATGCACAACACTTCTTTACTACACACGTTTCATTTTTATCGTATAAGGCTAAGTATATCTAATATTTAACTTTTTTTCTTCTATTGTTTTCAATTTCCTTTTGGCTTGAAAAAAGTTTTATTTTTTGCCTTCTCCGAAGCTTCTTATTTTACTGCTAATAATTGTATTTATTACTGACGTACAATTATAGGGAGTAACAGTATAATATGAATGTAAAATCAAATTTCTTGAAAGAGATTTTTCTACGTCAAAAAAAAATGATGCAGTTTGTACAGCTTTTAATATTTCAGGAATATATTTTAATATTCCAACGCCAATGAAATCTTAAAATGTGATGCGATCTGAGAAACCATACACAAACCCAGGAAACTTAAAAACGCGTTACAGCGATATGCAGTGGGTGGGGTCAAAAATGTCAGTTTTCAGTTTTAACAAAAATGGAAGGAGGGGTTGTCCAGCAATATCTTTGTGAATGTGGTAGACCCGCACGTGTGTTCTACGCTGAATACAGTCGAATTGTTGTTCAACATTGCAAAATAAGAAACCATGCACAAATCCGGTGGTGGGCAACATAATTACAAAAAATTAAAAATATTCTTCGGGCAGTTTTTTCAGTTCTCTCCCCCTCCCCCACACTGCTCGGTTCACAAAAAAAAGTTTATCATCACTTTGTTGGAATTTAATTAGTTTTTTCAAAGAAACTTTGAAGTCAGTTTTCTCAAAATGAGCTTTTTCAGCTTTCAAATGTAAAGACGCTATAACTCGGCGTCTAATTGATCTTTTTGCATGATTTTTTTTTTTTAAATACTCGTATTTGTCTCATATATCGAATAAAATCAAAAACTCAAAATCAAGAATCCCGGGTTTGTGTATGGTATTTCAGATCGTATCACAAATGCTCCAACAGCTGTTCAAACATCATTATTTTTTCAACCTCAAAAAAAGATTTTTTTTGAAAAATATAAATGTTTGTCTTATACTTGGTACTCTCTCTGGGATGCAAGAATGGTCGGTCAAAGAAAAAAGGTAAGTCAAAATTTTGCTGCTCTTGTTTGTATGGTGAGTAATTACATCATTATGATAGTACTCGTAGTATTGTGCAATTATTATACCATACAAATAAATGCAACGAAATAACGAATACCAACTTTCATTTGACAGACTGCTGCGTATGGGTAGTTTCACAAACATTTGCGCTATTCAGTCTGAGGAAGGGGGGGTAGTACTTTTCTACATATACGTATTATTTTTATGTTTCATACTCATCATGCTCATTCGTGTTTTCATAGTTATATAGAACTAATTTTCTGTAGTCGATTTTTCATTTTGCTTCAATTTTATTTTTACATATTTTTTCATTTAGATCTGAATTTTGCTCTTATAAATAGCCTGCATTAAGAACGGGTGCTAATTGAAATGCCTGATAAAAGTAATCAGGAAGCTGTATTTACCGCCAATCATAGCTGCCGCCTTGTCCGATTGGCTGCAGCACCCTAGTTTTCGCAAATTTTTTCCCAGTTCACTCCAATAGTGAACATAGAAATGTATACTGGGTGAATCATTTTGACACGCATCATAAGAAAACGCATTGTGAGTCGTTTTAGTCCTATGGTGCGTGTCAAAACGACTCACCCTGTATAATTACTAACATAATGTGTAATATTGAAAAGAAAGAAAATGAAATAAAATAATAAATAAAAAAAGTGTATTTTTATCCCAAAATAGGTATATTATGGATGACGAAGATTTTGAAATTTTTTAAACTAGATACATCTTTTATTAGACTATTGTATTTATTTCAATTTACAATAATTTCATACAAAAACTGGACTGAACAACGTAAAGATGAGGTTTTGAAAATATCTGAACCGAACGTCGTATAGTGAAGTCGTTTATTGCCGAAGTGCAATGCCTCTGATTAAACAGTTTTGAAAGTACGAGTAATTTAAATTAGAACTGTCGTCGTCTTGTGAAATACATACTTAAGTATATGTTTGTAAATGTCTACAGTGTGAGAGTGTATACAAGAAATGAGCGGGTAATTGAGATTTTTTTTTTCTAAAAGAATAGTATGGTAATATAAATAGCGCAAATGCTCTTTTTCAAAAGTGGCAGCAAAAAATGAAGCTCGAGGGAACAAAGTACCTATATATGTTGAATGGGGAAAAAAAATAATTATAAAAATATTTTTCCAACTTTTTTTTTTTTTAATTCAGCTGAATGATACAGAAGATCTTTTTTTCGCCTTTAGTGCCTTGATAAAAATGATTCGTTAGTTGTGCACCCGTTTGTTAGTTTTTTTATTTTATTTTATTTTACTCTTTATATTTTAGTACCTATGCTTATTATTTAATTTTACCTAGATTCTTTTGTGCGCATTTTTTCACGTAATTATAATTGAATGTATACGTTTCTCTTGTATTATTTGCAAGATTTTAAGTGCAAATCTACAATTTAAAAAAAAAAAATTGTTTTTGTTTGTTTTCATTTTGTGCGCCATGTTTTTTTTTTTTTTTTTTTTTTCCTCGTATTATTTGTATAAGTTAGGTATGAAAGGAAACGCGGAAATGTTCCAGATTCTGTGAAGTACATATACTCGGCTGTACTTTCTCATTTCGAAAAACTGTTTTTCCGAGTAGAATTCTTCACAGATGAAGGAATGTAAATAAAGAAATTAGATAAAATGATCGCGTTCTCGTGATGGGCTGTAAACATTGGAAAACGAAGATGTTGCTAAAGAAACTTTTTCTTTCTCCAGGATAATCTGGGAATTTTGAGCAGCTATTTACTAATTGATGAAGTCATTATTTGCGGTTCCTATATTATACGTAGGTATGATGGCGTCATCATATTGATGCAAATTATGACGTCATCATACCTACGTATAATTGATGACGTCATCATACACTTATAAGATTCAGTTATAGTGTAATGTTACAGTGGCATATCTAGACTGACATCAAGGGGGGCGGTCCATCATTATGACATACACCCCGCCAACCTAAAAAAAAATTGGAAAATCAAAAAAATTAAAAACATTTTTATTAAAAAAAAAAGGTCAAAGGGGGTCCGGACCCCATGGACCCCCCCTAAATACGCCCCTGCAATGTTATACCTCAGCTTATGACATCATCATACCTACCTATAACATAGAACACATACTCATTTTCTTTCAAAATTTATGACAAATACCTACATAAATCCCTGTGCGCTTCATATTCAAACAATTTTGTTTTTATAAGAAAAATTTTTGGATTATTTTTATACTCTCCTGTTGTAAAAAAGAGAATTCATCTTTCGCCTTCACAAAACTTCAGTGAAGGCTGCAGCTATTTTTTAAAGGGTGTAATTTTTCAGCCCACAAAAAAAGAGGAATGCACGGAAAAATCAATGCATATGAACAGAAATAAATATAAGGCACGAAAGATCAAATATTTCCCAAAAAATAGTATGTCGCCCATAAAAAAAAAGATCTAACGGGATAATAATGTCTTGTAACAATGGAAAAAATAAATGACATTTGCACAGGGGGAAAAAAAATGCCCGAAAAATCTATACCCCCAAAAAAACAAAACTGATTTTCACAATTGTCAAAACATTATTTTCAAAAATATTCAGTTTTAATTGAAGCTTAAAATTTTTAAATTATTGGACAAGAAAGGCTCTAGTTGCCTTTAATGGTCATCCTCGCTTTCTCTTCTGGCCCAACAGAGCAGTTTTTGCCTCCGGTGGCACTTGAACATCTTTGCGCCTTATCAATATACCAACTGAATGCTTGCATTGACTTTTTTAAACAAAAAAAGGACAATTGCACGTTACCTGGCCCTCTGATACGTCTATTCTCCATATTTCTATGCGCCATGTTTTAAATTCTTTGAATGATTTCCACTTCTCCTCTTGGTGCTCAAATTTAGTGAGAAGCATTTAAAATTTCCGTTCAAACCTATTTATATTGCGTGAGCAAGTTATTTCGTGATTTCCACTATTTATTTTGTTGTCTCATACTGATTTTTTGTGGCCATACATTTTGTGCAAACCTCTTTTTTCTTGTTTGCAGTTTATTATTCCCCTTTTTTAAATTACAGAGTCGAGTAGTTTCACATAATGAAAACATTCTCTCAACTATTTTTACGTTTGAGTGTTCAAGCTCAAAGAGCTTAGATACAGTCTTCTCATATTAGTACTTGCTATTTTAATTCCACAAATTAGTTCCTCGAGACTATACGTATAATTCTAATGGCGAAAATTTCTTGGCTGCTGGGCTGGAAAATGACACAAATAACAATTGTCAAAGGACTCGCTGTACGGTGTATACGGATAGACTGTGCATATAGCAGCAAAATATAGGTAGATATATCTTGCGTATAGTTCATTCGCGCAATTCATCTCATCCATCATTTTTTCGTAGAATCGCTGACAAGGAAATGCTGTTGTGTATCTTAGGGAGCGCGAAGAACTCGCCTGAGCTCTTTTCTTCGACGGCGCGGCGAAGGCTATACAGCTCAGCGTTTCCGCCTAAAATCATTTCCCGCTGAAATACGTTAATTAATGTTCGAATTCCTTGGGGATTATTTTCCTCGTCTCTCCTTCGCCCAACCTTCGTCATTAATTTAGTTTGCCTTCCTTATTTACCTGTATCATCTTTTTTGCAGAAGCTATAGCGCTGCTGCTGCTCCAGCAGCAGTAGCAGCAGTTTGCTGCTTCTTTTGGCTCGGCTGTAAAAGCCCACCTGCGCGCGTATTTTACCAACTTTTCTTTCGCTCGGATGCTCGAGCCTAAGTACGAGTATATCGTCATTTTGGCGGATCTCGAATTTCGGCTGTTAATTTCGTAAATAATCGCTCGTCTCCGTATTTTATCATATTTTTCGATACTAATTGGAAAAAACTTTTTGGCTTCTGTCCGTTCGAGGGCGGGTATAATTTAGCAACCAAGGCATTTTTTTTTAGGTAGGTGAGGTAACGGCTCTTTTATGAATTTCGAGTTACTTTGATGTCTATATAATATATTTATGGAGCCGAACTCGAATGTTGCTTTATTATCCCGAATTATAAAGCAAGAATGAGAGAAAAAGTGAAAATTTATACAAAAATTAAAGTATCGTACTTTTGTGCTTCGGTAGGAATTTTAGTTGAGCAGTTTTGCCGTAAAACACAACAAACGCCATTTTTGAAAATTTGGAGTTAGCTAGTGGGTCGTATGGGAATTTTAGCGGGGAATACGTTCCACACCTCAGAATTGAAAAAAAAAATTCATAATGGCCCTTTGAGACCTTTGTAAATACGTTTTGTCGCAAAACGCAACAAATCCTGCAAAAAATGCGTCAAAACGCAACAAATCCAAGAAAAATCTCATTTTTTTACTTTAAAGTTAACCCAAATTTTTTTCTCGATCACTTAAACCAATATTCCGCCCTCATGCCGTCATACATGGGTGTATGAGCTATCGTATATATGACACTTTGATCGATAAATTTTGTTTTTTATTCGCCATTAATGGTTGGTTTGAAAATTTGAAACTAATATTGTCTGTTTCATTTTTACTATTTATTTTTCACTGAGAGAAATGAATAGTTTCAGTTACAAAAAAAAATAGTAACTTGTGAGAAAATTCATCATTTAATATAGACATTGTGAACATTCGTAGGACTTTTTATTACCATAATTAGATTATATATTTCACCATTATTACATAGTAGTTTTGGCTATAAATTTGACTTTTCCAGTTTTCCCATGCAAATTAGAAAAATTACTATCCCAATTTTTTGTTTAGTTGAAATCCAGTGCTAGACGACTCCAAAGTTGTTCGAAAATACGATGGTTAATCGTATTTCAATCTTTTACTCGACACTTTCATTGTGGATTTATTGCGTTTTGCGGCTAAATGCTGATGTTTTGCCGAAAAACCCAAAAAATCCGCATAATTCTGAATTTTTTATTGCCCGTAGATCGACCCTACGGGTGGGGAGTAATCTTTTTTTTTCTCGAAAAATGATTTATTCTCGCTCCTACAAACATTTTAAGCCATCGTGCGTCAAAATCGGTCAAATAGTCGAGGAGGAACAGTTTTTCGTCTTTTTCTCAAAATGAACTCGATGCAGTGGCGGATCCAAGGGGGAGAAATCCCCCCATCCAAAAAAAAATACCGATAATCCACAAAAAAATCAATTTCTTTGAACCTCTCCCCTTTTATGCTGAAAAAAACATAATCTCACTACTTTAGCATTTACCATGCTTTGAAAAAATTTGGATTCCCCCTCCCCCTCAAATAGAGCTCTTGATCTGCCACTGACTCGATGGCATTTGTCGCGTTTTGCGGCAAAACTCCTCAGTTGGAAAATTGATTACACGAACCACTCATTATATTGACAAAGATTTAAAAAAAATTATTTGGAAAGTGAAACGCAAGAAAGGCGATTTTTAACGAAATTTACTTTTGAGAAAAACACAATTTGAAGTTTGTGTATGAACAAAACTGATACATTTAAACGAAGTTTTGATGATTGTATAATGAATCTCAATGGTTAATGTTTTTCAATGTTTACAATGCCCTTTGAATTTTCTTTTTGATCTGGTAACGGTAAGTCTGATGACACAATTTGTAGTGTTTTTATTTACTTTTTTTGTTGTAATTTTCGTGTTTTAGGGTCAAGATATACCTATATTTATTTGGTACGAAAATTATCCCACCCATAGCGGGGAAGGATACGAAGGACGTGTGTCTCGGGTGACACAGGATTCGCCTTATGGCCTGGCATCGCTCAACCTCACCAACATCAAGGAATCGGATCAAGGCTGGTATGAATGTAACGTTGTGTTCCTCAACCGACCACCTAGCTCGCAAAACAAAAATGGAACTTGGTTCCATTTGGACGTGCATGGTAAGTGCGATAAATATAATTTTTGAAAAATCTTATTACTCGTATACATGTATATATGTATATGTACTAATGAAAAAAATTTCGGTTGTTATTTTTACTACTTGTATGAGAAAACTGGGACAGTTTTAGACTATTGCAAAGCGAAAAAAAGAAGACACGTGCTGAGATTTTAAATAAAAATACGTCTACTTTCTTTCAATGATGGTGGGAGGTAAGGGGGAGGGTTTTTTAACTGTATTTTTCCCAGAGTTGTCTAGGAGATTAGTGCTGGTATTACCTGAGAACGAAAATTATTCCAGTTTGAATTTTCAGTTTTGATCGCAGTCGAATTGTTTGTAAAAAAGGCTAGGTACAAAGTACGTTGAAAATATAATATTAGAAATCCGGCCTTATCTCTAAATTCGGACTTGGATCATTTTCATTCTCCGGTTTAGAATTATAATCATAAAATCAGTTATTCCATACTGGTACTGCGGAGTTATTCAAAACGTGATGGCCTTTTACAAATTATACTCTCTCTAGAATAGAAATGAGATGCCATAACTCAATTTAATTTTACAAATTTTAACGTAAAACTTATTTGAGAATGAAGTATAAGTTAGAATGTATACGCGTCCTTACGTACAACTTTGTCACAAGATGGTATTGAGTAGAACCTAGTAGGTGGGTAGTATTTACATAACTCAACTACGAAGTTTTAATAGAAATCGTGGAAACTTATTTTGACGTTGCTTCTGCACAATCGTGTCCAAAAATTTGTGTATTTCGCTTCCTTCACGCATACATTCTGCTCCGCTACAACTTCGGTACAATAACCTCGAACTGCCGAGACAGGCTACGTCAGTGAATAAAAATACCCTTATTTTATGTATTCAGTCGTCATATACCTTCGTGTACAGCCTACGAGCATTAAAAGTTTGAAAGTTTGTATTATAAAATACGCCGGCACCACTTCCGTGGTTAAAAAGTTGGCAAAGCGGAAGCAATATTCGGTGTGACATTTGTTCCTCCAGTAGGCCCTACGTTCTCTCCTGTGCCAGACATGTCTTACACCTTAATATGTCCGCCATATTTTTTTTTTTTAAATTTATTCTGATCCTCAAAGTTTAAAAAAAAAAGACGAATTATACGTTAAAGAAAGAGAGCAACATGCCTCTCCCCCCCCCCGCCCCACCAGAAAAAACAGAAGAGTGAAACTGCAATTTGCGGTACTTTACAACTTTTTTGTCGTTTCACCCCTCACAACTTTGACCCCTTTCGCCCTCTATCCCCTCCCCCGCTGCAGCTTGTCGCGGATATATTTCCAAGTGGCCAAAAGCGTATTCTTATGGTTGGTGCGCGAATAGAAAAAGATGTTGACTGAGAGCAACAAAGAAGTACCTACGTAAACTTAGCCCTCAAACCACTCCATGCCTCGATACGCTCGTAGTCCCCCTCCCGCTTTGCCCCCCCGGCTTCCGCCATTTTCTACGGGCATAAAGTCATAATCCCCGGAGTGAGCGCGCTGAACTGTAAAGAGCGTGCCATTTTAGCCAAAAACTTTTTGTTCGAGATTAATTTGAAAGTCTGCGCGAGTTTTCGTGTATTCGTTCATTACGACGCGACGTTAACTTCACTTTTGTGTAAACAGCGTGTAGAATAATGAATAAAATTTAAGAAGCAACCATGTGAACGATATGCGTAATGCTGAAGGGGGCAGAGGCAGCAGAGGAGTTGAGGTGTGGGAGTATATAGAGGCTAGAGGTGTTGGAGCCGTGGCTGGGGGGTGTGAGGATAGGGTGGTTGAATACACATAGGGGGTTGTGGTAGGGGTGTGTATCACAAACGGTGGGAAGTCGTAACCCTGTGGCACGTTTTTCAAAAGCATATAAAAGTAGCTTCACCTTTTTTTATAGGGGGGCGGGCGGCTGGGTTCATTGCTGGCAGCTCTACCAGATTTCCGTCTTCCATAATTTTTTGCAGCGCTTTTTTTCAGCCCCTATTATTCGTTTCTTATCTGAGAGACACTATACCCTTCGCATAGGAAGTTTGCTCAAACGTTCAAACAGATTTATTTGAATGAACGCAAACTTCTGGTTTAAGCTTATCAGACATGAAGGTATAGTCTGAAGCTGTGGACCTATGCGGTGTAAAGTGCTCGAAATAATTTCCTTCTTGTATACGCTATAGGGCTGATATTATTAACACGTAAAATTTTGGTTCACATTTTAAACCCCAACTTTCTTTTTCATTTGTGATAAAGAATCCAATTTAGAGACTTGGTAGCACAGCCTTTATTGTAATAATTTAAGTTATTATAACATACTTTTTTACCTACACTGACCTTTGAGCTTGACTTCTTTTTTTTTTAAATTAAAATTATACATTTGAGCCTAAGAACCAAAGTGATCCAAGTCCAAATTTAGTGGTAGGAGATTTTGTCTATTTTTGATGTTCCTCCTGCCGGGTTTACTTCGCATGTTCAAATTTTTGGAATTGATTTTTTTTTTTCAAACATGCTAAATACATATAATATTTTATTTTACAAGGTAATCCATAACTTCGTCAAATTCCGGTGGCAAAAATGAAAACGTGACTGCCTCTGAACCTTTTGCAAAATTGTTGTATTTAGACGGCTTGGAATATATAAGCAGTACAATCCGATTATTTTCAACTTGCCTCCCCGATTTTCAAAAATGAGAGGTGTACTACTTTTTTAATTAACACTTTTCCACTACAAGCAGCTGCAGACAGATACACCATAAAAATTTTGTACATTGTAAATGGGAAGTTTGATATTCTAATCAGTGGATCCCAGGGGGGGAGAAAGGGGAAATTCCCCCATCCAAAAAAAATCAATTTTCTTGAACCCTCGTCTTTATGCTGAAAAAAACACAATCTCACCATTTTAGCATTTACCATACTTTGAAAAAATTTGAATTCCCCCCCCCCAAAAATGGAGCTCTGGATCCGCCACTGATTCTAATAGAATAAGATACACATCTATGGTAAGGATTGCTAAAACGTGATACCCAGGACATGAATTTTCACAATTGATAATTATTTTTTCTGTCTAAAAAGTGGCCACCCCCGAGTATAAGCTTTATCTAAACACAAATTTTAAATCCACCATTCACTATTCTACCTCAAAAGACGAACTAAATTTTTTACTTTTTTCACGTGTAAAAAATACTGCGTCCATTATTCTCAGTAATAAGTATACGGTTGAACTGCCCTCCACTACTTGTTTTTCGCATCTTCGAACTTATTTTCCAATTCTCTAACCAAGTATATTAACTTCTTTATATTCGCATTTTCAGCGCCGCCTCGATTCGTCGTCACACCGGAGGAGATAATTTATGTAAATTTGGGCGACGCCATTATTCTGAACTGCCAGGCCGATGGTACTCCTGCGCCCGAAATCGTGTGGTTCAAAGATGAGCACCCGGTCGATCCATCGCCGACGGGTACCATCGGTATATTCAACGAGGGTACCGAATTGCGTATCGCCAGTATACGCCACGAAGATATCGGAGATTACACGTGCATCGCCAGGAACGGGGAAGGACAGATAAGTCATACTGCTCGGGTTATAATCGCTGGTAAGTAGCGAGCAGTAAAAATACCAAAATAATTTAGCTAAGGGTGGGGAAGGCTACGTGACAAAGCTCATTTAAAATGGAAAGCATAATATTATTGTTATAGGTCACTCCCACTTCTATTATAGAGAGATTCCATAAACCATTTTATTTTTATTTTTTTTCAAATACCGTCATTTGTCAATGGCAGACACCTTAAGGCATTTTTTTCCTTAATTTTTTCATATCTTATGCTGAAAAATGCTTCAATTATTTTGCTTGATGCCTTGAATATTTGCCCCCACCTTCTTCTAAACACGTCTCCCCTTTTGGCCCCCGTAACCCATACACATATTACACCCTATCATTTTTCCCAACTATCTAAATTTTGCCTATGGCGGACATCAAAATTTTCATTTTTCCAGTAGCTGACACACCAATGGCGGACACCTAGAAAAATATTTGTAATGTAGAAAAAAACGTGAATAATTGTTATTATATTTTTCAATTATGATGTTGACTAGTAAGGGGCTTCACCCTCTATCCATTTTGGGGCTCAACTCCCCTCCACACATCCACTTATGGAGACAAACTGGATAAAAAACAAATTGAAAACATTTTACCATGCACATTTGTGTAGATATATTCATTATTCAAATAATTAAATGAACAAAAAAAAAAAAAAAAATCCAATTAAATTCAATGATGTCACAAGGCATGGCAGTCATCCTTTGGCCTCATACCTTGGGTTTATGGTGGGTATAGGATTTATTCCAGCCTCAAGTTGTGCATAAAAGCAAGTGTCCGCCACTGGAAACCTTCAAACAGACTGAATTTTCCAATGGCGGACACCCTCAAAAAAACGTTTGAAACAGATGAAATAATTCTAAAACTGTAAAATTCAATGTTTTTAATGGTTTAGGATCATTGATGCTTTGAAGGAACATTATTTAATAATCACAGGAATAGATAATTATCAGTTTTAAAAATGTTTACTATCTAATCTTTTTCTTTGCAATAATTACGAAATTGAATATTTTAATTGACAAGAACATAATTAATGGCCAAATATTTTCTATTGGATGGAGCAAAAATTTAACTGAGTGATTCAACGCATTACCATGGGTAACAGCTACCATGTGACATCATCAGTTTCATTATAAGTCAGTTCTAACACTAAATATACAAAAATGAAAAAGAAGGTGACCGCTATTGGGAAGGTGTCCGCCATTGGCAAATGACGGTACAATTTTTAAAAATTTTCATAATTCGGATCTATGAAATTTTGAAAAACAGATTTTTTTTTCTTCTGGAAAATGGAAACATACAAAATTGTTAATCATAAAATCCAATACAAAAAAAAAGGGTGGTATCTTACATTTTGTTCGTCCGAGGCTTTACCCTGACCTATAGAAAAGCTTTGAAAAAAAAAAGCATATTTCAATTTTAAGTTTTAATTTATGAATGGCTCGAGTGCTCATAAATTCTATGGGTAGATATCCAATACATATATAAAAATTGAACTTGGAGGAATATAAATTATTGATGATGATATTTTTTGAGAAATAAGATAGTTATATGGCATGATACATCATTCAATGTAGGAGAGTTATGAAATTTACAATTTGACCATTTCGTCTACCTGAAATTTGAATTTTTGATAATTTTTTTTTTAATTTGGTACGTTTGAAAATGAAAATGGGGGAAAACAATATTTATATAGAATCGTTCTATAGCAGTCTGATGGGCATAGGCGGACTTTGGGGGGTGACAGCGGGGGCTAAGCCTCCCCAGAGGTGAAATTAGCCCGCCCTGAGAAAATCTAACTAGCCACAATTTCGAGGAAAAAATGAAAAAATATCTATTCCAAGACTGAGTTGATTTTTTGTTTTAGGAATTTTACATATTGACGGGAGTGACTCCCCCCCATCCCTCTCTCTATGTCTATTGAGAAATAATTCAAGTGTTTACAGGACAGATAGAAAATTTAATGACCTTTGGAAAAATTTTTAGCCCACCCAAACATCTGCCAAGTCCGCCTATGCTGATGGGTCTTTATCTGTTAATGAAGAATTTTTTCTGACACTATAAACTTGTATATTATACCCTATTGCTTATGTGCTCTTGGTGAATATTATCAACTTCTCGCCACAAGGTGACTAACAATCTCATGTCCAGAAAAGCATAAATTTCTTTCGACTCTTGTTCTTCCTCATTTAGCTTGGTAATATTCTGAAAAATTAGCTCCAAAGTGCGCTATATGTGAGAAAAAAAAGTGATATACTTGTGTATGAGGAATGAGAAAAATGCACAGCTCTCTATACTTATGAGACTTGACAGTTTGGATGGAATATAAATTTTTTCTTTGTGGCTGAAATTTGTTAATGTTTTCAGGCGCGGCTGTGATTATGGTTCCTCCAACGAACCAAACGAAACTCGAAGGTGAGAAGTTGGAATTTCCTTGCGGTGCCAAAGCTCTTCCTGGCAATGTTACCATTCAGTGGTTCAAAGATGGCCAACCCGTTCGTGATGTAACCAGTTTGGAGACTCGACTGAATATAAAACGTGATGGCACTTTAGTTTTAAATCCGGTGAGCAGCGACGACTCCGGCCACTATAAGTGCGAAGTGAGCAATGGTATCGGGGACCCTCAAGTCGCCTCAGCTTTTCTAAATGTCGAGTGTAAGTATTTGCTGCCTCTTATTGGTTATAATTAAAGCAACTTTTATAATGAATTTTTGTTCGATAAGAAAAACGATGAATTACTTACTCAGAACTGAAGATTTAAAAGTTGAGACTTGGATAGTTCTGCTAGACGCAAGTTCAAAATAATCGTTTGAGTAGCGTACATGAAAGTGTACATGGAATGTTGACAAATTGATTTGATAGTTCAAGTTGTAACAGTAAAACATCAACTTTTGTCATATTTTAGCTCTCCTATGGCAAAAGGAGCGTGAGCAGGGACTTTTTATCCGACACTCTTGGGCTACCACCCCAACATACTTTCCAAGCTTGAATATTTTTGCACCAATTTAATATAAATTTTTGATTTTTTTTTAACCCTCATTTTATGGCCCGTTTTAATACTTATAACAAGTGTCTTCTGATTATTTTGTGTATGTATTTCTGCAGATCCGGCCAAAGTTACATATACACCAACAGTTCAATATCTACCATTTCGATTGGGAGGCGTCGTTCAGTGTTACATAAAAGCGAATCCGCCTTTACAATATGTGACTTGGACGAAAGACAAACGTCTTCTAGAACCTTATCAGACTAAGGATATAATTGTGATGAATAATGGTTCTCTGTTATTTACGCGGGTAAGTAATATTGTCCTTTTAGCTCCCTGTCATAATGTATAAATACATTTTATTTATTTTTGCTTCGTAAACAGCTCGTTGTTATCTTCTACTTTTTGATCATGTATGTGAATGTTGCAAAAAACCTTTGTTGGTCTTTAAAAGCAATAGCATAATTATACGGTCAAATATCGTTAAAATGCAGGAAAATCTAATATCCAGAGATTAAATTCAAGCCATTCGTGGAAATTTTAAAAACAAAATGCACGACCCTAAATATATGTCACATTTTTGAACTCAAGAATAGTAGCATCTTGTTGAATCATATCTCGCTACATCGGTGGCCAGAAAGTACTATTTAAGCTATCGATTCGATTATTTTATGCTGTTTTTGTTTCGTTGCAGGTAAATCAAAATCACCAAGGCAGGTACACGTGTACGCCATATAACGCGCAAGGCACTCAGGGTTCGTCTGGCCACATGGAGGTGTTGGTTAGGAAACCGCCGACTTTCACCGTTGAACCAGAAAATGTGTATCAGCGGAAGGTAGGCGAGTCGGTAGAAATGTACTGCGATGCTCAAGAGGCCGAAGGCACTCAAAAACCTAAAATAGAATGGCAAAGGGTACGTTTGTAATTTTTTCTTACTCTGCGTGCTAGGAATTCTTATACCTGACCTTAAGTTAAAGTGATAGTCAGTGCCGGATTAACCCCATGGGCAGACTGGGCAGAGTGCCCTGGGGCGCTGGGGTGCCAGAAGGCGCTAGGGGCGCCAAAAAGTTGACAATAAGTTAACTTTTCATGTTTGTTTGTTTTTTTATACTTTTTATTGTACTTCAAGTAAATTAATTTGTGTTGATGAGTTTGCTGGGGGGGGGGGCATTTCGGGGTTTACCCAGGGTGATATTTCTGCTTAATCCGGCACTGGTGATAGTCCAGAACTGGTATTACAAACATTGATTTTGAAAGGAGCGTTTAAATAATTTATGTTTAACGCTCTGTTAAATCAGTAATTATAGTATTTGTAATATCGACTCTTAATAACTAATTGTGATAGTAATAATAATAATTTTAAAATAAAGTAACTATGGAGGGGAAAATGGAGCCATTTGATTCTATTCGCTTAGTTATATCTGTTCATTTTAACAATAATCTTAAATACGAAGGTGATTCAAATATTAACCGGAAAAATTAAATACCATCAAGCAGAGGTTAGGCTTGGTGCAAATAGCAACTCCCTGTGTTAGAGACATTCTCCACCAACTACCCTGACTGCATAAGTCCGCTCCGTCTTGAAAAAAACGGATCCGAAAACTTGGAGTGAACCAGAAGAAAATTATTTTGCTGCGCAACATTTTTTACTGCCTCACAACGCGCGACCATACACAACTCAATACACGCACACATGTCCTTCCTAACTGATCAGCGAGAAGTTGGAACACCCTCCCTACTCTCCCCAATATGTTGGGAAAGACATGTGTGCGTGTGTTGCGTTATACATGGTCGCGCGTTGTAGTAAGGCTGTAAATAATTATGTTGTGCAGAGGAAAACTTGACTTCCGTTTCACTCCATACTCTCGTGGACGTTTTTTTCAAGACGGAACGGATTTATGCCGACAGGGTAGTGAGTGGAGAATGTATCTAACAGACTGTATTGCCATTCGCACCAAAATTCACCTCTGCTTGGCAATTTTCAATTTTTTTTTTGGTTTGTATTTAAACTGAGTACGGTAACATACATGTTTAAAGGCTGAGGAAAAAGTAACTGTTATTCACAGTTATAAACAAGAAAAGTACTTGGTCATTGATTATATCCGATAACCATTAAATTTGCTCAGTTTTTTTATTGTACCCAGTCTAGCCATAAGTTCTGGTACACAAATTGTCGTTCACGTACAATGGTGTATTTTGTTTTTGTGTACATTGAGTGTTTTTTTTCATTACACTTACATGATGTAGTATCAAAACTTATGGCTAGACTGAGTATGTGTTAATGGTTGCAATTTTACCAATAGTAAGTGAGTAGCTAGTCCCGTGTTTTTCCCTTTCTCTTTTGAAACGTAGTGTGCATAACTTTGTTTTTCATATAAGTAGATAATTCAAGCAATTCTTATCTTTGCAAATTTATCCATTTATATTCTCAGTTCTGATAATTTTTTTATTTGTAACAATAAGTAATTTGAATATTCATCTCGAACTTGCAGAAAGATGGCCAGCCACTGCCCAAGAGCCGTGTTCGCGTTTACAGCGGCAACATTACCATCGAGAGTCTGCGCAGAACTGATTTTGGTTACTATCAGTGTGTCGCCTCTAACGAGGTGGCCACAATAATGGCCTCGACGCAGCTCGTTGTGGAGGGCACTCAACCGCACGCCCCCTACAACATCACCGTCAATACGACGGAGTTTTCGGCTATTGTTTCTTGGTTACCTGGTTACAACGGTGGATTAGATTATAAGCAAGAATACACCATATGGTAAGTTTTTCTGGGCAGCTTGAAAATACTCTTATGAAATAATATCCTCAGTCCTCACCTTCTCCAATGAGATTGGTTCTTTTGAAAAATCCGGAATCGTTTATAGTCACAAAGATTATTCTACGCACTGATGTCAAGTTATTGAATTCTAGTAAATTATACTCTCATTATAATCCTTCGTTTTTAAATTTATTTTTTAGTAAATAATTTCATGTCACAGGAGACAGTTCCAATAAACTTGATTACAGTGGTGGATCCAGAGCTCCATTTTGGGGGGGATTAAAATTTTTTTCAAACCATGGTAAATGCTAAAATGGTGAGATTGTGTTTTTTTCAGCATAAAGATTAAAGGGGGAGGGGTTCAAGAAAATTAATTTTTTTGTGGACTATCGGTCTATTTTTTTGGATGGGGGGATTTCCCCCTTCACCCCTTGGATCCGCCACAGCTTGATTAAAAAAACAAAATTTAACTGTCGAAAAATATTTATTTCAAATTACGCCAATAAAGTACTTATATGTACGTACGTATATCATTGGATGTTTGCATATTCGTATGTCTGGCAAGCTTCACATAATAATTATTATAAATTATGATTCGAGTCAGTGTCGGAATTTCAAGAATATTATTGTGTCTAATATCTTTTTCTAATTATAATTAATTTCAGGTATCGTCAAGTAGGTACTTCAGCAGACTGGTCCAGGGTGGCTGTCGTTCCTGTGGGCAGTACGACAATGTCGATACCCAATTTGAAACCATCGACAGTGTACGAATTTCAGATCGTTGGCAAGAATGCTCTGGGCGATGGCATGTTGAGTAAAATAGTGACGGCTAAGACTGCAGGTATGTAAACGATTTTATTCAAATGAAATAGAATTTATTTGATCTCTTGATTTTAAAATCAGCATTTTTTTCTCTACTTTAGCATGAATCTATACATTATCAAAGTATCGGTTTCTTTTTGATGATTACTATATTAATATTACCTACCTTAGGGTTTAAAGAGTGACTTCTTTAGTCTATTTTCGTAATTAACTAACCAGTGTGCAGTTGTTATTTCAAACATAAATGCACGACCTTCAGTTATCAAATTTGTATGGCGAATATTTGAACTTTATTTTTAATGAAACTATTATTTCATAATAGATCAGTACAATACTTCGGTGCGAAGCATCGAACCTCCCAAAACGACTACCACACATTCGTTTCAGTCGCCAGTCGAAGCTGGTAAGAAGTAGCTCTATAATATTGTGTGACATAATATTATGGCTACCATAGCTTGAGCCATTTCTAGTGTTCCTTATTATTCATTTTATTGGCCCAAATCATATACTCGAAGCTTTCATTTTGTTTTTTCTTTTAAACGTAGTAAAGCTCTCGTTTGATTTTTTTTTTTTGACGTTTTGATTCGTAGCCCTTATTTTATTTGAGGAGCCAGAAAATTGTACCATTTTCTACCATTTTCTGGGTACCTACATGTATTGCATTTTTCATTCTCTCAAAATATATGCTGATTATTCGCTGTCAATATTGGAATGAAAGAATTGAAATTCTTATGAGCTACTCATAAAGATGGTAATATCGCATGTAGATTATAGTTTTTTTTTTCTCTTCTTATTTTACTGGTTCTCGTCTTACTGCTCGAGAAATTATACGAAGCTCGTATATTGCCTTCGTTTGATTTTTGCAATCTTGATTTTATATTATTTTGTTTGCTTTTATATTTGCTGCTGTTTAGACGTGCGTGATTTTCTTTTTCTTTTTCTTTTTTTTCTTGCAGATGTAATAGATTGTAGTAATATTATTTTTCCTACTGACTCTAGCCTGGGAGCCTTTATTATTCATCCTGTTAGAGGTTTGTGCTTTGTATTATCATTTCATATACTTACTTACTCGTATTTCTCTCTTTCAATGCAGTTTTATTATTTTGACTGCGATTTATTTGAGTTTTATTTTGCATGCCCAAAATCATAATACATAATTATTATTGCTAGCATTATTTTAATATTATTAAAACCTGAACGACAACCTGGGTTGAGCAATTATTGTAAAATAATATTAATTTTTGATAAGTAACTTAATATTTTTTACTTTTTTTTTTTTTTTTTCATCTCAGATAAGCTGAGACATGTGATAATTATTGCGATTATCTTAAGTAAAGTAGAAACAGGAACTGGACTAGTATCTCTGTTTCTATAAAACAGAATATCACTACCCATAAATAGGATTTCAGTCTTCTAAAGAGCAGATGTAATTGATGATTCTAAATAGCTTTTGAAAAATTTTTTGCAAAAAAAAAAAAATGGATCACTTTTTTGACCAATTTTGAAAAGTGTCTAAAGTCAATAAATATGTCTGAAATGAAGTTTTCTCTTGCACTTTTGTAATATTTTTGAAAATTGCAGGGTTTTTTTTTTTTTTTTTTTTTTTTTTTCTTTGCAAAAGACAGTTCCTTTATGTACATAGTTCGGCAGATTAGACTGTCATCATAAATATACATTGTTATTATTCAAATAATAGATGACTATTTTCTTTTTTGAATTTGACTTGTAGTGACTATAGTTTCAAATTAAAGCGGTCATTTTCTATAGAGGTGTTTTAGAAAGGCGTAGGAAAATTTCGTTTTATTGAAAATTCTGTTATCGAGGTTTGACTGCAATATTTAAGTTATTTTGATCCGATTTACTTGTTTTTTAAAATTTTTTTTTAAACTTAATCTTGACTTGCGTTTTGATTGATCTTTTGATATGCATTTTTTAAAGGTCCTCGTCCGGGTCCTCCAAGAAATATCAGCATCGTTGAAGTGGACAGTGGCTTCCTGTTAACGTGGGCGCCACCACAAGAACGTCAAGATCTGCTGAAATACTACACCATCCTCTACAGAATAGATAGCAACTGGAGAGATTTGACCAAAAATACGAAAATTCGTCCAGATGAAACTCATTATATGGGTAATTTTAAAACACTATCCGGTTGCAAAACTGATTGAAATCGTCTTAATTTGATTTTGACTTTTTGTAAACTGGTGAGTCTAACTTTGCTTATTTTATGGATTCCAGTTAAGAATATGGTCGGTGGACGAACTTACTATTTCCAAGTGCGAGCTCACGGTAATAACACCTACGAGAGCAGCGAAGAATTCAAATATTTTGTGCCCGCTCGAGTGAAACAGAAGGCTGTCACTGCCGGCGTCGTCGGCGGTATTCTATTCTTCATAGTGGCCATCATTTTGTCAATATGCGCCGTCAAAATTTGCAATAAACGAAAACGAAGAAAACAAGAAAAAGGTAAGCAATAAATTGAAGACTAATTCATTCTACAACTTATTTGCCCCGTATCTTCGAAATGGATCTGCTCACTTGTTACAAATGTGACCAACTATTCAGTTACAATCGAGGATCAATTTTTTTTTTTTTCACTGAGGCACTACAAACAGAGATGAGAAGAGAAAATCCAGAATGAGGACATTCAAATCATGATTTTCAGATTTTGAATGAAATTCTGAAGCATGATCAATACTAGATTTTGATTCTCATTTTTGAGGGATTTGGATTAAGTTAAATTATTTTTAATTGCTACTTAAATAATTCGCTAATTGAAATTTATCATCGAAAGTTAAAAATAAATAAATAAATAAATAATAACAATGATAAAAGCTCCGCACGTTATTGAGACAAAATGCAAAAGATATTATGGATTCTGTTTTGAATTTCGATTCTTTTTCTAAATTATTCAGATTTTACGGATTTGAAACACTTTTGTTTTTTTACTCTCCCATCTCTTATAACAAATGCGAGGCTGCACGTGCCCTTTGAGAAGTTTCCCGCGTTTTTGTCTGAAATTCTGAATCATCGATTAAAGTGTAAATTTCCTTCTAGCACGAGAATATTTTGAAAATATCGCGAAATGTTGTGTAAATATTTTAAAATATTCCTGTTATAAGGAAAAGAAAAAATTATTATCCGACTGAGTGCGATGTCAATACCATATTATAGGAGAGCCTGTTTTATAATTATGACAATATTTCATTTGAATTATTATCACAATCACTGAAAAATATTTTTTCTCCAATAAAAATGAAAAATTTTTAATTTAATTTATTCTCATTACAACCATACTATTATGTGAAGATATTTCGAATGCAGTTGAAAAATATTTTTATACTTATTACAGTCGTATATTCCTTGAAATATTAGGCTGTAGTATCTCTAAATTGGGTATAGTATGGTTGTTTTGTATGTAACATCATATTAAAAAGATGCTTCTTTTATAATTTTTGTACAAGTCGGTATAAAAAATAACACGCAAGTTTCAGTTAATTACTTTTACATCTCTAATATGTCGACATCTTTCATGGTATAATGCATATATAATAATTACAACTATACAGTAATGAAAATTAAAAAATTGAAAACGATTAACCAATCACCAAGAAACTATAATCAAGAAAATATTATTGATAAAAACCGTTCAATGACTACTAACAACGGCGCGCGCATCACTATTTTTTTCCCACATTTTCAATATCGAGCATCGATTTTCCACTTCGTGTTAAATTTCCGAATTTATTCCCGTTAAATAATAATTGAAAACAAAGATGTTGAGATATCAAAAATATTGATGTTTCTTTTATCTTTTAATTTTCACTACCCTAACTATTTGCGCAATTATATAATATTTTATTTATTTGTTATTTTTCTGTTTAGCTTACAATATGGTCGCTTGTAGAATCACAGACGCCCGTAATGGAGGTCAAATTTCGAACGTCAGACAAGTGCCACTCAGCAAGTAAGTCATATCAACGATATTTATTCGAAAATAATGTTCTAACAAAATGCATGTTTTCTGTGGTCCCACTTTTACTAATATTTTCCAAAAACTTGGAATTTTTATTTTTTTGTTGGTCATCATTTCACAACATAATTAATTTTTGTTTTCGTAAAGTTGTGCATTAACAAAGAAAACTGAATAATAGCTCCTTACTACGTCTAAATTGTATTTTTTCAAATTCCATCCTAGTAGTGTTTGGATCGTAATGAATTTTTGTATGTGTTTGTCATACAGGCTTGCCGAATCACATACATACCGTGACTTCAGCCTAGAGCTTGCACCATAATGTCACAAAAAAAACAAAAATACATAATCAGAATAATTATTATACAAAAATTATAAAATAATTCCAAAAAGTCATTCCAAAAATCGAGTAAGACTCGTAGTTAATACTCGTATTTTTTTCTTCGTAACTTTTTTGAATGGCGCAAATTGATGCTTTTTTTTTTTGTCTCATGAACGTTTAGTATCTCGTCTATAAACAGATAATTTTAATTTTTTCGGTCTCTTTTATTTTCATTTTTATTAACTTTCTTACTACCCGTATATGCTATTTCTTTTATTTTGTATCGTTTCTCAACCGGTTGATGAGATTTTCGTTTTCGTAAGTATCGTATTGATAATTTGTTATTTTATATATGATTTTTTTTTTCTTTTTTGTTAATGCACTTCTTTACGTTGGAATAATGCTAGATTTTAAATTCGTTTTTAAGGGAATGTACGTCATCGAGAAATAAAATAGTAATTTTTGCATCGACTTTTTCTTTCTTCGTAACTATAAGTACAATCATATATATATATGTGACCGTGCCCCAAAGAAGGGACCTTATGGCTAAATTTTCGCATCGTCGGTATTTTTGGTGGCGGCCAAACGGGCGAGCTCTCGGCCGTTCAAAGCCGTTTTTATTGAATCGTTTTTTTTTTTCAGCCATAAGGTTCCTTTCTTGGGGCACGGTCGCATATAATTTAAATGTTAAGTAATTGTTATACTTTTTCTCAGGTTCCTGTGAATTTTTTATATTTTATTGATTGAGTAATAAGTAATTTGGTGTGGTCGAAGCTATGGTTTTTGGAGGGGGAGGGAGGGGGTGGAAAGGAAATTTGTCGATAATTATGTATAAGATACATACGTCGCGTCGTATTCGAAATTTGTTATATTACAGACATAAAATTCAGCTAAAACGAATTTTTTCCCTATTAAATGATTGTAATTCAGCGTAGCTAAAAGATCTAGGATGTTTTCTGTCATCCTGAATTTTGCTACAAACAAAAACTTTTTGTTTGTGACAGAGAATCCTAGAGAAAAGTGGTTCTCATCTGACAAAGATTGTGTTATATTTAATTTTTTTTTGAACAAGTTTTCCGTTAGAAAAAAAAATTGAATTATTTATAATATTTAAATGAAAAAATTAAATCATAAGTAGGAGAGGGTAAATTTTCATATGGAAAAATTTTTTCGCATTCATAAGAGTAAGCGTCGTATTTACAACTCTGCATCTCAGAACCAGACGAAGATATTTCCCACAAAAAGTTTCTATCTGTGCTGAATACGATTATTTCTAAAGATTAGGTACTTTTATGTTCGACTTTAGAAACCGTGGGACGTAATTTAGCAAAAAAGCGTTTGTAAAACAAAGTTATTTGGAAAACTACCTCAATACGACTTTCAAATCTTCAACCCCTTTTTTTTACCCTAGTCGATATTTTAGCCCTTTCACATAGCTTTTTTATACTCAGCTGGTGAAAATGCAGCATCCATGCTTGTAAACGTGTAACCTATGTTATCAATAAGCCTTTGACTTCACCCATGATTTAGTTTATTCTCACATCATCGACATTCTCCTTTTTTGTTTTTCACTATTATTGTTATAATTATGTACTTAATTGACTTTCATTTTTTTAAAATTACTTTTGTATTTTTCATTTTCCCCCTTTTCTTTGTTTTGCTGCCGATTAAAAAGGATTACAGGTGACGAATTAGCAAGCTGTTGATAATATTTGCACACGCGCACACACTGGTATTTATTAATTAATGTTCACTTGCACCCATTTTTTTGTTTCATTTTATTTATTTATTTATTTTTTTCATTTTCATTTCATTTTAGTTAGCTTAGTTGAGTTAATAAGTGTGTGTTTTATTATTATTATTTTTTTTATGTTTTGTTTTTTCGTCTTTTCTACAAGTACGTTAATGTGTTATTTCATTTCGCCGGCATGAATCAAAAACCTGCTAAGCTCGAAAAGATGTTCACTTTTTTCTGACTGATTTATCATTATCATCATTTAAGCGCAAAAAAGTGATAGTTTCTCTGAGCTTTAGCAGGTTTTTATCTAGTTTTCCTATATTATCTTACATCTACCTAAGATAATTGCCTCTGCTTTCTAACATCTTTTCATCTCATTTCATCTTGAATGTAGGTAATGTTTTTTAAATGCGAGGCTGAAAATTATTATTTGCATCGAAAGATGATTTTAATTCAATTTAAAATTTGATACTGAATTTTATTTTCGATCTCAAGACTGAAAATTAAAAATACAGCCTCGTATAGAAATTTGTTTTATAGTTTAGCACTTCCCATTTAGTCATAAACTCGTAGGTAGGTATTTAAAAAGACGTGTAACACTAATTGCATAATCGAATCGCCGTAAATACGATCGAATGAAACGTGTAGGTAATGACTAAAAACGTACCTATCGTAGATAAAAAAAACTTTCTTGTTACTCAGTTGAGAGAGTTTAGAACAGTTCAAAATTTTTTTTCTATTTATTATTGGATTTAATGGAAGAATATTATTTTTTGGATTTTTACTTTCGACGACTAAATTTTCCACCTGCTTGCGGAATCCAAAAAACAAAAATTGGTTTTGTTGAAATCAAATAAGTAATTAATTTTAATAATGTAATATGATCTGTGAAAAACTACATTGAGTGATGAGTCGGTTAACAACATATTTTTGAGGAATAAGTAAAAAATGAAAAAATCATGTTTTTACTCGTATGTTTTCTTTTTTTAATATTACTTCGGCAGTATTATGGTGAAGTTTCCTACCATCAAATAATATTATAGTCTGTATTTTAGACAAACTTCGTTGAAAAATGGACCAATTTTCTTCACTTTTTTTTATGACCTTTTAACTGTTACAATATAAAAACAACTTGATTTTAATTATGTCAAAATTTTGTGGGATACATCTACGGTCATAATGTCAATGTGTAATGAAATATGAAAATTCCATTAAAATCGATTCAACAGTTTTTGAGAAAAACCATTTTTTTTTTTGTTGAAAATTATGATTTAAACTTTAAATTTGATTTTCTCTAAGTAAGATTTTTCAGTTTAACAATTCAAAATGTTGCATCTCATTTAATTCTCAACTTATTGAGAAGATATTTTTTGCAAAATGCTCATAAATCCTTCAGCTGTCAAAAGCAATCATGTGCTCGAAAATGAAATTCCGACTTAATGTACCTTTTCATGGATCATATCACAAATTTCTCATCATTTCAACATTATTTTCTCGCTTATTCGACTATGACAGAAATTTAGAGAAATATTTTTATTATAAGTGACTGCGTTTAGGGTTGATAGGTTAAAGAATCCACAAATTTTCACGTCCATGCTGTTACTAATGGCCGGTATCCATCAATATCCTTCGTTCGTCTTCCTCTGAAAAAGTAATATGCATGATCCCTTTTAGCTAGCTTAGTAATTTGTTTAATTTTCGTACCAACTCTAATCGCATTCATTCGCTCAGTAATGTCACCTATTCGCCTTTTGAATACGATACTTAATTTATCGGCTTGAATTATGTTGGCAGGTCTGAGCGGAGCCGAATATCACGTGTAAGCCGAGTATTCAACGTCGTGCTGAAGTGCGTCGCCCACCCGCACAGGACCTGCATCTACGCAAGGGGCGCTGGTGGCCGCAGCCAGCTGGACGGTGGCGGTGCGGACCCAGCGTATGCGCCACGCCGCGTCCGACCAATTTCACGGGCACCGGATGGCCGCTTCGTCCTCACCAGCTCACGCTCCAGCAGCATTAGCAGTTCGACCGACGACGGCGGCTTCCTCTCACATCCAGCCTTCCGCGACCTTCTGGGCGACCGCATCATCAGCAGCGGTGCTCCGCCCACCGCCAGTCTCAGTCTACAACACGATCTCATCAGCTCACAGCATTCTGAAATCTCGCTGGACAGCCGCCATCACCACGGACACCATGCGGCCATTGCCACTGGCCAGACACCACTAGCGCCCACCGTGCCCATCTCCGTCATCTACTCGACGCACACGCCTTTTTTGTCCAGTTCTCCTGCCTCCACCACCGTGTGGTCGCCGCTGCTGTCGCCCAACTACTTCAGCGACCTGAGCTCGGTGCGCCACAGTGGCTCCGGGCCAGCTGCGCGCAGCCTGCAGCACGACTCCGGTCACGAGTTGCCCTCGCTGGAGGCGATTCGCGAGGAAAACGAGCGCATTCTCAACTCGTACAGCCCGTCGAAAGTGATCAAGCCGCGCTTTACCCGGCTACCGAGTCGCCACATTCGGCGCACCGCTCCCGAATTGGTGCCCGTGCTACCGCATCCGGCCACGCTGTTAGCGCCGCTCGAAGTGTCGCCCGATAGCCGTTCCAGCTCCAGCGGGCTCGGCTCCAAGAACACCTCGCAGCAGACGGCCAGTCCAGGCGACTGGAAATTGCCGCCATATCGACCCCCACCACCGCCGCCTCCAGCGCTACCCAGCGCATCGACGCACGGCGCTCTGGCGCCGCCGCCGGCCCTGCCAGCCATCTCGGCTCTGGCAGCCAAACCCGCCTACATGCGCACCTGGCTCGACTATACGCCTTCGCCGACGCACTCCGTTGCCAGTAACAAGCCGCTCAGTGTCGACGACCATTACGAGTTCGACCCCATCTTCCCAGCCTCGCCGACTCCCACTGAGTTGGTGTTGACGCCTCTGCCGCCGACGGTGCGCAAGCCGCCAGTGCCTTCGACTAGCCTCAAGCAGGATGAGATCGAGGCTCGAGTGCAGGCAATGAAGGAAGAGTTCCACGAGTACAAGCGGCGCCAGGCGCAAATGAAACGACTCAAGGATATGGAGAGTATGTGCTAGGGTAGACCTGCTGGAAGCACAGTTTGAGGACTTAGGTGTTTCCGGTCCTGGAAGGTTGGTTTTGCAGAGTTCAAGATGAGTTTTTAGTACGTGCGGTAGCGTCGCATTGCGAAGATAGCGCTACCGTGGATTTAGAATTGCGCAATTCGAGGTATCCGTAGATTTAGTATAATGATGACATTGCTAATTCGTACCTATTTTAACTTTCGTGTGGTCGTGTCCGCATCCGATCCGCGTTGCCAAGACGAAATAATGATCTCGTTGGGCTAGTACGATGGAAAATGGGCAGCTATAAGCAGCTCAGTAGCAGGATTTACTGTTAAATTACCTACCTATATATATATATTTGAGGCTCTGCGAGTATTAGAAAAAGTCTATTTTTGAAGCACTGGTAGTATGAAAATGTTCTGGATATTAACTTATGTTTTGCATCGGTGATCTCTATTTTGATTCAGTTACCTCGGATGCGGAACCGATTCTACACGACGAGCAATCAAAAATTTATTTTCATTTTAAAATAATTATTTTATTTTTTCTTTCTTGCCTTGATTTTTTCTCTTCCCACCTTTTTTTTTTTTTTTTTAGTTTTGTTTCTACGCATTCTCCGTTTTCGTTTTTCTCTTTTTTTTTTTTTTCTTTGATATGCAGACGTGAAAGTTACCAATTTTATTTGTTGAATGATAATATGTTGATAGGTGAATTCTAGTACTCTACTGTTTGGGATTCGTTCAAGAATGAATGCATTGTTTGTCAAATATAAGAAGGCATATGGGACTCTGAGTGTGCTTGATTGGTATGGAATGAGGTACTTCTCATGGATGTAACACACTGAACAAACAGAAACAACAAAATCTCACACACTAAGAACAAATTTTACTCATTGAAATATTTTTTACATTCTTCAAAAATGTATTGAAAAAACTACTGTCTCAAATAGTTGATTTAGAATTTGCTCAATGCTATATGTACTCGTACATGTATGTAGTTAATTTTTTTTTTTTAATTTATTTTGTATTTGAGAATTATTTTTTATTTTTTCATTTTCTAAGTGTAGATATCAGGAAGCCGAATTTCAAATTTTAAAATCGCCACCCTTCAAAAATCGATAAAAAATATTCAATATTTTTTTTACTACCCTTCCCTTCTATAGACAGTTGCCAGGAATTTGAATATTTTAAAACTGTTGCCCAGACCAAGTCCTTTTAAAGGAGTTGAAAATAGTTGTGCACACCTGTATTCTGTCCAAAGACTCGTATTACCCATTTGGATTGAATGAAAATACTATTATGCTACGAACTTCCAAATAACGGAAGTCAATTTGGAAAAAAAATAATTAGGGGTGAGAAAAAACAGTCAGATTTAAAAAGTAGACCACATTGGATGTAGTAAACATGTTTTGCGTATTGGAGGTTGTCTCCTTAAATAAAAACTCGTTGAAATTTTTTGTCTACTTTTCGAGCATTATAGTTTTATTGTTTTTTCTTCCTCTTAATTTTTTTATATTTTATTCTGACTTAACTTACATCTTTCATATTGGAATATCATTATTCTTCATTTGTTGTGTATTTTGATTATGTATAAGAGAGAGACGCCAAATATGAAGAAAAAAAAATAAACCGACTAAAAGTAAAATCCGTATAGTCGTGAATGAAAATGAAATCTCATCATATCCCTGGATTCTATTTAGCGACTCTCTAAATTGGCCGACATTTTATTTTGCAAAAAATATTTATCGTTTTGATTAGATCAAATCGTCTGTGTGAAGTTACCCATTTTGATTGTATTGAGATCTGAAAAAATTAAACACTTGAAATTAGTGGAATTTGTGATGATAGTCTTTCCCCCTTGTTCGGTTTTAATTTATTTCTAAATTTCTTTATTTTTTTACAATGAGAGAGTGATGGTATGAAACTCATCGTCATTCATAGACGATATTATTATTTTAAAAAGTGATTGAATGGAAAAAAACTAACCAATCAAGTTGACATAAGGCTTTCCATCATTAAAAAAAAAAAACTGTAGCTTATTCCACTCGAATGAAACATTTTCTCAGTATATTTACAGATTTGAAAAATTACTGCATGATAGTTAACCTCACGCTTTGCACGAAAACGGAAAATCAGCGTTAACAAAAATCACCATCTGTTCCTATTTTAGTATTATATGTTGTAATTTTGTTCTTTAAAAAAATTACTAACTTCAAAGAAAAAACATTGAAGAAAAAAATTCTAGTCTCATTTAATTATAAGCTTTCGCTCTCTACTCTTGCCACTGTCGTTTTTTTGTGATTCCTGTTCAGCATTTAAATGTACCAAGTAAGAATTTATTTGTAACTTTCTCTAAATACTTCTCTCTCTCTCACTCTCTATCTGAATCTCTTTTTATTTTAAGAGGTACGATACATAAATCACGTGTTCAACATTGATTACCTATTGATTGAAAGAAATTAAAAGAATAACGAATAATGACGTGAAGATTGTAAATAATTACTTAAATGAATTCTTTGTAATGTTGGAAACATGTCGGTAAAGTCCTTTCGAATGTTTGTTTATGTTCGTGAAAAAGCATTCTCATATTTTGATCGACTATAATTTGTGATAGAAATAATATGACGTATTATCTCTGTGAACCATTTTCAATTTCTGGTTCACAAAGATTGAAATTTTATTTTTATTGTTTTTTATGGCTTGCCGGACAAATTTACCTTTTAGTCATTTTTTAATGAAATCTTTTTACGTTTATTATTTTTATTTATTTACTTATTTATTTATTTGTCAAAAGTAACGGACGAATTTTCGAACTGATTCGACATTAATATCCGGATCTCCTTGTACATTTTAGGATAATTCGATAATATATTGAGCTCGAATTCTTGCCAGTTATGTATATTATTTAAGAAAACCGATTGTAAAAAGGTAATCTTTCGTCGTAGTTACTGTGTCAAAAGTACCTACTAATAATTTTATAGCATATTATATTACCTACTTAGATATTATAATCGTGTTATCAATAATCGAATTATTCGATTTAATTTAGAGTTTAATACGAAGACGGCCTCCTCCACACCCGTCAAATGGACAGCGTATTTGATGTGGATAGATGAGTGCTAATGAAAAATTAACAAGATCCATTATTCGTACTGGTATTTTACACGAGAGTTATTTTTGAAAAATTGGCAGAAATGTAACATTTAAAACTTATAAGGTCTATAGCCCAGACAGGAGATGAGAAGAAAAAATAATCACCTCTAAATATAAAATTTCAATAAAAGTAATCATTTAAAATTATTTTCTTCACATCGATAAACTCACCATCTGAGCTTTTTTTTCTTCTCATGTACAAGTATACTAATTTTTTTAAATATAGATCACCTAAAATTCACTTGACTTTTATGGCAAAAAAATTAACTTAACCAAGGTTCAGGAAGAAAAAAACTGTAAATTCGATATTTACTAAGTGTTATTTTCGTCATCTTTTGTCCATCATATTTTATGACGGTCCAGATGTGGAATCTTGCCTTTTTGTATTCAATTTCCTTGATTTTTCTCAACTCTAGACAAAATTTCTTTTGCTGGGTTTTGTTTGAAAATCTTCTGCAAAAAAATTAATCACATTTTTTTTTTACCAGTTTTAAAGTGTCTCGAATCGAAAAAAATCCCCAATTAAAATATGTGAATATTTGAAAAATATCTAAATACTCAAAATATTGCCTAAAAAAAAAATTAAAACACGTATTTATTCTGAAAATTTTTCTCGATTTGATTGATCTTATTTTCATTTAGAAAGTGTTTTTGAAAATTTCAAAAATATTTTGTTTGGAATATATTCAAACCCTTCGAAAATACTTTCCATTTAAGAAAATAAAATTTCCGCCAAAAATAAAGTATTTTTTTTAAATAATAATTTGAAAATAAACACATAAGGAAAATAATATTTTCTAAAATGAAGAGCGTTAGTGTGTACAAAATATTTTGTGAAAATATTGAAAAATTTTACTGTGCTCACTTTGCTTCGACTGAAATTAATTTTAAGTGGTTTTATAAATTTTATTCACTTAAAATGACGGCGAATGCGAATAGTCTTCGAAAAAAAGTATAATATTTGAGTTAAGAAAAAAAAAATTAAATTTTAAAATTGAATTTCTATTCTCCTGGCTGGGCTGAAATCTACTGCTCAGAGAATGAAACTTTCAACATCACAAGAGAAACTATCGACCACTGACATTATTGTCAAGCGTTCATAGCGTGAATTTATAGATGGTTTTATACTTTTTATACCAATTTTGTTTTGTACACGTCATCGACTCAATCCAGAGTGTATCTCTTATTTTTACTCTGAAATTTTGAAAAGAGTTTGTAAACATTGCGATAAAAAACATCAGGTAATTATGGAGTTCCAAAACTTTTCAATATGAAATTTATATAAATATAATACCAAAAAATGACAGTCATTTGTACTTTGTGGACCCCTTTTTCAACTATCTCCGAAAATATACCACTGTCTAACCATTCCATCAAATTTTTTCATATGTAGTTAAAATCTTTCGTAGCTCTTTCACTCGTCCCAGTTTTTTCGATCTCTACTTTTCCTAAATAATATTCTATATAGTAAAATTTTTGTAAACATTATTATAAAACTTTATTTATTTATTTATTTTTTTTTTTGTAAGGTGTAACTATTATTATTTACTGTATTTTTTCTCTCTCTTATCTCTTTCTCCCCCAACAAACACCTGAAATTTTGTTGCACAATATTTCCTAATTTTTAGTTAAATTGTTTTTTTTTTTTTTTTGGTTTTCAACTAAGGAGAAAACATCTTTGTTTTATTTTATTTTTTCTTATTTTGTACATACGAAAGCGATATTTTTACGAAAGTTTATACTATTGTTTTTTTTTTTATTGTAACAAAATTTTTATTTTTAAGCTACCTTACGTTGATGCGTATAGAAGAAGAAATTTTATGTAAAATTTACTAATTGAACGCATTTTCGGAGATAATTTAATGGTACGTTTGTAGTATTCCTTTATACACTTATATTTATGTAAATTCGTTAAACAATACATTAATTTCCTCAATGAGTGTTTCAAATTTTTCGAGTGTTCTGGAATTTAATGCTTGGCCTTATAAAACTAGGACAAAGTAAAAAAGATCAGTATGGCTCACTTTTTTATACACCTATTTCTATCTTAACATCTTTGCCACACCAAATGGATCATAATACATACGAGTATACTCATAATTGAGAATCATTGTTCCAAAATGTGATTGGTCTATTTTTGAGTTGTAGCCAAATTAATAGGGGTGAAGTGGACTATAGTTCAAACAAAATGAGTAACGAAGTGGGTAAATGAGCAACATCGATTAAACGTAAACCAACTCGATTTTATTGCATAGAGAAACGACAGTGGCGGAACCAGTTTTATTTTAGTGGTGCTCCAAGAAAAATCATTCGAAAATTTCAACATTCAATGATACTGAAGCTGAATTTTAATTCTTACACAATAATTTCTTATTTTACCTGGTTTTCAGTCCTTTTCGAAAAATTGTTGGGTCGGCCAAATTTTTTCTCGGTGAGGGAAGCCATGGCCCACCCTAGCCCTCCCCCTCACTTCCGCCACTGGCTGATACATTCGGCTACATGTCTCGAATACAAAATAAAAGTCTTGGTTAGATGTACCAGTCCATCCAGCCAATTGGCTAGATTTCCCAAAACGAATTTTTCTGTTAGCTAGATATCTGATTTTTTGAAAAAGGAGAAGCCGAGACCAGTGGCGGAACCTGAATTTTTTTTTAGGGTCTGCCAGGGGATGGCCAAGAAAAATCATTCGAAAATTTGCACATCCAAAAAAGTGATACTGAAGCTGAAATTTAATTATTTATTTTTCAATAATTTCTTTATTTTACTGGTTTTTAGTACATTTAAAAAATGTATGGGTGGGCCGCCAGTGTTCATTCTATACAATTTTTTAAATTTTTGTTACATGTGCTCTCTCGAGTGGGTGGTTGGTGCTTAATATCGACCTCATCTTTTTGTCATTTTGTATGAAACTTTAGTTATCTAGCGAAAATTTGTGTTATAACCAAATATTTCTGTTGCTTATGTGAAATTAAAATCCTAGCAGGCCTCTAAGTGACGTACATACGCATGAGTAAAAAATGTACGAAGGCCAAATTCTGTATATGTTGGAAAAAATAATAAACTAGATTAATAGAGAATTTCCTGTCAGCTCTCAGCCTGTGCTTTTCAACTCGTCAGAGAGCATTAATCCGTCTGCCTTAATGCCTCATTTAATTAGAATAAGGAATTAAATGCGGTACCATTTTCCTTTTATTTCAATTTTCTAATAATTACATCGCCAATTAAAACTTTAAAATATAAGAATCTAAATTAATTATACCTAAATTAGTAGCTATTTTAGGAACTTGAATATTTATTGTTTTTAATAGTCAACACCTATACTAGAAATTTTTTTGTTTTTAGCAGGTTTTCGACTGAAAACCTCCTATTTTGATTTAAAAATGGACCTTCGATTTGTTCTCAATGCTGGCTATTGAAGAAAAAAGTCTTGGTAATTCTTCTAGTGACGAATACGTGTAGCCTACTCGCGGTTAATCTGAATTGGTTTAATTGGTGAATCGTTTCGGTGTTGGTAAACGAAGTTATGGAAAATTATTTCTAGTGTCTTAGTGTAAAAGAACGACGATAAAAGTTGACAGTTCAACAGGGTCATGAGTGTTGAAAGCAACTGAAAATTGAACTTCTCGAGTGTAACGACAAAGAAAGTCATGAAAGGGTATAACACCTCTATAATTTTTGGCTTATTAGTGTATTTGTGTCGAAGTAAGTAGAAATAGTGAATTTTAATTTTTTGAAAGTTCAAAATGTGAGTGAAATAATGCATTTGTTTTAAAGCTTCTGCAGCTTACTCCGATGAGGTGCCCACTGAATTGACCACTCGTGTGGGAGAATTTGTCGTTTTCGATTGCGAAATCGATTTCCCACAAAATATTATTATTCCTCATGCAGTACAATGGAGAAAAGATGTAAGTAAATTAATTTGTTGTTTGGGCTTGTAGGGATGAATTCAGAGCCAAGCTTTTATTAGCACCCCCCAAAAAAATTTTACCACATAAAAAAAATTGAGTAAAAAGTAAACCCATTAAAAAGAATAAGGCTCGGTATTACAAAACACTAATTATTCTAACAGCCCCTAATAAAAGAAATTTCATGGAATTTTCTTTTACCACCTTTGTTTTTTTCCAGTGGTTCACGATACACTTTTTTCTTCTTTTTTTTTTTGCAGAGATTAACATCGAATTGTCTCAGATTTGGCGATATGTTATTCTCGAATTTATTCTCTATGCCCGAATGACTTTTTTTGATTTTTCAAAATTTTAGGGCATTTTTTGAAGGTCTTAAAAAATAACTTTTTTAGGGCTTTGAAAAAAGTTTTGAAAAAAATAAAATTAAACAAAAACAGCTATTCGTGTATAGAAAATATATTCAAGGATTGCATAGCAACATTTGAGCAAATTTAGTACAATACTCGGTGTAAAAAGTGGTAATGAATGAGCTAGAAAAACGTGAAAACTGTAATATTGGCTGCCAAAACGCAAATCCGCAACTAGTGGCGGATCCAAGGGGGTGGGAGAAATTCCCCCATCTAAAAAAATAGACCGATAATCCACAAAAAAATCAATTTTCTTGAACCCCTCCCCTTTATGCTGAAAAAAACACAATCTCACCATTTTAGCATTTACCATGCTTTGAAAAAATTTGGATTCCCCCCCAATGGAGCTCTGGATCCGCCACTGTCCGCAACACATGTGTCATAGAGAGATAGCCAATATTTTGCCTAACTTTAACATTTTTATACAGTTTTTAAGCTGATCTTGTCATTTGTCTGCGTATTTTTCAATATATTTTTTCTTATTGGCATTCTCATTTTGATTGCAACTCGCATTTGACCTTTGACACGAACTTTATTCTCGTTTTATAATTTTTTTATTAATTTATGAGAGCTGAATAACGCGATGAATCTTCTATGCTCCAATTAATTATCACTTATTAGTGCTTACTATTTTTTGATGATTGTAATCATTTCAATTTTTTTTTTCATTCTATTTTGATTTTCACCATTTAGGGTGAATTAATATTTTCCTGGTCGGATGGCGTAGCTACGCACAACGAAAATTTCATCAACAGGATAAATTTATTATCAGAAACGGACGCGTGGCAACATGGCCGCGGATCTATTAACATGACGAACATCAGAGAAACCGACGAAGGCTGGTTCGAATGTAAGGTAATCTTCCCTAATCGAACACCATCCAGCAAACCAAATGGTACCTGGTTCCATCTCACTGTCGAAGGTACTTTCACCGCAGCTATACCTACATTTGTAACCCTTCTCTCAGGCCCTCACAAAAACTCACTCATTTCCTTATCTTTTACTCCAAAGTTGATACCCTATCGTAGGTGGAAATCTGTTAGCTGTGCCTCCAGTAAATGCGACCGTCATGGAAGGTAGTCCTGTGACCTTGAAATGCGTTTCCAAGTACTCCAATTCCCTGGTAACCTGGTATAAAGATAATAAACCCATAAACGTGTTACACGAATTTGCCACACGGTTCCAGCAGTCTGAGGAAGGATCTTTGAGCATTCTGACCACTGAGATGAAAGATTCTGGCTACTATTCTTGCGAAATCGCTAATGAGGCGGGTGAGAAACAGTCAGCTGGAGCTTATCTAAATGTGCAGTGTAAGTATAGAACTGAAATTTTTTCTGAGGCAAGATGGGGTTCCTTCTATTTCTTCTATTATCTTACTGTAAAGTAAACCCCTAAATTTTCTTGAGACATAGAACTGAGTATTCAATTGATCACAAAACAATAAAATATTTTTAATTAATTGTTTCAACTTATATGTAAATAGGAATGGGCACGTACCATTTCCAGCGAAATAGGACTAGATCTGCAAAAAGCGACCAAATATCGGCACCTGTGAGCTTTGAGATATTGGCAGCACTGAATAGAGGACTTTCAGGCAACCATTTTTTTCAAAAAAATCAAGGGCTTAGCTTAAAATTTGCGAAAATATCAATTTTTTAAAATAGAGAAAGAGATGCCCTGTTTTTTGAGAAAAACAATTTTCTTTCATTTTATGGTTCTTAAAAAATTCCTAGACTTCTCAATTTTTGAGTTGGAGACTTCTACTCTTTTTTCTTATGTTCCCATATTATGCTCTTTACAGTGTTGCCATGGAAAAATTTCAGTTAACGGTCGACATATTTTGGTTCCTTTTTCCTCAAGTTGAGAGTCAACCCTTTTTGTTTTCAATATTTAATCACTTCTGTACACCATAACATTTTTTGTCATTAGTCAAAGCTAAAGTAATTTACGCGCCCAAGCGAGTATACTTTCCTTTTGGCAAATCTGGACACTTGGAATGTTATTACCGAGCCAATCCCGAAGTCACAAAAATCAGATGGGAAAAAGATGGATTTCTTTTTGACGCGTATAATGTACCTGGAGTATTCTCTCGAAAAAATGGCTCTTTATACTTCGTCAAGGTCAGATTTATTGATCTATTTGACACAGAATATGGTTTATTGTAATCAACAGTCAGTTTTATTCGATATGTATGATATTTAGGTAGATGATTCTCATGCTGGAGAATACACCTGCACCCCTTACAACAATTTGGGTACGAATGGACCATCATCAAGGATGCAAGTGATAGTACAGAAGGCTCCAGTATTCACCTTGATACCACATGCACTATACATCCGTAAGGCGGGTGAAACAGTCATCATGCAGTGTGATGCACTTGAAGGAGAAGGCATTGAGAGACCCACAATTTTATGGCATAAAGTAAGTAACTGTGAATGCTCATGGGTCATTTAATTTTTATATTAAAGTTTATAATGAGCTTAGTAATATGTGTATAGAACAGCGCCGGATTAAGCCTTCATGGGCCCCGGGGCAGAATACATAATAGGCCCTCTCCCCACCCCCCCCCAAAAAAATTTTTTCTACCATATCAAAAAATATGCACATTTTTCAAAATTTTAATTTTTTTATATTTCAAACATTTGCAAACGAATAACAGTATTATTTCTATTTCCCTAAATTAAAATTATATTTATGTATTTTTTCTTTGGCCCCTGTTTGGCCGTGGGCCCCGGGGCATTTGCCCATTTTGCCATATGAAATTTTACCAATTTCTTGTCAATTTTACTCGCAGAAAAAAGGAGTCATACCACAAAATAGGTCAACGATAATTGGTGGAAATTTGACTATCATCGACGTTCAGATCTCTGACTGGGGAACATACGTGTGTGAAGCTACAAATGAGGTTTCAAAAATAACCTCAGAAGCTGAACTATTAGTTGAGGATACGGCACCTACTCAAGCACCTTATAATGTGTCAGTAGTGGATGCTTCAAAAAATTCCTTAACTGTGAGATGGCTCTCTGGACATGATAGACCTAAACTGAATTTCAGTGTTTGGTAAGAAGATGAATATCATGTTTTGGGCACATGTGAAACCCAAAACAGATAAATCATAACACTTGCGAGACCTTTTTTGACAATGCGAGACCCTTTTGTGGGTCTCGCATATCCATGAGGGGTATGTATGGTTTTTTTTACTCCCCCCACTCCGCAGACCGCAAATCTGCATTTTCTGTTTCGGACTCACAAGTGCCCCAAATATCGATTGTATGTACACTTGTGGTTCACTCATTTTATTTTACTCCCTATAAACTGTATTGTACACCTAACCAACAGTTGTGGGCTTCATTACATAGCCTAAGGCATCTACAGATAGCCACTAAGCCATGTGAAGACGAAGGTTTCATTTCTGAGTATTCATAAGGGGGGTCTCGCAAGTGTCATACTTTATCTTGGGTCTCACATGTGACGTAAAATAATAATACATAATATTCATAAACTTGTACATACTCGTGTTTTCATAAAAATCGATTTGTCCTCTAGTTAGAAAACTGTATGCTAATTTTCAGTTTTTTGTATTTTGTCACTGTTTAATTTTCAATAAAGGCAAGGCTAAATTAATATATTCTTTCCTGGAAAGGCCTTTATCTGAAAAATATTTTACGTATTATATCATTTCAAACCCACCAAAATATGTACTCTCCTCCTTTTTCTCCCTGGTTGAAAATATGATGAAAATTTAAAATTGATTATTAAAGAACAAATAGCAAAGGAACTTAGTCGAAAAAGTGCAAAAAATCTCAAAGTAATTTTTCAAAAAAATGTAAAAAATTTCAAAATAATTTTTTTAATTACTGATATACCTATAGATAATACTGAGTGTAAATCTTATAGAAAAAAATTCAGTCTTTTTTTGTCACAATAAAAAAACTTTTTATGGGTACTAGTTTCCTATGTTCACGTTTAAATAATTTTTCTCATTTTTAGTTTTTAAGAAATTTATTTTGAAAAGTCTTCCAGAAAATTTGTTTTGGCTGGCTGGGCCCTTTTTTTAAAATTTTGATCCGGCACCCTACATTTTTGACTTGAATGAAGGCAGACTCGAAGTCTTCATGGAGTGTGTTCTAATTATAATTTTTTCTATTCAAACATAAACTACAGGTATCGAAGCAACGCCACCAAGGACTGGAAGATGATTGAGATGAATAGTGAGTTATACGAAGCGAAAATACAGAATTTAAGTCCTGGTGAAACGTACGATGTAATGGTTCTCAGTCAAAACGACAATGGTGATGGAATGTTTAGCAAAACTGTCCGTGTTACCACAAAAAGTGAGCCACTATTCACTGATTTCCTTTTTTTTTCCATCTCTATAAAAATATTTAAATAGCTTAATCTCAGAAAAGTGATCAATAGTAATATCTTTGAAACCCTGCTCTTCCTGAATTATCTGCAATCATCTGTCAAGTATTTTAGTTGCTGAGGTGCTGAGGTACACTTCTAACTAAAATTTCAATGTTTTTTGTCTCATTTAATAGATGATGACTTCGAAGACGACTCTGAGGTGGAAGTAGATCGTACCTTTAGAAGCCCTGTGGGTGAGTAGGTACTCAGTGTCTCTCTCTGAAAATATTACTATCCTTGACCTTGGTATTTTTTCAGACCACAAATTCTGTATAACTTTTTTCTCTCACTTAATCATTTGACTTTTAAGGCTTTTATCAACAAATTGGACCTCCAACAGACATTTACGTCCAGGTTACTAACGACGGATACAGAGTTCTGTGGAAACCACCAAAACATGGACAAGAGATGTTAAAATATTATACTGTTGTATGGTCACGAGAATCTTCCAACGAACAAATTGGATCCGTTCAAACTCATACCACAAGCTTCATAAGTATGTTTTAATTACTTGCCTGGTAATTTTCGAATTAAAATTTGAAAATGTGCTGAATAATTTTTTTACAGTACCGAATTCCTGCAGAATACATGAAAAAAACCATATGTTTTTTTTTTTTAGTTAATCAATTAGAAGAGCAAAAGATATATAGGATACAAATTTTAGCAATGTCAACCAACGATTACGAAGCAGCTAGCCTGAAGTATATTTATTGTGTTCCATCATATTCCATTAAGAAACATGTTCTAGCTGGAGCAATTGGTGGTGCATTTTTGACAGCAGTAACCATGATAGCCTTAAGATATGTGCCAAAATGTGGTGGCAGAAGTTGATCCAAGTAGCACCCAAAAATTATCCAAAAAAAGGGTTTATACGTAGTTTTGTGACATTAGATATGCTGAAGAAGGAATGAGAATTTTGCCTTTGAATTCATTAACGGCAAAAATTCTTTTCAAAAATTGCGTCAAGTGTGAAAATTTTTTTTTTAATTAAGCCTTGTTTTAGTAGAACGGAAATCCAGAAGGGAGTTTTGAATTGAGCTCTCTATTATTATATATATTTATAATTTTTTTTCAAATAAAACAGTATTTCTACGTGGGTGCGCCACTGGAAGTATGATTTCGTAAGTATTTCGTTAAAATGTATTGGAAAATAATAAAATTTTCTTTTCATTCTAAATCTAATTTCATTCAACGACCAACAGAATTTTGTTCATAGCTTGAGGAAAAGAAATAAGGTCTTAAAAATTGATACAATTGCAAATGAAGAGTTTTATTGAATAAATCAAGATTACTGAAATAAACTGCAACCTTTGCTTGCTTCACTTCGTGTTTTTGCATATTATATCTTCACAAAAACTGGAAGAAAAAATATATCAAGGGAAAAAAAAGAATCTGTCTACAATTTCTCATCTCAACATGTTGATGAAGAAAAATTGAAGAATTTTTTAACCAAACTTGGAAAAATGGATAAATGTTATTTTTAATATTAATTGATTCATTATTCAATTTAGCTAGATTATCCAACTTTCCTCAGAAGTAATAAACTAAACTTTACAATTACCATTAAAATTATCATCCAAACAATGTAAATGCGCCAACAATATACTGGCCCCATCGACCTGAATTAGAAGGTTTTTCATACACTTGAGGAAGACCACTAATTTGTTGTATACCATTAGCACCCATACCAGCCAATGGAGGTTGGGGTAAAACTCCTGCAACACCTGGCGTACCTAAGATACCTTGCAGTTTTCTTGTTGGATCCAGCAATCCTGGTACAAGTACTTCACCCAGAGGCTTCCACTTGATTCCAAAATAACGCTCCTTAAATGCAAAAAATATTTTTAAATTTTAAAAAACAATGCTAAAAAAAAGAATAACAGTACATAATTTTTGGAGAAGTCATCTACTTATAGGTAGAAGACATTCACATGCTATAAAACAGAAAATTCTTGAAATAACTAATACGAATACTTTATGTACCATAAAAATCCGCTTTTTCAAACTGCTAACATTTTGTAATAAATTAATTGTATTTACCCAGAAACCTTTTTCCTTTGGAAGTATCCCTCCATGTCGACTTATTGGTATATTATACATTTCGTCATCAAGCAAGTCAATATCCTGAGGTGATTTACTGTTAGCTGAAATCGTCAACATGATTGCGGTTATAAAAAATACGATCAAGCTGGATTTAGGATGTAGAGCTAAAAAAAGCAGGTTTTCGCCTGAACCCTTCTGAAAATAATTTTCAAAGCGTTTTGGTGACTGTATGTAGAAGTCTGAGGTAAAAAAAAGGTATAGCGTTACTATTAATTTTTTTTTGTGCAAGTCCAAAATGGGTCTAAATGGCGACGTAGAGCATAACGGGTTGTCGATTCGGATTTAGCGTGAAAAATTGAATAAAATTAAACATATGTTGGGTCAGTTTGCGATGACTGGCACCTGATGCTGATTTTTATCCGGAGATTATTTTGTAATATACAATGTCCTAACGAACGCTGCTTTTTTTAGCCAAATGTTTTTCATCATTCGATAACTTAAGAGAGAGATGATTCGATAATTTGCTAATATATTTCAACTGAACCAAAATTTCTCCTAATATAATTATGTTCAAAAACTTTGCATTTCCTGATTTCTGCTCAGCGAATAAATTTGTAAGTTGAGCACTGGTAAGGGGGTTTTCGAGGTCGCTGAACCCGAATCAGGAAGCCATTTTTAGCGGCGGCTCTCGCCCGGCGAGATATGGCAAAAAAAAAAAAAAACGTGAAAAATGCTCCAAAATTGGTCTAAATGGCGACGTAGAGCAAAACGGGCTGCAGATTCGAATTTAGCGTAAAAAATTACATACTGTGCATATGTCTGCCGGAAAATTTTAAAAATCGTCAATTTTGGCTAAAATGGCAAGGGTTTTAACCCTTAGTGTTTTTCAATTTTTTTCGAGATTAGCACTGGTGGGGGGGGGTTTCGAGGTCGCTGAACACGAATCTGGAAGTCCCGTTTTTGGCGGTGACTCTCGCTCGGCGAGATATGGCCCAAAAAAAAAGTGAAAAATGCTCCAAGTGTACTTTTACAGTTTTATACTTTCTTACTTGGTCTGAGCCGTAAAGGTGTCTTGGGAGATGCATTAGCTGGCTGAGATTCTAGTCTCGATTGACTAGGCTGTTGGAGCTGCTTTCTCGGATCGACAGCAGTAGACTTTGGAGGACGTTTAGCCAGTGTGGAATCTTGTATGGGTATAATGGTTGCATCTTTGTCATCTTCATCTTCGATAATTATGGGCTTAGTTCGTCTGCTAGGCGTTTGTGGTGGTTTGGGCAACTGTTTTGGCGGTGACGTTTGAGACTGTGGGGCTCGAGTTTCGGCTGAAGGTTTTGGTGTCCCCGGGACATTGGTAGAAGTTTGTGGTGGCATAGAAGCTGATCTTTGTAACGGGGACCGAGAAGCTGCAGGACGTTCGGGTGTAGGGGGCTTCACTGATGTTGAAGAATCAGGCGTATTCACTGGGACAAATATTTCATCAGGATTTAGAACAGGAGTTTTACTAGTTGGATTTGACGGTAATTTAGGAGGGGGTTGTTTTGGAGCTGCAGGTTGTTGAGTCGGTGTAGTCTGATCAGCGGGACGACGAACGACTGATGGAATTTTGGGTGAAGGTGGCTGCTGGCCAGAAGGTTTCTCAGGTTGAGGGCTTTGAGGTAAGGTTCCTGGATTTACTTGCTCATATATATCGTCTGGATTAAAAGTACTTTTGGGAGGTCTTTCTTCAGCTGTTGTTGATGAGGGTGTTTTTGTAGGATCGTCTTCATCCATATTTTCGAAGGAATCGCCGAGAATATCATTTCCAGAGGGGTTATCTTTGTTGCCAGGAATTGGCAAAGATTCATCTTTATTTGGTTTAGGATCAGTCTTCGAATTGTTGCCGCCATTATTAGGTTGTTTTCCTCCTGATGATGATGGACCAGTTGGATCCCCAAAGACAGATGGGTTTCTATTTCTTAACATCTGTAATTTGAACGAGAAATTCGGGTCATTATAATTAATAACATGATCTATATTCATTAATATGGGTGTAAGGACACATCCAAACATCCAGAATAGCGCCTTTATTAAAACTTATGAAAGTTCATACTTACATCTTGCCACATTCTCATACCTTCCTGGAATGGTGTCAATTTATCAGTCCCTTCAGGCCCCTGTAATTGATGTAATTAAGAAGTATAGGTGGTTGGAAATTACTTTAAATCATTAAGTGAAAGTTATAGCAGAAATTCAGCACCAATTCGCCTTCACACTAATATATGAACGAAAAGCACGCATTTCGTATGTGAATGCGTATAATTGTTGACAATCGACTGATCCATACAGGATTGTAACATATGCACTTGCAACAAAGCAAATTGCATTTGACGTTACAGTTATTTTACAGTTGGGGTTTACCTTCGTAGCTCAAATAAAATCTGGAAAATTGGAGCTGACGATTCTCTAAAATTCAAAAATTCAAGTAAAATAAGTTGTAGGTAAAGATACACGATGAGTGTAGGGAAGCATTTCTCCTGTAGAGCATTCTTCAGGCTCAAGCATATTTTGCGATGGTCTAAAACGAATGTCTACCAGTTTTTTCCAATACTTTGCACAGCGAGAGAGTTTCAAGAATTAAAAGGTGGTAAAAAAAAACTCCCTTGTTACATGTTCGTAATTTTTTTTTTTTTTGCAGCATAATATGATCTCAAAGTGGATTTTAAAAAACTGATTTAGAAGTGAAAAATATGCTTTCGTATCACAGAAGATGAAGAATTCAAATTTTTTAGGTTCCAAAATCCAAAGGGGGCTAAAATATGACATTTTTTATTCTTTTATCAATCTTACAGATGAAAAGTAACAAAATTATTTGAATTCAGTTTTTCTCTTCAAATAAAGTACCTACGAGTACTTACTTTTGGATCGCATAGAGGAGTCAAATGTGACATCATTGATGAAGCAGGTGGCTACATTATTCTTATTACTGAACCCAATTACCTACATGCTAAAGTGTAGTTAAATCTGAGGTGCAGTTAATTTTCAATTTTTCCATAAAATTTATTCGATGACAGATTTGAAAATTTTGTACTCATTGGTAATTGCTCACTTTTTTCACTTGTTATGCAATAAGTTGGTTTCTGTCGGTTATCTTTAAAAATATTGACTAAATAATTTTACTTACTTTTTCATTTTTGGGGGGTTCTCCACCTACCTAAACCATAAAATGAATATTTTTTTTTTAAAATTGTAATTAAATTTGTTTTGGTATCTGTCTTCAAATATTTATTTAAAAAAATGTTTTTACATTTTCGCTCTTGGGGGCTTCTCCACCTACTTAAACCATAAAATGAATATTTTCTTTTTAAAATTCTAGTTTTGTTTTGACATCCGCCTTCAAATACTGAAGAAAAAATTTTGCTTACTTTTTCATTTTTAGGGCCTTCTCCGCCAACCTAAACCGCATATGAAATGATTTTTTTTTTTTAAATTAAAAAGTAAGCAAAAGGACTATCATTAAACTGGCAGAATATCTATTAAAAACTCGAGTGAAAAGCGAATAATTACAACTCATGTGATTACAATTTACAACCCTCCCCAATGACTTGTGTTATAAAATTCATACCTACTCACGTTTGTAAAAGGTTCACTTGTCACTCTTCTTGGGAAATGAATATTTATTCTACTTACGCACAAATTTTGGTCATTGAATCATTCATGGGGCATCGTTGACAAGCTTCAAACATGAAATTATTATTTTTATTTTTAAATTCGATAAAAATAAACTTCAGACGTAGTTATATAGGACTACGAGCAGCTAATAGTGTATAGGCATCTATTGTTATCAGTGATGGATCCAAGGGGGGAGGGAGATATCCCCCCATCCAAAAAAATTGACCGATTTAATCTACAAAAAAATCAATTTTCTTAAACCCCTCCCCCTTTATGCTGAAAAAAACACAATCTCACCATTTCAGCATTTACCATGCTTTGAAAAAATTTGGACCCCGCCCCCCAAAATGGAGCTCTGGATCCGCCACTGATTGTTATACATACTCCAAGTAAAAAGTGAACCGATGCAACTTATGTAAGCAAAACTCTCACCAGTAGCTTGTGTTGTAAATCGTATATTCCTTGGTAATTTGTTCGCTTTTAACTCTTTTTGTTTAATATTTATAAAGTATACTAAAACTAATACCAAAATTCAACTTACTCCTTCATTTTCAAGATTGTTTCCTCGAACCTAAACCATAAAATTAATATTTTCTTTTTAAAATTCAAAATATAGTGAACTTATGAAAGAGTTCAAACTTGCCCCGAGTTTTGTAAGTTGAAAAAATAAGACTAATACGAGTAAAAATAAAAGTAAATGCTGAGAAGTTAACTTGCTAATAAATAAATGATGATAAAACTCCTTGAAATTAGATGAGAGGAATGTAATTTTAAAGGAAATTTCATGCAGAATTAAATTTTATCATCAGTTTCCTCAACTAATGTACTCAAAATTGAGTGTGACTCAAAAATGGTTTAAAAAATTATATTTTCAAGTTTTTACCGTCGATATTATCATTAAAACTGAGAGTTTTTTCAGAATTTTCACCTAATTCAAAAGTAGACACTCTCAGTACCTAACTGCGAAAAACACAATTATTTTAAAAAAAAAACGAGAATTTTATTTTAAAATTTTTTTGTTTTTTGCCTCTCCTGTAAAATTTGTTTTTTAACCCCAAGGTCCCTTCTCCTTTGTACCGCTGATGTAAGTAGGGTGTGTTCTTCATAATATAAAAAAATGTTGATACCTCTAAATTTAGTTGATCTGATGCATTATAATCAATATCCTGTGAAAAATACATAATTTTTAAAAAAAGGTTGAAAACTAAGGCTTAGTAGTAGAATTAGGCATTTAAAAAAAATTCACGAGCCCACTCGCAAGCCCCAAAAATGTCTCTACGTACCTTAAAAACGACGAAGAAATGAAGCATGCCAAAGTAGATAGCAGAAAAGTGCACTTGAGATTTGAGAATAATAAAAGGCAGCCGCAGTATGAAAACACATATGTGATATTTTTGGAAAGTGTAAGACATACTTGTGACGTAAACTCTAGTCCCTGAAATTGATACTAGAAGTGCTTATCTCTTACTCATATAGCTTTTAGTTTGACAGCCAGGTAGAATTTAGTTTGGAAGGACGGTCAGTTGAAGTCCTTCACACTACTCATATTATTTTTAATTAAAATTCTGCAGACCAAACCTAACCAGTTAAAGTGATCAATATGACATGTGTTTTTTCTGAATTACTACTCAGTTCATCTTTTTTTTAAATACTTTTGCAAAGTGATGATGACTTTATGTTTTTATAGTAAAAAAATTTTTAAAGAATCATCTTATTTTTGAACTTATTTTTTTTTAAATTATGAATTAGTCTTTTAGAAATTTAATAAGAAGCACATAAATGGAAGCCAAAGCTGCGCACACTTGGAATTATATTAAAAAATAATATCCCAACTAAATATTGATTTTTATAAAACATTTGTTATACCTGGGTACCATTTCCATCTTTCACGTCCGAAATAGGAGGCACACTCTATATCAAGTGACAGAAGAGGAAACAATTAATAGTCACATTTATTCATTCGAGTAGATATATTGTGATTTCGATTTTCGAGTTTTGTTTCTGGAATACAGTCATGTAGTCTATTTCATTTAACAAGCGCGTGACGTCACGAGGATTCAACAAAAATGAAAAGTATTTTCATTTTTGACCCATCAGCTTCTTCAAAATTTCAAATCCACTCGATATACTTACACACTTCTTAAATGAAACAGAACCATACTAGGCATAACTATATAAATTCGAATACGTACCAACAAATCCTGACCACCTGAATTTCCTCTATTATTTTGTTTTCCCGTATTCTGAAAAAAAAAAAAAAAAAATGTAATACAATATTTAGACTATAAGCATATTTGTATGCTATACATATAACCACTTTTTTTCTTTTTATTTTACTACAAAAGACATGTGATATTACAAAAAAAAAATGAAATTTTTTTTTAAAGAAATGAAATAATTTACTCACTCCTGGCAACCAATTTTTCACAGCACTAGGTACTTTACCGAGAGCATTCTGCATTCCAGACTACGAAAAAAAATGAAGCAAGTAAATGATATTTTAGAGTGGAATTAATTTCTTCAAGGAAAATAAAAATACAGTATAAGGCTCTATAGCATTGTTTTAATCTCATTTTCAAACCCTTCTATACTTTTTCATCCTATTACCGACGCCCTTCTTTCAAATAAATTACTTTCATTTTTCCCATATACATGCATATTTTGAAGATGAATTCTTTTTACTAGACCCTTAGTCAAAAATATTGTGTCCTGTGATTCCTCAATGTTACGATGACGTCATCATACGTAGCTATGACAAAGCGGGTGATGACGTCATAATACCTAGGTATAACATTTTAGACGCCACTAAATGATGACGTCATAATAAGTAGGTATAAAATTTCAGAAACACGGAGATGAACATTCTGAGCGAAGAATGATGACTTCATCATACTATGTATAACATTTTGTAGACGCAGATGACGTCATAATACCTAATTATAACATTTGAGACGCAAGGAAATAATGACGTCATCATACTCATTTTCTTTTAAATGTACGAGAAAAATATATAAATATGCGCTTCATATTCAAAGAAATTTGTTTTTTAAAGAAACAATTACGGATACTTTTTATAAACTACTGTCGTAAAAGAGAATTCATCTTTCGCCTTCAGGAAACTTCGGTGAAGGCTGTAGCTATTTAAATCCAACGTAGTCTGTGTGGAGCTCATCATTATATTTATAATATAGGTATAACGTGTTTTCGTTACAAGGGACTAGATTCGGAAATTTAACACGAAGTTAAAAATCGATAGCAGAGATCGATTACATACAGCAAAATATAATGACGGGCGCGCCATTTTTCAGTTGTCATACAAGGGTTTTTATCAATAATCTTTTATTATAAATTAATAAGTAACAAAAAATCAACTTTAGAATCAAGTTTTGGCGTGTTGACATTTAAAAAAAAAATTTATTGGCCTCTGGCTTCCCTTGAAAAAAAGCTAGTTCCGCCACTGGTTATGGTTAGTACCGAGTATAAATATTATTTTTTTAGTTTTGGATAGACTATGCTGTATATTCACTTCACTTCGATACGTGAGCCACTGAAGTAACTTACTTTGAATTAGATGAGACTTACCTAAGCCAGAAAAATATATTCATACTTAGGTACTTAAATGTAGATTTCCCACTTACCACAAATCCACTTTTTGTCGGCTGAAACAAACAAAGAAAGAAAAATAATTTACAGCAGCGTTTTCAAACAGCTTTCATGAAAATTTGGTGTTTTGATGCACCGGGGACATTTCTCAATATTATAATTGCATCGCACGTCGCTACCTTGAAGTCTCAAAAACTGCCAAGTTGCAAACAATTATCACTTTTTTGCACTGAATTCATGCCTTGGATGCTAATACTGTTTAATCAGTAAAAAAAAAAACAATGGGACATAATTTTTTTGAAACTTCGCAGGTTTTGAACTTAAGCCGGTGATGTGATTTTATAATAAATTTCGAATTATTATGATCATTATTTTCCAAAATAATTTTATTACATTACTAGCAGGTTTTGATTTTATAATGTAGATTGTAGAGAGATAATTATACGTACCGGAGCCACATTGTCACTTTCAGCGAACAGATTTTGGAGGTCAGCTCCGAGGTCCTAGAAAATTCGATGAAGATTTTATAAATTGATTTTAAAAAAAAACTAATTTTACACTATTTTGGGTTTCTTTAAAAATATTAAATAATTTTTATAGCTGAGACTGCAATTATTGAAGTAAAATTTTTTATGGGTAAAACTGGCCGGTTAATAAACTAAAGCCATGTAGGTATATTAGCATTTACATTAATTTATTTAGTAAAGTACTTGAGTTCACAAGAAAAATAATAACTAATAAAACTAAAAGTCTGAAATGCCCTTACAAGAACATTTCCCCTTGGAGCCTGAAAAAGCAAAATCGATACAGTCATGAGTTTTTAAAGACTTTCTTCCAATAACGACTTAAATTATTATAAAATATAAGCTAAGATTGTTACGTCTTTGACTGGAGTTACAATTCCATCCGCATTCGGTAATCTCAAATAATCTGCATAATCCTGAGTTTTCAATTAAACAATCAAATATAAGCATTTATTCCGACATATTGAATAATAACGAAATTACGAGTGCAAAAGAATAATGTCTGACAACAAACCTGTCCTCCAGCATATACAGGGGCAGTTTTTGCTGGTGTCTGTGAATGAATAAAAATTAAAAACCCAGTCATATACGTATACATTTTGATGAATAAAGCTAATTTTTCTTCTTTTTTTTTTTCAACTTTAGAATTGAGGGTTTACTTTATTTTCTTTCTCATGCTTGAAACTTGTGCAGCATAGCAGAACTCAACTTTCGAAAAAAGTAGACTTATCACCTTCTTGCATATAGCAGAGTTCATTATTTGCTAATCAACTATATTGTGAATATAATACATCACAAAATCAGGGCCGGATTTAGGGTGTGAGCAGTGGGGTCAGTGTCCCCGGGCCTCCATTAATAAAGGGCCTCCACCACTCGTCATAAAAAAAAAGAACAACAACAAGTAAATTTTAGGATTACATCGATCTGCAGAAATGATGAAAATCATTTATTTTGACAATTTAACAGCCTATGTATCTTTTCTTTGAAGTGATCGTGCAGTGAACAATAATTATGGCATTATCTAAATTTTTCATTAAAAAAAAAGTTTAAAAAATTTGGTAACTGACCCCCTATCCCCGAAGAAACGGGCCTCTACCACTTTGTCCACACCTCTTTCAACTCCTAAATCTGGCCCTGCACAAAATACTTGTTTCAATAAACATTTCAGTGGGCTGAAAATTTCTTCACCAAAGATAAACTCAGACAGAACTTTGGTGATTTTTTTTTTTAATGGAAGTGCTTAAAAGCCAAGGAATGTGAATACTGAGTAATATTTTAAGGAAAATGTAAATACAGGAAAATCATTATAATTCAGGTACTTCAAGTCAGTTCAAATGCGAGTAAAAAATATGACAATGTCGTAAAACAAAATTGGCCTCTATATCAGCTTATGTAAGATATCTCATTGCTGCAAATGTGTATTTTTAGGAATGCTCAATTTAAAAAAATAATTTTTCTACTCTATACAAAATTCTTCTTATTTACATACCTTCCCTGCATTGCTTGGATCTGGTACTTCATTAAACATCTTGCTCAAAGCATCACCATAATCCTGTAGTCGAGATACAAAAAATAGTTAGTTTTGAATAATTATAATTTTTCTACTCAATACAAAATTCTTCTTATTTACATACCTTCGCTGCATCGCTTGGATCTGGTACTTCGTTAAACATCTTGTTCAAAGCATCACCATAATCCTGTAGTAGAGATACAAAAAATAGTTAGTTTTGAATAATTATAATTTTTTTACTCAATACAAAATTCTTTTTATTTACATACACTCCCTGTATTACTCAGATCTGGTCCTTCGTTAAACATATTGTTCAAAGCGTCCCCATAATTATCCTGCAGTAGAGGTAAAGAAATAGTTAGTTTTGGATACCAATTTGTAAATTTCGAATAAATGTTGATTTGATTTTTTTATTTATTCGAATTAAGTATAATATTAAAAATTGTATTCTTCTTATGCTCGTCACGTAGGGGAGAGGCCCATACAGTGAGACACTTTTTGGAAATTTGTAATACTTCAGTCATTATTGTTTTTTCGACTAATTTACTCATAAGAAAAATGTTATATCATCTTTACCTTCAATTTGGCTTTGTGAAAATTAAAATTTATTCAACCCTTCCTTTTTTAGAAGTCCAAAAATGTTACCCCCTATTTGTCTCAGTGTTAGCCCCTAGGCTCCAACAATGAGACAGCAGTAGTCCAACAGTGAGACGGAAAAGTTTGAGAAATGTAAATTTAAATTAATTTTATAAATTTTTCTTCAATTCATTCAGTTAATGCATAAAAGTAGGTAGGTACCTTCCCTTCGAGCTAAGCTACCTTTTTCTCTCTTAGACTAATTTTTTTTTTTTTGTAAATTTAAATGGAAGACAACACACGTTTGTAAAGTTCACTCTAGTGTATTATTATTATTGTTTATTTTGATTATTATTATTATTATTATTCTTTTTTTTTCAACGAGAATCAGCCCAGCTATATGTTTAATTAATTACGAACCGACAAAAAGAAATTATGCCTAGTTTTTTTCATTTTGCAGGTTCATTAAAGGATCACCAATAATAATATAAATAATTTTTACTGCCCGTTTAGTGTATAATATGCTCAAAACATGAAATTACTGATTTTGCTTCTCTGAGCTTTATTTCACCCATAACCGAATAAAGCTCAGCTAAGGTGTGATATGAGAAACAGTTTAAGCAGCTTTAAGTGGGTTTTCCATGAATATTAAAAATTAAGATTAATCCATTTTCTGGGAAGAGAACTGCCGAGTTTTTGAGAAATGGGTGTTGAGAGACTTTAGGTGCCTTCAGTGACAGTTACAGATCTAAAATTAAAGCTATTCAACTCGTTTTTTAAACCATCAGAACTAAATTTTTACCTGCCCATTAGTCTGATCCTCATTTTCAGGGTAAAACACCAGCGCATCAATTTTTTTAGATAAATCTTGAGCTCCGTCAAAAAAAGTTTTCTGTTGAAATATATGATATGAATTATAAAATTAAAAAATAAATAAATAAATAAATATTGATCATAGATTTTATCAAACTTCATTGACGATTCTTCTCACCTTGAATAATTTTGGGATGCTCCACTAGAAATGAGAAAAATTATGCCGAATGAAATTTTTTCGTAGGTATTTAATTCAGTTGGTAGTTATTTAGGTGTAACAATTGAAAAATTTTCATAGGATACTTACAGTGTTTGAATCCTTCGTGTTCCCTACGTTAAAAGGATCCGTCTGAATAGAGAGATACAAAAAAGAGCAATATTCAGTAGAATTTCATTCAGTAACTAAATTTATGTACCTATTCAGAAACTGGAAAAGAGTATTTACAGCTACTCACTGCTGCTTTTTCGTCCGGTTCATTCTGAGAATAAAAAATAAAGAAAATTCAATTAATATTAAAAGCTCGGTTTACGACGGGAATAAGTCTTTTGTATTTTACCTTCACTTCAAAGTTAAGCCAATCAATGTGCGTTCATTATTAATACGCTGACTTACAAAATGTTTTAATATTTTATTTAAGTTTCAGGAGAAAATCAAGGAGTACAGTTTACAGTATTAACCCTAAACCGCAGCTTATGCCTTCCCCCTCCCCAACAGTAAACAAAAATTTCTACCTAGTTTATTAGGCATTGACTTTCATTATTAGATATATTTTAGAAAATAAAATTAGATACTTACAGTGAAAAAACGTCCAACTTGATGTTTCAGATCAATAAGTCTATCGCCAGTTGTTTTCTGTGAGATAAAAATTATAGAGACAGATTATAAATACAAGTAAACTAGTAGGTTAGCTTGTAGAATGAAAAACTGGACTAATTTGTTTTTTATGTTTTGTTTTGTGTTTTTTTTTTCACTTTTATTATTATGAAAAAATATTATTATTTTAGGCACCTACTTTTTTTTCTGCTGGAACATACTCGACCACTACCTCTTCATATCCGTCTCCATTTTCAGATCCTCCGCTTTGCTTTTAAAAAAAAAAAGAATATTTAAATTAATTAATTATAAATTAAATAAATAAATAAATAAATTATTGAAAAAATGAATTTATATACCTATGTGCAGATAGTCTACATAAGGTAAGTAAAAGTATTATTTTGAATTTTTCAGATTTTTTCTAACCAAGCTGAAAAGATGTGGGTACCTAAAATGATTTCATTGAATTTTTTCGAAGGAATTTTTGAAGAATTTTCAAAAATAAAAAAATAAAAACAGTAAAATATTATACAATTTTAATAAAAATCTTTATTTATTTTAAAAAATCTTGACATTCGCTAGTGAACAGTACTATAATTATATTGACGAATCAGCAAATAACAATTTTTCTTTTTATTTTCTGTAAGCCTTTTTAATTTTTTTCCTGAAGTTAAAATATTCACAATAAAAAATGTGAGAAAAGTTTTGTGAAAAAAATTATTAATTCTGTAGAAAATTAATATTATTATTTTTTAAATAAAAATATTCAAACCGTTAATTTCAAAATTTCAAATCTGTAACCATATATTTGTTATTTTCTTGATTTATTTTATTTTCTAAAAAAATACAAGGCTTTCTCTGATAAATATTTTGAAATTGGTATATTCATCGATCCCAACTTGTTTACTTAGCAGTCTTTTTATCAATTTCTCTAATTTGAAAATGTTTTTGTGGAAAATTTTTAGTAAGTGAATCTAAAAATGTAAGTAAAATCAGTTTTTTTTAAAGCATATTCTCTCGCTTATTTGCACAAAAAAGAGTAAAACTTTTTATTGCTGGTATGGGTTTTAACTTGTAATATCTGCTTTAGGAGTTATTTTTGAAAATAACTTTTCATTGTGTTTAAGATTGTCTTGTTTGATTTCGTGTTCTTGGTCAAATAGTCATCATCGATGTATAAGGGTCAGACTTTTATTATTTTTTACAAGTACCTACAATTTTAGGGTGTTTGTAAAAAACAAAACAAAAGAAAAACCTGAATTCATTATTTTAAGAACCTATTGGGACTATGTTTATAGAAAAATCTAGTAGATATTGAAAACAATAACACACAAATCTTTTTACACATCTGGCATTCGAAATCTGAACAAATAACATCTTAATGAGGACAACGAAGGTACAACATTTTGTAACTTAACGAGGGTATTTTCAATTTATTTTTTCAACACGACCCAAGATGGATATTTTTTAAAAACATAAATAGTCTATAATTAACCATTAAAAAATAAGTAAAATGTTCAAAGTTCCTAGGTGATACGAATACATCCATCTTATAAAGGTGTTGTGTTTAAAAATTACATTCCAGCAAAATTTTCAAGGGTTCCAAAACGAAGCTTTTCACCAACATGACATTTACTTTTTGAGGTGACAAAGATAATTTAATTCAATCAATTTTCATCATAGGTAGACTTTGCTTGATGTTTTGGGGACGAGGCAGAAATTTTGTTTTTGTTTTTCATTTAAAAAAAAGTTTCACTTCTAAAGAAACATTTCGTCGTTGGTCGGAAAAATACCTGCTATGTGACACTTTTTTCGAAAATCACTTTTTTGCACCTCTGGGTACCTTTTTCCCCGCCGGATCGATTGGCACCATCCATTTTGTGATTGGGTCACATTTTACCCCCTAAAAATGACCTTGAAGAATACCTGCTATGTGCAAGTGGTCGGAAATACCTGCTATGTGCAAGACAAAACCTGACAAATAAATGGTTATCGTAAAAAAAAAGTGAATAGGATTCGAATATCTGCTATGTGCAATTAATGGGCCACTTAAAACCTGCTATGTGCAATTAATGGGCCACTTAAAACCTGCTATGTGCAATTAATGGGCCACTTAAAACCTGCTATGTGCATGGTAACTGAATTATTCGATTTTTCGTTCTTATATTCTTACAAATACACAACCTGCTCTTATCAAAAAATTTAGGCGACATTTCTAAACTTCTTCGACTCACTCTCCTACTTCTCGAAGGTTTTTTTGATTTTTAAATACGTTTTTTTCACTTCCTGAAAAATTTTCAATTCTGCACATAGCAGGTATTTTTCCGACCAACGACGATTTGGTAAGATGACTAAAAAGATAAACAATGGAAAAGTTATCAAGAGTTTGGTACGAATGAATCAAATTTTAAGTAACTCGTTTTCTTTGAATTAAGGGGGGGCTAACTTAAGCTTAGGGGGCTTAGCCTCCCTTTAAAGTCCGTCTATGTATTTCATTAAAGGAAATATGGGTAAAAAATTATTTTATTATAATAAAGCTAACAGGCCTTCATCTTGACGTTTCAGCTGCACATGGATTCGACAGGAAGCAGACCGGAAATACTGAATCGGTTCGACCCTTTCGTGCCGATCGAAATATCGCAGGCACGAATGGTCAGCCATAAAAGCAAAGTCGAATACGTTTGGCAAGTATTTCCTTATCTCTTAACAATGTTCGTCATTTTTGTGGGCTTTTTCGCATCCGCCAAATTGGGCTCCAAATATTGGAACCAAAGGGACGACATAAAAATTTTCGGACTACCTTTGGGCAGGCGGGTCAGCCAGACCTTAGCCATTCCGTGGACGTTTTTTAAAACGTTGCAACACATTGGCGATGTCAGCGAGTCGAAAAGCTATCAAAGGGGCATCGCTGAAGAGAAGCCTGCGGGAGGGATTCGTGGCATCTACGAAAAACTGAAGTTGATTTGTCACAAGTGGATCAGTCGAAGGGCCAAATCGGAAGATTCGTATACTATAGTGAATTTATTGGGCATCGTCGAGGTGAGAAGGAAAAATGCTGGCGAAAAGGTCGAGCCAAAGAACAGAAAGCCACAGCCCAAATGGAAAAACAGTTGCACACCTCTTACAAATATGGCGTCTGTGCTGAAACGATGGGACGACATTTTAAAATTATTGTTTTCTGTGTGATGGCCAAACCCGTGTAGATACTGTATTTGGTTTGTTTATTATATTTTGGTTACCTATTGGTTAGAATTATTGCATATTTGATAAAACGAGAGTAAAAATTCATCAATGTCACATTACAGATATAATTTTAGGATCAAGTACAAGAGGTGTGTAGTGTTATTCAATTTCCTATAAGAAAAAGCTCTTTGTGCAGTAGCAAGAACAAGAAAAATATCCAAATGACTAGAGAAGTTATTTTATACTCAGCTTGGCTAACTAGTTTTTTTTTTTTTTTTTTTGTTTTAATTTAAAATATCAAAGTAGATAATATTTTTTACTTGATTCAAGTCCGTAAATACCGTGCCATCGAGTGTACCATAAAATACATCCTATAAAATGAAACGATAATAAATTATGAAAATATAATTTTTATTTAAAGAGGGAAAAACTACCTACATGTAGTATTAATATAATTCCTATAATCACTACTTTAGGATGAATATTTTAGTTAGCAAAAATATAAAAAATCAAACAAAATCAATTTTCTAAACTCCTACCCATAAACCTTTGTGATTTTTTAATAATAAATGCCCAATAAACTGTTTATTTCTTTAACAGAACCGTGGGTCCAAGGTCTTCCTAGCAACCATAGGTAAAAATCAGTGGACTTCTACACCCACCCAAAAACAAATCCAAAATTATGAATATTGCAGTAAAAATAAAATAAAGAAGGCTTCTTGCAACAAAAAGTTTACTTTTTTTTAATGGAATTTACACCCACTGATCGAAATGCATTTTTCCACCCATGGTTTCTGTTAATTCATTTTACGATTTAGGTATAATTTCTAATCAAACTCATGATATCATCCCTTAGGAATTTACGATTTGTAACAGCATAATTATTTCCAACTTACATCATTTCCTTCTGCAATGGCCACTGGCATTGGCAAGACAAACTTGATCTGAAATGAAAAACATTTATTTTTTTTTTACCTACAAAGTTTCTTTTCAAATAACACACCAAACTTCCCTATTTTTACCAAACAGAACTTGCTGAATTGTAATGGCCAATAGGTGGAATGGTTAGAAGGCAATGAAATTGAATTTTCCTTAATATTTTTTAAAAATTACAGAGGAATAACCAAATTTTCCTCATTTTTTTCGAGGATAATTTCCATTGAGAAGACTAAAAACTCTAAATAAAAAGAAAAAATTCTGAATAAAAATGTTCAGAATATTTTTGAAATTGTGAAAAACAGATATTTGGCTTTTATATCCGCTAATTGATTCAACTGTATAAAAGCAGGTTTTCAATTGAAGGGGGATATACAAAGAGGGCCTAAGTCGACTTAGGCCCTTTTTGGAAATCCACTATATATTCATTATCTATGAACTTTCCTCATTCTAAAAAGCAGTCACTCAGCACTCTTTCATGAAAATTTGTGAAGTTACAGCGTTTTTTAATTGGTGAGGTCGGCTCTAATCGTTACGTATTTATGATGGTATGCAACGCCTATAACGAATACCGTGGGTTTTTGGTGTTTGTTGGTGTTTTAATATGGCTAGTGTGGTTATAGTTGTCAAAGTTAAATTAATTAAGTCTTCCTCCATTTCATATACACTGGTTTTCATGAAACCCATCAAAATTTATCATAAATTGCTCTAAGTTGATTAATTCACATGGATATGAAGAAAGAGCCTAAATAGGGTTTTAGCCAAATCGCTATAAACCAATTTCTGGTAGTATTTTATGATTTTTCATCATGGGAAACTCGAAACTATTCTTCAAATCCTTTAAAAAGTGTTCAAAAGGGATTATTTTGGATGGATATGCAAAAAGGGCCTATGTAAGGTTTTAGCTAAATAGCTATAAATCCATTTCTATGGATTTTAAAATAGCGAAACATGGCTCATTGTCTAGCCCATAGATTAGACAAACATGCTCTTACCTTCTTTGGACTCCATCTCACAGTGCATCATCTTACAACTAAATGAAAACTTTAAACGTTAATATCTCAAAATGCTGTTTTGCCACTTAGGCCCTTTTTGGATATCCCCCTTCAATTTGATAGCTTGCTTTCTTACCATCTGTTACTGATATTTAGTCAAATAACGTACAATTTAGCTAACCAAAGTTAGAAATTTAATATTTGGTGGTATGTTATAAAAATGTCTGCGATGTCAAAACAATAGGAATTGAGTAAAGGGAATATTTTGAGAATGGCTTTTTGTACCTTTAAACCTGCTCTTCGATTCGAGTGTTTTATCCGACCCATTTATTCGTAACTCAAATTTTAGTTTAAATTTATACTCACCCCAACACTGACATAGATCAGGAGTCCAAGAAGCATACACCACTTGGTGATCATATTTTACAACTTCTATAATCATGATGATAAATAAAAATAAAAAAAATAAGAGAGGAAAAATTACGAATATTTTGCTAGGTAAGTACACGTAACTCTGCTATAAATTTAGCAGATGGTTTCATATTAAACAATACCTGTTGTCAGTTGTGTTTGCTTTTTCGTAGGAATTTTACCTGATCCCACGTTGGATTACCCACATAAAACAGTTTCATTCGAAAATTATAAAAAATTTCTGAATAATGCGAAAGGCATAACTTGGATAAAACAGTTTGGTTGTTGCTGTGAAATGAAATTCGCAGACATTCCACAAATTTTCAAGTCAGTAAGACAACCCTTAGAAAAGAAATACTGTCGTCATAGAAAAAAATTTTTATTGTTTTCAAAATGACAAATTGCAACGAATAATTCGAGTCTGCGCATAACAATAATAATTTTTCAAAACGTTTTGTTTGGGCTCCTATTATTTAAGCTTTCTAGTCGTCTGTTGCTGTAGAGTATCTTCAAGTATGAACATAATTCATTTTTGTGGTAAGACAATGTGCAGATAATCGACGAAATTCTAATACGTTTTTTGAAATGACATTTTTGAAAAATGAAATTGCAGCAGTATAATCAAGTACGTACAATAATTACTGGTAACCTTCGAGAAAAAGAACAATTGAAGCAATCAAAATTATTAATCACGTATTATTGTAATTGAGAAATCAACTAAAAAATTGATTTTACCTGAAATATCAACGAAAAATTCAACACGAAAAATTCAGCTGCATTAAATTCTATTTTGTCGTCAAAGAGTTGACTTGAAAATATTTTCAACTGAAATTAAAAAAAAAAAGTTTTATTTCTTGAAAATAACTGAAAATTATAATTTGCCAAAATTCTTTCCCAAATTTCAAAAAAATGGTTTTCAGCTACGAATTACATTTTTTGAGAGCTCTAAGCAATAATCCCAGCTATATACTCAGAGCCATTGACCAAACTGAAATGGCTAAACCTATCTAAATTTTTAATATAAATGGGAACACAAATACTAAACGATTAGATCAGGTTATAGTCTTCACTCCTTTTGGATTCTGATATACAAGTATTTGCACAATATGTCCACTACATAAACAAGTAGGCTTACTACTACTCTAGTAGCACTGATATTTTGAAAATATATCGAAATACTCGTAAGTATAATTATTATGAAAAATCTCAAAATTATTTCAAATGCTATGATAATACCCATAATTCTCTAAATGGTTGAATTTTACCACAAATTTGCCTTATTGAGCCTATTTTTTGCCATTTTTCTCTCGAGGCAATTTGTGACATCTGCTTTGCACAAAGAGTAGTTAATATCCTAGTTCGTTCTTATTTTCATAAAGAAAAGAAAAGTTAGAAAATCTTTTGAACTGTTGAAAATATTTTTTTTTTTTAACTCTCTTAAACCAAATTAACTGGCCTCCACTTTAAAAAAAAAATATTTCAAATACCTACAGTCGAAGCTCGATAACTCGAAGTTGAATGGAGGGAAGGATTAATTCGACTTACAGAAGTCTTCAAATAATGGAGATTCGAGTTAAAGAAGTTAGTTTATTTCAAACGTCGAGTTATAGAGATTTTAATCGCCAAAAAAAATTGTTTTAAAAAATATGAAAACATCGGTCTCAGAGGCTGATAATGCAGTAGTTGACTAAATTCTTAAATGTACCAACATTAAATTATTAGATTAATTAGTAATACTTGAAATTGGGTCAATATTATTGCTGCTTGACAAAAAAATCACAAAGAACTATGTTATACATATAAATTTGTGTTTGTGCATGTATAAAATAATTGAAGGGATAGTTGAGAAAAAAGCCTTGGTGATAATTTATAAGCTGCAAAAGCATGAATCAAAACTCATATTAAAACCAAAATGTGTGTTAATTCTTACATGATTATTTAGCTGTAATAAATCCACTTCCATTTGTAATGTATGAACCAAACAAATTGTTTTATTTCCCTGCAAATAAATAAATTTGAACAATTAAGTTATCTATAATTTAAATGTGGGAGAGCATTAACTGAAAATTGTTTTTTTTGGCACTAGCACTAGAAAAACCACGTTTTACTCGATTACTCAAAGGACCAGATGGCGTCGTATAACACAAGTCAGGTATTCTCAAAATATTGGTCCTTTGAAAAGTACATCTCAAAATTTTGAGTGGCGTCGTATATGACGCCACCTGGTACTTCTAATGCTAATGGGCGATTCATTCTCTTGTTTTTTAGGATCATTCATTTCCTAAAATCTCATCAAGTTTATCTCTTTTAACCCACAAACTTTGTTAGCACAGGCGGACTAATATTTTTCCGAACGAGGGAAAGGATGTACATATCATTGAATTTACCTACCTCGTCTCTTGTATTCACCACCACATGCAAAACGGAGAAACACAGCACGAAGTACAACATAATCGATGAGCCAAAGTAGCCATTGTAAACGACTAAATTCGACTCGTAGTCTTCGCCAATGAAGTAAGCAATGTCTCTGGAAATTATCAGATAGGTGAAGGAGACGATTTTCGTGAGAAAGGAAATGGTGAGAAATGCCAACTGCCATCCGTACAAATAGCTTTGAATTTTACACAATTTTCGCAGCAAAGAGTGGACCTGTATTAATATTTTTATTCTTTCAGGCAGCTGACCACCTTGATAGTAGCTGTTCGTTTCAAAGGTCTTCGTCAGCTTGACCCACTGTTGGTTGAGTTTCTCGAAATGCTTCGCAATGATCTTGAGCACGGTCAGTAAGTAGCAAATGTCAGCCCAATAAATAAGTCCGGCAGAATAGCGGATGCACAATATAACAGATATGTGCTCGGGACTGCAAATGAAGAAGGCAATAATATCGATGATGAGCCAAAATGCTAACCCACCTACGACAATTATGATCTTCGGTTTCCACCAGCCTTTGTTATAGCGCAGACGAATTCCAATTTGGTGCATCAACTCGTCCACATGGCAAAGCGTGTCGATGGTGGAGAGTTTCTTCTTGAAATGCAAATACGAAGTGAGAACGGACAGAAATGCTGTTATGGTTTCGGAGCCAAAAAATACAGAATCGCTACACGTGCGCAGAAATTGTACTTTGGTGAACGGCTGCCTCAGATGGACAAGCAAGAACATGTTTATGCCAAATTCAACGACCAAGTACACCATTAGAGCAACCATGAAGATAGATTTGATAATCGATTTTTGCCGGGTTCGAGGATTGAAACGAACGAGACCAAAAAATTGGAAAAAATTTAGAGGGTAGAAAAGGAATTCTTGGGCACTGCACCGAGCACGATCCATGTTTTCAACAGATCTCGTAAATTAATGAAGAAATTCTACAGAAACTTGAAAAATGACCGGCGGTGACATGGTAACATAAGTTGTAATTACGAGGAAAGAACTGAATAATTTAATTGACAGCCCACTTGAAAATTTTTTAATGGGCTTTTGTTGAAACATCGAGTGAAAATAACAAAAAATTAGTGATTCTTGAGGGTAGGTAGCCTATGTCAAAACAGGAAAAACTGAAAAACATTTCGTAATCTAAACTGTCATTTGACCACGAGTTATAAATGGAGACCTATTTTTGTCCAGCTCCAAAATGAGCAGTGAGCAGGCGAAACTTTTAGTACCTATGCTATTCTGTACAGAAATCGTATGCACCTAAATTTAGCTTTTCACAAATTTTTCTCGCATAAAGCTAAAGTCATATATTCAGTTCAATGGTTGAAGGTCATTTTCGGGTTGTTTTACTTTCATATGTGATTTACTCTGAAATAAATCAAAGCCATGAGACATAAATGGGCTTTGTATCTCAATAGAAAGAAAAAAAACAAAAAGAGTAGATAGGTACTATAGATACTCATTCTTATAATATGAAAATATTAAATTAAATGTCCAAAAGATATTTTTATGAAAAACAATACCAATGATTTAAATATTTTCATCTTCTCCGCATTACATCTGCAAATACGAAAGCAACGAAACAGTATATGAAAATATTTATAATTATCTTAAAATATGCTCATTAAATTAAAAAATGCAATTTCATCGTATCATCGTAATGAACTTTTGTTGTTTTTTTTACTCTTATCCACTCTTTTTTTTTTTTTTTTTATTTGAAGGTCATTCGATTTGGATTGGATTCACGATTTACGTTTCATTCTTATCTCGGCGTCGGCGAATTTTTTATCAAGAACTAAGAAGTTGAATCTCTTTTCTTCATTATAATAATATTATTAATAATAATTATTGTTAAAATAATACTCCAATTTTTAAAATCATCGAATATTTTTAATGTCTCTCTAACTTGATACACCTTATGGAGATATTAAGCTTGCGAAGTGTTCCTGTCAAATACTGCGAGGTATCAAAAATTCATTCTCACCGGTTCTTGCTAGTTGTTTCTGCTATTTTATAGTTACTGGTATCTGTGATTCTGTATGCCTGCTTTTAATTTTAGGAGAATGACAGAGTCGGAAACATCTTGGGAAACAGAAGCTATCCATCAGCAAATTAATAAACAAATTGAATTTTGCGGCTGGCAACTATTTGAAACGGATGAAGATGATTGTTTGAGAATCAGAATCGGTTCTATACTCCACAGCAAAGTAATCGAGACTGGTGACATTCATAATCCACTACCACTTCGCTTCTATGTCGATATTTTCAACCCAGAAGAACGCGAACAAATAGAAAAAGTGTTTCAGAAAATTAGAGAAGTAATTCCGGTGCCGAATAAAATAAATTTTGGCTGTACATTTGTGACTGTGTACGAAGAGAGTAAACAAACAGATGAAATTATATTATTTCGATGCACCCAACCACCTAGCCAAAAAATATTCATTGAATCAAATGGACGCACTTATAAGGATTGGGGTGATTTTATGAAATCCAACAAAATACAGAATGGCTGCGAATATTTTGCACCCAGTAATGGTGTTTATACAGCTGACGGGCAGATATGGAAATTCAAAAAAAAAAATGTCAGCAGATATTTTGATACAGCATTTACTGTGGCTGGTTTGGTGTGCATCGTTGCAACTGTTGAAATTCCGATCATATCGACAGTCTTCTGTATCGCTTTGTATCTCTATGGAGCACATCGGTCTGTGTCAACCATAATTGACAGATATCAGCATAAAGAATCCACTAGTAATGTTGAGACAGTTTTCAGTTACCTTACACTTTCGACAATTTGCCTCACTCAATTATGCATAGTCATGGTCAGCTACAAAGAATATTTTTTCAAAGAATTTGGAATACATTGGTGTAAACTAGTGTTCAGTACGATAAATGGTACAGTTTTATGCTTAGATGGCATCAGTTTTGTTATTAGCTTAAGTATTTTTTACTCGAAAACCATGAAAGATAAAAAACTGACAACTTCGGACATGTTCAATTTGCTGCTCCAAGCATTCTTGCTGTATGAGCAAGCGATAAATACAATCGAGTTTCTTGAATTGCTTTCGGACACCAGTTACTTCCGTTCGTTTCAAAAAATGACAAAGTCTCAAAAACGAAACTGGAAGAAGCGCAAATCAAAAGAAGCTAAAAAATATTCGGAGAGCAAGAGCAACAAAATTTTTGAATATCAAAACGATTTCTTTCGTTTGACTAAATGGTTTAGTAACCAAATTCTAAGTAGAGCTGGAGAATATTTGATGAAGAATGTTGTTCAATGCATAATGGGTTTCGCTGGGACGATTTTCGCTGGAATAATAGCGAATGCATGGAGACGAAACAGACTGTGATAAGCTTATGTAAAATTTCTATTTTTAAGTAAATTAAAATTATAACCAAATTATAACTATTCTTTTTAATATTAATTTGGTCGTATAAATTTTGATCAGCCTGACTTGACCTGTCAACTTCAAATGCAAATATGATTTATCTCGTAATTCCTGCTCTTATGGTTCATATTAAAATCCTATGAGTGAAAGGTGATATTGTTTCTCACAGATTTATTTTGGGAATGGCAATCTGCTCTAAACGCACCCACCTCTCCCCAATCGACGAAGTTCCTAATTTGTTAAAAATTTGTGAATGAATCCAGATTGACTTGAAAAGAGGCAAGTCGTCAAAAAAATGCACTTAAAACTTTTTTCTTTATTCTGAGGGAACATCCCCGAAAGCACATACATATTTTGAAAAAATTCCGAAGTATTTTAAAGGTATTTCCAAGTATTCAAAATATTACAAAAAATGAAAAAAATAAGAAAATATTTTAATTAGGAACTGAACTAATTTCGTTGATATTCTTTCTAGATGTCATTCTCATTACAATTTAGAAAGCTTTTTTGAAATTATTGAAATTTAAAATTCTCTCAAAAATGATATTATTTTCGATAATAAGAATATACTTTATTCTCAACAAAAATCATTTCACCTTAATATTATTTTTCAAATTTTATGGAAAAATTATTTTCATAAATGAGAGTAAATATTTATTATTTTGTTAAAATATTCCAGACTATCAAATATTACCATAAATTATTTGTGGGGGGCATAATTAATGCAAAGTCCTAAACTATTGGAATTTAAAATTCTTCATTTTTGCGACTTCTTCTTCTTGTTCTCATACGCTCAAGGCTCAGGGTTTACGCCTCCAAACAAAGATGAAGTTTTAATAATTTCAACAAAACTCTATACCCATGTATGGCAAATGGCAATCCTGGACTGTGGACACCTGACATGAGTATTCTTTTCGTTTTTCTGTTTTCCGTCTTTTCAACTCAATTTTTTGGAAAATTTATATATTTTTTAATTAATTAAATTTTAAATTTATTAATTTTGATGTAAATATATATCGATACTAAATAGCTATCGAAATTTAATTAGTTGAAAAAAATCGAAATTTAAAATAACTCATTTTCTTAAACGCGATCCTGGCGAAATTTTCTAGAACTTCCAGTTTTTTCTAGTAAATTGATAGAAGCGCTAACTACTGTTTTGTTTACTAAAAATTTGTTTATAAAAATAAAGTCAACAAAAAGAACCTTTTTTTACAATTTCAATTTTCATTCCACCGATTTCCGAATTCCCAATTCGCGGAACTGGAATAGAAACCTAGTTGTTGCATGTCCAAACCATTTTCTGAAAGTGAGAAATTGTGCTAAAGTTCGTTTACTAATCATATTATTCATTCGTTTTTATTCGCATGATCGTGTAGTGATCATCGAGTCGTCTTTACCAGTCCTCCATTTTGGGACCTTTGAATTTCGTCTCCTTTTATCTTTCAGTCTCATACAATGAGCGTTGAAGAAGTTTGCTCTTTCCGAAAGGAATCTCTGATTCCGCAGATAGAGGAATCGACTGAAGAGAATGAGGCACCGAAGAGTAGGCTGGTAACGATCCTCGATGATATAGAGAGCCGTGTGGAACGATTTCGTCGAGGAGCTTTGCTGATGGAAGAAGAAAAGGATCTGCTATTTTCTAGTATCGATGCTGTTCGCAATTCGGAATTGTTGAATGATCTTGGAGAAAGTAAGTATTACTCTTTCTTAAAAGTACTCTAGGTTGTAGCTAACTTGAACCATTCTTTTTTCCAGACGATAAAGAAGAGATTATGCACTACACCGAAAGAGTTTCATCCAGATGTGGCACCGTTGAAATCAGCGTTCGTACCGTTCGAAACCAAATGCAAGAAGAAAGTCTCAATCAGGTTAACGGGTTCATCGATACTCTCGTCGTAGACTTGCATAATGACCCATTTGTCGTCAGAGAACGTTGTATTTCCTATATGGCAGCTTGTGGTTCTCGACCTGAGGAGAACATCGACAAAGGCTTCGAGGTAGCTGTCCTTGGTTGCAGTCTAGATGATCAAAAACGAATTCGTCGTCGTCTACAAGGGCTGTTGAATTACATCGAATATTTTCATAAAATTAAAACCGTAGATGATTAAGTAATCAACACTTTCGAAGTAATCGATATAAGTTTCTTTTTTCCATAACTCGCGTATTTAGAAAGTTGTCGTAACTCACGAAAATGAGTCATTTTCTACATCTTATCCAACTTCTTAAAATCGTTTTCGTTCTTTTTAGTCATTTTCCACTAAGTCTGCAAATATTTAAGACGCAATTGTCGGTTTATGGCTACCCATGTTTATGAAATCAAGTATATTTATTTCTGTTCGCCCACGTTTTGGATTCTCCTTTTTTGTTGTTCGATTTGTACATTATTTGTTGTTGATTTCGTTTAATAGTGTCGCGAGTTCGGATTTCATTTTACTATTCTCACTTTTTCGAATGATCTGTAAATTCGATATTAACATTAATTTAAAGAATGATAGATCTATTTTTCGTGAAGCATTCCTGTTTCTTTACATTCGAATTTGTTTACCAGGATGGTCGCGTTCTCGTATTTTTTCACTTATAATAAAAATTATTGTTAACAATGTATGTCTTCTTCATGAAAAAGTATGAAGTGAAGGCGAATCCTTCTCTAGCTCAAATGAGATATGAAAATTCCAACAGGATTTTATTTTTGAAGAGCATTGAGTTTACGCAAAAGTTGTTGCTTGTGTAGTGTTCTTCTGAAAAGAGACAATTTCCCACAGTAGGCGAACGAAATTGATTTTCAAAAAGTGTTGAACTTTTCTTTCCTTGGAACAATTGTCCTTATGAAAGGAAATTGTTGGAGAGAAAAAATCCACAGTTTGCATACAGGAAAGAAAAAAAAGTTGAAATAACGAATACTGTTAAAAATTTTATTTCCTTAGGCAACATAAAGGTCGAAGAAAAAAAAGGACAAAACGAAAATTAGTACAAAAGTTAATAATACACCTATACGACTATTTACAAGATTTTTAGTTTGTTCGACAAACGGACTTTAGAATACTTTTTTTTCGTTTATGTTTTGATTTTCCACACTGCAAAACGATGGTACCATTATTGCAATATCTGGGATGCATAGCTGATGGTCCCAGTGAGCCTGTAACATTCCAATTATAAAATAGTATCAAGAACAATAAATTTCCCAGAAATCAAAGTATCTACTATCTACCTATACAGCTGATTAAATAAACTCGAAAATATTGACGTTCTTTGTGATACAGAAAAATAATAATAATAATAATTTCAGAACAAACGCTTTACTTGAACAAAGAATTAGAGGTCAAAAGCAAAAAGGACAAGAAAAACTTCATTTAGCAGGAAATTAGAATTTCGAAGAAACCAAACAATTAATAATAATAAATGAGTAGTTTCATGCGGACAAAATATCTACATATTTTTTTGTTCAAGAATAGCTTCAACGAGAAATATTTCGTGCTGAAATATTCACAGTAACATATCATTATTTTACATCTAAATCTAAGTACGACTTCTCTACGGAATAAGAGCTTCAAAAAGAAATATAAGTAAGTAACTCGAAAAAGTTGAATTACATGGACCCGAGAGTAGGTTGATTTTTTTCTCTCTCCAAATAGCTTTCATTTCTGAAAAATAGAATACAAACCTCAAGAGCCCTTTCTCTATATCTAAATATTGTATTCAAAATTTATAAATAATATAAGTATATAACAGAAGAAAATTGAACTCGAAACACCAAAAGTAAGTAGAGATCAGTCCTAAGTGGACGTAGCTATGTTAGCTACATTGTTTTTAATAAAATAGTGATGCTAATCAAATTCACCGTACTTACTAATCGTCAACGAATGTAATCCATTTTCAGTCATGGAATACTCTTCTTCTTCTTGGCGACGTAGTTCGGCTAAACACTGGGTGGCCAAATACCAAAACACAGCATTTACATTGATGTCTTCCTTCACAGAAGTTTTTATCAATTTAGCACCCAAAGCTCTGGACAATAGTTCCGCTTCTTTGCTAGAAAATCAGAATTTTTTTCAACGCTTTTTTAAAATAACGTAAAAAAAAGAACGATTATTATTTTTTTCAATTGAGGACTTTCACTTACGGGTCAATGACACACTGGTCGACAAGATCTATTTTATTTTGTACTAATACTGTTGGTATTTCACCACATTCGTCTTCCACCTGGAATGGCAAAAAATACGATAAAAATCCTGGAAATTTATTTTTCTTTTAAATAAAATTGCCTTCTATTAAAGCATTATCTCAAGGATGCAAATCGGAGATTACTTGAATCTAATTTATCAAATTTTCGACATGATTCATTAAAATGAAAAATAGAAAAAAGTCGACTTTTCAGCTTCATTTTAGGAAGAGAAATAAGTCACTAATTATTCATTCGAATTTTTACATGCGAGGTGTAGCCATCTGGCGACCTGAATTTTTCTAATGATCTAACCTTTCACAACCCTTCTAAACCGATTTTCTGATAACCCACAATCGTTTTAAATTTCCATCTTCGCATCTAAACTAAGCTGCTGCATCTATACACGTATTCAGCTAAGGAACCAGACCATCGGTTACCCGTCAGTTCAAAAGAGAAAGAAAAATGCACTAAACGCCGCTAGAACAATGGATGGGAACCGTATATTCTTTAAAACCAACATTCGTCCGATGAAGGAGTTGGAAAAAAAAATTACCTCATCTAAACACAATGGTAAGACAGTACAGGATGCCGTAAGACGGTTTATATGTTAACTGCGCTTCATTATAAATTATATTTACTACAAATGGACTGCAGCATTTCGCATTTTTCTAGTTAATTTACAAAAGATTTTTTTTTTTTCTTTGAAGACTCGAGCAACACCAGTAATTTTGGAAAGACAGAATCACCCTTCCACCTATTTTAATTAAAAACAACATTTTGTCGACAAATGGGCTATGTAATGCTATTTTTTCACTCACATGTGAATGAGACGTAAAAAAATCAAGATTGCAATAAGAGAATTATAAGAATTATATTCAGTGCACACAAAACGACTTTATGGGCGAATGTGAGACGGCGTATTACAAACTTTTTTCTATTCTGGAAGAAAATGACTTAATCGACGTAGTACACGATTTCACAATATGCAATGACAAAAAGCAGGTTTTCACACGAAAAATCGGTAGGAACGATTATGAGGAAATTGCTTGGAATTCAAAAAGGGAAATAACTTTTGACCACTTCATCAGTTTGGTATGAACAGACACCAACAAAAAAATAGAGAGAAAAGACGAATAATATGTTTAGAAATTAGAGATCATGAAAAATCAGTGACGACGGTGAAAAAAATTTGTTTCATCTTCCGAAATGAATTTGATTCCTATAGATAATTTCATTTTATTTATTTATGCTATGGCTAAAATTCTATCTAAAATATTCTCAACCTACAACAGAACATTTTTCATTTATTCAAAATAAAATTTCAAGGTTTCTTAATATTTTTATTATTGAATAAATTTGTTTATGTTTGCTGATTCTTTTCTTCTTTTTTTTTCGTCATGTTCAAGTAAGAGTGATTTTTTTAATCCTATATTATAAGTTAACAAAGAAGAAAAAATACAGTTGAAAATTATTGGATATTTTAAGAATTTCAAGAATTCATTTGCGTGGAAAATATAACACAACAGATATAAAACAACCTCATTAACTTTCTTCTTTGCAATGGAACCAACTTAATATGATAAGTCACTCTCCCTCCTTCCCTCCCTCCCTCCCAAAAAATGTAGTAAATGAAGGTAACTGAAAGCCAGGAGCAAACGATGTGACATTTTCAACAAAATCAAGACATAAACAAAGATGAGCCATTTTTTCCAGCACTTTTCCATTTTACTAAAAATTTCATCCACCCTCCTCTCAAGCAACAAGATGTAGGAAAACTATGTTACACAGAGAGGTCAAAAAAAATTACGAGCTATTTAATGGTGAAAAAATTTTGCTCTTCTTCACGATTTCCTCGCTCACCTTTTCACGGTGCCAATGGCCGCCATCCATTCGAAAAAATTTACATGCATTATAACCATCAATCAAAAAAAAAAAATCCAGTTTACCTTCACTTTCCACGAATGAATGGCTTCGAAGGAACTGCGATCGGTGGATGAGAATGCTAAAACGCAGGCCTGCGCTCCGCGGTAATACGCCTTGGTGATGGCATCGAATTCTTCTTGTCCAGCTGTGTCCCACAGCATTAGTCGAACATCTTCGCCTTCGCACCTACGGACCAGAACGTATAAGGAAAACAAAAAAAAAAAAAGGTACCTCCACGCTACACAGATGATAAAAATGTAGGTAAGAAAAAAGAAGGCGACGCAAAAAAATTCTTAGCCCAGTGATGGTAGTACGTATAGAATGCAGTTAAAATTAGACAAATTGAATACTGGGGAATACCAGGCCAGAGCAACAGAGAACAAGGCTTCTAACTACTTTGTGGTTTCTATTGTCATTTTAATTTCATCAAGATTTTCGCAAAAATTTCGGCACGATTTCTTCAAAATAGGTATAGAAACAAACTCGAGAAACTCAGCTTCATTTGGAAAAAGTAAACCGCTCACGTAAGTGGGATAGTAAATCTCAGCTAATTTAAATCATGAATCAACTTACTGTATTTGACGTTCTAAAAAATCTACTCCGATTGTTTTTTTGTACTCTCGGGTAAACGTACCCCTGCAATACCTTTGTATCATGCTGGATTTGCCAACAGCACCATTACCCACAATCACTACCTGCAAATGAAGTAACAAAAAAATTAATTCTGCTTCGAAATTATTCTTTTCTTGTGGGCGCTGTAAAGAGGATAATATCGGACTTTGGTTAACATCTCATTAAAATAATAACTTTGACAGCTTATTAGCAAATCTAATCAAGGCCTGGTTCATGATGGGAAAATGTATTTTATTTTATTCTAAGTTCCTGGGCGATCAAGCAATGATCACATAGGAATATTTTTCTCTCCCTCTCTCTTCATGCTGATGGGTGATTCCGTATTCGCAGATTAATAATTTTCTATAGGATTCTCCATAGAGTACAATGTTGAAAGCCTCAAAACTTTTTGAAATGAATTATACTCACTCCTATTTTAAATTTTTATGATTCATCGAAAGTGTGACTAACATTCCTTAGCCGCTAAAAGTTAAAATTACAAAATATTATACTAGTTGACGATCTACTAAGCCGATAACCAATATTTGTAAAACCGACTCTAAAAGGGTTAAGTACCAATGTAGTGCTCCATTAAATCAGTATAAGCAATCCAGCACTTTGGTGTCTCATTCGAAATCTACATTCAAAGATTCATTTAAAACAAAATCTCGTCCATCAGAGTGGCTCATTATAATCCAATTTTGAAATTCGAACAACCATCAAATTCTACTTTGATATCGAGGAGTATCTAAGGGGTGGGCATGACCCACCGATTATCAACAAAGAGCACATATACGCAACCTGCCACAATCGTTTCGTTTCCAACTAACCGCAACAAATCAGCCTGAAAAGATGATCAACAGACGTCGGCAGTCGCACTCCAATGAACATACCAAAATAAATTACTTCGCTTTCGTATACAGGAGCCGTATAATACATCGTAAATTTGCCAAACCACACGGCGAAAAGAGAAAAAAAATGCCTCCAGTACCTTCTTAGAGGAAGCAAAATCTCGAATAGCTATCGGAATTATTTCAGACAAAATTATAATGAATTGCCAAAAAAAAAATTATCAACACTCGTACACAAATCGTTACAAGACACTTCAAAAATGATATTAAGCTGTGCGAATGCTGCTCGACCAGTATTTCATATAATTATCGTACATATTTAAAAGTTCGTTGAACGGTTAACTATGTGGAAAAAATACCAGAAAAAATACATATGCTTCCACAATATTTACGCTACTTGCTGTAAAATACCACCAAATCCACTGCAGAAGCCACAGGAATCACAAAATTTAACGATTCAACCATTTTTTCACCTCCTTTTTTTGAATTACGAGTACAAGATGAAACCGTTTTTCAACTTATCCACCAAAATGCACACACACACGCAGTTAAACTAATAATTAACATTCACAAAAGTAGGTACCTTGTAATTAAAAAAAAAAAACTGTGAAATTATGCAAATGCGGCGGGCAAGGGGGGAAAGCGTGAATATTATCCTACATGTCAAAACACTCAACTACCGGAAATATTTCTTAACATGAATTTCTTTTCTTTTTTTAATTTTTTCAACACACTCTAAATAAATGAAACGTATCGAATTTTATATAATGATAATGGCGGTATACAACTCACACGACACTCAAGAGAAAAGGAAGCAGACTAATTTTCTGACCTCAACAGAGCAGCACATATACCTATCTGTCTCAGTCACTGGTCGAATTACCTATATTTTTCAATTTAATGGACACACGAAATGAAGAATCGATAAATGTAATTGTCGAATGCATACAGCAGAGGAATGGGAAAATGCCTTCTTTTTTTTAGATGAAAAAAGTCGACATTAAAAGTCGTAACAATAGAAGCGTATAGAAATTAAATTGCGAATTGAAATGAATCAATAAGCCCAATAAGCGTACGTACGACAAATGAGGTCATTACGAAATACGAATCATTAAAATCCGCTCGAATAAAAGTCGCAAAATTTTCGGGAGCCCAAGTATTTTCAAAATAAAGTTGCTGGGTTCAAATCATGTTGCCAACTTAAGTCCAAAACCAGAAAAATTTTTCAAACATTACACATACTCTGAAAATATTATGTGGATATCCGATATCTTACAATTAGTTTGACCGCGTATATTGCAGTGGTTTAACCAACTTATTTTTGTTTTGAGGGGGGAAGGGGGGGAGGCACAGTTTTAGGATTACCAAATCTGTCTTAGAAAAATACGTACTGATCGAGATACTTATCATCAAAATGTTGTGTTCACTGTTCACCTCGCTCATAAAACTGACCCTAAAAATTTTTGGCTCGCCAAGTTAATACTTGAGAAACTAGAATTTTTTCATTCTGGAAATTTTTTTTGGGTAAACAAGAAAATTTTCGAGCAATTATTTGTGTGAACCAGAAAATTTTTTCTATGAGCCGCCCTCAATCTTCACCTCTCAGAAAACATTTTTGAAAATTTTCGAAACTTTTTCCACAAAGAAATTCCTGGAATAATTTTACATATTATTGTCAATTGCAAACTGTGGGGAGAGAAATATTTTCAAAAATAATACAGTGTTGAACAAGTTCAAAATATTTTGTCCATTTTTTAGAAATATTTCAAATATTTTGAGAATATCATAAATAGATGTGTATAAAGCTCAAAAAATTTCAAATATTCAAACTGAATGGAGTAAAGGTGTACACACTACAAAGAGGGAAATAAAATTAGCAGATTTTCAAAATGACCAATTCTCACAATTACACGGTATTCAACTAGTCCAAGTATACAGTAAAAATCTCAAACTGAAATCAAGAAGCTAAACTTATAACTATTCGCTTCTAAAAATTCGTCGATGGCATCCTTTGTAACCCGACATCGACGTCCGACATTAAAACAAAATCGAACCATGCATAAATTTCCGTTAAAACTGCATATAACTACGTTCTCTCAACTTTTCTTTCCTCGTTAGCAGTTACTATATACTAATTTGATGCACAATTAAATTGGTTAAAACGAACATCGTGGATTCTAGCAAGTCACCGTGCAGATATACCGTTCAACCGAAAAAACTAATTTTAATGCTGACGAAATTGATAGAGGAATATCTTCTAACGACTCTAAAGTGGATTAAAGGAATGTTGAATAATAAATACTATAGAAGAGACTAGTTCGATACGACAAAAAAATATGATCCTGGAGTGCAGATAATTTTTTGAACCATACAGTTTCGATCTGGTTTTGGTACATCCAGCCTGACTATAGGGCTCCAATTAATTTTATATTCTGTGCATTTCCAACATAACTGAAGTTGTAATAAAAATAATTGCACGGTGGAGCATTGGGGCATTCTTCGAATATGACACCTCTGCTCTGAAGATACAACAAATAATTATTTTATCGTACTTCGAGCCTCAAGTCAAATAGCACGAAATGGAACATGAAATTCACTTTTCTATCACTAAATTTTGACACAGATTCTATTGGTTCTTAAATACAAATTTCATTACCTATATTTACACTCGTGCCAAATAAAGAGATCCTCAACATTATAACTTCTTGTAAACTGCGCCTAACTCTTTTTCTCACAAAATCTTTATCTGACCAAAAAATAGACCACCTAAGAATCACGCAACACATAATCTTGAAAAATAAGACTTATAAAATAACAAAAATCAAAGTGATAGCAAATCTAGATGAAGCATCTCCACATGAAAGCATGTTAAGAGATTTAAGATTAAATATTTTTTCCATTTATGGCATAAAAGCTTTTCGGGTGCCCAATTAAAATATATAAAGAAATAAGGCTGAATGATGAATATTGTTCCGAGTTCCACTTGATTGCGAATGTGCCAAAAAATTTCCTCTTAAATTGCATAATGAGGTATAATTTTCGTATTACCACGCGGGCTTCAAATGAGGCTCTTTTCCACCAGTTGCCATAAATTAACACTTACTTTTATCGCGATTTCTAAATCCTCTTCTCTCATTTTCAGGCCACATTGAAATTATGGTGCTGTATTCCGAATAAGAAGCAACACTTGATCTACTCCGGTTGAATAATTACATCTGAAAGCAAGAGAACGCATACCAAGAAATAATCATTAAGCCAAATTTGTACTTTTTTCACCTCTTCAATTTTTGATGCTATCATGTCAAAAAACTGACGAATAGAGATGAGAAGTTGGAATAGGAAAAAAAAAATCAGAAAAACGGATCTAACAGAATCACGATTTTACATGCACGTAATATTCATCTTGAGCACTTATAGCAGTACTTTTTCAGAGGTACCTAATTTAATTTGCAACGAAAATGGAGCAAATCTATGCTACAGAATCTTTGAATCTCTTTTTTTTTTCTTCATTCATTTTATTTTCAGAATACAAAAATTACTGACTGATTTCGATCGTTGAGAAGTACGTACCTATATAATTTGAGATATGTATTTACAAAATGTCACGAATTTCTAGAACCGGTTCGAGAGAAACGAAGCGGGAAAATATAGTAATACTAGGGTGGTGATAATGAAATTGACCAGCGGTATTTTTAATTAGTATACATCAATATCGGTGCAACTGGGTGAAACTTTTTTTTATACTTCAAATTATAACATAAGAATCAACAAGTCAAGTTACCTTGCCAGAAGACTAGAAGAAAGTATACTTATAAAGGATATAGCTCGCATGTTGGTGGTCAAAATTTACATATTTATTAGTTTTAAATACAGTACAACCAGTGACAGATAAACAAATATGGCTAAATCCAGTTTTGTGAAGCAAAATTAACCAAACTTAATTTTTTTTTGTAGTGTCAAGAGCAACAGAAAAATAGGCATATTCGCAGGATCAATGACCTCAAGTCATGTAAAGGATTGTGAGAGTAAAGCGAAAGTAATAAAAAAAAGAGTTAATTCAATAAATAAATCGATTAATACACACATACTTCATTTAGGTGCTCACACACTTCTAATTCAACCTCTACATGAAACAGCGTAACTGAATAACCCTGGTTAATTACTGTCAATAGAAGAGTCAAGACGAAACGTTAATTAAATATTCTGTGATTAAGATAATTAATATTCAGAAAATACCTAGAGTAATTATTTACGTGGCATCATACTTACAATAGGAGATGGAATGAAGAGACTTTTTTTATTGGTTACTGGCCAGCGATCGAATGTAATAATTTTTCAGAGTGATGAGGAAGGGAGAGGGGGAAGTTTTGTTCATCACCATGGACAATTAGAATTATAAAAAAATGATAACAGACCTTTAAAATACTTGACTGAATTTTAAAATATTCTGCCATCTAGAAGCTAATACGAGTAAAATGCTTAATATGGTCTTCAAAACTGACTTTCACGGTTTATTTGTACTTTTTTTTGTTTTCAAAATTTTAAGAAGTTCCAACTTTTAAGGTCCTTTTTCATTGTCTGATTAGTACGGACTAAGGACTATGATTGTTCCGTATGGCAGTATGGAATTTTTGGCACTTTTTAAAAACCATGATTTGAGTTGAAAACAGAGGCAAAGCACCCTCGAGAGAGGCTTTTGAGCAACCGGCAGAAATATTCTAAATTTGGCATTCTGCAAAAATGAGGACAAAACCCACTTCTTGCAGAAGTCTTTTATACCTCATTGAAGCGGAGGCACTATACAATATACCAAAGGTATTCCTCTTGAAAACAAACTATGCGTGTTCTACTGTCTAGTTTTATTATGTGAGTTTAAGACAATTAGTAAAATAATAATTTACTTCTAATTTGACAATGAGGGGTAAAACAATTAAATAATGATTGAAAATTTTTTGCATTTCCAGAAAAAGTCAAAACTAGTACCTTTGCCTTTGACTCTGAAGGTGCATAAGGAGCTGGAGGTTTTCTATACATAAAGCATCCTTCAGAGCAAAAGCTCAAATAATCTCTAAAAACGCAGTTGAAGATAGAGCAAAATATTTACATTCCGTGATAAATGCTAATTTCAATATAATCCACCCCACTAAGGAAAATGACACGGGGTTAGATTTACAGAAAATTGTATTTTATCCAATAAAAAAACCTATTCCTGACTTGAATAAGGTGAAAAACTACGCCCACAGTAAGGATCGTGCCTCCAGGTACCTGTCAAGGCCAGCAAAAATCAAGGCATCGTTGAACCAAGTTCGTCGATACAAATAAAATAGGGAAATGATGATACAGTGCAAGACAAAAAGAAAACTAACCAGATAATAGTGGTTAAAGAGGTGTTCAAAATGCAGGTTTCTCTGAGGAATTTCATAACAATTATTTCAATTTTATTAGGAAACTTCATGTCGAATTGAAAAATGGAGGACTAATACGAGGTGCTTCAGCTAAATAACCAGGTAATTGGTAACCACTAGGAGATTCTCTAAAATATTTTTTATTCTTCATGAATGTACGGACTAGGACAAATTATAATATTTTGTAAGAATGCAGCTTGAAACTTGATGAATTATGTAGTTGATTCATTGATTTATTCCTTGAGGTAGAAATTCTCGCAAATATAAGATTATGCTTCAGTGTATCACGATTCACGATACGATATCAGTGATTGACGATACAACATTTATATAATATGTAATGAACGATACTGAAATAACCCATACTGACATTAAACGGATAGATTCCAATTCCAGACAACAGACCGAGAGAGCACCTGCCTCAAGAAACATTCATTGGGCATTAGGGGAAGAGTAACAGATACATCCGCAGGTTAATTAAGAGTAAATTCATACCACTTTTCCAAATAAGACAATAAATTGTAGAAACTCGTAGTATCAAAATTAATTATTGTAGTAGGTACTTAAATTCAAACTTACTTCATCGAAGCTTTTCACGATCAAATTTGGGCTTTGTGGAAAGCAAGCTGAAACACAAATTACGTAGCTAGGAACAATTTGCATAAATTACACTGGCAAAGAATATAATGTAAAACACTGAAACACCAAACTTATTCACTGGAATCGCAAGAAAAATAATTATCAAACATCGAATGAAAATAAGAGGCGTAAATAATAAACTGTTATGAAAAATTTCCGAACAAATTAAAAATTCACATGAATGGCGACAGCTTTTCGACGAATTGAATTCTGAGAACAACTATAAAAAATTATTTAAAATAACTACTTGTTACTTGAATCCGAAAAAATGAAAAATCAACGAAGGGAATGAGAGTATGAGAGTTGTATAGAATTGTTAAAAGATCCACCACTTGTTGAATTGAAATTGAAATGAAAACGTACTGTTCTACTCAAACAAAAAAGTAAAAACACAGGAGAAGTGGAGACATCGGGAGACACTATTGGCCTATGCCATTGGGAGACACTCCATCAACATCGAGAAGGAGAAGCACGGTATAGGAGAAGCTCCCAAGTCCCACGAACGGCGAATCTCATTTGATCTCATTTTACATGACTCTTTTTATGAGAATGTTGGAAACACTGAAAAAAAAGTAAATAAATGAACTTGAACAGTTGACTTAACAAAACTTTTTCAATCATGTTTTTACCAAATAAATTCGAATTTCTGACCATGATTGTTTTCTACAGTTGTTACAAGTTGTGATTAATCAACGTTTTTTCATGAACAGTTGAATAAAATGAGCGATGTTGAAGCTACTGATGAATTATTCATCCTCCCACTTCGAAAAGCAGCTGAAACAACGCGAAACTCCACAGTCGACCTGCCAGTAAAATCTAAAATCAGATATGAGCTAACGTATCAATCGTTTCAAAAATGGCAAGAAACGAAAAATATGAACTCAATTGATGAACATGTCCTAGTAGCGTACTTCCAAGAACAGTCCACCGTGAAAACACCCGGAACGTTGTGGACGACGTATTCGATGCTCAAAAGTATGATTAATCTGCAGTTCAGTATTAATATTGGAAATTATACCAAATTATTAGCATTCTTGAAAGATAAGTCGAAGGGTTATAGATCTGTAAAACCCAAAAGATTCAGCGATGAAGAAATAACGAAATTTATCGACGAAGCACCAGACATAATTTACTTAGCAACAAAAGTATGTAGCTAAAATTTAACAATTTTGATAATTATCAGGTAATACGAAAATCTTGCAACGCATATATCTTGATGTAATCTGCTATAGAGTAACGATGTATTGCCATATTGACGAATTAACAGAAATTGGGTTAGAAATTGATGCATTGCGGAAGAACTCATTTGTTAATATGCTATTAATTTATAGTAGTAAGGTATCTTTTTAGGAGAATTTTCCAATTGTAGTCTCAATATATGAAGGACCATACGACCATCCAATCTTAACTACAACATGATCAAATTATGGATACGAAATTTACAGTCCAATCGGTTTTCCTTCTTTAGCTATATACAATTGGACTATTTGTTCCTTCAGGATGTATGCGTCGCAGGAATTTCAAATTATGATTGTGAAAAATAAATAGGAACACAGGGTTAAAGAATTCCAAAAATCCGAGTAAATCGAAAAATTTATTCGCGACTTGTAGAGGTCCTCTATTTAGAATACCAATGAAATTAGAAATAATTTCAATTTTTAATTTAATACGAACGAAAAATACCATTAAAAAATCCCGCCTCATCCAATGTAACCAACATCACCTTACTACAAAGCCCAAACCCAAACGTATTTTTGTGTTTTGTAGCTTCAGGTTCAGACCACTAAAAAAAAAAACTAATTTATTACGAACGGAAAATACCACCATACCGCCCTCCCTATTTTCGAGTTGGAAAACCGCAAATTATCAAGATAAACGTGAAACGGGATTTTTTGTTTTCCGCACTTGTTTATTTCTGTTTGCTGTTGATTTATTCGTTTATCTTGATAATTTGCGGTTTTCCAACTCGAAAATGGGGCGGTTTCCGTTCGTAATAAATTAAAATAGTATACACGAATCACGAACAGTTTGAAAAGTAATCGCGATAACCTCATGCAAATAACGGCTTACGGCATTCGGCTTCGCCTCGTACTGTAAAGTGTAAACATTGTACTCGGTAATCGCTTACTTTCCGCACCAATCGTGTAATCTACTAATTAATGTTCGAAGTTTAAATTAATGGTTCAAACCTTTGCAAAATAGCTGTTTGATTTGATGCAATTATTGTGTTGTGTAGTTTTATTTGAATTAAAATTTAGTTATGGACCTGCCGAAAAAATCAAAGGATAGATATGAAAGAATGTATAATGAATTTCAAAGTTGGAGAAGAATCAATGGTGCAGTATGTTTCTCTGAACGCACAGTTTTAGCTTATTTTTCATCTTTGAGTAAAACAAATAAACCCACGACTTTATGGGCTTATTATTCAATGCTGAAAAGTACATTGAATATTCATCATGGTGTTGATATCTCAAGCTATCCCAAGGTAACGGCATTCCTAAAGAGGGAGTCTGAGGGTTATCGTCCAAGGAAAACAAAGGTATTTTCTGAAGCTGAAATGCAGTCATTTATATCCGATGCTCCAGATGAAGAATGGTTGGATGTGAAGGTATGAATTGAAATAGTTTTCATAATAATTTGTCTTAACTGTAATATCAATTTATGAATGAGGTTTAATTCATCATGATACGTCACCTATAAGGCTATTATAAATTAATAAACGAAATTGTTGATAATAAATAACTACAATTTCTGAATTTCATTCTCCGTTCGTATTAAATTAAAATAGTATACACAATCGAATTGAAAAGTAAACGCGATTACTTTCCGCACCAATCAATTTACTATTAATAACTTAAGGTACTTGTACAAATCCCATTACGTTTATTTTACATAAATCATTTGCAACTTTGTTTATTTTCAACAGGTCGTACTAATATTCTGTGTGAGTGGTGCTTGTCGAACAGATGAACTCGTAAATATCAGCATCGATGATGTAGAAATTCATGGTAAAATGTATCTCATCAAAATTCCTAAATCTGGAACTGATCCAGCTCGCTCATTTGCTATTTGCGATCAATATTTTGACATTGTAAGAAAATATCACCAGTTGAGACCTCCGAACGCCCAGTCAAATCGATTTTTTCTCAACTACCAAAAAGGGAAATGTACTGCACAGGTTATCGGGAAAAATAAGTTTTGTAGAATGGCACGCGATATTGCCCACTTTTTGAAGTTGGAAGATGCTGATCGATATTCAGGTAGATCATATTTTTGTTTGTATTTAATGCTGAACTTTTCAACTCGGAATGCAAAAATTATTACTGTTTTTCAACTTTATTCAACAGCGTTCAGTTATCGACGAAGCTCACCTGTATTAACTAAAGATAGCTTGAATAGCCGAAACACTATAGAGATTACATCGTCAAGCTTGAATAGCCGAAACACTATAGAAATTACATCGTCAATCAGCCAGTCTTCCACTTCGATTAATAATAAGAAAAATAATAACCCGGAAAATACGTTGGTCAATATCAATACTGGTAAGCCTTAAGCTAAAATTTCCTGAAAAATAATATAATGAAATTCACATATGTAAGGGCAGGGATGAGTAGATATTTTTTTCTTTCGTTTATTGAGAGTAGTCATTTTTTTTTTTTTACGAATAATGGTGTTCTTAATTTACGTCGATTTCAGATGACTCTTCTACATCAGATAATTGGGTATATCATATTTTATAAACTGTTTTCCTAAAAAGCTAATATTTCTAGCGAGCGCTGGAAAGGAAACAAAATTAATGAAATTGAAAATCTGAGTTCTAAAAGTAGGAATGTCAGTATTTTGATTTTATAAATTGAAAAATGGATTATTTTCGAGACATTTCATCCTCTTTTATATTGTAACATAGAAATTCTTTACGTAACTTCCAAATTTATAATGTTTCATATAGATTATGGTCAATAACTAAAAATATTCTTACTTGCCGAAATGTCCTATCATTTTCCATAAAATAGATGGAGAATAGCGAAATGGAGATATCACTCATTCCGTACCAACTGATCGTAAATACTTGTTATTTCACATTTAAAATATTCAGTGATGTCCCTGTTTTGAACAGAAGGAAGCACAAGTCTATTATTTACCTCAGTGGCGCGAAGTACATTGTGTATAGAATTTACTAAGCGGTGCTGAATATTTTGAAAATTTCAGATGAGCTACTCCTTGAATTTAAGTGAAAATTTTTTTTCACGAATATTAATGCTTTTTTCAGCTGGTATGACCGAAGACACGATTCCTTCAGAAGTTGTTGCAGTAGAAATGGGGATATCAAATTCTGAGCCAATTTTTTGTGATGTAAATAATGGTAAGATTCTTGATGATTCGTTTAATTTCTCGTGAATTTATCGACATTTATTATAAATTTTTCTAATTTTAAGATTACTGTTCTAATCAGTTTCACATTACAATACTAATTTTTCGTACATTTTTACAGTTAAAATTGAAGCACCAGATTCTCCGTCACAAGCAGATGGAACAATGAACGAACCATTGAACTCTAATATGGTTTTCTGTGATACTAATGGTACGAGTTTTTCTGCCCTGTTTCCACTTATTTTGATTTTTTCAAAGTGTTACAAGTTGCTGTAATACTGTATTTAATTAAACTGCTCAAATTCACTTTTCCGATAAAATTTCGTTTCTTATGTTTTAGTTAATATTGAGGGGGTAAACTCTTTTTCACAAGTACTCGAATCACCGATGGAACCATCAAACTCTGATGGGTTTTTCTGTGAGGCAAATGGTAAGATTTTTAATGATTAGTCTTATTTTCTTCTTGCTAAGGTCGAATCGCTCAAAATATCATGATTTGCTGTAGCCTGTAGGCAATATTTATCTGAATATATTTCACAAATTACCACTTTTTTCAGCTATGGATGAAGAGCTTGAATCTTCTATACCAAAGTCTGACCTGGTTTTCTGTGATGAAATGGGTAAGATTCTTCATTATGTTTTCTCCTACTAGCTCGCATTCATGTCAGTATTTTCTTTGATAAAATAATCATACTTTATGCATTTTTATGAACAAGGTAGAATACTGAATAATTCCCCATGAGGGCTCTTTTACGCGAAAATTATGAAAAAAGTTGAAAAAGTAATCTCAAAATTTTGTGATACTTATTATTTTAATGAAAGTTATTTCTTGGCTAATGTTCATTTTTCCTATTCGATTTTCAACTGAATGACAAATAAAAAGCTCACTGAAAAAGAAATTTGTTGATAACCAACTAAAATTAATTTTTCTTTCAGATCTAGTCGATGAATCAGTTTCCAAAGAGCAATTACTCGGAACAACACCACAATTATCAAATTGCAAGCAAATTATGCAAGACCAAAACGGTAAGCCGATTTAGCTAAAATTAATTTATAATTCTTGGGTTAAAAATATTAATAGTAATCATAATGAAATAATGACGGAACTGATAGAAGTGAATGATACAAATTGCGTTATGCGTGTCTCAGGTCTTACAGAAATTGCCGAAATCGCGAACACAACTTGCGAGCAGATACTACCACCGCAGTCCAAAGAGAAGTACAACAGCGTATATCTGAGATTTCAAACATGGCGAAAAACGAAAAATGTTCCCATCTCGGAAAACGTTATGCTAACATATTTTACCGAATTAATGGAAACTATGCTACCCAGCTCTCTATGGGCTATATTTTCAATGTTAAAGGCAACTATCAAAATTTACGATCAAAGTGATATCGGTGCATTTTCGAAATTAATCGCTTTCCTCAAAAGGAATTCAGAAAATTATATTCCGAAGAAATCCAGTTTTCTTTCTGATGAAAACATCGAGAAATTCTTAAATGAAGCTCCAGATGATCACTACTTAGTAATAAAGGTAAAAGTTACTCTTTTCACTAAAATCTTATTATTTGCATATCTTAATAGTATTATATGTGTTTTGATAATTCGTATTAACTACATGTTTCCTGTAAATATTCAAGATGATTTATACAAAATTTTGAGCATGAAGGTCTCCTTTATAATTTGCATAAAAATATTAGTACAATACATAATCAGAATTTCATGTTCTCTTCTCATTTTGTAGGTTGCCTTGATTTTTGGCGTAATGGGAGGTCTACGTGTCGACGAATTGGTAAATATTCTCGAAAATGACGTTACCGAACATAATGGCATTTTTTTGGTAAGAATACCGAAGACTAAAACGAAGAGACCCAAATCGTTCACTATACACGATGAGTACTTCAACATCGTAAAGAAGTACATGTTGCTGCGTCCTCAAAAACCAACTTGCTCGAATCGTTTCTTCTTAAACTACAGAAATAGAACCTGCACTGTTCAACCAATCGGTAAAAACAAACTTGCTGCCATGCCAAGAAAAATTGCCGAATACCTCGGTTTGGAAAACCCAGAATTCTACACCGGTAAGTTTAATTTCTATTATTTTAATGCGATCCCCTATTTTCCTCACAATGTGCAGTGTCAAATAAAATATACATTCTCTTTAAACAAAATTTTTTAAAATATATAGTCGTAACGAAAATCAACTTTTATTCGTTCTTGCTTTGATACATCATACATAACAGCCAAGGAGTCGGAGGGGTGACGCTATTTTGAATGTAAAAAAAAAAAACCGCCACAATATAATTTACCCTTTTGTAACTTATTTTTTCATCCAGAATGCGTTGTGGAATCGTGGAAAAAACCCCTATGCTTATTACATACGTTGTGGTATACGAATATAAAAGGCTAGAACCTGGCTTAAACGTATTGTAAAAAAAAATCAAGTATGAAAATGAGAAACATAATAGAAATTATTTGAAATCAGTTCAAAGTTGAGAATAAAAAATTCGTTATTGTTATTTTTTTTTCTTCTGAATTTAACTTGAATTTTGAATCAAATTTTTCCCTCTGATCGAATAGACGATGCGAAATGATCACATTTATCCTCCAAATTGTCTCTATTCAGCTTACACAATGTGTATTGTTTTTGTAAATTTTTCATTTAGGACACTCATTCCGCAGATCGTCTACCAAACTAATTGGTAATGCTATTGGAGATTTGTTTAAACTGAAGCGACAAGTAGGTTGGCAGTCATCGAAAATTTCGGTGTCGGATGAATTCGTTGTATCCGAGACAAAAACAGCCAATATGATAACATCAGCAAATGATCTGCCATTGATTTCACCTCCAAACATTGACACCGACGTTTCTACTTCGCCAATTCATTCGTCAAATGAATCAAACGTTTGTTTTAAGACGGGCTTTCACGACGGTCGACTATCGTCTTCAGACACCAGGGCTTTAAATTTGGACCAAAAAATTCGAACATCTTCAACAGTCAATAATTCATCAGGCAACATTTCGGATAGAACCATGGAACCAAGTAAAAGACCTTTCACCACCAAGAGACGATGTATGGATGACTGGAAGAAATCCGATATGTATTCTCCTAAATTAGCAAGAAGATTTTTCGATCTTGCCACGAACAGTATTCATAGAAAAAATGTATCTCTGCAGCGTCTTCGATCTGAAAATCATCGTTTGGCCTTGCGTGTGGAATCTTTAGAAAGTATTATCGATGAAATGAAAGGAAATACTCCGATTTCAGAGAATTCCTTGAAAATGAAGGTAAATTAATAATATTTTGTTTTATATTTCAACTTGGAAGGTGTAAAGAGTACGAGTTAAAAATATAAATTCTACTGTTCTGCTGCTGAAGAGCAGTTTTAAGATTTCATTGTGGTAAAACATTCTGGCCCGTGTAAGCGTGTAATCAATCTTTATTGCGATAGTGTTTTGGAAGTTGGACCCATCTGTAATTTTCAATATCATTTTCAACTCGTGAGCATCTGCCCTTACTGAGGTAAGATAATCTGAAGGAAAAATTTAATTTTTTGTATGTATTTTGGTTTTATCCCACTCGATGATTTTTCCATCTGTCATTAGGTTTTGTAATACGTATATTCTGAAATGCAAGATAGTTGAAAAAAAACTATGCTAAAGACTCCTTGTACTTTCCATATAAAAAAAAAATTATATTCGAAATTAACACCACCATTTGAAATTATTGAAAACTATTTTATGTGTTTAGGAGCTGGAATCGTGAAATCGTAAGAATCTGATGGAAATTTTTCTGTTTCTGCAATATGGATGTATTTCGAGGTGGGCAGTGAATCTATGCTTTAAGTTGAAGACTGCTATTCAAACTATTATTTATAGATGTACCTAATATTCATGTAACTTTATTCTTTTTTTTTCTCATTGTTTTTTATTTTTAATTTGTGCATGTTGATAATACATTTTTTACTTTCACAGATATCATTCAATATGTGTCCACCATATCTTCTTCTATATTATTTCATTCAGATCTTTAATTTCAGTCTCAATATAAAATATAATGTATCGAGAAAGTTTAAAAACAAAAACGTTTTTCAGAAATGAGTCTCCCTACGTTTCTCTTTCAATAATGAGTAGATAAGGTTTAAAAGGGATACTCAAAGTACGCATTGAAAATTTTAGCCAATACTAGCTCTTCATGAGTAATAAACATTTTTTGCTCGATTGAGTTTGAATAAAAGTTATTTCATGCAGATAAATCAGAATCATACTCGTATTTCAGGTTCTTATTTACAAAAATAATTAATTTTAGAGAAAAAAATGGTGGCTCTTGTTGCTAATAATAAACACAGACAAGGTGGTTGAATAAAACTATTAATAAAATAAAAAACAAGGACATGGTAAAAGCAAAAATAGGAGCGAGAAAAAAAAAAGATATAGTAGAACAAATGTTTCATCGGATTCGTGAATAATTCATTGAACTGGTCATACTTATGGTATAATGGTATTACAGATGACTACGGCGGGATTATAAATATTTTATAATAACGTTTAAAGAAAATTCATCACTGTCCACAGGTTGCCTGAATAACTGAGCATGCTGCCAGGCATCTGGACCTTCACCTCCAGTTAGTGTGGCAGTTAATGAAAGCTCATACGATCCTTGAAAAGCGTCGGTTTTGATGCGATTTTCACCTTAGGGGACAAAATACTCTGAATTATTGGTAAAATCTATGCTGTTAGAAGTTTTACAGAAAAGACCTATGAAGACGTGTAATGAAATGATTACCAATACTGCGTTGCAAAATAGTTTACTACCCACTTGGAGGAGCATTTCAATTAAACCGATCTTTAAGCTTGAGGAACTAAGGGTGCAATCTGTCAAATTTAAATTGGCACATGAAACCCTATTTCATTAGTGTTGAGGAGACAATAATTGAATCATTTCATTAAAGGTAGCAGGTGTAAATAATGATACACCAGAAAAATTGTTAGGGGTTCAAAAACAGAACATTATCTTGAAAAATTATTGCATTAGATGTAACGTGGGTCAAGAACTACACACTAATAAATATTTGCTCTAGTATAATTTTTACCCACGTAACCCTTCACGGGTCAACTTGGTTATGTATATTTATAGTAGGTACAAGTAATTACACACCAACACAAGCACACTTGATATGTAAATTACGGGTAGGTACTAACCACAAATACACGTAACAAAATTACTAGAGCCAACTTAAATTTGACAAATGATACATTTTCGATCATCCGATATAAATGACCATGTTTGTACAATATTTTGCACACTGAGGACATTTCAGATATTAAAAGTCAGAAAATAATTTTTTAGTTATATAAAAGCATTAACTTACTCGTTTTCAACGGTACACAGGTTTCATCGTTGCATAATAGCCATCGAATTTGACCGCTATGAAATACAGTACTGTGGTAACTGACTATAACATAATCTATCCGTAAATTGACTTTTTTCGATGAAAATCTCCACTGTATAGTACCGTCCTTACTCCCTTCTGTATAAAAAATAATAATATAACTAAGACAACTCAACTTTAGACAAGTTGGAAAACTTGTACTTTATGAAATGGTTGCTTCAGAAATTGAATTCTTTAATTTTATTAAAAAATAAGAACGAAAAATTGTAAATGTTTTTTTATTTAACTTCGTTTGGGAAAAGAAAATTTTCTTTTTTCTTCCTTTAATTTAAAATCATTAAAAATATCATTCCACAATTTATTATGATCTCTTCTTCATTAATAACTGTGAACAAAAGATACTTAGGGAACCAAATACGAGTACCTTAAAACTGACAACTTTAAGACTATTGTAGGATTATTTTTGTTCCTTTCATTGGATGAGGAGGGGTGGCTTGAAAAGAAATGAAAATTTTACTATAAATAATGTAGCTTTTTCAGTTAAACTTTATATGAAGATGCTCTTCTTACATCAATGAAAGTAAAATAAAATTTTCATTAAATGGTAATAGTCCATGACCAATATGCGAGTACATAAAGTAACAAAAATTCACCTGTTCGGCTTAAATAACATTGCTTCCAATCAAATTCTACTTTTCGAAAGATTGATTTGACTTCGAATACGCCATTCTCCCAACCCTCAACGACGTCCAGACTCTCTGTCCTCAGGTACTTATTTTTGGACGAATAGTACTTCAAACTAAAACTACAATAGAAATTTAATTTGTCATAATTAAACAAGTGAATAAAAGAGTAACTGATTTTTTCATCAAATAACACAATTGAGCTAACATTTTATTACGAATTTCCACTTCGTTGGGTTCCCAGATGAATTTTTGAGGCGTTTCTTTGCATTCGTTTCGATTAAGGCGCCATTCTAATGAACCTGAGGTTCGACCATCGTATTCTCCATCAGCTTGTGGCGGAGCCAACATTTCGATGCACTCATACAGCCTTCTTTTCGCAAGATAGGATTTACGTTCTTGAGGCAGTGATGTTTGTCTGAAATATCATGTATCTATTACATACTTGGAATGTCACCATGAAATATTTTATGAAAAAAAATAAAAATCCATTGCACTTATTTTCAAGAATTACTCAATGGGCTTACTCACAATTCATTGGAAAACTTCAACATGAAAATAATTAAATCCTCTTCGCGACATAATTTACGACGAGCTCGTACTTTATCAAAATCAGTTGTATAACGCCATGTAACATCTTGAATTTCTTCACAGGAAATTGCAATAACGTACGACAATTTCTTGTTCCATCCTTTTTCGTACATTAGGGGTTTGTCAAGTGTATTCTCACAAGGATCACAGTGAATCCATCGTGACAATGATTTGGAAAATATCTGGAATGAAAGGAGATCCAGTCAAATAATGCACATAAAAATAACACAATTCTCAAAATGTGTTGCTTACTTCGACCCAAACGTGGTCAGTTTTGTCAAGAATGAAACGAGTTTCATATCCAAGAGATCTACACAGCAAGCAAAAACAATTCGCCCATTCTCCACAACGACCAGTGCGTGTAATGAGAAGAATTGCAGGATCGTTGTAACGTGGAAATATCAAACGATCTTGACATTTTGGACAAGTATATTCCTTTTAAAAAGATCGAATTGAAATAACACTGATTACTGCAGCCAGAAATATTCGTTCATGACACGATTAGAGTTCAGCCACTAAGCAGTGTTTTTTTTTCTATTTTAATTCCTTTTTCATTCGAATTTGAAAAATAAAAATGTTTCGTGCTCTTTCTAAGGACATAAGATTTACTGATAATACTAAATGACCAGTTAACGAACAGCGACTCACTTCAACTCGATTTGCTTTAACTAGATCTTCGGGTCGTTGACTGAATCCTTTGAAAGTAGAAGAACATTTACATTTCTCACATTCGGGAGAATTCATCCACTTAAAAAAGTCATACTTGAACCATCGCATAAGCTCGAATACAAGCGCAAATTCTTCAGCAAATTTGTCTTTTCCTCTTCGCATTTTTGAACATTGTGACTTCAAATTATCGAGGGGTATGATACTACGAGCAGTTGCTTGCAAATCTTTGTTTTCGTACAGAAGAACTAGTTTGGAAATCGATCGAATTTCTTCGAATAGAATAACCTGTAAAATTAATGCTATGAAGAAATGATACTAAGGCATAGTTCAAAAATGTTCATACCTTTTTCAAAGCAACTGCAGTTGAAGTACGATTACATGTAGCTACATATTCTACGTGGCATTCGTAGAATTCTTGACGAATTTTTTGAATTTCTTCCAATGGAATGGTTTGCGGTAACTCTAAGAATTCATCGGCCTGAATGAAAAAAGAAATTTAACCAAATACAATAAGCTTTCAAATTTTGAGAAGCAATATAAAATGTTACAAACCTCTTGAAAGCCGAAGTCAAACAGACACTCTAAAGCACCAATGGCTGGAATTAGTTTATTCGACACGATTTCATTACTTAAACGTAATTTTCGATACTTTATATTTTCCGGAGCTTTGATTACATTATCCAGTACCTTCAGTAAAATGTCGAATACCTCTTTGTAAACGTCTCCATTATTTTCTTCCAGCTTTTTGAAAGTAGATTTCCTGGACATTTTCGTAGAGTTTAGGAAAAATCAAACCTGACAGAATTGAAGAGAAAATACTGAAAGTTATAAATGTAATAGGAAGGTGGCCTAATTCTAGTCATGAAACCGCCTGCATAAAAATGAAATTTGAAAATGGAAAACCGCAAAACCTAGCAAAACTCTAGGAAAATTAAAAAAAGAAAACCAGATGAAAAATTAGTTTTCTTGTTGATAAAAAACTGATAAGACGAAAAAGTCATTCCGTGGTCATTCCATGGCAGTATCGATGAAGTGTGAATCGATTTTCATGGGGTACGGCTGGTACGGCTATTTCATTTTATTTAAAATTTTTGAATTTCAAATTAAATAATAGAGTAAAATATGCAGAATTCCGGAATCATACGAGTAAATTAATAATGACTGAAAAAAAAAAGAAGAAAATCTAAAAATTTATTCAATTCGCTTTTGTTCTTTATAGTTTATTTGCAAAACAATAATTATTTTATTTTGTAAATTTTAAATAACCGATTCCATTGTCGAAAAGACTTCAATGGAAATTGTCAAGTTCACACAATTCACATTCCGTTCTCAAAAAATGATTCCTACCCTGACAAGAATATAAGAATTAAATAAAAAGAGCGCATGAAAATTTATTGAAAATTAGTAAATGAACAAGAAAATAATCAAAATGTCAAATAAGGTCAGAAACTTTCATTAATTAGATCACGCCCATTACTGTTACCCAGTATAAGAATGAAGCACAGTTATGAGAGAATGGAATGATCATCTCATGTAAGTACATGTATATTTTTTTGCACATATTTTCAGGTTCACATGAATCGGTGATCATAATTTCAGTAATGGTGTGTTGCTGTGAAAAAGATACGTTTGACCGCCATTTGTGTACACTAGTAAAATGATTCTGAAATTAGTACGAAGGAGAAAAATCTAATCTCGAAATTATAAAATAATTAATCGAGTAATGAAATTTTTTTCTGAATTCAGAACATAAAATCAACTTGCAAAATAAAACTTAATTGAATGTGTGACTTTTTGTTTTAAAAAAAGACAGACCAAGGACTGTAACGACACGACTGAAAATAAGATTACAAATATAAATGTAAATAAATACCAAGAAGTAGAGAATTGATCAAAATTCACTATAAAATTGGAAGGTAACAGAAAAAAGTTGACAGACCCAACAAAAAATTTGACCGAACCTGTGCAAAAATAAAAAACTCAAGAGATTAGTTTCCTAAATTCTTGGTCGATTTTTCGACTTTCATAGACTACTTTTTGGCATTTTCATAAACATTCGATCACAAAACCTCACTCAACTCGATCCTGTCGAATTAATCTAGACTGTAAACACCAATCCATTAAATTTTTTATTAGTATCAACAAAAAAGGAAGAAAATTTCTTTCAAAAAGAAAAATAATGAAAAACGGAAAAGGTAAACAAGAAAAATAAAAATTAACCTCTTTGTTTTAACAAAATGAAAAGAGTAATTTAAATGAAATTTTCATAACTCGACAACAGTTAATACTAATTCGAAATAAACTGTCAATTTACAAATAAAAAAAAAAAAAGGTCATCACTTCTCGTTAATCAGAAATAAAGAAACATTATAAAATAGAGGGAGGAAGAGGTAATCTACACGCAGGGACCCTGGTAAATTTAATTCTTCGGCGAATATTATAACTGTTAGCTCAATTTACCAGCACAGGAGCACTGGTATTCGTTTGAATCGGTTTTACAATATCGTCCGCCAGTGGTACCTCTTCGCTGGCAGCTGGCTCAATATTTTCTGACTCCGAAACTTTGGCAGTCTCACTTTTGCTGGTTGAAGGCGATTTTCGGACATTTCTGCGAGAAAAACGAGGCACTCTACGTTTGGGTTCTTCTGGATTTTCGAAATGGTCCGTTAACAATTTCAACAATTCTTCTTTTTGCTTCTCCTCAACTTCGTCGCCACTCAATTTATCGTTGATTAGTTCCTCTAAAGCTTCTTTGCCCTGGAACAGAAACAGGTTAGGTACATCAATTTACAAGTACTATACGATGGAGCCAGCTTATATTCACAAGTGATAACTGAAACGATAGAATTCACTCAAGAGATTCATCAATAATCAGACTCAAAATATTTAGAAGAAAAAAATTATGTTCTACATGATATGTATACTTAAGACCATGTGAGTAAAATCACTCATCAGAACTTGGTTTCAGCTTGGTTTTCTATCAGCGAATTATTTTTCTCGCTCACTTCACACTTTTGCTACCAGCAGAAACCAGCTTCAAAGACTTATGAATAGATCAAGAAAAATACTAACTTTCGACCACGCAGTTTTCAACATATCATAATCCACGTATGCGTCGACTAAATACTTGCGCAGTTGCAACGCACTTCTTCTTTCGTGGTAGGACTTCAGTTTAGCTCCCAAAAACGAAGCAAAAATAGGTTTAAGCGTGTGTTGTCGGCTCAACAACACTTGCAAGTCTTGTAATACTTTTAATTCGTATTGTACACTAGTTGTGAATGGCAGCAGTGTTCGAACAATCTCCAAATTGGGTGACGCAGCTCCGTTGCCAATTTCAGAATCGCCAGCACATAAATGTTGCACAATCTGAAACGAAATGAATCACAGTTTAGAAATATACAGATAAACATGGACAAGAAATTTCAACAGTCAACTCACTACTGTAACGTCATTTACACGACTTATCCATTATTGAACCAATAATTGTAATCAAGTCCCTCCAACGATAAAAAGCACTCAAAATCTAGTTTTAAAAATCACATGCATATGACTACTAAGACGTTGGGCAGCAAAACTTGATACCTTTTACGAACAATCCAAAATGTCACAATATCTACAATTCAATGAACCGAAATTTCGGTCACTATTTCACAACTGGGGGAGTCTCAGCGTCAGGGATGATTTTTACCTTTACAGACGTAAAAATTAAATCACGGGCACAACTTTCAATTCTCAAACACGCAAACTACTTGCTTTAGTTACATGGCATTGTGAAAGTAATATTTCAAGATTCTATTCAGCATGAGGGGAAAAACTACATACTATACATGCACCCGTTTTTTTAAATTGAACAAAATTATAATGTTACCGATCAAAAATCTGTGAAAATTGTCAAGACACTTACATCATACGCCAGTCGAGCACGATCACTAGCTTTATGAATCTCGACGTTGTCCTTATCCAATAACACTTTCGATAAAGTTCTAATAGAAAAGGAGACCATCGTTTGTTCACACTTCTTTTTGGCAAATGTATGGCAATCGACGAAACCTTTGACGATATCGGAGAAACGTTCAAATAGATTATACCTAGAAAATAACATGGTATCAAACAGGCCCCAAAGTAGATGAAAAGCTCAAATGAAGTAAGAAGATACTCACTTAAACAGTGATTTGATTAGCATATGAGGATTAAACTTATAGCTTTCGTGACTGATCAGTAACACACCTTTCTTGCCACTTTTTTTACAGGAATTCTCAAGCCAGTCCAAAAAGTCGACAAGAGCTGACACTTCACTTTTCGTTTTCAGCATCTATATGATATAAGCGTTAGTCGGTTTGAGGCAGAGGGAAGACGAAAATTTTGAATAACCAAAATACCTTGTTACTCGAGGTGTCCTTGATGATTCTGTAGAAATTTACAGTCACAATTCGTATCATGTGACGACGTTTGGCGACTTTGGTCAGATTACCATGAGGCATGATGTACAACGAAAACGCATCATCCGGTATGTAGCCGGCGATGTGACAAATTTCGTCGAGCAGTTTGCGGCCAGTCGTGTCCAAGTCCCAGCCGACTAAGCAATAATCGTCCAACGGAACTGGCTCGGCTACATTCGTAGAATCCTCGCTCGTTTGAGATGAGCTGCTGCCATTACTGGTTTCCAAGTTCGATTCAACCATTTCGAAGAAATCTAAACACAATAATGTTCAATGTTCAACAAAAACGTGTTTTAACATATTACATAATAATGTAAATCCTAAATTCAACAGGATAATCACAAAAATCGTGAATTCAATGAATAACCCCCCACAGGGAGAAAACTGGTCTGTGTTCAAACCTGTTCAACTGGGTAACATGAAATGAAAGGACAAATTATCATGTTGACAACTTTTAAAATACTACTTATAGAATAATTATTAGCTACTCACTTGTCTGTAGACTATACTAAGAATGAATCAATCTTCGACGAGGAAAATGAAGAAAAAGATGCACGTGCGAAGGCGGTAGACGTATGACGTTTTAGAACCTTCTAGTACGAAGTGAATTTCAAGAATTTACAGATGACAGAATAAAACGAAACTGGAAAAGGAATAATTCACACATTATATAAATTATAGTTCGAAGCAACGTGGGCATAATACAAGAAAAAAATAACTTACAATTCGATAGAAAAATTACACGAAATCAAAATTCAGTTCAGCACTTAGCAAATACGCAGCCATACAAACTTAACGTTTCTGATGAGACGCAGTGCGCAGATCACGAAAAATTTTGGTCCTCGTTGTTCGGTCGTGTAAAGGTGTAATTTTTTTGAAGACGAAAAAACACGTTGCCAAATATTACCATACCATACCTTGTGAATTGATACGCCGTAGGTTTGTTCTCATTTTCGTACCAAGTTCAGTGATTTTTTTTCTTTTTACTCCTCGTCTTGGCAGGTTTTTGACAAAAAATCATTTTTATTTTTAGTTTTTAGTTTTCAGTGACGAACTGTAACAGATAAAACATTTTTAGCCCCCCTCACTAGTAGAAGCTGAGAACTTGCTGAGAATCATGAAATGAAACAAAATTTGTTTTATGAATCTAAAGTAAGATCGACGCGACATTCGGACAATTGGATTTTTAGTTATTTTATTTGGACATTATTTTTTTTTATTTTAATCGTCGATGAGAAAGAGTAGCTTTTTCTTTCAAACGAGTTACTTTATAGTTTTTAGTCATTGAAAAAATGATTTTTTCTCAATAAAAATAACTAATGATTTTTTACTAGGAATGAAAGTGAGGAATGGTCGAAGCTCTTTCACTCAGTCCCTACGTAAAAATATTGAAATTTTCTTCAGTAAAAATAATTAGATTCCACAGATTCTCATCAATCAATCCCCGGAATAAAACTATGAACTAATTTAAAAAGTTATTTAATTAAGAAACAGTATTATCACTTTTTTCTCTCTTGCTTCCATTTGTACACAGGAGCCGAATTTGGTGTGGCTGGTTTAACTTTCTTTACTCCTCTATTATTTCTAGTTAACTCACGTTTAACTTCTAATTTACGCTGTACAACACTTAGGGTTTTCTCCCTTTCCATACGTTGTTCTAATTCGCGGTACATCTTCATCTTCTTTGAATTAGCTCTCTTTGAAGAAGCATCGTCCAAATCAGGAAACGAATATTTCTCTAGATCTTCTAATCTTGGTCGGTTACTACGTCTGTTTATCAGACTCGGATGGGTATTCAAATGACGGCAAAGATCGAAATCCTTCGCTTCTTCGTCTTCCACGAAGAAAATATGACTGTTAGGGGTTTGATCAGCTTTATCGATGAAGTGTAATTGTGATTTCAATTTGTCGATTTTCTTCACCTCCATGGTACGTCTGGAATTTACATACTTTAGATCTCTAGTCTGCATTAACTTCAGCTGTTCGGGAGTATGCTTCGTCTCTTTTCGCTTTACATGGTGAACATCGTCGACTACTTTAGAATTTACCATGTTAAAATAAAACTCATCTGGATTCTTATTTAAGGCGCGTTTTTTCAACGATTTGATCAACAAATTTTTTTGATTTTCACGATTGGCTCGAACTTTGTAGTCCTTCTTCTTTTCGAGAAACCCCAAATGACTGCGTGAATGAAGCTGCTGTCGTTCTCGATGGGTTTTTTGGTTGACTTTCGAGGCTTTTTTCCAGCTCGACATGGTATTCAAATTAGCTGCAATAAGAAAGAATACAATGTAGTCTCATAAATTATGGTACTCTAACATTGAACAAAACCGAAGTCCCACAATAATATGATGAAATAGATTTAAAGACGATATTCTTACCTGAACCAAAATAGATAGTAACCGCAGAATTTATAAGCTATTTCTAGTGCTTTTGGAGATAGTCACAATCTCAATTCTGAAACATAATGATCACATCAGATGAAGGATGTCTACAGTATATCATATAGGTAATAATTAAAAAGAATTTGTGATACTTACAAAATTTATGCCGTTGAGTAATGACTTAGAATAGAAATATAGAATAGTAAATTTTTATAGAAAACTTTCCTTTCTTACCAAAACCAATTTTGTTTCCATGAAGTGAACTTTCGACAAAAAATTTTTATAATTTTGAAATTTCAATTTGAATAAAAATCGTAAAACGAACCGGCATGCAAAAATCTTAGATAATACAAAAATCACTGATAAGATTTGACCGCTGCCGCTAGGTGCGCTAACTCAGCGATTTAAAATAAAATTATTGAAAATTAGCAAAAAAAAATGTTTTTCTGGAGATTGGACAATTTGTAATTTGAACAATCCAAAAAGGTTTTATGGTTAGAATTAGTCAATCGAAAAATTTTTTTCATCACAAGGGATGTTCTTACGCTACGCATCACATATATCCATACTCAAAGATAATAATATGATTGCTTTATATAAGAGTAAAATGTAGATTTACGTTGAAATGCAAAAGCAGCAACATGATTTATTCGAAAATATTTTCTCTCATTTAAAAAAATTCTTCGTTTGGTTCATGTTCACTTTAAGAACAGTGTACACATTTCCCTTTTAAAGGCGGAGGGTTTACAATGTATAAATCGTGGATGAATTATTATTTTATGATGCAAAGTAAACAAAATCGCAATTTGGATAATGCATAATGCTAGTTTTTTGTTTGACATCATATTGGGCAGATTCTGCGTTTCAAATCTCAATGTATATTTTGAACAAGTGAAAATATCAGTATTTTCGCATAATTTATATTAATGTGAGTAAGAAGGCTTGTTACGTTGAGGAGCGGAAGCAACAAAGTGGAATTTTGGAATAGATTCGAGGTGATATATTTTCAATTTTTCATAACAAGTACCGAATAAAATGGCTGCTTTCTACTTTTCATGAGTTTTCTAACATTTTCTCTCGATGGCGGGTAAATGTAAATTGAAAAAATTTTTCAAATGCCTGTTATAATCGTTTAAAAAGATATGGAAGGTAATAAATTGTATAAATGCTTGTAATTTTTCAAATTTTTTTTCCAATGAAAAGTTTAAAGGTGCCATATCTTTACTAAAATATTAATTTTCTACACACACTGCAGCTAAGCACTGATTTATTTTGGCATACGTATAAAAATACTTTTTGTTGTCCCTGAAAGACCTACAATTTAATAAAAAATTTTCCTCCTTTTGTGTTTTATATTATTGTTGTTGTTTTCAACATAAAAAAGTACAAACTTGCTTGAAACTGCTAGAGGAATTAATGAGGTAGCACTACATGTTTAAATAGGTACAACACATTCATCCAAGTCACAATGCGCAATTTACTGTTGTCCGTTGAAATAAATCTTTCACTATTACGTTCCACTGAATTCATTCCCACTTTGCTTCAATCATAAATCACATGAAATTATTCACATTTCACAAATGGCTACTAATACAAATCCTATGATTTAAGGATTGAATGAGACTTTTTGCTGTTCGAATTCTCCTCCATCCTTTTCCCTTCTTTACCAAATGGCGGGTGAAGAAAATTTTTAATTTTCGTGGTAGAGGCAGAAGAGAAACCATATTTCAATTCTATCATCGAGTTTTGAAAAGAAGATACCAACTAGAAAATAATTGAAACTTTTGAGGGGAGCAAAATGAAACGATTAACGAAAACGATTTGAAATACCGTCGGAGTGGAGGAGGGGGTGAGGTCAACGGTGTGCCCCATGTGTGCACTTTAGTGGGATTAACTTGGTATGAAAGCTGATCGTTAAACATCGGATTCGCAGCAAAATGTAAACGCAGCAGCCAGAGTTGAATTTTGTTAACATCGATCTGCCCCTCCAAACGTCACTTTCTTCGCTAAACTTTTGAGAGAATTTTATGGGAAAACGAGAGCAAAACCATTTGACATTTTCTTTTTCCACAAGCAATACATCTAGAGAATGTATCCACTCTTCCTTTTTTCCTCAGCTTTTTGGTATAATGCAACTAAAAATTAGAAAGATAAAGGGATAAAAGGTGTATTTTGTTTGTCGGCAAGAAAATATATCGTACCTAGTCTAACTGTGTATGGTTTTCTAGTATTTTTTCAGCTTAAATTCTGAAAAAATGATACCGTTTTCTGAGTTCTAATCACCGACGGGAATTAAAAACCAGCTAGGTCCCAAAAAATTATTACTTTTTTTGCGCCTAAACCGTTGGCTCAAGTCCAAAACCTACTTATTCCAAAAATTTATACCTTTCATAAAAATAGCAAAAAAAAAAAAGTAATAAAAAAAAATAACTATTGAGTTCTCTATTGGGTTTGGCAGTTTTCTGTCAAATGTTATTTTGAAGGGGATGATTCAAATTTTCCAGTTTGTAGCAGTTTTTTTTTTTTTCATATCACAGAAGTATCCAAGTCCGCTCGAGTCAAATCAGTGAAAAACAAATTTTCAATTTTTTTGTAGAGGGGGGGGGGGTGATATCTTATATTTCTTGGAAAATTTCATTGCATAAAATTTTATTTACATTTGATTATAAATATAATTTTCTTAGTATATATAAACAAAAATTAATAAGTCATCAATTTGTATTGCATTTCTAGTTTACGTGGGACAGAGCATGACTGCTGTTTCACTCTTTAGTCGCTCTAGAACTTTTGTGTAAAATTCGCTTCAACCTTTTCATGCAACAAAAACATTTCCATTTCCCTCTTCTTGTTAATGCGACCCATGCCGGAATTTTAAACTAAATGACTCTCGATATAAATCCCTCCAGTGTCTCTTAATCCTTCGAAAATGATAACCCTCTTTGTCCCCTTGGACTTTTTAGAAGTCGAGCTTTTCTCCATCCTAATGCTATGCTTCGCCAACGTACGCCATGTTTTACGAATATCTGCAACTAAATATATTTTACAGAAAGGCTAATTGTTTTTAAATGGTTATGAAATCGTAGGAATTAGTTTTAATATCACGTAGATACGTATAATACTTAATGTATTTTATTAGCGTAGACTATCTCTTGTCAACTATAATATATTCCGTTTCAGGTAAATATTTTACATTTCGTTGTTTTAACCAGCAGGGAATTATACACGCAAATGATTTTCATAATTGCCACAAAGATTAACAAAAAGGTAAATAATTATTTGTCTTCAAATGACCGAAATATTTGTATGATTGATCAAGTGTACCCTCACATATACGAGCTTTTGTGTGATTAATATGAGACCTCACATACATTTTCAAAACTAAAATGCTTTTAAATAGCGAAATTTGAAGCCATAGACTACAGGAAATGAGCGGATCATTTTGGAGGCATGTTTGCAATTTATTTTTTCATATTATTCCCCTTCGGAAAACAGTGTGCTGGCTAATTTATAGCAACTTTTTGGGATATCATTCTGCCTAAAAATATCTCGAGGATTATTGATTGAGTAAACTTGCGACAGTTGAAAAAAAAGATACACATTCTAACGCAATGCATCTCTGCATGCTATAAAATGACATAATGGTAAAAACTAAAAAATTCATTTACCTACGTCATTAACCAACAAAAAAAACTGATTTTTAATGTGCATAAAATAATAAAATAAAGACAACAGACGTCGTTTTAAATTGTCTAAAAAGTCATTTAAAAAAAAGCTAACAGCACCCAGCGTTCCCAAGCGGTCACCCATCCAAGTACTTACTGGGCTCGATGCTGCTTAACTTCGGTGATCGGACGAGAACCGGTGTATTCAGCATGATATGGCCGTTAGCGATTGAAGTTGGCGAAGTTTTCATACACAAGATAAATAAATGAAAATATTCTATTCAGTCAGAAAAACGAGTTTTCAAATATTATCTCTTCTGCTTGTTTTTTCCAAAAGTAGATTAGTAGATAGGTATGCCTACGGTAATGGTAGTAGGTAGTACCGAAAGAGAAATCATGAAAACTTCAAATATTTAGTCTTATCTTAAGTTCATGATTTTGGCTCATTGTCAGTACAGTCAGTAACTACTTTCATCTAAAATCCCGAGGAAATCGGTTTTCAAACACCAATAAGAAAACTCAATTATAAGAAGTGAAGGAAGAATTGAGAAAAGAGAAACGAAATTAGATTTAATTGTAAATTTCGTAAATTAAAAGAGGAAAAAGTAACACAAAAGTTCGATAAATTTATTTAAAAATATTCGGGTAGTAATTTAAAAGGAAAGGGGTTGTGAAGTAAAACAAAAGGGTTGTTTTTCAGTATAAAGCAAGGAAGGGGAAACGAAATTACTTTCAAAGAATGAATTTCTCCCAAAGCCTTTCGATTTGTTCATTTAAACCGAAAGTTAATACTTTCAGAAACAGGAAACGAAAAGTTTTCTCCATACTGTACTACCATAGAAATGAACTTTTTTTTTCATGAATGTCTGCTTTTTATAATTCGAACAAATAATTCAACATTACCAGTACCTACCGCATGAAGAACATGCACATTGTACAGGGGTGCCCTTAAGGCACAATCTTTAGGAGCAACTCCTCGTTGATTATTGGGGGGGGGGGATTTTTTTCAAATTTAAACAGGCCCGTATACCTAAGCACTCATAAGTGTTAGGGCATATGACATATCAGGCAGGGCTAGCGTTTTCTGAGTCACCCCTCCCCATTTTGAATGTGCAGTTGTCTTCCAATTTTTTTTTTTTAAATGCCTGCCAGGGCGAACGCACCAGCCAGCCAGGGCAAAGCCCTGGCTGCCTTGAAGATAATTTCAAAGATAATCGAATAGCAAAAATATTTTCTCGCGCACTGAGAGGGGATGTCATCATTCCTAGTTAACCTGGTGGAGGGGCACTCTTCGTAAGCCTTGGGGGATCACAGCACCCCTGAACATGCACTCGAAGAAAAATATCAAAACTAAATCTAGGTTACCGCCTCAAATCCTGTTTGGTAATTAGGATTTTTATTTCAAAATCGACAAGAGGTTTTATGTCGAAAACCTGCTGAAAACTGTGAAGCTATGTAAAAGGTTTTGTAACTTTAATAGCTAGATGCTTATGATGTGAATGACGAGTCGATTTGAAAGTGAGTTATTTTCCCTAAATGCTCTCAGTAGACTTGTTTTGACTTCATTTGTTTATACCACTTTTCCAAATGAAAGGTTTTCATGAGAGCATGAATTGAGATATTCACTGAACCGTGCAAAAAATAGGGTGGTTCTTATTTTCGTAAGTTCTGGTGGAGATATATTTTAAAACGGACATAGCGCGTCGGATGCAACCATTTTGTGGGTTCATTTTTATTTTATTTTTTTGGCACTTTTTTGGAATATGACTGGCTCAGTGACGTTTCAAAGCTTTCTCAACACAAAACCAACGAATACAGCTTATGCTAATTTTATTGACAGGAATATTGGCAAAGAAATGGCTAACTGAACCAAATAATATTCGGTAAAGTGTACGTCTTGTTGATTCGGTGCGTCAGCTGAGAAGGGTAAACAGAAAATATGAGTTTATATATTTGCTTCATCTGCGGATAGTCTGCGGTTGACTAGCCGTAAATAAAGAGCTATGGAGGACGACTCGCGTATATTACGTGCAGAAAATATGCGCCGCAGTCCTACACAAAGTTGCAGCTATAAGAATAATGGAACAAATTAAAACAGTAAAAACGTGGCAAAAGCACCTGCGAAAAATGAAAGAAAGACTGAATTCATATTCTGTCTTTGTTATGGAATTGAAAAGGTTCGCTATATTTGGCAGTCTGTGAAAAGCCATTTCCTGCGAATTGTCTGAGACTTTGGATGAACTTGCATTGTAAATAGAAGCAACCATACATGAGGACATTTTACCAAGTGTCTATGATAGAAGCTGTTGAAAAAATTTGTCCACATAAAGAGGTGTTTATAAATTTGAAGAATAAATCGCAATATATGTCACAGAAAAAGTCACAAATAAAAGACACATTCAAGCGCATTCAACGAATCAACACACATCATTATCTTCTATACATATAGCCCTTGTTGACTTTTGTGGCAAATTAGGGAACCGGTTTTATTTACTTATATTATAGTCCTTATAGCGTTTTACAGACATATGTCTATAAAACGCTGCAAGGGCTGTATAAGTCGATTAAACCGGTTTATCTATATATTTATGAATTATGATGCCATCTCAGAGGATAGCCACAAAAATCAACAAGTGCTGTATAGACGAGAATAAGTTTTGATTGGTTCATTAATGCAGTCGAATGTATGTTTTATTTAAGACTTTTTCTGGCTTTTTCTGCAAAATTTATTCTTCAATGAGCACAGCTCTTCGTAGCCAATATGTATTTCTCATAACTTTCAAAGCTACTTCGTGTAAATGCTTTCCATTGAACCTAATTTCCAGTTTACTTTTTGCTGCTCGCCAAAATATTAATAAAAGCCTAACAGGTGATGTCATTATACTACCTATTAAAAACGGCCCAGATAATAACTAATACTAAACATACTGGATGCAATCATTCAAACTGAAATTACTAATTCATTTGAGGAAAGAAGTTTTTATTTTTTCATTTAACTTTCAATGGTCACTAAACATTACTTTACTGTAAACTGGGGTGACTGCCCATTTTTTTGACTACTTTTCAACTTTGATTAGTTTTAACAAGTAGTAATTTTCGCTATTTTGTACAGTAAAACCGGCATATTTCAATAGAAGAAATTAACAAAAAATTAGTAAAATATATGTTATCTAAGATAGTAGGTAATAAGTACCAACTATTGATAAAAAATATCGACAATAAATCATACACTGTCGCTGTTTTCTTATAAAAAGATGGTTAAAATAACTACCGTCGAATGGGGCGACTTTACACACTTTTTTTATTTTTTTCAACTTTGTCCTTTAATAACTCATCCAATTTTCAAGCTATTGAAGTGAATTTGATTTTAAAATTTAGGTCTAACATTTCTCAACACAATTGTAAAAAAAAAGTTTGAGTTTGCAGCCTTCCTTCTATTTTTTATGATTTTTCAAAACATTTGTGTAAATTCAACCCTCAATGGGGCGACTTTACCCATCAATTTGTTATTGACGGGTTATTGATGGGTGGGGAGGCAAAATTTGAGGATGTTTGTACTCAGACATACGATTGAAAAGAAACTAGTCAAGTACCAACTTCAACCGTGTGAAACCGATCTGAATATTTTGAGTGTCTGTGGTTAAAAAAAAAAGACGAATAAGAAAAAGCAAAAAAACCATATCGCCACTTCATTTTCTTGTTCTGTTACTGGGTGAAGTGAGGTAGGGGCGGCGATCTTTTTTTATTTTCCTCCTTCTACCTGCTTCGATCCAAATCGTATTTCGGTTTTAATTTTTGCCAGGCAATTTATTTATTGGGCTAAAACGAAGTGGGTAAAGTCGCCCCTTGAATGTAAAGTCACCCCGTTCGACGGTACTATACTTTGTTTCAGTGAGAAAAAATGAGTCCATTGAAATGATACTCGTACTTGCTGTACGAAAATGTTTTATTCAATTTTGCCCAAAAATATATTTAATCTATCAAAATCTCAAGCTTGACTTGATTCAATGAGGACGGCAGAAAACGTTCGAAAGTTTCAAGTTTGTGTAGGTACCTTTGTAAAAGTCAAGCAGCTTTTTCGTAGCCAGCAGGGTGTTAGAACCTTTATCAAAGTAAAATAAAAAATGTAACTGATTGTGCGCATGGAATAGGACAAACATGCCAGAAAATTAGATTTGAAGCTTTAGCAAAGAAGTGGAATTAGTGTACCTGACAGTTGGGTCCAACCAGCGGTTACAACTACTGTCAAATGTAATCGACAAAAACGAAGTTAACACAGCGGGAGATATTCGTCAGCGTCAAAAACAATTGCAGACCATGAACTAACCCTGCCTTTTTATAATCTGCCCGTTTCTCTATTCACGTACAGTAAATATACATAGACTCGTGTACAGGAGTCACGTGCTACCCTATAAGAGGAAAAAAAAAAGAATCACTTTTTCCTATCCAAAAATGAAGGTGAAAATTCTTTTCGAAACAGAAAGTCCATTTTGTACTTTTGAATTTTGTTTATAAATTCATGGAATTCATTTGTCTCAAAAAAAGCCATTTATTGGTTTGTAGGTGAGTTTTTGTCAGTGGAACGATATCTGCCAGGAACGAATAGCATCTTGAAGACTTGGTAAATCTGAAGGTTTAGACTTGAAAAATCTTTTAAGAACCAACAGTGGCATATAGCTAGCCTTTTTTTTTGGGTGGGCCACGAAAAATTGGAAAAAATTTCAACGTCCAAAAACAAAGGTGGTCGGATCCCTTTCACTCACTGACGAGCCCCCCCATCCCCTTGGCTCCGCCACTAAGAACTAAACAAGCACTTGACTAGAAACTAGAAAATTATAGAAATTAGTAAGCTCCAAAAGTAGTATACGGAAAAATTAATTTGCTGTAATATTATTGAGATATGAGTATATTTAAATTCTAGCTCTCTAATTTTTAAAATATTTTCAAATAATATCAACTTTTAATATTTTTACAATAATTTTCAATAACTGATTAAAAGTTTTAATTCCAATTTTAGGAGATTTTTTTTACAACAAAATGCGATTTTCTGGGTTCAGAAAACGTTCTCAAAATATTTTTGGGTGTTTCACTCCACGTTTTGAGATGACACGATAATAAAATCATGACAATTATATTCACTTATTTGAACTAATCAATAAAATTAAAACTTTAATGAGTGATAAATTAGATAATAATTATAGAAAAATTTCAACTAATAGGTAAGTCGAATTTGATGCTGGAGTTTCTTTCAGCTCACTGAAAATTTTTTATCGAAATGTGAAGTATTTTTCTTAAAATTTTATTAATTTTAATAAAATCAAAGAGAATTAAAAAATGTATTTTAAAAAATTACTTAATATTGAACTTTCTACAATTTTTTTTAGATCACACGTCACCATTTATATGGTCCTGTATTTTTTTAGTATGGGAACACCAATTGGGTATGTCGGGATCATTCTTCTTTTCCTTAAAGTACAATATTTTTAGAAGTTGAAAAAATGTATATGTTAAGTAAAACACGTGAATATGCATTGCATAGACTATTACAAATATTTGCATGCAGTGTTAAAAAACGAAGTCTTTGTCCTATATGTGCAATATTGTCCCATGAAAAAAGGAAAGTCTAGTTAACTATATGTGCAACATACTCAAAAATTAATGAAACTACATGGTCGACCAACGCCGCTGTCTTCAGGGCATCTTATTTAACGATGTACATACAACCCTTTGACTTTCTGTTTTTTTAGTTAACGCCCAGACGAAAATAAAAAATAAAAAATAGAAAAAGTATTCACTTTTCCCCAGTTAGTAGGTACATACGTAGGATCTCTTTTTATAGCCCTATTAAAAACAATGTCAGTTTTACCAGGCCGAGTGGTGAAAAGGGGTAGATAAAAAATTTTCGTACAAATAATGAAAATCATATGTTTTTTTAGATCAGTGTGAATCTCTCTGTGAAATCTAAGCCCGGGAGCAATCTGCACCTTTTCACCCCTCGCTCAGTGGGCCTGCAGCACTCTTAGTGGTGGACATGATCTGCAAAAATCAAATATAAGCATCTTATTGCACTATAAGTTTGCTATTTTCTATTCACGGGATCCTTATTCTTCCTTTTCCCAAAAGTGAAATGAAGATCAAAATATTGTATTATGGGCCAACTGGCCAGGTGCCAGAAACAAAACTTTACATAATAACAAAAACAATTTGGTTCATGTCTCATTACTTGAACTACTCCTAGAACGGAATAAGTGGAATTGTTAAGATTTTGAATAGTATTTCTTAATACTTATGATGTGATACAAGAAAGGAGGTCATGGAGTGAAAAACTACATTAAAGTGAAGGTGAAGAATCAGAAGACAGCTGGATCTAAATTGGTGAGTTTTGAATTGAGTCTCAACTTTTGTTTTTTCATGCTTTGAATAATATTTTGAACAAGCTCATAGCCATGATATTTTGTAAGGGGAGGCTGTCGGGGAGCTCATTATGGGTACCGGGGTTGCTCGGTTGAAAAAAAAAGTACTGCATGAATATTGAAAAATTTCCCTAGAAAGAGATACCAAAATAAAAACACCACGACAAAACCAGACACAAATCTTTGTTTGAAATATAAGTAATATGAATAGTTTTTTGGAGTTTATTGATATACTTATTTGTAGTTTTTTTTGTAAAAATTAGTTGGAAAATCTAATTTTTGTTTTATTAATTTTATTTTTTTTTTTAAATTAGTAAATCAGAAGGGGGGCTCAAATTGGTCGAAGGTGGGGCTTAACCCTCCATAGCCCCCTCGCCGGCTACGGACCGGATTTTCAAGCCCACTCCTCATTTTTGATCAAACTTTTTAAGGTACGAAATTGTTTAATCTATAAATAAGCTTCGCTAATGCTCCAGCTTCAAATTGCAATATCTGAACCAGTTTTGACGATAGAAAGCTGGACTTGCACCATCGAAATCGATATAAAATTTTCTAATAGAATCGCTTATCATAAATTTTTGGCCCCAATTTATGTGATCTATTACTTATGAGATCTGATAAATCTACTTCTTGGTCGAACTGGGGCAACCCTTTGAAGGGATTAATCAGTAATGATCATGACACACTTATTTTGCTACAAGACACGCATTATTTTTAAAATGGCGCACCCAACCCATTATTTACAATGTAGCTCTTCACATACCGTTATACCTCTGCATCCTTTTGCTCAATCGCTACTCACCTGTTCATCTCAACAGTGTTGAAATATTTGAAAAAAATTTGGCCCCTTGTCGCCATTTTCGTTATAGAGACGAGTCTATTTAGAGGCCTTCTATCGATAAACTCAAAAACGGTATGTAAAGCTTCGAAACGATTTGGGAATTTTGAAGGATAAAGTTAACAGCCGATGTAAATAATGGATTGTCGTTAACATAGCCAAAATTGAGTAGTAGTAAAAACAGCAGTAGGTAGTCTGGTAGTGGTGGTAAAAGGTGCACGATGAAATTTTCAGCCATAGGAAAATACACTGAGGCTGTATATTTTGTGGTGTATTTACTATGCGAATACACAGAGCAGGCGATCGGTAAAGCAGCCGTTCATTAAAATTCAACTCTCGTAAAGCAAAAGCACGTAAAAGAGGAAAATGTAGACCGGCGTCAGCAGAGGTAGCAGCAGAAAAGCATGCCAGCGGAGAATGTCGAGAAAGTGTCTAAAAGGGGCCAAGGGGAGGGTAGTGAGAGCGGGTAGGGGGATATACCCGCTGTGTGTTAATACGGTTCATCTTATAATTGAATTGGAAACATCCCTGATTTTCTCTTCCACAACCACTTTTACGTGTCAATCCTTATGAGTCTTAAAACGACCCCTCGGGTATAAACTGGAAAAGGCTCTTTAGCTTAACTCAATTTACGCCGCGCAATTCCTTATTAGAGGTTCGCAAAAGGCAGTCAAGCTGCAATTTAATTTGACACAATGTGTAATGTTAACGTTAGCTTTTCACATAAATTTTTTTACCTAATGTGTTCAAGTATGTGCACTTTTGTATGGAATTTTTGAAAACGAAATTCTTCCCCGTTTTTCTTTTCTTCGGAATACAAATTAATTTTTTTTTTTTGCTTCTACAAATTTATATAGGCATTGAGGTTACGTTGAAGTTTAGAGTCATACATTCTTATGAAATTTTCACAATAAATTTTAATGTGGAAAAGATACAGTGAGTGGATGACAATTCAGTTTTACAAGGAAAATTGATACTTAATGCATTAAAAATGAGTTAAAAAAAGAATACATAAAATTAGCAGATTTGCCATCATGAGGAGAAAATAGGGTGAACGCGATCAAAATAACTTTTCTGCTTATAGATTTCTTTCTTTAGCCGGTTTATGAATCTGTTTCAAAATTGATTTTCCTGTTTTAACTGGGATTAATTTCAGTTTCAAGTCAAATTCCTCAATAAATATTGAAAAAAACAAAAACATTGATTTATGTTTGTTTTGCTAATACCATTTCAAAACAACTCTAATCTAAAATCAGAATCTACTTTTGTTTTGGTAGAATGAATACAAATCAATTCGCTAGTATCTGGACAATTATAAATTGTGGTTCTACGCATGCGCGTCGCCTCCCTAATTTTAACTGCATTTTTGGACATTCTACGTTAGACCAGTTCAAATTTTTTTCTGAATTTGAAAAAAAGAAAGATGTCAGCTTTTTTTTTTCGCAAAAAAAAATTTACCCTCCCTGGTCGGCAGTCTGCCTTCCCCCTGGAGTTTTACTCTGGTTATGGACTGAAGGGCACGATGTTGTACGTTTTACTTCAAGCAAAATTATTTTTCGCCTCTTTTTTTTTGTTAAGAAGGAAATCGTACACTCAAATTACACAAACTTTTAAATATTTTGAGGGCGAAAAAACACTATTATATATAGAAATGAAAGGAAAAACAGAAATGAATAGAAGATGGTAAAAGCTGGACAGAAATGCACCACAAAACTTTTCGAATCAGCTTTTAAAAGTTTAATTTCACTTAAAAGTTTTCTGCTCGTTTTTACGAACAGAGAGTTGAAAGAAGGAAAGCCAAAAGAGAAAGACAAAATAAAAATTGAAAAAAATTATACGCTAATGAGTTTTTTCCATCAAATTTATGAAAGTATTTACGACAAAAAAAAAGGAAAGTGTTCTTCTAATTAAGTTATAGAAATTGATAATTTTTGGGGAAAAAGTGATTGTGCCGAATTTTTATGCTTTAGAGGCCGTATAACTATAAAATGAGCTAAACTTCAAATACGCCTATAAAAACTTGAAAGTTTTTTTTTAAGATTTTAATTTGCGGAAAGTGTCCAGGATACGTACCTATAAGTATCATATAAGACTCCATGATGACTATAAGTACCTATATAGTTCTAACTTACCAAAACAATACAAATGAAGATTTATTTCAGATGAAAATAGTAAATATTATAACCCTATATGCATTAAGTATTAACCTTCAGGACCACACTTGAAATAAGCTCTTAAAACTTTCCAAAAATTATTTCTAATTAGGAAATCATTATTGTCAGATAAGCTGTTGCAATTCGTTTTATATTTATTACATGCTCCATTGGTAATCACTTCTAGAAAAATGTTGTGATTTTTCTTCTATAATCTTAATTATTTTTCATCTTATAGAATTGGTAACACTGCAAGAAGATAGCATTTTCATATTTTAAAAAATTTTATAAGATTTTTTCTATGAAAATTGAAATGACTGTTTTGCAATTACACGTATTCATTATTGAAAAGAGAAACTTCAATTTGAAACTATTTTGCACCTAATTGAAATATAGATATAGTTACTTCCTTCAAATCTCATTGTAAGGAGAACTTTGTCATGATCTTCTCAAGTACCTTTGCAAAAATGTTTTTGTGTTTGTAGTTTTTAAAAACCTTTATAAAAATATTGAAAACATTTACAATCCTCGGGCAAAAGGAACCAATAATGATTTGCTAAGCAATAAATTTCACATTTTTAAGAATTCAACTCAGAATTTAAAATACACCTTGAAAAAAGTCCTTAATACTTTTATACAAATACTTATAATAATTTCCATTAAATTTCAAAACTAAAATATTTCCGTAAGTATACATTGGAATTTATTGTCGTGGTTTCCTTTGCCTGGATGGCTATACTTCAAATAACCAGACCTGAAGAAAAGATACCTTACAAATTAATCCCTTGCATTGAATTTAAAAAAAAAAAAAGTTGAAACTATATGGTGAAAATTGGAAATTTTGGGTATGGTTCTTTTTGCCCAGGCATTTTCTAGAGAGTTTAAAAAATGGGGTGTGGAATATTGGATTTTTAGAGGAGAGAAACACTAAGAATAGCTTAATACCATATCTCATTGGATAGAGGAAGGTTTTCCTATTGTAATGAAATCAATTTCAGGTCTCCAGCAGTAATAATATAGTTCCTGGAATGTCAAATTTTTTGAAAAAATAGTTTCTATAGTCTAACCTTCGCCTATAAACTGAAATCTGCGAATAACTGAGTATTAAGAAATTGCCAGTATAGACGTGAACTTAGAAAAACTTTTAGCTTTACTGTAACGAAATAGCCCAGAGAATAATAAATTCACTATCTATTTGCGCAAAAGTGCAACATTTGGAACTTTTAAGGTTTTGTTAAGGTCTGATACAGGCCCATATGCTACCGCCAGAGCCTATGGTTGGCATTAAAAACGTTTCTTATCCAAAATAACGCACTGCAAATCTTTTAATCCAAGATGAATAAAATGATAAGTAAAAAATGAAAGGTGAAATAAACAAACAAATAAGAACTTAGAATCTATGAACCCCGAAGGTACTTCTCGAGTGAGTTCTAAAAATACAGAACTGAACCAAAACTCAAGTTCCTGGGTCTGAGTTCTATGTATTGACAAAAAGAAAAACTAACTAAAAAAATTATTTCTGTGCTTTTCGAAATAGATCAGCTATATTTGAGAAGTTTTTAGAAAAATTATCGAAAATGCAGAACTTTTGTACAATTATAGAACGAACTTAATATACAAATTAAGAGGAACAAGTAGGGGCACGAAGGGTTACCGCTCAGTTTTTGTAACTTTTCCTTTCGTGGCTTCTATTCAGAGCAGCATCGTCGAAAGCTGCAGCAGAGCCGAATAAAACTGACATTGGAAGGGATGAGCAGATTACGAAGTCATAGAATCATGCGTCCGCCTTGGCGCGAAGTCATAGGATTCGTCGCAAGTTACCCGTTAATCTTATTGGTTGCGATTGTTGTTGGTTGTGATCCCCAACTGTTACCGCCCAGTTTTTGGGTCGTAAGTACACCGAACTTTTTCCTCTCTCTTTTTCCAACTTTCCTCCTAACCCCACCGCAGCTTTCACTCCCTCACACCCTTCCTGTATGCCTTCACTTTTCGTAGCTCAAAGTTCCATTTACCTTATAGCGAAAGTTCAAATTTTGCACGAAAATCTCTTATAATAATATAACTGTTTTTCGTGCGCCGCATGCGGACATCCAGAGGAAAAAAAGGGGTGTGTATATTTGTGACATTTAGCCAAAAATTTATCGTCTAAAAAACGAGATGAACTGATGATTTCGAGGGGGCTACAGATACCCCCTTTTTTGGCGAGGGTTAGTGGATGTGTGTTCGTGTTTTTGTGCGAAACTGTGTTATTGGGCATGAGGTCTTTACTCCTCCGCTAATTCCTCCACGACTGTGTTTGCAAATTAATTAGTCAATTGATAATCCATACATTCGTGTCCCAATCTGACGATGGTCGTTTATGTCGCTTAATCGTTTTGAATTAATTTCCAAAATCTCGTGCAGCAACTCGATCCTATATTTTAGTGACAATAGAATAAACTCGCCAAAATCTCTGTGAAATATGAATTTTTTAAAATTTTTTCCACTATTGTTTATATACTTAATCTGAAATAATAATAAAGTGACAACAATGAACTTGAGTTGTGACAGCAGTGCTGATCAATCGTCACCCTTTCATCCTATCTATCAGCATCATTATCAGCGAGGTGAGACTGTGGGCACATCTTCAGGACCTGCAACTTCGTCAGGAATTTCTGATTTGGATAATAATCATGGTAAGACTGAATTGAAAATTTTTGTTCACTTCATACTGAAGGATTGGTTTAAAAAGTAACTAATTAGTGGTAACATACCTGATAGCATATTTTTGAAAATTATAAGAATATGTCCCTGCCTTCTGAGGGGCCCACTTCCTATATTGCCAATTTTTCTGCAATTTTTATTTTTTAAATTCCAGAAAAATCTGAGGTTATCAATATTTTAGATTCTACATACCCGTATAATGGATGTACTGTTTTACATTTTACCTACAAAAGTTGAAATAGGTAAATGAAAACTGTGAAATATGTTTTATCCATTTTACCAATACATACATTTTCAGTGTACATTTTACGCAAAATAAATTATTTTACATGCAAAATTGCCATTTGACTCAAACTATTTTCTGTTCCATTTGAACAGTGATTTGCAAATAAGGGTAAGTCCACTTTTCCAAATTATGTATGGAAGAGCAAAACATACTTCCTAATTAAATGCTATGGCACTTGCGAACGAGGTAGGTATATAAAGGCGAAGTTCAAACCTTTGAGAACGTATCCGAGCAATTTTGTATTTGTATCTCGCTTCTGGAGCTGGAGAAATAGAAAGTTTGAGAAAATGGAACTGAAAGCATTACTAAACCACCTTGTTGCTTATCAACTATAGGTGTAAATAAAAAATCAAATAATAAAAAAGGGATAATTCTTAAATTTAGGAAACTAACTATTCAGAACAGATATATAGATATCATGACGAATCAATGTCTCAGATGTCATGTTAATGTAGGTAATATATAATCAGTCCTTGAATACAAAATGGATAAAAAATAAATGGGTATCTATTTGTAATACCTGGATTCCACTTTTATTTTCGAAAACTGATCCAAAATGAAACAACTAAAGTAAACTTGATCTTATAAATAGATAAGAATATAGGTCATCAAACTGAAAATTTAAGTGGTGAAATTGAAAGAAAAATGAAAAAATATTAATTCTCTAAAATTGACTAAAAATTATATCACTACGATCCCTTTCTCATTCAAAACTTTATTTTTGAAGTCTAGATTTTTCAATTATATTTTACGACATAACATTTTACTGTGGGTGTAAGACTCAATTTATACAATCAGACTGGAGAAGAATTCAATTTCGATAAAAAATGGACCTATCAGCTTCTTGCAAATTACTGTTCACTTATTCAATTCTATCACGTTAAGAGGAATGAAAGTATTTACCTTCTCATGTAGAATTTTTGTTATGTAATGCACTCAGGGCCGGATTCCCCATAAAGTGAGTACGTACATTACGTAGTATTTAAAATTTGGGGGCCCCCAGAATTGGTCGTGAGGTCTAATAAACGATAAAATATGGCTTCATGGAACCAAAATTGGGGCCCAGGGGCCCTAAAAATTATGAATTTTGCGTGGGCCCCGCAGAACGCTGAATCCAGCCCTAGATGCACTTGACCAATAATGGAATATATCCATTGAAATGTTATCTTCTAAATTCACGATCGAATCTGTGTAAATATTCATCGCTATGGGAATTATAGTAATATGTAGAGACCGGATTTTTTGGCACTGGAAAATCAAAATTTGGCGCAAAACAAGGCAAATTTGGCTTTATTTGGCAAAAACATTTGAAAATCCAAAACAAACATTAAATCATAAAAAAAATTTAAAAACAAAGACATTTTTGTCATTTTTTACAAAAATTTCTCATAATTCCATCGGTAATTGCAGAATGAATTGCTTCCATGATTTGCAGGCCAAGATTTTTTGTGAACACATCTGTACTTTTTCTTGCTAAAATTTTCCCTCGAGCACCTGGAATTATGCTCATTTTCTGACAAACATCGTAAATAATTTCAATTTAAGCATGTAGTTCTGATTCGGCAGTTTTGGTCGTTTGGTATTTATTTCAGTTTCGGCAATTTTTGGCAAAATAAAATTTTTTTCCCAGACAGGCCCGTGCGTATTCCTTTTTCATTTCTGATCTTCTGCCTTTAAAGGAACTCATTCGGCAAATGCCAAGGAATCCCGTCTCTAGTAATATGATTTACGTCTCCTATTAAACCAATTTGCATAAAAGACAATTCCTCATTTTCCCCTAAATACTACAGAAATGTTCGTCAAAAAAAGCCATCGGCGTATATTTTGCTAAGCTTATACATTTTAAGCTCATATATTTATACATCTTTTCATCCGGCAAAACTATGTATTTTTAAAATAAGTCTCGCCGTAAAAATATAAACACACAGAGGGTCAGTCTATAGTTTTGCAAGCGGATAAGCTTACTCTGTAAAAAAAAAAAAAGGTCCATCCGCCATTTATTTTTTCGCAAAAAGTAAATTACCACCGATTTTGCCGGGTGCTGCAGACGTAGCATCAGCTGCAGAGCCCGACGGTAAAACAGCAAAATGTAAAGATGGCGGATGCGTAAAAGTAATCCTGGCTGGCGGATTGGGTGTTTTATTTTTGGCCCCTTGCAAGAAGCAGATTTTTGCACACTACTATCGAGTGCACACACAAATACCAGCACATTGCTTTTCTTGGTAATGGTAGCGGGGTAGCTTTTCTTGCATATCCTTTTTTCCTTCCTCTGCCAGAAGTGAAATATTTTCAAACGCGAGGACATTTGGAAAATCGGCGCATGCGTTTTTCACGTTTGTTCTTTCATTTCTAACGGAGGGTTTGGCTTTCGTTTACAGCACGGCGAACTCCCTTCGCACCCCTTAAGTAGAGCAGGGGGTTGCCAAAAGACTATCAGGTCAAAAGCTTATATTGCTGTTTCTCGTGCGCCGCATGCGGATATCTGGAGGAAAAAAAGGGGGGGTGTATATTTGTGACGTTTATACCCAGAAGTTTATCATCCAAAAAACGAGATGAACTGATGATTTCAAGGGGGCTACAAACAGATACCCCCTTTTTGGCGAGGGTTAGTGGATGTGTGTTCGTGTTTTTGTGCGAAAATGTGTTATATATATGGGCATGCGAGGTCTTCTCCTCCGCTAATTCCTTCACGAGTGTGTTTGTAAATTAATTATATAGTCAATTGATAATCCATAATATATTCGTGTTCCAATCTGACGATGGTCGGTTATGTCGTTTAATCGTTTTGAATTACAATTTTGAAAATCTCGTGCAGCAGCTCGATCCTCTATAATTTGGTGACAATAGAATAGACTCGAAAATTATTGCGAGATGAGATATTAATTTTTTTGTAATTTGTTTCACAAGTGCTTATCTAATCTGAAATAAAATTCAGGTGAAAAAGAAAAATGAACTTAAGTTGTGACAGCAGTGCTGATCAATCGTCTCCTTTTCATCCTGTCTATCAGCGCCATTATCAGCGAACTGATACTGTGGGCACTTTCTCAGGACCAGCAACTTCGTCAGGAATTTCTGATTCGGATAATAATCATGGTAAAACTTTGGATTGACATTGTTTACTCATTTATTTGGTTTAAACAACAATCTGTACAGTGGTGGCATATTATGATGGCATATGGAAGTAATGCAAAAAAAAAAAGTCCCACTTAAAGGAATGGAGTTACGGGCCCTACCATCTATACTGCTTAAAATTAATTTTCTAGTATGACCTCCAATAGGTCCCTTGGTCGAAATTTCGTGAAAATATATATGCGTTCAAAGTTTGAAATTCGAGGGAAAAATAAGATAAAGGCTTTTGTAACATAAAAACGGGGGTATCTGAAAAACTAAAAACTCCTCAAAAAGGAACCTTCTTCCTTACACTGCTGCCACGTTTTATGAGTTTCTGAAAATTTCTTTCTGAGAATCATGTTGCCAATTTTTGCATAATTCTTAATTTTATAATTTTGAAAAAGTCTCTACAACTTGAGTTAGAATGAGTGCAAATATTGCGAAAAGTGTGCCAGACTTTTACAGTAAATGTCAAACCGCGAAAGAGAAAATTAAGTAAAAATAATCCCATAATTTCTAAAAATAGATACTATTTTTGTGTTTTCCAAAATTTAACTTTTTGCTACTTATATAACTAGCATACACACATAGGATTATAAAGTTTATATTTTGACATCTTTAACCTAAAAACTTTATATTCATATTTACATAAATCAATAGCAGTTAAAATTTGTATTTTATCTCACCCTTAAGCCTCCAGTGTGTACACACTATGCCCAGCCCTATAAGTGACTAAAGAGTTTCTCAAAAATTCCATCAAAAAAGTGGGTAAATCAAAACATGAAAAAAATCTAGAAAAAGATTCGTTTTAACATAACGATTTTTTAGATCAAGAGCACCCTAGAAGAAACCTCAAATTCAATCCTCATCCACGTTCTTCTCATTTTTCATTCACCCTCACTTGTAATCCAAACAATAATATAGTTTCAATTATTATACGCATCAATTACTCGCCCATTATGCATATGGTACTTCGAAACTCCAGCAGCTCTGGCAGCCACAATTTCAACACCAGCCAGCAGTCTTCGCCTGTTCACTAGAATGAATCACAAATCGCATTCTAAACTCTCAGTCGTAGTCTAATCCTCATTAGCTATTCGTCGCGTTTGCGACCCTTGGGGGGGTGCACAGACATACAAGAACGATCAATTTTGCTGATTTCGTTACGATTTGTTGTATATATCTCGCCCAACGCCTTCGATAAAAAGCACATTAAAAGGGAGTTATTGGTGCAACAGGAGAGAGCACGTACTGGGTAAACCATTCGCTAATAACTTTAACGCCATCTCACTCCCTCATCTCGTCGCAGTCTTCCTTTAATGCCTACAAAATGAATTCGAATTAGACTTTTCTATTAGTATAATTAATGCAGAACCATGAAGGAAAATGTCGTTAAAAAAAAGTAATACTGAAGGGGTGTGACAGTAGAGAGGAGAGGATAACCAAGAAGTATAGAATAAGAAGAAAAAAAAAATACAATTGTATTTTGAAAGCAACATCAATTCCAAAAAATTTGCATTATTACTATACAACAAAAGAAAGTAAAAAAAAAAATTATATTAAGCAAATGGAGAAATTGTAATGGGAGAAGAGGCATTTTTCAAATATTATTCTCCTTCGAAGCTTTTCATGCTTTATAGAGTCCGACTATATCTAAAGAAAAAGATATGATTTAACTTTTGGAGCTCGTACTAGTGCCCTCTCGCGGAGAAAGCAGTATAAAAATTTAATTAAAATTTTTCTTTCGATCATCGTCACGTCACAGTTTTCAAATTCTTACCTTTTTTTCCAGCGATCTGACCTCCAAAACTGTTAGTCTGTCAGGGCCGGATTTAGGGGGTGGACAGTGTGGACAGTGTCTACGGGCCTCCACCAACAAAGGGCCTCCACCAACAAAGGGCCTCCACCACTCGTCCAAAAAAAAAAGAAATTTTTCATTTCAAAAAAATGCTTAAAAAATTTGGTAACTGATCTCCTATCCCCCTTGAAACGTTCCTCCACCACTTTGTCCACACCTCTTTCAACTCCTGAATTCGGCCCTGAGTTTGTTCCAATTAAGAGTTCCATGACGTCACAAGGATCTGAAGAAAGCGATTGGTTGAAATCAAAAATACTTTCTACTCATTCATTGAAGCATCATAACGTCATGGAACTCTTAACTGGAACAGACCATAATATTATTTTAACTATAGATGCGCCAACGTGTACTACCAGTTGGACCATGCATCCTACTATAGTCATTACCATTTACTAAAGCTATAATTTGAGCACTTTCTGACCTTCTGGTAAACTAACACTATTTGTAATAGCGAACTAGAGCATCCTGTATATATGCAGCGCAAAATTTAAAAAAAAAAAATTATTTTAACCAAGTATTTGTATAAAAGGTACTGCCTGGAATTATTCCAGCAGAACATACGTTAGAGTCTCTATTAATATCCATTTTTAAATGCTGAGGAATTTTTTGATGAATATAAGCCAAATTGCGAGATTTTTTTGTTTACTGCAGGCAAGGGGTGACCTAGGTTAGTGACATAGAAATAGATTTCTATCTAAAATGATAGAAAGTTTTTTATTTTTCAGACTATATAAGAATACAAAATTAAATTAAAAATTCCAAGTCCGTAGCTCTCGCAGATCAACCCTTATCAACATTATATTGTCCAAAAATTGCGAAATAGAACACATCGAGTCTCCGTTGAAAATTGAAAAATGGCATTATTTATGCTGCAGCTTCTACTATAAATACTTACCTATATCTGTTCTTTGTTATAGATACCATTCATGGAGGCAGCTCTGATAAATGCTCACCTACATGTAGCCCTGTACATCCTTTGGCTTTGTGCTTAGGAGGCGCTGTGTGCTCCACTCAGCAAACAGTTGTGCGGGCTACTCGAACTCCACCTCAATACCACAATAACACCAACGGTAAAACCAAATCCTTAGGATTAACATGCATCGTTTGTGGAGACACGAGTTCTGGGAAACACTATGGAATCTTGGCGTGCAATGGATGTAGTGGATTTTTCAAAAGAAGTGTTCGACGGAAGCTGATTTACAGGTAAGAGGTACAAATCATGAAATTAATATACCCATAACTTGCTCGAACTATTAAATTTTCATAAGCATTATTCTAACTGCTTTCTGGACCTCAAAAAAGTGGGGATAAACGAGGTGAAGGGTCTGAACTGAAAATTATCGTAAAACTGAAATATTTTGGTCCATCTAAATAGCTTTTGGTCTTTTCTAATATTTTATATTCGAATTTGTATCACTAAAAGTTGGATTTATAGGAGACATATACGGAATGGAAACTGGATATTTCATTCAAAAAATTATTTAAGTATACATTTTTGGATCAATTTACATCTATAGGGTTCAAATTTCAGCTCAATCCGTTCAGTATATAGACTTGCTGTTATGAAGCTTTTAAAGTAGAAACTGGAACTTGCTATAAAATAATTTAAAATTGTCGGGAGATTTTCATACGGAAAAAGGGGTGTCGGGAAAATGGGATAGTGGAAAATGGATTGTAAGGAAAATGAATTTGGGAAAATGGACCGAAACCGAAGTATATAATAGCCATCTTGTAAGTCAACGGACTTTCAGAACAAAAAACATATGGGCAGATCTTTATTTTTTTTTTCAAGCAGTTTCAATAAAATATACGAGTACATAAAATTTTCTACCAAATCCATTTTTCAATAAAATATCGTTGATTCGAGTTTTTATAAGCCTTTCCTCACTTTCTAATTTGAAAAAGAAAAGATACTTTTGTGTAAAAAATGATCCTTTTCTGCCCTGTCATAACCGAACGGCCTCCGAAAACAATCATTCAGACTAATTTCAGTTCATGCACTTATAAGCAGCACTACAAAATCCCCATAACAAACCCTTTCATATTTTTGATTCAAAGCAGAAATGAAACCAAATATCAATTATACGCGGCACAGATTATTCTCTAGTGGGTAACAGCAGGTCAAGAAATCCATTTTAACCCTCTATTATATTTCGATTAAAATAATAGTCAACAGGCATCGAGTGCTATGTGAATGGCTGAAGGGAGAATTAGGAGGAAAGCGAAGAAAAGGAATACAAATGTTATAAGGTTCATGGTACATTAAACTCATCAAAACATTATAATAAGCGAGTTCGTATAGGATTTGCAGAGAAATGTGGTCAGCCTACATTCTCTTGACAAAAGAATCGAAAAAAAAGAAGCAACTGAGGAGAGTGTAAAAAGAGGGGGATGACGATTTATCGAAATTACATTTTGTCGCTAATAACCTCATTGAAAAAGTACGTGCTCTGAAAAGGGAGGAAATGGAAAAAAAGGGGATGAAAAGTATGCAAAAAAAAAAAAATACAGAAAGGGGAAACATTATACGCTAATACAATCGAGGGGGTTGAATTAATATGCCGTGATTGTAAAATGGTTGATGCGTAAACGGATTACAAAGTATATCATTGAAAAGTAACAACTTGAAGAAGCTGTTTATTATAATTTCGTTTAGCAATGCGAAATTACTTCACTATGCGGTGCTCAAAGGGTGAATTATCGTTAGATTCGATTTAGAATTTCACGATTCGATGTTAATTTTTCTTGTTTCTATTTAAGGGATCGAGAAGGCGCAGTCTTAAGGGACTATAGGGTTACTATAATGGGATTGAAAGATTCTGTTTGGAAAAAAAAAGTACTTTTTTCATTAAAAGAATCAAAGGTAGTATTTAGAATTTACTATTTTTCAAGTTAAGGATGAAATTTGAGAATGGAAAGAATATAATTCAAGATGCAGTTGTGTAGAAGTACCTATTATTTTGGGAGTGTGCAGATGCCAAGTTCAGGTTAGAAAGTTTTGCGTCTGATCAGCCCACCCTTCTTGCACTTGATGAATAAAATAAACTATGGCTGGCGTGAACATTCCAAAACCAATAGCTGAATACATTATTCCTCAAATATCTGTTGGTGGAAAAAAAATTATCTATTTCTGCCTCCATTTCAGCTTGATGGTGGGCTTGGTATCTTTCAACCCTCTAAGCTGGATGATTGCGATTACTTTTCTATTTTCGCATTTACCTAAAATATCAAAGCACACCCAGCAGTGTTGCCTTTTGATATAGATATTCCTTCAACCATGGATGATGTGGCGGAGGGGAACTAGTTTTTGTTTTTTTATTTCATACTTTAACCCTTCCCCTCGAACTAAGCTAAATTTGCAATCACTGTCACAAATGAAAGATTTCAATACTCTTTGTAATCCAAATTTCAAATTTTTTCGACAATTTTGAATTTTTCCTCTAATTCTTAAAAATTTGTCCTTTTTACCCCGAGTTTGAGATTATCGATATTGCCTTTTCAATCTTTTATTAAATATTAATGAGTTTTCTAGGGTTTTTTTTATGTTTATCAGAGACTCGCATAGCTATATAATATGATTTTTTTATTTGAGAGAGCTTGCTAATATCAACTGTCAACTTTGGACTATAGGTATTACTATAAACAAATGAATTTTATTGATAGAGAAACATTATGAAAGTCACGCTCCATTCATTGCTTGCGTGAGTAGTGCTGATTTCATGATAATGGGGGATCCTAAGCAAAATGCGACCTTGATGAAAAATAATTTTTTCGATATTTAATAATTTTTTGGCAAATTATGGGAATATGGGTAGAACATAAAAAAAAATATATTTTTTCAAACCCCCATGCGTATTTTATGATTGGTATGGTTGTGCGGATACAGTTGTGCTTTTTTTTTAAATAAAAAAAAATTTTTACGTAATCATAAAATTCGTTTTTCTGGTGAGCATTAATTAAAAAAGGTTAAATGACCCCCTGTATCTAATTCCCAACAAAAAGATACACTTTTTTCAACTAATTATACATAACATTTTATACGGCTGTTATTCCTAATTGGTCGGCAACCTGTGTCCCTGCCGCTCGAAAAAATCAAAAATCATTACTCACGCTCTAAAGATAACAAAATTTCTTACAAATAACAAATCGAAAAAGGAAACCATTATAGAAGCGCACAAATGAAACAATTTCTCGAAGAGTATAAAAGCTTAATTTTCGTTTTCACATCTGCGATAAAAGTTGTCATTTGTAACAAACTGAAGGATTATTGTCGCCATGAAGATAGAAGGATCAGAACCAGCGACTTTGTCGAAAAACGCGGCAGAATGTCGAGGATTAAAAGAAAATTGAACTACGTTCGAGACGAAAGTTAAAGTAAAACTATCAATTGAAAAGATAAAAATGAACGAACAAAAAAAAAAAGTGAAAACCGTAATAAGAGAAAAGCAGAGAAAAGGAAAAGTAAAAGAGATACAACTGTGGAAGAGAAACGAGGGCGAGATGAGGAGCAGGGGTGGAAACGGATGAACTTTTGAAATAAGGAGGATCAGTTTTTCCTTTTAAAAGAAATGGAAAAGATTTAAATGGTCCGAAGTAAAGGCGCCATTGCTACTTGTTATACTGTTTGATTTGAAAGAATCGGTCCCCAGAGTCGTGTCGCATAAGCCCTATACGCAGTATAACTTTAAGTTGCCATCTCAAACTTCTCAATACTCGAAACCGAGTCGTATAATAAAACCAATTGAAAAGTAAGTTAGAATCTCCTATCTTTTCACCCTTTTTCTTTTGCTTTCCGTTTTTTTTTTTTTTTTTTTTGCCTTATATTTTCTAGACGACGAAGGTAAAGGTAGGTAAAAGAACAAGGTCTTAACGTAAAATATATTTTGATGGATTTAGCTTTCGGTGACATTTGAAAGATTTAGAATCAAAACCAATACATAACTATTTATCAAATACAGTGTGACATTCTATTCTCAAATGGTATCTACACTTGACACCTTTCAAGTTTCAAGTCTTTAAGAATTTGATGCTTATGGATTGAAGAGCCTCTAAATTATAGGGAAAGGTTGCCTGAATTTATAATCTATGAATCAGTGTTGGACATGACTAAATTATAACTAGAATAATGATTAAATCAGAATTCAAATCAATCGTGACTAAAACCACCTGATCTGCAAAACTGTGACACAAATGTGGAGGACAAATGTGACGCAGATGTGGTGAAAATTCAACCAATCAGGAAGCAGTGTCACAAAAGTCACATTTCTCTTCCACATTTGTGTCACATTGCAGATCGGGCATCAGTGACTAAATTGTGATAATATCAATTGTACTTGTAATTGAAAACTATAACTCATTGAACTATAAATCATGATTAATTTTGTCATCTAGTTGTAGTCATCTAGCAGGTGGTCATCTAGTGGCATGAGTTGGTCATTTAATCATTGATTAGATGAATAATTTTAGTCATAAAAATATTATATTGTCGTCATTTTAATGACTAACAATTGATAAATTGATCGTGAATTAATCATGATTGATGACTATAATTGTATTTATATTTTTTTATTCCGTTAAGACAAGAACTGCGGAACTTTACATGCAATATAATTTATTTTACACTGGACGTAAAATATATAGGTACAGGTGAAAAATGAGAATAAAATTAAAAATATAAAGTTAATGGCTAGTACCGATGCCAATGACGTGTTTCTCAGCTTAGTCATTTTAGTTCATCATCAATCATAATGAATTTTTTAATCATGATCAAAATTAGTTATAAAATAGACGAATAAACTTCAATAATGACAAAATTTATTTTATTATTCATACATAATGTTAATCATGACTAATGTTATCAAAAATAATATTTAATCATCTGATTTAGTCATGACTGAATTAGTATTTTTTGTACTGCAGTCAATGACTTATTCAAAATGACTAAACCTTTAGTCATGCATGTCAATCATGACTAATTTTAATCAGTTTGTGCCCAAAACTATATGACTATGGGTTGCCGAATTTACAACATTTGTTGTTGGTCTACTATATTTCAATGACCCTGCAGTAGTCTAACTCATAAAAAAAAAACATTTACCCTTTACCCCAATAACCGAATTAAAAAATTTTTTAAGGAATTTTGGAAAAAACTATATGAAGAGCTATACCATATACAATATGAGCTAAGTGCCATTTTAACAAAAATTGTTGCCCATTAATCCTACTTGGGCTTTGCCTCCATTTAACCAAGATCTCCTTACAAAAAAATGTATAGAGGTCGAATATAGGTCTATACCTACACATAATTTCAAACATTTCTTTGGAATAATATGTCTAGTGGCTATTCTGATTTATTCGATATTTTAGATGCCAAGCAGGCACTGGTCGCTGTATCGTGGACAAAGCTCATAGAAATCAATGTCAAGCTTGTCGACTGAAAAAATGCCTCAACATGGGAATGAATAAAGATGGTAAGCTTTATAAAATTCATCTTGATAATAATCTTACCTGTGTAAGTATGTAAAATATTACAAACATGAATGCATATTTCTGTAACAGATTTTACTATAGGTATAGTAATTACCAGCCTAAAAAAATCACAATATTTACAGCAGCACTTCGCTTAATCTGACTCTTCATCACTTACCATCTCCATAATAAATTGCAAGTCAGAATTTTATCTTCTGTTCATAACAATAAGAAATTCAAAACAAAGCTTATGTTTACAGCAAATTGTGTGGAATCAGCCTCGCAGTCGGATAAAATAAAATCAGCTGATAAAATTATGACCAATATATTTGTGCCCAGAACTAGAGCCTTTTCAATCTTTATCTCTCCTCATTTTAATTAATTTTCTCAAGATCATATTTTTGTACTTTAGACTCTTTTCATTTGAACTCATTCAACTGAAATCTCAGGTACTTGACCAAATATAGTTTAATCTGGACCATCGATTGCTTTCCACAGTCTCTTCGCTTTGCCGTCATTTAAAAATTTATTCTTTCTCATCGCGAGTTATTTGATCAAACAAAATGTTGAAATAACGAAGTCGTTAATACTATCTACAGAAAAGGACGTCTTTTTTCCTGTCATTAAACGGTCATTAGTTCACGCCATTAAAGGGTACTCCGTTTTTGTTCGTTTTAATCCATAGCAAAAGAGAAAGATTTTTTTTTTCAACAGAAAAATATTTTACCAAAAGAGAAAGAGTTCAGTAGAAAAGCAAGATTCATCCACGTGTCACCATGGCTTCCTCATTATTTCACCTTTTTTTTTTCATTTTCTCTCTTCTCCATCTCTCTCGTTTTAAATCCTTTTTGCATTGTTTTGTTATAGTGGCTTTTTTTTTTCTAACCCAACCATTTACCCTTTGCTTAAAGCGACGAGCATTTGCAAAGGCGTTCATGCATGCTATATTTTGTGTCAAACTAACACGAGCCACTGCATCAGCTCCTATTTAATGGGAAATGCTTCAGGAGATAACCGCAGTCGAAAGTGTCCTTGTTAAAATCTCGCATCTTTTATAACGAACAGAAAACTGTCTCATCCTTGCATCAACTGCGGTTAAACCGCAAATTGTGGGAAAAAAAACTTTTTTTTCTTCTTCATTTTCCACCCCCTTCCTTTTTTTTTTTTTTCATTTAATGAAGCAGCACTGTGGGGGGCTGCTAAATTAAGTTTTTTTTTTTTTCTTAATTTTCCACCTAAGGCGATTTTTTTATTATCGAAGAGTGAGAAATACTTTTAATGACATTCAGCAAGCATATTAAGCCAATTTTTTGGGTTTGAAGCCAAATAGAACTTATAATTCTTTATTATGGAAATCGATCGAGAGATTTATACCTAATTGGTAGAATGGAGACAAATAACAGAAAAAACTTGAATATAAGTATAATTCCTAACTTGGAATTTTCATAGGATCCCAATATCAATAAAATTATTAATTCTACCTACTATTTCTTGTGTGCACTAACATCAAGTTCAATTTCTTGTGGGCTCCTATATCAAACACCTGATTATTTGTTTCGAACTACAAATTATTGCTTGACCTAAAAATTAGTGCAAAACCAAGAATGCAGATTTTGATAATCGTTTAAGTTTCAAAAATTTTCTCAACGATGAAAAATTTCTTGACCAAGCAGAAAAAAGCAACCAATTTCTGATTAACATCAATGGAGTGAGCTGTCCTGGAAATTAAAGTGTTAATACCTGCGTATACGTTATAGGCTGTCCAATGTCCATCATGTCAAATAAGCTATGAGAATTAATTTTGAAAAAAATGATTTTTTTTTCAATGATTACACGAATTTTTTCATTCAATTCTTTTGCAGCTGTACAAAATGAAAGACAACCTAGAAATACAGCAACCATTCGTCCTGAGAGTTTGGTAGATATGGATCATGAACGAGCGATTAGGGAAGCTGCTGTTGCTGTGGGGGTGTTTGGGTATGTATAAATTTATTTTTTTTTTTTTTGGCTTTTGAGATATTTTTCTTAAAAATCTCTGATACCCAATGTAAATCTTGCTCATATCAGTATACATTGTAACTGTGATAATATGGTCTAATCGTATATTAATAATATAGACAACTTAAAAATGTAAGTATAGATTGGGTTTTTCTCAAACCTTCAGTCATTTGTTTTTAATTAATATGGTCTATAATCAGCTCTGCAGTGCTTGGAAGTTTGTCTTAAGTATACCTACTAATATAATATGAATGTACATTGAGAAATCGGCCTACTTGTTTTAAATTAAATAGGATAATTTATCGGCTTGCATTAAAAACATGCATAAAATTTTGGGAAGAGCGAATGAAAACTTTTTAGCTCACGACATATCTTATTATAAATCAAACATTTTCTAAAAATTCATAAAAATTCACTCAACATCTTCAAGAATTGAGTTTGAAAAAATTCACGAAATTGAGAAACAAAGAAAGAAAGAGAAAATATAACTCTTCAAAAATCTCAGCTAATTTTTAAATTCCAAAACTATCCTTCTTTTGGAGGAATTCGAATCAAACATCCCTGAGATTAGAAATGTTGAGAATAAAAGTGGACACTTGGTAGGTATATGAACAAATAACATAAAGTTCCTTCTTAAACAATATATTTAGTCTACCACAATAATTATTTCACGTATTGATTTGCCAAATGTTCACGATACTTGTTTTCTACGAAATTAATATTCAGTAATAATAACAGCCAACACGTATTCTAAATTTTAAGGTTGACAAGTTACGAATTGATATGTGAAGGTCTAACAGGCTGATCCGCTATACCGATCGACATACATACCTAAATTAGACAATAAAGACTTTTGTCACAATGATAAAACACCTTTAGGTTGACAAATAACTGGCAATAGATAATTACATTTTCAATGGATATTTGCATATGTACCCCTTTCACATATGTAGAAACTTTTTTATACATTTTTTTTTTTACCATTCTTTCTCTGACTTTTCGCTGAAAAAATTTAGGCCACAGCAAAAAAAAGTGCCTATTTTCTAAAACAAAAAGGGTAGGAAGGGCGGTTTATGAAATTGGTATCGATTCGTAAGAATTCAAATAACGACAATGACGTGAACAAGTGACTTGTCAAAGTGTAAAAAATTGATGGAACCCGCAGTTGTGCAAAGTTTATAAAATTGCAACTGTGTAAATACATTTCTGCTTTCGTCGGTTGGGGCTGTAAATCGAAAATAGTGCGTTAACTAATTCGCATTTTAACATTTCAAAAATACCATTGCTATTAGTATGAAGTACTCGCAATTTAAAAAATCAATACATACTGCTTAAATAAAACAAAACTAAGTAACTTATAAAATACTTGAGTTTAGACGTTCTAAATGATTTTCAAGCTCATACATGAACCATTTGTCTTTAGAATTTGGGAGGGGGGATAAATTTTTTAGCTTAAGATTCTAGTTTCAGATGCATAATAAAAGAGGTAACTCTACCTATTGGTTTTCTCGTATTTATTTGAAAATGAGAATATTTGGAAATATACGTTATTTGCTGATTGACGCAGTACTGATGATTGCAAATCATAGCGAGAATTCATGACAGGGCCGTAGCCACGCTGCTGGGAGCAGTCAGGGGTGCCGTGAAGGCATGATCTTGAGGAGCAACTCCTCCTTGACGATTCTGGGGGGGCCCATTTTTTTTCAAATTTAGAAAAGAATTTTAAAGATAATCGAATACCAAAAATTTTTCTCGCGCCTTTGGGGGGAGAGGTAGGGTTGTCATCATTCCTATTTTACCTGGAGGGGGGAACTCCTCGTAAGCCTTGGGAGATCACAGCACCCCTGGGAGCAGTACCCCTCAAGCAAAATTGTTTCCCCTCGAAGGAAAATTGTCTCCCTAGAAAAGAGAGGAGACGGTCCATTTAGCACCTTTACACATTTGATTAGCTCCTTCAAGAATTTGTTTCCCCCTTCTCCCAAGTATTTTGCTCTAGCTGTGGCCCTGGTTCGTGATCGAATAACTAGAAATGAATTCCGATAATCATAATTGAATCAATCATGATTTAATCACCAGTAAAACCCTGATTTATTTGGATCCTCCCCCCCACTATTTACTCTGTTTCCCCACAAAGGAAAATTGTCCCCCTAGAAAAAAGAGGAGACGGTTCATTTCGCACCTTTACGCATTTGATTAGCCCCCTTAGGAATTTGGTTCCCCTCTCCTAAGTATTTTGCTCTAGCTATGGCCCTATGGTTCATGATCGAATAACTAGAATTAATGGATTCCGATAATCATATAATTGAATCAATCATGATTTAATCACCTGTAAACAGTGGTGGATCCAAGGGGGGAAGGGGGAAATTTCCCCCTCAAATTCCAAAAAAAAAAATAGACCAATAATCCACAAAAAAATCAATTTTCTTGAACCCCTCCTCCTTTATTCTGAAAAAAACACAATCTCACCATTTTAGCATTTACCATGCTTTGAAAAAATTTGGACCCCCCCCCCCCCCAAATGGAGCTATATATCCGCCACTGAGCCTGTAAAACCGTGATTTATAAGGATTTTTTTTCTCTATTTAATATTCTAATCTATCACAACCATATTTATGATTTATATATATTTTATTATCAGTCAAGATTGAATTATGATTAAAGACATAGGGAAGGGTACGCACTATAGAGGGAAAATGCTGTATATTCTTCTAATTAATTATATGAATGAAAGAATATAAAATGTTGATATAAGTGATTGACGCAACATTCTTCTCCATTTTAATATACGAGACAAAAAAATAGCTTCTGAGGAAGAATTTTCATGTAAGAATAAGCAAAACAAATCAAATGATATTACTTTCCACTGAGTGTAAGAATATTCAATGAGGTATAGATGATATAACGCACCCATGCAAATAAACATATGAAATATATGGGTAATTAAAAAAATTCAAACGTATCATTCTGGTAGAAAACCCTTTAATTGCTATTTGATAAACCGGTTTACGGTAGGTATCTTGTTGAAGTTGATAAAAAAAAAACAACTTTTGAACAATGATGCTTCAGTCTTAAGAGGAAAAAATATTTTGCAGTGTAAGAGAAAGATCAAGCTTATACAAAAGTTTTAATTCAACTTTTGGGTTCTTTTTTTTTTGCATCACCGTCCAAGTCCATTCTTTGGGACTTGGCAGTTTTCAAACTTATAACCGCGATCGTAAAAATTGTTTAATGAATTTCCCCCTATAAGTGCAACATTTCTATTTGCATGTTTTAAAAACACTTTTCTTTTTTACCCTCCTCCCATCTTCCCTAGGGATCAATGTAAATCGCTTCTTACGATAGAAAGCCATCACGTAGAACATGCAACTTAAAAATCGAACTATTAATTGCCGCGTTAAAAAAGTCAATTAGCATATGAATGGGGAGGGGTGCATTTGCAAAACACGTTTACTTGCCAAAGCTGGAAAAAGAAAAGGTCTGCTTGGAAGGCGATGTCTGGTCCACTTCTGGTGTAACACATCGAACATACTATATTTGGATACGTGTATGATGTATACGTATTACATAAGCCATAGACCAGCAAAGTAAAAAAAAAAGCAACAAAAAATTGAGGGGATGAGGGGGGTTATAGGATAAATCTGTTTCGCTCTATACTTTGAATATTTCCCGAGGGAAGTTCATTTGACAGGTCAGCAGCATCATATAGTGTGTGTATTGTACAGTTCATAGAACTGGTGTATGTGCTTGGCTTGCAAATTGAATTTTACTCTCGCATAGGGGATAGTGTTGGCGCAGCATGCCACCTGCACCTCGTGTCAAAATAAATCCCAACCGCGGACTATTAATCAAAAGTCAGAATAACTAAATGATTCAACGATTCTCCCCCTCTCTGCCAGCATCCGCTTATCCCTCGGTTTTTCGCTCGAAAAACGATAGCCTTCTCCCGTTTTGGATTATTTTTGAATAAATTTTGCGAATTGCCAACTCCCTCTCGCTTTTTTTGCAGAAAAAAAAGGCCTTACCGATTTATCTTCGCCATAATCGCGCCAGCTTCGACTTCATTCTTTTTCGTCTCCCTTTTCTCTCAAAGACATAAAGAGTGATTCTCCAAATCTACGTGGTAACAAGTTCGTCAAGGGGGTAAACTATAAGGTCAGTGGGCACTTGAGAAGTAGAATATAAAAAATTACTAAGAGTATAAGTGTGTGTTTTATAACTAATGGAAAAGTTCTGGTGGAAAGAGAATGTGAAAGATTTAAATATTTACTAAGTCTGATAAGATTTTCATCGAAAGAGTAAGCAACTGTACTTTGATGGTTGGGTGTGTGATAAGAACGTTGCCTTACAAATTAGTCCAACTGACAAAAGCTATACTAATAACTCATCTCAATATATTATTGCTTACAGACCTCCAATATCAGTTGCCTTAGGCTTATCTCCTCTGCGATATTCTCAGACCACTTCATCGGCATTGTGTACACCATCAACACCTCCAGAGACAGATTCTAAAACGACTGACATACCAGATGACGGTAATCTTGAAGAAAACCTTTTATGTAAAAATAGAGTTTTTCATTAGTCCAAAATGTTCAAGATTCATTTTCTATCACTCATAAATAATTATAGACATCTAAATTTTGAAAAAGTATACAGGAGGGGCCAAGCCCCACGCAGATTTTTCCACTGCTTTAGTTATTTCTCCACAAAATTAACAAAAAAATTTAAATTTTTCAAAACAACTTTTACAACAAAAAACAAAACATCAAAAATAGCCAAAAAAAACTTCAAAAAAATTACTTTTTCGAAATTATATCTTAAAACCAGAAAAAAAGAAGAAAATAATAGAAAAATAACAAAAAATTGACTTCAGTATAATATGAACTAGGTACTGGATTTTAACATTTTTCAAGCGGTCTTTCCGCCCCCCCTCCCTCTCAATGACCCATCTAAAAAAAAAGCTAATTCCGCCATTTCCAAAAACATTAATGCCCATGTTTTCAGTTGGTTTAAGATTTTTTTTCAAATAAATACCCAAACCAAAGAAAGAATACGTATGTATTTTTTTAAATATTGAAAATTAAGGTATTCGCAAGTCGGCCAACAAATTTTTGAGAAATGCGCAAATAAGAAAAAATCATGTTTCCACATTTTCTTTTCGTATATTCTCTTGCCAACATTTTGGTGAAGTTTCACATCACCAATTGAAATTTCTACTTGAGAAATTTTCATAAATCACTTCACAAATAGATGCAAACCTAAAATCCATTTTTTGTTGCTCAGATGCCTCGACTTTTCCTGACAATAAGTTGCAAGTTTTGATATTTTTGGACTATTATTTGAATATACGTACATTGTAAAAATATCAACTTTTCACAGCAATATCTTATCTGAAATTTTATTGTAGATGATAGTATAGATGTCACAAACGAAGATCCTCCACAATCGACAGAAGGCATCACGCCGACAACAACTAGTTCCCAAACGACACTGCCTTTCGAAAATCTTCCTTCATTTTATAACCCAGTTCATGAGAATATTTACGAAACATCGGCTCGACTTCTGTTTATGGCAGTAAAATGGGCCAAAAATTTACCATCGTTTGCAGCTCTACCCTTCCGAGATCAAGTAAGTTAACACATGGGCCTAATTCCTATAGCAGCCTAAAGTAATTCAGGGGTATAGCTAGGAAGGGCCAGAGGGGCAAAGCCCCCCTGGCATCCTCGCTTGCCCCCCTAGCTAAATTAGCCCCCCCCCCTTCTTCCTCCTAAACTTCGAGAAAAAAAATGTTAAATAGGGGGCTTAAAAATTAACTGCCCCCCAAGAATCTTATTTGCCCCCCCTCCCTATCGGAACGCTCTGGCTATATCTCTGAAGTAATTTATAGGCTATAATCATTCGCAAATCTAGCCCGTTCTGAATGTATTGAGTACTAAAAACAATCTTATTATTATTTTCAATAGGTAATTTTACTTGAAGAATGCTGGTCCGAACTATTCCTTTTAAATGCGATTCAGTGGTGTATTCCTTTAGAAACGAATCCTTTGTTTAATACTTCGGATCATTTAGCAGCTATTCCCAATGGTAAGGCGAGTCAAGTGGCAGCTGATATTAGAATTCTCAACGAAATACTGCACCGATTTCGAATAATTGCTGTAGATCCGGCAGAATTTGCATGTTTAAAAGCCATCGTCCTATTTCGAGCCGGTAAGCAAGCTTAAAATGAGTGGCTGACTTTTTCACTGTAATCTAATTACAGGGCTAAGCACGTTTAACACTAGAAATACCAGGGTTTATTCGATTACTCAAAGGATCAGGTGGTGTCATATATGCCACCACATGAGTAATCTCAAAGGACCATGTGGCGTCATATGACACAAGGCAGGGGTTCTCAAAATATTGGTCTTTTGAGAAGTCCATCTCAAAATTTTGAGTGGTGTCGTATATGACACCACCTGGTACTTCTAGTGTTTAACACTATGGTCTTCGTATATTCTTCAGTATGCCTTCCTAAAATGAGAGAAGCTGGAGTTCACTGGCTCCATAACTCCAAATGATAGCTCTGTGGCGTTTTTGTTTTTAGAAATAATCCAAATCTAAATTTGTTTCACTGTTAATGAGCTTGTAGAAAGTGTTTAGGCCAGTACAAACATTGATTACCAATTAATGGAGCATTAAACAATACCAGTCTTGTATTTAACGCTTCGTTAAACGCTTTTCCTCAAATATTCTTTCAACACGAGCAACATGATTGTATTTCAAACTGAGCTATCAACTTTTTGCTACATTCCAGTTTTTAAACTAAGGATAGCTGGCACAGTATCCAAGACGTGTTTAGGGTTTTGCTCAGTTAGTTAAAATTTAATACTGCTTCAAGTACCAAGACAAAAAAAACGGTCGAGTTACTTTATTTTTAATAGAAAAAAAATGTATTTTCGGGTGTTGTTGAGCATCTCTTTTTTTATAGTATAGGGGTTACTCAAGTGCCGAAGTTATATATAAGTTGCCATCAATGTCAGATAGTCTCCATTTACGATCTTATTATAGATCTAAACTCTATGACATTCAAAAATCAAAAGCCTATTTTCAGTTTATTCGCAGAATGGTCTGTCAATTCAATTCTAGCTATTAATTTTTCCGACAGAAACCAGAGGCTTGAAAGATCCTCTTCAAGTGGAAAATCTTCAAGATCAAGCCCAAGTAATGCTTTGTCAGCATGCCAGAGGTCAGCATCCCAATCAGGCAACACGGTTTGGAAGATTATTGTTGATGTTACCCCTTCTACGTCACGTACCAGCGACCAGAATAGAGAATATATTTTTTCAAAGAACGATTGGAAATATACCAATGGAAAAAGTGCTTTGTGATATGTATAAAAATTAAATTAATTTTTATTTTTAAGATGTTTGTTGTTCAGTACTTTCAGTTACAAATGTTATTGAATTATTAAATTCTCGTTTTTAAATGTCCTGAAATGAAGCAAATACTCGCAGTTATTACTTACTTCATTGTTTCTGACTTCTTTTTCAATTTTATTTTCATAGATTATTTTACTTTCATACTTTTTCAGTGTTACTTGTATTTGTTGAATGTAAAGTAACTTTCTATTTTCATTTTGTTTGAAACCGAACTTGAGTAATAATTATGAACAGAATGCCTCTTGAGCTAGAAAAAAAAATGACAATGTTTGGTTACTCTAATTAATTCTTTACTAATTCTATTTGAACCGTTAAATCTAGAGCTCTTCTCTCTAGTTCAAATTATTTACAAAGTCTTTTTCATTAGTAATTTTTTTTTACATGATGAAATGTTAAATGATAAAAATCTACAAGTTCTTCAAAACATAACTTTGATGAAATGAAAAATTATAAGTTACTCATGAATACCTTATAAAACTTCGAAAAAAAATGCAATGAAATCTTTTAAACTAAAATTTTGGACTCATGATATAGAAAATATCTACTCCAGAATTACATAATCATCAGTTGGTAGACACCTCTCACTATTTTTAAAATAAAAACAATTCGAGAATATTAAAAAAATTATATTTTTCAAAGTAGGCTCCTAAACAATTTTAATAATTTTTCTGCATTCAACAATAAAAGTATTAGATTCCTAAAAACATTTAGTTATTCAAAATGTATCGTGTATAATAAAAAAAATGTTGTGAATGTTTGAAAAAAAATCTAATAAAGAGAAAAAAAGAATTGTAGTCGCTGACAAATACACGCTTTTCTTCTTTTCTTCTTTCTTTCATGCCAAATTTTTATTCACCAACACTAGTACAGATTTTGGTTGATATATTTTTTGTCAAAATCAATGAAAAAATTTTTCATTAATCTAATTACGTAAATATTTAAAAAATTAAATGATCAGAAAACTGCTAGTACGAGTGCTGATCTTTTAATAACAAGCACGAATAATTTTATGAAAATATGAAATTTTAATATCAAGTTATTAAATTAAGTACAAATTAATTTTTAACAACTGATTTGATTCGTATACCTCGAACTCAATTCGAAATTTATAAAAGAATTTCTCCTCTCGCACATTTGAGTGCTGACTGCTGTCTATATCTTTTGAAAATAAAAAAAATTTCTCTGGCAATTTGAATAGACTTTCAATGACGTCAACATCAACAGCTCTCCTTCAACCTTCTCCGAAACTTTTGGTATTTTTCTTTTCCCCCGCTCTGCTGACACTACATCCACAAATCACAACACTAACGTTTGTAGCCAATGAAAACTGATAATGAAAATTGTTGAATTTTTTTAACAATAAAATAATTTTATTGTTAAATTCAATTTGTCGTCATTTTGAACTAAAGTGAAGTGAAGAGTAAGTCCTATTCGTACTATTGAAAGATCTTTTTTTGGGATTATTGAGCCTTTGAATCCAACCATTATAGGATATTGCTTCTCTTGGTTGTCAAGAAAATGTCTCGAGCCATATCCCAGCAAACATTTGACGATGCAGTCAAAGAAAATATGGAAGAATTTTCCATGTCAACTGACGAAGCTATCCAAGATGCCATACAGCAGTTCGAATCACAGGTACTTTAGTAATGATCTTCCTTCTCCAAAAATCTTGACATTTTCATGTACCAAATTCCTGATTGGTTTGTTTTGCAGGGAGTAAGCTTGCAAAATATCATCACAAAATCGTTGCTTACCAGCGAGGTGGCTATCCTGACTGGAAAAGTAGAAAAACTGAAGAAAGTAATCCAGGAGAATCCCTCTGATCCTGAATTAATACTCATTTTAATCGATTTGAAAGAAGAATGTGACTCTGGAATACCGAAACGAGTCCTGGCTGCTCAGTGTGGTTTGTACACTGAGCTAGTGAAGTTCCTATCTTCTCACGAGTCAATAGATGAATCCTTGAAGTTGGTCATTTTTGACACCTTGACTGCTCTCATGACTGGTACTAATTATTTATTACAGAAGAACTAAAAAGGTTGTTTCCGTGGTCTCATGTTGTGCCTTCGTGTTCTTTCAGGTTATCCCGATCTCTTGGATTCTGATGGGTTTAACATAATTCAGAATTCGTTGAAAGAGATCAACAACGATGCCCTATTGTCGTCAGTTTTAAAATGGAGCATCGAATGTTGCATTAAACATGAACTGAATAGAGAAGTAAGAAAGTAGAAATTTATAGTCTGAAGTTCCTACTATGCCACTAAATTAATTGTTTTATTTGTAGAAATTTCTGGCCAACGAAGACGTTATGAATTCTTTAAAGAAAATAATGGAAAAAGAAACAATTTCTCCAGATGTATTGCGAGCAATATGTAAACTTTTCCAGACATTTGTGCTGAACGACGACATTAGAGCAGAAATTCCAATGGCTCACAAACATGCTTGTCAAATTTCCAACGAATTTCTGAATCCTTTGTTATTCCGCCTTCAAAGTAAGAAGTTTGGTGAAAATTTTCAACAGGTTTACTATGGAATTTCAAGTCTTCATTATTTTTTTTCTTCAGAATTCCGTGATGATAAAAAAGTCATTGTATCTGTTTTACAAGCCTTGATAACAATTATTGTTCGTCATGAATACTGCCAAAATTTTATCGATGCTGGAGGTCTTGAGTTACTGCGAGATATCATGGTGGAAAATTTAGACGACGAGGTATGTCTAATTTTTAACCCTGATCATTGGCGAACAGAACTCAGAAGTAATTTTTCTAGCATATCATTATATTCAATGTTGTACATTTTTTCTAGACTGTTTGCCGAAGTTGTTACAGTTTAATTAAAGTGGTTGCTGGAAACGATAATGTAAAAGCTAAAGTAATGAATGAAATTGATGCTTCGATCCTGGTATCTACAACACAAAAATTCTTGGCAAGTTGCATTTTTCAAGTAGATTTACAACCTTTACTTATAATTTACAAATTAACTTTCTTTTGCTTTTGTAGGGTTCTGCTAAAACTTGCAGTCGTGCTCTGTCCGCCCTTAATATGTTGTCCCTCAGGAATAGTAATAACTGTAAACTCCTTCTAGACAATAATATTGCTGAAGTTGTTGTGCAATCCATGAAAGTGCATACTTCCAATGAAAAAATTCTGGTGAGACTTCAACTAATTATCTTAAATTTTGAATTAACTTACTTTTTTGTTAGCAAAACTTTAATCTAGAAGTACGTGTACGGTGAAAAGTGGAGTAACAAAGTCTTTGTTTTATTCATAGAAAAATGCTTGCTGGCTTATCAAGAACTTATCGCAAGCGAATGAGAAGTTCTCTTCGGACGTTCTTAGTTTAGGCGCCGAAGAACTTCTACGAGAATTTTTGGTAACCTTAGTGGATTGCACATTCGAGATAAACATAGCACTACGAGTATTAGGTTGTGAGGTTGAACCGAAAGAGATATGGACCGGAGAAGGTAAGGGAATTTGTAACTGACAGCATTCCACGGAGTAATTCTTCAATTATTCGCTTTACTTAACTAACTCTAACTTAAATGTCACTCGTTTTGTGAGCGTTTTAGTCGATATCGAATTATGCTAATACATTGGTCTAATAAATAATAGTCTATATTTTGTTTTTCCATACGAATAACATTTAGTGTGTTTGTTCCTTAATATTTTTTGTTAACATTTTTCACTTTTTGTACTTCTTTTATTTAATGCAATAAATAACCGAAGAAAAACTTACGTGTATTTTCATAATTCACTATAAAATTAAATTGATACAAAAATAAAATTGGAGAAGTATTTACTCAGTCCATCGATGGCAACAAAAAGTACTAGTGCAAACGTAGTAGAGCCTCATTTCCTCCTGTAACAAATTTTAAAAGATAAAGAAAAGTGAGTAACAAAAAAATTTGTGATATTTTTCGTTACATCAAGAAAATATTATAACATTTATACTTAAACCAACGTCGTTCGTACATATAAATACGTACTTCAATTGAAGAGAATCTCGAGAAGGAAAATAAGATTTAAAAACGAATAAACTTTTCGGTGAAACTGAGGAGCACGTAGCTAAAAATCAAATTTTAGGACGTTGTAATAGTGGTTATTCAGTTTCAAGTTGTAGAAAATTATTTTTCAGAACAGATCGTATGAAAGGAAAAATTTAGAGACTCAATCACTGTTATCATGAAATTTTCTCAAAATCCTAAAAGACTAATTCTCATCCTGATTTCCATTTCGAGTTCGAATTGTTTTAAACGTTAGATCAGGATAAAATCAAGATTCTTCGTTTTTATTTGAATAATAAGACAAACCTCAGCACGTCTAGTCTGAGCTTGAAAGAATACTGCTTCTCTATGACCACATTTCGGACAAGGATGTTGCTCCGTTCTGGGAAGAGTTGGATCTGATATTACATCTGCTACAATGTGCGTTAGCTCACTGAAAATAATTTATAACAATAAATGAATACATCACAAAAATTTTTACCAACAGAATGTTGAGAATTTCATACGAGTCGATGCATACGTCAGAATGATTCATCTTCAATCAGTACAGTTAATATTCTTTAAAATTCGTCATAAATAAGGGTTTGGTTATGCAGAGGAATAGGACATGTTGCCTTAAACTCAAGATTTATAGCCTCGCTCAACTTTTATAGTAATTTCATTTTACTCTTAATCATACAGACTGACGAAATAAACACTTCTCAATCATTAAGAAGCTAGCAACTACAATTTGAGATGTTTTCTAGACAGATTTAATATATTTAAAAAATGAATATTTAATTATGTCTAAATATCTCAAGATATACTCGGCACTGTCTCAAAGGACTAATGTCAGACGACGAATAGAAACTGTGAAAAATGAAAGTAGACAACTGCAATGAAATGATAATTTTCCGACAATATGTTCAATAGTGAACTTACTCGATTTCGTGCATAATTTTGTTCACATAAATACAATTACTATCGGCGTCTTGTTTGTGATCACAATTTCGACACTGTAGAAGATAAGAAGAAAATATGAAAAACATAATATTAAAGATTAAATACCATACGTATCATAACTTACTGCATATAATAATTTCTTGTTTTCCTTATCTTCTTTAGGATATAACATGTTGTTGCTGAAAACACGAAAACATAGAATAATATGCATTAGGTGGTATCAACTTGGTGTTCAAGACAAACAGAAGAGAATATTTACCATTCTTGACAGAATCTAATACCAACAAATGCTGGTCCTTCTCCGTGAGATTCAAATTCAGTTGGGAACACCATGATGATTGATGTAATAAAAATACAGAGCTGAATTCGTTGAATCGCGTCAGTGATCGGAGATGAAATTCACAGGATACCGTTCATTCATCGACACAGTCTCAAAATTGATAACACAGTACCTAATAATTCTAATTTTATTCTCAGTAATTTGTAAGCTTCAAAACGTTTTCAGCAAAATCCTATCCTGCGAAATTCTTACATTCTTACAATGCTGATTCAATTTCAAGGAATCGTAGAAAAGAAAAAGAAAATATACAAAAGATGATAACTTAAAATTAAAAAGATAAGAACATTTGAAAAATTGGAGGTGCGCATGCGCCAATGCTCTCATCTGTGCGGTTGCGGGCCGCGGGGTCATATGATCATGGAGGCGATTCCACTAATGTTTATTGACTTAAACGGCGTAAAGGCAACGTAAAAGAGCATAAGGAAAATCTTGCTTAACTGACTTAATGGACTTAATATCCGGAGTAGTTGTTGATACTTATTCTACTATTTTTTTTCATCTATTGTAGTGTACAACATTGTCACCTAGGTAGCGCTAAGATTGCAAATGCTAAAGAATTGAAAATTCCTTATGAAAAAAAAAACCTGGCATAGCAAAAAGGACCTAAGGTAAATTAATAACATTCATTCTAATGAAACTTGATTTTGTACCTTAAGTTTCTTTAGTTGTGTGATATGTTGAGCCAAAAATGCAATTGTACTTCAATAATCAAGCATTATCATCAATTGTTTTATTGAGATCATCACAGGATTTATGTTAACACTGTTTTCATCAACCATTTAATGTATTCAGCTATTAGAATCGCTGATTACAACGAAACAATGAAGATTAAGGATAAAATTAGGTTTCCCATTGTTAATTCAATCATTGACGAAGTAAATAAACCCACTTTTATGAACTTGTTGCGTTTTTTTCATGATGATATTTCCTTTTTTCTAAATGACTAATGTTGATCATTTCGCACAAAAACAACGAAATTACTCGCGATTGGGACCTGATGAAGAAAAATGAAGATCACCATTGAATTCAGCGTGAAAAATACTTTAAGAATCACATAGTTTGATTTCAGTACATTTTTCTGTGTTGACTAGTGTAATATACTATCACAGTGTTATCAATCAAAAATAGTTTATTTTCTGTTGCAAAAGCACTTTATGCTCTTAACGCTAACTGGGAGTTAGCTTAAGGAGGCGTAAAGAATAAGTTGTTTAGGTCGACTTTACGCCGATTAAGCTAGCGGATTAAATAGTGGAATTAGTCCTTTATGCTCCTTACGCCTGCCTTACGCCGTTTATGCCTTGGCAGTTGGCGTAAACGTTAGTGGAATAGCTACCCATATCGCGGTTCGCGCGTTGGACTTTCGCGCCATTCTTCATCTTCAATCTAAATAATTACCAATATTTTCCAGCAAGCAACAACATTCTTTTTTAGGAAGTTTCAAGTCACATTCGAAAAGTGAGTGACATACAGTAAATGTTGAATTTTTTATTAAATTGAATTCAATCGTGCCTCTTTTCGCTAGTTCCGATCACGTTAGTACGTTTATTGTTTCTCTAAAATGGAAGATTGGCCTTTGGTTGTCGAACTACTGGCTTCTTATGATGAGAACCTCCATCAAGTTGAAAAACTCGCTCAGGGCGAAATCTTTTCGATAGAGGTCCCAGTATTCAATGGATTACGTGATGTACTTCCATACAGCATCTTAGCTGCTTTAGTAAGTTGCACGCGCTGTTTCTATCATTCCATGTTCGAGTAATTAAGTTTAATTTCTCACGTTTGTCTCCATAGCGTCGAATGGAATGCTGGTTCGGTAAGGCTCGCACGATTGAACATGCCTTGTGCTTGATGGTGCTGACCGACTATGTGAGTTGTGCTTATAATCAACGTAATTTCTATCGAACGTTTGAGAATGCACTTACCGCCAAATTCGTTGATTCATTATTCGAGAAACTGTATGAAGAGTGGAGCAAAGTATTCTGCGGTCGTCCGCTGATTCGTAAGTATTTTTTTGCATTAAATTCTCATCTTCTGCTGTATTTTTAATCATTGAATTTGTTTCTCCAGCTTTCACCGATTCAGAGATAGGCAGTGTGAAGAAGAGTCTATCAACATCTGTTAGTCGATTCCCAGAATCGTTCCGGCATAAATATCTGCTGAATCATATCATAAAACTTTGTGATAAACACCGCGATTTATTATTAAATGAGAATCCTCAAAACGTCAGTAATAACTCTTCAAAAATTCAGCGTCCTCTGGTTTCATCTGAAAACCTACTGCAAAGAGCTGGGCTAAAGAAAAGGAAGAGTAGCAAGGGTGACATGACCAAGTATGTTGTAAAGAGACCAGTCCATAAAGAGCCGATGAAGTTTGTTCCTTTATCCAGCCGAAAATCTACTGCTGAATTCCCAGTTGCCAGTTATACCGAAGACAAGGCACCTGTATCTTCTGAAAAAAAGACAGACAATTTTGAAGCCGATTCGATGGACTCTGTGGATATTTACTTGAGTAGAAGAGACATTCATTCTGCTGTTAACAATCACTCCGATGATAGTAGTGACACTTATGGAGAAATTCTTTCGAATCCTCCATCACCCAAGACTGACTCTTTCTTCAGAGCGATAGACCAGCTGAATGAGCCCGATGCAGAAATCATTGACAGTGACGAAGAAACACTGAAGATAAATTGTGATTCTGATTATTCGAAGATGACCGATACGAAGTTGAATATAGATTGGAATAGTTCTCCAGATTCCGATGAAGAAAAGAATTGTGATAATTCTCCAAAAACTGTTGCTGACAAAGAAGAGATGCAAGTGAATGACGACTCAACTTCAGAGACTTATGAAGTAAAAAGTAATGAGAATTCAGAGAACTCTCCGAAAATTGTCACTGATGGAGAAAAGACGATTGTGAATTGCGATTACCTTCCAAAAACTGTAACTGATGAAGAGAAGACGCATGCCAATCATGATAACCTCCCAAAAGCTGTTATAGATGAAGAAAAGTTAAACGTTGCAAACAACAATTGTAGCCCTAATATAAAAGATGTTGACAAAAAAGTCGTTTCTGTTTGTGACTGTTGTGACATTAAAACCAACTACACTAGTGGTTTACGAGTTCCTGTTGTGTCAATTCCGAAGTTGAATGCAGTTTCTATTGTGTCAATTCCGAAGTTGAACGCAGTTCCTGTTGTGTCAATTCCGAAGTTGAATGCATTTGATATTTTAATGAGAAAAGTCATTCCACCGAAACGAAAACGTTTTTTTTAAGTGAATAATTATACGTTCTTTTTCTTGCCATTGCCAATCCGTAAATTAAGTGTTTTTGTTTGTCATATGTTTAGTGTTATTCGTTTATCTAGTTTTGTTTCTTTTTCTATTTTTTCGGCTCAGAAACTGCGTATTTGTTTTTTTACTCATTAATAATATGTCATGGAAAACTTTCAGTTTAATTGAAGTTTATTTCTGTTGGAAACTAGTCTTGAAAATTAATTTTCAATTTTGAAGATTGTCTCAGTCAGTTTGTACCGAGTATTAATATTTAATTGTGACAGGAAAATGTTGTCTTTTATCAACAATAGATACTAGTCGAATACTTTCAACACTAGAAAGACCAGGTGGTGTCATATATGACATTCTCCGGTCCTTTGAGGTTCTTTTACTGTTGAGTCAAATATGACACCACCTGGTCCTTTGAGTAATCGAGTAAAACCTGGTTTTTCTTGGGCTAATTTAATTGAAGATCATTTCTGTCGAAAAATAGTCTGAAAAGTAACTTCAGTTTTTATAATTCTTTCAAATAGCTGATTTGTGACGCCTGGTACCTCGTATTTATTTTTACAGGAAAATGTAGACTTAGTAAGAGTACCTACTTAATAATTTTTTCGTAGCTCTTTCTTGTTTTATTTATTTTTTTCTTATTTTTTCCCCAATAATAACTTATATTTTTCAGATTGAACCAAAAGTTAGTTTTAAACTACTTGGTCTTCGTACATGTATGATCGTGTGTATGAAAAATAATGCAGATCCATTGGAAATTCAATGAAACTGGTACCGGAAAATTGATTAATAATCCTGCAGCCTCCATACATTCTTCGTCCAAGTTTCACATCAGATGAATTCATGCAAGAAAAGAGTCTCTATGGAGTCTCACTAGTCACTCTGAAGAGGATTCTCATTTTGCATCCTTTGGTATGACGGCAGTTGTTATTCTGAACGTGCTTCTGATAAGAGAATAGTCTTTGTTATCAGTTCCGAATCGCAACGGACAATTCTTATTTTTTAATTTTCAAATTTGATTTTTCAAAGAATCTCTCTTTCTCTTTTAGTTTTTTTCTCAAATCGAAGTCTGAATGGGACGTCTTTTGTCCTCCTGAAATGAGGAAAACAGTATTATTAAATAGAAACCAGTAATCATCTCTAGTCACAACATTCTTGTTATATAAGACAAGTTGAATTCAAAATGACATTTCATGTCATTAAATAATAAATTACAACGAATGGTTGTCCACAAAGTTCTTTCAAAAGCAACTACATGTATATTGTTCGTGAAATTACATCGATTCACCAGTTGAATGGATGTTAGTCAAAAATTAAATTCGTCTCGGTCTTTTTTCTCAGGTCAGTAATATTTGCCACTTGATTACCATTTTTGTATTCTTCATAATTTCACCTTTCGGTAATTGATTTTAGGATGTTCTCCATACTCAAGACACCTAGTTATCTCGCCCCGTCAAAAAAATGTTTCCAGTTACTCATTCTTAAAGCAAATGAAAGCTATTATGTGAATCGAAACGCACTGCTCCCAACTCAAGCCCAAGTCATAATTTGTGGTGCAGGTGCTGTTGCTAATTCGGTTGCGTATCATTTAATTGAAAATGGATGGACTGATGTACTTATCTTGGACAAAGGGAGGTGTGAATATTAATCCATACCTCACATTTTATTTTTCATTTTTAAAATCTTGAATAAATTTTTCAGAATTGGTGAGGGGACCTCACACTTTGGATCTGGCACGCTTGGGCTTTTTAAACCGATTGCTGAGAGGAACATAATATTGTATAGTATTAAACTATATCGTCAGTTACAGGCCAAAGGATTTGATATCGGTGAGATATTTATGTAATTTGTATTTTTCATAAGAAATTTGTAGTAATTGTAATTTTTATTCTTGTAGGTCTGAAGCAATGCGGGAGTTTGAATTTAGCTCAAACAAGCGAACGTATGATTTCTATGAAAAGAAGAATAGCTTACAACGTTCCTACAGGTCTTCATTGTGAGGTTAATAGGTTAAATATTTGTTACATTAATTTGATCCGAAACTTTGAGAGGCAAAATCATAGAATTATTCGACTTTGAGATGAAAAATTATCCTCTTGACCCAGGAATAGTTATGAATTAAACTAATTCTTGATAAATAGACGCATGCAAAAATTAATTTTAGTAAAATACTTGATGTTGAAAAATTAAACGTTTGCATGGAAATGAATAAACATATTTTTTGTACGTCAGTTGAAATACATTACCGAATTATAACAATGATTTGTGTAATTTCTTACACGCATTACTCTGTCAGGTTTAAAATAGAGAATTAGTCGGTAGGTTATGTTATGTCCTAGTAAGATCTTAAATGCTCCTACTTGTAAAAGACAGCCTCAGAGGAAGAATAAAGTATAATATTACATTAATTATATTTTCCCGAATTGTATCAAAGAATAATTACATCTCTTAATTTTCTACACGGTTTCAGATCATTGACAAAAATGCGTTGCAAAAGATGCATCCTTACCTTCATACCAACGATTTAGTTGGTGCCGTTTGGGTGCCGGAAGACGCTGTTGCAAATCCATTAGCTATTTGTAAAGCATTTGCTCAGCTAGCTGTGGAAGGAGGTAAACATTTGATTTATATTTCTTTTCTCTAAATCGTCACAGCTCATTTATTTTTTGAAATTTTTCAAAAAAAGGTGCTCAGTACGTTGAAAATTGCTCGGTAGACATGGTAGTTACTGAGAACGGGGCTGTGAAAGGAGTGCAAACCAAAAACGGTTTCATTTCGTGCGAATATTTTGTTAATTGCGCTGGCATGGTTCGAGCAATTTTTTTTTCAAGTCTTGTAGTTTCGCTGATGAAATTTTATCTCAGAAATATTATTTCAGTGGGCTCGTGAAGTCGGATCACAATGCACAACGAAGGTGAGAGTTCCTATTCAACCAGCTGAACATTTTTATGTTACTACAAATCCGCTGCCTGGAGTTACCCACGATCTGCCATACATTAGAGATTATGATTCGTCCATTTATATTCGTGAATTTAATGGAGGTTTCATGGTTGGTGGTTTTGAACCGAATGCAAAGCCAGCATTTGTTAACTATCGTATCATTCCCGAAGATTGGAAAAGTAATGTTCCATGCGACTGGAAACATTTTAGTAAGTTATACGACTCTAATATCACATCTCCATAATTCGGATTCTTGAACGATCGATGTTGATTTTGTAAATTTTCTAATTGAGGACCCGGATGAGATCAGAAACAAGTGCGTTTAGGCCTTTTTTCTGATAATCGCATGATATTTTCAACTTCCCATTCATCATCAGTGCCAAAATAGGTCGGACGAGAATACATGACGTTGTTACGGTTTGATATTATAAATTTGAATTCAAATAGTCATTCTGCTGGATACTTAAATTGAAAAATTATAAATTGATTTTTCTTAAAATCCGTGACATATTGGATTTTGTAATTACGAAAAAACCTTCTATTTTCAGATATTCATCTTCTTACGCTTAGAACCTCTGACATAATTGTTTGCTCTAATTTTATAGGTTGCATCTGATTTTCTATCATTTCAGCGCCTCTGTGGGAGCAAGCAAATAATCGACTTCCAGTATTGAAAACTTCTACTCCGACTTTAATCAATTCTCCAGATACGTTTACACCCGATGGCAAATGGATTATCGGAGAAACTCCTGAGGTTTGATGATTTTTAAAATAATATCATTTTCATTACACAGCCACCTTTAATTTCGTCAATCAGTAAAAAAAAATTATTAAAATTATTATCTTCAATTAAAAGGTACGAAATTATTTTGTTGCTGTTGGAATGAACGGTAATCCGCTACAAGGAGCTGGAGGTATTGGTAGAGCTGTGGCCGAGTGGATTATTGCTGGTGAACCCACCCAAGATTTACTTTCGTTTGATGTTCAACGATTTCTCGATCTCCACAATAATCGTCAGTATTTGGAGCAAAGAATCAAAGAAATTGTTGGGAGGTACATATTTATGCAATAAGTATCTAATTTAAAATGTTCTTGAAATCACACATTTCATGTTTTTGGCCAAATAATTATTTTACAGAAGGTATTCAATTTTCTATCCAAAGCAGACAGATTATCGATATGCAAGAAAGTTACGTTGTTCTCCACTATACAGTATTCTAGAAGAAAGAGGTGCCATTTTTGAAACCAGAATGAGTTACGAAAGACCATTGTACTTTGATACAGACAAACCTGGTATTTATTCTAGAATTATTTTTTCTTTATTAATGGTCAAATCTTTATATCTCTCTTATGTCCAAGGTTATTTTAAAAATTTCATGGTTACCTTTTGGGGTATAATATTTTTGCTGTACATATTCGACAACGACACGATGCATTCAATTATACTAAAAAGAATTCAAGTTCCAAAAAAAAAAAATGGACTAGTACCTTTCTGTATTTCACTCTTCAAACAAATTCATGAATTTTCTCTTTTGAATTTAAAATTAATAATAATATGAAACAATTTTTTGAAAAATTAACACCCTCTTGACATTGTATTATTATTTTGGAATTAAATTTTAGGCAAATACGGGCGAAGAATAACTCCTCCTCCTACTTTTTACGAGCCAAGATTCTTATGTTTTATGAAAAACGAATATGAAGCATGTCAAGAAGGAATTGGAATTATCGATATGTCTTCATTATCCAAGACACGTGTTCGGGTAGGTTATAGAATAAGTTAGTATACTGGTTAATTCTTAAGAGTATTTTAGAATAGTACTAAAATTTTTTTGTAAGTATTTTGTGTGTTGTGCTTACATTTTGCCGTTAGAGAGGTTGTTGTATGGGTAGAAAAGAGGTAATAAATTGTAAATTTTGTTTTTTGGTTGAATTCCTTTTTTTTTTTTTTTATTTCTGCTACGAGGCTGATTTATTTTTCGACTTCAGGGTCAAAGTAACTTTGTGGTCGACTGGTTACAAAGATTATGCTCAAATGACGTTAATATTCCGATTGGTGGCATCGTGCATTCGGGAATGCAAAATGAAAGAGGTGGCTACGAGAATGATTGTGTTCTCGTTCGAGAATCCGAATCAACGTGGGTTGTTTTTCATATTTTATGATCCCTGGTATGCTTCATGAAACCTATAATTTGATAGATTTCTTTGTAGCTATTTAATTATTTCGCCGACGAGTCAACAAACCAAAGCATTTCATTGGATGCGAAGGCACCTACCGAATGATGGAAGTATCAACTTGAAAGATGTAACCTCTATGTACAGTGTCATCAACGTTGTTGGACCAAATGCTACCGAAGTACTATCCAAATTATCTCAATCCGACGTCAATTTGCAGCCTTTCACTTGTAAAGTAAGTACGCTGTAGTAATTTATGAAAACATTCTTGGAAGTACATGTAAGTGTTTTGAGTTAGCAACAATGTCAAAACATGAAATTGAAAAATTTTTTATGGAAGTCATATCCACGAGCCTCGGCCTCAATAATGCATCTAAATGTCTTGAAAATGATGGGAAAGTATTGCGTAAGGGTCAAGTAAAATTTGAAAAACTGTTTGAATTTATTAGAAATATATTATGCGTATCTTATTTTTTGTGCATTTAAACTACATTTTGAGGGGATGTCATCAAAATATTGTATAGAAATTAGGCTTGTTTAAAAAACCTTGGAAAAGTTAGTGAAAATGTGTCATTTTATGAGAAAATATACCCAGGTATCAAAAATACTTTTTTTTTGTTTGAAGATGTAATTCTACTGAAAAATGAAAAAGAGTGTCATCGGAAAGTGTTTAAATTTTCATCATTTAATAGGTTACTTTTGGATTATGTAGGGTATTAAAATGCAATTTTTCACCCGTATAAGTTCAAGCTTTAAGCTTTAATCACATATTTTCTTATAAACATCTGAAATTCCACTAGTACTAGCAAAGTCGTTTTAATAAGTAAAACTTTTTTTTTCTTCAAAAGTCAAAAATTTAGGATGAGTGATAACTTGGTTCAATCTAATTAAATTTATGACACTCAAAATGTCACAAGTGATGAATAATATTATTCGGAATCCTAGGTGTCAAACTGTTTCTTATATTCTACGTCAAGCTGTAGTCATAAGCCATCAAATTAAGATTATTTTTAAGTGCACGGTTTTCAATTTTTCATTTCAAATTATCGTTTAGGAAGTAAACATCGGCTATGCGTCTGGTGTGATGATGATGTCCTTCACGAATACTGGTGAAAATGGTTTCAGTTTGTATATTCCCTCCGAATACGCAATTCACGTATATGATAGATTAATTTCGGTTGGTAACTTTTCATCTTGCTATATATGACCAAACTTTTCTGCGTCAATGGTTACTGTTTTTTTCCCTTGTAGATTGAACCTCACTATGGTGCTCGTGATGTCGGCGCACTAACTCAGCGTTTTATGAGGATTGAAAAATTCATACCCTTTTGGGGAGATGATTTGAATAGTAATACTACTCCTTTCGAAGCAGGAAGCGATTACAAAGTGAAACTTGACGTAAGATGAAGAAATTTTCTTAGAAATAGGATCAATTATAATTGAAATAAAAATAATTAAATAAGGCGAATAAATTCAGATTTTAGCGCAAAATGAATTTAATTTTCCTGTTCGTTCTCCGAAAGCAAATATCTCATTCTTTTGTGTATACCTCGAGAAAATATTATTCTTTTCGTTTTATAAAAAAGTTGGTAAATTTTGTTGGAACTACTTCAGTCTATTGATTGTGACGTGTAAGTAATTGAAAAGTTAATTGCGGTTAAGTATTTTTTTTTAAATGGCTACTAATTTATTCACTTGGAAAAACATTTGCTATTTGCTTAACCTGGCTACTGCGATTTAAAAAAAATCAAAAAATAAGATGAGTAAGATAGAACATAATATTTGAACGACTATCTTCCACTGCAGAAAAATTGAATTAATTTGTTGTTTATATTTTCTCCCTCTCTGCAGAAAGAGTATTTCATTGGAAAATTTGCGCTACAAAAACAGAAGGATGAAGGCGTCACTAAACGACTGGTAATGTTCACGCTAAAAGATTGGAGAAGATGGGAAGATATTTGGGCTTGGGGACAGGAACCCATCTACAGGAATAATAAATTTGTTGGAACTGTTACTTCGGCTGGGTAAATATATTTTTTAATTAATATACTAATGCTCATTGATATCAAAGTTCGACTCTCAATTGAATTATCTGTTCAGGTATAGTTTTGCATTAGATAAATTAATTTGCTTGGGCTACGTCAGTCGACCTGGTCATTACCAAAAACGCAAAATATTCGAAAGACGCGATTTTACCATCGACAATTTCATTTTGGATCCGTCTGCCCAGTACGAGATTGACTTGGCTGGACGAAGATTCCAAGCTGATCCTCACATGTATCCGCCAAAACCGGCGTATTCATCTACTCGCACTTTACTTGACGAAGAAAACGAAGCGATTCAAGAACGCTATGTACCAGTAGTTAATAAACTAAAAAAGAATTTAAGTTGGGCCGATTTTTGTGAATAATAGCTAGCTGTATCGTTTTTAAATTTTATTTATAATAAAAAAAAGTTAACTGTTGAAAACAAGCTTATTTCTTCTTCTTTTTGGCTGCTTTTTCAGCGGCTAACTTCTTCGCGTATTCTGGATTTTCAGCAGCTTCTTTGGCCTTCTTTTCTCGAATACCGAATAATTTGGCGTCCGCACGTGCCTACGAAAATGAAAATAACGAAGGTTTGAATATGAGCAAGCGCAATAATGACGACTATTGAAGAAATGAAACATACTTTTCTAAAGGGGAAAAATAGAAATTGTCATAATACTTCACTCTAACTTCAATAATTTTGAGCTGTTTATAAGAATATACGATTTGATTATCATGATGTCAACACTGGAAAATGTTTGACTGAGCCTTCAATTATAACCTCACAAAATCTGGTTTTCTTTTTTTCAACTCTCTGTTCAAACACTCATTCCATGCACTGACTTTAGGGAGATCAATGCAAGATCTCAGATCTTTCTATAAGCTAAGTATCATGAAGATAATAGAATCAGATTTGTGAAGATATTATGCATTTTTTTGGCGGAAAGGCGAAGAACATTCAGTAACGAAAAAACAAGTTTTTAGATTGGACTGATACCGAACTGTTTCAGACCAACACGTCTCAACTAAAATGTAGCAAAATTACGAGAAATCATGTTACCAGTATGAATAACATCGAATAAAAAATGTAATTTTTGCGCATAATGTAGCACACCTATGACACTGTCCTTCGCACAGACCAAAACTTCGGTTGCGAAGTCAGTTTTTCAATGTGCGAAATATAATATGAGAAATACGTATAACAAAAATGAAAGTACCTGTTTCAGAACCGAGAAAGCGCCGAATCGTTTTTCGCGTGGAGTGATTGCTTTAGGTTTATCCTTCTTCTTCAATTGTCGAATTGGCATTAATTCACCCTTCAACTGAGTAGCCATTTTTCTTTCTTCTTCCTAAAATTATCAAAAAAGTATTAGTATCGAATAACAGCTCCACTCCAACTGAACTTCAAGTTACTCACGGTAGCTTCACCCTTTCTCAATTTCTTATTAGGGTGTTTCGGGAACACGATTAATTTCGATTGGTATTTCTTCAATCTCTGAACATTTAATTGTAACGATTCAATCGATTTGTTTCGGCGACGATGATCAACAGCGATACCAACGGATCTAGCGTATCTTGGATTTAAACCGGCGGCCTGAAATACGATTAACAAAGTAAATAATACAATATCTCAATAAATGTACTCGGAAGAACATTTAAACAAACCTTAATTTCTTCTAAAGTAAATCCACGTCCAGCACGAACTTTCGTGTGGTATCTGATGGACGGGCAATGTACAATGGGTCTCAGAGGTCCCGCGACAGGTCTGGGTGCAACAGCTTTCGCCTTTTGCACACGTTTCTTGTGTCTGCGTAATTTTCGGGCAGGCTGATTGAACCAAGTTTTGATATACTTTTGCCAATCCTTGTGGAAATGGCCATTAGGGATCATGTTATTCCCCTTGGGTGCCATGGTTTACAGCTGCTAAAAACATACAAGAGAAAGGTCAAATCGAATTTATTAACATTCGCACGAAATTATCAACTGACTGACGATCACCAAACGATCATTTTCGCTTTAAAATTCGGAAGAAACAAAAAATTGAGCCGGTCAAGCAGGTGAATTTAGTCACATTGTTGTGTTTATCAAATACCTAATGACATGATCAGGCAAGGTATGAAGATAGAATCAAATTAGGTTGACTTACTTATAACGACAGGAACAAAGAAGCTGAATAATACAATTTCATAAGAAATATTTGAACTTATTTCCCTAATCGCGAAGAATTTGAAGATTTTCACACACTATCGTGGCAGACCACGATAATTCCTTTCAATGGAAATTTCTGAACTTTTCATGGTCAATGTGGGAAAGGTTGGTAGATCGTCTTGGTTGGTTGGTTTGGTTCCACTTCCATTCCATTTCTACTTCCACGGCACAGGCAGCGCGGCACACAGGTTCGTTTTTGTTGGAACGTTCCAATATCTTTCATGGAATAATGATTAAAATCATTTTTACGTTCCACGTTCCACCGCCAACCCAAACGGCAAACGTGAAACGCCCTGAAACGTCCCCCCTTGGCCCTTCGAAGCTTCTGCATGCACAGGACCATTCTCATCACTTCTCTTCTACGTCAATCGAAAAAATAACAAAAATTAATTTTGACGCGACGCATGTGACTGATAAAAAACAATTTTTTAAAAATCATTATTCATGATTCATAATTTTTAAAATTCAAATTTTTTATTTCGTTTCTTATTCTGCTAGTTATGAAGATTGAAGCAGAATGATGTATGAAATGAAGATCCGTAATTCCAACCTAATTTTCAGATTCAAGTCTTCTCTAGATTCTTAAATTTTTAATTTCTAATCAAATAATTTTTTTTTTTTTTCATCGTTCATGTATTTTTCACATTGTTTTATGCAAATAAAAGAAGAACCAGAAGCTCACTTCACTCTTGGATCGTCTTGGGTAAAGTACTGGTTAATTACATTATGTCGAAAGTGGCATTGCTAAGTTATATAAATGTTCACGGGTTACTGTTGAATTTTCAATTGTTCTAATTTTTCAGCCGGTCTATTTAGAATTCCGAAGTCTCATTGTCTGCTGAATGTTTAATTTCATGCACTGAAGTCTATATCGGTGATTATATCATTCATTTGATTGTACTGTTAGCGAATTATTCGAGGAATCGCCAGCAGTCATTTCTTTTTTTATTATGTCGTTGCCTCGGAATGTCAAATCAGTGCAAAAAGTAGTACGTTCAAAGAATAATTTGATCAAATAAAGCTTGGAATTTCATTTGTCTTTGTAAGTATGATTTTGGAGTTATGATATTTAATCCGTAAAATCTTATCTACTTCATAAACTGCGCGTCAATTAAAATTGTTTTTGATTCATAAAAAATAATTGAGTCAGATGCGCAACAATAATCAGCATTCGAAACCTTATGGACTGAATTTTGTTTTAGTCATTAGAATTTTTGAATGTTACATCATTCTCTTCGGCTGTATTTATTATAATTTTAATTGATTATTTTGAATTAAATAATTATTTCTTATTTTAGTTACGATGGCTGGTAAAATGGCTTATTTGTCTAAAGAAGAAAAACAGAAAATAAAGAATGCATTGAAAATCAAGAAGTCGTTGAATAAAGAAGTAATATATAGTTGTGAAGATTATTGATAGTTGATTTTAAAATTGACAAGTGTCATGTACAGTAACCATTTTTTCATTCTATTAATTTCCATTTTCAGGAAGATGATCACAATTTACGTGCCAGCAGTCCTGAATCCGAAGACGTGGATTTTAAAAAAGTCATACATCCTCTTAGCTATTATATTCATGATCGAGAGCAGATGATGGAAGAAATATTCTCCATTATCAAAGGAGACAAATTGCGAAAAATGCTGCCTCCTCTACTGAAAGTAAGACGAACATTAATATTATTGATTTATCGATCGATTCGAACTATCGTAAACTTCGCATTTTTTTATGTCTATTATTACTATTGATCCAGTTAGTATTAAAATATTTATATCATTTAGAACTACTCCTTGGAAGAAATTAAAGCTGACTGTTTGGTGCATCTGCTTGGAATGTCAAAAAAAAGAATTCTGGCTATTATTGAAGGTTTGTTTCTTAATGACTGTGAGATTGATTTATATTTTTGTTTATATGAGTAATACCCTAACAAAAATTAATTTCATCAAGTTTGTTCTCAAATTGTTCATTATTTTACTACTATTGACCCACTTATCTAACTAAAAAAACTGTTTTCTCATTTTTTCAAATAGAACAGCTATTTCCGGAACTTTTTTGAACAAGTGCTAAAAGGATAGAACTTCTTTACTAATAGAACGAAACTATTATATGTACATCATATCAGTTACCTCTTTTATATATTTAATGAGTTTCTGTTTCTTATTTGCAGGACGTGAGTTACATAGTTCATCCGATTCTGAAAGTGAAAGTTCCACGACAACTAGTGAGCCTGGTATAATTTTGCGTTTCGTATAATATTTTATTTTCATTTGAGTATTGCAGTGTTTTATTTTAAAACGTAACCAATGGAATTTTAGAATGTTCAAATAGGTACGTTTAAAAATTATGGAATTTTGATTCTTGAAAAAGGCTTTTGCTTTCTCCTGAAACGTGTCAAGTCCAAATGTAAAATATCTGAAAAAATTAAAAGATTGTTAAATTCTAGGGAGATCTGTATTCACACATTTTATCAATAATAGTTTCTAGTTTATTGTCAGGAATTTTTCTCTTTTTTCAGATGAAGCTCCAAAATCCCCCTTGAGTAAAGTTGAATCGAGGTACGTCTCCTTTTGATTTGATTTTTTCGTAATTTTTTCATTACTTCTATGTATTTCAATATCCTTTTTTTCCTTTCAGGTCAAATATTGATGACGATGACTTATTAGATATTTCTATATCAGAGAAGGACATAGATTCTCTGATGAAAGGTAACTGCATTTGTTTTGTAGATATCCATTCAAACGAAACGTGCTTTTCCTAAAAATCTTTTTTTCTCTTATCATTTATAGATAAGCCAAAGACTGTGAATAAATCGAAGAAACCCAGAACTCGAGTTCGAAAGAAAATTAAAACTGAAAAAGATTTGTCTCTTTTCTCGATAGTCATTTCTGATGATGATCTCGACGACAGCAGTAGTAAAAAGCAAAAGAAAACGAGTCATGAACGTGCCTCCAACAAGTTGGAAAAGATTTTAGGCGACAAAGAGAAAGGCAAAAAACGTAAAAAATTGGTTCCTCATTCCAAAAGTAACACCAATGGAAATACTGGTGAATGCATGGGTGATGAACAGAAGAAGCTCAAAAGTAGTGCAACGTCTCTCGACAAAAATGATAAAGGCAAGACTTTACTCGAAATCTTAGAACTGGAGATGAGAGCTCGTGCTATTAGAGCTTTGCTAAAAAACACCAGCGATGTCGAGGAAAGCAGTTCTGTTCTGTCAGATGCGGTGAAATCGACGACTGATGTAGCCACCAAAAGTGATCCCAAAATTTCCAGTGCCATTGCTGAAGCAATCGACCAGTCATTGTCTGACAAAAATGCCGCCGAACCAAATGATGATTTATCAGACGTAGAGATTATAGATGACATAGATTTATGCGTTACAATCGACGATGATGATGATATTGGTGTGGAAACCAACTCAGAAGTTCCTGCATCTCAATCAGACGCTGATAAAAATTGTGATCCTTCTGAAAACAATTCTGAAAAAAATGAGTCTTTGATAACTGATACTTCAGAAAAATGTGTGCCTTCGATACCGGATGCAGAAGAGAATAAGAAAGATGAATCTACCAAAAGTAAACAATCACAAGCTGATTCTGAAAATAGTAAACCTTCAACTAACGATTTTGAAACAAGTAAACATTTGAAAGATAATCTTAAAAATAGTAAATCATCGACGAACGATTTCGAAAAAAGTCAACCTTTGAAAGATAATCTGGAAAAAAGTAAACCTTCGAAAGATGATTCTGAAAAGAGAAAACTTTCAAAAGTTGGCCCTGAAACGAGTAAACCTTCGCATGATGATTCTGAAAAAAGTAAACTTTTAAACGACGATTCTACGAAAAGTAAACCTTTGACAGATGTTTTAGGAAAGAGTATACCTTCGAAAGAAGATTCTGACAAGATCAAAACTAAAAAAAACAGCTCTGAAAATAGTAAACCATCGAAAAGAAAAAGTTCAGAAAAGTTGAAGTCGTCGATAAATCTCATTTGTGAAAAACCTCAATCGTCCACGGAAAATGTCGTTGAAAAATGCGATTCTCCTAAACAAAATGATTGCGAGCAAAATGCTGCAAAATGCGAATCCGTGATAGGTGACGCGTCTGAAAATTCCGAAGAACTAACGACTTCAACAGATAATTTGACCTGGTCGGAACGTTGGGCCGAGAAACAGAATGTCATAGAAGTGGTCAGAAATAGTAAAATTTGTGCTAATATTCGAAAACGAATGAGATTTGCCCGCTTGTTAAAACAAAAACATTCGGAAGAGAGCAAACAGAAAACTGATGAAATCGATACTGGTAATGTGGAAGAAAGTAGCGAAGCTTATTATAATCTGATCAAGGCTCACACTTCTAAAAATGTCGATAATACGAGCGATGATTCAAAAACTGCAGATGAACAGAGTGATCCTGCTGTAGAAACTAGTCAGGAAGCACCAAAGAATAATCATGCCGATACTGACATTACAACAGCTGATCATACCTTGACGATACTGGAAAGTGATCCAAAAATGTTAATCATCGATATATCTGATGATGAAGTCTTACCTGATTCTCCTTCAATAGATGATTCCTAAGATGTAACGTATTTATCCCTAATTGTTGAAAAGCTCAACAGTATTCTAAATTCATGCTCTTCAGGTATGCTTTCGAACTCGTATATTTATTGGTACTACGTAAAATTATAAGTACCTTTTTTCAATGAATTTTGGCAAGTTGCAATACATGATTGATTTTTATTCTTTATTTTTGGAGAATATTCGAAGGAATAAGCTATCGAAGTAGATTTTTTAAATTCACTTTTATTTGTCAGAAATTTCAACTTGAAATCGATGTATCATTGGACTACAATAATTTCAGATTATAGAATAAAATCCAAAATTCTTTCACAAAATTTGTCTTGAAAATATATCTCCAAAGAGATAACATTTTCGTAATTTATATTTTTTCTATCGTATTTTTTGCAATCTGAAACATCTATCTGCACTGGACTAAATATGTGGTTTTTTTTTCTCCATTTCAAGTTGTATTTTTTAGCAATGTCAAGTGTGGACGAGTGCGAAAGCATTGCCTTGAATGCTCGAACGTAATATTTTGAAATGTAATACATTATTTTTCGACATTCCTAGTCGATTTTTTGACATTTGAGCGTCATATAATCGACTAGAGTCCGTTTGAAATGTGATTTATCCTATATACTCCGTCTAGATTAAAATAAGTATGTTTAAACCGAAAACAAATTTTCAACATAGCCACAGTGTTTTGGAATAACTCAGATGTTGAGCCTTCAAAAAACTATCCAAGCTTATTTTGGAATGAACCTTATGAAGGTTTTTTCCTCTTGATTATGCCAAATAATTATTTTGATTTAGGTCAATTTCTGTTTGAGATTTTCCGAGTTTCGTGGACATCCGTACCTTAAGGCAAAAAGGTGCTCCATTTTAAAACATTAATGAGAGGTGAGAAAAGAAATCTCATTACTACCAGCGATGTAAATGTTATAACATTTCTTTTCTCGTATCTCGTAAATTTTTTAATATGGACCTTTTTGAGTCTAGGTCTCGACATGTTTTTTTTTCTTCTCATATAGCCAGTACAATTACTCGTATTTAAAACTGATTATGTTACCTCATGTATTCTGTAATGTAATGCTCTTGTACGTTAGTATGATCTATTTTAATCTTTTTTTGTCATCATAAAATAATTTAAACGTTTAATTAAAAGTTTTCCATTTCCTACTGAGTAGACACTATCTTACGTCTAAATTGATAAATTAATTAAAAAATTCGTTATCATTATATCTGCCTTAATGCGAAGGTTAATTCAAATTTATGCCAGATGAGATATTATGAGAATTTCCGAGTAGAATGAAAAATCCAATCACTTTTTGAATTCAGCCCTCCATTTTATAATATTCTGACAAACCCTTGATCAAGACTTATCATAGATGAGATGTAGAAATTTGTAATCCCCGAGTTCACATGGGAATAATGGTATAATATGTTGGGATTCTTCAGCTTCATGGGTTTCCTGGGTATTACTCCAAATTTTGTCCACATAGAGAAATATGGAGGATAAGACGATTTAGTAATGAAAATATTAGTCGATAAAAATTTAATGTAAGGAAAATAACCTCCATAGCCAATTTAAAATTAAGAAACGAAGTGATGCGTGAGAGAAATTCATCTCAAAAGACCTTGTTAGTCTTGAGTAGATCTATTTGTTCTCGAATACTTCTATCTTAAATTCTTGGGTAAATTCATTCCTGTGGTAGTACTAATAGATAGTTCAAATATTGGACTATTGAATATTAACGTCAAATATCAGATCGCTTTACTTTGAAATTTTGGTAATAAAGAATTACCAAAAAAAAATTCCATCAATATCCAAACAAAATTATAGGACTCGAAATTCATCCGAAATTGCATTAATTTTCTTAATAAACATCTATTCTCAACACAAATGAAATTTTCTTTCGAACTTCTAAATTATGTTAACCCCTGCCCCCTCCTTTTCAAAATTCTACTCCATTTTTCCTTCTCTAACGTAAATTATTTCGAGCAGCATTTTGTCTGATTCGAATCGCCGCCGAAGGGCGAAGAATCGCTAGCAAAATGGTGCACGTTTCAAAATTTTTCATGTCAAAAATCTGTTTACCACATGTCCCTGAAGAGTGCGCAAGTCTCTGTTTAGGTTCTCCCCTCTCTTCCTTTCTTTCGAACAAACAGACACAGACAGTATTTTTTTGTTTTTGATGTGAAAGCGGTAACTTGTATTGTATAGCATTGTACGTGAACGTCTATCACGTTCAATATTTCCATATCATGTAAGTGGTTTGTTCGGGGACAGTTGTGAATGTGTTATGGATAATATTTCTGAAACAATTGGTGCTTCTTTTACTTAAATATTCAAATTTAATATTCGTTATAATACTCCTTTGTTCGTGATACAATTTTCTATCGATAATCTTCATTTTGTGCGGTTCGAATTCGAATATCGGTTTGTTTGTGTTCACAAATGTGAATCGTTACAAAATATCTTATTAAATTTGTATAGTGTCGCCGTTAATTTGAGATCAGTTTCAATGGATGAAGAAGAGCCTACTAGTTTAGGAGTGAAATCACCGATCAAAAGACTGGGATCAACTCGAAAACTCATCTACTTTAACAGTAAGTAATCTTCTTTCACAATTACTCGTACTTTTGCCATACTCAAATCTGAGATTCAGTTTTGCACACTCGAACAGTGAACCATTTCGTTAATTTAATCGGTCATCTTGAATCTATTAGCAATTAGCATTCCAGCGAGCACTTCATTCTTGTTTCGAGCTCCCGAAGAGATAATTTCGAAATCTCTAATCCTCCATCTTTCTGTCAGCCATACTCACGTATGGCGAGCCAGGTGTATCGAATGATTTGCAGGTACCAAGTGTGACTGCAGCAGGTACATTCGTTGCTTGATTAGTTTCTTGCAACTGAACATATTTGCCAGCAAACGTGAAGCCTTAATAGTGGATGATATTTATTTGTCAGTTGGAAAACTATGAACTGCTGTACAGTGTCGTAGATATTCCATTTCATTTGCCAGAACTGTTCGAAATATGCATTAATTCATTTCGTGTTTCCTTTACATTTGTGTATCGTCGTTTTCTTTTGAACGACTATTATGGTATCTTTAGTTTCCCTTTTATGACAAAATGCTCGTGTCTTTCTTGAAATAAATACGAAAACCAAGCATCTGGATGTAGACTTCAAGTCGAAATGGTATCCTCTTTTTGGGATTGTTATCGTTGTCCTGTTGTTATATTTGAAGGATTTAATTTCAACTTCTAAGAATGACCATGGTCCAATTTAACAATTCATCAAAAATTAACACAGAATGTTAGTAATGAGGGGAAAAATTAAGTTGTATTGTCTAAATGCAATCTAGAACTGCCCTAGAATGATGTTTGAAGTTCCTGTATAATTAGTCGATTTAAATCATGTTCGTTATAATTTGTTTACTATCTTTTCCAAAATGACAGAAAAATAATATGACGGACTATATTTGTTCTTACAACAGCTATCTTTTTCTTTTGATATAATGATCTCGAAAAATCCTTATGGCTTATTCATGAATTCACCGGCTGAGAAGCGTGAGGAGGTATGTTAAAGCATTTTAGAGATTTACTTATACGTAAAAATGAATACTGAATACTACTTATTAAAATAGATTCGTAAGATTTAAATTTAAATAATTGAAAGAAAAAACGTTTATTTGGAAAGCTGAGTTCAAGAAGTCAAATTCTTCACTCTCATTTACAGTTAATGATAAGTGAAGCAAAATAAGGCTTGATTTGTTACCAATATTCTGCACTCACTGTAGCTAAAAATGTTGGTAACTTATTATTCCGGAAACTGGTCAAATTTTATTTACTAAAAAGTCAGTTTTTTTAAATGATTTTGCTGTTTATTCCATAATAAACTTGAGTTATAAATTGGTATTCTTCAAATCAACTAAGTAATTAACTGACGAAAAATCGTTCTATATTTGTATAATTATTAGTAGGTAAATAATTATTTTGTCATTTCAGTCTTAAAGGTATTTTAAATTGACGCTGACTTATAATATTTTTAAAGTAGCTGTCCCACATCTTCGTTAAAATAAAAAGACCTTTTCACAAATTACGTTGAGTAGTGAAATCATCATAAAATGATGACTTTGTCATATTCGGCGCAAAAAGTTGTTATGAAAACTCACATATCGTACGAATATTAGGAAAACAGAAAGGGTTCTAAAACATGAGAAATTCTCATTTTCAACTTGAGCTTTTAGTCAGTGTTCTAATTTTAAGCCTAAAACTGTAAGTACCTTAGAAGGTAACACATCTTTTAGCCATCTTAAAGCTTTTTGTAAATGTTTCTTGAGCATTCTATTCTCTAATCATGAAAACTATCATTTGAAAGAGAGAAAGGTAGCAAAATTTTTGAAATATTGAAAAGTGATTAATTTTACAGCTGCTTAGAGTCTATTCAATTGGAGAATTGAACATGAAATCATTCAGTAGAAAAAAAGATTGTCGATTTTTTGTCATTTTCATTAGTTTTTTATAAATTGAAGAAAAAAAATGCTATTATTTAGAAAAATAAATAATTGGAGATATTTTTAAGTTATGAATTGTGAAGAAGCATAAGTTCTGAAGCAACGTATCCTTGGGTCTGGCTAGTTTATAAACATTTTTTTAATACAAAATTTTATTTTTTCGAAAAGTACGAAGAAAGGGATCAACGTATCAAAAAACTTGTTTTCATTGTTTCGTCTATTTTTACAAATAAGACCTTTCTTTCATATTGTCTCCACGTAACATAAAGATGGTTTATCCAAAAAGTACTCATCGTAGATTTTGAGGAAAACAAATTTATAAGTTTCTGTGGTCCTTAAAAATACAAAAATGTAAAAACTCATCTTTATATTGGAAACATTTTGGACAAATTACGTTTTTACTTCAAAATCAAATATTGTGTTAGATATTTTAAAAGCCAAAATAAATTTTGAAGCAATTCTGATAACCGTTATCAATCATGAGAAAATACTTCTTGAATGTTTTTGAAAATTAAAATTTTTAAATGGTTCTCCTGATGAATTTGATTTTTCTTTTTTTCGTGATACGTGACAAATGATTATCTCAGTCAATTAATATTTATTTTCTTTCTGTCTACAATATCTTAGCTAATACTCAAGAAGCCCTTTACCAACATTCACTTGATACTGTAAATCCATCCAAAGTTAGTGACAATTCAGTGCCTCATCATTCGCGGCAAGTAGAACTGAGCTAGAATGGTTCATTAGGAGAATATTTCTATTACTTTATTCAGTCTCGTCTATTATTCATTCTTGGCTTATTCAGCATAGTTTAGACCTCGGTGGTACTTTGTAATTTTTTCCATTATTTTCGAATGATCCAAACTGTGACTGAAAATAGGTGTGTTCGTTGGCATTTTTGCTTGCGGAATCTCGTAAAAAACGTTCCCAATAAATTTCAGCTTTTTGTTTACTTTTAATTCGTATTCTAACATTATTCATTTGCCAATTGCCAGTCGCGTGATTTCTTTGAGGAACGAATAACTTTTTAAGTGTCTTCGGTAGCATTCAGCTTCATCATACGTTTGCACATGTCTGCCATCGTTTTTACGGATGTTGGTGGTGAATTTGGTGTTAATTTTAGATTCCACATGTTCTCGAGTCTCGACTATGGAGTAATTGATTTAAACTTCACTACTTTTATACAGTTTCCAAAATTTGTCATCATTGTTTTGTTCTCGATCAGCATTGTTTTATCATTCTAGTCATTATTTTTGTATTCTGTTTTTCGTTTTTTCCAGTTCTTCATAAACTTCTCAGAAATTTGTTAACTCCTTGCTGTCGTTTGTTTTCTTTTATTTTCAATTTTCTCGTGATTTAATCCGGTTCAACACTTATAGCCTCCGTTGATTTTTTTTTTTAGCTCATTTGACGGTGTTCATCGAACCGGTTACTGGTGCTCGCCTTATAAATTTGTTATGTGTGAAAGTTGTTGGTGATTGCAAAAAAAAAAAGAAGAAAAAAAGTGAGTTTGTGCTAGGAAACTAGTAACAGTACACTGTAACAAAGAGAGCTATTTTTTCTTGCCATTAATTGTGTAAACAAATCTGAAAATTGCTATGATTAGAATACAAGTTGTGCTACTACTGCGCTTCGAGCATAAAAAGTCTTCGATCAGTTGAATGATCTCATTGTGTGGAACATTTTATGTAATTTTGAAATTCTTTTTTTCCTCTTTCTTTGTGTCTATTAATTTTTAATTTGATGCTGAAAAAGTATCGTTTTTATCCTTTTACAAGATTCATGTGGCGGCGAGGAGAGACATGAATATTCGATGGGTTTTGATGCTATTTTTTGAGGGAAATGAGTTGAAGAATGAAACGGTTCGTGCTAAATTCTTCGAAAAAAATATTACTGATTAGCTAATTACAGCTGAATTTGTCTTCATGACTATTTTCCGGAAGGGGAATAGATTTTCTGAAAATCATGTTTATTAGATATTGCCGACCATCCCGATTCGTATTTCACAAGTGTATAATACTAAAGAAGGGAAGAATATGGCCATTATGTTTATTCAGATTATAGGATTTTTGGAAATTGAGGGCAAAATTCAACTTATAAGTAAAAACTTGAAAATACAATGATCAGAATAAAATGATTTTTCATGTTTTTTCATCTCAATAAGCGAGAGCTTTTCCATCTAAAAATGGGACTTGTACTTCTTTATACTTCACTAATCACAAAACTAAGAACGGACTATGATACTATGCTTCATCGATTGATAATAGTAACGCTGGTAAAGATTATAAATATTGATTTTTCGTAACATTTGCCGAGGAACAAATTCCATGTTTCTGTTTATATGCCTAGATATAAATTCATAAACTTCTTACTAGAAGCATATCGGGTTATTTTTCATTCAGTATAAATCTCCACTGATACTCGGAAGTCAAACAGCTGCACCATAATATTCTGGGAGGCATGGGTTGCACTCTGATTATTTTTTAGTCTCACTTAACCATAGAAAATTTGTGCTGTCATAAACACTTGAAATTATTATTAGAGTTTGAGTAATCATGATTTGTGTCATAAGTGACGCCAGCAGCCAGCTGATCTTTTTTGAGGTATATGTTGTAAGATGGCGTCGTACATGAGGCCGCTTAGTCTCTTCAATAATAATCGGATAAAATATGGTTTTTTTGTGTTTTAGTAATTATATTCGTACTTTTTATATCATGATCTTTGTTATTGAAAATTACCAAAATCTTGATGAGTTTTATGATGGGACGCGATTGTCGGGTTGATTTTTGTATTTTCAAGAGGTCTCACTGAAGGAGGAAAGGGCGACTGGCGAACTTGTTTTTTTCGGAGTTGAAATACCGACGAATGCAGGAAACAGAGTTTTCACCGCCGATGTTATGAATTTTGTATTCAAATGTTTTCGTTTTTATCTTTGGTCTGCAAATGGACATAAAGCAAGTCTAATTTTTAAATATATTCATACTAGGTACTTGCTAATTGTATGAATGCTTTGCATGGTCTCCGTGCCTGTATATTTTCCGTCTATTTCAAGGTTGTCGTCATATATCTTACTCGTGACCGAATTGTATGGCGTCGTAAAACAAGAAAAACCTAGTTACCTGGACTATACCTGAACTTTAATGTGGAACACTTTTTTTATATTATTCTCCGTGTACAGCAATCAGATCGATGAAATTACCTGAATTATGTTGAAAAATGCAGCGGATCTGATTGGTTTTTTAAAAAAATGCCTGAAATTTCAACTAGGTGCATCCTGTTCGAAATTTACTGTTTTAAACTTGTCGCTAATATCCTGACTAAAATGAATCTTTCTGATGAATAGTGAGTCTTGAGACATTTTTTCATTTAAATAATCATTCGATCATTTGAACACTAGAAAAACCATGTTTTACTCGATTCCTCAAAGGACCAGGTGGCGTCATATTCGACTCAACAGTAAAGGAACCTCCAAGTACCGGAGAATGTCATATATGACGCCACCTGGTCTTTCTATAGTGTTAAATTAGATTTAAATGTGAGTTGAAGGAATGCTCATAACATAGGTACAATCTTATTTCTCACTAATTAATAATTCATAAATTATTTATGGATTGACTAAAAATACTATTTCATGCTGAAGAGATTCAACGTTTCTTTCTCTGCTCTTGCTACCCACCTGTGCGTACCCAATTTCCATATAACTAGGATGGAAATGCGTAATTTGTCTTCAGATAAAAAGGATACTGCTCATCGATAATTATTTTAGTCATAAAATTCGTCATAAGTTCGTAATCGAAATTTTATCAATCATCTTTAGTCTCCAATATTGTTCCCTCTTTTTTCTAAACATGAAAATCTGCTTATCAACAGATGTCAGTATCAAGAAACGTTTCATACGTATCAGTATAGTTGTACATATATTATTGTACCAATATTATTATGAGTTCTTAAAAAAGAGTATACCTGTATAGTTTGTCCGAGTGTATCTGTGTTTTTTGTCCATTAGGCTTTTATGGTAGAACTTTACAACCTAGTGGTGTTTTTTTTTTTCTCCTTTTGATTAGTTCATAAAAGTCCAAATTGGAAAGAAACGCTGCATGAAATAAATGTACTACGACTACTGCACAAGTTCAGAATACCATAAAATAATATAATAAAAGAATGGAATTCTTTTGTCGATATTCGGCTGCTGGTTCTCGAATCCGCCGGTTCTGTCGTCATTCATTGTGCCGAAATCGATGACTTTAGGTTATGCAGAAATTCTCTCAAAAGTTTCGTGCACTGATTACCCGATTAATTCGACGAGGCATGAAAAGAGAACGTCTGCGTAGAGTTACTATTGAGATCATTATTTTATTTCTCTATATTTTTAGCCCCCTCCACTATCGAATTGAATGAGAAACAAACAATACCTACAGCATCTTTTTTTCTCCCCTTTCATTTCGCCGAGTTCTCTATATATACTCTATGGGTATTGCGGTGGTAATAAATCTCCTCAGTATCTTACTGTACCGTTGGATGCAAGGCAGCACCAGAGAAGAGAATCTCTCGGCAGTAGTCTCTTCTCGAGATATTTTTTTTTCTTATTCGTCTCAAAAGTATGAATTGGTATAATGAAATAAGCGTGACGTTTATCACTGTAATGAGATCATTACAAACTGATCCCGTATAAATATAATTCGTAATGAAATGAAAAAAAATAAAATTAATAAAATTAACTGGGATTATAACGTAGATATTTAAACCGGGTGTAAGTTTGAAAATATAAATGCTATATTATCGGAGAGTGTTAACCAAAACTAAACAGGAAAAAGCAAATAAAGAAATAAATTCGAGCTTGTTAAGTAACGGAAGTTTCTGATGGAAGAAAAAACGAATCGTGGAATGAAAGGAAAATGTCCCCTCTGAGAAATGAAAAATTCTTATACCATTAAAACAGTCACGACGACTGTAGCGTCGCGGCGGAGAGGCTGGGGAAGGGCAAAAACTGTCGAAGACACGAGTACGTGAACGCAATAGAAATTGAAGGAAAATAAAATTTTTGGAAGTAAAATAACGATTTAACACCTCCGTCGGATTGCTGGTCATGTAAACGGCGAAAAGAAAATAGGTATACGATGGAAACAGCCGGTTAGAGAATAATAGAAATTGAAAAAAAGGAACTCGGTGTACTCGAATTAGATATATATTTTCTGTTCGAAGCATTTTTTAAATATTTAGACGATCGAACATATGGGATTCGCTGCAGCAACCGTGAAAATAAGCCCCCTCACAAAAAAAAAAAGTGAGTCTGATAAAATACACACACCGAAGGAGTCGAGAATGGTGTATCCATTACTCAGCAGCTAATATATTTATGTTCATAATGCGAGAAATGTTTTCTCTCAAATTGAAGAAGGAAAAAAAATTGGATGAGGTGTGATGACTATAACCGCTGCATTCGTTAGTGCAGCAGTCCAAAAGTTTCGTTTCGCATTTGTTATATTACGAGTATTATATAGACAATACAAAGTACTGACGCGCGATAAAGAGATAACAGACTAAACAGAAGCTGTGAAGTATTCTGTTTGACCAGCGGTTACTGGGTGATTCATGAAAACTGCAACCTTTGATCATTAAAGTGATTACCAAATCAAGCACTGTGATTACGTCAAGAAATTTATTTAAAGACCACTCGAGGCTTGTGAAATAATTTATAGAAACCTTCGACGGGTTGGCGAAGGGGAAATTTGGCCGATTAATATACTTCAGCAAAGAACATATATGTTTTACTTGAGATCTTACACGCGCTTGTATACCGCAGTTGTATTTCCAAAAGACTTATTAAGGCTAGTATATAATGGGAATAAACTCTATGTCCTAAACCCTGAAACCTTAACTCTTAACCCCTAGTTTCTTGTTAAAGTGTTTATGATGAGAATAATATTCTCCTTATGAAGAGTATTTTATCAGCATAAAATAGCTGATAAGAATGAAGCGCAAATCAAATATCACGTAGCGAAAATGTACGGAAATAAAGGAATTCACCCGATCCCTAAAACCTATACTCCAAAGTTGAAGTTGGACGAACATTGAGGATAGGGAGTAGGAATAAATCTAGCGACAGGTACACACGTTCAACTTTGTTAGGTTTCAGAGTTAGGGACTAGAGTTAAGATTTTATTCCCATTATAAACCAGGCCTTAGAGCGGATTTTACAAACACTAATTAGGTTCTTAGTCAAAATTACAAATCATATCAGGCGATATTGCATCTACTTTGCATTACAGTCTGATTACTGCTTGATTACCCAAATTCGGCAAGTCAAACTATCGCTGAATCAAACGATAATTAACCCTCTAGAGGCACAAGTGGGTCAAAATGGCCCACTTGCCCTTACCGTCACTTGTAGATGTTGATGCGGTTGCATAGTCTCACCAAATAGGGAGAGGGTAATTGTGTATCATCATCGAGGACTACTAGGGTAACATGCGATTAAGGTTGGGTCAAAATGACCCATTTGTGCCACTTGTGTATAGGACGCTGCCCACATAATGAAGATTGGGTCAAAATGGCCCACTTGTGTATAAGGCGATGCCAAAATGACCCACCTGTGCCACTTCTGTATAAATTAGCTTGTGCCGCTGTAAGGTTAATCGGTAATCACGTATCTAACTGTACAGCAAGTTTGTTGTACAAACATTAATCAATATTCATTATGTTGATTTAGCATATTGTACAACACGGAGCGGATCAATATTTTGAACGATAATAATCAATAATCAACATTGATTTTTGTATGATTAGTGTTTGTAAAATCCGCTGTAGATGGTTCTTTCAGCACTGGTTTTATGCTTATGGATCAATTTAGTCGGATTAAAATTACGTATATTTTATGAACTGTTACAACTTCTTATTGGTAGATAGTATCAATAATATTCACATCTGCACTCAATCATTTTATTGATTAGATAGGATTGTATAAAGTTGTATCACTGACAAAGAATAAATATTCGGTTACTTGTTGTAAGTCAAAATCTGTCACAAGAACAAATTGCATAAGTATTTATTGCTGTTATTTTGCCCGTTACTTGACAGCTATAGCACTATATAGCTGATAGCAGATTTTAATCCAAATTGTGCTATAACGGACCAGTCTGCTTTAACACTCCGTAATCTTATGTCAGTTTAATTCTCCATCACGTGAACAGTTCTTTTACCGGTGCTTGTAATATCAGCTCCTCGCTTGGTTTTGAGATGAAACATCCTCGTAATATGCTGAAAATTGAAACTTTCAGTTTGAAAGCTCTAAATTTAGTCTGTGGGCTACACCATTTTAATGAATTTCCAACTTGAACGAGGGGACATTTTGGCGGACAATCGGATGATAAAAATCTTGAATTTTGACGTGTTTTGGCTCAGGGTATGCTTTCACAATTGCTTATAGTTCATTCTGATTGAACAAAGTGTTGACGTATGAAACTTTGGTACATATTTGCATTTATATGAGTAGTGTATCACAGACACTCCACACAAGCAGTGGCGTGCTAAGTTCACTTTCACTCAGCAACATGCTGAGGGCCCAAAATTTCATCTCACAATTTTCAGTCATTTTTTAGGAAAAATAGAAAAATTTCCTTGAAATATGCAAAATTTGGGCAAAATAGGGGCCCCAAAGTAAAAGCATGCTGAGGCCTCACAATACCCTTAGCACGCCACTGCACACAAGCACACACTCAACGCAACGAATCCACTGCTCTTACTGTTTCTCTTGAAGATAATGTCTTTTGAGGGCTGCCGAAGTACACATTTTGGAATTTTCTGTTGGTTCTTCTGAGAGTTGGGTATTTTAACTTGCAACTTGAAATGAATTGAATTGAAGTGTGAAATTTTACTTCGTTCACTGCCTTTGAATATTTTTGAAGAATGAATAATAACATAAATACGATTTCAGGAAACTTAATCGAGAACTGCAATGGGTGAGTCATGTGTTGATAAAAGTGAGCCGAATTTCTTTTATTTTCCGAGTCAAGGGCTGTTCACACATACGCCATTAGGTTGTTTTTCATATGAATCCTATATATGGCTTCAGGAGTAAAACGTTATTTTATAAAACTCGAATTATAAAAATATAATTGCCATTTGAACCTTCGGGTTATCGTCGTGACGTCACGAAAGATCTATAAGCACAGCTGATTTTTGGCAATTTAATCGTTATGCGTTTCTCTCGCAATGCGAAAATCGTCGAGCAGACTAACGAGCCACCGTTTAACCGCGGTGATGCATATTCTTCTCGCCGAAACAAATCTCGGTGTGTAACTGCGTGTATCGCTTTGCAAAAGTGAAATTTGCCAACCAGGTCTATCTATACCGTATAATGGTGTGAAAATTGCGTAGGGTGTGCAAAAAGCAAAAATGAAAAAAAAAAAAAAAAGAAGAAAAAAAAACCTAACCAAGATGATACTGTTTGGCATTGGTTAAGGTGAAAGCGAAATCTAATAGAATTGTGTGGCGTCGTGGACAATTATATGGCGAGAAGTAGCTCGCTCTAAACACGAAGCTGTGTAGAAATTACCAATTGAAGGGGGCTACTGAGAGACCGGAAAACTAATCATATGTCAATATCGAGTTAACGTGTGTTCGATGCAAACGCTGAGTGAAAAAAAAAAGGAGCTGCTGAGTACCTACTGTACCAACACTTTTTTAAACGTATTACACTATTATACATATTTCTACCAGATGGTGGCGATGACATACCTAACGCCATATGTTAAACGCCTGTATAAATGTATATCGAGTTTGCTGGCTGTGAATGTTGCACCAAGAATCAGTAAAAATACGGCTGGGTATAAGGGCGAGCAGCAAGAGAATCTATATGATACAGATAGATGCTTTCTTAATCCGATCAATAATTAACTTCTTCCCATTTCCTGCCACGACAGTTTCTATTGAACCCGCCGAAATTTAGCCCATCCGTAACCGAACAGTAGCTTTGGCTCTTTCGTTAAATTCATCAAGTTGAAAGGAGTCGTATAGAAAAATGAAATGACGAAAGATTTCTAATGGTTGCTCGTCTTCTATGATAATTTTGTCCACCCAACTTTCATCGTGTTGACCTTTGCCACCCTCCCTGTGATGGTGTACGTTTTAAAAACTTGAAAGTAATCGTCAACCTTCAACTCCAAAATGTTTCGTTTTAACGTCATCATTTTGTTTGCAGATAACTGCATGCGACTGATAGACGCAATTATGCTGATTGAGAAAGAGAAAGAAAGTGAACGTCCGAATTTTACAAGGGGCTGGCTTCAAAATATGATCCATTTTGTTCATTTACTGATTATGAATGTAAATAATTGATTGATAAGGTGTTGAGTTGTGAAGAATCGAATATCAATGTTGAGAATACTTCGAATAACTCATTTTCAATTGCCATTATAATCTCTATTATACCAGTTCAGTGTGGATAGGTCCATAGGAACATTTTTTGAAGATTCATGTGTCTGTTCAAAACAGAAGTGTAGATCTGCTTTGTTGGATGCTCAGTACTCTGAATTTATTAAATTTCGTGGTCTCTTTGTCAGTACGAAGTACAAATACTCGGATTTTCTTTGTTAATATAATGGATTTTCATTAACATATGGTAGTTTTGAAAATATTTCAACTATCTATGAAAATTTCAATTTACGCGCAGATGAGAGCGAGGTTTAGCTCGAGCTGTGAAAAATTAAGATTCATATACGTGATTTTTTTCATTAATTGCATCGTCTTCCTGCGAGTAACACGTACGTCGTATAAAACTCCGGATTCAGAATTAGTTAACTTCTATTTTCTGACAGTTTTCCTTCTTTTTTTTTTCCGACTTTTTATTTGTTGTAAATGAAGACACAAACAAGTATTTTGTATGGATTGGTGGAAGAAGGACGTGTGAAAGGTAAAAAAAAAAATGAAAATAATGTTAGTATTCAGTTGATCATGTCAAACTATTTTTCGTTTCTCAAAATTTGATGATAATCTATTTTACGTTAATTACAGTTTGATGACCATAGTATGCTGACATTTATTCTATTTTCTTGTCTTAGAAATGACGATGTCACTGCAGTTGAGCCATTTCTTTTTATGCGTTTCTGTCTCGTGTATCGAAGTATAAATAAGTAATACTTACTTCCAAATTTAGAATGTTTTATGGTTTGTTTTTTATTAAATGTGGAAAAAATATTTTTTTGAGAATGATTATGCGAATTAAATTTTGCTATTTTTCTTATGAAAAAAATCAACTTTACTGCAGGGAATCCTCTGCGAAAAGCTGTGCTCCAAAGGTAGTAGCATTAGCATTCAGGTAGTTTCGTAACTTTCTGGACATCCTTTCTTATGATTGTTTGAATTTATGAACAGTTCCAAGGAAATTCTGTTGAATAATTTTTTGAATTGTCTTTTTAGAAAAAAACTGCTAATCTTGAAAACTTCTTAAACGCGAATGAGGAATTCAAGAAATGTGCATGTGAACATCTGATTAAAAAAGTCGAATCTGATATGTATAGTACTCAGATTTTTTAGCACTATCTTTATTAGCAGGTTTACACCTGGAAATCGGTTTTTTAGCTCCTATTTTATTTTCCACGCAGTTCCTGTGAATTCTGGTCATACTTTTTCCTCTAAGTTTGTTCTTTTTACATACTATGGAGAACAATAATCCAATTATTATTTATTTTCGTACTAAAAGGTACTAAACAATGATACAAGAATACCAATTTTGAGAGTCCTGCGTTGCTGGTATTAATCGAAGTCATCTCTTGAAATAACTGTTGAGTCAAGGAGATAAATGACATCAGTTGCTGTTAGATCAAGTTTCAATTCTTGTCGAGTTTTTGAGATGTACGAAAAATGTCTCCAATTTCGTTCGCTCTGTGAATCATTATACATGTATTTTTCTTTCCAGCTCTCATTTCCTTCAGTTTTGTGAAATAGCAAAATGGTGCGCGAATTATTCACGTTCCATTCGGGCAGACGCAAAATTGTCGGTAAATGCGTGTTGAAATTTTTTTCACTAAAGCAAACCCGCATGGTGGTTCATTTGTCTTTATTGAAATCTATTAGTTATGTGACCGATCTAGGTTGAACTAATTATTATTCGCAGCCCAGCCAATTCTATCACGAGTATTCGCATTTGACCTTCTGGCTCGTTGAAAATTTCCTTAGAATTTGTTTTGCCATATTATGGGCACATTTCATTACACACCTTGTGTTCAAAATGAAGAGGCTAAAAACCTGTTAATGGCTATAGTTGATAATATCTGTAGCTGTTCGTTTTTGGCTTGTAGCTCCGCGAGTATAAATTAACGTTCCAATTGAGCTTTATATAAGTCGAAGATGAAGGAGAAAAATAATAAAATGTAGGAAGATATTGAAAACCAACACCATAGTCCTTGTTCACTTCAAAATGTTCATACTAGCTGTGTTCGAGCGCTCCCAGGATTACCAGTTTCTGGTAGAAAAGAGGGCTTATTCCACGTATAATTGGCTCTTTCTCATTTTTTATTGGTAACGGAATAGAATACTACTTGGAATAAGACCTCATTTTCCCCAGAAACTGGTAATCCTGGTAGCGCCCGAACACGGTTACTACTCGTATTAAGATCAGTTTTTTCTGACATAAGTTATTTCAATTTAATCAATATATTTATTACTCAAACTCCAGGTACAAGTATGAGAGTTGCCAGTAAAGAATAATTTTAACTGCGTCTACCTGTCTTACCTCTATACGCGAGTATGTACTGGGTACATAGATATATATATTTTCAACTTACATTATCTTCTATTTGCCTTTGACGCTCGTCGGTGAAATAATTTTGCTCGGATTACGCCGCCTTCAGCATCCCCAAGTTCAGCGTTCGTTGATTTTTCTGTCGGTTGGTGAAGAAATAAATGATGCGCTGGAAAAAAACACTTCCGCACTCAAATAGAAAAGATTAAAAAAAGACAAAAAAAGGAAGGAAGTCATTCAGACGTCTTAAAATAGATAGTAAAGACATTATATACATGCTTCCATAAAACGTTAGTAACTAGTGGAAGGATTGAGTAAATATTGAATCGAAGGAGTAGATATCAGTTTTTTGATACTTTCATTCACTACTTACGTATTTTGAAGGTAAACCGAAACTTTGTTTTAATTTTATACCTACAAGTCACGCTGTATGGAGTTTTAATGGTTCTATAAATCTTTGAAAAAATTGTTGAAGCTTAATCATCACAAGTAGTGGCCCCTCGTCTTCTATTGGCTATAAGGTTGCATAAAGTACAAAAGTTCACCAAAGAAGTTGTACACAATCGATTTACGAGTATCATTAGAATGAATGCAAGTACAATATTACATGTTAGTGGAGATTAGCGTTATTATAACTTGTGATGTTTGGTAGCTTGCATGACAGGGACAGTTAGCTTACATTCATACGTAAGTCTAACATTAGTTGCTGGTTATTGATTATTCTTAAAAAGCGTAATATTTTTAAAATCATTATTTACTTTTGCCAAACATAAATACAGTGGAAATCACTTATAATGAAACCGGATAATACGAAAAATCTGTCAAATCAAAAGTCCCAGCTGAATTCCCATTCACCCTATGTTAAAAAAAAACTGGATATTACAAATTCTTTTACAGCGAAATACCTGATATTACAAACACTTTTTCCACTGTTTTAACAAATGAAATTATATTTTTGAATGCGAGAGATAAGATAATTTTGCCTCAAATGTAGAGCAGATAAAATCATATAGTATTTAGTATAAGTTTGCCAGCATCAAGATAAAAATGTCACGCAGTGCTTTTTTTATTGAAGAAAAACGTCAAATTGTTGCTAAAATTCAGTCAGGTGTAAAAAATGGTGAGCTATCCAAAGAGTGGAATACTTCGGCCTCGACGATTTCCACAATTTAGAAAAATATATCGATTATTATGAGAAGTTCGTTTTATCCAATACTTCGGATAAAACAAACTACCACTTATAACAAAATAAACCTGTAGTCCCTTCATTTTCATTATAAGCGGTTTTCACTGTAGTAATATTAAATTTCAAGGGGATTGTAAAAGATCCCATGTGATTTTTTTTTTGTTGAAAATACCAATTTAAGCAATCTATCTATTAAGCCGATATATCTTTCTTTTTCATTGTTAACTGTGTAAAATTTTTAATCGGCTATAAAATTTATAATCCCCGACAGCCCTGTACCTCTCCTCATGATTTGCAAATACTGTTTGAAAAAGTCAATATTCACTCGAGAATCTTTATGTATAGTTAGCGGATAGGTTCAATAAGCTGGTTTTTGTGCTACTGAAGAGGAAGCTTTAGCAAGGCCATAAAATACTGACAAATATAATGTCATAAGAGTAGATATTAAATAGAATTTTAGTTTCGATCATTATTCACTTCCCTACCTCACCTTGTCGAGTTACGAAGTTCTTTCGACCGTGTCCAAGAAAATTACCCCATCGAAAATGATCATTTCTGATGGATACGAGTATTTATTTATGGTATACAGAGTTACTCGTATAGTTCAACTTCTGCTATGGAATAAAAATATTGTTGATGTTTATTTTGCTGGTTGTGTACAATGGTAAAATTTTTTGAATACCTCAATGGCATAACCAATTTTGTAATATAACTGACTTGTATTTTTAAAATACGAGTATAATAATATGATTTCAATATAATATCAAAACCTCTTCTAATGTTTAGTATAAGTTCATATAATTTGGTGAAAATATTTTTATATGTATTATAGTTTTGTAATAAATCTCTCCCAATGTACTTTCAAAATTTGAATAGCTCAACGCAACTACCAGTCAAGTGCATTTTTGTAAATTGTTGAGAAAACAAAAAAAAACTTCATAACTTCACGCAAAACTTAGGTAGCAAGCTGAAAATTTGATAGAATGATGTCTGTTCGATGTACAACAGACTCCCAGAAGAGCGACAGCTGTAGTATTCAAATTCACAGAGAACTGAGCAAATGAAAGTTGAAATAATGGCTGGTTGTTGCCTTGAGTTGACATCTATTTTCGAATGTTCGAAAGAGTGGTTCAAAATGTTTGGAATGATGTACTTTTGCGTAAATTTCATTTTAAAATGAAAATAAAATTTTCGCACTTGGCTGGTTGTATTGCTTGTTGCCTTAACATGCTTGAAGTTGGCTCGTTTTTGCTATAATTTGCAAATGAAAAAGATTTAAAAGCTTGGGAAATGCTTTTTTCAAAGTCAATTTTCAAAAATATGTCAGTTGGCTGGTTGTTGCGTTGGGGTATTCATTTATATTTCAGAGTATTGAAGCTGGAGAATACATGGGTTGTCAATTTTTTGCAGGTTTTCACTTGGAAACCTGCTCATTTCTTTTTATAGGGTTTGAAAATATTTCGCTAAATATTTTTTTTAATGTTGAAAAAATTTTCTAAACGGTAATAAGATCATACTAGAATATCCATATAATATTTTCAGAACATTTGAAACATTTTGGTTTTTTTTTTTTTTGTTGTAAATTTCCGAATGGGTACCTATCTAAAAATATTTCTGATATGTTTAGAAATATTTTCTAATCATCCGTGCGCTATCAACGTATGCTGGTGCTTACAAAGTGATAGTCTTTAGCCCAGCTGAGCAGATTCGTTTCTCCATTTTATCGTGAGTCTGCATTCGAGAGCAAACAATATTATGCACAGCGTGTGCTATTTCATGTATAAAAAAAAAAAATAGAAAACTCACGCACTCGTACTCTCTGTACGTTCGTTCTTTTCTCTCTTATCTGGTCGCGAATTAAATAATTGTAACAGTTGAATCACCTTCAAGGTTAGAGTTAAAGACTTGGATGATTGAACCCGAAGAACGAGTTCAATTTGGAGTGAACTAGAGTTGAAACTGAAACAGTGGCGGATACGCTTGGTGTACTTATTTCTTCTTCTTTTTCAGTTTTTTTTTTCTTCCATCGTGCGGTGTGTTTGGTAACGGTATCCAGTAACCATTCCAGCAGAGTATGGACTTCGGAAATCTCCTTTCGGTTTTTCCATTGAAAGAACTTCTTCAATGATGTATATAATACCTGCCGTTAGTCTGAAAAAGAGTTGGGAAAAAAGTGCAGTATAACTACCTGGGCTAAAGAATTTCAACTTTTTTCCCCGCTGCACAGTATTTTGCGAAGTATCTAGTCGGTTTGTTCCATTTTTTTTCTTCTCTATGTTGGTCTCTGTGAGTGTCTCTCTCTCACTCTCTCTCTATCTCTCTCTGTCAGCATCATCTGAGGAAGTCAGATCTGCCTGGTTTTGTTTCGACGACGCCTTCACGCTTCTTATCACGCTCGTTTATACCTTCATCGAATTACGTCTGTTTTTTTTTTTTTTATTTCTTCTAGAGTTGCTATTTTTCCATTCTTTTGTTTCATTTTATACACACCTGTGTGTTTGTCATCCCGATCGCCGTTCATTTTGCTGAGTCGTATTCCGTGATCAGTGATCCTGTTGCAGTTGAATTGGTGCGACCATTCTTCAAATTAACTGCCAATTTTTTGAAGATCGTCATTCGTAAGGTACCTGCTCAAGTCCAATTCTTGAGCCATGTAACCTTTGGATGGCGACAGATTTTAAGACATTCAAAGCAGCCGTGAAAAATCAGGGCTTTGACCCTTTTATTTTTAAAAGCTATTTGGAAATATGCAAAGTCTTGATGAACACATCTTCATTCTTGTGCCAAAATACTTGACATTATTCTGTAGGTTAGTGACAGATGATTTGAAGAATTGCAAATAAATTTCGATTAAACAGAAATTTCTCGTGTATCTAAAATGGTTGAACCGTTTAAGGTTATTCTCTTGTTTCTTAACCAACTCAGTTAGTGGTAGTTGAGTACCCAAATTGGTATTTTGTTTCATTGAGAGGTTCGTTTTAAGAACTACTCACTGACATATCGAAACTAACCAGTCTCTATCCGCTTCCAATAAAACCTCTGTAATATTTTTGTCGACCATGTTTTAGTTCCAAAATGGCCACCAAAGTGAAAATTTGGTGATTTTCTGTGACTTAAGGATTTTCCCCCTCACAGTTTGTTTATCTTCAGGTTAACTGTATGTTTTGGAAATCTTTAAAAAAAATGTAATATTTCTTCAAAAACGTGAATTAAATTTGATATATGTGTAGATGGCAATTATTTTTTTAAGCAATGTAAGAAGTAGCCTAATATTAATCCCCCATACGTTTGTTTTTAGAAAAAATGGGTTGTTATGAATAAAAAACTGGTAGGAAGTAGGAACCAAACATACCGATCGATTTGGGCCACTTTTCCATTCTTTTTCATCGTTTTGTTTACATTCGTTTGGTCGATCTTTTTTCCTGGCTCTATTGCAGGCATCATTGCAGGTCGATCTTTTTCCAATCTTTTTTTTTTGCTTTCACTTTTAACAAATTCAATTTTATCAAAATTCGCATATAGTTTTTTAAATTTGCATTGTTCATATTGGACAAAATATAAGACCAATTTAAAATTATTTTCTCCGATCTTTTTGGTTAATCTTTTTTGTGTTCGATCATTTTTTTAGTCGATCTTTTCATCGTTCTTTCTGTGATTTTTTTTTGTGAACGAAGAGCGGAATTTTTCGATCGTTCGGGATGTGTGGTAGGAACATTGTATTGATATTTTATGTACTCAAGACGTTGAACCATGGTGGCGAATTGCCGAACTAAATAGCTGTATAGACAGTTTTTTTTATCAAGTGCAATCAAATTTTTAGCAGGTTTTCAGAAGAAAACCTGCTTATTTTCCTATCAGTTTGTATGAAGAACATGATTGAGTGGGGTTGGAATGAAGCTTCAGATCAGACATTATCCTCAGATAGTTTAAGAATACACATAACCGGTATAACTCAACTTTATCGCCTTCAGTACTTAATATTATGTATTTTTTAGAATGAAGAAGTTGTAAAATTGAACCGTGGTCGTTTTTGATACCACATTATTTTACTTTATAGTACATGTAGGTGCAGGTGGTTAAAAGAAGAATAAATGAAAATAAGATTCTTGCTTTTATTTGATTTAGAACAAATCTTACGGATACTCGTATCGTTTATGAAAATTTATTTTTACTTTTTTTTCTCCGTAATTATGTTAATTACGAAAATATTAAAAGAGAAATTATTAATTTTATTATCATTTTATTTGCAAGTATGGTGTTATTAAAGTATTCCGGCTTTAAAGAAGGCCTAATGAAAATATTTTACGATTCTGGAAATTTTTTATTGGCATTTTTTTTTTGCCATTTTAGGCACGCGTTTATTTCTTTATGGCACGCTTCTTGTACGCACTTATATAGATTATATTTCTTTTTATGGAGAAAGTATTTTGCTGATTTTTTTTTTTACGTTATCCTTATTAAAATCGAGTGTGAACTTGTCTCCTCCTTTTCCAGAACAAAATTAATTAGCAAATTTTTAAATCAACTCGTACTCGGTCGACATTACGTATTGGGGTTTGTCGGCGTGTTTTTTTTCTCTTGTGACAGTTCAGGTGTAATAAGGTGTTTCTTTTTTTTTTTTTCAGTTTCGATATGGTAGATATTTCCATTTACTTTGAATATATGTAGTTTCTGTACCCACTAGACAAATGTTTGTAGACCCACTTATGATCCATTGTATGAAAATTATCGAAAATTGACTTGTCAAAAAGTATGCTGATGATGCTTACTGTTGTGCTATTCAGCTGACAGTTGATGAGTGTAAACATTTATCCACACCTCTCTTAAAATTACCGAAAAAAAATTTTTCGATTGATAAAAGACTCGAGATTGAGTGCTTATTTTTTTGTTTCACACGCATTATTATATGGTTAATGGTTATACATACTTCGACAAAATGTAATTCTATAACTAACATCGAAATTTACATATTATTCAAGACTTACTTCTGAAAACCCATTACGATGTGAATTAAAACGAATTGATACCCTTTAAAAAATACACTTATGTCTTAATGTCGAGTGTTGAAAATGAAAGTGCGTGACGTCATAGGGATGTAGAGAAGATGATTGGTCAAAATCGAGAAAAAACTGTTCTCTCACTTTGAATCCATGGTGACTTCACGCATTTCTTTAATCAAATCACAAAAAAAAATATTAATTTTTTGCCTTTCTTATAATTATTTATCTTTATTTTCAATTATCTTAATTATTTTCCAATTTTTGCTGTATAATTGAATTTTGAAAATAATTAATTATTTTTTGTTGCACCTTGTGAATTAATCGATGGATCGTTGAAAAAAGAATTTTGTAATATTTACAAATTTCTTGTATAATTATTTTTTCGTTTATTTCCTCAGCCCAAAAAGTTTCTTGGCTATTAATAGATTTCATCATTAGCTATAATTTTCGAGAATGATTTTATTCGGGTAATTTGGTGCTAATTCAACTACCTAACGATTTCACAATAATATAGCGGATTATTTAAAATTAGCGCTTGTGAAAATGTTCACTTTGTGAGACAAGCGAAGGTATAACCGTTTGAAAATTTTCAATTGAAGCGCTTTGAGACCAGGGGATTTAAATGATATTTTTAACAAAGTGTAGGTGTGCAGTTTGCACGAAAATGGAAAATTCATGTTAGAACGATCCATATAGGTTTTCGACAAGTTTTCATTTTGTTAAAAATATCATGAACGTACCCTTGGCCTTTACACGCCTCGATAATAATACAAACTGTCACTGTCAGCCATCTATCAAAATCACACAAAAATTTGGAATATACCTACCTCAAGTTTAAAGACTGCTAAGAGATACCAGCTATGTTTAGACCCAAAGTATATTGTATCCAGTATTCTTGTTTTTATATATTATTAGCAGCAATTTTCTCTTGGAAACCTGCTAATTTCTTACTTCTATTATACCTACTCGTGAAGTGCGTCATCTTTTCTCATTGTGGCTGTTTATTTGTCCTTATTCTGCGAATTAATGCGAAAACTACCGTCGTATCTCCTTAATTTTAGATAAATTTTTTAATTAATTGTTCAACATGAAATGAGCCATCCGTCATAAATGTGTTGGGGAAAAAACGTTCTGATATTATGTATGTGTGCCCCCCCCCCCCCCCCCACCGAATTACTGCTTCTAGAAAGAAGACGCCACTTCACAAAAGAAAGTGGAAAAAAAAACGAGAAAGAAAGAAAAAATCATTGTTTATATTATAATTTTGAATCACCATGTGTAATTTTTTTAAAAATAGTTCACTGCGTGCCGTAGGTCCAGATTTTGTGATGAGGTTATTCGACGTCGACTTGAATCGCACGGGAGGCCTCATTTTCATCCATTTTTTAAAAAAATAATAGGCTAAAACATTTTATTTGGACTTGCTTCGCTTCGTTTATTCTCTCCATCATTTTCATGAATAAGGGATTGCATGTCCCAACTCCACTAAAGGTATTTCCTATCCTGCTTCCTCAAGCTTGTATCGTATTCGTGAATATTTGCCTTTGACTTCTTCAATAGGTAGACTATAATATACGTTTCTTATTCACCCATTCAAAGTGCATCCTTAAACAAGGAACATTTTTAGTTTGTATGCGATAAAAATATTGTATGAACTATAATATGAACTAACTGGTGATAGGGTAAGTGGTGGAAGAGAGAAAAAAGTTATATCTGGACCTGATAAACAGGATGATATCCAATCGAATTTACAAGTTTTGAAATACGCACGTACTGGTCGGTTAAAGTTTTCATAAATTCATTTCAATTTTCCTCATAGTGGGTGTAAGAGTGTGCTTTTGAATTAGTGGATGCTCCCTTCAATACTATAATGTATGAAATAATACAAAATATAATGAATTTTACTATACCGACAGCATCCACGCGAGATATACCTAAGCAAGGTAGTGAAATAAATTATTATTTTCCTAGCAAAGTGTTTTCTTTTTAAAGCCCTTTTGTAGATTCTGTAAAATGGAAAAAACATATTACCCATTGCACAGTGTAACAATTATTCCCCAAAAATGGCTCAAAATTCAACTTGAAGAAGACAGTGACCATAACTTGAATACAAAAGTCATATTCCTATGTAATTTTCAGATTTCAAATTTTCAGTTATTTTTTTCATAGGGTAGGTGAAAAGGCGAAAAGGGAGGCAAAAAGAAAAAATTTTATCAAAGTATGATGTTGGGTATTGAAACTGACTAAATACAATACTCTGAATTCAAATTTGAGGTTGTTTTGGCGATTAAGCGGGGCAGGAGGGTAATTTTTACATATGAGCACAAATTTGGGGGGAATAGAATCCAGGAAAAAATTTTTATTTTGCCAAAAAATGCCAAAAATGAGAAAAATGCCAAAAATGGGGAAAATGCTGGAAAATGCCAAAAATTGCAGATTTTGCTAATTTTCACACTTTTCATCAGAAATCATATCATTGCATCACGCATAAAATCATTGATAGTGAAAAATCAGCTTATCATCTTGGCACAAGCCTAATCATGCAGGTAAGGAAGTTAGCGACTGATATTGACAGCTCTCACTCTTGTACATAACTGCACAATTCATACTGTGCATCGCACTAAATCAGTCTCATCTTTTTCCAAGTACAAAAATCTGTTAACCGATAAAAGGTTCAATTTGAAGGAAGGGAACATTGAGAAGCACCTCATCGTGCTGCATAACGATAAATTTAAAAAAAAAATGTATTTTCCTTTATCTGTGAAATAGAATTTCATTACTTCTTTACTTTTTTGTTGCTTTTGAGGGGTTTTTGTAGGTTACTGTCGAATAATGCCAAAAATGAAGTTTTCAATGCCAATTTTTTCACTTTTCTGTGCGAGGAATTCGGTCTCTAATAATAATAATAATAATAAAGTTTATTTGAAAAAAATAATTATCTTACAATGTTTTACCCCCCTTATGCCCACACAGGGGCGAGAGAGGAGGGGACCATTACAGACAAGACAGACGAAACGATCAACAGTGCAACGTCGACATAGACGAAAAGAAAAAAGAAAAAACAAAAGAAACAGAAAAAACAAAAGATATGTATAATTATACACAGTTAACTAGACAAAACAAAACACGTGCAAGATGGTCACCTCGCAAAGATCATACAAACATTCAAACAACCAATCAGAGCAAACAGATGAACAGACTACAAATAGGTGGGCAAAAATGGCCAGCATGATAGGCAGACCACCCCAAGAGGGGTGGCATGAGAGGCAGTGGCCCCGTGGCAGCATCCCGCAGGTACCCCTAGGAGAAGTTTTATAAATATGTTATTTTTAGTACATGTGAAAAAGTTCAAAAATTTTTCCAGAGGCTATGGGCTAGTTGGGGCAGCTATTTTTTTTGTTGTACAAATTACTATCTAAATGGTGGAATGAATAGATCGGCTAAGATTGGCCAAAAAAGTTATAGCCGATGTAAAATGTCTTAATTTTGTACTAAATTTTAAGGTAATTTCAATATTTCTGTTTGAAACCCACAATCAAGTTAGCATAATGGAATCAAAAAGTATGGAATGTATTTACTTTCAAGTTCCATCACAATTTTTTGCTTATGTCTCAGATAGAATTCAAAACAAATAACCCGCGCATAAGAAATTCAACGCAAGCGCATCAACACAAAAAAACTGAGGAAATGCCCAAATGCCATTTTTAAACGCGTTTTACGTCTGCTAAAAGGAGTTGAAGAGGGAAAAAATCGTGAAAACGTTATCTCCATACTATCTACTAGTTGAGGCAGCCATTCTTCAAAGTTTTTATAGAGCTCAATTTTTCCCTATTATGAGCCTTTTTTGAATGATTTGTTACACTGTGCATTGCCTAGTGGCTGCTTATTAAGGGTGGTCATTGTTAAAAGGACTTTCTAATAACAGAGTGATCCTGACACCTCTTGCCTCAAGGACCTCTCCGTTAAAATATGTGTGCGAAGAGGAGGACTACTGGGTACTATATTTACATGTTTCCAAAATATATTAACCTTATGTTGTGTGCTTACAGTTTTCTTTTTAAGATTGATGAAAATACGTGGGGAACAAAATGATTACGTTATCTTTTTTATCACAAAATATGGACTTGAATCGCATTCTTGTTCTCAGGTCCAGATATTATATTTGTAAAAGTAATTTTGACATTTTCTCTGTTTTCAATAATTTGTGTGGATATTAACTCGCATTTTTGGCGCGCACCCGTACACCTCATGCAATTTTACGAAAATAAAAGAATATTATACTCGTACTTATCGATCAAACATATTATTCGTCTCATGCAAACGCTTCTTTCTGTGATTCGAGTCGGTACGACGCTGTAAAAAGTATTATTAATTAAAAAATGTTTTGCCTTATTTGTCATGCTCGATTCCCTGCGACTCTTTTAGACGCCCTAATTTTTGCGGTGAATCGCTGGTTTCCAAGATTTCTCATTTCCTGCCCGTCTTTTGCTCCGTATTCGGCGGCACTATTATTACTGCGCATTCTAAATAGAGCATAAAACGCGTATATATAATATGAAGCAACAGATTTTAATCGATCAATATTGACTATCGATGGTTGCTGGTTATCACGAAGTTCATAGAAAAAATTGGTTTTCATTTTACTGGATGGTTCTGATCGTCGTTGATTGAAGGATGGTAGCAGATTTAATTTTTTTCTGTTCGACGGTTGTTACTTTTTGCAGTAAATTAAATTACCTAGGAATTTACGAAATACGAACGATGTCATCGTATGTACAAAGTGGCATCATAAATTGAATTACTGTGTCCATGTTTAAGAAAAAAAAATGTCGCTGATAGACTTTTATCATCGATAAAAATTGTTTACCTAAATGTGAGAGAAAAAAAAAGCTGAATCTTATGTTGTGATTTTGGAAAATCTTTTAATAATTGATAATGTAAAACTATATTTCGTGTAACTACATCTATTAGAACCGGTGAAAGTTGTAATTTGTAGAAGATAAAGAGTGATGAAAATTGAGGAAAGTTTTTCCAATGTCTTATGAAACCCTGTGGTTTTGAGGAAATATGGAAAAACTCTCTGGAATAAGCAATAGTGTATTTTTTCACGAAATTTGGGTCACCAAATCTTCATGCACCAATATTCGTTTTAATGAATCTCTAAGTTGAAGAAGTGAGGAGAGAAAATTGAAAATTATGGATTCGAACAGGTGTTGAAGGAATAATTCTTATTCATAATATGTGTCTCTAAATCGACCTAAATAATATTGTCACGAATCTGTAGATATTCAGTGTATGCAAAGGGTGTTTACCATAATCCTGATGAGTCTTAATTTTCACAAACTATATATAAGCTTAATGAGTTATAATTTTTGGAACCCATTCCTGATGAAGTACTGAATTTTCACAAAAAAGTTCTGATTTTGGAAGAAATTGAAAATTATTAATTTCTTTATTATTCTTAAAAACTTATGTTTCACCTGGTGGGAAAATCTAGTTTAAGGCATATTTTTGACTGAAAAAATGCCATTCTGAAAACAGGCGAGCATGAAAAAAACTTATTGAAAATATCACCCAAAAAAAAAAGTAGATTCGTGTAACTATTTCTCGATAATTGTGCAAGATTTTCCATTACTATTTGCTGTTTTATGCTTTGGAAGATTCTCACCTGGTTTATGGTATCAAAAGCCTTCTGCAGATAAAGTAAAAATATGTGTATTGTACATTTTTCAATACGTATAAATCCTGAAGAATTAACTGAATGTTCGAATAACTTTGATCAAGCTCGATTAAAAATTCCTATAACCTATAATACAGTTTTCGAACCTAACCTAATCAAGTCATATTAATTATTTGTATTGAAATTTTTCTGCGCTGAAATTGATTAAAAATCATCTACCATACCGGAAGTTCTTATCAAGTGACTTTATTTAACCGCAATAAAATTGTACTTTCGACCGACGACATGAATGATATTATATACTGATGTGAATATTTATTCTACAAATTAAACTAATAAAATGATTAATTAAAATTGCCTGTTGAAAGGGTATCTGTGTACTCATTCACACATATTGTAATGTGCTTTATAGTGCTTCAATTTCGTTAAATTCATCGTAATTTTTGTTCACTCTACATTTTTTTGAAATTTATAAACATTACAACGTATTAATTTTCCCTGTTACATTACCGGATTACTTTAAAACTTTATTATATTTAGTTGGTTTTTCTTTGGAAACCATCTAAGGTATTGCGATTTTTATTTTACTTCGGTTTTTAGTATTTTACAATAACCATTACATCATACGTTAATCTTTTATAACACTATAACTAATAATATACATACTTAATTGTTTTCACTTTCCAAATTATACCTCGTAAAATGTTTATTGTATTTGTTGAAAATTTCGTTGCTCTCTATTTAGGAAATAAGTAGATTCTTTATTGCCTCTTCTGAACATTTTTGGTTGGTGAGCTACTCGATTTCCTTGAAGAATGATTGGAATTTTGTGAGTTATGTTTTTGGTACATTTCTTGAAAATTGAAACAGTCAACAGTGATAGGCAAGAAGTGCACTGAGAGAAATGAATCGTATTAATTGTAATCAAAATAGTAACTTTTTCTCACCACAGTTGTGAAAATTACTATATTTATTGTGAATAATTTGATACTTTTAGCACTTTATGCTGCCTTCGATAATATTTATTACTTTTTTTGTAGTAATTTGTGCTACAAATCTTGAATTATACGTTCCTGTTTTCTTATTCAAATTTTGAAAATTACTACTGAAATGTTTTCAGTGTGTCAAACAAGAACTTGATGTTGAGCCTGTGTGTACTTCTCTGGACCGAGTGTACATTCAGAGCTTAAGTGGGGCTTAAACCAAAACCAGGTTCAACTTAAAAAAAAAAATAGGGTGTACCAAGCGAGTTCAAAAGTTAAGGAAGGTTTAAACAGCTGGTTCAAGTTAAGTCGAGGCCAATGGAGGCTTAAGGCGAGTTTATCTAAAAACGAAAAGAATTTACATTGTATTCTCACAGGGTGAGTAACTGTACACTGTGAACAGACTTTGAAGTTCAGTAAATTAATACCATGTTATTTGGAAATTGACATTGTCATACAGTTTGGGTTTTAATTCTGTAACTTAATTCAAAAAGGGCCAATGTCATTTTTTGGCGATTTTGAGTTAGATACATCACTTGAATGAGAAGAATAAGCTCGTTCAGATGGGATGAAGATAAAAGTCGTATCTTGATCCATTCGCCAGATATAGTGAAAAATACAAAAGGGTCAATGTCAGTAGCTTAATTCAAAAAGGGCCAATGTCGACATTGAAGCTAATTTTTTTTTTCAAAAACGTATAGAAAGAAGAAGAATAAAGAAATGTGATGGTTCAAGTTGGAAAACGATAGCATCAAAACTCATTTTTTACTGAATTAATAAAAAAACACAAATACTTCAACCTCAATTTTCTCAAAACTGCATTTTTTGACATTGGCCCTTTTTAACTCAAGGTACAGAATTACAATTGACAAATATGAGATATCAAATTCTAATAGGACCTTTCGCCATAGTAACTTTCTCATTTCATGTTTCGATATATGTATCTGATTTTTTTGCTGGTAGTCCGGGCTCACTGTGATTTTAAAGGACAGAACTAGACAGCCGCAGGTACGAATAATCAGAATTCACATATTTTGTTGCTTCGTCAGCATTTTTGTTGGTTTAGCTGAACCACCTTCTATTTCTGTTTTTACACCCTACTTTTGCTTAAACCTTGGTTCAGAGTTTAAGCTTGGTTTTGTTGTGTGGAAGCTTAAGTGATGATTGTACCCCCGGCCCTCTGTCTTTTTTATCGAAGTGTCTGTATACGCGATCTCACTCCTTTTTCTATAACATCCGTCTAGTTCCGGTGCTACTTGGTTCTTTTCTCTTATCCCTTTCTGTTTTCTGTCTGTAATCACATTTAAAAAAAGAGTTATTTTACTCTTTCCATCCAATTTTACGAGATTACTTTTTGATCGTTTTACTTCTCAAAACGAAAAAATTTACTTCAATGTTTGTCGGTTTGGCGATAACCGAAATCGAATAATGTTATCGATATGTTCATCATCGGAGCTCAAACTGTTATTTACCCTCCAGAGGGCTCGCATTTAAAAGATGTCAACTCTCGAGACTTTTTTTTTTTGTCAGCGATTCTTTATGGGCGGGAAGTTTATTTTAAAAGTTGTATTATTATTTTCTTATCACGATGAGCCTTTTCCCCGCTACACCAGTCGTTGCATAGGTTAATGTATGCTAAACTTGACTGTAGGTGACTGGAAACGAATCGGATGAGAAATAATTTTAGAAAGTGTCTTTCATGTTGGATATTGATTTGTGATAAAATTGTTGTTGTGTAGAGGCTGTATATACGTTTTAAGTACCAGCAAAACGGTGGCCAAGTATGGAGCACGCATTTTCTCTGTATTTTTTTATATATATATATTTTTTTTTTGTTGTGCCATTGATGTTGATACTGTATGTATGTATCCAGTATCCTTTAACGATGTGCATACGCTCGTTCGCTTTTCCCTGTTTGTCGCTACTGGGAATGCTCTTCCGTTTGGGTAGAATTAATATGAAGAGATATTTCCATTGTTTACGCTTTTTTTGGTGGCTGCATGGTCGTTCTTTGGTGTTGATGAGTTGAAATAAACATATAATGCAGTGTCACAAGCGATTGGCTTTGATGTGCATGTAGAATTTGAAAAAAAAAAAAAAAGCTTTGTTGAGTAAAAATCCTTTTCAAAGGTTTTTCTGTTGTATAATTTTGATAGATGAAAAAGAGACTATATTAGCTGAGAAGGCGTTGCTGCGGTACGATTTGTTACGAAGAGGATGATTTTTAAATAACGTGGGTATAACTATTTTTATGGTTGACCAGATATTAGAATAAATAATTTATCTAGAGCTTGGGAAATGCCATGGAAATGATGCGTGTATTGCTGATTATTTAGTCAGAAATATTTACATTCATCATCTTCAATATGTGGTCTTAATTCGAAAAGTGTATATAGTGAATCGATATATACTTTAATGCCGAAAAGTGCCATATGTCCATTAGGGGTGGTTGGGGGGGAGTTGTTTAATTGGGCAGATACACAATTGCAAATACACGAGTGCGCGAGTTGGGTTTATGATTTAATGACCAAATAGAATATGTTAGTGGCTTACTGATTTCTATTCGCATAGCTTCATTGCTGTCCTGAAAAAATTTCAAGTATAGTGACTATTTTGGCTGTAATAGAGATTACGACAAAAATTGTAAATGAAAAAGGACTACCGATATTCCTGTCTCCGTATTTAAAATAGTGTACCTAAAAAAATTACTTCTATTAATTTCTCTCAGCGTAGTTAAAAATCTTGGAAAAATGATATATACGTACATTAATTTCTGAGAAAATACTGACACGTGTTGCTTAGAATATAGAGGGCATTGCAAAATCGCTTTTATATTCTATACTTTTACAATATGGACGTTTTGCTTCTTAAATGGTCGAATTAAAAAGACATATAATATAATGGAGCGAAATGTACTTTGAAGTTGTGCAACTCTTATCTGTCGAATGGAAAAGCGTAAAATTTGCTCGCACTCGCGAAGGTTGAATGTATTTTTTGTTCAATTTTTGGCTAGCATTGTGGTAATTACTCTATAATAATACCAGTATAATATTTTAAGGTCCACAATACTATTTTGTTCATTCGACGAGTGGTTGTTTGTCGATTGCATAAGTGGGAAGAGAGAAGAAAAGACTGTATATACTCATTGCGTGTGATTTATATGGCCATATTTTGATCTCCTATACAGCCTGAAATACTATTAGGATTTTTGACATGAAATTTTTGCATCACTATGCGAATGCGTCGATTATTATGATTTTCATCACTCGTTATTCGAGCATTTTCGCCGTCGGTATCAAGTTTCATATATATTTATTTTTTGCCAGAAACCTTATTTAGACTCTAAAAAAACAGTAAAGATCAAACTCAGGGGCGTATAAGAGGTTTGGGGTGCCTCCGCAGAGACGTGTTTTGATGCCCGTTTTTCATAAGTTGGTGCCCCATTTCTCCTTCCCTCGCCCTAGCAATTTTTTGACGTCCTGATTTTTTCTTCGGTGCCCAAATTTCATCCTCACAATTACTATTGTGCGTCCGCAAACTGCGGTGACTATGTACGTCTTGCATTTATTTGGCAAAAGTTGATAGAACTTGGCAAAAGTTGACACAAAGTTAGTAAAAGTTTGCAGAACTTGCCCTTCCAACTGAAGGCTGCTAAATAAGAAACTGTCCTAACCTTTAGGATTTATTTTTCGTTTGAAGTCCTTACTCCTTATATATTTATCTGAGAATTGGTTACTTTTTTTAGTAGTTAATGTAAAAATGAGTAGTACCTTAAGGTGAATTTCGTATTGTTTGACGAAGAACTTCTTGATGAAATTATAAAATCATTACAGAAATCATGACCGAAATTTTTGTGACACTCTTGTGAAATGTACAAAATTTAGATTTATCCTGTTTTTGGCAAGTCTGTGCACATCGCAGACTTTAACACTAAAAGTATCAGGTGGTGTCATATACAACACCACTCAAAATTTTGAGATGGACTTCTCACAGGACCAATATTTGGACAAATCCTGGCTTGTGTAACCTAGTCCTTTGAGTTACTCTTGTGGTGTCATATATGACACCACCTGGTCCTTTGAGTAATCGAGTAAAACCTGGTATTTCTATAGTGTTAAATGAAAAACCAATAAGTACCCAACGAATTCATAATTTTCAATATAATTTCCGATTTTTTTTGTAATACTTAATTAACCTAATTAGAGATTTGGAGAGTTATATATAATTACGATTTTATTAATCGCATGTAACTATATATTTGTAATTTGCATATGAAAAAAAACAAAGCGTGGTGTATATATTCGAAAAAGTAGGCTTTCGCTTTCTCCTGCGAAAATTTAAATCACGACGTCGACTTGTTTGAAAATAGGCGACAGGCACGCTGAAAAATATTTTTCAAAGAGAAAATTCGTTCCCATTTTTTTCTTTTTTTTTGTTCTGTTTATCCAGCTAAAATTAATCTATTCATTCATGCTTAGATTGAGCGACTCATTATATTTAATTTGGCGGTCATATTTTTTGTTGGCAAGGCTGAAGTATAATTACTCGTGTTTTTTAATTTCTGCAAAAACACAAAAATCTAATGAAGAATAGTTTTAGATAGTGCCTGGAAGTATCGTAGTATATAAGTCAAAAATAGTCATTTTTTAGAAAAGCCTTTTGAAGCTTGTAAAACGATGCAGTTTTTATATAGCAATCAGTATTTACCATATGAATGTCGAGATTTTATGAGATATAATTTATTATTTTTTCTAGTTTGACAGAGAACCTACTATGCAAGTTATTATATAGAATACAGTTGAACCTCATTTACCGAACTTCAATAAGTCGAGGGGAATTTCAATTTTCGGGAAAAAAGGGGCTGGCTGAAGAGGAATTTCAAAAAAGGTCTAAAGGGGAACTAAAATGTTCGAGAGCATTCTTATGTCCTCGTAAGCTCTCTTTCGAAATGCTCATATTTGGTTAAAAATAATTTCGCATGGTTCATCATTAGACTAATCATTAATTTGATTGATATAGTATGTGCTAATCTGTAAGAATTCTTCGACTAATCTTTTTCTGATTGAATAATATTTATGTAACTAGCGTGGCCCTAGGGGGCTACGCCCCCTCTTGCCCAGCCAATCCCAGGGACCTGTTATTTTTTAATTCACCTTCAAAGTTGAAATTTTTTCTTCAATATAAATTATATCTAGAATTTCACTACTTATGTTTCTATAAGATAACCCCAAGTTTTTTCTTCATTTTCTGAAGAGGTGATGAAAATACAGACAACTTTTTGTATTTGAAAGTATTGCAAATTTTTCCTCTTCTGAATAGTTCCAAGTTTTACTTTTTAAGTGGAATAAAATTCAAGTAATGGAGGAAAGTACCTACTAATAAGTACTTTTCATATCTTGAAAATTTCATCATATTTTTTTATTTAAAATAGTTTTTTATATCTTCTGCAGTTTCTGAGGAACTAAATATGATGAAAAAATATTACATATTCACTCACATTCTCTCACATTCACATAGGTATATTCAAATACCGCTCAAATTGAAAATTGCTCCATTCTGAAATGTTGTATAGAAGTGTAGAATAGAATTCGCGGTTTTCAAAAATGTTTTTATCATTAGAAGTGAAATTAGATCTCTAATCAAAATGATCTATACATCATCATATTTCTGAGATTTTCTTTTTTCTAATGAGACCAAATTCAGCTTTCTACGTTTCGTAGAAGCTGAGTAATCACAAAATTAAAAATAATTTGTTTGCGAATTTAGAATATCTCCCCTAAATTCAAAATGCGGTATTAAATCGAACTTTTGGGTTTTTAATTATCATTAGGTGTATAGAGATCGAGTCTTATCAATTCAAAATTTTTTACCAGCTCCACTATCTATATTATAAGGGAATTTCAGGGAATTTTTCAACTTATTTACCATGTGAGTCATTCGATGAGAACAGGAAATCAAAAAAGAAACCACGTAAAGTAATGACTTAATCATCGTTTTTTTTTTTAGGCATTTTAGGAACTTTGTTTTCGACTGCTGATTTTAGTCTGCCCCAATTTCTCGATTTTTTCTGCTTAGGAATCAACAAAAACATGAAAATCGTCAAAATTTGATTTACCCAGTTTTACAAGAACAGAGACCAATTTTGAGACAGACATTCGGACATAGTATTTTATTACTACGCCCCATCTTGCTCCGTTACTTGCAGAGACCTGTCATTTTAAAACTTTTGTTGTACTTCACCTATCATTCAGCTCAAATTTTGCTCAATTGCACTCAAATTTTGCTCAATCCTACTCAAATTTGGCTCAATCTTGCTCAAATTTGCTCTACACTATGTCCCTCAAATTTCACTCTATCCCACTCAAACTTTGCTCAGTTTTACTCAATCTAGTTCAAATTTTGTTCCATCCCACTTAAATTTTGTGTCATCATAAAATGAATGAATGAAAATTGCTCCATTCTGAAATGTGTAGAAATTTAGGATAGAATTCACAGTTTTTGAAAATATTTTCATCATTAGCAATAAAATTGAACCTCTAATCAAAAAGATTTGAATATCATCATACTTCTGATATTTCCCTCTTTCTATTGAGACCAAATTCACTTTTCTGCGTCAAGTTAAAGGCTTAAAGCAGAGCAGAGTAATCACAAAATGAAAAATAGTGTGAAACGTAACATGAAGTTCATAGTTTTTGTAGAATGTTTTAATCATCAACAGCAAAGTAAAACATTAATTCAAAAAAGTGCATGTAGAAATAGATTTCTGATATTTTCCTCTTTCTAATGAGATCTAAATTCAGTTTTCTATACATTATATAGTTAAGTAAAAGGAGAGTAATTGCGAAATGAAAAATAGCATGAAACGTAGTTTGAAGTCCATCCTTTTGTAGAATGTTTCAATTATTTACAGGGAAGTAAGACATCAATTCAAAAAAGTGTATTTAGAGAAAGATTTTTAATGGTTTTTTCTTTCTAATGAGACCAAATTCAGCTTTCTCCGTTCAGTAAAAGGAAAGTAATCGCAAAAGTAAAAATAATTTGTTTTCGAATTTCAAGTGTGGGACAGACATCCGGATATTGGATTTTATTATAATAGATAACCTTTTCAATTCGAATTTATTATTAGCTTAGCCTTCATAACTTGAACATGAGCAATTCGACAGCCTCTGCAGTAATTCGAATATAAATTGGTCTCTCCCTTCAAGTTCGAGTTATTGAAGTTTGATTGAATTTGGATGATTCTGCAAACATGTCGATATTTTGGCTTGATTTTTCCAAAAAATCGTTGGTCGCTAGTTTAATTTTTTTTTAATATAGAAATTTCATTACGTACGACAGAATACATCCGTTACATCAGACATACAGAAAAATTCTTGAAAAAAGTCTAGAATATCCAATATTATACTGCTCATATGAAATAGCTTCTTAGCCAGAGAAAAGGACATTAACAATTCAAAGGCAGGCCTTCTACATTGGGCCAGGCGGAAGGAAATTGTGAATGAGTTTTGTTATTTTTGGTCATAAATGTGTTTCTGACTTATACTGTTACTTCGGGGCACTCTAGAATTATTAACTTCAAAGGTCCATATTTTTCACAAAAATATTGTTAGCGAACTAAATGTCATCAGTCTTTGACTTTGACTCGAGATAATGAAATGTGAAATGCTATTTTAATCGAGAAGATGCACGTTGAACTATGAAGAGTTGCAAAATGATTTTCTTCACTCCAATTCACCGTATGTGTTATACTGTGGAAACTATATATGTACATTATGACCATACCGAATCCATATTCATGAATTTATTTTTCATTTCCTCACTTTCTTATTTATGCACGAATGAAAATCGATTAAATTATTCTTTTAGATTACTTAGAACTTCTGCATTCGTAATTGGCGACCTATTTTAATTCACTACTTATAATGTTCATTTTTTTTTTTTGTTTCAGGTAAGTTTTACTCAAAAATTATTCAACGTAGAATTCGTAGAAGCGAAGGATTGTAAGTGGTTTTATGTTTCTAATTTTACTGAACTCAAATAGCTTTGTTTTCTTTTCATTGTTTTTTCGTTAAATTATCTGCTATATGGCTTTCTAGATGCGCTATTTAGTGTTAGTTACATAAAAATGTAAACGAATTCGAAAAAAAAAAATCAGGCTACCCCATCAAAATAGCGAAAAAGTGCATTAGAACGAACAGCATAATAATTGAGTTTATTTTCATTCAACTTTGATGTAATGTTTATGAAAAAGTAAAAAAAAAAAAAACGAAATTATTTCACCTTGGTTACCGCAATCGTTAATACAAAGTAAATAAAAGCATGCGCTTCTGATTTTACTTTCGGAACAACGACCGATCATGTACACAATAATATTATTTTTAATGTGCCGGCCCTTATTGCTGTTGATATACGAGTCAGTCTTGACCTTAGACGATCAAGTTCACAGCCATATCCTTTGTGTGAAAGAGCAGTGTGAACTTTTGATCTTGCAAATTTTTGAAGATGGGTGTGTAATTATGACGATTCGAGAATGTTGAGAGGTTACCTATAATCGAGATACTCAAGTTTTATATTTTCACAATAATTTTCGTGCAAAGCTGTATTATTGGTATCATAAAAATAAGGCACCCATATTTCTGAAATGAATACGGTGATTATTCATATGAAAAAAAGCGAAGGCCTAAATCGAAAATTTTAGAAAAAATTGTTTTGTTATAGTCTGGCTGTAGAAAAACCTTGGTGATTCCTGCAAACGTTATGAGAGAGGAGCTTTGAAAAATTTCTCGTCTTTTAATGTAGGGTTTAAAGAAAATATGAAAGCTCAGATGTGAGATTTATATTAACATATATTTTTTAAATATTTTTCCAAAATAGTACGCATCGACGTTATTTTTGGGAATTGAAATCAAACTCCTTCCTCGCCAAGGTTAATTAGCCTGTGTAATAAACTCATCGCAGGTTTAGCTATACTTTTAGTCTTTGACTAATTGATTGCCTTCTGTTGATTAGAGTTTAATGTAAGAAGTACATGAATATTGCAGTATCTTATATGGAGTGAGGAGTGCAGTGGCTCACTTGAGGAAGAGATCAAAGTATAGATCGGTGTTCCATGCAAGAAGAGAGCAGTACCAAAATATGTGAAGTACTGTTTGCTGTGTAGAATGAATTGCTTGTTTTGTTTGCAAAGTTGAACGATATAAGAACACCATAATTTCTTAATAATGAATCATTTTTTTATAATAGAATCATTGAGCCGGATTGACAATGTACTTTCTTTTTGTTTTTTTACTTTTGCTTTTTCTTCAAAAGTTCAACTAATATAAGCAAATGGGATTTTTGTGATTTCGTAGAATTTTGTATCCCATTCCCATCTCCTAAGAAAAGCAACAGGAAAAAGCAAAAGTATATTGTGAATCCGGCTTTAAAAAGTGATGAAAAAATCACCAAAGATACATAATCATGAAAAATCTCTTCACCAGCGAGTTTTTCATTTTTACTTGCAAAATTTTCGATGTCAAATAATGTCAAATAATTGTCGAAAAATGAATTATTTGCATGTATTATTTTACGTGTAAAATTACGGTAAAATAACTCCAGTTACTTGACGGAACAACACTGCGATGATTCGATGCCAGTGCATTCTGACAGCTTGAACAGTGCCAATACTCTGTGCCCAGTGAGTCCCTACGCCAGTCTTTTGCCTCATCACCCTAACCATCACTCACCCTTTCACGATGGTATTTTTTCATCTTATCCAATTTGATCTGAGAATTTTGTTTACGATCTTCTATTGTAAACTGTTCCTCCTCCTCGCTCCTGCTTATCGAATTTTATTTGTTCGATGCAAACGAATTTTGCCGGTCCAACTTCGCATTCACGCGTATTGGCGCGAATTTCAATCACTTGACGCCTGAATGGTTGTCTAAGCTGCGTAATCAGGCGTAAAAATGGTTCAGTTCGAGTTTTTCTCACGATAAGGAGTAGGTATACGCGCGATGCATATGCCAAAAAATATTATTTTTCTACGCGTTCGAAGTTTTTATTGCCCATTTTAGAATGGTTTTTATAAAAATCAAAATGCAATTTTTACTAATATTAACGGTATTTTAATGAGGATTAATTTCGTCGGAACCGGTTCACCTTATTTCTTATGTAAACAAATAAAAGTGCACGAAAAGAAAGGAGCAACGCAGGTAAATGATAGTTATCAAATTATGATTCGCAGTTGAGATCTTTCGTGAGAAATTTTTCGGTAGAGAAACGTGTTCGGCGACCTATCATTAGAATTATGTGCTCTTTGGTCGAGAATTATTATTTCATTATATGCGAGCCAATTGTGTGATCGTAAAATTTCGACTCAATGTGGGCGATCGAAAAAGTGGAATTTCTTAAAAAACTTTCAAGACTGTGCGGATGCCTAATTTTTGACTTAGAATTTAGATGAAAAAGTGAGATTCACCAGGGATATTTTCTCTCGTTGCTCTGAGATTTGAGCTCTAAAAATTTTTTTTCATGGTTCTCCAGAACTCGTCAGTTCAGTAAAGGCATGCAGTCCATTACGGCAAAATAGATAATCGGGTAATATCGATAATATTGGAGTGTTTGTACTTTTTTGCCGGTTATATTAATGGTAATTTAATTTAATTTTTCCGTATGTACGAGGAGGTAGAGAGGATGGGAAAAAATATCCTACGCTTTCATTGTTCATCAATCATACTCAAATTTATGCAGTTCTTGTGTGACAATGTCCCATTGATATATGTATGTTATCGTCGACGAACGATTGATTTTAGAATTTTCTAGTTGACCTCCATCGTGAAAGAAAAAAAAAAAACTGACTCATTAAAATGACCATCGTCCGACGTATTTTTCTAGATACTTCAATTACGACGAACATTACTGAGGTGAACTGAAATAAGCCTTCAGATATTATTCTAGAAGATCGTTTAAGAATATTTTTAACCGCAATACTTCCACCAGATTTTACCCTTCGTTAATAAATTAATATTTTATAGCTATGCTTTTGAAGCATAGCTCTTCAAAATGCTGTTATCATAACCAACAGAGGCTTCGATTTAAAAAGTCCGAAAGATAGTCTACAGAATTATTCGACGTATATAAAACTCTAGTTACCCCAAATCTAGCCTCTAATTTTGACTCCAGAAGCTTAAAATATATATTCGGTATGGAAATCGCAGCTGATGAACGTTGACAGCAGTACAATGAAATTCATATCTCTCACGTGTCTCGCCGCATGTATTCTGGCCGAATAAATCTATTTTCAGATAAACAGCTGTTTAGTCGTGTCGTCACAAGGGAGACAGAGAAGTAAACGACCAAAAAAAAATAACATTTTGAATAAGATCGTAAACGGTGTATACTCATTCTGTACGCACAGAATGCCAAAAGTCTATATGAAATGATCGCATCCGAATCGTTTGTTTTATAATTATGACGACCATCGAACGCGTTTATCTGGTGACTTCCAACTTTTCGTGACCGATGTGTGCAGCAGTTTTTATTGCAAAAATTCGACAGAAATACATTATATAAAATAGCCATAAATTTATTTCGAAGAATAATAATGCTTGGCGGGGGGAGGATGGATTCGGAAAATGCCAGGCTACGGGTCAGAGGAAATAACCTACGCTATCAAATTCGCTTTCGTTCTCACTTTTTCGATAACATCTCATCGCTTTTATCAGTCGGATGTTATGTGTTTTGCTGATGGCACGTGTTCGCGGATGCTCTTATATGAAGTTCGTATTTACGCAGTGGTTTTTATAAAATTTCATTTTTTTTGTTTTTTTTTTTGTTTTAGATAATTATGTATAGTGCATTTTTGGTCATTTTTTTACTTGTCGTCTGGTATTTTTGTACTTTCCCAACAGGAATGGGATTGCAAAAAATCAGTCTTCAAGTGTTTTTGAAAAAATTAAGGAAATCAAAATCATTAATTAATAGGATTGATGCATAACGCTATAGTCTTTATGAATTGGCCAGTGTGGTGATATTTCTTTTGTGTTTTACCATAATTTCATAGCAGAAGGCGTATATAATTCTCGTATTTTCGTTTATCATTCCCAGTCAGGTGATTTTCCGAATTATTCATTTAAAACTAGAATTTCATCTACTGAATGATTGAAGGGCCAAACTACAGTGTGCTAAGTGCTAGAATATAAAGTTTCAAAAACCAAAAAAAAAAAACGTATACTGCTCCCTACCGGTGATTGTTGAGAGGTGTCCAGCGTCTTTTCTCCAGATACGTTACAATTTATTGAAAAGTTGAATATTTCGAGATTTTAAAAAACGAACGATTTAACGATCGGAAGTAACTATTTGCGGTATTTTTCGTCTCCTTTCTCCAGTTCGGAATTCCATTTTTTTTTTTTTCCCTTCTCGTAAAATAAGCGCTTTCGCATCCGCACACCACCCTGCGGGACCACAGTCAAGAGGGTGAATGTTGGGAAATTTCGTTTGGCGGCTGCGAAGCAGCGCTGCGCATACGTAGCGCGTGTCGACGAATGCGCGCACTCACACACGTGCAAAGGCACGTACACACACTCGCAGCTTCGCAGCATTTGTCCGCACAAACAACCCCCGCTTCGAGCCTTTTTCTCGCCCCTTTTCTTTTCCCCCGTCTGCGGATTGTTGTTTTTTTTTTTCTCTCCTCAAACTCATTTTTCAGCGACTATACCGACCGGCCGGAGGGAGGCCCAGTGAGTGCGAGAGAGCGAGTCGTACGCACGAGCGAGGGTGTTGGCGGGAGGGGGAGAGGGGGAGGGGGAGGATGCGAACAGAACTGTGTGCACAGGGCGCTGTGCGAGAGCGAGCGAGTACGGGGGAGAAGGAAAAGAAGCGCGTATAGAGAGTTGAGCCCCGGTGTTTTTCAGCATTCCCAGCATCCCTTGCTCTGACGTCGTGTATATAAAGAGAGCTGCTTCTCGTCGTCTTGGTCGAATGACCGTCGTGTGCTCAAGTCGCAAAAGACGTCGTGTACTTTTTGTGTATGGTTTAAGTTTTTTTTTTTCTTTCCTGTGGGTCGAGATTTTTCCTAGCGTATGTAGCAAGTAAAAGTCTTTTGGATTCTTCTTTTTTTTTCTCTCCTTTCTTTCTGATTATTCGTCTTCTGTTTTATTTTTTTCTAGAAGTGTGTTTTTACTTTCACACCCCTATATAACTTGGAATAATAATTCTATTCTTATCGCGTCGGTGGTATTCGGTGCATCTTTTTCCGGCAGTGTTCATTAGCCCCTTTGGATTATACTTTCTTCTGGTGGGGGGGGATGTTGTGCAACGTGAACTGAGACAGTGTGTCGGTATGTGCGTGTGGCCGGCGGGTCTGCAGCCAGCGAAAGCAGTCGACTTTTTTCCACGCCCGAGAGCAGCCACAAAGTCTGGCTAGACTTTTTTTGCTAACCGTACGCCCACCACGTTGTGTGCGGCGCTCGCGAATGCGTTTTCATTGCCGGTACGACCGCCGTCGCCATGTTCAACTGCATTGGCCAGCCCAAAGCTTGGAGCAAAAGCACTCTCGATTTGCGGGACTGTGGACCAGGTATGTTCGGTGCTCACGTCAGTATAACACTATAAGTAGAGTGCTAGTAGTATTCAATTGACTGCGAAAATACAGGGACTGGTGGGCAGGGGTGTAGCCAGATCCTGGGTGCTTCAATAGAGGGGGCAAATGACCGTAGGGGGTACAATTAGTCTTTCAATTACATATTCGGTCTGTTTTTTAATGAAATTTAATGCCTGATGGAGGCTTTAGTCCTCCAGCCATGGGTGCGCCATTGGGGGGCAAATTTTGGGACGAACAAAGAATTCTGTCAGGGAGGCTATGCCCCCTGTGACCCGCCTCTCTACCCTTTTGCCGGTGAAAGTGATAAGTTAGACGTTGTAGATACAGTTAATTGGAATTGTCAATTGTGGACAATCTGAGGTGTTTTAACCTGCTTGTAGAAGTTATAGCATCTGATTGTTGATATTATATTTTATAGTAGACTGAGTTTTGTGATAAGGAACGCTCGATGGGATGGAGCTCGCGATAAGGCAATTTGTGGCATTGCATAGGTGGCTTATTAGGATAGTTTTGAGTTTATACCATGGTGATATGATAGAGACAATGCGAGAAATCAAGTGAAACCAACCGGTAGTCTGCAACTGTAAAAATGGCTGAGGTATAAAAGGTTTGAAGTTGTAATTACATAAAATTCAATTTTCAGAAAAAAGCAAAAAATGAGAACATGATTCGTTTTTCTGTACTAAACGCATTTTGAAATCCGACTTCAATTATTATTTATTAGAATTCAAAATTGAGTTTCAAAATGTTGGCAGCCCTACGTGAATTGAGTTACGATCCGATTAGACGAATGGGTGTATAAATTTTTTCTCCTATATATAAACTGATGTGCTTTTGATCATTTGTAAAAATTTACCAAAAATTGTATGTTTCGAATTTTTACACGTAATTTGAGCGAAATTAAACCTTGAAACCTAATATACTCTTCTAGAACTTGTGAAAAAATAAAATCACTCGCTATTATAAAAACCACTCCAGGTGAAAAACATGTACCTAATTTTTTCAAATTAATTCAATTTTGTCTATCAAGTTGTGTAAATTGACTCGTCCATTCGCTTTTATCAGTGATATAAATATTGGTCAACACTGACGCGATCTGGTTGATGTTTAAACCCTATAATTGTAAACATTCCTAATGTTTGTAGTTGTTTTTAAATGCTTTTTAATTATATCTCCAACAGGGAGCATAAAGTATAGACTTTATATTTTAACAAACTGGAGTGCGCAGTGAAAAAAAAAAAAAAGTTGGATTATTAGACTTGGAAAGAATTACTTTCTAAATTTTTCTTCGTGATGGTACAATGCTCATTTTTATGCAACCTTAATTTTTCCTCGTTTATGCCACAGTCAACTGACAATTTTGTGGGTATCTGATCTGTGGAAGTCCCAATCTAATAATGCCTTTCAGCTTCTAAGGCGTCGACTGACGGTACAGTAATTTATTAGTTTCAATTTTTAAGACTACCCCTGAAAAAAAGTTGGATTTCGAACGTACGTCTAGCAGTTCGGACGTCGCGTTTATTCGATTGCGGTGGTGGCAAACTTGAAAAGTCAATCGTAATTTATTGCATTACAATACGCTGGGGAAATCTCGACTGAGAGAAAGTCTCGAACCACTGTTTTCGTCACATTGAAAGCGACCCCTAGACAAACAGCAATGAAGTTGTTTTTGTTTTTCTTTGTGAAAACGAAGAAATACGTCAATTCTCACATTCTCGCTGTTATTTTCTAGCTTATCCTCTTGGCAATATCATATATAGACGAGTCTACCTAAATTCCAGACTACGAACTTGCCATTTTCAAATATTATTGCAAATTGCTTATTGAAAAATCCCATACTAATACGTGGCCCTTTTTTTTTTTAAATGTTTCTAAGGACTTCGGAAATGGTGGAGACAAACCTTTTATTTTTGACATTGACTACGAGTGGCGCAATTGATGCAAACTTTGTTTTTCCTTTTCTCTTCACTAATTTGCCCAAAGCTTCTTACAAAATTAAATACATAATTTGCTCTGTACACGAAGGTAATAATCGAATTTCATTAAACTTGTGTTTCCAATTTAAGGGCACTGTTGAATGTTGCTGTTAATATATAATATTATAAAGGTTGCAGTCCGTTGTATATAGTGTATAGTTATTTCAGAATTGTGTGAAGACAGAAATAGACTCCCATTTTCCTTATTATGGTGAAATCGCGTTTCCAAATCTCATTAATTTATTGTATCAAACCCTAATTTAAAGCTTACTGCAACTGCCATTGATGAGAACATTTTTCGTGCCCATATTCATTTTAATTAGACGCAATGGGATTACTTATATTCATCCTCTTTGGAAATCCGCTATAGGCTGTTATGTAGTCGAGTGAAGCTAATATTTCGGTTAAACAGAAATATGCACAATCAGAGGATTGCGCACAGAAAGACCATTCCAGAAAACTTCCTCCTAGAAAACAGGAGCCTCTCAATTAAGCGACCTGTCAGACACCTCATTGAGGTTATACATCTTTCATCGCACAGTTTGTTTAAAATTTCACTTTCTTCTCTTGCTTTCCTTAGTGCCACAATTAGAAAACTCGCGTATCTTTTCTGGTGTGAATTTTGTTTCGATCTTCGAATTTACGATTATCACATCTGCTAGGAGCGAACATGATTTTGCTGATATAAACGGTCGAGAAGGTGCATTTTAACGCCTTTGTCAGAGTCTCGAAAATCAGCGAATCAGTTATTCAGCTCAAAGCAAACGAAAACAATGAGAAAATTCACCATTAATGTACCGTCTGAGAACGTTTACAAAATCTTCCACCAGATGTGAGAGCTACTTTGCTGGAAATCGCACCAGATGTCAACCACTTCGCTGGAAATCGCGAATAATGATGCTGATTTTATGCACTAAAGTGTTGCAGTTTGAAATTGGTGTCCAGTTGTTGAGAATTAGATATACATATATGTATAACTAAGTAAAACTTTAAATATCTTCAGATTCCTAAGGTTATCCTCCCCCCGTATTTATAAATTTAAGTTGCATTATTTTGCTTTTTAGTAGATTTTCAACAAAAAAAGTCTATTAATTTTGGTCTGTCTTTCATAAACAGGCATGGGGACTCACATAGTAATTCGTTTCCTGATCTCGGCATTACAAAAATACCCATCTCGCATTTAGGTGTTGATTAGTTTTTTATTTATTTATTTTATTTGTGTATGGGAAGGGAAAAGTAAGAGTGTATAGAAATGGTCAATTTTCTCTTTGAAAGCTAATTTCAGAGAAACTATATACTTGTTGGATCGAGCTGAAAGTTGAACCGAACATTCATTGAAGACATATGAGAGTCAACTAGGTACTCAAATTTCAAGCTAATCCGTTCGTTGCTTTTGGAGGAAATTCTTTTTGAAGGTTGAAAAACGTGGATTTTCAATTTCCACAAACGCTCCAGGACGAATGATTGAACCTATAAAGCTGAAATTTTCACCAGAGAGGTGAATCCTGATGAGATAATTGAAGTCTGATAAAAATTCTATGACGATCGATTTTTCGGTTATCTTGACGTATGACTCGCAAATGTAGCCAAAAAACGATGATTTTTTATGAGTTTTTGAAGAAATTCGGATTCCTTCGAATTCTGACGGATTTTTCAGCTGCAACGGTAGAAAAAGCTTACGTAAATCGATTAAGCTGAAAGTTTAAAAAATGCACCATTCAAGTTTCAAGCCAATTTGTTGGTTGCTTGTTTTTAATAAAAAGTGTCGTTTTGAATGTTCAGAACGTGAATTTTTTCTTCGGTTTGAATGTTCAGAACGTGAATTTTTTCTTCGGAATTGGCTGATTGGTATTATACAGAAATTTATTTTTAATCGAATCTCTGCAGAATCCTAGAGCACAAACTTCTAACGGTTCATAAGATCGCTGAAATTTCATTTAAAAACCTGTTTTTCCAGCGAGGCTTGCTGCGCTAGAATTTTTCTGTGTTCATTTCAGAGTAAAACTTGAGTTGGTTTCACCCCATTCAACAGAGATAATTTCATATTTACTCCTACACCTACCCACTCGCGTGAATTCGGGCTTATTTTTACGTATTCTCCTAGGTATGAAATTCTAACTGAAGCAAAGAAATTTTATACCATATCTCTGGAACTAATTTTTTCAGTAGCCGGAGCCGAAGTTGAAAAGATCATTTTTATTTGTGAAATACGAGTAAAATAAAAAAAATGAGTAGGTGTTTATAAGCATTCCCAATATTTCTCGGCTCGCCCTCGCTCGTATGATATCTCGCAGACTTTTTCCTACGTATAAGCGCTCCTGCGCCCATCATTATTGATTTATTACCCACGTTTTCGCAGCTTTCACGTGCGGCCCTCCGAAAGGCTGGAGGGAGGATGGTGGTGTAAAAGTGAAGGTGGCGTTTGCATCAGCCGTCGTCGTCATCGTCGTCGAAATCCTGGAGAATGCGACGGTACCCCTGATCTGGCCTACGTTTTTCTCGTCGCTGGAGGGGGTGCGGGCTGCTTTAGTCATCGTTTTTCACACCTGATTTCCTGGCGAATATGTACTGTGCACCGATCGAAAGAAAATATGGTTCGATATTATAATATCGTCCACAGTTCCACCCTTTTTTCAAGCGTTTCTTGTTTATTCGAATGATGGGGGCTGTTGGGCCCCCGAATACGGCCACCTTCACATTTTGCGAGAGAACACAAACAGTTTCATTTTTTTTTTCATTACTCAGACGTCAGACCATGCTATGGCAGAATGAGTAGATACGAGTACATATAAGGAATCAGTGATGGGAAAGAAATTGACAGTGTAAGCAATATCGATACTTTTTTCGAGAATCGATTACTTCCAATACAATGATCAAAGGACTTGCTAAATACATTGGCGCACTCTGAAATTAGCTAAGAAAGTGGCTGAGTCTTGAATTTATACGCCCAAAAAAAAAAATATAAAACAATATTTATCCTATTTTTGATGAATTTTGAAGTCTTTGAGAAGAAGCTTCTCCCCCCACCCCCCGTAGCCGTCTGTGAGCGTGCCACCGGCTGATTAGCTTTTTTTTGGGACACCACACTATAGGTGCACAGGTTTATTAAAATATATATTGGATGATATTACGTGGATATTAGAAAACTGCTGATATTATAGAAATAATATTGCCACAATATAACGAAAGCCTAGACAATACATTGAGGATATTGTCTTGACGACTACGTACAGCTCAAATCCATCTTTATGGATCTTGAGAATATTACATTTCAATATCTTCTGATGGTCTGGGAAATATTTTAAGAATTCTCTCCAATAAGCTTCAATATCTTGTAATATTGACAAAATATTTTGAAATATCCTGTCAATATTGTACGTGAAATATTTTCTAGATGTTCACAATAATTTTTTTCAAGGTATTTTTCGCCTAATATTATGACAATATTTGAGAATAGTATTTATAGGATATTGAAAATATTCTAGCAATAATGTCACAATTCACAATCTCTTACTTGATATTCACAAATACGAGTATCTTGACAATATTATTTTGTAATATCACAGATTTGGGCGTGCTACTAGGGCAGCCAGTTCCTGATTTCCACATTAGATTTTAACATTTCCGAATTCACCCTCGTGTAACGGGAACAAAAATGTTAACAAATCTGTTTATCACTTTGTCTTTAAATAGGTGTTTGTTTTCGTCTTAGACCTTTTCTAATATACCTGTTTGATTATTTGGTATTGAATTAATCTACAAGAACAAATAGCGACAAATTCATTTCCCCAAACAATCACCTGTAAAATATTCGGAAATGACGGTGTTATTGTGGTCCAACTCACAATGTAGACCCTTTTTGCGAAATAATGTGTGGGAACAATAAAATTAAAATATGGCAGCCAAAGGCAACAAACGCTGATTTTAAAGTTTTGACGTCACCGTACGAAACTTGTCCACAAACCATTTGTGATCAAGAACGGGAAAAGGGACCATAACACTAGAAAAATCAGGTTTTATTCGATAATTCAAAGGATCAGGTGGCGTCATATACGACGCCACAAGAATAACCTCTAAGGACCACGTGGCGTCGGATGACACAAGTCAGCGTTTCTCAAAATATGGTTCCTTCGAGTGGTCCATCTCAAAATTTTGAGTGGCGTCGTATATGACGCCACCTGGTACTTTCAGTGTTGAATGTGAGAAATGACACTTTCAGTCTCAAATATAGCTCCTTAACACTAGAAATATCAGGTTGTACTCGATTACTCAAAGGACCGCAGGTGGTGTCATATATGACGCCACAAGAGTAACCTCAAATGACCCGGTAGCGTCGTATGACACAAGTCAGGGGTTCTCAAAAATATTGGTCCTTTGAGAAGTCCATCTCAAAATTTTGAGTGGTGTCGTACATGACACCACCTGGGGTCCTTCAAGTGTTCGCATCGATCAATTTGAATATTTACCTACTTCGTCTATACTTTCACGGTGGTGGTCATATTTAATTTCTCGTTCATAGAAAGCTTATTGCGCTTCTGTATTCTGAGAAGAATTATCTAAATAATATAAGGAGGTTATCATCACCGAAAACAACATCAAACAATGCCGAGAAAAACAAATAAATACATATTATTATAAATTTGACGATGAAGAAGAAGACGAATTCAAACCGATGGAGTGAGAAAATGAGCTTAGAAAAGTATATTATGACGGGTACTTATCAAGTTGATGAATGGAAGCTATTGTTGTATGAAAAAGCCAATTCGTCGAGTTGTATTAATTTTGTGGAGAAATAGGTGTGATTTGATTCGATGATGATTAATGCGGTATCACGGTACAGTTGTTATAATGGCGCTGTGAAGAGGTTATATATGTTCACCGTTTTTAAAATGATATTTTCTTCTTTTTTTTTTTTATTTCAAATGTAACAACATTCGATTAGCATGATGTTCGGTATCAAATGCGTTGATTACTGCGAATGCATAGGAAGAAATGGGTGTAAAAAAAGTGCCTCTTCTAAATTAGTGGGTTGGATGTTGTTTTGCGTGCTGGTGGGTAGTAATTATGATATATATTGTTTCGCGGTTGTATGTGTATGCGTTCAACTACGAGTAGTTTCCTGAAAATAACTGCAAAGCCTTGTAGCGTGAAACTTGGAAACCGATAGCCATTTGATGTGGTACCGCAAGTACGAGAGTTGATAAAAAATATCAATATTTTTATGATCTCATACTTTGTGCATTCGGTTCATTTCCTCGTACATTCCGCAGCTACGATGCACTTGATGATGGCATTCGTATCTTAAAATCGTCTAAATATGTACATTTTTTGGTGGACGATATGTAGTAAAATATGTTACAGCAGTTTGCTGGGCGAATTCAGAGTTGACAAGTTTGGTATAACAGAATTTCGAAATGCTGCAAAAGCTTTAAACTACCCTCTCAGCAGTAGATATAATAACCAGCACTTGAGATTTTAAATGGATACAAGAATCCTAATTATTTTACTTTTCCAAAAAGTATAATTATGAATTGATTATATTATTATAATATAATTATATGCAGTATGATTATAATATAAAAAATAAACGAAGGAACCACTATCGACACATATCAATTCATAAAATATCGGTCATGATTAGCAACTATGCATATCTCACGCTATTCTTTCAACCACTATCGATATTTTTGTTTAGCGTTATTGTGACCCCCAATTTTCTTATTGGATGTTCTTGTGATTGTGGCACCCATTTTTGCTTTGTGGCACTCGGATTTGGGTGCCACAACGTTTTTAGCTAAAATTGGTGGTTTTGGGGTCTAGGGGGCATGGGGGATGCAAATCCACATTTTACCCCGGGTGTCACATTGACATCCAAACTCATCCTACATACTGGGGGGTTCCCTGCATGTTCCACCAGAGTGCGGAGTGTTACATACAAACATACATAAGCTGCAAGTAAATGTCTTTGTGACCCATTGATAATAAGATACAATGTGGCACCCAAAACATGACAACAATGCAAAATAAGATTTTGCAAAGGGTTAATTAAATATTGGCTTTTTTTTCACTCATCAGATTAATTCTATAGTTTTTGAATGAGTCTTTAGTCTGTACTCTGTACTCAGTAATTTTTTTAGCTTCTATTAAATGCCTCACTCGATATTTTCAAGACTGAGGAGGCTGGCTAAATGGGAAAAGAAAATTTTTGAGATTACGGAGGCTGGTTAAATGGGAATTTTAATTTTAAATACTGTGGAAGGGGCTAAATGGCAATTTGCATTTTTGAAACTGCGGAGGCTGGCTAAATGGCAATTTAAATTTCTGAGACTGTGGAGGCTGGCTAAATGGAATTTGCATTATCGAGACTGAGGACGAGGAGGCTGGCTAAATGGGAATTTAAATTTTAAAGACTGCGGAAGCGGGCTAAATGGGAATTTGAATTTTTGAAACTATGGAGGCTGGCTAAATGAGAATTTAAATTTTTGTGACTGCGGAGGCTGGCTAAATGAGAATTTAAATTTTTGTGACTGCGCAGGCTGGCTAAATGGGAATTTAAATAAAATCAGGCGAATCAAAACTGAACCTGATCTTATATGTATTTTTCAAATTTTTAAATTAACTTCAGTGTAGGTACTTAGAAGTGTGACTTCGTCACATTATGGTTCGTTTGGAGCCATCTTTACTTAGCTAGGCTACAAATTTATTTGAGTAAATGTCTTTGTGACCCACTGAAAGTAAATGCTATTGTGGCACCCATGTACATGGATTAATAAATGTCATTGTGACACCCTGAAAGGTAGATATTTGGCAACGCCTCAGGGTGCTATAATGACATAACTTACATACATGGGTGCCACAATAGCATTTACTTACGGTGGGTCACAAAGACATTTACTAACATTTTAAATACATGGGTGCCACAATGACACTGAATAACCTGGATGTCACTTCGTTAAAAGTTTAAACATGTATATATTCACTATTGATACATTTTGGTTTTCGATTTTGATGAAGCATTCAAATTTGGCGCTCAAGAAGGTATAGGGGAGGGTCAGGCAATAGGAACCACCTCCATTACTTCCCTGCTAACCATCCTACAAAAACCGCAACACTGCACGTTAATAGTGTTTCAGGTCCGCGTCAAAAAAAGTTTCCGTGCCCAATTTTTTTTTTTTTTGTAAGAATAAACTTGATGCGTGTATGTTTAATTCGTTAAAACAAAAAAAATTCAAACCAAAATCATTTTTTACTGGCTATAGATGGAAATGCGCGTTAGATCTTGTTTTCTTCCAGATTTTATCACTTCGTCATGATCATTAAAATATGTTTTTTCATTCACTTCGTTTTAAACTTGATAACAATATAATTTTGCAGCTATCTATTTCCGGGCAATAGGAACCGGGCAATGAGAACCAATGATAAATTTGAATTATGAATTTGTATTTTTGTAATTGCATATTGATGTGACCCACTAGAAAAATTATAGGTCACATCAGTGTCACAAAAGTCACATTTCTTCTCAACATGTGCGTCACATTGCAGATCGTTGCAGATTGGGAAGTTGTTTCTGTCATAAAAAACAGAAAATTAGACATGGTTCCTATCGCCCGGGCATTTTAGAAATGATTAAAAAAAGGCAGGCTTAGAATATTCAATTTTTATAGTAGAAAAAAATGTCTTGTATAGCCTACTACTGTATGTTAATGGATAGAGGAAGGTTTTTTTCTTTAAAATGAAACCAAATTCAGGTTTCTAAGTAATAATAGTTGCTGAAATACAAGATTAGAAAAAAATTTGTTCCTATTGCCCGACCCTACCCTACGTTTGATTGGCTGTGTCACCAACCGTGCGCTGTTTGATTGGACAGAAGCGCAAAACATAAATCCAAAATCGGTAATAGAAATGTGTACCACATTAATAATAGTATAATATTGTAATATGATTATAACGACTGTAGAACAGTGGCCGTACCCAGACCAAATTTTGGCGGGAGGGGGGGCTCATGAAGCCAAAGAACTCAATTTTCTTCCCTACCACTATAGAAAGATTGCTAGTATTAGAGAATAGGACGCCTGCATTAGTACACCATAAAATAATTTTCACAGAAATACAAAAACTGAATCGCGCGCGAAAAACTTTTTGGTATTTATTCGAGTGAATTTTTAAAGTGAAATTTGATTTTTTTCAAACCTAGAAACACGTTTTTCTTGATTTTGTTGAAACTTTCTTTTCTTTTTTTTTTTTTTTTTAAATTTTCACATTTTAACAAAAAATCCCACCGTTTGAATATTGTTCATTTCATTTGTGTGGAGAAAAAAGTCATTGCATCCTTTTATTTTGATGTGTGCCCTAAATAGAGAGTTTAATGACTCGAAAATTGCAAATCTGAAAACGGTTTTTTGTACGCGATTTGAAGAAAGACAATAAAACGACAATCCCCGAACGGGTTTCCCTTCAGAGTGATATTGCGGGTGTTAATGGTGGAGAAAAAAAAAGTGCTTTATATGTACCTGCAGTTTTGCGTTCATCTTGCAAAAATATCGCGTGAAAGCGTGGATAATTCATTATTCACGGCTCTACATCGTCTCGTGGTTTACTTATTCATATGCTTTTCGCCCCCTCCCCCGCTCGTAATCTATTTCGGGCTCTTGCGGCGTTTTAGTACGACAAAACGTAATTTTCAAATTTATAATTGCAAATTTATCGCTAAAACCGACTGATTTATAAGTGAATTTCGTCTTCTTTATACAATGATTTTGGCTGTGAAAGAGTTCAAAGTTCAATCCCCTACGAAAATTGTATTTCTCATTTTTACCTCTAACCTCAGTCGAATGGTTAATTCTGTAGAGTATATGCTGTTACTCTGGACTTGGAGAGAATGTTATGGGACTGCGCAACCCTTAGAGAAAATTTTCAAAAATATTTTTTTACTGAGATTAAAAACTCTTAAACAGTACCGCCGTCTTTCTCGATCTTCGTAGATGATATAATGAATTTTCAAAGATATTGTGTGAAGTTTTTTTTTTTTGTACTTTATTGTTACCTATTAATAACGAGTAAAACTTAATCATTATACTGATCTTTGTACATATCACCACCTACGCATATAGTTGGCTTACATCTTGGGTGGCTGTGGGTGGGAATGTTAAAATTGTAAATAAGAAGTCGGATTATATGTACTTCCTCGATTTAAGTCCAAGCTAAAGCTATCACTGATGTGAAAAATTCCATAAAAATGTAGAAACTTCGGGTCTTGGTAATGTCTGAATGAGGCATTCAGAAGCTAAGGGATATGAGTGACATTTCTGACAAATAACTGAAGAAATTGCCCTTAAATGGAAAGTTGACAGTGGTAGGAAAAGTAAGAAAAAAATTTTCATGTACTTGAATTCAATTTCTCGAATGACTTACACCCTTTAGGTTATAAGCGCTTCTATAACTTATGAATTACGAGTGATCAGATTTTTGTCCTATGGGCTTCTCAACTTTCAACCGGTTCTAAAAATTCATTAAAAATTAAATTTTAGGAAAATTCTCAAGTTAAGTTTTTGTCAAATAAAAGCCCGAACTTCCTATTTTAAATACCAGTCAAGAACAAAGTTGATTTATAATTAATTATTCAAAGAAAGAACCGCCAGGTTATCGTAAGTTATTATGACACTTAAGAATGAAAAATTCAAATATCTTTATGACCCATCGTCCTAACTGAATACTGCGTTTGAAGTTGAAGGAAAACCTGCTAATAATTTGCCGCAAGATGTTAGTCACTGTACTTCTGAACGTGAGTTCAAACGAGTATTTGATGAAACAAACTCTCGTACGACGAGAAAGATAAAGTGGTTCCTTCTATGTTGAATATGTGAAACGTCTGTCATCGATGTAAGAAAAGTTGCAGAAGCTGTGTTAGGAGGCGATATCTCATTCGTGTTACATTTCATAAAATATTACACTTTTAGCTTTGTTTAGAAAATGTTATGATGACACCTCAGTAACTTTGCATCAATCTTTATTTTAGTACCAAATTGAAAAAAAAAAACTGCTTTTATAGCTCCAAGTGATTGAAGTGTGTCGATATTGCCTACTGATACATGATGAAAAAAAAAGTTTATGTTGTGAGTTTCGAATATCAAATGATATAGTTTTTGAAGATGTGAGCTCATAATCAGTCGAGTCTGAACGCATGCACGTGCTTTAAAAGCAAATCAAAGTCCGAATTACCATTCCTAAGCACGTTCATAAACGGGTTAAAATGGGCTCACGGATCACTGAATCAGATGAAAGATTATCGTTATGAATACAGTCTTTGTTGTCGTTTGGAAAATGCGAGTATAATTATGAATTAGTGTACCTTCTCTTATCTTTTTTTTTTTTTTATCACAAACAGAGAGTATCTTGAAATCATATTATTTTCATTTTCACGTTCGAATATTTTATAAATTTTCTGAAATTTTTCAAGTAACTCGGTATTCATTTATTTTATAAATTTGTTCTTCATAAGCAGTATTCAAAATTAAAATTTCTCCAGTAATATAGTTGGTACTCGTAAATGCAATTTTTCGTTTGTGAGCATTTCATTGTATCTGGTTTTTATAAAAGTGTCTATCAATTAAATAGGTACAGTTGCACTGGGATTAAAAATTTTGCTTGCTATAACGATATTTCACAATAACTAATTTTCAATGTATATTTGCCGTTCAAGTCGAAAAAAAATAATATTTTAGATTTTGTGATTTTTACTGCTTACACAAGTGTGGGAGTATATGCGCTTAGTTCAAGTTTTTATCATCAAAATGCCTTTAGCTGAAGCCTACACAAAGTCATTTGAATAATTCAAGTATGAATGAATGAATCTTTTTCCTCGCCAAAACGGAAAATGAAGATTCCTTCCACAAATCATGGGTGACCTGTTTTTTAGTATTGTTTGATAATGATTTATGGTTTTGATGTGTGTTGTGGGGAGTGAAGCGCAAGAAGACTTCTGTTTCTATTTGTACGTCGAGTATTTTCATTTTTTTCGATTCGTAGTTCTTTACGAATACGAAGAATTCAAAAAAAAAATGTTATACCGGGAATTTTGTTTTTATGTTTTTATATAGTGGTAATATGTTTATAAAGATGAATTCCTCGAGCGAATCCTTTTCCTAATTTGAAGGTCTGCTCTGTATTGAGGAGTGAAATTTCAGTTAAATGTGTTAGTCGAATTAAATTTTGCTAATATTCTTTTGTTTACATTTCACTGGAGAGAATCAAGCATTCATCAATCAGCTATTACCGAACTTATCACATATCGAATTATCCACCAGTCATTTTAAAGATAACTTTCACCAGTGAAAAGTAGACAATAATTTCATGTCAGTCTTGAATATTCTATACAGTGAGAAATTTTTTTTAAGAAGCTTTTCTACATCACAGTGCATAAACTTACTCTTCTGAATTACAATTCTGTAATGATTCAACGAGTAAGATTTATTAAGGAATGTTTGATGCTTACATTTTTGAACATCCAAAATTTTTCAAGTGAACTAAAATTTCGAATTTGAGGAAAAGGAAACAGTTCCAAAAAACAAAAATTAGTTCGTTGGTCAGCTTTAGCTCGTTATTGGCATTTTTGTGAATTGCAATGGCAACCCTCTCAGGACAACTCTGCCAAGTGCAATGACGACATTTTCACCGTCAGACGCGTCAAAAGAGTTGCATACTGTAGAGCGTTGTAGGCGCAGGCGCATTCATATTCTCACACTTATTGTCGCAGATGACTTAATTCTTGGTATTTTTTGCGGATTTACTCGTATCAGTGAGGTGGCATTGATAATTTATTCCTCTTGTGGTACCGTTTTTTCTCTCTGGTTGCCGTCATCATCGTCGTCGTCGTCGATAGAGAAAATTTAATTTTCCATTTTTCAAGGACCTAATCACCGTCCGTTTCTACGAATCCATTTCTTTTTTGGCCAAGTTCTACCTGCGTCTATTTAGTATTTTTATGAGTTTATGACTACGTATAACTGATCATGGTGGTTTCTTGATTTGCTATCGTTGAACCTTTGACGTTAAAGTGTTAATTATTTTTCTCGGTTATTTTCTTTATTTTATTTCTTATTTTTTGGTATTCTATAAAATGTCGTGTCGAATTATTTCTATTGACGTAATTTTTACGAATAGGTCGTTGCAGATTTATTTATCTACATATTTATTTTTTCAAGTTTGATGTAAAAAAAAAATGGTTAATGATATTCGTCGATTTCGATTACTTGCCCGAATTCTACCTTTTTTATTTAATTTTCGTAGCTACGGTGAACCTTTTTTGATGAATATCATCAGACTTATTTACTTTTTTCTTTGTGACATGACGTTATTTAGTGAAAAAATACGTTGATGACGAGTATAGCGAACCACAAGTCTTCTGCATGTCAAGTTCAATTTGACATATTAATAAGGTTTAACCTACAACACCCTCACTGATGGCTTCGTGTATAATGAGCATTGTGTATCTGTTTGGAAGCGCATAAGAGCTAGCTTTTCACTTATGGTTTAGTTGTTAGGTTTCATTCTCGACATGGGTTTAATTACAGTTTTACATTTTTAATGCTTTTATTTATTTTTTCTTCCCAGTCGGGATAACAATGACTCTTAAAAAGTGCTGGAATGTGATTATACATTCTTCATGTATATCATTGCGAATTACGGCGGATTGTTTAAGGTTTGGAAAAATGGTAAGGGAGGCGACACTGAGTAAAATTTCATTAGTAATTTTCTCTATTTGACTCTCAAGGGTGCTGTGAAGGCACAATCTTGAAGGGCAATTCGTCGTTGACGATATTGGGGGCCCAATTCTTTTTTTTCAAATTTAGAGAAGAATTTAAAAAATGATCGAATACTAAAAAATTTTTCTTGCGCACTTGGGGGGGGGGGGGTCATAATTCCTAACTGACCTGCAGGGGAGCACTCCTCGTAAGCCTTTGGGGATCACAGCACCTCTGTTGACCTTGAAAAAATTCAGGCTTCTGGCAGTAATTTTTACAATTCGAATGTGAAACCTTTGACTATTCAAGATTTACAGTAGAAACTTCTGCAAAAGTGATTAGATTTGTTATTTAAGATAATAGCAAAAATTACCAAGACATTAGAAATGTCTACAATAAATGATAATTTTTTTCATTATGATAAGTAAAGTTGTAAAGTTACTATCCTGCATGTTATTAATACTATTCATTTCTTTCAGCGTATAGATGCTAGAAAACAGGGACAACTTAATTTAAGATTTGTGATTTTAGTAAATTCTAAATTTCAAAATTCTGGGTGGATTTGTTGTAAAGTAGGAATGCAGATTTAAGAGAGGCTGCATCTGTGTCACGATTGGTTGTTGATGATTTTCAATAAAAAGTTGCGGCAAGTTTATCGATCGTTATCACTCTTAAATAATTGAATGCAAACTCGAGTAGATACTTCATGTGCGTTAATAGGACCAACTATATAGCTCGTAAAACTTGCAATTTATTGTGAGGGAGTAACCTCTTCTAATCTTGGGTCTGCATCGGCTACATCAATGATTTGCATTTCAACGGGGTGCAGGGCACAGGTCTCTGCAAATCCGATGAAAAGGACACACGTCTTTTCAAGTGGCATTCAAATGCGAATGAACTGGCTGCGGATGCGGTGCAGCGGTGTGATACGGGCTTTGTGTTCGACTCGCGTGAACGATGCTATCTCTGCGACAATGCAGGAAGAGGGATTGAAAATCACATAAACGGATCGATTTTTTTTTTTTTTTTTTGATAAAAATAAATACATACTTACAAAAAGTGGAATAAAGAAGGATATACCCATATTTTTGTAGTTGCGAGAAAAAACGAACGACGACGTTTCCAAATGTAAACACGAGAAACAAAAAAAATATATAATAATAATAATTTGATCTCACTTTTTTTTTCCTGCTGCTTTTTTTTTTCTTCAAATAAACACAAGATAAAAAGCAGCATTTAGAACGATTCGAAAGAACCCCTCTGGATCGCTATGTGGCATATAAAAGAAAAAGCACACTCTCCACCTCCTCGACTCCCAACGATCAGTCGTGGATGCTCGGCAACATTGCTTTTTTCTACTCACTGCTTGCTTTTTTTTTTTCTCTATGGGTTCTTTTGCTCTTTTCAATTTCCTCCCGCTTATGCAGCCATTCGTCCAGCCTGTAAAAATGTATAACAGAATTTTCAACGATGGCATCTCTTGGCGTTAGAAAGCTTAAGTGCGCACAAAAAAAAAAGTACCTTAACGAAATGAGCATACGGCCAAGAGTTGCATCTCTTGTATCATCTCTCCTGCAGATCGTATGCAGGGCGTTTGGTTAATTACTTGTATGGAGCTTTTTGTGCTGAAGAACTAAAGCGAGAATATAATGCAACTAGGGTTGAGAGGAGAAAGAGTTTCGAATTTACCTTATCGAGTGTGTTATGAATTTTAAAGTATCATCCACTATAATCAATTTACTGTTCGTTTAGTTGGAGTTGAAAAGGCTCGCTAAGTCGGAACAATTTCACCTGTAGCTTCCCAAAAGTGGGTTATTTCGATATCTCATTAACTTTATACACGGTGTTTAGCTCAGTTTATAAGTAAAATGGAATGTCTGTGCTTTGGATAGAAAGCACAGTATTCTTATTTGTATTGAAGGGGGTTTATATGGTTAGTTAAAGTTTTTTTTGGGGGGTTTGATTTTTCAGCTCGCAAAAAAAAAGAGGAATACATGGAAAAAACAATGCATATGAACAGAAATTATATATAATGCACGAAAGAATAAATATTTCCCAAAAATATTGTATGTCGCCCATAAAAAAAAAGAGATCGAACGCAATAATAATTTATTATAACTAAGGAACAAAAAATTCATGTAAAATAAATGACATTTGCACAGGGGGAAAAATGCCCAAAAAATTTGTTCCCCGGAAAAAAATGTGATTTTCACAATCGTCAAGAAATTATTTAAAAAAATTTTTTATGCTTTGGAAATTAGGATATTTGTTAATGGTTAGTGAAAAAATAAAATTCAGTTTTAATTCAAGCTTTGAATAAAAAAAGAGAACATTGTCACCACTGCTTTTGCAGGCAGTGGCGTGCTAAGGGTATTGTGAGGCCTCAGCATGCTTTGGGCCCCTATTTTGCCCACATTTTGCATATTTCAAGGAAAATTTTGCATATTTCAAGGAAATTTTTCTATTTTTCCTAAAAAATGACTGAAAATTGTGAGATGAAATTTTGAGCCCTCAGCATGTTGCTGAGTGAAAGTGAACTTAGCACGCCACTGTTTGCAGGTAAACTCATTTGATGGCTAAAAATTTTGATCATACTGAACAAAAAAAAAAAAAACGAAAGAAAGAAAGAAAGGTATTTGTACGGAATGTATCTGCCAGAAATGAACAATACCATACTCGACTCGTTGCTTACACTAGACTCAGGCGCGTATCTAGACTGACCTCAAGGGGGGTCCATCATTATGACAACACCCCCCCCCCCCCGTAAAAAATTGGGGAATCAAAAAAATTAAAAATATTTTTATTCAAAAAAAAAAAGGTCCAGGGATGGTCCGGACCCCATGGACCCCCCCTAAATACGCGCCTGCCTGATTGAATGTGAGAGTATTTAAAATTTCTGTTGAAACCTATTAAGATTGCATGAGCATGTTATTTTGTGATTTCCACTATTTATTTCATTACCTCATATCGATTTTTTGTGGCCATTCATTTCGTGCAAACCTCTTTTTTCTTGGGTGCAGTTTATTATTCGCCTTTTTTTTTTTACCTTAAAAAGAACTTGACACTAGAAAGACCAGATGGCGTTGTATACGACGCCATTTGAATTTAGATGCGCCATTCCTCAAAGGACCAGGTGGCGTCATATATGACATTCTCCGGTCCTTTGAGGTTCTTTAACTGTTGAGTCGAATATGACGCCACCTGGTCCTTTGAGTAATCGAGTAAAACATGACTTTTCCAGTGTAAAGTTTAGTAATTATAATAAATGAATATTGATATACGCAACATATTTCTGATACTTTTCAACTTTGCTACTCATATCTTCATCTCATGTAACCATCATCATGGAGGCCAATTTATATGCACCCCCATTGCTCTCTCTAACCTGAGCGAGTTTATTGAGCGAAGGAAAAACATAAAAAGTGCTTATGACTTTACTCGCTATTATCTCCTTTCTTCATTACAGTCTTTATAGTTTCCCCTAAATGATACGTCTATAATTTATAACTGTACAGAGTTTCAGTATGTGACCCTATATATTTGTGCGTTTGAATTTCTTAATTACAATCGTGTATGTGGCACCTCAATTAGATTGAAACTCTGGTCGCTTTTGTATTGTGTGAAATGGAAAAATTCATATTCGTTGGGGTTCATTAACTCCACTGCGTGACCTTAAAAATTGTTTGGAAACTGCGGTGACTCAATTACGTAAGAACGAAGACGTAGTAATTAAAATTTGGCGTTACGGTCATTCGTTGGCGTCATTGTTATCGAGTTTTTTTTTTTAATTTTTTTTTTTGAATAATTCAAATTAGAATTTATACTTGCGAACAGAATTATTACGTCACTGACCAATTTTTAAATTGCTAGCGAAATACGTTAATATTATAAAGGTAGCCCTCGGGGAAATATTTTCTACGACTTACTTGGCGGTGCCTGCGTCTATACGATTCTGGAGGAAGAAAAAAATCTGAGAATTTTCGCATAATTAATGAAGTTTTCTCGTTTTCGTAGGCAAATTATTACTGTCGAAAAATTTGTCATCTTTGCGGTTGTATTACGTCTTGTATTCCTCGTGCTGTCGTCAATTACTTGAAACTGAGAGGCTATCGAATTTTGTTTCCCAACTTTTTTTGCCTTTTGAATAATAGAATTAAAGCTGTGATGATGTGCCGAATACAAGTGAAGTAAATAAGCTGAAATGAATCATAAAACGTTGAATACTGCTAATTTTGAGTTATGTTATTATATCTTATTCAACTCGCAGTGTTTGCAAATGAAAATATCCAAGTAGATGGAGTGTTACTTATCAAACGAAAGAACAAGATGTAAGAACCATGAGTACTAGCTGTAGCCGAACTTGTACATCAGAATGATTAGAATTATTATAGCCAATTTTTAGTGGCTCATCAATGATTATTATAAATTTTTTTATTTCAAAAGGGCGTATATATATGCACTGTTCAAACATATTGAATTATTCAAATCAGAGAAAACTAGAAAAATGAATTTAATGGTTAATTTGAATCATAGGGCTGCTGAATGATATTAAATTGAGTATTCTATAGAAATGGGCATCATTCATTTATCGTGCAGACTTGTCCTTACATATATATAGTAATTAGCCCATTGCAATTAGACGAAAAAAAGCTAAGTAAATGTAAAAGATCCTGCACGAAATATTTTGCGCAGAAATGTGAAATTTCGATGACCACTTCCTGAATCACCCTTCAAAGGTCCCCTAACCCCTCCATAGGGGGCAAATGTATCCACATTTTCGGTTTTGTGGCTATAACTCATCAACCGTATATTTTATGAAAAAATGCTTCAAACAAAAAATATTCTGTATCAAATTATCAACAGCTTTTGTTACTATAATTTTTTTTGTATCTCTCCTAGAAACAGAGATAGAGAGCGCCAAAGATAGACATTTTTTTCGTGTAACAAAATTTTCCCCTTTACATGGTTGAATATTGTTTTATACTCTCGTTTTTCCGAAAACTTTCATATGTCACCTGGGATTCGGGCATCCCATATGTTATCATGTAAAATTCCCCTATCTCCTTCCCCTCCCTCGCAATTTATACCTCGTTCGCGAAGCTTTTCTGCTCAAAAAAATTTCTTGCAGTATTTTTTGCAATCTGAAACATCTATCTGCACTGGAATATATTAGATGTATGGCCATTACGTTTAAATTCTTCTTAAATGCTTTTATTCATACTACGGCATGGAATAGAAAATAGACTTTATAATAACAAACTGGAGGGTGCGGGAGAAGAAAGTTGGATTCTTAGACTTGGAAAACGGTAAACTGCGGAGTGCGCATGAAAAGCATTTACTTACCTAAAAAAAATTTTTAATCTAAATTATTTCCTATATTTTATTGTTTTTACCTTCTCATTCATACTCACACACCAACATTTATGCAGAACGACTTTGAAAATTAATTTCAGTTAATTAGCTGGACGGATTTTTGATTTTATCGTTTAATAAAGTTACTTGGAATCTTCTATATTTTTGGTGTGAATTTTGTAATATTTCATATACGTAGTCAATCATGAGAATACTGGGGAGACAGAAAATGGCAATTTTTCTGCATAATGTGAGATAAGATTTGTGTACCTTGCTCAAAATATTCTCTGATTTCTTGCTCTGTTTAAAAGAGGTTTTCAAAGTGGAGCTTCATCTAACTGGATGGCCGTCATTTAATTGAGTCCCATCATCGGGGCTCATTATAGTATGCGTATTTGAATTGAGTCCCGGGTATTGGGGGCTCATTAATATTTCTATGTGAATTGAGTCCGGGGTATCGGGAGCTCATTAATATTCCTATGTGAATTGAGTCCGGGGTATCGGCGGAAAAATTTTTCTTATTTTCAGCCCAGGGAAAGATTGCCTTCTTATCGTTGGCTAATAGTCAATAGGCGTACTTGTGGCAAACGAGTCACCTTATTTTTTACATTTCTCCTCGTCTAATCAAGTTATCTCAGACTCGCGTATCTCCCTCGCGTATCTCCCTCCTATATTACCGTTGATACTTGCTTTTTCTGTTCTTGTGTTGGTAAAATTATACTCGTCTGATACACCAATGTTTGATCATTGACAGTCCTAAGTCTGTTAAAGTGAAGGGAAATGTGAGTCAGTTCAGTGCTTCTATACCCCGGACTCAATTCACATAGGAATATTAATGAGCTCCCGATACCCGGGACTCAATTCAAATACGCATACTGATGAGCCCCCAATACCCGGGACTCAATTCTAATAAAAAAACCAATTTGGGACTCAATTAAAGCCCGGCAAACTGTATAACCTGGTCTGCGATGCATTAGATTGAATCGGATAAGTACTGCAAAATCAAGTATCGCATTTGTCTCAAAAACCGTAAATCAAATTGGTCATTTTACCTGCGCCATAACATAAATTTTTTGTCAATTTGTTAAAATTTCGTTTTGAAAAACGGCGATGAACTGGAGTGGAGCTATAGTGTAGTCTTATATTTTAGCAATTTTTCCTCTCATTTTTTGCATTTTAATAAGTCAACGGCTTACGGTTCGGTTGGTCGAATACCATGCGTGAATTTTATAGTTATTTTGGTGGGCATATATTAATACTTGTTCAGTTTTATCTGTTGTAAATCTAATTGATTGGTAGTAAGCCTACCTATAGTTTGGGTCGCCTCTCATCTGTATCTATAAAATAGCATTCATGAACATAAACGTGTGTGAACCATCTGGTGAAAGAGACAAGCGGCATATCGACGACGAATTTTTTGTAGTAAAAAGTGCCTGCAAGTACTTTTGGGTGTCTTCTGCGGCGACACACAATAATGAAAAATCGGGTTGGCCATTGTTACTCCGTATGCTGGAAGCCAGAATAGTTCGACCTACATTTATAGAAATGCGGTATATATTATACGAATTTATTTTCTCGTCCTTTATCAAAGGGTTGTATATGGATGAATCCGCAATTGTCGAGTGTTTGGCGGGCAGCTGTCAAAAAATGGGTCCGAATTTTGATGCATGATGTCGCCCACACAAGGCAGCTGTATATACTCCGTAACTTCTCGAATGTACTGAAATTTGAAATCTGACCGTCGAAATGGTTCTCCCCTATAACCCTTTATACTTGGTACAGAAAGTATAAAATGAAGAAGGGTTGTTTGTACAGGCGAATGTGAAATATTTCACCAAACAGTTTACTTATATACTGTATAGTATATAATCCTCATCCAAGTCTCCCAGAGTCTATAAATTGCTATAACTGCTGAAGAAAAATTTATAGGTGGCTTGACATTTATTGAATTGAAAAACTGTAACATTTGAATAACTATTGAAGCAAATAAAATGTAATTTAAAAAATACATATTCTAGCCTTTCGCATAACTTTCAAATGAGAAAAATCATTAAATTTAGAATTTGTAGTTTTATATGTAATAATTTTTCTTTTTGTTACTTTTTTTATGATTCAATAATGTTATATTTTCATTTCGTATGTCCGCCATTTTTATTTGGACAAAATAGTATATTATTCAATTTGTTTATGCGATGTTTTCAGTAATATTATTTCTTTTTTCTGTTTCAGGTGAGTTGAAGACTATATAATTCCTTTATTTTACTGTGTGTACCATCGAAAAAAGCATACAGAATGCTATTTCTTCAATACCTCAATTACAGGTATACTTGATTTAGATATATGATATTTCTTAAAAGCTTACTGAATTTTTGTTGTGCCTCCGAGAGTGAACGTTCGACGCTATAGATTAACCTTAATTTTTTGTTGGGATTGATGTTATATTCAACTCAACCCAAGCCCGAAGTTATGGAAGCATTGTTATAGTTCGTATTTTTTTTATTTTTGAGTTTTCTCTGATATAATGAAATCTATCGAGAAAATATACATGTGTAAGACAAAAAAATTCTCAACTTACTTCGAAATTTCATCCATTTTACTGCTAGTATTGTTTTTTCTCTTAATAGCTGCTTTACTATTTTTTTTAGTAGCTGACCCATAACCATCAGCACTATTCAATTATATACTACATTCACTTTGTTGTCATTGACACATTGTTTTTGAATTCCTGAAAGCCACTAAATAGATAAAAATGTATACAATTTTGCCTTCTGTTTGAGACGTAATTGGATCGACTTTGTTGTGTAAACATAAAAGCAGTGGCAGTGTTGTTGGCATATAGACATGGAAATTCTTTTTGGAAAATGTCGGTTACGTGACTTTTCTACGGTTTCTGGAGGAAATTCGACAACGTTTTTGAAAAATTTGTGCGAAGTCGAGCGTGAAAAATGCCTCGTGGAAAAATATTAATAGCTACAAGCAGCAGCACGTACAATTATATGAGTCGGATTTTATCCGATTTTGGTGCTGCTGATAATACGATTTATAGGTTTCTGTAATGAGATGTCATAATAATTATGTAGATCTGATTATTCGTCGGTGTATCATCTTTCTTTTTGCTTCGTCTTTCTTAAAATGTCTATTTTAACTTGGGAATGCTTGATCGGCGTAACAAAAATCCCGTGGTGGCAAATTAAAAATTTGAAAGACATATTACTGTTGAAACTATACGAATACATAATATTTTTAACTTGAGAAAAAATATTTCCATTTTTTCGCTAACGTCCGCTGTTTAGGTGGGCCATATAAAAAGAGTGCACGCTACTGTTTCTATTCTGGAGCCTTTTTAATTTTGCAAACCGACCACTTGTTGATTATGGAATATATTTTCCATCTTTATCTCGTCCCACAACATTCTGCCAGAAGGGGCTTCTTTTCAGTCGTCATCATGTAATCATTGTTTACATCTTGATTCGTGAAAATAGTGAAGGAGAAAGTGGGGCGAAGGGAATGCTTCGTTTTTGAATGCTCATCAAAATTTTGAAAGAAAGTAATGACAACAAAAAAAAAAGCGTAGAATAGGAACAGACAGTAGACAGAATTTTCCAATCAATCAGTAAATTTTAGTGAACAACAAAAAAGGCAAGTTTCACACGAAAACTAATGATGAACTATATTTTTGCAATCGGCTCAATATGAAGCTTGGGCGAAATAAATAATATTAATTATTAACAAAATAGTATCTTTTCTCATCACAGTTGTGAAAATTACTAAATTTATTGTAAATAATCTAATATTTTTAGTACTTTCTACTATTTTAGATTAAACACATTACTAGTTTTTTGTAATTTCCGCTACAAATCTCGAATTATTGTCCTAGTTTTCCTATCTAAATTATTGTAAAAATTACCATCGAAATTTTTGTTTAGTGTATGTTCTATTGGCTTTGGCAGTTTTCTGTAAAATTTTGTTTCGAAGGGATTAATTCAACATTTTGGGGCCTCGGGGTTTCTCCACACTGAAATGACACAGAATCAGCGTATATTCTTGCCGAAGCAGTGAAAAAACGAATTTTTTGGGGGGGAGACTTGACGGATTCCAAACTAAGGTCAGCGGGCGACATTATTATTATTATACATCAGTTACAGGACAGTGTACTCTTTTCAAAGCTCGTCTATCTATTTCCCAGTTCTTCACAGTTCGCACTTGCATCAAAATCTCAAATCGTATCCAACACAACAACTACCCAGCAACATTGGCAACCATGCAGGTCCATGCGCTAGTGCGGCTGCGGCGCAACGGCGGATTCGCTGGTCGACGAGCGACGCGAGAGAAGTTGTTAGTCGTTACGCCGATCGCCTATTATAACGTTTTCCCCCCTTCTTGAACGTTTTTTCCTGCTCAACCCCTCCCCCGCCGTGGCTATACGTTGTCTGCCCGCGGCTTGGCGTACCCGGCGTACCCTAAAATGTGGATAACCCCCGGCCCCGCACTCTGTCTAACGTGGCTCGCGATTATGTCTGTATGCGTCACTCTGTCTCTGTCTCTCGCGTACATGTTCTTCGCCCCGCCGTGTCGGTACGTTTTCTCGTTTCCTCTTTCGTCTACCTTTCGTATGCTCCGTATACGTTTTTACGTTTTTTTTTTCTTTTTTGGCTCATTCTCTTTCGTCGTCTCTTCATCGTTCATCAGTTCATCTTTTTCTCGCGTTACTCGCGTCTCTCGTCTCATTTTCGTAGCACCCCCGCCCCACCCGTTTTTCACGGTTCTCCGGTTCTCTTTTTCGTTCTAGTCGTTTTCTCCGCCGCTGTATTTTTTCCCCATCATTCTTGCTTTTCGTTCGCTTCTCTTCCTTCCCCTCGTCGTCGCGGCGATCTGTATCTATAGCTTGTATTTTTCCACCCCACCATTCGTTTAAATCCCTCTGGCCTCTCCAGTTATACGTTGACGTCTGTGTGTGTGTGTGTGTGTGTGTGTGTGTAGTGTGTATTCGCCCTTACCTTCGTCATCCATCGTCGTCGTGTTCGTTGTTCGTTGACGGTGAGATGAACATGATCCGCTGAACGAACACAAAAGCGGGATTTTCTTTCTCTCTCTGTCTTTTCACTGCTCTTTCTCCGTTCTCGTCGTTAGGTGGTGGTAGTAGTGGTGCGCGATTGTGGTGTGTGTGTGTGTGTGCGTGCGTGTGTGTATGCGAGTATTCGTGTGCGCTTCATTATTCCTCTTTTTTTCTTCTTTCTAAAAACTCCTCCGAAACCAAGCCAAAGCCAAGCCGTCCGAACCGAAGCACAGCACAGCCACCAGTTACGACGGTGCGGATTTACCGTAAAGTTCGAGTTCGATGCTGCATACTCTGTCTGTTCGGTCGTTTCTAGCGAGTGTTTTGTCTCTTTCTTCCTCTTTTTATTTTGTTTTCGTTTTTTTTTTATTTCTAATCATTTAGTTCGATTTTTTTACCGCTGTCTACGAGTTCGGTGCTTCGCCTCTCTCATTGTCAACAGTATTTTATTAATTTTTTTTCTTTCATTTCGTACTTGTGGAAAAATTGGCTGTATATTTCGCACGCGCCTCTCGATAGAAGAGATCTATCATTTCCTCTCTGTTCGTCGTGTAGAATTGTTTCCACTTTTTTTACCCTAGTTTTTGTGCAGTAATTTTCGACTTATATTTTGTTCCCGTTTTTTTGTGCGTGGTTCGGTTTTCAATAGAAAAATTTTTTGGTTTAGTGAAAATTTTCATTTATAATTGATAGTACCAGAAGTGTTTCTCATTCTGGTGGTGTATCTTGTCACACAAATTAATATTGTTTCCCAGTGCAGTGTTCGCTCATGTGTGTAATTTTGCAGTGATCGGTCTATATTAATTTCAGAAGTGGTCCCTCAATTCGTATCCCTTCCCCTTTGTACAAAAATTTTGTCGTTCTACCATCATTCAAAGGTTATAGTAGCAGCAATCATTTATCAATGTGCTTCTCGGTGATGTTATTTTGGAGGAGCTTAGCTGGCGCAGTAAAAACTGCAACGCTGCACAGCTCGTAGTGTGTGCGAAAATGAATCATGGACAATATGGGCATCAATTACGAATCAGATCTGCTGACACGTCGCAGCAATACGAATATGCTGTCCGAGGCTGGTGGCATCATACGCTCGACAATGCCAAGCCTTGTAGAAGCGGCCATGTTGGTGAATTCGTCTGGTGGCTGCGCCAGCAGTGGCGCAGAAGGTGACGAACACTCTCTACACCATGTTGGCGGGTATGCGCCACTCGCCCTCCAGCCACCCAGTTACCCGGCGCCCACTTCGTCGGCTAGCCTATCCACTCTGGGTGGAAGCTATGCAGTCCCTACACCATCATCACCAGCCGCTGCCTCGGATGTTACCATGAATCAGCAGCAACCTTATAACTCAGCTATGCCTTCAGAATATCCTACCCACGACGGTGTTACTGCTGGCGGCTACCCAGGTGAACCAAAGCCACCAACGGCTTTGTTTGCTGACTCATACTATTTAGATGCGAATGGTATGCCTGTGGGTGGAGATCCATGGGCACCCAGCCCAACTACTGCCGTCCATAAGCTGGAATATATGTCTCCCCAGTCCCAGCAATCCCCCTATGGTGTGTACACGTCGTCGCCCACAAAAACATTGCTCAACTCATCACCGGCACCTGTCCTTGGCTCGCACACCTACCAACATCACAGCAGCACCGGCGCATCTACATTGGGTACCCTGCCACCTGAGAACATTGATTACAGTGCCCTCTCACTGACTTCTACTAGTGACGTGGTTGGCTCTACTGGGGCTCCGCCCACTGACGTCACCTCATCACCACTACCACCAGTCTCCAGTCTGCGTGTTTCTTCGTCCATCTCGCATTCTTCCTCTGCGCTGCAAGATACGTCTATGTTGTACCACCCACATCATCAGCCGCATCACCAGGGCTACCATAACTCACTGGTTGATACACCAGGCGTTGTCCTCGGTAAGGCGCTCACCTCGATTTATATGGGTCCCGACCAAAGCCCCAATAGCTTCAGCTCCAGTCCTTCGACGCCTGTTAATTCACCGCCCCTTTCCAGTATGGTGGGCGGACGAAACGCGCCACTGTCGCACTGGTCCACCATTATACCACAGTCACATCCGTCGGCCTCGCACTTTGGCCGTAGCACAATTGCTGATGATGCAGCCTCCGTGGATGTAGCTTTGGGTTATATTCGCCACCATCGAGAAGGTGCCCACGTTGAAGAGACCATCGACGACGCGATTAATGTGCTGCGCAACCACGCTGAGAACCAGCAAACATTGGTGCTACAGCCCATGCAGCAGCATTCAGCAATGCCTCCTACCCCAACCATCTCCTTACCTCCTATGTACCAACATTTAAGCAATGCTGCTGGACTCTCCGTGCCGTCAATTGGCACCTACCAGAGTCTGAATGTTGTTGACGACGCTGCATCCGTTATCAAGTCTGAAAAGCTGCTGACTTCGGCGAGCAAAAAGCAGCAGCGCAAAGACGTGCCCACTGATCTGCTGGATGTGAAAATGAGCACAAATGGCGCCACCGAGCACCTGCTCAACAATAGTAACAGCGCTAACCACAACAGCAGTACCAGCAGTATGAGTCCCTCGATGCCAGCAAGCGGAGTTGGCAGTATGGTCAGTTGCGGCAAGGGAACAAAACGATCTCGCAAGTATTGTTCGAGTGCTGATGAAGATGGCGACGACCCTTTGCTGCCCAAGTCGAAGGAACGTCGCTCGCAATCGGGTGGCGACGAGGAGGAGGACCCTGTTCAGAAGGTGCAGCGTGAAAGAGAACGTCGCCAGGCAAACAACGCACGCGAGCGTATCCGCATTCGCGACATCAACGAGGCGCTGAAGGAGCTGGGTCGCATGTGCCAGTCGCATCTGAAGCAGGACAAGCCGCAGACCAAGCTTGGTATCTTGAATATGGCCGTTGACGTTATCATGTCGCTGGAGCAGCAAGTGCGCGAGCGCAACCTGAACCCAAAGGCAGCCTGTTTGAAGCGGCGTGAGGAGGAGAAGGCGGAGGACACAATGGGCCACCACCATCTGGGCGCAGTGGTGGCGCAACCGCCGCCGCCTCAGCACTCGATGATCGTGTCCAGTCAGTCGCCGTTTGGAGGACTAGCGCCTGGTACAACACCGGCTGACCTGCCGCCGCATATGAGGCATGCTGCTGAGCCGCCGCAGTAGAGGGATTATCAATAAGTTTTGAAGAGTGAGTGCATGCGTGTTGGTTGACGCCAGGCATTTCGAAGGTATCGCTTGGGGTTAGAGTGAGGTGAACGTTTTTACCATAAAATTGCTCGAATTTGCGCTGCAGACCTGCGTCCACTTCTTTCAGTGATAAGAGGTTGAGTAAAGCCTTTCGATAGGAATGTAAAATTTGTGATATGGCATGTAGCCACAGACTATTTGCCTTGAACCATGCAGTTTCTGTTTACATTTTCTTTTGAAAAATTGTCCCCTTCTAATCGAAATAATTTCCTTATTTTCAGTGGTTTTGGAAATGAAATGATGCTGTAATCCTGCTTCAGAGTAGTTCGTTACAATATCTACCAGCGAAATCTTTAAAATAAAAACATTCAGATGATAAACAAACTATTTTTGCACTTTTTCATATAGAACTGCTGTTTCGAGAACTTTATTGAAAAAGTGCTGAAGGGGTGAAACTTTCTGGCAAATGGAACGAATCTGTTATTTCGGTTCGAATTCCCCAATTCGCCCTTTTATTTGCCACAAATGTTGAGTTCGGGATTTTCAGCACTCCACACCCTTGAACTTATCATGTTCTGGAGAAGCGGTCCTATATCGAGAAATTTATAACTGGCAATTTTTGTTTGTTTTTTCAAATTGAAATTTTTCACCCTGAACATGATTTCTACAAAACGGCCTTCATCACTGAAAAAATAAAATGGAAAAATTTTTGTCAGTCTTTTGAATTTATTAGCATTGAGCATCCGAAAATAAGTATTTTGGAAATTACTTGGATTTGGGTGTGGGTAGAGAGTAAAGGGTGAAGATTCAAGAGATATGCTTATTACATTTTTTTTTTTGGTTTTTCTTCTTTTTTTTTTTCAAACATCAGTCAAAAGTAGGTTTTAAAAAGTCGTATTGCGCTCTAGCATCATTTCACTTTCCTCCACAGCAGAGGACTTGACGTATAGTAAAAATTGTCGAATTTTAGTCGCAGAGAGTTGGTACGAGGCGGGCCAAAAGCGTATCCAAAAGTGGCGAAAATTTTCATCCGAGAGATTAATCTGGCAAATAATATAATAGCGAAATGTTTTTGTCTTGCAACACTCTTATCCGTATTAAAGATCACAAAGCCGTAGGTTGCGAAGAAGACCCCCAGACCATCAAAATTTGGGCCCGTAACCATGGCAACACTTTTCTCTCTTTTTATAAAAGCTGGCGAAATGAACCTACGTACCCTACTTTATATTGATTTCTCAGTTTATCTAAGTTTACATGTTTTTTTTTTTTTTTTGTTTTTCTTATGTCTTACCCTCTTTTCTTCTCCATGATCTCCTAATTTGTAACAAACGACTATCTTTATTTTCTATATCAAAAAATGTCTTCTCTTCGTTCTGTGAAAATCGCTGGGTGGTTGAGAAAGCCAGTCCGAAAGAAAGAAAAATTTGTGTTTTGCGTGAAGAAACGATATGAGTGGCTTTTTATTCAGCGAATTGCTGAAACACATTTTTGCCATTTCTACACGCAGAAGATGGTCGAAAGGAAGTGGTCGTATTGTCTGCAGTACTTTTATTTGTCTTCCGAAAGGTTTCTTCTTTTTTCGAGGAAATAGCAGAGGAATTATAGAAGCCCCCGTAGCATGCTTCGTTTATATATAGCGAGCGATTGTGAATGAAAATTTCACACAGGGCAGAGCCTTCTCATTCATCTTATCGACTAGAAGTGTTGTTCAAATCGGGCCAAACTGAGATTTAAATAAAAATGAATTTTAAAAATTCGACGCATTATTCTCACAACTGAGACGAAGAATATCGGATGATTTTTGTCATCTTGTTACATTCTTACACCATTTTAAGTAACATAATATAACAATACGAGTTATTTTAACGGTTTCAGCAAGGTGTCATATGCTTTAAAAAAATCAGTTTGACCCTATTTGCGCAATACAATCGTTATAGAAGGCTGGATAGACAAAAAAAATGAAAAAAGTCACCCCTAAAACTCACCTACATAAAATGTTGATATCAAATCTTCTTTCGAACGTGTCTTATCCGTTCAAATTCCGTCATTATGAGCTTATGTAAAATTTTTTAGCAATGAAAAGGAAGAAAAAAAAATTCGTATTTTTTTCTTTTTATACTTTTGTAAGTCGATGTGTTTTAATCGTGTAAGAACTTTTATTCTCAATTTTGAAAATTATTTTTTTGTTCCGTTCTTTTTTTCTTTTTTAACGTATTGTTTGTTATGTTCTTTAAGAAGAGATTTCAAAGCAAATTTTTTCGATCGTGCGGATTTTCAAAAAACTGAAAATCTATTGAAATAATTTTCTTTGAGAATTGGCCTTTCATTATTATTCTGTTGTACGGATTAGCTCAGGGTCCGTTGTTTGTCGAAGAAAATTTTAGGGTAATCTGAGTCATAATTTCCGATCATCTTTTTTTTTTTTTTGGTTGGAATAATTTTTCAAAAGATATTGTCGATGTCCGTTTCTCGTAGTATTCCTATAATTTGCATTTTTTTTTTCTCTCGTTGTCGTTTTAAGTATCGTACGTATACGTATTTAGGTACCTCTACGTGAAATGAAATCGTTTCATTATTTTTTTAAAGAAGTCTCAAATCAATTTTATATATTTTTACGTGTTTTATTTTTTCTTATGTTAATTTGTTGTATTCTTCTACATTTTTTCCTTGTACATAAGAGACATTCGTTTTCAATTTCTTTTTTTTCTTTTTTTTTTGTCTTGCCATATAATTTTATACATTCGTACGTGAATATTTTTTTTCCTTGTGCACAGATTTCAACGATTGAAAGAAATAAATAAAAAAAATAGTATAGTTTGTTACTATTTTTTTTTTTATTCGTGAAACTGTGTCATGTTTTATGTGTTAACGATTGCATTTTTCGCTTAAAATTAAAAAATTTTCCCTTTCCCATTTTAAGTAATTAATGAATTACATATTTTATTGTTGATTTTTTTATTTTAATTGTAAAAGATACGAAATTATGGTTATTTTTTGTTGACTTTATCATCGTTTATTATTTTTCTCTTTTGCGAATAACACTATTCGCCCCCTCCTCCAAGAATAAGTCACAATATCGATGTCGTCATTTACATCATTTATTTCTTGTCTACATTTTTGAATTTTTTTTTTCTTCAATTTAAATTCTATTTTGTTGAATATGCCATATTTCGAGCAGGCGACCTATATGTCTTCCTGAACGCACCCATGATATGAAAAAATGAATAGATATGCTGAAACAAAATAAGATGGCTGTTGAGATTTCTGCTGGAAAAATGTGAAATAAAATTATTTTAACCAAAATTAATTGAAAATATTGAGGTTTGTTGTAGCAAAATTATTAAGTAAAATAGTTTTCGCTGTGCTTTTCGTCTTAGTAGAACTTTCGATTTGCTCTAAATTTTTTTTATAAGTTTTTTGGGTTTTTACTTTCTCCCAATAAAAATTTACCTAGTGTATTTAACTTTAGTGCGATTACGAAACTGATATTTTGACTTTCTTTTATTATTATTAAAAATTTATGTTTGTACCTACTTCCATATTATTCTGAAAGAAAGAGAAAAAAAATAAAGTTCGATTAATTTTGTAACGGTTTAAAAAGTTTCGTCAAAATTTCAGAAAATAATTTTATTGAATATGAAAAGCATGATACGTTTACAGTATCGGAAAACGTTACAGTTAAACGGGTTCTAAAAGTATTTTTGAAATTTTGTATTATTCTTGTATTAAGTTATCGATCTTAATGTTATTTCGACGATATTTTGTCTTTTACCAAGATCTGTGATGAATATAGTATGTATTAATTTGTATACTTGCACGAGTTTTATTTATTTGTGAAACTGTATACTGCGATTGTAATTTGTGAGTAAAATAGAAGTTCTATCGCTCATTCGGTGACACATTTGCTATGTGAATCTTATGGACAATGTGTCACTTTGGCATTAAATGAGCGATATTTGCAATCGAAACTATGAAAAAACAAAAACAAAAAATACTAATCAAACTTGTCAGTCGCATAAATTTTAATGTGTTTATACATTCTTAAATGCTCTTTAAAAAAGTGTTTCTATCAGATAAAAAAAAATCAAACGTAAATCGATCAGTAAAATAAAAAGTCTTTGCTAGGGATCCAAGATCTAAATTTACCCTTCTTCCCCCTGCTGAGAATTTTTTTTCTGGGCATCTATATTCGTATTGTGGGATCCACAAAATTTAGCAGTTCTCATTCATGCGAGCTTAATTTTTTCAAGTCGAAATAAGTATCTATTTTGAATTGAAACCGAAATGATGTTGACTTAGTAAAAAAATATTTTCCATAAAACAATAATAATTGCTGTTCTTCAATTCTTCTGAAAAGACTGTTAAGCCGCGTATTCACTGGGACACAAACGTGGACAAATTCAGGGACACAGACACGAACAGCAACAGTAATTCGTTCGCCTCCCTAGGGGGTAAGGACTAGTTTTTGTTGTGTCTCAATGTTTCCATCTGTGTCCATTTATACCTGTATTGGTGAAGGAGAAGTAAGAAATAATTAAAAAAGAATAGCAGAAATGATATCGAACCGGTATTCATTGAATCTGGAATTAATACGGCGTCCTCACTGTTTGGCAACAGGACACAGAATTATATCGTTTGTAAAATGTCCTGTTTTCCGACAGTAGATGGAAACATTTTTTGGCTGTTCGTGTCTCTGTCTCTCAAAACGTATTCACTGAGGACATTCGCAGTGTTTCCACCCTATGGGCAAAATATTTTGAAAACGGATCCGTTTTATTCCGGGTTATAATCCGTTTCTGGATTATAACCCGGAATTTTCCTGTTTTCCGGCTTCTAAAACGGATTTCGAACGGATTGTAATCAGTCTTACCGGAAATGAGTCCGGATTATTTTCCGTGAAGGCTGTTTTATCGTATTTGTTGGCCCGGGTTATAATCCGTGGAACCGTTTTACAAACGGATTTAGAAAAATTGCCCAAAAATTATCACTGATTATAATCAGGAAATCCGTTTTACAAACGGATTTGGAAAAACAATCAAGATGACAAAAATACCTTCAAATTTTCAGATCCGATGGTCGAAAATAAAAACGGACTGACAACGAATAAAATTCTCATTTTCCGGACCATTTTCTCATTTTTTGCCCATCGGGCAGTTGTTCGTTCGCGTTTGTGTCCCAGTGAATACGTGCGGCTTAGTAAAAAGAAAAAAAGTTTTTCCAAAGTATAATTTATTTGCAGATTTTCGCAAGAATTTCCAGCTTTGCTGGCATTCATGGACTTATTCAAAAGTTACCTAGTTCTGATTATTGAAATCTGAATATCTTCAAAAATATAAGCAAAAAGATTAACTCTGAACAGGGGCCTACCGAAAGGGGGGTAGGGGGGTGAGTCACCCCCCCAGTCAGTTTTCAAAGTCGGCAAATTCTCCAAAATCTTCATCAGTCGGCAAATTGAAAAATTGGGAGATAGCCGCCACCAATTTGCCGCCTAATACTATCCTCAAGCAACGATGAAAAATTTTTTTATCCATTATTACTGTACCTACTCGGCAAATGTTTGAGATTTAGTCGGCATTTTTGCAACGCTCACCCCCCCATTCGAAGAAGGCTCGGTAGGCCCCTGACTCTGAATGCTTAGAGTTGGAATTTTTTGATACTATCTTTTGTCTGACGGAATGTAAATTATTCGCACCTAATACTCGAAATGGGTTACTTGAATACTTGAAGAAAGAGTGTTTAGAAAATTGTCGCTATACCTAGATAATGAGATTTTGAGAACCATTTTTTACATCATTTTTTGTCGCAACTACTCGGTAACTTTCGTCTCATTAATGTTTCACTTCTGCGAACTAATTCCATTCCATGGCGTAATCGCGCACGAGTCTCCAAAGCCCCACATTTTTTTCATCCCTTGAAAGCAAGGAAATTGCTCTCGAGGGAGGCACGAAATTATCGTCATGTCGCGGATGGAATAAGTTTGCGAAGGTGGTTTAGAAAATGGTTAGCGAAGTGCATTTTAATGTTTTCGCGACAAATTCAGCTGTCGAGATGGGTCGCTTATTATAAGCGTTATCTTGAGAGAAAAAGAATATAATTATATGGAGGGGGGGGCGTTAACTAAGCATATTTCTACAAGGGTATGTCGAGAAATTGATGCAGTTATCCAAAAGATGACAATATTGTAGTGGTGCAGAAGATTACAAATGAAAAACATTTTTCAGTACTGGCATTATTGGCTAATTAATTTTCCAATATTGTAGTAACCTTGCAGTGAATACGTCGGTTCCTATTTTGAGAATGCGGGAAGATTGCCGAAAAATAACGAGTCCGAGTGGTTCTCGGCTCATTTCGGGGTTTATATTAATATGTGTATTATTTATTAATTTTTTTAAATCCAAGTTTAACTTCAACAGTTGGACATTTGACTTGTTACTCGAGCAGATTATATCAACAATTTTGAATGTCTCGTTTCTTCATTTCCTCTTTACAATTCGTTGAGTTTTCCTTCCACCCTCTTTGTTTTTTTTTCATGGGTAATGTCATGCTCTCTAAAAAAAAGTATCTTATGATTCATTGATAACTCCTTCGACACTTTTTCACTTCTAGGCGCATATTGAAAAATTTATATATAGCCCATGTATGTATAGGTCTATATTATTATATTTTTCCTTCACGCCCTGTCCCCCTTGTATATCTTCCTTATTTCTCCCCCCCTCCCGCGCCATTTCGTTTATGCCTTAAATTTTTACGATGAGCTTGGTCTTGTCTTTCTTTTTTTTTTTTTTGGTAAACAGATTTTTTACAATTTTTAGACTACTTTATTTATAAACATGTGTTACTCTCTTTAATTTGATAGTTGAAAAGGCATTGTATACGGTTGGCTTGTCGAAAAGAAAAAAAAAAAATCCGTAACGAGAGATGTATTTATTTATCGGTTCATAATGGATAGGATATAATGTGCAGAGTAAATTTTTATTTTGTTTTTCTCTGGTTGGGTTTGTGTGTGTGTGTGTGTGTGTGTATGTGCGCGCGCCTGCCTATGTGTGTGTGAATACGTTTATGACTTGAACTAGCATCGTCATTAGTATATTTCGCAAACGTAACTCTTCTAGAGTGGAATTATGGTTTTCTCACAACTTAATTGACAAGTGTGTTTGAAACAAAAGATTTGAAAAAACTCCAAAGAAAAAAAAAACTAGAGTTGACTAGCGTATTGTGATCGACGACCGTGTTATCATTCAAAACCTGACGACAGTAGTTTGAAAAAAAATTTCGAATAAATTTGAATTTCACGAAGACAATGACGGGTCTTCGAAACGAAAAATAAAAAAAGGAGGAGGGAACAAAAAATTAATGTCGAATCTTGGAATATAGTCAAATATTCAATCAGCGTTTCATTTTGCAGCCGAGTAAGCATTATGATGGTATAGTTGCAAAGAGCTATATTCATTCGCGAATTTTTGCTAGGAGCATTTTGTACTTCGTCACACCGAAAAAAATGCACAAAAACTTTCAATGTGTAACAGATTTACTAGAGGAGGATTTCGGTTTTACCAGATTGTCTTTGGTTTTACATGTGAAAACTTGGGGCTCAGTATCCATTATTATTGTAGTATGTCTATAGTCTACTCGTATTTATTATCCCATCATTCGCTAATAAAACTGAAAGTTCGCTATCTGGTGTTAAGAATTGTAAACTGGCTAACAAGTGATGCATTAGAGTTTGGACTTATTATTATTAAAAATGTGTAAAAATTCGTTTCTTCAATATTTTTAATAACAGAAGGTGTCTAGTGTCATATTCAAGCTTGACGAAATGTATACTACGAGTATATGAATAAAAAATTAATTTCAAGCTTGAAAATAAAAATTTGAATTTTTGAAAATGAGTAAAACTATAACGTCTCCTAGGGTGAAAGCGTTTTCTGCTAGCGTTTATCGATGTTTATTATGGTCGGAACTAGCGCTCCTATAGACTGTTGATGGCGAATAGCTTGGTCACTGCTCAATCGATTGTGGACACACTGTCGATATTTCCATTTTAAGAGGGAAAAAGTACGCGGTTGAATGTAAAACGAAATCCCCCTTGGCAAAAATAAAAAGTATGTTATCATTATAATGAAAAGTTTGAAAAAAATTGATTCTTGTATTATTGACAAAAATGAACTGGAATTTAAAATAATTCAAGTACACTGAAGAGAAGATAATAATATCTAAAAACACTGCTGCATTTGCTCGTGTAAAGAATTGATGTTTTCGAACCTTTTTTATTCTGCCTGTTTTTAATTCCAAGGTCTTGATGCCACAACGACGAAATGTTTATTTTTTTATATCGGCTGTTTTTTCGGCGCGTTATAGTTTTCATTGCCATGGAAAAAAGAAAAAATTCAACTCTCGGGTTAAAAATCATAATTATGCTAGATATTTTCTTGTCTGCGATATATTGCTACCACCCCCCTGCCAGTCCTTTCCTATATTTTTGATTCATTTTGCCAAAACGTCTGAATACTTATTTCCTATTTCCACCTGGCAATAACCCGTTATCAGAAGGGTGTTAGGATTTTTTTATTTTGGTTTTGTTTTTTCGATGCAAGCCACATCGCTGCAGCGTAATATAGTTCTAGACCTGTTCCGGCATTTTTATTGGCCGACTGAAAAATCTTTTCTCTCGCATCCGGTTGCTGGCTTGCTGCTCCGAGCTTGAGGCAATTCTGAAAGATGTGTTTGTTGTCGGAAATTGTGTCTGGGACTGCGCCCCCTTCACTTCGCTGCAGCTGGTTCCCTTTCGCTGCAAATTTTTGCCGTCTTTATAGTACAATCGACGTGTGTTCCGGTTGAATAGAATCCAAATCTGTGCACGTTTTTTGATGGCGCTCTGGAAGTTTGTATACCTTATCAATAAATTACAAGGTCAATGTTACCGAATTATTATGGTGGGTTCGAGAGAGAGAGAGAGAGAGTATAGATGAAGTAGTTGAGGGGGGCGGACGAGTGAGGTAGAAAGAATGGGGGAAAAAATGAACATGTGGCACGTGGACAGGTGTTGTGTGACTGTGTGACCTGTGCTTCTCACTCAGCCCAGATGATATCCAGATTGTGTCTGACGACTGGAAGCATGCGTTGCGTCTATATGTATAAAATATAATGTACATTAGTACGGGTTGGTGTGCCGCACATTATACGTACTATATATGTATATGTATAGTATAGTATAAAAATGAGAGAAAAAAATTCTAGCATTTGCACCCTGCTTTGTTAATTAAAAGTTTTTTCACATTTTACTCGAAACACTCGAAAATATATATTCGGCTGGTTGGTCGTTGACCGTTATTTGTCGAGATTTGTTTTCTGCTTTTCTATAACTTCTAAGCTTGATCACTATCGCCTAATTCCATTGGGAATTGATTTATATATGTACCAGTAATATGCAAAAGAGTCGGTGATTTCGGGTTGGAAAAAATTCTGGTCTGGTGTGTAACCTACTTTCGGTCGTTTAGTTGTTGAAGAAATGGAGGGAAGACAAAGATTTTGATTTATTTTTATTGGTAATTTTCTACATGAAATCGCTTCTGAGTGTGATGGAGAGTTTTGGATGGCAGCCGGAGGACGTGCTGTTCCAGCTGCACTGAGAAAACGACACTTCAGTCTGGGATATTGATTTTAGGAATTTTCACTTCTGTTTCGTATCCCCCTCGTCCTCATACGGATGATACATAATGCAGGGACAAGGGCATCCGAAAGTGTCTTGAAATGTGCTTTTATTGTAGTACTTTTTCCAAAACGATTCAAAATTCTGTGGATGCCATAGAACCGAAAGGACATACTATTGATTTTTCAACTAAACATAGATTATTCAAGACCAGAAATTATTTATCACCTTCCAAACGAAATCGAATCAATCCCCCACAATTTTTACCTTTCACAATAAAAAACTTGACAAAAATGGTTGACATAAAAATATTTTTACTCGTTGGAGGAATACTTCGCTGAAGCTGATGGTTATATTTGGGGTGCTGCCGGGGTGAGGGGATGAATTGTTTTGGATTAAAATAGAACAAAAATTGCTAGTGAAGATTTTTGAGTTTGAAGATTCGAAAAAAATAACTAAAGATTTGATTTATCTGTGCCAAACCTTTGATTTTCCCTCCGCCTCCTCAACATATCAAACAAAATCCACCTGTAGTATTGTTTCGTAAATTATTTTTATTTCAATTATCTCACTTTTTGTGACTTATTATTCAATTTATTTGAATATAAATTCTATTATCGTAGTGAGTGCAGTGCCATATATTTATACGAGTTTGAGACGTACGTTTAAATTGAACATTATTTCTACGAAAGTATTCTTGTGTACTTTGAAACATCGTTTATATTAGGACTATGTTTAACAATAACGTAAAAATGAAAACTAAATTACGAAAAAAATTATAAATATAATTTTGAAAGAAATGTACGAAACATTGACATGAATTTTACGCCTCGATGCGTGTATACTAACGTGCTCAGAACTCAACTAAATTGAAACCCTCATAATAATTTTCAAACTTTCAACTCAATCTTAGCGACGAATTATCGATTGCAATGTTTCGAAAGTTGTCAAATTATTCTAAGATCTTACAAGAGGAAAGAAATAAAATTTTATATCCCAATCGGAGCTCTGATAAGATTACATAAAATTGAAAAAAAAAAAAAAAAAACGGGCCAAGAAAATTTAAATCATGTGGATCAATTTCGTGACTGAAAACATAATTATATAGCCTAATATTGTTCTATAAACGCACGAGGAATGACCTTGATTATTTTTTCATGTTATATATTCTGGGTGCTATTGAGTAGCAACAAGTTGGCTCTGTGTACAAACAAAATATAATGAAATGGAAAATTCAAATTACTGACGACCTAAAATCTGTATAACGATTATATTACAAAGGACATAAATTTAAAAAATAACACTACCTATCAGTTTTTTTTTTTGTTTACAGAAAAAGTTGCGAAATATTTTTCGCAAATTCATTTTCGAGTAATTAACGAATTCATTGAAAAAATTTTTCGCTAATTTTTTCCCTATATAGTTTCTCGAATCGTTTTTCTCTCGAAGAATGTTACTGCTTGAAAATGAAGGGTGGTGAGAGGAGGTTGAAGCAGTGTATTCAGATGGAAGTACTGTATAATTTACATAGAAGTGCATAAAAAATTGCTACCCATATGCACATATGTATAGTCGCCCGAATGATGATCCGAATTGAAAATAGCACACTTTTCTTTAGCTCGCCAATAAAAATATATGTAGTTTGATATCGTTTTAAATTGCAATCAAAAGTCAGCTGGTGATGAAATGTTCGCTTAGTGGGATAATTTGCTGCAACTTTTTTAGAAAGTGAGAGAATGTGATGTAAGTGCAGCAGGTGTGAGGAGAGCGCGAGAAAAAATGAGGTTTTGAAAAAATTTTGTCTGCTTGTGTTATTAAAGTGCATGAGGAAGTCATTTAGAAATTAAACGGCGAAAATCGAGTCAAACTTTGCACCTGTTTGAGCTGACGACGGTATAACTATAAGAACAACAATAATTTGAAACAAAAATAAATCGAGTCCTATCAGAACCTATACATATAGTTATAAAATATGTTACCGTAGGATCTGTCTCAGTTCAATCTTTGAAAAATGATAGATGCGAGGCTTACAATAAAAAAAAAAAAAATAGATTCGCATTTTGAAGGTTGAACTCAGTAAATATTCGTACCATTATTTACCAAGGTAGAAAAATGAATTCTGAACAGCGTGTTTTTTAAATTTATTGTTTGTTAATTGGATTAAAAGTTGATAATTAGTTATTTGGACGACTTATACAAGAAACTCACAATGAAATATATGGTTCGTAAAGTTGTCAATTGTATTTTAGATAGGTGGATTTTTGCTGTACCTCTTCTCTAAGAGGGCACAAATATCTGATATTTTGATGTATTTGACTGAACCTTTCACACCCTTCCTTCCCCCACCCTTCAAGAACTTTGATTTTCTCTGAAGGTAGTCAGTTTCACTGCTGTGAAGGGTGGGCTAGGCTCCGCCATGTTGATAGTCCAAGTGAAATGATCACCCATCCAACTGAGCCACAGATTGTGGCTGCTTGACTTGAATTAATCGAACGAAACTGCAGCACCACGCCTGGGTATCAACGTCGACCGATTATTGCCAAGCATTCGATTAATTCGTATATTTCGTCCCGTTGCCTCCCCCCCCCCCACACGCACAAATCTCTTTCTTGGTCAATCCACTCAAGACAGCTTACGAAGTTCTTATAGATTTTGTTTTGTCTTACAAAGTAAAAATACAATATCTTAGCTTTTATATAAAAATTTCTCTTTTTTTTTGATATGCAGGTCATGAGATATTTTTTTCGTAAATGAAAAATTATAGTAGAAGTACAAACATAAATAACAAATTATGACTTACTATATAGGTACCGAGATGGTTTAAAATCTGTATTTTCCTAATTCAAAGCACGTGGTGTTCACTAATTTTTTGTGTAAATTCAAATCTGATTTAAAGAAACATTTCACTAGCTGTAGTCAAAAACCTGCTTGGTCTAAAGAAAATTATGAATATGGGTCTTGTTATGGTACTTATACATATTTTAATATCTGTTCATCTCAGTCTTACCAGGGCTTCAATTCATACCACATTATATTTCGAACAAATTTCATCTACTCTGAGAGAAAGAGAATTATTTTATTTTAGTTTTCCCAATTTTTTGAGCCTTGTTCAGAACTTTTTTTTTTTTTTTTGTTTTAGAAAGATGAATCTATTAATTTTTCTCATTTCCTGTCATCAGAATGCCAAAAAAAAAAATCCATTTCCTTTAAACATATTTAATTATTCCAAATCGTAATCTTGTATTTGCTCGGTTTATCAGATGTTATTTTCATAAAAGTACCACACGCAGATTTTGTGAAGGTGGTATGTTAATGAGTCTAAGGTTTAATGCAATTGAGTTCGGAGAAGGTTTATATTAAAATAATTTTTTCACGTTGCCATTAAAAATGAATGGTTTCAAACTTTTATTTTTTGAAAATTTTCACATTTTGAAGTTTCTTCTAAAAGTCCAGTATATAAGTATTCTTGTGCTAAAGAAGCGCCATATAATTGAAAGGCTTGTGAGAGATAAGTTGTTGCAGTAGTTGACTTATTTCATCTTTTACTGAGCCAATTTATTCTCTTTTTTTTTTTGCCATATTATTCTGGCAAAGAGTTTCAGTTTTATTCGCGGGCACAAAGAAATTCGAACGGAAATGATTCATGTTTGCATTTTACATTTCGCGAATGCGTAGGACGGTCGAGTTTTTCCAGAAGTACTTATATTATTTTTCCTCGAGCATACTATTCTACTTTATTACAATGTTACTGAAGTCTGAAACTCTGAATGCCAACAGATTGAGATGAATAAATTATTTTTTTTTTGTACGATAGAGACGTATATACGTGCTTGGAGATACATTTTCTTTCAACATTTATGCCTTTTATTAATGATCTCTATAATTTGATGACTTAGTTCTAGAAGCTTATTTATAAGTTTTCTTCTATTGCATATTGTATCACTGGCTTATAGTGAATACTGACGTGAAAGAGGCGTAAGACTTATCTGCCTACGCTTAATTTCTCTTATATCCATTTATCACGTATAGGAAAAACGTCTTCATTAGGCTTGCTAAAGAAAAGAATAGCCGAAGGGATGGTGGTTTACTTCATAAAACTCATATTTTTCTTGGAATTTCAAAAGAAAAGCAATAATTTTTTCATTAATTTTATTGTTTTTGAGGACAATAGGTATATCGCCCCCTGCTTGAGAAATAAATGGTGATGAAGTGTGATGCTAGTTTCATTTCTTCATGTTCTTGAGTGGGCTGGGCTCGATATTTTTTTTTTTGAGGGGGGAGGGCTAAATATTTTTTGTGTCGCTAAAAAAAATTGATTTTCTATCAACAATCTACTAAAAATTGAAAATTGGTTAGTAAAAATAGAATATATAGTTCGAAGAAATGTTTAAGTAATAATGCTTTTATCTTCATGCGCACTCCAGTTTATTTTTTCGAAGTCTGAAAATGCAACCTTTTTCTCCTGCGCACTCAAATTGGTTATACAAACGACAATGCTCTGCTCCCAGCCTCCCCCCAGAATGTCATTTGCCCCTCCCCTCTGAAGCACACTGGCTACACCTCTGTATTGAATGCCTTAACGCTAGAAGTACCAGGTGGCGTCATATACGACGCCACTCAAAATTTTTAGATGGACTACTCAAAGCAACAATATTTTGAGAAACCCCGACTTGTGTCATACGATGCCACCTGGTCTTTAGAGGTTATTCTTGTGGCGTCGTATATGACGCCACCTGGTCCTTTGAGTAATCGTATAAAACCTGGTTTTTCAAGTGTTAATCATGATTTACCGGCGATTTTACAGAGTTTATGGCGAAGAGGTAGCCATCTCATACCGTCATTCTGATGTAAAAAATAACTGTCAAATTTTACACTGACGATATTTGATTCGACTATACTAGGTAGGTATATGGAACTCCTCGAAGGGTAATAGTTTTTCTGGTCTGCTACACTCGATCAGAATCAAAAGAAATATTACTTAAACGAATAATATCGTGACTAGGTTCTCCTCCATACACTTTACGTACTTGTAGATATTTTGTTTCTATAGCCCCCGTCCCCCCAACTTTTCAGCTTCAAGAGACTTGACGATCGAGCTTTTGAAATTACGCACCACTTCCAGTAATAAGTGCGAAAGGAATGGAATACCGAATGGAGAGTGGAGTGGACTTACGATATGTTGATGCTGCGTATAGTGTTGTTAAAAAGCATATTATTATTATTTTTTCCTTTTTTACAACCGGTGGTGGTTGGTTCGGCTGGTGGCAGCATTGCAACTTGTGCTTTAGAGAAGCGATGAGGTGTGGCAACGTAGCTCTTCGAAGGAAGAGGTCGTCGCCGGTTTGTATATTTGAAACACGATTCTGTGGGGAGGCGGAGGTGAGGAGTGTAAAAAGAAAAAAAAAGCGACAGCTGCGTTCGTTGGGTTTCTTTTCAGAGAGTCTATGTAGAGGAGAAAGAATGGTGTTCTGTTTGGTGTCGTTAGGGTATCTACTACTACGTTTTTGATGCACTGGATCGAGTTCGGTTGGGGGATAGAAATGGAAAGTGGCTTTGGCCTGCAGGACCAGTTGCCACATGTTAAATAACCGCCTGTTATCCTCTCTGTCGTACCTTTTCTTTCCTACTACTGTTTTTCTTTCTTCTCCAGTACCCGAGGTACCAACTTTTTTCTTCTTCTTCTTTTTTTTTTTTCTTGCCTCTTCTCGGGGTCTCTATCCGTTTTATATGCGTGCACCCTCTTGTGTTTTTTCTTCTTTCTTTCTTTTTTTTTTTTCCTTTTCCTTCATCCTAGATTATGTATTTGGTGTTCGCGAGGGATCTATATATGTGCGAATGTATATACATGTACCGGCATCATACCTGTGCTTATGGATTGTATTTTTTTCAGTACCTATATTGTATTAGATGTCGTTTAACCCATTTCACCAGAATTGTTTTTTTTTTTTTTTTTAGTATGCGATGGGTGTACTCTTTTTTTTTTTTCATTTTTGAAGGCCAATTCGCTCGAGTTCAAGTATCTGTGAAGTTATTTTCCAACACGAAACATCTGTTGCTGGAAAAATAATGTGTGTTCTATTTAAATTTGTAATCGTTTGGTGCAAAGAAATGTGCCTCCTGGGTGAACTTTTACTCATCATATTCGATAAGAAAAATCTTTGAGAAGATGCAAAATGTAAATTTCAAAAAGTTTAGAAATTCCTCATAGGAACATGGCCGGCTACTTTTGTTTTCCCTGTGTGTAGAAGAGTTTCTCTGATGGCTGATCTCTTTCACTCACCAATTACATTCCCCCCCCCATCCCGCGGCAAAAAACAAATTAAAATTAACACTCGTCCACTCGGAAAAAAATGAAAATTTATAATTTGTGAAGTAAATTTTCTGGCAACATTTTCCTTTTTCGAATATTTTTTGTGTGTAGCAAGTCATAAAATGTTCCTTTTTCTACTTTTTTCTGTGTGTAGCAATGATACACACAAAATTTTCCCTTTTTGACGACTGTTTAGCAACGCTACATTATCTAAGAACGCTGCACACTAAAAATTCAGTGTGTAGCAGTTTGCGCTCCGCTACACCCCAGTCGCCGGTGGTGCTCAGGAAAACTGAAGTCCTTTCAGATTAGTATTGAACATAATTTCTATGCACGAACAAAGCCCTTTTTCTTTTTAACTTTCAAAATTTTAGGTCATTTTTTATTGGGGCTTTGAAATAGTTGGGATATTTCACAACTAGCAATGAAAGTATGTATAAGCTGTTTCATACGAGTGCGAAAATTATTGCCTGCATTTACTTGTGGAATGGATCTATACCTGTATTCATATTTTATACTGACGTCATACTTTTTCTTCGCACTATACCCACGTACAGTAATTCTTTTTCATAAAAATAAAAGAAAATTCATTTTTTCCCCGTCCATCCTGGAACTGGCTGCGTTGATTTGAAAATTCCATTTTAATTATATTGGTGGCTTCAGTGTTTCTTATTTATACAATTTAGCTCCATCAAAAAATATTTATTCTTTGCTTTAAATTCCACGTTGTAGAACTCTCTGGGGGTTAACTAACTTCTAGTAGAAATGAAAGAAATTATGGTCCTCTGATGATCACGCGTTTCCTAATGATCTTTGTAGAAGATTTCCTTTGAAACAGAAACATATTATTATATTCCTATATCTGTGTACCTTCGTTTGCCAGATGTTGGACGACCGATTTTTTTTTTTTAAATCTAAATCCTCAAATGAGAACATTACTTAAACTGTACTCTTCGAGTGGGTGTACTTTTTCCCTTTTTTGTTTTTATATTTTTCGCAGCTCTTTTGAAAATTCATCTTTGCTGTCCTTCCGCTTGAGTAAATTATAAGTAATGCATGAAAAATGGCTTTTTTTCATTTTACTGATGTGAGGTTCTAATTTTTGCAGAGTATTATATTGAATGGTTTTTAAATTTTGTGAAATAATTTTTTTTTTTTTGGCTTCTGTTTTTTCAAACATGATTATATATAAACAGTACTTTTATGGAGATCCTTCAAGTTTTAGGATGAGGATTTTTCCCTCTCTGTTTAGATTTTCAGGGATAATAATTATATTTTCATTAGTATGCTCTCGTTAAATTGATAATATTCAAAGATTCTGATGAATGATGCCAAAAAAATTTGTGACTTTTTTTTAAACTCATAAATGAAGGCGAAGTGTTTGGAAAATTTTAGCCAACAATATTCTTGTCGTTCTGAATCTTTGGAATTACCTTCATAATATGCTTTTTCTTTGAAATGAATAAACCGTTATGAGCCAATTTACATCATGTAGACACTTGAATAAATTTTGATTTATGTTCTTAAAATCATTCCCAGGGTTTTTTTTTTTACCTGGCCGACATCAACAAAAAAAAAAAAAAGAAAGAAAAAAAGAAAACCTGCTGAAAAAAAAACCTGATCTCTCATAAATTTTACTTTTATAAGTATATACCTATAGCTGCTAAAGTGAGGTTATCTTTCATCTCACGTCATCATTTTATGTAATTTATTTTTTTATTATTTTCTACCCCGTACAAAGTTTTCTTTTTGTATCTGTCGCGACCTTTTCAACAACCTTTGGACTCCGAACCGCTTTTATATGAAAGGATTTCCGGAAATTATAAATTTTATTGCGGTTTGTTGTATGATTCTTCACCCTATTTATTGATTTTATTAATCATTTTAGGTACCTTTTTTCCCCCAAACAGAAGCAGCCGTTTGTTTTGTATTGTTTAATAAATGTTTTATTTTTTTCAGTCTGAATTAAATTTTTTTTTTTCAAGCAACTGTAATCTTTCAACTCCCTCGTCTTGTTTTGTATTTTATTTTATAAGGTTTATCTATTTTTCATAATATAAGTATAGGTATAGTTCATTATTTTAATACGGCGCAGTCTATAGAAATGGATATTGGGTATCGTTTATCGCACATTCATATTACATTATTGAAGTCTGGAAGGAAAATTCAGTAGGTAATAAATAATGGCACTTCGATCTCGTTCCCGCACATCTGAATCGGTTTCATTTTACCTTCGAATAGTTCGTGAACTTTTGTTGAATTTCAAATATTGATGGTGTGGTGAAATTTTATCAAAAATAAATCTCACCTTCGCATTTTTTTTTTTTTGATCTTTTAATTTTTTATGAATATACGGACCAGCAATCGAGTAATGTATATATTTAAATGGTTGTAAATTTTCTTAGAGGCTTCTATATAGTCGTGTAACTTTACATCTGCTTCCTTTTTTATTCATTTTTTTTTTTTTCAACTGGATAAAAATCTATGTTTGAGAATTGAAAATTACCCAGCAGTTCAGTGACTGTACATATAATCTCACTGAAAGCCTCTAAAACTTGATATTATTATTATGTATTATTTTTCGGTGTAAATTTTCCCCTCATAAAATCAATTCTGTAAGTATAATATTATCTTTTTGCCCAAATTCAAATGAAAATTTTATTTACGTATTATTTATTATTTTGTCGTAAATTTATTTTTTCAAAAATTGTCTATAATTTTGTTGTGCTTTTTTTTTTTTTCATTTTGAAAAATAATTTTCTATACCAATGCTGACGTCGTTTCAGCAGCGCAGATTCTAATTGTCTTTACTTACGTCGAAGTTGGTAAAAAAAAAAAAAAAAGAAAAAAAAAGAAATGGAAGAGGAAAAATAGTAGTGACTATAATTTTTTACGTAACCGAGTTTGCCCTTTTTGCAATCGTTAGATTGTAATCGTTTGTCCATGTACGGAAAAACCGAAAACCGGTTATGGTTCTATGAAAATGTATCATTTTGCTCTCTTTTGTCTTTTGTTCATTTTTTTTCCTTCGCAGTTTTCATTGCCTATCTCAATAACGAAAAAATTACGGTCAGGTAGGAAAAAATAACGGTCACTTTTAAAAGTTCCGCAATTTTTTCATATTTTATGTTTCTTTTTTATCTTTGATTAATATTTTTTGTAAAATTCTAACTGCGCACTAAAAGAAATTTGCACCCTAATTTTTAACGAATAACGCACTGAGGGGAGGACAATTTATTCATAGTAGGTGTAAATTATTTAAAATGTGTGCAATACTTGCGGAGCAATCTGAAAATAGAACGTCGCACTAATTTTTGATTTTTTTTAATATCATTTTTCAATAGTACCTTTACGCACTGTGACGAACATTTTTCTTCAAATCTCCAATTCTTAGTATCTTTTTGCTAATTATTTATACAACATTTTTACTCTCGACTTTCAAGTTTTTTTTTTCTCTCTACTTGTTGGTGGTGGCTTTTGGTACCTTTTTTAGTATTTATAGTACGATTATTTTTTTTTTCACATTTCACGATGGTTTTTATTACTCCAGCTACCTAAAATCATAGTGCAAAAAAAAAAAAAAACTCAATCACATTATTCTGGTATTTTGATTTCTGGCCAGATGGAATTTACGAAAAAAAAAGAAAAGATATCCGGATTCGTCGAAATTTCTACTGAATTTCAAATTGTTTCGCCATCGTGTCGCGTGCCATCGAACAAAACAGAGAAATAAATGCACCTGCTTGAATAGATTCGCCAAGACGATATTGTGAGAGAGGGATAAAAATGAGGAGATCAACGATCTAAATATTCAATTAAAACTGCCTTCTCATTTAAATTTGTGTTCATTTTTGTGCCCGCATATTATCTATTTATGTGACAATTTTTTTTTTTTTGAGATTTTGTTTTTTATTTTAAAAAGTTTTCTATTCGTAGACTATATTATATTAATCTAGGTATTATAATGCCAGGTGTGCTTGACAAAACATTACTCCTTTAGCAGATTTTAATGAAACACATTATCGCAAATCAACTGCAATCTGAAGGCCAACTTTCGAAAAATATACGGAGCTATTGAACTTTTAAAGGTTTAAAAATCTCGGCTGCACATTCAGGTTTAGAAAATGGGTGTAGTGATTTTTTTTCTTCGAATCCTGTACGAATACGGGCAGGTGCACTTGAGGAACCTTCATTCTTTTGTAGATTCTTCATAAATTAAATAAAATCTGGTTTCAATAATGGATCAGGAGTTATTGAACTGTCGTGTTATAAAATTGAAAAATTTCTGATTTCTTGAATTGGAGAGTGGGGAGCGGGTAGAAGTAAGACTTGTTCAAAAATTATATAATATATTGTGTTTTGTAAGTACCTACCATCATAATTATTTTCGTTTATGAAGGCTGTGTAGATTGTTGAATCAAAAAATAAAAAATTCGAAATTGTTGGCTTCGATAAGTAATATTTTTCTTTTTCAATGATAAAAATTTGCTTTAATAAATCTCAAGATTGAAAATTGTCTCACCTTGGCGTAGCCTCTTTTTTCTCGAAAATTTGAATTCCCATTTAGCGAGCCTCTTTTTTCTCTAAAGTTTAAATTCCATCTAGCCAGCCTCTTTTTTCTGTAAAATTTTTCCCATGTAGCCAGCCTCTTTATCTCATAAGAATAATATATTATCGTGGAATGGAAATTTGGAAAAATAATACTTAATTTATATTTTCTTAAAACATTTTGTTCGTTTGTGAGGTAAAATTTACTCTTGTCTCTTTGGAGGAAAAATGAAGCTGCGAATTTCCTGTCACGTCAGCAAGTGCAGTGCTTCTTCTAATTGTAAATCGACAGAAGTCTGCGCCAGTGCCTCCTCACGTACCTATTTTCAGTATTTTTCTCTTTTATACTCGATCGAGTCGTTTGAGTGTATCGTGGTACGTAAAAATATTCCACAAGTACGTTTCTAGCTGACTGAAAAAGAAAACAATTTTCATGTATGAGACCTTAATGCATTGTGCTCTTTGAATTCCTTGCTAATAGCTACGTAGGTTTTGTTTTAAACTGTTTAGTATACAGTGTTTTCAGTGAAAGGTTAATCAGCCATTAAAATACGCGAACGAGAAATGTAAATATTTTATAAAATTCAAAAAGAATATATTTCCAAGTTTTTTTATATTTTTATTGAGGTATTGTTTATACCTACCACTAAACAGAGTTATACATAGGAGCTTTATGAAAAATACTTTTTTTATGCAAAGAGGCACGTTCTTTCGATTCTGTTTGCTTTCAATACACAATAAGTATAAAACAAATTATTTAAATTCTTCGAAAGGAAAAAAATAGCATTTGACCTTTATTAATGAAGCATTTGAATATTTTACTTTCATGGTTATCTATAGTCGATTGAGAGTGGAGCGAGATTTTGCTATGCTGACGATAGTTTACTTAGAAAACTGCTCACTCAGCTGGGTTCCGACTTTCTTAGGAATGAAATTTTATTCCATCATCCCTGCAGAGTAATGGGAATTTCATCTGAAAATTTATTCGTCCGTTTCGGTCAGAATTAAATTTTTGTCTGCTCAATATTTAACCTATATAGAATCATCATCAAAGGAAACCGAAACACATTATGATAGAACGAATGATTGTGTTAACATCTTATATGTTAATGCATAAAAAATAAATACCGTACTATAATAAATTAAATAATAAAAATTCAAAAATTCAAAACAACGAACCACCAAGAAAATTAATTGAGAGATTATAAAGATTATTGAGAAAAACTGTTTGATAACAACTGCGATCGGCGCGCGCACGTAATCGATCTCCGCCATCGATTTTTAACCTCGTGTTAAATTTCCAAATTTATTCCCGTATAACAAAAACAAAGATGTTAACACATCAAAAATAAATGATTCCACTGCTATTTTCCCTCTCCCGGGCAATTTTATTTGTCATTTTAGAAAGCGTGGCTTGAGGGGGCTATGTCCCCTCTTGCCTTGTTAGTCCCAGAGGTACGTTGCTTCAGAAATTTTGTAGTATAAAATTGACATTTTCAGTAATTCACTTTGCATCACTGGAGAATTTTACAATTTACATTTTTTTCCAATACTTCATCTTTTCTCTTTATTTCCTGAGGAGTTGATGAAAATACAAACACTTTTCATATAATGCATAAGTAAAAATGATACCAAAACCATAAACAACTTTGTCAATTATTTTGTCTATTTTCGCGCAAATATCCACTTTCATCGAACTTTTTCCATTTTCGTCCAACTTTGTCCAACTTCGTCCATTTTTGTCTATTTTCATCCAATATCTTCGTATAGATTGGCTAGGTATTTAAAATTGAAATTTTTTGGCTAGAAATTCTGTGGTTAACTTTAGAATTTCGGGGATCTAAAAAGCAGGTACACTTGAGTCATTCATTTTCACGTATAGACTATAGAAAACAAGTCAATTTAAATTGTATTCCATAAATTCTTACCTATTGACACTGAACATAAATTTCCTGGTAAGTTGATCGAAACATACGAGTATTTAAAAAATACCTACGCTTTTTTTGTCATTGTTGATATTTTTCTAACGTTTTCCTTTTCCTTTTATTTTATTTTGTCTCTATATAGATTGTCTAATGATGCGGATTTTAATGTTCTAACTTGCATTCTTGTTGAAAATAAGAATATAATCGCGGTGTTTTTTTTTCTTTGTGTTCAATGATTACCTTCAGTTTTATCAAATTGAAAAATATCAGCGAACTTGAAAATCGTTGAAGTTATTCTGTTTACGTGACCACATTTTTATGCATTTTTACCAAATAAATGCAGCCTTGTACAATATTGTACTTCCCGTTTCGTTATCCGCAGTCACTACGTAGGAAAAAGTGATTTTGTTTTTGGTATAGTTATGCACAATTTTAAGCATATCAAATGTAGAATTTTTACCATATACCCATGGAATATTTTTGTTCAAACATTTTTTTCATAGAAATGTCGATTTATGCCATTCTATATAGTCCTCTTGTATTAAGGGAGGATGCAGATCTATTTTGGTAGAAAAAAAAATCAAATTTGAGTTTTCTCCTATTTTTGATTATTCATTATTTTCTCTTCAAAATTATGTTATAATTTGTCATTGATTTCTGTTTTTAGTGTCTGAAAATTGTGATTTTGGAGGGAAAGAAATTCTTTAATATCTATTTATATGAAGAAAGGTACAATACTCAACTATTCAAAACGAAGCCAAATTCATATCAATGCTGTTTAGGAACTTGGTCGTTTGAAAAATATGCATATTAATCGCATTATAAGGCTAGTTCTCATTAATTGTGATATATTTTCAACAACAAGGGAAAATTCATCTTATAATTTAAGGGTTGTTATTTTAGAACATACTTTTTCTACACTCATGTTCCTTTTTCTGAGGATTGACTGCTCCGATCGGGTTGATATTTTTTGAATTTTTTTTCCACAGTTGTACTCCACAAACAGACATACAGGCTTTTTTACTTCGCACAATTACAAGGCGTTGTATGTTTTTTTATGTCCAAAAAAACGTAATTTTTTAAGGGATTTCTCGAAAAGTGGCTATAATTTTTCAAATTCCATTTGAATTTCAATATCCCTGTGTAGAAATTTACTCCAAGGTTGCGTGAAGAAGCCTTTAAAATTTCAGCTCTCTAGCTATAAAAGGCTCTTGAGAAAAAGGAACATGAAAAGGCCGCCAAAAAAGCATGGTGAAAACCGATTCTGCATCCTACCTTAAAAGCAATCATCTGCTCAAAAATATAAGATTTACAACTTGAGATACTTTTTTATATATCACATAATTTATTTATTTATTTCATTCAACAGGTTATTATACCTAACAGAAAGTAATAACTCGATAACAATCTATGCAAAACAAAACAATAACATATTCTTAAAATCAACCCTTCTTAACACATATACATATTTATACATATACATCAATACACACTACCCTTAAAATAATTTTGAGAATTTTTATTATAATATCAGAAGCAGAACAATCACATATTTGATTAGAGACCTAAAAGAGGTCCATTTTGCCAGCCCCCACCATTTGAAATATTGACTCAAAATTCTACACACTAATTATGCTCAATTTGTGCTGATTTGTGCCGTAAATTGTAGAATTTATGCTAGCCTCTTTCTAAAGATATTAGCAAAAAACCTTGGGTGGGGCTGAAGGAATGCTAGCCCCCACCATTCAGAATTTTGACCTGAAACTTTGCGCACCAATTGTGCTCAATTTGTGCTAATTTGTGCCGCCGATGTTAGAATTTGTGCTGCTCCCAGCCCCCACCATTTGAAATTTTGACCTGAAACTTGGCACACCAATTGTACTCAATTTGTGCTAATTTGTGCTGCCAATATTACAATTTGTGATGCTCCCCTTAACAAGTTACAGCCCCCGCAAGTTTTAGGCTCAGCCCTCACCATTTGGAATTTTGAACTGAAACTTTGCACACTAATTGTGCTCAATTTGAGCTAATTTGTGCCTTCTTCAGCCCCACCCAAGGTTTTTTGCTAATATTTTTGGAAGGGGGCTAGCACAAAGTCTACAATTTGCAGCACAAATTGAGCACAATTAGTGTGCCGAATTTCGAGTCAAAATTCCAAATTGTGAGGGCTGGCGAAATGGACCTGTCTTAAAGAAGTAGTTTTTACCTTATAGACAATAGTATCGTCAATCGTGTTACTTAATTACACTTCATTTTGGCCTCCTCTATTTCACTTGGATAATTGTTTTTTTTTTTTTTGTGTTAACCGCCTTGACCCCTCACAGCTCATTTGAAGCAGGCTCTAAAAAAATGGAAATTTGAAAGAAAAAAAAAAACGAAGTGTAAAAACCTGTCCACCGACTCCCCAAGTGGAGAGCATCTGTTGCATTTTTATGACCATCTAAATCGCAAATACCAATTAACGGGAACGCGAATCAATTTCAAAAGAAGTACAAAAAAAATCGGTTTTCGGACGCACGATCGACATTTTTGATAAGGGTATTTCCTTTTGTGAGAAAAATGGACACGCGCGCGTGTCGCCTTTTTTTTTCCTCCCGTCATTTTTTTGATTTTTTATATTCAATTTTTAATTCATGGTTCCATCCAACCGGTTTGAATCGGTTGTTCTTCTAGTTCTTATACTTGGGTTTTTTTGGGCGATGGGGTAGAGGGGATTTTAGGTAAGTGCATATGAAACTGTAGACTAGCCGATGTAGAAAGAGGGAGATATAGACAGAGGAGAGAGTGAGTGAGTAAACTATATAGAAGAAGTTGGAATTACGCCTATAGCCTCAGCCAAAGATAATGGTTCCGAAGTTAGCAAAACACCTGGCGTTTGTTGGCGCCCCAATTGCTTCGCGTTTGTCTGGCTGCTACCTTAAAAATTTCGCCCGTACACTCGTTTATATATATACGTATATATATATATTTATAAAAATGTAGAAAAGAAAAACCACCTGCTTTTTTTTTTGTCTCTCTAGCCATTTTCGGTTTTATGGAAGTGTGTACGTAAGCGCACAGATGGGGGTGGGGAGACTTGGGTTTGTATGTGTGAGTGTAAAAAAAGGTCTTCGCGTATGTGTTTGAATGGGTGTAAGTTCGATGTATCAAATCATCGCTGGGTTTTGTTGGATAAGGGTGAGGGAGACTGAGATTTAAGAGATGAAGAGAGAAAGGAAGTGTAGGTAGACGAAGGTAGAATTATGATAATATATATGATCGATAATACGAGTATTATAAAATATGATGAATTTGTGAAAAAGAGTAGACAACCCTTACGAAGTTCGAGGCTTTGATATCATGGTGTGGTTCCATGCTCAGAAGTCTGATACGTGTCAATATAATAGTCGAGTAATGTATTCCAAAGGAAACCTTCATATTACTGTGATGGTTTTCCTCATTGGTAAATTGCATGTTTCCATGAATAAGATAATCACAATGCAGCCAAAATTTTGAATGAATTCTTATACTGAGAACTGGAAGCAGTCTTTATAAGAACTCTCAGAAAATTATTTTTCAGTTTCACACCCCTCAAAATGGTCTCATGAGAAATAGTAAAATAGTAATTTTTGTTTATTAAATTTTTCTCACTGTCTTTGATTGAACTGAAAATTAGAATTTTTTTTTACAGTGCCACCTTTTTGAAAAAATTGATTTTGGCATTATTTGACGAGTCTGGAGCTATGTGGGTGCTGAGATGAAGAAATAATATGATAGTTTAACCCGTATTTATACCTCAGGGAACCTACAGTTTAGCCAAACCCATAATAAAACTTTATTAGTCTAACGGGAATTTGGCCCTTCTAAAGGAAACATATTAATGCTGCATGGCTTCCTGACGGCTTCTAGGGGTGCAAAAGTGAAAATAAAAGCTTCGGCTTAAGCTGGTGTGGATTTTTCTTATCTACCCTTTTGGCTCTGATCCTGATGGCTTATATGTATCTATAAGAAGTAATAAATACGCAGGATAAGTTTCATAATACCCGCGGTACCGCTATACTCGATGCCAAATTTTTCTACGACTTTCCCACATTGTCTCACCGTTATGACTGCGTGTCCTTCGAGGAATGCGTGAATTTTGGCACCGGTGAAACAGGCGGAGGAATTTGTTGGCACCATCTGGGGGTCGAAGAAACTTCGAAGGTTAGCACAAAATATTGGCGTCCAAGGTCGGCAAAGATCGAATTCTTTCTGTAACACTGTCTGCTGGTTGGGCTAAATATTTTGAAAATTATGTAACTTTTCGTTGGAATACGTACGAATACAGCGGCTTTGTTGATACAACATTCTTTCTGTTTTTTTTTAGCAGGTTTTATTCTATTAATTTTTTGGTCTGACTTTCTCAATTAGGTGCGGGATCCTCATGGTTAATCGTTTCATGATTTCAGGATTTCAAAAATACCCATCTCGCATTTTCATATTTCTTAGTTTCTTTCTTTATTTCTTTATTAGTGTGAGGGTGGAGTGGAATCTGTCTGGTTTTTTTTTAGCAGGTTTTTTTAGTCATTTTGGTCTTACTTTCTCAAATAAACGTGGGACCCTCGTAGTTAATCGTTTCATGATTTCAGGATTTCAAAAACATACCCATCTCGCATTTTCATATTTATTTGTTATGATGGGGGGGGGGGGGGGAGCCGTTGATATAAATCACTAATGATGACTTTGAAAGCTAATTACAGCAAAACGTACCATACCAATTGGATCGAGCTGAAATTTCTACTATGCATTAATTAAGGCTTGAGAATTTAGTGAGTTGAATATATTTCATGCCGATCAGTGCGTTGATTTTGGAAAAAAGTCAAATTTTCAAGGATGAAAAACGTGGATTTTTCTTTGGAACGCGTGATATGAATAGAACTATTAAACCAAACCGGGCTGAAATTCAAACCAGTGGTCAGTCTCGATGACATTTATAAGTCCAGAAATTTCATGACAAATATTTGCAAAAATGTTGCCAAAAACCGATGATACTCGTATTTGATGATTTTTGGTAGGAGCAGATTTCTTCGAATTCTAACGGATTTGTCAGCTTTGATGGCTTCTTGTAGGAAAAGTACGTTAATGATTGAGCTGTGAAATTGATATGATGTGCAAATATATATAGAAGCTTCTAAAATGTACCATTATCCAGTTTCAAGCCAATTCGTTGGTTGGGTTTTGGTAAAGAATGGTTTTCAAAGTTCAGAACGTGAATTTTTCTTCGCAACTTGCCGTGAGGTTTCCAAAAGTAATTCAATTTTTATTCAATTTTCGCAAAATTCTTGAACATAAACTTTTAATGTTATACGAGTATGAGACCCTTCTAACTTCGCTTGAAAACCTGCTTTTCTAGCAGGGCTTGATTTTTTTTAAATGAAATACTCTATTTCTTTTGACAGCGGATATGTTATCTAGATCAAATTTTAATATCTTCTAGTTTATTATTTTGAAACTAAATTCCCATTATGACCATTGGAATGGAAATTATAGACGCTGTTCGATCAATAGTACCTATATTGCGGAAGATTGGGGAGTTTGGAGTTGAAATTTTCCTTTTCAAAACAAATTATCTACTCAAAAAAGCCGAAAAAAATTTGCGAACACTTTACCGCAGATACATAGGCTGATTCATAAATTTCCGCACTGCTTCCATATATCTCTGAAAAAAGGTAAAAAAAACACTACCTGCATAGGCATATAGAGGAGAGTCTTTTATGTTAATATGTATACCAAATTTCAAGTCAATTGAACCATCCAAACGCCTACAAGGTCTATGTATACCCAAGTCTATCAAAATAAGCTTATGGAAAAAAAATGAGGGGAAAAAATTTTCAAGACATACTGAAGCACAAATTTATAAATTGGCTCACTGTGAAATTTAAATCAGAGTTGGGAGAGGAAGAAAATATTGCCAGCCAGCAACACAGACAGCAAATTGTTTATTTCATCACTATAAAGACTGTTTCTGGCTGTCCGGACAGCCGAATATGTTTAGTTGTGATGTGACCGCTCAAAAACTGTTTTTGCCACTCCAATACTTGCCTCCTATACATCGGGCCTTTGCCATATACTTTTTTTCATTTTCTTTTAATGTTGTATCCAAGTTTTATTAGGCAAAAATAAATGAAACAGTGCATGCCTCTGCTCTTGCTTCAAAGGAGAGATGTGAAGGGAGAAATTTGCCTTGACAAAATAATTTTTTTTCCATGGATTAAAAAAAAAGATTTTTATAATTTACACTGTGCAAGTTAGAAATGAGCTGTCATCACAATTTTTTCACCACAAGTAGCCAATACATTAACAAAGTCAACCTTGTGTTTGTTGGCTCAATTTGCAGTGTTGCCACTGCATCAAGGATTACTTCTCTGGGACCCTTTTTTCCATAGGCTAATTTTGTTGAGCTTTGGTACGGATTGACCATAGAGGCATCCGAATTGTCCAATTGAATTGGAATTTGGGTTACATATGCAAAACACTTCACCCTACACACCTATGCAGTTAGTTAGTTTTTTGGGACTTTTTGTTGTGGATATATTGAGATAGTGCGGAAATTTATGAATCAGCCGATGTAATGTAATGTTCTATTTTTTTTTTCGTTGAGATGTATAAAATTTCTGAAGTTGTTGCGTACCAGGTATTATTGAAATTTAAGTTAAATTTCTGAACCTCATCAGCGTTCGGTATTATAATCGATGAATTGTTTTTGAATTTCGATTGCATAACCTCGAAACCCCCCATAATAATACTCGTACAACACCCAAAAAATTGTACGAATATTCCATAGAGAACGGTTTCGAATAAATACAGCGAGTCATCGAATAAAGGAAAAATAGTGCCAACGTTATCACTAACGTCAATAAATTTTATCGTTCATCCAGGATTTATCATTTATTTACCTTCACTTTTTTTTTGCATTCTTTTAAATTCTTTTTCGAATGTTATTTTCCACATCCACCAACGAAACTCGTGCGTGCTTTAAAATTTCCGAAATGGAGCTCGAGTAAATAGGTTGAAGAAAGAAAATAGAAGCATGTAACTAAAATGTGAGAGTGGAGGAATAAAAAAGCACAGGTACAACAATTGACACTTTTGAATAACTTGTGATTTACTGCTATAGTATCTCAAAAACGCGTCTATTTTGGGGTACAGAAATACACAGATAAATCAAGCTGCGAGAATCATTGTTAAAAGAATTATCTATTTTCAGCGCAGATGTTGAATCATTTTCATTCGTATTATATGCTCCATATATACCCAATGTATATACCGAGTCTCCGGCAATGAACACCGATTTAAATGAGAGAGCAGTTTTAATTGAATATTTATAGATTAAATTGATCTCTTCTTTGTTTACACTTTACATCTCACTGGTGGACAGTTATCATTTGCCAGTCTCCTATCACCGCAAATTCATCATGTATCGAGTCATCCACCAATCAGTTTGAAGATTAATTCCCACCAGTGAAAAGTAAACAATAATTTGACGTCATTTGTAAACGCTCTATAGGATGGAACTATGTGAAATTTTATGAAAGGAAAGTAAACTATTATCTTTGAAATATAGTGGAAATCACTTATAACGAAACCGGATAAAACGAAATATCTGTTATAACGAATAAAATCAAAAGTCCCGGCTGAATTCCCATTAACCCTATGTTAAAAAAAACTGGATATAACGAATCCTTTTATAGTGAAATGCCTGATATTACGAACACTTTTCCCCCTGTTTCAACGAATTAAATTATATTTTTGCCTGCATCGAGATAAAAATGTTGCGTCGTGCTTTTTCTACTGAAGAAAAACGTCAAATTATTTCTAAATTTCAATCGGGTGTAAAAAATGGTGAGTTATCCAAAGAGTGGAAGACTTTGGCCTCAACGATTTCCACAATTTGGAAAAATAGAGACAAAATTTTGAACACTCAGTGAATAAAATCTGTCTTTTGGTCCAAATACTCTACATAGGTGTGTCTTCATTTTTGTAGGTAAACAAGAACTTCTCGTAATAACTGCTTAGAATGAAAAGTTTGTTATAATCGGTTATTACTAGAAGTTTGTTGTAATCGGTTATTACGAGAAGTTCGTTTTATCCGATACATCGGATAAAACAAACAACCGCTTATAACGAAAAAAACCTTCAGTCCCTTCATTTTCGTTATAAGCGGTTTTCACTGTACTTGAATTTTTTCTCTTTTTCGTACTGGTTATTTCTTAGATTTTTTTTTTAGGAGCTAAAAAATAATTATTATCAAATCGAAAAATATTTGTATCTGTACAAAAAATTCTCGAGTTGAATAAATCTTTCTTTGAAAAATATTAGGTGTTGATTTAGGACTTTTAAGTCACCTGTTGAAAAACACTATTTCATTAAGTGTGTATTTTAAATATGAATTCTTTTTACTACAGACGTTTAGTCGAAATTTTATGTGTCTGTGTGCGTCCAATGTGTATGATGACGTCATCGTATACATATAAGCTTGATGACGTCATCGAGCATATGTAACTCTGATGACGTCATCCTTAATAAGACTTAGTTTATTTTGAGCTACAAAATGAGCTACAAAATGAGCAACAAATTGAATTCAGTTTTTTATATAAAACAGGAAAATGTTGTATGCTTCAAGTTTGATTTGAAAATGTTTTTACTAAAAAAAAAAAAAATGAATGAACCTTTTTTATATAGGTACTCGTACAATTGATGTAAAAGAGAATTTATCGTCGCCTTCACGACTCGTCGTGAAGGCTATAGCTATTTTGTGAGGTTCTATATCTTTTTCTGAGAAAAAACTGAAGTATATTTTGTGAAGTTCTACATATCTCTTTTTGAGGAAAATAATGATAGTTTTAGTTAGAAAATTGTTTAGTTCACCATAAAATAAGTTGAAATTATCAAACTTTCACTTTTTTCCCCACCAGTTGCACACAGTCTCCCATTTCCTTTTGTTATCTCTTCAGTTTTATGATCCGAGGAATTTTTAATTTTGATTGTATGTGAGCCTAAACATATTATAGCCAATCCTTTGAAAGTCCCAAAGCGAAATAGAATTAAACAAATTGCGTCGAACGATCATGTAGAATGGCGGGTGCGAAAGCCATCGTTATATAAATATATATATATACCATTCTGCTAATTATTTACCCTCTAGTTATAGGTTTAACTCATCAATCAGTCGAAACCGGCGATTATATTAATTAGCTCTTATAAGTAGATACTGCAGATTAGAAGTAGTTTGAAAATTGAATTTATATGCATGCCGAAAGTGATGTAAGTGCCCTATATCGATTCTCTGCACAGCGATGAACGTCATAAGAATGAAAACGAGATGAACGCATTCGTTAAAATAGAATGGATATTTCGCCCACCCCTTATTGTGACCATAAATGCAAAGGAAAAGATGACATGCTGTTCATTTACAGCGGATAATGTAAATAATATTTTACTTCATTTTACCTGTACCAAATTTATACGGACGAACAGCGCTGAACACATTAAAATGTACAAATTTAGAAAGAAATTATCATCATTTTCCTCACTGTCAGTGACTAAAATTATTTTCTTATTTTGGTATTTGTTGCAAAGAATCTCAGGTTATTTGAGATTTCATAGTTCAGTGGTAACACTGCGAAGATATGATGAGCATAATACTCACTCGTAATATTTGTGACAGTACAGATAAAAATTTCTCTCTTCCAGCGTCAGATTAAGGTTCCCACCCATTTTCCTTAATTTCTTTTTCCCTAATCTTTTTTTCCTAATTCCATTATACCTAATCCATTTTCCCTAAAACCAATATATTCCTCATGGACATTTGTCCCTCAAACAATATTCCTCATGGATATTTTCCCTAATTTTTTTTCCTTAAAAACTGATTGTATAAATTGCTTAGTACCTCATTATTTCTGAGGACTCACTTTGCAAAAGTTGGCAGAACTTGGCAAAGGCTCTGCCGCTCTTCGTTAATTATGACGTGTCGGGAGAAGAAGAACCTACGTATCAAAACACTTTTCAAAAAAATGATTCTAAGAAATTGATTTTTTTTCTTCAATTTTCTGATTCATTATTCCTTCGTTTTCTCTCAACAGGTCACAGTACAGTATATAAAATGCCCCCTCCCCTTGTTGGAAATGAAAGTTAATTGTTGTCACCCATCAAATTCTTTTTCATAAATGACATAATCTGGTGATTTCGCTTGAACTTTTATTATTTATAATTTTGATCATTTTGCTATTTATATTTACTACAATCTGTGGGGGGGGGTCCAAATTTTTTCAAAGCATGTGCTAAAATGGTTAGATTGTGTTTTTTTTTTCAGCATGAAGGGCGAAAGGTTCAAGAAAATTGATTTTTTTGTGGATTATCGGTTTATTTATTTTTGATTGGGGGGATTCTCCCCCTGGATCCGCCACTGCTTAGCTCTGTTGAGACTTAACCGTGTCCTTGCGAATAAATTGTTCTTGAATTTTTCTACATTTTTTTTCTTTTGTAAAATTAATTTTTTTTTCTGATTATTTTTTTTACAGATATAAGAATCCAATTAAACGAACAACTAAGATGTCTGGACACGCGTATGGAAACGCAGGTTGCCGTCGTCTCCGAGTTACAGGATTTTTTTCGTCGACGAGCCGAAGTCGAGTTGGATTACAGCAAAAATCTAGACAAACTATCAAAAACATTACAATTACGTCACAAAGAACAAAAGCAGAAGTGAGTAACTTTGTTTTCTCAAAATTGTTAGCATTCATGCATTATATATATACAGATTCCATGTGCTATATACATCACATTAAGAAATGCGAATACGAGATTTGGAGGTGTGAGAAATATATCGTATGAGACCATATTATACGTATGTATATTATGTGTATGAGACATACTCGTAATTGATTATAATATTGATTTACATTACTTTGATAATGTTTTTTTTTAATGGACATAGGTACAGCTGCTCTTTTCTTTAAGGTATGACGATATCTTTTTACTTTGCTCAATCACGTGTTCATAAAGAGATATTTTTACATTTTGACATCCGCACCATCTCCCATCCATTACTTTCGACTCGAAAAGTTTTCTTCGTAATGGGTGTCGTATCGATTTTCAAAGCTATAATAACCATCATAAAGCTCTCTATGTGTATGTTTCCATACGTGTAGATGTGGGTTCGCGGTACCTACACTCGATAAATTGTCCTTTATAAAATTTTCTTTTTTTTCATTACCCATAACTAGTAGTTTTTCTCTGCTGAAAGATTTCTCGTTGGAGAATTGTTTAACCAGTTGTGAAATGAAATCCGAATCCAAACGTAGTGGAAAATTAGTTTTTCACCGTGGATCTTATACGACTTACGGTTAGTATTAGGATAGTAGCTGTGCCAGATACAGTTACGTTCTCTAACTTTGGTTGAGTTCAATTTTGATTCTCGTTGAGTAAAAGTATTATTCACCGCATCCATGGACGAATGTAGATCCATAATCTTTTCGTGAAATAAGGTTTTACTTTTGAGTTCTATGAAATGGCTTTCGTATTTTTAGCAGATTTTCACTTTACGAATACTTGCGTGCTTTCTTGCGTATCTACTTTTATTGGAATTTCAGAGGAAAGTGCAATTTCTTATACGATATACTGAATTGTATGCTTGAATTAACACAAGAAATAGCAGGTTTTACTCGATTACTCAAAGGACCAGAGTAACCTCAGAAGACGCATGTGACGTCGTATGACACAAGTCAGGGGCTCTCAAAATATTGGTCCTTTGAAATGTCTATCTCAGAATTTTGAGTGGTGTCGTATATGACACCACCTGGTACTTCTAGTATTAAGTCGAATATCGACTGATTTGGCCTTTGTCAAAGATCTAATATTGAAAAAAACAAATTTGGAGAGAAAATGGAAATGATATTTTGCTTTACCGATTGATGGATAAGTGCAGTTTGTTATTCTTCCATTCAAACTATCTATTCGTCAATATATTCTCAATATATTTGAAGGATGTGACGTCATTTTTCTTATATTATTGAGATCCGAACAATGTTTCTTCCATTCAAACTATCTATTCGTTGATATAATTATTCTCAATATATTTGAAGGATGTGACGTCATTTTCCTTATATTATTGAGATCCGAACAATGGAAAATTGATACAATTTAACACTATTTCAAAATTTTTTTAATTAATCAAATGAACATTATGAACTTGACGCTTTCACGTAAAATTTTGTATTGAAGTCATATATTTATACTCGTATTATTTATAAATGATCAATCTCAAGATTCAAAACTTTTAAAGCGTTTTATATTGAAAATTATCAATTTTTATAGTGCAATGAATTTTCAAATTCTAAATTGAAAACTTCATAATTTTGGTCCAGTGGGTTTTACAATAGCTGCGAACCACTTAAAATCCTTGTTGAAGTCTGTGGATTTCAGAAATGAGGTTCTCAATATTAACATTTGAAATTGAGTGCTTTTTTTTTCAAGAAGGGCGTATCTCAAAAAAGTCGGTTTTGAGAAAAATACATTTGAAATATCCAATTGATCATAACTTTTTTTTACAATGACTCAGAGACAAGCGGTTTTTTGTGTTCGATTGCTACATTCCTCCTCTCTAAGAATTGCTAATGAGTTAGTGGATTACTGGGCAAGGGCAGAAATTAATATGACGTGTTCCACGAAAAAGGACATATGCATATCTAAACACAAAATTTTCAGGAAAGCAATTCAAATATTTTATCAGTTCCTATACTCGTACTTGGGTGCATTTTTTAATGATCGATCCACGTCTTTATAGTTGCCCCAAAATAATTGACTAAACGAGAATTCATTTTTTTTTTTTTTTTTGATGCGTCGCCCAACGGTCCCTTTTTTGTGACAAATCACGTAATTATTATGTTTCTGATAAATTTTCTAATAAGTTTACACATTCTTGATTTTAATATAAAGTTAAAAGTATCAAGTAACAAATTTTATTATGGTCTACACGTCATTTTGTATGGGGCATATATATAGTTATCATTACCTAGTAGCGTGCTATCTCGTAGAAAATTTGTCATTAATGATTTATATTTTTACAACGCAATTTAGTTGTAGTTTTTCAGTTCATCACACGTCATATGTTTTAATGAGTTTTTTTTTTTTTTTTCAACTTTTTCCTAATCTCTTTTCAAGATATCGTATATTTTGCATTGTGTGGCGGCATTTATATCGGTTTAAAGTTGACTAATACTTGTATATCTGTACCCCTTTTCTTAATTACCCGTTTAATCGATTGTAAAATCGCCGTGTTCAGTATATTTTTGAAATTAATTTCCTAACTTTATTTTCACTTTTTTTTTTTTTCACTATTAATTTACGATTACACTAACCTAGTGAAGGTTAATCGCCAAGTTATTGGCATGAATTCGCCGCCTTAATCATAAATTTTTTTCTCAACATTGCTGGAGTATTATATACGAGTAGGTACTTTACGTACAAGTTGGTCGCTACGAATATTTTATGCACACTAGTCTTGTCACCTGCAGATGTTTCTGCGCTTATAATATTTTATTTTAATATATAAAGTAAAATTCGCACTCGAAGAATTCCGAATTCAGTATTATATTATAAATGTTTCTATTCACGAAGGTAATGTCTTGTGCGGAATAGATGGCATGTCTGCATGGGTGTGTTTGGTATTTTATACAGAAAAATTTTGACAGAGGTGATTAAAATTATTGTAACTGAAGCCGAGAGGAAAAAAAACTCATTAGGCTACCTCGTAAGATGTATCATAAGTGGTTCTATGTACATCAGTGGACACTGTTTTTGTGTTCAATTTATCGGATAAAAATTTACGGCTTTCCTCGGTGGCTTGCGCAACGATGCTCAATTTTGATCTCGTGATGAATTTCTTTGGCGTTACCCCTTAAATTTTCAGTGTACGCTACCCCACCTCCTCACTTGACTATTAGATAGACTAAGCTTCGCAATGTTCTTTTGATATAATGAGCGTCCGTAGCATGTAGCCCGATTTTAAGGATATCTGAAGACGTGTTTGTTTTGCTACAACTCAGTTTGACGTGTGTTTTGTACTTCTATAATAGGGAAAGAAAGTTGCAATATTTTTATTATTCAAACTATCGATATGTCGATATATTTGAAGGATCCAAAAAGAGGAGGGAATGAATTTTTGCACCAAGAGCCATAACTTCACAAGTAAATTTTTCATTGAAAACATGGACTGGAGCGTACTTACGGAAATAGGTCTTAAAATGATCGTAACATCCTCTAAATTATGTTTTTCACAATATTTGGTTTCTAGAAAGTTATTTTTAATAAGATATTTCCTTGTCACTTGGTACAACTTTCAGTCTTGACAGTGTTTTCTTAATCATTCATTTTGAAGACCTTAATTTCGAATGTTAATATCGAGTACCTCATTTATAGAATCTACAGACTTCAAGGAAGATTTCGAGCGGTTTACAGTTGTTGTAAGACCCTCTGGACCAAAATTATGAAGCTTTGAAATTGAAATTTCAACATTCACTAAACTAAAAATTGATTATTTTCCAATAAAAAAGTTTTAAAATGGTTTGATCATGAAATATTAATCGTTTGTAAATGATGAAAATATTACTTTCGCACCAAATTACCAGAAATAGCATTCGTATTTAATTAATTTGTTATATTTTAAAGATGTGAATCCATAATTTTCGTATTTTTCCATCGCTGTGGATCGCAAAAATGACGTCATAGTCACGTGTACAAATCATGGACATATCGATATTTTTTAAATTATCGAGTTTCACTTTTTAGAGCCGATATTCGTAGCATGAATATGCGTTGCTCAACAAATTTACCTTCGCCCCAAGTATCCTTAAACTCGAGCTCCATACCGTGGATGTGATTCTTATCACGTAACTCAGTATTTTAGTGTAAGATCTATACACCCAGCCCCCCCTCCCGCCCAACAAGCCTAAAGAACGGAGATTCCTTTACTATTTTACCAGTGCAGAGAGTTGATCATTATAATTGATGTAGATAACCGAAAAAGAAGCTGTAATATCTTCCTATTAAATAAATAAAAAAACTAATAGTAATATCTGCCAAAAACTTGACTACTTTTAGGGTAATATCGGGCTTTCACCCTTAGGTTTCTTTCCGCTGGAAGGGGTTGGAGTGCTGACCAAAGGTAGGGTCCTATAGTTTCATTATGAATCTGTCTAAATGTGCATCTGGAAACTGTTTAATCAAGAGAAATTATCAATTGCTTATCGGTGAATATACTAAAATTATGTATACTCGTATACGTAAAGCCTTTTTAGCAGGTTTTCCTTAGAAAACCAGCTATTTGCAGCCTATCTGATAGTCAGAGGTGGGGTCGGGGGTGTGGTCATTTTTCATTTCATGACCCAAAAATATGTTTCCCTCAAAAATTAGCGATTCGTATAACTTTATATATATATAGATGTATATATATATATATATATATATGTATGTATAAGATTTTTCTGGGGCTAATATTAGGAAAACTATTGAACCGAGTGTTACCAAATTTCAACCATATATTCTACATGATAAGACCTACCTTCCATTAAAATTTCAGCCCTATTGGTCAATTTGTTCTCAAGTTATGCGCAGTTAAAGGTTTTTTCTTGTACACACGGTTTCTCACGAACTACTGGACCAATAGGGTTGAAATTTTGATGGAGGGTAGGTCTTATAGTGAAGATGTGCTGAAAGAAATTTGGTGGCAATCGATTCAGTATTGGTCGAGTAATTGCTGATTTTCTATGAAGAGAAAATGCGCGAATTGCGCAAGTAGTGCTAATTGCCTAACCCAACGTTTCGAATTGGAAAAAAATGACACGAATCGATTACGTTGATAATTTTGTTACTTCTGTAAATAGGTAATAATATTTTTTAATTATTCTTTTAACGTTTTACTCACGTCACTGCAGATTCTTCACGAAGAATTCTCAATTGCGAAAGAATCACAAGAAATGTTGAAATAAAATTTTCATTATCTTTGGGGAAAATGTTTTCACCTTGATTAAAGTTATTGAAGGAAAAGCAAGCTTGAAAATTTGCTACTATGGGTAATTAGGCCTATGTTTTAGAATTTTAGAATGTAACATAAGAGTTTTTTAAAATGAGATTAATGACCTTACTTTGGGAAAGGCTTGAGATTTGGGAAGATTGTGTGCAGAACTGAAGAATTCCTGGAATTGCAGGTATTTAAAATAAATATTCTGTATCTTCTCTCTTTGCCATTATTTATCAACCATCACAGCCTATACAACCTTCTGCCAACTTATCCCAACCTATTCCTATTCCTGCATTATTGCCTTCCTTGTTTGATTGATTTCACTACAAAATTATGGAAGATTCGTGTATTTTGACCTGTGTGTGTAGTACGAAACTGAGTAAAAAAAAACGAGAGGTAGAAAAAATTAGGTAATAATACGCACTTTCCTTAGAACCTATTATTTCTGTTATAGAAAATTACAATTGAGACGCACACCGGTGTTTTATAAATTGATTTTTCACGCCATATGGTCATGACTGGAGATGGTTCCATATAACGTGTTATATTCTTATGAAAATTATGTATCGCGTGTAAATCGCTTTCATCTTTCACCAACTCCGCCAAAATTTAATGATAATTTATTGAAAGTATTCACTTGTCTTCTAAATGTTTGTAAATTGTGACTATTCTCGTAGACTATAATTATTCAATACATTAAAAGAGAAAAAAAAAGTGGTTTTCTGTCAAAAATCTGCTGAAAAGACTCAATTGACAAGACTATGAGAGGAATAAAGAAAAGAAAAATGAAAAAAATTATCAGAGCTCATTACAAATTAAAATTGGTGGGCTTACTTGATTTTCTATGGGGAAGCTTATTTCAGCTCTAAAAGGGGCATAGGTTTCCCTGTTACCCCTCAAAAGTCTGTCTATTATAGTAACCGTAAGTAAACTAAAATTTGACAGCAAATTCGAATTCAGAGAAAATTTGTTGATTCTAATTTTAGTCATTTTTTAGCCTTATTTCAGCTATAGGGGAAGTAAGTTGCTAAAATTTAATTTAAAATTCAGATTTAGCACCCTCGAATCTATTTTTGGACATGAGTATATCAAGTAGTCGTTTCATATTATTTCAATTATTTCTCAGCGAAGGCGAGGTAAGTTGATTCACTCTTTGAAAATACGTAATCAACTTCGAAATCAACACTTTTCCTCACTATGGGGGTGCACGATCGCATCATTAACACTACTGTTTTCTGATAGGTTGAATTTTCTACCCATAAAAAATTCAGTCAATCGGAAAACAGTAGTACCAACGATGCGATCGCGTGCACCTCTATAGTGAGCAGAAGTCTCGATTTGATTTTCGACCACAAAAATTTGTTCGGCATTTATCGAAAGAGAAACAACTTGGGTCCTCTATGTAACTGTACCTAATATTCAGATTTAGCCCCTCAAATCTATAATTATTTACTGATAGAATATACATCACACTCGAAAATCGGCCATTTCATATTTCAGTCATTTTCAGTCATTTTCAGGAGAGGTATAGGTAGCTAAATTTTGTCCTTAAATTTGAATTTAGCACCGTCGAATCTACGGGTATATTTAATAATGATGTGCTCGGTTCTTTTTTACCTGAGAATATTGGTCTATAATATTTATTTTTACCCCCCCCCCCCACAAATCACAAAACAACTAAAAGACAATTTCTTCAAAAAAAAATTTGTGTTCCTCTCGGAGGTACCTAGGTACTTGATAAAGTTCATTCGCAAACCAGTTTAATAAAATAATCATTATAGGTATATAATGGGTGTTTCAGCAGATATATCATTTCTTCTTATTTTAAATTTCAATCAACTGCTCGGTAATGAATTTAGTTTTTACACCAATAACAATATACGAGTGTCAACTAACAAAGTGAAACAAATTTTTGGAAAATTTGTCAATTTATAGGCTGAGAGAAACAAGAGGGTAAGCTAATCATCTACCACCATACTCATGTAATGTTAATTTTTACTAAATCGAGTCTAGTCGGTGGCGTGCCTCCTAAGGTGTTCAGTTTTCTAGTTCTATTAGAACTTTATTCACAGAAATGCCTAAGGAAGCCAAGGTCAATAAACAGGTACCCTAAATCAAAATAATAAAGCTTCAAAGGATTTGTTGGATTAATGTAGTTTTACCACAACTTTTCATTCTTCAGGCTGAAAAATTTTATCTCTCTGTTAGGGAAACGGGGAATAGAGAAATATTAAGGAATTCTTACCAACTGTGATGAATGAATTGTCAAAATACCTCCATTTTTAAAAAGTAGTTGTATTCTGTTCTCGGCAGTTTGATTGGCTCCAAGGAGAGGAATAGGAAATCGTTTACATTCAGCGATAAGATCTAATATTTCTCATTATTAGCAGGTTTTCCTGGAAAACCAGCTCTTTGCAGCCTATCTGATTGTCAGAGGTGGGGTCGGGGGTGTGGTCATTTTTCATTTTATGACCCAAAAATATGTTTCCCTCAAAAATTAGCGATTCGTATAACTTTATATATATATAGATGTATATATATATATATATGGGCTTTGTTTGGGCCTGGATAACATTTTTCAAAGATAACAAATCCCAATGTTTTTTTTTTTTTCAAAGGAAATTTAACGAGAAATAAAAGATTAGATTAATAAAATTGAATAATAAAAAAATGATAGAACTAATGAAAAATAAATAAATAAATAAATAAATTTGAATGAATAGGAATAAGTGAATGAATGAATGAATGAGTAATTGAGTGATTGAGTGATTGAGTGAATGAGTGATTGAGTGAATGAGTGAATTAGTGAGTGAGTGAGTCAGTGATTCAGTGAGTCAATGAGTCAGTGATTCGATGAGTGAGTAATTAATTTAATAAAAAATTAATAAAAAAATTGATAAAAGTAATGAAAAATAAAAGAGAAGGTTTTCTAGGAAAACCTGCTAGTAAAAAATAAATAAATAAATAAATTTGAATGAATAGGAATAAATGAATGAATGAGTGAATGAGTAATTGAGTGATTGAGTGAATGAGTGAATGAGTGATTGAGTGAATTAGTGAGTCAGTGAGTCAGTGATTCAGTGAGTCAGTGAATGAGTGAGTCAATGAGTCAGTGATTTGATGAGTGAGTAATTAATTTAATAAAAAATTAATAAAAAAATTGATAAAAGTAATGAAAAATAAAAGAGGAGGTTTTCTAGGAAAACCTGCTAGTAAAAAATAAATAAATAAATTTGAATGAATAGGATTAATGAATGATTGAGTGAATGAGTGATTGAGTGATTAAGTGAATTAGTGAGTGAGTGAGTCAGTGATTCAGTGAGTCAGTGAATGAGTGAGTCAATGAGTCAGTGTTTTCATGAGTGAGTAATTAATTTAATAAAAAATTAATAAAAAAATTGATAAAAGTAATGAAAAATAAAAGAGAAGGTTTTCTAGGAAAACCTGCTAGTAAAAAATAAATAAATAAATGAATAAATAAATAAATTTGAATGAATAGGAATAAATGAATGAATGAGTGATTGAGTGAGTGAGTGAGTGAGTGAGTGAGTGAGTGAGTGAGTGAGTGAGTGAGTGAATGAGTGAATGAGTGAATGAGTGAGTGAGTGAGTGAGTGAGTGAGCGAGTGAGCGAGTCAGCGAATGAGCGAATGAGCGAGTGAGCGAGTGAGTGAGTAAGTAAGTAAGTAAGTAAGTAAGTAAGTAAGTAAGTAAGTAAGTAAGTAAGTAAGTAAGTAAGTAAGTAAGTAAGTAAGTAAGTAAGTAAGTAAGTAGATAAATGAATATGATAATACGAGTTGGGTATTTTTGGAATCTGGAGATCATGAAATGATTGAGTATGATGGTCTCGTGTCTATTTGTGAAAGTCATTATAAATTTAATTAAAAATATTTTCTGTCAAAAATCTGCTAAAAATGCGGAAAAACAAAATTGGAAAAAATGAGAAAAAATTGGAAAATATAGGAAAAGATGAAAAAATATCCTAAAATGGGAAAAAATAGAAAAAGAAAGTGGAAAATATTAAAAAAATCAAACAAATTGCAGAATTATATCAAATTAAAATGAAAACCTGCTTTTCTAGCGCAGGTTACTGCGGTAGAGTTTTTTACTTTTGCAGCAGCACATTTGTTGTCCTTTTGGAGGGAAAACAAGAGAACCTTGACCGTAGTTTCTAGTACAATTTCATAATATCAACCGCTTTATCCATTTTATAAACGTGTAACCGGTTTTTGTTTTTCTTTTTTCTTCTCTTCGAAAAATTAAAATGCGTAAAAAATTTTCATCTCTTTTTATGTTCGCTTTTCAAGTTCCCACGTTCGAGTAATGGACGTTTAAAAGGTGATACGATTTTCTTCAAGAAGAAGACGAGCGGCAAAAAAGGAAATTAATAAGATTTTGATGATCGTAAGATGGTTCGTTTTAATGTGAATAGTGTGAAATTTGAAAATTTGCGAAAGCCAAATGAGAAAATTGTCGTCGCTTTCTTTTCGGTAACATCGCTGCCTCATACCTGATTTGACCTTTCAGCTCTGGATCGGAAATTATGCAGATTTAGTTTACAGTCTTGTAACTCTATGACTAATGCTTGACTACAGGTTTTAGAGGCTGAAACGTGTCGCTATATAGGAGACGGCTTTCTGTAAAATTGAATTGAAATGAAGAGAAAAAAAGTAATCTTCTATTTTATAGACTCGCTAATTAAGTCAGCATTTAATATGAAGAAAATTTTCCATATCGTATGATTTTTTTTCCTTCAAATTTTTCTTTATTCAGTCCTTTACCTTACATTTCACTGTGTAACGAATCATCCAAAAAAGGCTCATAATAGGGAAAAATCGAACTCTATAAAAACTTAGAAAAATGGCTGCCTCAACTAGTAGATAGTATGAAGACACCGTTTTCACGATTTTTTTACTCTCCAACTTCTTTTAGCAGACGTAAAACGCGTTTAAAAATGGCAATTGGGCATTTCCACAGCTTTTATGTGTTGATGCGCTTGCATTTAATTTCTAATGTGCAGGTTATTTTGTTTTGAATTCTGTCTGAGGCATAAGCAAAAAATTGTGATGAAACTTGAAAGTGAATACATTCTATACTTTTTAATTCCATTATGCTAACTTAATAATTGTGGGTTTCAAAAAAAAATATTGAAATTACCTTAAAATTTAATACAAAATTCGGACATTTTCGGCTATAACTTTTTTAGCCAAATCTTGGAATTCATTCCATCATTTACATAGTAATTTATACTGGAAAATGGAAAAAAAATCGACTGCTCTAACTTGCACATAGCCTCTAAAAAAATTTTTGCAGTTTTGTACATGTACCCAAAAATAACACAATATGAAGCTGAGAAAAGTAGATTGATATATTTTATTATTGTGTGATAATTTTACCCACAGAACCACTGCAACTTTGATTATGATGTGATCTCGGAAAAAGTACCTCAAATCAGTTAACAAGTTTTTGAGAAACATGCAAAAAATGATTGTGTGGTCGAAAAATGCTTGTTTTGCAAAATTTTTCATTTTTGCTCCCCGATCTTTTCTTAATGCAGCTTAATCGCCAAAACAACCTCAGATTTGAATTCAGAGTATTATATTTAGTCACTTTCAATACCCAACAACATACTATTTTGATAAATTTTTTATTTTCCCCCTCCCTTTTCGCCATTTCACCTACCGCTATCAAAAAAATAACTAAAAATTTGAAATCTACGTTGAAAATTACATAGGAATATGAAACTTTTGTATTCAACTTTTGGCCACTGTCTTCTTCAAGTTGAATTATGAGCCATTTTAGGGCAGTTCGTTACACTGTGCATTTTGACAATATAAAATTTTTAAAACTAATTTTTATTAGTTGATAATGCTGATCAATAATATACTTACTTTGAAGTTGAACATGATGGCGCATGCGTTCCCAAATTATGTTTATTCCAGATGATATAAAAGGGGAAAAAAGTGTCGTTTTCTCGACAGTTTTCTGGCTGAGTTTTCAGCTTATAGAGTTATGATTTTCGAATAATACGAGTATAATATTTTACTATACCTTTATGCTCAAGTTTAGAAATATTTTATTCAGACGTATATGAAGATTATCTGATCTCATTGACCATGAACCCTACGCACGTATGACCCCATTTTTGTTAGTAGGACTTTTTTGATGCAAGTATATTTGTGCTTGTGATGCAGGTATGCCTTAAAACCAGTGCTCAGCTTGCGGTGAACTTATTGCCTCCCAATTTTCTGTGTTTTTACTTCACATTTTGAATACCTTATCGCCGGTTAATGTGTTGGGTTCAATAAAATAAACTGTAATAACATTTAACCGGTCGTCTCTAAAGTGCGATTGTAGTGTTGGATGGTAACAGGGTTGGGGCCAGGGGAATCAGGAGAAATCTCATTAAGGTCCTTGAAATCGTTCTGCTAACTTTAACATTTCTTAAGTCGGTTTCTTTTATAGGGAGTACATTCACATTAATCTTAAATTTTGTGACATTGACCTTCCTTCGATATTGTGATGCGGGTATTTATATTCACGGAGTAATCGTGCACATTATATAGCCTGCCTGTTTGATACCACACTAGCTTTTTTTTCCCCTCTTGACGCTCGAAATGAGGTAGATTTTGGTGTGAAAAGTCGTAATTACTGTAAAAAAGTTGATATAGTATACGCTTAATGAGCCAGCATTTATTTACAGTGTCTCAGTTTGGGTCGACGAGCCAGCGTGAATATAATTTTATTGAATTAAATCGCTATAATACTATTATATCATAACTTTTTGCTGAACTTGAAAGGGTTACAATATATTCTCATGATTGAAAAATTCATGAGTTTAGCCAGCTTCTTTCTGAAGAGTTATACAATTGAAATTTTTTGAATCCAAACTGTTCTTACACTTTTTTTCTAAACTTGAAATCGAAGGGATTGCGATAATTACAAAATGGCTAATTCGGTATCCCAACTACTTATGGCTGCTTTTTACTTGAAATTTTTCTATGTGTGCGCGTCTTTTCTTTTATACACTGCGACATTTTGCATTAGCTTCTCGAAACTGTCATGAAAATTTAACGTACTGTGGGTTGAATATAGTAAATTTGGTCGAATAAATTGAAATTTTGAAACAATTGCTCGATTAAAATCAATTTTAGACTCGCTTGCTCATATGATCTGTGTGATGAAGATCTAAAAATAGATTTCGTTCTCCATCGATCAAGTTTGATCCGCATGATGAAAACATGAAGATATATACCTACCTACGTTCTGGTTTGAGTATATAATTCGTGTCAACGATCATGAACTGGCAAAGGTGATAGTACTTTCAAGGATACTAGATATAATATATAAAGAGCAGATGTAATTGAATTTATAGTTTTTTTTTTTATTTTTTTTTTATTTGACCTTTTCTGTAATTTGGATGAATTATTTTTACTTGGATCGTCAATAATAAGCTGTTAATGGCACTTTAAAAGAGTGAATCGCTTTTTTGCTCCCTAAATTACCTTTTCGTCCTTTTTACTGCGTAGATAGAAGAATTCAGAATTGACGCAGTGGCTATTCATTTTCTTCGCATAACTTAACTTACCCTCTTAATTTTTTTGTCAGCTGTTATAATACCTTCTTATAGATTCGTGTATTGAATCGAAGGCAGTGCTGGAGTAACCCTATGGGTTTTAGGGGTCTGTTGCCTCTGTGGAGCCCAGTGTTGTTCCGTCAAATAAGTCAAGTTATTTTACTGTAATTTTATTGGTAAAATTACGTAAAATAATACACGTCAAAAAATTAATTATTTGACAGTTTTTTGACATTATTTCACGTCAAAAAATTATCAAAAAAGACAACAGGAAAAACTTAGGAATTCCTTAATTATTGCTCGATTATTTATTGAAAATTGCAGATTTTATATGCTTTATCTATCTTAGGGCAAAGAAAAACTTTTTTGATTTATTTTGTAAATTCTAACATAAGCAAGATTATTATGTGGTCTTTGAATAATATTCTCTCAATTCTACATTTTCTAATTTTCTTCTGACAGCAGTTGGCTTTGAAAATAATAAAAATGAAATTGGAAATTTGAAATTTGAAATTTAAATAAATGTGTCTGCAAGACTTCAAGATTTGGATTTAGAAGTTGATTCATAATAGAAATTGATAATATGTCTTGTTTGTTTTTCTTTTTACTGATTAACATTGAAGCGAAGGAAATATAAACAATAATTAAAGTACTTTGTAGTCATTAATTTGATCAATAAAATCAAGATATTCTCCATGTGAGCTTTGCGTCGAAATCAATTTTTTATTTTTTATTTGGAGTTTGGTTGTTGGGCCTTCTGACTAAAATAATTCAAAGTTTAAAATGAAAATGAATCATCCAAAACCAAACCAAACCAAACTCGATGTATTACAAAACTCATGATGATAACAATAAATTCAGTTTTCACAATAAAATTATTATCTGACCTTTTTTGACATAATCTGACAGTAAAATTTTTTGACTGTAATTTTACGTTATTTGACGTTTTTTGACATGAAATGTCAAAAAAGTTATTTGACGCGTCAAGGAACAACACTGGTGGAGCCCAATGGTAGCGTAAGAAAATTTTACGTATTGTAAAATCTCGTGAAGTAGACTTTCAAATAAGTATTAGCTAAAGAAAAAATTATAATTTGATGAATTTATTAATGATTTATACAAAATATTGAAAATCAGTATCAATAATTAAATAAGAAATTAATGTGCTACGTACTAACTTTTTTAAAGAGGATAATATAAAATATTCGCGAAATGAATAAAGAGATTCTTGTCTCTTACGAAAATTTTGTTCAATGCGTCTTTTTTTCTGTTTATAGTAATTTTCTGCTTTTCTCTTGTTTCCATTTCAGACGAGAATCGTGGCCACTTTTCTCCAGTTACTCGTGCTACCAGCAGTTAGTCACTCAAACAAAAACGCTAAGCAAAGATCACGCTGCACTGAGCGAGGTGTATTCTACGCATCTCGTTAGCAGGCTACAACAAGTTGTAGAAGATGTTCAACGAATTTACAAACGAGTAAGTAAATTATGTGTATTGGAATTACCTCAAATAAATTCTGATTAACGAAAATGTAATCTCATTAAATAAAATATTGTCCTACGTTCTACCTTGGACTAGTACCTATATTTTGTGTTACTGATTGTACGTCCGAAATAATCTCTTTTCTCTCTTGCTGTGAAAATAAATTTTTTCAAATTGTTTGGAGGTAGATGAGGAGTAATAGGAACTTGTTCGCTGATTTTTACGAGCTTGTTCGTAGTCCCTCTCAGTTATAATGACCGAATAAAACCAGTTAGGATGTCAGTATTTTAAATCGAAGCCGTTTGAATCACGAGCTCTGGCATTATAAAATCTTTGATGGGATGTATTCGTTGAAACATTTGAACCATGTACATACAGTATTATAGCCAGTAAGTTATCTTTTCCTGATAGATCAATGTGTCAACATATAGCTTAAGCATAGGTGGACTTTGGGGGGTGAGAGGGGGGCTAATCTCCCCAAAGCTGAAATTAGCCCGCCCTGGGAAAATCTAATTAGCCCCCCAATTTCGAGTAAAAAATGAAGAAATATCTATTCTAAGTCTCTTAAGTTGATTTTTTTTTAATAGGAATTTTACAAACTGATGGGAGTGACCCCCCTCCCGCTCTCTCTCAATGTCTATTGAAAAATATTTTTAGCCCATCCCCCCCAAACATTTTCTGTTAAGTCCGCCTATGAGCTTAAGCGATTCGGTCTTACAGAGACATAGAAACTATAATAAGTCTCTCCACCGCCAATAAAACCAATGTATAGCTAATATTTTTGTCCACCATATTTCAGCTCCCAAATGTCCGCTAAACTGAGAAGTTAGTGATTATTCTGCAGTTTTAGGATTTTTTTAATCGCAGTTTCTACGCCAAGGTCCTTCTTCGATTTTAAAATATTAATTTTGTTGTTAAAGTTTATTTTTCCTTTTATAATGTTATTTTTATTTGTTTATTATTATTTAAATGTAGACATATACCCTCCTACTGACAATTAGTTGACTCTGGATCCAGCTATTGTACTGCTGAATGAGTTGCAACAGCTCACCTTGCCATTTTTTCCCCCCATATTACGATGACAATACAGGACATACCCGTAGGAAAAATATCCGTACAGAAAATGGCCCATAGTGGAAATATCTATCAGGAAAAATGTCCGTTGGAAAAAAAAAATATAAAAAGGGCATTAAACAAAATTGGATTAGGAAAAATGTATCGTAACTTTGGTGACACGGTACCTCTCAATCCAGCTGTGCCTATACTGATGCTGAATTTTCATTATTCCTATGCTGCATTTTCATAATTCTGATGCTAAATTTTCATAATTCTGATGCTAAATTTTCTTAATTCTGATGCTGAATTTTCATAATTCTTATGCTGCATTTTCATTATTCTGATGCTAAATTTTCATAATTCTGATGCTGAATTTTCATAATTCTGCCAAATATATCGTTCGAAGACTAAAGCGTACGTCTTTTCTTTGCCCTGTTTACAGTGTCGTGAAATCGGTTTAGAAATGCAAGAGGAGATCTTACGAACCCTTCACGAGCTGCACACCACCATGAAGACTCATCACACCTATCAGACTGAATGCAGGCAAGCCGAGTCCAAGCTGAGACTAGCCGAGAACCAAAAGCTAAAAATGGAACAAGCGAATACGCCTAAAGAAAAACTATGCCGTTCGAAAAAATACAGACTTATAGAGAAAGAAGTGCAAAAAGTAAGAAATTTAACAATTTTCAGCCGTAATTTTTTTTAACAGGTACTTACCTTCTTTTTCGTATAGTTAGTTACAAATTGTTTTTTTTCTTCTTTTTTTTCTTCTTCTTACTCGCTTTTTTAACGTACATAGGTATAAATAATTGATATTCGTCGTTTTTCTACTTTTCAAATGAAATGGCTGGCGGGTAGGAGGAGAGAAGCTGAATTCGATAAAATTTTAAACAGCTATTTTTAATTAGAAATTTAGTCTAATATTTTGTACCAGCGGGTGATGGTGCGTTTAATGTTGGACGATGATACCGTGACGTTTTTTCTTACCATTTACTTCTTTTTTTTCTTCTTTTTTTTTTTTTTTGTCGTAAAAATTTTATCTTTTATAATTCAAAAAGTATTCTCGTTTTTCTACGTACCTTGTTAGCGGTCCCCCGCCCCCTCTTATTCGATCGTTAATTTGGATTGTATCGTAGAAGTACGTACGGTTAGAAAGAAAAGTAGATGGAGGTACTTCAGATACTAATGATCAGGTGCTATAGGTGAATTGTAATAAAGGGGGAAAAAAGATCTCCGCTTTTATTATATTATTATGTATATTGTTAGTCGAGTGGAAAAAAAAGAGACTGCCATAACTGGGTCTGTTATCTCATTGTAAATCTGATTGTCCTCATAACGGTTCATGTCAAGTCTACTTTGAAATTGGTTATCTGCGCACTGGTCTCGTACAAATTGAATGTTTTATACTTGGCTGAAAGAGCGGGTGGAAAAAGGACGTTGACTAAAAAATTTTTTCGAAAGTAGCTTTCAAAGCAGAAAATCTTCACTAGAGTCGTATTTTGTGGCTAATTTTTGTGTAGAAACATATCTATAATAAACTTTTACAGAAACCTCGTTATTAGTTTCTCAATTCGATTCGAACGTCTTTTATGCCCAGTCAAAACTGAATTTTTTGCCTTTTATGGTAAGTATTACATTTCCATACATTCTGAGAGGTATTCCTAATTTGAATTTTTTTCGCCGAGTAACCAACTGAACGTTGATTAAGCAGTATTTCTGTTTGAAAAGACAACGAAGCTATAAATTTTTATTCTGGAAATATATTATTTATTTCTGATCGATTTCGATATCAAAACTCAGTGTCGGCTGTTTGCATTTTCATTAGAAGATGGTCCACTTTGCAGTGGGCCCAATATGATTCAATTATTTCTGAATATTGAGTGTTGCTCTAAGATCCTGTAGATTACTTTCATACTAATAATGTATTGGTATAAGTTATTAAAATACAAGCATGTAGATGTAAAAAAAAATAATCACAACGAAATAAAAAGTCTGGTCGGTGAAATAAAGACTGAGTCACAAGATAATGGGAGTAATCAGATTTTTATAGTTTATTGAAAATTTGCTGAAAAAGGTGATTGTCAACATTTTGTCCTAAAATAACCTATTTTTTAATCGGTATTTGGTCTACTTAACAAATTTATATTCACTTGTTTTCTAATTCTCGTACAAGTAATAAAACTGTAGGTGTGACATATGGAAATAGTCTTATTGTTAGTTTTACAAGTAGGTAAATGACGGGAATTAAAAAAGTTGCTCAAGTGTGACGTGTATTATGCACTATCGGATGAAACGAACCATGAAAAATTTATCAAATTACGAGTAAAGGTACAAATAGGGAGGGAGATATTTCTCCACTTTTTAGTTGACTGATGAAAAGCTCCCCGCTGCGCTATTTCATACAGCTGGCTCCATATGCACCCAAGTCTCAGTTTGAAAAATCTAGATTGATAAAATGCAAGAAAATTTTGTATTGCTCTTGCAGCCGATTAGCTGCTCGACTACTTTTTCTGAAGCCCCATTAACTTTATGAAAAAATTTGTAAAACCCGTAATTTCTAAGATGAAGGCTGAAATTTATGTCAAGGGAGGCCTTCAGCTCACCTTGTCCCTCTTTGAAGTGTACCTCCACGCGTTTTCCAGTCTTCACTTTTCAGTACTTCCTGATTTTATGCTTACTGGATCAATGCTATTTTTGAGAAATCTATCATATTATTAGTTTTAATTTTTCTCGTCACGGAAATTCTTAGTTATATCATTTCTGCATTCTCGAATATTTATCAGTGTCAAAGTAGAGATAAACGCAGCCGCATTTAGTATTTAAATTCATTAATCCGCCATTTTAAATCAATTTTTTAACACGTCGTAGTTGAAAAAATTGGACATTTTTATTAGCTCAATTTTCGAGTATTACGTTATTGCCGAAAAATTTTATTAATATTGAATAATTATTGAAAATATTAATAACGTACGCGTTGACATTTTTTACGTCACTCATCGTTCGTAATAATTAATTTGTACGTAATATTTGCTGCCTCTTTTGCGTCAGCTATTGAAGTGAAAAATAAACGATTAATAATTTTCTCCTGAGGAATATAGATGAAAAAAAAATAGAAAGAAATTTATTATGTGCATAAAAATGTAAAAATATGTAAAGTATACATACACGTAATTAGGCAGTTACTCTCGAGCATTGACTGTGTCTCATTTTGCTACAACTTAACTCGTAAATTTTATTTTCTGAAATTGCTAATTAGTTTTTCTACCTACTTATGCTTCGATAGGAAAATTGTTCATAATATCGTCGTCTGTATCAAAGATCTTAAGATTTCTATCGAGAGAAAAGGATTCGAAGAACGAAATTATTACGTAACTTTTTTTCTTGGTTTACTAATTCAAGCAAGCAAAAAAAAAAAAAAAAAAAAAAAAAGAAATTCATAATTTATCAGAAATGAAGTCGATATTCAGACCAGAATGAACAGTTGAGGTTTTGTAGTGAGTTATAATTATTGTTCGTGTCTTAGTAGTAACTACTGTAAAATTTGTAAGCTCTATTTCAGGTATTATTTAGAAGTAATGGGTCTGCTATTCTTTCAAATGAGCATTATTTAAAATTTCGTAGTATAACCTCTCACATGATCTTTAAATTTTATTCACTACGTCCCAACAAGTAATTTTCAAGTACCTACAATAACTCCAGTCCTTACTGTGCAAAAGTACCTCCTTTTCTGCGTTGTTTTTTTTTTTTAAAGTCCTCAAATCTGAGAGACTTTTTTGAAAAGCTGAGATAGTTCAACATTAATTCGTCCAACCAACTTGACGAATTTTTGATTCATCAATTTTTTTCCCCGCTTGAAAAGTTTTTGACAAAATTTTAAAATTTGTTCGTGCAGAAGAGTAAATAATACCGTCATTAAATTACTGATTTATTTGGATATTCTAATAATGTATTAGTAACATCACATCAACTTACAAAATAACTGATTCATCGAGATAAATTTATTAAACTGGAAAAGTTGAATTTTTTACTGAAGTAAGAAAAATAAACTTTTTTTTCTCTGATATTAATGCCATTTGATTGGTTGAAAATTTTAGGCTTTCAGCAGCATGAATACGAAAAATTTGCCCGCTGCGCTGCTGCTTAGATAAATTGACAGAGTAGGCATCAAAAATTTTGCAAACTTTTCGACAATATTGTTTTTTTTTTCTCTGCCTCGAAGAACAATAATAATTATTAAATAGGTACTACTTCTTGATCCTCGCATTCTTTTTTCCTCTCTATGAATTATTTGTTTTCTAAAGACTCTGCGAACCAAGCCGTACAGAAATACTCACTTCTACAGGTTAAATTTTTTGTCCCTTTTTGTTTAACGCGAATGCGGTGAAACACTGATTTTGTTGTTTTTTTGTAGCTGCAAAATACGGTTTGTTCAAAAAACAGATTTTCTTTTCGTTCTCGTTTTAGACTTGAGAACTTTTTCACCTCGGTGCATACTCCTTCGTGTTATAAATCATCAAGCTAATTTTTTTTTTGATTTCAAGTAGAGGCTGGTACCGAGTGTGAAACTAATATTTTTCAAATATTGTCCTAGACGAAGGGCATCTGCCACCTATATGAAGGAAATTTATGAGTTCCAAAATTGCTTAAAACTTGAAAAAATGTCGGTTCTTGCTTCTATAATTACGTGTCACTTGCCAGAGAAGCTTTAAAAAAAGGCTCAAAATACAAAATAGAATTTTTGAGTACTAATTTAAATCATTTCACACCAAAAGAAGTCAGTGGCGGATCCAGAGCTCCATTTGGGGGGGGGGGGAATCCAAATTTTTTCAAAGCATGGTAAATGCTAAAATGGTTTGTTTTTTTTTTCAGCATAAACGGCGAGGGGTTCAAGAAAATTGATTTTTTTGTTGATTATCGGTCTATTTTTTTTGAAATTGGGGGGATTTCCCCCTCCCCCCTTGGATCCGCCACTGAAGGATCAAGGAAGTGTATTTAGTTTGTTTTGATCGAGTTTCTGTAATTCACTATGGCGCAAATGAGTTCATACAAAAACTTTTTTTTTTTGTGTGTGTGAATTAGAAGTTCAGATTCTTAGATGTGCCAAGTTGAAAAAATCCATTTTCGGTTTTTCGATATTTTTTTAAAGCAAATATCGCTCCGGTTTCGTTTTATTTTTAATTTATTTTTCCGCATTTCACAGAGAAAGAACAAATATTTCGACGCTAAACTGAAATCGTTGAAGGCGAAAAACGAATACGTCCTGTGCTTAGAGGCGGCCAACGCCACCATTCACAAGTACTTCGTGGACGACGTGTCCGATCTGATCGACTGCATGGACTTCGGTTTCCACCAGTGCATCAAGCGCAGCTTGTTCATGCACACGACGGCCGAAGAAGGACGCATAAAATCGCTTCAAGCTGGAAGCGACACGTTATGCTCCATTATAAATAGCATGGACTCCAGACACGATAAGCAACGTTTCCTGGAGTTTAACCATTCGTCTTTTATGATACCCAAGAAATTTGAATTTCAAGGGCAAAGAGAAGAGGTATTTGCACCGTATTTTTATTCCAGTTTTTAGCAGGTTTCCGATAGAAAATAATACAATATTAATAATGATGACGATCGAGGAAAGTAAGGAAGAGATGAAATTTAAATAGGTTTTAATTCTTTTATGAAGTGTAGAATTGAGAAATTTTACAATTATTTTATTCATAACGATAGTAAATGGCGAAAGGTACTAAGTTCCATTTAGAGAGAAAAGTATTTTTCTAAGGTATTTTAGTACAGCACCTGACATGGAGAGGTTAAGTGCGTAGAAAAGTTTGAAGAAATATTTTATTTTTCAACTCGAGTTCTTCATACTGAAAGTGTATGAAGGATAAGAAAGGCGCATGACAACCAAAAACTGCGAATCATCTGAAATTTTATTTTCAATTTCAACATACCTTTTCGTTAATCCATTCCCAAATTTTAATGCATCGTCTAAACTTCAATTTTTGTGTACCTATTTTATGATTCCATTTTGCATATTACGTTTCTAGTATTTTTTAAAAACCAATTTGGTTGTTCATCTAAAATGACGTAAAATATGATATGGGTGTTCAGGGTGTTCTTTGTTACCAAAATTTTAATACGAACAAACCGAAATCTGAATCCGAAGATGGATGTTCACACTAAAAATGTCTCATAAAAATTCAGTAAAAATCTCCTCGCATTAATCGCAATTAATAAAACATATAGCCATATAGCAGAGTTTGGAAGCTAGCCAAAAGCTGAAAGCCGAAAGCCATCGATTTTTGAAGGAAAAACTGGAAAGCCGAAAGCTCAAAGCTTTATAGAAATAGCCCAAAGCTGAAAGCAAAAGCCGTATTTTTATGGCTTTTATATGACTTTTCAGTTTTGATGAATGAAATAATAATTTTCACCTAAATTTTCAAATTCAGCATAAAATTTTCTATGAGAAAGCATATTATTGTGAAAAGCCAAAAGCCAAAAGCTAAAAGCCGTAAGCCATTCAATTCTAGTCAGAAAAAGCAAAAGCCAAAATTTCTTTTTAAAAAGCCAAAAGTTGAAAGCAAAAGTTTTATTTTTTAGGTCAGAAGCTAAAAGCCAAAAGCTAAAGCCATATCTTACGGCTTCCAAACTCGCCATATTGTGACACTGATGTGACAAAAGTGCCACTGCTTCCTGATTGGTTGAATTTTGGCCACATCTGCGTCACATTTCGCGTCATATTTCTCCTCCATATATTTGTGTCACAGTTTGCAGATCGGGACTCCATAAAGTCGTCCCAATAGAGCTTTACCGAAAACCTGCTTTCCTAGCGGAACTTGTTACGCTGAACTTTTCTTTTTCAGTGTGTATAATTTGAAAGGAGTTTTAAAAATTCGACCGTCTATTCAGAAAAGAAAAAGAAAAATTACAGCGAAAAAAGTGCCATTATTCTCTAGATACTAAATATTCGCGCTTGGGTATTTTTGTTAATACAATAGTATGTGCCTTGCAAATTTATGATTAGAGGTTCTCTGAATGTGTAACGTTTATTACCATTAACGACTGTTAGTATACGCGAACCACGCAACTGTTTTTATTATTTCCTGTTTTAAAATTTACCGAAGGGTAATCGTATTAAATGTTAAATGATGTTTGACTATGAGAAAGTGATAGTTACAGAGAAAGAGAGTGATAGAGAGAGTGTGAGAGGACCGAAAAGCAAAGTCAGAGTAACTGAAAGAAAGAAAGAAAAAAAAAACAAAAATACAAAAGAAAAAAACCATTCAGTATGCAGACAATGAACTGAAAAATTAGGCGTTTGAAATTTATAATTACGATGTTGCGGTGTTATAGATGGATTGCGTCGACTGTCAATGACTGATAGCGTTTTTTTTTTTCTCATTTTTATTTTGCATTTGCAGAGCGCTGAGCCCGAATTACAGAAGTTACTGTGCGCCGATTTGGAAAATCGCTTGTACCAGTTGAAGCAGCGACTGACGACTCTGCGGACAGAATCCGAGGAGGTGTGGAAAACGCTGGAGACGGCCGAGTCGACCTTACTGGAAATGCTCACGGCCAAGGATTACGACTGCAGCTCGTATTTCGGCGAAAATGGGGTTCCGGCCAGTAAACCACCGGAAACAGTTAGTCTGAAACGGCGAGCCGATCGTCACGAAACCGAAGAATTTTATCTGTCGGTTAGTATTTTGATGATATTTCTTCGATTGTGCTAGCAAAATACTGTTTTAACTTCTTTTTCTTTTTTTATTTATTTATTTTTATTTCTCAGAAGATTTCTGTTGTCTTACAGTCATCAAAATTTCACGAGGGAAACAAAAAAAATGTATTCTCTTTTTGAATTTTTGATTTTCTGGAAAATTTGACAGAAAATAAATACTTAAATAAAAAATTAGATAAATGTGATTCAGGATGGTGAAATAAACTTTATTTTGGGATTAATGAAATATAAGCGTAGAAAAAAATGGTCGAAACTGTGTATAACTAAAACCAGCTGAACAGCATGATTTTCAGCCGGAGAACGTGAATCCTGTGTTCAACCCCTCGAAGCTATAGGAAAGCATTAAAATGTTGACAATAAAATTCGGACAGTCTAAAAATTTAATACGTTAACAATGTTATCAATTCGTGTATTTCTGTCGCAAAGCTATACTATTCGTAAACTATTTCGGACGTACATTCAAAGTTTTTAGCTATTCTGTCAGAGTTTCGTTGACGCTGCAAAATTCAAACAGAAAAATTTAACGAAACCCGACGCGAAACGAAAATTTGCTTCAGCTGAGTCGGACTGATACCGATCTTCCATTTATGGATCTGCTATATTCATTTTACAACGAAATTTTTAATATCCAAGCTTCTCGTCTGTGGTTCCGTCCGTTATTATCCTAAATTTGTACCTAAATTTATCTGTACCTGTAAATTATTAGACGTCTGTGCGAAAATTGTTATCTTGTAGAATAATCTGTTGAAAGTAGAAGAAAAATTTTTCAAGTTGCTCCGAACGTCTCTCTGTGTTGAGGTTAGAAAGACCCGTTACTCTTCTCAGATTTATCGATAGTATGTGCGAATATATAGAAGTACCGTATAATTAATTCGAAGATGCTCGTAGTTGTTGCTGATACTGCGATGTGGATTTGATATTTGAAATTTCTAACGTGTCGTGAGATGTTTTCGTCACTAGAGACTCCCTGCTTCTAATTTTTTCCACGGTACCAGTTACTAATCGCTCCCTAAGTGACGCGTGTTTTGATAGCCATCGCCGAATGACGTTTTTATTCGCCGTTCTTTTTTTGAACTTGCCTTCTGCCAGATTTTTGTAAAGTTTTTTAACCTTATGCGTCCATTAGAATAGTAATGAATTTCTGCTTCTCTGTTCGCAGAAGTTACGCGAATATTTATTGGGCACTAGTCGAATCGCCAGATTGGACGCGAAACGAGAGCACATCAGACAGACGCTGATCGACAGCGCCATGTCTCTGTCGTCGTCGTCCAACACCTCAAATCCGTCGCCATCGCTGGCTGCATCCACCATTCTCGAGTCGCGTTCGGTGGTCATCCGCGAACTGTCGCAGCAGCTGCAGCAGCATGCCAATTCTGGAGGCACTCTGCTGCTGCCGCCGGCATCCAAGCCACCGCGGCGGCGCAACCGCATCGGCCGCCTGCAGACCAACGGCCAACCGAAGCTGTTTGGCGGCTCGCTGGAAGAGTACCTGGAAGCTACCAACCAAGAGATACCGTTAATCATCAAAAGCTGTATTCGCGTTATAAATCTTTACGGTAAGCAAAGCTTGGTGTAGAACTCGACTATTGGATGTCGTTTTTTCGGTTTGTCTACGTATTTCATTTTCAATACCGCAACGAGGCACTATGAGAAAGATGCTGAGGTGTGCAAACCTGTTGCAGCATTGTAAGCCTTATTTCAAAGAATGTATACTACAGTCCATTATTTCTATTATTTTTGAACACAAATTGAGAAATAATGGCGATTATATGATTGAATTTGACAACTATGAAGCCACATAAATTATTCTGATTTGTTGCTCCACTAACCTGATTTTATTCATCGTTCGAGGAAAGTGAGTCGAGTTTGCATCACCTAAATATAGAACGCAACCCTGTTCATGACTTGTGCACCCTTCACCTTGCCACTTGTTTTCACAAGTACTCGTAAGTAGCGTATTTTTCTCCACGGCTCTTACAAGAGGAGTTACGGAGAAAAGTGTACGTATATTTTTTTTTGTAAATTTTTATGCATTCGAAGGTACTTGAGGAGTTTAGCCGCAAAACGCAACAAACGCCATTTTCATAATAAGTTCTTCCAACCTCCACAAATGACTATCTGAGGAAAGGGGAGTATCACTATGATGAAATATTAGTTCGGTCAACTCTGAGGAAAAGATTCAGTCATTATGCATTAAAATAGAGCTACTTGCTTCTTCTTTTATGGGCATTTTTTTGTTGATTTTTTAGCATTTTTTCAATAGCGTTTGTTACGTTTTACGACCCAACTCCTCACTCGTGTTTACACTTTGGTATAAAATTAGATATCATTCAGAAAATGATGAAGTAAGTTATCTACTTACTTTATTATAATAAATTAAATCAGGAATAATTTTTGCTTCAAATATTTTCCTGTATTTCCCATAAATAAATAATATTATAATACCTACGTTAAATTCAGAAAAATAATCAAAATTTTTTGTCAATTTTTCATTTATACTTTTTATCGTGATTAAAATTAATAATACAAAAAAATGATGAGAAATTATGAGAGGAATAACTTTTGTGCCGAATATTTTCCTCCTTTTCCCGTTAGAAACAAGATAAGGTTTGAAATTTTGAAAAATTATAACCAATGACAAAATTATTTATCAATTTTGCTCATACTTTTTATTATAATTATTATGTTGTTCAAAACTGAATTGAATGAAAAAATAGCGGAGAATTTTGTCATAGCGAATTGAGAATTGTAATAATTTTTATTCCGAACGTTGCCTTACAAACAATATTATATGTAAAGTTTTGAGAAATTAGAAGATCGTAAGAATGATTTTTTCTCGAGATTAATATCGTAGTCTTCACAATTTCTAGTTCTTTGTAAATTATCGCACACCGTCGCGTCGTCTTGCATGAGTGTTAGTGTGTGAGTATATGCGTGAGTGAGTATCTCTAATTATATAAAGACAAGTTTGAATTTTTTGCTGCCATGTATCTTCTCAAACACTGAAATCAAAAATATTACCAAATTCCTACCATAAACGAAAGCTCACTTTAAGGTACATTTCTGGAACCCTGAATTGGATTATCATTCAGCGGCCCAATGACTCGAATTAGTTGTCAAATTTTATTTTTTTGTCTTTTTTTATTTAAATCGGTATTTTTGTACAACCCGTCCGAAAGTACGGGTTACAAATTAAAATAAAATGTAACGATGAGGATGTATAAAACTGGAGTTTTTCGTTCGACAGGTTTACATCACCAAGGAATCTTTCGCGTGTCCGGATCTCAGGTGGAGATAAACAACTTTAAAGACGCGTTCGAACGCGGAGAAGATCCGCTGGCAGATGTGACGGATGCGTCGGACATAAACTCGGTGGCCGGAGTGCTGAAGCTGTATCTGCGCGAGCTGCGCGAGCCGTTGTTCCCCATCATCTATTTCGAGCAGTTCATGCAATTGGCGCAGCTCGATTCGAAGCACGAGTTCATTGCGCGCATGAAAGAGCTGGTTCAAAGTTTCCCGCGTCCGGTTATCATATTTTTGCGCTATATTTTCGCCTTCCTCAACCACCTCTCCGAATATAGCGACGAAAACATGATGGATCCGTACAATCTGGCCATTTGTTTCGGGCCGACGCTGGTGCCGGTGCCCGAGGACAAGGATCAGGTGCAATACCAGAACCAGGTGAACGAGCTGATCAAGAATATCATCTTATTCAACGAGGATATATTTCCGTCCCACGAGGTTGGCGGCATCGTCTACGAGAAATATATATCCAGAGAGCCGGACGACAAGTGAGTACCATGTAGCAGATTTTCGCATTAAACTGTGCGATACGATTTTTGTGTCGTAAAAAAAGCGACAATCAACAATGAGTTGGTGCTCGTGAAATATGGCTGACTCTTAAACGGTAGTGGTTTCTAAGTTTTTATAATTTCTTCATACTGGTGAAGGATTCTCAATTTTTCGGCTACTCTTGATGAGGAAGAAATTTAGGTTAGATGAAAATTAGTAGTGCGCCATTTAACACTAGAAAAGCCATGTTTTACTCGATTACTCAAAGCACCAGGTGGCGTCATATTCGACTCAACAGTATAAAGGAACCTAAAAGGACCGGAGAATGTCATATATGACGCCACCTGGTCCTTTGAGGAGTGACGCATCCAAATTCAAGTGGCGTCGTATACGACACCACCTGGTCTTTCTAGTGTTGAAAGAGAATGAATTCATTTTCTACGGAGCCGATTGAAAATACGAGCTTTACCCGCTCATCCGTTAGAATAATATTTCAAAAAGTTGTCTGAAAATTGATCGAGTATTTATAAAATATTTCTTTTCAGACCACATTGTCATAGAGGCAGGTAAAAAAATTGAAATTTTCTCTGAACTAGAAGAATGTGGGTATCACTGTAATTTAACATAATATTGAACTGAAGTGAGCAAAATTGAAGAAATGGCAATTAGTACTGGAGAAATGTCGACTTCATCATATAAAGAACTGATTTACCTTCGAAATTCGTTTCAAAATTATTAGCTGTTGATAACAGTTTCTTTTGAAATCCTGTTCTTTTATTTTATCGTAATGAAAGCTTATGAAGAAAAAAAATCACTAGTCAGTCCAAAACCTGCTTATTTCCAAAAAAAATTGTCATCTATGTTTTTGGGCTTAAATGATGTTTTATGTTTTTGTACCTTACACATGTAAAGCTAAGTCAGCTTAAAAAAAAGGATAATGACATTTTAGGACTTGACTGGCGTTTTGGACTACAGCCGGGAACGTGTATTATTTTCATTTTTTGTTTTATTGATTTGTGAATTTTTCAGCGCTAAAAAATGTTCAAGTATTTGTTTTTCATTGTATTTTATGAGAATTTTTTTTTCTCATTTCAGTGATGTTGGTGATTCGCCGTCAGATCATACTCAAGAAGATATCGACTCTGAAGTTTATCCGTCAGAAGATGGTAAGTTTGTCGGGTCACCCGGAGTGTACATTTTTTGCAGGAAATGTGAACCGAAACTGTGCATGGTTGGTTTCATGAACGCATACCCAATGTCTATAGTCTTACAGCTTTTTCAAAAATAGCTACAAAAGAATTTTAGTCGCGAATAATAGAGTTAGGTTATTCTGTTTTTGAAGCGTACTTCGTTTTTCTTGGAGAAAATTCGTTCTGTTTGAAAATACATTTCCACTAAGTTACTGAAAATTTTTTTTGTGAATTTTCTATTTTAAGTTTCAATATTGGAGAAGAATTTACTATTTAAGAAATTACTTCAGAAATTTCTAGCAATAGTCAGCTAAATTTCCAAACTTAATTCATCATTGTGTTATTCATCCGTAGATTATGTTTTCATTTTATCAAAATATTGATTTTGTGTTTGAACCTTAAATTTAATATGGTCGTCTGTTGCAGAAACGGAATCCTTGGAAGCTACAGCTCTATACGATTTCAATGCTAGATCCGAAAGGGAATTGAGTTTAAAGAAAGGAGATCACGTTATTTTATATACGCAGAAGTCGAATGATTGGTGGAAAGGCAGCGTGAATGGCAAAGAGGGGCTGATACCAGACGGATACATAATGGTGAAAATTAAGTAAGTCGAATGAAATCAGATTGAAAGTTGCAAGCATTCAACAGTATTCCTCGTTTAGTGCAGTCGAATTGGCATTTTCACAAAGAGGATTAGAAATGCATTTAAAGGAATTGTAACAAAATATATTTTAGCAAATATGAGCCCCTCCTCCTTCTTCCTACTATAAAGTCATAAAATAATTATTTTATTTCCAATTTCCAGTAGACACCCTGAGTAAAGATTAAGATAGTTTTGTCATGTACCCTTCGTTCAGGTCATTTTCTTTTAACCTGTGCTCCTGACTATAATTCGGACCTGTGTACTAAGTTGAGAAAAGCTTTAAAATTCAAATAAAAATATCGCTCTTCCGAATTCTCATTTATCGAGGTTTGACTGAATTTCTCATTGACTGCATCATAGGCGGACTTAGAAAATGTTTGGGGGGGGAGCTAAACATTTTTTCAAAAGTCATTAAATTTTCTATCTGTCTGGTAAACAGTTGAAATATTTTTCAATCGACATAGACAGGGGGGGGGTCACTCCCTTCAGTTTGTAAAATTCCTAAAAAAAAAAATCAACTTAGTCTTAGAATATATATTTTTACATTTTTTTGTCGAAATTGGGAGGCTAATTTGATTTTCTCCGAGGCGGGGGGCTAATTTCAGCCTGGGGGAGGGCCTAGCCCCCCTCTCATCCCTATGGATTACATTGAAGTCAGTAACTGAAATCATCTACGTTTATTTGATTGTTTTTTCCCCCTTCACTATCCTCATTTTGCTTAACTACGTTCATCGAATAATTGACAATCGATGTTCCAGGGATGATGATCGTGGTGATAAAATGGAAATGTATAAATCCAGTTCGTCGGAAGATTCGATGAAACGACGTACTTCTAGCTCCAACGATTCGATATTATCGACGACGTCCAGTTCGCATTCTCCTTTATTATCGAATAATAATCCTGTATCGTGGACGCCCGTCATCATAGACAATCAACCAGAAAGTTTACCGTCGACTTTAAGCGAGGTACTGGAAACGACTGTTTGAATTGATTTTTAACAATATTTTATCTCTCAAGTTTTGTGAATTCGTTGGATTTTAATTATTCAAAACAGTGGTTCTCGATCATATACCTAGTGTTAGCTTTTCTCATGTATTTATTTATTATTTTTTTTTTTACTTTTTAAAAACTACCTATACCGTACTCGTCGAGCGTGTAAATAGATTTTTCTCTTCTTTTTTTTACCCCTTTCATTTTTTCTTACTCTACCTAATAGTTGTACGTCTATTCTTTTTATTTTCTTATTCTATCATGCGATGAAATTATTTCTTTTTTTCTTTTCGAATTTCGAATTCCTTAAAACTATATGTACAGGTAACGATCATAATACACAATTCGCAATGTATTTTGTTCTTGTGCATAAAAAAAAAAAAAGAAAAAAAAGCTGAAAGTATTTATCTTGTGTGATAGATAAAATTATTACTCAAAATTTGTAGTCGTTTGTATGGTGAACCACTGTTATATTTGGCTGGGTTGATGCTACGTGTTGTGTGTTTGGTGTAGTGTTTGTTTGCTAATTTTTCTTTTTTTCTTGTTTCCTTTTACTCGAAATTTGTAGCGTAAACCTGCAGTGTTTCTTTGCTTGCGTTTGCTTGTTTTTCTCTTTCGCCATCTAAAGATCGCATCACAAAATTTATAATAACGTAGATTTTAGTATTTTTGTTTAATTTTATACGTAATTTTTTTTTCTCCTTCTTTTCCCCTCTTTTTGTTGTTGTTTTGATACGAAATACATTTTTGTTTGTACAGAATTTGTGCTTCCTTTATTTTTTCTGTATTGTTTAATTATTTACGTTTTCTGCTTGAATTTGTACGTGATCGTATTTGTGTGGAGTAACGAAACGGTTAGATTTTGAAAATATTATCTTGTCACAAGTTCCATTATTTGTTGTGTGAATCTTGGAGCTCGTTGTTTGATCAACTTGTCACTTGTGGATGGGTGATGGTTTGAATTTTTGAAGATTTATTAGGAAATTTTTATTGATTCTGCATGATACGAAGCTTGGTTTCTTACATAATCTTTCCCATTTGTCAAAAGTGCCGTTCTCAATAATTCGTATAGTTTCTGTTTATCGTAGATTTTTGAAAATTTTTCCTCAGTTCTTGTACTTGAATTATGTGACATTATTTTTTGCTGTATTGTAGTTAATTTTAACTTTGAGTTTTCTGCTCCAATGTATTTTCGATTAACTTTCAAAAATTTAGATAATATTTCCAAATGATGGAAATTCCGAATGTAATTTACTGATGGTTTCAAGTACCTTTCCCGCTCAAAGAGTCTAATCTAGGTTTATTAATGTTATCTAAATTGTAGACATTTATGAATCCTTTATTAGTTTTTGAATTGTAAAGTCGAGATCGGTTATGGAAGAAAACTGCACCCATATCGGACATTTTTTCTGTAGATCTTTTGTTAAAAGTGTTTTCAAAATTCAAGCTTACTTTTTTAATGTAAAAGAATTATCTAAATTACATAGTAAGATGTTTTAAAAACTACTTAGATATAATTTTGAGTAATAGTAATTGTTTTTTCATTATTTGTCCAGTAATTTTGCGTCTTATAAAATTGGAAAAGTATGGAAATCTGGTATATATATTATAATATTCAGTAAATAATTGGGTATCTACTCGTTATAGAATTTGTTTCTCGTTTAGAATAATTCTAGACAAAACATTTTAAGATTATAATTTGGTCGGTGCAATCCAAGACAAAAATATTTCTGTTTATTTTTTTCACGCAGGCGTGTTTTAGTCGTTGCGGTTTTAAGGAACTTAAAAATCCAAATTTTTACCACCCACAGAAATTTGTGAAGAAAATGCAAGGTTCAAAAATACTGGACATGTTCATGAAAGTTGACAACTAATAAGTCAGTGATCCGAAGTATGAATTCTTTTTAATGCATTCTTAATTATTAATTAAATCGAGAATAAAAAGGGTCCTTGCGAATGAGGAAGTTACATGACTATTTTTTTATTTTCTTTTATTGAAAAAACATTCACCATCACCCCTCTCTCAAGTTCGCTGCAAGAATGGCTGCTAGTCAACTTGTTCTTACTTTCGCCTTTGCATGTACTTTTTATTTGTTTTACAATATTTGACGATTGTTACATTAAATTGAAGATTGCTCGGAAATACTGAGTTCCAGACTTCCATCTACAACTTTGATTTAATTTCAATATAATTTTTCTTATGATGAAACAGTTGAAGATAAACATCAAAGTAAATTTTTCTTCGTATAATTCTCCATTTGTTTCAGTTTTGGAAAAATTTTGATCCTCGTAAAATAATTTTTATATTATTTAAATATCAGTTTTTTAAAGTTCAAAATTTTATAAAACAACGAATTTATCAGAAATTTCAAATATTCAACCATAACTGAGAGTTTTAATAAGAAAATATTGATTTGGACTAAAATTAAAAAAATATGTGACTAAAAATTAACAACTCCAAAAATCATAATTTAGCAGAAAAAAAAAATTATCAATAAATTAAGGAGCCTAATTAGGATTTGGTTGTTAAAAACAATTGAAAACGTCACAGAAATAGGATAAGCATCAATATAAAGACAATTAGTGTGTAATCAAGTATTAAAATATCGAGTAAGAAGATTGAATGTATCAACTGTTTGACAGACAACGAGTAACAGAGATTCAATGATCGTGAAATAAACAATTTATCCTCCGTTTTAAAAGAAAAACATGAAATGTGATCAATTACTCATTTTGAAAATACCATTCACTCATTCGAGTATTCAGACACGTGTTTCATGGTTTTCTTTGGAACAGAGCAGGTAAAATATTTTAAACTTTCGATTACTTAAATTGTTCGAACAATTTTTTGCTAAACGGATTAGTCCAATTTTCACAAATTTTATTCAAGTGCAAAAAATTTTATTTGCATAATATTTCTATTGGTTTTTGAAATTTTTTAAAATTATAATAAATTATATACTTACTCAAAAAATGTGGCTTATCCCTTTTTCGTAAAATACTTCCCAGTAAGAAGCATGCTATGGATTTTTTTTCTTCAATTTTAATAATTTGATCAGTCTTTTTTGTCTGTAATTTTCTAACCTTTTTTTCTGATTGAAGAATTTCCTCCAGGCTGCTCAGTTATAGCTTCATAACCTCCCGTACTAAGTGAATTTTTTTTTATGCTTCAAGTATGACCTAATCAATTTTTTTTGTCTCTAATTCTTTTTTTTCAAAATATTTCTATTGGAGCAGACGTAGGTTATTCGTCATTGAACGTCAACAAGTGACTATGCCTTATTTTTTTCAAATGTTGAAAAAGTAAAAATTTTAGAAGGAAATTTTTCTTGAAATATTCAATAGTCTTCGACTGACTTGATAATAACCTATCTGCAATGGAACTTGATTTTTGCTGTGCAAATAATAATTATTGGAAATTCTGCAATTTTTTGTACAGTAATAAATTTGGTAACCGTTGGAAGAAAGGAATTTTTTCAATTTCATGCAGAAGATTTCAATCAGTGACAAATAACCAATTGATTAGTCTGTAATGATATTTTTCCCTTATGATTTAAACGAATCCGTTATTTTGTTTTCCATAGGAATCACAGACAATTGTTTTGAATTCACCTTGAAGAAAGTAACGTTATGTGCTTTTTAAAATAAATGCCTCATAAAATAAGCGAGTGCGAATTCGAACTACATTTCTATATCCACTCTATATTTAATTAGTTATCGAGTCAACTTTAAAAGAACAATTTTTTTTTCAATTTTTTTTTTTGGTTTTAATTATTTTTTATAGTGTCTTCTTAGATATTAGACGAGTGTTGCGTCGTTTTAAATTGTACGTGATTAATATTCTAATATACTTTTTTATATTTTATTTTCTACTTCATTGTGAATAAATGAACATCGACTTGCTGATTTTGAACGTAATTTGTGAGTAGCCTAGCTCGTAATTTTTAATTGCTACATCTTCTTGTGTCGCTGAAAGTGAGTAATGTATTTTTTTTCTTCATGTTTTGCATGCTTCATGAGTGATTTGTTTTTGTAAAAAATTTAGTGCATGTCGCATTTACAGCTTTGCCTTTGTGGTCCTGTCTTCAGTGGTGAAGTGTTCCGTTGTCGTACGTGCAGATTATATGAAAAATAAGCTGAGATGACTCACAATTTTGAAAGTAATTTCTTGCTTTCTCATTCTGGCGACCCAGCGAATCGTCCTAAAATTTTACGAAAGGCTCGAAAAAACAAAAACAAACTTTTAAAATTGCTGGTTCGTTACTCTCTTTTGGCTCAAAATGCATTTAATTTTATTATTGAATACCCATATTTTTTTTTAGTTCGTGATCGAGTGAATGACATTTTCTAAAAACTGTTTCTGTTGTGTGTGACAATTCAAATATCAAAAATTTTTCATTATGTAATCATGCATCATTTAGGTAGAAATTATTATGGAAAATATGTAGCAGTTTGTGAAAAATTCCTCCTAATCAATATTTATAATACTGGCCCTAAAAGGAACTATAGTCATTGAGGGTCGCAAAAGGAATTAGAGAAAAATCAAATCCAATTCTAAACTAAATAGTCACATCTAAATGTTTTTTCTTCGATGATTGAAGCTTATTTTAAGTACATTTATTTAGAAAAGTGAAATACACATTCTTCCTTGTGAATTAACCTTTCGTATAATTGTTTGAATTTTTAATCCCTAATACGATTTATTGCTTCTCTTGACCCGGAACTTTAACATGATCCAAGTGCGTTGACCAACAATTGAAAATGAATTTTGCTTAATTTCAGTCGGATAAGAAATCAAACGTGGAGAAAGAGGCTGATGACCAAGTGCTGCGTGTCGAGGTCGAAGAGAACATCAAAATCACACTAATCGACCCATCGCCCAAACACCAGCACGAGTCGCTCAGGGATTTGACTGCCCTAACCTCCTTTGGCACCAAAGAAGAACGCCTCAACGTCAAGTACAGCCCGCTTCTGCGACGGAACCACACCAAAGCGCTCAGCATGGGCGACTCCGCCGATAACGACGAGGTCCGCAAGTCGTTCAGCCAGAACCGCCAGCTTTGGCAGCAGCGTGCCTCGTCGCACACCAGTGTTGCCAACCTGGGCCTCCCCAAGGAGGCACGCGACTTCCGCCCCAAGCACACGCCTGACCTGGTCATGGATCTACCTATTCCAGAGGGTGTCAAGTCTCCGGAAGAGAATTCAGAGTTGACGGCAGCACCTACAACCGCCAACGAGCCAGAGAGTCCAGATATGGCTTTGGCTGCAGAAAGATTCGCCAAGCAGAACCAGTGCACGTTGAAGAAGAATACCAGAGATGTACGTCATCGCAAAGAGAAGACTGACAAGAATGGAACAGCGGGTGCTGGAGGTGCGATGTGCAGTGGCAGCGACGAGGATAGCTCCCAAGTCATTTCCTCACCAGCTATCAAGCCGCAGATCAAGGCGAAGCCGCAGATTCTGCGCAAACCTATCATGACACCCTCGCCGACGGTGCCTCCTTTGCAGATTATTCACCAAGAGAGGATGGAACAACAATAAAGTAGTCGTGTTTTTAGCTGTAAAGTCGCGTAGCCAAAGTATGGTGAGATACTGAGAATTAATAGATAATCTCTCATTTGACTGTAAAAGTGCATATCGATACATTGAAGCGCAGAGGAGTTATGTCTGTGTTTTATTTTTTGTAAAAAATGCAAAAGAAATGAATAATGGGATTTCTACAGTTTCAAGACTTATTTTCAAAAGGCGTAAGCGAAGACATGAAAATTTTGAATAAATCTGAACCGGTGAGATGCAAAACAACTCGAGTCCAAAATTTTCAAATTTCCTTTCATTGGCTCATTGCTTCCAACTATCAAAAAGGGCACTTCGTGTGTAAATAATATAAACGTAGCATCCATGTAGCATTTTTTAGCAACTCTCATTAGCAATTTGAAGAAAAAAGACTCAAGTCTACTAGCAAATTTTAGATTTGAGTTTTTTTTCTCCTACATTTTCCCATCTTTTTCGATGGTAGGTAAATAAGTATGCTATCAACGTGAATGTTTCTTCGTGTATTTGTTTGGCAGCTCTGGTACTAGTTTAGTGGTAATACCGGCCCTTGACTTTCTTTTGATAAAATGTATTAACCTATTAGCAAATTGGCGCATTCAGTTTAGCAGTTTCCTTGATTTTTCTCAAAATGCATTACTTATGCTGGACAGATATGTATAGTAAAATGGCAGTGGCGGATCCAGAGCTCCATTTGGGGGGGGGGGGGAATCCAAATTTTTTCAAAGCATGGTAAATGCTAAAATGGTGAGATTGTGTTTTTTCAGCATAAATGGGGAGGGGTTTAAGAAAATTGATTTTTTTGTGGATTATCGGTCTATTTTTTTGGATTTGGGGGGAATCCCCCCCTCCGTAGATCCGCCACTGTAAAATGGTCATTTATTAACATACAGAAAATATCTTACTAGGAAACTGTGAAATTTTTTTTTTTTCTATAATAAAAAGTGGAAAATGTGATTTGAGTTTTGTATCTCACTGGTTCAATTGTTATTTTAGGTAAATTATTGGTAGGACCAATAAATACCTAAATAGGTATATTTCCAATTAAAATATCCTTTTAGACATTGGTATAGCTGCGTCTGAACAGCCATAGCTTATTAGGGTAACTGGTTACACTAATAAGCACCCAGGTGACAATATTCATCTGTGGGTAACAAGCACAGCTACATCACAGTAATTTGTGTTTTGCATATATACTGAATAAACACACAGTGTTTATCAGTGAGTGTGCAGAACCGTTTGGTTCACGACTGTGACGCAGTAATCCTGCCTTGTGGCGGACACAACATTTTGTTTCTCTATTTAGCTGTCTAGCTTAGTAGTTCACATTGTCCCCACAGTAGCCCCCCCCAGTGAACCAATTAGGTTTCTCCTGAGTGGCTATTGTCTCTGGTAGTCCGAACATTCTTTTAGAAAACACACTTTCAACTGTATAAGCCTATACAGTTTACTCATGACTCGACTTCACTTTTTTAGAAGGAGATTTTTATAATTTTGACTTGGTCTTTTGACTCAATTTTATACACTCGTTTTTGAAGAGGTTTTATTTATTTTATTTTGTTGTATTCGTCACTTACTCTTTTGAGAAGTTTGACTTTGAATTTTGACTTCTCCTTTTTTGAGGGGCAAAATTTTATGTTTTCATCAAAGTTTAATTTTTATAACTTTGAGAAATTATTCATTTTGACATCGAAGTTTAAGATTTATAACTTCGAGAAATGATTTTATATTGTGTTGTAATTTTATGAAGTATACAGAGTACTTACATAAACTTACTTGACTTAGTAAAATGTTCGTTTTATTATTTACCATTATGAACTTTTCTGGACTTAGAAAATTTTACTGAGAATTTTACTTCATCAGTAAGTTCAATAATGGGTTCATTTTCATGAACTTTTCAAAAATATTTTTTGTGTCTATAAGACTTTTCTGATTTTTATTTTTTATTTGCCTCTTTTTTAGTTTGACTTCTAGTTTGTACTCGATCTTTCCTTTTAACTTGGATGCCATACTTTTTGAGTATGGGGGTCGAGACTTCACTAGGGGTCAATTCGTCTGTGGACGTAGAGGTTGAAGGAACTTGAACTGTTTCTGTAGCTCTTTGCTCGAATCGTTCTCTCTTTCTAGATGAACGGAGATTGTAACTCTCTCGGTTCTTATCTTTAGTTGATTCATGCACACTCTTTCTTGATGGTCGTACATTATGACTCACTCTAGATGGTGGCTCATGCCTTTCAAACGTTCTGACGTCATCATTGTTGTCAAACGAGATGTTTCGTCTTATTCTAACCGGTTCATCATCTCTGTCAGGCAGTAGACGTATGATGGGTTGCGTATTCGCTGCGTTTGAAGGCAGATCAACGTCTTGAGTTACTGAATTTTCTGTGCTTTGAGCAATGTTGATAGGTATGGTAATTTTAGAGGGAAAGTTAATGCTAATATTTTCTTTCACCATAAAAGCGGGTTTGCATCTGTCCCAACTTACTATTCGCTCATTTTCGAATATTTTTATTTTGACTGTTTTTTCAAATCTTTCCAGTACTTTATATGGACCACTATATGGCTTTTGGAAGCCAGTTCGAGGGGTGTCTATCTGTACATAGACAAATTCTGCAGTTTTTAGATGTTTCGACACGAATACAGGTGGCGTACCATGGTGAGCAGGTTGCGCAACAAATTTGTTGGCTATTTTTCTAATATTGAAAATAATTTCATCTGCTGTATAGTCTTCAACTTTGTTGAAGAAATCACCTGGTAATCTTAGTTCCTCGCCAAGTGCTAGTTGAGCAGCACTGTAGCCTGAGTCTGTCTGCACTGAGGACCTCAATCCCAACAAAATTGTTGGAAGTGCGTCAACCCAATTTGTAACATCTGCAGCCATGATGGATGCTTTGAGAGCTCTGTGCCACCTTTCTACTTTTCCATTGCTCTGCGGATGGTAGGCGGTGGTGGTGTTCTTTTTGGCACCAATAAATTTCGCTAGCTGCGAAAACAGTCTACTCTCAAATTGTCTCCCCTGATCGGTGGTAATATTTTCTGGGACACCAAAACGAGCTACCCAAGTATGGTATAAAATTCTAGTAACACTTTCTGCACTAATATCATCCATAGGGACGGCTTCAGGCCATCTTGTAGCTCTGTCAATCATTGTCATCAAATATTTCTTTCCATGTGACATGGGCAAAGGGCCTACTATGTCTACATGTACATGTTTGAAACGTTGTGTGGGTTTAAAGTTGCCAATAGGAGTTTTGGTGCGTTTTCCAATTTTGGAAAGTTGGCAACCATGGCATGCTTTTGCCCAGTTAAATACTTCACTTTTAATTTTTGGCCACACAAACCTACTAGTCATTAATTTGACAGTGTTTTTAGGGCCTGGATGAGAAAGGTCATGTACACTTTTCATGGCCATTATTCTAAATTCTTTAGGAATAAATGGTCTTATGTGTTGAGTGCTAACATCACAACAAAGCAGTACATCACTATCTGGAATTTTTCTCATCTCAAATTTTAATGAAGTTTGTTTATTTTGCAGCAGGCTTTGCAGTTCTTCACATTTTAACTGCGCCTGTGCTATTTCTTCATAAGGTAGTATTGGTTTTACACTAATCTGATCAATTCGACTGAGGGCGTCTGCAGACTCATTGTCTTCGCCTTTAATGTATCGAATGTCAGTAGTAAACTGGCCAATATAATCCAGTTGCCTTATTTGCCTCGGTGAAGCATGGTCACTGCCTTGCTTGAATGCATATGTGATAGGACGGTGGTCAGTATACACAGAGAATACCCTTCCTTCAAGCATATGTTTGAAATACCGAATTCCAGCAAATATAGCTAGTAACTCCCGATCATAAGTGCTATACTTAGTCTCAGCAGTACTTAGTCTCCTTGAGAAGAATCCCAAGGGTTGACGGCTCTCTCCACTAATCTGATACAGTGTCGCTCCAATAGCGAAGTCTGAAGCATCAGTGGCTAGAATTACATTTAACTTTTCATCAGGGTGAGCTATCATTGCTGCATTAGCTAGTTTTGCTTTTGTTTCTTCAAAAGCTTTTAACTGCTCTTCATTGAATGATATAGGGGTTTTGTCTTTCTTTTTACTCCCTTTAGTCATATCATAAAGCACTGCCATGGTGTCTGCAGCTTGGGGTATACATCTACGATAAAAATTTGTCATACCCAAAAATCTTCTAAGTCCATGCATGTCCTTAGGAGGTGGGTAGTCCAAGATGGCTTGCACTTTTTTACTTTTAGGTGAAATGCCACCTTGGCTTATGTTATATCCCAAAAAGTCTACATTGTCCTTGCCAAATTCGCTTTTAGCAACATTGATTGTAAGTCCAGCTTCATCTAATTTTGCTAAAAGTTGGCGAAGGTGATGTTTATGCTGTTCTTTATTTTCAGAAAATATACAGATGTCATCTATGTAGGCATAAACAAAATCTAGTCCTCTTAAAAGGCTGTCTATAAAACGTTGGAAGGTTTGTGCTGAAGTCTTAAGTCCATTTGGCATTTTCATTGATTCAAAGAGCCCAAATGGAGTAATAACAGCTGTCTTTTTTATGTCTTCCTCGTTCATCGGAATTTGCCAATATGCTCTATTCAGATCCACTTTAGAAAATATGGTGCTACCTTTCATGGTTTGGTTAAAGTCCATGATGTTTGGTACTGGGTAGCTATCACTTTTGCAAATTGCATTTAGTGCTCTAAAATCACCTGTTATTCTCCATGTATTATCACTTTTCATGACCATGTGAATAGGTGATGACCATTCGCTTTTACTGGGCCTCATTTCGCCATCTGCTATCATTTTATAGATAGCTAATTTGGCTGCCTGTAGTTTTTCAGGTGTTAGCCTTCTAGCTCTAGCTTTAACTGGTCTACAATTTGGTGGTGTCTCTAAAACATGAGTAACTTCTGTTTTATATTTAGACTTCTTTTCTGTAGTGGAAATTTCTATACCAGGAAATTCTCTAATTATTTTAATCCATTCATTTTCTTCTTTGATGGTCTTAACTTCTGGTAGAGGAGTCATTTTGACAAAACCTGTGACTTTAATTCCAGTCTCATTATCTATTAGACATTTTCTTTTTAAATCAGGACTAAGATCGAAATGTTCTAAGAAATCAGCTCCTAAAATTGCTGTTTCAACATCTGTAACTTGCATAACCCATCTTAAGCTTCTTCTGATTCCAATATTAAATTCAACTAATTTCTCTCCGAAAACTCTTATCGGTGTACCATTCGCTGCATATAGGTGCCTCATTGGTTCTTTGGAGAACTCTGAGTTGTTAGCAGGAATTAGTGATACATCGGAGCCTGTATCAATCAAAAACCAAATTTGTGAATCATGGTCTTTGATGAACAGTCGTCGAGAGTACTTACATGCGAGGTCATTAGCCGCCATTATGGCCCCGCACTTTAGTTTAACTGATTCTTATTTTGTGGCTTTTGGGCAAGTGGTTTTCCACTGTCTACACAAGGTGCTGTACAGTGAAATGCATTATCTCCATATAAAATATGAAATTTGCATTTGCCTTGGTTTTCCGGTTTTGTGTAGTCTATTTTCTGATAGGGTGAGGTTGTTCTGCGGCTTCTGCCTGCTGACCTACTCCTATTTCGACTATTTTGACCTCTGTTTCCGCCATCATTTTGGTTTTGTAAATTTCCAAAATTATTTTGGGCGCCAGGGTTCGGAAAATTGCTCATTCCCAACGAAAACCGCTCAAATTGCTTCTTGAGATTTCCAACGGTGCTCTTTAGGTCGTTGATCTCTTTTTTTAAAGTTTGTATTTCATTTTGAGGCGGATTGTACTGAGTGCTTTCCTTTTTGGTGAAGGATACTGCAGCTACTCTTTTTTTCGGACTTGTAATGTCCTTTTCGAAATTGAAAATTTTCTCAGCTTTATCAGCGAGCTTTTTCAAATTGTCTATGGTTTTCACTTCATTATCACTCTCCAGTGAAATAATCAGCCTGGATAAATCTTTGGGCAAAGCATGCCTGAAAAGGTCAGCAATGATTAAAGGCGTTAACTCTGTACCTGCCTTTTCAATCATGCGCTCCATGAGCCTTTTGGGGCCCTGTTCATCTAACTCTAACTTTGTGAGCAATTCCCTTATATTCTGCTCCTTAGTTCTGCCATACACAGCTCTTAGCTGTGTGGAAAACCATTCAAAATTGTCATTCGCAGCTGTGGGTTCACAGATATCTGGAATTCTTTCTACAATTTCGATGGGTATGTCAGTGCGGATTTTCTTAAAAAGGTCTTCATCCTTTATTCCGCAAGCCTTTAATTTGGCTTTTACTACTTTTAGCCATACCTCTATTTTCTCAGGAGTGAATGTGGGCAAAGTTATGTTCATCTTTTCAAGCACTAAATTGTCTTCTTCTGTGACAATTAAACTAGGCTCTGCACTTGTTGGAGTTATTCCAGGTGAATGCACCAGAGAAGTGTTGTTTAGAAAACTGAGAGACAAATTCTGTCTTAGAATTTGTGGATTTCCAGTGTTTTCTATTTGAGTGTCACCACTTTCATTTACTGTTTCGTTGAGACTTATAAGATCAGTATTATCCAATTCTAAATCTGAGTCTTCTGGAAGTACACTTTTTGATGTACCAGACATTCAAAATTTAAAATTGCTTGCTGCAATTTATTTCGAAATTTATGCTCTGTAAAATTTTCAGGTATGGACTTCTGAAATTTTCTGAATGTTTATTCAGTTTTACAGAGTTTTTACTTTGCAAAATTTTCAGGTATTTTCATCTGAAATATTCTGAATTATTTATTCAGTTTTGCAAAATTTTATTTTGCACTCGAATCTCGAGTAAATTGAGCTTAGAATTTAAAATTCTATTTGGAAGTATATTTCAACTCCTTTTGCATTAGGTGGATCTTCTCCGAAGAGGCTTGCACCTTAGTAGGAAAATTTTACAAGTAAAATATTTCACTACTCTTCCGTTCAGTGTTTCCACTGGGGCTATAGGGGCTCGTATAGTCTACCCAACTTAATCTGACTCCAAGTTTATTTCACGTCGGAAAGGTTACCACTTTAGGTAAATTATTGGTAGGACCAATAAATACCTAAATAGGTATATTTCCAATTAAAATATCCTTTTAGACATTGGTATAGCTGCGTCTGAACAGCCATAGCTTATTAGGGTAACTGGTTACACTAATAAGCACCCAGGTGACAATATTCATCTGTGGGTAACAAGCACAGCTACATCACAGTAATTTGTGTTTTGCATATATACTGAATAAACACACAGTGTTTATCAGTGAGTGTGCAGAACCGTTTGGTTCACGACTGTGACGCAGTAATCCTGCCTTGTGGCGGACACAACATTTTGTTTCTCTATTTAGCTGTCTAGCTTAGTAGTTCACATTGTCCCCACAGTTATATTCTAAATGAACTTTTTGAAAAGGCTCAAATTTTTATTATTCTACATCAAATAGTTCTAATACAGCCTCACTTGTTGCAAGAATTTACTTTCTAAATGTGTAACTACATGTATTTCTGTTGACCAGGGTGGTAATCTCTAGATTGGTTGCCGTTGATATAATCAAATTTCTTATTTCATCTCTTGCAAAATTAAAAACAGACAAAGCTCCTCTGCCTTGAAAATGTTTTCTAAAGGAAACCCGATTTGCAAAGTGTGACACAAAAGTGGAGAAGAAATGTGACCCAGATGTGGCAAAAATTCAACCAATCAGGAAGCAGTGGCACTGTTGTGACACTGATGTGACCCAGTGGAAAAATTATAGGTCACATCAGTGTCACAAAAGTCACATTTCCTCTCAATATGTGCGTCACATTGCAAATGATTGCAGATCGGGAAGCTAAAAGAACTCGTATTAGAAAAAATTGTACATCAATAGAGATGAGCATTTCACAAAACATCAGCTTATTTTGACTTTCCTTCCGATGAAATTGTATTGTTGTTTTTGGAAACAATTTATTAAGGCATCAGTATAATGTATTAGAGTCTCTATAGAATGAACCCAGAAATTTTCCTTGGGGCTAAGTCAAAATTTTCTCTAAACGACTGAAAATTTCAACCCCGTAAACCGCGATATGTTTTTTGAATCGAGTTTTTTTTAAATGAAATTTTATGCCTAAGGAAGGCTTCTGTCCCCCTATCCCCTTTTTGGAAGAGCCTCTGAAGCCTTATATTTTGAATACATGACTTTGAGAGACTTTCTGAGTGAAACGAATATAGCTCTCCTTGCATTATTCTTGGCTACGTTGTTGCTGACAGAATTGCAGTTGCTCGAGTTTCTGTTGGTATATTCGTGTGTATAAATGTGCCATTTTAATTTTAGGGTTACTGACTATATGCACGGTTTCAAAGTTAACTAATTTGGAAAAGTAAGTCTGTAGACTATAAAAAGTCGGTGTGTCAATGTTTGTATAGTATTTACCTATATTTATTTCGTTTAATAACTGCGTGTAAGTGTTATGCATTCGTGGTATAATTTATTTCTCAAACGATATATTACTTACGGATATCCTACTTACGAAATTATGAAAAAGTTTGGTGTTTACTAACGTTCAAAAAAAAAAAAAATTATTATAGTATTGTATCACGAAGGTTGTTATCGTTATAATATTTTACGAAGCAATAAGGTTGTATTGTTATATATCGATAGTTTTTATTCTGTAAGTTGGATTTTTTTTGTTTTTTTGGCAAATTATGATATTTTTCGATGCATGAAGAATGAAAAATATTGTGCTAGAGAACTGAAAGTATGTATACTTCGTCGGCCCCTAGCCCGAAACCTGCCAAGTCGCCAAAAATGACTATCCAAATTTTTTTTTGACTGCGGCATAATCAGGCCTTAAAACATCATTTTGAGTGTAAAAAAAAAAGTGATTTTTTTTTTGTTGGAATTTGACAGGTTTTGGACGATTCGCACAACTGCTGAGCTTGCCTTCGGCTTGTCCAGTTAACTTTGTTGTTTTATTTCTTACTTTCAGTCCTTATGCAGACTGCTATACTTGTTTTGAATTGGTATATTTGACCAAAGGGAGTGAGATAATTTTGTTCCTCTATGTGTATCCTATCGAATATGTTATCACTTTGGGACTGACTGCTAGTCTATTGTGTGTATTTTCTCAAAGACTAATGAAAATAATCTAAAATTTCATCAGTAAGGCTTTCCTTTTAAAATTACTAAATCTAAGGATGAAGGGTTGTGTATAATCATTTTCAATTTGATTAACTATTTGGAAATGGATATTTTGCCAGGAGCAAAAACATATTTGCTTATTTACATGACTGATTGTTGGAGTATATATATAATTATGAACGTTAATATGCGAGAAGGGATGAGTGCAATTTTCAAATATTACAGAAGATCAAAATAACAATCAAGTTACAAAGTTTCCTTATGTAGTACCTCAACTTTAAAGTCCATTTTCTCAGCACTGGTTGCATTTTGGGACATGATATTTATTCTGTTAGTAGGGCTTCGTGTATTCAATTGAACCTTTGAAAATCCCAATGTTTGAAAATTATGGGCTAATCCCCTTCTTGCATATCGCTGTTTATATGAAGAAAATGCCTAAATACTTTTACTTGTTGATCATTTTCTTCCCGTCCAACAAATTACCTATCTCTGAAGTCAAAAAATTTATGGAAAAGTAATTTTTCCAATTTGAAAAATCCGTGTAGGTATTAATTCCACCTACTTATAACAGAAGCTTCCTTTTATTTGCTTTAAAAAAAAAAATTACATAACTTAATAGAAATTATACTCTGAAATATTACTTTCTTTTTAAGATTTTACTAACTGTAAGTAGGTACTTACCTATTAAGAAAAAAAAAATCACTTAATTTATACTAAGAATAATTGGTACGTCGAATTTCCATGAACTGTGATAAGAGACTTGACAGAACTTTAGTAGCTACTGCTTGTTTATGTGTATATTTTACCATTTATTAAAAAATATTAAATTGCAATATTCTAATTGAAACAATTGTGTGCCTTTTCGTGCTCATAAATTGTTCTTAGAAGATGCTCGTTATTGAAAGTGAAATAATAAAACATCACGATTTAAAGTGTTTATAATTCATATCTTATATTATCGTTCCTCGATAAAACCTTAGCCTTCAACATTTTCATTGTATGAACAAATTTAGCATATTCATCATTTCAAAAATTTATACCCTCTTTGTTTATTGAATAGACATATTTTTATTTTTATTTTTTTTTTTCTACAAAGTATTTATTTTCTTCATTTTGTTCATGTACCTACTTATTTATTTTTTAAATTTTTCCTCTTTTTTTTTTCTTTATTATTAAACGTAAGAACAATTTTATATACTTATTTGAATGTGTTTTTTTTTTTTTTTTTGCATTAATTCATCTATATTTTATTCATTTTACTCAATTTATTCAGATATACTCGAGTGAAAATTTGGCTGTATTTTTTATTTATTTTGTGAAAAAAATTTTTTTTTTTGGTTTGATTATTGTATTCTTAATCACAGTCATACATCATTAATATTTTATATATAAATGTTAACTTTGTCATTTTATGTCATTTATGACGTTATTTTTATACGATTTTTTTTTTTCAGTTTGTGTTCTGACTAGATTTTTTTTTAAATACACGCTGTTGATAAGCTCATTACTAAGCATTTTCGCTTTTATTTTTTAATTACTTAATTGAAATTTTGAGAAGTATGAGTGCAGTTTAATGAAAATCAGAAAATCAGAAATTGGTAGTAGAAATAAATGTACCACATTAAAAATTGTTTACTCGTATTTTGGGAACTTTATATACAATACTCTGCAAAAGATAATCCTTGACAACTTTTTTCTTTTCAAATTTCTTGTCTGCATGCGTTAAATATGGATTTGTTGCAGAAATTTCAATTTTCTCTCAAACAGTGATGAGTCCTCGCTGCAGTAGGTATATTATCATGTCTCAAAATTCAACCATTTTTGAAAAAATATATTTCAAAGTTGTGATGATTCATAAGAATGGCATAAAAATTGGACAGGTCAACAACTTATTCATGGACTTGGTCAGTGTGTAGATATTCTTTCTGCATCTCTTTTATGCTTCATTTATCACGATTTTGTTAGCTACTTATCGAAACCTAAATACACGACGGAGCGTGCAAAAGAATGAATTAGTACATAAAAGTAGCCTAAGTGCCCAAATGGAATTTAAAAACACTTCTACAAATTGATTTCACCCAGTAAGTTGACTATCTATAACCTGGTGGAGATTCATTAAATCTGTCCAGCATCTGCTATAGACCCAACTATGATGTTCTGACTAGGCTCTTTTACTCTCAGTGCTCTCTTCGATGACCTATTTTCTATTTAAAAAATTTTCTCATCGCGATGCTCTAGACAGTTTGGCGTCTTTCGTAAAACCATAACCAATATTTATGGCGGAGGTTAGTTCAAAAAGATGTTTACACGATAATCTGGATAATCTTAAAAGTAACATTTCACTTTCCAACTGATTCATGGCACGTCATTTAATTCTTTATTTCTTGTTTTCTTTATGTTTTCTCTCTCTATTTCTCTTCTGGAAACCAGCTCGTTCAAGTTCTTCCATTTATGCATGTCCTTGATATTTTTTAGGATCTGCCAAGTCATGGTCTCATTTGGATTAGTTGATATTTTTAAAGGTTATTAGGTACCTATTAAAAATACTGAACTTCACCTAAAAATGGACGAATGTGGTGGGTATGAAGTGTTTGTCAAGTATTTCTAGTAACCGTGTAACACCTAAAATTGAAACCGAATAAAAAATAAGAAAGATTATGACAAAACCATAACGTCGAAAGAAATAAAAAAGTTGTGTTACTGTAAATTTGCTGGTTGAAAAATTATTTTTTAATTTGACGTTTTTTGCTATTTTGGTGGCATGGAGTAAAAAAGTATTTCATTAATTTTCTTACTTTTCAAAATTTTACAATTTTTCAATTGAAACGGAGAAACTAGACTGCCATGAAGGAAGGCAAAGGGGGTAGATTACCCCAGATCCCGACTTTATAAAGGAGCCATGTGATTGGAAAAAGAGTAGTTTCCATCAGAGCTCCCAGCAGCTTTGGAAGAGATAGGTATATCATAATCCCAAAAAATGTATATTTCACTTGATAGAAAAATCTACCCATCTATATTCAGAAAGCTTACCCAAATTTCCAGAGGGTAAAATATCAGATTTTTCTATTAAATAAATGTATGCGGAGGGGGTGGTGTTACTTTTTTATATTGCCTACAAAAACAATTATTTAGGTATATTTTTATAATTTAATTTACTTTTAAAAAAGATACTTACTAATTCATTTTTTTGAAAATTTTCTGTAAAAATAATGGCTACTATATTCACAGTTGACCTGTGAAAAGCAAATTGTGTTGAAAAAAATCAAGCCAATAAAATGTAAAACTGAAGGAGTGCCTATGAGTGGTATTTGGTAATGATTCTAAGCAGAGTTATCTGAGACAATTAGCAATTGGTCAAAGTTTTTTGACTTCAGCCCTTCTCTTACAAATATTATTTCTCAATTCCAAAAACTGTGTAAAAAAAATTAGTCCAATAAAATCAGTACAACAAAACAAAATTACTGCTATATTGATATTTTTTTAAGCTAATTTCAAGATAGGTACTTGTAATTATATAATAAAAAATATATTTCTCTATTATAAGCCATCAAATTTCAAAACTCGAAGTCTATGAATCAGATATAATGAGATTCTTGTATACATTTCAATATAAGGAACTTTTATTCTCAACCGATTGGATTTTATTTCTTTTCAATTTCTTCTCAAGGTCATCATTCTTACATTTGATTGAAGAAGTTACTCGAAGTCTAGTCTGAATGTTTTCATTTTCGTTTTATTTTTAATTTGAAAGAAGTTACTCGTGTTACCTATAATTAGGAAAAAAAAAAGTATTAGTTACTCCAGACGATGATATTTAAAGTAGAGATAAAAAAAAAACTACTTCTGAGCAAATCACTGGATATTACATAATTTACATTTAGTCGAGTTCATTTGATGTATTGCCAAGCTGATAGTTTAATGACTGAAATTGATTTGTTGTTCAGAATAAACTGGTACGCCAGTCGCCATATGCGAAAGCAATTTTTAAAAACTCATCACAAAGCGACGAGAAAATCTTAAACAAAGAACATGATGGTGTAAGTAATTTGAATATAGTATTTCTATCATTAAGTGGTTTTTGAAAGAATTCAGAAAAGCAGAAAAACAAAAAATTGCGAAAACCTGTTAGAAGAATTAGTTTCAGGATTTTAAATTACAAATCAGAAATTCTAATTTCAATAAATTGACGCTAGAAAAACCCAGATAGGAGAGGGGAAGTTGGGAAACAGATTGTGTCATGAAATTTCCAAATATTTTATAAAAAATGAAAATTATACGTAGCATCCAAACTGTTGGTATTGGTTTGTGATTCATGCAGTGGCGGATCATGGGGGGGGGGGGATTCCCCCCATCCAAAAAGAAAATAGACCGATAATCCACAAAAAAATCAATTCTCTTGAACCCCTCCCCCTTTATGCTGAAAAAAACACAATCTCACCATTTTAGCATTTACCATGCTTTGAAAAAATTTGGATCCCCTCCCCCCAAAAAAATGGAGCTCTGGATCCACCACTGGATTCATGACATGGTGAAGTGTCTTGGATATAGGTATTTAATTGCATACATAAATTTTTTTTTTTTATTGAATGGTAGGAGGTTTAGAATTTTATATTAACGGTTTGGTGAATTAATTTCAGTTTTTTCATAAAATATTTTGCACTACTGCTAAATTAATTTTGGAATAATTTTTTATCATCGTCAAGCCATGTAAGTCTTTTGTTTCAGTGCATTTTAGAAAAAAATATTGCAAAACATTTACTTCCATTTTTATTGTGTTTCTAACTTAGGGTCACTTATTTCAATTAATTTTCAAGAACTTAATTTTTTTTCTCATTATGACTCTGTGAAATTATTTTTGAGTAGTTTTTTTCTCAATTGGAATGCCTTTTACATAATTACATACCATGATAAACAATATCGAATAACTTACCCATAAGTCAATGAAAGATGTTTCATTAAATTTGCACGTGATCGAAACTAAAATACAATGTACTTGCAGCATGTAATGATAGACTAAATTAGTGGAATATTTCATAGATACGCTCGAGCGAATTAACGGTTCGAGACAGTTAATTTTATTTTAGCGATTGTTACGCCATTAATTATAAGGAGAGAAAAAAAAAGATTAATAACATTCTTAGCATAGGTTAATGGAATTCTCTAAGGTTGGTAAGAAGAGAAAAAAATTTACAATCATTTAAAAACTCAATTTCTTACATTTCCGCAACGAATGGACAAATAGCATATAATGCTGAGCTTTAAAAGGAAAGAAAAAATTTTTAATAATAACTAAAAGAAAAGTACCATTGATAATATTAATGATTCCTTTTGAAAATATCGGTGCCCAAATTGACAGGTGAATTCAGAACAAGATGAAGTGATGAAAGGAGGTGTGAAAACGTGTGCATGTTATTTTCAGTTGCCTGAAGCAGATAATATATTCAAATGAAGTACAGTATAGAAATTTTAAAAAATGGTATTATAGATATGTGTCTAGCGTCAAAAAACTATTACCAGGCAAGAGTTAAAAAAGTTTACTCTGTTTTGAAAAAGAAACAAAACACGTGACCGATGATTGGATTATTATTGGCTTCTTTTGCAAATGACTTTTGCGTATTCGAGTATTTAATCACGTGTTTTATATACTTCTCTTTTGGAAAGAAAATATGTTCGAAATTCCTCAACTGCGACTCGGTTTTATAATTTCTGTTATAATCTAGTATGCCATAGAAATATTTTTGTTCAAACTTTATTTTTGCTTGAAAATAAAAACATAAAAAATCTTGACTCCCTCCACCCTAAGGTATGATTTTTCGGATTCAGAGTTCAGATTTCGTCTTAGGAAAAAAAAAAGAAAGATTCATTTCATTAAATCGTACTGGTTATAGATTGAATCATTTTCAAAAACTAAAAAAAAAACAATAATTTGAAAATTATTCAATGTATATTTAATTTTAAAAAATATGCATAAAAAGGCGCTTAAAGCTAACAAAATTTATTACATATTAATAAAATTAACATTAAAATATTTATTTTATTTTTCCGAACTCGACAATTTTTTTTTATTGTAAAGATATACAGACTGAGAGAGAAAAGCTTTTTCATTATTGAAAGGCAGAAAAAAATAAATTAAAACTGTGAAAACTGTTATTACATATGAGATCTTAGATAAAAGGCAAAGAATATTCAAGTTATACTCACCTAATGGTTGAACTCCCACTCGTATTACAATTTGAGAAGATACAACTGAGTAAAACTATTATAGGTACTAATTTATGGTATCTGTTTTTTGAAAAATCTGATTTTAATCTTAACTTTGACCACCAAACAATCGTCACATTTCTATTCAGTTAAGTATATAGAACGTTAGGTAATTTACACAATTCCTCCATCAAATTATATCTTGTCCATTCACTACTTGTAATCCGCTGTCTGTACAATTTTGGCATTACCTTCTAAGGAGATTTCCTTTGTCACGATTGGAGAAAAGAAAAAATTCAGTAGCTTAACATCAAAGTAAGACGCCCACGTGATGTATAAAAAATGTTAATAGTATATTTCTTTAATCGGAAGACTTTTTATGAGATGACTTCTGGAAGTTGAAAATTCTTGTATACGATAATGCAGGTAAAAGTTAGCAAAAATCTGAATTATGGTTTAATGTTCCATACTGTGGATAAGTGGACTGGAATGCATTCACTCTATGTGCATTTTAGTAGAACTTTGATGATGGGCTATACGATTGGAAAATGTATACCAGAATTTATTCGCAAGAAGATGCCTTGCACATTTTCAGGCTTTGGCATTTCGAAAATCTTCCCCAAGAAACGCGAGTAAGTGGTTCATCATAATTTCTGTTCTATTGCTCTTCTCAGATCTTCGGTGGCTTTGGATAAGTCGTGCTTCGATTTCGAATCCATAGAGTCGCTTGTGGAGTAATCTTTTGGCGGTTCATTCGGTAGGCGACAATTTCCTGTTCGAAATTTAGGTCTGGGGATGCGGACACGTTTCACATTCAGTAGCCAAGAGTCCATACTTTTGAACTGAAAGAAAAGCAAAAATGCATCTTTGGTATTATTACTGACAAGGAAAGTTGTGAAAAATAAATTGCCAACCAGAATTCAATGCTGCACAATTTATGTGACATGATGGTTGAATATACCAAGCGTAAGAGGACTGCATAAGTATTTCTCAAATACACACATCCAGAGCCGAAGCCACGTGGGACTGGTGGCAATGCCCCCAAGTGAACCCCCCCCCCCAAAAAAAAATAAGAAGAAGAAGAAGAAGAAAATGTTTTTCCTAGAACGGCGGGATATGGTGGTCTATTTTTCCCCCAGGCATTTTATTTGTTCCCCCACTACAGGAATTCGATTTGCTCTCCCAAAGTATTTTGATCTAGCTTTGATCCTGGATAAATTTTTGTATATTATCAAGTGCCCATGATCTGACCCATATATTGGGTATATACATACAGGTTCGTTTTAAATGTAAAAAAGTTCTACACTTCTGGCACTTTTTCAAAAAGTTCTCGAAATGGCAATTCTGTTTGAAAAAGTGCATAAATATTTTTTTTAGTCAGCTGTTCTTTTATTCTTCTGAAACTCGGACACCAAAATTTGAGTTCTCGAGTTCTGCGTACTTTTAGAACTCATTAGATGAGTAGAAAGTTCTTTGAATTTATAAAAAGAAGGACTACACTAGAATTTTTAAGGTTTAGTCGAGTTCCAATTAAATTCAAAACCACAAAAGAACTAGAAATTGAGTTCTAGGACCTTAAAACATTATTTTTCGGGGGGAGGGGAATACGTGTATAAAGCACCAAAAAATGTAAAATATTCGAGTTAACAACATGATGATGTTTTGGCTCATTTGAATTTTAAGAAAAATTCACACACTTTCTCTTTCAAACAACTTGGTTAATAGGTACATCTTTCCTCCCTCATGACGTGCGTCTGAATTTCCTCCAGAAATATATAGGATGAGCTCATAGCACAGACTTTGCTTTCACCATTATGAAATACATCCTAAATGTACGCATTTGTAGCCTCTATATTGAAGACAAAGCCAGAACTACCGTTACCTCCTACGCAGGCTTCTTGTTGCTGGAACTAATGACGTCATCCGTTAATTTTCTGTCTCATTTTACTCAGAATACTGGTTTTTTTTTCTCCCTATCGAGTTACGCGTATGGATACCGTGTTGCTAACAATACGTGTAAAATACATTTTGTACAAGTTTAACGTGCTTTTATTTTCTGAAATTCGATAACATATGTTGCAAAATTCTGCGGTTATCCGTTTCATGAATTAGAGAAATTTATAGATCAGCTCATAAGTAGAGTCAAATTACTTTGGCGTTTCAATCACGCAAGTCGACACCAGGATGTTACTGTAGATTTGAGTTGTGAAGAAAGGAGGCAGGGAGAAGAGTATAACTATAATTTGAATGGCATATCAAAGAAAACTATAGTGATATTGTAGTCTAGAAGAAACACTTTTCATATAGGCACTGGGATTTCGAATTGGAGTTGCAAATCGCCAGCCTAAGTTTAAAACCAGTCAAGTCCCAGAAAAATTATCGCCCTCTTTATTGCGCTAAAATGATGTTCTGATATCGGATAATGCTCAATCAACCAAAAAAATGGGTATATGCTTTAAGGACTTAGCAGGTTTTGGAATCTGGCTGGCAACATGTTGGTAGCTACACACAATAGATGTAACCATACCATAAGGAATAATTGAAGAGAAATGGACGCTCAAGTTTTCCTACCACAAAAGAGAATCATTTTAAATACATCTATTTTAACAAAAATTGAAAATTGCCAGCCTAAGTTTAAAACCGGCTAAGTCCCAGAAAAATTATCGCCCTCTTTATTGCGCTCAAATGATGTTTTGATACCTGAAAATGTTAAATCAGCCAAAAAAAAAAAGGGTAAATGTTTTCAGGACTTAACAGGTTTTGGACTCTGGCTGGCAAAATGTTGGTAGCTGCACACAACAGAAATGGACGTTCAAGTTTTCCTACCATAAAAGCTATATTTAGATTCATTTTGAATATTTTCACAAAAATTGAAATTCTCGTTTTTGATATAATTTAAGCTGGGTATAAAATCAGTGAAGTGCTCAGAGCTTTTTGAGAACAATTAAATTGCAATGTACTTACTGCTGAAATACCTAAATCTCATAAGACATAATATGTATTGTTGATTAACTTGTAAAGCTTATCATCGGTCGAATTTATAGTCTAGAATAAAAAAAAAAAATGCATGCCAAAAGAAATAGCTCAATGTTTTCTTTACACATTAATTTTACTAGCAAAATTCTGAAATTTTTCAAAACATCGTTTCATTTATTTCCAAATCCACACCAATTTCATTAGTTTGGAGGTCTTCATTCTTTCACTGATTCACTAATTTTACGCTCATAAGATTGGTATTTTTTCAAAAATTAACACCTTCTTCTAGTCCAAAACAGTGCGGTGAGACCAAGCTATAGCTATTAAAAAAAAAAAAAAAAAAGAACAGATCAAAGTGGACCTAATTCATATCGCTGCGAGAGAATTATTGGCAGAATGACCATAAAATTAATATGACGTGACCGCCTTTCAGAATCTACCTATAGCCATAGGTACTGTGTATTTTAAAATTTCATTCATAATTTCGAACGTATAACGGTATTTTCTTTTGGAGTACAACCGATAGCACCAAACTGCTCGTAAATTTCGTACAAGTTCAACCCACATGACCAATCTTCGTAAAACTCGACCATGCAAATCAGTTACAGGTATTAATCATAGTTCCTTTCTTATAATTTCTCCAGATTCGAGATTTTGCTTCTTTTAGCTGCTCCTATAGTCTACTAAGAAAATATTCATATTTTACGTCAAAATAGACAAAAATGTGGTAAATAAAGAAAGGGTTCGTGTTTGGCGGCAGAACTGAGGAGAGACCAGGGGAGGGCACAATATCCCCACCAAAAATTCTGCCCACTTTTTTACATCATTCTCTCTCTGACGATATACGAGTAAATTATTTTACTTATTTAAAATATTTCCTAAAAAATAATTCCCAAAATAAGCTAAAAACTGTTAAAATAGTTAAAGAAAGCTGTTTTTATCGAGAAAAAAAAAACGAGTAAATATATTTTGAGGCATCAGCATTTTGGATGTTAACATTTTTTTCCGATTTTTCTTTGCCCAGCTCCTCTTCCCCCGCTCGCCAAAAAAGCTACTTTCACTACAGACCACTACTGCCGCGGGATATGGCCAAAAAAAAAAGGTGGAAAATGCTCTTAAATGGGTCTAAATCGTGACACAGAGCAAAACGGATCGCAGATTCAGATTCAGCGTGAAAAATTGAATAAGTTACACATGTGTGGGTCAATTTGATGACTGGTATACCCGATGCTGACTTTTATCCGGATATTATTTTGAAATATGCAATGTCCAAATGAACGCTGCTTTCTTCAGCCAAATTTTTTTCATCATTCAGTAGCTTACAGAGACAGATAATTCGATAATTTGCTAATACATTTTAATATTGAACCAAAATTTCTCCCATTATACGAGTCAAAAACTTTGCATTTCCTGATTTCTGCTCAGGGAATAAATTTGTAAGTTGAGCACTGACAATGGTGTGGGGGTTTTGGAGGTCGCTGAACACGAATTTGGAAGCATTTTTTGGCAGCGACTCTCGCCCAGCGCGAGTTTAAAATTTTTAGAACTGCGAACTCTCAAGAGTCACAGTGGGAGATGTGGTTGCGCATGCGCAGAACCATATAATTGTTCAGATCATAGCTGATTAGATGTTTTAGATTATAACAATGGTTGGTTCTAGAAGCGATCTATTAGACTTGCTCAAGTGCGTCCAAAAGTGAACTACACATTTTTGTACAACTGAGCATGCGCACCCCCAACAACGACTGAGACGTTTGAGCCATTTTGACAACCGAAATGCGATTTACTGGCCGTCCAGTCGTTAAAGTTGGATCCGAACAAATCCATTATAATTCCAAAGCAAAAATTATCATACTTCTGCAGTAGTCCCAAATTTCACTTATTGGGTGGTCTGACGTCTGCTTTTACAGAGTGCTATTTGTAAAAATTTCTGTGTGTATTTACGATCTCTAGCACTTGAACGAGTAAAGCCAAAGTAAATATTGTACGTATAAAAGGGGGCCTCTATAAATTGAAGAGTGTATATAAGTCTACTCTTTAGCACAATTTCTGTAAGTATGGAACCTACATTTATGTATACAGAAGCGAAACAAGTTAGAATCGTTAATTTGGACTAAGAGCGTGACCGCTCAGCATTAATAGATCACGCAGCCAGACAAGACTGGTTCGGATTGCCTAGTGGAACAGATTTTTCTTACTGAATACAGAATTATGTATTATATAGCTAGGTAGCTAGGTAGCTATTTAGGTATTAAGGTATTAGACTGGTGCATTCAGGATACTTACAGCAGTTTACGTTGGTTCTGTTTGGATACAACTAAATTGAAGTAAGTAGTTGGCGTACTGTATATACGCGTATATTGTCTAATTCACCAGAATTTTTTCTCACTCTCACACTTTTCTCTCTGTCGTTCGAGTAATAAGTATGTCATCGTTTATTCCATCAATTCCTTCTTCGTGTGCGCTTTTTATGGATAACGAAAACAGACAGGTCATTCTCATAGACACGCTGTGGTATACAGCACACACGATGGTTAAGCTACACCGAATAGGATAAATGGTCACGATTCTTTGTAAAAATGCAGCGAAGCCCAGTTCTGGCTGCTGCTGTCTGGCTGCCGTGCTCTGTTGTTATTATTTTGTATACAGCTATCTATAGGTAAACCAGACTGACAGATGTTACTTTTTCCCTTTCGTTTTGATTCATTTAGGCATACTTAGTTTTATTAGAAAAGCTGTTCATGAAAGACGGACATCGGTGCAAGTGAAATCGGAAATGGACAAATAAAATGAGAATATAAAACCATGTCGGTGACCACAGTATACCTCGTGCTCTGTTGGCTACGACGACTCTGATACTGAAGCAAGGTGAAGGTATGAGGTGACCCAAAAGTGTCGTAACGCGAGCATATAAAATCGTATTTCAAAAAACTACCAAGTCCCAAGAAATTTACCCTTTTTGAAACAATCTAGCATTAAGTTCGATCCATATACATTCGTATATACTTGGCAAGTTTTACTGGGCAAATATTGAAATATTTAAGCTAATAATTTCATGAATTATGTTCTCCAGACCTAATTCAATGTGGAAAAGGGAACATTTTTCTCAACTGTTTGTGGCTTGAGTTTTTAACATAAAGTCATGATGAACAGAAGATCTATACAGAACTAGATTTTTGATCTTCACTCCTGTAAACGACTTGAATTTCAATCACCTGACGGTTACATTTAAGTCTTTTTTATAGATTCGTAAAAGCAATTAAGTTTTTTATTTACAGCCCTGCAATGTAATATTTCGGTCTACCTATTGGGACATAGATCTCCTTGATCAAAATATACTTTGAAACAATGAGTATACTGTCTAATTCCCTTTGGTGACTGGTCATTATATTAAGAATGGTTACGGAAGAGTTTTTCCTTCTCTATGAGGGGTATTTAACCAGCTTGGCAAAACAGACTGGTGAGGAGTTAATAGTTTATAGGTTCTGCTAACCTAATTACACGTTTTTTGATAACCAGTGAAATTATATCGGATTCTATACATCCTTTAGTTTAACGTTTGTGGTATAACACAGCCCAAAATTTATAACTTTTTGGTAAAAATTCTGGACAAAAATAGTCGGAAGATTCCTCAGTTTATGAAACTATTTTTATAAGTATAATATTAATCCCCTTAAAAACAAAAATGCTTAGATTCGGATGGCCTTTGCTAGTTTAGAAGTTAGATTCGTATTTTTCCATATTTCACCATTAGAAAGTATCTCCATTAAGATATTCGTATTGAAGTTGCGCAGTTCAGGCTTCTGGGGGGAACATATTCCACTTGGTAAGGGTGTTGTCTACCTGTGGCATGAATGAAGTCAACGTCGACGTATGAATATGTTGAATAAAGGCAAAATATAGGCAATTTCTTTGACATATCTGTTGCGGATTTGCGTTTTAGCAGCCAATTTTTACGAGTTTTTAGCTCGAAAGTTCACACTAACGATTTACAATTTTTTTTTCTCAGAGTGTTGTACCAACTTTGCTCACATTTGGATACGTTATCCTGGAACATATTTCCTATGCCCGGTCGAAGCTGTTTTTTTCAATTTCGTTTTTTTAACCCGTTTTCCAGAGCCCCAAAGAAAAGGATTTTTTGACTCTCAAAATATGCCCTAAAATTGTGAAAATCAAAAAAAGGGCTTCGCTTGAGCATAGAAAATATGTTCAAGAGTAACATATATCAAAATTTGAGCCAATTTGATGCAAAAATCGAGTGAAAATAAAATCCTTAAATTGTGAACCACTTGAAAAAAACAAAGGGATATTTAATACCTTGGGTCATGTAAATTTTTCCTTTTCACGTAAAAACTATTAATATAATTGGCCCGTTTATCAAATTGAAAAAATGTTTCAATTTTCTCATGCAAAAATTTAATCCAACGAATGAAAAAATAAAAAAAATATTCTCTTGATACAAACGAGCATTGATGCCAACTAATTTGTCCACGATAGCGATGGAAAAAGATGTAGCCCATATTATAAAGAGCCTGATGTAAAAGTCATACTATTTTTTTTTAGAATGCCCTTCTCACCACAACGACAATATAAATTGGACTTGAATCTCACAAAAGATTCTTAATAAGCCTACTAAAGCCTACTCATCGGCTCAAAACCTTGATATCGATAAAGATAAATAAATAACAAAATAGGCTGACAAATCAGAATCTAATTATTCGATGATATTCGCTTTTGAATATTTAAAACTAATATTCCTTAGCATATTGTCATCTATACAATATTACTCTTTTATCGTCGAGCCCATTGCCTGCATTCGAATATGCTGGACCACAGCCTTCTTCTCATTTCCATTAATTGATATAGGTCACGAATTTCGATATAAACACGCATATAGCCTAATGATCGGCTAATCTGCAGTATCTGATTTTAAAAACACATTCTCATTCATCATCGAGTTGGTTCGCAGCTCAAGTACCGTACGCTCGAGTATAAATCATTTCGACCAAAATGGTAGTACCCATGATAATAAATGATGAGAGACTCATCGTTCACAAAAAAAAAAAGAAGAAAATTATTCGAGTTACCGGTTTTTCTCATCAGCATCTCTTTTTGATTTAAGAATTTGATAAACATCATTCACTTTTAATGGAGAGCAAAATTCATTAAATACATAACTGAGGTTCGACCTGACGCAGTCGTTGAAATCTGCTGTTGAAATTTTCTCACCCATTTCTTATTTCTTTTTCTTTCCAACTTTTCATTTAGTTTTTTTTCTGTTTTTTTTTTTTTTCATCTCTACGTTTTCTCTGTGATCATGCAAAATGAATTAAATTAATGACTGAAAAACTCGTTTTCGGTTGAACAAAAATATCTGTTCCCATAGCATCCATCTGTAATTCTATCAGATAATGGGTGACATTATTTTTCTAGTTAAAGACGGTTTACAGTAGGTATTTTATTTTATTTTTATGAATCAAGTCAGAAAAGTTGGAAATGTTACGTGGGAGCAAGCAGTGTTCAATGTTTGAGAGGAAAAATTAGAGTAGTGAAAAATCTCCAGTTACACAAAATTATAATAAAGGTCTACAACTTTCTGTGACAAAGTATCAAATTTTCTTTCTTCAAATTATGAAAGCACTGCTATGCAGCAAATTACCTATATGAATTTAGAAAAAAAAAGAAAGATCTATAAGAGTAGAATAAAATTCAAAACGAAAATGATTCCAGAAAATTACAAAAAGTGTCATTAAATTATTACTTTAGATTCGATTAAAGGGGACATTTTGAATAAAAAACACGGATAAGAGATCTTGGTATCATTTTAGACTCTACTTCAACTTTTCATGCACATTGTAATATTATTATAACAAAAGCAAAGTCAATGCTTGGTTTCATTTTCAGACAGTCCAGTACTCTTTTCAGATCTGAAATATACATAAGGCCTGATTTTTCTCGAGTAAGGTCGTATCTGAAGTTGCCTTTACTGTTTGGAATCTACTGACTTTTTAAAAGATCATAGTTGAATAAATTGCGCACACTACCAGTATTTAACTTCGTGTTAATTCAAATTTCTTACATTTTATTTTGTTGGAAAAAAAAAGTAATGAATTTTGTTCCTGTGCTAACTTATATGTGTTAAATTAAATTTTTTTATTGACGATATAAAAATCCAACAAATTGACCGAAAACGTGCACACGGAAAACAACAATAAAGTGAAAGTTTCTTTGTCTTATTTAATGTTACAAAAAAAGTAAATAAAAGTTAGGCAAAATGGAGAAAGTGTCTCAAAGTATTACGTCGTGATGTTATTTTAGAGGACAACATGAGACTGAACAGGATGGGTAGATTGAAAAAAAATTTTACAATTAAATTAACTTACATATAATTATTAAAATTTGATTTACCTGAGAGTTCAATCGCAATAGATCACAAAAAACACTATTTTTTTTTTGAACTCGAAAAAAAAATGTTTCGATTGAGACGCAGTTCACGATTGCGCACAAACCGTACAGATTTCAACAACAAACTAACTTATCCTCACTAGTCACTCCACTCCTACATTGTAGAAATAATATACCGGCAGCTATAAGAAGTTTACCACCTCCAATTTCGCCGGTTAACTGATTTCCATACGCTCAGGGGATCGTAAAGCGGTTCCATAAGACCATAACATAAGAATTAATTCGTGCGCTTATATATACGTACGTATGAATGACTCATTGTAAAATTGGAATGAAATATCTTTAGTCGGATTAGAAACTGGAAAGTCTGGGAACGATGCTATAGACCAAAGTGAATCAACTCCAATGATTTGGAAAGTAATCATTTTTATTTGAATTTTTAATCACCGTGTTAAAAAAAAAAAAATGATTCTAGAGCAGTGATCGAATTTTTTATAATTTTTAGCACTTTCGTCGATTACGAAAATTTTTAGCTTTAAAAGTAAGATACTCGCACCTACATCATTTTTAAACATTTCCGAGTTTAGATTTTCGCATTTCAATAAATTTTACAACTCTGTACTGACTGATCAGAATCAGGAATCATTACTTGAAAAATCAGTTTGTATAAGTTGGTTAAAAAAGGCAAATTATTCATCTGAAATTGATGAAGAAATATAAAAGTGATTTGGTTTTTTTCATGGAAAAAAACGTGTAATTTGTTTATCATTAACTTTCATTTTCAAAGTTGATTTTATAATTTTTGACCGAATGCAAATTACTTTCTTTATATGATTAGCAGTATTTTATGAAGAATTATCTACCCAATTAAGGAGCATTTTTTCTATATTTTGGAAAAATTAATTTTCCACTTTTTTCAACTTCAGTTGCACAATAACCTCGATTAGTTTTACTTTTAGAGCTATATGTAAATCAATGGATTCAGAATTGAATTCTCAATTTAGCGCGTCATATTTTTTCTCTTTCCCACTCACACGAAACGAAAGACAGGAAGAATTCAGCACGCCATTTATTTTTTCTCTCTCCCACTCACACGAAACGGAAAACACAACATAAAATAAACACGGAAAATCAATCCACCCATCCTTCACCCGGATGATTATTTGCGGTCATATTATATTTTTCATCAGGCAGCTCAGCTGTCAGACTGAATTTTAGTCAGTCTTTTCTATTTCGTTTGCCTTGGAATATAAGAATAAAGAACACAACCGTACCGGTCACTCGGTCAAGTCAAGGAAGTGAACGTTGAACGAAACTCGGGAGCAATAATACAAGTTTTTTTCATGTGTTTCATGGAAATCGACTCAAAAGTATCACCAATTTTAATTGTGTAAACATTTTCCTCTCGTCTGAATTACTTTCAACTTCGAATATAATTTGTTACATCTAATTAAATGTGAACGTTATTCTAATGTTTGAGAGTTTATCAAGTCTGATTGGTATCCAGGTAGACTTTCCTCTGATTTCTACAACCTGACTATTTGGTCAATGAACCTTATCTACGACTACACCGGTGAGAAAAATGTATGCTGAATAGCTGTCTTTAAATCATTGTTTCTAACGAAGAACATCATGAAGCAATATTTCTATGTGCTTTCATTATTATGGTTGCTATGTCACTTGGTGCTTGGAAAATCTCTCAAAGACATATCCCAATGTAATTTTACGAAATTATGTTCCAACTCTCTTTCTGGAAACGAAGTACCAGAACTGGATTTATTGCAATGTATTCTTTATGACAAAGTAATAATCTAACCATATTTACTACCGTATTACCGTATTTATATTTTGTCAGTATAAGTTTGTCATTTTTATAATTGATATTTTTCAGTTTCCTAAACTGACCCTCGAATGCAAGAGTAATGTGTTCGAATACGCACGAAATTACCTGGCCAGCAAGAATCTGAGGCGTTTATTCAGCATGTCCTGCCAGGAAGATTTGAAAACACTCGAATGTAAATCTGACGAGAAGCTTATTTTTTGTATTTTGAATCAGAAGGAAAAACTGTCTGAGAACTTTTGCGAAAATTTAGTCGTACGTCTGGAACGTTTGATACACGCTCACTTCAGTTTGGTTTCGGATTATATTCGAGTATGCGAGAATGATGTAAAACGTTTATGTGGTTATCGTCAAGTTGATCTTATTCAGGTTAGTATACGAGTGCATCATTCCTTTAATTTGCACATTTCTCAAAATACTACAGCATCCAGTTGAAAATATAATCTTTTCAAGTTATGCCCAAGGTGCGCTCAATTTTCTTATTTGATAATTGAAAAAAAGTTATAAAATTTTACCGTTAGTATAAGTATTTTGAAAATAGTTCTGTTAGGAAGTTTTTCCAATAGTATGATACGCCCATAAAAATAATTCCGAGAAAATCGAAGAAATTGTCTGAAATGGGCCTTTTTGTGACTTTACATCCATAGAATTATGACATTTTTAGTTTTATAAGAAATCTGATCAACATGTGATGATGTATCTGATGATATTTTTTTCAATTTTCAAAACAAAGTGAAAAGAGCCCTAGGTGAGAGAGCAAATAAATGATATGTATTTCACAAAATGCTCTGAAACGTTCGCCCAAAAAAACTCCACTTTTCGATAAAACCCAAAAAGTGTTGAATTTGCACAATTTTTCTTCTAAGCTTCTTTACTTTACAGTTATTTCCAGAAGAAAATGATATTCTGGACTGCCTGCAGAAAAGCATAGATTCAATTGACAATTCAGTTTGCCAACAAAACATTCTACAAATTTCCGAACTTCAAGGAGAAAGTGTCAGTTTAGACGACAAGCTGTCGTCTTCGTGTGCTTTAGATCGAACGAATTTCTGCAAGCATTTGTCTCCGTCTTCGAAAACTCCAGTTGTGCTCAAATGTTTACAAGAATTCATCAATGATCCTGGTTTCACATCTGAAGTAATATTTTATTCTACTATGTTGGAAAAATTTTTTCTTTCGTTTACTAATAGATTATATTCTTTAGTGCCGAAATGAAATCTTTAAGAAAGAAAAACTGGTTTCTAAAGATATTAAAGTAAGCAAAGGATTGATTAGAGCCTGCCGAGACGATATTCGCAGTAATCATTGTAGAAGACTAGTTTCGGACGATAAAACTGTGAGACTGGCTCAAATGTTACTGTGCTTGCAGAACGCAGTTCACAATGGTTTGTTTTAATCGTTGATTTTTCTTCAATTCAATTTCAATTATTGATTTAAAATTTTTATTTGCTTCATTCTTAAATCACCCTTGAGAAATTCTAAACATTTTGCTGCATCGAGACATTTAATTGCGATTGTGTTTCAGAGTCCTGTTGTTGGACAAATAATTTCAACTTTTATATTCTTTATATTCTAGTATCATCCTTTTTCTTTTGTTCAGGAAGCAAAGTTTCCTCCGATTGTCGCGGTGAAATGGTTCGTCACAGAAAACTTTTGTTGGAAGACTATACCTTGTCGCCAGAAGTTTTAAATAAATGCGCTTCAGATATATCTAAATTCTGTAAAGGTTTAGAAAAAAATGGTCAGACAATTCATTGCTTGTTTGAGAATTCAAGACCCAGAAAAAATATGGAGAAAGTCGTGTCAGCTGCTTGTCAACGATCGGTAAATGCCTTCACCTGGATTATTATTTCACACTGATTTTAAATTCTATGATGCGTACAACTGGAATGGTTTTAGCTAGAAGAATTATTGAAGACTGTCGATGCTGGCGAAGATTGGAAAGTTGATCCATTAATACGTGCATCGTGTGGATCAGCTGTACAAAATTTATGCGATGAAGTTAGAAGTGATGACACCAAGTAATGAATAATATTTTATATTTACTTTTTTTTCCTTTCGTAATATAGAAGCAGAGACAATGTTGATGAAATTTCTTTACAGAGTGATGTCCTGCTTGATGGATAATATCAACTCGAATTCTGAGTCTATGACGTCAGACTGCTCCAAAGCACTTTTGCAAATCCAGTATTTCCTATCTCGTAATTTCAAATTGGATGCTCAATTATTTGACGCTTGTCGTGACGACGCTATTGCATTTTGTCACGCGAAGCATTCGTGGAACGACGATGTCGATTCGATGGACCCTGAACGTGGTCCACTAATTTTACCGTGCCTTTATAAATACGCTTACGGGATTAAATCAGACAGCAGTGAGGAACAAATTAAGGTCGGTATCACCTCTTTGAAAGCTTACATAAAAATCACGACCACGTAGTAAGTGTTTTAATTGGGCTGTAGCTAAAACCTTCGTGCGAAAAACAAGTCAGAAGAGTGATGAGACAGCGAGCGATTCGAGCCGAACTGATTCCGGAAGTTGAAGAAAGGTGCTTTGACGATTTATCTGCGCACTGCACCGATAAAGTGGGCCCTGGCCAGGAAATGTTATGTCTCCAGGATAATTATAATAGGTAAAACTGAGTGACAGTTAACTTTTTTTTTAAATTTAAATTGAAGCAGCAGCTCTTCTCTAATAGCAACGATAAGCAGTGTTCGAATAATTTGTGGAAAACTTTTCGAAATCGTATTCAAATAATTTTTTTGAAGATTTTTTGAAATCGTATTCGGATCACTTTTTTCTCTGGATGATACGTATTCGTAATTGAATCTTTTTCTTTTACGATTCGTGCCCATCACCACCTAATAGCATACTAAATTTTGAAATTTTAGACTAATTTTCTAAAAATGCATTTGTAATTTTGTCAAAAAATATTTTTCGTAACCTTATTAATTTTTCAAAATATCTTTCTCACAATATTTTCAAATTAGGTATTCCAAGAATGAGTTTGTCGAAAAAATATTTTCTCAGTTCGAGAGCTAGTATAATGAAACTATTTCAGACAAAATATTTCCATAATTTTCAAAAAAGCTTTCTAAACGTTAATGATTCTTTGAAATTATATAAAGGCTAAATTCTTCTCTCAGTTTGCAGCTCAAATGTAGATATGTGGTCGGAAATTTTACAGAAGCTGAAGCTAGCGACGTAAATTTGAATCCAGTCGTGAAAACCTATTGCAAACCTGTTATAAACGAATTCTGCAAAGTATGTTTTAAATTATCGAATCGAATTATCTGAAGTAAAAATTGAAAAGTGGATTTGATTATAATAGATTTTGAAGTGTTGAAACACAATCACAACGATACCTACGTACCAATTGACGTTCAAAAAATGAGTTTTCTTCATGTTAATTGGATGTACAATAATTTGTGTAGTTTCTAAACATTGAGATGAAGTCAATCAATTAACGTAAATTTTTATACAGTTTCGAGGAATTTTTTCAATTTTTATTTTTTGAAGCTATTTAATCGTCAGACATGCTTTACTGTTCAGGATTATTAATTCATTCCTCTTTGCTTGTAGGATGAAATGCATCGTCTCAAAAATGAGTCTAGTGACGTTATGAGTTGTTTGATTAAACATAAAAACGACGAAGAGATGAAGCTGTATTATAAGTGTCGAGCAGCTATTGAACATTTTCAGCTCATTAGCTTGAACGACTATCATTTCACAGTCGCATTTAAAAATGCTTGTCGTCCGTATGTGTTGCACTATTGTCCAAAGGCACATACCAAAGCCCAGGTTGGTTGTTTTTCGATTATTTTTTTCAAATAGGTATAAAATTTAAGCCTTTAGTTTTTTGATTATTATCAAGATAAGCAGCAGTAGCTGGAAGGGAAATAGGGACAGAGAGATTCCCTACTTCAAAACTTTTCCCTTTGTCCTGATTCAGGCCCATGAGGGTGATTCTGTGGTAAGGGGTGCGGTATCTAGGGAGCATGAAGGTATAGCCATAAGCCCGATCATCATTTTTCCTTTTTTTCATGATTGTTATAATTTTGATTAAATAGGTTGTAGAATGTTTGAGTGAAGTTACTCAAAACGATACGCTGAAAGATGAAAGATACAAGCTTTCAAGAGATTGCAGATATCAGCTGCGTGCACAGTTATTGCAGCAACGTGAATTCATTGACTTGGATCCGAAATTGAAATCCGCCTGTGAAAAAGATATACGAGTTCATTGCAATAAAAACAACCACAATTCTGAGGTATTGTAAACACAATACAATGAGTGTAGCTGCTTAAAAGACAACTTGTTTGGTTTTTGTTGGGACAGAAAAAAATTAAATTATAGTTATTCGTCCAAAAATTTTGTTTTCGCTAGAAAATATTAGCTTTTATTTCATACAGAATATTCTTAAAAAATTGACCAAGTTTTTTCCTTTGGTTTTTCTTTAAAAGATTTTCTTCCAACGAAAAATACTCGGATATAAACAAAATGAGTAATTAGCTAAAACCAAGAGAGATATTGACTTTTTTATCACCCGAGGGTACTGTAATTACCACTGAAGTCCGCCTTAGATATATTCCGAGCGTGATGTCTTATATTTATTTTGACATTATTTTTATGTTAATTTCATTAATTCCAGATTTTAGAATGCTTAGAGGAAAATATGAAGTTTTTAGAGACACCCTGTCGAAACGTCGTTTTCCGAATCGAGCAACAAGATTTTCGAGATAGCTCAACTGACTACACGTTACTGCATTCGTGTAAAGAAATGATAAAATCGTACTGCAAAGGAGACGTAACTCAAGCACTCGTTTGTCTAAAAGTAGTTATTGTTTTTGCTTAAAATGTTTCGTTTTCAATTTTGAAAGTCTACACCACTGAAGTTCGGATGTTTTTTGCTATAGAAATTTAAAAACGAACCTTTGTTCGATAATAACTGTCGATCGGTGGTGCTGAAACGAATGGTGGAACAGAGTGTCGATTACAGACTGAATCCAGCATTGCAACGAAGTTGTAACCAGGATATACGGAAATTCTGTTATTCTGTGCTAAAAAATCACACAAGTGACACAGAATTCGAAGGGAAAATGCTGAAGTGTCTTAAAGTATGAGACGTTACTTTCTCGGAGCTCTACTTTATCGTTTGGTATTCATTATTTTTCGATTTTTTCATTGCAGATTAAGTTTAGAGAGGGAAAATTACGAAAAGAATGCGAAGTCCAATTAGTTGCGGTTTTGAAGGAATCAGCTATGAATTATAAATTAAATCCTTTATTACGAAATCTATGCTCTAATGAGGTAAATTTGACGATTAAATTTCGAAGAGAGAAAAGGTACTCGATTTGTTGAAACTCTGTAAATGTATTTTGCGATAGATTCGTGTCTTTTGTGGGAATGAAGTAGCGCTGGAAAAACTCGATAACTCCGGACAGGTTGAGGAGTGCTTAAAAGTAGCTTTCTGGAAAGGTGATATCACGGCGAGGCCATGTCGACTAGAGGTAGCCGGATTGATTGAAGAAGCTAAAGCTGATATTCACGTCGATCCTCTGCTACAACGTGCCTGTGCTCTTGATGTAACCAAATATTGTGTTGATGTGCCTCCTGGTGCTGGACGGAGTAAGAAAGAGAAAAACTTTTACGAATCCTGTTTTTCTAATAAAACGAATAAATTTGTACTTACGCGATTTTTTTTTTCAGTTCTTCAGTGTCTGCTAAACGTGATGGACTCCAAGAAAAATCTGTTACGCTCGATCTGTAAATTGAAACTAAAACAACGAATTGAGATGTTCAAATATGCTGAAAAGGCTGTAAGTGAAAAATAAGTTGTCTTTTTTTTATTATTCCAATCATTTGAATCCGTGAGAAAGAAGAAAATTTGTAAAATTCCATTTTTTAACGCCGACTGAAGTGTCTTAACAGAGTTCGTAGACGCATCTTGAAAATTTCTATAAAGCGCTCTAGCACATAGAGCTCCAAAACGTTGGCTCTGGCAAAAATTTTGAATCAGAGTTGCAGCGCTCTGGAGCCAAAACCTCACAGAAAGCTCCAAAGCAGAGTTTTTTGCTCTTACTATATAATATATTTGAATTTTTCAGGAAAATCAAGAACTGAATAGCATTGGTGAATTAGCATATCATTTGAATCAGTCTCCTTCGGGACGATATATCGCGGTTGTTCTACTTTCTTTTGTTGGTATCATATTCATGTTGGGGCTATACTGTGGTCGAGTTTCCCGAAAGTATACCGCTTTAAAAAATAAATAACGGGAACTGTAGTCCTAAGTTTTGGTATATGCTAGTCTTAAATGGGAATCAAAACAATGAATTTTAATTCGTATCCCTTCGACATTTCCGTAATTTTTTAACAGTCACCATTTTCTCGTGCATTTCTTTTGTTTTTATTTATTAAGTGAAGTGATCTTGTGTTCTGATTTTAAGCCTGTAGTTCTTGCGCCGAAGTTCTTCCTTTATTTTCTACCACTATTCCATTCGATAATATAAAATGTTACAGGTTATTTTTAGTTTTTTATTCACGTTGAAACTTTCTGTGCGTGCATTGTGATATATTTTCAATAAGGATTTCACGCTGTAACATTTTTGTAATTTTATAATTGTATTCTTACGAATATAAATTTCATTTTATAAACTATATAAATAACAAATTTTTTCCAGAATATATTTGCAACTACGTGCCTTGAGCTGAGACCACTTCTGACTAATGATGAGAATCTTCTTTGAAAAATCGTAGTCCGCAGTAACCGCATGTGTGATCACCAGGTTTATCCTAGAACAAAAAAAAAACCTGTTTTGTCAAGACACTCGATTTTTTAAATTAGCAAAGGAAAAGGGGTATGAAGATTGAAATGAAAATGATTTGAAATCAGCTAACTTTCTTGAAATTTCCGCAAATTTTCACTGATTCTAACCATTTTCGTTAAAATCAATTTAAGATTTGAATTTGATGAAATTCAAATTTCAAAGGAATTACTGATAAATTTTAGATTAGATATCAACTCCTCAGGAAAATGTTTCTTGCAACATTCTTCTTTCGAAAAAAAAAAATTTTTTAAATAAGCAATTTTGAAGTACAAAGTTTTATCTTCAGTATTTTGTACAGTAGAGCGACCAGAAATTTTCCAAGCAACGGGTTGAATTTCAATTAATTCATTACTATGTAGAAGACGAAAATTCTTCAAAAAATCTAAGCTAAGGCAGAATGTGTTTTGAATTGAGCCTTTTTTGGTGGAATTTGTTGCCTAAAGATAGACGGATTTAAGCCCCATTACTGATTTGAATTTGTATCAACTTTACCAGACTTTAAAACAATTTTACCCATATTATAAACCCAGTCTGTGAACAAAGTAAATTGAAAAAATATCGTTCAAATAACCTCGATTCCAATAAAAGTGATCAAGACTTACAAGATTAATGTACACTTTTGGATGACCAAGATGTTCGTCACCTCCATCACACCAAACAATTCTCTCCTTGGATGGAATTGGAGGTACTTTGGCGATCAATTCTATAGCAATGTTCGGATTGACATATTTTTTGGCGTTGTAAAAACGTACTCTTCGACTATCATCAAGAGCGAATTTCTGAAAACGAAATAATTATATTCACACCACAAGGGAACTGCTAAGACAGCGAGAAGATCCCTCAGAATATTGGTATCAACAGCGAGAAGATCCCTCAGCATATTAGTATTTTTCAAAACTAATTGATTCTCTAATGATATAGCGAATGATAAAAGAAATTTCAAAATAAATATGAACATGGTCAGTACCTGTCCAGTATGAGTGGTAACATCTTCAATGTCTTTAGTAACATCTACAGCTATGACGTCTCTTTTGCAGTATTTGGTGGAGTCTAATGAAATGGCTCTTGAAAATATAGACTGGGCATTTTTACGAAGAGATGGTACCAATTGCAGAGACATTCTAATTAATTTAAATTCTACTTATACACGATTATTACTAGTTATATTTGAAGTTCATTTTAGCATTTACTGTGATTCTTATCACTCGTTTTTCAAGATTGACTGATTATGATAAAAAAAAAAACATCAACAAGCTTCGACAGGTCAATAGGTTACTTTGCTACTTGCTTAAAATTTTCGTAGTAATATGAAATTTGTATAGAGTACGCTGTAACCAAAGAGAAATTCAAAATCAACCAATCAGCTTGCAAGTATTCAAACATAATGTCCTGAAATATAAAATACTTGAATTTGATTGGTTATTTTTTCTTTGGTGTTGCTCCGCCAAAGTGTTGATGAATGAACGAGCTATCTAGCAACGAGCATGCAAAAACAAGATTTGTGTGCCACAGCGAGGCGATGTCGGTGAGGTGACAAAAGAAAAAATATATCAAAATAGTTTCCTATTTTCTAGCTTTTCATAATTTTGCATGAATTTTTTGTTTTTTTAGTTTCAACTGGTTTCAACTTTTAGCTATAAATTATAGAAAATTTCGCATACCGTTTCCATGTCTCGATCAATATTAGTAAGTAAAAGTATTCTGAATAGTAAATATTTTCAAGTGAAGATGATGAATGCTTCATTTTCATGATATTTATTTTATACGTTTTTCATTTTCAGAAAAAACTCAAATCCGGCTTGTTAGTGACGACTGCTAGCATTACTGTGTTTTCTGTCGCCAGTATTTATTATGAGAAGCAGAAATTCTATGAAAAATACCTGGTGCCTTTGACTCATAAATTAGATCCAGAATCAGCGCATAAATTGACAATATTTTGGTTCAAAACTGGTTTTGTACCGAGATCAGAATACGTAGATACTCCCCTCTTGGTTAGTTACAACGTTCATGACGAACACTTTATTTTCGATCTTTCTAAAAATATAGACAATAATATTTACAGGCTCAACAAATCAAGCATTTGTCATTCAGAAATCCCGTCGGAATAGCAGCCGGTTTCGATAAAAATGGCGAAGCAGTATCGTCTCTACAACGAGTGGGTTTCGGTTTCGTTGAAGTTGGTTCGGTGACCCCTGAACCACAACCAGGAAATGAAAAACCTCGAGTTTTCAGGCTTCCAGAAGACAAAGCAGTAATTAATAGGTCGAAAAAAGTTTAATGAATTTCATGTAAAAATTGGCAGGTGTTTGAATTTTGGGTATTACGTATTTTCAGGTATGGATTTAACAGCGATGGACATGAAGTTGTTTACAAGCGACTGAAGAAATTGAAAGACGATGAATCTCTTAATTGTGTCGTAGGAGTTAATCTTGGTAAAAATAAGTCATCAGATGATCCAGTTTCTGATTATGTCATGGGTGTGAAGAATTTTGGTGATGTTGCGGATTACTTTGTTATAAATGTTTCAAGGTAATTATCAAATTGATTTGATTCGTCCTACAGCCTACTTGATTAAAATTCATTTAATGTTTTTTTTCTCTCAATACTTGTTTATTTATTTCTGTCTTGTTTTTTTCTCCTAATCTTTAACAGCCTGAATAAATATTTTCCTTTACTATTTACGCAAATTTTGGTTTTTCAGTCCAAACACACCTGGTTTGAGAGATTTACAGAAAAAGGAACAACTAAAATCTCTCCTCAGTGCTGTAATTTCTGCTAGAGATAGTTTAGAACAAATTCCGAAACCTCTAATTTTTCTCAAACTTTCTCCAGATCTCGACCAACAGGAGAAGAAAGATATTGCAAACGTTGTAAGGGATAAAAAAGTAAGGATTTCATAGCACGATTTATGGCATTTTCATTCATGTATGTATAGGTTGGGTCAGTTCATCATGCACTATAAAGAACAGCATTTTATTTTTGTCAGCATATTTATTTTATTGATTTTGAATGACTAATTCATTTTACATTTTTCTGATGATACAGTTTAAAATCGATGGACTAATTATCTCAAATACCACTATTAGTCGTTCCGCTGATTTGAAGAGTCCTCATGCATCGGAAACTGGTGGTTTAAGTGGTTTGCCTTTGAAAAAACTCAGTACTGATTTAATAGCAGAAATGTTTAAACTAACGAAAGGTTTGTTTTCTTCAATTATAATTTACAAATGTATCAAGTAAATTTTGATAATCTCAGCAATTTTCTATGTGTTTTATAGGATCTTTGCCTATTATCGGCGTTGGTGGCGTATTTGATGGAGCAGATGCTTACGAAAAAATAAAAGCTGGTGCCAGTCTTATACAGATTTACACGTCGTTTACTTATCACGGTCCTCCTATTGTTACAAACATGAAGAAAGAATTGGAAACTCTAGTCAGGTATGTAATATTTGGCACATAATTTTCTTTACCTTAATTTCAAGATGTTTAATCAGTTGTGTTCAACATTTTACATTTGTTGAATTATTTTCATCTTCTCATTCTTATTGTTATCGAATTTTTGATTCTTTATAGAAAAGATAATTACGGAAACATATCTGATGCTATCGGAAAAGGCTCAAAGAGATAAAATGTGTTTTGCCACTTTTCCATGTGTTCGTCAATATTCAAGAGCCAATAAATATTTTCAACTGGGAAGGTTGGAATAAGTATGTCTTTTTTTTCCATTTTCTGTGCCATTTTCGTTTGTTTATTTAAAATTTTATCAAGGATTTTTAGATAGTTTTTATTAATTTTTATGTCTTATTTTAAAGTTATCATTAAATTTGGTCAAATTTTAAATAATTTTCATGTTGTAAAATATTTAGTTTGTGGTATTAGTCAATTTTTTAGCTGATTAAAATTTTCCTAATAAATAATATTACGTCACGTTGAGTCGTCATATTAAAGAGAAATACTTTAAGTACCTAATAATCATCCAAAATTATCAAGTCTTTTTTTATTTATTCTGTAATAATTATTTAAGAATCAGAGCCAGAATAAGATTTCAATTAAATTTCTATAACTAACATGCCGCATTCAAAATATTGTTCAAAGAAAGTAGTTGATATCCAACAGCAAACATTTATTATTTTTTGTAACGAAGTAAATGAATTTCCTACAGTAAGATGAATAGATATTCTATGAAAATAAAGAAGTGTATTAAACAGTATGAAGACATAAAAATTATTTTTCAATCCTAATCTTAAAAATTTGTTTTATATTTTTTCAACTCGACCATAATTAAATGAATATTAGGAAACTGTGGTTTGGCTGATGGAGTTAGCAACTTATTAAAGCGATTACAATACTGAATGAGCTGAGTAAATGCTAACTGTAACAAAGACGAGCCGGTTACTAAATTTGGAAATGACGAAAGTACAGTGCGATTGATAGCTTCCAGTGATGATTTCCAGCCATAACAGAATGATTGCACGAGATTTTTTTGCTTATCTACGATTAAAAATCAAACAGGAAAATTATAAGTTGAAATTGATTGACACACCGGCAAAGAATTTTATTTTAAAATACAATTTGAAATCGAGGTAAGAACAAATACGTACTTTCTTGTTTTTCCAGTTCATCTAAACGATTTTGTTCAACCAACAACTCTCCTTCTTTCACGTATTGTATAATACCTCCAAAATGAGGTGATAATATTTCTTCTACATAGTCCACACTTCTTGTTTCTAGTAAATTACGAAATGTATCAACTTCTTTAGAATTGTTTCTAATTCTTTCCTGAAATCGCAAACAATATCTTTCAATATTAAATTAGTTTACTTTAAATAAAAATATTTTTTACGAATGAAGGTGGGTAAATCCAAAGAAATTTGGGGAATTTGACGCCAGAATTTTATTGCAAGACGTATGCTCAGAAACTGAACGGTTTAAAATTTATGAGTATTCATCCAGAATCGGTCAAATTCACTTTTAATCGATTTCAAGGTTTCAGCATTTCTACATTTTCCGATACTGAGACTTCATCAGCAATTACTATCCCTCTACTTGCAATCATACCTGTCCCAAAAACACTTTTCTGGACTCGACAGATTCTGGGAAAAGGAATTTTCAAGGATCTCATGAGAATAATAATGGTGCCGGATTACATTATCTCCATTCAAGGGAGCCAAATTACAGTACCAATGACCAAGGTATAAAATTTTCATATTCGTAAATAACATTTTTTCAGTGTTGATTCAGTAACCCGTATGGTAGCGAGCCATCTTTCATTTAGGTGGTTTTTTGAACAAACTTTTCGCTTCAAAAGGCAAGAAACTACGAAGTGCAAGTGTGTGTCATAAAAGAATCGGGGAAATATTACTCCATATTCTTTAGAAAGTGTAAATCTATCAACTTACAGTGATTATATTCAGAGCCAAATCGTAATTGTTTATTAAAAATATTAGTTGCTCTTTTCTACCGCTGAAAACGGAAGCCATTTTCATAATAAAAAGTGTCACTTCTTCCAACAATTCGGCTAAGAGTTTGGTGACTAGTTCATTCGGGTAACTACTGTCGATGCTAATAATTGCAGCACTAAGTTCAGCATATCTTCTTGTAATCTGAAATTAAAAATCATTTTTTTATCACTTGCATTTACACACAATTTAGGAACAGAAAAGATTTACTAACATAATGAGGATTCATATCTTGTTGTTTAAATTTATTGGGATCACAGTTTCGAATACTTTCTATATTCAGTCGCATCACGTATTCAAATCTGGAAGAAAAAAAATTATTGTACAGGTTTGCAACGAACTACGAAGTACAGATTTATTAGTATAATACCTGGAAATTATAACAGGTTCCATTTTATTCCAGTAAGCATCTAATGCAGGTACAGCTCGTTTGTGACACATGAGCATGTATCGTAGAGATATATGGTAGCATAATAATAAAGCAATTAAATCGTAGCTACTTTCAGCAAAATGTTCCAAATTTTTCTACAACATACGAAAAAATTTCAAATTTCAATTAAAACACTTTAAAAGTTAAAAGTCAACGAGTGTAAGAAAAATCTACAGAAAAATTTTCAGTTCAAATGAAAGGTGGATCAGAAGGCTGCTGATAAACATTGAGGCGCATCAAAGCCAAGGACAAGAAGTGTACATGACACTTTCAACAAAATTAAGAGAGTCACACAAATAAAAATTAAAGATTGTTGAGAAGAACCAGTTTTTGTTAATACTTCCACTTAACATCCTTTTACTCGCGTCTCAATTATGTGGAAATAAGAAATATAAATACGCCGAATACTTACATTCAGCAAATTCAAAGTAGGGTTCATTATTCCTTTAAATACGTCTAATGCATGTTCCCCTTTCACAGCAAAAAATTCGCAAATAAATAAATATTCTCGACAGCCATTATCAACCAATGCATACTGCTCTGAACGAAATAAAGCTTCGAAAGAATACTGAAATAAAAATTCAATTAATTAGCTCATTAAAGGCAAAAAATTCAGAAGATAAATTCATTAATTTCAGCTATACTAACTCTAGATTCGTTTTGTTGAGCACTATGGGGAATGATTATAGGAGCTTCTAAAAGCGAAGTAATAACGTCTCCACGATTTCCTATAGTGAAAACTGTATCTTTTTGTTTTAAAGACGATTTTGAGAAGAAACTTCGTCCACTAGTTTCTGTAGCCCCAAGTAAATCGTCTTTGGTGGCAGCTTCTTCAAACTGAAGCAAATAAAATTGGAGAAAAAATTATTTCAATAAACGAAGTAGGAAGAAAAATACATTTAGATGAACTACTTTACCTGTAACTTCTTTAGATTGGTCGAATAGGATTTAAAGTATGATAAATACACTTTGCTCATTGTATCGACGTACTCGTTACAAACTTCGTGAGCCACAGCCACTTCATTTGTCAATAAAAATTCAAAAAAACGTCTAAAACCAAGAAATTCCATTTATATGAAGCACAGAGGAAACAGAAATAAGGCACAGGTTTCTCACTTGTGTTTCAGCAAAGCATTTTGCGGAATGTGGTAATTGGTCATAGGTTTACGAAGCTTGAAAATTTGCTCGAGAATGTAAGCACGAATTTTGGTTATCGCTTTTATTTTTAACATTTCTAAAACATCTCTGACATCTTGGCAAGCTTTAACACCTATATTAAAACACATTTTTACATTTTTATAAGAGAAAATACAAGGGCTTGAAAAATGTAGAAATACTTTCATCATACCTTTTGAATTCTGCTCCTGAACGAAATTAATCTTTTGACTCAGTACTAATAATTGGCTAATAAAATTTTCGTCTGTTACATCAGCATCCAATATTGCTCTGCGAATTAAGTTACAAAGTGGAATTTGAAAAAATATAACTAAAATTTTCAATAAGTAAGTGATGAAGTATACTGTGATTTAGATTTCTACTTTATTTAATTAAAATTTCAGGATTTTTTTATCCTATTAAAAGTAGCAATTGAATACGGTATTTTGAATGTTATTTATATTGTCTTTCTTTAAATTATTATAATTGAAATTATTAAAAATTAGAAATTTTCGAAATTCATGAGACCGAAAAAATGACATCTTTCTCACTTGATATGCTCTTCTGAAACAGAAATATCATCGATGAGTTGACTTAAATGTCCTCGAATTGACTGCCTATTGTTCAAGCATTGACTCATTTCAACAGATTTTTTCTGCAATGAAATAATTTCGCTGCTGATGTTACCTAAGTCGGATTTGAAATTCAGTAACATATTTTCCATACGCTGAAAGAAATCATCCACGATTACAAAAAAAAGTGTCACAAAATACAGCTGAGTGTACAGAGAACAGTCAAACTAAATACCTCTAATATACCGTCACAGTCGTTAATTCTGTTATGCAGATTAACAATATTTTGACTCTCTTTGATGTAGTCTTGAATCGACTTATTCTCACTTTCACGGAGCTTCTTCTCCACTTCTCTGGAATACTGTCGAAGATCGGTACCTGTTTTTATGACCTCTTCAATAACCTCAGGTTCCAAATCTAAAGCGGGATTCTGATTTCGTAATTCACCCATTTTTTAGAACATGAATAAGAGTCAAAATTGTACTTTCTAAAAGGTACAAAGTAAGGGATCATGAGGATAAATATAAAAACTAATAGGAATTACTTTAAAGAATAACATTTTATAACTCTTCACTTCAGCCAAAATTCAGAATAGTAAAACAAGAACTGTAATAGAATTTTAGAAAAATTACATTGAATTTGACGGAATTTTGACTTATTAAAAGTTTTGTCACTTATTTATCACATATCAAAGATAACGAATGAAAAAAAAAAAAAAAAATAAGAAACAAAAACAGTCACACGTAAGGCTGCTTGAAAGACAGTACGTAAAACCTGCACGCTGCTCGCATGTTTTTGTATGGTCTTCCCCAAAAAAGAAAGAAAAGACACGTGATCAAATGCTCGAATGAACGAAGGTTATTTGAACAATCAACTAATAGTAACTGAGTAATTGGTGACGTGTTTATCCTTTCTTATTTGGGAATTGGGACAGAAAATACTCGTGACGTCATCGAGTATTGTTTATTTTTGATTTTTTTTTTGCGGTGTATGATTTTTTTTTACGTTTGTTTGATTCTGATTTTGAATTTGATTCCTTTTGAAAAAACGGTTTGGTTAATTGGTTTATTCGCAATTCGCATTTGGTTGAAGAAGCGTTAATTTTATCTTTTTGTCGTTTGCATAACAGAATTTATGAAATAAAAGTGATTCAAGTAGTGATACTTCAATCTCTGATGCTGTGAAACGAAGAGAAAATTTCAATCATGCGGTGTTTCCTCGTTGCTTGAAGTATTTGATTAGGTACTAGAAAACTTGATAAAATTACGTGAATTTTTGCCTAGTTACATCATAAATCATCATTTTCCTTGCCGTTTCAACCGTTTGATACATTTTACTGTTTGCACTCTTCAAAAAGAAAGTCTATTGTCAAAGTGAGTTGAAGAACCTCATACTTTCTATTTTCTACTTAACCTTGAATGTAATAACTGCAATAAAACGTTCTCGGCTCTGTGCCTACCTTACTATGTGCCTCTATTAAATTCTCATTTTCTAATTTTTAGACTTCAAAATGTCGAACACAAGTCAGAAACATCGTAACTTTATTTCCGAACCGATGGGTGAAAAACCTGTGACAGAATTAGCAGGAATCGGTGATGTTTTGGGGAAACGATTAGAAGCTCTAGGTTTTGACAAGGTAAGCATCATCTGTTCGTTCATTTTATTGCTGTTTAAAACGTATAGCTTACGGTTACCTCTGTTCGCAGGCTTATACTGTCTTAGGACAATATTTGATTTTAAAAAAAGACCAAGAACTTTTTGAAATGTGGCTTAAGGATACAATATCGGCCAATAGTAAACAATCTTCAGATTGTTATAGATGTTTAACTGACTGGTGTCATGAATTTTTGTAATGTAGAAGATTAACTGTATATTTTATTGTGATTTTGTATTATTTTATTGTAACTGAAAGGAGGGTACTCTTATTAAATTTACCATTATAATGTAAATGACGAACATAATTTTAATTGTTTATTTTTATGTCTCATTAGACTTGACTATCGAATTTTTTTCACTTTTAATTAATTTTTTGGTTGTAAAGCTTATTACTTTGAATTATTATTTTATAACTAACATTTCAGGCTAATTCAATTTTAGGACAGTTCTTGGTTCTGAAAAAAAATAAAGAATTGTTTCAAATTTGGATTAAGGACCAATGCGGCGCAAATACCAAACAAGCCACCGAATGCTATCAGTGTTTGGCCGATTGGTGCAATGAATTTCTGTGAAATTAACCAAGTCGGACGTTTTGTATATTAGATTTTAATTTTTGTAATTATATGTTAATACTTTGTATTGTCCACTTATTGTTAATAAATAATGAGCATCGAAGATGTTATATATTAATTTTGTTGCTTTGGTAGTTACGTAAAACAACGTATTATTTTTTAAGACAAGCCTTCGAGAAACTCTTAAATTCGAAAATTTGTATTTCTACTCGGAAAACAATTGTATCTGATTTAGTTCTTTACTTGTTGAATTCGTAATTAATGTATTTATGAATGATAATATGATCGAGATCAACAGAATATGCAACTCACTTAGAAAGATATCAGTGTATGGTGATGCTAGTAAAAATAGAAAATTGACCTGTCTTGAATTCAAGTAACGTATAAAGCTACATCTGTGATCGAGTGAAAATGTTATGGGATTTGAAAAAAGTGGGTATTAATGTCCAGATGACCCTTAATTTCTTATTCTGGTAAATTAATTTTAGAAACAGGCTTGGAGCAAAACGTTGAAAAATTTTAAGAAATATTTCTCCGTACTTTCATTTTTCAATGTGATAACACATGTTTATTTGACGTCTACAGGACTGAAGCCAGAAATACATTGTTGCAGGACAGGACATTTTATCATTGGTTCCCATTGCCCGGAAATAGATGGTTGCAAAATTATATTGTTATCACGTTTAAAAGGAAGTGGAATGAAAAAATATCTAATGAACATGACTGGTTCCCATTGCCCGGAAATAAATGGTTGCAATTGCAAAATTATGTTGTTATCAAGTTTAAAAGAAAGTGGAATGAAAAAATATCTAATGAACATGACAAAGTGATAAAATCTGTAGTGATGTTAAGGTTCAGTTTTTTTTTAAAACCGGTACAGTTTTTAACCGTTTGAAAAGGAGCGGAGTTTTTTTTCACCTGTTATTTTTGCTCCGGTTTTTTTTTCAGGTTAACCGGAGTTTAACCGGTTAACTGTCCCTTTTAACATCCAAAAAAGCTATCTACTTACCTGGTGGAGTATTTAGGTTTATTAATTGCTCAAGGCAACAACCAACCAGAATGTTCAAAATTTCGCGTAAAATCCAAAATTATAGCACTGCAAGCCCCGCTAGAAAGGCAGGTTTTTGACTGATAGTACAGGGGTGTCATGAACCACAACAAAAGTATTGATTTTTGACTAAATTTTTGCTAATATCTCCTTAACCACACAACCCATTAACTTAAAACCTATATCAGACCTAAAACTCGTCGAAATTTACTTCTGGTGCAAATTTCAGCCCTATTGGTTTGGTTGTTCATCTCTTCTCGCGTTCAAAAGAAATATAGCCCTTAAAAATCACCATTTTTAAACTACATTTTCACTAATATCTCTTAAACCGCTGAACAGATTAACTTGAAATTTCTATTAGACCTAGATCTAGCTGAGATTGACCTCTGATGCAAATTTCAGCCCTATTGGTTTGATTGTTTGTCTGTTCTCGCGTTCAAAAGAAGTATATGCGCGCAGGGAGACAGAATAATAATAATAAAATAAATGAAGAATTATGAAAATGTGAGATGGATATTTTTGGATTCTGTAGATTATGAAACAAAAAATCACCGGAAGAATCATAATTTTGTTATTCAGTACTATATTTAAAGTTCGTCATAAATTCTATCGAGCTTCCTTTGAAGCCACTGAGCTCTTAATTGAGTTAAGTGTTTGATTCAGTGTTTGAAGCTCGATAGGATTTTCAACTACAGGTTAACCGGTTAAAGTCCGGTTAACCTGAAAAAAAAACCGGAGCAAAGAAAAACGGAGGAGCAAAATCCGGAGCAAAAAAAAACTGAACCGTTCCCAGTTAAAAACCGGTAGAACCGGATCAGTTAACCGAACCTTAACACCACTAAAAATCTGGAAGAAAACAAGACGTAGCGTGCATTTCCATCTGTAGCAAGTAAAAAATGTTTTTGGTTTGAATTTTTTCGTTTTATTGGATTATTCTTACAAAAAAAAATCGGATAACGGAACTTTTTTCCAAAAATTCGTGAAGTTTTTCTAGTATTCATTCTGCAGTCATATCAGCAATATTATTACTTATTAGCATTTGGTACCCTTCAACAGGATGGTCAGAATAAGAGTTCTACGTTCCCGCAGAGTTCATTTTTTTCCGGGATTTTTCTAATTTCTCAGGAAAGGAAATTTTTATCCACTTCACGAATTTCGTGACAATTAAATTTTTTCAGAACCAGGGGGCCCCAACCCCCCAACTCATTTGCAATTCGGATAGGGGAGGAATGTAGCAATGAAACACAGGAAACTGCTCGTCTCTATAATTGTATAAAAAAGTAAAGATCAACTGAATACATACCTATGTATTTGAAATGCATTTTTCCCAAGCGGACTTTTTTTTTAGATAAGTACGCTCTTCTTGAAAAAAACCTCTCAATTAATTTATTGCAGATAGTAGAATTGCAATTTTATTTATAAAATGAAAATATATCAAGTCAGAAAGCTTCCGTTCAGCTGATACATGTGTTGAGAGAAATAAAATATCGTGAATAGGTTGCAAAATAAATTTGAGGACTAAATTTTCTACCAAAATTCACATTTTCTGGCCAATTTTAAGTTATTTTCTGACTTGAAATATTACATGAACACATTTTATAAATTATACCTATCAATCTTATTCACATAATGCATCAAATCACTCTTCTTTTGAAAACACAGTTCTCAATGAAGGAATGACTTTTCACTTGTGAGACAAGATGAAATTTATTTATTTTACAGAAAAATATACTAAAATCGAACTAATATGATTTCTGAAAGTATTTTTCACGCTGAATTCAATAGTAATGTGAAAAGTGATCGACATTAGTCATGTTAAAAAAAAATATCATCATGAAAATTACGCCACGAATTCATAAAATTGGTATTATTTACTTTATCAATGATCAAATTAACAGTGGGACGCATCGACAAGTTTTGTGACAAATCATGATTGAATTTTTACCATGATTTATACCTTGGATTCTTACCAACTTTTAGCGATTAGAAAATTAGAATGTTCGTTCGAAGAAAATAAGTTGAAAAATTTTCTCTGTCTCATGACCAGCTCATAACATAAAAATGCGTCGAAATCACAATTCACAACATTCATTCACGTCATAACCGGTTTTCCCCTATTCTAATTTTCATTGGCCGGTACCCCGGTAGAATTTGTCTATAATTCGGATCTGCGGAAGAGAACAGCTGATTACAAGAAATTATAGCCGTCCTCGTCCAGACACAAAATTTAGTACGTGTTCACAGTTGTTTTTTCCAGCATAGCGCCTATAAGTGTAAGTGTATTACTTTCTAATAATTGTAAGAATAGTAAGTTTTCTCTTTTCAGTATATATGTACATGAGCCGTAAATTATACAGGGTGTTGCGTTTCAAGTTGAATCATCGGAAAATATATTGTATTTTCATCATTATTTTAGAAGGGTACAGTTGATGATAAGTGAGTCGAAAATTATTTCACCTATTTAAAATTCAGCAAGAACGATGAAATAGAAATTCAATTGTACAAGATTTGAGTTTGATATATGAGCAATATTTGCTAAGTTGTTGCGTAAAATTGATGAGAAAAAATCAGTGTAGGTATGAGAAACAGAAAGAAATTACGTACATTTAAATGAAAGTATTAAAAACAATGTACAAACTAATGAATACCTATTGTACAGGAACTTGCTGTCTTCAAACTTGAACAACTAGCTTGGTATAATCTAGTTTTATGATCATTTAGGATGCTGTGTTAGTTAGGACTAACATAAACTAAACAAATTGCTTTATCCACCAGAACAAAAATACAATTTGAACTACTAATCTGTTTAATTTTTTTAGGTAAGGACCTGACGATATGGACTTTGAAACGTTGATGCAGGAAATGGAAGCTAAAGGACATGCGCCCCTTCCCAATAAATGGAATTCGGAAAAGGATTCGGCACAGAGCACGGACTATAAAACGCGGAATGAAAAACAGCGGTTAGTTTTGAAGTGTCATTTTTTAAACGTCATGTTATGTTATTGTAATAATGAATGGTGTAATGAATTGCCTTAAATAATGCTTAAATAACGCCGGCCCAATCCAAAACTTACTCAAGTATAACAAATAAATTTTACTAAACAGCAAAAAAAATGCATAGGTATTAGGTTCTATTTGTTTAGGAAGTTTTCTGTGACGTTTTATTTTGGAAGAGTTAGTTCAAATTTTTCAGTGTTTTTTGTACTTACTAACCATTTAAGATATAAAATAATAATTGTAATTTTTCTGGAACTTGGCAGGTTTTCGACTTCGGCCAACAATCTTCTTCATTCTAGCGACAAAATATCGTCTTTCAAATTTTGTTTTACAAAGATACCATCACCACTTAGAATTGAAGGAAATCTTTCTCAAAATTGGAAGAAGTTTAAACGTGACTTCGAAAACTACTTAGTGATATCAGAAAAAGATGATAAAGATGACCAAATTAAAATTGACTCACTTAAAAACTGCATTGGTGAAGCTGGTTTGAACCTACTATATTCCTTCAGTTTTACTGAAGCAGAGAGAAAGAAGTACAGCGTTACTCTTAAGAAACTTGAAGAATATTGTTGTGGCAGTAAAAATATTATCAAGGAACGATTCAAATTTCTCAGTTCTTACCAAAAAGAAGGCGAATCCTTTAATGAGTTTTTGATAAAGCTAGTATCAAGGATTTCAACTTGTAAATACTCGTACAAAGATCAAGAAGCCATCCTTCGTGACCTTATAATCGTTGGTCTGAGTGATACTGAAGTACAAAAAGAATTGCTGAAAGAAACGTATTTAACTCTGGACCAAACGGTAAAATTTATTGAGAAGAAATTGTCGATTACAAAAAACAAACCTCAAGAGGTAAGAAAAAAATCTTGCTCTAATTATAGTAAATAATTGTTTTATAGATAAACTAGAATGTTGATTCTGTACATGTGTGTGGCCACTTATAAAAACCAGCCTATTCGATAGAAAATTCCCTATAACTTACTCCATTATGAAAAACAAACTTATTTGCCCCGTGTAATTTTAATATCGTCGCTTTAAAAGTGAAAGATAGGTAGTCTAAAATTTTCAAAATTGAGATTTTGATTTTTCAGCCAAAAGAAGAATACATATTTTTTACGTTACCTTTAGTAAAGAAATTTGTTCAAAAAGAAGTTTTATAACTCCCAGCAATTTTGTTAGTACTATGTACTTTTTACCCTAGTTATCTTCTACCCATATGAAAATGATATGATTTTCTTTCACTTTGGAAAATATTGACCCTTACTTAAGAATAAGCAGCGTTACCTCCGAATACTGACACTAATAGCTAAAATTATTAGGGAGTTATTTTCTCTTTCCTACCTTATAATAAATTTCAATTGAAAAATAAATTTGTTGCAGGCAAGTGACTCGAAGGCAATGAATATCATCAATTGTTTTTTAAAAAGTGATCATCTTTTCATTGTTAAAGATCAATATAATGCTGGTCAGAATCCAGTGACAAGGATAACCAATAATGCCAGAAATGAAACAATATTATCACGTTTGGAGTTAGTGTATTTCAAATAATGAATATAAACTTTTTCATCCTTTTGTATATGGTCTCATAAGGCACTTAAATATCAGTGACGGAAATGAGTTAAAGTAACATTTAGTTTAAAAAAAAAAAAAGATAATGCAATAAAAACAGAGGCATTGCCTAACCAGTGTTAACTTAAGTGGCATACTAGAATTTTTTGCGTATGTATATTCCTTTGATATAAGAATTTACTTCTTATTGGGGTTATAATATAAATGCATTTCGTTTTTGAAGGGGTTAAAAGTCGTTTGCTCATTTTTTTGGTCTCATTCAAGTGGACTAAAATGTTATTTGAAGAAGAAAACATTTTTGCATATTATTTTCGAAATTTTTTTATCAAGTTTAAAGAATTGTTCTTTAGGTACACATAAGTAGCCTCAGGTATAAGTCTGACTGTCAATTTAAGGCTATCACGTAGAATAAACCACTGGCGGAAATAGACCCGGGATTTTGGGGGGGCTGTAGCCCTGATGAAGATTAGTCGTTTGTACGTATGTTTGTTTGTAAAAAATTTTCACCCGGTCCTACCTCCCCCCTCCCCGAATAAATCTAAAAAAATCGTAAATAAAATTTTTTTCAAAAACTTTTGGGGGGCTTAGCCCCCCAAGCCCCCCCCCTATTTCCGCCAGTGAATAAACGCACCTCTATATAATTAATACCTATATCTGATCTGATAAATATTTCTTTCAGAAACAAAAGAGAATCCTTCGACACATCGCTTTTGAAACAACCAGCGCCACTTCTACTTGAAGGAAATCTTTCTGAGAACTGGGAAAAATTCATATTCGACTTTGAAAACTTTTTATTTACAATTGGCAGGGGGAAAGAAGAAGACAAGAAAAAAATTGCCTTTCTTGAAACATATATTGGGGATTGTGGCTTACAGTTACTCGATTCTTTTGATATTAATGAAGTTGATAAAAGCAAGTATTATTTGATTATCAGAAAACTTGAAGAATTTTGCAATCGCCAAAATAAAATTGTTGGGAAGCGTTTCGAATTCCTAAATACTCGGCAGAAAGAAGGACAATCTTTCGATGATTATCTAGAAACCTTAAAATCGAAAATTTCAAGTTGTGAATTCGGTGAAGAGGAAGACAACATGCTACGTGATGTTCTGATTAATGGTTTAAGAGACTCTGATATACAAGGAAGCTTACTCGAACAAACAGATTTAACCCTGGAGAAAACCATAAAATATATCAGAGCAGCGGAGGAAGCACTGCAAAAGTACCTGAAAATGGTTTTAAGGGTAAGTTTTCGATTCTGAAAACTGTAGCAAGTAAAGAAGAAAAAAAAATAGCCTAGTCTTTTTAAGTAGGTAATAATGAGAACTTCGAGAGATGGAGAAAGAAAATTATTTGAGTATGAAAACCAGTACGTTCTGAGTCAGAATTTAAAGATGAGATGTGGACTGAGATGTATTTAATAGTAGGACATCCATAAATTTTCCTAGGGAAAGGATGCCAAGTCTAAAATGTTTCACTAATGGCCAGAAATTCAAATCGAAAAATTTTTGAATTCAAGTATTTTTCAAATTCCACTTGTGGCATCAATAGGTTTTAGTTTGTATTTTACTTTTCCTACTGACTCAGAATTGTAGAATAACCCATTTTCAGTTTCCAAAATGAAAACTAGAAGGACCTAAAATAGCTACAGCCTTCACTGAAGTTTCGTGAAGGCGAAAAATGAATTCTCTTTTATAACAGTAGTAAATATAATATAAAAAATATTCATGTGTTTCTTATAAAAAATTTCCTTTGAATATGATGATGACGTCATCTCCTGTGTTTCCTGTTATAAGTATATATGATGTCATCATCAATCAGGCCCTTCTGGTTCTCTGATCTAGTTGAAAGTGTGATACAGTTTTCATGTAATTACATATATCTTTTAGCCTCATATTTCAACAAAAAATCCAAAATTTTTCTAGCAGAAGACTGGTTCACGGATGGAAATATTTTGATTTTTATTTAATTCTTTGTGATTAATCAGCATGAAGCGATTATATTTTTATTTACTTATTCTGTTTATGCGGATTGGTTGAAAAGACATTTTCCCCCCTGTAAACCTGTACCAATGTTATTTTATTCGTGAGCATTTCACATCAATATTTGAACACACAGTTAGTCCTATCTATTCATACATTATTCAACAATATTATATTTTACTATTTTTTTTTTTTTTAGTGAGTTTTTTTTTCATTTTTGTCAATTTTGTTTTTATGTTTTCGTATTAAATATTTTAAGTACTCGTACACGTCTAAACCTTAATTATTATAAGTTATTAATTGAGATATGTCTGCACTGAATTTCAGAAAAAGTTGAATAGAATATCTTATTTAAAGAAGGATTCAAATACGCCAACCGATCCCGATCGAGTTTCAAGTCAAACAAAGCTTAATGGTGCATCTATTTCAAAAACGGATTCAAGTTCGAAAACCGATCGAGTTTTGAGTCCTGAAATCACAAGTCAGAAACCAAAAACACTTCTAAGTCCGTCAGAGTCTAAGAGCTCCTCAATAATCAAACAGAATGGCGCAGACTTACCAGTAAAAAAGGAACCTAATGAGCCACAAAATGTAACTGTTGAAAGTTCCTCTATTCGGAATGTTTCTTCAGTCAGTTCAGATTCAGAAGATACCCTTGTTCGGAATGCTCCTTTAGTCAATTCAGTTAAAGCCCAACAGTTTGTACAAAAGCAGTCCACCACCTATAATACGTATAATACTTACAATACGTACAATACAACAAAGGATCTGCACGCGTCATCGAGTTCATCAAATGCTTCAGCTGGAGCACCTTGCAACCCTCATGGTGATTTGAACTCACGGGACTACGTCCAGGATCTCCCATGTCGAGGACGGGTTGTGAGGAGATCAAATTTATGGAATGCACAACCAGTGACTGCATTACGAGGAATTGGTAAAGTCTATGGATCAAAGCTGGAGTCTATGGGTTATTGTTCTGTAGGTCTAAATATTCTTAAATTATGTCGTTCATTTTTCTCCCTCTTACATTTGTTAGGTTGATTTTTATTTTTGGTTCACAGGTTGATGACCTTTGCGAAAAATTTTCTATGCTTGGATCGAGAGAATTCAATCAATGGCTACTAAATGTAGTCGGAGTCCGAAGAGATTATGCTGCCAATTGCACTGCTGACGTAGAGAGCAGATGCTGAAGATAATTCAGGTACCTTCGACTAATGTTTGCTGTTTACGACAGGAATATAAATGCAACTCGTAATTTTTCTAAAAAGACGTAGGTATTATGGTGTAGGGTGTATAAGGGACCTCGATATTTAGTATTATTGGTAGAGAGAACCATACACGAATTTACTGGAGGAGAGGGCCGAAGGGCTGGCTCTCCGAAAATGGAAAATTGACGTTAGAAATAATCGAAACTGAAGCTTTAACTGAACTTGAGTGTAGATTAAATCAAACTTCTTACTCTTGATGAATTGCGTGATTGAAATTCAAAAATCTTAGCAGACGTGTCAAAATATTGCCATATCAAATGATGATCTTAATAATTTTTTTAATTTAATCAGCCTCAGGAAAATAAGGTATCATGTAATTTTCTGTCTGAATCGTTATTTGAAAGTCTCCTCCAAAGTTCAAAGTTGCACATTAAATGAACCGAGTGACTAAAACAAAATTATAATTTTATATTATAAATTATCTAATAAAACTAAAATTCGTACTCATTCATTTTTCATTGCTTGGACCACTCTGGAATAGAGTAAGTGGAGTTGAAAATAGTTGGAATCAAATTCCTATTCATATATATTACAGTGTGAAAAAAGAGGCTTTGAGTGAAAAATGGAATTTTCTGTAAGGGGAAAAATCTAATTCAGTTTCATAAAGTTGGTTCATTTCGGAGCTCATAACTATTTTTATTTACAGGCTATAACCACTTCTGACGACCAAATTTGATCCGCACTGACCACGAAAGAGAATTTAAAAACTGGCTAAAGAAGTCAGACTTTTATACTTTAAATTGTATTTCTCAATTCTAAGAGAGTATAGTTCGAACTATACATATTATCGTTTATCTAATACTAGGCTTAATTGAATTTTTATTTAGTTACCTTATACTTGTCAAGTTTATTTTAATGTGATTTGTTTTTACTAGAAGATATATATTTCAATTTATCTTATAAACTATTTACTTCACTCGAATGACAAAAATTTTTTTTTCTGTTAATTATAAATTTTAAATCTCTAAGGATTCGAATATATTTGTTTACAAAAACATCAATCCGTTTACTGTTTTGTTGCTTCTATAAAAACCATTAACGACATGTTTTATGGAATTTCTACAATGGCTACTGAGAAAAAATTTGAATATTTTTTTTTTACCATGTAATGTCAATACGTAGAAGTGTAGAACTGAAAAAATGTTAAATGTTTTATCGTTCCCTCCAGTAAATAATAATTCAAAGCTGAAAAATCCTTTTTTCTGAATTTCAAGTTTTAATTTTTTGATTTAGTGAAAATTTGATATTCTCATAACTACGAGTATGATGATAAGTGAGGTGATATTTGGTATTAGGTTGGTGTGCTAGGTATAATTTAGATATAATTATACTTATAAATTATAGGAAAAACTTTCAATCGTGCTTTAGCATTTCATATTATACCTGGACAGTCTAAGTACTTGATGTTTACAATTGCATTTATAGTCTTCAAAACTAGAAAGAATTTCTATTCGTTTAAAACAAGGCTGCTGAATTGTGGCAACAAAAATGCACGTTCATCCCTTAAAATGATTTTGCACTCTAAAAGTACCTACTTGGGCAGCTCAAAATTTTAATTTTTCAAATTCTTTTAGTGAATTCAATTCTTTCTGAAGAGTGAACTAACTCGACCTTGAAAGAAAGAGGAGGGAGCTTCCTGCTGCAAAAGTGAAATTGAAAACTTCCAAATTATGTTGCATACCTTGAGAAAATCAAAACCTGCCAGCTCTGGTATAAATATGTGGTGGTAGTCCAGTATCATGTTTCCACCAATTACACGGACCATGCTGTAGGCTATATAGTGTTACTAAATTTCCTGCTCATGGAGATCGTTATAGTTATTATAGACATGAAAATGAATTCATAATTCAAAAGATGCTGACTAACTGTAATGAAAGACTGTGTCTTTGTGACGATGTCATTTTAGAGCCACTCAGAGAATATGGAGAAGATATGAGGTCAAGGCCGAAAGAGGTGGACCAAAGAGAGTCGATAGTAAAGACCGATGTTCCGTTCTTGAGAAATGTAAAGACAGACTAGCCATGTATTATATAACATACCTATTTATACAATACAGACCTGTACACACATGCATGTGGGAAATGAGCGTGCGAACCAACCCAGAAAAACTGTACTTCCTCTTAATAAAATGAAGGGGAAACGTCTTCAACCTTAGCAATACTTTATATAGAATTATGACGTTGTATATTTTCTTTGTTTTCTCATTCTCGATAGTTGGTTTAAAATTTTTATTTTACAAGGTCAAATGCCATGGTACCTACGTCCAATTTGATTTTTTTCTTCAGCAAAAATGTTCAATGTCTTTTGGATTCTGCCGCAAAACTTTGGTCGAAAAGTTGACCATCGTTTAAGCTAATAATAGAAAATGTAAACGTTTAATTTCTTATTTTTCGTAATTACACAGCACAATTTGATGAAAAGTAGCTTACCTATAAATATAGGTTGAAGGTAGGCCAAAAGGAAAATGAATCTTCATAAATTAGCAAAACGAAAGAAGGCGGTAGGAGGTGAAAAATATTTTTTGGGCCTTGATAATTTTTCTAGACGAATATAAGAACAGTAATTATTTTAGAACATAGTTATTCAGAACTTGTATATCCCCAATTTCTGATGCAGGATTTGTTGGAAGAAGTAAAATTACTTGATAATTTCTTACCTAAAACGTTTAGATCTGTAGTTTTTCACCGTTTTTATAGTCTTTAATCTTGCATTTAGGGTTTTTAAAGACGAAAGTGTTTTTTTTTTCATAATTGTTGTTTATCAGGCTGACTATAATAGTCCAGTGCAGATAGATGTTTCAGACTGCAAAAAATCCTGTAGGAAATTTTTTTGCGCAGAAATGTCAAGGACCACTTCCAGAATCACCCCTCAAAAGTCCCCTAAAATACCCCTTCGGCAACCCCCCCACCTCCCAAATGGGAGCAAATGTATCCACATTTTTAGTTTTTTGGTTATAACTCACCAACCGTATATTTTATGGAAAAATGCTCGAAATAAAATATACGGTTGGTGAGTTACAAACTACAGTCAAAAAACTAAAAATGTGGATACATTTGCCCCCCTTTAGAGTCAGGCGCGTATTTACGGGGGTAGGGGGGTCCATGAGGTCCGGATCCCCACTTGATCTATTTTTTTTTTTTTAATAAAAATGTTTTTAATTTTTTCGATTCTCCAATTTTTTTACGGGGGGTTGTGTGTCGTCATAATGATGGACGCCCCCCCTTGAGGTCAGTCTAGATATGCGCTTGTTTGGAGGCGTTGCCGAAGGGGTATTTTAGAAGACTTTTGAGGGGTGATTCTGGAAGTTGTCCTTGACATTTCTGCGCAAAAAAAATTCCTGCAGGAGTTTTTGCATTTATATTGCTTTTTTTCGTCTAATTGCACTGGCGACTGTATAATTTATTCAAATCTATAGGAATCCTATCCAGAATTTCATTGTTGAATTACCATTAAATTGCTTGGTTATTTCGGTTACCGGTCAATTTCCCAATTTCCCAAAGGAACAATCCCCCGAACATACTTATTCGCGAATAATTTTTTCCTGAATATTTTTCCTCCAATACCTCAGCCCTGAATGGACAAGATTCCTAATTTGGGAACCCACTTTCGAGAGTCTAAAACCAATTATGCCATCCTTCACTAATATTATTTGTTTTATGGCTATTAGCCATGGCTGCAGCGTGCTGATTCCACAGCATTAGTGGAAAGCGTAATGGTGGTAGGGTAAAATTATTTGTGGTGATGTGTAAGAAAGAGGGGCCCCCATCAGCTATCATTGGTGAATTCGGGGAAAAGTCCATTCGGGAAAACTGATTCGGGATTTTGACCCGGAATCCCGGAATCGGTAATTTCATTTAACTTCGGTTTATAAAGTTATACGTCTTTGTTTTTCCTTTTCATAACATTTTTTTTGCCGGGGGGCGGGAGGAGATCTGCGGGTTGGTATTAAAAAACTAAGATGATTTTTTCAATCACTGTATCATTGCAAGAATTAAAATAAAGAAAAGAATGTATGACAACGATACAGAAAAATGCCACTTTATAACTAAAAATCGAATGGCATGTTTTTCCATTGTTTTCTCAACACACGTGTTGTGAAAAAATTTTACTTCAGCACAGGCATAATGGTTTCATTGGTAAATTGTAGAAATAATGTATTTTTAAATTTTTGGAAATCACATTTTTCAAGTATTTAAAAAAGATTTAATAAATTTCAGCCTTGGATTTTTTGTATACCTTTTATTGCCTAAATTTTTCAATTAATTACATTTTTGATAGGTTTCTATTCGCCATCTATCAATATATTATTTAACCATTTCAGGTATACATATGCCTCGAAGAAAGAGTGATAAGTACCCAATTAAAAATTTATTATTTTGACGTTCAAATCCGATAGGTATTTGCGAATGAACCATCAATACGTGATTGTATGACGATAGCTTTCTATGCTCATTAAAATTGAGGAAATCCCATGATTAGAACTAAATTATATTTATTTTTAGAAATACCCAAATTATTATGTAATTCAAAGACGAAGTAAAGGAAAGTCGACGCGATGTTTTCCAAAATGAATTAATTTCTTTTTCAAAAGAAATAGCATTTTTAAGTTTATCTGACCGATTATAGCAATGTGTTATATCTTGTTATTAAATCAACTTCTCCCACCTACTACAGCCAGTTTTTAATGAAGAAACGTCTGTATAGCTCCGAATGAACAATTACAGAATTATTTCATTTCTCGGCTTCGATGCATATTTCAAACATTGTTAACTGATTTTTCAAACTTTTGTAAGCAATACCTTTAATCTTCAGACGTTCGTCTTCCAACTAATTTTGGTAAGTAAATTTTTTGTAAACTCTCGGCTAGTTAAAAAAATTTAAAAAACTCGAGCATCAATTTTATAGGAATTGATGAGTGTAAAAATATTTTTTATTTCAGATAGGGACAATATTTTTTTATTAAATTTAAAATTGATTTTTGTTTTTTTTAATTAAAAGCTCTAAAAAATAAAAGTGAGACTTTTCTTTGTAATTTCGTTTAGTTTACGTACAAATATAGACTATTAATTTTCATCACACATGACCTACGTATAATTAGTAATATCTACTTGACAAATTTTCATAGTCTCCATTTCTCTTATGAGGAATTAAAAAAATTTTCATGAATTCTGTGTTGAAAAATTGATTGTCTTTTTTTTGCTTTAATAGTAAATGCGCCAAGATCCTATTTTTGGACACAAAATTCTCAAAAAATTTACATGAAAAGATTCAAAAAAAGGATTGATTTTTTCTTATTTTATTTTACTTACCTAATTCGAATTAAATAATATGGTTGAACGTCAGACTGAATTTATGAATACAAAACTGCAACTCTAGCAGTATTCAGATCAACAAAAAATAAATCAGAATTCATTAATTTCATGTAACAACCAACTTAAATGATCACAAAAGAGACTTTCAATTTTGATTTTCGGACTATATATTTTTATCGTCCACATGACCTTCGAAAATTTACTATTTGATGTGAAAATATTTTCATTTTCTCTTTTAGAAAAAATTTGTTTTGAAAAGTTCAACATCTCCAAAATTGTTGTTTGTCTCATTGATAACTTATGTATAAATTTTCAGAAAGTTGATCGAAATAAATTTTTCCTCAGTTTTGATATTTTAAAATTTTAATTATTATTGATTTTTCTTGATATATGCAACTTATTTTATCCATCAGTTTGAAGTTTTGCTTGTAATATAATGTAAATAAATTTTTATGCGTAATTTGATTAAAAATTTAGCATCAAAGGTTATTTCTCTAGATAAAGATGAAACTGTTGGGGTGATTTTTGCCTGAAATTTTAGTTGACTTTCATCCCATCAAAGTTGAATAAAAGATAATTTTAAATGTTTTATACAGTCAAGTTTTTTGGTCAGTGATTCCTGTACATCGTTTAACCAGATATTTTTCATAAGTTCGGTACTCATAACAGAACAATTTTTTTTAAAAAATTAAAAGTAATCTTTAATCCTTCAGAAAATTTTGCTTTTGACCAGAGGTGCACCCAGTTATTTTCTAAGGGAGGGGCCGAATTTTAAATTTATCATCACAAGACAAATTTCATAGAAAAATTTTTTAATTCAGCATTTTAAAAATGAAATTTGATGTCTGAGGGAGGCTTTAGCCATTTTGGCCTCCTTTCGGGTGCGTCATTAGTCACTTCTTGTGACTGTAATAAACACGGCTAGGATTTTGAGGCCCTTGCATATTTTTTCTGGTGTTTCCGTTATAGTTGCCTATCCTATCGTTTTAGAAAATTTCTTCTGTAATATGAGCTACACGATTTTATTTGTAAAGATAATGCGTATTTTTGCACAATATTTCAATTTTTTATGCTTATTTTCCACAAATTTTCAGTTTGGCAATTTGACCACATTTTTTGCATAGGTGGGATATACTCTACAAATTTTACTTAATTTTTGCTTTTTTTCGGACTTGACGACTTAAAAAAAAATTGCTTTGTATTTTAGGTAAGTGTTATGTTCAGTTTTCAAGTTAAATTTTACTCCTTCAAGTTTATACTTGATGCAAAGGTTTTAAAATTGAAAGATGAAAGTACATTATTATTACAGTGCAGCAAAGTGCATTTTTCACTCTCTAAAGTAGGAGAACTATCAAATTTTTGTTTAAGTGATTGACAAGTTTATACGCATATATTTTTATTCATATTTTTCTTCGTATAGTTTTCCATAGAATGTAGTTTTTACTTGTAAATTTTGTCAAAACAAAAAGAAAAAACATACAATGAATAAAAACACATATCGTCCATATTCTTATAAAACCGCGTAAGTCAGAAAAAGTAAATTGTTGGTAAACTGCAAAAATCGTTTTAAAAGTTCAATACGCAGCATTTGATCAAACTTCTGGGTTTTTAATTTTAATTATCATTAGGTGCACAGAGATCGAGTCTTATCAATTTAACATTTTTTTACTCCTCCTCTATCTGCATAATGAGGGAATTTCAGGAAATTTTCCGACTTACGTCATTTGTTTTTTGATTTTCTGTCCTTTTTTACCACGTAAGTCGGTTTTTTTTCTTTTTAGGCTTTTTAGGTACTTTTTTTTTTCGGCTGCTGATTTTAGCCTGGGCCAATTTCTCGAGTTTCTCTGTCCCAAGAATTAGGAAAAACATGAAAATCGTCAAAATTCGACTTACGCGGTTTTATAAGAACAAGGACGATATGCCCTTCAAAACTTGCCCATTTCAATTTTCCTAGCCCTACCTAATAATAAATTTTTATATTTCACAGATTTAGCCTATTTAAAATTTATCAAGATGAATGCACTTTTTTCAATTACTTCATTATTGATGGTGAGCGGAATTGCTCTCGCTTATAAAAGTGGAGCACCTGTTGGAGTTTGTGATAGTATGATACCTGAACATGGTGTTGATCCAAAAGATACTCCGTCCCCTTACACCATCAGTGTGGACAAAACCAATATCAAACCAGGTGGTTCGGTTACCTTAAAAATTACTGGAACTAAAGGACATAAGTTCAAAGGTTTCTTCGTTCAAGCACGAAATAGTACAAACCATATTGTTAATGGTACTTTTGGTAAAGTTGCTGGAGCCAAAGTTATTGATTGCCCTCCGGGTAACAAGGTACGTTGTTTGAATAAATTTATGTGCATACGTACGTACATGAGTGAAATAATTTGTAAAAGGTCAAAATGTATCATCTGTGGGGAAAAAATTATTTTCCCCGAAGTTTTTCATCTTGGTGAAAGAAAATCTGATACAATTTTTTTTTGCCCTATAATAAACAAGATTTTTTTTATCAAGTACCTATATATACTAGTTTATTATTCGCCATTTTGTATAGCTTCCAAATTTTCGTCGTCTTTACTTTATAAAACTGAAAAACTTGTTTCGCTAATATTGTTTATCAATATGAGACTTTGTTTTTAGATTATTACGAATTTTTCACAGAAAGGAAAAGTGGAAATTCCAAACAAAAGTTATCATCGTTAATCTTGTTTTTAGTGTTGTGATTCTTAGAATTACATAAAAAATGGAACTGACTCTTCATTCACTTGTTTTTCTTTTTTTTTTTCGAATTAAAATGATTTGCGGTCAGATAGAAATTATAAAATCAATAATGAGTTTCATTTATCACGTGTACCACCAACTGTTTTCAGTTACAAAACGAAAGACTAATTTTGTGAATATTAAGTAAAAAACGAGTTTTTCTTCTTTTGGACTTTGGAGGGAAGATCTTAATTGCATTAGCAGAAACAGCTTCACTAAATATGAAAATGATGAAATAAAAAATGATGTCGTTCAAAAAGGCGACTTCACAAAGTACAACTCGCCATCTTTTATTATAACCATGACCTATTTCATTTTCTCGTCTCAAAGATACCTATATATCTGTGAGACAAATTTTTGCGAAGAAAAAAAATTTTTTGTTTATAGTTTCGAAGATGCCTTCATTATTATGTAATTTTTGTCAATAAGCATGGGTAGGCAGCTAGGCTATAGATTTATTTATTTGAAAAGCGATCTTAAAGATTTTAATTATTCACTATCTCGGTTTTCGAGAATTCTATTTCTTTCAATTCTTATTTTCAGCTTGTAGCCGCAACTACTATTACTTTTTAAAATATTTTATTTACTCGTATTTATTGAAAGGTGCGTATAGTGAGAATCAAAATCGGAAATCAACTAATTCATTATTGGAGGAAAGAAATATACTCAATTTGAGAATTTAAATTAGTGAATTTGAAAAAAAGGAAAGTCGAGGTAACTTACCTACATGCACTTTCACTTCAAAATGAAAAAATTAGGTAAAAAAATCTCAACATTTTTAAACTTTCTGTACGTACCTTTCAATATTTACATATAAGTAATATTCTTAGTTAAAATAATTTTATCGTTTTTCTCCACAGGTAATTCGTTATTAAAATTAATTATAAGTTCGGTATTAACTTACAGCTACATAACTATTTACCTAATAATTATGATGTGCATTTCTAACTGATTTTTCAGAACGCTGTTACACATATTAACCCTGATGAAAAAACTACAATATCTCTTCCATGGACTGCACCCCAGGGGTATAATGGTCCATTCCACTTCCTGTAAGTTGATGCAATTTAAAATTTTCTGTAGCATACTCAACTTTTTGTATAACTGAAGAATTGTACGAAGAAAAAGAGACGTACAAAAAAGCTTGAACGATAGACATTTTTTTTCTTTAAAAAGATACCCACTATAATGCTCATGATTTTATAATAACACGAAAATTCAATTTCAAATATTTTTATTAAGAAATTCATTTAAATCTACAATTTTATGTACCCCCCCCCTCCCAGGAGCGATTGTAGGGGGAAATAATTTTACTCTTCTCATTTAAAAAGGTTAATCATCTTTGAGCTTAGTTAAAAATGAATTTAAAAACTCATCTCTTAACATCTTTAGTCAGTTTTGAAATGTTGTAGCTTGCTCACTCAGAAAACGAAATAAAAACTTAGTAGATGCATGTAATAGAAGTCAACGGAAAAATACGTACAGAATGACATGATATAATAATCTTGAAATAATATCAAAACTAGATGAGTTTTCAATAGGTAGTGTTTAGAAACATGGAAAGGTGCGGAAAATTTAAATATTTAGCGGTGTGGCAATTCCAAGTTTTGCTCTTTATATCGCCATAAATTTTGTTCAGTATGTTTTGCTCTTAAAAAAATAATTATAATCAAGGTTATATCTGCACTTATAATATGTCAACATAAACATCTCATCTGTTATTTCCATTGCTTATGTGACTCTCTCATGACTGACAAAAACTGACGTCACACGGATATACTAGACAGTTTCTTTAAAAAAAAAATAATATTTCGGTTCTAAATGCGTTCAGTACTGACATCAACAAAATGTTTCTAAAAATACAATATTAGTTCATTACAATATTTTATCCATAAGTAATTCTATACTGATTACTCGTTTTCTTACTATTCTAGAACAACGGTTGTCAAGGACGGAGAAGTATTTTGGGTCCATCAGAAATCTCCGACAGTAAAAGTTCAATAATCGTACAGTTTTCAGAGTTGTTAATATAATTAGATTACTGGCTTAGAAATAACCACTTTGTGATAAATATAATTTTTTACATTCTTCTAACAATTAGTTTTTCATTTTATATCGCTGGTCCAACTCTTAAGACACCAAAGTCCTAACAAATAATTCACTTTTTTTGTTGTTGATGTACTAAAAAGTCATTCAAGCGCAAAAAATTGGGTTATAATTTTTTTGGGACTTGGCAAGTTTTCGATTTAGACTGACGATACGCAAAATCTCAGAAATCTTTCATAGCTGTCACGCGGATATATTAGTTTTATGAAATAACTAAAAAATTACCAGCCGATATGAATTTACATGAAACTTTAATTATGCAGTACATGTACAAATTATAAATACAAACAATAATTATAATCCAGAGAAATAATTTCGCCAAAAAATTCAGGAGATATTAATTTTTCGAGTTAATAGACACGCCAATTTGATAATTCAGTACTCCTAAATTGACAATGATGGGGGCAATTTTCACTATTTACACTGTTCGGAACTACGAGGCGAGAAAAAGGCAAACAAGGATTGAGAAGAATCTAAACTTGAATTTATGTGTAATGCGGAGTTAAATTAAATTTAAAGAAACAAGTGCAGCGCAAATGTGGTATAGTACAAGTTGAAACAGTTCAAATTTAATAAAACAATAAAACATTAAAATGAACAGCGAAAAATTGAAAGCTAAAGAGAAAATGATAGTTGAAATAAAATACTTCTGTAGAGAAAAAGTGATAAACAACCAATGTCATAAAACTGAATTTCAATGAAGACGATAAAAAGTGAAAATCCAACAACCTGATCAATATTTACACAAAAAGCATCCCTTGTTCGCCCAATTGAAAAAAAAAAAATGAAAAATTTCATAGAAATATACTCGTACCATGCAGAATTAAATCTGTCAAAGTCGATCAAAAGCTAGGAACACACTAACTCTTAGTGTAATATCTCGTAGCATTCAACACAAAGATCTAATTAACTTACTTCGGGTTTGAAGTATTAACTCGATTCTAAGGTTTAATGATCTTTAAAAAACAATCGTTTGAGAATATCCCATCGGCTGAGACTGCAGAATATTACACTAAATGAAGAAAAATATTAACAAGCAACATGATCTCGGATCACAAGAAAATATATAAAGCATCTCAATCTAACAAAACTTCCACCGATTACCACAATGATTGCACAAAACGAAAGTTGTCATGGGTTCATCAGCACTTCTAGTTTGAACCTGAAAAACCGAAAAAGCATTAAAATTTCAGAATTAATTTTTGAATTCACGTTTCAACTACAGCCCTGATCTAAATCCCACCATTTTTACTTTTTTACCAAAAAACTGTCTGGAAATATAAAAGCAGATGGAGTTTTCAAGATTATTTTCTGAAGGGATCAGGTATTATGTTCGAATCATTATTATAAGACACAAATTACTAGGTCAAATTATGCAGAGTAAGAGTTTCTAGTGAGAATAACCAAGCGGTCTAATTATTTTAGGGTGTCAAATTAATGAGATTTTGAAATACTATATCATAGAAAACAAACATTGAAGTAAAAATTAGGGTAACAAAATAATATTACCTGAGTGTAAGTACAGTTCTTCTGTTTACATTTTCCGCATTTCAGTAAATCTGTCGTTGTACCTTGTACGGTTGCTAACTGTGCATCGTCAATAGATTCTTTCACAAAACGATTACGTAAATTTTTCATCTCATCACTTGCCATTTCCTAGAAGAAATATCAAAAAGAAGAAAGTTGTTAAAAAAATTCATTCTTTAAAAAATAAAATTATCTACAACCAAAAATAGTTACTAAAAAGAAAAGTATCAATTATTTCGAGAAGTTTAATTTAGAAACTGTCAATTCAAGAAATTATTCACAGAAATTCTGGGCCTCATTAAATTCAAAAAATCTGATTAAACAAATTAAAACATGAAAAAGAGTAAAAATATCAATACTTTTTCACAAAAAAAAGTCAGAAAATTAAGTTTTGGCAGGAGTCAAGTTACTTAGGAAGAGGAAAAATTTCACCAGCGCGAAGATTAGGTCATAAAATTGAAGAAAAAAAAATTACAATATGGCACATGCCAGCGCAATTCTGTAGACATATATAAGGTATCTGCAAAAATTACACTCACGTCTGCAGTCATAATAGCTAATTTTGAAGGTTGAATTGCTCCACTCAAAAAGTTATTTTTCAAAGAAGGATTTTTTGGATCTTTCAAATTGGCAATTCTACTTCTAACACGATTTTTATATTTTGAATCTGTATTCTTAAACTCATTAAATATTGCTTCTTCTAGCTCATCTGCAAGTTCTTCTGGAGAAGCTAATCCTTCCAAGTCTTCTTCAGCTAAAAAAATAAATACTTCCAGAGTTAACTAGTTCGGCCTCATTTGTGCAACAAAGAAATTACATTTATTTACTTTTTCCTTGACGTAAGGCATTGGCCAGTAATTCTCTACTTTTTAGGCGAACAGAATCAGTAGTATTCGAAGGTGGAAATGATACGGGTTGTTTCTTATCTCTTTCCTCATCTTTCTTTTTCAACTCCGCTTCTTTAACATCGTCAGATTCTTTAGATTTTGATGGACAGCTTGGGGTTGATTCTTTGTTGTTTCCTGACGAAACATGAAAATATGAGTAGGCCATTGTGTAAGAATGACGTACATAGAACGTATTGAAGACTGAAGCAGTACCTGTCAGAAATTTCTTCCAACTTTTAATCAAACTTTTAGATAAACTAATGACTTCTTCATCCGAACTTGACTTCCGCAGAGTATTCACTGTCATTCCTATCCTAGTTTTCGTTAGGATATCCAAGTTAACTGGTAGATCTTGCAACGTTTTCAATAAGTCAAGAGCACCATCCTGTCCCTAAGAAATTCAAGATTTAATTAGGATGAAACTCCGAAGGGAAGGAAGGATATTTTGAAACATATAAACAGCCAAACAACTTAAATATAAGCATGCTTCGATCATGTATTTATTGAATACCCACCGCTCCATTGGCTGAAATTTTGTTGAGTTTTTTTTGAATTTTTATAACTTCTTCTTCTATCGTCATGATGTTGGGCGACAACTGATGACTAAGGAGAAAATTTAATTGAAAAATATCGTATTATAGATGAGAGAAACCAACTTGTCGATCGATAACATTAAAGTAAAAATTGTAATCTTACATATACCAACAGAATTGTAAACAAAAAGGAGAAACGCGCAGCCATTGCCATGTTGTCAGGTTGTTCCGAGATTGTTCAACCTTTACATCACTTTACGCATGCGCAGTTTGATGAAAAGCGAAGAAAGTCAAGCTCTATGTAATAAGGGTAAGAAGAAGCTTGAAGAAAAATCAACCTTTTTATACCTATATAATAATATTATTTACATTGGACATGAATTTCGTCAAAATAAAAAAAAACAAGTCAACATAAATTTTGGTTGCTTTTTCTTTTCTTTTTCATTCGAGGCAATTCGAAATCGAAATTTCTAATTTTGTAGAAGAGCAAGAGAGTCAGCTGCGTGTTTTATTTTACTGTTAATTTTAATGATGTGCTGAATTTCGTTTCATTTTCTCAATTTTGTTACCGCATTGTTTCCCACAACATCATCCTTAACGTAAGTATTGATTCCTCATCCTGCACTTGCAATAAGGAGATAGGTTATCTAATATCTTCTCATTTTCCACGATAGGATTGGTACTGCATCAACTGATAGAAATTTTTGCTACTTATAAGAAAGTTGTTAAAAGTTCTTTATATTTCTGCTTATTTAGTGGAGAATAAGTTACTGAGAAATTTTCAATGTATCGTATTTTCTCTGCATCCGAATTTGTGATCATTTCTGATAAAAACCCGTGTAGGTTTTCTGATAAGAACGTAAGATTTCGAAATTTCTCAGAAACTTGATTTTGAAATCTGTAGTCTGTACAGCTTCTGTGAATCATTATATTATTTGATCAGTCTTTCATGTTATGTATATAGGCTTTCAATCTTTACGGATGGAGTCCTACATAAATTACTATTCACTTTTCGTTCAGAAATCATGACTGTGTAAAAGTGACTTCATCAAGATAACAAAATGGTAGAATCCAGTCCAGATATTGGGTTTTACCAACTTAGTGTTACAAGTAAGACCTTTAATATTAGTTCATATTTACGAATTGCATGCATATAATTATACAGACCTGCCTGTTCTACGTCCCTGTTTTCATTACGTGCAGTTTCACTTCCATGTTATTAATATTTCAGTTGAATGTGCGCATTTGAAAAATACCAACTACTTTCTGTTGAAACCGAATCCTTACGTTGAAATATTTCTAGACGATAATTCTGTGAAGAAGACCGAAGTTGTGAAGGGTACTTACCAACCCAAATGGAATGAAAAATTTACCATGTAAGTTGACTCTCTATAATTTTCGTTTAGTAGATTATATTTTTTCACCTTTAAACTTTCATAAATTTGTTTCTAAAACAATTTTATCATGTTTCGACAGAATTCTAAATTGTTTTCATTTTTCGTTTTCAGTGTAGTTACGCCCAGTTCTTATCTACGTTTTCGTGTACTAGATCATAGTTCATTTCGTAAAGACACTGTTGTTGGTCACATAAAAATTGGACTACAAACTTTGTTACATTATTATAATGGTAAATTAGAAAATTTAGAACTTACCTTGGAATTGCATCCAGAGAAAAATTACCCATCATTCGTACCTATAACAGTTGGAAAACTGATAGTGTGTTTGAACGGTCTTAATCTAAACTCACAAACGGATTTACCAGCCCATTATTTCCGACCCAGTAAGTTATCAAGTTCCTTTACTTTAATTCGTGTGTATATACTGTACTAATTGATAGTTTTTGATTCTAGGAAGTTTAGGTTTCGGAATTTTTGGTCGAATTCGTAGAGATGGAAGTTCAAACACGTCTAATGAACCCGATCCAAGTACGTCAAAATGTTGATTTCCAAGTATATTTTTCCATTTCATCGTTTAGTTATCCTCAACCCAGTAGAGATGAATTTAATTGAACTTATGAGAAACTATACTTTTGAATAATGTGTGAAAATAGAGCAGTATGTGCACTCTACATCAATGTCATTTTCAACAAATTTATTTGCTTTGCAATTGATTATTATTTTTCTTTCACGATACGGCTTGTCAAAATGAGTAGTGTGAGTAAATTATTCACCAAACTGAGATTTAATTTCGATTAGTTATGGTCTTATCGAAATATTTTATATATTTTCCTGCATCAATGACGTAATTAGTCTTATGTACGCAAGCCTGAAAGAAATATGGTTTTTGAAAGCTAAGCTTCTCTATATTGCATTGTCTGAATATACAGTCGTGATTTGATCTCTACTGTCATCTAATTGTTTTTTTGGAAGTATAAATTCTATGTGATTAGCAAAATGTTACCTTAGGTTGAGAATGTGGTTACTAAGATGACGATAAGTGCTAGTTAGAGCTTGAGTATGTTTCAACATTTTACATTTGGCGTTGAGGACGTATTGATCATCTGTAAGACATAATCAAAATTCTTGACCAAAGAAGATTACGAAACGCATCTTCGTTGCTAATTTATGTGTATTTAGTACAAGACCTCTTTTTTGTATTAGAATTGACGCAGAACATGGAAAAACCCACTTTGAATTATTCAATTAATTGATAAGTTGATTAATAAGATAACTAACTTTATGTCGCTGGGTATTCTAAAAGATACACTTTCTGTTTTATAGGCTATGAAATAGAGACAGGATCAGTTATTCCAGAAGACCCACTACTAATTACTGATTTTAACAGCATACGACAAATAGCTACTCGTCCGTTGCCACCACGTCGAGCATCATCGGGTGGTTCAGTTGCTACGAGCAATGTTACTTCTTCCGAAAACGAGTACTGCAGCGGCAGTAGTAGTCTAACTTGCATTGCCAGTAGCATGAGCAGTCAAACGTCTCCTAATGCCGTCGATGAGACTGGCTCCTCGAATCATGTCAACGGCATCATTAACACGAGCACCAACAATAATAATGGAACGAGTAGCGGTAATCGTAGTAATTGCACTGACTGTGACAGTTCGAATAACGTGACCTCGCGACGATCTACTGAAATTAGCTCGTCGCCATCAACGAACCCTCCGAACCTTCCATCCGCAGTTTCCAGTGATGCAGAGGCTTCGCACGTTGAAAAACACGAATCGCAAAATGGTGGTGTATCTAGTAGTACCAATTCCGATGATCGAGTAGCTGGCTCCTCTGAAAATACAGCCGAACCTGCGCCATATGCGGAGGAACCTCTACCGGCTGGGTAAAGTTTCTGTTCCATCATTTCGTTAAATTATACATCGAATGGTAGATTCATTTTGTTTTTTTTTTTGTTTTTCTGCAAACCAGTTGGGAAATGCGATGCGACATGTACGGTCGAAAATACTACGTTGATCATAATTCGAGAAGCACTTCGTGGGAACGACCTCAACCTTTACCTCCGGGTTGGGAAGTGAGGCGCGATCCGCGCGGAAGAATCTATTACGTCGACCATAATACAAGGACCACTACGTGGCAGCGACCAAATTCAGAGAGACTGCAGCATTTCCAGAACTGGCAGGTGGAAAGAGCTCACGTTGTGCAGCAAGGAAATCAAAGATTTTTATATCCTCAGGTGAATATGAAACAGTATTACTTCAATTTTATCGCATTTATCTTGATATTCTCGTTTGGGACTCGGTGGCGTCAAGTTTATTGTCTTGACGTCAGGATTCGATATTGATATCCGTGCGTAATATCCTTCGTCCGTATGCGTAAAATTCATCGATATTGTCTTAGGTTAAAGTCACTTGGTAACAGATGCATTGGGTTTTGACCGCTCCTTTCCGTAGCTGTTTTGAGTTTTTAAGAAGAATTTTTAAAATATGAGAATTTCACTTATTGTTAGAAAGGTCTTACGGAAAACTTACCAAACTTTTTTGCTGTAATAATTTTAATTCTGCCGTAGCATGGAGTGGGTCCACCATCTTCTGCAACCCAGTCGACGGAGTCTACCTCCGAATCCGCGTCTTCCTCTGCAACTGTACCTTTAAATGCTCCCGGCGCAGCACCTGTCGTCAACATACCAACATTAGAAGAAGATTCGAACCCTGATCCATTACCAGCGGGTTGGGAAAGACGAATCCAATTCGACGGCCGTGTTTATTATGTTAATCACAAAAATCGTACCACTCAGTGGGAAGATCCACGAACTCTTGGGTTGGTATTAACGCACATTCGTGGTTCCTCGTTTCGTAACGCTTTAGAAATAGCGTTGGTATTTTTATTGAGATAACCATTCATGACGCGTTTTTTCTGATGGTGTCGACTGTTTAACTTGTAGGCAAGAAGTGAATGTGAATACCGATGAACCGCCTCTACCACCTGGTTGGGAGATACGATTCACAGAAGAAGGTGTCCGATATTTTGTCGATCATAACACACGAACGACTACATTCTATGATCCCAGACCTGGCGCTTCTAATAAATCGGGGTAAACTTTGCATTAATATTCTATTCGATGCACCGCAGCGTAGGTGTTACTTGATATTAATGTGAACATTTTTCGCATCTGTTTTGCCTCACGAATCAGCCTGAAAGGTATTTACGGAGTTCCTAAAGCGTACGAACGATCGTTCCGATGGAAATTAAGTCAGTTTCGCTTCTTGTGCCAAAGTAACCAGTTACCTAACCACATCAAAATTACTATCAGTAGGCAAACCCTATTCGAAGACTCTTACCATCAGATCATGCGACTACCAGCTTATGAATTGCGTCGACGATTGTATATCATTTTTCGAGGCGAAGAGGGTTTGGATTATGGTGGCGTTTCGAGGTATTGTTACTATCTGTTTGAATTTTGCGTCGTTATGACGAGCCGAAGTTTGTTTTAACTTGTTTTGTTCGTATCATTTTCAGAGAGTGGTTTTTCTTGCTATCACACGCTGTACTGAATCCTATGTACTGTCTATTCGAGTACGCAAATAAGAATAATTATAGTTTGCAAATAAATCCGGCTTCGTATGTGAATCCGGATCATTTGCTTTATTTCAAATTCATCGGGCGATTCATTGCGATGGTATGTACATTATTCTTTTGTCCTCAATCTCGAATATTTTTTCTACTTCGACTGTTTTTTCGTTCAATGAAATTGCAAAATTTGATGATTGAAGAAAAGATTGATTAAAGCACCTTTGTAGCATATCGCCAGCTCGAGTCCAAAACCTGCTTAGCCCCCACCCCCGCCCCCCTCGCCGATTCCTTTGAAAAAAAATCCATTATTTTGTTCTCATTTGACGTTTCCATATCTACGATTCGTGTATTAGCTTTGAAAAAATTGTAATTGTTTTTTGGATTTCCCAAGTTTTGAACTCGGACCAGCGGCAGCAGTAACAAAGGCGAGAGTGTTTTGAGAGTTTTCTGCATTTAAGATTGAAAACTTAAAAAAAAAAATGTAAACATCTTGTTCACCTAAAGCAAGGGTTTTTGCGATATTTTATTCAACACTAGAAGTAGCCTACCAGGTGGCGTCAAATACGACGCCACTCGAAATTTTCAGATGGATTTTTCAAAATACCAATATTTTGAGAACCCCTGACTTGTGTCAGACGACGCCACCTGGTCTTTTGAGATTATTCTTTTGGCGTCGTATATGACGCCAGCTGGTCCTTCGAGTAATCGAGTGAAACCTGGTTTTTCTCGTGTTAATTTTTTCTGCTTGATACGTTTCTATTCTGTATTACGATTTTCTTTTTCGCAGGCTCTTTACCACGGAAGATTCATCTATTCTGGATTCACTATGCCTTTCTACAAGAAAATGCTCAATAAAAAGTTAACGATGAAGGATATCGAATCGGTCGATCCTGAATTTTACAATTCTTTGGTGTGGATTCGTGATAATAACATCGAAGATTGCGCGTTAGAATTATATTTCAGCGTCGATTTCGACGTTCTTGGCCAGGTCCACCATCATGAGCTTAAAGAAAATGGTGATAAAATCCAAGTGTCCGAAGAAAATAAAGAAGAATATTTAAGGTGAGGCGTACTATGTTGTTGCTGCAACGGGTTGATTACTGAAATCATGTTTTGTTTATAATGTTTTTTTATATTATGTAGAAAATATTGTAGAACCTGGAGGGCACTCCACTTTCGAAAGTGTCGGACCATAAGATTACTCTAGTGGTCTCAGTTAATCGTGTAATACAATATTTATTTCTATCGTTGATTTCAGATTAATGACTGAATGGCGAATGAGTCGTGGTATCGAGGAACAAACTAAAGCGTTTTTAGATGGATTTAGCGAAGTCGTGCCCCTCGAGTGGCTGAAATATTTCGACGAAAGAGAATTAGAATTAGTTCTCTGCGGAATGCAAGAAATAGATGTCGATGATTGGCAACGAAACACTATTTATCGCCATTATACTCGTAATAGCAAACAGATCGTTTGGTTTTGGCAAGTGAGTTTCTTTCAAAGGCTCGATAAACGCTTGTTGATTAGTATTATGCCCGAATCACACGTCTAATATTGCATCTTTCGTGCTTATTTATTTTCAAGTTCATTCGAAACGCTGATAATGAAAGAAGAGCTCGCCTTCTGCAATTTGTTACCGGCACTTGTCGCGTACCTGTGGGTGGATTTGCTGAATTAATGGGTAAGAATTTAAATTTTCTTGAAAATTATTTCAACGACGATTTTTCACCCTGAAAATACGTTCCACCACTTGATCCTCTCTCCTCGAACGGTTGAACAGATTTATAACTATGAAATTTCTCTCATCTTGACATTCACGAAAGTAGATGAAAATAAATGTGTTTTTTTGTGGTAATATTAAATATTTCTATAATTGCAGGAAGCAATGGTCCGCAAAGATTTTGCATCGAAAAAGTTGGTAAGGAAAGTTGGTTACCTCGTTCACATACGTGCTTCAATCGATTGGATTTACCTCCTTACAAGAATTACGATCAGTTAGTTGAAAAATTAACTTTTGCTATCGAAGAAACTGAATCGTTCGGGCAGGAATGACCTCAAAGAAGTGTAAGTTTCTCTGAGAGTGCATCCAAATCTTTGACGACGTTCCATTTTGAAATCTTAATTTTCTATAAGAAATTTTTCTCGAATTGCCGTATCGATCCTGAATATTTTTTAACAGTCGGTAGTGAAATTATTTTTCTTGTATCACATATAATTATTTACAAAATCTTTATTTTAAAATAATGACCCCAGAAGGTATCAGTGGTGGTGTGCGGTTAAATTCCGTTTTTTTATTCTTTTTTTTTTCCCCTCATTTTACGTCATCCTTTATTTTCTCTACGAGGATTTTTCTAAATTCTCGTAAAACGCAATTAAGTACTTCTTTTTTCTTCATGTTGAATTTTTATTAAATAATTGATTAATTTATTAAAATTTTCTGTTGTTACTGGCTGTACCAAATATTTACTTTAATTTTAAAATCTGTTATTTTGCTACTACCGGTTATTTTATTATAATTTTAGAAAATTATGTGAATGCGAACGATTGAAGTGAGATTTAAGTTATTTTTCCAATCGTTCGAGCGTCGTAATTAATTACATGATATTCTTAATCGTCGTGGGAATTGGTTGTTTCGCAAAATTAATTTTCTAAAAAGTAGATTTCGAATGTACATTCACTTCACTCGTTCAATCACTTTGCGTCACTATTTTTATTCTTAAATAATTTTCATTCGAACGTGTACGTGTTCGTTTGTGCTGGAAATTCAGTTACGAATTTTGATGAAGAAAAGTTACGTTTGGATGCCAGTGGCAAAGCTATTTCAGGGTGCAAATCGAACACGTTATTGTTACCATATTTACGCACATTTATTGTAATAGTCTGAAATATTTGTAATTATTTGAGATAAGTTTCAAGATAATTTGCAAAATTAGTTAGTTAAATTTTTCGGTGTTACGCGAATTGTTTCAATTTTTTGTTGGAATTTTTAAATTGGAAAAATTACGCTAACGATTTTAAAAGAACCCATTCTCCGGTGTAATTTTTCACTTCGGCTCAATTTTTCGGTCACAGCTGTCATTAGGCGAAATATTTTTTCTTCAAATGATTTCCTCAAATTTCTAGGACTGTCAAAGTGGCTGTTTTTAAATTTAAAAAATTCGTATTTTTAATCGGATACGTGCTGGCAATATTTCGTCGAGAAACGAGCGCAGTTTTTCATTTCCCCTTACTTTATTTTATGTATCCCTTATTTAAAATGATTTTATATTATTAGTAAAATCTGAAATCTATGTGTGAGTAAAAGTGATAATAATTTATCTTTGTATCATCTTACAACGATAACTAGAATGAACTTACTTATGCATCAAACTATTTATTTTTATTCGATAAGTGATTCTTGCGTTCCAATTATGATATTTTGTACAACTTTATAAGATATAATGTATAATGAATTGTTTTTGTTTTTTTTTTCTCTGTCTCTTAATCGTTCCAAAAGCACGCGTTGTACCCGTGAATTTTTTTGTGTCGTATATTCTTAATAAAGTTTATTTTTGTATTTGTTTTATCTTGGAATTTTCCAGCCAGAGTTGAACAGGAAGACTGATAAAAATTGAAATGAATTTCTTTATTTCAACTCGAATAAATACTATACATGTTTAATTACCATACTATAGTTAAATATGAAGGAAGCGTTAATAATATTATTTAATAATTATATTGGTAACATTTTCAATCACTGTTCGAATGTTTTTATTAATTCAAACAGTGTAAAATTAAATATGAAATATTGATCTCAAAAATTTCAAGCAGTTGCGTTTATAAATCGCAAATTTTCAATAAATAAGAACTTAAAATTATACGCCTAAGAAAAATTATAGCAGTTATTATTGTCCATTCGTTGCGATGTTGTTAATTATTGTTCCTGCAGAAAATGAAAATTGAAATATTAACGTTCCCATATTTTACCAATTTGATTCTTCGAATTGCACATTACTCCAATTAACAATATTTTTATAATTACTTGGGTAGTTGCTTTTTCGACGTTCGAAAAATCTTCGCTTGGTGTTTACTTGCTTTGGGTCAGAGTTAGAAATTCTTCTCTAGTTTTAGGGTCATCTCGGAACACACCAAGCATTGTAGAAGTTACCGTTTTGCTGTTCGTTTTTTGAACCCCTCGCATAACCATACACATGTGTCTGCAGGCAAAGAAGTTAAATTATTTTATTTGTACATTAGTTTTAGAAATCACTAGAAAAATATACTAACACTCCTTCAATAATAACTGCTACACCATTTGGATCTATAGCTTTCGTTACAGCTTCAGCGATTTGTTTGGATAGACGTTCTTGCACTTGAAAGTAAAAGAAAAAAAAAAATTAGTCTGAAGATATGTTTTTCTAAAATGTAAAAATCATAAAATTCCTTTAACATACACTGAAGTCGACGACTGTAAATCTCGACAATTCTGAAAATTAAAAAAGAAAAATAATTATGTAATTAAAGTACAAAACTTCGGATTGGCTTTTACATTCGTGAAGCGAAGATTGTCGTTTAATCCAACAGAATGGGAAAATATAAGGAAAATAAGTCTGAAAGGCAACTTTGTGTTCTGTGTGCAATTTTTAGGCTGTAGTAATGTCAATCCAATTTTCACAAGATTGAATATTGTTATTAGGGTACATACACCTTTTCTCTACCAGGTTTCACCAATGTCTTGAAAGTGATATTTCCAAACTAATAAAATCAACAACAAATGTAAATACATTTTGGTGAATGTTACAATTTTCCTAGTGGCATCATACTATGCCCCAATTAAAATTCGATATTGTGTAAATTTAAATCAACTTATTTCATTGGCATTTTCTCGAAATGTTGAGTTTGGAAATTTCGGAATCACACCCTCAAGAAGATATTTAAAAAAAAAGAATAATTACCATGTAGAATTGTAGAAAAGTTGAAATGTAGGGTGTACCGTTTCGAGTTCACCACCAAGAAATTGTAGATAGAGCAACATAAGTTACATTCATTTATGATGGTTTGTCTACTCTCCGGTGAGTAGGGGTTAAAATTATTAAAAACTATGATAGTTGAAAAACTCAGGTTTTCGCCATTATTTTACAAATACGATGTAGTTGTTTAGTTTAAAAAAGTAGAATAATCGAAGCAAGCAGAAATAAATGATTAATAAAAATATGAAAAGGGTCTAGTAGGATAAGATAGGTGAAATGACCTTTTTGAAATTTCAACCTGAAACTTGGGGGTCAAGTTGACAATGATGAAAAACTAATTCAGCCCAAATTTCAGCCCCCCACCTCAACTGGTTGCCCCCTGGGGAGTGAAAATGTGTTTTGGCCATTTTGAAGGTTTTTTGCCCATAACTTTTTTCATAATTGTTCATTTAATTTGAAATTTTTATGGTAGTTGGTCCTCTATGAGTTCTATCTACCAGCAAAATTTTGCGGTTCCACCTCCAGTAGTTTTCCAGTAACTCCAGCTGGAAATTTTGGAGCTTCTTACCCTATAGAGTCTACAAGTTGAAATTTTCACTGATGATAGCTTATCCATTCTACATTACACCCATATAATTTGTTTTCCAAAATTCAGGGTGGACAAGGTAGTTTTTTGGCATTGGAATATCAGTTTTTTCCAGTGGCGTCTGCTCTGGGTGTGCAAGGTGTTTACTGCACACCCAACTAAAGTCAAAAAGAAATTTTGTTTGTGATTATGGTGATAAATAAATTATGTGTATTTTGTAAGCATATGGCATATATTAGCCGGTGTTGTGACAGAAAATTCAACATAATAAATTTTTATTTAAGACGACAGAAAAAGTGGCACCCACCTGGGGGGTTAAGTGGTGCGGTCGCACCAGGCCTCACAATTTAGGGGCCCCATCAGATGGGAATTTTGACCGCCCTTTACTACCAATATGTTGAAAAACATGGAAGTGAGCAAAATTATGAGGGGGCCACTTTGCTGAAAAGTGCCTCACTAGTGATCTTGCACCACTGAAAAACCTTGGTTTGAAGTTCAACATAATAAATTAAATGTACTGAAATGAAATTTATCAGAGACAGATGAGTATTTTTTTTTTAAATTTCTTCTTCTTTTGAAGTTGAAAAGGTTAAAACAATGATCTTTTTACTGGGAAAATATATGTATGTATGAATGCAATAGTGCATTATTGCAATAATTTTCAAAGTTACAGTAAGGTAACTTTTTTACCAACTGATGCAAAATCTATTCAAAGGTGACTTCTTAGTTAATTAGTGAAGAAAATACGTACATACAAAAAATGGATGATAAGATAAGTTAATCCTTTTGTTAAGTAAAAGCAGTGTAATAATATCTTATCACTAATTGTTCTGCAGTGCAATGTGTGGTTTTTTTTTCATATTTTTGTATCCAGAAATGTTAGGTAACACTAATTTATTGTGATTTTCACCAATTGGGATTTCAGGAAACTTTCCTAAAATCCCAATTGGTGAAAAAACTACCTTGTTCACCCTGAATTTTGGAAAACAAATTATATGGGTGTAATTTAGACTGGATAAGCTATCATCAGTGAAAATTTCAACTTGTAGACTCCATAGGGTAAGAAGCTCCAAAATTTCCAGCTGGAGTTACTGGAAAACTACTGGAGGTGGAACCGCAAAATTTTGCTGGTAGATAGAGCTCATAGAGGACTAACTACCATAAAAATTTCAAATTAAATGAACAATTATGAAAAAAGTTATGGGCAAAAAACCTTCAAAATGGCCAAAACACATTTTCACTCCCCAGGGGGCAACCAGTTGAGGTGGGGGGCTGAAATTTGGGCTGAATTAGTTTTTCATCATTGTCAACCTGACCCCCAAGTTTCAGGTTGAAATTTTAAAAAGTTCATTTCACCTATCTTATCCTGCTAGACCCTTTGAAGTAAGAAATGCCTTCAATTTTTCATTTTTTAAAAATCAAGTTGAAAATAATTGTTACCGATTTCAAGGAGTACATGAAAAATATTTTTTTGAAAGAGAATCAACTGCTGTATCATTTGGCATAAAAAGAATTTTTAGGAGTCAGTTGCCTCAGAAAAAAAATTCAACTCTTTTTCTCAAAAATATAAAAAATTCAAAAAATCTGAATAACGCATTTTTTTATACGAAAATCAACAGTCTTCAAGAAATTATTTTCATGCCACATAATGTAGCAGTTGGTCTTCTTTCAAAAATACATTTTTAAAGCACCCTTTGAAATAACATATTTTTGTTCAATTTCAAAAAAAGCAAAAAATGAAAACTTTTTTTCACCTTTAATTTCTCACATTTTTATTCATAATTTTTCTCTTGATGCTTTAATTGCTTCAATTTTTGAAACTGAGAAACTACATCAAATTTACAAAGCAAACGGGAGATTTCTGTCGTATTAATAAATTTATGAATTTTTGAAAATAATCAACTGAATCGGTCTGGAGAAAAAATGATTGTAACATTATACAGCTCCTATTAACCGGAGAGTATGCAAACTATCATACGTGTATGTAACTTAAGTTGCTCTATGGTGAACTCGAGGTGGAACTGCTGTATGTATTTTGTGCATCCGTCTGCCTTCTCATAATTTACTAGCATAATTTACCGTAGCCTTTTTATTTACCTGGCCAGTTTGCTTAGTCCGAGAATTTTGTTTTTGGGTAAGTATCCTATGGATACTTTTCCATAAAATGGCACCAAATGATGTTCGCACATTGAAAACATTTCTATATCCTTAACGACAATCATTTCATCGTGCTCATCGTCAAATACGGCGCCGTTGATTATATCTGTAAGAATATGCACTTGTAATTTTTTTTTTCACCTGGTCCTTGTGATTACAAAAATTAATGTAATAAATTCATGCAGGTAAAACAAAAAAGGAACTTATATTTTTCCATACTCATTCACAAATGCTGTTCATAACTTATGGTACTTGAAACTTGCTTGTCGCTGCGAATTTACTTTTGTTCTTTGCTTTTATTTATCAGCTAATCAAATAGGAGAAAAAGTAATAAAGGAAATTGCATTTCGCATTGATTGGTTGATTTTGAAAAGCAATTTCCTAAAGTAAACCAAACTTAATAAGCATGTACTTTGACCTAAGACTCCGGTAAATTTTGATTATTTACGTCTGTTTGTACTTGAAGTGTTGATCCGTTAAGAAAATACAAAAGAGAAATGATTTGGCGAAAGTTGGACGATGTGGAAAATGAAAAAATAATAGAATTCTTTACGCCTCCCGCATTCTTTCAGCCGTTTTTCAAAATCCTCGCAGCTCACATTTTTACCAGTTCATGAAATGTATATCAGAAAATTCCATTATTTACCTGTTCCAACTTTTCACCCCTTTCAACCCTTTCAACATTTTTTTCTCGTACATAAAATAAATCAAGGCGAAATAAAATCGTTTATGACACGTTTTTTAGATTTTTGAGGGCGACTGTATATTTTTTCCATCTTTCAATGACGCATAAAAATATATTCAACTTACTTTCTTATTCAGTCCATCATTTTGGCTTAAGTTAGTGTGTTTTTATACTCGACCCTGTGAGAAATAGCTAAAAGAGTTTTTCAAATCCAAGTTTTTGTGGAATAGCTCTGTGCTAAAAACGAGTTTTTATTTTTATTTTATTCTTAAGACAATATTTAAAAAATATTTGAAAGAAAAATAAATAAATCGGAATATTTAAAAAAAAATTATTTCGAATGATAATTTCTATTAAAGAAAACATTTTGCACCGGGTCTTATTAGAAACATTTTTTAATTTTATGTAGCAACTGGAAATATATTATACCAGAGAAAATTAAGCTACATGTAAATTGAGAATTCAAAAATTTGTCATTATTTGCTCATTCTTTTGAAAATTGCTAGGAAAAAGGTACATTTTCCTCGGAATAAAAATATTAAAATATCCTTATAGTACCTACATTTATTTATACATCAGTAAAAATATTAGAAAATCATAACTTTATGAGCAAAACGGCCAGCTAGCCTTTTATTTTTGTGACGATGTGACACCAGTAGCTAAGTCAGTATACATCAAGTTTCAGACCCTGTGAAGTCCAAAAGGGTATGCTAATTTACTTTTTCATTTGAAAAATTTACTGTTTCTACTCAAAAAATTGATGACGTCATTAAATGAAGAAAAAAAAATCTAAAACCGTATGCACGATTCGATGTTCTTCCTTGAAGCATATAGAGAAACTATTTCCTTCTCATTTTCCTACCCCTTTTTTTCCCTTCAAAGAGGTAATTGATTTATAGTTAAGAGCCGAATCACGGTATCAACAGGAGAGTGCTTCAAAATTGGTAAACAAAATTAGGCTCTAGTGACAGCAGCTGCGCTATTTTCCTCCATTATAAAATCATGGCTAACGGAAATGGGACAAAAAAAGAGAGGAAACGTTTTACGACTCCTTGAAAATTTAATCCTCGAATCTAAAGAAAATAGTTAGCTTTTTGAAGCCTTAACCTTATTATGTTCTGATTAAAACTGAAAATGGTCTGTGAAGAAAAATTAAAGTAATTTTTACCATTTTTTGGTTACTAGGTTACGCCATTCTATGAGAAAATCTGTCGTCGCTAAGGTAACATTTTTCACATGCGCTTCGGAGCAGGGTACCTATTTATGAGCATCTCATTTTCTTCTTCTTACACCCATTTCGGTGATAAATGACGGGGTAAAAAGTTGGTAGTGAAAATTGCGAAAGAAAAGTCGGCGAAATAGGAGTAGACGTCATATGTTGCATTTGTGTGACGTCGACAGAATATATGATGAGGAGAATAATGGTGGAAAATTTGATATTTTTCCTCGAGTAGACGTTTTTTTTTTCTTAATTGGTTGTGTAGGTGAACAGGTCTAGTGAAGATTGGTGTTTGTTTTTGTCATCAGTTATGGCATTCGATAAAATTTCTAATAATTGTGAATTTTTGACTGAAGGATAAAGTAGAACCAAAAAAAATCTGTCAGGCAATTTTTTAAAATAACCATTTAATAGAACCCTCTTCAATAATAATTGATGAACGTCCGGCAGTTCCAAGGAATTTTGTATAGAATATGAGTCAAATTGAGTAAAAAGGGGAAAACTGGTTTTTGCCCAAGGGGTAGAGCAAAAATCTGCTTTGGGTGGGGTAAAGGACCTTACATGCTAGGACTATTAGAAGTTAGCAAAAACCTTTTTCATAAGTTTTTAGTAATAAAGATGAATGCATTGATCTGTGAAATACTAAAATGACCTTGACTTTATTATAAAAACTAAAAAAAAAAACCGTTAATAAGAAAAAAAAAAGAACCCGTATAAACTTCACGGAAAACTTTCCAAAGATGCAAGCCTGTTTTTAACACTAGAAAAACTAGGTTTTACTCGATTGCTCAAAGGACCAGGTGGCGTCATATACGACGCCAGAAGAATAACTTCTATAGACCAGGTGGGCGTCGTATGACACAAGTCGGGAGTTTCTCAAAATACTGTTCCTCTGAGTAGTCCATCTCAAAATTTTGAGTGGCGTCGTATATGACGCCATCTGGTACTTCTAGTGTTAGTAACGGTTTTTGTCCCACTATGATTTTTTCCCCAGTTTCATTTTTTTATTTAAAATATGTGAAAATATAAGTAAAAATGGTTTAAATATACTCGTACCAGTTCTTCCATCACCATATCACTAATTTTTTGCATTTTGTTTGATACAAATTGGAATTTGATTCAGCAAAATGCTATTTATATCAAGTATAAATATTCTAATTAATACACATTTGTTTTTCTTTTCAATCTGCCATCATCAATGATACAAAGAGTTTTGCAGAAATTTATAAGGTGTCGTGAAATCAAGTTTTTGATAAGGCATGATTAATTGCTTTCAATTGGAATATATATATTTTCAAAATCTACATGTTGATATGGGCGAAAATTTTTGGAATCGAAGGTTAAAAGAAGTCTGACTAATATTTTAATTCTTTAATTAGGACGCGGTTTTTTTTTCTCTCTTTTTGAGACTCACACATTCGTGTAATCCGAAAATAATTATTTTCATTTTGTTCATTACATAATTAATGGTGCATTCATTTTAAATCAAATAAAGTGTCTTATCTGCTAGTTATCAGCATCCAATGTGGAGTTTCTCGATTTGAATATAGTTGGTTTTCTCAGAATCACATACTTTTGGTAATTTATTGGCAAATCTGATGAAACTATAATTTGGACTTGTTTCACTAAATATTGCACAACCTCAACACCTCTCTGGGTCTGGGCCGGAATGAAAAATACAAATTAAGAAAAGTACGCTGAAAAGGAAAAGATAAGACTTCGAGGACCAAGGTCAAACGTTTTTATATATCTTTTGAAGTATAAAAAATGTTTAACTTTAGTTCTCGTAGTCTAAGCAGCTACCAAGCCAGTTGTTATAAGGCCTGCTCGCTTTAGTCAAGTCCAAGGCTAAGCACACAAAAGTGAAGGGAAAACTAAAAATTCTTCAAGGGGGGACTAAATTCATTGTAATGGCCAGATTATGAGCGGGATAGCATATTAGCTTAAGTGGTGTTCGAACTTGAACCAGGTCCAACCTCACATTATCAACATCTATTTTGGTCTTGAACCTGATGTAAGTTAGAGATCTAATGAAATAATATCGTCACCCCCTCCCCTATGAGTTTTTTATTTCTTTAAATAATACCTCCTTAATGTTCTAATGCTTCCACTTTTTATGTTCCGGATGTTTATTTTTCAATAATGGCAACAAATTAAAGTGATAGAGAATATACCATGTCATGGCCATTGGTAAAGGTCAATATAAAAATCCTTTGAATCGCCAAAGGCTAATATACACCATACCACCATACCTGTCAAATACTTAAGATTCTATTTTAGCCTCATCACATGTATTTTAAGAACTTTTACCTTTTGGTCAACTTAAGCTTAGCATACTAACATATTTTGTGGGTTATGAGTTATCTACTTGTAATTTTAAGAAGAAAATTCAAAAGGGTGGCCTTTTTTGCACTCTAAAAATCAAGAAAAAAAAAACCAACAGCTTTGTAGAATCACTTATTGCATGGCTATAATCATAAAAGATGTTTGTGAGCCCGAAAAAGTTAAATTTTATTTCGCACCTTCAATCGACTGATCATATCCTTTGGTGAAGAATAGCATGGCTTTTGCTGCTCTTTCAGGCGTCTTTAATAGACCTTGACGACTAGAATTTTCTCCTAATGAATCCAACAGTAGTCTATAAGAACTGACGATATCAGGCAAGTATACTTTTCTATTCTGGGGTGTAATTTCACATCCTGTAAAACAAAACAAAACAAAGAAGAAAAACTTTATTAAAAATATTTATGACTATCATTATGTAGGTACAGGTATGATCTATTCAGAACTCGTAAATAAATCAACAGAAAAAAAAAAAACTAATCAATAATTTACAGTTCAAGGTAATGAATGACGAATTAAAAACATAATGCCAGTGCATTAATGTTGCACTTTTTGGTTTACAAATGAAAAGCCACTCCCCAACACCTTTTCCCAACCTTTGCAAATAAAAGCAAGGATCGGTTCGTTTTTAAAACAGCTGTCATTAAAACACTATATGACGTGGGTTTTGAGAAAACTGGTGATGTATAATGGCGTGGTCGAATTAGCTCTTAATTATAATGCCAATGTAAAATTATTTTTTGTCGACAGTATATTTAAAATTTTCGCATCAAATTGCTACGTGCAGACATTACTAATACTCGCTTGCAAACTGAAATAAACCTGACGAATATTAAATAATACTTGATGACCAATATCCATGAAATAATAGTTCTCCAAATCAATTTTTGCAATTTTTGCCAATAGCAAATCACTTAGCAAGGACATTGAGTCAGAAGGAGCTCCTTGGGAGCTTACTGTGGGCGCTACGTTTGCCAGGGCTGGGTCGAAAAAAAGTTACTAAATATTGAAAAATTTCTCATAAAAGAGACACCAAAACAAAACCATATTTTTAGTTAAAATACAATTACGTCCAAATAAGTCGCACGCAGAGCACGTGAACATTTTTTGCAGTTTCTTGCAATTTTGAGTGGATTTAAAAAAAAATTTTATAAAAATTTTTGTGAAATTTAATTTTTTTTTGTTAATTTTATGAAAAAACACTCGAAGAATATTAGAAAATCAGAAGTGAGCTCAACGGAGGAGGGCTCAAACAAGTTAAAAGGAAGCTCAGACCCCCCCCCCCCCCCCCGCCTATACGGGATTAGCATCATAATTCATGATATTTGTAAATTACTAGTTTTTTAATTTTCAGAGATTTTTATTCATATTATTTTATTGTTTTATGGCATTTAATCAGGAAGGACATATTTGTAAATAGTAGCCCCTTTTTAAAAAGATTGCAATCAGATTGCAAGAATATGACTTACACTACTTCTGTTCTAAATATTTCAGACGACACAGTCAAAGATATAGTAAAATGTGATTCTCAATGACAGAAAGAAGCATCAGAAAAGAATTTTTTGACAAATACTTACTACCTATCTATCGATAGACCCTTTTGAAAGTACTCATCTTCTCCCTAAAAAAATTACTACCCCGTTGTAGAAAAATGAAATGACCAAATATTTTGTTTTTTTTTAGAGAAAACAGCCCACGAATTCTCGCAATTGGTAAGCTTTTTCTTCTTTTTTTTTCTTTTTTAAAAAATCGTATTCAAGAGAAGTAAATCCGTGCTTCAGGGACGACTCAAGGACTATCGAGTTTGAACACGAGGAGCTTCGTCTGTTGAATTATGCATTATTTCGGTTTACTTTTAATCAAACCAATATAGCGAATGATTTTTCACTTCTCTGAGCAACTTTTAAAACCTTTCGCTTTAATAAGATGCCAAACATTTTCTTTTATTATAAAAGGGTAACATATTTTTTCGGATGCAACAAGTACGGATTAAAAAAAAGGATCTAGAAAAAAAATTGTTCCTCGTCAACATGGGAACAATAAAAAATATATATTCTAGGTCACTAAACGGTAAAAGTTTATAGAAAACGCCGATGGCGTTCATCATTATTATCTCGATGTCGTAAATAATATTAATTTTTCATTAAAAACAGCTTAGTCGTCCTCGTCTCTGATCACAGCTCGCCTTCTGCTAACTTCTCTAGGTTATGTAATTTTTTTTTTTTTAATTATTTCTTTTAATTACGTTATCGTTTTGTTAAAATTGCGATCATACTAGTTTCATTACATTATTTAATCATAATCTGACATTGTTCTACTCATCTTTTATGATTTATACCCGCAGTATCTATTATTTTCATTGTTCTAGTTTTTTTTTTTTTTAACACAATGATCACTTTAGCTATTTCAATATTCTTTTTTTTTCCTCGTCATCTGAATTCTGTAAGTATACACTTCGTATACTATGTATTCAAATTCTCATCTCGGTGCCCCATTATGTGTCAAAAAAAAAAAACATTGTTTATTTTTTTGGCTTATTTTTGATTTTTGAATAACTGCTGTAAGGTATCTCTCTTATTCGAATTCTGCATGAACAATTGAACATTTTGAATTCTTCACCCTTAAAAGATAACGTCATGTTTTATCAGTTTTTTAGGTAACAAAAATCACACTATTTCATTGACGGTAATAAGTCGATACCTTATAGCCAAAAATTGCTATGTCTATTAAAAAAATTTACCAAAGGTGAGAAAAGAATAAATAATTAATATGCATCACTTGAGTGGCAGTACTGCCCTTATCAACTTGGATGGTGACTTACAAGGGTACACCCAGAATTGTCTGACGCCAATCTCAATGAAACCGCCTACATAATATTAACCCTCCAGCGCCACAAGCTAATTAAATACACCAGTGGCACAAATGGGTCATTTTGACAAAACCTTAATTATGTTACCCAGGTAGTCCTCGATGATTATACAGAATTACCCCACTCCCTATTTGTTGAGAACAGGCAACCGCATCAACATCTGGGCCATTTTGACCCACTTGTGCCACTAGATGGTTAACGATGAATTTTTTTCTGGACGTTTAGTCGAAATTTTGTGCGTCCAGTGTTATCGTATGATGACGTCATCATATATGAGCTTGATGACGTCATCAAGCATATGTAAGTTTTATAACGTCATCATACATAAGCTTAATGAGACTCCTAATCGATTTTGGGCGTGTTCTTGTGTGTCCAATGTTATCGCATGATGACGTCTGTCCGGATGAAGCTTTTTTGTGCTCCTAAATTAAGTTGACAAAATGAGCTACAAATTGAGCAACAAATTGAGCTTACAAAATGAGCTTAAAAAATGAGATACAAAATGAGCCATACAAAATGAGCTACAACATGAGCTTACAAATTGTAACTGAGCTATACAAACTGAGCTACAAATTGAGCTAACAATTTGAGCTCCAAACTGAGCTACAAACTGAGCTAAAAATTCAGCTTACAAAATGAGCCAAAATTTGAGCTTACAAAATGAGCGAAATTGAGCTACAAACTGAGCTACAAATTCAGCTTACAAAATGAGCCAAAATTTGAACTTACCAAATGAGTTACAAATTGAGCTTACAAAATGAGCTTAAAAAATGAGATACAAAATGAGCCATACAAAATGAGCTACAACATGAGCTTACAAATTGTAATTGAGCTATACAAACTGAGCTACGAATTGAGCTACAAATTGAGCTTACAAAATGAGATACAAAATGAGATACAAAATGAGCTACAAATTGAACTGGTGGGCATTATAGATTTTGCCTATCAATCGATATTGCCACCTACATATGCTTCAAGTTTGATTTGAAAATGTTTTTCTCAATATAAGTTTATGAACATTTTTTTTTATATACATACATACACAATTGGTGTAAAAGAGAATCCATCTTCACGACTCTTCGTGAAGGCTACAGCTATTATGTTTTGATATGTATGTAGAAAAAATTTTCCGACTTTAAGGGATTTTGTCAGAGGAGTAAGTGGGAGACCATCACATAAAAGCATATGAAAAAATCAGCTTGATCGGATTATAAGAGGTTACTCGAGAAAATTCCTTGATTTTCACAGAATCCTCAATTCTGTGCTAACAAGTTCAGAAAAAATGATTTTTTCTATAGCCAATTCTCTCATCAAGTGAAATTCGCCCATATGAATTATGACGTATAGAGTTACTTCTTTATCTCTCAAGCATGACAATGACGCGACAAGGGGAATAAATATTTATATCATAAGTGTATTGTAAATTGAATTTTTTAAATTTTAGGCAATTCTCAATACGCTGCCCTGTTAGTAAAAGAACATTTTGCATACTCACACGAGGAAAGTTCGGGTTCTAATAGAAATTTTTGTTTTTCACCTTCAGCTAGGTTTTCTCATATTTCGTCAAAAATATGCCGAGTAAAAATAAAAAGAAAGGGGAGTTCATTTGGAACGAAGGCATACCCTTAACCTACACTTCGTAGCTTATCCTTATTCACTTATCTTCATTGATAATGATTATAAAATTCTCTTCAACTATTTTATAATGAGAACATTGAAAATGTTAATGTTAATATTTTGATAATGAAATCTTTTTAGAGGTTACGATTTCGTTCTCAAAACATAACTCGGAGAAGTACAGGAATAAGACAAACATCGAGTAAAATAATGCACTTCACTTTTTTTTATTGTAAGTTGCATAAGGTACGTATTTGAAAAAGAGATCCTTAGAAATCGCCCTTCAACTCTATTCACCAGAAAAAAAGCTCTTATGTTTCTCTCAAAGAAAATGAATATAACCTAAAGGATTAAGGTAAAATAAAAAATTTCCTGTCCTTTAAAAAATTGCCACAATTCAGTAAAATATATTTCAATGATTTTTTCTCTTCATTAAAAAAATGTTACATTCTAATAACTTAGTAGAAGTGTAATTTTTACTATATTTTCAACTCAAAATTTTTATAACTTCACAAATTTTTATCCATTCAACTTTCTCTTACCACTGATGAGTAAAGGCAGGTAAATAATGTGATAAATGGAAAATGAATGTACCCGTCTATGGCCCTCACTTCAAAAGGTCTCCCAATTTTAAAATATTTTTGAACACACCCACATCTTACCCAAAGGCTAACTAATTTTATTTGCTTTTATTACTAGTTATAATTAGTATTCAATGGTTTGACTAAATACATATACATTCAACAATAGTAACTTTAATGTGATTTTTCATATATTGGGTTGGGGGGGGGGGGGAATTAGTCGAAAATTATAAAGGTACCTGGATTTGAGGAAGCAGATTTATCTTTTTCATCTATATCTTCTTTCCGTGACTCTGTTTTCGATAGATTATTCAAATGATTGGTTTTCTGCTTTCCACATGTAATCAGCGATGCTGTCTCTGAATGATTAGCTTGACCATTCATTTTTTCCTAGTTGGGTATTCCAAATATTTTTCAAAGGCAAAACCAAAAACAGCAAAAAGATTTACAAAAAATTATTTTTTTAATAGGAAACTTTAAAACCGTGTTTTAACTTGGAACAAAAAAAAAAAAATTTAAAAAAAAATGTTCAACTACTTCGATTAAATTTCTGATAAACGTGAAATGAGAGTAAAAAAATGATTTCAAAGGATATACACCTCTCACGAACAGCACCGTAGTATATACTATTTTGCTATACTTGTTGTGTCTACCCTATCCAGCTAAAATTCTTAACGTAACCATAACAGCAGCGAGAGTAGGAAGGTGGAGAGAAGTAGCAACAGTTCCGATGGAAACGTGAAGTTACATCCACACATGAAATAATTCAGCATCCCTTGAAAATTACTCAAGTCGATTAATTCTTTTACTGAAATTTTTGGAGGCAGAATTTTCAATTTTTGCGTCAACAAAATAATGTTTCAAGCAAATGCTCATATAGCTAAGTTTAGAGGGCACTAGATCTAAATTATTCAATCAGATTTGAGCTTCACTTTCTTTAAAAAAATAATGGACCTCTCTGCCTTGTGGCTGAAATGAGGCTGAAAAATAACTAAAATTTTATTGGGGGTTTAAACATCAACCAGATCTTGCTAGTGCTGACACTGCTGACCAATATTTACATCACTGAAAAGAGTAAATGGATGGTCAATTTACATTATACTAATTTCAAAGAATTATGTTTTTCACCTGAAATAATTTTTATGATAGTGTTGGTTTTTTTTTTTACCGATTCTGGAAGAACATGTTTCAAGATTTAATTTCGCTCAAATTGCATGTAAAAATTTTATACATTTAATTTTTAATGCATTTATAAAAATGATGTAAAGTGCATTGGTTTACACGGGAGACAATTTTTTTCACCTATTTGTTTCATCAGTAACTGAATTCACGCAGGGTTGCCAATATGCAATAATGGAAACTTAACTTCAAATCCCAATTGGTCAGTTTTCACCAAATGTAATATACGTAATATACGTGGTCGGATATAGATTTGAGAGGAACCTGAATTTCAGGTCTTACAGCTATATCCCTCTCCACTGATTGAAATGTGGCTGAAAAATTACTGAAATTCTGACTGGCCAGTTTGAAAGTATGATAAAATCATGGGATATAAATTTGAGAGTCCTGAAATCAAATTCCAGGTCAAATTTCAGCATGCCCCTCAGGTTGCCAAAATCAAGTTGAAAAATGACTGGCATTGTTTTTTCACACACTTATTAAAACTTTCCTTGTTTGCTGGAATAAAAACTTTTTTACCATAAAATTTCATTAATGAAGCAAAAGACCACTTTTTCTTTCCTACTACTTGGTTCAAATTCTCCGCATCGTAGAAATCTTTGTGGACGCACCTTCAGATTCGATGTCAGATGCAACCCGCAACCCCCCGCCCACCTACACACATGAATTCGCTCAGCTACCTCGAATTCATGTCATACTGGCGTATCTTTTGACATTTTCTTTTTTATTAAAATCGTCATATCAATATGAAAGTTTACTTATCTATTGCAAATTAATTTATAAATACATTTTCTAAGTTGACAGATTCTTTCAAGCAACAAACGATGTTGACAGTTGTTGATAATATTCGTCAATGATAGACTTCCTACAAACAGGAACATGAAAATGCTCAAGAATAAGAATGAATAAAAAATCATGTTTCTCAACCTTCAAAAGCACTTTCCACAAATACCAACTAATAGATTGGCTTAAAATTTAAATGGGAAACTACCAAGACGTCAGTGTGTTCAATGTGTTTACAGTGTTTATTTCAGCTCAATATACCTACAGAAAAAATGTCAATTCGGAAAAATGTCCATTCCGAATAAAAATTCTGAAAAATGGAATTCGGAAAAATATTCCGTAACTTTAAATTTTTGATTATTAACTCGGCATTTTTCGCGTATGAAAAATATTGTTACTATCGGTTTCAAATTTGAAAATTCATAAAACCTTATAATTTTAGTTTATTACAGTATTGTTTCCGTCATTATGACTTTTTATTGTGAAAAACTTAAAGAATTCGGAAAACTCGGTGTTTTTCGCTTATGAAAATATTTTTATCTTCCACGTTTCTTTTCTTTTCTAATTTTAATGTCTAAATGAAAATAAGTTTCATCTTGCATTTTCTAGCTTATTTATAGTTATAGTTATTTTTTTCATATTTATTAGGTATTAATTCATTTTTCCAAATGACTTGATGAACTTATGGTGGCTTTGTAGCCATTTTTGGGAAATGGGCAAGTAGGTAGGGGCTGTAGTTAGGGTGGTCTTTTTATTGGTAATTAGGGTTCCACTACATAGCATCATACAATGTCAAGCAAATTCTAACTCACAGGTCCTGACTCTTCGAGAAGGCTACAACTATTTTAAAAATTTAAGGGCACTCTTTGAAGGTCTCGAAAAAACCCCTTTTTTGGAGCTCCAAAAAAAAAGTAAAAAAAAGGGCTTTGTCTGGGCATGGGAAATATGTTCAACAATAACATATCAAAATTTGAGTGAATTCGGTGCAAAATTGAGCGAGAAAAACGGAAAATTGTAGATGTACTTTCGAGCTAAAAACTCGTGAAAATCGTCATTTCGGGTGCCAAAACGCAAATGCGCAACACATGTATCAAAGAAATTGCCTATATTTTGCCTATTCAGTTAGTTTGAGAAATTATCTCTCGTATCTGGCCATTTCCGTGCACAGTGTGCATTGTGAGAAAAATAATGTAAAGAAAAATAATATAAAAGCGATTAAAATGACGGCACGTGTGCTAATTTTCAATGAAAAATTATTCGTCACTGTTTCTTTGCGAATTAATTTATGTCAGCTGAGCACCATGTTTTTCAATTGAAATAAAATACAATGATGTGAAAATTAGGTATGCCTCGGTATCTTACGAGTATAATATCTTCAAGAGCGATAAACTCTATAACCTTCCTTTTTTAGTAATCAGCAGGTATGAATTTTTACCTTCAAAAAAATTTTATTGGAAAATTGCAAGTTGAAAATGATTTTTGTTAAAGATGGCACCCACTAAAATGCAGATGAGAAGGTGTGCTTCTATTTATCACACAATCTGGCTAGACTTTGTAAATCTTAGTAGGATTAGTTATTATATAATGATGAAACTAATGAAATTCTATTCTGTTATTGATTCTGAACATTTTTTTTGATTATCAACCACTTGCAAAAATATGAAATTTTGTCCGACCAGTATCCCCATTGTTTGTATTCGTCTCATTTTCATTATTGAAAAATTATCACTTTTTGTTTTGTTTCTTTACAGATTTTATTATTAGAAAAAATGTTAACATGCTCATGTTGAAATGAATTCTAGGTATCCATTACTCTTTTTTTAGAGTAAATGTAATAATTTAAAAAAAAATCTTGCTAGATATTGTTCAGTAAATCAATTTCCTCTCCAATCTTCTTGAATAATTTCTAAAAGAAATATCCTCTTTCAAATATGGCATTGCTTATTTTCAACATAAAAAAATTTTCGCATTTATGGAACAGTAGCCGAAAAATTGAAAATCATACGTCAGTGTGTGGAAAATAAATTTATATTTTTTAATATGCATTTTAATTTTTCACTTATGTAGAGTTTGAAAATATTGAAAATACTCAGACTAAAGAGAAGCAACTATTAATCCTAGAAGAATATACATGTTGTTTAATTTCAACTCATGAACTTTTACAAAACACCTAATTGCATATCGGCTAGATATCCGCACGCAAAATTTTTTTTCAATTCAGATTTGTTTTGTTTTTTTGTAAATTAATATTAATTACTGGGTGCGCTACTGACTTGAAAAATCAACACTGAACAGAAAGCAGAACTTGCAGAACCTAGCTATACCTATAATGTTATGCTCTCTTATGAGTTATGACTGTCATAAAATAAATCCAAATATAAATTGGCCAACATCAAAGAATCCTCCAGTGGGTGCAGTCTTTTCTCTCTCCTGTCATCCCTTGATCTCTAAAACGCCATTTTGTTTTTCAACAGAAGTTTACGACGTTTGCTTTTTTATCTTTTTTTTTTCTCCACAGTTCTGAGTTCTCGCCTTCTCGGCAATTTTTTGATCATTTTTTCAGTTTTCAAATCAGTACTCTGCTGGTTGTCAGAACTAGAGTGGAATGTCGTTATTTCTTTAAATAGGATACCACGAATTTTATTTAGTCATCAATTAGTTTGGTAAGATAACTACATTAAATTCAATATTCTTTGCTATTTGTTACCTTAATTACTTCTTCTATGCGACGTATTTTTCCAAAGAGCTTTTGGACTTTTACAGATCCGTTTACGTGTACCAATTCTTACCCGGTGTATGCGATTTATCGTGATAGTTTTGAGATAAAATCCATTAGGTTTTTCAATCATTATGGAAAATTCAGTTGATGAAGAGCTCGAAGAACTGCACCAAAGACATCGTAAAGAAAAAAAAGAACTCCAAGGTTCGTGAACAAGACAAGTATATTAGTTGTAACACCATTTTTAATTTATTACCAATCAATATCTGATTTCTTTATGATAGCCAAATTACAAGCTTTGAAAAAGTCAGCATCCAAAGGTGATAAGAAGAAAAAAAAAGAAGTAACAGAAGAAATTACCCGGCTTGAAGCTGAAACTGCAGCTAGACATGAAAATGAAATTCTCGAATTCCAAACAAAAGTAGTTTTTGTTGAATATTTCTAATTTTGACGAAGTACTCAGTGATAAGCTCGTACTCTCGTCCCTTTTCTGTTACATTTTCTGCATTTCATTTCTTGTAAAGGCTAATACGGTATAAACTGTTTCAGAGCAATGAACAATTTCAGAGCAATGAACAATTTCAGAGTAATTCAAAGTCTGCTCCTGCTGTCGAGGAAATTTCATCTGATTTACAAAATTTATCGGTAAACAGTGAAAATTCGCAACGAGTTAGTAAAGCCCAAAAACGTCGGAATAAGAAAGATACCCAATTAAAGGAACGAGAACTACGAATTCTCGAACAAGAAATTTCCAATTTGAATGGTGCAAGACATCTGGAAACGGAAGAAATCAAAAAACTGTTGAAAGAGAAAAATTTAATGATTCATGAGATTCCTTCAGATGGAAACTGGTTAGTAGTTTTTCGTCAAAAATTTTCAAGCTGAAATGAATATTTATAGGTTTTCAATTTTATTCTTAGTCTTTACAATGCCATCATTTTCCGGATGAAAGAATTAGATGGTAATGCACCCACTTTGTCGGAATTGAGATCGAAAACGGCTGATTTCCTGCGTGCCAACCGCCAAGAATTTCTTCCATACTTGACTCATCCAGATACAGGAGGAATGTTATCCGAATCACAATACGATGAATATTGCGATCAAGTTGCTAATACAATTGCTTGGGGAGGAGAAATTGAAGTAATACAAAGCTCCACTTTCATTAGTTCAATGAGTTATCTTGATTTTCATTCTTTGATTCTTTTTTTATTTTGTACAGTTGCGTGCTCTTTCTCATGTTCTACTACGACCTATTGAAATTATTCAAGCCAAAGGACCCCAAGTTGTAGTTGGAAATGAATACAAAGATAAGTCAACGGTTACTTTGACTTATCATCGACACATGTTTGGCTTAGGAGAACATTACAATTCGGTAACATTATTTAAAGATGAAAATACAGATGATTTTAGCTGAATCGTTACTAAGTCGGCCAATTTCAACGTCACTAGTCAACTATTATTTTCCGGGTGAAAAATAATCTTTCATTCTTTCAACTTCTTTTTCTTTTCGAAATTTGTATTATGATTTGTGTAAGAATCCCAATTCAATTTGTACGTTTCTTGTGCCCATACTAATGCTTTCTGAAATGGTTTTTTCTATCTGATTTAATCTGTGTCCATTTTATCGTTAAAAATCAATTTTCTGTGCAATTATTCTTTCTCCGCTATTTTTTGTTGTGAACTATTTGAGTAAAAGAAATTTTTACATCATTTAGAAGCCCATAATTTCTTTATTGTGACGTTCAAACTGAACAAAGTTGGTGGAATAAAAAATTATTAAAATAACCTCTATCCATGTTAATATCTCGTAATTCTGTCAGTTTTTGAAAAAAACGTACAAAATTATACAAGTTGAAGGGCATTGTCACTAGTCGGCCCCATCTGTGAGGAAGTAAGCAAAATTGAGGCTGGAGAGACTTTTATAGTATTATGTTGAAGGTCTGATCAGTATCCCTTTAAAACTGATGATTTCATTTTGTACCTGTAAGAATTCCTCACAGACTAGACTGGAGACGAAAAACTTGAAAAATAAGTAAACTCAACAAAACAGATTATATTTTTCAGTTCCAATACTTTTAAAAGTACATATTATAAACGAATGGTGAAGGATAAAAATGGAAGAATAAAAAGCGAGATAAAACATACAAATCAAATGGCAGCATAAAAGCAATTCTTAAGACAGTAGTTGTAATTTTTCAAATGCCAAGCTCAGCTCCGAACACAGATTTGATCGAATAGAAGAATTTGTCAAGTTCAAAACTTCCAATTTAGAACATTTTAACAAACCTTCCGGCAATTTATCACATTTTATGTTATTTTCTGAAAGGTCAAGAACTTTCAAATTCGGTAAACTTGGAAATGTATCAATTGACGAGATGTCACAGCCAGATAAATTCAAAACCTAGAATAAAAAAAAGTTAACAAATAGAAATTGGTTTAAAAGAAAAATTGGATGTAAAATCTTACTTACCTCACAACTTAATAAAGTGTCTAATTTTCGAATGACATCATTCCCTAAAGGATTTTTACTTAAATCAACTTTCTTAAACAATGTGAAGCAAAAATTATAATAAAATGCAGTCAATCCAGAGCAGGAACCAGTAAAACTTCCAGTAAAATCGGAAATCGACGAAAGAATTCGTTCAATTTTACAACGGCTGACTGCAAAAATATTTAACAGGATTAATTTTTAGACCATTAAAAAATACGTATAGAATAAGAGTGAGAAAACGAACTCAAGTCTGCGTAGTAAGTTCGACGGTGCACATCAGCAGTTTGTAGTTTTTCTAAAATAGATTCATCCGCAAAATTTCCGAGTTTATCGTTTAAAATAATGCTAGCCAACAAAGACCCTGGAAATATATATTTCAACATGGATTAGTAGTGAAAATTTAATAAAATGAATTTGCTCAGTGGAATACTAATAATTACATTTCGAATTGGCCTCCATTTCGCTGAGTTGAGTGTAAGACGTCAACTGTTTTTGTAAGCTATTTTTTTCTTCATTGGTTAAAATAGGCTTCAAATTTATGAGTTCACGTACAACGTTATCTTTGTTGCTCAACAAAAGTGAATCGATTTCTTCGTGATTTTCATTCAATAATTTAATATGCTCTGAGAAATCTACGCCAAGTTGGACTTGTTTTACCTATAAGAGTAAAAAAAAGAAAACTATTAATGCACGACGGTATTTAACTGAAAATTGAAATAATCAATTGCATGGGGGATTTTCAGTCCAATTATTTTAATTTGAAAACCTGTTGATTCGTTTCTTCTTACGTTGCGTTTTGAGAAACTAAAAAGTACAAGTGATTTTTTGAAAATTATGAAGAAATCCTTGTACAGGGAATCGACACTGGTAAGAACCAATTCTCATGCAGATTTACATTTTACTAATAATTTTACTTGCACCCTCATAGTTTTGAGCGCTTCAAATGTGAAATAAAACGAGAAAAAACTTACGAACACATTGGAAAATTTTTTTCCATTTAAAAATTCCCACGGTTCATCTCCTAATCCTCTAATTTGAACGTGTGAGTTATACGGGTGAATGACAACCCACGCCAAATTACATCCACGATCGAAACCGGCATGAATAAGTTTGACAGGATTTGTTATATGACTTAGTAACCAACGATGATAGAACCATGCGCTTTGATCATTTGGATCCGTATACACAGCATTTTCGACCAATGAAATTTCTGAAAGAGAAAAAAAATGATACAACAGGTTTAATTATTCGAAAAATAATACATACAAAAAGAAAATCATTCATTTTAAAAGTAATATAGACGAAGAATACGACTGCAAAAATAAAAGATAGAATATTTCAAAATTACAAGTTGCTACATAAGAAGGCTATGCACCATGAAAGTGTTTCTCTGCTATCTTGTAAAATTTGGAAAAGTGGACTTATCTCCTTCTTGCACATCACTGTTCAAATTAAATTGTCAAAAAATGAATGGTACTAGAAAAAACTGAAAATACCTTGTTCGTAGACATCGCTTTCAAACAATTTCTTTTGCTCAGTTATAAAATGAATGCGGGGAATAAGTTTACTGCGATAGTGCCAGGCTGAATAGTTGGAAAAATTTGCGGATAATTTCTGTAAACTGAAATCTAGTTCTTTTTCCAACTGCGTGTTCAGTCGTTCGACTACATATTTCCTATAATCCCAACAATGAACTGTGAAATTAAATTAATTATTATTTTTGTGAGAAGAATTAATGAATACTGGACATCTGTCACGGAGAAAAGAAAATAATTACAATTTCGTTCATCCATTTCTAAATATTTTGTGCAAATATACAATTCTTTGGTCCAGTCCTCTTTCGTGCCGAAATTATCCAAAATCCAGCACCGATGAAACCAAGAGCAATAAGATTTGGGATTAACGCGAAAACCAGCTTCAGTTAGCTTCAATTCTTCGGTTACTATGCTTTTTTTCTTTTCTTCGTCTCTGAGAACAAAAGAGGAAATTATTACATTTTCTTGAATTTTAAAAGCAGGCAATAATATGAATAACGTTGAAGTGAATCAAGATATGTAACTCTATAATTGTAGCGAGAAACTAAGATATACCTCATACCTGCTCTCAGTGCACCATATGCAAATACTGTATTTAATTATGCAAGTTAAATGAGTTTTAATTAGTGAATTTGAACAATTTCAAGCTCATTTCAGTAAAACTAAGATAAAATTATCTGAATAATATGTAATTATGTTGAAAATATTTATCAAAACTCACTCGTTCTTGAATTTTAGCAGAAATTCTTTCCGAATATTCCAAACAGTGGAAACGTCAGGATTCATGTGTAAAATTTCGGAGGATAATGACATAACGGAATCATATTCATCAGAATTTCTCTATATTGTTGAAGAATACACACAAAGGTTATAAAAACTTTTTCAGTTCTCCAGAATGCAAAGTTTAGAGAGAGTAATTATTGAAGACTGAAAAGAAACAGTACAAATGAAAATAATTTAACCTTGGCTAATAACTCCTGCATAATTGACGAATAAATCCGAGCTTTTTCTTGTTCTTTCTTCTTGTTGATCACTTGCATTTCAGCAGAAGTCCTTACTTTCAGTCGATTGTGCTAGAGGAAAAAAAACACAAAAATCTCATAATAATCGGTCAACTGTTTCAAATGTTTAACAATCACGATGAAACTTACCATCTTTGAATATAATGTATTATATTACAGGGAAATATAAAGAGTTGAAAATCAAATGAGAATTTCACCAAATAGGAACAATTCAACAAAAGTTGATAGAGAGAAATGAGAAATCGTAAGGTATTGTCTAAGTGGTTGAACTCGAAATATATGATCAGAAGCTTAAACATCTAATAAGCAATGGGTTTTTCATGGTGAACTCTACTTTCAACAGGTACGTATTGATTTGAAATAACAAAAAAGTGAATAAACTATAGCAAAATGGAACAAGCAACTTGAAAAAGTTGCAAGAGGTTTGGCAAACGGGGCAAACGGCAAAGGAAAAGATAAAATGATAAGAGAAAGAAAAAAAAAATCAACAAAGCAAAAAAATAAAACGAGGAAAAAGCCCAGACATCAAAAAGTCAGAGAAAAAGTGTCAAAACTCAAAACAAGTTCGAAAATATAAATATTAAAAAAAACACCTAATAATAAATTCAAAAAGATATTCAAAAATAAATTCGAAATGATGAATTGAAAAACAATAAAAACGAAAAATGTATCGAAATTTAATCAATCGTAAATAAAATTCATGTATTTATCAACGAAATTCCTATTCCCAATACTAATTATAGATTTGTACACACAAAACAAAACCTCAAAAAACAAACATGAAAAAAAAATATTGGTCATCACCAAAAAACAAACCTAGACTAGAAAAGACGAAAACGATGAAAAAAAAAATGAATTGAAGAAAAAACAAACGACGATGGAAATGACGAAGAACAAACCTGCAAAACACGTTATCGACTACAGTTACTGATAAAAGCGTCAGGCTGTGACGTCACAACCTAGAAAAGACGAAGGATCTTAAGAATAAAGAAAGCGATTGTAATAGGTATTGGCAACAATGTTGCCAAACCTAAAAATAATGAAGATGTGAGGTAGAGAAAGAATTAAAACTGATAAAATTTAATTCTGTTCTCTTTTCTACATGTGTGCTTGTGTATTCTAGGTGAAAATTATAAACGAACAAAGCTAAAACTTGAAAACTGCTGCAGTGCTGCTGCAGTGCAGCACTTTCGGGTGCTTAGATAATCTAGCAGTTCGGGTGCCTCCAGTGTTTACCCCAGTATTTTGTTTTTGTTGGTTCTTGTAATCTCAGATTTGTTTTGCTTGTAAAATATTCTTCATACGATAATACTTTGCCTTTGCCTTTTTTCCATTTGCAATTGCATTTCTTTTTCGCGATATGGAAAGAACCGTCAATAAAATTCATCATGGCATATGAATACTACATGTCATTGATAAGAACAGTAAGTTTGAAAGCTTTCTTGAATTGAGATAATTAATGCGAATCCAATATTTTTTGTCATCATTAATTGAACCATTTGCTTTATATTTTCAGCTTCCACCTCAGCCAGAGCTCCCACAAGATTATGACTCCGCGGTATCAGAAGTGAAACGTATACGTTCTAAATTGGTGAGAAACTTTGGGCTTCGATTTATTTTGAATTTCCTTGTTATTAGGTTATTGCCTCCAGTACTACGTAATTACTCGATTTTGAGTTCTGAGTTAAAATTCTTCATGATAATTAAACTTTCAAAAAGCTTTATAAGGGCCCCAAATAGCTCAAACTGTTCGTAAAGATTGAACATTAAAACAATTTATAAAAAATAGTTTCAAGGTAAATCGCTCTCGAGTTAATATTTTTCGAAGTCTCAAGAATCCTTGAATTCCCTATTTTATTATTGAAACATCGTCGACAGTTCTTTGACACCATCCTATAAACGTTTTCATCTTCTTTTCTAGGACAGTGAGAATGCGTTGATCAGAAAATTGGCAATTGGTAGCTTCGTCAAATACATCATCAGTGAAAGTACGTTTGAGTATAGTATTTTTCCTAAGGAAGCAGTCCTAAGTAACACTTGTGAACCACCAAAACTGGAGAAATTCCATTTACACCTGCTGAATGAAACTACGAAAAAAAAATTTTATCAACGGTACAATGAATGGATCAACATTTTAAACCATTCACAAGTAAAAAATATTCGTAAGTTGAAAGAACGCATAAAGGAGTTCTATTCAGATTATGGTCAGTTTGCGCTATACGTCGCTGTGTTGAATGTTCACGTATCCTTCATCGACGAATACGAATTCATGGTTTTGGTAGATGGTCCCCAATACGACGACGAAAATAAAGTAGTTACTGCATTGGAGCAGTGGGGAATTAACGATATTAACGAACTAAATGTTTCTAGGATTCTATATTGTGCATTGTATAACAAGTTTTGAAAACGTTATTAAAACTTAAACTTTTTTCTCTCACAATACTATTTACATCATAGCTAGCGAAGTGTTTTTTTTCAATTCTCATAAAATAAACTATTTTTCTTGTATCAATTTATATTTTCAATTGCTCTCAGACCAGCAGCATTGCTGCATATTGACTTCATTCACACAGATGTGTGAAGCCCAGGTTGAAGCCCAAAACAGTAACTATCAGTCATTCATTTTTGTAAAGGAATTCAAAATCAATATGTGTTGACCGAGTTCTCCACCAACTGCAAGCAATATGTAGAGTGTAATAATGAAATAATCATTAATCAAGTCATTGGAAAAACAAGAATATACCGAAATACATATACATCGCAAACGCCAAAAAAAATTCCTCGAACTTCCAATGCATTTTTTTCTAAATAACTAATAAGATTTTCATTTTCTACTTTGACTAGCAATATTTTGGGGAATTTTTAGGTAAGAGAGTTGAATATTCATTATTGAATTCGTTATTCAATATAGTTTAACAGAATTTCTGAACAAAATCAATCTATTTGGAAACTATGAACACATTCCAAAAGTTTGAATTTTAAACTTGTAAATTGTAAATTGTAATATCTTTAACTTGTAAATATTTACCTTTTGTGTGCTTCGTTGTGAACATACCAAACCACCGACGTTTCTCGCCCTATGTGGACAGAGCTGATAAGGAAATAAACTATTATGAGAAACAGTGGCAGTGGGGAAGCTCGTTCCATTATACTAAATATTCAAAGCGGGTGATAACCTGATAAGCGAGCGTAAGCATTCCAGTGTTCTTAATAGAGTTCAGTGGGGTGCCTAGGGTCACTTTCCAAGTTAACATTTTTCGAAATTTTGATGTTGCCTTGCCTCTTGCTAGTTGGTAAGGTGGCTTGTTGCTTTGCTCAGTGGCTTGCTGTTGTTGGCGTGTGCAATAACGAATTTGAACCTTATTTGAACTGAACCATAGATGTGAAGTTCTGAAGTCAAACTGAAAGTTCTGATTTCCGATTGCATCGTGATTTTTATGATTTTTCATTCATTGATACAAAAATTGTTATTCGCGTCAATTTTCATTTCAAGATTCTAGTGTTCCACTTAAATTCAATCTCAGTTTCTATTTGCTTGAATGGTAGCTGGTGGTAATTACTTCTGGGTAATTGTTAATTCATCGTTTTAAGCGCCCCTAATTTTAATTTTTTTTTTGCTTTCCATTAATGTACTAACTTTTCCAGAAAAATGGCCACTGCTGGATCTCATCGGACTAGTTCGAGAACTATTCGTAAAATAGAAGCTCCTCGTCCTCTGAAAGACTCATCTTTAAATGAACTGAACTCTAAATCTTCCTATTCTCCATTGGCCTTATCATCGTACTCCATCGACTGTGGTAATTTACTTTGCTCATCGTATTACCTGTACATCACCCATTTGCAAAATTTATCAGGATTTCTTCCCTACTTTATTCGCATTACTGAAGAAACCATTGGGTTATTCTCACAATTATTGAAATAACTGGATAAAGAATAAGTATTTATAGCTGATTCTCTTAGCTTCTTCACTACCCTCGGCATTCTTCATTCATTTGAAGCTCGATCAATCGCTATGACCTCATTTCTGTCCTATTGCTCATAAAATTGTTCTACATTTCGAGGAGAAACGTAAATGATTCGTCTTATTTGATGAATTGATTTTTATATTTAATCAGTGATTAACATGTTATAAGTTCATGCCTAGCTTTGAATGACCAGAAGAGCGATCCCTTTGTATACTTTTACGCCTCAACATTTTGATGACGATCTAAATTAATTTTCATGGCATTCATTTCAATTTTCTAATAATTTATTCGAACTTTACAGATTGCTAAATTTGAAGACATTGTGAAAACTTTTTATGTTAGAACATTCTTCGATCTCGAAATCATTTGTTATCTGTTCTAACATTCTTAAAACTGATTTAAATCTTTCACCGCAAAATGCTCTAATTTTTTTCCAGTGGAAAAATTGATTGCGTTAATGGATATGGTAGTTAACAGTATCTATCAGTTAGGCGATGAAAATTCAAACATAGATCCTTCTTCGTTATCAAGTAACATTATACAGCTATGCAAACATTTGAAAATTTATGGACCTCAGCTGGAAAATTCGATATATCAAGGTACTAAATTCCAATTTTTTTCCTATTAAATATTTTATTACTTACATTTCATATTATTGTATTTATGAATAGGACAATTAGATCGAGCATTTCTGTCGTTTAGAGAAGGAATGGTTCACGGTTTACTGGAATATGAAGCACGGTTTCACCTATTGGATATAGTAGAATTAAGAGTATGCAACTGGGTTTCTCGTAAAGACCTTTCACCCGTAAACATTAATGCCATTTCACAGTCGCCTTCGTATCAGGTTCATTGATTTTTGTTCACTCTCTTATAGAAGTATTAGTAAAACTAAATTCAAGTAAACTTACTTTATGCAAATTTGTTCCAAAGGATTTTAGCGATTATTCAGATTATTCATCTTACCAGCTAAATGCATCGAGTGATACTTCTGTGAGTTTTGGTTCCGAGGATACTAGTAAGCGTCCTGTTAAACAACGAGAAAAATCATCTAAATCCGCATCCAAAAGTTACTTACGTAATGAAGTGATAATTAGAAATTCGGATTCTGGTAAAGGTAAATTTGAAGAAAAATAATTTCACTTTAGCTTCGTTGTAATTCAAAACCTTGAAAATTTTCATTATTCGCAACCTTTTGTACACTCTTCTTATCCCACACTCCACCCACAAAAAAAGTAAAAAGACTCGTAATTGAAGAACAAAAATTGTTCAATTTGCTGTACTTCAATATTTAAGTGAATTACATTAAATTATCGGACACATAATTTTCTCGCACCAACCAATGCACTAAATTATATTTCATTTTATTGAGGATTGAATTATTTAATGTTTTTTATTAGTGATGGGCATCAAAGGACGGAGAGTCCATATGATCGAACAATTAAGTGAAACTATTATATCTTTTCAAAGAGGTAATCGTGTTCACAGATTTTGAGTTCCACACTTTGTCATGTATAATGGCAACTTACAATATTTTCGCTTACTACTCAAATATTAATATTCAATGAGTAAACCTGCTCATCTACAAACTTTTTAATTTCCGAACACATACCTTAAGCTTGATAATTCAACATAACGTCGGTAAATTTTTTCTAGTTGATCTGCTAAATATACTTGGACTTTCATCTCGCATATTAATTGATTTTATTGTTTTTTCTAACAAATTTAGTTACCTGTAGATAATAATGGTCTCGCCTCATTCTAATCTTTGACACTGCCTTGCTATAAGTTTCACCATGAAAACTAATTTTGTCCACGTTTTATTCATGAAATTAATATCTTATAATTTGGTTTTAGTTCCACCCACGGCTAAAGAACGTGTCGTTCAAATTACTGGACCCAGCGAAGAAAATATATCGTGAGTTAATTTTATCAAAAGTTCTTCTATATTTTTGAAACGAAGACAATTTTATGTAATCGAACAATTATTTCTCTTAGTTATGCTGCCAGACTAATTGAAAATACAATACGCAATAATGCATCTCCTGTGAAAGAATTCTGCGAATCGGAATCTAGTTGCAGTAGCGAAGATTCATGTTTGGCCACTTGTTCGTATTATTTTTTAGAAATATTTTTCTGTCAAAATTCTATCTCTAACGTATAAATATGGCGGTGTGAGAAGATGTTTGGCGAGAGAGAAGAAGAAGTGTGAACTTGTGAACTTGTGAAAATATTAGTTTGTGGTTTCCAGGAAATTATGAAGACGTAGTAAATGACTCTTTTTTCTATTTATATATCTAAAAAATCGCTGCAACCTTGAAAATAGTATCCCTATTTTCTAAATATTTTCTTATGGTGATTTGCAATGAAAACAGTAATCAATCAATCCCAAATTATGATTCAAAAGTATTGTGGTAGCTCTGTAGCAATTTTGGGAGTTATCGTAATAGACTTGTAAATATCACGAATTAAGAAAATTATTGGTTTTCTTTAAACATTTATCTTTGTATAGGTTACGATGAGGTCGGGAATTACTGTACCAGCAATCAAAAGTCCAAATTGGTTAGCCAGCCTTACTTATACAAACACAATGTGATCGTTAGAAATTGCCAGTTGACTATTACAGGAGATGATTATACGTATGTAACGGTAAGAATGAACTAATTTTTTATCGTACCGGTACTTATTTTTTATTAGTGTAAATATCAAAAATCGATTTTACTGATGTTTCTTGTTATTTCCGTGTGTTTAGGTGGCCAAAGCTATCTTGGACGACTATTTTTCCAAATTGAGAAATTCTGAATCTCCTGAGAATGTTAATTACAAGTAATTTAGTTATGAATCAAAATTCTAAAATGTAAAATATGAATCTTGTGTTTTAATTCGTTTTATTTTATCATAGTGACGATGTTTTTTTGGACGAAAGACTCCTTAAAGATGAAAATTATTTAAGAAAATACACGTCTTACAATTTGAATGACATCTCAGAAAATAATGATTATAAATCATACGCCAGGGTAATTTTATGTTTTATCTGCGTATACTGAGTTTATTCGAATGTAGAATAAATATTTTGATCAAACTTTTACATCATCACGTTATGATTTTATTCGCAGGATTTTGCAGACGTGTCTGGTACAATTCCTTCGGCCGAAGATGCTTATTCTTATACCGATTATAACTTGCAAAATATATCATACGACCTTCAAACAGATTCAATATTGTCGTCTGAAATTAGTGGCTTGTCATTGACTCAAGACTGTGGTGATACCATCAGTGATTTATCTTTCTCATCAAAAGCTGACAAATCTGAGACAGGTAAAATCCATTTGTTTTTTTTACCACTTTTTGGAAGTACAATAAAAATTAGAATGATTTCTCTTAAATTCCCACTTTTTTGTTCTATTTTAGTTGAACCCAAGGTGACACGAAATAGTTATTCGAAAGAATTTCTTTTACAGTGTAAAGACTCGGAACTATGCCAGCAAAAACCAAAAGACTGGGAAGTCATAACCCATAAATTTCCACAACTCCTTAAGGTAACATTCACGTTTTGAATTTCAGTATTTTTCAAAGTTGATTAAATTCCTATAAATTATCACCCTTAGTATCGAAATGACTTGAGAAAAAAATTAACTCAAATTGGCAAGGAAACTGAAAATTTGGCGCGAATCATGTACTACTCGTATAGACGAGAGTAGTGAGAAGAGTAAATGCATGTTTAGTCTGTCTCCATTCAAGAAATATGTTATCGTTTGAAATATAGAAAGTGCTAATAATAAAAAACTTCGTTGCATCTACAAGCTTCAGACAACGGTTGTTGCTTGTCTGGATGCTGCTATTTGTGCTACCAACAGTATTAAGAGAAATTCACGTCAACGATGTGCTAATGTAGTATTTAATTTTTACTACTCGACCCTTGGACATGAGTCAAATTAACTGACCTTATATCTCGACCCAGTGGCGGATCCAGAACTCCAATTGGGGGGGGGGGGATCCAAATTTTTTTCAAAGCATGGTAAATGCTAAAATGGTGAGATTGTGTTTTTTTCTGCATAAAGTGGGAGGGGTACAAGAAAATTGATTTTTTGTGGATTATCGTTCTATTTTTTTGGATGGGGGAATTCCCCCTCCCCACTTGGATCTGCCACTCCCTCGACCATAAATTCTGTAAAAAATTAAAGATTTGCTGATATCGAATATGTGTAAGTAAGAATAACCTGCCCAGATATCCCTGACGATAACCCACCAGATACATATAATTAGTCACTTCGTTGGATTCTTCCAATTAATTGAATTTTTAACGGAATTACACTTGAACCACTTTCATACTAAGGGTGTCAAATATCGACGTTATTTCGTCACTTGTTTTCTAATAGCTACCTTTACTTTTGTTAGGAGACTGGAGATACGCCGGAGGTGATCATTCTGAGTGATTAGCTGCGCTGATTTTTGGTATTTGATACTTTCATTTTTTTTTACCATTTTTTTGGGCAACTTTTTGTTTACATTTTCATGTTTTCGTACTAATCCGAATTTATTTGTGACAATTCATGTTATTTCATTGCAAAAATTATAATCCAGTAATTAGAACTATAATATTTATTGTGTGAAAATAAAAAAGCGTTCTATCAACAACCAAAATTATACAATAATCACTAACAAATATCTGACGTAGTAAAAATAATTAACGACAGGTAACAGTGAATTCGTGAGAATAAAAATTACATTTCCTAATAATAAAAAGTTCACTCGTCACGACTTGCTTAATCTCGAAGCGAATATCATGAATATAGTTGTTCAATCAGGCCAATAAAAGCAATTATTTTTAGATTCCTTGGGAAAAGAAAGTTGAAGAGGTACATAATCATAGAGTAAATACGTAAAATGTGATACTTGGTTCGAGTAGAAATTCAAAATGGCTTCATATTTGAGAAAAAAATATTGTAAAACGCCCAAAAATATTACTAGATTTACAACCGATAGTTTCAAATTATGGTATAAAAAATAGGAATCTATGTATGAGAAGTTAAACGTTTAAATCGTAAACCTGGTAAAATAACTTTTTTGGTACAAATTGAAGATATTGCAGGATCAGAAATGATGTAGTTATTTGAGTGGTTTGCGTCCGAAGCAAGTTTTGTGAAACTGGATTTCTGATATCCATCTTTTGCATTTCTATTTGAAAAATAAAAAATCTGATAAAAGCTTTTGTTTTAGTACATTAGAATGATTTTTGAATGTCAAAGAGTAAGAAGAAATGGTGCAAAGAATGGAAAATTCCATAACTCTCGTTATTTTATGAAAATGCTAATGAAAAGAATATATTTCAGCTCACCATTAATTGAGGAGCGTTTCTCCACTATCAGTCAAGTTCATACTGAATAGATCAGAGTTATTACTTTCTCAAAAACAATTTTTCGGACTTGACTGATTTTAGTGATATTGGAAAAAATAATTTCAGTTTTAAAAGAGCATATTATTAAAAGAAACTTACAAATATGCAGTGATATCGTCAATATCAACTAACAATGAATCTCGACTCATATGTAGTTCATCTCTTTCCATCAACATCTTCATTAGTTGTTCATTCAAAACTGTGCCAAAAAACAAAAAAGGAATTAGTCCAGGCCCGCGATATGTGCTATAGACTAAATAAATTGTAGACTCATCGAGACTAGCTACTTCAAAGATGGGGTTTGAATTTTTTTTGTAATCCTTTTCACCCCATCTGGTCTCCCCTTGATGAAAAAAGCTAATTATACCTCTACGGAAAATATCCCAAAATTGAAAATTTTCATTTTGACCCTTCTGGTTCTCAGACCCAAAATTATTATTGAAACTGTACTTACATTCAACATGCGCATGTAGGTCATCTATAATAGTCTGCAACTGGTCGGGATTCATTTTAGTTAACATTTGTCGACTCATTCGTCGTCGTCCATGAGTATTCTCCCCACTGATGATACCTACCTAGAATCATCACAATATATTATCCCGAAGGCAACAGAAAGAACGAAATAAAATTACCACCTTCTTATTTTCTCATTTTTTGAATCTTCTCAAAAAGGGCATCAGTAGGGGAACATTTTTAAATAGAAACAATCAGTGTGTTTACCGAACTCATTCCGAATTTTAAAGTCACTTGGTCAAGCTAATCAGAAGAGATTGGCACAAAAGACGAAAATTCATTGGGGACATCAACTTGAAAAAATCTTTAAATTCAAATTAATAATTCCAAATGAAAAAAAAGTTTTGGTAATTCTGCTGAAGATTAGAGAGTATAAGCAACTCTCAATGTTTACTATTAAACGCTCGTATTTTCAAATAAAAAATTAAAATAAAATAAATTCCACTTGAAAAACAAAATACGGGCAATACCAAGTGGAACTAGTCACGAAAATATGCTCAAATAATACAAACAAATTAGCAACTTTTTCATAAAAACTACTCCTTCAATTCTTACTTTTTTGAGGCTGGTTTTAATAGTACACGTAATTGGACTATCAGATCGCCGTCGATGATTTAATTCCACTCTGCGATTAGTATCCACATAAATTTTCTTTAAAGACGTACAAACTTCATTTTGAAGATCCTGTAATAATGTTTTGGTTAAAATTGTGAATATTTTACCTGCCTTCAAATTCCTATCTTTAATTTTTGAAATATTTACGTGCAAATTTATTTTGGTATTATTGTTAGTATCGTGTTTCTCTCTTCTCAAATTGAATTCTGAAGACATATAAACATTCTCTGGTTCTTCTTGAAATTCAGTACTCTATCAAATTTGAAGATAAATTTTAAATTAAAGGAATTTCGAAAAGACACTAAGATTAAGCAGTTATTCCAATGCCTTACTCTATCATTCAGCAAATACTTAGATTGTAAAATTGGTAACGAAAGAGCTCCATCCTCCAACTGATGATCGTCTACTTCCGATGATTGTTGGTTAAGAAAACATAATTGTAAATTTTTTCCTGCAATTGGAAGACACAAAAGAATTACTCGATACAATTTGAGACGATTCAATGTGTAATTAAATCGGATTTTGACCAAACCATCTTGTAATCTCGACTGAAGACTTGGCCTTCTGTAACGATGCACAAAATTATTCTTTGCATTTCCATTTCGTGCGTTGTTCACACTCTTCGAAACAGTTTTATTATCGTCAGTTATGTTTTGAATGTCAGCAGTATTGTCAAAACGTCTCTGAAATTATAAGTAAAGCCTACAATGTTTTATGACTGCTTCAGAGAATCCAAAAAAATTCCAAATTTTCAAAAAATCAAAAATTTAAAAAGGAGTATAAAAGAAAGTATTTTAAGAAAACTGGACAAATAAATATAATTCGATTTTTAGTTGAATGATATTGAAGAGGAGACTACAATTATTGCTTATCCAAACGCTTCATCTTTTTTTTTTTTATGTATAAAATAAATTAGAACATAGAAGTATTTCAAATAGTGAAAGGAAAAAGAGTAAAAATAATCACGATAAATTAAAAAAAAAAAGAATTATTGATGGTATATCATTTGAAAACTACATGAGCCATACTTTGGGTAATTTTACATTTTTCAGTGACATGAGTTAATTCTCAAAGTTTCATATCTTATTTTTCAAAGTATTTTTGGCTCACAATGTTCTCAAAGTAATGTAGTCGATGTAAAAATTTTTTGCCATTTCAAATTTTTTTTCCAATAAAGTTTCTCTAGAATAAAAAAGAATATTCCACTTTACCTCAGACAAATCGCCCAAAGAATCCAAGCTCTCATGAGAGTCATAAGTTAAGGTGTACAAATCCAAAACAAACCTGGAATCTTTTTTGTAATGTCTTTTGACCAAACGACAAGGTAACTTCTTTAAATGTGTGTTATTAGAATATCGAAAAATTGTTTCACTCATTTATATAAAATATTTAATTTCTGAATTTTCATTAACAACAAACGAAAACAAGGCTATAAATTAAAACGAATGAAAAATGAGTCAGTATTCCGATTTCTTTGGACACTGACATTCTATTCGTTCCGCTTTCACTGCGTACATATATAATCACAAAGCGTAACAGCTTCAATTATAATTTCATAACATTCAACTCTATTCATCTTTTTTAAATTTCCATCTCTGCAGTTAAGAACAGGAACAGTCATAGTGCAGTGTATGATCAAGAAATTACTATAGATCGGTAGAGTAGGCGAAAAATTGAAATAGTTAAGTTGATTTTTACCGCTTTGACTCTTTGATGATACGAATTTCCAAAATTTGTCCTATAAGTACACGCTTACAATAATTTTTACAATAATATGCATAATAAATCAGCATTCTAATTTCCAGTTTACATACGGGGGAAAAATATATTCTTATTCTAGAATTGTTTTTTGCTTTTTCCCCAAACTAGTTGACAAAAACGGGAATTTTTCAGAAGTAAAATGGTATTTATTATGAACGTGCAGCTACCTTAATACCATATATTTTGTTCAAATCGGTCAAAGAGCAAAAACATAAGACATATGATTCTCATGGTATGCCAGGCTTCACTTTTTTCAAAAATTCAAGTTTTTATTAATTCAAATCCTACAGGGTGACTTTCAACCAAGCAAAAAAAAAAAAAACACATTCTGAGATTGCTATTCTGAGTACAATTGATTTTTTTGCATGCAGTTACAAATTGATCTTTCTTCCTTTTTTCATTCTGCTCGTGTTTGTAAATAGTTTCGATTTTTTCTTCTCCAAATTACTACCCACTCCTTTCTCTCCTTGAAATTTGACGCCCACATGCATTGTCTGAAATCCTTATTGTAAAATTTGACACTGCTATATTGTAGTAATTGAGGATTTGGTATGAAAAGAAAATTTCGAGATTTGCTCTTTTTTTCAATGTATTATAGTTTATCAAAATCATATGTGTTTGTAAAGAAATAAATCTTCTTCCTACATTAGACTTCAAAAATGAGGTAACAGATTAATAGGAATAAATACATCAGTTTTATTGGATTTCTATTGCAGCAAAATTATATATTCATGTTCCTGACTTCGGCGAAAACATATCGATTCTTTAGGAAACATGAAAAGATAAAATCACGAACTGAGGAAAGGCACGAAAGTTACGACATTTAACCTTCACAGTATGAGTCAAATTCGAGTCAAACTACATGAAATACTTTTCAAGTGGAAATACATTTGTGGAAAGAATAATTTCATCTAAGCCGTTACTTTTAAAATAACGTGAAATTTTTTTTCAAATTGTGTTGAGGCTGAATAAAAAATACACAGACTTTTACGTGGTCCTGAGATTAAAAGCATTCGATGAAAGAATTCAGAACCAAAACTGAGAGAAAAAGAAATTTTACCTGAAATTGATTTCCTAAATCATCAACAATTTCTGATAAATGAACGTCGCCCATTTTCACGCCCTCAAGTGCATATTAGACGTACTCACGAATTTGCTGTCCAAAAACAAAAAATACAGCCTATAAAACGAAAAAATCATTGCCGATTATATAGCTTCAGAAATGAAACTTGCTCAGAACATCCACCTACTTTTTTATGAAAGTAAAATGCTCATGCGTCGATTGTTGGCGTCTTATAGAAGTCGTTTTTCCGTTTCATGTCTTCATTCCCTTCTGCCTTATCCATTGATTGAATATTTTCCTTTCTGCGTGAAGAATAAAAATGAGAAAATATTCAATTACATAATGCTAATAATTTTACTGAAGACTGTCATAATTTTACCAGAAAATCAGGAATACCTACAATATGAGGGAAAAAAATTAAAATTGCATTAACATCAATTTTTAGCTCAACTTAGATATCAAACTTTCACGAGGCTGTCATTTAGCAGTCCTTTCGAGTTTTGAGCTTGTATAAGTTGTTACTGGTCCTAATTATAACTACGAAGAATTAGTTCTACATCAGGTACATACAAAAAAATTGAAGATGAAATACGAAAATTGTCCAAATGAAATTGAAATAACAAAAATTAAAAGTGGTCATTAGAGAACAAATGAAGATCGAAAGAAGAGGGTGCTTGTGCATGACGAAAAGGGTTGTTTATTTCTGGCTGGAAGGTAAAGGGGTAACAAAAGGGAGAAAAGGGTAGACTTTAGGTTCAGGTAGACAAGAAATATATTATTGTAGAAACTAGAAAGGGGATAAATTTGTAGAGCGAAATTCGAAAATAGGAGAAAATAGTTCTGTTCGAGATCAAAAAATTGTACAAGCTTCAACAGGTTTACAGATGTCGAGACTTTATTCTTCAAATATGTAGTTAATAACGCTTCATAACACCGCATTTTTTCAAAAATAGCATCCTACTCTTACAGCAATCGTACAAAAAACTGTAAAGTGCTGTAAAGTTACAAAAGAAAACATTAACCATTTACCACGCTGATGTTATCATTCGTACACGCATCAGGCGCCAACCAGAACCAGAATTGTGCTCGCAACTTGGAGTCAGCTTTGAAAAGTTCGAAAAGGAAAATAGCTTAAATTATGTACTTCCATCACAATTTTTGCTAATTGGAAATATCGTGCTATCTCCCCGTGTATATTGAAAAAAATTGTTTTTTTCATAATTATTTTCTTGTTATACATCTTTCGTTCCGTACCAAAATGAGAGCCAATGGTGCTTCATTGTCTAAATGCATCAACAAGCCCGTCAGTGTGATTGGAACTGTTCAGATGGTAAATTAACTTTTATTTTTGTTCAGCAGAAGTTGTTCTTTGTCTAACGAATCTATTGCTAACCCTTCTTTTTCCAGGTTCATCCAGACAGTCAGGGATTTAATATCACTACAAGCGATAGTTATAATGTATCTGTTAAATTACAAAGACCGTTGACTGATAACGTTTCTGGGCTCGTTGAAATTCACGGTGTTGCTCAAGGACCTGCTACGGTTGCTTGTGATTACTATATTTCTTTTCCACCTAGCCTCGCCAGTACATACGGTACGTATTTCGCTTATGAATCCAGAAACTCGATCTGCATTGATCTCATTCTCATATCTTACTGTTATTGTTGTTATGAACCACCAACTATCTAATGCAATTATGATGAAATATTGATCTCTATCGTTTAAGTTGTTAAGCCCCTGTTTTTCATTTTAGTGTTTTCGTTCGGCTCTTAAATCAGCCTTCGTTTTTACAGAAAATTATCTTATGTAATTACTACGAAATAATTCCCATCATTCTAGTACTGCCGTACTACCTTAGACTCTTATAAATCCCCTGTGATGTTTAATTTTGATTGCTTTTTGGTGAAATTCGTTGATACAGAATATTATCTGTTGTTTTCAGAATCGAGTGTGGACAATGAAGCTGTAAATTTGGGATTCTTAGTATCGAATGCTTGGCAATGATGAAAACAATTTTTTTTAAATCTTATTTTCAAAACATTTTTTTTTAAATTTATTTTTTGTAACTATCAATCCTGTACATTTTGTGAAGAGAAATACACATTATAACTGTACATAATTCACCATGAAGATGATTACAACTTTGTTTTTTAGTAGAACATCTGAAAGAAAATCGTAATTTTCATTTTTCACATTTTTGTCATAAAAATTTTAAGAAATGAATTCGAAATTTTTTGATTTCTAATTATTGACACAGAGGAATGTATAATTAAAGCGATCAAATGATGAGATCTCAAAGATTCGTAAGAAAAAAGTACAAATAAAAAAAACTGTGTCTATAATCAATAAAATACTGAAAAAATGATAATTTATAAAATACCAAGAACTTATTTTCGATGTCGTAAAATGAAATTGTCAACGTTGAATTTTCTCTTGCACCCTTCGAAATTCATGTATCGTATTTTACCAAATATCTCACGTTCTCTCCAACCTTGATCATGAGTTCCACATATAGACCACATGCACCCTAGGTGAAACCAAGATCATTTTAAGACTTTGAAACAAACAATTACTCGTATAATGAACAAAATCCAATGATTTATACTAACCAACATAACCATTCGGGTCTCGCCCATCTAAACTGTACTTATCGTTTAGATAAATTGAAATACTCAAAGCTTCTTCTGGTGATTTGGTCCACTCCAAAATTTTCTTAGCCCAATACATACGCAGAAAACCGTGCATTTTTCCTTCTCTACACATCTGTCTCTGAGCTGCATTCCATAAGCTGTCATGTGTTTTCGCATCTTCTAACTCTTGCTTTGTGTACACATGCTGTCTTTTGTCAGATCTACGTATTGAAAACATTTAATGGAAAATAAAATTATTGAAGATATTTGGCTTTAGGTTTTATTGAGCTTTGAAAATGGAAGCATAATCTTTATACCTGTGATCCTCCAGAGTTTTTCGAGCCCAGCTTTCGGCGCCTTCTATATTATCGTAATTTTTATTATAGTAGCAGAAATTTTCAGATAATTCTCTTCGAACAATTAGTTCTTCACAAAATGCATCACAACTTTTTTTGTACTTCGATGCGAATTTTTTTGCACTCAATGCACAACGCTGAGGAGAAATCTGACCTAAGAAAAACATAATGAATATTTTTTGCCAGTATTACTTTCAAAATTGCCTTATTGATGCAAACCGAAATGAAGCCAAGGCGAAACATTGCTTAAAGCATCCTTTGTTGGATCATTTCTGCCTTCATCGTAGATTTTAATCCTACGTGAGATAAATGAATAAAGATTTTTCATTCCTGCCTTGAAACCCGGTATCACCGACTCAACAGGACCAACTGTTCTGTCGACTTCCAAGGTTTTACCAGCGGTATCCCAGTCAATTGGCTAAAAAAAAACATTCGTAGAGATAAAATATTTGGTTGATTACAGAGAAATGAAAATATTTTCTACTCACGTCAGCTTTCAATTCAGACGTAAACGGATGTATGATGACAGGAGGAAAATCAGTTAAAAATTCATCTAGTTTACTGTTGATTTTAGAACGAATCGTTCTTGCAGCGTACTCTTTTTTGTCGGAAGCATGCCAACAGGGTACAACATTATGGCTGTCCACCTAATTTGCATGAAAAATACGTATAATGAAATTCCAAAATACTTGTGAGGTCTTAATACAGAGCAATGACTAACCTGTACCAAAGGTACATCCTTAGGCAATGATTTACTCAATTCATTTGCCCAAGACATGGGTAATCGAAGAGGACTAAAATCAATGACGACAGCCCCTAACTTATGCTTCTCAACGAAATCAGGTAATATATCTTTTCCACATCCAATGAGAAAATGAAATTGAATATTCAACTTCTTGCAGTCCTCCTCAACTTCTTCTAGACCTAATTTATTGCATACAAAAGGAATTAGGGAATTACGAATTTCGGCACGAAACTGAAAAAATTAAATTATTGTAAATAAAGTTTATTAGGTACCTTTGAAAATAAAATCAAAATGCCGGATTGTGGCTTCCAAGAACTTCGGGAGACGACAAAAACAAACGTGCAAAGGCACCTCATTTTTAATTGCTAGTTTTTGAGCGTATAACAGCGACCAGTTGTCTATAAAATCAGCAGAAAATGAAGATTTATTTGGTAGAAATTTCTCCGATCTAGAAAATAAATGAATTACCGTGAATTCTTTGATCTCTGAACATCCAATAAATAACACCTTTACCCCATTCAGGGAATTCGCTCGACTTGGTTAATACTCTAGCCCTTTTCTTATTGAACTTAAACTCCATAACTGATTTAGCTGCCTAAAAAACAATATAATTTTCAATTATTCTCAAATGATTGCAATGAATCATTTCATTTCAATTGCGAATACCAACATACTTTCTTTCTATCGGAGTCAATTCTCTCCATAAACTGAGAAAAGTCTGATGAAGCATTTCCCTTCGCAGCAGAGGTCTGAGGTTCACTTTCGGATTTTTCTGCTTTTGCAGGCTTGACTGGATCAAGAGTAGAGTCTGACAGTTTGCGTTTGGAAGCCATTTGGATGAAGTCGAAATCGATCTTAGCTGTAATGAAAGAATAAGCTTTAGTTTTTCAAAATCATGAGTGATACATAAAAATATACTTCACTGCACGTAAATTTGAAGGAGTAAATGGAGAGAACAGAGAGAAACTCACATTTCGAATATAGTAAAATACGCTTCAGTTTTAATCGTTTCACACAAACAACTACCAAAATTGAAAAGAATTGAAAAGAATTAAAGATTCTTCAATATTCGACTCTGCATTCCAGAATTCAGATTCAGACATTCAACACGATCAACATTTCTGATTTCACAACTTTTGGCGCTTTAATTTCATTTTTACGTCGTGATCTCGTGAAGATTATTACATTTTTTATCTCATTCAAAAAAGGAAAACAAAAGCCAGTAGACGACTGGTGGCTAGGAGAGGAGGAGGGCAAAACGACGAAAGCAAAACAAAAACACCCTCCTCTACAGTCTCCATTGTCCAATAACTAAAAAATGCACGAATTGAATTGCACTTAATTGCACTTTTCAATTTTCATCAATTCGTTTCGTTTGACTGATGTGAGAAGTCTAGCTAAAAGTCTAGCTAAAATGTAGTGGCGCCGAATTGGTTAACGAAGTATGTATTTTAATTTTATTAATTCGTTAATTATTTATTTATTTATTTTCATAAATTAATTTGAATGAAGCTGGAAAAAAAAAGTAAGAAATTATCAAGAATTTATACTTATTTATACCGAAGCCGACAAGTTAATATCAAAAATAAAATCACCATGGTGACTTGCTACAACATGTAAAGCATAAAAAAACTATCTGAATTTGTCTTTATGATTTTATTTTGAAATTTGAAATTGTCACTAAAAGTAGCGAATAAGTTTGCGCTTCGGGCTTTTCCCGTGGTTTGCGCTAGTTAACTTAACTTTAAGATTTTGTGCCTCCGCCTTATGCGGTCGCCAGGGAGCTTATGACTCCGCTCTTCTAAAATGATGGGTAATTGTAATTATTCTGGCTTAACTTGGCGGGAAATAATATTTAAATTTAAGAGAATTTTTGTACCTTTTTCCTAGCTTTTTTCTATTCTAGCCACGTAAGAACTTTTCTAGTTTAGTATTGTTGTTCACTAATTTTCGTAATAAAATGGTTGAAACTAAGATCTTATTTTCTCGTTAATTAAAAAGGGTAATTTCGGTTATTTTTTGGTATAAAAGTGGCATAAAAGTTCGGTAATTCTCTCAATCTCGTTGGAATAAGCGGTTATTTCACGAAATGGTAGCAACTGCAAAAACGATCTGGCACGCCCTTGGGTACGCTGGATCCCATTAACATCTTCCTCATCGAACATACGTACGCCTTCGATCCGGTAAGACATTTTTCTCCTATTAAAATGGACATCGCAGCTGAGCAGTTAAAATACAGCCAACAGCAGGCGACTGTGTACCTCGAGGAGAAGGATTACGAAGCTCTAATCCTTCGACAGTACGCAGCCGATATCCAGGAAGATATCGATGCCCTGGAAAAATATGAGAGAAAGTTCGGAGACAAGGCGGACGAGTACCACAGACTCATCGTCGACGCGAAGAACCTGAAACGTATGGTGGAGAAAGGTGCAGCCAAACTCGAAATCCTTGCTCAGAAAAAATCGAATGACGAGGCGCTAGCAGCCAAGGCCGCAGAGGCGACCGCAGCAGCTGAAGCAGCAAGAGCAGCAGAAGCCAGTCTAGCAGCCATTCGAGTCAAGCAATCGGAGGAAGAGAAAAAGGTGGCTAAATCCGTGAAACTGCCTCGCATCGTTCTTCCAATCTTCGATGGCGAAACATGTGACGACTACCGTGGCTTCATCGACGCGTTTAACGAGACTCTCCAGGCTGACAAAAATCTCAGCGCCATCAGGAAATGGCTCTTGTTAAGGGCACAACTAGGGGGTCGAGCATTGCAAATTGTGCAAGACCTTCCGATGTCGTCCGAATCGTATGAGAACGCACTCAAAATGCTGCATACGGCTTACGGTAGCACCAAAAAAGCGGTCACAAGGCAGTACGAGAAGCTGCAAAACCTTCCCAGAGCAGAAATGGAGACAGAGAGTCTACGCTCCACCAACAACCGAGTTGAAGGTATTCTGCTCACGCTGAAAGGGCTGAAGTCCGACATCGAGCATGATTTTCTGCGATCAGTGGTACTAGGCAAGTACCCACCGGAGCTCATCGATACCCTGCGGGTCACTGAGGACACCACTCTGGCCGACTTTCGAGAAAAAGCAACGCAGTATATCCAAAATCGAGCAGCGATCATTCCATCCACAACGACGGCAGCCAGGAACGCGTCAAATGGACAAGGGACCAATGGAGGTGCTAAAGACGGCTCCAAGGCTAAGCCGCGGCACAGTCAAAACGATCTACCACCGACCGGCGGGGGCAATAGGATGCCTCCGCCACCTCAGGTAACTAAAAATGTTAAAAATAGTAAACCTAGAAGGGAAACCGTTAGATTATATAAGTGCCTATTTTGTTCAGGTGAACATTGGTCCGATGCATGCACCGTAGTAACGTCACTTGACGAACGCAGAGCAAAAACAGCTGACCGGTGCCAAAAGTGCTTCAAAACGCCGCACCCCGGCGCCGAATGCGAGAGCTGGAAACACTGTGTTCACTGCAAAGAGACGACGCATAATCGAGCGTTATGCCCAGTAAAAATCGGATCGGAAGCCAAAGTTTTATTGGCGCAAAAAGCACAAGGTGAAAGTAAGCCCACTACATTTATTACAGCTATGTTGCCCGTCGGCAACACGCGCGAAACGAAAAGCGCAACGACCCGAGCTGTACTAGATACGGCAGGTGGCCTATCACTGATCACCCAAAAGTTGGCGGACCAACTTCAGCTAACCAGCGACTCGAACCAGCATATGCGTCTAAAAGCGGCGAATAAAGCGGTGTTTAGCAGTAACTCAAAGCAGGTCAAACTACTCCTGCACCCAAGAAAAGGACGCCCCATACTCGTTGAGGCGTGCATCGTCCCAAGCATAGTCGAAAACGTCGTCTCCACAGATGTCGCCGAACTGAAAAAACAGCATCCGCAGCACCTGAATCGTCCGATGCCGAACGAAGGAAACGGGGAAGACGTCGACCTACTGCTCGGGTACTCTGATCTGGTCAAAATCATCACACTGGAAAAAAGCGTTCGAATCAACGACAACCTTCAGCTAATGGGTACCAAATTTGGTTGGGTACCGTTTGGTAAACTCACCGACGAAGCGGACGACGATGGATCCGACGAAGCGCCGATCTGTCTCATCAAAGAAGTCGACCCAATCAAGCTGATGTGTGATCTGGAAACTGTCGGGCTGGCGGATTTCCTGAAAACCAAGAACGAAGAGGAATCAGTGGCGATCGAGAAGTTTTACAAAACAATCGAGCAGATCAACAAAACCTATCAGACTGGCTGGCCATACAAGTACGACCCGCCAGACCTGAATAATAATTTTGGATTGGCATTCGGTCGACTCGTCAGCTTATGGAAGCAGCTCTCGACGTCGCCCGAATTACTGAAAGCGTATGACGGTATCATGCGCGAACAGGTGGAAACTGACGTCGCAGAAATAGTGAATTTGAGGCGAACTCAGAAGGAGAACAAAATTCACTATTTACCCCACCGAGGCGTAATTCGGATCGGAAAGAGTACTCCGGTTAGAATCGTATTCGACGCTTCATCGCGCTGCGGAAAAGGCGCAAAGAGTTTGAACGACAACATCCTCAAGGGAGGAAATTGGGTCGTCGAACTGCCGGGCGTTTTGATGCGGTTCAGAAGATACAAAACGGCCATAACCTCGGACATTACTCGCGCGTTTCATCAAATTATGATCAGACCAGAAGAAAGAGATGTAGCTCGTTTTTTGTGGGTACGCGATATTAACAAGCCACCTTCAGCTGAGAACTTAGTGGTATATCGCTTTAAACGGATGGCTTTCGGAATAATAGCTAGCCCGTTTCTACTGTCGACCACAATTAAACACCACCTCAGAACGCATCCAAAGGAATACACCGATATCGCTGATATCATCGAATCGGACCTGTATGCTGATAACCTCGTCGTCTCCATACCCAATTCAACGGACTCAGAGCAATTTTACAAAGGTGTAAAAGGCTGCTTTGCCGATATGGGCATGAATATGACCCAGTGGGTCACCGATGACGAGTTCCTACGGCAGAAATTTGAAGCCAAGGATTGCATCGAGGAAACGAAGCAATCGGTGCTGGGCTTACACTGGGATACGATTTCCAGGATAATGTCCGTCAAAAAACCAAATTTGGAATATCAGGCCCGATCGACGAAACGAGCCATTTTGAAAGAAATGGCAAAGGTTTACGACCCACTTGGGTGGATGTCACCGGTAACGTTATCGGCTAAAATACTGCTGAGAAAAATTTGGCAGGGAAACTATGCTTGGGACGCAACGATTCAACAAAACCTCATCGACGAATGGCTACCGATCCGATCCGAACTTCAGAAAGTAGGAGACATCGAGTTACCGAGGGCATATGCAGAAACGGGCATCGAAGATGCAGAAAACATGGAACTGCATGCATTCTGTGACGCATCGGCAGAAGCTTATGGCGTCGTCGTTTACCTGCGTATCCAGAAGCCAAACGGTGTATGGACAGGAATCGTCGCATCAAAAACCAGGCTGTCACCAAAAACGAAAATATCAATTCCACGTCTTGAGCTCTTGGCGGCGGTAATAGCAGCGAAGTACACCAGCTACGTCGAACACAGCCTGCAAATACAGAACATGAAAAAGTTTCTGTGGGGTGACTCGAAGTGCGTCATCTCATGGGTTTCATCAAAGAAAATATTACCTGCATTTGTAGAGAAATCCGTTCAAACAATAAAAGACGTGGGATTCCAGAGCTTTTCCTATGTCCCCACGCACCAAAATCCGGCGGACGTCGTATCAAGAGGTGCAACAGTGGACACCTTGTCTGAGCAAACATGGTGGAATGGACCAAAATGGCTGGCTGATGAGAAACAGTGGCCGAGCCAAAGCAGCATCTGTGAAAAGCAAACAAGCGAATTAGCAGACGAAATAATAGCAGAATTAAAAGAAGAAAGAAAAATTTTGCTCATCCAAAAGGCTGTCGAATTAAAGAACACTGTCGATCCGGCGAGTGACGATGGTGCGCCATTCGACCTGAAGCCAAGTAATTTTCGTTCGTTTGGAAACCTCATCCGTAGAACAGCAACTTGCATCAAAGCAGCGGCCAGATTTCTTCGAGGACGAGGAACGCTGTCGGAACACAGAGAAGTCGACTTTCAGTTGGCAAGAAGGATGTGGCTACGCTGGGATCAGCAACGCATCTACAAGTTAACAGCGAACAAAAATTCGAACGTTAGTTACCTTCGAAATCTGCGAGTCAAAGAAGACGAACATCGAATTATTCGATGTGTAACGCGAATCGAATGGGCGAAGTTACCCAGAGATGAAGTTGAACCAATTCTGTTGGCAAAGGGCACAGAACTCACCAAGCTCATCATTCTCAGCACGCATACGAACGTAATGCATGCTGGAACGGCTCAGACGCTAGCTGAGCTTAGAAAGGAGTACTGGGTGCCACACGGACGTCGAGAGGTGTATAAAGTAATAAAAAACTTTTGCTTTACCTGTAGAAGACACGACGCACAGCCATTCAGAACGCCAGAACTGGCTCCACTTCCAGAATTCAGAATCAGCCGAACCGAAACTCCTTTCACCAACGTAGGAGTAGATGCGTTTGGTCCGTATAAAATTCGCGTTACACTCGAAAACGAAACTAAAATAGTAAAACACTGGGTATTAGTATTCACATGCCTAGTAGTCAGAGCTGTGCACTTAGAAGTTATGCGGGACATGACGGCACAAGAGTTCCTAAATAGTTTCAGACGTTTTGCAGGAAGAAGAGGAGTACCGCAGCTGATCGTAAGCGATAATGCCCCTCAGTTCACCGTAGTAGAAGGCATTTTTCAATGCATGTGGCGCAAATTCGCCCATTCCGAGGTGACATCAAAATACTACGCTGAACATAACGTGCAGTGGCGCTTTATCCCTGCTTATGCTCCCTGGATGGGGGGAGCGTACGAAAGGATGATTCGTACGATCAAGTCAGCCTTCGAAAAGGTGTATGGCGGAAGAACACTCAATCAAGATACGTTTGAGATTGCCATGGTGGAAGTTGAAGCCGTTGTCAACAGCAGACCCATAACGTACGTAGATAAAGAGCAACAAACGGAAATCATCTCACCTAATGATTTTCTATGCGTACGTTATCCAGCATTTCCAATAGACTTCGAAAAGAAACATACAGCAAAAGAACTTACCGATTCGTGGGCAGCAGCGGAAAAACTTTTGGACGAGTTTTGGCGCATCTGGTCGGAGCAGTACCTCCGAGAACTCAAGGAACGTCGCGATCGGATGACAAACAAACGCAGCAGCAATGCAGAAGAACCAAAACCCGGAGAAATCGTCTTGATGGTTGATCCTGATCAAAAGCGGTCATCTTGGCGTACAGCAGTGGTGGAACGACTTCTACCTGGAAGTGATGGAAAAGTTAGAGCTGTTCAAATTCGGGCATCAAATCGAGCCCGTATGATTCGTCCGGTTAGTAAATTGGCTTCATTAAAGCTAATTATGGACTTACCTGACCAAGTACCTGAACTCACAGCAGACAACCAAGGACTCGTCGTAGATGATACTGGCGGCGTAATCGAGGACGATTAGTATCCTTTTTTCTTTTAAAACTTTGAATTTTTGCGTTTTTAAACTTTAAACCATAAACAACTTTTCTAGTCTCGTATTTTATTTTTTGTTTACCTTTTGTACTTATAAAATTTCGTACCTTTTGTTTTTTGTCTTTGTTTTTTGCTCCCCGTCGGAGTGTCACTAAAAGTAGCGAATAAGTTTGCGCTTCGGGCTTTTCCCGTGGTTTGCGCTAGTTAACTTAACTTTAAGATTTTGTGCCTCCGCCTTATGCGGTCGCCAGGGAGCTTATGACTCCGCTCTTCTAAAATGATGGGTAATTGTAATTATTCTGGCTTAACTTGGCGGGAAATAATATTTAAATTTAAGAGAATTTTTGTACCTTTTTCCTAGCTTTTTTCTATTCTAGCCACGTAAGAACTTTTCTAGTTTAGTATTGTTGTTCACTAATTTTCGTAATAAAATGGTTGAAACTAAGATCTTATTTTCTCGTTAATTAAAAAGGGTAATTTCGGTTATTTTTTGGTATAAAAGTGGCATAAAAGTTCGGTAATTCTCTCAATCTCGTTGGAATAAGCGGTTATTTCACGAAAGAAATCTGTGCGAACCAATAATCGATAATGATAAATATATTTTAGGTAGGTATGAAGACGAAATTGTGTGATTTTCTCCCTCATACATCATATTTTCTCGTTAGATCTATAGGATAATTATGGTGAGTTATATATTGTTCATCTCATCTATCTTTTTTTTAGTTGTCGACCCATCAAGTATTAATATCATAATGTTTCAGGCTGACACTGACCGATTATCATTTCTATCTGAGTGGCATGATCCATTTTCATCTGTAAATTGGAAATTTACTTTATTTTTCTACCCCTCTGATAAAACTGTTGAACTAGTAAGCTCTGTTTATTTCTATTTTAAATTTTCTATCAGATTGCTTTTATTTTTCCCAAAAATTGAAAACATCGTATAATTGTAGTTTGACACTATGAAGCATCGTTTATTTTTAAAACGAAGGCAGTGTGACAGCGTCCAGTCTGAAGAGGATCTTTATATTGGAGCACTTCTCAGAATATGTTCTAGACTTATTCATGTGACAGATTATGCCGATTTATATACTCGGAACAAATTAGAACCATATTTACAAAAGTATACTAGAGTTTTCTCAAGTTTTTTGATTTTCTTTAAATATTTTTACATTATAATCTTGCGATGTTACCGTTTCATTCATAGAATCTGTGGTGTTTTAAAGCCAGACGTAATCAATACTAAAGGACAAATCTTAAAATCTTTCATTGAAAATAAGTTTCGTGTGATAAATCTTCGTATGACTGTTTTATCTGAACTAGATGCTTATGAATTACTTGAAGACTATCCCGATGAAGCTATTATAAAGTTGGTAAAATTTTTTAAATAAAATTTTTAATTTTATTTTTCTGCTAGAGCTTAGAATAAATGTCTGTACTATTTTATGCAAATCCCTTAAAACTATCCCTACCTGTGATGCAGGAATTCCTTTTCTTTGAATGTAAATTTACTTTTTAGTTTAACTGAATAAATTTTTCTGTTTTCCAAGTTTCCAACTAAGGAAAAACAAAAGTACTAAGCATTTTATCTCAATGTAGAATCATGCCCAAAGAATTTACCAGCATATTTTTTTTTTTTACTTGACAATGTAATTCAACTTTTAGTTCAGTCGTGAAACATATGACCAGTGGCCCTGTTGTAGCGTTTCAGTTACTAAGAGCGAATGCTTTGATTGAATGTTCCAATCTTATTGGCCCTGAGGATCCGAATGAAGCTAAACTTAAATACCCGGACTCTCTTCGCGCTCGATACGGTACTGATAAAATTGCAAACGCTTTGTATTTTTCAAATTCCATTGATTCAGTTAAAAAAGTATGTTATTGAAAGCATCTATATAGTTTGACCAATTTTCATGTCACTAATAAACTGATGAAGCAGGGATACGGAATGTAAAATTTTCTCTATTTTTCAGGACGCCAAAATCTTATTTCACTCCAAGAATAACTTCTATAATTATTTCCAGCCTACTCTTCTCGGAGAAAGTGTATGCTGCATAATAAAACCTCATGCGGTTAAAAAAGGTTCAAACCCGTGTCAATTTTTTTATTTTCTTATATCTGAAAAATTTTACTTCATTTATTTCCGTTTAGGACTTATTGGGGCCATTATAGCGAAGATAGAAGATTCAGGGTATCATATTACAAATATTTCTATGTGCACTATGACTACTGCTCAGGCTGAAAATTTTCTCGAAGTTTATAAATATGTTGTGCCCGAATTTCAAGTTAATAATTCTTTTTTAATTTTAATGAATCAAATAACAACTATTATTATCATTACTTATTAAATTTTGTAGGAATTGGTTCAAGAATTATGTAGTGGATTATGCGTTGCTCTAGAAGTCAAGGGAGAAACTAAAGAAAAGTCTTTTAATAATTTTCGCTGCCTTGTAGGACCAATGGATCCGGTATTATGAATACTTCATGTGTTTTCATTTTTATCAATAATGCATGTATGTATGTATGTGTATTCTATTATTTTGTTTTTCCTTGTTCAGGAAATTGGGAAATGTATAAAACCTGATACTATTAGAGCTATTTTTGGTGAAACAAAAATTTGTAATTCCATACACGTAACTGACTTGATGGAAGACCGAATACGAGATGTGAGTATGGATTTTGAAGTTTAATTTCTGTGATTCAGTTACTTACTTGATTTTTTGACAGACTATTTTCTTCTATTCTTGTATTTTCAGATACAGTATTTTTTCAGAAGAATTCCTTAAAATTTGTACAAAATAATTTTTGAAGTTTTGAATCTTACATTTTTGTAATCTTGAAAATTTTATAATAGTCTACTATACTGAATATTTTTATCGATAAATTTTTTTTTATTACAATGTTTTAAATACGGTAGATGAATAGTTATATTGCATTTTGAAAAACAACGTTTTTATTTTGGTCTGTTGTATATTTGGCAAAACAGTTTCTTGTCATCGGCTATAACATGGTGTAGTACCTATTACAATATCAGCAATGGCATTGGCTTTTATTTACCTCTTAATTTTTCTCGTAATATTTCTTTTCTTTTTTCGTTAACTTGATAGTTGTAAAACACAAACCTGTAGAACCTGTAGAACATTGAAAAATTACATATTATTGCGCGGCGGTAAATTCGGTAGTGAGAAATTGAAGCTTATAAAAAAATTGAAAAATAATAAAATTAATAGATCGGCGAAAAAATTTAAAATCGAATGAAAATAATCCAGAAATGGTCAAAAATAATTGGTAGGTAAATGAAAATTTAAATTTTGTATAATAATAATTATTGTATTTGTAACACACTGGCACAATTGTCTTTGAGTTATACGTACGAAGTGCGAACGAAATTTAGGAAATAAAAGTATGAAAGCTGCTCCTGACAGACGAAAGCTGGATTCACCAATATCAGTGTTGCCTTTGACTGATATTTTATATTTCATCAGTGTAGTAAGTGCAAAAAATGGGAAATGACGTTTGTCGAAAAGAAAATCTGGAAACACTGGTAGAAATTGGTCACAAGAAAATGGCGATGCGTTGTGGTCTTGTCGTTGTCTCTTGTGTGTTGTTTTAGTTGATAGTTGATGCTCAGATAAAATGGGTGGATTATGTCGATTGATGATGAAATAATCTAATAATTCTCTCGGATTATCCTCGTAAGTATTATTTTTCATTTTTTATCGTCCACGATACATTTTAAAATTATTTATCAAGTATTTTGTTCAAAAGTGTTTGTCTTACGCCGTTGACTTTTACGCGTTCTTCCCTACTTGAAGAAGATTCTGCCGACATTATTAGAACCGCAAAAATTTATATCTTACATTATTACTTCGAAAAAAATGTTCTACTCAGCTTATTTCTCCTTCAACTCTTCTGTTGGAACATTTTTCTTAATATTATTATTTTGGTTTACTGTAATTCCGTAGTGTTTTTAAAAAAAAAATCTTAATGCGTCTCTTCTGGAAAATGTTATTTTTGGCAGCAAAATCTGTCTATTTCAATTTTTTTATTATTCATATTTTGAATAGGACAATTTGAATTTGACTGTTGAATTCCGACAATTTTTTACTCCATAAATAGCCTTAATTTAAAATGAATATTATTTTTTTATTCATTATTATTATTATTATGTACTATTATTATGTTACAATTAGTAGGTAATCTATTTTATAATAATATTAAAATGAATCCTGCAACTCTGTTTTTAGGTACGCTTTCATTAATGACGATAATGAATTCATTTGATTCTTCAAAGACATTCTCAATTTGAGAATAAATATTCATCCAATGTATAGTTCTTTCGCAAAATGAATGAAACTAAACCAGATACTCCGAATACGTCTTGGGACAATGTACCCCATGATATTATGGTACCAGTTCCAATAAAAATGCATCCTCCTGTCATTTTAGATCACAGTCTACCAATTACTCATGGGCCGATGCCTGTTCCTCAAATTCCTCTCGTATGTATTTTTTATTACCCAAAAATTGTTTGTCGTTCAGTTATGAGATTTGTGTCAATTGTTGAAATTACTATTGCTAGAATGTTCCTGTTATGGGAGGCTTTATTGAACCTGAACTATCCCCCGAATTGGTTCAACAAGGATGGAGAAAATTTTGGAGTAAGCGTGAAAATAGACCCTATTTTTGGAATAAATTAACTGGCGAATCATTGTGGGAAATGCCATCATTGAAACAGTCTGTGAGTGGTATAATTTTAATTTTTTTAATGTCGTCCAACAATATTATGAATCATCTTATATTGTATATCTACAGTTTGATCCAATGACCGATCCTTTGGGAATATGCGCACCTGGAACTACTGTCAATGGTTCTTCAACTCCTCATAGTGAAGCAATGTCGTTGAAAAGACGTGCTTCTGAAGAAGCTGTTGATAATCCCATGGTTAAGAAGTTCATACTATCGTTAGTACTTTTTTTACTTTCTAACTTTTTTGTTGTCTGTTAGTTTTCTTATTTTATATTTGAACGTTTCTTTTTAAGGGGTCCATGGGATTTAGAAATTCCAACAAATGTCATTATATTTGAGAGGTCACCTACAATATTGGCGCATCCTCATCCTGAAGTGGAATCACTGCGCTGTAGTCTGACTGCCAAGTTGAGACAATGTTACCAGGAACTTTGTCATTCCAGAGAAAGTTAGTTAACAAGAGAAGATTTCTATGAAGTATTGAGTGTTACGATAATTAATTACTCTTCTACAATTGTCCAGATATTGACGCTCCAGAAGATTCTTTTGATAGATGGTTAATGGAAAGAAAGACTGTTGATACTGGAAGTGATCCTCTTCTTCCCAGTCAATGTTACCCGGAAATTTCTCTAAGCATGTATAATGAAATAATGAATGATATTCCAATGAAATTGGAAAAGCCAAAATTTACTGGTGATGCCAGGAAGCAACTTTCAAAATATGCAGAAGCAGCTAAAAAAGTCATCGATTCACGGTAATTCGAAGTTTTTGTGTTGACCTATCTGAAATTATTTTCATACCATCTAATTTCTTCAATTGATTGCCTTCAGTAATGTCTCTTCCGAAAGTCGGAAAGTTGTGAAATGGAATGCTGAAGAAACCTTTCAGTGGTTGAGGAAAACGGTTGGCGCTACTTATGACGATTTTCAAGAACGTTTAGCTCATTTGAGAGTGAGTTAACCATTTCTTCGAAGTTAGGATAAGATTCTTACGTCCCAACTGTTCCTTAAAATTTGCCAAAATTGAAGTTATATCGAAAATACGCTCAAAATGTTTAATCTTCCCTTTCAAAGTAGGTAATTTTGGGTATCTAAATCCTAAATTTTTTCATTGAATTCAGCATTTTTGTTCATGGTTTGTAATGTTGAAAGTAGACTACAAGGTGATTATGGTGTGATTTGTAAACACCCCATAACATTGGGCTGTGGCTTATGTTATTCTTATAATATATTTTATGGTACCTCTGTATTTAATTCAATTTTCTTTTCATATGCACAGACGCAGTGCCAACCTCATCTGACAGAAACTGTAAAAAAATCCGTCGAAGGTATCTGCTTAAAAGTTTGCCATTTATCTAGTGAATATGCCAAAAAAGTTCGTGAAAAACAAAGCGAAATCTACAAAGAACAAGGAATTACTGGTGAGGAGATTGCAAAATAAAGTATCATTAAAGGGAGGGAAAAAAAAAACCTTAATATTGCTTTTTCTATTTCGGTTCAGAGCCTTTAACTCCCGCTTCTGCTCTGACTACAAGAAAAGTATGGTGTTACCCTGTACAATTTGCTGCTCCTTGTCCAAGGCTTCCGCCAATAGATTATATGGTGGAAAAAGATCTAATATTATTGAGATATAATAAAAGTGAAACTGTGTCAATCAATACGACGTACATGCAAAAATTAGTAAGTCCGGTTCGCCAATAAAATTATTTTCATTACTCTATAATGACTTTTTTTTTTTTGGAATTACTCACCTTCAATAAATTTTTCATTTTGCTTTAATAGGAACAACTGTACCGTTATAATTGTTTTGACGATCGAAAATTTGAACTGTTCTTGCCGCGTGTGTGGTGTTTGCTGAAGCGTTATGCTACATTTCATGGAAAAAATCAAATTTTTCAGTCCTCCCTATCTCTAACGGTTATGGAATGCCTGAATCGTTGCTTTGGAGTGACTTTTGAATGTTTCGCATCTCCTCTGAATTGTTACTTCCGACAATTTTGCTCTGCGTTTCCGGATACAGATGCGTACTTTGGATCCAGAGGGTATATTTTCCCCTCCACTGTTTCATTGGTGAAACCAATAAATTCTATGTTTATTGAATTCTTTTCAATCTTTTTCAGAGTTTTGTCCGATTTGAAAGCTGTAAGTGGCTCATTTCAAGCTAATCCTCCTTACTGCGAGGAATTAATGGATTCTATGGTAACGGTTTTTGAAAAACTACTATCTGAATCGGCGGAACCGTTGTCCTTCATTATTACCGTGCCAGAATTTCGAGACCCAACGCCTTCTGCCATTTCAAGATTAGAATCTAGCAGTTTCAAAAAGAAACAAGTTGTTGTTCCAGCGATGGAGCACGAATATCGAAGTGGTTTTCAACACTGCATAAATAAGTAAGCTGAACATTTTTCGTTGTAGAATTTTTTTTTAATGAAAAAAGTGCTATTAACAATTTTTTTGACTTTTAATTCAGATCTGAAGTGAATATTCGTTCAAAAAATGGATTATTGGTAGTATGGTTACAAAATGCTACAGGATTTCAACGTTGGGGTCCTACGGAAGATAGAGTGGAAGCTCTCCTGGAGGCGTTCAGACCCGGCAAGGAACGCGAACGAGATAAACAAGAGCTTTTATCACCCTCACGCACAAATAATAACTTACCAAATTCCAGTCAAATTAATAATAAACCAGAAGGGGAAAAGCCTTTGTCTGATCCATAAATCTTTTTGATCTCTTTCAAGCCACCGTGCAATATTGCCCAGGTTTATTCATAGTTTTCAAGATGGAATATTACATAAAGTATTTTAAGTGTTTTAATTACCACCGTTTTATGTCTCAATTATTTTTCAAATTACTGCTAGAATCAAGTAGTCTAAATTTGTTTTAAACAATTCTTTGTAAATAATTTTTTAATTTTATTTTCCTTGCGGTTTTTGTTCATGTCTACCTTTTGTTAATTACTGTTGAATAAGTGTGCATTTGACCGCAGAAGAAATTGATTTTCCCAAGTGAAAAATGTTATTAAAAAAAAAAAAAGTCAATCGTAAATTTCTTGTATTCTCTAATTTTATGCGGTACAATTATTGAAACAACGTCAGACATGAGATATAATACAAAACAAAATTAATTCTTGACTAATTCCAAATTTTGAGAATTCACTCACGATGATCTAGCGCAGGAAACTCCATTAATCAGATCCGCAACCAAATATTTTCTTCGTTTTATGCTTGACGATCAACTCAAGTTTTAACTCCTCAGTCCTCACTCGCTCATTTCTCTTTCGCTCTTTACCAGCTGAAATGCATAAATGATTATTGAATGCATTATTTGATTGACAATTAAAATAAGATGAAATTAAATCCAAGTACCAAGTCTTAATTTTTCTATAGAAAAATTCAGTCATCCGCAGGTTTCAAAAATTTCTTTTTAGTGCTGGGAGGTGACAGAGTTGAACCTGTTCTTTTATTGCAACTTCGAACAGTAGACTCAATAAGAGTTGCCTCTTGTTTGTATAAAACCGCCATTTCTTCGGCAGTAACATCAACGTCTTCTTCTTTCACTTTGGTCAAAACTTTTTGGTCTTGATTATCCATCTCCATAATTTTTTCAATAACAGGGTTCATTCCTCTGTATGATCGCCGACCACATTTCAAGCCTTCACAGACAACCCAACTAGGTTCAACGATGAATTTAGATCTAAATGTAAGACAAAAGAAAAAAAATTAGGAAATATATTAAAATATTGGTATTTAAACCTAAAGAAATTAGAAAGCGTGAATGAATGTAAGAAACTTGATGAGTAAACTCACGAAGACGACTTCAATGCATCTGAAATTTGATTGTAGAATAAAGCTTGGCTGTTTTGCTCATCTTCTTCTTCCTGTATTCGATCGCGGCTGACTTTCATAAACTATAGGGAAGAAATAATACGTCGATGAAATATGAATAAAATCCAAATCACTACCAAAGCACTACTCAGCGTCGTAATTAAACTTACTTTCATTTCCAAGAGGTGTTTGGATAACTTCTTGCCGTCTTTTCCACTTCGAATCATTTTCAGGCTGGAATGAGTAGAAGAAACTCCAAATTTAAAATTAATATTAAAAACAAAACGAGAAAAGATTTCTTCCTTGGACAGCAAATCAATCACACATTTCTCAATTCTCTCTCACATGGGTTTGGGTGACGTTTGTGTTGTACGTCCGTGGTCATTACAAAACAATCTTATCATGTCTTATCACAGCTTTTGTTCTGTCTTCATTTTTATCATTCTGAGATCTGAGAGTCTGAGTGATTTCTGGGATTTCTGATTCTGCATTTTTGAGAAAAGAAGTTTATTTCGGTTGAAGGAAATTTTAATGGTGACGATGAGAAATCCACCGGACGTAGGTTCATGTGCAGATTAAAGTGTATCTTCAACGAACGTGAGTTTTCTGAGGCCATTATTCTCAGCGTAAGTAACACCCTTCTTTAACTTTCATCAAAATTATTAAGTTACTACTTACTCTCCCTTTTCCTTCTTTCTTCATTGAAATAATATTAACTCATTCCATTAAATTTAAGGGACGTATTTTACGCTAATTTGAATAACCTTTGTTCGATTTTAATTACGACAATAATTCAGGTAATATTAATGGGCTTGGAGCTCGTGTACTTGAGAACTTTTCATTACTCTCGATTTTGATCGACACTGGATGTAGGAATTTACTAATTGGAGGCAATGTCAATCATGAGTCTCTGTTATTGTACCAATTTCTTTAGAGTGACATAATGACGTTTAGAATCAGAATTTCTTTCTGTGTCTTATTGTTGTTATAGCCTCGTAACTTGGAATTTATATGTGAATAAGTTCTTTATGCTTCTAGTCTTCTACATATTTTTCATTTGTTTTTTCAGTGATCAGTCAAAATGTCGGCAGGAACAAATTTAGTTGTACCAGTTGTATTATGGGGAAAACATCCTCCAACTCATTGTATTTCTTGTATTTTTCTGTCGGCGGATCAGAGAACTTTGGTTTCGGGTTGTTATGATGGTCAAATTTGCATATGGCATGTGGACCCCAGTACTTTCAAGGTGAGCTTTAAAATTATTCTAATAAAACAGTTGACCAATAATGCTATGATTTTTAAATTTTCATATTATGCAGATGATTCCCCGATGTTTAATGGTCGGACATACAGCTCCAATTTTGTGCTTGGCCAATGGAAGTATTGTTATGAAAAATAACTACATTGTTAGTTCCTCGGAAAACGGGTAATTGGGCTTATTTGTGGCTAAATCACTTAAACATGAATTACATTAGTATGTATTAAACATTTATCAATAATTTTCAGAGAAATGTGTCTTTGGGATTTGGTTGATGGTAAATGTCGGGAAGTTGTAAAACTTCCGTACGTTCATACTAACGTTCAGGTAAAATTCTTATTTCACGATGTTGATATTTATCCGCATATTTCTTTTTCTTTTTTTTTTTTTGAACTAATGATTTTGGATAGTCATAATCTCTTGATTCTTCGATACAGTCCTACAAAATGAAAAGTTCAGAAGATGTAAAACTGTTTTGTAATGGATATTATGCTGAGATATTCGTAATGGATCCGTTCAGTTTAGAAATCATATTTTCTTTATCTTCGAGGGAAAAATCTGATTGGATAAGCGCATTATATGTTCTTCAACCTGCAAAAAGAGAAGGTATTTAACGTAAAAATATGTACATACTGCTTGAATATTTCAGCACTCGACTTCTAAACTACAAGAAAATAACACGTCAATGAAATTTTTATTTATAGAAGACGTAGTTCTAGGATTAACTGTTCAAGGCACTGTGAAGGTTTGGACCATTGAAGCATCTAATGATCATATTTCTGAAAATGAACCTATTTTTGAAAATGAAAGCAAAATTATTCGCTGTTTGAATGCCATTTCCTTGATTTGCTGCTCTCAGTATCAGCGAACAGTTCTGATAGTGTGTTCTAAATATTGGCAGGTAGAATCTGATCGAAAAATTTTTCATATCTTTTGTGTATTTTAGACAGAAACGTTACACATTTAATGTACCATTATTCGATTTGATTTTGTTACCAGATATACGATGCCGGTGATTTTTCACTTTTATGCAGTGTAGCTCCTCCATTCAGAGAACGCTGGTTTGGAGGAGAGTTTTTGTCAGTTGATAGAGTTCTTGTTTGGACCGATGAAGGCAAAGGTTATCTCTACTTCCTTCCTGCCAAGTGAGTTTTACTCATTTAAAAAATCTCTGAAAACTGAATGCATTAATTTCTAGACATGAATGAACTGGTATCCATAAAAGCCTTGAGTATGTAGCCTGACTTTTTTTTCACTTGTAGACTTACTTGACGAAAAATGATATAAATTGACATAATATTCTGCTTCTTGCATAATTTATTCTAAAGCTATAATGTTAATACAGAAATTCAACATTATTTTTCGTTGGATTTTTACTAAACAAATCAATCTCAACGTCAAATAAACTAATCGAAGTATGTTTTTCTTTGTAAATTGCCGAGTGTATATTCCTTTCATGAATGACTGAAATGATCATCTAGCTAATTGCCATCACTCATTCATTTAATTTTTTAATTAAAGCTATCAGTGATTTGAGACGAATGATTTTGTAAAAGCTTTATTCAGTTTTTTGAAAACTTCTCATGAACGTTAATTTTTTCTCCCTACCGTTACCTTACATTTGAAAATTTTGAAAATATTGTTTCAATTTATGTCCTTAAAATTGCGTCGAAAAAAACAAAAAAAAAAAGAAGAAGAAGAAAAATAAAATGAATGCCTACTTTGTAACAGTAGACTTGGCGTAAAGTAAACGAAAAAACTGATATAATGGCGTTATTTGTTTGATTTTGTGTTGTAGCAAACTTATCGGGAGATCACAGAGTAAATGGTATGCCTTTGCCACTTGTTATGTTCTCATTTGTATATTATAATTTATTAATTGTATTTTTGTGTGCCTTTACTTCAAATTTTTTGGCGCTTCAATATTTTCTCCCGCTTCCTTCGATCCTTACGTAATACTTAGCCCAGGAAAATATGTATATTGTTCCTTTTTTCTTTTTTTTTTTGAGAAATTAATTTTTCGAACTTCCATCGTCTACATTCTGCAATTCAAATTCGTGCATTAATCTCAAATTAGTTACCCATATCAGATTTTAACATTTCATCATCCTAAAAAGCATATTTTTAAGTTGATTTTCCATGCTTTGTAATCATCTCACAATTTTTTTAATGAAAATATATTTTGAAATTTTTCTAAAATACGTACAGTGAATAATTTTATCGATTTTATTTTGTTGCTTTTAGTTGCATTCCGGACAATAAAGAATTTCATAAGAAATCTAATAAGGATGATGCTCCATTTCTATACTGCACCTTATCTGATGCTCAAATTGAAAAAGTAATTTTTTATTTGATTCTTATATGGTGATAGACTGTCAGCTCACTGAAATATTTGACCTCATTGTATGCGCATTACAGCAACCTCTGGCTTGCCCACCTGCAATGCGATACTACCATTCAACCGCTTTGGGAAAGATTTTACTTCGAGGCGATTCAGAAGGAGCAGTGAAAGCGTGGATAGTTCCGGAGTTCCCTATTGAAGAGATTGTATCCATGAAGAGTAGAAAAGATTTCAAACCTGAACGTAAGCTGCATTATTTTATTTTCTCGCGTGAACAGCTGTAATAATGTGCTCGTATAAAAGAATAAATTCATTTTATATTTTCGTTAGGAATTCAACCTTTTATCAGCACCAGTGTTAGCAAAACATGGAAAGCCATTAGTCCACCACCGGTCGGCATTCTTGATCAATTGGTAATATTTTCAGCCGTACTAGATGAATCCAGTTATACTTTTTTTCTCTTTTTTTTTTCTAATGGCTGTAAAACTGTTGTTTAGGATGTTAATGATCAGCCAAGTATAAAATTAACAGCTAGCATTTACTTACCACAACAAAGTAGATTAGTCGTTGGTCGAGAAGATGGTTCCATTATCATTATTCCAGCTACCCAAACGGTTATGCTACAGCTGTTACATGGCAGCCATCAGCAATACGAAGGTGAGCATTCTTTTCGCATTAAAAAAAGAAAAAAAAAACGAATAAGAATTCTTCGTTTTATCCTGTTCATAATTTTAGATTGGCCTCCTCATCAAGTATTATTGGGGCACGTCGGTCGTGTTAACTGCTTGTTGTATCCAAACCATACTCACAGTCGTTATGACAAAATTCATTTATTATCCGGAGGCGTTGATTTTGCTGTATGTTTGTGGGATTTATACGCGGGTTCTCTGTTACATCGATTTTGTGTCCACGCTGGTGAAATCACTCAACTATTAGTTCCTCCGAATAATACAAGCGTATGCGAATTTTCTTCATTATAATTATGTTATGTATATTAATTTTTATTTATTTTTTCACATTTTGTAAATAATCGATTTTTACAGGCTCGAGTGCAACGTTGTATTTGCTCGGTAGCAAGTGATCATTCGGTCACTTTAGTAAGTTTAACTGAAAGAAAATGTGTTGTATTAGCATCGCGTCATCTTTTTCCTGTTGTGACGATCAAGTGGCGACCACTGGATGATTTTATGATCGTCGGCTGTTCAGACGGAACTGTTTACGTGTGGCAAATGGAAACCGGTGAGTCTGAAGTGTAGAAATTTTTCAATTTTCCCGAATTCATTCTCTTACATTTTCATTTTCAAATTGTCTCAGGGCATTTGGACAGAGTTCTGCATGGTATCGCTGCCGAAGAAGTATTGTACGCGTGTGACGAAAACGCCAATAATTCAAGCTCCGGTGAATCCGGCTTAGCAAATCCTGCGGTTCATTTTTTCCGAGGCCTTCGTCATCGAAATATTAACGCGATACGCCATGCTACGCAGGTATAATTTAAAGAATTCATAAATCAAGCGAATGGACGTTCACTTCATGCGACTCAATTATTAAGTTCCGATCGAAATGGAGAAAAATATATCATTTTTTATAATTCGTTGACTGAACTTTTCAGAGAGGCATTCACCAATTACAGCAGTTGCATCATTCTAAAAATCAAGATGAAAGTGAACATCAAAGAACTAGAGCTTTTCCTTTGATGATACAAGGCTTAAGAACAAATCCAAAGGACCCAGAAAGCCATATTTTGTGTTTCGATATCGAAGCTCTCATTGGTGAGTGCGAAATGACTGATTTATGCAGTTTAAAATGAAAAATATTTGCCAGTTTAACGTGCATGCTTGCTGTATAATGGAAATGCAATCGAGCTTTTTAACAAAATAATTATGAAACCGACGCGACGAGGACTTCGCCCACTAGGCGCTCAACATTAATGCGTATAATATTATTTTGGCAGGAATATTCATTTACAAAACAAGGCTACATTTTTATGCTCCCTACTTCTTCTCTTACTTTAAACATTTCAATGCTTACGAACTAAATATCGAATTTAACATCTTTAGCATATTATTTTCAAACTTATACATTCAAATGGGTAACCTCTAATGAAGTGTCTTGGTAATAATATCATACTTTTTATCTTTTAACTTGAGGCGTTGGAAAATTTTACTTGAGCATGATATGAGTCCAATTTATACAATTTTCTGGGACGCTGTGTTTAAATTTTATTCCCTATGTGGTGATGGTTTCTTGTCTTTGTCTATAATAATGAACTACACAGTGCACTGTACATTTTAAATAGACTGCAAAACTAGCACCTGTCGTTAAATTAATTTATTATTCGATAACAAAGCAACATCGCCAACAATAATTTTTCGCGGAAAATGGAAAATTGTTTTGATCTTCTAGTTGTGATGTAGTTGAATTCTTCACCCTCCATAATAATTTTTCAGTTCAATTACTTAGTGAAGAGTACAGCGCAATGTCTCCAGGGACTTTGGAAGCGCATGGTTTGATTAATTCTACTGAGTATGAAAAGGTGGCGGCTCTTACAAAATCTGCATCCCCAGATGCGCATAAAAAAATAGCAGGTCAGTTTTTCTAATTTATCAACTACGAATGAATCGAATAATAATTTTTTTTTTTCATTCCATTCATACTTTCCGCAAAACTCGACGAAATACTTTATATTTCTTCCTATTGATGACGCTAAAATCTATTTGGCATTTATTTTAAAACTTACAATAATTTAAAATAATTTCTTCCTCATGATTCTATACTAATATACGAGTAGTATCTTTCCGTTACTTTTAAATTCGTTATATCGGGTTAACAGTTCGTTATATTTAAGTGGTATTCGGTTTCTTTCAATTTACTAAATATATAAATGCATGTTTGCATGCGATGAACAGAATTTTTTGGACGCGTCAAAGATAAAGCAGGTGATATGGAACGAATTCTGAAGGAAAAGGATAAGCATGGTAATGAAATGTAATAATATTGTAGACTAGTTCATGATTTCTTACTGCTTTGAGAATTAATTTTTTTGATTTTCTTTCTGCGAAACAATAATACATAAAACGTGTTTGCATTTATGATACACTGCGAGACTTATTTACTATTTATTTCTAATATATTTTTGAAAAACTGCTATACTCTGTTATGAAATAGAAACATGAAATATGTGATCGACTACTCGAATGAGTTAACGATATTCTCAAAACGAATCAATTGTGATTGAATGACAGGTCTCATGTTTTCTGTTTCTCTTTCGAAACGGAGTTTAGACTGATTTCATTTTTAACATTATAAGCTAATACGAGTGTATTTAATTTTTTTAAAGGTATAATTTCTAAAGTAAAAGAGGGTGCTGAAAATGTTCAAACGAAAATTCAAGCCAAAGCTGAGAGCATCGGGATCAAACCTATGTTTGCGGATAAAAAAGGTAAGTTTTTTTCCTATTTCTATTACGAACTTGGCAAAAGTTGTGGAAATTATGTAGGTCTTATGTTCATCTCTATAAAGAACGATGCATTTTTCTCATGAATTTTTCCCTTAACATTAGTTCAGCTTAATGAACTGAAATTTTCAGTTTTTGATCGTTGTTTTAGGAAAATATAATATTTAATTTTGGTTTACATAATTAAACTTCTACTCGTTCCAAGTGCAATCTTTTGAAAAATTTGAGGTACATTTACTGATGCAAGTTATTATCAAGAGTTTGAACCAGCTACTTTTTAAATGTATGGTTTTGTTGATCCAAAGTTTATAACCACAAGATTATATTGAAAATTGTACTATACTGGAGTCTGATTTCATTGTTGGTGACAAGTGATGACCAATATCAATTTTCCACCTTCAATTTTTTCTATTATTTTTCTCTTTGGTTTGCGGTAAATATTAAATATAAATTGAAATTAATGTTTCAACCCAGAATTTTTTTTTGGGGGTGGGCTAATAAAATACCAAAGTCGTCAAATATTTGTGGGCTTCCTAATGATCCGTCATCGACTCATTTTTGAACCACTTCTTGTCGTACCGGAGACGTAACTTTGTATACATTACTGTAAGTTACAGTATATTTCCCTGCATACAGAACAACCTGCCCATCATAATATGGAAGTCCATGTCTGGGGCACTCGTAAATTTTACATTTTTCTTTGCTTATATCATTATTTCATTGAATTACTCTAAATGTATTATCGAATTACTTTTCATTTCACCTTCCCATATCCCATTTGTAATGGTGAAAATTAATACCTCCAGCAGTTTTTTCGTCCATATTTCTTTCATTCCATTAATTAAATGTAAACCATTTTTCTCGGAAATAATTTAATACACCGGCAGTGGCATTAAATGCAAAAATTAGAAGGCTTAAATTACTATATATAATCTTATCACTAAGCATAAATTATTTGTGAGCAACTTGCGAATCACGTTGCTCACCTTATTCCGTATTTCTATTTTTGGCATCAAAAGCTGTGCGCATAAGAGCCACTAGCTGATCCGAGTAAGTGGAACTAGTAGAGTCTGATTTTGTATTCGATAATGTCAAGGGTTGAGTTTGTATGGGTATGAAAAAGCTCATATCTGGAAATTCTTTGTTGTAATCTGAAGTCTCGAGTGGACGACCGGTACGAATATTATTTAGCTCGTAATTCCAATCGTCTCCTCGTATTTTTCGCTCGCTTCGTTTCGACAGTCCGAGTTTGTTCGTGTTGGATCGCCTGAATCTTGTTTGACTAGGCATGGACTGTGGTCGATATTCGTAAGCTTTCCAAGTGGTGGGTGCCACAGGGCCGAATGGATTCTCAGTTTCTCTGGGGTTTGTCTTACGATTTGCCTGTGGTGGGTGTACTCTTGTGGCAGAGATCACATTTCGTTTGTATCGGCGATCGAGATCGTGAAATTCGGGTTTTTGCTCGTCTTGGAAAAGTATGCTGTTGGCTGATTGATCGTAGTCGTCTTCTCGAAATTCCGACGGCTTCCTTTGTTTTTCATCGTCTTTGCTTTGAAAAATCGCTTCTAATCGCTTGTCTGCATTCTGAATGAAGAAAATTGTTCATTGTGAGAAGAAAAATAAAATTACTTTCGAAGTGAAAAAAATCATCGATACTGTGAATAAAGTTACCTGAAATAAAAGTTGTCTTTGCAACGGATCCGTATAGTCCGAAGAGTCATGATTGTAAGCGTATCGAGGAAACGCAGCCGCATTTTCCAATAATTCCGTATTGTAGCCCGAAGGATGCAAATGAATAAATGCTGGGTAACTAATAGAAGGGACGAATAACGGTGGGTCTACTTTATTCGCTTTGGCAGTGATACATGTGGCATCTCGCAGCAGCGTCAGACTTGCCTGAAATGAAAGGCATTTTATGGATTAAAACAAATTCTCTATACATTTTTCAAACTGGCAGTTTAACTCGATCAATGAATTATTGTATATTCCAAAAAAAATGTGGGTTCAGTGTTGAAAATTTTTTAAAATCAAAATAGAAAGCGATGCTATTCAATTTGACTTAAGTATTTTAGTAGTGCATGTGATTCGGCTGTATATAAAATTTTGGAAGAATATAATTATTTTTGTACATCTATACTTTAAATGCAGAAAAGTGACTTGCGGTAACATGTCAAATTATTCAATAGCACTTTAACAATAAGATTCACGCCAGTAAAAACATTTTTCATACGCTTCAGCGTCAGTTTATCACCAATATAAAAAGTTAATATTTAAACAGAAAACAGTCGAGACAGATACTAGAAAGCCCGTTTTTAGATCAAGAGTGTTATATGCATTTCCACTGAAAGAATTAATTAAAATTATAATTTACTAAATTAACGTTACTTGTTATCAAACAGTATTTCTGCTAATACAAAAACCGATGCAGTCTTTAACAAACTGTCCGACCACTCAGACCTAATGTTCGACTTTTCTTAACTATTGAAAAAAAAATTAAATGGCTCAAGACAATGTTTGTATAAAATTTATTTAAAAGAAAAATATCTAGAAGACCAAAATGACTATAAATAGTAAAAAAAACTTTAAATCAAATTTTTTAATGTATTAAAAAAATAATAATCACGATAATAAATTTTGGTTGATAGTCATTAATTATTGAAGGGTTATTCTGAAAAAAAAAAAGTATTTTTAAAACAAACTGAATTGGAATTACAATAAATGCAAATGAAATTATGAACATCTTGAAAAAATTCAATTTTTTAATTTTAGTAATTTAATGTTATGTTTCTCCAAATTTTTTCTAACTGACTTTAAGTTTAAAAAATCGTTAACTAACTACCGAATTTTTTTCTCCGCTTCCAACATGTTTTTTTATAAATTGTATCCTGACTCATCATTCCGACCAATCCTGATTTCATTATGCAATTGAATTATTTTGATTATTTCGTATTTATATAGGTCTTATAAAAATTTATTTTTGCGTTATTAATTTTAATTGTTAGCTCTACGGTTCTTGCTCACATAAAAAATAACTTTGCCTACCAAATTCGAATGCAAATATTTTAAAATTATATTAATTAATTTATACACAAAAATGATTTCCAATACTCACGTACCGTTAGAAATATTATAAAGTATACCATTTTGTCGACGAGATTTAAAAACAAAATAATTATGTTGTTAACTCAACTTTTGAAGTAAAGAAATGAAAAAAAATAAAATTTCTCTCGCAGTATTGCGTATATTTTCACCGTGAAAAAGTGAAATAGACGAATCTTGTGAACTGGAAGTTTATTCTTTTCGCTCCAAGGATTAAGAGAAGATGCGCTGTTGAAAATATTGTTGCTTTATTCATACACAGTTGTAACCGACTGAAAAACCGGTCATGTACTTTCTATAGAAGGTTATTTGCCCGTTGAACCCATCTAAGACCGGTAAACAGAGTACGTCGATCTTTTCCAGCAATGCGTACGGTTTGCAAAAACTATATTTTTCCGTCCTCCTTCTTTCCAGTATATGTAATCTCCTATAGGGCATCTGAAAATCAGAATCATAATAATTAAACGTGTGCATAGTTGTGTACTTATGGCAGGCGTACGGTGTGTAGCGGAGCACAAAATGCTACACCCAAGAAATTTTACTGAAAAAAGTCGAAAAGTGAAAACGTAGCCCGAAAATGAACTTTTTTGGTTCAAATTGAAAAATAAAATAAAATGAAACGAACGAAAGATAATAATTCGTTGTTAAGTCATTAATTTTTTCTAAATTTTTTCCGAGTGGTAATTTCACTTTGGGGGAGGGGGATGTTGTTGATGAGTGAAGATCAGAGGAACTTTGCTACACAGAGGGAAAATAAAAGTCGTCGGCCATGTGAACTCAACTTGTTCTTTCCAATCTTCGTCGATGAGGAATGTCTTTGACGAGTAAATAATATTCTAGGGGTACTCTGGAAGCACATCAGCTTTTTATTCAGACATTTGCGTGTGGAATTTCGTTTGCACGCATTTTTTCAGTCTCCTTTAAAATTTAAAAACTGCCTCATTCTGTCTGTGAAACATTGCTCAAATATACCTACTGAAAAACTGTCAGCTTTTGCCAAAGGCAGTGGCTTCATTAAAAAGTAGCATGATTTTTTGGGTATTTTGTTGATTGATTATAAATATCTGAGACCAAAAGGGAGAATCCAACTTACTTTTGTCCAAATTATTGTCGACGTAATTTTTTAATTTTACAGATTTTAATGTAATAACGAGCGTTACTCAAGGTGCTTTGCCCCTTTCGCTGCCTCAATTCATCAGTGGCGGCACTGAGGGGGAGCAGGCTGGGCCCCAGCCCATCCAAAAAAATTTCTCCCTCCCCCCCCAGAAAAAATGTTTTCCCCTCAAATGAACTGAAAATCAGAAAAAAAAAGGAAATTATAGAAAAAAAAAACAAAAAGTCGACTTCAGCATCAATTTTGGATGTAAACATTTTTTAATAATTTTTCTCGGTCCCCCTTGGCCCACTCTAAAGAAAAAAGGCTAGTTCCGCCACTATAGAGTATAGACTCGAAAATATTTTTTGAGCGAGAAAAACAGCTTTAGGGAGATTCCCTCTAGTTATTAGAATTTCAAGTAAACTGTAAGTCCTCAGGAATCTGAGTCGTAATCGAATTCATTAATTTAAACCGACATGATAACTTGCAAAGAATTTCATCGGCACCTTTTTCTCCTCAAGGTCAGCCAAGTGCATATTAGCCTTTGCTATCTTCACTGATGCAAAAAGTATTTCAAAAAACCCGTTCTATTCTACCTACATCTGGGACGGATAGTTCATTGACGCGAAAATTAAATTCTTTCTTCTCTTCTGGTTTTCTTTTCGTTTCTCTTCTTATGTTCGTGTGCTCTTCCATAGTCGTTGGTATTTGATTGGATATATTGAGAGTTGAACCTTTTGTTAGGTTATATGCTGAAAGTACATACATAACAGAATTTAAAGATCATTCATTATTATATTATAAGTTTTTATCCAACTGGTATCTGCTAGTTCTTGTTGTGTGATTTTACTCACCTCGTAGCTACATCAGCAGAGTGTAACCAAATCGTAGAATAATTCATTGAAAACTACAGGATTTTATCTGAATACTGTCACTAGACGTTTTCTGTTCGCATTTCGAAGAAGTGCGGGTTCTTCTTTTTATTTGAAACTTTCCAATAGTCCGCAGTCAAATGAATAAAAAAAAAAATAATTGATGTGCGATCCTTAATCCCGCTGTACTATTGGGTGGGTCATCTGGAATAACATTCTAAGTCTTCTCACTCCCTCTTGGCATTTTAGCTGTGGGGGTTAATTTCGTCTATATATTCGTAAATATAGAATTTAGGGAGGGCGGATGTCAATTTACGTTTAAAATTTAATTTTCTACACAATTTATAACTTTCCAACGATATCTCAATTGGTATATTTTAGTGGCCATTTGGAGAACCAGTCACAATAATGTAAAGTGGTTTTTTGTACTCGAATGCGTATCTCCTGATTCAGTTACTAGAGCTTTAGTACTTATTGTCTACTCCGTTCCGTATAAAAAATGACAACAAATTACGAAAAAATAAAGACGAATTTATTCGTATTCACATGTGTAAAAACATCACTCCTCCAAACAAGAGGATCGAATTCATTATATTAAATAACATCTAGGACTGAGCGAAAAAATTGAGATACAATTGGTTGACGTACACGTGGTAAATTTATTTTGATCACAGCTGAAATTTATACTCGGCTCATTTTGAGGCTGCAAAGAAACAGAAGCCAGTTTGTGGGTCTCTAGGGGAAGAGGAATGGTTATAATTTACATTTATTAACAAGATATAGCATCGCTTCTGATTATTGCTGGCATAGCAGCAGTGATCAAAGCGCCGCATATATTGTTGCTAAATGTGAATTTATGTTCGATTTTTGCAATTTCGAAATGAACGAAGTATAGTCGCCGGTCATACTCAAGCTTGGTGGGTGTACGAAACGGCATGTGGTCCGTGGACGATGGCCGTGTGCGTGGCTGGCTTGACGAACGGATAGAACGGATGCGACGAGTAGCTGATGGGTGCCACAGCTGAAACGATGGGATAGCTTGCTGGCAGAAGACTTCTCTTCTGGCGGCTGGCTACTTTGGCGTATTCGGCGAAGTGGGCCGCTTTGGCGTGAGCCACGTCTGGAGTGTCGGCCAGATGGCCGTCCGGCAAGACTACGGGCGGTGCGGCGTAGTAAGAGGGCGAGTGCGAAGCGTAGACTGGGTAGGCGCCGCTGTGGTAGGAAACGGCGGCTGGGGCAGCGCTTCTGGCGGCGGCGGCTGCGTATTCGGAGTAGTGCGCCGATTTGGCGGCGGCTACTTCGGGGGTGTCCAAGATGTGGCCGTCGGCGCCGACGACTGGGTGCGAAGCGTAGGAGACTGGGTGCGAAGCGTAGGAGACTGGGTGCGAAGCGTAGGACACTGGGTGCGAATCGTAGGGGACTGGGCTGTAGTGGCTGGCCACTTTGGCCTTTTCGGCGAAGTGGGCGGCTTTGGCGGCGGCCACCTCGGGCGTGTCAGCTAAGTAGCCTTCCGGGGTGACGACGGGGGTGTGCGTGTATGGCGAGTAGTATGCGGATGCGGCGTACGGGGCGACGTAGTGGTTGCCGCGTTTGGCGTGCTCGGCGAAGTGGGCGGCTTTGGCGGCGGATACTTCGGGTGTGTCGCTGATGTAGCCGTTGGGAGTGACAACTGGGCTGGCGTACGAGTAGATGCTACGTTTGTAGAGCGAGTGAGTCTGGGCCAGAGCTTTGGCGTGGGCGGCGAAGTGAGCTTCTTTGGCGGCGATCACTTCGGGTGTTTCTTGGGGAACGACCGGTACGTCTAAGTGTGGCACCGCAGCGACTGGAACTACGTGCGCTGGGTGAGCTACGTGCGCTGCTGGAGCTACGGGCAGATCGTTGGAAGTTACTCGGTATCCGTCGGCATCAGCGACGTAGCTGGTCTGGTGGATCTGTCCGTCGGGTTTCACGTAGCTGTAGCTTCCTACTTTGTTACCGTGAACGTCCTGTAAATATTCCATCATCATATCAGTTTTCGTTATTTTATGGTAAACTAGAGACGATTTTGGAAATGAAATCGTTTGTTTTTTTTTGAAAATGTTGCAGCTTCACACCATCAGACGCATCGTGTTGAATCATTGATTGAATTGTGCAACTTAGATCTCCATTGTTTTATATTTTTAATTTTCACTACCCCAAGACTAAAATTTCTGTCTCTTAGATGGTTATATATTTGGGTCTATGATGTATATCTGTTACCGCGACCATAGGCTGATTTGGCTTGATATATTTCTCTTTTTTTTGTGGGGAGGGGGGTTGGGCTAAAATTGTTTTTAGAAGATACTTGATGAGATGATTGAAAAAATATAATGTTTTCAAAAATGCCAGAGTTAAGTGCAAATGAATTGATATTTTAGTTTTTTTTTTTGAACTCGGGAGGGGGGCTTATGGGGTTTTCTCTAGAGAGATGATTCCAGCTTTAGGGGGCTCAGCTCCCCCTGTCAACAGTCTACCCATGATATCTACTTGTATGAGCGATACTAGATCAAAAAAGAAAAATCTAATGCTATAGAGATCTGAGTTCAATTATGGGGTACAATATCACCTTAGAGGATTAAAGTAGTTTTTAAAAGTTTTTGAAAAAAATAAAATTGAATGTTTGCTATCCCAGAAGGTTTTTATGTCAAACATTTCTTTCTTTTCGCTGCTATCAGCTATTAATATACATTTTTATGCTAGTGATTACAAAAAGTGAATTTTACTATCCTCAAGAAGTCAGAAAGTAAAAATCTCATTTTTTGAAATTTTGAACATAATCACAATTTTTTCGTAAAAAAACTCACATTACAAATAATTTCCCGTTTGAATTCAACCTCATGTGGGACTCGCACCTTGTTACATGTCCCTTCTAGAAGAAAAATAATTTTTAGACTGTATAGTAGGACCCATATTCGGATTGTTTCAACCCATATTCAAATTGTTTCACTTCTGTTTCATTTTTTTAACTTAAATAATATTTCTTTTTGGTGTTGTGAATAATTTTATCGGATACTATTGGAAAACTTTTATGTACTCACTTGCACAGCGTGATGAGCTTGTTGTGGTTCTGAGTGACCGTAGCTAGTCTGACCGTAAATGTCCGAAGTTTGGTATTGAGATTTCAGTTCTAACGGTGCATGAGTAGAGATCACTGAGTATGGCTGGTTGTAGTAGAATGGATAAGCGGATTTAGCATAGTACGGCGAGTATAGCGGGTAACCATGACTAAGGGGTGCGTATGCAGAGTAAGAGTAGCCGATGCTTGGTTCAGCCAAGCAACTTGCAACGCAAAGACCTAATACCGCCTGAAAAAAAAAACAAAAAAAACATTCGACGTGAATTTTCCATGCATGCCGAATTCAAACAATTTAAACTTCACTCATGATTATTTTTGGTTTTTCTATTTTATAGTAAAAAGTCTGAATTCAAGAACTTTTATACTCTAGAAAAATGAGAACGTGGAAATAAAATGATGTTTATGAGCAACTAAATCGTACAGATTTTATTAGAAACATTCATCTGTGATTCTACATTATAGTAATTCAGATGTTTTAAAACTTCAACATTTTTTCAATGCAATTTTTCCATCCACCCCCTCCCCATAAATCCACAGAAAATTGGTCTCTACTCTGATCCAAAAGAGAAACATAAAACTTTTTACCAAGTATTCCAATAAATGAATAGTACAAATCTGCAAATTAAGCCAACCGTATTGGTCACGTGTTCTATGTTTTTCTTTTGGAATAGAGTTCAGACAAATTATCCACAGATCTGAAGTGATTTCATCATTGGAAATTTCATTAAGTACTTAATAGAATTTAATTTCAATTTTTAGTATTTATTATTATCACTTTTTGACATTTTTTTCGCAAAGGTAATAAAAAGAATTACTTAATGTAAGTCTAAAGTCTAAACTTCTTGCCGAAATATGAAGAAAATTTTTAAAATTTATCAGCCAAAAAAGTACATTCAGTATATTTTAATTTTTGTTTTTCAGTTGTGGTTTTTCTTTTTTACCCAGTTTTAATTTTCAAAATACATAATTGTAAAGTTAATTGTAATAATTTTTTTTGGCTTTAGCAATAAAAGCTTATACGACTGCGTAAAAACTGAAAATCAAAATTTTTAGGTAAAAAATTTTATTTCCATGTGCATTCCACTTTAATTTTTTCAAAGTCTTAAGAATCCAATTAATTTTTTCTTTTATTCCCTCCAGTTTTGTTATATAAAGTCTACTTTCTACTCCGTGTTATAGTCAAATAATAAAAAGCGTTTTAAAATCAATTAACAATAAATTCTTATTTTAGGTATTTTGAATTTGCATTGTTCGAAAAAAAAATTCAAATTGAATTGGCACTCTTTTTTCTTGAAAACCTGGTATACCAATAAATTAAAATCGATTATAAAAAATTTCTTTACTTTTTTTAATTTAAAAATTTTTAGTTTCTATCACTTTCGATCGAATCCTAGTAAAATCAAATTTTTTACTTGTGCAGTTTCTAAACTATAAGAAATAAAATTTAGTTTCGATTTGATACACTTATTGTGCTCAGCAATTTTTAATGTTTTACTCTTCATTTAATATTTGAATAAATGAGAAAATTTTTGAGTAGATAATAGTTAATGAAATTTTCAACTTTTCTTAATTAAATGTAATAATTTAAAAAATAGATGAAGTTGACCAACGATCAATTTTCATTTATAACTGGACACATCACTTTTTAAAACGTATATAATTTGTATAACAATAGTACTTTTAACACTTGGCTCACTAATATCATTATTTCACCGTTGCATGAAAAATATTGAAACATCATCAAAAAATAAGAAGAAAAAAAAAACTTGGAAAATGAAAAATTAAAATTTTAATTCATTATTTGAAAAAAAAAATCACTAAAGTTTTTTCCTTCGATTCAATGTTTAAAAAATTTCTTATTGACGCATTGATTGTATGGTCACTTCTGTATCACTAAATCTAACATATCGCCGAATTTTAGGATAAAATTAATATTTTATAAATACTCACCAAAAACATGTTTAACCACGTAAAGAAAGAGACGATTTTAGCAAGACAATGCACAACTTTTTAGGATGTTTTTACACTGTTACTGTTTCTTACTTGAGGTTGATTATATATAGGCATAATTCAAGGACTAATTACGCCTTCATTTCCAAAACTTCCTCTTTTCTAGCGTATTAGTGAGTAAATCGAGGGATGGGTGGATATCTAGTGTAGAATTCCAGTTTTAACACCCTGTTTTGTGCATTATGCGTTTTATTATTCTTGGCCTTTGAAAAAGTAGAGCGAAGAATGCTCGTTTGGACGACATTACATAATTTTTTAATTAAGGAGTCAATTCGGTTTGTGCCGCTGTACTTCTTGTCTGCGCTTGTCTGTGGTTCTGCTGGTCACTTTTTTTCGCGTCAATTTGGAATTGCATGCGATGCACTCATATTATGACTGTGTTGTTTGTTGGGAGATCTTCTCTAAAGTTTTCATCTCGTAGAGCGAAGCGTTTGTTTATTTCATGGTTTAAAAAAAAAAAACGTCTGACAAATTATGTACTGTTTCAGTTATGCTCGACTTATAATAAATTTCATTTTAAAATCTGCAATATTCGAGCGTGTAGATTGTGTATATCACGATTATTTTCAGTTATTTGATTTTTTTTTTTTACAAACACCTATCATTCTTTCTTTTTTTTTTTCGAAAATAATCACGAATTGAGATGGAAGTGTGTTGTGTACCGCATTTTGTCATTCGTTTTCCCCAAAAATTTTGTTTCAGTTTCTTCCGTTTTCCAATGAGACCTTCATACTAGTTTAGGTGATTTTGGAAAATATTTTTAAAATTATTGCTTACTGTTTATATTAACTACTTTTTTCACCGAGTATTTATTTTTATTTCCATTTAATCGACATTTTTTATATTCTCTTGTTATGTTCTCAAGTTTGAGGTGAATTTTATTTAAAAATTATTTTCATATCTTCTTTCCTAGTCTGTCGGTTATCGGTATCGGAAACGAAGTTTCAAAGTTGATGTTATTTTTGAAAAATTGAAAAAAGTTGAGCATTATCCTAATCGATGAAGTATGAGAAACTAAAGGCAAAGAATGTTTTTGGCTGTTGCATATGTTGAAGTACTTGCAGTGTTAAATACTCTGTATAGTGAGAAAATAGTTCGTGACAGTTGCGGATTATAATTTCTGCTTTCTTCATTTTGTATCTATTATATAAGGTGTCCCAGTTTGAGGTAGCAAGCCAGCACGGATACACAGAACTCGCGTAGATGAATTGACTCGTAGTACCAATTTTTGCCTAGACTCAAAATTGAAGAGGGCTAAAGTCTTACCCAGTTTTAAAATTCATTGTCTGCGCTAGCTTTATATTCTGAAAAGTTATGCTTAAAATGATTATTTTTTTCATATTCATAATATTGTCCCTGCAATGGTTTGCCCGAAGTTAAAATTGAAAGGCTACAATAATAAATTGCTGGTGTGAAAATTCGAGTATTCTAAGCTAACTTTAAAAAGTTATGCTTGAAATTATTGTACTGAAAGACTCTTCGATTTAAGCAATGTGTGCTTGCATAAAGTATTTTGTATCTCGTAAATTGAACTCCTTGTGGTTTATATGAGATCGGTGGTCACTGGTCACAGACGGAGAAATCTTATTCTTGTAATGGTTGATTTATACCAAATACTCAATATTCAACAACGGTATAAGTACGTACATGAAGTTCGTTCATTTGCGAACTTTTAACTTTGTTAGTCAAGCATTGTTTGCCATTATATGATTCAATCTAAATTCGATTTAGATTGAGTATAACATTGCTACCAGCTTAATCCGACTCAGTCACGGCATAACTGAATCAACTTCAGAGTGTAAATAAAATCAATTAACAAAACAAAGTTGGTCCCATCAGTGCTGTCAACTTTGATTATGTCCACTGAAGTCCAATGAGTTGTATAAAATATGATATTAAAAAAAAAAACTAATTTAATATGCAAACTTTTAGAGACGTAGCTACGCTCCTCTGCGTGTTATGAACCTTATAAATTCTTTACTCTTATAGTTAATTATAAGTTGACAGATAATTCTCCATTAAAAGTATATGTTTCATGTTGGATAGTATTCTACTGAGACTCACAAAAAATTTTACAATGTTCTGGCGTTATTTTCCCGAGATGAAAATTATTTTGTAGCCACCAGCCAAATAGAGATAAAATAGATCTTATTTATTCTCATTGTTAGAAGTCAGTTTTTGTCGATTGAAATTCATCATTTTACTTAGGAAAGTACATTTAATTTTTTCCTCAGTAAGACGATGACCTGCGAAGTATAGATGTAGGCAATATACATGTAAGCCCCTTCGAATGACGAGTAAAGAGATTTTTTTCTATTAGTTGAAAAATTTAAAATCCGAACAAAACAATTATCCACGATTTTTCATAACATTGAAGTCGCATTTAAGTAAGCCTTGGAAAAGGATCATTGTCGGGGTCCCGGAGAAACATTGGCGGAACCGCCTATGCTGGAGGCAAGGCTACTCGCCTCTCGACTAAATTATTTTTTAAAAGTGTCATTACTGTCATTATGGCCGTGCATCACGAGAAAAACAAATAAGAAGAAACGTGTATTAATGATCATTATAATGTGTATCGAAGAGTATTCACTTAGGTTAAGTGCTTTTAGATTTTAATTTAGGTATATAGGTATACATATACGTACTTCTTTTAACTAGAATATTCAAATTAGTGATTCTCATAGCCTGTTTTGGTGGAGGAGGAAAACTATTCACTGCCTACAGTAAATGATTGTAAAACATTATCGTTGTACGATTTTTCAGGAATGTTTAAAAGTACCTAATTGATTTTCTTCGAGACGATTAAAATGAATTGGTACTGGTTTGTACTTGGTGCCCATGAAAAATGTTCGAAATGTAAAAATGATGGCCTTTATTTTTACTCGCGGCGATTATTTTTGGTCGTTCAGATTCGTTGATTTTTGAAAGAAGTGATCCACACTTGATTAGGTAATCTACTGGGCCTTTTTAATTTGAGGCAAAAAAAAAACAAAAATTGTTATAAATAATAAAAATACAGAAAATCCAATGCGATTAATTTCCAGGTTTACACGCAGTTTAATATGGGCTAAAGAAAGTATAGTGTTGAATTTATCGAAAATGTCCTATCTAGCTCAATAATAATGGAGGAAGGTGAAGTTTTAAACCTCTTTTTGAAAATTTAGTTAGGCTTTTTTTGGGCAACATGGTCTCGAAATACTTTGTCTAACTCAGGAAGTAGTTTTTTTTGTTGTTCCAGTGTCCTCTTGCGAACTATTGAAAAAACCAACGGGTGGTTGTATACAGTGTTTTAACTTTGAGTTAACACTGACTTGACCCCCCCCCCCCCCCTGTTTCTATAATTAACTTAGTGTCGCATCACAGAAAAGCCAGCACTGTACAATTGGTTGTAATTAATTGTTCCCAGGCCATAATGTTCGCTTTCTAAAATTAGTCATTATGCCCCTCATTTTTTAATGATTTTTCAACTTAATTAAATTTTTCATTTTCTTAGAACAATTTTTTTTTTTTTGGTAGAAAAACGTTTTGAATTATTAAATATAAGTAAATAATTTACCCATTCAAAATGGAAGTAAATATTTTAAAATTTGCCCTCGATTTTTTGTTTTAGTAAAATTTCTGTAGAAAATTTCTGTAGCACTTTTGCATCAAAAATATTTCTGCATTTTGTAAACTCGAAGTTTTAGTTTAATGTGACAGCGCCATGCGATGTACTTGCATTCTTTTATTTGCATTGCGTTTAATAATACTGTAGATCACTATTGCTTGAACTACATTACAATATATCGATTTGTGCTTAATTTTTATCTAATTAAATGCTAATGCATTCGTGTCGTAGATCACGTCGATAAAATTGTGCGTTAATTAGTATTTGCTCCTTCGCAACGAGGAAGAAAAACACGTTAAGTGTTTTTATCGCTCTATAAAATCTATGTGGATTTTGATTTTTTTTTTCTTCTCATATGTTCACAGAGTGAATGGGGTAATGGTCAGTTTGAACAGTGCTAGCTAGTAGCTATAGATAGAATTTTAAAGGTTAGCCCTACTCGTTAAATATGAGGCAGGACGTATAACCCGTTGGCTGCGAGTATCTATTTTGGCCTTCGAATAATTCGACCATTTTTGAAGATCCAGATGATAATTACGTAAAAATTGTTAGTTATTTGAAATTACACTTTTTTTTCTTTTTTTTTTTGTACCGAGAACAATGGATAAGTAAATGCGACGAGTAGGCATATTCAATTTGAGTTTCAATAGAGGAAATGAAATTTTATTTAATATAATTTCAACCTACATCTTTCGATTGTTATAAATGACTCTTTTGGTTATTCATTTATGAGTCGTGAACTTGGCATTCAGAGTTTTGACGTTGGTTTCGAGGGTGCTGGCAATTCATCAAATATATATATTCGTCTGAATAAACTGCCATTACTTCCCATTTCAGTTCCGTCTTATTTCTAGTTCATCTGGGTACCCTTGAGTGGATAATTTTCACGACTTACTCGTCTTATACTCAAGTATATTTCGCTGCTTTCGACATTGTAAACTGTGTAGTTATACTGTCGGAGAGCACAAGACAATTTTACTGTTCATTGATTGCTTGCTATAGATTCTTAAATTGAAGAGTCCAGAAGTGCTAAGTATATTTTGGTGGTGAGAAATTACGCCTGTAAAAATATGTTATGCAATTTGTCGTATAAACATGGTGTACGTTTTGCTGGTTTTATTATGGTTTTGTCCGCCTAAAAGTTGCATTTGGCACTTTTTGGAATCGGGTCATAGTTGTATTTTTATTGGTTTTAGTTTGTTTTTCGCTTGTTCCTGTTTCCAGTTTTACACTTGGCACTTTTTAGAATCGGATTTTTCAATTGTAATGAGTTTTTATGGTCAGTTTTGAATTGCGATCACAATTATTCTCGCTGGCTTGATTCATAATGAGGAATGGTGACTAGAAAATCATTGATCTTGATACTCCAGTACACCCATTGCGACTTTTACCACACTCGTTAATCATTTTGTCGCCACTTTTTTTCATATAAGTATCGAATTTCATTGCGGAAAATTATATCGACATTCCATCTCGTACATTGGAGTTACACGGTACTTTTTATTAACTTCTTTTTTTTTTTTTTTCTATTTATTTATTCTTTCGCTGGCCTTAACGAAGAATATGGTATGACACGTGAAACACGCTGAAGCCAAAATAGTAATTATTATTGAACTTGATGCCTTCGGCCACCGATTCAACCTTGAAGAATTTATCCGGGTGCTCCTCCCATATTAAACGGTTTTGAACCAGAGCAACCTAATGTTATCGAACGAGTTCCTATTTGAAAAAAGCATTGCTAATTTTTTCCCTCTTTCTCTCTTGTTATGGATTGTAACGTCCTGTATAATTTGCTGAAAATGCAGTACACCGCCTGCAACTATAAAGAAGTTAATGTGCATTCTGCATAAAAGGTGTCTAAAAGATGGAAAAATGCTTTTCTCCTTCTTTGGTATTGCTTAAGAAACTTGATCTGTAAATTTATTAATATGTTCCTATCGTTATTGAACAAACGTTTAGTAGTAAAGATAATTTTTTTTTTAAACAAATACATTTGAAATAAATCCTAATTTGTCATCAAAAATGATAAATGTTTCGAAAATTGAAGAAACAGGATTTTTCGCTCCTCAAAAATATCTTATCTTCTGTTTAATAAAATCCAATGTCTGGATGTCTGTCCCATACTCGAATGTATAAAAATTTTTATTTTGTGATTACTGATACAAAGTTTTTGAACTTATTATATTAGGAGAAATTTCGGTTCAATTGAAATATATTAGCAAATTATCGAATTATCTGTCTCCAAGCTACTGAATGATGAAAACAATTTGGCTGAAAAAAGCACTGTTCATTCGGACATTGCATATTTCAAAATAATCTCCTGATAAAAATCAGCATCAGATACCAGTCATCAAATTGACCCAACACACGTGTAATTTCTCCAGTATTTCACCCTGAATCCAAATCTGCGACCCGTTTTGCTCTGTGTGCATCGCGATTTAGACCCATTTAGGAGCATTTTTTTCACTTTTTTTATGCCATATCTCGCTTGGCGACAACCGCCGCCAAAAACGACTTCCAGATTCGTGTTCAGTGACCTCAAAAATCCCCATAGCAGTGCTAAAACTAGAAAAAAATTTTTTGAAAAAGAAAAAATTGAAGAAAAAAAACCAAGGGGGGTTAAACTTGCCATTTTGGCCAAAATTGACGATTTTCAAAATTTTCCACGAGACATGCGCACAGTGCGTAATTTTTCACTCTGAATCCGAATCTGGAGCCCGTTTTGCTCTACGTCGTGATTTAGACCCATTTTGGAGCATTTTACACTTTTTTTGGCCATATCTCGCCGGGCAAAAGTCGACGCCAGAAACGGCTACCTACACTGTGGAACGAAATTTCTTCCTCACTTTTCTAAAATTGACAGTGGAATTGTTTTGGAAATGAAATACTACATTACTTCAACACGAGTAGGTAGTTGTCAAACAAATATCTCAAATTGAAAAATTTTCAAGCATTTTGCAAAATATATTTCAATAAGATTTCAATACTTAATATTTAAATGCTACAGGCGGGTCTGCAAAAATGCAATCTGAAGACATGTATTGGAGCATAACCATATTATTATTTGTATTTATTGGACCTGTAAAGTTGAAGTTCAATTTTTTTTCTCTATTGAAAATCATGTTAATTTGTTGACCTTCGTTTGAATTGTTTGAAAAATTTTTCTTTTACTTATATGAGAGTAAATTTATAGAAGATGGTTGTATCTGGTACTCAATGCATTTATGAAAGGACTTTGAATAATGTTCGTTAATTATTATGTACGATCAATGAGTACCCATAGTACTTTAATTTATCAAAAAACATAAAATTACGGCTTGATTCTGAAACCGATTTCCTGAGTGACTGCTGATCAACAAATTATCATAGCCTGATACAGAAGCGTGAGATTTTATTAATTTAGTTCAGTTTTCAACAAATTTTTTCAATCGATATTTTTAATCTCACTGCTTACGTGTGTCATTTTACATACGTAATATAAGAAAATGTGTATCGTCTGTCCAAAATAAAAAAGGGCAGCCACTACCTACGTTTTTCAGGTTTTATTGGTGCTCCTAAAAGATTACATTTACCAATAAGTTATATCATTAAAAAAAAAAAGAAAAAGAAAGACTCTAAAATGAAAGTAAATTTTTTGTTTCACTTTTATAAGAACCTGAATACAATTTTGTGACATAAAAAGGACACATAAATATCCATTATCTATAAATATATTTTTCTAAATGGAGACTATTGCTTGTAATATTTGTACAGCAAAAAAGTAAATGTTTGTCCACTGCGACTTCTTCGTCTATACTCGCACCATCTTTCCACTTCATCGATCGGTGTTTGGTGAATTAGTTAATTGAATCTGGTCTTCGATTTTTTGTGATTTATATGATACAATTATTTGGTTCAGCGACAATAATCAATATTTACACCGCACCACCTATCTATTTCAAGAACGACATATATTTCGCACATTTTTTCGACTAGACTCTTGTAGGTCGTCTGTGAACCTAGGTATGCAAGTAATTTGATAAAAATCTGCGGCCAAGTATATCCATATTTCATTTTGAAACGAGTTCTTCTAACCTGTGGACACCCAGCTCAGGAGGACAAGTGTGTTTGGAAATAATTTGTCATTTGTCGATTTAATCTGGTGCTCAGATTCTTTATGCGTTTACCTTCTTTTCTTCCACTTTTTTGTCCTTTCTTCCCTCATCGTGTGTAAAATTAATTATGGAGTAAAAATGTGTCGTATTAACCGTTTGACAACTCTGTTTGAAAAACCACACCTCTGAAAATCATAATAGGATCGAAGATATGGCGTAATTTGCATGCCATGTAAGTTACACTTACACTTGTGAATAATTCTACTCACGCGTGCCCGCATTCTGTTGTGTACTAGTTTTGTAATTTACATCATGAGAGAAAAAAAAATTTCTTATTTTTATTGAAAAAAAAAAAAATGTATTTGCATGGGCGTTAATATAGAGAATTTGAGAGAAAAGTATTTGCAAAAAAAAAAAAAGGAAAAAAAGTAATAATATCGACTTCTGATAATATTATTTTACAAATATAAGTAAACGACATCGACAGATAAATGGAGCCCATAAAGATAACTCCTTCAAAAGTTCCATTTACTGTTGGATGGTTTTTGCTATATTTCTTAATGATTTTTCTTGGTGCATGAAAGGGGAAAAAAAAAAATCAGTAATCAGTATCACGGTGAAAGAATTTGTACCTTCAGTCGGTATAGTCTAGCATTTTTTCCCTTCTTCTTAAAATTGTTACTTAATTCCTCTCGGACACACTATGCGAAACCTCTTTTCGCCATAATTTTTCGTCCTATCTGAGGTAATTGGTGCCCATAAATTTATTCGCACGCGGTTTATTTTTGTAACCGATGCTGGTTTTTATTCGTTTAAAATTTATTAATGCGTATTTTTATCGTGGAGCCACCTATATTTCTTCAACCAAGTGGCTATTGTTCGAATAATATGCACGAGATTGAAACCAATATACTTTATCAACTGGTTTAGTACTTTTGCAGAGCAGCGTATAAATTATGAAAAAAATTACTATTTATATACCGTTTTAACGATGATTTTTTTTTCTTTATTCTGCCAGGAAATGTCCTCTCGTGAGAAATTTTATATTCAGGTCAATAATGATTTTTGTTTGAAGCCATTTATGCCGGGGTCTTCAAATTTTACGGAAAAGTATATACGGTTTCATTATTTTGAGGAATGACCTATATTTAGGACCTATTTACTTTATAGATCTTGCTAAGTCTTATTTTATTATTGTTGGTTTTACTTGTACACCGTCAAGTCGAGTGAACGGAGCCAAAAAAAGTGTTTTTCATAGTATCTTTAGTTGTAAATAAAAATTCACAAAAAAATTTACACTGCTTTATTTTTCTTTCAAAATTAAAAAAACAAATCTCAGTATAGCTCCTTGGAAAACTGAATAGAGCCTTAAAATTCTGTAGAAAAATGTTGAAAATATATTTTCTTGATTTCATAGACATTTACATGTATTATTTTGGTATTATTTTGAAAATATTATCAAGTTTGTTAAACCAATCTCTTATAGTTATTTGTAAATACATTTATGTATGTAGTTCAAATATACCTTTTCGGGGAAAAAAAAAAAAAGTCTGTAAATCTGGCACTGCATGCCCATTTTTTTAAATGTTTGATTAAGTCAGCTTGTTAGCTGAAATTATGATAATTATTTTTTAATTTTACCGTAAATAACACATTTTTGCTTTACTTGTATGTTGCAGGCAGTATATCAGAAGTGAGCGAATTTTGTAGGACGAAAGTATGCGAAGCCAATCTGACAATGGAGATCGCTCAGCTATTGCTTTCGTTGCTACATGGCTGGGGGCTGAGCAAAGACTTGGATCAGCTGTGCGAAGCAACGTTGGGATTATTGCGGCCGATGGTTCCCGTTTCATTTGGTGTGATTTCGAAAGGAGGTAATGAGAGAATTCTTTATGTTAATTCAGCTTATGTTTGAATATAATTTATTTATCATACAATATAAGATTGCAGAGTGAGATATTTTATATGAGTGCAAATGGTGCTTAAAAAATTGACGAGTGTCAAAACAACAGAAATATAACTGACTGAGAATTTATTTTCTATGCCATAAACGTCTTCGTTTTGCTCATATGCGGCAATCGTGAGCCAAGAATAGTGTCTTGAGACATCTCATTTCTGTATTTGAGAATGAGAGTGTTGAGTGGGAGTCGAGGTTTGCTCGGTTATAAATATATTCTGGCTAAATTCACGACTTTTCTGAAGCCTAAACGGTGTGCCCCTATTTCAGTGACTGAAAAATGTTCGAGCTCGTCTTACTGATTTAGAAAAGTTGAAGCAGAAACAGCTAACTAAAACGAGCCATCTCGCTAGTCACTACTCTTGTTTTTGCAGCGGATGTTTCGAAAAGCCAAATTCTGAAATTTTTCATGTTTCAACTTTTTTTCTTTACTTTTTTACTTTATTCTTTGCTGTCAAATTTTTTTTGGCGTATGTTATTTGTATATAAAAGTGATACATTTGTTTACCTTATTATCCCTATCTCAGGGTATATGAGTTTGCTATTACCCACCTGGCAGCTGTATTTGGAGCAAAAACCATCGATTTCCGAGAAAAATGACATCTCATCCTCGTCAAATTTGTCGTACGAACGTTTGGAAATGGAAAGATTAACTAATTTATTCACGACTACCGTTCACTGGGAGCTCAGCACCACCATTACCAGCAATCACTTGCTGACCATCATTGCACTGGCTAATACTCTGATGTCTATGAATAATGCATCGTTTGTGGCCGAACAAGAACGAAATCGTAAATTACATAGGTATAAATTTATTTTACAGAATGTTCTGGTTTGTGGCTTCTCGGTAAATTAATTTCTGAGCTTTTTCCAGACAAGGTACGAGAGCGAGTAACAATTGGAAATTAGAAGAAACCGATGAGACAATTGCTACTCAACAAAATCTTATAAAAAAAGGGTGGTCATTGCTGGCTACTCTGCACGGTGTTTTATTACCAGATATGGTTGTACAAAATGGTTCGAAAACTTTCAAACGGCCTCAGATCGAAATGATGGCTCGTCGCTGGCAGCATCATTGTTTAGAAGTAAAATAAAACTCTATAATGATTTTCAAACGCCTGCACTAGCTGAAATGGGACTAATTTCCTTAGCGAAATTTTGAGGGCAGGCAGAATATAAAACATATTATTGTATTTTTAATCTCGAAGTTAGAAGATTATGAGTTGCAATCGATGAATAATATTGTTTTGTCTGTGAAAAAGAGATTTATAGTTTTGCAAATTGTGAGAAAAAAAAATTTCGCATGGAATCCCTTTTTTGGGGGGGAGGAAGGGGAGGGCGCTATCTTTATTTGGTTGAGGATCTCGGGGAAAAAAAATTTTTTTTTTTCTTTCAGTAATACGTAAATGCTAATAAATTATGTAATTTTATTCAGGTACGAGAAGCAGCCCAAACGTTGTTATTAAACGAGTTGAAACGTCTTGGACCAAAAGGAAGAAAAACTCTAGTCGATCATTGGGCAAAATTTTTGCCTGTTTCCGAAATTTTAGAAAATTCTGCAATTCGCAAACACCATTCCATTTCCAGTCAGGTAAATTCTTATAATTTCTATTTTTCATTTTTGAATAGAAAAAAAATTTCAATTTTCATTTTGTTAATATTTAAAAAAAAATTATTTTCCACTTCTCTCAGATTCTTTCCTTCGACTATTAGGTTCCTATTTTTTCGAATTTTTTTGTTTTATTTTACTGGAACCATTATTACTTTCCGTAGGGTAATGCCGATTCCGATTTATCTCCCCCTGCTTCAGCTCCACAACCAGAAATTCATGATCTTGATGACGAAGAGGAAGAAGATGGTATTGAAGGTACATTTTAGAGATATTAATTTTTCATCTTTGCTTTATGGAGTCTGAAATATTTTATGTGTATTTATTTTATAGAATTATGTTCGCGAAAACCGTCATCAGTAACAGAGCTGCGTCGAAAACAAACAACGGCGGTCGTGTTACTGGGTGTTATTGGAGCCGAATTCGGCCAAGAAGTCGGTAGTTCTAGCAGTCGAACTGAAACGAATAGATCGGAAGAGAGACGCAAGAGTTCGGTGGTCGAAGGATTCGGTATCGGTAACAATGACCTGGCCCGCCTTACCAGTAAGTGTCGAATTTTTTCTTCATATTTTAGCTATAATATACTATAGTGGCTGATTGCGAGAAAGATTCGTATTATATGATTCATACTATGCAGGTTTGGCTCTCACAAATCTATTGCTTTCGCCAAATTCCAAGTTACCAGCGCACACTGCGCAACGAAGAGCGGCCATCGATTTGATTGGTCGAGGATATACGATTTGGGAGCCTTATCTGGACGTGAGTAAAGTGCTGCTAGGATTATTAGAATTGTGCTCGGATGCGGATAGATTAGTTCCTAGGTAAATGAATTAACGATTGTTGCGAAATTTATTTGAAATTAAAAAAAAAAATGTTAGTAATTACGAAAGTATTTTTGGGTTTCAGTATGACATATGGTCTACCCTTGACACCAGCTGCTGATTCTTGTCGTACTGCAAGACATGCTCTGACCTCGATCGCTATAGTTCGTCCTGCAGCCTTCATTACCACTATGGCGAAAGAGGTAATAAACCCTGCTGTGTGAATATTTTGAAAAACGTCCTCAAGTATTTTATATATTGCAAGAAAAAAATATATTGCAATAAAGATTAGTAGAGGAAATTAAGAATTTCGATTTCATAGCTGAGACAGGTTACCTTTACATAACAGAAAATCAGACCTCTCAGGTAATTCAATAATTTCTCTAGAATTTTCCTTTTTGAATTTAGGTTGCGCGCTACAATTCAATACAGCAAAACCAGCAATCCATGAACGCAAATTTATCAAATAACGTTTTATATCGAGCAAAACCAGAGATACTTCGAGTGGTGGAAATGCTCATTACAAAGATGAATGCCGAAGTTATTGATTTACTCGTTGAAGTAACAGCTTTTATTTAATTTTCTGAACCACTAGTACTGAACGTGCGAGTTGAAAAAGAAAATTAGATCTGAAATAGCCATTAAAAAATAAATTCGAGTGCGTAGGTTTTTTTCAGATACACGAATTCTGTGATAATATCAGAATCGCATGTAGTAACCTCGTTATGGTTGTAATGTAATATTTTATGTTTCAAATAACGCAGGAGTGATTGATAAAATACAGAATACGGTTCATAAATTGTCATATAAATGTTTAAACGTGTGTCTAAAGGTAGAAAGAATATTCTAAGTAAAAAAAAAAATTTTTGCGTATGTTTCCTTCAGGGCCGGCGACGCAAATTTTCCCGGTGTGGTGCAGATTTCTCGACCACACCGCCCCCCCCAAAAAAAAATTGTTTTGGAAATTTATTAATAAAAAAAAAGAAATTGCGCTTCAACCTGAGAACAAAATTAATAACAAGAAGTCACAGTATAAATTCATTGTTGACATGTGGAAAATAAAAAATCTGAAATATTTGTTTTTCACGCTCAACTTTTCATTTTTTTGGGGGGATTCTTTTGAAATCTGGTGTGGTGCATTTTGTACAGTGCACCACATATTATATCGCCGGCCATAGTTTCCTTCCTTTTAAAATAATTTTCAATTCTTGAAAATTGATTAAAAATTTCCAAATTACTGTAACAGCTAATTCCTAAAAATAACATTTCCTTCGTCCGTCTAAAAGTATAGTAATTTTATGTTTATTTTCAAATTGCTTTGTGAAAGGGGTCAAGTTACAATATGAATTTTTTCCCCCACAAGATTAGCTCACACATTTTATTATAGCCGAATGCATCTATACATAAAAGTCCTCCCTTTCTCAAGAGTATAAGTTTTTGATGATTTCCTCAAAGTTGATTTCTATCTCTTGGCCTCTTTTACAGCTCGCACGTTCGAGTATTTTAATTTTAAAATGATATTTCTTTTTAATTTCGATGGAATATGAATTTTTTTTTTTTTCAGGTGATGGACATTATTTTACATTGTGTCGATCCGGGACACTTGAAAGCCAGAGGCTTGAACGAAGTGTTCCCGGCTATTTGCATTTTCAATCAAGTTAGTCACTGCCCGACCACTCGCCGAATAGCGGTGGGAGCTAAGAATGGAAGTATCGCTCTGTACGAACTTAGATCTTCGAAAAGTCAATGTCAGGTTCGTCGTGTTTCCAAGTTTGATTTCTGCTGAAACTTTTTTTTTTTTGAAAACTTTCAAGTCTTATCAGACTTCTTTTTTTCTCTCTCAATCTTGACAGATTATAGCAGCGCACAATGCTCCAGTCACAGCCAACGCTTTCTCGCCGGATGGAAAATCGTTAGTTACCTACAGTTGCGGTGAGAATAAACTCTGCTTTTGGCAGGTAAGTTTGTTTAAAAAACCTAGGAAATAAATAAATCTAGCCGTGATATCAGATTAACAAAATCTTTTCTTCGTGTTCCATTTTCTAATTGTAGACATCTACCGGAATCTTCGGATTGGGTAATAGTCAAACAAAATGCATTAAATCGTATAGTACATCACCTATTGCTGAATCAGCTAAGAAGAATTCCTGGAATCTCGCCAAATTAGTATGGATTAATTCGCGAACCGTTACCTTGATGCTGGCTGATAGTTCTGAAACCAGATTCAACATTTAAAATAGCAATTTATCGGGAATGTATTTCTAGCGAATGACTCGTTCATTGTTACTAACTTACAGCTGCCATTATCCAACGTGGTAAACTGTTTTTTTATCAAGACGAATATCAAGTTATACGATGGAAGAAGGGATTTTTGAAGATATGATGAATGTGGATCATTTGTTTTTCATCTTTCTCCCAAAGACATTCCGTACATTGCAATGAACGAATGCGCAGCAAAATTAATGCATTTCTTATTACTGCATAGTACTACATGTAAGGATGATGAGACCATAATTGGATTCTCTAATTTTATACACTAGAATAGTCATCGGTACCTATCATTAATTTTATTGCTCTTCGAAAAAAAGTTGTCACTCATTCCTCCATTTTAATTATATTATAAGCTGTCGAATTTTTCGCCTCTCTTTATATTTTATTCAGCCCTATGCATTTTCGAATTTTACGAACGAGAATGGTGATGATAGGACAAATTGTGGAAGTAATTTATGTCAGAATTTTTTATCGGCTAGTTATGTATGAATGTGTGTTATTATGCTGTCCTTCGACGCCGAATCTTGTTTTAAAATTGTTGATCACGCTGTTATTGTTTTTTTTTTTTCAACTATTTAATTTAGACAAATTTTAAAATAATTTGGCTTTTATGTTTCATCGTTCTTGCAAATTATCATTAATTGTTGAATATTGTTTCGCGCTTCATTCTCATTGTAGCTTTGTATCATAAATATTTCCTGCAGTTACCGTATTATATTGTTCGTAATAATTATACGCATTTTTTTTTACGTTCCTACCTATCCAGTCGCAACTTTCTAAATGGATTATTTTCTGAAATTGAATCAAATTATAATTGCAGTTTTTTAAATAAAATACAAGTTTAACCCTGGAAATACCAGGTGGTGTCATATATGACACCACAAGAGTAACCTCAAAGGCCCAGGTGGCGTCGTATGCACAAGTCAGCGGTTCTCAAAATATTGGTCCTTTGAGAGGTCCATCTCAAAATTTTGAGTGGTGTCGTATATGACACCACCTGGTACTTCTAGTGTTAATCTCATCGAATCGAATGTAATCTATTTGAGACAATTACGAAACGTGATTTTGTCTAGGATTTTGTTCACATGTCATGTGTGAGTTCGATCTTGTTTTGCTAGTAGCATCTGTAATGTTGCAGGCAGTCGAACGTCGACAAATCAATGTAAATTAAATATCAATAAATTTTTCATACAAGGCAACCACCAGAACAGCCCGACGCCAATCCCAAATGAAATCCCACTCAAATTATCTATATCCTACCCAAGTACCTTCGTTTCTGTTGAAATTTCACACACTTCAGGTTTGAGTAAAGTTGAAAATTTGCCATGTAGGTAATAACACAATTATACGAATAAAAAATTTTCCGACTCTGGATAGCCATTTTTATTTTATTTTTTCAATGATTGAAGTTTCTTTAACCAATGTTGCCAATATCTCAAATTTCGTAATGCGAACTTTCAACGTATTTCGTAAAGAAAACTTTGACAGTTATTGTCGCTTAACGTAAATACTAAATAGTAATCGAATTAATTCAACTATAATTTTAATAAACAAAAAAATAATACATTTCCATCTGTATAAATTTTCATTTCCAACCGGTTACAAATTTCGTTGAAACAAAAAATTTTAAATATGCTCTTCGTATTTCTGATTCTGACCTCTCGTTGTTTCTCCCATCGACGAACGACGACAGCACACAGCTGACGACTGACGACACACGACTTGACATACAGCCGGCATGTACTTGTACTTTCCGTTTATGGAGACCTTTGATATTGGACTGTTGTGAAGAGTGTGAAGACTGTACGTTGCAGTTTGAACCACTGCGTTTGAATTTGAAGTTGAACTGATTTGATTGAATGCAGTACCTTCCGCAAGACTTTTTCACGACGCGCAATAAGCAATTTTTTGTTTTTTCTTTTTTCATCTAATGGAACGAAGTCAAATTCGCTATCGCTAATCGAGCGTTGTCTGGTACTCTGGTGTCGATCGTATTGCGATTGAACGAAGTTTTACTTTTTCCATGTTCTTATCGATTTGGATTTAGGAATTTGCTCTCGTCAGTTATATTACAGTCGGATTTTCGAGGTTGAGTAATTTTGAGCCTATTATTTCATGAGAAGTGTTACTGTTGATAAAGGTGGCGTGTTTTCAGATCAATGAATGAAGTTTTTCGTATGGGTTTGTTTAAATTGTAATTAGTAAGTATAATTGTAATATTTTATTTTTAGATTTTACTTTTTGCGTCCCTTTATTATTAAAAGATATAATTTGAATTTTGAACTCATAGTAAGTGTCATTTTGTGTTAATGATTACGTATCTACCAGGATCGCGATTGTCTTTCTGTCCACTCTTGTTTTATGTATAATAATTTTGTTGTGGCTATATTGGGCTGTGAAAATCGGCTGGCGTGCTACGGATTTCTTTCGTGATGCTTTCATACCACATTTCCAGCGTGTGAAGGAAATGTGAAGAAAATTCCCACGACATGCCACCATCCACGAAAAAATTTGCTAGCGATGGCGGACTAAAAACGACTAAAAAACAATTTACATTGTTGAATAGTTTGAGCGTATCGCTTTGATCTTGTTTTTCTTTCAAGGTTTATTGAAATTTAAATTGTGAACCATAATTTCTTTTTCTTTTTCTTGTATCATCTTATACGCCTGGAACAATCTAATACTTACTACATACATTTCGTTCTTACTGTGTGTGCTCAACACTAGAAGTACCATGTGGCGTCATTTACGACACCACAATTTTGAGATAGACTACTCAAAGGAACAATATTTTGAGAAACCCTGATTTGTGTCATACGACGTCACCTGGTCCTTTGAGTAATTGAGTAGAACCTGGTTTTTCTAGTGTTAATTACCTTATCGTGTTTCAATAACTTATCTAAATGGTATGGCAGCTATTGGTAACACTTAAGTTATTTTTGGGAGGTACCTCAAAACCTAATTGTCTTCAGATCTTACTCTTGAAAGTTCTCAGTAAAATTTGAAAAATTTCTAATGCTGAATTTAAATTTCAGAAACAATGGCTGAAGGTAGGCCTCCGTCAAAATCTGTCAGCCTGTCCGATCAAAATACAAGTCGTCGTGATCCATCAAATTTGATTCTGCCCACATCCAGGCCAGAATTCCGTCGTACCCTAGGTAAGAAAAAAATCATAGTTCATTTTGTAACGATGCTGTTAATGGATGTTTAAAAAATGCTCTCCACGAAGTCTCCACGCCTCTAATCAATCGATATAGGTTCAATTATAAATAATTAAAATCCCTCATCTAGCTAACCTATGTCAACGAAATTTGAGCAACTTTTTGTTTCGAAAGATGAAATTTTCATTTACCTATTTGAAATTATGTATAAAAATTATTTAAACTACATACAATGCCGATTTTTTATTTCTGTTAACATTTTTTTAAAGTTAATATCTCTTACATAACTTGGCCTTTAAAGCTTGCTAGCCATTGGATGGAGCATACATTTTTGGATTGAAATTTTCTTACTAGTTCTTTGAGACCAGGCCCGTCTACTTTTTCGTTGTATTTTTTTCTGAATCCATATAGCAGAAAGAGCATCGTTTTTGAAACCTACTGATCGTTCTGAAGGAAATCCAAGCCGCTGTTATCCATCCAATTTGATTTTGCCCACATCCCAATCGCAATTCCACCTCAAGCGAAGTAGTAATGTAGATCACCGTCCGGCTCCTGCTGTCCGAAACTATCGTGATATTGGTCCAGGCGGTTTTAAAACCGCTGGATTCAGGTTCAACAGGAATTTAAGCATTGCCTCGGATTCATCCTCTTTCTCTCGTCGTGAAAATTACATCTCAGACGCTGAAAATGTTTTGAAAAGAGCTCATTCCCGTAATTCAATTGACCTTGCCATCAACAACGATCGATCTGAAAGATTTGCTAAAAATTCAAATGAAAGAGAAATTTCCGACTCTATCCCTCGAAAACGTGAACGCCACTTCGGCTACCGGTACTTGGAAGAATTATCCCAAAAAGAACCGCACGAAATGGTCGTTGAGATCACCAAAGTGAAGAGTCCATTTGACACTTACCTAGAGAAATCCGAAATGGATCCGGATTGGTTGTTTTTACTCTTGAAAATAATCCGTACCGTTTGTCAGTCCGACTTTAAAAGTAATCGTTGCGAGATACTTGGCAAGTTATGTAACTCACCCATCCTTACCATCGTGTGGAATTACCTGGGTGACGTGGCACTTGAGTCCAAAGAAAGCAGAGTACAGAATTTAGCAAACTTCATAAATGATTTAGTCGAACTGTTGAAATGTTTAATCAACACGATGCCCTCGGTGGCCATAGAAAAGGATCTACGACAGACGATTTTGAAAACAAAAATGGCCATTGATAACTTGAATCGTCATCAACAGAGTGTTCAGATCGACGAAGCAGTGGGAAAGCAGTTGGATGTGCTTTTGGACAAATACGACGACCATTTGAAAGTCGTTCAAGAACGTCTACCCAAGGAGAAATTGCGTACATATTTGGATCGAATTGCAGACTGTGCACCTCCTGAGAATTTTCGCGAACTCAGTTTGTTCCCTACGTACGAAGACATTGCCAGAAATAATTTGGGTTTTGTACGACCTAACAAAATCAGCGGTGCTTACGATAGTGTCGAACATTATCTCGACATTCAGTTCAGATTATTGAGAGAAGATTTCATAGACCCTTTGCGAAAAGGGCTTCACAAGTACATGCAGTCCAAATCTGAAACCAGAAAAGTTTCCAAGTTCAAATATGACAATGTCAGACTTTACCCAGATACTCGTTTTGTGCAGGTGAAGAACAGCAAGAACCATCATTTGGGAATTTTATTGAATTTTGACCCAAATGGTAAAATGAGGAACATGAAATGGGATCGATCAAAACGTTTCATGTATGGCTCCTTACTTATGTTCACAGCGGATGATTTTCGCACCTTCTTCTTCGGCACAGTTTTGGAGAGGAACGTAAAGGATTTGAGTGGAGGCTTGATATTGGTGGCCTTGACCGAGAATGCTCACGTCTGTGAGAACTTTTTCAAATACCCGTTCTTGATGGCCGAGTCCGAAGTATTCTTCAATCCCTACTTCTTGGCGATGAAACTGTTGAAGGAGCTCGATGATTCGTCGTTTCCCATGAAAAAGTACATTGTCGAGGGTAAATCTACAACCGAGAACCCTCTGTATTTGAAAAAATTCAAGACATGGCGACTCGATGAACGAATTGCGAATCCAATAGACGTGGAAACATGGCCAACCGCCGTCGAGATGGGATTGGACTCATTTCAACATCAAGCTTTTGTTGCAGCTTTAACCCAAGACTTCTGCGTAATTCAAGGACCACCGGGAACGGGTGAGTTTTTTTAAAATATTTTTGTTTTATTATACTTAATGAAAATTATCTAAAATCTTGTAGGTAATTGGTTTCTGAAAAATACCCACGTGGTGTAAACCACAGTGGAGGAGTATGACGGTGTTGCTACATCGAAGAAAAAAAAACATATTGAAAAATTTTCTTTGAAAAAGAGTGACCAAAAAATCACCCAGACAAAATTGTTCATTTATTGTTAGTGGAAAATATAAAAAATTATCGCACGTGCGAGATTTTTTGTTCTTTTTTTTTTTTTTTCTGTTAGTGTCTTTAGGGACCAATTTTCAACGTACTTTTGCTCTCGCTTTGCTTTTCCTCCAATCAATCAGAATGAAGAAAAAACAGATTTGACTTTTTAATAATCATTTCAAAATCATCTTATTAGTAGCAGGCCTTTTATTGATTATCTATTGATTAAGTTATTTGTAATTTTATTCTGCCAGGTAAAACTTTTCTCGGATTGAAAATCGTCGAAACCATTTTGAGAAATGCCAAGTCCTTAGATTTGCCTCTAGTCGAGCTTGACGTTAACGCCTATGAAAGTCAACTTCAGAAAAGGTTGAAATTGCCAATTCTGATCGTCTGCTATACTAATCACGCTTTAGATCAGTTTTTGGAAGGCATGCTGAAATTCACTCACAATCTTATCAGAGTTGGAGGTCAGTCACGTAGCGAAATACTGCAAAAATATAATTTAAGAGGACGTGAGAGTCTTTGCCATGCCAAACGTAGCTCGGTTTCATGGTCTGTGGTCAATGCGCGGGATGAAATAAAATCAATTCGAGAAGAAATCAACTCTATTGGACATGCAAGAAAGAGCGCTGAAAAACCGCTCGGAATTTTATCGATTGAACTTTTGAAAATGGTGGTGCCGGATCGTTACCAGTTTTTGATTGAAAATGATGAACAAATACTAACTTGGTTGCTTGATGGAAACACTTACGAAAGTCGATATTACTACGGTAAATAATTTTTATTTTATGATTTCCAATTTTAATGATCTGATTAATTTAAATTCCTATTATAATTCACTAAATATTTTCATGACGAACTTTAGAGGGTAAAGGTAAAGTTAGACTATTAAAAGGCTTAGTTTCAGAAATAGGACGTTACAGCTTAGCGAGGTACTTATGTCTTTCCTATATTTTAGTTTATACTCCCCAAATATCCATGTTTTAGAAAATTCTAAAAGCAGGTTTTAAAAAAAAATCTATTTAGTTCAAAGGTAAGTATAGGTGTTATTCAATTATTAATTAGGTAAAGCATTTTTGTCTTTCAGGGTGTATACTATCTTCACTGTGAAGTCAACATTGACGTCTAAAAAACTGCTCCAAAATGTTGGAGTTAGAGGTAAAATATAGGCAATTATGTTGCGAGTTTGCATTTTAGCAGCCAAAATAACGAGTTTCATGTTTTTAGCTTACAAGCTGCCGTCTCGATTTAGGCTACCATTTTATTCGTTCAGTTATGCACCAGATTTGCTGAAATTTGGATATTTTATACTTGAACATATTTCATACGCGCGAACAAAGTCTCTTTGTCAATTTCATTTTTTTTCCCCCTTTTTTCCAGAGCTCCGAAACAACGGTTTCTTAAGACCCTGAAAAAGAGTTATAATTTTATAGGCTAACTAGTCTGATTTACCATGAAGAAGCATGTTTAAATAGAGAAAAAAAACGTTCTCAACCATCTCCCTTTGGGGTTGTTACCAATGAAAATATTTGAGTAAAATCACTGTGTCAGAATAAATTGATAAAAGAGGCTCCAGTCCTAATGGTAGAACAGAAACATGTGCTTCAAGGTTGTTTATTCTTGGTCTTCTTTTACTGTCTGAAATTGTTTTAAAATAATATTGATATCTCTACAAAACAGAATTATGAGATGATTTGTCACGTAATTGTGTTTGTTCTGGTTTGCATTTATGATCTTGAAGATGAAAATTTGTTGGGGAGGCCTGAATAAACTGGGAATTCATGACAATATTGTAAAAATTAAAATAACAAGCAGGGCACTTCCAAATGGAAATATCTATGTATCTAATAAGTAATTTTTTATTTTTCTTCTTAGTGGACCAAGCTATTGAAAATTTCAATTATGTAAGTATTTCTGCAATGGAAGAGGATCAAGAATTTGTTGAAAATGAAATGGATCAGGACGCTGAAGATATGAACATTGTGGACGAAGATGATTTGTTTGATCTTCATGATTACCAAGAAGAAAATTTCATCTGTAATTACTCGATAACGGTTGAAAAACAAGGAAAATATTGTCAAACTTTGATTGACAAATATCATTCACTTCGTGGTACACCAGAATTTTATAAAACCCAGCACCCATTGAGACAAGATATCGAAAGGGGAATTCGACGGTTTCATAATTTGAAGCAAAATTTACAAGATCCCGCCAATAGAAATTTGCAGGAAGTTAATCAATTATTGTATAAAAATCCAACAAGACTACCGTTAAAATCGCGATGGACTTTATATTGGAGTTGGGTTGCAGCATTACAAGAATATTTGGCCAAGCAATTAGAGGAACTAGAAAGAAGGTATCGAAATAAAACGAATCAATACCAAGAATTCAAACAACTAGAGGATTTGAATATTGTTCAAAATGCAGACATTATCGGAATGACTACAACTGGAGCTGCCAGCATGAACCTATTGTTGAAGTCTTTAAAACCTGTTGTGGGTAAGTTTCGATTGACAGTAATTCCCATATCTGTATATTTTCATTTAAGCAAAAATTTTAACATCATTTCCGAAGCAGTTTGCCATAGCTCCAGCTGCGGATTTGAGTTCCAATAAAAGCTTGGCAACTGTTTAAAAGAAAGACCTCGTGAGCTAAACATTTTTTTTACTCCTTTGTTCTGAAAAATTTTATTAACTTTATGACACAATGAAGTACGAGTAGCTTCTTTTTAGTAGGTATAGAAATTTATGTAATGGTGTAACTTTTTGTTACTCAATCAATTAATTTATTTTTTTAAATGTTTCACTTAATTGATGAAATTCTTTGGTAAAGGCGAGTAAAATTATTAATGACTTTAGAGATCTTTATTCCAAGGAGTCGACTGATAATTTCAACTTAGCTCCAAAAATGGTATTTAAATTATATTATGTAAAAAAAAAGTTCAGATGAGAAATTAGTCTTAAATGGCTTAGAGCAGCACTGATTCTGGCCACTATTAGCTGCAATAGTAACTAGAACCCGTATTTCTGTTCTTGCTCCACATAGGATACGTAATTTTTATGTAGCTTTAATTGAAATAAATTTGGTTCTCAGTACAAGCTCCTATGCTTACTTGAGAAAATTAAACGAATTGATTATTAAATCATTTCGTAAAAGTGATAGGAACATCGTTTATTTGTATTGTGTGTACCCAGATAATAGATAAAACGTCCTTTTTTTATCTTTCGTAATATATTTCAAGTTGGGAATGACCTTTAGAATGGCTAAAAAATGATCCTCCATTTGTTATCTATGTTTCATCATGAAAAATTCAATGATTCATGACTTATAACTGTTACTCCTTGGCATGCTAGAACTATTCCTGAGAAAAGGTCTCCTTAGTATAAACTTATTTAAGCCAAGCTAAGCTGGCTTTAAAAAGCTGAAACAGTATCGTAATAAGTGCACAATGTGGTTCATTGTTGTTGAGTGCAATGAATACAGCATGAGCGAACAAGCATTGACCACAATGAGTAATTAATGAGAAACTTTTTGCTGATTAGCATGCCTTACTTCAGAGATTCTCGTGTTAAATTTCATAAAAAATGCTGAAAAGAAATTTTTTTCTCGCATTTATTTATTTTTAAAATTTTTTTTTGTGATAAATGTAAGACTTATCCTCTCCCTTAGCAAATTTTTGGATACCGGAATCTTGATGTGAATGATTTTGTTAATAATATCTTTCGAAAATTAATTTTTACCTGCAAATGTTTGTGATTTCTGAAGCTAGTCTCTCGAAGTAGGTACCCATATATTCTGTACGGTTTCCATATAGCGGTTTCTTGATTCACGTTGAAGAAAAGTCTTATGGAAAATTAATTAGGTATAATTAATTGCAGCCTTCTACTTATATCATTAACTTATTTTATTTTTATTTTTTGAATCTATATAGTTGTTGTGGAAGAAGCTGCTGAAGTTCTAGAAACCCACATAGTTACATCATTAACGAAGGAATGTCAGCATGTCATTCTAATTGGTATGTACTCGTATCTATCGAATTTTATCTAACTATAAATTTTTAGTTTCTGCAGGAAAGGGAAAGGGGATGTCCAAATTGAAGTATTTGATATTAATGTAATTATTTTGCGTCTTTGTTGAGAATATGTGTCATTAATAGTAAAAAATATCTTACGCATCAAGTCATTATCAAGGGTTAAAGTGAATTTTCATAACGTGGCGTTTCACTCGCCTCTGGCTCGGTCAATAAACTTACACTCTTACAGACTTTCTCTTCACTCTTGTTTTGTATAGTAATAATTAATAGGAATTTATAGATACATTATAATTATGTACCTATATTCATACCATAACATAGGTCTTTCTTCGCCTGATCTTTTTTCGAAAATATCGCAAATATTTTATATCTTCCTTCAGTAGAAGTCGTATGAAGCATTGACTTCAGTTCCCCCCCTTCTCCCTAGGCTCATAGCCGCCATATTTCACTAAAGGTGCTCACCGTGGGCTTTTCCTACCCCTACCACCCGTTCCTCTTATTTTCCTTATTCGAAGGGCGGGAGTTTAACGAGGTAAGAAGGCGAACTCGGCTCCTCGTAGCCCCTTCCTGGCCACGGATGTAAAATCGAAATTTAAAAAAATATTTCCCCTGGTGTAAATTTTGCTACAATAGTTGACGTCGTACTTTGTATTTCTTCAACAGGAGACCACGAGCAATTGAAACCGAGCACGGCAGTTTACGAATTGTCAAAAAATTATAATATTAATGTATCCTTGTTCGAACGGATGATAAAAAATGGCTTGAATTGTCCGGTATTGAATGTTCAACATAGAATGAGACCTGAAATCTCATGTCTGATAACGCCGTTGATCTATCCTGATTTGAAAAATCACGAATCCGTGTTGATGTACAAATCCATCAGAGGAATGAGCAAAAATGTTTTCTTCCTTGACCACAAAATGCCTGAGCAAGTTGTTAGTACCTTCTTTTGTAAAACTCGCTTATAAATATCTCTTATTATCTATATCTATTTTATGAATTTCCTAATAGCCTGATAGGTCAGGCTATATACTTATTTGCAGTCATCTAGGCCTGATCAGTTTTTCTTTCTCTTTTCAGAATGATGATACAGTTTCCAAACAAAATTTACACGAAGCTGAATTCATAATCAAATTTGCTAGATATTTGATTTTGCAAGGATACGATCCCGAAAGAATTACAATCCTCACTACTTACACTGGTCAAATGTTTCTGATGAGAGATGTAAGTTTGATTATTCTATTGTTTTGAACTCTGAACTCTGAACCATTGGCTGATGTAGTAACCTAATGTTAGTCTCATGTAACTTTCAAAAGGGGGCGGGATAATATTTTCAAAACATTGAATTAATAAGAGAAATTACAGATTTTTTGAGAATTTTCATTAAGAAAAATTCATTATTTTGGAAATACACTTTTTTGTGCAGTAGTGTTGAAACTACAGAGGGCTTAAATCTTGCATTTGTCTAATCATCAAGGTCCTGTTTCAAATTGTGACTGGTGGAACTAGACATAAAAAGTATGACCATCCTGAATGATTGAGAGCAGGAAAAAAAGTGACTATTCCTGGTACAATAAAAATTCAAGCAGAATTTAAAAAGTTAATGTTTACACCAGTTACTTTTTTGAAGTGACTAGTGAAGGGTAAACAGTTATTTTTTCAAAACATAATTGCAGGTGCAAATAGTCACAGTCAATGTTTGGCCCAGCATCTAATCAATCCAGCTTCTAATTCAAAAACGTCTACCTACTATAAAACAATTCGATGCAAATGAAATTCTTTATTTTTACATAAATTAAGCGGTTTTTTGTTTATATGTTTGTTTGTTTTTTTTTTTCAATACAGCTTCAAAGAGATCAGTTTTTTGCCCAACATGTAAAATGTGTTGTGGTCGATAAATATCAGGGAGAGGAGAACGACATTATACTTATGTCACTGGTCAGAAGCAATGCAGACGGAAAAATTGGCTTTCTAAGCATAAAAAATCGCGTATGTGTTGCTTTGTCTCGAGCTAAATAGGGTTTATTCATAATTGGAAACATGGACTGTTTAACAAAGGAAAGTGAACTATGGCAAAATATAAAGGAAATACTGCAGAAAGATGATGCTATCGGTAATCAACCTCCGCACTGATTGCGACCATGAATTTATGTTTTGTCTAGCTGAGACCTAATTATTTGTGTTCGATCGTGTAGGTCAGCAAATTCAACTTCATTGCAGCATTCACGATAAGTCGACTTTTGTTGAATCAGCACAAGATTTCAAAAATGTTAGAGAGGGTGGTTGTGATATGCTATGTAATGAACTGATGAAATGCGGTCACCTTTGTCCGAGTTTATGCCACCCAACAAATCGAGATCACCAGGCGATTCGCTGTCGAGAACCGTGTAAAAAGTTGGTATCCCGCGTAAACAATAACGTGTTGAAAATGACGCTAATTTTATTTTTCCATTTAAAGTAACACGTGTATAAAAAATTACACATATTTACGTAAATACTTTTCAAAATTCATACCTATTCATCAGAAGTAACTAAAGTGGAGTTGAGAAGGAGATTCTTGGTATGTTATTTGAGGTGATCCGCAGAACAATCCTAGAGGTTGAGGGTTGTGTGCTAATTTCTTCTTTAAATGTGTCATTTGACTGGACTGAAAAGCATTATCCATTCAATTTTGAATTTAGACTGTATGTTTTCATAACTTTTTTCCTTTCTCCGTGTAAGTTAAACCATTGCAGAATATAATAAAACTCACTGAGAAGAAAAGATGAGAATGCCACCGAAAAAATATATCCCCGGTGGTTGCGTGGTGAGGAAATTCCCACTTATGCCCTCTGTTTTTTTTTAATAGATATGCAAAGTGTTTTTTTACTATTCTCTTCCAATATTGATTATTAAAAGTAATCTAAAACAAAAGTAGAGATTCCCTCACCATGCATAATTGATGCAAGTTCAAGGGGTAGCAGGCCTTTTAGCGGTTGTTTATACTAACAGCCTTTAATCTGCTAACTTGGTGATTTTTGATATTCAATGATTATTATTAATGCCAATAATCATTTTTGTAGCACCTGTCCTCGAAATCTGCATCCATGTAAACGTCAATGCTACGAGAATTGCCCGAAGTGCACGGTGTTAGTAGAATTTACTTTACCTTGCAAACATATCAAGATGCTACCTTGCTTTGTAATAGAGGATGAGTACTTATGCGATACAATTGTCGACGATATCTCTCCGGTATGCAATCACCCCGTTAAACGCAAATGTCACGAAAACCCCAAAGATGCAGTTTGCCATTTTCCTTGCGAAAGTCGTCTTGATTGTGGTCATGTCTGCACTCGTACTTGTCATAAGCAGAGTGATCCAGATCATATCCAAGTAAGCTTTTAAATAATAACGAACCAATTTTTCATCGATAAATTTTCCAGCTCATTCACTTTATGTAACTATACGCATCTATACTTTTGATTTTTCAGTTCAAGTGTATGAAACCGTGTGATAAACTCAATGAACTTTGTTCAAAAGCTCATATGTGTGAAAAACTTTGCCACGAGCCGTGTGGAAAATGTTCTATAAAAATTAATGCCATTTTACCCTGCGGCCATGAATCGAATCAAGCTTGCTCTACTGACATTTCCACCGTGAAGTGTCCACGTAAATGTGAAAAAATATGTCCTCAGTGTCAGAAAAGATGTTTCAAAGTTTGTTGGGAGGATTGCAATCCATGCACTCATAAGGTAAGACTTATCTTTCGAGCTTTGATTTGTTTTCTTTCTTTCTTATTTTGGTAATATTAAGCTTGTGTTTTTTTCAAATTTGTCATCTCATAAAAAAAAAAAACGATAAATGAGGAAGGAATTCGAAATTTATTTAACTTGAGTGTTGAGTTGAAAGCGAAACCAATGATTCAAAATAAAAAAAAATATGGAAACTACTTGTCTATCTTCCTCTCAAAATGCTTTGACTTACTATTAATTGGACCCCAGGTTTTTATAAAATATGTATATGAATATTCGACAATATTTTACGAAAAGGAGATAGGAGAGTCAGATTTTTAAAATAATTTTAAAAAGTAAGTATCTAAAACCATGAAGATGTCACGTACAAATGAACTTTTTTCTTGCACCTCTAAAATGTTTGTATAAATTGGACTTTCAATTTTTTACGAAAGATTATTTGAGGGTGTTAATAAGTATAACTCTGTTAATTCACGTAATAGCGTTATTTTTCGTGGAGTCGAACTGAGGTGGGAGGGAGAAAAGTAGAAACCAAAGTTTACTTGAGAAATTTTGATTTTTCTGAATAGCAAATTCCAGTTCTTAATGTAGGTGCTGCCTAATAAAATTAGGCGAAGAGCTTCAACTAAACCGATTTTTAGCTAGTTTCAGTAATTACTCAGTTTTAAAGAATGGACATTGAAATTTTCTGGGCAACATATTTTGTATTTGAAATTTTCTATTAAACTAATATTAACATTTTGAGATAATAGCAAATAAATGAATAGCGTTACTTTAACTTCAAGGCATACATATTTACTTTCAGTTTGAATTGTTAAACATAACGTATTCATTCGTATCTCTTTTCTATGTCAATTTAATATACGTACGTTTAGGTGAAAAAAGTAATTCCTGAATGTGGTCACGAAGTGACTATAGAGTGTCACATGGAGCCAAAGCGAGAATATTGTCGTAAAAAATGTAACTTCGAGGCTCCTTGCGGGCATAAGTGTCGATCGATGTGTTCAAAGCCTTGTGGATCCGAAAAATGTATGGAATTAGTGAAGTCATCAGAAGTGAAACCATTGTGTGGGCATGAATTTGTTCATGTTCTTTGTTACCGTAAAGATGGAGGTAAGCGAATTCAGTTTTATAGACGTTCCTAAAAAATAAATTCTGGAAGCATTATTGTTGCAAAGAATCACATCGAAATTTTGAATTCTATAATTACATTAGTTAATCTCTGTATCGAAAAAAATCGATTATTTATCCCGTATACTTAGGCCCAGATTGTAATTATTGCAAGACTGTTTTTCTGGTTTTTCATCTAGAAGAACGATTTTATTCTGCATCTTGTAGCTCCGATCTTTTCTTCAATTAAATGCATACTTAGATGACCTTATACTCGTATTGTATCTCATCATCACCTTAAAACGGGAGAGTGGTTTTTCCAAAATTTTTGAAATTGATATTTTTGTATGTTTGACTTGGATCATAAAATTCGCCTGGCCTGAAAATGTGTGTAAGTAAGTGATCGATAATAGCCACAAAGAGGGAAGATTTAACAGGACAACCTAATACACATATTAATAAACTTTTCACCTACTTATATTAGTTTTTCTCGAACATTTTTTTTCTTTGACATAAATAACCTATGCTGACGATATTATGTTACATCGTAAATCCTTAATTCAGATAATTCAGTTGAATGCCTAAATATTTTATTAAGTGCCTGGCTGTTTTAGGGTATTTGTAAAATGCCATTAAACATAAATTGAATGACTGGTTTTCGTGAGGTATAATCAATAAAGTAGACATAAATTAATGTTAGATAGTAAAGAAATTTATAACACATATTGTGGCGATTATGTGAATTGCGTATCCTAATTATAAATAAGTTGGCTAAGGTGTATTATTGACATTGCTGTTCTATCAAAAAAGGTTGAGTTGTTGACAATCCAATGTACGATTCAAGTTTGAAAGACGGATACGTTTTTAAATCAAATTATATTTACTTCTATTTTCATATTAACGGTTTGTCGGCGTTTGATCAACATTTTCTGTTCTTACCTCTTACTGCTTTCAGTCTCCCAAATGAAACCTGAAAGTTTCCTGCATTTTTGCAAAGAGCCCTGCAATGAAATTCTCGAATGCGGTGACGTTTGCAGTGGTACATGTGGTGGATGTTGGCAAGGACGAATTCACTGGACTTGTCAGAAACGGTGTGGTAACATTCTAATTTGTGGCCATAGGTGAGCATACATGTACATAATATATGTGACGAAAAGTGAATTATTATTTTTTTCCTTTTTTTTTTTTTTTTGAAACGCTTGCCATAGATACGCTATACTCTGGGAACTAGGCATTAAATATTTTTTGAAGTACGAGTATTAAGTTAAAATAAAAATTTGAGTTACCCACCTCCTGCGAAGACCGACTATTTTATATTTAAATAAAATAAAAAGTAGCTATTTTTTTCATATGGTTGAAACTTGAAGAAAACTCTCTCCCGAATCCAGACTTGTGTGTATGGGTAGGAGACTCATGAATGGTCCATCAAGTCATACACCTATATTTGGTATTTTTATACTTGATAAATTTCAGTCTCATCTATTCAGAACTCGCCCGGTTATTGAGTTTCAAATTATAAATTTATGAGAAGAATGGGAAGCGTCAGCTAGAAATTAATAAATTTTTTTTTTTCAGTTGCAAATCTCCGTGTAGTCGACTTTGCCCGCCTTGTAATGAGCCTTGTACCTTTCGTTGTCCACATTCCTATTGTAGAAAAAAGTGTGGAGTTCCATGCGTGCCTTGCAAAGTATTTACTCAATTTATTCATTTTTCAATATCATAAATATATTGTTCTCATTCTGGCAGAGTGAGTGCTTAGTACTGATGATAATTTGTTGCTTCTGTACTAGGAACCGTGTAAGTGGCAGTGTAAGCATATGAGATGTACGCGTAAATGTGGTGAAATATGCAACCGAAAACCGTGTCAAAAACCATGCAAATTGAAAATTCCAACTTGTGGTCACGACTGTATCGGCTTTTGTGGAGAGCCATGTCCACCTTTGTGTCGAATTTGTAACCCTGAAGTTACAGATATCATATTTGGATACGAAGATGAACCGGGTGCCAGGTTAGAACGTTACAGTAATTTTTGACTCTCACATATGAATTTTTCAATTTTGTAGAAGCTGCTTTCTACACATACTTAAAATCTACGTAATAAATACTAAAATATGTATAGGTACATTTTTACATCAGGAAAGCTAATTTTGATTTATGTATTCCTGAGGATATGCTAAAATGATAAAAATATGTTCTACTAAGTTTAGGTACCCGTATATTTATTTCGGGTGGCTTCTTGGCATCTTTCTCAGTTTGAAATTAAGGTCTATACGTTATTATCAGTTGTTTACGAACCTTTTGTTTTTGTGTATCCGACAGATTTGTTCTTCTGGTTGACTGTAATCACACCATCGAGTCCAAAGCACTAGATCAGCATCTGTCAACGGCTCCTGAAGGTGATGAAATCGTGATGAAAATTTGCCCTTTGTGTAAAACACCCATCACAAAGACATTACGTTACATGAATTACGTGAAACAAACGTACACACATATCATAAATGTGAAAAGAAAAATATTTGGAAACTGCGATGATCTTACTAAGGAAATAAGACCTTTAGCCATGTTGTTCCAAAACTTAAGGATGTTGGATTTATCATTTTTCAAGGGTAAGTTTAAATACCTATTATTTTTGAAAGTAAATAAAGTTAGGAGCTATTTTTTTTTCCTCTTCAAATTACTTTGTTAACATTAGTCAAGTTTTTATTGTTTTATAAAAATCATGATGTATATTAAAGGCTGGATGCGTTGATTTTACTGAAATATTGATTATCGAATTTTTGAAATTGGGTACATAAGCAAAAGGAAAAATTAATTTTAATTAATTCTTCGCGTAAGACATAATTTATACCATAATATTACTCTCATGAATATGAGTTGAATGATATTTATTGAAGAGATGAACAGAGCACAAATCAAAAGATGTCGATAAAGTAGAGTACCTACTTTACATATTGGGCATAAGAAGCGTACCTATGTAAAATTATTAATTTGAAACACTGCTGGTGTACTGAAAAAAACAGATAGGACTAGGTTTTTGTGAAACTGAAAGTAATACATGTATTATTACAGTACTACAATTGATACGGTAGAAATTAATTTTTTTTTCAGTATTATTTTTTCAATTTCTTAGTTCAGATGCTACTCGAACAAAAAAATTTTAATTTAATTTCTGATTAAAAAGTTTAATAAATGGCCATGCATACCTATCTATTTGAACTACTTTCATTTTTATGTAATTGAATTTGCAGAGCTACATTAAGACACTCATAAAAATATATTGTTTCTTGTAATTATTTAGAACGCCTACAAGTACCTGTACGTAATTCATAGTGTTTTTTTCCCTCAGAAATTCCAGAATTACTCGAATTCACTCGGAACTGTCATCGGATGCTTTCAAATTCAAACAAAACGTATCCACTATCACAAGTTCAAGTTTCAAGCCTAAATTTTTATTACGAAGTACTGGAGTCCATTATTTCGCGTAGAAACGATTTCACGGAGAAACAGATTGTTCCCGATTTTGGTCCTGTTTTGCCGGAGCCAGATCCTTTCGTGTTTGAAGATAGAAATTTTGATCCCCGTTTTAATCGTGGCAGGTACATGCGAAATGCCGCCACGTTTTATAATCGAGGTAGACCCATGCAAAATGTACCTCCTTCAGATAATCCGAGTCGCGAAAAGCGCGAAGTCGTGAAAATTCTCGAGATGGCCGATAAAGAACGAGTGTTTGATTTTTTGAAGAACCTCATCATTCGTCTGGAAAAAACAAACTGGCGCATCAACCGACAACGTATTCTCGACTTTCTCGATGAACTAAAAAGATATCACGCAATGATGAACTATTGTAAACTCTGTTCAACGCCGAACTACAACCTCAATAAGACCAAAGAAGAAATTTCTGCGTTGAGTATTGAAATTGAAGGTAAAATTTTCAATCACACCAAATTCACTCATGACGTAGGGGCCGAAGTCGACGATCTGCTCAAGAAATTACAAACCGAATTGAAAAGCACGGAAACGCTACTGATGGATGAAAAACGTATGATTAATGAAGCGATGGCGAAAAGTTTTGGAAGGCAAACTGCTGGTCATTGGTATACCTGCTCTCGAGGTCATTATTACTGTATCACAGAATGCGGTAGGGCCAGGCAAACTGCCACATGTCCCGAGTGCAATGAGACGATCGGCGATGGTTCCAATTATCGACAAAGGCGAACCACAAATTTAGCCTAATTACTCATAAGGTTCTCAGTTGAATGTAAACCGTTTTTTATATGCTTAAAGTTTATCTAGATTTGTTGGTTTTAGGAACTTTGTACACTTTAACCGATTCAGGTCTGATAATTTTATTTCAAATAAGCCCCCACTCCCCTCCTCCAGCTGAAAGAAGTCAGAAATACGTAGCAACCGCTGTTCTTTTGGTAAGCCTTTATGAATCAAACAATCTCATATTGATGTATAACTTGCTCACAATCTACTTCGATATATGTATATTTTAACAACTAAAATATTGATAGAAAAGGCTTTTACTCGTATCACCTTAGTTATACTTTCTCTTGATGTTCAATTCTGAGCCATCCGGAGTTCATCAATCTCTTTGAAACAACATAAATATTTTATTATCCAGAGTTATAATATCGGTTTTTCATAATTTTTTAATAAGCTATAAAGGCTATATTAATCAATATTATACTTAAGCATTTTCCCTCTTTGATAAATCATTATTTTTTATTTTATTGATAATTTTTCTATTTGACAAATTTTCAATTTTCGATTTTTAATATTACCTAATATCTGCTTTCTTTTTTTTTTCTTAGTAAAGCCTGGTTTATAATTGAAATAGGTCTTCGGTTTTTCATTTATTTTTTTGTACTAAGCCAATCAGTACGAAGAGAAGGTAAACTAAAATAGAATTGCTATTTTCCGATTGGTTGATCATGATAGAGTAAAAGACGAAAGACATATTCCCTTTGTAAACCAGGTGTAGATAAGTTTGTTAGGTACCTGTTACCTACCTTCTTACTTTTACTTGATACTCTCTTCTATTTTTCATTTTTTTCCCCTATATTTTTTATTCCGTGTATTTTAGAGTATAATTTCTATACTTACCTTCTTTTCTTTTTATTTTACTTTTGATGCTCAATGTTGTTTCGAAACTTGTGCATTATGTTTGATAAAATTTTTTATGCATTTTGATCTTCTTTCATTTTAAATGAAGAAAAAGCTTGTTGCAAAAATTCATTATTCCTATAAGGCATGCCGTCCAATTCGCATGAGGGTGAATCAAAGTGTGAGTATGGATTATGGAATGAGTTGGTGACAATGTAAAGTAAATAAGTTAGGAATAAGCATCAAGAACAGTCTATAGTCTTTCTGTTTTTTTTGCTAGTTCTTAAGAGGCCAAGTTACACGTACGTGTTAATGCAGCTGTTCGCAATTCACATTTCTTCTCTTCCTTGCACCATAAGCAAATTCAGACTTGGTGTAGAATTCTCAATTTTTTGGCTGCTGTTGGTAAACAAAAAATCTTGTTCGATAAAAATGGAAAAAGTCGTTTGACAAAGGATAAAATTTGCTTCAGAAATGAATATAATAAATGAAACGGTAAAATTGCTTAAAAAATTTATTAATTACTTTGACATACAGAGATATCAACATATTTATCTAGGTAATTTTTAGAGAAATCTTCGGCAATAATTTGAAACTTCTAGAATTGAGTTTACATTCAGCTTTAAGATGAAAATGAGTAGCGAATAACTTGAAAAATTTTGTTGAAAAGGATAAAAAAGGCGGAAAATGTTTTTTCTGACGTTGATTATTAATTTATTACGTACATTATAGTTGGGCAAAGAATTAAGAAAAGGCTATTCGCGTTGATAAAAAAACGTAATAAAAATTAGTTCTCTTTGTTCTGACTTTGCTAAAACTCCAACAAATACACGCATGAAGACATTAGTCCAATGAAGATTGAAAAATGAAAATATGAAGATATTTTGCGCATTGGATTTTGCAAAATACACTTGACTTTCTTTCGATGCGCGACTTGGGTGCGCGATAGAATTTCTTATCATCAATTTGTTGTTTCAGTTATCAGTTCCGACTTCCGAAAACTTCTGAGTTCAAAATACTTCTAGAGCCCTCATGTGAAGAATTTAGATTGGTAAGCATTGGTAAAGGTAAAACTATCTCATTTCATTTTATATTGAAGTACTACATATAATTGGAAACAGAATCATTTTATTGAACAACAATGTATTCTTATTTGACTTAATAAAATTGAGGATTCACGTCTTCCAGGCCGCTTAGAGTTGGGTGATGAAATTCCTTTAATCTTATTTCCACCTCACTTTTCTTGGAGATTTTGACAAGTCTAATCTTGAAATGAGTTTCGATAGCGACGAAGAAAGCGTTATTGAAGAAGACTACTATGCTTGCTTGAACATTTCCAAAGAGGTAATAATATTTTTTCAGATTACCATGTAGAATCCATCATTTAATACAGATTGTTTCAGGCTACTCCTGAAGAAATAACATCTGCATACCGTCGCCTCAGCAGACTTTACCATCCTGACAAACATACAGATGCAGAGCAGAAAGTTAAAGCTGATTTGTTGTTCAACAAAATTAAAAAAGCCTACGAAAGTATGCGTTCGGTTTACAGTATGTTCAGATCAAATTTTGTGATTTATAATTTTATTTTATTCTACAGTATTAGGTGATCCCCATCAAAGAGCAATTTATGATACTGTTGGTCTGAAAGGATTAAAAACTAATGGTTGGGCAATAGTTCCAAGAACGAAAACCCCTCAAGAGATTAGAGATGAATTTGAAAGATTAGCTAGGTAAATACTTGAATTCGTTTTTTCTTTGGTTAAAGAAATTTGCTTAATTATATCGATTGGTTTTTCAGAGAGCAAAATGAAAGAAGATTACAACAAAGAACGAATCCTCGTGGAAATGTTATCATCAATATAAATGCTACGGATATATTTACTACGTACGATGATGACTACGATGAATTCGTGTTAGTAAAATTATTCAACTTCATTTGTATATCCTAAAAATAACTTGAAAGTACTTTCGTTTTCTGAGACTAGATTATCTCTTTGTTGGAGTATCTAGCCTCTGTGAAGCAGAAAGAATAGAGTACTTTTTTGTGAAATGATTGCTCTACTCTGGCATTTTTTTTCTCAAATTTCGTCTTCATGATGGGCAAACTAACTTAACGTTCTTCTTTTCGTGGTAATTTGAAAAAACGTAGTATTCTGAGAATGCCATTTAGAAAGATGAAAAATAATATGAAGAAAAATTCTACATTTTCGTTGATTTTATGCATGTCTTACCATTTTTAGCCAAAACTAGGGTCGTTTGCCATTTGGATAATAATTTCATATTGAAACAATAAACTATTATGGGTTGCTAAAACATAAATATGAGTCGTGAGATATTCTAGTTTTTATTGGTTTCGAATCAAGTGATGTTACTGCTTGGGACTGTCCAGACTGCTCTAGCATTAATTGAACTGATGGAGCTGTGAATCAGTGCATTTGTGATATTTCACTTTGGATTAATGTGTAGCTTCTTTGCAGGGAGAAATCATACTTTCCCAGCATCGAGATATCTGGAATGTCGATGTCTCAGGCCATTGAAGCCCCACTAACATTAAGAGATACTCTGACTTTACAAGGTCACTTGGCTACCCAAAATGGAACCGGTAATACGAAGTTATTTGATATCGAGATCTTAGGAAATCTGTACTCTTAAAGAAGGAATTAACAACGTGAGATCGATGTTTACTCATTTCAGGTTCTGGCTCCTTCATCGTCTCAGGTAAACGTTTGATTTCCCCTAATGGATGGATCGAGGCAGAATTTGCTGCTGGTAATGGACCTATTGCCTCTCTGAAGTTATCTCGTTCACTAACCAGTTCAATATATGGTAACTTCGCTACCCAACTCAAATTCACATCTAGTGGACCTCGATTAGGTTTAGTTTCTTGTGAGTGCAATCATCAATCATAACAAAATATCAGTATATGGTTCCTTAAATTAATTCATATTTGGGAATGTAGCTTTAGGAATGCCTCTAGACAGATACACGCAAGGTTATTTAACATGGAATGTGGGTTTTGCTTCATCGATGACCACGATGATTGTTCGCGACACTGACCAATCACATTCTTCGATAGTATTTAGTTTGGGTCTTACCAGTTCATTTATGTCTGCTAGTCAAACATGGAAGATTAATAAAGCTGACTTAAAGCTGCGAATTTATTGCAAGTAAATGCCTCGTTTGTTAGTTTTGTATAAAACGACTTTTATAATTTTCTAATTTTTCTTATTTTATTGCAGACTAGGAACTGTGAGTTCAATGGTTGAATGTAGTGCTGAAAAGAAAGTTTCCGAACAAAGTGTTCTTTGTGCTGCTGTATCAGTGGGCGTACCTAATGGTGTGACCCTTAAGATTAAGTAAGTATTTTCAGAGTTGATTTTAAAGTTTATTACTATTGGATGGCATAAGTTCTGAGAATTCAATTCTTGTGAAAATGTTCCGGCTATTTCTGTTTTTTTTTTTTTTTTTGTTTTTACTCATCCAGTATGAGACAATGTTACGGAATATCAAACCACAAATTTTTCAGAAAAGCAATTTTAAAATATTATTTCCCTAGGAACATTTTTCATCTATTATGTTGAAGTTGATTTTTTTTTTTTGTTTCACCAAATGAATGCAGCCGTATTGAATAAATCGACCCGTCAGAAAAACGTGCTTACAAATTTTTCAATGTGTTTTCAAATATTTTGTGTCACCGATTTAAAGTTATTTTAGGATTTTTTTTTTTGAATTTTTTCTTGTAAGATTTTGTTGGTTCAAATCGGTAAAATGATGAAAGTTTGTTTTTTAATGCTTCAATTCGTTTTCTTGTGACATGTCGTGACTTTATACATACTCGTATATTTTATTAATTTGTCTTCTGTTTACAGAATTAATCGAGCTCGTCAGTCATATATTTTTCCTATTCAGCTGTGTGAAGAGCCTCGTCTAATGCCTTCGGTATACGCCGTTATAACACCACTTGTTGTATATTTCACAGTGAAAAAATTAATTGTTGAACCATTCATTAAGGAGCAAAAAGAAAAGAAAATTGAAAAACAAAGGGAGGTCAATAAGAATAGGTGAGATTGCTTATAAAAGTATCAAGTAAATAACTTTCAGACGAAACATTTAACTAACATTTTTTCGTGTTCGTTGACAGAATGGAAGAAAAGAAACGAGAAGCTAAAGCAGCAGTTGATCTAATGAAAGCTACTTATGAACGTATCTACGCCGAAGAGGAAAGTCGGAATGGTTTACTTATTTTACGAGCTCTCTATGGCAAAGATGCGGACGCTGTAGCTAAAACTGAGGCCCCTAGTTCGAGTCAACTTAGTGAAGTTATAGATGTAACTGTTCCTGTTCAGTGTCTAATTAAAAATTCACAACTAACGATTCATAATACATCAAAAGTACGTATTTCGGTTGTGATCAAGCTCTACTCAGAAAAACTCTGTGCTTTTCTAAGAATAATTTTTGTTTTGTTTTTGCAGAGCCAGCTTTCTGGATTTTACGACCCGTGTGTAGGTGAAGAAAAGGTACTCTATGTTAAGTATTCTTTTCATTCTCACGTTTGTGAAACTACTGTAGCTGATCAAGATGTGCTTAGAATACCGAAACAGTGTAAGTTTTCATTTAAAGGAACTTTGCTTTATTTTAATTTTGCAACAGCTGTAACGTTTTTACAATTTTCTGTTTCAGCGCATCGAATCAATACTTCATGACAATATAAAAAAAATTTGTCAAATTTATAGTTGTTCCAATTTTGTTTTTGTTGTTTTTTAATGACGCAGTAAATTCTTAGAATTTTTATTGTTCATTCTTTCATTTTATTTTTTTTTCAAGTTAATTTGAAGAAAAAGGTGTTAAGGGAGAAGTCATACTTCAGATTTGAATATAACTGAGTAGATCTAAAACGAATAATAAGTTCTTTTGTGTGTGGCTGAAGTTATTATCAAGAAGGAACAGAAAAAAACAAATGTTATCACATTAATAATAATTATAATGAACGAAATTTTAATTTCACGTAATTGAAAAATCAAATTTTTAAAAACAACGATCACGAAGTAAATTGATTATTATAAAATGCACACATGAAAGTAACAATAAAACGAAGAAAAAAAAATAAAAGAAGAAATAAATGTAATGAAAAACTATAAAATTAACTCAGTAATTTGATTATCACTTTACTTTTCTTTAGCAGCCAAAGTTGATTCGTGCGAAACGAAACTAGTCAGGTACGAAGAATAATCAGGCATACTATTAACTAAAATTAAAATTGGAAAATTGCGATGCATTGAAGATAAATTTACTAATAAAAATCACAACAGCAAGGAAAAAGCTTGAAATGTTTTTCAAGAAGTGATCCATCATATGAGCCCCAAAATCTTAAGATTAGTAAAAACTGGAAAACTTGAATAGGACGGGGAAGTACTTGAACAATAAAAAAGAATCCATGTTTAATTACTGGATCCCGATTCATTTTCGTTGGCGGCAGACCAAAAATGAACTTTGCGATCATGACCACCGGTAACTATAACAGATCCGTCCTTATTGCACGTTAAAGCGGTAACTGCATCTGTGGAAAATATGGGTAGATTTATCAAATTTATTTAACAGATTATTATTTCTGATTTTGCGAGAAGAAAAAATTACTTCTATGTGCTTGAAACTGTTGCACCAAGGAACTGAGTACCAGATCCCAAATATATAATGCGCCACCACAGCCAGCCAGTACAACCTTTCGATCGTCCCATATCAGACCACTATAATGGATAAAACAGTCAATTAAAAACAAATATATTCAATATTTATAGAGGCAACATTCACAAACGCAAACTTACTTCAGTTCCTGATCCATGAATTTCACATACACCTCGGTGCCGGTATTGATATCGTAAACTCTAAACGACTTATCTCTACTACAAGAGATCAACCGCTCCGTTCCTGGACTAAAGTTTAGGCTCGTAACTGCGCCAGTATGACCTGGTTGTCGTCAAAATTGATTATAAGACACAATTTAACAATGAAAGTATTAGATTATAGATTTTCAAAAGCTTACCTTTCAATTTGTAAACTAATTTGTACGTGAGCAGTGACCAAACGAATAAATCTCCGTTTTCAGAACCAGAAGCTAGAAAGTCTTCGTTTCTGCAAAATTTAAAAAATTTTCATATTGCGCAGTACAACATGGTGCTGAAATTTTCGTACTTCATTTTTCAGCTCCCGTACTTGGAAATAGTTAGGCAAATAACTTTATCGTAATGCTGAATATTTGCTTTCAGAGCAGAAGCAAGTCTAAATGGCTTCCACGGTAAAGATGCCGACCATACGTAAATTGAGCAGTCGTGCGAGCCAGAAATCAATCTACGTGTCTGTGAGCACCAACCCAAACAGCTGACTGTATCTTCATGAGCGTCGATAGTATCGATGACGCAACAGCATTCAATATTATAAATTTCTCTAAAATATAATGCATTAAATTAACGGTCTTGACTTTCGAGGCAAGAAAAAAAAAAAGAATTTTTATGTCACTGTTGAAAATAAGATCTTGCTGGGTGCAAAAGACAAGTACAAAACTTTCCAGTTTTTTCTCATTTCTATTTTCGTAAGATTGAAAGCTGCGTGAAGTATAATCAAAGAGATCTCCAATTCTTCATCACAACAAAATAAAAATTTGTATGAACAAATAATAGAGATCAATTTTTTGCTGCTTCTTCATGGCGTTACAGGCACCCATGACAGGCACCATACTCAACTAACTCTTGGGTGGCTCTCAGTTACTACTCACATTTTATGATTAGCACAACCAATGATCGCTGTCTTATTATCTTCCAACAAAATGAATGACGTCAGAGCCGTACGAGAAATGGATACGTTAAGTTCTTGTTTATAACCACTCATGCAGCATTTTTTGAAGAATCCGTCTTCCGCGATTGAATAGAAATACAACGAGTCGCTAGAAAATGCAAGTCCAGTAATTTCGGCTTTGTGCGTTTGGTAAGTGGAAATGGGCGTCGTTGAAACTTTATTCCAATTCCAGTAGACAGGAATATCTTCGCTCAGAGAATCACCTTTAGTATTTTCAAAATTAGTCAAGAAAATCAAGTAGTAGTAATATTCAGTTTAGTAATCAGTGATTACCATCTTCCGACGTGGACATTTGTGACAGCTGCTTCTGCAGTGCCATTACCGAGCGCGTTCGCGATGGATGCGGTTTCTTGAAAACTTGTTTCGGTATTTGGCCGAATTCCATAATTTGAATCTCCAGAGCATTTCTACGAGTCCAGTCTGTCACGGCATCAAGATCAACGCCGCCTTCGTAGCAAATATAGTAAAATTCTGTAGAAAAAAATTACCTACATTTAGTAACGATTGTATCGCAAATCGAGTTGATGAAATTTTAAAGTAAATCTTTTACCATTATCCGCTTTAGCTGCTTCTTCTCCCACTTGTTTGTAGCCAAATATTAAATCTATCCAATGATGCAGCCTCGATGATACATAGTCACTTTCCAACGCCGTTCGTAATTTATCCACAAAATCCTCCGGGCCTGCGAAATAAAAAACGATGCAAAACGTAACACAAACCTATTATGTTCCCGATTGAATATACATACTCTTGGCCCACGGTGGTAACTTCACATCGCCGACTCTGGTCCCATCGTGTTTTGATCCGAAATTTATACCGTACATATTCGTTAAAAATTCACCTCTAGTCGAAGTATCATAAAATTCTGGAACTAACTCTTTAAAATCAGCCATGTTGTTCAGACAGTTTTTAAAAACATCGGGAATACTGGAATATAAAAAAAGAAAATATCAAAAAATAATAAATAAATTTAGAATTCTTATGAAAAGTCAAACTTTTTCAAGACAAAATCTACATAAGAAACAAAAATATAGGCGAATTATTACATTACCTATTAAACATTCTATCAGGATGATCGAATCGACCATTCTGTAAACACAGCATATAGTGTGGATACTTTCTGACCAAATAAAACAAAACGAAGCCAGGATTCGAATAATGAGATCCGTATAGAAATTTTGGCGGCGCCATTTCGTTATACCTTTGCTAAAGAAAAAAAATGCAAGTTTAAAAAAAATACAGTATTAGATTATGAAATTTTGAATAATTTATTACCCTTTTCTTTATTCATGTTTCGAGGTACAGGGTACCTATAACAAAATCTCTCAAAATTCTGAAAGTTTCTAATGAATAACATTACAACTGCATTTATATCAGTGTGAGTTCGCCGTTAAACAACTGATATGTCAAAAAATAACTTCCAAGTCTATTAAATCTCGTATAGTACAGTCTTGTGTTTTTTTCTTCTTCGAGAAACAAGACATGTATCCTTTCATTTGGCAATGGAAAGAAAACACCATAATTCAATTTGAAACAATAATAATTTTTATGACTTTAACGTGAGCATATTTTTTGTTAGTTTTAAAAATCATTCCCTAAGTGGTTTTGCTGAATCATATCGAAACTAATCAAAAATTTAGTCATTTTCCACACGTCGCGTCGATAACAAAATATAAAGAACCAAAAAATGAAAAATTTATCTTTATAACCGTCAGATAATAAAATATATTTTTTATCTTCAAAATACGAGATTTAAAAAAATTTCATACGATGAAATGAATTATAATGCGTAAGTAAAATTTTTTTTTGCCACACGCTATAAAATCTAAATAGGAACATGTCGAACACAAAGTTTATTTCTAAAAGAAAAATTTTTCCATAGGAGAGGATGAGAAGTATTCCTCTTCTATGAATCCACAAGTTGTTCAGAGATAACCAATCAACAACTTTTCAACACTAAAGACGAAGACTATTTACCTTCAGACGCTCCAGCCGAACAGGATTAAGGGCTCCGACGGGTTTTGATAAGTCTCTTAAAGAGTCTGGATCTGATAAGTCCAATTCAGATGATGAATAGTCAGAAATAACCCAAGGAAAAACAGGATACTGAGTTAAATCGTTGAAAGTTCGATCAGCCATGCTACAAAGCATCAGAAAAATTATTTTCATAAAAATATATTTTAAATTATTCTTTTAAACGAATCATGTATCTACCTGTTCACATAAAGTAAATAATCGAAATTTGATATAGTTCCATTCTGCCACTGAAGTGTCATAATTTCTTGTTTAGAATCCGATAAATTTAAAGATGGTTGTCTTAAAATTGCACTATATAAATTATCTCGGGCAACACGATTTTTCACAGACAGATACATGTGTGAGGTTATATCATCTTCTTTTCCATAAATTTCCAACCCCTGTAAAGAAAAGTAAGACAGGAGAAAATTATAGTCAAGTTTATTAAAATTATATAAAAAACAAACGCAAGAAGAATCGTTTGAAAACTGGCATAATTCATCAAGCGAACTCACCACATGTTGCAGTAAAAATCTTCGTTTATAAATGGATTTAATGTCACTTAAGCGAATTTTCACACAATTCGTCTACGGAAAAACATATTCCAAATTCAAATTAAATCAATGTGACAGTCGAACTTTACTTCAGAATAAAATTATCTCCTACCAACCAGCTCGATATTATTGAATGGTTGAAAATATAAACTCAACGAAGTCAAAATAATTTTTCCTGGATTAACGACCAACGGACTTATTTTACTGCCATTTTCTTCTAATATTATATCCTCGTCCAAGTCTTTGACACCTGCATAATCGAATTTCAACCGATCTTGTCGACTATGAACTATAGTCGCGATCTATAAAACCCAAAGGAACAGAAAAACCGAGTCAAAACTTCAAGTAATTCTTAATAGATGAATTTTTCATCGAAAATAAGCTGGAAAAAAAACGATGTTTAATTACAAACCATCTGATTATGATCGGCAGGAGGAAGACTAGCAGCTCTCAGGAGCTGTCCGATCACATGCAAAACATCTTCAACTTTGGCATAATTGAACAATGCATAATATTTCATTCGAACCTATAACAGAATGCAATGAATGAATTGTAAAAGTATAATCTAGAAGTCTAGAATCAAAAGCAAATTACAATAAATATGTTATATAAGTGCATAATACAAACATGCTTGAAAGAATAAGGTGCTAAGACATTTCCAGCTAACATTTCAATGCAGACATTACAATCGATGAATAAAATTTCGGAATGTTTATTAAATAACCTGAAATACGAAAATATGGTGAGCACTACAAGATTATGGGAAAATTTAAGGCAGAAGACATTCAGTTATGTTACTACAAAATAGAATTAAATTATTATAGCATTAAGTTTCAGACATTAATAATACAAGCAGACCAAAGAATAGTTTAAAAAATAATTATAATGTAAAGAAATCATCGGCGAATTGTAAAAATATTTACTTGAGTTCCATCTTGTCAACGACATTACATTCTTTCAATGAAATTTTCATGATGGGCTTAGCAACGGCTCGGGGAACAAATACCAGAGATTTAGAACATATTTTCAATCGACCAAGGAACTCATCGCTGATATTTTTTTCTTGAAACACATTTTCTTGAGATGTGAAAAAAACACTGAAGTCTTCGAAGTAGTATTCGCCAGGTTCAAGAAGAAGTAGCGAGAATCTAAAAGATAAGGAAGAGATGATTTTTTCTTGCCAGCTGTTGTCTTGAGAAACTTACGTAAAATTTTTTTTTAATTACCTTTCTCGAGACATCTTGAAAACGAAATAATGGCAAATTTATGCGGTGAATATGTGCGCTGATTTAATAATTCATACTCAACATTTGTATAAAACAGAATGCAGATAACAAATTAAAATTAAAAACTGTACAGTTTATCAAGATATTATTTCAAGTTCTAAAAACTAAAACGTTAAAAATTGAAAAATGTAGAAGTGTAGAAGTCATCAACCGGATGATCATAATCAAACCCAGAGGTTTTTTTTTTTTCAAGCTTTCATATCTCTGTTTTTACACTCTGTTTCTCTGTTTGATCTACGGTAAAAAGAAAAGGGAGAATTGAAGTTGAGGGGGATAACAGGGTTGCTAGAGGAAAGAATGAAAAAGTAGTACTAGTAGTACTGTACTGTCTGTCTCTAAAGTGACATCATTCGAATCAATTTTTTTTTTGGATGATTCCATTCGTATACGAATCAACTTTTTCTCCAGATAATGATTCGTAAATCGTATTCGTATTCGAATAATTTTTTTTGCGATCGTGCCCATCGCTGTGTAAAGCAGTACCTATCAAAAATTCAAAATATATTGTAGGTTTATGTAGGTATAAAAGTAGCTCATCGTCCTTGGTAATTTTTTCCGGTAAAAGAGAAAAAAATTGTTACACATTATTTACCTTTATTTATATGTCTCATTCTCATTATTCATTTCAGAACACAAAATATGGTCATAAATGAACTGCAATCATTGTAAGAAAAAATTTTCCGAGAACATGAACAATTTATGAAAGACGAATTTGAGCAACTGAATATTAAGTGTGATCGGAATTCAGACCTATTAAAAGAAATACTATGTAACAACTGATTTGTAAAGAAATAATAAAAAATAATAAATACTAATAAGAATCACTCAAAATGATTTTCGGATCACAATAAACTTCTAGATTTGAAAGCTCTATTCTGAGTTCGCAGTTTTCCCAAATTGTTTATATTCAATCAATTTTCACCTCACTATGCATTACAGTTCAGATTGCTCTGAAAACCGAAAAATTCAGCTCACTATTTTCATTACTAAAAACACGAATTTTTTCACTAGAAAATAAGTCGACATAAAACTGCACTTTGAATTTTATTTTATAATTATTTGAGGTGAATATTACACAGATTTCAAAAACATTATGGTAAAAACTATTACATATTACTGTATAAAGTTATAAAAATATTTAATTCGAGGAAAAGTGCGAGTAATGACCAGTAAATGACAAAAGAACTTACACTACGCCATAAAATCGGAATATCTACCAACATCAACCAATAGACTTATGAAAAATGTGACTTATAAATTCCGTATCAGTTCAATTTAACGATGCGATTTTAAAAATTCTCCATAATTTGAAACTATGTTAACAAATGTTTATTATAGAAAACGAGGCAACCCACAGTCCCACTTGGAACTAAAGAGTTCCATTCCATTTCCTCGTATACACCTACGCAAACAGCTCCGTACATGGAGACACTGTTCGCGATGTTCTGAGAGCGAGTGGTTACAAACACTATACAATCGATATTCAATTGAATTAAGAATCAGTTTTTGGCGTCTTTCACTGTCTCGACAACTTAATCTCCAAAAATAAAACTTGTCTAATGAATTTTCAGGCGAGCAGTTTTCAATGAATTATATTTTTTTTTAAATTCGAAAATCTCTCATTTTATGCGTGGTTTGGAATCACCAAGTTATTCATTATATCTTGGAAGAAAATCAAAGTCTGACCATAAAAACTTGAGTCAACATTAAAACATAAGAAAAATAATGAAAACATACGAACTTCAAATTTTTGATAAGCCAGAAATAATATCCCAACTAGGGGATAATTTGTTAAAAAAATTAAGCTATACGTAAAACACAATAAAAAATTGATAAAAACTAAGCGAAATTTATTAATAACGTACATCATGGTAAAGATTGCGAATTCGCTGATAAAATAATTTATGTGTGGCTCAACGAACAAGACCTCAATATTTTATATTTACAACTAGAATATACGGGTAAAACAAAAGAAAATTCGACTCTGGATCACAGAAAGTTTATAGTTGACGAACCTGAATTTGAGGGAAATAGCTACTTTTTCAACAATAAATACCGCAATTACATATTTTATAATAATTGTTCAACCACTTACCTTACATAGATTGAATGAATACACACATCTTTCACTGCTTGATTACTTGCATACCAATAATAATCATAAGAAAAAAGTTATTGATGAATACCTCGACAGACAAAATGATAAATATATTGAGGAACGCCAACCTGATCTTACGTACGATTCTAGATTTACGAAGCATGTAATTTAGGGAGCCCGAATTCATCCACTTCAACGCCATCCTACAAGATGAAAGCAATAAATATCAAGCCATGTATTCGGTAATTGTTATTATACAATTTCAAATTTAGAAGCATGTACCTTGTTTTTGACGCTTTCTGCACCAGGCTCTCTGCTGGGAGCAGAAGGAGTATTTATTTCGTCGAGATAGGATGTGTCATCATCCAGAGCGATTTCGTCTCCTAAAGCATCCAATTCCGCATTGAGTTCATCTTCATCAATGTCGGGTACTCCATACGGACGGCCTAATGCATCTTGGACCTCATCAGCTTGTTCTAGCATATCTGCCATGTCATCTTGAATATCCTGAAAATAAATTCTAAAATCAATAACGTTCATCTAAAAGTTGAAAATATTTGGGGATTTTTTTCCATGAAACATCGAATAATATTCATCAGAATATTATTCTCGCAAAATGGAATTTTACTTATTGTTAGTCATAATTATATTCTACAGAAGATGCTATTTAAAACCAGAGGGAATGAATAAATTTGTAGAGTGACCTCGATTTCATCGATCTTGATGTTTTTAAATTCCTTTTGCATCTGCTTCACACCGGTTTTCATCGCAGCAACTGTGGATTGAGTGTCTTTCAGAGATTGAACAGCAAAATTTGCTTGCTCCATATTGAACGCTTGATTACGTAAACCAGAAGCCTGATTTTCATACCTACAAAGAATATCATTAGCAATTATCTACCAAAGAGAAGTAAAATTCCATAACTCAAAAATATACATTTTTCGCTGCTTAAGAACTCGTAAAGCTTTCTGTTTCACGGCGTTTTTGGCTGGGCCTTCCCTCATTTTCAGCATTTGATCTTTGTATTTCTTAAGTTCAACGTCGAGTTTATTAATTTTTTGTTCGATATTGTCAGCCCGACCGTCAACCTAAGGATGAGTCAGAGAAGTAACATTAGTTGGTTCAAAACAAATTGTACAAGTACAAAAATTTATTTTACACTTACCCCTGTTATTACGTCTGTCAAATTTGGAGGAGGTGCCTTTTCTTTAGCTTTACCAAAGATTCGATTCATTTTGAAGCTTCAAACAAATAGCTATGTTGAGAAAAGAAACACTTTTTAAAATGGCAACTTACAGAATTATGAAAATTAATGATTAATCATAAATCAAATGAACTCGAAAATTTTTCAACAAATTTTTTTCCAAGTGAAAAAAAGTTCAAAACAAAACGACGCAAATTTTTTGACTTCGTTTTCTGCTAGAAAATTTTTGAAGTTAAAATTAAATTAAAAACCTAAAATGAGCCTGAAATAATGAATGGAAAGTTCGGTTGATCATGTATGACTGTGTAAAACCTGATGCCGCCTGACGGGGTGTGCGGAGGATACAACAACTTTTTTTTCAACTTAACAAAAGATTTCTTATCAAATCTGATGCTAATGAATTGGCAATGGTATTCTCCCAATTAAAATTAAATTTTCCAACTCCATCCTCTCTTTTAATTTACCAACCATTACTTGTGTTGGACTTAGCATTAGTCATAGATCGAAGTTCTACGTAATCCGAGTGTTCAAGCAGTTGCTAATTCATTTCGATTCTATCTTCCGTCTTCGCGTTTTAATTCTGATGAACTTAGTAAACTCATCATGAGTTCGTGGTTTAATCGCGTACGTAGTTTCTTAAAAATCGAATCAAACCCTTCCAAAGTAATCGAAGTGAAACAAGAACGATACTCGGATCGTCAAGTTCAGTGTCGAGAAGATGGCATCGTTTTATATGGACCCGGGGGCAAGGATCAAGAAGTGTTCGACATCGTTTTGCTGCGACCGTACAATGAAAATCCAAGTTCGGCTTATAGGTAGCCATATCATTTCTTCACCATATGATTAAATTTATGAGCACTTAATACAATCCATTAATTTTTTTCAGCATTTATCGATCACCTGAGAGACATGAAAGTGAATTGAAGTTCATTACTTACAAAGATAAATTACCTACCTTACTGAGTATTTGTAAAGACGTAAGCATTCTTTGTGTACGAATCTTTATGAGAGTGTATAAAATTATATTGAGTAATCTTTTCAGGCTGCCTCCGAGAGTGGGTTACAAAAAATATGCGATCTGTTGAACGAGAATCCTTCATGGAACTTAGGTCACATAAGCATCCAGCTAAATTTTTTAGATATTCTCAATAAACCGGAAATTCGGAGGTAAAGTGTTGCGATGAAACTAAAGTAATTATTTTTATTGAATTCATTAATATAGGTATTTGAATCAGTTTTAGAGTGTAAGACTTGTTTTTTGTTTTTGCTCGGTTTGACGTATTCAATATTTTTTACTCCCATTTTTTTATTACATATTATTCATTCAGTGCTGTTTGAGAGGATACTTCTTTCAAAATTATCTTACCTCAATACTACAAACTAATTTTAGTGACGAAAAATTTTACAATATACCGAGGGAAATAATTCTATTCGAACTAATCCGAAAATCGTACCATTTCAAGTTTCCTATCTCAATAAAATTAGCAGAGTGTAAAGTCCAAATTTGTTTCTTCGTTACGTCAACTATTTTTATTGGATGTAAAGAAATACCAAACTAATAATATGTGGGGCAAATTATACTGGGTAACCTATGTTTTGTCAAATTTAATACTTACTTACTTATTATGTTGTCATTTCGATAAAGATAAGCGACTTTGATCTTTGCATCGTCAACTACGTTGAAGAATCAGAATTTTTATAAATAATTAGTGAAGATAATGAATAATGATATTTTTAGTCATCTATAGGAAGTAGTAAAGAAGATAAAAATTCGAATACCTCCCTTAAATTTAAATTTATAATATAATAAATAAATAGCATTTTCTTTATTGCTATTTTACTTCATTATTTTTGGATTTCAAAAGTTTCTTCAATGTTTCAAATCAATCAAATGTGTCAAAAACATTAATAATTACAGTCATCTTTCTGCACCGGATCCCATTACTGGATTGTACCCTGTTCATTTAGCCGCAAAAAATGCGAATCTGTCGGCCATTAAACTCCTACTCAAATCAGATGTGAATTTCGACGTTGTGGATCAAGAAGGAAATACTGTTCATCACTTTGCTGCTGAATCTAACAAAGATATCGTTTCAGTAAGTTAGTTCGATCTATTTCATCGTAGTTTATATAAAAGTCTGAAAATGAAGGACTCATAAAATCAATAGTTTTTGTCGAAAGAGTAACATTGTTTCATTGGGTTTCCACTGGTGGATTAGAAAAATTCTCAAGTATTGTTTTCGATTGTTGATTACAGTTACTCGCCACGAAAGCACCCCAGCATTTAAACTATCGAAATTCCAATGGAAACACTCCCCTTCATGTCGCTTGTTTGGCTGACAAACGAGACTGCGTTAAGGCTTTACTTATGGCTGGAGCGGACGTAAATATCTCAGCAAAACCTGCGACCTCGCACAATACAATATCGGCTGGGAATATTGGAAAAATAGTCAAAGACCACGACAGCAAGTTGTACGAGCAGGTAATTTTCCCCTCAGATGCTTATTTTTTATCAGCTCTATAAACGCTTTTATTTAACTCGAAATAATCGAGTAACTGATCATATTATGTTTAATGTTTTTTTCTGGGAACGAAGTTTTATTTTTAGAACCATAATATTTTTACATAGTTAGTGTTTTCTCTTCGGAAGTAGTTTCGGCAGAATTTTAATCTAGAAGGTTTTGATCTTCATTATTTTTAGTCTACCTTTTTCATGGTGCAGTGTATAAATACGAGCCTCTAAAATGTACCATTCGAAATTTAAGTCAAACTGTCATTTGGCTTCTGTGAAAAGCGATTTGAAAAGTCGAAAAACATGGATTTTTCTGTGCACGTATTCAGAAACCTGTTTTTGTTTAGCCACGTTTCGTTTTCTGTATCAGAATTTCTCATTTTATTTATTTTTTCCAATCACAAGCCATAAACCAGATATCAATTATTAACCACAAACCAATTTATCGGAAAATCGATGAGTCATTGCTATATTTAAATTATCGCTCGGATATACACATACATATTACATTAAATATAGTGTAGGTGTATAATACGAGTATGTTTATGTTGCTGCATTATTCGTCCGGCCATACAAGCAAATTTTTAGCGATATAGAGGTCACGTTTTGAAATTTTTAAAATCCAGCTTCTGTTAAATAAGCAGAATTGGGTCGTTGAAAGTCATAAGAAATTCATCCAATTTCTTGATGTAGATGTCAAGAATTGTTTTATTCTGCAAATGCAGCGTATTGTCGCTGGTAGAATATTTTCTATTTCATGCCTACGCATACATTTTTCATTATCCTATCGATTTTACCCGTTTGAAACAAGGAGACGAAATAATCACCCTATATCTACTATCGGTAAACTTGTAGTTAATATCTCCAAGACTTTAATGCATAATTGCAGACTGCAGTTTGTCCTTGTAAATCTTCTTTTCCCCTTTCTTTCGTATTGTATTGTTGAATGAGTATTTACGTATATTTCTGTTATCCAGCAATTTCTTTGTACATTCTCCATAGTTTTTTTGTAGTAATATAATGTTTTCTCCAAAACAATTTATTCAGGTGTGATTTGATTTTTTTTTTTTTTTTTGAGAATGAAACCTTTTCTGAATCAATTTCTGTTTTGCTACGTTGACTGAAACTGAATTTTTCAAAAATTATATTCCAGTTTGTCTTTTTTTTTTTTTTTTTGGTCATTATTTTTTATTTCTCCTCGTGTGAAATTAATATGTTTTCAGTGCGATTATGCGATTATTGAAAATGCCTATTCGTGTATGGAACTATATGTGACCCTCCAAGCATAAAGGTACCACAAGTCGGAAAACAAAAATTTACACTAGTCGCAAAAATGTGAGAGAAGGACAAAAATGTCGAAAATTGTTTTATGGCGGTTTCTGGTGGTGAAACATATAACCTTGCCTGTCCCAAAGGTAGAAGGTCGAACTCGGCTCGGAAGTGGGGTAAAACTGTGTTGAAACAGCTGGAAAATGTTTTCAATTTTTTCAATTCGCCAATTGTTTTACGGGGGGGGGTGTCGTCATATTTATGGACTCCCCCCCTCTTTGAGGTCAGTCTAGATACGCCCCTGTACCCACGAGCTTATTGGGTTCAATAAAGATATAAATTATACTTCGAAAAAATTAAATACAGTAAATTTTGTTTGATTTTCTTTAAACCCTATTTTCTCAAAATACAATTTTTCTTAAATTAAAGTTCAAACAGTCTTAAAACTATGAATTTTATAGGTACGGGCGTCGTTCTGGTTTTACTTTAACGGGAATTTATCCTACTTTTCAAAATGGCCGTAAAATGAAAAATAAAATTTCCGACTTGCGGTACCTTTCTTTATGCTTGGAGGGTCACATATGTTATTAATTTTTTTTTTTCACACGCTAACGATTAAATGCATTATTTTGTTTCATGATATCCTATATGCAGTTATTAGATTCGTTATACATTCCAAAATTTGATTCGAATTCGTCATGCAATATTTTTTTTTTGTTATAGGACATGAAATTTGGCGGTACCCCCCTTCATTGGTCAGGCTCGAAGGAAGTAATCAACGAATTAATTCAGAATAACTGTGATATAAATGCTGTGAATTTCAACGGACGCACCGCTTTACATATTATGGTAATGTATTTCCTTCCTTTTGTTACAGATATTGCTATTGTCTCCTTTGAACCATATTAATTTGATTTTCAATTACTCAGTCGTTGTTGAAAATACTTTCCCCAATGGTCTTGAGAAAGTTTTTGTTTGTCTGTTAGAGGTGCGTTCACAATGTACTTTTGCTTTTGCTTTTCCTCGGGTATGTATAGTATACACCAGAATAAAAAAACAAAACAAAAGCGACCGTTGTGAATTGGCCCATTTGATTCGGCTAGTTCAACTTTTTAGCAAAAGCAAAAATACATTGTGAACGCACTTGAAATATGTTTTTTGTCTCGAGTTTTACGTATGAGATTTACTTTCTCTACGATTTTTGAATTCTCCACAGTTTAATTTTTATTCGGTAAAAATTTCCAAAAAGTGCAATAAAAGTTTGCCATTGAAATATTTCTTTGGATTTTCTAGAGTGTACTTATTAATTTACCAATACTATTCTCAAAATCAATAAAAATATATTCATTTTTGTATTACTTGAGTATTTTTTTCACAATTGTACCTATGAGGAAAATAAGTTCAACATTTTTAGGACTGATTACCCGTGTATTATTTTCAGCATGTTTGAAATGTAAACAGAAAAATCTAAAGTTCTGTCATTTATTTCACAGGTCCAACGAGAACGACTAGAGTGCGCAGTTGCTCTACTTAGTCATGGCTGTGAAGTAAATGTAGAAGACGAAGATGGCAATACTCCTCTGCATATAGCCGCCCAAAAAAAGATTGTATCTGTCGTGCAAGCATTATGCGTTTTTGGCGCCGATCTAGATCGCAGGTTTGGCAGTCTGCTACACTAAATTATCAACGTCTGTTTTTTTTTTTCCACGAATTTAGTTCGAGTCTGAACCCTACTTAAGCCAATATAAGCCTTTGTATCTCGTATATCTAGCCCGTCGCGTCAGTCTTGCGTGAAACTCATTATATCCGATTTTCATCGATGGAATAGATTTTTCATTTATTAATTTTTAGAGGATTTTAAACTCTTTTCTCCTTTCAGTCGATAGTTTATTCTTCCTCGTGTAGTCTCTAAATAAACATATGTCTTACTATCAAAGTACATAGTTGAAGTTTATAAAACCCAATTTTGTTTACCCTGAAAAATCATTTAACTGGATATTCATTGCTTATGCGCCATGATATCGATATGTAAAAGTCAAAGTTGAGTAGTTTTCGAAATGATGCTATTACATAATTGATTTAATATTTTTCATGTTCTCAGAAATAAAAAAGGAGAAACAGCGCGACATGTCGCTGCGATTTTATCACCCGATACGAATGCCAGGAAAGTACTGTACATCCTACACGCTGTGGGCGCTCCGAGATGCACTTCTCAGGATTATGAAATTCTGCAGAATTGCTCGGACGGATGTCATTCGTCGGGCATGGATAATGGATTGCCTCCTGTCGAACCGAAAGCCTATCCCGTAAGTATTTGCGGCATTTATGAATAGTGATGATAAGTCTATCATCAACTAGAGGTTATCTTTATAAGTACTGCAATTGTTGGTGGATTTTTTAAATATTTAATGGATTTAATGCGTCATATTTCATCGAAAGCAATGAATGTACAACATTTTGATCGCGATGGAAAATTATAATAAAAGCTCAAAGGTGAAAAATTATTGCAGCCTCGAGCAGTGTTGACGTTGTACGATACCCTTTTCCAGTCGAGGCCGACCCAAGGTGGCCGACTTCTTTGTCTGGACGGCGGCGGAATCCGTGGACTGGTCTTAATCGCTATTCTATTGCATTTAGAAGAGACGGCCAATATGCCCATAATACATTGCTTCGATTGGGTATCCGGAACGAGTACTGGAGCAATTTTAGCTTTAGGATTAGCTGCTGGTAGGTGTTATGTGATATATTTATCGAAGGTAGTAGTGTTTGTATATGCTTCGTTTAACCTTCTAATCCTTAGCCCATTAAAACTATGTAATAAGTAATTTTCAATTACTGTGGGAAATTATAATTGAAGCAGCTATAAAAGCTCAAGACTGTCGCGCGGAATAGTGTGTAATTCGATGAAATACGAAGCGCTAGTTTTTTTATACTCGAGTATAATCTTTTCTTCATTTTGTGACGCCGTATCTAGAAGTGATTGTTGTCTTATGCATTATTTTAATAATTAGAATTTTTTTCCCCTTTTTTCCCCGGTATTCTTACGACGGTAATGGTTGATTTTTTTCTTATTTCTTCATATCAGGCAAAACGCTACGAGAATGCTTGTGTTTGTATTTTTTGATGAAAGAAAAAACGTTTATTGGTAGCCGACCGTATCCTAGCGAAAATTTGGAAAATTTACTGAAAGACATTTTTGGTGATTTAAAAATGTCTGATCTTAAACATCCGAAGTAAGCAAATTATTTCATCATCGTTTTGGCAAATGCGGCGGCGCGATTATTTTTATATCTTTTATGGATTAGGTTACTTGAATTTTTCTTCTGTGCTTTTTTTAGAATTACTTCGACACTCTGATGGCCTTGAGCAAAAAGGCGTCATCTACACATTTTCATTATTATTAGAAAAAATTGATTTTCAATACTGTAGGATGGAGATTATAGTGGTACTTAAATGGAAATGAGTTATTCTTAGTGTTTTTAATATTCGTACACATTATTTGTTACGAGTATTTGGGTTTTCGCAAAAATTCTATATTTCGGAAGCGATAAAAGAAAATATTTGGAAAGGTCATCTGTTTCGAGAGAAATAACCATAAAGTCTGTTCGGTTATTTTTTTACTCGTTGCCAAATTTACTGGTATATGATTGTGACTAAGTTCAGGAGAGCATTATTGTACTCTGCATGTACAACACAGCATTGTAATCGGGTCACAAAATTATCAGATGAATTTACAAAATTGATATGTTATGGAAAGTAATGAAATTATGGAATTTATAGAAAATCGATGGAACCAAATCTGCTTTGAACAATGCAACTGATCTTTCGTGCGTTTTTTCCATTATCTGTTTTGTTACTGAACTTATGCGTCTTTGGAATGGTTTAATTATTAGTTTAACCATACACTAATCATTAACAGCTAATAACCAAAGTATAATTAGTATGCCACATTTTTCAAAGTGACTACCAGTACGTGTAGGTGCAAAATTTTTTACTACGTATGGAAATAACTAACTGGAAGCCCATACAAGGTACCCTTTACTGAATTTACCTTCGTCTAGGTAGTGTTGATTAAATGAAAATAAATACAAATTAGTTAGGTGGATATTATTTTAGGCTCTATTAAGCGTCTTGCTACAAATCTGAAATTGGAGGATCCAAATCTTATGTCAGAGGAAAGGGTTTTTTCTATTGAAAATTTAATTTAACGGGATTTTCATTAGCGTAGGTACATACTCGTATTTCGAAGTATTATTTTAAGATATGGAATGTGGAAGTGTCAATCACAACTCGAACGTTTCCACCCAATGAATGTTTTTGGATCTACTTGTTTTATTCTTTATTACCTCCATAATAATCATACCCGGGAGATGTTGGACTTTGATTTTCAATATTCCGGAGAAATGAAGATTTTTAATTTTCATTCATTATAATCGTCGTGTTTTTCTTCAGATTAATCATTACGGGTTTGTTGGCGGATAATAAACCAGCAGATCTTCACATCTTTCGAAATTACACTCCGCCTTGCGAACTAGTATTTCCTGATATCCAGTTACCTAACGGGTTCCAACCGTGTCCCAAACCAGAAGAACAATTAGTGTGGAAAACTGCCAGAGCCAGTGGAGCTGCACCGTCATATTTCAGGTTTGTCATTTTATCGAAGGTTTTATGTACTTTTGTGTAGTCAACCATGTAGGTACATATTTGAAAAATTGATTTTTCGAATGCGATATTCGTGAAAAATTATCAGATCCAACAAAGCAACGCTTCATTCCGTCAGTGTAAGCTACCTCAGACTCCACCTTACTTAATTGCTGACGAATGCAGAGTGAGTTGAAAAAACTTTGTAAGAAAGAAAAAAAAAAATAGAAGAAATTAAAGTGACCAAGATATACGTATGAGACCGAGTCTAATTCGCTTTTTGGACTTGAACCTCTTTTTTCCTGGCCAGAAAAAATTTAGAGCCAAATGGATTTTCAGAGGCTGATCGTCTCGCATTCACCATGCTTGTAAGCGACATTGTTTGTTATCCTTGAGTGACTCACTAAGGTCCCAAAAAACATTTAAAAAGGAGATAAAGTTGCTCTGTTTCGGTTTTGTTATTGTATCAATGGCATTATTACTTTGTTTTTTAGGATGTTCGAACGGTTCCTAGATGGTGGTTTGATAGCTAATAATCCAACTTTAGATGCCTTGACCGAAATTCACGAATATAATTTAGCGATGAAATACTTGGGTAACTCGGAGAAGATTCGCAAACCCACAGTTGTCGTGTCTGTGGGCACTGGATGTATACCAGTCACAGAGGTGCGTATATGATCGAAAATTAATGAAAATATGAGAAGCACAGAGGCGAGTGATAGTATTCTGAACGAAGCGGAGACAAGTTCCTAAATCAGAGTACTGTTTCAAAAATAATATTAAAAGCCTAAGAATTCACTTTTTTTTTCCTTTTTTTTTCTACGTACTCCAGTTTAGTTATAAATGAAATCTACTTTCTGCTCTGTTATAATAATAAAGTCTACTTTTTGCTTCATGTCGTAATTAAATAAAAGCATTTAAAAAGAGAGAATTTTTATGCACGTTAATTTTAACGGATTTTTTTCTCTTGTAAAAAGAACTTGCTGGAGATTTTCATTCATGTGTTGAGAAAAAATATCACTCGAGACCACTTTTCTTTAGAGGAGGGTGATGAGGGGAAATTGTGAAGAAAATGGTGGTAACATTGGAAAAAAAAGTAAAAAGTATAGAAATTGATGGATTTTCCCAAACGAATCGCAGTAATTTTTTTATTTTCGCTGCATCATAACAGTTTTACACGGCATCTTTTAACCCTTCTTCTCATAATGTCGTTACAGATCCGCGACATCGACGTATTCCGGCCGGAAAGCGTTCTGGACAGCTGGAAACTGGTGCGTGGGTTCACGGCGCTCGGCATCCTGCTGGTAGACCAAGCGACGCAAGCTGATGGCCGAGTCGTAGATCGCGCCAGGGCTTGGTGCCACTCTATCGATGTGCCTTTCTTCCGCTTCTGTCCGCAAATGTCGGAAGAAATCGCGATGGACGAGAAAGACGACCAGAAGCTGGTGAACATGCTGTGGGAGACAAAGGCGTACATGATACAGCATCACGCTGAAGTGCTGAAACTCGTCTCCTTGTTCAGATCGTAAACGAGAAGGGCGGCCGTGTTACCGACGACACATTCGACCAACCAGCCTTTTACTGAGCTATCCTATCGACCAATTCTCAATCAGCAGTTATTCTGCGCGTATACCACTAGCTCTTCGTTTCCAAGCATCCGATGCTGGAGTCGAAATATGGTGTTAATTTGGCCAGTCATCTCATCTCTCATTCTGCGAATTTGGATTTCGTGCTAAACGGTTTACGTTTCGCTAATTTTATTTTTGTTATTTTTATTGTTGATGTTTTTTTTTAATGTTTTTGTTTTTCTCATTAACCAGCCAGTATCACTGTGTACTATTTCAGTTTTAATCTTTTTTTTCCGATTACTATTCGAAGTTTTTATACGCCCTGTTCAGTATTTTTCATAATTATTTTCACCAACGTTTTCTCTTTTTCAATTCAGCAAAAATTTCTAATCACATCGAAGCTAAGATTGGAATCAACTTTTTTATTTGTCCCTCGGTCGCTCATTACAATATTTTCGGTCTTATTTTGTTTGCATCATGTTTTTATTACATATTTTTACTTGAATTTTACTCGTCTGGGATCTGAAATATAAAGTACAAAAATCTTTTTCTACGCCCTAAATTTAAGAACTGTGGCTATCATGTGCTCGTAGAATTTCTGGTGACGTATTTGGGGGTAAATGATCGAGCTCGCTCAAATTTTCCGTTTCGTTTTATGCTAAATAAATTCGCCGAATATGTCACCATCTCTGTATTCTTCTAGTCTTCTAAATCGTATATATTCGTATCCCGTCTGAACTTCTTTTATTTGTGGTACGTTACTGCTGTTAATGTTTCTCTCTTTTTGAACTGTTCATTTACTAATAAGTAGAAAACGATGAAGAAATATTGTGGAAGATTTTTTCTCGTCTGCGTTTGTTGATCAGGGTTTTCGCCTCCTCTGATTATTATGTTTTGTTTTATCTTCGCCTGTTTATTTTTATAAACGCATATTTCATGAAACTTCATGTACAAATAAATAATATTTTACATGATTTTTCAAAATTCATTTTACAATGTAGTTGAAATTTTACAACTAAAAATCCTCTCCAGGTTGTCACACTTCTACATTTCATCTGAAAATAAGATTAGATTTTGAGAACTACTGGAAAAGTACTATTTTGTATTCACTCAATATAAAATTTTTTAAGGTCCCTTTCTCCTGTCACGGTGTCTAAGGAATGTAGTTTTACCCGTTGAGCACTGGTAGCGCTAAATGTAACGAGCCATTTCCTCACAAATTGTTGAGGGCTCAAACTTGCATTGCATGTTGCAGACGAGACGACGTTTGCTCCGGTTTGCTCTTTCGTTTGCTGCTCGAGTAGCTTTTCATCAAATATTTTTCAATTTTAATTTTTAATTGTTCCTGGCAGTTTTAAAATTTAAAATTTGATTGCGTTTTCTTCCCAGTATTGAGTATATTTTAAAGAAAACAGTCACAATTACTCAAGTTCCCATTTATTGAAAATTCTGACGTTGTTGCTCAGCTGCTTATCTGATATTGTCGAAGGTACTGTATTGTGGAATGTTATTTCGGATGACTATTTCTGAAGTTGTATTCTCATGAAACAGTTACTTCCTGCCAACAATTCGGTATAAATATGACAATGGGTGACGAATCTCCAGTTTCATCTCTTGTCCTGCCTGTTTTAATCCGACCAGTTCTGTCTCAGGTAAGTGATTTGATTTAAAATATCATAATGATAGTGACCACCAGGAAGATATTTACAACGGTTTCTTTACAGCTGGAGAAAAGAGATGTATCCGCTTCACAAACTCTTCGAGCAGCTTTATCGAAGGCAGAGACCGTTCATCCTGGATTCGCATATGATTTGGTGCTGGGTATCATGCGACGTGGTGATCTCAATGTTAATATGAATGAAAGTATTTTACGTTTACAGGGTGCAGCATCTGAATCAGATGGTGAGTTTTACGAAAATATGACGCATTAGTTTTCAAGGCAATTGTGATAATGGTTCCCAGTTTGAGATTTTGACTTGGCTATTTATTAAATGGATTCGTGAGGAACAGTTCCAATAGCCAAACCCATTGAGAAATAATGCCTATTTTTTTTACGTTTCAGCCATTGAATATAGGCTGTCTCGATCAGAAGATGCATTTCAAGAACTGAACAGAAAATCTGCGTCTCTCAAGAAAATTTTAAGTCGTATTCCCGATGAAATCACAGATCGCAAAACATTTTTAGAAACCATCAAGTACGAATTCTTTTTGACGATGCTATTCTTTCAAAGTTTTTACGTATTTCATTCGATTCATTTTCTTTTTAGAGAAATAGCGAGTGCTATTAAGAAATTACTAGATGCTGTCAACGAAATTTCGGGGTTTATTCCTGGTCCAAATAACAAGCAAGTCCTTGAGCAACGAAAGCGAGAATTTGTAAAATTTTCGAAACGTTTCAGTAATACTTTGAAAGATTATTTTAAAGAGGGACAGTGAGTATTCTTATTTCCAATTATGTGTTTCTTTATTATATCGACTGATATGAGACCTTGTAACCCACTAAAATAATATTTTCTAAAAACCATTAAAAACATGTAAGAATTGTTAAACACTTAGTAAAATGCGAATCGAGACATTTATGATCGTAAATGACAGTCCATTACATTCCATTCGTTAATGAGAACCCGTACACTCCCTTTTGTAATGTTGCGCATAATCAAATCTCACGTATTACCTTACAATCAGTGAGTACTGTACTATAAGTACTGTACAAAATTCATTATTTTACCCCTTAAATAATATAGTACTGGCTGTTCGTAAAGAGTAAAGACTGACCCAACATCGCCGAGGCGTCTCTAGTGCGCATGCGCAGATCAACAAAATCCTCCGTTCACAATTCCACCGAAGCGAGTCTCTAGGCAACCCAAGGCAACCCCAAAATTTCGTTTAAAGGCTACCCAGGACTTATTCAAGTTTTACCCTGAAAAATAGTTCTGACTTAGCTACTTCTTCAACTTAACCCTTCGATCACAACTTTTAATAATGCTATAATTTATAATGTTCATGTTTTTTTTTTCAGAGCAAATGCAGTGTTCGTAAGTGCCTTATTTTTAATTCACCAGACAAATATGATTATGGCAACAGTGAAGAATAAATGCGAGTGACTGATCATGTACAACAACTTATTCTTCTCTGTTTTTTTTTAACCTTACAGACATTCCAAGTTTTTACTCATAAAACCGTTATTTTAAAAGTTTTGTAAATTCTTTATTATTATATGTTATATATATTTATCAGCTACCATAATAATTATTGTGTTAAACACAATACATTTAAATTTGGGTCAAACAAATTTTTCAATTTGTTCAAGTAGATTTTTGTTGGAGCATTTTCATTTTAATTGTTAGTAGTGGTCCAATTATGTTATTGTTTTTTCTCCTCCTCCTATCTCCGCCCCCCATTCACGAATGATTTAGTTTGATACAATTTGAGGATTTTCGAAAGAACTGAAAGATTATATTGGCAGTTTTCATTGCTAGGCTATGTTCTCAAATCCAATTTAACAGACAGAAATCGAACAAATTGACAATTTATCTGTCATCGATTTCAAGCTTTGAAATGAATCCTCCTTTCTCGAATGTTACTGTTTACCATTGTTAAAATAATTACTAAAATTGATTTTACAATCCGCTATATGATATGTCTTTCGTGTACATTATTCCAAAGATGCAACCTTTCCTTCACCTAAATTCTAAATTTTCTTGAAAGAAGAAATCCAGGTTGTATACTGTTTCTCAACCTAAAGATAGAAAAACCATTGCTCAATATTTTTTAAAAGTAATTCGCATTTTCATGCGCTGATCCTTTTTTAGTTCCGAATCTGAATAATGTATTCACTTGATACGAATCCGAGAAGTGTATTGAAATTTTTTTCTTTCATTTTTATTCCACTTTTCCATTATTTCACTTTTTCTAAAATATAGGATTTGTAATACAAGTTACAGAGTCTCAGAGATTGAATAAAAATTTAATCTTGAATATTGACTTTCCAAAAAATCGAATTATTTTTATTATTTCAAATGAAAAGAAAGTTTGTTTGTCTTGATTATTTTTTGTATCTAGTTGTAATTGTTTTCTTTTGTTATAATAATCTCCAATTTTTTTTTCCCTGCAAAAAAACTGGTGAACTGTCAGCTTACAATTATGTATTATCCATTTTAAAAAAATTACGTGTTACTTTATTGTTGATGAGTGTATTCTTAATAATAAAATCAAGAATTTTTGAATTTGTATATTTTTCTTTTGTAGTTGATAATTACGATGTCAACTTTTCTTTTGAGAAATTAAATTGGTCTTCATGCTCGAGTGATCGCCATTATTAAATCCATTTCTTTCATTTCTTTGCATTAAAAAAAAAAAAAATATATATATAAAATTATTTTTGCAGACCTCTGATTTTTCTGTTAGCTGTAGAAAATAAACTTGACTACCCTGAATTTCGTGACACCTGTTTTATTGAATATTATTGTGAGAAGATACATAATGAAATTTGAATTATTAATGAGTTTTAGTCTGTGTTCATTTGTTTTTTCTCTAAATTATAACGAAGATATTTCATTTACATCTCAATGTGCGGTAAAAATGCTGCATAATGTTCCATACAAAGAAAATGATTTCGTACACATCATAGCAATGGCTCAAATGGATGAACAATTTTTCCTATCACTAATATTGAAATTGAATCGACCCGTTATAATTGCCCGAAAACTTCTCAATTCTTTTTCTGAGCTCCAACCCATGGAACCGAGTGCCCACTTCATTTACATCGACAATTTGGAGAATTTCAAAACTGGGTTTTCAAGACTGAATACTACTCACCAAAACTGGCACCCAACGTCTAAATGGATTATATTTTTTCAGTCGGGACATGAAAAAAACATTACAGATGCTGTAGCGCGAATTCTAAAAACAGTTCACGTCCACGATTTTGAAGTCCTAATTTACAATCATTTGCAGGTTGCTGTGAATATTTTCACCTGGTATCCTTTCAGCGCAGCTAATAAATGCCGTAGATATTTTAATATAACTCAAATTGGTAGCTGCCAACCTCACGATGCTACTCTTCGGATAGACAATAAAATTAAAACCGAGAAAATCCCCAAAAAGCTTCCCAAAGATTGCACCTTCAAAGTCTGCGCATTTCACTGGCCTCCTTACGCGTACGAAGATCCCAAAACCATGAAACGAGTATCAAATAAAACGGTCAGCTTTGTTGGCGGATACCATATCAACACTGTGGAAGCATTAGCACATCGTTACGATGCACGTGTCCAATACGTAGCCGTAGAGGAGGGGTCAAGATGGGGCATGGTTTTGGATAACGGAACGTGGACTGGAGCCCTGGGAGCTCTTCAAAGTAGCAAAGCGGAGGCAGCCATTGGAGGTGCTTTACAAACAATCTCTCGTTTCTCGGTATTTGACTGTTCATCAACTTATAATCCGCTATTTATGAAATTTTTCGCTCCTCAACCGGATAAAGTGCCTCATTGGAAAAGCTTATTGGACATTTTTTCACCTTCTCTATGGGTATTTTTGGTAACAGTCTACATCTGCACACCATTCTTCGTTCAATTTCTATCCACACTGTCACCGACTGACGAGAAAAGTTCCTTCAAACACGTCATAACTTGTTTCTTCACGTTATGGCCAATAGCCGTTGGATCGTGTTCCCACTGTATCCCAAAATCGACAGCGGTATGTATTTTTTCTCGTACGACTAGCAAAACAAATAATTATTATTTGAATTCTCAATGGAGATGAAATTAGAAAATCTACATTGAAACTTAAGTTCCCTCATTCTTCAACATGTTTTCCTTAAGCTCCTTCAGGGAATATCCACAGTATTTTTGCAATAAAATTGAGTTATCTTAGAAACTAAAACATATAAGCAACTTATGGGCGCTAGGTTTACTAAATTTCTTATATAAATTTTTATTAATTGAGAAAAAGGGTTGTAATAATTCAACTTAATAAACGCACACACCAGTGTTTTTTTCCCCAATATAATATCAAAATCGAAATAGATGGTATTTGCCAAATTTTACGTTTTTCCTTCAATCCATTTATGGAATTAAAAATCTTGTTCACCTGACTGTATTACAGGTTCGTTTAACATTTCTGCTGTGGGTCATTTACAATTTTCATGTAACACTGGTTTATTCCTCATCGTTACTCGGCGTTATAACAGCTCCAATTTATGGCCAGCGAATGGAGACAATAGACGACCTAGCCAAATCAGATTTCAAACTAATTGTGGTAAAACAGTTTCTCCAAATAAGTAACATGATGGACGATGAGCTGAAAACAGTCATACACAAGAAATACATTCCCTCTTCGGGTGATCATTCAGAAAATATTAGACGCTTGATCACGAAAAAAGACATAGTTATTTTTGATCCGGCAGACCATTTTGAGATTGCAGCCAACGAGAGCATTGTGCAAACGTACACGCTGAATGATGCGGTCAGGTAAGACGAATTTAGCCAGTAAACTTATCGAGTACGACGACGAATTACTACATAAATACTTTTTTTTTCAGGCTTAACAACGGAATTTATTTGAAAAGAGGTTCCATTTTCAAACCTTATCTAAATAATATCCAGTTAGAGGTTTTAGAAAATGGGCTGTTCATAAAATGGAGGAATGATATACTTCGAACGTACAAACAGCAAAATCACATAAATTACGAAAACGATGTGTTACCGTTAACGTTTCAACAACTTTGCGGATCATTTTATTTGTTGATGTTCGGTCTGTCACTTTCAGTACTCATCTTCATGGTTGAAAGATTCTATTGCAAAAAAACTCGAGTCCAAGCTGAAAAAAAACATAAAACATTAGCTTTCAAAGTAAAGCAAAAACATACTTGAAGGTATATTTTTCCAACGGAGCCATTAATTTTTATTTTCAGGGTAAATCTTCTACTGCTGTACTAAAGGTCTATGAGAAGTTAAATTCTAAAAAAAAAAAAAAAACTGAAATACAAGTAATTAGTATTTTAAGTGAAAAATCTTACCACTTCAAAATTGAATAGTAACGTAGTTGTGTAATTATGGTACTTCAGCGGTCACCAAGGAAATAACTGACGAATACTATCTTCTAAATTCAACATTGGGCGACCCTGCGAAAATAAAAATTATGAATGAAAATTTAAAATATTTCCACAGTACCTCCGAATGAAAATTTGATAATAATCCGCAATTATTATAATTTAGCCAATAAATAGGAGAGTTCATTAAGCCATGAATTCATAAATCAGATCTGTTTCAATTCATGTTCCACATTTGTATTGCCACAGATTCGTATCTTTGCATATAAGTTTTGCCAAGACAAAAACGTAGGTACTCTAAAAGTGAATCAACTCCAAAGTAGATTCTGAAATATGGATTTGGATTCCCAACGAGACTTGTCAAAAGTTATTTTGAAACGGTTTTGTTTATACTTTTCCAAGAATCTGATTTAAAATTGAAACAAATTCAAATCGAAACCGAGGAAATCAGTTTGGAATCAGATTTATAAATCCACTGGCAGAACAAATACACCCAGTACTTACTCGTCTAGTAGTTTCACCTTCCGTAGAAGAAGGCACCGCATCTTTTTTTTTTGGCGCGATAATTTCCATTGTTTTCTCATAAGCATCAGCAAACTGTAAGAATAAGAATAAGAATTTTTTTTTTTCAATTGGATTAAAAAAAACAAAGAAAAATGATAAAAAGAGAGCATCAATATTTTACTTCCTTTGATAATTTTTTTTCGAAAGAACTAATCTTTCAAACCTTACCTCAGGATGTCGGGCAAGCTGATTGGCAAAATGTTTAGCCTGATCCAACTCTTTGCGGGTAGCGAAATGTTTAGCAAGAAACATACAAGCAGATGTAAAATCTTGCTTGTATGGTAATATAGAGTGAATATCAGTTTTATCGTTGGCTAAATCTGCATATGCTGAAGCTGCCAGATCGTTTCTTTGGTGACGCTCGAGTAGTCTGCCAAGAGAACTGTTATAAGAAATGCTTTGTAATTTAATTAAAAAGCTTGGTGGTATACTAACTTTCCCATCCTTATCATTGCCAGCGGATCATTTTTGTCGACGTTTCTAGCTTGTTGGTAACATTTATAAGCTTCATCAAATCTGGAAATTCGATCGTAAGTTTCACCCAACGCTAAGAGCATTCGATTGTCTTGAGGTCTCAGTTTTTGAGCAACTTTATAGTAATATACAGCCAGCCATAGTAAACTTGGCAATGAAGAGTTTTGCAATGACGAATAGTACGTTTCGTAAGCCTGGCCAAGACTGTACCAAGCTCGATAATCTCTTTTATTCATTTCTAGAATTCAAAATAACAATAATAATTAATTTATGCGAGTAAAAAAGAAAAGTTGAGCATTAATTTAAGACTGTTTTTATTAACAGAAAAATTCATATTTTGGAAAACCTCACCACAATAATGATTAAGCTCACCTATTGCTTTCTGGTAACACAATATTGCAGCTGATATGTTCTTCAATTCGACGTATTCGTGGCCCATTAGCGTCCAAGCAGACGCATAAGATGGATTCATTTTAACTGCTCGTTGGAATGAAAGAATGGATTTAGTACGTTCACCTCTCATACTGTAATAATTTCCTTAAAAAATGAGAAGAGAATTAAAATTATATCGGATTTATCTATTTGGATTTAATTACGTTTGGGTCCGAAGATAACTTCCAACCTGAACCAAAAACAAAAATTTGAAGAATTACCAACAACACAAGATGTTTCTACACGATATTTATCAATTTCTGTTACACTGTGAGCCAGAAATGAAAGAGCTTTTTTAGTTTCAGCAACAAATAATAAATCGGAAAATGTGTCCATTCCTTCAAGCCTAAAAGGATCCATTTTACGCATTTGATTGTAAATAGTCAAGGCTGACTTCATATCTGTTTGAAATGAAAATTGAATTATTACTAGCTGATTATTCAACCAAAAAGAAAAAGAAAAAAAGCGGATAAAATTAATTTACCCTTGCAATTATGCTGGCAAATAGCAATCTGTCCCAAAATATACTGCGAGGACTGTAAGCCATTATTTAGCATAATTTTATACGCTTCTTCGGCTTCTTTATACAAGTGCAAATCAACTAAAATGTTGGCTAAGAAGAAATCTTTCATCCAGTGATCAGGTAATATTAATGAATCTATCTGTAAGATCAATAAACGAATAAAATATGAATGAATTTCAAAATAAAAATAATAACAACTTACCAATTGTTTTTCAGCAATAAGAGGGGTTAATTCTTGCCACGCTGCCCAGTTCATTGGCTCTTTATTAATAGATTCGATTAAAACATCTTTGGCGTCATCAAAATGATTTAGTTTTTTCAGTACAATTCCATATACATATAAACAATAACCATCCATCTGATCATTAATGTACGCAACTTTCAGTGCATTACATAGATTCTGCATGTTACGCAAATAAGTTCCATCAGGAGCAGAAGAAAACAAATTTGAATCAGTGGTACTGCACAATTTTTTATACTCCAGTGACATATACAAAGCATAATATCGTAAAAATTTGCAAACAGGCGATACTGTACTCTTTAAATACAACGCGCATCTGCAAAATTAAGAAAGTGGGTAATTAGTTGGCCGAAAATAGTATTATAAATTTGAACGTAAGATTCAAGAATTACAAGTTATAATATATTATATTCGATCCGATCATATAATATGATATTTATGAAACCCACAAATCATTCAGACTAATTCAATCAATCCAGTTCCTCATTAATAACACACTGTAATACTCTTATGTTTACGATAGGTAAACTTGATTCATTTCAGTCATAAAAAGTTTGTTTATTCGTATTTCAAAACCGAAATTTGAAGCTGAAAATTGCGGTATATTTTCGTAAAATATGTGAATTAAAATCCTTAAAAAATGTGTTTTTAAAGTGTAGTAAGAAAAATTATTAATTCACTCTTAATTAAAGGATTGATTTTCAGATTGGCCATAGTTTTATAAATGTATCCAACAACAGCTTTAGATTGTCAAGCAGTGAAGGTTAAAATCAAATTGAACAGAAAACGTAACCCAGAAAGATGTCTTTTATCCTGATCGAATCTAGTCACATCTAGTAAATTATAACCTGTCATATTCTTGATTTTTGAAATAACTGCTAGCTAGGAGGTATCTGTCATAATCCTGTTTGGATATGCCGTCGCTTGTGATTCTGATCTTTACATTCAACTTGACATCTTTTAATGCGAATACAATCTCGGATAACCTAGAATAGTTTCAAATAAGTTAAGATACATTTCATTATTTATCAGAGGTACATTATTTTCATAATAATATAAATTACCATTTAGCTGAATGAATTAATTTTCTTTTAGAGAATTCTTGAATAGAATTCAGTGCTGAAGTTTTCATTGACAATAAATCGTAACTTTCTACCATTTTTTGGTTTTTTCAAAGAAACGAAAACCTAAGACGAAAACATGTCAATGCTAGTTCTAGCCAGGATTGTTGAACTGCTGTGCTGTGTATTGATGGAAGCGAAACATCCAAACGTCAAACGACAAATCGACCAATTAATGGACCACGACTGGACCGGTGGAGCACTGCACTGGACTCTGGGTCTCCTGTAGGCTCTAGAGGCGAAAGCCGCGAAATCGCGAAATTGAGTTCGGACTTCGGTTTGGTTTGAGATAATTCAGAATTGAGTTGAGATTGACCGGAAGCCGGAACTCCAGAGAAGAACGATTGAACCAACTCTGGAAAGTGGAACCAAAGAAATATAGATATTGGAACTCTGGATTGAACCTGGATTGAACGAACGATTTTTCTTTTTCATTTTCTTCTTTAGTAAACGCGCATGCGCATAAAACAATGAAAATGACGTCACATGTAAATGCTCCATTATTCAAACTTGAAAGCCTAAAAAAAGTCGATGAAAGAACGGAAATTCTTTGGGAAGTGAGAAGTGTTTATCATCATTCATTCATTTCATTCTAATTTTTTAAATTGATGGATTCTCTAAAGAATTTCTGAATATTTTGGAATTTCTATATAGTTGTTTCAATTTTTGCAGTTTAATTTATCCACCTTCAATTCTTTAATATCAACAATTATGGGAACTGCGAGATATGACAGAGCTATTACTGTATTCTCACCGGATGGTCATCTTTTGCAAGTTGAATACGCTCAGGAAGCTGTGAGAAAAGGATCTACAGCTGTAAGTATACTTTATTTAATAACATTTTGTTTGTATTTCTCTTTTCTGACTACCCCTCTTAATTTCTGATGAAGTTGCCAATTGCCATATCATGTTATCCACTAAATATAGTTGTTAGGCAGTTTGGTTTAACTACACGTAACTGTTGCAATTCAAGTGATTTTTTTAATGAAAGCACACTTCATTTGATTGAGCTTTCGAAGGATTTCAGTTGCTATTTTGAAGAATACTCAAGTCAAATTGATATCATGAGTACCTGTTAAACTGGTGTACTATTCTGAGAAAATAAGTAGGTAACCAACATTTCAAAAAAAAAGCTGTCCTAATATCTGAAGCCATACTATTTACTTTCAAATCCTCGAACCCTTCATTACAATACTCTTAGTATTCGAATTTGAGCTTGAATAGTACATTATTATTGCAGGTTGGAGTTCGTGGACAAGATGTTGTCGTTCTTGGTGTCGAAAAAAAATCTGTTGCCAAACTTCAAGAAGAGAGAACCGTTCGTAAGATATGCCTTTTGGATGATCACGTTGTGATGGCTTTTGCTGGTAATTATTTTTTAAATCTATTTCTTTTGTTGCGAAAAAAGGTTATTAATTCGTCGATTTTCTATTAGGACTCACTGCAGATGCTCGAATATTAATAAATCGAGCTCAAATAGAATGTCAGTCTCATAAACTGACCGTAGAAGATCCCGTTACTATTGAGTATATCACTCGATATATTGCTGGTAAGATATTCTTTGTTATTTTTTAATTTCTTTACTTGATTCTTAAATATCTCAATCTCTCTAATACTTGCCAGTATTTCTTCGCACAAAAAATTAGACACCTCCACACTTGTAAGAAAAATTTTCAGTTCTTTATTTCTTTTGTAAATTTAATTTTGAACTCATCAGTTTGTTAAAAACAGTTTTTTAGTTCTGTTATTACTTTTATCTTATAAATGCTTTCTTGGACTTGGATAATTTTAAAAAAGCTTGTCTTTATTCAAATAGAACTTTTCAAAATACGATTTTCTCCATTAACTGTCTGACAATTATTTTCTAGGTTTAAAACAAAAATACACGCAGAGTAATGGAAGACGTCCATTCGGTATATCTTGTTTAATTGCTGGGTTCGATTGTTACGATGGTAGACCTCATTTATATCAGACTGAACCTTCGGGAATCTATTATGAATGGAAAGTACGTAGAAAACTAAGTGTCATAGGAATGGCTCCTCGCTTGATAGAATATAATTTAAACAATGTATTATTCAGGCTAATGCCACCGGACGAAGTGCGAAAACTGTTCGCGAATTCTTGGAGAAGAATTATTCGGATGAAGAAGTTTCTACCGAGAAAGGAACCGTTAAGTTAGCAATTAAAGCACTACTCGAAGTGGTACAGTCGGGTCAGAAAAATTTGGAAATCTCTGTCATGAGAAGGTCGCAACCCTTGGAAGTGAGTCAGCGTCTACTGTGAAGTTGTGAACCTATTTAATTGCATGACGTTTTAAAATAAATAACTTTTTAATCTTATGTTATCGTAGATGTTAGAAGCTGATGTCGTTGAAACTTACGTGAATGAAATAGAAAAAGAAAAAGAAGAAGAATCGGAAAAGAAAAAGCAAAAGTGAAACAGTTCAAAGTGAAACAGCTCTACATATTGCTTGTTGAACTGGAATTTCCATTCGATTAATTTGGCTCCATCATCGATCCTCGATTCTATCCTTCAGATTTTATGGCGATAATTCTTTTTATTTCGTGGGTAAAACGTGTTTATAATTATTTTTGTAATGTAACAAATCTTTTAAACGATAAATTTGTTTTAACAGCCAGTTTTCTCTTTTCTAATTCTTGTCGTAGGTTTTTATTACAGATTGATTTTGGATTAAAAAAATTTTTCGTCAATACACGCGTTACGCGAATGGGACCCTACTATGCCAATTTTATAAAATATCGTATTTGTTCTCTACGAAAACCACTATTAAAATATTCCTGATACACTTCCATAAAAATTGAATAAATAAAAATACTACATTTACCACTTAAAAAGAACAACCAAATTTAATGAAAATTCTTATAATAAAAATACATCAAAAAATGACAAAGTCTTAATTAAAAACCCAAAAACTTTGTGGTGAACAAATTCATACAAAAATAAAAAAAAAAAAAATTTAAGTTGAAGTAGTAATGAAATCTCGACGATTCTTAAAATTGAAAAAAAAAAAAGCAAAGAATTTACATAAATACGAAACTAACATAATCTTACAATCCAAAAAGAACAATTTCAGAACCATTTGGATCAATGTATTTCACAGCGCTTCCTTTCATATTGATTGGGCGAGGCATCATGACCTTAAAAAACGGAAAATTATATTAATTTTCAAGTGCTCGAACAACAATATTTTTTGGAAGCAAACTAAAAATGCCCTTGAAAATTTACCTTGTCGACGAAGTGAATCAATCCATCCTTCGTAAGATGATCACAGGATTCGGTTACAGTTTCTCCAAAGACAACGCTCGACCTATTTTTCCTTCGTACATTCATGGAGAAACCATTAGCCGTATTCACCTCTTCAGAAAATGGCCACGTAGACATTCCTACGCCATCACAGCAAACGACATCTGAACACGACAAAAAATAATTATTATTTCTGCAAGTATCGAGGAGAATTAGAATTTATTCCGATTTCCTACCGGTAACTATATGTCTTCTTAGCAATTCATCGGCTACAGTCTTATCTTCCAAAGTTTTCCATTCCTCTTCGGTTAGATTTGCAAACGCAGTGTCGGTGGGAGCTAACAGGGTGATTGGTCCGAGAGAACCATTTTTCAATTCATTGTACAACGTAGTATTCTGTAAAAGGAAAAAAATTAAAACCTTAGAATTTGGGGACTGGCTTACAACTTCTACGATCATTTTTTTTTTTTTTCTTCTAATTCAGTCAACTCCAAGTTTTATTTTGAGTTAATAGCATTTTCATGATATATGTTTTTTGAGCATCGGCTAAATCAATGTGCCCTTTTTGTGCATCGGGCAAAAATCCACATTCTATGCGCCTTCCAAGTGGAGGCGTAATTTTTTTTATTTTTCTAGAAATCTGCCCAAGGTATAAACTCGTACTTCATGAAGCCAAGTAATATTCGTACATTCGAGACAGCTACTATTCAATCTCCAAAACACTTTCGTGGATTCGACTGTGTTGAAAAAATTGCACTTCAAATGTTGCTGTTGAAAAAAACAAAAATTCTTACATCCAATAGTTTTTTCAATTTTGCGAGAGATGGATCGTTGTTGATTTTTTCGAAAACAGTTTCAGTTGTTGGTGTGAAAACCTTGTCCACTTCGTGAACCATGGTGTCGCAAGTTTTCTCGTCTTCTTCGATAATTGAAGCACACTGAACCATCAGTTTTGGAGCCAAGCCAACGAATAAGGCACCACTCTATAAAACGAAAGTTATTTATTCAGCATTTAGGTAGATAATACATAATAAAATGTAACATTTCACCAATATTCAAACGAATTACTAATAACCACTTACGGTTTCATAAGTAGTGACACGCAAGTCTTGACTGGGTACTTTACTTGGAATCAACAAGTTATTCTTCATTTGACACGAGCAGTATGATTCGTCGCTAATGTGAAGAGATATGACTTCTTTCAATTTTTCAGCATCCAGTTCGTCTAATTTAGCTTTCTCAATAGCCTCTTCCGAAGGAACAAACATGGTTCGATTTAAAGTTTGATCAGATTCGTCATCGAATCCTGCTTTTTTCATCAAGTCGAGCCACTTTGTGTGGTTTCTTTCAGATAGTAACGTCGTTACTGGTTGGGCTATTATGAAATACATAGGTAATTAGTAAATTTATACAGGCAATAAATAAATAAATATGGTTTTTTTTTTTGACGCAAAATGTACCTGATTTTGGCACGATTGGTTGGTCAATCACGTGTATAACTCCATTGCTGGCTACAATGTCTACCATTGTTGTTTCACTGTCTTTACCAACAAGCAGCGAATTGTTCTCTTTTTCGATAGTCAACCAGTTACCGGACAAACTTTTGGTCATGAGGGTCAATCTACCGAAAGCACCACTGCATAATGTTCTGGGCACGATATGGGCTTTCATCAAGGCTGAAAGTGTAAAAAAAAAAAAATTAAAACGAATCGATTTTGGTAAATACAAGGAATAATTTTGCGCCTGTCTACTCACTTTTTAAGCAAGATTTTTTATTTTTAAGATTCGATCGTAAATCTTGGTTTAGTTTTCCAAAAGCAGCATCAGTAGGCACAAATACAGTGTAGTTACCAGGTTCTCCCAGTTTTTCCATCAAGTCGGCATCAGCAGCAACTGGACACAAAAATTTGATTAGAATATTGAGGCAATAATACTACTAAATGGGTATACCGACCAACTAAAAATCAGATTGAGCAATTTATTTTATTTTATTGTTTTAGTGTCCCCTCCTACGGTGAAACAACCATAAAATTATTGAAACTACAGTTGAGAAATTGTGGACGTAATTTCAGGGAAGTACTTAGCAATTAATTAACCTTCCTATGACTTCATTCAAATTCACAAAATATAGATTTTTAATCGAATATTTTATTGACCTCGAAAAACAGCATCAAAAACATTCCACCAGGTATAAAAGTGGTAACTTTTTTTTAAAAATCTAGCATCTACATTAATTTTTCTATTAAGGCTTCAACCTTTTATGAATTTAAAAAAAATGAAATTAGATTCTACGACCTCTCACTTACATTGAGTGAATTCTTTGAAATCTTCACTTTCCAGCAGAATATCGCGAATTGATTTGGTAATTTGCGGTAAAATAGCATCGGTGACATGAAGTAATCCGTTATTTTCGACTGGGTGATTGGCTGATTTAACGATTGCGCAGTTGGCCGTGATAATTGGTTTTCTTTCACCGTGATAAATATTCACTCTAATTGGTAGCCCATCAATAGTTTTCAAAATCTGAAAGACGAGAAAATTATGTAGCGTAGGTCGCAGTAATGGAGCCTTCTGTAGCCATTAACAACTTCACCCAAATTAAAGGATAAAAAATTTTTTTACGAAAAAAATTCATACGGGCAAGATTTTCGCCACCAGTAAACGTATCTTTCTATAACTCGTTCCACCGAAAATTTATCTGCTGTAGGCTTAAGTAACTTCAATACGCTTACCTCTTCGTTCTCAAGTTCGTGAATATCAAATACTCCAGGAACGAAGTGATTTAGAGCACGTTCACTACTAATAGCGTTGCCAGAAAGAACGGACTTTTTCTCAGTTTTATCGCTCGCCAAAGCAATTTCATTTTCGGCGCTCTCTTCGTTAGATTTATTTCCAGCCGCGGCGTGGACAACGCGTTCACTCTGAAAATTGAAAAAAAAAAAAAAAAAACATAAGTCTAAAAAACAAGTCTGTAGCAAACTTAGTAAAAAAATTCCACCATTTAATAATGAGACATTCGTATATTCATGTACGCGTGTATACATAGTCATTGAAGACCAGTTACAAAAAAAAAAAAAAAACAGATCCCTCCTGGTCCTCTACTCGTGATTTAAGGAATACCTAGTACCTACTTAAAACAACTCAATTTTAAAATATCGACTCGGTAACTTAATTTTATGTGAAGAATTTATATTCTTCAAGTTTATGCGTCCGACGTTTTTCCTGGAAAGAATTCGTAATAGATTTGGCAAGTTTTCAATTTCGATGCATCAATTACGAGGAAAATTAGAAAATTCTCCTTTTACGCAGTATTTCTACTCGTACGTCCTTCAACAACAAAAAAAAAAAAAAAAGAAAGAAAAAAGGGAAAAAAAGGAAAAAAAAGAAAAAGTCACTCCAACAGTGGATAGTCATTTTTTACGGTGAGATAGTAAAAAACTGTTTCCTTCCGTACTCCAGTGACCCTGGGAAATGATAGGTATCGTAGAGTAAATAAACGGATTAGCGAACGGATGTATAAATTTACTAACATCCGGTTCCATCAACAAATTCGGAACCCTCTCATTTCAATCGTATACGTACGAAAAAAAAAACAAAAAACTATAAACAGTAAAAAGAAAGTTGCCAACAACAACGATATCGAAAAATTCATTTTTGTCGAATACTTTTGTTTTCTTTAAATTGAACCAAAAGTAACTGGAGACATGTATCTAGTTGCCGTTTCAACAGTAAAACTGTCAAAAATCGATGGTACAGTGGAAAAACGTCGTATCTCCATATTTTCCCACTAATTCGACATTTTGGTACGACTGGAAAGGAAATTTCAAGCTCTATCATCTGATATAAAATAAGTACTGTATATACCACCAACTTTCAACAACGAAAAGAAAATTCACGAATAAATTACTCGATTTGCTTATTAAACCTTAGTGAATGTCAAATATAGGCGCTGCTCTATATCACATTATTGACGTGCAGTTTTTGAAAAACGTAATTACCACATATTTCGTGGGCGGGTGCAACATGTACGAGTTGACGGCACCATCAGATGGCACGAAAACAGTCATATTCGGTGTATCCAAGACAGATTTCTTAACGATAGATCCCATCGCTCTGGAGAATTCACTCGCTCCCAACTTAGTAGCCGTCTCATCCAATGACTTGATGTCAACTGAGAAAAAAAAAAAAAACGTTACACAATGAAAAAAGAAAGTAAGAAATGCAAAAAAGATAACATATTTTTTAGTAACTTTTATATTCTTTGATATAGGTCAGTCCGCATTATTTAAATATAATATTATGGCAAACCATTATTTCAACATAATATAGCTATAACGGGAAATTCTTCAAGATAAGTTGCAAAATTCACACTTATCTTAGAATGTAAATTAATCAGGAATTTGAAATTTTAATTCGATCATTGACGATCGATTCCACTATGTGTAAGAAAAAGAAATTTCAGTAACGGAACATTTGAATGATGTTGAAAAGGAGAAAATGGTAGGTCATGGGAAAAAAAAAAAAAGCGAGTGAGAAATGTATTTCTTCAAAATATTGTCGCATATAACGGCTTTGTAGAATGTGAAGAAAAAAAAATTTAATCTGCTGTAAATCTGTTGAAATTCGACTCATCATCGTAAAGAGTTTTTTACAGTAAAAATTCAACACTTTAAAGTCGAGAAATGGGTGAAAAAAATAATTCAAAATATAATTATACGGTACCATGTTCGCAATAACTCGTATCATGATTTTTGCGAGCACCCGGGCAACACTGATAAATCACCTCGGTGGTTTTCGTCTGTTCTCGGCTGTAAACTCTGGAAAATATAATTTTCAAAGTAATTAGCGATTTGATTTGTAAACTTATTAAAATATTGTAATAAAGCCGGTATAAACACGATTCGTATATTTATTCAATGGTCTCCAACACTAGCATCAAATATAAAACCGTTAAACATTAAGTAATTCTAAAAATAAAATCTAGTAAGAGGAAACTAACAATAAAGGCTGTAAAACTTATGCTATAATCTTCATAAAAAAATAGAGAAATTTTTTTCTCTCATCTATGCAGCAACGGATTATCCTCTCGCCATTTTTTATTCCAATAAAAAATGACTTCACTTTACTTTCGCAAAATTTGTCTCTTTTCGTCTGTTTTAAAAAATAAACATACGTACATAAACTTCTTAGTTTTGCACATAATTAAAAAAATGAACCCAATAAAAAAAAAAGGTGGTGTGACTTAAGTCTCTTTTTATCAAAGGGTAAGCCTCATTAGAATTTTTTCTCACCGATAATACGAAAAAATGTATATTAAATCTATTTTTCCACTATTTTTAAATTATTTTCCAACGTCAAGGGTACGCTTTACTAGACGCCCGAACTCCACAATTCGGCTTTCCGAATATCTCATGGGAGGAACTTCTGAGGATGAAAATAATAATGGAAAAATATGAATCAAACTTATGGCTTACGGTATTTAAAAATATTACAGACACCGATAATAGAAATACCTATTAAATATTTCTCAGTGAAACTTAATCTCCATCAAAAATTTTAGATTCGTCATCGACGCTAATGCAAATTCTCCAACAAATGCGTTATGTCATACACTATTTAATCGAAGCATCTGACAACTGTGAGCTGCACCGATGTTGACGGAATATTTTCCATCTGAATGAATCTCTCTCTACTCCGTTGTCACATTTGGATGAATAGAAAGTTTGTTAGTTTTACTCTTTTTGTCTTCTCTCGACGAAATTCGTTTACCCAGCAAAAATATAGTATTACAAAATGTATAGTAACTCTAGAATCTACATAATTTTCGATGATTTTTATGAGGTTCGGTTCGATACAACAGGATGCACTGATAACGAAATTGCGAGTACCTACGTCTTTTTTTTGGTACCCTCAAACATAAAGTGTGTAACGTACTTTTTCGAAGAACTGGAATTATAAATACACCTATAGTAGATATATATTATGTAGTACATTTATAAATACACGAAAGAAAGAAAACTTCTGCTTTCATCTTCGTTTGTTTTTTTTTTGTTTTTTTTTTCATTTTGATTGAAGTTTACATTTTACACCCGTTTAAAAATCCATTCCATTACCTACGACAAGATGAGAAGTTTAGATTTCTCCATTCCATAGGATCTATAAATCTCAAGGTGCTTTATAATCGTATTCTTAATTCCTCATTTCGTATTATAATTGGATGGACAGTTTTTTTTTTTTTTTCTTTCAACTGCCCACAACTCATTTTGTTATAGTTTTGGACAATAGATGAGATGAGAGGCTTTGTCAAAAACGAAATAGGTGTTTGGTACCTAACTATACCCACACAATAGTAGACGCAAATGTTGAGAGTGAATGAACAAAGCATAGATGAAACAGGAACGTTAAATATTTTAACAATAATTTTAACATAATAATCATGACGTACTTATAAAAAGCGGACAAAATGTATAATAATGTGTTTACTTGTTGGTGCAGATGTATTTGTTGAGGGTATTGCGACACGTTGAGAACGCAGCATTGCCGAGGAAAATGAATGGCGAATTTTCTGGTAAATCGGATTGGCTATTATTCACACTCTGCTCAACTTTAGAAACACAAACTTCTGGTCTGAAAAAAAAAAAATGAATGATAGTACATACAAATCAATGCGTTAAAAATTATGAAAATGAGTATAGAAAAATTCATCAATGCGATGAGGCACAGATATTTGATTTTCAAAATTTTGAGATAGACTTCTCAGAGGACCAATATTTTGAGAACCCCTGACTTATGTCATACGACGCCACCTGTTCCTTTGAGGTTACACTTATGCTGTCATATATGACACCACCTGCACCTAGTCCTTCGAGTAATCGAGTAAATCCTGATATTTCTAGCGTTAAAAGTGCATTTTTTCTCTCCTGCAGAAAAGTGGACTTATCCTTTTCCAGCATATCAGTGTTCAATAATAAATAATGACGACACAGATAAGCTAACTCCCGCTACCCAGCCAACTCCACACCAACATTACGGCTGTCCTGTGACACATATAATTATTTTCCATTCTACACATTACAGTAACACACAGCATATATCTACCTACTGTTTCTGGACAAGTAGAACTAATAAATGGTACATACTAAACAGACTTTCACTTCCTTTGTTTTTCTCGCATGCTGTACAGGCACTGCGTTAATTTGTAGAACTTACAAATTACTCGACAGAAACTATATTATAATAAGTATATGCATATATATATATACTTATGGACGAGACGTACTAATGAGCTCAGCTTTTTTCACGCTATACTCGAAAGAAAAAGTTGAAAAAATTAGCAAAAAATTTAAATATTTCATACCACCTTGAAAAATAAGAAAACAAAAACATTAATCGAGCTCTGAGGCAAATGAAATATAAAATGACGTATATGCATTCACGTATACCTTCAAAATATATTGTAAAAATTTGGACCAACATAAATCTTTCGTGGAAAAATGGTAAAAAGATTTTACGATGTTAGCCAGTTTAAAAATCCTTGAAATTAATAAACGTACCAACATTTTCTCAAGTAAAGTTTTCTCGAAAATAAATATGGTACGTTTATATTTTCCAAGGTACATACTTTAATAATTAATGTAAAAATACAAGGATTATAATCACAATATTACAAGGGAGGAAATAATTTTCTGCAAAGCTTCGAACAATGTGCGAGATATTGTATGGGTATAAATGTATCCCTCAATTAAAAATTTTAAAAGTGCTACGAGATTTCTTGCGGAGTAAAAGTCAAGCATGCCTCGATCTGCAATGTGACGCAAATGTGGAGGAGAAATGTGACGCAGATGTGGCAAAAATTCAACCAATCAGGAAGCAGTGATACTTTCGTGACACAAATGTGTACAAAAATTTACCAATCAGAAAGCAGTGACACATCTGCGTCACAAAAGTGTCACTGCTTCCTGTCAAATCGGTGTCACAAAAGTGGCACTGCTTGCTGATTGGTTGAATTTTTGCCACATCTGTGTCACATTTTGCGACACGTGTCTCCTCCACATTTTTGTCACCTTGCAGATCGGCTTGTAAATCGGGTGGTTCCAAAAGTCCTTTTTCTCACTTACAAAGTGGTGAAAAACTTCAGTTCTAAAACCAATTGTTTCTTCAAAAAACAAAGAAAATTTTAGGCAGCGACGCACTCAGAAATTTTTTACCGAAGCGGTTGAGTCTGGAATTTAATACCAAAAAACTAAAATTCCACGAATTTGTGCGGAAAGTTTTTATTATTGTCATCATTTTTTAATAATGAAATTTAATGCTTAAGGGCAGGCCCACGCATAGCTAACTGCTGGGTGCGACACGGGTTTCGGGTTCTATTTTTGTGAGAAATGATTAGGAGAAAACCTATTTTTTGAGGCCAACACGCCGAATGCGCCTATAGTTTCTTGAATTCAACGTTTCTATACGGTTTTCAAGGCACTGGATTTTTTTTCTACCTTTCATATTATTGTACCCTGCGACTAACGAAGCGTATGATTTCTTGGAATAAGAAGCAATGAGTTGAGAGAATTGGCCTGTATTAAGTAAGCCTATATGCGTATTCAAGTGTGTTCTTCGAACATCGCTGCGCATTTTACCTCAGAATATAGCATCGCGTACATCCTCAATAACTTATGTCTACATGAAATAATATAGATAGATATTCACGAAAAACAGCACAATAACTTATTCACTTATGTAATACAATTACATTTTATTATAATAGAGAGACGTTAGCGTGGTTGAAATTTTGTTGAAATTCACCTGCTTTTCTTATTCACTCTTTCACCTTCTTCGCCCTCATAAGTTACGAAATTTTAGTACAATCTTTATTTTTTAATATTGTTTCGACACAATCTGTTAAACATTTACGTAATCACAAGAAACTTTTGAAATGCGCCTTCTCACTAAAAATAAAAAAAATTTATACCGATAAAAAGAACTGAATAAGTCGAAGGCTTACTCATATTTAAGTCATCATATTAGTGACCGTGCCCCAAGAAATGGGACTTTATGGCTAAAAAAAACAATTCAAGAAAAACGGCTTGGAACAGCCGAGAGCTCGACCGTTTGGCCGCCACCAAAAATACCGATGATGCGAAAATTTAGCCATAAGGTCCCTTCTTTGGAGCACGGTCACTTTATTAAGTCTAAATTATACTTGAAATTTCACACGCGAAGCTGATCTGTATGGTTTTCACGTATTGTAGTTAGAATTTTTTTGTATTTTTGACTGCTATATTAGTTAAGGAAAAATTTAAACGAAACAAAAGCAAGGAGAGCTATTTGAAAGCTATAAAAATTTTCTTAAAAAATGACAAAAAAAGTAAATTTGGAGCGAAAATGAAGATACGACCGCATTTTTTTGCAATGACTCGTCGAAATTATAGGCCATTATCACAATTGGAGCAATAGCATATGCGAATCTCTGGCTCAAATATTATTTTTCGCTTATATAAAATCACGAGACAGAAAAAACTGAAGGGCAGACTTTTGTACCTAAATTTTCCCAAGTCCAATTAGAAAAAACTGAGTTCAAGAAGCGGTCAACTGTAAACATAGATTGGGTTGTTTTTAGCATGAAAATTATACTAACAAGTAAAGCCTTATATTTTGCCATGGAATGATGACTGAAAACTTGATCTACACCTTCTTGTTCTTAAACTAAGCTCAATTTCAAAATTTCCGAATGCACTAGTTTTATGTTTTTTTTTTTTTTTTTTTTTAAACAAAATATGGGTCTCTCATTACCTACTCGCTTATCCTCAGAAATAAGACCTTCATTTCTTCTGATGATGATTCACAAACTCATAGGTTAACACTAGTGACTCAAAAACAAAACTGCGTTTCTTTCGAACATTTTTACACACCCTCGCCACATGAAAATCAAACCACTATATTATAACTTAATGTTTCTATCCCCATAATGCCAAGAAAAACAGCGCATATAACATTCGATTCGCATTAAAATTTTCCAGCTTTTTGGGACACATAATTTACGAACAACGTTGAAGTTCATAAAAAATTCGCACGAGTGAGTCACACGTCGCTAAGTGTCAATTGTAATTTTTTTTCTTGACATCATACTGATTCATCATTTTTTACGTTCATAATTATATAGCTATAGTCAATTTGGCCAATTTTTAAAATTCATTCGCATAATTTACTCTCTAGGAATCTGCTACAACAAAATTGAGAAAATGTTTCAACGTTAGAAATATAAATACTTATTGGTATAAGTGGCGAGAATAAAAAGGTTTAGATAGACCTAGGCAATCAATATAAAGCCTCATTTCCCGTTAGACATTCATACCACACAATCGTTAATTAAAATATCAGCCTCTGTAAAATTTAGTAAAAATGTAACGCTATAAATACCGTGTCTGATGTAAGCGACCTATAACCGTATTGGATATTTGGTTTTACAAGCAGCCATGCTGTTTTTTTTTTTTTTTTTTTCACTTATCCATTTTTATTCAACAAAAAAAATAATATTCTGATCTTTAGGGTTAGCTACAGGTATTTCACTCAAAGAATATTTAAATGAAGATGCCTAAATTCTTCAATACCATTATTAATCAACCGTCAAGGTTTTATGAAACTGTATTCTTAATTTCGTATAAGCAGGTTTTAAATAAAGTAGTATTTTTCTTCTATTCCATCTGACGTCATATCAAACAGAGAAAATTAGGGATTAAATTCACTTTTACGATAAATTCTTACTAGACGTGGATAATTACAATAGCGGAGCCAGCTATTTTTTTAGGGTGAGTCAAAAAAAGTCACTCTAAAATTTTAACATTCAAAAAATTGATAGTGAAGCTGATTTTTTATTATTTTTCAATAATTTCTCATTTTTCCTGGTTTTTAGTTCATTTCGAAAATTCTATGAGTGGGTCATGGCCTACCCCCCCCCCTCCATTAGCTCCGCCATTGGATAATTATATAATAAAATTGGAAATTGGAAACTTCTGTGGGAAAAGAAGAATAAAGGTCTTTTTAAGGGGTAACAAATTTAATCATCGAGTATGATGAACGAAATACAAAATAATTTTTCCTCATCATGTTCAAATTTTTCTCAATTCTGTAGAATATTAAAAACTCTCAAATTTCAAAAATAATAACTAAAATCAACAAAAATGAAGAAGAAGAAAAAAAAAGTGCAAAACATGAAATCAACATCAACTTTCCGCCATAATCTGACAAGACACTTGTATCCCTGAACTTATATAAATTATTTACATTTTTTCATTTCTCTTCTCACTTGACAGTATTTTTTAAAATTTTAAATCTAGCTATTAGAAGTATACTAAGTCGTATATTATGTGAATAAAAATAAAAAAATGAAAGAATTCGAGAATTTTCTAGAATCTTAGATCATCAGACTAATTGAGAGTCATTCGTCTGAAAAAATCTAATTTTACGATAAGTAATTAAAAACTTAATTAATCGATCGATAAAATTTCGATACTTTAGTCAATAAGTATAACGATAAAAGTAAAAATACGTATGAAAACCAATACTGATTTTTTTGATGATATACGTGAAAAAAAGATTAAAAAAAACAAAAAACCAATCAACTTAAGGTATAAATTACTTTGAATCAAGGTGTTACTAGAATATTCTTTCCAATTCTACGTTTCCTACGTGAATTTATATACAATGTTGTGTAAAAGAAGCACCACTACAATGGAATATTTCAAGAATATTTAAAAAAATTTTTGAGCGGAACTTTGTTAGAGCCTATAGAATTTTTAATTAGGTACCTTAATAATTAATTAATTTTTTCATTTTGTGCGAAACAAAGAGAATTCAATCTCTGAACCTGTTTTTGTGCATCTTTCTCGACCGCTGTTCGATTGTGTATTTCATGAAATGCAAACTGAAAATCCGGTTGCATTGTAAAAATGATACGTGCAAAGAGTATAAGCTGAAATCTTCCTACACATTATTTAAATTAATTTTTCTATTTAACCTAAATCCATAAATTATCTTACAGTGAAAACAGCTTACAATAAACTTGTTAAAAAGGATATAATTTTCACTTTGACGGAGATATCAAAACTCATTGTCAGTCGATGTAAATATGCGAGTATATTTCGTACAGATTTTTTTAAATACATGATAACTATCGCTATTCTCATTCATTTCTAATTACAATAACATAGAATAGAGTGATCATAAATTCAGGCAAATTGAAATCCAGTATGAAGACTAGACATTTTCGAAAATCTTATCTTTTCATAACAATAATTATCCTCTGATGATGTAACAGACCACTTCATCGTCCGAACACGAAAGTAATTAGAATAATTTTTGACGATTTTACAATATTAAAAAAATTTTTTTCCCCACAGCCTCACCGAAAACATCACAATTTATCACCAGAATAACCGGCATTTAAAAATTACTTCTAACGGAACAGAACAAATTCCTATCGAGTCTGACAATCATGGCGGATAGTTCGACACTTTATGCTGGTACCTCGCGCGCACTAATACCACTATACACACTTCAATACCTGCCAATATTCATGATATGATTTGACTTAATTTTTTTTTTATTTCTAATCCGCTCATAGAATACCTTCAGCCTAATTCATAATTTACAACAATCTGCAAACACGGACTGACAGTTTCAGAACTCGTTTTTCAATTGTGCGCATTGTCTGCACGGAGTCAATGACCATCGCTGAAACTCCAGTGCAGTAACCAAAATGAATATAAAATAGGTACAGCTGGGGTACTCCTCAAACCGCATGTATAAAATATACAACACACGGGTGGATCTCTCGTTCAGCTGCGAAAGACGATAACGCAATTTTTTGACCATTCGTAGAATGAAAGAATCAAAAAAAACAAATAGAGAAAAAAAAAATAGGTGAAATTTTGCATACTACACGATTGGCATCATCCTGGTTTACACGCTTTTCGGGTCGACTCATTTCAGTACCCACTCGAAACTACAGCGCAATTCGGGTAAAAGTTAATTTGCCGAATCCGAAGTGAAACCTTAACACACAACCGATGAGTGCTGATGAGGAGATCGGAGCTAGGGCATATACCTCCTTTCTATACATGCATTATTAATTACAAGAGGTCTTTTTTCTCTCGAGAAAGAGAGACAGTACATTATACAGACGTACTTCGTTGGTTGAAACGAACGTGTGCCCTATGCATACAAAGGTAAATACATATGGAGCTGGCACAGTGACTAATGCAAACATTTTTTTCACACAAATTCTTTTCGAAGAAAATAATATACAGGTACTGGTAGGGTGGGTAAAAAATTCTGTACAAAAATTACTAATAGACGAAAAATCTATCAGCAAAGTACCTATTTGAGATGTAGCTGTATGGACCAAACAAATGTTTGGTTTTCAATTTAAATTCATGATGAGTCATCCCCTAAATTTGTTTTTACTGCGCACAAAATTTTTCGACATATTATTATGAAAATAGCTACAGATCCGAAATCCAAAGTAGAGGTGAAAGAAAGGACGCGGTCAAAGGTAACTTCTGCAGATAACTTCCATCCTAATGAATTAATAATCGTCCCTTCAATTACACTCGTTGAAGATTCGTGAATACGTATTTTGATTTTAGCGAAACGACGACTGTACTTTATGGTAATGAACAATAAACTTTTCCAGTTGAGTTCACAAATAACATAGGTAGGAACAAACTGTAAATTTTTTCTATGAAAATAAATTATATCCAGAAAATTATAGATCGCGAAAACGCATAGAAATGAAAATTAATGGACAATTCTGAAATAATTTGCCCTTTGCAGCTGATGGTATAATTCTGACAGCCTAGAGTTTTCGAAATTTGGAAGAAGTGATTAGAAATAAAACTGAAATGATAAAAATGTAATTGAAACAGGAATCTGTAAATAAATTTCGATCGTGACTAAATTCAATGGGAAGATTATAATGGAGTAAAAAAAAAAAAGTTAGATGAAAATCAAATAAGCCTTTTCTAACTAAATTGTTAATATGGCTGAAGATATTAAACGAGGAAAAATGACAAGTACGCGTATGTGAAGACTCAAGAGACAACAGATGGACTTAAATAACTTTCTAGCAACCTGCGGCAGAAAGGGAAAAAAGTAAACAGATTAAAAGGCAGAGAGAAAACCCTGTACGAATGAGGAAAGTCGAGGAGGGCCTTTGCTCATTTTTTTTTTATTTTGCATGGTTTTACCCCAAAGGTTTCAACACCTCTTATTCTTGAGTTTCAAGTTTTTATTTTCAAATCAAAATTCTGTACTTATCATCGTATTTCAGAAATACAATGGGCTGTATTTGAACTTACCCTTTCCACCATGGCTGGCGAGTGATTTCTTTCAAAAACGATAATCCATGAGGAAAACCAAGTCCGCCTTGTAAAATACTGGACAACAGATCTGCAAAGAAAGAAGAAAAAGAAAATTTTAATTGACAACATTTCTATGAAAATAACAAAAACAAAATTATAGGGCAGCCAGCCCCGCTAGAAAAACAGGTTTTCGATTGATAGTACAGGAGTGTCATAAACTACATAAATTCTATGTTTTAGGATTTCGTAAAAAAAGGATAGTGACACTTTGCCCGATTTTTTGAAAGCAAAAAACCACAAAGAAACTTTTTTTCTTTTTTGAAAGTAATTTTCTTTGAATACTCATTATTGTTGAATTTAGTAAAAAATATCCTACATAAAGCAATTTTAATGGAAAAAAACTAAAACAAACAAAACAATCATGAATAGCTAACGGCTGGAAATTTTTTATGATATTATGTTTCGAGTTCAACCTCCCAAGAATAAAATTAACACTCATGCTCGCGAAGGAGACACGGTTTCGATTCGGTTCAAAAAATGAAAAAACATTACTTTTTTTTCAATTTAATATTAATTTAAGGTAATGGTAATGTGACGTTAAATAATTACAAATTAAATAATAACATTACTGAGTATTTAGGAAGGAATACGATATACTGAGGTACTTAATTACCCAACAATTAACTCCGCTAAAGAATAATAATTACTTATTAAATATTATTATCATTTTTCCAACAACCAGGAGTTCAAATTCGTGATTTATGCTTGAAAAGAAGGCTTCGATTATTTTAACCAAATACAATTTGAATTTATAAATCGTTTTTCAATTAAAAATTTGTAATTCGATTATTTTTACAAGCGTCAATAGTAATCAAGCTGTATAGAAATTTTTTCCAAAAGTTACTTTTACAGTTATGGGAGAGAAAAAAATTTTAATCAAATTTAAATTTCCAACACAGCGAGATTTATGAGTAAAAATAATGGAAAAACTGAAATTTAAAATTAAAAATTTTTGCGAGACGGAGTGGGTTAGTTATTTCTAGTTATTTAATTTCAAAGATATATTATGAAGGATTTAATATCAGCCACTCGGATCAACTAGTATCTCACAAATCTTAATTGGCTGACTGCGCAATAACATGGCACCATGATCAAACGATGAAGATTATCATTTAAAATCGGTTAATCGTAATCTACAGCAACTAACAAACTGAAAAACTTTGAAATTTACATGAACTTAAATCACTTTTTCTTATGAATTGGTCGGCAATAATGGTTAGAAATCCGTAAATTTGACTGTAGGATTTTCAAATAATTAGGTTAGTTAGATTCTTGCCGAAAAAAAGAAGAGTAAAAAATACCAAGTGCCTATAGTTGAGAAAGTTAAAAACCGCCAAGCTGCTATAATAACTACGTAAACCTCAAAGACATGAGAAAATTTACTGATCAGCAGAAAAAGAACCAAAACCAGTAATTAAAATTTTCATATCATCAGTAATTCTCTTGCCCGAGGTTTTTTTATTTCAAAGTGCTATCTATAATTTAACACTAAAATGCTAGTAAATTATTACACAGAGAAGAATAATAGCGACTAAAGTAGGAAAAAGCAATAATATTTTTAAAATTACATAATTTTACATTTTTTTACACAATACTTAAACGCATCAAAGAAAAACCAATTCAGAAATTTGAAAATGAGAAATAGCGCAGTGCACTGCCAGATTAATGAAGTTTTATGGGCCTCCCTGCGGTCAAACAATTTTGCTTCTATAATTTAAAGAATATATTAATCAAATTTTCATTTTGTTTTTGGTAAGTATGTCTATACTTTAAAGAGTCAACCAGATTTTTCGTCAGCAAAATTTTTTGCTCTACCTTTGTCCCCTCCCCAGAGGCCACTAGCCTCAGGGCTAGACCCCTCACGCCCATAGAGTTAATTCGGCACTGATTGGAGCTAATGTTAAATTTTTTTCCCCAAAAACTAAGTCCAATGTTACAGATTTTTGTTGAAATTTTAACTACGAGTATATTATAAAGTACCTATAATTTTAATTGAAACGCCAATTTAGACTAAAATTCTAACGAGTCCGTTCATGAACATGTAATACACGGTAATCTAAAGATATTATATTCGTGCATCAAATATACAATGATAAGTCCACGATTATTTTTCAACTTTTCCAGAAAAAAAATTTCCACTTCTCAATTTCCACAGTTATTCTCGTAGTTGAAAAAATACGAGTACATATATTCGCAAACATACGATAGTAAGTGGGAGTTATGTTCAAATTTAAAACCGTCGTGATTCTCAGCGTAGGTCTACATAAACGTTGCAGACAAATGTTGAAAGGTTTCACTTGAAATAGAAACATTAACTCGATATTTCCGTCTTTATAGGTACCTAATGACCTGAGATTTATTTTTCACTTCGGAACCAAATTGACAAATTGTGCAATACCAGAATCGAATTGTTAAGTATATCATGAAAATTTTAAAAAGGGCTCCTAAGTCGAATTATATTTGCAAAAAAGGGAGTACTTTGGTAGTAATAAAATTTTTTTTGGGAAAAAGACAGCATCATTTCCAGCATATTACATCTTGTCAAATGCAAGTTTTCAATTCACTCGTGCTTGGATGCATCTACAGTAACATTGTTTAGGTTTCCCTTGAAAGAAAGGCAGCAGTAAAAAAGAATAATACAACCTTTTGTCCTACAAAATTGAAATATGATGTAGGTATTTTCCGGAAACCATTTTGATTTCATGGTGAATTGAGCTTCAACTAATCCTCCATATAATACTGTAGGAACTTTTCCATAAGCTCACCGAGCATCGCGAACTTGGAAATATTTTTTTCATTTTAAGAATATGTACAATCGACATATACTCGTATAACTCGTAGTAAAATGGTAAATAATGAATATCTTTACTCGTTATAGTCATAATCTATAGATATGAAGAAAAAAAAACGAGAATTCACTCACCAGAAGCTATTTCCTCTCTGTTTGGCTGATTATTTCTCTCAGGTACAGGTGCTACAACTTCTGGAACAACTTCAGAATCTAAGGCTTCAAGATCCTTTAATCTGAAAATAAAACAATAAAAATGCTACATTTAATAAATTTCGAAACAATATGTAAAATTTTTTTCTTTTCAAATTCGAAGTGATTTTCTACGTGATAACCCCTTTTTTCGTGCAAAAAACAAAAAACAAATAGGTAAATAATGAATGAAAAATTAATAATAGACAAAAAAATTAAATCTAATGAAGGAATTCTTCTAGAAAAATGAAAGTACATACAACAGTCACGAGTCTTGGGACAGGAAGGTTACTAAAATGAATCACACAGTAAGCTATTTTCAGAAAGAAAAAAAAGTGAGAAAATCACAAAGAATTGCTAATTAAGAAGACGAGGAAAATTAATTGCGAAACTAATAGGATGTTTAGCGACATTATCTGCCTTCTAAACACACATTTCAAGAACGGGTAAACATAATTTTCAAGCTTTTTATTATTGCAGACTTCTCGAAGCCTTTTCTTTTCCATTTCACTTACTCTAATTGACTCTAATAAACCGATCAAATATTATGAGTACTTCCTCTATTTAATGAGCATCGACAGGAACTTGGAGGGTTGTCGAACTTGGAGAGTAGTACTGAGAAGTGAACACTGAATTGATTTATTTCTCACAAAGATATATCAAGATAATTTCTTACATTTTGGATTAATGGCAACGTGTAGTAAAGTAAGAAATTTCCTAGAAATAAGAATGCATGAGTAGAAAGATTTATGAATTTAATATATTTTTTCTAGAATTTGTTTTTGTTGAAAATTTGGTCATCAAAGTGACCTTAACTTTAAATATGGCCCATTCACATAAAAAAGCTCGCACACGCTAAATTTATAGTCGCCTGTCAATTCCCATCATCTTTATCTCATTTCCTCCACAAACAACGAAACTCAACGAACCAAAAATTACTCCTCCCCAGCCGTGGAAATTCGTAAAAATATGAGTCAACTTGTACTTAAAATATTTCTACCTAAGATTAGATTAGATTAGACCAACACGACCATAACAAAGTACGTACCTAATAGGTATACGCATATTATATAGCTCTCGTCTGACATGACTAAAGGCTTCCTTTTCTGCTGAATTATCTTGACATTTCAGTCAAAAATTCTATGGCTGTTATAGCTGAAATAATGACTTGCAAATTACTCGAAAAAAGTCGACCCATCTTGAAAGTGACCTCATCATTCAGTGCTAGGCAACCTGACACCCAGAAACCAGTTAATTTTGCGACTAGATTTTTCTGACAGACATTCAAGAAGGTGACCTTCAATTCGAATTGGCATATTACTTTTCTCGTTGAGCAAAAAATTAGCAGCAGCTATATAGCATTCGTTTATTTACGTCGTTATACCGGCTACTCCAAACAGTACACAGGAAGAGAAATACGTGCTTCAATTTTACAGCCTCACCTTTAACGTATTAATTTCATCATTTTTCACCACACAAACTAAAGCCTTACTTGGTTCTGAGTCATTAATAGTAAACGAAAATTAATTCCTCTTTGAATCCCGTTTGAAAAAAATTATTAACATTCTGCTGGAGAAAAAACACTGAAAAATTATAATGCCTGCTATCGAATTTTTCCTCCTTCAACGGAAGAAAATAATTATGTAGTTACTACAAAAAGAAGACTATTTTAAAAGTATAAATTGTCCCAAATGATCACAAACATGAAAAAGTAAATTCCTCAATAATGGAGTGGCCGAGTTCTTTCAGTTTGTTAAAATTTAACACGAAGTAAAGAGGCTACAAAATCCTTATTTTATTCTCAGCAGTTTAGTTAGGAAGTATAAAGAGCAGCATATATACATTGCTCTTTTTTTGTTGTTGTAATTTTATATCTACACCATCTCTTTTAGATGCCCTACAGGATGCGGAAATGTACTTTTTTTTTTTGTAAAATGCATCAGAGACGTCTGCATTACATGGTATTCCTCTTTCAAACTATCCAACATCCTCTTTCACTCGATGCACAGGTTACAGATACCATTTTTTGGTATACCTGTCTGACGAATGTTCATTTGTTATTTCTCTAAAATGGTTTTATTCATCACTCTAAAATTCCCAGAACTGAGACGACGACCAATTCACAGGTCGAAGGTGAATTTTCATTTTTTATAATTATTATAATAATTATTATTAATTATTATAATTGAGTATTATTATTGTTATTCTTGTTGTATGGTTATTATTATTTTCATTATATTTTTCGTATTAAAATTAAAAACTTAAAAAATACAGAAATCTTAAAACAGGGTGTCCACTGAAAAATAGAAATGAAATATAAGGGCTTTTTTACAACTTTAGAAGCGGCGAGGGGGCGAGGAAAGCGTGTCTTGTCGCTGAGAGTCGCCAATCAAACGAAAAAAACTGTTATCTACGTAGTGCACCAATAAATGTTCTAAGGGAGGAGCTGAATCTTAAATTTATCAACAAAATATGAAAATTTCATTTAAAATCCATAAACCTAAATACAAACTCTCGTTTTACTTCCTTCGAAAGAATTCTACATCAACTAATATACTCGTATGCGCCGGTATTTACAGTTGAAAAAATAACAAATAACAAAAATTTTATGCAAGAGAAACTTGAGTTCCAATGGCCTTTTTTGTCAATATTACGCGGAGAATGGTGATTGAAATTGAAGGTTAAATCGTAAGGTCGTGAAAAATTTTTTAACAGAATGGAAGTCAAACACCAAATCACGGTTTCCATTTACGCAGAGATTACACTTTCTGATTTGCACTCATTTCAAGGCTATATATAAGTACGAGTACATATCCGGACATCATCCATAAGAAGAAAATTTTAAAAATTGAGGAAATTTGGATACCTCAACCATGTATGCCTAACGGCTGAGTAAACAAAAATCATTATAAAAGATAAGGAAATTTTCTAGAAGTTGATTAGTTTCCTACATAAAAGACGACGTCATTCGTTAATCAATCCAAATTACATCAGATAAAATCTTTTTTAAGAAAAATTTTACACTCGCATTTTAAAGTGAATTATATAAATGGAATCTAGAAATCATATGAGTCAGAAATCAGATTAAAAAAAAACTCGATTCTTGTTTTTCATGGCCCGAGACAAAAAACTGAATTTGTTTTCAAGTCCCACCTCACTATTTTACATATTATTATGTATCTCTATACCTAGCTAACTGAGATAGTTAACGTTTTAAACTTCTAGAACGCCAAACTAATTTTCTTTTACTCAGGTCAGAAAAAAATTTTTCTAGACTTCGCGTACCTACAGCCACAGACGAGGACAAAATTATTAACACTCGCAACCAGTGGTACGATTATAAATATAATATTTTATTTCACGCGAGATTATAGTTACATTGTCTAATTGATTTTTATGACAGCGTGAATTATGCCAGAAGATTATGCGGTTTGAAACGTTGCAATTTCGACTATTTTTGTTTCCTTTCCTTCCGTTGCTCGAGTAAACGTTAATAATCAGGAAATAGGTAATTCGTCATTTTGAAGCAGCTATATACTATGCTATATATATATATATATATATTACTTTAATATAATATAGTCGTTCAACAGGATGATTCATTATTCAAAAACACTTTAATAATGCGAAATTAATGGGTTTATTAGCAGAGTAGCGACACATGATCAGGGTATGACTTTTTAACAGCACATATCAGGAAATGTAGAAAACAATAATTATTTTCTTGCAATGGCCATTCGATTCAAGTTATACTGCAATGGGGACAAGAAATCAATATAAGAATTCTGCATACTATAAGAATAATAAATACTTAGGGGAGAGGCCCCTACAGTGAGACAGTGCTTACAGTGAGACAAAACAAATAACTCGATAGAAAATGATTTTCTTCATGTAACCTAACTTTACCATCAGTTCGGTGAATCACCAATCTCGACATTCGGCAGCCACTTGAAAAAAAAGAAATACGAACGCGGCGGAAAATTAAGCCGATAAGATTGTTTATGGTCTTGGCAGTTTTGTATTATACCGGCGAAACTGAAAAATTATTTAGCGAACATATACTATTCTAGACACTGTTTGAGACATAAACCAATTTGATGATTCCATTTTTTTTTTCTATTATTTTTTTTTTCTCCGATAAAATCCCCGATACCAACAGTGAGACACTACATAGAATCAAACGGAGATTTTTGAAAAAAATGTTTACAGTCTTTCAAAATGAGGTCGAAGAGTTTGAAGAGTTCCTCTGTTGAGAATAAACCTAGGTATTTATTTCTTTGATTCAAAATAAAAATGAATAAAAGAAAAGTTTATGGTTTTTCAGAAGATAATATGAAAAATGCTACCTCTTGCTCGGATAGTTCTCAGCCCTTTTTCTGACACAGGCATAGAAGATTATTGAGTACTTTTATGCATTAACTGAATGAATTGAAGAAAAATTTATAAAATTAATTTAAATTTACATTTCTCAAACTTTTCTGTCTCACTGTTGGACTACTGCTGTCTCATTGTTGGAGCCTAGGGGCCAACACTGAGACAAATGGGGGTAACATTTTTGGGCTTCTAAAAAAGGAAGGGTTGAATAAATTGTAATTTTCACAAAGCCAAATTGAAGGTAAAGATGATATAACATTTTTCTTACGAGTAAATTAGTCGAAAAAACAATAATGACCGAAGTATTACAAATTTCCAAAAAGTGTCTCACTGTATGGGCCTCTCCCCTACATTATAATTTATGAAATGAGCAAAAATTTTAAATGTTGGAAAACTTTAGGTACCAATTTGGTGACTAGAAATAAGTTCAAATGAGAATAATTTTCCAACGTTAGATGGGCTGCAGCTGTTCCTCGTTTACAAATGGAAAATCGTTAAAGGCAAGCTAATAATTCTCAAGTAAATTATCTCACATACATGAGCCAACAAGATGGAATGCATAATAATAACTTCAACAAACATAGAATATGTACATTAAAAAAAAAGATCAAGATAATATCAATGCTCAATTCAGAAAATGTACATTACTCGTTCTCATCATACAACTTGACTGCAACCAAAATGCGTCATAAATAAGCAGAAGAAAATTAGGTATACTCATCAGAGCATAACGAATTCTACATAATTCTAAATTTTCCACTCAAAAAATTGCATTCCGGAATTGTGTGCTCGTCCAGAAACATTTCGACAAATTACACTTATTCGGCTCAATTCCGCAGGCATTTATGGGCTGACTTTCGTGAGCGTGTGGGTGAATTTCCACCCACGTAAAAAAGTCACTCGGGTTAACTCACCCACCTAAAACTAGGACCTATAAACTAATTCATCCGGCTGCAGGTTCCTAATTGGGTTGACGGTGATGGAGGGGAAGGGAGAAGCCTGTTTTGTGGACGAGGGGGGCGGTTGTAAGTGGAGAGGGGGTGTACTATGATGGGTAGGGCAGAGCATAGAAAAGGGGGCGATCAAAGGACAAAGTTATAAGAAGGGGTAGGTATTTTATTTTCCACAAAAATGTTCGAACCCATATAAAAGTCAGCGCGCTCTGCACTGCTGCCTGAGTGGGTTTGACATCGAAAACAGCTGTAGCCATCAAAGGGCAAGGAAAACCTAAAAGGGCCAAATTATCGTCGGATGAAAAATTATTTTATTCGACTTTATTATGCTCATATTCTCAGTCACAATGAAATTCAAAGTTCTAACTAGGCATGTATTGAAAACATCTACCGTCGAACGGGGTGACTTTACATTCAAGGGGCGACTTAACCCACTTCGTTTTAGCCCAATAAATAAATTGCTAGGCAAAAATTAAAACCAAAATACGATTTGGATCGAAGCAGGTAGAAGGAGGAAAAGAAAAAAAAGATCGCCACCCCTACCTCACTTCACCCAGTAACAGAACAAGAAAATAAAGCGGCGATATGGTTTTTTCCTTTTTCTTATTCGTCTTTTCTTTTTAACCACAGACACTCAAAATATTCAGTTCGGTTTCACACGGTTCAAGTTGGTACTTGACTAGTTTCTTTTCAATTGTTTGTCTGAGTACAAACATCCTCAAATTTTGCCTCCCTACCCACCAATAACCCGTCAATAACAAATTGATGGGTAAAGTCGCCCCATTGAAGGGTGACTTTACACAAATTTTTTGAAAAATCATATAAAATAGAAGGAAAGCTGCAAACTCAAACTTTTTTTTACAATTGTGTTGAGAAATGTTGGATCTAGATTTTAAAACCAAATTCACTTCAATAGCTTCAAAATTGAAGGAGTTATTAGAGGACAAAGTTGAAAAACATTAAAAAAGTGTGTAAAGTCCCCATTCGACGGTACTTTATATATTTTTAAAATAATAAAATTTGATTTGAGGTGTTTAAATAGTTCATAGAAAGTTAGAGAAATAACCCACACATAGTCAGCGAAATATATGGTTAAAAATTTATTCTTTGATTTAACGGCGTTTTCAACTGACTATATCTCTAGGAACCATTTAAAAAACGCATCCTTTATCAAAATCGGCAGCTACTATATATTCCAGCAAAAAACGTACAACTTATATTTGATTCTCCATCAACTTCGGAAATCTACGAGTAACTATTTCCTGAAAGCGAGTAAATGCGAGTTTTTATATACGAGGATGTGGTCACTTCTAATGTCTGATGCTACAAATATATTTTAAACAATTATTTCAAAATTTAGCTCTCTAATAAATATCTTGGAACACGTTTCATGGTCTTGTCTGTCAGTTTGTTTACAAATAAAAACCATCAAAAATTAATTTATCGATGCTTTTCACGCCCTCGGGAAAATCGTTAATGAAACCTAATGAACGCAGTCTTAAATTTATAAATTAATTAACTCTACATTTTTCCTATGAATTCGGAATACATAGACATTATTCCCAATCGACAGGTCATTACTCATATTACTATAGATTCAATATAACTCACACGTAGGGGTCCATAAGCTCTAAAGATTCTCCACGCAAATGATCTACAAACAATACCTGATGAAGTGAACAAAAATGTAGCCCGATACATAAAAACACTCCAGTAAAGATTTCTTCCATCTTTGATTTACATATTTGCCCTACATTTAAAGTGATTCATCATCTTGATTAATAAAACCCTATCTAAGGTCGCATTTGCGCGGTGCTGTGTGAATTTTAATTAACACGAAACACGGATCTCATATGGATATACATTTGAAGTATTAATGGAAAATCTGTTAATACATTGAATGAATAATTTCAGTAATTTAAAGCAGCCTTTATGAAAAGAGGTGTATACAGAAACACCCTCTTTCTTTTCTTTCTAATTTCTGAAATTAACTTTCTAATCTGCTTAATCTAAATATAATTTGTAATTTATCTATGACGATGTAAGATCCTCGACCAGATAATATGAAACTGTCTAGTACTTGATAACAAAATGAAAAATATCTGAAACATTTAAAAATGTTTTTATATTTTTTTAGGTCTGACATATAAATCACAAAAAACAAAGAAACTATTCTTTTTTTTACTTAAATTGTTTCTTTGCTTTTCTCAAGATTTCAAGATTTTTGAGCAGTGGTGCACCTAAAGCTGCTGAAGTCAACTTTGATGACATTAAATTTCACCAAAATAAAGACCTAAATTCAAAAAATGTCCACTTCGAGCAGATTTTCTTTCAGTTTCAGGTTATAAAGATGCGAAACTACCATCCACAATGCGTACATTTTTTTTCTCAAACAGCTGTTTTTTTTCCATCTACACGGAGCAGTAATGTAGTTTAATTAGTTGGTTTCCAATCGAAATCGTCATTCGAGGTAAACAAGGACAGAAGTAAAAGAGAAAGTTGGTCATTAACTGCAATGACAAATTTTCCACATGAAAGTAATTTTTACCATTCATCTAAACGTCAATAAACATTTAGCCGGTATAATAAAATTAAAACCCCTGCCAATAAAATTAGCCTGATTCAAAAAATCTCTCTTCAGTTTTTTTTTTTCTTCTTCGACAGGTAGTCTAATTTGTCATTATGGCTGAAAATAATTAACCCATATACACTGTTATTTTCGCAACAAATTTGATATAATATTATGACAGTAAAAAAAAAACGAGTAGTTACTGTTCAAGAGCAAGCAGACGATTTTCAAGCGTTCATTAACAAACATTTTTTTTTCAATTTGTAAAACAAGGTAAATGCATTTTTTAACTTTGAATTAAACATGATATTAGCGACAATTGAATTTTCAATGAATAAAAAAGAAAAACTTCTGAAGCAATTACATTAATATTTAACGAGTAAAAATTCAGCCAAAATAGATAACAGATTTCTGGACAATAAGTCTGAAGCCTTCATTTTCCATATTAGTTTATCATGACAGACATTATTATAAATCATTCTAATATAGCGCTGAATAAGAAATGCAATCAAATTAAAATAAAATCTTGCGATAAAATTCATTTACCAAAGAAAAACAATTAAAAAGCGGAAGGCAACAATACCACCGGTTTCATATTATGGTGGGCATACCACTTGGATTTTCCTCAAAGTATTTTTTTCCAAATTACAATCGTCAAGGCACATTGAGTTGAACCGGACTAAAAACAATCTACTAGACTTATCCAATATTTGGAAAATTTCTTAGTAACGAAAATAATTTTCTAAATTATATGGAATATATTTACTTGGATTTAAGTATTAATATATTTTACAGAAACTTATACATACGTATGAAAATTGTTTTTCAGTTACTTTGCCAATAACATATCTAGTCAAAACGTATAACAAAAATGGGCTTAGTGCATATACAATGTAGGTCAGTGTTGAAGGTCCAGCATTTTTCATGGTTTAAATATTGTCTCATAATGAAAAATTAAAAATATTTGAAGAAGAAAAAAGTGAATATCGTTGGCAAGACTTGGAAAATACCACAATTTTTTCTGTGCAAAATGATGTTTTGATACTTCGATACTAGGTTTCAAGTGAGCTACAAGTGGGGGTTTTAATTTTCGTCTTCCTAGTTTGGGATCACGTTGGCAATAAGACCTCTCAACTCTCCTGTCGGGATTCAGACATCTTAGACCCCTAAAGACATTCTACCGTTGCAAATTAAATAATAATTTAATTAAGAATTAATCGTGATTTTTTCAACTTCGTACTTTCCAAGACAGAAAAATCTGATCACTCAATCTTTCAAATAGAAAATTTAATGGCTCCTCTTATAAAAATCGAAGCTTCAGTTTTCTCCCAATAATTTATAACTGATCTAGAATAACAAGTCCTCTCATTTATCCGTATGAATCACCGATAGCAAGTATTGAGAATACCAGACCCAGACGAAGTATACAAATGACGTTTCACGGTTTCAAACCAGCCAAACTGGAACTTACAATCGAGGAAACGTTTTAACTTCAAGAAGATCTTAATGTACGTAGAAACGAAACTAGATTCCTATTTTAGAAGTAAACATCGATTTTTAAGTGCTTCTCCAATTTCCATTCCAGTGAAAACGACTGATAAAATTCTCGAACACTGATCCAAATTAGAAATTTTACAGGCTAGTTGAATGAAAATATTTACTTACTTATTAAGTTCGGAGAATAAGGACGATCGATGGTCGGCGAGCTCAGTGAACCAGGCATCACCGAAATGAGCGCAGAAAAGGATTACTAAAACACCGAATAATAATTTTGGCGACAACAACATAACTAAAAGTTACGTTGTAAAATTGGTGAAAAACAATCTCAGTAAGTAAAAGAACTTTACACTTTTTCACGAAAAAAGAATGATCGCTTAAAATCGCTTTCAATCGCAAGTAAAGAATATCATCAACTGAACTGAACGGATTCTGGTATCTGGTCTCTGCTAGCTAGGACAGGAAAAGCAAATTTTCTAGAAACTCCACTTCGTCTTCTGCCCTTCTTTCTTCCAGCAATTAACATTTGAACGTTCTCTAGTGTAAATAAACAAAAGTTCTTGAGATTTTTAATACAAAACGTGAATCAAAGATAGCGCTCAATGTATATGTACGTCACTGATGTACATTAGTTTGTGTATTCTTTTCTTTGTTTGCCAGCATTATTTTCGTAGGTTTTTTAGGCTAATTTTTTTTCGACCTTGTAATGAGGAATATTCTTCTGAGCTAAAAATTACTAAATGGATCATAAACATAATGATTTAATTAATTAATTAATTAGGAGGTACATAAGAAAGCATAATTTGTTGTCACAAATCGAAAATTAATTCGACTTTTTGAATTTGAGAAGTCAAATGAAGAGCTACACTGGATAAAGAGTCAAGTTCCATTTTGGATAACACAACTTTTCTTTAAAAAATATGTTTGATATATGTCCCGTCATCCCTTAAAGGTTTTTTTTCTTGATTTTAGTCAGAAATGAAATCAGTAAGTGCCTGTATCCTATACTCTATTTCTTTAATGGCCGGTGAAGAAACGAGTCGCAATCATCGTTGGAAGATTGTGCGATGTTGTCAAAAATAAGCATTCTATGTAAATTCTATGTTTCAAGATACCGTCGAACGGGGCGACTTTACATTCACGGGGCGACTTTACCCACACTCAAAATTCACAGTTCCAACTTTGATTTTTCAAAATCCATAAAAGTGGGAACAACGAAAATGGTATGAATTAATTACTAGCTATCATTTACACATTATGAAGGTGGAAAAAATTTTTTTTTCGAAGAAACTAATTTTTGGTAATGAAGGGAATGCAACCAGTAGTTTTCAGTATAAATTTGTACTCAGAATTAATTGATAATTCTAACCAGCTTACCCTAACAGCTGATAAACGAAATTGGTATCATTTTATTCGAAATTTTCCGCTCTTTCAGATGGTATGTATTTCATTTATGTTTGAATAAAATTTTACATCGTTATTTAAGAAAAACTGAAGATAAGTCTCGTATTGAGTGACTTTACACACACATCTTGGCCTGTTAAATACTTGCTAGGTAAAAATAAAAATTAAAAATTGGTGGTTACTTGTTATACAATTATAAATCAAGTCTTTTTTCATGGAACCATCAATGAAATGTTTGATTTTTGTCGTTGCCTGACAAATACATGACACGCGAGAATAAAAATAAATGGTTACTTGTGCTACCTACGAAATGAATGAAATGTTTATCGTCAAAGTTGGTTTTTTGCATCTATGGTTTTTTGGAAGACTTTTTTGTTGTGGTGAAAAAAGAGAATTCGGTACCACCAAACCCTAAAGATAAGAAGAACAATGTGAAAGATATTGAGAAAAATCGAGAAAATAAGGAAAACTTGGAACCACCAAATCCTAACAAGAGGAAGGCTGCAAAAAAAAATATAAAAAAAAGTTAAATGTAATCATTAATCATTTTCCATGGTTGAATAAATTTTTTCGTTTGAATTGAGCTTTCGAATTTTCGTTAAAAAATTAATGTGTAAAGTCGCCCCATTGAGGGGCGACTTTACACAATTTCTTTGAAAAATTATAAAAAATGGAAAGAAGGCTTCAAATTCAAACTTTTTTTTACGAATGTGTTGAGAAATGTTAGACCAAAATTTTAAAACCAAATTCACTTCAGTAGCTTAAAAATTGGAGGAGTTATTAAAGGACAAAGTTGAAAAACGTAAAAAAAGTGTGTAAAGTCGCCCCATTCGACGGTAATGATAAAAATGAGTTATTGGCAACGTTATAGCAGTCACCGGCCAAACCGGCCATCATATTATTATTTGAAAAACAGAGCAAAGCATAGTTCCTTTCGTTTCTTCACGTCTCCAAGCAGTAGCACCTTAGCACCTAAAAAGTTCATGAAAGATAACAATGTTATGCAGTTTGAAATAGAAAATCTGAAAAAATTAGGCGAGTAGAAATAAGCCAACCTAACTACATAATTATGTAGATTCTTCTGAAAAAAATTTTTTTTAAATATACCTAAAAATTGGAGACACTGTAATAATAAATCAACAAAGCAATTTCTTAGACATAGCATATATTTTAATTTATTACAATATAAAAGTTGATAGATCATATTACAAAATAAATTTACTCATTTCAGGTGCCAGCATTTTTCATTTAATCAACTTCTAGTTTTCTAAATGACCCTTCCAAACCAGTGACATTTTCGTTGAAGTCAGATAAAATTTTTCCTTTTTTATTTACTCTTATCTTCATGTCGTCTAGAGCAAGCAGTTGTTCTCTTTTAGCTAATAATTTTTTCTTCAATTCACCTAAGCACAACAGAAAAATGAAAAATTATATATTTTAGAAGGATTAACCTCTGTAATAAAAAATCAAAAACAAAATCAAAGTAATTTCAACATAAAATCTATCTTAATAATCTATACTTACTAATCATGACAGACATTGGGACCTCACCACCGTATTCTTTAGGAAGTATTCTGGGATTGATAGATTTATACAGCTCGCTCATGTTGCAGTGAAACTAAAAAATTTAATTTGACAATTTATATTTTATGCAGAACTTGGAATAAAATTAAGTAGGAACTTGAAGAAAAAATAATGATTGATAACTTTTCTTTTGATTTCAAATAGAAGATGGAAGGTATGTTCAAAAATGTCAAAAAACGATATTTTTGATTCTGAGTTTCGACTTAATGCAGAAAAATTTATTTTCTCTCACCGTTGACCTAAAAAGTGTATCAGTAGTCAGCAGCAGTCACACGAAGAATATGTATCGCTAAACCAACCCTATGGACATTAAAAATTTAAATTTCGTTTTCCTCAAAAACTAAACTGATTGGAACATTTACCACCTTTCCAGTGGCGGATCCAGAGCTTCATTTTGGAGGGGGGGGGGGATTCCAAATTTTTTCAAAGCATGGTAAATGCTAAAATGGTGAGATTGTGTTTTTTCAACATAAAGGGGGAGGGGTTCAAGAAAATTGATTTTTTGTGGATTATCGGTCTATTTTTTTTGCCCTATTGACAAGCTATCTCGATTCAATCTCGATCCAATGTCGGATTTTTCGATTTTTCTATATCTATTCGATATCGAATTTTTTGGCCTATACCGAAAATTACGATATAGAAATTTCTATATAGAATTTCGATATCGTATCGACGTCGATACGATATCGAAAATACATATATAGAAATTTCTTATATCTATACGATGTCATTTTTCTATATCGCAAAATTCGACATCTATACGACATAGAAAATTGCTATATCGGCTATCCCGAAAAATTCGATATCTATACGATATCGAAATTCTATATAGAAATTTCTATATCGTATCGACGTCAATTCGACATACTCTTGTCAATAGGGTGGAATGGGGGGCGAATTTCCCCCTTCCCCCTTGGATCTGCCACTGCACCTTTGCCCATGTAAACGAAGATATCAATTTAATGTAAGGTAAATGGGAGAAAAAATCACCTCTAAAAAAAACATTCACCCCCTCGCCTCTATGCTCTGACAACAAAACTATAGTGAGGTGAAACTGTAAATCGATCATTGATAAACTTACTAATAATCTTTTCCTCAGCTTCTCATTGAGTAAACTGCCAATAAATTCGAAAACTTTTGTTGCATACTGAGGAATATTTATTATATGCGTCGATTTGTGCCTCATTGGAGTGGAATACTGAAATCATACGACAGTCAAATAGATGCAGTTACCTAGCACTAATGTAAATACCTACAAGTAATAATATTCCTTTAATCTGAATAAAACAATTCCAGATAGCAAATAATCTAAATATTTTACAGCCCAGTCTTCGAAAATAATGAAACACTCCAACATTGAAAGATATCGTAAATGTACGATAATTTAGGTAACTTATAAAATTTAAAATTTTCAACCTGTATACAGCGTGTCATATTCCTGATATCTGTCAACGACCACATACTGAGATGCCCCATCAACAAACCTGATTCATCGTTCACATAAGCATAACCTAGAAAAAATAAATAAAAAAACTACTAATAGTAGAATGTATTACATATTCTACAAGCACTCGACAGAAAAACGTGTGATAAGACTTTTATTTCGTACCTTCATTATAAATGAATGTTATTTTTCAATCAAATAAAAAGTTTATAAATTATGGGTTATGGATACGTATAGAAGTTTTGGAGAAGATATTTTCTTCTTCGACTTTATAAGTCAATTGCCATGAAATTTGAATGTATTATCCTCATAATATGTGTATTTCACCGAACGATCCCATTTTCCAGAATTTCCAATCATTCAGACCCTTTTTCAAGATCTCAGAAAGAAGTATTCTGGAGACTTTAGAAAAGGTTTTAAAAAACAGAAAATTTAAAACCAGAGAGATAGTCCTAATTAATGGGGTATGAGGGTAAAATATCCAAAGGAGGCAGCTGGGTCATAAGTCAGAGGACAACCTCTACCTACTAACATGAATAACTGATTCAAAGCATTGAACTATTTATTATTTCATCATGGAGATAGTCTGAAATATTACACTAGAAATACCAGGTTTTCCTCGATTACTCGAAGGACCAGGTGGTGTCATATATGACACCACAAAAGTAACCTCAAAGGACCAGGTGGCGTCGTATGACACAAGTCAGGGGTTCTCAAAATATTGGCCCTTCGAGAAGTCCATCTCAAAATTTTGAGTGGTGTCATATATGACACCACCTAGTACTTCTAGTGTTAATAGTAAAACGAAATAAACATTAATTAAAAACCTCGAATTTGGTTCTCTGGATCGTCCATTAAACTTTCAACTACCAATGAATGGACTCTTGCCATATCAGCAGCAGTATATTTGTATGGGTCAAAACGGCCAGCACATGTGAATAACACACATCTACCGAATTCATCTCTTTCTAGCAAAGGCACTAAGTAACTAAAACAAAATTAAAATAAATTATGAAAAAATTTTTTTTTTTTCAATTAAAAGTATTTTGAATGGGTCCGACTCTGTATAAAAGTCAATTTTTCAAGGTCCACTTTGAATTAAATAATATTTTAAAAGAGACGTTTTTGACTGGAATTATCAGATAGAAAATGGGATTGTATATAACCAGCCAAAAACAATTACTGCCGATTCCTATTTAAATAATTTGAGAGTATTTATTATTAAAATACAAAAATATGATTTTTTTTTTATTGCTTTAATGTGTTTTTTTTGTAATAACATTTAAAAGTTTTCAATAGGTAACCCGCGCGAAGAGCGGGTCCATCTAGTTTTTAGTATAGGCTGATTCTATCTTCTAATTGCAATTATAATATAATATCTATATTTTATTTGTATTCATGAATTTAAAAAATAATAATTATGTACAACTACAATAATTACTATTCAGATAAGATCTAAGGAGTTTATTTTTAACATTTATCTAAATGTGATATGAAAAGAAGAAACATTTCAGTTATTAGCTGGTATGGTATCACCATACTCTGTTGAATCCATTCACAAATCGTGTTCATAGTTTATGAATCAAATTGTCTTATTATTATTTAATGACTAAAGGAAATAACATTGTAAACAAAAAAAAATGGTACGAATAAGATGTATTAAAAAACTATTTTTGTTCATAGAATAAGGACGAAAATGATTTAGTAGCAACAACACTTCACAGTTCATAAAGGTTATAATTCAATGACACTCACGAGTAGAATTTTGATTGTCGTTTGAATATAATATCTATTTTTATTGCCAAATAATAACGTTATTATTTGGCTGACGTTTTTTCTTTAGGAACTCCAAATAGTAAATTATGACTGTATTTTTTTATTCGAAGAATTATTTTTGTAGTTGTAGCAGGTTTTCATTTGTTCTGGAGTATCTTTGCAAGTAAAAATTTTAATCAGTCATCATAAAATACAAATCAGCGAATAAAATAGATTTCCATTTAATTATACCATCTCTATATACTTTTTCCTTCAATGAAGGTTGAAAAATATTCTTTCTTTCTTGCTGTTTCCGACAATAAACTTACCTACCTATTATTTTTATTTATTTTTATCTCATCATCTTTGTGTTTTTTTTACTGTTCCAAACTATATTGATTCAGCATTGTGATACGACAAAGGTCATTGTAGTAATTATTATATTCACAACACCATCCTATTATCTATAGCTCATAAGGTATAAACTGTTTTCAAAAATGAAATACATCTTATGACTACGAAAATATATAAAGTCTCTATAGGACATTATATCAAACAAAAAATTAAAGATTACCAGTTTATTATTTTATTAATAAAATTGAATTTTGATCAAGTACCTGTACAGTTCTATTAAATGTACTAAATATGTTATAACTTTTTTTGGATTTGGAAAATGTAATAGAATCCTCTCAAGAATAAGGTTTTTTTTTTTTTTCTCATAAACAGAAGGTCGGTATAGAAAAACTAGGCATATGTACCTATATCCGCTTTTTAGAATTTTACAAGAAATAAAAAAAAAAAAACCTTCAGACTATAATGGAACGTCTAAATCCGAAAATGTCGTAGCTGGAAAACCTTCAAAGTACATATGAAGCCTAAAATTAGATTTACAATGGTTTTCAGTGATATTTAAAAAAAAATTAATTGATTGTGCTGTAAGTGTGAAATACTTACTAGAAATTTTATTTTATCAACCATTTTTAAAATTTGCTATGTTAGAAGATAGGATGAAGTTAAAGTAGACCCTGGTAGATCTTATAAACAAAAAAATTTCTTATATTCCTTGAAAGAGTTAATCTGCAATACCTGAGAGGTCTCAAAAACGATTAAATTCATAGATATTCACTTTTACTTTACGCAGTCCCTTTTCTTTAGTAAAATCAAGCAAATTCTTACCCGCTGTCTAAAATGCTGGATATTTTTGGATCTAAGACATCTAATCGTCGAAACCAGTGAGGATAAATTTCCCGTATTATTAAGTACCTCTCTATCATATCTTGAGCTTGAGGAATGCAAAACTTTTTTGTTCGTAAAAATCGTAGTAAAAATGGCGCATCTGCGAACAGAAAAAATACATTATAATAAAAACAGTCAATTTCAGTCTCGAGTTGACATTTCTATACGAAAGAGTGGCTCAAAATGTTTGGTATGATTTTCTTTTGCATAAAAATTTATTTAATAGTTATAACAATATCCCAAATAAAATTTTCGCACTTGGTTGTTGTTGTAATTTACAAATGAAAAATAATAAAAAAGATTTAATTTTTTTTTTGGCCCAAGGATATATGTTTGTATAGTATTTAGAAAATAATGTACAAAAAAGTCAATTTTTAAAAATATGTAAGTTGGTTGTTGCGTTGGGCTATTAAATTATTTTTAGAAAATGAAAATTGGGAAAAATTGTAGGGGTATACCGTAGTTACAGAAAATTGAAAAATTTCGAACAATATAAGAATAAAATTGACAAAAAAGGGACTAATTTAGTAAATCTGCAACAGTTGGTAAAAGAGGGTAGGACTCGACAAAAGTCGGCAGAAATTGGCAAAAGTATGCAGGATTTGGCCAAAATTGGAAAAAGTTAACAGAATTTGGTAAAAGTTTACAGAACTTGACGAGATCTGAGAAATCATACCTTATAGAATGAAAGGAGTCAAAAATCATTATTTTTACATTTTTATTCTGAATATTGAATGACGAATCGACTGGTCGAAAAAGCATTTCTCGAACTCGAAAATTCATAATTGAAAAAAATTAAAAAACTTCAATTTTAAAGATTAAAAAGCATTTTTTTTTGTCATTTTTCGTATATAGCTTATTCCAAAAAAATTGATTTTTCTAGAAAATAAAAGTTGTCCCAGGCTGACTTACTTAATTTTTCACACTGGTGGACTAAAAGAGGTCTTCCTTCTCTAAAAGTTAAAACAATAATTCCAATTTTAACCTTACCAACTTATTTTGAGTCATTTTGAGAGAAAAAATTATATTTCGTCATAAATGTATTCAATTTTTTTTTCATGATTATCTTCCTTTAGTTGGTATTACATTATTAGTATATAAATTCACCTGTACGACAATTAACAATGTCAGGATGCTTGTCAATCCATTCTCTTAAGTTGGCCAAGGCATGATTACGTGTCTCTTCATTTTCACGCAGTTCAACTTGAGCCAATAATTTCAATTCTTTATTGGCATCCAAAACGTACTGTTGCTCGCGATCATTCCCAGGACTTATGTCCATGATCATCACCGACAAGGTCAAGGAAGAATCGTAGGCAACTGCAATATAAATCGAAATTTATTTAATGAAATTTTACTAATGACAGTGGGTGCATGAGAATAATGAATTTTACGATCCAATTTTCAGGAGAACAAAGAAACGTGCTCGATTAGCTTTGATCGTTATTTTAGTTGCATTTTGTTGGGCTTATATGAATATAATTAATTATTATTGGCCAAAGTAGCATTATTCTTTATTATTTAATTTGAAATCGTCATTGTAATTTAATCCAGTACGAATTCATAGAAAATTTAAAATTTTTGACACGTACTGCGTAGCAATAATAAATTCGTAAATGAAATTTTAAGGACATTGTTCTGTTATTTGTAGAACTGAAGGTATTACACCTAGCCTTTAAAAAAACAACCAAAAGTGCGCTATTTTTCAAAAAGTGCAAAAATATGTTAATGTAGCTTTTTTTTTTTTTCAAATGTTTTGAACATTTTGAAGTAAAATTAGCATTTTTTTGATGATGACTTATTTCTTTAAAGTGTTTTATAAGATTTTGTGAAAATTTATTTCCGATTTTGCAAGAGGAGCAAACATTTTTTGTAAAAGCCTTCTTTCTTTTTGAATATTTTGAAGAAAAAAAATTTCATTTATTTTGAAAACGAAATTTACTTCTTTGCAACGTATCATAAAATTTTGGAAAATTTTAAATTTTGCAATGGGGCAAATTTTTTTTGGAGATTTGCTTTTTTTTTCGAATATTTTGAGCATTTTGAAGAAACATATTCATCTTTTTAAAAAATTATATTCTCTCCTTAGAAGTGATCGAAAAATTTTGTGAAAATTTTACATATTTTACTTCTCAGGCAACGAGTAAATTCTTTATTCAACCTTAAATGTTTTTTTTTTTCAGTCACAAAGAATTAAATATAAGTATACATTTTTTAATGAAAAAATTGAAATTAAAGATTTAATTTTCTAAAATTCTTTTAGTCATCCAGCCTCCATCTAGTTAGGTCTCTGGTTTAACAAACGCATTTTTCAGATGTAGCTCAGAAGAATAAAAACAATGCAAGATGTAGATTTCAAATTGCAATACGCCTACATCCAATACACGGTTCAACGGCCTTAATTAGTTGAAAAGAAGTAGTAATAAGTTTTATTTTTCAAAATAGAGTCTTTAATTGCATATTTTGGAAAGATAAAATAAATAGGGCATCATTATTTCTATATACAACATTATGAATACCGACGACGTGAGGTATTTTGCATAATGTAGATAATATTATAATAACGTGAGTAGACAATATAAAAAATATTTAGCAACGTTACTGACAAAATACTTCCATCCGATAGACAATCTTACCTCATTAAATCATAGTTATTTAACTGATTACCAAATTGATATTGTTTTTAAGAAGACTGCCAAAGAAAGAAAGCAATTCCGTAATAGCAAACACAAACGCAGTCGAACCAATGGAACGGGAGACAATTACATCATAACTTTCTCCAGATTCATTGCACTTACACTAGGTTAGGAGTACGTCATTTTTACTGTTTTTACAAGAAATAGCTGCACTCGAGGCTCCTAATGCTATTTCCAGCTGGGGACATCGTTCGCATCTCCACGTGATATTCCTCTCTCCCCACTCGAGCAAAATAATCAAATTTTGCCAAAGTTTAATATAATATTTACCTAAAATACGTCAAACTAAAAAGTAAGTAATTTTTTTAAAAAATTGACTAAAATTAAGTCAGAAAAACACAAATTTTTTTTCTCAAAAATAATCATTTTATCAGTTCATCTGTACATCTAAATATCAATAAATTTTCAAACCAAATACCTGTACACATTCGGTTAGCAAAAACTGGATTTACATGCAAGACGTCTGCAATGAATAGCACGGAAGATGTGGATGTAGTTTGGTAACAAACAGGAAGACTTCCATTTGTTCCACATTTATACTAATGTAGTAGTAGGTCAGTTGTACGTACTTTTTTTTTCATACAAAAACTATATACCTAGATATTCGATGGAAAATTCGGCAAAAATGCTAGCCAGTTTCAAGGTAGATAAGTTATAGAATTAGTAAAATTCATCGAGTAAAGAAATACCAATATTTTATTTAAGATAAAAAACTTGCCATTTTTTCTCTATTAACTTATGCGAAAAAAAGGTCGAAAGTTTTACTCATCCGGAGCTAAAATAAACATGTACAGGTTCAAAATGATAATATTTTAAACTTTCTACTTCTGCAATTTTATGGACTTCGAACTTGACCCTGAAAATTTTTTAACACACGTCTGGCATTCTTAAGTTTCTGTCATCGAGTAAAATATTGAAACTTAAGAGTACGACGGAGTATGTTTGTATTTTTGTCGTCTTGAGAAAATTTTAAGGTAATGTTTTAAAATTCAACTGTTGAAAAAATTCTCTTTCGTGATGTAAGCACGAAAATTTCAACAAAAATATTTTCTCTTTTTATCTTTTCGTGAATATTTTAAATAAAGAGCCTAGGAAATCTTTGAACATGGTAAAAGGTATGCCAATTTCTTTTAAAAATATTTTCTACACAAAATAGATGGCATATAATTTCAGAGTTTATATAATCGGAAACCTACAAATTTTCAACAATTCGTAGAGACTTTTTTTGTTTACATTTCACTGGTGGTCAGTTCTCATTCGTCAATCGCCAATCACCAAATTCATCATGTATTAAGTAATCAACCAATAATTTTGAAGATAAATTCCCACCAGTGAAATGTAAACAATAATTTCACGTCATTTATAAACGACTAAATGCATTATACTTTTTGACTGCATGCTTTAGACCAGGGATGTAGCCAGAGCGTTCCGATAGGGGGGGGGGGGCAAACAAGATTCTTGGGAGGGCAGTTAATTTTTAAGCCCCCTATTTAACTTTTCTTTTCGAAGTTTAGGAGGAAGGGGGGGCTAATTTTTCTAGGGGGGGCGAACGAGGATGCCAGGGGGCTCAGCCGCCCCTGGCCCCTCCTGGCTACACCCCCGCTTTAGACACTTTTTTTCTGTAGATTTTCTTAAAGAACAAGCTGATTAACAATGTAAGTCTTTCTGAGGATCATCCATACTAAATAGTTCGGAAATTTTATATTCTATGTTCATTATTCAGTCATAGATGAACAATGAAGCTAATTTTTCAATTTTTCATTATAGTTTAAAAATTAAATACTGCTCTTGATTTTATTTTTTCAACAGGTCGATCTAACATACTTGCATTTAATCCAACCAGATTTTTGACTTTTACTTTGAACAAAAAATACTCGAATATACGAAGCTGAATTTATGACTTTACAGCCTCGACTCGCTAAATATTCACATATACTTCTTTCGTCTCAAGTCAGTCTCAGTCTTAGCGCATTAGTTTCATATTTCTTCCCGATTTATATATAGCCAAGGCATTTTTCTCCAAATAAAAATGAATCGAGCCCCATTTTATAAGTAGGTACAGGTACCATCTAGGACATTTATATTAGCAATTCAAAAAATTAAGTTAATAAATAAACTACTTTTTTTTTATAACACCAATAAACAAGCCTTGAAATATTCAGTTTTTCAAAGATTTACTCGAGAATATATTACATATTTGATCAATGACCAGGACAATCAAAACTCATAAAGTCTAATTACGTATTCACATCGATAAAGCCATAAACTTTTTCATTTAAGATTACGTGACGATTGGTAATTTGGAAACGAATTTTTTAAGCCTTGGTAAATACAATTAGTTAACACCTCACATTTACCAAACGTTTATCGACGTCAAGAATCGATTCATTGAAAATGAAAAAATTTCAAGTCGAACATCGAAATAAGAATCATATTTCGTCACTTACAGGTCCAGAATATTTAGAGATCAATATTGCAGATAAATATATATGAACTAAATTCACATCGACTTTATTACTTTGTGAATAAATTTTCAACTTATTAACCCAATGGCTCGGCATGATTCTATTATAGTGATAGGTTATTGGAGGATAAATTAAACTCAGTGAGAAAAATTACCTATATAGTCACCATTTTCTCAAATAACCATGACGGACCTGTGATTTTAACTCTAGAAATTTTATTTCAACATAAAACAAGCGTTTGGGCTAAATTCCCAATTTTTTTTTAACTTACCATTTTTGTTATACCTTGACTCAAGTCAATGTTATTTGATGTCATTAGGCCAATATTATGAAAGTCCTGATGTTGAAATAACACGGAAATCAGACATTATAGGCAATCCTTTGACCTTATCTAGTACTGGACAGCCAACAAGTGAAATTTCTTGTTCGTCGGTAGCCTGCTAAATTCGTATGTAATGAAATTTTTAATAATTATGTTTGGGCTTATTCGATTTGTCTGCAGAGGAATTGAACAAACCCAAACATATCTTTTTCAAAATTTTCAACACGTGGGAGGTTTCAGCATCTCAGTGAATTCTATTTAAACTTTTCTTAAGTCTCCATCGGCCTTGACTCAACTTAAACTTTGTTTTTAAACCTTCGTTAAAAGTTATTAAGCTCGCATTGAACTCCCATCTTTTTTCGAGTTGAACCTAGTTTTTGTTTAAGCCCCTCTAAGCTCTGTACCTCTCGACTTCAAGGTACAATCTTAAATTTTACAACGTAATTTTTTTCTTGAACATTGGTTTACATTTGAACTCCACTTAAGCCAGCGTGTTGTACAACCGGCCATTAGTTATATAATAATTAAGTTCAATTTTGCACGCACTTTAATGACTGTTAAATTGCTTCAAGAATTGTACATTTTAATGATGTGAAATTAGCTGATTTGAAAAATCTCATCATTCTGCGCATGCGCACCTCTCAATAGTCTCCACAAATGAAGGTAACACCTCGAAAGACTTAGCATTTTGTTTTTGCTTCATTTGAGTTGATCGATCAAAATTAGTGAGGCAATTACTATTTAAAAAATTCTTGGCCCAGGTATAAGGTATAATACAGTGATGGAGGAAATCAAAGCAATAAAATGAAGAATTTGCTAAAAGGAATGGAAATATCACTGATTTACTTCCATGCAAATATGCATGAAGGCATCCCACGGAAATCCGGCAGTTGGCACTGGTTTGTAGGTAACCTTTGTGTGATAAAATTAGTAAAAACGCATATACTAGTGGTACTTATGACATGTCTCGCAACCATTTTAACGTATGAAAGTGAAAGTTTTGTAACAGCTGTCGTAATCTTTTTAATGCAAGATTCAGTCGAACTGGACCAACTAAACTATATATTTTTGCAGCGTTGAATAAAACTAAACTGGACATGAGGATAAAAAAAAAAGTAGGTAGTCAACCATAATTATTTGACTATAAGAACAAATATTTCTACTATAAAATTTTTTATGACCTTTTTTTTTTGTCTGCTTATTATTGATGATTAATGAATATTTGAATAAAAAATAAATATGATATTATTCTTAAAGACACGTTTTGAGAATTCTAAAAAAGTAGGACGGTGTTGGAGGGTTGGTCGCAAAAATCTTTCTAAAAAGAGAAAAAGTCCAGATTTCGTGGCAGGATTTTAGTTTTTCAGCATAGGACACAGGTACCCAAGTCATCAATTTAGGTCTTTCAAAACATAATTCTGAGACTAAGGGCATGATTATGTTCTGGTAATATTTAGGAAATAAAAGTCACTTCAAAAAATTATTAATAATAAATTTTCGAACAAAATTTATTCGTGTAAGTTTAATTTTTAGTAAAAAGATGTCACCTACCTACATTGCTTCAGTCACTCGTATAATTTTTCTTAATAGATCCCATTGTGTTTCAATTTTTTGTTAGTTTTCTAAGAATCCTACTACGAGAATTACCCTCATGAAAGATGAAGTTTGATTTGGGAGTACGAAAGTTTTTCCTTTAATGATCTCAGGATTCCAAAAACACTCTAAACGTAAATCAGGGATGCCCACTGCATGGATCAATCCATGAGACCAGAAATTTTTTTCTGTCTAGAAAAATGTCAGGATTAAATCCAGGGATTTTTTTTGGAATTTCAGGGATTTCTGAGATTTTGTTGGGGATTTCAGGGATTTTCTCAATTTCCAAATTATTATTCGAATAAGATATGACATTATTCTTTTTGGTAGGAATTTTATTCTGGTAGTTTAAAATTTTACAGGTCGCAACCTTTTTTTTTTCAGTGTGGTAGCTACAATTCAAATTGAACGAAAAAACTGGTTTAAGGTTTTTATTTTAACTTCAGGGTTTGTTTTTTTTGGCTAAAAAAAAAAGGGTTTTAAATCATGTTGGTAGGCCAAGCCGTCTCAAACTCATAAATTATCTGTTTCTATTTATTCATTTATTTATTTCCTTGATTAATCTTTGTTTAAATGTTAACATTAGAAGTATCAGGTGGTGTCATATACGACATCACTCAAAATTTTGAGATGAACTTTTAAAAAGACCAATATTTTGAGAACCCCTGACTTGTGTCATACGATGCCAGCTGGTTTTTTGAGGTTACTCTTGCGGTGTCATATATGACACCACCTGGTCCTTTGAGTGATCGAGTAAAACCTGGTATTTCTAATGTTAACGGACAAATTTTTCATCAACGCTATAACAGAGGTAAAATTGAACGAATCAAAACGAAACTTGGGAGTTGGGACACTTGCTGCTAAAAAATTTGGACTTGAATAGTTCAATACTTCAGGGGTTATATAGGGATTAAAAATTACGGATTTACAAAACTCAGGTCAATGATTACAGACTTTATACAAACGTATGAAAATGTAACTTGACAGTACAAAATTATTTAAAAGTAAAAAACACAATCTCTTTAAATTTTATTACCAAATGATTTTTGTATTTTTTTTTTCTCCAAAAAATGAAATTATAAATTTTATTTAAATTATGCTCTGAAGGAAAACTTATACTTTTCTATGGGAGCTTGATGCAGTATTTCTAAAGTATAAAACGTCAGAAATACAGTTGAAAAGTTGAAAACTTATTTTGGAACTTGGAATGTAGAATCTAAGTTGAAATATATTCAACGTTGATATTGACACCTATACTCACGACTGAAGTTTTCAAAATACTCACTTTCTCAATATTTTATGATTTTTATGTTTAGGACAGTAGTCTATTTTTCCTAATATAAACCAACCTTTGAAAATTGAAGCAAAAAAAAAAAAGCTTTGAAAATAAAACAAATACCTAGATTAATCTTAAAATAAAACAATTATTAAGAGTTTGTAGGACTCGAATGAAAATAATAAAAAAAATGATTACTTGTAGCTCTGGAAGAAATTTTAAAGAGTCGATAACTATATTATGTTGATGAGTGGAAAGAAGTTAATCAAAACTGCACAACTGCAGAATGCACACAGACGCACACCGATTTTAAATTACCCAAGATTTTCGACCGCTGTTCGAGAAACGTCAACACAAAAATGAAAGTGAATATCCAACAACACCAATAAGTAAATGAAGTTTGCTGCAACAAGAATGAATACTGGTTTCCATCCATTCATTCATTAGGATAACTTACGCGATCGCCTAACCAATCATTTCGTTCATTTTTTTTTTGTACCTTTCGTGTAACTTTAAATTTTCAGAATTACCTATTACACATATTTCATAACTTGGACGATTTTTTTAAATAGCACATGCACGACTAGATTATGTATAGACGTATCCAGAAAATTTGCTCGTCATACAAAAGATTAATGCACCCTACAACGATTAGGATAGGCATTCTTTACAGGTATCTACCAGTATAATACTGGATAAATAAATGCTTTTAATGTAATTATGATTACATGAAGAAGTACAGAAGATGTATCAGAAATGACACAAGTACAGATAAGCTATTATGAACTCGAAACTGAAGAGAGCAATTATTTTTACTATACATGCATTTTTATGCATCATCTTCTCTCCGAGTATTTTATAGCTAAGGGGCTGAAATTTTAAGAGGCTCTCGATACAACTTTAAAATAAATTAAAACGCGGGTATAAAATTTAGCTTGAATTTGAAGGGGAAGGCTTTCTTTTCAAAATTGTGCACAATGATTTTATTTCTGCCATTCATAAGGAAAAAAAAAATGTTTGACAAAAAATATATAATTAGTGATGTTTTGGTTATCTCATAAGGATTGGTCCAAACCCCCTCAAATCCCCCATATATATTTTCTATGCATCATACTGAATTTTAGTAATAATAAGTTTTGAAGGAGAAATTACGTGTTTTTGTCGATTTCTATGTAATACCGATGATGATGTGAAATAATGCCGATATTTGCATAATGTATGAATTTTCAACCCTTTTGAAGCAACACTCAATTTCAAGCCAGGGAGCTAAAATTTTTCTCATGAAGTAGCACCAATCTGGTGGATGGGAGCAGAAATAGCAAAAAAAATTAGTTTCCTTTCATAAATAAGGACCACCTAAGTACGTTAAATGATGCATGGGTGTGTATAATCTCAATGATGCATAAATTATGTTGTACCTGCAGTAAAAGAAAGCACTTATTTACAAGCATTGAATCGTGACATACATGTCTTAACACTTTTCACCTCTCAAAAAAGTGAAGTAACATGATTTCCTAAAAAGGACAGTTTACCAAACTTTAAAATACTTCTATTTAACTGCGACTTGGAGCAGAAAATAGTCTTTATATAACAAACTGAAGTGCGTGGGAGAAAAAAGTAATCTGAAGTACACATGAAAACATTCATCAAAAAACTTTTTTCAATATATAAGTCTATCGTTTGGGTTGTAACTGATATTGACAAAATAATAAAAATTTCACTTCTTTTCTTAGAACAATTATATTTAGATTTGCAACTATACTAGAGATCATCAATATTCTCTCTTTTTTGAGATATAGACAACCACGAAATAAATACAATTTTTTTTCTACATTATTTCTAACACATACATTCTTCGTCCAAAATCAACCGGAAAAATTAAGTGAAACATGACCGACAATATGGAAAACACAAATTTCTTCAGTCGTGAAGAAAAAAAGAAGAAAACAAAATAATGTTTTAGATACGCACGAAGAGGAATAGTCTTTCAAAATAAAAAAAAAACGAAGAACATTTTGAAATTCATGCCAATTGACAAAACAAAGTACAAATGATTCTGGTTTCGTTACAAAATAATCAGAGCTGCTTCCTGGAATATATAGATAATTATATTTTGCAAAACTGATCTTCGCCAAGATTATAAGTTCATAATTTCAACACCTTCGGTACACCTAAACAAACCAGAAGTGAAAACATGGTGAAGAGAAATATTTTAAATCAGTCGGCTGTAAAAAGATGAACTACTCACGAAGAATGGTTTCAAATTTGTGCCTCAAATTATTTCGATGAAATACAAATTTTTTAAAATGGTGCGAGTTTTCAAGTTTTCTTAAGACCACCAGATATTTCTTGTATGTTTTTCAAACCATTACTGAATACTTTTTACGCTTTTAGCCGATATTAAATTGGTTCAAACTTCTACTGTGCCCACCAACATTTTTATCAACTCTCAAATTTGATCAAATAAAGACATTAACACATTGACATATAAAATAATATAAGACGAGATTTAGAAGATATAAAAAGAGAAAAAAAAACGAAAAAAAAAATATTCGACCATTTAAAATACGAAAAATCAATGAGTATAGAATTTTACTCACCCGATTTTCGGAAATAAACAAGCCACCGTGTTTTAGGCGTAAATTTCAATGCATCGCCCATATAATGGAACTAAAAAATTATAAAAGACCTTAAATTTTTCAATCAATATGACATAAAACGAAAATAGAAAGAAAAAAAAATTTTTTCAACACCGAAGTCGATATTTTATAAATATTTTCGAAGCAAAATTCATACTCCTACTAACGATTAACAAACAGCCTCAACACACGATCTACTATTATCAAGCCAGAAATAAAGTCTTCACGCAAGTTTCAATATGAAAACCAGTCATTTTCTCATTTTTTCGTTTCATTTTCATTTGTGATCGTCATAGAACAAAACTCTTCGAAGGGTAGTAATGTTGCAAGTGTTTTCACGTAAAAGCTCTCACTTTACAGTCAGACTTCATTCATTAGGTTCAAGAATTAGTTCGATAATTTACAATACAAAATTATTTAAAATTCTTGGATAAAACATAAGTCATTTTGTTTTAAAAGAAAAACCAGAAATATAATAATTTTTAGGAATTTACCAGGGCCATAAAGAACTGTAGACAAGTTTAGCAACCATGAATACGGTCTCGTCAATTTCAAACAGTTCAACCAACAGTTTCAATGCTTCATTGGTAACCAAAATATTCTCGAGCTAAATATCATTTTCAAAACTTTTGCTCATCACCCTTCTGATAAGTCGCGGTTAAACATTACTTCAACTGCAACATCAATTTGAAATTACCAGAGTTAGTATTTACTTGAAGAAAGGTACCGGCATATGGCAGGATTAATACATAAATAAAATTTTAATTTTCCAAATCCTTAATGAGCAGAAAAAAAAAAGGAAAAAGAAAAAAAAAAGACATGAACAAATATACCATGATATATAACACAGCTAACTACGTTAAAATTATCATTAGTAGAAAGCATTACCTGATCGATATTCTTCTCAAACTTTCTTCACGAAAAATAAATGTTTAGTTCATTATAAAATAACTTTTTAAACATAAATAAAAATTCGGAAGATTGAATGGTAATTAATAATTCCAGACTGAAACCCTAAGGACACAGTTCATTCTACACTTTGAACATTGCCTTACATACATGAATAACATAACTATGACAAGGCAAGTTCAGGCCAAACGTAATGGAGATACTTTTATAATTTCACGTCCCAACATGAGAAATTTTAAATAATTCTTCGACCATCGAACTCCAACTATTTGGTACAAGGTGATTGATAAAAATTCAGCAGTGTAAGAACTAAAGCAAGTTTGCAAGACTCGGGTGAGCTTGTTGATTTTTGCACTGGTCACGTAATTTCTGATTCAGTCTATCTGATTTTCAGTCATCAAGCGAAAAATGCATTTTTAAAATAACAATTTTCTTCAATGAAATCGTTCAGACAAAATTAATAGTTCATAGTGTTCCAATGACTTCAGAAAAAAAAAAATCTCATCGAAGTCACGAATGTTACAAACAATTCTGTTTCCGTAATCAAGCAAATTTTTCCTGAACAGATTCGAAGAAAGAAAATAAAAATTTCATTATTCCATTGAATTATTATTTTTAGAATAGAATCGTCAAAAACTTACATGTACAAAAATTTACTAGGTCTTTTACATGATTTTAAAATCTTTCTTACTCGATTAAGTGATTTTTTCAGTTTATGTAATTTCATTTAGAGATTTCTGGGTTAAGCTTAACCTATTTTTTATTTTCTACTTCAGTGCAAGTTGGAGAACCTGAATTTGATAACTTTCGGAATTAAGATTCAAATTTTTTTCAGGACCGACAAAACATTTTAATGAGCCGAAAAAACACGTCCAGTGTTCGAAAATTAGAATGAATTCTAGAAAAACTAAATTATCGGTATAACCGAAATACAGTTTCAAACAAAATAACTCTTCTAACAAGGGTAAAGTATACGCAGTTCGCTAAAATTTACACAGGACTTACATCTACAATCATTAAATACATAGAACAATAACTGCACTTGCCAAGAAAAAAATATCAGAACTGAAAAATTGAAATACATACGATCAGAACAAAAATGCTAGGAAAAAGACACATCAAAACATTAAATAATTAAATAATTATCTGAATTTTTATCGTTCTAATGGTCATGTCCTCAAACAAAGAACTAAAGAAAGAAAAAAAAAAAACACAAATCACGTAAACCAAAATTCCATGAATAGATTTCAACTTTTGATAGTCAGTGGCATGCATAATTCCATCTAGGAAAGACAGTAAAAAGAGAAGAGACCTTTCACAAAATTATCACAACGGTTTCATAACATTGCCCTGAGAGAAATCTGTTTCAAATCGATTTATAAGAAATTCATCATTAGACAATCGAAAGGACTGTATCAAGACAAAGAACTTCACCATCCGTTTAAAGGCAATGGACATTATTTTAATACAAATTTGAATCTAGTTCAGTACAGTTCTAAAAATTTCACGATTAAATTATTAGTCTTGTAACAAATTAAAAAAAGTAAAATATTTAAAAACATAAATTAAATCCTTCATGTCGTGAGTTTTGAGATTTCACTACAGGCTAAACACTAGCATACTAAGCTTTTCTAAAAAAATGAAAAAAACACCCCAGAAAATGGCTTAAAAAAAGAGAAATTCAATCTTAAATAAAGTACTGTATCCACTAATCAACAACAGTTCAGTTGTGTTAAGGTCATCTATCTCCACCAATACAGTGGTTAATATTAATGAAGATAAAAATTTGTATCAGAAGAAAATAAGTAGCGATTTTTGGAAGAGGTCGAAATTTTCATCAGAAATATTTGAAGAAATAAGACTTGAGGAAGTACAGAGACACGACCTTAACGCATTGAACCATCAATATTAGTATTTTCGAGCATCACTACACAAGATCAGTCAAATATACAATTTTACGTTTCATCAGGCATGCGTCAGTTTCAATCTAATTCAAAACTGTAGGATGTCTGACGTCGATATGAAATTGTTGGATCTTATGTAGCGGAGTCTTCATGCTAAATTTCACATTCTCATTCTAATGACCGATGAATGATTCACAGACGTAACACACAAAAGAATACTAAATACAGACAATAATGACGAACCCTGTAAATTTACACAACTGTAGAAATTAATATCATCGTTTTTTTTTTTTGTTTGTTTTGCATAAAATTACCTCTTCGTCTCCAAACCAAAAGGAATCTGTTGAAAATTGAGACAATAAAAAAAATGGGTCAAGTGAAAAGCACGATTATCATCAAAATATACAAATAAAAATAGTACTGTTAATTATAATTCAAAATCAAATGAGAAAAAAAAATTACATCATGCTGTAAAAGTTAAAAACAATAAATTTAAGATTACCTGAAAACATTAATTATTTTTCAGCTCAAGTCAAATAAATTTTTTAAAAAAAAGCAAAGAAAATAATTTCATAGTAATGAGAAACATAAAAAGAATAAGTAAAATATCTGAAACAAAAACCAAAAATCCTGTTAAAAATAAATTAATTTATAGAAAATTTTCATGGATAAAAAAGAACAATTTCGTACACAACAGGAAATAACTAAAATGCAGGACTTAAAATGTACAAAAAAGAAAAAAAAAAAAAGAAGAAGCATATACGAGAAAAACATAGTGAATGACCAACAATAAGTAATTCGACTTATCATAAACTTCTATTGTATAGGTACGCAATAAATACAGCACATAGGACAAAAATAATAGAGGAGGGAAAAGAAAAATGTTTTATGATAACCATTTTGAAATAAATAATATTACAAGGGGAAAAAAAAAAAAACAAGATAAAATAAATGGAAAACTAACGTAAAATTTAATTATAATTCATTTTTAACTTAAAAAAGCGCCATTCTCTGCTGCAAAAACTGTAGAAATGTTCGAACCTGTTGTTCGAAGGCGCTTCAGCCAACTAGTACCTTAAACGACAAATACATAATCTGCGAATACATACAAAACAAACATGGCATACAACATAGTAAAAATATGAAATGTATTCGGTTAGTAAATACATATTATTATAAGGAGTTCAGAGAAGGCTTAAATGTAGAAAAAATTCATGAGATCAATCCGAAGTTTAGATACTTAACGTATACTTACTTTCCCATAAAGAAAGAAAAAACGAGAAAATTACCGAAGATGCACAACTGAAATAATAGAAGTAGGAGGTACGGAACTAGAAATATATTGTTGAAAAATTTCAATTAAAAAGAACAAATATGAGCTAGCTAAGTGACATCTGGATAATTTTCGCTCCTACGAAGATACTCGAGATTCATGTAAGAATTAGAATATTCAATAGTCAATAGATAATATAGTTGCTGCCTCTATTGACCTATATATAATATGGTAGCAAGTGTAACTAAAAAAAAAAAGATAGATACTAACTAACATGAAAAGTGCATTACTTCGATTTAACTACTGATGAAAAGAAAGGAAATGAGATACAGGAAGGTTGGAAGTAAATGAAATAAATATCGAAATATGTATTCCCAAACAAACATAAGGCACAATGATTATTTTTAAATTAAATTCATTCACAAGGAAATTATTATGTACTTTCATATTCGAGAATAAAAATCTAATCTGAAAACGAACATTTTTAAGCCGAAGTTCAAATTACAGTACGAAGAAAATTTATTTCAAAATGGAGAGACATATTATACGAATTTCGGTAACATAGACCTCATCAAGTCTGACTAAATTGATATCTCGGTCATTCTAGCCAATAAGAGCACCAAAAATTGAACTCGCGCATATTAATAATTCCATAACATCACAATTCGCTTCAAGAGAAAAAGATACAAAATTCTAATTCACACGAATAAAAATAAATGCGATTATGAATCACTAATTACGTACATAAGACGTCTTCAATAATTGGAAAACTACTTTCGTCGACAAGAAAGAAAAAGAAAAAGATATAATAATAAAACACAAAAAAGTGACCTACATTTTTCATGGTTGGTGCGTTTTCTACTTACAATTCTCAACACTCCAAACAAGATAAGTAAAACTGCACTATATATTGCCCTACTTGCAACAACAACAAAAAAAAAATCATACAATTTTTTACACTAATATGAAATATTAGCAAATTTGCGACGTAAGTGAATTAAAAATAATCAGACATGAAATTTAAAAGAAAGGTATGGTGTTGATAAAAGAGGAAATAATATTCAATTAAGTCAATTTCGAGAACATTAATAGAAAATATCGTTTCAAACAACAACAAAAATTCACATTAAAAACTTTGGTAGACAAAAATGATCAAGTGTAACATAATCATACATATTAAAACCCTGGAAGGCAATGCAAATAATCATCAAATACAAAATGCGAGATAACAGAAGGAAAACAATAAAATTAAAAATAAAAGAGAAAATGTTTGAGGCAGTAAAAATGAGCATTAACAACTTACATGGCACACACATTATGAGCAAATTATCATCTTTTTAAATAGGTAATGAGATAGAGAAACACAATATCAAAGCTTAACATAAATATGTACCTAATTAAATTTTTGGACAAGCCAGAGGGGCAAGATTAGTGTTTTTTGCGGCTAAACAACGGATGATGTGAATGGTTTCGAAAAAAATAAATAAATAAATAAAATAAAGCATGAATCAACATAATTATGTATGGACACAAGGAAAAACAATGGATTATCTAAGAGTTCAACAAATAAAATATTCAATAAAAGAATAATAATTTGAGAAAAAAAAAACATGTATAGGTACGTCGAATTCATTCCCTAATTGATCGTACTAAATCTTAAATTTTCATATCAAGTCAAGTTGTTTTTACTCACCATATTTAATGAGAATCGCTAGCAGAAGACTGTGGGTAAGCTCCATAATTGTATGCAAACTGCGGGCCACCTCCCGACGGTTTGGCTCCACCGTAGTAGTTCGGATTCGGTGCAGCTTGACCGAAACCACCAAGACCATACTGAGCAAGAGCTGGATTGTACATGTTTCCAGAATTAGGTTGCGAAGATACAATTCCACCAGAAGAATTAGATTGTGGTTGCGGATTCGCCATCTAAAAATTAAACAAAATAATTTCATTTATTTTATAGCCAAACAAAATCCTATTGGTAGCCTCGTTGTATTTGCGGAGAGAATATCAAGTTTCAAATTCTTATAGAATTTTGTCTGATGCAGACTGTTACGGTGTCAATATTGTCTGTCCAACTCCTGAGAACTATAAACGAAGTACGCGGGCAGACTGATTAAGCTGTACAAATTTCGATAGCCTTCGATCATTTCAATCAAGAACTACTGAATTTGAAAATAATGCGATAATTATAAGCAAAATTTTAGGAAACTTGATCTACATAGATTAAATTCAATTTTTTTTTATTTTATAAGCTTCTCAATACTACGAAAATATCCTCGATGGTCATCTAGTAACATATAATTTGAACTACGGATAATTTATCAGGGAAGAATTTTATAATGATGATGCTTTTGCCGTGAAATAGAATTTCAAAAGAAATCCCAAGCAAGAATGAAAAATAATTGCACTAAATTACATGTACATTAAACAAAGCAAATACCTTGGCTTTCATTTGGGCTTCGATAGCCTCAGCTTCTTTCAACTGACCCAGCTGACGATAGTACTGGGCCCACTGAGCGCTGTAATCTGGACCTCCACTTTGATCTCCTTGACCTTGCTGTGGTTGAGGGGTCGACACGGCTGGTTGTTGTTGACCACCAATGGATAATTGTTGTCCTTGCTGCATATTATTAAGTCCTTGCATAGGAAGCTGCACCTGCGATGGAAGGCCTTGATGGTGAATGGGTTGTTGACCGGACTAAAACAAATTTCAAAATCTTATATAATATAAAAAACTCGTCAATCTCTCTAATAAAATCTATCGAACATTAACAATGAAGCTTTCCACTCATCAGTAGAATTTGAAACAACATCAACACTACTAGCAACGTTTTTTTCTCAATTGTATTCAATTTTGAAATACAAAATGCGAGCATAACGTGCGCGCCAGAGGGAATTCACTCAACTGGAGCCAACGACATGGTATGCGAAGAAAAACCTACCTTATTTGCTTTAGCTTGCTCTTCAATTACAGCCGCTTCTTTGTGCATGCCCATCGATCGGTAATACTCAACCCATTGAGCACTGTAGTCAGGCTGACCAGTATTAGGATTAATCTGAACACTGTTACTACCATTCGCGCCTGAAAAAATATTTATCGGTCAATTGGGATATAAGTTCCACAAAAATTGTCGGAATATTTAGAAAACAGAATAACAGAATTCATTTTATTGCACAAATCAACATTCAATAATGAGATATTAAAACTTCGGTTTTCCTATTCTGTTATGTAGTTGCTGAGCACAACCCAGTCGAACAAAATCTTTTTGACTTTCGGAGAAGAATTACTGAAATGTATTTTTTTAATTTCGATGACAACAAAAATTATTAACCTGAAGAAGGATGCTGCGGCATCTGCTGGTGTTGATTTTGTCCTTGCGAAGAATTAGGCCATGGTTGTTGAAATGACTGCGAACCACCAGATCCACCTGGCCATGGACTTCCTCCATTAAAATTGGAAACACCACCCATACCGGAGCCACCAGACATATTCGAACCATAATTACTGCTCGATCCATTCGAGGAGCCTCCTCCAATATTCTATGACAAGCAAAAACGAACAATAGAATTTTAAGGAACAAAACAATTTTACATCGAATGACAAGTTTCACGTGATTTACCATGCCCAATTTTTCAGAGAACATCCTCTTAACGTGGTCAATTTGCTCCGGAGTGCCTTTAACGATAAAAACTTTTTCTTGCATATTGGTCTGTTGCCTTCGATCAATTTCGCAATGCGCTCCTGTTTGCTGATTGATCTGGCGAATCGTTTCACCACCTAAACAAAGAATAGTAATTTCTCAAGAGCAATTCAGGTTTTATGAACATCGATTGTAAGAGAACTTGAAGAATTACCTTTTCCAATGATTACACCACATTTGCCAGCAGGAACAGTAAGCGTCGTTTCGGTTATTTCAGGATCCCATGATCGTGAATTATTATTTTGGCCGTAATTTCCACCGCCGCTTCTCCCTCGGCCTTTCTAGATGTCATATTAAATTCAGTGGAATAGAAAATTAATTCATCGTCTATCATTATTTTTTTTTGTAAATAAAAGGCAATTTCCTTACTTGTAATTGCTGTTCTTTTTCAGCCATGAATTCATAAACCAAAGCTTTCGCATGCTATACAAAAAAAAAAAAATGTAGATTCAAATTACTATTATTTGAAACCAAATTATCTTCGATTAGTACAATAAAAAAGACAAGGTTTACGAAATTTAACGAAATTTTTCCACGAACACGGAAGCATAAAATGAAATTCTAAGAACTGGTACGTACTTCTACTTTTTGAGGGTCACCACTAATTCGCAAAGGCTTTTCTGCTTCTTGAGAAGGTCCGTCTTGAATAACAACCATTTTAGCGCCAGATTTTTCTTGTAATTGTTTAATGGTTTCACCACCTTTGCCTATGATCAGACCAACTTTTGGACCGGGAACCATGATTTCGACCTAACAAAAAAATAAATAAATAAATAAATAAATAAATAAATAAATAAATAAAGAATAAATAAATAGAAATAGTAAATAAATAATGAAAATATTGCAAATATTTTCACTAACGAGAGAGACCTCAAAATTCCGAGCAAATTGATAGAAGGATCAAAAAGTGATGGTGTCAAACGAAAATCTCTAGTTTATAATACGCTTCAATAGTTGAATAATGCATCGATGACGCAATAACAACCAAGTATACATTCAATTACAGACAGGAAACTGAAGTATCCATCATTTAAATTTTCAGTAACTCAATTATCCAGCTTGCACGTATAAATAATATTGATTTCGTAAATCTTATTTTTTCCCCCATAACTTCTTGTAATTCTCCAACTTTATAGAACGAATGTTGGTTTTAAAGGTCAATATTTTAGAACACGTTTGATACGGAATTCAGATTGAAATGGAATCATCTGATAGTACCATTAACTGTTTCCGGGCAAACATACACGACTTCGGCTGTTATATTGAGTAACTCAAGAGTGCAGGATGAAAATAAGTAAATAAGTATCAGAAATTTCGCTAATACAAGTACTAACAATGTTTGTTGTGGATAAAATATTCTTGTAGACTGAAGTTCTGCTCGTCAAACCTTGAATCATACTTTCTTACATAAAATTTCCGAAATTAAAACAAACCTGCGTGAACGAAGGAGTAGACACTGTTGGAATAGACGGAGGCAATCCGGAGCTTCCTAATGATTCAGACATACGGGATCCATTATTTGGCAAATTCATGTTGGGGGACCCTAGCCCATTCCCCATAGGCATTATTTCACGACTTCTGGATTGAACAATTTGACTTATCAAATCTTCTGCTTTCCTAGGATAAAAAACAAAAAGAATTAGATCTAACTGATACAGACAATGATAATGCCTTCAAATAAAAGCTAATCGCGGTCAGTTAAATAATCATCGAAAGAATATTCATCAAATTAATTTCAAAAAACAAGAAACTGAATGTTTAATGCACGTAACTGTATACTTTCAACGACTTTCAAATACAGTTCAAATTTGAAATTATGCACACAAAACATTTCTCGAATCAATATAGCAAGAGTATGTTTACAAACTAAGGATAACAAAATCTTACGAAATGCTCTGAGTATTGCCGGTGAGAGTACACATTCTGTCGCTCGTACCACCGCTATCGGGAGCCATTTGAATTTTACATCCTGATTCGGCTTGCAATCTTGTTATTTGTTCGCCGCCTCTTCCAATAACTAGGGAATAAGCGTGAAAATAAATAAACAGGCAAAAACAACCAAGTAAATACAAAGCATAGTATTCAAGGGCTTTCACGAAGAATCAAAATTTATCTACGCATCTAATAAGTACGATTTATCAACTAAAAATCTTTTTTTCTTGGGTCAACTATTCGACATGTCTAAGAAAACGTTGGAAAAAAAGAAAGCAGTGAAACTCACTTAATCCAACCATTTTGTCTGGAACTTTAATATCTTTACTAGACACAGGACCCAAAGGGAGGTTTGGAACACCCACCCCCCGGTTCCCGCCTGTAGTTGCGGCAGCCACTCTGGCGGCTACTGCTTTAGCTTGGGCAACTGCCACCTGGGCAGCTGAAGAATTAGAAGATAATGAAGTATTGACGAAACCTCCACCAATACCTGGAGGTAAAACCGACGGTTTTTTTGCTTCTGGTTCACCTAATCAACAAAACAATAAATTAATATATTTAAAACTTGAAATACGGATGATGGCAGTACCTTAAAAAGTAAAAGTCAATAAAAGATCACCTGATAAATCTTCTAAGGGTCTCTTTTGAGAATCTGATGAGACACTGTTTGGAGTTATTTTAGCGGCAATCTGAAATACAACATTCACGTGAGACTGATGACGCAGAGAGGATAAGGAAGAATTAATAAGTCATCGGGCAAAAGACAAAGGGCACATTACATCAGATAAGAGATGCAATGAATTATACAAATTCGGGAACAGTTATGAGAGAATATAATAATTATAATTTTATCAGAAACTGCAAATGAAAGAAATAATTTCGGAGGCAAAGTCACGCTAGGGAAGCAACCATGTGCAACGGACTTCATTCTCGATTACACGAAGATGAGAAATTTTGGAATTTTAGCAGAAATAGATTGAACATAACTATTCGATGAATCGTATCGGCATAAAGTGATGAAAACAATAATGAATAAGTCAAGTGAAAGAGAATTAATCAAATTTTACCTGCTTTGCCCTTTCAACAGCTGCTGCAAATGCGCTACCAGGATTATTAATCTGATTTGTAGCAGCAACTGCAGGAAATTCGCCACTCATTGTGTAACATGAAGAATGTTGATTAATAATAACCGCTTACGTGAATAATCCTCATCTTCGACTTACTTTGAAGAAGTTTTCACTCACTAAACGTTTTCGCCAACACTCAACTAACGTAACGTAGCAGATCGAAAACGCCATTACCGAAAGGAAATGACGAATCGATTCGCGTAATCGCATAAAGAAAATCGATTGTTGTTTAAGCAACATCGCATTCAAATTTCGTTTACAGATTTCATAGAATGGAATCTCATAGCCAAAGCAGGCCAGGCCAGGCCAAAGCAACGCCAAAGGCATATTTGTGACTGTGAAAGCGAAACCAATCTTCGGGTGAAAAAAAAAAAATCAAAAATGTGATTTTCGGTTTTTAAAAAACACCGAAAATCGCATTTTTAATTTTTTTTTCACCCTTTGTCTCGCTTTCACAGACACATCACACATTTCGTCCCACAGAAAAACATCTCGAGATCGTGATTCGCGACCAGATTAGCGACTGTTCGCGATCGCGACTCCCGACCAAGCATCGGGAACGAGAACGGCCTCTTTCTCCGTTCTTTGGTCACGTGACATTGTTTACCCTTCGTTCGTTCTTTGTATGTCATATAGCATACTCTTCGCCGCTCTTCGTTCGTTCTTTGCTCATCATATTGCATACTCTTGTACAGAATGACAATAATGACGTGACACCTTAGATAATCTAGCATGGATAGCCAGCGTACGAGATTTCGGCCTGTCAACACGGCTAATGTAGGAAAAATATTATGCTGGGAGGCATGCGCAGAAGTAGTCGGTTGGCGTTGGTTGATACGATTTACGAACGGTGGACAACGCACTCGCTTCGCGCAGGGCTACGCTGTTTCGATTTTCTTGTTTTGCGCATGCAATCCAGCATAATATTTTTTCCTACATTAGCGATGTTGACAGGGTCGTTCTATAAGGCCAGGATAGCGCGCTGGCTATCCATGCTATATTATCTAAGCGTGACACTCAAAACTCGAAGGTAAAATGGGAAAAAAGAAAACTTGAAAATTATTTTATGGTATTTCTTCAGTATTTTTACCAAACTAACGAATGGATTGACTTGAAATATAATTAATATACTTTGAAGACTTGTATTTATCCAGTATACAAATTCCAGCTAAATTGGTTTAGTACATTTTCGTTGATCAGGTTTCAAATACGATAGAACAATGAAAGAATAAGCAAAATAAGTAATAACCTAAGGCAATAAACTCTGAATAAGATACAAACTACGAGTACGACCAAAGCATCTGGAAAATAATGAAATGATATTCGAACTGTGAAACCAAACTAATTTATTTATTTCATTTAAAAATAATTCAATCAATTAACCATAACCAACAAAATCATCGTAATTACGGAATTCATTATTCAATACAATTCGTTAACGAATTTTGCATACAAATTCACTGATAAAACTGAAAGAACGAACTTTCGTTCTTCTTATCAATTGAAGAGAACGAACGATCGTTCGTTCTTTCGGACCAAAGAACGAACGGACCGTTCTTTCTATTTTTGAGAAGAACGATCTTTCGTTCTTTCATCGTTCGTTCACCCAAAGAACGAACGAAAATCGTTCTTCGTTCCCGATGCTTGCTCCCGACCAGAGTTCGGAAGCCGTAAGATATGGCTTTAGCTTTCGGCTTTTAGCTTCTGACCTTGAAAATAAAACTTAGGCTTTCAACTTTTGACTTTTATGATAAAGCTTTTGGCTTTCGGCTTACTGGTTTTTCCTTCAAAAATTGATGGCTTTCGGCTTTTAGCTTTCGGCTTTTGGCTTTTCACAAAAATATACTTTTTCACAGGAAATTTTGTGCTGAATTCGAAAATTTGGGTGGAAATTTTTTAAAATATTTTTTATTAATTATTTGATTAATTTATCTGTTTACACTTCACTTTTGTGATTTGTGATTTTTTTTTTGTTCGTAAAAAGCTAAAAAGCCGTATAAAAGCCATAAAAATACGGCTTTTGCTTTCAGCTTTCAGCTTTTTTGATAAAGCTTTCGGCTTTCGGCTTACCGGTTTTTCCTTCAAAAATCAATGGCTTTCGGCTTTTAGCTTTCGGCTTTCAGCTAGCTTCCGAACTCTGCTCCCGACACCCATGGCCGACACCCGAGTCCCGACCATAGTAATGTCCCGACTATCAACTTTCGACCTAAAAGCTTTCGACTCACGCGAGAACTGCACTCCAAGGGCGAAATTTTTGAACTATATATCGATATAAATTATAAGAGTGAGAAGCGCCTGCGGATCTCATTCCTATATTTCCTTGGAGAAGAGAAGAGAACGCTGTGTATATAGAACTAGGCGAAACAGAAGAGATCTTGCAATATTTCAATTTTTTTAGTTTTTTCAAATTAATTAAAATTTTCATTCGTTCTTAGTTTTTCCATTCCAATCCAATTTCTAGTATAATTATATATTTTTATCTATTCTTGTTCTGGATTATTGATTTTTGCCATTAAATCGGTAAACTTGTCACGTCTCATTATTTCTATCCTCTGAACTTCTGAGAATTACGTGCGTTCATGGAAAGGTAATTATTCATCAAGGAAATGTAAATAGTTCAATATTTTTCTTGTGTGACATAAACCTGAAATTTTTCATTTGTACTTATAATTTTGTCTTTTAATTTTAATTTTGACCTAGAATATGATGATATAATTCAGTGATAATCAGCGTATCTGACTGTTCTTGTTGAAGAACTTACTCCTTTGTTGGCTGGCCGATCAATTGTGTCGTGATACAAAAAAATTAGCAATGGAATTCGTCTCGCGAAGAGAATTGGAGAAGCATACTTTACAGAGGTACGACAAGAATGCTTCTGAAATCATCGACTCGGCGCCATTGGTAGCTGCTTACATTTTCAATAAAGATCAGGAGAAATGGCTAAAATTAAATTGCGAAGGTATATTGTTCCTGTACAAGAAACTGCATGATCCTCATTTTAATTTATTTCTCTTGAATCGAATAAGTAATTCTCATCTCTATCAACCGATCTGCTCAACTTTAAAACTGCAAATGGAAGATTCCTATTTGTTTTTCAAAACTGACGATGGTACTATTTTCGGACTTTGGATTTATGACAAGCAAGTTTACAAAAGAATTTCTCAGCAGATCAAAAATATGATCAATAACGTTAGTTTGAAAAGTGTTTGTAGAATACCTTATGAGTATCAACATCAAAAGAGTATTAGCAGAATGCTTCGTCACACAGAGGAAGAATATCTCAAATCTTTCTATAACTTGAAACAGTTAGGCATCGACAAAGAAGAAAGTACAATCGAATCCAGTAGTGTTGCCAAATTTTTCGAAGACGCGGGCAAAGTTATAAAAAGTACCAAAACTACGTCTACATCATTCCGATTTCCCAGTTTTTCTGAGAATACTTCTAATAGAGTTTGTAACAATGTTATTTTCAACCCGAAATATAACGTCAAATGTATTGAAAATAGTCAACGTTATTTGGTTATGAACGATATTTGTTCCGATTGATCTGTTCCTTTTTGTTAAAGTATAAATTTTTTTTTGTTTAATAAACGTGTTCAAGTTGATGGAATTTAATTAAACTTTAAAATAATACTAGTTTTCATTTTTGTGTTATATTTTTTAATATCAAAAATTAACTTAAAATTGCTAGTAAAGACAAGCTTCTTGGGTTTTTGTATTATTTCAAACGAAATTTGAACAAATCAGACGCATTATCAAAAATTAAGCTTATAAGAATTTTTTTTTAAATAAATAAAGAACGCGCACTCAAGGTCTAACTCACATAACGGTTCGCATTAGAAAGTTTTCACTCAAATATCATCTGTGTTGGTAATTTCGAGAACCATCATTTCTGTTGCGATTATCTTGATATTCTCTTCTATCACCGTGACTTTGGTATCCACCGCCGCGTGGCTTATAAGAATCATATCCACCTCTGTTCTGCCGGTTATCATACGAAGAGGAGTTCCCCGATGAACTATTGTTCTGCCGATTGTCATGAGAATAAGAATTTCCAGATGAGGGATTGTACTGCTGGTTATCATACGAATATGAGTTTCCTGATGAGGGATTATTGTAATCATTTCTTTGATTTTGATAGCCTCCTGGTTTAGAATACTGGTTATTTCGATTGTATTGATCAGATCCAGAGTTGTTAGGCTGACTGTGAAAGTTTTGTTGTGATCCACTCCAGCCAGCTTGGACGCGACCACCACGAGAGGAATCTATGGAAGTGAGTACTCGTATTAGCATCAAAAGACCTGAGACTTACGCTTTTAAAAACTTGAAAGTAATTCACCGTTAAATGGCCTGCCCGAATTTCCTCTTGAGTAGGTATTATTACGAGGACCTCCTCCGGATCCAGAGGGCCCGCCAGTGTTACGTTGTTGCCAACTGGGCATTTCAGGAGGTGGCGGTTCTTGCTCATAAGGTCGTCCTCCACGATCAGGTACCTGTATAAACAGCCAATAATAAAATGTAGGAATTATGATTATGTTTGGACTTGAAAACCGGAAGAAGCCAAGTCCAAGTTGTGAGTTTCGGAACATTCACAGTTACAGTTTTCGAACAACTTTTAATGTCGCTGGAATTCTTATAGTTCTCATTCAAATGACAATCACAGATTGTTTTGCAATACTGAGTTCATACAATGAATACACATGGTACACTGTATCGAAAATAGTCAAGTTTCTTCATAACTAAATCGTGACTTGGCTCCTTCTAGTTTTCAGGTCTAAGAATATACTAAGAAAAACACAAACTCACACTGCCAATTATAACTTCATTGACATCAGACTTGGTTTTTCTTCGCACTGACGCTGAAGAGGTCTTTTCCAAAATGGCTAAATCTTTACGAGCAGCAAGGACGTCTGATAATTTAACTTTCGGTTCCACAATCAAGCCGCTTCGAATGGTGCAAAATGATTTCTTTATATCATTTGACTTTGCTTTCAGGCGATCTGACCACTAATAAAAACAAATAGACAACCAGCTTTAAAAAAAATTTTAAGAAGAACAAATGCATGATCATATGTAAATTAAAGATACAAATCGAACCCAATGTACTCTCTGAAAACTAATTCAAGCTAAAAAAAAATCGCGTAGCCAATTTTAATTAATTTTTTTCCCCACTAAGACATCAACAAAAATTTTAGAGCTACCTTTTCCACTAAACAATACTCAAGAAAAAAAATTTCAGTCAACTCAGTGCTACAGCATTTAATCGAGTTGAATTAATAATAAAGGTAAAGACCCTTCGCAAAATCGAAGTTATATGACATCATTAAAATAAAAAATAATACCAAATAAATAATAAAAATCTTCCAAATCTATCTAGGCTAGAAAAAAAAAAATAAACAATCAAATGGTCGACAAAGAAATCTTGAATAATTCACCTCAAATGACTGAATTGTAACGTCCAATCTTTTCAGTAACATTTCTCTCCTCATGCGATATTCCATCAGAAGTTCTTTATAATATAAATCCAGAGCATGCCATTGTTTATCAGATAATTTTCCAGTAAATAGCGGTTCACCATATAAACTAATTGGCAACTTCGAAATTACTTCTTTCAACTGCAAAAAAATTATTTTGAAGATTGTTGAAAATCGATGAGAATTAGTGTTTCAAAAAGTATTCATTATTAGTAAGAATATAATAATATACCTTCTCTTCCACCTTACTAAATAATGCTTTCGGAGGAATATTTTCAGGTGGCTTAGGAAAATTTAGAGTCATCAAAATACTTTTCAGTTCAGTAGCTGTGGAGCTTTCATTCTGGAAAGCACATTCAATCATTAATCATTTAAAACAATATTTCATAAGATTAGGTGATACTGGGTAAGACGTAACTCTACCAGCATCTTTTAGAAAAAAAATTCTCCAGAACTTACCAGTTTTACTTGAAGTGAAGAGTCAGGTTTGTTGATATGGATCATCCGAGCTGACTTGAGCTCAGTCAGTAAATAATCCAACAGCAGTATTCGGTTGGATTCCGATTGTAACCTTTGATTTACATGACCACCGGTTAGAAATGAATAACTGCACCCTTAAAATACGAAATTATTGTCAGGTTAATCTACAAATCATAATATTAAACAAACAAAGAAAATTTTGTTACCAATTTCTTTTAGGAAACTACTCAGTTCTAAGAGGAACGAGCTAGAATCGTCCGGCGAGGATATAGCGTTGACATGCTCGTCCAAGGAGTACAAAAATTGTAATTCTTTCGTTAACCACTCGACTAATTGTGTGTATGGAATGGATTTAGGGCCTTCTGCTACAGCTGATTTCAAACTATTTGCATCCAGTTTTTCGTAGCTGTAAGTGTAAAAATAAGAAATACATAATCATGAAATTTACGTCGAGTTAAATAAAATGAATGGAATTTCTTTTACCCGACATCGGTTAATGCTTCCGAAATATCATCCATCACAGACGATGAAAAATTCACAGGGGCAAAACGACTGAGAAATGAGAAATCTGACAAGTGATTAGTGAGGCGAAAACTAGGCAACGAATGACCAATGAGTACTCATTAGTGGAGTTTAGCAAATACAAATAGCAATACGGGCTAGTGGCTATAAGGCAATCTTGGGGTTGAAACTTGATTAGTTACCTTTGAATGGTTTCAATTAATTCGGCGACCACTCATGAAAACTACATGAAATGAAAAGAATAGAGCAAAGAATATGGAATGTAATATGAGATGAGAATGAGAATAGAGAATTGGAAAATTACTTCGCTTTTTCTTTCTGCACAAATCACAATTCACAATTCAACAGCGACTGACATAGACATTAGACATTGATATGAGCCGGCACGAATTCAGCGCTACTATATTTACCATATTTACTATGCGCGGTGCCAACGCACAGGCGCCATTAGGCACGTTGCATTTAGGTGTATACCGAAGAGCGAGCTGTGGAAGATGTGAGCAAAAGAAACATACCTAGAATTTATTATCAATCCACTATCACCATGTGCATGTGTTGTCTCTCGTTGATGGTTCTTTTCGTCAGCTTTTCGTGTACCTAAAAGTTTTCAGAATGAATGAAAATCAAATGCTGAATTAATTAGTTTAACATCATGAATTTCATTTCTGCTGTCAAGTGGGTTAGAAAAGGTGCCAGCAAGGCTGTGCCGGACAAAATCCATTTCAGCGAAGAAGAACTAAAAGAGCTGATCAGCGAAGCAAAAGAAGAAGGTACCTCCTGTGCAACAGAAGAACTTGAACCTCAGGATGCAGTTTCAGGTGATGAATTTGACTTTGCCCATTACGATAATGAAGAGAGTACTTTGAAAGCAAACGTTAAAGATATTGTTAGCTTTGACGAAGGTGTTGGAAAAAGTAAGAAAGTACCAAAAAAGAAGAAGCGTCGCCAAATCGATGATAGTGACTCGGAAGACGAAGTAATTAACCCCGATGACAATCTCATTCTCGTTGGTCATGTGGATGACGATTTCAATTCCATGAATGTGTATGTGTACAATGAGAATGATGGAGACATGTACGTGCATCATGATGTAATCCTGAAATCAGCTCCCCTGTGTATTGAATGGTTGAACGCTAGTGACGTGTCGGAGCACAGTAATTTGTGTGCCATCGGAGAAATGGAACCGGTCATTGGAATTTGGGACTTGGATATTGTTAATTGCATCGAACCCGTTTATAAACTCGGTCGCGCCAAGAAGAAAAATCCCAGCAAGAACCATGGCCACACAGATTCTGTTTTGAGTTTGGCATGGAACACCGAGTTGCCCCACATACTATGCAGTGGTTCAGTCGATAATCGTGGCTTGCTATGGGACCTGCACACCGGTAAAGTGGCGACAGAACTGACAGTCTTTTCCGATAAAGTGCAAACAGTACTGTGGAATCCTCACGATCCTTATTCTCTGTTGGCTGCTTCTGCTGATGGGTACATGCGTAATTTTGATTGTCGATTATTCGATCAATTTCAAAAATGGAATTTGAAGGCTGGTGTTGAATGTCTGCTTCCTCATCCTGATAACGAATATTATTGCTTCGCTGCCACTGAAGATGGTTCCATTCATCATATCGACTACCGCAAGAAAAAATCAATTTTCAGTTTCCATGCTCATGACAAGGAAATTACTGGTTTAAGTTTTAGTAAAAATCATCCCGATATTCTAATTAGTATTTCCGCTGACGAGAATATGCGATTTTGGAATGTAAATAATGAATTTGAATGTACATTTTCGAAAAATCCCAAATTGGGGCCTTTGTATTGTATGGATATGAATCCAGATCATCCATTTTTAGCTTGTGTCGGTGGGTCTCACCTTAGTCGTAATAAGAAAATCATGAAAGTTGTGAATATCGACAGTATACTTGAAGCAAAAGAACAATCTCACACGCCAATACTTCCTTCTAAAGACGTTGTGAGCGAGTCATTCGATGTTCCTCTTTTGGAAAATAATGATATTGAAACTGAACCAAACGTTCCAAAGGTTTCGAAAAAAAGTAAAAAAAAATTGAAAGTGTCCAAAAAGAAAACTAATTTTGATGTGACTAAAATGAAAAATAAGATTAAACTTTCGAAGAAAAAAAAAAGTAAAATTGTTAAGAAATAAGTTTATTTATTCGTATTTGCTCGTTTAATTGAATAAAATGTGTCCTGTAAATTTTGCGTTTTTTTCAATACTCTGCTAAGCCTATGAGATTATAATGTGATACTTTTGTGTATTTTGATTTTTTATGTTTTAAACGTAAGTTGATAATCAATTAGAACGGCCCTGAAGCCTGCAAAATACTGGTACAAATTATATTTTCGCGATGAAAAACTTGGAAGGCTCATTAAATAAAAAGACTCGAGTTTTAGTGCGAGTTCAATCATTTTAATTGAAAAAACTTTGTCCATTTCCTGTGAGGTAATTTTTTAATGTATATTCAGTTCTTTTGTATAAATCTATTATTCGCACAGACTTGAATAGTTTGGCCTTTTTTTACTCTTTGGTTCACAAGTCTACAATCGCAGTTGAACTAATTTTGAATGACTAAACTTCGACTATCTCATTTTAAATCCCTCTAAATTATTAGCCTCGGTACTTTTCAAAAAAGAATTTTCTTTACCTCCGTCATGTCAGGTGAATGTTGACAAATACGAAACAGACTAACAGAGTTTTCTCAAGAACGTAGATTCAAAACTTCTCAAAAAAAAAAAACACCATTTAAATAACAGTTATTGTGACTTAAAAGCCAAATTCATGCAGAAGATTGTTACATTTGGAACGAGTCAATTTTCTAAATTATTTCGATTAAAAACAGTTTTGAAAAATAATTTAATTTTTATTTATTTGAATAATTCAAAAATTGACAATAAATTATTTTGGGAATATCAATATTTCCCTACGAATTGGAAGCATTTTAAAACACGAAAGAAATTTTTCATTTTTTTGTTTGTTTGTTTACGTTCCTAAGCTAGAGTGTTAAACATGATTCATGAAATTTGGAAGAGTACCATAGTGGGAAAAAAATTTTTAAAATGAATTAAAATACTTCGTTTTCGCTAGCTTCAAACTGAAATCATACAAAAAAAAAGTCACAATTTAATAAATCTCTTATGACGGCGGAGGAAAAAAAAAAAAAAACGACAAATCACAAAAAAAATGATACTCAAAAGATCTGCTCATATCAACGATTTAAAAATATTATTTATGAATAATTACACACAAGTGAGGAAAAAATGCTGAAAAACCTGATACGCGTTGAAGAAAACATGAATAACTTATCATGGACGTCTGATTAGCGAAATGAAATGATGACACACGTATTATTAAAGCAATAATCTTCCCGTTAGAATTTCATACATCATTTTGATACGGAAGTATTTCATATGATCTTGATCAAAATTTAACGGTGCATTTCTGGTCAAATGTTCTGCGAAGGTGCACGCGAAGACACCACAATCGTGGGCATTTTTCTGTTGTGGTAATTCTTCCTGAAAATACGAAAGGAAAACAAAAACGTGTAGCTTATACCGATGAAAACAATTTACACAAAAATAAATTAAGTAAGTACGTTTCAGTAACATGAACTTACATAAGGAACATTTCTTAACGTCCAATTCGAAGTATCGAATACACGCTGTTTCTTATCCTTATACTCATCTACAAGGTATTGCATCATGGTCTAGAAAAATAAATTATTGTTTTTAGTATTCAGAGATACCCTAAAAAAAAATATTGTATCACAAAAATACTCACATTTAAACAACGATTATTCGGAGATCCCATACTGTCGTAATAGAGAATTAGTTTCTCTTGAAAGCGAATCTGAGTTAAACACCAGTGATTTCCCAAGTGAATTGGAATAATTAGAATTTCAAAATCAAATATATCGACCTGCACAGGGGAAAAAAATTAATAATGATTCGAGATTGAAAACGGAATTGGTCAACTTCACAAGTGCGATTGTAAAATCATGCAAATAATAATTAAATTCAAATGATTTGACTTTTTTCAATATCAGCCGTAGCTCATAATAAATAACGAAGAATCAGAGGAAATTTTTATTTTCCCTCGATAACAGTCATTTAAAGAAAAATTATAAAAAATCATCCGCTACAGGATCAATAATTTTGAACTTAGGTGCGTTGAACAACTAGCGTTGCCCACTCTAATTGTTGAAAATCTCCCAAAAAAAAAGTCCTTAGAAGCGGAAAAAATCCAATAATACGAACGTTGGTTGTTGGTTAAACAGACCATTATAATGGAATGAAAATTACACAAAATTTTTGTTACAACGGACTATCAAACGTATGACTTCGGCAGATCACAAAAAAAAAAACAATTTCTTTCTACACCTCACCTACACGCTACATAATTTTTATATCATATGATTTCCTATTCAACAGAGAATAAGGAAATATACCTTTCTAGTCCATCTCCGCACAGATGTGTAACCTTTTTTACTAAGCTGCTCGTATAAAAATGTATTAAAACAATGGACTTTTGGATATTTCTTCGGATTTCCTTCTGATCGTAATTTGATGAGGTTCATGTAAGCATTTATAATCTAAAAATAAAGAAATACAAAATAAAATTCATCATTAACTATAATTGCGTTTCACGAAGTTGATAAATTATCGAAATATCGCACTTGCTATTTCACTTACTTCATCATTTAACCATGACGTATTTTCCAGTGTTCGAATATCTTGAATTTTGACAGATGTATCTTTTATCTGCACAAGAGGTGACTTTTTGGACGCCAAGATACCATTTATTTCACTCTGAATTAAAAAAAAAAAAAGAAGGCAAAGATTAATTATTACTTTTAATGAAAAATGTACATAAATGAAACTGAAAAGTAGATATGTTGAATGTAGGAATAAGTTTTAAGTAAATAAAGAAATTTTGCAAGGGATAACCTTCAACTTTTCCAAGTCTGACACATTTGGAATTTAAATAATACTTGTATTTTCTGCCAACTTATTATTTTTTTCTCACACATAGCATCATAAATATATCCCGTCAATGAAAAATTGATCGCATGAATTAATTTTCATTTCTGGTGGGATTTTCACCTGGATAACATTTTTATTATTTTTACCTTCCTTCAAATTTTATTGAATAAAACGATATTATTATCGATCTAAAATTTGATGGACGGATACTAGAAAAATGACTTATTTCGAAACGTTATCAAAAAATTACAAGTACTCTTCGATTGTTTTGTCAAAAGGATTCTTGTAACAATTTTTATTAACGGAATGTTCGATGAAAAATAATACAAATTTCTGCGAGATAATCCAAATTCATTATTAATGTAAATATTAAAACCCTATTAGTTTACTTTTTTCTAATTTTACATATTTTAAAGCACTTCAGCTTATTTTAGTATTTCATTCAGTATAGACAATAATTTGTTTCACGAAATGCAAAGGCAGAGGTCCAGAAAGAAAATTTCTAGCGACAAAAATTTTTTTAAAGAAGCACTGCTCACTACTCCTTAAGTTTTAGAGGATACAAATACTTGAGGAGTCGGCATTCAAACTGCCCTTAGTTCAAAATTAAGAAAATCGTTTGTACAAGTTCTTTCTTTCATGTATTGTATCTGGTTCAACAAACTTGAAAAAAAAAAATTCCAAATTGCTTTCAGTTCACGACTTCAGCAAACGTTCATGTTTTCGCAGCCGGTACCATTGATGGGTAGAGAGGATTTATAGTTTAAATCGTCTCAGGAAGGTTACAGTGTTCCGTTTGCATCAGTACATACCATTTACCATCACTATATCAAAAGGGGAAATGGTTTTCTCCACTTTTCAAATTTTTTTCTTTTTGGACTAAGGGCAGTTAGGAAATCGGCTCCTCAATTATGATAATAGTAACACGTAGAACTTTCTTTTAGTTTTTTTTTTCTCAATAATAATAAACTGAAGTAATTGAAAATTTTTTCTTTAGAATTTAAAAAGAAAAAGAGCAAGAAAAAAAAACAGTTAAATAACTCAATTCTAACGATTTGTAGTAGATATGCTAGACGAGACAGACAAGTTGAATTAATACATACTATCATTTCTTTAGTGATTGGGGCCACTTCCATAGACGATTTTTGAGCCACATCCTCTGTTTCGACATGTTCTTTCAGGGTAAGTCGTTTTTCCAATATTTCTGAGATAGATTTAGTGACTTCTTCGTTATGATCGGATAACTCTTTTTTCAACTGGTCAGCTTTTGTTTGCAGATTCTTAATTTTATTATTAAATTTTTTAGTCCTGCAAGGAAAAAAGTTGATTTTAATCAATGGTGCCTAGAACACAAGTCAAAATTTTCAGCAATCTGAATTTATAATCTTACAGGCTTGGAATTAGGTCTTCATCCAGAGCGAAAGTATCATTGGCAACAAAAGAGCTCTTCATATTTTGGATTTCAGATGAAGAAATCACGTCTGATTCGATCGCTTGTCTTTGGTCCTCATCGTCTTCGCTCATCGTGACTATACGAAAAAAAAAAGAATTTGTAAAACATTGGAGTGGTAGACAAAATAATAATGAAAACAGAAACTTGTGGTTGAAAAAATTTAAGAGATAGTAAATTAGTAAATTATTGACTTACGATCAATCACATTCACAACTTTATCATACGCTGAATCATCAGGCTTGACTGGAGGATTAAGAAAAGACTTCGTTTTAGGCGATAATGCTGAATGATTAAACGACCGACTGCGATAGAAGCAACTCATTTTCGAATCATCCGGGACACTTCTATTGAGCTTCGTGTTATGGATAGTACTATTTGTTAAAGGAATACTAGAAAAATTAAACATGAAAGTGGTGAATTTTACATTAGAAAAACAAAAAAGCATTTTAGAAAATAGGAATAATAATACGAATTTATATACAGCGAGTCAAAAAGCGCGTTATATGAATCAGTATTACCTTGTCCTTGGAGTAGACGAGTGGTTTTGGAATAGTGACATTAATGTATTGCGTTCCCGTATACTTTGAACCTAAATACAAAAAACGAAGCCGTCAAAAAATAGAAATAAAATAAATAAATGAAATAGTCTATCACATAAAGAAATTCATTTTAATTCATCTTACTTTTGGAAGGACTAGTTGAAGGTGATTACAAGATTTAGGCCGAGAATATGTACGAAATGTTTCACCCACAACTGAAAAAGATGAATAAAAGCGGGTTATATGCGAAATATTTTTTGGCTTTGTAATTGGCAAAATACATACTCATACAATCATCACTGCTGGATGATCTCGCTAGATTGGTAGTCTGGTTTCTCTGAAAATTTATTGATCAATAGTAAATTAAAAAACAATAAATAAGGCAAGTTTCACCAAACACGGTCAACATTTAGCACCGAGTTAAATCCAATTATTCCAACAAAATTACTAAAATTAGTAATGAATTTAGCTTCAACTGAGCTTGGTAGAACTGGCCTTGCTTAAGACTTCTACGACTAGTATTTAAATAAAAATGTTTCCAATTTACATTTCTCAAAGTCATTCCACCAGGAAGAATCGAGTCGTTCCGCATGATCTGCACATCGAAGTCTTCGTCATCAACTACAGAACATTAAAAAAAAATTAAAACGAAACTCGAAGAGTTGGTAATTCAAGATTCTCATAAAAGAAAATACTTACTACAGTAAACTTCTTGACAACTTAAACGGGGCGATTTTTGTCTTCTCAAAACTTGATTTATTTTCAAATTTTCGGATGCCATTCGCTGATTTTCTTTTTGGTATTCGCTGATTGTCTGAAAATTGAAAAAATATAATCGATACCTCAATAAAAATAGTGAATGCAGAGAGTATTGACAATTACAAACAAAACTAATATTTCAGAACTATTTCGAGAATAGATGTAAAACTGCTATCATAATAAGTCGATCCCTTCAGAATAATTCTTTGATTAAATTAAGATCAGAAACTTTATACACATTATGTATCTCTGCACATAAGACATCGTTTATTACTTACCCCTTTGGATAAATACGAAGATAGGCAAGGATCAGCATCACCTACAACAAAAATGAAAAATATTAAACGTAAATCTCAAGTCATGTACACATAGGTGAGTACTTGGGTACCTACTACAAAATAAAAAAATATTTTGTGCTACTTACTTTTTGCGGATGCAGGAGGAAGTAGTTTCTTTCTTTTCTTCAACATATCTTCTTGAATATTTTCTTCAGGACGTCTAAACAAACGAAAGTATGCATATTAATGTAAACTATAACACCGCATTTGTACAGATGTAACAAAAATATCACATAAATTCGATAAAATTTTCATGGCTTGAGCTTTGGAACCTACGCAAAAAAGTATTTTCTCAAATTATTGTAGAAGGGAATGTAGAAGGATTCACTGGAATTCGCTAGGAGAATAGATGCAAACAATCTTATTCTTACTATAAACTCATGAAGCGAACGTAGACTTCAACGGAGTTTTTTCTAGAGGTTCGACCATACATTCGTCCACTCGGGGAGTTAATGGCCGAATAGAATCAAATTGCTAAGCAAATGAATAAATTTACGTGTTTTTTTTTGACTCGTTCATACTTCTCAGCGAGTCTACTCTCCGGATAAACGAATATGTGATCGCACTTTAAGAGCAGGGAGTAGAATCCAGTAAAAGAAATCAAAAGAAGTACAAATTTTATTCAACAGTATTGGCAGACAATAATCGAGAATTCAGATAACTTGAACAGAAAAATCCAATTACTAAAGTAAGAAACTCACCTCTTTCCAGAGATCGGAAGAATAACAGCTACATCTTCGTTTTCTACGACTGGTTCTTCGTTTTTTGACAGAAACCACGAATTGTAAAATTTGTTCAAATAATAAGTGATTGAATTCATTTTAGAGGACCACTCCATAAAATGACACCATTATAATAAAGAGAAACAAATAAATTTACATCAATTTCATGAGTGAACGGTATAATACAATATTTTGAAGAACGAAGAAAAATTCGACGAAATAGTTTTCAATGAAATTGGAAAATTTTGACCAAAATTTGAGAGTAGTTCATAAGAAAAGACAACCCGTAAATAATTCACGTTTTATCATCAGAAACTGCAGAGCTTAGCTTCACTTCAAAACTGCTCGTTTTCTTTAGAGAAAAAATCCCATTCAAATAATTTTGAATTTCAATTTAGTCACGGGTATTTCCCCTTTCTTTTGTAAAGACTTGTAAGGTTAGAACATCACAATCAGGAAAAAAATTATACACTAGAATTTTAGATTCAAGAATCAAATCAAGACAAGACAACGCATTTAACGCTGATTCACATTTCATTTCATATTTCACGCACAAAGGCCACACCACAGCTTATCACACACACACACACACATCCCACATTTCACACAATTGCTGAATTGCACCTTTCCACGATGATTGCGCGCGCACAATCACACACACATACACACCCTGCGCGATACGATACCTTACTTTTTTAATTTTTTTATTTCCCGCCATTCTTTATATTTTCCAATGAGGATGTCGCATGAGCGATCCGCGATCGAACCTAACCTCGGATTGATAAAAATATCATTTTAATGAATTTATTTTGGCCATAGCCGTGGCCCTAATTTTTAATTATTATTTAATTATTTCATAATTCGGAAGTTCTTTGTGCAGTGATATTTTTGGTGTTACTTTATTTGCCATTAGCAGTTATACAATTGTGTTGAATGGTAAATCCTCATTTTGAAGATCAAGATCTGTGTTGATTGTTGAAGTCTTGAAGATAAACTTTCTCCACTGTCGTGCAATTCATATTTCCGCTTGCGCTTTTCAAAAGCGTAATAAGTTTTGATTATGTGAAATTATAGTTCTTTTCTTGTAAAATTGTGTCTTTTTGCCATTACTTGTTATTCGTCATGAAATTTTACACGCCAGAAATCGCCTGGCATAACAGAGAACCTGTATACAGTGTTGATATTCAGCCTGACAAAGTATCTAAATCAGTATATCGTCTTGCTTCTGGCGGAGCTGATACCCATATTGTGGTACGAATAATTAATTTTAAAATTTTTCAAAAAATTTTATAATTTTCTATTTTTAATCTGTATTACTTATGATATAGATCTGGTTCGTTGAATATGCTTATGATAGTGGAACCAAAGGAATATCGAATATCGAGGCTGTTGCTGATTTAACACACCATCAAACCACTGTTAATGTTGTTAGATTTTCTCCTTCGTCAGAATTTTTAGCTTCTGGAGATGTTGGTAAGAAGTCACTTTTGTTAATCCATTATCGCAGCTCAACTAAATTCTAGTAGATATTCACCTCAGTCGAAACCATGATTGTTTTCGATTGTATCCTTTGAATTTTTGATTTACATTTGATTGCTTGATTTATTTTTCATGTATAAGATTTCAAAATTACATCCCCTTAGAATTGTGAAAAAATTCAAGAAACCCATGAAAGACAGGTATTTTTATGCTGTTCTTTTTCTCCCAATTTCTTACGACAACAAGAAATTGTAAATTATCAATGAAAACTTTCCACTCATTTCTTACATATTTAAATTTATAATCAAGTTCCTTAGCATGTTTTCTGTTTACCTCTTTCTCTGCAGATTCTGTTATAATTATTTGGAAAAGAAAAACTAAGCCTGACATTTTTGATTCTGAAACTGAGAATAAAGAGCACTGGACGTGTGTAAAAATGTTGAGACTTCATATAAACGATGTCTGTGATCTTAGTTGGTCGCCCGATTCTCAATACTTAGTATCTGGATCAGTTGACAATACTGCTGTTCTGTGGAACGTGAATTCCGGTAGTATAGATTTTTATTAGTTTTCATTATATTCCGAATCAAGATTTCACTATTTCAATATTTTTGTCATCGCAGGAAGTCAATTAGGCATGTTTAAAGAGAATAAAGGTTTCGTACAAGGAGTAGCATGGGATCCTCTTCAGAAATATGTTGCGACTCTTAGCTCTGACAGGTTCGATAATTTAATTTCATTAATCTTTCATAAAAAATAAATCTTTATCAATGTGCAATTGTTTGATGACAGAACATTACGTGTTTATTCTGCTGTGCATAAAAAACTTGTTTGCCAGTGCAGCAAAGTTGTATTACCTCGTCCTAAAGCAGCTACTGGGAATGTAACTGCTCATCGTCTTTTTCATGACGACACGCTGAAAACTGATTTTCGAAGATTATGTTTCTCACCAGATGGATTAATGTTGTTCGCCCCTTCCGGAATATTAGAAACATCTCCTTCGAATAATAGTTCAGCTCCTGATCCGTCAGATAAGCCACCTACTGATCCTTCGAACAAGCTAAAGAACGCCACATTTGTGTTTTTACGCGATTCTTATTCTGAGTAAGAATCTTCTTAGATTTTAATACCATACGAGGTTTCAAATGTATTTCTTATGCAAAGAAATTCTTTTAAATCTTTCAGACCGATTATGTACTACCCAACTGAAGATAAGTACTCGGTTGCTGTACGATGTTGCCCCATTTTGTTTGAGAAAAGCAATAATTCCGACAAGAACCAAATATTTGATTTACCGTATAAAATTGTGATAGCCGTCGCTACTAAAAGTAGCGTACTTTTTTATGATACAGAGCATGTGTCTCCGTTTGGTTACGTTACCGATATTCACTATACTCGTCTGACAGACATATCATGGTAAGGAAATTTCAGACGGTTATGTTGTTTTTTTCAGTGGAATTGATTTTCATAAGACTTCTTTTTTAGAAAATCTTTGTTTAATGATCATCAGACCCAAACACTGATGAATGCGTATCTCGCATTTATATTTTCATTTGAAAAAGAGAAATGCTAAATTTACTAAGTGCTACTGACATTAATTATAAAATTATGATGGCAAACTATTCTCATTTCAGGTCGAGTGATGGCCTTCTTTTAGTTATTTCTTCTACCGACGGATTCTGCTCAATCGTGTCTTTTGAAGCTGGTGAATTAGGTAAGCCGTGGGAGAAAAAAACTTCGAAGAATAATTCAGAGCTTAATACTGCGACGGAAAATCAATAACTTTTCTCTTTTTCATCATCTTACTGACTCGATTGTTCATCATTTATACTTTATCGATGTAGGATTTTACATTCATCTTCGCTGGTGATTTAACTTTGTTTTCAGTATTTCACTATTTTTTCAATATTTTGAGAATTTACTCGTAATATTACAGAGAAAAACATTTATTCGGCAAAAAAAAAATTTATTATGTAAAAATATAAATTATAATTTTAAATAAAAACTATCCTTTTTTTGGCAATCTTTTCGGCTGATTGGGATTTTTTCGCATCCAATATTTAAACACCGGTTTTCCTTTGTTGAAACCAAGCTGAGCTGATTTTGACTGAACGTCTCGAATGGCAAAAGGCGACCATCCTAAAACAGTTACATTTTATTATAAGTGAGATTTGTAGATTTCGTAAGTTAACTTGCGTTATTGATGTAGGTACTGCTTTTATGTAATTATGACTCATCGCGACATGGGAAGTATAATTATTGCTTCAAGTTCATTTTCCAAAAAATATGAACGATGAGATGAATATAAATTGTCACTTTTCAAATTGTTTCCTTATCTCTACACTCGAAAATTTCAAGAAAAGTTACAAAATGACTAGAATAAAAATTCATTTCAATTTATTTTAATTGAAGATTAAATTAAAACAAAATCATCCACTCAAGATAGCTGAGTATTTGGCAGAAAAAAGCTGTTCGGAATTATCTCCTCTTGAATCACCTATAAAAAGCTCCACCCTCCCCTCCCACTAAATATAATTTAAAAATGATAGACGCATCTTCCAGCAAAAAATATTTTCCATCCCAATTCCGACAAATTTAATTCTAGACTTTATTTTTCATTAGGTCTGAACTAAGAATACCAAATTTAACTATCATTCTCTACGATTACTTATATTAAATAAAATATTATGAAAAAAAGCTGACCAATAATAGCTCTTTATACCTGCAATGTAATCATCGTCCAGAGCATTCGTCTTCATTCGGGCCAATTTGGAAGGCTTTTGATGAGGTCTTTTTGCGTCTTCAACAAGCTTAGGGTTGACAGCATGTTTTCCTCCTTTCGGCATTGGTAAAGAGAACTAAAATTTTAATGTGGATTCATCATCAAGAATGCAGTACATTTAAAAAAATTATTTTTCAATGCTGGGCAATTAATGATTCTCACTCGTTTTCCTCGGGTCGAAATATTTTTCTTGAAATTAATAAACATGCGTTTGTTGCCGTCTTTGTCTACAAACACGGATACTCTCTTCAAGGTTTTATTACCACAGCTAGGACAGAAGACTTTTTTCATGTTAGTGGTAGTTTTAAAACAGGCGTAACACCTGAAAATATAAGTGCGCAATTCTCTGATGACTTTTCCATCTACAGTGATGACGTTCAAACCCATTTGCATCAACACGTTCTACAAAGGAAAATAATTAAATTGACATAGAACAGAATATACACAAGGAAACAGTCCAAATTTTCCTGATTTTTACCTGAATAGCAAAATCCGTGGTTAAGCAACCAACTGTAACAGAGGTAGACTCTGCGAGAGAGCAACCAGCAGAGCGTTTAAGGTCAGACATATTTTCAGGAGTAATCCAAGTGTCATCGTCAGACGATTCATTTTCAGAGTCACTGCTGAGGCAATCTTCCGAGTTCGATTCGTTTTCAGATTCTGCAAAATCCGATTCGTCCTCAGATTCTGGGATGTTAAGTTCTTCTTGAGAATCAGAAGATGACTCATTTGCAGTAGTATAATCATCGCCTTCTACATGAGTCTTACATTCATAAAAAATCTGCTCGTCTGATGATACCTCATCTCCAGACGACTCATCATGTGAATCTAAGGAATTAGCTTGATCATTGGTGGATCTACGAGCATCCATTTTGTTTCGTTTTCGTTCGTAATTTTCAATCTGGAAGAATAAAATGAAGGGTCAAGGATAATGTTCCACTTTTTTCGCTTATGTTTTAATAAAACAGACGAAGATATATAGAACTTTTAACTTACATTTACTGGGAGACATAAACCATTATTCACAACCGTCTGACTGTTTTTCATTTTCTCGTTGGTTTTGAATTGTTTTACAATCGGAGATTTTCTTATATGGTCTTGTCCAACAAACTGAGTTTCCAGCTGATAAGTCAATGCAATAAGTTTCAAATCCGTACTAGATAATGATGCATAGTCTCCGGTTTTCTTAGCAAAATCAGTGACTATTAAAGTAAATAATATTCGTAAATTTCCAACGATTTCGAATAAATCAGATAAAGATTCACAAAACTCACCAAAATTTAGTGATTCGCTGAATACAGTCTTGATTTCGATATCATGAGTCAGCGAAAGGAGATGACGATACTGTCGTCTATTTCTTATTTCATCGATAACCTCCGGAACAGTGCATATTTTTTCCCCAATATTCTGGAGAAGAAGAAAAGTAATATGCAAGAAATTGTGAAAAAAATTTATAGCAAATTCATTGAGAAAATATCCACGATAACAGAAAGATATAACAAGACAGATTAACAGAAGTACATATGAAAGCGATTATTGAATGTATTACAGGAGAATAACTTACGTGTAATTGAACAGAATTTATAAAGGCTGAAGTATCGACGACAAGGTGTTTGGCACTGCGAAATTGCATTGTAGAACTATGTTACTAAAATGTGCTTCAAAAGTTTAAACAATAGTGTCAAAGCAGAACAATATGTTAGGAGTTACATGGTATAACTAGAACGATCAAGAACCCAACATTTCTTCTAATTTTCCAACTTGAAACTGGAATATTCAAAAGGACAGTAAAAAGGAAATCCAAGTGTAAATTGAAGAGCGGAAGACCACGTTACGTTAGTGTGTGTCTCTGTCTAATCGAGATAACTATTGAATAATGATAAGAATCAAGGCTTGTTCTTTTTCATTAAAAATTTCTTCCATATTTGTAAAACCCATTCAAACTCTTGACTACAATGCTCGAATGAACGAACGTTATTTAAAAAAATGACCAATGGTAATTGAGTATGCAGTCTTCAATTTTTTAGTCACCCTCATTGCTCCTCTCTCTATCTACAAGCACAAGCACAAAAAGCAGCTGTTCTTGTGCTTGTCCTTGGTTCCTTGCCCGTAGTCGTAGGCCGTAGCCCCCGGATTCATTTTTCAATCTAGATTCAAATTTTCAAGTGTTTTCATGTAAATTTGTTTTTAATTCCTAATGAATTATTATTTATTTCAATTCTAATAGTTAGTCCAGCCTTTTCAATTTCGAAGTTTATTTTAAAAGAGTATTATTGATATTTTTACTTTTTAGAAAAAGAAAACAAAAACAACGAATTTGATGCTATAATTTATTCTGGTATCTGATCTCCAAGTCTGAGAAAAATTCAGATAGAATGTAAAAATTTCGAGACTGAATCTGTTGGATGAATGATGACAAAGACGCTGCAGACTCTGTTGATTGAGCACAAATTCAGGTATTTTCATATTAATTTTCAACACTTAATTACAATAATTGAAATGCCAATGCCTTCATTATAATTGTTCAATTTTTGGATAGTTGCAGGCTATCTGACTGCTTGTCGGCCGAAATTTTCGTTACAGATCAAACTTCAGGAAGTACCTAATGGTTGATCTTGAAGCGGGTAGGATTGAGCTATGAGTCAAGAGAATAAATCTGACTATGCTGCGTAAGTATGGAACCGGAATTTTTTTTTCTAATTTGTAATTTGTTGCTATATTTTATAAGATTGATAATTTTTATCCCCCATTTAGAATCAAGCATCTTCTTTATAAGAGGCTGTCCGAAAGTGGATGGTGCGATCAAGTTAGAATGCTCATTCGTTTGAAACTAAGAGAAAATGAAAATTTCACTTTGAACGATATAATTGACTCGACACTACCGAAAGCTCGAAGTAACTACTCATCATCATGCTATGAAACATGAAATATGACTGGTATAAATTTAATTGAGTCATTTCAGGTTTGGTGCCTGCCGCAATTAAACGCGAAATGTTACAGAAATTAAAGGACGAGATTTTGACTGAAGCTGGTTACTATGACCCATGAATTTTGCCGGCATTTGGAATGTGTCATTTATCTTAAGTATCGAAAGTTTTAATTTATCTGAAGATTATTTTTGTCTACTTGAATACATGTACAAAAAGAACTAATGAACCGCTAGAATCGTGTAACGATTATGTTCTTCGCATAATTTTGTCGAATTAAAGTTTACAATATTTCGTAATTCTATAATTTTTTTTGTAGCACAAACTACTCAAATGTACAACAATAATAAAGGTAAGGAGACTATCAGTTTCACGATATATCCACTACGTTGGAAATTTTTTCAAGTATTCATTAAGTTGCACCGTTGACAGGTTGGCCTGACTGGATTCTGCATTCAGTTTCTCTTTATTTTTTTTCGAGATTCTGAATTCCACTGGCCTTTGGGAACCGTTACATTGATTAAAAATCTGAATCTCTTTCAAACAATTTGATTGTTCGAAATCTTGGTTTTTCAAACAAGCCATCATATTGAACATTTCCTGAACGCAGTGACTGGATGAACTACGAGACTTTCTGCCGGAGACGGAATCATTCAATTTCAAGGGGGTTTTACTTCTAAATAGTACTTCGTGTTCTTTATCCGTATAACAAGCTTTTGGCCGATAATTTCTACCGAGTAGCACCGAAGTTCCTCTCATTATAATAATTTATATCACCCTGAAACGAAATATTCATTAGGTAGAGAAAAACACGAATCTCATAATGAAAATGAAAAGAATATCAACCTGTGGACTTGAGAGTGGGACATCCAAACTGGGTACCATAAAGTTATGATGAACGAAATTATTATCAATGAAGATTGAGGGTACTAAACAGTAAACAGTAATGAAAAACACAGTAATTCAAAATTCAAATTTCGCCCTAAAGGGAAGTGTGACTGTGAGTGTGAGATGAAGATGAAAAGAGAAGACAAGACATCGAAAAGAAGCAATTGTTTTGATTTGTTTTCTTTTCACAAGCTTTTCACTTGACCGGATAGACCGGACGCCAGACGGACCGAACTGTCAGATTGATAATTTGAATATTGATAAGAAATAACGTCTGTTCGTTTGTATGTATCAGGCTGTGGTATGGTATCAAGGTATAGATAAAATGAAGTGCAGTAACACCGCACCGCACCGCCACCCAAGGACCGCCACCACTAAAAAAAAAAGAAGAAAAAACCGAAAAAACAAGAATCTTCCAATTCGTCTCTCTACTCTTATCTCACATTCTCACGTGTTCTTCCATCCCATCGCGACCTGATCGCGATTTGCGACGTTAGCCCTATTTTATTTTCCAGTTTTAAAAAAAATTAATTATTAAATAATTAATCGTCGTTTCTGTTTTGAAATAGAGAAATGATCGATCGTCATGGAAAAGACGATAGAATCGTTTTTTTTTCAGCGTCTCGGCCAAGCATGTAGACATCGAATTTTACGGTACTACACTTTCTGTACACCAGTGTCTTGACTTTTGATCCCTGACGAAGTGGCATACAGGTTGACGGTGGCATCGTCGGCTATTAGTTAGTAATAATCGGAGTCTACTTTCGTTACAGGTACTGCGTTCAAACGTCGGGCGATGAGAGACGTTCTATCGCGCATTTATTTCGCGAAAACATCGAAGCTCTATCGACGGCGGAAGAATTCGGCGGTCAAATTGATTGCGCCGTTGACGCTTTATACTTTTTGGCCAGCGACGTAGCCCTCGGAATGCGCCTCCTCGCTGAATGCGCCGATGCCGTTCTCAATCTTCACGCCCGCATTCTATCGCATTTTCTGCAGCGTTCATGGTACGGGCAAAAATATATGGACTGTTATACGCAGACCTCGAAACTCAAACTTTTGGTTAAAATTATATTTTCATCGATACGGATGGCTTTTGATGTTCTGCATCCAACAATCGGCCTCCAGAAGCTCGAGGATAGTATTATCCTCTAATTTGATGTGAAAAAAAAAAACGAAATCTTGTGTCCCATAACACCCTTAAAATGTCGAACAATATCTTATAAGCCGTAATAATGATTATACATATATATCACGAGCCACCCGTCAATACGAATAAATACCTAATACCTTGTAACCCGCAGCAATATTTGGGTATTACCTCGTGAGTCACAAAAACATCCCGTCAGTACCTCTTAAGGCCCACGAATATAGTGGCACTACCTCGTCTCGTATGCTACGGCTTTCTCGTATTTTTTGGAAATTTTGAAAAAAAAAGTTCCTCGTATATGCCATAAAGTGATATCGGTGATATCAAATTCTATAAAAATTTTCGTTTTTGTGGGTTTCGAGGTCTGCAAATGTAGCAGTCGATAAAATATTCTACATTCTTGCATTTTTATGTTTGTCGTCCGTTTTTCAAACTGCACTTTTCATTGTCAGGGTTGAACAAGAAGCGACTCTTCGGTTCGCAATTCTCAGTTTGCGCGCCTTCGTTAAATACAATTGGATGCGGGCAACGAACAATGTCCAACAGGTGCTCGGCGTTGTGGCGCGTTTGGTTAGACGATTGATGAGACAGGATTTGCCGACTAATGTCATGCTGGACTGCGGTGTGATCGTATTCGAAATCGATTCGCGTCGTAATGGCTTAACTTCTTCTCTGTGGGTGAGTGAGATTTCGCCATGAGGGGCGACGCGTCTACGCGTCTACTTTGCATTAAATGTTTCTAATTTCGAGTCGCCGTTTTTTGTTTGCCCCTTAGCTGCTGAACAAGTGTTCGAACTCGCAGTCCGTCGCTTTCATCGCTTTGTGTTACGGTGCGGCTACAGTTACGTCGTCGCGATTTTTCTCTCAAATGATACGCGACGAAAAAAACACCGGCGACTACGAGCAGCCGCTGGTTTCTCTTTCATCCATTATGCGCTCCTGTAGTAGGTAAGCGTACGAATGTTTTTTGACGAAGCGCATTAATTAGCTCCGTACGTTCGCCTGGCAGTGACGATGACGGTTACTTACACGTAACATGTCCCGTCGCCCGTTTTTATCAAATTGGCGAATGTGCAGAGCGGGCTTTTTGTTACGAGTACAACAACACTGACCACTGACCGTATAAATTTTAACGCCCAACTAAAGGCGAAAAAATGACGTTCGCTATTTGCTCGCTGTGTTCAAGTTTTTCGAAATCCTTACCCGTAAAATTCGTTTCGTCGATCTGGCTCGTGAATCGCACTTTCCTGGACGTTTAGTCAATTTTTTATGGGAACATTGCGATCATTTCGTCGATGCGATTCGCGCTTTATCCAGCCAATGCCTGAAAAATGCGATAACGCAGTCTGGTAAGTTATGTCTGACAAACAGAGTTGGCGTACGGTAATTTGTTGCATCGCTTGGTATAAGCTGCGTATAACTACGCAGTTACAACCTTACTTAATATCCGACCTGACAACGTATACTCGTATACTGCAAAAAAAAAAAAGGCAACATAGTACCGTATACCTTCTTACGTTCGACGTACCATTGTTACACGTATGAAGAGTTATTTTCCAAAACGCATTAAGTCAATTTTCACCAAAAATGAGTTAGGTGATGCCATTGAGTAGTTTACTACGCAGACTACATAATTCACCCAAGGTCCGCAGCCTCGAACAATTTCCACGCTTTTCTAATTTTTTAGCGCGGAAAGAGAAAGACAGAGAAAAAGAAACAAATAATTTTCATTTTCCTCTTACATAGATCCTCAACTATGAGCCTGTTCAACTTTCATCGAGTTATCTCTAATAGTTGAGAAGAAAAACAGAGTTTCTTGTCTCTCCTGAAAAATCACTTTTTTTTACTCTATGCGTTTCCGAAAGTTACTTCTCGTGAATATTATACTGTACTATATGTACGTGTAGTATAATTATACTCGTGTACTACTCGTCGTATACGTATACGGTCGCATTTCGGATGTAGAGTTTTTCCTCGTAACACTCCACTTCTTTTCGTTATAGACCCGAGAATTATCGACGAAATTCGAAAAATCTTGATGGAGACTAACGACGCGGATGAAAGGTTATGTTACGTGATAGTTAATATCGGCTCTACCGAACTGGCGAATAATGACCGTTTGTTAAAACATTGTTCTCATTTGGTGTCGCGTCAGTTGAAGCAAACCAAAAACGGTCTTCCGTCTTCGTGGGTAAGTACGACGGTGAATGCCAATTAGAATACGTAAGTAACGTAGCTAGTAGCGCCATGGAAGGATACACGAGCACAGTCAGTTCGCTTATATACGAATTCGACGAGCTTCGTTGGAAAACTTTCTTCCATGGTCGCGTCAGGTTTGTTTCTCGAACCGAATGTACGAGTGCTAGTGCCACTCGGCCCGCGCGCATTTTCCACTTTTTGCCGGCTGCGAGTCGATATACGACCAAGGATTTTGCTTTTAGATGACGAATGCGTATGTTACTCTTTTAACGAACGCTGATCGAGAAGAATTTGATCTTTGGTTCGACTGCTGGGTTCGTCCAGTGTGGGACTCGTCCTGGGGCACCTTTCGACAAGACGTTATAGTTGCTGCCGTCACCGTGTGCCCGCAGTCGCTGAAGGTTCTGATCGAGTGAGTCGCCGTTATTTATCTTTATCGTTCGTGTAGTTCGCGCGTAGTCGTGAAACTATTTTCGATCGGTTCGTTAATTGAAGAAATGTACGGCATCGATAAAGCATCAACTTTTATCTTTTCATCGGCCATAAATGCTTGCCATCTTCTCTGTCCGGTCATCTATAAACCACTGATCCGTCCATTTCTGACCCATCTCATTATTCTAATGATACCGGCAACTGCGAGTGCGGCTGTGAAAAAGAACGAATTTTGTTGAAAAGCGAACGAGAGACTCGTAAATACAATGGATAGAGGAAAAGCTTGACGACTTTGAACAGCTGGGGGAAAAAAAGTCTGCTTGTTACGCTAGAGAAAACCAAATAGCTCTAAAATTGCGAACTATCCGAAACATTTTTTGATTACGTTCTTTGAACTCACCCTATAATGCAGGCTCGCTCGGAAATGGAATTACTTTCTTTCGAATTTTTTTCACCCGATCATTCAGACTTACTTGGAAATGGAATTATTTTGTTCGAATTTTTTTCCAAATATTCATTTCTCGATCTGCCTAATATGTATTTGCATATGATCTATAGTAGTGAAATGTCTCAGTTGCGAAATGCTAATGGCAACGTAATAATATGTAGAGTGGTCGTTTTTGCTCCACTTTCAGTAAATAAACGAATAATCGCTGTAGGAGATTTATTTGTATCCGATGACGTGAAACACTTTCGTTAATCTTTTTTTGCAACGATTTCTCGATAAATTTTCTGATTTTTTTCTTCAAACGTGTATTTACAGCATGGCCGACGCGAAACAACTGAATTTTATTTTGGAATCTATATTATCGATTGAAGATAGAGAAGTGCGTCGCCAACGAATGAACGAGGTCGACTCACGAATTCTTGTGGACGTTGCTTTTTCGGTAATCCGTGTACCTACGATCGTAATTATTGCTTTTCGCTCTTTATTTGCCATCGGCGTAATGCCGGATGCAGTGCCGTATCGATAGGGTTAAAAATTCGTATCGTAAGTACGGTATGTTGGATTTGGTAAGAGAAAGATGTTATGGAAATTTGGTGGAACTGTGATCTCAGGAAATTGGTTTTTTGAGGCTTTCAATTGGCACAATTTTGATTTGATAGAAACAAGTTATACAGACAGTTGTTAGTAGTAGAGAAATGAACGTAAACAACATTTCCAATAAACGTTTCTGGTTATTAGTCTGTAATTGCTAATTCGTGGTTTAGGCATTGAAAGGTTTCAAAATGACGTTGTAAAATCCCCTTTTTTTCTGGCGAATATTACTGCGCAAGTAATTTTTTTTTTTACTTTAGTAATTGCGTGCTCTATCGTATTCGTATCCGCCATAGCTGATGGGAAATTTGTTAATGTAGGACCCAGTCGCTGTTTTAACGTTTATTGCGGAACAAAAACACCCGATATCGTACATGGAATCTTTGCGAGCCAGCGTCGATGCTATTTTCTGTTGCGATCGCGATTATCAGCGTCGAATTTTCGTTGATAAATTCAAAAATGTTGGTGAAAAATCGGTGTTACGATCTTACGAGTGAAACGTCCGTCATGAGAGAATTATAATACGGTTGTGTATTAATTCCAGATAGCTGTGGACGGAGATGTTGTAACGTGGATCCAGCAGCGTTGTTTTTCCAACTTGTTTGCAGGTGCGTCATTCGATCGACGCCATTCCGCTCTTCTTTTGCTCGGAGCCCTTCCACAGCCTCTAAAAAATTATAGTCCCGACCACCTCCGCACTCTGTTCGCTTGCTTGGCTGATTCTTACCAGGAAAACCAAAGCTTAGCTTTTCAACTTCTGAAACCGATTACTAACGACCTTTGTGTATGTTCTAGACTTTCCAAGTATGAGAGTGGAACCACCATATTTCCTCCCCCCCTTTTTTTTTCTTCTTAAATCGACGATTATTTATTTACGCGCCAACACGTTGTTTTTCCAGGAAAATAATCAACTCGGATCTATTCACGCGTTCCTAATTGAAGCGCTTTTCGAAGCAAATGTTAGCGAACACGATACTTGCGCCTTCGTTTGTCATTTACTCTGTTATTTGCCTCGGTGCGAGTTCGATTCACTATTGGAGTATGGCCGTCTTTTCAATTTAAAGCTGGATTTAGCGGTCAAGTAACGAACAATTTTAAGAGTACTTACGAATTGATAATAGACAGTAGACACCTAATCGCGTTTTGGAAATTTTTAAATTAAATTTGTTACAGTGAAAATGGCGACTCAATTTACGTGTATTTGACGTTTTTGTTGGAGATTGTGAAATCTCGACTGCAAAAATTCGAAAACCAACCACTTTACGGTTTTTTGCGGGTGATTCGTCACATTGTGGAACACGCTTATCTCGAGTGAGTTGATTAAAATCGAATCGATTACATTTAAAAAGTAATATACTTAATCACAAATTTCATTGTTGAACGAAAAGTGAATACTTGGATCTAAAAATTTTGTTTGAAAACTAAGAAACCCTGCTCTCAAGTGTCCATCATTGTACATTCTCGATTGTTAGCTCCTTAAGAACTTTTTTTTTTTTTTCGTACGCTTAGGTCACTTAAGTATATCGGCTTGCTTCAACCACTTTCGAAATAGAGACAGCTATCCAGGTGCGAACGCTTCGCTCGTATTTCGTATGTAATGATCGAATGAGATATAGCAAAAGTGCTGCGAGTGGGCCTATTTTTAAAAGTAATCTTTAATTTTATTCGTTACAAGTCGAAGATACATCCTTGTTTGCATCGATTGATTCTATCGCGTTAATCAATGAAAAATGCAGTAATGGTAATGTCTGATCTGAAATTAATCCTGAAAAATTTTTTGAAGCCCAGATGGGCTCGGAATAGTGAGAAATAAGAAAGCAGATGACAATGAGAAATGTTACTGGATGGATGGCTGCTAAAACGAAAATGTGTTGGAAAAATTTATCTGATCAGTTGACCAGCAAAGTAAAACATTGATTCTACCGTAGTTTTTGCTCGTCGGATGACGGTCACTATGTTGCCGCAGCCTAGTGGAGCTTACGGCTTATTAGAAAATGAGAATCTTGATTTTTTTTAGAATTTTGAACTAGTTTATCCAAGAATGATATCTTGAGAACCTCTTATTTGATTTATTTTATGTTTTTTTTTTTTTTTTTTTTTAATAATTGGAAATCCGAAATATTACTGACAATATCCGATATTGGTCGGTGAGTGTGTCGAGTGTGTCTTTTTGTTTGTTTGTTATTACCTAGTAAAAATAATCGATTCGGTTACTAAGCCTTTTGGTTCATTCGTTTCGTTTATTCGATGTACTGATTTTGAAAATAACGTCGGATTTTAGCGTGAATAAATCCGAACTCGTGTCTGAATTGGCCAAAACATGCGTCGAATGCAATTTGCAAGTTCTGTCTGTCGTAAGCCAGTCATCGCCGGAAGGATTTCTTCCGCCGAACGAATTAGTCGAATTGGGTTTGTCTTCTCGCAGTTTTATTCTGATACTCGCATTTCTATAATGTTTATCGAATCAACTGTCGCCCATTTCTCGCAGATTTGACCAATGAATCGCGTCTATATATGAGCTCGCAGAAAGCATTATTACGCGGATGGAGAACAGTCAAAGAAGCGTCTTTGTTACTGAAACATTTGCTCAGTATGGAACAGCTGGATGAAAATTTAATGAAATTCATCGGCTCTCATCTCAAATCTCTACTTTTTGAAGTGAAACACAAAGGAGCCATTGAAGTCGTGTACATGGCTGCAAGCACTTTTTGTTACGTCTGCGGCAGGTTTGTTATTTCAATTTTTATTTTCCGTTTCAGCAATTCTGTTGAATTTTTGCGTAGTAGGTATTAGAGTAAATTATCAACGTCGATGTAGATCGGATTTAATTTCGTCCTATGCAATTCAGTGTTGGAGTTGAGAAATTTTTTTTATCCGATTGCAAGTTTTTTCGTTTTGCATTCGTATACTTACGGATATTTTATTTGTCTATTTATGATGGACTGATAGTCGTAATATCATTACGAGTATTATGAGCGCCCTCGATAAAATTTGAAAGGGTTCGACTATTGTGCTTTGAAAATTTTTTGGGCGTGTTTCTCGAGTAATAAGTTTTACATTTTAATGGCAGAATTTTATTTTATTGTGTCAAAAAGCGAAGAATACTGATTACTGTTTGGCCTGCTTTAACAGATCGGTAAATGAGTACGCACGCGATATGCCACGATGTTGGTTGCAAGAAATGATAGAATTAATTAAAAGCGGCGACGAAGGTCCAATATGTCGGTGGCGTCGTAGCGCTGGAATTCCCTTTATTGTACAGGTAACCGTTTTATTCACTATCGCTCGTGTACACTTCTGATTGTGTGTGAGGTTGGCTCGTAAATCAATACACTTTTCGCTGAGAAGAAAATTGTGAAGAAAAAAAATGAGTGAAGCGTGATGTTATGATGACCAGATGACCATACATCGAGAACGGCGTCAGTCATTATATTGACTCTGAGACTGAGTGAAGAAGGCTTCCAAATTTCAACTTTCTAGCTACAATAGGCTCTAAGAAAAAGAAAACATGGAAAAGGCCGAAGAAGCATGCTAAAAACCGATTCTTTGTCCCATGTTTTTTTTTCCCCTTTTCAATTTTTCGAATGAGTCGAGTTTGCAAAGCCGAGAGTTGGGAAGAAATTAATCGATTTTTTTGTGAGTAGGCGGTGTTGAGTACAAATTCAATTCAGTCGGACATTTTGTGCGATCAATTTGCCAAGCAGTTGTTGCAAATATACAAAGACTGCGATACCAAAGAAGAATCGAAAATTCACTCGGCCAATGTTTTGCGAGTTTTATTCAAAAACAGAATTTTGGCTCAAAAAGTTGATAGTCACATGGAAATGACGTTGAAGGTTGCTATCGACGGTGTGGCCTCTCCTAGCTGGAATGTGAGTTTTGCACTCGAATTTTTGCGCCGTATTTATTTTTTTTTTTTTTCGCTTCATTAGGTTCGTTCTGTTTGTAAAAAGAAAGCGCGGAACTTGAATTTGAAGGTTTTATCAAGTTCAGATAGAAATTTAGACCCACAGCAGAACTCAAAAACTGAGTTCTAAAAGCCTCGTCGCATCTGCAGGAACGCACAAATCGTGTAATCGGAGATAAATAGAAGATGAACATAAGGTGGAATAAGATGAAAAAAAAAAAAACAGATTTCGGAACCTAGAGTTCTTAAGTCTGAGTTTGAGTGGCAAAAAGAACAGCTTACTGAAAAAAAACTAGTTCCGCACTTTTTTCAAATAGAACTGCCATTTTCAGAACTTTTTTGACAAAAGCGTCAGAAGTGCAGAAATTCTTTGCGAATAGAACAAACTTGACTGTCTCGTTTATTATTTGTTTTCTGTTCTATTTTATTAGATGCGAAACGTATCGTGGTTGTTGCTGGGCAGCGTACTGTCTCGTTCATTCGAACTAGATAATCATGGACCAAATGCCATCTCTTTCTTTCGTACATTCCCGTCACTTTTTGATTTTTTTTACAAACGACTTGTTAGCTTTGATCGATCGCAGTTGAAAAATCAATCATCCGTGTTTGCTGTTCTGCTTTTGTTATCTTCATTTCAGCCTTTTAATGGGTGCGACTTGAACGATGGTTTACGCCATTCATTTGTAAGTATTAGATTCGTTCTATTTGTAAAAGGAAGTGCGAGACACTTGAACATTTAACGTATTGTCGATTTCTCATGAAATTCAAAACAAGAGCAGAATTCGAAACTCAGTATTATCAATCTTTACTTATATCTACATCATATCGAAAAGAACGCACAAATCTTGTAATCCGAGATTAATAGAAGATAATCGAAAAGTGGAATAAACAACTAAAAATAAAAACCGAGAACTCGGAACCAAGAACTTGCTCGTCGAGTGAGTTGTAAAAATGCGGAACTATTCGAGAAGTTGTGTTCTTATCAAGTTCTGAACTGGCAAATTGAACGATAGGTTCATAGAAGAAGAAAAAAAAAACCAGTGTACTTTTTCAAATAGAACTGCCATATTGAGAATTATTTTGAAAAATTCCTAGAAGTGCGGAACTTTTTTTTACAAGTAGAACGAACCTACCTACTATCATTCGTACCTAGTTAAGTTGTTGTGGTTTGAATTGTGAAACGTATTATCGAATGTTATTTAGTTGAACGTGCTCCTACCGATCGTATTCGAATGTGGAGGAAGTCCGATTTGGAAGATACGAATCACCGCGGTTCGAGCTATTCGAGCTTTAGTTCCTCGCGATTTGTATATTTTATTCATTTCTGGCATCTGCACGAATGTGAAGTTGCCTCTGGAACAGAACAGTCTTCACGGTAGTTTATTACAGGTGTGTGCGTCATATTTTAATTACGTAGCTTTAGTAATTCGACGCGAAAAATATCTACACGTTTTACACTTTCAAAGTATAATTTTCAAAGTGAAGCCGAGAAAATTTATTTATAATGAAACATTTACATGTACGAGTAATTGTGAAGAAAACGTCGATAATCCAGACAGGCAGATAGCCCGCCTGTCGGTCGCGTTACAATAGATTATTAAATACGTGAAATTCTTGCCATGTACCGTAGTCGAACCTGCGTTAACTAGTTTTTGTGAAACAGCGTTCTTTCTCTTTCTTCTACACCTACGGTACCTAATAATTTGGTATTTTAGCAGGTTTTTTTTTTTCTTCCAATTTATTCGCCCTAAAACATTTGTCGGTATTAATATCTTCGAACTTTTACCGTTTCAGCTGGAAATTTTATTACAGCATTGTTGTACATCATCGTCGAGCGAAAAACGTCATTTGCGAAAAATTTTGATCGGCTTCGTAGCCGACACTAATTCCATCTTGAAAAGTGATAAAAACAGCGTTCTAGTCAAACGACAAATATTTATTTTACGTACGCTGATTTTCAAAAAGTTGAACGAATGGATGCTGGACGATGACGAAACTTTCAGATATTTTACTACCGTTGGTTGGCCTGAAAATTCGATAAGCGTTCCCACCTGCTTCGACGATGGCACTTTCATTCAAAGTTGGATAATTCATCTCGTCAGTCATCAATTGCGTGCAAATTCGAACTTGGATGAGTTGGAAGAACTTTTGAAACACTGTTTGCTTAGTCAACCAGTGATCGCGGTAGCCGTGCTGGAAATATTCTTGCAACCTACAAGTAGTTATCTGGAAGAGAACCATTCGATTTGTCTGCTGCGTGATTATTTTCTCATTCTCCCTACGGACGAACAAAATCGTATCATTGGCTGCGTGAGGAAATCGCAGTCAATTCATCTGTTTTTGAATACATTCGTTCGTAATTGCCTGGCGCAAAAAACATATCCATTCGGAGGAATCCGTATTTTGTCGTATCTAGCTGACAGCGAGTTCTTCGCATCACTAACTGTCGACGAAATCGTGTCCGTATGCTCGATGGTCGGCCACGATGAAGAGGCTTTTAACGCCATTCTGGACTACGTGCACCGAGTATTGGAATTTTCGGTAATTGCCATCTTTTTTCATCGTCCACATGCGTAAACGTCGCCTTAGTCTTTTACTGTAAAGTCAACAAGAGTGGATTCTGTTCACAATGACAGCCTGGGTGACAAAAATTGGTTAAAAATAACACGCTACCTCACATTTTCAGAATGTTGATCGAAATTCTGTCTATCAATTTAGTGCTTTTCTTCAAGAAGAGCGTATCTGCAGATACGCTCTTCTTGAAGAAATTCTATAAAAAAAAACGCTTCCTCCAATGCTTGCTCTATTTAGCAATGTACTACGCAATTATTTAAGAAACAAGTTGCGGAAATCCTCGTATTTTAATTAGTTGAATGTTTTGTTGGCGCGCAGGTCATTCTTTGGCAAAATGATTTACTTACGATTCTACGATCAGTCTGCACCTTGAATGTGACGTGCGTGTCTAGTCGCAGTCGTGGAAAGCAAATTGCATTGTACGACGAGCTTATATCGCGAACACGAGGCGGAGACCACATTTCAACGTGTAAGTATCACCCGTACCCCGCGTAGTCATGTATTTTGTAGTGGTTTTGTGGTTTACGATAATTACTTATTCTCAGCGGCAAGTTTTGGCCGCGAGTCGATTCGCCGCGAGAATATTTCACCCTGACGACCGACAGTTGGCTGCCCAAGACGGAAAGAAGCTTTTTGGTAGCAATCGGTTTTTAAAATTTTTAGTCGTTCCTAAATTCGCTGGGGGAATAAAAATGGTTTTCTTCGTAAGAATTATACTAGGTATACCGATGTGCTGGCTGCTCTCTTAAACAAAATTTAAAAATAGTATTTTCTTATTCGGTGTCAGTCCGTATTTCCAGAAATGAAAATCTTTTTCCTCTCACTTCGAACGGTAGTTTAATCAAACCGTTGCTTCGCGTACAAGAACAAAAACTATAAAATGAAGAATTACCGTAGAATGGGGCAACTTTATGCACTTTTTTATGTTTTTCAACTTTGTCCTTTAATAACTCCCTCAATGAGCTACTCAAGCGAATTCGGTTTTAAAATTGTGGTTCAACATTTCTCAACATATTTCAACATATTTGTAAAAAAAAGTTTGAATTTGCAGCTTTCCTTCTATTTTTTATGATTTCTCAAAGAATTTACAATTGTACTGTTACCACAGTTCTAGACGTTTGGTCGCAGAAACTGGAATTTGTCAAGTGCGAAGAGCCTAGCTCGTTGGACGTTGTTTTACGTCATTTTTATTGCGATTCACTTAGCTGGTTCGAACCGAGCGCTTGCGCTGTAGCTCTTGTCGGATGGTCCTTAGCAGATATCGGTATCATTTGGGATCGAATCGAATCGCAGGTCAGTTTATTCAATTCGTTCCTTACAAGATACGAGTATTCTTTTTGAACGAAATACACGCGAGGTAATACGAATATTCCGCTGCGAATAATTGTTTGGTCCTCTAATGAAGCCATTTTGGGCCTTCTCTTTATTAGTAATCTTTCATTAATTGTTATTATTGGTAAATCACTGCAGGGGCTTCTACGGATTGATTTCCGTATCGACCACAGTCTATATCATGAACTTGAGCCAAATCAAATCGAAAAAATATTTTAAAAAGTTGGCATCGACTCGATTTTTGAATTATTTTCTGCTAATAGGTATCCTGCGAAGCATCGAATCGATGCTTTCCAAGATTAAATCAACTCCCCAAAGAATGCGGAAATAATGCTTAGAAAACTTTTTCTCCATGTAATATTGGAATATGCGACTCGTACGTTTATGGTATATTTATTTCAATATGTTAATACTCGAGCGTATCTCAAAAAACGAATAGTGAAAAACTCAATTTACAGCTTCGAATTTACGAAAATGATAAATATTTTCTTTCTCATCTCTGCCCTCGGCCCATTATTTCATATTTTCGTCCTGGTTTCTGACAGTGACAATACAATAATTATTGGTTTTTTCACCTTAACAAAAATGAATGTAGTCCTACATTGTAAATACTATTTAACCCTCCAGCGCGGCACAAGCTATACAGAAGTGGCACAAGTCGGCCATTTTGACCCAATCTTCATTATGTTGGCAGCGTCCTATACACAAGTGGCACAAATGTGTCATTTTGACCCAATTTCAACTATGTTACCCTGGTAGTCCTCGATGATGATTCATAATTAACCTCTCCCTATTTGGTGAGAATAGGCAACCGCATTAACATCTGCGTGTGACGTAAGGGCAAGTGGGCCATTTTGGCCCACTTGTGCCGCTACAGGGTTAAGGCGTATCTATTAGTGTTTCGAATATACACTATCGTCTATATTTTTCGTGACTTTCGCTCTCGAAACACCTTGCCCATAATTACTCGACTTTTCAATAATTTAACTTTTTTTACGCGTACGCCCATTGTATCGACGACAAATCTTACATTATTTTTGTACCTTTTTTCTAGGGAGCGCCAGTGGCATTCGATGAAAATTTACCAGCTCGTTTTGAGAATCACACACTCCTGAGTAGGATATGCTCGGAATTATTGGGCCAGCTTTTGCATTCGCATACTCAATTGCCTAATATTTTACTAGATAAGCGGCTGACTCGCTGGTTGTGCAATCGCTGCTGTATTTCTCCCGCCGCGAGTATCGTCAAGTTAGTCGATGTGGTCGCCTTTTTCTTGGATATGCGCGCTAACCTGGCTACATCCTTGGATGATTGCTTGGCATCGTACTTGTGCCGTAGCACACTCTTCAAACGTTTTGCCATTGACAATATCGACCTTGTTATTTCTGCTTTTGATAAATAAAATAATGCTCATCGAAATTGGAGATATTTGTTTCTGGAAAGGACTAGGAGTAACGAAAAGCGAAAAATGAACGTACAAAAATCACAAGTTTTGAGTTTGCGATTTGTAACTTCTTTTTCGTTTCAGATTTTTGAAAAATGATGTCTCCTAAGTTAAATAGAAGACTTTTCTCTCTCTGACTCTTTGTCAAGGAGAAAATTTGAATTCTTAGACTGAGAGTCCGAGATAATAGTGAAGATATTCAAAATAGTGATTACCGTCTATGGCGATAACAAAGATTTCTACAAGTATCTACAATCAAGTTACAAAGATCCTGTAAATGATATTATTGAATAATCTGAGAAAATACTTTCTGATTTGCAAGTATGTATTTTGACTGAAACAATTACTGAATTAATAGAGCATACGCTATCAGATTTGGGTCCCTAGAAGGATATCACGAAATTTATCGTGAAAAAAATTAAAAAGAAATTGAAAAAATAATACGAATCCCTCGATAAAGAAATAATATCAACGATCTTTTCCTCTGATTTTTTTAAATAAAGCTAATAAGTACAAAAATAAAACAGTCATTGTTTTGGTTTTATAAAGAGGTGCAATAAATCTGGAAAAAATTTCGTTCTTAGAGTATGATGTCTTTTCCACATTTCATCGCACTATTGTTTCCATTTCTTCCCCAAGAGTGCAAAATTTTTTCAAACGACGTTTTTTTATAATTATGAAATATACGACTAGGCGAAATGAGAAAATTATTTTGGAAAAAATTATTACCAAAAAAATATCTTAAGATTGAGGCGGAAAATAAGCTTTAAGTGTTTTCATTTTTCACCAATCATTGAAACAAAGGAATAAGAAAATAAACAAGACACTTCGAAACGAAGTCTCAAGAGGTTTGGCAAATCGACGGCAAAGGAAAAAATAAAATGATGAAAGAAAAAAAAAAAATTTAAATAATAATAATAAATCAAACGAATGAAATTGAAAAAAAAAAAATCAACAAAGCAAAATAAAATGTGGAAAAAACCCAGACATCAAAAAGTCAGAGAAAAAGTGTCAAAACTCAAAATAATGAAATATTCGAGGAAAAAAATCTAGATATCTGCAAAAAAGAGCAAAAATACCTAACATAAGAAATTAACACAACAAACACACGGCATTATACAATGTGAATTTAAAGATTATAATAAAAACGAATTCAATAAATTTAAATTAATAAATTTCTTATGGGACTTACTGCTTAGTCGAGGTGCTAGAAAAGATGGCGTTTATTTGTGTGCTAAAGATGGACAAGGTGATCAAGAATTATTCTCAATATGTTGGGATCCAGTAGTCTCTGCTCTGCGCTTTGTTTTTGATGAAGCGGGAGATTCCTCAATTTGTTACAAAGCTGTGCAAAGTTTCAGGTAACTGAACATAATTAATTTTGCACTTTTTAAAATACATTTTGAGCACTTGTGAGGGAAATTTTTAGTCACCAATTCTGAGAACTTTATTCTTATTGTCTAGTGCGTGAAGTTTTGGGGATGCATTTCAGCCTCTTATTGAAAAAAAAAAAAATCAGAATAAATTTCAGTGTCTTATTTGAATTATTTTCAAATTTTTCTAATAAAAGCGTTGCGAGAAATTTTGGGAATATTTAAACTCGACCATTTCGTCTTTTTCTGGTCTATGCACTACAAACTTAGAAGCCAGTTTCATACTTTTATGATGTGTATTTTAGAAAATGTGCTGCTATATCAGCTCATTATTGCATGAGCAATGAATTTCGCGAGAGAAACGGAGGGCAAAATTTTTTGTCATCTATTTTATGTACCTGCAATGAACGTTGCTTCTTGTTCATTTTCGTTTTACTTTATTTTTATTTGGTAATACGTTAATAGTGGTGTTCATTATTACCGTGTTATTACTGTTGTTTTTATTTTTATGCATAATAACTTATTGATTGTTAACTAATAACGTAAAGGTTGAATTTTCTATCCTTAATACTTTGTAACATTCGATGAAAACAGGGTAGTATCCTATGCAGTTAGAGCTGAGAACTAAAACGAAGGAAGATATTCGTGAACATAGGCGTCTATTCGTGCGAGCTGGCCTCATAACTGTTATCTTAATGCAACTGCACTTGAGCATGAATCCCAAACATTCAAATATTTTTATGCCCAAGGGCTGACATTTAGTGGATTTCTCCATTATAACCATCTTAGCAAAATGTAAAATTACAAATTGCCATAACTAATTTTTGTTTTTGCTCTTGTTACACTTATTATGCTGTGCTCCACAAAGTGTGTTACTAATTTAATTCCTATTGGGTCGATAATCGATGAAATGCTAATTTATTCTATCCATTTGTGATTGTTTGCCTAGAAATGGCTCAGCCAACTAGACTGAAATAGGATTTTTCAAGTTTTTATTTATGATAATTTTATGGCTTTGCGCCTATTATCTCGAATCCATTCGATTCTAGCTTTTGTGTTCGCCTTGTTACTTTTTTCCATTTTTTAAACGAACAACTTTGAATATTTTTCTGATCAGTAAATCAATTCTCTTTTTACATAATCTTTCTATGGTGTATCGAATTAGTGATTTTCAAACTATATTCTTATAGAACAAACGTTTAATGAGAAAACCACGAATTAAAAATTATTATAAATAGGAACTACAGCAGTGTGTAAAAAAGTAATAGACGAAACGGAGTTAACATTTTGGTAAATTTGGAAAATATAAGACAGAGCGCCATCATTTGTTAATGAGGATTTGTCTTAATATAGACAATTATTTTCTTAAAATTACAAATGAATATTTTTATTTCAATCTTACATACGTCTACAGCCAATGAAAAAACTCGAGGACCGAAGCAGCTACATTTCAGGTATTTCATTTTAATTATAAAAATATGACGATCTGTTCCTGTCAAACATTCCTATACTACAAAAATTTCAAACTAAACAAGTTCAAGGCCGGTATTCTATCAACCAAATAGTTGGCTTTGAATTTGTATTGTCGAAAGAATATTTTTATGTTGAGTGAATGATAGTGATGAAAGACCAGAAACAATGTTACGAGTAAAAATATAATACGAAAAATATTGACTTACACCCGCAACCAAGTGAAACGATTTCATACTGCATTGACTTTTGAATCATAACGGCTGTTTAATGCTGGATAGGATACTGGTTAGCGTTTAACAACAAAAGTTGAAACTTCGGATACTGTGAATTCCAGTGCTCTGATAACAGAACGAATATGGCATTTTTTTTGAATATCTGACACTGGTGAATCCTTTATAAATATTTTGAGTCTTTTTTCTATATTGTTGAGGTATTTTTCTTTTTTGGCCGCTTTGAGGCAAACCTCCAGCTTCTGCTTTTTAGCTTCAGGCGAAGAATCGTGTCCACTTGAAGATGAAGAAGTGGTATCGTCATCGTAATCGAGATTCGAAGATTCGGACAATGTTCTGTAATCATCCTCCCTGAAACATTTAAACATCAGAATTAACAAACGCCAAACTAATGATGGTGTAATAAACTGATTGTAAAACTTACAAGTCTACAATCCGGTTATCGAGGATATTCACGATGTTCGGAGGTATACTATCCCTAGAATTCAACGTTGATATAATTCCTGAAATTGCGACGTCAATATTGATGGCTTCGTTGTTGTATAACAGTGGAAAATTATTTCTATCTACTATTTCTGCCATATTGAATAACGGACCTTGGAAAAAAAAAAAATCACGAGCGAACTGTTTAGGATGACAAAAAAATGAATGAAATTAAGTAAGAAGAACTTAACATCTCCTTACCAGTAGTAAAAGTCAACTTTTTCCTTTTTCTTCTGATTACTCCTAACATAGTTTCTAGACTTCAGTCTCGCACCAACTAAACTGATAGTCACAAAGTCGAGTTTACGGATCCGTTTTACAAACACTGAATGATTTAATTATATAGTAGAATATAAAGAAAGGTAATTCGCTTCTGCATTCGCGTAGACATCTTATTTGACACAATAATATCACTGAAACAAGAGGTTTGGCAAACGGCAAAGGAAAAGATAAAATGATAAGAGAAAGAAAAAAAAAATCAACAAAGCAAAATAAAACGAGGAAAAAGCCCAGACATCAAAAAGTCAGAGAAAAAGTGTCAAAACTCAAAACAAGTTCGAAAATATAAAATATATTAAAAAAAACACCTAATAATAAATTCAAAAAGATATTCAAAAATAAATTCGAAATGATGAATTGAAAAAGAAATTCCTATTCCCATTTCCCAATACTATATAGATTTGTACACACAAAACAAAACCTGAAAAAACACGTATACTTTTAGTACACCTCCATTCCTCCCATTAGAAATAAGATAGAAATGTGTTGAAGAAGTGATAAAGATTCGAGAGAGAGAGAATATGCTATTTTTTTTGGACTGGATGTGTATGTGTAATCTGCTGACCTGCTGAGTGCTGACTGTACTAAACTAGTTGTATAATAAATGATAATAAATATTCTAAATTCTAACTTTGAAATGTTTCTTCTCTACATTACCTCTGTTTTTATGGTTTCTACTTTGCTCTTTAATCATCCTAATTGAAATTATTGCTCTCTGTAGAAGTTGCGTCAGTTTCAGTTATAAAATTCTAAATTCTCAGTCATCTGTCTGGTTCAGGTCTTTTGCTTTTGAACTTTGAACTAGCATTTGACTTTGGCAATTCAATGAATGTGAGTAAATTCTTTGACTCTTGTCTTGTTTATTACCGTTATAAAACACTCACTTATTCAATAACTGATGCGTAATTATTCTGTGTCAATTAGAAAAATGAATCCGGTAAATGAGCCTCGAACTAAGCCGAAAAAGAGAAAATGTGAACCCCGGTCTACTCTCTCAAACAGCACGGTTGCCTCCAAAGACCATGTAGCTGTTACTTCTAATGAAGAAAAGGTAAGCTTCATTTCTACCATCGAGAATCTGATGGTGATTGTTGAATTGATTTCATAAAAATTATTTTTCCGGAGTTAAAGAATTGAATGAGTCTCTGCGAAACTTGTATTGTATCTACTTGTTTGTCGTTCAAAGATATAAACTGTTAAATTGCCTTTAGTCAAGATGAAAAATCTCTCTATGATATTGCTGAGTAAAAAATAAAAATTAATTGAATATTTGTTCTTGCAGCCAAGATTGAATTCTAAACATGAAATTAATTTGAAAAAAATTCAAACCACATCGGCGACTGAAAAGAACGATTTATTATTGGTCAATTTACGATTAGACGTGATTTCATTATTTCTATTTGTGATTGCTGCTGTTACGAGATTTTACAGATTGGAAGAGCCCAGAAATATTGTGTTAGTAGAACATCAGTCCAACTATATTAAAGTTATCAACTGTTGAGGTATAATATTTTTGAATTATATTCTTTCAGATTCGATGAACTGCATTACGGAAAATATGTTAGTTTGTATATGAGGAAAACTTTCTTCTTCGATTCTCATCCTCCTTTTGGAAAACAACTTATTGCCATTGCTGCTTATTTTGCTAATTTTGATGGTAAAATTTATCACTAATGAGAAAATTATTTCTTACTTTGTATTTATGACTGATAGAATATTCCATTATTTTCTCATAATAATATAAAGCTGGAAATAGATAACTTTTTATAATATCTATTTTCTTTGTTCTCAAAATTGCTTGTAACTATGAGAATGTGCTGGTGGTAAAATGTCTTAGTGTATTCTTGGAAATGAAAATGATTCGCTTCAAAATGCCAAATTAGCTTTTCATTGAAATGAACATTTCAGAATTGAAGTACTACATTATTTTGCAGGATTTTTCGTATTTATACCACATTTTCACACCTAATTTTACAAAACTAAAATGGAAACTTCTTTGTTATTTTCAAAATAGTTTTTTTGCGTATACTATCGGGATCGACGAAAATTTTGTAAATCGTCAATGTAGATACATAACCGAAGACTTCATTATTTTGAAGAATTTATGATTACGTTCAGAGAAAGTTTAATGAAGTTTTTTATATTACAATTATAAATTCAAGCTAACGCAGAATTTAATGTTAATTATTACTACTTAATAATTTTCTTTGATTATGTTTTAGGAAAATTCAAATTCGATAGGATTGGAACAGAATATAGCTCAAATGTGCCATTGTTTGCCTTAAGATTTGTTCCTGCTCTCTGTGGAAGTTTACTCATTCCTGTTTCTTATCATTTTATGCTAGAATTGGGTTGCCAAAAATGGACTGCTATTTTAACGTCTGTCTTATTACTATGTGGTTTGTACCAACATTATTATTCAAAATTAATGAATTTAAAAATCATACAAAACTCGGGCGTTACTCATGATAACAGTAGACTGTTGAATAATATTTTACGAAATGATATTTCAATATTTCATACATGGATTTAGATTTTAGAGTTATAAAATCAAAACATTTTTTAAATAATTTGTTGCAGATAATGCGCTCTTAACACAATCTCGATTCATTTTAATGGAACCAATGTTGATATTCTTTGCTTTTTTGGGATTGTATTGTATATTGAAATACTTGAATTTGCAAGTGAATAATAATAAGTTCCATTGGATGTGGTTATCACTTGGCATAATATCGTTAACTTTGTCTATGTGGTATGTTCGTTCATCATTAGCCAAATATTTTGATGAATTATTATGATGGTTATTTTTAAAAAGCTAAACTACTTTGTTTTCAGCATTAAATACGCTGGTTGGTTTTCATTCTGTTTGGGACTTTCATTAATATGGTCTGATTTTTGGACTCGAATATTACCCGATCGTAAAATCTCAAATAAAGTTTTGATTTTCAAAGCAGCTGTTAGATTCATCACCATCAGTATTATATCAATATCCTTATATTTGGCTGTTTTTTATGTTCATTTACGAATTCTAAGAAAAGCTGGTCCCCATGATAGTGTTATGACCAGTGCATTTCAGGCTAGCTTAGAAGTAAGTGTTGAATTATTTTCTAGTACAATTTATCGTTACTATGCATAATTTGTGTACTTTGTGTGATAACGTATTATGAATTTCAATAGAAACTTGATAATAGAATACATGTTCGTGTAAAAAATTTGAAACGTAATGAATATTATGATAAAAAATTTCTTAGATTTTTCTAAAACTGATGAAATTTATTGTCAGATAGTTGTTATCACCTTCTCCACTCGAGTACTATGTTTTAACATTTTGTCGAAGATCGTATTTCAAAGCTTCGACTCAGAAAATTATAATTATGACTTATACTACTCTTTTTCAGTAAAAATATTTCCCCAAGTAATTTTTGAAAAACACGAAAGAAAAATTTAGAACCATGGCCTTTATCATTAAGTTACATTGAATTCTTTTTTATGCTATTTTAATTTTGACACTTTCCAGGGAGGATTAGCATCGATCACAAAAGGTCAGCCATTACAGGTTGTCCATGGCTCTCAGATTACGTTGAGACATACTCATGGTCGCACATGCTGGTTGCATTCTCATTCGCATGTGTATCCACTGCGATATCCGGATAAAAGAGGCAGCTCACATCAGCAGCAAGTCACTTGTTATACGTTCAAAGTAAATAATTTACATTTTATTATTAAAAATCGTACGCTGTATCATTGAAAAGTCAAAATTGATTTTTTTTCACTTTCAGGATGTCAATAATTGGTGGATTGTTAAAAAACCACATAAAGATACTTTGGTCGTAGGTGATCCTGTTGATGTAATAAAACATGGGGACGTGATTCAGCTTGTCCACGGTATGACAAGTCGTGCTCTCAATACTCATGATGTTGCTGCCCCTATGTCTCCGCATAATCAAGTTAGTAATAATTTAACTAAGTAGACCTTTTTCGATTTTTTTTTTCACTCAAAGTTGGATTTGTACTCTTAAATGCCTTTCTGTTATATTTGTTTTTTTCCGAAGAAATAATATGGAATTGACATTCACACTTTAGCATCATTAAAATATAATCTCACAAATTATTTTCCCAAATTTTGGTGATTTTCTCGAACTAATAAAGAGAATCGAGTGAAAAGCTTAACTCCTCTTTAATATAGATTTTTGTTAAATAAACACTAATTTTTTTTTTTTTTCATTTGGTAACTGAGATTTTCAGCTCTGTGTAATTTTTATTTAAAAAATGATCTTGTAATTGAAATGATTTCGTCAAATTTCATTTTATTGATTCTGGTTCGTGCAGTTTTCTTATTTTTCGTTTCTAATTTGTTTAAAAAATATTCTTAGGAAGTTTCGTGTTACATCGATTATAATGTTTCAATGTCAGCTCAAAATTTATGGCGTGTCGACATAATCAACAGAGAACAAACAGAAGATGTATGGCATACTATACAATCAATGGTAATCATTTGTTTTATACTAATCTATTTTAAAATCTCCGTGCGAAAAATGTATTGTAAGTATGAGATTTATACTCATATAAAGTAATTCTTATGTGGGTTAAAAATATTTATGAATTACTCGTAGTTGAAACAAATTTAAAAGGTATTTTAGTTGACTTGATGAATTTTATTTATTCTCTTTCCATATTAGATACGATTAATTCATGTGAATTCTAGTCAAGCTTTGAAATTTAGTGGTCGACAGCTTCCTGACTGGGGGTTCAATCAGCATGAAGTCGTAACAGATAAGGTTATACAACAAGATGACACCATTTGGAATGTTGAAGAACATAGATATACTAAAAGTAAATTATTATGCTATAATTTCTTACTTAAGTTTCTGATTGTCTTATATTTTCTTAACTCGAAGTAATAACGATATATATATATATTTTTTTTTTAAATAGGTGAAGATGAGAAAGAAAGAGAAAGGGATATGGTTAGCGCTGAAATGATACCAATGGGTGTCACTTCATTATCTTTTTGGCAAAAATTCTATGAACTGCAGTATAAAATGTTTTTCAATCATCAAGAAAACGTACAAAATCACATGTACAGCAGCGAACCTCTGGAATGGCCTTTAACAGGACGAGGCATTGCATATTGGGTCAGCTCTCAACATAACGTAAGTTGATGAATGTGGGAAAATGGTTTTTTTTTTTTGTCAGTTTGGGAGTTTTTAATTTCCCTAAAGTTTATGTCGATTTGATTAATAATTCGTTTTGAACAGTTCGTTATTTTAGATAAAGTAAATACTTCCCACATCGAATTACTCTCAATTAGAGTCGTACAAAAAATGATATATTATTGTTCCAACAATTCAATTAAAATTCAAATAATTTTTCATCGAATTGAAGAAAAAAACTGTTATTCTGTAACTATTTGAGATTGGGCAAGAACAATTTTTTTTTTTTTCGTGTTGTATTTAGTGAATGGTTTTATAATAAACTTTCTATTTGCAGGGACAAATATATTTACTGGGAAATATCATTGTCTGGTATTCTGGATTTATTGCGGTATTCGTTTATATTGGTCTTGCTAATTTGTATTTGATGCGTCGACGAAGATTGCATTATGATATCGATGCTGGTGGGTACAAGTATTTTTCAGTTTTCCTAGTGAAGCTGGATAAGCTTTTTTTTTTTTTTCCTTTTTCTGCGAAAAAATGTTATTGCAATTCGTAGAATTTCAGCCGCGTCGTGATTCTAGTTTTTTGATTTTGTTCCCTTTTCAAAAATTATTCATTCCCGTGTAAGTTTTAGCAGGTTTTTATTTTTTTAAATGTTGCAATATTTTTAAAAAGTTGACTAGTATCCAGAAAATATAATGACGAAGCTTGTGAACGTTATTCTACAATTAACCAAAAATGTTTTTCTACCAATTTTGGGATTTTAATACTTCCTAATATTTGGGCACTGTCATTATTAGTGGGTGTTTTTTTTCTTCAGTCATCCTATGCGTCTTCAGAATGTTTTTTTATTGTTGTTTATTTTTATTTTTTTATTAATATGAAAATTATGGAAGTATTAATTTACTATTTTCAACTGTTTCAGCCACGTGGAACCATTTCTCCAAAATCGGACAAGTTCTATTGGTAGGGTATTTTCTACATTACTTACCCTATTTTTTTGTGGATAGAACTTTATTCTTGCATCATTATTTACAAGCTTTGGTTTTCAAATGTATGCTAACGACTGCCGTTATCGAACACATTCACATTTTATTAAGGTACCTACAAGAAACTTCACTATAATCTTCGTACGAATCGTGTATTTTTAAAAAGGAACGTATCTATTTTTGAATTTTTAACTATTGTAGCCATTAAGTGCTGCCAAAAGAAATTTCAAAGGGTATATTCTATAGTCGAGACTCGAGAATATAATACTTAAGTGAATGCAGTTATTTCCACTTGTAGACATGTTCCTTTTTAAATATTATAACGATTCTAATGTTTCTTATTTTTCTTAATAATATTGATAAACGTTCTAATTTTTTTTTTTTTTTTTAGGAAATATCAAATTTTAAAAACACTTCAGTTTCTACTTACGAGTATTTGGATAGTCGCCGTTATTTGGATTTTTAGAAAATTCAGTGTTTTAAGTTACGGCGTAACACCTCTTACTGCCGTCGATGTGATAAAACTTAGATGGAAAAATTCTTGGGATTTTATTATTCATAAATAGGCTTATGGGGTGTTTGTGGTCAAATTTTGGATTAAAGTAAGTACATAGTTTTATATATATATATTTTTTCAATGCTATTTTGATGGCAAATTTTGTAGCGAATGAGTGATAATTTTTATTATATGTAAAGTAGAATTGGTATTGTTTTTATGTCTATTTGGTAATGGGGGCAGGGGGGAGAGGTGGAAGTTATCTCGGAAAATTCGTCCGTCCAAACTGTTACTATTCCATTATTTTGCTACTTAATGTTTACTTAATTTTTTGTCTTTTTTCGCTAGTTTTCTTTCTACTCTGATAGTAATTTTTAATTTTGTGATCGAGTATTTATTTTATATTTTATCAAATTTTCTACTTAGTGCAATTATTTTTTACCGTATATTTATTTTCTTTCTTTTTTTGTTTTATTAATTTATTTGAGTTTTTGCTGCTGTTACGATACATGACAAGAAAGACTTATTAAATAACTTTCCTATTTATTACAATACTATTTTGTTTGTTTAACTCTAAATAAATATGCGTCATTACGTATTAAATAAGTATAAATTAAGTTTTTATATCGAGTATGAGTAATTATCAATGTGTTAGAGGTATTTACACAACTCACGAGTAGAGTAAATAATGCCGTTTCGAGAACACAAATGTCCTCAATTTTAGTACAATCCATTTCTCAATTTGAGGACTGGGCAGCGTTACCCAGTTCTATTGCAGGACCAAATAATGATCCCAAAATGAAGACAGAATTTTCTACGAATCGAGGATTGTATCTTCTTATGGAAGACCGTTGCCTGTCTTGGAAAAACATGAAACTTTCTCTAACTGAAGACAAGAGTATTCTCGAAGAATCATAATTGGTTTCCTAATCATTAATTTTTTTTTTTCTCATTTAGTGATTGCCATGGAAGAATTATTTTTGTGATAGAATTTTAGGAAGAAAACAGGTAATAAATTTATTTATTTCAGACTTTTTAGACGTGCTTTTAAAAATATTTTTTTTTTAGAATACTTTCTACAGAAATAATCATAGGGTACTCGGGAAAAATTTTGCGTTTATTAGGAAAAATTTTTTTCAAAATGTTTTAAAAATGTAGCTACTTAGATCAAGTCTCACCATTTTCTGCTCTATTGTCTCCTCTTTATCGAGATGCTTGAAAAAAATTAGTAGTGAGGTAAACTTGAATAAATTATACGGTGGAGGAATTTTAAATTTTATGAAATATTTTTATTTTGACCAATTTATGCGAGTAGAAAAAGAGAAATGAATTTTCTGATCTAACATAATTTATATTTTTGTGATTGATTATGTGTGTCGATATTTGTGACGAAAAAATAATCTATTTATTAGACTTACCTTCATGTACCCCTTTTCTCGCAATTTAACTCGAGTTTTACGAGTTACAAATTTACAAATTAAAATTTACTTCTTTAAAAATTGACAGCTCGAAAGAGCTTCAGCAGTCGTGTGAATTGCAATATTTTTCCAGGTAAATCTAGTTAAAAATTAATACGCCTATCAGATTGATAGACGAATTAATTTCGTGACTATATCCAATAAGGTCACTGTTATATGATGTTTTCGTTTTAATTTATTGTATCGTTGAACCAGTTATTCTACGTGCGCCATTGTTTACATAATTTCATTTTTCTATGGGTTAAAAACACGATGGAATTATAAATATTGATTTCGATCATTCGGCTTAGATGATGACACCTCGTCATCAAGATAATAAACGAGCCAAAAATTCGAATTTAGGTATTATTGATTATCTGCGATATCATAACCGAATTATCAAGTGTCGTGACGATTTTAGAAGAACCTAATAATAGGATCGTGACCAGGGAATGCTTCTAATTTCTATTTAAAATGACAGTTTTCATGCGCTCAAGTTAGTAAATGAATTGGAAACAGAAGCATTGAATATCAACGACATATTGGTAAGTTGCTACTCTAATTTTATTTTTCGTGTTTTTAGAAATCTTCGGATTAAATGTGTAGTTTTAAATGTAATGCTTTTTTAACCTCCAATATTTTTTTCGATTCAATATTAATTTTATACATTTTTTTATTTAGCTATATTGGTGAAAAAATTAAACAAATAAATAATAAATAAAATGAAAAATATTTGTAGTGGTATATTTTCAGTTTATCTATTTTTTTTAAAACACTCCACTCATAAAGTACACATAATATTTTGACTCAAATGAATCAGACTATAAAAAGTATAAACGATGGCTGAAAGCAATTTTTTTTTCATCATCAATTATAAAAAGGATAGCTGCTAAATGAAAATATACACAAATACGTTTTAACGCGATTTTATCTTTCGATTTTTTTTTTCTCAAACACTCTTATTATGGGTATATAGAAATATAATGTGCTAACGATATTTACTTCTCCTAAAGTCAACGTATTTAAATTTCTAATGTTAACCATTACTATATTATTACTACAATACTGAATTATAGCTGCTATAAATTTTCAGGTTTGCCATAAAAATGTTTCATCGATCGATTTTGTCGATCGCGATTTGCATTGTCGCAGCTCACTCAATTTTTGGTGACCAGCGACAAGTTAAGTCGTCTGTTTTTCAAATAAATCATAAAAAACCTGTTCACGCAGTCAGTGACAAATTTCTGAGTTTTACTGTGGATCCCAATACGTTGTTACACGTAGCCGAATGCCAGTAAGTTGACTTTTAGCCTATTAAAGTGAAGTGAATTTAATATTTTTGTCGAGTAACTAACTTATAAAATTAAAAAAAGGGATAAAATATGCATTGTCTTAGTGCTATGTTAATTTGAAAAAAATTCAAATTAAAAACTATTTAATTAAGGTGATTCTTATTTTGAGAAATATCATCTGACAATGAAATTTTGTAATAAAATACGTATAAAAATTTTTTTTAAATCTAGAAATTGGAATAAAATATGAATTTTTTTTTCTCGCAAATGATCTCTTGTTAAAAATTGCTATAAGCTGAAATTTTTTTTTTGCAGACTTACAAATGCTTCACTGTCCTTGATAAAAGGTCTGTTGCCAGCCTATTTACGAGTAGCTGGAGCTGATTCAAATCGACTTCTTTTCAAAAGTTTATCCGATGGAAAATTTTCGTCTGATTTATCGGCTTCGACATCTTCTAAATCCAAGAGTTTCGTATTATCCGGTAAGTTGTTGATTTTAAACCTACGAATTTTATAAATGATGCTAGTCCTATGCTTAGAAATTACTTAGTAAACGTAATTAATTTCTGAGTTGTAAAGTGACAACAGATTTTAGACGATCGGTGATATCGAAAAATATACTGAAAAACGAAATTTTAATTTGAATTTCAATCATCCTTTGATACGTTTTCAGGGAATCAGTGGAACAAATTTTACGAATTTGTGTCTTCAACTGGTTTGAATTTGATTGTCTGTCTAAGTGGTGGCATATTCAATGAGCAAACGGACAGAGATTTGAGCAACGCTTTGGAATTTATTACTTTTTCAAATAAAAATAATTTCAACATCAATTGGCAACTTGGATATGGTAAGTGTTTTTTTTCCTTACCAACCAATCACGAATAATAATGTAATTTAATAGATTTCGAGAAAAATGTAAGATTTGTAAATGATTTCCCCTGTTTATTTCTGGTTGTTATTGAGTTAGTATAAATTATGGAAGAGGATAATATGTACATAAATCGAACTGATTTTTGTTTAAAAAATAATGGGATACAGAATACATGGTTTCTGGAATATTAAATTCTATAATTATCTCTGTATATTATTTTTTAAATTCAATTAAATTAATTTTAAAACGTTTTCAAAATTCCAAGATAATTTGTTCTCTAACTTGTACTAGGTAACTGACTTTTTTTTTCGTTTCTGACTACCATAAAAATTCTTGAAAATTATTTTTTATTTGTTTATGTCGTGGTTTGTTTGCCCTACTTTGAAATAATTACTAACCTTCAGTTCTTAACCAAAGACTTGATAAATTTTACAGAACTTCAGAAAATTTCTCGCGATGATGGAAAAGAGACAGGTCAAGATGTTGCAAAATTAAGAAAAATCTTAGAAGTCTTCCCACGTTACCAGAATAGCTTGATTATTGGGCCTGATGTAACGAATTTCGAAAGCAGAGAAAATATACTTTTTTTACGAAATTATCTGCTTCACGCACAAAACTCATTGAATGTTTTTACAATTCATCCGTAAGTATTTTGTATTTTATTGTTTCACTGTTGACTTTTGAAGAAATTTTGATAGCAGTTTTCGATAACATTTTTTATTTAATTAAAAAATTTATTTCCAGAAATTTCACGACAATCCCAGACAAAGATCTATATGACGCGCTGTCAGATCTTTTCTCGAAAATGGATACCTACTTGTGGCTGAGAGAAGGAATTTTCAAAACTGCGTCGAAAGGAGTCGTCCCAAAGAAACCTATTTGGATTGGTAAGTTCAAAGATATTTTTTTCACTTTATTTTATATTTATTAGAGTCCATCCAAGAAGAAAACTTGATTTAAAAAAGGATTGAAAAAAATTCAAAGAAATCTAAGAAATTATTATTTTTGGCAAAAAAATCAACAATTTTCTCGCTTTGCTTTCGATTAAGCCACATTAGACCTATAATGACTTCAAGTCTTCTCTATTTTTATTTAATAAAAAAACTTGCAAGTTTTTCAAACCCTGAAACCTAGTAATAAAAGAAAAAAAAAAGGCAGCTTTACACTAGCACAAAATATTTGTTGCATTTAGTCAAGTTCTCTAAAGAATATACGTAGATCCTCAGTGAGGTGTAAAAAAAACTGATGTCTAGTCTATTGTATACAGCAAGCGCCTACGAGTGGGAAGGGGGTGTGGGGGTTAGCCTCGCAGAGCCAAAAAATTGCATAAGAAACTCCAGTGCCCTTGGTTTTCAATCACCAGATTTGGTTATATTTTCTCTCTCTCTTGATCAAGTTAGTGTACTTTTTCGGTATTTTTCCATAATGCTGATGTTTTTTCAAAAAAAAAAAAAAATATCTAGAAATTTTATATTTTTAAACTTTTGACAAATTATTTCGCGCGCGAATATTTGTCTTTATTTTGACGTGGTATTTTATGTGTCTCAAATTATAAGGAAATTTTGACTCGCAATCCTACTCCCATGGTAAAGGAAGTATTTTGGTTTTATAATCCCCTACCCCCTAGAATTTTGGTCTAGATACGCCACTGGTATACAGAAATTATATGGTCTAATTAAGATTTTTCAACCTTTCAGCCGAATCTGAAAACAAAGAATCGGAATGCAAATTTTCGGATTCGATTTCATTGATCAAACGACTTGGATTTGCAGCCAAACTAGGTGCTTCTGTTTATTTACGAAAACCTCATCTATTATCCTTATACGAACCTACTTCGGTGAGTCTCCTCGTCTATAATTTAAATTTCTCATAGTGGCATATAAATTGATTTTCTAATTTGTGAATTTCTTAATGCTTTAGGAATTTTGGGCAGCATCTCTTTTCAAAGCATTAGTTGGTCGATCGGTCCTTGATACAAGACTGGCGAATGGAAACAATTCCTCAGTGGTGGCATTTTCTCACTGCACTCAAATTCTAGAAAAACCAGAAGAAAGTATTATTAATCCGACCATAGCCTATGAACGTGGATCAATCACAGCATACGGTGTGAATACCGAAGCAGAACCTGTTCATCTTATTTTTAAAACTGGAATAAAAACTGAAGAGACCGTCCACATGTATGTTTTGACTGAAGACTCCAAAAATGGAGGGTAAGTTTTCAGTAAAATATTTTTTTAACTAGTTTAAGCTTGAATTTTTATATTAGCAGATCGAAATGTGTTGAAGCCACTGCATTTGGTGGAAGAGATGAACCGAATAATTATAAAGACCAGCAAATATACACAAAAACGAAGTTCCCACTCGTGATAAAAATATAAAATTCTACAATGACACCACACAATTTTCAGTTTTAAAAACTCTATTTGTGAATGTGATGCGTTGCGTAAAAACGTCCCTTGTGATGAAGAAAATTTCTTTTACTCAGATTGACTAATACTGTAACAATAAAAACTGTTTTTACTGTTAAATATAGTCAATCTGAGAAAATTTTTTTCACCACAACACGCAACGGATCATATTTGTGAATTATAGCTAAATAATTTTCAATTTTTAATACTTCAAAAACAGTACAGGTATAGCAGTTTGTATTTTGGTTTGAAATTATGATTTTTCTGGTTATATTTTTCTCATAGATGCAGAATATTGGTTTTTATTTTTTTTAGAGGTCTGTAAAAAATTTCACTGGCCTAAAGGAAATTATTTTTAAAATTTACTTTCAGGTCGCTTTTTCAATGTGTAGCCTTGTTAGGTATACTTATGACATGTACAGCCCACTCTTTGGCTGACTTTGGTTTCAGCTTTTAGAAATAATAAAACCATATCTAATTTAGAATTGTTTCATTTTTATAGAAAAACATTGGTGAACCGACAACATCTCGGGCTGTCTGATGAAAATGATTTGCCAATGCTGTCACCCAAAATTCGTGAATCTGCAGAATCAATTGTGATTCCAGCTCATTCAATTTTCTTCCTCGTTTTTCCAAATATTAGATGTCGTGCCTGCATGCAACAGCCCATAGAAGATACTGCAGAGGCCATAAAAGCAAAAATCAAGCCTTCAATTCCTGACGAAGAGGAATTAATAGATACGTCAGAGACGACAGTAAACTTGCCAGAAAATCATGAAGAGCTTGAGGATGAAAATGCTGTATACGTCAGTTATCCTACGAAAAGTGAACGAATCAAAGCTGCTCACGAACGACTGCCAAAAATCGACCAAGTTGCGGAAGAAATTAAGCAGTTGAGATTGGAGGGTCATTCAATTGGTGGCCCAAAGTATTACACTTTTTCTGAAGGTACATGGCTGTCCTCCTTCCCCGACCAATTCAAAGAGATTGAACAACTTTCGACCGATGGACTTTCCCAGGACTCGCAGTCGAAAAAAGAGAAGCGTTCGAAAATTGAAAAATATCGAGTCCTAGCTCAAGCTATTGTAGGCCAACGAAATGTCACAGCGAAGTCATTTCCTAAAGGCGAAGGAAGTGTTATAGAGAGAGACATGGAAGACAACAGACCACTAGAAAGTCGAATCAAAAGGCTGATGCGTGCTCCTCGATCTGTGCGGTCATTACCGAGTGCTATTAATTCTCTGTATCAGCAAACCAGAGACAATTCACATTATGCTTTCTATCCTTATGACCTACCAATTTCCGAGGATTTGGAAGAATCCAACAAAATTCCTGCCCACTGGTTTAGAACAAGTCGACAACGAAGGGATACAGAAGGAAATGATTCGTTCGAGTTAAAAGACAGTCCTAAAAATATGATAGACTTTTTTGTGGAAAATACAAACAAATTCCCTGCTACCAGTACCAACCTTCCGTCTGCAGGAGAGAGTAAACCTTCTGTTGACAAAATGAATCCTCCATCTATGCAACCGGAGTTAGTGGCAGAGTCGGATGAGTCAACAAATATCCGCCAGCATCGTGAAATTGATGGTAAAAGTTTGGTTTCCAGTACGAATTTGGCTTCTGACACAAAAATACCTGCAGAGGACAAAATCGTCGAGAGCAGTTTCGGGCCTGTTAGTCCATTTCCACGTCATCACATGAAACCTACCAAAACGAAGCCGAAAATTACTAAATTAAAGAAAACGCCCAAGAGTCCTGAATCTTATAAAGATGAATCAAATGAAGGCATCTCTAGTGAAGCAAATTTGGAAATGAGTCCTAAAAGATCCACTGTTCAACCAGCCGACGCCACAGAAGAAAATGCAGCTACTAATGCTAAAATTAGTAGCAGTGAAATTCCAGCAGAAAGTCAAACTACCACAACTTTGTCTCCTCATTCAACCAGTGAATCAAAAATGGAGGAGTCTGGCAATGCAGCCGAAACCGTGCCATCCACTGATTCGAAAGCTCGAAGTGTTGACTCTTCTGCGGAGCATGAAATAAGCCCAAAGCATGCAAAAAATGAACAAATAATATCTAAAGCTGCTACCCCTTCATTGCATTCAGCCACCCATAAGAACAAAGCATTAACACATCCTATCCATCCCACTCACCAAAATGAACCTCAGGTTCTCCCAGTTCACCCAGTCGTTCGTCCTCGAGCCAAAGACTTGAAAGCCAAAACTACGCCTAGAAACCCTCTTAGTGATTTTATGAGAAAAATAAAAGATGATACGAGCAAACTGCAGCCTCCACTCGATCCGAATCAGGTGATTGATTTGGCTCATGCTAGAATCCAAGAGTTACTAAATATACATAAGGCTAGAATGGAAGAAAGGCAAAGGAAAATCCAAGAGGCAGCTACCAATAAGAGACAAGAAAGTAGGAACTTAAACCATGGGCGTAATAAAAGAGAGGCTATTGACTCTGTTCCAGCAGTAGAACCTAAAAGTTCCTTAGATCAAAGTACAGGTTTGTATGATGTTGGTGCATCTGTTCCTCACGGTCATTTACGAAGAGGCCACGCTCAAACTCATCTTCGTGGAAGTACCGAAGCTCCTTCTAGAACTGCACCAGCTGTTCCCAGAAAAGAAAAGCCCACCAGAAAACAATTCCAAGTTCCTCAGAAAAATACTCATGATCTTCGTCACGTGACCACAAAATCACCTGTCGCAGACAAGCATAAAACAAGACTGCATCCTCGCGAAAGCAAACTTGATAGGCCAAAGACGGACAGGCATCGTCTACAGAAACGAGACTTATTTGATGATTTGTACTCGAAAGTGAAAAATGTCTACGAAGATGTCTCCACAAATGTACAGAAGAAGTTGGCTCCTGTTGAAAAATGGGTGGAAGAAAAAGCCGATGATGTGACAAAAGAATTCAGTGACCTGAGGACGAAGAGAGATTTACAAGCACTCGAACAAAAGCTGAGGGAACGAAAAGAAAGATTTCGTCAAAAAATTGAAGAAATTCGGCAACGTCATCGAATCCACGTGAGAGATGTGGGAAACCACCATCAAGCACCGAAGCCAGCCCATCATTTTGACGAACAAATTAAGGATTATGGGAAACATTTACATCACACTGCGGACCCACAGAGGCGAATGAAACACGATCATGAAAGAGGCAGAGAAAATAATCTAGCTGGACTTTCACTGCACAAAATAGAAATTCCTGAAAATTTTATTGACTCTGGCAAAAAAAACAGGTTTATCAGATCTCCATTAAGCAACAAATTATTTGAAGAGGATAAACAAGAGAATGCCATCACCTTTGATGATTCAGATTCTGATATTCTACCTTCCCTGAACGAAGTTAATAAATCATCGGTAGAAGAAAGTAGACCTCGAGTATTGGGAAATTTCTCTGATATTTTATCTCCGCCAGAGAAAAAGTCCGCAGTATCGAATGACAGCCAATGTGATGGTACTAATTTCCTATTAAAAATGTGGTGTGAAACAATGATGTTATTTTCTAGCTTCTTTAAATCAGCTTGAAAAGAGAGATTGTATAATTTGTGTACATATCTGATTCCTCTTTAATTTTTGTAATCTATTTATTTTTTAATTTATTTGTGAATTTCGAATATTCACGTGTCGTGTAAATTTTATTTATTTATTTTTAATACATGCTGTTTATAATTTTTTCGGATTTTTTTTTTTTTGGGTAAAACGGTATTTTTTAAAATTACGTAGTAGAAAGTTTACTTAGAAATTTAAGACTTCGGGAAAAAAATTCCTACGCAGATCTGAAAAGTACAGAAAGGTAGTTTTGGGGTTGAGAAAATCCAGGAAAGCCTGGAGTAAACCCGAGAATTCTTAAATAAAAATTAATTGCCATATGTTAGAAACGAGTGCGAACTGCGAAAAATCAAAAACAAAGCGAAAATGGAAGAGAAATTGTTGAGAATATTTCTTACTGTTGGGGGGGGGGGTTAAGAGGGTAACTGAAAAGAAATGAGTGGTAGGTGGACCTGGCAATGAAACCAAATTTAAAGGTCAACCCCCAAAAAAATGTCCAATTTCAAGCCTGTAATAATTACATATTAATTTCGATAAAATTCTGATGTAGGTATCCGACACATTCGTAATTGATTGAGATTTCAAAAATATTCCAAAATCACGAACTTTGAGAGGTTTTTTAGTTTTTTGTTAAATACTTGGTCATAGTTCTATTTAAAACGTCGATCATGGAATGCAATTGAGACAGGCTCAAATCAGATGATATAATTATCTTAAAAATGGTATTTGAACATTCAAAATATTTTTATGTTTATTGGTTAACTCATTAATCTATATGAATTAGAAACTCGATAAATTATTTTCTTTTTTCTCTTCACTGGTTTATCTAAGGTAAAATTTCACAAAAAACCAAACATTGGAAAATATTAAAGTTTAAAAATACATAAATAGCACTGTAAAATATCGTAATGGCGTAATTTAAATAAAAAATTAAAAAAAAAAATTAAATCAAGGGTTATTCTTATTAGTTGTAATTATAGAATAATAGCGCTCATACCGGCTAATATATAAACTTATCAATATTTCACACGTTTACATCTATGCAAATCTAAAAGTTCTGATTTTCTCGTACCACAGTGAAAGCTGTGCTCTTGCCTCTCTGGTCAAGTTTTCTATTCCGCGTTCAACCCATGTTCAACCTTCTTATCTAACCCTAGTCCAGAGTTGGCTCTACATCGTATTTCTACTAAAACCACAAAAATGTCGTGAAAAGTTAATGTTCTATTCGTCCTTTAGTCAATTAATTTTAGTTTGAAGTTTGTCAGAAATTTGTGAAGGTTACAGTTTCCTATCAGAATAAATCGGACCAATGTTCTGAAACACGTTGATACATAATCTGCTTGGTTTGGTGTTTTTTCTTTTGAACTATGACTTTATGGTTGATGTTGGAAAACCGTGGCAATACGTCGTAAAAAAATGAACATTCTACTAAAATTCGAAAATCGTGTATTCTGTAATTTGAGTAAACTTTTCAGATCCTCGTGTGTACCATCGAAGCGGTGCATCAATTTTATCAGTCACAGCCAATGCTCGAGTAATTTTAGTGTTACCCACAAATTGCTTGTTAAACCCACCGTGTTCTCGTTAATAGTTCGTCGTCTGCCTGCTAGTGTTTCACTCATCACTCGTTCGGCACATAGATCAGTTTTCGATGTCGATACAAATGTTAAAAAAGATGTACTACTGTACGAATACGATTCCACATTCTTCTACAGTTTGAATTTCTTACTTGTTGGACAGCTAATTACGTGGACCACATTCGCATATTTATTCGTTGAAGCGCTCAAATTGGTTTCTGACGAAGATCTGAAAGCCGTTCGTGTCCTGGATCTCTCCAACAAAAAATGGCAAATTCTAATCCCATCGAGCTTCGTCTTTGCAGGTAAATTAATTTCATTTTTACCTCCTGTTATGTATAAATTTTCTCCTTTCGAAAGGTATCATCTGTTTCGTAGGATTGGTGACTGCAAATTCCTATTTCTGTCTGTATTTTGTGTTGTTAATCTTCGTTGTATTTGACCGAACTAATTGAGAATGAAAGCCTTAGTATCAAATACAAAGGCAATATCGACTGCTACATTCTAGGATGTTCTGCAATAAGTCTGCCAAACTTAAGATTTTGAATTTAATTAAAAATGATTTTTTCTAAAATACATGGGTACCGGTATTACTTAGATAACATGAAATAAGTATCGTTGTTACGGCAGATATTTCCCTTTTCCTTGATTGAAAATTCTATTTCATTATTTTAGGAATGAAAGAAAACATTTTTCTTTTAATATACAAATTTTCTGCTTTCGATTTCAAAAGGAACAAATTTTCAAGAAAATGCATTTTATCCGCCACTTGCAATTAAACAAAATATTTTCGTTGTTATGTTATACGTCTTTAATTATTTAAATCGGCCATGATCGTTGTTTTATAGGAAAGGACTTTTTTTTCTCTTCTGAAATCTATTAATAAAGAAAAACATTGAGGTAATCATCCAAAAAAACAAGTATTGGGAGAATAGAATAATATTTTATGCTATTCCAAATTCGTCCAATCTTATTTTTTAAGCTATTTTAAATATTTTTTTCTGTTTTTCCCTAATGAATTTAGTGGGTTCCACAACTGTGTAAAAATAAATCAAGCAGATGCACTTTCGTTGGCGTGTTTTTTTTTTTCATATATGCGTGTCTTTGTAAAAGGCTGGTAATTCGTTCAAGTGGAACTTATTTGAAAAATAGCGAGATAAGCGAGAGATCCGTGAGTGGTATTGGGAATAAATGCACAATTTAATGAACGCGTTCATTTGTTTTTTCGTCGAAATAAATTTCGCGTGGCAAAAAACTAATGGTCTGTTCAACTTTTTCTTCTTGTGGGTTGACAAGAACTTTTTTCGAAATGTTCCCCTTATCGGATTAAAGACTTCCATTTTTATAAAATGCTCGTTCCACGTTCGTTTAAAATCGTGACAAATGTCGTGGAAAACCAAGTCTCGGGAAATAAATTCGTCTGATTTTAACATTTACGTTGATCGTTACGGACTAGATTTATTTTCTTTGAGTTATAATGTAACCTTATTACGTGAATGTATTTTTATGAATGCGAATAGCCTTTCTTTCGCCATTCTTACTTCTTTACGGACCACTGATCGAAAAAAGAGCTCTTGTCTGTTTTCAAAATCAGTTAAGTCAAGAATATTTTCTTGCTTCGTTCAGGAAATTGACGTTATAAGTACCTTAGTCAGAGAATCAAATTACTATACCCTAAGCCAGTTTATTCGTTTGTTGTTCTTGTTACTTGTTGTTTTTCCCCCTAATAATTTGAGGAACTCGATTCAAAAATGTACTGAAGAATGGAGAATTCAGTTGTGCTGAAATAGGAACCGAGAGGGGAACATTGCATGTTAAAAGTTTGAAATAATTGGTGGATGTAAGGAAGCCACACGTGTAGTAAAAAATAGTTGGATAGCAAATCCTGTAGAATGAGTTAGGCAGTGCGTGTATGTCGTTGTAATGTTTTAATTTCATGTGCAGCATACATAGTTTCAATTTTTTAATTGTTCAAGAATGAGAAATTATGGCTGTATTACGTGCTGAATGCTGATAAAGTTTTTCAATGTAGGTAAAATTCTTTACTTCGTGGTCCATTTTTGCATACTAGGTACTGCTTATAACTTTGCGGATAGCGTATCGATGGAAAAGTTAGTTACTATTTTTGTCAGTTGGCGGTTCAAATTTTGACGAGACAAAATATACTGCAAGTCATTTTATGCGTCGCCTCTTCATTTAAAATTGTACGGTATTTGTGATTTATGATTAATTTTAATTTATTTCATCTTCATTGTTCGGTATCTACATCAGACATATTTTTAATTAATTCAGTAATATTATTTAATACCGCAAGTCATTACGATGTCTTACGAATTCTGATTTTTTCGGAAATAAAGAAAATTTCTTCATTTTGGAAAATAGAAATGGAAATTCGATGTGAAACATAGCAGCCATTATATCGAAACTAAAAATTTCTATTTATTTCACCATATTTATTTTTAGGTTTATAATTTGCTCTATTTTTGGATGAAAAAGAAAATTTTAATCTAATTTTTAAATCAAATTTGGGTTTTTTATTTGTGAATTTTTTTTTTCTTCATATTTTAAAATAAGTATCTAGTTAATTTTTTTCACAATGATATATATTCGCTCTGGGTTTCAGCACTCAAGTGTCAATGAATGCAAAATCATAAAGGGTTTTTTTACAGCTATTTAAACGATTGTTATCATTTCGTTCTCTCTGTCTTTCAGTTGACCGATAGCTACTTCATTTTTGTCCGGTTTATCTTTATATTGTATTTTTATTTCACTTTTAGTTGTAATTCTGTGTCTTCATATTATCGTAAATTGTATTATGAGGTGCTCTGACAGTTCGTATTTGGATTTTGGACTTACAGACGTACACATACCCACGTGTTTCAAAATTATTGTCACTCTGGAAAGGTACTTATAGTTATTTTTGGAGGAAAAAACGAAAGAAATATTTTACCAGTAATGTTATACCTATAAAACATACTTTTTGAAGTACTTATCTCAGATTGTCTTATTCATCATTTTTTTAAATAAGTTCTGCGAATGTTATTTTTCTTGCGCAACTACAGACTGAAAAATTTTTTGAAAATTTATTTTTATTCCAAGTTTCATAATATTTCGGTACTTTTGAAAAATCACGAGCCTATTTGCTTTATTCATTTGCTTTTTGGTCGTCAACAGATTTGTCATCTCTTCTAATCGTTTTGTAATGATTGTTCATCACAACCTTGAATTCGTTTTATGTAGTCTCTGTTTGCTACTCCTGCCAAATAGTATAATAGACATCACGTATAAATTTTACGTCTGAATCATTAAAAGAAAAAAAAGGAAGCCCAAGTTTTTAACGATAATGATACTCTGACATTAAGTAGAACTTGTTGAAAAGTGTACATAAGAATGTCGCGTTCACGTAAAATCGTATATTCAGCAACGATATTAAATGTTGGAATCGTTAAAAAGACTCTCTTGATATTCGCTAAAACAACAATAACGCCGAAAGCAAAGTATGTTTGCATTTTCATCTCTTCATATGCACGTAGCTTGCCAAAATGTAACAATATAACTCGACCTCTCCCAACAAAATTCTTCAATTCGAACCAGGATGTTTTGCTCAGTTGTGTTTGTCGCGTTGAAAATATTCTGCAGCGGAATTACTGAGTATATTTTATAATGAAAACTGTCAATACAATGTAGTACGAGTAGTCGAGTACCTTGGTAAAATAATTTGCTTGAGATTGTATGTCTCAAAAGTTAAAGAGTATGTTTAAACCGTATCGCGGATTCGAGTCCAAAACGTGCCACCAACCATTCAAAATGCGTTCTAAATGCATTAAAAATTCATTCTAAATCTATGAAGAATCTATTTTTAATGAATAGGGATCGGATTTATATGAAAATGCATATTTTTTTGTAATTCACATGAAAGGGTGAGAGTCAGATAGTTTTTCGTTTCACGCCATTCTGATTAAAATAAGCCCAACTTGTTTTCACATATTTCGCATATTTGAGGTATATTTGCATATTTCGACTAATTTCACAAAACTTCATGCATATTTCACGAATTACTGTTTTCATACTTTAATTTGTGATCTGATCTCTAATGTAGTCATGAATTGTGATGTTAGTAACAAGATTTCATACCAAAACGACATTTTAAAATTAACAAATACTTACTCGATAAAATTGTTTTCTTGTTTCGTTCATTCAGAAATTTTATCTTGAATTATTAATTGGTATGAAGGTCAAATTTAGCTTTAGCTCAGTTAGCTGAGTAAAACGATACCAATATTGATATTTTGCATATTTTTCGCATATTTTTGAAAAAAATATGCATACTTAAATTTTAAGCGCATTTTATATGCGCATGTTTTCCACTTTTTTGAGCATATAAATCCGATCCCTATTAATGAATTTTTAACGCATTTTGAATAATAATGAATCGAAAATAAATGCGTTCTATATGCGTTCTAAATGCATTAAGGATGCATTCTTAATGTTCGAGGAATGCATTTTTAATGTTTTTTTAACGCATTTTGAGTAATAATGAATTGAAAATGCATTGAGAATGCATTCTAAATGCATTAAAAATGCGTTCTGTATGCATTCTAAATGCATTAACAATGCATTTTCATATCATTATCACTCAAAATGTATTCTAAATACATTTAAAATGTTACAATTATAGTCATTCTGAGAAATTTTTTTTTTTCACCACTAGAGACGTTTTCACGCAACGCATCACAAATGCATTTAAATGTGTGACGAATGCATTTTTAATGCAATTAATGAGTTGGACACCGACTTTTTTAAAGAATCAGGGTGTTTTTGTTGCTCGTGGAATAACTATGATGCTCTCGTGCCTGTTTGTGAAAGTCAGACCGAAAATAATAGGAGGTTGCTAAAAAGTGCCCATCTTTGGCGTTCTCTATGTCTGTTCCTATGCTGTAGATATACGAATAAATGCTTGTTACAAAAGCTGTAGAATATACTCGTGTAATTTGATGGAAAATATTATTTGCTTCACGCATATATGCATAAAACGTACTGTCGCGTCGAGAAGTTCTAACCAAAAAAGCAAAAATGTGGATTTATCTGATTCGGCTTTAGGGATTTGCGGTTGGTGGATTTTAGGAGACTTGGGGGGGGGGGTGATGCTAGAGATGGTCCTTGAAGTTTCTGCGCAAAAATTTTCTGCATGAGTTTTCGCATTTATTATGGCATTTTTTTCGTCTAATAGCACTGGACTAGCATACGAGCGGACTCGTACTCTTTTAACAACGGTCACTCTCTTTGCTCATTTTTCACTCATATTATTTTTCCATCAGTTCCGATTGTGCTCATTGTATACGTACGTACGGTAAATTATTATCTGTCGAGTTGGTTTCTCTAAATTTCTGTTTTTAAAAAGGTTCTTTTGTCATTGTCAATAAAATTTTTCAAAACTGACGCTATAAATTCTGAAATGTTTTCCATTTTCAGAACTCCATTATGCCTACCTACGATTTTACCTGTTTTCTCAATTCGGTCGAAACAATCTTGAAATTTAGGGGAAAAAAAATTGAAATAGAAAAAGCGAAAATATACGAGTATACATACTTAATCGACTTACAGGTTTCATTATATAATGTACTCAATGACTTCGGCTACTTAATGTTTCATGAAATTGAATTTAAATTGCTTGTTTTGTATCTTGATTTCGTTTTTTTTTTTTTTTATTTTGTTGCTCGAATTTTTAAAACCCAACGATAATTCTATGACGGAAACGAGGGTATATTTTATTGCTGCATAATTTTGAATCTAAATTACTGTCGAGCCGGAATTAAATCGTCATATTTCACTACTGCACTGATTCTAATGGTGTGAATTATTATCGCTCGTTTATTTTGAAAAAGAAGTGAAATTATACAGGAAAAAACTTCAGAGCTCATAAATAGCCTATTTTACTGTTAGAGATAATGTTGACCTCTGTGTTATACTTCGACAATTTAAACGAAAAGTTATATGTGATGAACCTTAGCCTGCGTATTGAAGGTGTGGCTCCAAACGCGAGTAATTATACTCATATGATGTGAATTCTGTAGGATTTTCAAGTGCTGGGTCCCTCTGTAGCTACTGATTGACTTGCTAAAAATTTTCCAGCAATGAGAATAATAATCGGTGCGATATTTTATTGAAGATTTTGTAAAATTGTATGAAAGTTTCTTATAGTAATTTGCAACATTACTCAACAATCTCGATGAAGAGTCTGAGAAAATCAAAAGGCCGTTATACGAATTGAATTTTTTTATTTTTTTATTATTGATTAATTTATTTGAGTTATGAAAAATCTCATTTTTATTGTATTCAATTTATTTGTCATGTAAATTTTATAATTTTCTAAATCGGGTAAAATGTAAAGGTTATGACAATTTTCTAGTCAAAATGTTGATAAGTCACTGACGTACTTGCGGATTAAATTCTATTCATGTATTCACGCCAATTCACAAAAAGTGGCTGATATCTGGCCAGATTTTCTGTTAGCTGTTGAGAAGATACGTTATTTTAATTAGCTATTATCGTTCGTGTCGTATATCTATATGAGCATTTTTCAATTAATTTTTTTGTCAATATCGGCATAATATTTACCTATTATTGTGAATTTGGTCATTTTTTCACTCATTTAACGTACTATAAGTAATGGATGCTTCGGGTGAAGTGTGAATTTGTGAATACGTTCCAAGGAATTTTTTCCCCATCAAGGATACCCTAAAACTTTCCTACTGTTTAGAAATTTAGATAATTATAGGTACCATTTTACGATATCGTTCATGCGTTTCAAGTTAATATTCTCACCAATTTTTTCCACGAACAAATGAATTACGATTTATCTTAATTTATTTGTTCGCATTAAAATGGAATGTTGAAATTGGTCTGTTTAATATAGTAATGATTTTATTCTCGTTCAGTCGTTGAGAATTTCGGAGCGTCTAAATTTTTTTGAGAATTATTGTATTTCCTGTTTAAATGATTATAAATAAAATGAATTTTATAAAATTCGGAATAGAAAATGAGTAAGTTTTTAGTATAAAATTTTATAAAAAAGAACGATCTTTACATCTGTCGTATTTTGCGATGATTTTGTTTGTGTTTCATTCGTCGACTAGCTCTAGTTGAAACGGTAAGAAGGGTCACTCTACTCGTTGCTGTTGCCTGTAAATTTTCAAAAATTTCGTTCCATTCTTACTTCAACTTATAGATTACCATTACCACTCAATAAATACACAATTATGAGCAATCCGTTCTGCTATCTGCAACTGCATCGAGTGATTGCTATACTTCCTATTAACCTACCTGTCCATCTAAATGAGAGCCCAATGCCCATACCGTCATAAATCTCTGTTGGGTACGAACCGATGTGATTGAATTTGACGTTTATTTAAAGACAGCAGGTTTTCTCGTGAAAACCTGTTAGAAGTGCTCAGAATCGAAAGAGTACTGCGTACTTTACGAGTGACTCAAATAATAAGCAGTAATTGCACGATTAATGTAACTTTCGCTATAAAATAATGTAAACGCTCCGTGATGGCTGTGTGTAAGCATTATTTTCATTTACCAGACTTAATGGGTTTGATTGTCAGCTTATACCAAAATAATGTTCTCTGTATAATGTCTGCAGAAATTCATCAGAAAATCGTTGAAAATAGTTGCTGTATTTAATTTGATACTCTCGATACTGATGTGTTAATTAATTGCATTCGTAATGCCATAAGGCCTTTAATTATTTCAACAATACATATAGGTACATACGGTATACTTATTTTTTTTTTGTTCTTCAACTTTAACCTTGGCATTTAACTGTAGGTAGTTTGAATGAATTAATATCTATTATTTATCTATTAAACAAATTTAGCGGGACATAAACGTTCCTATTATTTTTATTTATTTTTTTATTATTTTTTTTTTTTACATGGCCAAAGATTTGAATTTAATGCGTTATAAAACTTCTTAATTACTCTCGAATTCGTGATTTTCATTTATTTTCATCATTCGTTGAAATTTATTCATCAGTATCTAGAAACAATCACGAGGGGCTATGAGAACAGGAAATTACGTTATGACAGTGTATCAAAACCTATATATTATGTGAACCCTTCACAACTGATAACGGATCGGATTGTCAGAGCTGAAAAGCTTTCATTGCGAATTTAGAAAATTATAATTACGTACTCGTATGTAATGTATTCAATAATTTCGTCCTTTTGATTTCGATTTTATTGGGTAAAAATTTGAATATAGCTACTAACTTGCTGTATTTCATCTTCCTTTGCTTAGTCCAACTTGACAGGGGTGTGCTGTGATCGCCCAAGGCTTACGAGAAATGACCGCTCCCCAGGTCAACTCGAAATTATGAACACCCCCCCCCCCCCGTGAGAAACATTTTTGGTATTCGGTCATCTTTAAAATTCTTTCCTAAATTTGAAAAAATCACTTCCCCCCCCCCCAAATCGTCAACGAGGAGTTGCTCCTCAAGATTGTGCCTTCACGGCACCCCTGCAACTTGACTTGGAAAAATGGGTCTATCGAGGGCTGATTTTCATTCTCTAAAATCGGCTTCTATAATATACCGTCATTTGCCAATGGCGGACACCTTCCCAGTAGCGGTCACCTTCTTTTTCATTTTTGTATATTTAGTGTTTAAACCGACTTATAATGAAACTGATGATGTCACATGGTAGCTGTTACCTATGGTAATGCGTTGAATCACTTAGTTAAATTTTTGCTCCATCCAATAGAAATATTTGGCCATTAATTATGTTCTTGTCAGTTAAAATATTCAATTTCGTAATTATTGCAAAGAAAAAGATTAGATAGTAAACATTTTTAAAACTGATAATATCTATTCCTGTGATTATTAAATAATGTTCCTTCAAAGCATCAATGATCCTAAACCATTACAAACATTGAATTTTACAGTTTTAGAATTATTTCATCTGTTTCAAACGTTTTTTTGAGGGTGTCCGCCATTGGCATAAAAGAAATATCAATTTTCCAATGGCGGACACCAGTGTCCGCCATTGGAAAATTCAGTCTGTTTGAAGGTTTCCAGTGGCGGACACTTGCTTTTATGAACAACTTGAGGCTGGAATAAATCCTATACCTACCATAAGCCCAAGGTATGAAGCCAAAGGATGACTGCCATGCCTTGTGATATCATTGAGTTTAATTGGATTTGTTTTTTTTTTTGTTTATTTAATTATTTGAATAATGAATATATCTACACAAATGTGCATGGTAAAATGTTTTCAATTTGTTTTTTATCCAGTTGTCTCTATAAGTGGATGTGTAGAGGGGAGTTGAGCCCTGGAATGGACAGAGGGTGAAGCCCCTTACTAGTCAACATCATAATTGAAAAATATAATAACAATTATTCACGTTTTTTTCTACATTACAAGCATTTTTTCTAGGTGTCCGCCATTGGTGTGTCTGCTACTGGAAAAATGAAAATTTTGATGTCCGCCATAGGCAAAATTTAGATAGTTGGGAAAAATGATAGGGTGTAATATGTGTATGGGTTACGGGGGCCAAAAGGGGAGAAGTTTTTAGAAGAAGGTGGGGGCAAATATTCAAGGCATCAAGCAAAATAATTGAAGCATTTTTCAGCAAGCTATGAAAAAATTAAGGAAAAAAATGCCTTAAGGTGTCCGCCATTGGCAAATGATGGTATATTGTTGAGCTTCTGTTTGTTGGATGAGTAAAAGAGTTGAAAATACTCGAGTCACATACGAGTTTATCCTGTTGAATTCTTATCATGCAGAATGACATTAATTGACAGAAATGAGAGTTACTGCATACTGGTATGTTCGAGTATGACAAAATCTGAGGAATCAGCGTTGGGTGAAAAATTTTTTCACCTCTATTAGGTCCTAAACATAAACTGTAATAGAGATGAGATTTTCTATTGGTATCTATTGAAACGAAACTTTCGACTCTCACAAACGGGTACGGTCTTTTTTTTTCTTTTTTTTTTTCTTTATCAGTGCGAGGTCTCGCAAATCCGATTCGCAATTCCAGTGAGGGAAAACTCCTTATAAGGGATCAATAGTCACCATTAAAGCTCGTGTTGCCTGCAAAAAAAATGTTAGTTGGACCACCACAGCGTTGTAGCTGTTCGAGTGTGGTTGGCCAGGCACTATTTAGCTGGAATAAAAATATCGACACACTTATCCAACCAATAGAAATCCGCATAGCAACCACCACGTAAATCTAAGACTCGATGGTGTACTGAGCGTCAATTACAGAGCGTTTGTTTTCATTCTTACTGTTGCAGGTGTTACTGGCTGATCCACTAAATAAAAAAAATACACACACACACCCAGTCATTCTTTTGAGAAGTGCGAGCCATTTTCGAAGCCACGGAAGGCTGTGTGCTCTGCAAAAACCGCACCTCCCAGCGTAAACTTTGGCCCCTTGTTGGGCTTTAAAGCGTGTACCCCGTTTGTAGAGAGTAAAACTTTTTGTGGGCTACACGAGCTCGATGGAAAATTCGAGTAGCGCTACCGGCGGCGGCGGCGGTAGCAGCGGCACGTCAGCCGCAAGTGCCGCCTCCGGTACCGCTGCGAGCACGACGGCCGCCGGCGACAGAGACGCCGCCTCCAAGTCGACCACCGACCGCGTCATCGACTCGATACCTTTTCCTCCTAGTCACAGGCTAACCATGGCCGAGGTGTACGACGCGAAGACGGGCAGGCCGCGGCCGGACGTGCTGAAGCAGCACTTCGTGGTCGAGGGCCGCGTCGAGGAGGCGGTCGCGCAGCGCATCATCGCGGAGGGCGCGCAGCTGCTGCGCGCCGAGAAGACGATGATCGACATCGAGGCGCCGGTGACGGTGTGCGGCGACATACACGGCCAGTTCTTCGACCTGATGAAGCTGTTCGAGGTGGGCGGCTCGCCCGCCACCACCAAGTACCTGTTTCTGGGCGACTACGTGGACCGCGGCTACTTCAGCATCGAGTGCGTGCTGTACCTGTGGGCGCTGAAGCTCTGCCACGCGAAAACGTTGTACCTGCTGCGCGGCAACCACGAGTGCCGCCACCTCACCGAGTACTTCACCTTCAAGCAGGAGTGCAAGATCAAGTACTCGGAGGCGGTGTACGACGCGTGCATGGACGCGTTCGACTGCCTGCCGCTGGCGGCGCTCATGAACATGCAGTTCCTGTGCGTGCACGGCGGCCTCTCGCCGGAGGTGCACTCGCTGGAGGACATCCAGAAGCTGGACCGCTTCAAGGAGCCGCCGGCGTTCGGGCCGATGTGCGACCTGCTGTGGTCGGACCCGTTCGAGGACTTCGGCAGCGAGAAGACGACCGAGCACTTCAGCCACAACAGCGTGCGCGGCTGCTCGTACTTCTACAGCTACGCGGCCTGCTGCGACTTCCTGCAGAACAACAACCTGCTGAGCATCATACGGGCGCACGAGGCGCAGGACGCCGGCTACCGCATGTACCGCAAGAGCCAGGTGACCGGCTTCCCGTCGCTCATCACCATCTTCTCGGCGCCCAACTACCTGGACGTGTACAACAACAAAGCGGCCGTGCTCAAATACGAGAACAACGTGATGAACATCCGCCAGTTCAACTGCTCGCCGCACCCGTACTGGCTGCCCAACTTCATGGACGTGTTCACCTGGTCGCTGCCGTTCATCGGCGAGAAGGTGACCGAGATGCTGGTCAACCTGCTCAACATCTGCTCCGACGACGAGCTCATGTCGGACGGCGACGACGGCGGCGTCGAGGGCACCGCCGCCAACCAGCGCAAGGAGGTCATCAAGAACAAGATACGCGCCATCGGCAAGATGGCGCGCGTGTTCACGGTGCTGCGCGAGGAGAGCGAGGTGGTGCTGGAGCTGAAGGGCCTGACGCCGTCCGGCTCGCTGCCGCTGGGCGCCCTCTCCAGCGGCCGCTCGTCGCTGTACAACGCGCTCTCGTCGACCTCCGGCTCGTCGTCGCCGACCGGCTCCGCGTCGCCGCACCACAAGATCTCCTCGTTCGCCGAGGCCAAAGGGCTGGACGCGATCAACGAGCGCATGCCGCCGCGCCGCGACGGTTCTCCGTCGCCGACGGCCACGCCCAGCGGCGAGAGCGGCGCCTCGTCGGCCGGCAGCGGCGCGCCGTCGCCGACGCCGGCCGCGGCCGGCTCGCCGAAGCAGGCGTCCGGTCGGGCGGGCCGGTCGGACGGCGGTAAGTAGCGGCCGGCTTGTGGTTTCGCATTACGTATTTACTTGAACGCGCGCTGTCTCAGTATTTTTTTTTCTCTTTTTTCTTTCTTTCTCACAGAGTCGTCGCCAAAATGTGAACGAGTGGGCTGATGTATTCAAACGTTTCGTCTTTTTCTTTTTCTCTCTTTCTCTCTCTCTCTCTTTCTGTCTCTCTCTCTCTCTGTCTCTCTCTCTCTCTGTCTCTCTCTCTCTGTGTGTGTCTCTCTCTCTCTCTCTCCCCTGGACTTCCCTTTATCAATTTAATTGTCTTTGTTTTTCCCCTAATTTTTCTCCCCTTTCGTATCGTATGTATTTTTTTTTGGTTTTCTCTTTTTTTTTCTCTTTTTTTTTTCGTATATTTCGTGCTAATGTTGTATTATAATAATATTGTTATAAAAAAGCGTAATTTTTGGCATTTTTAAATACTCGCCGAGAGTCGGAAACGATTTTACGATTGCGGCGACTCATTTGCTGGGCCAAAAAAAAAAAAAAAAAAAAAAAACGAAAAAAAACTATAATGCATAAAACGAAATTATTTACATGTAAAGTCGAATATAACTCCTCGCGCAGACCCATAGAAACTAACAAGTCATCCTTGCCGTTGATTAAAACCGTCTATTGCCATTTAGTTCAGTAATCAGCCGCCAGGGTCTTAACGTCTCTAAGTTCCTATCGACTTCAGTGTACTAATTTTTTTTATTCATCAGTACCCATTTTTTCTAAAAATACAAGTATGCTGGATTAATGTTACTTTTCACATTGCCCATTAAAAATAATAACCATAATATTATTATTTTAAATTTGATTCATATTAATTTTTTTGAAAATTCCTTGTACAAATATCGGTTATTATGTATTACCTACTGTTAACCTAAAGACAAGCAAACTGGGCGATGAAGATGCTGAATTCCCAGAAAAAGTATTAATATTTTATTCTGGTGGCTGATCGGGGCCTAAAATAGAATGGATACAAATATTACATCGGTTTTATTGGAGGCGAAGAGACTTGTTATATAGTTTCCATGTGTCTGTGCTCCTCATGAACCTCTCAAGGTTAAATTTCTAAAGAGTATAAAATTGTGGCTATTAAATCACTTGGTCGGAAATTTTGCTGAAAAGAAATTGTTTGCATCATGTTCCGCTAGAAGCGATAATTTCTTTGCCGAGGAAGGTTACCTGTATCCCCTTCGTCCTTAAAATCGGCGAATATTTTGACTCAAATTACAAATACAATTACGTAAGGGAATGCAAATTGATCGCGAGTGTACTTCTTCGGCAGCTTATGAGTAAATACACCAGGTGTCCACGGCTATGCGTGAAAGTGCAATGATCGATTGGTTATGAATTCATAGTTTAGAGATTGATTTTTATTATAATAATAATATTATTAACGTAATCGTTCGGACTTCGGACAGTCTTTTCGGTTTGTGAGGCCTTTTTAACATGAAAAAAATAATGACGCCTTTTGTTGAGATCTCAGGTAATATGCAGGGTACATACATGTAATGTGTTAAATATTTACGAAGTCATCTCCTTAATGCTAATTGTCAATTTCATAAAATCATAGACCACGTGCCAGATGAACAAGAAAACAAACGGACCTGTTTTCACAAAACCCATATTGATCTTCCAATTTGGAAGATGCACGTCTGTGACGCGTTCACGTAGTGTTTACTTTTTAGGACTGGTTTCACGGACACAACTAATTGTGACCTTTATATATGACTCGACTAGGAATTTGTGAAAAATATGAAATAAGCATCTCTAGGAGTGTCAGATTTGTTTTCTCCACGAAAATGTACCGAATGTAATTTTTTGTGAGATATACTCGTAAGTTGGAAGTAATTGAAATGAGAACTTCAACTTTCGAGGGAAGAATTGATCTTTTGAGCTAAATTATCTACAAAAATTAATCGAAAATATTGATAATAAAATTATTTTCCTGTGAAAATAAGGTTGTTTGTTTTACGTTATTGGTTTCTGACGAGTTATCATGACATTGAGTCAATTAAAAGACCAATGGAATTAGCATATGTTTAAAATTCACAACGATTTTAAATCAATCACTTATTAATTTTTTAGATTCGTCAAGTGCAAATTTTTTGAAAATTAAAACTGGCAATGTTCTATTTTCATTTAATAAAAAAAAAAAAAAAAACTCGACTGTGAATTTATTCAGAAATTTGTGATTGAATCAATAATTCATTCATCTGAAGTACGTATTAAAATTTTGGCTCAAATTTGGATTTCAATTTCGTAAAATATAAATCTTTTGATTTAAACCAAATAATCGCTCATCTCATTTCTACAATAAACTGAGCTTTCTACTCTTTGTTACGCACTCTGGAGGTACAAAAAAGCAAGAATTAATTTTTTTCCTTGATTTTTGCTTGAGTTGAGCATCTGCAGTGTAGGTAATGTTTGAAAAAAAAAAAAAAGAAGCATTTTTCAGTAATTTTTTTCCTTCTTTTTATACGCCTTTTTTTTGAATTTTGCGAAATTATTTTTTTAACCAAAAATATTTTAAAGCACTTTCTCCTTCATTTTTTTCAGCCCGCCCCTCGAACCGCCATCTTTTTTAATTTTATTATAAGTTTACTATAGTTGTTACCACATTAACTCGTTTTTTTTCATGTAATTTTTTTTCTCTGTTTACATGTGCAATAAAAAAAAAAACCAATATGAATATAACGAATATTGTACCATTAATTGTTTTGATAAATGAAGATCCTTTACCGTACGTCTATAGAAATATTAATGCAATAGTGATTTATTATCGCAATCCACTTTTGAATTCATCGATATCATAAACATGCTGTAGAATAGTGTATAACTCTTTCGCTTCCTGTGACTTTATTCTTCAATAATATATTAATGTATACATTTTTGTGTACTTTGGTATTTGGCAGTTTTGAATCCGATGTTGGGAAAATCATACATCGAGTCTTCAATATAATATCAAACTTTTTGTCCCATTTCTGAAGTTATTCGTTATCATTACCAATGAGATAACATCAAAAAAAAATTATGTCAGAATCGTTTAATGAAAAATCCAAAAAGTACATTATTTTTAAATTATTGATTGAATTATTTTAAAAAATTAGAAAAAAGGAAAGAAAAAAACAATGTAGAAAATATAAGAGAATTTCAAAATGAATCTTAATTTTTTTCATTTTCACTCGAATTATTTATTTTGGATCTCAAATTCTTGCCATCTATTTGAGTGCATAAGACGTGTACCTATACTTTTTTTTTTTTTTAATTTCTCATCCTATTATTTTACACAACTTTCTACGATAAGATTTATATTACTTACATTAACGTTTCTTCATTTACCAAGTTTGCTTTTTTTTTCTTCTGGTTATAAATACATGGTTTATATCCGATCGATGAATATTATATCATTTATTAAATATTTATGTTACTATGAAAATTTTCATTTTATTGCGAAATGGACCATAGTTTATTCTTCTGTTATTCTCCTTTAAGAAAATTCAAAATTTAATTATAAGTTCGTCTCTGCTTTCTTTGAATTAGCCACACTCTGGAAAAGTGGGGAAAAGAAGCGACTGATAAGCCAAAATCAAACAGTATTTGAATCTATATGTTCCTTTTGGAATTAGGTACCGTTTCTCAAGCAGTATTTTACAATCATGTATAGTCATTTTATGACTCATGTGAGACCTTACAATGAAAAGACCCTCTTTATAAATACTCTAAAATAAAACTTTCATCCATTTAGAGCTTGATGGCTGTTTGGTGTACAATACATTCTACAAGGAGTAGAATAAAATGAGTGAACTACTTGTGTGTACCTATATAATTGACATTTGGGGTTCCCGGATATTTTTCCTAATCCAATTTTCCTAATGCCATTTTTCCTAATGTCATTGTTTTCCTAATGCTTTTTTCCTAAAACCCTCTTTCGTAATGGTATTTTTCTGAATGACAACACTCCTAATTCAGAATTTAAAAGGTATATAAGATTTTTGTACATGATTCCTTTTATAATATTACTTTTATTTGTTTATTATTATTTAAATTTTATTAACATTTTCTTAATTTTTTAAATATTTTCTTCCAAATAGTTGATTTATTTTGACATTATTTTCAAGATAGTTTTTATTCAGACATACCCTCCTCCTAACAATTTGTGATGTTGTTGACTATGGAACCGGCCATTGTGCTGTGTAATGAGTTTCAACAGCTCACCTTGCCATTTTTTTCCCATTACGATATGGGATATACCCACAGGAAAAATGTCCATACGAAAAAAATGCCATTATTTTATAGAAATATACATATGTTTAAACTCTTAACGAAGTGACACGCAGGTTATTCAGCGTCATTGTGGCACCCATGTATTGAAAATGTAAGTAAATGTCTTTGTGACCCACCGTAAGTAAATGCTATTGTGGCACCCATGTATGTAGATTAGTGAATGTCATTATAGCACCCTGAGGCGTTGCCAAATATCTACCTTTCAGGGAGTTACAATGACATTTATTAATGCATATACATGGGTGCCACGATAGCATTTACTTTCAGTGGGTCACAAAGACATTTACTCAAATAAATTTGTAGCCTAGCTAAGTAAAGATGGCTCCAAACGAACCATAATGTGACGAAGTCACCCTTTTAAGTACCTACATTGAAGTTAATTTAAAAATTTGAAAAATACATATAAGATCAGGTTCAGTTTTGATTCGCCTGATTTTATTTAAATTCCCATTTAGCCAGCCTGCGCAGTCACAAAAATTTAAATTCTCATTTAGCCAGCCTCCACAGTTTCAAAAATTCAAATTCCCATTTAGCCCGCTCCCGCAGTCCTTAAACTTTAAATTCCCATTTAGCCAGCCTCCGCAATCTCAAAAATTTTATTTTCCCATTTAGCCAGCCTCCTCGTCCTCAGTCTCGATAATGCAAATTCCATTTAGCCAGCCTCCACAGTCTCAGAAATTTAAATTGCCATTTAGCCAGCCTCCGCAGTTTCAAAAATGCAAATTGCCATTTAGCCCCCTTCCACAGTATTTAAAATTTAAATTCCCATTTAGCCAGCCTCCGCAATCTCAAAAATTTTATTTTCCCATTTAACCAGCCTCCTCAGTCTTGAAAATATCGAGTGAGGCATTTAATAGAAGCTAAAAATATTACTGAGTACAGAGTACAGACTTAAATTCAAAAACTATTTAATTAATCTGATGAGTGAAAAAAAAGCCAATATTTAACTAACCCTTTGCAAAATCTTATTTTGCATTGTTGTCATGTTTTGGGTGCCACATTGTATCTTATTATCAATGGGTCACAAAGACATTTACTTGCAGCTCATGTATGTTTGTATGTAACACCCCGCACTCTGGTGGAACATACAAGGAACCCCCCAGTATGTAGGATGAGTTTGGATGTCAATGTGACTCCCGGGGTAAAATGTGGATTTGCATCCCCCATGCCCCCTAGACCCCAAAACCACAAATTTTAGCTAAAAACGTTGTGGCACCCAAATCCGGGTGCCACAAAGCAAAAATGGGTGCCACAAGAACATCCAATAAGGAAATTGGGGGTCACAATAACGCTTTACAAAAACATCCATTAGGGAAAATGTCCGTTAGGAAAAGAAATGAGGAAAAAAGGCATTAGGAAAAAGTGCATTAGAAAGTACCGTAACCGATATTTGGGGCACTTGTGAGTCCCTGACAAAAAATGCAGATTTCGAGGTCTACAGAGTAGTTTGAGTAATAGAAACCATTTATACACACCTCATGGACACCCGAGACCCACAAAAGGGTTTCACATTGTCAATTAGTACCTGGCAAGTGTTATCGATTTTGGGTCTCAAGTGCCGGCAACATCTCCCTACAGTTTCATACAAATAAATAAATAAATACTGGAATAATATAGTGGTGCGTTGTGGATTACCAAGTTCAAAATAAAAGTACTCAACAATGCTTTGATGGACTTGAGGATTTCAAAATGTAGTGAAGTAAATATAGCGAAAGCATCTCGAAAGAGGAAAGTCGTTTCGACTTCACTATAAATATTAAAGAAGCATTCCCCTGTGACCGTTTTATATAGGGTACCTGTATTGCTTTCCAGAATAAATTTTAAGATGTTCTTTAGTTCTATCCGGTAAAACGGGGCAAACGATAAATTATCCCTTTGGGTGTACCTGTTAAATTATTATCGGTAAATAGGATGGGGAAGGTCTGTAGTCGCGATTACGATCCTTTGCCAGCGTACCATTTTTCTTGATTTTTCAACATATCAAATCAATATGCGATGTAATACGTTTTCGAATCATATATTCATTGGGAATTTATTTCATATAATAAGTGGATTTATTTTTTTTTCACGTCGGCTCTTCCTTCTGCCGACTCACCCCGTCAAAAACTTTTCGACTTTATGCCTTCGACCAAAGAAATATCTTTATATTTCTTTGCCTTCGTAACTTTACCCTGGTGTGAGAATGACCAGCTGTTACTGGTGCTCGTAAGTTTATTTAACGTTAGAACTTTCGGGATAGGATGATTTTGTTTTCAATTTTTCGTACAAAAAATACCTGCAATAACTTTCGTTAACTTGTCTGTAGCCAAAATATGCTTCGATATTGTAAAACATTTTTTATCAACTTCTTGTGAATTGCTTTTGCAGTATATATATACATATATATATAGGTAATATCTGTCATAAAAAATTGTTTTCATACCTACCGAAAATATTTCAAGAGAGGGTTTGATGCGTGTGTACGTATATTTATATAGGTAGACAACAATGCTGATAGCTACAAAATGTTTATTATTCTGAAGGGTATAAGTACATTTGAAAAATAACTTTTATCAGTGCAGGTCAGGTTTTTCACCTGTTATATGACTTTCAGATAATCATGGCCGGCGATTTTTGTTTTGTTTTCCCTGTGTGTAGCAAAGTTCCTTTGATCTCCTGCACTCACCAACAACATCCCCCCTCCCTTCGCCCAACAAAAAAAATTAAAATTACCACTCGGAAAAAATTTTGAAAAAATTCATAACTGATAACAATTATTATTATCTTTCGTTTATTATTATATTACCTATTTATTTTTAATTTGAACCAAAAAAGTAAATTTTCTGGCTATGTTTTCCCTTTTCAACTTTTTTTTTTGTGTGTGTGTAGCATTATGTGCTCCGCTACATACCGTACGCCGGCCATGCAGATGGTAGATATTCCAGTGTAAGGCTATGACCTTATTTTCTGGGTTGTACTTGTTAAATCTAACTGCCTTCAGGTCTAATGTCAGACTCACAGACACATTATAAAACTAACTAATCATTGGACTTGATTGAGAAACTGATCTACAACAAATTGGTTTGTCGATTCGCCACCAAGCTCCAAGTTCTCATTGACTAAAATACAATTTATCAGGTTTCTTATTCATAACTACCCATATTTTCCAAAAATGAATTTTTGGGGGATTAATATTATAATTATAATATTCTTAAAATTTAATTCATAAATTGAAATATTTCATTTTTTTGAAAATTTTCATTGAAAATATTGGCTTCTATTATTTTACTGTTAACCTAAGCAAACTGCGTGAAAAAATCTCTTTTTGGACTTGCGGTAAATGCTTTAATAAAATCTCTCTTCAGCTATTCTTCACTTATTTTGGCTACAATCTCAGTTTTAACCTCATCATAGACACAAAGTTACAAGAAAATCATTAACTTGAAAATTTGAAATCAAGCAAAATCTAAAAATACTATTTTATCATAGCGAGTTGGCAACACTGTTAATTTCATTTTCAACCCTTATCAACTTTTGGTCAACCCTGACAACTAATTACTTTCAGCGCATGTCACATATGTGTTCCTTCGATTGCATCTGAGATGCCTTTAGCCACGTTGACACCCAGAAATTTTGTCTGCTGGCTATCCAGTACCATAAGCCGGGAATACACTTTGCGCTATTTCGCATTTCACATTTCACATTTCGTCATTTCATCCTTTTTCGCAGCTATTTCACGTTTTCACTGTTTTTCATGAAAAAGCTGTACACACTTTTCACATTTTCACCCTGCTTCATGTATTCTCCTTGTTTAAATAATTTTTTCGCCGAAATTTTCTTTTGATTTCGTCCAAAAACCGCTCAAGGCGAAAAACATGACGAAATGTGAAAAAATCTTTTTCACCCTTTTTCGTGAAAAAATTTTTCGCGAAAAAATGCCAACACACTTTTCGCGAAAAAGGATGAAATAGCGAAATGTGAAATGCGAAATGCGAAATAGCGCAAAGTGTATTCCCGGCTTTATGATTTGAGATGGGAGGTGGAGAGACTTGAAAATTCTCTTCTCATGTGACAGTTATAAGTATAAAAAGTAAATTCTCTGTGAGGGTGTAGGCTGTCAATATTAAAGGTCATTGACCTGGTAGACTTGATCCTCATCTCTCGTTCAGATATGAGAACACATAATGTAAACGTTGGTACGCTTTATTTTTTGGCTCTAATTTGGAATTATTTATTTCAAAATTGAAAATTATTCTTCAATTATGATTGTTTAACTAATTCCATGAAGCTATTACCATTTATTTCGTACTATTTTTTCTTAACGAAAAGAATTATTGTTTTTGTATTCACATACCAGTAGTCTGTTTACTCTTTTTCATTCACTCAATACTATAACTGCGATTATGTGTTTGTTCAAATAAGGGAGAACAAATACGTACCTATTGAAAATGCTTTATCGAACACTCTGTGTATTTGATAAATTATTCAAAAAATTGTCACTGAAATACTTATAACGACTGTATGCTGGTATCGCCTTGTCGATTTCTTCTCATAATCGTATATGTAGGTCGAGTTACTCGTATTTTAATTTTTCAAAGAGGTATTAGAAGAGGCTCGCGGTTGGAATAAACGGCCGTAATAATATTTATAGTGCTGTATTTGACATTGAGGGAGAAAATCGAGAAAAAAAAAAACTATATGTTTAAGGAAATGAAAATACAAAATCCGGTATTTGCTAATTATACGACAGTGAATGTTTTCTGCTGTATCGTCACATTCACACGTGGGAAGTAACAATTGCATTCGAATTATAATTGACTGGCAAGTTCTTGGGCTTGACTTCTAACAACGAGGAAAGTAACTATACGTCAAGACTCAAGTGTAACTCGCCAACTAGAACGCAACCCTGTATAACTTGTATGCCTCGGCGGTTGTATCTACCCAGTAGCGTGTTTTTTCCAAATGGCCCCTTTTAGTGGAGTTACGAGGCAAAGGGTATTTTAAATACGAATTTTTATGTATTGAGAGAGACTATGGTTTTGACCTAAATACGTGGTGTAAAATTAGATTTTATTAAGTAAGTGATGAGTACTTTTATATAGTAAATTGAAAGAGGAATATTTTTTGTTTCAAACATTTTCCTCTATTTCTTATTTAAAAACAACTATAGGTAGAATTTGAAAAAAAAATTTTCAAGTTTTTACGTACTTTCCATTATAATATGGTTAAAATTAAATTTTTTGAGAAAATGATGTAGAACTTTTTAGTGGTAAATTAAAAGAGGAATAACTTTTGTCTCAAACGTTTTTCTCTATCTCCCCTACCAACGATATTATAATAAGTCGAATTTGAAAAATTTCTCAAAATAACATAATTTATTGGCTTACAAGGTATTGTCAGAATATGATTGTGGGTTATAAAATATTGGTATAAACTTTGAAGGTGTTAGGGGGCTGTTCATAAAATTATGGAATAATACAACCACTAAGCCTCTGGAGGTTAACTGTCAGATGCACAGCTTCATAAGCTATCCGTGTCAATGAAAATGTCGTTTTTGTCCAAAATATGGGTTTACGAGATCTGAGAATATAGCAGTCGAAGAGTTTCTTACAAATAAATCAAAATTTTAGTATTTTTAATTATTTTATTTTTCACATTTTTTGAAAAAATTGTCAAAAAGTTATACGGAACTTTATCCATAAAAATAGTCTCTCCGTTGAATAAAATACATAATATTTTATGCCATACAAGAATCACAGAAAAAAGAAAACCTCTACGACTGTCGAAAACGGTTTGCGAATTTGGAATCAGAACTTTCGGTTGTTACTTTTGGAGAATTCACTGACATTGACATTGACAGATGATTATTTATAAATTCGAAGTGTCACTCGATTATGTGTGTTGTTTTATTTGGCTTGATACTGCATGTTATTGTAAATTAAAGGTTGAATACAGCGTGTTGAAAAAATTCTCAAGTGTTGATCGCGACGAGATAAGATTGAATTTTCTACTCGCTTTGCTTCTAATTTTTTATTTATACTTTAATTACAAATGACAGAAATAATATTTATTCAAATTATCGTTGATTTGTTTGGATGAGTTCCCTGTATTTACTTTTTTTTCTTTTCTTTTTAATACAATGAAGAAGCGTTGAAATGTGCAACATTTTCTGCTTCGTAAATATTATAATCATCTTAACCAATTTACTGTAGTACGGCGCAAATGAGGAATGAGGGCAGCTGGGATACAGCCAATAATGATATTTTTGTTATTTCCTCGATGTTAATTTTATCAAATATTATTTATTTTACTGGATTACTTACTTCTCTGTAAATAGGTCAAATATGAAAAATCAGCCGCAGTGATCGACGATGATCACGCGAAGAAACCTAAAATTGACTATTTTCTTATGGTTTATCAAATATTATAAAGGATCCTGAGGGTATTTAAGTTGAAATTCATATTTTTCAAAGAAGGTTTTCTAAGCTTAAGAAAATTTGGTCGTAGGTACTGTAAATAATTGTAATAATATATTCGGCAACATTGAGTCACGTTATGACGTGCGTTGATTAGAATATAAGCATAATACAAGTCGTTGATAGCTTTATCTGAAGATCTCTTTCGTTTTACAAGATGTTCTTTGAACTCTTAGATTAAATAAGTTTTCTCAATGTTTTTGCTCAACTTATTCAAATCTTACAGGTACGAACATATTTTTAGAATTTCAAAAATATAATTAAGTTGAATTCTAAGAATAATCCTAAAGTAATAATGATGACATTGTATTAGTATTTTGGACCCCCCCCCCCGCCATTAGAACACTGGTCGTATGCTGGAGCAAATTTGAAATATTAGAAAAAGTTTCCGTTGTAAAAAATGTTGGCAATATTATAGGTATAGTGTTATTTATGGAAATACAGCTTTATACAGAAATCTACATACAGGGTGTTCCGCCTCGAGTTCACCACCAAGCAACTACAGATGGAGCAACACGAATTACATTCATACATGATAGTTTCCAGTTTCCATACTTTTTTTTTTTACTTCATAAACTCATTACTAAGATATCTGAAACTTTCAGATTGCGCCATTATTTAGCCGATATGAGGTAGTTTAGTGATATCTAAAATTAGATCAATCGAAGCAGGCGAAGAAGAATAATAATAATGAAAAAGTATAAAAAGTTTGAGATATTTATGCGCACTCCAGTTTATTGTTTTCAAAGTCTAAGAATCCAACTTTTTTTCCCTGCGCCCTTCAGTTTGTTAGACAAAGTCTATTTTCTGCTCTATGTCGTCGTAATTAAATAAAAGCATTTAAAAATACCTTCAATTTTTCATTTTTTTGAAATTAAATGAGAAAATGTTATTTCAATAGGTACTTTGAAAACTTATATTCTTAACAGAAGACCAACTACTGTATCATATGGCATGAAAAGAGTTTTTAAAAGATTGTTAATCTTCTTATAAAAAAATAAGTTATTCTGATTTTTTCATTTTTGTTTCTATATTTTTCAAGGAAAAGGCCTGAAAATTAAAATTTTTTTCTGAGACGATTAACTTTCTCCTAAAAATTATTATTGTGCCATATAATATAGCAATTGATTGTGTTGAAAGAAATTTATTTACTTACCCAATGAAATTACATTTTTTCATTTAATTTCAGAAAAATGAAAATTTGAAAATGTTATTTATTTGAAATTTTTTACATTTTCAATCATCATTTATCTTTGCTTGCATCGATTGCTCTAATTTTTGAGACTGAGAAACTACATTATATTTGCCGACTAATGGCGCACATGTTGCCCTATCTACAATTGCTTGGTGGTGAACTCGAGGCAGAACACCCTGTGTATATATTTAACTATATTTCAGTATGTACATATAGCTTCTTTTAGGATCGGTATAACAAACACCAGCTACCTATTTAATGGAACATTAATCAATACCGCATGGTTAATACTTCGCTAAACCAGTAACCATTGTGTTTGTAATATCGACCTTTACACTTTTAGCCATAAATAAGCTTTAACGTTAGGTGCTGTTATTGCATTTGTTATGAGAAATATTAACATTTGAATCTCGGTGTGTTATATAATAACAATAATCGTATTTCTGTTACTACATCCTTAAATTAAAGTGAATTTATTTAATAATAATATTTTTAAAATATTTTTTAGGTGTCATGATATTCGTCCTAGGCTTCGTCTTATGCAGACTGGCAGTTAAGAAAATTATTTTACTAAAAGGCGGAACGTCGATTTATATAGAAACCTTCGGCTTATGGGGGTTTAAAATTCAACGAACCGTTCCCTTGGACGAAGTAAGTAGATTTTAGAATTATTAAATCAAAATACATACTAAGATGGCCATTATTTCTACTTGACGGGACATGAAATCAAATCGTCGACCTTTTTTTTTTTTCTTTTATCTACAGCTTACGTGTTCCGTCAGTCGTGTCAGCTCCAAAGGATACATTCCTTTAAAGCGGCGAGAAAAGGGCAAGTTATGGCCGAATTATTTGATCGATGCTAAAGGCGATTTTAAGGATCCAGACCTTTTCGACATGACGGTCGGATTACAAAGAGTTATCCATTAGTTGTAGTTTTTGCATTTTCGATATAATTATTATTTATTTATGTACTTGATATTTTTCGAATAGAAATTAAACTTTAAAATATCAGTTTCTATTGATTTGAACAGCACATTTTTTTTTCCCCCGCCAAGTTTTTTTCTCACTTCTCAAAACTATATTTTGGCATTTATTTATGGGAATATGATTTTAAATGAAAAATTGGGTACCCGTAAGCTATGTTTAGATTAATTTGTCGAAGAAAATTGACAGTTAGAAAAATGAAATTTTATTTGAAAATCATATTTTGTAATATTAATATTTGGAAATAATATTTATTACTCTGCCAAAAGAATTAATTTACCTCCGTTCTGACGTATTACCGATTCCGGTGCCAACGAAGGTAATTTTATTTCAGTTATTAAATTTGGAAACATAAAATCTTGCTGAGCATTGCGCATACTTTTGGCGTAATATAATGGACAGGTGAAAGCGTATTGTGATGCTGGCGAAGCGAACTGCATATCCTATGGCAAAAATATAAATTCATAAATCATCTTTCGTCTATTCGTGTATATGTAGTTATTTCGAATATGCACACCCTCGTTCGAAAAGTCGTTTCTCACACTCTCAGCTACAAAAATTGGAATTTGTTTTAATTGCCATTTGATTACCTTTATTTTCGGCTCGATCCACATTAGTGGCATTGCGGTGAAATATTTTGCTGGCGAACATTTTTCTAATGCCATTATGTCGGTATTCCATGTGCAGCCTACCAGCAATAATCCCTGCGTGTATGGTGAAACGCATTAATCAAACATTTTTCTGGATTCACTGTATGCGTAAGCTCATGTACGAAATGTGAATAATTTTGATGGTATGCAGAGTTTATATCAATGGGAAATGCAGGGGGGCCCAATGAGAGGGGTGTGTAACATCCTCTCAGAGCCAATCTTTAATATTGGATTGTTGTAAAAATTCAGTCTTGTTGTAGCTGAAAATTGAAATTAAGTGGAAAACCCTCCGTAGCGGATCCAGAGCTCCAATTTGGGGGGGGAGAAATCCAAATTTTTTCAAAGCATGGTAAATACTAAAATGGTGAGATTGTTTTTTTTTTCAATATAAAGGGGAAGGGGTTCAAGTGGATTATCGGTATATTTTTTTGGATTTGGGGGGGGGGGGAAATCCCCCTCTCCCCGTGGATCCGCCACTAAAAAACCTTCAACTTGGGGAATGTTGAATATATTTTTAACTGAAGTCATAAAGGGTCTAGCAGGATAAGATAGGTGAAATGACCTTTTTCGAATTTCAACCTTAAACTTGGGGGTCAGGTTGACAATGATGAAAAACTAATTCAGCCCAAATTTCAGCCCCCCACCTCAACTGGTTGCCCCCTGGGGAGTGAAAATGTGTTTGGCCATTTTGAAGGTTTTTTGCCCATAACTTTTTTCATAATTGTTCATTTGATTTGAAATTTTTATGGTAGTTAGTCCTCTATGAGCTCTATCTACCCGCGGTTCCACCTCCAGTAGTTTTCCAGTGACTCCAGCTGGAAATTTTGGAGCTTCTTACCCTATGGAGTCTACAAGTTGAAATTTTCATTGATGATAACTTATTCAGTCTACATTACACCCATATAATTTGTTTTCAGAAATTCAGGGTAGACAAGGTAGTTTTTTGGCATTGGAATATCAATTTTTTCCAGTGGCGTCTGCTCTGGGTGTGCAAGGTGTTCACTGCACACCCAACCAAATTCAAAAAGAAATTTTGTCTGTGATTATGGTGATAAATAAATTATGTGTATTTTGTAAGCATATGGCATACATTAGATGGTGTGACAGAAAATTCAACGTAATAAATTTTTATTCAAGACGACAGAAAAAATGGTGCCCACCTGGGGGGTTAAGTGGTGCAGTCGCACCAGGCCTCACAATTTAGGGGCCCCATCAGATGGGAATTTTGACCGCCCTTTACTACCAATATGTTGAAAAACATGGAAGTGAACAAAATTATGAGGAGGCCACTTTGCTGAAAAGGGCCTCACAAGTGATCTTGCACCACCTATTTCAAAATACGTGTGCGCCACTGAGAAAAACCTTGGTTTGAAGTTCAACATAATAAATTAAATGTACTGAAATGAAATTTATCAGAGACAGATGTAGTATTTTTTTTTAAATTTCTCCTTCTTTTGAAGTTGAAAAGGTTAAAACAATGATCTTTTTACTGAGAAAATATATGTATGAGTGCAATAGTGCATTATTGCAATAATTTTCAAAGTTACAGTAAGGTAACTTTTTTACCAACTGATGCAATAATCTGTTCAAAGGTGACTTCTTAGTTAATTAGTGAAGAAAATACGTACATAAAAAAAATGGATGATAAGATAAGTTAATCATTTTGTTAAGTAATGGCAGTGTAATAATATCTTATCACTAATTTTTCTGTAGTGCAATGTGTGGTTTTCTTTCATTTCTTTCCTGAAATCCCAATTGGTGAAAATCACAATAAATTAGTGTTACCTAACATTTCTGGATTCAAAAATATGAGAAAAAAAAACACACATTGCACTGCAGAAAAATTAATGATAAAATATTATTACACTGCTTTTACTTAACAAAAGGATTAACTTATCTTATCATCCATTGGTAGATAGAGCTCATAGAGGACTAACTACCATAAAAATTTCAAATCAAATGAACAATTATGAAAAAAGTTATGGGCAAAAAACCTTCAAAATGGCCAAAATACATTTTCACTTCCCAGGGGGCAACCAGTTGAGGTGGGGGGCTGAAATTTGGGCTGAATTAGTTTTTAATCATTGTCAACCCGACCCCCAAGTTTCAGGTTGAAATTTGAAAAAGGTCATTTCACCTATCTTATCCTACCAGACCCTTTGGAAAAAATTGTTGTTTAAATTGACCCAATTACACCCCTCTCCCCCAGTTGATACTGCTAGGAGGGTTTCGAAGAAATGTGTGGTAAAAATTGTTGAAATTGCTTATTTTTATTATGAAATGAATTACCAGCATTTTTTCTCCTCATATTTAATGAAGTATGGGACACTGTATAATTGCAAGTTAAGTTAGAATTTAATAATTTTTTTAGTAGCATGGAATTACGCGTCAATAAAATTCTCAATTATTCTCATTTATAAGTTTTTACACATTTCATGTTACTGTGTACAGATTAACAAATTCATAACTTACCCAAACAAACAGTCCAAACGAGTTGTTCTTCTTTTTGTTCTGCAAGGATAAAGAAACGTGCTAATAACTTCTTTTTTTTTCCAGAAATTAAAATTGATGAAAATACCATATTTTTCTTTTCGAGTACCAGCACAATAAGTTTAATTCTATTATTTATCTTACCTTCAAGAATGCATTCCACTCTCCATCATAATTTGAAGTGTCATCAAATTTTGTCACTTGCCAGTGTAAATAAACTTGACGTAAGGAAGTGCTTTTGAATTTTGCATAATTCAGCTTGAGTGTTGTTAGAAATCCTTTTACATTGAATATCCCTGGCAGCCACATTATATCCGGTAAGCCATTGTGAATCCATTTGTGGATGAATAGCAATCTTGATGAATAATGAAAAATATAATATATTCATTCAAAAATATAAATATAAATTAAGTATCAAAACTAGTTTCTCACTTGACGTTCAAGTTATGCAAAAATAATTGTAAAGATTCTGGTACTGGGTAACAGGCCGTATTCCAAGAACTTGGAATTTCGTCCTCGTAAATTTCATTCCAAATTTTGGCTGTTAAAGATGACCAAGCAGTTTCTCCCCGAAATGCAGTTCTAAGGATTTTCAATGTTTCACCCATTCTATTGATCAGTAGTTGATACATTGAAATTTCCTGATTAAAAACAAAAATTACTCTTACTTTTTCTCTTGGGTACACTATACTTATGTATGAAATTCAAATTTTAGTTGGTGTATGAGACTATGTTGCTTGTGTTCTGATGGTGTGTAATTACTCTCTACTTCACATTACGCACAAACTGACCAAGTTCCATGAACTGTCTTGTAGTTGAGACATTTTAATAATCAAAGTATACTTGAATGCTATTTAATTACTTGTTTTAGAAAAATTTGCCAAATTTCTCCAGCGCAAGGTACAAAACTTTGGTAAATCTCTTTGAATAAAGACGTAACAAATGAAATGTCATCAAGAATTTCTCCATTTCCAACTTTTTTTTCTTGCGAATTATTTTGTGACAACTGCAACATTTTTCTAAATAGCTTCCAAAACTGAAAAAAGTTTGTTGGAAAAATTTTTTACCAATTCGTATTGAGAAATTCAATGTAGCATAATGTGTAAAGATTTCACTTGAATTGTGTCTTGAACATTTGTAGTCGCAATCAACTGATCCATTTTCATATTATTCAATAAATTATTCTTCGACAGACCTTGGAAGTATCTCAGAGAAGAGTTGTAAGACAAATCTGCTGGTGTCTCAAAATTTAAATCCGAAATTCGAATATTTGTAGGTCTATTTTATAACACATAAAATGTATTTTAAGATTATACTGATTCAGTTTACTGAAAATTAAAACTTTTATTTTTATTTTTGGGGAGTATATATGAATAACTACGAGTAAATTTGGTTCATGAAAATTTAAATTTTCAAAGCTTATTTACTCGTACTTACGAGTATATTCTAGATTTTATTCATTACCTTTGAATTTCTTCGATTTGCAAACTTCTGATAATGGAAGATAGAATTTTTTTGTCATATTCGTCGAACAGACAGGCACTATAATTGCATTTATCAATTAAATACTTGAACTCGTCAATAAAATCGTTGTCCTCTCCTTTGAGCAGAATCTGCTTGAAAACAGGGAAATTCTCAGTTGGCACTATTGGTTTAAATTTTGATCAAGTTATAAATAATAATTATTTCGAAATAAATTCACCTGAATTAGAGATGTACTGATGGAAACATTGAATCTCATCACTCGACAGTTCCAATTGGTCGGGAATATATTATGATTTTCCAAAATTTTCATCATAGCATGACAAAAGCACACCAGAAAAAAATAAAAATTCCAATTCTTGACGTTTCGATTTTCCTCTAGGATTTGTATGACTGATGGTGAAGAACTGGTGTACAGGTGATGTAAAATTGTGGATAAAAATTTTGGTTCCTTCATCATTACTTTTGTTCCTGGGCACAGTTTTTGAAAGAAATGAATTAATTATATTAGGTATATAATTATGTTATTATTGAAGGTCAATTTCATAGCTGACAGGTTTAAGAAAAAATTGTAATTTTCTTCCCGCTGGCTTATGTAATAAATTGACTATACACTTCCAAAAGTCACCCATAAATATACGATTGGTTAGTTTTGCAAATGCTATTTACTTTCCACCAACAACTAACTTGAAATAGAAATTTGTAATAAAAGATGACCTACCATTTAGTAAAATTGTTGTTGGGAATTTTGCAAATGGAACAGCTGTCATCCATAATTTAAACTGAGGATCTATCTCACTTTGCTGATGGATTCGATTGAAGAGGAATGTCAGTTGCTGAGATGCACTGGGCAATAGGTGACAATTTTGAACAATTATCCATTCACCATTTGTTATTGATGAAGAGTTAATGTGTGATGAAAGTGGTATCTGCAAAATTAGAGGATAACACTATGTGGTTTCGAATTTATTTAAATTGACTAGTTTTTACTTTTTCGTTAGTTAATCTGGTTGGAATTATTTTAAAGGTTAAAACCATAAATTCAATGTATCATATGACAAAAAATTTTTTGATACATTAAATCAATTTTTTTTTTAAATTAATTTGAAAGTGCTAAAAATAATTCAACATTCAAACTCTGTAGCTTACCAATTTTTTAGTAACAGGTAAACATTTTATGACATCTTCAAGACCCATTTCATCAGCCAAAGTTTCGATTTCTATGAGGGGGTCAATATCATAATCAGCGAATCCACATATTATAGGCATTTTATTCCCAGAATTTTGGTAAACATCGTATAAACTGATGGAGGGCGTTTCGTCGCCATGAAGAAGGGCATCTTCTATGAATTTCTGAAATCATTTTTTGTTTTTAAATTATGTATAATTTGGAGGGAATGATCATTTGGACATGGGGCGTGCAAGACGTATGTACGTAGTCTCCGTGGCACCAAAGTAATTGCGAGGAAAAAACTGGGACAATGAAGAAAAATTTAGGGCGTCAAAAAAATTGAAGGGAGCGAGGGGAGGAGGAATGGGGCACTAACTTATGAAAAAGGGGCCCAAAAATACGTCTCTGCGGAGGCAGCCCAGACGATCTCTCGAATGCGCCTGCATTTGGAGAGGGTTCAAACTTACTTTTACTGACGTTAGAAATCCATCTGTACCAACTGTAGCTTTCAGCCTCGTAAAAACTGCACCTTTCTTTTCTATTCTTGAAAAAATAGATTTTAATTCGAACATTGCTTGATTGTATTGATTAAATAGCTCGGGGAATCTATCAAACCTTTTGAGGAAATAGATTTGGAAAATGCCAATAAGTAAATTATTTCAAATCTTGATTTTTGAAAAAATCTAGCCTTATCTTTACCTTTTTAAGTAATATGGCGGAATGTACCAGTTGAACTTTTCTAACTCTGGCAAACTGAATGAACATTGACATAGAGTTTTTAACATCCGAAAGTTTATGGGAAAACAATTCATTTCGGTGGACTGAAACAAAGGCTGAAAAAAGTGGAAGAATTTTTATTTGTGTCTCTAAGATTGGCATGGTTGAAGGAAACTTTTTATGGCTTGGTTTGCCTTCAAAACATTAGCCTTTATAGTTCCCTAATTTTTTGTGTTTTTTTTTTTTGTATAAATTATTTATTCTCAAAGATGGTATTTTTTAAATGTAAAATTGCTTTTATCTACTTAAATAAAGCAATCAGCCTGTAATTAACTGATATAAAAAAGTATAGTAATAATGATAGTTCTTACTTTTTCTGACGACATTTCAGTAGCAATTATGAAGTATCCTATTAGCAGATGTCTGTCTTCTAAAACTATTTCCAATTCTTGGCGCAAGTGAATAGTAAAATAATTGTGTACAAAATTTATTCGTTCCTCCATATTATCTGATTTTTCACTTTTCTGCAATGCCTTTGAAGAAATACATTTTTTATAAAAAAGGAGTCGCGAAGGCGAAGATGAATTCTCTTGCACATCAATTGTACGAGTACATAAAAAGGGTTCATTAACTTTTCATGAGCAAAAATATTTTCAAATCAAACTTGAAGCATATCAATTTTCATATTTTACATAAAATGCTGAATTGGTAAGCTCAATTTTGTAAGCTCAATCTTGTAAGCTCAATTTTATAAGCTCAATTTGTTACTCAATATGTAGCTTAATTTGTAGCTCAATTTTTAAGCTCAATTTTGTAAGCTCAATTTTTAAGCTCAATTAATAGACTCAATTTGTAGCTCAATAAGTTGCTTAATTTGTAGCTCAATTTTTAAACTCAATTTTTAAGCTCAGTTCTGTAAGCTCAATTTGTAGCTCAATATTTAGCTTAATTTGTAGCTCAGTATTTAAGCTCAATTTTGTAAGCTCAATTTATAGATTCAATTTGTAGCTCAATATGTTGCTTAATTTGTAGCTCAATTTTTAAGCTCAATTTTGTAAGCTCAATTTTTAAGCTCAATTGATAGACTCAATTTGTAGCTCAGTAAGTTGCTTAATTTGTAGCTCAATTTTTAAACTCAATTTTTAAGCTCAGTTCTGTAAGCTCAATTTGTAGCTCAATATTTAGCTTAATTTGTAGCTCAATATTTAGCTTAATTTGTAGCTCAATATTTAGCTTAATTTGTAGCTCAATTTTTAAGCTCAATTTTATAAGCTCAATTTTGTAAGCTCAATTTATAGATTCAATTTGTAGCTCAATATGTTGCTTAATTTGTAGCTCAATTTTGAAACTCAATTTTGTAAACTCAATTTTTTAAACTCAATTTTGTAAGCTCATTTTGTAAGCTCAATTTGTAAAATTTAGGAGCAAGAATAGGCTTCGTCCTGACAGACTTTATCATAATTATGATAACATTAGACGCACTAGGACACGCACAAAATCGAATATCCCTAAAATCGAGTAATAGTACTTGAAAGGTGCGGAAAAATGAGATCTCTCTTTCAGGAAGAGCAGTTTTTGATTTAAAAAATTTTCAAGTTGTAACTTGTATAGCTCTTATGTCGTTCAGCTATAGGTCTATTGTAAGTCAGATATTGCAATTAAATATTGCTCTAAAACAATATTTTTAAAAAATCACTTCAATTCGAAGCTTTCAAGTTTCTCAGAAACTCATTTCCCAGCTCGCAGCACAAAATCGGGTAGGGAAAATCTATTCGGAGGTACGGGTCGCTTTTATATTACTTAATATGATGTACGATAGTGAAAATTTTATGGACGTAATAAAATATTTTTACCTGCAGAAATAAAGAAACGAACCATCGATAGGAGAATTCGTAAAAAGAATTCAAAGCGTTTAATTTGCGCAGAGAAAAAAATATTCTGGTCGTAAGGGTGGATATTTTTTTGTAAGGCGTATACGCCTGTCGTAAAGTTTCTTCCGCGAACAAAGATTTTTTCTGCTTTAAACGGATTTCTTCCAATAAATTCTTCAAGGTGAAAAAAAAAAAAAAGGAAAAAAATTAGTGAGCTTAGTAATTTTTTTAATTTTTTCCCCTTCCATTTTTAGCTCACCTTAGAATCGTCCAAAGTTCTCAAAGCTGTCTCATCTTCCAGAATATTACTGTTGGTAATCGATAGAACGTCCAAAATTTTATCTTCTGTTTGAAACAAGGATCTGTAGTCGTCAACACATTTTGATAGTAAATCTTTATTTTTCGTCTCCAAGTCTGGTGCATCGACTGATATGATAATATTTAGCAATCTATTCTCTAGTTCTTGAGCAGCCATTTGAAAATTTATCAAGGTCACCTGTGGGAATGCAAAATGAAAGTTTCATTCGTATAATTCGCACATTTTGGGTTGAGCCGGAACAGCTGTTGACCTGTGCTTTCGTTGGCTTACTTTATTATAAATCGATGCACGAAGACCACTATAATGGAGGGTTGTAATATAGAGCTTGGGAAATTTATTACAAACCATCCTTCTATTTCCCACTTTCAGGTGCTGCGAGCCATTAAATTCGACCATTTTTGGTCGAATGAGGGAGCCTGGCAAAATTAAAAAAGAAAACGAAAATGACACTTTAACCCATTATATTTTCATATTTACTTGCAGTAAAAAATGTTTTTACTTAGTAAGTCATTATCTTCTACTGGCATCTCTTCGATCAAAATCGGTCTGTTGAGATCGAGCAATTTTTCAAATTTCTCAAAGAAATTTTCATCGTCAGCTTTCAGAATTTCGATTTTATTGTCACCAGATTCTATGTACTCAATAAAATATCTAGCCTGTTCTGTCGGTAAGGTAATTAATATAAATGAATTACTTATGAGATTAAATATGAGTGTCTACAAGTCATAAGTCACGATTTTTCGAATCAAAAAATCGCGAGTCATGAAAAAATCAAATCAAATTTTTATATTGCTTTATTTTATTTTTTGATTTGTTAGTAGTCTATTATAATTTTTTATTTATTTTCATTTTTGAGCTATTGAAAGTTCTGCAGTTTCTCCAAATCACATTTTTTATTCATTGGTCAGAGCCTGAGGATGACAGTAATTATTAAAGCATCGCTATTTTACTTGCTGTTTTTCAACATTACTGGTCTTTTGTGTAATGCTTTTGCCTCTTTATCATGCAAAAAAGATTTTAAATTTGTAGTAGGCTACCTACTAATTGGTTTTATGAGACTGAAAATTATTGTAAATATATCTCACCCCTGTCCCCTCTCCCGCCATCTCATAGTTAGAAATTCAATAATCCCATATTTTGTAAAAGTATTTTTCTGAGGACACACACTGAGGTTCTAAACTGGTGCACTACAATATTGCCAGTGGTACCATCTTTATAAAATTCAAAATGTGTCAAGTTTTAAGAAAATCACTGTTTAATATGTTCAAAAGAAATACCTTGAGGATCGATAATTAGAGGTGTATGTATCGTTTTTAAGATAATCGCATAATTATCTACCGACAAAGGATCAGTTGGTAACCCACTCATGCTCCAAAGTCGAACTTCGTCTGTATTCACAAATGTGCTAGAAAATGAATAATTTTTGGAAATAGGCAGCTCCATTTGTACGCCCAACTTATACCAGTATTCCACTATTGCCTGTCGATGATCAAATAATAAAATATTAATAAATAAAAATCGTTAGATGAGGGGAGTATTTTTTTAAAATTATTCCAAAGTTACTCTTTCTTCTTTTTTTTTTTTGTAATTATAAAAATTCTCCCTTAGAAATCAGATGGAAATTTTTGTTATCTTACATTTCTGTGATCAGATGGGTACATGGATAAATAAGTGATGAATGCAGATGATAAAAATATGTCACCTATTGACCTTGTTAAATCTTTATTCAATTCTGTTTCCAGTTCTTGCCATCTTAATTTTTCATATTGTAAACTATCTGGAAATGAAAGAATCTGTCATTTTCTATTATATTCAATACAAAAATATACTAAACTGGTACTAATCTCTTGAATTCAAGTTTGAGATTTCAACTTTGAGACATGTATTTAAGGTATTTACATTTACACTAACACTATGATATAATTATGTGTAATTACAAATACCACAAATACATGCTATGAAATTTAAAAGAACCAACTTGACTAGTAATAATATCACAGTTCTCTTCTTGTTACTATATACTTACCTAAAAGTTTACCAGCTCTTTCGAGTTTTAATGTGCATACATCTATCGAGTCCTCAAGCTCCTTTTTTTCCTTAGTTTTTTCTGCTAATTCATCTCTGAGAACTTGTAACTGGGACATCACCTGTATTTCAAATTAATATAGGAGTTGGCAGATTCATTAAAATGGAATAACTTTAGGGGCTAATTATATAGTAATATCTGAGCTGTGTTAAAGATGTAGTCCAGTTTAGTATTGGTGAGGGGTTTGGGCCAAGTCGTTGCAAAAATAAAGGTCTCTAGTGGTTTTCATTGTTGTCATACATACAAAAGTGAAAAGAGAATTGTGAATAAAGACTCGACCGTAAATAAAATTTAATAAAAACTTAACTTCTCTCGGACGAATTTAATTTTGCTAGGACTGAGCAACTTGTTAAATAGTTGAAAAAATATTTTACCTCAGTCAGCTGAGTTCGTTTTTCGTTCAATTTCTCCATTTGATGCGCAAAGTCTTCTTCTGCTTTGGCTAGCTTGATTTTTTTCGGACGCACAATTTTGATTACTCGATCATAAATTTCTATTGCTCTAACCCATTTGCATAAACCCTCGCAAGCGTTGGATACTTTCTTGACAATATCCGGATCAAAATCTGGATGTGTAATAAATCTGAGGAACAAATTTTTGTTTAAATCTATTTATGGCTTTTTTTGCCCTAGTCAATTACAATTAGGCAGTATTAGGCTATTGCTTATAAGTGACTGTTGTTGAGATAAGGTTTGGTGTACTAAGTGAGTTCATATCAAAAGCCAAAGTCGCTTGAAGCTTCAGATTAATGAATGTAGATACTTGCACTTGCTATCTACTTTAGGTTTGTTCAACTATCGATTCCTGTTCTCAATTTTTTTACCTGTTCCTAATAATGCTCATAATATTCGGATCTATGTTTTCCTTATCATATGATTTCAAATTATCCAACAGTTTTGCATCACTCAATAATTTCAAACACGTTGACCAATAATCTTCTATTATAATGCCAGTCACTTCAGTTCTGCATTCTGGTTTCATGTCTTTCATTATACAAACTGCTTCTAAAACCTGGAATAATTGTATATGTACTTACATTTTTATACTTGCTGAAAAACTCACAGAATAAGAACATATTTATCTAATTTACTAATTTCACTACAGACGGTGGATTTTTCATCGCTTTTATGACAGTAATGTCTGAGCATTTCAGAGTATTTAGAGCATTGGTGGCACTAATTAACGCTGGTTCGGCTTCTGACAAATCACTTTCACAGTCATCTCTTATGGCTTGGGATGCTGCAGCTGCTTCATTTGCTAATGCTTCGTCAGCAGCTACAATCTAAATATCATGTTTGCAAAAGAGTGAAAAAGTCATTTTTTCATAACCATGAAAATCGTATGGAGACTATAACAACTATAATTAATATTTCATTGTTATCTCAAATACCTCTTTAGCTGCTTCGATATTCATAGTGTTTTGTTCGATCTTAATCATCAATTTTTCAGTCGCATCAGATGTTTTTAACAATTTGGGTTTTAAAATTTGAAGTTCATTTTGCATTGCTGTCACCTATAAAAAGTTGACAGATTTTTGAAATTTTTGAATTTTCCTCGACCTCGGGATGGAAACATTAAAAAACATTTGAATTTCGACTAAAATCTCGAGCGAATTGTGGATTTTGGTCGAAATTGAAAAAGTATAGCTTCCGGGTGTTTTTCTTGGTAAGCAAAATTAATTAACCCATTTTTTTGCTGCCATATTTTACATGTACTCGTATTGTCGTTCTTTTGCTTTCTTCTTGAGATTATTTACCTGAGAAATCGTGAATGAATTATTTAAAAAAAATTTTTCCACGCAAAGCTATATTGATAATGGAAAAGTTTTTAAACCATGAACCTACCCCATATTGGAGTACCTATAAGCCTTTTAATTTTCTAGGTGAGCAGTGGCTTTCATCGGATAAGGCAACTTTTTCAAAAAACTGAGCTCTTCTAAGGTTCAATTATACACGCCGAGCCCTACTTACAATAAAAATATAGTATGTCCCAAAATGCAACTATCGCTGAGGAAATAGACTTTAAAGTTGTGGTGCTACATAAGAAGGCTATTTACTTATAAAAAGTGTTTCGCTGTTCTGTGGAATTTGAAAAATAGGACTTATTCATGTTCAAAAAATATGTAGGTACTTAATATCTTAATGGTGGTACAGTACTTATGAAGATGAAATATGGAAATATGTCAGCCAAAATTATCCATAAAATTAAGGAATTTTATTACCAAATATTGTCTGATAAAATGATATTGAAGAAAAATAGGTACATATTTTCATAAAAAATGAAATTTTTCCGACTGTTTTTTGGTTGAGTTTTCAACCTTTGAGTTATGATTTTTAAATGTTTTAGTTGAATGATGACTTTATGGATTTTTAGAGTTACATTTTCATTTTCCATTGAATATCTGTTTTTACTGACGTGCAAAATTTGGATCTAACTTTGGCGGCTAATTTTAGCCATAAAAAAGATACCGTCGAATAGGGTGACTTTACATTCAAGGGGTGACTTTGGCCACTTCGTTTTAGCCCAATAAATAAATTGCCAGGTAAAAATTAAAACCGAAATACGATTTGGATAGAAGCAGGTCGAAGGAGAAAAAGAAAAAAAAGATCGCCGCTTCTACCTCACTTCACCAAGTAACAGAACAAGAAAATAAAGCGGCGATATGGTTTTTTTCCTTTTTCTTATTCGTCTTTTCTTTTTAACCACAGGCACCCAAAATATTCAGTTCGGTTTCACACGGTTGAAGTTGGAACTTGACTAGTTTCTTTTCAATCGTATGTCTGAGTACAAATATCCTCAAATTTTGCCTTCCACCCATCAATAACCCGTCAATAACAAATTGATGGGTAAAGTCGCCTCATTGAGGGGTGACTTTACACAAATTTTTTGAAAAATCATAAAAAATCGAAGGAAGGCTGGAAACTCAAACTTTTTTTTACAAATGTGTTGAGAAATGTTGGACCAAAATTTCAAAACCAAATTCACTTCAGTAGCTTTAAAATTGGAGTAGTTATTAAAGGACAAAGTTGAAAAACATTAAAAAAGTGTGTAAAGTCGCCCCATTCGACGGTACGCTAAATCAAAAATTCTGTTCTATGCATTCTCAAGTTCAACATTCCAAAAATCACAATCTGTTCATTTGCTTTATAGTATACAGAGAAAAATACCAATATTTTATACATTTTTTTGCGTCCGGTAAAACATATAACTTACCCTTAACCATTTCTACAAAAAAATCACTGGTGTTATCCACAATTGGTTTTCGAATAGTACAGCCGAAAATGCGATAGTCTACCTTTCATTTTTCTCCAAAAATTACGTCTTTTATTTTGGTAAGATGGTAACCCACTGCCCAAGCGTGTATAAAATTTTCAGTTATGCACGGTATAACCTCGAAAAGCCATTCTGCGACCAAAGATATAGTAGCCTCCAAATTCTTTCTGCGTAAATTTCGTACGGCTTCTGCCAGATTATTTCGCAGATTTTGTAAACCTCAAAAGCAACTTTTGACTGGCGAAGAGAGAAAAAAGAAAGGGAAGGTAGGTGTATATATATAGTCTTTTAAAATATGCATTTGAATCAGGACGTGGATAAAGCCAAGCTAAAGAGCTTGGGGCAAAGTTCCCCTCTTCGCTCCTTTTTCATCGCAGCTCATATAATTTTCTCGGGCCACGATTGTTTCTTATTCAAACAAAACTTTCGGCAACTTTTCGAGAGCAAATACCGAGCTTTCACCATTTTTACGCATTTTTCCTCGCTTTTTTTTCTTAGAACTATATAATATATTTTTCTAATTAATGAGAAGCAAGCAAAAGTTTCCTTTTTACTTTAATCACGCGGGTTTTTTTGAGGTACGTATAGCTTAACTCTTTTCCCCACAACTTTTCTGTCCACCAGACTGCATATATTTGCTTGTAATGTGAACGTATATATATATATACCTGTTTTGCTGTGTGATTCAGCTTTTCCAACCCTTGATGGTATCGGTTTTTTCGCGACGAAATTTCTTCCACTTTATTTGCATGCAATGTGTTGAAGGTTAATATAAATTTAATGAACAGCTCTGGGGTAACGCAAAATTGCCTCGGTAGTTTATTGTGGTGTCTGAAATAGGGCGAAAATTGATTATTTCGCACTTGCATATTATAGTTTTTTATTTACAAGGCTTGCATATATTGTCGAGTAACAATGGCGTGACTTTGTTGAGAGATATTTAGGGTCTCGGAAGAGAAAAATTATAATAAATATATTACCCGAATATAGTGAAAAAAATAAATTATTATAGCCGTGAAAAACAACCAATTAAATATTTAAATAATAAGATGAGACGAAGATAAAATGTTTGAAAAGGAGAGAAAAAATTTTATTGTTCGCAGAAGTAGGTCAATAATATTTTTTAGTGTAATTTGTCAATTGCCAAGGATATCAGAATACTAAATTTTCCATGCAAGGGGCTAATTTTTAAATTTATTACCAGAAATCATGAAATTCCATAAAAAATTCATGCCAAGCGTAAAAAATATTTTCAGCCAGGTTTAGTGAAATGTAATTCTCAATGTGGGCTTCAAGTCCTCAAATTGATTTGCATGGATCAATTTTGTTTCATATGATTTTCAATTAAATCCCAATACCTGTAATATTTGCGGGAGAGAAGTAGATTTGAGGTTGAAATTAGAAAAAAATAAAAATCAAAATAAATAAAAAAATAAAATAAAAGTACCTAGGTAAGTATCTATTTTTTCTTTTGGCTGGTTCATTTTTTTTTTTTTTTTTTTTTTAATTTATAATTAGGTAAGTCTAAAGACGAATTATGCGGAGATATATCTTATTGTGCAATAAATCAATATAGGTTACGATAAATACATTACTTAGTCGAATTTTTGACAGCTTCTTGATGAATTTTTTCGCAAAATTCGCAGCACTTTGTCAGTAGCTGTTCGTTGTTAAAAACAGAATTCTTCCTCAGAAGACCTTCTGCCATATTTTGAAGAGCATCTTGTGGCCATGCAGAGCACCTTCGCGAAGAAGTTATGAAATTTTAGTGTTTTTTTTACATTAAATTTTGAATAGGTAGCATTTTTGTCTCTTTGTAAAGCTACTGTTACAGCAGATAAGCTGACTAACCAAAAAGCAGTGCAACATTTCAAAAGAGCTGGAAACATGTGTAGTCTGTTATAAAAATTATCCAATAATGAATCAATAGTAACGGCTATATGGAGATTTTCTTGAATTCTCTTTAAGAAAAAATTGTATAGAGCTGAAGGAGCCATGTCCAATTTTATTTCCTGAAAGCAAAGATGAGAGACTACAAAAGTTCTGTGCCATAATACCTAGGTTTTCTTAAAATCGAATTTTGCAACAGATAGAATTGAAAAGCTTATGAAATATTTACTATGTTGAAAGACATAGATTCATTGAAAATATAATGTCCTGATTTATTGATTATTTCATTGAAAATTTTATTTGGTCAATTTATTCTCTTTTTTCAGAGATTTTTATTTTAATAATCTTACTACTGGAGTCGAAACGTCTGGTATGGATTTTGTCTGTTTTTGATTTTAGATATTTTTTAAATGAAAAAATAGAGAATTGTTGGATAAATACTTGAAACTAAAATTTTAAAAAATTGACAGATTAATAGAAGAGCTTTTCCATTCATGAGAATCATGATTCAAAAGAATATTTGATTCATAGCCCCTTCGTATATCGAAATTGTTTTGGTCTTGTAAAAAAAAAAAAATTAAAGTTACATACTTAAAAAATACTTGAAATTACTTGCTCATGAGCAATCTCCATCATTTTGTTTGAAATGGACGATTTTTCATCTGCAGAATAAAGATCCGGAAGATCCGCTGTGGTCAGGAGAGTATTAATATCATCCATTATATCATAATCACCTATATGATCGCTTGATATTATAAACAAATGAGCTTCATTATTCATTCCCGATGTCATCAACAATTCTTTAATGTCAACTTGCCAATTTATTTTTCCATATTCCGAATGAAAATCAATCTAAATGTTAAAAATGTAGCACAATATAAGAGAACTGAAATTTCATAGTGCAAATATTTAGCCCTAGAATGTGTCGGTACCTCAAATATGGAAAATTTGACTATTCGAGCTGCCAATTTCAATAATGTTCTTCTTCCAATACCAGTAGAACCAATCAACAATAAATGGCCTGTGTCTTTCTGCAGTGCTCGAGTCACAATGGAGATGTTCTCCACAACGTGCTTGAAAATAATGAGTGGCACTTCTGATTCAATTTTAAAATTTTGATCATTTACAAAAGTATTTATTTGTTCGGTAAATAAGTTGATATTGGTTACCTGTGTGAGAAAATTCATAGAAAGAAATTATAATTACAGTTTAAAGACATCCACCCATCTAATTACAATATTTTTCTCTTTGAGAAAAAAAAAAAAGAATCATGGATGTGTAGTATATGGCTTTTGATACAGCCAACCATAAGACATATCCCAAGCTCCAGCCCTCTTCACCCCTAACCATATTTTATCCCTGCTCCCTATTTAGATTTCAATTAACCTACGATGACGTCATCTTATTTATAGTTCCTAATCATTCTGTGGTGGCCCCACTACTTGTATCTATTTCATGATCGGGTAAAAATTCTTACTTCATCGTATCCACTGTTGTGTAAGATGTTGGTAAAACATAAATTTCGTAAATGTTGCAAAGACACTGTATTTGTTTCAGAAGACATCAAATGGCTCATATATTGTTCCAAGCGTTGTTTGAAGAAATGACAGGATGAGTTTTTCATGTGGTTAAATATATTCTCTCTGTAAATATGGTTTCAACTAAGGATATAAGTAGGTATCCTAAACCTACAAAGTTGATGGGTAACCGTGCGGAATTCAGCTTCTAAGAAATTCCAACTTTGCTCACTTGTCTTGGTTGTTATGAAATTTATCTCCAAAGACCCTCATTATTTCATGAACCCATAAACGTAAAAGTTCGTCAGATCCTTGACATGCATGACTTGATATCAAGCCTATTCCGCTGAGAAGTCGTTTAACATCTTTCAAATCGATGAAGAACGTAGGAAGTTTTTGTTGTTTTTGCGCCAGAAGTCTAACTTTCTCGTACACTTCCAGAGTTGTTGATACTACAGCCTTTAAAGAAAATCGAGGCCAAGATGTTTATATTAATATGTCTTATCAATGTTATAAAGAATCATGTCATAACGTTATGTTCATAATCAGTCCAGTTAATGACTTGTTAACCCTTGAGCTTAGTGGCGGAGCTAATGGGGGGGGAGGAGATGACGTGGCCCACCTAAAAAGAATTCTGGCTCACCCAAAAAGTTATCAAAATGAACTATAAAAACCAGTAAAAATTAGAAATTATTGAAAAAGAATAAAAAATCAGCTTCAGTATCAATTTTTTTGAATGTTGAAATTTTCGAATGATTTTTCTTGGCCCACCCTAAAAAAAAGCTGACTCCGCCACTGGTTGAGCTCTTCACCAGTTCTGCTGCCTTTGCTATTTCGATTGGTACTAATTTTGATTTTGGGTGATACCAAATTAGTTCAGTTGGTACCAATTCAATTTTGGGTAGCACTCAAATTGGTTCTGTTGGTGGCGATTATATTTCAGAAGGAACCTAATTGGTTCAGTTGTTGCTAATTAAATTTTTAGTGATGCCCAATTGGCTCAGTTAATGCCGATTTAATTTTGGGTAGCACCCACTTGGTTTGTTTCATACCAATTTGATTTTGGGTGATATCTATAATTGATTCAAAATTAGTGCCAATTTGATTTTGGGTGCCACCCAATTGGTTCAATTTGTTCTATTTGCAAAAAACTTCTGCACTTGGGCACTTTTAATGACGAAAAAGAGAAATAATTAGGTACTTTTTATTTCTGTTTATTACAGAAAAACACATCGGACTTTGTCTACGTATTCTATTATGTACCTACATTAATACGAGTAAACTAGAAATGTTTGCAGTCCATTTGTGTGTTACCTGACTTAGGCGACTTATTTGTTCAGGAAATCCTTTGGTAGAAAAATTCCAATCGAGTAACTTGGTAAAGATGGTAGAAACACAATTTTGATTCAATATTTTTGAGCAAATTATATTAACATGGTGGAGGAAACGAGGTGAAACAGATGCCATATTACATTTTGTCGACATAGCACCCATGAATTGCTGTAATAAGAAAGGGATGATATTTATAATAATTGAATGTTTACAAAATTAAGGTCCAAACGTAGTGACATGTAAAACTTAATAATGCCTACAAAATCAATGATGTCGATTTTGTTTGATTCTTCCAAATCATACCAGTACTGATTTTCCAGCAGTTCTCTCATCAATTCTAAAGTACTTGGGATTGTGCTATTGTTCGATGATACTTCCAAATCGTCAAAAGCTAGAATAAGTTTTTTTCCCATAGCAGGACCGTATACTCCTTTTCGCCGTCTGTTTAATATATTTAAGGACTTCATTAAATCTTAGAAGAGATGTTTTTTTTTTTTTTTTTAATAGGGAGTTGTCGATACCTGTCAATTTTCGACATGATTTTCTGTTGAACTCGATTGGCAGATGTACTATCGGTGAGATGAATCACGTTTAAAATGAAATTATCAGCTGGTATTTTTGAAAGATAATGCATGAGAAGAGCAGTTTTCCCACTGTTTGGTGGCCCAATGATCAGCGATGATTTCTGATTTTGTTGGTACAGTTTCAAAAAATAATGCTGGTACGTATTGTCGGAAGTGTGCACATAAATGTCTTGCATCTGTTAAAATATTTTCCAGCTAATGTTAATAAAAAATTTCTTTATTCGTGTTCGTTTTCACTTACAATTATCATTGTTGGTGCTTCCCAAATGTATTCCCCTGAATGTGTGGGGCAGAGCAGGCTCCACCACATCATATCAAGGTCACCAATATGTCCATACACCAAGTCCATGTACTAACTTATCCACCCCCTCAACATTTATGCAGCTCAGCTGTAACCTCGAAAAACGATAGGAAGTCAACGAACTGGCTTTGCTTTTTTAAATGACTTTCGTTGTAGAATTTAATATTCTATTCGAATTAAATTACCATGTCAAGTAAAATATGAATATTTGATCTTGATTGGCAGTTATGAAAAACATAAATCGAAAATTTTAAATACATGCTTTCCTTTGGATAAAAAGAGAATTTGTGGTGGCCTTCATGAATCCGCCGGTAGCCTACAGTAGACCACAAAGGTCTTGTAAATGAAAGACCTGTACTTACCGTTGCAGCTGGCGAAAGCTCACTGTCAGCCACACTTATCCAAGGACTCCATGTATCTGGATTCTCTTTTTTACAAATCCAGTCGAATACTGTATTTTTTTCCGGAAATAGTAAATGCTTCGTTGTTTTTAGCTTTTCAGGAACGGGATACTGGTCATTTTGACCATTAACTAATTTTCGATAAAAAGAGTCGAATAACAGCTTGGAAGTTTCTGGAATCATGATGTCTTAATCAAATATTACATATTCTTTCCAGGTACCTATCTCCTCATTTACACTTTGTAACAAAGTTTATATTTATTAGTTTTTCAGTTTCCAAAAAGTGTTTGAATCTTACCCACTATAGCTATGAAATTTTCAGAAATATGCTGATAACAAAGTTCCTGGCAAGTCTCAAGCTACTCGAGACTTTATGTTGTAATGTGGAAACTAGGTCACTAAAATTGCAGAACTCCTGTTTTCAAAACTATGTTATGCTGCTACTAGTGTAAATGTGCAGGTAGCTATAAGATAAATTTCTTCTGCTGGCTAAAAATATTTTTAATAGGCACCTGTCATTGAACCTCCAAATCCCCAAACCACTGAAAAGGAAAGAACTGATTGAAGCCATAAATTACTAATTCCAGGTTCTCCATTGTCATTTCCCAACATAAGAGTGATAAGTCGAACAAAACACTGAAATTGTGAAAAAAATTATTCAAGTAAAATTTGTCTCAGGAATATCTAGACTTTCATTTTTCAATTAAGGGTCAAGATCATTTCAAAAATTTTGAGCTTATATTTTAAAATATTCTTGGAGGCTTTGTCCCCCTTGTCGCTTCTCAGACCCATTTCCTCCAACAGCAGCTATTGCATGGAAAAATAAGCTAGGTATCTTCATAGATGATTTTGTTACCACCGAATCCTCCTCCCACCTCCAGACCCTATTCTCACGTCAGTATTTTGTATCTGATGAAAAAAAAAATTATTTTCCGAGGAATTGTTGTTTATAAAAATCATTGAGTTCTAAGAAAAAGTTTTTCTTTGAATAATTCTGAGAAGTTTGATTTGATAGGACCAAAATTTGTAGGCATGATTTGAATTCTTATTAATTCTGTTGCCTGAAGAATTATATAATTCAACCTTTACACAAGCAACTTTCAGCTTACATAGAATGAATAGTTGCTGGTAAGATCCACAATACAATCAGCGTTCTCATCCAAAAAGTTGAAAATCGCTGGAATAATCCATTCTAAAATTGTTTCAATCGTTTCAGTTTGATCGGGGAGAAGTTTTTTGGTGAGATCTTTGACAAAACTTTGGTAAATCGAATGCCAACCAACATTCTTCTCTTCAAATGATACAATGGAACAACAAGAGAATATAGAAGGTGAAATGAAATACAGAGAATCCGTCTCGAATAAAAAGTTCATCTCATTTTTCATCTGCAAAAATATAAATAAATTTCACTTTTCTTCATTGTAAAATGAATTTCTCTTTCTTTAATAGAAAGCAATTTATTTTGAAGAATTGAATGAAATTACGGGAATTATTTCGCCTGACATGAGACATAGTTTTTTCTCATCATCCAGAGCCGTCATCAAATTTTCTGTCCAACTTTGGTCCATTAAACCGTCCAATATTATCCATTTTCTTGTGCAATCAGAACTACTAGAATATTCACGATAGATTCGAGATAGAATTCCTAAAATTAAATTCAATGTAGTAGTAATAGAAACGTGGGCATAGACGGTACCCTCATTGTTAACATAATTCCATAGGTAGACTGTAGCTCTATAAGCATATCATAGGCATTGTCAAAAGTGTTGGGAATGCAAAGCAATCACCAATCAGTGGTGGAGCCAGCTTTTTTTTTTGGATGGGCCACGAAAAATTGGAAAAAATTTCAGCGTCCAAAAACAAAAGGTGGTCGGATCCCTTTTACTCACTGACGAGCCTTACCCACCAAAAAAAGAAACTGTTTCTTATTCGGATTATTTTTTTCAAAAAATTTCTCTTCATAACCCCGCTTAATTAAAATTGACGAGTCACACGCCAAAACCCAAAATTTTTTATTTAAAATCTTTTTAAAAATTCATTCTTTTTCGATATTTTTCTCTCTTTTTCCTCCTGATTTTTCGTTCATTTCGGGAAACATTTTTTGAGTGGGCCAGCCACCCCGCCAACTAGCTTCGCCACTGCAAGGCAAAGGTTCGCAATTTACAGGAAGAGTGTGTTACTACTACACGAAAATATGATCTTCATGCATGTAAGGTCAAAGTCGCCTAGGGTTTCTCTATTGTTCCATAAAAAAAAACACACATTAAAATCATCATACGAGTAATATTATTTTCCATACATACATAGGGAACTCTACTCTAAGTCAAGATTTTTCATTTTTCCCCAAAAAGAACGAATGAGTTACGAGAGTCGAAAGCACAGAGCAGAGAGGTAAATTTAAAGTCACGTGATGATTGATGAAGAACGAACGAAGTGACGTCAGACGTGTGAGTGTAATAAATTATTGCAAAATAGTGTCACGTCACGTGACCAAAGAACGGAATGAAGTTGAAGCCGTTGAAGGCATGTGAAGGTGAAGGAGATGTGCTTTTTCGGATAGTTTTCGGTGATTAGCAATCTACTAATCTTTTATCGGTGTCTAAATGATGTCTTGCATTCTCAATTCCTCAGCATTTCTTTAAAAAGACTCCTTGCGAATATTGCAATATGTATATCGGTATATAATTGGCTATCAAACAAAGTGTTTTCATCATATTTTTCTGATACAATACTTCCTGTGATACTTTCTCAGCTTTCATGTTTTGAACTGATTACTGAAGACGTCAGACGAAGTTATCAATTTCGGTAAGTACCTTTACGAACTTATTTACTATTTTAGATCCGCCGTCTTTTGGTCCAGCCATACCTTCTACTCGTACTCATAATCCAATGTGTTTCTTCATAAAGTTTAGAAATATACCTGCGCTATTCTTCAAAATATGAAAAACTGACGAGGTTTTAAACGGTATATATGGTATGATCAAAGGAAGTTATTAGATTGAAGATGCTATTCCCAACCCACTGAGATCTTTAATTGCAAATTATTGACAAAATCTTCCGATATTAAAAGCAATCATCGGCTCGAAAACGGAGTTGTCGACTTAAGGTCCCTTTCATAGATCACATCACATGTGTACTTGTATTTAAACAAAACATAAAATTTGGTCAAAGTTGGTAAACTCTGCGAGCATCATCAGGAATAATGTTCAGTAATACTTTTTTTTCTCGCTGAAACTTTCCCCCATGCAAATTGGTACGTGAAATCCTGAGGTCTTATGAATTCAACGTAAAGTCGAATGGCGGAAAATCCTTTTAGAGGTTAAAGTTTAAAAATCACGTCGTCCTCGTTTCTTTAACCCACATTACTTCACATGGCAATTCAACTCTTTCACTCTCATCACCACTCAAGTTCCTGACATTTCGTATTTCAAAGGAATGAACTTTAATAAAATAAGAAAAATTCAAAATATTACCATCTATCCATTCTCCGCTTTCTAAATCCAGTTGTCCGTATAATTGTTCCAAGGTTACAGATTTTGGATTAATTACAGAAAATTTTAAATTTCCAGCACTCGATTGTTTTTTAAATACTTCTATAAGGGTCTAAAATATTTCAGTTATTTGATTATGTAAAATTTTGTTGGAAAATGTGCAGAGAATATTAATCTTTGGCCTTACTTGATACGCTTTTGTTTTACCGGTAAATGATTTTCCCACAATGATGACGTTCTGTTGTAGATAAAGTTTTTCGTAGAGTTCGATTAGTTTTTTGACATATGACTCAGCTGGTGTCAAATTGTTTTCCAGCAAAAATGCTCGAATGCTCTCTTCAATGCCAGTTAAATAATTTGCAACTTGTGTTTCAGATTTTTCGAAAATGTCTTCTATCACATTTTTAATTGTTTTCAAGTCCTTGAAACATATTAGAAAAGAATTTTACTAATCTCACAAATCCTGGATCTTCAATTCATATGCATTAAGTGCACGAGTTGAATAGATTTAGAAAAATCAAGTTTTCTGCAGTCTGAATATTAAATTTTTGATATCTTATCCATTAATTTTTTGTCTTAGAAGCCAGATTAGTATAATCAATTATTTTAATTTTCGTAAATTCATAAAAATTGAAATAATGAAGGTGTTATAGGTACCGATTCAAGTCAAAATTATTTTATGGGTTTTCTTACCTCATCAATAAATTTGGAATAATAAACCAGTTTCAATGCTTTCCTAACGATTTCATCTTCATCAACTTCATCCGAACTGAATTTTATCATTTTTATAAAATCCAATACTTTCTTTCCGGTTCGCAGTTCAGATTTATAAAATGGTTTAAATCTTAGAAGTTCGTTACATAGAGAATGAACCTGCCAAATCCTTTCTGCTTGCCTGTGAAAACCGAAGTAAAGTGTTTTAGTGAGAGAAAAAACAGCACCTGTAAAGGCTTATCAAAAGCCTCAGGCACCTCTTCTCAATAGACCTATTGGTAAATACCTGGATGCATCTTTGAATCCATACGAGCATAAGTACTTCTCAATAATAGAAAAAAAGTCTGGTTGTGATGTCGTTATTGGTCGGAATAGGTGTCTCATATTATTTGGCAAGGTTTGAAAGCTTCTTTCGGGTGCAAAAAAAAAAAGAAAGAAAGAAATACAAGTGGTGTTATACTAATTAATATATCTCTGTTCATGAACCTGTCTTTTGCAAAAAAGATATGAGTCACATCTTTTGACTAATTTCCAATTGTATCTAAAACTAATGAAGATATCACAACGAAGTGTTTTTTGAATGTCTATAAAATTTGCAAAAATTAGACTCATCCTTTTCTTGCAAAAGACTGTTCACATAATGCCTTTAAAACGTTGACTTAATACATCTACAATCTATAATAATTGTGAATTCAAAATTTCAACTCAACTGGACAAAAACTACTCTCTGTGTAGCTTACAAATGTTTGTTTACGTCAGCATCTCCATTTTGAAGAAAAAAAATTATTTCACCATAATTATTATTTGAGGGGTTATTAATAATATAAAATTCCAATCCAGTCACTCAGTTCAGTTAAAATTAAGTTATTCTACTTCGTTATTATAGATTAGAAAACTAAGATAAATCTATTTCAATACTTTTTTCCTCATTTCAGATGTCTCATACAAAAATACAGAAATTTAAAAAATAAAAATCATTTTCACTTTCACCAATTCACATTATCTAAAACTTACGTATTTGATGATGTGAACATTATATTGCAACTTGGATTTAGAGGAATTTCAACATTTTCAAATTTAAACCGTGTAGCTTTTTTCTTTATTGCATTATGAAGTGACCTGATTTCTTCAGCAACCATTGACAATTCTTCACATTTCATTTGATCAATACTGTCAAAACATACCCAAGCTCCCATTTGTACGCAGCCCTGTCCAAAGAAAGAGAAAAAGAAAACTGATTTCATATAATGGGCTAAAACTAAAGGGTTATAAAAGTCGGATATTGAAGAAGGACCTATGTCAAAAATTATAATCATTAGGTAATTATTTCATTCTTGATTTTTAATCATGTTCTGCAAAAATATTTCTACTCCTACAAGAACACAATTTAAGAAATGAAGTACGGTTTTTATTTTAAAATGGGTGTAATTTATTCTAGTGTTAGCTAAGAAAAATTAAAACTTACCTTTAAAAAGGTGCTTATGGTTCTGTACCCAACCTTATTTGAGCATTTAAAGTTACAGAACGGTTTCGCTACAGCTTTTGCGAAATCCCTGCAAATTTCTGACTTCCCTGATCCTGATTCTCCAGTCAAACAAATGAATAAAATTTGCTCGATAGAAGTGCTCATGTACCTATTTTTAATAACAATGCTTCAATATTCAAAAAAAACGTTTGATTAATTTTCAAATAAGCAACACTGCTGCAAGGAGATGGTAGGGGACTTTTAAAGGGTGGTTCTGAAGCCCTCGCATTTCTGCTAAAAAAAATTTCCTCACCAATATTTTGCAATTATTACATCCCAATTAAAATAATCATACGTCAAATAAAGTAACGTATTCCAATTGTATTTTTGGATGCAGAGTTGAATTTATTTTTCTGTAGAATAATTTTTTTCTGTCTCCTTCTAATAACCATAACATTTATACCGCATTTCTTGAGTACATATTATGTATATTATTGTATTCATTGTTTTGGTTTTATGATACCAATCCAGACTGAACATTAAAAAAATTTTATGAGAGTGAAATTGCTCCTTCAAATGTCGAATATGCGATACCTCCAGCATACGTGAGAAATAGTTTGAGAGTACAACAGAAGCTGTAGCAACTATAGAAAAGAATGTTAGGCATTGTGTATTGATGTGCGAGTGATTCTCAATTCTCGTTTTCTTTCATTCTTCCGAATTTTTTCTCAAAGACTTTGAAAACAAATCAATGTGTTATTTACGTAATAAATTAGAATAATTGATGAAAAATGATGTAAATCGATTATTTCAAATTCTGGAAACCGATTTTCGAGTTTTATAAATAAATAATACCGAACTGTTATACGAATTTTGAAACTCGAATGTTTTTTCTGAAGCGACGGAAAAAAGTTTTTAATTACTCGTATAATTCCATTCATAAAAAATATTTATTTTAATATTCTTTGCTCGTTGGGTACTATTTTTGTGGTAAATTTTTTAGTATTTTTTTAGTAGACTTTCATAATATTCTTGGGTTACGTTAAATAGGTTGTACAAATTTTATAACACTATGAAATGATACCGCCAGGTTATTTTCCATTTTAAAACTTTATTTTTTTCTTTATTATAATTTTCCCCAATTGTTTAGGATTAACTATGGAAATTCTGGTAAGGCTTCTGCGATTTTGAATTTTTTTTTTATTCCATGAAGCTTACCTGTAGTAACGATCTGTTTGAGGTGTCATTATTATTCGATTCAAGTCGCCTAAATATTCGTAACCGTACATTAATTTGGTTCGCAGAATACGAACGCTAGTAATTTGCTCTTCATTATAATATCTGAGTTGTTTCATCCAGTGAACGCTGTTAATAATACGTATCTTTCTACTCCTCAATTCTGTCATCACATCTAACACTAAATATGATAAAATTAACTTTATTTCTATAAATCTTCGATTTTCTGATTCATAAGGAGAAAATTGGGCCATACTTACTGTACTTTACCAAACAGATTAAAACACCCAGCGTTTCTCGATTTAGTAGACTTAAACTTGTTGAATTTAAATCACTTAACATTTTCAGCATTTTCTCATATTTTTTGGCGCATATCTGCGAAAAAGTTAATTTAGAAAAAAAAAAATCGTGAAACCAGATTAGAACCTTGTTTAAACAATGTAAAATTGTTTTTCTGTGGAGTAATAGTTGAAAACAGAAAACGAGGTCATTGTTGAGATTTGAAGAAAAATAAAAGATAAATGCCGAATGTACTAAAAAATTCACAAAAATGAAAAATGAAAAATAAAATTGCTATATAAATTAGTGGTTCCGTTTCGTTGAATCATCGTGAATCTTTAATCTTTCTTTCACTCTTTTCGGGTCAGACAAAAACCGGCACAATATGAAAATCTATTGTTTAGAAGCAGGATGCATCTACTGATGCATCATCCTTTGGATCCTTTGTTTCATGGCTAAGTGGGCTATCTATGCTACATTATCTCGTTTTGATAAGAATTTATTGCGCAGTTAATCTTATGCGTGTTAAATAAATGTTAATTTCAATTAATTTAATCAGACTTTTTATCCTGACTTAGAATTCGTCTTATGCTTGTTAAATGTTAATTTCGGTTAATTTTATCCCATACTATGCTTTGTTTCCTTTCGGTGAGTATTCTTGTTTCTATGTAGCCTACATTATACATGTTGATATTTATTTTGGTGTGTCATTAGCCAATAGCCATCATCATTTACTCATATTATAACATGGATGGCTAGGTCCATGAATCTTATCTGTGTATTGAGCATCAGCATAGCAATAAGTAGATAATTTCATAATAATATTTTTAGGTGCCTATTTTTTGTTTTATAGAAAATAGAGTAAAAATATGGATAATATACCCTTGTTGTAGGTCAATGAATCTTCTCCAGGTATTGAGCACAAGCAAATAAGGGTAATAAGTAGACAATTTCATAATATTTTGAGGTATATTCTGTTTTAGAGGCTGCATAAATCATTATATTACAGATTTGCGGCTGTATAGAAACGAATTATTACACTCGTATTGAAAAATGAAAAGTAATTTTGTCTTCAGCTGAGTCTATAAGAAATTAACAAGAATATTTATAAATGATTTTGTCTACAAATTTGGACCATAATTACGATCATACCAAGACATTAAACTTTGAAGTTGAAGAAAATTAGATGAATATTGACACTTAGTTGATGAAATGCTATACATACTCTTCTAGGAACTTGAAAATGTTCTCAGTATTCAAGTATTCAGTAATAATTCAACTTGATAGAAAATATTTGCTGTCTTTCTTTAAGAATCATTCTTTCATTTAACAATGATGTATGCAATTTATTATATTTGACTGTGACGTTTTTTCAACCGCAAGAATTCAGCACTGGACAAATTGCTACCATTTAGATTTTATATTAAAAGCCAATATGATGTACTATTAATTAGATTAATTGCCACTATGATATTTTACTGCCACACACTGTATTTCTCTTACTCATACGATATAACTAATTTTTCAAAATTGTTTGAGAAGTGAAAACTGCTCTACGGAGCCATATTTTTGTCGAATTATCAAAAAATAATAATTCCTTCTTTTTCTAATCGGGAAAGAAAATTGAACTTCATGATTGAAAAAAACGCAAAAATTAATGTATCAGTTTTAGACAAATTAAATTGTTATCACTTCAATCCTACTGGAGAATTGATTGATTTTCACTAAAAAGTAAGCCACTCGAATTAATCAATTGATAAAAACTTGAAGAATACTTAAAATTAATAGGGAGGATTGGATTAATAATACTGTAAAAGTATATAAGTTATTATTATTATTATTACTACTCAATAGATCTAAATAAAATAATAATAATATAAAATGAAGATGGCCCATTATTAATATAATAAATTTTTTCCAATAAAATTGTAGTTTCCTTATTTTAGTTTAGAAAATATTGGCATTAGTCTACTAATAACACCTTTTATGAGGCAATTTCGGGTTTTCATTTCTTTGAAAGTTATCTATAATATTACATTCCCTATTAGATACTGCTATGGTCTACTCAATTATTTATTTTATTTTAGTAAAAGACCCATTAGGAATTTTGTATTTTCATATTATGGTGATGCAAGTAATCTATTTTTGGCTTTTCTATCTTACTGACTTAGTCCAAACCCTGCTGAGTCCCTAAAAAATCATCTCCCAATCCAATTATCGGTGATCAAACAATGTATTTTAAAAGCATTAAAAATCAGCATAATTGCAAATTTTTAAAGTGGCTTCAACTGACTAAATGCTTTTATCCTCTCAATAATCTGTATGAAATATGATGCCACTGTTGTTTCATATTTTTGGGTTCTATTTCAATAATTGTGACATTGCATGAATGTTGTGCTGTATATTCTTTTCCATAGCCTCTCAAATATGCTAATAAATGAGCCTGAAACTCGAAAAAATTATTTCTGATTTTTTGATTTGTATTTTAAAATTTTACTATCCCCTACAAGCATTGAATAACTTTTCCGGAGTCTTGTGGATTGTATTTTTGTTCTTGGTGGTTTTCAAATAGCTTTTTTCATACAGGTTACCGCATTAAAAATACTTCTCATCTGTTATCGGTCTCGTTTCTTAAAGTTCACTATTTGCAAAAAATGATCAAAGTATTTCGAATAAATATTTAATAAAAAGGTTAATATTGAATTGGTAGCTCAAAGATGAGGGAGATTTGGCTGTACATAGTTGATTTTTGTATTCCTTTCTCAATGAAGCAATGGAGGTTGCCGCAGGCGACCAGGAGGTGTCTAGTTGATGTTATATATTTCCCTTTCCCTAAGAAATTTTTTTTATTTCAACCCTCGCTTATCGTTGCCTAAATTTTTACTCTTTGTCTTGTTTATGTTGATACGTTACTTTTTTTAATTTCTACGTTACTTTTTTTAATTTCTTGTTCATTTTAATCAAATGTAATACGCAGTATGGTTTGTGGAAAATTTTTCCAATTACAGTTGAGTGATTATTTTCATTTCAGATCAAATTTAGTTTGGTTCAGAAAATTTTATGATGTATAAGAAACGCCTTTGTAAGAGTTCACTGGACGGCGTGAAAGATGGGAGGAAAGTCAAGAAATTCCGTTTTGTAGAGGATATTGCGACTGCAAAAAATGTGAGTCAAGAAATGCCATTTTGCAGAGGATCTTGCGACTGCACAAAATGTGAAAATCTAACAGATGAACATCAGCCGCAGTTTTTCAATTATATGTTGGTCGGTGATATGCTTGCTGTTATGATTTTGAACTCAAAAAGCCTGATCAATCAAACTAAATCATCGAGGCCCATATTGTATCAAAACTACTGTAATTCGACATGGTCAGTGGGCGACGTTTTAAATGAGCTGAAGTCTAAAAAAAACTGTTACCCGATTGCTAAAACTTGTATTCTTTCAGTTGGTTACAATGACTATTGTAATAATTCGTTAAGTGCTCTTATGTTAGTTGACGGTATTGAAAAAATTATTCAGAAGCTCCGCAAAAGAGGCTGCCAAGACCTTATTTTAACGAATATTCCTCCTGCTGCTGCCAAAAGTGAAAACGTCGATCATTGGGAATACTTACAAACTGTCAACAGTGAAATTTTAAGACTGTCAGAAAAATATGACTTTATCGGACATTGTAATATTTTTAAGTTGTTCAGTACACCTAAGAATTATTTTAGTCCAAACAAAGAGTACGTCACATTCCGTGAAATCAATTATAAAATCGATATTCTATTGTATAATGATCAAAAAAGAGATATGATCTCTTTCAACGATTTAGGGAAAACTGTATTGGGTAAACATATGGAAAAAACTGTTCAAAATAGAATCGAGTTCCTTCGTCGTAGAAAAATTGATGATGTTATATGTACTGTAGAAATAAGTGACTCGGGAGATGAAGAAGTAGTTTCTGTTGAAAAAAGAGAACCATCTCCTGATATCATCGATTTAGCCGTTGATGAAGAAGATGATAAAAAAACTGTGAGTCATATTTTTGGTTGTACCTGTCCGACTTGTGAAAAAGAGGATCAACAATTGATGAAAGAACTGTTGAGTATTATAGAATAAGTCAATGTTGGTCATTTTTATCATTGTTTTTTCTCCTTCTATTTTGTTGTAATTTTGTAAAAGTTGTGTTCATTGGTATTGTGATTATGCGTTGTGCATGCTGATTATTAGGGATCGGATTTATATGCTCTAAAAAGTGGAAAATATGCGCATATAATATGCGCTTAAAATTTGAGTATGCATATTTTTTCCAAAAATATGCATGATTTTTTTAAAAATATGCGAAAAATATGCATGATTTTTTTTTAAATATGCAAAAAATATGCAAAATATCAATATTGGTATCGTTTTACTCAGCTAACTGAGCTAAAGCTAAATTTGACCTTTATACCAATTAATAATTCAAGATACAATTTCTGAATGAACGAAACAAGAAAACAATTTTATTGAGTAATTGTTAATTTTAAAAAGTCGTTTTGGTATGAAATCTTGATACTAACATCACAATTCATGACTACATTAGAGATCAGATCACAAATTAAAGTATGAAAATAGTAATTTGTGAAATATGCATGAATTTTTGTGAAATATGTCGAAATATGCAAATATACCTCAAATATGTGAAAACAAGTTGAGCTTATTTTAATCAGAATGGCGTGAAACGAAAAACTATCTGACTCTCACCCTTCCACGTGAATTACAAAAAAATATGCGTTTTCATATAAATCCGATCCCTACTGATTATTATTATTAAGAAGTTTGTTTAAAGTTTTTGTTTTATTTTTAATGTTTGTTGTAGTTTTTGTTATATTTCTAATTTTCTGATTTAATCATTTATTTGTTTCGTATTAAAACTACTTGTACGTACTTCCAAAGTATTTTCTTTAAGCGCATTTTCTGTATCCGCTGTCCAATTTATATATAAAGCGTTAAACGAGATCATTGCAGGCCACTGAAATATCCAATCACTTATGGAAGTTGTAGAGGTGGTTCGTACTGCTTTATTATTAATATCACATAAAGACTGTATCATTGAATCTTCAAGCTGGTCTAACCATCTCTCCACAATACCCTAATTTCATTTTGAGACATTAAATAATCTATCAGTAGGTCAATAAGTGAAAAAAAAACAATCTCACTTTTGCTTCAGCAGGACTAATAGCACTGTTGAGTGGAACAATTTCGCCTTTATTCGATATTATACTAATTATATCGAAATTATCAGTCATCTCCAGCGAAGAAATTCCCTCAAAGCATTTTAAGTGTGACTGAACTTTTGAAAAATTTTTACTTTCGGACAATATTTCTAATAACTCTCGATTTGATAGGAAAAAAAATCTGAAACAGGAAAATAAAGAATTAATTGAGAAGGTAAAGTCTACGACTTCGGCTTACCGTCGGAATGGGGTGACTTTACATTCAAGGGGCGACTTTACCCACTTCGTTTTAGCCCAATAAATAAATTGCCAGGCAAAAATTAAAACCGAAATACGATTTGGATAGAAGCAGGTAGAAGGAGGAAAAGAAAAAAAAGATAGCCACCCCTACCTCACTTCACCCAGTAACAGAACAAGAAAATAAATCGGCGATATGGTTTTTTCCTTTTTCTTATTGTCTTTTCTTTTCAACCACAGGCACCCAAAATATTCAGTTCGGTTTCACACGGTTGAAGTTGGTACTTGACTAGTTTCCTTTCAATCGTATGTCCCAGTACAAACATCCTCAAATTTTGCCTCCCCACCCATCAATAACCCGTCAATTACAAATTGATGGGTAAAGTCGTCCCATTGAGGGGTGACTATGCACAAATTTTTTGAAAAATCATAAAAAATAGAAGGAAGGCTGCAAACTCAAACTTTTTTTTACAAATATATTGAGAAATATTGGACCAAAATTTTAAAACCAAATTCACTTCAGTAGCTTGAAAATTGGAGGAGTTATTAAAGGACAAAGTTGAAAAACATAGAAAAAGTGTGTAAAGTCGCCCATTCAACGGTACCTGTTTTGGGGGTGCTAAAAAATATTTTCATCGAATGAAAGAAGAAAATTTTCTATCAAAAACCAGATATAAAGTCCCTTGAAGACCTTTGATAAGACGATAAGAGGAGTGAAAAGGAAGAAAAAAAAATTATAATAAAATAGTAGTTCTCTTATTTGTAATGAGGAAAATTGGTGTACTATTTGAAATGAATACAATTCATTTATCTCCCTGCAGTGCAACTCAACAGAACTAAATTTTCAAAATTTTCAGTCTTAGCAGTATAACTATACCTTGGGAAGACGAGACGTTTTTTCTCTAAATACTCATTTAATCCCTTTTTAATTCCTTCTAATGTCGCGTTACAGTTTTTCAACGTATTCATCATGTCTGGGTATTCGATGACTTGAAGTATTTGAGGATTTTTAATAGCATACTCCATAATATCGTTCCAGACTTTATTGACATCACTGAATCTTTCTGATTCTTCTGGCATTTGTCTCATTATGTCCTCAGAACTGAATAATGGCTCTAAGTATAGCCAAGTGCTTTGAACCTAAAAAAAAATCATAATTATATTATTAACCCCGCCACTGCGTGCTCAAATACCTCATAATTTGGTGGGGCACACATGAGGAAACTACTAGTAAATTTTGTGGTATTAATGTTTTCTTTAGATCACCTGCCTTTACAATTTCCTAATAAAATCTCGAATAAACACGATTCTGCATATATTGCAAATGAAATTTGAAAATGTACTCGAATTAATCGATTATAAATTCAAAAACATACAATAATAAGTTGAAAATTTTGGAATTTTTAGTTTTTTCATTTATTTATCAATTTGGTGGCATTCCAACATGGGCGAGTGTGGGACTCTGTAGAGAATTACCTTCATCTGAATATAAAGAATTTAGATTAATTTTTTCCCAAAACAAACTGGTCAGCAAAAAAAAAAAAATCAAACAATAAGAAAAACTTTAACTTCAGTTTCAATTTTTTTGTAAGTTAAATTTTTTTAATTATTTGTCTTGCCCGCCCCTGGCCTCAAAAGCTTGTTTTGCCTGAAGACATTCAGTCATCATAAAAAACCTCGATGGTCATGGAAAATGTTTTACTGACGAATTTCAATCACTAAGTTGACTTACTTGCAACCATAAATCCAAGATATCCTGCATCAAAATCAATTTGTCCTCCCAACTTTCAACATCTGCTTCTATAGCTCCTATGAATGGAGAACCCCTCATTGTTTGTATTCGCAGCAGATAGTCATCCAACATGACTTGAATGTCATCAATGCCTGTTAAAATTGACACGTATGTTTCCCTAAAAAATGACAACATTAATTAACAACAAATTGAAGTATTTTGGTAAAACTATAGAGACAGACACAAGCATATAAAGAGATCCTTGTACTCCAATGAAAATCTAAAATTCTTTTCAATCTGATTTTTCATACTTATCATTGAGAGGAGTTAGAGCTCTTCATGTTCATAGTTGTTCAGAGAAGCGTATGTGCCATAATATTGAAAAAGACCAAAGTACAAAATTATATGTTTAAAAAAAATCGTAATTACGGGCAAACTTCGTGTTGAATGAAAATATTATTCCATTCTTGTTTCATTTTGTGTAAATTTTGTTCCAATGCATATTCTTGAGTTGCAGCTATGTTTATTTCTTGTAATAGAGGCAAGTATTTATGAAAGCCATAATGCAATATTTCTGAGAAAGATGTTTCTGGTGTTCGTTTAATTGAAACTCCTAGTGCTTCATCCATCTAGACATTATAAATAAATTTTATGAATTTTTACATTAGGTAAATACCATACCTACACAGTTCAGTAATTTGGAACAATGAACCATACTTTTTTCCAGTGTCTTTCCTGTAATCCAGGATTGCAAATTGTTTCCAAAATCGGAATGGCTGAACAAAATTTTTCCACTTTAGTTAAAACAATTTCTACTATTCTTCTGGCTCCTTGTACATCCAGAAAAGCTTTTGATAGTCTGGCTAAAGTACTTCTCATATTTTGCACTGATTCTTGAACTTCTTTAGCATTCAGACTTATGAATGGATCTAAACAATATTGGGAAAAGTTTTTGTTTCCTCATAAAATTCCATCGGTATGATCGTTTTAAAAAAAATTTAAGACCTTACTGTTGCACCAATTTTCATGTGATTCGTGAAAGTTGAGGACTGTATGCCATAATTCTCGAAATGGTTTTAAATTCGTCATAATTTCATTTAAATTTAAGTAAGACGTGGAACTGATGTTCAGTAATTCCTCTTCTATGTTTATTTCCTGTAAATTTGACAAAAAGAAAATTTTATTTTTATTCTATGCCTTGACGTATAACAGTTATGACTTTTTTCTCACATCAGCCTGAATTTTGTCCGCTTCTAATTCTGATGCAAATTGGTCCACAGTCAGAACCATATCTTTCATTTCAGTGAATGTGAGTAATGGAGGATCTCTTTTTTTAATCATTTCTAATTCCTTTGAACGTTCTGTTAGACTGAAATATATTTAATCTTATTAGGTTTTAAAGAAAAAAAACCACCCATATAAACCTACTAATAGATAATATTAAAATCTCAACAAAATTCTCATCATGAAATATCCGATTTGAGGCGTTATAATGTATAGATGAGCTGGCAAAATTGAATTTTATCAAGGAGTACCTATAACAGGAAAGGTTTTTTTTGGGGCATTTATGCTTTTTCCCCTCTTACCCCTCCTTTGGTATTATTTTTGAATTTTTACCAAATTTACAAAATTTTCTGTATGGGTACGTGTGCGTTTTTACTCTTTCCAACTCGTCACTCCTGGTATAATGTTTAACACTAGAAGTACCAGGTGGTGTCATATACGACACCACTCAAAATTTTGAGGTAGAAGAACCAATATTTTGTGAATCCCTGGCTTGTGTCATACAAAGTCATTCGGTCGTTTGAGGTTATTCTTGTGGTGTCATATATGACACCACCAGGTCCTTTGAGTAATCGAGTAAAACCTGGTATTTAAGAATAAATTTTGCCCAATTTTTAAAATTTTGTGCAGTAGGGAAAATGGAAGAGGGGGATGAAATACGTAATTCTAATATAATAGAAAATTAACTGAAATCTTACACAATGTTGAATTTATCTCTTTTCCCCTTCAATTCATTCTCCACAATCTCCAATTTATGCGATATCCTGGAGGCAGCCAGCTCTAGAATTTCTTCCAAGTGTTTTGGCCATCGAAATATTTTTGAGTTACTGGAAATTAGAGTTTCTGCCAAAGAAAGAGAAAGTATATTGTTGATTTTTTTTTTCAAATTGAAATCTATGGGACTGAGAATTATAGAGTGCTTTTAAATTCCTAATCTTCACAATTTTCAAAATACACCCTTTTCCCCTTATTTGGGTAATAATTTGAATTTTAGAGACATTGAATTATGTGTTATTATTTTAGAACACGAAGTTTATGGGATGAGAGTATGAAATGAACTACGTCAGAAGTAATCAATATCTCAGTATTACCAAATTTAGACTTTAATCACTCTGGTTCTGAGGTCCATTTATGGTTTTACATAACTTTCATACCTGGTACTGTTGTATAACGTAACAAAAATTCCATGTATTCAGCACTTTTTAGTAAATCTTTTTTCGAGCCAACTTGCACAACAGTTTTACTTTCGTTAATAAAATTTCTGAGATCCACCAAAGCCTTTGTCGATTCTGGTGTTTCACTCGATTTCCTTGCTATCTCTTCAAATTTTAATATTATCCTACAATTAAACAGCACGATGAGCAGATTTAGTTACACCATTATAGGACCTTATCTGGTTTATATCTAACTTTTTAGATTTTTCATATCCAACTGTTTTTACTGTGTGACTTATGTGAGAAAATTGAAATTACCTTTCATTGTGTGCGCTGGATTCCTTGAGAAAGAAATCGATTATGAAATTGTAGTGGCTGCTGATATGCTCTAATAACGCTTCATTGAATTCTTGGCATTTTAAATTAATTAAATTCAGAGGTACATTGTTGCGAAAAGTGTGTACCATTTTTGTAAGTGAAATAAATTCTTCCATTTTGTCGACAAAAAACTGAAAAGGTTGACATAAAATGGATGATCAAAGATATTTGTTTGGATGCTTACGATGGAGAATTTCTATAGCTATTTTCTGGATATTCTAAATTTCATTTTTTTTCCACACCAACAATCTCTTTACCCCTTCTCGAGGATTCTTGCATCCATATGATTTTGTCAACTTTTTTATGAGTTTTCCAGTTCCTTTAGAATGGATAACTATAGTCTACAGGCTACAAGCTTTACTATTTCTGATTCATCAGAATATTTATTGAGATTTATGTGTACCTTAACAGCTGGCAAAGGGTTTCTGTCAACCATCTCTTGAAAATAATCTTTGGTCTTTTGTTCAAAAATATACAAATATGGATGGTAAAATTCGAAGTATGACTCTGGACCTGAGAAATTTTTGAGGCAGCATTCCATAATAAATTTTAAAATTCGTTGAATGTGGCTCTCAGTGATTCGAACTCGTTGCAGATTCGAAACTGGCATGGATGCTCTATTTCCTAAAAAGTCATAAAGTGTTTAGCGAGAAAAAAAACGACTAATTGAAAGTTTTTTTTTTTTATTTCACAGACGAAGTAAAAGTCTGAAAAATAATGTAAGTCTATACTGAGGTGGTCTTCATTTCGAAGTTTTCAATTTTATTCCTGTACCCTGCCGAATGGTTCCATTTCATGAAAAAAAAAATCCATAAAAATTTCAGCCTCATAGGTTAATTTTTTTTTGGATTGAAACTTGTTGGGAAAAAATTGAAAGATACATCTAAAGATATAAAGATACGTAACTTACAGTAAAGTGTAAAAGTGATGAAGAAAAAAGTTAGGTAATGAATAATTACCTGAAAACAATAGTTTTTCAATTCGTGGAATATTTTCACTGACTGATACAATCTTTTTGAAAATATTTTGTACTGTTTTAACAATTTCGTCAAACGATGGCGAAAAGTAAAAGTAAGGAGGTTCGTTCGTAGACTGAAGACTGACTATTAAAAATGGTTCATGCAGAAAATGGTAATCTTGGTAAACTTTTGATATCGCATTTCCTTTCTGCAAATTTTTTTTCATTAGGAAGGACGTTTAATTAATTCTTCATAATTATCACAAGTATTACTTCATAAATTGCGAAAAAGTTCGTTAAATCCATTAAAGAATTTGTTATGAAACGTCGAATTTGGAGAGACATCAAGCAATGCAGGCAGCGAAAAAATTTTTGAACTTGCAATATTTCCAACGATAATTCTTCGACGGGTAATTTGAAAATTTTTATTATATTTGCCCATTCTGGGAGCCATCTATTGGGAAAAAATTGAAAATTGTTGTTTAATTTTTTATAGGTACTCTTACAGAAATATAGGAAACTGTTTTCAGTATTTGGAAAAAAATGTACTTTTTCAGTAAAATCTCTCGAGCCTGTAGACATTGGCCATCAATATGACTATTTAAAGAAGACAACGTGAAAGCTAAATCTTCTGTTTGCAGTGATTTAAAATCAATTATTCTCAGTTTGTCGTATCTAAAATAATACAAAAATAAAAACTTATTAGAAGCTATACAGGATTTTTCAAATGGATTATTCTTGCAGGGTTTGTTTTAAAAAAAAACAACCTTCCCCTCAAGACAGTGGCGGATCCAGAGCTCCATTTTGGGGGGGGGGAATCTAAATTTTTTCAAAGCATGGTAAATGCTAAAATGGTGAGATTGTGTTTTTTTTAGCATAAAGGGGGAGGGGTTCAAGAAAATTGATTTTTTTTTGTGGATTATCGGTCTATTTTTTTTTTTGGATTTGGGGAGAAATTTCCCCCTTCCCCCCGTGGATCCGCCTTTGCTTCAAGAAAGGAGTGGTTTCGGGTTTTATTCAGACAGCCCAATGGTTTCCCTGAATTTCAAAAATGAAAATCGCCGATAAGATTCTGAATTGGAAATATTTGTATGGTTTGTAACATTCAGCATCTTCTGCCATCACTGTAATATTGTTCTCTTAAATAAAACTTTCACTTTCTTATGAAAACGTAGTTTACAAAATTTTCACCAAAATTAGGGTGCTCACTTTTCAAACCATAAATCACGTAGTTTTATTACCACCGAACTCGCTATGAATAAATTATGGCGCATGAAATTTTTTCCATTCAATACCGATTGATGCCAAGCCACTGGAGAACGAATGTGAAAAATAGGATAATTTGTTCTGATTTTTTTCACTCGTAGCAGGTGTCTGTTGTTGTTGTCGGAGATTAAAATGTCCCAAAATGCTTTCTTCATACTCTCAGCGAAACTGAATTTAAGTTCGTGGAGATCGAGTTCGATGAGAACAAAATACCTGTAATAATAATAGGGTAATACAATTGTTTAGATGACGTCATCAATTTATAACGTAAATGTCCTTAGGACAGGACTTGCTTAAACAGCCTAAACCCTAATAGCGTCATCAAATCTCACTTCCCTAAATCAGATTGTCGTAAAAACAGTTAAGTACACGAAATTGTCCATTCAAAAGAAAATTTATAATTTCCAGCCCGAAAAGAGTTTTTCGTATTTTCCTGATTTGTAGAATTTTCATGTTTTTTTTTTGGAATTTTTTTCCACGATCTTTCCACTTTGAAACACCAGCAGAATCTCCTAAACAAATGTACCTTTTTGGGCTATTTCACATTCTCGAATTTTCCTCCTACTATCTTCTATCGCAAGCCATTAAAATCCTAAAAATTCCACAACTGATTTGTTATACTGGATGCTAATTGCAATAGGTATGAGGTGCCTAGAAGCTGAGGTGCATAAGTGACATTTTCATCAAGATACAAATGTGCATTAAGAATATTCTTTTTACCATCACGGATTAATTTTTTGTTTTTGGATTAATTTATCCGTGACACGGACTACAACATGGACCAATGGACTACATTATCTCTGACCCGGACATCTTACCCGTTAAATATTATAACTTTTATTTTATGGGATTTGTCCAGTTTTGTAAAATATCACATACGCTGTTTGGCTTCCAACCGCACTTTGCAGAATATTTCTTAATTAACGCTCACTGGAAAAACGCATTTCCAGTGGCGGAACCAGCTTTTTTTTACGATGGACCAGAGGGGGCCAAGAAAAATCATTTGAAAATTTCTACATCTAAAAAATTGAAATACTGAAGCTGATTTTTTATACTTTTATTTCAATAATTTCTTATTTTTACTGATTTTTAGTGCATTTCGAAAAATTTTTGGATGAGCCAGAATTTTTTTGGGTGAACCACGGTCTCACCCCTCCACCCCGCCCCCTCATCGCCCCCTCTCCCCCCGCCATTAGTTCCACCACTGCACGTTTCGTCGGTGACCTGCTGAATACCTCCTATGTGATGAAATTTGAAAAAAATTATGCGTTATAGGGCTCATTGGATTCGTTTTGAGCAGAGAAATTACACATCATTTTCAAAATTTTCAACACATGAGAGGTATTTAGCAGGCCACCGCGACGATCTTCTTAATCTTGAAATATCCTCGTTTCCCCTATTAAAAATCGTGAATTTCTATTAAATTCTCTGTAATTTCTTAGAATAAATCGAAATATTCTTAAAGGATTTCAAAGCGGAAATGGCACCTTGAGTTGAAATTAAAAAAATTTTTTTTAAATATATAAATTAAAAAAAAATGAAGGTGCAAAAGGAAAAATAAAAAATAAAATAAACACCATCAAATAGTCACGTCCCATCAGTGGCGGATCCAAGGGGGGAAATCCCCGTCCCCAATCTAAAAAAAAATAGACCGATAATCCACAAAAAAATCAATTTTCCTGAACCCCTCCCCCTTTATGCTGAAAAAAACACAATCTCACTATTTTAGCATTTACCATGCTTTGAAAAAATTGGGATTCCCCCCCCCCAAATGGAGCTCTGGATCCGCCACTACGTCCCATTCACTGCTTCAGCGAGTACTGCTGATTTCATAATGGCAGATCCAAAGTAAAAATAGACTTCAGGGTGAAAAATAATTTTTCTTTTTGTGAGTGTAGAACATAAGGAAAAATTTTCACCATAAAGTCCCATTTCCGCTTTGGATTACCCGTATATTTTATAATTGGTGTGTGAGGTGCCTTTTTTTGAGCAATTAATACTCTTCTAATTAATCATCAAATTCGTTTTTCCAGCAAAATGTTAATTAAGAATAAAGGGCTGCAATGGACTTGGGCGAGTAGACGAAAACTGTCAAAATAAATCGCAATGGTTTTAGGCGACTGATAAGCGAAGTTGATCAATGCTTTTGGGCGAATACAAAATATCATCTCAACTTGCTGGAACACGTCTTAAAGATAAAAGCAATAGTCTTTCTCCTCTTCTATAGGTACTCTGAACATGTATATTTTAAACCGATTAGTCTTGAAACGTCGTTTATTAATCATGGATGTGACAATAGATTCAATTTTTGAAACTAATCGTGGTGTAGTATGTGTTCTAATTGACAAATTTAAATTTACAAAATCAAATACTTTGGCCAATGGAAATTTCAGATTTCGTTGTAACAAAACAATTATAATACTTGTTTTTAAACTTGAAACCATGTCCTGTACGCGTATTTTGTTTTAATACTAGTTTTTCATTAATATTTTTGAAAAAAATATAGTTTCTATTATTTCAATTAGCCAAATGCTGGTCTGTCGAGTTCTAGAGTCTCAAATCCACCCAGAAAAGCTTTGAAAATGAAAAATTTGTAACCTCAAAGCCAGAATTCTATTTGGTATACTGCAATCCCTCGCCCAAATCCATTATCAAATATTCAAGAAGGGTCGCCCAAATCCATTGCAAAAACTCGCCCAAAAGCATTCCATTTCCCCTAAATTCGCCCAAACGCGTTGCAGCCGAATAAAGACCCTGTATATAACTAATGTATCAAATATATTTTTTTTAAATCTCTGTTTCCCCCCTTCCTCATTAAGTCAACCGATCATCATCTCAGAAATTTGAAAATTGACTTATGAGGAATACAAGCGTCCTATCTACGAGTAGGATATTTAAGAAATAAGAATAAATAAATGAAAATAATATTCACATCCAGGTACTATAGGTATAGTATTTTAATCAACGAAAAGATTACGGTATAAGTATATTGATTGAAACACGATCGAGTTATTTGTATGAAGTTATTATTATTTTTTTTTTTTTAGAATTGCATCTTCCATCTTCAGTAACCTATCATCAGCAAATTATTTGAAAGATTTAAATAACAATCTCTTCACACCATCCGCAGCTTTCACTGCTAATATGTCTATGCGCTAATATGCTATGCATCTGTCAGTCGAACACTAATTTGGCAAAAATTATTCGAAAAAGTTTTCTCTATCATTTGGCTTTCTACGAAATCGTTAGAATCATTAGAAATGAAAAGCGAAAGTTGGAGCCTATCTGTTGATGTCTTAATGAACGTCTAAGTAGATTAGGCCTCTACACGCAACGATCGTGTTGAAGATTTTTTCCTTTTTATTCGATTTGTAGCAAATTATCGATCGAAATTGAAAATATATACCTTTTGTATATTTTGAAATCCGTTCTTCGTTTGAGGTTTTCAAATAAATTGGCGAGCAATTCGTCGATATCTGTCGCCTTCATGGCCTGTTGGAAATTTTTTAATAATTTTCAAGACTTGCGATTATAATTTATATTACTAAAAATAATGGAATTTCTTAATGAGAACGTCATGTTGAATATACTGACCTTTGAAAATATGTCGTTATATCGTGAGAACTGATTGGGCGAGGTAGTCTCTTCCGCGTGACACGAATTCAAGTATTTTTTGCCAAGTTGCAATAATTGCTCTTCTGGGTCTACTGGCAGCAAGTATTCTTTCATCGTCATTTCACAGCTAATTAAGACAAGGAAAGAAAATTACCTGAATGTAATTTATTCTTGATTTCTATTTTTTTTTTTTTTTTAGTCAAGATCTTAAGATTTCATTCGAGTAGAATACTTTGTAAAATAGTTGAGTATCGAAGACCGAGGTGACTTTAGAATCAAGAGGTGACTTTGCCGATTTTATTTTTCTACCTTCTGGCAACACTGAATGATGTTAAGACGTATTGGGGTGATATGAAAAGGCATAGAATGCGGAAGTAATGAATAAACAATGTTGAAAAATTAATTTATGAGATCATTTTAGGATTTTGTTGAATTTTGTGAGAATTGTGGCAAGTTTTCAAAATTTGTAAAAAATGAGCTAAAATTTAAAAACGTGTGTTGGGGTGACTGCTGATGGATAGGTAAATACCAGATAGGCAAATTAGCCCCAATACGTAACTTTGCCGGTTTTCTCAGGCCCTCATCAAATAGCTGTAGCCTTCACTGAAGTTTCGTGAAGGCAGGAGATGAATTCTCTTTCACAGCATTAGGATACATAGGTAAATTTTTATAATAAAAAATGAGAAATGAAAGATGGACAAAGTTGGGCAAAGTAAGTTGGAGAAAGTTGGACAAAGCCCCTTAGATTGGTTCCTTTTCACGAAAAAATAAGTCAAGTTGTGTTTTTGTTCTAATTTTGAAAACCTTAACTGCAAATATCTCAAAATTTAAGATTTGTACATATGTACATCCCTCTGGTTCTCAGGCATACAGTCTTGACATAATATTATCTTTCATTTGTTTTGAGTGAATTGGAGTTTTTAGTTCATTCAAAATTCCCAATCAAAATTTTTTTAAAAAGGACCGGCTTACCTGAAAATTTTCTTGAGAGAATAGTTAAATTTTAAAATGTTGGATATTATGAAAAGAGGAGGGGGAGGGTTGGATCTTGAATTTATTATTTAAAGCCAAAATAACCTAATGATAACAAAGAAGAATCAATCTCAACTGACATCTTGTAGTAAATAAAGTAATGTTTTCCTCTTAGCTTTCTCACTTGTAATAATCTTTCCTCTGCATAATATAATCAGTAGGAAGTGCTTCATTAATTTTATGTTCATCGCATTTCAGTTCTGTTAATTGTGGTTCATTTCTTTCTGACTTTGGTCTTTCCAATAATTTCTGTGAAATTCAAAAACAGAAAAATTTTTATGGAAAAATTTTTCGCCAAATAGTTTTTTATTCTAATGAAACATATTATATACGAGTAGTATCGTGTTGATATATGTATCTTCATATTAGCCATAAACAATAAACAGGTCTTACTGTAAGAGTAATTATTTCATCATTTTTTCTCTTTTTTGTATCAAAAGATTTTTTTTCGACAAGTTTGAGTCTGGTCGGAATCTTTTGTGCCTTTTGTTTAGCAATTGGTTGAATCTTGAAGTTATGTTTGGAAATTCTAACAGAACAGGTTTCGCCTAGATAGCAAAAATCAAAAAAATCTTCTGGTCTGTAAAATTCATGTTTTTCCTGTAAATTCAAAAATCAATATTAGCAAATGCGCTGGTGTCAGTTAGCTTTTCTAAATAGATAAGTCTTGCATTGGTCTTTCAATAATATTCTTTTAACTTAATTTTTTTTTTTTTTTAATCCTAAGAAAATTCTACATTTTTCCAATTACTTAGAAGATAGTTAAATGTAATTACTCTCCAGTTCTCATTCAGTGAAAATTGGGTTCATCAAAAAATAAATAATTTTTCTGATAAGTAAAAGTGCTGTTAAAAAGTCAGTGTTTAGTTTGTTCAAGCAGGTTACTCATAACAAAGTATAAAATATACAGACTATTATTCTATAACTTTCTACATCTGGTGGTCTCAACAATATGTTTTTGACTTCACACAGACTGTACTATTCTTTAAAAATTTCACGGGTCATTAGAGGTGCTGATACTCGTATTAATTCAAATAATGCATCTTATTACCATCCATGACTGTTTTTTGCGAATGTCACTTTCAATTAAGTTAACTGCCTCCGAAACTAAAGCACGATCCATTGTTCAGTTTTACAAATGGTCAACACTCGGAAGAGCCTACCTGTTGACATTGAAAAATATTTAATTTAAAAACAAATTTAATAAATTATTTTATTTAAATGAAATCGTAATTTTGACTGCAGAAATTTTTGATGTAATTGAAAAATAAATTCTCATAAATTAATAACATTTATAGGCGAATAAAACTGATTTACTCCCCCTCTTCCACAATTAGGTTTTTTTATTTCACCAAAATATATTATACTTCCTGAAAGAAGAAAACTTTTTCTTGTGTTGTGCAACTTCGTATTTTTCACCTCAACTGGTAACACTGATTTCTGATAAAGTTTTGAAAATCTGCCAGCTACTAGAAATATCTCCTTTGGCAATTTGTACATAATATGGAAAAGTCCTAGTAACTGCTTTAAAGCTGATCTTTTCATATCATTTACTTTTTTATACATTGAGTTAAAATTATTTAATACTCGTATTACGAGGGTCTACCATGGTGTTCGAAAAATAATTCTCAAGGCGTATCTACTTATTTATGAGATGAGAAATTGAGATTAGAAATAAAGATTTAATTTTATAATGAGCACTGGTTACTAATTTTTCAGAAATAATTTATTAAAAACCCAACGAGTATAACATTCATAATTTAGGAGTAAATAAATAATTAAAATGACAAATTACGAAAAATAAAACAAAATAACAAAACTTACGTTTTATGGTTTCTTATTCACTTACATTTGAAAAAATAACAATCATAACAACATTATATATAACTTACACCATTTTACACAATAAATAAACAAATTCCACGCATTCCTTAATTTCTAATTCAAATAAAAACTTATTGACTTAAAATATGAAAGTTTTCGTGTTTACTTTGAGTGCTTAGCAACGATTGGCGATAGACCCACCAAAGAATTATTTTACAATGACTTAAATTATAGTTCCATAAAAAATAAATTATTGGCATTGGAAAAACAACTGGAGGAACGTTTCAACAAAATATGTAGCATAGAAATAAATAACATCTGCACTCATTCCGAAATTCGTTTTAATTTTGAAAAAGAAATAATTAAAAAACCAGCAAAAAATTATGGCTTCTAATAAGTGTAATTAATATTTTAGTGGAAAGTAGAAATGATTATAGAGAAAAATATATTTTAAAAACTAAATACTTAAATACCCCATCATGCTTTCATGAATCTTGAAATGAGTAGAAAAATAGTTTTCACGTATAAAAGTTGGTTAGAAAATAGGTACGATAGCCACGCAGTTATAGTTTTCAATTTTTGAAAAGAGACAAATGTTTTATTGAAAAATTTGTACTCAAGTTGAGCGAAATGAAGATAAGACTTGATTACACGAAGGTCTATGAAGTCTTTTTCATTATAATTGATTTTCATTTTGATGGCACAATGAATTTTCATAACTTAAAAATCTCTTTTATAGATTGTTGAAATAGGCAATAAGATTTTTACAACTTTTTTCAAAGTCTATGACATTATACTGACAAGAAGAGAAAACAATAATTGAAGTTATTTGAACAATATTCGCCGGAAATTTTCAGATTTGTCAATTTTTGGTCTGTGTGAGTAATGGCTTCAATTTATGTATTAGTTAGACAACGTATATTTCTATCAGACGTCAGCAATTTAGATGTGATTTCAAATCTGCGAGGCAAAATGAATGTTGAAAAAAGTAAGAATATGATTTTGGAAAAAAGCATTTATCAAAACGATCAAATAAAAATTTAAGTTTCTAAGATTTAATCAAATGTTCTGCAAGACTAACTGAAATTACTTATTGCATGAATTTATTTAATAGTTTTTCAGTTTTGTTTCAAGGATGAATGCTGCATATTAGTATTTTGAAGATATTTTCATACCCTACATGTACACATATATTTAGCAAGTAGCAACTTGTTGAAAATATAGAATAAACACCAATGAAAAAAAAGTTTATTCTCCCACCCTCTTTTGAAGAGAAATTTACGAGACTCCAATTTATATTTTAAGGAAAATTGTTTAAAAAATTCGTCTAAGGAATGACTGGTTCTTCTGATTAGAAAAAAAAATTTCAACTCTACCTATCATATAAGATTTAAATTCGTGAGTATATTCGAACAGTTCGATCAGTTTTCAAGCTGGAGGATGTATTCATTAATGATAAAGTTATACCTAACTGCTATAGCAATTTATGAGGAAAAAATTTCTAGACAATGTAAGCGCATGTACAAGTTAAAACTTGTTTGAATTTTATGCATTTGAAAAAATTCACTACTTTATGCTATAAAACTAGTTAATTCGTAAAGTTGAAAATAATTACTCCATCAACACGTTAATAAGTTAATAAACACGGTAGCTATGAAATAACAGCAATTTTCTCCATTAAGTAAAAAAATTCTAGCATTTTGTTGCGTGATAAAAGTATCCTGGCTGATTTAACCACTTTCATTAATGTTGTCGGGTTTCACATTAATGCAATTTACGATATCCGAGAAATGAAAATATATACCGTGTTCGTCCTTCGCTTATCTACTTTTTTTTCTCACTTCACTTGTGCATTTTATCACGTTTATTACAATGATCAGAAAAAGTTGACTGCAATCGATGCTAATCTCCCTTTGATTTTAAAACGATATACAAGCAATTAGGAGAAAGTTACAAAATTTCATTAGAAGGAAAAAAAAATGCAGCATTGATTTTGAAAAAAGTTAATTATAGCGGATACTTGCAAAAAATTATGTAACAAAAATGTGAAAGTAATAATCAAATACCTTGACTGAAAATTAAAAAGGAGCAAATAAGAAGTAAAAGGGAAAAACTTGAGTTATATTTCCTCTGATTTTTTTCAAATGCACAGATTTAGAGAAACAATTTTTTTTTTCCAAATGCAATGCACTAGAGCCGTGGTTCTCAAAGTATGGGTCGCGAAAGAATTCAAAGTGGGTCGCAAAAATTCTGAAAATGGAAAATATTCGAATAGAATTATAAAATATACTCCTAACTAGGAAGCAACTTCTTATCTTTAGGTCACAAAAATAGAGCCACTTTTAAAATTGGGTCGTCACACACAAAAAGTTTGGGAACGACTGCATCAGAGAAACAATTTTTGGAATGTTTTCGTACAAAATAATATGCAGAAATACTCTGTTGATAAGCAGTCATTGATGCTTTAATAACATTATCATAGAAATTCTGTGGGAGATTCAGAGCTCCATTTGGGGGGGTGAGAATCCAAATTTTTTCAAAGCATGGTAAATGCTAAAATGGTGAGATTGTGTTTTTTTTTCAGCATAAAGTGGGAGGGGTTTAAGAAAATTGATTTTTTTGTCGATTATCGGTCTATTTTTTTGGATGAGGGGATTTCTCCCTCCTCCCCTTGGATCCGTCACTGTAGAAATTATGTACAGCTGGGATAGTTCTACAAATTCATTTTGTAATTTTTTTCATCGTTTAAAAATGAGTAAGTACTTATAATAATATAACGTTGGCATCATTTTTAGTATTTCATAACTCTGTTTCCCGCCTAAATCAAATTTTTCATAATAATCAGCAATTAAAATCCTGCATTTGATATACTTCTGGTATAATGGGATTATTGGAAAAAGAATTTTTCGGGAATATTTCAATACTTATAGAGGTTAGTTTCTCACATATTTTAGTCTTTTTTGAATTATATTATCAATTTTATGCATCTACTCTACTGAGGATACAGAAAAATTTACTTCTAGACAATGTGCGTTGTGTGTACCAGTGGGTCGGAGGTTGAAAACCCTCTTTGACCTGTAAAAATATGCATAGAAATAACTACGGGTAACGAACAAATATAAAAAATTGAATTTCATGAATACGTAAATCCCCTGCCTTCCACCCGTATTCTGCAATCTAGAAAAAAATTCAACATTTTTTCTAACTTCCTCGAAAATTACTAGATTTACTATAGCAGCCCACAGATACCGTCAACGTTTTATTTCAACTCCTGCGTGGGTATTGTAATTTGCCAAAACTAATCCCCTTCAAGGATAGAAATTATTTAAGGAATTTTCGAAAAAGGAGCTAAATGAATCCTGCAGCAGGTAAATATCTGCTGGCTTGCCATTGAATTGGTAAGGGCCTTTGTTCAGATTAACAACCGGTTTCTGGGTAGTAGTCACTTTGGGCTTCGTCGTTGGTTTTTCATTTGTGATATCACTTTGAGGAAACTTATAAATATGAGATGGTTTGCCATTTGATGTGAACGGTATGGGCAAATGGAGTGGATGTATAGGAAATGTTGCAGCTGATGCCACATTGTAGGGGGTAAAGGCTGGATATTGGGGTGGCTCGTCGAAATTTGAGAAATAAATGAAGGGAGCTGAGACTGGCATACGAAAATAGAAAATTGGAGAATCCATCAGGTCGTTGGTAATGGAAGGAATTTTGGTGTCTGGCAAAATAGACGATCCCATGGCTTGTAGATTTTTCTCTGCCTGGTAATACTTGGACATGGGTATTGGTAAAAATTTTCTGATTTCTTCGTCGTTAAATATATCGAACTTTCTGGACTCGTGATTAGATAATGCTTTCGGAGGTAAAACTGGCTTGAATAAAGAAATATCTTTTGCCGAGGTCCCAGATGCGACGATTATATTGGCAATTGAAGCGAGCAGAATATTCAGCGCTGCAGCTCTGTGCATGAAAATCATATTGCTGCATCCAGAAAAATCCTGAAAATAATTTATTATGTTATAGGTAATTTTGCAGAAATACTATAACGTGCACTCGAACGAAATCGCTATGAAAAAAAATAAAAAAATACGATTGGCACGTTTTATAGTTTCTTTTTTTTTAAAGTGTTTATGGTTTTATTGATTTACACATTTGTGGTCATTCGATCGATAATTTTTCGGGTCATTTATTTCTTTGACTGCTTACATCCGATTAGAATTTTGCACACACGCGAGGGAAAGAGAATTTAAATATGATGCCAGTCGAATTTGTAAAATCATAAATGTAGCTGCTAGCAGTGGTTCTGTGATCACATCTCAGATTTTAATGATGAAACCTCTTACAAAAAAAAATTGAAAACCCCTTCAAGGAAAAAAATAGGGTTACGTTTTCTTCCAAACCTCATTCGACACAAAAATAAATAGATCCTACAAAAGTGCTACTTGGCTAGAAAATGAAAGTGTTTTTAGGTCGTGGGGGTGGGGGTGGTTCAAGAAATGAAAGAGCACAGAGCCAAAGAAAACAATTACTCCCCCCCCCCCAAAAAAAAAAAATGAACAAAAGGAAAAAAGTCTGAAAAAAGGCTCATAAGTTAGAATTTTTCCACTTTTAAAGGGATTGAAGGGGTGAACAGTAAGAAAGTATACTGGGCTAAAAATAAAAATCATTACTGATAAAAAATATTAAAAAATTTCAGATCATTTCCCCAAGTTTTGCCTTAATTATAATTTTTTTTATACTCCAATACATAATGTCTGTATTTTTTTTACCCAAATACACTTTTCTAGAATGTTTTCCCTGAATGACCACAAATGAGAACTATCCAATTCAGAAATTTCATAAGCAGCGGAAAAAATTCCAGAAAATATTTTTCAAGTTGAGTAAAAATATTTGGCAAAATGACTGGGAACCAATAATTTATGCTTCAGAACTCGAGAATTAGAATCTTCTTCGATTTTATTGGGGCTGAGGTTTATTCAAATTTGTTGGGGTTAGGGGGCTGGTGGGAACCAAAAATATGCTTAAGAACTTGAGAATTTGAATCGTCTTCGATTTTATTGGGGCTATGGCTTATTCAAATTTGTTACGGTGAGGGGCTGGTTTCAGCTCTAATGCGAACTAGTCCTCTTTGAGAACCTTCACAGTCTGCAAATAGAAAAAAAAAAAAAATCAACACCTAAAATTATTTCAAGTACTCTTCGTCATTCTTCTTTCAGTAGTACCTTTGTCAACTTAGGAAGTCTTTTTTGGGAAACTAGATGAAACCAAAATGACTTTGGAATATTTGCTCAAGAGTAAAAAAAAAAAAAAAGAAAAGGTATTTTAGTAAAGCCAAAAACTTTTTATAAATTAAATCAGCGAAAATATATATATTTTTTAACAGAAGAAATCTGGTTCAGAGGTAAGAGCACTTAAGGAGATAGCCCAGATTCTCAAGGCCTTTTTATTTTAAATAGCTAAAATTTCATAAAATCTAGCCATGGAACCTATTCTAAACGTATTTTAAACGTCGAATCGCAGACTTTATAACCTGCTACTTGTGTCTTCTTACAGATGATCTCTTTCATTTGTTTTAATGAAAAGTGAAGAAATTATTGTTCCCATTTTATTTCGTTTAACGAGTACCTATGACTTTTATCATATTAATCTCGCAACCATGACCACTTAAACTGACCAGACATGAAATATAGGTAAGCACCTACTTCAATAATTTTTATAACACTATAGGTATATATACCTATCCCAACATTCTATATAACTTCAAAAACCGAAATACTTTCACTTTAAATCTTTCTGATTCCGGAAAAATCATATTTTTGGTTAAAAACGTGCGTTAAAATATCATTTCTCTTCGACTTCACGGTCAATTAATGAAAAAATGACGACGAAAGATGAAAAGGACCGCGATTTGCAATAATCATGAGTCCTATAGAAATCGACGAATGCAATTTTTATTTTAAATAATTTCGTATCATTCGAGCAATACGCTTCATCAGAATATGAATTCCTTAATGAAAAAAAGTTTAGATAAACCAATTATATTTTTTGGCAGTAGGTATAGCTAAGGCTAAAAGTTCGTTAATTTTCATGCTTTATATGGACCTGTAAAAATCATCCTTTAAATTTTAATGGGCGACACTGTGATTTGAAAAACTATTCCGTTTTACGCAAAAAATGAGTATGAATATGTCGATACTTTAGAGCCAAAGGGTGCTATATGTCTGAAAAAATGTGAAACTTATAAGAAAAGAAAATATTGTATGTTATTAAGGGTGTTTTTGTACCGTTTGTAAAAAAATGCATTTTTATACACTTCTAAAAATGTTATTAGGTATCCAAGGTAAATTGAAGTAAATTTTTTTCAATAATTTTTTCTTACTGGTCTTCTGTTTACTTTGGAAAATTTTAGGGGGGCCAAAATTCTTTCTCGAGAATCGTCGCCTCCCCTGACCTTTCCTTAATTTTGCCACGGTGCACTTTAGTTTTTCAGTTAGTCATCAATTTATGTGAAATTTTTGACAATATACTCTCAAAAAATGTCTTCAGGGTGCTCGTCTGGCGGAATCATGAAATTTTGCTTCAAAAAAATTTTTTAGGGGGAGTTGTCAAAATTGACATTTCTTGGCTCAATAATAACTCATTTAAAAAAAATCAAAGCTTTGAAAAGCAAAAAAACGTATAAAATAGTGAAATTTTTCCATCTATTAGAGAAGCCAATTCTGAACAGAAATTTGAGATTTTTAGCCATGATATACTTCAGAGTTGAACTTAAGGATGTATAGAATTAAATTTTTAATTTGTTCCTTTTTTGTAGCTAAAACTAGCCATCGAAGTTACATCTACTTTGCGCATTAGTAAACGCAGATCTAGGTCTATACATCCATAAAAGTAGAACATATTTAAAAATCATTACTCCAAAGTTGAAAACACAGCCAGAAAATAGACGGGAAAATTTTCTCTTTCCATGACAATATTTGTCTTTAATATCATTTTATCAGACAATTTGACTTCAAAAATCCTTAATTTTGGATAATTTTGGCTAATTTAGTAGTTATTAGATTCATATATTTTTCCATTTTTCATCTATGGAAGTACCACCATTAAGATATTAGTATTGCCAAGTAGCCGAGTTCGTACATTCTAATGAAGCATACTTTCAGTATGATAAAAAAAATTAACCTTGGTAACACTGCAAAAAAATCAAAATAACTATCTTGAAGAAAATAAATAAGTAAATAATAATAATTAAAATATTAAAATTAAACCATAAAAATTATATATCTATAACGTCATGTGAAAACTTTGAGAAAAATTGAATCTCGATTCAACTTTTTAATAAACTAAAAAAATTTTTTAAGGGTAGGAAAAACGAACGTAGACGAGTCTTATATTTTTTTTCAAAAACACCTTCAAAAGATGCAAGTTCTTACTATATCCATGATGTCTGTTACTATATTTTAGTCCAACTATACTCAATCATGTTCATAATTTGTCGAGTGCTTGAAAATGATGAAAATATATGAATTTTTCATCTTGGTGCTCAAATATGATTGTTCGTCCAACAACTTAAATTATTCAACTTACTTTTTTTTTTATAAGTGACGACGATGTACTGCAGGTAAGCAATTCACAAATAAAATTTTTTTATCGATATGACACAAAACTAAAATCGACGAGACCGAATAAATTATTTCAAAAAAATTCAACTCAAATTCGAACAAAAAAATAACGTAATAGTTAAAAATAAAAAATTTTTTTTTGGTCAGTCACTTGCAACAAAAAACGATTCGATAACACACATTGTAGACAAATCACATGGGATTTTTATTTCACCATCGCTGCATCCATTTACTGCGAATGTAAACTCTATTTAATTCGGCTAGTCGTCTCGTCGTCAAGTGAGAAACTATAAAGACACAGACAAGACAGATGATGAGGTTCATAAGTTTCGCTCATCAAAGGTAGGACCGTGCGGCGTGAGAAAAAAAAGAAAATTTAGCGAGAAAATTATTCCATCAGCCGTAGGAGCAGTGGCACAGCCGTAGTACGTGCATCAGGCATTTACACGGTATTTAGTTGGACTGCTGCCACCCACATTACACGCATCATAGACACCAACTTTCGCCACTGGCCGCAATTCGTGTAACCTTCACCTTAGACTTACAACCAAAGACACAAAATTATCGAATCTTCTATCTTTTGCTGCTACAGGTACTCGTATTATTCTTTTAATGACGGCCCTTTAAATCGACTTGTTTTGTTCTTTTTTTTTAGCTTTTACTGCGGATAATAAAAATTATAATGTTGATTCGATTTCTCTATCTTTGGACAGCATCCATATCTGGGTCTCCAATCAGTGTAATTACAAAAAGTGTCCAGCGTTGGTAATTATACGTAGAAAAGTTTTTTTTTCTCTTCATCTGGGCCTATAGTCACCGTAATTCTCAGAGGGGGTAGCAGCCAATAGGTGATTCTACAAGTGAATCTCGATACTCAGTGATACAGCCAGAGTGTTCCGTTAGGGGGCGCAAATAAGAATCTTGGGGAGGGGGCAGTTCATTTTTAAGCCCCTTATTTACCATTTCTTTTCAAAGTATATGAGGGGGAGGGGGTGTTCTTCAGGGGGCAAATTTTGCTAGGCGGGCGAACATAAATGGCAGTGGGGTATGAGCCCCCTGGCCCCCCTCTGGCTACACCCTGTCGATACTCCTGAACAAGAATTAGCAAATTCCCGTTAGTATTTTAAATCATAACTTTTTCGAAACAAACTGAATATTAGAAGTATTACGCACTGTTGCATAGGTAGGTAAAATTAAGGATCTTCGATGGTGGCCATATGCACTGATTTTCCTGATGGGTGTGTAGATGATTTTTCAGCCATAAGAAATTTCATTAGTTTATTTATTAACAAGTAAAGCGTAATATGTGTATCGTCCCTGTTTTTATAAAATCTCGTAAGTCTAATTTTGGACGATTTTTAGATTCTCGTTGATTTCATAGAAAAAAAAAACAACAACAACAACAAAAATCGAGAAATCGGCTCAGACTAAATTCATCCCCATTTTTTCCCGAAAATTGTAATCGTATTTAGCCAGCCACATTTTTGCAGAAATTTTAAATTTTTCTTTAGTCAGCCCCTTTTTTTCTGGAATTTTAAATTCCCCTTAAGCCAGCCCTTTTTTGCGGAAAATTTAAATTCCCCTTTAACCAGCCGCTTTTTTCACGAAAATTCAAATTCCCCTTCAGTTAGCCCTTTTTTCCCGAAAATTAAAATTCCCTTTTAGTCGGCCACTTTTTTCACGAAATTTGAAATCGGTTTTCTACCCCCTTCACCCTTTCTCCATCAAATTTGCCCTTCAAAAATAAACATAAGTGATGCTTCTCCTGAATTTCAAAATTGATCTGCTTCTCCAAAGTCCAAACCAAATCTTCTCCTGCAGAAATTAGAAGTGGGCGTGATTTTTTAGTCTGTTAAGGGTGAGTGATGAAGGTCTGTCAACACGTGTGTCGATACGAGGTTCACACTACCACTGCCACCCTCTCATCTGACTGCGAAGTCGCAGGAAGCCTGACCTTGGCCTTGGTGGTCGAGAGAACCCTCTTTTATTTTTGCTTCGATGGCTGGCTACTAATTCGAGAAAGACTCGATACCAAATTTTACAGTAGCCAGCCATCAAGACGTAAATTTTGGAGACTGTTGAATTGTGAAACTCCAACAACCCTACTCGGTTAATTTCCTAAAATAACCTTCAAAAATTGAAGTGATGAGACTGGACTTGAGTATAGTTTGTTTCAAATAAAAAATGATAAAATGTGTGACTAATTACTCAGTTTATGATTCATATGGTACTGGTTGATAGTTGGTATTAATTAATAATATGAGCAGTTACGACCTGGGCCATTCTGTATTTTATTTAACATTAAAAACAAATTTTTTCCACCTAACAACTCTAATAGCACATGCAATTTTGCAGTATTACGAATTAATATTCTGAAAAGTATGTAAGGTTTAGTGGGGTAATTGCAACACCGGGGTAATTGCAACAATTGACCATTTACTAGCCCTGTCGTATTTTGGAACATAATTCTCTCTAGTGGTATGAGTAATGTAACAACTGAACTACAAGATATACATGGCTGCATGAATATCCCGACCTCGTATCGTGATGAAATTTTCAAATTTCTTGAAGATGAAATTTTATCAAATTTTATGAGTGACTATCTGTATTTTCGTAAAGAAATATTTCATTCAAAAAATACGGTAAATTAATGATTTTTTTTTATTCCTACTTATTTTTCAATAAATTTTAATATTATTGCCAAGAAATGTACAACAAACGAAAATTTCTGCAAAATTTTTGAGTTGTTGCATTTACCCCGATTTAAGAAATTTCGGGGTAAATGCAACATACTAAACATGCTATGTTATTACATGGTGTAGTTCAGGGATGGTGTCCTGCCGTGTCCAGACAACTTTTTTCAATGACGCACAAGACGTTAGGACAAGAAATTGTTGTCCCGATAACTTTCCCGAAGACATCCCTTTATGTTGCATTTACCCCAAATTAAAAAAAAAAAAAATTAACTGACAAAAAATGGTCAAAATACAAGCCTGTACAGACTTTAAACGAATTGATAAATATATTGAAGAAGAAATATCAATATATATCTATCTACATTGATATTTTTGGCTATAATAAAGTTGATATTATCGATATTGAAATTTCAAAAACGCTCATGCAATTGATGCAATAAAACAAAGTTCATAAGTCAAATCTGAATTGAGATATAGCAGCCATTTATTTGTATAAATATAGGTAATTCAGTCTACTCTCATGTCTGGGGGATTGTTATATAAAATACAGCATAATTAATTGAGTAAAAAAAAATTGTTGCAATTACCCCTATTTCCTGGAAAAATATTTTACACCAACACACTTTAGTAAATCAGACAGAAAATCCGCATGAGTGCTTTACTCATAAAACTTATACATAAACCTGAAGATAATGCTTCAAGGTATTTATGTTCCAAGTTGCGTAAAATTTGGTTCATAAATTTTGTCGCTAGGTGATGTTGAAGTTGAAAAAAAATATTCTATGTTGCAATTACCCCACTCCACCTTACTTAAATTTGTAAAATATTCAAAATGTTTATCTACAATATTGAATATTCTTATAAAATATTTTGAGCATATTACCCTTGTTAACTTATAAAACCATCTCGTACAATATTAGCTCTGTTCGGACGCTACCAGGACTGGTAATTTTGGGCCAGTACTGGTCGAAATATGCCAGGAAGCTGTTCGGACGCTTTTCCTGGTAAACAATTAGTCTGTTCGGACGCTACCAGGAAGGTTACAGGAAACAGTTCCTGGTAAAAATTCGCCAGGAGTTTAAACGTCCTGGTAACGGACCAGGAAAAATTGTTTCACCTTAAATTCGTTTGTCTTGAAAATTTTCATTACTTATCAGTGTGGGTATTTTGACTATTGTCAAAGGTTTTATGAATGAAATCAAAAAGTTGACTAATTTCGTTAATTAATAATCAAATATGCAAGGAAGTATTTTGTATTTATGGGAAACATTGAAGACGTTACTTTGTTCGATTTTTAGTACATTCTAGAAAAGAAGAGTAAGATATTTTTATTCTTCACAAATATTTGAAAAAAATTTTGCTTGGTTAATTTGGTAGAGAGTGTTGAATTTGCCAGGAAGCTGTTCGGACGCTTTCATTTTCCTGGCCTGTACTTGGGCCAGTTTACAGACCAGGAAAACTGTAATTACAGGTTTCCTTGTAGCGTCCGAACAGAGCTATTTTCAATTTGACTACAATCGACAGGCCACAATTTTTGCTTGAGTGACATAAAGTGAAGATGTACCTACAGTTGTCAAAAAATCACCTATCAGATCGGTTATACTTTTAACATGATATCATACGTCTGTACCTAATAAATTTGGAATATTTGTCAATTATTGCGAATTAAAAATGTTGAAAAAGAAAAAAAATTTCAGTCGAGAAATTTCATCGCTTCTCTTTGATCATTTATAACTGATGTAATCAGATGTACTCCGTGACGAAAAAAATAATCAGCAACACGCCGTTCAATTGTCATTCTGCAGAATACATTCATTTAACGGGTATGGTATACCATAGATGATTCGACAAAAGAAGAGTATAGGTAATATTTAAAATAAAAATTCATTTTTTCTCTTTTTTCGAAGAACGTACCTAATCATCCAATTAAAGTATGAGCAGATGTAAAACCTTAATTCAACTCTACTTTCGCTTGAGAAATTATTCGTGGAAGAAAATTAGGGACAAGTTAAAACTTTTCAATTCACTGTTATTCGGTGATTTGTTTATGTGGAAACCGACGATAAACTCACAAGGAATATATTATTCGTGACTGGTCACTGGCTGAGAAGTAATACCTCAAAATGATTTTGCGGTTTTACGAGTTATTTTTACTAATCAATGTGGGTGAATTATGGTGTGCGATTAATTTCTTTGAAAAAAAAAAAGTTAGTAACGTTACTTTTCGTTTATTTAATCTATGAAACTGCACTGGATTTTGCGGTTTTAAATTCTCTATAATAAAGAATAGAACGCACATTTTCGAAGGAGATATACTGTTTAAGGAAAAATGCTTTAATGAAAATTTTATTATTTAATTTTTCTTGCTTGCTGGACGAAAATTTACTCATTTTTAAGATTTTTTTACTCATCCCCCACTTAATATCTCATCTAGATATTTTTACACTCGATTAATTCAGCAGTAGTTTATTTAGTAGATACCCTGGTTATCGAAAATATTTTACGTTCTAATTTCGAGGAGCTCGATTAGCACAGTAAAAATGCCGAGTGAAAAGAGAACATTACAACCTTTTGTAAAATTTAATTTAATATAAAACCCGTACCTAAACTGGATGTTATATAAATTGACAATCGTGATGTATGAATGTTTCACTTGGTTTCAACATAATATTTCTCTAAAATTAAATTACACGCAAAATAATAGATCAATATTTTCTAAATCACAATAAAAACTTAAAACTATAACAACAAGTAAAAAATTAAATTTATTTACAAGGAAATGAAATTTGTTCTCATAAGAAAGAAAAGAAGGAAAGCTTATTTAAAAAATAACTCAACGGACGCTTTCCAGTTCAGGAGGAATAGGTATTTTTTTCATGACAGCAAATTTTTTCAAAGCTTCGTATTTGAACATCAACGCCTCGATTTCATCCCGCATGATATTATTTTGTTGTTGCATTCTCTCCATATCTCTGTATTCTTGCGATTTTTCAGTTTCCAATTCATCTTTCTGCTCAATACGCTTAATTCGACAGCTGCGGATAAACAATAAAATATCTTTGATGAATCAACATTAAAAGAAAATAATCCAAATGTAGAAAAGCCAAATTCTAAAACGCACTAAACGCAAAAAAGTAAATGTTGAAGAAAAGAGAAAAAAATATCTCTTTCCCAATAAGACACTCGAATCAGTGCAACAGTAAATTTATATTAAAGCCTATGCTTTATTCCTGTCCGTTAAAAAAAATAATCGAAACTGAATTTTGAAAATAAAAAAATAAATCTTTTGGCACAATTCAGAATAAAAACATTTCTAATTTGAAAAGAAAAGAAAAACGATAGATAAAATCTTGTTGATTCTGTCACTTTTACTCCTCAATCTGAGTAAAGAAGATTAATAGAGAGAAAATATTCCTTTCGTAAGACGCCTGTTACCTTACAATAACACATTGAACAATATTATTGATTAATATATGGACAGAATGAAAACTGTTTGAATTTTACTGACGAAACGTCAATATTTTGGTCGCTACTTTTGAATACTAACGAAAATGCTCAATACAAATCAATATTTTACGTCTACAGGCACCTTATGAGTAGGATTTTTCTTTTTCATAAAAAGTGACTATATAGTCTGATACCTGGCAGCATATCCTCTATTTTTCAATGTTCTTCTTCTTTGCTTCATCCGAACAATTTGTTCTTTAGTTAATCCTCTCATTTTCAGCTGCCTATTCAAATCTCTAACAGAAATGGATACCAATTCATCATCGCTGATGTCGATCACCGGACTCGGCGAGAGAGGAGCCTAATAAAAAAAATAATTTCTAATTAGTTACGATTAGATTATAACGCTTTTGAGGTCTAACGGAATCTCAAGTATAATTTTTGAAAAGATTCTCAAAATTTGGGAACCACGACAATACGAAATCAATATTAAGAAAGATGATTCATATGGAGGAATTTCTTCTGATTTTTGTATCACAAGATGAAACAACAGTAAAATAGAAGATCAATGTACAACGTAACAAATAAACATCGTCTTTCCTGTAAGACGAAGAAAGGAAATGTCTAATTCTGTAAGAAAAATGGCTTGAATTGAAAATACAAAACTCGATTGAGTTAGAGGGTAATCGACTATGTCATGGACCATTCATTTGAAGAATATTTTACATCAAAATTACAAGAAATAAGGTAAAATGGTAAACATACGTTTAAGGAGTACTCGGCCATTGATGTTATTGCGCAAATAATTTTTTTAACTCCAACTGATTTGAACAACTTCTTTTTTACTACAAATCAAAAGTATTTCAATTTATTTCATAATGATGAAGTGTTATTTGGTTTTAATATACTCACCATTTTTATATTCTTCATTCGGTTATCTTCTTGACTCAGTTCAGGTGGGGACATCTGATATAAGAACAATGTATTAGCAGTTGAAATATTTTCTACAAATGGCTAAACAGAACAATTAATAATTAAAGTAGAAATAAATAAGGAATAGAAACTTCGGAAAAGAGAAGAATGAATAAGACGAGTAATCATTTGTCATCAAAATTTTCTTCTTTTTTTTCAAGGTTTATTTTGATCTGTTGAAGGTCTGTTCGATTTGTTAAAAAATGTGCAAAACTGTCATCTTTTTTTCACAAATCAAATTTACCTTAATAATGATAATTTTTTTATAAATTTTTTTTACATTGCTAGTATAAAACTCGACAAACACCGTATAGATTTTTGAGACGACTGAAATTTTCACTTAAATTATTTTTTTCTGAACTATTTTAGGAATTATGGGATCCAGAAAGAAGCTTGTTTTACGTTTTGATGAAGACGCTCGAAGGTAAGTCGTTCATCGTTACCAATACTTCAAAACTCATTCAGTTTTAAATCAAACTGCTACCGGTTTCCTATTTTTCATATATTTTTACCATGAAATTCTCGATACATTGCATTTTCAGAGACTTTTTAAGCGGTTTTCACAAACGTAAACAGGAGAGGAAGAAGAAAGCGCAGCAAAAATTCGAAGCCGATTTAAAAGAGGCGAAAAAACTCATAAAGGCCAAGGTATTCTAGAATAACTTGTTTATGCTATCCCTATCTGTAAAAATTTGAATTTCACTGTTATGCACCTTCTTATAGGCCCGAGAAACGTATCAGAAATACTTGAACGCTTACAAACCCATTTTGAACGACTCCTGTTCACACGAAGAGCAGTATGAATTACCTCATCATTCGGTAAAAGTTCAAGAACTTTTTGATGAAGATATTGTCAAAGAGAACAACTGGATAGGTCCGAATAGAGTGAGTAAAAACTGTATCGTAGCTTTAATTTCATTTTCAACTTTTAATTTAATTTTCTTTTGACACAGGGATTACATATGGAAGAAAAATTTCTGTCCAAAGAAACGAATGTCGATTCTGACGTTGACAACGAAACCGATGGAATTCCTTTAACGTCTGTTAAAGAAATAAAAAAATTGATCAATAAACAATCTCTCAATATTATGCAATGTAGTAAAGCATTCAAGAAGAAGAATCGTTTAGAAAGGCTGAAGAGCAAGAAGAGAGCTGCTAGGAAAAAACATAATCTGGAAAAAGAAAGAAAGAAATTGAAAGGTAGGAAACGGAAGTGATGTTATCAAGTAAGTTGTATTTTCATGTTGGCTATGTTTAAATAAATGTTTTTTACCTGCATTGTTTACGTTCTCTGATTAGGCGCCACGTTGTGTCGACTTTCTAGCCTTACAATAATTACCCAAAAGATAATTTTACATTAAGAACAAAAAAACCCTTTCTTCCTCATTGGATTACATTAGTGCAGAATGGGTATAGTTGATTAATTAGACCTAGTTTGAACCCAAGCCAACTACAGGATTTGAATTATAAGTACACACATTTTCTTGTTGGCGAAAAATAAGAAGAGAGGGATCAAAGTGATGAGTTTTGATTTACCATCAGATTAGTTTCATCATACTTTGATTATTATTTTATAACTCATCACTCATGATCAAACGTTATGTAATCTCCATCTTTAGCTTTTCATGGTCCCAAAGAAGATTGCTAGCATGATACTAAAGCCTAGCTTATGATACAACAATCCTTAAGAGTGTGTTCGTATTTTAGCTCAGCATTCCTGAAATCAAGAATCCTTCCCACTAAAAATCTACATTAGCTGACATCTAGGTGATGAAAGAAATGAGCAAAACAACAAAACTAACTTCATAAAATTTATGATCTTTTATTCATTTTAAGATAATCGTCTTAACTTTAGTTCACAACTTGGTTATTGATACAAATTTACCCAATAATGGAAATTCCACGTATTATGAAAAAAAGAATTCGCAAAAATGTATAAGTAATACATATTGAAAATAAAATATAGTCTTACAATAATGCAAAACATTTGTTAATTTTTAACAAATCTTAGGAAATAAAATTCAAAAAAAGAAAAAGTTTTCAATGACAAACGTTTGAAAGGCGATCAAAATTATACAAATAATGTTGAAATAAAATTGAGGTAAGTAGCGAGTCATACACACGATGTCAAGTTATCTGTGTTTCAGAAAAACAGAATGGATTCACGTTCTCCGCTATTTTTTTATTTTTTTTTTAAATCAAGTATTTTTAGTTTGTATAAAACTTTTAAAATCTCACGCTTATAAAAAAATCTTCAATAGAATCCCCAGCAATTTATAAAAAAGAAGAAAACAATGGATATGAATCTTAGAGGAATTGCATGTAAATCAAACTTTGACAGTTGATTCACTTTTTAAATTATTTTTTTTAAATTCTACTGTACTTATTAAAGATATGAATATTTTAAATTACCATAATTATGCATTAAACGAAATACTCAAATATAAGAATTACAGTATCCTTTCGTAACAATACAAAATCTACGCTTAAATCTGTGAAAAAAATTCAAAAAATGTAACGACTAACTGAGAAACAAATTATTGAATTTAGAAATTAAAAATTTCAAATCAAACATTTAACTTGAACCTTATTCAAATTATGATTTCAATAAATATAATAAATTTAGAGTATTTTTATCAACTTTCTCAAGTGAGCAGTGTCAAACGAAAGAGAAAAAATCTGGGGGGGAAAAAAAAATTGAGAATCAAAATTAAATTTGCTCACTTTGAACAATATTTTTCACTCACAAAAGAACGTACATTAAGACTTAAATTAGAATATGATAGTAAACTATAATTAAAGTTAATATTATGTCAACACGATCATCAAGTTTTCAACGAAGTACACCATTGATTTTTTTCAAAATTAGATAAAGAATAATTCAAAAATTCTTTCAAACGAAACTATGAGTAATAAAATCAGTTTATACGTTATAATGATAGTAATAATGTTCAAAACTTTATGAAGAAAATTCGTTCATAAATATTTCAAGTCAGCATCAAAAAGGGAACGAGTGTTGAATACTTTGTACTACTCCAAAAGAGGGAACAAAAATATTATTCACTGTAATGATATGATTAGAAAAAAACGGATCATAACGAAGTTAGACGAAATTACAATTATTAGGAAAAACAAAACGAAATTTAAAGGTTTTTTTTGTTTTTGTTTTTGATAATAGTCAGACGCACTAAACACACCATTTTGAGACTTGTAATCAACTGATAATACTGCTGCAAACTAATTGACGTGTGAATCGCGTAGATAAAATTACGAAGAAACCGAAACGGAAGACGTTTGAGTAGCTATTGCTGTATGACAGTATGGGCATAACTTTTGGGTCGGAGCACACGAATGACACAATACAAAATGATTGCATGGACCGAGAGTTATACTGCGATTATTCTCTTCACATAATATACATTTCGTAGCAGTTTGCAAATATAAAACCTAAAGAAACAAAATCAAAATTAAACCTTTTTGGTATTGTCACCTGAAAATTAAAATATTCAAAATTTTACCTTCTCAATCTCTTCTAAATCGTTTTTAAGCTGCGACTGTAAGGACTTCAATGCTGACAATGATAAATTTTTAAGTTCAGAAATACGTCTTAAACCATGCAAATATGGGGAACCTTGGAGTAAGTCTACTTCTTTTTTCAAATCTTTAGCTTGAGCAACCGCCTGTGAAAAAAGTACAGCTCGCTGTCATTAAACATGTATCAACATCTTTATGACTCTCATAGAAACAATTATAACAAGACACCGCGCCTTTTGTTACGCTGCAAAACTCATCATTTTTTTTTCAAGCCTTATACCATTTACATATTACGTATAGCAACAATTCAAGAGTTCCCGAATAATTAATCGCCACAGCGAAAACAAAGATGTTAACACATCAAAAATCACGTATAAAGTTCGTTCTAAGAAACATTTAAAATACAAAGTGGGAAAATGAATTGGTTACCTCATCACGTTGTTGTTCAGTAATATTCAGTCTCCTTTGTAAAGATTCGGTTTCTCTTCTTAATAAATCGGCGGCATTTTTGACTTTATCCTAAAATACAGAAGAAAAAGTTTATTTCAAAATTTTAATTGGCATTCTCTACCTTACAAGAAAATAAAACATAACTATACCTCTGAATTGAATGCAGAATTAGTGACAGAAAAGTTGTTGACTAATGGCAAAGCTGGGCGACTAATAATATTCGATGAACCAACAACTGGTGACGGAGAAATAGAAAACTCATATAATGGCGAAGCTGTTCGAAATTGCGTATTGACTGCATTTAATTTGGTATTAGTGTTATTATTTGTTATATTAGACAAAGTTGGTGTTTGATTAAGAAACGGACTGCCCTGAAATATAAGAATTAATGGTTTAATTAGAGAACAAAAATATGAGGACTGTAAATACAGCCCCAAGTTTCAAATATCGAATATAATTATTTGAAGGAGTATGACGATTTTATTCCTAATTCCCTCTTAACTTGAATATATATTCCAACATGTTATTTTTACGTCGTTATTTACGAACAAAGTAAATACGCTAAAAGAGTTGAATGCTGAGCAGCTACTTCTCTTTCAAACGGAGAGGCAGTTTAAATTATCTAATCCAAAAACAATACTTTTTAAAAAAGATTATTAACTGCAATTCTTAACGTCTGGTAGCATACCTTCTTATCACAGAAATTTTACCCTGTCTGAAATCTGATATAGGTACTATTAAACGCACATCTGTGGGCGCAGAAAGCCACAGGAAATTCCAATTCAGTCAAAATATTTTTCTATTTGATATTATAATCCTATTTTATGGACCTCATTTCATTAAAATGAGTTCACGCGAGACGAATAAAAAAGTGACATTACTTCTATTTGATCTTGGAAACGTGAAGGTAGAAATCCTGAATTCATTAAAGGTGATGTAACAGGAGAAAAATGATTTAATTGCGTCGTATTTGGCTCGTTTAGTGAACTCGGAATATTAATGGGTGCAGTTGGACACAAAATACCTGTAAGTCATAAAACAACAATTATCTTTGAGCATTCCTTTTAATTAAACGAATCAGGTATTATACTCTCTTCTAAAAGAGGAAACAATAAACACGATGACTAGATACGCAATTACTATTGGTTAGTTTTGCAAATAACATTCGCTCATTCGAATATTCAGTCACGTATTTATTCTTCTTCTTTTGGAACGGAATACAATACATTAAAATAAAAAATAATATTTTGACGAATTTACCGGAACTTTGTAAACCAGCAGATATTGAATTTTTTAGAGAACATTTTTCAAAATCAGTTAAGGGTAATGTTGGGTCATCTAACTGTAGATCATTGGTAGAAGTGCCTGCAAAAACATTAATTTAGCAAGCATTATACTCGTACTGGTACTGTATACACAACAGCGGAAAAAAAAAAATAACAAAAGAAGATGATTACCTAAAACTGAGTCCATAGCATCGTTGTTATACCTAAAATGACTCGATAATGGTGATAAACTTAATGAATTGTTATTGTTACTAAGACATATTCCATTAGGATTGGTAGAGTTGGTATTTGAAAGATTGCTGTAAGCTTCATAAAGACTTTGTTTTCTCTCTGCCCTTTCAATCGGATCTAGTAGAGGATCAGTTTCAACGGCGACTAATTCTTTTCGTATTAAATTCTAAAAGAGACAAATTTGCATTTATTCCAAGTAAAATTTCGTAACTAAAGCGAAAGAGATCTTCGAAACATTACCGCTTTCCTAGCATCTTGTTCTTCTTGTTGCGTGTTACTAAAAACGAGAGATTCAAGTCTCATACTTTGGTGATTGCTAAGCTGAGCTCCAGGAGCTTTACTAAGTGAACTATCAGAAACATTACTGCTGATTGTATCAGTTTCAGTCAAATCATCAGTATCCTAAAGATAAGAAATAGAACAATAAAAATTCAGCTATATAAACTGACACAAAGTTTGACAAAATATGTAAAATTATACTTACAGAAGTATCTTGATTACCATCGTCTTCATTCTTCGAAGAATTTTCATGTTTCCCTATATTCAGGTTTTCTAAAATTTCACTCAGACTTTTACCATTTTCCAAAGCTACAGCCATGTCACGCACAATGGTCATTTCCTCTGAATATAAAAAACATTTCATTTTAATATTCGCACAAAATATCGACTGCACAAATAAAAAAATAGTAGCCTACAATTTTTACAAAATAAAAATTGATATTCAAAGATTTAGAATTACCATCTAAATGAGCAAATGCGCAGAATGCCCCACGAGGACAATAACCTGATTGCTGCACATCATTACACTTTGATGATTTATAAATTTCAGGATGAAACTGTTGTTCAGTTCGGGTATGACAATAAATACAAGTATCACCATTTTCACAACTAGTCGGTTCACCCCATTCATCACCGTGTTTAACATTAGGACAAGGTGTTGATCTAAAAACAAAAACGTTAGAATCATAAATAAATGTTAGAAATGTACTTAAATTGGTTGAAAATTATACGCTTGAAAACCTGTATTTGTATATTCGAGGATTTCGTCTTTTATCTCTAATATTATGAAAATGCGGACAAGCATATCCTTGTCTACACAATCTAGGAGGTCTTTTACAAGCTTCGGTTTTATAATGTGCAAGAATATAAGCCGTATCTAAATAGACAGGAAAAAAATTATCAACGTTATCATTCCAGTGAGTATATTTTAAATTAACTTTGCACTTGTGGAAAACAATTAACCATCTAGTAGTCGATGAAAAATTAATACAAAAAAAAGAATGACGCTCACCTTGCCATTTAGGATCTTCACTCATAGTATTTCTCTCTTTATCCAAAACATTAGGTCCATTATTATTAGTCGAAGAATTAGCTGACTCAACTATTTCTAAAGCCTAAAATAGATTATTACATGTATTATCACGGGTTGTAACAACGATCAACGATTTCAGACGAAAGTCATGACTGAAGTATCAATTCATGCGTTCATTTCAAAATATTATAACGAATATTTTACTTGTAATTCTTTGATATCGTAAACAGGAGGCCTCAAATCATGATTTCCATGAGCAAAAGCGCAATGCGGTCCATTTTTAACGCAGTAACCTCTACCGTCAGTGTCATAAACGCATAAACAAGTTTTATAATATCTCAGATGATAACGTCTTTCTGTATCACCAGCTGTTCGATGTAAAAACGGACACCTAGAACAAGAAGAGATTGAAGATTGATGAAGTTAATTTAATGCTGGGGGTAAGTTCACGTTTGAACGAATCAATTACGCATTGTTTCAAAAAAGTATTATAAACTGAACGAAAAATTAATGATGAGTGAAGCTAGAAGTTGATATCCACGGTAAAATAGAAGAAACGTCCGATAATAATGAGACGAAAATTATACCTACAAAGATAATAAGTTTTCAATTCCATATTTTGATAGAATCCTGCCCTAATATCGTACTTCAAAACACAATTAATGAGACATTTTCAGTTTAGCATCGATAGTTCTTTAAATAATCATTATGAGAAAAGATTGAAAGATTGGATTGTCTAATGACTCACTCATCGCCATCTGGACAAAGACCAGTAGTTTCGTCGTATCTGGAACAGTAATTGTCAGCGCTATAATTAAATGTCCCATCTCTTTTGCGTACTGGTCTCCTTCGTTTTTGATTATGAAAATGCCAATTGAAGCAAGAAAAAGGTCGGTGTTGAGAGCACTTGTGTTGCAGAAATAAAGCGCATTGTTCGACTCTGAATTCTTTCAGATAGCTGAAGATCAGAAACAATTTTATCAAGTTTATTATAACTTACTACAGTGAAGTGTTTGCAAGAAATTAACGATACGTACGAATAATGGTTTGGTTTCTCGGTGGGAGTCGTCAACAAGGGTTTGGACTCCGATGGCATGTTGAAGAAATTATATTCGATTTAAAGATCAAATTAAAAATATATTAAGATTTCATTTTAAATGAAATTTAGAAACAACTTTATTTTGATTACTAAACTTGATCACGTGACATGGCCCATTTTTGTTATTGAAAACGAAGTAAACATACATCCACGAGCTAGTAGCTAAGTAACGTATGTCCAAAATAATGGCAAATTTCCTTTCCGAATTGCGAATTCAAGTCCGGTGGAATTTGGAATAGTGTATTGAAAAAATTCAAATTTATAACATACTGAGCAACAGAAGAAATTCGTAGTTAGTGTAATAAATTGTACAGTACGTAATACGTATACTTTTCTTGGGTAATTCGTAGATAATTACTTTTTGTACATATGTGTTTTGCGTTCTATGTTCTACTCGCTCCGACACGAAGTGGAAGTACCCTATCCGCTTTTCTTTTTATTCTCGTCCATTATCGACAATTTTTTTATAGTAGTTTACTAGCGCTTCTTTTATTAAATGAATGAAACTATAGAACGTTCCCGGTTCCACCATGTTCCATCTTCAAGCGTTCCACAATCTTTTACGAAGCACAAATGACGTCAAATTATAGTGTTTTCTCCTGGTTTTCTCACTTGTGTTTCACTGGTGAGAATTTATCTTCAAAACATTTCTTGAAGAAAAAAGAAAGCAGAAAAAAGTGGAGACGATTCGACGAAGTTCGTCCATTCCGACTCTGATTTCCGATCCATGTTCCAACCTCCAACTTCCACACTTCGATCATAAATTTCTATTCCGTTCTTTAAAGTGTAATTCCTTCTAATTGTACTCTCTATTCTATTCCACTATTCCACGTCTTGGTTTAAGACCGTATAAGACTTTATGACGGTGATTTGCTGAGAGGCTTCTGCTCTAGCTGAGGCTGACAGCTGACTGCGGACAGGCTTATTGTGACTTGTGAGATGAGATTTTTGATTTCATACGTTCTACTACGGAGTACGGTACGGTCGGTACGTCTTACATCTTACATCAACGCCTGGTCAAAATTGACCAACTGGTGAGACGTACTTGAGGTTGAGTTTTATGGACACTGAGGCCAAAAGGGTGAAGGACCGGACAGCCGTGGCCCTTGTTGAGACGCCTTGCCTTTTTGGCGACTGGCGTTCACTTGGCTTCTACTAACTACTTTCTTTTATCTTTATTTACCTCCCATGTAATTGTCCAATGTCCTTTCCCTTTTATCCTTCAAATTCACAATGCCCCCCCCCCTCCCAACGTATTCGCACTGGGCACAGTTCGCATTTGGAGCCGTCATTTCATTTCACTTCATTTTTTCATTCAATTTCATTTTCAGTTCACGCTCTAGGCTCAACCGCTCAAGTCTAGTTATCGCATTCAACAATCTAACATCGATTTTTATCAAAATTTTTCCTTTTCAATCTGTGTGTCGTGTGATCGTGTGCTCTGTGTATCTGCTCTTCTCGCTCGTGAACCAGATATTGAAACCAATGAAACTCTTCGAGTGCTCGAGTAGTGACTAGTGTACAAGTGATATCTTCCGCATCAATACACATCTTTTGGTTGTGATATCCGTCGAGTGTCGATGATTTCTTTAATACAACTACGACGAAGACGAATTCCGAATCTAGAAGAGAATACTTTGTAGATCCTAATTTGGTAATGAATGTATTCTTCGCTGTTCATGTGCCATCGACTCATTGGATTATTATCATAAATAAATCTACGTGAAGTACCTATAATTGTTTTTTTGAATCTTAAAATTCGCAGAATCTTCTGATGATCGTATCTAATTTGTTCGTAAAAGTAAAGTGATTCAGAAGAATCAGAATTTAATTCAAATATTAGGTTGCTTGGCAATTGTTCTTATTCCAAAATGTAGATAGACTTTCTAAAGGGTTAAGTTTTATTTTTAATTTTATCCGACACCTCGGTTATTTTTCATGTAATCATCAAAATTATCGGGCTGATATTTAAATAATTAGTTTCAATTTCTGTCGAATTTTCTAGCAAATTATTTTGTAAGTCTACGTACTGGCCCGAACACGCTGGTTCTATAATCTTCATGAGTCAGGGCAACAGTAATTAGTCTAATCGTAATCAGTAATTCTACCTTAATACTGTATACTGATAAGTGGTCTTCAAGTGTTTATTTATGTCGACTACTTTAAATTGCCCTACATACTACCTCACTGAAGTTAATTAAAAATTGGTAAATTTTAAAATTTTCTTACGAGACCTCTTAAGAAACCTTATTTGTTTCAGTTTTTGATGATTCCTGTGGCAAATCTGAAAGTAACGTCACTAACATTGCATCTTTCTTCTTTGATCCTTCAGGGTGAGTATAAGCTTCTGCTATCAGCTATAAAAATATTTTTTGTGTATATTCCTGTATGTATTGAAAAAAAAATTATATGTTCTGCAGGGAATGGGTTTAGCCCGTCCGAAAATTTTATTCAAAGAAATGAAGTTATCGGTTTATAACAAAAAATGTAATCTTGGCACCTTTATACCACTTCCCACCGAGCGTATTATTAAATCTGCTTCAATGATTCGGCAGTCCAGTTTCAGTAGACTGATAAATACCGCAGTCAATAAGAAACAATCCAACAGTAAGTGCTTATTCCTTTCGTGTTGTGTTTACTAATTGACTTTTTCAAGTATTATTACACTGCTTTTCGGCTGGTAGATGGTTTTCGTAACAATATTTGACATTTTTTGTGCTCTAAAATGGCCAAAGATAGTCATCTTGGTGTTGGTGATATAACAATTTTAACAAAATTAAGTTACTTTTTAAATTATATCATTGGTTGTGAAAACATTTTCATTCTGCTGAGCACTTATCATTATATATTCACAATTTTACCTCTTTCAGCAAAACTAATCCAAAGTTTCTTTGACTATATGTAGTTTCTTATTTACTCTGGATTTTCTAGAAAATAAATCGGAAATTCTCTTCACAGTAAACCAAATTTTTCCATCTGTTCTATGACTGCAAGTTGACAATAAAACCGAAAAAGTTCTTCGATTATGAAATTTCTGTCTTAACCAAAGGTTTTGACACGTCGAAAGCCTGCTTGTCAAGAGTCGAGTCTTGTTTTAGAAAATTCTTCGTTGATTTTTCACCTTCGGTAATGCTAAAAATTACTTTGCCTGATTGAGACAAAGTTGTTAGATTTCTTCCGAAGTTGATAGCGAAGTACTTCAAATAACTTTTCTTTTCAAAATGAAAAGTTGTTGGATTGAAAACAAAATTTTTGTATTTGAGCATACTTGAGTGTTTGCTATATTTCAGTGGTTCAATGTAAACGGAATCGCTTCTTTTTTGTTTTCTTGATTAATTTGAAAATTAAATTACTAGGCCAATTAGGTTGAAATGCAGCAATATTTAATCTTCTTATTTTGTGGTAGTTATTCTTTCACTTTTTCTTATTTATTTTTGAAAGTCTTTCTTTGAATAAATTTTCATAATAATTATTTTCATTTTACGAGTAGCCCGGAATTATTTTGTTATGCTTCTATTGGAAAATAACGTAATTCAGTTGACTGTCTGTTTCCTAATATATTACTTCTTTCCATCATCTGTTTTTAAACAATTATTTAATAAATTTTATAAGTGCCGTCAGTAAGGGTTGAATTGCTTTGAATTGGCCATTTTTGCAGCTTATTTTAAATGCTTTTATTTAACTACAAGACGGAGCAGAAAGTGGACTTATCATTATAACAAATTGAAATGCGCAAGAAATAAAAATTAGATTTTTAGATTTCGAAAACATACTGGAATGCGCATGAAGATATAAACCTTTAGGTACCTAAATTGTTTTTAATTTATATAATTAATTATTTTGAAAATAGAATCTTAGCCCCTTCAAACCTTCCGAGTGAATAAAAACTAAAAAGTCGAATAGTAACAAATAACTACTTTCGCAACTTGACTGTCAGTGAAAATATCTTCTATATTATTTCACAATTCAAAAAAATCATTTCCACGATGGATGATAGATTTTAATTTATAAAAGTAATACTTGATATTTCGAATCCCGAATTTACATTTGTTTGCTTGTTTGTTTGTTTTTTAAAAGTAGGTAGGTGTTTAAAATTTCACCCAGTAATCAGTAATATTTCAAGTAGAGGAGTAGAATAAAAGCAGTATTATACTATATTTGCAGAAGTTTTCTGATCGACTGTTGTGTCAATAATGACTTCTAGTTATCAGAGAAACCTTATTGTATTTGAAAAAGAAACATTGAATCGAACTTGGTGATTATTTTCCACTTAATCGTAGTTCAGGAAAATATGATTATATAGACTCATGGATTTTCAGTCTTCCACATGTTCTGTAGAAGTACCTATTAGCTGAAATTGTTTCAATATGATTATTCAAACACATTTATCCTCTGCTTTAAAGACGAAAAACTTGATAATGCACTTCAAAACTGTACCTATGTTCTCTAAAATTCATATTTTACTTGAATTATTGTAATCGAAGAATATTCGCGTAATTGCGATTATCAGTTAGTTCAGGATCAAAATTCTCGGTTTATTTCTGGAACAATTGTCTTTTCTTTTCGTTAATAGTAAGTTTCCTCTCCCCCCACCCGCCCTCCTTCATACAGAATTTATAGATTGTCTCGAGATACGAAGGAATTCGTGAAAGTTGAAGAATTTTTTTATTGCTCTTGAGCCACTTCTTTAAGCCGTGGAAATATTTTATTTTTCATCATGATAAAAATTGTTGAAATTCATTAATTTAACAACACTAAATTGCCGTCAAGTTGAAGTTTTGGAAATAAAAAGGTAATAAAATTTATCTTTCACTCGAATCTTTTTTTCAATTTTTATTTTTGACGATGCAAAAAATTTTTTTTCATCCGTATTATTTTTGAAAATATCTGCTTTCGATTTTATTTTTCTGCTTTTTCTCGTGTCGAGTTGGGCATTATACTGAATTTCCCGTGTAATGCTCAAGCATGTGAGCACTACATTAGTTGTCGTCCATGCTCTAACTGCAGCAGAAAAGTCGAAAATTCTTTACCAGTTCGTGGACATTGAAATACTCTGATACCTACTCTCAAAAATTTTTTTTTAGAGATTTAACCTTTACACGTTGGATCATAGTGGTATTGTCGTTAGTTGTGCGTGAGGATTTTATATCGTTGCCAAAAGCAACAAATGTAACCGAGCTGGAAATAACGTGAGTTTCTGTACCTCTATCAATAGTTTATGCATTCAAGAATAGGATAGAAGAGTAAAAGCTGATAGTTTAAACGAAAAAAAAAGTAAAAAAATAAATAAATTTTAAACAATACTTTTACCTGGTCGAAACTAATAACGTTATTTCCAATTCGGACATAAATCTACTTACAAAATTGAAAAAAAAAAAGGTCTTATAGGTTCAATTGGGAAAATTGGACATTAGTAGTTTTCCCGCTATTCTAAACATGGGTTTGCTTAATTTTGCATCAGAACTCGTTAAATATTTTTTCAATTATCTCAAAGTAAAAAGTAAATTCAGTATTTTCATGATTTCAATCTCGTATTTGTTGCGCGTAGTTATAAATTATATTAATATTTTCGGTTGAGCCATTAACTGTGAATAATGGTGCTCTGTTAGTGACAGTCTTCCAAATAAAAAGATGAATTTACATCCCACCTCTCCATCCGCCCACTCGCTCATTGTATTTCCATTTCCTTATTGAATATGGAAAATTAATTTTTGGCTTGAAGACGATACAAAATTTCCTAAATTCTCAAGTTTGTCTTCATAACCTAATGCCTTACAAATAGTTATTAATCGAAGTCTGGAAACCTACATCGAGTCGTTGGAATGCCTCATTCTAAAATGTTCTATGGAGAGGTTAAAATTTTATTTAGTTCAATTGAATATGTCTCCGAGTGTGAGCATGAGGAAATTAGCATTCACGACTCGTAATTCTAAGGTTATAGGTAGTCAGGTACCCTAGTAAAGTGAAAAAAAAAAGGTGTGAAATAATAAGATGGAAAAATCAGATTGCAAGCGGTCATTTTGAATTGAACAATAGAGCTGTGCTGCAAAAACTGAAGTAAGCACCAACAAGGAGCATAAATGAATTCAATTAGTTAGTGAAAAATTTTTTATCAACATATTAATGTTAGAATGTCAACTTCGAAATATTCACCGAAGAACGAAATTTCGGGGAGGGAGAGGGGATATGTAATCCATCATTTCATTCTCTTTATTTTTTCTCCTGTGCCATAGGGTTTTCTATTGTATAACCTCATTCTATTGTCTGTTCTTTTCTAAATCAATCAAGATGTTAGCGGCAATATCGATTGATAGGCAAAATCCATAATGCCGCGCCATTCTGAATTTTGCCTGCTTAAAATTGCATTAAAGCACCTCCCTATCCTCCCCTCCCCCACCCCCCTCGTATGGAAAAATGAAATTGAATTAACAACCAAAATTATTAATATTGCCGGATATGTTACAGTCCCCTGAGACTTATAAAGAGTCCAATGCCTTTGCATCATTCTAGGTGCTTATAACGTTGCAATCAAAAGTCCAATGGGAATTTTTAGTACATTTTCTTTGGGCTCGGGGCCGCGGAAAAGGAATCACTCCCCACTAATACGCCACTGGTTCACGGTGACGAATTTCTGAAGCAATTCCTTACTGTTTAATATGTATCTATCGTTGGTGATTGTAATAACGAATCAGAATGTATGTTGACCTTACAGAAGCTGGATATGTACTTGTACTTTTTAAGGTCATGAAAGACTGGTTTATATCGATCTTGAAGCTGTCAAGTTGAATGATTCATTTGTGAATACGTTTTTAGTAACTCATGCTTGATGCTAGGGCAGAAGAAATATTATGCGATATTAGTTTTTTCCGTACGACATTTTTCGTCAGCTTTGTGGCATTCGAGAATCGAGATTACTAATTTATTTCAGTCACTTAAAATATAAATTCATTCTGAGCTTTATCGCCCCAGCCTCTATTAGATATTAACTAAATGTAAATACGTGAATTATAGTCTGTCCCAAATATGTAAGAAAGGATAAACACGTAACTAAATACTCGAATAAACATTAATTTGATATTCTGAGCATACCACGCGGTTTATGGGTAAAGTGATAATTACTCTTGTATACTATTCTGCAAATTTTGTTCTTTTTGTCAGTATTTTTCCAAAGTTTTTTTGTCAGTTAATTTTTTTTTACCAATTACGTGACTATTCAAGAATTGTTTTTAAATACCGATGATTATAATATTGTATTATATGCCTGATATAAGGATATGCGTGATTGTGAGACAGATGTATACCTACGTTCGAAAGTTCTTGTGATAAAATCAAAAGGATGAATGAAATTTGAATTAGTATTCATCTTCAAATAAACATGTACAAGCAGTAAAATGAAAAATTGATGTACTAATTTTAATGAAAATATGATTTGATTCGACCGAATGTAGACGAGCGTGAAGAAATTTCGCCCGTCGCCAGTTTCTATGCAGTTACACTATGGCTGGTTAGGCTAATATTTTGAACCAAGTTCAAATAACAAAGCACTTACATTTTTATGACTCAGGACGAGAGAAATTAATTTATGTATGAGAAGCAGTTAATTACGTGTCCATTTAGCCTTCATAATTTTCTACGTTGCAAAGTTCAGAAGGTGTGATTTGCGCTTGATGTCTTTTAACAAGACAAATTCGGAGAAAATAAACTTTATTTCTTAGGTTACAGACTACAGTTAATTTTTTCAGATGCCGGTCCAACTTTTTGATCCTCATTTACAGTTTCCGTTTGTACCTGCCTTTGCTTTTGTTTTTTACAAATACAATACGAAGCAATAATTTCATTTTTGATTATTTTTTCTTCACGTTGATTGGTTGAATATTATTATTATAATCAATAAAAACAAAAGCAAAAGGTTAATATAAATTAGTAATAGTAAATAAAAATAAGGCTCAAAATTATTCCTTGAAAATTTATTCATTTTGTAGTTAACAAAAAATTTTAATCGAATAAAAAATAATTCACCGCAACTGTGTTAATAAAATAAAAAAAACTGCTTGAATCATGGAAGCCAAATTTTTATTTACGAGTACCTTCAAAATTCAATATTAAATTTCTATTTAAATGTGGCTCATTTAAATTGTCTAAAATGGATTGATGCTATGCTATGCCTTTTGCTTCAGTTTTTCCGGATGAGGCCGTTGAGTTTTGAATTTTGAGTACAGAATTACTGAATTAGTTCAATCGCCTTCTTATAGTGCATAATAGATGATAGTATACCTTTTTTTTTTAATCTTATTTTTCTATTTAATTCTCGTTAAAAATTCTTCGCAATAAAAAATTAAAAACAAATTAATAAATTACGATTGAATTGACATCAAAATTAGCGCCCTCGATGGAAAATCCATGCATCTTACGATTGAACTCGTGACGTCATTGAATTTGAACCATGTGTTGGGTTCGCATGATAGCCCTTTCGTAAAACGAGGTTATAAACATCTTGGGATATCTGATTGTATATCGAATGCCGCCATTGTGATTTACGCTTTCTCTGTTTCTGTTGCTTTCAATTCGGATTTATCGTTTAAATTATTGAATGAATTTGCGTGTTAATTCGTCTCCGTGAGAATTTAATGATTTCATGAAATCAGTATCTGATTTTATTCGTTACTCAAGTGGTGCATGCTGAAAAATGGCAGGTTTGTTGTTGCTGATTATCATCAATATTACTCCCTGCTCTTGTAGCCGAATCGTGCGTGTCGCTTTCCCTTCAACGGTCTGGCATGAAATTGAGAATTTCAGTGCGAATACTTTTCTTCATGGGGTTATTCTTTGATCATTATTCTTAGAGGAAATACTTTGTTGTTTGTTTCCTCCGTCATTAAATTTCTCATGAACTCCTCAGCGAACTGTTGGGCAGTTCCTACCAATTAATTGAATGAAAGTGGATGTTTTCTTTCACATAGTGAGTTAATAGTAGCTCTCGAAAATATCCATTTTTCACTTATTTCGTTGTTTCCTCTTCAAACTTACTCGACTTTTGATGCGAAGACAGTTTCAATAATCTTCTGTTTTTTTTTTACTAGGTAATAGTGATATTCAGTGGTGTTTCTCTCAAGTGAAAGGAACTCTTGAAGACGATGCGACTGAAGGTACGTAGGGATTTGTCTCATTTAATAGTAATGTATTATCATTTTGACTTCGAAATACTAGAATTTTATGTAATCTCACTTTGTAGCTGATATTATTTCATGCGTTGAATTCAATCATGATGGTGATATGTTTGCGACTGGTGATAAAGGCGGTCGAGTTGTAATTTTTCAAAGAGACCCAGCTGTAAGTAATAGTTCAACACGGTTTATGTTTCCTTATTTTTTAAAATTGTATTTTGTTGAGGTATATATGTATTCTTCTTTGCAGAGTAAAGATAGCGTACCTAAACGTGGCGAGTACAATGTGTACAGCACATTTCAAAGTCACGAGCCAGAATTTGATTACCTGAAGAGTTTAGAAATTGAGGAAAAAATTAATAAAATTCGCTGGCTGAAAAGGAAGAACCCTGCTCATTTTTTACTTTCTACAAATGGTGAGAAAATAAGTGTTAATCTCACTTGAATTTAATGTTTGAATACTATGATTGTATATTCGTAACCTTCTTGTTTTTTTTTTGTTTTTTCAGATAAAACTATCAAATTATGGAGAGTATCAGAACGAGATAAGAAAGTTGAGGGTTACAATCTGAGAGAAGAAGATGGTAACTTGAAAGATCCCAGTTCCATTTCTCAACTACGAGTAAGAATTTCTCATTCGATTTTTTAATTTTATCATTTATTTATTTCTTTACAAATCACTCGTCATCGGTGTTTTTTACAACCATCAGAATAAATATTTTTTTTTTCAACTATTAGATACCTGTGATAAAACCAATGGAATTGATGGTAGAAGCTTCGCCTCGTAGAATATTTGCTAATGCTCATACTTATCATATTAATTCTATTAGCGTAAATAGCGATCAAGAAACGTATCTCTCTGCTGATGATTTACGAATTAATTTATGGCATTTAGAAATTACAGATCAGAGTTTTAGTATCCTTTTTTGTCATTAATTGTTGACTTCGTAATTTTAAATCTGTTGAAAGTCAATGTTGAGCGAAACTTGTTGACTTCGTAATTTTAAATCTGTTGAAAGACAATGTTGAGCGAAACTGCCGCAAGCAGATTATTCAACTTTACTATTTAATGTAGGGGACTGATGTGGAAATATTTAATGATGTGAATGTTACTCTCTTTCGTAGGATGATGATGTTGAATAAGTTGAATTTTATTGATACTTTCCCTGTAATGTGAAGAAATTTTTTGACAATCAACATGCAGGAATATTATCTTATTCGCTCCTAATCAACCTTTTGACTTCAGATTGATAACAGTGTTATTGTTCTTGTAATTTAGTCGCATTACGAAATATATTGATCTTTGTAGCCCCATAATTATCCAACTAAAACATTATTTTTGCCGAACTAAAATAGACTAATTTATAAACGTGCTTAGTCATCTTACATTCACGAGAGTAACTTTCATTGTTGATGTTTGGTGTTGTTAATTTTGAATTCAAGTAATTTTTCAGTATTTCAGCTTTAGAGGAATGTCTTTCAAAATCAGTGGGGTCCATTTTCTTCAATTTCAGGAATTTAAATATTACGTATTTACGTATTGGTTACATCAGTATGTGTCACTCTGAACATTTTTTTTCCACCTCAACCAAGTCCCACATGTAAGTCTACTATTTTCATTTTTTTCAATTTATGATCAGTTCTTTTTATTTTTTGATTCGGTAGGTGCAGTAAGCTCTACCTTCGAGATTTTTCTTCATTATTTCAAAAAGCTTTTTTCTGGACTTCTAAAAAAATCGTCTCAAATGTTTTAGCGTGATAATTTTCCTTAATAAATTTTCTCTCAGACATAGTAGATATTAAACCAGCTAACATGGAAGAATTAACAGAAGTTATTACGGCAGCTGAATTTCATCCAAATGAATGTAACTTATTAGTATACAGCAGTAGCAAAGGTTCTATAAGGCTGTGTGATATGAGAGCGGCGGCTCTATGTGATAGACATTCGAAATGTAAGTAACTGTTACGCATTTTCTCACCCTTCTTTCGATATCGCAGAAAAACTTATGTATTCTATGGTTTGATTGTAGTATTTGAAGAACCTGAAGATCCTACCAACAGGAGTTTCTTCTCGGAAATCATATCTAGCGTGTCGGACGTGAAAATTTCGAATTCTGGCCGATACATGATTTCGCGAGACTATTTAACTGTTAAAGTATGGGATCTACACATGGAAACGAGACCAATTGAAGTTTATCCCGCTCACGAGTATCTGAGATCGAAATTGTGTTCTCTGTACGAAAACGATTGCATATTTGACAAATTCGAGTGCTGTTGGTCGGGCAACGATCAGGCTATCATGACTGGATCGTACAATAACTTTTTCAAAGTATTCGATAGAAATACCAAACGTGATATTACGCTAGAGGCGACTAAAGAAATTGCTAAACCACGAACAATACTGAAACCTAGGAAAGTATGCACCGCCACTAAACGACGAAAAGACGAAATCAGCGTCGACTGTTTGGACTTCAATAAGAAAATTCTGCACACCGCGTGGCATCCACAAGAAAACATAATCGCCGTTGCTGCAACTAACAATTTATATTTATTTCAAGATAAGTTTTAGCTGTCGTTTCGTTCGCGCATGTCGATGTTCGGCGAGAATGATGTTCCGAATATTCTTCTGAAGTGAATTTCGAATTGTGTTCCGTATAAACGATAGAACTGTTGAACATGAACGAGAGAAATATGTGCAGGAGGTACTGCGTGCTCTTCTTTAAAGAATTATCACACACCTCCCTCCCTTCCCCCCGCCCCCGACCCCCAACCAAAAATGCATCCGCACTGACATCAAGACCATCTAGTCACCGATCAGCAGACTCTTTTTAGTAATTATTAAAATTTTAGTTTCAACTTACGTTATATTACAAGAATTTATATGGCTTGATTTTTCATTGAATGAGACTATTTGAAAACGAGTATTGCCTCGTCGAACAAATTTAAAATAACATTAGCCTTAGTTTCGTGTGAAATTTGTAAAAATCTTTCGAATTTAAATCAGTCTGATTTCTTAAGAAATCCGATCGATGATGAATTCTTTCCGAATTGATGCTTCCCGTTACCGATACTCGCTTTAAGCGTGTGAATGGTGCCATTTAATACTTTTTTTTTTCTGTATATTGATTCTATTATGGTGTTGACTGTTTGTTCCTTATTTTGACGTATGTTCGTTGCAACAAATGGTTTTTGAAATTTTTTTTACGTAAGAATGCGTTTACATTAACGAATTGCTTGTAATTTGGCGAAAACTCTTTGTGTAATGTGACAGCTTTTCAAACTTCGTCCCTGTTCTTAATCAAAAACACCATTGGTATATGTCCAAATTGGAGAAAGCCCGGCTCAGTTTAATGAGTTTTGAATGTTGAAGGTATTTTTATGTAAAATCGTTCATAAAGTAGATCCTAATGACTTACGAATAAATTTATGGCAGTTGAAAATCCTAGACCAGAGTTTTAGTATCCCTTTTTGTTATGTTTACCAGTTGTTTCGAAATGTTTAATTCGTAAGGGGACTATGTTGAAGGAAACTGCCGCTATCAGATTATATAAATTTTCGAACTGATGTTGGGGACTTACGAATGTGGACGTGTAGTTACGATATCATGAAAGTTACTTATATACTCAGGGAATGAAAAAACCGAAGTCACTTTCCATTTTGGCTTTTATTCGATCTTGAAATAATCGCTGCAACTAATTTCTTGAATCTGAGCCAGGTTTTCTCAGATTATGTTCCATTTTACAATTTTTAATTCGAATTTTGAACCATATTTCCAAAAACGACACCCGCTTCATCACGTTGTAATTTTCGTAGCTTCCAATATTCTGTTCTTTACCCATTATACGGTAGATTATTTTAATGAGTCGTGAGGAATTAGTTTAGCACATCATGCTAAAGGGTTCCTGTCTTAGGTTCCTGTACGTACTGAAAAAAAAAATGTTGAATATTGTTTTCAATGTGTCTCTTCATCTGGTACACTATTATTTCGACCTTTAAATCGTCAAACTGGTATCGAATTTTTCTGATCCCGTTTATTCCAGAATTTAGCGTTGGTTACCAGTGCCAGTCGGTTTTTTTTTTTGTCTGTATCCAGCGTAGAAACGTAACAATAAAAATAATTTGAATTAATATTATTTTGTAAAATGTACTCGTATTTATTATTTATAATGTACTTTTTTTTTTTTTTTTAATTATACCTCTTTATACGACCTTCGAGGGAAGTATGTGTGTTCCTGATCTGCATTACGTGTAATTGTAAGTGAAATTTGTTTTTTAATTTATTACATTGAACTTGGCCTTTGTTCGATTTTTGCGAATAGTTTTCTATAATTCGTTTGTATTCTTGTGAATTAATCATGTGTCAGATGTGTCGATTCATTTTTTTTTTTTTTTTTTTTTTTTTATTTAATGGACAGTACATTGTAAGTTTTTCGATTCATCAATTGATTTTTCAAAATTCAGTCCATATTTTATGAACAGTCAGCTAGCTCATTTATCCAATTTATGACTACTTAATTTTGCATTGAAAAAGTTAATCGCCTATGATACATTTTTCTGGCAGTCAAACTGTTTCAGTAAGATACCCTTTGAAAGTTGTTTTATATTTTTGCTTTTCTGTTGTTATTGGAACTCCAGTTATATGTAACATTTTCTCTCTCGCTAATACTAATAGAAACATTATTTTTGGTCAGCCATGTTTGTATTTTTGATTGAAATAAATTAATTGATGGCGCAGCTTCTCTCTAATTTCTGCACGAAGTTGGTTTTTTTTTTTCGGGGTAAATCGGGGAGTTTAATTCGGATCCATTTTTTACGAATAACAAAAAATTGAAAATCATGGCTAAATCCCGAATTTTCCTATCTAATTTTTGATATTTACCTTTTTTTTTTTTTTACTTTTTTCAATATTGAAATTATTTGTTCCTTCAGTTAACACCCCGACGAGAGTGGCTCTTTATATTAAGCTTTACTTTTGCAAATGTCACAATATAAATTGAAGTGCCTTAAGTTTATGAATGTGAATGTATTCGAAAAAAGCAGCTGAAATTTTTTTCTGAACTTTTGTATTATTACTTTTTCTCATCTCGTGGAATTCAGATCTTCTGTTATTTCATTGCATTTTTAAATGTCGAATTATTTGCAAATTAATGTTTTAAGCCTTATTGATTTTTGTTTTATTTTACATTTTTAACGCCATTTTAATCAAATTGTTTTTCTAATATTTTTCATTCATTTTTCGGTATTGAATTTTATTTCTTCGGACATCGTCGTCTTCGATTTAACTGGCATTTTTTCATTTTATATATGATGCGAAAGTTTTGAAAGAGTTTTTTTATTTTTATTTTTCTGATAATTTTTTTATGCTGCTAAAATAAATTATTGCATTCGGTTTCCGATTTTCAGCCGGTCTATTTTGTGTAAATTTTCTCATTGTATTGCTGTGTACCAGTTGAGAAAAAAAAATTTTTTGCGCGCTGTAGAAACTGATATTATAAGAGCTCTTCGAATTGTTCCCACCATATTTATGTCTACCAAATATGCATCTTACCCCCAAGCGGTTCCAACGACTAATTGACTTTTTGCACAAAGAAATCTATGCGTTTTACCATTAGAATAATTCTAACTTTGTGAGAAGTCATCGTTAATTTTTCTTTTTTTCTAAGTTGAATTACTTATGGATTTTTGAAAATAATATATATATTTTTTTTTGAAACAACATGTAATTTATTAATATTTTTGTGAACGTATTGTTTTGATTCGTATCGTTTAGATTGCATTCAGTATTTTTCTGTGCGTAATTTTGGCATCTGAACAATATACGTACTCATGCCTTCATGTTATGTAAATAATTTTAATACAGTATAATATTTCTTATGTTATTGATTTTATAAAAATGTTCGAATAGAAGAAGGAAAAAAAAATTTGGACTATTTATTTATTTTCCGTAAATTTCATGCCTCAAGCTAGTCACGTACTTGAACTTGATTTCGAGTCGAAGCTGAAACTGCATTTTATTTATTTATCAGGGTACTGCAAAATTCGTAATATAAGAGAGTCTGAAAAATGAGTTTAATCTTCAATGGAAAAAGAACTGATTTTGATATTTCATCGAAAATGCTCCCCCACCCCTCTAACGTTTGAAACTGAACGTTTTACTTTTCCTGTCCAGAAGTCAGACTCAGATTTCAGAACATTTCGTCGGTCAAGTGCGATAAGGTTTCTCCAGGAAAAAAGTAAATTTTTCAGGAAAGCGATTTTGAAATGAAAAATATCAATTTTGAAAATCGTTGAAAATCATTTAAGAATATTTTCTCCATTATCTTTACGTTTTTAAAATGTTACCCTTTGGCATATTTTAAAATGTGTGTTGATTTGATTGGTTATCAGAGTAAGTTCATTTTCGGTAACATCGGACTTTTAGCCGTCGTAAGTTAGACATTGAAGTTATAGTTATGTTTTAAACTATGGCTCCTGCAAAGAACACTAGAAGAAGAACTTCAAAATCGTCCAATATTGAGAGTAAGATACCGAAAGTAAAGAAAAATGTTGAACTGTCACGACTGAAGTAACCAACCAACATCTTTATATCTTTATCTCATTAGTTATTTTCTTCTACGTACTTAATTATATGAAAATTACAGAACTGATGCTGGTTTACCGGTAAAAGAAGAACTAGCTATATTTTACCCACCTCCTTTGGTCGCTTTCAAAGCTATTTTCTGCTTGAGAATTGTTTCTGCTATATGGCTACATATAACCGATTGTGATGAAACCTTCAACTATTGGGAGCCTGTAAGCACTCGTTGCCTTTATGATCGTACTATCGTCGATTAATATCGAATTTGGTAATGTTTAAATCACATTTCAGAGTCATTATTTGCTCTTTGGCAACGGATTTCAAACCTGGGAGTATACCCCTCAATATGCTCTTCGTTCATATTCGTATTTATTAGTTCACACGGTTCCAGCTTGGATTTACAATAGTCTATTTCATCCTAGTCGGCTTCTACTCTTTTACTTTATTCGTTGTTCTTTAGCAGTTGTGTCTGCTGTAGCGGAGGTTTATTTTTATAAGTGAGACAATATTCTCAAGTGTTCTTATTATGCGTTTTATGTTCTAAATTTGTAATTTAATTTAATTTTTCAGGAGCGTCTGTCGTGAATTCGGCATCAATGTAGGACGTATTATGTTGGTGATTCTAATTTTTAGTCCTGGCATGTTCATTGCTAGCACAGCGTACCTTCCTTCCAGTTTTTCAATGTATGTACCTATTTCAGTTACTCGTTATATGAATAATCAACATTATTTTTTATTATCAAATTGACTTTCCAATTTTATAGGTACATGACTTTCATCTCAATGACTGCATGGTTTTATCGGAAATATCATTTAGCCATATTCTCGACTGCTCTTTCGACATTCATTAGTTGGCCATTCGCTGCTCTAATTGGGTATTTATTGCGTGAATTAATGAGCTTCGTTCCTTTCTAAGATGTGTATCTGAAAGAGGCTAGATGAGTAACTTCACTGAGGATAAGAAAAGAAAGAAAATCTTGATATTCAAACGCAAAATGTTCTCAAAGTGAATTTAAAAAAAAAAACCTGTATTTTCGCTCTGTGTGCCAAATTTTTTGAAAAGTGTCTCAAATGAAAGATATCACACTTCACTTTATAGTGATATACATCCACCTAACTTACCCTATATGTTGTTTTTTGTCTGTTTGTTTATATCTGCCCTTAATTTAGTTCGTGTCTACTAGTTGAAAACAAGAAAATGGGCTCGCTATTTTCAAAAAATAAACGTTTCAGTTGTATTTTGTGTTCCTCAGATTTCCAATTGCGTGTGACATGTTACTGGTTCAGAAGAAATGGCGTACATTTTTCAAATGGTCAACGATTTCTGCAGTCATTATTTTGGTACTCAACCAAATTGATTTTATTTTTATACGTAAATTTCCACATTATAACAACTTTTTTTACCCGCAGTTACCATTAACCGAGACAGATTCGTCGTATTATGGTAGATTTACCATTGCTCCGTGGAATATTGTGAAGTATAATATTTTCACTTCTCGTGGACCGAATTTATACGGTACTGAACCTTGGTATTTCTACGTTTTAAATGGAGTTTTGAATTTCAATTTCGCCTTTCTCTTAGCCCTGGCTACCCCATTTCTCCTCGTAAGCTGCACATTGTATTTTTGTTTTAAAACGTTTTTGTAGATGCGTACAATTGAGTGACAGCATGCTTTTTAGTGACAGTATATTTAGTGTTAAATTTTATTATTCACTGCTGGAATAATTTGGTATTTCGTGTTTCAGGTTTTGGTGAAACTAGTATTACCAAAAAAACCTAGAAATCCAGATTGTCTGTCTCTCATTTTGTCTTTGGGTTCCTTTTACTTGTGGTTTGCTACCTTTTCCATCCAACCGCATAAGGTATTTTTTCAACTAACGTTTAAATTAATTTCCATTACTATTTTTTATAATAGTTGCTAAATTGCTGTGCATTTTTTTTTGCAGGAGGAGAGATTTTTGTTTCCTATTTATCCAATGGTAGCATTGTGTGGTGCAGTGAGCATCGACTCTCTGCAAGTTTTATGGTATCGATTTTTCATCAAAAAGGGCTTACATTATGCCAAATGTACTGCCAAAGCAGCGCTTTTTATTCTCGTCGTTTATTCGGCTTTAGGAATTTCACGTATGCTTGCTCTGTACAAAGGTATAAACAATTATCAGTTTTCCCAAATTAAATATCATTGGTATTACTGCAAGTGGCTGAGTACTTCCGAAATCAAACTGATTAAATATTCAGTTCCCTTGTTTCTTTAGTATTTTTTAACATTATTTCAAAATCAGAAGAAAGTGGAAAAAAGATGTTCAAATTTAGACGAGTGATCATTTGAAGCAATACCAGAACTTTGTTAATGAATTTTGTTCTCTCATTTTTTTGTTTTTCTGCTGTTTAGCATATCACGCTCCCATGGATACGTACATTGAGCTTACTAAAGTAAACGCAAATTTTGCTGCTAAGTCAGAAATTAATCTATGTGTTGGCCGAGAATGGCACCGTTTCCCAAGCTCATTCTTCTTACCAGACCGGTAATCTTAATATTGTCTCTTAAAAAAATAGTAAGCAACAATGTCAAATTTTGTTTACTTACGAGTAATTTTTCAGGTGGAAACTAAGATTCATCAAGTCAGACTTCGACGGTCTCCTTCCAGCTTATTATTTGCCCGATTCAAACGCTACTAAAATTGCTCGAGATGACATGAATGATGCTAATGAAGAGGAAAAATCGAGATATGTTAGTCTGAACCTCGGTTATCCTAGCAATTGATGCAAATGGGTTATGAGTTTAATTTTCTTCTAGGTTTCTATCGATTCATGCGATTTTCTCATAGATCTAGATTCGGATTCGCCTTCGCTGCTGGAACCTCGTTATTCCGAACACAAGAATTGGACATCCATTTATTCTGTACCATTCTTAAACGCTAAAAAGTATAATTGAATTAGTATTTCTACTTCGTTGTAACAGTCTTTTGCAAAATAGGGATAGGACACACATTTTCAGATCTATTTTAAAACATGTCTAAAATCACTAAACCACAAATGAGGTGTTTTTGATTTTTTTAAATGTACTAAAATTGAACGATGAACTTATTTACCTTATGCTAAAGACTGTTCCTGGTGTAAAAAAAAATATGTCTTACTAATTACAAACCGTTTTTATCAGAACGCCATCATGGGTGCGATCATTCTACGTTCCATTGATGTGGGAATCACAAAGTAATTTCCTTTCGTATCACTTGCTCCAACGTAAGAAAACATAACTGAGCTGACGTACAAGTCTTGTCATGGGTAATTTTATTAACAAATTCAGTTATAAGACAGTTTACTGTTAGTTTGATTGATTCTTACTCATTTTTCGTAGATAAACTGGAAGTTCTGAAAGATAATTACTGGTTTGATGCAGCGCAGCATAATTACTGACTCTTAAGAAGTCCTTCCAGACATAAAAGAAGAGTATCATTACATTGTTTCTGAAAGAATTTACCACCTATGTGTTGAAATTTTTTCGATGTGTTGGCTATCCGAAAAATTCCATATCGAAGTAGAGCTCTTCACATTCCAACATTATGTAGAAGTCCGTACATTTCGAGTCAACATTCGTAGTTCACGTTGTTTCGTCTAGTCCTCAACTACTATCGAGAAATTTTCGTTTTAAAAGTTACCCTCAAATGAAAAGCAGTGAAATTCAACTTTTGCAAGATTATTTTTTAAGAAAATAGTTTCCATTAATTTTTTTATTCATTTTTATTTGACTGCTAAATGTTGTACCTTCTGAATGCAGAGGAGTTAGTTGATTTTAGCTCTATCTTATTTGTTTTCATGGGCGATTCAAATAGGTTCTGATTTTAACCTTCTTATCGATACTTGCCTTTCGTCAGTAAGAAATTTTATTTGGTAGCTTTGAGTCTTATTCATTTGTTCAATCACAATTTCTCATAATATTTTCTTGCATTACTTTCGAGTCTCATTTGAATTTTCTCAAACTTGACACGAAAGACGAAAAAGTGCGCAAGTGCACCTTCATTTAAAATCAATGCAGTAAGTCATGTTTGCTTTTTTATTATACACATAATATTTTCCCCCTCTAGATTAAATTTAAAACAGTGATCTAGATTCGCTTTTATATGTCAAGTGCATTTATCAACTTCTCTCTTTATAAAGATAAAAAATATTGAATTTTGAATAAAAATAACACACTTTGTACGGATTCAAATATATTTTTTAAATCGATTTATATTACGGCAGACTTTAAAAAGAATAAAACATCGAAATAAAATAGAACAAATAAAATAAACACGATTCATACAAAAAAAAAATATTAATCTATGAGAAAGCTTTCTCGTCAATACTCCAAAACGTAAAGTAAGTTTCAACACATTTCAGTGACGATGGTTTAGAAAATACGTTCAGCTAACAGTTTTAATATCTGTAACAAAAATAATTCGATTATCTTGCTGTGATTTTCACAATCTCTTTTTCTAACGTAGACGGATCATATAAATGATTGGAAGCTGAGTAAAAGTCAGTAGTACGATTTGATACACGTGATGAGACTGAATTTTTTAAAATTATACGCAAAACTGAAAATTGTCGAAAATTGTTCAGCACACAATACTTGGAAACAATAAGACGAGAACAGTTTTTATTTGTGATCTACGGATAACCCCACAAAAAAATAGCACTCGATTAAACCAAGTTACACAAAAAGTTTCGTCTATTACATTCCTATGAGTCATGATTCAAAATTGAATTTTCGAACAATGTTTCTCCTACACACTATCAAAAAGAAAAAACAAAGTCAGTCCAAGCGTTTCAAACACAACACCCATTTGATTCTTCATAAAATCTTAAGCGGTGGACAGGATAAATTAAAAGATAGAAAAACAGTAAGAATGTAAATGAAAAGTTTTCGCAACAAACCGTTGATATCTAGTTAAAGACGTAATGAATGAGCATGTAATACCAAAGTGTATGAACAATACAATCTGATATTTCGGGTGGTGTGTAGCCGCTGCAATGTTAAGATTCAACACTTAACGGCTACTTTAAAACTCAAGCCCTCCAAATTGAATTATTTCTATTCTTAAAAAAAGACGTACCACTTGGGAAATTCTTGATTCACGACACATTGTTTGCTTGTATCTGTAACAAAAAGGGTTTCATTTAGAATGGAAATATGCACCACAAATAAGCCCGCGACAAGGGCTTTCATAAACAATTTATTTAAAAAAAAAAAACAACACCCACCATTTCAAGAATAGAGAAAAAATTCTGAGACGTCTCCTGCTCTGGAAATTTAACAGTAACTTTTCTTTCACCAACTGGATCTTCCAGGATTGTGACCCAACCATTTTCCCACTGTTAACAGGAGTATAAAATACACGTAAGTCTAGAAAATGACTATTAAAAGGTAAATGAAATCAACTGAGAAAAGTTAATTCTCAGAAAAATGTGACACTCGATGAATGATAAGACCTTTCTAGCAGCGACAAAAATAACAACTGTCTCATAGAATCACCTAGTAACAAGTGCGAACTTACCAAAGTTTGACTATCTTTATTGATCTCGGCGGTGTATAGAGATGGTACATCAGGAGTAGAAAACTGCAAGAAAGACTTCACGCGTTCGTCTTGTTCGTCGTGTTCGTCTTCGGGAGCCTCGACATTCCCTCTGATCAATCTGATGACACCATCGTAATCAGCGGAGCTGCCGTCTTCGACTATTGTGAGCTTCGCATGACCATCAAACATGATTTCCGTCATGGCATCTTGGATCCCGTGCTCATCTACGTAGTATTGTTGACCATCATACAATTCGTCGTAATCTTCTTCGCCGTAGTAGCCGTCTCCTTCTTCGACTTCGTACTCATTGTCTTCGGCGTCGCCAGCTAAGGCTTCGCTTTCGGTCACTTCAGTCGAGTTCTCCTCACCTGAGAACGTAAGAAGTCAGTCAAATTTATTTTCTAGTTTCAACAAAATATACGATCGACGTAGACATCAGAAATGAATGCACATACCTTGCTCGCTACTACCGAGACGTTCAATACACTGCAAAACAACGTGTTCAAAGATCTTGGCAGTTTCTTCTGTCTTGAACCGAACAGCTAATTCTTCCAAAACTGGTTCAGAAGCCTCTTCGGGCAAGTTCATACCAACCCAACACCAACTCTTGGCATTCGAAGACAAAGGCTTCAGAGTGAACGTCGATGTAATACGCTGATTCAACACAACTTTGTGAACCTGAAAAATAGAATCACAGTCAAGTACCAATCCGTACAATGAGCACCGTTTCACCGCATTTGCTTGAAAAATTTTCTCATCTCAAAACTGCAATATAATCAGCAGGAATAATGGCTTCATTTCAAAACAAACAAACAACAAAAAAAAAAGAGAGAAAAAGGTAAAAAAAAACTACATGACAACCTAGTCAATCATTTGTTAAGAAAATTTTACTTCGCAGCTCGAACTTCTCTCGGGTAATACAATGAAGCGAAGTTTAAAAACAGATAAAGAGTGAATCATTTGGAATTCAAAAATACTTGAAATTCAATCAAACCGAATTCTAACAGTTATCACAGGAGAGCCACAACAAGACATGAATTTTGAGAGCAACATTTGGATTCGATTTTACTGAATCCCAAAGCCTCTTTTTTTTTTTTTTTCGGCGAATAAAAATACTAAAAGTTATTACTTGTTCTCGTCGCAAAAGCAGTCTGTAAGATTTGTGAATCGGATGGAACAGAACTTTCAAATCACCAATACCTCGTTCTTTCCATTCTTTTTTATCTTTGTCGTAACGGAACAGTTTCGATCGTTCACAAAATTCTACAAAAAAAAAACAACATAAAAACAAGTTAGCAGCGAATGCAGGAGAAAACTTTGGATTTATCGACAGTAAATGAGGTACCGATGCATTCGTCTTCTTCTCCAGTTTTGGTTTCGACTAAATTTGGTAGCGGTATGATTGGTTCGAAATGAGGATCATTTTCATTGGGTTCGACAGTATCTTTCTCCTCCGCATCGCTGTCATCTTCTTCTTCCGCCTTCTTTGGGGTACTTTCGCCAGATGGAACGGTATTCGCATTAAATATGCTACCAAAGTTGAATGAAGACTTGTTCAACCACGAATTACCGGATGAAGGGTTAGTGAAACCTGAGGAAAAACGAAATGAACACATTTACAAAAATTCTGCTACGACGAGTCTGAGAAATGGAAAAGTGATGCTAAAAATTACCTCCGAAAGAAAATCCAGCATTTTCGCTTTTCGCTAGATTCAGTGCTGACGTCGGCGAATTACCATCACTCGTGCTTTTAGCATTGATCGTTGAATCAGACGCTTTTGATGACTCCTTGGGCGTACTGTTTCTACTCAATTCAGCCTATAAGAAACGAATTTGAATCACTATTTTAATTTTTTTTTTTCGATGATACACTATTACTTAGTTATTTTTATGCATTGATTTTGCATTTTACAAATTTAATTAAATCAATTTATTCATTCAATTTTTAAATTTAAAATATGACCTCTCAGAACGACACGAAGCCAGTTAATATGAGGGTAGCGGAATAAAATAAATCTACCAGAAAAACCTTATGTAATCTACAAATAAATTAATTGTAGTACTTTAAATTTATTCGATTTATAATGTGCATTTATTTCACTACGGGGAGGAGGAACAACAACGCATCACCATATGCGGATAAAGGAAAGATAAGGACAAAGATGAACGAAAGACAAGATTTTGAGAAGGAAAAATTCAGAAAATTTTACGAATTCACCATTCACTGCATACATTTTTATAGAATGTCCACATTACAGACATTTTTCACCATCAGTTTAGCGATACAAAAAGCTCTTTTATCGAAGTAACAGCTCTTCGTTTTAAAATGTGAATTTTTTTTTTTTCGTTTTCTTTTTTCGTCAAAAGGATGCCGGGAATAACAAGCAAAGCACTTGAGAACGAAAATGTAAATTTATTTCTACAAGCGTTAGTAACATGCAATTCAGATCGATTTTCAATAACAACACGCATAAATTAAATCAGAAAAAGCAATACAAAACTAAGCGATAAATGTAGGAGAATTGAGCTACGAGGCAGACTAATTTTCTAAAAGCACAAACAAAAAAACTCATACTTTTCGATCTTCTTCGTCACATCCCACGCAACCGGGGCAGTTTTTATTGGAATATTTGTAAGCAAAATAATTAGGTGGCAGCATTAACGACGTTGCAAGTTTCTTCTCATCTTCAGGAATGTTAGTCTCAGAAACGAACTGAACATCGTCTGTAGAACAACGATAATTATGATGCAACATTATAATATAATCAAGTGAAACAGCATGGTAAATGCAGGATAGAAATCTTTTCCTCGACATGTTGGAAAATTATGTTATTCAACAGATACACGAATTATTTCTGAAAAGAAAAAACGGCGGCTTTTCCCACCGTTTTCCAATGAAAATGGTATAAAAATTATATTGTCTAGGAATTTCACGAGTCGTAACCTGTGGTTACCACAGGCTTCGAAATAAAATTTGATCCCTTCGTTTTTCTACTCGCAAAACCCCAATATTTTTTCCAGAGACTAAAGAGAGCAAATAATAATTTATACTCTACAAAGGTGAGCAATATTATTTCCATTCGAGGGTATAGTTCCAAACATCTAGCTATCTTCGTACAAAATGATAAACAATTGCGTTATAATTACCCGAAGACGACGATTTAGAAATGGATACGTCGAATTTATTTTCCACCTGAAAAAACGAGTACGAGGAAACAGTTATAGAAAAGTGAATAATTTACCAAACGAATCGAAAACTATGCTGTACGAACTTACCGGAGTTAGTCTGGATCCATCAACACTGGATGAATCATCATTAGATTTGTTCGGTAATTTAAACGAGAAGGTTGAAAACGCACCTAAACAACGCAAGAAACATATTAATCGCATCATCGGAACCCTGGTGCTCAGCCAAATACAAAGTTCAAAAACGAGTTACTGTGTTACTCACTGGTGCTTTTAGCGAAGCTGCTGTTTCCAGTACCACCGAAAATGGAAACATTATTCGAGTCGGCTGCACTTTTCTTCTCGGGTGGCGACACTACCGCGTTACCGGCGCTTTTGGACGGCGGCGTGGATTTGTCTCCGAAATGAAAACTGTTGTTGCCGAACAGTGAGCCACCGCTTTCAGATTTCAGCGCGGATAAATTTCCGAAGGAGAAAACTGGAGCGCTGGTGCTAACATCTTGTGACGAATTCACAGCTGTCGTCACACCAGTGCTGGCAACAGTCGATAACGTCGGCATGCCAAAGGTGAATGGTGTTACGGTTGAAGTAACGGCAGGAATACCGAATGACATTGTAGTGGCCGGGGTTGTTGTGGCTACAGTCGGATAGGCGGAGAAGCTGAAAGGTCCACCAGAAGCGCCGAACATCGACGGTTTACTTGGTGCCGGTTGTGCGACACCATCTTTTGGCTGCGCACAAGCAACGCAAACCGTGTCATCTTCTTTGTTGGTCACGTAGCATTCTTTGCATTCCCACATCGACTTATCACGTTTGTACATTTGCGATAGCGGAGGTAAAGTCGAGTCGGTAGTAGTTTGAGCGACACTCGGTGCTGGCGCTTCCGAAAGTCGCGCTTTGGCCAGTTCGAAAGCTTCCTTGAAGGCAGCGGCCTGTTAAACAGAAATGTAGAATTACAAAAAAACGGTAAGCTAATGAATTCAATCGTGGCGTGATATACGAATCCGAGAGAAAATTTAATGACAAAGAGTGTTTGGTAATTTTCATTTTAGTTTACTGGATCATTTCTGTTTACTCGTTTATACTCGTTGCTCGAGTTTTGAAAAATGACCTCAAATCACTCATCGTTTCTAAAAGAAAAACCACAAGGACTATAGAGAGATGTACCGGCGATAAGGGTAGTATCGACCACTTTCCAATGACTGACACAAATAAAAAAAAAAAAAATTGAAGTGAAAATTATACTTATAACGTTCCTCTGTAAATAAAAAACATTTTTTATTCTAGTACGTATCCTACTTAGAGCTGTCTAAAATAGTGGCCGATATTACCTTCAAAAAATCCCTCTTCCGGTAATATTTTTCGGATGTTTCATTCACCATCATCGGATTTACGCTCAAACTAACTTACAAGCCAATTGGAAGCGCAAGCAGATAAAACTTTTGCGCGCGATTTGACGTCTTAATATCTCAAAATACAATAAATTAATACGAAATAATTACCAATTCGACGGTTTTGAATCGCACGCAGAGTAACTCATCTTTCAGTTCACCTTCTGAAAAATCTTTTCCTACCCAAGACCAAGCTTTATCTGTTGTCGACAATGCTTTCAATACGTGATTTTGGGTCATTCGTTGGTTACAGCAAACTTTATGCACTTGGTCTCTTCTCATCAGCATTCGAATAGTGCCGTCCTTCGGATCACGCAGGATTTTCATCTTACCGACACCGCGTTCTTTCCACTGCTCTTGGGTAAATCGAAACAACTTACAATGCTCCTCGTACAGTAACTCCAGCTCCTCTTCGCCAGTTTTAACCTCAACCAGTTCTGGTAGCGGTATGACGGGAGTGAATTCAGCGGTAGGCACGTATTCTCCATCATTGCTTTCATCTTGAAGCGATTCTGCAGCTTTAGGAGTGCTAGCAGCTTGTCCGGGCGAGCTCTTCAGAAATGAACCAGCTGGAGAGCCGAATGATTTTTCTTCGGCCTTAGTCTGCGCGGCCTTCATACCGAATACTGGAAGGCCAGCCCCGGCGAATCCTTTGAAGTCCTTGCTTTTAGCGAAGGCAGTACCATCTGCATTTTTGCTCAAATTCGAGAAATCCAAAGCGTTTTCGATGGTGCCAAATAACATCGGACCCTTCTCTTCCTTCACAAATGCTAGAGCTGAGGGATGGGTAATACTCGGAGCCGCTGACGAGACTGCAGAAGGGGTAAATAATTTCGATTCGCCGTCGGATCGTGCCAGACAGCCCAAACTGAAACCAGAGAACGAGGCGAATGGTGGTTTTTTCTTATCGTCGACGACTACGGGTTCCTTCTTCTCCGGAGCGGCAGAGAGAATCGGCTTTGCATTGAACGTAAAGCCACCAAACTGCGTTTTACTTGGTTCAGTCGCTTTCTCTTTAGGACTCTGTACGCTTAAAACGGGAGGCGCAATCACAATTTTCTTGTTTCCATCAACTGATGCCAATGGCGATGATGTCGAGGCAGGCGTGGTCAGTTTCGATACAGGACTAGCGATAGGAGTCGGTTGAGGTGTCTTCTCTACAGTGGCTGTCTGCGTACCAGTCATTTTGTTCTCGTTGAAAATTCGGTAGAATTCGTTCGCGATTTCCGGAGTTTGGAATTTAACGCATAATTTCTCTTCACGTGTTTGTTCGTCAGCAAAATCCATAGCGCAGTACACCCAAGCACGGTCGCCTTTTGCAATCAAATTCATACCCTCCGAGAGAAAATGATTGGCGCAAATCTTATGCACAACTTCACGTCGCATAAGAATGCGGACACGCGAATTAAGCTGGTTTTTAAGTATCTTGAACGGACCAACGCCTCGTTCCTTCCACTCTTTATCAACAAAACGATACAATTTTGCTCTATTTTCAAACAAAATTTCCTCTCCTTCTTCTCCCGTTTTGACTTCTACTTCATCCGGCAATGGTATAATAGGTTTGAAGTCGGGAATCGGATCATGTTCCACGGGATACTCGTCAGACTCGTCGTCTTCATCTTCAGGCACTTGAACCGACGGAAACAGGACAGGATTCACTACATTCGGTACCTGGAAAGGATGCGGCGCGGCGGAATTTACAGTCGCCGATACGGGCGATGAAGTCATTTGCTGGAAAAGCGACGTTATATTGGGGGATGCAAACGGAAATAGCGACGAGGTCGACGGTATTTCACTCGGTTTTATCGAAATGGGAAACGAGGTTTGAAACATTTTCGGGTCGCCAAAAGTTTGCGGTGTATTATGAGCCAGTGTTTCGGCCAAAGGCAAAGCAGATGAGATCGCCGACAATCCTCGGGCAGAAGCAGCTGTAGGCGGAGTATTCGTACCGAAAATACTGGAGCTAGCGATTGACCGATTAGTGGTGGAGTATGATTCTTTGGTATCCGGAATAAACTGGAAGTTCGGTATGGGCGCCTGCGGAGGTGTTTGTAAATACTGGCTGAGGAACGAGGCAGTGGTAGGTGCAACAAGCGGCGCAGGGCAGAACGGCTGGAACATGGGGTAGTTGGTTTGCACACCAGGCGGTATCGGATATAAATTATTTCCAACAAGCGGTTGTACCGGTACTGAAGATACCGACTTGTTGTTCACGTTCGTATTTGATGCCTGCGAAGCGGCGTGAGGAGAAGCAGGCTGTTCGCTGGCAGACAAAGCATCCAAGTAACAGTCGTTGGGCATAATCAACACGTCGTCAATTTTCTTAGAGAGCGCTGAGATGGTTTCAAATAACTGAAACTGATTGCTGGATAATAATTCTTGTTTGCTGAAAAGCGTTTCCAGTCTATCCATTATTTTGGTATTCTGCTCCAAAATAGTTTTCAATAAAGGATCATCGGCCGAATGGAACGACTGTGCCGCCTGTGAAAACTGAAAACAAGAATAACTCGGCTTAAAAATGGGTATTTTGAGAGATACGCAACAAAATCCTACATACCGATGCAGAAGCGTCGGTTTTAGGCTCTTCGAAACTTTCGTTCACGAATATCGAATCGCAATAGTTTTTTTCCTTGCACTTGACCATTCCAATGAACCGTTTTGCTTCAGATACCAATTTAGCTGCATCAGCCACGGTAATAATACTTCTACAATTAGAAAGGATACGTATACTTTTACATATTGTTTTCATCAGATGACGAGTAATGAAATTACAAACTCGCGACTTACTCTTGAAATTCAAACATCGATTTCGAAGGCGTTAAGTAGCTTTCTTTCTGCACAGCTTTCTCCAACAGAGGTAGAGCGGCTTTCCAATAAAGAAGAGAACGAGATTCCAACTCCGACGCTCGAACACTGTCTGATTCAACCATAGCCTAAGGTTTTGAAATTATTAATAAAAAATAAGCGATTGCAGGTAAACAACATTGGAAATACTGGGCAATAATAATTAAGTCAAACAGAAAATCGAGGAAAAATTATTCGAGCAGTAGCAATTCAGAAATACTCAGTACATCTAAAAATGCAGTTTTGGTACGGAAATATTCAAATACATGCAGGATTGCATAGAATTTCGGGTAAAACTTCCACACTTACCTTATTAGCGAATGTTCTACCCAACAAAATCAACAAGTGCAAAGGTAAAACTTGATGTCTGACCAAACGAATATTCTCAATACCTCGTTGGATAGTAGCCCTTGCTCTACTATATTGTTCTTCTGGAATCGTCTGATTAATCATCTGATTGACATAGTCCCACCTAAAAAACACATAAAAAATGAGACACTCGTTATAATTTTTTTGATTTAATAATAGTTCGCGGCTCTATTCAAATGTTTCTTCGAAAAATTAAATAATTAAATTTCTAGGAATAATCATTTACAGGGATTGATAATCAAGCCTGGTTCAAAATGGGATTATGTTTTTCATTTTTTGCCCAGCATTTTCTTACAAACATAGAGGATACATTTCATTAGTTTAACTTTAAAAGGAACAGAAGGAAGCCATATTTTCATTGTGAATCAAACTTTCTGAATCAGGAGTACTTGACCATTTAGACAAAAGCTGGTACTATAGAACAAAAAGACTTCAAAAAAAACTCCGGCGTAATCAAACAGGGGATTGCGAATTTTATAATTTTGTTTGGCAAGCAGCAGATGGGTTCATCGTGAGTTTTCAAGCTAACTTCGAACCAGTCATTGAGATGTTTGTCACTCCCATTTCTCTCAGGCTATATCGCTCTATTACCTAATAAATCGAGATCTACGAGTAGATACAGCCAGAAAACGATTTCTGGGCAAAAACAATGAGAGAAAAATTTGGATGCCAACTTCGAGCTCCGTTTCAAAAAACAATAATCATTCAAAATGCAAGCAATTCGAACTAACCAAAAAAAGCATACGCAGAAATTCTAAAATAAGAATGAAATTATGATTGATATCTCACCAAAGATCTTGTTCAGGTGAACAAAACGGTTTCGACACATCAGCTGGTAAAATGTACGAACCCAACGGTTTATTCTTGTCTATTTGGTGATCTAGTAAAGACTTCGCACAATAGACTGTAGAAAATCAGTAAAAAAGAAATAAATGGTAAAATTCATACCAGAGTAAAAATCAAACACGGAATAAAAATACCAACCACAAGAAAATAAAAATGCTTCGATATCGATTTTTGATAAATTTTCAGCATACGACGACGATGAATTGGGTGAAAATTGCAAGGAACCAGTAAACTTAACGGTAAATTTCAAAGGCAGAACTACATCGCAAATTGAATTCTTATTACTTATATTCAGATACTGCACTCCTATCCAAACCAAATGATGAAGAGAAGAAGGATACAATGTTTCACAGACGGAGACTGAAAGACCCAATAGAAAGTTAGTATTTACAAAATAGCATTACAGTAGAATAATATTTCAAGCTTACGGAATTGATCGATTTCATCGGTAACATTTTTCGGCAATTCGTCGGGAATACTTGAGAATCCATCGAATTTCATAAAGAAAGATGATTTTGAAAAATTTTTATAATTTGACGTGTTGTAAATAATCTACGAACAGTAAACGGATTTAGTAAACACTCAATTAACAAGATCAACGAGAATAATAAATAGATCATATACCTCACAAATGCGCTCCCTCCAATAACTAGAAACACAGAAGTGGAATATCTTTTCAAAGAAATGTTTTGGAGACTGCTTAACCAAAGCAGTCAATATATATCCTGTCGGAGAAAATATAATTATGATTTAAAATGATATAATAAAATCGTTATACTATCAATAGAAAACATAATAGTTCCATGTATACCTGCTTGCAGGATCCTATTGACACTATTCAAAATACAGATTTTTAAAATCTGACTAAGCGGACCTTCTTCTTTAGCTCTGCGAATATCGAAACGGTTAGCAGTTGACAGCAACAACAATGGAGAAATCAGTTTGATCATTTCCGGCCAATTATTATCTTCCCATTTTGCTTTTCGATACAAAATATGTGCAGTGTAAAAACAGAGTTGGCCATACATATGATTCAAGATAAGTAGCAGGCGTTCTGATTTATTTTTTAAATCTGTAGCTTCTGATAATGTTTCATCAAAACTGAAAAATTGAGAACATGTAATAAAATAGTACGTAAAAAAGAATATTGAACAATTATCTTCATCGTTACATACCCAGCTAGTAACTCAACGCCTTCTGGGATGCTAATTCTACGCATTTTAACATCTTGAACAGACAGTGCCAAGGAACGCTCTAACGCTATCAAATAATTCCCGTAAAATTCTTCATTGAGTGACGTAGGGAACTGATTCCTATAAGACTGAAAAAATAAATATATAATTAATTTCAAAAATGTCACTTTCTGCTAACATAAAACATTTTCAGAAACAGAAATGGTAGAATTTTCATCGACGTGATTTAAGATAATTTGCTGGATTTAACTCTTCACTCGATTCATCAGAATAACAGTGATCGGAGACAAGAGAAATGAAAAGCAGTTAAGAGTTGAATTTACCTTGCATATCTGAACACAGCTTTGATACCAGAATAAATTAGGAACAAAACCAATTTTCCTCTTAAAAGCTTGGTCATAGGCTTCTCGAAACCGTCCATTATCGATGTAGAAATTGAGTAATTTAGCATTAACAGTTGGATCGTTTGGCTTTTCTTTCACTTCATCTGAAAATATTCAAAAAGAGTAATGTAAGTTTGCTACATATTATATTCATAACAAATAATACAATTAACGCCGGAAGATGCGAACAAATATCACCTAGCAGAATGGATTCGACAGACATTCCATTTTGACTTTCTCCAATAGCAAACATTTTTTTCTTCAATTTTATAACCACCGGATGGTAAGGAAATTGAGTTTCGGCTTTATCGTGCCAATATTTTGCTTCAGTTTTATCGACTACGATGTTACTGTCGGCATATAATTCACACACTACAAGGCAAAAAGAATAAATTAATACATTCGCATAGAGAAGATTACACAAATCATCAATCAACGTAAACACCGGGCGAAGATAAAAATACAGTACCTTTAAGATACAATTCCGGCTGTTTCGGATCAAGATTAAGAGAAAACTTGTATTCGCTCAAAGCCTTTTCTTTTTCTCCAAAATATTCGAGACACTGAGCAAAAAGTTTGTGAGCCACCGGTGAATCATCTTTCACAGATAGGAACGAGATAATATATCGTCTCGCCGCTTCGTAGTCACGAACATTATAGTACTGTTGAGCTATGTTCAAACAACGTAAATTTCTCTGCAGACAAGGAATTAAAAATTTCATCAGAATTGAATTACTAGCACAACGTCATAGTTCAAACCGCCTTATTTTCAGGCGATCAAAAAGCGAATAGAAAAAATATACTTACGTCTTTTTCAGTTTTACATTTGCTCATTACTTCTTGACAATGCTTGTCGACATCTCTCTTGGTGAGAAACATGGCGGTGATCCGTATTAATGAATGCTCCACGACGAACACATCTGTTTCATCAAAAACAAGCAACTTTGAGATGAAAGTACGGCGAGAAAATACAGTAATGAAAGGTAGGCACAAATTCAAAATACCACGAAGTAACCGAAAACAGACGATAAGCATTAAGCAGCAAAATTAGGACGATTGTGATTTGTGAAGAACGTGAACGATTCGAGCGCGAGGTGAAGATTCAAGAAAACTTTTAGCCGGCAAGGGGGCTAGCTGGTTCCTGAATTTCTTATATTTTCTTGGTCACTTGCCGTCATGGTCATCTTTTTGAACGTCCTTGAAGCTCGAACGTGCTTTGAACTTTCAATTTTCAAATTTAATTTTGTAGGTGTCGCTTTTAAACTTTTCAGTTTTCTGTTTCTCAAGGAAAAACTAAAAAAGGCAGTAACGATCCTCGTATTAAATTTACGAACTACAAGACTTATTGTCCTTTGGGCTTTGAGCTTTGAGTTTGACTCCTCTGGCTGGCTGCACTGCCTGAGTGCAGTATACTGCACGTGCCCACAAGTGACAAGACTAATGACAAAAAATAGCTTAAAAATAGTCCAATCCTCAATCCAATGATTAAAATTGGCGCAGAAACGGGAAGACTTGAAATTTTGAAAAATTTTACTTACAAGAATGTGGATGCTTGATCCAGCTTCTTTTCTTTTAATCCTTTCCTCAAGGCTCAGTTTCTATAATTTTATTGTTCGTATAACAGTGCGAGATAGACCGAAGATATTCTGATGAAGAATATTTTTATTAAAAAACGCATTTTATTCTACAATTTAATTTTCATTCAACTAGAAGTAGACCGGTGAAAAAAAGTGACTGATGTACTTCTTCAATACTGGTTTAAAGTTGTGAGTATTCTGCTTCTGATTTTAGTCAATAGCATCGATTTCAAATTTATTCAAATTTCTACTTTCTAGTGCTTCATAATATTATCCTCTCTGCTTTAGATAATCCGCAGGTAGAATGGAGTTGGACTTAGATATTGAAAAATTTCTCTGCGCAATTTGCCAAGAAATTTTGACCGATCCTGTTACTTTACCATGTTTTCATACGTGTTGTCTGAGTTGTTTGGAGAAAACATTGGATTGCAATAAATACCAGTGTTTTCTATGCAGAAAATTCATTGGTAGTTGGTATCGTGTTGCCAAGAGGCGGAATGGGCTCATTAACCATACCATGTCATTAATAATTACTCAAAATCTGAACTATCTAACTCAAAAATTCTTGAATCGTGAAGCTTCAGGTAGTATCCAATAGCTTACCTTTTTGTCATTCTCTGTGATACTCTCATTATCACTGATTAATTATTGGTTTTGTTTTAGAATTATCATCCGCGAAGTATACAAAAATGAGTGATCCTGGCGAAATCAAAGCAGAATTTGATTCATTTTACCAAAAGATTGAAGGAGAGAAACTAGCTCAGCAACAAAAAGAAAATAAATTGAGTGAAGAATTTATTAAAGAACTAGAGGTAAGAATCAAGAATCGTAAATCAGACGTAAATCCATTTTAAGTTGAATTTCCTTAGTTCGGACTGTTTCATTTTTACAGGAAGAGGAACGAAAGCTGAAATTGGAAGAAGAAGAATTTTTAAAGCTTGACGAAGTTATTGCTCGCGAATTAGCTTTCGAAATGGATGCCGATCAAGTAATGTCTAATTAGATCGTCTTTTCTTTGAGCATTATTATGTAATAATTGATCGACGTTGTCTTCCTTGAATTAGTCTTCTGCTACAGAAAATATTCAAATCCAGTTGTCATCTGATGAAGAACTTGCTCGGAAATTAGCTTCAGAGGAGAAGATGCTTACTGCTACGAGCCCCAAAGGTTTCAAAAATAGTACTGAAAGTCCGTCCACAAAAAAATTATCATTCGCGAAGCCTAACTGGTCTAGCAAATCAAAAGTAATGAAATAATTTTGCATGTTACTTGATACTTTATTAGGTGTTATGAAACCAATTTTTTGTTATGAAATTATTATTCCAGATCGTAAGTCCTAAAATGGAAAAAACGAAGCGAAAAATCAATACATCGATTAAATTTGGTCCAATGGATAGATTTGTTGGTATGATATTATAGTGGAATTGACAAGTATTTTTTTTTTTACGAATTGGAGTGTTTATTGGGATAGCAACCTGCATTTTTCAAACAAAATTTCACAAGAGGAGAACTATAATTTAGTAAAGAAACGTATACCAATTACAGTTGAATTGCTCCTTTAGAAGGGTCGTTTACTATGGAAATTTGCATCTGCCTTTTACTTACCATCGTAGGAAAAAAAATCAATGTAGTGACTATTTTTTCAAAATTCATCTTGGGACCTAATTTTTCAAGGTCAATATTCCGAGTAACGGTCTATGATGTCAATTTGTGTATCATGTTTCCAAGAAGTACAGGAGAAAAACTATTAGAACTATTGTAGTTTATTCAATTAATCTATCAATTGCATACTGACAAAATAAAAGCTTTGTAAAATAATTATATTTAATGAACTTGCTTCTTGCATTTCTCTCCTATGTGGATCAAAATTGATTTCTTTCACGCCATTTTGCAGGTCCTATTAGTATCATAAAGAAGGAATGATACCCGAGTATTGTATCATTCGACTGAAATGTTTGTTTCCATTTGAATTTGGTGCATTGGCTTGCTATTCATTGTACTGGATTGAATGAATTACCAATTTTAAAGCTGTTACCGTAAATAATTTTTAAGAATTGAGAACTCTTTTGTTGATTTAATTAGTAGGTATATTATTTTACACGAGTCTTTCTTTTAAATTATTTCCTCGTCATGTCAGCGAGTTGCTCTAAAAAACAAGCTGTCTTCCCTCCTCGAAATTTATGAATTAAGAATTTTGTCATTTCTGTAATATGAAATAGAAAATATTCTTTATGATTTTTTGTTTATTGGTAGATATATATATATTTTTAAGTTCTGTGGAAAAATTTCGGTGAATGATGTGAGTAACTCGTTCGACTGTACTTTTTGATTAATTTCTTATTGACTAGCCATTTTTGCTTGTAATTTTTCAGTTTTATATGTCGTATTTCATAATTTACAATTACCTGATGTATGTTTTGTAGTCGCTGCGTACATTGAAGATCGAAATTATTAATCACATCTGCGACCTTCTTCGCATGCGACTGTATTTTGTAAAATTTATTCTACCTTAAAATGAACCGAATCGAATAAATAATTGTAGATAACTACCAGTGTACACTACTTCCTGTGTTTCAATGTTTCGCTGAAATGTTCTCCAAATTCTAAAATAGCTATTTCGATGAAAAATTTCGTCACTTCTCAAAAAATAATTTGATTTGTCATAAAATCATCCCTCTCTTTTTACTGGATTACTCGATAGCTTGGGGTCGGCTTTCATTGGATTCGTTATTCACCAATTCGTCTGACATTCACTTGTCCTCGATTGTATCATACTGTTGAATTAAAATGCTTTATTCTGTTTAAAAAAATTCCGGGGCCAAAAATTACAATTTTTGAAGAAAAACATTACACTGAAATTAAAATTAAAGAAACCAAGTTTTTTTTTTGTCTTAAAAATTTGATGGAAAAATTCAACGCCACCACAGATTGAAACTCCCTGGCCCTGAATTTAGCTCTCTAAAGTACTATAGGGTCAAGGTATTGTAAAATATTAGAATGCTTTAATTCTGTTTTAGAGCTGTCTTCTGCGAAAAGACAAAGAGGCATCAACAAACTCCAGTAGTTGGTAATTACTTCGTTCGACCACATGCTATAAAGTAACAAGATTGGATACATTCACGGTTAATCTTTTGTAGTACATTGAAATTTTTGTCGGTTAGCCGGCTCACGGTTAGACGTACATCGTATTCAACATTTTAAATTTTATGGGTTTAAACGTGCGTAGAGTGTGACAACGAAAATTAAATATCGCGCGCAATGTTCGTATTAAAAATGTAAACCTGAGATAAAAATTGAAATTAATTATTGAAATGTTTTCTGCTTGATCAATGATAAATTATGTTCCAGCGTAAATAATGGCTTACAAAAACATGAAGTTATTATTATTAATTGTTCTTTTACTCCGTTCAGGTTAGTTTTCCAAATAATTTCATCTTTCAGTTATTTAAAGAATTTTTCACAACATCGAAAGTATATAAAGATTGAAACTAAAATCGAAAGTGTATTTCACCAGTGAAGTTCTTCATGAAACAGGAAAATATTTCTGTTACTAATTAAATAAAATTTAATTTGCTACATACAGTTACGTTTTTCATGATGTTTCTTAGAATTTTTTTCATGTAGATAGTACCTAAAAAATGTTTCCATAAAAATATCTGTAGATTTTAACACACGCATGGGTGGCTTTACTAGGGGAGCTGAGGCCCCTAGAAAAGAAATCATCCTCCTCCCGCGAGAAGATACATTTTTCTGTAGACGGTGAAAAGGGGGGGGTCGAGGAAGTTTTTTGATTGAAAAAAAAATTGCAATCATGTCTTGAAATTGGAAATGACAGTATAGAGATGCCAACTTATAATAGGCTAGTATCTTTGTGACATTAAAGACCCTTTCATTGATTTTCGTAGGTGAAAATTAAATGAAATTTTTGATTTTTTCATTTTTAATAGCTCTCAAATTAAAACTATCTTACAAATTAAAAATTCCTTTCAGTCATTTCTGCATTGTGAAAAGTTTTTGAAGTTATCCAAGTCCAGAGAAAAAACGCATTTATTTACTATAAAATTTGACACAATTAGAAATTTCAGTTCGATTCTCCTTCAAGTGAATAGTGTCAATATTGACCCCAGTATTTTAAAAGAAGAGGTCATATCTCGCAGTGAAAGGAGGGTTTCCTCAAAGTGTAAAAATCTATAAAACTACTAATGCCAGCAAATTTTACTTTCTTCGACAAAATTCAAAAGCATTTTCACAAAAAATGTTTTGAAGTAGAAAAAATCGATGAAATGTAAAAATTTCATACTTATTTCATATTGGATTTGCTTGTTTGAAAAACTGAATACGATCAAGATTTACACCTTCTTTTCATACCTACGTTTAAAAAAAAAAAGCTATAATTTTTTCGAATAATAACTGATGTGAGGTAAGAGAAGAATTTTCAGGGAGCAGGAAACGAATTCTGAGTAGTTAAAAGCTGTCGATTCATACAGAAAATTGTTGCATTTATCATACTCAATAAAAAATATTTTTCAGTGGTTAGATTTTCCGTTTTTTCTCGAACAAAAGTTATTTTTACATTCACCAACCGACTATTAAGAATCTTATGTTAGCAAAATAGATATTCTAAAGCTCCCATCTTTCATTTACAAACATTTACCATCAACTTTGCGATTAATGTCCATAATGTCCTGGGCTTTCCCTTCTTTAAATGAATAATTATTATAAAATGTATGTGATTTCAGTACATCAGCTGTTTTTTTTAATTTTTATTAGCAATGTATTTCACATAATATTCTGTCGATCCCCTTACTCTACATATTTTTCTTTTGTTAAATATTATAATCGACCAACAATTACGTAAAACGTTAAAAACTTTATAAACGTTTTTCAGAGGCGGACAGTTCTTACTCGCATCGACCTATGGATTTGATGGCAGACCTTACTAATGACCTCGGGATGTGCATCTTACAGGTATAACCGAACCGTGAACCATATCGAAAGTGAAAAATATTCACCATAAAAATTTTCACGTTTTCCCCCGAAATTAATATTTTTTGTTTCCTTATTCGCAATAACATTTATTCCATTTATTTTTATTTCTTCATTAACGATGATGTTCCATAGACGCGGATATTTTATTCATATTTATTTTCAAATTAATTATTTTTTATTTTATTTGCTAAAACAATTTAAACGAATCGCCAAGATCGTCCATAATTAAACTGCATTACTACATAAATTCTGCATTACCCGATTCTCTGGAGCAGAACAAGTTAACCACGTGCAACTCTTTTACTCTTAATAAACGAAAAAAAAAAAACACCATGCGTATCAGTTTCCTGTCCATATTTTTTCCTTTGTCTTTTCCAGCGTTGATCCTATTACTTCCATATCCTTAGCACATTTTCAAGAAAAATTTTCAAAGTACGTTAAACTGTGAACTAATTGACATGCACCGAACCGTTACCATTATGTTTGTGCCTCACAGTATTATTTATTACTTCACTGGAAGTTGGAAAAAAAAAGGCATTTAAAATTTTTCACCTTACAACAACTGTAGTGTATAATTCGCCGGATGCACATTCTTAGGGAGATATGGTGAAAAATAATTAAATCTCGGGTTATGAACTTGACCACTTCGAGTGTTAGGTATCTTTTACTGAATATCGAATATGGGTAGCGTTTAAATGATTATAATTATGGAAATATAGCGAACTGAATGCTTTGTTTTGAAGAATTATCAATTCTTTTTCTTTTTCCACTCAAAATTTTACCGAACATGAAAATCGGATGAATTATTTTTCAATTGGCTATAAAATTTTTTTCGGGAGGATTCTTCTCTGTGAAATGAGACATGATTTTAATTTTCAGGTCATAAATAGAAGCTAATATTAAGATGATGGAGGGGTTTTAAAATTTCAGCGTGAAATACGTCCGTAGAAAAACCATTTTCGTCCACATGAATGACTTAATGTTTTCTTTTTCATTCATTCATCTCAAGTAAAAACTTGAATTAAAATTCCACAAACTGATTAAATAAACTTCCGAATAAGAAATAAAATGCAAGAGATAAATGTCATAAGGTAGAATTAAACTTTAAAAAAGTTAATAAAATCCATACTTGAATTCATAAAGGTTGATATACTCGTAATTTAAGGAAAATATAGAATTTATTTAAAAGGATAATATATGTACTTCTAAAAGAATCACTTTTGCAAAGAGATATTGAGTGATACGTATCGAAAAAATTTGTTGGCACCTAAAAGAATTGATTATGGAAGCCGGTCTGGAAGTGACTGAATGATAGTTATTTTAATGATTTCACCTAAACACTCGAAAAAAAGCAGCACCTTGAAAATATTTTCACATAATTCTAAATAAACTTTCCCAAAGTCAACCTTCGAAGGTAAAATGAATATCCTTTCGTACCATTAAAAAAATATTTATACGTATTTTTAGATTCAGTCAGCATTACAACATGGTAATACTGCATTTTCACCCTATGGAGTGGCGTCAATGTCAGTTTTATTGTTCGAAGGAGCTACAGGAAATACTGCAATAGAAATAATGAAAGTTCTTAATTTACCGTGGAATACTCTGTTCGTGCGAATTGGATTTCGAGACATTAATCGACATTTAAAAGTACGATTTTTTTCTTCTTTGAAAACAAGAATCAGTGAAATAATAAAATTATGTTTCAGTTGTAGAATACTTCTACTTTCTGTTTATTAAAATATTCCAACGTAGAATAATAAAACTTCAATTCACGAAGGGCAAAATTCAATTTTATTCTATTTTGAACTCTATGGTTTTTTTCCCTAAAACAAATTGAAAATGCGGAAGTCTTACACAAACTTAAAATTTTTTCTCAATTTCAGAATTATGTTTCATTTTGTTTTAGACGTATTTCAGATCAGATGGTTTTCTTCGAGGACTAATTATGAGTCGTGATGATGTTTGTTTTCATCCATCGTACCAAAAAATGCTCAGAGTTTATGGCTTCGAAGAACCAGACAAGGCTCTTACATTCCCCTGCAATGGTTTCACACCTTATGCAACCAGTACATCAACTGTCTCATCGACTTCCGAGGAAGCAGTAACAGTAACTTCTCCCAGTTCGAATAATGAGACCACTACAGCATCCCCAACAACTGTTGAATCGTCAACGCCCACAGTACCTCAAACAGAGGAAACAGAGAATGTAGTAACAGAAATGACTCAGACAAGTCAAACAGTAATGATTGTCAATTCAACAACTTTTACTCCCATCGAAGCAGAAGCAATTAATGAAGCCTTAACTTCATTGAAAACAGACTCACCCTCCACTTTATTCGGTGGGACTGAAAGTTCCACAGTTCTGGGGGCAATCACAACAAATAATTTTAATATTCCCGATACACATATGGCACTATCTTCGGATCAAACAACAATTTTTTCAAATACTGATCAAATAACGAAAGACAATACAGTCAGCCTCTCGACTCAACCGACGATTTCACAAACAGCAGCAAATACTATTATGGAGAACAGAGTCTCTCCAACCACTCCTCGAAGAAATGCAGCAATAAAAACCGAAAGAACTACTTCTGCAATGGCTGGCATGCAAGTAACAACACCGAAGATGCAACAGGGTCAAAATTCCACTGACATTTCAAAGAAAAATGTAACCATGGGTACAGGGGTGAACAATCAAACACAAACTACGAATAATTTGGGAGGAAAAGTTCCAACAAATAGCACGAAAGATGATGAACTTACAAACTTCGATCTAAATAATTTGGACGTAAAAAATTTTACAATAAAATTAGAGTCCGATTTTGGATTCCCCACAACTGATTCGTCCTCAATATTTGCTAATTTTTTCAATGAAACTAACGAATTGAATATTGGACCAAACAGTTCCTCTTCAATCGGAAATATATCGAGTAACTCGATTTTTCCAACAACCTCATCATTCTCAAATTTTTCAACAATATTTTCCGGTTCAAAACCAACGCTAGATAAAGAGCTGGATTTCAAGAACTCGACCAGCTTTTATAGTACTTTAGTGAATTTTATTGAAAATACAACGGAAAAAATAAAAAATTTTCTCAGTTCCAACGATAGTAACGTCACAACTACGAACCCGCAAAATATGACTACGAATAAAATTTCTAATAATTCAATAACTGTTCTCCAAAATGGCCAAAATTCGCTAGAGCTCAATAAAAATGTGACAAATTCGACAATGAGAGATGGAAAAATGATGCAAAACAATTCGACTCAAACTCTTCTTTCAGCGGAGCAAAATTCCATAAATGCTGATAGAGGAATCGCTGAGACCAACGACACGCGAAATTTACCGAAAAAATCAATTTCTGAAAATAATCAGACACCAAAATCGGCTGCGATCAGCATTAGTCCTTCTGCATTCAGGCGAGTGCCAAATTATTATAATATAGTGTCGCTCAAACAAAGTAAGTCGATTTCATCGACTTATGATATTAAAGGAATCAAAAAAGCAAAAAGGCATAAAGTGAAGAGAGAAGCACAAACTAAAGATGCCAACCAACTTTATGCGAATAACGCGAAACAAACCCAAGAACCGTCCGTATTGAAGGATACACAAAAAAAAGAAGACAATGTTCTTTCCAATTATCAATGGGCACTTCAGAAAGCTCCAGCAATGAATATTTGGCATTTTGACGATAACAATAAAACTCTGATTCAGACCAAATTTCATCATTACACTGCAAATGAAAAAGGAAGAAATGACGTTTACGGCACACTGAAAGCTGGCAACAATTACAATTCCGATTATAGAAACAATTATAGTCCAGAATATCACAAAGCTCCTTCTCTCAACCGTAAGTATCTTTCCCTCAGATGTTCCTAAATACACGTCAACGTTTTTTTTTTTTTTTTTTTGGGGGGGGGAGAAATTCAATTTTTATTCTTAATTTAGGTAATCTCAGAATACATAAAAAGTTCATCAAGTGAAGTACTATATACCTAAAAATTTTTAATAAGCTGACAGCTGTTGAGTAATTAAGAAAATGAAATAATGTGGTGAAAATTGAAATGAGTGGAAAAACCCTCACATGTGCAAATTTTCTCAATCAAAATGTTTAGCCTTCGTATAGCTTTGAATTAAACGTCTGAACTACTTTTCTTTCCAATTAATAATTTCTCATTATCGAAAGTTAGTAAACAATAATGTGAAAGACATTTCTCCCGCATACTGTTGATATATTATGAAATTTTCATTTGTCGAGTTGCAGATCGCTACTTCCTCCCTCCAGGAACGGATTGGTTTACCACTCATGGCCAGAATATTCGCATACCTGTATTCTCTTACTCAGCTATATTACCTTTCGCCTACATAGAAGATTTGAAATCTAAAGTGCTAGAAATTCCTTTAGACGTAAGTTCAACAAAATAATGCATTTCATCTTATTTCACATCACTAAGCTCACCTATTCGAAATCGATGAAGCATTGATCGAAATAAAAACTTTCAGGATCAAAACTATCAACTATTAATACTCTTGCCATCGCCTGACTACGGAATGGATTACTTAATAAATTCGTTAACAAGCTACTCGCTTCGTAAAATTCGAGCTCATCTTCACGATACTGCGGTGTTCGCGTCGATACCAAAGTTTAGTGTCATAAGCCATGTCAATTTGCGACAAGCTCTATACTATGTGAGTAACAATTCATTATCTTAGCGACTTAGTCGACAACTTCCTTCTTTGCTGATTGACTTTCATACAATTACAGCTAGGAGTTCGAGACGTATTTCACAGATACAGGGCCGATCTTTCAATAATGTCACCCGATGCCAGATTGTTTGTCAAAAGCATTGAACAGGTTGTTACGATACACGTGGATAAATTTCCAAACACAGGTAAAAACTCACACAAGTATACTCTCATCGTAACAATATCGAAGTCATACTGATATTACGATTCAACTATTATGATAATAGCATATCCAGTACCAGAACCACTCACAGATCGATATTTCCTCGCATCTCATCCTTTCCTGTATTTTGTGATCGATAAAGAATCTGGCGTAAGTCTTGTGGCAGGCATCATGAATGATCCTTTGAAACAAACCATTCGATTTCTATAACTCACCGACTAATGTAGAGAAATAGTGATATATTTACACGACAATGCCTAAAAGGTTGCTCAATGTTTCCGAATAATAATTCATCGATTTATGTTACCATTGAATATTTTAAAATATATAATCGAAATACAGTTTCTAAGTCATTGCTATTATCGCTGTAATCATTTCTCTACAAATCAAGTACCGTGATAGAGTTGGAATTGAGTAAATCGAGCACATCGGTAAAAATAAACGGTTTTATTAAAAAAAAAACATGTTACATACTTTCAATATGTAATCGTGAATCGGCAGAAGTTTATTTGCCTTTTTTGGCCTTTATTTTTCTCAAATAGAATTCCAATTCTTTGCCTTCTAAAACGTAGCCGTCAGCTCTGCCACACTGACCGGGTCGACTAGCGATGCATGCTATAAGAGAAAGGAAAAAAGCAAAATTAATACATTCATTTAAATAAAAAAAAATAGAATTCTAATAAAATTTAATAAATTAAAAATTGATGCTCAGAACGCTGCGGGATGAAATGCAGCTATCAACACGTTAATATTCAGTAAAAATAATCATCATTTAGCATCATCAATAAAGAATAGATCAATAATCTAGCGCGAAAATGCTTCAGCTGCACTTTTGCTGCTTCTACCAATTTGCATTTATTCTACACAAAATCAAAGGTGTTTGGAAGAACAAAAAACTATTTCATCAATACATTTCAAAAATTGATGCTCAGAACGCTGCGGGATGAAATGCAGCTATCAACACGTCAATATTCAGTAAAAATAATCATCATTTAGCATCATCAATAAGGAATCGATCAATAATCTAGCGCGAAAAAGCTTCAACTGTACTTTTGCTGCTTCTACAAATTTTCATTCATTTTATCCAAAATCAGGGGTATTTGGAAGAACAAAAAACCATTTCATCAATACATTTCGATTTGCAATGGTAATCTCAATCATGCTACCTCAAAAAAAATTGTAAAAATGAGACTCAAGTCGTGGTATATGAATCACTGAGTAATCAAACACGCACAATAGGTGTGGGACGCATTGCTAAAAATAATTAATTAGTGCCCAAACAGAATTTACGCGAAGCTTTTCATTTTAGACAAGTGAAATTGATGTACTGGTATTACGTTTCGAGGGAATCAGATCTAACAAGACGATTTTCAATTGAATAAGCTAAAAGTGCGATGGTTATAACACAATTCAATATACACCAAACAACTTCGACAGTACATATCATGCAAATTCAGTGATTAGGCAAACACATCTTGAGAAAATAATAAAAATATGAATAAATTCATCAGTCCATCTAGTAGCAAAATAACATAATCATCACAGATGATACAGTCAACAGTAATGTCATCATTGGAATAATTAAAAGCGTTTCAAGAATCAAAGAGGTTTGCGAGTATCTGAATTCAAGAACTGCAGTTTATGATTCGCACCAACTTATAATTATCTTAATAATACAGGATTATCCGATCAGGGTAACTATGACAAACATCACAAGGCAATAAATTGCATTCAAAGAGTATGAAGTATCATCATTTTCGAATAAAAAAACAGAATGGAGGATCTTACAATAGAATACTTGCCTAATAATCGAGATGTGTGAAACTGTTCTTCTAGACCTGGATCTACTTTAGCTAACTTTTGACGTTTCTTATACTTCTGTTCGGCTTTCTTGGAACGTTTCTTGTTGAAAATAGCTTCTTCAGCTTCGGTCTAACAGAAAAACAATAATTAATACTAATAAATTAGAGAGAAGAGGTGAACAGAAACTTCGATAATCTCACCAATTTTCCGGATTTCTTACGGCCAATAGGAATAGCATAATACGATTCGAACCATTGTCTGAATGGGGTGGCATCAACTACAACTATAGCGTTCTTTACCAAAGTCTTGGTACGGACCAATTCGTTATTGGAAGCGTTGTAAACGACATCGATAACACGAGTTTTACGCGCAATGCCTACGATATATAAATCGAATTAGAACCGTGACACAAGTTCAATAAAAATCGCGTAATGAATCGAATACCTTCAGATCCCCAAGCGAAGTTTCCTTGATCCAATCGTAGAGCACGGTATTTTTTGTTACCTCCTCGGGTACGCACAGTATGAATTCTCTTAGGACCTAACTAAAATGGTAAAATAAAATTAGTGAAAAGAGAAACGAATGGAAATGAAGTAGATAAAATAAAAATATTTACATATTATAATCACTTCAGAACGTTAGAGGTGAATCTAATGAGTTAATCATTGAATCATAGAATTAAAAAGTCATCAGAAGTGAAGAAAAACACCGGAATAGTGAATAAAAATTGCTTGCTTACTTTCGTATTGGCAGCAGGACGACCGAGTTCGAACTTCCTCTTCTTGCGTAAAGGCTGCCGTTTACCTCCGGTTTTTCTTCTCTTATGGGCGTGATCACGAGAAATACCTGAAAATTGAAGGGATTAGGAATTGGGACAACAACGGGTGAATCTCAATATTTCTAATGACAAGGTTACAAAATTCATGCACAATTGGAAAATTTGAAGGAAATATAACGAAATAGAGTCGAGTAAATTCTTCGTAAAATGGAAACACTTACCCATATTGTTAGTTTTAAAACAAATACAATACTAATTAATTTAAACCAACTTTATTTGAAATCTAAATTCCGAGACGAACTTCGCCATTCTACTGCACTGTCACCAAAAGAATCTTGCGGCTTTTTCAATAACGTTGAACATTTCCATGAAACCACATTTCATCGATGTTTTTCGTTTAGAACCAGAAAATACAGTGTTGCACTTTTAGATATGAAAAAAATGTGAGGATATAAAAATTAAAAATAAAAAATTGGAATTTCGAATTCTTTAAATTTTTTTATTATGATTATTTTTTATTTTTTGAATTCTTTTTCATTTTCGAAAATGCATATAAAATTATTATTTCTTAAATGAAAATTTGATGGATTAGGTAAATATAAAATTGTTGGTGATATTTCTCCAATTTAATTTTGATCAATTTTTATTTCCAAATCTATTATCCAATTTCAACAATGAATTTATTTTTAGATAGAAAGTTCAATCTTTTATTATTAAATAATAAATGAATACATTTGTAATAATACAAAAACTTGCAATTCAACTTTTTCTCAACAACCATCAATACTATTGAATATTTTAATTTAATATTAATTTAATTATAATTATTATAATTTTATTTTCTTTCATTGCAAAAATGTTTTATTTCTCAAAATTTTCGTCGCACTTAATCTCACGGAATTATGAATTTTGCAAAAAAGAAAAAGAATATTTAGGGCAAACTTTTGAATTTTATTTTTTATTCATTTGTGTGAAGAACTGAAGAAGCATAAAATACTTTTTCCAACCTATGAACTTCTGTCTTATTTTAGCTCAAAAGTTTTTGGTCATTCATAACTTATCTCATAACTGAGTTGACTTGAAATATCATTTTTGTTTGAGTTTGATTACGAGAGAGTTGAAAGTATTGTATAAAAATAAAAATTTACTTTTACCTCAAATCCCCTGAGATCAGTAAACTCGTTAACAAGTAAGGCTTTTGCAAGACAAACAGAATAAGCTCTAAGCTCGGAATTAATAAATACGACTCCATTATTAACTTTTCATCAGATTATTTTAAAAATCAAATTAATTTACCATAAAATTCATTTTTCTTCTATTACTTTGCCCGATTTATATATCTACGCATTTTTGTTAACTAATTTTTGCCCAAAGGACTCTGATGAATAATAATACAACTAATAAGAACTAATAAGATTCGTAATTTTGAAATTTTGTTTTTTTCAACAGATTTCCTCCAACCCTACTCCTCGACTTCCTTTCAATTTTCATTGCTTTTCTCAAAAATTGAAAGTTCGTTATATTATCAATCACTTGACTAATAGATAATACAGGCGAGTAAATTTAATACAACTTAAAAATGTTGTATTTTTCACACTACATTAAAATTACAAAGTTTCGTAACAAAGTATAAACAAAATGCATAAACTTGACTTCTAACAATATCTATACAATTAAAAAAAAAAAGAAAAATTTTTGTAGTTAAAACATTTATATATTTTGCAATAAATATTGAATTGGAAGTACAACTTAGATCTAACAGTAAGTCGAAAAAAATATTGACACAAAACTTTTTTTTTTTCATAAATTATCATCCAACAATTGATCTAAATGGAATGATTACTTCTTTGAGGATTTGATGATGACATGCTTATATAGCCTTCGAATATCTTCGCCTTTCTTATGTTCTTTCGCCATTTTCTTCAATGCTCTGAAAACATCACATGAATATTATTCAATTAATGTTAAACAAGTCTGTTTTTTTACTTCAATTTGTTGAACTGAATTAATTGTACTGAAGATGGATAATATTTCATCAAAAATCAATTCTTTTATAGAAAATTTTCAAAAAAATATTTCCAAAGTAGATCAGAAAATACTTCAAATATTTTTAACACAAAATATGAAAATCTTTCTTATTCTTTTAGAATGGAGATGATATTTTTAAACGAGTAACGAACATATCAACATAATTAGTGAAAACTGAAAATTTAAATTTCAACAAAGAATATACAATCGAGAGAAACCTCAAAATTGTCTATAAAATTTTGGTATTCGTTTTTAGACCGAGGAGAAAAATTCATTTTGAAATATTTTATAGACGTAAAGAGATTTTGCAAAACAATTTTTCTGTCATTTAATACGTACTTTCGCAACTTCAACTGGTCACTTTCTTTTAACGTTCGTAAAAATTTTAATTGCTCTTCGTATCCAGCTGCCCATAAATCCTATAAAAAATATTATTATAAGTGAATCATAATAAAAAAATCAACGAATTATATTAATGTAATATTAATTTGAATATAATCATACTTTCTTCCCCATATTTATGACGCTGTTGTTCTGAATTTGATCCGAGCCAAGTTTCTTCTTCAGTGACAAACCTTCCTCCTCCATCATCTTCATTAAATTGTCAGTATTAGTTTTGGAAAGCGTTATATGCGTTTCATCTTCGACAGCTTTGGTGAATAAAGGACATTCTCGATCTAAAAAAATGAAAATTTTAGGGATCGGAATATACAAAAATATTCAATCTCAATTTTCGGCTTAACATAATAAAATATACCTGAGCATCAGAATATTATGAATGATCATTTTTTGATCTATTTTTAATACTTGAAGAATATCAACTTTTTCATAAATAGATAAAACAAAAAAAAATATTCCTAACGCTATAATCTATCGAACGAAAGGAATTTATAATTTTTTAGCACGTGAAATGCATTAGGGTGGGTTTTTTGTCGCTGGCATACCCATTAATGCCAGTGACATTAGACGTTTCTTTCGTAAGGCAGATTGTTCTGTTGGTATCATCAATTAAGAAAAAACAATTCCAAATGCAGGGATTTTTTTTAGCTCTATTTAAGAATATTGATGTGCTGTACATTTCTCATAACACAACGTAGTTAGAACAAGGTTAGTTAGAATTATAATACCTGTATTTAAATGACCCCAATTGTGACACTTTATGCAACGAACATTACGAACTTTGATTCCGAACGGTTGATCACGAATTTCCGCATTATTCTTACAGTAGCTGCAGAAAAAACAAGAGAATTAATACCAAACGCTAGACGAATATATCTCTGATGTATAATTCGAAAATTTACTCACTCTTCTCGTGGAGCATTAAATTTACGCTGCCATTCAAATTTGATATCATCTTTTTCTTCATCTTCTTTTGATTTTTCCTTAACAAGACCAGGCGGTGGTTCGTACATGAAGTTGAGAGATAATTTGTCTTTGCTATCTTTCCATAATAAAGCTCTATGTAAAAACAAATATTGTTAGTTTATGTGATGAAAATAAATCAACTACCTACTTCTAAACTTAAAATAAGATAATTATATTACTTATTATTGTATAAATCCTGTTCCTTTTCATATTGGATTCTGAGTTCCTCTTCTTTCTTTTTTGCAGCTTCGGTTTTCTGTTCTGCCATCCATACCTAAAATGAAACAAACAGTATTAGAAATAGAAAATGAATTAGTACAATAAAGTTACACCTACGACCAAAACTATAAAGAAAGTTTGGTATGAAGTAATTAAAATAAATGAGTACTTACTCTCTTCAAATTATCTCGAGAAGCTGGATGAAAAAACTTTTTACACATGTAGTTATTGAAACCTTTACCCATTTTGAAAGAGAATTATTTTCAACGATTTTAGAAGTATCTGAGATAGCTTGATCAAAAATAACTGAAAGTAAAGACGTTACATATTTTTCGTTGACCTCGAATTGAATTGAATTGGTATAACCTTAATGATGATTTTATTTTCTGACAACGACTCGATCGTACAATACAATTTACATATACTGTGGAAATAAACGCAATTCAACTTGAAGTTAAACAAATCTCGAAAAGATACAGCTTAATTTCAGACTAATTCAAATTTCAAAAATCAAAACAAGTAGAATGATACGAGTAACGAGAGGAGCAAAACAAAAAGGGAACGAGGATGATAAAAGTTGCGTCACCCAAGCCCAACATCATCTCACCTGGTCCAGTAATTAACGCAGGTAAATTAACCAATGAGAGGTGATGAGAAATATTTCTAGCCAATCAAATATCACATGTGGTTTTGGTTTTGCTTTGATTGGCTCTTGTGGAATATCAAAACTGAACAGAACAAAACGATCTTACCGCTCCTTTGAATATCTCATTGGAAGTATTGGAACCATGGTCCATAGAGCCCTGAATCTGAATTCTGATGGAGCCTAGAGCAGCCTAGAGTGCCTAGAGCCTTCTGTTTTTTTTTTTCCCAGTTTCCCCACTACTATCCACATTGCACCATACATTACGTGGAGTCGACCAGTCTTATTCGGGTTAATTTATTGTGTTGGTGAGTTGGTCTGTTTGTTGGACAATTGGACATTGGACAAGACGACAAGTTGCGTTGCGTTATGTTTCGAGAACAACGAGGCAAGTCCCTATTTTATTTTATTTTATTTTCCTATAATCTTGGAATTCTCCAATTTTAGAATCTAGAACCCAGGTTCTTCGTCTTGAAATTTAAAAAAAATTGTGTCTAGTTCAAAATTTTTCCTAAAATCTTGCGCAAGTGCGGCCCAGTCATCATCACTGTTCTTTCCTCTGCAACAATGGCACAAATAAGAATAACTTTTCTATTATAATTACGTATATTCCAATTAGATTTCTTGTACGTATGTCAAATATTCTGACTGTGGTCTTAAATGGAAATTACGGTGGATTTCATGAATATTTTCCTGTTTCACGCAGTTTATTCAAGTTTCTGTCTGATAGCAAGAATATTTTCATCAGTAAGTTTCTCGTTCCACTTTTTTGAACCCGTTTAATATTTCTTATGCACTCGTTTCATATTTTTCGTAAGTAAGATGATTACGAGATATTTAATGACGAAGTTCTAGAATTATGACGTGTACATGAAGTGCTTGTAATATTTTCTCATTTTTACTTTTTAGATTCAGCTTGTCATTATTCCTGTCGAATTTCTGTATTTCTGAATTATTCGCATCAGCTTTCGAGATGTGATGATAGGTTATTTACCTAATAGATCGTGTCGACTTGTTTTAGTGCCAGTTTACACGGTCGTTGACTGTGGTACTTGAAGGTATTAGAATGGGTAATAGGTGAGTGCCTTCTTGAATAAATCTGAGCATAACACATTCTGTCCTAATTATACATATGTGCTAAATGTCTTATTTGCAGTCGACTCGATAGATTATTTGTTTTAATTGAGACTGGCTCTTCGCCAGTCACCAGACGAGCTGCTTCGCAACAATTAGGAGAAGTCGTAAAATATCATCCTTCAGAGCTACAACATCTATTGAATCGGGTTTTTACTCTCCTGTCCAATTCCTCGTGGGATACAAGAATCGCTGCAGCTCAAGCTGTCGAAGCTACGTGCCTTAACACTCCACAATGGAGTCCTCCAGAAAGTAAACATATTTTGAATCGATTTTTTAAAACTTTTATTTTTGTTTTTACATTTTTTCAATTGCGTTGTCTGTTTTGTTAAAAGAAACGAAAGTAGTGGATCGGCTTTACCACCAACAATTATTATCTTTTAAATCGTTCGATATGCAAGCAATCTTGACCAATTGTGTTCCTTTGATGGCATCAGATAATCTCGAGCATGCATTAAATACTGGTATGGTTTTTAGACTCTTTTTCTTTCTGGCTTTATTCAACCGACTCAACATTTTAAAAGTACTATTTTGTTTCTGAAGACGATGAAACAGTTAGAAAACAAGTTGAAATGATAAATAGCAATCTTAACATGGGTGTAGCTGTCGAGAAAATAGTATCCGATGTCGACATAACAAGTTCCTTTCAAAATTCAAGCTGTGACGTTTTTTCTAAGGTTCGGTATCAACGCCTTTTTTTGTCTCTAGTTTCTTGTTGACCATCTTGATAATATTATAATTACGTTTCAGAAAAAGATGATTAGTGAAGTTTTAAATCTTGATGAATTAGATGTTCGGGAAATGAATGTCAAAAGAAAAGCGAATCAAGTTCCCGAAGAAATGATATCTGAAGACTTTGATAGAAATTCCCGAGAAACTAGTAATTCTTTAGGAAAGAATTATTGTGAAGAAAAACGAATTAAAGTGGAAAATGATGACGGCTGTAGATCACCTAGTGATTGCATTGACGGGGTACAGCTACTATTGGAAACTTGTAGTTATTCTTACGATTCATAAGAAATGAAATTTAGTGATTTATGCTCTCGAGAAATTTAGAAATGAAATTTTCAATTCTAGGAACTGGATTGGCCTTTCGAATTATTTACCAGTAAATTAAAACACAGTCTGTTTTCTTCGAAATGGGAAGTACGTCATGGTGCCGCTTGTGCTTTACGTGAAATTATGAAAATACATGGCAAAACGGCCGGATATTCTGTCGATGTGGATAGAAATCAAGTATGTGGTGTTGATTTTTGTGAAATTTTGTCCTTGAACGCTGCGTCTGAAAATATGTTCTTCTCTTCTAGATGGAAGAAAATCATCAACTTTGGTTGGAAGATTTAACACTTCGTTTATTATGTGTTCTTGCCCTGGATCGATTTGGAGACTTTATTTCTGATCAAGTTGTGGCTCCAGTTCGTGAAACCTGTGCTCAGTGCTTAGGTATTTTTCTCTTTTATTTTCATTAAATTCTATTTATATTATTCAGATTAGACATACTTTCTTCATTTATTCAAATTTCTTGATGGGCACAATATCAAACTGGGTTTCCTTCTTTTTCTTGCGTCATTTTAAAATTATTTCATCTCTTCTTTCTTTTGAGCTTTCCATTTTTTTCCTTCAATTCTTGTAAACTCTACACGGAAAGATTGTCTCGGATTAAATGTTTTTGCCTTCTTTTTTCCAAATTTGGCTTGATCTCAATTCATTTTCTACTTTATTCGATTTTTTTATTATTAGTTCCGAGCTTGTTTATTGTTTTCTAGGTATTGCAATTAATTTAATGAGTGAAAATCGAGTATTACAGGCTGTCCATATTTTGATGCATTTATTACAGGAAAGTGAATGGGAAATACGACATGGAGCTTTATTAGGAATTAAATATATGTTGGCTGTGAGAGAGGTAGGTACATATTATATTATTTCCGGTTTTTTTGTCCCTCGATGATTCAATCATTTGTTCAGATCTCAAGACACTTCAATGTGACTACGAAGAATTACTTTTTATGTTTTTGAAAGATGTTTTCAATTTTTCTGAGAATTATTTTTGAATTACTCGTATATTAGCGAACAAGATGATTTTATAAGGATTAGTTATTTATTCTTACATTCCAAAACAGTAACAGATACAAACAAGAGCATTGGATTTTTTCTAAATAACGTTATTTCATTTTGTCGTTTTTCCAATTTCGAAATTTTATTCAAAGGTGAATATTGATTGACTTGCGGATGGTATTATCTCATTTGTCAAACATCACTCTGCCTAACACCTAAATAGTCAGTCGAAATTTTCTTTTTGGTTGAATTCTAAGACCCTCTTTTAGGTGACGCCTCATAAAACTAAGCGTAACTATTATTTTGTCGAAGATATTCGTGTAATAATAATTTATTGTTTCAGGATTTGCAAGATGAAATCTTGACAAAAGCTTTTCCTCTCATCTTGAAATGCTTCGGCGATCCCATTGATGATGTGAGTGCCGAAGCAGCATCTGCGTTGAATCCTGTTTGCGTTCGAATCGTGAAACTTATGCCTCAAGTCATTCCAGATTTAATAAACGAATTGTGGAATTTATTATCTAGTCAAGACGAGCTTGGAGTGGCGTGTAATAGTTTTATGACTTTACTTGCCTCGCTGTTTATGAATTCAGATGCCCAAGCTTGTGTTAGGTATAAATAATAGTCAGTAGTGGTCTATCGTATTGCCATCAGTTCAATTTGAACGTTAAAATTATTTTTCAGTTCAGAAATGGTAGAAAATATAATACCATATTTGTGGACTTTCTTATATTACAACGCTACGTCTGTTCGCAAGTCTGCTTTACAGACGATTTGTTGTATTACCAATTCAAAATTATGCATTAATCGATGGAACGAAACATTGTTACAAAGTACCATGCGACATGTATTCCAACGTGTTTTGCTTGAACCGTCAAATGAAATCAGATCTCTCGCGGAGCAGGTACTGTTTTAAATTTTTTTCCAACCCATTATTATCTCCAAAAAATTTATAATTCGTAATTCTTTCAGGCTTGGTATAATATTATTCGCCATGCTGACGTAACAATGTTGAGAAATACTTCGCTCGAGTATTTTGGCGTATGGCTGTGCTTATCGATGCAACCTTCAAAATTATCTTTCGATGAATCCTTATTAATTTTAGATAAGAAGATATCTTCGACCAATGTAAGAATTCTTTTTTTATGTTGTAACTATTTTCCCGAGATCGTTTGAGAAATTTGATGATGAATTTTTTTTGTTTTACAAAAAGAATGAACTTATTAAATCAGATTGTACGGAACTAAAACTGTATTTGGGAGGAAATGAAACCGTACCCGCTGACTTTCGTGAGAATAATGTCGTGCACATTCGCTGCATGTCTGCTCGACTTATGGGTAAGTTTATATGTTTTAGTATTTTCTATTTCTTTTCTCTCTCAGTTTTGAAGTTGACATTTGTTCTCGATGTTTCGCAGGAGGTCTTTTAAATATTATATTCCAACCGCCATCAGATAGCAATTCTTTGTCACCCGATTCTAGAATTTCAATAAAGTCAGGTAGATATAAGATTTCCCGAATTGTTTTTGTTTAGATTCTATTATTTATTTACTCATTATTTCAGGGGTTGAAGGTTATTGCACCGGTTTAATGAATCACCTAAACTCCAAGTCCGCACTGCAGAGAATGATGGCTGCGCTGGTTCTGAATGAGTGGACTCAGCAAGCAACGAATGGAGTCGATGATTTCCCTCAGTCTCTGAAAGATCGTCTGCTGCAGTGCCTTTCAGAAAGTTTTTATTTTGATGAAATCGCCTCGTCGTATACCAAAGTTTTGCAAGATGCAAAAGATTTTATCATGCTGTTGAAAAAAAATTCCGTTCCTGTTGACGAAAGTTTATGTAATAGAGTGAGTGAGTTATGACGAATGAGAAATGTTTTTCTCTCCATTTCCGGTAACTAATATGACACCTTCATTGTAGGTTTTGCGTCTCAATGAAATTGAAAGTCTGACCAGTGAGAAAACGTATAAAGGTGTTATAGATGCCAAAGTGGATAAAATGGAGTTAAAGGAAATTCAAGACAAACGTCAAGCCATAAATTCTGTTATTGGTTTAATTTTAGCCGAGCAGTCTACTTTGACCATCGCGTAAGTATACTTGGAATAATTTTCTTAAACGTGAATAAGTATGTAGTTGAAAAGAATTACATTTAAAAACGGAAATTGTCCAACATTAACGAGAATCTTATAATTTTTTGTCGTCTATTTGTGAAACAAATTTATAATTTGGAAAAAGTTTTTGAAAATTTGATAATTTTCTTCGCTCTTTCAATATGATGAATACTGAATAGACAGTTTTATATGTATATTGTTTATTTTTTTTAATCTGACTCATTTGATATATTTCGACCGACGATAAATTATTCTTGTAATGTTCTACAGAACACAAGCAATTATTGCCGGTGCTGTTTTAAATTTGAAATATTTGCCGAACAAATTGAATCCAGTCATCAAACCTCTTATGGATGCTATCAAAAAAGAAGAAAATGAATGCTTACAAGTAATTTCATTAGAAACACATTATTTATTTATTTCTGTGGAGACCTTGAGAATTCGAATTTGAGCTAAACGTAATGAATACGAGGATTTTTTTTTTTTTCTTTTCAGAAAATGGCAGCTAGTCATCTTGCAGGGTTGGTTCAATCTTGTGTTAGTAGAGATCCAAGCCCGAATTCAAAAATCATCGTAAATCTGTGTTCGTTCTTATGCTCCGATCTAGATTTCACTCCTCCTATTGTAATTATCTTATGAATATATTGAAATTCTTGAATTACTCATCGATAGGTATTTTCTAATTTTTATATTATCGCATATTTTTCCAGCATTCTACCAGCTGTTCCAGTAGAAAAGAAGAGGAATGCGACTGTGATAAATATAATGGCATTTTGACTTTATCCAATCAACTAAAGGTAGATTGATATAATTTATTAAAAGTTTTAATTTCGCTAATGATGATAACTCGAATTCAATGATGAATTATGATTATGTCATTTTTTTTGGAATTCCTCGTTTCTGAAGCCAAATAATTAGCAATTATTAATGATGAAATAAATTTTGTCCTTATTAAAATTATTTTAACAGATGTATTGAAACTTTTTTTTCTTCAATTTTCATTTAAGATTTCTGATAAATTTGGTTTAAAGAGGCAGTCAAGCTCTAATAGTATTCGCCCTCCAGGTCGTCCTCCACTGCTGGATTATCTCGATGAGAATTCCGTTCAGCAAAATCAAGTACGGTTAATAACTCTGTAAATATGATTAATTTTATTATTTGTCTTGTGACGTCGTATTTCTTTTCGTAGTTGCAAAAAATGAATAAAATTCAACGTCGTGGAGCAGCTGAAGCCCTGGTTAAAATTGTAGAACTTCAAGGAGAACGTTTTATCACTGAGCTACCCGTATTATGGAACTTTGTGTTTTCAACTATCAAAGATATGCAAGCTAGTCTGGAAAAAAGTAAATAACATTATTTAGCGTGTGAACTCTTTTGTGAGTTGCGAGGGTAATTTAATTCGTTCGTTTCATTTTAGATGACCCTGCGTTGAGAAATCAAGATAAAATGGCTGAAAATTTAGTTTCCAGCTTACAAGTTTTCGAAATATTATGTCCTGTGATACACGAAGATCTACTAACACACGTATGCGAGCGTCTTATTTGTAACCTTTGTCTGGTATTTAGCCAATTTTTTATTTGTGGTTATTTAGATTTTAGGTTTATTGAATACCCTTTGCTTCTGTTTAAATCACCCTTACTGTGCTGTGCGACACATGGCTGCTAGGTGCATCGCAGTACTTGCCAAACGTGACATAATAGCTGTCATGGAGAAAATTCCAACTCTAATTTTACCATATATGAACGCAGCGGATTCAGTCACTAAACGTCAAGGCGGCATCGAAACCATCGCTGCCCTAGTTGAGAATTTGAAATTGGATATCGTACCGTACATTGTTTTGTTTGTTATTCCATTACTCGGTTGGTTTGCGTGATCTATTTGTACATATAATAATTACTGGCGAAGCGCGTTTTTACCCATGAAATTCCTTGTAGGTCGTATGAGTGACCAAGATGAGCTGGTGAGGTCAATGGCGTCACACACTTTCGGTATGGTTATTCAGTTAATGCCTTTAGAATGTGCGTCTCCATCTGCTCTCAATTTGTCAGCAGAGCTAATGGAAAGTGTTGAGGAGCAGCGTTCATTTTTGAATCAGTTACTGAATCCGAAATGCATTCCTGATTTTAAATTGTCCGTTCAAATAAACGCCGAATTACGATCCTATCAACAAGTAAATCGTTTGATCTTACAGCATTTCTCAATATTTGCGTGTGCAACTATTTATTAATTTTTTCGAATTCCTAGTGCGGTGTGAATTGGCTGGCTTTTCTAAATAAGTATCATTTACATGGTATTCTTTGTGATGATATGGGTCTGGGGAAAACATTGCAGTCTTTATGTATACTTGCTGAAGATCATTACCAACGCGAATTACTCTACGAGGTAAGATGGGCTAGTTTTCATTAAGTACTCGTACTTTCACCCTAAAACGAAGAAGTTTGGATGAAACCACTCGTTTAACTTTCTATATTAATATTTTATTCGAATTTATGTCATTTAGACGAAGAAAAGGGCAGATGCCGTTACTTTGCCATCTCTGGTTGTTTGTCCGCCAACTCTTATCGGGCATTGGGTGTATGAAATAAAAAAATTTGTTCCTAATCGATATTTAAAGCCACTGCAGTATGAAGGAGTTCCTGCGGAAAGGGAAAGGTACGACGTTCTTTTTAAATCTTTATTTCGAAAAAAACAAAAACTGAATTGTTCACATGTTATTTAAAAAGTCGATGTTCTTTTATTTTATTTTTTCATTCATTTAATTTAATTTAATTTTTAAAGACTTTTGTTTTGGAGGGTCGAAAGATTATTTTCATTTCTGATGAAACTTGGATATCTTATTTTCTACTATTAAGTTCGATTCAATTTGTTGTAATAAGAGAATTGCAAAGATTCTTCCGTACAAATCTACTTCAGTGCACTTTTTATGGATGCAGAAAATTGAAGGTATACTTTCTTTATGTGCATGCAAAGTGATGTATGCTCTGTATGAGGAACTATTTTACACCGTAAAATAATATTTCTAGTATAAAATCTTGACTATTAAGTGAAGTAAAATTTTTTCTTGGTTATTTAGTTTTTTGAAAAAATAATGTATAGCGACTTTTTAAACAACCTTCGTATATTTTATTTATTAAAAAATATTGACAATTTAGCTGCGACTTATCCCGTATGAGTTTTTATGTATTTTTGTGAAGTTATTTTTATTGATAATTTTGATTTATTTTAATTTTAGATTGAGGTGCATTTCATCGCAGTACAATTTGATTGTAGCTTCCTATGATATAGTTCGTAAAGATTGTGACTTTTTCTCCAGTGTCAAATGGAATTATTGTATTCTCGACGAGGGTCATATAATTAAAAATGATAAAACCAAGGCAAGTTTGAATCGCATTTTAATCATTCCGACGTATGAATCTGTTTTACTTGATTTGACTGAGAAATATTATTGTGTAGATTTCAAAAGCAATAAAGAAACTGGTCGCGAATCATCGACTGATTCTGTCGGGTACTCCGATTCAAAATAACGTTTTAGAATTATGGTCCTTGTTTGATTTTCTAATGCCTGGATACTTGGGAAACGAGAAACAGTTCAGCGTGAAATTCAGTAAACCAATTTTATCCAGCAGAGATCCGAAAAGTTCGTTGAAAGAACAAGAAGCCGGTAATTATTTCTTTACCTATTTCTAATATTTCGTTTCCATATCATTAACCGAGTGGCTCGATAATTTGCAGGCATTATGGCAATGGAAGCTCTTCATCAAAAAGTACTTCCGTTCATTCTGCGTCGAATGAAAGGAGACGTTTTGAAAGATTTGCCACCGAAAATAACGCAGGTACGTTTTTTCAAACTGTTCGTCAGTATAATAATTAGAACCAAGTCCGACCATGTTTGATGATACAGACGTTAGTAAATTGAAATATTCGAGAAATTTGTATAAGATCACCATTAGATCATTGTATTCATTATGATTCTCTCTTACTCGAATCATTAGTCTGTGCGTGGCTATGTTTTTGTTAACGAAATTTGATTTTGTTCTTCCAGGATTATTATTGCGAATTGAGTCCTATTCAACAATCATTGTATGAAGACTTTTCCAATTCTGAAATTCAAAAGAATACGATAAACGCCATTACAACCAATAAATCCTGCAATTCGTTCAGTATGTTTCAAGTAAGTTGAAAAGTAACGCGAACTTCCAAAATACTTACAAATTTAAAATAGTAGTATTTTGGGTTGGAATTCAAAGCTAAAATTTGAATATTGTTACTTTCGATGTACGCACCCAAATAAAATGATCATCTTCTTGGGAAAATCATTCATGTCAGTTATAAAATAGTGAATGAAAGCGTGAAAGTTTTTCAGCGAGAATTTCAAATTTCCAAATTTTTGTAGTAGCGAAAGGAAGAAAAAAACAAGAACAAAAACCAAACAAACAAAAAGAAGAAGAAGTCACTTAATGTAAACCAATAAAATTGAGTTTTTACCATTAAAAAAAAAATTATCTCAATATTATTTGGTCAGGAAAGTCCATGACCCATTGATTTTTTTTTTAAATCCATCAACGGGCTGTAAGAACATAATTTCTCAAATATTGAATCGTTGATAACACTTCTTGAAATAATCATTTACAGGCATTACGGTACTTGCAAAGCGTTTGTAATCATCCGAAGTTAGTTTTGACTCCTCAGCATCCTCTGTATGAGAAGATAATGCGCCAACTTGAGGCCGAGAAATCTAGTCTTTCCGATATAAAACATGCTGCCAAACTGATTGCACTCAAGTAATTTATTCATATCTTGACGTTTATTGTAGTTTGTGTTTGTTTTACAAGAGAGATGTTGCATTTTTTTACTGTATTTGCAGACAACTTTTGCTTGACTGTGGTATTGGAGCCTCGACTGAAATGGACGATGTTACGAAATCGAATTGCATCGTGAGTCAGCATAGAGCGTTAATTTTTTGTCAGTTGAAAGCAATGTTGAATATTTTAGAAAATGATTTTTTCAAGTTTGTATATTTGTTAGTATCTTTTTCACATTTTATAACGACGAACCTCGAGTAACGATTGATCGTTTTATAGAATTCATTTGCCGAGTGTAACTTATTTACGGTTAGATGGTAGCGTTTCTGTGAACGAGCGACATAAAATTGTGACTTCGTTCAATGAGGATCCGTCGATAGATGTTCTCTTGTTGACCACTCAGATCGGAGGTCTGGGTTTGAATCTAACTGGGGCCGATACCGTAAGTAACTATACAACTTTGGTAACAACTTTCAATGTCTAATCGTTTTCGTTGATCATTCAATAGAGCAATTTTTTCCCTCCATTAAGGTAATATTTGTTGAACACGACTGGAGCCCAATGAAAGACTTGCAAGCCATGGACAGAGCTCATCGTATTGGACAAAAGAAAGTGGTCAACGTTTACAGGCTGATTACGAGGGCGACGTTAGAACAAAAAATTATGGGGTGAGTACTCGTATACTAATTCGTACGTCCCAAGTTTTTTTTTTTGTCCCCTTTCAGGATTAACTCGTCCGTATTTGCTTGTAGATTACAAGAATTCAAATTGAAAACAGCAAATACAGTCATTACAGCCGAGAATTCAAATCTCTCGACCATGAGCACGGAAAAGGTGAGAGTTGAATCGGTCAGAATTTGTAAAAATAATATTACGTCGCCATTACGTATCGATTTTCTTATTTTATTCGCAGTTATTGGATCTATTCAGTTTCAACACGATGGGTGGTGATAGAAAAGATGCGGGTGACGCAGATTCCTCAAAGAAGACGAATACCGCCAATGAATTTATGAAATCTCTACCCGAATTGTGGGACACGAAAGACTACGAGGAAGAATACGATATGACTTCGTTCATCAGCAGTCTGCGACAGTGATTCTGCGTGTCGTCGATTTGATTTTTATTATAATGCCTTTTTCAATGGTCACTTTTTTTGTACGTTCTCTTGTAAGAAAAAAAATAATGCGAGTTGGAGAAAAAAATATATCATTTGTGTTTGCCAGCGTTGTTTTGAACAATTTCTTGATTACCTATTATAATCGAACTCGATTTTCACGAATGAATTACATTAATTTGATCGAAGATTATTACTAACCCCCACCCCCTCACCGACTTCATACCACATCAAAAAATTATGATTATTGAAGTCCGATTCCAAAAAGTGCTACGTATTTTGGTGGTGAGAAATGACGCTTTTAAAAATGGAATACGTTTTGCTGGTTTTGTCATAGCTTCATCCACCTAATTCGGGTTATAGTAGTATTTTTATTGGTTTTAGTTTGTTTTTTGCCTATTTTCAATTTTTAACTTGGTACTTTTTGAAATCGGACTCTTCAATTATGTTTAAAATCCTGCATAAATGTTACTTTTCCCTACAAAGTTCAATCTTTCTAGCGATTACTTCTTGAATTTTCACTGAAAAAAATTTATTAAGTGAATAAGGATTTTGCTGAATACATTGCATTTTTGATTTGATAGTTGTTTGATGCTACAGAGGAAGTCCTTATTGCCTGAGAAAATCATGAAATTGTGGACTTTGAAATAGCTAGTATTTATATAGTGTTTTTTTTTTGTGTCCGTCACTTGTGAAATATTTTACTGTCCACTTTGTTATTTTATATTTTGTTTTGCCTTTTTTATTTTTTAAAATTATTGAGAGGCGAAATTTGTTGGCTGGCGAGACGTGGCCATAATGTGGCGCTCTCTTGAGACTTTTCCATCCTCCTTTGCCTCTTCTCTTTTCTCTCCAACTCTTTTCCATCTCTCTATTTTTCTCAAACCCCAACTATTCTCACCTGTTTCTTCGAAACACGTTGGTTCATCTTGTTTTTTTTTTTTGTACCTTCTTTTTACCTGATGGCTGTTGCCCCACTTATCCGGCGACCAGAAATATATGGTTCAGGTTCACGGTATCTTTCTCAAACCAGTTTAGCGACGTAAGCAACCCTGTGATAATGTTTTCATGAGGAAGAATAAGGAGACGAAACCGCTTCCTATAAATTTTAATCAATTCGGTAGAGGTATTTTTTGAAGAATTCGTGCGTATGTGTCAGTGAACTTGTAAAAACTACAATTTTCGTTAGTTTTTTTTTTTTCATCTTATAAAATAATGTTTGAAATCTCGAATCTCAGCTAACCAAATTTCTAATAATTTTTCGTAATTTTTCTGTAGTTACTCAAAGCATTTAAAAGGTTTTTATCATGCAAAAGCTTACACCATTTTTGTTATTAATTTTAATTTTCAATGGATGCCATCCACAAGACACCGGCTCCGAAGAGAATCCAATTTTCGAGGCGGCTAAATCTTTTTTGGAGGAGGCTGTTGAGAAAAATCCAGACATCACGAAAAATGCTGGAATGGCAGCCCTCAGTGGTATTTTGCAAACCATTAAAAATGCAGACAGTAAGCCTATTGGCGATTTGCTGTCCAGTTTGAATATGCCATCCAGCAACAACGTTGCTGGCGATATTCTCACTGGAATCGCTGGAATGCTGAATAAAAATTCTCAAGGCTTCGATCCGAAAATTATTGGTCAAGTGGCCGAAGTGTTTTCCAATTTGGCCGACAAAGGAGGAGATGTTGAGACGAACGAAATTCCAGAAAAACATTCGGGTCCAGATTGGAGCGCCGTTTTGGGCTTGGCATCCAACCTCATATCTTCTATGGGTGACAAAAATGGCGACGGTGAAGGGGGTGGTCTAGAGGGGTTGCTAAATTTGTTGCCTATGCTGACCAGCAATGCTCCCAGTGGACACGTGCATTTTGCTGACAGCGATTTGGAAGACGAGTCTGAGCATAAACGATATGAAAAATCAAATTACTTACCACCTTTCATGCACATTATTTACGAGTATTGGGACCATTTTAAAAAGTCAGAATTTGGCGAAACAGTATGGAGGAAGAGCGGCTTGGAAAGCATTTTTCAATTATTTGTCGACAAAGAAGGCTATTTTCAAGTCGATCGTATTTTCGAGTCTATGGAAAACAACACATTCCGTCGCAGATGGATTAAAAGTTTGTCCAGTTTTGTAGGCGAATGGGTAAAACATTTGTCGGATCCCACCACTCAAGCCAGGTAAATAAAATTCATACCTAATATAAATGAAAAGTATTGAAAAAATTGCATCGTAGGTGAATTTTCGAATGAATTGAATAGCGAGAAAGATTTAAACCTTACTTATAGGAGCAGTAAAAAGTAGAGAAAGTGGGTAAAAATAAGTACTTCTAAGGGTAGCCTTCCTAACCCGCCCTTTTCCAGGAACCAGACTTTTTTTTTAATGATAAAGTCGACTGTGTTTTGCAATAAGGGCCAAACTGTTAGTTTATTACATAATCAAAGGGCCATTCTGAGTCTTCAAAAAAAGACTTCTAAAAACTCTCAAGTATTATTCCCAATAGTGGGGATATTGGGTGATTTTGGTCAGTTTGTTACATTCTTACATCATTTGAAAAACATAAGAAAAATAGATAAAATAAAGAAAAAAAACATCAACATAATTATTATGACAATGATACAGGAAATAGCATGGCGATACTGAACTAAGTGAGGTCAGTGGCGGATCCAGAGCTCCAATTTGAGGGTGGGGGGAAATCCAATTTTTTTCAAAGCATGGTAAATGCTAAAATGGTGAGATTGTTTTTTTTTTCAGCATAAAGGGGGAGCTGGGTTCAAGAAAATTGATTTTTTTGTGGATAATCGGTATATATGTTTTGGTTGGGGGGGAGGAATTTCCCCCTTTTCCCCCCCGTGGATCCGCCACTGAGTGAGGTTGTAAGGGAAAGGTAGTGAGTATATACCCTCCAGTACGAGTAGAAAAGAGATAGATAGAGAGCTTGATATTACAACATGCAGTTAGATAAGGTTACACATGGATGAAAAAATTTCTAATTTCCATCTTTTGATGCTTCAACAAGGCAGTACTTTGAAAGATAAATTTTACTTAGAAAATACTTTTTGAATTTTTCCAATCGAAGATTAAAATATTTTTTTCAACGTTTGCTGTATATCCCTTAACTTGTCAGCTCTAATGACAGAAATATTTTCCATTTTTCTCTTTGTCTCTGATTATATAATAGGTCTCCAGACAAAAATAAATTCATAAAAATATTGTTAAACCTGCAGTGGTTCGCTAATAATGACTAATTATGAAGATTTTATGATTCGAAATAATATCTTAAATAACGTCACCTCGGGGAACATAAAAAAACCTGTAAAGAAATCATTGCCCTGTTATTTTTTTTTTTCTAAAATTTTAATTCTCCAGCCCTCTCTCTATCTGCTATTTGAAATTTTATTGCATGAGTACTTTCATTCTGTATTGTTTTGTTTAAAAAAAATATTTTTATAATTCAAGTTGAATAATAGTCCATCGTAATGAAGAAAATAGCACTAGCTAGCTCACATACCTCCACAAAGCATTAAAAAAAATTCTGCACTGTCACTGGGTAGTTTCTTGAATACCTGCAGCAACAGCTATTTTATATTCTCCACAACCTTCGGTCAGGTCATTTTTAATCCGTAATTTCATGCGTCCGTTGCACCAGAAATTAAAATTCTTGTATATTATTCTAAGCTGACGTCACAAATGATTATAACCTGTCTGTGTAAATATCGAGAGGGACGAGAAATATATTTACAAGTTATGCACTGGCACCGGTTTTCATTCGCGAAAACGCAGATGATGAGGTTGAATATAGAGACTACAGAGGTACAAGGATGAATTAGTCAAGCAAGTACCGTTAGTTCAAAGCAGGTCATTATAGGTTCAGCCGGAAAATGTGGAAGAACCAAATAACGAGCGACCAGGTTGTCGTTTTTATGTAACGTGTGAATCATTTTAAATAGTTCCTCGTTTTCGTCAATCCTATCCTATTGAACAGAAATCTTTTTTTTTTCTTTAATACTTTTATATTCTTGGAAGCATTTTTTTTTTAATTTGCGGAAATGTGTCGTCTTTAAAATTTTTTAAGAGTTTTGTTTATGAGGGTTCAAGTCGAATTTCATACGTGGACTTGAATTTTTTTTTTTTCATCGTCTACCAAGAATAGATGTAACTGTTCGACGACGAGAAAAGACGAGACAAATATTCTGTGTGAATGAACTGTTGAATAATTTAATGAGAAGCCAAACAACTATAAAACCCAGGAAAATTGTAGTGTTCAAAAACGAATAGATTGGTACAAAAGATTTTATACCTGGAATGTATGGGGAGTAGTCCAGGGAATATATGGTGAAAAGTCTCAGCCCCACTCTTGGTGCTTTTCCCTGGGGTTCATATAAGTTGAAATTTCACGGGTTTCAGCTATAACTTGAAAACTATGCAAGGTATCCATTCTAAAATTCGGTTCTCCATCAAATTTCCAATGGATTAGAATAATTGACCTCATTTGATACTACAGAAGTGTAGAAAATGAAAACTTAAAATAGATCTTTCTCTTAATTTTCGAGTTATTGATGAAAAACACTTGAAAAGTTACATAGTATCTCTTTCAAAATTATTGACTTATGAGCCCCTCAGGGAAAAAGCCCAGAGGACGAAGACTTTTTGATACAGATTTTTTAGACCACTCGCTACATTCCATGCATAAAATCTTTTGTATCGATTTTTTCTTTTTTCCAAAATTCAAGACTCGTTTTTTTGGACTACTTGGACTTTAATTTTAAGAATCCAAAATGTTGACAAAATTAAAAACTTTGCTGCGAAATGAATTTTTGATTGAAAATTTCTGCAGATTTGAGAATGCCCTACAAACTTTAAAATTAAGATGAAACTCATTTTAAGAATTTTTTTGTATTAAGTCTAAGTCTAACTATCGATCATAGCATGTACGTAAAACATAAAATTGATCTGTCCACTTGAACATTTTAATTTAGGATAATTTGAATGGTATTCTATTTAAGGTACATCGCTAATTTGAAGTATGTGGGAAATAGTTTCCTGAAATCTCAAGGATACTCAAAATCCGTGTACTTTGATCCAACAAGGCCTACAGACTCATTTATTTTAATCACTGATGCTGTATTTAAAAGGCACTTCGGTCTTAAAGTCAACTCTGGCAAATATGTAAAACCAGCCGTATCATATATTCAGGTAAGATATCACTCAAGTACAGACTACAGTTATTTTATGACACTTGCGAAACGCCCTTTATAAATATTTACTCAAAAATGGATTTTTGATATTTGAAGCCTTACCATAGGAAAAGATGCAAGTACCTATTTTAAGCAAAATCGAGTTATCCGTAGAAATATGGAATCAATGACAACTTAAATTTTTGTACAAGTAAAGGAAGAAGAAAAAGAGAAAATAAAATTCTAACAGTAATTTGGAAAATCATTCAAAAACACTTTGCCCCTGCTCTTTTATAGAAGAAATTTTAAGACTTAGGAATTTTTTTCTCTTCTTTACAGGATCTATTTAAATTAGGTGGAAACAAAAATTTACTTAGCATGTCGCATCTCAGTTCTCGCGACATCAGCAGTAAATTATCAGAATTACTAAATGGAGAAATAATTGAACCAATTCTTCGAGTGTGGAAGGCATACAAATTTTCAATACAACATCCTCAGTGTGATAAACGATTGATTTGCTTTTTAAATCAGAAAAGTAATTCAGAAAATAAAGGTGGACTCAAACCAGGTGTTATAAAATTATCCAGGTAATTATACAGAAAAAAAATGAACTTTGTTCTTGCTAGTCACTTAATTTTTTTTTTAAATGAGATACATTTTTGCATTATTTTAGTTTAATCGCATCTTGGTACATATCAGGAAGAACAGGTACACCATTTTGGAAATTATACAATGCAGCAACTGAAGATCATATTTGCGAGGTATGTTCCAATTATTACGCTATTTTTTTTTTTTTTTTTAATAACATTCGAGCTAAAACTAAAACAAGATTTTCAATTTTTCAGACTCAGTATTCTGGAGACTGTCAACAATTTTTCGCCGACGATATAAAATTTACGACTGAAAGTATTCATAGTGAAGAACTATAGATCTGAAGAGTGAGAAAATTTATTTGTACATACCCAGTGATTTCTTTCATACCTACCTACTATTATAAAGAAACTTTTTAATAAATGTTAGTATTAATGAATTCTGTAAGGATATTATTCACATTTAAACCACTCAAGTCTGTGAAAATGATATAAAACAGACATGGAAGTGAAAAACATTTATTTGGACGGTAAGTTAATCACAGGTTGCTAAATTTCGAGAAACATTGACTGAAAACCTGATCATGGAAAAAAAAATGAAAAAATTTTACACGCTCTTGCAGGTTTATGAGATAGTTATTTCGTATCGTGTCATATTTGGTTTTAGTTTATTTTTCTAACAAAACAAAAAGTATTTTCAAAGGGTACGTTTTAGAGAAATCTGGAAAATCCAATTTTTTATTTTATTGTTCGCAATATTGTCGTGGTTTTCAGTAAATATCTTCAAAATTTACATTAAATTCAAAATAAAGTGACACATGAATTGATGTTTCATAATACTTATGAATAGAAGGAACTGGAATATAATGATTTTTTTCGTGAGTGGACAAATTTTGCAGTTGTGCGACAATTTCACTCCTAGTTATGAATTTTTCAACATTTAGGTATATAGAAAAAATATAACTTTTGAATTAACACAAATGACTAGATCGACGATCACAGTGTTGAAATTCCTAAACAGAAGTGCTGATTGTTGAGACAACAACAATGTTGTGTACGGTTGCCAAATATGATTTTTTTATTTCTTCTTAATGTTCTGACTAATCCATTCCATGCCTTCCTGAATAAGAAAATTAAAATATGACAAAGCAGGTAATTAAAAAGTAACGCACGAGATTACGAAACCATTTTTTTTTACGATTTTGAGAAAATTGAAAATTGAGCAAGAAATAATACTAGTTATTACTAATTTTTTTTACTACAAAAATTAGTCCAGAGGTTGAACTGAAAATGAAAATTAATTTTTTCAAGATGGTTAAATGAGAAATGAGATTGATTGAAAGAAGTTAAAGTCCAAATTAAGTCGAATCAATTTGTATAAAATCCAAAAGTTGAATGATCATTTTACGATCAGACATGCTTAAGTTCCAATTATATTTAATATTTTCGTTGGTTTACTTCCAGAAACAGAAAGAAATGAATGTTTGAAAATTTAAGTAAATTTTTGTACTCATTAATGATTTTTGGATAATGGATACATTTTCAAAACCATAATAGTTCACAGAATTCTCAGGTAAAGAGGATGAGAGCTCTATCGACGCAATATTATATCTATTTTTATGAAATGCACTTTACAAATTTTCAATGAAACTGATAAAGCGGTGATGTCTCCTTTGTATTTCTTTGGGACTTTTCTAACACCGAAAAACACTAACCTGAATTCCTTCGTTGTTGATAGCTGAACTTGGTTGAATTTGCCATGGTCTATCTTTAATTAAATGCAAATTGAGAGAATGGGCTATTTCAGCAGCTGACGCTGAGTGTACGAGATCTTGTTTATTGGCATAAACCAGTACAGGAACTCGACTTAATTTCTCATCAGACAGCAATTCATTTAGTTCGTAACCAGTTTCTTGTAATCGTTTTCTATCAGAACTATCCACAACATATATCTGCAAAGTAAAATGAAAATACTTAAGAAATTTGAGGAATCTCGAAGATGAGATACTTCGCCAGAATGCAAAAAAATATGCTTTCTACTGGAGACAACATGCCTGAAAAAAATCAGTAATTCTATCCTCTTCTAAGAATATATTATTTAAATTTTATATGTTACTACAATGCACATCGAGTCTGAGAGGATCTTAGAAACCACATTACTCGCTCAGTGGTTTCTTCGATAAGAAGGGATTTTCTATGTTTAACCAGAGGACTGTTGCTACAGTTATGCTTCTGAAATATTGAAAAGCATTCCAGCAGACTATACATAAAAGAAAAATCTTACTAAAACGTCTGTGTTTGCAAAATAGTTTCGCCAATAAGGTCGTAGTTTTCGTTGGCCTCCGATATCCCAAACATTCAACTTGATACCTTCTGTCTGCACAGACTTTATGTTAAACCCTTGAGTAGGCGTAATGTGACTTATATCTTCTGATGCTAATTTTTTCAAAAGGGTAGTTTTTCCAGCATTATCCAGACCAAGAAGTAAAATACGTAATTCTCTGACCGAATGAGAACGAAATCGTCTTAAAATTGATAACAAACCCTGCAAAAAACAAACGATGATTCAGAAAATACAGAATCAAAATTCAATATAAATTGTGAAAGAAATTACCATCATAATTCATAAGCCCACAACGAGAAATTTAAAATAAATTTCAGATAAATTTCACTCGATGAGTATTTAAAATACATGAAAAATTGAACAAATTTGGTTGAAACATTTTTCTAAAGCAATTAATTTATGGAATTAAAATCTCAGATAAATTTTAAATAAGTAAAATTATTATAATTCGGAATTAATTAAACATTTTAAAGTCTTTCACTGGTCTTTCATTTGGAAATTATTTCATTTCCAAGATTTTACTTGTTCGTACTCGGTACCGAACTTCGTTGTTTGTTGTCATTCGCGTTGCTGTTGTGATTTTCTTCTCTTTTTTTTTGTATGACAGAAAAAAAATCAAAAGTCATGCTAATCGTGGGGAAGCGCCTTATATTACCTTGTGACATCATGAGGGTGAAGTGGGTTGGATTTCCACTTCAAGCAAATATATTTACTAAACTTTTTTTTTTAAATCTATTCTAAATTTAATAATGCTTTTGTTAATAACAGGAACTGATATTAATATTCATCTCAGCTGGTAAAAATCTTGAAGAAGCTTGAATTTTTGCTTTAAAATATAGTGGAGGGGGTAAAAAAATTTTGAATTGATAGACTCGATCTCTAATTCTCTATACTATACATTGAACCTGATAAAAAACCTTAACTTAAGTTTGATATTGGTCATTCTCGTCCACGACTCCACGTCCACGATTATTCTATTTTTATTATGAATGAAGAATCAAAGAACAGAACGTGAAGAGAACTGCGTGAATCGAATTCCCATCTCATGTGCAGAAAAAAGTAATCAATTCAGTTTGAATTTATATGATAGATTATATAATTACTTATTAATAATTTGTATCGAATGTTTTCTTCTAGCATTAGATAGATCATTCAGTAATTAGACTGATTGCCAATTTGCTAGGGTTAGGCTGGGTTAGGTGATTAATTAATAGCAGTATTTCTCTCTTAGTAGATTAATTTTTCTTCCTTCCCTCTCAGTTATTTTTCCTTCTTACTTATTGATGTATCAAGTAATATCTCGTCAGTCTCTATTCTCACTGTCAAGAAAACTCTTTCAAAAAATTAAAAAATGATTCAAAATAATATATTTTCGGTATTCGATGTTTTGAAGGTTAATTTGAAGATGTAACTGCGTTAAAATCTCCCTTCTACCTTTTCTAATATTTTCACTACATTTTATTTGCTTTCAGAATTTCATTGCAACTGTAAATATTAGTCGTCTGTGTTCATTTTTCTTCAGCGAATTTTTGAATTGAATACTTTTATAGATTATGTTGCTTCGGGAAGAAAACTTCCAGTCATGAATCTAGAAACTTCCATCAATAATGCAAAGGTATAACCAATAATAAATTTTAGTTCTTCGATGTTAGCTATAATAAGTAATATTTGATAGTGTAATTTCAGTTTAAGACATCACCTCATAATTCCGATACATTTGATGAAAGAACACGTGAAAAAGAAGATGAAAATAAAAAGAAAAAGCTTGGTTCGTTTTTGACCGATGAGTATTTTATTTTTTAAATTTCTGTGTTTTTTAATTCTATTATTTTCCTTAGGACACAAAATCACTTCGTGGAAAGTTTATAATATTTTACTGAGAAAATTGGTCGATCAATTGATTGATTTAGGAGCGTCGAAGGAAATTAAAATTATTGCATTTAAACTATGGGCCTCCTATCTGCAGTTGTCGGGGGCAGCTTTCTCATCGAAAGTTGAGGAAAAACAGCTCCCGGCCCTGCCTTTTACATTCAAAAATTTGTGAGTTGAAATTTCTTCTTTAGGTCCTACTGTTTTTCGAATTGTACGAATAATTTAATTGATTTTAGAGACGTCAACTCTCTGTATGGTATTAAAAATCTGCGTAAGAAATTATTTACAAAGAAGCGAAAACGTCGTGATTCCGACTCATTGAGCGAAAATTCTACAAACATAGTAAGTCACAAGATCAGGAATGGTATAGTTAAAATCCGGGGTTTGTTTAAAAAAACGTTAATCAGTGATGGCTTACGGTGCTGTATTTTAGAGGAGCATAAGAACATATTTCTGAGCATCTTATTGTGAATTTTGGGTTAAAAAGTTTCAAAAATTTCAATGGGCTTTTGTACTGAATGAAATTGAAAGCTGTAAACTTATTCCCAATTAGTTATTTTTTATAATTTTGCAGCTTGTGTTATCGCTGACTGAGATTATTTTTCAAACAAACCTGCATTTTTCGTTTTTATTCTGTAACCAATAGATTTTTTTATTTCGTAGGACAATAATGTTGAACCAAAATCATCAAATTCGGATGATCCAACTAACGTTTCTACGCCACATCCAACTGAAGAAGAATTTATGAGCAAATTCAAACGAAAAAAAGGGTATATTACTTTAAAATATTTTTCTGTGTTGCATATTAGAGTTGATATTTTCACGTATTGAACAAATTAATGAAAGCTGGATGTGCGAGAAAATACTGTTAAAAATTTTTTAGAAGTAGATTTCGAACTTTGAGGGTATTTGGAATGGATATTAGAAAAAAAAATTGTTTGAGAGTTGTAGACATTTTTGAATTATAGTGCCTGCTCCAAAGTTGGTAGAACGTAAATGCTCGAGTGAAGATCATGCGAAAACATCAATTTATTTAGAAAAAAAAAAAAAAAAAAAAGTTTTGAAAAAAAGAAGAATTTTCTGCTTTCTCGTGAATTTATTATGTGAGATAAATTATGCAGTTTAATTCCAACCAGTACCTTACTAAATCTTAAATTTTCTATTTCGAGTAGTTTTTGTATTTATTTTTTATCCATACTTTTTTTCATTTTCATGCCTGATGCTAAATCAGCAGTAATTTGTGCTTTTTGTATTCTTCTTATACCCATTAGCTGTTATTCTTTCATAAGAATCTATGGATTATATTGAAAATGATCAAGTTCTTTACTTGATTTATTCTAATTTAGAATGATCATTTATTTTCTTACGTCGGAACATTTGTTTCATAAATACGTATATCATCTTTTACAGAATTATTTTCCAATCATCTGCCAGTAAAGTAATGAAAGAAATTTCAGCCCTAATTACAGAACATAGCGAGTCCTCGGTTCACCCGAAAATAAATTCGAAAATGAAAAGTCTGATTAAAAGATTGGCTTACGACAGAAGATCAAAAAACGAACCTGAAAAAAGCCCTTCGACACCGTTAACAATAGTTACCTTAGTTACCATAATTCGTGTAGCTTTGCAAATAGTTGGAGACGAAATTTATCTGGGTGATATTCAGAGGTAAACTAATTTCATTTTATTATTTTATTATTAAATTCGCATAATGGTAAATTGAATATCGGTATAAAAAACTTCACTAATTGTTAATTATTTATAATTCATCATTTATTAAAGATAAGGATCCTATACTTTTAAAACTGCCTCTAATTATAAAAATGATTGTAATATTGTACCTTGATAGTCTAACTTTGTTACAGATGGATTTGTGAAGGAAGAATATCATTTAATCAGTCGCACGAAGTAATTTCAACTTATAATTTGAACTTTGCAAATGAAATGCTGCAAATGAAGCGGCTAGGTTTCATGTTAGACATAAGGAATTTTACACGAAATCTAAACCTCAAGTGTCTTCCCACTCCGAATCTTTTCCATTTAGCAGAACGATATTGTACAGAACTGAATCTTCCCAGTACGTTCAAGTTGTTTAGCGGACAGTGTTTGAATTTTGACCGAAAATATTTTTCGTATTTAATATTTCTTCAATTGTTTCAGATGAATTTCTGCAAGTAGTGTTAAAATTAATGGTTGTTTCAAAAGTAGCCATGGATTATTCCAAGTATAATTTCAGGGTTTTTCCAGATTATGAATGTCGTGTTATGGCTTTTATTTTATTTACTTTCAAATTGCTGTATTCATTAGATGATGTTACGGAACATCACTTATCCGAATTCGCTGATTTAGTTAATCAGTAAGCAAGAATGTTTTGTTACATATGTGCACTTTTCATTGATAAAATGCACTAAATTTATAGCTTACTATTTTATTTTATAGAATTCGATCGAATAATGATGATTTAATTACGCCAGACACTACGATATTGTTTTCATGGAAGAAATGGGTGCAATATGTGGAATGTCGTAAAGCTGTTCTGTCAATGTATGATGTTTCTACTAATAACCTGAGCTACAATGATGGAGTTTCAAATTTAAATAATTTCCTGGAGAATTGGAATTTAACGAAATCCCTTTACCAAACTAGAGGAAGGCGGCGTAAGATTTCATTTTTAAAATTTTTATAATAGGATGAGTTGTATTTGAGATTTCGTTTTCTTATTGGACCATCCGTGACTGTACTCAATGATTCGACATAGGTATAGTACTACTTCACTTGTGGATGTAAATAGGCACAGAAAAAGCAATAGTTTTATTTTTGCATACTCTTTTGTTTAAAAAGTTAAGAATCAAGGCGGTTTGTAATGTAAAAATTAATGATCAATAAGAAAAAATTTGACTGAGGGTCTAACTTGAGATTCAAGTCATTATATTTTCATTCTGCTTTAGTCGTTACGAAATGAAAAATTCGTTACAATGGTTTGAAGAATGAGGTGAATTCAGGTTTATTTGACGATTAATTGGACAACACGTTCGTAAGCTGATTTTAAGGATTTTTCTCTTTCCATTATTGTATTTCACAATTTTACAAGATCCACATTGCAAGGCCGAATTTTCAATTTGAATTTTAAAAACTTTACTTTTATATGAGCCTAGACAAATTCATGGAAAATTTGAAATAGTTGCAAATTCTTGTTATGGTGCCTAAAATGAAGAAAAATTTTCAACAAATTATTGGTCTCAAATGAATGAAATTGTACCTTAGATCAAGTGTGTAAATCAAAAATAATTTTTCTCGACTTTTTCAAAATAGAAATATGTAATATAATGAGGTCGTAATAGAAGTGAGGTATTCAGTTGTTAAAAATTTTATGGAAAATTCGTTTTTCTATCTTTCAGCTATTAAGCGTCGTGTTCTATCCAATGTTAGTCAAGAGTGTCAGTCTTTATCTGCTGAACATGCGAAAAGTGATGAAGACAGTATACATTTTCCAGTTTCTTCAACTCCATTTAAAACGTATACCGAACATTTGATAGCGAATTATCGAAAATTGCTTCCTCGTCGAAGTCGAAAAATTCTGTCTCAAGATTTCCGGTTGCATTCGGTGAATGCAGCTAAAAATTCTCAGTGGTGAGTAGAGAAACTAATTGGTTTTTCTTTCTTTTTTTCAAATGAAACTCGTGTTCAAAACAATTAAGTATTCCTTAACGCTTGTTTACAGGTATTCAGATATTTCCGATGACGTCGGAATAAAAATTAAAATAATAAATGCGCCCAGGTACTTCGACAGACAAATTTATGAAACTAAAAACACTCCATTGCTCCTAATAAAATCTGCAAATCCTCGGCATGATATCCCTGTCAGTGTTCTAATCGAAGAGGATGCACCTGAGATGATTTCGAATAATGAGAAAATAATTTCTTCTCAATCTACTATTAGCATAAGTGAACTCGATTTGGGAGCCGAGTGCGTATCTTCAATAAAAATTTTCGATTCCCAACGGTACTGGTGTTTTCACGAGTGCCACAAAAATACGAGCAATGATGAATTCGAACAAATGGCATTAAGTAATTTCCCACGTTCTTTTTTGTGGTTGTTGAAAGAATGTGCTTCGATGTTACGCGCGAGTGCCAAAGAATTGTATTTAGAATTAATTTTTGTTGAAATTATGTTAAGTCGATTATATCCTGAAAAAATTAAGATGAAAGACGCTATACTAGTCCAAATAAACGAATGGTGATCTCTCTTGTAACTTCTACTTGCATCACAAACTCCAAGTTCCAACGAAATTGTGGCCCACTATTGTATTTAAATGACGTTTTGCTACCTGGTATTGATTAATCAGCCAAAAAAAATGTGATATATTTTAAGGACTTGGCAGATTTTGACCGGCGATATGCTAATTATTTTTTCAGGGAAAAAATCTTGAGTTTGAATGGAATTGCTTTTAATTATTGACTAGGTACAATCATAATCTGTGAGAAATCCTATCGCATTTAGAATTTGAGAAATCGGTTATTGGAAATGAAAACTTTGTCTAAATAAAGAGTATTCAAAATGGTTTTAAGAAAATCTCTTAGCAGGAATAGAAACCAATATTACAAAACTCTTGTCATCCTTAGTTTCAGCAAAGACAATGTCTTAGGTTTCAGGTAAAAAGCAATTAGATATGGAAACAATACAAAAATTGTGTCATCTCAAGACACGATATTTTAATAAAGAAAAAAAAAAGTATTATGAACGTAGTTAATATCGAGGGTAAGAAAACAGTCCCTCTAAGGACCACGTGCTTTTTTGTTTCTTTCCAAATCACAAATGAGAATTACTGTCGTTTCATTAGTTTCTCTCAAGAAAATTTCGATAATTGATTTTCTCGTTTGAAAAACAACAGCCACGAAAATGACGTTTTAGGAGAAAAAATTTCGGATTTTTTCCCCGGACCTTGACACTCTACCATCATAAAGATGAAATTGAGAATAACCTAGAAATTTACCCTAGTGTATCCAAAGCTGGATGTAGATATTATTGCCAATTATTCGACTTTGCTGACTGTAAAATAATGCAAAATTCATAATATATAACTCAAAATCACAACAACTGATTAACTCCATACACGTACTTTTATTGAGAAAAAAAATTACACAACTAAAAATACATCTCAAATAAGATAAAATTGTTTGAATATCCATTTCTCAGTTAAAACTTAAGTTTAAAAATGCATACTGTTTAACTTATAGAAACGGGAGAAATTAAAAGGCTAGTGCAGAAGTAATAATTTACATAATACGAACTTAAAAAAATGTAATTCTTACATCATTAGGAAAATAAAAAATAAGACGCCCGGCGCTAAACGCAATCGTACAGCAATTTCGACGTGAAACACAAAAATATTAAAAAACCCTCCAATGACCATGTGTGTACGCAGGACAAAATGAACTTAGAAGCAAAAAATTTTTACAAGTTCCAATACGGTACTCATTTATAGTTGTTACACAGCAAAACGAAGAAAAAAGAATAAAAAGAAAATTTTCGTCATTGTACTACGTTTATGAGACCACTTGGAAGAAGCTATTATGGCTTTAAAACTACTATCCGTTTCTCAAATTAAAGTAATGCAAATTTTCAAACTGATGGACTGGTAATGAAAGTAAAAATAGAATACGAAACGATTTCTCGAGTTCGTGACAAATACGCGCTCATTCTGTGAAATGATTTTTTTTTCTTTTTTTTAATTGCTTCTATTTTACTATCAAGTTGATTTTTAAAAACTATTCGATTAAACTGAAAATGGTTTGTGAGGGGGAAAAATATACGAAAACCTACGACAAATAGGTCCAAAAATAATTCTAAATACAACACAGTCACAAAGAAAGAAAAAAAAAAAAAAAACTAGTAGTCCAAATTAGACAATAAGACAGTAAAGTTTAATCTTTGAAGTGATTCTTCAAGAACTTCATCATTCCAAATGTACGGAATCGTTTGACACCTGAAATAATTAATCAATTAGTAAAACAGTTGGAATGCTCAAAGATGTTTCTAACATGACGTCGAAACTTATGTTTACATTCCACCGGTGAGGATTTGTCATAAAAATAATGGGTTAAATAACTCAAATCATGAAAAACTGTAATCAATGATTGGTGAATAAGTGCCCACCAGTCGGATGTAAACAAAGCACAAATAGAAACTTTTTATTAAAATACAACGTTACCGAAAACTTTCAGTAATTCATCATCACAAATGGCAAACTGTTTATTTTTGGGATCCTGTAAAACGGCGAGAACAGAGAATTTAGTTCCAAGTAATACAAAAATACGAATACTAAATTGATTATGAAGAACATACGTAAAGATTGCGTTCTTTGATGATCGCCCATACTCTTTTGACAACTTCGTGCCTGGGCATTGAATCTTCGCCGACAAGAGCTGCTAATTCTGCACTTAATTTTACTGGTCTAGTGTAACCGCCGCCACCACGTTTAGCTCCCTGAAAGTTTCATCACTTTGTTAATCAAACGAACACATTTATCGATTATCGAGTCAGATTAAATTTACTAACCCCGGCTTTTTTAGCTGCAGCACCACCAGCAGCAGCACCGCGTTTCTTTTTGCCTTTGCCCCAATCTTCATCGCTGTCGTCGTCAGAGCCTCCCTTCTTTTTTTTGCCAGCGGCGCTGCCACGTTTGTTTGATTTTTTCGATTTCTGACTGGGCGAGTATTCGTCATCACCTTCCTGTAAAACAAACACATGTTTAATCGTATTGTCAAATGACGATAGAAAAACAAAAATCATTGCAAAACAAGCTCCGCCAGAAATGAAGGTTAGATAGAACTTTTCTGTCTGAAGTCTGAGGGACGTCTTTTTGGGAGAATTTCATCGCTAAAATCTCAGATTGGGAGGGTAAATTCAAGAAGCAGGCGAGAAATTTTACAATATTTTTTCATGGAAAAGTTTCATGCATGGTATGCCACAATTACAGGAGCGAGTAAAATCGATTCCATTTGAGAAACGTCAGTCTGTAACTAGGAACTTACCATTTTAGCCAATCACATAAATATTTTGAAGGGACTGCCACAATAAATAAATTAATTTTATTGTTACTAAACAATACCTCTGAACAATTGTTTCCAAACCGCAGCATTATCTTATTGAGCCAGGCATTTCTCAAATGAAACAGACTACCGTAAATTTTATGAGTTCCATGATTGGAAAAAAAAAAAAATCAGAGAAGAATAAGTTTGCATAGTTGTAAAAAAACCTTTCAAGAAACTGGTTACTGAATAAGTGCACGGAAATAATGAAAGATTTAAACAGAGGAATTTTGGAGAGATTAGGTATTAACAACGCGAAGAATTATATTTTCAACTTATTACTATTGAAAAATCGATACGAATCATATATGTAAATCACATGTCGCTCCAATCCAAGCCAACAATCGAACTAATTCTCCAGAGATTCAAAAAGTTCATCAATGCACCAACCAAACAGAATTGAGTTGTTGCAATGTCAATAAAAATCGCAACTTTAAAAGCACTTCGAAGGTTCTTAGACGAACTAGCTTACAGATTTACTAGAAACTTGGTTTTCATTCTCAAATAAACCGAGTCTACATTCCATCAAAATTTCTGCCTCGTCGATTTAGCCCATAGGGATAACTTATCATTCCGATACGCAGTAGAAATAAATGAATTTACTTGGATCAGCCCCTTCACCTTTACACACGTGGAGGAACTTATGATATAATGAGGGTTTTTATCGAAAACTTACAACAAAATTAAGTAAATACAACACTTACGTCCTCGGAACCTTCTTCTTCTTCATCACTAGAAGCTGCTTTAGAACGTTTGGCTGGAGGAGCTTTCTTGGAATTGCTGCTGCGTTTGGGCTTTTTCTCTTCCTCTTCTTCTTCATCATCGTCGTCCTCCTCTTCTTCGTCGTTTTCCTCTTCGTCGTCCTCTTCTTCATCTTCTACATTACCATTTTTCTTAGCTTTTCCCTTATCTTGATCAATATATTCCATAACTAACTCATCTATTTCTTTTCGTCTACAAATGATAATGCGTCGTTAGTAACGAATTTTTTCAAAAAATTTTCAAACACATGCATCCCAAAGTTCCCAAAAATATACTTGATCATACCTAGACGACAGATCGATATCAAGTTTGGCCTCAATGTCTTGCCTAACTTTTTTGGATGAAGTAGATGTCAAATCTGCATCTTTCAAGATGGCTAGAACAATTCATGTAAGAACGTGGTTTTAAGCAAATTAATAACAAAGTCAACTTTTAATACAATGAAAAATAGTCATTTTCGCGGAACGAAATGACAAATAGAGGGAGCTTTCACAGCGTTTCAGCAACCATATAGAATGGATTTTTGGGTAAACAACCGATATAAACGTGAAAAACGTTTTCGGTTGTTTCAAATATTTAAATTGAGTGTGTGATTTAGAAATAGTCAATAAAATAATGCACAAGTCTTCGTAAATAGACATTAAAGACTTAAATGCAACATACATAGTGACAGAATCGAGTCGTTAGTGGATAGCAAGAGTTCATTCAACTGGCGTCTTACTTAAACAGTGGCCATTATTGAATCAAACACAGACGCAACGGTACCATTTGTAAACAAAAGTAATAGATTTTTCGCTATTTTAATATTCAGGTGACTGAATAATCAAAAAATAATGGCGAAGTGAAATGAAAAATAAACGTTACCTGCGATTTCCTTCTTTAATTCTTCTTTACTAATGTCAGACATTTTGCCGGTTTTTCGGTACAATTTCACGAATGCAACCACACCACAATTCAACAGCCACAAACGCAATGCAACATACAATACAAGCTAAGCAGAAAATGATCGTTTATTGTAGTCACACACTAATTCAAGCCGGAGATTGGTTGAAATGAAGAAGCCTGAAGAAGCGAAACGAGCGCCATTGAGCATCGAAAGAATGAATGGATTGTTCACCATTTTCTTGCTCTATGTGCACGCTTTCGTGACAAAAAACATAAACGATGTTCGTTCGAAAAAATTGATTCTATGAGAGCTAAGGTAGAGAGAGCTGGAGGCGCCGGAGCTCATGAGGAAGTGTATCGGAATTCGGATTTCGGAAATAAAAATTTGAATTAAAAAAATTACTAATAAAAATTAAAAGCTGTAAAAAAATCTTTCCAGAATCAATACAAAAAAACTAGGTAGAGTATCGTAAAATAAAAATACAAAAAAATAAAAAGAAGCTGTTTTTACTTTTTACTTTTTTTTTGGCAGGACAAGAATAGAATAACTGAAAACTGAAAAATGCAGTTTTTGGTTTTCGTAATTAATTATTATGAATATGATATGGTACAGGAAGAAAAGAAGTGCATAAAAACTTTATTTTGAGTTGTGACTTGATTATTTTATATTTATATACTTTAGTAGATAGTTTCTCTCGGTTTTCCAGGGTTTACTGTTTCACTCTTTAGTTTTGTAAGACTTCAAATGGGAAAAAAATGAAAAATTTCAAATCGATAATATTATTAATTGAAAGAGGAATATGAAAATTGAAAGTGGGCGAGAAATAAAAAATAAAAATCAGTACTTAGCAAGCGAATTTATAAAAGACCAAGTACGTGAAAAAAACATTATTGAAAAATCTACCAAGCCCAGAAATTGCAATTCTTAACAAGACTAGAATATTTTGTGTTCTGATCTACTCAAAAAGGCATTTAAAAAAAAATTCAAAGTTATTACGAAAGCTTGGTTTACGATGGAATTTAATTTTGTCTTTTTATTGATCAACCAAACAGAATGAAGCGAAAGTAGCGAAAGTAATCGAAAATAAAATTACTTCGTACTGGTGGATGATAAAAAAAAGAAGCAAAAGACAAAAGCAAAATTCTATTGTAAAAGTCTAACATACGTAAAGTGGCCAAATTTAGGGTACGTTTATTTTAAACAAGTTATTTTTTCTCAACATTTCTTGAAATAAACGTGAAGGTAAAATTGGAATCTTCTCATCTCATCGATTGTCACATTTTCAGTCTTCATTTTTTTACAAACAGAATTACCGTATTATTATTTTTTTTATTCATTTATTTTTCTGGAAGAAAAATTAGGAATTATAATCAAAACTCGCATGAATTAGGTTTTTCAGCTTGTTCGTGCCTAGCCTACCAAAATTATAAATACATCATACTAATTACGTATCTTATTTTCTTGGTAATGATTTCTACGATTGCTATAATATTCAGCGGGTAAGTAGAAACGAAATGAATTAAAAACTGAAACACTTCGATATTTTGATTTTATTTCGTAATTTAATCACGATAAATAAATGTGAGAAATATTCAAAATGTATTTGCATTTCAGTTATTACAGCCAGGTTGCAGTGTGACAAAATGATTCTAAAAAAATTAGTATAAATGCATTTATTTTATTCGTTTGCCAATTAAATGAATTTAGAAGCATGGTCTCAGCTATTCTAGTAAGTTGTAAGAATACTTTTCTCGAACTCTGAAAATCGGATACAATTTTTTTTCTCTTGCAGACTAGAATGAAAGAAATTTATAAGTCAAAGAGAGTAATTAAATAATAAAACAAAGAACTTCGAAAAAAAAAAATTAATTAAAAATATTGGAAAATTTTTTACCGACTCTGTAGTTGAAATTTTTTAATTGTAATTTGAAAAAAGTATGAAATCAACTGAAAGAAAATAATTTTTATGGAAAATGCTTCATCAAAATGAAGCAAAGATGAATAGTGAACTGATCACGGATACGAATTTTTAAATACAACCCTATGATTTACAGAACAATCTTAAAATTAATCAAATATTTTTACAATTTATTTTGTTTACTGCTAAATATCACTTTTCACAAAATTATAGAACATAATGAGCGATTAAATTAACACGTTTAGTCATTTTCTACGCAAAATAAAATTTTTCTCTATCATCACATCATCACAGAACTATTAGTTAGGTATATTCCTTATTCTAAGATTATACTAATCAAGATGCAGACTTAATTTAAATACATGTAATATAAAGTAATACGATCTTATACTCTGAACATGAACATCTCTTATTTTCGTAAATAATAAATAAAATTAAAAACTAGTCTTTTGTGTACCTAGTTTAAGAGAGGTTGACATTCAGAGCATTAAAAATAGGCGGACTTACGTCAACAATGGGGAGGAGGCAAGTATATTGACTTTTTTTTTTTGCCATATTCATCGAAATTTTTTTCTTCCCTCTCCATCACCTTGTAAAAAATTTAATTTTCTCTGGGCGGAGAGGATTTTATTTTCGAGGGGGCCATGCCCTTTGTCCCGGTAAATCCGCCTGTGGCACTGAGATAAACTAAAAAATTTGCATCTTCCTGAATAAGCGTAAAATTAATTTACAATTTTGAGAGCAAGTTAATAGTAAGTAGCCTAAGAGGTGGCTAATTCTTACTACAAGTTTAGAAGCTCAAAACTATTTAAAAAAAATTATGTACAGCTACATAAATTAATTTTAAAATGGCCACATTCTATCACCATTTTGTCTTTTGGAATAATTATTTTGAAAAAGTCTTATTTGTTATTTATGTCCAATATTTTTTGTTTCTATTGGTGCTAAACTTGGTTTCGATACTGGATTCGTCTTTTGTCCACCTTCGCACGGCACTTTTTCAATTTTTTCACATCGTTTTGAGATATTCCAATAAGCAAAGCCATCTGGACATTGGTATACGTATCCTGAAACATGAGTAATTAACGTAGTAACAGGTGTTCCCAAATGTTTAGAATTTCATTCAAACTAATAGAACATATTTTAAAGGAATTCTTGTACATTAAAAATAGAATGATTACCGTTTAGTCGTCCTTCGCTATTTTTTTGACACTTATAAAATAATCGGCAGTCATCTTTAAATGAGAAAGATCCTTCTCTGGGACAAATGGATTTGTCAGATTTTACTGCAATCTGAAATTGAAGAAGTTTTAAGGTAGAAATTATTAATTATAAATTACTTATTTTAGTGGAATCTATTAAACACTTGAAGTAAAATACATCTTTTTAGAGGTTAATTTAATATAAATTAAATATAAAAATAAAGTTTTGGTTTCGATTGCAATCGTAAAATTTTGGAGGAGATTTTTCATTCTTTGAAACCAAACAAAATAATTCGAAAGGAATTAAATCATTTTTGAAAAGTACAAACATTTGTTTAGACATTTCCTATCTCTGATTTACGTCTGTTATCCTCGACTAAAACAAGCATGCAGTGAAGGAAATTTTTTATTATTCACTGAAAGTTGAGTGGCAGTTCTGAAAAGAAAGTTGATTCACTGTTCTTTTCTTGACACGTAAATACAACTTGGTGTACCAGACTGCATGAATATTTGCCTATTCAATTACAGTCGTCATTCTCAGGCAGAGAATGATTTTTAAAAATGATTCATTTTAATATTTTCATGGTTAGGTAGATAGGGCTCTGCCCTGAATATTGATATCGAAAACTTTGCTGAAGTAATGCCACAGTTACAGAAGGAGAACGTTTTGAAAATGCTATGAGCGGTGCCCGAGTGGCTTCACCCCTCTGCCCGCTCTTCGCAATATCTCATGTCCCAAGCCTCAACTAAAATATATTTGCTGAAAATTCGGTGATCCACTTTTTCAGCTCGTAGATTAAGAAAAGATGGAGTTTAATGAAACTGGAAAAAAAAATTGAACCAAGCTGCGAGTGGTGTTAAACGTTGTTTTAAATTTTGCTGATGAAGAGAGGGCTTCAATATTTAGACAAATTTTGGCTTTATTGTTTACAATTGGCAGATTTTTTTAAATAAGTACATAGATTCCATTGAAACCAGATTAAAATTCTCGACTTACTGGTGAAACAGAATTATCTGATAGCTTCCTCAAGTTTCTTGTATCCATCATACTGCCATCACACTTCTGGGCTTGATCTGTGAGCAAAGAAAATTAAATTAGGCTATGTTGAAATTATGTGCATCGAGTTTGTCAATCATGCAAGGAATTGTTTATATTAGAAGCAGATGAAACTTTTGTTTTTTACAGTTTGAAGGACTTATGTTCCATCTTTTCATTTTTTTCACCATAAAAATAATAATGGGTAAGTAATGAAAATGATAAGTAAATTATTTTTCACTACTGTGTTAACATATTTGTTTCCAACAAGGGGGTTTTGGAAGTTTGAAAATAAATTATTGAGAAACAAAACATTGAATTTTGTTGATGTTTTCCCCACCTCAGGCTAATCCCTGAATGGAACCATGGGTTATGTTTATTTGATACATTAGTGCATTAAAAAAAATAAATGATAGTTTAATTCAATCACTAAATTATTTTTTTTTCAATTTATATTTTTAAACGTCCATGATTCATCACTCTCCTCATCTGAAAGTAGTTAAAAACACTTTTGGTTTCTCATTAAAAGTCCAACATGAATTAAAATTGAAACTAATTTTAATCAGGTAGAAAAAAATTAAACCTACTTGGTGGTAAGCACTGGATTTTTTTGTCATCATATACGGTGCCATTTGTACAGGATAGAGTGAGAACTTTAATCTCATTGGTTTGTGAAACGGTGCACTGATAGAAGAGATTGCAATACTTGGGATGTCGACGGAAACCAGTGGGGCAAACCAAAGCAAACTGATCAGGTCCTACTTGTGGACATGTTTCTGAAGGAGATGTACTGGAGGTTGTTGTTGTTTCATCTGGGGTTGGATTTAAAGTAGAACTTTCTTCAGGTTTATTAGTTGTGGTAATACTGGATGGAGGGTTAGTTGCCCCAGCAGTAGTTGAATCTGTTGGTCCCTCAGATGGTGAAGTTCCACCTGGAGTTGTGGGTGCTTCACTACCGGATCCTTCTGTGGTTGCATCTGTTACACTAGGCGTAGAGCTTTGAGTTGTTGCACTTCCATTGGTGGGTGATATAGTAGTTATTTGTTCGGCAGTGTCTGTTGTACTGCCTTCACTTGGAGTAGTATTTAATGTTTCTCCAGGTAAAGTAGTAGTTTCTGTTGAATTGTCAGATGTGCCAGGTAATTCTGTTGTTTGAGTACCATTTGTTAAAGAATCTGGTGTCGTAGTATTCTGCATGCAATTTGTAGTTGGTTCAGTCACTTGTGCATTACTATCACACTGTCGAGGGGGATACACTGATTCTTCATGATTGCAAGTATCTAAACTTGGGTCAAATATTGTTCCAGCTGGACAGTCAAAATGGTATACTGAAAATCGCTTTCCTTTATCTCCATCCCAATCAACACATCGATAAAATTTCTTACAATCAGTTGGGTGTGGATAGAAGCCAGCTTTGGTGCAGTTTACTTTGGCTATTGGTTTTGTACCATTACCAGTTGTTGAGCCCGAGGTAGTGGTAGGAGAACTAGTCGATGTTTCTTTGCTAGGTGTTGTAGATTCTAGATTATCTGGGTAGGTATTACCATCAGTTGATGGATTTTCTGAACTAACTGGTTTTGTGGTAGTACTTGGTTGTCCTGTTGTATTTGATAAACCAGTCGCACTTCCTGTTGATACAGAACTAGGTGAAGTAGTAATAGGAGTTGAAGGGGTTTGATTTGAAGCTGGTAATGTAGAGGTTGATGAACCAGCAGAGGGTGCTATAGTTGAGGTAGACTGTCCTCCGTATGATGGCACAGTTGTTGAAGACCCTGAGGAGGATGTTGATACTGGGGAAGAAGGTAAACTAGAACTTGACGGTGTTGAAGGTGTTGTTGAAGACTGAGAAGAACTAGAAATTACTGGGGTAGTTGAAGAGCTAGAAGATGTGCTGCTAATTGGGCCGGTTTCATTAGATGGCTCAGAACTTGTATTATTAGCCTGGTTACCATTGGAACGGCATTTTTCATTTTGTACAGCCCATGGATGATTACATGTATTCTGGTCTGAATCCCATACAGTTCCAGGACCACAGTTGAATTCGTATTTTGTATAACCTGACCCTCCATTACTCACACAGCGATAAAATTTATTGCAACTGGTTGATGATGGGAAAAAACCTTCTGCTGAGCATATATCGCCTTTATTAGGATCATTAGTAGTTGGATTTCCAGAATTTGTACCATCAATTCCACTACTTGTTGAGCTTGTATTCTGTTGATTAGTTGAAGAAGTAGTTTCGGAATTATTTTCTGAACTACTTTGTTGACCAGAACTGGATCCTGTTGTAGAAGTCTGCTGTCCACCGGATGTTGTTGATTGATTATTGTTTGAAGTTGTTTGTTGACTGGAGCCAGTGGTAGAACCTTGTTGGTTGGTAGAAGATTGTTGAGCAGTTGTTGATGTTGAGCCTTGCTGACTACTTGATGTAGTTTGTTGACCTAGCCCTGAAACTGGATTGGTATTGCCTCCAGTAGTTTGTTGGTTATTAGAAGAAGTTGTACCATGTTGTTGGTTAGATGTAGACTGTTGATTTGATCCAGAAGTAGTGCTCTGTTGATTGGATGAAGATGATGAGCCTTGCTGATTAGAGCCAGTTGTAGAAGTTTGTTGATTATTTGAAATTTGCTGATTTGTAGAAGAACCTTGTTGGTTATTGGTACTTGATGTGGTCTGCTGGCCAGATGATGTTGATGATGAAGATGAAGTTTGTTGATTAAATGAGGATGAAGTTGATGATGTCTGATTGAATGATGATGATGATTGCTGATTGGAACTTGATGAAGTCTGCTCATTGTATGAAGAAGTTTGTTGACTGTCATAAGGGGTTGTTTGTCCTTGTGATTGTGGATTGCTGATAGGAGAGTTTTGCGGGGTGAATGCTGAAGAAATACCGTCTCCAGAAGTTGGGCTTGGAGTTTGCTGGTTTAAATCTTGATCTGATTCTGATGGATCACCTGATACACTGGATTTACATTTTTTATTTTGCACAGCATAAGGGTAATTACATGTTACACTATCATTATCCCATACAGTTCCTTCAGCGCAGTCAAATTCGTGTTTAATGAACCCTCCATTTCCATTACTAACGCATCTTATAAACTTTTTACAGTCATTTTCAACAGCATGGAATCCCTCTGATGAGCAAGTGTTTGAAGGCTGGTTTCCATTATTTGATGAACCATTTGGTGGCCCATTATTGGAATTATTGGGCCCATTAATTGGATTTATTGTTGATGAAGGCTGCTGATTGGTTGGATAATTATTTGAAGGATTTTGATTGCCTGGTGAATTATTATTGGGTTGATTTCCATTATTCAGATTCCCCTGTCCATAAGGAGAACTTGTGGTGGATGGGAGCTGCTGGCTGCTAGGATAATTATTTGGTGGGGGATATCCATTTGGTGACCCACTGGGTTGGTATCCATTATTAGGGCCTCCTGAGCCATAATCAGGATAAGAAGTAGATGGAAACTGTTGCCCAGGAGAGTTACCATTAGATTGTGGATATCCATTAGATGAAGGATAGCTACTTGGTGGGAAGTTATTATTACTAGGAGAGTTGTTAGGTTGATATCCATAAGCTGGATTAGATGTTGATGCAAACTGTTGTCCAGGAGCATTTCCATTAGATGGGGAATAACCATTCCCAGATGGTTTGTTAGGTTGGTATCCATTATTTTGTGGGTTATTAGGTTGATATCCATTATCAAATCCTCCTTGGCCATATGGTGGATTCACAGATGAAGATTGTTGTTGACCAGCTGGATAGCCATAATTCCCATTGGGTGTTTCAGACGATGAAAAATCTTGTGTACTTTGTCCTGGGTTTGGATTATCATTCCCATCCACATTATTATTTTCTTCTTGATTTCCATTTATGCCACTGCTAGTTTTGCAATCATTTCTTTGTACAGCCCAAGCATGATTACATGCATTATTATCTGGATCCCAAACTGTTCCTTCCCCGCAAGAGAACTCATATTTTGAAAATCTTTTTCCACTACTCACACAACGATAAAAATGTGAGCAGTCATTTTCAATGGCAAAGAATCCTTCCTCCGAACATGGAGGAGATCTAGTCACTCTGGGAGGTTGTTCATCTGAAATATTATTATTTGGATCACTTTCAGGCTCTATTTGTGAGCCTTGGCTATTTGGCTTATCAACATATGGAGGTTGAGATGGAAGTGGATCATTTTGCTGTGGTTCAACTACACCATAATCTCGATTACTTGCAGCACTTTGTAATGCTTCTAATCTGGGTATATTTATTTGTAGAGGTTCAAGCTGGTGATTTTTACACTCAGTCCGTGAAGATTCACTGGGATGAATACATGAACTGCTATCAATATCATAAATTGCACCTATTTTGCACTGAAATCTGAAAGTTGTAAATCGAGACTGGAGTGAATTCTCAGAGCCTTCACCCCAATCTATGCATCTATAAAAAACTGAACAATCAAAGGGGTCTGCATGAAATCCTTCAGAATTGCATTGGAATCTTTGTTGAGATCTGAATAATAACCGGTCTTGACGTTGGTTGTACTCTGTGGAAGAAACATATTTTTAAAATCCTGTAGGAATTATTTATTATCTACCTACACTGAAAGAAATGAATTGAATTTTTATTACTTTTTATAGGTTGACAATTTAAGATTTAATGTAGTTATTGTTACAGTTGGTATTTGCAGTACTGTTTACCATTCTAGATAGTAATTTCACTATTTTTGTAGGAATTTACACTATAATTCTTGAATTATCTCAGTTTTCTCATACTCCTACTAATCGTGAAAGTTAATATCAAAAACATCTTCAACAGGTAGGTATACTTATTTGTTTTTCAATTAAAAATTGAAGCATGAAAAAATCTATAGCTGGTTTTCTGTTATAAGTTTATTGAATTGACAAAGCTGCTTGTAAATGTAAATTTTCAAATCAGCATGAAATATTCAAAAACTCACCTTCAGAGTGTACAAGTGGTGAAAAACATATTAGTGCTGATATTAGAATTCCTGTTGGGTTTCTCAAGATGTGTGCTGCCATCGTTACCATTATCATCTTTTTTTTTGTGATCCTAGAAAATAACATTGCATTTAATACGATTAGAAACAAAAAAATAAATAATAATCAACACCTAAAATTGACGAAATGATAATTAAAATTTTGGGTCACCTGTATAGAAATCTAGCTCGATCATAGAAAAAATAATAATAGAACTTGACCCTTGGCCTCGACGAGAATGAAAAAAGGTCCAAATATAAAATGGGAGGAAATGGAAAAAGTTCACTCTATATTTATTTTGAAGTTCTTCTTTTCAAGTTTTGAGAATTCTCAATTTTTTCATTGAAGTTTAATTTCTCTAAAAACAATTTGAGCTTATATTTTGCATAGGTATGTCCCTGGAGTTGGAAATAATTTTTTCATGTTGTATGTAGAAGGGTTTTGAGAAGTGACAGTGCATGATAAAATTGTAGATTTTTTAAGTCATCACTAATGTTGATAATTATTTATATTATGCATTTATTAGTAAGAATGACTGAAGAAGATGTCAAGTTGTAAAACTTTTTCCAATAATTTTTGAACATTTAGAATATTGATTCTTTTTATCTATTATTTTAATAAAAGGGTAAATTAATATTTTAAGAATTGATAAAGTTTAAAGAGTAGAGATAATATGGAAAAATACTTCCCATTTAGGTATTAAAATATGTTATTGATTTAATTTTTCTTATGACAGGTATATTGGGTATAATTTAATGGAAATAACAAGAAAAAATTGTCTCATTTTACAAGTGAAACTATTTTGAAATTGAAAAAATCATTCGCTAGGCCCACTTCATGTTTAAAAGATTAAAGAAGATGAAAATATCGCCTTGCATTTGTACCCTATCGATTTTTTGAAAGGAAAACTTTTTTGGCTATTTTTCAAAATACGTTGTACGAGTAAGTTCAATGGTGTTAGTATCAGCCTACCTGGGACCTACTTCAAAATATTTGACTTTTTTTTTTGTGTGTAGTTGAAAACCTACATTTTTTTTCGAAATAAGTAACTTAATAGATTTTTTCGTATCTAACAGCTACACATTTAAAAAATACTATAGACCACATTTTTTCTCCTAATAAATTGGATCCACAAAGACTGTACCTATACTCAATGTACAGAATAAGTGTAGGGTTGAAGGAATTTAAACTGAAAGTTTCAAGCTTACTCGTCACTTCTAGTAAGTTGAAAGGTGGTGCTCAGTCCAAGTGAACAGAGATTTGCAAGAAGGGGATAAGTCTACGTTTTTGAAAAAGTGGACTTATCTTTTTTTGCATTATATTACTATAAAACTGATGAAAGCCCTGTTTTTTTCTTTAAAATAATAGTTGATATCTCATTCTGAAATTATCATAGGAAAAGCATCAATGAAATATTAGTATTCCCGGTGAGAGAGTAGAATACGGTAGCTTAAGTATTTTGCCCAAGAAGACATTCCGAATACAAACTCGTGCATTAAAAACCAACTATTAATTTATTCTGAACATCCAATACGGTGAGTTGTGTATACAGGCAAGTCTGGTATGCAAATTTCTCGGTAAGCAGTAGATAAATTAAGTCTACAAGTTTTCATGATGCATTCATTGTATCTAATAAAACGAGAGGGGGCGGTTGGCTAAAACGGATTTGTGGGGGTTTGAAATCACATTTTAATTGCGTACATTGCTGGAAGAGGAAGTAGACTTCAGTCTATATTGGGTAAAAATATTTTTTTTAAGTAGGGTGAACGCCCTTTGGAATTGACGTGCCAATTTTATTCAAAGGGTGCAGCGGTAAATATTCTGTAAGTAAATTCATCGGTCATTAACACGATGTGGGTCAAGATTACGAGATCGACAGAGACTAATGGCGGTCAGATATGCAGCTAGAAACTTTCACCGAAGGAACTTAAGGCGGAAGGGAGTTGATGGGTTCGTTTACAATGTGTAAAAAAGGCTGCCGAAAAAATTGATACAGGTTGGAAGTGAACAATATTACTGTGGGTAAGATTTGGGGGAGGGGGTAATGATATATAGCTCAAAGGACTTGACCCACTAACTTCTTCCACATCTTTAGATACTGGCTTGAACATAAAGTTAGAGCTAAAATTTTTTTTTTTCAAAACCTCATCAAGAGCTCTGATAAAATTAGATCAGTCTTATACTTCCTACAGTATTAACGAAAACTACATAAGTTTGTCTTGAAAAATTGCAAACCCATTCTGACCTCTGACCATACACGTGAGGTCAAGGTCATTCAACTCGCGAATGCATTTCGTACATTTTCTTTTTAATACTTTTTTTCCATTAAATTTTCAGCACCTAAATCGAATCCTTCTGGTGTCTGATTTTTCAAGGTCAAGGTCATTTAACCACAGTATTTTCAAGGCTAAAATCATGAACTCGTCTGTCTGTATTACGGCTAAATCCAAAGGGACGGTGAATCAGTGTTTAGATTGGTGTCCTTGAAATGAAGCCAGGGCACTACAGGCTCTTTGTGTTCTAATGTATTAATTAGGCACTAGGCAGCTACAGCTATACTCATTGTCAGTACATCTACATATAATAATTGTTTGCTTATCTTTCGTGGATTGAGATCAGTGTTGCCAAATTCAATTGTTAAAAATCCTCGCTTCGAACAAAAATAAAATCTTTGCAGGTACAAGTTAAATGGTCTTGATAACTGCTAATTTCCACCTGTGTTCACTAAACAGATGATTGTATCTCTACTCTCTACTTGAAGTAGTAATTGAAATAATTCAGTAGGTATATTTACCAGACGTATATACAAAAAAAAATAAATAAAAGCCTATTTTATCATCAAAAAAAGTGCAGTTGAAATGTTCATAATGTAGGATATGTTATGACATATTAAAGTACTGTTTACATCGTATTGCTAGAATTTTCCTTTGTCAGGCAGAAAACAATAACATTAATTTCGTCAAAAGAATATTCTATGTATGTCTGCTGTCTTATGTGTATAATGCAAAAAAAAAAAAGCTGTAGGTATCTATATACTTAGTATACTTTTGAAATATGGTACAAAGTTACAAACCCTCATATTACCTTTCAAATATAATTCTACTGAAGTGCACACGCAGTACAGTTTCTCATTTTTTATTCTCCCTTATTTTTTTATTTTTTTCATCTTTATCCTTTCCTCATCTCTGTCATCCTCTTGAAAAAATAATGCGTTGTAAGTGTTTCTGTTACACAGAAAAAAACAGTAAGAAAAAAATCGGTCTTGACAATCTAACAAACATTCGAATGTTGGAACAAAAACTTTTTAAGCCAAAATAAAAATACGTTGACACATTTTCGTATTCAAGAGCACAAGTAAATGCTTAAAAAAGAGTGCAAAAAAACGTAAACTTAATCCAAACTTGCGAAATTATGGGTATATACAAAGTTGAGACATATTATTATCCATTCTTAAATGAAGAAATTTTCAATAGGAATAAGATGCATAAATACTATAGTCGTATAAAGAAGAAAACCAAGTTCAGGCCAATTCTGATAAGTTAATATTTTTACAAATTATTTTGGAAAATGATTCAAAAATACGGAAAAATTCAACTATATTTATGTACTTTTCAAAAATTTAGTTTCTCACTTCATAATTTTTTGATACACTTCAACTTTTGTTAGTTTGAATGAGATTTAAATGAAAAAGATTCTCATCAAAATTTAATGTGTTTGGATATAAAGCGAATCATTGCCATCATATATAGCGAGAAGTGCTAGGCCCTTTAAGTTACCTATAAAGAATTTTTATACTGATGAAAATTGTAGTGAGCTGCTATTTGAAAAAAAGCATTTCAGTTTGAAGGCGTATAATGAAGAATGTTTATTTCCTCAAGAAAAAAAAACGTTATTCAGAGATATTGATGTTTAAAGTTTTACTTTCATCACAAAATGACTCATAGATTCTAATATAAAAAGGTGAAAATATTTTGACCTAGTCCATTATAGACTAATGAATAAAATACAAGAGTGAAGTAAAATATTTTTGAAATAGACTTGGGTACAGCGATTAAAGTAGAATCCAGCTTAAGCCTTTTTTTTTTGCTGACCCTTTTGAGTTTATCTGACTACAGCCAATAACAAATTATCCAAGTTCAGTGTATTTTTGATGGTGCACGAATGAAGTTGAATGAGATAAATCCTCTCTATCCTTTTATAAAACTCTACTGCTATTGAGTAAAAATATACTTTTTCAAAATTAGACCTATAATATTTGTACACTCGAAGCTTATTTTTGTCTTCATTATCTTACTCCAGCGTAGACTGAAGACAAAATTCGAAACCTGTAATTAAAGTCGACAAAAACACAACTTTGTTCTTTCTTAATTTTACCTTCGATGACGGTTCCAACGATCACGAAAAATCGTTGACCAGAAGGTTAGGTGTCGAGGAAGACACGCATTCTCAAGTTTAAATCTTAAGACTCGTCCATTTGGAACGCGTATGTAATTTTTGCAGCGCTTGTACACGCATTCTAAACGCAATAGAGGAGTAAGAAATCTTTATTTTCACTACAATCATCTATGATGCAGTGGCTGTTTTTATTTCACGACCAAACAGAAGGCCTATGGCTCATAAAATTCAGTTAGCCACGATGCGAAACAAAAAAACAAAAAAACGAAAAAAAATAATACAAGGCGTCAAAACAAACGATAGTTTTCTGTGTCATTACCGGTAAGTAGATATAAAATTTATTCATAAATGCAAAAGTAGAAAAAAAAAAGAATAATAAGTAAATTGTTTGAAAAATGAGTAAAAGTGCGAACGGAATGATTAAACCAGTTGAAACAGGTTTGCACATGGCGCATGTCATCTGCAGTTTATTCGTGCGTGAATGCATAACGAGAAATTACGAAATTGTGAGAAAAAAAATTTGAGAAGCGGAAAATGATGACGGATAGACAGTTTTTCTGAGTAAAAAATTGAGAAAAATCTAGCGCTGATCGACGGATAATAATGATAATGGACCGATGCGTATTGATAATTGTTATCATCTTATCATCGTAGCTACTTCGTGTGCATCGTAACATTACATAATTATCAAAGGTCAATATCGCTGGTAATGAATCACATTTGGAAGCTGAAGAACGAAGAAGAAATGATCTCAACGACCTTTCAACCTTCACTTTACAATACAAAGTAATTGACGCATGAATGAAAAGCAGAAATTAAAGTGGAAGGCCTAGGCCTAAAATATATTTGCCAGCCAGACTGCAGTTGAATATTAATTTACAAGTCGAACACTGGAAAATGGTTATAAGTTGTGTGTCAGAAAGTCTATAACCTCTTAAACCTTCATGTCAAAAGATCAGAAATCGATATAATGTTTCAAAGGCCGAGTGTGCATAAGTGGTGGAGTTTTTTTCTGTGTTATAAGCTAGCGAGGTTGTTTGAGCCCCCTCCAATGAACCAAAGATAAATATATTTGTAGAGACCCATCCGACTGGAATTGAGTTACACCGTGTGAGGGTCTATACTAGAGACTATAATGGAATCAAATGAAACCAAGCTGAAGTCATTTGCAATAGGAATGGCTAAATTATACAGATTTGAAGTTGAATTTTCAAAAGAAGCAATTTCAGAAAGCAAAAAAATAAAATAAAAAGAAGTTAAGACAAACCATAAGCTTTTACAAAATCGTTAAGGCGTTTTCTAGTGACATAAAAATAAGTTAAAAGCATCCAAGTAGAACTATATGATGCAGTAGACTAGAAGTATAATGAGAAAAGAAACTGAAAATTGAAATTCTGACCCTCTGACCTAAAATTGCTTACATCTCGACTAAAAACAGCCAACTGAGCAATTCAACTATGCAACATCATATTATTTCGATGGATTAACATCTTTGTTTCTGCAATGAAGCTAAAATATTGGAAAATATTTTGTTTTTTTCAATTTTCTGATTTCCATCATTATTTTAGTTGTAGTACGTATATTTAATGGAATATCATAAAGATATTATGTTAACCCATAAAAGATGTAACAGTAATTAAATGAGATGTGATTTTTAATTCTGTGTTTTTATTTCAGGTTATGCATAAAATTCTATACTAGGAGCCAATAAATGAATTTGTGAAAGTATCAAAAATGAAACCAAATATACTCGTATGTTGACTGATAAATCTGAAGATTTGATTTACAAAAAAATTTTTGGCAGGCCCGAGCTTATCCTAGATATCTTCTTAATCTGTGATTATCCGGGTTTCCTGTACCCATTTTAGACCTGATCACAAGCTGTCACTTTTATCTGTGCAAATTTTTTCACTGAAAATACTTGGCACATGAAGTAGCTCTAATGTTTTTATTTCTAATTACTAGCCGAGAACTCTGTAACTTAGGTCTACTTCATTTTTTCGAACGTCAAAGCATTCTAGTTCATGATTTAGCTCTCCATCAATGGCACTAGTAACATCTCAATTATTGGCGAATCATAATCAGTTTTGACAAGAGTTATGCTATTCTAGACAGCATCTAGCCAATTAGTACTTTAATAATGCCATCTCATATATGCAAAATTATTCTCACGTTCATTCACTGCCAGTCAAAAACTCTACCGCCTTTGCTACCATAAATCGATATCAAGAAACTTATTAAACCGAGCGTAACGAATGTATTATACGATTAAATATCCTCAGGCGACAACACAGTTCATCTTAAATTCATCCCATCCCAGTATATTTATATTCCAAACACTAGTAGCGAATAGGTACATTTTAAATAATCGCCAGAGACGACAGAAATGCCAACCATATACTTGCATATCGGTGACGAATATACATTATATGTACCCCCCCCTCTCTCCTCCCGTCGACATTGTCAGTTTCTTATTATACGAAAATTTAGACACACGTACAGCCCAATAAGGTCAATGTTATCATGCGTAAAAATATAAGTTATTTAATAAAAATGATAAATAAATTGATTCGCATTCCGTGTACTTCTTCCTTTATATTAAATAATAAAAGAAGAATGACGAACTAAAATTCTGACAAAATATGGAGAAAAAAAAATCAAAATGTGCTGTTTTTCCTTTTATCGTCAATATTTACACGCTATTACTAGATTTACTTTTATACGAGGCAGATAACAAGAAAAAATAAAAAAATTCAAATGACTTTCTTTGCATTTCCTTTTGCACCTCATTTTATTAAAAGCAGTGTGAATGAACTTAAATAGTTGAGATATGCAAAAAAGAGCTACACTTTACTCTTATTATTATTTTTTATTTTTTATTCTCGTCTGAGGGAACGGTGAACGATTAATAAGAATTATGGACAATCGTGTGAGGTAGTCCACCCCCTGCTTTGAATTAAAAATTTCAAACCAGATTCTTTTATTGTTGAATGAAAACTGCAGCTCATCGTGGAGATGTGCTAGAATTTAAATAAATGGATGAAAATCGGTTTTTACAAGAATCGAGCTCATTGGCACGCGCACGAGCCTTGGGAGAAAAGGACATGACTTGGATAACAGTTTAATCCCATCTTCTTAATCACTTTGAAAATATTCGCGAATTTTTAATTCGGTACACTTGTGCAGAAAAATTAAACATAGTCATGAAAAACGTGATACTGGTAGAATTTTTGTTATTATTGAATAGCTTATGCCTTATATTGGTTACCTTAAGAATTGGTCAGCAGCCTTTACTTGGTAATGTTTTAATAAACATGACGGGTGAAATATTATTTTCATCTAGTTTAGTGTTAATTTAGAAGTTATACAAGGTGTCCCATTTTTTAATGATGTTCATAACGATGTATCCTGCTTTACTGAAAAATATTTTAAGCCATAGATGACAAATGAGAAGAGTTCCTTAATAGTATAACTAAGTTTGGAATATTACAGACTAGTATTTTAAAAATATATATGTCTTAATAATAAACAAAAACTTTAAGACTTTCGGGGTTAATACTTTTTGGATAATATTGGCCAAAAAAAAACTTTGGGAGTTGAAAGGTAATATCGGCCTTGAAACTATGAGACTCTTAAGGTAATATCGGCCTTTCACCCTAAGGTCGCTTTCTGGTGGAATTTTGCTTTGTTGAACTGTTGTTTTTCCCCTCATAGATCAGATTTATTTCTTGTTTTAATGTAAGCTCTGATCTTCTATGTTACTGTATTCATTTTGCAGAAAGTCGTGAAGATTCTCGCCAGTCCATTTTTAAATTACTATACATTAAAATATTATCAGTTGATATTTGCAAAGAAGAAGTGTTATTTTCTGTCATAACTATACCAGGAGAAAAAAGTACTGTAATTCAAAACCAACGTTGAGGTAGGTCATTCTGGTACCCAGCTATAACTACTAGTGATATATTATATGTTTTCAGACATAAGAAATAAAATGACGATTCATCAAAGAATCCTAACAACTTTCAAAAAAAATATTTTGCAGTTTCATAAGAAATATAATATACGAGTGCATGCACGATTAATTTTACAGAAAATGTGGTACGTCAAGTTGTAAAATAATTCAAATAGGGTAACTAAAAATCCGTTCTTTGTGTAGAGCTTTGTTTTTGAACCAATAGGCAGTTAGGTAATATTATTTATTTCTCATCAACTTGCACTTAAGTTGAGATGGGAAGCCTAAAATGGTTAACTATCTAAATGATTGAAAAAAAAAAAATGTTTTATTAGGATATCATCTGAGTTACGTACGTATGTATATGTATTTTAATTGCTATTATAAGAGTAAAATTCAAGTCATTTAAGTACCAACTCACGATTTTACGTGTGTAAAATATAAATTGAAAGCGGGTCCATCGTAATTTTTATCACCAATTCATAAATATTTTTAGATGTATGATGACAAAATAGAAAAATTTTTAGCTTTAGTGAACTCTTATCACAAATAGACGCGAGATATATGTATGAAATTGCCAACTCCAGTTAGGAGTAGACTATTCTATCAATGATTTCATTTTTTTATTATTTTATTCTTCAAATTTCATATTGGAAACAAATCGAGCTACAAAATGAGCTACAAATTGAGCTACAAATTAAGCTTTAAATTGAGCTTCAAAATGAGCTACGAATTGAGCTACAAATTGAGCTACAAAATGAGCCACAAATTGAATTAAGTATTTTATATAAAACATGGAAAGTTGTGCTTATATTTCAAGTTTCATTTGAAAATGCTTTTTCTAAAAAAAAATTAATGAACCTTTTTTATATATTACTCGTACTCGTACAATTGATGTACATAAAAGAAAATTCATCTTCGCCTTCACGACTCTTTGTGAAGGCTACATGTAGCAATTTTTTTTAGTTCACAACCTGTCTGTTATAGCTTTCCTTTTTTAGTTTCACTTGTTTTTTGAAAATATTTCAACACATCTAGGATCATAAACATATGTAAATTTGAAATCTCTGTTGAGTTTATGACTGGAATCTGGATCGAGTAATATAAGTACATTGCTTGAACACGTTATTTAGATATGATGATATTTGCGTGATATTCAAGTAGAAAATCTATGCAAAAACTCCAGTTACTATTTTCTATTGGATGGGTGGATTTGTGCTGATTTATGCATTTCAAGTTTCTCAACTGACCTCATATATTTACTTGGAATAAATAGGAGAATATTTTCCAATCTATTTTCTCCTCTAACTTGATGAATTTATGGGTTCAGCAGTTTGAAAATAAGTAAAAATTAGTTTCACGTGAAATAATAACGTGTTTAATAAAAACACGTGAGGAAATGAATTGAATTAGATGATTGGCTAAATGAGTTCCTCTCGTTGTTGATTTAAAGATTTCACGAAGCAGTATATTATTCAATAAAAAAGTTCGTTTACCTGGTAAAAGTTATATTTTTTTACGTAATACTAATGGTAAGTACCAACAAGTCTGAGATTACAAAAAATGTGAGATGGGATGATTTTTTAAAATTTGTCTATATACCTACTATCGGTGGGATAAATAAGTACAGAACTTAAAAGCTTTGTCTACCTCAAGATTTTATTTTTGACCCGATTTTTGGCCAAGGGATACAGCTTCTGTGACTTTGAGATAACTTTTATGTACATATTCACACAATCTGATTGAATGGCCATTTATTCCACACCATCTCAGAATGTTTCTTTTCAATATTATAATATTTAAAAAATTGGATGCATTTCCACTCTCTGTATTAAAACCGTTTGGTAGAACCAGGAGACTAAAGAATGAAGATTAAAAACTATTATAGCTTATCTCCAGCCTAGTCATCATTCTATCATCAATGAGGATCTTTAAGAATACCTAATTAATTTTCCTGGTCATTGACAAATGTGTCACATTTTTGTTTACAGACGTCTAAACGAGCATTAACCCACACTTTCATTTATAAACTCGTTCAGCAACGATAACAAGAAAATAGCAGAGTGAATGAAAACTTGTGACACGAATGCCTGATAAATAGGATATTGACGTCGTATTTTTCACGTTTTCCTCAATCCAATAAGACGCCAATCTGTCTGAAAATTGTTACATTGTTTGGAAAAAAAATTTAATGTAGAAATGACTCTGCTTATATTTTGCGGTCAAGGTTGTTTCGGATAGGAAAATAAAAAATATATTTATCAAGAAAACGGAAACGGAACGGAAAGAGATTTTTGTGATATTAGTAAGCAAATAAATTATAGGTTCGCTTAATTTTTGGTCGTGAGCGAAGATATTCAGTAAGTTGTTATGCCAAATTGAATGTTTCAGTGGGTTTCAAGCCGAAACAGGTGCGAGAATGGGACGCATATTAAAGTTTCTTGTCACGAACTCTTTTCTCAAAAATAATAATTTGAGACGAGGTAGGTGATGTGGCCAGGTATTTAGTCAGCAACACGAGAGCAGAAGAGTTGGTTTTATTTTTCTAATTCCTGGAAGGTGAAAATATTGGCGACAAGCCTGAATGTATCTGCAGGCCAAAATTAAAGAGTAGCTGCCCCTAACATTTTTTTGAATTATTGCCAAGATAAGGTTAAAATATGATTTTGTTGAAGAAATTTCTAAGGGAATAAATACCTAGTTTATTTTTCAACAAAAAAAAGTCTTAGATAATAAAGTACTGGATACTTATCAGACATTAAACTGGGTATAATGATTACCCAAAATTTTATAATTTTGAAGAGATAATCTGATAAGGAACATACCACTAAAATTATATGAGATGAAGAGTCCAGCTCATAGTTATACAACAGAGCTCCTTAGCGCCCTGTAGTTAAACATACTACAAGCTCAAAATCTGTACAATAAATCAAATTGTATTCAAATCTTATATAATGCTTGAAAATTTAAGCGAAGTAGAAGGTAACTGAATTTAATTTAGAGGTTGAAAATATTTTCATTGTATTGGCTAAATCCAGATAAAAGCTTTATAAATGGGGTAAATTGTAAGGGGGTGCGGGGGGGAGACACCATTTTTCAACTACGGTATAGTGGGAAAATTTATTTTTATGTATGAAAAAAGTGTTTAGCTTTGCGGCACTTTCTGTCTCTGTTCCTTTGCAAGATACAAAAAAACTGATAAAAACCAAAATTGTAGATAGTTTGACGTTAAATACTTTTCGTTTCAAATATTTTGTCATAAAATATACCGTTGGTGCGAGTTATAGCCAAAAAACCAAAAATGTGGATATAGGGGACTTTTGGGAGGTGATTACTGGAGATGGTCCTGAACGTTTCTGCGCGAAATATTTCTTGTAGGAATTTTTTGCATTATTATTTTGCTTTTTTTCGTCTAATTACACCGGACCATACGTAATTTTTAAAATTAGTCAAAAAATTTGACTCAAGTCTTTCGTGCAAAAGATTGTTTATCTGTAACTTGCATAAATTATTACTTAATTTTATGAGTTTCAAGACCCTCCAATAATGAAGTACATTTGTAATATTCTTAATTACTATACCATACATTTTTTCGCCCGTGATAACCTGTCATTTTCTAATGGAAATTTTTATGATAGGTACATTCTTAATTTTTTAGATTTTGAAGATTACATGATGGAGTTATCATGTAACTATACTATAATAATTTAATTGAATTTACGATAAAAGCTATTAGTGCATCAGAAAATTTAATGGGTTGTTAAAATTTAATTCAATGTTGCATGGTGAGACATGTGAAATAATAGATGCGAATTTAAATTTTGAACAAAATAATATGTTCTATGTGCATGCAACTCTATAGGTCTGATAAAATGTAGTTTTTAACACATTTGTGCGATGGTCGTGAATTTTTTCACGTCACAAATTACACAAAAACAGTACATAGCTATTTAAGTACCTTTGAATAGCTCAGTGGCATACCTGATTTTTCAAAATGAATTTACACGTATTTCATAGAAAAATATTGGTGTATTATTGACCTTGTTCTTTGAAAGTAATTTTATAATAATTCAGTCTGTGTCGAATAAATTTCTTTTTTTTACTTGCTGTGCTATTGAAAAAATTGAAAAAAGAAATAATACATTTCATTCGTATAATTTACTACTTGGTGTTAATTATTTTGGATCTTTTCAGATTTGTAATGTTGTAGGTAAATAAAATTTCAATTATTTGGTTTTGTAGACGCATCAGACTCAGAGGAGTAGCCTTTGAACTTCTAAAGTACGATTCTGACTTTATGAGGAACTTAAGCATTGAGATTCAGTGTACCCTGTGGTCTGTAAAATGTAGACAAAAATCTGACTTCAATAATAAGCAAATTTTCAGAGACTTAAAATATTGTGATTCACTAAATGCGCTAAAGTTGGGAGATATTAAAAAATGCACTAAAAAGAAAAACTTTGAATTCATGTTATAGTATGTTGCTTTCTAAATGAAACTATGACCATCAGTCCGTTTTTGTTTCAAGTATCAAAATAAATGGCCTCAACAGTGCATCTTTAGTTATATGTTTTATCAGGTGCACAAATTCAAGGTCATTTCGAATTTAAATTTAAATTAACAAATTTTTGCTTGTTATATTCAAGTTCAGATTATCAAAAATAATTAAACTGACCGTGAATTTGAACACGAATTTCGCAGTTTTAATGCGAAGAGATTTCTTCCATATTAACCAATATCAGTTATCCAGGGATCTAGCCAGAGCGTTCCGATTAGGGGGGGCAAATAAGATTCTTGGGGGGGGGGCAGTTAATTTTTAAGCCCCCTATTTAACTTTTTTTTCGAAGTTTAAGAGGAAGAAAGGGCAAATTTGCTAGGGGGGCGAACGAGGATGCCAGGGGGCGAGCCCCCCTGACCCCCCTGGCTACACCCCTGCAGTTATCTATTTATTATGTATCTAAAATCTTAGTTTAGGAAAATAGGTATGATTTCATTTTCCCTTACTTAAACATGAGACATTTTTATTTGCATTTATTAAAACTCTTTCCCTTATCAATAATTTTTTTTTATACTGATGACAGGTAAGTCTCATGAAATGATAGTAAAGGAAGAGATGAACCGGCCGCAGTTGAAAGTATCAACCAATTTTTTAAGGGGTAAATTTTTACAAAAAAAAACAAAAACAAAAAAGATACAATAAGTAAGTGATTGGTTTATAGTGGAAAATACCAACTGCTAGTCGCATGAGCAAATAATCGTCTTCACATTTTGCTGCTCTCTGTCGACTTTAGTCTTAGGAAAAAACTCATTAAAAAGTTACATCAGAACAAAAATGACACTAATCGCCATGAAACTAAAAACCAAAATAATTTTTTTATCTTGGTATTGAATAAAGATATAATTATAGCATCAAGTACGCATAGGGTGCTTCTTAGACACGATTTTCAAAAATAATTATCGAATAATGGTAAAGAGGGATCTTTAATAACAAATTACAGTATTGGCTGTTTACTATTGAAAAAATTTATCGTGTTCCGCGTGTTTCTTATTTGAAAATTTTGTTTTCAGGAAGACATACTTAGTCGATTAAATATTCGATGCGTCATAATTCTCCAACAGACATATGGCAGCTAATACTGATGACAAGTTAGAAAGGTATTCGAACCTGATTTACTATATTTATAGTAGGTCATTGTTCGAAAGAATGAAGGTAGAGAAACTTATTTTGCATGGTATGTTACTAATAATTTGTGTCTGTCTACTCAAAATTCTGCTAATGTATGGGAAAGAATGAGAGTGTCTTGTATGGAGTGGTGATTATAATTGAAATAACAAACATCCCTATGGGCAAAATATTTTGAAAACGGATCCGTTTTATTCCGGGTTATAATCCGTTTCTGGATTATAACCCGGAATTTTCCTGTTTTCCGGCTTCTAAAACGGATTTCGAACGGATTGTAATCAGTCGTGCCGGAAATGAGTCCGGATTATTTCCCGTGAAAGCTGTTTTATCATATTTGTTGGCCCGGGTTATAATCCGTGAAACCGTTTTACAAACGGATTTAGAAAAATTGCCCAAAAATTATCACTGATTATAATCAGGAAATCCGTTTTACAAACGGATTTGGAAAATTAATCAAGATGACAAAAATAACTGCAAATTTTCAGATCCGATGATCGAAAATAAAAACGGACTGACAACGGATAAAATTCTCATTTTACGGATCATTTTCTCATTTTTTGCCCATCGGGATGTAGTATATCAATTTTTGCAAGGAGCAAAAAAACCCCCTACCTATGCAACGATTAAAAATATCATTAGTTAAAATTTTTCTCGCAGCTTCTTGAAATAAATATTCTTACTTGATTAAATACATTCCCTAAGTCAGGCTATCATTTTGCATATTTAAATTTTAATGTTTGTAGTTTTATTACAATATGAAATTTGTTTTATAAATTTTCTTTCCATATCTGGTGCCATATACGAGAAAATACTGGAATGTGGCCGTTAATGGTCTGTTCAAAATTTATAGTTTGGATTAAAAAATTTCAATATGTTTCTTTCTTCATTAATCTTATGTTAATCTTTTTTTTTCCGGAAAATAAATTCATAATAGTGTGAAACAACAGATCACGAACAATGTTCTAGTTTTCACATCACACAATCACTATTATACTTAATTGTCAACATTCGATGTTTTCTTTTATTGTTTCAACAGAGCTGTGTAAATGAAATGAAGAATCAGAGACGTCATACTTCATATGGTAGGTACATGCGTTTATCTTTAGATAGGTTTATAATCAGCTTTGTGGCGATTTATTGTTGAGTGCATTTGTTTCTACATTTTGTTCTCATTTTTAGTACAATTATGAATGTTTTTGAAAATTATCATTATAAACTTTATGATAGAAATGATGCCACAATTACAGGTGAATACAGGTGGACTATAAGGGGTGATAGGGGTTATTCCATCCGACTTTGCCTTCAATTCAATATCATAGTTAGCAATAGATCTTTTCTAACGTGATATAATAATCGAGTTTCTTGCTCAAATATTTCAACAGTTTGTGAATTATTGTATTTGAAGGGTCAAGTTACAGTTAAGAAAATTTATTAGGAACTTTCCACCCGGCACCCAGAATCGCTGCAGTAGTTATTTTTTTCTCTGAGCTAAAAGCATCTCATGATATATCGACTGATTGAAAAGGTTTAGAATGAAAACCTGCATTTTTCAAAAGAGGATACTTATTTTTTCCAATTTTAGTTATTCTCGCCATGAAAAAACGGTTCACGAAAAAAGCAACGAAATTGAAACGAATGCGTACGTAGTGCATGTAGTAGAAACACGAGTGAAGGCGTTGAGAATTTTTTCTCGAATTTGTTTTATTCTAAAACCATTTGGTCAAGTACGTAAATATATTATTTGGATAAAAATTACTGACTGCAAAAGTACATTTCAGTGCTGGTCATCAGTAAAACTACAAAATTTATGGCTAAAACCAGAAAAAAAAAAAACGAATTGCTCTCAAAGTAGTTTATATGCACAGCACACTAATTTTCGGTATAAATTTTTCTCTCTTTAGTCAATAGATAGTAAAATATAAAAAAATAGAAAAACTTACATTTACTATCAGTGACATTGAAAAAAAAGTCATAGAATTAACTTGAATTAATTCTACGAGAAAAGAAATTAATCTTGTTATAGCAATTTTGATACACCTAAGTTAACTTTTTTTAGTCAATTAAAAGCATCATTTTGTGATTTTTTTTTAAAACTGCTAACAGACTAAAAAGTATTCTATACAGGAACTAAATATTTTCATCTTGAAATACACGTTTTCCCCATGAAAGAAAGTGAAATTTCTCGATTTCAGCAGCCAAATGATGCACTTCGTTTCTACGAACTACATTTGTTTCGAGACAGTCTGAAAAATCTTCCCTTGAAAAATGTATCACACCTCAATTGGCATTCTCATTTATTTAAGTAATTCTTTACCTTAAAGAATTATCTATAAAAATTAGATTCACGCATTAATGGAACTACAACTACTATTGATAGAAAAAAAAGCTACACATAAAAAATATATAAAAGTATGTATCTGAATTATCACGTGTTCTTTTTTTCAATTCGAATATAACCTTTAAAGCAGATAATACAATATTAAAAGAGGAAGTGCATAGCAAAATGGTTTTTATCGGCAATCTCGAAAAGTCTTATTTGACAAACTCATTAATCCGTGTCAACAAACTACATTTTCGATTTCGCAAGAAAAAATCGATGCTAGTATAGTTGGAGAGAGTGAAAATACGAATCTGCATTTTTTTCTAAAATAAAAACAAACATTTCAAGAATTTTAGGATTTTACATGTTATTAACCTCATTTTTTTTAGTGATCAATTTGTTCACATCTATAATCCATGGCGCATGAATATACGCTACCTTGTAATTTATCATTTTTGTGCATCTTTTTAATTACATATATTTTTAACACAATTAATTAACTACATATATATGGTGATTGTTATCGTCCAGCCATATTATTCACAAATGTTAAAAGGTTTACTCGCATAAATTAGCCTGAATTAAAGCTTGACAAGTTGACCAGATATGCGTCATAGAAAACATAAGAGGAACAGGTGATTAACTTTGTCACATAATTATTATGGAAGAATCTAAAGATGTCTTATTTTAGCCATTTGATGCTTCCATTTAATCCTATCATAATATATACAGCCTATATCAATTTCTATAATCATACTTTATATTCCAGCGGATGAAGTACGAGAGTCATAGGCGTAAAAAAATGTATAAAATATGTGGCATATTTCAAGGATGGATTAAATATGCCTAAATTTGAAATCGCATTGATTAAAAAAAAAAAATGGTACAAAAATGACTCGTCGGCATTTTTGCCCTTTAATTTTTATTTCCATCTTGAGATGTAGAAGACTATAAGGAAGCTTCTACTAATGCAATCCCGATGAGATTAAAAAATCATGTCTATTGGAAATCCAAGAGCCCACTTTCATGTTTATTTTAAATTATGATTATAAGTACCCAATCAACTATTTGTAAATGTATATATGGTACTCCTTTCAACTCAAATGGATATCAAATATTTGAGGATGTCGTTTCTGTGGATTAGAAAACTGCATTTGCAGAAACGCACCTTTGTTACTCAGTCCGTTGATCTGAAATTTTCAGCAATATACTTTCAAAAAATGTCTCCAGGTTGCTCGTTTGGCAGAATTTGAAAATTTTACTTCATATGCATTTTCGGCGGCAATAAAAATTGATAATTTTTTGCAGTTCACTCATAAATGAAATCAAAAATCAGAATTTTGCCAAATGAGCTACGCTATGAGGACATTTTTTGAGAACAGATTGGTGAAAATATCAGATTAGTTGGTGCATTATTCAGCAATTGAAGTGCATTTTTTGTAGTGCAGTTTTTCCTTGAAAATTTAAAAAATAGTATTTTTTAAAACTTGAATCACTTTTTTTGAAAATGAATCATTAAACTGGCATCATATTGTCTCTATTCAGTAATTTCTTGTTAAATACCACTAATTTGCACTGATTTGGAAGAGTCATAAAACTCAGTCACATTGAGCTGTATTTATAATTAATTTTATATTTTCCTGTTTTACCCCCATTTTTGGAATAAAAAATGACACATTAATCAATAAATGATCAAGTAATTGCAATAAATTTTCTTGAGGAAGTGTAAAGTTAACGTAGGCAATTAATTTTTTTTTTAGTTCCATTTGATAGATTACGAGTAACTTTTTTTTTTGTTTAGTAATTTTATTGAGAAAACGTAGATAGTACGTAAATCTCATAGTTTTGCGCACATCAATAAACTTGAGCTTTTAATTTATCTTCGAAACCTTTTAAAACCACGAGAGTGAAAAATTACCACTGCAGAAAGTTTTTCAAGTTACTATCCTTTTTCTTCGCCTCGAAATTCATCTTTAGGAACAGTATATTGATTGGTAGCTTGTTTATCAAGATAAAGCCTTAGATTGTGTTTTTTTCTTGGCGAATTGAAAAAGAAAATTTTTATGCATCTCTCACGAGGATGAACACGATTTATTGCCCATAGATTAGAGCGTTATTTCCGCCATACATTAAAGCTTTATCCACTTCTAATAGAAATATTGAAGTATTTATATTCAGTATTTTTTTTTTTCGATACGAAATTTTTTTCTTTCTATTCCATTGAATGTTTATTTTGATGAAGGACCTTTGCAACTTCGTTTCTCCAAATGCTAAGAAATAATTCTTTGAAAGTTAGGGTAGATAAACGCATAGAAAATGTTTCAATTTCTTTGTCGTAAAAGGGTTTCATCTAAACCCTCAGAACTTTTTACTTGCAAATTTTTACAGTATGGTTTGATAAAATGTTGAAATTATTTTGAGTAAAGATTTAAAATTGTGGAAATCATTTTTACCTTCATTTTCTGGGAAGGGTACACACTTATTATAACTAAAATTATTTTTGTATTTTTGTTCTTCGACAATATAATAATAACTGAAGAATAAGAAAATTTATTTTCCTAAGAATAATATAATTTTTGAGCAATTTCCTTTTCATGATTTCTCTTCTCAAAACATTTTGAATTTTTCAGACCACTATGTATCTATGGTCTGATGGAAATTTAAAATATTTCCAAGTATAGAAAAAAGAAAAAATCATTTTCAGCTTCATTTTCTAGAAAAGCTGCGCTTATATTACGTATTTAATTCAAAATAATAAAAAATAGTTATTTTTTAATTCGCATAAAAATTTGACTTACCTAAATCAAAGGAATCTTTATACTCCTTTTTTACTCCTAATTCACCAAAACATTTAAACTAAACATTTTTGTCAACTTTCCGATATTACAAACAAATTTAAATGAATTTTAGTTGTACATAAATTAAATAAAAATTTCTATACACTTTTTCTAAAAAACAAAAACGTTATCGATTCAAAATAAAAATAAAGTCCTTGAAGAAAAAATTTTTGTAAAATTTTACGGGACTCGATGATCGATGGTTTTCAACAGTACACGCTACCTGAGAAAACTGTGTGTAACATAATGCGAGTAAAAACTATTATATTCCGGCGATTCCACGTGATGTAAGAGCAAGTTGGAAGCGTCTTCATACTTTATACATGTTTACAGGTGGCGCCGATGCGTCGTCATAGAAACGGCCTCTCATGCGCCATATCTCGAATGTGCTGATAACGAAAAGGTCGCTTATTGCAGGGGAGATAGGTTGAAACAGCCCCCCGGATGTGGAGCTGGACCCAAAAATGGAAATTTTTAAAACCAGTACCTGGTTGCTAGTTCTCGAACCCACTCGTGACTACATCGGTGCATTTGCAGAGGCTGTGCACGTAGGGATGCAAATGTGACCGCCAGTCAATGCGAATCGTAAAGTCAGTAAGGGCAGAGTTTGAAAGCCATATAATGGAGGAGTGAGGTCGTAACTACATTACATCTGGTTTAGTCAAATTTTTTTGTCACCTTATGAAATTACCATGATTTTCCTTTATATTAGAAATTCGAACCAACTTGAACCATCACTTTACGAAAAAAATAAGTAACACCAACCAATCAGAGTGACTTGAACCACAATTGAACTACCCTATGAATGAAATTTGATTCTACTCTAAAAAATATGCCTTCCACAAAAAGTATTTTTTGTGTTGGAAAGAGAAACTTTTAGAACCAGAATTAGTCAAAAAATTTTCTTAATCGCCATGGAATAAAATGGAAAAATTGAAAATCAACTGCATTTGAGACTTGAATACAATTCAGCACGAATTTCGGTTCAGCAATAAGAAAAATGGAACCATTTGCTTCATCAATGACGTCATTCTTAATGCTTCTGTACAATTTCAGCTTTTGGCTTCAGCCTTTTAAGTTTAAAATGAAAACTTCTGCTTTCAGCTTTTGGCTTTTTTAATAAAGTTTTCAGCTTCTGACTTTTGCTATTTTCAGGGCCGTAGCTACAGCAAAATACTGAGAGGAGCAAAATAAAACTCGGGTGCAAATAAAATGTCTGAGGGTGCAAAATGAACCCCTCTTTCTTACCTTTCCCGGGGATATTTTCATTGGAAGGAGCAAATGGCTTTGCTTGGGTGCTCATTACTCCCTTAGCCCTCTGGCTACGGTTCTGGCTATTTCTGACTAAAGTTGGTTTATTTTTGGTTTTCAGCTTTTTATCATTTTTCGTTCAAGATCTGGTTTTTAAAAATCCTCCTGGGAAACTTTCAAATTCAAATTTGTAAAGAATGACAGAGAGCTATTAAAAGCTCCCAAAACATTACAGCTTTAGTTTTTATAGCTTTCAATATTTCCCTTCCAAATTTATTGTTTTTTTTTGGTTTTTAACTTTCGGCTTGTTTTCAAACTTTGGGTCAGGGTAGGATTTAGGTTGATATCATTCATAATTATGTTACGTTGAAAATTTTGAATTTTGCTTTCCTTGTTTTTTGAATTTAAGGAAAAAGTTAAATGACAGAAAAAATGAATAAGTACATTTTATTATGTGCATGATACATTGTATCGTGTGCGGTACTAAATTAAAATTTTTTATCATAGCCAAAAAAATTAAACAAACGAGCTAGCTGGAAGAAGCTGCTATACTTTCAAAAAATGAATAAAAAATTTTTTATTGAAAGATTTTTAATTTGAAAAATGTGCCGTCTGTATTTAGGCAGCCTTGAAGAAGGCTACCTAAAGATATTCAGACACCACACGAGTTGGATAATTTCTGCAACCGTCAGCAACACTAACGGTACTGGCCACACCGTTAGTGCAGCAAATGCAAAGCCTAATACCACCGGTTCAACTCACTCGATACACTTTATCAATAATTATAATATTCTGTCTGTGCTCGAGTACATATTAACATAATTATTTCTTTCGTATAAACTGTGTTTTGTTAATTGACAATATACACCTTTTGAAAAAGCCTAACTCTTTGAAGAACTCTGAAGGGTGCAGTGGCGGATCCAGGGGGGGGGGGTGGATTCCCCCCATCAATCCAAAAATAAAATAGACCGATAATCCACAAGAAAAATCAATTTTCTTGAACCCCTCCCCCTTTATGCTGAAAAAAACACAATCTAACCATTTTAGCATTTAGCATGTTTTGAAAAAATTTTGATCCCCCCCCCTCAAATGGAGCTCTGTATCTGCCACTGGAAGGGTGTTGGAGGATGTTTCATGCCAAACATCCCTATCAATAAATGAAATTAGTGTTATATTGAAATTTTATTTACAAAATAAATAAAATGGGCATTCTGTATAAAAAGAAATTAGTTTGTTGATTTATTCATTTTTTTCACGAGAGTAAATACGAGTATATGTCTTATTCACTGACGACCATGTTCTAGTTCAGGGACACTACTCTCGTATATGGAATGCCATGTGAAGTTTTTAGCGGTCAATGTTTTCTTCACACAGTCCAGTTATACAGTGTATTTAAACGACGTGACACAACCGAGAAAGTATGGTTATTAACATTTTTAAACGATGATTTTTAGGTTTTCCTGGTTCAGCATTAGTTATGGTTACGATCAGGGACGTAAGTGAATTTATAAAAATCTCAATGCGACATTATATTTTAAGGCCCCCAACCCCTGAAAAAAATTATTAGCACTGGCCAGGATATTTTGAAAGAAAAAACTTATTTAGGACATACAACAAGCTACTCATTTCAACTCTACTCCCCCTCACTTTAACTTTCCATACCTGGAAAATTCCAGGAGTGTCAAGGAAAGCAAAATTGTTTTGTGAATAATGAAAAAAAATAAATAAATGTTCTTGTTTTTTGAAATTCAAAAAATAAAAGTTGAAGATTCTGCAAGGGTGTCAAAAACCACCGCCAGGGGCGTTGCTCCGCTGCCTCCCACCTGGCTATAAGGCTGCTGTATGAATTGCACCTACCCATCGAGTATATTGCATTATTGGTGCATTTTTTAAACTCTGCTACAAACTGCATCATCATTAGAAAACTAAATTATATCCCTTAAAAATTTAGATCTTTTTATGTGTCGGCAATGAGCAGTGTTGCCAGATGATATTTTTCAAAATCCGTACATTCAATAAAAAGTGAGCGCCAAAAAAATCCGTACAAATCCGTACACTAAAAAGTAGTGGAATAAATTCGCGAATTGTTTGTACGGATTTTTTCCCATTTGTACGGATTCTTCGTCTTTGGTACTTATCAATTTCGTACCATTTTTTCTGCTTGATAAGTGGGAATCAGTTGTTTGAAAAATGTAACAAGTTATTAATTTCCAATTTTTCATTGATTTTTCCCTAAAATCCGTATTTTTCCTAATAAATCCGTAATTCTTGCAAAATCCGTACGAAAATCCGTACATATTTATCTGCAGTGAAAAATTCGTATTTGTACTGAAAAATCCGTACATTTGGCAGCACTGCCTATGAGTAACCAGGAAAATATTAGAAGCAAATGATTGAAATGGAAACTTTTATAAAACGAGCCTCGAGGGTTTATTGTTCTGTGAAAATAGTTTTCCATAATGCAGTAAGACATTGACTTGTTCATGTTCAACTGCACATGTATATCATTGAAGCACTTTTATTCATACAGGTGCTCATTAAAGTAACACTGGACACGATTACTGATTCATTTTTAAAATGAGTAAACGCATACCTTCAACAAATCAAATATCCAGAAGGATAGCTCTGTATTCAAATAACATTTCCTCAGTGTGACCATTAATTAAAATGAATAGAAAAAGAGTTTAACGAACGCATTTCTATTTCTTGTTACCCATACCTATGTGTTTTTTTTTTCTCTCTGTAGAAAATTATGAAACAATTGTTTTGTTTTTCTTTGGATTTTTTTTTTTCTTTCAAACTACTGATGTCATAGGGTATTTATTCTTCTACCCTCAGCATGTTCTGTTCAGGTACATTCGATAAACAACAAAAAGCTGCTTAAAGCTTACAGAAATGATGCACGAATGACTCGTTAATGCGAATTATGTATGCTTCAAACCTCGGCCAGCCATCGGTGCGATTGTAATGATATCACGAACCTATAATAATAACGTGACGTTGGATGCTGAGTTCCTACATCTTCGATGTCAACAATCATTTATCGGAAGCGTGTACCTACTAAGTCCGGATAATATATTGTTGTATGTGTATATAGAAAAGCGCGGAAAAATATTTTTAAAATAGCAGAATAAAGAAAAAGGTAAAGTACCTACTGTTGTCTAGGGCTATTGTCTGGCCTCAAGTGCAATATCCTTTGGTTAAGACTGACCAGCGAATGCGATACAGTCAGACCTTCAGTTATGGATTATACCCAATTACAGCGCTGTGTAGGGGTGGGTTGTGGTTGAAAGGGATAAAAGATACACGTAGGATGGATTATAACTGTATCTTCTGTAGATGAGAATTTTTATTTTTCTTTGTCATATCGGTAATATATGATTAGTTTATCCAAAATGTGAAGACAGTTGTTGGTTTTTTGTGAACAAGTGTTTTTACTATTCGCTGAGCAAAGAGGCTTATGGAATTTGCGACATAAATGAAGAGAACGATACCAGGAATATTTCTACTAGTTTTCTCTCATTTTTTCTTGTTTTCTCACTTTTTCTTTTTTCATATTTTTTCCTATTTTATTTTTTCTTGTTTTTTCCTATTTTTTCAACTGCCAGGAACATTTCTGCTAGTTTTCTCTTATTTTTTCTTATTTTCTCATTTTTTCTCATTTATTCTTATTTTTGCTCTTTTTTTTTTTCATTTTTGCCTATTTTTCCCCATATTTTCCTGTTTTTCTCTATATTTTCAAAACATATAAAAATTATATGCTACATCTTAAAAGAAAAACCTCAAATTTCTCGAAATAATAATAATATATATTTTGCTTTGAAAAAGCTTCAAAAACATAAAATGTTAATAATTAATGATCGAACTAGACCTTATTATTTAATATACACATTTTAAAAGATTTTTTCTTTGAAAAAACGTTGAAAAATAAAAATGCCTCAAGTCCAACACACGAACGTACCAAATTTTTTACCTAATTATCTCTTATACAGAATTCATCTTTAAAAATTCAAAATGGCCGCCAACAATTTCTTGAAAAAATCAAATCAAAATATTATCCGCATTTTTTGTACAATCAAGATGATTTTTGCTGCAAGTGTTCTCACTTTTCACTTAATGAAATATTACATGAAATTAGTAACATGTATAAAAATAATTCCAAAGATCATTTTTGGTACACTAAATCTAAAAACCATTCAGCCAAATAGCTGACGAGTTGAATTAATTTTCTTTTGGTTTCTTTCATATTTACATAATTTCAACTTGTCTATTTAGGCAGGGTTCATGCAGCTTGTAAAATACTTAATACTGCTGTGTGAGAGTATTTCTTATCGACATAAAGTGTCAAATTTTAGTTCGTTTAATCTCATCCGACTCCAACTTCTCCCGGTGAGAAGTCAAAGTACATTATTGTCATCAAAGAGGGTAATATCGGCAATATGGATGTTTCATCAAAATGTTTTGACATCACCTTCACAAAGTATTTGATAAATTAAATAGTGGTATGAGCAGAAGTATAAGAACGTAAACTTTTAATTATCGAGTCACTCAAGTGGAACATTTATGAATTTAGTAGGAATATTATAATACTACAAAAGAAGAATGCAAAATGGTACTAATTCTTTGAGCAGTGGAATATCAGACTAATATTCCAGAAGGCTTTCCTTATTTACAACTGAAACTCATTTTGAAAACCACCTTAAGCTTACTCTCATTAAAATTGAACTGAGAGAGAGCATCAACGAAGCCCACCATTTACTATCGATATAGGAGCAAATGACATTTTCACACCTCCAGTGATGCGCAACAACCACTTCAACTACGTTTTCTGCAGCAGTTTTTTTTCCATAATAATTGCATTTACAACGCAATAGGAGTGGCTGTTTTTTCTTTCTTTGCCTCTAAATATCACCACACTAAGTCCTGCAAAAAAAGTCTGCAAATGTGTGAAAGGAAGAAAAACTTGCCTGACCATTCGAGCAACTGTTAACATTCCAATTAAAGAAACGTTCATTCATAGAATGTAGTAGGTATTTGTAAGATGTTATCAAAAAGTATCGAGTTCATTCGCGAGGTGCATTATTTATCCTGAAGTTATTTTCAACTTCAAGAGTTTTTTTTTTTTGTACTTCTTATTAGCATCAGAGGAATGATCTCTTCCAGCACTCTACCAATTTCTCATTTAATTTATTGAACATAATAATAATTAAATGAACTAACTGCGGATGTGGTGATGATTAATGCGAAGCACTGCTTTTTTTAACGATGAGGAATTGTAGAAAATATTTTGAAAAATCATTTGGAAACAAGTTACTTGAACACTTACCTGTCTCAAGTCAACTTGAGAAAGGGGTAGGCTGACCAAAGTGCATTTCTAGTTCGCACCCATAAAATATAAAGTGCGTTCTGCATGTGAAACGTTTATTTATACATATGATGGCTCATAAACATATTTCAGCTTTAATTGAATTTTTATCTCCGAAGGGCAAAGGTTGAATTGGTTAGAGGAAAATTAAGGTTTTTTTTTTTATGTTGCTCAAAATATTACTTGAATAAGGAGGTACCATTACTGGTTTATAAAATTCCTTCTCTAAATCTCTGCGTCATACCGCAGCAAATAAGTCAGGGATAAAAATTATAGAGCTTCATAACTGACATACACCTAATTAAGAGTCAACTGCAAACATTTAATTTATTAGACTGTGTTTATGCTAGAATTTTAGTTTATATAGTCTTCAAAATATAAACATTGAATTCATGATACACATTGCTGGCCTAAGTCCAAAACCTGCTAAAAATCAATTAGGTGACAAATTATGTAATTGGGTACCACCTAATAATTGGAACTAACTTAATTAATTGGAGGCCATTCAGAATCAACATCATAATTATTATTGGTTCCTATCACCTGAAAATAAATGTTTTCAATATTTTCACGAGAGTGTTTAAAAACTACAAACTCACTAAAACATTTTTACTTATTTTAAAACATGACAAAATTTTCCTTATAATAAGACGTAAAAGAAATATTTACCTGTCTCAATCGGCTGTGACATGATTTTGAATTGATAGGAAAATTGTGTTTATCAACACTATCTTTTAAAATGGACTTTTTTTTTCTATGTGGTGCACTTGAAATGCTACCATCTTGCAGTGTTACTAATTCTTTGAAATAATTTTATGACAATTAATTAAGGTGCAGTGGCGGAGCCAGCTTTTTTCTTAGGGTTGGCCAGGGTGGGCCAAGAAAAATCATTCGAAAATTTTAATATCCAAAAAATTGATATCGAAGCTGATTTTTTATTCTTTTTCAATAATTTCTTATTTTTACTTGTTTTTAATTCATTTCGAAAAATTTTTAGGTGGGCCAGAATTTTTTTTGGGTTGGCCACGGCCCACCCGCTCCTTCCCCATTAGCTCCGCCACTGTTGAGGTGCGGTTCCTTTTGCTCATAATCAATAATTCCTTTTGCTTTACCCTCCCCTAAGTCACCCCTATATTAATGAATTAAAAATAAAATAAGAAAATGCATCTCAAATTATAGACTAACTATATGTACTCATGTGAAAAATTTATTTCAATATCCAATTGTTTACTGTAAAATAGGTAGGTTCTCCTTTAGTATACCTGTCCTTATTTTTCAAGTTTATTCTTCTTCTCCAGACGTTTCCGCAAACAAACTCCGAACAATTAAGGTGAGTAATTAGACGGCTAAGAACCTATCGACAATTTTAAATTAACTATCGATGAATAATTATTTATTTTTAAATCCATTCATTTGCAAGATACGTATACTTACGCGTATGAGCTCATGAAAAAAATAAATAAAAAAAATACAAACATGCCTGTCAAATCGGAACAAGAACAGGAAGTTTTTTTTAAATCTCGTTTTCTTTCTTTGAATCATTTCGGTCGAAACGTGACTGACCATAGGTTACTTGAAATCTGAAAAAAATTTCTTCGATAAACTCATCTTTTACCTTCATTTCATTCTTGATTCTAGCAGAAGATCGTTATTGATGGTATTGGTAATTAAATATGGGTTTTTTTCCTACAAATTAAGGGTATATAATTAATAAAAGCAATTTTGTCTAATGAATGAATCAAACTTAAATATAGGATAGTGTTTATTTATTATTTTTTAATCGATATAATATATATGTACTCTTGAGTTTATGCAAAATGTTTGTAATTTTTGATAGGCACTTGCAATCAATTTTTTTTCTTTTTTGATTAATAACCCGACAATTTTTTTTATTATGAACGAGTTATAGAGAAAAGTAAGTAGTCTGCCAATAAAATTATTATCGAGCTATTTTATGGCCTCAAGGTTTTTCGTTATTCTGTTGAGGTGTGCTTAAAATGTCCAGCCTGATATAAATCAGCAATATTCCAGGATTATAGTTTATGACGTGCGCATCATTTTGTAGAATTAATTGCAGGCGATGATCTTTATAATGATTATTCTCAAAATTCAATATGTATGAAGAAAGCTTGTAGCTGACATGAGGTCTTGGAGCAGAATGTGTGAGTTAGTTGTATTATGATAAAAATAGCAAAAATTTTGGCTTACCAGGAGTGTAAAGCTATTCGGTGGGCAAAATTGGAACGGGTAAATGCTGGCTCATAAATAATCCAGTAGTTAAATCTGAAGAACGAGTTGACTCCTGTTTTTGTAATTAGCCTCAGACAGCCAGTAATTTCGTACAGCCAACACGGCTTAAGTCTCTCAATGGCTGTTGGGGTTGCTCATGCTTTTAGTCGTATAAAAATCTGGTTCAATTTGAGATGTACACTTTAGTGACTCTGGTGGATTACTTTCAGAATCAACTATTAAAAATGACGTCACGTTGATTTAAACTATACAGTACTTTATTCAAACAATTATACGATTCTGCGCATGCGCAACTTCAACTGCTTCTTGAGTAACTCAAGCAATTTTGACTACATTAGTCTGTAAGGTAGTGATAGCTTGTTGGCTGTCCAGGAATAGATGATTCAAGGGTCGAACTAGGTAATAGATAAGGAATTTTGCAGACTAAGAAATGATTAAAATAATATAATAGTGAATGGAAGTTGATGAAATCAAATTTGAAATTAATAACTTTAGGATGAAAAATGTCTCGGTGGACCAGGAAAAGTACCTATTTTTCACATGCCTCAAATCGAGCCACTTATTCTACAAGCCAGTCTTCACATATTGGTCTCTTTGAAGTGATTGATTTTTGAAAAATTATTTATTTACCCAACTGGCTTAATCACTTGACCGGAAATTATGAAATAAAGATGAGCTATTTTGTTGACTTCAGTAATTTTTTCTCCAGTTTTATTGAATTCTTTGAAACCGATCTATACCAGAAAATTCCATTTGTAATGCACAAAGAATGCAGTAAAATGTAATCTTATTTTCAGGACAGTCTACGCGATTTCATGTTGAAGTGTGGATATTTTTCAGTACATCTAAATTTTATGTTCATAATTTTTCATTATTTTAAAATATTCACAGAACCGGAAATAATTATACTGGTCAAAGTGGAACATATCCATGTCATTTCTCTTATAAGTTGTCCTGCTGAGCTTACAGGAGATATGGATGCATGACAAATTATTCCATCTCCTTTACATTTTACGCGTATTTAAAATTTACTAATTTTTAGTTTCATTAAATGAGAACATAGAAGGTCGCCAGAATGTGGAGCGTAACATTGAACCTGCCGAATTCAAGCAAATGTGAAAATTTTTCCAATCCATTTAATGTGCGATAAAATTTTCAAAAAAACCTGTTTCACAATTTTGTCCAGCTCATAAATCCATTATCATGATCACTGCCTCGGCTTCACACTTTGAGTTTATCATTTCGACAACCTGTTCACATATTATCACGAGGAAGCACCTGGTATGACTTATTATTTACTAATGTGTACATTCTAAAAACGCGTATCTGAGGTGACAGAAAGGGTCATTAAAAAGTGTTACAGAGCTGGTCAAATGTGCCACATTCGAGTGATCGATAAAATGTCAAAACTCTCTCTTTCTCTCCCTCTTTTACATTCTGCTAATAAAGCCTAAAATTTGTTATTCGAACAAGCTCTGAGCTCATCAACGTCAGGAAGTACAACTCCGTGACATCATTTTTATACTCCTTTATAATTTATCTGACGCGAGTAAAATGAACGTGCAGTGAATAATAATCGACAACGCATTGCTTGGTCAAGGTTATATTGGTTCGGATCATATACCTGGAAAATAATTTTTTTTTCTGTCGAAATTTTGTTAATGAATTTTAAGAATCAGCTAGGCAAGCGGAGGAGGCGTTATACTAAATCATATAATCATAGAGAGTGAACGAAAAAAATAAGGAAAAATTTTTGCACGTTTTCTGTTACCTTGAACTTCTGTATAACCTGCCCATATACATATAATGTCTCTATATAACGGTGGGAAAAGCATTTGAGATAGGAAAAAGCAATAAAACTTGCGAAAATGTGGGCATTTGTACGCATCTTATAACGTGGCCATTTAAAGTACATGATTTTATTTAAAAAGTACTCAGAGGTAGACTTGAAAAGGAATGTGGAAACTAAAATTACAGGCAAATCTATGAGGAGTATTACATTCTCTCATGAAAAAAGTCAACTTTTCACAGGTAGATTTATGAACGGCACTATAAATTCTTTCGTGAAACCAGAAATGTGAAATTTTCACTCTATTTTCAGCAATTTTGACAATGACTCTCTCCTGAGAGTAGATATTCACATTCAAGCTGCATCAAGTTTCTTATCAACTATAATGACCTTTTTTTTTGCATGGGTTGATATTTGAGGCTGCAATTACCCTCAGAATTTTCTTCCATCGAGGTAATACTAGAATAAAGCTAGATAGTAATTGGAATTTCGCACCTAACTCAGATTTACTTTAGAGAAACTAAGTCAATGTGTAAATCATGGGAGACCTATGCATTAACTGAGAATGATTTTTCTAAAACATGATAAGTCCATTCTTATAAGTTTTGAGATTTTAGTAGGTAAAATTTACTCTGGTATTGACTGTATCAGTTAGTCTAACAATATTTCAAAATTAATAGACATGGACTTGGTATATTATGTTTTGTTTCTCAAACAACTCCCTTTCTATTACTTTCCTTTTCTCTCTCAATTTTTTTTTATTATTTTACATTTATCTCTTTTGCTTCAAAATAAATTTTGTTGCAGAGTTTATTTGTGGCCTTTTGCGGCCGCCAGTTTTGTTAATCTTTAGATATAAATTAATCATGAATGACTATAATAGAATATTATATTAAATCTATGGTAGCTTTAAGAATCATTATAAACTTATTGAACTAATCATACTGAACAAGTCATTTTGTAATAGAAGAAGTTATTGGATATTTAATGAAAACATTGTTTGATTGCACTCAGTGCCGTATTACCCGCAAGGCACATGAGGCACGTGCCTCGGGTGCCAAATTTTTAGGGGCGCCAAATTTTCAGCAATTTAAAAAACAAAAAAAAAAAAAAAAAGAGGAAAGAGGAAAAAATCAATTTGTACGTAGGTACTGAATCAAAAGCAAACTGCAAAAGACGAAAATAATATGAAGACGATAAATGAAAAATGAAAAAATACTAAAGAAAAATCGAATTTTCTGTATTTTTGGGTCAAAACTAAATTTTTTTTATATGGGGAGGGAAAAAAAAATCCAAGGACCCCCCCCGTCCTAATAAGGCTGGCACAGGAGTGCCAAAAATTTTGGTGCCTCAGGGCGCCAGAACCCTGAATTATGCCCATTGGTGTATTGAAGAATCGTAATTCTCATAGTAAGTATAATATGGGCTTTAGTTATTTAGCTACTTTATTGAGAGAATCAATCAGCGTAATTTATATTTAAATTATGATTCAGAAGAATCGTAATTCTCATAGTAAGTATAATATGGGCTTTAGTTATTTAGCTACTTTATTGAGAGAATCAATCAGCGTAATTTATATTTAAATTATGATTCAGAATATTGACAGTAGGTGGGCTCGAACTTGAGACTTTGAGATAGCAAAGCGGAGCTTTCAGTTACTACTCCAACCAGACCCCTAATGAAGAATATACTCAAAGCTTACCCAAATAATTTTGCAGGAATAATAAAGTGCATCTTGATAGAAAACGAATGGAATGCATATGAGTTACCAAAAATTTTGGTTCTTCATTCAATTTTTCTAGTTGATTTCTTTTAATCATAAGGTCTATAATTGCCTTTACTATGATTATAAAAGAGAAATTTAAGTTCTGCTGTTCAAGAACCTTCATTCTTTGACCAAATATTTTGTGAGCTTGATGATGTTAAGTGAGTACCTAGTCTATTCTAGTTTGTAGCGATTTTTCAAATTTCATGCTTCTAAAACCTACCTATAAGTAAGATGATAATTTCTTGGCATATTATTTTATGCATTACAAGTTTTGGTTTCAGATTCTTCTTAACTATGATAATATCAGAAACAATTTTCGTGATCTATGTTAGTAAATATTTCTTTTCCGTCTTGCTAAGAATTTCTGCTGTATTGGTGTTCTACAATATTACATTGTAAAGTCATTCCATTTTAAAATAAGGTCTAATTTTTTTGTATCATTAGCCCACTAAATTTTGGCTTCTCACTTTTATGGGCATACCCATTTATACTCATCGGAAGGCATTCACAATTGCCCTATTTTTCCTGCAAACCTTTATTTCAACACATAAAAATTCTTTATTTATTACTTGGGTCAGCCGCATATTTATCCGCTAATTCACAATAAGTCTCACATTTCAGTCGACTCGAGAGAATAACTTTTTTTGCTTCAGGTCTAATAAAATTTTAGCACAGTGTATTCTTTGCCAAAAAAAAGGGGTCAAATTTCCAAGTCAAATAAATCCATTTTCATTTTCAAATATACTTTCATTTCAACAAAGTATCTATGTCCGTTATTTAGGTTTCTTTTCAACAAAGTGTTGAAAATGGAAAGTTAAATAAATTGGCCCTCACTCATGCCCCTAGAATTGAGCCTGAAAATTTTTTCGCATATACAAACAGCTTCTTATACCTAGGTTCGCTGAAAGATTATAAATTGTGTAAATATTTATTACTCCTTCTGGTACGACTATGAACTTATGTATAGGCTTTTTATAGCATTTTGTAGGTACTTTGCACTTCTAACCTCACAGAGTTCATTGTCTATGCCTACAATCAGGAGAAAAAAAAAAAACAGAAGTGTTTTATCGTATTTTTTTGCAATTAGCTGAAGAAAAAAAAAAGCTTTTACCGGTTTTTCTGCAACAAATAACCATTCGGTAACTCGTCTATTATTTTAATCTCAATCTATACTGTATATTTTAACACATTTTCCAATGACCAAGAAACTTGTTACCTACATTTTTTCTGCACATTTCTACGATACCGTTAATGAAAATAACGGACCCCTTGGGGGCGGAGGGGGGTCGATGACGATACAACTGCTGTGTACAATATATCGAAGGCCAATCAAGAAAATTACTGGAAATATCACGTAACTACAGGTTGTTGATCTGGTTTTAATTGTTGTCTACAAAGGTCTTATGAATTATACGACACATATACTGACATATTCCTAGTGACCTGAAATCAATCACTTTGGTTCGAACTCACTCACCTATATCGAAATTATTATGCTGGATGTACAGTTATATAGCAAAGATCCACTCCTCCGTGATTTTCAAGCCTAAACAAACTATTTTTATGGACGATTGTCGTCATGTCACATATCCATTTCAACACGCAGAAAATAATTACCAACTATATTCGTATTCGTTAATTAATCAAAGAACAGTCTTGAAAATATGTGCTGGTAAAATATTTGTGTTCCAGTCTTCTTGGCAGTGGGTGTAATATTTCTCTTCCTGTGGGTTTTTATTTAGATTTTCTTGTATGCCTGGAGTAAAGCAAGCTGATTTTTATTAATTAAAATGCATCGTCGTGTGAGCTGCATACAAGGTGAACCATATCTACAGTGATTATAAAATACACGGGGAATCCAAAACGGAAATGCGACCTTAGGGTGAAAAAAAAAATTTTATTATATTTTTTTACTATTATGTGTTCTACATTTAAATAATATAGTACTGGATAGTCAGCACACTGTCTTGTCCTTAAAGACCAGCTCTGGAAATATTGCTAAGGCGTCTCAGGTGCATGCGCAGAACAACAAAATCGAATAAAATCCTCGATTTACTATTCGATGGCACAATGCAAAAAAGTCGTATCTCCATTTTTACTTAATTTTGCTGGTCATCGAAAAGAAAGTTTTGAATTGCTGCCATAAAAAAACTAACCAATCAAACGAAATCTGGTGGCTTGGTTATTATTCTCTCAACTCTCTAGAATCTTATTAGTGACATTCATTGGTAAAATATTTGAAAATAAGGCGAACAACTAAGTAAATCAAGACAAAAATCAACGTATCTTTTGAGTTTTCACGAATTATAAATCCTGTATTCATCTCCACCACTTTTTAATTTTTGACAGAGCAAAAAAGTCATACCTATTCACTATTCTTCATGAAGAATAGAAGTCGTATATTCACTACTCTTCGTAAAGAATATTAGAGAATAGTGGATAAGTACGACTTTTTTGCACTGTGAAAATTCAAAGGGTGTGATAAAGGATAGTTTTTATAAATCTATTCTATTTAAAAAGTATTATTCAGCTATGAAAATGATTCTTTCTAATTAACGGAGTACAAAATCACCGATCCATTGACACCAAAATGTCAAAATCACCAAAAAATGGAGATAAGACTTTTTTGCATTGTGTCATATCGATTTTCACCTAGGCGAGAGTCAGGTTGGCAACCCTGTCCACTCCATAGTCGACCTTTGTCGACCGTTTCTGTGCCAACCATGAACCAACATGTATTCAAAGTGTCAATTACTAATATACTGATTATAGAACACCTTGTATAATAAGGCTGTCCGAGGCAAATAAGTATAAATACATTACAAAATGCTTCTCATTAGGTATTCTTCTAATATTTATCAATTCTGGTATTTTTTTCAACTTCTTGGTAAAAAAATCGGTTTTAAAAAAGAAAAGGAAATTTTTTCAAAGAAATCATACAAGTTCCGTTAACCCCTGGTCTATTTACTGGATATAATTTATTGAGGTATTTGCAAATTGCAAAAAAAAAAAATATAGCCCCATTGGATAGGCATATTTTTCTCTTCATTTTTTCAGCATAATTCTGGATGTGCACAATTTGTCCAACATGACGAGAGTACAAATCAGGGCGTGGCAAAATAATGGATTTTCTTTAAAGTTAATTATTGTTTCGGATGTGACGAGTTACACCTTTCTGTACGTTTTTACCTTCATTTTTTTGTGTGTGTATGAAAGATAAAATTTAATAACTAATTCGTTATTCGATTACATTTCAGGTGATGAGATGTCGGTGAACTCTCAAGTGCAGTGAAAAAAGGAAGGAAATCTATCTAGAATTGCAGTCAGGTGGGTGTACGTGGATTAATTCCTCGAATAATCTTTTCCTTCGAGATAGACGGATTTTACAACAGATTAAATAATACCTTCAGTGATTAGCATTTAGTGGCTGAGGAATTACCTCACATAATAAATGGTTTGAAAATGCTTTGAGGTCGAAACGGTAACATTGAAAAATATGGTAGGTAGGTGAATCGAGAGAAATTTTCTCATCTGAAGGATACTTAATATGGACAGGTGACTCACACTAAGTCCAAAGATGTTCGTCAGTTTTGCTTTGGGTACAATATTGTTTTTGTAAAAATGACTTACGTGTAATAATTTTGGAAACAAATTACAAGAACACTATGAAGTGACTTAATAAACGAAATGATTTGCATTTTATCAATGGAATATAAATTGATGTCACGAACTGGAATGTTTTTCTTATATTTTAACAGTTCTGATTCATTCGAATAGAAATAAGTACATCTTTAACTTTTAATTACCAAAAATGAATTTACAATCATAGGGCTCGAGAAAATATGTCAAAATCAAGGTATTTTGAAAACAATGACGTCAAAAGATTTATATGAAAACCAGAATGCACGTAAATAAATTTGCAATATTGAGAAAAAAATTCTAGAAGAAAAAAAAAAATGAAAAAAAAACATAGATCTCGTTATCTTTTTAATACCGATGCCTCGTTTCGAACAATTTTTTATTTTTTTTATTATTCGTACATCAAGAGGACACGTATTCGAATATGCAGGTTTTCATGGAGTTACGTTATATGCTTTTTTCATTACACAAAACTGAATGAGATTTTCTCGTTGAGCTATAGAATGATACCATAACATATTTCTGTAGATCTGGAAAGTACGTAGCTTAAAAGCCCGATTTACAATGGGACTATTGCTTTTGTCTTTTGGCTGTTTCTTTTATTCATAAACCGATCTAATAAGTGAAGAAAAAGTAATAAAAATAATAAAATTGCTTCGTATCAGCTTGATTTAAAGAAGCAAAAAAACGAAAGACAAAAGCTATACATATAATAATTTCTATTGAAAACCAGGTTTCAATATGAATTTGGAAATATCAAGGATAGGTTTAAACAGGATAAGCAAGAAATCTGAACAAAATATGTGAACAGTGTTATGCAAGAAGAGGATAAGACCACATTTTTTTTTGAAAACTGAGTTTTTCTAGAGTTTAATTTTATATATTGAGTCCTCCCTGTTGTAAATGATATCATGTCCCAAAATGCAATAGAAACACTGAGAAAAAGGACTTCAAAAATTGAAGTGCTATGCAAGAAAAGGATAGATTTTTTGAAATTTAACACTAGAAAAACCAGGTTTTACTCGATTATTCGAAAGACCAGGTGGCGTCGTATGACACAAGTCAGAGGCTCTCAAAATATTGGTCCTTTGAAACATCCATCTCAAAATTTTGAGTGGCGTCGTATATGACGCCACCTGGTATTTCTAGTGGTTATGTCATCTATAATATGCAGAACACCGTATCTAATAGTCTTAAACGACCTGTACCAGTATACTCCTCATTTAGAAGGAAAAATCTTGGGTGCTTAGAAAAAGAATGAAAACAATGAAAATATAGTTCACCAGTTACAGCATAATGCATTAAAATTAATGAAAACAATAATAAGGAAATACGCAATGAATATATGAACTACAAGATGAGAAAATAGTGAAAATTGGAATGTCAACAAAGTGAAATGTAGAAAAATGTTACCAAGAAATGAGACTGGCTGGTGAGGCCAATCACCTCTGAGCACAGGTGTCTATTAATGAAGGAAACAATCCACCTGTTTGCAGAATAACTACAACATAAATAACTTTAACCAAGGTTCAAGTAATACTTCCATCTAGAATTTAAAAAACAACATGTACATACAATCTACTCTGTAAAATAGACTTTAATCCCTTTTTTGGTTTCAAAAATAAAAAAATTTCACTGCTTCAGCATGTACCCTTCAATTTTTATCTCAGTCATTTCCTTTATTTACTTTTGGCACTCTAAAGTGGCTCGTAATGACACCGAAATCGAATTCTTTGTATTTGCGTCCTTGTCACGGTTCACATCTTCGGGCTTCTGTTTATGAAAAAAAAAATAAAATGATCTGCATATATATGTCAGCGTGTGGACACGAGACGGAATGCCAGTGACAAATTAAAAGAAAAAGTATACGTCCATTAGACTGACATTTGGTGGAGGCGGTTGGCCAGTATAAAATGAGTACCCAAGTTTAGTGGATCAGTAGAGCTATAGACTTGGAGAGGAAAAAGGTGGAAAAAAAATTAAATACAGGTCTACAAAGGTTCGATAGTGTTCCGGAGACAATAATAAACAGTAACCTGAAATAAATTATAAATAGTGTTTACAATCATCATGAAAATAGGTTACGCCTTGGACAGGAATGATGCCAATCGACATTAGCTGTACAGCATTACAAATCTGGTAATTTAGCAAATTTATTCCAACCACGCTCTAAAATTTTTTTTTTTACTCTCATGCTGTATGTAAACAGACGTTGTTTGGGGTTCACCCTACCTTTAAAATTACAATGAAAAGAGATTGCGGAAGTAAATACCTGGAATCCTGCGAATGAGAGACATACTTCGATTTTTTTGCTCAATCCATTTCATGTATCCTCCATAACATATGTCTAGTCGGATACAAGTTCATGGTGAATTTAAATGAGTGTATGTTTTTTTTTTTACCAGTTGCACTTATGCAAATTTGTGTCTCGTGTCTACCATTAACCAAAATTAATGTTTTGACTTTTACAAAACATAGAAGCGACGATTTTGAAGATGATACCTCTCACTTTTTATCGACGATTTTATTTACGCGGTTACGATGGAGGGAAATCAATTCGATGATAATTGGCTTTTTGAAATCATATTATTACCTCTACAACTGAAGCAAGCAGTCGGTATTGAATGTTATATTTTTGAGAATATAACTGAGAATTTTGATTATACTTTAGGAAGAGTAACTTTTAGAGGAATTATAGACTACATAGTAGTCATGAGATGAAGTTATTATTGCTATGACTATTTACGTCTGGGTAACTACTGATTCAGATTTCCATTTTATGTACCTACCAACTTATTTATGGTTTTAGTTGAAGATTGGGTAGATCTTAAGAAAACTCATTTTTACAGGCCTTAGAAATCGATATTTTATTCCGAACGAATTTTTTGAAAAACAAAGTTCAGTTTTTATCAAGAACTCAGAATTATAGTCATGGTTTTGCTTGTATATCGCCGGTTTCCTTTCCGTAGGAATTTTTGAAGGGTTGGAAAAAGAGGGTCCACTATATGCATTTTAGGCGACAAAAATTTTAGAAATAACCTGCTACCACATCATATTAGATGGAAGAGGGGTTTTCCTATAATAGCTGTAGCCTTCACGAAGAGTTGTGAAGGGAAAGATGAATTCTCTTTTATATCAATTGTACGAGTATATAAAAAAGATTCATTTTCAAATCAAACTTGATGCATACAACTTTTAATTTTGTTAAATAAAATACTAAATTCAATTTGTAGCTCATTTTGTGGCTTATTTTGTAGCTCAGTTGGAGCTCATGTTGAGGCTCATTTTGTAGATCATTTTGTAACTCATTTTGTGGCTCATTTTAAGGCTCATTTTGTAGATCAATTTGTAGCTCATTTTGTAGCTCATGTTGTGGCTCATTTTGTAGATCAATTTGTAGCTCATTTTTTGGCTTATTTTGTAGATCAATTTGTAGCTCATTATTTTGGCTCATTTTGTCGCTCAATTTGCAGCACCTCATTTTGTAGAGTGAATAATAAACATTATTTAAGCTTATTCACGAGTATGATAAAAAATGAAAGGGAAAAAAAATGCTTGAAAGTGTTTTCAACATCCTATTCCCATCTTCTCGAGGTTCAATGAATTTATTTCGTATCTCTTTTGAAAAATCAAATAAATTGTTATTTTATCTTCTACTTGCACGTTTATTTAATTTAATATCTGGTAATGTATCTACACTCATAGACTCGGTGGGTACTTATCACTTACTGAAATAGGTACGTGCTCGAGACCAAAGCACCATATCCATTCTATTATCTAGATTAAGTAATTTGTTGTACAATTGTGTCCACATTATTAATCGGTATCTTCCTCGAAAATATGTTACCTACCGTGAACTATATATTGCCAACACAACCTTCTCCATCCCTGGTTAATATACGATAATATGAACCAATTTTCTGGCGCCATAAATTGCATCTGTGAAAAATGTTTAGAATTGAAGACGTAATAACGTTTGTAGATTATAAACCATCCATGACATTGTGAATCCATTGCTGCCTCCAGCCTCTTTAGTGAACGATTTTCCGACCTAGCATAGTACATCGGTGTGAATCAGCTAAAATAGGAAATAAATAAATACAATAAATCATCGTTGTAAACTAATATTAGCCGATGATACCACTGAAAGAAAAGTAATAGCTTGCGATTTTTTTTTTCTTTTAGCATTCTTTATCGCTCATGGATACCTATTAGATTAGAGTTGCCGAACGTGCGATTAATTTTCCCATTATTAGTTTCTTCTTCTTTTTCTTCTTTTTTGTAATCCTTGTCATAAATACCAAACTGTAAAACTTATGTATTTTTTCTTACAATAGCCAACTCAAGTTGTGTTAGAAAAAAATTGAGGAAATACACGATGACAGGTTTATGAAAATATTTTAATGTAAGTTATAGATTTAATAATGCACGCAAGTCATAAAAATGAAGAAAAGCAGATAACCTCTAAACTAGGTATCTGTATAGGCCTAAGTGGGCCATTGTTGGCTAATTTAAAACAAATCATAAATCATCCGAAACAGTAGTTATAGAATTGATAACTTAAGTCATTAAAAATCTACTTTAAAAATATGATTCAAGAAAAAGGAATGTATTTTTATGAACTTTTAAACTTTACAAGATACCTGCCAATAACCATCCAAGAATTTTGGTTCCTTAAATATTTTAAAAATCTATAGCTATAATATTGAAATAATGAAATTGATGACAAACACCCTAAAAACATCTTCTTGGTACAACTTTTAGTTTGACGACTTAATATCTAGCATACCAGGGACTAACATCATAAATTATAAATTATGTTTTAAAGTGGTTTTTTAAAGGTCAATTCATAGAAATGGAGCTATTTGTACTCTTATCGCTGTTGGTATTTTGGAATTATTTTTAGAAAATTCCATAAATGTTAGAAATTCTGACTATATTTCTGAAATACTAAATTTATTTTCCTTAATTAAAAGAAAATTTTTCTGAAAATTCCAATTTTCGGTATGGTGTACAGTTTCTCCATGCAGGTTGAGTGTATCCAAAATCCAAATATGAATTTTGTTGACTTTTGTTTGTAAAAAAAAGTAGTTTGATTGGCTATGGTATTGAACTGCCCCTGAGTTGAATGAACAATAAAATTATAGGTCTTATTTTCATCAAGATATTATCTCACCTAATTTTACAAATACGATTTAAAAAAAAATATTTTTAAAACGTTGAATTATAATATGTACCTATTTTAGAATTACATTTGTGAAATTAATTTAATTATTCACAATAATTTTTTTACCGAATATTTAAAAAATATTTTGACACTGTTATTTTTATTTATAATATCATTTCTGTAGTAATATTAAATCAGAATTTTAATATAATTAAATTATTTTAGAAATAAATATTTTTAGCATTTAAAAAAAATGTTATTCCTGTTCTTGAAAAGGAAGTATTAGAAAAAAAATCTCTCAAACTCATTAGAAAAGCTGTCTGAATGATATTGGAATTAATCGAGGATAGCCACAAAAATTTTCAGAACATTTGAAATAATTTAAGACTACTTTTACCATAATTCAAGCATTTGAAATTTTCTTTTCAAATATTTCAAAACATTCGACTACGTATTTCGAAGAGGCTTTTTGAAAGCCAATGTACTGCGATATCATGAATGAATAAGTCAAAGTTGAACATGACTTTATAATGAAACTTTTCGTCAAATATATTTAAAAAAAAAAAACAATTTCTTAAAAACAATATGCTGCACATCAACTGTTTGAAGTTTTCATAAAGATGCGTACTACCTATTTATAATTATTAACTTCCATACTTTTTCTTCGAGAATTTAAACAATAATATTGCGCAAAGAAAAGAAAAAAAAAAGAAGAGAATAAAGTACATGTTTCTAAGATCAAAATATTATTATTTATTGCAGGTACCATTTACCAATCTAAGAAAAAAATACGATTAATAATCAACTAATAATAGATTCATTGTGAAAATTATTAATTTTTCTGCACAGTGATAGGAAAAAAACAGCAATCAATCGACATCCTATATATTTCCCAGCACAGTATATAAACAGTATTTAATAATTTAATTTTCGTTTTCGTATGTTCCACAAAAATTATTAATTTTTAAATTTTTGATTTTTAATTTATCGTCATAGTGAAGATGCTACAGAAAATAGTTATATACCATTAGGCTTCTGAGAGAGTATAAACGAGAATATTGATCTAGTATAAATAATCAATTCATATTTTTTAGTTTATTGAAGAATATAGACGCTTAAAATTTTTTCAAAGTAAATAAGAGATCTGAGATTGGTAGAAGATGAGAATCAATAGTAATTTTTTTTTTGAAAATCACATCAACCCAGATGTTACAAGTTAAATCTGGAAAAACATTTGACAGACGAAGACGTAATATTTACGATATTTGTAATATAAAAAAAAATTATCATGCAACGAGCAAATTTTGTTTGAAAAAATTTCCTATTGATGATTTAACTGTCAGTTATGTTCAACTCCTCGCCCCTAATGATGAAATGAAAACATGGCAGTCATTAAAACGTGCCTTTAATAATGCATTTTTATTTGTCATTGAGAATGCAATTTTATAATTAACATCCGCGATGGCTGTATCGCACCAGAGTGAATTTTATTCCTAAGTACTATAACTTTTCTCTTTTCCGCCATTTCCTACAACAATAACTTAATTGAAAATTAAATTGTCTCGTTTCCAGGAGAAATTAATTTATTGGCCTCTAAATGTAGAAGGCAACAAAACGAATTCAAGTTAAAAATTTTTTTATGAATAAGGTAATCTTCATTTCCGGAAATTTACAATATTGCACATGAACGACCTTGAAAAATTTATATTTGAAAAATGTGAATTCGGAAAATTGGAAGGCAATGGAGTATATTGTAGATTCTTCATTAATTTGATAATTTTCTAAAATAGAATTATCTTTCAGCCTCATTTGCAATGGCCTTTTTTGATTTTTCAAAATAAACAAATACGAAGTAATTTTATTTTTGTTATTTTTTCTTCACGCTGATTGGTTCGAGAAAAGCAAAAGCAGCAAACAATTAAAAATGAGGCTTTATAAATTCAACACTTCTTTTAGTTGAGAATGCGATCATAAAAATTGCTAATTGTTATTTCGTTGTGCACTTTTATGCTTGAAAAATCCACTCATTAACATGAGTTTTCAATTTTTATCGTTCTCTTTTCCCAAGGAAGTGTCTTCCGAGAACCTAATTAGAAATTTTACATTGGATATTATATTAAATTTTTTTCTTACTGGTATCTATTTTATTTATAGCAGCTGTTTATTTTATTTACGCACTATTATTGGATATGCAGTCAATTTTTATTTGAAGAAAATGAAGTAGTGAGCAAGAAGTGGATAAGTACCTTCGTTTCAAAAATTGAGTTCTACTAAGGTTTGATAATTGTACATATCAAGCCCTACAGCCAGGAAAAAAAAATTTGAAAATATATTATCTCCAAAAATACAACCATCGTTGAGAAAATAGATTTCAAAGTTGACGTGCTACATGAAAAGGCTACTATGTGACAGAAAAGTTTTTTTTTAATATGTATTTGAAAAAGTGGACACATCTCTTTTTGGCTTATCGCTGGTCAAATTAATAATATTCCAATTAATTATTGATTTTTTTAAATCTACTTTCTTCCTTGACTGCCTTCAAATATTGGTTAGGCAACTTATCTTTGATGGAGGCTAGTTTGATAGAGTTCCAAAACGAAATTGTTTTTCAATTCCGTAAAATGCATTATTGGACCTAGATCCTAGACATTACTTGAAGGTACTGCAGGTCAATTAAAGGCTGGCTTTGATTATCATGTAAATGAAGATATAAATATGCATATTGGATATAGAGGTTTTGGTGTTTTTGGTAGCAGTGAATACAAACCGGAAACTTTAAAGTTGGATACTCAAACAAGAAGAATGGCTAAACAAACAGGTGATGATAAAGTACTGACCTATTGTAAATTGTTAGTTTCAGCATAAAATACTATTAATTCATTTTATTATATTTTATTTAACTAGGTACATTATTGACAAAATTGTAATTTTCTTCCCCTATTGGAAAAAATAATTTTGTTTTCAAAAACAGCTGGAAATCGAAAATGACGTCATACAAGCTTTGTTTACGTTTCGTGGCCTCGTGGGAAATCTCGAGAGAAATTAGGAAATGATCGAAACCAAAATTGTTATCAGTTGCATTACTGATTACCCGTGTAAATGTATGAACATGAAAATATAAACTGAATTTCCGAATTCCGATTTTTCGTAAGTCATTACTCACATTAGTAAGTAATTCTTAATTCATTTTAAATTTCAAATATTCCGTATTATTTTTGATTCTGAATTTATTGATAGGAGCTATTGGCCTCTTGCTTGTTTGGTAAAAGATCTAAAATTGTCGATGCGAGAATTCAAAGCCAACGAAAGTCGTGAAAATGGAGCAGGATGGACAGTGTTTGTTGGATTTGCCAACTGTTGTAAGTAAAAGAATCTATTCTCGTTTAATAAAATACTCTCAATACCAAATGAAATTTGTTGAAGAATTCATGGTACATCTTTCATTTACAACAGGTTATCGAAGAAATTCTACTGTATCTTGTTCTACCTGATCGAAAGAATATTCGACTGACGTGCAAACAGCTGTATGAATTGTGCAACTCCGATAGAATTTGTAGAAATGAAAAAATCGTCTTGTCTAAATGTGAGGATTTCACGAGTCATTTGTGCATGAAGCCAGAGCCAGCTTTGTGCAGCATTGGTCGTAGTTACTATAATTTGGTGATAAAAGAAGAAGAAAGATCGCAGAAACGGAAAAAATTTTCAATTTTGCCATTTTTCGAACTAAATGGCACTAAAGTGCGCTCACTCGAGATTTACGAACGTGAATTCTCTACTAGATTACTTGAAACTCTGATCAAGCTGTGTGAAGGCTTATGTAGCTTAACTTTATTGCATGGTCTGTATTTTGGGTTTGATTCCTTCACACTTAAACCACACTCTATAACCCGACCAAATGTTACTTTCCTGAAGGTGGTATTACCAACTGAAATGCGGTCTGATTACGTTCATCGAATGTTTTCTATTTTTCCAAATGTGAACCATTTGGATATTGAAATATGGGATAAACCGGATGATGAAGATGATTATGACCGTAGTGACCAGGAGATAGATTACAAAACAACTCAACTATGTACGACTATTCTTGAAGATATAATTGAATTGGGTTGTAAGTTGAACTCTCTCAAATTAAATATTCCAACCAGTCAGTTGATTGCCAGAACATCACAATTTGTAAGAGCCCTGCCAAAGTGAGTTTTCTGCATTTTAGAGCATGAATAATATTATCGTCGATTATAATGTATATTATTATGCATGTTACTTGTAACTGATCACAAAACAAAAAAATGGAAAAAAAGAAAGAGAAGACCGATGCACCAGAACACAAATTTTTCTGGAGAGCTATTCAAAATTATTGTCTCCTAGTTTATGTATTTTCTTGTGATCAGTGAGGTTTTTAATCGCTCAAAAAATTTTTCGAACTTTTTTGATTCAGCCATTTCAAAGGGCGTAATATATTCATTAGTCATATTGAGTCAGAAAATGAAAATTCATTTCTCAATGCCTTTTTTTTTTTTTTTTTTTGGAGCATGTTATAATAACACATCTGTAAATCTGATACCAAAAACGGGTTTTCAAAACCAAACGGCCATTTTTTTTTTGTCTCCATTTGTGATGCGAATAACTATGCTCCTGTTCAGGATAAACAATTGAAACAATTTTTAGTTGCAAGTTTAACTGTAGAGGAGATGATCTGGAAGACGAAGGATTGAATTGACTGTTTCTCAGTGTCTGTATAAAGAGAACCTTTTGCAACCTATAATCTGGCTACGTAAAAATGTGTTAGACTATTAATAATTCAACGTATTGAATTTGATATTTTTTTTAATTTGGATAAAAATGTAGAAGAACAACCAAAGTCCTTAATTCACCATAACAATCCTAAATAAACTTGAGTTTCCTATCACTTTCCCCAGGCTTATGATCAAAGTGCACCAAAACAACTCAAGTCCAAAGCAGGTTGCCACGTCATAACAACGCGTAGGGTGGTTCTGGAAAATTATTTATGCTGGACATACACATGTTATATCTAGTAGAATAGTTGTCTAACCACATTTAGCGAGGCAAAGTATTTTATCAGCGCACTATGATATTCATATGTTTTTTTTTGGTTTCCTGAAAAAAGTGATTTATGTTGTATTGCATCTCACCAGTTCATTTATAATGTAATAATTTATTAGGTATAATGTTGAGTCGCATATTGATAGACCTAGTGAAGTCGAATGATAATAGTATTTAGATGAGGCAATTATGGAGGATAGTTGAGTTTGATTTTAAAGTCAGTTTGATATACGAGTAGACTGATGAATTTAATGAAATCAATGAATCAGTTCTGTTAGCTTCTAACTAAGTCTTCAAATATTGTCACGTTGAGCGTGATAAAGATAATCCTCCTTAGCATTGGGCATTGGCGTTACTTCATGAATGCCTGCCACTACAATTGTACCTTTATAAATTTTAACGCTGACCCTGTATTTATTTATTTATTTATTTATTTATTTATTTTTCTAGTTTGAAGGATTTCTCCTTACACGTGGATGATACAATAATGGTTGAACCAGAAAAGTGGTTTTCATGTTTCTCGAACCTCGCATCATTAGAATTATTCAGTTGGAGAGGCTTTTATCTAGAGCATCCACCTGATATGACTTTCTTGTTGAAAAATACTAGACTAAAGCGTCTGGTAATAAAATTGAATTCTGAATATCTTGTTTTCAATGCGGAAATTTTCAAAAAATTACTTACATCGCAGTTGAAAATAGTTCATCTCCGAGATGCAAAAATTTCAGACCTGTCTTTGAGAATGCTAGATTTTCCTCTTGAACTTAATAGAACTGTAACTGATTTGGATTTGAAATTTAGTTGGCCCGTCTCCTTTATTACCTACTCTGAAACAATTTCTCTATTCTTGTCTCATTTTCGCGGGTTAGTCCATCTGGGTGTTACGTTTGTGACGGATTCCATACTTCAATGTATTTTCCAATTTCAGGTTAGTACTGTTGCCCATGAGTATCGTATTTCAAATATATCGCTTGATATTTGATTGTAAAATATGGTGATAGCCGAAAGAAAAAAGACGATGAGAATATTATAGCATTTTTTTATACGACATCAAAATCTTTGTTTACATTTCACTGGTGGACTTGAATGTATAAGTGATTGGACACTTATCCATAGTTTAATTGATTATTAGTGACCTGTTAATTGTTAAATTTTCCATAGCAATACAAGCAGTCTAACAATCACTATGCATATACGAAAGTCACAGAATGTCAGAATCTGATTCATTTATTGCCATACGAAATAGTTTTTCTTTTATTTGTTAGACAGTATTATATTATAGTCGAACTTATCAATTTATGTACTTCAAATTATGTATTACAAGTAGGTATTTTTATTTTTGTAGGAAAACTTGCGTAGTTTAGTTCTTGGCCCTGATATGAAATGTAGCACAGGTGGATTTTGTGGTACAGAAGATGGTCATCTTGAATACTCCATAAATAAACTACAAAGTAAGTATTGGTTCTTAATTAAGGCAAAATGCGCTTCTTGCTGATTATTTATATACATTTTATTAATTACTTGTATAAAAATTTCGCGAGATTCTAATTTTTTTTTACAATTATTATTAGTAATGGTTGTTCGATTGTTCTCGCCCTTGTCCCTCTTAAGATTGATTCAAGTACTTAATTAATCTTGAATGATTTCAAATGTAACGCCTTTTCTTCCCCACGATCCGTCTCAACGTGAATGAAGACTTTTTCAAATGTCAAAACTTTCAAAATCGCTTTATAATACATGTCAAAAAGTTTTTGTGGATAAGCCTGTGTATAGGTACATTGTATGTTCGTAATACATAATATATCCGGCGCAAACTCAGACTTCTTTCAAGATTTAGTTGTAATATTTTTGTTAATTTGTTTTTGTCTTCTATTTACTATCGCGAATTTTTTTCTCACATTTCAGAATTGGAACATTTATCACTTACGGGTATTTCATTGCTAATAGTTCAGTCCGATAATTTCAAAACTGCCTTCAAATTTCCTCGGCTGAAATATTTAAAAATTAGTATTAAGGATAGAGATTTACATAATCCAGATTATGAATATGATGATGTGAGTTTTCATTATTAGATTTTCAAAATTTTCAATCAATGTTATCATAATATTACAAATTTTTGTTTTGATTCTTATCTGCAGCGGTATTCAAGGATTCCTGACGTTCTTTACGAGAATTTAGCCGATCTTCAAGCTCTTAGACTCGTGGACGCTGCAATGCCATCTCATAAGACAATTTCATCGTTATTTAAAAACCTGAAACATTTGAATTATTTGCAATTCGTTTTGCGTGATATTCATGAGGTACGAATTTTAATATTTTTATGGGCTTTGAATTGTTTAAAGTAGCACGTCACTGAATTTAATAGCAGAATATTAATTTAAAGCATGGAAGAAAAAACATTTTGGGAGAAAATTTATGAAATTTCTACTATTTATATAATTAGGTATTACGTCTACAGCATTCAGTTACTTCGATTAGAAAGCATTCTCAATTTTTGGAGAGAATTAGATTATTGTCTGCGACAATTTCGCATAAAAAAGTATTTTCTTATTTGTTGCATCTCCGTGACGTGGAAACTTAATTTTACTGCTGGATATTCTATTTCTGTGTATCATATTGTTGAATTTCTGTTTTTTTCAGATATCTTATGTAACTTTCATCAACTCTAAGTTTTTTCCAATGCGTGTGGCAGATTACGATTACTATTACGCTATGGGGCAGTTATATTACGATTATAAGTTGGATCGAATTGTAGTTACTTCAAAACAGTATTTGAGAAGAATTTTATGTTCCCCAAAAATCAGTAGCCATGAAATAAATTGGATTTGCTTATAACATGAAAGAAAAGTAATTTAATAATGTAATGCGTCTGATTTTTTTTTAATTCAATCATAATATTCTAGGTTTTTTACTTTTAATCTAATCATAATATCCTCATAATACGAACTATAGTAATTTAGGTGATTAAAATACCCAAAGACTGAAATTTTTTAATGAAAATTGTTCAAAATGTAGTTTATTCAACGTCGAAGTGTAAGATGCATAGCCGTGCATTGTTTCATTCGATTGTTTGGAGCAAAAAACAAGGAATTTAATTTTTTTGCTCATTTTTTAAATTTTTTTCTACAAATAATGTACATTTTAAATAATAATTATTTCTGTTTCAATTTGATCCGATGTAGATTTCAGTATTTTGCCGCGTTAATATTTTAATAATAATTTTTTTAAATAAATAAAATGGAAAATCATTCTTAATTTTATTTAATTTTGAAAGCATCTTTGACTATGGAAGACTTGAATAAAATGTTCTAGCGTTATATCAATTGATAGGATTATGAAAGCAATGCGAAAGTTGACTCAGTCTTTGAGATGGTTTTGTAAATATCCATTTTATCGTATAGAAATCTTATCAAATTCAAAATTTATGGAAAAACACAAAAATATAGAAAGTTGAAAACTGGATAAGAGGATGTCGATTTGAGAAGAAATGCCGAATGCACTTTTGAAAATTGAAAACTTGTATGGTTTTTGCCTTCAGTTGACATTTTCTATTTTCAAATGTTCGAAAGAGTTGTTTAAAATGTTCGGAATGATTTACTTTTGCATAAAAATTAATTGATTTACTATAGGTAAGTATGTAAAACAATATTTAAAAAAAATTTTAATGAAAATAACATTTTTGCCCTTGACTGGTTGTTGCCTTAATAATGCTCGAACTTGGCTGGTTTTTGGTATAATTTGCAAATTTAATAAAGATTTTCAAAAGCTTAAGAATTACTATTTTTCTGCACAAGGATATGACGTTTTCATATTTGGAACAATAATCCATAAGAAAGTCAATTTTTACATCCAATTTGTTGAATTTTGAAGGAAAATTGAAAAAAAAATCAGTCATTTTTGAAATCTGCTTAAATTTTTGAAATCATAGTGTATTTTCCATTTTTCCGTCTCCACGTCACTTTAGAATCTTTCAAATTTCGATTTGTTAAATTTTATACCACCAGGTGGAGACTCTTTCGTTGGACAGTCCCAATAGCGGATGAGATCTGTGGACGAGTTCAACTGAACTTGGTTTATTTTCCTCTAACCACTCTACTTCACCTCCCTCCACCCTCAATATCGGTCTCTTCTCCAATCTCCTCCAATGTGCATCCAATGCGTTCGTAAAGTAAATCGTCTTTCGAGTAACGAGTTTCGGTTTTGGTGTCTGAACCGGTTAGACGTTATTGTGCACATAACTGTATTCAAAGTGTAAAAATTTTATCTGGTTTTCTCATTTTTTTCTCATAAATTTTCAATATTGGTGTTTGTTTTGTTCGCGTAAACAAATGATTTATGCTAATCTCGTTTTAGTTATGAGAACCAAATCAATTGTTTCTCCTGAAAATGTGTATTTTGCTACATAAGTATTATTGATTTCGTTTCATAATTTCTTAAATTGTTTTAAAACTGAAATGTGGCAACAATTTTACAATTTTTATTCATTTTCTTCGACCAATGTGAATTAGTTTTCGAGTCAATCACAAATTTTGTCCATCAGTTCGTTAAGTTTGTGTTTATTTATTGTATTCGTGAAATCATACATTAGAAATAATGCCGTGCTCAGCAGTTACTCTGTCCCTCGCCACGATCTCAGCGATTGTCGCCACTGCACTTCTAGCCATCGCATTTTCTACAGACAACTGGTTATATGTCAAAGTCGACAGAGGAGCTATAAAGGTAAAATTCAAATGATATTTCTCTAATTATCATAAAATTTCTGAACTATCACTATCAGCCTGAACAGTTTTGGAGTATCATGGTAACTTACTTATTGTCAGTTAGAAATAGCTATTTGAGCAACCTTAATTGGTCATTTGTCAATCATAGCGATGATTCTGAATTAGAATTTTGAAGAACAAAAATGCATTCAGTTGGTGTACTGTGACGTCTGACCTTTACTTTGGTCAGAGTTTAATATTTTGAATGTTCTCTTGTAGATTACTTAAAAATGAACCAATCCGGGATAAAGTTTGAAATGATCTGAATAATTTAATGTTATTCAATTTACAGCATATTTAAGTTGATTATACAGTTTTGATATCGCGATTCCATCAGAAAATGTTGAGTTGCTCCTGATCTAGTATGCGATGGTTTGATTTGAAATTCCTATTAAGACAGCCTCTACAGGGGCAAGTATACTAACTAAGGGATGTTTCAACTATGGAAGACTTGTTGATTAAATACCCATCAGACTGTTGAGTATGGCCACAGTATAAGGGAGGATAACCCTACATTATGGCCTTTGATTAAAAGGGGTGGTAATGTACTTGCAGTCGAAATGGAAATACCATTAAGTACGTCGAATTAGCATTTTTATGGAAAAGTTAGCTTACTGGGAGGAGGCTTTACAGTCTCCTGTGACTAGTTTCTATTTCAAGGGCTACCTTTTGGGATTCAAATTTCTAAATGAACCCTTTGAAGTTATTCAAACTAGTTTCAAATGTTTTTTGATACCATGTTGCCAAGTTTGTACCGTCTGTGGTTGCTGCAGTCGTAAGATTTGATGCGTGAAATCGTCAATTCTGCTCGGTCTCCAGCGGATAAACGAAGTCAGAGTCGATGCCATCGAAGATTCCAAGTCATTGATCTTGCACGTGAGGAAGAATAATTATTGGAAAACATAAATTTCCACGATATAATTCGAGTGTGCCAATGCTTACTCTACGACTTTATTTGATAAAATAATTTTATAGGAACTAAAGTCGCAGGACCAAAAATGAGTGGATAGTGTTTTTTACTATGGATTATTTTTAGGTCGGTGATACGGAAGGAGGTTGGATGATACTTTCTTCAAATGTTTCTAACAGAGAGAATTTTTGGACTCGATATGCCCAGTTCGAATGAAAAGTTTCTTAGAAAGTAATTTTCAATAGAATATCCGTCCGATCTACTGCCATAAAAAAGCTTATTTTATCCTATAAATTTTTAGAATTATTTTTCTTTTTTTTGTAATTAGGACCATATAGCCACAAAACGCGTACCTTGAACAGTTACTCACATGTCCTAATTTGACTTATATTAATGTTGTTAGCTTTTAACTATGATTCTTTTTTGTTGCACTTTATGGGGTCCCTGGTAGCTATGGTATTGGAGTGGGAAAAAACGTGTAGTGAAAGTGGCAAATGCATTTTATATAAACGTGTGATTCAGCTCTATGGAGAACGTTATATCGTATTTTGTTATTGAATTACGAAGGTCAGCTTCAACTTGAAATTTTTGTATGGTGAGAGGAGAGTGGGTTGATTAATTGTAAGATTAGAGTGAATCGCAGAATATAAACAAGCGGAATGTCGATATTTTTACAAATTCTGAGAGTTTAGAACTCAGCTATCATAAAAAGAATCGCGAACCTCTGAAAAAGCATTGATGTAATTATTAAATATCCTTAAAATTATTAAAATTGTGAGACTACAAATATTTTAGTTTTTCAAGAGATTTTAGCAGAATCTGATATTTTTTAATCTAAATAAAATCATTTGTCAAACTCTTAGAATATCGATTTCAGCGATCCTCACAATTTTTGATGGGGAAACAAAAAAAAATTCAAGGTTTACTGTAGATATTTTTAATATTTGTAGTACTTTAATTTTCATCTTAGATAAATTTTACTATTTTGGGACTAATGTCTTCTGTAAATCTTGAATGCTCTAAGTGTTGTTGAAAATTGCTGAAATATTTTTTAAAGACATTATTTGATATTATTGAGAGAGTAACATATTGCCTCATATCGTTCTCCTAGAGATTCGATTTCTTTCACTCCTTAGGTAAATCAGGTTATTCTATAGTTGAGGAATCTAGTGAACCAAGGAGTACTTGGAAATTGAGAAAGATTTTCAAATTGAACGATAGAGAAGTCGTTGCTGTTGCGCAATGGGGTAAATCTATTTTCTAATCCAAAAGAGTGAATTTTCATCGTAGCATTGTTTTAAAATCCTCTACGTACCTATTACGTGTTAGAGTCCATATCAACAGGCAAGCTAATGTCGTTTCGATTTACAATTAATAAAAGAAAGAGGATGTCCACTGCCATACTAGAATACCGTTATCGTTTGTGATTGAATATAAAATTGCTGGATAATCGACAGCTTGTATAGTATGTAACACGATGCCTCTTTAATTGGTTTGGTCGTATGCTGGTCATGAAAGAAATGTGCCACAGAAGCTGGCTGCCTGATGGCTGACTGCGGCTGTATAAAATTAACATAGACCTAGATAGGTTAGGGCACGTTCATTGGTCATTATGCACACTTTTTTTTTCTTTTTTTTTTTCAATTGATCAAAAAACCTTTTGCAACAGTTTTATTGTAACAAACTTGTTAATGTAATCGTCGTCCATAATGGCAACAAAATGCGAACGATGATTTATAGAAAGTTAAATGAACGCTTGAGTGAATCCAATACTTAAGGCATACCAGATTTCCTACTTTTGCTTCGATTATCTGCAGCAGCATTACACGTCTTTTTTTTCTCTCAAAGATTTTGTTTTGTTTGGTTGATTAACGTAATCAGTTTTTTTGTGTCAACATTTTTTTTTCATTTCCTCCTCGGTTTTTCGAGTACCTGGGTACTCTTTTTTTTTCTTCAATTTTTTGGTTGGTACCTTAATCATTATATTCATCCACGCCCATTCGTGAGTGGAAATATCAACATTATGGTCATCGTCGATGAAAAAAAATTAATTTGAGGTTATGGTGACGAGGAAGAAAGAGTAGATAATTCGAAGTTGGTACCTCAGGGTTAACTTACGTGGATGCATGATAAAATGATGTTGGTTTATGGAGAATCTATCTTCGGCCGGCATTCCTGCATTGCATTTTTTTTTTGGTATTTCACTCCAACAGGCTGAAATCACGAAGAGCAAAATTTTATTTTTAGATAATCATAGGGGCTTTGTCCCCTTAGGGCCTTAAATTACGTGGGCTTTCAACCCCATAACCCTCTCTTTATTTGGGTCAAAGAGTCGATTCACTCAGTTGTTATGAATATAATGTTATTCTGGGTCTGAGAACCAGAGTGATCTAAGTCCAAATTCCAATTCATGAGATATTGGCAGCTGATGTTTTCAAAATACACCTCCTTTTCTCATTTAGGATATTTATGGCTTTTACTTTGAAGATAATGAGTGGCTATATGGGAACTCTGAGGTCACAATATTAGTGTGTTTAGTCAACTACATCTAAAATAATCAAAATATCTTCAATTTTAAATTTAGACTAGGATCACTCTGGTTCTCGGGATCAAAAACTAACTCGACTAAATAATTTACTTTATGGAAGATTTTTTATGAAATGCGAATAAGAGTGCTACTTAGATTACATTCTAGGATCTGTCAGTAAAAAGTATCTCTAAATATTTTTTGAAAATATGAATTTCCTTTCCAGTGTACGAATAGTATTTGACAATAGTATAACATGTAAATTTTTTTCAGTTTTGGAATTGTTTCGTCGAATAGTTTCTATGAAGGAAGCTAAGGTAACCAAGCAACAATAGAACAGTTTTTAATAAGAATTCATTAATTAATACTTTTTTACTGAACTGTTTTTATGCAAATATTGAAAATTCCAATAGCAGTATAATATCAATTTTCTGTTGATACTTTTTCGAAAAAATTCAATAAAGGAGTTGACCTGTATCATGGATGTTTTTGATGACTTCTGCAGGTTGAGAATATAAAACAGTAATACTTGAAAAAATTTCTTCCACTGTCTCACTTCCTTACTAATTCTGTCTGGAAAATTGTTTGAAAAATCGAAAAAAGATCAATAATAAATTTTGTCTTTTACAATTCATAAGAGAGAATTCTTTTTGGTGTTTTATAAATAGCTGTGTGGAATATTTTTCCAGGCTTGAACCATTTTACGCACTCAACATGTGCACCCAACACCCCCCCCCCTCCAAAAGAAGAGATAAGCCACTGCGTACACAAAACGAACAAGGTGCATCCCTTGAAAGCATATCGAATTCTTTTTTTATGCCCTAACCGCAACCACCTGTTCAGTTCTCTGTTGTTGACATCAACATCCGAAACATTCCATCATCGTCCTTCATATCGTCTACTCACTTTCGTCTAAAGAATTCTCACGTTACTCGTCCCCCCAACCTAAAAAAAAAAAATATGGTATACCTGTTCTCTCATAAAACGCAGAGCTACAGCAGGCGAGGGAGAAAAAACAGAGGCGATTCGAAAAGGATTTTCTGATCTGCTCCCTCCAAAACTTCCTTCTTAAAATTGTTTCCCCCGTACATTAATTTCTTTATGATTGAATTTTAATTAGGTCACTTTGTAAGAACTTCTCCACATAAATGGTTTCCCTCAAGGTCTCGTGGGGGAACTATTTTCTAGACGTTCTCTTGAATCGAATTCCATTCGAAAACTGGTTCTCGACGCAGCAGCCAGTGTAGGTATATGCAACACTATACAAGTGGTTCTCAATATATAAAGTACAGGTAACTTCCTTCGGCAAAGAGATCATAGTATATTTTTGTGTGGTTATTTGGCACGCTTCACATGATGGACTCGAAAAAGAAAAAAAAAATCAGAAAATTAAGTCGATGCGTTCATCTTGCGGAAATAATCTCTTTTGGGTAATCATTTGAAAAGTTTGATACGGTCAAAGAGTCATTTCAAATAAATTGAGTAACTTATCAATTTATTCGAAAAAAAAAAAAAAATGATGGATTTCAGTTATCAGGCTAAAATTAACCCAAAATCATGCGAGTGTCAATCATTATTCGATGTTTGCATTCTCGACTGAAGTGTATATGAGTCCTATAGTGACAGGTCGAATTAGTCTAATTTATAATAATTTTCTAAAGCACCCATGCAGACGTGTTGGGGTAGGCTTATTTTGTGGCCTCACCTAACTCCAACGGGTAATACGTTTTAAATTGAAAGTAATTTTCATTTACCGGTTCATTATTTAATCTCCATTCCGCTCTAAAAAAGATTTAAGATGGCGTATAGCTCGTAGGTTCGGAATTTTATACGGTCTTTAGATTCACGTGTCTGTAATTTGAATCTAATCAGCAAAAATGCAGTTACTTTTTTTCATTTTTCTTCTTTTTTATGCGGTTCGTGACAAATTTTTTCGATAACTCCGCTGTACTTCTACTAACCCACATATATAGGCGGGATCAGTTTGTTGAGAAGAGAATTAGGATTTAAAAGAGATAGGTAGGTCATATACATATCTTATGCAACGAAACATAATATAATAGTAATTGCTCAGAAAATTACTGACAGTATGAAAGACGATTTAGTTTTTAAATTTAAAAAACTGTGTAAGTTCATATTTTATTTGTGAATTTAATGGTATACCTCATCTTATACTGATTTATGGCTTGCCAGTTGGAAGCAATTATTTGTACTTTTCTTGGGAGGTGATTCTTTCTTCGGTTGAGGGGTACAATTTTTGGTCAGTGAGAATGTAAACATGCCTATTAGAACCTGTCGAATGTAAATGTGTGTAATTAAGCTTTATCAAATAATGTGAGCATCGAAATCTTCCACTCGACAGTGAAATCCAAAACTATACTTCAATAATATACTCGCAGTTTTCTTTTTTAAAATCGTATTCAGTGTAAACTGTAAAGTTGTGACGTCATCAAATCTATTGTGGTCAAATAATCAATAGTTTGTCCCAAATAAGTGACGTCATGAAGGATTGAAGATGGCAAATTGATCGAAAATCGAAATAAAAAATACAGTCTCCTTATTCGTTGGAGCCTTGCGAAGTCACGCACCTCTTATTTGGGACAGACATTAATCGGTTTTTGAAGTTTACCTTGGTTTTCCTTGCTAGAATATAGAAATTCGAACCAATCCAAAGGGGATGTATGGTGGTTGTAGATCGGGAGGGGGGAGGGGCTCGCGAATTAATTAATGAAAAACCAACTACACCACATGCAATTCAGCATATGTTTCCTAATAACGTCACACTTAACTCCTCGACTTCATTGTTTGAAATTGGCCAAAGCTGAAAATCGATAATGTAAATAATTATGACGTATATAATATTTTCTCCAGGAAAGTTTGACTTTTTTTTTCATTTTATTTATTTTTATTTTTATTTTTTTATTTTGAAGTTGTGGAGAGCCGAGATCTTACGTAATTCTAATTATAATAGATTTAATCTTGAAAATCAAAATACTGTATTTTGTGAAATTTAGAGAAAAATTGAAGGGAATATCATTTTTGGAAAAGGAATCTCTCGAAACCTCGTCGAAGAATTTACGTCTTCCTGTTCCTAGCTCCGATGATAGAACATTTTCATTTTGCTCTTTCGCGTTTTATCGATTACGGTACCAATAAAATAACGTTTTTCAGAGTTTTGGTACTTTTTTCGATACCGAAGGGAATTTCATGCAGCCGAGAGAACAGGTTTCTGGATATTTGCCCTTTAGTGTTTCGCGATAAGTTCATCAACTTGTATCTGTTTCCTCATTAATAGCACACCGACTTCATGTGTACACACATACCATGGATAGGTGAATTCTATGAATTTTTTTCTATCTACTTTCTTTTTTAGATATCTTCCTTCCATTCGAACTTTTCTCTTACCGTATTAGAAAATTAGTGGTCTACTCATTTCTGTCGGAAGAAACCAAATTAATATACCTAGGCGATATTGAAATTAAAAAAAAAAAAGGACAGTTTGATACTCATATACTTTGATTTATATACTTATCTACATGTGAACAGTGATTTGCAAGAAGGTGATTTGTCCAATTTTTCAAAAAAGTTTGTTCTAGGATTTAAATGTCGTAAGGGAGGGGGAAAACCCGTAAACGGAAAATCATTTCCGAATTTAAATTGTGAATTTTTTCGTTCAATGAGATTTTTTTAGTAGTTTTTAACACTAGAAATACCAGGTTTTACTCGATTACTCAAAGGACCAGGTGGTGTCATATATGACACCACAAGAGTAACCTCTAAGGATCTGGTGGTTTCGTATGACACAAGTCAGGGGTTCTCAAAATATTGGTCCTTTGAGAAGTCTATCTCAAAATTTTGAGTGGTGTCGTACATGACACCACCTGGTACTTCTGGTTTTAATGTTATTTGAAGTATATTTCCATGCTGCTTTTGGTGTCCGAAACTGGAACTAATGATTTTTTCTTGGTTTTCTCGTCATAAGAAGAGCTCTGCACCTCATCTCCCTACCGAATTGCCCAAAATTCATGAAGATAAAAACTATGAATGAAAAGGGTTCCTCTAATGGGCTATTGAAAAAAACAAAAAATACCTGGCATAATTTATTGAAGTCAAATATGGTGCTACATTAGTTGAATGCTTGTTTTTGCCCTTCTTTACTCTCAAAGACACAGTAAAAATGTCCTAAATTGTAATCATCTCTGAGAATACCTGTAGACTTCAAAATTTATATCTGTTTCATGGCTGTACAAATATATTCATTTTGGACTAAAAAATATTATAATTATGCAAAATTCATCGATTTTTGTCTTCTAATGAATTTACAAGCACGTAGATAACTAATTACAGAAACTTGAGGGGTTTCCCTTTTATGCATTTTTTCGCATTTTTTTTTTTTTTAGATATTCTGCTGAACAATAATGTACTTAACTAAGTTCTTTTTTTTATTTTAATTTCAATTACTTGACGCATGTTATTCGTTTGAATTGCTAAAAAAAACCAAGGTCAGTTAATGATCTTATAATTCGTTGGAGGTTTTATTTATCCTAAAGACTTTTTGCTTGGCTGATTTACGTGATTATAAGAATAATATTTTTCGGTTATTTAGACAAACTAAAAATCCTCATTTACGATATAACCATACCTGACTATTTCTTACAATTACGTTGGTGATTTTTTCTTTTTCGTCAGTAATGTTTTTAATCCGGAAGACTTTTTCGTTGTTTTTTTTTCTGCTTTTCAAGGATTCAGAGTGTAACGTTTGCAAGGATGCGTTGAATTAGTTTACAAGTGCAATTCGATTTGAATGACACGATCTAAAAGCAAAATAATTTATTCTCGTATATCATCGATAAGTTAATCGAGTTATGCTCCAGCGTATAATTTGATTGTTTTAAAATATATTATAAGCATGTATTGTACCTAAGTGAGCTGAATTTTTAAGATAATGTTTGTATATATAGCTATAGTACTTATGAGTACTTATATGAAAAAGTTTGATATGATTTATTTAGGTTATAAATAAGAAATTATTTATATTTTATGGGTTATAATACAAAGTTTTTTATATTACCTACATTAAAAAAATGACCCGATTTTCCCTGCGGCGAAACAAAACGATAGCATTCCTGTTGTGAAATGATTTCGATACCAAATGGCATTATAGTGATTTCTTTTTTTTTTAAACCAAATTTTGTTTTCATCATTGTATAATTTCACTGTCTTCGTGAAAGAATGACGATTGAATGCGGCGACAATTAAAAAAACAGTTCAATTAACAAACTGAAAGACGATCGAACATTCAGCATAATATTATTTACCACCAAAATGCTCACTTTTACTTTTTCTTTCTTGCACGGTTAATCGTGATTGTACGTAATGTTCCTGTCGTTAATGATTTTATATTCTTCTGACTTTTCATGGCTTGTCAAAGCTGTTACAGTCTCTAAATTGTAGCTAGTTTTTTGTCTTTCATTGCCAGTCCTGGTGGTTGCATTCAGATCTTTTGTAAAGAGCTATTAGTATTTTTGACGACAATTTTTCATCCACTTTTACTTATATGTATAGGAGCTATAGTAGATGGTTGTGTTCAGTCAGTGAGTCATTAATATCCACTTTTTGTTCTTTTTTTGTCAGCTACAAACAATTACCTAACGTGTTTTAGGTTCACTTTCTGTATTCAAAAAAAAAAAATGTTTGTTGGAACTTCGTCGATGAAAAATTGAATTATTTTTCAAAATGATGAGCTTCGAAGAGTGTAGCAAGTTGTGACGAAATCCAATCACTCGAGTTACTTTTGTTCATGAATGGGTGCACTATTTGCTCTCTCACTTCTTAAATATTTTCTATTTGAACTACGACTGTTTATCCACGCACCTTTCGAATAAAAATTCCTCAAATATAGTTTAAGTCAAACACGACCCGAATTACTAAATTTTTACTTTTTCAGTTACCTACTCGTATATCATTAGAATAATGAGTTTTTTAAATGTTTCACTGGTGATGGATAATTTTAAAGTTGATTTCTCAACGTTTGTACTAATTAGAAGTCTCCATTTTGTGATTTTTAGATAATAAGTTTCTTGAAATGACTCGCCAGTTCGAACTAATTTTGTGATTTTTTAGATACTCGTAATAGGTCTCCTATGATGACTATATGTAGTTTGAACTAACTTAGAATGCAAAACTAAGGGTGGATGTATATGGGAATTGCACAATTATGTGATCGTCTTGATTAAAAGCATTCAATATTATGCAGGAGTATTCATTTTTTACATTTTCTTATTCAATACAAGGATTCCGTTATTTTTTTTAATTTTATTTTATTGGAGCAGGTAGTCTAAAAATATTTTTCCATTTAAATACCATATTTTTATGAGAATAATAAACATGGTTCTTTCAATAAACATTTTTGAAATGAAACAAGAATTTTTAAATAATTGATTTTCTTACTACACTGTTTCGCTGCAAAATGAGAACTGTGCGTGTTAAAAATCATCAACACGTTTCATCAATATGAAATGTGCTTCTTATTAAATTTTCTTTCATTGTCACATATACGTGTAAGGTTTTAGCGCTCCTGATTGACTATAGTTACATTCCCAATAATTGTATCTATAATACACTTCAAATTCATAATTGTTTCTACAAACTTCCAAAAATCCAACTGAGCTGAAATTTTTTGTGCCTGTTTCTATTATAGTCCTTTACATATTCCACTACAAAATTTCAGTCTTGAGAGTTAAGGGAAAACATTTTTCACAATTTTTTCGAATTTTAGTTGATTTCCCTATGGCAACCCTGGGTAGATTCGAAAAATAGCAAAAGCCTAGAAAAAACTAACAGCCCATGACCTTGGGATACACAAATAAGAACCTTATTCATAAGTGAATTGAGTACATCCCATTCGCCAATCGACTTTCATCAGATTTGTATGTTCCTTTTGTTATAGACTACTGGCAATGGCTATAGGTTAGAAATTTTGAATTCGCAGTATTTACATTATTAGGGCAGTTTCTTAATCTCGCAAACCATTTCAATGTTCTGAGTAAATTATTCATTTTGATCTGCACAAAATATATACTATAGCCTGGCTTCTGGCATGACTAATCCCTGTCTGTATGTCCATTCCAAGTTCTTAGGAAGCTGTAACAAGAGAAATGGACTACCTTATAATCTATAAACTCTATATATTCTACACCTGTTATTAAAAATTGTTTTCTCTATAGTTGAATTCAATAACTAGATTCATTTCACTTTTTTCTCTTCCTCTGCTCCAAGCCCAATAATTATCAGCTCTTTGACTACTAGTCATCCGTTTCACTCACCCCGAATTAATATTTGTGACCCATTTAAGGTCTTCGTTACCATTACATCCTCCCAAACGTTTCGAGAGTAAAACCTACAACCTCAGTGATAGGATTTTCAGATTAGAAAATTCATAATCATTAGGTGATTATCGTGCAGCTTGCAGTTGTCTCTCTCGAAAATTACACGTACCATGAAAATAAATGACCAACCCCTTGGTGGGCATGTGAATATACTGGCATTAATAATGTTTATGTGTAAGTTACTCCACCTTGTATTTAAAATTCCGGTTTCAATGGTTCAAGTTCGAATGAAGGAATTCATTAAAACAGACATATGTTTTCGCCTGTATCTCTCCTTGTACCAGTTCAAATTGCGATCATCGAAGACACAACCAGTTCAATGAATTTCTTTTCATTCGATCAACGTAGCAATAAACAGCTATCCATTCAATAGGCATATTTTACCTGTCGAAAATTTCTTCTCGTCTGTATAGAGCAACGATATAGGTAAAATATATTCCTATATATACTTTGTAAAGAAATATACACTTCTGTACAAACTGTTCACTCCATTACCAGGTTTGTACGTATATTTTGCTGGTAGACAATCTTCATGTTGCAAACGAGCTGTACGTAGGTATGGGTATATGCAGCAGACATCAAAATGGTGTCAACTATTCGTGACCGTCATCCGGAATTTCGAGAATATTTCTTCAAGAATTTCCGTTCGCAAATAGGTAGCACATATTATAGTACTTCGTTTCATCGTCACACCCTCAGATTCTCGTATTTTCTGTTACCCAGGCTATTGCGATTCTATAAATCTCTCAATACAAATTGTATCTAAATTTACATAATTATTTGGAAAATGTTTATTAAAATGTTTATCCAATGATTCAGAGTGATACTGCTTTTAAAACTGGCGCAAGTGGAGTGGGAATATTGAAATTTAAAGTTCATTTTTCTTACAATATTAAAAATTGGAAGGGATTTCTAATATTTTTGGTTAAATAATATTTTTATTCTCCCTGCTCAGATGTAAGGGTTGAAACCTGATTTTGCCAAACTTGTATAAGGTAATTCTCTTTCTCGTACGTATACCTTCGCTTTTTCCAATTTGTATTGTTTTTCATCTCTTCACTCACGTTTCAGAGGTCAGAATTCTTCAGACAGTTAGCGGGTGAACATCACAAGCTTTTACTTTTCATTTTGTAAAAATGTTTTTGACTGTCAAAGCCTATTTTGCTACTCTTCATTAAATATTGTATCTTTTTCTTACTTAATTAATTTTCTTTTCACTCGTGTCATCTTCATATTATCTCTCTAGAATGTAGTAAAAAAAATTTTAAGACATTTTGGAGCCGGATCGAGACGAATGTAGGAGGAGCAGGATCAAGAAAATCAGTTTTTTGATTAGGTACTTTCTGTTTCTTTCTTGGGGAAGAAAATTGCTGAGTGGAACTCTCATATGCTCATAGTGTTGATAATTTGATATTCTATCTAGTTATGAAATTTTTATTCAATTTGCCCCCCCCCCAATCGCTTCAATAATCACTTTGATTAAACCAAGCAATCATCAATTTTCAATTGAATTCATTAAAAATCAATAACATTACTTAAAACATCCCTCCTTTCGTTTTAAAGATAATGATATGCTCGAATTATTTATAACCTACCTATCTTTCATTTTTTATATTTTATTTAAAAATGATTATCCGAAAGTGATTTGAGGATATTCGGTCATTAACAATGTCACAAGACTAAGGCGATAGTATCTTGAGGTGGCTGACATTATTATTCGAAAATTTAGAACAGTTGCATCATTTTTATAATCATTATATTATTATTATTATATTCGTCTCATTTGCACACTCTAAAATATTCGCTGGAGAAGAAAGATAGAATAAAAAAATGAAGTACTATTTTTAATTGTTGAGCACATGTCACTATTGTATTCATGTCACTCGATTTCGTGCACTCATGCATCAAACCGTTGCGCAAGCTGATAACGGTTAAGTTATAAAATAACTTGTAACTAGACAACAAGTGGAAAAACAATATGGTATATAGAATGATATACATATTTTATTTATTCCATTAAAAAATATCTTTGGCAACTGCTTTACGAAGAACGTATTCAGAATTTATTTTACTCATTGCGCGAAAATAGAGGTGCATTGAGGCGCAGTATCGATTGAAATTGCGCATTCTATATTTGCATAAGAATTTTTTTTTTTTGTTGCATTTGGAATAGGAACGTCGTCTTAACTTTGCCAAAATATAATGACGTTGAGTAGCTTTATTCAATCGAGCTTATGTAATATTTATTTTTGGTATTAAATAATATTCAAGTTGGTATGCGCTAGTCGTTCAGAAATTCTAATCGTATAAAGTATTTTTTTATTTTATTTATCTATACTCAAGTGTTGGCACACGACAAAGTTGATTTTCTTCTTTAAGGTTAATAACGTATTTTAGAGAGAGACCAATGACTGATTCAAAAATTCGTCAAAAAGATATGCGAAAGATTATGCAAAGATTAGGGAGGAATTTCGATGAGGGTAAAGTAAGGTGTGGGCTACTTAATTATAGAATATGAATACAAAAGGATAGTGTGTGGGTTTGTTTTTTTATTTAATTGCGGGGAAATATTTCAATATTTATTCTGTAATGAGATTATAATAAAATATTATCAATTCTAGTTGAATTTTTTAATAATAAAAAAAAAACTGACAACACAAATAAAAAATTTGAATGAATTAATAATACTATAATATCATGTTACCAAAATGATTTATTTTATCAATTAAGTGCCTAGGTCATTTATTTAAAAAAAATGTCATAATAAAATATGATTCAAATTAGATTTTACCTAGAATCGTTTAAAATATTTATGGAAAGACAAAGTAACTGTCGGTCTATCAAAACTATTCAGACAGGAAGGGGGAAGTAAGAAGTTTCTATAACTAGGAGAAATCAAAATTAGAATCCATGAAATACACTATGAAGTACTTGATATCAATTTTCTCTCTATGACCAGATCTTATTTTCTCTATTTAAAATGAATATTGAATAATATAAACGACTTTTTTTCTTTTTTTCTTCTTTGTCTTTTTTTTTTTTTTAGAATTGATTGAATAAATTTAAAAAAATATATCGCTATTTGTTTCTTATTCGGAATTTTTATTTTTTTCTACAATATGGATTCCAAGAAAAAGAAACATTAAAGTTGATGAGCTATTTTTTTCCCCGTTTTGTTTTCAATAAAAAATCTAATGAAATTCTTCTTTTTGTTTTCATCCCATACCTACTAACTTCTAAGGTGTTTTTCTCAAAATTAAATTACTTAGTAGGAAATCCCCGTACCTTGCTTTTCACTACTCAATTGTTGTGGTTCTAAAGTAGTTTTTTTAACAATTTACGTTTTTATTTTTCTGTTTCAGGTAAATTGACCGAGTTGACTCAGTTCGAATTTATGTCTGTATAAGTATTCAGTTCCAGAACAGGTTTATCAATATTATTCGTATTTATCTATTCCAAATTTTATCTAATGGCTATATTTCACCGAACATTTTGAAGAATTAAAAAATTGATATGAGATTTGACAATTTGAAATGGTCATTTAACGAGTTGAGGAATATTATGAAATCTTTTAGAAATTATTTATACTTATTTGAATTATACAAATCTGTCAAATTCACTTTCACTCTCTGACAAATAGAGGCTGCGGAAGAAAGATGGACGGTAAAAATGCTTTTCTCTCGAATATATATCTTAATAATGGACGATAGGTAACGACGTCAATGTCCAAAAGACAAATCAGTTGAACTAATTTTTAATTCTATGCTTCGAATATTTTATGCAGTTGAAATATAAAGACAGTAATGCCATCATCACGATTAGTTGTCACTCTGTCGATGTGAAAAGCGCATTTGCCTGTCATTATCTTCTATATTAGAATTGTGTATTTGGTTCCACATTTTATTTTATTCGATTTTATACCATTTCAATCTCGTTAAGAGTTTTATTTGTTGGTGATATTTTAAAAAGCTATAAAAAACATTATTAAATGGCGAGTAAATTTAATAAGCCCAACGATGAATAAAAATGGCGGTCGTTATATAATTCAATACAGTTCTGTAATTATAATCGAGAGTACCTTTGATCGGTAAAAAATAGAGGGGAATGATAGGAGGTCTGAGGATCACAAACTTTTAGATCGAGGAGATGGGAATGAATCCGTAGCAGAGAATCCAATATTAAAGGAGAATGGAGATTCGATGCGAAAAATTTGATTTTTTGATTTTTTTTGTGGGACTCTATCGGATTCAGATTCATTGCTTTTCAGACTTGTCAATTCTAAATATTTTTTCATTTCTTTTCTTTCGTCTCAGCTTGGCTCCCTTGGGGGCTTTCGGTTTTAACTCCTTGAAAAAAAAACAAAAAAAAAACATATATCCACAGTTAAAAAGTTGGATATCTGCCACCTTCCAATCTTTTGAAATAATTTTATGTCTGTTGGTAGCATCCAGCTGGAACTCTAGTCACGCTAGTGATTTTTAAAGAAACTATCCTTCATGAAAAATCCCCAAACGAGAAGACCTAACAATACTTTTTATTTCACAATTCACACGAACAAATATTATTACACAATGTCGATTATGCGGTTTTATTTCCTTAAAAAAAATATGAGCTTCCATGTTCGATTGTTTTTTCTCTAGCCTGATTACCTAGCAAAAACCACATCGATGAGTCCATATTAATTTTTTTCAAACAATTTTTTCTCTACGTAGGTATAATTATAAAGACACGGAATCACGAACTCTGTATAGTGTACTAGCTTGTGAATTCTGTGGAAATTTTTGTGAACACACTTCCTTCACAGCTTGAATGTAAAATTTCTATCAGCCTCGTAGAATGATTTTCTTAATAAAACGAGCCATGTAGGTACTCTACAAATTTCACACGTACCTTCATTTTTGTGTGTAAAATCCAAAACATATATTGTAGATATCTTTATTTTATCGTCGATATAATTTGGATCTATACGTGTTTATGGTTTTTCCTTTTTTATTTTATCTTGTTTATTATTTTGTGGCATTGAGAATGACGGTCGATTAATTTGTAGCAATATAATTTCTATATAACCACACGATTTCCACCTCTGTTTTAAATAAACAATAAAACCAAAATCGTCATAAATCTCTGTAGGAATAAAATAATATACTTAATTACCATGTCGAGGACGAATATCGAAAGTCAATAAAAATCGTTTCGTCGATACCTTTTCCATTTTCACAAGATGGCTCCGATTGGTGTCATCGTCGCAAATGACAACACAAAAAACCTGATAAAAGATGAAAGTTCTTTTTCCCATTACATCGAATATTACGATTGCATTTCTCGATTCGGAAATTAAAATACAAACGGTAATTATTGGTGAAAAAGAAAAAAAAAATTAAATGAAAATGAAAGTGACAGTTGTGTTTGTCATTTTGCACAGTCTGCAAATCATTTCACTTGAATATTTTTTTTCACCTCAACAGGCTAATACAGTTTTGGGCTATTCTGAATACTCTAAAGCCCATTGCTAGAAATCAATGATAACATTTAATATTATGTAAACTAACACACAACTACCTGGAGTCGAATAAAAAAATTAATTCGTCTGATTATTTCGCTTGAGTGGTGTTAATCATTTCATGAGTAGCATAGTAATTCCAAAAAAAAAAAATGAAGCCACTTTTTTTTTCTCTTATTGGCATTATAGTGGGAATAAGACATAGGCTCGATGATATAATATCTTCAAAACACGTGGAAATGTGATTATGTGAACAAGTCATTGTCTAATCATTTGTTTTGTCCGGAATGTTAATTGAGTCGCCATCAGCAAGTAGAACGTTAATTAATTCAAAAATTCATGATTTTTTCATCCAAAATTTGCATTTTTTTCATATTACCCTCGTCTAACTGGTGAAAAGTTATTTTAGCTGTGACGTGGGTTAGAAGTTATTTTTTTAATGAAAAATTTGAATATAAACAGGGTTTTCGTCGTTGATGACGTTCTCGTATAGTTATAGTTGAGTGAAGCTAGCATGTGAGATACACAAGTTAGTCTTCTAGAGCCGTATATGCAAAGAATGATTGTGAAGTATTTGTATACGGATATTTATCAATTACGTATTGGTGGTCGGATTAGCGCAATGACTAGATTCTCAGTTAAACAAACTTTCAAGTCATTTAGTCGCAAGTTCAAATCCAATCAGTACCTACCAAACGTCCTTTACGCTCAATTCTATGGATTATACTAAATATCAGAGCATGCTTCTCTGTTGCAAATAGCCTTAGAGCTAAAACCCATTCACCCCGTCCAGTGGTCTGTTAGCCTCCACGTCCATCTCACGCTGGATTATTCAATAATAGGACGATTCATTATAATATATTATGATAAAACTGGAAAAATTAATTTTTGATTTTGAATTTGATTTCTTGTCAAAAACTAATCATTCAAAAATCGAAAAATAAGAAATAGACCTAGTTTGGGTATGATTGATAAATCAGTATTTGAAAACGAAAAATTAGAAATATTATGAACCAACTTTACTCAAATACGAGTATATGTAGCAACTATAATCATTGCTGTGCTCTCAAAAATTGAAATTTTCAAATGAATCATAACCACAAACTGGCATGAAATAAATATATCACCACTAATACATAATATGAAGAATTTGATTTATTTTAATATTTACTCTTAAGCTGAGGAGTTACAGTTTAACAAATGTCAAAAAATTAAGTTAGTAAAAGTCAGAATACAAAATATGAAAGTTCAAAGCTATTTAGTGTGAGAAATCTGTAAAATGATCAACATTTCTAAACAATATCCGAGTCCTTCGTTTTTACTATTTTTTCTTCATTTTCCAACATTTATAGCTTCCTATTACGCACTGAGGATTATCAATATCACCTTTGTTTTCATCCTCATCATTATGGACACTTTATAGGTGGAAAAGGACACCTTGGGCTTGGATAAGGTTTAGGTTTAGGATCATATGACCTTGGTAATGCGTTTACATTTGCTACTGCTAGAAGTATATATAATATGCAAATTACCAATTTCTTCCAATCCATTTGGCACTTACTTATAAACAATCAGTAGAATAAGACACTTGAAACGTTATTATTGACCAAAAATTACTGACAAGTGATTCACAGAGTATAGCAATAAGTGAATGATTTTTAAACTTCACAAACCTTAAATACCTTTCAATGTATATGCGTTTTAGTGAAATGCATCTGTGTCAATGCATCTGTGTCAATGCATTCGACGCATGTTTATTAAAGGTAATATATTACGAGCATTGGCAATTAACAAGTGTAACACTAAATTTTTAGTCGACAAAAACATGGGAAAATTCTGGCAGACAACAATATAACTTCAGTTAAAATTCAAGTGTTTCCAAATAAATAAGATGACTTATTTTCCTGTTAATGAAATATGAAGTTATGAGGGGAAAAAATGCTCACATTCTAATCTGTTTGCTATTGGTACCTGCACCAAAAATTATTGCGGTTTCCACGTAAAAATTTGCACCTGTGTCATTTGTGTGAGTAAATTTTCGAACTTGAAAACAAAAAGAATGAAATTTGAACCAAATTATGAGTATAACTATATTATTTAAAGGTTTCTAATACTACATATTAAAAAAAAAAAACAAATGAACCAACAAACAAACTGGGCCTAGTTTAAAATAAACAACTGAATCGATAAAAATAAAATAATCTTTACAAAAAAAATGGATAAATAAAACTTTCTTTTACTATTGAAATATAAAAAATATAATAAATAAATCAAAAACACCTGCTTTTTCGAATTTTGATTTTTCTTACAGGTGATTTTCGATTGAATCAATTTTTCCGATTCCGATTTAAATAATAAACTAAAATTGGTTGCATAATTTTGAAAATTTTTTATCTCTATTCATATTGTATTATACTGTCCCTTTGAAAGGATTCATCTACATCCTGTGTGTGGCCTTCTTCCTCATGATAGAAAAAGGGAGTGAACGAACTGAATTTCTTTACAGCTGTTTGTTTATTTTATGCTCCTTTTCTTGGAATGAATACTATATTTATATGTACTTGCGTATAATTCATAGCAAATAGTGACCTATGAAAAATACTCCTATCTATAACATTATTGTATTTTAATTATTTACTTATGGTAGTTTTTCGTTTCTAACTGGATTTTTGACCTCTATTTGAAGAAAAAAAAAATACACGCCATATTTCGGCAGAATTCCAACAAAATAATCATTTTTCAAATTTTTCCAATGACCCACGAGTTGAACCAATTCTTGGTCACCTGTAATAAACTGCGTTTCCAATTATGGTTAATATTCCGTATTCGTAAAATAAACAACTTGAGGAACATGCGATGTAGCTTCTATAGTAATTCGAGAATGTATAATTGATGGCATATTATTGCCAATTCTGGAAAAATATCAGAGGGAAAATTTCTCACAGATTTTATCAAATGTATGTGTTGTAAATATTTTTGCGAAGGCTGAGCTGATTATGTAAATTAGACTACGCACGTACTTTTTTTTGTTTACCAAAATCGGATCGTATCAATCAGAAATCGCCAGATGGGGTTCTCACCTTTGGAAAAATTATGCTGTATACCCATTTACTCGCTAAAACTTGTATCTCCAGCTATATAATCAACGCAACTACCAAACTGATGATGAAATGCCATGATGTCGAAATTCTTCTGTAGTACCTACCATTGTTTCAAAGTGTTGTGGGCAAAAATTAGTGTGTGGTGGCGTTGACCGACTATATGCATTTGGTTTTTTTTTTTTTTTTCTTGTGTGATCCGTTTTCTTGATGGCCATGGTAATAGAAAATTAAAGCAGAGGCTAGGCCTTCTATTTGAAAAATATACGGGATAGGTTTTTTTTTCTTTCTTTAAGGTCACGGTCGTGATTTTACTATACCTACATGCATTCGAAATCAAACGAACAAGAGAGGTGAGAAATTACGTTTGGTAAAATGGTTCGTCATCAGAAGTGTAAAGACAATTAGTTCCTTACATGGTCGTCCGTACATTATTTCAGGAAATGGGAGTTAAAGGAAATGTATAGGAATGTAAATTTATATGAGAAATATATTATTTGGTCTTTCGTAGATATACTTCGTGTTCTCAATTGTACTCGTAGTTTCATTATATCTATGAAAAAACATTTTATTTAGAATAAATTGAGGTAAACTATATACGTATTACGATTGTGCCCCCTATTTTCCACCTATTTCCCCTGATCCCCCCTTATTAGTTTTTCCTTTATCCATTTTTCCCAAAACTAATTTTGTAAGATACTCGTATATTTTCCTTAATTATATTTTCCTCAACGATTGGTTGTAAAATTTACTTGGTAATTTACTTCATTAATATTTTTGTGGAGGGAATATTGAGGTACTATTCGGCTTTAGATCATTAAAAATATTGAGTATAGTCGATAGAAATTAGATGCGAGTTTTTTTTTCCTAATGCTTGTATGAAAATTCGTCGTTGGTTCACTCTCCAAACACTCTTTCATAAAAATAATTTTTTTTTGGACAAATAATCTATTAGATAGGTGCATATAATTATAATGGATAAGGGAACACCCACAATTGTACACATAGGTGGATTTAACAGGAAATGTTTTTTTTTTTTTGGGGGGGGGGATAAAATTTTTTTCAAAGGTCATTAAATTTTCTACCTGTCCGGTAAACACTTGAAATATTTTTCAATAGACATAGAGGAGGGGGGGTCACTCCCGTCAGTTTGTAAAATTCCTACAAAAAAGAATCAACTTAGTCTTAGAATAGATATTTTCTCATTTTTTCTTCGAAATGGGGGGGGGGCTAATTAGATTTTATCAGGGGGCGTAATTTCAACTCTGGATGGGGCTTAGCCCCCCTGTCGCCCCCCAAAGGCCGCTTATGATTGTAGAAAAAGAAATCGGCGAAATATCGATGAGGAAAAATTATACTTCGGGAAAACAGATTAGAGAAAGTGTTGGGGAATTTTGCCCCTTTCCAGCCATTTCAGATAAGGGAAAGGAGCGAATATGCTCAGAATTTTTTTCTTGCATTCTTTTTAATTTATTTCAATATTAGAAGTATAATGATTAGATTTCAGGAAAAATAAGCTTATCAATAAGCTTATCAAGCTTCTATAACCCTGGTGGTAAGTGATGTGATGACGCAGCAAAAATGACTAGTGGCGCTGCAACATTCTTGTAGCATTTGAAACGAATTAACGTTGAGGAATACAAGTTATTGTTGCCACGAATTGGATCCATTAGTTTTATTTTGAAGTGAAAAAAGGTATAGGTAAATTCAAAACAATTCTTAAGTCTTAAAAAATGAAAAATCGATTTTTCATTGATTTGGCAAAAATCGACTTGTATGAAACAACCGTTAATTTAATCCCTTGAAAATAACATTTGATTAAAAAAACTGCCAAAGCCAAATAAAAATGTAATAATTATGCAAATATATATTTTGGCAGTTTCGTAAAATTCACGAATTTGGAGTTAGCAGGTTGTGAACTTTAACCGACCATATAATTGATGAAAAATTTTAATTTTTGTCCTCTATAGAATTTAATCAGCAGAATGGCGAAGCTAACCGATCTTCAGCTATATAATCGTCACATTTTCTACAAAATTTCTGCGATTTAACTCAATTTTAATTCGAACAAGACGTCGATTATTTCGATCACGTCTAATCAATTCGTCTTACAGGTTGAACTTCTCATATTACGTTTTATAAGTGTTATGCTACATACTGGAGCATTACTATTCCATATAGCCATCGAACTATGGTTGGCCTGTAGCTATACGTATAAAATGGATAGAAAAACGGCGAAAGTCGATTCAGTTCTTGAGACAAAAGTTAATTAAATGTTGATGGTGATTTTGCATGGTACATTATAGCGATAGGTATACCTTTATACGTCGTAGAAACTAATATTTTTCAGAGAGAGAGGCTACTCTTAGGGTTAAAAAAATAGATTTCGTACCTATGAATTACTCGTGTAAAAATATAATATACTTACCTGTAAGTTTAAAAAAAATAGTTCAAAACATAATCTTTTTTTTTTAGCAACAGGAACACTGCATTGATATGGTTTTGATACAAATAAATGTAATTGCATAACACATATAAGAATACAAAACTACTAAAAATACATATGAATAATTTACACGCACTACATTCGGTTTCCACCTTAGAATTTACATAAGAAAAAAAAAATGCATCTTCTGCAATGATGTAATTTCAATTTTGTTTGACACCTCTGAGATCTTTAATAAATTTTGAACTGCTGTATAAAAGATAATCGCATTTGCGATGCTATCTTTAATTTTGATTTGTTAGACGGGTAAACAAATTGTAAAATCACGATTAACGCGATTTATCTTGAATCAGACACAATTAAATGTCTGGTACAGGCGTCTAACAAAATGCCATCCAACATCTGTCTAAACTAATTCACACATTTCTGTCTGTCGAGCTGCTATTTTTATGGCACTTATGTAAGTTTCCATGTGGGGTAGGGAAGACAATGAATTCCAAGTCTAATAGGAAATGCCAAAGAAAATTGAAATTCAGCCGAGACTATTAAATGGACTCGATCGTTTTTTACTTCATAGGTGACAAATTCGAATCCGTCTGTATGCAATGTTCGAGAACACCGAACAATAATTGAAAATACGTAGAATGAAATGAATACCAACTATCTCCCGTGTATTTTAAGTAACTCATGATCAGAAAATGAAATTGAAGGTGTGGATTCCTAAATCAAATTAGTTTGTCTTAAGGCAACAGTCTGAATCTGCTGCGTAATGAAAGAATATCTGCCTAATGACATTGCAGGAAGAAATTCTTTATCTTTTCTTGCTATTTCACTAAATCGAGCATAGTTCTAACCTCACCATGGTGAGAAAAACATTTGAGTAAGGCGATGAAACTCATTATACCAGCGAGTTTAAATAGTTACTTGTTTTATGCCTACAAGACTGCCCCACTACATTACCATTAGAATTTCGGTAGACTGTGATTTCATTTCAAAATTGACCACTTCATAGGTGAGCAACATGTTAGTACAGAAAATCGACGTGATAGTCCGTTGAGAGATCGGAAATCAATAATTAATTTAAAAAAATATTTTGATGGGACTAATTTGTATTTTACTCATTTATGATGTGATCTGTGAGAGGTACCTTCAGTTGGCTAACATTCTTTTGAGAAATAAGTTTTGGCGTATCCAGCTGGGGGGCTGAAGCCACCTTGAACCTCAAGTTCCATCGAAAAAAAAACAAACAGAATAAAAACATTTTCTGCGCATCGTGCGGATACTTGGCAACATTTCTGCTTTTTAGGTTTTATAAGACTCAGTCCCTCGCTTAGTAAATTTCTAGGTGCGCCATTGGAAACAGGCAGAAAATAATTTGAGGGTTGGATACCAAAAAAATCATGTTTTTGTGTTTTCTTTTTATTTATTCCTTTGGCAATATTTTGAAGAAGTTTCACACCACTATAAACCTTATTTTTGAAGAATTTCGTTAAAATTGGTTTTCCTTGTTCAATAATTTTTCAACTAACAAGTCTCAAATAAAGGTGAGCTCATTTTGTAAGCTCATTTTTATAACTGAATTTGTAGCCGAACTTGTGTCTCAATTTGCAGCTCATTTTGTGAGCTAAATTTAAAGCTCAATATTTATACTTATCTCCATTTGTAAGCTCATTTTGTAAACTCAATTTGTAGCTCCTTTTGTAAGCTCATTTAAAGCTCAATTTGTAGCTCAGAATGAATTTTTCATTTGGACTCTAATAACATGCAGGTACATGGGCTATATATAATAGCATTTTACATTCTGCTCACATTTTACATAGGTATTTTATAAAATAGGTCATTATAAAAAATGCCTTGTATTACGAAGACAAATAGTAAGTTGGAAAGAGGAAAATTGCAGAAAAAGCAAAGAAGTGAATGAAAAATTGCGAAATTATCGATGACTGAGCAAGAAAAAGGTTAAGGGGTCGTCGATTTGGAAAGAAAAATTATATCCCCTTCTGTTGTGGCTACGCCTCTATAATGCTCTAATGCTGCATCGAACACTTTGTTGATTTTCTCTTTTCGCTTCAATGAAATTGGAAATAAAACTTATGACAGTGAAACTACGTTTATACGTCCACTAATCAACCGGTTTTATTCCAGTTTTCCTTTTTTTCACTCTCCATCTATATCTACCTACAGATGACCAAAGCTCCTTGCGGCATTCGATTATAAGATTTCGTCATGACTATCTCATCAAGCTCTGAGACTTAAGGTTTGATTATTATTTTTCAGCAATAGTAGCGTGGAAGTTAATATTATTTAAGATCTGGTTCACCCAAAATAATTATTAATGTCAATGAAATTTAAAAAATTGAAATTCAATTAATTTCACGGATCAATTTTAATCGTAACATCCATTGAATCATACCTTCTCTCAAGCAACGACGATATAATATCTAAATAATTCAATTATTTTAGCTGTACTGATCAAAATAAAATACGTTTAAATCTACTCGTCATCTTGCAAGAAAGCAGAGTTGAAGGAAATTTAATTTTCCTTCAGGCACTGCAATTGTTTCACAAAAATAGCGTACATGCTGTGCATTCCACTTTTCCACAGAGATACTTGAATTTTTTTACCAACTAATTTCATACTTCACAAATTTTTCGTTATGCTTCCCCCAATTTGCCTCCTCGATAGTTTCCATAAAATTCCACGATTTTCCTCAGCTTTTATTTTCGATTTGTCGAACGAAGAATGATGGCATGGAACTGTGAAACTCTTTTTCAATCAATCTAGTTGAGGTGAATTCCAGCTACCTATTATTCTTATTGAGAAATGAATTTATATTCTATAAAAGATTGCATATTATATGAATGGTTACACAAATATCCTCGTTACCTTTTCACCTATAGCTAACTGCAGACTTATTTGTAAGGTAAAACTGTCGCATGTCTTCGTCTCTTCCTCTTTGGCTCTTCCTTTTTCAGCCTGCAGTTTATTGACCTGTGAGCATTGTGCCATCGAAATTATATATAGGGACAAAAATTATAAACCAAGTGTCAGTCGATTAACGGTTATATAAACGAGAGGAATGTGGCGAGAATAAGAGGCAGATCACAAAATTGTGACGCGACTGGCTGGTTACGTGCAGAAGTGTCGAACCGATAACCCATAAATTGCATTGCCAGATAGTAGCCTATATAAACGAGAACGTTGGAAAATGTATATGTTCATAATTAATTAGGTCTATAAACTTGACTTCTTTTTTATTCCCCAGTTGCGAATATTGCAATAATCTATGTATATACTCGTAATTTAGAAATTTCAAAGATATACATTAATAAATTGGGTACCTTCATTATGCAGGTGACAGTTAATGAAGGTAACTGTTTTAATACACCTATACATTATTATACTCTAATCCGAAGTTGCGAGTGATCAATGTTTTCTAAGAATTCAAAAGTTTAGGAAATTGCTAAATAACTATTTATGTGATGCGATCTGAGAAACCATACACAAACCCGCGTTACAGCGATATGAAGTGGATGGGGTAAAAAATGTCAGTTTTCAGTTTTAAGGGTATGCTTTACTAGACGCCCAAACTCCACACTTCGGGTTTACGAATATCTCATGGGAAGAGCTTCTGAGGATGAAATATGGAAAAATATTAATCTAACTTCTTAATTAGCTCAACCAATACAAAATTTATGATTTTCGTTATCAAACTGTCGGATAAAACGATATTTAAAAAAATATTTTCATGGAATGCGGGAATTTTCCCGACTGTTTTCTGGCTGAGTTTTTATCTAAGAGATATGATTTTCGAATATGTTATAGTTATATGATGAACTTAAGGATGTATAGAGTTAGATTTTTATTTAAAATTAAAAAACGGCTTCTACGAATACGCAAAGTTGATTTAACTTTGATAGCTAATTTTAGCTACCAGAAAATGTAAATTTAAAATTCAACTCTATACATCCTTAAGTTCATCTTATAACTATAACATGTTCGAAAATCGTATCTCCAAGTTGAAAACTCAGGCAAAAATTATTCGGCAAAATTTCTGTGTTTTTTACATTTTTTTCGTGTGATAAAGCATACCCTTAACAGAAATGGAAGGAGGGGTTGTCCAGCAACGTTTTTGTGAATATGCAGGTAGACCCGCACGTGTGTTCTACGCTGAGTACAGTCGAATTGTTTGTACAACATCGCAAAATAAGAAACCATGCCCAAACCCGGTGCTGGGCAACATAATTAAAAAAAATCAAAAATATTCTTCGTGCCGTTTTTTCAGTTCTCTCCCCCTCCCCCACACTGCTCGGTTCACAATAAAATAGTTTATCATTACTTTGTTGGGATTTATCTAGTTTTTGTTGAGAAACTTTGAAGTTGATTTTTTCAAAATGAGCTTTTTCAGCTTTCAAACGTAAAGACGCTATAACTAGGCGTCTAATTGATCTTTTTGGATGATTTTTTTTTTAAATACTCATTTGTCTCCTCCATCGAATAAAATCAAAAACTCAAAATCAAGAATCCCGGGTTTGTGTATGGTGTCTCAGATCGTATCACATATAAATAAAGCAGATGCCAACTGCTACGTAGCAAATGCTGCAGGGGCCTGGAGAACATTGCCCCCCCCCCCCCCGAGTAAAATCTTTAGCCTTTCCTCGAAGGAAATTTTTCCTTAAAAACAGTGGGAGGGGAGTCCAATTATGGCCTCTCCCAGACATTTGCTTTGCCATCCGCCTTGGAATTTTATTTGGTCCCCCACGTATTTCGCTCTGGCTACAACCCTGGAATATTGACGAATTTCGTGTGACATCATAATCAAAATTTTAACTAAACAGTGTTGCACTTGAACTTCCCAAAATTATAAAATATTTTGAAAATTACAGATAAATCATAGAAAAACTTCATGAACATGCAGCAATTTTATGCGAAGAACGACGTTTTTCTGTGAAAATAGCTGTGATTTTACTAAGAATTTATTGAAAATTTCAACTGATGAACTTATTACTAAGCTCATTACTTGGTTCAGAATGGGTTAATTTTGGAAGTTGAGTTGTTCATTGACGGTTAAGAAAATTCATTTATTCTTCTACTTTAGCATACAATAGTCAAAATTGCTTAAATGTGAGTTACCTCGGAGAAAATAATATTTAAATGAGGTCTCCTCAAGTACGGAAAAACCACTCTTCTTTTTACGTCTGTAGCTACAATTTTAGTTTTCAACATTTTCTGGCAAATTGCTCATCAATTCAATTTACATTTTGAGAATGTTGTCATTCTACACGTATAAAATCTTAGTATTCAGAAATAAACTTGTTACTTTACTACGATTCGAAGTAGTGCACCTTTTTATTTTATTTTTATTTTTATTTATTTTTTTTTTTTTTTTGAAAAAATGTAAACAGAAAAGTCGCCAAGGGCAACACGTGATTCTCGTGAGGTGACGTCACCACGAAATTTGTCTATTACAATAATATGCATTGAGAATTCTGACAATTTTGGGGAATGAGAATGCATAGCATTCCAAAAGACATATGAATGTTATTTAAAGTTCAGATCTCTGCGAAATGGGCTACTATATTAATTAAAATGCCAAGTATTTCAATGTTACCTTATTTTCTTTTTGATTACAGCAACAAGTTGATGTGGCCAGTAAAAAAGGATCCCAAGATTTATCTGCCGTCGCAGAACAAATGAATAATCAATACTATTATTTCACGAGGACGAAAGGATTATTTAGGATATGCTTTCCAAACAAACGACCTCCTAGAGGTAAGTTTAACTGTTGCATTTTAAAGTTCAACATAATTATGTATTTTATCCATTAGTTCTTTCGAGTTTCGAAAAGCCCTGCCTAGCAAGGAAATCGTCTTGAAATTTTTATTCAGTCATTTTGGCCAGTCACGATCAGGTCTTGCAGTTAGAACATTTATTGCGGCGAAATGGATCTCTTTTTTGGATAAAGTCTCGAGTATCTTCACATACTCTGAATGAGCAAACCTTTCCTCGCCATAATGACTTTGACTATCGCATGCAACCACTTATAATTATTCGGTAAATAGACCCATCCAGTCATTTTAAACGGATATTTATAATTTTTAATAACAAATTAAAATTATCAACGAAATCGAGCGTTTAGTGGGAAATTGAGTTATGTTCCTTCCGGTATGAGGATGTGCCAAGTTGAAAAATTTTAATAATTTTCATAAGGAACGGAAACAGCAGAAAAAAAAACCCGCTGCATAAACAATAACAAGAGCATTAAAATATACTACTTTCACTAGAAATCTTTATTTTATTATTTTTTGCGGTCGTATATACATAGTCTCGATGAAGATGCGACGTATATTTTTTCAGTTTTTTTTTTTTTTTTGTATGCAGTTACCTTTACAGGTAAATATATAAAACAATGTGAGTATTTTTCCAAGGTACTTACTTGTAGAAAAAAAAAGAGTGAAGAAAAAAAAATAAAACGGTGTGCAAAAGAAAGGTATTTATCGTGAGAACTGGACGATTTGTTTTCATGTACCAACTACCTACCTACTCGTACGTCGTCGTTAAAATTAACCAATTGATGGGCGTGTATACTGTATTTATTTTGTACGTTATTTTAGAAACTATTATAGCTTTGAGTGGGCACTAGGCACTGGATTTGTTAATGAAAAATGATTGTCACAGCTGATTTGTAACAATATAATTATTATGCCTCTACAAAATATATGGCTAAAGAAGAGAATGAACGACTGAAAGGAAAATATTTTGTCGGTAGATGAGACTGAAAAATAGTAAAAGAAAATTTATAGTTTTTTTTTGGAAAGAAATTTTATGAACCTTAAAATAAGAAATCATTGAAAAATAGTGTCCAAATGAGATACTTATCTAAAAAAGCAAATGTAATGTTTCTAAATAAGTTGATAACGAAAGTCCTCAAGATCAGGGTGGTCTTTATTCAAGAAATTTTGAATACTTTACCTATTTTGCAGAATTATTCTTTAAAAAAAAAAATTCTGCACCTCCAAGTTGAAAAAAGGGGTACCTTAAGGCGATTGAAAATTCGTACATGCAAACATTGAATATCATTTTACTTTATATAATCAACGTGACGCAGAAACATGTATTTACTCCTTACTACCACAGCCCAGTGGGGTGATTAGAAAATAGATAAAGGGAGGTTGAGAGGGTTTGAACCCACCCTTAAGGCAACCATAGAATCATTATACAGTATTTTGTTTCTTGAGTTGGAAACTTACTTATTGCTTCAAAACTGAACAATCTTGAAAAGAAAGATGTCCTGCTTCAACCTCTCCCCCCAAAAAAAAACCAGCATTAGTTGAAAATTTTCAATTTTGCTTTTATTTTTTACTAACGGTGGCTTTGAGGCAGCATTCCCCTTTATGTGGATGGGGGTGTGAAATAGCTCGACTAGAATTTTTGTTCGTGAGAAGGTACCATCTTTGGGGGATGGGAGTGGAAATTACTTTTGAGTCATTTGACATTTGCGGACAGTACAGTCATAATATTACTTTGTAGGATAACAAATAAACCACGCATGTATAGAAGCTGGGTTCGAAATTGCTTTTCCAGTGTAGGCACCCAATTGAGTAAGTGTACCGATATGTTTACTTTTTCATGTCTCTCTGGTATAAAAATAAATTACGTTTTGCGATGTGTTTATAATTATGCCGGCGGTTCATTTACGACAGAAAACTTAATGTGGTGTTGAACAAGATGGGGAAATATGGCTTTGAAGACCACTAGCATAGGTAGACTTACAGCTGGGTGATATCAGTCAAATGAGAGGAAACAAAAGTATAAAATAATTTATTGAAGCCAACCGCTCGTATGTTTATTTAAATGCAGGACAGACGGTGCATACCTGTCTATTGTCGGCAGGATTTCTACATGTAAGGTAAACTATAAGTACGTATTTTGTGCGATTAACGTGAGACCTGCATTAATTTAGAAATGAAAGTGTGCAGGTGAATAAAAGTAGAATATTGTAAGTATGTGTTTACAAAAACAGTTGGACAAACCTTCGAAGAAAATTGTAGAAAAAAAGTCACGATTATTATCTGAAATTTTTTGAGTTTGCATTTTACCTAAACATTAGTAATTTACACTTTTATTGAAGAGTAGAAAGTTGGTTTATGATTTGAGATTTTCTATCAATCTAATATTAGTTTTCTGTTCTTGCAAAGAAAGTATTTTGAAACTAATTGATTATAAGATGCTCTTTAAAAGAAGCGACTTGAGAGACTGTGAGACTGAGAGATGTCATGTGCAGAATGAGAAATTGGATTAAATTAAAATTATATCAAAACGCGATGAAACTGAAATAACTTCTGCAATGTTAATAAAATGTGCTTCACAATTCAGAGGACTCATTAGTGACTTTTTTAAAGGTGTATGGAAGAATAATGTCTGACAATTCAAAAATAAGTTATTGATTTTAAATTGTTAAAAGTTTTAAGCTTTCTAATTCGACAATTTTTCTGTTTGTTCTGCATGCTGACTAGATATTGTTAATGAAAAAATCAAGCAAAAGACATATCGCTAATCTAAGTCCAAAACTTGCCAAGTCCCAAAAAATTATCACCAATTTTTTGGCTGATTTAGTATTAACAGCTACCAAAACATCTTTTGAGCTATAGTGATGGGACGAAGTCGGAATCTTCACTATCGATAATATCGATAAAAAATGACCGATCATACAAAATTGGCATGTAAGACTTTTTTTTGGAGCTGTGTTTGAAATAGTGTTTCTACTTTTCAGCCCGATTTTTCTACATTTTTCCAATTTCTTCGCACTATTTGAAATTATTGATAAGTCAGTGCCATTATTGATAATTTTGATAATGCGACCCATTATCGATAATTATCGATACTTTGTCCCAACAGATCATCTTTTTTTTTTCTTGTTTTTGGGGTGACGCAGCAGCTCTTAGCCTGTGCAAACTTTTTAATGTTCACACAGTTTCCAAAAAGGCCCACGTGGAGGGGGCTGCTTCGATTGCTTCGATTTAGGGGTGCTGACCCAGGCCAAAAGGGTCAGATCCTCATCAGAGTAGGAGAACGCCAACCTATGCCAAATGGTCAGATCTTTTGAATTTGGGGCGACCAGCCAAATGGTCGTGTCTTATGGGCAGTTTACTGCACCGACATATGCCAATTGGTTAGGCAAAGCATGATTTACCAAATGTTATAAAGGAGGGGCCAGGATGCCAATACCTGGCCAAGAGGGAGAACTAAGTATAAGGGGAAGATCCGAGTTTGCTTCAGAAGCCAAAGAGAAGCAAAGTTGTATATACACTGTACTAGCCAAGATGATGGTATCCCAACTTACCTTTCGGTTTATGTGGGACTAGGAACCTCAGCCAAGTCCAACAGTTGTGTTTTAACGTCTGGGGGAAGGGGTGATGGTAATTTAATTGCGGTCCTATTCGCAGAAAGCTACGAAAGTGCATCCTGTGATTATAGCAAAATTCCAATTGCTGTGACGGAGAAAAGCTCTTGCGCATATGACGAGTGAAGCAACAACTGGAAGCAACCCAACAGACCTCCACAGCTGAGAAAATTTGGGTCTCATCTTCTTTTGGACTTGGCAGGTTTCGGAGGTGAGCCGGTGATTTATTCCCCCTTGTAAACCAACCTATGGGAACCTGAAAATTTTTCTAATTTTTTTCTTCCACGTATTTTGAGATTGACTCATATTGCTTTGAAAATATTTTTAATTACCTGTAAACAGGATTGCAAATCAGTTTCACGCTTTTTCATTCTCGTTTCATATATGCGACACAAATGCTGTACTAGCATGAACGACATAATCAATTGCCATTCTCACGAACGTGAGCCACTTGTTTATGAATTTTTATTTTTCGTGATTCAGGAAAGTGATGAAAGAGGAAATCGGTCAGCGCGAATTGTTGAAGCGAGTAACTAGAAAATATTTCGAGCGTGCATTTTATAGATAAAAATAATGTGATAGGAATTCAATTATTCTAATTCTTACGCAGGTAAATGGGAGAGGTGAGTAGTAATAACTTGTTTTCTATTCCAAAAAAATCATGTCTTTTAGGAGGGGAAAAAAGTAGACTTATGTACCCTTCTTGCACATCACTGTTCATATTTGAGTAATGCGAAATGAAGATTAGAAAACCATCATATATTTATGACTAACCCCTCCCCCACCAACCAACTATTTATACATCAACAATGATACCAACTCTTTATATTTATTCAAAATGAAAATTACTTACTTATAAAAATATAAGTATCGATATTGTGGTAGATTTTATTATCGATATTCTGTTCAATATCGGATATCGATTTATCGGCTTTGTATTAATTGTATTAGAAATACGAGGAAAAATTGATTACGTATATATTGTCTGTCGTTCAATTTTCTAAAGACTTTTTGCTCTTGGGTAAACTAAATTTTCAAGCATAACAAAACGCAGGTCTATCCTGCAACCACAAATATTGGCTGTGGACTTTTTCATCGTACGACGATTAACTCTTGCATACAAAGCTAGAAGCAATGTAACGGATGTGCCTGGAATATAATGTATATAATATTCTGTATATGTACCTGTGCAGCGAGAGGAATGAGCATTTCTTCTTATCTGTATACCCGCGGCCAACCAGACGATTTACACCTGAAAGGAAATTCTATCACAGTGTCATTGAGGTTAGTGACCTTAAAAATGGACGGATATGAAGCGTTGTTGCTTTCGTCCACACAAAGTCGTACAAATTGACTATAACTTCATCTCGCATCTATAGCCACCAATCGTGTATGTAGAAAATGCATCAAGATTTTACTTTTACTTGTGTGCCATGAAGTAGCTCGAATCTGCGTACTGTGATTCATTACTAACCCATAAGAGTCGTGGCATATATAAATATATAAAATTAACACTTTCAGTCTCTAAAAGCGTCTAGAGTTTATTTGATGGTGCGAAACAGAGAATTAACTATGCGTGTTGATATAATATAAGAAGTTTGTGCCCAGCTTAAAGTGGAAAGTTGTTAGTAGGTGTGTGCGCGAAATTTCATTTCAAGTGAGAATAGGAGTGTTGAAAAATTATGTGTGGTTATGGGGCTATAAGAAGCTTAGCTTAGCTTTCTACAAATTTTAGTCTACTGATTATTTTAAATGTCCAAAAAAATTTTGAAATACAATTATAGTAAGACTAATTTTAGTGTTGAAATTCATTAGAAAAATTCATTTTGGAATTACTACACGAATGCAATTATTGATTTTACACATTGGCAATTTTTGCTTTTGATATGCAAAAGTACTTGAATTCGAAACTTACGTTTAATAAGTTTGGTACACTACCGCATGAGGGAAAGACATGAATGACTAAGAGCACTGTCCCTATTCAATTTCCTTGAGTAAATTTATTTCTTCAGTGACTCCCATTTTTCTATATTAGGTTCTTACATCCGGGGCAAATTCGAAATTTCGAAGACTATTTCATATACGTATAAGAATACTAAAAAATGCACTCGATTTTGTATTCGTGTATGGGTTGAAACTAACGGTTACGTTATTTTTTGTTTTCAGTTGAGACCTATTTGAGTCCGGTTGAAACACACTGCGTGAATATTGATTATTATATTCCAGATACGGAGAACAAAACCAAGGGTCTGAACGATTACGCTATGACCAGACTACGTAAGTAAATTTTATTACTCATAGTACATAAAAATATTGTTTAAAAAAAACAAACAAATTCTCCGATAAACTCGAATGGAACGTGATTTTTGCTTCGGATTTCCACGTAATGTAGAGTAAGGTGGGGCAAAAGTCGGCACTCGAAGTTAAGAAGCTCATATCCGAGGATGTAATAATCAGATTTTTTAGCATTAATATCTTTGAAGCCTTCTTGATACAACTACGTAGGTAAAAACTGTAGCAAATTCCAAAACTGTTAGCTAATATACTATAAAAGTAAGAGGACTGAAGTATTCAATTCCATTTAGTAAAAGTAAACTGCGATCAAAAAAAATACGAAAGAATTTTCCAAAACACCCTTCTCTTTATTACAGCTTTTTGACCCCTAATTTTAGCTCAAATTTCGTGATGTTTTGGTATGTTATTAACGAGGGTCCGACCTACAGGTGCTATAGAATTAGAATTTTTAGATTTCACTCTCCAGTCAAAATTAACTTGTCTCAAAAATGCTCAATTTTTGGCTAAAATTTGAGCAAAAGTTGAAATTTAAAATTCCAACTCCATATAGTGCCAACGGGTCATCCTTTGCCTGTAACATGCCAAAATATCATAAAATTTGGCTAAAAATTGAGGGGAAAATGGCCCAATGAGTAGGGGTGTATTTAGACAAAAAAAAAAATCGACTAGTACAGCAAGTCTTATAAAGATCTGGAAAATGTAAATAATGCATAGCGCACCCTGGAAATTTTTCTAAGGACATATTAAATTTTATGGCGTCGGATCTGATGAACGAGTAGGAAGGGTTTTTTAATTCAACGACAAAGTTTCTACTGAAAAAATGTTGTCGTCAATTTTCAAACATTTTTATTTTATTTACTGGAGTTTTTTTTTCTTTGGGTGGGGAGGGGGGGATTTGAAAGGGAAAATTTAGCCATAGCTTACTTTTTTGGTACACCACCGGTGGTTATTCTTGCACAGTCGTCCATCGATGTCAAATAAATATTTTTACAATCTTCATAAAAATGCCAGTCACAATCTCGACCAGAAATACTGTTGGGCCTGCGTTTAACAAAATACGATTATTTTTGAATTTTGGCAATTGTTTATCCACCGCCTTTCAGAAAAGAATATTATTATTAATTGTAAATACGTATATGGGTACAAAAAGGTACACGAAATTGCCTTTTTAATCTTAATTGCTACAAATTATACATGCCTCGTTTTGTTAACGAGCGTAATTAACATAATTTTAAACAAAATAATAATACAGTTTTAATAATTATAATTTGAATTAAAAAAATCTTCCAAATGGAATTAACTGTTTCAATTTATTTTTCATAAAAAATTATACACGCTTTTATGTTATTGAACAGCGTATTCGTGGTGAAAAAATATTCTTTCGTTGCCAACGAGGTGACGGGAGGGGGGGGGGGCGGAAAGGGAGACGAGTTGAAATATCGAGAAAAGTTTATTTGGAAAAGAGTTCGAATTCTGTAGGTAGTAATAATTAAGCATTTAGTCGAGATGCCAAAAAAAAAAATTAGTTTTATGACGAAAAATGAGATATTAATTAGGCTTAACTGAAGCAATTTTAAAGTCATTAATCATTTCTTTTTTCGTAATTTGTAATTACCAACTGTTTTTTCAATGAAAGAAAAAAAAAACAAAAAACAAAAAGGTACTGTAAATCAGTTCGAATACTGTTGAAATTTTTACTGTTTAAAAATTTCGCAAGTTTTATGTTGTGTAATATGGAACCGGAGATTATACGTACGTATGTCTGAATTTTCTAGATTGCATATAATTTCTGATGATTTCGGCGAAATTAATTGAAAATTGATCACATTGTGGTTTAAATTACGATGACTAAACTTTTATAATTTGGTATTTACGAGTATAATATAGAGTGGTAATGAACAAGATAAGAATTTTTTTAACACTAGAAGTACCAGGTGGCGTCATATACGACGCCACTTAAAATTTTGAGATGGACTACTCGAAGGAACAATATTTTGAGAAACCCTGACTTGTGTCATACGACGCCACCTGGTCCTTGGAGGTTATTCTTGTGACGTCGTATATGACGTCACCTGGTCCTTTGAGTAATCGAGTAAAACCTGGTTTTTCTAGTGTAATAGACTCCCATTTCAGACTATACCATATTTTTTATATTTTTTAAAACTTTACAAGTAAGTAACAAAAATTATTTTTGTCTAATTTTTTCTTCAAAGTCACGATAATAATCAAGTATAAAATTGTTTATCGATTTTCAGAAATTCTACAATTTCTAAAGGCGTTGAAATTTTATTACTCAAGTATTTGTATGAAATAAACTGCAGGTGTGGTTGTGCCTGTAACTCTCTCAATAAGAATCATTCATTCAATCAGGCAGACTTTCATAGTATACTTTTTTAGTGGGTGGAAATCATAATGGTAGCCACAAGACATTTCTATTCAATTAGTGTATATTAAAAAAAATAAAAAAAAGTATCATCTTGAAATTTTGTAAACGAAGGCGAAAAATTTATTTTAAACTAATTCTTTCTTGTACTGTATTACAGATATGGGTCGTTCAGCGATTGCATTATTCATCGTGTCATTTTTCGTGATATTTGTGGCTTTCTGGACTGGAGTTGCTGGTTGTTGGAGGAGATCTCCTGGAAACATCACAGCTACTGCTATTTTAATTTTACTTTCATGTAAGTATTGTTTGAAAAGTGAGATAAAATTTTTTTGAAGGACATATAATTGTACCTAATTATAAATAGAGAAGGGCTGCTAACCTTGGAATTGCTTAGATCAACAGTCTTATCATGCAAGATAAACTTCAGTTGCAACTACAGTTCCATTAGTTTGATGTTGCCAAAATGAAAAATGTTTCAAATATTGTATCTACTCTTCCTATTTGCGATGTTCCCGTATTTTCCTATAATTCCACCTTTCAGAGTAACTCCTTATAAGAGACATTAGTCAAACATTCCGACATCCACACTCACATAAAATATTATGTTCTTCAAGGTACCAAGGAACAAATTTCTATCAAAATTTAAAAATCAACAATTTTGACCTTCTAACTATAGTTTTCGGCTCCACTGAAAAATTTTCTTTTTCCACCTTGAAGTAAATTTCTCAGATTTCATCACAGTTAAAAAATGATCATCTAAACTTGAGCCCTTTTCGGAACTCAGTCATTCAATACTCTAATCACTTATATTTTAATGGTATTCTGCATAATTTGAATTTCTGTAATTTTCTATTGCTTTGGATTTTAATTTATCGAAATTTGACTCCAGTTGTTTTTAATTGATGATTGCAATTAGTTTGTGTAAATATAATTGTTTCGCTCGTCTACAACAGGTTTATTAAGTGCTGGTGCCATGGGCTTCTGGCATGGAGTCGAATACTACGAAAAAGAAAGACGTATTGGTGAGGAATTTTATCAAGAATGGAATAATGTGAGTCACTTTGTGAAATTGTTTGCTCGAATAAATCAGCTCTCACGTTGACGATGACATTGTAACACTTTTTCTTCCCTTTGCACGCGCAGCTTCTAAAAGATGCGACGAAAATTTCTTATGACTGGTCATTTTACTTGGCGTGGACCGGAGTTGGTTTCACTTTAGCCTCGGCAATTCTGTTCTCCGGTGCTGCAATTTGTTTACGAGGAGAACGCGAAAGAGAAGAAGCTGTGAATATGCAATACATAATGCCAGGTATAATTTCATTGTTTTACGTCATGTGTTTACTCTGGAAAAGGAAAGCAAAATATTATTATTTTCTTCTAATACCCTACTGCAATCTTGGTCTATTGTTTGGTTGGGAAATTATTTTCTGCGGTAAATCAGTTTGTATTTTAGCGTTTAGCAAAAATACTCGTTCTCACACTCGTTTCTTTTTTTTGACATGACGTATTGGGTAACAATACATGCTATTTTAAGGTAAACAGAACGAAGACTTGGATCTAATTGAGTGTTTTTCGTGTTTTAATTATTGGGTAAATTATCTATAAATGAGTGGTTTCTTGATATAAAAATTATTTACTCGACGTATTTATACTAAGTAAAATATTGCAATAGACTCGTTGTGATTAGAAAGTTGATAAAAAAAGTAAATCCACACACACAAAAAAAAAAAAAACAATATTAAACTCATGAAAAGATATCGAATTTTTAACTCGAATTCGACAAATTAATGATGTTATTTTTATTTTAAATTATTTATTTTCGCAATTTTTTGAATTTTATTTCTGAAAGTTTGAATAATTTCAACTAAGCATACCGATTATACTGTTGAGTGTAGAGTTAAAAATTCTGCGTAAAATGTTTTTGATAATGAGCAAACTCGGAGAGAATATAAGTTTTTTCGCAAATCTTTTCGTTCTCCTCTTTGCTAAGATCAGTCAATAACTGAGCAGAAAAAACAGAAGTTCCCGCAACATGATTTTTCATTTTTTGAATCTGGTTCGTAATTTCGAACTTATTTTGCGTTTTAGTTTCCGAAGTTGGTAAAAGGAACAAATTAAGACGTATTTTTTCTACGAGTTTGCTAAAAACAATTAAACTTAAATAAAATTCAGAATTTAAAAAAAAATCATTTTGTATTTTATGAAAAACGTACTATTAATAATACAATGTCGAGTCTCTGCATATTTTTATTTCATAAAGATTAAGATTAGTCTACCTAAAAAAATAAATTTTCAATTATAAGAAAATTACGAGTAGTTGATTTGTACTGAATTATTATCATTTCTCTGTCAATCTTTCCTAATATTTAAAAGTCAATTTTCTCTGATGATAGAATATAGAATATATGTTCACTATTTATTTTATAATTTGATGTTAAACGCCGAGGAATAGGAAGAAATAAGATAATTTCTTATTTACGTGCTTTAAAATTAAATTCACATTATTTTTGTTTTTCCATATCGTCGATGGCCTGCTGAATACATCCGATGTGACGAAATTATAAAAAAAAATATGTGTTTGGGCTCATTGGATTTGTCTTGAGCAGGGAAATTCAATAAACCCAAACAAATAATTTTCAAAATTGTCAACCCATTGTTATACTTACCCTAAAATATTCCTAAAGAATTAATTTTGATTTATAATAATGTTATAAGTAATAACTAAACTATTTTAATATTTCTAGGTCCTTTTTAGGTTCACAGTTATGTATATATTTAGCTTGGCCTCTGAATAAAGTTTTTATTTTTTATTTTTCAAGTTTACTAATTATGTTATTTAATGTTTGTTTCAGTGTATCCGCAAAAACAACCATACCCATACACAGGTTATCCATCTGGAGCCACTGCATACCCAGCTGGTCCTTACTACCACAGTGCTCAATACGGACCTTACAACTATTAAATAGAGAAAATGATCTGCAATGTGAATAATGTTCTCGCTCGATACAACCTTTCGTGTGCTCAAAAAGACTTTTAAATTTGTACATAATACGGATTACTTAAATAGGTATACCATGATAAGACTCCTAAATGCGAAGTAAGTGAGTTGAATCCACTTCCCAATGTCAAGCCGTCCAATAATTATCTGTTTCATTACGTATAATATTTGTCATTTTTTATACTACATCTACCTCTCATCTAAGTTTAGCCTTCATAAAAATCATTGAAAGTCATTCCTGTGTGTAGCGTTACTTATGGTACCATCAAATCTGCAAAATCTTTCAACAACGATAAAACCTAAAATGTGTTCTGTTAAAGTTATACTAATATTATTTTCTTCGAGAGAAAAAATACAAAAAAGTATTAAGCTTTTTGATTAGTGGTTAGAAAGATGTAGAGAACAATGTTGTTAAAATTGTTTAAAAATACTCGAATTTCACATCATGACTTGAATCATCAACAAGCTTCATTTCATAATTCAATTAGTTTTTATCGAAGTGAGATTAAAGCTGTTACCCTTAGTCAAATTATTTTTAAAATGATACGTGTATTTTTTTATTATTACATTTACAATGGGTTTCAGTTAGAATAAAAATGTTGTCGTCTGTGTTTTCTGTAAGTAAAAAGTGCTTTTAAAATGAAACAACGAATTTTGTATGAAGCTCAATCTTGGACTGATATGTATTTTTTTTTTTTAGATAACAGATTATTTTATTTTTTGTACGTTATATTAATTTCTTTTCTTCTTTGAATTATTTTATTTATACATGCGAAATTTTATTTAATTATAATTTTGTAAATTATATTTATTAATTGTTGTTGTAAAAAGAGAAAATTTTAAAATCGTTTCCAGTTTTTTCTTATTTTTATTTATTTTTTCGAATTTGAAAAAAAGTTTTTGCTGAAAATATTGATTTGACGTCGAATAAGTGGGTTAAATAATTTTTTGTTTCCTCATTTAAACAAATTTAACTGAAATATTTATTTTATGGGCATGGGGCGTTTGACAAAAAATAATTAGTAAAAAGTTGAACAGAATATTATTGATAGTAAAAACTTCTACATGGATATTGATTGCAGTACCTACTTGGAATACAAAAAGCTGAATTTCTGGTTGGAAGCTAAAGGATACCAAGTTTTTCTTTTTATAAGGTTAGTACCTATTAATAATTTCAGTACTTTTTATTTCCTCAACACGTCTATATTTTCGATTCTCGTTTAAGTACTTATATGGCTTGGTTTTTAAAAATTTTCAGTAGAGAAGTATGATAAATTTTTTTTTTTCGTCGAAATTTTGTTTATTTCTTTATATTATTGTTGAATTTACAGTTTTCATGGATAATATATTCAATTTTCTTCAATGCAGTTTATTCACCACTGTAAATAGTTTCTCAGTTTTAGATTGCATTTAGGGAAAAAATTGATAATTTTTTTTAATTTATTAATTTTGTAAATAACGTATTCATCGGTTTTATTTTTATTTCATCATTTTTGAAATTATGTTATCCTGCTAAGAATTCAATGAGATCACATTGAAAAAAGAATTTCAAGAAGTAGAATTACCAGTTTCAACTCTTCGGAAATAAAATAAAGAATTTTTTTTTCAACTGAAACCTCTGAAAATAAGTAAAAAGTAATATTGCTGGCATCTCATCCTCAATATTGTTATACTTCTTTGTTATTCAGAACCTGCCTAGTAATATTTCATTCAATTCTAATGATTTTAGTTGAAAGTCAGTCCTGATACATATCTATTTAATATTCCATTATAAGGTAATAAATAAACTGATGTATTTAAATCTGAAACCGTCATTATTGTCTAGTCAACATAATTTTCACAGGTTTCCAAAATTCGAAAAAACTTTTTTGCGACTTTTCTATAATATTGTCAATTATTTTACTTAAAAATGTTTAGATAATTATATTCACGAAAGCAAGGTTAATACGCGAATTCTGCATTATGTTTGTTATTCTTTTATCCAAAATGAACTATTAAAAAAAAAATGAGCCATAAAATTGTTTAAGTTTATAACCTTCTGAATTAATGATGCTTTGAGCAGGTCCCGCATGAGAATCGAATTTTTACCACGATGCTATTAAAATTATAACCCTAATTTACAGTTGCTTTTTTACTGTTGTAATAACGTAAAACGACGCGTATACATTTTTGTCAGCTTTAGATTTGGTCTAGCTTATCTCTAGGTTGGATAAACTATGTTCTTGGAAAAGTGCAGTGAACGTCAAATTCAGGAAATTTATCAAGAATTCAACATAACCGAACAATCTTTGAAGAGGGATGTAAGTTATCTGATCGAATGGATGGAAAAACAACCTCATTTACCGAATGTTAAAGGTAAAAAAATAGATTTTATAAGAAAAAAATTAATTTTATGGGCTTATGCGATGTCTAAATTGAGTTTCAGAGAAGATAAATGTACCCATAAGTATGAGTTCCAAATAGAGGGTTGACTGTTGAGAGCCAACTAGGAAATCATAAATAACTGATTATCTCGATAGTGAAAGGAAATAGAAACTCGTAACATGAAAAATTGTATTACCTATGTGGTTGCTTTCATTCATAAAAAATTTAATGACTTTTGAAACCGCAGCACGTGTGATCTTGTTTTTAAAGAAAAAATTTCAATTTTCCATCTTTAAAAAAATACATGGATGTAATAAATGAAAAGAAAAAAATTGAAAATCATCCGAGTTGGAAAATAGTAGTTTGGGAACTGTCTGTCCAAATTTTTGTTTAAGAGGTGGTAATTATACAGACCACTATATATATATCTATAAATGGTATTTTTTATTACGTATACTAAACAAATTCACTCTACAAAGCCTCATGTAACTGCTCTGAAGAATTATGTGTATTTGTAAAAATCCAGCCGTTTAGTTCATCAACAGTTCAAAATAATATAATATAGCAATACCTATTTTAATATTATTTTAGATGAACAATACTTATCTCATGAGCTGGTGCAATGTAAAAACAGCATAGAAAAAACTAAAAAACTCTTGGATTCGTATTATTGCACTAAAGCAATGTTGCCAGTTCTTTTTACAAAAAGGGATCCAACTGATGAGTCATATAGACTGGCATTCAATATTGGGTAAGTATATGAATTTACCACTCACTTTCATCTTATAACCTCATCTCAAATGATATCCCAAAGGCCAAAAGATTTCGATTTCAAAAAAAAACTAAGTAACTTTCCTAACCCGTAAAATTTTGATTAGAACAATTTGAAACTACAATAATATAAAAAATAAAATATCTGCGTATAATCATGATATGTCTCTTATTTGAATAATAATTTGAAAATTGAAAAGAAAAATCGTTTGTAGTTACTAAATTACTATAGCAGCCTTTATTGTAAAAAGAAGTAGATAAGTACTTACTTCTCCAAAATAATAGACCTAATTAATTTCAGATGTGCAGTTCCATTACCTAAATTAACTCCAGAAGGACATCGAGTATTCATATTCCGAAATTTTTCCGCGGAAAAGAATCATTTATTAACTGCAGATGATTATATGAAAATGAATTACATGAATTTAGACATCAGTATAAGAGACGATTTCAACAATAAACAAATCCTCATTTACGATATACAAAATGTCAACATGAATTTGATAACCACAATATTCAATAGCTCAAGAAAATACATGAATGCAACTCAGGTAAGATTGAGGGACAGCTGGTTAATAATGCGAATTTATAAATTCATAGAAGAGCATACAAAAAATTTGTAATGCTTAACTGCACCAAATTGCCAATTAACAAAGTTTTGAATTTTATCTGTCGGTCTATTCCTAAAAGTCGAATGTCTTCATCAAAAATTTTCACTGTTGGAACGACGATACACGATTTTCAAAATAAGTCAACTGAAAATACGAGTATATAAAAAGTCAATTGTATAGTGGCGACTCTTGTCACAATCTTGACTCAAATCAATTGATTTTTGCAGATCAAAACTTGAGTTAATAAAGTCATTACTGTAAAATTGACTCTAAATTCTAAAAGCCTGGTTCATAATAGGAATAGAATTTTATGTCTTTAGAATACAAATCTTACAAACACCCTGAAAAAAACTATTCACATGATGGAGGATTAAACTGAGATTATGGAGTGTCTAAGCAGATTGGTCCATTATAGCAGAATAACAATCACAATCTGCTGTTTGCTAGTCGTCAATGTAATGGAGAAATACTAAACCAACCCAAATGGATAAAAATTCCTGCTTCAAGTGAAAAAAAAAAAAAATTGAAGATAATAGAGATCTCTAAAACCGTTTTTCAAAATTTTTGCTTCAATTCTCTCTCGAAAGATAAGACTGATGTCATATACGAGTAGCATTGATAGAAACTTTGGTATATCAAAATCGAGAAGGGCTACAACTGGTTCCCGAATGGACAATTCCCCAAATGCCTTTGCCCCGAATTTTTTTTGCCCGAATCCATTTCCCAGAACGCCGTTTGCCCGAATCTTTGCCCTAATGGACATTTACCCGAACGCCCATGTACCTGAATGTCCATTTCCCCGAATTTTTTTAGTTTTTTTCTATGCTCTCCGCATTATTTTAAGTAGGTTTTTGACAAAAAACTTTTTAAAAGAAGTTCCAGGTGGTGTCATAATGACACCACTCAAAATTTTTAGATGGACTTCTCAAAGGACCAATATTTTGAGAACCCCTGACAACGCCACCTGGTCCGTTGAGGTTACTCTTGTGGTGTCATATATGACACCACCTGGTCCTTTGAGTAATCTAGTAAAACCTGATATTTTTAGTGTTAATCACCTGCAAGCAGAAACTTTATTTACGAATAAAATTACAGCTGCTAAATTTATCATTTTAAATAGAGGAAATAAAAATAGAAATTCGGAGGCTAGCGGACATTTTGTCTGTGCTCCTTGGTCAAAAGCAGAGTTTGGAAGCTAGCCAAAAGCCGAAAGCTAAAAGCCAAAAGCCATCGATTTTTGAAGAAAAAACCGGTAAACTGAAAGCCGAAAGCTTTATCAAAAAAGTCAAAAGCTGAAAGCAAAAGCCGTATTTTTATGGCTTTTATACGGCTTTTTAGGTTTTTACAAAAAAAAAATCACAAATCAGCAAATCAGTGAAATGAAATCAGTAAAGTGTAAAGTGCAGAGTTCGGAAGCTAGCCAAAAGCCAAAAGCTAAAAGCCAAAAGCCATCGATTTTTGAAGGAAAAACTGGTAAGCCAAAAGCCGAAAGCTTTATCATAAAAGCTGAAAGCGTAAGTTTTATTTTCAAGGTCAGAAGCTAAAAGCCGAAAGCTAAAGCCATATCTTGCGGCTTCCAAACTCTGGTCAAAAGGGGTATAAATCCTCCATTTATTTAATCATACTTAATGAGCCATGGACTATGGAAGCTGTACAATACGCTATACTACATATAGCCAAATATAAAGAAATAGGCGGAATAGGCCTGCTACCATCAATGACGTCCGTCCTTCTTTTCATGAGACAGAGAGTATAAAAAAAAAGTTCATAATCTGGAAATTGAATAAAAAATCCCTAGAATCCTTGAAATACTAAAAAAAATCCTTAATTTAATCTCAGATATCTTACCAGGCCGTAAAACATCTCTGGTTTCAGAAATTAATTCCCGCAGTTGGCATCCCTGATCTATAATCAGTCTGTCAGTAGATGTAAAGATAGAGTGAATAAAAATATGGAACTACATCAAGCTGATTATTTTGTTGATAAAAACAAATAAGAAATATTCAAAAGACTTTCTAGGTATTCCCAGTGTAAATCAGGCTTAATTTTTGCTTTTTTCATCAAAAATAAAAAATATCATGCTATACCATCGGGTGTAGTACGTTATGATAGATAAATAGCAATCTGTGTTTGAAAACTCATAGACGAGATTTGTCTATTTAATTTACTTTAATACTTTATCATGAAAAGAGGAGTTATTGAATGTAAATAAGAAAAGTTGTAATAACTAATAACTCCACTTGTAGGGATTACAACTTCTTCTGTAGTCAGCGTGCATGCGGTGCAAGAATTTCGAACAACAAATGTTTACCTTTGATGTAGTGAATTCAAGTATAATTGATCCAAGCTTGTGTTGTACCGATATTAGAATACGTGCGAGAATATAGTTGTCGATGAGAAATCTATAACGAAGAAGCTCGCATGTCACTGATAGAGTTGAACAATAGCTATTTACATTGTCGAACCAAATATTGGTGGATTTATGTTCAAGTTTTTTGATTAAAATTATTACGGATATGGGTAAAGTTACGGTTGTGAAAAATATTTCTAATGGTTATTTGAGGTTATAGTATTGCTTGAAAAATAAAGATAATCGGTCGAGTAAATAACATAACGTTTTAAGTATTTAAAATTTTCGTTTTCAGAGTTTGTATGCATTTCGGGTCCACAAAGTGCACCTTATAATAAATTGGAATTCTACATTCTCGATAATTTTTAAGGTTATTAAAAGTCTTGTGAAGAAGAAATTGTTTGATAGGGTAAGTATTTTTCACAATTTTCATGTCAGTCTAAGGGTGTTCAATTCTATGTACGCTAAAAAATGCCAATTGTATATCTGTTCTTCAGAGACTTGGTTCTGCACCATAATTTATCTGTAACTTTGGTAAAATGCAGTCAAAGGGAGATATAGTGTGACAGAATTTAAAAATTTTGCTTTAATTTTTAACGTTATACAAATTGATATTTTTAGCATTCCTTAACTTGAGAACTATATTTGAAAAAATTCTGCCAAATGAGCTATACCTAGGAGCATTTTTTATTTTTCCCTAAAAAACTAAAAAAAAAAAACAGTCTGTCAAAAAAATTCGAATTACTTTTTTTGTCTTGAAAATGTAGTACTGAGGTGGCTTTATATTACCTCTATTAAAAGATCATTCCTATCCATCTTTGTAAAACAAAAACAAAATAGTACAAATCATTTAATGATTTTTATAGAACTGTTCATAATGATAATATTTTAATAATATAAGTTTAATATTTTATAATTTTGTTGTATGTTACAAAAAAAAATTTTTTTTAAATTTTTTTTTAAATTTAGTTTACTCGACCATTCGTCAACATGAATAAGATATTTTTATAATTTCTGGTAATCTTTATGTATATGTAAAATTCTCGCCCCCCGGGAGAGTTTGTAGCGTTTCTCGGTAAAATGCAACAAACAGCCAAATGCTGAGACTGCGGTTCCCAGGAAAGAGCCATGGGAACCGCCGAATCAGCAACTGGCTGCCTGGCAGGCCCGGACACTTGCCACCGAGAAGATGTACGTCAAGTGTCAGTCGATAAAATAGTAGATAGAAGTTGGTCGAGTTATAATTGTTCACGTAAAAATTGATATAATAAAATTTATTAAGTTGTGATTTTCTATCATTGGAGTAGCATCACAATATATTTCATTTTTAACTTCTCAGTTTGCATTTTCATTTTTCACAATTGTTAAGTTGGATTTTTGGAATCTAAAATTTTGATGAGTGTGAACTTGAATTTATAATTATTTTTTCTTTTTACCTCAATTTTTAAGACTAATTTTTCTGGGCTATTCATCAGCTTATTTTTGTAAAGAAAGAAAAAAACTAAAATAATTGTAATCGCCTGATTATATTTCTGTTCAAGGTGGTGATATGGAATAATGAGAGGCCTGATTTTACAAGTATGTTCCCAGTAGAAATCTTACCTGAGGAATATGGTGGGAAAGAGAAACCTTTAAAACAATTACATGGTAGGTACATATATTGTAATTGTTTAATCCAGCTTACCTTTATTTTGTTAACAATTCGTTATTATATTCAATATTTACAAATTGTGTGTGTATAAAACTGGGACGTAACTGAGTTGTTTCAATTTCTAAAATTAGTCTTTCTTGTATGTGTGCCTTAATACTTTTACTTTTTGCACGATTTTATTTGAATCACAAAAATCCAAGGTACAGTCTAAAGCTGTTAGAATATAAAAATCATGTTTGAGTAGTGAGGCTCGATCTTTCTTATAAATATTAGGTACCTCATTATTTATCAATTATTTATGTTCAGAAATGTATTACCAATACATCTGTGAATTTCGAGAATGGTTGAAATCAGAAGAAACAGTGGTGGCAGATCTAGCTAAACGCACTGACGATTTGTATAAAACTTCAGTGGACGAATCCGTGGATGGATCATTTCGTCAACTAATTATAGACTAATTGTAATGATTTATGAGATACTTAGTTTTAATATTTATAGTCACAGTGTAAAATATATTTGATAATTAAAACTGGCTTCAACCATTCACGTGATTCCTTTACATGGGTGATTTTTCACCCACACACCTCTGTGGAAGTAAATGCATATATCCTTCCTCCCACTTACATATTTTAAAAGGAAAATGAAAAATGGGCGAGGAATGAACCAGAAATTTCTACGACCCTAAACGTCATTAGCAAAGCAGGTTTTCGCTTAAGTACACTTGATTGGAAAAAATAAGTTTTTAAAGCTTCCAAAATGCTTTTCACAAACACTAAATGACAATACTAACTTGAAATTTCGATGGTTGACTCTCAAGTCTTGTACTTGGCTATAATTCATTAAAGTTTTTTTCAGCTTTTTTTGTTCTCACACGAAGGTAAAACAATTATTTAAACTGCGAGTAACCTCATTTTTTTAAGACTTGAGGAAAATCCCATATAATCTAGCTGGATTATTTAAAAAAAAAAAATTAAAATTAAAAGAATTTTAAATATCTTTGGCACCCTTAGAAATGTGTTTCTGTGAAATATAATGAATTATAATGAATTAAGTATAGTAAGAATTTAAATACAACGTATTTTGTTGGAAAAAACAGGTATAAAAAACTTGGGACCTTGAGATTTAATGGCATTTATCATTAAGTGGTGATAAATTATGAAAATAGTTGAATATTGGACCATAGTCTGTGTAGAGAGACTACGCACTAACTTATTTTTTACTAGTAGTTTTCGATCGAGCAGGTCTTACTTTGTGTTGGTTGCCTGTCTAAGTTTGGTTAACGATGTATTTGGAGAAGTGCAATGAAACACAGCTTAAGGAAATTTATCGGGAATTTAATATCACAGAAGAATCGCTGAAGAGGGATGTAAAGTACTTAATGGAATGGATGGAAAAGCAACCCCATTTGCCCAATGTTAAAGGTATGTAATTAAGTAAACCAAGTAAACAAGTATACCTTATGTTGATTACTGAGTGTAAAAATATTGCATGGTATTGTATTATATTGTTCAAGACTGATTATATAACTGAACTATATTAGCATTTAGATGATGACTAATTGAATGATAGTGACGTCATAGTCAGTGGTATAACTAGTTTTAAAGGGAGGCAGGGGCCCAGAGAAGCCAAAATAGATTGAATAAAAGTTTTTAATTCCAAAAATTAACGTTTTTAATTTTAATGAGATTATATTAGTGTGTATTTGACTCATTCAAAGTTAAAAGAAATATTCATGATCCGATAGTAATCCCCAAAACATTTTCATAGGGCGTAAAAATTCGATTCATTTCATAAGTAGATAGATACGTACATCATTTTATAAAAATAATGAAATTTTCTTATGAAAGTAGTTTACAAAAATTTCCAGAGGACCAAAAGTCGTCTGGGTTATAATTTTTAGTTTTTTGCTTAAATTTTACCTATAATACAGGCTTTTGTATTCAGGGATGCTGTGATCCACCAAGGCTTACAAGGAGTGCCCCCCTTCTAGGTCAACTAGAAATGATAACACTCCCCAGTGCGTGAGAAAAAATTTTTGGTATTCGATCATCTTTGAAATTCTTTTCTAAATTTGAAAAAAAAAATCCCCCCCCAAATCGAAAATGAGGAGTTGTTCCTCAAGATTATGCCTTCATGGCACCCTTACGTAAATTTTGGTGAGATACAATTAGATCAGTTTTCGCCGTATATACGTTTGATTTGGCAAAAAGCAGTACGAGAAAGCAGGAAATTCGTTTCGAATTACTCTGAGCGTTTAGTTCTCCATTTTTACAATAATTCGTCGGCATTGGCGTCACGCGTGAAGCTACAATTAGGTCAGTATATTCGCCACATATACGTTTGATTAGGCAAAAAGCAGTACGAGAAAACAAGAAATTCGTTTCGAATTGTTCCATACGAGCTTTTAGTTCTTCATTTTTACAATAATTGGTCGGAATTGCTACCGTGTCAGGTGTGAAGCTAAAGGTTAGTTCGTTTATAATTAAAATCGAGTAGCCATATCCTAATTTAATTAAAATTCAATTAAACTCATCACACGTACCTTCTTCGGAAACTTTTTGCAGATGCAAATTCAGTAATAAAAAAATTAAAAAATAAAAAAATAAAAAAATACAAAAATAAAAAAATAAAAAAATGCAAAAATACAAAAAAAAAAAAAAGAAGTAAAACTTTTTACCAGATTCTGCCAAAAATTTTATACTTAGGCAAATTGATAAAAATTAATGAAACTGAAATTTTATTTACATTTCATGATGCCAATTCAAGAAATTTTTGCTTATTTTGAAATTTCCATTCAAGGAAATGTTTTTGTAGTTATATGTTATGTTTTGAAAATTTTTACAGATGAAGGAATGTTATCTCATATTCTGATCCAATGCAAGAACAGTATAGAAAGGACTAAAAAACATTTGGATTCATATTACTGTACCAAAGCACAGATACCAACTCTCTTTGCAAAGAGAGATCCAACTGATGAGGCATTTAGAATGACATTTAACATTGGGTTAGTGGATACTGCAGTTTTGGGTGTGAAATTTATTGTTTGGATCTTGAAAAATACGTTTTTAATTTCTAACAAAAATTTCCTAGTGAAATGAAAGTAAAATGAAAATGATACCTGGTTCAAGTAGGAAAATACTTATTCCGCATTTGCGATTATCAATTATTTCAGATGCTTGATTCCATTACCAAAACTAACCCCAGAAGGATATAGGGTGTTCATTTACCGACATTTTGATGCAGAAAACAGTCATTTGTTAAACCCAGAGGCAGAAATGAAAGCGACATTTATGTACATGGATATTAATTCCAAAGATGATCTACACAGAACGAATATCATCATTTATGATTTTCGAAATATTAACATCAGTTTGGCTATCACCCTGTTTAGCATGGGCAAGAAATATTCATCAGTATATCAGGTGAGATAAGAAATACTGCTACACAATCATGTCACCATCCCACGTCCAAAAACTGCTAAGTCCCAAAAAAATTATACGCAAAATGATATTTTGGCACTTGGGTAAAAAGTCTGCAAAAAAGCAGGTGTAGTGTTTTAAAGAAGTAGCAAATTTTTGACTTGGAACAGCGATTTAACATAAAGTAATTTTTAAACAGAAACAAAAATAACTTTAATGAATAGCTTGCCTAGAAAATAATTCAGTTTTAAATTCATAGGTACTTTAATTTTTTGCCAACTAACAGGAGATCCAATTAAAACGCACAAAACAAGTCAATTTTTTTTCTCATGTATTTTAAATTTTATTATCCTGTATAATTATGGGCGCTTTTGAATTATTTGAACTGAAATTATAATCAATATTTTCTTTAGAGCTTGTATGCATTTCGCTGTCATCAACTGCACTTCATTGTAAATTTAAATCCAACAATCTCAAAACTTATCAGCATGACAAAAAATTTAATGAAGAAGAAACTGGCGGACAGAGTGAGTCATTAATTTTTATTAATTTTCAACGTGCTGCAAGACAGTTTTGAGACTTCCTCTACAGAGGACCTAAGTAGAACAATATTACTAGGTACTAGGTAGTAATATCTTATTTATTTGAATTAGGAACCATAACAAGTACACTGGTTGGTCCAATCTTCTAACCTCTGCATGGTCCTATCAACGTCCTCTTTTATGTTGCTATCTTTAGATTTTCGTTCACTTAGCCTCTTTCTTGTTAATGATTGCAAAATAAATTTTTCTAAATTTTGATTCAAACTTTAAAATGCAAACAAGGTTTATCAGAGATCATTCAACTGTATGGCAGATAATATGTCATGAATATAGTTTTATAACTTATTCAGTGGCGGATCCAGAGCTCCATTTTGGGGGGGAGAGAGCCAAATTTTTTCAAACCATGGTAAATGCTAAAATGATGAGATTGTGTTTTTTTCAGTATAAAGGGGGAGAGGTTCAAGAAAATTGATTTTTTTGTGGATTATCGGTCTATTTGTTTTTGATAGGGGGAATTTCCCCCTTTTCCCCCGTGGGATCCGCGACTGAACTTATTCCAGATACATTTTGTATATGTTCGCAAAGTACTCCAGTCTGTGCGATAATTTACATTAATAATATTTAAAACTTTTTTTCAACAAGATGGTACTATGGACTAATGAAAAGCCGGACTTCACGAGCATTCTTCCTGCTGAAGTATTACCAGAGGATTATGGTGGAAAAGAAAAACCTTTAAAACAGTTACACGGTATAGTAGTCGTACCTGCGTGGCTATATTTATGATAACTAAGCAGCTGGTCACAGCTTTTAACTCGTGAACCAGAAAAGTGCACATTAGTAAAAATTTCAACAGAAAAGTGCGAAAAAAGGGTAGGAATCAATCTGTAAATGCTCTCAAGGACCCTTGTATTTTTTCAATTTTTTTTTCAAAAATTTTTTTACAAGACTAGCACTGGTATGGGAAATTTGAAAAAATGCGAAGGGGTTACCCTAGTCATTTTTTTTTCAAAAGTAACGAGTCACCAAACTGAGCCGGAGATATGTGAAATTTATCTAATTTTTCACGCTGAATCCAAACCTGCGCCCCGTTTTGCTCTACGTCGCAGTTTGGATCCATTTTGGAGTATTTTTCAGTTTTTATTTTCATGGCCATATCTCGCAGAGCGATGCTCCAAAATGGGTCTAAATCGTGACGCACAGCAAAACGGGCCGCAGATTCGAATTCAGCGTGAAAAATTACACAAATTTCACACATCTCCGACTCAATTTGACGACTCTTCAATTTTGGCAAAAATGGCAAGCGTTAAGCGCACAGTGAAAGGTTGAGAAAAAATTAAATCTTCCATACATTAACATTTTCTAACAGATCCAGAGGTCGTCAATGTACATATATTTCAAAAATCAGTAGGTAGACGTAGAACTATTGTACGAAAAGGAATACTTATAGATCTATTTACAATTTTCCATAAAAATTGGAGGAATTTTTATAAAGATGCTGGAAATACAAAATCCAAGAACAAAATCATGAAGGCTAATGAAAAACCAAATTTGAGATACTTTCGTGCGCTTGTCTTGTATTTTTTTTTGTCTTCCATCGATGTGCTTTCCATATAGTTAGGACAAAATTAGCTTAAATCAGTTTCTGTGCGCCTTCCTAGTGCAGCTCCTTCTTATTTTCTATTTAAGCCTATTTATTTTATTAAATTAAAAGTATTGTTTTCCAGAAATGTTTTACCAATATGTTTGCGGATTTCGAGAATGGTTAAAATCGGACGAAGACATGAAGGCGGATTTATCTAAAAGAACTGACGGATTGTATAAAATTTCGTTGGACGAATCTGTAGATGGATCATTCCGACAACTTCTTATTGATTGACGCTGAAAAATCACAAAAATCCAAGGTACAGTTCAGCCTCTTAAGTTGTTAGAATATAAAAATCATGTTTGAGTAGTGAGGCTCGATCTTTCTTATAAATATTAGGTACCTCATTATTTATCAATTATTTATGTTCAGAAATGTATTACCAATACACCTGTGAATTTCGAGAATGGTTGAAATCAGAAGAAACAGTGGTGACAGATCTAACTAAACGCACTGACAATTTGTATGTATAAAACTTCAGTGGACGAATCCATGGATGGATCATTTCGTCAACTAATTATAGACTAATTGTAATGATTTATGAGATACTTAGTTTTAATATTTATAGTCACAGTGTAAAATATATTTGATAATAAAAACTGGCTTCAACCATTCACGTGATTCCTTTACATGGGTGATTTTTCATCCACACACCTCTATGGAAGTAAATGCATATATCCCTCCTCCCACTTACATATTTTAAAAGGTAAATGAAAAAGGGCGAGGAATGAACCAGAAATTTCTACGACCCTAAACGTCATTAGCAAAGCAGGTTTTCGCTTAAGTGCACTTGATTGGAAAAAATAAGTTTTTAAAGCTTCCAAAATGCTTCTCACTAACACTAAATGACAACACGAACTTGAAATTTCTATGGTTGACTCTCAAGTCTTGTACTTGGCTATAATTCATTAAAGTTTTTTTCAGCTTTTTTTGTTCTCATACGAAGGTAAAACAATTATTTAAATTGCGAGTAACCTCATTTTTTTAAGACTTGAGGAAAATCCCGTATAATCTAGCTGGATTATTTTAAAAAAAAAATTAAAATTAAAAGAATTTTAAATATCTTTGGCGCCCTTAGAAATGTGTTTCTGTGAAATATAATGAATTATAATGAATTAAGTATAGTAAGAATTTAAATACAACGTATTTTGTTGGAAAAAACAGGTATAAAAAACTTGGGACCTTGAGATTTAATGGCATTTATCATTAAGTGGTGATAAATTATGAAAATAGTTGAATATTGGACCATAGTCTGTGTAGAGAGACTACGCACTAACTTATTTTTTATTAGTAGTTTTCGATCAAGCAGGTCTTACTTTGTGCTGGTTGCCTGTCTAAGTTTGGTTAACCATGTATTTAGAGAAGTGCAATGAAACACAGCTTAAGGAAATTTATCGGGAATTTAATATCACAGAGGAATCGCTGAAGAGGGATGTAAAGTACTTAATGGAATGGATGGAAAAGCAACCTCATTTGCCCAATGTTAAAGGTATGTAATTAAGTAAACCAAGTAAACAAGTATACCTTATGTTGATTACTGAGTGTAAAAATATTGCATGGTATTGTATTATATTGTTCAAGACTGATTATATAACTGAACTATATTAGCATTTAGATGATGACTAATTGAATGATAGTGACGTCATAGTCAGTGGTATAACTAGTTTTAAAGGGAGGCAGGGGCCCAGAGAAGCCAAAATAGATTGAATAAAAGTTTTTAATTCCAAAAATTAACGTTTTTAATTTTAATGAGATTATATTAGTGTGTATTTGACTCATTCAAAGTTAAAAGAAATATTCATGATCCGATAGTAATCCCCAAAACATTTTCATAGGGCGTGAAAATTCGATTCATTTCATAAGTAGATAGATACGTACATCATTTTGTAAAAATAATGAAATTTTCTTATGAAAGTAGTTTATCAAAATTTCCAGAGGACCAAAAGTCGTCTGGGTTATAATTTTTAGTTTTTCGCTTAAAATGTACCCATAATACAGGCTTTTGTATTCAGGGATGCTGTGATCCACCTAGACTTACAAGGTTCCCCCCTTCTAGGTCAATTAGAAATGATAACACTCCCTAGTGCGTGAGAAAAAATTTTTTATATTCGATCATCTTTGTAATTCTTTTCTAAATTTGAAAAAAAAATCACTCCCCCCCAAATCGCAAATGAGGAGTTGTTCTCAAGATTATGCCTTCATGACACCCTTACGTAAATTTGGTGAGATACAATTGGATCAGTTTTCGCCGTATATACGTTTGATTAGGCAAAAAGCAGTACGAGAAGGCAGGAAATTCGTATCGAATTAGTCTATACGAGCGTTTAGTTCTTCATTTTTACAATAATTGGTCGGCATTGGTGCCGTGTCAGGTGTGAAGCTAAAGTTTAGTTTGTATATAATTAAAATCAAGTAGCCATATCCTAATTTAATAAAAATTTAATTAAACTCATCACGTGTACGGTGTACCTTCTTCGGAAACTTTTTGCAGATGTGAATTCAGTAATAAAAAAATACAAAAATACAAAACAAAAATAAAAGCAGTAAGACTTTTTACCATATTCTGCCAAAAATTTTATAACTAGGCAAATTGATAAAAATTAATGAAACTGAAATTTTATTAACATTTCATGATACCAATTCAAGAAATTTTTGCTTATTTTGAAATTTCCATCCCAGGAAATGTTTTTGTAGTTATATGTTATGTTTTGAAAATTTTTACAGATGAAGAAATGTTATCTCATTTTCTGATCCAATGCAAGAATAGTATAGAAAGGACTAAAAAACATTTGGATTCATATTACTGTACCAAAGCACAGCTACCAACTCTCTTTGCAAATAGAGATCCAACTGATGAGGCATTCAGAATAACATTTAACATAGGGTTAGTGAATACTGCAGTTTTGGGTGTGATATTTTGGATCTTGAAAAATACGTTTTAAATTGGTAACAAAAATTTCCAAGTGAAATGAAGAAAGTAAAATAAAAATGATACCTGGTTCCAGTAGGAAAATACTCATTCAGCATTTGCGATTATCAATAATTTCAGATGCTTCATTCCATTACCAAAACTAACCCCAGAAGGATATAGGGTGTTCATTTACCGACATTTTGATGCAGAGAACAGTCATTTGTTAACGCCAGAGGCAGAAATGAAAGCGACATGTATGTACATGGATATTAATTCCAAAGATGATCTACACAGAACGAATATCTACCTTTATGATTTTCGAAATGTTAACATGAATTTGATGACCACCATGTTTACCGTCGCCAAGAAATATCCATCAGTATACCAGGTGAGATAAGAAATACTGCTACACAATCATGTCACCGCATCCCACATCCAAAACTTGCTAAGCCCCCAAAAAGTTATACGCAAAATAATATTTTGGCACTCGGGTAATGCTAAAGTCTGCAAAAAAGCAGGTGTAGTGTTTTACAGAAGTAGCAAATTTTGGACTTGGGCCAGCGATTTTACATAAAGTAATTTTTAAACAGAAACAAAAATAACTTTAATGAATAGCTCTACTGCCTAGAAAATAATTCAGGTTTAAATTCATAGGTACTTTAATTTTTTGCCAACTAACAGGAGATCCAATTAAAACGCACAAAACAAGTCAATTTTTTTTTCTCATGTACTTATTTTAAATTTTATTATCCTATATAATTATGGGCGCTTTTGAATTATTTGAACTGAAATTATAATCAATATTTTCTTTAGAGCTTGTATGCATTTCGCTGTCATCAACTGCACATTATTGTAAATTTAAATCCAACAATCTCAAAAATTATCAGCATGGCGAAAAGTTTAATGAAGAAGAAACTGGCGGACAGAGTAAGTCATTAATTTTTATCAATTTTCAACGTTCTGCAAGACAGTTTTGAGACCTCCTCTACAGAGGATCTAAGTAGAACAATATTACTAGGTACAAGGTAGTAATATCTTATTTATTTGAATTAGGGACCATAACAAGTACACTGGTTGGTCCAGTCTTCTAACCTCTGCATGGTCCTATCAATGTCCTCTTTTATGTTGCTATCTTTAGATTTTCGTTCACTTAGCTTCTTTCTTGTTAATGATTGCAAAATAAATTTTTCTAAATTTTGATTCAAACTTTAAAATGCAAATAAGGTTTATCAGAGATCATTCAACTGTATGGCAGATAATATGTCATGAATATAGTTTTATAACTTATTCAGTGGCGGATCCAGAGCTCCATTTTGGGGGGGGGGGGAGCCAAATTTTTTCAAACCATGGTAAATGCTAAAGTGATGAGATTGAGTTTTTTCCAGTATAAAGGGGGAGGGGTTCAAGAAAATTGATTTTTTTGTGGATTATCAGTCTATTTTTTTTTGATAGGGGGAATTTCCCCCTTTTCCCCCTGGGATCCGCGACTGAACTTATTCCAGATACATTTTGTATATGTTCGCAAAGTACTCTAGTCTGTGCGATAATTTACATTAATAATATTTAAAACTTTTTTTCAACAAGATGGTGCTATGGACTAATGAAAAGCCGGACTTCACGAGCATTCTTCCTGCTGAAGTATTACCAGAGGATTATGGTGGAAAAGAAAAACCTTTAAAACAGTTACACGGTATAGTAGTCGTACCTGCGTGGCTATATTTATGATAACTAAGAAGCTGGTCACAGCTTTTAACTCGTGAACCAGAAAAGTGCACATTAGTAAAAATTTCAACAGAAAAGTGCGAAAAAAGGGTAGGAATCAATCTGTAAATGCTCTCAAGGACCCTTGTATTTTTTCAATTTTTTTTTCAAAAATTATTTTACGAGACTAGCCCTGGTATGGGAAATTTGAAAAAATGCGAAGGGGTTACCCTAGTCATTTTTTTTCAAAAGTGACGAGTCACCAAACTGAGCCGGAGATATGTGAAATTTATCTAATTTTTCACGCTGAATCCAAACCTACGCCCCGTTTTGCTCTACGTCGCAGTTTGGATCCATTTTGGAGTATTTTTCAGTTTTTTTTTTTCATGGCCATATCTCGCAGAGCGATACTCCAAAATGGATCTAAATCGTGACGCAGAGCAAAACGGGCCGCAGATTCGAATTCAGCGTGAAAAATTACACAAATTTCACACATCTTCGACTCAATTTGACGACTCTTCAATTTTGGCAAAAATGGCGAGCGTTGAGCGCACAGTGAAAGGTTGAGAAAATTTAAATCTTCCATACATTAAAATTTTCTAACAGATTCTGAGGTCGTCAATGTACCTATATTTCAAAAATCAGTAGGTAGACGTAGAACTATTGTACGAAAAGGAATATAGATCTATTTACAATTTTCCATAAAAATAGGAGGAATTTTTATAAAGATGCTGAAAATACAAAATCCAAGAACAAAATCATGAAGGCTAATGAAAAACCAAATGTGAGATACTTTCGTGCGCTTGTCTTGTATTTTTTTTTGTCTTCCATCCGTGTGCTTTCCATATAGTTAGGACAAAATTAGCTGAAATCAGTTTCTGTGCGCCTTCCTAGTGCAGCTCCTTTTTATTTTCTATTTAAGCCTATTTATTTTATTAAATAAAAAGTATTGTTTTCCAGAAATGTATTACCAATATGTTTGCGGATTTCGAGAATGGTTAAAATCGGACGAAGACATGAAGGCGGATTTATCTAAAAGAACTGACGGATTGTATAAAATTTCGTTGGACGAATCTGTAGATGGATCATTCCGACAACTTATTATTGATTGACGCTGAAAAATAATATTAAATCTTTAGATGTGACATAATTATTAAAGTCTATCAAAATAAACTTTTGGGAGGGGTATAATTTTCAATATCATTGCGTAAATGCACCGAATTTGTTCATATTATAAAGATTCAGAATAAAATATTGCTAAATAAATTCATCTTTTTAAAATTTTTTATCAATTAAGAAAGGGGCATAAACTATAGATTTTAGCTAATCATAAGATTCAGCTGATGATCCAATGATGACCAGGCAAGTAAATAATATAATTGCTGACAATATGATAATAAATGGTTGGAAGGTATACTTCATCAAAATATTTTAGCAAATTATACTTTATTCTAAAGGAGATTTTTGACAGCTAATGGGTTATCATGACCTTATTGAATATCATTGATTAAATGACATTGGAATAATTTAACGGATTTTTAGGTAGGTATAAGATAATACTCGTCATTCATTTTCAACAACATTTTGTAGGTTTTTCTTCCACAATTGAGTGCTTTTTCTTTTTTATTCGAAACGGACGTATCTGTGAAAAAATGCTTCACATTATGTTTTTGGAATTTGATAATCCCAAATATACCTCCCAATGGGCAAAAAATGAGAAAATGATCCGGAAAATGAGAATTTTATCCGTTGTCAGTCCGTTTTTATTTTCGACCATCGTATCTGAAAATTTGCAGATATTTTTGTCATCTTGATTATTTTTCCAAATCCGTTTGTAAAACGGAAAAACTGATTTATTTAAATCTGAAACCGTCATTATTGTCTAGTCAACATAATTTTCACAGGTTTCCAAAATTCGAAAAAACTTTTTTGCGACTTTTCTATAATATTGTCAATTATTTTATTTAAAAATGTTTAGATAATTATATTCACGAAAGCAAGGTTAATACGCGAATTCTGCATTATGTTTGTTATTCTTTTATCCAAAATGAACTATTAAAAAAAAAAATGAGCCATAAAATTGTTTAAGTTTATAACCTTCTGAATTAATGATGCTTTGAGCAGGTCCCGCATGAGAATCGAATTTTTACCACGATGCTATTAAAATTATAACCCTAATTTACAGTTGCTTTTTTACTGTTGTAATAACGTAAAACGACGCGTATACATTTTTGTCAGCTTTAGATTTGGTCTAGCTTATCTCTAGGTTGGATAAACTATGTTCTTGGAAAAGTGCAGTGAACGTCAAATTCAGGAAATTTATCAAGAATTCAACATAACCGAACAATCTTTGAAGAGGGATGTAAGTTATCTGATCGAATGGATGGAAAAACAACCTCATTTACCAAATGTTAAAGGTAAAAAAATAGATTTTATAAGAAAAAAATTAATTTTATGGGCTTATGCGATGTCTAAATGAGTTTCAGAGAAGATAAATGTACCCATAAGTATGAGTTCCAAATAGAGGGTTGACTGTTGAGATCAACTGGGAAATCATAAATAATGGGGAATAATAAACAGCACGCAAAAAAAAATAGGTTTGGACGAAATGTATGACCATGAAAAATACGTCTGAGATAACAAAATAAATAGTAGAAATCACGAAATAACTAGCACACGCACTATAAATAGGTTTGAACGGAATTTTCAAATATTCTCATGTTCAGTCTGGTGTATAACGAGTCTAGTGTAACGAGTCGATATGGACAATAGAAGTATCAGAGGGCCAGGTTACGTGCACTTGTCCTTTTTTTACTAAAAAAAAATCAATGGAAGCATTCTGTGGGTATGTTGATCAGACGCAAAGATGTTGAAGTGCCACTGGAGGCAAAAACTGTACCGTTGGGCCAGAAAAGGAAGCGAGGACGACCATCAAAGATTAAAAAAGTCCTTCTTGTCCAATAATTTCAAAATTTTGAGATTTACTGTTTTTTTTTAATCATTTTTTGACAATTTGTGAAAATCACTTTTTTTTCCGGGGTACAGATTTTTCGTGCATTTTTTCTTTCCCCGTGCAAATGTCATTTATTTTTTGTGATTTATTTGTTCCATAGTTATAAGACATAATTATTCCGTTTGATTTCTTTTTTTTACGGGCGACATACTATTTTTTTGGGAAATGTTTGAACTCTCGGGCATTATATTTATTTCTGTTCATATGCCTCATTTTTTCCGTGCATTCCTCTTTTTTTATCGGGCTGAAAAATCACACCCATAACTGATTATCTCGATGGTGAAAGGAAATAGAAACTCGTAACATGAAAAATTGTATTACCAATGTGGTTGCTTTCATTCATAAAAAATTTAATGACTTTTGAAACCGCAGCACGTGTGATCTTGTTTTTAAAAAAAAATTTCAATTTTCCATCTTTAAAAAAATACATGGATGTAATAAATGAAAAGAAAAAAATTGCAAATCATCCGAGTTGGAAAATAGTAGTTTGGGAACTGTCTGTCCAAGTTTTTGTTTAAGAGGTGGTAATTATACAGACCACTATATATATATAAATGGTACTTTTTATTACGTATACCAAACAAATTCACTCTACAAAGCCTCATGTAACTGCTCTGAAGAATTATGTGTATTTGTAAAAATCCAGCCGTTTAGTTCATCAACAGTTCAAAATAATATAATATAGCAATACCTATTGTTGGAATGGGACGTCTGAACTCACAAAACAGACAATCTGCACATTATACTGAATAAGAACTTTATTTAAAACCCAACCTTGGCATAAAGTGAATGTCACACAACATTCTAAAACGGTTGAACCTTACTGTACCTAGCTACCAGATAGGACGAGTCTCTCTCAGAGAACACTGCGCTGGCTCACCAGCTACTCCTCGTTATATAGTCCCACGGAGCTAGAAGAGCCCTCACAGCTCTTTAGTAAACAAAGTCGTAAACCCTTTAGTTTATTGACTTGTTTACTCCAAAATACCCAACTGCAAGACGACTCTTGCTGTGGCTGATGCAATACTAAGCGGTACGAGGCTTATTCTTGCATCAACCACATTCCGTAGGCCACACAGCTACGCACCAAAGGTTCATGAACTCTGCTTCACTCTTTCAGAGGGTTGTAGTGTTCATTTGCCTTACTCCTTGTATATAGTGTATTACCACGTAGGTATATTGACTCTCACCAGTTGTCCAATTCCAACACCTATTTTAATATTATTTTAGATGAACAATACTTATCTCATGAGCTGGTGAAATGTAAAAACAGCATAGAAAAAACTAAAAAACTCTTGGATTCATATTATTGCACTAAAGCAATGTTGCCAGTTCTTTTTACAAAAAGGGATCCAACCGATGAGTCATATAGACTGGCATTCAATATTGGGTAAGTATATGAATTTACCACTCACTTTCATCTTAACCTCATCTCAAATGATATCCCAGAGGCCAAAAGATTTCGATTTCAAAAAAAAAAAACTAAGTAACTTTCCTAACCTGTAAAATTTTGATTAGAACAATAATTTGAAACTACAATAATATAAAAAATAAAATATCTGCGTATAATCATGATTTGTCTCTTATTTGAATAATAATCTGAAAATTGAAAAGAAAAATCCGTGAAATCCCAGAAAAATTCCTGAAAATCCCCACGCAGGTTTATCCCTGAAATTTATCAAGACAGTAGAAAATTTCCAGTTTTAGCAATGAATTCCTACAGTTGGCAACCCTGCCTAGAAGTGAGACGTAGTTGATAATTGAATAATTGCCATATTTGGTATGTTATAAGTTATTTTAGAGAAAAACGAATTCAAAAGTTCGCCATCTTGATAAGGTTGCTAGGTGAAGCCTCTTCTTCTGCTGGTTGATGCTATTGCCAGACATTTTAAGAAAAATTTCATCATCACCTAAAAAGGCAAAAACGTAAACGTTTTATTTTTGAACATTTTTGATGCACCTACTCCTTTCTTCTTTTTTTTTTCACGTGACAATATGCAGACTGTTTTGAAATAACTGAGATGTGTGAAAACAGGTGTCGGAATAATTATTTCCACCAGATTATCTTTGCTGATTCATAGGTAGTCTGAGTTTCAAACTCATATATGGAATATGTACCTTAAGAAAACAAGTTCTTTCAATTATTGGCGAAGCCTAGAATGGTCTCAGAAATTATGAAACTGATATACCCGAAATAATGAGTCTACTTTTGGTAACGTAAAATACTTTCCGCCCAAAGACAATAAAGTACTGACTTTTGGAGGAAATACATGTAATTGATAAATTTGACTCACTGTCACCTCCATCATGAAATTATCATCCTCAATATCAGTGAGATTGAAAAACGATGATCTTCTGACTCATTTTGCGTCGAGGCACGAGTACTGAGATCTGAGGTTTTTTTGTTGACGATGAAATACTATATCTATAGCTAACTTAAGGAAGGTTCTACAGGAGAAATAATAAAAAGAAAAAACCAAAAAGCAGAAAAAATTAGAAGAAAATAAAATAGTCTAAATAAAAATCAAAACTTTTGAATTTTAAAGGCATTTATTGTTCAATAAATCTCCACTTCTTTTATACTTGAAAAGTGGAGATTATAAAATTCAAGGCTTAAGGAGCCTAACATCCTTCGATCACGTAGTTCAATAATCTGTCCAGATAGTTCTTCAGTGTGGTCAATTTTGAAGAAAAACATGCTTATATAATATGTATTTGTAATGTACTAGAACACTTGGCTGCTGTATTCACAATGAGATAATTTTCATGTAAACTCATAAAGGATATCAACTGAGATGTTAAAGAGTATTTTAAAAGTAACTGATATATAAGGAATTTTTGGTAAACTTCTAAAAAAGTGTACTTTCCAATGCATGTCTCAACAATTTTTGAATATTGTTCTCGTATTTAACAGCCACGTTTCTTATTTTGAATTAGTTTTTTCTATCGTACTTCATATTAATTTCAAAAAAAAAAAAACATTAACAAACACATTCTATAGCTTTTAGAATTTCTGCACCTGAGCATAAACTCATAAATAAAAAATAACCAACAACCATCCCAAAGTTTAGTCAATTTGAGCCTATGTGCAAAGTCTATTAAAAAATTGGTGTGATTTTTCAGCCCGATAAAAAAAGAGGAATGCACGGAAAAAATGAGGCATATGAACAGAAATAAATATAATGCCCGAGAGTTCAAACATTTCCCAAAAAAATAGTATGTCGCCCGTAAAAAAAAGAAATCAAACGGAATAATTATGTCTTATAACTATGGAACAAATAAATCACAAAAAATAAATGACATTTGCACGGGGAAAGAAAAAATGCACGAAAAATCTGTACCCCGGAAAATGATTTTCACAAATTGTCAAAAAATGATTAAAAAAAACAGTAAATCTCAAAATTTTGAAATTATTGGACAAGAAGGACTTTTTTAATCTTTGATGGTCGTCCTCGCTTCCTCTTTTGGCCCAACGGTACAGTTTTTGCCTCCAGTGGCACTTCAACATCTTTGCGTCTGATCAACATACCCACAGAATGCTTCCATTGATTTTTTTTTAGTAAAAAAAGGACAAGTGCACGTAACCTGGCCCTCTGATACTTCTATTGTCCATATCGACTCGTTACACTAGACTCGTTATACACCAGACTGAACATGAGAATATTTGAAAATTCCGTTCAAACCTATTTATAGTGCGTGTGCTAGTTATTCCGTGATTTCCACTATTTATTTTGTTATCTCAGACGTATTTTTCGTGGTCATACATTTCGTCCAAACCTATTTTTTTTTGCGTGCTGTTTATTATTCCCCTTGAAAAATGAGGTTTGTACTGCTAAATTACAATAGCAGCCTTTATTGTAAAAAGAAGTAGATAAGTACTTATTTCTCCAAAATAATAGACCTATAATTAATTTCAGATGTGCAGTTCCATTACCTAAATTAACTCCAGAAGGACATCGAGTATTCATATTCCGAATTTTTTCCGCAGAAAAGAGTCATTTATTAACTGCAGATGATCATATGAAAATGAATTACATGAATTTAGACATCAGTATGAGAGACGATTTCAACAATAAACATATCCTCATTTACGATATACAAAATATCAACATGAATTTGATAACCACGCTATTTAATAGCTCCAGAAAATACATGAATTCATCTCAGGTAAGATTGAGGGACAGCTGGTTAATAATGCGAATTTATAAATTCACAGAAGAGTATACAAAAAATTTGTAATTCTTAACTGCAGCAAATTGCCAATTAACAAAGTTTTGAGTTTCATCTGTCGGTCTATTCCCAAAAGTCAAATGTCTTCATCAAAAATTTTCACTGTTGGAACAACGATACACGATTTTCAAAATAAGTCAACTGAAAATACGAGTATATAAAAAGTCAATTGTACTCGTATAGTGGCGACTCTTGTCACAATCTTGACTCAAATCAATTGATTTTTGCAGATCAAAACTTGAGTTAATAAAGTCATTACTGTACAATTGACTCTAAATTCAAAAAGCCTGGTTCATAATAGGAATAGAATTTTATGTCTTTAGAATACAAATCTTACAAACACCCTGAAAAAAACTATTCACATGATGAAGGATTAAACTGAGATTATGGAGTGTCAAAGCGAATTGGTCCATTATAGCAGAATAAGAATTACAATCTGCTGTTTGCTAGTCGTCAATGTTATGGAGAAATACTAAACCAACCCAAATGGATAAAAACTCCTGCTTCAAGTAAAAAAAAAAAAATTGAAGATAAAAGAAATATCTAAAACCGTTTTTCAAATTTTCGCCTCTCTATTCTCTGTCTCTCGAAAGATAAGACTGATGTCATATAGTATTGATAGACACTTAGGTATGCCAAAATCGAGAAGGGCTACAACTTGCTGCCTGCTACCATCAATATGACGTCCGTCCTTCTTTTCATGAGACAGAGAGTATAAAAAAAGCTCATAATCCGGAAATTGAATAAAAAATCCCTAGAATCCTTGAAATGCTAAAAAAAATCTTTGATTTAATCTCAGATATCTTACCAGGCCGTAAAACATCTCTGGTTTCAGAAATTAATTCCCGCAGTTGGTATCCCTGATCTATAATCAGTCTGTCAGTAGATGTAAAGATAGAGTGAATAAAAATGGAACTACATCAAGCTGATTATTTTGTTGATTTAAAAATAAATAAGAAATATTCAAAAGACTTTCTAGGTGTTCCCAGTGTAAATCAGGCTTAATTTTTGCTTTTTTCATCAAAAATAAAAAATATCATGCTACCGTCGAACGGGGTTACTTTAAATTCAAGGGGTGACTTTACCCACTTCGTTTTAGCCCAATAAATAAATTGCCAGGCAAAAATTGAAACCGAAATACGATTTGGATCGAAGCAGCTAGAAGGAGGAAAAGAAAAAAAAGATCGCCGCCCCTACCTCACTTCACCTAGTACCAGATTAAGAAAATAAAGCGGCGATATGGTTTTTTCCTTTTTCTTATTCGTCTTTTTTTTTTAACCAAAAACACTCAAAAATATATTCAGTTCTGTTTCACACGGTTGAAGTTGGTACTTGACTAGTTTCTTTTCAATCGTATGTCTGAGTACAAACATCCTCAAATTTTGCCTTCCCACCCATCAATAACCCGTCAATAACAAATTGATGGGTAAAGTCGCCCCATTGAAGGATGATTTTACACAAATTTTTTGAAAAATCATAAAAAATAGAAGGAAGGCTGCAAACTCAAACTTTTTTTTACAGTTGTGTTGAAAAATGTTAGACCTAAATTTTAAAACCAAATTCACTTCAATAGCTTCAAAATTGGAGGAGTTATTAAAGGACAAAGTTGAAAAACATAAAAAAAAGTGTGTAAAGTCACCCCATTCGACGGTATATATTTATACCATCAGGTGTAGTAAGTTATGATAGATAAATAGCAATCTGTGTTTGAAAACTCATAGACGAGATTTGTCCATTTAATTTACTTTCATACTTTATCATGAAAAGAGGAGTTATTGGATGTAAATAAGAAAAGTTGTAACAACTCCACTTGTAGGGATTACAACTTCTTCTGTAGTCAGCGTGCATGCGGTGCAAGAATTTCAAACGAAACATAATTTACCTTCGATGTAGTGAATTTAAGTATAATTGATTCAAGCTTGTGTTATACCAATATTAGAATACGTGCGAGAATATAGTTGTCGATGAGAAATCTACAACGAAGTACCTCGCATGTCACTGATAGAGTTGAACAATACCTACATACACATATATTTACATTGTCGAACCAAATATTGGTGGATTTATGTTCGAGTTTTTTGAATAAAATTATTACGGATATGGGTAAAGTTACGGTTGTGAAAAATATTTCTAATGGTTATTTGAGGTTATAGTATTGCTTGAAAAATAAAGATAATCGGTCGAGTAAATAACATAACGTTTTAAGTATTTAAAATTTTCGTTTTCAGAGTTTGTATGCATTTCGGATCCACAAAGTGCACATTATAATACATTGGAATTCTACATTCTCGATAATTTTTAATGTTATTAAAAGTCTGATGAAGAAGAAATTGTTTGACAGGGTAAGTATTTTTCACAATTTTTATGTCAGTCTAAGGGTGTTCAATTCTATGTACGTTAAAAAATGCCAATTGTGCGTCTGTTTCTTAGAGACTTGGTTCTGCACCATAATTTATCTGTAACTTTGGTAAAATGTAGTCAAAGGGAGATATAGTGTGACAGAATTTAAAAATTTTGCTTTAATTTTTAACGTTATACAAATTGATATTTTTAGCATTCCTTAACTTGAGAACTATAATTGAAAAAATTCTGCCAAATGAGCTATACCTAGGAGCATTTTTTATTTTTTCCTAAAAAACTAAAAAAAAAAAAAAAGGTGTGTCAAAAAAAATTCGAATTACTTTTTTTGTCTTGAAAATGTAGTACTGAGGCGGCTTTATATTACCTCTATTAAAATTTTACATATATTTCATTTTTAACTTCTCAGTTTGCATTTTCATTTCTCACAATTGTTAAGTTGGATTTTTGGAATCTAAAATTTTGATGAGTGTGAACTTGAATTTATGATTCTTTTTTCTTTTTCCCTCAATTTTTAAGACTAATTTTTCTGGGCTATTCATCAGCTTATTTTTGCAAAGAAAAAAAAAAAACTAAAATAATTGTAATCGCCTGATTATATTTCTGTTCAAGTTGGTGATTTGGACTGATGAGAGGCCTGATTTTACAAGTATGTTCCCAGCAGAAATCTTACCTGAGGAATATGGTGGGAAAGAAAAACCTCTGAAACAATTACATGGTAGGTACATATATTGTAATTGTTTAATCTAGCTTACTTTTATTTTGTTAACAATTCGTTATTATATTCAATATTTACAAATGGTGTGTGTATAAAACTGGGACGTAACTGAGTTGTCTCAATTTCTAAGATTAGTCTTTCTTGTATGTGTGCCTTACTTTTACTTTTCGCACGATTTTATTTGAATCACAAAAATCCAAGGTACAGTTCAGCCTCTTAAGTTGTTAGAATATAAAAATCATGATTGAGTAGTGAGGCTCGATCTTTCTTATAAATATTAGGTACCTCATTATTTATCAATTATTTATGTTCAGAAATGTATTACCAATACATCTGTGAATTTCGAGAATGGTTGAAATCAGAAGAAACAGTGGTGGCAGATCTAACTAAACGCACTGACGATTTGTATAAAAATTCAGTAGACGAATCCATGGATGGATCATTTCGTCAACTAATTATAGACTAATTGTAATGATTTATGAGATACTTAGTTTTAATATTTATAGTCACAGTGTAAGATATATTTGATAATAAAAACTGGCCTCAACCATTCACGTGATTCCTTTACATGGGTGATATTTCACCCACACATCTCTATGGAAGTAAATGCATATATCCCTCCTCCCACTTACGTATTTTAAAAGGGAAATGAAAAAGGGCGAGGAATGAACCAGAAATTTCTACGACCCTAAACGTCATTAGCAAAGCAGGTTTTCGCTTAAGTACACTTGATTGGAAAAAATAAGTTTTTAAAGCTTCCAAAATGCTTTTCACAAACACTAAATGACAATACTAACTTGAAATTTCGATGGTTGACTCTCAAGTCTTGTACTTGGCTATAATTCATTAAAGTTTTTTTCAGCTTTTTTTGTTCTCACACGAAGGTAAAACAATTATTTAAACTGCGAGTAACCTCATTTTTTTAAGACTTGAGGAAAATCCCATATAATCTAGCTGGATTATTTTAAAAAAAAAAAATTAAAATTAAAAGAATTTTAAATATCTTTGGCACCCTTAGAAATGTGTTTCTGTGAAAAATAATGAATTATAATGAATTAAGTATAGTAAGAATTTAAATACAACGTATTTTGTTGGAAAAAACAGGTATAAAAAACTTGGGACCTTGAGATTTAATGGCATTTATCATTAAGTGGTGATAAATTATGAAAATAGTTGAATATTGGACCATAGTCTGTGTAGAGAGACTACGCACTAACTTATTTTTTACTAGTAGTTTTCGATCGAGCAGGTCTTACTTTGTGTTGGTTGCCTGTCTAAGTTTGGTTAACGATGTATTTGGAGAAGTGCAATGAAACACAGCTTAAGGAAATTTATCGGGAATTTAATATCACAGAAGAATCTCTGAAGAGGGATGTAAAGTACTTAATGGAATGGATGGAAAAGATACGTAAATCATTTTATAAAAATAATGAAATTTTCTTATGAAAGTAGTTTATCAAAATTTCCAGAGGACCAAAAGTCGTCTGGGTTATAATTTTTAGTTTTTCGCTTAAAATGTACCTATAATACAGACTTTTGTATTCAGGGATGCTGTGATCAATCAAGGCTTACAAGGAGTGCCCCCCTTCTAGGTCAACTAGAAATGATAACACCCCCCAGTGCGCGAGTAAAAATTTTTGATATTCGATCATCTTTGAAATTCTTTTCTAAATTTGAAAAAAAAAATCCCCCCCCAAATCGCAAATGAGAAGTTGTTCCTCAAAATTATGCCTTCATGGCACCCTTACGTAAATTTTGGTGCGATACAATCAGATCAGTTTTCGCCGTATATACGTTTGATTAGGCAAAAAGCAGTACGAGAAGGCAGGAAATTCGTTTCGAATTACTCTATACGAGCGTTTAGTTCTCCATTTTTACAATAATTCGTCGGCATTGGCGCCACGCGTGAAGCTACAATTAGGTCAGTATATTCGCCGCATATACGTTTGATTAGGCAAAAAGCAGTACGAGAAAACAAGAAATTCGTTTTGAATTGTTCCATACGAGTTTTAGTTCTTCATTTTTACAATAATTGGTCGGAATTGCTACCGTGTCAGGTGTGAAGCTAAAGTTTAGTTCGTATATAATTAAAATCAAGTAGGCATATCCTAATTTAATTAAAATTTAATTAAACTCATCACGTGTACCTTCTTCGGAAACTTTTTGCAGATGCAAATTCAGTAATAAAAAAATAAAAAAATACAAAAGTACAAAAATACAAAAATACAAAATAAAAAAAAAAAGCAGTAAGACTTTTTACCATATTCTGCCAAAAATTTTATACTTAGGCAAATTGATAAAAATTAATGAAACTGAAATTTTATTAACATTTCATGATGCCAATTTAAGAAATTTTTGCTTATTTTGAAATTTCCATTCAAGGAAATGTTTTTGTAGTTATGTTACGTTTTGAAAATTTTTACAGATGAAGGAATGTTATCTCATATTCTGATCCAATGCAAGAACAGTATAGAAAGGACTAAAGAACATTTGGATTCATATTACTGTACCAAAGCACAGATACCAACTCTCTTTGCAAAGAGAGATCCAACTGATGAGGCATTTAGAATGACATTTAACATTGGGTTAGTGGTGTGGTGCCCGAACCGAAATTCGTACAAATTCACAGATCGAATGTAGTGAAGTTAAAGAGTGAGGCAATCCTAACTAGTATGCGAGTGTTAACGGGGTTTTAGAAAACAGATATGAAGTTAGCCAAAAGAGGGATACTACTTCAAACAAGGTTGAACACTAGATCGCAAGCACAGCAACTTCTGAATAAGTTGTACCACGAATAAGGATAACGATCTTAACTCAAAAACTACGATAACCGACAGGGGTAACTAATTCGAAAAGGAAAAACTAGGTTAAACGATAAGAAGGGGGTGAAACTAAAAAGAAAGAAATATTCGAGAGTAAAACAGGTTACAAGACTAAATAGAATAGAGTGTAGTAAATTCGAAAAGTTTACAAGTCCTAACTGCTATACGGTTACCTTAACACTGAAATAATTAAAACAGGTTATTACAACTCACGACTTTTATTACTGGAAACGATGGCGAATACAAAACTTGAAGACTCCTGGATAGCGTTGACAATCACAGATGACACTTCTTGGATGGCATCCCCACTGGTTACAGCAATTCGAGAAGGATAGCAGAATAAAACACACGATAATGCTGACTAAACGAATTTAACGAGCGGTTACTACTCGACAAAATTGACTATTACTATGACGCGGGTAAAACTACACTGAGACATGGCGATACACTACTGCGAACAGGAAAACTTAATAAGAATTTCCAAAAGAAAGGCCAGTAGGTTCTCAACTCAAGAGAAGTGTTTAGTCCAGTAGTCAAGTAAAGAGTGATTTTATCCTTCTCAAAAAGCTGCTTATATACACGAAAATCGAAGTGGTGTGATGCCATCCGAGTGATCCTATTGGTCGAAAATGACAAAGGAAAAGGTTGGAGTTAAATTTCAAAAGAAAAATTAAACAAAGGCTAGGATCACCAATTTGATTAACTGAATGACAAAAGGAAGTAACTAACTGAAAATGATAAAAATCAAATAAAAAGGAAAAAGTAAAACAGGAATGTGAAAACAAAAGAAATAACTTTATCCAAAATTACGAAAAAGAAAGATAAAGAAATAACACAAAAGATTCTACTTTAATCGGACTAAAACACAAAAGGTAGAGAAACAACTGATAAACTTAAACTTCTTTTCAATTTAACTGAAACAATGAACAACATTCCATATCTCTCTAGATTTTACTTTAATGAAAAGAAAAAGAATTTATTGAATAAAATGATATGGAAAAAGAATGATCTAGAAAAACTGAAAAAGAAAAAGAAAGAAAAGAAGTATAGTGAATAAAAAAAGAAAAGAACAGGAAAGAGCATGAAAGAGGTTGAAGACCAAATTATTACGAAAGAATAAAAATTAGAAGTGTCAATCTGGAAATAATATTACGAAAATGCAAAAAGAAAGAGAATAAATTGCAAAATATTTCAGATGAAAACAGTTCGAAATGAATTCAGGTGAAAATAGAATAACAGAAGACTATCAGATTTATTATTCGGGTGAAAATAAAAATAAACTGTGTGGTAGGTTACGAGCTCCACACGCCCCCCCCCAAACTCCATTTTTCCAGAGCCACTAAGGAAAAATGTCATTTGGCAGGCGACAAGATCCCTGACGAGACAATGCGCGGTAAAAATATAAGTTTATTAAACAAAAAGAAAAAGAAAAGAATTGCAAATAAACGAATTATATTTTATCATATTCAACAAACCGCTGAAATATGATTAAAAGAACAAACAAACATTACTTCAAAAGTACAAAAATTAACTGACTTAAGCTTAAGGAGTCGAAAAATAACGAAAACATAACTTTCTTATTGATAAGTAAAAAAAAGGTAAAAGATTAAGTTCAAACGAAATTAAGTAATACAGGACTTTGTCAACTACACTGACATAAAAAGAAAAACAGATAAGTATTATCTTTAAGTTTTATGGTTCTAACGAAACGACGACGTAGGAATGAATTCCTTAAAATTATATTTAAGTTTTATTCTAAGTTTATTTTTAAGTTTGACTAACTGGTTTTATTTTGATTTACTGGATGATCAATCAGAAAAAATAAAAGATTTCTTCTAGTTAACGAAAGGAAAAGTTAACGGAAGGTTAACGAGAGTTTATACTGAAAATGTTAACGGTTGATAAAAATCTAACAGATAGTTCTGACAGGACGTTAAAAAAGAAAAGAAACATATGACAAACCGTTAAGTGAAAAATAAACGAGTCGTTAACTTACGAGATTTTGTTTACGAAGGAACAGGATTAATAATAAAAGAAGAAAAAGAAAATATATAGAGATCTCGTTAATAACATAAAAAGGACACAGGTCATAGAAACAAGATTCACAACACATGACCGGATTTTAAAGAAAAAGAAAAGAAAAGTTTAAGTCTTTACGTTAACGAGAGATCCTGTTGCTAAGTACAGTCTGACGAAAAACAAAAATAAGTCTTATAAGATGTGACAGGATAAAACGAAAGTATAACTTTTCAAAGAAAAGAAAAGAAAAGACTGATCTTGAATAAAAGATTCAAAAACAGGACTTGATAAAAAAAATAAACCTCTAAGTGAGCTAAAAAAAGGGGTTGAGAGTTAAAGTACTCGCAAACTATAAGATCGAAATCCCAAATATAAAATTCAAGGATACGACAAGATTAATAAAAAAAACTAATTTTGAGTTAAAGATTTCCAAAAAGAGACAAAATAGGGAGAGAAAAAAAGAAAAATAAAAGGAAGACGTTACGTTAACCCAGATAGTAGTCAAAGTACAGCCAGAAACATGAACGGAAATAACGAGAATACAGGTTAATAGATTTTGACTTCAGGACTTTTTAGAAATGACTACAGGATTTTGCCTGGATAAAAAAAATGAAACGATACATAATACTCACGAGAGACGATTTAGTGAATCCGCTTCTCCCGGAACTGGACTTTGTAAGCTTTGTTGTGTGGATCGAGAAGGTACAGGTGTCCAACATTTCTCATGCCATTGGTTGATTTGAGATACTTCAAGAAGAAGTCTCTTCCGATGATCAGGCGATTGTTGACCATTGTCGGGTACTTCATGTCATCCACGACATGTGCGAAGAACGGGAAACGAGAATCCATGTTTCGACCATGGACTGACAGATCGATCAACTGGTTTGATGTTACAGCCCCATCCGTTCTACTGAAATGTGACTGCGGACGTGCACCCCAGGAGAGTGGAAAAACAGTCTCCTCGGTTTGCTGGATATTTCCCAAGTGGATTGGGTCGACGAAGCTCTGGGCGACGATCGAGGTTGAGAGCGTGAGGTCCACATATGTAGTGAGGAACACTCCTGCTGCTGATGTTTCTTCGCCAAGTTTGAATTTCAGAATGATGTGTTTTGGAATTAACAGAAGAGTCTTCTCAGGTCCGAGAAGTGGAAGGCCGAAAGTTCGAAATTCAGGGCAATGAAAACGGATGGTTTCGCCTATCTCGTTCTTCATCGTGACGAGATATTCGCGATAGGCGATCTTTTCGAAAATGTAGTGTTTATCACCTAATTTACTGGGCGATACTACAGTTTCTTTTCTCGACTGGTCGTCTCCAGATTCCGACGTGGATAGACACAAATCGATGTTGACGTTGAATTCATCGTTTGAAGAACTGGCATGAGATTTGATGGACAGGACTTCATCTTTGAATTCGGGTTTGACTTCTGGTTGCTGACGATCATCTGGCTTAACGTTTACGGAATTCTTACAGTTTTCCTAGAAGAGAGTGCTTTTAAGTTTTATGAACTTTAAACTTAAATTGAGAAAGACAAGCGACAGACAGTTTGAAGAATAACAGGTTTGCAAAGAGATAAAGATTTAGCTGAAGAAAGATTACGCAAAAAGAAGAGTGTGTGCTCAATAAAGATTGACTAAGTTCTTACATTTGCTATCGAATCGAGAGGAATGTAAGCCTCACCCAGGTATTTGAGCGGTGCGTTCTCGAGGATTTCGTTCAGCGTTTCCTCCGCTTTGACTTTATCGACTACAGGCGAACTATGGGATCTCGAATGAGATGCGCTAGAAGCGCTCGATGAAGAAGTTTTACGCTTCTTCGCAGCAGCAACGGTAGAATCATCGTGTTCACGCTTCTCAGACGACTCACTGGATGATTTCGGTTTTTTAGACGAAATCAGGGTTTGACGAATACGCTTAGCTACAGACGGGCGACTCGATTCAGACGGAACAGATTTGTCTGACATGACAGCTGTGTCAACCGCAGGAGCTTTAGCAGACTCGACTTTACGGGCAGCGATAGCAAGACGACCTTCTACAAGCTTTTCCAAGGCTTGTTGTTTTGCAACGTACTCGGGCGAATGCTTTAAAACGACAGGACGAACTTGTAAATAACAGTAACGAAAACGAACACTGATATTAAAAGAAAAAGAAAGAAAAGATACCTTTTCTATTTCGGATTCTTTGAGTCGTTTGACAACGACGTTGACGGGTTTGCAGGTTAGCTTCGATTCTTCTGGTTCAGAGTCTGATTCGGAAAAAAGATTGCGAATCAGCTTTTTCTCGAATTGCTTCGATGAAGTTTTATCGGACTTACTGGACGATTTAGCAGATTTACGAGTGGATGACATTTCAGAACGAATACCGTACGCTTTCTACAGATTTAACACAGAAGTGTAAATAACTCGACAGGACATATAAGAGATATGTATAACAGAAACGAAATTATACCTCAGATGAAACTGACGGTTTCTCTACTGATTTAACAGGAGATTTTTCTATGGGTCGAGTGATGGTTTCGCTAGCATTCGGTCGTAATTTCAAGTTCTCAGAACGTTCTACGGGTTTCGAAACGGTTTCTTCTTTCTATTAGAAGACACAATATATAAGAAACGAACAACGAAATTGAAATATACAGAATTGATTTCAAAAGAATTTACTTGACACATCATCAATAAGTCGTTGATGAGATCTTGCTTTTGCTTTACTTCATTCTTTAACGACTGAATTAGCGAGTCCTTCGACTTCATTTCTGCGTTATCGGACTGTTCGAAACGAAATACAGAACGATATACAGAAAGATGACAGGATATATCACATAAATGTGATGATAAAGATGAGAACGAAAAGATGATTACCTTACGTAACTCTTCGAATTTCTCCATCATCGATGTAAATTTCGAAAACAGATCGGTTAATTGACGAAGATTACCGGTCGTTGATCTTTCATACCGATGAAGGCTACGTTCAGCTGAAGAAAATACTTCTCGAACGGCTCCAGAGTACTCACGAACGATATTGAGTTGGCGTCTGGTTAAAGCCAGCTCTGGTCTCTCGGCGAGTAACGGAAGAACAGCGTTTATCAGGTCGACTAAACAGGAGTATTTAGACGTACAGCTTCGCATTCTAGTGACGATCTCAGGAATACCGCCGCCGACTTCGCGAACCGCGTTGGCGTTATCCTTAACAGCCGTTTCAAGTTCACTGATCAAGTTTAAGATCGTGTCTTCGAGCGCTGTTAAGTTTTCTCATATTAGAAGCGTTCAAAATATCAACAGGAGATACTAATTTGAGCAAACTTACGGATGTTTCTAGAGAGTACCGGGTTGAACTTGAAAGTACAGATCGGTTGTTGTGCCATCTTCGTTATTTTCGAACCAACTTGACAACTTCTAATATTTGGAACAAATAACTGACGACTTCGTACACTGATTTTACGAATTACTGATGAAAAACGATTGATTTCACAGGATTTATGTTAAAACGAATTCGGAACGACATTAGAAGAAAGACGCATCGCGTGGTTTTCATTTCTAAGAAGTGCGTCACACATTTGGCCGGTTGTCCTCTAGCAAGGTCGTAGTTTTTCGTTGTGAGTGTACTTCACAGACGAAAAATGTGAGTTCGGACGCTCGCCTAGTTTCGACGGTAGAGGCGCTAGTGTCGTTTTAACTGTTCGTTAATTAAATTTATTTAAAGTTCATAAATTTAATTTCCGACTTCTGGTATTTTATCTGACTATTACTGGTATTCTGGATACTGAATGATGACAGGAAAAATAGCAGGAACTTAAATTGATGAAATTGATGAAATTCTGATGAGTAACGATGAACTCCATCATTTTCGGATTTTTGTTGGTTGTTAGTGTCGAAGATTGGAGACGTGATGCTGTACTAATTCACCCATAGGTAGGCGAATAAGGTAGGCATTCGTTCCTCTCGGTTCTACGATTTGGCATGGGCCAACGTATAACGGGTTGAGTTTTCTGGCTACACCGGATGCTTCTCTGGACATAGTGAAGTTTTTGGTATAAACCAAATCTCCAGGCTCGAAGGTAGTAAGATGACTTCTCTGGTTCTTATTTCTTCTCTGCTCTAATTGGGTTTTTGTGGTTCTAGCAGCATCTTTCAAAACTGCTCTATACTCTGCTTCCGACATGCGAATTCTTTTGCCGTCAAGAGTGAACTTGAGCTGCAAAAAGATGGTGGTTGGGGGATGTCCAGTGGTTCGATGGAATGTATCGTTCATCCGCTGCTCTATGGTGGATATGAATTGGATCCATCTCCGATGTTGTGTAGGGCACAGCAAGCGAAGACAATCGCCGATGATTTTCATGCGAGTTTCAACTGGGTTTGCTTGAGGATGGTAAACGGAAGTGAAACGGGTTTCGATGTTTCTGGATTCCCAGTGATCAGTCCATACTGATGATCGAAATTGACTTCCATTGTCAGTGAGAACTGCTAGGCATGTCCCAAGATGGTCGTACAGCTTCAGGAACTGCTCGGTAAACTTGATGCACTGCAGACTACTGGTCTTTTTGGTCGGATACAGACGAGTATATTTTGAAAATACATCCATTATGACTACTATCTTACGAGCTCCACCTCTCGCGGTAGGTAGGGGTCCATAAGTGTCAATCGAAAGTAATTCCAAAGGTTTCGTGGAAATCACGGATTGGAAGGGTCCATGAAGAGTCTCGTTCGGGTATTTGGCTGTTTTACATTCGGCGCAGCTAATAGAGTAATTGACTACATCGAACTTACAACCTGGCCAATCAAAGTATCGGCGTATAACATCTAATACTTTCTTATAGCCTGGATGTGTATATTCTTGATGGTAAGCTTCGATCAGGAGGTTTCGAATGCTTTTGGGAGCATACATTCTACATTCTCCATCTCAATTCTTGAGATACACAATCCGATTGTTGAATGAAATTCTACTGAATCTCTTCTTGATCATGTCCTGAATTTCTGGGTCTCTATTCTGAAGATCTGCCAAGTTATCGAGGATGTTCTCGATGCGAAGTTGACCTCCAGGTGCAGTCAATGCCATGACCGCAGGAATCGGGGCAAAATGATCGACATTCAGGGAAATGTCCCTCCGGAAACGACTAAGTGCATCGGCAGCTTTATTTTCACTTCCGGGAACGTGTTCTATTAATTCTATGTCGAACTGCTGGAGATAGGCTCTCCACCTAGCTACCCTTTCAGATACGTTCTCAAACGCACTGTTAAGGTATTTTAACGCTCGGTTATCAGTTCGCAGAATAATAGGGTGGTCTACTAGCAAGTAGATATGTTTTTTGATGGTATAGATGATAGCTAACAGCTCCTTCTCGTAGGTATCATAATTTTTCTCGGCGGTCTTCAGCAATCTACTGACCATTCCGAGTACTTTTGGCTTGTTCTCATCGTCGAATTGGACGACTATGCCACTGATAGCTACGTTACTGGCGTCTGTTATCACATAGAACTTCCTGGTCCAATCAGGGAAGTTTTGAAGAATGGATTCAGCAACAGCTTTCTTGAGATCGTTGAAGCTGGTTTCTTCATCAGGTCCCCAATGAAACTGGACGTTCGATTTGGTAAGTTCGTGTAAGGGAGCAGCAAGTTCCCCACACTTAGGAATGTGTCCGCGATAATAGTTTATCACTCCCAGAAAACTCTGTACTTCCTTCTTTGTCTTCGGGGTGCGATACTCATAGATCGCTTCCACGCGTTTTGGGTCTGGTGAAATTCCTTGATCGCTGACAATGAATCCCAGGTACTTGACAGACTGTTGGAAAAATTTGCATTTTTCTACGTTGAGAGTCATACCGGCACTCTGGATCTTATGAATTACCAGATTGAGATGGTAAAGGTGATTCTCGATGTTGTCTGAGAAGATGAGCAAGTCATCGACGTAGACGGTGCAGCAATGGTCTAATCCTTGAAGAACGGTACGAAGTGCAGCGATGAATCCGGGCATTGAATCTTTCAAGCCATAGGCTAGCCTATCAAAAACGTAAGGCTGACCCTTGAATCTGAAGGCTACATACTGCTTACTTTCTTCAGCTATAGGTATCTGGAGGAATCCGTCACGGAAATCTAATTTGCTGAAAACAGTCGCGTTCAGGAACATGGTCTTGATTTGGTCGATGGGTGGAACAATGTCTCCACTGTTACCCATATAATTATTGATCTCCCTCGAATCCATGCAAAGTCGCAACGATCCATTTTCTTTAAGGATAATATGGATAGGAGTAATATAGATGCTACCTCTTGGAGTCACGATATTATCTCTTAGCCATAAGTCGAGAATCGATTGCACAAAAGGCAAACGGGCTTGTGCTATGGGACGATCCTTAGGGTTCATCTCTGGCACAGGATGTTTCATTTGAAGTGTATGAGTGTAGGTATTACACATGCCGATACGATCTTCAAAGACTTTGTGGTTGAAAAGTAACATTTCTTGGAAGGTGAGCTTCTCATCATCTGATATCTCAGCTTTCATAGCGATGTTACAGATACGGATTTTATCAGCTTTCGGGATCACAGGTGGCTCTACAGCTAAGACACTCTCCACAGTGTTGAATTGAACTCCTGGAATCTCTAAGCGATTTGGTGAATCTGGATGCTCGACGTCCAATGTTCTCTGTTTGACGCGTAGAATTGCATCGTAATCCCAGAGACACTGTCTACCAAGCAACAGCCTTGTATTCAAATCTTTACAAATTCGAATGTAAGCTGTGAATTTGTGGTAATGTCCGCGGATGTCCTTCATCTTAAAGTCGAGGCAGATGGTTCCACCAACTTTAATTTTTGGGCGGCCTTCAGCGTATCCCACATCCTGGAAAGGCTTCTTCAGCTTTAAAAGCTGGAGATCGGGATTCTCGAATTGAAGACGACGGACGAAGTCCTCTCGAACATATGAGTATGGTGATCCTGGATCGATGAAGACGGGATACTGATTTTCTTTTTCTCCGATATAACAGGGAAAATACATGCCGGGAAAGAATAGTCTTTGGTCGACATATTCAGTGGCTCCTTCTGGATCCGAATCGATTTCGTCACCGACGATTGAGAAGCAGGACTCAGGATATTTCTGAACTTCCTCCTCGCTGTCCTCGTCAGCGGTAATAAGGTGTACGGCAGCTGATGAAACATCTGCTTCATTTTCGTCTTCTTCTTCCTTTTCGATGTACTCACGAATAAGCACAGTGAGATGATCGTCAATAGCTCTCACTTCTTCGCGGGTAAAATGTTTGCGAATCGGTGCTATGACTCTCTTCTCCTTGGGTTCATTCTGCTTCTTGACTGGATCTTTACCTTCAAGCGTAAGCTCTGCCTCGTATCTCTTGGAAAAGAATGAATGGAAGTCTAGGATGTATAGACTTTTGAACTCGCTCTTCATATTCCAGATCTTCCGATTGATGTTTCTCAGTGCTGAGCGGTAATGAGAGTTTGTCATTCTCTCCTTGTCAGGAGGTATAGTGCAAAAGATCACTACTTTGACATAGTTTTTCAGGAACAAGTCATTGACAAACTTTCTGATCTCTACTGCGAACATATCAATATCGAAATCAGCATGGAGTACCAATTCTTCACCGAATCCAACGATAACTGAATCATCCTTCTTAATGAGAGGTGTCACAAAGTTGATGAACTCCGTTACTGTTGTTGGTTCTAGAAAACTGGATACTTTTTCTGGTCCAAGGGATGATACGTCAGAAAATACTGACTTCTCCAACCAGGAGAATATGGATGCGTCGCCGAAGATCTTGAAGTCCTTCCAGCTCGGGATGAACTTATCGTTCTTTGCGATGCGAATCTTCTCCGTAGAATTGGTTTCGTTGATGACAGATATTTTCTTCACAGGTGAACTAACTTTCGCTGGCGTTTTGATCTGGATCTTGGTAGGTTGTGATGTTCTTTCTGGTGGTAGTGGCTGACTGTTAGACTCCTTCGGGATCGCTCCTTTGATGGGAATCTGAGTCTGCACAGGTTGAGAGAATGAAACTTGTCTCTGAAAAGGTTGAGAGTTTGATGATTCTGGATCATCATTCTTCCTCTTCTCAGAATAGTTCACTCCTCGTTTTGCACTTCTCGGTAACATAGAGCGTTGCTGAGCAGGTGGTCGATTTAACGGGCTGTTTTGATGATGGGAACGACCATTTTCCACCATCAAAACTCGTTTCCCGGAAACTCTTCATGTCTGGAGACTTCAGCATCAGATTCTGAATCAGGATCTGGATTGAATTGATCCACGTAGAAGATGGCTTCCTGGTTACGTGATGAGGTGTTTGCGGCTGCACAATGAACTAGTGGTTTGACAGCATACGGATTCACTGGTGGTAACTGCATGGTCGCGTCGAAGGCGCCATAAGTAGCATGCAAAGAGCGTACTTTCTCCAAAAAGGTCTCGAAAGTAGCACAGTGCTTAGGCTTCAGTTGACCGCTATAGTAAACTGGTGCTTTCCTCATAATCTTGCTATGGATAGACAAGATTGGAAGTTGGCAATCGAACATTTTAGAGTAAATGTCGATAATGAAATCCGCAATACTATCGTACCTACGATGGTCGAACACAGCATTCTCGATTTCAAGAAGTATCTGCTGCTTGCAGTTATCATTCCACTCCGTCTTAAGGAACTGATCTTTAAGATGCACGAATCCAGCATCGAAGCGATAACTCTTCGCAGTTTGAAAGTGGTCACGATCAAATGCACGGATGAAAAGCTTGCCTCGAACAATGTTGTCGGATATACCACTGGTACAGTGTTCAAATTCACGAATGAATGAGATAGGGCTACGGGTATCAGCTCTTCCTCTATATGGCTGAAGCTTCGTCGGGTCGAAATACTTCGAGGTGTAGTTTGACGATGGCTGGTGCAGATATAGATGAATCGGCTGTCCTGTTCCTGAGACTAAACTGGGCGGTATAAAGATGCTAGCTGGAACATTGGAAGGATGTTGTCCTCCGTTACCTCCGTTTCCTGATGGAACTGGTGTAGTTTTACCATACTCCAATGGTGCCATTACAGGTGCGGCTGTAACATCGGGTTTCCATTGCATATTGATTTTCATGGCAATTCCTCGACTCGGGTCTTGTCCTGAAAGTTGGTTTGGATCTGGTTCGAAGACAGGATGAAACAAAGCATTCTGAACTCGATTTGTACCATAGGGTTGGTACGGCGCTGGCTGACCTACATCAGGTAGCTGCATAGTATTCATCATCGGTGTTGGAATAACCGATGGCACAATGGGTGGTGGTATAGAGTATAGATTCGGCTGGTGCTGAGAGGTCACTGGTACTGATGTAACCACTGGTCTCGGCATACTAGTAGATGGTACGGGCTGCGACGTCGGAACTGACATCGGGTTGCTGGTAATCGGCTGCTGAGAGGTTCTCGGCATGGCTTGATTTCCGGCAATAATAGGACTTCCTGTGTTTTGAGATGATGAACTGCTGACATCAGAGCTAGTATTGGACGCTGGTGGAGGTTGATGAATGGTTGTGAAGTTTTCAGAAAACCTCACTACTGGACGACGTTCGGGTTCGACACTGGGATTACGAGTCATAATTGGTGTCGAGGTCTGGGTTGCTGCGGCGGATGCTGCAGTAACTTCTGGATTAGGTGGATTGTCGAAGGAAGCGACTTTCCCGACTTGTCTGGCAAGACTGCCTGGCAAATCTTCTGGATCTAATCCATGACGAACAGCAATTTTCTTCAAATTCTCCAACGAGACTTCCATAGTCGCTGCTAAGTCTGCGTGTTTCTGAAGATTTTCGGTGATCTCTTTGATTCTTTTAGTTTGTTCTAATATGAGGTACTCTGTGACTGCTTTTTGGTTCTCAAGTTCTTCGTCTAACTGCGCTTGGGTTTTGGTTTGAGAAATCTCAGTTTTCTCAATTCCTCCGCTGGTCTGACCATTCTGACTAATGTCGGAATTACTGGTGTTCTGGCTATGTAGTGGATCTTCTACTTTGCCTTTAGTACTAGTTCCGGCTACTCCGATACCTTGCTGCTGCTGAGCTGGAAACTCCAAAGTTTTTCCATCCGCAAACGTTATGGTAGGAGTCGTAGGCGGTGGTGGAATCGTCGATTGAAGATCTATAAGCGGATCTTCAGAATTTAACGTTCCGTTACCTACTCCAGTCTCGTTCTCGTCACCAGACATGGTTTGAGACTTCAACTGATATTAGTCAAATTGGGTGTTCTGATGAACTCGATAACTATTGAGCACACAAGATGTATTCTCCTAAGGAAAAGGAAAGGAAAATAACTAACTGTCCCTACTACTCTCTTCTAGTTTAACAAAGCGTTACTAACTTCGTGATCACAAGAGTGAAACAATTCTCGTGATTCGACGGAAATTCAATACAATAGGAAAAATGATTCTCTTTCTCACAAAGGCTTCTTCTTTCTTGATGATTCTGGAACGGTAATTTAGACGATGTTTAACAGACGAACTACAGATTAAGATTTACAAACGAGTGTGGCTCTTAAAACTTATGGTAATCCGCAGTAAACAGTGTTTGTGAGTGTCACTCTAAAGAGTAAAAAGATTCGAAAATCGAGGGAAAATGTAACACTCTAAAATTTTGGGTTGTCACCAATATCCGGGATCAAGCGAGATATTGTTGACAGGATTTAGAATAAAACTCCAAAAAAGGGGTAAAATCTAAATTAGGGAAAAATCTTGTTTCAAAAAAAAGGGATTTCGAACAAAGATTCAGTGGCAAAAGAAAAGAAGAAAGTTACTCAAAAAGGGCAACTAGATAGTGAAAAGAAGAAAAATTATATCCCTAGTAAAAAAATCCAGTCGACAGACAAAAGATAGATATTACAGAAATATAATTACAAGAAAAATATAAGGGTAATAAAAAGAAGAAGAAAAAATAGTAAAAAGGGGTTAAAAAAAAGAACAAGGGAAGTTTAATCTGAATTACGAAATTACGTTACTCAAAAATAAACTTTACATAGATAAAAAGAAACAAGATTTCAAAAAATCTTAAAAATGGAAGCGAAACGCCTCGGGCAAAAATAACAAGACACAGGGTAAAAAAAAAGGAATGATATACTGAAACAGTATATAATTTGGTCTACACTCTAACCATTAGAAAAGTAAGTCTGTTCACCTCGAAAAATCTACTTTAATAGTTCCTACAGGGTATTAAAAAGAAGAAGTCTCGGTGGACAAAATCAAATTTAAACGAAGTCGGACAATCTAAATCGAAGACTCGAAAGATCCAAATAATATCGGTAACACAGCACCTCAATTCATCAAAATCGAAAGCTAAGAAAAAGGAATTCTCCAACAGCGGAAAACACGATGAAAATGCTAGTAAGAAAAATCAGAAGAAACTCCAAAAATTCGAACAGGCGAAAACTATTTCCCTAACTGCAGGTTCTTACAGAAAGAAAAACAGGAAAATACAGAAAACGCTAACAAAAATGCCTTGAGAGCTACTCTGCAGTATACAAAAATTCAAAAGAAAGAACAAAACACACGTTCCAGTACTCGATCTAACGAAAAGGGGAAAGAAAAAGTCCTAGAAAATCGAAAAGAAAAGAAAAATGACAAAAAGACGTGTTCGGATAAAGACTGGGATATCTCGGGGGTGTCAGTAAAAACCACAACAAAAAGGTTAACGAAAAACAAAAATAGACGAGAAGAAAAAGGAAAAATAATTAGATGAATTTACAAACTGACGAGATATCGGGCTGGACTTAGTACAGAAGACACAAGAAAGGTCGCAGAACCATCATAATCTAAACAAAACAAGAGAAGATGATCCTGTCACGGTCGCCAATTTAGGTCACAGAACAATCATAAACTTAACAAAACAAAAGAAGATAGTCCTGTCACGGTCGCCAATTTAGGTCACAGAACAATCATAAACTTAACAAAACAAAAGAAGATAGTCCTGTCACGGTCGCCAATTTAGTAGTCTTACTTCTTCAGAAAGTTAACACACTAGCACAACCCGAGTGTAACGAGGTGTAGTTAACAGACAAGGAAGAAAAAACCACTCCAGTATGGCAGATCGTCTACCGCTATTTCGGGTCAAAAAGAAGAAGCCGGATCACACTGCAAACACAGTGTGGTCAAGTCGACGGTCGCCACTTTGCATACACAGGAGTGTTACAAAGAAAAGGTGAGGTGAACACAGTACCTCCCTAACAACGATATAATAAGATTGGAGAAACTCTGCGAAAAAAGAATTACCTAACTAACATAAGAAGGAAAATCCTAACAGGTCGTCAAGAATCACATCCAAGCATATACCGCAAGGTATATCAGTTAACCAATCGGAACAGGTGAAAAGAAAGGTAAAAAAAAATGTGGTGCCCGAACCGAAATTCGTACAAATTCACAGATCGAATGTAGTGAAGTTAAAGAGTGAGGCAATCCTAACTAGTATGCGAGTGTTAACGGGGTTTTAGAAAACAGATATGAAGTTAGCCAAAAGAGGGATACTACTTCAAACAAGGTTGAACACTAGATCGCAAGCACAGCAACTTCTGAATAAGTTGTACCACGAATAAGGATAACGATCTTAACTCAAAAACTACGATAACCGACAGGGGTAACTAATTCGAAAAGGAAAAACTAGGTTAAACGATAAGAAGGGGGTGAAACTAAAAAGAAAGAAATATTCGAGAGTAAAACAGGTTACAAGACTAAATAGAATAGAGTGTAGTAAATTCGAAAAGTTTACAAGTCCTAACTGCTATACGGTTACCTTAACACTGAAATAATTAAAACAGGTTATTACAACTCACGACTTTTATTACTGGAAACGATGGCGAATACAAAACTTGAAGACTCCTGGATAGCGTTGACAATCACAGATGACACTTCTTGGATGGCATCCCCACTGGTTACAGCAATTCGAGAAGGATAGCAGAATAAAACACACGATAATGCTGACTAAACGAATTTAACGAGCGGTTACTACTCGACAAAATTGACTATTACTATGACGCGGGTAAAACTACACTGAGACATGGCGATACACTACTGCGAACAGGAAAACTTAATAAGAATTTCCAAAAGAAAGGCCAGTAGGTTCTCAACTCAAGAGAAGTGTTTAGTCCAGTAGTCAAGTAAAGAGTGATTTTATCCTTCTCAAAAAGCTGCTTATATACACGAAAATCGAAGTGGTGTGATGCCATCCGAGTGATCCTATTGGTCGAAAATGACAAAGGAAAAGGTTGGAGTTAAATTTCAAAAGAAAAATTAAACAAAGGCTAGGATCACCAATTTGATTAACTGAATGACAAAAGGAAGTAACTAACTGAAAATGATAAAAATCAAATAAAAAGGAAAAAGTAAAACAGGAATGTGAAAACAAAAGAAATAACTTTATCCAAAATTACGAAAAAGAAAGATAAAGAAATAACACAAAAGATTCTACTTTAATCGGACTAAAACACAAAAGGTAGAGAAACAACTGATAAACTTAAACTTCTTTTCAATTTAACTGAAACAATGAACAACATTCCATATCTCTCTAGATTTTACTTTAATGAAAAGAAAAAGAATTTATTGAATAAAATGATATGGAAAAAGAATGATCTAGAAAAACTGAAAAAGAAAAAGAAAGAAAAGAAGTATAGTGAATAAAAAAAGAAAAGAACAGGAAAGAGCATGAAAGAGGTTGAAGACCAAATTATTACGAAAGAATAAAAATTAGAAGTGTCAATCTGGAAATAATATTACGAAAATGCAAAAAGAAAGAGAATAAATTGCAAAATATTTCAGATGAAAACAGTTCGAAATGAATTCAGGTGAAAATAGAATAACAGAAGACTATCAGATTTATTATTCGGGTGAAAATAAAAATAAACTGTGTGGTAGGTTACGAGCTCCACAGTGGATACTGCAGTTTTTGGTGTGAAATTTATTGTTTGGATCTTGAAAAATACGTTTTTAATTGCTAACAAAAATTTCCTAGTGAAATTAAAGTAAAATAAAAATGATACCTGGTTCAAGTAGGAAAATACTTATTCCGCATTTGCGATTATCAATTATTTCAGATGCTTGATTCCATTACCAAAACTAACCCCAGAAGGATATAGGGTGTTCATTTACCGACATTTTGATGCAGAAAACAGTCATTTGTTAAACTCAGAGGCAGAAATGAAAGCGACATTTATGTACATGGATATTAATTCCAAAGATGATCTACACAGAACGAATATCATCATTTATGATTTTCGAAATATTAACATCAGTTTGGCTATCACCCTGTTTAGCATGGGCAAGAAATATTCATCAGTATATCAGGTGAGATAAGAAATACTGCTACACAATCATGTCACCATCCCACGTCCAAAAACTGCTAAGCCCCAAAAAAATTATACGCAAAATGATATTTTGGCACTTGGGTAAAATGTCTGCAAAAAAGCAGGTGTTGTGTTTTAAAGAAGTAGCAAATTTTTGACTTGGAACAGCGATTTAACATAAAGTAATTTTTAAACAGAAACAAAAATAACTTTAATGAATAGCTATTGCCTAGAAAATAATTCAGTTTTAAATTCATAGGTACTTTAATTTTTTGCCAACTAACAGGAGATCCAATTAAAACGCACAAAACAAGTCAATTTTTTTTTCTCATGTATTTTAAATTTGATCATCCTGTATAATTATGGGCGCTTTTGAATTATTTGAACTGAAATTATAATCAATATTTTCTTTAGAGCTTGTATGCATTTCGCTGTCATCAACTGCACTTCATTATAAATTCAAATCCAACAATCTCAAAACTTATGAGCATGACGAAAAGTTTAATGAAGAAGAAACTGGCGGACAGAGTGAGTCATTAATTTTTATTAATTTTCAACGTGCTGCAAGACAGTTTCGAGACTTCCTCTACAGAGGACCTAAGTAGAACAATATTACTAGGTACTAGGTAGTAATATCTTATTTATTTGAATTAGGAACCATAACAAATACACTGGTTGGTCCAGTCTTCTAACCTCTGCATGGTTCTTTCAACGTCCTCTTTTATATTGCTCTTTAGATTTTCGTTCACTCATCTTCTTCCTTGTTAATGATTGCAAAATAAATTTTTCTAAATTTTGATTCAAACTTTAAAATGCAAACAAGGTTTATCAGAGATCATTCAACTGTATGGCAGATAATATGTCATGAATATAGTTTTATAACTTATTCAGTGGTGGATCCAGAGTTCCATTTGGGGGGGGGAGGGAGCCAAATTTTTTCAAACCATGGTAAATGCTAAAATGATGAGATTGTGTTTTTCCAGTATAAAGGGGAAGGGGTTCAAGAAAATTGATTTTTTTGTCGATTATCGGTCTATTTTTTTTTGATAGGGGGAATTTCACCCTTTTCTCCCTGGGATCCGCGACTGAACTTATTCCAGATACATTTTGTATATGTTCGCAAAGTACTCTAGTCTGTGCGATAATTTACATTAATAATATTTAAAACTTTTTTTCAACAAGATGGTGCTATGGACTAATGAAAAGCCGGACTTCACGAGCATTCTTCCTGCTGAAGTATTACCAGAGGATTATGGTGGAAAAGAAAAACCTTTAAAACAGTTACACGGTATAGTAGTCGTACCTGCGTGGCTATATTTATGATAACTAAGAAGCTGGTCACAGCTTTTAACTCGTGAACCAGAAAAGTGCACATTAGTAAAAATTTCAACAGAAAAGTGCGAAAAAAGGGTAGGAATCAATCTGTAAATGCTCTCAAGGACCCTTGTATTTTTTCAATTTTTTTTTCAAAAATTTTTTTACGAGACTAGCACTGGTATGGGAAATTTGAAAAAATGCGAAGGGGTTACCCTAGTCATTTTTTTTCAAAAGTGACGAGTCACCAAACTGAGCCGGAGATATGTGAAATTTATCTAATTTTTCACGCTGAATCCAAACCTGCGCCCCGTTTTGCTCTACGTCGCAGTTTGGATCCATTTTGGAGTATTTTTCAGTTTTTTTTTTTCATGGCCATATCTCGCAGAGCGATACTCCAAAATGGGTCTAAATCGTGACGCACAGCAAAACGGGCCGCAGATTCGAATTCAGCGTGAAAAATTACACAAATTTCACACATCTTCGACTCAATTTGACGACTCTTCAATTTTGGCAAAAATGGCAAGCGTTAAGCGCACAGTGAAAGGTTGAGAAAAAATTAAATCTTCCATACATTAACATTTTCTAATAGATCCAGAGGTCGTCAATGTACATATATTTCAAAAATCAGTAGGTAGACGTAGAACTATTGTACAAAAAGGAATACTTATAGATCTATTTACAATTTTCCATAAAAATTGGAGGAATTTTTATAAAGATGCTGAAAATACAAAATCTAAGAACAAAATAATGAAGGCTGATGAAAATCCGAATGTGAGATACTTTCGTGCGCTTGTCTTGTATTTTTTTTTGTCTTCCATTGGTGTGCTTTCCTTATACTCGTAGTTAGGACAAAATTAGTTGAAATCAGTTTCTGTGCGCCTTCCTAGTGCAGCTCCTTTTTATTTTCTATTTAAGCCTATTTATTTTATTAAATAAAAAGTATTGTTTTCCAGAAATGTTTTACCAATATGTTTGCGGATTTCGAGAATGGTTAAAATCGGACGAAGACATGAAGGCGGATTTATCTAAAAGAACTGACGGATTGTATAAAATTTCATTGGACGAATCTGTAGATGGATCATTCCGACAACTTATTATTGATTGACGCTGAAAAATAATATTAAATCTTTAGAAGATATGACATAATTATGAAAGTCTATCAAAATAAACTTTTGGGAGGGGTATAATTTTCAATATTATTGCGTAAATGCACTTAATTTAATCATATATAAAGATTCAGAATAAAATATTACTAAATAAATTCATTTTTTTTAAATTTTTTATCAATTAAGAAAGGGGCTTAAACTATAGATTTTAGCTAATCATAAGATTCAGCTGATGATCCAATGATGACCAGGCAAGTAAATCATATAATTGCTGACAATGATAATAAATGGTCGGAAGGTATACTTCATCAAAATATTTTAGCAAATTCTACTTTATTCTAAAGGAGATTTTTGACAGCTAATGGGTTATTATGACCTTATTGAATATCATTGAGTAAATGACATTGGAATAATTTAGCGGACTTTTAGGTAGGTATAAGATAATACTCGTCATTCATTTTCAACAAAATTTTGTAGGTTTTTCTTCCGCAATTGAGTGCTTTTTCTTTTTTATTCGAAACGGACGTATCTGTGAAAAAATGCTTCTTATTATGTATTTGGAATTTGATAATGCCAAATATACCTCTCAATGGGCAAAAAATGAGAAAATGATCCGGAAAATGAGAATTTTATCCGTTGTCAGTCCGTTTTTATTTTCGACCATCGTATCTGAAAATTTGCAGATGTTTTTGTCATCTTGATTATTTTTCCAAATCCGTTTGTAAAACGGATTTTCTGATTATAATCAGTGATAATTTTTGGGCAATTTTTCTAAATCCGTTTGTAAAACGGTTTCACGGATTATAACCCGGGCCAACAAATATCATAAAACAGCCTTCATGGAAAATAATCCGGACTCATTTCCGGCAAGACTGATTACAATCCGTTCGAAATCCGTTTTAGAAGCCGGAAAACAGGAAAATTCCGGGTTAAAATCCAGAAACGGATTATAACCCGGAATAAAACGGATCCGTTTTCAAAATATTTTGCCCATAGGGCTATTATCAGAAAATAACTTCTGTAATATCTGCTAAGTACCAAATAGTTTTTGTCACCATACAGTGTTGCTAAAAACATGTACACAAAATAGCGAATATTATTTCTTACTTCATCAGGCTAGTTTCTAAAAAAAATTTGAAGGTCAGAGGCAATGTAAAACCAAATACTCCCCCTTTCAGAGTGTGAAATTCTGTATCAGAATCCAACGCATTTTCTTTTTTGACAATGCGATTTTTTAGTTCTGATATTATGAGCTTCTCATTATATTCAAATAATTAATTAACTATATATCTAAGCTAATTGGTCGACTATGGAAATTTGCTTCCAACATTTGCTTTTATTAATCAACCAATCTATGAGAAGCGATTTTTTTAAAATTAGTTTTTCTTCACTCTCATCAATTTTTCAATGCAAAAATAAAAGACAAAAGCGAATTCTTGTACCCATATAGTAATCAAAGCTGTTTAGAAGCTTACAAAAACAGTTAGTGCTTAAAATACATGTCCATATTTTTTCTTTTAATTAAAACAGCTTTTGCTTTTATCATCATTTATTCAGTTGAATAAATGGAAACTATATTTTATTCAACTATGATGAGTACTAAATCATGCAAATGAACTCACTAAAAATGTCGCAATTTCTTGCATCGATATTAGCAGAAACTCAGTTCGTTTAATTCCTAAAAGAAAACCGTTGTAAGTGACTATGACCTTCAAAATAATAACGTAGTTTTTACGATGAGAATTTTAAAATTGTCCACGATTTTGGCATCTATGAGAACTGTTGAATTATATGAAAAAAATATAACGTAGTTACATTTTAAAATCCTGCCAATGAATTTATATCGCTATAAGTCTGTAGTTTGTTCAAATTTGATGAACCATGTATTTGGAAAAGTGCAATGAAAGTCAGATTAAAGAAATTTATCAAGAATTCAATATCACAGAGGAATCACTGAAAAGGGATGTAAATTACTTGATGGAATGGATGGAAAAACAGCCCCATTTGCCAAATGTTAAAGGTAGAGGTGTTTTATTTTAAGATATACCTAGTCGATTTATGGCTGGTATACATACATTAGTATTATGTATAGCCACATGAAAACTTCCAAAGTCATACCATAGTAAACTACAAACAAAGTAAGACATTTTACTATATTATGCCAAAACTTTTCTGCACAAATGCATAAAAATTAACAAAATTGAAATTTTATTAACATTTCATGATACCAATTTGAGTAATTTTTGCTTGTCTTAAAATTGGTGCTACGACATTTTGTCTAACGGATTTTCTCTAAAACCATTATTCCTAATTGCAAATTTCTCCAACGTCAATTTCTCTAATAATCATCCCGATAGGCAAAAAGTGAGAAAATGATCCGGAAAATGAGAATTTTATCCGTTGTCAGTCCGTTTTTATTTTCGACCATCGGATCTGAAAATTTGCAGATATTTTTGTCATCTTGATTATTTTTCCAAATCCGTTTTTAAAACGGATTTCCTGATTATAATCAGTGATAATTTTTGGGCAATTTTTCTAAATACGTTTGTAAAACGGTTTCACGGATTATAACCCGGGCCAACAAATATCATAAAACAGCCTTCACGGAAAATAATCCGGACTCATTTCCGGCAAGACTGATTACAATCCGTTCGAAATCCGTTTTAGAAGCCGGAAAACAGGAAAATTCCGGGTTATAATCCAGAAACGGATTATAACCCGGAATAAAACGGATCCGTTTTCAAAATATTTTGCCCATAGGGATATTTCCTAAAAAATTTTTTGCTAACGTATTTTTTCCCTAAAATTTCGAAGTGCAAATGTTTAATACATGGTCAAATACAAATAAGTCTTCATGAGATGTTTACATTAGCAGCAATTGCTTGCATATTTTAGATTCTCCTACAAATTGAAACAGAATTTAATTGGTGGTAGGGTGGGAAGGAGGTTGGAAATTTCAATAGGTGGTGGGTTGGGGGGAATTGGATGCTTAGTAAGAGGGAAGGGTTTGGCATTGTGGGGGTTTTTTGAAAAAAATGCTCAGAAATATTTTGTTACAAACCATAATAAGTAAAACCCCATCACAATCAACATAAATCTCAGTACATTACAAAATATGTCTATTAGAGGAAATGTTATTAGAGAAAATGAGTCAGAGAAAGTGATGTTAGAAAAACTTGTCATCAGAGAAAATGCCGTACAATCCTTGAAATTTTCCATTCAAAGAAATGTTTTTATAGTTATGTTATACATATGTTTTAAAAATTTTTACAGATGAAGAAATGATATCTCATATGTTGATACACTGCAAAAACAGTATAGAAAAAACAAAAAATCGTTTAGATGCTTATTACTGTTTCAAAGCCGTTCTACCAATTCTATTCACAAATAGAGATCCAACTGAAGAGGTATTTAAAAAGGCATTTAATTTGGGGTAAGTAAACCTACATGCAGTTTGTACTTTGGTGGGCTTCCTATGCATAGGCAAAATGATGAGAGCAGACCAAAAATAGTGTATTGTAGGTTGAAAAGTTGTATTTCACAAATACAACGAAGTATGCAGCACAAAAGGAGAATACCGTCATGCTATGCACCAAGTGTAATTACTCTATTATTGAAAATTATTTCAGATGTTCAATTCCATTGCCAAAATTGACCCCAGAAGGATATCGAATCTACATGTACCGAAGTTTTGAAAGTGGAAATAGTCATTTGTTGACCGCGGACCAATTTATGAAAATAGTATTCATGAGTATGAATATCAGTATGAAATACGATTTTTGCAGAAAGATAATTCACATTTTCGATTTCCGGAAAATTAGCATGAGTCTGGCTACCACATTGTTTACATCCTCAAGAAAATATTCTTCTGTAAATATGGTGAGATAGATAATGCTCAATTGTTTTAAATTGGTGGGATAATAGAATGTTACAATGAATGCAATATGCATAAAGAAAAATGTGAACACGAAGTAAATATAGGAGGTAAATTGGTCTCAAAGATAAATTGAATAATACGAATTCCATCAAATAGTTTGACTCTACTACTGAGATCTGTGTTATAATAGCTTTCTGTTTTCTATAAATTCGAATTATGTAAAATACTTTTCTTCTTTTTTTTTTTCTTTTTGTTTGACAAACACGAGTTTTGATTTTGAGATTTTCGATTTTAAAATTTTTATCCCCTTCTAGAAACTACACTCTTTTCGCCTTCATCAAGTACACCTCATTGTGAAACTAAATCCAACATTCTCAACCTTTTTCAACATCACAAAAAGTTTAATGAAGAAGAAAATGGCTGACAGAGTAAGTAATTTTATTTTTATGTATCTAATGTTGGATAATTGTTTTTAAATGGTTACACTGTAGTTGGTTTTTTCTCAATGTTTTAACTATTTTTCTCCCCCAAGATGGTGATGTGGAACAATGAAATGCCAGATTTGACGACCATGTTCCCAGCAGAAATATTACCTGAAGATTACGGCGGAAAAGAAAAACCTCTCCGACAGTTACACGGTACATAACTTACAGATTACTGCTATTAAAGGGTTTGTTTTAAGATCGACCATAATCCAATTTTATAACTTTTTCAACTGTATACTGTCAAGGATTGAAGGTTAAAATTTGTTGCATTGCAACTATAGTTCACATAATAATTCTACTTTTTATTCATTTATTACTCCTCCTTTTTTCCTATAAAAACGAATATATTCAACCTAAGACAAAATATAGGCAATTTCTTTGACACATGTGTTGCGGATTTGCGTTACGACCATCGGAAGAACCGATTTCCACGAGTTTTTTTCGCTCAAAAGCACATCGACAATTTATCATTTACATATTTATTTCGCTCAGTTTTGTACCATATTTGCTCAAAGGATATGTTATCCTTGAACATATTTTCTATACCCGGACAAAGCTCGATCCTTTCTTCAATTTAATTTTTTTCACTTTTTTTTTCATTTCAACACCCCTGAAAAAGGGGTTTTTGAGACTCACAAAAACCTTAAAATTCTGGAAATAAAAAAGAAAAAACAAAGAGCATTTGGTGCAAAACTCAGTGAAAAAAATAGTAAATCGTGAACCACACGAAAAAAGCAAAAGTAGACTACGAGGCGGCTACATTTTATTCAAAAATAAACAAATATGAGAAGTTGATCTATTCAACAAACTTCTTCGCACTCCTCTTCTTCATACTTTACCAATTTTAATTTTCCGGGGAAAAGAAGCCAATTTAATTTTTGAGAAGATGGGTTCCCCCAGTAAATCCACCAATATTAATGTCTCATTTCAATATTTCATTGCCTATATTGGATGATTACTATGTGATTTTTCTTTCTTATATTAGAAATGTATTACCAGTACCTCTGTGAATTTCGAGATTGGTTCGAATTGGAAGAAACCGAGAAAGCAGATTTATCCAAAAGAACCGATGATTTATATAAAATTTCAATGGACGAATCAGTGGATGGATCATTCCGCCAACTAATTATTGACTGAGACTGTCAAAATTATTTTTAATTGGTGTATAACATTTCTATCTGTAACACATTTATATTTATTACAAATAAGGAGATATTTTTAAAACGTGAAGGTAGTTTTGTAAGTTTTAAAAGGACTAATTAAAATATTGGATAACTTCAAAACGCATTTTATTATTTTACCAAAATCAGTATTCCAAGTTACCTTAGCAACCAGCTGCAACAATTTTACTGCAATGTGATTAGTCTGTGTAGTAATTATATTCTATGTTATTTTCTCATCTTCATAGTTTTGCTATAATCAGAGAATTTGGCTAAACGCAGCACTCTCATGACTAAAGTGAGCTGAGATTATTATTATTCTTTTAGTATATTCCTCTAAAATTTTAAAGAAGCAGCTTATCAAACCCATATCAATAAAGCGAATCTTGACTTGAGAACTAGAGTGATTCAATTGCAAATTTCCAGTATTAAAATAATCGCAATATAGATTTCAAAATACGAGTATATTCATTTTTCTTAAATTAAGTAGCCTTCTGGCTTGAAATTTTATTCATGTCCACATTTAATCTCCTAATTTTAAGACTTTGTTTTTCATCATACGAGTATATTATAATTGCATAAATTGAAGCTATTTTATTCAATTCAGATGACCGTATCATGCAAATTGACCCATAAAAATGTCAGAATTTCTTTCATTGCTAGATTAGCAGAAACTCAATTGTCTAATTCTTTAAAAACAACCTTTGTAAACGACTTTGACCTTCAGAGTTAATGACGCTAATATTGTATTATGAGAGTGATAAAATTGTCAACTCGCTTAAATTCAAATATACTATTTGAAATTTCAAATTTCAAAAAATTTGGGTGCTTATGAACGCTGTCGAATAATATTTAAAAAATTCAATATTTTTCAAATCCTCCCTATAAATTTGTATAGACTGTAAGTCTGTAGCTTGTTCAAAAACCAGTGAACCATGTATTTGGAAAAGTGTAGTGAAAGTCAGCTTAAAGAAATCTATCAAGAATTCAATATCACAGAAGAATCACTTAAGAGGGATGTAAACTACTTGATGGAATGGATGGAAAAACAACCTCATTTGCCTAATATAAAAGGTAAATAGTTGTAAATTTATTTTTTTAATAATTGATTTGGCACTGGTCTATACAGGGTATGGCAAAATGACCGGCCACATTTGTTTTTTGAATTATACACGCGTTAGAAACAAGCTCAAGTTTCAGTTGCACTGTAACATTCAATGTACGTTAATATATCTTACAACATGAAGAAGATAGTGAAATTTAAAATTTTGCTTATCTTAAAATTTCCATTTAAAGAAATGATTATGTGATCATGTTATATGTTTTTAAAATTTTTTATAGACGAAGAATTGATATCTCATACGTTGATACAATGTAAGAACAGTATAGAACGGACTAAAAAACAATTGGATTCATATTACTGTACCAAAGCACTGCTACCAGTTCTATTTACAAATAGAGATCCAACTGATGAGACATTTACAATGACATTTAATTCAGGGTAAGTAGTTGGATGTGCTTTTATATATGCTCGCCATGCATAGAGAAAAGTGAGATAAGACTAAGCTATAGAAGTGCAAGTATATTATAGGTTGCAACCTGATATTTCTAGAACAGAACTAAGTACCTACTGAACACAAAAGGAGAACACTATCCAGCAATGCATACTCGTAAGTGTAATTGCTTTATAATTGAAAATCATTTCAGATGTCCTGCGACTCCATTACCAAAACTTACTCCAGACGGATATCGAATCTTCATTTACCGATGTTTAGAAAATGAAAATAGTCATTTGTCAACACCAGACCAATTTATGAAAATGGCTTTTATGAATACGATTATCAGTATGAAAGGCGATCTCAGCAGAAAGCTTATTTTCATTCATGATTTCCAGAAAATAAGCATGAGTCTTGCGAGCACACTGTTCACTTCCATGACAAAATATTCGACTGCAAATACGGTGAGATAGAAACGCTCAACTGTATTGAATAATTAATAGGTGGGATAATATAATGTTACTAAGCATGCGAAATGCATTAAAAAACAGTTAACCCTGAAGTGGATATAGTACATATAGGTAGTGATGGCTGCCAGATATACGTATTTATTAATATGAATTGCATCAAATTTTTTATTAGTTGAATCCATGTAAACGAATGGTGATATGCAACAAGTAGATAAGTCCACTATTTTCAAAAATTGAGTTCCTTTAAGGTTCAGTGTTGAGAAAATAGACTTCAAAGTTGAGATGCTACATAAGAAGCCCGATGGGCAAAAAATGAGAAAATGATCCGGTAAATGAGAATTTTATCCGTTTTCAGTCCGTTTTTATTTTTGACCATCGGATCTGAAAATTTGCAGATATTTCTGTCATCTTAATTATTTTTCCAAATCCGTTTGTAAAACGGATTTCCTGATTATAATCAGTGATAATTTTTGGGCAATTTTCCTAAATCCGTTTGTAAAACGGTTTCACGGATTATAACCCGGGCCAACAAATATGATAAAACAGCATTCACGGGAAATAATCCGGACTCATTTCCGGCAAGACTGATTACAATCCGTTCGAAATCCGTTTTAGAAGCCGGAAAACAGGAAAATTCCGGATTATAATCCAAAAACGGATTATAACCCGGAATAAAACTGATCCGTTTTCAAAATATTTTGCCCTTAGGGAGGCTATGTGATGTAAATGTTACTTTTTCTCTCTTGTAAAATTTTAATAAGTGGACTTATCCGCTTCTTGCATATCACGCAGTTCATATTATAATATTGTAGTTTTTTGCTTTCTTACATAAATCCGTTGATATATATACCTACCTATAACACCTTTTTAGCAGGTTTTCGACAGAAAACCTCCTATTAATTTTGGTCTGACTTTGACAAATATAGGCACCAGACCATCATAGTTATTCGTTTCATGATCTCCAGATTCAAAAAATACCTATCTCGCATTTTGGTGTTTCTTTATTTATTTTATTATAGTTTCTCCCTTTGTAACGCCAGGACAGACGAACAGCTGAACAAATAGGTCTAAAATTTGCACCAAACGTAAATCTTGACCAGATCTAGGTCTTATTAAAATTTCAAGTCGATCAGTTCAGCGGTTCCAGAGATATGTATTAGCGAAAATGTAACCGAAAATCGATGCTTTTCTTAGGGTTCATGACACCCTGTATACTACCAATCGAAAACCTGCTTTTCTAGCGGAGCTAGAAATTTTTTTTTTAAATTTACAAATATGCTTCGATTTTGAGCTCCTATAAATTTAAAAATTCATATTACTTTTTAGAAAGTAAATACTTTTCGTATTCATCAAGTACACCTCATTGTGAACCTAAATCCAACATTGTCAACCTTTGTCAACGTCGTAAAAAGTTTAATGAGCAAGAAAGTCGCTGACCGAGTGAGTGATTTTATTTTCATCATAACAATGCATGTTTTCTATTAATTAAAATGTATGCACATTGTTATGGCACTTAGGACACCCGATATAAATTATTTTGGATGATATATTTGCGAAACCTATGCTATAAATATTCAGAAATATTGGCCTAAACTGCATTCTGCACCTTCACTGATCCTAGCATAAATGACATAGTGTACGTCCTAACCTGATTATGTTTTTGTGTGTCTAATTAACATTGCTGTAATTATGTATCAATCACTTACTGCACAAGATGATACAAATATTATACACCAATATGTAAGTTGTGAGAAAAATAAATTTTAATTTTCCCTATTTTCAACAGGGACAGTTTTAGACTTCTTACATTTTTAATGTATATATTAGTTGAAATTTTTGTAACTTGTAAAAATAGATATTACAGGAAGGAAATAAACAAATCAAATCAAAATTCCATTCGTATGAAGGTACCCTGATCTAAATTTTACATAATTATCTGCGGCAAATTATTTAATTGTAGCAGCTACTGACACACCGAATTCGTATAACTTTTAATTACGTCATGAACCATCTTTCCCAAATTTTGTCCTTAGGGTTAAATTTGCACTATGATAACGTGTGGTTAATTGTTTTTAAGAGGGTACACAGTTGAAAGGTTTTAGTGTTAATGTTTTGACTGTTTTTCTTCCCTAAGATTGTATTGTGGAACAATGAAATGCCAGATTTGACAACCATGTTCCCAGCAGAAATATTACCCGAAGATTATGGTGGAAAAGAAAAACCTTTGAGTCAGTTACACGGTACAGACTATAGAGACAGTAATTGAAGGGTTTGTTTAAAAAACTACTCTAGTCCAATTTTATAACTTTTCCAAACAAAGCTATTGAGATAAAAGATGGATTACAACAATTTTTCAACTGTCCTATCGACTAGAATTTTTAATGTGTGAAAAAAATTTTTTGGTCTCTTTCCATCATTTTCATATCATTAATTTACTAATTTCTATTTTGAGGTGATAAATAAAATTATTGGACTGTGGTAATTTTTAAAACCAATCCATTTCACCTAGTTGTTTGAATATTTTATTATTGGATGATTACATTTAAGTATTTTTTTTTTTTTTTTTCTTTTAGAAATGTATTACCAGTACATTTGTGAATTTCGTGATTGGCTAGCATGGGAAGAAACGCAGAAAGCAGATTTATCCAAAAGAATCGATGATTTATATAAAACTTCAATGGACGAATCATTGGATGGATCATTCCGCCAACTAATTATTGACTGAGACGGACAAAATTATTTTTAATTAGTGTATAACATTCCTACTTACACTACATTTATACTAGTTACAGACTGGGAGATATTTTTAGAAGGTGAAGGTAGTTTTGTAAATTTCAAAACGACTAATTAAAATATTAGATAACCTCAAAACGCATTCTATAATTTGACTAAAGTCAGTATTCTATCTCAGCAATCCAGTTACTAAAATTTTGCAGTAGGCTTATTCAAATGTATAATTTTCAATTTTTGAAGTAATATTTGCAATAATGAAGTTTTCAAAGTATACAACACAATTTTTCTTAAATTGAGTATCCCAACCTACTTGTATACGAACAATGATGTGACTATAATTTACAACACCGACGAGTTCATGTGGGATGAAAGTATACATGGAAAACTAGGGTACTTGTAAGAATATGTGAACACATTCTTAAATAGCTACAGTTTCTGTCTATGTTTCGCACTCGCTGATATAGTGAGTTGCAGAGTTCTCTCATATATATATACCAGATTTAGATTATATTCATCTGTTGATTGATTTTAAGAGTAGAAAGATGATAGATGTGTTTGCATGATTCTTCATTATTTTCTAAGAATCTTACATACTTATAAAAATAAAGAAAAATCAATCAAAGGAAAAAAGAAAAGAAAATGGTCAATTTTTTCTCATCGCATCACTAAATTTGGACTTGGATCACTTTGGGTTTGAGGTTTAGAAATGCACAATACAAAATATAAAAGCTAGGTTTAAACAGAAAGAAAAAATAAATTAAAGAGAATTATGTCAACTTTTTTATGATCGACTAAAACTATGAGTATGCGATAACATAATTATAAACCATTGAGTAATAAGAAATAAAATCCAAGATAGTATAGGTACAATGTTTACCCTCTTGAGTGCAATGAGATAACAACTATAGTCGACTGTTTGTGATGGAGGATTGAGTTTTCAATTAAATATTAAAATTAAATTAAAAACGGTAAGATGGCAAAATATAGAATAGTCCTATAAACAAATGAAGTAATAATGTTTTAGCAAGATCTGAAGAACTCTGGCACACTTTTCCAGATACATGCTCGTGCATTATTGGTATAAGGGGTGAAAGTCAAGGCCAGTTAACTGTAATTATGTTTAATTGCAGTCAAAATCTGTGCTAGGTTCATTACAGTATTTGCTCACATAATAGTCAATTCGGGGAATCGTTTTTTTTTTTGCATAGAGCGGTACAATTTAATAATATAAAGATACTTTATGCTCATTAAAAATAACAATACAAACGACCGGACCTAATTAGTATGCAAATTCAAGAAATGAAAATACTGAAAGATACATGTACTCTGAAAAAATGTATAATATGAGTAAAACTTACGTCGTTAATAATTGCGCTTTAAAAAAATATAATGAAATTATTTTTGGTGAACAGGACATCTTAATTTATTCATCCTTTTTCATTTACTTAGTTCAGTACTTATTCGAGCTTTTTATTTTGTTCGTTGAGTATTATTGTGTTTCACGAATAAGCGACGTGTCAGGTTATACATCAATCAGGGCGAATCAAGTCAGAGAAGTAACATGTATCTAGAAAAATTTACGCAGCAGCAACAGGAAAATCTTTACAAAGAACTAAATATTACAGAAGAATCGTTGCAAAGAGATGTAAACTACCTTATTGATTGGATGGGAAAACAGCCTCATTTACCCAAGGTTAAAGGTAAACCCACAATTTATAAATTAATTTACTCAGTGAATAAATATTTTAATGTCACTGATTCTTATCTACATATGTAAAAGACTTAAGAGAGGCGCGGATGGGGGCCTCAAAGATTATCATCTTTCTTAAACTCTAAAAGTGCAATTTTGATTCCATTGAGTTGAAACTTGGGCCTGAGATAGGTGTTATAAGATACATGAAAGGTTCTAAATTTCAAAAAAATCTATTGAAATATTGATTTTTTATTAATTTTTTAAATTAAAAAAAAAATTTTTGTTAGCACGTAACTCCGAAACCGTAAGAGCTAGAGAAATTTATATAAGGACATTTTGTACAGAAAATTTAATTTTAAATATTTTTTGTACCAATATTTTTTTCCCCTAAAATCGATATTTGCGAAGATATAAGTGAAAAACTGAATTTTCGGGTATATTAACCCTTCTAACTAAAATCCCAAGAGGGGTGGAAACTCACCCAATAATCCTGAAGGGTTAAGAATCGAGTGTTAATTATTTTTTCTCATTTAATTGAATTAATAACGAGTCGTAGTCTATAAGATTTGGACTTTTGTATTGTTTCAGACGAAATGATGCTTTCCCATTTATTGATCCAGTGCAAAAATAGTCTCGAGAAAGCTAAAAAGAAAATAGATGCGTATTATACTATGAAAGCTGTACTGTCACACTTATGCACTAACATAGATCCAACTGAAGAGGAATTTAAAACTATATTTAATATAACGTACGAATAAATTCACTCAATATAGAGTAGATGTAAAATTTTACTCATTAAAATAAAATATATTATATTTGAGTGAATTAAAGATTTAAGCTTCTCTAGACTATTGAGGGCGTCAGGGTACACTGTACAGTGTACACTATACCAGTGCTTTGGCTTTTTTCGAGTGGTTCAATTTCACTGCACCAATACATACTACTCTTAAAATGATAGATTAAGTTATGTGTAAGCTTAAATTATGCAGTTTATAACTGAGTAATTTTCATATCTTTACAATTCAGAATGCCATTAACTGACCCTGGATTTCAGATGCCTTATTCCGTTGCCTAAATTGACGCCAGATGGAGACCGAATTTTAATTCACCGAATTTTCGAGCCTGAAAATTCTCATTTGTTGACAGCGGAGAATTTGGCCAAAATACAATTTGCTCTTTATGATATAATCCGGAAAGACGATTGTTTTAGAAAATATATCCTGATTTATGATTTACACAATATAACAGCATCTTATGCTCAAGCCAAGTTTCAAATGCTTCGGAAGTTTATCCCATACGCTCAGGTACGTCATACATTAGAATTGACTGTGTACATTCATTTATTTGAAACTTAAAACAACATATTTTATTAAACTATATATTGTTTTGTATCTGTTTTCAGAAATCTCACGTCCTTCGTATCCATCAAACTCACGTAATATTGCGGATGAATTCAACATTATTGACACTTTTCAATATTGTGAAAAGTTCGGTGAAAAAAAAGATGGCAGATACTGTAAGTAAATAAGCTAAACAGAGGAAATATTTTATCTAACTACATAATTACATTATTTTGGCGTGGCTAGACGACTGCAAGCCTTTTACTGGTGACTGTCGAGAGCTTTTTCACATCTAATACTTATTTCTACCACATTCTGATGTTATTTGCAGAGCTTAGAAGCAGAGATTTTTTTTTTAACCTCGAGTATATCGAAAATGTATCATAGGAATAGTTATCCTAACATACACCTGCACAAGTCATTTCATTTCACATACCACCTACCCAGTATCAGCCTTTCAATAATTGTTGAGAAAAATAAAAAGATAGCCGACTGTATAGTTTTTTTTTACTTTCGGATTTGAGAGGGAGAATTTAAAAATATAAGTATGTCATATCAAAACAATGGCAACCAATTTAATAGAAATATTACACGTTCCCTCTCAAAGTTTATAATATTCAAACTAGTTTTGAAATATTTTTAATTTTTACATTTTTTTCAAAATTTTAAATTTTTTCTAGATCATTCTATGGAACGATGAACAGCCAGATTTTGCGGGTTTGTTCCCAGCAGAAATAATGCCGAAAGAGTACGGCGGAACAGAAAAATCGATACACAAATTACGTGGTAATTGAAAATATTGTCCTTTATCATAGCATCAAAAGTATTGAACTATAAGAATAAAAATTTCACATTCAACTCCACTCTCCGCTGAATTTTACCCACCTAAAAATTTGCCTTCAAACGTGCATTATGCAATTTTTCCTACACACCTATGTTCGTTTCACAATCGGGATAAAAATGCAGTAGAAATTGACATAATGAGATGTTAGGGACATAAATTTTTTTTTGTTGAAGTTTTCATTTTTGACTTCATTGAGGCACAGATTGGGGTGTGAAAGCTTGCCCTCAACTCTGGCTACAATTTTTGTACCTTTATGCGACAGCCTGACTTGTCGCCAAATGTATTAAATTAATACTGTATACCAAAAATTGACTTCTACATTTTACAGAAGAGTATTATGAATACGTTTGCGGTTTTCGAGGATGGTTCAAGTCAGAAGATAAGAATGTAGCAGATTTGTCCAAAAGAACTGATCATTTGTTCAAATTTTCAATGGAGGCGTCTATGGATGGATCATTCAGACAGTTGACGATCGACTAAAATCAAGTGAAGTATCTTAATTGAAAATGAAACAGTATTTATAAGAAAAAATGATTTTCTTTCTCCAGTTTTTTTATTGTGCGACAAAATGTTAGACAAAATTTGAAAAAATTTTTTTTTATTCGATCCAAAACAAGTTATAAGATCAAAATTAATTTTTTTCTCGATTTTATTGAAATAATTATCCCGACTCTTGTACATCGTCTAACCTGAATAATATTTCAAAACTCCTTGATAGCCATAATTACATTGTGAACACCTTGTCCTTCGAGAAAAAAATTGAACGTAAGTTTTATTTAAAATAATAATAAATTCCCGTTTTTCTTCCTCGGATACCATTTTACAGAATTTCAGAGAATAGAAGGGAATTTAACTTAATCGCTTTGGAAGATTACTTGACGAAATTTCAAATTGGTACTTTTTTTTTTGAAGAATGTTTATTGTTTTGAAGTACTGTAAGATATAGATTATAAAGCTTGTAAGCCACTCAAAAAAAAGTTACCTTCAAAGACGAACACAAAAACTGTCAACATTCTAATTCCCAAATTTCAAACCAATTTTTCTCAACATAAAATTTTTCTATTTTTCAACATCAAAAATATCTATCACATCAAATTTTTGAATATTCAGATGCATTATTAATTATTTCACGGAAAAATTACATTTTAATATCGTCGAAATATCATACACAATAAGACTACATAATTTCCGGAATTATTACATAAATTTATTACCCACTTAATTAGCATTAAAAAAAAGTTTTACAATTAATTTTAACATTTTTGTCACATTATGACAAAAAAAAAAAAAAGGAATAAGTAAGCATATGATAGCCTATATTCATTTTATATTATTAATAAGAAGCAATAAATTATGTACGTTACTTCTTTAATATAATATAAATAATAAAAAAATATTAATTATTCGAAGGAAACGGCAAATAGGTGGATTTTGAAAGGCGGATAACTGTGCATTGCTTTCGACCGAATGACTGTTTCGTATTTTAATGATAAATTATTAGTGTATCAGCAGTTTTAAAAGACAGAAATTTCGCTGCCATTTCCAAAAAAATATATTTATTATCAATTATTATAATAATTATTTCGTGAAGAATTTTGGCGGGTGTACCATAACATTTAATTAAATTCAAGAATAACGTTTGTTATGTAACCTAGATACAAATACGAAATTACTTTCCAATTTTTGTTGAAAATTGATTTATGACCAAATACGAAAAAACATTATACTTTGTCCAAAAAATTGTAGTTAGAGTAACTCTGCATAAATATTGACAAATAATGAGAGGTTTCGAATAAAAACCAAATAAATCAAAATTTTAAAAATAAGGCAGGTACCTACCAAAATAAAAAGCCAAACCAAAATTACATACATTTAAAAAAAAAAAAATTAAAAAAAAACTTACCCACATAAATAAAAAGCTACGAAATTTCAACATTTAAATTCGGTCATTTCAACAAAATATATGACAAACATGCATTTTTTGGTAGCTAGTAGACACATCTTTCTTCTATATCTAAATCATGTAATCTTTTCTCTTACAAACTCTAGTCTACATTCATTTAACACCAGTAGTGCAATTCTTTTTATTCAGTACATTTGTACAACACATTCTTTATCCAACTACAATAAGAGCCTTCATTGTTGATCAAGACACTATTGATGAAGTTATCATGAGCTGTCATAATAATAAAAAAGAAAAGCCGACCAACCAAAAATCTTGTAAAGACAGATGGAGCTCGTTAACTCAAGTACATATCCTTTGATGAGATGTTTATCAAAGTTAAAATCTAAGTTTTTATTAATGATTTTAGGCTCGTGTTAATGCACCGCAATGATGACCCATCTTTTTTTCACTCCATCACTCTATTTTTTTTTTTCGTCGTTGAAGGAATTTATTCCTTTTTTACCTTTGTCTAAAACTCGTCATCGTACCAAATTTATGATTAATGTTCTTTAATTGATTAATTATTATCAATTTTGTTGACGTGAATACATCTTTATTGAAGGATGTAAAAATTAATCCAATGGGGACGAAATATAGTATAAAAGCAAAATTAAAATAAAAATAAATAAAATAGAACAGAAAATGCAAAAAAAAAAAACTAAATAACATGAAACTTCAAAACAAATTGAGAAATTGAAAGTACCTTAAGTTTAGGAAGTAATTAAAAAAAAAAAAGTTGAATAATTAAAGTCTTTTGGTGTACTTAACTAGATATTCAGTTTTTTTTTTTTTTATAAAATATTTTTTTATAACCTTGTAGAAATTTACCTATTTACAAATTAGGTGGATGTTGTTTTCGTTTTTTTTTTTTTTTCAATATGCAACATTCTAGAGGTTCTCCATTCCCTACCCCTTGACGCCAAAAAGTGTTATTTAATTTTTTACTTGTATTTTACAAGTTTAATTCATGTATTAATGGCATGTTTACAGTTGAATGGTTGTTTTTATTAAACGTTAATATTAATATTGGTGTCACTAATTAATAAGCTGTAATTATTGATTGTGCTCTTTTTGTTTTGCTGCATGGTCCCGCAACTCATTATCCTCAGTAATGAACGTTTCAGAATTTTCTTGTTGCCGAAATATACGTCATTTGGTTGATTTATTTATTAATATAATTCTCGAACTAATAATTACCTGTACGGGTTTTGTTTTGAAAGGGGAGAAGAGGTCTGTCGTTAAATACCGGATTATCCGCAGGAAATACACCGACAAGATGTCAAATTTTTGGGAAATTAATCGCTCCATTGACCGTAAGTAGTGTAATGAAGTGTGGTATTCAAGAATATCAATTTTTTTTTACTTTTAATTTTTAAAGTCTAGAATGTTACCTAAAGTAATATACAATGTTACCACTCGCTGTAAGTGCGTAATTTTTATTCGTAATTAGGACCTTTTAATAAGTTTTCCGAAAAATTACCTTCTTCATAATTTTTCTTTCAAACAAATCGTAGAATTTTTTGAACATAATGTGTCTGTCTACAACAATGGAGATATTTATTTGGAACACTGAATTACCATTATTATCTTTTCGTACATCCCTAATCTCTCTACTACTTCTCCAAAGAGTCTCGCTAGTAGCTTTTTTTTTTAATGTAGTAAAACTGTCTATAATCTTTTTGAAAATTCAGATCTCTCTTTCAAGTTGCCCTCCTTGGTCACCACCCTATACTACACAATAATTCAAACCGCGATTTACCTTCTCATTTAGCTGCTATTATATTATGGTATCCGAAATGAAACCAATTAAGCGAGTAATGTGGAAATTAAAAGAAACGAAAAGTTGTACCCCAAGACAGAAGAATAAGGCTGGTGGTGGAGCGAAGCTCCCAACCGAGTATCAGGCAGAATGCATGGTCATAGCAAAGCATGAGGAACCCCGCGGATAAATAACATTACCGAGGTGTTAAATGCCCTGCTGTGAGAATGACTTCATTTTGTTCGGCCACGCACAAATCAATTCCACACCGCAACAGCATCAGCAACGTGAACGATTCTTTAGCATCCTCTATGTACCATTTTTTCCTCTACACAAATCGTAATTAATATTTTGACCTTTCCGTTTAGTCTGGCTTTAACTTCATGCACTTCATGATACATTCCCAAACGAAGAAATTTTTATCCGTACATATTTTTAACATCTTCTTCTCTCACACCTATATGGTCTTTCCACCAAATCTGAAGGTGTACTCAGTGACCAGAGTCCGAAGTGAGAGAAATAGCACGAGAACCAATAAATAAAGATACAATTAATAAGGGTAATGTTTTTTTTTTCCACTATAGTTGCTAGGATTTTTGTTGTACAGCAACTTGTTCCTTTTTTATCTCTGTCTACTATATATAGTAAAATGTGCCTGTCTAACTGACGTTACCACGTTTCTTTAGCTTAATTAATCTGTTTTCCTTTTCGTGTCTTGTCTTATTCTATTTCGACTTAATTTCTTCAACAACCATCAATGTACTATTTCTCATTCGCACTTTCCTGCGGGATTAGTTCAGCGTCTCTCTCTCACAGCTTCATCACGCACACTTGGACAGATGGTAAATTGAAATATCCAAATTGAGACACATTGTTTCTGAGTGAATATTTCGAGGCAAGGTTTTTGCTGGCGAGATTAATTTTCACTTCAGATAAGTACAAGTGTATGTGTTGTGGAATGAAGACTTTGAGCCCAGTAAAATTCATTGAGAGAGAGGCACAGAAACTAAAATGCCTCCCACAGAAGATTGAAATTGAAATTTTGGAAGGAGGTAGAGGAGAGGTATGAAGAGATTTCTGTAATAGTCTTAAACATTTTCTGTCAATATGAGGATAACCAAAGTCAGCCTGTTTACGAGTAAACTTGGATTATGCTGTGTTTTATGATTAGCAGATTTATCATGTAGCTTTGGGATGCTGCCCCCTTGAAATGAAATTGGTCTTTTAAGAGAAAATTATAGAATATTCATGATGGTGGGAGGGGATGTGAAGAAATATTTCAGATTTTCATTAGAAAGCTAAGTGTCTGATATCAGGTGAAGAACAGTTGAAGTATTTCTGACAGGAATACAGAAATATAGAATCCTTTTACTTCCTCAAAGGTTTATATATAGTACACCTAATACACACCAAAAAAAAAACCAAATGGTCATGAAAGATCGAGAGCATATTATTCACTTCATTATACACACTTCTTTCACTACTCAGACATCATTAGGATTAAATTTTCCATTAGAGGCTTCTTTCCTCATCATTCTTTTAGCCATAACCCCATAAGTTGTTTCTTGAGAAAATAATCTCGATCACAACGAAAAACCTGGATACGTACACGAGTGCCGGTATTCAAGGCGATACGTCTATAATTTACCACTCCAAATTCTATTTTTCAATCAACGGATGAAATTTTATAATTAATTAGGTGGCGTGATTTTCTGCTCCGTCAACTAATAAATGGAGAGACAATGTAGCCTATTTCATCTATAGCACGTTTATACAATTAAATTAGTCGACAATATTATCAATCATGGTAATTTTTTTGACGCAGCGATAAAAGAATATACGAGAGAGGATACCTACGTGACGGGGAAATAATTTTTTTATTATACTGGCATCTTTGAGGTAACAAGCTAAAACGAATAACTCCATCAAGCAAATAGATATGTTAAGAAATTACAGCTGACTCATTGGGTAACCTTTAAACAATGATAGGCAGTTGGAAACAAGAATTTTATTGATTTTCTGGTGTCCTGCTGCGTTTTGGTCTGTCTGATGGTGCTTAAGCATTTTTGGTATAAGAAGAAATATTTTCAGAATGAGATGAAACGATCGATGGCTGCGAGAGCAATTCATTATTTTCAATTAATATCTACCATAGTTTTTTTCTAAATAAGTAGATGCATAGTGGTTTTAAAAACTCATATTAAAAAAATTTTGTTTATTCGTGTAAACACCCTTCACAATTTACACTAACGATAGTGGCTTAGAAAATTTGAACAAATTAGTAGATCTGGGAGTAAATTCTGAAAAACAAAACTTTTGGACTTGTTGTATTTCTCATAAAGTGAAAGATATTCCTACAGTAAACCAAAAACATACGTTATCATGAAACTATAAGTTTTTTGAGAATAATTAATTAATTAATTAATATAATTAATTAATTAGCTCATTCTTCTACCTTTTTTTTTAAATTATTTTTTTTAAGTTCAAATTAGCTACTAACATCAATTTTTATGAAAACATAGTGAAAAATAAATGAGAATATTCATCCGTAACCTTAAAAATGATCACAATAAAAACATTTTATACATTAAAAATTTTCTTTATTTAAATTACCGATACGCAAATTTCTTTTAAATCATTTTAAAAATTTTGAAACCGTTTTATAAAAATAATGAAAATCGAAATTATCTTTCAATTTAGGTATGCTTGAAAAATTAGATTTATAAAGATTAGCTACCTAATTTCTATACTTGAAGAAAGTTCAAAAGTCATCCTCCAATTAAATAGGATATCTTATTTCTGCACAGCCTTCATTTCTTTATCTCAAATTTCTTTAACGAATGCTGCATGCAATTCAACCGAAATTTTAATTGATATTAATAACGAAAAATTAATAGTTATAATTCTATGAAATATGTATTCCCAAAAATAAGAATATTAGAAGAGACCAGATTCGTTAAATTGTCTGATCTTATCGCACATGTAAATTTCATTATTGTGTGAATATTAAATTACTTTTACAATGCTATAAAATTCGTCTCTAAAATAGGAAAAGAAAGAATGAAAACGAAATTAAATGGAAAAAGGAAGAAAAATCTGAAAAATACATTGGCAAGATGCCAACTCGTTTGGTCGGTTTGAAAATTATTTAGTAAAAATTATATTTAATTAAATTTACGAGTTTTTCGTATTTCTTTTGTGCACATTGTATATCTAAATCAACCATAAAATTCGGTATAAAATGAGCAAAGTGCTTGTACCATATAGTCGATGAAAAAATAAATGATTTTAATCGGTCGCGGTAAATTAGTCCCGTTTATAAGGTAGGTTACAAAATACTATTTACTGTTTGCCTTGACGAGAACATGAAGGGGGTGCTTTTATTACCTTTTTATATTCTCGTAAATTAGTTATTGTACTGTAAGACTTGAAAAGGTATGCAGCACCCTCGATATTATGAGCATTTTTTTCCATGTAAGTGAAAAGTTTCTCGTATAAATTTTTACTGACACGCGAACGAAATACGAAATTTTAATAAATTTCTGCTCATGTTTCACCAAACTTTTCAATCATTAGCCTCCATTTTTGTTGAAGAGCTAGTTAGAAAGAGAAATTGAGGATGGTGGGAAAAATAACCAGCTCAAAATTCGCAGAAGTTAGGTAATAAATTTCAGCAAAAAATTAAATGACAAATTATTCGCAATCCTTAAAATGTTTTCTTAATTAACCTACGTAAGACGTCATGAAAAATTAGTAAATTGTCATCTATAACTACTTATTAATTAATAATACCTAAGGAATTTTAAACACTTTTTCACACTTTTTTACTCCGTATTTCGAAGATGCACCTGTCAACTGCGACTTATACTGCATGCAAATTTATGCATATATCGACTCTCAGCTACATGGGACGGTTGTTGGAAGTATGCAGACCTTTTTACTCACAAAGACCCCCTATTTATTCAAAATTTTCTTCTGGGCCTCTTCTGCTTTGCTTTTTACATTAGAGATATTTAATTATAAAATACTAAAATAGCCAGCGCCCAGCTTTGGATATTCATATTAAATTCTCGTTGGAATTTTTAATATAGAATGTTGTCTAACTTGATCACAAGTTGATTTACTTGTTTTTATATTAATTATTCAATTATTTTATTTATTTATTTATTTATTTTGTAGTGGAACGATTTTATTCTTTCATTCATTTCAAGACGTTTAATTATTTTTGAGGCAATCTGTGTTTGCTACGATCGATTACTTTCATTTTTCAATCGAATTAATGACAAATTATTGATTTAAAAAAAATTCAATCAAAACAAATTGGTAGGTAGTGATAATGATAAAAGAATGCTATTTTTCCTTTCTTGTTATTGTTTTTTTTTTTTTTTGAATTAATTATAATCGATCAGTTGAAAGTTAAAATAAAAGTCACAAGCACCTACATTAAGAATGGTCCTTCAAACACAAATTGAAGGAGCAACGGGTGAGAGAAATGAAAAACCGACCATGTCAAGTTGTAGAGCCTAAAATTCTATAACAGAATCCACTATAAAATTTTTTTTGGGCGAATGAGACTTGAGAACCTGAGCCCTTCCATGATGCTTGTAACCTGCGACCATACATCAAAGTTCTTCACAATCGCAAAAAAAAGTCAAAAACCGTGAACGCTGAACAGAATGATCGAAAAGAAATTGATCGTGCATTCGTGTGTAAGATCGATCAAAAAGAAAGGATGGCGAAAAATGAGATGCATTTTTTCCTGAATGAAATACGAATTTATAAAAGCAAAAAATACTCACGGTTTAATCCGTTGGCTAATGGTGACTGGTAATATTTCCTTCAATTTATTTCTTCGAAAATGTAAGAAAATGTTCCGAAAAACTTGCCGAAAAACAGAAAAAACGTCGAAAAAACTTTGGTTAAACTCGAAAGAACGGCATTTTGTTATCAGCTCAAAAAACAGATCGATCCAAGAAAAAAAAACAACCGTTTAAATTATATAGTTTAGATTTTAGAAAAGAATGGAAAATGGTGAAAATGGTCCTTCTCCATCATTCGTGATATTTGCCTGTACAACGTTGCGTTGCCAAATAATTCATTCTTATCAATTTAGACCGGCGTTATCATGAAACCAGAGTTGCATAAAACATTGAAATTACGATTTTTGGGTTTTGGCAACATCTCACAGCATTCCACGAATCAAGTACGAATCAAAATCAAAATTTTGTGAATTTGTTAGTACAAAAGTGATTAATATTCTTCGCGTTGTGTAAATTTTCGAAGCTTCTTCACTGATCATAGTATTTTAATACCGAATATAGCGTAAATATTAGATAATTATGTTATATCTGAGCTATTATAGTGACAGCTATGTAACTACCCGGTATGTGATGTGCGCCATTCCTCAGCTCTTGTGTTCAGTTCTGAAAAGTTATCATATTTTTGGATTTAGATTGCTGACAAGTGACAATGACAAATAATTGTAGTACCTATTTTGTGAATTCAGTTTCGATGTAAGAATTGGGAAGTGATCTATTCTTCTGTGGTATGTTGTGATGTGTTTTGTTCAGTATTCCAGTTCGTGCTTTAAAATGTATTGAAATTTTGGATTCAGTTTCGATGTAAAAAATTTGAAAAGTGATTTTCAGTGTTGTGTTAACTCCTGTGTTTCAGTCCATACAGTATTCATAGCACTTCTGAAATGAACGGAGACAAGTGAGTAAATGCACAAATTCATTTTATAGTTTACGAGTATGATTCGTGCGTGGCTCCAAATTTCGTGAGCTTCGAATCAAGATTAGAATATTATAAATGCACGATTACTGCCTCTTGCCCTTTTAATGATTGTGATTATACGATTATTATTGTTGTTATTAATTTTGAAATATTTTGTGTGCAGTATGAGAGTCGGTATTGTTTATTTCTAGGAACTTCATTTCGGCTTTCTTTAAGCTCGACTATATGTATGGAGGAGAAGAAAGTGGTTAAGAAATATTAACACCTTCGAATCCTTTCGACGATCGATCGTGTTTTACCGCCTCTGATCGATTATTGAAATAGGTACGGAGTTTATAAGCACGATTATAGGATACTTATTATTTAATATATGGTATTACGATGGTATACTGATAACAATATTTCAATAGTCGTTTGTCGATCATACTCCATAGTCACGCCTCCCTAACAACGAGCATCTATTTTGAATGACTCAGAATGAGACTCACAAAAAAGTGAGAAAATGTTTAGTCTTGATCTATGCTTCACGAAGTATCTTCTTGTCTGCTGTAGATATTAAGATCTTCGAACTATTTTATGTCATGTGATATTAGTTCTTCGTATAGAAGAAACTATTTATGCACTTGTGGTTATAATTCGTTTGATGATCTGACTTGGAGATTTTAATTTTTAATTTGCCAATACACCGGTTGTATCCCATAATAATTTGTATGTGTCTCTTTACTCTTATGCTCAATGAATGTGGACCTTTTGAAAACGCAAAATTTTGTTGAATTCGAGTGAAACGAAAAGCCAATTTATTGTCGTATGAAAATAGGAATGTTCTCTTTACCATTGTTGAACTATGACGTCAGAGTTTATGGATTATATTTATATTATTATTGGTTGGTGTTGGTCTGGCTGCCCGAATTCCGAACATCAGGGTTGACTTTTATATTGAATGAAAAATTATCCATTTTGGTAACTCATGAAAATGGTGTCATAAATGACGCCACCTGGTCCTTCTGGTCGTGTGACACGTGCCAAAATTTGACACGAATCATATAATATATTATTTATACTATATTATATGGTTCGTGAAAATGGTGTCATAAATGATGTCACCTGGTCCATCTGGTTTTAAAGGTCGTTAACATGATTGTGTAAAAAATTACCTACTAATACGAATTTTCGGTTATGCTCATATGTAATATTTTACACATAATATATATGTTAGTTGAACCTTCAAAATGTGGCTTGAACTGAGGTATAATTTGTACTGATGTTCAAATTTTGCTCTTAAAACTTTTTTTTTCCCATATTTTTGTGACTTAATTTTCTGAAATCCTCTTCGTGTTAATAGCACTAAACACAGTCATCAATAATCTAGCTCAAAAGACCAATAATTCAGACATCAGTGGGTGTGTCCTCAGTACAAAATAAAGAAAACTTGGCCGAAACGACCCATAGTCGTTATTTTTATTAATTATTATGTCCCTAATGATAATGAGTTCGTTTAAAGTTGGCCGCTTTACCTATATTATCAAAACTCTAACTCTTTTATGGTACGTATAATATGGACATAAAGGCGTGTATATTATTACGAAGAAATTGTTTTTTATGTTGATTTACGAAGGTAAAGCTAAGGTTATTGGCGTAAAGGTGGTACAACCTAGAGTTAAACCAACTTTTACGTAGAGAAAAAGAAGAACAAGGCGAAAAAAAGACCAAATAAATTATTTGTGATGAAGTTATTATATACGGAACTCTCTCGCCTATATAATTATCATAAACAACCCCCTGTTTTTGTGGCAGCGTGCGTTTATATTCGAGTAAAGTGATTAGGGGTCGATAAAAAGTGTAACTCTCCGAAATGGTAAATTGTAAATTGCTTGTTTTACCCCCGCCTTCAGCCACCAAATAGACTCTCTGTCTTTCTTACTTTTTTTTTCTCCTTTAGTATAGGAACTAATTCTGATTTTACTCGGCCGATAAAATGGGCATAACTCACACCTCCGCCGGGCATTTTACTTCCCAAAAAAACTCCTAAAGCTAACTAATTCTTAACGATTTGTTAGCATGCTAGATGGTATACCCTCTACCTTTTATTATTTGAGAAAAAGGCTGTTTTACACGGGCGAGATTAATTGTTTTAGAACGTGGACTTTGGAAATGAAACGTAATACTTTTTCAATTATTGATTGCGACAACACTGGAAATGGGAATCTGCCACTGACTTCTTTATTCACACATTATTTAACGCATGTTAATTTCATAGCTCGCACGTTACACAGACCTTGATTTGCTCGGTAACTTGAAATTTTTCGTTTTTTACTCGCATCACAGTCGCAGGGTTGCCAAGTCAAAAAGACAACACGTAAATTCAGGAAAATGTCCCCAAAATTAAGGGAAAAAAATAACACCAATACATAATTTAGTGTGAAATACGCTTAAATTTTTGTTTTTGTAAAAATTCTTTTTGATTTTGTTGCTAGGCAATTTTATTAGAAAACACCAGAAATATGAAAAAGCACAAAATGAAAACAATAATTTTATTTGATCAGGAGAAAGAAAAACAACGTAATCTGGTATTTAAACATTATAAGGGTACTGGATAGTTCCTTATGCATTTTTTTGGTTTTGGTTGTGGGATCTCCCCCTAGTTCACCACTGGGGTCAGATACCAAGTTCTATGAAAAATTAAAGTCTCATCACTGTTATTAATAAAACACAGACAAAGCAAGTATAGTACTTGAATTCATCAGAGTTGGGAAAAAAAAACTGAGAAAATAGTAATTTTTATTTTTGGATTTAGTTTTTCAATTTTGTAGAACATACAAGAGAATAGCTGAATTGAAGCACAAGGAAATCATCTAATCTCACCCTAAATAAACTAATGCGGTGGTATAAATTGGAACTTAAAAATGCCAAGAAAGTAGGACTTATACTTTTCCATTAGACTTTGCTCTCGAGAGTCAAGTGTCGAAAATATATCTGTGTATGAATGAAAGCATTTTGTCAGAAAACATGCTGTTTAGAAAAGAAACACGTATTTTTAAACATTATATAAGATTACATGTAAGTCACAAAAAGTCAGTCTGTTTCTGATTAAATGGTATGATTTCAATCTTATAAACATTTATATAGCTGTGAACTTTGAAGAAAACAGGAGGCATTAGTTTCAGTTACGTACATCTAACATCTTTCTTTTAAAAAAATTATACAAACTAAAATGTTATAGGGTAGACTATAATCCAGTAATGAAAGCGAGTACATACTTTGAAACTAATTGACTTTTCATTCTTGTGCTCGCCATAAGTAAGCTCACTTTTCACACTCATGTAAACCAGGCTTAAGAAAAAAGTTATTTCTTTTCCTTTTTTTTTTTTTTTCGGCCCCTACAATATTGGCGTATAGGCTACACATAATTGTCGGATGCGGACGAAACTGTTGTAAAACATTAAGTTTGAAAGAATTGATAAAAAAAAAAAAAAGTCTAAAGGAGGAAAAAAGCGACTCTTTACAACTTACTTTTTTATTTCATTGATTTTTATTCGTGCAAACGATTTCGTCGTTATTACTTTATTATAGGTCATTATAAATGTGTAAAAAAAAGGCATCGCACTACAAATTTCGGTGTAAATTTTTTTGACAGCCGCCGCGCGTGTTGCCTTTATACAATGTATAATGAAAAGAAGACTATAAAGTTTTTTTTAAGGATGAACCGGCATCGTAAAAATTTAATACCTACAAGCGAAATTGGTATAAAGATATCGTTTGATAAAAACGACTAGACCTATATTATTATTGCTGGAACAGAATAGAAGGATAAAATTGCGATAATCCGTTGTAAGTTGTATTCAAATGGTTGGCCACGAAATTGTGTCCTATATCGTGCAGTCCATTTAGGTATTAACCTGCACTTTTATACCTTAGAGTCCAGTTAAACTACATGCGATTTCGAACTAACAATAAATTGCTCGAAATTGAGAAAGGGACATTTTAAATACATGTATGTAGTATTTCTCTTCTTGTTTGTAATGTCAACCGCACTCGTCATTATTTGAACAGTGGCGAAACTGAGGGCCAGGGGTACAACCAGAGCTTAAGCTTCCCATCAACGGAACCAGGTTCAAACGATGAACCTCGGCTTCGGCATAAAGAGAGTATACAAACAAAAATAGACTGTAGTTCAGCTAAACCATCATAATCGCTGACACAGCAACAAAAAAGTGGGAATTCTGATTATTCGCATCTGTGGTTGTCTAAATTTTATGTCGTGCGGTAACGCAGTGAGTCCAAACTACTGGCGCAAAATCCAGATACATCGATAGAAAAAATGGAACTTTGAAGTGTATACCGTTTACCCAACCTGTGCGAATACAATAGAATTCCTCTCGCTTTTTAGCTGAACTCGCCTTAAGCGTCGATCGGACTCCACTCAACTTTAACCGGGTTTAAGTGGAACTCAACTTTTGAACTCGCATTGTACACCCTAATTTTTCGAGTTAAACCTGGTTTTCATTTGAGCCCCACTTGAGCTCTGATTGTACCCCCGGCCCTGAGAGAGAGGGCTACGGCCCCTGATAATATTTTGGAAGCCCCTCCTACACTCCTCCTCCCCACCCCCAAAAACCCTGAAATATGCCAAAAACGAGAAAAAAAACTAGTTATTGAAAAAGAAGAAAATAAACTTCGCAGTATCAACTTTTTAGACGTTGACATTTTTTTCCGGTTTTTCTTGCCCACCCCCCATGGCCAGCCCTGATAAGACTACTACCGCCATTGCTTCTAAACGCAAACCTTAATGTAGTCAACATTGGATTAATATTCTAGATTTTATTGACAATATCAATTATCATATAACTTTGAAAGTAGAATGTAGAAACCATTATGCCAACAAAAAATATAGAATTTGCGTAGCGTAAATTTTGGAACATTACGTGCAAAATAAAATGCCTATAATTTCTACTTGTTCTTAGAACTAAGGCATGATGTGAGTTGCTAATGTTTACTATAAATGTGATAGTCACAAAAATTAAAAGATTTTTGCCTGTTACGAATAGACTTGTATGAGATTCTTCGCACAAATTTGGATCTCGTATCGTTCATAGCAAGACTGGAACCTTCCTGCCCTGATGGTTTTCTAGCATCTTTCTATATGCATTTCAAAATTCGTGAATGATTTTATATTGCGTTTCTCTATATAAAACTCCCCAAATATGCTTTTTGGTCGATCTTTATAATTGTGTCAGAATGGAAGTAATGTGAGGTTTCAAAAAGTGGGAATATCAAATCCTAATAAGCCTGGAATGAAAAAATGAAGGTTGCCCGTAGGCTTCTTCAAGTTTTGGAATTGCGAAAAATTCCTGTCTGCCCTCTGCATGATGGCCAGTACTGTAAGACTGATTGCAGATACAATGTTGGTAGGAGCATCAATCAGATCAAATAGTATTATAAAATTCTATTTTATCAATAGGAGCATTATCAACAACTATGTTGTACGTATTCGTTGCTCAATGTAGGACCAGACGACTTATCATCTAAAATGGCTATAAATTGATATTAAAAAAATGAATGTCTCTCGCAGTTTTTCATAGTAAGTATTGGGAAAAAAATGGTCAACATATGATAATGCTTCTAATTTTCCATAACGTGAAAAACCTCCCCTCTCATCGACCCCGCTGGTATTTTTCTTTAATAGAAAAAGTTTGTTCGCTAGGATTAAATTAATGAAAATATCCATTATCCTACAGTTGACATAATGCGCTATGCTTTATGTAGGAAAAAATGAGAAAAAAAACACCTCGTAGTAGGTTTAAATTGTCTATAATTCCGACACCAAACGAACGTCTTAATTTTTGATTAGACATTTTGTCGACAAACCGGTTGGCAAACTAATGAAATATTTCTCTTTCCAGAGAATAAGAACGCATGTAAACGACTTTAATCGCGTTAAAGAGGCGATTTAACTCGTATTTAATGTGTTTTTAAACTCGTCAGTTAATTAAAACAAGACAGAAGGGGTAAAAGCCATTTACAAGTACTTAAACTGGAAAATATAAGAGAGAAAAAAACTGGCAAAATCAGTTATGTCAAATGATTCGCGAAAAAAAAAACAATCAAAATTATAAATTCTTTTTTCGCGTATACAACTTTTTATCGAACTTGTTTTTTGGGGCTGAGCTTATAAAAACGACGATGGTGGGAGAGTCGAAAAAATAAAGGAGAGAAATGAGAGCGACGAGGAGGGGCAGGGGAAGCTAAAAGAAAAACCTGTATTTAAACGAATTTATTACTCAGATAATTTATCGAGCCGTCTTTTATAATCTACTAACAGATGGAATATACTGTAAAACTTTTGAACACGGTTGCCTATTATAATAATTTTTTTCTATTTTTTTTCTTTCCCCTCAACTCTTTTTTTTTTTTCATAAGTTTCTATATATATCTAGCTGTGTTGTCATAATTAAAGATTAGTGGTCGGTATTAATTTTTTTTTAACTCTTTCTCTCCTAAAGGATTATTTACTAATAAATTTGTTACCGCCGTAACATTTTATAGAAATATCTAGTCTCCCCCTGCACCCTCCGCAGACCATTTTCTATATGCAGATATCCTATCACACGTGCGTTGCACGGTAGTAATTTTTTTGAACGTTCAATTATCGTGTTGGAAAACGATTTATCTTCGATAATAATAATTTAATTTTTGAATCGTACCAAATTAAAGTGTACAATTATGTGGCTGCGTATAGGGTGCCTTTACAGATATATGTTCTCAAAAAAATGTTGATTTATGTCGCGAATCTTTCCTATGGAAAGTGAAAGAAAAAAAAAATAAGTTGGAGATGTAACAAAGATAAGGAACCTGCGGAGACTCCTGTGTATTCAAATTAGTGTGAGAATGGATGTCGAGTCTTGGGCAGATATTTTCATTTATAATGCTGGTGGTGGTGGGACTGTGACCAAGAAAGAGCAAAACCTTTTTAGCTAGCCGTGGAAATCTTGGAATGTGACTGTTGTTTGAAGAATGCGTCTTGGTAATTGTGTACCCCATAATGTACAAGGAAGGCTATGGAATTTTGAAAGATTTTGAAAACAGTCCTTCCCCATCTACAGATATCTAGAGTAACTGTCTATAAACGCGATTTACTTCAGTTGGTCAGTAAATAAAATTACTCTTGATTGTGCATCTAACCCATTTTTCTATGCTACAGTAAGCCAAGCTTCACAATGTTTCATAACTTAAAACGAGCCAGTAAGCTTTGGAAATTTCCTTTGAAAAATTAGTGAAAGCCAAAAACAAAATCAGGGGAATATTTTTGGAACTTCTTTTCAGATAGCCTCTTGAAGATTGTAGAAAATCACATTAATGCTAACATTTTCTATGTGACTTGTGTCTCATGTAATCTGATCTCTTTCATCCTACGATTTAAGAAAAATAAAACTGAATTCCCTACAGAAATTGAATAATATATTTGAACGAAGTTCTTATAACAAAAATTTGTGCATTCATTATGGAAATTTGAAGTCAATTAATTAAGTCAAAATCCAAAATTTATATTAGCTGGAATCAATGCGAATTTGTTTTTTAATTTAATTTATCAGTCGAAATGGCGTTTAGAAGCCAAAGGTTGTGAATGACGTTTTAAACAAAATTGAGTTATGCATAATATGAATATGGGAAGTTGACTTTGTTCAGAATCATTATTTGGGCATTTTTACAATTTATTGTTGAAAATTTCACCGACACACCATTGGCTTCTAAATGTCTCAGTTGCTAATCAAAATAAATTTAAAATTGAATATTGATGAATAAAATAAAGTCAGATTATGCTATACATTAACTTATATTTCAGATAGGTGTAAAACATTCTTGAATTTTTTCTTGATACAAACTAAATTACAGTTAAAAAGGTGCGTTTTAAAAAAATATATGGGCTTACCAATATTCGAATAATTTCAAGCTAAGATCTATGTATGACTTTCGTGTCACAAACACTTATCGATCCGGCATAATGTAGGGTACGTTGTTCTTTTGAATGCGAATATTTTTCTAACATTTCAATTTCGCTGGCAACATTATCGTTTTCGAAAGCGATATTCTCGTTTTAAACCCTTAATTAGCAGAGAATGGGAATATTTCGTGACGAAGACTATAGGTAGTTCTTCGATTGCGTGAAAGACGGTAAGCATATAAGAAAATGAGGTAAAAAACAAAATCTGCCAAATTTTTGGTGTGCGCCTGAAAAAGATGCGCCTTCTATTTTCTCGAATGCTAAATGCGTTGCGCGGCGAAGTTTTTATTAATGCTAATTTTTTTTTTTATGTATGAAGATGAAATTACATTAATCTTGAAAAATTACATTAATCTTGAAAAATTCCAATAATTGATACGTAAAACCACATTAATATAATTTGTGGAATTCTCTCGTTATTTTGTGTTTTAGTTTTGTAGAAGTGCGGGAAGTGAGAAAAGGCATTAGAAGTGAAAACGCATATGTAATTGGATTTCTATACTTTGAGAAAAATTATTAGAAATTAGTATACTGCTTACTAACTTTGGAAGGATTCCGGTTTTATATGAAAAATTAATATAAAATCGGTTTATTAAGTTTTTGCATGCTGCACACTAATTTTCAATATACTGTATCTTAATTTTCAATATTTCGTATTTTACTTGAGTTTATATTTAAGTATAGTAAAGCCCTGTCAGAAATTTTCCAACGGAGGGATTGAGCCTTAAATTCATCGCTGAATGTTGAAACACAAAGATTTTATAGTTTGAAAAATGTTTTTGAATTGAATATTTCTTTGATGAATTATAACGCCTATAAGAAGAGATGACTTAAGTCCCCTAGCCAAGTCAAGGGTGCGCCACTGTTTTTAAATTCACGTTTCGTATTTGAGTCGTCGAAAATTCCCTTCGAGCAGGTCTCGTTTGAATTTTGTTTATGAAAATGATTTAAGGCATCTTTTAATTCCGAAAATGGAGGTTCCACCTTTAACACGAAAACGTGGAAAAATTTAATATTTTCTAATCTCGAGAATTTACGACCGCGTCTAAAGAGGTATAGAGAAGCGCATTCAGCTCACAAAATGTACGTTGGTGAAGTCGTTTTCACCATGGCTGTATAGTTAATTGAAAAAGCACAGAAACCCCAAACGAGAGGATCAAAAGAAAATAGCCAATAACGTTATTGTTGGAATAATTTTATGAAGAACATATTTCTATTTCGGCTACTGCGGTTTGTGTATTACGAAAGAAACCGATTTAGATACTCTGTGGTATAAATTGAGATATTACCCTTAAGAAATATAACTGAATAAAATAAGAGCTTTATTAGCCGGGTGGTGTATTTTATGGTATTTTCATAACTTACTACGGTTTTTTTTTTTTTGGATTTGTATTTAATAAATTGAACGAGCTTGTACTAATATAGCCACATGAGAGACGATGAGAAAAAATGTGTATACGTTTGGTGTGTTTCTGTGTAGAAATCTTCACACAAATATTGTAGCCTGTGTGCACGGCTATATAGCTGAACTGGTCGTCACTTGAATAAATCACTGGCTACACGGTGCTACATTAAAGTATTTTTCTGCGGCATAATATATATTTGGATTTACACAGTTATATATAGCTATATTATATTAGAAAATTATGACTCGAGGTGAATATCGCTGGAGAAGAGTAACTCGATATAGTTGTGTTTAACATATTCATTTCGATATGTGCTGCTTCCTACCTGTTGGAAATTAAACAGCCTACTAAATTATGTAATAGAAAACGGAATAAATTTTAAATGATAATAGTAAGAACGTTTAAGCAGATTCTTAAAATGATTTACTGGCCTCGTACCGGTTAACAATGCCACCCTTAAAAATGGAAACGAATTGAAATTCGTTAGCGCATACAGTATGCGTGTACCTACACATACATTCCTTTTTATTTTCATTTGCACAAACGATGTGTTTATCAATGAATATTTACTATTGCAATTGGTTTTCTATAGTTATTTATAATATACTCGTGTTTTCTTATTAGCGTGACATTCGCAGACTATATATTACCTACCTGTTTTTATACAGCAGGTCTTAACCATTTTCTTGAGTCTAGTTTGTACCACCTTGTAGATTATGCTAGGTGAGAGCTTGTTGGTGGCATAGTTGAGAAATAAGTGGAGTGTGAGATAAACTCTTTGTTACTATGTTTGTTATGCTTGTATTGTTAGCTCACTTAATGTTGAATTCCAGGTCTCTGGGGTGGGGTCAAAAGACGATTCTAACTTGGTTTTGATTGTCTTTTAAAAAATGTGTTACATCATTATGATAGTTGCAAGATTTACGCGACTTCTTGAAACACTCAGCGCCAGATTAAGCCTTCATGGGCCCCGGGGCAGAATACATAATGGGTCCTCTCCCCACCCCCCAAGAAAAAATTTTAATTATATTTCTATTTCCTTAAGTCTTGAAAAAATAATTTTTGATGATAGCGGCTACGAGGGGCTGGGGTATGTGTGTTTTTTTAATAAATTGATTTAAATTTAAAAATTCTGAATGGTATTTACCTGTACCTTTTGATAACAGTCTTGTGCATACTCTCACAAAAGCTGCCAGATTACACATTCGGGACTTACAAATCTAAATTCACTTACGAACTCCAAGTGTATTTTACAAGAGAAACTGATAACGATTTCCTATATACCTGTTCAAATGAAAATACACGTAATTTTTTACTCATATTGGGAAAGCTCTATTGATTTTGAAAAATTCCTCGATTTTCAAAGACCATAGAATTTTATTTGATCTCATACTAAAATGCTGAGCAAAAATATTGGCTCAGGAATAAGATTAATGACACGTTGCTGTATTGGTCGCGTGTCTTATTATGAGAAGGGTATTCTTTTTCTCTCGCTCATATTGTGTTATTCAAGCATCCTATCTAGGATATGCATCTCATACTGGGTATCTGAAGGAGCGAACAGATCTAAAAACACAGGTTGACGAAGCGAAATCATTATAAATTCATTGAACGCTGAAGAATGGAAATTCTTGGTTTCTCAAAATACGGCTCTGTCATTCACGCCTTCGCGAGTGAGTTATTTAGCATCACTTTGAATTGCAGAGTGAATAACAAAACGAACTTTATTTCGACTAAGTATGAGTTTCTGACACATTGCTGAGTAAACCTGTCAAGTTGATAGGTATATACATATATCTACTCTTAGCTCATTTGAAAAAATAGGTTGGTAGCAATACTAATTTATACTTGGACACTATTTCAGTTGTAAATCTTGTAGTATGTGGGGTGACAATTTATTTTATTTGCTCATATGAAGACATTATAAGGGACTCGAACAAGAGGAGTCAATTTTTTTCAAGTCAGTTTTAATGCTACAAAATATAACAAAATATGAACCAAGTATCAACGTATTAATTTTTCTTTTTCTTCTTACTTGACTTGATTTTATTTTGTTGCTGTTGTCACGTAGCATTGTCTTCTTGTCAGTTGTCATATCAGGTATGATTTTTTTTGCCCGAGGCTCCCCTAACAAATTGTCTTGAGATTCAAATCAATCTAATAATGCAAAATAATGTCTCAAGATAGTATACAAAATACATAATTATATACAGTACTTAATTTTTTTGTATACCTCCAAAATTTTGAAAAATAGACATAGCATTGGCGAACTTTGGAAGTTAACAGAGGAGGAAACTATGCCCTCCTCAGAGCTAAAATTAGCCCCCCACCTCCCATTGAAAGTCGAATTAGCCCCTCTCCTCCCTCGTTCAATGAATAAAATTTACAAAATTTTGATTTACTTATATTTGTTTTGAACTCTGATAAATTTTTTTTTGTCTTTTTTTACTCATCGTCTTACAAATAGTTTTTTTCGCAGGTTATCGATTAAAACCCATTTTTTTTTTCTCTGCGACGGCCAAAAGTTTTTTAGCCCCTCCAAACACATAAAGTTGAGTCCGAATATGAGCATGATCGAGCATTAAACCTTGCACCCCTAGAAATGGCAGCAGAAGTTTGTGTAGCTAATACTGGATAGAACCGCATCAATGGCCAGTATGGTCCATTTTGGTTCAAATATATAATCTATAAAATTATGAACATAATGAATTATGGTCATGCGGCGAAACAGAAAATTACATTTGGACTCTCGTGAAAAAATTCATTATATCTATGACCCTTCCCACCCATTTACTGACACCTATAATGCCCTTATTTCGGATTTTGAAATTGAAATGCATTGGTACCGGAAAGCTCGTAAAATTATAATTGTCTGCCACCTTTTTATTTTTATTTTTTCGCAATTTGCCCGGCCAAAAGAAACGTTTCAAACATTTTGTAATACGCCGACACAAACAATTATACCTAGTCGAAAATATGTTCCAGATTTGTTTTCTTTCAGCTCCATTCTGTGGCTTCCTTCTTCCCCTCGGCTCGCTTCCACGAGGGGCATTTGCTGTGGAAGGTGTGTTATTGAGATCCGAGTATTCTGTTCGGGATGTATTAGAGAATGTTTTTCTTTTTTCCTCTCCGCCTATTGTCTCGGCTTTGAAAATAACTGTATTGTTAGATGTCAGTATAACGAAACATAATAACTCAATTATAATCCCAAGACAGGAGCCCGAAGCGCCTTTACCTTCTTTCACTAAACCCTAAAATTAATTTAATTAGACTTGGTTCGCTTGTAAACCTTTTCCGCTATGCGTGTTCAGTAGCTTCTTTTTTTTCTTCTACGATTTTTTTTTTTTTCTTTATCTCTTTAATACGCTATATTATCCTACATCCTGCAGAAAAATTCTTTCATTTGAAGTTTCCATCTTCTCCTTTTTCCGACCTCGTGACTGACAAAATTTCATGACAAGCTTGCTATGATACTATTTTGTTTCGTGTTCCTTTCAATTTCAGATGGATAATTGCATGTTTAGAATAAACAGCGCACGAAACCTGGACGGTTTGTGTAAATTGAAAAACGTGTTAACTAATGGACGGAATTTGAGTGCGAATAGGCGCTGAGGAAAGATCAGCCATTTTGTCTTGCCCCACGGCTAGAAGGGCAAATATAATAGCTGGTGGCTGTGCATGCCGTATAGAATTCATTTGATAACAATATTAGTACTGGATACATGTTGGACACGAAGCAATGCTATCAGTGAGGAGAGTTGGAGGGTGGGGATGAAGTAGCTATAGCTGAAAAAATACTGATACTCGCGCGGGTACTTGACCAAAATATTTTTTTGTATGTCACTGCTACTAACTATGCGAGAAAAATAGTTTTTATTATTAACTTTGTTCAGGGACCGCCAATAAAAGAGGAGGCCCTTGACTCTATGCGAAAAGTTCCACCGATGAAAAACAAAAAGGGGATCTTCATAATTAATTCACCGAGGGAAATGATTTTTCAAGTAGAAATATAGGAGTGATTTAGGATTTATTGTACATATTACTGCTATTGTTGGCACTTATTACTTTTCTAGATTTTGTTGTAATTTATATGTTATTGCTAAAAACCTTGACCTATCCCTGTTTTCCTACTGAAAATTCTCTCAGTGCCTGTTTACTCTTTAGTGTGTGAATGGCTTTTGAGCTTAAAGTGTGTTTCTCATTTGGGACTTGGTTGAAGACATGTATCCAGAGTCGGATCCCAATAAAGTTACGAGTCACTGGTTTCTTGCTGGTGAAATCGTCGAATTGCGCATGCGCACCATTATTTATTGCTCAGAGCTTTACAGAAGGCAAAAATTATAGCGCAATATTTTGCTACCTGCCACATAATAAATGGTTCGGGCAGAATTTTATTTGAAAATACAAGGCCCATCCAATCCATTTGAAAAGTCAATTCGCATTCTCCAGAAAATAAAGCATTATTGCGACTGCAAGCCTGAGAATAAAGTGATCTATAATTGAATTAAGTTTCTTACGCTATTTTCAAGTGAATCAGTGGATTTGGGCCCTTGTTTCAATATTCTTCCTTAAATGAGGTTAGTTGAAGTAGGAGTCTGAGTTTTGGGAGAATTTCAAAACAGAAAATTTTAGAATTTTAGCTGCTGTAAATAATTCATCCTTTTAAACCTTTTTCTCATCATTAGAGGAAAGTTGTGATCATTTGACTGCACCATCTGATTTACTATGCTTGATGAAAATTGTGTCTTAGAAAACTTTCCAGTGACTTGAAATATTCTCAAATTACGTAAAATCTAAAATTCTAATTCTATAACGCCAGCAGGTTAACCCTCATCAAAATCATATAAAAAAATCACGAAAGTTAGAATAAAATTATGGGTCGAAAACCCCTAAAAAAGAGGAGCATGTTTTAGTGAATTCTTTTCGTGTGTCTTTGCGTTTTCATTCTCTTTTCTCGTTTTCCTCGTCTATAAAATTTGAAGTTCGGGCTCTGGTAAAGCATATGCGAGTGTATATTATGTAGCCTTAAACAAGTTATCACGTCTGAATCAATCAATCTGCCAAATTAGACAGCGTATTTCTTTTAATTTACATCAATTGCGAAACGTCGATAATTAAAAATGTTCTTAACAAGATAGCCTATCCCAAAACTAATCGCACAATTATCGAGCTAGTTTGGAGGCTGTATATGTATGTACATGAATGTAGTGTATAGCCGCTGTAGGAAAATGTAGAAAAAATATTTATTAATAATTATAATAATACCACACGATTTAGGTATAGAAGGAGAGTAGAATACAATCCACTACTAGATTCAACTCTGTGGTGGTGTTGTTGTTTTTTTTTCTCTCTCGTAGGTACATTCCATTCGATGCTGCTTTGGTTACTGGCTTACCTACCATAAACGATATTAACTGAGTTTTGATTTATGGTGACTCTCAGTCACGAAGTGAACGCCCCTTCACACAATACCAGACTTTCTAACTAACACTTCTACTCTGCTCCTTTCATTTTAAGAAATATTTCAACTAGCCCCCGATAATAACATTTATTATAATTGACGGTATATAACCTCTAACACCTTTTTGGTTTGCTATCACCTGCCTAATGGTTCCACAACCCAATAAATCGCTTTATACCTTTCGCTCGTTTGGCAAAATTTTAAATGCATCTTTAATTACTTTAAATTTGAAAAACTAATCGACGTCCTATTTTGTACTTATAGATTATTTTCCTCCTCTTTCTCAAGCCCTCTGTCATATTTCTTGACAGTGTTTATATAAGCCTATATACCTGTAGCCAAATACTTTTTAAAAGATGGAAATTTGGGCCAGCAATTATGATTATGATTATGATTTATTTCGCCTTACTATACGGACACTTTTTGCAGATACTCGTACGATAATCGCAGAAATTTTTTCAGTGTAGATTCAGTGGCATTAATACCATAGTAGAGGAGGGGTTGAGTAACTGTGAGGCGAAAATTCATTTTTCATTTTCATGACAAATGTTCCAATAAAGCGTACAATAGTTCATGTTTTTCTCACAGTGATGCGAAATTTCAACCGATCGCAGAAGCCAAAAAAGAAAATAATAAGAAAGAAGTCGATAGTATAAATCACAACACCGCAGTTTTTGCCGGCGTGGAATAATTTTATTGCCTGTAAGCATGTAACCAACTTATGGATAATGTATAGCCATGCACTGTTTAGTAATAAAAAATATGTCCATATTTTTCGTGAGAGGTGAGAAAAAATTGTTTATACGTATCTCATTTAACGGAACATTTGTTGGTATCACACCTTTCCACCAAACCATGTTTCCCCTGTTGTTCATTCTTTTTATCCAGCTCAGAGATCTCTTAGATACCTACTACTGTCTTCAAGGATGATTCATTTTCTTCATTTATGTAATGGGGCGGGGGTGGGAGTAATAAAAAAAAAAGAAAAATGAAAAGCTAGGGGTGACCAGGTAAACTTTAAAGGGAGACTGTAATTTGTAATAGTTTTTGAAAAATTTCAATATTTCATCAAAAATAAAGAAACAAGGAAAAGTATCTAAGATTACATCATAGCACTCTATTGCATTAAATTCCAACTAAAATAAAAAAATATACAAAAATGTCACAAAGGAAAATAATTTCCCTGGAAAATCAAATAATTTATATCATTATGATTTGAGTTTGTGTATGTACTTGGATACTTCACCACCCAACTGAAAATATCCATTTCATTTACTAATAGAGTCATTTTGAAGAGTATTGTGAGAGAAAATAGAAATCAAATTTTGGAAAATGACAAAAGTCTAAAAATTATTTTGCGTGAATATCTATAGCTTATAGTACAAACATTTTTACATCTATTCAGTTACCTCAGGTATTATTAGAATTCCATATTTGAAAAAAAAGACAGATCATAATTTACTCGATAGCTCTTACTCAAAGGAAATATGAGAAAGTTTATTTGCTACATTTTTAACGTACAGAGAAAAATTTCAAATGAATTTGAAAATTGAAACACACGTATACTTTTATTTTTTTTTTTTTTTACTTCGAAGAGGATGTCTTAATGAAAGATCGTTTTTAGAAAAAAATACAGTATGAGCCTGAATCGTTCACCTCAATATGAAAATATTTTTTCCTTCCCCCCAAAGGAGCTTATAAGGTAACATAAAATTATTCATGGAAAACTGTCGAAAATTTCAACGAGAGGTGAACTGAAAGTAAAAGACAACGTTATTATAAGCGGTTTCTTAACATGTTTTATTAACTTCACACAAGAGGGCTATAATAACATAATAATAAAATTCTAATCGTTTTAAACGAGTTTGTTAATATCCTATACTCCAATATATGAATGAGAAGAATTAGGAAAATGGAATCGGAGAATGTGAAAGAGAATTCGCTGTCATCTTTTCATTTGGAAACTAGATTTTTTTATCCCACTGCTGGTTCTTACACCTCTCTTCGTCACTTACGAGTGTCATATAATTGTTTTTTTAGACAAAAATTTTTTAATATTTCCATTCTTGGAGTGTATACTTGTATTAGGACTAGTTTTCCCCCCATATATTTTTCATTGTAAACCTAGCTATATAGAATGTATATATTTATTTATAATCATTCATTTTCGTCTCTCGAGCGTGGAATAGTGCGTTAAAAAATAATTCTATACACTCTATTCGAAGTGAAGGGCGATATAAATCAAGTGTGAACGATGTCATAGAATGTTTTTCTGAAATGCAAAATTTATTACAAAGTAGAAGAATGTAGGTATTTGAGAAATGGTTCTCGCGTTCCACAATATCGAGTAAAACAGGGCTTTTATATTATTTCCTCCAGGACCATCAATTATTTTAGTGTTGCATTTGAGAATTATTTGATTATCAATTTGGCTTCCACTCAGGTTATGCTACTGTTTAGGTCACTCATTTCTGTCTTCAAAAAACAGAATATTGGACCTCACTTCCATAAAGGTCTATTTTTCTAATGGCATAGCCCCCCTCCGCCTTGCGTGTCAAACCTCCCACCCCAAAGTTCGCCTATGGTCATATTGTGGATTAAAATCGTTGCTTTGAAAATGTATTGGCAAAATAAACTGCAGATTAAATTATAGGTCATCTTCAATTTGGTTTTCATCCATGGACCTAATTCGAAACTGCGATTTCCATAGTTTTGATGTGGATTCTCCTTACTGTTATAGTTTCGAATCAGATTCCTAAAAATACTTGAGAAACCAGACAAACTGAACTTTTGATTTGAACTCCGCACATGCAAATGAGAATCGCTGATACACGTGTTTCAAGTTGAAACATCAATATACGCGTCAATAGTGGATAGTCGATATTGTTTGGCTTTGATATCAAAAATATTGTTTTCACGATTGTAACATCACTATAGTCTCACTACAGCTTCTCATTATGATCCTGCACTAATCAGTGCAGGTTGCTCCAATACTGAAAATTAATTCATTATTTCAAAGTAAACCTTATTCTTCAATATAGCCCCGGCTTCTTCATCGAAATTCCTTCTATTCTTAGTATTGGAGGCACCTAATTGAAAAAAAGATGGCATAAAATGTTTGTCAAATGAATAAATAAAAGTGCGGGGAATAAAAGAAAATGGCGGATGAAAATCGGCGAGATAAAGTATACAAAGCGAGTAGGTAATATCTTATTAATGGCAATTAAAAAGCATGAAAAAACATCTTACTTTTTCCAATGACATCATCAATATTATTTTGAATTATTAATTAAATGATTATACTGTACACGGTATCATACTTCACATCCGGAGTTGATAAGATGTATAGATGATGTGCAGAAATTAAAAAGGGAAAAATAATTGCTGTTACTTTTTTCTTCTTTTTTTTTTTTACAAATGAAACGATCATAATTGTTTTTAAATAAAAAGCTGTTGCTGATAAAGAGTAAAATTCTAAGAACAACTTCAGTAGACCACTCATATATTACCATATTATAGAATAATTATCTGGTAAAGTATCCATTTATCGACTTTGTATGTAATTTTTTTATTTATTTTCTTCAATTTTCAAATCATTTCTCGTCGAAGTCCTTTGCGGTTATTGAAAGCGAAAAAAAGTCTTTGTGGAAGTACATATAATAATAAGCCTAAACTCGGTATCAATGCTGAAAATGATAATGTAGGTCATGATATTTGAATAAGTATTGCGCAAATTATAATTATAATGAATGAATATAGCTTTAGGTATGAATGAAGTTAGTTTTCAGCTTATTCGAAAATCGTTTATTGATAAGTACTAATAAAATTTAATTGAGAAATATTTTTTAATTGGCTCGGCTAATGTTTAATCTGAAAATTTGATGTACTTACTTAAGTGTAAAAAATATTGAGAAGAAAAAAAAAATCGAAGACAGGTTCCTATAAGTCTAATTGAGAGTTTACTTCATATTATTTTAGAATGGTATTTTTTGCATGAATTTTTTGTCCGTTTTTTTACAATGATTTTAATACAAAGTTTGTAAATTCAAAATCCAACGAAACGGTTTTTCACATAAATCATAGATATTAGGTAATTACTTCATAAGTATATTGTAAGTAACCACTTATGTTCGGTTACTTATGATATGCTTTTTTGAACTATTTAATAAATTGAAATAATTTTTCTAAAAATAAATGATTACCTAATAAAAATATTGAAAAACTTGAATGTAGGTACATGTATATCAGTATATTCTTATTTTTCTCTCTTTTTGATAAGAAAAATAGGAAATTACGTTTTACATTTTTTCAATTTTTTTATTGCTGGAAGTAGTGAGAAATTTGATGTACCTAATTAAAGAAGCAGCGAGAGTAAAAATAATCAATAAGATAATTGCTTGAAAAATCATTGGCTAAAATTTATTGCGACTCGTAACCTGACAGGAAGACGAAGAAGGGAGAAATATGGAAGTTTCAAAATCAATAAAAAATTTTGGAAGGAGGAAAATAACAAAATTGTTGAAAATGAATGATTTTTCAAAGTTCTGTTTGACTTGCGTGTGATTTATACATACTTTAATCGACTATATTTTTATGAACACTGAAGAATGGTGTATTTCAAAATTGACTCAGAAATGTTTAGAGGTCCTTTAATATCGTCTCGTTTTCTCCTCACTCGTCTCATTTTCCCCCTCTTCTTCGAAAAACTATTGTGAAAATCAATTGTGATATGTTATCGGCTCCCGTTTTTCTCAGTTTAGTTCAATTCAAAAATATTTATGATTACTCGTATTTAGAATAGTATCATAATTTTGGAATTTGATGGCGGCCATATAGATAGTACAGTGTTATACGTATTGATATAAAATGTACTTATAAAATACAAATTTCTTAAGATATAAGATATAGTCGACAGCACTCGCTGATCGCATTAGTTGAGTAAGATATTTAATATTTCTTTTGAAAATTTTGATTCTCAAGTTTGTGAATAGTAGCTTTGACGAATTATTCCTGAAATAACATTTCTAATCCGTTGAGACCATTGCCTCAACCCGATTTGTAAATAGTTGTATATTTCTTCTCATCAAGAACATGTTAGCTTTTTCCATTTCCCCGTCATCTTGTGTTACGTAGATATATTCGAATTTTTTCATAAAAGCATATGCGAGTACTTAGCAAAAAAGACGTTTACTTTTTTCAATAATATTTATGAATTGATTTTCATATAAACCTCATTGCATTCTTTGAATTAGAGATAGGTAGTAAAATAATCTGGTTAGTATACAATACACTACGCAATGTCTCCAGCTATCCTCTAAAATTCTGGTGGACTTGAAATAATTTTTTCCACTATTAACTCTCAAATAAAGGTGTATAACATTTTCTGAACGTATCACCGAGCGACGTATACAATTATATTTTTCTTACTTTTCTGAAAACTGAAAAAATGTTGGTAGCATGAGCCATATACCTATAAGTGGCGAAGCTTAAGGATGGCCAGAGGAGGTTATAAAAGCCCCAGAAAAAAATGCTGCAACCTTAAAAATTTTTCTAAAAACCTGTAAAAAAAATTATCGGAGAAAAAATAACTAACTTCAGTATCAGTTTTTTGGATGCTGACATTTTTTTCTGATCTTTTTTGCTATCCATTCCCATGGTTTTTCCGAAAGAAAAAAAAAGCTACTTTCGCCACAGTATGAAAGTAAAGTCCTCGATTGTACCTATTTAAAATAATATTATGAATAAGAATAATCAATAAATAACTCGAAAAATAATAAGTTTTTGTTGATGAAAAAATTGGTGAAAAAGTTTGAACCAAAATAAACCATACATGATTTAAATTTCAATAATGTATTGAATTCATTTTTTCAATTCTATTAAAATAAAGTACAATAAATCAATGTAACAGTATATAAAATACAGGTAATTTCAACAGTTTTTGGTATACATCAAAGTTTTGAGATTTACAACAATAAGAGAAAAAATATTATATCGACAAAAGATTTGTAAAAATTATCGTTTTTGCATTTTGTTTTTGTTTTTTTTTCTCTTCATTTTTGGATTGAACAAACGTTTATATAGGAAGGTACTGTAAAAATAGAACGAATGGCAAAGATTTGTACAAAAAAAAAAAAAACAAATGTAAATAAAGAAAGAAAAACTTAACAATTTTTATAATTACACACAAAAATGAAATAAATATTTCAATAAATAAAAACCCGATTGCTTATAGTCTATTATTTTATTAATTCAAAATTAGGTCTAGGCATGGTAGACGAAGTTTAATTTTCTTTCAAAAAGGTATATAGTCCTGTGTAAAATTAATTTTAATTTGATTTTTAGTTGAATATTACGTACCTATATTTAATTTTAGAATAGGTATTTAATTTTGTGAGGTAAGGTAATAAAATTGAAGTGAAGTAGGTAACTGATTTTCACATAAAATTCTGATTATTTTTATTATGTTTTAAATCAAAGAGCACGGAAACGGTTAATCGAGCAATTGTTCAAAGGGTAGTTGAAAAAATATTGATAAAGCACCCTCACACTGATAGCCCTTCCTTTTTAACTTTTATTTATTTTTTCAATCGTTTGCTCCCCTACAATTCATTACATTTCACAGAAAATTTACTTTTCAACTTGTTCGACCGAATGATATTATTCATAAAATATTTGAACGATCAAAGGTGAACGAAATTTTCGAGCTTTTATGACTCATTTGTTTGGTCTTTATCGACTTCTAATAGTTTTATCTTCATTTTTTTGGGGCTATTTTAATTTCAAAAAGGTACAAACACGTTGAATGAAACTTATCTTAAATTATGAAAAAATCTGAAACTCGATTGATAATTGATTTCAAAGAAATTGTATGCTTACGTCAGTGAAAGGTGTATTGCAGAGACTTGAAAAAAATTCCAACAGATGAAAGAAAATTCGTCGAAAACAAAAAGGTTGAAAAAGCAATCAATGGTTGGAGAGAACAACACTCACCATAAAATTTTAGAAAACTAACTGAAAGAAAAAACGAAAAATACTTCAGGATCAGTTATAGCTATACCTTATTGAAAGTCAAATAAACTGGTCTGCAGAGAAAGGTACAGAAAATATGGTTAAACCGGTTTACTTTTCAAATGATAACACCAGTAAAAGCCTGTGCAGAAGTGCCATACGTACCCTCCAAAACACTTCAAACAAGCCTTTTTTTTTTGAAAAATTATTTTTAAAATAATAATATTAATAATTTCTCTATCATGGTTTTAGGTATGAAAATATGTATTTAAAATTATATCACCATTTTGTTGCCCAGTACCTAACGTTGACTAGATGGGAAGGGGGAGGGATTAAAAGGAAAAAATAATTTCACGAATTATACAAGCGAAGGGAACAATTTATTAGAAATAGTTTCAATAAATTACTAGAGAGTCTAACGGTCGAACATCAATTGTCAATACCTTATGAAAATATTTAAAAAAATTGTAGATAAAAAACGAATTATGAATATGAATCAGAGAGACGTGACATTTTTCACTTTTCAAACTTGGAAGAAATTCTGCAATTTACTTCTCAGAAAAATCAAATAACCATTGCAGAGCTTGGTCTACTAATAAAATTTTATTTTTTAGTTTAATCAGTTTTATGCTTTGTATCTGTTTTTCATTTTTTCTGATATGTACGGTTGGATATCAATTATCTTTTAAATAAAAATTTAGTTAGGCTTAATTTTATAAGACCTATATTTTATTTTTTCGACTAGAAAATTTGTACATTCTACTTAATATTAATGAGTGAATTTTCTATATCCTCGAGTGAAATTTGATTTCTTTAATGTATCACGGGAATGAAAATTCATTAATTGCACGATCTGAATTGACGTACAAAATGTTACAAAGAAATGAAACAAACCTTGCGAAAAAGAAGATTAAGAGCACGGGTGGCAGGTTTTGATTTTAAAACAGTTGCAAAATTTTCTAAACTTTTACGTCCCCCCTTGCCTGGGGTGAGGATCCACCCATAGTATTTTTTTAAACGTTAAAAATCAACCACCCTCTTAGTGTCTCTGCCTCAGAAGAAATTAATGAGCTTATTTATTAAATACCCTCTCATCTCCTCTCACTTTGTAATTTGTAGCTTGTATCCCAAAACAATTAAATTTCTTTGGCTGTCTATGGGTCAAAAAAGGTCATAAATGTCGAGTCATGACTCGTTAATTAAAATTAAAAAAAATAAAAACAAGTAAAGTAAAATTCATTAAAATTAAAGACAGGAAATTTCTTGTAATTTTTTTTTTAATCATGAATTCACCAATTTTTCTACTCGTTATTGTTAATGTATAATTATAGGAGGAAAATTATTTATGGGATTCAAAGTTTTGTATAACCTCATCGCCGCTATAGTAAGTCCCTAAATTGTAACATTGCACGTCAACCTTGATTGTTTTTGATTTGAATTTGAACTTCGTTCAAAAATATTTTGTATTTTTTCAAAATTAATGAGAAACAAAAAATAATGCATCTAATTCATGTGCTCTCATCGCTATTCATAGACGTTTCTTTTTTACTTAAAAAATCATTACAAAAAGTACGTTTAAGAAAATGATGATTAATTTGCACACCGCCGGCGTTGGTGTTCGACGATGAATTTAAATTGGTATCTAATTTAAAAAATCTACTGGTTTCTTGATGATTGTTTTTACTTCGCACGCTATTATCACAAGCCCTGTCGGCTCTAACAAAATTACTTCTGTGAATGTCGTTGTCATTCTTATTCTTACTACAGTCGTCGTTGTTGTTATTATTACTATTGTTATCATTACAACTAATTCTACTATGGATATTTGGCCTAAAATTATTATTGCATGGAATCATACTGACTTGCAAGCCGTTACTGTTTCTCGACAGTAGCGAGTCTATGCTGAAATTTAGTCTTCCGTTCTTATTGGTGGAGGTAGTGGTTAGGTCTATGCTCATGTCTTCGGCAGACATTTTTGCTTGTTGATCAGACTCTCTTTCATAATCACTGTCCATGTCGTCGCAGTCAGCCTCGTCGTCGGAGCCTTCGTCACCTACGACATCGATTTCGATGTCTCTGGTGCAGGTACTGCTGGCGATGCTACAGCAACTTGATGAGTCTTGGTTGAGGATGTCGATGCCACTGCTACTGTTGCAGCTGGTTGAACCGTGGTTGCTGTCGTCTTTGTGCTGATTATTTCCTGGAAATTTACAGAAACAATATTGGTTTTTTGTAAATGGAATGGAGGTCAATTTTAATGAAATATATGTAACTATGACAGCACGTCATTGCAAAAACGATATAGAGCTGTAAGCTGGCTTACCTTTTGATTTACTTTGTTGAGTTTCCCATTCGCGACGTAGGGTTTCCATATCGACGACTACACCTTTGGCTGCTAATTTTCGTTGCTGTCTTTCTAAACTTTTGAGTAGCTTCTTCTGTCGCCTTTCTTGTTCTTTTCGGCGCAGCTCTTCGAGTGGAATGGGTTCGCCGCTGCAAGTAACTGGGTGGGCGTTATGAGCTGGTCGACCTGGGCCTTTCTTCGTGTGCTCTTTCTTTCTCCATTTGGCTCGTCTATTTTGAAACCATACCTAAAACAGAAAAATTGAACAAACTGTCATTATAATCGATGCTTCTGTAATTAAGTTGCTCTTCTTTCGTGATTTTTATTAAATTAAAAGCTAGACTCGAGCTCGTATATTATTATCAGATAAGTGATTTATTATGTTACATTCAAAATACCATGTCAAAATCATGGTAATAATTTTCAACTTGAAATTCATTTTTATTGAATAATTGATTGCATTTTGATGTGTCAACATCTTAATTATTTCCAATGCGGAGGTTAAATCAGATATTCTAAAATTGTTTGAGGTCATCAGCTTGTCACAAATCATGCATATTATAATATACGTGAATGATATATTAAGGCTTGAAATGCATTTGTATGGGGATTTGTAATTATGAAATTATCTTTGTCTCTAACCCATAGATAAACTTTCATTCCAATATTTGAGTATATGTTACTACTATTCCAACCAAACCGCATCTCGATAAAATAATACAAAATGGATACATATGAGGGTAAAAAAGGAACACAAATGTTTCTTAATCTTCATGAAAACTGGGGGCTTTCAGGTCACACCTCGAACTTTGATCATACACTGAAAGAAATTAATAGTATATTAACTTTTCTCATCAATGAGACTAGATATCAAAAATCTGAAAACTATTGTGTATGTTAAGACATCTTTTCTCTATAATATTTTGAAGAGTTCGAATCGAGAGGATTAAAATTCATGGCATAATTTGAAAACCTCTAAGAGTTCTAGTAGAAGAAAAACTGAATTACTTCTCTCCTAATCAACTTTCTCGAAAATAGAACATTTTGTAATTACTAATATTCAAATATATATTATATAGTATGTCAAAATTTGCTCAACTGGATATTCATTTGTCTAGGTAGCAAATGTTAGAGCTATACACTCTTCTGGTGCCCTTAATACCGAATGTTGTGTTCAAAAAATTTCTTAACAGATGCAGCGTTGAATTAATTTCCAAACAAATGACGAGAAACCGAAAATCTATAACCTCTTCGAGGTCGCATAGAAAAACGAGCGCAATCTAGAGGCACATAAATCAGCGTGCACGAAAATAATTGGACTCGAATCTCGAAGGAAATTCATCTTCGCAGCTCTTTCGAAATTACCCCTCATATTATCGACTAGGATTTTTATTTTCGTTGTAAAACGTAATCGTTTTGCCATAACTTTTGGTTAGGAGAAAATGATAGGACGTTAGAGGCGATCGTTAGAGGACGAGAGAGAGAGAAAGAAAAAAAAGTCCAAAAGGAGGGATGAAAAAAAAAGGCAACCCCTATGAGGGGAGGGGGCTTTCTAAAGTTCATGATTAAATAAACGCGTCGGTATTTTGCGCGCCAGATGCGCCGTCGTGTTGGACATTTCAACACACCCTAGGGACCCATTTCCGTGGAAATCACGCTGCTGTGGTATCCGTAGCTTTTTCCAGAATGTTGGGGCATGCGGTAGGGGGGGAGAGGGGCTGTTTGGCTGGAGATAGCGACAGAGGGTTGTACTTGCAGTTCGACGGTTTTGGGAGGCGGTTAAACGCGAATCAAAATATTTCATTTGAACTTTATGGCGAGGCTTTTGGTGCCCTGGAATCTAAACTGCAAAAAAATATACAGTCGATGATGAAGAAAATGAAGTAGACGCGAGCAAAACTATTATAGGGTTGTTTTCCCTCAGCGAAAACATTCGATTTGTTTGTCGATTGTTTGGCTATAAGCATCCCTTATGTCGTGTATTTCTTTTAACTGCATTTTCTAGTTTTTTTTGTGTTTTTTTCCTGAGGGGTGAAAACTTGAAGAATAATATTTATGAGATAGATTTATTGGTAAATAGATTTTAGATTTTTTTTTTTTCTGTTACCGCAGGTTTTATACGTAGGGTTTCGTTTATTGTTTGGTGTTAAAATGATAGCAAATTAGTCATAAGTTCAATTTAAATCGCCATAAAATTGTGTGTTTTAACAGATTTTTCGGGAATTAGTTTTGAAAGTTTTTCGACATAAACATGGGGTGGTAATTTTTTCAACTATTCAACATGAAAAGATAATTTATATTAGAAATTTATGTTTTTTTTTTAGTTTTTTTTCTTTTTTTTTTAGTTTTCTTTCGGTTTGAGAAAAAATATTATTTTTTTGAATTTTTATGATTGTACAATATGAAATTATTGTAGTGTCGATCGCATCTAGATACGAATAAGTTGAATGAGTTTTTTTAGAATTTTTCATGCTGAAGCCATGATTTTAATTTTTTTTTCTGATCTTTAAGAATTAACTTTTTGTGACTTGAAAAAATTTCACGCATCGTGATGATATATGATATCATCAAATGCTACAGACCATAATCTAATTGTATTTTCAATTAAGAGGCGAGAAAGCCAAGTCCATTATGTTACAAATAACAGTCACTCAGTAAAATATAATGTGATAGATGGGGATTAGTTACGATATTAAATTAAGCGTAGTATTTATGCTTATACTAAAAGTTCATCCGAACTCCACAACTTTGCAATATTTATATCTTACTGGTGATATTTCTGATGAAACACGGAAAAACATAAATTCAACTACGAGTATACTTGATTACAGCCATATCCCATCCAAAATTATGGATTTTTTTAATCAGTCTGATAAAATTATATTAAAAAGGAGGTATTTTCATTAAATTTAATGAGGAAATTTTCCCGACTATTTGTTTGTTAAGTTTTCAACTTTGACTTGGGATTTTCAAGCCTATGTTTTACTTTTATGATAAACTTTCGGATGTATATAGAGTTAAATTTTTATTTTTGATTAAATATCTGATTTTATACCGATGCGTAAAGTATATGTAACTTTGACGGCTAATTTTAGCTATAAAAAAGATACAAATCAAAAATTCAACTCTATACATCCTCAAGTTCAACATTGAAGTACATATCGTGGCTAAAAATCCCAAATTTCTGCTGAAAAATTAGCTTCTGAAACGGTTAGGAAAATTTTACTATATTATACGTGTTTGCGTCTGGTAAAGCATATTCTCAATAAGTAGGTACCAGTAAGTTCCTTCTTTAGTTCATAAAAAAATACAAAATTTTCCTTCAGTATCTTAAATATATACATGCTTAGCTGGAAAGTTATTCTGACCACATAAAGAGAGCTACTCTCTCGTCCCCTCCAGCAAAGGCTTATTCTTGGCATGCTTTCATATCGATTATTCAATTATCATCGTCGAAAAATGTCCCAAGTGGTTAAAATGAGTTGTAAACTGGAAGTTAGTTTTTTCACCGCCGGCTATAACAGCCATTAAAGTGAAAAGCGAGAAAAGAATGACCATATCTCGTCTCAAGGGATCTCGTACAGGGTTTCACTTTCAAAAGTGTAAACCACTTTTTGCTGAAAGAGAAAAAAACCAAATTGTTTGTTACGGAATGGGGGGGGGGATGAAATTAAAAGTATATTTTAATTTTGAGTACGAATTGGTCTACCATTTATAATTATACTTGAAACTGCTAAACATTAGCCACCTTTTACAAAGCGAGAGCTAAGGTTACAAAATTAAGTTTTGACCTTTTTACCAGGTTTTATGATATCCCAACTAAAGGTCTGATCAATATAAGCCCAAATTTAAAATTCTAACTCAGTTCTACTCTACTACATAAGTGTAGGGAAAATAATATTTTTCATGCTTTATGGGCTTGGCCCCCACCTAATAGTGCCCAAACTATTTTTCTTACACCACTTTTGAATTTAATTTCAATGAAAATTTTATGGTGAATGAAGAATATGAAAGAGGCGGCAATTACGATAGGCCATAGGGTACAACGCTTTAAATTCGAAGACATATCTCCTACAGTCAACCATCACGAATTTATTTGAATCATAAAACAAAAATACCTTATCCACCGTATATGGTCTCTAGCTAGGTGAATAAAATTAACGCTAAATTGAAAATAAATTACAATTGTATTGATTATTAAATGCTGAGAACAAAAACTCAGTATGGTTGCAAGTCTTTATCAATCAATAGATCTAAAAATTACAAATTAAAATTTATTAATCACGATGTTACTCCCGCTGATTCTATAATGCCATCAAGTTTTGCATGTCTTTTATAATTTTCAAAGACGATTAATACACTGATTTGATTATTTTTGGTCACGGTGTTTACGTTTAATTTTTAATAATCGGAAATAGAACCGATTGGTAATATACCTCCTGTAATTAATTCTTCAACTAATTTTGATTTATGTTTTGTATTCATTTCCGTAGTGAAGAATTATTAACTGATGAGAATCTTTTAAAGCGAGAAATCGACTTATCTTTTAGTTTTCAATGAAATAATTTTAATTAACTATATAATAAAATTGCGACTCAGATTTGCAAAATGTACCTATATAGTCTGTTCAAGTTAGAGAGTTCCATGACGTCCCATAAATCTGAAAAGGCGATGAAAGCGATTGGTTGAAACACGGTTAAAGTCAAAAATTCTTTTTTCTCATTCGTTGAAGCAAATTGTGACGTCATGGAATTCTTAACTTGAACAGACCATAGGTATAATGTTCACGGAAGAAATAAAAGTTCTGCAGCTGAAGCTTCGATTTGAAATTTATATAAACCTGAAGCTAAAGCTTCATTTTTTTTTTTTTTCAACTCTTCCTAGTCCTTCTCGTATTTCATTTTTTTTACCTGCTATACTTTCAATTTTTTGCAAAACATAAAACCAAAATAAGCTATAAGCAATTAAAGCTTTAAGTTGCTTTGAATTCGAAAAGCTGAAAATTAAAAGGCAAAAACTGAGCTTTGTAGCCTTGGGACTTGCTCCCTCCCCCCTGAACAAGAGTTTTGCTTATGTACTCAGGCTATCGATTAAATCTTACAATCATATTTGAACTTTCTAAGCAATTATAGATATACCTGAAAAAAAAAATTCTTAATTACTTTTAGCAGTCTTTTACTTTGAAAACCTGCATATTTACTATAGTTACATCCTTATTGGGTCCTCAATTAAGTCAATATTCTGGACAAACATTTTATGTTAAATTGAAACTTACCGCTACTCGTGATTCTTTAAGATCTAATCGTAAAGCCAGAGCTTCTCTCATGAACACATCAGGGTAATGACTAGCGCCAAATGCTCTTTCTAATTCTTCTAACTGCCAATTGTTAAAATTAGTTCTCGATCTTCGTCTCTTATTCGCTACGTCGTCAGCTAATAAACTGCCATCCGAATCTATACAGAGAAAGAGGAAGAAAAACAATAAAATTTGAACATCTCATAATCAGTTAAACGTTTAGTTTCCAAATAATGTACTCGTAGCAGTTATTTTTAGCTTATATTTTTTCGTTTTATATTCCCTAAACGTATTGTGGTGCTGTGGTATAAGGGTTGATTTCATTTTCGAAGTCGATTTATTCTTATAAAAGTTTTTATAACTTTTATCTTCGACCGAATCTGTCATATTACAATGACTTTTTCCTTAGTCGTTCGCCTATGTATTTTTCGCTTCTCCGTTACGATCTATAGTTATGCCAAAAAAATTTTCCATTTGAGAAAAATAGGGGAAAAGGGTCGTATATAACTGAAAACAATAACCAAGGATGACAACCGTTTGATCGTAAATTATGTGGTATAGTCTGTGAGACGATAGAAATTTCATAGGGTTAGCAGAAAGTCTCAACTTGGAAAATTTTCTTCACTTTTCAAGGGCCATTTTGGTTGCCTGCTTTCAATCACGTTTATTATTAAACCTGGATTTTAGTCAATAAAATGACTGCATAATATAGTGCATATAGGTTGATCTCTCATTTAGTGTGTTGCAGATTTGGAAAGAATATTAAATAAGTTTTGAAATATTGAGTTGAAAATTAATAATTTTCAGTTTTTACCTGATTTTTCTGTATATATAGTCAATATTCTACAAGAATGTTGATATTCCTGTCCCAGTTTAATATCTTGCCAACCAAAAGAACTATTGAATAACAATATAACTCGTCCCAGCTGATTTATGTACTAAAAGTTTTTTGATCCCTCGTGTTTTACAGGTAAAAACCTTAAATGGTCAAAATTCGTTGTGGCTGTTATCCCAGCTATGGTTTCATTGATTTGATTTATTCTACAAGCTTTTGTAAGCTAATGTTAGCTAAACATGATGATGTGATGAAGAAATATGATTTTGGATAATTTGGAGAACAAATCCACAGTACCTATAACAGTTAACGTCTCCTTTCCAAAATGAGGTTATAGTAATTCAAAATTGTCCCTTTGACCGTGGCTAATTTATAACTAGCCAGAAAGCAGTATTATGAAAAAATTATAAAATACAAGGTTCAGATAATCACTGTTGTCTTTAATGTGTAAACATCTTTTATGACATAATGCATTAGAAATAACTTCAATAATTGAATAATACAGTAATGAAAATTTAAAATGATTAACGAAAATCAATAAATAACTGACAACGGCGCGCGCATCATCATGTTTAACTCACCCTATCGATATCGAGAATCAATTTTCAACTTTGTGTTTTTGAAATCTTCTCCCGTGTGAAGAAAACCGAAAACAAAGATGTTAATGCATCAAAACATTTTTTTAAATAGTCAAATGATGCATTTTTATCCCCTTCATAATCTTCATGGGGTTATGTACTTGGGGAGAGTGGAGCGAGTTGTCACAAAAATTGGTTTTTAAGTAATTCCTCGGCTCCCTATCAAGTTGGAAATTTGGGCAAGGTGTCATTGGAAAGATACATCATTTGGCTACACACAACCAAAATTTGAAGAAAAAAAATCTTTGCAATTTAATTTTTTATGGCGTTTTGAAAAAAATGCTTTTTTTGAGACAACCATCCCCATATGTGAGGATAGTTGTCATACACCCTATATTTTTACTGTGAAGGTGGCTTCAGTGGTCTCAGGTACTTTTCTCGTATTCTGGGGTATTATGGCGACGCTTGACGTCTTTTCTTTTGCGAGTTGTGTGGCGAGAGCTTCATTTGCCTCGTTCCTCTGTATTTTCCTTCCGTTTTCTTTTTACCGCCACTGACCAAACTTCACCAGCCACACAGCGTTAATTATTTTTCTCTCCCTTTCTCTACACTCAATTGACGCAAATTATAAATAAAATTAGGAAGTCCATGGTTTGAACCCAGAAAAAAGCTCATTTTTTGATTTTGTGACAACCAGCCCCAAGGGATCATACTACCTTTAACAGTAATTTTCCTCATACTTGGGAACCCAAATTGAGTATAACTGAATTATATTAAAGGTAATATTCGCTTGCTTTTGATAGTAAATAATCTCCAGGCCTATATTGAATTTGTTCTTTCAAAATAATTTTTTTTGATTTTAAAAATATTTACTATATGGAAGATGAAAAATCATTAATTTAATTTTTAATGGCCAAAAAAACATTTGGCAACTAGCAAATTTTGTCAATAACGATTGTGTGTGAAGGTACTGAAAGTGGTATTAGTCATGCCCGCTCACGGTTCATGGATTCATGGAATCACGCTGTTGAGACAACTGACCTGTGAGACAACTCGCCCCACTCTCCCCTACCCATATTTATGATATTTCATGGATCTATTTCAATATTTGTGACAAAAAATGAATGAGTGTTATTCACAGCGCCTTTCGCCCCGGGCCACTGTAAAAGACACATAAAAAGCCTTTAATTCTCAAAGAAAGGTCTAAACATCACATAAGTCAATACTTCAGACTCTACTCAGAATTTTAATATGTATTTTCAGTCCATCAGCAAAAGTTAAGTATAGTGAACGACTTTCCAAAATCCTTTGGCTGGTAGTTTTGTCCTTTACCATGGATATAAAGAACTATATATATTTCTCACAGGCAATATCACTGCTAATTCTATAAGGCCTTATTCTTAAAAGTTCTCTCGTAGGTATGTCTGATGTTACTGACGTACTTATCGTGATATTATTTACTGATAATTCGCAGAAAAAATTCAAAATGGCAAAATTTTTTCTCAAAAATCAAGCTAAATTACCAATATTTTTGTAGAATCACCCAGGTATACTTCATCATGTGAAACTGCATGATATTTTTTTGGAAATTTTTCAATTATACTTACCGCGTTTGAAAAAACATATATCTTCAAACATACCAGTTACTTATACTAACTGGTATTTGGCAAATATTTATTTTTTATTTAATTATTTTCCATAATAATTTATTACGAAGTACATATTAGAAAAAAATTAAAATCTACATTTAATTTTTTTTTTCTCCAGAAATCTCTCGCAGATATCCGCACATCACTCCGTATAATCATTATAAACATCTCATCAACGAGGGTATAAGTGAATTTGGTGGTTATAATTATTTTGTTGTTTTTGTTGTTTTGGCCCTGTACTTTTTTCCCTCTCTCTCTCTCTTTCTCTCCAAAACGTTCTGTTGCTACCATTATTAAGTCTGCTCAACACGAAACGAGGCTGACGAAAAGGAAAAAAAAAAAACATGTAAAACTTTTTTATCTGAGGCAATTATTTAATCCTCACATGCACGAGAAACAATAAACACCAAAGACTAGTTCTAATAAGATAGGATATACCAGTAATGCAACCCCGACTATAATCATATAAACCAGTTTTTCGTCTCAGTATTAATTAATTGTTAACCTATAATTTGCATTGAAATTATAATACCTCGATTGAAAATTGTTCGGTAAATATACTATCTGGAATAAAGGAATTTTATTAAACTGTGGAGAAATAAGTGGTTTAGAAAAAATGGTATTCACTTAACTGGAAAGACAATGTTTACTTTTACTTTTTGGCAAAAAAAAAACAAATTGTTGATGAAACACTATAATGAAGTCATTTTTTGGTATACTATGACTCGATGTGGTTTTAAATGGGTGTCGATTTTTTCCAACGCATGTAACCCTGAGGTTATGCGGTTAGAGAATTTTTCTTTCGCGTTTATTCGTCTTGAGGAATTTTAAACTTCGAATGAGCTTGTTAAAAAATACCTGTACCCAAGTTTTTAGTTGAAGTTTTGAGGCTGAAAGCCTGGAGCTCAGTGATTTAGATATGGATAGAGCCTGAAATCTTGACACTATTGAAGGATATTTTAATCCTTTTGGACTGTGGGTTCTTTGAGTAGTGTGATAACAGCGTAGCTCTGAGAAATTGTTTGAGCTGTCATGTCAGTGAACTTGTAAGATGGGAATTTTCAGAGAGGTCATTAAGTTAACTCTTGCAGAGGGACTCCAGGCGTATCACAATAGGTATAGAAAACCAGAAAATTTTCCTTGCTGTTTGTGCAATGAATTTCGAACAGAAAGTTGTGGTAATTGTTTGCAATATTTTTTTCTGATGCCACAAAATCGTCATACTATTGATATCCAATTTTGAAGTATATAAAATTTGAATAAAAGGAGAAATGTTTGTATTTAGAACTGCCAGAAAACATATCGATACCTTGAAGCTAAAAGATGAAATGTCCATTTGAAAAAATGTTCAAGATATTTGCTCAGTTTATATTATTGATAAGCACGATATATTAAGGGTGGGGCAAAATGGCCGGGCTATATTTGTTTTTCCAATTACATGGAAAAGATAGAAGTTATCGAACCCCTCTTCCCCGCCGTTCCAAGGGAAACATTTTTTTTTGAGAGACAAACGACTTGGTTTGGAAGGCATTGCCCCCCAACCCCCTGGCTACGGCCCTGTGATCAGTATATAGCACTAAATAGTCCGAAAGAACTTTCAATTTTCGACGATAGGTTAAGGTTACTATAGTTCCTATACCTAATCCATATTCAATTACTGATATTGTCCCACGAATTGTATGAAATGGTCCTAAAAAAGTTTTTTTTCTTTCTTTTCTGCGTCTACATCGCAACATTATTCACTGCTGTATTTTAAACATCAAGGTGTGGGAGTGAAATACCTCATCGCTATTACAAGCAGAGTCTCAAAAGAGAATAAAAGAGTGTATATAGAAGTCCACGGCTGTAAAATTGAAATCATAATGCACCGAAGTATGGATAATGGATAATTGCGGGGTTAACGTTTGAGATCACAGAAAACCGAAACCAAAATGGTGGAAAAAAGGAAGAAAATTAGTGTGAAGAAAATCTTATATAGCTGTTGCGCTGGTGTGGGTTACTTAAACGCACTAAGTATAATAATTCTACGAATGCTAGTCAATTTCTTATTTTTTGTTCGTGTATCGTTCACTTTTAATTATGCGATAATATTTTTGGCAGCTTTTCTACCAAAAAATATTAATATTCTAATGAAATATATAGGTATAATATAATTTGAGTGTGTAAAAAATTCAACTACTCTGAAAGCTCTGCTGGTAGTCAGTTTTCGTTCTTCAATTGCAGAAAACTTGTAAAGAGAAAAGAAACAATAAGGGAAAAAAATGAAGCGAAAAAAGGATAAGAAAAATTGCAGGCATTTTTATAATCGTAGTGGGACTCGTTACCGAATTCGAATAAATGTTTTTTTTTCTCTCTCTACGAGGCGAGAAATGGTACAAATTTTCAATACCCTTTACACTCCTAAATCAATGTCACAAGAATGAAAATTAAATTTCTCAATGTCTGCGTCTCACACGTACGAGTTATATATACATATATATATGTATACTCGTGCAGACAATAAAAAATTTTTAAATTTACTACCCGCACGACAATTTGCCATTTTCAACTTCGGAAGAAAATATTATTTTTCTTTCTTCTTCCGAATAATTTTTTATACTATCTAGTGTTTGGTCGGCAGTATTTTGGTAGGAAATAGTTCTAGCAGGCTCAGTTTCTCTTTCAAGTTCTCGTATTTCAGGACGTTGAGAGAAAGAGAGTGAAATAAATTCCAGTTCAGTAGTGATATATCATGAAGATCATTTTTCTTTCCAAAAAAAGAAAATATATGGAATCATAAAAATTCTATTAATTTATCAAAATATTTTTCTACTATAAAAATTTGGGACGTATAATTTTGGAAAAAGTTGATATAACTTGAGTCTGTTTATTTTCTTACTGATTTGAGATGAGTCATTTCCACTCACGAATTGAAACATAAAGCTACCAAGATTTTGCCTATAAAATAAAATTTATAGTTTTAATGTTTGGTGGTTGGAAAAAGGTATCTATGAATATGTCAATGGTACTATTCAATTGAGTGCTTGAAGTAAATATGCAATACTCTTGCTAATGTAGACTGTACAGCTAACAAACAATCAAAATGTAACGAATATTAGTGCTGATGAAAAGTTCTAGAAATTTTTTATTGAGCCAAATTACCTCAGAGTTCAGAATTGAACTCATACAATTAATATAAATTATCAATGAACGTATACCAGCAGATTATTTTCTTATCCACAATAGTCTCTTTCCTTTCGTAATTAAACCAAAGTTTCTTTTTATTTATCGACTTATTTCGATCGGTAAAAGACAAAGGACTGATGGGTTGTTCAATCGAGTTATCATAATTTATAATTAAATTAAGCTCCAACTTTTTCGATATTTGTTGCCTACTTCGTTTTACTAATTATTAATTGTAAACTTTATCAATGAAATATGTATGATCTGATTTATTTTCTTTTTGTAAAAAAGTTAGTAACGGATTTTGTGAAGAATTGCTATATACTAACTACCAATATAGCTATTATCTATAGATTCCACACTGTGAATGAAATGACAATCGAAGAAATTTATTGGGTTTATTCCGAAATTGGAAATATCTATTTTCTTATCAACGTACTTACTTAACAGACTTATCATCGTTTTCATTCGGTAGCTGTGATATGAAAAGTGTATAAATCTTCTGACTTTATCTTTAAGATTTTCAGTTTTCTTTCGGGCAAAAAAGTATCGGATTTTGTTCGAGGAAAGATAAACGTGGACGAAATTTTTAGATTTTGAAAAAAATGTAGACCATTCAGATAATTCGCACAAATCGGATCTCTTTCAGAATATTTTTGTGCTCTTTTAGGTAGATATTCTGTTGTAAGTAAACTCTGCAGAATATAAAAATGCCAAAACGCTTTTCACCGAATAATGAGTTTTCTAAATTGGCTACCATATTATCTAAATCACTATAGTTGGTCGATGGTTAGTGATAAAAGCGGCTAAGTACCCCCAGAGCAGAAATTGTTTAAACTCCGATTATAAAGGTAGAATTTTACCAAGTGAAAAATTATTACAGTGAAAACCGCTTATAACAAAAATGAAGGGACTGAAGGTTTTCTTCGTTGTAAGCGGTTGTTTGTTTTATCCGATGTATCAGATAAAACGAACTTCTCGTAATAACCGATTATAACAAACTATTTGTTCTAATCAGTTATTACGAGAAGTTCATTGTTTACCTACAAAAATGTATACACACCTATGTAGACACAATTATTACGTTTTTTTACATACAAAAAGAAAAAGTCAGGTTATATGATGTACATATTAATGTTTAAAAAAATTATCCAAAGTCAATTGCGTCTTTTTCTTTTTATTTCGGAGTCCATTTTTGATTCTAAAATTTTCAAAAATTGCAGAGAGAAGAGGTTTCTTCATTAATAACACAATACTTTTAGAGGGTGGTTAAGGCCAGCCATGCTTCTTCTACGCTAGGTGCAGAACCAAATTTGTAATTATCTTTTCTCTCGCATTCAAAAATATAATTTAATTTGTTAAAACAGGAGGAAAAGTGTTCGTAATATCAAGTATTTTGCTATAAAAGAATTTGTTATATCCAGTTTTTTTAAAAATAGGGTTAATGGGAATTCAGCCGGGACTTTTGATTTTATTCGTTATAACAGATTTTTTGTATTATCCGGTTTCGTTATAAGTGATTTCCACTGTACTTATTTTGGTTTCACGCATGAAAATGGTGTTGTATATGACGTCACCTAGTCCTTTGAGTGGTTCATCTGAGAATTAAAATTGGCATCGTATGACGCTATAATATGCGGTCTTTCTATAGTATTTTAAAATTTCAGTTCAGTCCGTTCAGTATAGTTTTCCTGTAATGAGGCTTTGAATTTGAAATTTTCAATTTACATACTCATTCCCTCTTACAGAAATAAACAAATAAAATTAGTATATGAAAATGCGATGTGAGTATTTTTGGAATTCTAAGATCATGAAACGAAAAAGTATGCATGTCACACACTTATTTTTGAAAATTAGACCAAAATTACAGTATACGATCTTCTGTACAAAGCCTGCTGTATAATAGAAAATGGATTGGGCATAAAAATCAACTCGGCGTTTAAGCTTAAGTATTGCATATATTAGACTGGAAGATATAACCCTACATGTTGATTGAGTTCTGAGAATTAAATAAACACATCGAAGAAAAGTTGGGTCCTAATTTCGTGTATCCCTATATATTTTCACGCTCTTCTAACTTCAAACTAACTTTGCCAAATTCTTACAATGTATAGGATGAGTAAGCTAAAAAAAAAAAAGAGAAAAAGGTTTGAAAGATTGAAAGATACTCATTTAACGAATGTTGAAAAAAATTTAATTAACTATATTTTACCAGATATAAACGATTGTGGTTCGTCGATTTGGTTAAAAATGATATTTACATTACGCCTCTTGTAAACTGCTGCCATAACCGGTATTCATAAAAGAAAGGGAAAAAAACCGCTAATATGTTCACGCTTCAGTGTACCACAGGTATAAATACATCTAAAGCTAATATATATTTTTTCTTCACTCTTCTATATTCACTAAAAACTAATTTCCTACACCCATTTTCCATTATTGTCGAATTACCTGCTTATTAATAACGCAGTTGATTGGTTTTGATATTTGCTTCGGTATAAATTGGAAATGAAAAGAAGAAAAAAAAAAGTGTGAGCACGACTACCGTTGTCGATTAAAAGACTAATTTATTTACCATTTATACCAGCGAGGGGTGAAACCACTATAAGTTTAATTGGAAGTCGAGTAATTAATGCGGTGTGAACGCCAAACCTTTTTGCACATTTTCCATTCACACGTTGAACTGTCTATTGCTGTTGTGTTGATTAATTTGTCAATTTACGACAATGATTCTTAAGTTGGTTTATTATTTTGAATTGTTTTTGCAGGATTTTTAAGGTTTCTAATTTTGTCAGATTTATTAACCGCTAGAGCTATATATGAGGAAGAATAGAAAAATGGGAGTATTATTTCAAAGATATATCTCAAAATCTGATGACAAAATGGTTTACAAAACTCATCCACGTATATAGGTATCTTTAAATCCAAACAATAAAATATGTAGAAAACTATATACATATCTCTTATTTATTTAATTTAGAAAAAAGTGTCTTGTTGGGACAGAAACGAATATTATTGATGTGCAATTGTGAGCATGAAAATATAAAATATCTGTATAAAACTGGGTCTAAATATTAAATATCAATATTTCTCTACATGTATTAGACTATAATGAAAAGAAAGTGAACGAAGTGTGGTTGTTGGGACAAATACAAAACAAAACAAAACAAATGCAAAACCCATACAAAAACAAAGGGGAAAATAAACAAAACACTTAAACTGAACAAATCGAATCGCAGAGATTTAGGGTTGAAAAGATTTGCCCGGTCACATTTTTTTTTCATCTTAAGGTTCCATTTGCATTTAAATCAACAAACAAACAAACAAACCACGAGGATGGCTCATCATTGCAGGGTAATAATGATGACGTCATCATGGGTTAATGATGCTGACGTTATCAAAGTGGAGAAATTTAAGGTTGAGAAGGCAACAGACATGATGGAGACAGAAGGTATATGGGTTTTACAAACACGATGCAAGCAGAAGAATGGGGGTCGGCAGACATAAATAAGCTAAAATAAAAATTGAAAAAATAGTCGGTTATTTCACTTCTAATTACTGAAAATAGAACATTATACTTGTAATTACATCGATGGTTCTGCGGAAAAAAAGTCAATCTCCTATCATTTTCAACTGTAGATTGGCCTTTTTGCCGCAGAACCATCGAAATTATGACAGCTTAATTCAAATATTATGTAGGGTTTAGTTATTAAAAATTTCCTCAAATGCGTAATTTTTTCCGGAATTTGAGTTTGTAAATTCTGGAACTAACACCCTTAAGATTCACCATTTTATTAGCTGTAAACAATATCAATAGTTACTAAACAACCAGAAAATACCAGTTAGCTGTAAAAGCTTTTTTGAAAGTACCCATGCACCCTCACCAGACTTTATTTTTATTCTAAATGCTTTGTAAATATGTCAGAAAGTGGGAAGGAAAAAAGTCATAACGATTGCTATTAATGAGAAATGAAAAGACGTGGTGGGAGGACGAGGCCACGAACATAAAAGAGGGGGAAAAAATGGAATATGAAAAAAGATATAGATGTTAAGATAATGGCGAGATATGGTAGAGAATATAAAAAAAAGAAGAGCCGTTTTCTCGCAATTTACATTATATTATCTATTTGCTGGAGCACAGACTCTGCCAAAAACCGAGAATATATATACACTGCCATTTTATAAAAATGGGTAGAGAGGTGCTTATATATATATACTTTCACAAAAATACTAAGAAAATTGTTTGCCTCGCCTCGCGCTCTCTCGAAATGAAAAAAAAAAAAATAATAAAAAGAAAAAAAAACCAAAAGATGTGTTCGTCTTTTGCAAAAGTTGATGCAGAGTTTGCAAAACTCTGATAACAATTCGTAGCTATGGTAACGTGCAGAAAACAATTTTCCTCAAATATCATTTTCTTTATTGTACTTTTCATTTTTTCGCCCCTCTCTTATCTTTTTTCCTCGCTTATTGCCTTTTCCATGTTCAAGTTTTTATTGTCTTTTGGTATGGAGCTTAACAACCGTATTCGAGCAAAAATTAATTTCTATAACTTGGCTTACTATACGATATGAGATTTCTGTAATATCGTTTTCAAGATCGTCCAGGCCCATCGCCTTGAATGTAGAACATTTCTAATTCTTTGGAATATTTTTTTATTTTTTTTTCGGTGGAGTGCTGATTGAAAAAGTACGAATTTAATTTTCATCCCACAAAGTTTGTACAATCGTGCTCGAAATAGGCCATTCTGGTGTAGACCCAAAAAATCCAATTATTTTCGCAACATTAGTCCCATTTCGTGGCTTATTGTTGACTTTCTGTTGCGACAAAAATACCTATTATATTGAAGGTATATTGTTGAGGAAGGGTTGAAATTCTCGCACTCGATCGAGTGATATTGGGGTGGGGGATTGGGAATGCAGTCTAAAGTGGGTAATATTTTATTTAGTTTTGAATTTTCAATTCATTGCTGCTAAATTGAGTTCAAATTTTGGCCATATTTCAGTCTCCAATGAGTCGAAATCGATTTAAAATGATTAAAGTCGCGTATTATTTGTATCGCCGACCCAAGTTAAAAATCTGTCAAGTCCCTGAAAGCGGCCAAGTTCGAAATGTGTCAAGTCTTTGAAAAAAATTAAACTCCCAATTTTTTGTACTCCGATTATGATTTCGAATACACACATTTACGTATGATTAATGAAGAGCTTTATAGCCAAATGACTATTTTACTCGGTATATTCTTAGGTGAGAATAATCAAATACTCACAAGTAAGTAGTCTTATGGTTATAGAATAATTCCGGTAATGACTGGATTTCAACTCTCAGTTTCCAAATGCATAGCTTAATTTCGGGTCAGTGCTCTAACCAGAGCACGTCTGTGGATCTATCGATTCTATAGTAAAATATAGTAGAACTGTGAATTCGGATTGAATTTTTTTGTTGCGAGTCTTGTACCAAATTTGCTCAAATTTGGATATCCTTTAACATACGACTATTCTTTATGCCGGGACAAAGCTGTTTTTTTTTTCATTTTCATTTCTTTCGCTTTTTTTTTTCTTCAAAGCGAAGCGTTTTTGTCCGGGCATAGAGAATATATTTATGTTCTGTCGAATAACATACCCAAATTTGAGGCAATATGGTGCAAAACTTAGTGGGACAAAAAATGAAAATTCAAGTTGAATTTTTCGTATTCGAATCGATGTCCATCCAAATAAAAATGAATACATATATGAGGTTTTTATTTATACTGTAGTATAAATATTAATGCTCTTACAGAAGAGCATATACCTATAGGGGCGATAAAATGAAGCGTTAATGGAAATGAAATCCGAAATCACGAAAAATCAAATTAATTATCAAGAAGATGGTTGTCTCATTTTATTAATCTTGAACAAGTTAATTAGAAACACTGCACACCCTTTGGCTGAATAAATGGCAAATTTATATTAATATTCTCTCACCAGACTACGTACAGTACATGGGAATGCGATAATCATTAAAATGAATGAATAATTGATATATCCAACCTTCTATAGCTTATGATGTAATTATTAATCGTGCTTCGTTAAAACACTTTAACAATATTGTTTTTTTACTATTTTTTTCAGTTCTTTTCAATTGCTGTGGGCGTTTGAAGTGAAAATTTGGTCGTTTTCCAGGATCTTCTCTCGGGTGAGTTAATTTGTTTAAGTTGAATGAAGACTTTCTGTTATTTAATGAACGCGAATACCTTAAAATCATTCTTCATAGCACGATAAAAACATTAAGGGAGCCTGAAAATTGCAGGTGAATATGCAATGCATTATAGGTCTTTTGAGAGCCTTACTTGTGTGTTTATGCAATCTGTCATACAAGCATTTTATACGTTTTCCTGGTTTGGTCATAGTTTCGTCCACCCCAAAGTTGCATTTAGCACCTTTTGGAATCGGGTCATATTGGTATTTTTATATTGGTTTTAGTTTGTTTTTTGACTGTTTTCAATTTTACACTTGGCACTTTTTGGAATCGATCTCTTCAATTATTATATACTTGGCTGAGTTTTCAGCTTTTTAGTATTAAAAGAAATCGTGAAAATTACATTGGTGATGAAATAAAAGCATTGATGATGAAATTATGCGAATGTCACCCTTTTTTCGTAATCATAGAAATAAAAATTAATTTGTGCGTCGCACTGACGAGAAAGAATGAGTGAAAGAGAGAAAGACTAAAAAGAAAAATGTAAGAAAATTGTGAATGAGGTATCAGACCCAACCATATATTGCAAAAGTTACTTATTCATGTGTAATATTAGTTTCTGGAGAAAGACACCCTCGTAAATATAAAAATCCCTGCCCTATATATTTCGTATCGAGATAACAAAAAAAAAATTGGTTTCAATTTGTCCTTTCTCTCATATTATAATCTGTTGAGCTTGAATTGGGTATGATTTGAAATTCCATGGAAGTCCTTTTGAAAGAAAAATTGAAGAAAAACAAGTCAGTTCCTCTCATTCCTGTAATTACTTTACTAAAAAATGAGATATTTTGATTATTAATATGTATTATATAATTTTAAATCAAATATATACGTAGGTATAGGTATGACTCCGAATCTCTGTTATTTGTATTTTTAATTTTCCAAAATTTGATTTTCAATTTTTCTAAAATTTGGTTTTCTTTAAAGTTTTTTTTTTTTTTTTATCTCGGATGAAGAAAATTCATGTCAAAAAAATTGATAATAGCTTACATAGCAAAGGTCGACGGCTTTGTAACCTAATATAAAATTTATATTTTACTAGCCAGCTGTTACAAACTTAGCTGAGTAAAAGAAAAAAAGTTTCTTCATTAATATTTTTTGCAAGTTTTTTTATGTCTAATGACCCACAAAAATTATTCAATATTTTTTTTTTTCCAACTTGTGTAAAGTTGACGCGTGGAATACGAAATACGTTTAACTTATTTTTGTGAAAGGTTGGTGTTTTTATGCAAGTCTACACGACATATTATTGATTAAAAAATTATCGTGAAACTATTACAACGAATTAAATTAACTGCCAAAGAGTATTATAAAAGACAAACGGTAGAAACTTGCTCGTCTACACATTTCGCTTGCTTTTTTTTTTTTATATTATATGTGAAATTGATTTAAATGTAGTCTCTCCGCTTAGAGATATATAGCTCCAAGTTAATTATTTATTTTTTTGCACTCAGTGTGAAACAAAATTTCATTTCCTTAGTTTATTTTCAGTTGATGATATAATCGGGTTTAGGCAGTCCACGAGTGCAGGTGGGTTAATTAGACCAGCTATATATGCCTACATTTTATTCTCAAGTATATTATACGTATATTTTCTCAAATGCTCAAACACGTTATTAAACAATCCATTCTTGAATGTGACAGAGTGTAAATTTACACATTTCTTCTAACAGTTAACACGGTCAAACTGACACCTTCGAAAAATGGTTTCATGATAAAAAGAGTGAAAAAAAAAATGCTAGAAACAAAACACCTCTAATTTTTTCCTCATTTCCTCGAAAGTAGCTAACAATCATTTCCGGTTGATAATTACTTTTTTTTTTCTTCAAAATTTCGTGATAATGTAAATCATTAAAATGTAAAAAAAATTATTTTAATGATACCTATACTGTTTCAGACTTTACAGACTTGAGATAAATTTTTTGTTAAGACACAAAAAAAAGTAAAATAATCGTGGCTTCAAAAAGGAGTAGATAGATTTGAGATGTTGGGCATGTGCAAATTGAAATTTCTGGAAAAAATTGTAAAATTTTCATCATTAGCTCACAGAAAAACGTTAAAAAAAGGGAAGGTGTGAAGAGAAAATAAGTATGTATGATGATAATTTTAATGAATTTATTTTCAAACTAATTAAATCATTTTTCACGTCTGCCCAATGACGTTTTGCTGATATACGATAATTATTTTTGGTGAAAATTGAAGAGTTATTTGATAAATTAACACAGAAATTTGTAAATTGTTGATTAAACTATCGTGTTGTATGAAATGTATAAATATAATATGCCTTGCCTAATTAAGAGGGTTTCCTCGTGATTTTTTCGATTTAATATAAAACTGAAAGATTTTTAGTCTTATCAGCAGAAAAAGAAAAAAAAAGGGGGGAATTGGAAATAAGAAAATATCGACTGAAATAATTTATTCATTGGATATATTTTATCGTTTTATTTTTTAAATGCGGAGTTGGGTGTTAAATTAAATATAATTTAAAAGAAAGTGTAATTTTTCGCAGACTGTTGGTAGCCAATAAATTGGAAAATTCAGCTTATATAAAAATTTTTAATCTGTCCAAGAATATGTCTGTTTTTGTTAACTATTGCTACATATTATTCTTTTGGTGACACATCAGTATGTAAAGGAGAAAGGGAGTTTGAAAGGGAGTTTGAAATATATAATTACATTGTATCAAAACATTCAAATACCCTGGATCTAATCGAATTAAATATACTGATAAGAAAATTATGTACTTTGTAGGGGTGTGGGGGCACCTTTTTGCGCCGCCATGAAAATTGTCGATATTCTTAATGCTGGTTATTCAGTTTTTTACTCGTAACTCAAGACTTAACTGTGTATCCTACCTATTTCTATGTATAGTCTGTTCCGGAAATTCGAATCTCTTTTTTTTTTAAAGTAATAATCGCAATAAAGTGACTTTATATCGCCGTTATGCAAATATTATATCACTTTAAATAGCACTTTCATTATCCATGAATGTTGAGAATTTTTTGAACTACCACCTCTTCATAATGCATCGAAAATATACGAGTCATGCAGTTATATTCAATCGAGCGAATCGGAAATTATTACAAATTATATTTTATTCTTACTCGAGGAGCTTCGTATAGATAAGCTATATCTTATCGATAATGCAAAAACCTCACCGCATTTAACTCAACCCCTATTCTCATAAATTAATTTGAATCCTGTTATTTCGAATAATTTAATCACCACCAAGTAATATTAAATAAAATTTCACGAAGAGAATTGTTAGTGGTTTCCTGCATTTTTATTCACCTTATCAGGATATGCTACTTTTAAAATGGCAAGTGGATTTGATTTAAACCTGTTCATGGTAGCGTAGATATAAGTATATTGGCTACGGCTACTCAACTTTGTGATTGAAGATGGTGAATTGCTTGCGTGAGATCAGTTATTAGACATATTCTGATAAATCAGTTCATGTATACATTTTAAAATATATTGTTGAAAAAATGTGGAGTGTTTTAAGGTATAGGAGAAAAGTATTTTGGAAATATAACTGATTTCTTCTGGAAGAATTTCTCTTAGACAACAGCTGGCTGTTTTTTTAAAGAAAAATATAACATTGGGAAAAAAGCTGTAGTTGAGATGGCAGCAGCATTACAGTTCTTCATGCATGAGAAAAATAGCAAACAGGAAGTTATGTAAAGGGTCGAGAAGTTGAATTCTTGTTGATAATTTGTTCTAAATATTGAAATTAGCAATTAATCGCTCGTATAATCGATTGGGGATTTGTAATAATCGATCAATCGATTTAAAAAAATCGATTTAGCCCAACACTACAATAGTGGGGAAATGGTTAACGGTAGAATATTCAGTAAAATGACCATTCACAGTAATTGATTTGGGGGGATATGTACGTGTATGTCCACTGTCCAGTAGCCATTTTTCTCTTTATTATAGATTTCTCTAAATTCCCTAAAATAATACATTATCGACTTCTGAATCTCTCTGTTTAGGTGTACACCTCTTATTCTTATTTACATATGTATTATATTACGTATATGTTTGTTTATAAAATTATGTATTTATTTACTTATTTATATTGACATAAAAATGTTACAACATAGAGGTGAAAATGGTGTGTATATTTATTTTACACGCATAAAGTTAGGTTGAATGACTGCAATACATATAATGAGTAAAAACTGTTGGCTATATAATAATTTCCAAAAAAGTCATCTTACTCATGAATATACTCGTATGTTCGACTTCTGTGTAGTGAAGAATTTTCTGAATTTCCATGTATTTTCTTTCATCTTACTCGTGCTCGTTAATTTGCAGCTATAAGAGCGTGAACTTGACCTTTTGACTGGTAGATAGATATTTGTCGAAGGTATAAAACCGTCAAGTTTCTAATTTATTGCACCGTATTATTCAGTTATCCGAATAAACAGTAGAAAATGGTAATTAAAAAATTTGGTTAAAATTAGTTTTTATCAAGATTTTTATTTGTTAACTTACCTATATGACGTATAAATCAACCAACGGAATTGATTTAAAACCAGGAATATTAATAACTTTTTTCAAAGTATGTGGTGTCCGTAAAAACGAATATAAGAGGGCGAGAAAAAAATTATAAGAATTTTACTTCGGGCTATCGTTGAAAGTTGTATAGGTATAGATATATACCTTAGAAATTATGAATAAATTTACATTTCCGTCTATATGTATAGTTTTGAAATAAAACCGCGATGTAAAGTAAAAGAGTTCAACGCTAATTGAGGGTTTTCAGTTCTTATATTATTAAGACATTATATGACGTGAGAAGATATAGGAAATCGTTTTGGAACGCATGTATGGTGCATTTGCTCGCAAAATTTAAACTTATGTGCGAAGTCATTTAAAATTGAATTTTTCAATTCCGCGTTCTTATTTATAAATGACTCAAATTTTTTTTACAAACATCAAAATTTATCGAGTTGTTTTATAAAGGGAATTATATACAAATAAATAAACAAACATACAAACAATTTTCCATGTTGCTGGCAGTTTTATGCATGATATAAGATTTGTTTTGTTTTGTTTGTTTATTTATTTACTTATTTTTTTTACTTTTTCAAACAAAATATTTAATCATTCACGCCAGAAATAGGGGCTTTGTCCTAAAAAATGTCATTTTTTAGCAAAAATGTGAGATGAAAATTAAAAAGAATCACCAGGCATTTTTGAAGTTAAAAATACTATAATTTTCATAAAAGATCATACCGACATTACAAACGAATTTCAGTCAACGTTCCTTTTGCCACTGACATACTGCAGTGTCAATCAACTCTGGCGATCTATCAGTCATAATATTTCTTGACACAGACAATAAGTCGTTTCTGTGGATGATTTGTTCAAGATTTTTCTCGAGAAGCTGAGAGGTTTAGATGAACGAGGGAATAATTTTGTAGTTTAAACCATTATGGGAGGTTAATAAAATTAGACAACCATCGTAAAAACTTTTATGTGTTCATCATTGAAAACAACATCGTTGCGGCCTAAAATTTTGACCGAGTGAGCACGCAAGTTAATTCATTTTATGAAAACACTTCTTCATTTCACATGGAAATTTAATTCACTTTTTAGATGAGTTGACTGTATGTAATTATAATATATATTTTGTGATTATTACTATGCAAGTGGATATTTTTGAATGAGGCAAGGATCGAGCGAATTTTATTCTGTTACTTAAGCAGAGATTTGGGGTCTGGTTTTTACATCAGGTTTTATGAGTTTATGTTTTTGCCTTCATTTATTTTTAGGAATTTTTTAAGTTATCGATAGTGTGATTTTATTTTTCATTCGTTCATTTTTCATTCATTCATTTACTTATATATTTGCTTATTTTCTTACCCTTTTATTCGAATGAAAGTATAGCCTCATCTGAAAAACATGTACCAACAGTGAAAGAAAATTTTAGAGATGCGAATATTAATTTTGCATAGCATTGATAGCTCTCAATTAATAATCATATTATGTTCACCTGAATGTTGACGAAAAATATGTACGTGGTCAGGCGTATATTTCGGTTGCTAGAAAATATTGATTTTAATAACTTGAATGGATTAATGTAAATAATTTTCAGTTTTCGCTTGAACAGTTGCATACATGTAAAAGTGCTATAGGTGAATTATGAAGTCTAATTTTCGCAATTCTTATACCGAAAAGCGAAAAATACTTCAATTGTGTCGTTTTTAGTGGTCTTCGATAGTTTTAAATAAATATGCAACACTTTTTTGCGAAAAAAAAACTATATTAAGTTTTTATGAGGAAATTATATTGACTGCAGTTAATTATGAGATTGGAAAATGGTTTTATCAAGTTTGAAAGTTGAAGTATGGATTACGCTTAATGTTAGTAGCTAAATATCTAGTAGACCCTTTTGATTTTTATTCGTCTTATCATTTTTTCTCGATTTCTTATTTTCGTGTCAGTGTCTGGCAAAAAATTAGAATCCCTCTCCTGAAAATATATTAGGCAAAGTTCGCCTATGGAAATAAAAGGGAGAAGGGAGTAGAAAACTGAGGTCCTTTTGTCATCTTGTATAAACGCATTGTGAGATTGAAAACAGACTCTATAACGGAGACTTTTTGAAGGGTTGTATAATCCTAGTTATTAATTAAATATTGACGGTCATGTATTTGTAAGGTATATCAAGTTCCACTTGTTTGAAAAAGTTTTGAAATAAAACTTCTCTGCGCTCGATGAGTATAAAAGTAAAACGGTCGTGAAGTGAATCACTGAATTATTGACCCGCTCTGTGAGGTATTACGCTCTAATAGATTCATTTTGAGATTTGTTCAGATTTATTTTCATTCGAGTTTCACTTCAACCGTGTGTCCTGCGGTACCCTCCTTTTTCGATAATTTTCAGCTATCGTCTTTTGAAAATAAGAAACGCCAGGCAAAACCTGCAATTATTATCTATGTCCTCGTTTACATTATACTTTTGCTGTTCTTGCTTCAACCAATAAGCGTGAAGAAAAAGTAATTATAGGAATGAACTGCTTCATATACCTAATAGCTGGTTCAAGTAAAGCTGCGTACACACTTGCGCAGTTTGGCCCGAACAAACCCCTGCAATATGCAAAATGGGACCAACGCATCTAACATTTTTCATCATATTTTCACATGACTCTAATTTTGCTTGTTTGGTTTGTTCGACATGTTTACACTATATATTTTAAAATCTCTACACACATTTGAACTGAGAATACCCCAAATGCAGCGTGCATTCTTTTTGATCTTTTCTCGTTTACCGAAAGCTATCCAAAAAAATTTGGCGCTGATTATTATTCGGCCGCACATAGCTCTGCTTATTTTTGCCCATCAAAAAGTATGTTATTGCTCGGTTTGTTCAGGGAAACATGCGCAGGTGTGTACGAAACAAAAGTACATTGTGAATGGAGCTTATATCTATTTTGCGCACCTTTTTATGCAGCTACAACCAAGAGGAAAATGAATTGCAATACTGGCTGCTGCGGATGGTGGTTTTCATGTTGGAAGGACTATTATAATATTATGGTCTTTTGAGATACAGTTATCATTGAATCAACACTCCTATATTTCTTGCCAATCGCTTTTTATGGACCACAAAATGGCGTATTAATTGCAAACTCGAGTCTTTTTCTTGCTGGTTCTCTAATTGTACTCATCAACTGATAATAAATGTATCAATGAACTTACCCTTAGTTGGCGAATGACTCTCAGAAGCGCTATCATCGCTGGTAGGAGTGGCAGTATACTGTCTCTGTCGCTTTCGTTGGCTCGCCGAATCCGCTCGTCCAGCTCCAGCATTGCCACAGCCCATATTCTGCTCTAAATTCCGCTGGTTCTGCAGTATCTGATTGGCGACGCCAAACCGAAGGGTCGCCCCTTGATGGTTGAGAAACGGCGGCAAACCGGCCGCCATAAATCCAGCAGCCAAATTCTGCGGAAATCTGGCGAAATGAGGAAACAAATGGTGCGGTGGCAAAATCGGGTTAGGCTGGAAGCACGGATTGCTGGAAGCATTTCCACTGGCGGCTGCGGCCGCAGCGTACAGTCTTAGAGGTGGAGGTAAAACCCCCGATTCCAACACCATCATCGAAAATGCCGAACAGTTAGCTAGGGTTTACAGGAAATTGAAATAAATGATGAGGGCGCCTTTGAAAGGGGGTTTTGGGGGTTACACGAAAAAAATCACTTCATTTATCTAAGTAAATGTATACCTAGGTGAAAATTGAAAGAGAAATCGTGAATTTACACTTCAACACAAATCACAGCATCGTGGAAGTACAACATGACACTGACGCGGCATATTGTCTGAAAATTATATACAGCAGGCAACACAATTCGCACCCACACTATAGCCTCCAGCGGCCGAAGCAACCGCAAATTCGTACGCATATGATTCCAAAATGGCGCCAAAAAACTGTCGAATTAGCACGAAAATTGCCACTTTCACAGATACGCGCGAGTCACAGCGAATGCGGCGACGCGGGTCTAAACAATTTTTTTGGAAAATTACAAAATTTTTGCTTAGAAATTGAAAAAAATGGGGAAAAAAAAAACAACAAAAAATTATGGCAAAATGTACGTAAGTGAAAATTGTTTTTTCAATTATGGCGACAAGATTCGATCACGCAGGATTATCAGTACTGGCTGGCTATACAGCATTTCCTTCAGTGTGCTCGCACGATTTTTGGCCAGCTGGGAACTGGCTTTGTGATTGGTACCGCCTTTTTCTTCGTATATTCTGTATGGCAGCCCCCCTCCGAAGGTGAATGTGGTGGTACGCCTGAGTGCGAAGGTGCTGCACACAATGTGCGAGGGAAATTAGTGCTACGAATTTCTCTTCAAATGCCTTCCCTGACCCCCGCTTCTCGCTCACTTTATCGTTAATAATGTTGAAACGATTATGGATATAGTTTTTTTTTTTTCTTCTCTCGTGTGGATATAGCCGGTATAATACTTATATGTGCGGAGAGACGAATTTCGTGTGTATATTGGCTTCGTTTTTCATTCGTCGACAGTCGTGCCATAACGCCCGCCCTTTTTCTCATCGACCTTCGGCCCTAATATGCTGCCGTTTCCCGCCCATTTTCTGTGACGTCATCGTGCCAAGTGAGCATCTTGTTTACCCCCGTTTTTAGATTTCTGTCTGTCTTTTTTTCTTTTTTTCTTTTTTTTTTTCGTATTCAATTTTACAAAGAGGGCTCATATCGTCGATTGAATACCGAGGTAATTTTCAGCAGATTTCCCATATTATTTTTGTATGGATTTGATTTTTCCTCTAACAAAAGCTCATTTTGTCGAATGGGTGATCGTTGATTATGTCTCCTTTCCTCGATTTAGTCCATTTCGTTAATTTGGATATTGAGTGATTTTTATGCCAAAAACTTGGTGCATCAGTGGGTTCCTTTTTTGGTGTCTGAAGAGATCGCTGAAAAATGTAGTGGTGTAAAAGAGAATTTTTAAAGAGTAGTACAATATTGATTACACGTTTGTGTTATCAATTAGTAAGAAAAGGAAAGAAAATGAATAGAGGCAGGTGGTTGATTTTAAATTCACATAATATATTCCGTAAAATTACCTCTGAAGGATAATATCACCTTAAATGTATCATTTTATTGGATATACTTGTATTCTGAAAGGTGTAAAATGGAAGTATCTATTGAAGACTTTGCTAAGCAATGGATACTCTATGTTAGCGATTAGATGCTCCCCTTTTATGCTATCAGAGATGTACAAACTCCTCCATCCAGTCCATCATTAGTGAGATTAATTACTATACGTTTGCAGTAATTTCTGCTATAATCTCAAAATTTTTCTCATAAAAATATTTTGTAAAAATTATTATTCATTTTTGTGAGATAGTATAAGGTAAAAGACTACAATCAAAAAATGTTTTATTTGTCGAGTCAGGGGGTGTAGCCAGGGGAGCTCAGCCCCCCTGGCACTCTCGTTCGCCCCCCTAACAAAATTTGCCTCCTGGGGCAAATTACTCCCTTCCCCCTCCTATACTTCGAAAAAAAATGGTAAATAAGGGGCTTGAAAATTAACTGCCCCCCAAGAATCTTATTTGACCCCTATCAGAACACTCTGGCTACATCCCTGTATCAAGTCAAACGAATTCTTGTATCATTCTTCGCAGGATTTAAAATACAACTACGGTAGTTAAATCTAAAATTTTCGAGTGTTTTTGTCTTACTCTTTCTCGCAATTATTGTTCGAACTCCTATGCTGATTTGTTATTATTCATTTTTTCTTTTGTCCCTATTAGTCTTTTCCATTATAAATCTAATTGACTCCAGCGTAAAATTCTGATAATTTCAAGCTCTTCGACCGTAAGCACAAAAGTACCCTCATTATATCTTTACCTTTAATTTTTCATGACTTCTCCTCCTACCACATCCCATTTTATGGTTACACGAAATCAACTGATTTCTCTTAAAATTTCAACCTCGAAATCTCACCTGACTGCATAAGTCTGAACTTCTACTACCGTAAATGGTTTCACCGAATTATTTATATTTATCCTCGTTTTACGAATTATCTGGAAGTGCTGCTTATTGCATAGCTATTCGCCGCAAATATACGAAAATCGCGAAAATCGCGTTGCAAATTGCCGACGCGTTTTCTTCGAATTTAACCGATTTTCGTTGTGAATTTAGTTTAGCGAGGCTATGAATTTCATCTTCCACCCCCTTCCTCTTCGCCGACAATAAATTCGTCTTAAAATACAAGGTAAAATAATTCTGCATATTATAATTTACGCAACAGTTTCCAAGAAGGGAAATAATTTCAAGATTAAAATTTTTTTTTATTGTCAAATAAATGAATGTAATTTTTTCAACAGATGGCTATATATAAATAGAATGAAAAGAATGAGAGAGAACAAAACCAATTTCGCACCGTGCGAAGAAGAAATGCGTTAAATTTATTCAACTAGAATGATTAACTGATAAATGCGTGTTGATTTTAACCCTCGTTCTTTTGTCGATGCGTGCCAAGATTGATGACATCAGATTTTGGAGCAGGCGACGAAAGATGAGAGAGAGCAAGATCTTCTGCGGGTGTTGATTTGGTTGAAATTCGATACGCTGCGCTGGAAGAATGGGGGTGAAATTGAAGGGGCGAACCTTCTGGCATTAACTAAACATGGTGTATTACGATATTATCTGTATATACGCGAAATATAAAATGAATTAAACTTTTGGCTGGTGTAAACAAAAGCTGAGCAGTCCACTCATTTGGGTGTTCGATTATATAAGGGTTGAAGATGATGAGGTTCGCGGAGATTGGTCAACGAATGTTAAAGTTGTTCGTTTCATGATAGGTGCGTAACGTGTAACGCGAGGCAGAGTAAAAGCTAACACATCATCTTTCACACTGAAAAAAAATTAATTGTAATTCATTTTCATGAAAAGAATGGGTCATCTTTGAAGATTGTCGTAGAAATTATGTACCTACTACAAAAATATTGATAAACGTCATAAAATGTAATCATTTTTACTTTTTTTTTTTTTTGCGATTTGTATACTATACAATCTTTGAATACATTTATTTCATACAAAATTGTGAAAATCACTTGATGTTCACTAGTGCAGAGGTTTCAGCTGTATCATTTTAAAAGTATTTCTTGAAAATAATTGGCGTTTTTTTTTCATCTTGAAAGGAAAGGAAAGGAAAGTACAGTTGTAAGATAATATATGGATGTGAGATTTGAGCTCTGAAGAGGGTATCAGTATACTTTTACTTAGTCTATTGACTATCCTATGATCTACGTGTCGCAAGTTGAATATCCGTTTTATAGAAATTAATTTATAGAAATTTAGCTTAAACTCAACATGCATATATGTGCTTTTTGAATATTCATTTGAGTTGAATGACTTTGACCCGGTTTAGAAAATTTTCTACCGTAGTTTTAAATTTGTTATCATCAAAATAAACCATCTTAAACACAACCACAATATTATATACTCGTATACTTGTAATTAGTGTATATAGGAATTAGAACAAAACTTTTTCAATTATTTAAAAACCAACCACTGTGGGTGGAGGCACCAAATTTGCATGAGAAGGAAGCGGTAACCTGTATAGCTGTAAATGCGAACCGTAAAAATCGTTTCCCCAGTGTTACCAAGGAGGAAAGAAAAATCTGAATTTATTTCTGATGCAGATTCTGAGAGTGATCCGTTTTACCCTACTCCTGTCTTGGTGTTTTTGAAATAAAACGCGAGGGTTCCAGTATTTTTGATTTTTTAATTTTCTTAGAAGGCGATCCGGTTTACCTATCGAGTATGTAATTGGTTTTATAGCTGTGAAAAATAATTCACTGAAAGAAAACTGCTTATAGTACGTTTTATATCCACTTATTGCGCATACTCTAATCGGCTATGAACCAAAAAGCTTTTTGGAGGCGTTTGACCCCAACCTCTTGAGCCTTTTTCTCTTAAATTCTTGACAAAATTGAGCTTATATAGTTTACAATTTGACGTCGTAAATTTTATTTATCGTCGCTTATAACTTCGTGACATCGTCGACTTAAGCGCTCGTCGAAAGCGGCGAAGCCCGCGTATAAAAAACGACAAAATCTGAAGGAAGCAAAAAAAAAAAAAGAAGAAGTATAAGGCATGAAAATATGGGGGTTTTGTACTTATTATTATTTATTTCGCCATAATGTCGTAGAAAATTGTGCTTTTCTTATACTCACCGCCCCATTCGTACTTCTTATATATACTTCTCTCTTCAACGGGGATAAAGTCGGATTCGGTTGGTATGGTCGGATTGAAATGGTGCTCGTACAAAGTACCATATCCTGCAAAATATCCTGTGAAAAAGTCGTCTCAACTATTGCTGCCGCAACCATTACCGCAATCGTTCATGCATGAAAAGTTATATTCGCTCGCATCGTTGCCTATCTTTTTCTAAGCCCCCATTCTACGTCTGCGGCCCCTCCGTTTTCTTATATATAAAACGAAGAAAATAAAAATCCAAAAGCGGGAGTGTATGCGGGGAAAGGAGTATAAAGGTATGGAGAGAACTTCCCCAAAAAAGTAACACAGCCCATCTCTACCCTCTTTGTGCCATGCCAGTATTTTTCTTATATGTATATACTTTATAAAATATGGATTTTTATAACGTGATTTAAATTTTTATTAGCTCAAATTCTTTTCTTCTTATGCTATACTTAGCGGACAAATTGAGAATTATGGATTTGAAGAAATAATATAGGGTATAAATTATATGTACAAAAATTAGTCTACTCAGTAGTGGATATAGGTAGAGCAAAAGGAACCTATTTTTGGACCTGTCATATATAGTCAAAGAATTGAATTTGGTCTCACCAGATATAGACAATCTCTCCTCTATCTAATCTGATGCAATAGCAGGCTTTCTAAAGCAATATGTATGACTCCAAAAAACCATATGCTTGACTACAAAATCCAAAACTCGTTCAGCCGATCAGCTATGCATTCAATTTTTCAAGTCCATCTTGCATGCGTGTTAGTGTACTTGTGAGTTCGTATTTATAAAAGTAAAAACCAAAAATTGGTCTGTTATTTTCCATCATAAAATGGATTTTTTTCTTTATCAAAAAATATAAATACAATAAGGTGCAAATAGAACTAAGGTCTGTTCTGATTATGTAACTAGCAAAGTTATATTCAGATTTCATAAACTGCAATAATTGCGGTGTATTGGATACAGATTACATTACTTTACGGTGTCTATCAAAGTAATTTTAGAAGATAGATGAAATTATAATAATTCAAATAAATGTTTTTAGTAATGCTTAATTAAACCTTTGCGTTTGCTAGAAATTTTCTCTTCTTCAGCTCTTTTTCACATATGCTTTAAACATGATTTTTTTTTTGTGGTTAATTCTCCTTGAAATCCGTTTATATGAGAGAATTAATCTATAGATAAGTAATTATAATTTACCTATATAGTTTAAAAGATTCCATTGATATCCATTATAACTTGTCGATAATTAGCATTTTGTTTGCAATAGTTAATATTTCATAGAAGATCTAATGAAAGAGGTTTATTATCAAGTATAGCAGTATGTAGATGAGAGAAACTTGTTGTTTTATAAGACCGCCCTTATTTAAAAGAGAACATTAAAAATTAATAGTGCTGAATAATTTGGTGTTATTTTATACGCGAGGAAATCGATATATGTTTCTAAGAAATTTCTAATAGTTCAATACTGAGAACAAACAATTCAAATTAGCCATATAGAGCCGTATAGTTGCGCAAAAAATGGCGATTGTATATATATGGATGAAATAAAGATTATAACTGATGAAATTCTAATGAGGAATAGATTACTTAATGTAACTAATCTAAGATGGTTGTTCAATAAAAAAAATAGTCAATAAAAATTAATGATATACTTTTACCTATATCTCGTATTTTGAAAAGATGGTACTAATACTTTTTTTCGGATGTTCTAATTTAATGATTTCACAAGAAATTCGTATCTAATGAGTTGACTTTGAAACCTCAGAAGTTCGGTTTATTTCATTTTTTTAAAGGAGTAGGGGTTGTGAAGATGGTGATTTTTATCCCTATAGTAACCCTCTTTAATCATAAATAAAGGAGAAGATATGAACAATGAACATTTTGTTTGAAGTCGTTATAAACGATTTTGAATTTTTCAAAAATTCGTCCTTTTTTTTTCCTGTTTCAACTCGAATATGAAAAATCTGGGTGAAAAAATAAAAACTAGCCAATTTTAGTGATTTAACCAAACTTTTTCACTGATGGCTATCTATCTCTTGAAAATCACCCTACGAAAAAAAAATTATTTTTTCAAGATATTTGTATTCGCCTCACATTATTCGATCAATTATTTTCAAAATCATAGATAATCAGAGAAGAAGGGATATTCTCTCAAACCACGGTATTTGTTAAATCAATTTTTACTGGAAATTTGTTTTAGTCTCAAACTGCATGCCTCACTCTATACATGCAACCTGTCTATATAGGAAAAAAAACTATATTATGGTCCCTATATAGCCATTCCAACATGTGCAGGTTTGCCTTTGGCACATTCTTCGATTCCACCTCCCCACAGTAGTTTTCGTATCTGTTTGCGCACATAAACTCGACTTGTCTTATGAATTTATAAAACGAATATACGCTACTTTCGCTGAAAGAAGCTTTCTCTAGAAGAAGGGATGAGGAAGCGTGGAGAGAAGAAAAAAGTTTGAATGTCAAGTAAAACCAAGTCGAACTCTCGCCTGGAAAGAAAAAAAAGAAGGAAAAGATAAAATAAAAGTGGAAAACATATCGCACAATATTACCGTATTTATGTTCGCGTTTGTTTACCAACGAAAATGAATTTCAAGCAAAGAGCGCAATGTATAAAGAGAATAAAAAAGAAATATAGAGGTTAAGAAAAAAAAAAAAACCACTAACTCAGAGTAGAGAGACACGAGGATAGGCGGTTGAAAAAGAAAATCTATGACACCAAAAAAAAAAAAGTGGAAAGGGGCTGGTAAGCATCTCAAAAAAGAAAAGAAAGAAAAAAAAAAGTTGCGCAGGGCAATTTTATAAAGCGACTACCACCATACCTACATAAATTACCAGATTTTGAGAGAGAGAAGAACACGTAAAAAAAAAAGACCAGAAAATCTTGTTTTCCAAGCAGCATGATTTAAATTAACTTGGTCTAAACGTACACCTTGTGAAAAAGTGGAAACTTATCGCAGGAAAATCACGCCCTGCGCCAGTTTGTTATCATTAATGCTGTTGCAAAATGAAAAGATATGCCACTTTCGTCTCGTCGTTTTGCTTACAGAGCAAAGTATTGTAAGAGAAAATGGATGGGCAGAACACGCAATTTAGGGGTGTACTTACGTTAAAATTGCTTTTTCCGTTTTTCATCGTTGATTTTGTTGTTGTTGTTGTTGTGTTTTTTTTTACAACATTTTCTTTTTTGCTCTTTTGGCTCCCCCTCAGCCACATTTTTTATTTATTTATTTATCGTTTTGCGAGAAATGAAGCTCGTTTATAACCTGAAATTACTCCTCTAAGAACATGCTTTTTATTTTCTTCGTTTCTTTTTCCATTTTCCGTGATTTTTTTTTTGTTTGTAAATTCATTTTCCAACGAATTTATTATATTATACTTTATTTTTTTATTTATTATTTTTTCAAAATGACGTTATTCGCGTTTGGTAATTTTGTAGGGTATACGTTTTTTTGTCATTATTTATAGAGCCTATATGAATGGAATGCATTGGAGTACCTAGGTAAAATATGTGAAGTAAAGGATTCAGCCGATTTCTGTACACGTGTTATAAATTAATCGGCTGTTTGCTAGAAGGTCCTATTTACAGATGAGATTTTTTTGCGATCTTTTAATGAATTTGGATTCGTTAATAATTGTAGGATTAGTAATTTTTTTCATTTCGTGATAATTGCTCCGTTTTATTTTGCTGTTGACTATTTTTAGAATAGATGTGGATGTCGTCTGAGTAAGCTTATATGCCCTAATATTATTTATTTATCTATTTATTTGTTGTGAAATGTGACACAAATGTCTCAAAAATTCAACCAATCAGGAATCAGTGGCACTTTCGTGACACTGATGTGATTCCATTTTTCTCCGGTGGAAAAATTATAGGTCACATTAGTGTCTGAAAAGTGCCACTGCTACCTGATTGGTTGAATTTTTGTACACATCTGTGTCACAAAAGTGCCATTGCTTCCTGATTGGTTGAATTTTTTTACTCATCTGTGTCTCAAAAGTGCCATTGCTTCCTGATTGGTTGAATATTTTTACTCATCTGTGTCACAAAAGTGCCACTGCTTCCTGATTGGTTGAATTTTTGCCACACCTGTGTTACAATTCACGTCACATTTCTCCTCCAGAATTTGTATATCACATTGCAGATCGGGACACAATTATTTACACAGGCTTTATGGGCAATTCAATAATTTGCACATTATGAAACTCTGACTAAGGGTGAGAATGAGCCCAAATTCAGCACAATTTATCCGCCTATAGCTATTTGTCTTAAAATGCCAAAGTGGCAAGACGGGTGGGAACCGGTAGGTCAAATCTTCTACGTCCCTTAATTTGTCTATGCGGATTGATCATACAGGTAAATTCTGTAAATAGTTACGGCGTCTTTCCTTTTGACCATTATTCCTCGAGATAAATGGTACCTACATATGAGCTGCGCAATGAACATTCAAGTTGAATTACTTCTGAGAAGGTAAAACGTGATTTGTATTGAAATTACCCTCAGTTTATTTTATTTCACCGCCTATATAAAGCTTCGTCGTACATGCGTTTACCGCAATAATATTATAGAAAAAAACGAGGGTGAAAATGGATTCTCCATCTGCGGAATTTTTTTTAGAGTATATATACTCTCTTCGTTTCTTTCGCAATTGCTTTTCTGTTGAACTATTTTCTTGCTCATATCGATAGAACACTCGCTATATACAACACAATACAGCGTTTATGATTTTCCTATGAATATAAATGTATCATTATATGGTGGAAAAATCGTTTCGTCCGAATATTGTTTCTCGCATTTTATAACAACAGCTACAAAAACAACTGAGAGACTTTCCTCTTTTTACTTTACGTATTTGAAAATCCAATAAGTTGTTATCAGTTTTCTTTCTTTTTAACACGAAATGGAAAAATAAACCTGAATATAACGTCCGGAAATTCGACTTTTTCGAGTCCAATAAGCGTATGGCTGGTGGCCAGGTGCGGGGGCAAGAAAAATATTAAATAATATATGAACATCCCGAAAATTGATACAGCAGAAGAAATATACTTGTAGGATACAGTTTAGTTTTTAGAATATATTTTCATTATAGACTCAAATTTTTTCTCATGTTTTTACTGCTTTTGCATGTATTTCTGGATTTTTAAAGATGCGATTTCTTTATGGGAGACGTGTATAGTTGAAAACTTGTCCGTATGTCAGTGCGTCCGTTCGTTGACTATTCGCTATCTATGACTTAGATTAACTCCGTAGACTATTTGTTTGGGCGTAGACTATATGTATATATCCTGCACAGACTATCTAGATTGTTGACTATATAAATTCGTCAAAGGTACAAACAAAACCACAAAGATGACGTCATCATGAGATATTATTAGGACATCATTACGGGTCATGTGAACTATCTATCGTCTGTTCACGTTAAAAGTTCCATGACGTCATAAAGATTTGACGAAAGCGATTGATTGAAACACGGTGGTATTCAAAAATACTTTTTTCTCATTCATTGAAGCATTGGGGACGTCATAGAACTAAAACTTGAACAGACCATAAGATTTATTCGATTTGCCACAGCTCTGTGTCAAAAGGTCTGCACTCCAAACACTATTACAGTGTTAACTCTAATCTAACTCCAAGCCCCAAAAGTGAATGTTTTGTGGGTTTACAAAAATGTTGCTTTAAATCAAACTCTGTATAAAATTAACAAACACCCAAAACAAAAGCACCGGGGAACCTTTAACCCGACACTTCATATCCTGCTCTTGAGTCAAATATGAATTTTTGACTCCATTGTCAAGATCCAACCGAATTCGAGGGCCGGGTGTACAATCAGAGCTTAAGTGGGGCCAAAACAAAAACCAGGTTCAACTTGAAAAAATAGGGTGTACAATGCGAGTTCAAAAGTTAATGGAGGCTTGAACCCGATTCAAGTTAAGCCGAGGCCATTGGAGGGTTGACGCGAATTTAGCTAAAAACTGAGAGGAATTCTATTGTGTTCTCACAGGTTGGGTAAACTGTATACTGCAAAGTTCAGTTTTTTTATCAATGTATCTGGATTTTGCGCTGGTAGTTTGGGCTCACTGCGATAACGCACGACACAAAATAGACAACCACAGATGCGAATAATCAGAATTCCCATTATTTTGTTGCTTCGTCAGTTGTTTTTTGGGTTTAGCCGAACCAGTTGACTTTTTTTGTTTGTACACCCTACTTTTGCTTAAACCTTGATTCTGAATTTAAGTTTGGTTTTGTTGAGAGGAAGCTTGAGTGATGATTGTACCCCCGGCCCTCGAGGTTGACTCAAATAAAGTCGAACGCCTGTGTGCATTTGAATGTTACATTTTTGTAAAAATGGAAATAGGTAATTTTTTATTCAATGTTCTATATAGAGTATTTACTGTTATCATTTTTGTTTTATTCATTGAAAAGTGAGTTCAGCTTTTGTTTTTCCACCAAAATCATAATAATATATCCATAATTCTATGTCAGACGCGTCGAAGTGAATGTTTGCATTTTCTCGGAATCTGTAACAAATTGTAAAACGTTTCCTAATTTTTTTCCTTCTTTTTCGAGGGGTCAGAGTTTAATGTATAATAATTACTAATTTTATTTTTCGTGAAATCCATCAAAATGTTATTCTATCAAAAGTGCCGATAAAGTAGGTATTTTATATTCACCTTCTCGGAAAACAACGTTTCTAAGAAGTAAATTACTTTAACTCGTTCAAGTACAATATATAGGTAGCTTAATCTATGAAATTTTTCATTAATTAAAAGACCGCCGTAATTCTTTATCTCTTGCTGCGTCTTTTTTAACCGAACCGAATTATCAGGTATTTCACTTTTCTGGCCCTGATTTATAAACAAAATATATAATATTATATATATCAATAGTATATAGGTATATAATATGTACGTAGGTACAAAAAGTTTCATTGATTCGATTCGTTTTTGACTTCTGATTTTTTTAATAAACATGCTAAATTAATAAGTAAGTATACCTATTGAATGAATTAGAGCGATTTATTAATAAAGAAGATATCTGAATTTCTGATAAGACCGGAAATTAAATGTGATAAGTTATTTTATCTTTGTCGAAATTTTATGCATTGGCTTTTGTGAGCCAATGAGGAGGTGGAGAAGCTATAAGAGTATACTTATATAGCCAGTGTAAGAATATATGCAACATTTTTTTTTTTTAATTGATTCGCTAAGAGCGAGGATGCGCGTGTTGTCATACATTTGTATGAATTTTTTTTTCTCACTGAGAATTATATTTCCATGTTTTCCCTCTTCTCAAGATCGAAGCATACTCATCTAAAATGTTGATTTATTTGAAATAAAAAAGAAGAAATTAAGTAATTTCAGGTACTTTTCTGTATAGTTTTCTTTGGATTTGTTCGCCCATTTATTACATCAATATGTGCATATTTATTCATCAGACACGTACACTCTTGGAAAATTTGTTAAAAATGAGTTCCTATATACTTTATTGTGGAGTTATCTAAAATGAAATTTCTCTGTTTCTCAAGAAGAATTATTAAGCTTTTATATTCCTATATACCTATAATTGAATACGCAATAGCCAGAAAATGAATTTTTCTCCTCCGTTATAATTGGAGTAAAATAAAAAATGGTTATTTTACGTGAGTGTGTGAGTGTCTAGTGTGTTCCCTACACATCGTTATTTTATTTCATCAATAAATTCATTATTGGACCATTCTAAGAACACATTATTATATAGTTGTTATTGTTCCAAATTTATTTTATCGCCTTATTAAAATGTGATTCTTAGAACAGCTGCCGCCAACAATTTAATTCATGAATTTCAATAAATCTTGTACATGTTTTTTTCTCTTCTTCTCAGCAAATGGTCAAAAAGTGATATTTTTCCTAGAAAATTCCAACTTGAACCGATAAATTGTAAATATAATGTAATAAAATGCACGATACGAATAATCACTTTCGTTTCAATTCCTGTTAAAGCTATAGACTTATTTGTACTCAACAATTGGTGATTGAAATTTGGATTCAGCGCGAAAAATTACTCAAATTTCACTCCAATCCCACTCGAATTTCGCCCAATCCCGCTCTAGTTTTAACCAAATTTCGTGTTATCATGAAATAAATAAATGAAAATTGAGCTTCGTTCTGAAATATTGTATAGAAGTGTAGAATAGAATTCACAGTTCTCGAAAATGTTTTCATCATTAGCAGTGAAATTAAAACTCTTATCAAAAAGATTTTTATACTTACATCATTCGATTCGGTCATTCGTTCTCGGTTGGTGCCGAATCGGTGTGAATGTAGTAGGTACAATCCCTGGTAGCGCGGTAGCGCCGGCCGCCGGAATAAAAAGTTTTTGTTTTCATTTGATTTCCCCAGATTTGATCAACAGATTCCAGGCGTAAATATTATTGGCTGCCATAATATTTCGAAATTTATCAACGTAAACTGAACAGGAATAACTATTGAGGAAATTTTATCAATTTATTATACATCACACTGTTTTTAGTTTTATCAATTTAGATAGCCCATTATTTTGAAATTTCGATTGAGTTGCTTGTATATTATAGAAGCTGAAAATAATACTAATGCGATTTACATCTGTTATCCATGATGCATATTTCTGATCTGTATAGAAAGCTACTGTGATGATAATTTTCATAGTAAAATTAATCGCGTTGAGTTTCATTTATCAGTGTGGAATGTCATAATGAGTTCGTACTACTTTACAAAAAGTGTATTTTAAAGACGTATGATGAAAAACACCTGAGTGATTGATTTTTGTGATAATTAATTTTGCTTTGCGGTATTTTCGTTGTGGACGAAATTTGCTGATTTCTGACTGGACAGAAACATAAATAGGTTCGCCTCGAAGTAAGTATACATTGAAACGCTAAATTAACTATAGGTATATTCAGATCAATATTTTCCATGTTCACTTATATAGTTCCAGGTCGATTTACATGTGTAGTAAACAATTCGACTCTTCTGAAATACGAGTGACGAGTAGACTATGCCATGGAAGAGGAAACTACTATTAGAAATAAGTTGAAAAAATTAGCTTTATCTGTGGCACGACAGGTGAGTGTTTATCTATAAACATTTCGTATTTTTCATGAAGGTGTCAATTTTAAGACGGTTAGTCAGTTTTTGATTTTTTTTTAAATGAAAAGCATGTCTCTATACCATCAACCTGTTCGGTTTAGTTTTATATTCGATAAAACAAAGAATTTTACGATCTTGCCCATGAATCTCTGAAAGGATTTGCTCCGATTCGACTAGGAAATGGATTCGTAAAAGCCTTGTAAGAAGTACATATATATACACCTATATAGTTACGTTTTATATGATTCGCAGTGATTTACATTATTTTACATCATTATTACTGTGTACGAGTATATTTACAGTTTTTGTAGAAAATTATGGAAAAAACTTATTAAAGATGAATTCTTTTTACCATAGACATTTAGTCGAAATTTTGTACATCCATGTGTGTTCCACGTTACCGTATGATGACGACATATGTCAGCTTATTGATGACGTCATCATACATAAATTGAGTCCCTTAGTCGATTTTGTGCGTGCCCTTGTGTGTCCAGTGTTATCATATGATGACGTACAAAACTTTTTTTGCTCCCAAATTGAGGTACAAAATGAGCTATAAAATGAGCTACAAATCGAATCCAGTATTTTATATACTTACCTAATAACATGCTTCAAGTTTGATTTGAAAAAAATTTTTTTTTTTTCAAGAAAAGTTAACGAATCTGTTTTATAACATACCTACTCGTATAATTGATGTAAAAGAGAATTCATCTTCTCCTTCACTACTCTTCATGAGGGTTACAGATGTTTTATTTATTCAGGAACAACCCTATGACTACTGCAGTGTTTGAAAATTTATCGATATCTGAGTTATTGATAGGGTATCGCGATAAGTTTTCTTGATAACGATAGTTGCCAAAAGCTCTATAAAAATCGTAGTTTTACATGAAAAACTGACTTAAAATCGTTCGTGCAAAAAAAGCCACGTGTTAAAAAGTTATCCACGTGCTTATTGATAGTTCTATCGATAACTGGGAAGAAGTTATCGATAAGTGAAATGTTCGTTATTTCCCATCACAACTGACACTGGCTACAAGTTATGAAGAAAGAGACGAGCGAGAGACTAATTTGCAGATGAGACTTGGGGAAGTAGGGCCAATTTTGAGGAAATGTTTTTAATCCAAACCTATGGAGAAAAAAAATTACAGAAAGCGTTGTCATTAATATTACTCGTATTATAATTTTGTGTTTTTTTTTTTTTTTTTGGTTCCTTCATTCATTTGACCGATGATTTTTGGTTACGAATTTCTAATTTTTCTTTTTTCATTTTCTAGTTTTATTGCTTCTGTAGTGTCATGCTATTTCCTGTTTATACAATAATTTATGACACTATATCGACTGATATAGCTGCTACTGTTAAAGATGGAACGAACTTGGTAGAAAAAGAGCAGGAAGAATTTATTGTATTTGTCAGTAAGAATCAAATTTTCCTGGTCAATTTTAGCATTTACGAGTATATAAATATATTATACTTTACTGAAAAATGTTGATACCATTTTATATATGTGACCCGCAAGCGGAAAGGGACCACAAGTAAGAAATTTTCATTTTCATTGTATGGCCATTTTAGAAAGTAGGACAAAGTCCCATTAATATGAAACCAGAACGACGCCCGTACCTATAAAATTCATAGTTTTATGACTATTTGAACTTTAATTTAAGAAAAATTGTATTTTGAAAAAAAGGGGTTTAAAGAAAATCAAACAAAATTTACTGTATTTAATTTTTTTAAAGTATAATTTATATCTTCACTGAACCCAATAAGCTCGAGGGTACAGGGGCGTATCTAGACTGACCTCAAGGGGGGAAGGTTCATCATTATGACGATACACCCTCCCCTCTCCCATAAAACAGTTGGAAAATCGAGAAAATCAAAAACATTTTCCAGCTGTTTCAAGGCAGTTTTACCCCACTTCCGAGCCGAGTTCAACTTTCTACTTTTGGAACAGGCAAGGTTATATGTTTCACCACCAGAAGCCGCCATAAAACAATTTTCGTTAATTTTGACCTGATCTCATATTTTTTCGTCTAGCGTAAAATTTTGTTTTCCGACTTATGGTCCTTTTCCGCTTGGCGGGTCATAGTTCTGCGTAATTATATTATGTTTGTTACGAGGGTATTTGATCTGAAAGGACAAATCTTTTACAATATACTAACTTATAATTTCTTCTTTATGAACGCTGAGCCTGAGAACCAGAATAATTCATATCCAAATTCTAAGTTTTGATGTATTCACATTAGTTGCAAAGCTTTCAAAATACAATCGTTTTTTGTATTTTTGATAATCATGGTTTTGATTTTCAGTATAAAATGCTGACGACGATGTTAACACATCAAAAAGCATTAACAAAACCAATTTTCGAGCCTTAAATAGCAGCATTAGTACAATAACATGTGACTCCATAATGGTATCGACATTTCAGATTTTTTGAATACTAGTTAATTTTTTCAGCATGTATTAGAAATCTATTCATTTTGTGATATGATTCGCATGTAGGTATATAATTCAATAATTTTTCCTTTTCAGGAGATTCTTCAATATTCTCTGTAATTGGGCTTGCAATTGGTGGAACTCTGCTGCGTTTGATTGGAAGAAAGTATACGGTTATTGTGGCGAACCTATTACATCTAGGGCTTTTATTATATTCATATTTATATGGCATAGAGAATTATTACCCGTACAAAATGTCGATGATACATTCTCTTCTAAAAGAGATCGGCCACGTGGCATTTTATATATATTTGGCTGAAATCACTAGCCCGAAATTTCGGGCATTTTTCATGGGATTATATTATTTTTATCAAGCCTCCATCGATGAAGAAATATCAGCTGCTTTGGACGAGCGACGAATGAATCGCATGCTGCGAAATTGTGCTGTACTAGCAACTTTTACTTCTGTGTTCGCCGTGTTCGTTCCAGAAACACCATTTTGGTTAGCTTTAAAAAGTAAATCAGATAAAGCCGAAGAAATTTTCACTTGGATCAGAGCCGGTAATTCTGGTAGATCTGAATTCAATCAGATGCTTACCCAGGCAAAAAATATCCAAAGTAAAGGAGTTATGAAATTTATCAAGTCTCGAACTTTTGCAATTGCTATGATATTCACCAGTTTCATTGTCATCTGTGCTTTTAATCCCTGCTCTGTGATAGAGGTAATCTTCAATGATTCTTACTTTCCGGAAGGCAGCACACCAAATGAAGAGCAGATGTCAGAACTTAATGAAGTGATGAAAGCACCGGCTAATTACCTAAAGCGAAACGAATTTTATGGTCGGTTAATATTCCTTATAGTTCAGTTTGCGGTACCTAGAAAAGTTATTCTTTTTGTATCATACATACTTGGTGTCCTTATAATTTCGGCAATAAAACTGACGATTGGCCATGCAGATGCATATCTCTTGTCACTATTCTTATCATGCTGTTCCTTGACGCCAAATTTGGGAATGACACCATTGTTAATGATTTTATCTGTAGAAGTGAGTATATTTGCTGCCTCAGAAAATATGACGTATTTATTTTGTGTGATACGCTTAGTAGGTACTCTGTTCTCAGTATGATGGCTGGTTACTCTGCGAAAACGTTGCGCCGAATAACTCTTTATTATAGCCTCGTTCGCACGCTACCAGTCCTGGTAGTACTGGGCCAGTGCTGGGCAAAATATGCCAGAGAACTGTTCGAACGCTTTTCTGATTAACAATTTATCTGTTTGAACGCAAGCAGGAAGTTTACAGGTAACAGTTCCTAGTCATAATTCGCCAGGAGCTTAAATAGGTCCTGGTAGCAGACCAGGAAGAATTGAAATAAGGTCACCCGGGGTAAGTGAGAACGCAAAATTCACTAATTGCACTTTGATTCCTTATAACTCGAGAACAAATTGACTCAGTGCTCTCCAATTTTGTGGTCAGTTACTTGACACTCTTTATAATAAGTATGCTGATTTACAGCCTCGTACCTTCTTTCAGTTTTTTTTTTTATTTTAAAAAAAGTTGAGTTGGTGTTCTCACTTTTCTGTACCACGGGGTAAGTGAGAACATTGGATGGGGCAAGTGAGAACGCAAGGAACATTCTATATTGAACAACTGCAAAAATAATCTGGGGCAAGTGAAAACAATTAGTATTAAATTGTCACCATTTTAGATCAATTTTTTTTTTTTTACATCAAAATATCGGCAATATTGAAACATTATTGTTTTCAAACAATTAATATTAAATTTTCACCATTTTAGACGATTTAAAATTTTTTTTTTGCTTTTTCAAATTTACATATAAATTTCAAGTTCTCACTTGCCCCGTTCTCACTTCCCCAGGCTAACATTTATTAAGGGAAATTGAGAACGCAACTGTATTTGTGTGATAAAAAACATTTTAAATCCCAAATCCACATATGTTGCATTTATTGGTACGTAAATGATGTACTTACTGTGTGAAGTTCATATATTTCCTCAAACAAGTTGACTGAATTTGCAAATTTTCAAATTTGAAATAAATTTCAAACGTAATTTGATAACTCACAATTTTACTGTCACAAAATAAAGTGTGTTATAACAACTGGATCGCGCATATATCATGCTAGTTGTTTGCATTGGGTTAGTTTCTAACACTTCTTCTCATAGGTAGCGCTTCAATATATGTACGTTATTCGGCTGATTCGTACAGGGTTCTCACTTACCCCGGATTCTCACTTACCCCGGGTGACCTTACCTCAAAGTTGCTTATCTTGAAAATTTTAATCATTTATCAGTGTGGGTATTTTGACAATTTCGAATTTTCAAAAGTTTTATGAATAAAATTAAAGAGTTGACTGAATTTCGTAAATTTAATAATCAAATATAAAGCCGGCTACACACTATTCCATTTTTCCTGTTTCCAGTTTCGTGTTTCCTTGTTTTCACTTGTTTCCATGATAGTGTGTAGACGTTTTTCGCCGATAAATGTTTCGTGGAAACAAGCTGTTTCGTGTTTCGTCTGCTTTTTCCCCAAGAGCGGTTTTTTGACGAAACACAAAGGGTTTTTTCGTGGAAAAATTTTTTTTCCACATATAGTGTGGAGCGTTTCGCCTTTATTTCGCCTTGTTTCGTCCTTTTCACCCTGTTTCGCTGGTCTTTCTCCACTGGTTTACTTGAATACTTTCTTTTGGAATTGCATCTCAAGCCGGTATGAGGTGCTTTGTGCGAATTCCCGATGCGATGGGCAAAAAATGAGAAAATGATCCAGAAAGTGAGAATTTTATCCGTTGTCAGTCCGTTTTTATTTTCGACCATCGGATCTGAAAATTTGCAGATATTTTTGTCATCTTGATTATTTTTCCAAATCCGTTTGTAAAACGGATTTCCTGATTATAATCGGTGATAATTTTTTGGCAATTTTTCTAAATCCGTTTGTGAAACGGTTTCACGGATTATAACCCGGGCCAACAAATATCATAGAACAGCCTTCACGGAAAATAATCCGAATTCATTTCCGGCAAGACTGATTACAATCCGTTCGAAATCCGTTTTAGAAGCCGGAAAACAGGAAAATTCCGGGTTATAATCCAGAAACGGATTATAACCCGGAATAAAACGGATCCGTTTTCAAAATATTTTGCCCATAGGGTTGAAGCATTGAGAATACTCTCAACACCCTGAAAACCACATCCAGCAGTCAACACTCTGTTTCCTCAACTGAAAAGGTGGAAAATGGTAATTGGTGAAACAGTATTGAGGAAACATGAAACAGAGTGAAACAAGAATAGTGTGGACAGCCCTGTTTCATCGATTTAGAGGAAACAGGAAACAGATTTTGGAAACAGTTGGAAACAAGGAAACAGCAAAACAGGAAAATGGAAACAGGAAAAATGGAATAGTGTGTAGCCGGCTTAAAAGATAAAGAGTATTTCGTATTTATGGGAAATATTGAAGACGTTACTTAGTTTAATTTCAAGTATATTATAGAAAAGAACGAGTTAGATATTTTCTTCATAAATATTTGAGAGAAATTTTGGTTGGTTCATTTCGTAGAAAATGTTGGATATGCCAGAAAATTGTTCGAACGCTTCCATTTTTCTGCGCCAAAACTGGGCCAGTTTACAGACCAGCTGGAAACCTGCACTTACAGTTGCCTGGTAGCGTGCGAACTAAGCTATTATCAGTTTTGATCATTGTCATGATGCACATTGAGTTATTGTTTCTGGCAACATCGCAAAGCATTCAACAAATCTGCTGATTGGTTAATACGAGAGTTCAAGTTTCTTCACCAGCCATTATGTATTTGGAACAGAGGTACAGGGTGTTCCATATTTTTAAATTCTGAATTTTTTACCTCCCACCCGGCAGAATGGTTTCATTTTATAAGAAAAATAATCCATGAAAATTTCAACCTTCTAGGTTGAAGAAAAAAAGGGATACCCCAAGGGGTTGAAAATCCGTAATGCAAAAATTAACATAATTATATTCTTTTTGATATACTTACCTAATTATATCCTTTTTTAATGCTTTTATTTAACTACAACACGGAGCAGAAATTAGAGTTTATGTAACGAACTGGAATCTGGCGTGCGCATGAAGATAAAAGCATTTATCTAAAAACGTTAACGTTTCTTAATTTATATAATATTGTTACCTCTTATTTTTCCTAAATTAGGCTTAAATAGTTCCTGAAATACATGAAGGCTTGAAAAATGAATATATTTCTTTCACCAACCTCCATCCATAACGTTTTTATTTTATTTTCCTTGTTTCAGTTATATCCAACTGCTTTGCGCGAAATTGGTGTAGCTTCTACTGCTATTTTATTCCTTGTGAGCAGATATTTATCCAAAATTTTTTATGAAAGAGCACAAGATGGTATTCCTCGTGAATTTGTGGATCGAGAATGGAATTTTTTCATTTTTTTTGCATCGCTAATTGGAATGCCTTTTTTGCTATTATTTATGCCAGAAACGAAGGACATCAATATGTATGAGTTGAATGAACTCAAATTAAGTTTAACTTCACGAACTCCCGGTGAAGGGGCCAAAGGTGAAAGGACTGCGGCTGGATTAAAAACATAGCTTAAAATTATTTTGAATCTCTTATTTATAACTTACCAAACGGTAAACTGTTTAATTCTAAAGTAAAGATAAATGTTTTACCTGAATTGTTTCGTGTCATTGAAAGGCTGCGGGTTGAAATACAAATAGCATAAATATCTCCACCCTCTTTTTATCGAGAGTCATTATATTTTCATTTTCGTTCTTTCGTCGAATCGTTCAGTAGGAAAATTGCCTCATTTTCTTATATGCACCAAACATTAAGTATATCGTCACTTTAAAGTAGAAATGTGTCGTACCCAAAATTTTTCAAAATAACATTTCTGTGTTTTCACTCGTAACTTGATTATGGATTATTAATTTTTTTAAATCGCTGGCCTAAAAATGTATATCAGTGGCTGTTGGCATCCAAATGTAGAAAAAGTTTCACATAACAACCTCGTCAAACTTAACAGTATTATTTTGTTTTTCTGAAAAGGTTAGAATCACAAAAATATTAACCAGAAAATTGTTTGATTATTCTTCATTCAATAAACAGCCGTTTTGCTCAGATTTGTTGTCATATGTGTTAAGGTTTGAAAATTTGGCAATTATATAGCCCATTTAATTTCAAGCGGTGATTACCAGAAGGACAGAAATGTGCTCAAATTATCTTGTGTAAATGGTAGGACTGGTAGGAGTAGGACGCGTGGTCCTGCTGGCAAAACATTAGCGCATTTATGTTTAAAATCATGATATCGATGTTGACAAAGTTAAAAATATCGATTATGGGATTACAAGGGTGATTCAATTTTAGCCTTTGGGACGTGGGAGAAATCTGACAGTGATAAACATAACTGTTGCGTATGAATTCTATTGTATAGAACTCTCATAAATATAATGAAAGGAATTAGCTACTAACTTTGCGCAGAAGACAAAAGCAGGAAATGGTAAATGAGAAAAGTTATTTACATAATTTCCTGCTTATAATATACGAATGAAATGATTAGTTTTTTCAACGAGAATGTCTTAATTTATCTATATTAATCTCAAATTTGTAACAAATAATAAAAATAGGCTCCATAGTTTTTGACTATCTACTACAAAAATTGGAGATGATTTCATATTGAGAATAGGTTCACTGAGAGAAATGAATAGTATTAATTATTAGCTGAATAGTAATTTTTCTCATCATAGTTTTGAAAATTACAATTTATTGTAAATACAGTAATATTTGTAGCACTTTTTACCATCTAAGATAATATATATTTTACTATTTGTGTAGTATAATTTCTGCTGGAAATCTTGAATTGTCCCAGTTTTCCTTTTAAATGGAACCAAATTCAGGTCTCTTAACAGTTGTGAAGGTGCTGAAATGTAAGACTTTTTAAAAAAATGGTTCCTATTGCCCAACCCTCCCCTGCAACAAGAATACTGATTTTTTTCAACTTTATAAAATCATTGTGGCCCTTTCGATTTTGAGTTCCAATTAAAAAGTCGTAATAAGAATTTCCGATTCATTTTATAGTGAATTCTATTCTCTGGTGATGATGTCATTACTAGTTCTATCGTATATAGACACTACATACATTATACGTATACGTATATGATCAAAGATGGCATTTTACTGGTATTACCCTTTTCCCAGCCTCTCAATTAGTATTCATAACAATGTCCTCACGCCGTAAAATTGGTATCGTCCACAGTAAATAAGCTAAGAGGAAAAAAAAAAACAGAATGTTAAAATTTCGTTCAACATCGAAGGGTTTTGCTATAAAACTCAGTCAAGCAGAAGATAAATACGATGAAATTAAATAAAGCTCGATCGTATATAAACGAAAGGGAAAAAAAAAAAACTAAATCGAAGGTATACAAATAAAAGTGGCAAAAGAGTAACCCAAGGAAGGAAAAAAAAAAGGAAAGTAAGAGAAAGATATCTATATATTATACGATATATTCCGGAGGAAATGTGGAAAAAAAATAGTGTGAATCTGGGAAACGTTATACGGAATAAATGAGATTGGCCAAGATAGCCGATAAAAAGGATAGCTTACGTCATAGGTATATCCTTCGGTGATTTGAAAAATAAATGGACCCTATCAAAGGTTATATTGGTAGCGAATAGAGTGCGAATAGGATGGGGATAAAATAAACGTACCGCGAACTATGTCTGGGGAAATTTTCTCTCCCTTTGGGGATTTATCACAATCGTCGAACCATTTTGTTTTATAGATGGGTCAGCGAATTTCTCCTTCAACTGGCACTTTTTTGCCCTTCTTCTATCTCACTTTCTTTACTTTTTTCTGATTGTCAACTTCTAAATTCGTTCATCCTTTTATTTACCCATTCCTTTTATTTTCTCATCCCCTACCTTTGCCCCTTCTTTATACACCTTACCATTTTCTATATCTGCTTTCATTTTTTTTTTCTCCATCGCTTACGATTTTCTTGGCTTTTCTTCCTAAACTACTGGAAATACCTACGGGTGTCGATGGATGCGCTGAATATGTACACCCCATTTGTATCGTTTGTATCCACATAATATATACTCTTCATATAGTCCTGTCACGATGTTTGTTGAAAAAATGGTAAAGCAGATCCTTAGTTTTTTACGCACCATTCTTTTTGCAGGTTTATACTTTCGTTACAATTATGCATTTTGGCCTGCACTGCCTATAGTCCCTAAGATTTTTCTTCATATCTTGAGATTTTCATTTTTTCTCCAGATTTCAAGAAAGACGACTAGTTTTACATGTTTCTCAAAATTTCGACAAAATTCTCGAGAAAAATTAAATATTAATGAAAAGTCGAGTTGTCAAAAATAAAAAATATTTTTTCTTCATTTAGATGTGATTTTCTTATGTGAGAGCAAAAAAGAAAGTCTTAAACTTTGAAAAATGAGGAATTTCGTAAAGATTTTTATGGATTTTTGGACGTTTTCAGTCTCTAGAGTTTTTTGAGATTTTTCAAGTTGCAATCTCAATATTTTTTTCGTCGACCACTTGTCAGCGCTGGCTTTTGGCCTGAAGAGTATTGTAACTGTCATCCTTTGAGGGGTAAAGTGACCATCTGTCTGGTTGGTACGATTGTTTTCTTATTGAAAATGCTGGCCTTTAGTATGCTATCTCAGATTTTGTTAAATTTAATTGTATCTATAATCAGGGTGTCAACAAAGTCATGCCAAACGTAATGAGTCCTAATATTTGAAAGATATATATAGTTCTCATAGTCATGTTAATAGTCCTGATATTTTATAAAAAATCATCCAAAAATCTTGATATTTGACAAAGATTTGTTGCTTTTACTTCAATTCTTTTTATTTTATTTCTCAGCAGGTCTTTCAGTCATATCAATTGGAATTCAGTTTTTTTTTTATTGGCCATTTACATGTGAAGTCGTAAAACAGTCATGATCATGATATTTAATTTCCATTTGACTGTAGACACCCTGATAATTCTGATTAGTCTTGATTAGTTTCAGTGAATTCTATTATCACTGCCTGTATTGGGTTGTTAACTACCATTTATATTCCACCTGGTTATATACTAAAGTTGTCTAATATTATAACTATAAATACTAAAAAGTAAATTTACTTGTAACGTTTAAGTATAGATCAATTGATATTATATTCATGCTATCATATGCATCAAAAATCTTTTCTAACCCTCATATTTCTGTATATTATTTTCCCAAACAATCTAAAATTCGTACCAAAAGCTAAAATGAAACATTGTCAATTACTCTACCCTTTTCAAAATACTACAAAAAAGAGGACTATCATTTAAAATAAAAATACATTAACCCATTGGCCAAATATGATTTCCAATTCACATTCCACGTTTTTGAATGAAATATACAGAAAAGGACAATTCCAATATCACGTATAGTGTTTTATTGTAGATAGGTACTACGAATCCACACCGAATATCAACATTTTATTGCCAACCTTCGCCTAGAAGCTGAAGTACGTTCATAAATTCAATAAAATATTACTAACTTAATCTTTGTACGAGACTATAAAACGATGAAAGATCGTATAGCCAGGTACGATCATAATATTTTGGTGTATTGGGTGTAATTGAGAGCTTTCGATTTTGTTTTCAAAGGAAGAGGGAGGACTGTGGCTACCTGCCCTCTTTTTCGTGTTACGAGAAGTATTATTATACCTAGTAGAAAAATGATATTTTCTGGCTATGTACGTTTTGTGCGGAAAGATTGCAAAGGGCGATTAAAAATGATAGGTGAGAGCCAATTGTATGAGCACTCGATTATAATGAATTATGATCGTGTTCGACTATAACGACCAGCATTTACACACAAACACACCAAGCGGAGGAGTGCGGATAAGAATCGTGTGTTCGACGACGAAAAGGGGCCGCGTAAAAGATAATATTTCGGAATTCTGTGACCGAATCCCATGGGAATATGAAATGGGGCAAACGTTGAGCAGCGCCGACCGAAGATAATAAAGCAAACCGCAAAACAACCATAGAATCGGGTAAACCGCAACCACACGACTATTTCGCCTCAACCCCCTTCTGGCGGTGGGTCTCTTTCCAGTTTCCACTTTCGGATAAATCAAATCTACAGCCGAAAAGTATAAATAAAATGTAACTATAGTATATCATCGTTCGTTTTTGGGTGGATCCTTTCGTGTGCTGTGTGTTTCGTAAATGTATCCTTTGGCGAAATGATAAAGATATACACTAATGGCGTACTTATATTCTATTGTTTTTTTTTTTTTTTTTGCTGGATGATAACGAGGGTAAGCAGAAACTATTGGTGTGAGGAGGGTAGGAGGCGATGAGAAGTTGCTGCCCTAATATAATTAATTATTGCTAATTGAAGGAGTCATATATATATAGTCGCTGCAAACACAAGTGATTTTTCAGAAAAGCGAAGTTAACTGCAGTAGTGCTTTTGATTCCTCAAAAGTATATTAAAACGTTGTGTGTCTGCTTCTAGCGCTCTATCATTTGGCAGCAGGTGGAATAAAGTTATTTTGATAAGTTAATAAACATAATGTAAAATCAGTATTTGAAAAGAAAAAATTAGAAATATTATGACCCAACTTTACTCAAATACATGCTATAATAGCAACTATAATCATTGCGGCCCTCAAGAATTGAAATTTTCATAAAAATCCTAGCCATAAACTGCCATGAAATAAACATATCACCTATAATACATAATAGCTGCAGCCTTCACTGAAGTTTCGTGAAGGCGAAAGATGAATTCTCTTTTACAACAGGAGATTATAAAAAGTATCCAAAAATTTTTCTTATAAAAACAAAATTGTTTGAATATGAAGCGCATAGGGACTTACAAATATTTCTTCATAATTCTTTCCTGAAAAATTTTACTTGGTTACTTTTCCAATCTTATAAATAAATGTATAATGACGTCATCAACAGCTTTTTAACTGTTATAACTAAGTACATACATGTATAACATTGAGCAATATGTTATATCTAAATTGAAACGCCCAGTACAAAGAATTCATCTTCAATATGAAGAATTCGATTTATTTTAATATTTACTCTTAAGAGGAGTTACAGTTGAACATAGGAACAATAGAAAGCAAATGTCAAAAAATTAAGAAGGTAAAAGTCAGAAAACAAAACATGAACGTTCGAAGCTATTTATTGTGACACATTTGTAAAATATCAAGATTTTTAAACAATATCTGAGCCCTTCGTATTCACCATTTTTTGTTTCTTTATTTTACAACATTTACCTATAGCTTCATATTCCGCACTGAGGATTATCAATATCACCTTTGTTTTCATCCTCATCATTGTGGACACTTTGTAGGTGGAAAAGGACACCTTGGGCTTGGAGGAGGTTTAGGCTGAGGATCATGTGACCCCGCTTGCCTTTGTGGAAATGTGTTTACATCTGCTACTGCTAGAAGTATAAATAATATGCAAATTACCAATTTTTTCCAATCCATTTGGCACTTACTTATAAACAATCAGTAGAATAAGACACTTGAAACTTTATGATTTGCCAAAAATTACTGACGAGTGATTTGCAGAGTATAGCAATAAGTGAATGATTTTTAAACGTTACAAACCTTAATACCTTCCAATGTACATGCTTTTTAGTGATGTGCATCTTTGTCAATAAATATGACTCATGTTTATTGAAGGTAATAGATTATGAGCATTCGCAGTTAACAAGTACAAACACTGCATTTTTAATCGACAAAAACAGCGAAAAACTCTGGCGAAAAACTCTGGCAAACAACGATATATCATTGAGAAAAAAATTTTAAGTAAATATTCAAGTGTATACAAAATACTTTTTTTTCCTTCGCACTACAATTACCATCAATGGACGAGTCACTTCAAAAATATTGTCTGAGAACCCAAAAATGAGCTGGGAAAAAAATTAAAATAATAAAGTAAGTACAGTAAAAAGGGAGATGATTTATTTTTCTGTCAATGAAATATGAAGTTATGAGGGGAAAAAATACTCACCTTCTAATCTGTTGGTTATAATAGTAATATTTTTGTTTAATCAATTACTTTAAAAATGTAAGAAAATGTTGAAAAAAAGTGTGGTAAAAATTTCGGTTAAAGAAAGACATTTGTAATCAGCTCAAAAAAATAATTGATCGCAAAAAAGTGAATAAAACTCTCAGAAAAGAACGGAAAGTGGTCCTTGATGGTGATGTTTGAGTATGGATTATATTCGGTGGTGGGTGGGATTCACAAAGCAAACTAAATAATTCGATTCAATCTCGATTCACAAGTTGTTATTTGTCATTTGTTAAATGAATCGATTCACGATTCATGAATCTTTTAAAACGAATCGATTTGCAATTCATGAATCTTTTAGACCGAATTGATTTGTAAATTTGAATCTATTCATCATTTACAGTTTGTGATTTTTGGGGCTGGGGTGAGTGGGATCTTTGTTTTTGGTTGTCTTGAGTGACCAAATCCAAAATTCAAATTTTAAACTCAAATGTATCCACTGGAATTTTACTGAAATGTCAGTTGTCATTATCTGTCAATGTAAAATTGTCAGTGTTATAGATGAAGTGAATCGAAAATGAATCGTTTCACAATTCCTTTACGGCAGAAATGAATCGAATCAATTTCGATTTATAATTTCTCCTTTAACACTAGAAATACCAGGTTTTACTCGATTACTCAAAAGAATGACACCACAAGAGTAACCTCAAAGGACCCAGGTGGCGTCGTATAACACAAGTCAGGGGTTCTCAAAATATTGGTCCTTTGAGAAGTCCATCTCAAAATTTTGAGTATTGTCGTACATGACACAACCTGGTACTTCTAGTGTTGAAAAAGTGAATCAACTCCCTCACGTTGACTTTGAACTTTGTTTTATCTGCGATGATTGCATTTCAGGATTATGATATTTTTACTGTGAGTAGAGCTTGATGTATGTATAAGGGTACAATTGAACCTTTGAAGAACTCAATTTTTAAAAAAAGTGGACTTATTCCCCTTCTCGCATATCGTCGGTGGCCTGATAAATATTTTCTATATGACGAAATATAAAAAAATTATCTGTTTGAGCCCATTGGATTTGTTTTGAATAGAAAAATTCAACACATTATTTTCAAAATTTTCAACACATGTAGGAGGTATTTAGCAGGCCACCGACGATATCACTGTTCATTTTCTCGTAACAGTTCTCACACTTCATTACTATGGTTATAGTAAATGAATACACTCTGACAGTGTTATTTTTATTTCTCATGAATCATGAGAATATAATATTATTATTCACTCCTTTGCGATCCGTATCAGTTTTCATTTACCAAGTCTCCAGTGTATCACGATGCAAACGTCATACAAACCATCTTTTCTAGATTTCGTAATCCCTAATTCAGCCTCTAAAGCTGTGTTAGTTTTATTACTCCTCCCAATCCCTGTATTATGTATAGCATACGTAATAGATCAAATTGATAGCAAATATTTTAACATTAATCCGCAATTAGAGAATAAAGAAGTGCGAGGACGTCGTCTGCTATATAAAAAGAGGAGAGAATATTGCATAGTCTTATACATTTACATAGATAAAAATACAAACGTGTTACGAGTAGGAGGTTACGATAATTTGAAGATTAAGGGGCTGGGTATCGATTCCCCCTCGTGTTTTTCTAAACCCATTATGATGCACTAAAAAGGCGGACGACCGCTTTTCTCTATCCAAACTATTTGAACCACGTGCCAGCGAACGTAAAGAGCTTGTAAATACTTTTATCTGACGATAGGCCAACCGGCACACGCTCCTTTTCCAACTTGTGTACAGAGTACCCTTCTCGGATTAACATTGTTTTGGGTGGACTTGACACGATGATGCAGAGAGACGGACCCCTCTGGTGCAAAAATGAGGAGTTCCCTCTTTGACGTTTCTGAATTTGCTTAATGAAGAGTAATTTGGGTATATAGACTATCGTGTACAGCAAGTTGAGTGACTTCGGTGTGAACAGATTATGATTGACAGTTTGGAGCAAGAGTAGCAATGTTGAGGTGATCTGCGTCTTCGTAATTTAAATTATTGCTCATCTTATTTATTGGTTTGGAAAAGAAGAAAAAAAAAGAAAAGAAAGGAAAAAACAGGAAATGAAAGGAAAAAAAACGTTTCCTTTCTTTTCTTTTTCTTTCTTTTCCTTTCGTTTCCTTTCTTTTCCTTTAGTTTCTTTTCTTTTCCTTTCTTTTCCTTTCGTTTGTTTTCTTTTCCTTTCCTTTTGTTTCCTTTCTTTTCGTTTCGTTTCTTTTCCTTCAGTTCTTTTTGTTAATACGTATATTATGCTTTAAAATAATTAAAATGTTTGATTTTGAACTTGAAACTATATGTAGAGTAACTCGAGTCCAAATTTACTGATTAGGAAATTTTGACTATTTTCAATTTAGTTTATAATGTATAAATGTCGCTGTCAATCTTGATTTCTAGTCAAAATATATAATTTTGGCTCGTTTTTTAATTTGCCAAAATTATTGATATATACGTATTTTTTTCCAAACTGACTAGTCAAAATGAATTACCATATATTTTGCCTGGCCATATTCACAATGCCTGCCTGAACCGGTGGTCAAAATTGATAATAAATCGGAAGGTCATGATTGTCTAGCCATTATACATATTGCCAACCGGAAGATATAGTCCAAATGAAAAATGTAGAAAATAAAAAAAACCTTATGTAAATTTACAAATGAATATGTAGACTATCTAGACCATGTTAATACAGTATTACCAGACAAAATTCATAAAATGGATTATACAAATTTTTTATGTAGAGTATCTAGTCAATTTCAATTACACCTAGTCAAAAATTATATCGCCTAGATAAAATTCAGGAGGCAGTTTATTAGATTGTCATATGACCTTTAGTTAATATTAATATTGCCTGTGGTTTGTGAGGTAGGTGTGTATTTGAAGAGAATGTGGTGGTTGGTGTGGTAGTTGAGAATTTATTATGTGGTGGTTGGTGAGGTGGGGTGGTTGGTGGGGTGGGTGAGAACAATTTACCTATTATGTTTTGGTGGACGGGTGGGGAGGTAGTTGTTACAATTTAATAACGTTCTCTCATCTGTCTGGACTCTTGATTTGTTTTGTTCATTTATTGTGATAGTGTTTGTAATTCGATCCAATTTCAATATTTCTTTATAAATTAGATTGTCTCGTATTTTCATAAATTCCATATATTTTGAATTTTGACTGGTCATTCTTTACATTGTCTAGGTATTATTAAAATAGTCTAGATAGTCTACACAATGATGACTAAGTTTATATCCAATTTTAGATGTCTCATGTAAATGTATTTTGTCCAACTTTTTCTTTAGGTAAAATGTAAATTATTTTAGGTATTTTCCGTTTCCGTTTTTTTTATCTATTTTGTCCTCCGGTTCCGACAGGCATTATTAATATGGCATTGAAAATCGGATCATTCTTTGTTTGGCCTAGGCAATATTGGGAAAAAATCGTAAATTTAAAAAATCCCGGCAAAATAAAAAACGACTAGGAATTATCTATAATATCTGGTAATTAATATTAACTGCAACATATACGTATGTACTTTCATCAATGAACTCGTCAGTGTTCTAGTATATAACCTCTCATCTTCTAAATGAAAACCATAAGTACCCAAATTAACGTTTCAACTGCGAATAAATATCTTAAAAGTTGAAATTTTAAAACTTTTATCACCCTGGCTTTGCTACGTGGAGAATACTGTAATATGTTACTTTCCACAAAGTTTAGCTTCAGAAGTTGACCTCCTCATTTTTTCTGTTCATTGTTTTATTATACTTTTAGTTATTACGCTGTAACTTAAGTATAAATGGTCATTATAACCGTGTAATGTTCACCACATTTATAACTGCAATAGATAAATCAGAGAGTTACGGTAGATCGGTATCTCAAGCTTTTAATTTAGTTATCTCTCGATTTTCTTTACTTTTTAAAATGTGCATCGCAGGTATTTGATCATCAAATACACATTTACCGTAATAAGTAGTGTTTATATGAACATCTCAGATTACCTTACACTTCTACCAAAATGATTATTACATAGCTGTCTCTTTTCCTCTTATTTGGTGGGTTAAGTTTTTTTTTTTTCTGTTGGTTGTACAATATCTGTTATATTCACGCTTATGGCCCTTTCATTTTATTCTGACACCCGTTTTAGGTAAGTTTTTTCTCTGCATGTCTTTATAGTATTCTTTAGGCTTAGACTACTATACACGTGATTCAAAGACGGCATTTAACTGGCTCACATTAACTTTATCGACCTATAATTAAACGCTTTGCACGATTACTTAATCGTTTTTTATACATTTTAGACTGCTCCTCGTGAAACATACCCACTATGTTTTAGTGTTTACCAAGTAACAATGTAATGCTCAGACATAACTCACAAACATAGCCTCTGTATATGCGCTTATTTCTTATTATACTTTTATACGCATTAATATTTCACAGCAGCCTAATAGTAATTCAGTGGTCAACGACTTTGGGCATTTCAAAATTTATACTAACTACGAGTAAATGGTAGTGGAATTGATCAACCCTGAAGGTGGCAAATGCTAAGATGAAATTAGCATTTTTGTCTAGGAAGAGCGTATAAGTCAGTTTGAGAAGTGTATATATAGATGCTATATTCGATGGAGAGAGCAAAAACTCTGTTTTATAACCACGAAATTTTTACCCTATTACAATTGAAGAATTCACTTCCATATAAAGGTCTTATGCATTCTTGAAAAATTGGAGGAAGTAACAGAATCTGGTTATTATATAGTGATACATACTTGTACATCTTTCCTCTAAAGCTCTAAACTGGAAAATTAAATTTCGACTATTTAATACCTCTAAAAATGCAGTACTTATATGAAGTAGTCAGCAAGTAAAATTTTACTAAATGTTTCTCTTTTTTCTCAAAATGTTATTTGATCTATGGAAAGCTATCCGAAGGGTATGCTATTCCGGAAATAAAAAACATAAAAATAATTGTGAAATTCTCCAGACTGTTGAAGAAGCGAATTCTGAACAATAATTTTTGATTTTTGGTCTCAATAGGTAATGCATATCTATAATATTTCATAGATCGCATAACAATTTGAAGAAAAAAAAGTGCAAATAATCGCCAAAACTGGTGTATTCTTATAAGTACGTCACTGCCTTCGCATCTCTTATTATTATTTTTTTTTTTTTTAATTTTTTTTTTGTAAAATTTATCTTGAGTGCAGAAGCGCCATCCAAAATAAATTGAAAAGTCATATTTTAGATATGATTCATAAATTTAAAAGTACAGTGGAAATCACTTATGACAAAATCGGATAATACGAAAAATTGGTTTTAGCAAATAAATTCAAAAGTCCCAGCTGAATTCCCATTAACTCTATGATTAGAAAAACTGGATATTACAAATACTTTTATAGCGAAATACCTGATATTACGAACTCTTTTTCCCCAGTTATAATGAATGAAATTATATTTTTGAATGAGATAAGATAATTTTGCCTCGAATGCAGCGCAGATAAAATCATGTACATACGTCTTTCCCCCCTTTAACCTGCAAAGTGTAACGGGTGTAAAAAGTAACACATAAACAAAATGCTAATAAATGTGATAGATTACTGCGGAAACCACGTAAACCAGACCTAAAGTTGGAAATTTTTTTTTCAAGATTTCTAGCTAGAGTGATATAGGAAGACCCTATGTTTTCGATTACATTAAGACCAACTGCAGCATTCTATGAACAAAATGCATAGAGATACACATATAGGTGTTTAAAGTTTGGAAAATACAAACAACGAACTTCTCGAGTTCGTTATAATCGGTTATTACAAGAATTTTGTTTTATCCGCGATACTTCGGATAAAACAAACAACCGCTTATAACGAAAAAAACCTTTAGTCCCTTCATTTTCGTTTTATAAGCAGTTTTCACTGTATTTTTATTGAAATGTACAGCTTCGAATTGTGTGTACAAAATGTACATAGAAGAACTCTACTTCTTGCTGCTAAAAGAGAAAAGCTAGGAGAGAAAAATGTAGCCACATATGTAAGGTTATAATTTTATAATGAAATATTACCACTGCCTTAGCACTGTTTCGGTTACACGTTTATCGAATATAAGACTACGATTGGCCACGGTTATGGAGAAAATTCTATTAATCACCACCGGAACCTCTTATTTGTAGGGTAATTATTATAATAAAGAGCCGAGAGAGGAGCCAAGTCAAATCAATCTAGCCAATTTTTGATAACTCAATCACATAGGAGGTGCATTAAACGTTGTATAGCTGCTATCGATCGAACCATTTTGTAGACTGTGCATCTAATTGCAGTGTGGTGGTCTCTACACTCTACACACTGGTGTATAGGTGCTCTGTGTACCAAATAAAGATTTATATTTTGCTGGTGTATAGTCGTGAATGAATATGGGGACTGAGGCGGCATGGTGTCGCAGATGGCGTGAGGTTTCCAACAAGTTTCAGATCTCACGATCGACTAATTTATCATAAAAAGGTTCTAAATAATCGATATCTATATAGTAATATTAGGTATCTAATGTGTGTATACGGAGGATGTGTACTACACGATGATGCATGGTTACCTGATTCGATAACTTCTTTATGTCTGCCATTCTTTGACTTTCTGTATACTTTGCTGAGCGGTTATAAATCTATGAAAAGTTGGGCATAAACGTGTATTATTTCAAAGGGGGAGGAGGTTGAGAGTTATGTTCATATTTTCAAATTTATTTTGACATTTTTCTAAAGAGATGGTTGGTACCGCTATTTAAGACAATTTTAAAGCTTTTCGAGTGAAGTTTTTAAAGCTGTGCAATATGGGTTGATTTTTTTGTCGAAAAATACCACTACTTAAAAGATCATTTTTCCATCAGTTTTCAGCCACATTTTATAATTTGTGGGCATGTTATAGACAAAAGATGGCCGGTTTGCGCGCTGGAGTTGGAATTATGAATTTCAGATTGGTTTTGCTGAATTTTTGGTTCAAAGTTGTCTATTTCTCAGACGAGATAATTATGACTGGAAAATGGAATCTGAAATTTTAATTCGGTAACGGCAGCAGGTCAACTTATTCAATATTAACATGAAAAAAAATTACGAAATTTATGTTATAATTATGGGCCAAAAACCCCTAAAAAAGAGAAACCGGTTTTGGAAAATTTTTTCACCTATTTTTCATTCTCTTTTCTCGTTTTCGTCGTGGAGTTCGGGTTCTTTTAAATACCAGAAGGAAATTGTAAATTTTGTTTCTTCTTAATTTTTCCTAAATTTTAAAGAGTTCAATTACTTTATAACTACAGCAGATGAAACAATTTTGAAGATGACTTGTATGTAGAAAATTTTACGATGAACAAATTTAGTTATATTAATTTCTAACGTAACTATTGTAGTTTTTGAGAAAAAAAGAAAAATCAAAAATAATTTTGTTGCAAGTCTCGACTTAACTCATTGCCATGTTGCCAGATTTCTGCAGCCATGCCTTCTGTTGAGATGATGTTGACAATAAAAAAATATGTATTCAATTTTTGTAAATCTTTCAGAAATGTAAAAAGAATCCTTACTCATAATTGCAGAAATTTATATTGATTTTACAGACATCTTTTCAAATTAGCTAAAAAATATGCATGACTCATCCTTTTTTTGTAAGAGATTATTCGTACACATATATTACTACATCATCTGAATCTTCTTCCTCACAAATCTTATTACACCTTCTGTGCTTCAAACCTGTCGCTGTTCACTGTTAAGATGAACTGAGAATAGAGAAAATATTCGATTAACCAGAGTGTTAAAAAATGATCAGTCAATATATCGTCAGTATTATTAGTATGGTCGAAAAACAATTAACTCATTTACACTGAGTCATGTTTCAATAATTCTAGTTTATTCGTGAATGGTGGATTATTCAGGTTTACAAACAGTCATTTCCAATGGGGTTATTACAAATTAACAATTATCGATCCATAAACGTAAATTACTGGTCCAGTTTTGTTAATTGTTACACATTTATTTTGATGTTAGTGGACTTGTAATTAAGTATACCCACTATTCAAAATATAGAAAGTATTCATCGACTTTTCTCTTGAATACTTGTCTGAAATGACGTAATGTTATTTCTGGTAAATCATTCTTGGTCTATGAACGACGAATAATTATTATTCTAAGTAATTATGAATCTTTTATTTTATTTCATTATTATTATGTTCTATAAATTTTTGAATGAAAAAAAAAAATTATAATGAATTTTCAAACTACGAGTATAAGTACTTACCTAATTTTTTGTCAAGTCAGCATTTTTAAAAATAAAAAGTATAACTCAATCTTGACTGTCTTTGTGATTTTAATTATTATTTCATTAAAAAAGAAAATTCCAAATTTTTTGTCACCTAAAAATTTCACTTCAACAATATTAGTTTAAAAATTTTTAAATTTATTCGCTAAATCACTTTCCCTCTCTGTGCAACATTTGGAGGGATCAAATATGTAAATCACAACATGTGGTCTCTCAATTTTTAATAGAAAATTTTCTGTGAGAATACGAATCAATTGTGAGAAAAGAATTGTTACGGTTGTCTTTTGCTAGAATACCTTAAGGTTACGTTGCACCAAAATGTAACATCTTCATTTTCAATGATGACAACCGAATCAAATCTCATTAGAGGTCTTATTGTTGCCACATTTACCATGTATTTTTTTTTTTTTTTGAATGTCTAGTAGAATCATTTTACGTTGTCAGTTTTTCCCAATTCACCCGAAGCTATATAGAATTATTCTTATCTTCCTCTTACAAAAATTGAATTTGTATTGAAATGCAAGTTCCATATTATTTTATTATAGTAACGTATATTTTAATTTGATGAAAATATACAGTTTTCCATCAGACCAAGTGGCACATCTAAGGAGAAGCCCTCTTCGTGAGACTTTGAATGCATGAAAAAATGCTCAATTTAAGAATGTACAACTTTGTGTAGAACTTACAAAGCCTGGTATTATCATTAGTAGTGGAGACATATTATGCGTTAGTTGTATTATCGATAATTATAATGTATCGATGATATTGAATGAGTGAAAAAATGAGAAATTGTTGCCAAAAAAGCGAAAAAAAAGTCCTCAAGGTTTTCATGCCCATACTGTCTGATAATTCCATTAAAAATTTTTTTTTTTTTAATAGTGAATGCCTTAGCCTTTTTTATCAATACTATCGTTAATGAAAATTTCGACTTCGACTCTCATCGCTGTTTGCAATTATCCTCATCGATTTACCAATAATAGATTTCAAATTTTCAAATTCAACCACCAACACCCTCTCCCATAGAAATGACGCATTAAAATTAGTGTTGGAATTTTCGTTAGTTGTTCAAAATAAAACTTCGCAGGGCATGAAAGTGATCTCTTTATAATATATTATACTCATGATCATTAATCGACACAATATTATAGAATGGCGAATAAATTGAAAGTAGGTCTGCCTGAAATCATAGTGTAATGATATGTATCCAATATGAAAGAAAAATAATAAGTTCCTGCTGCAAATAATAGTATGTCCACTTATGTGACAAATTTCACTCATTTCAAAGAGAGGAAATTCAATCAAATTACTCAATCATTCGGCCAACGTTAACTTACCACACGTACAAATTCTATAATAGAAATATTGGTTTCTCAATTGTCCATCGTATACGCACTGTGGATAATTTGCTGGGCCAAATATTGGTGCCGATGCAGCACGTAACTAAATATAACATTTATGCTTCATTAAAATGATTTGTTACGAATGTAATACATCTGCAGTAAGTGTCCACGAATCAGGCGCGATTCTATTGGCTGCAATGTGTGATGGAAAATTTCCAACTAAATTGACGTTGGGCGCCATACCACGTAATGACAAATGGCCAACATTGTAAATGAAAAAGTATCAAAACGAGTATACACTCTGCAGACAATAGAATACAGCGGCTCCATTGAAGATGAAAATTTTCTAACAAATGAAAAGATGATTTCTGATGGTCCAACAGCAGATAGTCTACACTTATTGTTAGTCTCATATAGTGATAACTTATTGCTCTTACTTGTGATTCTACCGTTAATTTTGAGTTCACTTCTTGTAGATCTGACTCTAGCAGATAGCTGAATCTCTATTTACTGATAATAAGTAAAGATAGGGTCAATTGATCCAAGAAAATCATTCTCTTTCGACCAGATGTTTATAAGAAGACTCCTCAATAAACATTATGGGAGAAAGTAGAGCAAAAGCGAACCACCTTAATTACTTTTCATAACATTATTTTACCAAACTGGTAACACTGCAAGATGGTAGCATTTAAATCTTTTTTCTCAGAGTTGAGTTTTTTTATATCTTCACTTTGCAAAAACTCCAATCGCGCCCATATTTCCCAAGATATTAAGACATATATATGCTTCTTGATCCAAGATTCGACATTCAATACTGATACTGAATATAGAGAAATATATGTATAGAACATTATTAATTTCGATTTCCTTCACCCGAAATTATGATTTCTCAGATTTTGTTAAAATTAGTTTTTCTTATTTCCTAATAATCAACTTTTCAATCTCAGGAGGTATGGAAATTATCAAGTACGAGTAATTGCCTTACTTTTTTTTTTTACTAATTTTATTTCCTCGAAATTTTACCATTTAGACTAATCTGAAATCATAAAAATCAGACAGGTACAGCCATTATATGTTTACTCATAATTTCTTTAGATAATTTTCGAAGAAAAATGTAATGGTAACCTAAATTACTTTCTATTCGGTAATGCAGAGTAAATAGAACTAATTATTCATTTTCAATGTAGATTATATAGCTGTGCAGTATCCTAATAAATCGTCGCTAGATTTCGTAATTACTTCATTTATTTATCCGTCCAGTATATGATCTCATTTAATAAATGGCTGCAGCAAAAGTGGAGCGCAAATTTTGTAACCCCAGGTCGAATTAAAAATATTATAGAAGCCAGCCCAAACTGTTGAGCCTTTCTTTTTTTCGCATTCGACCTGCAGTACTTAAAAATTTCTTTTATCGGTCCTCATAAAGCCTACGCGTATCGACCTCATATCGTTATTTATGGCGATTTTCAACGTAGCAAATTATCTAGCCATAGACTGCCAATGAATATAACGTAATTATGGCTGAGCAAGATCTAATAATTGCACCTCGCTTCATCATCGAGATCATTTAATTGTGATTGAACAAGGTAAACCCAATAAACAGATAATATGTTTATGTAATTTGCCAAATACGTTAGATTTATCTATGTATTTTATATAAGCGGAAAATTTCGCCAAAAATTTCACTTGATCGTTATTAAACAAGTATATAAACCTCTCCAATAGGTACACTTATAAGTCTTCAATGTATTTGTAGAATGTATAGTAAATGACTAATTGGTCAAGCCCTGTACGCGTTTATTTAGAACCTTACTTTTTCTCTTACATTTTGTTGGACTTTTGGTGATGAAACTATAGCATAGCATTCCACTTCCCCACCTCACCCCGCGCACTCCAGTTCGTTATATAAAGTCTATTTTCTGTTCCACGTCTTAGTCAAATAAATGCATTTAAAAATAGCTGCAGGCCTTCCCGAAGCACGTGCCCTATGGGAGGAAATTGTTTGATCTGATCGGACAGTCGGATAATACCATCCGACTATCAGATAGTAAATATCCAACATAAATTATAGAAATTTGGGAATTAGTATATCTGACTGTCTGATCAGGTCAATGCTCCGTTGATCCAATATCCATCATCTGCGATTAATTTGTCTGATCCCATATTGCATTAGACCAACGGACTTGATCATCCGTATCAGACTCTCATCCAACTGGTGGATCAATAATGTCAACCAGTCTGATCCGATTGATAGTTCGATAACAATCAGACAGTTAATCAAATATCAGATCAGACTATGGAATATTCTTTATCCAACAGTTAGATCGGATGATAAATATCTATCATTAAACTGACAGATATCCATCACCGGACCAGATATCGGATTTGATATCGCGAATCATGCTCCATCTGATTAGATATTACTTTGATCCGATATCAGATATCTGTCATTTGAAAATAGTCCCCATTTGTCGGACATCCGATTAGTTCGATCAAAGGTCCCATTTTTCAGGAATCTGATGTTATCTGTCCATATAAGGAGGCTAGAAATATGATTGGGGTCTGAGTGGCGTAGTGGTAGAGTGCTATGCCTAGCGAGTGAAAGGCACTAGGTTTGAGACTCATCCCCCCCATCATCGACACAACCTGACCCACAACCAGAGATCGGGCAGGGGACCAAATTGAGTGCTCGGCGCATGCCTGAAAAGTCATGCGTGTGAGACTCCCCAATCACCCCCATACCATCCCTATCACAAGTTCCATCTCAACCACACACCTACAGTTCCAAACCCCAACCATCTATCCAAGACGTGAAAGACCTATGCTGTCATAACACGTCTCTAAATAAAATATTTCATTCATTCATTTTGAAATATGATTTTGAACAAAAAGTTACCTATGTATTTTGTTTCTCTTTATCACAACAATTTTTTTTTTTATTTGCAAAGTTTTCTATTTGAATGTCCTGCTTGAATTTTTTTCAACCACTTGTTTGTTCGTTTAGTGTAACATTTTTGGGAAGTTTTTTGTACCACATTTGTGGAAGAGATCTATGCTGGTTTTTACTCGTTCGAGTTTTTGCCCCCTGTGCTGTAAAAAATAAGGCTGACGAAAAGAGGTGGAACTTTTGTTTTGAGACGAAGTAAAAAAATTTTTACTTTTGCCTTATTCTTGAGAATAGTCTTCAGCATTATAAAATTCTTTAGCAAGATTTGGTCTTGGATACTTATCGTTGCAGAGGATTCATTCCAGACAAATTTCCACGCATTATTCTTCGACAGTTTTGGTTACACTCGCCGACAGATTGCCATTTATTATTCATCGACCGAAGAAAGCCCATATGAAATTCATTACTGACGAACCACAAATGCCTATCTATAATGCGAATTGTGAGATAACTGGGGCCGTATTCGTTTATTGTACATCAGTCTATAGTCCCATAAATGAAGCGACAACGTACCTACAATTTCTCATACAAATGTATTTCACGTCATTATACCAATTTTCACATATTATATGAGCCAAAGAAAGGTGCCGGTTTCAATGTTAAAATTGCTCTTCTCTCTGCGGTGTCCCATACTGTTCAGCGAAATGAGAATTTAATGATTTACCATAGAGCCAAATAATGTTACCGTATACTTTTTTCTCTATATATATGAAGCAGAAATGTACATTGTTTCGGCAGCAATGTTTTTCATAGTCATCTTTTTTTTTTTTTACTACCATTTCTTTTTATTTACGAGTATGACTTTGTCTCACGATTTTTCTGTCAAGAAAATTTTTCCAGCTTCACAAACTATCCTACTATCATTATCCCATGGGCTATACTCTTCATCAATACGGTATACACATTACACTTATATTTGATGCTGCATGAACTGTTTCTGCCATTTTTGAAGTATAATCGTCCTTCCAGAATAATAGTAATTTGGCTGGCTGTCCAGTGAGCAAAGTATTTTATATGATGTTCAGTCACTTATTTTCTGACTAAAATGAGTCATTCTTGATGAATCTTTCGATGTGACTGACTGGTGACTTGCATGTAACATTACTGTCATAATTGTAACATAACTAGTATATCAGCCAGCAATAGCCTTACCCCTCCAAATTTAAGATGATAAACGAATTTTGCGAATTTGTATTTCTATATTCGAGGTTTGTAGTGTCCATAATTGTAATCCGGCTCAATGTCTGAAACATTTTCGTTATTGTTGAGTGCAGATCGATTTTGAATAACGATAACGTTTTCGATGTTCATCGAATTCCTGTGAGATTCGTGTGTCGATGGTCTGCGATGGTTGAGTGGTCCGATGATGATGTCGTCGGTTGGATCGTCCAACGACTTACTTGCCCATACTTTCCTCGTGTTAGGACCAAGCTGCGATAGAAATACAATTCCTCTGTACTGGCCAAAAGGTGTCCCATTCGTCGTTATTGTGAATTTCGTTTTCTCTTTCCAACGATCGACAACGCCTCTGACAGACGAAGAATTCGAAGACATAACGAATTTCCCTGGCTCTTAAAACGACTAACACATCAGTGCTTCGACAGGTTATCGTCATTCAGTATGCTGAACGTGCATCCGAATTGTGGAATTTTCCTAAAATGCTCGAAAAACTGATCAGCCAGTCCGCACAATGACGATTTCTCTTTAAAAATTTACCATGGTAAGACCGCATGCATGGTGCTTATGGAGCATCGAAATTTGCGAGAAATCAATTTTCAAAGAAACCCATATAGTATTTGGTGCGAGGCCACCGTCAAATCGTCGGTGGTCTGCTAAATATCTCCTATGTGCTGAAAATTTTGAAAATAACGTGTTTGGGTTCGTTGAATTTCTCTACTGAAGACAAATCCAACGAGCACAAACACATTATAATATTTTTAAATTTTATCTCATAGGAGGTATTTATCAGACCACCGACGAAATGCCTTCCAATTTTTACAAAATCCATTCAAAATTAGGTTACTGTAGTATATTGATCAATGTTATTCAGAATATCGCTCATTATGAGGCTGATAGAGCTTATATGGGATTATCATAATACAGAAATTTCAGAAGAATTGAAAAATTGTTAGACAAGTTATGAGCAAAAAATCTTGAAAAGCATCAAAACACATTTCAAGCTACCAGGGAAGTACCGATAGAAGTACTGGAACCCAAAAATATGGCTGAAATTGTTTTACAGTATGATTAGCGTTAGTCTTAAGTTTCAGGATTGAAACTGAAAAAGTCGTTTTACTTATCTATCATTAATTCTGCTAGACCCTTTGCAGCATAAGCCACATCTGCGTATTAATAATTGCATGAGTCATATAATTCAATTTTCACTCGTGTTATATAGTAAATCGCTAGCAGTTTAACCCATAAATGGGTATAACAGGCAACATGTGTAAAAAATCGCTCATGAGCAATTTATACTTATCCATTTAATGTAGAATTTTTGGTCCATATTACTTTTAAAGAAATGATATTGTTCAAATACAACTTCGTATGGTCCAGTCCAATTCTTGCCGAAGTACTTTTGGTGGAAAAATTAGTTTTTTTTTTGTTGGTTTTTTGTTGTTGTTTTTTTTGCCGGCACTTGATAGGATTTGGACTCAAACCGCTGTTTTTTGCCACAGATAAATTTAATTCAAAAGTTTTTAGCCTTACTCAACTAATTCAAAATTTTATAAGTACTCAATTATATGATCTATATAGCTATAAAATTTTATCCTACTGTACATGAAAATTTGTGTTTGCTTCCACCTCATTAACTGAAATTGACTTGAAAAAGAATTTAGCCTTCTGAGTGCTTTCGACCTGCGTGAGCCAATCTACTTATCTCCGGCTGGAGCAACAGTAGGGGGTTGAAAAATTAAGGAAATACGATAGGTGCCGAACTGGTGTAAAAGAAAAGAGAACCATCTCTTTATTGTTGTGTATAAGTTGTCTATGCTATATATACAGTATAATTTCATCAAGTTCGATCCGTTTTTCGTGCTCTTTGCGTCTCTGCATCTCCGTCTTTGGCGACGATCATCAGTCATTTTCTGACATCAAACGTTTCATTGTCTGATTGAAAACAACAAAAGGGTCCCTCTGGCACAATTTTCGTCCACAATTCGACGTACCGTGAATAAAGACGTTGAACAACACTTAAGCCCTCGTAATGTGAACTTGACAGCCCGGAAATTAAACCTACCTTTCTGCATTCTGATACTAAATTACAGCCAGTTAAATTTCTCGAAACCCTCGCTACCTTTTCCCACCTTGTCTTCATTATCGTGTTAACCTAATTGATTTTGATTCTATTTCTTTTCTCCTCTTCGTCTTTTCTCTTCGCTACATATACGCATGTATATCTACTTTCATATACTTGTATGTATACCTCTAGATATTATGGTAATCTATTCTCGAACTAGTTTTAATTTACTTTTTCATAATCGCACTATACGTTATTATTTTCTTCCTTTGATGAAATTAATTTTCAAATTCAGATAATTAATTTTGAAATCTCTATTCACGAATCAGTCCTCCGAGTGCGAGCTTGACAAGTTGTAATGAAATTTTTCATTCTAACAGCAGACCCTACGAGTAAATTAATTACGTTCTGCTCAATTAGTGAACACGTTTTTACTTCCTCGTCCTCCAGGTCTATGTAAATCAATCAAAGAGGGAAAAAATGACGGGAAGTAATGTAAAGTTGCATACATTTGTTCTCCATTGAATTGAGTTTGAATACACGTATATATAGGTGCTCAGAAAATGGTTCTTCTGATCTGAACTTTTAGCTGGGAAATGGAAGCTCAATTTTTTCTAATAAAAAGTTGAAAGATAGTATTTTACTCGTAGGTAAAAAACAATTAATTACACTTCTATTAATGCTATTCTAGATTCTGTATAAGTTAAATAATACTAATAGAAATATGTTAGGTATAAGGTGGCTGGTTGACTCTTGTTAATATTTGTAGATAATTAAGATCACTTTTCTTATTCAAAAATTTTTTTGCAGAAAACGCCAGTAAAAAAAGATCAAAAAATTCAGTTTTTGCTTCTTTTTTTTTTAACAATGTTCTTCACTTTCAAAAAATTTGAAAAAAAATATGTTATCTGTTTAGAGGTCATATCGATATTTTAATGCCAAAAAGGTTCTATGTTCATTTTAAAAAATTTACAAGATGTGAGGAAAAAAAGTGTTTTTTATGCATTTTTTTTTAGTTGCAGTACTGCTTTAGTCAAGGTGGATCACAAGAAAATTGATTATAGTTTTCAGCCAAGTTGACAAATAAAGCATTATTACCACCAAAAGTGATTCATGTAATAACATATTATATTTCTCAAGATTTATTGCAGATATTCTTTGTATTTGTATAGTACTTTTTACCATCTTAGACAGCATATTTCATTATTTCTGTGGTAATTTATTCTATAATATCTTGAATTGCCCCTGTTTTCTCATACATACAAAATATGGTAAAAATTACCATCGAGAATTTTTTTCAGTGTATACAGGGTGATCAAATTTTGACGCACCAAATTCTTTTTTCCTCCTAACCCCCAAGGGGTCAGGACAGGTTGATTCACATCTCTAATTCCTTCAAGTTTGAGTCAATTCGGTATTGGGAGGGTTGAATAAAAAAATATTTCCCAAAAAATCATGTTCAAGACATTTCAGGTTACATATAGATCTTCGGGTAGTGATCTGAAACTTGAGCTAAAATTTTATTTTTACATCCTACGACTTGGTTGATGGGCCAATCAAGTTTACAGCAATTTCGACCATTATACCATGAGGAGAACAATTTTTCAAATTTTCCAAAGTAACGAAACGTTGATTTTCAAAAAGTGAAAAGGAAGTGAGAAAAATACTAATAGATGAGTGAAGGGAAAAAAAAATGGAAATGAGGAATCAAAGAAGAACATCATCATTATCCTTATTATAGTTGGTGTTTGTTGTTAATCGGGTATCTGAGGCACTTTCTCGGTTTGATTGATTCGTTATCCCGCCTCATTCATTCTATTAAGGCAAGCGTAATTAAATTCAAATAACAATAACATCGTGGTTAATTTACACCTGCCCCCACAATGTCTGTTTTTTACCCGCGTCTCCCTTCTTCTCCATACACGAACCTCCTCTTTGGCTTTTCGTTCTTTCATTATTCCGACAGATAATTAACTTGTTACAATCTGCTCCTTGACATCGGGTGCCTTCGTCGTTTCATGGGGATTTTTTTTTTTTCTTACAGCTTTTTCCTCACACAGAGCGTCCCCATTTTCGTGTTAAAAGCCGCACGTTTTTTCTTTTATACTTTTTTTTTTCTCCACTTCTTCACCTTTTCTGGACACGCTATCTTAATTTTAAGATAGGTTTCTCACGACAAGCGTATCAACTATCAAGCCAAAATGAAAAAAAAAAAAAAAAAAAAACGTGTAAAACATCACACTTTACCAACGATATCAAATATATAGGTAAAAGAAAAGTTTTCAAATTATAATGATTTCATATTTCCGAATTGAAATTTATTCTTACGCAGTCTTGGTGGGCGTTTTGGTAGGCTCAGCTGTGGTCTTGGAATGGTTTTGCCTGTATGGAGACACATTTGGTATATTTTTTCTGTTGAGTGGATTGCTTATTTTTCGTTATTTTCAGATCTTTGTTGAGCGACATGATAATTATAGAGCATTCTGTAATTCACGACTAACATTTTTCATATTTTCTTCATGAGCAAAATTTTTTCCGATTTCATCGAATTTCTCCTGGGTTTTGGAATGATGGGCAAATATATCAGTATGTAACTTTTTTGATATCTTATAAATTGTCCAGATGAGTATTATATAGATTTTAGTCTTATCATTTCATATTATGCTATTCCAAGTTATTCATTATACAACTTATCGACTTAACATTATTTGAAACAGCTGTACTTTATTAGCAAAAATCAACTAAGAAACAAATTATCAATATGCGTATAACATTGCAATCAAAATTTTAGCTCAACTGTGTTACACTTCAAACATGATAAACACTCACCATCTTCAATCAATCATTTTGAAAATTGCAGATATTCACAAAAAAAAAAAAAGCTTTATTACTTATTTTAAAAAATACTGCAAAAACACTACAGGCAAATAGGTACATGGGCAACACTTTCATACAGAAACATAATATTTTTCTGTGATAATCTTGTGACTGCTGAAAATATGAAATAAATTTCAACTGATGCTTACTATTCAGCTTAGAATGGGTAAATTTTCAAAGTTAAGGGTTTAAAAGACTGTAAGCGTTTTTGATAAAATAATTGTGATTTAAAAAGTTGACATTCAAGTTGCTAAAGAAGAATTCTTTGAAATGAACAAATATATCCCTTCGCATGCTTTTTTTTTTAATTTTTCGTCTGGTACATATATATTTGGTAACAAATTAATCCTTTGGGTTACCTTCATTTGCAAAACTATCAATCTTTGAAAATGAGCAAATTGTTTTCAGCCAAAATGCGGACGGACCAACTTTTTGTGAGATAAACGAAAAAGCAGCTTAGAACTGGGCAGCACTAGGCCACGTCCCCTTCCACAACAAAATAATTTTTTCAAGTGAAATAAAAACCAGTAATTAAAAAAGTACAGCTACGCGTTCATTGAATTTTTCCTCACATTGTAATAATCTGATGGGCTTTAGTTTCCAGACTATTTTACTCGACATACTATGTAATATGTTTATTGATAACAATTATTGGCAAAGCCAATACTAAAATCTCATCTACAGTTATGAGAGTACTGAAGAAGTTATATTTGGAGATATATTAGCTGGGAATCATCGCAGTATAACTGGACTTGAACTCTTAACTTTTCAACTGAAGAGCTTGATATACCCAACAAGTGAGCTGCCTTGATCTCAGTTTATGTTATTCTTATGAACCAATCAATACTTATATAAGTTCATCATTTCATTGTCAATATACTATATTTTTTATCATTTACTTCGTAAAGTGGTAACATTGACGAATAATCAACAAAACTGATTACTTACTTGAAATATATTATAGATTATCAAAACAATTTCAAAAACCTGCTCAAAGCATATTCCAAAGGCTACTTCGTGATCATTCATGTTGAATTTATGCTAGATTTTTACAACATTTTACGATGAGGGTGTTTCAATATTCAGGGTTGATAGAAAACTCCTTTGTTAGGTATAGTGGTGTACAAAAAAAACAAAATTTGCAAATCTTTACATATAACTTCAGGACAACCCATTAATGAAAAAATGAAGATGGATTGTCTATTTTTAAAAACAGACTAAAATAAGAATACTTATACAGTTGTTTTACAGAAAAGTATTATTTTCTGTTTGCTCATTAATTGATTCCCCATTAATTCGGAAAGCTTTCATCTTCAATCAATTTTGATAAACCAAAGATATATACTTACGTAAATTTTTCGTCAGCAGTGCAAAAAAAATAAAGGAAAAAAAAGAGATACCTACATAAAAAGATCCGACAATGACGATTTGAAAACAAATAAACAAAATACTGTTGTACGCAGACGATTTGACTTTCCTTTGATCTTGATTAACATTTACCTACATCAACTTCATTTTTCAGTTACAAATATATTTAATAAATTTGTTCGGTCGTCATTTCTGAGAATAAAATGATTTGAATAATCGATTATCTCCTTAATGATGATAAACTATAAAATAATTACGACCTGAATACACAAAAAAAAAAAAAAAAAAGGAAAAATATATTTGAGCTTGAAAGGGGAAGAAAGAACGAATATGCACAAGTAGGTATAGATGCAATGAAATTGACGTTTGACACGCGAATCTAATTTATCTTTTTGCTACTTCATTTTCAAATCAAACCACCATGTCATATAAAACAAAACTATTACTGCTTTAAATGCGCTCCAGCTAGACTAATGATATCTATTTTATATCCTATGAGATTCTAATTATCAAGGTAACAATTAATTTTAATACCCGATTAAATATTTTATCGATGAGATTTTCTGGAACTATTCAAAAGAGAAATTTTTGATTTGATATCGTACTTTAGATGTAATATTAGGTCAGCAAGTATCTGTAAGAATATATTTTTTTCTTTTTAAAAGTAAAAATGTTTTTCAGTAGCCCCAAAAGTTGTCTTTTGTTGTTGCTGTTATTCTGAACATAACGCATAACAATATTGATAAAGTTTTATATTTTCATCAAATGTTAGTCATGAATTTACTTTAATCAGCGGATTTTAATGACTTCACGTACAATTGAGTTGGGTAAATACATGTAAATGAATCTGTGGGAACAAAAATGTCGAAGTTTTTTTGGGGGTGAAAGGGGCGTTTGGAGATCACTAATAACCTGAAAATGAAACAGTGACGGAATTATAGTGAGGGGACAATCCACTTCCGCCCTCGCCTAGAAAAAATGTTGGCTCAACATTTTTATTCCTAAATAAACTAAAACTCGGAAAACAAGACAATTATCGAAAAATAAGAAAAAATTAACTTTAATAGAAATTTTTTGATGTTAATCTTTTTTTTACCATTTTTCTAGCCCCTTCCCTAAAGTCATAATAATTTCTCACCTGTATTGTCTCTAAGTTAGTATGCAGTATACTAATTTCTAATATTTTTTATTTGAGTGTTGGCTGATTTAACATGGCTCAATATAACGTCATTCAAACACAAAGAGTTGAAGTAATCTTTTTTGTGGACTTGCCAATGTCTTACACTTGATTCCTGCGAGGAGGTTCGCAAAAATTGTTTTTATCTGGAAAAAGAGGAAAATTTGAGTTTAAATTTTCAATTCGAACCCACCGGGATGACGATCATTACGAAATTATAAATTCTTTCTGGCACAAGCGTCGAGAGTTAGTTGGTTAAATTACATCAAATCCAGCCATCTTTATCCCCTTCCCCTCATTTTCATGCCACTCCCCAACAAATTCCGTGTAGTCGAGAGCACGTTTCTACTGACGTTGGCTTTACTCGGCTCTGATATAGCCCATCAGTTTAACATAGGCATGTTTAGGTTACATATTAATTCGAGAAGAGCGTTGGTTGGTTGTGTCATTTGCATTCTAAATTATGCAAAAACGAAAACAACGACCCAGCTGCTTTGCATATTACGAGCTTTTGTGGACTCGGAGGCAGCCATGCTGTGGATGCTGGGATATATACGAAAGGATGATGAAATTTGTCTCTGCGTATACCTTGGTAAAGCTCTCAAAGTTAACTCCAAAATTTCCATTATACCTACGCATTCATCGAGAAATGTCTTTTTTAAATTTCCCTCGTATTTTCATTTCACATTTTTCCTTCTTTTTTTTTCCCCAATTCAATTAATTTTGGAGAAACAGGGCAGTATGGATTAGGAACCAGTGGAGAAAAATGCTACAAATAGTGCAAGTAGTGCAAGTGACTAAGCAATTACTATAGTTACAACAACCAGCTCTTGTGCGCATGCGCGAATTCACAGACGTCTTGCTTGCTTTGTTTCATTCGGCTAGAGTAGATAAGTGTTTCATCTTATTGGGTATCAGCAATGATGGTATTTTACACGTAGAATAAACTATAAAATGTAGAATAAGTAGAATAATGAATAAGATTGTTTTTTTTTACATTCTTATCATTATTTTACTTTTTTTACTTACTCTACCTATTTTACACGCTTAATTATTATTTTAGGTATTTTTATTCTTTGTGTAGAATAAGTAAAATAATGGTAAATGTAGAATAATTTTTTGCATGCCCTCTCTGAGTATTATGATGCTTTACAACACCATACCCACCAGCCCATCACCTTGCCCAACATGAAACAAATGTTTTTGATGATTATTAACATCTTTGTTTTTTTCGTTTTTTTACACGTTACTAAATTTTCGGAAATTTATTAGAAAACAGCACTTCAGCTTCTAAGGTTCTGCGAAGTTCTGATAAAATTCAAACCAAAAGCAGAACTCTAAAATGAGTTCTTTATATCACAAGAAAATTTTTCCTACTTAAGAATGCTCTAATCTTGTAGTTCAAGATGAATAGAATCACATATAGAATGGTAAAAAAAAAGGAGAATGATTAAAAAAAAGGAAATGTCGAAAATATTATGTGTTGTATTTTGCATATTTGCTATGTTTGGTCGTCTAGTAAATTCTATTAATTTTTTCGAATTTTTAGAAAATAACAAAACAAAAAAAAATTTTATAAAAGAGGTGAATAGTCTCCAAATTGTGGAATAAATCTCCAAAGTCCAAAGCCGGACACCTTATACATTGTACTTGACTTTCAACGTTTTCAATTACACAAAAATTATTTCAATTTTTAACGCCTTAATCAAGTGAATTCTGCAACTTGACGAGTAAGATAGAAAAGAGAAGCTAGAGTATAGTATCCATACAAATCGTGAAATTCTTCTATAACCACATTGAAAATCACCTTATACCATAGCCACAAACACCATCGACCGAAAAAAAAAAAAAATTAAAAAAAATAAAAGAACTTGATAATATAAAAAATAGTACTTCAACCTAATGACTCGTTTTATATCATTATTTTAGCTGTCACCTATGGCTATAGAAATATAAAACGTTAAACGTTAAGTGCCAAACATTGCTCCAGCGCGTATACATCCTCCATTTGTAAACGTAAATTACGGGGCTATTTTACAAAATATATCGTTTCTCGAGTTAAAATATTTAATATTTAAATAATTTGCGTTTTTATATTTTTATATTACCCACTTTTTTTCTCTTTGTTTAACGCCCGTAGCTCTCTAAAAATGGAAGAAAGAAAAACAAAAAAAAAAAATCAAACCAGAGAACATTATTAAATGATGCTATCATCTTAAATTGGAAAGAAAAAGAAGCCGAAATATAATCACGTTGGTGATTAAAGGCGCGAGGAGAAATGGTGGAAAATATTGAGATAGAAATGTATAGTAACCACTGATAGTATACCTACTGATGAGCTTGAAAAAAAAAAAAAAAAAAACTTGTAACACCGAATGGTAACTCTATCAGAAAAAAAAAAAAAAGTTGAAAATTGAAGACATCAGCTTTACTTAATGACGATATAATGAGTTAAGTTGGTAACACTTATGTTTAATGTTGAAAAATTAAGTAAAATATTAAGTTAGCCTGCACAATATAATATAAGCTGTAATTATATTCAACTTTTACATGTTAGACTCTGTATAGTATAATAATCTACCTTATTGTTCTACTCAGGTTATCGAATTGTTTCTCATTTAGCCAGCAACAAAATCGCTCACAGCCATTTTCTCTGCTAAAGAATATGCATTGTGTCAAATATTTTCAAAATGTGAGGTAGTAATTTTTTTTTTTTTCAATTTATTAGTACTCCAGGAGTTCATCCCAAACCAAACAATGCAGGAAAAAACCATTAATTCAATAAACGATCCAAACCACAATAATCATACCTTTCGATCGATTAAATTAATATTTCTATCGAAGAGAATTCATTTAAAATTTCCAACTGAACTATAATTTTGTATCTAATAAAATGGTTTCAAAAAAAAAAAAAAAAAAAAAAAGGAAGAAAACATGAACTTTATCGAAGTGAATCTTAATATTTTTTTTTAAAGGATATAGTAATTTTATGAGGTATCCTATAAGAGAAAAAAAATAATAAAATCGAGAAAAATAGCATCTGGTTAGTGGAACAATTTTTTACCTCGAGGCTTTTTGTAATCTAACGACTTCTTTTCCTTAATTTACGATATACTTATGTACTTTCATAGTATATGAGCTGTTCGACAACAAAATGATTTATAATAATTTCAGACATCGATAAAGATCAGGCTATTATAAAGGCTAGGTATGTTATAAAATTATGGAAGTTACTTCGAAAGTGATGTGTGACTATTGCTGCGGTTTGCATTTAAAAGTGAAGATGGTTCATAATACTTTGCGTTTTTCCAAGTAAGGGTTTTATTGAAACTCATTCGAGGAGTGAGTCGAAAATTCTGAGTTTTATAGAGGAACACTGACCCAACTTATTGATGATCGATGTTATAAACTCGATGACCTTAACTTTGAGATGATGGCGACTTAAAAAATTAAGTTGATTTTTTACATTCTTTACTTTTATTTTTTACTTTATTTATCCTTATTCTTTACATTCGACTTTATACCATTCTTTACATTCTCCATGCCAATTATTCACATTCTTTACATCCTTTACTCCAATACGTTACATTCTCTACATTATTTACCCTAATTCTCTACATTCTTTACCTCATCAGTATAAAGATAGTCTACGGAGGGACATGGGGTCAAAAAAATGTTCACGTAATTAATACGTCGCTACGTATGAGGCAAAAATTGTGTATTTTTGAATATTATATTTTATTTGCATACTTTTTAATATCTGTACAGTTTTCTCTGTGATCGATTGGCAACCCTCTTCTTGAATTTGTTGATGGCATTGATTTAGAAGCATAGATTTTTGAGCTAGAGCCAGTTAATAATTGATGTAGCTGATAAGAGGAGATAAGTAATTTTCGAATGTAATCTAAATCTTTCACCGCAAGTTCAACTACTCAATATAAAGTTCTGTATTTAATTTTGTAAAATAAAATGTGTAATATTGGTTGAGCGAAATATGAAATCAAGGAATTCAAAAATCTAGTAGTTTTGAAGATTCTTTATGAAAGTGTTGTATCTTCATTTTGATGAACATTTTTATTTTTCTAAATACCTATTTGTTTCTGAAACGCGCTATTTTACCTTCCCGATGGGCAAAAAATGAGAAAATGATCCGGAAAATGAGAATTTTATCCGTTGTCAGTCCGTTTTTTATTTTCGATCATCGGATCTGAAAATTTGCAGTTATTTTTGTCATCTTGATTAATTTTCCAAATCCGTTTGTAAAACGGATTTCCTGATTATAATCAGTGATAATTTTTGGGTACTTTTTCTAAATCCGTTTGTAAACGGTTTCACGGATTATAACCCGGGCCAACAAATATGATAAAACAGCCTTCACGGAAAATAATCCGGACTCATTTTCGGCAAGACTGATTACAATCCGTTCGAAATCCGTTTTAGAAGCCGGAAAACAGGAAAATTCCGGGTTATAATCCAACCCAGAATAAAACGGATCCGTTTTCAAAATATTTTGCCCATAGGGTTATTAAGCCACTCATCAAAAAATAATTCATCCCTCCAAGTTTCTATTGATTTTTTTCTATGATTGATTGATAATTATATTGTTTCAACATCCCCTTGACGGAGTTTTCAGAGGTTCTTCTAGTCTTAGCTAATATCTGTCTATTTTTCAAAGTTACATAGTTAGGTGTTTCGATAGTAATTTCTTATTTAAAAAAGGGAGAAAAATCATTCCACCAATATTCACCCCCTCGTTTTAACGGTTCGGTAGGTTGGAAAAGCTACCTACTCATTTTATTTCACGATACAACCTAAAAAGAAAGAAAAATTAATGGAAAAATCGAGGGTTTTCCGGTCCAATATTATCGATGAAAAACTTTCATGGTTTGTTGTTTTTCGTTTCTCCCGCCTTTTTTCTGCATAAAAACTCAGCCTACACAAAATGCCCCTCGCAATTTTACGTTTTGCTAAATTTATGTGAAGTAATTTAAATTAGGTATAATCGAGCCCTAAAAAATTTAATTATATCGCGGGACAATAAAAATCCCTCCTCTACTTTATTTCGTTATGACAAGTTAATTTCATTCCGGGTAAACGCGTAGGCCTCTAATGTTAATTACTTTTTTATATTTTCGCCAAGAATATGATTAAAAGAGAAGTTTTTTCTCTCTGTTTCCAAGGGGAGGTAAGAAATTTTCGTTTTAAGGTAGAGTGGGGAGAGCTTATAGTTATGTGATTTTCATTTTTATTAACGTGGGGACGTTAAATTCGTTCACGTTTACAAAAATAAATTAGTAAAATAAGGACAGTTACGAACTGCAAAGTATGAAGAATTTGGGAGAACTTGAGAAATACTTCTTGACAGCATTTTTTAGAACTTCGAATGAAGCTGAAAAATTTCTAACTAAACATTATGAAAAAAAAAAAAAATGCATTAGGAAAAATAAATAAAATCCCAAAATAAACGTAGGAAAAAATATTTTAAAAATTTTAATTTGGTACCTAATTAAAAATTACAAAGAATAAAAATATTGAGCAAAATAAAAATTCAACGAGGATGTGAACCCAAAAAAATATTGTTGAACAAAAAAAAATGTATAAAAGAAAACAAGATCAAAAAATAAACAATAACAAAAACCTAAAAAAATAAATTAAAATAAATGAAATTGAGAAAAAAATTTTTACAAAAAATAAAAAAATAATAAAACAAAATAAAAACAAAACTAAAATAAAAAATTCTACAAAAACCAAAAATACTATTTTTTTTTTATTGGGGCACAAGTGCGAGCCTGGAATGTAAATTTGTAGAAATGTTGAGTTAATTTTTATTTCTTCAAATTATTCTAGCAGCGAAGTAAAGTTGCATGTTCATTCATTTATTGCTATTTCATAAACAGTGATCTGTGGTAAACAACTCTCTGAATTTGATTTTTTGTTTTTCAAATTGAAAAATTATAATATAGTTATAGCTCCATCCTAACGAGGCATATAGTTTTTTCTCATTGACAGGTTACATAATTAGTTTAACAAGCACTCTTTCATCCGTTCAGCAATGATTTATGTAAAGGCAATTGGGTACCAAAAATACTGTATTCTCTTATTCTCAAAATACACACAATTAAAATGACGTCTAGTTGTCATATATTTTGGTAGACTCACGTGTCATTATTTTAATAATCAATCAGTTAATGTACCTGTACGCTTATAGGATATCGCACATGTTTTTCTTTTTCCTGTATGTCTCCATTAGAGTTTTTTTGTACATTTTATTATTGATTACTTTGCCATGATTTGAACACACTGTATGGTAAATATGCATAGGCAGTATGAGAAATCGTTTCACTGAGACTGCCATAAATGTGAAACGGAAAAGTATTTTTCAAGGTTGAATTTGTTGATATTTTTGTATTATCATTTCGCCAGCTTTTCCTAGAAAATTTCATAAACTGACAATAAGTTAAACTTACCGTCCTCATAAATCAGAGATGTCAGAATATTAATTGTTGGAAATACTCGTATTTGGTTGCCTTGCCCAAAAGTCCATTTGTAGAACAAAATTTATACACTTGGCCACCAGAATATAAAAATATATTCGGCCGCTAGAATAATAAAACTTCACAGTTTAAGTGTCTAAAAATACGACTATTTGGTATAATATTTTCATACTGATGGAAAATATCGTCAATTTCACCTATCAATGACTATCAATAAAGTTTTGATAACTTACCACGTGGTTTTTAATTAGATCTTTGGATTAATTTAATGTTAAAAAAATAGTTAAAACAAACGGTTTGTTATCAGTTTTTCACGTATAAATCCATGTTTTCTGAGGCTATCGATAGTTATCGTTATCAAGAACACTTATCGATAACTCAGTTATTGATAGTTATCAATAAGTATCGATAAGTTTCTCGTCATGCTAATTCTTCATCTGATGTTTGCGTTATGCCACTTTGTAATAAACTCTCTTACAGTGGTTACTCGATGTTATTTTTAAACAATGAGTAATTTATGAGATGGTTGTACAACTGGCCCCTGCAATATGTGACCCATTCATGGATAAAGGATGTTCGCTCTAACAATCATCAGTCGATTCAATATTGAAAAATCATAAAGGCAAAAATAACTATAGGTGGTAATATCATTATGGGGGTGGTTTACTAGGGGCATATTGAAAGCTTTTCTTGCCCTCCCATTGATTTTCCATGTTTAAAGGGGATTCGACTAGTTCAAGAAGGGAAGATCATGACGCCATAGCCCTAGGCTGTGCATCTGAGTGAAAACCTGCTATTCTTTACTTGCGTTTTTTTTTAAAGAATAATACAGTCATACATCATTGCCTGAAATTTTATTCGACAGAAGATAATTTTTTTATCCTATAAACTTTTTCACTCATTTTCACTGTTAGGAACCTACCCCAGAAAAAATTCTAACACGCTATTTACATTAAATCTAATTACTTTTTGGCATATGAAATAAAGTTTGAAAAATTCGATTTAATACAGAAAAAGGCTTTTATTTATTTTTTTCATTCTACTTTTCAGACTACTTTCAGTTTCGCTTTTTCGCCGAATAACTAATTACCGAATTTCGAATTCGTTCGAACAAAAAGTAAGTAAATAAAACGTGAACAAAAAAATCGGTTAACGCATCATCAATCGAATTTCGGCGGGCAAGAGAATTATGTGTTGGGCGCCAAACTTCTCTATCGCACAAAATTAGTTGAAAATTTTCGTCGATTCGTTTATAAATAATATTTTGCAAAATTGGAATAAAGTGTATAAAGCGTGAAATTAATGGCGTTCGGATGAATGAAAATAAAGTGCAAAATTTTTTTTTACTTTTTTTGCTTTTTTCTGCTCCCTCTTTCGAAAAGGCCAAAGGGGGTGTTTTTATAACTCGCGAATGTGAATATCGTGGTTTCCCCTTTTTTAAAGGTCGATTTTCCGTTTTCCGACGTGGAAATTTATTTAGAGGGTATAATTCGAAGAAGGAAGTGCCGAGGAAAAAAATGGCGTCTTTATTTCATTTGGAACGCCTAGCGTAAAATTCTTATATGGTGCTGGAAAAGTTTTTGCACATAATCCAATTTTGCTTCTTTTAACATAAATAAATTTCGTGTTTATTAAAGGGGATGACGTATGTTATTCGAAGGGATTAAGAAGGCCTCTTTTTCGCGCCTTTTTCGAGGGGATGGGGTGAAAATGGACGTGGAGCAGGATTCCGATATAGTCGTGTTTAAAAAGATTATGTATATATACGAATAAGGGGGATGGTATAAAGTGGCTTTTGTGTGGGCTGAGGTTAGGATAGTAAACAAATTCTGCTCAACTGGCTTTTCATCTATTCCGAACGAGTGTTATGTCTAAAGCCTTTTTTGTTAAGCGACGTCGTCACGAGGGGTCTAAGGATTTACACTTTAACGTGCTTCAAATTTAATGTGCGATTAAATGGTTCCCAATATTTGAAAGAAATAAGATGAATTTTCAAGTAGATGACTTGTGTGTCTGAAAGTGTTTTGTGTGCTTTTCTTGACAATAATGTGGAGGGGGGATTTGTATACCATAGTCTGTTCATTTTAAGCTTGCCAAAAATAGATTGCACTTTGCAAGGCTCCGAGGAGAGGCAAAGGTACTCATTTACATTTAGCAACAATAAATAGCTGTGCTTCCGGTTTTTTAGCAGGTTTTACCTCGAAAACCTGCTTATTTTCTTCTTTCTTTCGTGTCTCATCACCACTTATCACACTAATCGATACTTATATTGTTGATGAATGTGAATTTCATGTTCCGCTTTTGGCAATCTTAAAATGAACAGATTACAGTCAGTTTGTAGTCCTTTCCATTTGAGAGACGCTAGACACTCAGACACTGATAGATACTATATTTTGAATACATTACAGAATGCATCGGTTGATTTTGTTTCTCTACACTCAAAGAAAAAATAGTAAAAATTAGTAGTCTATGCTACATTTCATCTACTAATTTTGTAACAATCCAAGTTTTATGCCAAAAATTGATAATAAATATATTATTCAATTTTTGTGTACAGTATACTGATTTTCAATATATTTTTACTAATTTTCAATATTTTGTATTTAATTTTTCACATTTTTAAATAATTCTTAATAAATTTATTATTTTAATTTTCCATATAAAACCTGAACTGTTCGAAAGTTACTATGCAGATATTAAAATTTAGTATGCAGTTTTCTGTCTGTGCAAAAAAAAGCTGAAAAAATGATAAAAATTATCTGGAGCGCTCTTCGCTTCTAGGGCACTCCGGCTTCAAAAATTTTCAGGTGCCGGAGCAGAGTAGGAAGCCCATGTCTATGAGTGCTTTGCAGAAATTTAATGATGCGTCTCAGAGCTTCGGCTCCATAGATATTTGGAGCCTGGAGCCGGAGCGAAACTCCTTGAATGATTTGTTGGAGCTCATGTCCAGAATCTGGTGCATTTTTACTGAAGCTCTGTATCCTTGCTGGAGACTTCTATAATTTGGTCTGTTTTGATCTTTTGAATATATATTCATCTCCCTAGATTAGATCTATTACCCAGTGCCACAATTAATTAAATTGATCATATAATTATATTGTAAAGTTAACAATATATAACATTTTACGAAACACTGTTCCCCTGCTTCATCCATGCGAAAAGCACGGGTAACACTTGACTTGTAGCTGAGGCGCTTTCACAAGAAGTTAACAGTATTTTTGGTGCTGCAGTTAATCCTTCGACGAGAACTGAGGCAGCTTTGATAAAAAAGATGGTGGAACGGAGGAAAGTTTTTGGGAAGAGAGCGCGCAGTCTCTATGGTAACCATTTTCTTTCAGCGTTTTACAAAAATATATACGTACCTTAGATAGTATATATATATACACACGTTGAAGGCGAAAAGCCCTAACTTTAAAATAAACGCCAACTTAATGCCTTGTATAGTTGAAGGGAAGATCAGGGACGATAATAGAGTTTTACTTAACGTGTGGTAACGCTAATTCTGTTACCGCAAAATCCCCTGCTACCGAATATCTTTTTCCATTCGTTAGAAATTCGCCCCTCGCTTTCCTCCCCTATTTTCATCTCAAATCTATTCTCTCTCTGCTTTTCCCATTTTCTCTCGTGTTTCTCTTTCACCGAGTTTTTCTCCTCGTTTTTACTTACTCGCCACAGAACTGTCAGTTTGGCGCGCGTATAACAACCGAGAAATAAACTTGAACCCTCCCCCCCCCCCGTCACTCCGCCATTTCTAAAGAGCTCTTTTTCGTTCGGGCTTAAGTACGCATTAAGACAACGAGGGTATATAATGCGGGTTTTTCAGTCGAGCACAAATTAACTGGCGATTATCGTGGGTTTCGATTATTGTCTTAAAGTTTACTTAAATTTAATTTCGTCTCGTTTTAATGCCAAATACCTGTGGGTTTTGGATTAGCCTGTATACGTCATTAGGAATTTCGTAAGTGTCGGGTGTAGGTTGCATACTGAGTCAGTTTTTTCAAAATTGCTAGTTCAAAAATTATATTATATGTAGTTGGAATTTTTGCTGAAGAACACCACTTGACACGATGAGTTGACCAATGGGGAGAAAGAATTTTTTTTTCTCACATTCCCTATATTTATCATTTTTGGCAAAGACAAAATATATGTCATAGGAGATCAGGGTTGGAGAGTTCAATTTTTTCTGAAAAATTCTGATCGTGTACCCTTAAAATGTTTTTCAAACCTTAAAAACTACTCGTACAATATCTTATATTTTGGTAGAGTAAACCCTTCTTTTTTTCAGAAAAACAAACAAATAAAACAAATACGAATTTACACTGAGAGAAATGAAAATAGTATAATATTGCGAACAGAATAAGTAAACTTTTCTCATTACAGTTGAGAAAATTATTCATCGTAGACATTCCTCGGATTGATTCGAAATTTGCAACATTGGAATTTTCGTTGAATTTTATTAAAGCAGAGTCACTTTCAACTTACCTAGGTACCTCTTCTATTACACATTTGCTGTAACAGAAAGGAAAATCCCATTCATTTTCTTATAGGGCAATTTGAAAAACAATACCCTGCATAACTCTCAATTAAGTTTTTTAAAGAATAGTACCATTTTTGTTTTTCAGCATTTTCGATGTTTTACAACCTGATATTTTTTTGAACCATATCTTCACTGATTTTAGAGGCAAAATTTCCTTTTGCCTTTTTGAAGGTTTGGTCCAAACTTGAAAATTCTGGAAAAAATGTACGTGTATATCATGTATTTCTCTAACTCACCAGGTCTGCATTTACTGTGTGACTATTTTCACTCCCCCCTCCCCCAAAATTGAAAGTTTTCTACAGAGAACCCATTTCAGTGATATACGCGGAGACTCTTGAATTAAATCTGACGAGGAGGTGCCATATATAACTCTGAATGGGTTGAAGAAATACTTCCAGGACTGGAGAAAGTAATAGCTCCAGTATAAAACTGTTCGTGCAGTGAGTACCCTGAGGAGAACCATATTATACTCCTTGGATAAGTTTTGTAAATCAAGGTTTTATTTGCTTGTGATCTGAAATCACTATTATAATATGAAGTATTTTATACATAATGTTTGTGTTTTTTTTTTCATTTTTCGTGAAAAACGAGTCATATATCGATTAACGTTTGGGAAAAAAAAAACAGATATTTGCGTTTTGAACCTTTTTCTCAGAGAGGAGGGTTGCACCTGGGTATTCCAGACTTTGAAAAATGGCGCACCTCACTGTTCTTAACAATCGCTCTCAGTATAAAATCGAAATCAGAGTTGATTTGCCGTATACTTACCCAACTACAGATCCTTTGTAAGATACAGTTCCAATGAATGCATTTTTGAATAATTGAAGTTCGTACGTTGCATAAAAAATTATTCAAGCTATATAAATTCACAAGTTATAGCTGGGATGAAGATATTACTAGATCAAGTCCAAAACCTACCAAGTCCCAAACAAGTTAGCACCCATTATTTTGCTGATTTAGCATCATTATCAGGTCTCGAAACATCTGAAAGCAAAAAAAGATTATGCTTTTTTTGGAGCTTGCAGGTTGGCTTTGGCCGACGATATAAACATCTCGAAGAACTGCATCCACTTATATACAATTTCCAAGCGGAAAATATAAATTTAGAGAGTGTGGGTTAGACTAATGTTGGCAAAATAGAACTCTTGCCAAAATCTCGTACTTGTGTCCCTTTAAATTCTACGTTAACGTGTGCAGACGCGTTATTGGATAAATGTTGAAAATATTTAATTGCCGCAGCCATTTTCGTGGAAAAATTGAAATTGGATAGAAAAAGCTGTTCTCTATGTCAGCTTATATGGAAGGCGAGCACGTCTCACGTCAGCTCATAAACGTGGATACGAAGCGTTTTTTCATCTGCCATTTCGATAATGTCGACAATTCCCTTATGTTATTTATTTTATAATAAGCTTTTCACGAGTTTTCACGAAAAACAGAAGTACTCCGCTCGGATATATTCTGTATATATACATGTACATATATAGCCTACACACGTATATAGTTATATGTGCGTTGTAAAGAATAAGGGGTGTGAAAGAACGTGCTTAGTGGTGAATCGTGATTACTAACTAATAGAAATGAATCGTCGTCGTCGCCTCACCACCATGCAGCATTTTCTTCGAAAGCTCTATACCAACTTTTTGAAATTAGGACCTCTTTTTTGCCCTCGCACCCTTTTCCAGCCCTGCGTCGGTGCGCCTTTTCGCTGCCTTTACATCCCCTCTTTGCTTTTTCAATATGGCGAATCAGCCGGAGCGTATCAAACTTAATGTCACGAACTACTGGCGCGTAAATTGTGAAAAGTAAATTTTCCATTCCCTGTCGTAATTTAAAGATGCGTTGAAGTTTTATTATCGCGCCTTTTTGATCCCAATCCCGGACGATTTTTAACATTGGCTGCCTTTTTTTGGCCTTTCTCCTCTAGGTCTTTTACGTATTTTTCGACTATAATATGATTTATAAATACATTTTTTCCCCCCGTTGGACGTAGGTGGATTCTTGCTGACTTCTCTACAAATTGATTGATATAATAGAAAATATTTTGGTTTCTTCAAACGCATCCATTCTCGCCTCTTCTCTACTCGTTTTCAAAATTTTCAATTTCTGAGGGGATGCTAGAGCATGGGTGACAGGGAGGTTATACCTCCCAGAGCTGAAATTATAGTCTCCCCAGAGGAAATTAAGTTAGCCGCCTCTCCCCGTTCAATGAAAATGAACAAAATTATAATTTATAATTATTCCTACCAAGTTCTGATAATTTTTTCCTTCTTTTTTTTTTTTTTTACTCCTCTTATCGTTTCATCAAGTGTCTTGAAGGGTATTTTAACTTTTCTCATCACCATGGAAAAAATTATAATTTATTGTAGACATTTTTAATGTTTTATTTTACAATTTTTGTTGTAGCATTAATTTCTGCTATAAATCTTGAATCATCCCAATTTTTCCATTTGAATAGTAAAAATTACTGCCTAAATTTTTTTCAGTGTACAAACTGCATGTAGTTATTGGTTTATGACCCTGGAAAATAAGTCCTGAAAATAGGAAAAAAAAAATTGGAATAAAAGCTTTTATATGCTTGGAATGTTTGGGGTTGGTCCAAAAATATGAAGTTGAAATCAAATTTTTACTGAACATATTGGATTGTATATTTGGCATAGTTTTCTGAGGATTTTAACTGCATACTTTTTGGACTACCCCTAACACATTCCAGGCATAAAACCTTTTGTACCAACATTTTTCTTTTTTGAATTCAAATTTTCCTGGCTTATCAATAGAAAATTATAATTAACAAAAAATTCCATACTATTTCTATTATGACAGTCTGTCAAATGAGTAATCAATATTTGTAATAGCCCGCCTTATCAAACAATAATTGTAACCAGTTGGCTGCTGAATACTAAACCAAAACTTATCGAATAATATAACTCAAAATAAAAAGTATATATTTATCTACACTACAAAGAATTTCATTGAAAAAGATTTTCTCGGATAGATAATTCCAAAAATAAAGTTGCTGGAAAAATGCCATCCTCCAGGTTAAAACATAATATTTGCCAATGCAGAAAGGCGCAGAAAACGAAATTTTGCGCGCAGCTAAAGTGAAAAGAAAACGTTAAATTTAAAGAAAATAAAACGACGAAAATCGTCAAGGGAGGCCATAACAGTAGATGGGGGTGGGCTGAAAGGGGTGCGAGTAAGGGATACGCGAATTAACTTGGCCGGGAAAATCTAATAATTTTGTTAATTCTATTACTTTCCATTATAAATGGAAAACGTGAACGCAAATGAAGAGAACGAAATGTAGAGAAGTGTGGGTGAGTGGCTGAGAACTGGAGCTGGAGGAGGGCACGTTGTTGTTTTTCCACATAGAATGAATGGTCTTGGAACGAGGAAAGTTACATCGAATGACACACTCGAGACCCATCTCCATAATTACGAAATAAATTGTACCAGTCTCCGTGGAAAACCGAAACTCGCAGCTTCGAAGGCATCGTCGCAGCACCCCCCCTCCCCAGGCGTCCTTGTTTGCGGCTTTTCATTTACAGGGTTATAAAAATTCCAACTCCTACAGTCGTGTATTAGTCTACTGCATACCTAGCGTTTTATTATTTTAGTGCGAGTGAAATTAGCCAAAATGAAAGGAGGAGGTACAAAAGTTTTTCAATTTTTTTCAGCGTATACTTCTGACCTTTTCCTACTCTCAAATGGTCCATATATGTTTACGAGCAAAGCACATCGCTTTTCAAGTGGTACCTCTGGTGTGCGAGGTCCAATTTCGGAAAAATAGAGACGTTATTTTCTATTTTGCGTTGAAAACTTTCTAAGGGAGTAATTTTAGGTGTGTAAAAAATGCCATTCGATTCGTGAAATTATGAGCTCATGGAGTGGAAATGTTCTTGATTTGATATGAGAATGAGCAGGAGGGCTATAAAAAATTCATTTGAGTAGTCTTTTTTTCTTTTACAAGGGGAAAAAAAATTTTCTAAAGTTTGATCCAATTGTAGTTTAACATTATTTCTCATTATTTTTGAACACAAATTAATATTTTGTGCAGAACACGAATGGAGCTGTAGAAATTGGGTGGGGGTGTCTTTCCAAAACATGATATGTCGAAAACAGTGATTTTGAGAGAGAAAAAAAGATGACTATTTTCATGAAATTTTCCAATGTTTAATTTTCAAGTTCAAGGAAAAACCAAAAGACAAAAGGCACATTCCCATTGCAAACCAAGCTTCATAGTAGATACCAGATGATATTTTCAGTTGCCTCAATGCTTTTATTTTTCCTTTTTCAGTCTTGGTTTACTGTGGAAATTAGATTTTCTATTGCTTTTATTAGATACACCTTAACTTTTCTGAAAAAACTACGCAAAAAAAAACAGTGGCCGGTTCCGACGTGAGTTTCTCATTTTAAACGAAGTCTTTTGATTACTATAATATACTCGTAATATGTATTATGACAGGCATTTAGAAATATTTTTAATTTTCTTTAGTAATTTTTTAAATCAATTTATAGATATTACAAAGTTTGTTTTTGAATCGAAAATTTCATGCTTCATAGCTAAAGTACCTACTTATTTAGGCGTCTGTTTTGTACATTACAAATTTGAGAACGAAATTTTATCATATATTATTATCATCCCGTTGAATTAATTAAATCCACCTCACCAATTACTGAACATTTGGTAGGACTTCCACTTTGAGAGTGATGCGCCTTTTCGCAGCTTCACCTACTCCGTTGTCAGCAGTGCAAAGATATGTTCCACCATATTCCTCCTTCACGCTGTTTATTTTCAGAACATTACCCCTGTAAACAGTTCCTTCAGTGGGTAAAATGGCTTTATCCTCGCGTTTTCGCCAGGTCAATGGTGCAGGTGTGCTTCCAGCGGCTATACTGACAGGAATCGATTCTTTGACCACAATGGTTGACGAGGAATTATCGTGAATCAGAGGCGGACTGTATACATCTAGTTTGACCTCTTTAGAAATAGGATTATTCGTATTAAAACTTATGACACATTTGTAGATACCAGCATCAGACCTTTGTATATTGCTGATTTGTAGTTTTTGAGTAGTAATGGATCTATTATGAGTATTCCTCAACAAGATTCTTGAATCCGGAATTAATTTTAGTGAACCCACGGAAATGAAGATCGGGCCAACGCCAGGTCTGTCTGGGTGCACTTTTTGCCACATAATGGAGTAACCTTCAGGATTTCGTGCTGAGCATGATACCTCGACAGAATCTCCTGTATTGAGGGCTTGGTTATTAGTGATTTCGACGATTTCTGACGTTTCTTCTGCTTGAGACAAACAATACAAACATATCACCGCACTGACTAACAAACGGAACATCATTTTGGTAACTATGAAAGAAAATTCCACGTAACTAGTTTTTGAGAAAGGCACGTGGTTCGAAAATTTCAGTTCATGAAAACACGCATGTTGGCTTAGCAAATTTATGAGAACACTAATATAGTGAAGGAAATGAATTGACGAGTGTAGATATAGGCCTATCGATTAACGAATACTTCGTTATCATTCATTTCAGATGACAATAGGGGGCGTTATTCATTGGGGGCGTTATCCTCTGGCAACTAAGATTGCATTGCTGGTTGTGCCCCTGGAGGATGAAAATAGGAGTCGAGTAAGAAAACTAAAAGGATTTTACTGTTAAGGTACACTTTTATTTCGTCAAACCGATATTATTTTGGCCAGCTCGATCAGTGATCAAACTATCGATAGTTTTATTTTGAATACGGAAAGCTGCAGTGTAGTAATTTTCGATATCTTATCGATAGGATTTGGGACATATTTTGGAAAAAATTGTGAAAAAAAAATTGCAAAAAAAGGTACCATCGAACGCAAAAAAAACACGTGTAGCAAAAATAAAAATGTTATCACATTAAAGAAAATTGTTGAAATAGAGTGAATATTTCTTATATAGTCATAGCAAATTGAGTTTTTCCTGTGGTCGTGTTTAAAATATGAAATTAGTGTTAGAAACTAATCAGATTTAGAAAAATTGAAAAATTTACATATTTCGGCATTTGGTTATTCATTTTTGTGTCTGGCCGTATGTCTCCAATTTAAAAGGCTCATTTAACAGCAATTAGAAAACAAAATTTCCCAACGAAAAAAACATTTGAAAAAATAAAGGGAAAAAAAGTTGAATATTTTACTTGAAAAGTGTGTCAAAAGATCAACTTGAATATCAAGACAACTGATTATTACCACCAAAGTAATTTGCATTTCATAATTTTTTTTCTTCAATTTTTTAAAATGGACATAACACCTTTTAGCATTAAAACTATATCGACATTGAATATTTCCATTCAAATATTATAGTACAGGACTTTCAATGATTCTATAGCCTTTTCATGTTTTGAAATTTGAATTGTAAATTTTGAAATTTTGCCTTAACATCATTTAAAGCCAATTACTTTTATCCAAAAATTATAAAAAATGAAGACAAATATATAGAATGGAGAACAAAAAGGGAGCCTACAATAATTCGTGATCTTGTTCGTGTATCGAAGAAGGTTAGAGGGTTGTTCGAATCTTTTTCAAATCTCCCTCGTGTTATCACATATTCACCCTTGTTGTTAAACTGTAAATCAGTTTTGCCACCCCGAATTACCCCGTACTTAATCGGTTTGTTCGTTTTCGAATTATAAACCAGCAGCTTATCGCCTCGACAATACACCATCGCATTAATTTTAGACATCATTCCCTCGATTTAATAGTATCCGATTGCATTTTGCGGTGTGATTATCGTTTAGCGTGACAATTGATCGTATAATAAAATTTTTTCTGCTTTTAGGGAAAAATTTCCGAACTCATTTATAGTCCGTTTGGAAATTGAAAAAAAAAAAAAAAGAGTCAAAAGGGGACTTGTGGCGATCGAATATAAAAATTAATTGGAATGGGTACCTTCTGGCGATTTTCGTCTAAATAAGAGCAAAAAATTCGATCATTTTTATGGTTCGAGCGAATTCTGCGTGTGGTCATTTTCAGTTACCTCGAAAAATCTCAATCTGTGGTGGGTTTTACAATATTGGCGAACATGTGTTTTATTGTTGTTTGTCGTTTTTATTCGCATCCCCCCTCCACCCTTTGTGATATCGATCGCTATACTCTTAACAAATTCGTGTTTCATTTTAATGATTCAATCAACTATCCGAAGTCTAAGAACATTTAGACGACCTATGAATCATTGCACCTAAGCAGGAAAGACCAAAATTTAGGAATTCTTTGCCCATTAGAAAATCAAAATTATTGGTGAAGGAACTATGGATGTAAACTCTTTCTTGTATTTTCTGAGACGTTTTGAAGTTAATGCGGTCAGAAGCTACAGAATTCCAAAAATCTAGAATGTACTTGAATTTAGCATTTTCTAGTCAGGCATAATATACTAAAAATTCAAAACTTTAGAATTTAAAATCGTCAATTTGCCAGAATCTGGCATTTGTTCAGATCGTATAGCTAACTGTTACTTCCCCTTTTCTAAATTTTATTGACCTAATTCATTCTTCCACCACAGAATTTACAAAAAGATCACCTCAAACCACTTGCATTCGCGCACCGGCTGGCCGAAAATTATCATATTCAAGATAAGGAATCTCTTATGCAATTATTCTGCACTCATAACATGTGTCGTAAGTGCAATACGAGATTTATTATCATTAGAAAAATATTTTTCAAAAAGAGAAAGAGATAAAAATCGAGTGACGTACCCAGTTATAGAGGACACCCAAACAGAGAGTGGTAACAGTTAAATAAAGTTTTTGAATTTCATTTTAGCGTCATTACATTCGTACAGAAAGGACAGATGTGGCATTCTGAGCGAATAAAAAATGGTCAGTGGAGCGTGGTGTTGGAGATTTGCGCTTTGACGGTATGGCATGCACTTTTCAAAAACAGGCTGACATTTTCCGAATGATGACCGAATAACTCTCGTCTACAGACAGAGACAAGGAGATCACACCCTTGGGAGGTGCAGGCAAAATATTACCGCACTGCAAAAAAGGGTATAGTGAACCCTCTGGTACCCGCGTCCGTATCATTTTTTCACGCTATGTTTCATTTTGAAATTATAAATACGATTTTCGAGTTCATAGGGCGAAAAATAACTGTGTACTTCATTTGAATTCGATTTGGTTACGCAGAATTACAATTTTAGGTTAGCTTAGGTAGGATTCTATGAAGTAATAAGGCGTTGAGGATGTTATAATGCATGAAATGGAACCTTTATAGAAAAGTGATAAGAATGATGAATGCAGTTATGACAGCATGAATATTTTTAAATATTGAACTCACAAATTTCATACACGAGCATAGGAGCTAGTCCCTTGAATGTGTAGTCTATCTTTGCTTTTTTCAAGTGGTTCACGATTTACTATTTTTTTCACTGACTTTTACACGATCATTGGCCCTTTGGATATATTACTCTTGATCATATTTTTCCATACCCGGCCGATTCCTTTTTTTTTTTAATTTGAACAATTTGAGGGTATTTTTTGGTTACCTCAAAAACCTTTTTTAATGGCTTTTTAAAAAAAAGTTGGAAAAAAATGAAGTTGAAAAAAACAACGCGTAATAGAATATGTTCCTAAGGATAACATGTATTTAAATTTAAGCAAATTCGGTGCAAAAGTCAGCAAAAAAATGATAAATCTTAAGTTCATTTTCAATTGCTGAAAACTCGTGTAAATTATTAATTTGGCTACCGATATGCAAATCCACTACACATGTGTCACTAAAATTGCCTATATTTTGATTATGTTGAACATTTTCAAGCAATTTTTTAGACGTCGATTTTTACTTCGTAGCAAAGATTGAATATACAACCTTATTCACCATCTATGGAAAAAATCAGCAAATCAGCAATTGATGCGATAGTTGAAACTTTTTTCATGATAAATTTTCATTTTGAGAAATTACATGGCAATTTTTCAAAAATGGAAAATACTCGTAAATATCAATATTCTGTTTTTTCATTTTCACTGCTGAAATTCTCGCTGTGGCGGCAGCACTGTCTTGACAATTTTAAATTCTCGTCGAGCCGGCAGCACTGTATAAAAATCACATACATTCAAATTTTTGAATTTCTAGCCTTTGGCTGACTTGAAAATGCCTAGGAAAATGTCGTAATCAAGTAAATTGAAGAGTTTCGAATTTTTAATATTGGCCTGATTTTGAAATGTCGAAGTAAAATAATGCTACTAAATCAGGTACATTCTAGATTTTTGAAAATTCAATTTCAACTTGTGTTTAGAGGAGTTTTGATACTACAATTTTCACATGTACTATGGTATCTACCATCTGTTGGTGCAGTACCTGTACAGTATAGCAGACAACTCAAAAAGCACAGGCACTGAAAAAAATTTCGGTAGTAATTTTTGTGAGAAAACTGGGTCAATTCAGGATTTATATAGGTAGTAGAAATTATCACAAAAGAAGTAAAATATCTACCATCTATAAGTTTAAAATGTTCTATCTAAGATGATGGAAAGTATATTTGTACTACAAATACTAAGAATATCTACTATGAATCTTGAATTGTCCCTGTTTCCCAACAAAAAAATAATAAATATACTTTCTGTAAAGATAATCTGACTCAAGTTTGTTCAAAGTAACAAAACGTCTAGGTATTTTTTTTGTCGTGGAGAATTAGAATCGCATTATCTATAGCGAAGAGACAGAAAAAGGTTGAGAAAAATGAATAGTGTCAATTTTTATTCAAATAGGAGAATCGCCAAATGAAAAACATGTATAAACACTTGAGCCTTCTATAGAATGACCGACTTACCAGTTGATCCAGTAATTGAATCGCATCTACCTATTCTCAAAATCAAGTGAAGAGGAATCATCCTTTCAAATAGAAAAGGGGAAGCAGCGTTGAAAAATCGTTGCAATTATCCATACCGGTTTCGTATAATTCGTATATTTACATATCCAAAACCTATTACGATTCTTTATTAAATTTACAAACCGCGTTCTCGACATTATACCGCCAGAGTAAATAAACATAAAAAAGAGGGTGAGTTCAATGGTGTTGGCTCATCCCCTACCCCTTATTAACAGGGGACTCGTTAATTTTGCTTTTTGACAGCAGATATAAATTGATAATAAAAAAAAAGTGTTTTTTCCTCTTTTGTTTTCTTTTTTTAATTTTTTTTTTTTAGAATCATACCGTACATACACACAAACATTTAGATATCTAAAATAAAGTGCGAAAATGATACTTGTTTTTTTATTCTTTCATTTCCACGTTTAGCTTTCTAATCGTAACTCACTTCTGTTGATTTGTTTTTGCTATTCCAACATCCGTATGAATTTCATTATCATCTCCTTTATATTATCATTTTTTGAAAACGCTACACGTACTTTTCATGAAGTTCTTTCAGCAAAGAATAATATGTAATATATCTGAAAATTGAGGCTTATCTTTATTCGAGTGCAGGAATGGAGGTACAGATGTTGGAAAGTTTTATGAAAATTATATAAATTTTTCCACCTTATATTTTAATTGAAGACGACCGTTGATATGATAGAATAGAAAAGGAATTTTAGGATGAGGTAGAGAAAGATCAAGTTACAGAGGCACAGAGTCGACTTCGCTTTCATTTTCCCATACACCATGAGAGAAATGGATAGTAGATATCAATTATAGTACAAGCAGATATACGTATATAATAGTAACTTTTCTCATCAAAGTTATGAAAATTACAATATTTGTCGTACAACTTGACTATTGAATCAATTTATAGATAAAATATAGAAGAAAAGCCATCAGAGCAGGATTTTAAATTTCAAAGAAGTTATGGTATTGTGGCTTTTTCCAACGTTATATACATATTAAAGATGAATTTTTTATTTCCATCTTTTTTCCTTCTCTGTATTTTATTTCATATTCGTTATTTTCTATACGTTCATACGCAGGGGCGTATTTAGGAGGGGGGGTCCATGGGGTCCGGATCCCCCCCTGACCTTTTTTTTTAAATAAAAATATTTTTAATTTTTTCGATTCTCCAATTTTTCACGAGGGGGGTCGTCATAATGATGGACCCCGCCCTTGAGGTCAGTCTATATACGTGCCTGTTCTTACACGTTTTTACCCTATCTTACTCGTTCTTACCCATTATTACACGTTTCACTATCTTACACATTCTTACATGTTCTTGCATTTATACTTTTATTTCAATTATTATATTTTCACTTTATTTTACCTTATTTTCTTCTATTTTATTTTATTTTATTTTTTTCTCGTATTTTATCATGCCTTTATATTGTTTTTTTTTACCCTTTATTTTATTTCCCTCTATTTCCTTCTATCTTATTTTCATAATACTCTTTAATTTTTCACGTTTTCACGTACATTCTTAGTTCTTACACGTTGTTACACTATCTTATACATTTCTGAAAAAAATTTTTTTTTTCATTACCAACTATTTTTTCCTTCATAATATAGATATAGTAGAAAATATTTTAGAAAATACTTTTATAAAAATTTATAAACTATATAATGCTGTAAAAGAGAATTCATCTCTTGCCTTCACGAAACTTCATAGTGAAGGCTACAGCTATTTGGGAGGAGGGCATATTATAAACCCATTATACCTAAGTAAATAAATGAGTACTTGGAGAAAAATAAATTCTAAACAAGAGTAAATCATAATACATTTATCTAAATATGAAATCAAGTTCTAGAAAACAAATACTCTGTCAAGGGATCCTATAGATTGCAGATTAATTAGTTTCTCCTTGATGAACCCGTTTTTACCCTATTGCTGGATGCAGTTTTTTTTTAGCCTTTAACTGCTCTGTGGAAGGGTGGATTCTTGATAAAGATTCGCAACACATAATATTTAGCGATATGCGCGTACGCTTATCGTCTACATTAACGCAGGGATGCTGGTGCGTGCACCATAATGTATCCGTAAAAAAGGCGTCTTCGCAAAATCCGTCTCGCATATAAATGATATATTAATATGTGTAAAAAAATATAATAAAAATGAAAATAGAAAAAAAAAACAAAAGCAAGACAGAAAGAAAAGGATGAAAGAAGGGCCACTGGTGATGTCTATCTGATGGAGCATAGACACGCCTTTGGTGTCGCGTGGCCTTTTCTTTTGCCTTTTCACGCGTGTGTCTCACATCCTTGCCCCTCGTGTTGCAAATTAGCTTGATGCAGTTCCTCAATCAAAAACGCATAAATAAACTAGATGCACAAATAAATATGTATTTTATAAAGCGTGGTCACGCGTTCGATATACAGACACAAAAATATTCTCTAAATGATTCTCGTCGTGGGAAGTGCAGTTATGATATTGAGGTGTCCGAAGCCACCACAAACAAAAATCTCAGATTATTACTACCACGATCTAATAAAGCACAAGACAGCAGAGTTAGTTAGATACTCCAAAAACGATTAAATTCTGAAAATCCTAAGCAAAAGAAAACCTAAGCTACATCGAAAAGAAAAATTTAGAAGATGGGATTAAAAAGAGAGAAGAGAAGGGGTCAATCCGTTTTACATGACGAGAGGGATATACAACGTTGATTACGATATCATATCTAGCTTATATTTGTTATTCCCCATATTGGGAGGGTGAAACTAAAACATCTTACCTCCTACCTTACAAGAGCAACACAAGAAATAAGAATAAGAGTACATACCACCAGTAATTGAACGATTTATTAACCAGGTTATTTGGGAACGGCACAAAAAAATACAAGTTCTCCACGAAAAATGAGAAATAATACGAATTGTAAATAAAAATCACGGATTTCCAAATAAACGAAAAAAGAAGATTCTGCTTCAAAAATAAAAGATACGACAAAACGATGAAGATGAAAATAACGATTTCAAACTCCAACAAAAATATCAAACTTCAAGAAAAATATTCTAAGTTCAGAAACGATACCGAAAAAATCAATCAGAAGAACAAAATTCAAAACGACAACCGATTCCTTTAACGAGGAAAATCAAAAGTCAAGGATTCAAGCTCTCAACCGAATACAACTCAGGAGGCTAACATTTTCCTCAACCGATTCTTAAAACGTTATTTGCACCCCACTCACATGCGCGCTCAGCTTGCCAGAGTGAGTAGACTTACCGAAATAAAACTTACCATTAATAATTTCGAAATTCCCTAATTACAAAACGTTTAGGCAAGCTACGAAAAAAATAGAAAATAAAAGGAGCGAGTATTAAAATTATTTCGAGATTGGCAATAGAAATAAAAAAAATTTTAAAAAAAATTAAATTTAGTAGAACCCCCTCTCTTCGGTTCCCTCAGATTCCCCTCTCCCAATTTTGAAATGAATTTTAAATACAAAGGTTAAGAAGAAAATGTCCAAAAGATTGAGAGGATGCCGAAAATGCCAATCTATACCGATTATTGGAACTACGGTCGCAGCAACCGGTTCCGAAAAAAAAATCTTAACTTCTACGAATTCAAGGACTCGAAATAAAAATAAAAATATAAAAATCAATACAAATACTACTATGTCCGAATAAAAAAAATCTATAGTCACGAAAAGAAAAAAAAAATTTGTCATGAAAAAAAAATGTCTCCAAAAAAAAGTCTATACATGAGACCAAAACCAACAAACGTTTCATACCGAAAACGTTTTACGCGCCATACACATTCCAGGCGGTATGTGTGGTGATATTGTCCGAGCTAGCTCCAATATTGTAGTTACTGAGCCCAATTTGTCGTCTTCTTAATCGTTCGTGCGACTCAATGAGCTCCTCTAATACTGCTTCCTTCACTTCGATCTTCTTGAGATACCTGCGCGATGCACGTAGAAACAACACGGCTTCTTCCAGATCATGTATGTGTTCGCACGCACGCTTTGCTCTTCTGGATTTTGAGACCAGTTTCGCCCGTAATTCTCCAATTGTAAGGTGCCTATAACCTTCCTTGACACGCTCTCTTTCTTCGTTGTATGCAGTCAATCGATCGACGACACGATACCGATTCCCATCGGGTACTGGGCTTTCTCCGTCCAAAAGCTGGTTTTCGATCTCCTCGATCTCAGCTGATGGCTCTCTTCGGCCCGATCTCGCTGGGATGACACTCTCAGTATCGCTATGTTCTAGCTCAGAGATCTCCCCTTCTTCACTTTCTTCAGGTATAGGATCGCTGACGCTTAAACTGATCGATTCTGGTTCTGGACTCGGCGACCGTGGCAGCTGATCATGGAAATCGGTGAAATCGAAATCCGTTTCATCTGCGCCTTCAGTTTCATTTCGCAAACGAATTCTTACCATTCCATCAGCCCTTGGAGCCGTTTCAATTGGGGTGTGTGAAGCCCGTCCCTCTTCTACTACACCGGCTTCCATATAGTCACGCAAAATCTGTTCGATGGAGCCAGGTGTCTGTGTGTAGACACTCCTAAACGATCGTCCACGAACCGATCTAAACCCGCGTCTTACCAATGGTGTACTATCGATAGCGAACATAACTCCTAAACCAGGACTATCCGCCTCGCTGACCGTTGCGGTATTGTTTGCATTCAACATTTCGTTCACATCTGGAGTCTGTCTACGATACATGTCTCTCCATACCCTACGAGGTGTGCCGATTGATCCGCTAAACGATGCAGCTTCGTCACCCATATTGATCGCGAAATAAATTTTTACGAGTCACGAAAGGGACAAACGATTGTGAACAATTTTACAAATATGGGGAAAAGTGACTCAAAAGGTATATATGTGCACGAAATATACTTAAATATCCTTTATTCCAGGTTCCGTTGGTATTTTGATTCCCGATAATTAATTTCTGTTTTCTTCTTTCTGTTGCAGGTATCCGACTACTGACAGTCTTCCGGTATCGTGACACACGATGAGCCTCGGAGGCCAAGTGAACACAAGATGAACCCAAGGGGGCTAATGCGCGCTTCACACGTTGGGGTCTCGGAGACCAATCTAAAGTTTCAGCTTCCAAAAGAAAACCTATCAGATTAGTACACGAATTTCATTAACAATACTCCGAATTACAACAGCAAAATTTCTAAAAAGAAACACCGTTTGCTTCTTTTGATTTCAGATTTTCGAATATCTCAACTGAGACGTGACCAAAAAAATTTCAAGTAATTCCAAAAAATTTTCGAAGTATGAACACGATGATGGAGAGAATTTCGATCGATGGAGAAAAATAAGAACAAGTTCAAAATTATTACCTGATTTCAGCAACAACAGTAATTCTGCGAAAATAAAATACCAATCTGTTTTGTTTCAGATTCAATATGAAATTGAAGAAACGATGTCGGTACACTCACGGTCAAAAACAAGAAAATTTTCTAAGTTTAAACGTTAAACGAGATATTCTTCAAGAAAGATGTTACTCCAGGTGGCGAACAAACTAAAATGAAATGTTTAGCGTGTCGAGATATCCACCTCGACAGCATCGCCGAACAACCAAGATAACAATTCCAGAACGAACATGAATATCTGTTATCGTATCTACGAAAAGTATGACCATTTACATCGACTTACCATTGTTATACCATTTCTGTTTCGCTGATATCTACAATTGTAGCAACGGGTTTACACTATTTTCATGATCTTACACGAATTATTCCTAATAAAGAACAATTAAACTCATACTCTTATCGCTTATTTCTCCGATCATGTCTCCATCATACGATACATACACCGTTTTCATACAATTTCTAACATGAAAATTTAAAATACGTAGGTTTACCGAATAATAAAACGTTTGTCGATTTTTCAATGCAAAAATGAACGTATAATTTGACCTTCACGGCCTAAGGAACAAACAAAAATTAAAAACTTGAACACGAAAAAGGAACAGAATGATATCACAAAAAATATAAAAAATGAACACTTCGATAAAAAAAGAACTATATACAGGTAAAAAGTAGAGAGAAAAAAAATAATAATAAAAAAACGTTTGCGCAATCTCCAATGAGAGTTGGCTTCAACAAAAACAGTCTTATTTTCGGCAGGAGCGATTAAAAAAATGAACGATTTAATTTCTCATTCGATTTCTCAACTGGTACCGTTTTCTGATCAAGTGACCATTATCAGCTCGGAGAGTGACTTCCATTAATCCAGGATTGATCGAATGCAAATTTTCTCTGAGAAAGTCCTCACCCAACACAACTCTCTCCAAAGAGAAATCTGGCGTATGTCCAATTGGTGGAACGAGCCACCCGGTTGCTATGATAGCATCATCTTCGGTGCCGGTGTACGGGAACAAGCGTAGAGCGTATTGACGGCGTAGGCCTGCGTAGACAAACGGAGCACCATCCAATCTACACTGTATGTCCGGGATCGGATGCCAACGGGATGTGTATATACACCCGCCCATTGCATTACCGCCCGTTCACCGTAAACGTTTTCTCTAACGTCAGTAGACAGATGCACCATCGCTTTCTCATCGCGATCTTCGTGTAGACGTAACCGGATTATCACGTCTCGCCCGTATTCCCGCAATACTTCGACCGCTTCGGCACCAAAACGTGTGTTGTTCCACTGTTGTGGCGGTAACGGGTTCATTTGCACCTGCTGTACAATCGGTTGTTGGGGGATGATTGCTGGTAACGGTTCCGGTTGTTGAGCGTTTTGCGCAATTTCGTTTGCTAAGACTTCCTCTGCCCAGTCATGAACGTTTTGTCCAGCGTTACCTGCATTTTGCGCAATTTCGAATTCGTTGATAGCCTGGTCGTAGATTGCATTCTCCACTTCATCGATTTCATCATCTGTGGAATTAACAGACTTAGAGTTACCTACCGATTCATGGAAACGTTTTCGAAATTTTTCCCGTAATTTATTTTCAAAGGTAATCTTACAATGCCCGGGTTTGATCGAATTAACATCTATCGTTTTGATAACCTTCAATGCACCCGATCGATTAACACTTTGAATTTCAATACCGTTATTAATTTCATTTTTACCCGAATCTCCCTTCTTCCCGATTTTAAATTTCGAAAGGGTAGATTTTTGTTCCTTATTTTCGAAAATTTGAGTATAGATTTCGTCTTGTCTAACTTTCGATTTTGTCAAGACCTTCTTGCTTTGAGCGACTTTTGAAAGAACGGATTCGCGAACATAGGGAATTATTTTAGATTTATTCACAAAACGTTTGGCGAAACCATTAGATTTGCTCAGAATATTCTTACGTTTACGTTTACGTTTGGGTTCCTTCACAATTTGAGGATCGACCAACGTTACAAGATTGATTAAATTTACGCCTTTACCGTTTTCGGTGTCAGTAGATTCCGTGCTGTCAATACTGTAGTCTTCTACTTCCATAACGACCTCGTCGGGAACTACAACTTCCACCTCATCGATTTCCTCATGATGTTCCAGTTCTACGTTCAGCTGCTGTTCGTCAGCCATTTCGATTTCCGCAGGTGGTATTATCGGTGGTTGAGGATCAGGTTGCCGTTGTCTAGCGGGTGCGTCACAACGTTGAATGACAATCTGTGGCTGGTCTTGATCGAACCGCCGTAATCGAACGATTGGCAGGTTAACTTGCTGGTCGATACGTTCGCGTATTACTTCCTGAATTTACAAATGAAACGATATTAACATCTTTGGTTGAAACAATAAACACCAAAATATCGTTTATGAATTTCAAACACATCGGTTATGGAAACGTTTTTCGACATACATGAATATATTTATATTGATTTTACGACTTGATTAATAAACGAATTACCTGCCGATTTCCACGGCTTAAGTCCATCGGCGTCTCTTGGACACGAGCTAGCGCCGCCTGTGCTGCTCTATGAGCATTAACCTATCGTAACATATTAAACGTTTTCGAATCAGTATTTAGCTGATTGAACATATAACAAGGATATCAAAAGATTATTACGAACTTCTCCTAAACGATTGTTAATTCTTTCACGGAAACGACCACATCTAGCCTTGTACGAAATCAGCTCCTCCTTCAGTGTTTCTACCAGTTCTTTTTTGTTGTTTAGAATGCCAATAGCTTCCTCAACTATCGCTTCTTCAAGTCTAACGATCTCAGCTGTTGGTCCTAGTTCCGTTTCCTCGATCGTTTGAACTCTACCATTCAACACTTCGTTACTACAATCGGTTATGACATTGCGGTTACGATCAACGAATTCGGCGTACAGAATAGGTAGTTCAAAAGTAAAATACATCGCATATTCACCTAACAAGTGAGAATTGCAATTAGAAACGTTTAACGTCGATATAACAATAAATCGAGTTATAGAAGTTTGGACTTACTTTTCCCATCACGACAATGAAAAAGATTTCTAATTGAGCGTTCCAAATCTTGTGGCTCGATAATATTGCCGGGATTTCTGTTAGGAGCGGCTGCCATCTCGAACGATTTCAATCAACGATAAAACTTACTTCAGAAGCGTTTACGAACACTACAGATTATCTGTACGACGTTCAATATTAATTCCGATTCAAATCTTATTTAAAACACTTTAATTTCGACTATAGAATACGGTTCCAAACAGACGCTAACTTATCCGGTCACATTAGTCATTCTCAACTACGCATTTTCTTTGTTGCACCAAAAAGTGGCGAGACCAGTCACACTAAAAGCGGTTTGCGTTTTTGGCTTTCGTCTGTGACGATGGAACGTATTTTGTCTGTGTTCGAATTTTCGTTTTATCTAGGTCTCGTTCGCGCGTATCGCGTCGAGTGTGTTTTGGCTTAACCGTTTCTTCCTATACTCGTTGCTGGTGGTCACATGTTTCACAGAATACATTGTGTTCGGCTCACGAGTTCCAGATAACAGAACAATGGGGTTCGATTTGTTATCGGTTTGGTTTCAGATGAAACTAGTTTTTCTGTCGTTTTTAAGGATTTTTAAATTTTGGAGGATAATTGAAGGAGAATATTTTGGAATAAAATATTTTCTTTTTCTCAACTTCGAATTATTTTCTCGTCGTACGAATTCTACGGATTTCACGTAAGTACAATATCGTTCAAAAGTAAACGTTTTTCGCTAATTACAATACAATTAGGAATTAATTTCGATGAATAAAGTTTGATTTCTTATACTTTCTGTAGATGACGGATATGTCTTTCGTACTGATTTCCCGCATCATCTACGAATTGATAAGCGTTTTGTCCCAATATTTTCGATATCGTATAAGGACCTTTCCACTTATGAAACAATTTTCCAGTCTGTCTTTTGGCGGCATTTGAAAGTTGCACGAATTTGGCTAAAACCTTATCACCTACAGACAATTTCACAAAGCGGTTGTTCAGTTTGGAATAGAACTTTTTTCGTTGTTCAAGCATTTTCTTCGTATTTTCTAATGCTTTATTTTTGATTTCAGTGAATTCTGGGTCGGGTATGTCGATTAAATCGCCTGAAGCATCAAACGTTTTCTGCTGAAATAGGGTGATTGGAGCGGTTCCAGTGACTACATGTTCCGTTTCGTTTAATCTGCGCTCAATTTTCTCGAGATGCTCATCCCATTTATGGTGTTCTGATGGGCAATAAATTCGCAGACAGTCACCTATCACTTTCATCCGTGTTTCAACCGGATTGCTTTGAGGGGTATAAACTGAAGTGAGTCTGATTCTCACCCCCTTCTCATTCCAATATTGTTTCCATTTCGGTGATGTAAACGTTAAGGCTCGATCTGTTAAAATTATCTTAACTTTACCGTATTCTGACATAAAACTATTTATGGCTTCACAACAATCATTCATAGCTGTTTTAGCTACCGGATATAGTCGGGTGAACTTTGTGAATACGTCCATAATTACAATCAGTTTCGTGTTTCCACGATCCGTTTTCGTAACCGGTCCGAATACATCTACCGATATCATCTCGAGCGGTTCTTTTGCTTCGATCGACTTAAATTGACCTACCGGGGAATAATTAATGGCTTTATTTTTCCTACAGGTCATGCAGTTCCGGCAGAAGTCTACTACTTGATCCTTACACTTGGGCCAATCAAAATGACGCCGGATCACCTGTAGTGTCTTCTTAACACCCGGATGAGAATACTTATCGTGGTAAAATCGAATGAAATCTGCTCTAACACAAACTGGAGCGTATATTCGAGATTGTCCATCACGATTTATGTAGTAAGCAATACCGTTTAAAATTTCTACATTTCTTATTTTCTCTCGTACCGCTTTTCTGACCTCAGGGCAACGTTTTTGTAAATCGTTCATATTCGCCATAATCGTTTCCAGCGAATTACCACCTTGTCCGTTGTCTCCGATGAACATGACGGGTGGATACGTCATATCCTTTGGACCGTTTATGACCTCGAAATACCGGGACAGAGCATCGGGTGCTACATTATCTTTGCCCGGTATATGTTCGATAGCCTTAATATCGTAGTTGTTTATGTACAGCCTCCATCGGTTTACTCTCTGTGATGTAGATTCGGCTGTCTTGAGGAAATACGTCAGTGCATGGTGATCAGTCTTCCAGTGTATCTCGTATCCCAGTAGCATATATCGGTTTTTCTGGAGTGTATAAACCATCGCCAAAAGTTCTTTTTCGAAAGTTTGGTAATTTCTTTCGGCTTTATTCAGCATTCGACTACACATTGCTACTACGTCCTGTTGACCGTCATCTCGTATCTGTATTATCATACCTGCAATCGCATAATTCGATGCGTCGGTTGCGATGAAAAACGGTTTTGACCAATCGGGGTGGACATTTAGTAAACGTTTAGCGATCTGTCTCTTTAAGAGATCAAATGCGATCTGGTGTTTCCCCTCCCAGACAAAAGGTGTATCGATCCGGGTCAAATCTCGGAGTGGTACTTCTAAATCCGAACATCTGTGGATGTGGTTTCTATAGTATCCTACTACTCCGAGGAAGGATCGAGCGCTCTTCTTGTCTGTTGGCCGGGCGTATTGGGTGATAGCTTCAGCTCTTGCTGGGTCGGGACTGATTCCTTGTCTATCGATGACGTATCCGAGGTATTTAGCGGATGATTCGAAAAATGAACATTTATCGAGTCGTATGGCCATATTTGCTGCATTTGCTTTTTTCAGCACGATATCTAAGTGCTTGAGATGATCTTCCGCTGTCGCAGAATGTATTAGAATATCATCTACATATGCGCATGCAAATTGGTCACAATCCGCTAGAACGATTTTCATTATCCGGATGAAAGCGGGCATAGAGTCTTTTGTACCGAAAGGTACTCGATTATGAAGATAAGGTGTTCCTTTATATCGGAAACCTGTATATTTCTTCGATTCTTCTGCAAGTTGAATTTGCAAAAATCCCGATCTGAAATCGATTTTCGAGAAATATCTAGAACTGTGAAAACGAGTTTTTATTTCGTCTATTTTCGGTACGGTTTCTCCGTGTGCTCTCATGTATTTGTTGATTTCTCTGCAGTCTAAACAGAGTCTTAGTTCGCCGTTTGGTTTTCTTACAGCTAGCAGAGGTGAATAGTAATCGCTACTTCCTTGTTTCACGATTTCATTTTTGAGCCAATTTTCCATCAGAGCATCAGCTTCACCTTGCATGCTTTTCGGCACCAATCTTTCTTTTGGGTCCATATGCGGGATGCTTGGATCCATTCGAAATTCATGGAAACCGGCTGTACAACCTCTGATTTTATCTTCGAACATCGGGTTCACGTCGATTAACGTTTTCAAAAATCGATCTCGAACGCTGTCGCTTTCTTCAAGTTTCAAACTTTCGATATCTTTTTTGACTTGAGGATCGATTTTTAAATCTTCTGGTATGGTTAATAAGATAGCATCCATACCCCGCATCTCGTGGTAAGTATATAGCTTGAATGGTGTTCTGTCATCACTTTCTGGATTTAATCTCCACTCAGCTATTCGGTACTTATGATCTACTACCAAACCATATAGAGTTCCGAGGAGCTCTTGACCGACTATAATCGAGATGTGAAGTTCTTTCACAACTTTTAGTGGAATACTAACTTGATGTTTTAGTCCGTCTAGATCTATTATGAACATATCGATTCTACACATATAGATTGTTTTTAGAGTCGTTGCTCCCGCTGCAACCTTAATACTATTGTCTATATGTTTCACCTTGTATACGTTTATTCCAGGGTGATTTGCTTCGATAACTTCTAACTGTTCTTTGGTTATATATGAGTCTCTAGAACCACTATCTAGCATGATAGAGTAGGTTTTCTCACCGATATATACGGGCATGTACATATGTTCTTTACGTTCTCTATCGATTGCTGAACAATTTTTATCTTCCGAGCTAGAGTGTAACTCGTCTTCTCCTAAACAGGATACGATAAAATTGGAATCGTTCTCGGAAACGTTTTGCGAACCTTCACTATCGAGATCTGAAGGTGCTGTAAAGACATCTTCGTCTTCGTAAGGTGTGAAATCTTCTGATTCGATTTCAGATTCGTTTTCCGCAGATGGTGATTCTTCTTTTTTCTTTTCAGGTACAGTTTCTTCTTCTTGTTGCTGTACTTCATTGGTATTTGTCAAAGGTGGTAAGGTGAATTCGGATCCTGTGAAGGTTAGCCCTTCCATTTTACCTCGACTGCCGATCATATAGACAGCGCACATAGGTGGTTCAGTGCTAGAAGGTATAAATTTTCGGATCGTATCGGCTAACTCTAGATCCATTTTCATAGCGCCTTCGAAAGTATAGCGCATATGATCTTTTCCACCTTCTGTGGGGATTTCGTAATAACCGTTTCTAGCATCGATTTTCCCATCTTCACCGATAGTAGGTGAGGGTGTCAGTTTCTTTTGAACATCGAAAATGAACATACGATTCAGGTTATTTTTCAGCTCCCACAGCTTACTGTTTACTTGTTTGATTCGACCTCGATATGCTCCGTCTCGTTGTTTTTCTGGACGAATCGGTATAGTCGCGACGATCGCGGTCTTAATTTTAATCTCATCGAAGAGATACTGTAACAATTGTTTTAATTTATCGGTAAAATCGTCTAAATCGAAATCCCTATCGTCAATCATATACTCGGTCATACCGATAATGATTTCATCATCTTTTCGACTACAATCTTTCGCTGCATTTAAAAGCGAATACGGTCTAAGGATTTTAGGGAACGATTTTACTTTTGGATCTGCTTTCCCGTACAAATTTGAGTTTTTCGACTTAACTAACCAACTCAAAAAGGAAGGATCCCCGAATACACGATAATTAAGCCACCGCGGGGTAGCTGGGTTTTCTTCTAATGATAAAACGTGAGGCATAATTTCTATCGGTTTAGAAATTGGTTTAACATCCTCTGTCTTGCTAACATTAAATGTCTCTTTTCTAGAGTCGAACTTACCGATGTTATCGTTTCTCGTAAACGTTTTAGTAGCCCCAGATTTCACGAAATAACAATTTTCGCTACTTTCGGTCTCTAACAATTTAGGTTGCTCTACAGTCTTTTCGAGCTTATCGTTTTCGGAAACGTTTACCGCAGTCGATTTCTCAACCGGGTTTTCGGTTACAATTTTATTTTTCAATCGATCTTTCTTCTCTTTTACTTGAGTTTTATCGATGAGTGTACTAGTTTTGTTTCTAGTCTGGAATGTCACTCGCGACCTGGGTTTATTCTTCAGGCCAGCTGTATGGTCGCCTACAGCTGCCATCACTCGTTTCCCGAGCTGTCTTCATCGTCAGATTGGATAGCATTGTCGGTAGTATAGGTATCGGTTTCATTTCCGACACCTATTGCTGCTACTGCTTTCGTGCGGGTGAATGGACGTTTCGGCTTTTCCTTCTCGCTTTTCTCGTTTTCACGATAGGCGTATGAGAATTCGTTCACTATTTTGTGATTAGCCTTTTTCCGTTCGATTCGACTTAAAGCAACGTTAAGAGCTTTCGGACTCTTAAAATCTTTCTCTTGTAACGACACCACGTAACTCATGGGTGCTTTCTGCGTCACAAAAACGAATCGATCTGCCGCATTTACTTCACACTCGATTAATTTGGTATTGATGATTTGCAGGAACGCTGCTATATTTTCTACACCAACTGATTGTCTGGTCCAGCTCAAGATTTGATTACACCTGGCTCTCTTAGCACTCTTAGACCATGCTACCTGGAGAAACCAGCTCTTCATGATTGGGTATGGTACTTTCCTTGGCATAGTTGTACACCTACTGTACAACACTTCCTTGAATAATTGTCGGAACAGTACCCCTCTCAGTTTTTCATCGCCTTTAATATGGTCAGTCAGACCTTCAAATTCTTCGACGAACATAGGTGGTGAGCGAGTATCATTTTCCTTGTAAGGATCCATTTTGGTTGGATCTAGGCAGGGCAATTGGATATTATATCGGCTTCCACTACCGCTTCTCCTAGATCGATTCGGTTTTATACCTCGTTTGGAGTATTCCCTTTCCGATTCTGAAGTTTCGGATTCTTCCTCGTTGATATAGTCGCTCCACAGCTCGTCTTTATCTGGTTCATAATCGTCATCTGACGAGTATCTGTCTCCTTATCTCTACGAGATTTGTCTCTATCGTCATCATAATAACGTCTACTTCTATCGTTTTCGTTATCACGCGAATTTCTTCTACCTCGATCGGGTTTCCTCTTGTCTTCGTCATCTGGATCTGAATCTCGATGATCACGATGACCTTCTCGTCCAGATGGTCTTCTATCCGGTTCGCGATCTCGGTCTCTCTCATTTCGATACCTATCTCTATCATCTCGATAACGATTTCGATCTTCATCTCTGTCTCTAGACCGTCTACGGTATTCTTCATAACGTTCACCCCTCCGTTCACTTCGACGTTTTTCAGCTTCTTCGCGCTTTGCTGGTGGTGAATAACGTTTACCGCGACTATTTCTTCTTTCAAGTATCTCATCTCGGATACCGTCGTCGTGTTTATCTTCTTTGATATCGGTTCCGGTGTCTCCGATATCATCGTGTTTGTGTAGGCTGGTTGAAGCTGCAATTTTGGGATTGCCTGAGAAACTTTCTAGGCTATCTCGGATAATCGGTTTGTTTCCTCTGGGCAAACCTTCGCGATATTTATTCATACTTTCGGAATAGTATCTCGGATGAGTGGGTGTCTCGTTTTTCACCTCTAGCTCATATTTGCTCAGTTTCCTGACGACTTCTTCCATCTTTCTCAGATCGTTTTCACGATTACTTTGATCGTCGGTGAGATAATCGTTTAGGATCGTACGGTATTCTTTCTGTACTTCGAAGGTTTCTTTGAGCTTCTTTTTCAAGTCGTCGACCTCAAGATTATCGATGTCTTCGATCTCTACAATTTCAGGGATATCCACCTGCTTCTTCTTATACTTTTCGACAATTTCACGACTCTTTTCTATATCTACAGTGAAAAGTTCGGTCTTTTCTTTCGGGGATAGTGCGAATAGATGTGGCTCGAAATAATGTTGGCAAGTGGCTCCAACATTGTCTCTACGATCATCATATGGCACCTTCCTATCATCTTCGGAGTCGTAATCGCTATGGCGATTAGGTTTCTTCTTTTTACCACCTCTATGTTGAGGCGTCTCATCAGCCCTCCGATAGCGACCATCGTAGTGTCTAGGTCTATACGACATATAGGCAGATTGTTCTGAAACGTTTATCGAGACAAGAGTCTGATCTATGTTGTCTTAGTCCGGTTAAAAAGGGAAATATCCGTGGGTAAAGAAAAACGTTTTCCGATAGATAAGTTCTATGGATTTATGAGAATATATGCACAAAAATATAGGAGAGCAATATACCTGGTGACACAAGTTAAAAATATACGAAATCAAAATTGGCAAGAATATTACAACTGCTAATTTTGGTAAGGAGGTAATCGGTTCATACACTTTTATGGGATATATTCAAAATATGGGACTAATATTGTAGTCACTCTATAGAGAGTCCAAATCTATAGGTGTAAAAAAAAAGTGGGAATAGGTGTAAACCTTCTAAAAAAAATAAAAAATAATTTCAAATTTGAAAAGGTTGAATTCTAGGAAAATCGTTTACACTCAAAATTACGTTAATTCAAAAAAATAATAAAAAATCTAAAGGTTGTCGAAACAACATAAATTCCAAAAAATGGCAAAAATTAAATATTTATTTCAAAAAAAATTTCAAACCAGGGGAATAACAATTTCAGCTAGGTAGATATAGTCAACATCCACAAACGCCAATCTGTGTTTGGATTGAAGGATAAAAGTAGGATAAGATAGGGGGAGTAGCCTAAAAGGTTGCTGCTTAGCAAACAGCAGCGTCTGGAACGGATACTCAGGGAGTCAACACTATGAGTAAGCCAGGTAGGGAAATGACACAGTCGCCAGTCACATTTTTCAGGATAGAAAATGGACAAAACCAAAGGGAAATTTTAAAAGGGGGGACAGAATTTCACAGTTAGGAATAATTCGACGGGCTAAGTCGGTATCCAATAAGAAAGAGACTTCTAGGAGTCACAGCGGTTCCGGTTAGGATCTGACAGTCCTGGTAGGAAAACCTAAGGAAGACATATTGCATCAGATCTCAGAACCAATCTATTTAGAAGCTAACGAATGGTAATAAAAGGATAACCCTACAGGAATAGAAAATTGAGTTTTAGGATTTACGAAATTTATTAGTAACGGATAAACGGTTTGGTTCGCATCACAGGACAGAGAGAAACTAACCCCTCAATCCTGTCACGGTCGCCATATAATTAGAATTACTAGACCGAAGGGAGTGGCCTCATCGATTAATCTGAGGTGTCCGAAGCCACCACAAACAAAAATCTCAGATTATTACTACCACGATCTAATAAAGCACAAGACAGCAGAGTTAGTTAGATACTCCAAAAACGATTAAATTCTGAAAATCCTAAGCAAAAGAAAACCTAAGCTACATCGAAAAGAAAAATTTAGAAGATGGGATTAAAAAGAGAGAAGAGAAGGGGTCAATCCGTTTTACATGACGAGAGGGATATACAACGTTGATTACGATATCATATCTAGCTTATATTTGTTATTCCCCATATTGGGAGGGTGAAACTAAAACATCTTACCTCCTACCTTACAAGAGCAACACAAGAAATAAGAATAAGAGTACATACCACCAGTAATTGAACGATTTATTAACCAGGTTATTTGGGAACGGCACAAAAAAATACAAGTTCTCCACGAAAAATGAGAAATAATACGAATTGTAAATAAAAATCACGGATTTCCAAATAAACGAAAAAAGAAGATTCTGCTTCAAAAATAAAAGATACGACAAAACGATGAAGATGAAAATAACGATTTCAAACTCCAACAAAAATATCAAACTTCAAGAAAAATATTCTAAGTTCAGAAACGATACCGAAAAAATCAATCAGAAGAACAAAATTCAAAACGACAACCGATTCCTTTAACGAGGAAAATCAAAAGTCAAGGATTCAAGCTCTCAACCGAATACAACTCAGGAGGCTAACATTTTCCTCAACCGATTCTTAAAACGTTATTTGCACCCCACTCACATGCGCGCTCAGCTTGCCAGAGTGAGTAGACTTACCGAAATAAAACTTACCATTAATAATTTCGAAATTCCCTAATTACAAAACGTTTAGGCAAGCTACGAAAAAAATAGAAAATAAAAGGAGCGAGTATTAAAATTATTTCGAGATTGGCAATAGAAATAAAAAAAATTTAAAAAAAAATTAAATTTAGTAGAACCCCCTCTCTTCGGTTCCCTCAATATAATATCTATAAGTGATTATGCTTTGAAATCTGTTTTACACTTTTTTCAAAATTTCGGTATTACTTTTTCATTATTTTTCATTGCAGTTGTAGTATTTTCTCCTTTCAGCTGCTGTGTATTTAAGAAAGGGCTTTTCCAAATATTTGAATTTTTTCTAAAATACCGTCAAGAAAGTGAGGCTATTTTAGTTGTAAGAAAGATACAAATTAAAAATTCAATTTTCTACATCTTCAAGTTCAATATTAAATAGTACATCATGGCTGAAAATCACTCCAACTATTCAGAATTCGCTTCTTAAACAGCCAAGAAAATGTCTGTTTTATACTCGTACGTTTTTTGCTTTTGATAAAGCATACTCTTAAGTTGGAGTTGCAGATAATATTTGCCAATTTTAATAATATCAGTAAAACTTTTATGTTAAAAAAAAATTAAAATTTTCAAGCTAACTTATCAGCTCTTGTTGAGCAGCAATTGGCTCATTTCTCTGGCTTTTATACTTTTTAGAAAATAATTAGCTGGATTCAGAATATACAAGAATTTCTAATAAAAAAAATTAAATAATATTAGCTCTTAAAAAATGACTTGAAATATCAAGCTAGCCGGTTACTTATGAATACTGTAGTGAATTTTAAGGTTGGCAAATATTACAAATTAATCAAATGTGCAGTTTGGTTGATACCAGGTGTAAGCCACAATATGTTTGATTGATAAAAGTTAAGCAGCCACTTATTCTGTAGCTCAGCTGCATGGATAACCGTTTCACTTTCATTCACATTTCCCCCGCCCCTCCCTTACTTCAGTATAGAAGAAAATTACTAAAATTTTGAATAATTTGCGTATCAAATCAAACTGATCAATTTTCTTCTTATTACATTCTTAATAAATTATTCTTCTTTTTCAATGACGACGGGCAAAAAAATTCCTATCAAGTGAAGTCCATCTATGAAATTGGCTTAGCTACATTTTGAGAAATGAGTAGTAGGTAATATAGAGCTCATCTTATCTGACCGTGAACTCTGTTTTTGTCTAAGATCAAAAATATCGTGTTGATGAGACAGGAAGGGAGAAGTTTCTACAATTTCTTTAGAAAACTGCCTTCATCTTACACATCTGAAATAATTTACCAACTTGATAAAACAACAAAGTAGTTTTAAAAAAAATTAAAGAACGAAAGACTTGGTAATTTCTCATTAACAAAGTGACGCAAACTTTTTAAATTTATTTTAAATAGAAATTAAGCACGTGAAAAAAACTATGAAGCAACTTGGAAAGAGCAGCCACAAAAAGTTTCAGAACTGCAGTGCAAAATGATGGAAAAAACTCGATGAGCTTATAGCAGGAGAAAGAATAAAGAGGAGGGAAAAAAGAGAGGTGTAATTTCGCAATCGTTAATTTTAAGGTAATTTAATAAAAAGGTAGAGAAAAGTTTTACAACGTAAAGGGAAAAAAAGAGAGAAAAAATGCGTTTTAAAATGGAGGGTTGAGGTATGCTTAAGCTTAATTTTAATTTTATCATTCGTTTATTTATAGGTCCTAGAGGAGAGGAAGAAGTTATTTCTTATTTATCGCCCTCGCTATCTTGTTTCAACCCTTTCAATTTACCTTAACGTTGTAAAATATAATTAACAAAGATTTTGACGACGTTTTCGTTTAAATTTAAAAGCTACTGATTTTTTTTTTTTTGTGGTATTTTTATTTTGTTTTCGGTATCATTTTCAAAGTATTTCTCCTCAAGGGTTAAGCTGTTTGCATTTGCCTACTGTCTTTATCTTCTATGGGAAATGGACCAATGGTTAAAAAGCTGGAATTATAATTCAGTAAATAAATGAGATTATCATCGTTTTGCGCTCATTTTCCTTATGACTTTGAATTTTCTGAGGCGAGCGAGTATACACATTTTAAAGTGTTAACATAATTAAAAGTTACTCGCGGAATTAGTTCGCGGTTCCTTTGATTTTCGTCTTCTTTAATGTGAAATATGTTCTTTATTATATTATTGCCTGGGCAATTGAGAAAAATAAATAAAAATTATAGAGAGCAATTAAATTCGTGAAACTTTTTTTTTGCTTAATTCATTTTTATTTTACGGTTGCCGTTAAACTGGAGATGTTTTTAGTTGGACTTGAATATTTTATTATCTACATACAGTAGAAATTGGTTATAGCGAACTCCGGGGGGGGGGGGGGACCGCAAATTTCATTTGTTGTAACAGGAGTTCGTTGAATGTGAAATCACTTACAGCAAACTGTTCTTTGAAACCATTTTTTTTTTTGTTCAAATGGAGGTGAAATTAAAGAGTATTAGACCCTTTGAATTAATTTTTATTATACCTATGGAAATTAAAATACAAATACAGTACAACATAGTCTTACTTTCAAACAGGTGAAAGATAATTTTTTATATCTGTTTGGAAAAATATTAATTGTTTCTATCTTTCAAACATAAATATACATGTATTCAAGATAATCGTCCTCCGGTTTGAGCAAACATCCATCATTTTTAGGTTTGTTATAACCAGTTGTTCACTAAATGCGATTTACGTTCTGTCAGATTTTTTTTTTTCATACCTTATGGAATTTTGCCGGGACTAGGTATTTTGTTTGTTATAACAGGCTGTTCGCTCAAGCCGGTGTTTGTTAAACCGATTTCTACTGTACTTGAACTGGCTTACATTTCCCTCAAAACTCGATATCTAGTGTTTCTTCTCATAGGGAGGTAGGATAAATTAAGAATTTGTCTCGAGAGTCCATTCCATTGGGGGGTCCATTTCACTAAACCTCCCCCCAATTGCGCAAAATTCAAATTTTTTGGCTGGAAACGTTTGTACTAGTTTTGTAATCTTTTGTACCACTTTTTAAATTTTTTGCACTTCCGCCCATTCCTTGTTATTTAGAAAAGTTGAATGGGGGGGGGGGGATGGAGAAATGGTAACCCCCAATTGCACAAATTTCAAATTTTTTGGTCTTAAACGTTTGTACCTTTTTGGTAATGTTTTGTACCACCAAAATAATCGTTTGCACTCCTCCATTTCCCACATAATATAAAATAGCCTTCCAATAATAGGGTAGTGAAAAGGATCAAAGATAGATAACCTACAAACCAATAATCATAAACTTCTGATCAAATTCAAGCGGGACTTCAGCCAAATAGCTATTTCACTCAGTAATTATATTTATTAGGTGAGGATATTCACCCATAGATGTATATTCATTTAGTGATCTCAAGGCTCCTTATGAGACGTATACAGAATAATAACGGTGATGACTGGAATTGAAACTCACAGTTTCAAACTGCAAAGCTGAACATCAAGCCAGTGCTCTGATCAGACCACTTCTATAAATGAACTACGAGTATTATCAGTCGATTCAAGTAAAATTTTAGAAACCAAAATTCAGATTACACGTTTTACCTTCATTGACAGAATTTATTATACATTTTTTTTTTATTCTTTCATTTTATGGTCGTTACTTTTTTTTTCTAATTTGAAAATCAATATTATACTCTTCCCTCCCTCACTCACCCAATTGCAATAATTTTGCTCTTAGGGGAAAATATTTGATCGTCGATAATGTGTAATTTTTTTATTGTAAATGAAAATTCGTGATTTCCTTACTACTTGAAAGAATTAAAAATATTTATTATAGAAAGTGTTTGAAAGTAGTTATATAAGAAACAGTAAACTCGGCATCATTCCTACATATCACATTTCTCTTTCAGAAAACAGGGAAGAGGTGTAGGGATTTGAATTTCTCCCGGGCATTAAATTTTTCCAAAAAATAATTTTCACATTACTGTATTTTAGTAGTAAGAGTCAGTTCCTTCTTTGAAATATGTCCAGTTGCGTTCCTGCAAAGAATAAAAGAAATAGAAATGCTTATTGGTGAACTGAATTTACAGGTTTATTGAGCCCCAGAATCCTCTAGAAAATGTCTGTATCTACGCATAAATTGAGATAATTATTCAAATTCTTATAGCCAGGATAGGGCTATAGGTTGGCTAAACCTCCCTTTGACCAAGTTAAGCTCCCACCTTCGCTTAAGAAATATCCTGGCTATGGGCCTGTGATTATCTGATGTAAATCACAAGTTGAATTTTACATCCAATAAAAAAATACGATCTCTGTAATGGAAATGACATATGAGTTCGTCTACGTACTCAAAAGCACTTTGTTATTTTATCGCTGTTAGGGTATAAAAAGAATAAAAATAGAAAAGTTAACCAGATTAAAATGAACTCGAAATAACGAAATATTAAATAGCGATAAACGTTGCCGCGTAAAAATGCAGGAAAAAAGGAGAAAGGAAAAAGGGAGGGGTTAAAAAGAAAGAAGAAAATCGCTGGAAAAGAGGAAAAAGTTTCGCTATAAAATTTTTGTTTACTGATTAATTCCACGTGGATTATTCGTAAGTGCTACTGAATCACCAATGAAAAAAGTTTTATCATTCTTTACCATCCCTCGGTTTTTGTATTCCGTCGACTTTTTTGCCCCCCGCCCCTTTTTGCTCCTCAAAAATTTACCGTTCTTTTCGTATAAGCTCCACTTTTTTTCTCCTTCTTTTTTTTTTTCAGCGTGTTTTCTCTTTGTCGCTTTGGAAAAACTAAAGGAGGAAAAAAAAAACGTGGAAAATACTTTAAACCTTTGTCGAATTTTCTTTTTTTTTACTCTCATCTTTTTTTTTTTTTTTTTTTCACTCTTGTATACCAAAAACACAAACGCCATGATAGCTGTAAGAATGAAGAATTACCGTTTCCGTGGTAACGTAAATGAAGGCTATTCTCATACTTCTGCCCCTTCTTCTTCTCGCTGCTAGCTACCCTCACTACATACTTAAAAAATTGCTGAAAAAATTGAAATGATTTATACGTTTTTTTTTGTTTTTTTTTTTGTTTTTTCTACTATCACTTCAACTTGTTCATTGCAAAAAAAAGAACAAGCATCGTTTCGACTTCTATTATAGTGACTGTAAGATTTGGAAGATACATAAGTGGGTACCGGGTATCTTTTTTTTATGACGTCATAATTTTATGATTTATTTAAACTGCTCGTTGGGAAGGTGAAAATATAAGTTTGAAAAACTTTTATCAAATTTTAATACCGAAAAGATTTGTACATTTATAACTGAAATGTATAGGTATTTTCTATTGTGGAACTCTTCTAATTTATGGCTATATCGAACAAAATATGCACTTGTTATTGCATATAGCTTTTGTTTCACAAATAAAGAAATTGATTGCTAGAGCTAAATACAATGGACATGAAGCTAATATCGACTTTATTTTTATAACCTGGAGATGAACGTATACAATATAATGGCATTTATCACAGGCAAGTTCTATCACCAGAATCTTGTTTACCTTTGAAACAGATTCCTCTTTTTTGATTGTTTCACACTCTTATTTTCAATTTTCGTACATTAAATAGAGGAAAGTTCTATTTTACTCTAAGAATTATTTGTAATATATGTAGGTACTTTAAAATCTAATTTTTCTCGTTAAATTTCATCAAGTGACCTTTTTAAAATTAAGTCTCAAACTTCAAAACGCTTTGAAATCTGAAAAAAGACCACATATATACCTCGCGTAGGTCTATCATGTCTTATCATCCATCCAAGTTTCATTAATTTCCGTCAATTATAACCCTTACAAAAAATTTCATACATATTTGCATTTTGGGCCTTTTAGGGTTGCATCTGAGGATTCCAAACTTGAACATGTCAATCCCGCTTAATAAAACCAAAATCTGAGTTGAGACCAATTTATCATAAGTATCTATTTTACTTGGCTTTACCATTAGTGCAAATTTGGTGTATAACTCACAAAAAAAAAGGAAAAAAAGTCAAATCGTTGGTCAATTTTGAAGCTAAAAACTTGTGAAAATTTTTATTTTGACTGTTTTCAGACAGTCCGTGTTGATTTAGAAGCAAAGATAGACTACAGCACCATTAATTATTAATACTTTTACTCTAATTTTCATCAATTTTTTCCCTCGGTTTGAATATTTCCAAGTTCTCATATTCAAAAATACCAACCACTCCCGTGAAAAATTAAAGGGTAAACTAAAATTAATTCGTAAAATTTTATTAATCCGCGTCCATGATTCATACGGAGTGTGTTTTCAAAGAACAAACTGTGCAATAAATTGAAAAGAAACAAAAGCTGGACAAAAGTAGAGAATACGTCAAATCGATTTAGGGACTAAGCAAAACGACTCTGCCACACGTTTGCCAATTACCATAACAAGCCTGTCTAAAGGTTAGCCGTGCAACAAAAAAAAGTAAATGATGCTGAACAAATTAAAATATTACTGGTATACGGTTGGAGGTTAAATACATATAGGAAAGTGTATTTTAAATACAATTTCCTATTCGTCTGGTGGAAAACAAGCAGCCAAGCAAAAACAAAAAGGCACGAAGATGTGAAGGGTTGCAGAAAAGAGAAACGGGGGTAAGTCGAAAAAAAGAAAAAAATAGGTAGTAAAAACAGTAAAAAACCTACCGAGAGTTTTCCTTTCCGGCTCATTAGCTGATAGTCACGTGCGCGAGCACCGCTCTGCCATCTGTCGGCCGAACTACCAACTAACGGCCCCTTTGGGAGTCCCACACCCGGTAGCGGCAAATTGAGTATCTGCAGCCCGGCGGGCAACGCTCGCTTGATTTATTGGGCCAACCTTGATTTTTCATTTCTCCCTCCCCTCCGCCCCACCAACTCTTTCCACCCCCAAAAAAAAAACGTCGTCCCCTTCCGCACGTATAACACCCAATTTCGTATCGTTCCCTTATCATAATTAACTAGTTATCGTCGTAACTAACCGCATCATCCCCCTAATTTTATAGCAAAATTTGCCACCCTCTACGCCTCCTGCCTATTTATATAGTCTTAGGTTGTCTCGGCATGGAAACAAGAGTTTTTTCTATTCGTTTTTTCTTATGCTATTTGTTATTTACGTTAGATAATTTAATTTTTTTTATCGTTATCCTCCAGAGGATAGAACCGTTTATAAATTCCTCTGCTAGGTACACTGACTTGAAAATATTCATTGTTTATTATACACATATATAACCTTGTTTTTTTTATTTTACGTAATTATGATATGGGTATATAGTTTTTTGTTAACAGGATATTGATTTTGAAAGGTGCAGAAGTCGAGGAAATTAAATTCGAATAAACTAGAAGCATAATAAATGTGCTCAGTCACAGTCAGGGCCGTTGCTGGGGCAAAGTAATTTGAGGCAAATGCCATTCTTGCCGGGAGGGGTGATAAATCAAATGCTTAGTAAGGTAAAATGAACCGCTGTTCCTTGCTGATTTGCGAATACTTGAATTTTTTTTAACCCTTGCGAGTCCACCTGAATTTGGAGTCCGTTATAGTCCACCTGGGGTTTACCATGCTTCATTTTTTAATTTTTTCTAATTTACATTTAAAAAATCTGCAATTAGCCCAAAATGTCGTTTCTGATGTAAAATTTAACGCTGAATCCGTTGGTACCATAGACGTCTCTCTAGCTTAAAAACTCGCAGAGTTATGGCCATTTTAAGTAACCTACCTTCAATTTTTTCTCTTTTCAACGCCTATTTATTATAATATATTCTATTCTGAGAAATTCAAATAAACTTGTAGTAAAAAATTATTTCATATAGTCTTATGTAAAATTTAACGAGGAATTCATTGGTACCATCGGCGTCTCGCTAGCTTCAAAACTCGCAGAGATACACTAGTTTGATCTTTTTGTAGGTTGGCAGCACTGAAATATGTTGATTTTCACCTTGAGCATGCTTTTCTTTTGTCATGGTCACTTGCTGGCTCCTAAGACATTCTTCATCATCTTATAATTGTCGCAGGTTGGGCTGTAAGTTTTTCTATAAGAATCCCTTGTGGAGCAATACATTTTGACTTCATTATTGTCCACCTGAGGGTCTTAAAGACCCCATTCATTTTTCCGCCTCAAATATAAACCTCTCAAAGAAGAGAGCTGCAATGCTACTCATGGGGGAATAATTGGGCAGGGTAAGTAATTTTTTTACCTCAGTACCATAGCTGGCAGGCTCGCCTCATTTTCAAGATATTACACTTGTTGAATATTGTGTGGGGTCTTGTAGAACCCAGGTGAACCTTAAAGGGTTAATAATCATTTTTTTATTTCTTCTTTTTATTTAATCTCTTGAAATCGCTTTCAGGTAAAAAATCACGAATATAAAGTGTAGTAGAGTTGAGCAAGATGAAAATAATAAAATGAAAATGAAATAAATTGGTACAACTGGAGGATATTATAAGCCAGTGGTATACATTTATTTTTCCTGTTCTTAGATGCGTGATAATTTACTTTCTCGAAAACTCTGTAGGTCGCACTACTCGGAAAGTTTATATTATTTTATTTATTCCTAACAATCAACCTACACTCATTAGTAACTCCATTAGTGCATTAGCCCATTATACTCTTTTGATTTTCACAACTTTTTCAATTTCCAAGTATCTAAAGCGTGAGATAAAATATTGAACAATTATAGATAGGTATAATATGTAATCTCAAATCTATTTTCGTAAAATTTTATTAATAAGTTGAAAAGATAATAAATTGTTAAAATAACTTAATACAATCCTATGTTTCAAAAAACAAGTTGCAGTCGATATGTTGTACCACAAACAATCAATATTGTGCTTAGCGCGATGTATGTATTTCTATTTCCTCATGACTGATTTATCAATACTGTGCTTTTATCGATATTTCGATGTATTATGAGAATGCTGTGTGATTTGTTGTATCGACTTTCTATCAAAAAAACATGGAAAATTTAACAAGAAAAAACAACATCGAAGTTAAAAACAAACTGTGGTGAAAATAAAAATGGTATCTCAATATTTTTTTTTTTTTCATTAAATACGAGTACTCCAGGTGAAAAGATACTCAATTCACCATGAATTTGAGTTAGCCGGTACATTTTGATATAAAAATGAGAAAGAATGTTTTATTTAATCATTCCTTGGTACGCGTGTATCTTTAATCAACCGTCAGTTTTCTAAATGATCCATCAGTACCAAACAAGTGGTGATGGTTTTCGTAATTCAGATCAGGTATTTTCGACAGTTCTGCTTTCACGGAATCTTGTTCGATGAACCAGTTTCTGAGTTGCTCAGCAAATGTTAAGTAATCATCTGCAAAGTTTTTCTGTCGTCAGTTTTTCAAATTAGCCAATAAAATCATCCGATTAAAATATATTTTACAGTGAATGTCCGAATTTAATGAATTTGTGTTGAAGCGATTCAAAAATATCCAATTCTGACATTCACTGGTGTATATTGACATTCATCAAATAAGTTTGGTGAATGTTTAAAATTCAAATTTTTCAAACCCATTGCCTGACTACCGGCCTAGGCAGATATATCAAATTTTACCTCCTTATCGCATTTACACATTTGTATAATTATTATATTATATGTAATTAAACTCTTACCGAAATACTCATTCAGAGATTTTCCACTCCCACCATAATCACAGGGTAAAATATCCTCGGCCAAAATGTCGGTTAGGTCAGTATTACTTCCACGGAATGTGACCTGCACCAAGAAAAAAGTTTACCTACTCGTATTCTCAATAAAAAAATATTTTTTACCAGATGTAATTGAAAAATTTGGAAGTTTTCATTGATGTAGATATTTTGAAACACGCAGAACAGTAGCTTAAGCAAAATAATTGGTGGTGGAAAAATAAACTCCCAACCCCAATATGGCCGACGGAAGTTTTTTTTTTAGAAATTTTCAATATTTTGTGTTAATGTTTATATTTTTTACTCATTCTTAATAAATTTGTATTAATTTTTCTCATAAACCTAAATTATCCTAGTTAGTATGCAAAAATCAAAATTTAATGTGCAATTTTCTCTCAGTGAGTAAACCACTCAAAATTATAAGACCAGAAATGATATCTTAGTGTCTTTAATGATGGTAAAGAAATGAAGCAAGTCGAAGTATAAATGAAATTAAATGAGTAAGTGATAACGTATTGAAAATTTTTTTGTATATTTTGCAAATCTTAGGATGTTTTTACCTGATTATATGAAAATTATACGTGTCTACCTAGTTAGTTATAAAACACTTTCAAGAAGTAAAAGTTAAAACAGAATGGGACATAAGTAAATTGCCTTATTAAAGCATCAAAATTAAAAAGAAGGGAAAACATTGTATTAATTTTCTTGTCAGGATTTTTTATGTACGTACGAGTAGTTAATATGTGTTTTCACCCACACCATCATATTTAATGAATGAATGACGTGGCAAAAATTTTGGCTTTAAGAAATATACAAACCCGTTACAGCTTTAATCCAATTATTTGAAGAGTTCGCTACAAAATATTTTCGATGAAGAAAATCACTTAAAATTGACATTACGTAAGCCTCTCAGGTTGATTATTTTTTCAATGTTATTTGTTACCTCTTACCCTTTTTTGAATTTTTTCTGCTAAAAATGCCTTCATGGTGTTCAACATAGGTTCCAAAACTGAATTAACGTGCAAAACAATCAAAGCAGAAGTACGATGTATTCCATAAGCCTGAAAAAAGTGTAATTTAGCTGTTTATTTCCCTGGGTTTGGTCATTTGATCTTGAACCATCCACTACATAGTTTTACTGGGATTTAAAACCAACTCGATTATAAACCATATTTGTAGAGCCAGACGGTTCAAGTTTTTACATTAGAAATCACACATTTAGCTGTTAAGCTGGCCGGGGGGGGGAAGAACACTAAGTTTACAGTCATTACATCTCTATGGATATAAACTTCAACCATTAGCGTTTGAGAGCAAAGTGGCTGGCATCTGGTGGCAAACTGTCGAACTTCATTTTGGTGGGAACACTTCGTAAGTTCAGAGATGCCACTGAAACCTGCGATTTTTTACTATCTTGAAAAATTTCAAGGATAAAACCTGGGATTTTTTTTAGAATTTCAGGAATATTTTTGAAATTTTAGTGATTTCTTCACTATATTATTTAACTTACTATTCGAATAAGAAATTATGTACATATATTATTATAGATACTCGTATTTTATTTATGATAGGTTCAAATTTTAAAAATTAAAATTTTATAGTTTTTAAAAATTTTGTTTTGAAAATACGAGCATATAGCCTAAATACGATATCAAACAACAAACAACCACAACTATCTACTTTCATATTTTTAATGTCTTTTTTTTTTTTTTTTTTCATGAAAGATCTGTTATTTTTTTGTTTGGAAACCTATGGTTACATGGATTTTTTGAACTTACAGGGATTTTTTTTTTTTGGTTCAAAGGAGGGATTTTTAACAATTTGGGTTGGTAACGCTGCGTGAAGAGTGATAATTTAAAATAAGATTTCAGTTGATTTTTCAACGATTTTAGCTCTCTTCAGTATTAATTTTATTAGGTGAAGGTATTAAAATAATGATAAAGGAAAGAATGCGAAGAAAAAGTGCCAAAGAAGTGAAATCTGAAAGTCAGTGTTAGTGTTCCCACCGAAGTGCTTATCACTTGAGTTTCCCGCCAACGTCTGATTGGTCGATTCTCGTTGACATTGCTGCGCTCTATAGTTTACTTAAAAATACCACTAGGAAAAGTCTGAAAAACATACCTTCGATGTTAGGCTCAACTTCCTTACAGCAGCCAGCATCGTCATAGCAAAAGAGATAGACATGTTCTCCAAATCAAAAATTTGTAAAACTTTTTTAGCATCATCAAATTTTAAAAGTAAATCAGTGTGAAAATATATCATTTTTATGAACTGATCACCAGTCAACAATTGAGCTCGTGTTGAATGAAAAACTTTCCAAACTAGGACTCGTTCTCCCTCTGATGTTAATTTTGGAAGTACAACATACGACCTGTGAAAATCCAAAATATAATGTCAATTATTATAGGTATACCATCTCCTCAACATATTAGAATCATTTTCTTTGTAGCCTCAATCTTTTTGTTTCTGTATTGGGAAAACCCGAGTATTTCATATTAAGGGTGAAGTCTATGTTTGCTACAATTCTCCTCAAATTTTGAAAATTAAAAAAATGGTTTCGTCCGAGCGTAGAGAATATATTCAGGAGTAACATATACTTATCTAAATTTGAGCCAATTTGATGCATAACTCAGTGAAAAAAAAAATGATAGGTAAATTTTTAATCACTCGAAAAAATCAAAGGTCTACTACACCCTCATAACTAAGAACCAATTTTTGTATTTTTTTTCCTTTACTTTTATTTAATTAATTTATTAATTTTTATTTTCTATTCATTCATCTATTCATTGTCGTATTTACTCGTTAGTACAGGTCTGCCAAACTCAACCTGGGACACCCTGTATATTATTTGTAAACTTACGTGCATTCAAATATTTTTTTCATTTCTGCCGAACTGGGATCACGATTTGTCAGTAATTCTGGAATCATCGCTCGAGTTTTATAGTATTCATCGAGTCTGTATTTTGCTAGAGCCAAACTATTTTTACTTTTAATCAAGAACGCAGAAAGCCATTCTTCATCTGTAAAGTTTTACTTCAATTATTAAAACTGACCGTATTACCAATAAGCAAATCAACAATCGTATAGTTATGTGAAAATTCAAAAATTAGATTTTATTCGTGAATCTTAAAAGGGATTCATGTTGAATTTTTCATAAGAATTTGAAACATCGCAGGTTTTTCATAAAATTATTATTTATCGACTTACCTTTGATATTTGGCAGATGGGCTTGTTTTTTCATCCATTCCATAAGATGAGCGACATCATGTGAGAGAGATTCTTCAGTTATGTTGAATTCAGCATAAATACTTTGTTTTTGTTCCGGTGTACACAATTGCAAATACTGCATTTTTGAAATCACGCTAGACTTCGAGAATAATTGTTCCTTATTATGAAACAGGATTGCTGTTGAACAAACTGATGCAATGAAAAGAACTAAACTGGTTTTTAACCAAGTTAATTATATAACTTGACCCTTCACATAATATATGAAGAATAAAAACAAAATTCTGAAAACAATAAATTTTCATAGTCAAGTATAAAATAGTTTATTTGACAGTTTTCAAGTTCTTTTCATTCTGCTTCGTTTTTTTCAAGAGCTTCAAAAGACTTTTTATGCATATTTCCATTATAATTTCTTAATTTTGCTTAAAATTCATCAACTGTTGTAAATTTAAGAGAGAACAATTACAAAATTTTCCTGGCAGTACAATTATTTTGCTCATAGAGAAATTAAAATGAAATTACCTGTGAACCTAATTACATACGATTATGATAAAAAACATTATATGACTAATCATAAATCTTCCATCGTATGAAAGGCAAAGCCCATTTTTATGACGAGCGAACTCATTTAATTTTTTGAAACAATGGCATAAATTTTTCGGATTTATTACGCTAACGTTTTGTTTGGTTAAAATTTTTAGTTTAATCTTGAAATTTATTAATAATATAATATTTTATGAAATCAGTTTACATGGAATTTGCTGTGACGACCGAGGTATAAAATAATGTTCGTTTTTTTTTCCAACTACTCTGAAAATATTTCTCTCAGTGCACTGGGCTGAAATTAATAATAATGTACTTAATTTTGAAACTTATAATATTTTTATTGACGAACTACATGTTATAAAACAGACGGCATTACACCCCCAAGCCAACGTCGGGGTGAGTGAGAGGTTGGGGTGGTGTGAGTTTTTCACCAGATTGTGTAATGAACGTGCTTCAAAAATACTAAGAACTCATACCAGGTTTCATTAGACTGCTAAGTACGAGGCGCATTCCAAAAGTCCGTTCGCACGTTTCATATCTCCGGCCCTGGTAACACTGATGCAACGAAATTTTAACTGGAGTATCAGCACCCTCATGACACATCACCATAAAAATTTCATGGCCCTATCATGTTTCAATCTTGAGTTATGATAATTTGAAAATGAAGAGTAGAATAAAAGCACCGTCCAAGAATGAGATGTAGGATTTCTAATATTTTCCCAAATTAAAAGGTCAAAAGTGATCCGCTACAGAGTCGTCAACATGCATCAGAATGTGTACAAATATGAGAAATTATTGGCCAGGCGCGGTGTTCAAAAATCAAGGAAACAGTGTGAATGAGGATGGGAGAATATTACCACAAAAAACCAAACCAATAGCCCAAGCGCTACGATGACGAAATAGAGGTGTATGTGTGTGTGTATGTGTGTGTGCGCACTTGGTGTTGACTGTAGACAGACGCTAAGTGCTTACTGCAGTACACCAGCACACATTTGCGTGAATTTTACTCAATATTAGCCATAAAAACTTTTGCATAGCAATATTTTTTTTATTCTGCCAGTCTGGATGGGTGCCTTGGGAAAAATTTGACGTGAGCGACCTTTTACCACCCCTCTTTATTCACTGGCCTTGCCCCATCTAATTACCATCGACTCTAGCCATTGGAAGCTGAATTTTGTGGGGAAAATTTGCTTTTAGTAGTGCTATTTGGGAAAAAGAACAAAATTTTTTTTTAATTTGGACAGGACATTTCATCAAGATTACATTTAAAAACTTATACTGCCCCATAATAGCTGCCTTGATTGCTTGGTGCATGGTGTGGAAAAGTAGCCTGAAGTCTCCTCTTTCCAATGAAACTAATTGCAGGTCTCTATCTCTGTTAGCTTTCAAATGGTGGGGGGTGCGAACCGACTTTTGGAACGTGCCTCATAATTTTTACATTTCATAACTGCAGTATTTTTTTTCCCTTCTCCTATTTTAGTCCTTAAAAAGTAACATGTTTCATCAACAAAATCAAATCATAACTATTTTATATTGGCATTTCTCAACAATTATATAAGTGAAAACATTGCGCATCAGCAATCCAAATCATCTCAATAGAAGTTTCACTTCTAAAGATGATCTTGCCAAACTATGCAAGAATTAAAAGTTTTCAGTTCTGGCAAATCATTTAGGAGGAGTTACGGACATTTACTGCAAATAATATTAAGATGATGGTAGGTTTGCTTTTTCATAAAATGCTTCAAGTGAATAAGGGATCACTGAGTATAAAAGAATTTTCTGGAAATGCGAACAAGTTACCAATTTTTCACAGAATTAACGAACAGCTGTGACTAACTGTTTGAAAGTCTCAAAAACTCTTCAATATAATATTATGCTCGAAAATTTTCAATCAAGTCTTGAAAAAGTGCTTACCAAATTGAAACTCGAATTGGGCTCGTGTTGAGACTTGAGGATTACATGCAAAATCAACATGCGCAGTCAAATCGGCTAAATTTATTCCAATATTTGAAAAAATGAAACTCAAAACTCTGATAGTTTACTCTTATTAAGTGTTATTCAAATATTCTTTATTGCAGTCTTCTAATCAAAGTTTATGTCCTTGGAAAATATAATTTCAATTTTAATTATGGCGCCAATTAAAACATTGAGACATCGGTACTTATTTGACCAAAATAAATAATATGAATAAATTTGCCATTGTACTCATGAAACGTTTTCCGAGAATCATTTACAAGAAGAAAGAAAAGAACAAACAAACATAATAACGACAATATAATTGATTACATTAATTTGGCATAAATATATTATGTAGCCTACCGTTGTTTTCTTACTCATCAAAAATAACTATGACTGGTCACAATTCCAAGAAATTTCGAATATAATTACCAACTTGGACAAGATTTTCCCTCTTGGAATTTCCCATCTATTTTAAAATTTTATTTTCAATTTCAGAACACTTTCTATTCTATAACCCGGAGTAACTATCATCGACCTTTCACGTCTCATATTGTAAATTTCCTCATTCTCTCAACCTGTATAGAATATAGGCAATCTTTTGGTTTGCAACAAAAAAAAAAAAAAAAAAAAAAAAATTGGAAAAAACTTCAAATCAATTATTAATTCTAAATTGTATTTTATTTCAAACTCTTCGGATGAAAAGAATATTGTCGATCACTTTTCGAAATTTCTTTCAGGTATTAGGTATTAGGTACTCACCAGTCACCATTCTCTGAACATTTTTTTTTTTTTAATATAGAAAGAATTTAGTTTGTGAATTGAAACTGAAAAACGTATGAATCATAATTAGTTAAAAACGGACTGAAAATATAATTCAAAAGAAAACATTATGAAAATAAGTTGAATAATTAGGTAGTCTCACATCAGCATGGTACTTGGTCAACTATTATACATATGTGCCTATTCTTGGAAAAAATGAAAATAAAAATCAACGAGTAAAATAACTTGAAACTCGAGGTACAATAACGATACTAAATATCCAGTAATAAAAACCGATTAATACAGGAGAATTTCATAATTTTACTTTTTTCCAGTAAAAATTGGAAATAACGTATAATCGATTGTTAAAAAGCAATCAATCATGAAATATTTCAAATACCATATTCAACGAATTCCACTATTCACAATTAATCATCAATATTTTTTTAATTTAACTTTGTACCTACTACCTACTACGAAAAATTAAACTGAAATGAATGAAAAAAAAAAACTGAATAAATATTATAAAATATAAAATCATTACTAACATTTCTCTACACAGCAGTGAAAAAATGATCGTAGAAATAGTGTAAAAAAAAACAACCACTAGGGAAAGTGAAAAACGATAAATCAACGATGGAAAGTAAAAAACGTTAAGTCGATATGAAATAATTTATAGTTTGAAACTGAGACCCAAAATCTTCAAGAATTAAAAATTCTTCATATACCCTGAGGTGACAGATGCGAAAGTTTTGAAACATCTGTAAAAATAATTTATATGATCTGCATTAAGTCCACAGTTAAATGATGAGTAAAAAAATATAAATTATGAAATAATATTATCATTTTGAGAATAAAAAAGCATTTACAATTATTTTAATATTGCGAAGTTCACATTTTAACAACGAATGAGTGAGTTATTTTCCAATTTTCCAAAAATCATATTATACGTAAAATACTATTATGCCAATATTTTTCAATAAAATTCATCAAAGCTTTAAAAAAAAAACTTTTAAAATCTAAAATATTCAACTTTTTTTATTTTCTTCCAACTATTGAATATTATTATTATCAAGGATATTCGTATTTGATTTCACATTGAACTTCTTCGATCAGATGTTAATATTTTTCCAAATAAAATTATCAATTAGAGGTACCTATTAATATTCGGAAAATATTTAGGTAGTTGATATGTACTTTTGGCGCGAATTTTGTAACTGTAAAAAAAATAACAATTCGAAATTTTAATTTTCTTTCAAAAAATTTTGAGGGAATATTTCAAAACTGAAATAAAAAAAATGAATAAAAATGAGCAAATTGTTGGGAAATTTTGGTGGTTTTAATGTTTCCAGAAATGACACCATTTTTTAAAAACTACATTTTGTAAAAGCAAACAGCTTTAATTGAGTTAATGAAAAGACGCATTCATACATTTTTCCAACGAATGAATCCTAAAATAATTTAAAGATAAGTGGAAAACCTTGATGACTTTATAACAGACAGAGGTAAAATAAGATTACTTTCTCACGATAAATTTCTTGCTACAAAAATAAAGTAATATGTTGAAATCAGAATGTAAAAGTCAACAATTACTTTGAATAAGTATACCTATATCATACGAAACACTAATGAATATTTCTTTGTTTAATCGACTCAAATGAGGATGAACTTGGATTTTCTCAGACGAACCCAATTAAAAACGCAGACTTCTCGGCTCACTTTGAATTAACATACAGCCTACCAATTTTGTTTATAAAGCAAAATACCGAATAGCTCGACGAGAATAGACTGTCACAGAGAGCATAGTCCATGCAGATTGGCGTCTATTTTATATTTACGACTTGAAATGAGTGCAAATAATGAGAAAAAAATTAGTGATAATCACATTTATTTTCATTATTGAAAAATATAACTTGAGAATGTACTTAGTTTAAAATTTATAACACAAATTAAATGCACATTTTTTACAATTTAGAGGACGGCTAGAAATTTTACTTAGGTATTAAAAAATTAGAAAATTTTTTTCATTCTATAATTATATAAGGTTTCATTCACAAAATTATTTGATTTAAAAAAATTCATCATATCACCTCTCTATAGTGAAGAATCACAACTCCAAAAAGATCACCTTTGAGTTTCAGTTAACGACATGTAGTTGAATCTGTGTATTTGTAAAAATTATATTTTTCATCTCAAACAAATTTCCCAAGTAAAAAAAAAACTATGGTCCTTTATTTCCATCCAGAATAGCCAGCCTTATTCCCAAAACTGTGTAAATTATAAAATCTTGGATGCGTCATTATCTTCAAGTAAAATGTTGGAATAATGCGATGCATTTCTAGAAGAAAACTGTTTAAAGCTAAGGACTTTCCTTGATTGTTGGAATGTTTATTGCATAATATGGGAGTAGTTTATTAGACAAAACTCGTTAAAATAAATTGTTGGATACCACCTCAGTAATCACTTTTGATCCTTAATTTTGACTAAAATGGCCCTAGTTTTTCTTACCTGCATCGAGCCAATGTAACTTTGAGCTCTAAAAATATTTTCACTGGAGCATTATGTCTTGGTGATTGAGATACGGTTTGTCAGATTCTTCGCAAGTTTGAATAGCGATGCGCAGAGGCAGATTTAGATGTCTAAAGATTTTAAACTTCGTCTGCGAGTCTGAAGCACATTTTTATAATATCACATTTTGAAACTTGATTTTGTGAACAGTAAACACTGACTCAGCATAAGCGATATATTGGCGGAGGCAAGAATCTAACAGGGGAGAGGAGGTTGTGAAGAGCTAAAATTTTTTCGCATTAGTATATTTTATTATTTTCAAAATATTAATCTATTTATAGAAAAAGACAAGAACAATCCGTCTAACAGTCTTATATATGAATAGAGTAAGACAGGCCCATAGCCAGGAGGGGAATATGTGGGGCTGAGCTGCATTTTGACCATTTGATCCTCGCTTTTTTGAGCCCCCTTTCCGATTTTCTAATACTCTTCTAATGATTTTTCATAAAATTAGCCAAAAAAATAAATTTTACACAAATTTTCACTGGAAAAAAAATCACACAAAACTGCAAAAATTACCAAAAACTCGTTTATTGTAGTCAAGACTAAATGTTGTACTTTTTAACAAACTGGCAACCCTGGCACCAGACATTTATAATCCTAGATAAGTAGCTTGGCTGTGCCATTTCTTAACTGTTTTCCTTTCGTAAAAAAAAAAGGTCATGAGTTCTAACCTTGACACTAGTGATATCAGTCTCAAAATAAATATTCCTTAAGTCTGTCTCAGCTTCAGGAGGTTTCTAGTTGATTTTGCAAATACTGTTGTAGTTGTTCAGCACTACATAATGGAGTGTCCACTTGATAGGTGTCATGGAACAGGTCGTAGTCCACTTCATAGCACAGCTTTTCTTTGTCATACCTGACGATGGGCTCAAAACGATGACCCCACAGGATTTCCGACGTCACATACGAGGTTCGTGCTTGAGTTGTTTGTCCAGTAGATTCAGTGGTGCCCTCTAGAACAGCTACAATTTCGAAACGTTCATAAAGTAATTCAGCTGCGCTCATTTCAAACAATGGACTATTGGCGTCGATTTTATGGACTACAGTTAGTGGCCATATGAGGAACACGTTATCGTTATAGTCATCCACTTGAACCTAAAATGAGTGAGTAAATAATGAGCTATGGCTGGAAGTGACAAAATCATAATATCAGATTTACTTACCGTAAGTTCTTGCAGATATGGTGTCAGAACTTCACCTTCTTGAGTATGTTTTGATTGAATTAAGTACAAACGAATAGTGGCATTAATGAGGTGAGATTTTTCTCTCATATCTCCAACACGAAACAGGAGGCACAGACATCCATCACGCTGGCAGATCACACAATTCCTGCTGAATAATAAGGTTTGTTTTCTCTGCTTGGGTCGAGCCATCTTTGCGAAGACTATTCCAACCATAAAGGCCTGAAAAATAAACAGTTTTTACATAATATCTTTATCCATGATATTTACTTTATATTTCTAAATCCTAACACTTTAAAAATCTCTTATTTTGGTAAAGGGCTTCCATACACAATCATTGGCAAAATAGTTGGCTTTTGACAATCTACTTACATACATAAATGATTTGTGTAGTTTCAAATCTTACTAAATCGCTCAATTCAAATTTTACATAAAATGACATAAACTATATTTTATGATCTATTACTGCTAGAAACTAAGTTTTTGGTGGGTTGGTAAACTTGATATCAGTTGAAAAATTGAAAATATGCTTCAGTAGACATTTTCCCACCTTGTTATGATTTAAAATTGTTTTTAGCATGTTTTTAAACAAACATAACGAGTTGAAAAAAAAAAAAAACAATCAATTTTACCATTTCCAATATGCTTTTTTATTATAAAATTTCAATGTTAAGTGTTTTGAAGTACATATAAATTGTTTGTAAATCTTGGAAATGGAAGCAGAAGTGTATTTTATGCATTTTTCAAGATTTTTGAATTACAAGTACACTTAATTTATTATCGGTATAGTGAAAGTTTCTGCTGCATTTTTATTTCAGCCCAACAATGCTTATCAGACTATAAAAGACAAGTATATACAGGGTGCTCTGCCTCGAGTTGTTCACCAAGCAACTGGAGATGGAGCAATATGAGTTGCATTTACTCATGATGGTTTGCCTATTCTCCGGTTGACAGGGGTTGACATTATTTTCTCTCAGATTAATGTGGGTGATTATTATTTTAAATATTTATCCACATGAATATAATTCGTGTTGCTCCATCTGCATTTGCTTGATAGTGAATTTGAGGCCGGACACCATGTATAACCCAACACATACTGTCGAACCAAGTAACGCCCATAGCTGGTAAACAACGATACCCACCTGTATCATTACGCCGATGATTGACTGAACACATAACAAAAACAATGCCTCGAGGCATTCAGACGTAGGTGCTCTGGAGCCATAACCAGTACTGTGCTGCGTTTCAATACTGTACAGGAAACAGGAAACAAAACCGTCAATGTTGACTACGCAAGGAATCCAAGAGGAATTCGATCGATTTTCCTCGAGAAAATCGCCATGGCTGTAAGCTATCAGCCACCACATCATTGCAAAGGCCAACCAGCTGAGTAGAAAACTCATCACAAAGGTGAGAAAAGTCCATCTCCATTGAGCATCAACCAGAGTCGTGAAAATATCTTGAAGAAATCGCCTTCCACGTTCGGATATATGAACTTGGACTACATTGCAGTCTCCATTTTTTAAAATTGCTCTACGTCGAGCTTTCCGAATAAGATCTGGTCTTATGTGATGATACCTGAAGAAAAACCATTATAATTGTGTCATTTAATTGTCTCAAAAAAAGATTTTGTTTGAATGGAATATCTTTTAAGACTTTTCCAAAAACAAAAGGTCAATTTGAAAATGATGGTCTACTAGTCCGTAACGAACGCAAGTGAACGACTAGTAATTTATTTACATCAAAAAATGTATCCAAGTACAGCTAGTGGTATTTTATTTCAAATTTTTTCCATTCATGAATAGCTGAAAATTTTCTCAATGTGTGTTATGATAATTTATGAGAATCTCTCGGAATAAATGTATCGTAACTCGTTAAGCATTACAATAAGTTTTGGTAGATATAAGATACACATATTATTTACCAATAAGTATGTATAAGAAAACAACCTCCTATAACCTTCCTGATTCTAGCCCCAAGACAATAAAATAATTCAAGTACAGGGTGCGACAAAATGATCGACTACATTCACTTTTTGAATTGCACGCGTTAAATAACAGAATGAGCAGGCAGTTATTGGTTTTAAATATTGAATCTTCAAGGATACATGTGTCAAATATCATTTCACGTGAATGTTGACTCGTTTGCGTATAACGCATTCCTAAAGGTGTAAAACAAAGTTTTCCAAGACTGCTAAGTAATGGTCATATTTTACAATTTCTTTCTCTACATGCCATCAAAGATGTACAAATATTTGATAGGGATCTTACTGATGCTTTTTTTGCAGTGCATGGAGGGAACGTAAAAGTTGGATTTCACGCTTTTAAAAATGTGCAAGGCAAAATGGTTAACATTCAAGTAAAATTAAAGAATAAATTTTAATTCAAACCAACCGCATGTCTTATAACTACTTGTATTTTTCTGACAAGTGCAATTTGAAAAAACGAATGTAGCCGGTCATTTTGCCGCACCCTGTACCTCCCTACTTGAAATTGAATACGTAATTCTTTGACTGCAGACTGTTTGAATATAGTATCCCACCTATAACTGAACTTGAATCAATCGAATTAAAATTAATTTCTGTTATTTTTTTAACCTAATATTTGGAATTGGTGGCGGAAGACGTGGGGGAGGGAGCTTATTTGATGTAATTAGAGAAGTATTGTACAAATATCTTAAATTTTTACTATCTAGCTTAATTTTACAACTGTCGTTATAAATTGAGTTAAGGAAATAATTTGCTATCTTGTTGATTAGAAGGCAAACAATACTCACTACCTAAGCATATTAATCGTTCACTATAAAAGCAGAACACACCTTAATGACATAAAATAATCAATTAATAAAAATTCCCTTTACTTAATCTGATGTTTCGTAATAATTATGTAGGTATTTTAACGCAGTCGCAGAAGCAGTTTGAAAAATTATTTATTCTGTTCTCAATCACACATGTACATTCATTCTAAGCCACGAGAATTTTCTGGTACCTGTACCGACACCCACAGCTATGGTGCAGGCACATTGATGAAGTTGAAATTATTGGCCCGAAACAAGATTTTAATGTAGATGTACATTCTGCTACTATTTTACTGTTATATCTACCTAATGAGGTTTTTATGTGTATTTGGTATTGCTATGCGAGTATTTTGTTGAAAACTCTGAAAAAAAAAATCATTTTGGTTCCTTATCGTGGTACCATCAACACACAGTGGGCATGCCATTAAAATAATTTCACAGATCGTGAAATTCCAGCAGCATCCGGTACTACGTTTAATGAAACTTGGGGGGGGGGGGGGATATTACATATACTCGTAAAAAGGCATTTTAGATTATTAAACTGTCAACAGAAGCTATACATCGAAAACGTTTTTTCTTTTGAAGCTTCAAGTTAATATAGGTATAGAGTCAGAAAGGAAAAGAAAGTCTTTGAATAATTTCTGTTTATTATGATTTTTTGTAAATTTAGATTTTTTGAATCTTTTTCCACATAGAAAGCTCCTGAGATCTTTAAGTTATCTGGTACACAAGTGCAGTAAAATCCGTAGCAAATGTAAATTGAGATCAATGCTTAACTTTGCGGTCTCTTTTTTACTTTAGGGCTAGGGAGGTTATAGTTTCTAACAAAAGAACGATTCGAGGGCTATTTTTCATCAACAGATTGAATGATACTCATCTTCAAGGTTATAGTCTTTTGTACGCAAGAATCTGTCCATCGCTGAATACCTCTAACACTGTATAATAACAAAATCCTTGTAGCTCTACTTGCAATATTTTTCCTATTTGCATTCAATCCCATGAAAAATGTCGGATAACTCCTGCATTTACTTCAACTTTATATTCGTGGTTGAAAGATGTGAAGCCAGCAGTATGGATACTAAAGCTTACAGGACTAAAGAGAAGTCCTTTCGGCGATACTTGACTATTCAATAAAATTTCTGGAATGTATACTGTAGTGTTCGACTGTGGCAAGTTTGAAAATCATTTAAGAGACTTCATAATGATAAGAAAGTCCAGAAGAGGGTCATTTAGGACCTTCTGCAGACTACCTGAAAGCGCGAGAGCTCCGTTAATGTGTAGAATATGGAAGTGAATAATGAATTGAAAAGTTGAAAGATTCACATGTCAAAGTTGCTCAATCCCACAGAGCCCATTAATCTCCCACCCTATGGGCAAAATATTTTGAAAACGGATCCGTTTTATTCCGGGTTACAATACGTTTCTGGATTATAACCCGAAATTTTCCTGTTTTCCGGCTTCTAAAACGGATTTCGAACGGATTGTAACAGTCTTGCCCACTGGCGGAAATAGGGGGGGCTTGGGGGGGCTAAGCCCCCCCCCAAAATTAAAATTAGCCATCCAAAAATTTTTGAAAAAAATTTTATTTACGATTTTTTTAGATTTATTCGGGGAGAGGGAGGTAGGACCGTGTGAAAATTTTTTACAAACAAACATACGTACAAACGACTAATCTTCATCGGGGCTACAGCCCCCCAAAATTCCGGGTCTATTTCCGCCAGTGCTTGCCGGAAATGAGTCCGGATTATTTTCCGTGAAGGCTGTTTTATGATATTTGTTGGCCCGGGTTATAATCCGTGAAACCGTTTAACAAACGGATTTAGAAAAATTGCCCAAAAATTATCACTGATTATAATCAGGAAATCCGTTTTACAAACGGATTTGGAAAAATAATCAAGATGACAAAAATATCTGCAAATTTTCAGATCCGATGGTCGAAAATAAAAATGGACTGACAACGGATAAAATTCTCATTTTCCTGATCATTTTCTCATTTTTTGCCCATCGAGCATCTCAATCCACAATATTCCAAGTCTGAAACAATTGCCAAGTCCAAAAAAAAAATTATCTTCCGATTCAGCTAGATAGAGCTCAAATGATATTTTACTGCTTGGTAATGCTAAATTAACCAAAAATTGAGTGATCATTTTTGTCAAACTTTGCCATTTTAGAATTCAAGTCAGGGATGTCCTCATCTAACAGGGCCAAAGCTAGGTCGTAGCTTGGATGACTAGCGAGGACAATACACCCAAGAAAAATCGATTCTCTTGGAAGGGAGGGGAAAGGAGTTGATTCCCCCTCCCAAAAAAAAAAAAAAGTATTTTGCTCTAACTACGGCTTTGGGCCAGAGAGAAAGTGAGAACCTTATCCAACCACTGATAATTGTTGAAGATTGAGGGGCAAAAATCTGTCAAGACCATCGAAACGAATATTTGCAGCCACCCAGATCTTCCTAATAAGGTCCTCCAATAATTTTGCCAAGAAGCAAACATACTGTCCATCGTGAGTCTATAGTTTGCAGAAAACTGGAATAAGTGGCTTACCTGGAATTTTTCTCGCACGAGTTATCCACGTTGGAAGCATACTGAGAGGTATGATTGTAGAGGACTGGACTTAGGAATTGCTCGCTTTCAGCAGGTCGACATTCTTCTTCGTATTGGATAGACTCGGGACTTTCTTCCTCGATGGTGGAAGCCACACTTTTATGATGAGCTCGTAAAATCTCGACTCGTAGTTTGGGGTCCAAAATGGCGTTCGAGTCACTTTCCAAAATATTTGGAGCACTGGTCGACAAATTAAATGACGTCATCGCGACCGAACGGCATAATGCTCGCAGATCGAGGGGTAATATACTTAAAATAGAACTATAAAAAAAAAAAGTTTAACTCTATAAAACAAAAATGTAACCGAACCCTACATAGCTAACGCGATACTTAGGAGTTGTATTTTATTCATTTCTCATGGCGAAATAACAACCGAACGACACCTATTACGTAAAAAACTAGATAAAATTATCGCCAACCTCGAAAATACACATATACATCGACGAAGAAACGTATCACATTCACAAGTAATAAGAGAATACTTAAAGAAAAAATTTGAAAAAAAAAAAAAGTTTAAAAATATTAAGAACAACAGGTTTTCATCGGCAGATTACGCTGAAGCATGAGTAATGAACCAATGCAATAAGAGAGGAGTAGAAGGGGCACGTATAAAACGAATGAGAAAATTAGGCACGTGATTTGAATACCAGTTCGATATTTACGAATGAAGTTTCCAATCTGTGGTCACAAGGTTTTCAAAGTTGTGGTATCATTTTGGCAGAAATCTGTGCAGAAAAATAGGACATACATTTTGAGTTGACTCGTGGAGACATTACTTATAAAGTGAAACAGATTATTAACCTCTAAAAGGCTGATAGCAAAATGCATTAGGTTTTGATTAGATACTGAAGAATGGAGATTGAAGACCACTAAAGGGTGAACAGGTAATTGGATCTTTGCTTTCATACCTCGTATTTAAACGGATCTAATTGCAGAAAATGTAAAAAGAACTATCCCCTCTATGGAATCTTATGAAATTTTATTGTTTGCTGGAGGGGAGGGACTAAGTGATGGTAATCATTATACCTTGCTCAACATTTTTTGGCGATTATTTGGCTATTTTTGATAGTTTTTTTGTAGAAGTTTTAGAAAAATTAGATTTTTTTTTAGATTATAATATGATACCAAACGTAATGAAAATTAATCAAAAATGAAGCATACAAATGTAAAACAAAAAGTTTTTTTTCTGTGATTCCATATAATATATAAATTTCAGTTCCTTCGCTGCTTCTCAAATATCACCATTTTGAACCAGCTAACATGAAACAAGAGATTTTCATTAATTATTTAAGCCTTAAATTTTGAAAATTCATCCATTCTGAGCTGAGTAATGGATAAGCTTTGCTGAAATTTCTTTCAAAGTTTTAGCAAAGTCAGATTATCACAGAAAATTGTATTTCTAAGGTGACGTCACACAAAATTGGTTTATGCGAATTTATTTTTGTCATTTTGTATTTAATAATCAAAATTTAAATTATTAGAATAAAAAAAATTTTTTCACGTGCTACCTATGTATTGATTGGTTGATTAGTGGAAGCAAAAGAAAAGTTTCATTGTAAACTGAGCTTCATATTATTTCGTCACAGTTACTATTTGTTATTTCTACTACCAATTTTCAATATTGTTCTTGATTAGTGAAACTTACTACTGATGTTTCTTTTAATGCTGATGTACACATACCCTTCTTGATTCCACTTCTGGCTGCTGATTTGATTTTCTGATTTTTATAAAGTAATACAACGCCAAATTCTTGACCAAATAAGTAAGATGGCCTTTATACAAATATTTAGCATTGTGATATTCTTCAGAAATTTTTCCAGATACTCGATGTATTTGGAACTACAAGACACTTTCATTTACCTCGACCATTTACTTCACTTTTTATTCTCATAAACTAGGTAATCATTGTGTGGCCTCAGGCAGAGGTCAACACCTATGTTAATGATCAATGTTGCGATTCTATTCGGTAGAGCTTACAATTCCAATCGATCAATGGATTAATGGGGTATAATGAAGGTAATTATTTATAGGAGATAAAGATTAACATTTTATCAGCGAGTATCAAATCAACCCCATGTACCATAAGTCGTGACAGGTATAAAATAAATCGAAATCAGTACTAAAAACGAAGTACTCACCTTTTCACATAAATGTTGGAAACTGATTTAAAAACTATTCTTAATAAAATTTCGTATCATTTTTACAACAAAAATGCAACAACCGATTCTCAGCACATACAACACACAACCTAGGTTCCATGAAACTGGTCATAGGATGTGAATCGTGAATTATGACCAGACCAGCTAATGTATATTTTTTAGTAGGCGGAACAGTGTGAGCTCTCGGTTGAAAGGAACAGATTAGGGGTCACTAAACTTTACAGCATCCACAGATACGTTCCACTTTTTGATCGCTAATTAAAGTCGGATAATTAGTCTAGCATTTTTGTGTTTCGTTTGAAATTCAATTTCCAAAAGGTATTTTGCCAAGTCCAGGTCGAGGACATCTGCCCCCTTTACCTCCTGTCTCGTTGGATCTAAGCTTCACCTTCATTTTGCCTTTAAGAATGTCTTTAATAGATTTTCAAGAGGCTCGCACTTATTTGTAGCAGCTCAAAAAGAATACATAAAAAATTGACGAAAATTAAAAATTTCTAAGAACTTATTTGAAAAAATCTTGAATGAAGGAGTTCATGGAAATTCACAAAGAAGTACCGAAGCAGGTGGGACGGTTACGTGGTCACGAATATAATACCTCTAATTACTTTCAATTAACATTTCAAAGCTAATCTTCACCGAACTAAAACCGTCACAATATGCATCGTTAGGCTTTTCCTTATCGAGTACATTCATATACTTGCTCCTCTTCCTTTCCACATAATTATGCCAATTTTTATGGCATACAAAAAATCGTAATTGCATATCAGAGTAAGAAAAATGTATACCTAGTACCTGTGTGGATTTTGCAAATTAATGACCTTCATGATACATGTTTCTGTGCTGACAGCATCGAATATATATCAAGACAGTAAAAAATATTTACTACCTATCATCTGCATATGAGTTATGATACACCCACTCATAAAAAAATAAAATCTTTCTCCCAGCAATAATGGGTACTTGATGCAATTTTGATAGAATATTTTCAACGATGTCACCTCTTGAACAGTTTTGAAACTCCACGTTTTCTTTACATACTTGTTATCATTTTCAACATTTGAAAAGATAATATATTATGGTTAAATTTTCTATTGTATAATTTTTTTCCTTTTTTTCCACACGTCGTATACCATGTAAAAATATTTTTAGCAGGTTTTCTTAGAAAACCAGCTCGTTTTTCCTTTCTTATTTTATTTTACTACTTATTTAAATATCATTCAGTAGTATACTAAATATAATTTCCATAATATTCGGTTTAAACAATTTTGTATAATATATCCGCATATCCTCCAAAAGGAATATTTTTACATAAGGCTTAGAAGGGAATAACTAAAGCAGGTACTGAAAGATTTGATGTTGTTAATATTTCATTTATCTGACCTAAATCTCAAATCAGTGGTGCACTCAAGGGGAAGCCAAGGGAGCTAAAGCATCTCCTTCGCCTCAAATTTCATCAGAAAAGAGCTGAATAAAAAAAATTTCCCAAGTTTTGGGCTTTTTTTTTTCATTCTGTTTTTTTGTTGGGATAAATTTAAGACTTTGTAGCATCCTACTTGGTAAATTTCTGGATTCGCCACTGCACTAAATTATTGGATTTGTCACACTTAGAGGATCCATCTGAAATATACAGCTCAAATTAAATCTACCATATCCAGTATCAACAATTTTTTTTTTTTACATAAAATATATAAAAATGAACAATACTGTCAAAAATATTAACATTATCAAAGAACTGAGAATGGGCAACAAATAAGCAGCACATATAATTAAACCGGGAACTAGATACTCGACTCTGGACCGGGAATTTCTTCCGGATGTACAAGTAATTTTGGAATATCTGGTTGCATTGTAATCACAACACTGTCTTGTGGAATATTTAAGTGATCTGTTGAAATACATGGTGTGAGTAAATTTGGATAGTCTGTATGCGAGCATCCACTAACAGTCGAAGGAGCACCTAAATTATTTCCATCTGTGAAAACAAAACGTAAATATAAATTAATTGAATTATAGTGTATCTTTAGAATAATATACTTTTTTTTTTAGGAGTGTTTTTGTGAATGATGATAATCTATAATCACTCCATTTTTTATGAAACTATTATGTAATTTTTTTCTAAGGTACCTCTTTATGTAAAAATTTTTACATTTCTATTATAATTATGAGCTGGTATGAAGAAATTAAAAGAAAAATTACCAAAGGATTCATGACCAGATAAAACTTGGTCCAAGCTTTCGGCGCTACATAAAGGAGTATCAACTTCATATGTACTGTTGAACAGACTGTAATCCACTTCATGTTCTCCTGTTTCCTTTTTAAACGAGACTAGATTGGCAAATCGGTGACCCCATAGAATCTCATTCGGTAAATAGGAAGATCTGGCTTGAGTCGTCATACCAGTAGACTCGATAACTCCTGAAAATAATAATGGATTTTTAATTTTGTAATCAAATTAAACTAAATAATATTTAATAACATTAATGTAATTTATTTTAGAGTATGGGGTGAAGCTACATACCAAATTTTTGATTTTTCAAAGTAGCGTAAAACAAAAAAAAAATTATTTGGATCTTAGTGATGAGCTTGAATTAAAAATTCTCAGTAAAATTTTGAATAATTTAACGACTTGGCGAGAAAATTCGAAAATAATTTAATGCTAACTTCTGTTAAAATCAATAATTGGGTTTACGTACAAGAAACGAAAATTTAATTTAATTTGAGCAACTTCATTGTCTTAAAATAATAATACGAGTATCTGTGGGCCTGTCTACTACTCCTAAAAATATTTTAACGTCAATTATTTCAATGAATAAACTAACTATATGAATAAATGTCAATTTATTTTTTAAAATTCATTTATTTCAATTTTTTAAGAAAAAAATACAAAATTTCTGCCCTTTTTAAACTTACTATGAGGGCTTTTGAACAAACAAAGAAAAATGTAGGTAGGGAAAAATTTACTTCCTCAAACAGTTCGTAAAATTATCAAAAAGTTAATGAATATTTCTCTAATTATTTTCTGTCTCAACAATTCAACTCAACTCGAATTATTTATCATTTTATTTTTTCATTTTTTGTTTTTTTCTACATTCTGAGAAATATTTATTTTACGATCTAGGTGGGTAACACATTCTTTATGGCTTTTCACAATTCCTTATCAGTCATTTATTACTGATGATTTCTGGAACACTTTCTTTTTTATCGAAGTATTAAATTTTTCTGCGAAATCTGCAAAATACCTGTACTTTATATTTCAACAAAATCACGTCTACGAGTAGGTATAGTTTTACATTAAAATTCAATGAACGTTTCAAAACTACATTCTATAAAAAGACAGTTCGTCAACTTCGACCGTTAGTGCTTGGAATTTATTTTTTACTGTCACTGTGTGCACTGCATGAGTGCAATGATCGATATACATTTTGCAAACACGTGTTTCTAATAATTATTGGCAGATTAACGCCAGCATTTTGGGTGAAAATTTAATTAATATTGAATTACTTTTGAGTAAAATTATGAGACTGTATGTCTGAACTTCACGTTCGTTTTTAAATCAAAAATAAAGAATATAATAACTAATATTATTTGTAAACGATTCATCATATTTTTTATTTTATTCTTTTATTCACTTTTGACAATTCATTCAACTTTTCTCCTCTGTCTTTCCTCTTCCTTATAAGACCATTTTTACGATTTTCAATATTTTTAAAAATTCATAAAAATAAGTTGACTGTGGATTAATTTCTTTTTCGTTCAAGCTTCATCGAAATCAAGCACTGATTAAAAATATTTTACTTCTTTCAAAAAATAATGAAATTTGTGTAAAGCTAATTCTTGGAAAATGGAAAATATGAAAATTGAAAAACAAAATAGTAATATTACCTAATATTGTTTTATTTTCAGTCAGCATATTTTTCTGTCCAATATTCAGAAAAAAAAAAGTGGACGTTCCTCTAAAACATCACTGACAAAAGTAGAGCAGAAATTCAACTAGACCCATAAAACTTATCAAAATTGATAAAATAGGGATTTAGAGAGTTTTGAAATTTAATGTTTTTTTTTAATACAGTATTTTTATTTTTTCTTAAATAGGAGTCACTAAATTCAGTAAGAGTATCTACTGTTAACTTTTGAGTAGTAAAGATATGTGCAGAAAGAAAACTTTTTACAAATATTAAATTTGGATTACTCATTGAGCCCCCCAACATATTTTCAAACCATTTTTCAAAGCTTCAAAACATCAGTTTTTGAGACCCTTGAAGAAAAAAATGAAAATTTAATATTTTTTGTAATTTTAGAGTAAACACCGAGCGCTTTGTAAAAAAATACGTGTACACATATATTTCAGTACGTAGAAATTAATTAAGTATCTTTCTACAGCTGAATGAAATACTTTTGCTTTGACCAATTAAAAATAATGTTATTTGAATTTAAGAAAGAGTATTCCGCATACACCATACCTTCAAGTATCACAACAATTTCAAATCTTTCTTGTAACATATCTGCCGCAGATAGTTTATATAATGGAGAATCTGGTGTAATTTTGTGGACTATTGTCGTAGGCCATATGAAAAATATCCTATCTTCGACTCCGTCTCCTCCTACTTTCATTTCTTGTTGATAGAATGGCAAAATTTCTCCTTCTCTAGTTATCTGCAAAACCAAATAAAACTTATCAACTACTTCTATATACACCTAGAACGAAAGCTAATAAATTCTCAAACCAGCTTACTTTTTTCTTAATCATTTGTGCCCGTACATGAGCTTCAATTATGTGAGATTTCCTCATATCGCCAACTCTGAACATTAAACACAGCTGTCCGTTTCTTTGGCAGATAACAGCGTTTCTACTAAAAAGTAATGTTTGAGTACGTTTTTTAGGTCTGGACAGTTTTGCAAACACTATTCCCACCATAAAAGCCTGTATCATTACTCCGGCAATACTTTGCAGACACATCACAAATACTGCTTCTGGACACTCGTCAGTCGTATGTTTGGCACCATAACCTATGAAAACATTGAATTCATTTAATTAAAATAATTTTTATAAGAAGAGAGGTTTTCAAAATAAACTAATTCGAAGAAATTTGTCAATTTTTTTCAAATTTGAAGGGAGGTATCAAGCAAGAGCAAAATAAATTCCAGAAAAAAAAATTGTAAGAGAACCAATCGAGGCTTAAAACCAAAAATATTTTTAGAAGAAACTTAAATAATTCGGTATTGTAGGATTTTAAAAATTTTTAACTAGCAAAGTTTAGAGGCTACCTTAACTTTTTTTTAAAAATAACTTACAAGCTTTTATTTAATTTATTTATCAGTTACCACTAGCAGCACTATTTGTCATTTTATTTGTTATAAGTTTTGTAATATTAATAATGAGAGTTCAGGAATAAAATAATGGTCTGGTGTTATCAATATCTGAAAGTTGTTAAACCAGCAAAACATCGACGATTAAAAGCTTTCAAATGGGAGAAATTTTTGATAGTCCTCGAGAATTGTTTCCATTCACTTTGGAGATTTTGCATGAGCTCTAATTTCAATCCTTGCTGCCTCGGGATAAAATTAAATGAAAACGCTGAGTATACAAAAAAGATACTGCCTAATTAAAAAATTTGCAAATTAAACTTGTCTTGATGATTATTTGTTAAAGAAAAAAATTAATTATTTGTTTCATTCGAATATTAAGAATTAACTAGCTACCTAGATTCAAATAGTACTTTGCAAAAAAAAAAAAAGAAAAAAAGAAGCTGGTTCTCTGTGAAAACTAAAAAAAATTTTCAATCCACTTATTATGAGGCAAAATAGATTTGTCTTTCAAAATGTATTTTCAAGAAGTAATCAACCAATTAAAAATGAAAGCTTAATTATTATTCGTACCTATGGTATGCTGAGTCTCAACACTAAAAAGAAATACAGAGGTGAAGGAATTGACTCCCACCACGCATGGTGTCCAAGTTTTGTTATCTTTAGTATGGTCCTCTAAATCTCCATGCGATACCACTATTAACCACCATATTAAACCAAATGCTAACCAACTTAATATAAAATTCAGAGCAAAGACTAATAATGTCCAACGCCATTGAGCATCGACTAATGTCGTGAATATGTCCTGAAACAGGTAATAATAACAGAGCATTACAATAATGATGCTTCGTTTACAGAGGAATTTACATATAATTATAGAATTGAGACTGAAATTCTGATGTAAGGTCTCTGAAGAGGCAATAGTATTAAAAATTGGAAGAGCTTTTTAAATGTTACGAAGAGTGTAAGGGCCAATATTACAAACCATCGTTTTCAATTCAACGGACCATTGTAACACAAAATTCCGTAAAATTTAGAATTTTCTGTAATAACGGTCTGTTTAGTGAGTAATCAGTGTTTGTAATACCCAGATTAAAGCTGCCAAATTGGTTTACTAATTAAAAGTAATTTAATGAAGATAAGTTTTAATGCTTCAGAAAATATGTAAGGTAACATTCTGTCCAAAAACTGACCAAGAAAAATTTCATTAATAAATTGAATGCATTTCACTTGGATAATTTAATTTTAATTACGAGTTATTTTTCATTTTCTTGATTTTTGGTTATTCAGTATTTTGGAAACATTTTATTCTATTTGTAATAAGCAATGCACTTCAATTTGTTTAAAATATTTTGGTTTAAGTATATTTCTATACTGACTGTGGTCTCTGTATTAGCCTACTTGTAGGTATCTTCTTCTTCTCTTTGCTACATTTCCTTGAACTACGTTACAGTCTCCATGTTTGAATAGCACTCTCCTTTTCACTCTTCTGGAACTGAATCTTGTTTGTCTGTACCTGAAAATAGAAAATTTCATTAAAAAAAAAATATTCGGGTAATAGCTACAATATTTGAATGGAGGGTGGTTTTGAAACTTCCATATAGCACCGATTGGATTCTTTTTCGTCAATATATTGAGCCCAAGCATAAGTCCTATTGTGATCACTTTAATGCAGTCAACATTGTAGTAAGGGCCAGTATTACCAATACCGATTCCTGGTTTAACAGAGCATTAAACATTAGAGTAGAATTATTTAACGCTCACTTAAGTTGGTAACCAACGTTTGTAATACTGACCCTCAGTTTGAACTTGCTTTCAAGGTTATACTTTTAGCTTCGATACATTACAAGATTAAGAAAGTCGCTACCTATACGTATATATTTTTCTTCTCTAAAATTATTCAACCGACAATGAGCCTGTTCAGTCCAAGTCCAAAATTACAAGTTTCTAGTCCTAAAAATAATGAATTGACATTCAAAAGATGTATATCACAAATATTTGAACATTTTCATTTCGACTCATATCTAAAACAATTGTTTAACCTGAAGCGACTCAGAATTATTTCTAGAAAATGTTCTACACGATAAGAAAAAATTATTTTATCGCAGAAATTACATTAATGTCTGTATAGCATTCGTGTTCATGGTTACTTTTATTATAACGCATAACTTATTTTTGACCCTGAAAACATGATTTGAAACATGATTAGTTATAAATGGTGCACCTATTTATATTTGAGAAAAATTTTCAACTGGGATGTTTCGATTCAAAAACAATCGACCTGACCAAGATTAAATAATTTGGGGTGAAATTTTTTTTTTAATAACAATATATTATTACTATGACTCATCCATTGTGTTTTTGATAAAAATTTCCATTTATATTTTCAACTTCGTTACAATTAAATAAGGGGGTATAGTGGATAATCAAGAACAGAGTTGAAATAAAAATACACGAACATATCGATCTGATAAGCCAGCAGATATGAAATCTGAAACTTATAATTCAAGATCTCGACGTCAGTGAGGTAAGTATGCTATAATACCGAGCTTTATCTCAGATTTTATCCCACTCAATGTGGTAATGATAGGAGAATCTGAAGAGATAATGGCCATTTAGCATACTTATATCACACTTCTATCCCTTCGATTCAGGGTCATAGCCAGGTGCCGAAGGGGTCAATGCCTCCCATCAAAGTCATTTGCCCCCCAAGATGAATAAGATGAATTTTCTCCTGGAAGTGAGGGAGAGAGAGGTCTATTTTCCGCCCATGTATATGATTTGCCCCCCTCCCAGGAATTTGATTAGTCCTCACCTCACGTTTGCCCTTTTAAATTCACTCTACTATAATCAAACCAAATCCTTACCAACAACAAGAAGCTGGAATGTTATTCAGTGGAATGTCAGAGCTATCCGAAAAACTAGCTCCAGAATCTCGATGAGTAAAAATATTCGAAATTACTCGCGGATTCATTAACTTGGAAAAAACATTTGAAAGCACACAGTCATTCGAACAGTCGGTTGCACCAAAATCACAAAAGCACGTTTTAAATACAACAACTATACAATAAAGCTACACTAAGAAAACTGTAAATGAAATTATTCCAACTCTCATCTGGCAAAGCCATCTGATTTTAGGTGACCATCTTCGCTATTATAAATTTTAAGTTGAAGACAATTTATTGTCAAAAGACACATGTAAATTCACTCTTTTTTTTTTCGACAATCTTAGCTAGAAGAATAATAGGAAGTACTTAACAAACAAAATAATTTTTATCGCACCATTTGATTCATTGGATCAACATTTTTCGTGCACTATTTTCATTATCGAAAAGTCATCTGCCAAATTATTGATGCCAAAATAATCGACAGTGTTTACCAAAGAACTCACAATGGAAGAAAGACAGTGTAAAAATTTTCAGTTTTTATGTAATTATTTTCCGCCATTGAGTTTTTTTTTTTTTTATATAAAAAAATATAGTAGCTATCAGTGGTGAAGATATAATATGAAGGTATCCTGTACAGAAATAAGTCTTTATGGCCATAATTAAAAACATGAAAAATGAGAAAATAAAAACTTTTTTCATTTCTTTCAAGTACCTACCGATATTTAGGATTTATTTAAATATTATATACAATTTTGGAAAATTATATTCAGTCCAAAAACATAAATTGCAGTTTTTAATACCAGTTAATACAGAAAATTCTGTGAATTTATTCTGAAATGAAAACCACCAATTCAATCTAGTATCTGCCCTCTATAGCCATAATTATGGACATCTTTTGCAAGCAAAAAAAAAAACCCTCCAACTACGAAGACTTGGATAATATTGATTTTTCATGATGAAATAAAAGTAAGAATTAATAGATTTTAATTACAGTTTCAAGTTTTGGAATTACCTGGAAATACTTTTTATAAGTAGTATTTAAAAACACTCATTAAATAAAAATTGATTTAACTATAAAAAAGCCAATTTACCTTTTACCATTTGCAAGAGCTGTGGACATCATTCATTGCAATAATTTTAAAAAAGAACTGCTCAAAAAAACACATCCTTCACATTCATAGAATAAATAAATACTACCCATCTATCTATCAGTCTGTAAAAAAAAACTTTTGATCATGACCGACATGAGGATAAATTATGAAATGATGAACAGCACAAAAATACCTTCTTAATCCAAGTTATTATCAATATTTTAGATAAATTTATTTCGAGATGAAAATAAATTTTACTCGCTCAATTGGTATCAAATTTTTTAAAAACAAATACGTAATTCATTTCATAATTTTGTGAGTTGGTAACATGTTTTTTCTTACAGACAGAACTGGTGAAAAAAACCAATAAACTAAATGACTAAATAAATTATTTAAAAAGAAACTAATAAGTGAGTACAAGTAAATAGAATAATGGAATAAATACTGAACTGACAGATTTTCCATTTTTTGTATGGTAAAGATGAGTGCCAAATAAGTAAATTGAGGTTTTTTACTGAGAATTATGCGAATGAAAAAATAATGATATTCAAGAAATTGTTTTTACCAACACTTGTACAAGCTAATAATAATGATTATAAATCAGCATACTGAGAGAAAATCCCAGAGAGGTTTTTTTTCCTTTATTTTTTAGAAAAGTATCATATTCTTCAAGTTGATTAATTTTTCTACATGGAATCTATTATTTTATTGAAACTTTGTTTCTTATGGATTTTTGTTGTTAAATAATGAAGTTACGAGTGGTACCCGATTTTTTTCTTTTGATTTTGATTTCTTTCAAAACTGTAGAAAGTTTTCATTAGAACCAGCTATGATATCCTCATCTGATCAATACCCTATTAACTTTGTCGTGTACAAAATAAAAAACATTAAGACCGAGTAAAAAAAAATTTCTGTCACTTGCCCAGTGTATACCCATAGATGCCAATATTATACAACCCCATAAGTATCATTTTCTCGTTTGGATAAATATATCAGTATGTAGGTCTTCGTAACTTCAGTTTCAGTAACTCCAACTAGGTCACAGTTTCATATCCAGTGAGCGAATTGAGCCCGCATTTCATAAATGTACTTACATAATCTTCAACTTCTAATTTCCTTTGGAGAAAAATATTTATACTTATACGGTCATAAAATTTTTCATTCTATAAAATATTCTCAGCTGTAACTTGATTTGGCTAGTGCCCAGTTGCATCCCCGGCAAAATTTAGATGTCTGCATTGCGTCCGAGTCTAAATGAAAAGAAGATGTGTCGATTCCATCCGGCACAAACTTGTTTCACATGTACTTCCGTCCGCTATTCATGGCCCCTCAGTCCAGAAAAATTGACCAAAATTTTGATTTATTTTTATTTAACTACGAGTAAGTATAAAAAAATTTCATCTTATCGAATGATTATTATTCTGCCAGTGGAAAATCGCCGCTAAATAAGCTGCTACATTTTGATAGTGATTTCGTATTCACCCATCAAATTAACATTCCATCACGCACTGAAGATATGAATTTGAGATGTTAATAACTCAGCGTTTCATATCACAAGTACCAGGTGGTGTCATATATGACACCATTCAAAATTTTTAGATGGACTTCTCAAAGGATCAATATTTAGAGAACCTCCGATTTGTGTTATATGACGCCACCTGCTCCTTTGAGGTTAATCTTGTGGTGTCATATATGACACCATCTGGTCCTTTGAGTAATCGAGTGAAACCTGGTATTTCTAGTGATATTGCTATCAACACAAATACACCAAAAAAAAATTTATTCATCTTATCAAGTGATTATTTTTTTCTTTACAAGGACGCAATTGGACCATTTATTTGCTTTTTCATCGGACGCAATTCTACAATTTATTAGCTTTTTTATCGGACACAATTGAACTATCTATCCCTCTTTCTATCGGACGCAACTGTGCTAAAATGGTATGTTTAGGACGCAAGTGGAAAATTGCCCTTAATTTGATTAATTATATCTTTAGAAAGATAAAGCAATATCCTAGCTGTGTGTTATACATTACTGTTCATAAGTTATGATGAAAAGTTTCGTTTATTGTTAATATTCATTTGAAGTGGCATAACTCTCCACTACATATATATAAAAAACGACTCATTAATTTAGTGTCTCAATATTTGTATTGTTTAAATGAAAGAAGAATCTGTGATTTATTGAAATGACTTATTTAATTTTCATTCAGGCATCAGAAAGTTTTATCGTCTAGTCAAGTTTTGAATTCAATATTTCAACGTAATAAAAATCAAAAAATATTCTGTATAGCTACAGGAAGCCAACTAAAAATAATTTTTCATAAAAAAGGAAAAAAAAGCACTTCTCAAATAAGCTTTGGTGTAATTTCCACCATGAGACAAACATTTCTAAAAGTTAGAATATAATTGTTATTTTTTGAGAGTTAAATTATTAAAATTTATTAGTCAGAAACAGGTAGCATAACAATCATTTATCTCTCCTGTCGAACTCACATTTTACAATTTTTTAAAAATTAAATTAATAACTTTTTATCAAGAAATGTATGGGTAATAAGTATATTTTTTTCAATAATTCATTTGATTGAGAAAAAAAAACAAGAGTTCGTTGTACCCGCTGTAATTTTTTTTGTGATTTAAGGAAGGGAAAAATAATTGACGGACGTCTGAAAAAGGAATGATAAGAAATTTTTTCTGCAACTACGTTCATGCTGAAGTTTACATATAAAGAAAACCAGTTCAATTTGAAGGTGCTCTCTATAGCAGTTTTATATGCATTAATTTTTTATTCTGCCATTCGTGCAAGAATCACAATGAGAACAAAAGGCTTTAAGGCTGTGAACGTAAAAAAATTATTTTAATGAGCTCTATAACGGACTGTTGGTATCCAACGAAACCAGATTTCTTTGGTTTATTACATGAACAAGATAGCAGCTCACTATTTTCCTGGAGGTGTTGAAAAAATAAGCTCGGGTTTAATATTTAGGTAATGACTGCCTTCCTCTTATTTTTATGTACCTATACCCAATGTAAACGACTTGAGCAAAACTATTGATTCGTTTGATAATCTTACCAATAAATTTCTCTCAGTATACCTAATGAATTTTCCGGAAAATAATTGAGCAAAACATTGTACACCTTTGTAACTCTAATTTTCCTGTATATACAGGGTGTTCTGCCTTGAGTTCCATTCCATGCAACTGCAGATACGGCAACATAAGTTACATTTATGTATGATGGTTTGCATGCTGTCTGGTTGAAAGGTGTTTTATAACGTGTGAATCTGTCTTCCCGTGGACTAATTTGGGTGATTAATTTGAAAAATTTAAACATTCACAACCGCATAATAGTCAATTTCAGCTGTCACGGTTTTGAATTTATAAATTTTTGAAAATAATCACCTGAATCAGTATGGGGAAAAACCTCTGTCAATGGGAGAGTATGCAAACTGTCATGTACATATAAATATGGTTCATGTTGTCCTATCGGCTGTAACTGTAAGTTAATTGAAAAAGTAATTTTTGGGAACGATTGAAATTTTTCATTTTCCCTATCCTATAGTCTGTTCCAGTTAAAAATTCCATAACGACACAAAGCTTCAACGAATGAGGAGAAAGTATTTTTGATTTCAACTAAACTAAACGCCTTCTTCGAATCCTTATGACGTCGTGGAAAACTTAACTGGAACAGACTGTACTCGATACTTGAAGATAATTATGTGTGTCTGAAACTCAGGGATAGAATAAGTAAATACAATTGATATTCTCAAATTCAGTGAATTGCATAGTTCACTTATTCCTCGTCAATGGCTTGATTCTTTAATATCCAAAATATATTGCACCAGTCTAACGATTACTTGGATCGATTTAAAATTAACTTTACCAGCTCAAGTAAACCCCAAGTAATAGAGAGTTTATGGTTTGACGACTGAATGTAATTCATGTAAATCTATTGAGTACTAATTGGTTGAGTGAGTATCATAAGGAAAAGCTTATACTCGTTATTATGTACTATCTTTTTTTTTTCATAATTACCGGGTGAGTAGACAGTATGATGCCTTTTTTCTCAAACTATGTAACTGAAAACTAGCTAAGTTAATAAAAATAAATTTCTCATTACTTATCAATAACTGAGTTATCGTTAGGTTAAGTTTCCCACCTCTAGTCAATACTCAGGCCCCAGTTTGTTATTTCAACATATGTATGTACTTTGTTCAGAATATTCAAAGCTGATTGGATATAGGGACAAAAATGACTTTCTAGAAGTAATGCGAATAGTTGGTCCTATTGCGGTCTCAATTTGAAAACTATAAAGATATTTTTGCGAAAATCAGGAAAAACTGTTACCTTGGGATGGCCAACATGAACATTTTTGCCGAGCAGCACCGGTATATCAGATAATACACGAAAAAAATATACAACACATACACGAAATGATAACTGCATTGGCACAGATAGACCAAGTTCTACCAGTAGAACCCCACATTTGGTTTAAATAATTATCTAAATTAATATTTTCCTGTTCCGATTTACTTAAACAGACTATAGAAGGTTTGCAGATGACATTTGAGGAAATTTTCTGCACCACACTGTCTATTATAGTATTTTATTTTTTCAGCTTGCATTAATATGACTTTGTTTTTTTCTTATGAAGGGGAATTATTGTATCCGGAAATGCTACAATGTCGGTATTGGCTAACAGTGAATACTTAACCAATTTTCGTAATTTAACGACTACCTATATAATATAAATTCCACAACATAAATTAATTCAATTATTAATACTTTTGCTCGCCCGTATTCTTACTTAATGTTAACGATTTTTTTTTTTGCCGTTGTACACCCGAGGCAACACTGTATTGTATCAAATAATTCTCATCGGGGTGCTATATTTCATATTCAGAAAAGTTCATTCAGAAGTTGATAAACTTTTAGCTTCTGTTCTGTTGCAATGTGGGACAAGCAGGAAGGTAGAAGGTTAGGGGAAGTGCTTCCCCAATCAAAATCATTTGCCCTCATCGGTCCCCCATAAAGGGACAGTAACCTGAATAGGACTATAGATTTTGCTATTTTGATTGTAAGAAAGTTGAAACTTGGATGGATTGTACGTAAATTTTTTTTTGTTTTTACAACGAGCTCCTTTCGATATCTTTTTTCCTCTCTCATTTTGTGTGGTGCTAAGCACTGCACAATTTTTGTGTGTGTGGTGTTCGAGCACGCAATCACTATTGAGTTTACCACCAATGGCTGTGTTTCCTCTTTCTTTGTAGGTACCCTCCAGACCAAGCACCATCATAAATTGTAAATCGAAGATTTTGTTCGATTTTACTGTTCTGCTCATGTGATTACCAGACTGCATCTGAGATGCCTTGCTACGATGACATCCCAAAATTTTGTTTTCTGGCTACCCAGTACTACATTATAGGGTATAATAAGGGCGGTGTGTAAACATTCTGGCTCAAGTTAAGTTCAGATTTGAGCAAGGTTTAACCTCATCTATCAACTGATATTTTTGTCCTGAACCTGGCTCAACTTTGATTCCCACTTGAGCCGGTATTATACATCTCACCATGGAAATTGTATAGATAGGTAGTCAAAAATCGAAGGATTACATTTTTCGTCTTGAAATTTCTTTTTTCTTCTACATTTTTTTTTCTTTCTATTGTATGAGACCATTCCAGATATTTTCCAAACGTCCCTCGTATGGGCTACAGAAATGAAAAAGTTATCAATGGATATGTCGATATCTACAGAACATAGAAGGAGTCTGTTTGATTTTTTCGGGTGGGGGGGAGGGAGATGCTAAAAATGTTCTAGTCTAGTTTTAAACAAAAAAATTCATAATTCGAGTAAATAATAAAAAAAAAAAAAACATAATTATCAGAGTTTGGTGTAAATAAATCGAAATTTTAGTCATTTCTGTCGAACTGAAGATACCGTGGAGGGTTTCACGTCCCCGTCGCCGTCTTGGCTTTAGAAGAGTGATGACCACGAATATGCGAGTAGCAGATTCAAAAAGGGAGAAAATGAGAAAAATACTTAGTAATCGAAATTAACTTAAAATTACGGTTGAAAAGGTTCAATTGGTCGATGGCAATGACGAAGTGATTCTTCAGTAAAATCGAAAAGTATTGTCAGAAAGACATATGATGTAGTTGGCGGGACGAACATAGAACTATACTCTCACAGATCAACATGGTCTTGCGATTATCGAGTTTAAACTGCCTTGAAGAAACAAGTTAGAATACAGCTAGAAAGTTATTCTTGAGAGAAAAATGAGAAATTCATTCAAAATATCCTCTATTAGCCTTGGTCTGACTTTGAAACTACAACTTTCGCATCCAAGAATCAATAAGAAACTCGACTCATTGGCGAGTTTGAAACATTTCATTTTAAAATTCATACTTGAAAGCGTATACCAGACAATTTACAAGTTCGAAGGACCCAACTCCTCAAAATCAACAATTTTGAACGAAACGTAATAATATTTAAATTTTCAAAAATCCCCCAGGGAATAATATAGCCTTCGTTGTTTAGAGGCTCGAATGATGGCCAGTCCAGCTGATTTTTTTTTTCATCATATAGTGGATCAATTGCTTAAATACAGGGTAGCCAATGAATTAAGATTATATGACCCTAAATATGCAAATTTTTCAAGAAGTAAAACTGCGATTTTTGAATAAATTAAAGATGAATTGAGGCATTTAACGGTCGTTAACTTTTGATAGAAGCTCGCAGAAAATAGTTTACTGTTTTTTTTTTTTTTTGAAACTTTAATTGGTTGGATACGTTACACCATACGAGGAAATGAGATTTTATTAAGTTTAGCCTAAACCTATCCTCACACGTCAGTACGTAAATACATTGCTTAATAATTGTAGGTTAAGATGCTCGTTAAAAGAATGGATCATGAACTGGCGGCATCAAAGCAAAAAACGAGATGGAAAAAAAGAATGGCATTAAAGAGGATTATATTGAGCTACACAGTCAGCTAAAGAAAGTTATTCCCAAGATTTAATAGGCAAGTGGATATTTAGAAGTTTTTTTTTCTCGGAAAATGAGGAAATAGTAAAAAACTACTGTTTTTAATTGTTGTAGAAGTGCATACCGGTGGATTAATTGACGAATAATTATTTTTCCTAGAATTTTAGCCAGAGAATAGAAGTGAAGGATAACAATTGTTTTTTTAAAGTTTTATTCACTTTCTTATTTAAAATTCAACTCCTAGATGATCTTTATTCTAGCTATCCTGACTATGTAAAGAAAACAAGAAAAATACATAATAATTATTTATATCTTTTTGTATTGTGGCTTTCTTATTACGAGGTCACATATTTTTGTTGTTGTTGATTCTCAACAATAGATATATATATGCCACTGAAATTTAACTCTACGAGATACAATTTATTTTTAATAATCTCTTAAAGATTATAATTGGTTGAATTGATAGTCTAAGGGCCAGTATTACAAATCCTGATTGTCGATTTAAGGAAGCAGTTAACTAATCTTCTACTCTTATAATTAAATACTTAATTAAGTCAGTAATAAAAATGTGTAAAATATTTTAAAACAAGATTCAATGTTTTCTCTACCGATTAATTCCGCCAATAGTATCTTAAATGTCTTCAAAAATATTTTATTTATTTCACAAGCTACACTTCATTAAAAAAGCTACATAATAAAATAGAATGTGATATTTTTGAAGACATTTAAATGAAAATATAATCCATAGAGATAGCTGGGCATATTTATCATAATTTTAAACAATAAATTCAACCGATTATAAGATTTACTACAGTAAAACCTCGTTACAACGCGATTCAAGGGACTGATGTAAATTCGTGTTATAAGCGGGTTCGTGTTATAAGCGGGCTTTGACAAAAAATAAAGAAGAAAACAATTTACGTATAATTTATTGAAGAAAATCTGTAATTTCAGACTGTCAGGCATTTTTTGATTTATTAAGCATGATAAAATGTTCAAGTCTAGACTGGGCAAACGAGCAAACTATTTGCGAGGGGCATTTTTGGTCAAAATTTTTCAAAATATCAAGTTTGTCAGAAACGGAGAGAAATTTTCTCTTTTTTGATTAATATTTTCACAATAAAACGTGTTATATGCGGGTTTTTATCGTGGTTTAAGCGGTTTTTTTAAAATACATTTCTTATGGAAACGTCTAGGGACCAAGCCAAATTCGTGGTATAAGCGGGTTCACGTTATAAGCGGGCGCGTTGTAACGAAGTTTTACTGTAGTTATTTAGAAATACATTAAAGCTATGCCTCATGGGGTCGAATTTCAGCATAGTCATGGATTGTTCAGAATCATCTATACAACAACAATTTATGACGTCACAATAAAAAGCTTCATTATCAAGGGTAAATTTCAACCGAATAGAAGAATGAGAAATAGAGGACAGGCAGATGTACGAGTATATTCACCATATTTTCTGTTTTTGTTTCTACAAATAGAAATTGACAATACTCATAGGACGATGCCATCAGCAGAAATCTTGCCGGCTACTTAAAATATTCAATGTCTATCTAGAAAACCAAAGTAAATCAAAACGTGTCATATCTCACACGTATGGGGTAACGATATAATTTTTCCTTACAATTATAGATAATGAAAAATGTTCCTTTAAAAAAGACGTAAACGTTGAATATTTTCTAAGAATTCTTCAAGTATTTAAAACACAGCACTATTTATGCGAAGTTGAAAATATGAATAATCTTGTCTGCCACTAAGTGAATTTTTTCTCAGTTTATATTGAATAAGTAGTATTCAAACATCTAAGAATTATTGTTTTTTTTATAATTTGTAACCCATCGTAACTCCATCATTAAAACTTAAACGTGTCTAGAACTAGATCAAGTACATAGATGGTTATGTAAATATTTAAATAATTCACTATTCATTCCTCAAGAAATATCTGAATGTGCCCTCGAGTTACATTTGTAATTAACTTTTTTTTTCTTCTTTTTTTTTACGTAGTCATGTTAGGCTCACAAAAAAGTGCATACTTCGTATTAATTACCTGCCAGTGTCTCTAATGGTATATGAAACTTAAGTATTCGACATCATACTCCTTTTTGTTTTGAGAAACAAAAGAATAACTCTTTGAATAGTTTGAATACATCATAGCTAACAAACCGGACGTCGTATTTTATTTTTAACTGAATTGAATGAGATGACTTCTATCTCTTGGATTATTTTGCATAAGCTGGTATCAGACACAAAAAAAAATTGAAAAAGTACAAATAGGGTGGGAACGTGTCATTTCGAATTAGAATTTTCATCATAGCATCGACTTTATGAATCATGTCAGTGTGAAATACAAAACTCTAACCAAGCTAGTACAGAAAAGAATACAAATCAGTGCAAGAACGAAAGAGATGTGTAATTTGCAATTTAAAAATTTCAAATTTTATGATATTATTTTATTGTGTAGTAAGGATGATAACAGTGCAGCCTATCTTTAGTCATCTGTTTCTGCTTTCAAAAACACGGAAGTTACATTTCAGAAAAAAAAAAGTTGAATTTTTCTTTTTTTTCAATTTCCATGAATATCAAATTCTATTAGTGAGAAATTTTATTATCATCTCGGTAACTGTTGGAACATGAAACAGCTAATACTAAAATTTTACTTTCCCTCACAAATAAAGAAAAATAGGAAAATTACAATTTGATGAAATAAAAGTATGAAAAATACTATTGGGGTTGAAGATGAAAAAAAAATTCAAAATGAAATATAAAAGTACAGATTAAAAAAAAAAACATTAGCCCAGCAAGAAGAGTATCAAGAAGCGGAATATTTCAAAAAAAAATTATAGAAAATGAATTTTAAAAATAATGAAAAATTAAAAAAACAGTGGGTACAATAAAAAATAAACAAATAGTAGAAAAAAAGTAAAAAACTCTTGAAATAATAAATAATTAATAAAGTATGTACCTAAACTAATGTTTCAAAATTATATTAAATAGGTACTATAAGTAGTTTCAACTTCAAACAATTTTGGCGGTCAACTGAATCACTACTACAAAATTGTAAAAGTCGAAGTAACTTCTTTTCTGATGAGTAATTTTTTAGGAGACAGATATGGAGGGATAAGCTGAAATTTTTTTTCTCATGAGCCTTCTTTCCCAAGAATATTAAACGTATGTGAAGTTACCAATTTTTTTTTATTCTCATTAGAAGGATTACATGAAAGAAGACTTCGATTTTCACACCAGAAGAGTTTACTTTATAAGTACTAAAATTGACTGAGACCTACCTATACGTAGACGCCATGACAGTTTAAGTACTTTTCTTCTGTCGTCACATTTTTATTGTTTTGCGTTGTTGCTGCTGTAGACTATTAACGAATAATCTCGATTTAGTTTCACATTTTTCAAAAATGTCGAATTGATAATTTTCAATTGTACATCACGAACCTACTTTCAAATATGACGGTGTATAGATAAGGATACAAATTAGGTCAGCTCAGAAAAATTTCTAGGTGTCTGCAAAAAAAAATTTGAAATATTTTACTGCTGACAGCAACAAGAAATTATTAAGCACATTTATTCATTCAGTTGGATGAACTTCAAGTCCCTACAATGTATTCAGTTTTTGTAATGGTGGATTTATGCGAGAGACTCCAGGGGTAAAAGGTTCTCTGACTTTTTTGGATAAAACAATGAAATAAATAAAATTGCCAAGAGGTAACCATCATGTTCTTGAAAGGGAAACAGGTTTGAGCCTGCGATTTTTAGTACTTAGCAAGAAATGATTTTTATTGCAATAATAGTAGACTAGTATTTTTTCTGGTACGTATGCACTTCCTCGGGTCAAACGATCAACCATTTTGTTTTCATTGTACAGCAATAATCTAATGAAATATCACACTTCTCCTATATGGGAACAATTATTTGTCAAAAAAATAATACGAAAACGTGACTGAATGGCGATAAATCGAAGTTTACTTTCGTTACACAATTTACTTGAAATAGTCTCCCATAATCGAGAGGTTACTGAAAAAAAAGGCACAAAAAACGATAGGTAGATTATTTAACACCAATGTTTCAGATTATGACTATTTTTATTAAACACGTTTTCCAATTATTGCATTGTTGATGTTACTTTCATCGTTAGTTACTCGATTTCATGCTCTATCAAATTTTTTTTAGTAACTACTTTTCACACTACCCGCATTCATGGGCTCCTGTATGCTATTTTCCATAAACGTATGGGTATGATTCAGACAACATTCACAACTTGTTACAAAAAATAATTAAGTATATTCAATTTGATCGAAATTAAAGAATTTTTTTTAAATTAAATTTGTAGTATAATATTATTTCATAAGCACCATCTAAAATTAAAGGATATTTTTAACTCGGTAATTTGAAGAATTAGTCACATTATTAGCTTCTGGTTTTCTAAATACCGAATCAGCTTTTAGGAGAAAGGTATAAACGTTTGAAAGAACATTTAAGCTACATTTCACCTACATATATGCCTCAGTTTTGTTGAAATTTACGAAACTTGCTTTTCAACACGTGTGTTTATTATCAGCATTGAAAAATCGTGAAGCAGATGGTTTATTTTAAAATAATAGTGATGGATATTTCATTTCAAATGTGCCATATAATGCCAGATGTACTCGTTGAAATTTAGATATCACTTGATGTCATCAATTACAAAAACATTGCCAAAATAAAATCACAATTTATGCTCGAATCACCTGATAGACCCACAAACATGAAAATTTTCACGTGGGTAAGACATCTAAAACGAGATATGAAATACGTGAAGCAAACAATACGAAATGAATTACCATTATCTAGGTACGTAGTTTTAAGTCAATATTTTTGAAAAAAATCAGGCGTATAAAAATCTCAGTTTTATAGATAATAATCCGTTTTTATTATAGCTACTGCAGGTAAAATTAGGTGCTATCCTCTCTCTTTGAGTTTTGAATTTCTAATTCGATTATAATTTTTTCTAAGTTCTACCTACAATAAGAAAAAATGAAAAAATTTATAAATTCTCATAACGAAAAATAATAATAATAACTGAAGTGTGATGATTTCGGTTTTAAAGAATAAAATGTTTACAGGGTACTCTACGTGACTGTAAGTACTTTATTTTAATCGAATTATTTTATTTTTCTGAGTAAAAAATTATTGACAAAAAATATTTTATTGCCTTTGAGAATGTAATGAAACTTTTTTATTTTCTATTGAGGCCTCAATAAATAAAAGCATTAAATTTTTTTTAAATATTAAAATGTGAATTATTTATCAAAGGACCCAGAGCCATTATGTTGTAAATCTTTTATTTTTTCAACTCAGAATAAAATATTAATTTTTTTTCTGGTTTTTGTCTCCCCCGCTTTACAATTTACTGCAATTGAAAAATTTTTCATTTTCTATCAACTTTGAATCGTTAGATGCATACCGAGATTGTTTTTTTACCAATATTTTTGATTTTGTTTCTGATATTTATGATATTTTTTTGTTGAAGAATTATTTTTATTGATAATATAAATTCAATTTAAACTGGTTTTGTACACTGAAAACAGAGGGTAAATGTAGATTTTGCTAACGTCTCTTGAGTAAAGTTACATTTCATTCCATTTACCTACTTTGGCCTTTAATTTTCCTCCCCATAGTGCAGATAATAGAAGCAGAGCAATATATTATATAATATAGCTGCTCAGTTTATCGAATTTCATTTTTTTAGTTTTTATAGGATAAATTAGAATTGACTTCTGCAAACTTCATCTATTTAATGCAAAAATATAGACTAAGCACAAGATTATAGTAGAGTAGTCTACCTATTAATCTTCGGCTAAGCTAGAATTCCTGCAATCAGGTAACCAGAGGTGAAGTTTTTTCTTTCTTTGAAACAACAGCAGAAGCAGAAACGTGTGATAAGAGAAGACGACATACGTTATTTTTAGATTTCTATTTCTCACTCTGATAAATGAGTAAAATATAGTAAAAGAACCACGAACATAAAACAGATTTAACATTTTATGCCATGAAACTGAAAACAACAATTGTGTGAGAATCAATTCTGTGTGAAAGACCAAATTCTAAAAGCAGGTTTTCACTGAAAAACCAGCAAGAAATTGTAACCGAAGTATATTTTATATTATAAAATCTAAATTAAACTATGAAGTACAGGACAACCAGAAAAAATAATGTTTAAGTGTCCAGAGACTCAGTTTCAATACACTTGAGGATGCGCATGCGCAGTTACATAGACAAGAGTTCAGTTCTAAAAATCTATTATGATTTATCACTCGTCCCATAACAGTTCTATGCATTTTTCAAATCAATAATGACGTACTCACATCGTTAAAATAAAACTTTCCTTTCAAAAATTTCTCAGTCTATTGTCTATATGGTTTTTACTTTTGAGCTTTACTTAAAAATAAACGAATTTTAAAAAAAATAATGTTTATTGGCTAATGCGCAGTTTTAGAACATATTCAGAAAGTGTTACACAACGCAAAAAACTTGTATTACTAACAACATTGTTGTTATTTCCATCATGATTGACAAGCCAAGTTATTCTCAATTTCGAGATATAAGTCAACTTATTTCATCAAACGATGCAAACTCACAAAAAATGTTTTTTCATTTTTTGTCAAGAGTATGAAATTCAAAGTTTGTCAACTTGGGTCTGTAAGAAGTCACTAAGATAAGTAACGTTCCAATGTAATATTTTTGTCATTTTGTTCACAATACATGAACGATCATGCCTCGTTTCGTTTGCACTTCTTTTAACAAATTTTCTAATGCATTTTTTCATAAAAGGTGGTCTGTGCAAAGCTAAAAAGAAACGAACACCATCAGTTTCTTGAAAAGTAGCCCAAAAAGTAACCTCTCTTTGATTAGCCATCGGAATTCGCATATGTCTGAAGAAAAAATCTGCACTAGGAAAGCGAACAGAATCTTATTTTAGACTTATTTTGTCCTATCAGGAAAGCGCCCCAATTCAAGATAACAGATTGTTAGAAAGGTGCACGAAAATATCTCAAATATGTTCAAGATTGAAATAGTCAAACTCCAAAAAGGTATTGAAAGCCAATGTATACCTTCAACAACACTTATGCGTAGAAATAAAAATCTAATTCTAGATTTTGAAAAACCATCATTTATTTGTAATAGGACCTTGAGAAAGGTCAAAATAAGGCTGTCGTCTTCATTTAGGGCAAAACTGGTTCAAGCTTTCTTGTGCACTTTCCTTGAGATAACCAACTGATTGAATATGCACGCATTCTTTTACTTTTTTCTGTGCGCTTTCCTAGTTCACCAAATTCTGAAGCAGACATGCTAGATGGGCAGTGGGGATGGAGGGATTCGATAACGTCCTTTAAAAAATTAGATAACATAATTAACTGATGGTGAGTCTGTGTGTGTGTGTGTGTGTGGTGTAGTTGTAAGTGTAAATGTGCATGTGTGTTTTGGGAAACTAACTAATGCCTTCGGAGTATTTGTGGTTCAGGTGATTAGAAATATGATATTTACTCTGGTGGAGGGGGAGATTTTAGTTTAAGCAAGTTTCACTTCATTTTTCAGGTTAATATTATTCAAAATTCGTAATTTGTAAAGGGTGTGATACACCTCACGCTTTGTATGGGTTCATCTACTCGATGGAGTCTCTAGTCTTTTGAAATGAATTAATAAATACCTTGCCATTAGAAATACCAGGTTTTACTCGATTACTCGAAGGACCAGGTGGCGTCATATATGACACCACAAGAGTAACCTTCGAGGATCAAGTGGCGTCGTATGACACAATTCAGGGGTTCTCAAAATATTAGTTCTTTGAGAAATCATCTCAAAATTTTGAGTGGTGTCATATATGACACCACCTGGTACTTCTAGTGTTACTAAATAAGTCAATGAAATACCAACGTATAAAATCAAAGCAGAGCTAGTCACTGGGTGAATTTAGTCTATTGGCGCAAGTAAAGCAAGCAACACAGGGTATTGGGCAGTAGTGAGGTCAGAAGTATTTTTCAAATGTAAATATTGAAGCTTTCTATTCATCAGCACTTGAAACTACTTAAACACTATGCAGAATTTTATTCTCAGATGCGTTCATTTCTATATAATGCGAGCGAAGCGAGGCTGTCATTCAATTTAATTTTATTAGTTGAAGTGAGTTTCATGGGATACTATTAATCCGCCTTGATTTCTAAGCTGATAGCTCGAGAGTAATTCATATTATGAACACATACCTGAACAAAGGTTGTCCCAACTCGGAATTCTTCGACAAAGACCATCCGCTCAGATTTGCAAACCGCCTGTTCAGGTTGCCAAAAAAGTCCAAACTCGCATTATGGTTTCCGAAATGGGTCAAATTAGATTTATCGCTGTTATTGTTGTCATCGTGGGTACGCACCCGTAGGTATGAATCCGAATCTGGAGTATCGTTCAAAGGTAACTTAGCTTCTACAACCGAACTCGAAGTTACCGAAGGACTCATTAATTTATCCCAGGCCATAAATCACGCACCAACAAAAGTGAAGACGAGTGCCAGATATTGCAGCTCTGTGCACACTGCTGTAACTAGTTTACAGCTCCGCTGTTTTGTCTGGCTGTCAAGCAAATCATGACCACACACAGATATGATGAACCGGAATCCTTGGCTGACAGGAACCAGTAGTGCAGGTAGAATTTTTACCTTTTCTTCTGCAACACGATTGTACAGCAGTAACACAAAAATCACATTTTCGAAAGTAAACCTGGCGCCAAATTTGAGGCTACCATTTGACAAGTTTGTACACAATTCATGATGGCGGTTAAAATCGGCTTGAAAATTTTGTTAGCTGTAAATCCACACGCGCAACTTTGAGCTGTCGATATTTTCTCTAACCGGTAAACGTGCGAGTACACAGAGAAATGCATGCCATAAAATTTTTTTTTCATGTCCTCCTTGCCGGTTGACGACGTGTACGTTCTCCCCACCCCCGAAGTCGTATACAGAGGTTAGATGGCTCTAATCTATGACTTCTATAAAACATTCGCAGTTTATGATCCGCGATAAGTCATGCAGTACGTGTCGCCATCTATTCAAATTCGTTCGTGTGTAAATTGTTCGAATCGTACGGTTTACTGACAAAGACAAATTAGGAAATAAATGGAAATAAAAAATTGGAAGAAACAAAAATTTAAACTACGGGTCTAGAAATGGAAGGTTGCGTGGCCAAATTTGTCGAATTTTTCGAGAAATTCGAAGTTTCAACAGGAATTGGGATACAAGTTTCATGGTTTTGATTTTTGGTATTAAAAATATTTCTGTTTTGTTGTTGTTTTTGGGGTGGGGGTATGAGAACTAAGCTTGAGAAAGCCATCAGCCTAACTCAACAACCATTCATTTTTTTCAAATGAAAATAAAAGCAAAAATTCTTGCCTTATGATAAGTTTTAGTTTTTCCTGTTTTTTTCTTTTGATGATTTTTCTTGCCCCACCCCCGCCATTCACCCGCAAAAGAAAGCTAATTACGCCTCCATCTTCGATTTCCACAACAAATGCACCTAGGGCTACTTTTTTCTCGTGGGTGTTTCCTTGTCGATAGTATCGAAGTTTGAAAATAAAGTTCTGAGTCGACAGGGGATACACAAACTGTTCTACGCCAACGTAAAACATATTGCCTACGTGTACTTGGTAGGCATTCGGTACTGAAGAAAATCCACGCTGCGTTAATTGAAGATAGCCATTTTTCTGCCAAGTTTTGCACTGAACTAATGAATTTTTTCGAATAGACTTTAGATATGTCATCCTTAAACATATTTTGTATGACTGGATGGAGCTATTTTTTTTTTAATTTTATATTTTTTTAAATTTTTTTTGGACCCCAAAAAAAGGGTGTTTTGAGACGCCCAAAGAATACCCTCAAATTTTGAAAATAAAAAAATGGCTTCGGCCGGACATAGAGAATATTATGTTCACGAATCACGAGTAACATATCCAAATTCCAAATTCGAGCTCATTCGGTGCAAAACTCGGTGAAAAAAATGATAGATAAATCGTGAATGACTCGGAAAAATATTTGCTATGATATTAATCAATCGATGGTCATTAAATTATTCAGTTTTGTTATTGAATGAATTATTCAATATTCGTTAAAAATTTGGATTACTCTTTGGATAGCCAAGAGGCCACGACCGAGAAGCAAGATCTCATTGTCATTTGTCAGTCACAATCAAATGATTTTCATGTTCATTGTTCAGCTTTGACGTTCGTCGTTCACTTGGTCGTTTCTTTTCTTTCTCGTTCACGAACTGCGTGCGTGTATTTTTGTCTCTGTCTGACTGTCTCTGCCTTGCCTTTGCTATCACAGCTGCTGATACTGCTGCTACGTTTTTGCTTTTTTTTTTTTTACGAAACAAAATACGATACGAATTACGAATACGAACTTTTACGAGTCGAATCTTTCATCTTATCGTTATCATCAATCGAACAATACAATCAGAGAAACTGAAAGAGAAAAATGTGCTAACTGCTAGCTAAAGTGTGTGCTAACTGCTAGCTAAAGTGTATGCTAGCCATTTCATTTCATTGCTTTGCCGGATTGCCACAGCTCTTTGCTCCAAATTTGCTGCATTTTCTGTCTCAACTGTTCCAATTCCATGTGTTAAATATTCCTTCAATTATTTTGTTAGTTCGTTTTCAATAAATATCTACGTATCACTCCCATCAATAGTATTTTACTTTAAAATAATCAGTTTGAGTATTCTTGAAATTTTCTCAATCGTCATCTTTCGGTAAGTTATCATTAATGTTTCTATTAATTCTTTATTGGCATAATGTTTGATATATAATTCGTTTTGCATTGAAAGGCATGGTTCTTGTTTTATGTAATTACTAACTCTTCAATTTTAGGTACGCTGTTACCGTAGTTGTTCGTTAAACATGAATAATTTGGTTCAGCTCTGTGAATATCTCTTGACTGTTTCTATTTTGTTTGTTTCAGGTGGAACGTTGTCGAGAGTCGAAAATAATGTGTTTGGGGAGAAGACTCAATGATAGCGATGATGCTAATATCAGAAGACTTGATAGTGGAAATTATGTAATATCCTAATTATAATTCCAATAACTTCATTAATATTCTTCCAAATTGTGAAAATGTCATTATTTGCCAGGTTTCTCAAGAACTTTCTAATCTAATCAGATCTACTGTTGAAATGGCATTTCAACCCGTGAATAGCAGACTGGATACTTTGATTGAACGCTTGGACTCTGTCATTAGTCGATTAAATGATGTACATTCGGGATTGAACAACATACACTCACAGGTGGTCCAGATCTCAGAGATGACTACCCAGATTAAAAATGCTCGGTAAGGGTTTATTATTCGAACCGCAGTACTGAATCGGCTGCATTAAAACTTTCCTACAACAATAGTTTTCAACTTTTTTCAACTATAAGTTACTTTATTCTAAACCAAGAGTTGAGGTTTCGTATTCGTCTGCAAAAAATATTAAAAATTGATAGGTACTCTGGAGAGCTATTTCTAAGTGTGCTAAGGTGCATTCGAATAAAAAAATACCATCAGCCACAATGATTAGTTTAATTTAAGAAAATTGAAAATCTGCTCTATTCATTTGACTGGTCCTTGTGATGTTTAGTTTTTCATAGCATGGTGCTTTATTAAATACAGACACGACCTAAGTTGATATCTCTCCGCATTCGAATTTCAAAAATAAGAAAATTTAACGTTGATAACGTCTGCCATGATGCATCATATTTTTTTGATGAACTAGTTCTTCAGTAATTTATGAGTTTGATGATAATCAGTCGAAATAAACGAAAAATTCAAAATCTGCTTTCAAACTAAACCTTTGTTTTGAAAATCTTCGCCTGAGATCCTACGTGATCGAAATCCGAGCTTCTAGATACGGGAATTTGACGATTTTGGATTTACTCTTAGTTTACTGTTAACTTTCATCATTTGAACTCAGTATTCCAAAATGATCTATCATTATTTTCAAAATGTAGACCAATGTATCCAAATTAAAAATGTATATTAGGAAAAATATTTATTCGATTATTTCAAAACTTGAAATTCGTTCTAGAATTACTCTGATTCTCTAGCTCAGAATTATAAATTGGGTGTATTTTACTCTAAATTTCATGAGACATAGAAATGTTTAACCGTCGAACTAGAAATATCTGTTATAGAATAAGATTTGCCTTAACGTTTAAATCTTTATTCTGCTTATAAACAAATGTCTTTCTAATTTTCCTGTTGATTATTCTGTATGTTATGTAGAGTCTGTACCTGTCGTTGCTCTCGAAAATCGTCGAGTAAGTCGGTACCATCTTCAGCATCTACAAATAAAGTTCAGAAGAAACGCTCGAAGGCGAGTCGAAGAAAGTCACCTCGCAATGGCTCTCAAAAATAAGTACTAATTTTATCATTCGTTTCCTATAGTTTAAGAATATTTTTTTGTACTACGAGTAAATATTAATTTTTTAAGATCTATCATCATTAATTCGATAATTCATTCGTTGTGTTTTTTTTTTTTTTTTTATTTAATCATAGTTAAATTATAGTTAAAGCGATTTTTAGAGAAGTATTTTGATTTTGAATCATTAATTCGTTTATTTTTTTTTATTTTTCTTATTGAATCGCAATAAATTTTGATTTCGAACGATTCTGTATCGGTGATACGCTTTTTATTTACTTATTAGTAATTTTATTTAGTTGAAAATATCAGTTATGAATAATTGGTAGATTCCGTTATTTGTAATGGATAATTAATTAATTTATCGTACATGAGTTGAACTTGGATATTTCGAACGTAGGACTGATTAGTTGATACAGTTTTATTTATATGTTCGAAGGTACAAGTGGTAGCTGGAAGACTGAAATATAGACTCTGTTAAATTCAAGTTGGCAGTTTCAAGTGATTACATAGTCTTTGTGTTATTCTGTAACGAAGTATCACAAATGCAAAAAAGTTGAAAATGCTAACTCGAATATGCTTACAGTATCTGTAAATTATTACACTGTTGTGTGAATTTAAAGTTTCAATTTATAAGTTGGCCAAAATTAAAAAAAAAAATTGTTACGAAGAATTTTCAAAGCCATGTCCAAAAAACAATAAGTTTTGAGTAATTTAAACGTTCAAGTCTAGTTATTACTTTAATACAGTGTCGGATCTACAACCTCTAGAACTGCATCGAAAAATTGGTACATGAGCTCATATTTTCATACAATCGTGTATTAAAGTATCTGTAGATTGAAAATATGAACCGTTTATAAAAACTAGATAAGTGAAGAGATATGGTGCAAAACTGAATACCGTATTATAAATTAGGGCAAATTCATTCCTCGTAGTATTTACTCAATAACCAAAGCGTCGTCTATAGCCATATGAATATTTCATTCCATATTATTATTTGTATCTAGCAAACTTCATCGTACCTTTTTTTCTTACCTTCTTTAATTTTCCCAAGATAATTCTTTACAAAAAAGAAAAATAACTATTAAGCAACTAGTTCAAAGAATATTCTTGGAATATTCGCAATCTTCTTTTCCAAGTGAGTTTGAAAGAAGTAGGCAAACCATTTTACGTCAATGTTCACGATAATCTACTCGTATTTAGTAGGCAGTGGGAACTATTAAAAATTTGCACTGCGTATTATTTCAATTAAATGTTAGACTTGAATTTTATTTTTCAGGTTTTTAGAACGAAGATCTGCTCAGTTTTATTTTAAATAAATATACTTTGAAATTTTATGCCCATTATCAATAGTCCGACGCCATTTCCAGGAATTTCAAAAATAGACTTCTATATAATAAAATCCAATGTCCGGATGTCTGTCCCATGCTCGAAATTCGTAAACAAATTATTTTTCATTTCGTGATTACTCTGAAACTTGACGTAGAAAGCTGAATTTGGAAAATCTCAGAAATATGATGATGTATAAATCCTTTTGATTAGAAATTTAATTTCACTGCTAATGATAGAAATATTTTCGAAAACTGTGAATTTCTACGCAACACTTCGGAACGGAGCAATTTCCATTCATTCATTTCATGATAACGCAAAATTTGAACGGAATTGAGCAAAATTTGAGCGGAATTTTAGCGGAATTAAGCAAACGTTTTGAATTTTGATGAAATTATTATAGGGTCTGCTTGACTCATTCAGAGCTGTGAGAAATATTCATAATCCGATAGTAATCCACATTTTTATAGAGTTCGTTTCAAAATTCTATTTATTTCATTAATAGCTAGATACGTACATCATTTTATAAAACTAATTCAATTTTCTTATGAAAGTAGTTGACCAAAATTTCTGAAGAACTAAAGGTCGCCTGGCTTATAATTTTTGCCTTTTTGCTAAAAATGTACCTATTAGTAACATCTTTGTTTCCTATATAAGTCATTGTATTAATATATTTGATAAGATACAATTAAGTCAGTATTCGTCGCAAATACGTTTATTTAGGCAAATAGCATTGCAAGAAAACAAGAAATTCGTTTCGAATTGTTCCATACGAGCATTTAGTTTTCCATTCTTACAATAATTGGTCGGCATTGGCGCCACGTGTAATTAGGTCTGTATTCGCCGCATATACGTTTGATTAGGCAAAAAGCATTACAAGAAAACAGGAAATTTGTTTCGAATTGTTCCATACGAGCATTTAGTTTTCCTTTCCATTTTTACAATAATTCTTCGGCATTGGTACCAGCTGTGAGAATCTACAGTTTTGTTAAAATAATTAAAATTACGAAAATTTCATTGAAATCAATTCAGCAATTCTTGGGGGAAATTTTTTTTTTTTAAATTGATAGTAATTTAAACTTCAAACGAGACTTTTTCAAAAATAATTTTTTGATAAAAAAGTCAAATTTCAGTCAGTTTTCAACCGAGTGAGATTTTTTTTGTAGAATGCTCACAAAAACTTTCCTCAATCAAAACCAACCAACAGCTCAAAACTAAATTCTCCAACTTAAGGTACTATTTCATAGATCATAAGTAGTAAGGGCCCTTACTACTATCATATCATCAAATTTATGCCTAAAATGTTGAATTAATGAGTATAATATATAATAGTTCTATAAAATGATTTTATGAAAACTTCTCTATTGTGTAGGTGTAAGCCAGTAAAACGTATATCTAAATCGTACCAAAAATTTTTTTAGAAATGAAAAACTTATTTTTCTGTGGGTATTCGGAATAAATACGTTCGACTACCTTTTAGGTCATTGTATAGTAAATATTTTGAAAAGTGACAAAATATTTTATGATGTAAGTGCATTAGAAACAAATGAAAATTAGGATAGAAAAAAAATTATCAAACTTTAAACCAAAATCACTTTTATATTAGAACTGAGCTCTGGCCAATTCAAAATAATATTTACTCTTTAAAATATCAAATCAGGTGGTAGATATACCCGTACTATTATTTTTTTTTTTCTATTTTTTTTTTTTTTCAGTCGTCTCTAATGTTTTTATTATCCTTCAAAAAGCAACAACCATATCAACCCTAACTATTAGTCATCGCTATCACCAGTACCAGCACCTCGTTGCTTGGTTATCATTTTACTCAACACATAGACTACCTGTATGCTGGATACCATATTTTAATTACACTCGGATGAATTTTAATTAAGGGGGAAGTGAGCAAATAAAAGGGGGTTCGTTGTAATACCACAGGTACAGGTGTTCTCAACCATAGCCTCCACCAGAAGCGGATACGGTACCAATGTCAGGCGATCATTGACGTTGTTCAAAACCATTATTTCCAGCTTTTTTTCCTATTTCCTCTCTTCCCTTCATAATTCGTTTACTGTTTTTTTAAATATCGTTCCCATTCACGTTCTCTTTGCTCATCTGTATTACCATTAGTAACTAAGTTACCACCGTTTTATCTACCAACAGTTAGAGAACCAGCAGTTACGTTACTTTTGCCACAATATACCTCTCATTTACTTTTCGCTAGCCCCTCTCTGCAGAATTTAGAGGTGCACAAATGTGTAGGTGGATAAGGAGTACCTTCTCTTCCACCTGTGCATTCGTTGAGTAGTCCAGTTCTCTGAAGACGTTTTGGTGCAGCAGACTTACCGTGGTAAACAGTTTTTTTCTGCAGAATATCTGCTCGTGAGTAAATGTAATTGTGTTTTCTCGGTGCGTGTACATTTTGCGAGTACACATCGTGGGTAATTTGTGATTTGTGTCTACTTTTTGGATCTTCTTCCTGTTGAATAACTCGGTGCTAATTACTGTAAAGTTGCATAAACGTCAGAAATAGAGCAGGCGAATTTATAACCTGATGGAGTAGTTGAGGGGTAAGTTTTCTTGAGACAAATATATTTATACATTATTTGACGAAGTATTCGTATTACACTTAAAATTAGTGTTGACAATATTTTAAATAAGAGAAATCCAGAGAAAGCCATGATGTTCGAAATCTCGCAATAAAATTTTGAAATAATGGAACCTAAAAAATTTTGAAGAAAACTATTGGATTATGAATACGTATTGTGGCTTTAATTGGACAAAACCATAAAAACTCTAAATTTGAATTTTTGAAATTTGAAATTTTTAAACGAATTTCTTTTAGCATTCACTGACCTTTTCATGAAATATGAAAAAAAAAAATAGTCTTCAGTGGGGTACTTTAACCAAAATTCTTTGGGGAAGGGGGTTCATTTAGCCAAAAGACACCATTTTTCTCCCCATCAGTGACGCAGCGTTGCCAGATTATCTGGGGGCAAAATACACTACAATGTATAGAAAAATTTCCCCAAAAATGAGACACCAAAAAAAAAAAAAACCCAGATAAAATTTAATCTCAAATACGAGTACAAGAAATGAAAAGTTTGGTTTATTTTTGTAAGCATTTTTGGTAAAATTTGATTTTTTGTAGTTGTTAATTTTATAAGAAAAAAAACAAAAATAAGAGAAAAAACATGGTAAAAAACTAAATATTCCGTTTTTCCACTTCAGTCGACTCGATTATTGACGTGGCGAAGGTTCATGACTTCAACAACCTTCAGTTTCTGCATTTTCCCAGCAAAATAGCTGTTGTGAGTTATTGGAACTAAATGGCGGCTTCTAAAAACTTATTATCTATCCGTTTCCGATTGAATTATTTTGCAAAAATCCATTCGTTGATTTATGTTTGAAACGTCGGTCAAGTTCATTTTGAGTACCTTCTCCTGACTTTAGGGTAGAAAAGATAGGAATTCTGGTCGTTACCTACTTGAATAGTTACAAGATTTCAAGTTATTATACTTGACCCCTACAGGGGTGTAGCTAGGGAGCCGGGGGGGCTCATCCCCCCTGACATCCTCGTTCACCCCCTAGCAAAATTAGCCCCCCTTTCCTCCTAAACTAAGAAAAAAAAAGTTAAATAGGGGGCTTAAAAATTAACTGCCCCCCTCAAGAATCTGATTTTCCCCCCTTTCGGAACGCTCTGGCTACATCCTTGGACCCCTACATTAAAAACTATGGTTATAAAAATTTTATAAAACGAAATTATTTCATACGCCCGTGCAGTTTCTTGCAGCTAAAAGAAATTCTGTTTCCTGTGTATTTTGAAGTTTTGCTATGAACATTTTCAAAAGTCAAATTTTTAAATCCAAAAATTCAAATTGTCATATCTCAGTCGATTTTCAACCGATTGAGATCTTTTTTGAAAAATGCTCACAAAACCTTCCTCTATCAAAAGCAATCCTCAGGTCAAAAATGAAGTTTCCAACTTGAGCCACCTTTTCATAGATTACGTCATATATTTTTGGTAACACGTTTCACAGAGAAAATGATAAGCTTATAGCATATCAGAGTAAAGTAGATGTTACTTTTATTCGTTGTCTATCTAATTTTAATTTTTTCTAGGAACTTTGATCACTCATCCTCACTTTTTCTCACCTCTTGCCATCAAATAAAAAAAATTGACGAAAAATCAGGTGGGCCTCAACTAGATAGTGATTTCAATTGCCAATCCGATTATTTACATTCATTTTCTTCTATTCTTTTATTTTGTTTATTAGTCAAGCAAAGTAAATGTAATTTAGTCAAGCCGATGTAATTTTATGCTCCACAGCCGTATAGTCTTTTCTTGTCTACCGACTTAATTTGTATGGTTCGAAAATTAAATGACCCAATCTATGCGCCATGATCAGTGGAAAAAAAATAAGAGCAAGAAAAATATGGAATAGATATTAGATATTATGAGATGCGAATTAAATCACAGAAATTGAATGCTCGAGTCCAACGGAAAAGGGAAAATGATTATTTTTGTGGCACCGAAAAAATGATCTCTTGTTTTGGGCTAGTGAGAAAATCACTTGAATACAATACATACTTTTTATAACCAACGAGAGCACTTGAAGCGTGAGACAAAATCCTTTTTTTTTTAGGTTTTTCTAACGAGAATCAAGATGAGATGGATTTTAATTGGAAAAATATATTTGAGAGGACATGAAAGAGTGAGAAATTCTTTTTTAATATCGAGTCGATGGTATGAAATGGTAGAAATTATACTTTTTAACATGGTCTAAAAGTTGACCAATGTGAATTAAGTGTTAATATCTGTAGGTGAGAAGACTTTCCTAAAACATTAAAATTGCATACAACCCATCATAGCAAGGCATCCTGAAATATTTTAAGGAAAAGGCGTTGTCTGTCATACACTGATACAATTGATTAGTCTTAATGTCTTATTATATTGATGGAATGATGGCACCCAACAAGGCAGTTTGGTGACCTGAAGCCTGATCCTCTTGCATTAAGTGAACATCCAGGACTAATAAAAGTTTATTCAAATGGTGCCTCTTCATAAATTATGTTTTTATCTATCATAAGTAGGAATGCAAAGGAAACAGGAAGCTGAAACCAGAAGTTGATCTATTTTTTTGTTTACCTCATCAAATCATTTCTAAAACAATTCTCAACAAGTAAAATAAAATGAAATTTTTGGTGCGTATTTCTAAAATACTAAACCTAAAATTTAAAAATAAATAAATAAAGATTTAGTTGAAATATTTGATTTTCCTGTATGGTAACACTGGGTGAGATGAAAGCAAGGGATTTTCTGAAAAATGATCTATAGCTTTAAGACAAATAATAAACTAATTTATGATGAAGCTTCTATTTGGATGGGCAAAATATCAGTACTGGAGATTCCTTTGTTAGGTTTATCAATATGCTTAAATGAATTTTGTTATTTTCTTATAACTAAATGAAGTGCAAAGCAATAATTCAGTGCACAGATTTTCAATTTTCAGACCTAAAACATCTAGGTAGACTCTTGATTACTATTTTTTAACTCAGTTCTTCATTCTGAGATATGTCTAACTTGTTTATATATCTCATATTTGATGTGATCTTAATTTTATAGAATTAAATTCCGAGACATATCCTGATGTTAAGACTATTAAAATCCTCCAACACTGGCGGAAATAGGGGGGGCTTGGGGGGGCTAAGCCCCCCAAAATTAAAATTAGCCCCCCCCCCAAAAAAAAATTTTTGAAAAAAATTTTATTTACGATTTTTTTAGATTTATTCGGGGGGGGGGGGGAGGTAGGACCGTGTGAAAATTTTTTACAAACAAACATACGTACAAACGACTAATCTTCATCGAGGCTACAGCCCCCCCAAAATCCCGGGTCTATTTCCGCCAGTGCCTCCAACCACTTTACTTAAGTTATCAATTTTTTGTCAACAACTTCACCATTTTCAGACACACTAGATCTTTCTGACTGATGCAATCACTAATTCGATATGGTTGTGTGTTTTGCAAAAAAAGAGGGAAAAAAAAAAAGAATTACACAGCATTTTTCACTTCAGCTTAACGAAAGTAATGTTTTACGCTTAGTTAATTACAAACAGAGTTAGAAAATAAAAGTGCTCATCAGTGAGTGTTCAAGAAGAAATAAAAATATAGTAAGGTTCCATAGACAGTTAAGACATTTTTAACGATGATACGGTCCAAAAATATATCATCTTGTAGATCTATAGCATTTAATTACTGCGTACCCATAGGCTCAACATAAGTATAACCTGCTGTCGTAATCTACCAAAGACATTACGCTTCATCAACTCAGCAGATAATTTGGTTTGCTGTGATATTATTCACTCGGGCGTATTAAAATTGCCATCTCATTCGTCCACAAATTAAAGAATTATAACTAAATTTTTAAACAAATACGAAATAGCCTGCTGATTGTAAATTAGGAGGAGGACTTTAGAGGAGTGGGTATAGTTTTTAATGTTATATACGTAGTTTACTGTCAAGTTGTAAACTTCTAAAAAATTGATATTTTATTCGAAAAACAGAAAACAATTTATGGGACTTCGAGGAAAGACATATGTAGGGGGTGGTTTACATTTTATAAAAATGATAAAGCAATTTATGGATAATTAGTGCTAATGGTGCAGCTGAGTCGACTTATTGGCTCAAGTCCAAAACATGCTAAGTCCCAAAAAAATTATCACTCATTTTTTGAGCCAATTAATTAACGCGTTATCAAACCCTAAAACATAATTTGAGTGCTAATTGCCAACAATGAGTGATAATTGTCTGGGACTCAGCAAATTTTAGACTTAGAAAAGCGATATTTGTAGCTATTTACTAGACATTTAATCGAAATAATAAAAACAGCAGATGAAGAACAAAGTTATTTACTGGTTTTTACTTTTTTTAAATCTTAAAATAGAGAACAGACGTTGGTTTACTCACTGCTTGATAACCAAGGAACCTTCTACATTTATCTCTGTGTGAAAGTAATGAGTGGTAACTGAAGAAGAGTCTTCTCAGAATTGTCAGTTGCTAATCTGTTCATCATGAAAAGTAATCCAAATTTTTGACCATCCACATAGAATAACAAAACTGAGCAAATAATGAGCAACGAAAGCAAAAAAAGTCAATTTTGAAAAATGAGGAATTTTGAGACAATATTTTTCTAAAATTTCGACTTATAAGATTTTTTCAGAAATTCAAGACTTCAAGTTACGAGTTTAAGACTTTTTGAGGAGACTACTTGGCAGCACTGAACAAAACGTGTGGCGTTTGGCAAGTTTTGAAAGATAAAAATTGCCCCAAAAAATCTAAACATGCTTTTTTATGATCAAATCTGAATTAAGTATTTAGCAGCTACTATAATAACTTTTTAGACCTATGAGAAAGGTTGAACAAATCTGAACCACCTGCCTAACTTTCTTGCCCACAATAATTAAAATTATTAAAGTTGAATGACTTCTTCTGGTTTCTGGACAGTTATTTTTTATAATAAAATACAGTAATGAAGAAGCTAATAGATTCAACTCTCGGATGAGAAAAAATGATCTCTAAATATTCTCGGGCAGACAGTTCGTCTTTTTCACTCTAATTATACCTAAATCCTTACCTCAGACTTGTTACAGAAGCATAATGAGGTTTTCGTTCAGCAGTCTGAAAATAAGCATACTTCTCACACGTTTCAAAATTTTACAATTTTGTTTCATAAACGTGTATAGGTATAGCACCTTCATAAAAATAACCTCTACTCGTTAAAAAGTCACTAACAACAATGTGAATGTAGTCTTCGTCAACCTACTCAAAGTAAATAACGGTAATCCAAAAATATACGAAATGCAATTACTGCCGAGTGCAGTGCCTACAAAAAAAAAGTAAACAAGTTTGCTACAGTGTATTACCATTCGGTCTCCAACGTTTTTCAATGCAACATTCAATGACCCAGTTTAAAGTTTGAATTTTGATCTCACCGAACCATGGATGATAAAAGAGTAGTTATAACGGATGTCACCTGTGGTAGAGATGAGAAGAAAAAGGCAAAGCTATAAAATAATCAAGTGACAAGTAATAACTGCTGCGGTTATATCTTCTTTCAGTTGTGAAAAAAAAAAACACAAAAAAAAACGAAGAAATTTTACAGAAGGAAATTAGATATAAATGTGGTAAAATGTAGTTTTTTTTTCATTTTTTTATAACAGAAGCCAAATTTCACGCACAATATAAAAACGCAACAACCGAAAACGTTTTAGCAAAATATTTTATTATTTTTATAATTGAATTATTAACTCATTGAAACTATACATGGCCAGTTTCACTTTTAATGTACATAAAACCACCGTGGATATAAAATACTTTAATTAATTTTTTTTTTTTCTGTTGTAGGTTGAGCTCCAATGTCTTTCACCGAAAAATAATTTCAAAGAATTTAAAATTGTTGAGAATATGACCACAACGAGATTTCACAAGTAAGTTCACTCAGCAATGTCAATTTTTGATGATTTAATTCCATCTTCAATTTTTAAATTAATTCCATAGGTTTAGTTACTATAAAGTATTTGTAAAATAACTATGAGAAAGTAAACTGATGGGTTTATAAGATAAATAATAATATTGTTATTAAGATATAGGTGGATCTAAAAAATAATTGATCGAAACTCAACAAACAAATATACTTCTACTATTGGCAGGTATATTATAATTTTAATGTAATTTTGAAAAAGATTTGTGAGATAAAAATATTAATTGAATGGCTCCAAAAACAAAAGAGAATTCATCATAGATAAGCCAAATTGTCTTAATTGATCTAATTAATTTTGAAAAAAATAATAGATTATAAAAATAGAAATAAGAATCATTAAAAAAATGAATTATCAGTCAAATAATTCACCACCTACTCTCTATTAAAAAAAAAAAAAGAAAATCTATTAATTATACTGACAGCATTTGCAGACGAATTTTTCGCTGAGATTTTTATAACCTAAGCCCTTGATTTAAGTTAATTACTCGTGATGTCGTAAACTTTCTCCACAATTCATGAGAAAGGTATAACTACATCGTTAAACTTCAAATTATTTTCAAATCTTTATCGATCTATTGAGAAATCTGTCTTCCATTTCCTTTTGTTGTAGTCAAGAATAAAAAAAAAATATTTTAAAATAAAGGTACCTAAGAATTTTAATTCCTGTATTTTTAAAAAGACGTCATGTCTATAATAACATATGAAAATTCCAATGGAATCGATTCAGCAGTTTTTGAGAAAGTCACATTTTATTTTTCAAAAACTAGAAAACCAAAAACTTGATTTTATCAAAAGTAGGATTTTTAAAATCAAAAATTCAGAATGTTCCTATCTCAGTCAATTTTCAATCGATTGAGAGGATTTTTTTTGCAAAATACTTGAAAAACTTTCCTCTATCAAAATTCAATTTTTTATTAGCAGTTCGAAATTGAAATTTCCAACTCGAGGTATCTTTTCACGGATCAAATTACTTATAAATATATTACAGATACATTCATTCAACCCAATAACCCTGCTCTCAAATACTGCTATAAGTATGGCACGGATATTTTTAATTTGACTGAAATTAATTTTTTTTAAAAGTTTCTTTAAATAGTAAAAGAATTATTAAATAACTTGATGCGAAAAAGTTGTATTTTTTCTTCGAGTAAGAAAAAAATCAGTCCAGAATGGCATGCAGACTTTCTTAGCTATTTTCAGACCTCCTTTAGCCATAATTATACCTCTTCAAATATTATACTGAATAAAATATTTCTGTTACTTTCCATTAGTTGGAAGAGGATTTTTTGGGAGGATTTTAATTGCCATGACTAATGATCGTAATGAAATCTTGTTTGGAAAAAAAGTCAGCATGACTAGAACGATTAACCAGCTAGCTGATTTATTACAAGAATATACCATAATTTGTCTCTGCAATGGTAAATCATTTGTGTAATACTTTTTTTCTACTTGTTCTGTGATTTTTGTACTGTAGTATCTACACACTAACACATAGTATGTCCCTCGTCATACTTTACTATACGGTAAATCGCTTTCACTAGTTTGTTGAAAGATTTTAAATTTAATTGTGACGTCGCATTAAGATCAATGAAATGTTCTCTTCGCAGCCCAAACGCTGTGGGAAGTAAATTTTTCAACTGTTGTCGAATAGCATGAAATGAAAAATGTGTCCAACTTCCGTGATTAGAATTTAATTGGAAAATTTAACTCTATGTGTCGCACAAAAATTGTGGAATAGAGTTGAAATTCAGGTGGAACACTTTGTCAGATACGAAGGTTGACTTTGAAAGACTTATGAGCAGATCTTGCTCTAAATTTTTTTGAGGGGGGGGGGTAGAAGGGAGAAAAACAAAGAAGCCGACGTTTGGCGAAATTTCAAAATTTTTCTTCAACTAAATTTTTTCAAGAACTGACATTTTGCAGCATAATATTAATGTAAATTTAAAAAAAAATTCAAAATTCCGGCAAACCAGCCTTCTAGAGACATCTTTTGAGGACAGATAGTTGAAAATTTCAGATCAAATTAGTGCATAACTGAGCAACCAAAGCGCATTCTGGACGATGAATTTTCCCCTTTAAAAAACTGAAAAATAATCTGATTCCAAAAATTCCTTTCACAGACTTGCACCGAATTGGCTTAAATTTGGATATATTACTCTGTGGAATAAATATTCTATCTATGCTCGGACGAATCCTTCTCTCGAATTTCAAAATTTTAGCGTATTTTTCGGTGCGGTCTTGAAAAACCCTCTTTCTGGAGTTTTGAAAAAAAAAATTGAAAAAAATAGCTTCGTCCGGGCCTAGAGAATATGTTCAAGGATAACACATCCTTTGAGCAAGTTCGGTGCAAAACTCAGCAAATAAAGTGGTATAAATCGTAACCGTAAGTCCACTTCCACTGCTAAAAACTGAAAATTGTTATAAAAACTGCCAAAACGCAAATCCGCAACACATATATCAAAAAATTGCCAATATTGATATTTTGCTTATATTCAACACATTTAAGCAGTTTTCAGACGTCGATATTGACTTCGTAGCAAAGCTACGACTGTGCCCTTTGAATGAGGCAGGAAATTTTCTAATTTATTTTCTTGATGTCATGAATAAATTATTCCTTGCAATGCACTTGCACGTACCCCTTTCCAGTTTCCGACACTACGAAACCACGAACAATACATTAACCGACCGAAAACTCTTGGATCATTGAATCATCTATACTTATCAATATTGATATGGCGTGGACGACTGCTTAACCGGCTACGTCTCACCAAAAACCCTGTTTTTCAACGTCAAACCAAATTTCTAGGATGATTTACATTCAACGATGTTTCATCAGCCATCTTATTAAATGGTGGTAAACGAATAAAATGAATTATCGACATTAGTTTCACATCTCACCAGTGAATGCGAAGCACAGCACAATCATAGAAGCCATGTTTATACATATAGACTAAAACCTGTGTTATTCTATATGCATGCAGCCATGCATTTCTCATCTTTTAATTTGAAGGGAAAATTAATTAATCATCCCAGAAAACAATGCGCTGATTTTGCCAGACATTTCTTATTTCAAACAAAACTTGTACCAGTTACAGTACATATCGCGCCTGTTCTTGTAAAACCGCGTAAGTCCAATTTTGGACAATTTTCATGTTTTTGTTAATTCTTGGGCAAAAAAAATCGATAAATCGGCCCAAACTAAAATCAGCAGCCGAAAAAAAAAAAGCTAAAAAAAGTACAAATTTTTCCACACGTGGTTCATTCACGGCTCCTTAGTTCTCATTCGGCCATATATACTTCATATCCCAAAACGTCCAATATCTACCACACACTGAGTAATTGAAAGTTTCAAAAATTCAATTGTTCCAGTACCTTGTTTTCGAGATTGCCTACAACATAAAAGAAACCTTTAGATTCAATGGACAACTCCCTCTTGACATAGAAACATCTTCAGCACAAGATTCGAAATGGATAATACAGAAAATCGTGAGATAGAGATCCCAATTCGAAAGAAAGTGTAATCCATTGTTCATTAGTGATTTTTTTATGGAAGCTTAGTGCATTATAATCCATTCAACGTGTGATGGAGAAAATACTACTATTTCAAAATTGTGACTTTCATTATATAATGAACTCTCGACAACAACTCCTACATAATACATCCATGTAGGTGATGTAGACCTATAATTTTATCTGGCTTTAGATACTATACCCGAGTTAAATTGGTCATAGCGACACGGAAATAATAACTTCTCAAACATCAACACAAAATATTATTTCAACTCGTCACCCATGCAACGGTGTGTATGTGCTTACAAATATATAGTCTTATTTTTATATCATAAAATCAAAGATTACAGTAATTTAAATTTTTTCTACCTAATAATACCATGAAAATGTATCTATGGGAGAAATCATGGTAAAGGAGGAATTCACTTACAAAAATTGTTATAAATTGTTTTAATGCATTATTTCGTTGATTGCAGAGCTGCTAAAGACGGTTTGCTGGAGATACTGAAAGAGGCTACCAGAAAAGATTGCAATCAGAAAGACGAAGATGGAATGACTCCTACATTGTGGGCTGCACACGAAGGCAATCTCGATGCTCTGAGATTGTTGGTTGGTCGAGGGTGAGCCAAATTTCTGTAACATTTTGCCATAACTTATTGTTAGCTTAGAACAATGTTGAACAGATACGTTTTTATAAGGAGCTGATTGGTAGATATATACTATATATACTCTATGAGATCTCCTCTAGATGAGTGATAACTCAAGATTAAACGGAAATTATAAGAGAAGAAAAACCGTTTTATATAATTATATTGACTTCTCGTCACCCAAAATGTGACAAAGGTAAAATTAAAGGGAAAGGGGGGTCCAGGGGAGACCACAGACACTTCTTTAAAGCGTAAGGAGTGCGTAGAGAAGTACGTTTTGGAATTTATTTTAATCTTTCACTTGAATTTTTCTGGGACAATCCCCCATTGCTTGAACTATATAGGACAGCCAGCAAACCGAATTTTGTGTAGTCAACATGGCTTGAGTGTCTCAGGGACAGTTTGGGGGTGTGCGCATGCTCAGTCTTACCAAATTCTGGTTTAATGTTGGACCCGTTTTAGCGACTCTGGTATACTACTTCCAGAATTGAAAATATCAATAACGTCATATCAGCCAATTTGAACAATTATGTGGTTCTGCGCATGCGCAACTCCAGTATACTGGATTAACTCTATGGGCCTGTGGGCCCGAGGCCCTTGTGTTCGTGGCGTCTGGTGGCCCAAAGACGGAGAAAAAAGTTTCTCAATACAAAATCTCATAAAATAAATTTAAAGATCGAGTCCACCAAAACCGATAAGTCCAAAAAATCAATTTTTCAATAAAACAAGAAAAAGTTCCCCCGCAACTGTATGATATTAGTCCCACGATTTTTTTTTTTTTAGCTTTTCCTTTAGAGTTCCACTACAGAATAACACTTTCAGTTTTTTTCAAATACCCACTCACTTATCCTATAGGAGAAGTTAAAGTTGCAAAAGTCATGGACTTATCGGTTTTTTGATATGATGGTATATTATAGAAACAGGATTTTTTGGGTATCGACTACATCAGCAAGGGTGACCCTACTAACTTTAAATCTCTAATCAGTCTTCATAAGATCTTTTATGAAAACCTTTCTTATCAAAACTCTATTAAGTCCATAATTTTGAATTTTTCAAACTCTCTTATTGAAAATGGGATATTTAAGCTGTGTGCGCAGCATTGAAAAAATGGTGATTTTTCTTTTCAACCTACCTGCCGTCTTGAAAAATGGAAGGAAAAGCTTATAAACGTCTGCCAGCACTTACTTTATTTTTTGACTAGTCATTACTGAATATACTATCAAACGGAGTTTTTACCTCAGTTCCTAATCCAGGTCATACAATGAATGTATATTTTTTCAGCTGCAGTTTTGTTTACGTTTCTTTAAAATGGCGGATTTCTTTATTAAGTTGTATAATCATTTTTTCCTTTTAAAAAAAATACTCCTACTGGTTCACTTAAACGATTACATGTTACAAGTGGATCATCACATATTTCTCGGTCATCAGCCTACTTTTATATATTTTATTTTTTCTGCATTTAACCAGTTAATGGTACGTTTACTGGTTTCGTCTAAAAACTGATAATTGAAGGGCAACTTGAATATATTTTACATTTTTATAATTATTGCTCATTTTACTCATTTTCCAAAACTTGAATAAGTAATTTAAATTAGATAGTAGCTATATCGCAATTGACTATTGAAGAGGAAAAAATCCATTTTATTCGTTTTTTTTTTTTTTTTTTTAATTTATATTGAATTCGAGTAATTATAATTAATTATTTATGCAAATATTTCAGTTAGATAGATTGATTTTATTCAACTCATCAGTTGTTTTTACTGACTGATTTTCTTTGTTTGAATTCTTTAACTGACCATTGGTCAACGATTTCATTTTATTGGATATATGTATTGGTATTAGATGAATTTGATTATTACAGTTTATTTGATTATTTTTGCCAGTTACTTAACAACATGGTAGCACTGGGCCATAGAACTAAGTATTTCTTTGAAAATGTTTCAGTGGGGATCCAGAGAAAGCAAATTACCACTTCGGTCAAAATGCTTTACACATAGCTTCTAGTCGTGGGCACATGAACTGTGTCTCATTTTTAGTCGCTTTTGGCGTCAACCTGTGGGCATTAGACCATGATTTCCATACAGCGATGGAATTGGCAGCCATGAATGGCCGTCAAGAGATTTTGAATTTCTTAGATAATACAGCTGCTAAATTAGAAACTAATAATAGGTAAGTTGAGATCAAGTGTAAGGCCCTCAGACCTCTTCAAATTCTTACAAATTATACGAGGTTGGAGGGGATTATTTTGCACCTGGATTTCTACTTTTTATTAATTTCGTGTAAAATGTTATTTTTAAATGATGAATAATTGATTGAAATTTTATAAAATTGAAATTTATTTTGTATTTTATTTGAGAGCAGCTTCTGGATTTGAATGAAAAATCTGTAATTATTTGAATGAAAAACATGAATTCATTTGTGTTGGCACTAATGGAAAAAAAAGAAATTTATGGGCTGTATAATAGAATAAAAATTTCCAAGTTCTTTATTGAGTAGAAAGTATGAAATATTTTTTTTTTCTTTTCCTAGAAGAAAATGTGAGGTATTGAAAGAAAAAGCAGAAAAGGATGCAGAACGTCGTTTGAAAAAATTTGAAGAACGTTCAAAAAAAGAAAGAGATAAACAGAAGAAGCAGTTCAAAAAACTGGAAAAGGAATGTGACATGAAAATCGAAAGTCATGATGTGACAATAAATAACGGTTATGCCAAGTAAGTTATTCAAATATTAAATACTAATGTACAGAGTGACTACAGACTTTTCATATTATTTATGAACACATTAGGTACCATGGGTGATAATAAAATTTGAATTTTTTAAAATAGATACCAAAATTTATGTTTCAGCCTTTACGAAATTTTTATATAAGGAAGGAAAGAAAAAACCAAGTTTCAAGTATCCATTTGAATTTTTTTTTGTATGTAAACGTACGTACGTATCTCCTAATTATGAGACAGAATAATACACACATGTAGAATATTCATAAAAATATTTTTGTATCGGAAGAAATTTTTGTCAAAATCCATGAACACCAATGAATTTCTATTATACTTTTTAAATTTTTCAGCTAACCCATAATTCGAATATGTGAACTGAAAAAAGGAAAAGGGGTTAAGGTTCGAAAAATGAATTTTTTTTTCTCGATTCTGATGGATAGAAGAGTCAAATTATTATATGTACATATATTATATGTACATATTATATGTATTTAGGCTTCACGAAATATTTGAAATTCAACTTTGGTACGTTTGATTTTATAGAAAAATTTCACCTGAGACAAATGGCCAAACATTTACCGAACTGGTAGGAAATGGTGTTGGTTCGCTGAAAAAACCTGCAGCCTCTGCTGGTATTAAAAAAATTCTGGATAGGAAAATGCGAAACAGTCAAGGAAAGCAAACTACAAATGGCTGTATTATAAAAGAGGTAAGTAAATGTATTTTTTCAATTATACAATAATAGTTTTTTACTTTTACATTAGCTATAATTTAATTAGAAATAAAATTTCTAATTTAGCTTAGAATTTAGACATAGCTGTTTCTACTTATACATAAAAAAGTACTATTCTGCAGTGAAAACTCGGAATATATAGATAATGGTGATATTTTAGCTCTGAGTCTTCGTAACTTTATCGAATAAACATTTTTTTTTCATTTTTCAACTTGATCAAATCTGTATATTTCCTCAAAATACCAGCGAAGTATAATTTATCGAAACTAAAATACCTGCTGAAGACTTATGTATAGCTGTTGAAATCAGTAATTTACTTTATATAAGTATAGGTACACAGGTACTATATATTTAATATAATTAATACATTATTACTACATTTAATAAAATTACCAAATAACTAAAATGGATCTTCATGTTTATAGATCAGAGATGATATTAGCACAAGATCAGTACGAAGTTTGTTTGAACAGAACCAAAATCAGAAAAATATATGCAACGATTACTGCACGACAGGTAATTTTAAATCTACCAATCAGTTCACTAGAAATTAACTTCGATGAATAAATAATACTTTTTTTTTTCTTTTTATTCTTACCGCATCCTCATTACAAAAAAGTCATTAAAATATTCGGGGGAAAAAGTCGAGTTTTGAGTTGACAATATGAAAATTCTGTAAAATATACATAGTTCTACTTTACTATCCAGCAGTCACCCAGATAAGGTCTCACTTCAAACCCTCTTGAAAAAAGCATGAGACTCTAATAAATACTTTAAAAATGCTATTACGTTCGAAACTCTTTAAAGAGACCCAAGTACAAGTATTTGCGAAGCTACTATGTGGTAAGTCAAGTGTAAAATTTCCTTTCATCTGTTACAGCCAAACGAGGAAGAATCAAAGACCTGTTTGACATCAGAAATAAACTACATCGATCCACCTCGCAGCCAGATCTTATTCATAAATTACCTAAAGACGAAAAACTCAATGAGCAAATCCCAAATGTCCACGTTGGAGAGTCAGGAAGTCTTTTTGACAGACCTGGCTTTGGAAGTGTTTCATTCAGACAGACGTAAGTGTAAATATACAGGTTTTCAAATTAATTTCGTTAATTAAATGAAAGAAAAAAAGGTACTCGTATGTTGAAAAAATAAATAAAAATAGAAAATAATTGAATCAGAAAATGATTGATATTGAAATTCGTATCTGTAAAAGTTTCCCTACTGGGTACACATGCAGGGGTGTAGCCAGGGAGGAAGGGGGGCTCAGACCCCCCTGGCATCCTCGTTCGCCCCCCTAGCAAAATTTGCCCTCTTGGGAAAATTTTGGCCTTCGTGTGGTATTCAGAATTCGTCCCATCAAAAAATGTTATTTGACAAAATTGCCCCCTCAAGAATCTTATTCCCCCCCCCCCCCCCCCTATCAAAACACTCTGGCTACATCGCTGTACACATGATGATTCTAATTAAATTAGGATATGACTGCTTGATTGTAATTATTCGAACAAAACAGTAACTTCACGCGTGGCGCATTGCTGACGTATTATCGTAAAAAAGGAGAACTAAACGCTCGTATGGAACAATTCGAAACGAATTTCCTGTTTTCTCGTAATGCTTTTTGCATAATCAAACGTATATGCGGCGAATGATGACGTATTCGTAACTTACCAAAATACATAATACTTGATCGCAAATAATCAACAAATTTTTTTTACTTCATTTTATTAATTTTTTTTTTTCGGTTTATTAAATTATTTATTTACTGCAAACAAATATTAGTATTGAATTTAAAAAAAGTCGAAATTTTTTTTCACTGAAAAGTTCTACCGATTTTCTTTAGAAAAAAAAAAATGAAGAAAAAAAAAGTTTCATCTAATTCTCCAACATTACACCTAGTTCCACTTGATATTTTCAATGTTTGTTAACACGGTGATTATAGGGTTCCTGTTACATTGAGTAATTTACCTCATGTCACGGAGTTATGCCCAGAAATCAAAAATGCTATTCAGAAAGATGAAGAATGCAGCATTGGCAGTGCTGGTAGTCTAGCAAAACGTATTTTACCTAGTCACCCGAAACCTTGGGATACAAATAGCAGCAGTGTCCACAGCAGTGATGGTAAGTCCATTGCCTTCTTTTTAGCAGGTTTTCATCAGTTAATCACTGTTACATCTTTAATGCGTTAACATCATGATTATGCATATAAAATAATTACAATAAGGTAATAATGAACATTAGAAAATTAAGAGCATAATTAACGAACCAACAAGCCATTTTCAACTTCGTATTTCCGAATCTATTTTCGTGTAACGGCAGCAAAAATGTTGGGTACTCGTACTCGTACATAAAAAATAATCAACTTCAATGTTGATTTTTTTTGTGTTGAAATTTTCCTAATTTTTCTTGACAGGGGGAATTTCAATATTTGAGGAAAAAAAAGGGGCTGGCAAAAGGGGAATTTTCATTTTTGGCGAAAAAAGGGCTGATTAAAAGGGAATTTAAATTTTCGTCAAAAAAGGGGCTGGTTAAAGGCAAATTTAAATTTTTGAGAAAAATGGGGCTGGCTAGAGACGAATTTAAATTTTCGGAAAAAAGGGGACTGGCTAAAGGCGAATTTGAATTTTCCTAAAAAAAAAAAACTGGTTCCGCTACGGCAAACAGAAGTAAAACAGTTGCATACTTATATATGCTCTCATTTGAAAAATTAATATTTGTAATATTTTTGCAGAAGACTCAGTTTCCACTCAAAGCACCTTCCAGCTACCTCCACCATTACATCGATTCTTATTGGCAGTTGGAGTGACTGAATATGAATCAGAATTCGTTAAACAACGAATTGACATGGACGCTCTGTTTATGTTGAATGACGAAGATCTGATTACCTTAGGAATACCACTGGGTCCTAGGAAAAAGCTCATGAATGCGATACGAGAGTACAAACAGCAGTCGGACAGATGTAAAGAAATATTTGATAATGTATTTTAAAAACGAATTTCTCAAAGTAAATATTCAAGTCCATAAGCCTTGAATCCTATAATACTGAACTCAGGACTGCCAGCAATAAAAATAATTTTCACGTGTCAAAATGCTGATTACACTTGGCGATACGCATGTGCATAATTTCAATAAGAACTGAATTCAGTTCTGCATTCACTATTGATGATTAGATACTTAAAATATTATTAATCAAATGTAAATTCCACGAGTCATCTAGGTTTGTTCAATTACACTGTACTGCGCATGCGCATCTCCAACTGTAATGATAGACTACCTCAGAACAGATTTAATAGTTTGAATCATTGGTAGATCTGAGGACTTGAGAAGAGTTTTATATCCAAAGTCCAAATAATTTCAAATCTTCTACATCCAAAAAACTAAAAAATTGTTTCAACTTACATACATAGCAATCCTAATGCAGGCTTGGACTTTTTTTCTTACTGTAAGAAATATTTTTCATGAACTCTGCCCCCTCTATTACCTTAGATCTGCTTATATATAAGTACCTATTTTAAAATATTTTCAATTCTGTTGGAAAATAAAATTTGTATTTTTTGTATTTGTTCTTTGATCTACTATGAAAATTATACATCTAAGTTTTAAAGTATTAATAATTTTTCGAGAGATGGATGTGCTATGTTTATTTTCAAAAATTTATGAGGCATGCGTTACTTTGTTCCATTGTAGGAGCTGTATGCCATCACTATTGAAGTAGATTTTCTTGAAATTTAAATTCAAAAATTATTACTTCATGGTAATTTTCAAGGAAAAGGAAAGTTTCAGCTTACACACAGCTCTGAGTCCCATTGGTGACAGGAGTACACCACTTGAAAAAAGTTTACACGACTTGAGAAAACCGAAAAAATACTAAAAATCATCTTTACCCTGCGAGGCGAAAAAATATGACAGGAGCTTTCTGTTTGATTTATTGAACTCATTTTTCGTCCAGCTGTCTCAATTTTCGTCTAGTTGTCTCACTTTTCGTCCAGTTGTCTCATTTTTTGTCCAGCTGTTTCAATTTTCGGCTGGATGTCTCATTTTTCATCCAGATGTCTCAATTTTCGTCTAGTTGTCTCATTTTTCGTCTAGGTGTCTCAATTTGCGTCTCGATGTTTCAATAGACAAAAATTGGGATATCTAGACGAAAATTGAAACATCTGGACGAAAATTGAGACATCCAGCCGAAAATTGAGACATCCAGCCGAAAATTGTGACATCCAGCCGAAAATTGAGACATCCAGCCGAAAATTGTGACATCCAGCCGAAAATTAAGACTATTAGACGAAAATTAAACGAGCTGGACGAATAATGAGACATCCAGCCGAAAATTGTGACATCTAGCCGAAAAATGAGACATCCAGCCGAAAATTAAGACTTCTAGACGAAAATTAAACCAGCTGGACGAATAATGAGACATCCAGCCGAAAAATGAGACATCCAGCCGACGATTGAGACATCCAGCCGAAAATTGAGACATCCAGCCGAAAATTGTGACATCCAGCCGAAAATTGAGACATCTAGCCGAAAATTGAGACATCCAGCCGAAAATTGAGACATCCAGCCGAAAATTGTGACATCCAGCCGAAAATTGTGACATCCAGCCGAAAAATGAGACATCCAGCCGAAAAATGAGACAACCAGCCGAAAAATTAGACATCCAGTCGAAAAATGAGACATCCAGCCGAAAATTGTGACATCCAGCCGAAAATTAAGACTTCTAGACGAAAATTAAACCAGCTGGACGAATAATGAGACATCCAGCCGAAAATTGTGACATCCAGCCGAAAAATGAGACATCCAGCCGACAATTGAGACATCCAGTCGAAAAATGAGACATCCAGCCGAAAATTGTGACATCCAGCCGAAAATTAAGACTTCTAGACGAAAATTAAACCAGCTGGACGAATAATGAGACATCCAGCCGAAAATTGTGACATCCAGCCGAAAAATGAGACATCCAGCCGACAATTGAGACATCCAGCCAAAAATTGAGACATCCAGCCGAAAATTGTGACATCTAGCCGAAAAATGAGACATCCAGCCGAAAATTAAGACTTCTAGACGAAAATTAAACCAGCTGGACGAATAATGAGACATCCAGCCGAAAATTGTGACATCCAGCCGAAAAATGAGACATCCAGCCGACAATTGAGACATCCAGCCAAAAATTGAGACATCCAGCCGAAAATTGTGACATCCAGCCGAAAAATGAGACATCCAGCCGACAATTGAGACATCCAGCCGAAAATTGAGACATCCAGCCGGAAAATGAGACATCCAGCCGAAAATTGAGACATCCAGCCGAAATTTGAGACATCCAGCCGAAAATTGAGATATCTACACGAAAATTAAACCAGCTGAACGAAAAATGAGACATCCAGCCGAAAATTTAGACAACTAGACAAAAATTTAACCAGCTAGACGAATAATGAGACATCCAGCCGAAAATTGAGACAACTAGACGAAAATTGAGACAGCTAGACAAAAAATGAGACATCTCAACGAAAACTGAGTTGCGAATTTAGTTTGCGTGTACCTACACGTGATCCATTTTCAAGAATTTCTGAATTTATTTCCCATATGCTATATGTGGTCCGATTTAGAACCACTTCCAGCTCAATTTTAAAGTGTTGGCGGGATTTCCAATCAGATTTTAGGCCGGTGGCTAGATATACAGCTCAATTTTAAACTGGTTGCTGGATTTCCTGTTTATTTCACTTCATACTACTAATTGACATTGAAAAAACGTATACGGTACAACATTTAAATATAATTTATTCATATCACAAATACAGTCAACTTTTAAAAAAAAAATGGTAGCTAAAACGTAGGTACCGGTGAAGAAAAATCAGTCGTATTTACAGACGTAAATATACAAGATTCAAAGGTACTAGTTGTTACCTACCATTAAAGAATCAGTATGATACAACTTTGAAATATAGATAAAAATTTTATTACTCATTCCCGGCCCGCATAAAACCAAAATTCAAAATACAGAATAAAACCAGTTTCTTGTAAAGACAGTGAGAACAATATCTATTCTACGAAAATAAAAATTCCACTAAGTGAGGTGAATAAAAAGTATCAAACAGAAGAATAACTTTTAACTAGGTACTTGATGTGATTTTACTCTCTAAAAGAGTCGAATACTTCTTCGAACTGTTTCAACAGGCAAGAACATATTACATTCTGGCCGCTTTGATAAATAAAAAATTAAATATTTTATACAGAGACATCTCTGGTCAAATTAACATACAACTGGAAATACTAAACAAATGGCAATTATTAAAAAGATACCTAATATAACTAATATTTCAACATACTTAATGGATACAACATAAAAAAGTATCAAATAGACAAGTTGGTTCGAAATTCGTGACATACAATGGATATGTCTTGGAAAATTATAACAAAAAGGTACATAATATTTTATTTTATTTTTTCATTATTTATGGCAGAGCTGCTCGCTCATACACTCTGCGGCTGATCGTCAGTCATTTCGAGAAACTGAGCGTAAACGTCTTTAGTGCATTCTCCTTTTTCGTTGAAAATGAATTTATAATAACTGCCATCGGCGCACACCACTGAAAACGTAACACAATAAGTAATAATAATAAAGTCATGTAAAAATAAAAAATCCAATCTGAACACTATCAGACGAAAAATTTTTATTTTTCCAAGTACCTATCTACTAATACTAGCAGATAATTTTGGCAATAAAAACAAAAGTGTAGGGCTAACTATATTATGCTGAAAATGCCCTGAAATAAAAGCTGTGTTTGGTACAGGAAATTTTATTTTTCATTATAAAAACCAAGAAACTGAAAAAAGAAGAAGAATTTCACACTTTTTAGAGAGCGTTCAAAATAAATGAAAGCATGCCCTACAAATATTTTCTTTTACAGTCATTATTTTATTTTATAATTCAGAGATACACCATTTTTTCACAACTTTAACGTCTCGACGAAGTACTTAACTAAGCATATTTGCACTAAAAAGTGAAAGTTCACTATCTGAGGGTAAAATATAAAACTATAAGTGGTGAAAAATGGAGACTTGCCATGAGAAAATACACCGAAGCATAAAAACACCATTTTCCAATTTCCTCATGTGAATAATTCAAAAAAATCAATTCTCACTCGTTTAGACATGTTTTCTCAGGATTGATGATGGTTACTGTTGCTTCAAGATTAAGAAGCAGGCGATGTAAGAGACATTTCAAAATAATTATTAACATGCCTAAACATTGGTTCTTACAACACGAAGTCAATTTTTCATTTATTTAAATTTTCGGGGAAAAGAGCGGCTGGCTAAATGGGAATTTCAATTTTCGGCAAAAAAGGGGCTGACTAAATGAGAATTTAAATTTTCGGTGAATGAGGATCTAACTAAATGGCAGTTTCAAATTTCGGGGGAAACGGGGCTGACTATGATTCCTTCATTCTGTCAAAAATACCACCCACATTCTTCGGCTTTAGTATTCCTCAGTTTAAATGAAGATATCATAATCCACTTTGCATAATATTAAAAATACAAGTAATTAGGAAGTTATCACCTAGGCACCAAAAAAATTTTCAGAGCATCCATTAAAAAAATTAATATGAAAAAACTCATACCAATGACAGAGCATCCATCCAATCCGAAAGCACAAATACATTGTGGACCACCAGGTACTTGAAATTTACAAAAGCTCCATTTTGAACTGAAATATTTGGGTAAAAATGTAGCCGAAGCAAGGCTGCAAACACGAAATAGAATGGTGTGAAATTAATGATTACATATTATATTTTAAATTCTCAACAACTGCTACGCGTCAATTACAAACCTGGACTGTTTGTTCATTTTTTGATCTTCCACATGAAAAATATGAACGGTTCCATGATCACTGGAAACGCATAACAGCGCTGAGTCGGAACTGAAGTTGATGCTGTTGTAAAAAAAAAAAAAAATGAAGGTAAAACAATAACAAAAAAAAAACATTCTACATATTATTATGCGTTTAAGATGTTAGAATTTTTAATACCAGTATATGTTCGCTGCATTTGTACCTCGTCGCAACTCATTGATCATGGTTCCTGTTGAAGTATCGAATACTCGAATAAGAGTGCCCTGTGGAAGGCAATAAGCTCATTAGCTCTTAATTATTACATTTATATTTCTCGAAGATGCTTTTGACGAATCATAAGGTTCCAAAAATAATGCATACACAACACACTATGTGATGTAATCAAAATTGCTAAATATAATTTCTATCTTATCATACAATAAGGTACTTCAAATATAATCAGAAAACAATCCACTTGGAGCTAACTACAAATATACCTTTTTATTATCACATTATATTTACTTTCTCCGAAGCGGAGGCCAATCTGGTCCCCTGTAGATTTAAACAAATACAACTCAACGCAGCTTCGTGAGCAGCAATATCAACTGGCATCTTTTCAGTGTCTGCCAAATCGACAATCAGTACGTGGCCTGTTTTACGGCCCGGAAACGCTAGCAGTGAATTACAACTGTTCGGACACAATACGCATAAACCTGATAACAGAAAATAAACTAGATAAAAGCAAAATTTAATAATAATTCGATACGTAAATGCAGAAGTTTAGTACGAGAAGTGGCTTTCCCTGATGAAAATTAAAGAAAAAATAAAATAAACAAATTAAACAAAATATAAACAAATAAACAAAATGATAAATTGGTTGAAGTTGACTCCTTTCGAAGAATTAGACTTGGAAATTAAATTGCTAGATTTTTGAATATTTGTGTGTCTTGTCTGAGACGGGTCCAAATTTTACGAAAAAGTAGAAAAAAACTTCCATACAAAATCTCATAGCACTGGACTAACATTTTTGGGGGTCTATATGAGGGCAAAAATCTAATTCAGTATTTTAGAAATATTTTTGTTATAGCTGATTTCTAGAGCAAGAGAGATAAAAGGATAGTTTAAATAAAAGAACTTATCACTTTCTTGCAAATTAATAAGGGAAGTAAAAAAAAAAAGTGAACAAGTCCTAAATCTAGAGAGTCATTTGTAGAGAAAATAAATTATACAAGAAGAAAATTGTGGACGAAATTATAATGTGTGTATCAAACAACAACAGAAAACTAACTAAACTAGACGAAAACGAGAGCCAGTCTGATTCAATTGAAAAATAAAAAGAAAAAAGACAAGTAAATGACGCAAGACAGATAAACCAATTGATACACAAATACAAAGAAAGACGAGCAACCAGAGACACGAAAAAAGATAAGATGCGATGCATCGACGCATCGACGAGCAGAATTATGCGCTAACACCATTCATGACAACATTCAAATTCTACCTTCATTTTCTAAAATTGACCTATGAGTAACCCAACATACCTCTTGGATTAGTTCCAGTCTCAAAAACGTGCAGTTGTTTGGGTACTTGTGTGAATGTGTAAACTTTAATAACTCCTTCGAGGACGACCACGATTCTATCTCTTCTCAATCTTACACCGTGGACAACGGAGTTGAAGTCCAAAGTAATGGACACTTGTTTTTTGACATCGTCCCAAATGATCACTGAAATTACAAGAGCAATGAGAAATATGGCCTGACTAATTCGTTTCAGCAGCGTATTAAAATCCAACCTTTGTTATTGGGATATTTAGGGCTACGTCCTCCACCGACTAAGGCTAAGTAATTACAACGAAATAGCATTTCAACGAAACCGAGTCCTCCATCGACGAAATCACGACGTTCTTTTTTCTTCAACGGATCGCAGTTATAGACACGAAATCCGTCTTCCATGCCACATGCGAAACAACCTGCAAAGAAATTAATTAGAGCGAACTCAAATCGAATGAAGCAGAATCCAACGGATTATCGAAAACTGGATCAAGATAAAATTGGATTTAAGAAAAATCTGTCGACAGATTTGAAATATTTATAGTTGATGAGTTTGGTATGTGAAACAGCCCAATAAAATAAATTCTTAATCATACATCTCAAAATGAGATTTATTCAAATTACATTTTTCGAGTATACTGCCAGCAGTGGACATGAATCGTTACTTGATAAACTGCCAGATAATAGTTTCTACCAAATTATTTTTTTAAATAGGTATATTTGAATTTGACAGAATTGAAGGAATTCATGGATTAATCGTAAATTAGTAATAAACATAAATTTTAACAACAGACTACTTTCAGAAATGAAGAAGATAATACCTTGATCTTGATTGAATCCGGCGAAGAGTAGGCCATTACCATAAGGATTACCAGAGGTTAAATTCATCGTGAAAGAGTGAAAGTATTGATCACGAAGGTAGCAGCTAATCCAGAATTAACCTGAAATGGAAGAACAAGAATTAGAACGACTGTGGACGTCTACTTTATAGGTTATGGTAAACAGAAAAATGAAACACGTTGAATGTACGTAGCGATATTAGAGTTCACTGAAACACATATTCACGTGTTTTGGAACATACAAATTCGGAAGAAAACACACCTGAATACACAAATGTAGCACTACGACGCGAAAATAAATGCTTCATACTTTGAAAAGTCTTCACAAAATCAGCTTAATCGCAAGTAATTTATTATTCTCGAAATAAAATTAAAATTATTCACCGAATTGAGTACATTCATCTAGCAGTGAAAAATTGTATTAAAAATTCTTCGTTTGTTTTTGTTTATATTTTGGTTTATACTCTGTTGCGAAATAAGAAATGATGAAAACGTGACTAATTATTCGAATCACTATTGGTTAATTTTTCAAACAACGTTCGTTCATTCGAATATTTTAGTCACGTGTTTATCCTTTCTTATTCGAAACGGAGTATTTCTTGTTCATTATCAGTTCAATCGTTCGGTGTGGTTCCCTGCCGTTCCACTCTTCTCAAGATCTCAATTTCAAATTTCAAAAGTAATTCAAACTTTCTTGTTGTCATTCATAATGTTTTGATCGCAATTCCTTTGTAAATTTTTCTTCATCATCATATTAGTAGGATTGGTAGTCTCAAATTCTCACTGGATTTTCATTCGTCGAGAAGTCAATTTGATGCTTTTTCTATTCTAGAATTATGAAGTCTGTATTTTTTTTTTGCAAATGAGACGTAATTCTGAGCCCTTCAAATATACTCTGTCTCACGAAAAAAAGGACTGACATCATTGACTGTAGCACTCAGCGAGGTGACCCCTCTCGCTTCTGCTTTGAAACGTCTATCAAGGCTATATGACATCAGGCCTTTCTGTATTCTGTAGTGAGACAGAGTAAAGGACTGCGCATTAGATTTGGAAAAACACAAAAACTTTAGAGAGGCGAGTGAAGAGTCATAATACATTTACGCTTTCAGAACAGATGGTACCTATTCTGTAAATATTTTTCGTGACAATTAACAGAATTGGATATAGATGCGCCAAATATACACGCCTTCGAGCAAAAGACGTAAGCTAGAAGACTAACACCTACGGATATTTTCTGTAAAAAAATTCAATAAATTCGTCAAATAATTACAATGACCCGATTAACGTGTAATACAAAACCAACAAAAAAAAAAAAAAAAACACGAGAAAATAGAAAAAAAAACATAAACGAAATGAAAAATACTTGGAAAACTCACGAAGGAATTACGTAAAACAAAAGGCTCATAATAAAGAATTAATACATTTAGTTGTGCACCCAACTAATATAAAACTTCGATACTCCGCAAAAGAAAAAAATTTAGATTTCAAATCAAAATACAAAACTCGTAGGTCAATAATATTTTCAGTATAATAATTTTTTGTCTACTTTTTCTCCTTCCATTATTCACAAACCACGAGCGCTCGGCTTAAAGCAATTCATCCTCGATAAGGAAGTCGTATTCGATTCTTCATTTAGAAACCACACCTTGATGCTATTATACGCCTGCGAGCGGCAACTAATTTCAGTTCCTCGGCGATGACCCAATGAAAAGTGAGCCAATGTTCGTTCACCAAAATGGACACCTCAAAAGTACAGAAAAACAATTTTCAATCATTGAAAAAAAAAAAATTCTGACGCTTACAAATGAATGTGTGTAAACAGAAGAAACTCCGAACGTATATAGAACGCTACGTTTTTAGAAAAATTACAAGTTTCAAATGTTAGGTCATGGTCAAAGATTTTGAAACAAAACAAAAACTATTCGAAAGTCCAAGTAATAAGCGGTATTCAGACGCTGCCGGAATTCAGGTGGCTTCTAGGGAGGTTTAAATGCGTTTATAAATGAATAAATAAGACTTACCATCCGATGTAGCACTGGCACAGATTCTCATTCGAAGTGGCTTGTTTGATCAGCAATTCCACTTGCTTTTCGACCGATACAGCGACGTTTTTATCAAAATCGTGTCCGGTCAATTTTTCACGAACTCTCGTCACAATGACCAACGCTTTCTTATTCAACGCTTCCGGCTGCTGATGTGAAGTCTCTCCTAGATAAAACAAATTTCAATATAAATTCCACGATCTAGGTTATTTAAGGTAGGTGACGTGCTTCGACGTTTCAACATCGATTTTAGGTCTTTTTTTGTCCTCGATTTTAGCTTACCATTTTCGGAGGAGGACTGCTTCTTCACATTTATATCGAGACTATTATTGGCGGCTTCGGGAAGCGTATCACTTTCGCTAATGGCACCTTCTGATATCACAGACGTAGACGCGGACGCGGATGCGACGCTGGGAATCGATCCGCTTTTCGAGCGATCGACTACTGCGGCACCCACTCCATGCGTTGCACCTTCGATCAGACGCCAGTTCAGCAACGGGTCGTAAACGAAGGCTTCGAGCACCGCCATAAGGCTGTCTTTGTTGCGATGCAGTACAGACATAACGCTTTCACATGTTTTTCGATATGTACCGTCGATGCCAGTTACCTGCGGTCGTAAAACGTAAAATATGAGACAATAAATTTACTCATCAACAAATGAGAAGCGTCTAATTGAAATCAGTAAGATCTATATTTCATCTATTCCGAGATATCAACATTTTTCAGCTTTGGAAATTAGCTACATCACGTAAATTACAAATAGAGTTGTATCGAAATTAACACCTTCAAAATATGGTTTTTTCACCAAAATTTAAACAAGTCTTGTAGAAAAAACCCGCTATTTTTATTTTATTTTTCAAAATCCGATCAAGTTTAAAATATTTTGAATGGGAGAATATTATTACTCGTAGTTTACATAACTCAGTGCTTGTATGCAAAATTCCTTTTTTTTTTTTAAGTTTAATACCCTTACAACTTTCAGTTTATGCAAAACGTCCGACCAAATACCATCAGTCTATCGACAAAAAATGGGGTAGCGTATTTAATAAAATGAAAAAGAATCATATTTTAGGATGTAACCGAAAAGTATAATTCATTCTTATATCAAAAATCAAAGTGTAAAAAATTTTCCAGAACTAATAATTCAGGATTTTTATCAAATTATAGATATTTTAATTACCACTTTTTTACCATTTTATCCCCCCAATACTAATCAAACAAAAAGAATAAAGTGGACGAAGTATAATCAGTCCAGTAAGTCTTCAAATAAAAGTGACTTGTAGCAGAATTTTCAAAAATAAACAATAAACTTCTGAGCTTTCCTTACCTCCATGGCATTTATGAGCATACGAGTCAGTCGGAATGGAATTTTTTCCGGGAACTTTTCTCTAGTCATTGCAACTTCAAAACAATCACCAAAATCGATGTGTAGAATTTTACCGCTTAGTCGGTCCAACATGAGATTCGACGGATGCCTGTAGAAAAAAACATAAATAAAAGCTTCTAATAATCCTCAATTTAACCATAATATAGCAGATATTCATACAAAAGTTGGAAAACTCATTTCGGAGCACACCAAGAGCCCAACAAACTTCCCAAATCATCCTTACCTGTCTCCTAAACCAAGAATATAACCGACCATGGACATTACAGCCAATGAACGCGTGTAGTTTGTCCGGCGATCGAACCACACCTCGGACGAAGGTGACTTGAGCCAAAGTAATTTCGCTAAATCATCTCCTTGAGTTGTGTCTAACGCGTGCTCGAATACTTCAACTTTCTGCATTAGGGTTAGATGGTCGTAGTCGGGCGCCATCTGTCAAGTTGAAAATAGAAATGAAATTATGGAACAAATATAGAAAAAATTCTTCTCTTTGCTATATTTGTAATTGACCCTTTAGACGAGTCCCTTTTATCAGGCACTTCAAAATAATAATTGAAATTTTCTTACAGCAGACTCAAAATACTTGCGCCCATATTGAAAGAGAGATGAAAATTAGTTAAATTTAAACACACTGATCGATTCTCAGACCATTTTAATTCCATAGTCTTTGTCACTTTCATAAATTCATAATAATTGTAGAATTTATGAAAATCAAGTTTTTGCTCTTTCTTTTCACATTTGGTCTTTAAATTGTAGATAAATCGTTTCTGTATCGATATAAATTGGTACTGATTCGAGAAAAAAGTGGTACTTCCTCACGAAAAATTAATCAGTACAAGTTCAAATTGGTTAGACACTAATGATTTAGAGCGAAAGTTCTAGAAATGTAATAAAATAAAAAAATAATTTTTATGGACTACGAGTTGGTAAGAAAAAAAAAACATGAATCGATATAAAACATTTCAAAGTATCACACCTCTTACGAAATTATAAGAACAAAAAAAATTTAGTAATCTTCAGTAATTTTTCCTTTTTTCATACGATGAGGCCATTTCAAGTTCCCTCTAAGAAAACTGAATAGGTACACATCAGTAAAACAAATTTTCAACTCTCATTTCTTACCCTAAGCATAATTCGATGTTCAATATTGAGAAGAATTTTTTTCTTATCTCTGTAATCACGAATTAGCGTATGTAACGTATCACAGTGAGGAACCCAACCGATGAGACCAGAATTCGTCGACAACGGTATCACAGCGTATCTCTGTCATAAAATAAACAAAAATATGTAGTCTCAACTTCGCTATGGAAAGTTAGTGTTAGAACATAATAAATCGCCAACACTGGAGGAAGTAAAAATCAATTCTCGAACATGTTCCTCTTACTTGTATAGTCAAATTATGCCTAAACGTTTTCGGGTCATTCAGCAACAACGTGTTGACGAGACCGAATAGTTGCATAACTCGTTCATCCTGTCGCAAATCTTCGTGTCCTTTCAGTAGGAACATGTAATCGTTACCGTTGCTTCCTGAAAAAATACAATATTAAAACTTGTTGACTGCCAAAAAAAAAAAAAAATGCATACAAACTAAAATTAGAAATTTAATATTCCAATACCATCGTTTGGTAAGAAAATAAACGAAATAGTCACCACCAAACGCTACGAGTCAGCAACGAGTATCACTTACCCTTAATTGATAATTTTCTGGGTCGCTGTTTAGACGTAATAACCTGCAGTGCGCTTTGAATGTAGGCTATTCGAATGATAGGTTGGCCGGGTACGTAGGATCCGGGCACCGCCAACTCTAAATCACGACACATTAGCAACTTGGGACTGACGTACTGCAATTCCAAACTGGTGAGTTGAGGTAACTGACGCGATATGCGACGGAAAACGTGGTAGTATAAATCCCACGCTTGATTCAAATCCCGTATGTTACCGGATATCTTGTATCTGTGGCACCACTCCATCGCCTCCACTAAATCACGACCGTATGCCTAAGTGAAATGAAACGTTTAGAATAATAAAGGTCAAAAACAAACGTTAGTTGAATCGAAAATATGACAAAAAATGATGGACAAGATAAAAACCAAACTTAAGTAGCAGTAAATAGTTTATGACGATTTTTCTGCTAGAAAAATATTTTCCATTTCTCTCACTTGAATATGAAACCAAAAAAAAAAAAATTAAAGCTCGAGAAATAAAAATCCAATCGGAATTTTTCCATATCAAATAAAAAAAAAGATTTATCAGGTCCGATTTCGTGGAAAACCGAGAAATCGAAGGAAAAAAATCGGCATCTCTGAACTCCAGACATTTGAGTCCCTGCACTGAAAATAGATATCGCCTCAAGGTATCCAGCGAAACTAATGTCGCATAATGAACATACAATAATCAGAAGCAAATTATTAACGCAGTATCTAATGAATGTACTCTGTACCTGATTGAAAGAAATTTCCTTCAAAGTTTGGGGTCCACGTTCGAGCATAGCATGCAATGGTTCCAACGTATCGAACATGCCCTTCACGTTACGCTCACCAAAGTACAGACGACTAGCTTCTTCCAGTCCTTCGTGCCACAATTCGTGCCATAAAATAGCCACTCGAATCAGCTCGTCACTAACCTGCATATTCACAGCGTCGATTTTAAAATATATGTCATAATGACCAAGAACAATTCACTACGATCAGTTCTTTACCATCACAGCTTGTTGTACGAGCGTCGAACTATGCTCGCACATATTGTTCAGTATTTTATTAGCAGCATTCCGTCGAGCAGAACTGGCAGACTTGCTGGCAACGGTCAGCGGATACACCAATGCCTGCGGGTGATTTTTACCGATATCGACGAGCAGATGATGAATAAGACGACCGACGAGCACTCGTTGCGTGTCAATCCGCGCTATCAGCTGAGGAATGACCTGAAAACACGAAATACTTGAAATCGCAGCACCGCCAACACAAAATGCGTACTGACACGAACTTCACTCCACCAACCTGCAACCAAGTACCAATTTCGATAGTCTGAATGCCTTTGACGATTGCTTCGTACACCTTCTGAGAGGAACCATAATCGAACCACAGCGTCAGCAAACGTAAAGTGTCTTGCAGCGAATTTCCGTGCGACAAGGCAATCGATTTGAAGAATCCTTCGACTGCAGGAACGCCATAATCAGCGATATACTATAAAGATTAATTCTTTATATCAAGCAACTTCCGGATGTTATGTATTTTTTTTTTTTTTGGAAAAATTTAAAATTTAAATAAAATGCAATTACGTTGGCCGTTTTCGACGATTCTGCGAAAGATTGAGACGCGCTGAATTGTTTATAGAATAAAACCGTCTCGAAATTCATATACGCCCACGCGTGCCAAGCTTTATACCATTTATGATCGTGGTCTGTGGCCGCATTATAGTAGTGGAGAACGGTTTGAATCGAATTTTCGTTTATTCCTTGCAAACTTTCTTGCCATTGACCGAGTTTTAAATAGCATCTATAAAACGAAACGATAATGAGGATGTGAAACGAAGCATTAAAACACGCAAAAATGACTTCTGAATATTTAAGAGAGAAAAAATCGAAATGAAATAACGTTTGGCATACCTGGCTAAAAATCTACGACGCATGTCTTGATGTTTCTCATCACGAGGTCCATAGAATATACCTTGATGCTGTAGGAAATTTTGCACAAATTCTTGCAGTTGGCTGCCAAAATTCAGAACGTAATTAATCATAAAATATACCAAGTGAGAGGAATCAATAAATCGACATAAGTTTTCACAATACCCGTAAGCCTCTTTTTGATTGCCCGACTCCCATAAATGCTTGCAGAATGCGAATGTAACCTGCGGATATTTATAGGAAATGGCGATCTTGCCCTCTTCTAACGATTCAACGCCCAATAACATTTTTAAAGTTTTATACGATATCATCTGAGGGAAAAAAATGAGACATAATTATTAGCTATAAAACAAGCGTGCTTTCCAAACTACGTATGAGAACGAAGTAAAGATAATTATTTTTTACCAATTTTGACGATTTTCGACACAAGGATGCGTACTTTAGCCATGTATGCATATCCTCTTGAGGCTTTATCACTAATGTTCGAACCTGTATGATTCGTTGCCAGTCTTCGACAACGCGTTGGCAACCCTAGAGAAATTAAAAGACTTATCATTCCACGCTGTACTGAATCGAAGTTAGTGAGAGACTGGCACATTATGGGTTGAAAAAGTGAAAAGAAATGGGATGAGAAAATTAATAAATTAACGTACTTGTAATCGATCCCACCATAATTTTCTCAAAACTGGCTGTCGCTCTGGTATGAATTTATACTGGATAACTTCCTCCAGTTCAGCTAGAAGTTGAACTGAAACCATGGCGCCATAAGCTCGCTGATAACTTTCGCCAGCCATTGCTGCTAATTCGGTATCTAGTAGTTCACGAGCTGTATCTATAAACTAAAATTGAAAATAAAATTAATTAAAATAATGTTTTTACGAATAAGGAACAAATACAGAGTCTTACGATTTACTGGACGAATTTTTATTTGGAATACGAACGTCGACGATTTTTGGTCTCATTGAAAAGAAAAATATCATCTTTCCTCAAATGTTGAGAAATTATTATACAGCTTCATCTTGAACCAATCGGGTCAATTTGTCAAAATTGAATTTCCAATAATAATTAATTTGTCGAAAATTAGTATTCCAAGATTGACGAACCAAAAGTACGAATTTTCAAACCAAAATAAGTGAAAAATAAAACGAACGACATAAAAATACTTTTTTTTTTTTTCCATTAAAAGTTGCAGACGATAACTTACTTCGCTGGCTGTCATAAACTGATCTCTGTGCACGGCCAATACAGCTCGATAAAAGGCACCGTCGGTTGTATCTCTTGGAATGTAACCAACGTATCTTTCCATAGCGTCCCACTGGCCCAGTCCCCAAGCCGCAGCCGCCGCCATACGTGACATACGTTCACGATCAGTTTCCGAGAATAAAACCCACCGTTGATTGGCCACACTGCTCAGCTGAGACCTGAGAAGAAGCGAGTAACACTGGGCGTAGTCCAAACATACCTCAAAATGCAGGAAAAATGAGAAAAATGAGAAAAATGAGAAAATTTACCATTCGCCCAACGCCTCTAAGCATCTCATTTGCCCCAGAGATAATTCAACGTCGTTAGGTTTCTGGGTCAATCGTTCTTCGTACGAGTATAATGCCGTGTCCCATCTATTCAATTTTTCATGCCATCGTTCCTGTACCTTGAAGTTATCGCCTTTATGATTCATAACGTAATTTAGCAAACCTAAAACAGCGTACGATAGTCAATAGAATGAAATAATACGTACGAGATTTAACAGATGTTTACAGAAAAAAAACAAAAAAACGTTGTTTTGAAAAATTTTACAAAAATTAAAGAATAACCTTTTCTATTAATGTTAAGACAATTTTTTTAATTGGTTCAAATTATTAGCATAACATAAAAATGAATACCTGCAGCTGCTTCTTTCTGCTGTAATTTATTATTAATGGAGATCAACGATTCGATAACTTGTGAAGTTGGACCTTTATAAAATTCATCTTCTTTATAATGCAATGCTTTCGCATACGCTCTGCAATTTATCGCTTTTTCACCGAGCAGTTGTACGTCCAGCGGTAATGGTCCCTAAAGTAAGGCAGAAAAGTAAGACGTGAAAATTGATAACCAAGTCTACACTAACGCAATTGAGAATAATGAGAAATGTACGAAACCTTTTCGCAATGCTCCATAAATTCGGCCAGATTCAATATCGTTTGCGTTATTTCTGGTAAATCGGGGACCATCAACGCTTGCTCCAGCACCATAATCAGCTCTCTCTGTAAAGGTGCCGATAGCTCTGTCCAACAACTCACGAATGCAGCGTTGAAAAGGTCGCGAGAGAGTGGAGAGTATGTTTGCGCCAAAGCCCAACATGATCTTCAAAATAATTGTCACAGAAAAGATGAATAATTGCTATAGAAAAATGGCTAAAAGGAAATAAAGGGGTGTGAAAAATTCAATACTTGAAAAAAATTAAGCGCATAATTCAATTGGAAAATGTAGGTATACTGGGTCAGTCTACATTTAACTTGAATCATTTTAAAAAATGTATATTTGAAGCCATTAAATGAACAGATGAAGCTCAAAGACTTTAGGTACATTAGTTTTCAAAGGTTTCAAGAAATATTCAATGGTAGGTACGTGGATTTAGAATAAGTTTTTGGAAATACCTCAAAGCTGGCGACGGAGATTCTTTCAACAAACCAATGCTGAGTCGTTTCAGCCATTCCATCCAATCGTCCTTCGATACTCGACGACTAGCGGTCCAAGCTGTTTGTAAATTTGGCACCGATGTATGAATCTGAAGGTGGAATAAATATTGTCACGAAGTTTTAATACACAGTCATTCTCGAAAATACTTGATTTATACAAGACATTGCAATTTAATCAACAATAATCTTTTCAACATACTTTTTTAATTATGGTGGTTTCCGACTGAGCAACAGAAATATCATTTTTCTTTTGTTGGAATTTACGTTGTTTCATCAATGCCAAATCTTCTTCAATCGCTGATGAATTATTCTGTAAAATCAATAATGAAATATGTATATGAATTAATGTACCCATAATATTCTCTTACTCAGCAATTCTTTAACAATTCTTATCGGTACTTTGAATTTTTGCTTCCCAAATGAGAAATGAGCGAAAATGACTTTGTAAGTGTAACAAAATAAAATGCAAGGGACCTACCGAAAATATTTTACTGACAAGGAACTCGTAACGGGGATGATTGATAGAGTGTCTGGACAAAGTTTTGTTGACTAAAGGTACGAAGATTTTGAATTTCTTATTCAGCTGTAAAACGAGCGTACACAGCAAATCCATAGCAACATCTTGCAGTTTAGGAATATTTTCGATACTTCTGACCTGCAACAGGGAACGCGTACAGGGTAAAGTTCTACATCAGACACGATCGAATAATATGATTTTGAATCTGAAACGCATACCAGAGGGTGTATAATGCGTGATGCGTAATCTGTGAAATCCAACACTTCGGCCATAAAATCGATCGTCTGTATGGCTGTTTTACTGACGTTAAACGGTACATCGTGGTCATCAAACAATCGAACTACAGGTGGCAGAATCATATGCAAATACTCTTCTAATGTATTGCCAAATTTTTGAAGAGCTCCAAGCATCTAGAGATTTTTTAACAAATGCACATTGCACATACACTTGATGGTAAAATGAGCGATATTTTTGGATCTTTTCTCACCTTAATTGTGACTGAACGATCTTTGCTGGTATCGTGCATAAAAACTCTCAAAACATTTGGCATCAAATGCGGTAAATAAACCTTGAACTCGGAGCCCAGAGCTACGGCGATATGTTCCACCAGTAGAATTAATGTGCTCTGAAGCGAACTACCGTAAATCCAGAATTCCTAAATGAAAAAAAGAAACAAATCAATGATACACAAGTACAAAAGTTGAAAAATTCAATTTTCCGTATTCTCAAAAAATGGGACATTTTCATACCTTAATGAGATTAAATATGTCTTCCAAATAATTTCTGATATGTTGCTTTACAATAACGATCAAAGTGGCTAACTGCTGGAACAGAAATTCACGAGAGCTAGCCTCAGCCATTCGAATTACGTTCAAAAAACTTGGCATCACTTGTTGAATGTACGGTACACATTTAACTCCTAATGATTTCACGATGAATGTCACAGCCTGTCAAATAATTTTATCGATTATTTTTCCACCCATATTTTCCGCAAAATTTAATTGACTCGTAAAAACTTACCTGAACGACCATTGTGTGGTGCTGAGCGAGTGTTGGATCTTTAATAATTTTCATTAAGGTGGCGATAGCGATAGCTGGATAGTACTCTTCCAAAGAAGCTGAACTCATATTAATCAACATCTCACTGGTAGTGGATTCTACGTAAATACACAATCATTTTAGAATTTAAAAAATGACAAAAATTTATTTTTATTGAAATTTTTAGTGCTCGAAAAAACATTTTCAAGAACGTTTAAAGACCGAAAAGATTCTGACATATGTCATCCATATTTTCCTTTTGAAATTATTTCCCTCAAACTATGGTGTTTTCATCACACAGGTAACCCATTCAAATAAAAATCGTTTTTATGAATTCATGAATAGAGAAAAATTTGGTAGAACGTTTGAAATTTCTAACCTCTACCAGTTCGAATAAACAAAATATTTTTTATCAACACCAGTATCCGCTACAGATACGAAGTGTTACCTGCGGTTAATTCAGCCTCGGCTTTGGGATCGACAGTCAACAGTAACATCGCCGAATCGACTTGCCCAGTGTTCATTTTATGTTTATACGGATCAAGGGCTCCTAAAAGACCCAAAACGCGAATAGCCTCTCGTCGTATAATTGGCTGCTGTTCGGTTTTCAAGAAGTTGAGAAGTACATCGAGCAGCGACGGATACTCGTTGTACGGCTGAACCACGTAGCCAGTGGCACCAACCACCTGTCCCAGTACCCACAGAGCAACGCCACGTTTCTCTGGCGAGCTGGCATCTCCTAGCATCTCTAGCAGAATAGGCAACAACTCGCTTATCCATTGTTTCATTTCCGACCCGTTCACCTGTTGAGAATATTGCGAATGTCGTTTGAACGAATATATCCATCGAATAAATACAGACGATCTATTCAACCTACACGAGCAAGATCGCCGATGCAGGTCAATACGCTGATCAACACGCCCGGATTCGGTTCGAGTTCTTTCAGCTTTGGCACTAAAATTTTCAGAATCGGCTGTATATACGGTCGCAGTAAACGCGGAGCGTTCACAGCCAAATGGTCGAGCATGCGAGCACTTTGCTCTTTATTACGACCCATACCGCTGTGTTCCAGCTCAGCCAATACCTGCAAGAGTTCAAAAATGGTTATTAGAAGCGCGCATAACCGGGTGAGACGTGAATTTCAGTTACGGAGTCGAATTAAACCTGAATCAACGTTTTACGTAGATACGGCATAATGTAAGCTGGATTCAATCGACACAGACGACCCACTACGCAAAGCGATATTTCTCGAATTTCAAAATTCTCGTCATTGAGACCGACAAAAAGCGTTGTTAGATTTTCGTATTGAGCGAGATAATGGTCGAAGCTATCGTCCAGAGATTCGAAAACCGATAAACGCACTTCCGAATCTGTAAATGGTGCGAGAGGATATAAATGATGTAAATGCAATTTGAAAACAGGATGGCGTAAAAAACGAAATTATTTTTACCCGTATCGGTGATGGCAACGACCAATAACTTAGCCAAGACATCGGACACAGTGTTCGCAACGGTTTCCGAGTGTCGACTGGACGTCGAATCGATAGCTAGCTTGAGTAATTTACAGCATGTATAGACGGCCTCCATACGAATCTGCCTTTGTTCGCTAATCAGAAAATGGTCCGCACAGCGACACACGAACTGTAGTAAAGAATGCCCTGAAACGAGAACATTCATCATGAAAATATCAAATGTTTTCTCCCAAAAAGACATGTGGACCAAATGAACGAAATGCGAATACACACAGCAAATTTCTGGTGTTTTTCTGGTACGGAAATTTAAGGTTGTAGACAAAATTCCAGACCGAAAATAAAAGGAAAATTCAAAATTGTTGATAGTTGTGAAGAAATTATCTCTTCCTACAACTCACCATCAAAATTAAAACTACCCAACGTGCGCAAAGCCAACACTATGCTCGGCACATCCGATTCCGTAGTGGCAACATTAGGTGTCGAGAAAGACCCGCTTGTCGTCAATGACAAAGAATTGGTCGGCATACCCGGATGATGGAACTGTTTATTCATCAAAACTTTCGACAACATGCCCAGCAAACCTACAACAATCTCACTGTTATAAATCCTATATCATTTAAACAAACGCAGAGAGAATTTTAAGATGATAGAAAAATATAGTTGAATTGATGAAAGCTGTTCCACTTGAAGAAATGGGTGGCACCATGGAGAATAATACGTTATTTCACCATAACGTCTCGTTATATTAAAATGGCGTGAATTCTTTGTTTCCCCATTTTTGGGCTCCTGATATTTTCTGGTTTATCAGAAAAATAACCCCCTCCCGACAACTTATCTGTACACACCTTCAGAAATATCCTTGCGTAAGGACGGTATACTTGTAGCCAGTTCTCGAAGCGCTATTGTTAATGAAGAGCTTAGACCAGTAGACAACATCAACTCCAGCAACTCCTTAACATCCGCTTGTATTTCACTTTTCACCGCGTAGCCCAAGAGTGAGATGCAAATAAACACCGACGGATCCAGTACAGTAGTACGCTTTTTGGTCGACGCTTCCTGCGAAAGATAAAAAGTCCAATAAGGATGGTTTTCATAATCAAGAATTATGAAGGTGGAAACAAAATCAGTTGTACCCGAGTCGGAAGAGAGGCGCGAATGAATTCCATAATCTTAGGCAGATAAGGCTGAATATGCTCCTCGACGGCGACTGCGATCAAACCTATGGTGATAAAAGCTGAAGCGCGATCTTTGTCTTTGAGACGTAAAGTTGTCAGAAGATAACCCATACTGGAATTTAAATGACTGAAAAAACGAATAAAATTATGTATTCGGGTCATTTTATGAAAGCCAATTTCCCAACAGGCCAGTTTCCTTAAATTTTATTTCTCGAATTCCTTTTTCCAAACACCCTTTCAATTCATTATTCGTAATAAGTGTACTTAACATAACTTGGAGAGGCGCAAGAAGAGGAAAAGGAGGGACTTTGACATCAGGGTGTACGGAAAAAAGATTCTAGAATTTTTTTTTTTGTAAAATGGGAAACTGACCGGGAATGAAAACGATGATTATTGCTCAGTAATAAAAAAAGAAAGAATTAATATTTTTCTCCAAGATAACATACTTTTCGATAAACTTCTCTTTATTAAATGCGGCCAAACGTGGTAATATTTTCGGTAGAATTTGTTGGATGTACGCATTCCTCGATATCCTTTGCGTTAAAATACTATGGCACACTTGATCGAAATGCTCCATCAACAATGTTCGACAAGCAGAGCTCTCATGTAATAAAGTAGCCTCTGGTAAACTCAACTGATTACCACTACATGAAACTCGAAGCGAAAAATTGTTACAAATAGAATTCTGAGATGACTTATGGTTTTTGAATGAAAACGACTGTTTCATTTGAGGAAACGAATTTAATACATCCTGAAAAGAACAGTGAGTGAAAAATTATGTACTAAACTGAACGTAGAGACTACGTTCCAAAACTAATTTTAGCTATGAATACTTTACCTCGCCGTTGCAGTTCTGATTAAACTCCAATTTTTGCATCAATTCTTCATAGTAACGTTCCCACTGAACGTTGCTAACACGAAACAATTCATTCAGAACTAATAACGAGCCGTGAATGTGATCTTCTTTGTTCACACCTTTTTCGCGAATTATACTGTCATCTAAACCGATGTTCGCCTCTTCATAACAATGTTTATACCTATTTACAAAAAAATTAATTAGAATATTCCCAGTAAATATCAAAGGATTAGTTTCTCAGTAATCGTAACGAGAAAATATAGATTCCTACTTCTTGAAACTCTACCATAATAAAACTTTTGAAAAAAAAATACGAATTATTTTTCAGAAAAAGTACAATCCATTACTTTAAATGTTCAATGACGCACCCACTATGCCACAATTACATACCATAAAGGTTTCTGGGACTGTTTTACTGTTTCACGTTGTGCAGTTACAACGAGCGCAGCTCTCAATGCTTCTGCGCCTGTTTCTCGGATTGCTGCCTTTGGATCTCGCATGAAAATGAATAAGTGATCGAAAAATTGTTGAACTTGTTGGAAAAAATAAGTTGGAACAGCGATAGCCAATTCTTTCAAAATTAAAACCTAAAATAAAATAATTTTTTTTAAATTGTAAACGAAAAATCCAAAACGTTTGAGTTTGACGGACGTTCATACTGAAGTCTTGTAAAAAATACTATTATTGCATTCTTCACCCACGATTGATGCACGTTTTTGATAGAATATTCGTATTCAGAATAACAATGACTGAATATCAATTGATATCCATTATAAAATACCGTTAAAATTTAAAAAGTTTTTGGAATTTCTTACAGCTGCGTGACGTTTTCCTTCATGACGATCTCCACTCAACCATTCGAAGGCTCGCTTTACTTCGAAATCAACGTAGCCAGCAGCGCATGATCCTGAACTCAAAGTGATTTTTCCCATTGTTTTAGCTGCTAGTTCCATGACATTAATATCGTTAGAGGGTAATAAATTACGCAGCAACAGTGCGAATCTACTGATACGATTATTTATGTTTCCCACATCCGCTCCGATCATGCAAACTAGATTCAGAAAAGTAAATTACATAATTTGAAAAAAATTGATAGATTAGCTGAGTACTGTAGACTCACTTATGGCTAAAATTCCTCCTTTTTTCTCATTCACATCGTTACTGGAAACCATATCGAAGATGCCACGGTTGAATTCTTCGATAAATGAGGAAAGTTCTTCGGGAGATAACTCACGAAGTTCAGTTTTCACCTAAGATAATAAAAGGAATCCAACGAGGTATTTAATTGGTTGTATGATGATAATGTACAGCAATGCAAATATACTCACGAAGTGACTCAATTCACGAGCTGTTCTCATCTTGATTTCATTGTTCTTGGACTTGAGTCCAGGAATGAATTGTTGAGTTCGCGGCCAAGACATTCTGGAGCTTGAGATTTCAGTTTTCAACAAATTTTCATGGACAGGAACGAATTTAGCTCGAAGTTTTGACTACTCCATAGCGAAAGCAACTCACATGGACTTACGATTTTATTTCTGAAACATTCTTCAAACTTGATTCTAATGATTGAAAGTGAACTGCAGTTTGCATTACAATCACAAAGTTACAAAAAGTTACTATGAGAAAATAATAAATTATAAATCTGAGAAACGACCGAATGAAAATAAAATATCACTAATCAATCAGAGATATCCGCCATCCGGCACACGGGTTTGTTGATATTTATGCCGAAAACGAAAAATTCGAAACGGAGAAAGGAAGGGACGGCAGAGCAGTGGAAAAAAATGATGGGCGGAGGGTGGAGGTACAGACTACTCTAACGAGTGGGGTATGCGAGGGAAGAGCTTATCATTTTTCATAAATTGTTTTTAAAAATTTTTGTCCATCAGCTCATCTTCATGATCTTCCTCAAGCTTTATCATTCGCCTAATCTATTTAAATGTGAATTATATATATTTTTTAAATAATTTTGAAAATTTGTCTAGCCACTCGTCTGAAGTTCAGTTCATCTTGCAGTTGAAAAACTATTTTTGTCGTTCTTTACTCTTGCTATTAGGCCTATTCTGATGCCGGTATGCTGCGCAGAACTTTCATTTCGCAATTCAGTACTTACTCCTGCCTCAAAAAAGAAGTAGCTACCAATATAAAAGGTAAAAAAAAGACTGCCCAAGATTGGATTAAACGTCAAATATCCGATCCGTATATTAAAAGTACCAGATATCACAATTTCAGGTGCGTGTAAAATTTTCGTTGAAACTTCTTTTGCTTAATGAAATTGCATCCTGAATATTAACTCCGTCATATGTTCTTTGCAGATGTAGAAGTGCCTTTAAACTTATCCAAATTGATGAAAAGTATGGAATATTACAACCAGGACACGTAGTTATAGATTGTGGAGCAGCTCCTGGAGGTTGGTGCCAGGTAGCAGCCGTTCGTACGAATTCTAACCAAAAACGTTAGTCCATCATTAAAATGTATTTCTGCTATTTAATCTGTTTATTGTATTTAAAAGCCGACTCTACATCTTTCAGAAGCCTCTTTACCGGTAGGAAAGGTTATCGGAGTGGACTTAATAAGACCTGCTCCAATTGATGGCGTTACATTTTTGGCACCCTGTGATTTTTCTAATCCCAAAACTCAAGAAAAAATAATCGAGATTTTAAATGGCGATAAAGCGGACGTTGTGCTTAGTGATATGACTCCAAATGTGTCGGGAGTGAACGAATGTGATCATGATCAATTAGTGGATTTGTTAATTATTTTCATCAGGTGAAAAGTGAAAATAAGTTCTTTGATTCTTTATATCTAATCATCTCAAATTGAGATGTACATAAATGTTGTAGCATTCGTATACTCCAATTCAACGTTTATTTTCTGTTGCAATGTCGATTAATTTCCTTCGATTTAAGTTACCTATTACTTTATTCAACAAAATGACTGAATACCAATTTCATTTTTCTCTAGATTTGCTGTAATGACCACTAAAATCAATGGTGCCTGCTTATTGAAAGTACGGGATGGAAAACGCAGTCCGGAGCTAGAAAATTATCTGCGAAAGTTTTATCAAATTGTAAAAGTAGTCAAGCCTGATGCATCTCGACAAGACTCTTCGGAATTCTATTTATTAGCTCGCGATTTTAAGGGTATAAAAATGAATAAACTGGATCCCACTTGAGCCTAAAATTTGATATTCTTGTTCACACAACTTGTCCTAAATGTTGCCAATAATCTTGGATAGTATAAAAAACATTAGTTCATTTATAAAAGCGAAATTTATTAGATCATCGATAATTTCTAAATCATACAATAATTGTTGTATTTTGATAATAAAAGAAAATACGGGTAAGAAAATTCAAAAAAATCAAATCATTTTTATAAATTTCGATATGTAAAATTAATATCAACAAAACAATTGCTCAATTTGTAAATACAATTTTAAAAATACGAAACATCACAGTTGTTTAGAATATTAACAGCTTCTTAAATATTCCTTCCTCTTTCAATTCACATGTACATTTTCTAACCAACGTGGTATTATTCGAACAGGCGAACGACAATTCACAATAAAATCTTATAAAAATAAAAAATTGTTCCAACTCGATAAAAAGGGAAGAAAAAAAATATTTGCACACATAATTTTCTTATTTATAGATCAACAAAAAACTTACAAAATTAAGTAACAAATACTACAAAGGATTCATTAAGATCTAGGAGAGAAATATATGGTCAATGAGTACAAAATGAAGGAAATTTACCTCACAAAAGACGAGAAAAAAAAAACACGATCATAAAAGTCTGCCTTTTTTGAAAAAGAAAATATTGTCATGTCTTCAGTCTGAAAATAAAATATGCTTTACGCTGAAACCACATCACGACTTGAAAGTAATTTTTTTTTTTGGTAAGACAAGCAGACTCGACTATTTGATGGATAAACGAATTACTTAAATGGTATAAGTCGAAAATACTAATTACGAGCAAAAAAAAAGATACGAATTCGCATTCAAAATCCGCGTTTATAACATTCTCTACTACTCGACTGCAATTCACATCTTAATGAGCCCTCAATACTGAAATATTGCAAACAAGTTCATGTAATTTTTCTAATTTTTTTTTTCGATTCGCAAACGAAACACGCAGTATTTGCAACATGATATTAAAACTTCATGTTATACATTATACGGATACGGATGAAATGAGAACCTATTTTCAACATCGATGCGAACGACTTACTGAACATGCAGCAAAACGAGAAATTATTTTCCATTTCTGATCTCCCGAATAGATTAGGTTAATAGAAAAAAAATTTTCGTGCTCCAAATTGAAAAATTACATAACTATTAATAATTTATTCGTTATTTTCCTTTTTGGTTTCATAGCTATTCCACCGCAAATCCGCACGTTTCCTCTACGGCTTGACTTAATTTTTCATACATTCGCTGGTAACTACTGTAGGCTGGTAAATCTATACGATTAAAACAGGTGTGCGCTTTGGGCAGATTATCCTCGGACACATCCGTAACGTGAATGGTAAAAAGACGTGGACCTGCAGCACCAGTTGATCCTAAGAACAGAGTACAAGTATGATTATAAAAATTTTTAATCGGTTATCAACTAATTATGACGAAAATACTCGGTCGAAAATACAAAACAATAACGAAAAAATAAGCTTAATAAAGTTTTTATTTCGGATACTTGAGAATAATCAAACTGGTCTCCAAGTTATTCGTCATGTCGAAAACAAGATAAAAAGCTCGCTACAAATGAAACTGAAGGACTTTTTAAGCTGTTATAATAATGGTGACGATATAGAACAGCAAAACTCTGTGAAGTGAAAACTAATAGTTCTGCGAGTGCGAAAACATTGGATTTCAGCTTTTGAGAAAAGCTAAAACCACATTTAAAAGTAAAAGCAAACCCCAGCACTAGCTCGTAAAATATTATGGATTATCAGTTGTGAGAAATTATGAAAATCACTTATAGCTACGACCACATTGATTTTAAGATGCCCCATCGAATATTTAGAAAAAACTGATAGCTTCAAGAGCACTTCTTTCATTTCAGATGACATATTAGGAAAATACAAATAACAAATTAGCTAGCTATTTATATAAATTATTCTACTTTTAGCAGAGGCAATGAATTTACCTTGTAACGCTTTGAAACCTTGCAATGGAACTCGTGAACTGCCAGTGACAAACTGCAGTAATCTGGCTCGCATTTCTTCACTGTACGATTCGACGATTTGCCAAAACCATTTTACAACCTGAGTATCGGATGTACAGTGCTGCAAAACGATGACAACAAAAAGTGGTAACCGACAAGTCAAATATCGTACGCAATTTTACTCTTAGGTTACCAAAGCTCACCTTTAACCGAGTATTTTGCTTCCAGTCTTGGATGTCGATCGATACGAGACCGCCGATAATCAGTTCCAATTCTCTTTCGTCGAATGGCTTTAATAATTGTGCCGGTACGATTTCCGTAAATCCTTTGTACAAAGCTAAAAACTGCTGCTCGATGCCGCGCATAAATCTGTAGTTCACGTACAACCTACGAATGCAACCACAAACGGGAAATATTAAGCACTGGTAAAATTTTTCAAATCAGTTGTTTAATTACCAATTACTGTTTTAATAAACGCTACATCCAATGAGCGAACAAAAGATTTTCAGACACGTAGGTAGAGTAAAATTCCAAGAAGGGTAAACTGCAGTTTTTATATGAATTTAAAATTTAGCAAAACAATTTTTTTCACTGCAAATTCTAATTAAAAAATTAAAAAATACTTAAATGAGCTTCCTTTTTCTAAGAATTCAGAAAAAAATTGAAAATGTTATCAAGTGCTAGAATAGGGGAAAACCGTTCATCAATAATGAGATTTCGTTTTATTTTCGAAAATTTAGCAATGGCAGAGAAATAATTTAGTATGATGTAAATTTTGACAATGTTTTAAATCTTACTAAAAAAAAAAAAAAATATTTTTGTAAATTAAAATAATTCTATCAATCATTATTTTTCTGTTTACTCATTTTATCCTTTTACAATAGAGAGTAGATACACGCCAACTGAAATTCGAAGAATACATTTTGTCAAGTTCGATAAATTTGAAGCATTGCCAAATTAGCTAACGAGTAAAAGAAACGGAAAAGTGACCAAACTTTTCTCTACAGTAAAACAATTAGTAAATAAAAATAAAAAAAGTTTTTTCTCAGAATTACTACCAGTATTACCAATAAATACCAAAATATATTCTAACAATTCTATAATTTTATTCAATGTAATTTCTGAGAAGAGGTAAGTAAAATTTTCTCTATAGACTAAATTAGTTGGTTTTACGAAAAAAAAAAAAAAAAAATTAGCTAGAATCTTTGGTTGAAAAAAAAACACGTAGAGGCTGGAGAATATATTTTCGAATACTTACAGATAAAAATGCCAGAATAGAATTCACTATCATAATCTTAGAATGATATTATCCTGAATTTTGTTAGTATTCTAGAAAACTGAACATTTTCATAATCATAAGATTATAAACGTTATACTTCTTTCTTTAAAATTCAAAACTGGAAAAAAGAAGTTCACTAGAAGTAAATAAATTATTATTCACGTCATAATTTCAGAAACGTTTTACAAACGGAGGTTGAACTTTCTTGCTATCAAACTGAGTTTTTTTTAAATTTCAAAATCAATGTAACAGTTCTTTTAAGGCAAAAAAATCGACGAGCATTTTCATAAATTTCGAGACATTTTGAGAAATAGACACGTGTCATTGACGTCGAGAACCCAACCCTTTACCCTCCATCCCCCAACAAACTAGTCTGAAATTTATCGAGAATAAAGAACACTTACTTTACGTATTCTTTCTTATTTTCTTCGGTTACTTGGATATTTTGTCCACCAGCTTTGAGTTCGTGTGCTTTCAGTACACCGAAACTATTCACCTCCACAGCGAACGAAGCGTCAAGCTCTTCGGGTTCGATTTTATTTTCTCTACAAATTCGTAGGTTAAAATGAACCGGACACTTTTTAAAATTACTAATACTTGGAGATTTCATTCAATACTCACAACAGCCACGTTAAACTTCTGTGCAGATCTGGATCGACACCTTCAATGTCGTCTAGTGTAATCGGTTTATTTAGTAACATTTTGTAAAATGGAGTTGTGAAACCACCATCTATATAGTGGCCGTGGAATACTGCAATACCGATTATGCGACCAGCGAAATGGAAATACGATAGATGCTCCTGCAAAGGTGACAAAAAATTACAAATTCCAGCCGACACGAAAGTAGCCTGTCACGATCGTCAAACTTTTACCGGGTTAATGGAGCTATCCGGATTTATTTGAAGGGTGTAATTATCCTCTCTGGAATACTGAAACAGGCCGTATTGGGGATTCAACATTTCACGCGATAACAAGCACAGCCATTCGCGAGCAATGCCACCGTAATCGAGTCCTTCTTCGCCTCTAAATTTCACCATCAGCCTTTTTCTCAAATCTTTAGCTCTCATTTTCATAATTATTCGATACGATTCCTGCGGCGTGAGAATAAATAAAAATAAATCGTTGACGCAAAACGAGACACGCGCGAATGTGAAGAAATTAAACCTAAGTGCAGTAAATTAAATTCTGTCGCATCCTCAACAAGATCTATCAAAATGTTTTTCAGATTTTGTCCATAAAAATGTCCGTAAAAAGGAGAAAAATCAAACAGAACAGAGCTTTCGGCAATACAGAGTTTCCACATCCCGCAATCAATACACTAAAAGTCCTGCCCCCTAATTTTCCGTAATTTCAGAGTTATTTAGGAAAAACCCGTCAAAAATATCATATTTTTCAAAATTATAGACTTATTTGCAATCTTCGTTTTCAGCATTCTTATAGCATAAAATGAGGTTTTTTTTTTTTTAAATTTGATCGAGAACAAAGTTCTACCGAACTTCAGAATCGATCTAGCATAGTTTTCGAGTTGTGGCGGAAAAACGTCGAATTAAACACTTACTGCCCTCCAGGGGAAAGCAGAGAGGACGGGGACGAGACTTTTAACCACAGATTTCTTAGAACACCCCCAACACATTTTACACATACATGTAAAATCTTTTATAACAATTTGTTTTTCCCCTCAACTTTTAAGAATGATTTTCCTTGTCTATAGGTTTTGATCAGTGAAAAGAATGCTTAAGCTATCAATTTTATGACTTCGGTGTCACCTTCAATCAATTCTTACACTGAGCCCATTGAAAAAAATTATCAAATTGAAAATGTTTTGTTTACGTAAAGCATATTTTCCGTAAACCAAAGCATGGCCGGCGTTCATTGTATAACGAGTGTAGCAAATACTACACACAAAAAGATCTAATGTACAGCGAGGCAGCAGGTAAAATTTCAGAAACAGTGAACAGGCGGTTAACCAACTACTCACTCTATACTACGTTTCAAAACAGGTAGGTATTATAAATTTCAGGTGTGCTACGCACTAGAAAATAAAAAGATGCCGGCCCTGAGTCAAAACATGACCAACAACTCAAACTCCAATTTTCCTTACTTTTTTATTTTTGTTGGACAAATTGAAGTCAGCCAAATAAACGAATAGATGAGCATGAAAATCTCCACTGTTCTATTTTTTCACTTTCGAAAGGCTCATTTCAAAAGAAAACAGAATTTTGGTAGCTCTACTCAGCTTCTCCAACTAATGGCTCTTTCAGAAAACTGCTGCGCGAGAATTAAATCTTCTACCTCTATCTTCACCGGAACGAAACGCAGCCTCGAACTAGTGCAAAACTGATACTCACCTCGAAAATCTCGGATCTGGAAACTTCGAATCTGCAGTGACCGCTCTGCGGCTGCAGCACGTTTAGCTCGGCCCTCAGCACCTTCTGCTTGGCCACGAGATCACGACGGTACTTCGGAAGACATTCGCTGTCCGTTTCGATGCTCTGCGGTCCGCTTATCGAGGTCGGCGGCGGCGCAGCGGCGGAAGCACTGGAACTCTGCGGCGAAGAAGCAGCAGTCGTCGGCGTCGACGCAGAAGTGCTGGCCGCAGAACTGGCACCGCTGCCCTCCGGCACGACCGTCGTCGTCGTGGTGGCGCTGGTGCTGCTGCTATTGGTGGCGCTGCTGGGCGTCGACGGAGACGTACAGTTCCCGTTCACGTTCCTCAAGAAGTTGGGCGTTTGCATATTTTTGCGTCTACGAGAATACATAATTCGTCGGATTAGCGTACGCACGTTTGGATTCATACCAACAAAAAAAAAAAAAAAAAAAAAAAAAACAAACAAAAATACGATCGCCTCAATGACAGAGAGCAACAAAACAATTAAGAAAAGGAGAAGAAAAAAACGAGCACTACAACTACTACCGATGCTGTCGAACAAAAACACATAATAAACTGAAACTGTACGTTTATCGAAACTTTCGAAATACCATTAACGATATAGCTGGGCGATCAAAAAAAAAACAAAACAAAAAACAAAAAAAAAGTACACACCGCGAAATGAGCTTGCATATAATTTAAAAATAATCGGAACCTATGCGTCCGTCGTGCGACGAAAAAAAGTATGTACTTACATACAAAAAGTTTTACACACTCACTTGTAGTATAACGATATAATATTAGGCGTTAATCTGGGATCCGTAAATTGTGTTGTTCGATTGTTGTGATCGACGTAGTAAAATCTACCGGTGGCAGTTTGCCGGATTTCCCAACCACTAGGCAGTGGTCCGAGATCTTTGCTGTTCAAATGCGCGATAATATCGCGTGGTATACGCGGATCATGCCAGGTACTCAGCCCCGTGGGTATGTGATAAAAGTAGACCTGGCCTTGTTGGGTAGTTCGCAGTTCTGTAAAACAAAGCGAACAAAAATAATATAATAAATAGAATACACACGCGTAAAATATAACAAATTACAGGTCAACCAGGTAATTGAGGCATACGTGATGTTGTCTATGAATTGGTACCCGAAAATTTAATTTTTGATCTGATGATAGTTTTTGATAGAAGAAAGTTTTGCGATAGCATTTCGCAGAAAAGATCTTCTCAATCGGTTGAAAATTAACTGAGATATGACACGTTGAATTTTTGAATTCAAAAATCCCAGTTTTGATAAAATCAAGTTTAAAGTTTGAATCATAACTTTCACAAATAAATTGTTTTTTTACTTAACAACTGCTGGATTGGTTTTAATGAAATTTTCGCGTTATTATACACACGACACTAAATCTACACTTGCGCATTTTTAAAAAATTAATCAGTTATAGTTTTTATATTAAGACAGTTGAAAGGCTATCAGAATAGAAGAAAATACGTAAGCCCATTTTCGACAAAAGTCGTGTAAAACAAGAGCAATAATATCATTTAGTAGTGGGAAACGTTACCAAAATGTTACCAAAGGAATACATAAAAAGAAATTATGAAAACATGATTTTTTCATTTTTTTTGACCTGACGTTCATTTTTTGTTCGTTTCTCGAAAACTTATTGGCCGACTCGATACATCACATATCATGAAATGGCCGATTTGAGTAAATCATGAAATCTGGTTATTTTTACTTCTACAAATAAGTGACTGCACAGATAACATTTGAAAAAAGTACGTCAAAATATACATAATATAAAGAGTCAAATTTTATTATAATAACATTTTTTTTAATAGATGTAGTGCATCTAGCACTAAAAAAAAAAAAAAAAAAAAACCAAGTTGACTGAAAATGTATAAAAAAGTTTGAATTGTTCTATTATTGGCATCAAAGGTGTCCAAAAAAAATCATCATATTGCATTTGCTACGAAAAACCCTGCTTTTGTAGCGTAAAATATTCAGCAAAAAATAATTTCATAATTTGACTTCATACAAGAAGCAATGCTTTTAGTTTGACCGATCCTCAACAAGCTTTTTCGTGATAATAATTATGAATAGTAATTTTATCAAATACCTGAACAAATTACACAGACACCTTGCCCTGCGACAACAATGCAGTGCTGACTTATCTTTTATTCTACAAATAAAATTAATGAAAAACGATGACTCATACCGTATCCATCAGGCAATCCTTCTAATTGATTTGCAGGACACGCATGCGGATAAAACGTATTTGGCTTAGGACGGCGATTTGGGGGCACACCTCGTCTCCGAGGCTGTTGTATTACTGGTCTGAAAACGTGAAGAAAAATTACTTATGAACACGCATGAAATACAATAAAATACGTATATACTATGTACGCAATAAAAGGAGCTGTTAAACATCAAGTTATTGAGAAAACTGCTCAGTCAATTCGGATGTGCCGAATTATAATGATTTTTACCATTTATTCGTTGAATATTAATTTTTTCCCCCAAACTATTCTACAATAAGTATTAAGAAATTTCGCATTATTATTATTATAAACAAATTTCGAGTGTCCTAGAAAGGAATGAAAAAGAAAAAAAAAAAACGAAAAAAAAGTTGAAACAAAAATAAAAATAATAAAAATATGAAACTGACGACAATGAGAATAATTTATGTTTCATGTGACACGAAAGGTTAAAAAAATAGTACAAAGTACAAACGTAACCAATCCATTAGTTAATTATTTCATATATTATTTAGTGAAAAAATAAAATATATTTACACTACCTATATAAATTTTAGTTCTTTTATTCTTATCTTATCAGCAGTTGGTTTTTCACAGAAACTAACTAGTCGATAAGAACAGTTTTACACGAGAATTTTAAACAGTGACAAAATCCAAGTAAAGAGAGCAATTGGAAAAATCAACGAAAGAGGAAACCCGAGAAAAAAAAGACATTTTTTTTACAAAATGAACGGCTAAAACTACAAAACTATTTTTCTAGAAAAAATTGCCAACATTCTTCTGGATTGAAAGGTGAAAATTATTATTACAAATTTCAATATTAACAGACGGACCATAAAATAAAAAGTATAAATTTTTTTCAAAATACCTCATTTTCTTCCATTTTTGTTTTAGTGAAATGATTAGATGGCAAATCAAGTCACTAGTGAGAATGTTACAGAGAGCAATCAAAAGTATCTAAATCAATTTTATCATAAAAATACAAAGTGTACAATTATTTGTCAAATACAAAAAATTTTTTATTAGAAAACGTTCAAAATTTTCTATAATAATCCTCATCTTGAAAATTAGTTTAAAAATTTGTTCCTTTTTTTTTTCTTATGACGAACAGAAATATTATGAAATTAATTCCCCTCCAACTTCTCCACAAAACCTCAGTGGCAAAAAGAAAGAATATTTTTGTGAAATCGAATTAAGGTTAAGTATGCTTTCGCAGACGATCATCTGAACGGGGGAGATATTTTCATCCATCAATATAACAAATCGAAAGACAACTACATATTTTCAAAGTAATAAAATTTTCAATATCTATTAGGGTTCTTCAGTTATTTCCGATAAGACAAAATAAATTTTAATAAAAGGTACGTATATTTATTTAAGTACATACCTTTATTGGGTTTCTTTGATATCGACTTTATTTTTATAATTCACAGAAACGCAAAGGTACTTGAACAGAGATAACATCCTAACGAAAATTAAATTCTCCAATATATAGAATAAATCGAGTGAACTTCCGGCATTCAATTTCGAATATTCTCATTGAAGCCGAAAAACTTCAAAGCAAATGGAATACGCGTCAGAAGAACTGCAGATATGGATGAGCTCCATTTAAACCAATCTTAAGCTACGATATCAATTTAAAAATCCCCCACCAAAGTGAAGACGTTCGCCATCTATAATTTCAAAAATGTTTAATTTCATGCGTACTTTCATCAATATTATACGCAAATCGAGTTCTTCAAAAATACATAACACATTTTAGAATAGGAATCTTTTTTATCCTATGAGAAAGAAAAAAAAATCAGAATCTTATAAGAATTAAAGAAAAACAACACTTTCTATCTAAAATACTTGATCCTCATCATTGAAAGTACCATAATAAGAAAAAACTGGTTTCTCAAAGTAAACAGAATTGTTGATACGAATTTAGGTTGAAACTTAAATTTTTATAATTTTCAAGCTAACAGAATCCATGCACTATACTACTGACAAATACTGATAGCATTCTCAGAAAGTGAAGAGTAAAAACATTTTTCAACCGTTAATTAATTATCGTAGTTCAACTGTAATCTACCTTTTTTCCTTAAACTGACATTCTGTTTATTTTATGCGTGATGTTGTTGGAGAATTATACATATATGGCATAATATGAAAGCTAAATAAAAAATACGAATAATGGACATTTTCAATTAGGTGAAGAGTTCAGTTCGTGAAAAAGCGAAAGAAAAAAAATGGGTCGATTCAAGTGATGCAATTTTTTTTTTTTTTGATTGATTGATTGATTTAATGCAAAGCTTATCGATATGAACAAATAGGTAGAGTTTAGTGATTATTTCAATTATTTATTTCATTTTTTTTTTTTTTCCAATAAATCTATGGCAAGTTTTCAAAAAAATAGCAAAGACAAAATTGACTTTCAAAAATTACTGCAAAATGATTACTTTGGACAAATATAATTATTCCCAATTCATCAATTTATCTCAATCATATTTTCGTTACCAGAAAAAAGAATTTCACTGATTTGGTAATTAAATAATTTTATGGTAATGCGTGAGTAACGCATGCACCAGAATCTATACGTACAGGGAAAAAATTGATGAAAATATTATCATACTAAGACCATATTTTGCCAATTTGAAAATAATACATTTTCCAACAGAAAAATTATTTTCATATTATTTTGTTAGATAAAATAATAAGCTGATATTTAGGTTTATGATAAACAAATTCAACCGACAAGCAGATATCATTTTTTGTGAGCACTTCCTCATTAGTAATTGACAGCTAACAAAGTCGATGTTTCTTTCTCTTTAACTTCTCAAACAAATTATTCTATTCGGTTTTCCTTTGTGTTATTTATGGAATACATAAGCTGATTTCATTCAAAATTACTGCGAAGTGGTTAATATTCACATGTAAATTAGCAATTTAAAAGATGATAATGCGATACTAATTAGCATGACAATCCAAACATTATGTTTTAATGTTTTACAGAAACTTTTATTCACATTATCAACTCTTATAATTACAAGGTTCTTTTGATAAATATTGGACCCGAAAAATTGTAAGTCTTCAGTCAAAATCATCACTTTTGAGATATTCACGGTTGATGTTCTTGTGCTGTTATGGTTTTCACTTCAAATACAATGAACGATTATTTTGCAAAATTGAGTTTATATGATGAAACTGCAGTGTTGTTCCTTGACGTGTCAAATAACTTTTTTGACATTTCATGTCAAAAAACGTCAAACAAATTATGTCAAAAAAGGTCAGATAATAATTTTATTGTGAAAACTGAATTTATTGTTATCATCATGAGTTTTGTAATACATCGAGTTTGTTTGGTTTGGTTTTGGATGATTCATTTTCATTTTAAACTTTGAATTATTTTAGTCAGAAGGCCCAACAACCAAACTCCAAATAAAAAATAAAAAATTGATTTCGATGCTAAGCTCACATGGAGAATATCTTGATTTTATTGATCAAATTAATGACTACAAAGTACTTTAATTATTGTTTACATTTCCTTCGCTTCAATGTTAATCAGTAAAAAGAAAAACAAACAAGACATATTATCAATTTCTATTAAGAATCAACTTCTAAATCCAAATCTTAAAGTCTTGCAGGCACATTTATTTAAATTTCAAATTTCATTTTTATTATTTTCAAAGCCAACTGCTGTCAGAAGAAAATTAGAAAATGTAGAATTGAGAGAATATTATTCGAAGACCACATAATAATCTTTCTTACGTTAGAATTTACAAAATAAACCAAAAAAGTTTTTCTTTGCCCTGAGATAGATAAAGCATATAAAATCTGCAATTTTCAATAAATAATCGAGCAATAATTAAGGAATTCCTAAGTTTTTCCTGTTGTCTTTTTTGATAATTTTTTGACGTGAAATAATGTCAAAAAACTGTCAAATAATTAATTTTTTGACGTGTGTTATTTTACGTAATTTTACCAGTAAAATTACAGTAAAATAACTTGACTTATTTGACGGAACAACACTGGATGAAAGTATATCATTATTCATTTGGTAAACTACTTCAAAGTCGATATCTCTGTATTACAAAATTTGCACTAAGGTCCCTCTGATTCGGAAATCCAGCTTGTGACTTGAACTTTTTTGTGGCACGCATAGTTATTTGACCAACGTCTAGAGGGCAATTAATAGGGCATAGTGAAACGGTTCAGGGTGGTGAACCTACGTACAGAGGTAATTCAACACGAAAATATACTCGTATTCAATAATTCATTTTTATGTTAACATATTTACTGCCGTCGCAGCGCAGGTAGAGCACAAATACCTGTACCTTTCCACCATTTTGACCAACAAAATTTCTTATAACTAGGTAACCGTCAAATAATACAATTTTTCAAAACAGACGTGAAAAATGAATAACTTCGAAAAGGAGCTTCAACTCGCTCACTTATTTGCAACTTGTGTGTTAGCTTACACATTTCGATAAGATAATTAAGTGTAAAAAAAAAGTATGTACCTGGAATTAGTTGTCGTACTAGAGGTGGAAGAAGTAACCGCGGAGCTCGGCGTACTTTGGTTATTATTACTTTTTTTGGCATCGCTACTACTATTTACATTATTGGTGACAATTTCACAGCTATTAACATTATTATTGTCGTCGTTACTGTTTCCTGTGGTGCAGGTAGACGACGATGTAGAAATCGTAGGAAAGGCAGTGAGAGTTTTGGATGCGTCGCCGGCGCCACCAGCAATGCTGGACGCAGGTGCATCCTTGAACGGGGACGAATTGCACACCGGCGATCCACCCACTTTATCATCGGCGACGTTCGCCACCGAATTAGAAGGTGTACCGCAGTCAGGACCTGGTAACGAGTAAACGGATCTGCAAACAAAAATTTTTTTCCCCTTAATATTACACATCCGATGAATTCATTTTCGAGCATTAGTCGTAGTATTAGAGATTTTATTTTTTAATGGAAATTAATGACACTCGTTTGCTCCACAATTAATTAATCCTGTCACAAAATTCGGGGTAAACAAAACGCCCAAATACAAAACGGCTTACGTTCACTATCAGAATTGGCAACGCCATTATGTGTAAAAAAAAAAAATTCACTTTTTTTCGAGTGAGGTGAAAGCTCGAAATTATTTTTATCCCTCGACATCGATAAAGAATTAAAAATATTATCAACGACGGCAAAAGTGGTAGAAGGTACTTGAAAACGGTCAAAAAAATGGAGCAAACAAGAATTTTGACGGATGAAAATGATTATTACCGGCTGACTGTTTGCACAAATTCTTTTAAAAGACGAGTTTAAAAGGATTATGAAAAGAAATAAAATAAACTTCAAGAAAACAACGTCATCTTCAACCAGAAGAATAATTTCCAAGTAAAAAAATTGTAGATAGGTACTCTTCTTTTAACGCGAAATTTCTTTGTGTAACATCTCAAGGAATAATTCACTGTGTTTACTATTCTTAACTCTCCATTATTTAACGTTGTTTATAGCCACGAAATTTTGCAAAGTAGGTCGACGACTATCACAAAATTCGCGTCTCCGCAAAGCTGACTCGATCCAATAAACACAAGTCTCTCAGGAAACAAAATCCAATTCAATAAGGTAAAATAATTGCTTCGAATTTTCAAGAATTCGGTGCCATTATATTCTTCCTTTGAGAGCAACTTAAATTTTTTTGACCTTTGGGTTAGTATAAATTTGAAAAATATATTCAAAGATTAACCAATCCGAAATTTTCCTATGCGATGAAAATATTCGAGCCCACTATTGCTCGATGTTCCCACACAGAAATATAAAAAATTGAACAGCAATAATGCTTACTCCCGGTTTTTTCTCATCGTAATCTTTCAAAAAAAAAAAAAAGTTCACAACAATTACGTCCCCTATGTCCCTGAAACAAGTATCATAAAGTTCAACCGTATTTACCTATTATTAGGACGGACCCACTGTGTGGTTTTCGTATTGTGATTCACGTAGTACAGGCGACCAGCCCCAGTGCGACGTTCCTCCCATCCTTCAGGCAGCACATCCGGGCAGCTGATGTCGCCCAGGGGGTCAGCCACAGCAGTATGTCCCACATTTGCACTGCTGCCGTTCCCCATCTCACGAGATAAAAGTGAAACGACGATCTGTCCCTTCACCGGCTCCGGATCGTCAGCATTTGCTTTGCACAAATCCAAACGTTGATCTGGAAATAAAAAATTGAACCCAAACACTCGTTTACAAAGGACCCATGCGTGCGATTAAAGCTTTCGACAAGTAAATCATAATATTAAAATTCGATTACGTACATCCGGTATCCTTTAGCTTCTGAATGGTGCCATTTAGAATACGGACGCAGCCCAAAAAGCCACCACCTTGCTTCTTTTGCACTTTTTTGTGGTTCCATATGCTGATGGTAATACCATCTCCTTTTCCGATGTATCTGCGCGCAAAAGAAAAATGAAACGATAAATTATTTCAAATTTAGGTACATTAAAATATTTTCAAAAAAGAAACAAGCACCAGTTGGATGGAGCGATTAATAATGGCAATGTGGCGTGTACAAGTGGGAAGCCAGTGGAGAGGTCAAATAATAACGTACAGAAAGAAGGTTCAGCACGAATAAGAGTTTGACGACAATTGGTTTAATTTTAATACAGAATTGGTCAGTAGGGTATGGTACTATAACCATGAATTCTTTGCAATTAAACGTTTGAAAAAATAATAATCATAAAATATAAAAAGAACGACTCAATAGAATTCAGTCTATGGTATTTTAATGAGAGCTTGAAAAAAGTTTACTCTCATGCCGATACAATTTCAGCAGCAAAAAAATAGGTATAATAAAATTAAATAAAATATTCTCTTCTGTAGTCATATCGCTTCCATCATACAGGGTGTACAATAAGAAAAACAGATTATCGACTGGTTTTCGACAAATGAAAAAGCTACGACAAATTTCACCAAACCTTCGGTACAAATTCTCCACCAATATTAGAACACTAAAATTTTCTTTGCAGATTCTCTCGTTTGAAGGTAAAATTGATACCGTAGCTTTTAAAACTTCCTTTAATTACGAAGGCCGCCCACAAAGGAAGGTCTCCGATTGAAGTCGTAATTTTTTAATCGTCATTTTACTGCTTTAAGACACCACGAGCGGAAAAATCAATAATTATTGCAAATTATTATAAAATAAATTTTATTCGAAAGCGACCATTTAAAAGTCGTCTGCAATGCGAAGCCTTTTTTTCTTTGCTTTTTCTTTTGTTCGCAGAAAATGTTTCAACATTAATGAAGGTTACTCGTCGTAGCCTTTCGTTTGTCAGAATGAAAATATGCTTCTTTTTTTTTGCGCAGAATGCATGAAAAAGGTTTGAATAAAAGGAAAAAAAATTAACGCGACGATGTCATAGCATAAAATAGCTAAAGAGCAAGGCAATAAATGGCAAAAAAAAAAAAAGTTGAAAAAAATTCATACCTCGAACTGCGTAGATTTTCAAAATTCTCCAAGGACAACAGAGAATGTTGATCTGTCGCCATTCGATTTTTAACTACTAGCTTCAACATTCGTTGAATTTCTTTTTACATAAATAATTAAAATCAATTTTCGTCGAGTATATATTGTCTCAAAATAAGATACCTCAGATATCTGATAGAATGTCTGCTCGAATCGAACTATATACCCACAATAATGAAGCACCTTCCGATTTAAAATTGCTCAAAGTTTCTACTCTATTTTTGTTGTTCTACAGTTGTCAAAATGATAAATAAATGGCCTAAATAAACGAAGAAGAAAAACCAGTATAAAACGTAAATTACACACGTAATTTCCCGGCGTTAGCGTAATAAAATAAACAGAAAAGAGTATAACGAAAATGGTACACCAGCTCTGCTGCAACTGCACGCAGAATGGAAAGGTAGGATTTTGTTTAAGGTTTATGTAATTTTTAATGGTGAAAGCGATACGACAACATCTATAGTACGAACAATTTTCCGACAATGTACCTGTACAGAAAAAATATACCTACATTATATACAGGTATAAATAAAATATAACGCATTTGCTTTGTTTTTTTTTTTTCGTTTTTGTTTTTTCTTTTCAGCAGATTTTTTTATAACTCTTTTTCTTCCACACTTTACTGCTCCTCTAATGAAATCGGCCGTATGACTAATTACTCCAAAAATTACAACCATGAAAAAAAAAAAAAGTAAAGAAGAGGGGACTTCAACGCTCGAACTATTTTTTTTCCCTACTGTATTTTAAATTTAATTCGTCTAAAATCAAGACATTTGCACTGACGCCAAGATACGAGACATTGCGGGTGAATAAGTGCGTTAATATGAAGGAAAAGAATAAAATAAATAATAACTGCCGGATGGTAAACGTATTTTTGCTTTGAAGAAAGGGAAATCATAATTGAAATAAAAACCTCAAACCAAAACCAATTCTTTATCAGCCGATACAAACTCCCCGATGGTGAAATATTTCAAAGACTTTGCTCAGCAATAATAACATTTTTTTTTGCATTTTCCTTCACAGTAAATCGCGGAGAGGCCATGGAGAGGCAGATGAGGGAAATTCCCCCTTCTTAATACTGAATATCTTTGATAGCATAAAGATAAGACGAAATCTGCTGAAGTAATTTAACCATTGCATAGCAGTCTTTAAAAATTAGGCTTTACGCCTCTTGATGGTAAAGTGCAAGGCAAAATGGTCAATATTAACGTGAAATTATATTTCATACAACCTTAAAGAATGAATTGCAATTCACAATCAACCACGTGTCTGTGCAATTCAAAAAACAAAATGTAGCTGGTCATTTTGCACACCCTGTAGTGGCGATTATATTATGAGAGAACACTTATTATAGGGCGACCAAAAAGTCCTGCAACGTAAAAGAAAATTCAGGATACAAAGACCTTTCACAATGTTATCACCTCACTAAATTTCAGCTCATTCGACAGCACACTATTTTTCTGAAACAGCAACCTTGAGGATATTCGCGTTCCAGGATTTTTAGGTCACCTGATAAATATTATGAAAAATTGTATTCTGGTCAAAGGTGTCAATCGTAATGATTTTTACTATGGTTATCAATTAATACCGGTCACTACTTGAAAACTGGTGGCACAGATAGTAAGTACTGCGGAATATACTGAACTCTGATTCACTTAAATCCGACTCTTCAATTTTTTTTTTTGTTAACGAAGGTCAGCGAAGGTCTATCTCGAATTCTGGATTGACATAATTATTTCATTTACTACTTTCCGATTTTCCATCTTCCATAAATTTCCTTCGTGGACATGCGACCTTTGCAGTGGATCATTTCAAGAAAAAGTTAACGATATGGACAAAAAATTAGGAGCGATCACCGATCACCGAACAGACCAACAAACAAACTGAATTGGTGAATTTTCAAAACACATTAATAACTTCACAGCCACACATTCGAACATGACATTAAGAATTTTGACAACGATAATAAATTCGAGCTAATTTACACACATTAAAGATAATAAAAACACCGACTAACTCGTTCGATGCAGTTAATTACGTCGAATCGCTGAATAGGTGAAAAAATATTGAAGCGATTATGACTACATACTTTTCAGCAGACAGTACATTAGAAGCGTTCAGGAGACATGACTCGTCGCTTTTATGAAATCGGTTTTACGAATCAATAATACTCTATATTCTCAATGTAAATTAATCAATAAGGACTTGACCATCAGCCTTCTAAAATATTTTGATAAAACTATTCGCATTGTAATTTTTCATTTTGCTGGAAGAAATTTCAGGTGTCACTTGAGACTGGAGAGCATGTCATGATTTCATAAAGTCATCATATCTATATACTTTTTGTGTGTGATAATTCACGAAATTTTCAGGTTATACAATAAGCCACTGATTTAGGCGACCCCAACTTTTCGAAGATCAACATCATCCAGATGTAAAATTAATTTAAAATAATATGAGAAAAATTAATTCGCAATTTTGGCATAAGTTCAAAGAAAATGTGAAATGAGTAACTAGCCATCGCAATTTCTTTCTTGCATTCCACGAATATTTATATAATTTAAACGTCGAGGAAATTAATTTAACGACAAAAATACCTATCTATAGTCGCATTTATCGACATTAAAAAAGTAATGAAGCTGAAAATATTTTGTAACCATTTCGATAGGTCGAGACCGTCGAGAGTAACTGAAATGGATAAAACAAAAAAAAAAAACAATAACGAGGAGAGAAGAGGAAAATTTACTTCACCGCATTATGCTCCGACTATTGGCTTGATACTGGCTAGAAGAATGTACATAAATCAACTTCGAGTATTAAAAAAGTAGGAAAAAAATTCGATTCATATATAAGCAGCTATAGATGCTTGTCTACGAAAACAAACAAAACGCAGCTCATATTACGTACATACAAATCCTCAATCATTTCAAGATAGTTCAACACTACAAAATACTGTAGGCGGCTATAAAATTATATTTCTTCAGCAATTAAAATTTTTATTCCATTTTTTTGGAAATAACTTGGAAATTTTTTTAATCTGATTAATGCTATAATTTAACATAGACAAATCAAGAAAATAAATAATAAGCTTTTTCTTTACCTAAAAATTCATACTTACACCTAATTTATTTTTCATTTTTTTTTTTTTTTAATTCTACGAGTATCAAGCTGGGTAGTTTGTTTTTTCTTTATACGAGTAGAAATTTCATTTGGTAGTACCTTGAAAGCTTCTGATACGTAAAGAAAGTTCAAAATGGAAAAGACGCAAGTTTGTAAAACGCATTAAATATGCATATGATTCAATAAGGTAAGAAAAAATAATAGTGTAAGGATAGAAATGAACTTGAAAATCAATAAACTCATCGACCGTTAACACTTGTTTCTTATTTTCTTTTCCGTTTTCCATTAAAATTTCCAAGGGCTACGATTGTTTCACAGAACCTCCATAAAATCTTAATAACAACCGGCAGTACTTTTCACATATGTACTACAGCTACAAAATTGTTTTTCCTTTACATGGTCACAAGAAGTTACACCGGCTAAATTATAAAATTTATTCCAAATTTTCAAAAATTTTTTTTTACTTTCTTTGTCTGGCACGAATACATGATCACATAACACATTATCTCAGAAATGACAAAAAATTTTGATAAAGCTGGAAATCGAACGAAGAAATACCTTGAGAATATTAAAATGGCAACGGGGGAAGTTCGGGAAACCAAATCGTAAAAATTTCGGTATTCATCGGTTTAATCAAATAAGAAAGTTTTCATAATCTTCAACTTTTTGTCCCTGATGAAATTATGCGTCGTCATATAATATAAATTGTTTTTCTTCTAGAAATTTTCTCCCGTAATTTTAAATTCTCAAGCAGGGCTTCAACCGAGAAATGCAAATGAAAAATCACAACTTTCAAGACCGCGTGTTTCCAAGTCGGACTAATTAGGGAACCGTGTAGGCGGGCGGGGGGGGGGTCCTTCTTCAATTTTCACGACGCTTACATTTTTTAAACGAAAAATTTTGAATTTTTTGACATGCATAATTATGCGTACCTATTATGCAACTTTTAAAAATCATGACTTTTCATATCTGGTAAACCCCTCGTAAAAACACCAAGTAAGTTTCAAGGACGTTTAAGCTAATTTCTGCATCAATTGTTGAAGATTTGCTTACAAGTTCCCGGTGTCATAATTACTCATAAGAAAAAAAATCTCATTCACCAGTAGCACTAAACCAATAATTGCACGTTTTAAAACATGCACTTCGTTATGTTGCACCACACATTTCTTCGAACAGGTAATTCCTTAATTTATGTTAATTTTTATGTCATTCAAAAAAGCGACAGAAAAACACTGCATTTTTTGTAAAACAGAAAATAGTTTTAATGGGCATTATGACGACTGAAATCTGTCGACTGCAGCATATAACTGACATATTTTAAATGTTATTAAGAGTGCATCTGTGCGGTAAAGTGAATTTTAAATAAAGTTTTAATGAGCTCAGACTCGTTATCTATGCAATTTAAATCGAGTAAACGAGGCAGCCGAGAAAAATTATTTCATTGGTATTGTATTTAATGAATATTTTATTCTGTACGAAAATGAAGTTACTTAAGAAGACTAAATTTAGCATAAAAAAGATACTTTCACAAAAAATCAAAATGTGTCTGTTTAACCAACCATCGATTAGAAAAGAATTGACATTTGCGCAAGAGACGATGATGCGAAAAAATTAACTTCTCATATAAGTATTACGCATATTCAATATTCATGAAGAATGCACTTTTTTTCTCTCTCTTTTTTTAAATGAATTTTGATAGATTTATGACAAGATATTAGTCATCATATTATTACGAGAGCTAGACAACACAAAAACACTTTCAAGTTCCACGTAGCAGGCTCATATCTGTGTTTGATAAGACCGGGAACTTTCAGTTTGTCAACATATTAGAGCAAATAGATGCGATGTCCATTTCTCATAATTTAGGAAGGAAGTGAAAAAACTTATTTTGTGTATCATCTCAAGGTAGCTTACAATATACTTGTTAGCAAGGATCTCACAATTTATCATCTTCATTTGAGTCGACGAGAAGCAGGTTTTCAGAGTGAAAAGCTGCTAAAAACAGTACTGTCATAACTATTCAGAGCATACCGCGTTCTTCTTCTACTTCACTCACAACACATCCAATTTTCAAATAAAGTCCAAATGACTAAAGCTTCGAAGCCAAAAAATAATTAGCAAATAATTCAAAAACGAAATATAAAATAATTTATAAATAAAAGGTAATACGTACAGATCATAATGCTGGTTCCACTTTGGATCTAAGGTCCCCTTACAAATGTCCGTACTATGACACTGCCCTGACCCATCAACGCTTATTTTTGCAAACGGATCCGGAAGCTCTACAAAATGAAAAGGTTTTGTAAGCAAAGCGAAAATTCGGAAAACATAAAAACAGCAACAAAAAAAAACTTGAAATAAAAGATAAAATGATGAAAGTACAAAAATAATGATAAAATATAATAAAATATCATAAATGAAACGAAAAAATAATAAAACTACTGCAAAATAAGGCGACCGAATTAAAACAAACAGCCTGACCTATTTTTTCGAGTATAGAATAATACTCAACTAATCAACTTGGTGTGAGAATAAATCCTGATCTTGAGAATGCCCGCATGGGATTAATATTTTGAGCAACAATCTCGTTTCGATTTTTTGAGTCAGTTTGAGGACAAGTAAGAAGAAAAGTTCCAAAAAAGCTAAAATTCACATACTGCATTTGATAATTCTAATCAATTTTCAAAACTTTTACACTCACACATGAGAAGAATCGAAAATAAACCCCATTCAAAGTAGTTTTTTTAGTCCATGGTTCAACAATAAAGCATTGTGTAGCGTAAACATAGTAGCCATAAAAAATGAATCTGTCTTCAATTAGAAGATGCGCATCATTTCAATTTTCTCAGGCATTGCCAAGAAGAACCATAATAGAGCAAGTGACTGACAGTGACGTGTCACTGAAAAAAGAAGCCTAAGGTTAAGAGCTTTTTTTAGCAGGAAAGCAACTCATATACCAAACAAGGTGAAGTATGAGAATATTTATAGGGTGGGACCTGCTGCATAATTTCTTTATAGTATGTAGTTTAACTCTAGTAGCAAATTGTCTTCGCGATTAATTTTCGGGGAAAAAGGGGCTGGCTAAAGGGGAATTTCAATTTTCGGGAAAAAAGGGGCTGGCTTGAGAGGATTTTCAATTTTTGGGAAAAAAGGGTTGGCTAAAGGGGAATTTTATTTTTCAGGGAAAAAAGGGGCTAGCTGAAATGGAATTTCAATTTTCGGGAAAAAAGAGGTTGGCTAAAAAGGGGAATTTCATTTTCTGGAAAAAAGGGGCTGCGGCTAAATACTTGCTCCAGCCAAAAAGCATCTTCAAAGAGTGAAGCTCGAGAGTACAGGGGACTCAGAAACTGTTGATACCCTGATTAGCCCTTCCTACATAAGGAAACGAGAAATATAGGCCATTCTGGACGCAAAATTTGGTTTCAAGGCGAGTAAACCACACGAGTACATGTACTGTACCTTCATTTATAAGGAAACAAAATCACAAGAAATGATACGATCGACTGAATAAGTGAATGAAGCACACTTCGCAATGGTCAGGGATACGAAACCATTTCGAAGCGCAGTAGTGCACAGTATTACTATTACTGCAATGTAGCGTTTCCTACAAGGACAATAAACATTAAACCAAATCAACCATGCAGAACAATGTGAGAAAAAAAAATTCGCTCATATAATATACCAGAGTTTCAACGTAATTCTAATAAAAATCTGTAATTTATTTTGTATAGACAAAACGACACGAGGCACAAACAGGTATTTCCATGATCACAAACTATCAGTCATTCCACCTCAAAAGCAGCGCAATATTTTCTAGAAAATTTGTACTTACACAAATATCAATACTTACGGGTACCTATGACAAGAATTTGTAAGTTATTTTTTTAAAGAGAATCTAACCATCCGTCACAAATTTTTTAGCTAAAGGATTTAGAAGTAACCGAATAGTTGACTCAATCAGGAAAATCATTTTATTGGCTCATACGCGAACTAAGAAAATGGACATGAATTCCTATTTGAAAATAAATAATAGAATAATTTTCAAATCAAACAATCGCAATCAGTATTTCTATTGAAAAACAAAACCTGTGAGGTCCAACTTGAAGTCCACCTGGGGTCTAGGAGACCTCATTAATTTTTCCGGCTCTCATACGAACGCCACGGGGAAGAGAGTTGGGATGGAACTAATGGAGAAATACGTATAATAGGGTCCAGTTATTACTTTTTTTTACGTCAGTACCATAGCTGGCAATTTCGCCTCATTTTGCAGATATTACACATTGAATATTGTTGCCAGTCAGACCAACTGCAATTAAACATCAATAGTAGAATTAATGTATACATAAAATAATTATTATATCGATTTTTCGCAACTTTTTTCCTCTTTTCCCACAGTTTTTCTACTTCCTTAAAATTTTTATTTTATAAATATTTTATATTTTACTATAAGACAGGAGAATGGCTGTCAATAGTTTGTTGCCAAGTTTCATAGTACACCATTTGAACTGCATAATACAGTTAGAAGGTGGGGATAGAGACAAAGTGCACGATCACCACGTTCATTCAATTTCATTCCATCTAATTTTCGTCGAAGACAACCGAAGTAAATGAAAATAAAACGAAAAGTGAAGAAGAAACTGGTCGACAGAAACCCCACTTCCCCAATCGAAACGAATAGTACGTTGAAAACGAAATAATAATATATAGGCTATAGGTACGGGAAAATGATTGGCATCTGCAAAATAATGACTATTCATTCTATCATTCGGGGGAAAAAAAATGCAAGTACAAGATCAACACACATAGGTACATTTTTTATGACCACTCCAAAACTGATACCTATACTATTTTCGTACGATGCCAGAGGGAGATGAAGTTGTTTGGTGAACTTACTACAAACACTAGAACTAATGTACTCGTAACTATCTTTCGTAATAAAAAAACAAGTTTTCAAATCAGCAACAAAACGACTAGCTATACTTTTTTCTTTTATTTTATTTTTCTTTGTATGCTTTTTCTCCCCATTTTCAGTCTCGGCTATAAACCAAAAAAATATACCAAGAAAAAACTTGGTTCAAAGCATCAGAACCAAATAAAAAGTGAAAAGTGGAAAAAAATTATTTATTTCATTCCACTTCCAGCATATTAAACCAGCGAATCGAAAACCTGCTTTTCCAGCAGGGCTTGCTACGCTAGATTTTTTTGGGGGGAGGGGGGCGAGGAGGAGGAAGAGTATAGACAGATACGTCGAGATTTAAAAAAAAAAAACATTATCTGTTCATTTGATTGACCGATTAGATCAAACAGTCGAGAAAGAACTGAATTGAATTATGAAAATACAATTTTTACTCGTCACCACGTACATTGATCGTTTATAAAAATTAATACAAAAATACCGATACGATGGCGGGGGAAGGGAATATAAAAATTCAAGTTACCAGTAAATTTTGAATTTTACAACAAAAGTTGATAATCACGATTAATATCGTATTACTAGGAGTATTTTTGAGGGTACTAAAGGAAATCTGATTTCAGTTAATAAATAAAATATACCGCGTAGCTTAGCGGAGTAGTTGATAAATATGACTAGATAAGGACAGGGATGATAAACATAAATATAAAATACAAAAATTAGGGGTGTGACAACGTAAAATATCGATGATTTTGTTTCAATTATTCGTACCAACGTCGTGGAAAGAAGCAACTTCAAACAGGTTTCGTGCCAAAACCTTTAGGTACACGAGAACACCCCTCCCCAGTCCCCCCTCCCGAGTGAAGCAGCCTTGTCTCACGAATGAAATAAGAATGCGTCTAATGTTCTTCATTTCATCTATATAGCAGCTCATTATTATTTTTGCAATATCTGCGTATCGGTATAAACTTTTCACGGATAACTGCCTTCATAAAAAAAAATAAAAGCGAAAAGAAAAACAAATTGCAGAATAGATATCCTCTTAACGACACACAGCATACAAAATTGCCAATTGCGAAAATTTAAAAACACGCGAAATCAATAAGAATAAAATTTCATATCCAAACATAAAATAAGCTGAAGCAAAAAAATAAATGAATACGAGTTATACGTATAACGTGATATGCAAAGTTCAGCCAGCAATCTAAACTCAAGCTCACAAAATGATTTTCAAAATTTACATTTTTCAAAGTGATACTCACGATCCGGGATTCGGTGCAAAATAGTTGATTCTTAGAGGTATATCATCCAATAATGATATTGGACGCAGTTTTCGTGACTATTTTTATTTATTTTCAACACAAAAAACACTTTAACACAGAATCACTACCTCAATGTGCACACAAATATAAAGGTGCACGGCTATCTAATTTGCTTCAACTTTACCAGGCTACTGTTAGCCTCTACAAGAAAATAGTATATTTCATAACAAGTGAGAAAAGCAAGCTATTTCATACAATTGTGAGTAAATTGTTGCACGAGCCTGCTTAACGAGCGAGTTATGAACTACAGGTATATTTTTACCTCAACACATGCTTTACGAACGAGTTGAAATTAGCAATAAGGTGCAATCGACGAGTATCATTCTTCATTACTGAAGAAATAAGTGAAAAATTTTTCTGCACCAGTGCGGAAAAATTATCGAGCACAAAGTCCGACAAAAAAAATTAAAAAAACATGCCAGTTTCTGCAAAGTAAAGAAGAAAATAAGTGCAAAAATTAACGAGAAAAATGCTATTTTGTGTACTGAAAACTGGCATGTTTTCCCCCATTTTACGAACATGTGTTGCGAATAAGTACAAAATAATATTTTTACAGTCATTTGGATGGTCAAACGTTCTAAGACGCTTTCGCTACGACTATTTCATAAATTCAACGTCAATATTAATGATAAATGATTCATTTATGAGGACGGCAACCGATTACTTAGCATTTTATGCGATTTTCTTCAACATTTTATACAGAACGCGTGCACTGGGTCTTCTCTTCTCTCCTCGATACAGCAGCATTGACATTTCTCACATATATGGACGGTATTTCAATTGAAAAAACATCTTTCTATTTCGAATAAATTACAAAAATATGACGTCGGTCCGTCATTTTGATTCGATTTATTCGAATTATGAAAATGAAAGGCCGCGGGAGAAGCGAAGAGACGCGTAGAAAGGAAAATCCAACATCTTGTTTGTTGGACAATACAGAGTAAAAGAAAATCAGCACACATAAACTGATCAATTGGCTCTTAATAAAGGTGATTTTAAATGGCTCAGAGAAAGCAGATGACATCGGGTACGTATGAAGAATGAGGAACAGTTAGTCATATGTACTGACCATATAAAAAATGGTAAAGTAAAAGACAGACGACACACGAAAATACGGCCAGCCTAGCATAAAATCCGAAAGTCAAAACACAGTACATAGGAAATATCTGCGTCGAGGAAAAACGTAGTTAAAATTAATTGAACACGACCAACGAAATCATGGTCAAAGTAATGAAATATTACGAAAAATAAAAACAACAACCGTTCTTACCACGCGTAGAAACAAAAGAAAACTCAAAACGTTTTTTGCATGAGTTATCAAATAAATTACATAAGAAACTTAGAAATTAGCAGCGACGAAGGAGACGGGGAAAAAAAGTGGCACCAGTAAAAAATCACTATCGATCATATACAGTAAATCCCCAGATAGTAGATTTACTCACTTATTACTTTTTAAGTGGCTTCGGGCAAACGGGGTATTCAGAAATTCACATAAATGGTCCCATGACTCCCAAGGGAAAAAAAGTCGATCTTTATTATATTAGGAATGAAGAATGGAGATGAACATAATAATTTGAGCTTATAATTAGAATTTTACGTTTGTAACTTATTTTGAGAACATTATGAGCTCATGTACCGATCTCATTGATTTTCAGTTTTTCAACTATCTAGTAAATTCAATCCGTCAGAGATAAACATTGAAGCCCTCCACTAAACAGAGAAATTTAAAACAGCATCAACATTACTCGCAGTAATGCAAGTTGAATGAGTGAGTCACTAAATTTACTTCTTACTATAAGAGCGAGCGCTTTGGTCACAAAATGGAGTGAAGCTAGAGGGGCTTAACTTCTCGGGCAGTGGTTGTTTTTTGTGTCCAAATATCCATTTACACCCTAATAGCATTATATGCCATCAAAGTCCACAAATCCACCCAAACTATGAAACCATAATCAGAGGAAAAAAACATGACATATGAAGTTGTGGTTTTGTTTAGAGTAAAAATACGCGTTTATAAGATGGAAAATAAATCTTTTTGGGTAAAGTTGAATCTATGTGTATTGTACTTTCAACAGGTGCAGTCGACGTACAAAATTTTATGGGATTTAAAATGGTTGCAATTAGCGGTTCATTCTCTCACAAAATCAGAGTAGAGGTAAAAAAACAACACAAACATCGAAAACAGATTAGTTTCTGCCATAAATTTGTAGCAGAAAAAACAGCAAAGCCAGAACTTTGTCGTTTTAGTGAATAAATTTTTCAACTGCAAAAAAAAAAGTCAACAGCAAAAATGAATAAACAGATTAGATTTTTGTATTTTTTTTTTTTTGGGTGGGAGGGAATCAAGTTTATTTTATATCGACTCGAAATAAAATTGTAAATTTGCATACAGTTCATATCTACTTTTCGATAAGTTTGGTTGCTAATTTTCTTCTGATTTTTGCTGTGGATTATTCTAATGGAAATAAAAATCGAAGCATTCAACTTTTTTTTTTCATGATGAAAGTTTTTTCGCCAAGTTTTGTAGTCGTTTATGAAAATAGAAAACTAGAAAATAATGGTTACATAAATCACAGGTAGATAAAAAACAGAAAACAGCCAACGTAAAAGCATCCTCATAAAAAAAAAAAAAAAAAAAAAGAAGAAGGAAAACTAGAGTGATTAATTTGTACGACCTCATTTTACTCGTAATAATATAATTGAAGAATTCGAACGACCTCCTACGACCCGAATGCAAAAGGTGCTAAATGCAACTTTCGGGTGGACGAAACTATGACAAAACTAACATAACCATATTTGTGCGAAAAATTGCATAACACATTTTTACAGGCGTCATTTCTCACCATCAAAATTCACTTAACACTTTTTAGAATCGGACTCTTTAATTGAAAATGAAAACAAATTTTTTTTCACAACCCACATTTTTGTCTCCAATTTTTTCTCCAAGTATGTTCAGCATAATATTATCGAAAGCAATTTACAAAACCTCTTAAGATTCATTAGAGATTCAATTTTTTTTCAACACATTTTTTCAATGGAGAAATGGGCACCACGTAAATCATCGCAAAAAAAAAAATGAATTCAAATTACTGAACTTTGATTATTGCACAAAGATTCAATGATTGGTGAGATAAAGAACCGATACTGAAAATTTATAAAATGATTAAGAAGGCTCATTCGTCAAATATTTTAAAGTACTCGTATTATCAGAAAAATTTAGTGAATGAATTTCGAACAGTAAAAAAATTTTATAGTTCATTCAGCAATGATTAAACATGAAATTAAATTTTTATTCTTGACAATAATCATTTTTACTGAGTTGCCAGAAATCTAAATTAAAAATTTGGACCGGAGAGCTATGAATATTCTCCCGTCACATTATGGAGATGAAATACAGGATGAAAATTTTAAGCAATAAAAAAAATTTCTCTGGAATTTTTATACGAAACTTTTCAAAATCTAAGTAATGATAAGGCGAGAAAGGTTGAAGAGAATCAAACCCTGATACTTTCTAGTTTGAGAAAGATAAACGCGAGTTATTTACGAATGCTATATTTATCTTTACCAACATATTTCTAAATGTATTAATTCCACAAATAAATTGTCTTCTGTCGAAAAAAAGGGGCAAGTCCAATTTTAGCACATTTTACAAAAGTGCCAAAAAATTTCAGTTGTGTTGATGACATTTTCATTGATTTCTGACACTGTTGAAAATTGGTCAAAAAAAGTGACTGTTATTTTTTTTTTTCTAAATAAAAGACTACTCAAACTTGAACGATAAGTTTTAGTCTTACATGAAAAAAATTGATAAGTAACTGACACTAGAAGTTTTCGACAAAATTTTCTGTTTTCATTTTCCCTCACCCGTAACAAGATAAGTATCATAAAACCTACAAATATTTTTGGAATCATAAAAACAATAGGAATTATAAAAAAAAAAATAAGGAAAAAGGGTCGACTAAACATTTAAAAATATATTCAACCGAAAAATGTTACTCCATCGAGTCAACATCACAAATTAATTTATATACTGTTTATTTTTTTGAATCAGTTCCAAAATAATTCTCTCAAAATTTGAAAGAAAAAAAAAACTGGAAATCGGTAGTTCAGTTTTTATGTGTGACTCATGACACATACTCATTCACGATGGCAAAAACTTTTAAAATGAAATTCATTAGCTTCATACATTTTTTACAATTTTTAAGAATAATCTGTCAATCTAAGAAAATTGAAAACTTCATTTTTCAAATATTTTCTAAGTAAGGACTAACTTTTGGAATATAAAGGTCCAAAGCTTCCCTGAATGCTCTCTTTTACCTGAGTTAAATAACACTCGACTTTTTAGTAACAGAAATTTTCATTAATTTCAAAAAAATATACTTCCCTCACGATTGAGCTTTTATAGAAAAATCGAAATTCCAAAATTCAGCTGGACTGCAGAGTTCAAGGAAAATTCTTGTATGTCTTCTGTCATTTCAAAAATTGATAGCTTTTCAAGAATAAAACACTGACTTAATATAACTAATTTTTAGTACAATAATGAAGATAACTCCAAATATTATCAGACCAGAATCCTAGTTAAAATAATCACATCCAGAGACAAGTCATAAAATTCCTACAAATTCCACTGAATGGACTAACGTATACAAATTGAAAACAGAAGCCGTAGGTACACACTCCACAGCAACAAAAGCTCATAAATACTTACTGAAAAGATCCTTGCGGGCTAAGTTTCTGGCACAAAGAACTGCAACAAAACAAAAATAGAGAGTTAATTAAAACAATTAACATATCGTTAGAGTAAAAAATTATAACCAATCAAGAAATTTCGAAATTAGAGAGCTTGCGTGACATTCTCAGTAATTAAATCGAATGAAAGATTAGAATCATAGCTATGCCTTATCTTACGAGTACATTTTCGCCCATACTGAAACGAAAAACCATCAAGTAGAGCTTAATTTGAAGGTTGAAAATTTTCGAATTCTTTACTTCAACAAAAGCTGATGCAAATTTTGTCGAATGAGTTGTACCTCGATTTCATTTAAAAGAATCAAACTTTCTGAACAGTTTACTGGAATACTCAAAGATTCAGTAGTTAGAAAAATTATTTCAAAAATAGTTTCTTTGAAACGATTGTAAGGGGTTTATCCATAAGAGTTGCAGATTATTCATTCTATTATCAATCAATATCTGACTTGATTGAAAATGATGATGAAATGAGGCATCCTGACTCATGAATAAGTCGTGGATATTTTATGGCATAGAGCTCATTAAGATAACAGCCACGCAAAATCAATAATCCAAAAGCCGGAATTATCAATTCAAAAGAAATGAATAGTCGATGACACAACACAGTAATCACAGATAACCGAAGGAATTCTTGTCCGCTCAATTGTGAATGTGTTCTACATCTGACAGTGGTCAATTAAGACTTGAGAAGTCGATGATCAATTAAAATCCAAATGACTTCCTCAAAAATATCATTTTTTATCAATATTAAGGATATTAGCAACACACAAAGTTATGAATAGGACCCAAGATTTGTTATGCAGACTACTAAGTATGCGTAAGAGGAACAAAAGTTTTATGAAAGAAATTAAATAATACAAATTATCAGAATAGAGTCAGAGAGAGACATACTTGTAAGACGTATTTTAGTTGTGCCACTACGCCGATTACCTCCAACGTTTGCCATATTTTTTATTCTTCATTGGTCACTTCCTAATTAACGTAACAAAATTCATCAGAACCAACAGAAAACATACACCAGAACATCAAGATAAAAAACTTGCAACTAAATTTTACGCACTACACAACTGATCAAACTCAACAATATTTTACACACTTTACTGCAAATTATAGGGCATTTAATTAAACAAAATGAAAAATGAAAATTAACGAGGAATACCACAAAACAAAATATGGTACAAACAAAATTAATTAAGAGATTCCACTGTCACCAATCGCGAATCGTCTTCCACTGAAACTGAATAGTAGATAGATAGAAGAAGCAACTTTACATTATATGCATTGCATTACATTTCATTTTCCAGCCATTAATGAAATAAGCAAGGAAATAAGAAAGAAAGAGTGGAAGGGTGAAGGTGGGAGGAAGAAAAAAAACTGTACACAATACATGTAGAAAAGAAAACTTGATCCAGTGATCCTCAAATCAAACTGAATCAAACTTGAACGTATTCCAAGTGCAAACTTATATCAATAGACTTCGCATAAAAAGGGAGATTGGAAAATGGAAAGTGTCCTGACCATAGATATTACATATCTGTGATCTGTGGTCTTGACTCTTGAATTCTTGACTCAGTAGTCAGCACACTCTAGTTTCATCCAAGTGAAATAAACCGACATTAATTCTTATTAATTTTGATTTTGATTTTCCCTCCTAATCCTAAAATGACAGGATTTTATTTTAAATTGTGAATTTTTCAAGTTTTTTCGGATGTAATTTTTTGTTTCATGAATCAAAATTTTCAAGTCTATTCTTCATTTGAATACATCGAGTCATTATTTTACGCCCTTGAAAATTATCAAAAATAAGTTCTCGAGTTTCTCGTTTGGAATAACCAGGTCATACGTTTCTTCATTCGATTGCTGCAAAAAATAAAGAATTCGATCTAACTAAAATCCTAAAGTAAGTTTATTAAGATTTTTTACAGATTGAGTACCTTCAACTTCAATTTTATACAACGTTGTTTTTGATCATTGATTCCATTTCCACCATAATTAAATTCTTTGTTCAAATTAAGAAACGTCTAAAATTTTCACGCCAAACGTACACTTCTCAATTTTTACACCGCCACATTTATATAGAATTAGATAATGAAGTTTTTGATAGCCAGCGAACGAAATTTCGGGCTGTCAGAGATTGAACCATTGTAGTTGAAAGAAAGATGTTATTGCACGAAAAATATGCATTAATAATTATGAGATTAAAGATGAAAGTATCATTATAAGCTGACAATTGAACTGAAGAGCATATAATTTTTTCATCCATACTGTATTATTGGCGTCACGATAACCGTTATTTATCTGAAATGATTGACACGGGTAGTGTGTAGGCTGCTTTATTGTAGTTGACAATGTGACAATTGATTTCGTAACTGAATAAATTAATTGAATAAACAAACGAAATTATCGTTTTTAGAAATCATCCTCTTAATAAAATTATATAGTAACCACATGAAAAATAAATAGAAAAACTGAACATTTTGTTTTAATTAATATTGAAAATCTTACTGAAAAATTCTAACTTCCAACAAAAAATTTCCTATTTATTTCACATTGGTTAAAGATTAATAACCGACGGATTCTAACTTCGAATTGGAATACCAAAATCACAGACGTTTCTCCACATTCGTATAAAAATAAGTCGGGTTTAGATGAAAAATTCGTGAAATTTTTTCCAACTCGCATGCCCTAAACACATAATTTTGAAGTTAATCAAGTACATATCGAAAATAATGTAACGTATCAAAAAAAAAAATTACTGACCAATTTATTTCTCTAAAGGAGCGTAATTCAACAACTTTTCAATGAGGTCAACATGACCAAGCAACATACGTCGACAGCAGTATCGTTTTAAACCCAAAGCATCGAGCGCATCTCTGAAACAAGTGAATTTACGGTCTACATTTGCAAAAGATTTCTTAAATAAAATAATAAAAAATGCTGATACTTTACCCTTCTGTGTATTCTGCTTGTAACAAGCCGAGGTAGGAGTCCCATTTATTTCCAATAACTTTTCCGCAAGTGAAACATCTAATTGGAATAATCATTTTTCAAGTTATCTGAAAATTACGATTACGAATGAACGTTAGATCAAGTCTAAACCAAATAACGGAGTCAGAGAGTGAAGCCAAATCATGAATAAGGTCGGATTGAATGTTTAGAACAATTGAATTAAAACGAGTTCGACAGAATGGGAGAGTTAATAATCTTCAAGCTTTTCAATATCTTCGTTAACATCCAATGAATATGAAATATAGTTACACACAGTTGCAGATTTTATATTAGTTGAGATGCTGATAAGTTCCTCATTCCGTGCCTCATTCCGGAAAAGTCTGTGAATAGAAATCATGTAATGTATTATTCTGCAGTTAACACCAATACTTACTTTCAAAGGTACCGGATATTTGTGACGAAATAGATTGATTCAATTTTCAACTTAATTAAACTGGACAACTTTCGGTACTCAAACGAAGGAAACAGACTGAAATATTTGACTTCAAATTAAAATTATAATTTACTATTACAAAATGTTGTGAAGATAAAAATCACCCAAGAATTACAACCTAGTGATAATCTTCAAAGTGATAATCACCCAGTGCGTTCGGAACATGGTTCGAAATCAAATAGTTGACAACCTTTCGACTTTCGTGATCTCACGCCCCGCTATTATCACTGATTTTGAATAGTGGAACCTAATGGATTATGGAATATTCAAGCATCCAACACGTGCACTAAATAATTTATCAAAATATTTTTTTCTTGTTATTCCAAATTTCCAACACATGGAAGGGAAAATTTCTTTTAAAATATTTATATCTTTCCAGTAATAATCGTATTTATTCTCATATTTCTAGTGTATTCTGGAAAAAATTCTGTTTATCGTGTGTATTATTGCTTGTATTGAATTTGATGATCCCAGAATTTCCTGCCTCGTTGATTTTTTCTGCAAAATAATAACTCCGCTATGGCGATCAATAGATTGGATGAAGTGAAGGTAAGACAAATTGGAATCATATTCTTGACATGTAATTCCGAATAAAATGAAATTCGTTACTCTCACGGAAATGATTTTTCCTTTCAGATCGAAGAAGGGGTGAATAATCTCTTCAAACTGTTCGAAAATAGGAAAGATATATCAAAAACTTTGCTGTCACAGAAAGAGCAGATTTATCTTCAGGTTGATTTCGTGAAGATCCCACGAATGAGAAAAACTATCTTCCGCATGTAGGCGTTCTTATATATATAGATCGATGATTATGTTATCTATTCTGACCCAATACTCATCATCATTTTTATTTTCAGACCTCTTCCAAATTCGCTGTTAACCGAAACGTCTGATGTGTGTTTAATTGTTGCCGATGTGAAAAGAGGACGAAATGTACCTCATAATATGACTATTAATCATTATACAAAATTGTTGAAGAAACGAGGAGTTACTGATGTTCAAAAGGTACTTTATTGTTCTCTCAATGATTTGGAATCCAATCGTATTATCAACTTCCACAATTTGTTCACAGTTGAATATTTTACCCAGTCGTCAAGTTAGAGTAGATTATGTTCAGTATGAAGCTCGTAGAAAATTATGCAGTAATTATGATATATTTTTAATTGACGAGAAAATAAGTTCTTACCTGTTTCCCAAATTGGGTAAAGAATTTACCAAATCCCGGAAGTAAGTTTTTTTTTTTTTCCAAATGGACTTAATTTTTTTCTTATTGATTCTGATGAGTTTACCGATTCTGTATTAGATGGCCAATTCCTATAAAAATAAAAAAGAAGAACCTCAAAGACGAGATACTATCCAAGTTGAAGAAAACATCGTTGCTCATTGATGGCACCGGTAACTCAAAAACCCTGCAGGTAATTATTTTCAATTCTTGTATTATCTGAACATTGGGAATTATTGAAAACTTGTGGGTTTAATGAACAACTCTTTTATTTTTCTCAACTTTCGATTTTTTAGCTATCATTATGCAAAAGAAGAATAAAAAAATTTATAAAATGCGATTTGATCTTTGGAAAATGAATTGTAATTTAACTGTTTTTTGTTGTTATTTTTTTGTTATTGTCTGATATTTTGCAGATTGGACATTTAGGAATGTCTCCGAAGGAAATAGCGGAAAATATCATATCCACTGGTTTTTATATTATGAAATACTTTCCTGGCGGATGGAATAATATCAGGTCATTGCACATAAAAGGACAAAGAACACCAGTTGTACCTCTTTATATGTCTTTGAGTACGTCCTTATCTAATCAAGTACGAGTATGTTTGTTACGGTTTACGTATGCCTAACTCCATTGTGATTTCTAGTTTCGCCTAATGACGTTCCGGTTCCGAAAATAAAAGGAAAGAAAAAGAAATCTGTTATAGCTGTTGGTGAAGTATCATCTGCTGGCAGGAAAGTGACAGTTCGTCGCTCAGGAGACGTGATAGTTCATGACTTTTCAAGCGAGGAAGACTCTGAAGACGAATATGAAATTGAAAATTCCGATTCTGATGAAGAATTGGTAACATCAGTTGAAAAGGTACAGTTTTTATGTCTCATCGCGTTGATAATTATTCTTAATTTATTCAAGTCACTAAATATGGGTCGTTTTTGATTGCTTTTTCCAAACATCCAGACTATTTGAAAATTTTAGTTCTGTCACTTAATCAATTCAATCTAATTTACTTTTATCCAATATTCTAGTCTAGTTAAAAAAAAATTCTTATGAATATCTGTAAATATTATTCATTTTGCGAATTGATTTATCATTTTATTATTATAGAAACGTAAACAGCCTGACGATGAAGCTGAGGAAGAGAAAAAAGACGGAGTATCTTCCGATGAAGATGAAGAAATATGTGAAGATGACATGGAAAGTAAATATTTATTCCATTTGCAAAAAGAAGATGAAGAATCAGAAAAACGAGAAAAGGAAAGCCAGTAAGAATTATTATTTTCTTTTCGTAAAATAATTGTCAGTAAAATATCTGAAACAACTTTTGTAATAATGAAACTATTCTGCAGGCAAAACTCGGAACAGAAAGACCAAAAAGTGGAAATGCCCAAATTAAAAAAGTAAGTATTTTTCAACTGTTTTAAACGGACATATTTTACTTTTTCTTAACTTAGTATATTTTTTCAGACAGGAGAAAAATAAATTTACTAATACCCAACAGTAAGTAAATTTCTATGTTTTTCCTTAATAAGTTTTATTACAGTTTTTTCCATTCATTAAATGTGTAATTATTATTATTGCAGAATGAAGAAAAAGAAAAAAGAACATTCTGTTCAGAAAACAGAAAATAAGCAGTAAGTTAATATTAACGAAACTTTCTTCTCAGTAATTTTAATAATTTTTAAGTTAATCTTGAATCTTACAATTCGATGAATTTGCATTTCATGGGCATAACTAATGGAAGAGCCATTGCAACGCCCTCCTGTTCAGGTCATTTTCCCGCTTTTCTGCAGGAAAATTTGCCACCCCCCCCAATGTAAAATTTATGGCTTCTTGAAAACGCGCCAGGGAAAAGTTTATTTCGCTGGCTTAGAATTTTATTTGCTTCCCTGTAATATGTTGCATTTTTGACTCAAATTACGGTCGTGTCGCATTTTTTGTTCATATTACTCCGAATACGCAACATTAGGTGATTTTTGTGAGTACTACAGAATAAAGTCGTATAAAATTTTACTTTATTTATCGTTTCTTTGAAATTTTTCAGGTCAAAGAAGAAGCTGAGAACTCGATGATTTTTTTTTCAAATATTCATGAAAGCTGTTTTTCACTTAAGTCCAATAAAAAGTTGATTGATTTTTCATGTTTCAATTTGGAATTCTTCATAAGTTTAAATATCTGTTTCTTGAAAAAGTACTCTAAAGGTAAGAAAACACATTTTTAAATGAGTTTTTTTTATTTTGTGGGTTGAGCAAAATGCTAAACGAAAGTAGTTGAGTAAAATTTCTTATCAATAGACTTGACCGATTTTGTGATGTAAAATTATAATTTCTGTGATGGGCAGCCGGAAACTGAATTTACATGAAATGTTAGCCTTGACAGGGGTCCGCAACGAGCCAATGATTAGAACATAGTTATAATAAGTGAGTAAGTGTGTTCGTATCAGCTCTGGTTTATGAATTGGGTTTCACTGAATCGTAGCAAAAAAAGAGACTAGCTCGAAGATAACTTGTTTTGTCTCTGTTCAAAAAGATTCACTCTCTGTTTGAGAATTACTATTTTTTATGCTCAAATCTATGTATAATTTTGCTGACTCAACTTTCAAGTTCCATGGCAATGCATTCGATTTCCAAATGGTTGTCGAAATTCCTTCTAATTTCAATTTTTCCTTGGTAATATAAATAACCATTGTCGAAGCCGCAGAAAAGGTACCGTGGCTAATTTCAGTATTGCCATTGAGCCTTCGTCCACCCTCAACCTACATCGATATTACTTGGTAATTTGATTAAAAGCGCGTTTGGCGACCGCGAAGTAATGTATTGGCAAGCCACGTTCATCGCAGCTGTTTCGTTGCATGAAGTAGAAAAGCAGCAAAAGCCATGGTCCCGCGATTATGACTCGTTGGTTCCAGAATCTGTCGTCAACGTTTCAGCAGCTAAGCGAGCCCAGCCCTAGCCAGAATCCGCTTTTACCCATCCTAACAAAAGCTAAAGAACGCGTCGAACGTAAATGGGCGGCCGACGCGAAGAACACAGCCGCGCTGTCGGATTTCGAATTGGTTCGTACTCTAGGATCGGGTACATTTGGTCGGGTTATGTTGGTGCGCTACATGTCGGCGGAAATAAAGCCGTACTACGCAATGAAAATAATGACGAAGCGCAAAATAATGCGCGCCAATCATTTACGCCACGCCGTTAACGAACGTAAAATATTGTCATCCATCAAATACCCGTTCGTGGTGAACTATTTGCACCATTTCAAAGACAACGGCCACGTGTTCTTGGTAATGGAGTACGTGGCGGGTGGCGACATGTTCACGCATTTGAGGAAGCTGCGAAAATTTGACGAGGAGCTAGCCAGATTCTACGCCGCCCAGGTGGTTCTCGCGTTCGAGTATCTGCACTTCGTCGGCATCGTCTACCGCGACCTCAAACCGGAGAACGTAATGATCGACAAGACCGGGTTCCTCAAGATAACCGATTTCGGCTTCGCCAAGAAGATAGACGATAAGAGGACGGATACGATGTGCGGCACGCCCGAATACTATGCGCCGGAAATGGTGAAGAACCATAGTTACACGTACAGCGTAGACTGGTGGACGTTGGGAGTGCTCATTTTCGAGATGACCGATGGTCGGCCGCCGTTTCGTTCGTCGAACGTGCTCAAGCTGTTCCAGCTGATTTTAGAGAATTCGATCGCGTTCCCAGACTTTTTTAGCAGTAGCCTCAAGAGTATCATCCAAAATCTAACCAAGTCCGAGCGCACGAAGCGGCTGAACTCAGCCGCGACAATTAAGGCGCACAAGTTTTTCGAGAAAGTCGATTGGATGGCGCTGTATAAACGCAGCATGACGCCGCCGTACACGCCTAACGTGTATTCAGAAAGCGATACCCATAATTTTGAAAAGCAAACCGAAGAGAAATTGGAAAATTATCCGGATGAATTGTATGCTGAAGAATTTACGGACTTTTAGCGTTTATTGTTCGTTTTATGTCTTAAAAATATGAATCGGAGTAGATTTTAAGGGTATGCGAGTAAACTTTGAGAAGAACGTTGTTTGGTGGTGAAAGAGCAATGGAGGACTAATTGGCGTTTATGTTATTTTCTTGCACAGAGGAAGAAAAATGCGAAGGTGGGCAAATTTTATGTTGGTGGCAGTTATTGGTAGGGTTTCCAGTTTTCTTTACGTTTTCATTAATTGCAGGCATTCAGTGATTGAAACGTCATGTTCTAGGACACACATTTGCTACAAAATCAACTCATCCGATTGAAATAAAGGTACTGCAGCTTTGGGTAAACTGTGTATTCGTCAGCCATTGGTGAATCTGAATCGAAATAAGAAAAAAAAACAAATACAGAATGTTGGTACTTTGTAGCGCCCAACGGTTTCTATTTTAAACTGGCTATACCTTTTTTTTTTTTGAGCAAAATCTTCCTATCGATATACTTCTCGATTAAAAATCAATTTTACCTGTCAAAATTGACCGCCTTTGACTTAGTGAAAGAAAAGATTTCAAGACATCAAAATAAATCTCATACTTTAGTACCGCATTTTAAAATTTTTATTTGTTAGCATCTTTCTATCTGATGGATATTGAAAAAAAAAAAAAAAAAAAAAAAAAAAAAAAATTAATAATAATAATAATAATACCACCTAAAAATTTCTGAATTTATTGGGAAATCACCATTCAACTACTAAGCTACTACCAAACTCATTACATTCTCTCAGGGGTGCCATGAAGGCATAATTTTGAGAAGCAACTCCTCGTTGACGATTTTGGGGGTCGATTTTTCTTCAAATTGAGAAAAGAATTTTAGAGATGATCGAATACTAAAATTTTTTTTGCCCACGGGGGTTTTCATCATTCATAGTTGACCTGGAGGGGAAGGGCACTCCTCATAAGCCTTGGGGTATCACAGCACCCTGCATTCTCTAGAATGTTTTCATGAGCTAATTATGGAAATTATGGTTACCTACACATATAACACACATGTGTACCACAATTCTTGTATACGTATTGAACTTAGGGTCGATTATGAAAACAGACGTTAAAACTTGAAAATAATACTATTACATAATTGGTTTAGGCATTAAATTTCAATCTTGACTTTGAGAATTCGGATAATTCAATTTTTGAAATGAAATCGTGTTCTAAATTTTTTTGAAATTTTATTATTCAAGGAAAAGTAGTAATACTGTGACGATAATAATTATTAATAACAAAAAGAAAAACATAAACTTTATAATGGTATAAAATATTAAATATCACAGCCTTATTGAGTTTGTACTTAAATTAAGTATCGTGTAAAAAATACGTATCGTTTAAAATATCTGAAAAACGTAACGAGATGATTCGAGTATTTTCCTCAAACTGAGAAAAAAATTGCTTCATAAGAAATCCAAATCTCATTTTCTAAATTTTTCATTTTATACAAGTCAAACAGAAAATACACTGTATCTTGGCGGTGGCAATAGAAAAATCAGATTTATAGGTCTGTATTTTGTATGATAAACAGATCACGTGTGATATACTATAAACAAACCATGGTAGAACAAAAGCACGTGAACCAATTTTAATGAATCGACTATAACTAAATAATTTTACGTTCATCTCGCGCCCAGAAAAAAATTTCGACAGCTCAGTTTTTCACTTCAAGCCACCATGAATGAAATCAATTTAAAAATTCTGTTTTTAAATTCCAATAACCTACATTATCGGGTCCTCTATAAAATGTACAGATTTTATTCAGTAAACATTTGAACAGAGGAGTCGCAGTTGGAGGTAATTCATCCTCGAATTTCTTAATTAGACGGTCAGTACTTGCAGTTCCACCTTCTGTCAAAATGAAATTTTTCAAAGTGGTCAGTATCTGTGTTTCTGATTTAGTTTCTGTCACTTCTCCGTTACGTTTTTTGATTTTATCCAATATGCTGTTTGAATTCAATAACCTGGACCCAGAACCGCTTCTGAAAAGTGGAACATTTCAATGATGGAAATATTTTCATTTTTGCACTGGAAATACGAAAATTCGAATTTTTTTTTTCGACTTCAAAAATCATGTAACTTAAATAAAATAATACTATTGAATAAAAGTGGAACAATAAAAAAATGTGTAATTATGAGGACTTTAATTTGACCTAGAATGACGAAAATTTTTATGAAAAATTCACACAACTGGCCCTTCTTTTACTCATCTGAATAATATGCTTAAGAAAACTCACTTGGAAATTCCACCATATTTGCCAGTCCAGTTTGGAATACCAGACTGAGCGGGGAAACATTGTTTTTGGCTTTTCTTCAATTCATCGACAGCTTGTTCAGCGATTTTCTGAGCCTCTTGTTCTACGATGGCAAAATCTGCCGGGCCACCTTCCATAATTGTATCATGTTGTAGAGCAGAACATATACCTGAATTGTACAAAATAGAAAAAAAAAAAAGTAAAAAAATTAGATAAGTGCATTTTATTGTTTTACTGAAATTAATGTCGACAATAGAAATTATCATACCAGCTCTGGAAAATAATTTCTGTAGGACGTATTCATCTTGCACATTTTCAATACTTTCATCTTCGTCTTCTCCTTTTTTACGTTTTGATTTCTTCGAAGAAACCAAAAAAGGAACGAATTCACCTTCAAAATAAGACTTCTTCTTTTTCTTCTTGGAGGAAACGATTCCACTTGGTCCTGCGACACAGTCTTGTTTCTCTATTCGTAAAAAAAAAAAGTTCATCATGAAAGACGTGGTCGATTTTCGAAATACATAACTCGCATGAATAATTTTTTTCACTTACCCACTATTTTTTTCTTGGATACAACCGGCTCTGTTGAATCGCCATTAAGTTTACTCGAGTTCGGAGTATTTTCCTTCATGGATACTGTTTGGAAATCTAATTCAGCATCACAGTTCTGAGGAGTTGCCGACTCGACAGCGGATTTCGGATGTATTTCTTGGTCTACTTCACACGATTTTGATCGATCTTCAGGAGCAGTTGGAGAAGTGGACGTTTTCGCGTCTATTCTCGCAAGAAAATTTTTGTATTATAGAATATTTGGAATGAAATTTATTAATTACTATAGGAACTCATAACGTACATTGTTTTGAAGACTCTTCTTTGGACGTTGATTGTTCTTTTAATTTACTCTCAGTGAGCTTCTGGCTGATACGTTGAGCAATTAATTTCATTTGTTGAATTTTGCTTTCCGAAAAATGTTGAGCGACTTCCGCGTCTATGCGTTCTTCTAGCTTTTTTTCTCTAATTCTTTTCTTCATGCTTAATACATGCATATTAATCTATAGATCAAAAGAAATCAGTATTCAAGAAGCTCTAAGTAAACCGAACGTGTCCGATAATAACATACTTCGGATCCAGTTCCAGCAAAAATAGCACTCGTTTCAGTGGAACCTTGTTGACTCGACTCCTTCAATGTGAATAACTCGAATAAATCATTCGATTTGAAAAATCTCCTTTGCTTAGGATCTTTCAGAACTTTATTAGTTAAAAACTGCTTGAAAATTTGACGATGATAAATCTGCCGAAAAAATACTATCAGAAAAGAAATGTTCCATAATATAGAATTTCGTCAAAATAAATGCTCACCTTTTCTTCTATAGTTCCCACCGATATTAAACGATAAATAGTTACATCTTTAGTTTGACCTATCCTCCAAGCTCGTTCTCTGGCTTGTGTATCAGTGGCTGGATTCCAGTCGGGATCAAAAATCACTATTCGATTGGCTCCGGTAAGATTAATCCCTAATCCGCCAACTTTTGTCGTTAAAAGCATGATGAAATAATTGGGATCCTTGACCAAAAATCAAAGATTCAGCTTCAAACTGGTCAAAAACTATCAAATAAATGAGACAAAAGAGACTTACTGAGTTGAATTTGTCGATTAATGGTTGACGAGAACCAATGTAAGTTGTTCCATCCATTTTCAAATAAGTGTACTTACATGAACGAACAAATAGTTCGAGAATATCCAACATCTATTGACATGAAATTCCAATTAAATCAACGAGAAAAAAAAAAAAAAAAAGAAAATTCGTTCTCATAAAATATATGATCAAATGAACATTACTTTTTTGCCTTGTGAGAAGAGAAGAACTTTATGGTTCTGTTTATGCCATATTTTCAGTAAAGTTTCCAATACAATCATTTTTCCAGATTTCCTCCAGTATCCATACCGTTCTTCCTCGGGCATATTGGCATCAGATTCCTGTATATAAAAACTCATCAGTTCATCAATAATAAAAAATGTATAAAAATAAATTATCTTAAACTGGAGAATTTTAAAAATAATGACTATGTTTTTGATCATTTATAAATTAATTTACTTCATTCATTTTCTAGAATCAATTCAACTGAACTCACCCCAGTCAGCAATTTTGGTCCGCCCGAATATAAATCTGGATGATTGCATATTTTTCGCAAGTTTATCAAACCGACAAAAATCTGAGCTTGTCCCTCTAAAATTCTGTGAACATCGCCAGAATTTATATAGCCTTTGTAATAATCTCGTTGAACGTCCGTTAGCTGACAGAATAGCACTTGTTCGTTTTTTTGTGGAAGATTAAGATGCGATTTGACGTCTTGTTTCGAACGACGAAGTAGATATGGAGAAATAAGTTCCTTCAAGACAGTGGCACATTTGTACGCGATTGTCACCTAAATTGTTTTTATTTTATTACTTTACAAGTTAGTGCTTGGGTCCAAATAGGAAAATAAAAACCCACTTCAACATTAGATGCATTTGCGTAACCACCATGGGTAATGGGTACAGCAAACTGCGACTGAAAAAGGGGTAAAGATCCTAATTTTCCAGGAAAGATGAAATCAAATAACGACCACAATTCTTCGAGATTATTTTGTAATGGAGATCCAGACAGAATGAGACGATGCGGTGTTTTAAGTTGCTTTGCTGTTAAAGTAACCTGCAAAATAGTAACGAAGTTAGATTTTCAAAACAGATGAAACTTGAAAGTCTTGAGTAAGAGACAACTACCTTAGCATCTGGATTACGAATTTTGTGACCCTCGTCTAAAATAACATAATGCCAGCTATATTTCAACAATTCTTCGCTCAACTGCACTAAACCAGAATACGAAGTCACTAAAATGCCGCGATTTCGCGAGATATCTCGGATCAGGTTCCTTTTTTCTCCTGTAAATTGAGAAGTTCGTTAGAGCAGAAATAAATAAATAGATGACTCTAGCGAAAAATATGTACCAGAAAATGATCCACAAGCGTGCAATATAGCTATTCTCAAAGGAGGTAACCACATATGGAATTCTTTTACCCATTGGTACATCAGCGTGGTTGGACAAACTATTAATGATGGTCCAAGTCCACGAAAACTATTGTACTTGTTCTTTAATCGGCTATAGTATAGGCCAGCGAAAAAAGAAATAATTTGAATGGTTTTCCCTAGACCCATTTCGTCAGCGAGTATTCCTCCAACACCTTGCTGATGCAATTCCCGAAGCCACTGAACGCCAACTTTTTGGTAACTAAAGACGGAATAAATTTTTACAATATATAACCGATGAAACTCGTTGAATATAAAAATGTTTGATTGATTTCATATTTACTTATAAAGTTTTGACCATATTTCTAAAGGAATTTGAAAATGACAATCTTGGAATTCGTGAAAGAGCATTTCAGTTTCTTCGAATGATTTTTCGTAAGCTTTCAACCGAACCTGGAATTCGCTTTCATTACCATCATCTTTTTCTTTTTCAACTGTGAACATGAGTGAATTTAAAGTTTTAAATGTTTTAGTGAATATTAAGCTTATTAAAAAGTATGAAATGAAATCAAAAATAATAGCCATCGATAATCTCAAAATCAAATTCGAAAAACAAAAAACATGTAACGAATATTATTGAAGATAATCATAAATCATTTATTTATTTCATTAAGGTACTTTGATAGATCTTCAGTTAAATGTCAACTGTCATCAAAATTCTGGTGTGAATATTTTTCACAATTTTTTCCTCCACAAGTACTTCCACAGAAGAAAACTTGATCAAATTTTTGACGCCAAAATAAATGTACATTTTTCTGTTAACCTCAGAAATCTGATACCTTCCCCCTAGAATATTTCGAAGATTCTCGACCGATAGAAGCAATAATTGATTTTAATGAAACTTTTTTTTTCAGTTCGGGACTCTTGTCGTAATGCAATCTTCATTAACGAATGATACAAAAGTCTTGATGCAGATTGTACTTTTACCTCTTATTCTAGTTGATTTGGAATTAGTGGGTGACGAATTTGAACCTGAATAATATCCATCTACGAAACAGCCACTATCAGCTTTTCGACGCTTTCGCGAACGTGCAGGACGAATTTTTTTCTCAGAACCATATTCTTCAAGAAAAAAAAAAATCAACAAAATTAAAAAGTAATTACACAGTAAAAATACTAACAGGAGGAAATAAGCTTAAAAATTACCATCTGAGGATTCTTCGGCATCAGATGAAGGCACGTAGTCGCTACCAGCCTCATCTTCAAAATTAATCGTAGCTCTTTCAGACAATAGTGGTTTCTCTCTCCTACACGAACTGTAATACGGAATGTAATCCACGGTCTCCGTCCCCAAGGACTCTTGTCGTGGTCTCTTGCGAGGTTTGGACAGTAATTCAGCCTTAGAGCATGTTTTAATATTTGTAGATATTTTACTTCGGGCAACGTAATTCTTTTTCAGTAATGCTTGCTGTTGCAAATATCTACTAATCTGTGACTCGTCAGCAGAGCTGAAATTTATAAAATTACATTAATATGGTCTTAGTAAACTTTTAACTTGATGAAGAAAACTATTGTACCACGATTTTGAGGTTGACTGCAACACTGAGCCGAAAGGTGTCATTTCACCAAGTCGAACTTTACGTTCATTCTCTGTTTCATTTTCTACACTGCTTACAAGAGCCAATGAAACTTTTTCAATGTCTTTATTTACAGATACTTCCTCCCCAACATCATTATTCTCTTCTTTCTGTTCATTGAATTGTTTATTTAGTTCCTCCATAATTTCTTCTTCCATATTCCGACTGCAGATTGTAAGGCCAGGAATATTTTCTTCCTTCAATAGCTGCGTGAAAACTTTTAGATTAGAAAAATAAAAATTTGACAATAATGAATTAAAACAGAAACATGAAACATTTACCAGTTCCTCATCTGTTACTTGAGGGTCCGAAATTTTGCTATTGCCTTCCATTTTTGACAAACTCAAGATGCGGTGGGCAGCAACTAAACTTTGCTGTTTTACATACGAAAACCGAAGATAAAGAAAATTTAATACATTTTCATTAATTTGGAAACGAAAGAAAATGAAAAGAAAATGTTGCTCACGTTAGTTTGATAACGATAATGAAACTTGATAACTGGAGTGCTGAGGATGATCAGAGGATCAAGGCAGAACTATCTCATTCTCATTAGTTATATTTATATTACTTGATACGAAATTTTCTTTTTTAACGAACCGAACAAAATTTTAATCAAGAAAAAAGAAGTATTCCAATAAACCAGATAAGGACATAAGGTGATGTAAAAATATAAGGTAGTGCACTCTGCAAAGTGCAGGAGCAGGATCACGTTTTCGTTTTTTTTTTTTAATGGAACGTTGAACGTACCACTAAAGTACTGTACGTACCACTGTATCAGGAGAGTACGTTCACGTAACGCTCTCTAGAGCTCACAGCTCAAATTAATTATAATACAGTTTTTTCTTCGTAGCTGCTTATTGTTTCTCTATGACTAGTTTTTATGTTGTGTTTTGTTTGTCTTGTTGCCTTGCCTCTCTTCCTCTTCTTCTTCTTCTTCGTAAATAAATCTATTGGTCAGTGAGAAACAGAGAATCTGTGTATGCTGTGTGGATGTGCGGGTTTGCTCCTGGAACTTTTATTACAAAAGAATGCATTCTTTAATTATTTATAAGTTCTTTTTCTTTTAGTTAAAAGAATTGGATTAATCATTGCTACTCGCATGTAGAATAAATTGTACCATCGAGAGTACCCCATATCTTCAGTTGAATGTGATGCATATTTCTACCATCTTTCAAGATCAAGTGTAATTTCCTCTCTCGCTGTTTTCGCGTTCTTCATAGTGTTTTTGTGTGCTATTCGTAGATCAAAAATGAACATTGAAGTGTCTCATGTGCTATCTATTATTTAATTTGTTCACCATTGTGTCACCGTTCCAGCTACAACTTGATCCGGAAAAGAGTATGACTCTGCTTTAATTGCCATAATTTTCGTCGGATCATCAACATAGAATGGCTCTAACGAAGGCTAGTCTCGTCTACTTAGTTGTAGCTCTGTCAGCCCATCTCGTCTGTGGAGACTGGTTAGAATTTTACAACAAGCATAGGTATACTGCTCGACTGATAGAGGCGACCAATGAACCCTTGAATAATGCATCTCCTTACGAGCAAGTTCATTACTCTACGGCCAACTTGTCACTGGACTTCAAAAGCTCGACCAAATTTCAGCCGCGAGGAATGGCGCAATTGTACATGCTATCGGAGAAATTCATCAATTTCATAGGCAAAGACGAAGCATTTCCAGATGGTTCGTACACATCAGTTTTTATTATACAATAATTAATTATACAGTAGAAAATATTGTCATTCTTCTAACCTACATAGTGTCAAGTTGCATTAATTGTGGTTTGAACAATGACCATTTGACAGTGTGTTAGATAATACGTATTTGTTTACAAGGTTATATTGTGAAATATACCCCATCTACTCTCCAGCTGGAAGCTGCGTCCTTGAAAGCTATTGATTGCAATTTTCATGGGGGGTTTTTTCGTCGCAGACGTTATGTCGCAGTTTTACAGCTGCAGCAGCAGCAACAGCAACCTCCCTCAACTTTTTGCAGTCGAGAGAAAATTTACAATTTACTTTTTTTTGTTGAAAATGCATATGAAAAAGAATGACTGATTCGAGTGAATTCTATAAAACAGAAATCAAATTTAAATTTTATTTTCTGAATACTAGAAAAGGGAAGAAACTGAAGTCTAGCTTGATGATTTTAATTTTTTCTTCTTATTTGAGTAACTCATTCTGACGCTTCTGTAGACACAATTTGTGGCAAGGGTAGAGAAAGAGAAATGATAGCCAGAAAATATTTTAGTAATTGGAAAAACCTGTTTGTAATTGGAAGTAAAATATATGCCCCCATATTCTTTCGTCAGAATTAACTTAAACCTAATTTTTATCAAGATTATTATTATTTTTTTTTTTTTGAATGCATGGTTAGAATAAAATGTTATCATATTTATTTCGATAATTTGGTAGTCTTGCTTGACTCATCACTCATGTTTCATTCGATTGACAAAGTATACCCTTTTCCTGAGTCACATCATTGAAATAAAATTCACCGTTTTATAACTTGTAAATGTCGGAAATGAAATTATAAAAAAAATATCGCATTTTCCAGTGCTTCTTGGAAAGCTTTTAGATAAAAATGAAAATACGAATACAATATTTTTTTATTAATATATCGTAAAGTCGGCTTGTTGAAAGATAATATCATTATATGACTCATCTGCGTCTACAAATTTATGCTTTTATCAGTTTATAATTAATCTGTGTTTTGCTTTGTGGTTTTACATAGAGATAATCATAATATAGTTACACCGTCAAAGGAGGATAAATAATGTACGATTTAAACAATGTTTCTAATTTTAATTTATCTCTGTATAATGTTTTGAAAAATGGTTTTGCTGAAATTTCTCAATTGGTAAGTTTCCAAACCCTTTTTGAATCCCCGCAGTTCTCAAATTTTATTTGAAATATTTCTGGAATAGAACAAATTCTTTGAACAAGTTTGTTAAGAAGATCCAACAGAGTGGGCCAATTTTTCTAAAATAACGGTGACATCAGAAAAATTTTCATGACTCGTAGCTTTTTATTAAGTAAAAAAATAGAAATAAAACTTCGGTCGGTGTAGTGGTAAGTTTTGAATAATTTGATATTGAAATTTCGAGTTTCTTAATTGATAAATTCTAATTTTTATATTTCAAATTGTTAATGTTTAATTTTTATCTTTCAAGTTTCAAAGGCCTGAATTTTTCGCAATAGGCCGCGCTGAAAGTATAAATCCATCTGTTTTAATTCTCTGTTCTAGCAATATTATCGTCATATTATTTGTTTGAACTCAAACATAATCAGTAATTCTTTGACGTTTCATCGGGAAATATTCATTATCAATATTAACTTTTGACCTCATTGTATAAAATAAGCTGACCAGCCCCTGCTCTTGAAGTACAGGTTTACAAGGAGAGAGAACATATATTTTTTTAAATTTTTGAAATAAAAACAAGTTCACCAACGTTGAAATAGTGGTCATGTACTTTTTTGCTCCTCCCAAGTTCTGCCTTTGCGTAGCAATTTTTTAGTCACCGATGTCATAAAAAGTGATGTCACAATTTGAAAAATGGAATCTCTATCGATAACAGAGATATTTCTGATATCAAAATGAGAATCTGGAACGTATCCGCAGAACAGAGTGAATTCTCAAGTGAATCTCAAAAGTACGAAGCTTGTTAAGAACTTCGGTATTTTTATGTACAAACTAGCAAATTGAATTACCATTTGTGCATCCAGTCAAGTAGAACACTAGTTTGTGAGGCTTGTTTTGAGAAGTACCACGAGTGCGGAACTTATTTTAAAATTAAAATCCTGCCCTGCCACCAGAGCTACCGTCATGTTTGGTTCATTATTGAAAATTTTCACAGAATGCTGCTAAAATCTGCGAATAAAAATGATAAAATGTACTTAATTATTTTTACGTGCTCGAAGAAGGTTAAATTTTTTGTTGGTTTGACGTAACATTAATTAATATTTCCTCGAATTAGATACGGTTATTTGAACATTGTATGTTCTTGGGTATTGTAGCTAAAAGAAGTGTTTCGCTCTGTGCTCTTGGAATCGACGCGGTAAAACGATTGAAATGAACATATCGAGATCGAGGCTCTGGAAATGAAACAAGAAACGCGAAACGAACCCATTGGCGTTTAATTCCGCCCATTATCGATGCAATAAGACTAAGTAAATCCGCTTAGGAGTTGTTACAAAATTACGTTATAATATGTATGTAGATGTACATAGAATTGGATAAAAGATAAAATGTTGCAGTTGAAATTAGTCTGATGTTTGGTCTGAAAATCGACGAGGCTTATTTATAATGTTGGGGAAAATTAACGATCACCACTTTATTTGAGTGTGACAGTGTAAATATAAGAATTTATCGAAGAAGTTGTGAAATAGATATGCAATCCTATCAATACCTTCGTTTCAGGATGGAGTAGCTATGACTGTTTAAAATGTTTGGAAAATTTAAAAGTGATACCCAAACAGAGCTCGTTAGATAGTGAATAAACAATATAACAAAATGTAATTAAGGTATATTATCTTTGGAAATAATTATAAATTATCATCTTTCAATTAATCTATTATCCGACTAAGTGTTTATGAAGTAGAAATCTGAATTAGAAAAAATCTTTTCAAGATTGGAAGACTGGAGTGAGGTAAATTATTTTGTTTTTGACGACGTTTAAATGATTTTTATTTTTGGACACATGCCAGAAAATTTTATGCACATCTTGGTATAACGTTTTGAAGAGGACGATTGAATCTAGATTTTCAGAAAATACTGGCGATGTTCGTTGATTTTCTTCTATAAAGGGAAATTGGGATGTATATTTTTTGTAATTGTGGGTATTGAAAATCGATCTTTAAAAAGTAATATGTTTCGTGAGTTTTAGAGGCGACAAAATACAGCTCAATTATTTTAGTAATATGTGTAAAAATTTACAGACCAGCAACACTTTCACGTGTGCGAAACAGAAGCTTTTTGAAATTATTTCACTGTAGATATCATGTATAAAAAATTATCTACAAATAGTAATTTGTGCCATGTGTAGAAAAATGCTCATCTACATATTTTATAAATATTTGACTTTATCCTATATGCGACTAACTGAATTGTCAGCCCCCCCACACCTAAATAATTTTTTTTTTTTAATATAAATATTGCTTCATTATTTTTAGACGATTTGAACTTTTTTTCACTTGATAAAAGCAGATGTAGAAGATGTAATAATTTATATTTCTGTACCAGAAGAAGAGCGATTGCTGCCTCATTTTCACCTCTGTTGCCAATTTCAAATCTGGCACCCAAGTACATTAGAAATTTGTTTCGTAAAGTTCACTAGCCCTGTGAAAGTTTAATTTCCAAAAATAATCCGCCTAGCCAACTAAACATGTTTTTATTCGGTCTCTCTCGCATACACATACTCTCTGTATCTCTTGCTCTTTCTCTCTCTTTTTTTCTCTCTCTCTCTCACCGTTTGTATCAGCAACAAGCAAACAGGAATCGGTGTCAAGTAATTTCGCATGACCCAGTAGAAAATTTCATCGGTACCATCCGTAGGCTGGACAGATGAGAGCTATACCTATTCACTCATGACTCACTTTCATTTAGGATGCATTTATTTCAACATGGACGGAGTGCAGAGTGGGAAGGAGAGAACATTTTTAACATATCCACGGGCAATATATCAAAAGTTCTTTTTAAATTTATGCAGCTGAGTTGTGAAGTACCCATATCTTCGAAAACTTTTTATTATGAAATGAGCTACTGGTTGAATCCGAAGAAAAAGGGGTTCGTCGTTCGTCTGTGTTCCTCTTTTTATCGATGCACAGCCACAAATAACGTCTTTATCTGCAGTCTGTTTATTATTGTATGTAGAGACTGCACCGTATGTGAACGTCCGTCTTTATGTACCATAAAATATTCGAATAGGAAGCGACGACACATCAAAGGCGTATATATATGGGATTATATTATGCGATGATTTGTATTTTAATGGTGCTGCGCTGTGGTTGGTTGTGTTTGGTTTATGTGACAGTTGCTGCACCTGCAGCCACTTGCAAAGGCACCCTAATTTCTTGTTAGATAGAAGTGCTCCACCCTGCACTAAAAGTTTGAAATAACAATTGCACATCTTCGTGAGGCAGATGCAAGAAAAGCAGACGTGGAAAAAAAAAAAACACTGGTAAAACAGATTTTTCGTTTTCTGCGATCTGCTATTAACGAGGGCGTGTTGGAAATGATAAGACGATGGTATTTTATAGATGATGGGACATTGCATGTAATGGAACACATGCGTGATAAATTGTCTCATTGTTTTTTAGTGTTACAAAATCTAGACTATTAAAATACTGGGTCTATTGAATGTGATCTTTCGTGGTCAATGTAAATTAAGATAATTTTAAACAAAATGCTTATGCATTATCGTTTTGAGTTTTTATTACAGTAACTATGTACTGTCATTTTTTGTTGTTTTATTACATTTTATTATACCCAATAAAAATTACAAGCAAGCTGCAAGGCTGTCAATAGGAACTAGCAGATGAGAGTAGAATAAATGCTTCAGATGCTTATATAAACGTGAGACTTATACGTAAAAAAGTCCCTACACCTGCTTCAGCAGTCCCATTATGCCATATTAACAGCTTTTAATGTTTAAAAAATTAATTATAAATTATAATACGGTTAATATTAATGAAATTAAATTCTAAAAATACTGTAATCCCAAAATACTATTACAGCAATTATTTTAGCAATACAGACAACAGACAACACAATTTCTTTGATGTTGAAAACCTTTTTTTTTTTTTTTTTTTGAAAATCCTGATTTTTGACTTACACTATTACCTCCTATGGCACGCTAGAATTATGTCATTGGCAACTGTATTCAGACTTTTTATATTCATTTGCAGCAATTTGTATGCACAAATCATTTCGATCGAATTTCAGTATTTATCAGTTCCGCGTGAATGACTTTTCTATCATCACTTATTACATGGCTGTGTAAAAACCTATTAGATCTTGTTTTTTATTTCTCTTTATTTGCTGGCATGTGATTGGATTAGCTGTGCTCGTGCCTTAAGCGGAGCGCTTTTGTTATTATCATTTTCCTCGAACTTTTGACCTGTTAAAAGATGATAAATTTGTATTTAATGTGTGTGCAAGATGCTTTGGACTCGTTTTAGAGTTGCGTTGGTAGTAGTGGTAAAATTAAAAGAAGTGATAAATAAATTTATCTATAAAATTATTAAGAAAAAAATATATCTATAAACAGGTGATTTGAGGAGAGAGAAAACAGTTATGGATAAATTAATAAATAAAACTCATAATAGCTGACATTATTCTTGTGAATTGACCGATTATTTACATCGATATCTGCAGATATGAACAATAAAAGCATTTAATAATACGATGACCTTTTGTGGACTTGTGTTATCTTTTACTCAAATTTTATTTTAGCATATTATTAATTTGTAAGCCAGAAAATTTATATTCAATATCGTTTCCTTTCAGTTTTGATGTAAAACTTTTGATAAAAGAGTATAAGGCATTTTTTTTTATCAGCACCTTACTCGCGTGTAATTGTTTTAATAACTATCCAAATTGTTGTTTACCTTCGCAAAATGTTGCCATAGGAATATTTTAAGAATGAAACATGAAAACATGCTTTTTTCATGTGTTGACCTGACAATCGAGTATTTCCTAGCATCTAAAAAAGTTATCGGCCGGCTTGAAATATATTTTCATAGATCACGTCACTTGTCTACCAAAATTCCCCCCTCCCACCCCACCAAAAAAAATAATAGTATTCTTGTTATTTATGCAAGAAGGCGTGCATATTTTACTTTTTTGCCATCCTCTCCTTTGCGTAGGTACTTTTCATTTCTGTGTAAATTTCTCACTCAAGTTTGCCAAAATTTTCCAAAGGAAAATATTGATGTAAGTTTTTGGGTGGAATATACAATGCAACGTACTTGTGCAACCAATATATTATCCAATAGTTTGGTGATTTTGAAATTCGGTATCCGTGTGAATGAAACTTTACCTTGTATTCGTGCATTGTGAAATATTCAAAACTCATTTTCCATCGTTGTATCCGTCATTTTGTATAACTTATATTCTTCTTGAAATAGATTCCTGATTGTTTTTTTTGTTTTTTTCGAATGCGAGCTATATTATGGACTTTTTTTTTCAAATTTTTTCAAAATATGTGTGATTTATGTGAGAGAAAAAATACGAGTAGTAGGCTTTTGTTTCATTCAAATGGAAAAAGTTTCAATAACCGGTCTTTCTTTTGTTCTGTTTTCTTTAGAATAATAATTAGTTTTGTTGCATTAATGTGTTTGTATTTTTGTCTTGTGCAGTCATTAGTTCATTATACGTTATCGTGTCAAATAATAGTTTTGTCTCGGCTTCATCTCAACGAGTTCGTTAATTATTCGACCATTTTCTGAACTGCGTTTACATTTATCACGCCGTCAAAATGTGCGATTTTACTTCGCGTGTATTTTATTTGTTTGTTTTTTTTTTTTATTGCAATATTTATTTTACAAAATCGCCAAACTCTGACCTTTTTCTGTTTTACGAAATGTCAGAGCTTTTTTTCTCTTTTTTTTTTGTTGATTTTTTCTATATTTTTTCTTTTTTATAATTTACCTTCCTTATCTACTGAGGTTATTATTGAAAAATGGGATTTTTCACGCTTTCTTAAATGTTAATATACTTCTGGCGATTCTCGTGGTTCTCACATGCACACTTGGTAACGAGCTGATTATTTTATAATCTTCATCATATAGGTCGTATGAATTCCTTGACCCCGACGTGATTGTGGTCGATTTTCTTCCAAAAAGAAGAAGAATGTCGGTGAAAATTTCTAATTTAATTTAATTTGCATTTTAATTGCTGCGTAAGGGCTGATGCACGTTGGCGCTGAAGCTCTCGCCGATATGTCTTCTTAAGGTAATTTCTTTAATATGGCCTACCGGGCGATGTAATTCGTCCATAAATGTATTAGAAAAAAAAAAAATAAATATGCGTTTTAAATTATAATAACGTACGAGTATAATACGAATATAAGTGTCTCTGTCAAATACTGTAGCATCAATCTAAAGAACAGAAAATGTCTTTGTCATGCTTTCTTTTCTCGAATTTGTTGGAATATTTATGCTTTACTTTCTGAAAAATCTGAAATGATTTTCATTTTACCAGGGGAGATTGATTGTAGCATTTAGATGACCCATTAATACTTTCTTTTTTGTTTTGAAAATTTTTTAAATACTCGTATGAAATTTTTTTTATTTTTTATTTTTCAATAATACAGTAAATATATTTATTTTGTTTGTTAACTATTAGGTATTTAAAGTTTGTTCTGTTTCCTTAATATTTTTTAGTTAGGTAAATTTTTTAAATACGTATTATTTTCAAACTAATTTTTTATCTAACTTTTGAATTATGGACTCGAAATTCAACATTTGAGTAGGATGAACTGCTTCGTTTTGGGGCATCGTTTGAAAATTTCTTTGAGCTATATTAAGTATGAATCATCCCTAAAGATTGGTTTAAAAAAAAATTTATAGTAACCAACATTCAAATGTTGGTGACAGAGAACGACAAAATGTTGGAAGTATAAAAATAAATGAAAGTGAAACGTCATCGTTAGTGGAATAGTTTTGGAAAATTCCGTATTACTAAGGAGAGAGGGGTAGAAATCGATTCATACCTCGACAGCTTTCGAATGTTCGATGATTGAGAATAAAGAGCTGTGTACGAAATTCAACACCATCGAAGTTGAAATTCGTTTGCCAAAAAAGTCAGTTATATTAAGGTTTATTCTTATGGGAAGCCAACTTAGACGTCATTTCGTAACTTTTCTATTGCTTCAATGTAATTTTCCCTCGAAATGTTTTCATGAGAGAGCATTCAGAGACAGTATTTTAAATTTAATGAATATTTTCGAAAAAATAATATTGATACAGAAATTTTCTTTTTTCATGCTTAAGTTGAGCTGGTGACGCGTAGAAACACTTTTTGATTTTGACAGAAATGTTGAAAAAAATTCAGACGAATTGAATCACATTTTTATTTAACTGAGCACAGGGATCGGAATATCACATCCATTTTTCACCGTCTAGCTTGTATCCATTTTATGTTTAGAAAACGATTATTGAAGATGAATTCTTTTGTACTGGGCGTTCCTGTTTCAAACATAATGGCCTTAAATTTGTCCCACCATAACATAATGTCCCATTTTTTCGTATTTGATGACGTCATCATACCCAATTATTACATAGTAAACACTGATGATGACGTCATTATATCCAGATAGAACATAGGAACCGCAGATGGTGACGTCATCATACCTAGATACAACATCTTGTCCTTCCTTGATGACGTCACAGATGATGACGTCACACAGTTAAAAAGCGGTTGATGACGTCATCATACACTCTTTGAAGATGAATTGAAGAAGAATGATGACGTCATTATATCCAGATAGAACATAGGAACCGCAGATGGTGACGTCATCATACCTAGATACAACATTTTGCCCTTCCTTGATGACGTCATCTTATTGAAGATGAATTCTTTTGTACTGGGCGTTCCTGTTTCCAACATAATGCCCCCCCTAACATTTGTCCCACCATAACATAATGTCCCATTTTGTTCGTACTTGATGACGTCATCATACCCAATTATTACATAGTAAACACAGATGATGACGTCATTATATCCAGATAGAACATAGGAACCGCAGATGGTGACGTCATCATACCTAGATACAACATCTTGTCCTTCCTTGATGACGTCACAGATGATGACGTCACACAGTTAAAAAGCGGTTGATGACGTCATCATACACTCTTTGAAGATGAATTGAAGAAGAATGATGACGTCATTATATCCAGATAGAACATAGGAACCGCAGATGGTGACGTCATCATACCTAGATACAACATTTTGCCCTTCCTTGATGACGTCATCAAAAGATGACGTCATCAACCGCTTTTTAACTGTGTGACGTCATCATCTGTGACGTCATCAAGGAAGGACAAGATGTTGTATCTAGGTATGATGACGTCACCATCTGCGGTTCCTATGTTGAAAAGTGGTTGATGACGTCATCATACACTCTTTGAAGATGAACTGAAGAAGAATTTTTTCTACAATTTTTGTCCTTCCTTGATGACGTCATCATATATATTTATTACATAGTAAATACAGATGATGACGTCATTATATCCAGATAGAACATAGTAACCTCAGATGGTGACGTCATCATACCTATATATAACATTTTGTCATTCTTTGATGACGTCACAGATGATGACGTCATAGAGTTAAAACAGTTATTGAAGATGAATTGTTTTGTTTTTATAAGAAACATTTTTGGATACTTTTTATAATCTCCTGTTGTAAAAGAGAATTCATCTTTCGCCTTCACGAAACTTCAGTGAAGGCTGCAGCTATTTATCATGTAATTTAATTTTAAAAATACTCGTAAAATTACAATTATTTTGATTCGTCTGAGGAACTTAATCTTTTTCAAGGAAAATTCTTGATTTTTCAACTCTGAATTCACTTTTAATGGTATCCTAAAATTACTTTCAGACTTACGAATGTCTTGAAAATGGCTTCTCGTGCGCATCCTCGCCTAATGTAATACTTGCATGCATTCTGTGATTTAATCGTTCCAGTGGATGAGCTATGGTAAGGTCAAGTCTATGAGGCAGAGATGCGAAAAATTAGTTTTTCCTTCTTCAATCTTGTAGCGTTTTTGCTTGGAAGAGTTGTGTGTGGTCGGTGTAAACTTCGTCACTGTTGGTATGATATGAAAAAATTGATGTATATTGTTCTCGCATGTGCATTTTACTTTGATTACCTACAATCCTGTATAATATGTTGATGGTAGTATTATTGTACATTTAGAAAATATGTTGCGAAGTTATCAATGGGTCTGAGGGATGATTATAGGTCTGATGGTGTCTTTGGTGTTAGCGTTGACTTCATCTGTGAAAAGAATTGTGACATTCCAAGTTCTAACAGCAAAAGTCGCTAAATGCTCGGCCCTATTGTTTGGAAAGGAGTATAGTTGCCGATCTCTAATGAATTTATATAATTGGGTTTAATGAATAATATTCGTCTCAATTTTTTGTTTTTCCATCTGCAACTCTGCCTACATTCGCTGGCATGTTGCCTACATGAAATGGTATACTTTTATTTAGATGCACACGGAAATTTTCTGCGCTTAATCAAGGTCAACTACTTTTACAATTTTATTTCATCCTGACTGTTTGGTTTTTATCGCTGATATTGTACTATTATAGGCGATAAAATTGGTGTAAAATAGCTATCTACATTTTGCAGTTTTGCACGTTTTGAATTTCGGTACGCATGCTACTTTCTCGTGGAGGAGTCAACCTCAATTAGAGATCGAGAATGGGCTAATGTGTGCTGCTGCACTGCTGCAGAGAAGGTTATGAGCAGTTCGACACCTCGGGGTCCTTTTTTTTTTCTCATTTACTCGAAACGAATCGTGAAACGATTCAACCAGTTTAAATAATACGAGTATAAAAGGTTGAATAAAATAGTGGAGAATAACGAAACCCCAGACGTATGTAAAAATCGTCGACAATGAAGATAATGAGAAATAGACGCGGTTTATTGTAACAAACTAGGTGCATATAATATACATGTACGTATATAAAATGAAAGTAATTCACGTTTCTGATGTAATTTACACGACACACATTAAACGAGTGCGAAAATGCAGTCTGAGCTACATATCGACCACATTTATCATTAGAGATGGTTAATATATAGGTAGTTGAAATGAGAGGCACAAAATGTGGGTTTCAAATGGATTTTATGAAAATGTGATTAAAATACATATTATGTATGTAGTTGTAGGTACGACTAGTGTAAAATGAAAATCCAATATTATAATTTGTTTTTCCTATTAGTCAGCGTATAGTCATTTTCATTGATTAACCCTTTCGGTCATGACTATTTAGTTTGACAGATAGAATTTTTTGAGTTACAGATTTAAGCTCGGGTGATTTTTCTGAGAATTTTAGTTTTTTGCGCAACTCTCTAACCTAATTAGAACCTGAGATATAGCTCGTCCACTGTAGTGGACAGTGTGACTAGCAGGACCAAAATTCTTCATTTTTTTCTTACTTCTTTTAACATAAAAAAAAAAGGACCGCGGGAAAATATTTAGAACCTGAGGTATATCTTGGTCACTACAGTGGACATGGTGACTACGAAAACAAGCTTTTGAATTTCTCATTATCTCACATTTTTATTTAAAAATAGAGATAGATATATAAAAATTACCAATATATTTGAACAAACAAATCACTGGATGAATATTTCCATAAAAAATCTTGGTTCACCAGCCATTAACTAATTCTTATCATAGTTTTAATAATGTGTAGTGAGGTAGATAAAAAACAGATGGCTTCTATCGCCACACATGTGTGAAAAAATCAGAGTTAAATAATCAATAATAATGTATTTTCCAAGTTTTATCTGACTGAAGAAAATTCAAGTAGGGGAAGGGGGGCACGGTAAAAAAACACATTTAAAAAAAATATATCTCGACAAAAAAAAATTTTTCAAAGTCAAGAACCCCTCTTCATATATTTCTCAACTGTCACCACGTCCACTACAGTAGCCACGACATCAATGCTTATCGCAGAATTCCCTAATGCAGTAAGCATAAAAATCGTAATATTCCTGAAATCTGACAGATGAAACGTATACAAAAAAATTATTTCCAGCTTGCCGACAGTTTCCAACTTGCGTCGATGTTTGAAGTTTAGAGTTTTACTTTTTTTTTTTTTCTTCTCTTTCGTTTCTCCTACCATGTGCTCATAATGTGATTCCATTTATAATACAGAGAGTTTGGGAGTTAATTCATGAAAAACTAGATGAATATTACTTTCAAATGAGCCCAAGCACGGTTCTCTGCATTGATTCGTCATCAGGCTACATTCGATTGAAAATATGTCCACTACAGTGGACACAGTGACCGAAAGGGTTAATGAAAATGCGTGACGTCATAAGGCTTCAACAAAATGAGGAGACAGTATTTGTGATTTTGGCCAATCGTTTTCTTCAAATCCTTATGACGTCACGCACTTCTCAAATGAAACAGACTGTAAGGACTGTATCCTCGTTTTTTTTTGTGTGTGTGTGTGTGTGGAGGTCAAATTTAGATTGAGTGCAGGAATCAGTAATTTGATTGCAATTGTACTTTTTGGTTCTATTGATTTATCTGCAATTGCTTCTAAGCTCCTCAATTATTGCTTGAATTCATGGTGCTAATACCGTACGTGAAGCTTTGTGTTGATTATATTGACTTTTCTACAATTATATCCTTGAGGTTGTTCGAAAAAAAATCATACAAATACTCGATAATTTCTATGGTCAAATCAAGCGACTATTCTGTGTCCGCAGTTTTCTGGGGTCTGAAACTCTGGTTAGAAATTGATAATTTTGAAATTTATCGTCTTGTAATACCTGCTGTGCGTCTAATTATTTGATTTTATAATCTTGTTTTTTATTACAAAAACATTAAGTCTTCAACTTTTGTATATTCTGAATACATTCACCCGTGACCTAGTAATTCATTCACATTGAAACATTATAAATTTCTTCCTCATTTATTTTTTTTTTTACGTTCTTTCTTTTGCTCGTTTTTTTTCCCTTCCATTCATTTCAGAACTTGTTCTTTGTTTTTTCCGCATGATGACTCCCTTCAAATAATTTATCCGCACCCAGGTGTAATACATGTGTAATGTATTTACAAAAAGTATACCAGTGCTTCTAATCCACTTGAATGGAATCTTTATTTTCGCATAACAAAATCGAGGAATACATGTTGATCCCGTATTGGTTATTTTCTCTTTGGGAGTACCTGAAAATAATGATTTTTTATAGAATCAAAATTTGCTGATGATCGATTTTGTAATATTTTTGAGATTTAATCTATTACAATTTAGTTGGTGAATTTCTGGCTAGAATGTAATTTTTGTGATGAGGCAAAATTTTTTTTTCATTCTTGTATTCTAAGATTTTGAAGCCAATTTTTGTGGCGTTGCGTAGGTAAAGATCTCATTCAGTAGTTTCTATAGTTTTGCAGGAAGAATCAAAATTTTTAGCTTTTTGTTCTTTTATGGTAATGCTTTGGCATGCTATCTGCTGCATCATATTGTAGTACTACTTGGATGCATTGTGACTAATTTTTATGCTGCTTGAGAGCGCCTCAAAGATGTTGTCAAAACCTTATATGTACTAAATAATTAACCCTAGAAAGATCATGTGGCGTCGTATACGACGCCGTTTGAATTTGGATGCATCACTCTTCAAAGGACGAGGTGGCGTCATATATGACGCCACCTGGTCCTTATATGACGCCACCTGGTCCTTTGAATAATCGAGTAAAACCTGGTTTTTCTTTTATTAATCACGCTGTTTTCTAAAAACTGCCTTTTTTTGAAACTTCATCTTCAAACCTTCAGATCCTGGCCAGTTGAATAGCTTGAGACTTCCAGTTGGTTTCAGTTAATTTAATATTTCAATAATATATCTACCTACTTGCGACTAACTGGTGTTATCTCGAAAATTTTCCCAGTAGCCTTTTCTCTCTATAATGTTTTTGAAACCGCCGAATTTCCTTCATCTCATTATGAATGATTAGTATACATGCGCAACGGTTTCATTAATACTTAGTATGATGAGTACCTTATCATTTGAAATACAGACGAAGTAGATTTTATTCGATCGTTAATCGACTTGTTTACGTTTGATATGAAAAAGTACAACATATTTTTTACTCATTTGCCCTCTGTAAATGAAAGAGTCTTATTGAGGGCGGTTAGTATAATCATTAAAAAGTTCAACCCAAAATAAGTCTGAGGGAAATTTTATTTAGATTCGGCTTATCAGCGTTGAAACATTATTATGGTACTCCCTGAAACTTACACAAGACCTGCCTTGTAATCATATATATTATCATAATGTTTTTCTTAGTATAATTATTATAATTTATATTTCAAAGAACTCTTTTGTCGATCACCTGCAAAGTTCAGACAAGAGATAAGACAGCTTTTTTTCTTAAAACTCTCGGATACAAATTCGATAATATTTTTTTTGCACTCTTCCGCGTTCCCTAAAATTGTCCTTCTCGTGTTCCCAATACCCCATTTGAAGCTCTTATTTATTAGAGAAGATTTTCAATAGGAAGCATATAATATATTATCCTATATTGATTTTGGTTCAACTTTAAAAAATAGCTGCAGCCTTCACTGAAGTTTCGTGAAGGCGAAAGATGAATTCTCTTTTATAACAGGAGATTATAAAAAGTATCCAAAAATGTTTCTTATAAAAACAAAATTGTTTGAATATGAAGCGCATAGGGACTGATAAATATTTCTTCATAATTATTTCCTGAAAAATTTTACTCGGTTACTTTTCCAATCTTATAAGTAAATGTATAATGACGTCATCAACATCTTTTGAAATGTTATAACTAGTGTTCTATGTTATACATAGGTATGATGACGTCATCTACTCAGTTATAACATTGAGCTATAAAGAGATCTTATATTAAGTGTTTGATGACGTCGTCAACAGCTTTTTAACTGTTATAACTAAGTACATATAACATTGAGCAATATGTTATATCTAGGTATGATGACGTCATCCTCCTATGTTATAAGTAGGTATGATGACGTCATCATAACATTGGACTCTGATGATGACGTCATCCTAATATTGGACTATCACGGAAGGACAAAAACTGGCGGACATTATGTTTTGAAATTGACTAACGCCCAGTACAAAGAATTCATCTTCAATAAGCTTTATATAGCTATATGGATGGTTTTTTGTTTCATAATAATTTCCACATTCCAAAAATACCCATTTTGCAATAAGTATATTTTCATTTATTTTATCCTGCATTTGTTCTGAAGGATTTTCATTCTTACATTTGCGGATAGCTTACATATGTGCCACCTCCGGATGCCTCTTTGTCTTTTATTTTGTTCGTCGGTTAGCTGAATATAACGATAAGCACGTGGTAACCACTGCGGGTACACTGATAATGAGGCCCCTCCTTCGAATTTGTCTATCTTCCGTTATGAAACAAAAGGAAATTCGGTGTGCCGTTTAACTAAAGCCTATAATATGCTGTCGTCGTATTTGATATAGCTGTACACAGTATTATAAAGTATCTATATCTACATTTTAGTGCGAGTATAATTCCTGAGTTTCCATCATTTCTATTCTTTTTTGTACCGTTATACACGATGATATGCGGTTTTTGTGTCCGTATTCCATTTGGGCATCTTTTTTTCCGGTTGGCTTTTCTTTTTTTTTTCCTCTTTTTTTGTTTGAATTTTCTCGTATGTGATTTTCCTCGACGCTCTATGTGTTTTGTTTCGTCATCGCATCAGAGAGCAGAATGGAGGAAATTCTTGCAATTGATTTGGCTCAGCAGCACACGCGAGCTGTACAACGATCAATTTCTCGGGCAGATTATGTGGCAGAAATAATATATAATATGTCTTGTCAAAAAATCAATTATTTTTTCCTCTGAAAACGCTGCTATTAGTATATTAATCATAATTTGATTGCGAGAGTGAAGAGAGGGGCGGGGGTTGAGAAGCACTACGATTTTTCTGGCTCTCGCTATATAATAACGCGCGATCGCGCGATATAATGATTGACAACGTGGGGTCATTCTTTTCCAGAGGTGATTGAAAATTGGCCTTCTATATGTCTTCCGGGTTCGCCGTGTGTTTCGACATTGAATCAGCGAACCATTACGAGTGGACGGTGAGAAGTGGATGTAGTACAGGAGAGTTGATTATCGGTTTCACCTATATTTGCCCAATGGGCTTAAATCGTGGCTCTCTATAGTGAGATATTCCAGAATTTTAAATAAACTTAACTTTCTATATATATGCTATTAGTGCGGGCTTTATATGTTGGGAAATTTGAGTTGTTTGGCTGCAATCGTAGATTGTGGAGATAGATATATACGGTCTTGACAAAGTGGATTGGTGTGTATCAGAAAATATACGTATAGTGAGATGAGATTTTCAGGCGGGACTGCTTCGAATAGTCGATATAAGTTTGAATAGGAACATAAGATTGGTTGAATAAAAATTATGTCAAGATCTTAAATCGCAAGATATATCCTCTTAGAAAAGTATGGAAGTTTTGAATCCACTGTGAACTAAATGATGCACCTATGGTGAATCACAGTGCATCAATTTGACTGTTTTAGCGGTTCCGGTTCAGTTTCCTGAACACATTTTCCTGACATGACATATATCGGACATGACATTTTCCTGAAATTACATTTTCCTGACATTGATTTTTCTGACATTCATTTTCATGACATTTGTTCTCCTGACATTCATTTTCCTGGACACCGTTTTTCTAACTGTTTGTTTTATTTTTCATTTGTTATTAACATTCTTATGACAGAACTATGGTGTGGGCTAATGTCGTCAGATTCTCAATTTCCTCAGCATTTTCTACATATGTGTCATAATCCAATACAATAGACCTGATGCGTGTTTGTAGCTGAACCCTCTTAGGTTTGGGAGAGTTTTTAACTCGCCTTCCTAGAGCAAGTTCAGCCACACTAATTTCGGTGTTGGTGAAATTGAATGTCAGGAAAACGGTGTCAGGAAAATGAATATCAAGAAAAAGAATGTGAGGAGAACAAATGTCATGAAAATGAATGTCAGGAAAATGTAATTTCACGAAAATGTCATGTTGGGTGGATGTCATGTCAGGAAAATGTGTTCAGGAAACTGAACCGGAACCGTTTTAGCTGACCTGATATTTAGATGTACTAGTTTTGAGTGCTTCGACGCTTTAAGTGACGAAAGTTGAGTGAAAAATCTTGAAAAACTGCAAGCCGAAATGAGTGACGCTTGATCGGTTGATTTCTATTCATCGATGCCAGATCAGCTGGAATCTTTTTACTTGTTCATTCTATAATGAACGATCCTATTTCATTTGGAATTATTTCTATTTGCCTTGAAATGCATGCTTTTTTAATCGAATAAAGTAGTTGAGAGACCACAAAAAAGATTAATATTTCAATATTTACTTATTTATTTATTTATTTTATTTTAACTACACCATATTTTATAATGGAATATGGCTCCTACATGTCCACCTTCTACTATAGTCAATCTGTTTGTAATTTTTGTGTGAAATTGAAAACGTTTGTTAACCTCCCCTCCCCGCCCTCCTACCCAAAAAATTAGTCAGACATGAAAAAATGGTCGTGAAAAGTCATGATTTTTCATTTTATATGTTACAGGAAAATTGTGAAAACTAGCATATAATTAAACGACTAGGTAGGCATTTAATTAAATGACGAATGAGCTGTGAACTGTACGTCATTTAATAAAAGGACTAGTCAATTAATTAAATGCCGCAACATAGTTAGGCAGGTTGTGAAATGTTCATTCGTTTCTACCTTATCGCGCCCCCCCATTCTGGTTCTTTCCTATCCGATTTTGCCTGCTGATACCTATTTTTCACGAAGAAAAATTTTTAAAATATCAAAATTCAAGTTGAATGTCCACTCAAAACTTTCCTCAGACTCAACCGATTTGAGTGGTCAAAAGCTCAAGTAAAAGGCCTTAATCCACTGAGTGTTCTTAGAGCAAAACAAATTCCTTACCTCAATTAGAACCTGAGATATAGATCTTTGAGTGAAGAAAAATCTTGAAAATATCAAAGATCAAGTTGAATGTCCACTCATAACTTTCCTTAGACTCAACCGATTTGAGTGGTCAAAAGCTCAAATGAAAGGTCTTAATCTATTGAATGTTCTTAAATCAAAATGAACATGATACATTAATTAGAACCTGAGATATTGATGTTTGAGTGGTGGAAAAATGTGGAAAAAGCATGAATTTTGAGTATAACTTGAGTAAGGTCCGAGGTGAGTGAATTCCAATTGGTGATGACATATCTACACATAAATACCTTTCATTTAAAAAAAAATGAAGCAAATCGGCCGGATAGAACTGCCGGACAAACTTGTATTAGATTCTTTTCATGTACAGATTTCATTTTGTACAATTTGCCTAGTTAATGTTCGGCATTTTATTAAAAGCCTAGTCATTTTAATAACTGCCTAGTCAAATTATTGAATTTTGTTCGTGATTTTACAATGTGCCTGAAATCAAACGTCATTTAATTAAATGCCTAGTCATTTAATTAAATGTTGGAGTTTCACAATTTGCCTGTAACATATACATTGAGTCAGTATAACTGTACATAGGTACATCATTCCTATTAATTTCAAGTAATTTTATTGAATTATTTCAATGAAAAGCTCACGAATCTTCGTTTAGGCCCTACTAATATGATATTTCTTCTGCTTGAAATTTATGCTCCTTTGTAAAGCTGTGATCATGATGACTATATGTACCTGAAGTATTGAAAAAGTGAGAAAATAAATTTCCCGCGAAACTCCACGATTGATCAACGATCAAAGATTTCATTTCATTTTTTTTTTTTCAAGAAATATACGCATGGCACTGTATTGTTTTTTACGGTATTGTACGAGTAGATTTAATCAGTCTCATTTGAAAGACTCGGTGATTAAAAGTTATCTAAAGTTATTCACCCAGTTAACGTGTAATTCGCGTGCTGCTCATAAAAGATTACACTCCAAATTCTGCATAATATGTAATACTGATACTGTTCTATCCCACGTACCTTCTTTCGTTCGCTTGATAAGCACTTTTCAGATCGAGCAAATTAGATATAATTATGTAAAAAACAATAATATATAGTACCAGTCATGTTAGATGATCTAAATCTTTAATCTACGAAGTTTTATTAAACTAGTTTTTGTAGAATATCTCTTTTAACCGTGAAAAATTTGATTAAGGAAAATTTTATTAGCAGTTGCATGGTGAGGTTTGCTGCGGGTCAACGTCCATAAACGTTTTTTTTCAATACAATGTTCTTAAAAATGACTTGAAAATGTCTAACCTTGGAAATATATTTGTTATCAATTATCATAGATTTCATAAACCCTGAAAAAGTATCTTGTTTCAGTAATATTTGGGGTGACAAAAATCAAATTGTTTCATTAAAGATGACATGGGTAAAAAATGTTGGGATTGAAATAAATGATTGACTTGGAAAGTATATTACCTATGTGGCTTTTTGCTCGCATTTTCATTTCTCATCAGTTACGTTGGTAAATTAATGAAGTCGTAATTAATATTTTTTTGAAATACGAGGGTAATCTCGAATGTAATTTTGCTCCTTTTTTATTTTGATACCCGGTAACACTGGGGAGATGCTATTCACAGCACGTGAACTGCTACATTACCCTGCAGCCTTGCTGTGCGAAATTTACACATTGGCTTAGCGTTACAACAAAAGCCTGGAATCCTTTGGGCAACCATTTGGAGAATTAGTGTATAACCTCGTCTTTCAAATGAAACTGGTTCCGGTATTCTGTGTTCATTTTTTGTGATTCTATGAAGGTGGCAATTCACTTTTGGGGTAGCGCTTCGTAAATTTTATAATTTATTCTGAAAAAAGTGGAAACTGTTTTACATTTGAATTCTATGAATATTACAGATTATTCAAAGATCGACATTATCGAGAATACGAAAACAGTGTAGCCGCTTTACTTGAAAGGAAAAGTTATAAAAAATACAAAATCAAGTAATGATAAGGGGTTCCCGGTTTGATAAAAAAAGTACATACTTATAAGCATTTGCTCGTGTGTAATTGTTTACACATGGTACCCTTTGCCGGTTACTGTTGAATCGTGGTCAGTGTACCCATATATTTTGTTTGGAATATGATTTTTGTCTTTTCATTCAAAACACGTCTCAGCACGTTCATTATATTGGCTACCCGATTCATTCGCAGCTATACGTGAAAACTGCAAATTTCGTTCATTTATTTGGACATAATTTAGTTGAAATATTTTTCTCTTATTTTCATTTTCATTTTTTCGCCAACAATTAAAATCAATTTGAGGCACGTATATCCTGTGGCGAGAGATCGAATAAAATGTTTTGATCGTCGAGAAAAGAAAAAGGAGGAAATATTAGTCGAACTCGTCTGCAGTTGTTATTTAGGTTTCGCTTTTTTATTTTTTTCCCTCAACTATAAAAAGGTATTGTTCAGCAATGCCCAAGGGGTTTATAGCGATATTTTTCTTGCCGAAAATGCTAATCGTTGTTGTTCTTCGGTGTCATGATTTCGTGAAAAATTAAAATTTTCTCATTTCATTCTGTTCACTTTTTCCTATAGTTATAACTGTCCTAAAAATCTTTGATTCAAGTCAGCCGTATCTTTTTCGCTATTTTCTTTCGTCTATAGTTGCGAACCATGTTGAAATTAGTTCTTGTGCGAAAACTCATAATGAAGCGGTATAGTTTTTATTTCAGTCTTTAGTAGGTCATTTTTGAGTGTAATATTAATAATTTCAATACATTTCCTCTTAGCAGAGAAAAATATAAATTAGTATGCCGCATACTAATTGTGGGACAATTCAGGTTTTTTGTGGAAAAATTAATATAAAATGTGTAAAATTTTAGTATGCAGTATTCTAATTTTTTATATTTATTTACAAGCGTGGTCCAAGAAGGCTACACCCCCTCTTGCCCAGCTAGTCCCAGGGACCTGTTGTTTTAAAAATTTTATAGTAATTCAGTTCTCAATTTCGCTCAAATTTCGCTCGATACCGCTCAAATTTCACCCAATCTCGCTCAAATTTTGCGTTATCATAAAATGAATGAATGTAAATTGCTCCAATGTTTTCATCATTAGCAGCGAAATAAAATCTCTAATCCAAATGATTCCTACATTATCATATTTCTGACATTCTCATCTTTCTAATGAGACCAAATTCAACTTTCTACGTTGAGTAGAAGCTGAGTAATCATGAAATTAAAAATAATTTGCTTACGAATTTCAAATTGGGACAGACATCCGGACATTGGATTTTATTATAGACTTTAATTTTCAATATTTTGAATTAATTTTTAATAATAAATTTATATTAATTTTTCATATAAAACCTTTATTGTCCTCAAGTTAGTACGCAAATATTAAAAGTTAACATAAATGCAGTTTTCTCTCAGTGTAGAGAAATATAATATGTAATTTCAGTCGGAGCTAGTAAAAAATGATTTTTTTTCCTATAAAATTTGAAAACATAGTTTATTTGAGGCCAAATCTATCAGATGATATATTTGCTCTAAGATGGCCATTGGTGGCTCATAGTATGTCTGGTATACCCAGAAGTATAACAGCATAAGTCGAAAACCATATTTTTCTTGCGAAATTTTTCCTAGGTTCAAGAAACAATGCAGGTTCCATAGTTTTTTGTACGTCAAGGTAATTGTTGAATTTTCGCATTCTCTTTCTACTCAAATTGGCATCAAATCGAGAAGATTGCACATAATATTGACTTTATGTCTCATTCGTATGCCAAAAAAGTGTTAATCTGCAATCTCGACGAAATTTTAAAAATGATAATTTTTCCCTACCGAGTGAAACGAAAGGGAAAATTGTTATTTTTATGGAAATGAAAATTCGTGTGCTCGCTTGGCTTGTACTCTTTATCGACTGTCGTTAATTTCGTAACATGCAAAAATTACCATTCTGCAGTTAGTACTGTGACCTCATTCGTTGTCATAGTAACTACCCATATATTTTTCCAAAAAAAAAAAAAATTGGATATGTTAATCAGAAATTTTTAGATATCTGCGTCTCGAAAGTGGATGTGTGAATTTCTTATTTCTTTTATATTTGGACGTATGAAGAAAAAATGCATCATTTTCACCTTTCAATTTAGGTACAGTAGCTTATACTCGTAGTCTTATCAGAATATTCAACCTGGAAACGAGTTTTTATTCGCCATTCTTGTGTAGAAGTGACTCATTAATTTTATAAAGAAGGTTTATGCTGTCTGTGTGTCTGCATCTGAATGTTCTAACTAAAGAAAGTGTCACGTTATCTAGTGGTCCAAAATTTTATTGTAATTTTTTTCACTGTGACCAAATTTGGCCTTGTTAATCTCAGTCTCCATGCAGCATTTGAAATACAATCTTAAAAATGGAAATTTAAAAAGGGGGGTTCGTTTGAACCTGGATGGTAGTGATACAATTGAGGTCCGGTCTACTCGTGGTACCAAATGTGGAAATAATTTAGCTGATTTTGGAGTTTATTGGCCTTTAAATTTATTCAAAACACTACCAACAATTCGTTTCGAATTGTGATGTGCGACTCGTTAAAAATGAAAATTTTACCTACAATAAAATATGAATCATAGCCTTCTTTTTTACCCTTTTTTTGCAGACCAATTCTATTAACTTTCTTAGAAAGTCGTCATTACTCCTAGGTCAAGATCATTGTTTTCAGGTCAAGGTCATTAATTAAAGGTCAGTTCATTGAGCTATAATACTGGTCACCAAATTAATGTTGTTGCTGTATTTTTCAAAGTTAAAAGCTTGTATTTGGTGTGTTCAGTCTATTAGTAATTTATGTTTTAAAGGAATATGAATCGTGTAAAAGAAAATTCATTTTAGCCTTCACGTGTTTCGTGAAGGTCTGCAGCTGTCTCACTTCAAATTGAGCTCTATATAACTAAGTCAATTGAAAATCGTGTGGATAGAAATTTGTTGTTTTTGGGATAAAAATAATATTTTGCTGTGTGAATAAATTTATCTTCCAATTAGTCACATAACTTATAAGGGATGGGAGGAAATAGAATTTTTTATTTCAGCATTTTATTCGATGCTTATATTTCTTACTCATATAATATTACTGCGAAGGAATTAGAAATTGTGAGAAAGAAAAGGTGCTGATTGATTAAGGGGAAGAACCATGAGAATAACAACTAATTATTCGAAAGAAGATTTATCTGGAACCAGAATTATCTCGTATAACTATTAGCTAATATTATGAGAATTAATAGAAAAATATGAAACTGAAATTCTACTTTGATATTTATAACTGAATCAATAAAATATTATGTAAGTAGTGTTTTTCAATAAAATATTGAATTCATTTATTATTTTTTACTTATGTATTTATTCATTCATTTATTAAATTTTTCCTCTGTAAACTATTTATAAAAAAATATATTTTATCTGTTTATAAAAACACAAAATTCCTAGAATCGAGTCTTGAAAAATAACGAGAAGGAATCGTATAATAATGAATCAAAAATGATGAAACTTTTCATAGAAATAACTTCAAAGTGTTATTTTCCGACTCAATTATGGTACTACTTTTACCTGATTTATTTATGGTTATTTTTTTTTTATTTTTTTTTTTTTGAAAATTTGAAAATAAACTAAGATTTTATTCTAATGTACTTCGGTAGCAGGAAAAATTTCGTAAGTTGATTTATATTTTTGGAGCTGTCTTTGTTAACATTGATTAGAGCCACATTTTGTTTTTTAATAATATTATTTACACCCTTTGGCTTCTACCTGTAGGTATGTCTCAGATATAGTACGATGTAGGATAATTTCTCTATGCAAGCAATTTGTGGATGGAACCCAAAGCCCAACTGTGTGAAATAGCCTTTATTACGCGCATATTCTGGTTCTGAAAGTGAAGTTATGAGGAAGCGAGCATGAAGAAATAAGAGTACCAGCAGCTGCATTATTTACGACTTTAGAAGCTCGTTTTGGCTGTCGATACGAATACTTTTTTATTTTGCTTTACCATTAACTATCCCATAAAAAGTGTCTGGTATTGAGAAGTTTGCCAAAGTTAATATCATGGCGCATAATTATTATAGCGCAGAAATATAGTTTCTCATTGTGTCTATATTTTGATATCTTTTCGGTTTGTATTAGATGTAGGTACGTTCTAATTTTTAATTGGAGTGACCCTCTCTTTTTCGGTCAGTTTTCAGAATTTTCATACGAAATAAACCCTATGCTGCGAGTGTAAAGAAATTTTCTGTAAGACGAAGAATACCGCTTGCAGAATTTACTCGTATGTTTTTAGCCATTACTCATTATACTGACGCTGTTGATAGGCTGATATTGATTGCTCTATATAGCGACAGCTTCTCGTCGTGGGTGTGTTGTCAATTAATCTCCTTAGGTGTCAACTTTATTGACACGTTCAAGTGTACGAATATCGACCTATTGACCCGTATACTGCAATCTCTATGATGAAAACCAATTTTGTGTAGGTTCATCAAATTGGCAATAATTTATAATTGATGGCATAACACCGTTTTAGTGCCCGCCATTCTGGTTTGGATTTCAAATTTGTATACTTCTCCCTTTTTTGCGTCTTCAGTGTAATTGAGAGTCGAAACTGAAGGTTAGAATGATGAAAAGTGGGTTTCTTTGATTGGCATTTGAGACTGGATTCACTTCTAAGCACTTCACTTAACAATAGAGCAGTGTGATTGCATAATTGACTTTAAAAACAAAAATTGATTGAAAATGGAGTAAATTTTTTTGTGTTTGAAGTGTAACAGTGTTTAGCTATAATTGTGAATCACATGAAATCTGCAGTTTATCTTGATTTTCAGCTGGTCTGAATTCCATGCCAACAAAAATGCACCCTTTACTCACACCCCGTCGAATAATTGCTTTGTTTGCACGCAGTGATGTAAACCGGAACCGGAAAAAATCGGTAAAAATTCCATAGACCAAAACCAAAACCGAGACGACTGGAAACCAAGACCTAAACCAAAATCAAAACCAAAACGATTGAAAACCAACACCACAACCAAAACCAAAATAACTGAAAACCGAAACAAAGACCAAAACCAAGACCAAAACATTTGCAAACCGAAACCAAAACAAAAAAAAATTTTTGATTTTGTTTACATCACTGTTTGCACGCTACCAGGACTGGTAATCCTGGGCCAGTTCTGGGCGAAATATGCCAGAAAACTGTTCGAACGCTTTTTCTGGTAAACAATTTATCTGTTCAAGCGCTAGCAGGAAGGTTACAGGAAACAGTTCCTGGTTATTATTTGCCAAGAACTTAAACGTCTTGGCAACGGACCAAGAGAAATTGTTTCACCTTAAATTCGCTCATCTTGAAAATTTTCATCACTTATCAGTGTAGGTATTTTGACTATTGTCAAAAGTTTTATGAATGAAATCAAAGAGTTGACTTAATTTCATTAATTAATAATCAAATATGCGAGGAAGTATTTTGTATTTATGGGAAACATTGAAGACGTTACTTAGTTTGATTTTTAGTAAATTCTAGAAAAGAAGAGTAAGATATTTTTATTCTTCATAAATATTTGAAAAAAATTTTGCTTGGTTAATTTGGTAGAGAGTGTTGAATATGCCAGAAAATTGTTCAAACGCTTTCATTTTTCTGGCCTATACTTGGGCCAGTTTACAGACCAGGAAAATTGTACTTACAGGTTGCCTGGTAGCGTGTGAACAAAGCTACCATTTAATAAGTGTGGTAAAATTCTTCATTATTTGTTCTTAATTTTTGTTTTTTTTTCTTCTCATTATTATAGGCTTTTTAGAAGTCACCGAAGATTATTCGCTTCAGGTAGCCGATGTAGGAAAAGAATGGCCAATTTTGTTGCGCCATTATGGAGCGATTCTCATTGTGATATTGTGCGGCGTCCTTTTTGCCACCGTGATGCCCATCATCGGGCTGACGTTTTGCTGTTGCCGATGCGTCGGCCGCTGCGGGTCCAGATCGCATCCGTTTGACAAACGCTACGATCCGTGTCGACGACATTTCTATGGTGCAATACTAGTCTCCACCACCGTGCTCATTTCGTAAGTATTATATGTTTATCGAATTCGAATGACTGTATACCCATACCCGATTTAGCCAAATTGCACCTTCAGCTAATCAAACTCGACAATTTTTGTTTTCCTCTGTGTGGTGCAGAATGCAGATCCAATTCTTCTGATCTCCCTCGCTCATTGAGGAATCCCACTCTCCCTCTGCCTCCCCTCTCTCCCCCCCCCCAAAAAAAATTGACGAATTACGAAAATTGTCTTTCATTTATTACAATTATTTTCAAATTTCCCGGGTGGTCTTCTGTTTTCGACTTTTTCAATTATTTGTTTTTTTTGTGTGGTGCATTTTGTAGAGTGCAGCACACATTTCTCTGGCCAATGCAGCTAATATCAGCTGTTCGTGCACCGCCGCACTGTGTTTTAAAATGTTTAAGAAACGTTCGTAAATCATTTCCGACTGAAAAACGCTGATAATATGTTACATACTTGTTGCCTTCTTACGTAGCACCTCGACTTTATTGACGTCTATTTTCTCATCGATGGTTGCATTTTGAGACATGATATTTTTTACTGTAAGTAGGGCTCGGTGTGTGCAATCGAACGTTAGACGAACTCAATTTTTGAAAAAAGTGACTTATTCCCTTCTCGCATATCAGTGTTCAAATTTTTCGAGGATAATTCGCTCATTTAATTCAACTACGTCACAACTCAAAAAATCATAATTTTTGAGTTAAATATATGAAAAAAAATTTTTTTATGTCTGCTTTAAGATGATATTAGCTTTTTTTTAAAATTGAAAATTTTGAGATGTGACGTTGTTGTATTAAATGAGCGAATTATTCCCAACAGTCTCATTCAATTAACAAATTAGAAGATACAATGACATTTAACACATCGAGTGTAAAAATGTTTGTATATCATGCGAAAATTGTCGGTTAAATAGATTAAATATTCAAAAATATCATTGTGGCTTATTCATAACTAAATTCGTTTGAATGCATCTGAAATTTGATGAGTCACGAAAATGACTAAATATACTAACTGTTCTCAGTAGGAAGCTGCAGGATAATATGCCAGACGTATACTAAATATTTTATTCACATACTTAAATACAGTATTGAAACGTAAATCATAATTTTTAGGGTGCAATATCTTTAATTTTTTTTTAATCGGAAGTTACATGTATATTGATATTCCCCTCGGTATGGTTATGATTTTATTCCAAGTCGTCTAAAATGGTAAAACTTGACTAATTTTCAGCTTACTGTCCGTCTATAAAAATACTTCCTCACACAAATAATTTCCCCAGTAACATGTAATAATGATAATTTTCAGTTGCCCATAGAGAGCTTGTATACTGGGCTATCCATTGGGTACCTGCTAAAAAATTGAATGCAATATACTGTACTTACTAAAAATTATGTGTCTTCTTCAAATTACTTGCGAGTTCTATAGGTAAAGATGAGCTCAGATTGTATTGGAAAAGATAAACAAACGAGTATAGTACTCTCCACTATGTAAATAGAGACTAGAGTCATTCCAATAAGTTACCTTTCGTCTAACAAAATTTCTTTGTTTGGCTTACGTAAGCTTGGTTTTGTAGTTTGCAGAATGATTGCTATGTTCGACACCGATGCGATCAACTCTTTATTTTTGAATTTTATTCCATCGTGTATCACTCATGCCGCGTATGTGACCAGATTTTTACCATTGTTCTTCCTGTGAAATGGGTGTCTCATGGTGGCCGACAAAGTGAGAGGTTGCGTATTTCGTGCTGAATGAGAATGTACATACAGTAGTGGAGGGAAAAAATTGCATTGGATATTGAACCGGTTCGATGGTTTGGTAGAACGATCCTGTTTCGTCTCCCATCCAAATTATAGCGTAGCTTTAAATTTCAGAGACTTGAAATGAGAAAATGGATTCGACTTTCCGCCTCATTTCCGTTATGCGATCGCTGATCTGTAAATCGCGTCGTTCTCCCGAAGTGTAACCTTCGATTTTGGTCCTATTTTGTGGCGTTTCTTCCTTACTTTTTATCAATGGAGAAATAAAAAAATAGAACAATAAAATTTTGTAATAAAGCCGAACATTGTTCTGCTACAACCTTTCTTGAGACGAAACTTCAAACAAGAACCTTTCGAAACTTGTTTTATCAATATGACCTTAATTAATGTTCCCTCTCCCCTCCCCAGACCTAATTTACCTCGGCGAAAACATGAAAACGTAAAATTATATTTTATTCTTTCAAACAATTGAAGTCGATTTGCTCTTTTGTATCTAGAGTACATAATGAGCGTGCATGTATCTGAACTGATAATATATTGGCTTTAGCAAAATGAATGAGATATTATTTTACTTCAGGTATTATCCTGACATAGTCGAGGCGTGCATGTAAGCTTATGAAAGTGGAAACTGGAAAATTATAAGGTTTTTCACTCTCCATACGAGTATAATTGGATATTTTGAAGAACAGTATTAGATAATCTTTATAAATGAACTTTACAGATAATTTTTACAAAACAATCTTTAATAAAAAAAAGCATAAGGCTACTTAAGTAAATTTACTAAAAAAAACAAAACCAAAAAAACAAAGTAATTTGTGATTATTATGTTTATTGATTTTAGATTTTTTTAGAATATCGGTCGAAAAATGTGACTTATTCATTTCGCAAAAGACAGTTTAATTTCTATATTTAAAGTAGTCAATTCTCTAGTATAAGTACTTTATGAAACAAGTGCTCAAAAAAAAAAAACAGGTTTTCTTCTCCGTTGCTGTATAAATAAATAATTATTTAGAATATATTAAATCAAATAATATAAAATTTAACCTTTATTCGAATGAAAATAACAAATAAAATATAATTGAAATATTTAAAAATTTTTTATTAAATTAAACAATGAACTTTAATTTTGTAATTAATTTTACTATAAATTAAGTATAATATCTAAAATGAAGGTATATTTTTATAATTAAATAAATAAATTTCTAAATTCAAGTATAATTCACATGTTTATTAATCATCGTGTCAGAACTTTTGAGTGGTCTAAAGTTGAAGTTCTTCTGCTGTTGGAATTTCAAACAGATCAGCTGTAGCTGTAAAAATTGTCTCAAGTTGTGAACTCGAATTTTTCTGTTCGCCTCTTTGTACTATCTGTTTGAAAGGAGAGAAACGTTAGTTAAAAGCAAGAAACTAACTGCATGTTCTCTTTAATATGTACCTACATTACCAAATTTTTGACCTATAGCAACTTTGAATTCATGTGTATATGTAATTTATATTATTCTTTCGTCTTATTCTTTATTTATTTTTTCGCTTCTAGATTTGGGGTCATTTGTGCGTTCACGACCAACGAAGTTCTCGAAGAGGGCGTAAAAGATTTACCAAAACACGTTCGCACCTCTATGATCGATACAGAAATGTACATTAATAATACGAAAAAGGTAAATATCTGCTTAATTAAGTTGAGTTAGTTCAGTTTTATTGGTGTTTTCTTTTTCGACCCGACGCGAGGTCTTCAACCCTTGAATTCATTGGAGCAGATCAAAGAAGATTCGGATGCCAACGGAATTTTTTTTTTCCCCCCCGAAAGACTACACGTTATTAGATATACGTACCTTTATAATACGTGTTTGTTCTATGTATGCTCCCCTGCTCTTCCCCGCAATACCTGTATCGTATATTCTGTGAAATTAGTCGTTTCGGCACGAGCACTTTTTTCTTCCAAAGAGTGTACTTAATTCGTTCCGGCAAATTTATATAGTGCACACACATACACGAGTGTGGCTCTGTATAATAATGGCTTGTGAGTGTGTTTGCGTCAAACAAACTTTAAATTAACATAGAATCTCGTTTTTTTTTTTTTTTTTGGTTGTGTGGATGAAAAACTCTTATCGGTATTGATAAATCGAACATTTTTGTCTAATTTATTGAGCTTGTTAAAAATTGACCCTCGGGAGGGAACGAGCATTGGTTGGGAGATAAAATGGGTATCGTGGGTTGAAAACTTGTAAAGAAGGTCCCAAATGCTCTTATAATTCGATAGCTAATATTTTATTTGGAACCGCGAAGAATTAATTAAAATTATTTTTGCATCGAAGAACTGAATTTCGGTTTAGAGAGTCGCTGTAGAAGCCATAGTGTGGTACAAAATTTCACTCCCTGAAGCGGTAATGTGAAAGTATAAGCTATAAACGAGAATGTCGTCTCTTTAAACTCTTAGGACATACCTAATATATTTCATCTCCAGTTTCTTAATACTTTTCCCAAAAATTGCAATAAATCCCGAATTTAGATGATCTTTCACTTCCTGCCAGTTGCTTTTGTTTAAAACAGCCCCATGGAAATGGATATGGGGAAAGAATTCAACCATAAGCTTCCTCCTCTTAATCCTTTACCCAGCTCTTTTTTGAGACAGAATGTCACGAATAGTATTCTGCTTTTTTCGTCAATTTTCAGTATATTCTCTCATGTACGTACTTCACCTTATAAGCCTGGGCGATTATAGTGCCTGTATTTTATTCTAAACACTTCTTCTTTGGTAGCTATCTCAACAAAAAATATCATGTTTATTGCTCGTAGATTCGAGTATGTATTGTCATTTCACTGATAAAATTTATACCATACATCAACTAGAGAAATGTATTTATTTGATAGTAGGTACCAATATACGTGAGCATGATTCACCACTCCGTTTGTGTTATTTATAATTTCGATTAAAATGTCAGTCAAAGTCCATAAAGAGTCGCTGTGACGATTGAGCGAAGGGAAGCTTATTTTCCTCTTTCCATTAAATAGATCGAGGCCATAGTTTACTTATGCTTTTTCGAGTGGTTTACGATATTTATTTCATTCACCAAGCTGAATTCTGAACCGATTTCAGTTAAATTCTGATATCTTATCCTTGAATACATATACACTGTGTGCTCCTAAAATTTTGTTATTTTCATTTAGAATTTTTAAAAGCTCCAAAACCCTGTCTTTTACGGTTTCAGAAAATAGCGTAAAAGATTTATAAATCTTGAAGTATAAATTCTGGAAATAATATTTTATTTTGACACCCTTCTTCCTTTCTATTGAAGCATATTTCTGCTTTAAGATGAATTGAAAATTTCTCTCAAATGTTGGTTCAGGTTTCCTCGTCCCAAGTAGTACACTAGGTATATCAGTATATCTGAATAGTATATTTTCTGAGAAGCTTTATTATTGAAAATTTATGCATTCCCGAATCCCGTATTTAATGCGGCAATTTTTTGCTTTACAGGAAGTGAACACTTTGCTGCTAGTCAATTTCAAAGAGCTGGAGACATCCTTGTCTAACATTTTGAACGGTACGTAGGTATATGTGCGAATTGCCATTTTCACCTCGAATTCGGTTGAACGAATCGTACTGTTCATTATTTCGGTCAAATGACGATTAAACTAAAGCTTCCAGTTTACGGTCACTGATTTTGTGTGTATGTCACCTTAATCGTGAAAAAAAAAAAAAAAAAAAAAAAACTGAAACGAAACAGAAAACAAAGGAAAGCGGAAATGGAAATTGCCGATCTGTTGTTCGGCTCGCATGAATAATGTCCTGGTAATTCCAGTTCATTTAAAAAAAAAAAAAAATGCTCTCCGTATAAATTCACAGTCAGATTTTTAAATAATTTGTTGTAAAATGAGAGGAGATTGTGTATGCGTGTGTGAAATTCGTCACCTGATGATGTACATTCTTCAATTCTACTAGCTTTCATTTGATCAGTTTCTCTTTCTTCGAATTAATTGTTTTTTTTTTTTTTTTTTTATAAATCTTGTCCATATCAAATCGGAGGAATTCCGACATTGTCGAAAACTTTTTTCTTTGTGAGGCTGACCCGTCACTATATTTTCATCAGAATTAAAAAGTTACCTAAAAACTAGAATTCATAGAGCTCCCTTGTTCTAAATTTTTCAAGGACTATTAGTTTTTGTTCTGAACGAATTATAGAATTGGACTGTAGTTTCAGTCATAAAAATTTTTAGTTTGTTTGCTCTTTTAAATGAAAAACTTTGTTACTCGTCGTTCACCAATTTTTTCTCATATCTTCGAATGTCGAGTTTTCATTTCTCAGCTTAGTTCTCTAGCCACAAATATTTCACTACATATTTCAACTTCAAACGACGCATTTAATTGACGACTTATGTTAATTTACGATTTAACATTTTGTCCTGCGAGTTTTTTTTTTTATGGTTGTATTAAAAAAAAGTTTCTTCGCGTTACGACTGCCGTTTTATTTAATTGGCACAATTAATAATTTCAAATGCATCGAAAAAGCAGATGCGTTTGAAAGTTTGTAGAAAAAATGAAGCCAAAACGTCCTTGTAGTTCTCTGCTTTATTTTTTTTTTACAACTCAAAATAAATTTTTCTTTGTTTCAGCGAGTGGCAAAATAGTTTTGGATAAATTAGCTCAAGAAACGAAAGCATCCGTGTTATCCAACTTGACGAATGTTGTTCACGGACTTGGTCTGATTAAAAATGATCTCATAAAAATTAACGACTCCATCACTGACTTGCGGGATCGATCTTCACAGTTGGAACTCGGTGCGTACTTTGAACAGAGCGCTGGACTGTAGTCCAAAGCCTGTGAATTTTTTTCACTTGTTGAGGTGTTCATATATTTTTCCTTTATTCAATTTTAAACGGTTAAAATCCTTTCTTTGTGATTTTGTGCCCTCTTTCAAAATTTTATGAAGACTGCCAAAATTTGATTTTCGAATTGGACTGAAAAACATTAGCTATGCAGCAGTCAGAAAAACTGTCTTGATAAAGAATTCGTAGTTAGATTCAGTAAGTCGCGATTGATGTGACGAATGGAAACAATAACAAATTCTCATTTTCAATAATATTTATTTTTCACACTAATTAGACGTTGAATAGAACAACCCGAGAGAATATTATTTATCTTAGCCATTATACTTGTCCGTGAGATATTTTCATACCACAGAGAAAGAAAAAAAAACTGCCTTGAAGTGATGATCAGTTGTGAAATTTTCCATCTTATTTTGTCAAGTAGAAGACGTAAAATTCTCACTGACACGTGCGCTATGGAAAATGAAAAATAAATTTCTCCTTTGTAGGTGGAGAAAATTAAAATACTATATAAAAATATCGAATTATAATTGAAGTTTGATTTTCAAAAGAAAAAAACCATACGTTCGTTGATTTTCCTGATATGTTTTCAACCTTATGACACTTCGTCTGTAACTTTTTGCAGGTTTGAGTCGAATCGGTGAAGATATTGTGGCGAGCATAAACAAGTGTTCGCGAGCACCAGCTTGCCAAAATTTCAATAGACGATATCCTCAAGTTGGTCAGTTATCTGTAGAAACAAACTTTTCACAGGTATAAATTCCAACTTACTCTTTTTCTTAATCTTTGTTCAAATTATAACCAGCTTATGAAAATGACCATTTTATTGTCCACCATTCTCATTCTTACTCTTAGAATGAGTTACTCATTTCTGTTATTCTATGATTAATTCTTTGGAAGGTATAACGTTATGAAAAATTTTCACGATTTTTTCACGTTGTGATTCATGTGTAGGTAGACCGGTTCACAGTTATTTACCTGAATTTTATTTCAAACGCCAAACCAAACGAAAAATAAAAATAAAAACTTGGAAGTAGGACAAAATATTAATAGGTGATTGTATTATGAAGACCTTGCTGATTTCGCAAAAATATTATATTATGATTGTGTTTGGTCATCTTTTTCACATACATACTTACATTGTGTTCAGAAGTTGGCGCTCTGCTAAAATATTTTAAATTCTTGATTTTTCTATTGAAAAAAAAAAATTTTTTTTGCCAATGAAATTTTGAAATACTGAGTAGCAAATTTTCTTAATTACTGTTGAATAATCAATAAGTGGCCTAAATATCGTACTCACCGATGGATTTTGGATTATATTGAAAATTTTCTATTTTTCAACTAAGTAATTTGTTTTTCCAATTTTGAAAATTCGTTCGTTCTTTTATTCATAATTTTATTTTAAATTCACTAACTTCCTTTTGAAATACGTTATCCAGTTGAATATTATGTTTTAATATCTGTGATCATTTTCTGGTTATAAATTCATTTTTTTTTTTTTGTTAGTAAGAATTTATTTCATATTTTTATTCCTAAATTCATCTTTCAGTACATACCCTAGCAGTATTTAGACTCCAGTCTACACGTTTTTTTTTTTTTATCTTTATACGCTTTTATTTTTTTACATGCATTCACTTTTGAAGGTCTTGAATACATATTTACCAAAGGTATACGGTTAATTCGTTTATAATCAGTTTTTACAATCAATTTACTTTTCTTCGGTTGTAAATTTAGCTAATTTGTTGTTTTTTCTTGGTTTTATAGTTACCAAATGTCACTGCCTCTTTACAAAATTTATTTTACCTGAACAATTCTGGTATCCGAAACGAAGTTCTCAAAGGACAAAAAGAATTTGACAAAATTCGTTACGGTGTTCAAGAGTCGGTGGGTCGCCATATACCTCAAATAATGGAAAAGATTGGTGAAACAGGTAAATTCCGATGTGCAAATGATGATGCGATTCGTTAAATTTACATTCGGTCCTCGTATTTATTCTAATTTAATAATGCGAATTTATGATTACAGGCGAATCAATTGAAAAAGGTGCCCACCGTATCATCAAAATTCTCGATAATATGAGAAATGTCCTTTCCAAATACGTTGATCAACCCATCGTAGATGGACAAAAAATGATCTCAGATGTTTCTCCGTACAGGTTAATGCGTTATGCGTTTATTTGCCGCGTGATATTTTGCAAAATATTCTCGTATTTCATATTGCATATTTTATTCCTCTCTGCAGATATTATGTTTGTTTCGGTGTGAGCTGTGCTCTGTTGGCGATTTTAATTTGTTTGACTTTTGGACTCCTTTGTGGATGTTGCGGTAACCGTCCAAATATTAGTTATCAGGAAGACTGCTGTAACAAGGGAGCTGGTTCACGTTACCTTATGCTGTAAGTGTTTCTAGTTAATTTTTCAACACTCGAGAGAAACTCATCAAAAAGTGAAAACTTGATTATGTCTAAAAGAATGTACTAGTATCCTGTTACAGAGACCATCTCATAGAGATTGCTTCCTCGTTTAATAAGCTATAATTATAATTGGTCGAGTTTGTCTCTCTAGTCTTCCTAGAGAATCATTTCATTCGCTTTTCTAATTCTTCAATATTTTGATTGATTTCAGTGCTGTCTGGTTGATGTTCTTGTCCAGTGGCATTCTTATGTCAGTAGCTTTGGTATATTTTGTGGCCGGAGTAACCACTGATAAAGTGATTTGTCATTCGTTGAAAAATCCGCACAACAGTCGTACGTTCTCACTTCTCGACCAGATGGTCAACGTGAGTAGATTTTACACCTCCGAAAAGCAAGATAATATTTACGACCCAATCAACTTGAAAACCATCATCAGGTACATCATACGATCGTGTCAACGTATATTCTCGAATACTGAATGTTTGGTTGTCGATAGCTGAACAAAATCATTGATTGTTATACAGGAGCTGCCATAAAAACATGAGTTTGTACCAAGTTCTCCAGTTGGGCAAAGAAATAGACATATCAGAATTCGCTAATTACCCTCAGCATTTCGGCATCAAAGAACGCATCGAGGAATTGGTAGAAAATATTCGATTGGACCATAATATCACCATAATCACGCCAGAAGCGAAATCTTTGCTACAGGATTTGGCGTATTCGGAATTGAATAGTATCAACTTCCCTGCGTATACGAATTTGGTGGGTTTTGGTTTGATTTTAATTTTCGAACGCGAATACGAGTTTAAATAACCCCGTATCATCGATTTTCTTGCTTATTTTTTTATTTACAGATTGGCGAAAAGATGACTTCTATTGATTTAATGCAGCTAGCTGCTGCCCTGAGTGAAACTGCACAAAATCTACCTTCGAGTTTGTCGCAAGTGAGTTGATTGATATTTTTTGGTGCTCTGATGTATCATGAAATTCAAATAACCTCTAATAATTGGTGCATGGTCGTTTATTTCATGACAGCTGAGGTTTTAAGTAAATACTAAATAAAAATACAAGCGGGCTTGAAATCTTTCAATAATGCTAATTTTTGTTTAAAATTTTTATTAAAAGATGGATGTTTCGCTTTTTTTTAACGTGTATCTTTAATCGGGTTTTAGATTGCGAATGATTTGCATAACAGCGCTTTATATTTACGAACCCACCAAAATACCCACGTGAAAGAGATGATCGACATAACGAAAAATCTGGAGTCAACAGCCGCGCAGCTGGAGGAGCATTTGAAATTCAATCATTCGAGTCTGAGAGCTGCGGTCGAACATTTACTCACCGAAGTAGAATATGCTCAAGATAAACTGCAGAGAGAAGGACACTCTGTTGTTGTGAAGGTACTCTAATTTGGCTCTTCTGGTTCTATCAAAAAAATACAGTTTTATAATAATTCCATCCGGTTCTTCAGAACTGAAAATAACCATATGAAATAATAATAATTGTAGTAATTTTCATTCTCTGTTACCACATTCAATTTTTATACTTTTGGTAATACCATTGCTTCTAACGCATTCAATTAACTGTAGCACCAACTTATTTCTTCATTTATGATTTCAGCTGGCGAAAAATTTCGGTAACGAGTTTATCAATCATATCGAAGAATATTTAGGAAAGGTAGTGAATCGATTGCAGTATGACATCGGACGCTGTTGGCCTGTCTCTCAAGCATATAATGCGACTGTCATAGCGGGTTGTAATCGAATTCTCAGTCCATTTGTAAGTATCTATAACTCATATTATTTTATCAGTGGCGGAATTAAGGGAAAGCGATGGCCACCCCAGCAACAAAATTTTTCTAAAATAAACTAAAAAATCAGTAAATATCGAAAATTATCGAAAAAAGAAGAAAAAATCAACTGCAGTATCAATTTTTTGAATGTTAATATTTTTTCTCAAATTTTTCTTGGTTCCCTTAGCCTGTCCGTCCTACACAAAAAAAAAAAAAAGAAAAGAAAAAAAGCTGGTTTCGTCACTGTATTTTATATCGTAACTACTCTGTGGCTGTATGTATTCTAAAAATATTGTCTCGTTGTTTGCATCACCTGTTATTGTAAGGATCACATTTTTCAGGTTTTGGGAGTGAATTTTAGATTTATAATAAATTAGGTTTTTACTTCGTCAGTCCAACGAGGCGTATGTTCTAAGCAGATTACACTTTGTGGTTATTTTAAAAGGCAGAAGAGTCACGAAACGTATCTCTAAAGTTGGATTACTTTTTTTTTCTAATATTGCAGCCTTTTTTTTTTTTTTTTTGTCTTTCAATATTGTAATGTACAGAACTAATGAATTTTCCATCGTTTCAGAATGGATTTTGGTTCAGCGTTGGCGCCGTTGTTTTACTATTCATTCCAACTATTATTCTCTGCGTAATCTTGGCTGGTCTGTACCAGAAATGCGATCGATATCCTGGACCACTTGTCGAAGCGTAAGTTACTTTACAAAACTAATCTGCGATAGCACATACCAGTATTTTCGTTCATTCAATTAGGTATTCAATTATTCGTCTAGTGTTTGATGTGTTCTATGTCTCGTGTTGAAAAATCCAATAGTCTCGTGCTGAAAATTTTTGAAACTATTAATTCTACATTATAGAACTGTGGTGACGAATATTATTTTTCGTAGTAACTACTCTTTTTACTAACTCGAGTTTTCGTTTTTAGAGAATATTTGTATGACATTTGCGGAGGAGGTGATCGAGATAATGTTAATGTCCCATTAGCCAAGTACGCATCTCTCGATTTCGATATTCTAGCAATTTTTTCGTTTGGTGAATTTTTTATTTAATTTTTTTTTTTTTAAATTCTTATCCATATCGATTGTAGTATGCCGTATAAGAAGAAACGAAAAAGCAATAGAAGGGCTCTCGAAGAATCGTGTTCCAATGGGAGCGCCAGTGGTCACGGAGCCAGTCATGGCAACGGAGTTCAAGGTGCGAACAACGTGGACCGGGCTCGATCGCGATCTCATGCAAACTCTGCAGTACCTCACGCCGGATCTCCTCCTGTTTCCACAACGGTTCCATTGAATTCCGCAGCAAATGCCGCATCAACTGCTGCTATCGACGAATCCAAGTAAGTAGACTTGATGAACGATTTCGAAGATTACTAAGACTAGTCACTTTTTTAATTTTTTTTTCAAAATTTCATGCTGTACTAAAATCCCCTCTTAATATTTGCGATCGTTTCTAGAAACCAATTCACACAACTGGATTGGTGGGGGGGAGAGGGGGCTTAAAATTGCTAAATTTGTATTTTAATTTTCCACAAACACCGAGTTGGAAATTTTGGGAATTATATCTTTAATTTTAAAATCTCTCTGTTTTTTTTTTTTGTAGACAACGATGGGATTTCCCGGCGAGTAATTTGAGTGGAGCAAATTTTCCGAATAACGTAGCTCAAATGAATGAATACGAACGACCACCACCGTATTACTACCCTGGTCCAACACCGCCAGGTCCCCTGTCTGATTGGTAATTATAACATTTTATCAATTTTTACACTTCGTAGTGCTGAATGTTCACGATAGACTTGTGACTTATTACAAATTAAGACGAGTCATTCGTTTATTCAGTCACCATAATATGGGACCTGTGACTAACTGGAAGGTTTATCCGTTGGAAAATGAAAATTTTTCAAACGCTCGATGAATACAATATTGGAAAAATGAAAATTTTTTGCCAGATAATTACATTTCCTCGTCGTACGTGACAAGATTGATCACGTCAAGACTTACGTAGTATAAGAAACTTCAATTTTTTTTTTTTTTTCATGTATGTCCAAAATTTCTCAATGCTAAAGCTAATCTCATGCGAGACTTGAAAGAATAACGAGTATAAGATATAGGGTGTTTTTTTTTTCTTTCTTCTTTTAAAATTCATTTTGCTTTCCTTCCGTTATAAATTTGTTCAAAATAATGATTTTAGTGAAAAATTTTCTACCCAAAATTTGTCATACAGGTATCAATAAAGCCTAATTTAACGGTTCGAAAATTTGAATTTGAAGGGGTGATGCAACAGATTTTTTTGGAGTAACTACAGTTTAGAGCTTAGTGATTATTTAAAAAAATAATAATAATAAAAATAATAATAATTATAATAATAAAATAAAATAATCCGAGTACATATTTAAAAATGGCAGATTTTTGATATTATAATTATACATCTTCACATGATTAAAAAATGGAAAAATTTTTTTTTTCTTATACAGATTCGTCCTGACTATTACCTCGAATAACTGAGTGAATTTGATTCGTCGAAGATGCCCTGAATTCTTTCATCATGTGTTGACTGGAGTATGCGTAGTAAAAGTGAAACTTTGATTTTGTATAGGTAATTTACAATTATTATGTATCGAGTAACTGCCTCCGGTTGAAGCGAACGTCGAAATAATGTTGTTTGCTTTTTTTATTTATTTTGTGTGTATTCTCCTTAATTCGTTCATCCAATATTTCTATCCTCTAAAACTGTAGTTAATTTTCTCAATGAGGGTTGTACACTTGGAAAAAAACCAAAAACAACACTATTATCATCTCGTATGCGCGTATATCGTCGAAAGTAAGCTCTAATTTATAAATTCTACGTTAAATTTCGCTGATTCTAGTCCTTTTTTTTTTTTTTTTAAATATACTTTGATCATTAAAAAATAGCGAAATTTACCAATATCAGCGTTGTGTAAACGATCTGTGATCCTTTCCCTTTGCTCCTTTAATTCTCTCATACTGATGCTCGACGCACGATAAAATTTGAATTCTACTTCGACAGAGTTGTGAAGTTCCTAAAAATGTATTCGTATTATGCGTATATGATAGAATCTCGTATTGAGTGTACCTATTTTGTGCTTTCGACAGACTCAATGTGAAGCTATATAATTGTTTTTGTTTTTTCATCGATCATAATACAGACGAATAAAGCTTCAGCTAAATTGCATTCCATAAGTGGGTGGGGATGGGCGATCGAAATTACGTCGCATACAACTTTATTGAGATGCCAGCTTCGAAAGTTTTGTAATCCTTATTATTTTATTTATGTGAGAGATTTTACTATCAGCTGTTAGTGTGTATTTAAATTTAACGAATATTGTATTATGTATTTTTTGCCCCTCTCCCTTTTTTTTTTCTCTTTTTTCTAAAATGTATATTTGTAATTTGTACTCGTGTGCAATAGGCATTAAATAGCCAGAAACGAATTATCGAACAGTTTCAGGTTGTTTAATGTAATGCGAATAGCTTGTGATAAAAAAAGAAATTGATATATAGATTTGTTGTACTCTGTGTATAAGATATGAAGAATTACGAATATTGTAGGACCTTTTTTCTCCTTCTTCCTTCATTTTTTTTTTTTCATATGGCTTATTGATGTAAGTGACCGCATTTATTTTTTTTTTGGCCATGTATCTTACTTTTTTTTTTGTCTTCATTTTTTATGTTTGGCTTGTTTTTCTTTTCTCATATTTGTAAAGACTGTTTACTGCATTCTATCGATTAGTTTGTAACTTAATTGTGAAGAGACATGACTAATGTATATAATGTAGTTTTGTTCTCATCATTCCTTTCCTTCATTTTTTTTTATACTAGTAGCCGAAATAAAACCTCCCTACTCTGACATATTTTATTGATTGTTTTTATTTGATTGTGAGGAATTTTTCGAAATTTACCGATCGTCAAGGGTGTAGTCGATCTCAGCTACGAAGTCAACATCGACTCTAGAACTACATGAAAAAGTTGAATACAGGCGAAATAGAGGCAATTTCTTCGACACATGTGTTGCGGATTTGCGGTTTGGCAGCCAAAATGACAATTTCACGAATTTTTAATTCTAGCGTGAAAATAAACTTACGAATTACCATTTTGTGCCGAGTTTTGGACCAAATTCGCTCAAAGTTGAACATTTTCTCTGTGCCCGGATGAAGTTATTTTTTCAATTTCATTTTTTTTAAAAACTATTTCAAAGCCCCAAAAAAAGTTTTCATGATACTTCCAAAAAAATACCCTAAAATTTTAGAAAAAAAAAAAGCTTGCGGGTGTAAAGACCATGTTCGAGAGTAACATATCCAAAGAGCCAATTCGGTGCCAAACTCGATGAAAAAATGGTAAATCATGATCCATTCGAAAAACGCAATTTTTCTTTCTTTTCGATATCAGAAAACACTAATTTATGGATATGGCTGGTGTAAATCCAGAATTCGTCAAGTCATTATAAAATTGACTTTTTTTTTCTTGTCTAAATGATGTTTTGAGACTCTATAATACTAAATTAGCTAAAACAATGGGCGGTAATTTTCAACAGGTTTTTACTTGAAAACCTGCTTATTTCCTTGTCCTGGCTACACTGTTGAAAAAGGCCCTCACCACGTGGGCATCACATCTTCAGAATTTTGAATATGTCTAAATTAATAGAAACGACGAGAATGAGTGATAAACGTTAGGTCTTCCACATTATTTTATTATTGAAATCAAAATACAAAACAAATTTCTAATAAAAACTTTTATTTAAATTACCTTTATCCAAAAATACAGCTTTACACAAATACACAATGTAAATAGCCTAAATGCTATTCTTCCATTCATTATGAAGCAGTCGGCGCCATTTTTAAAATGAATTTTTAGAGCAGTTTATCCATTGTGAATTGTATAAATGTGTCATGCATTCTGCAGGACAGTAATATGAAATATTGTATTAATAAAAAATAATTTGTACTCTTGTATTGCTCAATCATCTGCCATTATGCCATACTAGTAAAATGTCCCGCATTAAAATCCAAATGATGACGTCAGAGTGAGCTTTTTAGTAGTGGAGAGAAGATCATAATTTTGATAAAAAGTTTGTTGTTTACGTTTTTTAGGTTCGTTAATTTTTGAATTATGAAAATATCTGTTGGAGTGAAGGTACAAGTACTTGGTACTTACACGGTATTTGAAAATATAAGAAAGTAAGATTTTACGTAAATCGGTAATTGTTAAAAATTGGTCTGATGTTTAATTAAATGTTTGATTTTGTAGGTTTTTGTTGAAAATAGGTTTAATGTCGAATGTTATGTTTGACTTGTTGATTAAAATTTTTATTTTAGTAAAACTTGCAATTTGTAGAATTATTGTACATTCTGTGAATTGAGTTTATAGCTCACTGGTTTGCTTCCAACAAAGACAATGGCCATTGTCTTTACTTCCAACCAAATAAAATTTTATTTGGAAAGATTGATTTCAATGTTTTTGAATAATAGATTCAAGCAGCACAGAAAGTAATTAAAATTGTGTGTAAAATTTGTAAATTGGCAATATTATTTTTGTTTTATTTTTAGCTGCCCTACCCGGTTCTTACTATTACAGTATTCGAAGTATATGTAATTATTATTTCATTATTAATTAATTAAATTGTCGAGTTACTTATAGTCTTTATTTTTGTTCAGAAGTAACAATAATTTCCCTTTAAACTAGCACTCGGTTGATGAGATAGAGTGGACAGGAGTAAAAACACTGTGAAAAAATTATAGTTATATTTGTTTTAATGTTGAAATTAATAATGCAAAATTGTTTATTCTTGAGTAAGATGAACACTTTGGTATCGACTGTACGCTATTTTAGATTTTTAGTCATTTAGTCAGTTATGTTTGGTACTGTTATACGTTTAGTTAGGAGTTACGATGTTTAAAAAGTGGATTGTTAACTTAGGTAGTGTTCGATGGAATTTAGGGTTTCGACATTTTTTTTGATTACGTTCTGTATATATTTTCATTAGAAGTCTGAAGTACATTTTGTTAGGAGACAGTATTGAGTATCTGATTCTGAGGTTTCAGTTATTCAAGTCAGTTGAAAACTAGACATAAATGCTAGGTAGTTACAGTTTAGTGAAGTAGTGTAACTATTTTGTAGGGAAAGTTTGGCCCTGGGCATAGATGAATAATTTACGAGTAGTAAGTCGATGACTTATTTCTTGTTTAATGAGAAGTGTTTCAGATTCATTTCTGTTCCTAGTACAAGTATCTGGGCTATAATAGTTGAAGTCAAAGGGTTTTGTTCAGGTTTTTTATGTACTTACTTACTTTAGGTTTATTGACAATTGAAGAGCAATAGTCACAGAAGGGCTGTTTACCAAGTGTGAGACATGAAGAATTAAGTTTTCAGTTACTTTACAGGTAAGTTACCGATTTGGTGTGATTTTAATAGAGGAGTCAAGTGGGATGTCATTAGGGTATAGCTGTGGTTCTTTTTTTCTCTTAAGTATACAAACGAAAAGATGTTAAATTGCATTATCGTCTGCGGTGCTGTTGGTTTTCCATTTGTCATTAAATTTTCGACCGAATTCCGTTTTCCAAGATTCTAATTTTCAAAATAAGTACAATTAAATACTTTTTATTTTTATTTTTTTTTAATTAACTTAAACGTGTCCTTAGTAAAATTCAATTCAATTCAATTTCCTGGATTGGTTCTCAGATGATTCAGTTCATTCACAATTGGTTCGTTTTTTATGTAGATACCAATTTATTTTTTGTAAAAATGATGGTTTGAGTTAGTTCGAATTTCCAATTTAAAGGAAACTCAACGTAAGTAACAGTTAAGAAAATTTGACTAAAATAGATGTTGATTTTTTAAAAACAGGTCAACAGGTCACTCCCGAACAGTCCACATCTTTTGGTTCCAGTTTGGTAGAACATTGAAAAAGACTAAATTTTTCAATATTCTAGTTCTAGTTCAGTTCTTTCTGTTTTAAAAAATAATATGTATTCCGGTTGTCATCATAGTTTATTTTGAAAAATAAATAAGTCGAATAAAAAGTTGTAGATTCTATTTTGTCCCAAAACCAGGAGCTTGAGAAGTCCTGGTATTGACTGGGAAGTATAGAGTTATTGAACATTTTTTCATTTCAAGTTGTTTACCAATAATAGTTAAGAAAGTGAAGTATGCAAGAAATTTATTTGGGTAAGTTTTTAATCAGTTTTAAATTGTATAAACAGTTTCATATTATTCACTATTCAGTTAACGAAATTTCAAAACGGTCGGTAGTTTTTGTAGCAGTGCCTATAATGCTTACCTGGCGAATTTTTCAAACTGAATTAATTTTATGGCATTTAAGAAGTTATTGTCTTGGTTTAGTTCATTGGTTAGAGTTTTGATAGTTATTTGCTATTGTTCTGGTTGTTTAATGTTACTATTGACATATGTAAAGTTGAAAAGTTCAATTTGAAAACATACTTTTTTGTTGCCTTTTTCAGATTAGAATTGTTATTTAAAATATCATGAAATGATGAAAATTTGTTAGTAAAGTATTTACAAATTTTCATTTATGATGTTTAGTAGGTAGTTTTATGTTCAGTAGTCATTTGTAGCTGTGCGTGATTTATTTTATAGTTCATTTTAATTATTCAGTAAAATTGAAAAAGTTCAGCTCACACCCATACTACTCAACTACTTAATAGTTGCTCCTGTATAGAGACCGGATTCTTTGGAATTTGCCAAACACGCTCCTTTAAAGGCAGAAGATCATAAATGAAAAATAAATACGTAACGGGGTAGTAGGGGCCTGGGAAAAAAATTTTAATTTGCCAAAAATTGCCGAAACCAAGATAAATGCCAAAATATATGTTTAACGACGAAAACTGCCAAATTAGAACTACTTGCTCAAATTGAAATTGTTGACGATGTTTTTCAGAAAATGAGTATAATTCCAGGTGCTTGAGGGAAAATTTTAGCAAGAAAAAGTACAGATGTGTTCACAAAAAATCTCGGCCTGCAAATCATGGAAGCAATTCATTCTGCGATTACCGATGGAATTATGAGACATTTTTGTAAAAAATGACAAAAATCCCTTAGTTTTTAAATTTTTTTATGATTTAATATTTGTTATTGATTTTCAAATGTTTTTGCCGAATAAAGCCAAATTTGCCTTGTTTTGCGCCGAATTTTGATTTTTCAGTGCCAAAAAATCCGGTCTCTACTCGTGTATCATTTTTTGTCAAGTTCAATTAATGAGTTCATTATATTTTCAGTAGGCCAATATTAGGCTAGCCAATGAATTTATGTTATGCTGTATCATTAATTTGCTATCTTATTTCAGTTAATAAGGAGGAAAAGTTGAATATCGTCTTGGTATTCCGTTTAGTCCTAAAATATGTTGGGGGGAAAAAAATGTTAAGGACATATCAACTTTTTTTTTTCTTCTTAATTTTAAATGGGCTCCAGTCACACAGTTATTTTACATATTGTCTGAATATGGGTGTATAGTGTGTTCTCTAATATTTGAGTAAGGAAATTAGCATTCACCTATAGAATAGTGACGTAGGACTAAGTGAACTCGAACTTGTGACATTTACATTACAAAGCTTAGTGCGTGGTTAATGCACCAGTTAGATACACAAATGAGTGCTTGTTAAAGTCAAATTATTGAATAAGTAGACAATTAATTCTTAAATATTAAATAAAAATGTTAAACCTCCAAATTCTTACGTTCGTCCTGTATTTTTTTTTTTAAATGATAATATTTACGTAAGTATATATTAATTGGTAGTTTCTGAGCTATCTATTATAGCGTACATAGTATTAATAATTCAGGTAAAATGCTAACACGTGTCAGTATATTATCTTTTTTAACATGCAGTCTGATTGGTACCCAATCCAATTGGATAACTGCAATATTATGTTATACTTTTGTCTGGTTGTAGGTAAGTTGAGAAACAGCGTAGGTATATGATGTACGCATAAATTACATAAATGAATTTCTCAGGGCTAAGAGCTTACTGTTAGAAAAAAGTTTAGTTTGATTGAGTAAATATAGCATTTATCGTTATGACTGCGAAAATTTTATTATAGTTTCTCAATGTCAGCTGATTTGTTTATTTCTGTCACTAAGCAGGATGAAGAGGTTCACTTGCTGATTTCTGTGGTTCACTGTTTTAAATCAAGTTAATATGTACTCATTATTCCGAATCTAATTCAAATTTATTCTGATACTAACTGTGAATTTTAAAATCTGTAATATAAAAGTTAAAAAAGGCCTGTAATATTCACATTTTCGTTTTGACCTTAGATTCAGGACTTACTCGAAGAGTTTTTTGAGAGCAATGAAATTGCAACTTGCAGGGGTCTCGACGGCTCGATAACCCCTCCCCCTTAAAATAACAGGGGAATTAGTAGTATTATTCTGAAATTGATGTACTTACAGGGTTTTCCCTTTGTTGGGGCCCCCAATAAATTACATTTATCAGGTTAGGGATTTCACATAATGCAGTTAAAAGTTATTCCATTGTAAAAAATTCTAAAGTTCTGTTTTTTTTATTTTTTTTGTTTGTTTGTTTCAAGTAGGTTGATACAAAATAGTGAAATTTTGGGTTTTAACACTTTTTTGTTTTGTTTTTTGTTATAGTAGATTTGAAAAAAAAAAATTTTCAAAAGTTGGGTTAGTAAGTAAAACACTGGATTTATCCATCAGAAAAACAGAAGTAGGTACAAATAATTTGAATAATCGAGTTTTATTTAGATGAAATTAAGTCGATGAAATGGCTCAAGTCTGGAAAAGGTTTTAAGTTTGGTAAATTATTTTCAAAAGTTGGTTTAGTGAGTAAAGCACCGGATTTATCCATCAGAAAAACAGTTCAAATAATTTGAGTATTCAAGTTTTATTTAGTTGATGAAATGGCTCAAGTCTGAAAATTTTTTAACGTTTGGTAAATTATATTTTATTGGTTTAAGTAGGTACAGTTTTTTCTGTCTTATTCAAACTTAAATGATGAAATAGCCCAATACTTGATTTTCTCGTCAATGTATATTTGCGTCATTCAGAAACAAGTTTGATTATTCGTATATATTAATAGTAGATTTGTAGGTGGCTGTAGTCTCGTCACATCTATACCTATTTTGTTGTTTTTGTTTTTCACATTTATTCCGTATTTTTGAAGAATTTATAGTACCGTAATAAATGTTGGAATAGCTTATAGACATAACAGCAGGTAATTTGTTTTCATGTTTATTAATGTTTTGTTTCCACTCAGCTTCTCATATCAACTTTTTTTTTCTCTCCATTGCTCATTTTCTTCAGTCTGTGAAAGAAAAAAAAATCAAACTAATAAATTATAAATAAATTATTTGAATATAGGAATAAAATAAAATTATCACGGGAATTAATTAGTGGGACCTAAGTGTAAAAATAAATTAAATTTTTCCAAGCTATTATATCAAGGGTAATGAGGTAAATATTTTTAAAAAACAGAAACGAATGACGAAGATTTATTTTGTAATAGACATGTGTAAAAAATTTGTAAATGTTAGATTAAGGAAAGAAATGTTGAAAATTAGATAGTTGAGAGTTTTCTAGGTGGGAGAAAAAAACCTACATAGATTGTGATTTACAGGGGCAAATCCAATTAAAACGCATATGAAAAAAATTTTGAGTAAAATTTTCATGTAATTAAAGATTTTCAAGTGCGTTTTAATTACATTACCCAGTGACTAAAAATTTTAATTTTTTATCTTTCAATTCAATTTTTATTTTTTAATTTGAAATTGTTTTTTCTTTTAATTTTCTTTTAAAATCTTTTATTTTTCAATTCTCAAATTTTTTTATTTCATCATTTAATTAGTTGTTTTTTTTTATTTATTTACCTATTTATTATTTATTATTTTTCATTTAAGTAAGTATTTTTTATTCATTCTTCTTACTTTTTAATTTTCAATTTTAAAATTTTTCATTTGTTTATTTTAATGTTATTTAATTATTTTTTAAATGAATTTGGGCATATCTCATGAGACTTGAGCAGTAAAAAAAGTAAGTATGAAAATTTATACTTAATCTAATATTGTGAAAATAACTTGAAATTTTCCAAAAATTATTTTCAATTTTTCATGACTATCTGTCACCTGTGAATACTTACAATAATTTTTGCAGCCTGTTCGTCAATTTCAAACTACTAGAGATCTGAAATCTTTCATTTTTCTACATTCTCCATTGCACTGAAACCATCCGAGAGCTTTCTTCAACGTCCATATTCAATCCAGTTTTCCAAAAATATCGGCTACCATTTTGCTTCACTATAATATGTTTCAACCATAATCAATCTGTTGTGGCCGGCGAAGGCTACATGAATCTGAATTTTGCTGCATGTCTATTAAAACATTAAAAAATAAACGATGAATAAAAATCATTCGAGATGATTTTATATCCAGTTATAAGCGAATGCGAGAAGTTCACTTGAACTTCACGAACCTAAACTCGTATCTACGTGGAGAAAGTTTGTTCTTTAAATTAAAATATCAAATGTAACCAATAAAGAAAGTACTCTTTGGAAGTAGGTCTTCAACTTGAAGAGGTCAATGTTATTATTTTTAATTTTGCTGCTTCTTATATGTGACTGTGCGCCAAATGGGCGAGCGAAAAAGTTCAAAGAGAGAAAATATTTCCGAATGGTTCAAAAGGTTAACAATGGTTTCATTTAACAATGAGAGATGTGTATTTTGGTGGGAAATTGTGCACTACGTCGAAGAATCTGCCCACTATTTAAAAATTTCACTTGAGCAAATTGTTTACCGAAATGAAGGAGAAATTCTTTGTTTTACTATTCTGTAAGCTACGAAATGAATAGGAAGCTTTGTTTTAAATATCTAATAAAAATATCGACAGTTATTGCAAATGTCCAAGAATATAGTAGCACTGAATATGTAATAGGTATGTGGGTACTTATAAACAAATAAGCATTTTAGTCCTGTTTGAAGTCTCAAGTAAAGTAAGAAATTAAATTTATTTGGCAAATTGTAAAAATCCTCGATTATTTTGTTTTTGTCGTGAAATAGTTATAGAGTTTTGTCAAAGATTTTCTCAATACAGACTTTATGCCTCAAAACAAGGTGGCCACCGCAGGGGGGATGGAGGTCAAGAAAAATTGCCCCCTTAGACGCTTAATTTAAAAAAAAAAAGAATGGCTTCAAAAAATTATTGGTGTTTTGCTCCGATTTTTTATGATCTAAGATCCAAAGTGGAAAGGCATCTCAAAGCAAAAAAACATTTTATTTTATGGCTTTGCCAAAGGATGAATAAAAACTCTTTCCACTTTGAGATCCCCTTCTGCCTCAATCATTTTTAATAGCTAAAAATTTAGCTCTTCCCTTGGTAAACTTCTGGATGTGTTTTCCTGTTAATTTTATCCAATTTGAAAATATGAAAATGGTTTTTTCCCAAATTTTTCAAGAATAGACTCTGTATGTGAAAAAAAATAAACAGTTCATCTCGAAACAACACCTACAAAATAACATTTGATTGAGAACTGCTAAAGCCAATAGAATCTAATGTTGATTGTTTTTTTTTTTCGTAAGATTTACAAATTTTTAGTTCGCAGGTTTCTGACTTAAGCCGTCGGCGTGTGAAAAGTTTGATGACTCATACAATAGGGTGGAAGACGTCAAAATAATTTTTTTCTTTTCAAAACTAAGTAATTACAGGAGAAAAAAAATGAAGCAAATATAATGCACCAACTCTGATTTTTCTACGTTTTCAATTTCAAAAAAATGTTTCAATCGTTAAGTTCAGGTTGCAAAATTGCAAAACGATTAGATATCCAAAAGTGGCAAAAAGATAAAAATAAAAATCCTTTCGAAATTATTAGAATCTTTAATCGTGAAATTAAGATAGAGACGACCTGCTTGGTTCACTGCTTGGATACTTGGCTTTGCAAGATTTGAATCAAGCCGTCACCAATGTTCTTGCAGCCTACCCGAGTCTACAATGTGGAGTCTACAATCTAACGTCTGCTTACTGAGACTCATTAGTAATCTCATTGCATTTGAAGAGATTAACATCTGCCCCCTTTCCTAGTGCTAAGTAAAATAGTCACATATCTCAACCCCTTTACTTACTGTAGAATGGGGCGAGTTACGTAAAGGCACTTGAAATTCTTTTTGTTTTTTGAATTTTTTAAATTATTTTCTGGTGTTAAAAATTAATACTGAACCAAAATTTTTTATTTTTCACTACCTACACCCTTTAACCCCCCTTTACCCATAATACTTTGAAAATTCGCAAAAATTTTGAGAGGACACCTGTTGTTTATATGATTTAAATTGGAAAACTAGGACAGTTCAAGATTTGAAGCAGAAATTACTGTAAAAATATGGTAAAATATATTATCCAAAGATAGTAATGAGTACTACAAATATTAAGCATATCTACAATAAATGATAATCTTTTCATCGACGAAGAAAAGTTACCATCCCATTTGTAATTAATAATTCATTTCTCTCAGACCTCAGTGTATGCTTTTGAGATTGCTGTTTGTTTTAGCTACGTCACAATGCGAGATTACAATCGATGAAATATCGATATGTCCAAAAAAAAAACCAACTTTTTTTTTTACACCAAACTATAATCCTCTATTCCATAATACATTGCTCACCTTACAATCATCCACCCCCCCCTTTTATCCCTCTACCCTTCGTAATTAAGAACAAAGCTCTTACATTTACAACCCAACTGGACCCACATACATGCGGCCAGGCATTTTTCAAAATTGGAGCCAAAATTAGAAGTTTTAATTCAATTTTCTTAAACTACGTAAATACTTTAAGCTTCATTTCGAGTTATCACGCAACATTTTACACCGAATAATATTGATGAATAAAGAAGGCAAACAATAATATAATGATAATAAAATATGTGGCTTTAGCAAGTTAAGATAAAACTATACTTACTCAGACTGTCTGAAAGAAAACAAAAATTTTCACATTTTTCACAAAACCATGTCTTATACTGCACAAGAGTAGAATGAAGAAAAACTGAGCTGAAAAATAAATGTAACATTATAAGTACCTTACTTTCATTTATAAAGAAATTCCCACATTCCCTTCCACTTGGATAAAAGTGAAGGTGGATTAATAATGGTGAAAGATGTAGGAAGAAGGAGGAAAAAGGAGGCAAGAAGAAATTAAAATCAAAATAAATAAAGATTGCCTGAGTAATGCTGGAGAAATTATGGTTGGAGTGAAATCGTTCTGCCATTTTGAGCATAAATTGATTGGTCTCAGTATATGATAATTTGTTAACTAAATGGTTCAGTTGTCATCTTCCATTTTTATTGCAACAGCTCTCACTCTTTAACTGTATATTCTTTGTAGACAGACTGAACAATTCCCAGTGTACTTGTATGAGTATATTATTTTGATGCGTTTTTCTCTGTCCTTTTTTTTTTCCTCGCAATTATTTTCACTGTAACTTCTCTCTGTCTATTTTTTTTTTTAATTTGTGTTTTTCGCGCTTTTTTCCTCGCACACACGTGTAAAATCGACTCGACCATTCACTTTCTTCGTATCCACTTTTTTTTTTCTTTCTTTTAATTCCTTCCTTTTTTTTCCACTCATTTTTTTCTTCTTTCTTTTTGGTTAATAGAATCTCATAGAAAGTTGAACTGAAAATGTCTGGTCATTGCATTTTCAACGCAGGTAGTCACGAAGAATTAAAGTATCATTCGCATATGTATTCTTGAGACCGTCACGAATTACACTTATTAAAATTGTCATAATATTTAAAAAAAAATTGAAATACTTAATAAAATGAGCATTTGGTATCTACAGAAATTAATGTGAAAGTTTCAGTAATTAGGTGCCCACAATAGTGAATTTGTAGATAATTTTAAAAAATTTGCATAAGTAATTTATAGTTAACAACAAAAATAATTTATCGCCAGTATACTAATTCAGTTGCAAAGGTACTTTTATACCTTTTTTTTAATTGAAGAGTATAAATGACTAAAGGCGCGTTCTCATGCTTAGCTTTTAAAATTTTTATTGTGTTTTGTAATCAGCTTTTTTTCAAATATTATGTCATCAAATTTTATGCCTCCAGTCTAGTGGTGGAACCAATAGAGGCCGGGTGGGCCATGACCTACCCAAAAAAAATTCTAACACCCAAAAATTTTTCAAAATGAACTAAAAACCAGTAAAAATTAGAAATTATTTAAAAATAATTAAAAATCAGCTTCAATATCAATTTTTTGGATTTTGAAATTTTCGAATGATTTTTCTTGCCCCCCCCCCGGCCCATCTTAAATAAGAAGCAGGTTCTGTCGCTGCTTCAGTCTTCCACTTTTGGTACTTTTGATTCAATTTGATGAAACTGATCATCAGAAAAGCAAGTTTTCTTAACAAAATCTTTAATTAGAACCTATGCTTAGTTGATCAAAAATAAGTATTTAAAATTTGAAAAATGCTGCGACTTTTATTGGCAAATTTTAGCAGGTTTTCACTTGAAAACCTTATTTTTTTTTAAAAGTTGAGTTGTTAATTTATTTTTCATAATCGCAACAGTTGATAAATAATTTTAAACACCGAAACATGTTTTGTAAAATATTACCTGGTGGGTACTCCACTTTGGTTATCACGAAATTCTTCAGGTAATTTGAGCCTCGGGATTGCACTATGCATTCTGATTGATGGTGGTAGAAAATGACAAGCGTTCTTTGCTTCTGCATAAGATGAGGAGCATTTTTTGCTCACACATAAGATGAACAATATTTGCTCCTGCACAATATGAAGGAGCATTTTTTACTCCTGAATAATACCTGCTAGGAGCATTTTCTGCTTAGGCAAAAAATGACAAGCATTGAGGACTGAGGAGCATTTTGTACTCCTACGTCATAAAATGACGAGATTTAAAAAAAAAACCTACTGAATAAAAATTTCCGGATCTCCTAATAATTTTCAAAATTGAGAGTTCCTATTTGTTTAAAAAGGTACACGTCCATAAATGAGCCCAGCTTTTTTTTTCCGATTGTCAGAAATGTCAAAGAGTTAATGTTTTGTCAACAAAATGCGACACCTCTTTGTCGAATTCTATTACAACTATAAGAAGCAAAACTGTAAAATCTACACGATGAACCTGTCAATATTATAATTCGATTCAGTTACGTCAGTTTCATCCATTAAATTACAATGCACTCCATGACACTATTACAGTACCTATGTAAATCAGAAAAAAAAAAAGGAGTAGAAATTAAATTATTTTCGTCAATTTAATGAAGAAAAACCATGACTAAAAACAACAAAAGAAAGAAATAAGGAAAGAAAAAAATAAAGGAATCTTACATCATAGTTGAAATTTTGGCATAATCGAGTTAATTCTTTTGTAACAGTTTTATAAGAAGATAGTTTTATTGGTTTTTACATGGCTTTTACTTTTTTCATCTTGTAAAAATCTTGTAAAATAATTTACCGCAGCGTTAGATGCATTCATCTTTTTGTTTAAAGTTAGTTCGTAGATAAATAAACTAAATTATTATAAAGATCAAATTATTTGAAATATTTTCAGCCCACGAAAATCAGTGTTCACAAAAAAAAAATTGGTACAAAAAATTTTATGCCTGGAATGTTATAGGAGACATCCAAAGAATTTGTGATTGAAAAGCTCTGCCTCCACTCCACCCCTTGTGCTTCCTCTTAGGAGAGCTAAAAAGGGTTAAAATTTGACGTTTTTCAGTTACAACTCGAAAAATATACCATGTATCAATTCCAAAGTATGGTGAGAATTTGTTCTCTATCAAATTTCCTATCGATTAAAAAAATCACCTTAATTGATGAGTAGGTAAATAAAAGATTGAAAATTGAGCTACATTCCACTTAATTGTTGAGTCACTGAAGAATAACACTAGAAAAATTTCATTTTTCAAAGATAGACACTAATAAAAATATAAAATTTGAAAGATTTTTTTTTGTTCCTTAGTTGGAAAATTCCGGAAAAATTTTTATTACTTAAGATGCTTTTAAAGTTGAAAACAAATCTTGAATTGGACTCATGGCATACTTGGAAAAAGTTTTTAGCTTTATATTGTCGGTGCAGGTAATCCAAATTTCTGGTTTGGATTTTACAAATCCGCCTATTCCTAATGAAAAACTTTTTCTTCCGCACCACTGTGAATAGCGAGAATTTATTATTGAAATAAGAAAATTTTTCTTTCATGATCTGATCAAGTAAAAGAAAAAGAAAGGAGGTGGTAATAAATTCTTAACTTATATATTCTGAATGGCAAGTAACCAAGTCTTTTCAATTCTGCCAATAATAAGCAGCAACGGTGGTACGAGTATATTATTCCATTCTTATTTTAATTATTCGTTTCTCAGACACCGAACTGCTGAAAATGGGTTAGCAGAGTGATTTTTACTCGATTTTATCCGCCAATGTTATATTTTTCATCTTCTTTCTTCGGTTCAATGAACCTTTTTCAGTGCTTCCTAAAATTATTCATTTTGTCCATCCTTTCTTTCAAGTATTTGAAAGAGGCTTACATTAAGCTAATTAAAAATATTGTTTGATAAAATTATGAAATATAAAGCAGGCGATACCAATATATCTACTTACTTGGGGTTTGAGGTGATGAGTCTAAGCAATAGACGTAAGTTACAGGCAATGTTACTCTTATGGGACATTGTTAATGGAAGAATCAAGGATAGTGGACTGTTGGGCACAATAAATTTCAGAATCCCAACGTTCAACAACAGAGATAATGCTCTCTTTGCTGCCCCAAAGGGATGTAACTCCGGCTTCTACAGTACACTCTGCCTTTACAATGAAGTTGTAAGAATACATACAGAAGTCGACTTATTAAGTTTTATGAACCGGAAAGAATTCAGGAATAGCATACAGAGGCATTTAGTGGCCTCTGAGCCAACATGGTTTCAGTGACTTCCTCCCTCTCTCCCATTTCCTGCACACAGGACGCATTCCTCTCTTTTTGTTTTTGTGTTGTTTTGTTCTCTGTTTTTTTTTTTCTTATCTTTTCCATCCTCTTCCAGCCAGACTTCCTAGGTTTCTCAAATTTTCCCAATCCCCTCCATTCAAATGTTCCCCTTTTTGTAAAATTAATTTTTCAAGGCTCTTGTGTAATAGTAATACACTGTAATCTATCCCCTCCTAAACTGGTCAGTGCTGGCCGTAGGAGGGAATACAAAAAAACTCTAAAATAAATAAATAAATTCCATGATTCATCTCGAGGAGCAGGTTTTGGAAAGAAAATTTCCAAGTTGTTCCATGAAAACAAACAACTGCACAGAGAATGGAGTAAGATTCTTTTTTTTTTTCAGTTCCTTGCTTATTAATTTTGAATTTAGGTGGGTACAATATTCTTTCTACAGACGAACAGTCATTGAAAGCATTGATTTGTATCTCGGCAAGGTTAGATTTATCTGAGAGCAGTACTGTAAAAATAAATTTTACGTAACTCTTATTCCAGTGACAAATTAAGCCCACCGAAGTGATTAGTCTCGATGATTATATTGCAGTAGAATAATAATTCGAGCGAAGCAACGTCTGTTGCAGGTGACAGATCACAAAGTGGGTGACATAAAAAACACCAGTTTCGGCGTATATTTACTCAATTTATTTAATTAATTGGCTACACTTAGCAAGGAGAGGGAAAATATAATAAGAAACATAGGGAACATGGTTTGGTAATAATTATGACTTGTAGATACCATAAATTTTTAGTACATCATTCTGTTCATGTTTTTATTAAATGTATTATTTTTATTTATTTATTTATTTATTTATTTATTTATTTATTTATTTATTTATTTGTTTATTTATTTGTTTATTCATTTATTTATTCATTCATTTATTTGTTTATTTATTTATTGATTCCTTACATGGGTTAGTTACTAAATTTTTTTATTTGATTTGATTCTAATTTCTTATATAAAATTTATTGCTTGAATAAATTTGTTTGTTTGTTGTTTTTTTTTTTCAAGCTAAGTGGATGCTGAATTTTAAATCGAGCAAAAAATTATTTTCTCTGTTCTATAGCTTTCATTGTCAAATAAAATCAACATTTCGAAACCTGTCTGTGTGCAAGTAACTCATGATGAACTCTGCATGCTTTTAGTTTGGCATGTGTATACCTGCATCACGTTTCCATTTTGCTCGTCTCAGGTAGTGCACAAAATACGCTTTGCCATGTTCTGCGTTTACTGGGTTAATGACCGACCATGTAATCAATCGTGGACCACAGTTATCAATGTCGTACTTTCTCTGATTTATGATCACATAACCACCTCTTTCCGTTCGATTGTAAAAAGAAGAAGAAATTACCTTTATCCAGGCACCTAACGGTGAGCATTCACACAGTCCGGTTTTTTTAATTTATTTTTTTCATTTTGTGAAATTATTAAAACGCAGCAAAGAGGAGTAATAGGCAGTACTGAGGAAATGCTATCAAAAATCTCATAAAATACTTTTATTTTTGTACATTGTATTTGATTCTTGATAACTTTGCGGTTATTGTAGTTTCCAATCCTTTACATATATATACATGAAATACAAAAATGAATAATAAAATTGAGAAAGACATAGTGGCATAAATATATGTGATAATATATCTACTTGAAATAAAAATATGAAGATGTCGATCACTTCAATTCGATTGGAAGTGAAAGCCGTTCAAAACAATTGATTCCCACGAATTCAATTTTTCTCCAACTTCTGCCTTCCTTTAAATTAATTTACCATCATTTGCCAATGGCGGACACCTTAAGGCATTTTTTTCCTTAATTTTTTCATAGCTTGCTGAAAAATGCTTCAATTATTTTGCTTGATGCCTTGAATATTTGCCCCCACCTTCTTCTAAAAACTTCTCCCCTTTTGGCCCCCGTAACCCATACACATATTACACCCTATCATTTTTCCCAACTATCTAAATTTTGCCTGTGGCGGACATCAAAATTTTCATTTTTCCAGTAGCAGACACACCAATGGCGGACACCTAGAAAAAATGCTTGTAATGTAGAAAAAAACGTGAATAATTGTTATTAAGTATATTTTTCAATTATGATGTTGACTAGTAAGGGGCTTCACCCTCTGTCCATTCCGGGGCTCAACTCCCCTCCACACATCCACTTATAGAGACAACTGGATAAAAAACAAATTGAAAACATTTTACCATGCACATTTGTGTAGATATATTCATTATTCAAATAATTAAATAAACAAAAAAAAAAAAACAAATCCAATTAAACTCAATGATGTCACAAGGCATAGCAGTCATCCTTTGGCTTCATACCTTGGGTTTATGGTAGGTATAGGATTTATTCCAGCCTCAAGTTGTTCATAAAAGCAAGTGTCCGCCACTGGAAACCTTCAAACAGACTGAATTTTCCAATGGCAGACACTGGTGTCCGCCATTGGAAAATTGATATTTCTTTTATGCCAATGGCGGACACCCTCAAAAAAACGTTTGAAACAGATGAAATAATTCTAAAACTGTAAAATTCAATGTTTGTCATGGTTTAGGATCATTGATGCTTTGAAGGAACATTATTTAATAATCACAGGAATAGATATTATCAGTTTTAAAAATGTTTACTATCTAATCTTTTTCTTTGCAATAATTACGAAATTGAATATTTTAATTGACAAGAACATAATTAATGGCCAAATATTTCTATTGGATGGAGCAAAAATTTAACTGAGAGATTCAACGCATTACCATGGGTAACAGCTACCATGTGGCATCATCAGTTTCATTATAAGTCGGTTTAAACACTAAATATACAAAAATGAAAAAGAAGGTGACCGCCACTGGGAAGGTGTCCGCCATTGGCAAATGACGGTATGTCATTTTTAAATATATACTTCACTTACTCATTCTAATGGCGACTTAACGTGATGTTAAATTCACGGTATCGATATTTCGATATTTTTTCGATAATCGATATACACATCGATATTTTATTTCGATATTAACACCACTAGGGCACGTCTAATTTGTTACGTGTAGATACATGCTCCTTGCAACTCCTCGACGGTCGCAGAGAATAGACCAGAATTTTTGTGTACTCAATCAATCGTATTAAAAAATGACCGACATCATTAAGTGAATAAACAGCCCAGAAATTATAATAATTAAATTCTCAAAAGTCTGTATTGTCCTACTTGGGTCGTTTTTTCTGCAGTTTCTCATTCTGCTTCATATCGGATATGGCATTTATAGACCCAAAGAGTACCTTAGCAGTAACCTGCACCCTACGTGGTGCACTGCATTCGTTGCCACCTAAACTCAAAATATTTTTCGTCGACGACGAATGATTATTGGCTCCACTCTCTGCGACACTTTTGCCAGTTGTGGCACTGCTTACCACTCCAGCAATGCAAGAACTGTTGAGACATTTTGCGCTGGTACCGTTGTTGTTCACGTCGCCAGAGCATCCATCTGGCATTCTGACACAATTTTACAGCAAATTATGGTTGAGCAGGCTGGAAAAACGTTTCTGTAACATTGCAAACAAATGAAAATGGTTAGAAGAGGCAAAAAAAAAAAAAAGGCTAGCTCATCAAAATGTAATCATCATCTACAAAATTCTACTTAGTGGAAGAAAAGGTTAAGAAACGGAGAAGAAAAAAAAATCAATTTGAAAAGAAAGTAGTTTTGATGGTTCTTTTTTTTTCTTTTTTTTTTCGTCTTGAGAAGTCGCAACCTATATACCAGTTGGTCCGTAACATTTTGTTAACTCAAGTCCTCATTTAACCATGCTCGTGGTGACCTTAATTTGAATAAATATTGTCCGTATGTACAGTTTGAAGATGTATATACTTGTGCATATAATCAATCGAATGCATGTAAATGTCGAATATGTTGTTCAGTTAGTGGTTTAGATTCGAACTATTAGAGCACGTGGATGATGTTTCAAGATAAAACCGGATGTTCACGAAAACTGTAGAAGCCTCAGCTGAGTAGTGCTTGGGTACATTGCTTTTATATGGTGATACTTTTCTTTGAAAAAAGTAGTAATCAATTACCAGTAAATTACAAGACTTTCTGTTTGGGAACAATAATATCAACATTATCTGCTTATTTTATATTCTGCTTAGAGCATCATGGAGATTGGGTACAACCTATCGTACCATTGATGATTAAGTCCTGCACTACAAGGAATTGGGTAGAAAATTTTAGGGTGTAGTCTACCTTCGTTACGAAGTCAATAACGATCTCTAAAACTACTCGAAAATGTTGTATGTAGGCAAAATATATAGGCAATTTCTTTCACACGTGTGTTGCGAATTTGCGTTTTGGTATCCACAATAACAATTTTCAAGAGTTTTTAGCTTGAAGATGGACTTATGCTACCATTTTTTCGTACTAAGTTTTGCACCGAATGTTCTCTAATTTTAGATAAAATATGTAATTCTTGAGCATATTTTCCATACTCGAAAGGAGCTGGTTTTTTTTTCATTTTCATTTTTGCCACTTTTTTTTTTTCAAAGCCCCCAAAAAAAGAGTTTCTTGAGACCCCCAAAGAATATCATAAAATTTTGAAAATAAAAAAAAAAGCTTCTTCTGAGCATGGAGAATAAGTTCAAGGAAAATAATATACAAATTTGGGCCAATGCTGCGGAAAACTGAACCACTCGAAAAAAGTAATGGTTTACTATTAAACCCTTAAGAACTCAACTATTTTTTAAAACTGAATAAAAATTTCAAAGTGTCTCATCTTTCAAGCCTGCATCAAGAGGGATGCGTAGAAAGAGGGAATCTTAAATCTGACTTAATACTCGTATGTCCCTTCAACAATCAATTATTGTTTTTCTTTCCTGTTATTAGAACCTCTGTTTGCTTTGTTCATATAAGATAAGTGTATTTTTTCACCACAAGCTGATGTTGATTTAAAGACTGAAATAGATCTAAAATTTTCATTTAAAATCAAGAAATCACTCAGATAAACAAAATTCAGATTTACTTAAAAATCTCATGTTCAGATTGGCATGATTACTCATACTCACTTCACTGAAAAAAATTTAAGCAGTAATTTTTACAGTTTGAATGGGAAAACTGAGACAATTCAAGATTTCTAAAACATCATTAAGAATGTTTACAATAAATAATTTTCTTCAGAAAAGTTACTACCTATATTCTGTTTGTAATTGAAATTTCTACTATGCATTTCTCTCAGTGCTACAGCTCGTGTTTTAAACTTTCAATGTGAGCAAACTAATATATTTTATTCAGCTAAGTGTAGAATATAGCAAATAGAGCTTTGTACTTCGTTTTGTCTTACTGATAACAACACTTGAACATTTCTTCAACTCAAGCCTCCATTATTTAAGAGGTAAACGAAAAGTTGTTGGCCGAAAAAAAAGTCTTAAATTAACTCATTTGATACTAAAATAAGATACATCGTAGTTAAGAAGGAATATGATCGGAATTTTCAAGGCTGATTCTAATCATGGCTTCCAATTTTGTTTTTCCAAATTTTGGAGACGTTAAAAATCACAGAAAAACTCACTGTGCCAAGGATGATGGTAACAATTTAACAAAATTACCTTCAATGAAATCGTCAATGGAATTCACTCGCACTAAAAACGGAATCCAAAAGCACTTTTTCATTGATTTTTCAACACACACGCGAAAATTCACAATCTCAATTATACAATTTTGGAAAGAAAAAAAAAATTAAAAATTTGCACAAGAATTATCGAAATATTTTTCGAACTGCACCTTACACAACAGCACCCAAGGTTCCACAATTCTCATCAGTAAACACTTATTAAATGCAGTTGCGATATTAATAATTCATGATGGTGGAAATGCATCAAAGGTGCAACTATGACGAATGAGCGCGAGAAAAATGAAAAAATTTCGATTTCCGAAAGAAAATTTCGATGGAGTGGCGAGAAGAGGGGGGTCAAAGATGCGCAGCCTTTCCATTCGACGAGTTAAAGAAGATGAACGCGTTAAAACTGGTTGCTGGAGGCTTCTTCCGTTTCCACATCGCCGTTTTGATATTCGATGTCGAAGCTCTTGTGTCCTATTTTCCGACATTTCGCGGTCTAGGTGAGGAGGTCGAATGCCGAGTGGGAGTATGAATGGTAATCTGTTAACCCAGAGGTACAGATACATCCACATTGAAACAATCGAGAAGGCAGAAGAACAAAGAAAATGACTTAAACTGATTTATGCCGACAATATAAAAATAATTCATGTGTCTCAACACCAAAAATACATTCACTGGTTGTATTTCTCAAAAAAACACCTTAAATATTTAAAATAGAGAGATTTGAAGAATTTTATAAAATTTGAAATTTTTTTCAACTGGCAACATTGGGTAGAGGAACTTCGGACAATTGTTTAAAAAAAATATCAAAGCCTTAAAAATTCGTCGGAGGTACAAATTTTCTAAGTTCGAGTGAAAAGAATAAAAAAATATACTTTCAAAGAAAGAAAAAAATATGAAAAAAATTTTTTGAAAAGATTGTTTCTATTTTCAAAATGAATTTGAACAGATACATCCTTCAAATGTTTATTTTTTGTATTCCCACCACCAGAAAGGTTTTTTTGGCCTCGCGGCTGGTCGACTATAATAACAAAAAGAGAACCAAATATCAGCTGTCAATTAAGTTAAGTTTTTTCGCAATCAATTTGGCCAACGTTTGGTCCATTCTCCCAGATCCAGTCACAAATGAAAAAATGTCATATAAAAATTTAAAATGTCATAAAAATAAAACAATTTCCAAAAAATTCAAAAATATTAAGTTCATAAATTCGAAAAATTTATAAAAATTATTTTGATACATTACGAGATGACTTCTGTTTAACGTAATATGGTTTGAGTCCAAAAACTTTCAAGTCTTATGTGATCCCCGATTAGACTAACCATGGTCAAATTAGACTAACCAGTGACAAAGTGGACTAACACATGACAAAGTGGACCATGACAAATTAGACTAACCAGTGTCAAAAGAGACTAACCAGTGACAAATTAGACTAACCAGTGGCAAATTAGACTCACCAGTGGCAAATCAGACTAACCAGTGGCGAATTAGACTCACCAGTGGCAAATTAGACTCGCCAGTGATAAATTAGACTAACCAGTGGCAAATTAGACTCACCAGTGGCAAATTAGACTAACTAGTGGCAAATTAGACTCACCAGTGGCAAATCAGACTAACCAGTGGCAAATTGGACTCACCAGTGGCAAATCAGACTAACTAGTGGCAAATTAGACTCACCAGTGGCAAATCAGACTAACCAGTGACAAATTAGACTCACCATTGGCAAATTAGACTCACCAGAGGCAAATTAGACTAATCAGTGGTAAATTACTCACCACTGGCAAATTAGACTCACCAGTGGCAAATCAGACTAACCAGTGACAAATTAGACTCACCAGTGGCAAATCAGACTCATTAGTAGCAAATCAAACTAACCAGCAGTGTCAAATTAGACTAAAGGCGATTTTCCAACTGATTCAACATTTCCTGGGTTCCAGAACATCACTACCTGTCAGGCGAGCAATTATCGTTCGACTGTCATAAAGTATGATTGCTTACCAAGTCATTATTTAGTGATGTAAAATTTTTCAATCCTATAGAATTTTTTGGATTCAGACTCTCGCGTATAATTTTATGAAATAAAAAGTACTCGATGAATTACGAATAAGTCTATTTTATTTATTTCAAAATGTTTGTTTTTTTCTTTCTTTATAATTGAGAGGACTAATAAAAATCATTGAAAATAATCTTTAATCAAGTTGATAGCAGTACATAAAAAATATTTCCAAATATCTGATAACCAACTCAATATTCTTTCCCTTCAGATGAATCTAGATCAATATCAATATTCATTTTTTTTTTTTTTTTTAATAAGTTAATAAAGAAATCCTTGACAATGACCCATTTACATCGTCAGCGAGTAGGTAGACTCGATTATGAGACAAGTTCTACGTTTTATTCACTCAGTAGACAATTATAGTGATGGTCATGGATAGCGAAATTTTATCAATGCCTATAACCATTTACAGGACAAGGTTAGAATTTTTCTTCAAGTTTGCAATTTAACAAAGTTTCCGACTTGTGAATTCGATTTTCTTGAATTTCTGCTTGTGATGTCTGAATTCCACTTCCTCCACCATTTTGAACGTATATCTTTCCCCGGAGCACCAGTTGAGGTGATTTTTCAAGGTAGGTACGTGCAGACAGTTTAATGATACATTGCTTAATGGTCATTGCGAAATAATGCCATGATTGCCATATAATTTTGTGAATTCTTCAATGCTGGATTTGGAACGAGTGGGATTCCGAATTTATGCAGTCAATGTGACCTTCATCGAGAATATCTTATTATTATGATAATGAAGATAGTAATAAGTGAGGTCTACACTTTGTTGACTACATAAAGCATCATTTTACAATTTTTCACAGAAGTACCTATGTCTCAAAACTTTTTTTTTGTAGGTACCCAGCAACTACCTATTTGAAAAAATTACCAGAAATTGAGGATGTAATAAAAGTTTGAAATTAAATCACATGATCTTTTCTACGTATCTCTCAAAATTTATTGGCGAACCATGACCTTTCATAGTTCCTCTTGATGTCATCAATGAAACATTCTGTTTAGGATAATATGGAAATGACTTTGACCATTAACGATTGTCAGTGGAATGATTCATCGTTGACTTCATTGACTAGGTAATAGCTATAAGTATACACACAATTTTCTTTCCAAGATATCATCTATCCGCAGTAGGTAATGTCACATTTAATAACCTTGAGTTGTTCGTCCGAACAAACATTGCCAGCATCAAATGAAATCGTCTCGTGATTTTAGATTTCAGACAATGCCAATTCAATTGTGAGCTTAAAATTAGAATGTTGACCAACCCTATAGGCTTACATTTCGGCTGACCTATCGTCATCATCTCATGTAGAATTTTCGACCTTGCACAATCTCGACCATCCTATAAAGGTCATTAAATGAAAATCAATATGGATAATGAATAGGTTTGTACGGAATTCAATACCATGAAATTGTTAATCGAGTCTAAAAGCAGAAGACACGTCATAAAAATAATTTCCACATTTAATTATGCAAGAAGGAAAAAAAAAATGAATCGATATTACGTTCGCATGGTCAACAACACATCGTTTTATAATTCCTTAATTTGGAAAGGATTAGTCATGAATACGACTTCGTTATTCAGATTGAAATATTTTTTAAAACGTTATCCTGAGATGAATATTAATGTCTATAATATTCTTTTACCTGGAAGATATTATGGTATTTTTTATTTTTCAATATTATAATGTTGATTTGTTAATGGAACTAATGGAAGAAAAGTAATTTTAGTATTTGAAATAATATGGTGATTAAGTTATCGACTGCCTAGATAAAAAATGATCATCATCTATTATATTAATATTTAACGATGCTGAATTTTGAAGGCGGAATGAATCACGATTTAGAAAAAATATTTGACGGATGATTTGGACAGTAGGTACCTAAATTTTTCGAATTCCTACGTTATTGTAAATATTTTCACTGTTCGTGAGAAAAGATAATTTGAGATTTTCTTCAACCAAAAATGATTTATAAAAATATCAAAAAGTAAAGAGTTTCAAAAGCTTTACTACCAGACGAAAATAAAATTGAAAAAGGATAATATTAATACTTATCACTGCCAGATGTAAATTATTTATTTATTTATTTGCTTTCTTCATTTTCCTATTTTATTATCAATTTTGTATTTATTTATTGATTTTTCTATTTTTTTATTTTTTTAATATTATTTCTCCTTTTTCTTCTATTTTTATCTGTATTTTTATTATTGTTATTTTTTATTTTCTTCTTTTCCTTATTTTCTATTTGATTAATTAATTTTTTTTTTATGGAGAAACTGAATTTTCAGTACTTTTTTCAGTCTGTTCTTAGTCTATGTACATTAATGTATAATTTTTTATGGTCAGTATTTTATGTTTTCTTGTTCTTCAGAATTTTCATGAATGTAAATTCACAATCTGATTTTAAAAAAAAAAGACTTGTGGTTTCCAAACATATTTTTTTTTTTACATTCAGTGCTTATAACAGTATCAGCTCATCGTGGTTCCCAATAACTGTTATACTATACTTTATTACATTTTATGGTGGTGGTGAAAAAAAAGAAGTTATTTCTTAATTTGAAGTAAAAAATATTAGTGAACTTTATTCTTCATAATTCTCTTCTTACTAAAAATAATAAATGCTTTATCTCCCAATTTTTCCGATTTATTATTATTTTTTCAGATTTTACTAATTGGAAAATCTATGGCCCCCTTCATCGATCCCCTATGAGGATATTTTTCATGAAAATATGAAGGTAGATCTTACTTTTCTCTATTTCCGGCGAAGAAGTAGATATATATAACGACGTTACTGGTGTGCATTTTGCCTTTCGATATTCTCAAGGAAAAAGTAAATCATTGCTATCAAAATTCCAGAAAAATGAATTTAATCGCTGAAAAATATTGTAATCTTCATATTATTGCGGGTCAAGAACTTCTTCAGGAAAATGGGAAGTTTATTACGAAGAATAGAAGTGCAGTGAGGAGTTGGAAGGAAGTAAACTTTATGACTCAATGCTTAGATACAAGAACCAAACAAAGCACGTCGCTTTCATTATTTTCATGAAAAATCGAGTTTAATTTCTACTGAAATAAATTTCTAGCTTATAAACTACTCACATAAAATTTCAAAACTTGATAAAGCAAAATTATCAGTGGAAAAATAATTGATACTCGCAAATAGGTAGGTAACTGTAATCAAGTGCAGGGTACTTGGAACAGTTAATGTAATTGAGTTCATGACTAATTCAAAGACTTCTCCTAAAAATTCAAGTTCGAATAATATTACAAATGATTAATAATTCATATCGAAGTTCTTATGACAGTAGGAATTTTTACAAACAATGCCTTCAAAGTCGACATGAGATTTGATTATGAAGCTTTGATATTCATTTTTTGTTGTTATGTTGTTTTTTTTTTTGAAACCCATTTTCCTAAAATTTTTTTAGTTGATTTTTATTTAATTTATTGATTAGGTTTTCTTTTTATATTATACTGTATTATTTTGATTCAACAATATTTTTAATGTAAATTTTCAAGTACAGTCTACCCTGAGATTTTGTGAAACAAAAAATTTCCAATATCCCTAAAACAAGTTCAAAATAATTCTCGCAAGATAAAGGTCCTGCAAGATCATCAGTCTTTGACTTATTCTATTCATTTTTCCTGAAAATATTCATTTCAGACGAATAAAACAAAACTTACAAAATTATTTAAAAAAGTACTTTTTAATTAAATTTAAGAGTAGTAAATTACATCTGTAGGTTTGAGGTATATGTAAATTATCTGATCAGTTGAAAAATAACAAAATTTATTTAAAAAAAAAAAAATTAAAAAAAGGACAAACATAAATGACAAATCGATCTTTGGACATAATAATTTCAACATTTTAACAGATATTCATAAAAATAACATGCGATCTTACACATAAATCACTCTACAAAGATATAACGAAAAGATAGAAAAAAGTTCCTAATAATAATTTAATAATTTTGTAGTCATAAATTGGGCGAAAAACACTTACGAAAATCGACTAATCGGTGGTTCTTTTACTGGCATAGAAGAAAATCACACAGTATCGAAAATACATACCATAAAATATCTGCGATGTTTATAGTTCGAGAAAATTCAAATTGGAAACGAAAATGCTTCCAATTAATATATTTTGCAGTTTTTTTTTTCCTATTCTAAAGCCGAAAAAACCCAACTATATACTTTATTTTTGATTAAAAAAATGTTGACAACATTTAAAATGGGTGGAAACAATATTAAAAAAAAAAAGTTATGTATCTTACAAATTAAAAATAATTTATGACCTCGATTCTTGGGAGTAGAGGAGACATCGAGTTAAACTTATTCAAGACGGAAAGTGAAGACACCGTCAACCAAGAATAAAATACCTTCGACGAGAGCAGTCCAGGTTTTCCAGTGACCGTACTTGGTGGCTTCGGTTTGGATCAGCCTGCCATTGAATTCGTCGTAGCAGAAGTAAGCAGCGGCTAAGAATAGCACACCACCAAAAACCGAGAAATACATGTCCTAAGAACACAAAAATTAACGTTTAATTTTTTAAATTATGTACCTAAATATTATATAATAGCAAAATTAGTTAAACCTCTTCCCACAAATGATCAGTCACAATTTTCAAAAATTTTGTTAAAAAGAAAAAAAAAATTGTAATTTTAGAAATTGCAGTAATACTTGAGCAGTTCAAATGATAGATTTCTTTAAAACTGCAAGTTTCAATATGATAATTTATTCTCAATCCACGCGTATGATAAAAATATGTACTTGTATTTTTTTTTAGAACTTGAAAAAATCATGGTCATTGTCAACAAGATTTCAAATACGATTATGGACAAGTCAGAATAAAAATAAAAAAAAATGATCGTTTGTCTATAATGTGCTCACAGCAGGAGCATACGTGCTCATGAAATTGTCAACCAGCTTTTGCCAGACAAAATATTAGTTACGAAAATTATTTATTATTTATAAATATCTTTTTATATTATAAATATTTATTTTTATCAATCACTGGCAATGAATAATTTTAATGTCAAAATACTTTTTTGAAAAATTGGCGGGGGGGGGGAGAGGATTTTAAGACATGAAAAAACAACGTTTCTGGTGTTCGTCGCCAATAAATTTTAATTATTTTCATTTTATTTTTTCTCCTATTCAGCATAATATTTTCACATTTTTCCCAGCTAATATAATTTTTATCTTTAAGGTCTTCCGGTCTGGATGAGTAAGTACGCCTATTCAATGACATTGAGAAAAAAAATAAAGAAGACAGTAATTGTGAAGCTTATCTAGATGCCTAATTGGAAAGAATCAAAACTTTCGTACTGCTAGAAATCTCCGGCATTAATTTATTTATAAGTTAATTATTTATTTATTATTTATAATTATTTCTTGATTTATTATTATTTTTAAATTTTTTTAATTAATATGGTTTGGGTCAAAAAGAAAAAAATTATACGTTACGAAATAATTTTCATTAAAATCCGGCGAAACGACTTCAGTATTTCATAATTACCAACTTTATTTTTTGTATTTTAGATAGAAAAAAAATTTCATTTTGTTTTTTTTTTTTTCTTTTGAAATGTAATTTTTCATTGTCTTTTGTAATAACTCTCTGATTAATAAATTCCCAATATATTTACTCAATAGATATCGATGTTAGGTACAGGTATACCAACTTGCAATTAGGTACCCTTTGAAATTTAGTTGTTAGATTAAATTACTGACAATAACTCGTCAATGTTCGTAAGCAAGTTTTTATTGAAGGGTATGCTTTACCACACGAAAAAAATGTAAAAAACACTGAAATTTTGCCGAATAATTTTTGCCTGATAGTTATAAGATGAACTTGAGGATGTATAGAGTTAAATTTTAAATTTATTTTTTCTGGTAGCTAAAATTAGCTATCAAAGTTAAATCAACTTTGCGTATTCGTAGAAGCCGTTTTTTAATTTTAAATAAAAATCTAACTCTATACATCCTCAAGTTCATCATATAACTATAACATATTCGAAAATCATATCTCTTAGATAAAAACTCAGCCAGAAAACAGTCGGGAAAATTCCCTCATTCCATGAAAATATTTTTTTAAATATCGTTTTATCCGACAGTTTGATAACGAAAATCATAAATTTTGTATTGGTTGAGCTAATTAAGAAGTTAGATTAATATTTTTCCATATTTCATCCTCAGAAGTTCTTCCCATGAGATATTCGTAAACCCGAAGTGTGGAGTTCGGGCGTCTAGTAAAGCATACCCTTAACAAAATGACTGATCTACTTACAACTCGTCTTCCAAAAGCTGTATCAACAAAAAACCCAAGAAGTAATCCGATCATGATGATGAGATAACCACCGAATACAGCAGAGACGAAGAATAATTGCCCTTTATTTCCACCTTCCATTGAATGGTAGTGGAAGAAGACACATAGCAATACAAGTATCTGAGAAAAAGTATTAATAAAAATTATTCATTATCTGACTTTATGAATACGAAAATAAAAAATACATTAAGGACACTTACAAATTCGATGATTTTGATCACACTTAATCTGTTAAATGCCATTTTGTCGGTGAGTGTTTGAAATTTCTTCAATTAGAATAAAAACCTGAAAAAATAAGAGAAACAATAATCTATTAAACTTTTGTGAATTTTGATTAACATACGTCAGTGTCGTGCAAAAATAAATATAAGTTGGTCAAACATTTCTGCTGCACTTTATTCTTTGTCTTTGTAGTCCGGGAGCTCGTGTACAAAAAAATCACATCATGAGCTATAAAATTTTTGACTATCACATTTGATGTGGAAAACCATGTAGGTATTTTCAAATAGTCTTTGTCTTACAAATGGGAGCGTGGGCTTTTCACCATTATTAGCCCCCCAAATTTTGAAAAAGGGCTAAAATTTTCATCATAACCTACATGCGTGAAACTAGTGCCATTTGATGTGGAAAATGGTTAGTAGTAAAAATCCATTGAGTAAGACAAGAAATTTGTGGGCTTTTTGTCTTTAAGACAAGTTTCAAAATTTGAAAAAGGGTCAAAAATTTTATGATAAGCTACATGGACAAAATCGGTGTCATTTTACAGGGACAGATGTCAATAATCAAATTCTACTTAATAAGACAAAGAATTTGTGGGCCTTAGGGCTTTAGGACAAAATTTAAGGGCTTCTTGAAAAAGTTTTTTCAAAAAAAAAAGGAAATATTTTTATTACAACCTGCATGAATGAAACTACAGTTATGAAATATGGGGAAGGGTCAGTAACAAAACCTCATTGAGTAAGATGAAAATTTTTGGGCTTTCCATCTCTAAGACAAGTTTTAAAATTTGAAAAAAAGGCAAAAATTTTATTGTGAGCTACATGGACAAAACTGTTGTTATTTTATTGGGATTAGTGTCATTAATTTAATCCTACTCGATAAGACAATAAATTTGTGGGCTTTAAGGCTTTAAGACAAGATTTAAGGGCTATCAGATATCATAGTATTTTCTTCATTCTTATAATTTGAAATACCAGTTTACAACCCTTTTTCTCATTCTAATTAATCGACAGCCGTTCTCCATAGATACCATGAGAATCTCAGCTTCGAAGCAATCAATCAGAAAATCTAATATATGTAAATCACTCAAATTATACGTGGTAATTTGAGAATATTATCACTCTGTGTCCAAAAAAGTAACGTTGAAAAGATTTTTTCTAGAAGCGATTTTAGAGAGGATGAAATTTCTTTTAGAAATAATTTAAAAAATAAAATTAAAGGTAAACGGAGTTATAACCATTACGCATTGAACCATCGATTGGAGGCATAAACCAGGAACACACCTACAAAATTTATTATCTGATATTGAAAACTTATCGAATCTGCAAAATGATTTAAACCTTAGGCAGTCTCGACTCATCTCCAGCCTATACTCTTTTAATTCCACAACATGTTTGAAAGAACACCCAAAATAAGAATCATTTTTTTCTTGTTTAAATCTTCCACTGGCCCCTCCAAGGTAAAAGCGAAACCAGTCGAAAATGTTATGGCTTTGAACTTCAGCATCGAAATGCACGAGCCCAGCCTATAGGTCACAACAATATGATTCATTCGAATTTTTTCCTCCAAAATATATTCACAGGTATCCTCACATGAATCCGTGCAGGAAATCTTGTCTAATTATTCACTCCGCCATATGCTTATTCGTAGGGTACTCAAAAACATTTATCGACTTGAAAATAAATAAAAATTGGGAGACTAGCATTCAAACAGACTTTAAATTCTCTCATTTTACGTCTTTCAAGAACTGACGGATCCACCTCCACACTGCTGTTTCTTTTTTTTTAACCTTGAATACAAAAAATATATCGATAGTCCACACACACCTTTTTTTCTCTTTAGCAAACTGAACATTTTCAAGTTTACCATCTAGATAATTGGGCAGAACTACATATCGAGCATTTTACACATCAGTTATAATTTTATTTTTTTCCCCACTACAAATTGTTGAAATTCTTCCATTTGTTGGAAAACTTAAGACTATAAACGGTATGCGTGTCATATCAATGACCATATTATTCGAGACGAGGTCTTCTGGTTACAGATAGGCTACAGATAGCTATGGGTATGCTTTTTTGTTGTCCATTAACTATACAGAATATTAACCTTGATGATGAGTGTAGCACACACGAAAAAGCTTGTACCTCAATGTAAAGTGTAATTATTTTACTTTTATTTTTTTTTTATCCATTTTTTTCCGCCGATATCTAAAATAAACAATAAAAAACAGTCAAGGTGATCAACTAACATAGTTTTGTAACCGGTTATGATTATGCACTAGGTTAAATGTGTCTATCAAAGACGAGCAAATGAATTATTAGTTTAAATGTCGAAAAATGAATGAAATCTCTTCTTAAAAAAATTGATATAATTGCATAATTAGAAGTAAGTACAACAGGTGGCAGTGTATTTTATTTGATGTACTGCTGAAGAAAGAGCAGGTAATTTATTTAGAAAGATATGATAAATAGTAGAATACGTGGAAAAGGCATAGGTGCATTAAGTCATCGCTGGAGGAACCGAGTGAAATGACCAACTTTTTTGACATTGACAATGTTCAATTTTTTCAAATGTCTATGTTCCATAATAGGCATAGGAGAGTAAAATGCAAAAAATGACAGAATTGCGAAAATTAAGTTATTTTTAAAATTTGTTTCGGATTTTGAAGTTTGGACCTATCACTGAATATAAATTTGAGAGGTTGCAATCCGACTTTATGGTCAAATTTTAGCTATTTCCCGTGTGGCTGAAAACAACTGAAATATAAATTACTGCTATAAAATGAAAGTGCGAAATTCAAATTTCAAGTCGAATTTTGGCTAAGTATCTATTTCCTTGCCTAAAATTAGAATCACATAAATTTCAAATGTGAAGGGTCTTTCTTAATTAACGCTCACCAGAAAAACGAATTTTTTGCTTAAAAAAGGGGGCACCACAGTATCCGCACAACTATACCAATAATAAAATACATGGGTTTCCAAAGCAGAAATGTGACCTTGTAGTCTGTTCCAGTTAAGAGTTCCATGACGTCATACAGATTTAAAGAAAGCGATTGGTTAAAATCAATAATATTTTCTCCTCATTTGGTTCAAGCATTGTGACGTCATGTAAAACTGGAAAAATTATTTTTCACCCTACACGTTCTTTTTTACTTTGGATCGCCCATTATGAAATCAGCAGAGTACTCACTCAAGCAATGAATGGGGTGTGACGTTCATTATGTTTCATCCTTTTGCACCTTTATTTTATTTATTTTTTATTTTTTGTAAAAGAATATGAAAAAAAAATAGTTTAAAAAATTTCACCCCTAAGTCCCATTTCCCCATGTATTTTATTAGTGGGCATTAATAATTGAATATGGTTGTGCGAGTATAGTGGTATCCTTTTTTTTTTAGAAAAAAATTGTCCTAAGTAATCATTAAATAGCATTTATAATTGAATTGAATGTTTTTTTTAAAAATAATTCCAGAATTTAGCTTACATCGATATAATATTATGTAAGCCCATTTTTGAGAAATTTTATCCTTTTATCCTTGAAATTCTTACATGTGTAATTCTGTCAATATTAATTTATCAAAATCAATTTGGTACATTCGATATTTTTCAAATACAATTTTTATTATATATGAGAATGAGAAAAATATGTTTGCGCATATTTAGTGAAATAAATTTAGCGATTAAACGTTGCTTTCGCGCTGGTAATACGAAAAATTAGTACACACAAAGCTGGTGGCGAAACTGATGAATCATGTGAAAAATGTGGCGACAAAATGAGGTAAATCGAATCCCAAATATACAACTTTTATTACATTTTTCACAATTTGACAATGACATACAAGCAGCTGTTTATGCGACTATCTACTGCAGAAGTGTGTACCTACATTAACAGCCACGCGAACAAGACAACAAAACTTTGATCATCTGTTTTGCATGTTCCTTTTCATTTTTTGAAATTTTTCGAAAAATATAAACCGTTGGAAATTTTCACGAAATACGTAAATTTGACGACATTAGTGGAAGCATAAAGCATATACGATGATAAATCGAGCTTTTAATTGAATTGGGTTGTGGGCCGACGCAATGGCGCACAGTTGGATGGATTTTATGCCTCACTGAATATGCTATATGACATAAAATACCAAATGAACCGAGTGTATATTGTTGCTCTTCAAAAATAACAAACTGCTGGATGAACCATTGCTTGAATGACGTTTTGGATAAAAACCAAAACACTCGAATAATCTTGACAGTTTATATTTTTTGAAAAGTAATAAAAAAAGAAGCAGTAACTTTATGGCAGGACTGTCATCTTATGAAGAAGAATTATTGTTACACTGTACAAAGAAATTATATTCTAGATAAACAAGGGCTGATTTTTGGAGGGCAAAATAAATTGCTTTTGGTTCATTTCTGTATTCTAAAAGCAGCCTAATTTGCGCAACACACAGGTAAAATCTAAAATTGGCATCACTGTAAAACACATTCCATTGCATAGACAACTAGTTTTCCCGTAAAATTTTATAGGTTTAAAAAACATCGAGTGATTTTGAATATAGATTATGAGGTCTAATACAACTGCTGATGCCATTGGTGATGTAGAGAAATCTTTGAATTCATTTCAAAATTTCTTGGCAGATCAGATGCATGGGCTATTTTACCTTCCACGAAGAATTATACATTTGAATTTTTCATTCGTAAACCTTTCACCATTGATCGCGAATTTACTTTCATGGTTAAAGTATATAATAAAATTAATTATCGAACTGTGGTAACCTGACATTAACAAACCAATAGGAAGGCTACTAAAAAAAAGTCACTTTTTGGCAATGAAACCACGTTTACTACCTTAATTAAAATTTTTCAAATCTGATAACATGAGAGTATAAATTCAGAATAAAACTTGGGAATTGAATTCGTAGACAAAAACGTTTCAGCTTATCGTCTAAATCATTCTCACGAACATTATCCACGACGAAAACAATGTCATTTATATCTTGTACGAAAATTATATATGAATTATGAAAAATAGAATTTCGTATTACCTAGAAAATGTGTGAATATGAATTAAATGGTCACAAAAATATACTCGTATTTAAAATATTATACTCGTAAAATAATAAATTTCGAATCAAATTTGGGAACAGGAACCGACAAAAGAAAAATACGAATGATAATTAATTTTTTCTCGCCATTATCCTTGAAGTAATCCGAGTATGATGCAGAAAAAAATATTAAAATACTTACTAATGTTATAAAAGTAGAATTTTTTTCATATTACAGGATGTCGTAATTTGTATTGAATTACTCATCGCTTGAGAAAGAATTTAAAAAAAATTGTCAGATCGCCAAAAATAAAAACATCAATTTTAATATAAATGAAGTATCAATTTGTTTTTGTTTTTCATTCCTTTGCTATAAGTTCCAGAAGCACCATTTTCAAATAAAACAGAATGTAGCAACCTTGATAATCCTATGAAACTGGTTAGAAAAATTGAAAGTGTTAATTTTACATGCCAAAAACAGAAACGAGTTGAGAGAATTCTAATGATTTTGAAGTATAGCCAGCATAACTGAAACTCGAAATGAGTATTTTATTAAAAAAGCTCAACTCAAAAAATCCAATCATGTTTATGGGGCTGAAATTGTCTTGAGAAAAAATATAGGAATAAAAAGTAATAATTTCAAAACTGAAAAAGTATGGGAACTTTTACGTAAAACCTAAATTAAGGTTCTGAAAAAATATAATCGCATTATTAAGCATTTAAACTGGTTTAAAAAAAAATGGAGTGGGCTGTTGAAGATTCAATTTTAAATCAAATGTTTTCATTACTTCATTCAGAAAAGTGTAGGTAGGTCAGTGGCGGATCCAGAGCTCCATTGGTAAATGCTAAAATGGTGAGATTTTGTTTCTTTCAGCATAAAGGGGGAGGGGTTCAAGAAAATTTATTTTTTTGTGGATTATCGCGGGTCTATTTTTTTAGGAGTTGGGGGAATCCCCCCCACCCCGTGGATCCGGCACTGAGGTAGGTACCTAAAACTAGGAACTACTTTTTTCGAATTAATTAAATTAATGATTCTTCTTCCTCAATGAAGAGAAACGAAATACTGACTATTTTAATTGGATAATTCTGATGTACTAGTTTAAAAAAAATGTAAATAGGTTCCTACGAAATTGAAGAAGAAAAAAAAAACATGTTTACTTAATTCTAATAGAAATTTTTAATGATCGAATGGGTGGGTTAAAATTATAAAACTGAGACATAATATTATTAGAATAATTTTTCTCCCTTTTCAATTTTCATGAATTTTAGTTTTGAGTTCTTGACATTTCTATGAAATTATGACACAGAGAGTATTATAAATTTTTTTTTCGTAGTATTGACAACGTTTCTAATCTAATCAGAAAAATTGATGTCAAACGTGCAAAGTGTACAGAATGAGCAATAGTGATAAAAATTAAAACAATAACTCGCATCCTGCATTCGTGGAAAAATTGTGTTTACGTAATTTTCGAAAACTATATTTGAAGAATGCTGTGCTAAATATTAGTGCATCATAAATGAGTAGTAATTTCCACTGTTTTCAATAAAAAAACAAGGGCAAATCAAGATTTATTGAAGGTATTGTAAATATTTGTAATACTTTTTATAAGATATCTTAGATATTTCACTATTTTTTTTAGTAATTTGCGTAATAAAATGTTGAATTACCTGTCCCTGATTTTTCATAAAAATAGTATAAATTACTTCTAATACGAGTAGTTTTTTTCAGTGCACGTAAAAATACTTGATAATTTTCAATCATCCTTTCAATAATAAACAATAATGGCACTGATTAGTAAAAAAAGATGACCAGGTACTGAAATACATGTAGACCTTCCATTTATGCATAGACTGTGGCTCTAATGAGTAAAAGACTGTCCACAAGGATAATGGGATAAAAGTTTTGTTTGTCCTTTTTCCTGTAGAAGTTCAAACCTGTTTACTTTACCACTTCGAACATAAATGAACAGATGCTATATTACCACTACACATACCATGTGTTTGTATTAACACATTTTCATTATCTCATTAGGTAATTTTTATACTCAGTTTTCACTTCACATTCTTATCGCTAAGCTCAGTATAATATTGTTAATGGAAGATCTATGCTGAAATATCGCAAGTCCAAGTCCTAAACCTATTAATAGTTCAAAACCTGCTAAGTTCAAAAAATATAAACAATTTTTTTTTTGTTTTTGATGATTTTGCATTATCAGGCCTGAAAATATCTGAGTGCAAAAAAAAAAGTGAAATTGTTTTTGGACTTGATAGGTTTTAGTCTTGCACCGTCGATCATTTGAGCTCAAAGAAAATATTGAGACACGGCTGTGGCTCCCTAGTGCATTGTTCATGATTCAAGTTATCACAAAGTGGGGTCACTCGCAGGATATCACAAACAAGAACAAAAATTACCATCATGTCCTTATGCGATAGGTACCTAATATAGTAATGATCAGCTGATGTACAAAATACACAGAAGGTTTGTCTTTATAGTTTTATTATTTGAAAATCCACAAGATGTCAGCCACTATGCTGGCATGTCCCAATACTGATAAGTGCTATGGGACTTGGTAGGTTTTGGACTTAGGTTGGCGGTATGGTTCAGTGGTTTTGAACAGAGCATTAAATCAATTCTTGTAAAAATATACGGAAAATAAATAATTGACATAATTTTAATAAGCAGGTTTACAAGCGAAAACCTGCTAAAAACGAAACTAGACACCCTCCTCCTTCGTTTGACCAGGATTTAAATCTATGCATTATTGTTTAGGAACATAATTATACATGTTCACAAATTTGACGAATTTTCAATTTATCGTCAGTTTGCAGATCAGTTACTTATTTTAACTACCATTGAAGGTCAGCTGGTGATGATAACCTTATATTTGAAGAAGGTTTCACACACGTTGGACTTTGATATAATTGCCAGACTTGAGTGTTATTTTCTGCCTACAATAATTCTCATCAGTTTCATGACCTTGTTTGTGAAGACCAAAGGCGATGGTATAATATTGTATCGATTATGTGTGAGGAATTTGAAGGAAGCAGTAGGTGTAGCTGACCTCTGAAACTGCAAACGACATTGTTGTATGCAACACTTTATAGCATTAAATTTATAATGTGGGTCTCTTCGGTTTGCTTGTCATAAAATGACGTTTAAGACGAGGGAAATATTTCCATGCATGTATTTCAGTTATGCAATTGTCGAGAATTTTCTGACGTCTTATAATTTTCCATTTTATTTATCACACATTACACGCAGACTGTGCGCTTGTAAAGCAGATGAGGAAGGTATGGTAGCTAAGTGAGTTTATATACAGTTGAAAAAATGTAAAATTCAAGTTAAGTTAACTTGGAATTTGATTAAAAAATTCACACGCCAAGGATGGAGAAGGCTGCTGTTCGTGAAAAACTAACAAAGTATTACAGTTTTAAATTTTAAACATGAAGGTTGAAGGAAGGTAGTATATCCATTTTTAATGACATGAAAGAAATAAGAGGAAAAAAGTTATATGTTTCTCTACTGAATACTGCTTATGTTATAGCCAGTCCAAGTTCAAAAATGACCAAATCCTAAAATTTTTGTTAGTACACAAATCATATTTTGATGGACCCAATAATACTAAAGCCACAAAAAAATGAGTGATGCTTTTTTGGGACTTGGAAGGTTTCGGATATAAGCCAGCGACACTCTAGTATTTTTTAAAATTATTTACATATATTTCTAAAGCAAATTCACTTCCAAATAGTTGAAAATTTTATTTTTTTGAAAAGATAAGTTGAGAGAGCCACGTGTAAGCTAATATATAAATAAAAATCAAACGTTCCATCTAGGGTGAATGAAAAATTTCCAAAATAAGATAAAGTCATAAAAGTAGATCTAACTCCTTATTACTATATTTTATCTACAATATTTTAAATCACCCATACATGTATCTATGTTTCCATAAAAACTTACGAACTTATCATTTTTTAGATCTGTAAATGATTCTATGGTTTTCCATGAACTTGATGTAGGTGTAAGAGTCTTAGAAAAACATGTAAATTAGTGTCATTTACTTTTGAAATAGGCTCCTTGCGTATTTGCTGCAAAATAGTTTACTCGTATAATCCATTCTTTTAAGCCACAAATAAAAAGTCACGAGTTGTTTGTGTAAAAGGTGGTGAGAAAAAAAATCATTCAACGCTTATTATAATGTACTGGCACGAGTATGAAAACGTGATTCGTAATAATTTTTTTTAAATATTATTTTTCTTTAAATCTATCCTAATCTGAATTTTTTCTCAGTTTCACTTAGTTTCCACCAACTGTACATAATTTCTGTTCAACAACAATGATTTGCATTTGAGCAAACATACTAAATTTCTTATTGAAAAAATAATAAATTGACCTATAGCAAAATTAATAATTCAAGGCTCAAGCATAACTTTCGAAAATCAATTAAGTAAATTATTTTATTTAAAAAAAATTACTCAATGGTTTAGTTAAATATAGCAAAAAAAAAAATTAATATCACCACTTGATCGTGCTCTCGTAAACATTTTTTAATGATATTAGGATACTTTATTACATTTTCTCTATAACTGCAGTTGCATGCATGCTAAACACTATAATTAAGTTATGCAAGATAATTTCTAAACATAAAAATGAACCTCTCATATCCATTTTAAATGGCAGTAAAAAATGCATTTTAAAGATTTAAAATTTGATTAAGGCATAATCGTTGCATAGTATTTAGTAGGAAACCTGTATTCTAAAATTATGTCACAAAAGTTGAAGGAAGAGGTGAATATGATATCAACAAATAATGCTTTGATTTGATAAAGTGATAAAGATGAAAGTGAGAATTTCAACCGAGAGGAGTTATAACTTTATCTAAAAAAACAAAATTATCATCTTGCCCCACGAGAGTAACCCTCCACTCCACCTTGTCTATATTTTTCTATCCACATGGCGAACTTGTAGTGGATAGAATTTATATTCGAATAATAAATTTGACGAATAGCTCATCATTCTAGAAGGAAGATCATAATTCTTTCTTTTAAAGTAGAAATAAAATATTAGAAAGTCTATTTAATAAATGATTCAAGATCATGTGGCAGGTCGTCGTATCATTCTTTATGTTTTCGACGTCTAAAGATGCTTGGCACCACACTTATTTACTTTTAATGAAAAGACCTAGTTCTTCCTCTTAGTCATCATCATTTGTCTTAATAAAAAACGTTGACAATTTTTTTTTGTTGCTTTTTTTTTAAACTAGACGTGACACACTGGTAGGCTATTCTGCGACAAGTTCTAGGAATTTCTGTCCTTACATCTTATAATATTATGTTGGACTGATAACTTCTTAATTGTGAGTTAACAAGTTATAGTAATATCCTCTTGTTTCTAATAATAATGCTTTCTTTTGGAGGAGGGAATAGGAGTTTAAAAAATCAGTGAAGTAATGAAAATTTGTCCAAATGAAAATGAAACACGTGTAAGTTCGTGAAGTCCAAGTTATTTAGATTATATTATTCATCAGACTAATAATAACATTCAACAATAACACAAATTATTTGGATATACCCTCAATTATTCATATCATTTCATAATCTATAATTGTTTTCAAAAAACAGTATCCCCCCTCCAAAAAAAAAAAGAACTTTACCTAATCTGCATCACTTCCCTCCAGTAGCTTGTCCAGACCAACATCCGAGAGGAAGGGTTCGTACAGCAAAGGTATCAATTTTTCCCTCCACCTCACCTGTTTTGCAGAAATGCCATTTCCTCTACCAGTTTTTTATAGACTTTCAGTTTTCAATTTCCAAGAATGTTATTAATGCATTTCAATTAACTCTGAAATTTGGTATTAATTTCTCGATAAAAATATTTCTAAAAGGTAATAACTAAAATTTTGGGTATATTGGTTAATCCGGATACTAATTAATGCAGATAAAAATCTCCACTAATTATCGGTAAATTTTCTAAAAAATAAAATAAACTTAGCAGTAATGAACACAGAAAAAAATTTTGTCAGAAATACGAGGAACAGAAAAATTGATTTGGATTTGTTTGTAAAAATTTTCAATAATATTTGTTCTTTTTTTTTTTTTGGTAATTTCATGAAAAAAGACAAAAAAAAAGTAACTTGACCGAGAGAACGAACAACTTCTAAAAACTCATGCAGGTATATACCAAAGGCATTGGAATTTTTTACATATTTTTATGGCTTAAGAGAGGGGGTTGAACCCCCAAAACATCCTCGCTAGTACGTCACTGCTTTCTTCAGTGCTACGTCACTGCTGCGTACCGTTAGGATCTACGTACCCTTAAGGGGCACATCTCCAAGTACCTACCAAAAATTATAGTTCATAATTCTCCATAGTCTATTCTATGACGAATTTGCTTCAACTTATCAAGTTTAAAGAAAACAAAGTCTTCTACACACACCTATCAACCACTGTCCAAAAACTGCCAAGTCGCAAAAAGAAAAGCCTTAAAAAATTATCACCCATTTTTGAGCTATAATTTATCATCATTAAAAATTATTTCAGTTAAATTTTAAAGATAATTTTTTTCGGACTTATCAAGTTTTGGATCAAGGCCAGCGATCTCAGAAATTTCCTCAAGTCGACATCTGGTCATAAATAATGGCTTTACACAGCGGGGTAGCCAACGAGGAAACAAAACATTGATTTTAAATTAATCAAATGACTCACTGAAAAAAAATTTTTTCATAGTAGCCTACCAGGAGCCCCTTCATTTAACCGTGCGTCCAAATGCAGGTTACATGTTGTATAGGCTACAAGGTGAAATATTTTGATACCGAGTTATGTTACATTCGTTATTTTGTTCCAAGGTCAGAGAAAATTTGCTCCATGTTCGGCTATCTTCTATCATAACAATGGAACACGATGGACGCGTACAAAAAACCATCAAAATTTTTTGCACGTACGCAGCTCCAAGTCTTTCCCTACTTTTTTGGGACTCGTGTATTGTAGGTACGCAGGAATCATTATATAATTCAAACGAATTATGGAGGAAAATGAAAATTCTCAAAAAATCTATAATAATCCTCAATTAAGCAGAATATATTAATGCTGAAAAAATTGGCTATAAAATGTAAATTGTATTCGAGTGTAGCTGCGTTTCTGAACCGGAAGCTTAAGTCGCCGAAGCAGAAACTTGTTTCAGTGAGCCACTTTTATAGTAAAATTACATAAAAGAATTTTTACATTGGTTAAATTTTAAACTAAGCTATCAACATACGTGTAAGGATAAAGTCCTGTAATAATGATGGCATAATAATAATTTTTAAATATGTACTCACGTTATCTAAAATATTCGTTTAGGTATAAGCAATTGAAACGTGGAAAAAACAACAAATATATTCATCATTTTAATCACGTATTACTTACGTATAGATCGTTTAACATGTATGGGAGATCATTAAAAATCGGAATGAGAATTATCATCTAATTCCTATTCAAGAAACTGTAATATTTTTCATGTCTAAAATATATGTACTGCTCTTATGCAACGCAGAAATTTGAATGCATGGCCAGAAAAAATATTAAGCTCTTTGAGAGAGTTGAATAACAAATAAGTCAAACATCACCTAATTTCCTCGTGTTAATTTGTCTTCGTATTTGTTGGATACTTAATCAAATCTGACTAATATCGTTAATGAGTTTACAACATTTATTAGCACGAGGCAATGGAAAAATTTTCAAAAAAATTGTTTGTTCATACCTACGTAAGATTTCATGGTGACTAGAATCAGTCTTTTTTTTTTTTTCATTACGATATGTTTCATTACACCTCGACTCAAATTCTAAATATGCAGGTACAGTTTTCGAAATGAAGTTCATAACGATTTGGTTTCATAAGAAACATGAAAGTGAATTTAAGGATATGAGAGATAATGATGGAAAGTGAAATTAAAAAACAATAAACTCGCGATTTATCGTGTTAAGGATTGGTTTCTCGAGACATCGTGTTAATATAGTTTGCTCTTCAAGAAAATACAGAAACAAATTGAATGCCATTATATAATAAGGCAATGAAAGTATAAACATAATATTTTCTTGAGTTAGAAACTATCTCAAGTCTTGGTCATGCATGACAAAAATGAAAAATTTCACAGGAAAATCAACCTTCCTTTTTCTAAAAGAATCTGGTAAAAAACTATAAAAGCAGTGGTGGAACTAGCTTTTTTTTCATGGATAGGGTTGGCCATGAATAATTGGACGAAAATTTCAACATTCAAAGAATTGAAACTGCAGAAGTTAATTTTTTTATTTTTCGATGATTTTCTTTTTCTTACTCGTTTTTAGCTTATACAGGGATTCTCTTCTGTTTATTTATTTATTTAATTTTTTTTGGAAGGGGGGGTGCAGGAATTGCTTTGGAGGCGCCACCTGTCTGAGCCACCCTTATTTCTGCCAATGGCTAAGAATACCCAAACAAATGTTGTTATACTTATGAAGACTGTTCTATAAAAGTTGTAACACAGATTTTGTAGTAGCTATACAAAATATGCAAAAAAAATTTTTTAAGGCACAGGGGTCGGATTCATATAAGTATTGCCTAAGTGAAGTGACTTGGTAACCGAGTGAATTCGAACGCTGTCTTCTAATGCTAGGTTCAAATCCCAGTTCAGTCGAATAATTTAGAGGTAAACTATAGAAAGAGAGAAAAAAATAGATAAGGAGATCAACATATCACCAAGCCAAACCAATTATAACCGAGGTGGAGTTAGATTAAATTCCACCGGTAATCATAAAGACTATATATAATTGGGTGAGTCACACCTGAAGACTGCCAATTCCTGACTAGTCTGGCGTGCTATGCAGGTTACATACCCCTCATAGAAAAGGAGAACGCTTTCGCAACAATTCCCTATGGTAATGGCTAATTGTTTCACTTTCTTTAGTTCAAAAGAGGTGTACAAAGATGAAAAAAATGATTATAATTAAATACTTTTAAAACTTCTAAATTATTAATCTATAAATTTTTCGATGCCACTATTATTTAAAACACATTTCTTTAAAAAATTAACTATCAAGTTTTTTTATGAGGGATTATTTTCATTAGAAATTAGCTAAAACTTTTCCAAACTAGAATCATCCTTCCAAGTTTCCCCTCCCTGCCTCCTTTGGCTACCTCTCATTTCTTCTTTTTGTTAAAAAACGTTACAAGTTTAACTTCTCTAGATACATGAATTAAAATGTTGACCAACTTACTGAAATTCGAGGGTATACAAAAACTATGAAAATATTTTAAAGTAATATTTATCTAATCAACAGGGGAATTATGCGTTAGTGAATTTATTCAAAAAGTTGAAAATAATCACAAAATGGTACTTACAACTCTTTGCGAGTCTGCAGCAAAACACAAAGAAATCACACGCAAACACGAACTTGATCACTGATTGTAGCACAAACGACGTGGTTCACCAGCACAGAATAACTCACAATGACTCGATACTAAAGTCGCATCTCACTTTCTATAAGTCCACCAGTCTTGTCTCTCCTCTTCACACTTCGCATAAATATCCTTGGATAAAGCTCTCCCACTCGTCAGTATTTTATTATTTTTTACTCATTTTCAACATATGAGATCATCTTTAAGAATAAATATTACAGTTTTTGGAGTGTACCTGTGGAATCGCAGAATACATTATGGAGTTCTATCATGTCAATTAAATTATACCTGTTACAGGAAGTTGTTTTATCATTATTTTAACAATTTTTTTTTTCTCAAAATTCTTTCGTTCGTGACTTCATTCGAGTTACTCATATTAAAGGCCTACCCAAGTGCCTTTGGGCTTGAAAAACAGCTTTGCTATTGACTTTAAATTTCAAAAAAAATTCACTTTTGTTTTTTAACTTCGGTTGTGGTTAACCAAAAATGATGAATTTTTAAACATATTATTGTTTGCTTGAGTTTGCATTCATTTTCTGATAACCTTTTAGTAACTTAACAATAATTCCGATTTCCGGTGAGTAATTATCATCACTAATCAGACACATAACGCCTCCACATAATTCAGCAGTTATTGAGAACAATATTTTCCAATGTTATTCGAAAATGATGATTCAAACATCGAACTTGATTTTCTCAAATCTATAGAATTTTGAAATTTAAAAACTGAAATCTAGGATTTTTGGTGCAAAACACAACAAATGCCATTGAAAGTATACTAAAAATAAGTCACTAAAAAAAAAAAACTGTCTTAAGATGAGGAAATATAGTGGCAATTCATTTTCATGTATGATCAGGAGTTGATCGGTATTCCTCTCCTGTAGTAGTTATTTGTGGAGGTTAGAATATTTTATTATAAACACTGAAGCTTGCCCCCAACAAAACCAAATTTAAACTCTGAGTAAAGCTTTATGGAGAAGTACTACCAAACTGGGTGAATAGGATCGGGCAGGTGAATAGGAACAAAACTTCGTAACTCCATTTTGGCTGATTATAAAAAATCTTAAGCAGCTAGAATGCATTTCTCCTAATCCAATTTTCCTAATGTCAATTTTCCTAATGACCTTTTTCCTAAATCTGTTTTTTGTTATGCCATTTTTCTGAATGACAACATTCCTAATGCAAAATTTAAAAGGCTTGTAAAATTTTTATTAATTTTTCCTTTTATAATAATATGATTTTATTTGTGTATTATTATTTAAATTTTATTAACATTTTCTTAATTTTTTTTTGTTGTAAATAGTGATTTATTGCAGTATTATTTTCGAGATAGTTTTTATTTAGACATCTTACAAACAATTTATTATGTTGTTGATGGATCCGGCCATTGTGCTGCGTAATGAGTTTCAACAGCTCACCTTGCCATTTTTATCCCATTACCATGACAATACAGGATATACCCCCAAGAAAAATGTCCATACGGAAAAATATCTCTTTGTAGAAATGTCCTTTAGGAAAAATGTCGATTAGGAAAAAATTAGGAAAAATGGCATAAGAAAAATCCGATTAGGAAAAATGTACTCTAACCAATTGTTGACCCTTATGAGATTCTGTTTATCATCTTTTCGCACTTGTAGGAGTGGTCATACTGCGAAAAAAAAACGTTCTGAATTTCAACCAAGCCAACACGTGACAAACTTACTTGTCAAAACGTGTCCTAAACAAAGTAGTGATAATCGACTCCTGAGACCCAAAATTGTCTGAGTTATAGAGAATCACGTCTTCTACCTGATAATTGCGTTCGAATTTTAAAATTTTTTAATGAAATTAAGTTACCAAAAGTCGAGACGGCAGTTAGCTCTTCGCTTTTTTTTTTCAGACATGTGAACTTCATTCTACACCGTAATTTTTCATATCCCGTATCCTTGACTTAGGCGAAATCAATAAGTATGAATAATTTTCAAATTTAAATCCGCATGACTCAGATATTTATAATTAAGAGCCAAAGCCGATGACGATGCCACAGACAGTATCTCAAATCTGAGCAGGAACTGAAGAATTTTTATATAAATTTTCGATGAAAGTCGGCTTACGTTATTTTCATTGATCCAAGTCCAACACATATATCGCAATAATGTTTTTCATTCTATGGTAAAAATGAGTCATCATTGATAAAAATCAAGCGGTAAACTTCAAGGTTAGGGTATGTAGTGCAATGCGCCTCGTATTTTTTTACAATTTCTTTTTCTTTCCACGCATTTTCTTCCATTTTTTTTTTTGTGTTGTAAAGAAAACTCGTAGAGCATTTTTTAAATGACATCACGAATAAAATTACGAATAAACTCACCATAGAAAAGATGCATATCACCGTAACAGAGGCAGGTAGTCTGCAGATAAGGTATATTTTTATAGAGGTGTTAGTTGGCTGGAAAATATAAAAAGTTGAAATGAAAGAGAAAGAGAAAACAGAGGAAAGAATTATATTTTTTACATTCTAGTCGCAATATACTATGGGCGTTTGTTTATTTGTTTCCTAAAACATCTTCAACAAAATATAAACTGGTTTCCAGTTTGTCAATATTTACCTTTGTGGAATATCAGTAGTTACTACGACACGGAGATTCAGAATCTTACGACCCACGCAGAAAATTAGCGGATGAATTTTGGAAAAAACGAAATTTATTTGATAATTTCATGAAGAAAAGCTGAATTTAAAGTAAAGTGAAGTCAACACATTTTAGTTTTATTCAAATTTAATTTTTTATATTAGATATTACAGTCGAGCTTCCAATAAACAAATTGGTGACTCATTTACAATTCTATCACCCATAAATGAAACTCCTATTCCTGTCTAATAATCAGATAAGACAACCCTCTGATAAATTTGGCAGCGTCGTCAACCCTTCTAAAAAATAAGAAAAAGTCAAACTTTTATTAAAAATTTAAAATCGTAAAATTTTGAAAAAAATTATAAGTAATTGTTTTTGAGTTTTGAATTTTAAATGGGCCCAGTAGAATACAAAACAGTTTTGGGGCCTCATCAATTGAAGAAAATGAATACTTGAATGTTGGTTAGGCCTTGGAGGTGACATTCAATATTCAAGAGAGATAGGTAAACTTCTAGCATTCCTTAGACAACCGCAAGCACCGTCATCATTTATGGAAGTCATAAAATTACTACCAAATCGATAACTAAATAAAATACATAATGAGTAAAATATGTAGTCATACATTTCAGCAAGTTAAAATTTTTTTTTCGTGCAAAATTGGCGAGGCATTGTTTTAAATTGAAAATTTTTTTTGATTCATTCATTTATTTATATTATTACTGTATTATTTAATCTGAGGGAGAGGGGGAGTGGTGCTAATAAATATTTGATTTTCACATAGGCGATGCTACCAGAACAACTTTTACTTATTTTTGTAAAATTTTTGACCCAGTGGGTAGTGAAAAAACGAACTAGAAAATAAACAAGCTCTAATTATTTCCTATTATTTCTGCACTAATTTCGAAAAAACGCAGGTTAATAAGTCAGAAAAGTGGTTCGAATACAATCCCAATATTCGTAAAAGATCATTGGTTCCAGTTTGTAGTGCCTGCATAACAGTAATAGGCAAATTATTATACAGAAAAGTTAGTAAAGTATAAAATTTTATTTTTTTGTAATCTTTCACAAGGTAGTAATAGGAGGATTACACGTAAGAATGAAATATTATTTTCATCATTTCATCGCATTAGACGCGAGGTTATACAATTAGTACAAACAAAATAAAATCGATTCAAAAAAATACACACACACAGACAGACAAAAAACAGTAAAGTAGCTGTCTGTAACTATACACTAATTTAAATCCTTGAAGCTGACAATTGATGCGTTTTTGATTGCACTCTTCTAATTTCTATTGGATGACCTCTCTTTGATTTTGATTTGTCATTATAGAATTGAAAAAAACATCGTTATGGACCTAATTAGAGCATCTAAAAATATTTTTTTCACTCGTCCGTTGGATTTGTCGTGAACTATCTGGTTTTTACTCTGAAAAATTGAAAAACAATATCTGTGTGAAAAGTGGGCAGTTCAAAAAAGTGCATTAGGGGTGTGCGTCTGAAAATAAAAGTATGTCTGCAATAAAAGTCAGTTGGATTTAAAAGCAGAGCCCAAGTGACGATAGACCCTTCGTAGATATCCATTATCCATAGGTATAAATCTTCCTATTATTTTAATAAAAAAAACTTTTCAAGACTTTTTGGATAATATCGGCCAGAAAAAACTTTTGATGGTAATATCGACCTTTCATCCTAAGGTCCCTTACCACTGGAAGGGGTTAGAGGGCTAAGAGAAACGAGGACTTCAGGGATGAAGCCCCTAGTAATCTATGAAAACAAACCTGTATGCCATAAAACGCTGCTGGTAGTCATAAAATCTCTGAAATCCTTCGGGTAGATTTCGATTCGTTTCTTGATGACGTCAGGATAAAATCGTATGTAGTTATGAATTATGCGACGAAGTGAGGGACATATTTCAAACAGTTTTTCATGATTGTACATTAGCTGCTTCTCACACTGCAAAATTACATGAAAATTATATTTTTATTATTTTGTGACCGTATAAAATGTGAAAAATAAATATCTTATAATATTGTCTGTATTTACAAGGCATGAAATTAAGAATACACTTGTCCCTTTTTTTTTTCTTTTTTTTTTGAAAAAATAATATGTAGCGAAAAATCAGAATAAATGTTGAGAGTAAAAGTTTAAAAACTTGAGTTTGAAGTTGATTTGAGCAAAGAATAGAAACAGGTTCGAGTACATGAGCCAGAGATGACGAATATTTACATTTAGACAGCAAAATAGCTTCTACATTTTCATACAGAAATTTTTGAAGCAGTTTTTCAGCATATCAATAGCTGATGAAAACAATTGCTCTAAAATATAAGAAAATCGTCTGATTTTCACATCAAGAGCTTAAAAAATTTATTCGTTTTAAATTTTAAAAACATATTTTCTGACTCAAACTGGAACGGAAATGAGTCGAGAAAGTGTATGAGTATTCATATTACATTTTTAAAAAAATCAAAAAGAAAGTACTTGATGATACTTACCCTTTTTGTAAAAATAAATGACCAATTATTAATACTTTGGTTCTTTAATGTTAATGAGTTTTTTAATTAATGTACCTAGAGGCAAATACGTCATGATCTTTTATTTTTATTTTATTTTTCCAAAAAAACTTACTGGGTTTTCCAATTTAAAATTCAACCATATTTCCATCAGTTTTGTTTGAATCGACTTCGAGCCTGTCTTATTTGATTTCATTGAATTATTCAAGTTATACAAAAAAATTAATTCTACTTATTTGCATGAGGCCAGTTTTAGAATCGGTCACTCATAAAAATTTTATTGATATTAAATCTTTGCTTTTCGCTATAATTTTGATAAAGATGAAAAAATTGTAACGAGAATACCCATTGGAAATATTTTTTCAGGACTTATTAATTTATTTATTCAAATTAGTTGACAATTGTTGAAGAAACAGCTCAAAAAAATCGGACCCAAAAAAGAAAACAAATCTTACTCGACATCGTGAAGTGTGGAGACATGAATCTTTGATGAAAATTTGTCGAAGATGTTTCAGTGGATCTAACAGTTGTTCTAATTCTATTTGAGTCATTGCTCTACAAAATTGAAGTTTCAAGTATTCAACATTGGGTGAATTTTTGAGTGCTTTAATTAATTCTTTATAACAGGTAACTGATAACACAGCTTCATATGATTGGACTTCTCTCAAACCAATACTCTACAATAAATAAGAAATGAGTGAAATAGTCGTAGTTTAAAATCAAACAAAAGCAGGCAGCAGGTACTTACAGAATTATTAAAATTTTTCAACTCGAAATTCTTTAATTTTGGTAAAACCAAAAAGGAAAGATTTTTGTCGTATAGTAGGCTTTCTGTGTTACAAACATTAATATGTAGAAGCTCTAGATCTGAAAAATAAATATGTATATTTCAGTTTTTTCAATAATAACTAAGTTGAAAAGTATTAAAAAAAAAAAAAAAAAGTGAGGTGAATCTGAAAAACTTTTAATACTAAGAAGTTCGTCTGTGTTCAACTTAAATGAATTTTCAAGTCTTTAAACTAATATTTTATCCAAATTAAAAAGTTTTGTAACAAATTTTATAGAAAATCTTGAATTTCTTTGTAATTAAATGTAAATTTCAAACTCTGGTCTGTAACAAAATTTTATCAATTGTCAAAATAATAACGCAAAAAATTAATTAAAAGAGTACCTTTGAGATCACAAATTGAATAAGTATCCTCTATCCGTTCCATACTTTGCTCAACAAAAACTCCAGGGAGGCCTAATTTTGGACATTCATAACAATTTTCTAAGCGGAGATTTTTCAAATTTTTCTACAAAAAAAAAAAAAGATTTTTAGATCCTCTACTGATTTTTACCAAAAAAATATATAAGTATTTAAAAAATTGACTAACTTGGTACTTGAATATGTGTTGCATAATAGTGTCGGTGGGAAAGTGGATGGTTAAATCACGAATATTTAGAAAGTTTTGCACAAATATGGCGAATAGATTTTCATATTTTTCACCTCGAGTACCTGTGACACATAATGTCAGGGTTTCCAAGGTATGGTTGGCCATGAAGTTTTCGAAAATTCCTGTAGTGGCCCTGATGCTAAAATGACGAATGTACAGATTCAGTTCTTTCAGTGCTGAAAGCAGCAATTTTTGTAACAAAATGTCGTCAATTTCGATTTCTTTAATTTGATCCAGTTGAAGAGTGTGCAAATTAGTGAAAGTATTTAATATGAGCATAATAAAATCTTTGGTAAAATATTTTGTATAGGTCAATGGCACGTTTAGCAAGGTTACTTTTGTCAGCTGCATTGATGACATACTTGATTGAAAGAGGATGTGATCTAAAAAACTGAAGGTGAAGATTTTTAAATCTTCAATTCTGAAAAAAAAAAAAAAAGTAAGTACTTAAATGAAAAGAACATTAAGTTGTAAAATTTAAAATAAGTCAAGTTTCTGATACTGTTTTAGACTTCTATCGGGTGGTCATGCTAATAGGATTACACTAGTTACTGGTTTAACATAGGGTATTTTTTTAAATGGTAACTTTTGTTTATATGATGGGCATTAGCTAAGTTAGATATGGGTACATAAATATATGAATCTGCGCGTGAGTTATTATAAGAGTAGTGGAGTGGTCCTTTTTTTGGAAATTTTACATTTTTTACCTCCCACCTTGCAGAATTGTTTTTTTTTTTTCATGAAAAAAAGTTCCCAAAAAAATTTCAGCCCTCTAGTTTGAAGAAAAAAAATTGGTGCCTCAAGGGGCTTGAAAATCTATACATGGAAACATTAGCATTATTTTACACTATAATCACCATTGCATAGAAATATGTACATACTCGTATTTTCTATTCTCATTCTATAGGCGTCACAAATGGGTAGTTATAATTTTCAGAGTTTGAAAATATTAGCAACGTTAGTTTTAAAAATACAGCTAGAAATTTGATTTAAATCAATTAATTCAAGTTATCTTATGGATACATACTTCTCAAGGTAAGGCAGCATTTTTGAAACATCAACAAACTTGGATGTGTGACAGCAACAGATATGACTCAGTCTCAAACATAGATGCTTCAGATTTCTACCCACAGATTGTATGGTATCAATGACACCAGGCGCTGTAATATGTTCTTTAGAATTGAAACTTATTGATGCATCTTCTGAATTCATACAACTGAAAGGTAGTCTAATTTCAAGGCTCTCTATGTTAGGAAAAGTGGCCATAATTTTTTGTAGACTGTAGTTGGTGAATAAATTCATACAATGGTCCTGCAGTGAAAGTTGAAAACTGCTAACAGATGAGATAGTAAAATTCATGCAAGCATATTCTTCAAAATTTTCGAGCAGTTTTTTCACAAATTTAGTTGCATTGCATTGAATCGAAAGTTTCTTCAACTTCGGACAATATTCAAAAATTATTTTCAGATCAATGAAATTGAGAAGGGTGTTTTTGAAACATATCGATTCTATTACATCGCCACGACTCTTCCAAAAAGAAATCTCATCTTCAGTCCAACCAATTTGCTGATGCACAAAACACAAATTGTAAAATTTTCGTTGACTTGGTTTGAGGAATGGAACAACCAAGTAAAAATCATATGGAGGGTCGAGAGTCAGCACGTCTTCTTTTGTCAAAACATAATCATTGCATACACGATTCCATCGTCTACAAACTAATCGAATGGATTCTCGTCTGCGCCTCGTTGGTACGAATTCGAATATTTTGCTCAAAATCTGGATACAAGAAAAAAATTAATTTTTTAAATACCTAAGTAATTTTCAATCAAATATATTACCCACATGTTTTACATTATTTCGTTGTAATGGCATAACTAAGAGGTGTTCAGAGAAGGCCAATCCCCCCTCCCTTCCCCATCCCCCTCACTCCCCCCTCCCTCCCATTACCCCAAAAAATCTGCATCTCCCAAAAATTATTCTTCAAATAAACAAAAAACAATGGAAGTGGGAGAAATTTCTCAGAAAAACCATTAAAGCATATCAGTTTGAATAATTTACTGGGCAATTTTCCACTTGCGTCCCAAACATACCGTTTTAGCACAGTTGCGTCAGAAAGAGGGATAGATAGTTCAATTGGGTCCGATAAAAAAGCTAATAAATGGTAGAATTGCATCAGATGAAAAAGCAAATAAATGGTCTAATTGCGTCCTTGTAAAGAAAAAAATAATCACTTGATAAGATGAATAAATTTTTTTTTGGTGCATTTGTGTTGATAGTAATATCACTAGAAATACCAGGTTTCACTCGATTACTCAAAGGACCAGCTGGTGTCATATATGACACCACAAGATTAACCTCAAAGGAGCAGGTGGCGTCATATGACACAAATCAGAGGTTCTCTAAATATTGATCCTTTGAGAAGTCCATCTCAGAATTTTGAATGGTGTCGTATATGACACCACCTGGTACTTATGATATGAAACGCTAAGTTATCAACATCTCCAATTCATATCTTCAGTGCGCGATGGAATGTTAATTTGATGGGTGAATACGAAATCATTATCAAAATGTAGCAGCTTATTTAGTGGTGATTTTCCACTTGCAGAATAATAATCACTTGATAAGATGAATAAAATTTTTTTATACTTAGTTAAATAAAAATAAATCAAAATTTTGGTCAATTTTTTTGGACTGAGGGGCCATGAATAGCGGATGGAACTCGTACATTTGAAACAAGTTTGTGCCGGACGGAATTGACACATCTTCTTTTCATTTAGACTCGGACGCAATGCAGACATCTAAATTTTGCCGCGGACGCAACTGGGCACTAGCCATTTACCGATGGAAATAATTTAAAATTATGCGAGCATGAGTTGGGGGGAGGGGGAGGTAGCATATTTTGGAAATTGACATTTTTGTGATTTTCAATTTTTGATCCGTTTTTCTCAACCCTCTGGACTTCCACCCCCCTCCCCAAGAAAAACCGGTTACCCCACTGCTTCCATTAAAAAAGATCTTGCAAAAGTTGAGTAGCTAAGCTTACAAATGAATAAGTACATTTGTTTTGATGCCATTCACTAAACATCAATGTAATGCACTTCTATTCGTGCAATCATATTCTTTTCGTGCAACGAATTATTTTTATCTTTTAAAAAATTTATATTTATAACAGTAATGAGCAGGCAAAGTCTGTACTTAACGATAGATAGTAATTTTAGGAACCAAAATTAAATTATTTTAGCCCAACTGATTAAATTATATTAAGAAGGTAAAAAACTCACTTCATCTGGTATATTCTCCATGGCTTCCATTTATTTTGCGATCTTTCAGAAAAATTCAGTGAGGAAAAAACACATGACAATAAATCTTGCATAAGTAGATCAAAATGAGCAATACAATCTTCTCCTTGTAAATTTATACGATTGTAAAATAATCAGTCGGGAAACTACGGAAGATAAGATAAAAGATTGAAAATATTTTTTGGGTGAGATGTATTAAGAGAGAGCAGAAAGTTCTACGGAAAGTACAAATTGCAGAAAAATAGAAACTTTCATTTTCAAATTTATTTATCGGTTGTTAGTAAGATTCATAGAAAGCACAGCCAATTAAAAAAAATTCCCATGCTTTTGATGGGTCAAAGTCAAATTATATTAGCATTAAAACAGGTCTTCAAGTAAGTGCAGTCAGTGGTTGGGGAAAATTCACGCGTTTCACAAAAAACCAAGTAACCGATCAACTTGAATGCCTCTAATATTAAGGGAATAGGTCAGAGTGAGGATGACTGAAGAGACTGTGAGATAATTCGCTCATCACCTATCATTAATTGTAAGCTCCATATCAATAACATAATTATGGGCGATTCTACAAAATTGTTGATAGTAATATTATTTTGGCTTGATTTTTCCAAAGAATTGTTGGCCGCCATTTTAAATTTTTTTATGGGAAATGTCCTGTCAAACACTCGAAATACATCACTATATAACATCAAGCATACAGGAAAACCCTTAAAAAAAAGTCCAAAATTTCTACTGCCCATGAAATAGCTTCTTAGCCAGGGCAACGGACATACGAGTATAATTATAAAAATGACTCATTTTTAATAGTTCATAGCATAGCTTAGGGCTTAAGGAAACTCATAGTACTTATGACGGTTGTTTATGATCCGCGCTACTAATCTAAATGATTAATGATGTGTTAGCCTTTTCTAACAGTCTAAAGGCTTTTTAAAGGCCTTTTACAGCTGCTGGGGCGAGGGATAATGTGAATGACTTTTAACTCTCTTAGCAAGATATTACCTAAGTCCGGAAAGTAATATTAACATTCTTGTAGAATAATCCATTTATACTCTTAATTCCTCCATCAATTTGCTAGAAAAAAGAACTTTTGATATTCTACAAGTTGATGTATTCGCCATTTCGAATAATCATCTGTAGTTAAAACTGATTCATGCAGACTCATGAATTTGTAGATTCCTCACACTAAGTTTATAATAACTCCAATTTAATTTCGTTATTTCCAGCTTATTTTGTAATAAGTTCTATCAAAATTTAAATGAAATTAGAAATCATGGTAGATTATTTTTTTTAATGCACAGCAAATACATGTTTATAAAATTGCCATACAGTAAAAAAAAAATAAACAATCTATTAAAAAATCAGGACGAGCAAGTCCAAACATAATATTATGAGTAAGAATAAAAAATAAACATCACTATAAATAAATCAGTCTTACGTTTTACTTAGGAAAATTATAAACAAAGCAAAGCGAGATTGTTAAAATTTAGAGTTGATAGATGAATATGAAAACTGAATGCGATAAAATGAACATAAATATTTACAACTCCAAAAAAAAAATTGGAAAAAAAATTTACATACAAGACTACGACGGTTCAAGAAAAGAAGTCTGAAAATGCTTCTCAGGCATAATTTAGAAAACGGACTTGAGATCCCACGTACAACAAAAAGATTTCCGAAGCGCCACCTGGTTGAGGTTTAAATCCCAATTTTCAAAAAATGTAAACGACATGCGCGATCGTTTCCGATTCAGATTCTAAATTCTGGTTCAGGACTTCAGGCGACTTCAGGTCATCTATTCAACCATTTGAGCCTTTGATTATATCTTTTGTTCTTTGTAAATTCCAACATGGTATCAGCATTGAATTTAAAATTAAAATAAAAAAATTAAAGAAATCCTTATTTACATTGGTAAAATTTGAGAGATGTTGGCGAGATAGGTAAAGTTTTGTGTGTACTCGCAATTAAAAACAGTTTTTATTGTTACAATTAGTTATTCTGAGAAAAAAAGATTTTTTTTTTCACTACAAAGGACGTTTTCACGCAAACGCATCACAATTATAATACGTTTTTACAGACTCAAAATAATTATATTCTTTGAAAATCACTATATCGCTTATTTTGAGCCTTATACACTTTTAATACCAATTAGAGTATTATTTCAATTTTACACTCATGATACGATTGAAGGCTTCTGGTTTTCCTAATCCAATTTCGTCATCTTCATCATTATAATTGTGTCATTATTATCATACATTTGTGCTCATCAACATATTTAAAAGGTTTAAAAAAATAGAGAAGTAAGTAAGAGAAAAACTGAAAAATAAATTCAAGACAATGAGTTTAGTTGGTACCTAATTTTGATTGGTCATTTTGTTACGGCATGATAGGCCATCATAGGATTTTAGTAATGTAACGAAATAGAATAGAATGGCACTACTATTATAACTCTACGTGTGTATTACAAAATGGTTTCCAAGTTTACATACTAAAAAGTTAACAAAATTAATTTCCTAGTAGTCTTCGCTCATTCTCTCCAGGTAATCAGTGAAAGTAAAATCACAAACAAATAAAAGCGTACCTTGATAATAGAATCCCTTTTCTTATGACGATTCCTATTTTCATCCTCCAGGGGCACAACCAGCAATGCAATCTTAGTTACCAGAAGAAAACGCCCCAATGGATAACGCCCTCAATTGTCATCTGTAATGAATGATAACAAAGTATCTGTTAATCGATAGGCCTATATCTACACTCGTCAATGAAATTCGTTCCATTTCCTTCACTAGTGTTCTCATAAATTTGCTAAGCCTACATGCGTGTTTTCATGAACTGAATTTTCGAACCACGTGCCTTTCTCAAAAACTAGTTACTTGGAATTTTCTTTTATAGTTACCAAAATGATGCTTCGTTTGTTAGTCAGTGCGGTGATATGTTTGTATTGTTTGTCTCAAGCAGAAGAAACGCCAGAAATCGTCGAAATCACTAATGATCAAGCCCTCAATACAGGAGATTCTGTCGAGGTATCATGCTCAGTACGAAATTCTCAAGATTACCCTGTCATGTGGCAAAAAGTGGACCCAGACAGACCTGGCGATGGACCGATCTTCATTTCCAAAGGTCCAACTACATTAATTCCGGATTCAAGATTCTCGTTGTCGAGTACTCCTAATAGATCCATTAGTACTTATAAACTACAAATCAGCAATATACAAAGGTCTGATGCTGGTATCTACAAATGTGTCATAAGTTTGAGTACGAATAATTCTATTTCTAAAGAGGTCAAACTAGATGTATACAGTCCGCCTCTGATTCACCATAATTCCGGATTAATGATGGTGGTCAAAGAATTGGATCCTGTCATTATGATGTGTTCCACTGGAGGCACACCTGAACCATTGACCTGGTGGAAACGCGAAGATAACGCCATTTTACCCACTGGAGGAACTGTTTACAGGGGTAATGTTCTGAAAATAAACAGCGTGAAGCAGGAATATGGTGGAACATATCTTTGTACTGCTGATAACGGAGTAGGTGAAGCTGCGAAAAGCCGCATCTTTCTCAAAGTGGTGAAACGGATTGAATCAGTATGATAAGATTTTATTTTCAAATTTTTAATATACAAAACAGACGCCTAAATAAGTAGGTACGTTAGCTATGAAGCATAAAATTTTCGATTCAAAAATAAACTTAGTAATATCTATAAAAACTTAAAAATATTTCTAAATGCCTGTCATAATACATATTATATTATAGTAATCAAAAGGTACTCATACTTGTACTAAACAGTACCTATACTTCGTTTAAAATGAGAAACTCACGACGAAACTGGCCACTGTTTTTTTTTTTCGCGTAGTTTTTTCATAAAAGTTCAGGTGTATCTAACAAAAGCAAATGAAAATCTAATTTCCACAGTAAACCAAGATTGAGAATGGAAAAATAAAAGCATTGAGGCTACTGAAATTATCATCTGGAATCTGCTATGAAACTTGGTTTGCAATGGGAATGTGCCTTTTTTCTTTTGGTTTTTCCTTGAACTTTAAAATTAAACATTGGAAAATTTCATTAAAATAGGTAGTCATCTTTTTTTTTTTTGTGTGTGAACACATTTTATACCTATTATTGGTTCAATCTTAAAATATTAGTAGCGAAAGTAAGTACAATTGTTATTAAGAAAACGTAAATAGTAGATGTAAACGAATCATAGAATTGAAAAGTCCGGTTCCAAGAAGTGCTACCTTTATTTCGGAGGCAAGAAATGACGCCTGTAAAAATGTGTTATGCAATTTGTCGTACGAACATGGTAAACGTTTTGCTGGTTTTGTCATAGTTTCGTCTACTCAAAAGTTGCATGTTGCTCTTTTTAGAATCGGCGAGTTATAATTGTAATGTTTTTGGTTTTAGTTTGATTTTGGCAAGTTTTCAATTGGACACGGAAACTACCAGAACTATCCGATACCAATCCCAATGAAAGCCCCCTCTTAAATTATTCCTCACCCATGTACTCGCCATACTTTGTTTTCATCTGAAACAAGTCTGTTAAAATTTTTCAGGTGTAGGTAAAGTTGAAAATTTGCATATACTGGCATAAGTATATGAAAAAAAAATTTCCGACAGAGGGATTTTTTCAATGGAGTAAGGGAGAGACCATTACACAAATGTGCATGAAAAAATTCAGCTTGATGAAATCATTAGAAATGGCTATAGAAGAAATTTCGTTTTTTGAATTTTGTATATTATAGAAAAAGATTTTCTGAAAACCAAAACTTCTTACAGAGTAACTTCTAATAATCCGATCAAGTTGACTTTTTCCATGTGCATTTGTGGGATGGTCTCCCATTTATTCCACCGAGAAAATCCCCCAAGGTCGGAAATTTTTTTTTCTCTATAATTATGCCATTATTCTCAGACTTTCGACTTTACCCACGTCAGAAAAATTTCATCAGGTTTATTTCAGATAAACGAAATATGGCGTTGAAGTATTCGGATGAAGACATAATTTAGGAGAGTGGTTTCACTAGGATAGGCTTGGGACAGTTGTGGTGGTTCCCTTATTGGAACTTTTTGGAATTGAACTCTTTAATTGACCTTTTCAAATGGCTCTCCTGAAAAATTTTGTTTCCATATTGCTGTACATTTTCTCATTTCATATATCACATAAATATAGAACCAGGGCTGATTAAAATAACTTATCATCTATTGAGGCAAAATTTCAGAGAATTTAATATTAATGTCTGGTTAAAAGTAGACATTTACAACTAGGTAATCAGAAACTATGGAAAGCAGAGGAGATACATCTGAAAATTTTTATAGTCTAACGTAGGTCTAGGAAGTCACTTTATTTTTTTGCAAAGAAGAATTGTTTCACGAACATTATTTCACGCGTTTTAAAAATTTAATCAGTCAATTCGTAAAGAAATGATGAGAATAATCTATGAATAGTTGATGAGAAAAAGAATTGACGTTAACCAGAATGAAGGTAAGTAGCTAATTTCAATTGGTCATTTGTTTTCTACTGCACGATAGGCGATTTTAGGATTTCAGTAATGCAACGAAATAGAATATGACACTACTCTTATAACTCTACGTGAGTGTTACGTGACAGTTTCAAGTTTACATGCTAAAAGTAGGCAAAATTAATTCCCTAGAGATGTACACCCATTTTCAGTTGGTGAGCAGTGAAAGTGAAATCACAAATAAATGAAGGAGTACCTTGACAATAAAATTTTTTGTTAGGATGGTTCCTATTTTCATCCTCCGGGGGCAGGTAACCAACAATGCAATTTTAGTTCCCCAAGGATAACGCCCCCGATTCGCATCTGTAATTAATGATGACGAAGTATTCGCAAATCGGTGGGCCCTCCTGACACTTGTAAATAAATAGAGTTGCAGTTTCATTTCCCTCGCTATTGTTTGCATAAATTTGCAAAGCTTACATTTGTGTTTTCATGAACTGAATTTTTGAACCACGTTCGTTTCTCGAAAATTAGTTATACTTGGAATTTTTTCTCATAAATACCAAAATGATGTTCCGTTTGTTAGTCAGTGCGGTGATATGTTTGAATTGTTTGTCTCGAGCAGAACAAAAACCAGAAATCGTCGAAATCACTAATAACCAAGCCCTCAAAGTAGGAGAATCTGCAGAGCTATCATGTTCAGTACGAAACTCTCGAGACTACCCTGTCATGTGGCTGAAAATGAACAGAGGAAGATTTGACAACGACCCACTCTACTTGTCCTCCGATTCGACTATATTATCTAAGGATTCAAGATTATCGTTGAAGAACAATACATCCAGTAGTACAGACACTTATACACTGAAAATCAGCAATATACAAACGTCTGATGCTGGTATCTACGAATGTGTCATATTTTTGAGTATGATTAATTATATTTATAAGAAGGTCGAACTAGATGTATACAGTCTGCCTGTGATTCATGATAATTCCTCGTCAACCATTGTGGTCAAAGAATTGAATCCTGTCACTATGGAGTGTTTCACTGGAGGCACACCTGAACCATTGACCTGGTGGAAACGCGAGGATAACGCCATTTTACCCACTGGAGGAACTGTTTACAGGGGTAATGTTCTGAAAATAAACAGCGTGAAGCAGGAATATGGTGGAACATATCTTTGTACTGCTGACAACGGAGTAGGTGAAGCTGCGAAAAGGCGCATCACTCTCAAAGTGGAAGTCCCACCAAATGTTCAGTAATTGGTGAGGTGAAAATTATTTCAATTAGATGATATTAATAAATGATAAGTTTTCATTTTTAAATTTTTAATGCACAGAATAGACGCTTGAATGAGTACGTATCCGTACCGTATATATAAAACATAAAATTTTCGATTTAATAATAACTTTGAAATATCTATAAATTAATTTAAAATAATTACAAAATAAAATAAAAAATATTACTCAATGACATACGTGCTTTTATCCTCAACAGTACCTAGTAAAAAATTTGTAAGAAGTTTAAAACCTGCTAATTGGGAGTTTATTCGGCAGTAATTTAAACCAAAAAATATCACTGTCCATCAGTCTCGTCGTTTACTTTATCTGAAAGATTAGGGATAAAACAAGTATAGTTAGGTACCGTAAAACTAGAAAAATATTTTTTGAAAAACAAAATATTAGCTTATTTCAATTGGAATCATGAAAAAAAATTACACGTTGTGGTTTTGATATCCGTAAAATTGAAAGAAAATTAAAGTCCATTGATCGTGAAATCGAGCATTTTAAATGAGGAGAGAAAAGCTAAAAAAAAGTAATTTCTCACATTTTTCATGAAAACTGTTCGTAAAAAATTTTTTTAGTGTATGAGTAAATTCTTTCGGTAAACCAAATTTTTCATAATTTCTTTTTCATCAACAACTTAGCATATAATATTCATCACAGAGCTACAAAGACATGCAACAAATTGGAAATAGATCGATGTGGGACAAATTATCAATTTAAAATCAGAGCAAAGTGGAAGAAAAAGTAAATTTATAATGAAAGTTCACTTACAATCAGTCAAATTAATATCTCATATAATAAGGTACAACTTCACTAGCTGGATACTGCCAGGCTTCCAGCTCCTTGTTCAGAACATTGATATAGAACCACACATTATTATGGATAAAATTCTTAAGTGATGGAAAAATTTCGAACAATTTTTTATAATTGTAATCGGTGCAACTTTCAATCTGAAAAAGTAAACAAATGAAAATTGAACGGCAAATAAGGTGCAAAATGTTCTGATACCTTTGAAAAAATGCAATAATTTCAATAGAACTGTATGACAATCTAATTATTACTTTATTATTTCTCCTAATGTTTAATCAAGAGTATGAAAATTATTCTTATTTATATTATTATCGAGATTTTAAAAACTTAGGTAGTCAAAAAGATTAATAATTTTGGTCCACGTCTTATTATGGACCAAGTTTTGGCAGAAAATTATGAAAGGTGATGGTTTTAAAAAAATAGTACATTTTTGTGTATTTTTTAAATAGATATTTGCAGTTCTTAACGTGAGAAGAGTTTATCATATATGGCCACAGACATATTCCGGAGGTTTAACTAACTTTCCCTGCGCAGCCCAAAAATATAGGTACAACACTACGGGAAAATAATGGATCTGAATAATGGTGATTGTCGTCCAACACTCCCAACTACAAGAATTCTGATCTAAATAATGGTCTCCGCAGAATTTACCTGAACCTTTTGGGCATAATCGATATTTGTTTTAAATCGATTAATCAATTATTACAAATGACATATCTATAATCGATTATGAGCAATTAATCGCTAAAGAAGTCTTCCTATCCTATTTGCGCATCGTCTGGTAACAACGTAGTAGTGGTGGCAAAGATCGTGTACAATTTTGAAGAGTAGACTTACTGACAATCGCTGGAATTTTCCTCGACTGTAGTCATCTTCAATTCTGACGAGTCGAATATATTTCAAAGGTCGCAATATGTTTTCCAATTGTTCTTGCGAGATCTTTCTAGGAACACGAAGATTTATCTTCTCAAGTAGAGGACAGTTTGCTGCGAGAAACGTCAACTCTGTCGGCTGAGACAATCAGTGCAAAAAAACAAAAAACATAAATTCATTATTGAGTATGCTGACAAGGAACAAGAGAGTATCGATACTCATGAAATCCATGAAGATCTAATCAGTAATTAATACTCGGAAAATAAGTACTACTACATTTTTGAATCCCCCAGACAAATGCAACTAATAAATCCTTTCGCACATGTCTACTGATCGTCACCTTAAAGGGAAATGGGATGGGTTTAAAAAATCATATTTTAAATGAAAAAAATTTTTCAACTTTGGCATCCTTCGCACATATCTACTGATCGTCACCTTCAAGGGAAATGGGATGGGTTTAAAAAATCATATTTTAAAGGAAAAAAATTTTTCAACTTTGGCATCCTATGTCCCTTATGAGATTTTAATTTGGAAAGAATGTATTATTAGTTTTTACCCATTCCATAACTTTCGGTAAAAACAAATTAATATAAGAATAATATCGGTATTATTACAATAGAATACTCACCGATACTGTAATATCACGAAGCTTGATTTTCGTTAGTTTCGGCGAACAGAAAATGGCAAGAGTTTTCGCATCAATATTAACTGCATTTTGTATTGTAAGACTTCTAAGATCTGAAAATATAATACAACAGTTTAAAATGGATCAAGGACATTGAATCTCCCCTTCCAACAAAAACAAAGAAGAAAAACTCAAGTTTCAGTTCATCCCTGCTACATTTTGATGGTTTAATATTTTCACAATAACAGGTATTCAAATACTTCGTTCACTAGTTCTGTTTGAATTTATTTAATGTTTACCCAGTATTTGAGAACAGTCTGCATTAATGGAGAATTCAATAATACTATACTAAGCGTTACGTGAGGAGGAATTACAGTAGATCTAATAAAACTGGTAAGATAAACCTGCGAAAAAATACCATAAAAAATTTAATTCTACGCTATTTTATATCTCGCATCATTTCTACAAGTAAATGCATTTTCTAATGTTCGAAAGACATGGCTAGAAAATATTTTTGAAGCGTTTGCAGCAAAAAATTGTATACTTAATGTCCACTCAGAAAGTTGAAAAAAAAATGTGACGTAAGTATCCACATTTTACTATGCCTGGTGAGAAAATTTTCAGCACGTATTCATGCAAAGTTATTCAATAAAAACTGACATATTTACTTGACAAATTACTAAAATATGTTCGCGTTTGACCGGATTCTGCGTTGATAGAATCTGTGACAAGTGGACGATGAAAAATTTGCCTTGGGCAGTGGCTCCAATTGTCGCCACATAATCGAAGAATTCTCAAACAATTCTGGAGATGGTAACAGTCAATAAAATTCATAATTATTATGATGTGGAGTATTGGCGAATAAACAGATAACAATAGATATATCTGAAGACCTTATGATGCTTGGAACAACTATAGGGAACCCACTTCTCGGTTTCCTATGAACAACACTGTGTATAAGACTTTTTTCCTTCCAAAATAAACTATCAAGATGATACGTTGCATAATATTTCATATTATAACAGTCCATCTTTCCTTCGTCTAGGTTTTTCTTTAATATAAATAATTAAATATAAGTGAGGAGAATTATTTCTCCTCTGCTATTAATCAGAAAAATACGATTTTTAATGATAATTCGTATTTTCTTTTTTAAAGTGTACTTTTAGTCTGTTGACACTATTTTTTAATAACTTTAAATTTTTTGGGCTGGGTTCTATATGACCAGGTTGGGTAAGGTCTTCAGGTCAGTGTATGTGAAAAGTTCTCAGTTCAGCTGATATTTATTATAAAATTTATCAACTACTCTAGAACATGACTTCTCTTACCTGGTACTTGACGACTTGCCGCAAGACAGCACTATTCCAACGATCTAACGTCAACATTTCAATACTTCGAAAATATGTCATAAAAATGAAAACAAGATGAACGAAGTGGTCATTACGATGTCCTAAACATCTGAGTGATAACTCGACGAGTCTTTTATTTAATTTGAAATCATTGGAAACTTTTACATTGGCATCGAGAATCAGCTTATAAAAACTAAGATGCAGCAATTCTAACTTTGAAGATAGTAATTTCTGGATCGCAATATCGTCCAAATTGATAGTAGGCAGTCGTCTCAGTTGCAATCGATGTAGATTAGTGAACTTTTCCAATGCATGTAAAATTAGGTTTGGAAAAGATTTTTCGAAGTCTGAGTCCAACGTCAAATCTAAAGAAAAGATATTGGCTAATTCAAATAAAGGATCTAAAGGTTTTGCAATTTCATCAACAAAGGTGTAGGAAGATGTAAACGAATGCAGTTTCTTCAGGCTGAAAAATAAAAACGTTTCAGTTAGTCTTAACCGTTAATAAAGATGATACGTTAACATTAGAAAGACCAGGTGGTGTCGTATACGACGCCATTTAAATTTAGATGCGCCATCCCTCACAGGACCAGGTGGCGTCATATATGACATTCTCCGGTCCTTTGAGGTTCTTTTACTGTTGAGTCAAATATGGCACCACCTGATCCTTTGAGTAATCGAGTAAAACCTGGTTTTTCTAGTGTTAATAATAATGATGACTCTTCATAACAGAAAGCAACATTATTAACGAAAATAAAAAAATTCTGCACTTTCTTCCTATCCCTCAAGAGGAAAATATGGATTAAGCGAATGCTTAGCAATAATTAGTTTAGCACAGATACTAGATCCAGATGTAAAGCTGCAGTTTCATTCGATTCTTTTAACATAATATATAAAATACTGTGACTCAGCTGAGTGGATGAAGTAAATATTTTAATCATTCTGACCCAACCCTTCCCCAAAAGCAGCTGGCAGATTCATTTAAAATGAAAAAATATACTTATGATCTACAGTTGAAAGAAAACTATCCAAAAAAGAAAGGGACACGAATGGAAATTTAGAAAACCTGCTGGAACTCTGGCACCAGTACTAACTTAAACTGCCTAGCATACTGTTAATTATTAAACTTATTGTTAGGACATAATTACAACTTTTTTAAACGTACTTTTGGAGATGAGATTTAAATAGAGTACAATCCATGTGTTGAAAATAACGGCGGAAATGCATCTTAAAGGAAAGTTTTTCAAGTTGTTCTACCACATCAAGACTGCAAAACATATTCATAAATGCATATGCTGAATGCGTATTGTCCAACGTCAAATTAATCTGTAAATTAATTAGATTAGGGAACATGGCCAACATTTTCCGCACGGTTTCCATTATTGGGGAGTGGTTATTCAGTAACCATGGTTCACATTCATGTGAAAACCGAAAACTGGTGACTGACGGTGCGACAAAATTTAGTTCATCGCGTGAATAAAAATCTTCCAACAGTTCATGCTTATTCTGATAATGTATACTAGATAAACTGGGACACAATTTTAGAATCATCATCAGGTCTGAAAAACTGAACGAACAATGTTCCAAGTGAATAGAATGAACTCGTTCTCCGCATGATTTCCAAAAGGAAATTTCAGCATCATTCCAGAAAATTTCTTGCCGATGAAAATGTAAATGAAGTATTTTTCGTTGATGAAAATCACTATACTGAGAGACTGAACCGATGTTATAGTCATGGAAAAAAATAATCTTTTCTTTTTTAGTGAAACCAGAAAATTGGGATGCCTCATTCCACTTTCGACAGACCAGTCTAATTTTTTCTCGAATCGTCCGTAACGGTAAGAATTCGAATATGGTAATCAGTATCTGAAAATAATTCAGGGTTGTGAAAAATGAATTATATAGCTGCAGGTTGAGTAAAAAATTGCTATCGAATTATGTTTCAAAATTTGGGAGGGGGCGAAAGTTTAGAGAAGGAATTAACGTTTATCATCACACGACAACTTGGAAATCTTCAGTTATTTTCATAAATCTAATCCTAATTAGTTTTTAATAAAAATATAATATACATCAATGGCGGGCTCTTGGTTTAAGGGTGTTTCAGACTTGAACTAACAGATATTTTCATCCAAAAATGGTCTATGTTTGTTCATATTTTTCTTTAGAGCTGAAAGGTTCAAAAGTCTTGCAGATTAGACGGGCAGCGATATATCGACTAGCCATCAACTCGTTCAAAATCGAACCGAAGTTGAAATCATGAAAGGAGATTGCACCAACTTACTTCAGCACTCAAGGTATCCATTTTATACTTTCTGTTCGTTCTTCAAAGAGGAGTTTGAAATTTCCCTTGACTCTTTACAACAGAAATATCTGGCAAATTTAAACACAGTATTCTACGAAAGGCAATAGCAATCCAATCTGAAATGCATGAAATAAAAATTAATGCTCATTCTCTTTTTTCAAGTTTAGTAGCACCTAAATGCTCATCAAATAAATTCATTCAAGTAAGGAAGCAGAGAAGCAGACTAGCATTCAAAGGAAGCATAAACGAAAATTCAAATTGAAACAAATTACCAATGATGAATCTATCCATTAGTTGCAATGTACATTACAAATAATGATATACATCATTCTTTTTTGTCATTCATGGATCTAAATCTGTGAATCAACATTAATTTTAATAGAAACACATGCACATAACCGATTCAACCTCGCAGCACGTGCACCTATAAATTTGTTTGCAATTTTCGAATACGAGAAAATTGTATCTTTTGCACGCGATAAGCATGTGATAAAATTTCAAAATACAAAAGTCTTATGTAAAAGAAAAAGCCCACTAAAATGGCACCTCGAATTTATTCTCGTGGTGTAGTAAGTAGTTCATATATAATCGTCACACCTATGGTAGCGCTTTATTCTCTCTGCGATCTAGCTTTTCGATATTCTTATATCGATAGATTGGTTTTCTGTCTATCGATATAACTAAAGCGAGGTCAATCAATCAAATCAAAAACGATAACAACGTTCTTTTTTTTGTAAAGAAAATTGCAGATGGTGTGAGTTGAATGGTAATAAATTTGGCGGTTTCAGTGTATTCCTGTTTATTTGTCAATAATTTAATTTGTTCTAATTACATCTTGCCAAAATGGGAGACAAAGATGGAGGTAAGCCTTTACGTTTTACAAATCTGAATTCACAAACTTTTATCGATCCTTCGTCAACTAGATACAAGTCGCCGTAATGCAATTGCACCGGCATTCCATCTTTTAGTTTGTGTTTCTTTCTCTCATTTTCGAATATTTCATTACTTCTTGCAGAGGCTTTCGATGACGCTGTTGAAGAACGTGTCATCAACGAAGAATACAAAATATGGAAAAAGAACACTCCATTCCTTTACGATCTAGTAATGACACATGCCCTCGAATGGCCATCATTAACAGTCCAATGGTTACCTGATGTTACGAGGTAAGAAATGATACCCCTGCATTGAAAATATATTTTATAGTATTTTATACAACGTGTCGTTTACTTTCAGGCCAGAAGGTAAAGATTACTCGGTTCATCGGTTAATATTAGGAACGCATACTTCCGACGAGCAGAATCACCTGTTAATTGCTAGCGTTCAACTGCCCAACGAAGATACCCAATTTGATTCTTCTCATTATGACAATGAGAAAGGAGGTACATTCTACATTGAATAGCTGTTCTACCGTATTTATTTTATCTGCAGTCGTTTACTTTATATTGACTTGTTTTTTTTAGAATTCGGAGGTTTTGGTTCAGTTAGCGGTAAAATTGAAATTGAGATAAAAATCAATCACGAAGGTGAAGTGAATCGAGCACGATACATGCCCCAAAACCCTTGTGTTATTGGAACGAAAACTCCATCGAGCGAAGTATTAATTTTCGATTATACGAAACATCCATCTAAGCCAGATCCGAGTGGTGAATGTCATCCCGACCTCAGGTAGCTTATTTTTCAATTCTATGTTCAATGTTCTGTTTTTCGTCCACATTTTTGATCAGTTGAATACTTATTCCGCCGTTGGTACTTATTTGGGAACATGAGATTGCTCAATTAAGAAACTTGTTAACTTGGGAAGTATTATTTGAGTCTAGCTATAATGGTCGACCTGAAATTTTATTGGAATATGTTGCAATAACTGGTTTTGAACATTGCCTTCGACTGTATAACTGTATAGATAAAAGTGCTGTCTGTATAGAAATAGCTTTATTGTAATTTCTATTACTCTTGTGGTGAAAATACCGATTAAATAAAGTTTTATTGTAAAATTTGGATGATATTTTATCGAGTAGACTGATTACATGTTGATACGTTTCATAGGCTACGAGGTCATCAAAAAGAAGGCTATGGACTGTCGTGGAATCCAAATCTAAATGGTCACTTGCTTAGTGCTTCTGACGATCATACAATATGCCTGTGGGATATAAATGCCACTCCAAAAGAACATCGTGTCATCGATGCTAAAACTATATTCACAGGACATACGGCTGTCGTTGAGGTAAGCAGTCACTAGTCTCCACTAACTTGACATATTTATGTTATGACTTGTTAGAAGTACCCGCAACAATGAAAGAGAATTAATTGGGCATAATGTAAGGCATCTAAGAATGATAATTTTACTACTGATGGATGAGTAGCAGGAAAGCACTGGCATGGTGGACGAGATCAATATGTAACGTAGAATATTGACGATGTAAAATGTAAGCGTTATTTGAAAATGGATGAACTGCTTAGAAGAGAGAAAAGTGGAAAGCTGCCTTAAGCCTTCTGTTAGACTGATACGCGTATTATTATCATTAGTATTACTATTTTAATGTGAATTATCTCTGTACAGGACGTTGCTTGGCATTTACTACACGAATCACTGTTTGGCTCTGTAGCTGACGATCAGAAATTAATGATTTGGGACACGCGATCGACGAATACAACTAGGCCATCTCACACTGTCGATGCACACACTGCCGAAGTTAATTGTTTGTCATTCAATCCCTACTCCGAATTCATTTTGGCAACGGGTAGTGCTGACAAAGTAAACTTTTTTACCTTAAATTTTGCATTTTCAAAATGCGACGAGAATTCAAGTATCGACTTCTTGTAACCATTCTGTATTTTCAGACTGTGGCTTTATGGGATCTGAGAAATTTGAAGTTGAAATTACATTCCTTTGAGTCGCATAAAGATGAAATATTCCAGGTAAGGTTTCGTCTGAAGAATAAAATATGGGTTAGTTTCGCGAAGCTCATTTTCTATAGTCGAAATTCTGTTTATTGTATCAAATGTGAAGGGTAGTGTGTTTTTCGCCGAAATTTTCAAGGTATACAATTATCCCATGGCTTTCCTTCGTTTTAAAAATTATTAATTTTCAAACATATTATAACTTATTTCTGCTGGCGAATTTCATTTTTATACTAATGATGTATTGCTTTAGCTTTTGTAGTGAGCAGATATGGCAAAAACATTTCTCGAATCAACTGTTGCAAAATTAAGTCAATTTTCAGTAATAGAAAAAGAATTCTATCTAAATAATATTCAATAAAAAAAAAAAGTTGGTTTGATGAAATGATTTAGGGTTGGTTAATTTTTGTCTTAAAAGAATGAAACACTTCTTGAAGAATTATTTGGTATTAAAAGCCAGAAGCTAAATAGTAATAGGTATCAAACAGTTAACGATAAGATCTTGCTAGATGTATGAATTTTGTTTTTGTGATTTTCTTCGTTTAGTCGATATTAAAAACATGAAATACTACTAAGTCCTGTAGTACTTATTACTGAATTTTCCTTAGAATATTGAATTTAGCAAACGTTCTGTTAAATAAAAGTAAAGATATTTTTGTAGGTTTGATTCCTTGTATCATAAAAATTGGGGGGGGGAGTATTTTTATCAAGATAATAATAAAAGCGTAAAATTCATTAATTATGAAGCTAATTTTTTTAACCTAGGTACAATGGTCACCGCACAATGAAACGATTCTCGCATCAAGTGGCACTGACCGACGACTTCATGTTTGGGATTTGAGTAAAATTGGCGAAGAACAGTCGTACGAGGATGCGGAAGATGGTCCACCAGAATTATTGGTAATTTTATTATTATTTTTAAAAATTTAATTTGAATTAATCTTCAAGATCCGAACATGTTTTTCAAAAATTAATTTATCGAACCGTATCATTTTGTCATTTTAGTTCATTCATGGTGGCCATACCGCTAAGATTTCTGATTTCTCGTGGAATCCCACCGAAGCATGGGTTATTTGTTCCGTATCGGAGGATAATATTATGCAGGTTTGTCTGACTATTGCTAGTACCGACGTTGTTCACCGAGATCGTATCAAACGTTTGTACTAAGTGCTAACTACTCAATTTGTGCTTTCTCAGGTTTGGCAAATGGCAGAGAATATCTACAACGACGAAGAGCCGGATACGCCAGCATCAGAATTGGAACCGAGTAACGCTTAACGCGTCATATCTGATGTAATCAAGTGTTTTAATGTAAATGTTTCTTTCTTTTTTATATAAATATTAATTTACTTCTCGTGTAGTAATGAGTTTGATTCAAAATAAAAGTTGGATGAGTGTATTAGTTATTGGAGAAAATCAGCAAGTCATTCTTTTCACAATGAAAACTTCCTCTATTGCACTCGCTTTCGAGATACTAAGATATGTACTTCTCAAGTTCTTACATTAAACCATGGGATCACTCATTCAATGCAAAAAAAAGTGAATTGTATGCTGAGGAAGACTTGAACATATTTTAGTATGCCAAAGGAGCTAAGTAGCTGCGTAGTCCTTCCCAGTCAGAAAAGGGGTAGGAGAATTTCAAAAATGCCTTGGACTGTAATAAAAAAAACATCGGGATAATGAATGAAATATAATAATGAATTTTTATTGATGTTTTTATGTAAATTTTTTTTTTGCACATTACTTGGAGCAACAAATTTTTACTAGTTTGAATAGGAGTATTTTCATTCTGAAGACTTTGTTCATAAATATCAAAAAACATGGCCATTTGCCATATCTCGAGAATGAGAGTAGATAATATTGAAATTTAGTAAAAAGTGCTATCTACAGAAAATAAGGTTAAATGCACACTTAGCATCAATGTGTTGCTTCACTTTTATTATATAATCGATTTTTTCTTTGTCCGTTGCCGGCGACGAATCCGACAAAAGTATTGCATTTAATCAATCGTTTTTGGCAAATGCAATGATTTGTTCTGAATGTAGAATCCGAAACTTTCTCTCACTAATCTTTATCTTATCGGAAAATTATTTTTATACCAAATCAACCTTTTACGCTTGGAGAGTACCATAATATTCATAATCCATCGATGTTTCCTTTTTGTTAGTTATCCTTACCTATTTCAGGAAAAGAGAAAAGGAACATCAACTGAATTATCAACTTATGAAACTCATCGTGTATTCTTGTTTTGCAGTCTATTAAACTTTCAAGAGTTCATTTTTTATGGATAAGAAAAACCGATGCATGTAGGCAATTCTTGAAAAATATATCCAGAATTCGATATAATTCACATGTTATAAGGAAATATGCATTTGGCTGAAAAATACTTTTTTCCTGTATAGTTACCTTTAAACGTGTTGAAAGATCAAAATAATTATTTTTCTGATTTTCATGAAAATTACTTGTACATAGTCTCCAGAATACTTTTTATAACTCTTCGGTTGTCGCAATGCATTTGTCTACTCATTGTCCTAGAAGAGTAAAGTAAAATGTAATTAATTAGGCCTTTATTAAAATTAATAACAAATTATATTTTACTTGCTGAGGTAGCATTCTGTAAAATTTGAGAGAACAAGGGGACTTCATCAAAACTGGGGACGAAGCAATGATGAAGAAAATCAAGTATCAGGTTTGGATTTTGGAACAATTCTATCCTCAATGAATGCTAACTCCACTGAAATATACACAAAAAGCAATGATTTTATTTCCTAATTTTGAAATTTTTTTTCGCAAAATTTGGTTAGTTGTATTTCGCCTTCAGCAATCCCTATTGCACTTAATTTTTGAACTACTCCCCCTTAAAGCCAAAATGTTTTAAATTTCGTCACCAATTTTTGACCTTCTAAATTCTTTCCTGTGAAATCTTATCCGTGAAAAACAGAAAAGAGGTTCTCTTAATCAGATGAAACAAATAAATTATTCTCAAACCATATTAGCATTCTTGGCAACGCTGTTTTGAAAAACTTTTGCGACTGATTTTTCCTTTCGATTAATTTCTATTGTTCGTGACGCCAGAAATCCTGCAAACTGGTTTTGGTTGAAAGGAAAGAAGCAAAACAGGAAGGGCAAAAAAGAAGAAGTGGACCTAGAGGAAACAATCGAAATCCGCATTTGTATTCTGTTTGGTATTGGTATTTCTTGACTCTTGAGAACCCTCTGATAACATCTAAACGTATTCTACTGTACCATATTGTGACTTTTCTAATAATTTTGAACTTGTTTCTTTATTTTCTGGTAATTTTTTTTCTTTTTCTATTTATTAGGATAAGTAATTTTTAATTTCAAACGTTTGGTTTTCCGTGTAATCTGTGTCAACGATGAATTCATTTCCCGATGAGGTAAGTTGAACTCATGAATTAAAATATTATCTATTGTGCTAGCTAAAGTACAATAGGTTTTATTCATTTTAAAATATTAGAGCAAAGTGACTTTGATAGTCCCTTTGGGAAGACCTAACATTCTTGTGATTATTCTGGAGTAATTAAAAAAAAAAAAGTCGATTAGAATGAGATTCAGGCTTTTTAGAAACTTTTTTTTCTAGACTTTTTTCTAGCACTTATAACGCCATTTTGATTATCAAAGCAAATACTTATATTGAAAAATCGAATGAAAATAAGCAAATTTTTCAGTAATGCGAAGAGGTATATTTTCAAAGTGACATTTTAAAATTTTATTCTTTCTAACTTGTAGATGATTTTAAAAAATTTTTGTCAACCTGTCTAAAATTTTCATGAGATGGCTTGTTTGACCACCACTTATGATTTGAGCGTGGGGTGGGTGGTTTTTAATTTACTTGGGTGATGCATAGTGCAAAGCATGTGGAAAATTTTCAAAATTTTTTCACGAATCAAACGGAGGGCTCATATTTGCTCCCAAGGGTGGAATCTTCACGTAATCAAGTGGTATGAAAGTTTTTCAGGTGGTGCACGTGCACCCTTGCACCTCCAAACTTGGCACTCATGGCTTGGCCTTAGGGTGGCTGGAAAAAATTTCCGGGGGAGGGCGAGATGGGAAAAAATTGGGAAGAACGCATCGAAATGAATTATATTATTTATTTTATTGTACAGCTACTTCTTCGGATTTTCCAACACGTGCCTTCGAAAGACAGAAGAAATTCACTTAGACTGGTTTGTCGACGATGGAATCAGATTTCTGAGGACCGATTATTCACGTCAGATGAAAAAATCATTTTAATTGACAATTTTAGCGAAGAAATTTTTTCAGTTTTTCAAAGAAGTGAGCGAAGCACTTTCAATTTGCATTTCATACGCGTAAACTTTTTCAAATTTGAGAAAGGCTTTGAATTTTTTACATCTCACGGTGCAAAGGTGCAATCCTTGGTCTTTGATAACAGCTATTACTACATTTTTCAAAGATTTATACCAATAATTTCACTCTGCCCCAATGTGAAACTCGTTTCATTACTATTTGACCACACTGATGACCTGGTAGTGTTCCTGAAATATTTAACTCTGCACCTATTCATACTCAAAGCTCTGCACGCGCCGAATTTCACTGCGAAATCTGTATCCTCGTTTTCCTGTCGATTCTATGCTCAATGTAAAATTGTATTCGATGAAATGAGCACACTACTTTCGTGCTTTCCAAATCTCGAGGAACTGAAGATTGGTACGACACACTGTAAATGCTCACCATGTTGGTACCATAACAAAATTCAACAGGAATCAGTTGTAAGAGCCATTTCCAATTATATTCTTACTCATAACAGAAATTTGAAGAAATTGTGGCTGATGCAGTCAATTTCGGTGACTGAAGTGCATGAGTTTCCAGACGTGTTATTTAAACTGAAGAAGTAAGTTATTTAGTACTTTTGCAAGTACTCACTTAATTTTAAGTAAAAATGTATTAGCTGTCTAGACCCAAAGTCAATAAGTTCTTGAAAAAATACATTTGGTGGGAGAAAAATATTGCCTCTTTTAGGGTGTAGTCTACCTTTACTACGAAGTCAACATCGACGTCTGAAATACTGTTTGTAAATGTTGAATATAGGCAATTTCTTTGACACATGTGTTGCGGATTCATGTTTCGACAACAACAAAAAATTTCACGACTTTTTAGCTTAGTAATAGATTTATAATTTTGGCTCACCATTTTTTTGCCGAGTTTTGCTCCGAACTCGCTCAAATTTGGATATACCTACTCGTATTATCCTTGAGCACATTCTCATAAGCCCGAACAAAGCTGTTTTTTTCAATTTAATTTTTTTCTCTATTTTTTAAAGGTTCTAAAAAAAATGTATTTACATATTAAATATGGCTACGGCTGGCACATGACGAGTCTTCGACTAATGTAAACCATTTTGCTCTCTTTTCTAGCTTAGAAGAACTGACAATTCATGGCAACCAGTTTTTAAGCTTCAAGATCAAAGGTCCTGATGTTTTTTTAAAGCAGATGCCAAAAATAACTGTTTTGAACCTATCAAGTATTCCTTCTGATGTTGATATTGAAGATATTTTTGAACAAATATTAGATTCAGCACCTAACCTTCAGGTTCTCCGTCTTAATTTCTCAACCTCATTCACTTACACCCAACTTCACATTAAACAGTTACTGTCTTCTAAACTTAAAAAGCTACATTTGATCTTTGACTACTGTATATATAAAACGTATGGGTATTATAAACCTGCGCCGAAGTTCGAACAACCACTTCCGATCAATTGTACATTGGAGGAATTAGTCATATTCGGTTGGGCAAGCAGTTCATTATTTTCTGACATCTCACCGTATCTTCGAAATCTTAGGTACTTGGCATTAGCTTATCCGGAGGACCTAGATTTGCAGACAGTATACAAGAATCATGTGAGTAAGCTAAAATAATATTATACAAATACATAGAAGGTGCAGAGTAATAAGATGAAATTAACAGACCTGAACTATAGATTAAACGTAGATGAGCCCGTTAAAAAGAAATCCAGGGCTAGGGTAAGCTTACCCAAGACCTCTTTCATGGAGTAACATTTTTTATCTAAACTAGCTGTGATTTTTCGACAATTTTATTTCGCTTCAAGACATTGAATATATGATTACGAAAACACCATTAATCAGTTTTAGCCTGCTAAATACTTGTTAAGATGAAAAAATTCATTTGAACTCATTTTTTCTATTCATTTCAGAAAAATTTGAAAAGTCTAATCCTGGACAGTAGTGACTTGTGTACAGACTTCGGTTACACAGGGCGGTTGATAAAACCCAGCGATGGGCAGGATTATAATTCTATCAGAATTCTAAAAGGTACGTAGATTGAAATGTTGTTTTCCTATTATCTTTATCATTATCAAGTTCTAAAAGGGTTTCAAAATTCAAAAACCTGCTACAACGCCTTTGTTAAGATGATAATAAGACGATAAGAAGAGTAAAAAATATAAATATTAGCCTACTAACAAATCAGTGTGTTTTTTTTTTCATTTTCATTGAACCGAGGGGGGAATAATATGATTTTCTCTGGAAGGGCTTATTTTAGTGGGGGACTAGCCCCCTGTCACCCCCAAAGTTCGCATACGTAGGACGCTCCAAAAGAGTGGCTGATATCTTGGAAATTTTCATAGAACAGGGTTCTCTGGTAGTTTTTATTACTAATTCTGTAAATTAACTGATCATTGCTCCCTAGAGGATTATAATTATTTTATTCAAAAGAATGTACTTACTCGTACTATAGCTCTCAGCAATTAATATGTCTATGTTTAAAGTTACATGTATTTGCATTTTCCATAATTTTGTAACCAATGATTGTTTTGTTTTTTAGACCTGGAATTCCTCAAAATTACTAACATGAATCTGGAATTAATGGAATGCACAACACCACTTGTTTTCACGTTACCTAAACTGAAACGGTTGGAATTGCGCATTCTTCACAATGAAATTGTTAGTACATAATAAAATCTATGTACCAAATTTTCTATCACATTCTTACTCGTACATGACACCTTTGAAACCCTAGTTTTCTTTTACAGGGAATTCAATCAAATCGTTCGTTTGTGAATAACTTAGTCAAGGTAATCACCAAACTTCGGCTGCTTGAGGTTTTAGATCTTCGAATTCCATCTACAAATTTTAAGTTGGTGGAAAAGTTAGTCACTGCGTTGAAAAATATGCGTTACTTTGAATTAGATTTCACTAAACGTGTAAGTAATCACGCATCTCCAGATTAGCTAGTAATATTAATAATTACAGCCTTCATTTTGCTGAATTTTTATCTACAGTTCATGAAGACATTCATTTCTCATGTTTATAAAAATGTGTATAAGTACCTATGTGTGATTCTACAAAAATGTTGACATTTTGGCTTGATTTTTTCTAAAAATTGTTACCCGCCATTTTGAATTTTTTTGTGTTAATAAACCGACAACTTACAAAATATATCACCAACACGTACAAAACAACGTTTAGAAAATAAGTCTAAAATTTCTCATGTTACTGCCTATAGGGCGAGGGACATTGTGAATGATTTCTGTTATTTTTGCCACAAATTTGTGTATAATTGACCCTCCAAAAATTGAAAAGAGAGGCGTTATATACCCTACAGAGATTATAAAAGCGGTAATAAAACACAATCAGGGCCATTTTTTGGAAGTTTAATTTTATAATAAGACTCCTTTTTGGCTGGTCGAAAATAAGCCAAGTAGAAGGATAAGAAACAGTGTGGGGCAGTTCTCTGAGAGGGCTACCACCCCCTTCCAAAACAGTAAATTTTTTTTTAATTCTATGAACTTGCTCTCCAAAGTCTTTAGAATCATACACCAATTTAGTCGTAAGTAACTTCAAAAAGCTTATAGAAGTTGATCGTGGCGTTGAGAACATACCCTGGGACAGCCAAATCGTAAGAATATTTGAACATTTAGAGAAAATTTTAACCTCATAAAAAGAGGTTGAGAATACTTCTTGATGTTTGGGTCAAGTAGAACTATATATAGTGATGCTCAATAATATTGGACCAAAAAAAAAAAAACACTGTAACTCTTCTGGTTGGCAAAACCGGACAAAAATATCAACATTATAGAATCACCCTATGCTCGCGTATACTCTTCTGACGTAATTTTTATGATATAAATTAACCATTCTACTTTCTATAATAAATATTTTATTATAATTTGTAATTTTTGCCCAACAGGTAGGTTCCTGGCCAAGTACAAAGAGAATTTATCGTCTATTCCACAAAAATTCTTCACTACGTTTTTTTAATTTTCGTTCTCAACAATTTTCTCGATACGGAATCAACGGACCCGAATTAGCTGAACCCTTATCTCCCGAATGTGTACAAATAATTCCAAAATGGTCGAATTCTAAAGACAACGATCCGTTACCAGCTCCTGGCTTTGAAAATTTTCGTTTCGATTGCTAAATCTAGTCATAATTTATTTACCTAGTTTTGTATGGTTTTGTGAATTTTTATGTAGGTTTTTTAATAATTTTTATATCCATTGTAAATAATTATTAGTATGCCATATTTTACTAAAACTTATTTTGCCCCCCTCTTATACAGGTTGGTAGGTATATTTTTCAAATTTTTAAGGGTAGTGAATAGTGATGCAGAGTTTGCGTAGTGAATTTTTCAAAGAAATTAATGAAAATTAAATGAAACAGAAAACATCCGGTACCTAGCTAGAATTCAATAAAAGAAAAATTATTATATCACAGGTACACTAAAAAAAATTAATTGTAATTTTCATTATAATTATGCTAGCGTGGCCCAAGGGAGCTATGCCCCCTTCCGCTCAAATTCCTCTCAGATTTTGCTTAAATTTCCATCAAATTTTGCTCCAATTTCGCTCAGATCCGCGCAATTTTGCTTAAATGTCGCCCAAGCCTGCTCGAATTTCGCTCAAAGTCTGCTCCAATTCCGCTCAAATTTCCCTTTATCATGAAATGAAAGAATAAAAATTGTTCCGTTCTGAAAGGTTGTGTAGAAATGTAGAATAGAATTCTCAGTTTTCGAAAATATTTTCATCATTAGCAGTGAAATTAAATCTCTAATCAAAAAACTTAATACATCATCATAATTCTGAGATTTTCCACTTTCTAATGAGACCAAATAATCTCATTCGTTTGAAAACTGACTGAGATAATATATGATGACGATTTGAGTTTTCTAATAAAAAAATTGTACTTTTGAAAAGATCTATAGTATGAAGTTTTAATTACTATTTTCAAAAAGTAAAAATCCCCCCACATAATTGCTGAGTTGATTTTAATGAAATTTTCATAAACTTTTAATTATTCGAACAATACTTTAGATTCACACCTCGCACCAATGCCGACCAATTATTGTAAACATGGAGAACTGAACGCTCGTATGGAACAATTCGAAACAAATTACCTGCTTTCTCGTAATGCTTTTTGCCTAATCAAACGTATATGCGGCAAATACTGACTTAATTGTATCTTACCAAATATATTAATACAATGGCTTATAATAGGAAACAAAGATGTTACTAATAGGTACATTTTTAGCAAAAAGCCAAAAATTATAACCCAAGCGACCTTTGGTTCTTCAGAAATTTTGGTAAACTACTTTAATTAGGAAATTTTATTAGTTTTATAAAATAATGTACGTATCAATCTATTTCAATTATTTTAAGTCGTAGTGCAGTGAAATGATAGCAGGGACCAGTGGCTTACCATGATCAACATTCTGGGCGTCGGCGGCGGCGGTGGAGGGGGGATTTCGTGGTACGTATGTATTTGATTTTTATAATGAAAAAAAAAAAACACTAGAAAATGAAAAAACGTCAAAAACAGACATTAACTTGATTATGAGAGAGAAAGCCCCCCAAATCTGATCCGGTCCTGAAAGTGAAAACCAAGAGCGCTAGATTTCATTAGCAATTATTCCGGCTCTAGTGGGAGGGTGAGTTTGAACACCCAAACCACTAGCAGAGATACCAACTGTAAGAATTAATTCATGAAACCAGGAAATTTTTAATTTCTTGAAAAATGTCGGGGAAGGGGAGAAAACCAGGGATTTTTTGAAAATTTAGGGGTTTCAGGGATTTTTTGGAAATTGAGTGATTTGAGGGATTTTAAGTATGGCGAGAGGGGGATTTCAAAGATTTTTTTTTTCTCAATTTCCAAATTATTACTCAAGTAAAAGATAATATTACGTACGTAATTTATTTCAAGTATGAAGACCATGTGCTAACCATGTGCACTCGAAAGATTTGTCCTTCGATCCGTCACATGGCCACACTGGTTATGACGTCATAACTTTTTATGCATTCCGTGCAAAACTAGTTAACTGCCGAATCACCTGTGTCCTGTATGAATCCAGAAGGCAGAAACGCACCGGAACGGAAACGGTGCATATCAGTGTGATTTGTTGATTGTATGTTAGTAGTAGTGTGTAGATCGCTGCTAGCTTTTAGAGGTGTAGATTCAAGTTTGCACTAAAACTTTTCAGTTTTCAACTTCATTCCATTTCTGTTTGAGAATTCGGGTGTTCCTGTACTGATGTATCGTGATTGATGTACTGTTTCATCTTTTCCTAAGTAGGTATTCATATTTTGTTTTGTGTGTTATATATTATGTATTTTGCTTAATTTTACGTTTTTAATGATTTATGGTTACCTTCCTGCAGCAACTTAATTGATACTGTTCACTGTCGTTTTCAAAACTTCATCATTGACGGCTATGAAATGAATTCTCTTCCTGACGAGGTAAGCTGAAAACTCAATTCATAGTAAATGAATAATCACAATTCGGTAAACCCTCATGAAGTTTATCTATAAAACTGATGTGGTATGCCATGGACACATTATATACTAGTCATAATTTATTGAGCGATAAGGAGATGCTGATTATACTTGATGTACAAATATAGTTAATCGAATATACGTTCATTCTGTGCACTTAATATGCAAAGTACCCTCTCAAAGAAATCTCTAAATTAAAGTTACACATTTTTCTTTAAGATTACAATAAGCTATACTAACTGATTCTGTTATCAGTCTATCATACATTGTTCCACAAGATGAGCACGAAACACATGATCGTAGTACCTTGATTAATGATTACTACGAGTATTTTTAGTTTAGAATTACTCAAATCCTCAGATCCTATGATGGTAGTACATTTGGACATTTAATTGTGTGTTTGATATTTCTTTTTTGAAACAGAATATTCTAGATTTTAAAAGAGAAACAAAATACATGACCAGTTTCTCTATTACTATTGGTTAGTTTTACAGTTTCCGTTTTTTCATTCTATCGAAAATCGATTGTAGATTTATCTGAAGAATTAAACTAGATTTATGTACTTGACGTCATCATGGCACCAATCTGATATAACAAACGTCAATATAGCACGAATAAAAACATTGTGGCTTTAAAAATTGGTGCCACTAGATATCTCAATAAGCTTCTAATACTATCTACCTACATGCATAATGCAAGAAATAGTGATAGTGCCCCTTTGACACTATTTTGATTCTTGCTATTCAGAATGATGTATGAAATTTTTGGCAGCTAAAATAACGATTTTCACGAGTTTGTAGCTTAAAAATGGACTTACAATTCACTACTTTTTAGCTGATTTATGCCCCGAATTTTCTTAAGTTTGTATAATTTATGTTATACTTGAACATATATTCTTTATTCCCAGATGAAGCTGTTTTAAATGTCTTTTTTTTCCCCTTCTTTTTCAGAGCCCGAAAAAAGTGTTCTTTGATACCCGCAAAAAATACCATATATTTTGAAAATTCAAAATATGTTCAAGAGTTACATATCCAAATTTGAGCTGAGTCGGTGCAAATTTTGGTGGAAAAAAAATTTCATCATAAACCACTCGAAAAAAAGGCCAAACTAGACTACAGCCTTGAGTTTTAAAATTAATAGAACTATACTCTTTTTGATGTTTTCCTCCAAATTTCATCAGAAAATGTTAAAATATTCAACTTCCTTTTTAAATTGAGCCCTTCTCAAAATCTTTCACCACTTGATCACAAGTAATTGATGAATGGTTATTGTAAAAAAGCGTGTGAAACATTCGGTAGATTTCATTTCAGACCATTCCTTTAGTCATAGTCTTTCTGAAAAAGAAACATAAAAAACTGTTCGTTTATCTTTTTGTTTGATTAATGTTTCTCTTTTAAAATGAATGAACTATAGTTATATTCATTTTTTTCAGCCATCCAATTAAATCACTGCTCTTGTCTTACAGGTGCTTCTTGAGGTATTCAAATATGTTGCGTCTAGAGATAGAAGAAATTCCATTCGATTAGTTTGTCGGCGATGGAATCGACTTGCTGATGACCAAATTGTTGCTAATGATGAATGGATTGTTGTCCATTGTCAGCACCTGGATAGGTATTGCTGGCCTAATGGAAGTAAATTGGAAGAAAATCTCTCCAAACTTCGACTAAGTGGACGAAAGATATTGAATTTATTTTTCAAGACGCATAGTTTCCACCAAAATAAACTTGTACATGAATTCTGGGCAACTTGTGGAAGACGAGTTCGATCTTTGGTCTTCGAAGGCTGTTTATTAACGTATACAGACTTGGAGAATATATTATTTCGCAGCCCTTTTGTAGAAAGCATTTCCTTATCATGGAACAAATCCTTGAATTTGGATCGTTGGATAAGGAGCGTCGCTCTTGATCCATTATTCACTTGTCACTCTGTTTCATCTTTTTCTATCGAACTTGATTCTTCTGATGCATATGGTATAAGTTACGACTCTATGCACAAAATTCTTTCAACTTTTCCCGACTTAGAAGAATTGAAGATTGTAATTCACAGCCGATATAGTTATAAACCCGGAACAGTATGGTTTAGGCATAATGAATTGCTGCCTCTCGAGCAAGCACCATTAACTGCCATTGCTCATTACATTCAGACCCACAGTAATAAGTTGAAGAAATTATGGTTGGTGCAGCCAAATTCGTCATTACCTCCTACAGATGAACCTATGGAATTTTCTACTATTTTGTCCGAGTTGAAGAAGTAAGTTATTATGACTTGTTAATAACATATTGAAGACTTTTTTCTTGAATATAGTGTCCCGGTCTGAAAGGTCATAATTAGAATTTCGTAATCATTTAGTCTAAATTTGTATGAGCCTCTTTCCAACCTTTAGCTTTCCCACATTTGGGAAGTTCTGGAGCTTCGCAAAGTCTTCACAAAGTACGCTGCAGAGGCGTGGGCTTTGGCTCGCAAATTCGTAACCCGGTTTACGATCTTTCTGGCGACCTCATACGAATTTTTATTTATAAAGCTATATATTCGGTCCTACTCCTAACAGATGAAAAAGTTATAAAATAAGAGATTACTGAAGCAAATCCGTATTTGACTTCTATTATACTTAAGTAGCCGGATGGAATGATTCAACAGAAAGTAGTAGACGTACTTGTTTGCTAAAATTTATGCAATGGAATGTATTATAGGTTTTTACCAAATCAAAAATGTAAAGCTGTGTTATCAGTACCTGTTTTTCAATGTTACAGACAGATTGTGGTTAGGGCTATGACCGATTCGATTTCCATTATAACTGATCAATGTTTTTTTTCTTTTTTTTTTTCTTTTTTTCAAAGCTTGGAAGAATTGGCTGTTACTGGCAAACAGTTTTTGAACTTCGACAAGCAAATGCCGGAATTATTTTTAAAACGTATGCCGAAGCTTACCGTCTTGATCCTATCCCAAATCCCAATCTCTGGTCGGAATAGTTGTGTAGAAATTCTGAATGAAATATTAGATATTCTGCCAAATCTTCAAGTTCTCCTATTCGAAAGTGATGAACATATATTAAAGTTTGACGAATTTCTTATTGAAAAAATTTTATCATCCAAACTGAAAAGGCTACATCTACTTCGGTGTTGGATATATGTTGATCATGAAGAGCGTAACAATCATCTTCGAGTACATTCAGTAAATCGTACACTGGAGGAATTAGTAATTATTCCTACGACGGAATTGGTTAGCGTTTACAACCCCTCTGAAATATTGAATATAATGTTGCAATACTGTAAAAATCTGCGCTACGTAGCAATTTCTCATCCGGATGAAGAAGTTGTGCAGAATGTTTTCAAATATCATGTAAGTAATCCAAGTATATTATTTTCCTGATCCTCAGCATTATAAGTCTCAATTGTTAACTAAGTATAAGTCTAGGTGTGTATTTGACCTACCTCCATTGCTCTAGATCGGCACCAATTACCTACACTCTACTGGACTGCAAGGGTGGGATGAGAAGTACTGCGAAGATTTACGTAAATCATTTTAACAAAATATTTCGCACACCCTCTACAAAACTGATACAACTCGAAAAAACCGTTTTTTCAAGAGAGCTAGGTATTTGAAATTTTCAATTTTAAAACTGTCAATATTCAATCAATTTTTAACGGATTTTGTTCATTCAAAACCCAAATGACTCCATGTATAGTGTAGTTTTTGAATGTGCTGGTCTTTTCCCCATAAACAATCCACCAACAGCCCCCCGGCAAGTTGTATCACTTTTGTACAGGCAGCAATGACACTTTTCAATGTTTTGTGTGTTAATTTTATGTGAGATGTATCAGTTTTGTAGAGAAATATTAAGTTGTATCGGTTTTGTAGATTGCCAAATTTGGTCATTTTATATGGAAAAGTTGAGTTGTATCAGTTTTGTCCATTGAATAGCTACACATTTCTGAAATTTTAAACTGATACAACTCTCCTGGAGGGGTCTGGGGGTGGAATTTCACCAAAGTGAATATGGGGGATTAAAGTTGGATCCTTATAGACTCTTTTTTCACTGCTAACTCAAAACTCAATTTTTGTGAGTTGTATCAATTTTGTAGAGAGTGTGCGATTTCATCTCCTAAGAAAATTTAAAATCAATTCTCCAGAGGGGAAGTTGAAAGAAAGGACCCCAATCCAAGTGAAAGGTGAAAAATTTTCCAGACATGTTACGTAGGTCTTCAAATATAAAGTGGAAAAACGAAAAGTCGCCAGTGGAGGCAACCCTCCTTGTACGCTTTTTTAGAAATTAGAAATTTACTGACTTGGAGAAGGATAGAAGCATTGCGTTCTACTTGTTGAATTCAGAGTTGAGTATAGTGAAAGGCAAGAATGGATTTCGATTTTTGTTGTTTTCGCATATTCTAATTCTACTATACGAACTGTCCGGTAGACGGCCCTTATTTTAGTAAATCTCATTTGCCCCCATCTGGATGAATACTAGACAAGAGCAGATTCTAAACGTCTTACAGATACGAGTACATTATGCCAAATCTGTTGAATAGTTTTATCATTTCTTCTGAAATTCCATCAACTAATTACATGTACTTTTTTCATTTTGTAAAAAATGCTTTGAAAATAATTATTCGACATGCGCAATCATAAGGTCTAATGATTTCAGAAATGCTTGAAGAGTTTGATGTTGTGGCATTGTCAAAATCTCTCTGATTATGCGTTCAGTGGAAGCAACATTAAAAGGAAATCGGAGAAGCCGTATACCATCAGAGAATTGCACGGTAAACTAAATTTCACCCCCTGTTTACTTACGTATAACTTTGCACCCTTATCAAATAATATAGGTTACTGCCGATGAGTTCTTTTGCTATAAACTACTAACAGCTTTGCGAAGTTCCCTACCTTAGAATGTGTGGGTGTAAAATTACCCTTGTAAAAACTATGTGTGTGTTGTAACCTTTGTAAATGCTGATGTGGTATCGAGAGAAAACAGTGATGGAATTATAGCTTTTCTCTTAAGAGAAGCCAGGCTGGGAGGAAGACAAGAAAAGTCGGAAAAATATCAACATCCTAAAATTTGAATTTTTTATTCTTTTTTGATTATTTCTTCTTTTTTTTAGTACCTATTGAAAATTTGGTGGTTTGTATGTTCTTACATTTTTTCAGACCTCGAATACCTCATTATCAGAGAGATGAATCCACACTTGGTAACGAAGAAAATATGTCCCTTTTTTGCTCTGCCTAAATTGAAAAGCTTGGAGATGGATTTTGTCGCAGAATGTTGTGTTAGTTTTTTGGTTTCACAATATGGGTATTTTATGACAAAAGTTTTTATAGTAATCAGTCCACATTTTATGTTTTAGAATAATAAACACGAGCCTTCGTTCATAAATGATTTAATTCAAGCATTAAGAAAAAATACTCGATTGGAAGCTGTCGAACTTCATGTTCGCATCGAATCGGACTTACCTGAGACTGCAATCAAACAGTTACTTTCTTCGTTGAAAAAACTTCGTTACTTTACGTTGACTTACAAACTTGAAGTAAGTGAACCTGCTTGCTAATAGGTATAGTATTTTTGTAAAATTGTCGGTACCGTACCTGTACTTCAGGGGTGTCGTGAAGGCCTCCTCGTTGACGATTTGGGGGGGCTGATTATTAGTAGTTTTTTTTTTAATTTAGAAAAGAATTCTAAAGATGACCGAATACCAGAAATTTTTCTTGTTGACCTGGAGAAAGGGTCACTCCTCGTAAGCCTTGGGGGATCACAGCACCCCTGCTGTACTTATAGCATGTAACCGTATCTACCTATAAAAACGAATGAATCCTTTATGAAAAAATTTGATGTGATCAATGAAAAAGTACCTATTAAGTCGGCCATCAGTTTTCTCCGAAATGAGCAAAAAAATGATAGATCAAAAAATGAAAAAAGCAGATTTTCCCTTTGAAACCCGATTATCGTTCATTAATAATATTTTGGTAATATTTTTCTCAAGTCTTACACCCCTAAATAATAGAATAGTCCTTATTTCAGGCAAATTTTGTGGAAAAACGGACCAATTTTCTTTACCTCTATTCCTTTTAAAATAAACTATCAACTATTATGATTCAAAGAATAAAAACTATGTAAGTTACTTATAAAAATATTTTAGTTTTTGAAAATAATATTAATTCAAAATTCAGACTTGATTTTCTTGACGGTAGAATTTTTAAATTTCAACATACAGACTTATCGAAGATAATGACGAAAATGTCTTTCATTAGTTTTTATGAAGGCTATACCTTTCAGAAATTCTTTAGGGACTTCTTACTATAGCGTATTTATGAAAATTATACAGATATATTTGTTCTGTTCGCCCACTCGTCCCCCCCCCACTCCCAGCTTTTTTTTGATTCACACCAACATTTAGGAAATCCAAATAGTGGCTCTTTATTGGACCTAAAATGGTTAGGGTGGTTTTAGAAAAATGTCGATACTGACTTGATTTTTCCAAAAAATTTATGGCCGATATTTTGAGTTTTTTTTTTTTCTTGCTTTGTTATAAATGTCAGTATACGAGTATGACGTATAACCTATAAAATATATCAATCAGACATGTACAGGAATGCTACTGCTCTCAAGAAATAGCTTTTTAGCCCTCGACCTACTTTCATTCATTTTTCTCGCCAGTCGCAACCATCAATTTATACAAATGGGTATATTTTTTTATTGCTCGCCAGAATGGTTTTTCACAAGGACAGTCGATTGTTGAGAAAATTCAAGATTTCTTCGAGGTTTGTCCCTCGCTGCGCTACATCGTTTATCAAAGAAGATATTTTTCTCGTTTTCGAACACCTACTAATGGATACGAAATAAAAGAAGTTTCACGCTCGTGCGTAAAGCCTGACAAACCGAGAGAATTGTGTCCCGACTGGTACAGTTTGTGCAAATATGAACCAGGAATGTACTCGAATTTAGATGGAATCGGAAACGAACATCTGTGAATTGGAAGTTTCGTATTTACCATAATATCCAGAATTATTTTTTACGTTGTATTCAATGTGTGATTTCGTGTTATTAAAGTAGTGACTCTCTAAATCTCTAATTATATTGTAATTTTTATTTTTTATTCTGATTACCTGAGCCCTAAGGCTCTGAGTGAAACTATCCTTAAATGACATACCCAGCTCAAGTCAAATATAATAGAAGGCACCAATTCATTGTCAGTCATTTTTTCAGAAGTTTCGACTGTCTCATGGTCTCAACAAAGTCAAACTAAACCGACGTAAAAACTACCCTCAATGCATATTTTTAATGTTATTCAACCAGCCACCTGTGACGTTTAGAGAGTAGACTATAGAAATTCGAAAATCTTTGGCGATATTTTCTGTTTTATTAGCATTTATCAGACTGTCGCGGACGATTTGACAAAAGGAAAAAACACCCGTGTAGAATTATTTTAAAGTAAGATGCTGTAAGACGTAAACATTTTTTGGACAATTAATAGATTTTCAGCTGAATAGTGGAATAATGAGCGGAAGACAATAGTCGATGTTGTCAAATTTCAAGACCGTAGGTACGAGCAGGTATCTCAGTCCAGAAAAGAGAATCTGAAGTACCTGCATGTTCCATTGTTTACCATACGAATGAGACCTTAATTTTATTATGCTGATAAAACTATAGGGTGACCAATCATTCGGATTTTTGCGTAAGTCTTATTTTCATAATTATGGGCTCCCAAATTCACCATACCAAATAGATTTTTCAAAATATTGAACCGCGAAGGTGAAAGCGTTTATCAGTATCTATCAATAATTTTGATCTGCAATGGGCTTTTTGTTGCATTAATTTCATCTTAAATGACTTTTTCGAAAACTGATATAAGTAGACACTTACGTTCAAAAACTTTGCATTTCCTGATTTCTGCTCAGGGAATAAATTTGTAAGTTGAGCACTGGTATGGGGGTTCTTGAGGTCGCTGAACACGAATCCAGAAGCCGTTTCTGGCGGCGGCTCTCGCCCGGCGAGATATGGCCAAAAAAAAGTGAAAAATGGGTCTAAATGGCGACTTAGAGCGAAATGGGCTGCAGATTCGGATACAGCGTGAAAAATTACATACTCTGCACATGTCTCCTGGAAAATTTGAAAAGACGTCAATTTTTGAAAAAATGGCAAAGTTAACCCGTTGATTTTCTTTCGAATTTTATTCAAAATTTTTTTTTCTACATTAGCACTGGTATGAGGGTTTTCGAAGTCACTGAATACGAATCCGGTAGCCGTTTTTGGCGGTGACTCTCGCCCGGCGAGATATGGCCGAAAAAAAAATGAAAATTGCCCTAAAATGGGTCTAAATTGCAACGTAGAGCAAAACGAGCTGCAGATTCGGATTCAGCATGAAAAATTGAATAAATTACACATGCGTTGGGTCAATTTTATGACTGGTACCTGATGCTGATTTTTATTCGGAGATTATTTTGAAATATGTAATATCCGAATGAACACTGTTTTTTTTCGCCAATTTTTTTTTCATCATTCAGTATAGTTTTAGAGACAAATAATTCGATAATTTGCTGATATATTTTAATTGATCCAAAATTTCTACTAATAATACACATATAACAGGTATTTACATTTTCAATTGATAATCATTTGAAAATACTGTCAGCAGTTTTCAAAAAATTCAGATTTTCGTCTGAAATTCTGAACTTGCTTTCCTAATATAGAAAGATAGCTTACATTAATTAAAATAATCATTAATTTTTATTTAAAAGAGACGCAATATTTGAAGCTTCAAATCAGAAGGGTCCTACTTGATAAACTATAGTGTCCGTGAGTCATGTCTCATATCTCGCCGTTCGTTTTTAATCGCTATGATAGTGAATTTTAAAATACGAGCTCCCTTATTATTGACAGTTTCATACGCAAGTACTGTTGCATTCCATTATCTGTACGATAAGTTTCAAATAAAATTAATTTTATCGATACGATTTAGTGGATAGTAACTAAGTTTTCAAGTTCAATCAGTTCTAGCTCCTATAGGATTTCAGTTATTGAAATTAAACATATTTGAAAAATTTTCCAAGAAGACTAAAATCAGGTAATTTAAATTACATTATTCCAAAATAAGTAAGTTCTGTACATATATACAACAGTTAAAATGCTTTTTCATTTTTTTCTTTTTAAGGAAGATTAAAATTTTTCGTCCGTCGCTAAAAAAAAAATATTAATTTCAGTCGAAAATATGCTAAAAAGACACTTGAGACGAGAAGATGAGTAAACATGCAGAAAAAAAACTAAAGAGATTGTCAGAGTTTAGTATAAATGAATCAAATTTTTGTTAATTTGAATTGGAGGGGGAGCGAGGTTAGTTTCAGCTCTGGAGGACATAGTCCTTTTGTCATCACCGTCCCACTCCCCTTAAACGGTCTACCAAATAGAATAATTAATTTTAATAACATCGTCAAAGTCAAAGTTTGTGTTCTCTGTTCCATAGAAAATGGTGTTCATGTCACAGCCACTGGGTCTACTGCTCGTTTTTCTAAAACTAAGCAATTTAGAAGTCGCTGGAACTGTTACTTCGGACGAGTCAACTACACATAACGATTATAATTCTGAAAATGAGATCACAACTATCACTGGCACTACTGACACCTCAGAGGGTCGTGAGACTTCTACTGAAAACAATACCAAGACAGGAAATGTTTTCCAAACAGATACGAATATAATCAGTAAAGTTTCTTCGACGGAAAGGATCCAGCAAAATGAAACAAATCTTTGTCAGCCGATGCCTCCATCATCCAGTAGGTAGGTTCTTCAAAGTGAATCTCAAGTAAGCCAGTGAAATCGCCACATAAATCGAAACAGTGATGGGAGACAATTTACCTACTGGTATGTAAAAAAACAAGTCATCACTTGTTGAACGTACTGTAGCCTACTGTAGGTTCATAACAAGAAAAATCAATGATCAAGATCACAATCTTTGAAAATTCAATAAATTATTTAAAAAACTGACAACTAAAGAGGACATCGATGGCACAGTGCAAAAAAGTAGTATCTCCATATTCCCACTATTTTCACATTTTGGTATTATTGGAAAAGGAATTTCAAGCTTTAGCGTCTGATATAAAAAATATACCCCCAACTTTCATCAGCAAAAATAAAATTCAAAAATACATCACAAGATTGCATTAGTGAATGTCGACTTTCTTTTTACTCTGCTGAAAAATTTAATAAAATGGAGATACGACTTTTTTGCACTGTGCCATCGACATATCATAGTTCTTAAAAAGCATGATAATTTTTAGCAGGTTTTCTCTCGAAAAACCCTGCTTTTCTTTTTTTATTAGTGTTGAAAAAATAGTAAAAACTCAAGAAAAAAAGCTGACTGCCATTAAAAAGATAATTTAGTTTCATGAACTTTCGAGATAGTTGGCGAAATGATGACTCTGTAATGAGAAAGTAGGCCACAGATTATGTTACTGATGAATTTCAAAAAAGGGTTCAAGTCGACTCCGGCCCTTTTTCGATATTTACTTTTAAATTATCTTGGACACGCCTGGCTTCCTTTAAGTATTGTACTGAAACCAAATACTTTTTTAAAGTACCTACTCGAAGGCCTCAACTAGCATAAGCCTATAATGATTTTTATGTTTCAGAGAATGTTATGTGATTGGTGAAGCTTGTCCAGTTTTATCTTTCGATTTGCAAGTACACTGGAATGTCACGTGCGACGAAACTTGCCGAACGTTTATGGAATGCTGCAAAAACCCAAAAGAACCACCTGGAGAACCAATCAAAAACACAACTTGCGTGCGCACGTATCAAAATGAAAATGTTCTTATGGTGTCATCCTGCCCGTCTGTCGATGGAAACGAAAAGATCAAGGAATATTGCGAGAATTTTAAGCCTGATTTATCTCATGACTTATGGCTAATGACCCCAATGACCGATTTTGAAACTAACACAACCTATAAAAATGTATTCTGTGCAGCCTGTAACAAAGGGTCTTTGAATAATTTTCATTTTTGGCAACTACAGTTCTCGTGTTTTGAAAATAAAACAGCAAAGCCATTTAAAATTGAATCTGGTGAACAAGATGGTCGAGTCATTACAAGATTGCATCCCAGAAAAAAAGGCTTCTGGAAATATACGCCCAAGAATTCACATATCCATGTGTTTTGTTTTCTACACCCAGTAATAGCTGCTAAATATTCTGAACTGTTATCATGCTGTGAATCAAAAAGACTCTGTGGAAGAAAAAAAAGGCAATCAGATACATTCACTAAGGAAATATGCACCCGAAACGTACCAAAAAACCCCATCCCAGAAATCAAGATGGTAGGTTCTTCAATAATTTTGAAACTGAACGATAAAACTGAACGAATTCCTAGATTCACTAAATGTGATGACAAAACTCTGCGTCTACCTCACTATTTATACGACTTGTTATGCGCACATGAAGCCAAATGCAAACTCAACTTGGTCGATTGTCCTAAATCCGAATATTTTCCAGTCGAAAGTGATTTATATGACTCGAAGTTTGCAGATCATGAAAGGATGATCAACGATACGTACCTTTCTTTTTGTAAAAATAACTCATGGGTGGATGTGAATTTGAAAATTTCATTTTATCTTCTAAGAGCGACGATAATAGGATTGGTTATTCAGTTGTTGGTTTTCCTGTGGCTACCAGCGAAGAGTACACTGGACAAGGACTTGGCAGTTTTTGGCTTCACTTTACTTACCCAATGTCTATGCGCAGCTTATAACCGTCAAAGTGAAAAACTTTCATGCAGACTTGTCGCTTCTGTCTGGCATTACTCGATGCTCAGCTGCTTCACCTGGGTAGTCATTTTTTCGTACGACTGTTTGCTGAGCTTGCGTCAATTGTTCAGAATGCATAAACTGGTCTTCGAGTACGATATGCGGCAGTTTCTCATTTACTTGGGTGTCAGCCAGGTAGGTATAGTAACGCAATGGTAGAACAAGCTTCTTAACGGGAGACCAGGGCGGCAAGAAAAATTAGGTAAAATATCAACATCCAAAATACTGATACTAAAATAATACCCCAAAGTAACTCCCATTCGTTAGTAGTTTTTGGTACAGGTTTCAAATAATTTTTTTTTTTGTAAACTTGAATAAATTACACATACGAGTATGTTTGGTCAATTTGATGACTGGTACAAGATGTTGATTTTTATCCGGAAATTATTTTGAAATATGCAATGTCCGAATGAAGACTGCTTTTTTTAGCCAAATTTTTTTCATCATTCAGTAGCTTAGAGACAGATAATTCGAAATTTGCTGATATGATTCAATTGAACCAAAATTTCTCATAATATAATATGTTTTTAGGTAAATTATTGGTAGGACCAATAAATACCTAAATAGGTATATTTCCAATTAAAATATCCTTTTAGACATTGGTATAGCTGCGTCTGAACAGCCATAGCTTATTAGGGTAACTGGTTACACTAATAAGCACCCAGGTGACAATATTCATCTGTGGGTAACAAGCACAGCTACATCACAGTAATTTGTGTTTTGCATATATACTGAATAAACACACAGTGTTTATCAGTGAGTGTGCAGAACCGTTTGGTTCACGACTGTGACGCAGTAATCCTGCCTTGTGGCGGACACAACATTTTGTTTCTCTATTTAGCTGTCTAGCTTAGTAGTTCACATTGTCCCCACAGTAGCCCCCCCCAGTGAACCAATTAGGTTTCTCCTGAGTGGCTATTGTCTCTGGTAGTCCGAACATTCTTTTAGAAAACACACTTTCAACTGTATAAGCCTATACAGTTTACTCATGACTCGACTTCACTTTTTTAGAAGGAGATTTTTATAATTTTGACTTGGTCTTTTGACTCAATTTTATACACTCGTTTTTGAAGAGGTTTTATTTATTTTATTTTGTTGTATTCGTCACTTACTCTTTTGAGAAGATTGACTTTGAATTTTGACTTCTCCTTTTTTTGAGGGGCAAAATTTTATGTTTTCATCAAAGTTTAATTTTTATAACTTTGAGAAATTATTCATTTTGACATCGAAGTTTAAGATTTATAACTTCGAGAAATGATTTTATATTGTGTTGTAATTTTATGAAGTATACAGAGTACTTACATAAATTTACTTGACTTAGTAAAATGTTCGTTTTATTATTTACCATTATGAACTTTTCTGGACTTAGAAAATTTTACTGAGAATTTTACTTCATCAGTAAGTTCAATAATGGGTTCATTTTCATGAACTTTTCAAAAATATTTTTTTGTGTCTATAAGACTTTTCTGATTTTTATTTTTTATTTGCCTCTTTTTTAGTTTGACTTCTAGTTTGTACTCGATCTTTCCTTTTAACTTGGATGCCATACTTTTTGAGTATGGGGGTCGAGACTTCACTAGGGGTCGATTTGTCTGTGGACGTAGAGGTTGAAGGAACTTGAACCGTTTCTGTAGCTCTTTGCTCCAATCGTTCTCTCTTTCTAGATGAACGGAGATTGTAACTCTCTCGGTTCTTATCTTTAGTTGATTCGTGCACACTCTTTCTTGATGGTCGTACATTATGACTCACTCTAGATGGTGGCTCATGCCTTTCAAACGTTCTGACGTCATCATTGTTGTCAAACGAGATGTTTCGTCTTATTCTAACCGGTTCATCGTCTCTGTCAGGCAGTAGACGTATGATGGGTTGCGTATTCGCTGCGTTTGAAGGCAGATCAACGTCTTGAGTTACTGAATTTTCTGTGCTTTGAGCAATGTTGACAGGTATGGTTATTTTAGAGGGAAAGTTTATACTAATATTTTCTTTCACCATAAAAGCAGGTTTGCATCTGTCCCAACTTACTATTCGCTCATTTTCGAATATTTTGATTTTGACTGTCTTTTCAAATCTTTCCAATACTTTATATGGACCACTATATGGCTTTTGAAAGCCTGTTCGAGGGGTGTCTATCTGTACATAGACAAATTCTGCAGTTTTTAAATGTTTCGACACGAATACAGGTGGCGTACCATGGTGAGCAGGTTGCGCAACAAATTTGTTGGCTATTTTTCTTATATTGAAAATAATTTCATCTGCTGTGTAGTCTTCAACTTTGTTAAAGAAATCACCAGGCAATCTTAGTTCTTCGCCAAGTGCTAGCTGAGCAGCACTGTAGCCTGAGTCTGTCTGCACTGAGGACCTCAATCCCAACAAAATTGTTGGAAGTGCGTCAACCCAATTTGTAACATCTGCAGCCATGATGGATGCTTTGAGAGCTCTGTGCCACCTTTCTACTTTTCCATTGCTCTGCGGATGGTAGGCGGTGGTGGTGTTCTTTTTGGCACCAATAAATTTCGCTAACTGCGAAAACAGTCTACTCTCAAATTGTCTCCCCTGATCGGTGGTAATATTTTCTGGGACACCAAAACGAGCTACCCAAGTATGGTATAAAATTCTAGTAACACTTTCTGCACTAATATCATCCATAGGGACGGCTTCAGGCCATCTTGTAGCTCTGTCAATCATTGTCATCAAATATTTTTTTCCATGTGACATGGGCAAAGGGCCTACTATGTCTACATGTACATGTTTGAAACGTTGTGTGGGTTTAAAGTTGCCAATAGGAGTTTTGGTGCGTTTTCCAATTTTGGAAAGTTGGCAACCATGGCATGCTTTTGCCCAGTTAAATACTTCACTTTTAATTTTTGGCCACACAAACCTACTAGTCATTAGTTTGACAGTGTTTTTAGGGCCTGGATGAGAAAGGTCATGTACACTTTTCATGGCCATTATTCTAAATTCTTTAGGAATAAATGGTCTTGTGTGTTGAGTGCTAACATCACAACAAAGCAGTACATCACTATCTGGAATTTTTCTCATCTCAAATTTTAATGAAGTTTGTTTATTTTGCAGCAGGCTTTGCAGTTCTTCACATTTTAACTGCGCCTGTGCTATTTCCTCATAAGGTAGTATTGGTTTTACACTAATCTGATCAATTCGACTGAGGGCGTCTGCAGACTCATTGTCTTCGCCTTTAATGTATCGAATGTCAGTAGTAAACTGGCCAATATAATCCAGCTGCCTTATTTGCCTCGGTGAAGCATGGTCACTGCCTTGCTTGAATGCATATGTGATAGGACGGTGGTCAGTATACACAGAGAATACCCTTCCTTCAAGCATATGTTTAAAATACCGAATTCCAGCAAATATAGCTAGTAACTCCCGATCATAAGTGCTATACTTAGTCTCAGCAGTACTTAGTCTCCTTGAGAAAAATCCCAAGGGTTGACGGCTCTCTCCACTAATCTGATACAGTGTCGCTCCAATAGCGAAGTCTGAAGCATCAGTGGCTAGAATTACATTTAAATTTTCATCAGGGTGAGCTATCATTGCTGCATTAGCTAGTTTTGCTTTCGTTTCTTCAAAAGCTTTTAACTGCTCTTCATTGAATGATATAGGGGTTTTGTCTTTCTTTTTACTCCCTTTTGTCATATCATAAAGCACTGCCATGGTGTCTGCAGCTTGGGGTATACATCTACGATAAAAATTCGTCATACCCAAAAATCTTCTAAGTCCATGCATGTCCTTAGGAGGTGGGTAGTCCAAGATGGCTTGCACTTTTTTACTTTTAGGTGAAATGCCACCTTGGCTTATGTTATATCCCAAAAAGTCTACATTGTCCTTGCCAAATTCGCTTTTAGCAACATTGATTGTAAGTCCAGCTTCATCTAATTTTGCTAAAAGTTGGCGAAGGTGATGTTTATGCTGTTCTTTATTTTCAGAAAATATACAGATGTCATCTATGTAGGCATAAACGAAATCTAGTCCTCTTAAAAGGCTGTCTATAAAACGTTGGAAGGTTTGTGCTGAAGTCTTAAGTCCATTTGGCATTTTCATTGATTCAAAGAGCCCAAATGGAGTAATAACAGCTGTCTTTTTTATATCTTCCTCGTTCATTGGAATTTGCCAATATGCTCTATTCAAATCCACTTTAGAAAATATGGTGCTACCTTTCATGGTTTGGTTAAAGTCCATGATGTTTGGTACTGGGTAGCTATCACTTTTGCAAATTGCATTTAGTGCTCTAAAATCACCTGTTATTCTCCATGTGTTATCACTTTTCATAACCATGTGAATAGGTGATGACCATTCGCTTTTGCTGGGCCTCATTTCGCCATCTGCTATCATTTTATAAATAGCTAATTTGGCTGCCTGTAGTTTTTCAGGTGTTAGCCTTCTAGCTCTAGCTTTAACTGGTCTACAATTTGGTGGTGTCTCTAAAACATGAGTAACCTCTGTTTTGTATTTGGACTTCTTTTCTGTAGTGGAAATTTCTATACCAGGAAATTCTCTAATTATTTTAATCCATTCATTTTCTTCTTTGATGGTCTTAACTTCTGGTAGAGGAGTCATTTTGACAAAACCTGTGACTTTAATTCCAGTCTCATTATCTATTAGACATTTTCTTTTTAAATCAGGACTAAGATCGAAATGCTCTAAGAAATCAGCTCCTAAAATTGCTGTTTCAACATCTGTAACTTGCATAACCCATCTTAAGCTTCTTCTGATTCCAATATTAAATTCAACTAATTTCTCTCCGAAAACTCTTATCGGTGTACCATTCGCTGCATATAGGTGCCTCACTGGTTCTTTGGAGAACTCTGAGTTTTTAGCAGGAATTAGTGATACATCGGAGCCTGTATCAATCAAAAACCAAATTTGTGAGTCATGGTCTTTGATGAACAGTCGTCGAGAGTACTTACATGCGAGGTCATTAGCCGCCATTATGGCCCCGCACTTTAGTTTGACTGATTCTTATTTTGTGGCTTTGGGGCAAGTGGTTTATTACTGTCTACACAAGGTGCTGTACAGTGAAATGCATTGTCTCCATATAAAATATGAAATTTGCATTTACCTTGATTTTCCGGTTTTGAGTAGTCTATTTTCTGATAGGGTGAGGTTGCTCTGCGGCTTCTGCCTGCTGACCTACTCCTATTTCGACTATTTTGACCTCTGTTTCCGCCATCATTTTGGTTTTGAAAATTTCCAAAATTATTTTGGGCGACAGGGTTCGGAAAATTGCCCATTCCCAACGAAAACCGCTCAAATTGTTTCTTGAGATTTCCAACGGTGCTCTTTAGGTCGTTGATCTCTTTTTTTAAAGTTTGTATTTCATTTTGAGGCGGAGTGTACTGAGTGCTTTCCTTTTTGGTGAAGGATACTGCAGCTACTCTTTTTTTCGGACTTGTAATGTCCTTTTCGAAATTGAAAATTTTCTCAGCTTTATCAGCGAGCTTTTTCAAATCGTCCATGGTTTTCACTTCTGTGTCACTCTCCAGTGAGATAATCAACCTGGATAACTCTTTTGGCAAAGCATGCCTGAAAAGGTCAGCAATGATTAAAGGAGTTAACTCTGTACCTGCCTTTTCAATCATGCGCTCCATGAGCCTTTTGGGGCCCTGTTCGTCTAACTCTAACTTTGTGAGCAATTCCCTTATATTCTGCTCCTTAGTTCTGCCATACACAGCTCTTAGCTGTGTGGAAAACCATTCAAAATTGTCATTCGCAGCTGTGGGTTCACATATATCTGGAATTCTTTCTACAATTTCAATGGGTATGTCAGTGCGGATTTTTTTAAAAAGGTCTTCATCCTTTACTCCGCAAGCCTTTAATTTGGCTTTTACTACTTTCAACCATACCTCTATTTTCTCTGGAGTGAATGTGGGCAAAGTTATGTTCATCTTTTCAAGCACTAGATTGTCTTCTTCTGTGACAATTAAACTTGGCTCTGCACTTGTTGGAGTTATTCCAGGTGAATGCACTAGAGAAGTGTTGTTTAGAAAACTGAGGGACAAATTCTGTCTTAGAATTTGTGAATTTCCAGTATTTTCTATTTGAGTGTCACCACTTTCATTTACTGTTTCGTTGAGACTTATAAGATCAGTTTGGTCCAATTCTAAATCTGAGTCTTCTGGGAATACACTTTTAGGTGCACCAGACATTCAAGATTTTAAAATTGTGTGTTACAATTTATTTCGAGATTTTACTCTTGTAAAAATTTTCAGGTATGGACTTCTGAAATTATTCTGAATTATTATTCAGTTTACAGAGTTTTATTTTGCAAAATTATTCAGGTATTGAACTTCTGAATTTATTCTGAATTTTTATTCAGTTTTGCAAAGTTTATTTGCACTCGAGTCTCGAGTAAATTGAACTTAGAATTTTTTAAATTCTATTTGGAAGTATATTTCAACTCCTTTTGCATTGGTGGATCAACTCCGAAGAGGCTTGCACCTTAGTAGGAAAATTTTGCAAGCAAAATAATTCACTACTCTTCCGTACAGTGTTTCCACTGGGGCTATAGGGGCTCGTATAGTCTACCCAACTTAATCTGACTCCAAGTTTATTTCACGTCGGAAAGGTTACCACTTTAGGTAAATTATTGGTAGGACCAATAAATACCTAAATAGGTATATTTCCAATTAAAATATCCTTTTAGACATTGGTATAGCTGCGTCTGAACAGCCATAGCTTATTAGGGTAACTGGTTACACTAATAAGCACCCAGGTGACAATATTCATCTGTGGGTAACAAGCACAGCTACATCACAGTAATTTGTGTTTTGCATATATACTGAATAAACACACAGTGTTTATCAGTGAGTGTGCAGAACCGTTTGGTTCACGACTGTGACGCAGTAATCCTGCCTTGTGGCGGACACAACATTTTGTTTCTCTATTTAGCTGTCTAGCTTAGTAGTTCACATTGTCCCCACAATGTTCAAAAACTTTCCATTTCCTGATTTCTGCTCAGGGAATAAATTTGTAAGTTGAGCATTGGTATGTGTGTTTTCTAGGTCGCTGAATACGAATCCAGAAGCCGTTTTTGGCGGCGGCTCTCCCCCTGCGAGATATGGCCGAAAAAAAGTGAAAAATGCCCTAAAATGGGTCTAAATGACGATGTAACGCAAAATAGGCTGCAGATTCGGATTCAGCGTGAAAAATCATATATTCTGCACATGTCTCCTGTAAAATTTAAAAAATCGTCAATTTTTGAAAAAATGTGTAGGTTAACCCCTTGGTTTTTTCGAATTTTTTTCAAAATTTTTTTCTGAGATTAGCACTGGTATGGGCGTTTTTGAGGTCGCTGGACACGAATCCGGTAGCCGTTTTTGGTGGTGACTCTTGCCCGGTGAGATATGGCCAAAAAAAAAAAATGAAAAATGCTCTAAAATAGTTCCAAATCATGACGTAGAGCAAAACGGGTAGCAGATTCAGATTCAGCGTAAAAAATTAGAATTTTTTTGGAGATTATTGCTCCTGTAGTAAAGTTTTTGAAAAACATGCATCACCATTCGCTGAATATGACATTTTAAGGGAAGTCAACGATCTGTTTTGGTGAAAAAACGAAAATTAAGTTTTTAAATCAATTTATTCTTGATATAAGACGCGTGATTTTTTTGTGTAGTTCACGATTTCGAATTTTCCGTTTTTCTCTCTCAGTTTTGCACCGAATTTGCTGAAATTTAGATATGTTATGCTTGAACGTATTTTCCATGCACAGATGTAGCTCTATTTTTGATTTTCAAAATTCAAGAGCTTTTTTGAGGGTCTCAAAACACCCGTTTTTTGGAGCTCCAAAAAAAAAAGGGTTGGTCCGGGAATAGAAAATATATTCAAGGCATATACAAATTTCAGCAAATTCGGTGAAAAATTGAGCGAAAAAAACGGAAAATTGTGGGTGTACTTTTTGAGCTAAAAACTTGTGAAAATCGTCACTTTGACTGCCAAAACGCAAATGCGCAACACATGTGTCAAAGAAATTGCCTATATTTTGCCTGTATTCCACGTTTTTGTAACTTTTTTATAGACGTCAATGTTGAGTTCGTACGAAAGGTAGACTACAGCCTTAAATATAATAAGATTATTTGTCATTGATTTCATTTTTTAGTGTCTTGAAATAACGATTTTGTAGAGAAAGACACTCGTTGTTTTTTTATTTCACACAGTAATTACCTACGCTACAAACAGACACGAGCTTTTTTGCAGGCACTAGATATTTTTTCATGCGTCAGAAATGAGAAATATGTTTTTATAAAGCCATACTTACTCGAAAAAATCTCTATAATTTTTCAAATTCTCGCTGAATTTTAAAACCCTAAATTTAAATCTACCTCAAGTGCGGATAAAAAATCCCTCAAAATTTCAACTGTCTAGCTATAATAAACTGAGAAAAGGGAACATAAAGAAGCATGAAAATGCGTGGTAAAAACAGATTCTTTACTTTCTAAGCCAAGACATAAACTTTCCATTCAAGTTACATGGCTCTCCATTTTGTTAAACATATCAATTAACCCTTTGGCCTTCTCAGTACCTCAATTATAATTAAACTTAAAACACATTAACAGGTAGTTCCACTTTTGGTGACTATTGCTGCCTTCATCTTTGGATCGTCTCCAGCCGACTTGTACTGTCAACCAGTACTTGGTTTGGATAAATACGAATGCCTGCTTTCAGAGGTGCCTGGATTCACATCATTCTTCATCATTCCAGCCTTCTCATTGTTCGTATTGAATATTTATTTTCTAGTACGTGTGGGCTGTTTGGTGTTCCCCAGGCAGGACATAAAAGAGGTCCGTCAAAAGTTTAAGACGCGTTCGGGATTCGCTACGATGCTGAGTCCCACCTGGATGATAGGGTCTTTACTGATGTTGACTCATTACGAGTTACCTGTTAGCGATGTTTTAATTTGCATGGTGCACATCTTGCAAGCAGCTTTCTTTCTGGTATTCGCATTCAATCAATGGCTGGATCGCATTATGCAAAAGTATGAAGAAATTGAAAACGACTTGTTCGGAGATACAATGTATTTCCAAACTAATACTTCATCTGTTACATTAACAAAGGACTGTCAATTGCTGGGAGTTATAAGACATCGATCTGAGCAGCATGAGAATGAAAATTTGTATTCCTAAGGACTATAGCAATTTTTTTTCATGACTGTTAGATTGCCATCAAATTTTGATAATTTACTCTCAAATAAACCCCATAAATTCAAAGGGTCTCTTTTTTATTGAATTTCCACTAATTTTTTTTTTCTTTTTGAATTGTAAATCACAATATTTAAAAAAATGAGATTATTCAAACAACAGCGAGAAAAAAACTACTTACAAAAGCTCTATTGAAAAAAAAATAGCGAACTGCAAAGAAAATAGCACGAAACTTATACATTTAGTTCACGATATTTATTTTCAGTTTCGTAATGATTATAAATTAATTTTAAATTATTATAAATTAAAATACATTGAGCATACGAAGGGTCAAAATGATCTACGTAATACGCGTATCAACTTAAAATCGAATTAAAAATCTACTGTACAGAAAATCGTAAAATTAAATGCATAACACATCAAGAAAATGTTCTTTCAATAAACTAAAAAATGAAAATATCGCTCAACATGACGATGATTTATATAATACAAGATTTTAAATTAATTATAGTAATAATATTATGTTGACAAACATAGTAAATGACGAATAAATTCAAAAAGATCTACGATTCGTTCATTAACTTTTTTCGACCACTTGGCAGAAATAATTTTGAAAAGTTGACTCAACACAAACTCTTAAATAGCGAATAAATAATGATAGAATTATTTCAATTTTTCACGAAATATTAGTACAATAAAAATATAAAATCACAGTGATCTAGTAGCTTTTTGAATATCTACTCATTTGCGACAAATTTGTATGCAGCAGAACACGTTCTCCGATTTTTCGTAGGTGACTCATTATACGACTCATTTGAAGCCAATAGCAATGCTTTACCTCTCAAAAACTGATTATTGAGAGAAAATTCAAGATTTAAAAAAAAACAAACGAATAGCACTAACCAATGTAAAATTCGTAGTTACAAATTGAACTCGAAACCGAACACAAAAATTAAAACCCTCGAGTTCACGAAGATAGACGATTAATGCATTAGGAAAGAAAACAACATGCTCAATAGACCTGGAAAAAGGATTCAAGTTTCGATCCAGGACACGTCACATTTTAAAATCACATCAACCGATTGTCTGTAGCTTCAGAAATCGAGTTGCACGACGATGGTTTTCAATCATAAAAGGTACTTTCTTTTTGCAACGGACTCGTGAATTATAGAGGCAAAACGAATTACGAATACCCCAAAAATTTGTTTACATTTTCAACTGGCAGGAAAATTGCATATTCCAGGTGGCTTAAGTTAGATTTCCAGATCTACTAATCAAAACTTCGAAAAATAATTCACATCGAACTGGAGGGAAATTTTTAGTATCTCTTGTACGCCCATGAAAGAAGGCATTCAAAAGTCAAAAAATAACTACCAAAAATATGCTTAGGAAACAGAATCTAAGTCAAACGATGTAAGAAAATGAAATTTTCATCGCTTAAGCGACATAAAATACTGTGCCAGCAAATTCATAAGGTTTGGAATTTTTGGATGGAGGATGAAAATTGACTGAAAAATAGATATAAGTACTTCGTGAATGTCAGGTTGTTTGGCGGAGATAATACCCACATATTTTGCAAAACTGATTTTCGTTATGCTTCCAGCATTTGCAAATTAATCAAAGGGAAAATAAGCGTAAAATCGACTAAAATGAGGTACATATTAAAATAAACGCGAGTGTCTAAAATTACGAGTCGAATATCTTTCAAGAAATGAATTTGAAAATTCAATGAAGGATACAAAATTGATTCTTAAAAAAAAAAAGGAATCTAAATTCCATCTCAGTAACAATATTCTAGGCGAATCGAAACATGTCTACCTTTTTTTTTTCTGTCTTTCTTTTTCATACTATCTTAAAAATTAAAACGATTTACCATCGTAGTTAAAAAATTAACAAACAAAAATTCGTTAGGTGAACAAGACGCTCAGGTAACAAGACGTTAGTACAATATTGAAACAGTGAAGTTGGTAAATTAAAGTCATTATAAATGAGAACAGGTAACTTCTGTGAAATCTGTCACAAATATACGAGTAGTAGCAAAACGAGAATGGATTGCGACCGAACCCTGAACAAATATCAAAATTTTCATATCACCGATTCAATCCTCGATTTTGATGATCTTCCCACCTCCCTCGAAAATTGCGAAATTTCAAATTGACGCTTATGTTGAAACGATAGTTTGAAGGGGAAAAAAAAAATGATTGTCTTACGACGAAGACGATATACATAGGTACGTACAATAGAAACTATACAACTTTATAAACTCGACTTACGCATTACAGGTAGAAAATTATTTTCACGACACTACGTTTTATGCTTTCTAGATCTGAGCTGGTAAGTTTTTCTTTGCGCTATTGAACTACGTCGCAATCTGTACCGAGAGCTGACCGTATACGATGGTCTCTTAACTGAACAGAAACCAGCTGGCGAACGTAATTTATGGTTACTGGAAAAATAAAAAAAATAAATACATATGTTAATAACATAACCATCTTTTCAATTTTGATTTATTGAAAATATGCAGAACAAAATAAAAAAAGTTCATTTTTTCAATTTGTAAAAGCGTTGTTAGAAAAATCTGTTGAATTCTTAATATTCCTGCACATAACGACAAAACCTAATTGAACCTTCAATTATTGTGACAAAAAATAAATAAAAAAGACGACTAATTGCTTACCAGGATGGAATTTCACTAGATGCATTATTTGGTATTCGTTGTCGACGTTGGACACACTTTGGGAGGATCTCGCAAGTCTACAAGCGAGAGAAAAAAAAAAGAAAAGAAGAAATGAATTAAAAATGTACAGAAAATTTAAAAAAATTAGTTATTTCATTTTATAAGTTTTTCCCCAAATAAAAATTTACAATTACTCGAAAAAGAAAAAAAAAAACTAGACATGCAAAAAACCTACTTATGAGATCTCAAATAAAATATGTATTCGCCATTAATTATTTAAATCAATACCAACAGCTGACTAAATTTCAAGTCCAAATAGAAAATTATCATTTTATTCCCTTAAATAATTTACGATTATATCTAAATAATAATGTCACTACTTTCTCGAATGTATGTAAGAACATAATTATTTTAATATTGTATGTACAAGCTTTTGAAAATGAAAAAAAAAACAAAAAAAAAAGACAAACAATAAATAAAATTTAAAAAACACACAAAAGGAAAAAAATATTTAGAAAATCATAGCTTACACGTTAGAAAGCAGAGAGCGTCGACATTTTTAAAGCGGAAATTACCCGGTACAGTCGTTAGTTTTGCCATTTCTCTTATCCTACGCAAGCAAACATGAACTCAGTCGAACAAATGTAGAAGAAATAAAAATTTTTGTTCATTATTGGTCCTGTCTTTCAGAACCGAAAATTAAGAAAGTCTAAATTAGAAACGAGTAACCATGTACTTCTCTATAGGTATATAAAAAAAAAAAAATCAACAGTACCTATATCGAATTTTAGGAATACTCGAAAACAATTTTTTAGAGTTTATGGATTCTCACCATAAGAAAAAAAAAAAACAATAGTAAGAGCAAAAATTTATTATGCAACTGTAACCTTAAAATTTTCAAATATAGTAATTGCAAAATTTTTTGTTCGTGACGTCGTTACACGTGGGTTCAACATTTAGTAGAATTCTCAAATCCGTTTATAAGGATAACAATTGGGTCTTGCAGTGGGCCTGCATAATTATCATCAATTTTATGCTTAGCAATAAACAAAAATTCCCTACTCACAATGGGGAAAATACTATTCTATCAGAATGAAAAACTTTAGAACTATACTAAATCTGTCGCTGATGTAAAATTCGTAATAAAACTATCACTATATTGACACACGTTCAACTGATTTTCAATCTAACGTCCCCTATTGGGAATAACTTACAAGATTCCATTTTCCTATACTGAGAACAAATTACTCTTACGCCGTTCCAAAATTTGGTCTTCATTAAAAACGGAGAAAAAAATATCATTACTCGAGAAAAACTAAAATATCAGTGACGTGAAATTACTGAGGCCCAGTTGTACATCAGTTGACTGTCGGATGAGCGTTGACTATTTACTTTTTTCTGCCGTGGACAGTATTCATCGAAGTTAGTAAAATTAACCCTCAACAGACAGTGAACTACGCGATGCACAACTGGATCTAAGTATGAGCATAAATTCGAATTCAACAAACGATTAAATTTGACGAGATGTAAATTCGACAGATTGAAAAATTCAGCGGTTAGATGCAGTGAAAATTATTTATTAAAATGAAGGCTGGATTCATTTAAGGAATAAACGGAATACATTATCACCCCATCCCTTCGCTTTAGTTCGGCAAGTCTCAAAAATATAGCGAATGGGCTGAAGTCTTGACTTCACGAACTCAAGAAAAATTGCTATATTAAAACTGAACTGATACTTCGGTGAGATGAGAAAAATTTTGATGTTCAATGAATTAGGTAAATTAAGGTGAGAGACCAAAGCGTCTGTTTTACTAAGCCAGCTCGTTATGGTTCCTATGCATGTCAATTAGGAAGCAACATCGATGAAACTGACAAGAAATGAATTTCGTTTCATAAAATTCGATTACACCACAAACAAGACTAAGCTTTTTTTTTTTTCTTTCTTTCTTTCATCAAAATGCTAAACATCGAGTAGATGGTCACATTGTTTGAAAAGCGGCAATTCGTAAATACTATCATTCAAAAATAAATAAATATGTATAGGTAAATAAGTCAAAAATAAGAAGAATTCATTAACTGAAAAAAAATAAAATAAAGTTTGCGTTTTGAATAGAACAAAACACACCAAAGAAAAACAATATTCCAAACATGTAACTCAATAATTAATACGTACTTTGGACGTGGCAGGCCCAGTTTTTAGAACGCGCAAGTGAATACCTTCTTCACATTTAGTTTGTAATAATCGAATACCTGAAATAAAGCGGAATAGCAAAATTCAATCAATTATTTCAAAAATTATAAATCTTATCACATTTTAAAAAAACGTCTCTCCATTAATTTGACTTTATTCAGAAACAACGGTAGAATACGATAGGTACTTGAAAAATAAAGTAATAAAATGAAAAAAAATCAAAAGCGAAAGTTATCAAGTAAATAAAATTAGCAGTAAAAAAAATATTTTGGCCATTTTATTCGACTAAAATCCAATACTACGCCCCCAAATCTTTCCAACAGTTGGAAATATCGAGTAATTTTTAATTATTTTGCTAATCTAAGGAGAAAATAATTAATTAAACCGCACCTTCTTCACGGCAGTCACTATACTTGGTTTCCCAAGCATCAAATAATAAATTGTAATAACGTGGATTATCAAAGTACTGTAAATACTCGTAAGTATTTGGAGTCGGAAATATTTTTTGAAATCTGTAATATTAAAACAGCAATATTAATATTTTTAAAATCTAAAGTTGTAAAGTAAAAAATTCAATTTTACTAACGATCCAAGTTGCGTTAGTTCATCCTCGTACTGAATCAAGTGACGGATATCGTCAGGAGTCAAATCTTCGATTATTTTTTTCAAATACTGCAAATAAAATTCGAAATGAACGAATAAGAATTCGTTGTTTATTATTACAGAAACCAAACACGAGCATAAAAATACCAACCTCTGGTCGTGTACTATCTGTAAAAGTGTTGTGTTTACATTTTTCCGAAATTGAAATGTTTGTCGAATATAACCGGGTATCCAAACATAAACATTTTTTGGGAACAGGGCCGAGTTCTTCGCACAGTTGCTCCTAAAATGTTGAAACATGAGAATGTATTTCACTTTCGTACCTTATTTCGCCCACTCTTTAAGAGAACATACTTCGCTGAACTTTTTGCTACGAGGTATTTGGAAACCGACTATATTCATGAGATCATGAACCATGGGAGCTTTAACAGCTAAGTCTAACGGTGAAGCCGAATGAAGCGATGGAGAAATGTTGACCTAAAATAAACAAATTCAATAGACACTCATCGAAAGCATTAAAAAAAGAAAAAAAAAAGGAAACGAGTAAACTAAAACGTACTTCCAATAACCACGGTTTCAATTCGGTGTCGAATAATACGTCGATACCAAATAACTCGTAAGAATTATAACGGGAACCCAAATTTGCACTGGATAATTGATTAATGGTGTGTTCGCCGCTAATTATAGTTTTAATGATGAGATCAATCAATCTTTGCCACAGGCTTTTAACATCAACATTCAGTTCCTTCTCCATGTAATTCCAAAGTGTCTTCAATGTCCTAAAAAATATTTACACATATCATCGATTTCTATAAAAAGAAAGAAGAAACAAATAATACGCATGTATTTTGGCTTCGAACGTGTGTTACTCGTGTTATGATGAAAGAGAAGTAAAAAAAGAAATTTTGAAATAGGCGTCTGATGAACGGCACCACGATTCTAATCAGTATTTTGTACGAGTAAGGCAAGATATTACGATTGGCTGCGATCCAATAAAATGTTTACGAGAAAAATAAACGAAAAATGTCACACACACACGAATACAGACTAAAGATTCACGCATTTTCAATTTCTACATGAACGTTTTTTAGTTCACGCACAATCAGAAAAATGTTTTAAAACAGGGGAATACATTGTTAGGTGACTAAATACATTATACACTATTTTTCGAGTGTATTACGTCCACATCCTTACCATTTATGTCCCTGACACGCAGTCGCATCTTCGTTTTGTTTGTACTTGGAACTGAGTTTGTTAATGCTATAATTCGTCAGATGCATATATCGATCTCCCAAAGTCGTCAGTTCAGTCGAATATTTAACTGCATAAAAAATAAAATATGACAAACAGGTAAGAAAATGTCGAAATTCACACAATGAAAAAAACAAAAATTCTGATACCTGATGCGAATCGAACTAAACCATTATCATACAAATAAATTCTCAAAGGATTCACCGATGTTACCAATACGTATAATCGTAGATCGAATTTAGTCTCGTTGATTAGATATGGGTTCGATATATACTTTTGTACGATTAGTGGGACGTTATCTGGAATTTGACACCATTTATGCACGACTCTAATTCCAGTTCCACGAGCAGACGCAGGCTGGAAAACGATTAATTATGCAGAAAACCCATTCGAAAAAAATACGAAACCATGTAAGTACAAGAGAACAAACGATATTTACGGGTTTAACAATCCAAGGGTCTTGAGTTCCATTTTTTTTCCACACTTGGCGTAAGAATTTCTTATCTTGAGGTAGAATGTACGTAGTTGGCATCAAATCAAATCTAAAAATAGAACCAATCAAACTTTCGAACCTAATTTGTATTAAATATATGATGGAATCGAACGTACTTCTGTTTGCCAAATTTTGACATAAGCTTCTGCATGCTTTTCCAGAGACGATCTTTTCGACCGATTTGGAATGTGCCGGGAAAATGATTCATTTTCTGATAATCGAATAACGTTTTAAATCCAACCGAGCGAATATGCTTACCCCATGTACCACCCCAATACGTTGATTCTACAAAGTAGGATTGGTTTAGAGAAAGTCGTAGAAATATTTTTAGTATAAAATTGTTTCATATACTTTTCAATAGCCGGTATCCTGAATTAACGACAACTTTTCGCACAACGACTGGCGTGATTTTACTCAACTTCCATCGAAGTAATTTATGAATACGAGGAGGAAACTGCTCGCCTGAAAGAAGTAAAAAATTGAATCCAAATTAAAATAAATTAAATTCTCTGAATTGAAGTTTAAATTATTCTAAAGGTTAAAATATATGTTTTAAATTTCGAGGATCAAGGTATAGTAACTTTAATCTTTCCACTAAATTTTACTGTAAATTAAATGCATAATCAAATTTTTAATACACCAAAATGTCGAATAAATCATGGAATGAATTAGATGTTAGAATTCTCAGCACCGAATGAGAAATATAAGACATGATTAGTTACAAAAATGACGTTCATGCATTCGAACTTTTGATTCAGTGTATATATTTCTCTTTTGGAACAAGTTTACTACCATTCTTTATTCTTCATGTCCTCAAAACACCTTGAAAAGGATGAAACACTTCATCACATATTACAGTTACATAATATAATTATGAAGATTCATTCTAATTTCATTTATCCGATTTTTTTTTTTGAGCGTGTCCAAAAGGGGATCAGTAGAATAACAAATTCAACTTTTTTTTACACATACCTTTACTATCATAAGTTGCAAATTTTATATAAGGCGGAACATGAGGAAATAAACTCAATCTGAGGCCGGGGTGTAATGGCATTTCATGGTTATCAATAGACTGGGTTATTACCGCACCTAGAAAAATAGTAATGAGAGAATTAATAAGTATAAAAAATTAATTTCATAAAATCTGTAAAGAGGATTTTCACTCAATAAAAATCATTCACTTAATTTTCATGAAAGAAATCTGTCAGCCTTATAGAATTAAAATTAATTAGAAATAGGTACTAACCGTTTGAAGGATACTTGAGACAGTCACATTTTTCTTTCTTTTCGGTAGCCTTTTGATCAACTTCATTAAAATCTGAAATTCTGAATAAATACAAAAAACTCGTAAATTTAAGAAAATAAAATGAAATATTATTTAAAAGTTTTGACGTATTTGTTAGACTTATATATCAGTAAATAAACAACAACACAAAATACAGTATCAGAATAGGTATGTTTTTTACCGTAAACTACAGAATAGCCGGGAAATTTTGCGCAAAATTAAAATCATGTCTAATTTCAGAATGACAATCGTCATCGCCCCATTTATTAAAATAATTAAAAATCACATAAAATTTAATTTAAAAATCGGGAAAAAGAATTACATTTACGAAAATTATAAAAAATTTGTAAAATCTGATAAGAAAAACATCAGTTTTGAAACCCAAACAGCCAGAAATATATAAATGATGATGAATTTAAAAAAAGACGTTATTAAAAAAAACACTTACAGATTTTCACTTTCCATGACATTGCTTGGTGTTTTTATTTCGCTACAGCAATTATTACTCTGAGAAGAGTAGTCTTCGTTAACTGAAGGAGCTGACTCGATCGAATTCGAATTAGAACTACACACTGAGCCATTACTGATCGATTTATCCGCTGACGTAACGAATTCGCAAGAATGAAACGGACAATCATCTGACAGGCGAATACTTGGGCAAACTGAACCATTAGTATAACTTTCAGACGGAAGAATTGCTTTACTTTGAAATGAATCTGAATAATTGCATCGCTCCGAACTCCTTAGTTGCATCTGAATTGTGAAATGCAAACAATTGTATAATTATACTCATTCACAAGAGCAGAAGGCATAAGAATTAACGTACTTTGAGAGGCATTTTTTGAGACGAAAGATCAGCAGACTCTTCATCGGAACAAGGCGACTCATCTCTGGATCGCTTGACACCGGTCGAACAATTTCGGCAGTTGAATATTACATGATGATTAACATTACTCGCACCGTTAGTACAATCGGATTTAAGCGCTGAACCATCATTAAAGTTATGCCCATTCACTTGAGTTGCTCCTAAATGCGTTTCATGCAAATCACACTGCCAAACGATATTTTGCTTTGGATTGCATCCATCCAATAGCAGCTCTTGCATATTTTCAGGCATGACACACACGTTTACTCCTTTATCATGCATTATTCACACGAAAAAAAAGCAGGATCAATTTCATGAAGTCTGCAAATATGAAACACATACCAGAGCTAATTAGAATCAAATCGTAATCAATTCTGTCGGTAGAAAAGGTAGGATCTTACCTCGCCAAAGACATTAATGCTGGAAATGTTATATATTCCAATATGATGTAATTCTCTCATTCGTCGCCTTGAAAGTTAAGAGAAGAATGAAAATAAAAATTAACAATGGATGGTAATAAACTACAGTGGAATATCACGAAATTAAAGATAATATGGTTAAATAAAATGCATGTAGGCAAGTTATTAAGATAACAATGACAACCTCAAATACAAATAGTCCATCATTGATACTCAAAATTGAAAATAAGCTCGACTTTAAATTCAAAAATAAATAAAACAATGTTGACAATCCTTTCAAAGCACAAAATTTTCAATTTGCTCCGTTTTAAAACTAAAAATACATTTACCGACTTTCAAACTTTTCAAAAAAGAATATAAATTAAGAAGTCATTATACCGCCATTTTTCAAATTTCTATGTTACCAAAAATTAATCCCTACGACCCTACGACCTAAATTTGTGGTCAAAGCTTAGTTACTTTAAACTAATGATTCTGATGAAACTTACCAGTTAAAAATAAATATTCGTCTAATATGTGAAAAACTAAAATTAATTAAATAATTGAAAAAAACATGGAGAAACGACGAAAGATGTGTGTGATCAAAATTTAGAAGTCACAAATTTTCGAACTTGCTTTACTACTCGTTCATCACCACATGATGCGAGTTCCGACGTTTTGTGATTCGTGCCTTCGTGGATGTGGATGTGTTGTGTTCGTGAATGAAATGAAAAATTGAAAGGTGAAGAAGAGAGAAGCGAAATCGGAAAAATGGAGACGAAAGTTTACATCCAAAAATTAAGCTGCCTGTAGCCGTAGGAATTTGATTACGCGGACGCAGTTGGCCATTTTGCAATTTTGAATTTTTTGAAAACATGGGAAATCGGCTACGTTGAAATTCGGCTACATGACGTCCTTTTACCGTTTTTTTTTTTTGACTTTTTGGCTTTTTCAACTGTCCGTATCCAAAACTGAAAACTCCCAAGCCAAAAAATTTTGAATTTACTCAGTTTCTCTCTCGTGAACTCGAAATTCAGTTCAGCCGAAAAATCACGCTTTGTTGAATGGTACGACGTGGAAAATAATCATCAAAAATGGTTGTAAAGGTTAGTAAATTGTTTTCTTATTATTTAATGAGCTGCCTTCTTCATTACATCGTTTCATCAATGCCACTGCCTCTATTTGATACGCCTATATACTTGACTCCCCAAGTGCACCTATGGTGTTTTGATACTCAGTTTTACTATCTTTACAGTCAAAGACTCCAGGAACTCCTGGAAAGGACAAAACTAAAAATATCATGCGAGATGTGAGAATCCGAAAGCTGTGTCTTAACATCTGTGTCGGAGAGTCCGGTGATAGACTGACCCGTGCTGCTAAAGTGAGCTATTTATCATCGATATTGAATTCTTCATTTGTTCAACCAGTATTTTCAATTCATTTTATGAACAATTTATTATATAGGTGTTGGAACAACTAACTGGACAGCAACCAGTTTTCTCCAAAGCCAGATACACCGTCCGGTCTTTTGGTATCCGTCGTAATGAAAAAATCGCTGTCCATTGCACTGTTCGAGGTGCTCGAGCTGAAGAAATCTTGGAACGTGGTCTGAAGGTGAGAAGTGTTCAGAAATCTTATTCAAGTAACGAAACTTATTTTAACCATCGTATATTCGTTTGTAGGTACGAGAATACGAATTGAGAAGAGAGAATTTTTCTGATACTGGTAATTTTGGATTTGGTATTCAAGAACACATTGATTTAGGAATCAAGTACGACCCTAGTATAGGAATTTACGGTTTAGATTTCTACGTTGTACTGGGACGACCAGGTATGTTTTTAGGAAACGAACACGATGTATATCATAATCAATTCTAATTTGTGGATGTGAACGTAGGTTACAATGTCGCTTATAGAAGAAGAAAATGTGGAAAAGTAGGATACTCTCATCGATTAACTAAAGAAGACGCCATGAAATGGTTCCAAACTAAGGTTTGTACTTGTTTGTCATTCATAATTTTCTTGCTCATTTTTTAGATGTTACGTCTGAATAGTTAGGATTTCAATTGTTTCCTATGCGTGGCAGCAGTATATTTGGGAAATTATTTCTGATTTATTGTAATGCACTTTAGTGCCTTAAATTTTCTTGAAATTTTCTCGTAATATTATAACACTTATTTCTGATCTCCAAATTTTCAAACTAATTGAAAAAATAATGTTTCTTGATGCTTTGCGTACCTTAGAATGTGTTTTTACTTTCTCTTCCTGCATCACGTAATTATAGTTTTGCTGATTCTGAACATGATTTAAATGAGGATGTGAAGATCTTATGAGTGATCTTCTGCTTGAATTCTTGATTTATATACTGATTTTTATTGAAATTGCTCAGTTATCGCTGTTGCAAGAGCAACTAATTAAGGCTCGAGTGTATTTTCTATGAAATTTGTTCTTAATTAGAACTGCAACATTTTTTTGGGTGGTCAATTTAGGTTTTTTTTATATACTGTATGATAAAGAGTTACCAAGGCCTCCTAAAACAAGTTAATCCAAATGTTCTTAACATATTCGAATATTTCGCTGTCTTTGAAATACTTAATTTCGGAAAGCATAAATGATAATATTGGAAACCTGCGTAAAGTATTTCTTCTCTAGATCACTAATTTGTCCAATTTGAACAGAATAATTGACCAATTTTTGTTAATGGATATAAAATCCGTTTTAGCCATACAAACTAGACCGAAATAGACTTGAAACAAAGCCAGTCTCAGTCTGTCCATTACTTCGTTAAATGGATCGGTCGTAATAATTTTTTACCCAAAGTGCACACATTACGTAAAATAATACTGTAAAGTCCACTCAGTTTTCAAATGTTTCAACTCATTATTTTAGTCAAACAACGAATGACGCCATTACCTCGCTGCTGGTTAACCAATTCATAATAATTCAAAACTTAAATTATTCTCACTCATCTTCTCACGAATTTATGCGTCAGTTCGTATTATATTATTTTTCAGCAACCATTTTTAAGAATTGACTAATAACAAGAAAATTATATTCATTGTATTTACTCCATATTTTACTTCAGATGCGAGTCATTATATCGTCTATCGTTCAAATTTTAAAACTATTTTCCGTGGAAATATCAAGTTTTAATACGATAGTTTGCTATAATTATTATTATAAGTTTATTCAACTCGAAACGCTCCTGGCGTTCAATCTGAATTATTTTCTAATCGGCATTTGTACATATTTTTTGTTACAGTATGACGGCATTATTCTACCCGGCAAAAAGTAAAAAGTTTGTCATTGTTTTCAATAAAATTTTCTTAATAAAAATCGTCTGGATTTTTTTTTCCAAGTTAATTATAATTTTAGTAACTATTTTCTTTTTCTTGGTTTTCATTTTCAACTAATTCTTGTACGAATTTTTTAAAGAAATAGGGAATTCGCAAGATGAAGATGAGTTGAACGTCTTGTTTTTTCAGAATACATTAAATTTACTTAATATGGAAATTACGTCTTTTAATTTCACGAAGTAGTTATTTTTTATCTATTTACACATTCCTCCTCGTAATTTGTAATTCAAGATGAATAGAATGATGAATGAATGGTTGACCGATCAGATAAAAGTAAAATTCAAAACTCAGAACCTCCAAGTTACTTCTCGAATTAACTCTGAAAAGCCGAACTATTTGAGAACTTCGGGTATTTCAAGTTCTACATTAGTGAATAGAATAACTTACTCAAAAAACTAGTTCTGCACTTCGGAAAAATTTTTCAAAAAAGAGCCAATATTACGCAACGTTTCAACAATAATAAGAAAACCCAGAGTAAGTTATTGGATTTCATTTTTGTATGTGCCAATTTTTGGACTACAATATTTTAGCTTGCTGTTAATTTAGTTATTGATTTTAATCTATGCAGTCATTAGTCCATATTAATTCGTGTCATTGTATTTCATCTACTATTTTAGTCATCGTTTTCTTTTACCCTGATTTTAGCCCGCGTGGTTTTTGATCTCAATTTATTTCAGTCTAAATAATTCTGGTCTATACTGATTTATTTCTAAATTGATTTCACGCGGTCAAAATAAATATTTCTCCCTTGTTTCTACAAATTTATTGTTTGGTACGTCAGGTTGTGCAATGAAGTCTGAGGTGGATCAAAGACCATTTTTTACGATTTGTAGAGTAGTGTCAACTTTTCATTAGAAAGAGGCTACATTTAAAATTGTAAATTAATATTTCGTCGTTTCTATTTGTTCTACTCAGAAAGTTCATTAACAATAGCTAAGCTATAAGTTTCCAGTATCTACTTTCCCTTGTGAGTTCACATTTCAATAAAAAGAGACTACGAACATGTAACTTGTCATTTGTCGAAGAAAGAAAGAAGAGGTTTAACAATACTTTATTTAAAATTTAAATAATTACAAAACAAATTGAATAAACCGATTACTTATCAACGGACTCCATGATCGTTGACATGAAAGGTAAATCAAGACCTTCAATAGCTTCGAAAAACGTGTATGATAACGTAATAGTTTTAACGTTAAACAAATATGGATCATTAACTATATCTGGGTCAATGAAGAAAAATACTGGCATGTCAACCTGCGAATAAAACAATTTTAAAACGATTAGATCAGCCAGTTATATTGATTTTCACACAAAACGTGCAGTTTGATGATGTCTGGACACGCTGATGTTTGAGATGAAAAAAAAAAAGAAAAAATTATCCATCAAAATATAAAATATAATTATTCAATTTGAGTTCAACAGATAATTCAAAAATGTCTATTTTCACAAGAGGCACAGGTATTATTAGATTTTTCATTTGCCAAGTCCTTCCAGACTCAAAAATCATTGCCCGGATATTAACGCGAGGAATTTCTTTTCTCATTAGATTTTTAAAAAAATGAATTGGAAGTTTGCTTTTTTCACCATTCTGTAGAATTGATTACAAACTGAAAATCTAGACCTTTCAACAGACTAGAGCTTAATCAAAAGCAATTTTTCAAAATTTTAAAAAAGACGTCCCTCCAGACACTTTCCATAAATATTCTAAGATTTTAAATTTAAGGGAGAAAAATTCCCATTGCGAACTTGATCCATCTGTTTGTATAATTCTAACATTTCATCATAGTCAAACTACACCTTGAAAACTAAAAGCTTACTTTTTCATGTGGATTAAGTCTTTGTTCGTCGAAACAAAAACACTGGATCTTATTAAAATATTTAGCAGCTTCATAGGGGATGACGTTGTATGTACTAACACCACTGATCGGTTGGTCGGTTGAATTTTCTGCTGAATAAAATGCAAGAACAGTTTCACCTGGATACACCTGAAAAAATATTTCATTAATAATCTTAATTAAAATGAATGATACCCTAATGACAGTTCATAATGAAAATACCTTTATGTCCCTCTGTAATGGTTTAAAATTCCATCGTAATAAGGAACTTTTGTCAGCACTAAACACAATTAACATCTCATAGTCCTCAAGTTTCTTCAGCTGCCTTGTTCTTTCTCGACTAATGTCAATAGTCAACGTACCAGAATAGTTGACAGACTGTTGAAACAATTGAAACTCAGAAAAGCTAATCATTAAGCAGTAATAAAAAATGATTTCGAATACATACAGAACAAAATGCATTATACATAGGTACAGCAGCGAAACCACAACCGGCTATGAAGAATACACCGGACAACATGTAGTTAAACATAGTCTTGGCTCGATCGTGTCGGTAACCCCCAAAGATGTCATTTGCATTGTTGGATCTGAGACGAGAGTTGAATAAATTACAGAAACATGGCGATGGCTGCGGGAATTTACGCGAACGAAGCAGTGAGCTAACATTCGCGAAATTCACCGGCTTTCGTATCAAGAGGCTGAACATGGGTCATAAAACTTTTCCAAGTTATTGGCGAAACGCACTACTTGTAGAATTCAAATGATTCAAAGCATTTCACCCAAAGAATTAAAACGACATTGAGGATGTTCGTTCACTTTCAAGTAATTAAATGCGTAAAATGAGTGAAATTTTGAATAAAATTTGTTTCTACAAACAAAATGAGAGCCAAATATTGAGGATTTTGGAAATTTCTATTACATTCTTCAAATCTATTCAAATCAAAAGAAAGTAGAAGACTTTAAATTAAAATTAAATTTTTTTTTTTGTGATAAGAAAGTTTTTACTTCAACGCCATTTCCAAAAAGGTGTAAAATCCAATGTAAAATTTAAAAACCTTTTTTCGTTCATAAATTCATAGTTGCTTGGATGATACAGTGACAAAATTGGATTGTTTCTTTTTTTAATTTTATCAAAATCAAAATCAAATCAATCATATCTGCAGATCAAAGAAAGGATGGAAAATGGAAAAAATTTGGCACAAGAAAATGGAAATTTATTATTTAGAACATTTTGAAGTATAATAGAATTCTTTTGAATTTGAACTTATTTTTTAATATTTATAAATCTTCGATTTTCACATAAACTTTTTATAATGTTGATTTAAAAATAGTGAATCAATTCCGTATCTTGTTAATGTTCCTGAAATATTATTTTCTATTTTTATTATTACACTCAATCGGTCACTTTTATCGATGCTATTGTTATTTCTATCTTCTGTGAGTAATGCCTCTAGCTCTGTCCATTTCCACTGTGCAGAAAAAATATGTTCAAAAGTAAGATAACCATGAATAAATCTATTTCAGGTGAATGAATCGAATGAGAACGTGATATTCTGTAAACCTGAATCTGAAGCCCTCAGTTGTGTGAACCCGGAGCTCATCTCAATCAGCTAGAAAAACTGTAAAACAACATGGTTCGAATATTCTCTATGTACCATTTCGATGGTCAAATGGTTGATGCTGTCGATGATATGTCAACTTTGACTGTCACTAACCATAACAAGTAAAAACTTTAAGTCTACCTACTCTACTTTCATGCAGTGATTACATTTAAAACATTTTTTATGATTTTCTTCTAGGTTACTCATTGCCAAAGATGATTACTCAGTCGAAGTGAGAGACCTGTTGTCAGACAAGAAAAAACCTTTATTTGTTTTTTCTACCGTAGAAAAAGTGCATAAAATATGTCACTGTGCTCATGGTATCCCTTTATTCTTTTTCCAAAAGATTTTTTAACGAAAGTTGCAGATTTTCTCAATTATTTATGTTTGCAGGAAATTATGTCGCCACTGTCGAAGGGAAGCAAGAATTTCAAAAATCTGATAGACTAATTGTTCGTATTTATACCAACTGGGAACTGGATTTTACTGGTGGTGAATCTAAAAAATCGAATCGTTTGGTAAGAGCTAGAATTGCTGGTGTAGTAACTCCCAGCAGTACTATAGCTGATGAAGATTTTTTGGATATGATAGAAATACCGATCTCTTTCACATCACCCATAATTCTCTCTGTCTGCCAGGTTTGTTTATTTTCTTCTTATTTTTCTAGTCTCTGCCGACTTATGATGGGGCTGAAGAGAAATTTTCTAAATATATGGGTATCACAAATTTTCATACTTATTTGTATATTCACAGAGCACTGGAAAATTACTCGTTACCTGTGGTCCAACCATGCATTTATTCTACCAAAAATATACTCGTTGCAACCATGGCAAAATGTCTTACTTTATGGACTTTTTACCATTTGTTGAGGTTTTTCAACTCGATTTCTTACCTATTGACGTCATAATTAGTCAGAATATCTTGGCATCTTATTCACAAGATTTTGTTTCAGTTTTCAAGATTAAAAAAAGTAAGCCATATACATATGTATTTAAATTACTCGTTAAATTATTGTTTATTATATTTTATTCACTTTTTATTTTACTTATTATTTAGTGAGTAAAAATGATTTAGAAAAATCATCCAGAGATTTTTCTACTGACTGTGATTTGTCCAGACCTACTGGAGTTACGGATTCTATTATTGGACCAAAAAGTAATAACTAGAAATTAAGATCATTAATTTACTGAAATGATTTCTGTGCTGACTTTTTCCTCCAGTTTGGAATGAATTTTATTTTATGTGTTAATTTATACTTAGTTCTTGAATTTTTTTGTATTATTTTTTTTAGATTTTCCTCCAAAACCGCTCGATATAACAGATGTATTAAAAATGGTTCGAGAGAATCAAGAAGATGAAATTGTAAAATGTATTAATCCTAGATCTCTTCCTTTAATGGTAACATTGAAAGGCATTAACGATAATATTATCTCCGTCAGAGCTAAACGATTACCATTCAAACTGTTAAAGAATAAGAGTGATTGCCAATATAAGGATGGTAAAATAAAAGATACGTTAGTGGAAACATTGTGCGATAAAGTAAGTAAAATATAAAATGAAAAATAATTTTGTATATCAGATTTTTTGTAGTACTAATAAAATTTGATTTCATTCTTACGTAGGATTTATCTTTCGTTGCTGAGAATATTCTCGCTTTACATATTCGAGATTCTGAAGAGCTTATTACAAAAGTTGCTTTGCAAGTATTGTATCAGCCTAATGCTGATGATGATGCTGGTAAATCTATTTCTTGGTTCTCACTCTTTAAAAAGTATTGTTTTTTAACTAAGTTTGATTTTTCAGATCAACAAAATAATGATCCTCTAACTCAAAATAATAATAATTTTGTTAGCATAAACATTCTTGTTTCTACGTATCAAGAAGGATATCTGTTTTATGCATCTACATCTGATTTCCAAGTTATTAACTTTACTTTCAAAAGTAACCCGTTTGTCAAATATTCAGTTTCAACACATTGCATTTTTTTTGTTCAACAGGAACTTCGTTGCGTTGCTGTTTTCAATTTCACATCTCAAGTAATTAGTTTGATGTTTGAAGTTTGTTTCCTACATGTACTTACTCAAACTGGATTGGAAACTTATAATTTACCATCTCTTCATGCCACTGTTCTTCACGAAAATACGGTAAAGACAATTTTTTAGTATTACTCATGTTGAGAAACCCATTTTCAAGAAAGTTTCTGAAAATATTGACTTGATAATATTGAATTCTACACGGAATTTTTATTTTTACTCATCTAAAATCTCTGAAAGATTTTTAATATTCCTGCCTATAATTTAAAACAATTCATGAATATTTTAATGACTGTTTTTTTCGATATTTTTCAGAACTTGGATAAATTCTCTCAGCTAATATCCATTATCGGAATGCATCCTTTCATGGGAATTGTGGATTTTATTAATTCCAAAGACCTCATTGTTATTTTGACTTCGGCCAGCGAAGGGTATTATTTTATTATACCCTGAGTGGTTTTCTCTAGGATCGTATATTTCATTATTCATCAGTTTTCGTTCATCTGGCAGGAAACGTGGCAAAGAAAGTTTACCATGGACAGTGTACTCGTTGAAAAAACCGAAACTATTTGAAATATACAAAGAAATGATCGAAAATTCGAACAGTTTCAAATCGCGTGATGATAGCACATATCAATATCTTTCCCTGGAATCATTTTTAATACTACAGATGGGTTTGAATTTGAATTTGAACGTATGCAACGATATTGACGATACTCTTGTCAGAAGTACCCATCGAATTAATTCGTTGGAATTGGCTAAAATATACTTTCGGTCTGATTTTTAGTATCGCACTCATTTTAGACTCTAATGATCTGCCTAATTATTTAAATAATATTTATATTTGTAATTACAGATCTGGGAAGGATATCGATGTGCAAATTGGTTCTTCGGTGATTTTGGCTGCCAAAATTGATCTTATTGACTTTATTCGGTCTCTCGAACTCGAGGTATGGTTTTTTTTCCACTAGGACTTCTGATTGAGTTATTATAATTTTTTTACTTAAGGTTTCTTAATGACTTTTTTTTTTCCTGCAGCACTGTGATGTTTCAAATGGTAAAATATATTTAATGAAAAAATGGATTGAACTGGAAAATGATTTGTCTGAGGACCAAGTCGAATGGCTCATCAAAACGTTAGAAGAGAGCAATGACATCGTTCAATTATCATCTTTAATACTGTCAAACAAAACTATCTGTAGCACTTCTGGTCGCAAAGCGATTCCTTGCTTGAAAACATATGTTGCATCAAAGTTAGACTTGAAATTTTAACTGAACATTCTGCGTATTTTAATGCAAAATTCTAATATTCAACGTATTTTTTCAGAAAAGAAAGTCCCGACGTGCAAGTAATTTATGTTCTTGCAATTCTGTATATGCAGGAGTGCTTACAAAATGAAGCAGTCAAAATTCTGTCATATGTCAGTGTCGGTGATCTAACATATCGTAAATCGTTTGTCAATGTAGTGTTGAAATATTGGAGGTTCTTATTTGATGAGGTAGGTTGTGAATATTCGTATTAAGTTTATGAGTTGTGTACTGACAGTTCTTAATTGTATTTTATTAATTATGCATTTTATAAGAATTAAAGGAGGGATGGCTGCAGGTCTTTGAAAATTATTTTTAAATTAAAAGTTTGGCCGTTAGAGCAAACATTTTCTAAATAATTTTGCTAAAATTTGTTTTGAAAAAAAAAATACGCGAATTAAAAAAATGTGTTTTACATTTTGAGAAAGCTTTGAAAATTATGTGTTTAATTAAATTTAATGGCATATTTGGCTCTCGCATCATTTACGTAAAATATTAGAGCTTAGAAGGCATATCTTGCTTTGTAAATATTGTGAGAAAAATCGAAAAACGAAAAAGATGAATGAAGTTACTTTGAAAATTGACAAAAAAAAAGTTTGCAAACATTGACTTATCCCGCATGATATAAAATTAATGGTAAAATAGAAAATGGTTCTAAATTAAAATAATATACCAGCTTGGAAGCTTCTGAAGAAGTTGGTTTACTTTTCAGTTCTCATTAGCCCCCTCCCCCCGTCCCTCCATTAATTCAAGAAACTAATTTATCTACTGGTTCGGGTCAGCAGTAAATTTACTTTTTACTACTTAGTATTTTTATTTATTTATTTTTTCAAATCTTCTTTACAGATTTGTAGTAATGGAAAAGACAAAGTCGTTCTCTCAGATCTTTCATCTTTACTTTGTGAAAATCTACCAACCGAAATGGGCGAGATACTGGGTGAATTGGTTCTGAAAGAAAATGCTTTCGATGTTTCTCATGTCGTTCAAGTAAATCTTACACTTTTCCTGAAGTCAATAATTTACGTTTATTTTAAAAATAAAATTCAAACTATGAGGATTTATTTCCTTTCCAGATGTTAATGATGCAGTTTCCTTGTCACGTTTCGGTACAAAAGAGTACGTATATTTTACAAACTGCTTTGGAAAAAGTTTTCTCAAGTGATTTCCACTCAGACTATAATGATCACAACATTAAAAATTGTTTGAAGGTATTTTTTTATTTATTTATTACATTTTCATTTTTTTTTTCCTCGAAAATTTCATTCTATGGAAAAGCTTCAAGTTATATTGCTTATCGTCTAGGTTTTAGATTAAAATTTTTATTATTGTTTCCCTCGCAGATACTAGCTAGATCTTATTTAAGCGAATTAGCAAAAGAAAATGTAGTTGTGCATGACGTATCAGTAAACGATTTTAGATCGACATTTGTTGAGAAATTACCATCCTACGTTGATTACTTGCCTACCATTAGTAACGTAAATTGTGCTACTTTAAGAAGATTTCAGGTTAATTTTATTTCACAATTTTGCGAAAGATTTAATCGAAATTGCATTATTTTCAATGTACGTTTGTCTTTGTTTTTACAGGAACTCATCTGGAGCCAAAAACTGGATGACGAATCAGTGAAAGAAATTAGTAATTCTATATCAAATGTAAACTTGAAATTGAATTTGATGGCCATGTTAAATGATCCCGAATTTGCCGTAGATCTAATAGATCATAACTGTTTTGATGCGATATTGCCCTATGCCAGAGTACGTATTATTAATATTGAATACCAAAGTCAACTAGGCACTTGATAATTTTTATGTTTCAATTGTTTCACTATTGCTTTTTTGTTCGCAGAGTTCATTTAATAGTGTTAAGAAATGGCGAGATTTCATCAGTTTTATCCAACAGAAGATATGTGAACAAAATGAGCGCCGAGAGGATCCAAGCCGATGCGAACATTTACTTAAAGGTAGATTTTTTATCACATCCTCAGTAACTTTTATGAAATTCTATAAGATATCACTTTTTCATAGATCATCATTAACAACCCCTCTAAATAATTGAAAAGTACATTGAACTCTATTCAGCATCTCTTCTCGTTATCTCATCTAGAATAACCTGCTGTGTATTGAATCTGTAGATATGTGGACAGAATTATTACAGATAAATTATTAGGACTTACGAGTTATTTTGAGAGAATGACTACCATTAAAACACTGCTACGTGTTTTTATTTTGTGTTGAAACTAATTTTTTGTTTTGCTGGGTACTGTTAACACCATGATTTGGTAGCTCGTAATTACTTGAATTCTATTCTATGTATGACACTAAAAATTATCAGTAATAATTTGTAACTCAAAAGTAATATTTTTCAACTTTTTTTTAATAGATATTTTAAATCACCTGGCACTGAACCTGACTCCCTCTCAGTTGAATGCAGTTTTAGAATCCACCATTTCTAAAGATGACGATTTATATTGGCATTCGATGATTAGAGCCCAACAAATTTCCTACGCTAATGAAGTGAAAGAAATGATTTTGAATACTAGTCAGCAGCTGTTACAGTCAAATGCTATCAACTAGATTTTTATAACTTCTTGCTTATATTTTTTTCCATGTGAAATCAGAACTAGTCCTTTTGCACCTATTTATTAAAGTTTTTTATTTTTGCTGTTCAATTACAATCGCGGATTTTTCATAACTGATTGAAATTTTTCATTTCAAATTTATTCATAGAAGTTAAAAACTTTATTGTACTTGCCAAAAATGGTCTTTAAAAAACGGTCACAGTGAAAAGAAATTTCAGAGTGAAGGACAAAATTGACTTTCACTCATTTTCGCTATGAAAACAATAATCATAATTCTGGAGTGCTTCGTTGATCAATTATAAATAATAAAGATGATTCGGGTTAAAGCAAAACTAAATACTGCGCCTAATAATTAATTTTTTATACCTAAAATTGAAACACAAAATTTCAACTGTCCCAAAAAGTAATTTTATTAAAACAAAAAGGAAAAAAAAAACAGGACAAAATAATTAAAGATTAAGTTAACATCAGTTTAATAAAGAAAATATTTAAACCATCTTGAAGAGGGAAAAAAAAATGTTCGAATTTGATTTTAAGCTTCTACTGAATTAAATTTAAAAGATAATTGACCTCATAAAAGTCAGAAACAGTAATAAGTAGTTATCTCTAGAACAACATAATCTCAATATAGTAAACTGGTTTAAATGCATGAAACCCTCTTTCATTAACATTTCATCAACTAAACTGATTTGGAAAACCATCTTCCGAATAAGATCAAAATGTTAACTCACTTTCAACATTATTTTTATAACTGAAAGAAAATATTAGTCTTAAACTGAAAAAGTTGACCACTAACGTAACGAGGTATCTAGTCTCTGCTCATGCTCTTTAGCATCCAACTTATATAAAAATGACGACTAGTTCTAAGAAGTTATGGAATAAGAAAGCCACCTTAACGTCCCACAAAACAAATTGAAGATAAAAATCACAATAATAAAGTAAATAAATAGCTTATGTTATTGTCGTATAAAATAAAGGTAACTCTAATAGGTCTCGAATACACCAAAAAATATGTTTTTGAAAGCACATCTTAATAAGAAGATTAATCATTTGACTTCAGTCGTAAATCAAGTTGAATAAACATAAGAGGTTTGCAAAAACAAACTTTTCTTGGACTTACAATTCAAGATTCATAAAAAATTCTGATGTTAAACTGGAAATTCGAAAAATTGTGATACTAAAGCAACAAACGTAAACTTAATTGTACGTATAGACACAGAAATAAGTCAACACTAATAACTAATCAAGTAGTAGTATTATAAACCACTACCTCGGCCAGTTTTGTCACCTAATACATAACTATAATAAAATCCAGTTATTTGTTCCAGCAGAATAAACGTAAGCACTGTATGAGGACCTATTCTCGCGTAGTAGGGAGTAAACCCTTTCCAAAGAGATAAAACACCTTCGTTTTTGATAACCTTCTTCATAACGTCGATCGCTCCTTTGTGTTCAGGTTTACCATCAATTATTTTCATATTCTGAATCCTGGTAAATATAGAAAAAGTTGAATTTAATTTTACTATAAATAACAAGAAATCATTATTCAATAAAGCGATTTAAAAAAAAGTAAAACAATTTGAAGAAGTTCCAAAAGAAAATATAAAGGTAATTTTCTAGCTTGAGTTACTAAAACCAAAAAAAAAAAAGATTTAACTTGATGAATCTCTCAACTAATAAATTCAATTTTTTTTCCGTTTTAAAACCTCTCAAGTCATTTAAAATGCGACGAACGAAACTGAAAAAAAAGTTTGTTAGAATATTATTTTCAAACATCTAAGACAGTCGAGTGAACAACTTAATCTTATTTTTACACACCAAAAAAAAAAATCATCAACTTATTTACCTCGTTTTAGTGATATCGACAGGCATTGAAGCCGCGGTGGTAATTAAACCAGAAATCATACTGCTGGTGAAGTGGCAGGTTATGTTATCACGAAAATAACCTAGAATAATCCAAATCTACTCAACAAATATTCTTTCGATAATATTCAAATTATTACATTGAAAAAATCGAGAACAAACCGGTTTCTAAAAGAATTTCTTTGGTCTGAGAATACGATGCCAACTGAGCTCCATTTACAACCATGGAGCGACTCATAGTCGGTATGGCACCTCTCCATAAGTTGGATACACCTTCCTGCCGACTAATTTTCATTATGGCATCGAATACACTTTTGTAATTACGTCGTTCTGCAGGTGGTAATTGTCCATCAGCTGTCATTCTAACCAACGCAACTTCAGCAGGAGTTCCAACAAATGCACCAAACATACCGGAAATCATACCCAAACAAGCCTTTACCAAAAAGTTAGGAGCTTTATTGTCGTTTCTGAAAATTAATTATACAAAAAAATTCAGTTTAAGGAGAAACAAATTAAATTTACAAATGTTATTGAAAATATCATGCTTTTTCATACACTCTAACTCCATTATAGATCATAATTACACACATTTTTGAAACGGAATAACTTGGGGTCAACACTAAAGAGTTCTACAATAAATTGAAATTTTTTTGTCGAAATGAAATGAAAAATAATGAAACATTTTCAAGTACAAAAACAATATTTTTACGAATTACTGATTTCAATTTAATGGTTAGTAATGGTTAGAAATTTCTTTTTTCAATATTGGATTATTAATGCAATAGAAAATTAAAATACTCCAAACAATTAGAAGGTTTCTGTGGGTCTCTCTAGAATGCAAAGAAAAATTTAATCGATCGTACCATAATTTTGATCAAAATGTAATTTCTCTTCGTCAAAAATGAGCCCCTTATCAGATGAAAATTTCTTCAGCATAGATGATTCTTCAAATGAATGATTATAAAAACACTTATTTTGGTTTTTATAGCTACCTTTGATGCTGTAATGAATTCACGAATTCATGCCATGCCTATCTTAAACCAAAAACAAAACTTCTCAGCATGGAAAATTTTCAAAAAATAATTAAAGAACATACGGTTGAAGAACACGAACGTCTGATAAATTTTAAAACATATTTATTGACTGAACCTCTAGATAGACTCCTGATGAAATGAGAAACAAAGAAATATCTTTAGGATAATGCATATTGATCCTCTAAAAAAAAAAATACTGAAAAATTCAAATTTATTTCTTTCATTTCTGAGATAAATTCAGCCATCACTGACGTATTTGATTCTTCTGTAACGATTTGATGTTAATTTTTACGAAAGGTTGCAAAAGCCATATTTTTTAGAATTTTTCAGCTTAGTAACCTTGTATTTAAAATTCATTTTCCCAGTTACTAGTATATGCCGATAATTTCTGAAGTTTTATTTTACATAAAGGTTTTCATGTATCATTATTTTAACCTTACCCACTGATATAATATCCCAGTAGCCATGTGTATATTCCTAATCTAGTCGTTGTGTAGGTGGCTTGTCGAAGCAGTCCAGCAGATAAACCCGTATATAGGCCAAGAATTCCTTCATTTTTGATAACTGATCGGACTAGATGAAAACTAGTTTTATGTGATTTGTTTCCGACACCAGTCAACTGCATTCGGTTTTTTATCAAATCCAATGGCTGTACAACACAAGTAGCACCCATCCTGAAAGAAGAAATTGGTCCGTTTGAAAAATCAAAGCCAGCCAAAAGTCTCACAACTTTCTGACAGATTGAAGTGAAGTAAAGTAAGAAAGATACTCACCCTGATAATCCACCGAAAGCGAATTTAAGATAATTGGGAATCTGAGGCGAAGTATCACTCATGATTATTTGATACTTAACAGACAAGCAGAAAATCTAAGAGAAAATTCGGTTGAAATAAATTTTCTATAACTACGATTCTAAGGTCATCTCGTGTTCATTTGAAGCTTTTCAGTGGCTCTCCATGAAATCCAGGGTCGAATTGCATCAATCAATTTTCAATATTCTGAAACAAACAGGAAGGTGGAATTAGATCGATGAAGCTTTAAGTGATGGACGAATTTAAAATAAGACTGAAAGAAATTACCAGAACACAAATATTTTGATAAAGAGTTGAACGAAATTTCCACACAACCTTCACAAGAATACCCGAAGTAAACTGAAGTGATTATTGTAGAAACAAGAATGAAGAAGGAAAGGGAGAACAGAAAAAGAAACAACATGCATAAATTTTTTGTTCGTTCCGTTCCAACTTCCAACGTTCAATTTTGCAGTTTGAGTTTGCTATTTTGCTGGTGTCATGGAAGCGGTGAGGGGAAGAGGTAATGTATACAACTTGAAGTTGTAAGGGTGGGAAGGGGGCTGGAGAGCAAGAATCTGCAAGAATCTGAACTCGTACCGTCGCGTCGAACGCTTGTCGTACATACCACATTTCAGGCTGTGACTGCTGAGAAATATTTTTATTCAACCAAATGCAGACAATAACGAACTAAACTAGAGTCATTGTACGAGATAAGATAATTGACAAGTCATAAATTATTGTTCTCTTCGACTCATTCGAGTCTCAAAACTAAAAGCATATCGTTAAAAAAATGTCCCGTAAACCATTTCTAGGGAAGGGAACCTTGAAGGAACTCGTTTCTTTGGATGAAACGTAGGAGAGAGGCGTTTTGGCACAATTTTTTTTCAGCTTATACTAACATTACCTGTACAGTATGAAATGAAATAAGTTGCTTTGAAAATTTAGATTCAATAAATAATTCTCAAGATAATTCTGTCTTCAAGTCTGCGAATGAGATTCATTTCTATCATCTTATTTATATGATCTCATTGAAATTCAGTATTTAATTTATGATGGCTTTTAAAAAATAGGGTCGGGATGTATTATCTGAGAAAATGAAACATTCTATCGCAATTACTATAAGGTTTGATAGAATTCGAAAAGAAATCAATAAATTTTTACTATTTTTTTCATATAATTATGAAATTATAGCACAGAAGGTTTAGAAACAACTTTATAAATATTGCGTAAATAACTGTATCATTATTTTCAGGAATGAAAGTACACTCAAATAAGTTGAATAAAAATTTCCTGGGGAAAATAATGCCTTATCTTCTACTCCTTCACAGGGGTCACGGCATTAATGCAGACAAAAATTAATTGATCAATAACTTGTATACGAAAATACTGAACCAATATTAATAAAAGTTTCCTATAATTAATCAGAAATATTTAACGAGTTCAAGTTCTTATAATTCAGAATACAGGAACTATATTAGCATCTTTAAAAAAATATATTAAACGAAAGATTATTTTAACCGCAAGATTTTTTTGTAAACAAAAGAGAGTGAAATAAAAAACGGTTGCCGACAAGTACGAATAAATCGAAGAACATAGAATTCTGAATACATCATTTTCAATAATTCATTTGTTCACTTAAATGTTTATTCATCCAATCGCGGATAATGGGTTGATTCGACATGAGATCCACAACGTGATTAACGTGATAACACAAGGATTCAATTTGTTTGTCCCACGTGGGAAGAACATCTCGAGCTGTAACAAACATGAAAAATTTATTTTCATCGATATTGTATTTGTAAGAAGAAGAAACGGGAAAGGTTGAAAAGTGTGAAATTTTGGATTGTTGCAGGATTGCCAATTCAATTATCTAATTAATTTTCCCATTGAAGCGAACTAACAAAAAAACAAGAATCAAATTGGTTTGTATAAGTAGAGCTTAATTAATGGACAGGAAGAATCGGAAACAAAAACTTACTTTCAAAATGGACGATGGCTAAAATCTGATCAATAAAGCCATTCATACGGCCTTCAGTAATCATCTGACTAGCAATTTTTTCAGCTTTACTGGGAGATATTTCTAAGAGAGCACCTAACTCGTTGAAAGTTACATTATTGTACAATTTACTGGCAGACAGCAAATTATGTTCGATCACAGCTCTCTCTAAAATTGTCGACCCTAAAATATAATTATTATTAGTAAAATTCAACGAAAGAATAATCCGACTATCTTTTTTCCTACTCAAAAATAACATTACCATCTTCAGTGCGAGCTTTTTGATGGGGTAACAGCATCGAGGCAAATTCTTCCAACTCTGAGCGACGGATGATTCGGTCTAAATACATTTTTTCAAGTATGGAAAATGCAGGTAATTGTTGGCAACGCTCGTCTTTAAATAAAGTGGCCAACATTCTACTTCTCTGTTGACCTATAAAAAGAAAATTCACCCATCAGAGATGATAAAATCTATTTTGACTCGAGAAATTTTAGTATTTACCTGCAGAAGCTAAAATTGTACAAATCAGGGCATTACGAAGTGCTGTCATTCTCTCGTCTTCGTGAATAATGGTTCGATAAGACAATTCGTTGTAACGTTGAGCAGCTTCTATAAACTTTCGACGATAATCCAACACTCTGGCATAAGATGCTTTATAATAAATTTGCAACTGTTCATCGTCCGAATCGGCCTGAAATATATTCACGATAAATAAAATGAAACGAACCAGTAGCTAATTAGTCTTCATACGTTACCTGCAAATGAGAAGCTCTATTTATGAAGGATTCAGCTTGTACAGGGTCATCATCTTCAAGGTAAAGACGAGCTATTTTCATGTAAGTGTCCAGTTTATAATTCACAGTATACTGTCTGCAATAATACTAAACGTTAACTAAATTCTGTTAAGTATCGAGCAGTAAAATAGAAAATAGCGTACTTTTGTCCTGTTTCTAATGGAATGCCAACGAGAACGTTAGCTGCTTCCCTCCAATTTTGTTCTCGTTCATAAATGGAAGACAAATGTTGTCGAATAGCTGCCACTTGTTCCTCGAATGATATTACCCTTGGCTGAACCTGATAAATGAACAAATAAAATTAGGTGAAAATAATACAATTAAATGTACCAACATTTGGAATGGTCAACCGAAAAAACACATACTTTGTCTAGAGTAAAATGTGAAATCACTTTGGATAAATCATCCGGTAATGTCGTGAGATGGTTGGTGATATCGGTTAACACTTGACGGGAGATAACTAAGCTAACGCTTTCATTGACAACTGAAAATAAAATTAATACTGAATTATTTAACAAGAAAAAACGAACAAGTGACTGTTAGATTTACTAGTTCAATATGCAGGTATTTTTTCAATTCGTAACATAAATTTTTAAGGAAATCTCTCACAAAATACTTCAATGAATCATAACAAGTAACTACAGATAACAATAAGAACATGTAATACAATGAAAATGACTTACTAGCTTCAATGAATACTTTCAAAGCTTCTGTAATATCCGGCACTGAGAGCTGCAAAATACTTTCCAACATTGATCGATACCTACGAAGAGATTAAAGAAGCAATTATTGCTACTTGATAAAAGTATGATGAAATTGATTGGTTGAATTTAAAAAACAACGTAATTTATTTTTTCCCCATAATTTCTGAACACGAATTAACAAATTAAAACTAATAGGGTTTGAACTGAAGCTTGAGTTATTATATTCTAGGATGATTCAAAAATACTTTCAACTAATTTCTCAATAATCAAGCGTAATTCAGACTTACTTCTCAACTTGATCCCTATGGGTACCGGTGTAATTAGATAACTGCGATACGAGCTGACGTACATTAGCAACAGAAGCTGCCATTGTGATAGATGGAAGCACAGTACCTGAAAATTCAGAAATAAATACAATGTGAACAAAACAAATGAATAATTTGACTGAATAAGGTATGCAGCTAACTCACCAAAATTACTCTTGAGTTAGGAAGAGAAGTTGATATCAGGAAATGATTCTAATCAGTTGTATTTCACATTCACGAGTATTCTCTACACTACACCTTCCTAACGGCTGAAGCAGCTTCCATTCAATAATTGAAGACTTTCACGATACACTCAACGAATAGCATTTTCATAAAACTTTACGAAATTACTCTATAACCAAAATGCACTTCCAATTCAATTCAAAAGAAAAAATTTTAATCGAAATTTCGAAATCGAAGACGAAGAATTTTTTCAAGCTGCTTCTTTTCTTTTCCTTGCTTTTTTTTTTCTTTCATTGAAAACATGTTCGCAACACAAATTTCCCGATCAGACTGTGAATCACGAGGACGAGATTGATGTTGCGAACTTGTTGCGAACATATTTCCAGCATCACAGAGAAATTTCTCCAATTTTTTAAAGTAATTGAAAGAAAAGACAATCTTCTAGTAACGCACTCTTTTTGTATTGATCAAAACTAAACTATACTATAAAAATAAAAAATTGTCTGTGGCCTAAGAGGGCCGCGGGGATCCGGATGGCACATGCTATTTTTTTTTGTGATAAGATTTAGAATGGAAAATATGAAAAAAAATTGAAAATTTTGAATTTTCTCCTTAATTTAATTAATCAATTATTTTAATTAATCGTGAATTTGTGATCTGCGTTCTTCATTGTTTGCTTGAGAAAAATGGTGCGTTTTGCTCGAGCCATCGGCTCTAAATCATCCAACAAACGAGTTCCTGAAGATGCCACTCCGTGGACACAGCTGACTAATTCGACTTCACACCAGGAAACTCGCCGAAAAATTTTGTGGAAAAAGCAGGAATCGTCTATTGATTCTGCTGACTCTTCGCCAGTTGAGGAACCTGTTGAGGTAAAGTCAAAAAAGGAGTTTAAGCGTCGAAAACCTCTAACAGATATTCCACCTATCATAAAAGACGGTCAAGAAATCGGTATTGCCAGATTCGATGGATTTCCTGTGCGAAAACAGGATGCTGAAAGGCTTAAGGAGTTGAGGAAAAAATTACTCAAATCCAATATTTCTCGTGCTGAAATATATAAAACGCTGAAATTGGAGAGAAGAAGAGCTGAAAAAGCTCTCGCTCGTGAGAAAAAAAAACTTTGTTTCCACTGTAGAAACTCTGGCCATGTTCTCTCGGAATGTCCAGAACTCGATAAAAATGACGAGCAGTTACCAGAATCGGGAATCTGTTTCAAATGTGGATCTACCGAACACCAACACACTCAGTGCAAAGCAGTGCGAGGAGATTCTTACAAATATGCTTCGTGTTTCATCTGTAAAGAAGTGGGTCACATTTCAAAACAGTGCCCTGACAATCCCAGAGGTTTGTATCCGGATGGTGGTGGTTGCAGAACTTGTGGAGATGTTACTCATCTCAAAAAGGATTGTCCGAAACATCAAAAACATAAGAAAGAAGAATTCGAGGTAACTGCCAGTCTAATGAATAATGAAGCTTTGGATGCCCTCGACGAAGAATTAACTCCGAAAGAAAAAGTTTCTCCTCCACCTCGAAAGAAAAAAAAAGTTGTACGAATGTAATCTTTTTTTGAATAACTATCTGGAAATTTCATTAATAAATGTTGTCTTTAAATCGTTAATATTTATTGTAGGTGGCAGAAAAGATTGAAAATTTTCAATATCATTTTTTATTCCGGTCTGAACCATGAAAATTTTCTATCTAAGAGGAAAAAATGCAATAAGAATAAACTTTTATTTAGTATAGTATTCCAAACGTTTTATATTAGCTATTGATATTATTTCTGATATCACAGATGGTGAAAATAATTTTTTAAATAGGTAAAACAGTATATAAAATAATATACAATGGTAATAAAATAACAATTCATAAATAATAATTTGAACATAGACGAAACAATAGAAATTGACGTTTCAGTCAACAAGCGATATTAAAATGAATCAATTTGGCATATTTACTTTCCCAAATCAACTGAGTTTGATTAAGAGGCGAATGGATTTAAACTTCTATCGTAATCATCATCTTCAGAGTCTGGCACCTCATCGGAAAATGGATTTTTATCATCGTCGTACTCTTCAAATGGATTTGCACCGACGATATTATTAGATTTATTCTGAATAACACTTGTTAAACTCTCTTCAGTCATCACATTCACCGGTGATACTCTCGCACGAGAGATATGTGCTTCTAATGAAGAGCTGCCAAAGTCATCCATATTTCTGATTTCATCTAAAAATTATAAAAAAACATGAATTGTTAAATTCTTTTGGCAGAAAAATAAAATTCAAACGCGATCAATTAAACATACTTCGAATTTTCATTGAATTTATCGCAGGCGCGGCTGTTTTCTTATAGTCTTTCGCCAGATTTACCATTATTTTAGGTTTCAAGGGAGGTTGTTCAAATTCTGCAAAGTAGAAAAATGAAGCAAATTTAAATTCCAGGTGTAAATAAGAATCTATTTTTTAATTGAGTTGATTCAGACAATCTGAAACAACAGATATTTAGTTTCGATATTAATTCTGTTCATCTCGTCTTTTATTCAGTTCTTCATCTTTGGGTCGTCGAATTTATTATCTACTTGCAACTTTGTGAGGAATATATTTTTAAAAAGTTAATTAATTATATAAAATGAAAAGAATGAAATGGCAGAAAATTTTCACTCCAAGTATCTACGTAAAAAAAGGATATTGAAAAAAGTTGACAAATCCAAAAAAAAAAATTATTTCTCATCACAGTGAACAGCTCTACAAATTGCTAAATTAAATTTTCATGTGGAAATAAAATGGAAAACTACCGAATAAACTTTCAATTTTTTTACCAAGACTTGAACATTTCTGATTTTGAAACAACAGGAAAGTACGTGACATAAGTACTGATTAAGTATTTATGTCACCGATTTAGTTCTTAAGGCACTTTAAATTTAGAAAGGTTTTGCAAAAATTAAAACTTCACTGAAATATCTTACTGAAAATATTGCGTCCAAAGTAATCAGCAATCAATGAAAAACTATCTTGTGTTTTTTCCAAGCCACTATGGAATGATTCGTGTATATCGTTAATATTTTTCTCCTGTGAATCAAGAACACCTGATATTTTTTTGTTGTCAGGTAAACACGACGGACACTGATTTTCTTCGCTAAAGCTTTGGTAACAACTAAAAGAAAAAATTTCAGTTCATGAAGTTAAATAATAAAAATAAGAAAGTGATCATACCCTCAACGAAAACTTACTATTCGTGAAACGAATGCTTGCACATAAAATACACGGTTGGCAAATCTAGTGGATCTCTGCATGCATTGCAGTTAGCACCTTGGAACAGAATAGGACTGCCAAAAAATATGACGGTTCGTCAATAATTGCCATAAATAAAGATACCCACGATGATTAATTGTATAACACTCACCCATGCTTGACTTTATGGAGATGTTCTCGCATTAATTTCGTTTCATTTTTGTGCTTCTCGATCAAACGTTTCTCCGAGTCGATGACTTTCGATTCTTCCTCTAAAACTTTAATTAAATAATCGCTTATGTCATCCACTTTCAATGTTTTGGACCGCGAAACGATTTCAACAACTTGAAGAGGTGAAAGTAATTTTTCTTTTGCTGTTGAAAAATTATGAATACGAAAAATTAAACTAAAATCTTAAGACCATATTACGAGTATTAAGAAAATATTTTTAAAAATATATACCTATAACAGTTAGTATTTCACGTAAAATATTCGACGGGAAAGCAGGATCAGAAGAAGCAGCCCACAAGGCTTTAATCCATAAAGATGGTTCCAGGTAACCAAATCTACGACAACAGGCAATGACGTCTTGATAGTTCCCACAGCTCAGTTGATATCGTAAAATTTGTTTATACCTGTGAAAAACAAAGTAAAATTAGTATTTTCAATGTGAAATATGTCCAAAATTGAATAAAATTAGTATTCCTCGCAGGGATGGGCGCTTACAATTTATTTTCTTCTAATAAATGAAGCAGTCCTGGTTTGAAATTCCGCGCGGAGCATAAAATTAGTGCTTGATTTTTATCGTAACAAATTTCAGTCGACTGTAAAGTATTCATTATTTTTTGCTCATACTGTAAACTAACAGTGATATCCTTGGATTCGTGCCAAAGCTGAAGATAATGTTCAATAAGAGTGTTATACACTGATGTATTCCACTTATGAGAAAACTGTAAAACATTGTACAAATAAATTCGGCTGCAAACTGAAGTGTGTATAAAAAATTATTTCAATCGCGGTACCTCTGTTAAATACTCTAAAAATTCGACCATTTTTGCGGAGTTATTCAAAAGAAGATGAAAGAAATCTCGAGGGTCAGCTTGATGGCCATCTTTGTCGTTGTCCTACAAAATCAAAACAAAAAATACTATTTACTGAAAAGATTTTGGCGAAGAAATAAGGAAGAAAAATGCTTACTTGGTCTACCAATAATTTATCACACGGTTGATAGTTGGTACAAAGTTTCTTTAAAAAATTCGTGAATTCATCTGGAATGTTTTGTACGAATATATCACCAAATTTCATGACCATGTCGTACGCCTAAAATCATAATCATCAATTTAGACCTGTGTATCTACGAGATAACGAAAGAAGCTGTTTTGTTTAGGAGTGAAAATTACAATACATGATGAGAATAAAAATACCATCGCTAGTTTTTGCAACAGATATTCCAAAATTAAAAAGTAATAATTTAAATTTTGTACATAATTTGAAAAATTTCCATAGAATGGAGAATCGAAATACTCTCTGGATTACCACGCTATTTTCTCATTCAAATATTAATATCCTACCAGAGCTTTCCAAATGCAGTTTTACTTCTACTAAAATTATTTTTTTCCAACTTGTTTGCTTTCTTTCGTACAAAATTCTCTACTGCCCTAATGGTTAAGTAGACATTAGAAATTTCTTAGAACATATTAAGGGAACAATTTCTTACCTCAGTAAATTCAAGTTTTCCCAAATGTTGTAAGGCGAACAAATATTCTTTTTTGTCTTCCAATAATATTTTTATGTACCATAAATGCAAATTATGCTTTTCTGCTAGTATCAAAGCATCATCACTAGACGATTTTCGACAAACATTGATGGCCACGTTCAGATCGAAATCAATATCTCGATTTTTGTTCTGACAGAGGAAAAAAATCAATTTCAGTTGGAAAATTATTTTTACAAAATTATTACATACTTCAAAATAGAGAACTAACTTACCAGAATGAAATCTTTCAATTTTTGGAACTGATTTAATTTAATGTAACAATTCAGTAAAAGTGTAGTGTGATCACCAGTGGCAACACCTTTTTCATGCAATGCAGATAAATATTTTATCAGACTATCAATATACTGAGCATCTAAAAACTAATATTCAAAATGAAAATTAATTAAATTCGAATAGAACTCGAAATGGTAAATTTATATTAGTGATGGTCTCTCATGTAAGATACAATCTAACCTTTCGAATCACATAAGATGGTTCCAGTTTACCGATTGTTTTGATATACTGATCTATAGCCTCACTGTGATCGCCTTTGGCATACAGATGATCACCATATTGACGAAAAATATCGATTAAACTGTCAGAATCGTACTGCTGATTTTTGGCAATCCTGAATAAAAAAACAAAAATGATTAAACTTCAATGGTGCAAGAGAATTGAAAATATTTTTTATCTAACCTGATAGATATATGGTATAAATTTTTCTTAAACAAAACATTCAGTTTAGATTGCAAGTCTTTTTCTCGAAAATTGTGTAAATTACGATCTTTGGTGAGAATATAGAACGATCCCCATTCAGGTAAGACAGCAATCACGTCATTGATTACTGTAGAGAATACGATGAATTTATTTTGTATATCGAGAACGGTGATAATATTTGATTCATTTTCTCCGCTCCTACTAGCTCTCTCCTCTCTAAAAACAAAATTAAAATGAACAACTTGAAATAAAAAATTTGTAAATTATTTAAAAAAATTAATATTCTTGAAAATACTGACGTGTCAGTTGGTAAGACGGTAACTAGAGAATCTGAAGTTTTGTCGCGAGAAACAATAATCAGGTAAGATCGAAACCATTGCAAGCAAATTTTTCGACCTTCAACAGCGTAGCATGGACCTCTACCATCGGTGGAGTAACAGTAAATGGCCTGAAAGAGTTAAAAAGTGTGATGTGAATTTTTATCTGAGAACTAAAAACTATTCCTAAACCAACAATCAATAAGAGAACAAAAGTGACAGCACACAAACAAATGATTAATTATGCAAATTTGATAGTTGCTCCCAGAGAATTAATTGGTTTCTCTTTTCTTTTACCTGGACTACAAAGTCAAATTTCCAATAGCCCACTAATCAGGAATTTTAACTTTTTCATATTTGAAGCTATTAGTTCATCAAAAAAATCAAAGTCATCACATATTTTACGAACTTACATCTTCTCTAGCAACCATAAATGGGCAATCCAAAACCGAATCAGCAAGAACTGAACAGCCAATATCGCAGCCAGACGTATCCAGGGAAATCTAATGATAAAATAAGTTGAAAATCCAATAAAGACAAATTCTTCGCTTTATTATCAAGTAGCAAAGTGAATTTTCAAACGTAGATGACTTTCTTACTTCGAATTCTTTATTTTTCACAGTCACATTATATTGAAGAATGGAATCAGTAGTTGCCACAAATAAATAGGAATATTGACCACTAGTTTTGAATGCGAGGCCAGTCACCGGGTCGCTTTGACTACGCAGAAGAGTTTCTTTTAGAACTCTGTCTTTCGTTATCTTGCCTAGAAAAACAATATTATTTGAAATTTACATAAACAGATAAAGAAATAGATTCGTGTGAATCGAACCAACCTCTATACAATATAATAGCTCCATTAGCAAATCCTACAGCCATCAAATTCGAGGAATCGGAAATAGCGAGAGAAGAGGCAGGAATAACTTGATTAGCAGGAGATGTTGACAACGTCCTCAATGAAATTGGATTACCCTGACGATCACGTTTTTCCAGATCCCATATTTTTATCAACGGACTATCTCCACTGACATCTTCCTAGAGAGTCAAAGTGAGAGAGAAAACTTGAAATGGATATAATCTGCACAAACGACCGAACGAAGATGGCATATTTCTCACCCCAATAGCAACCAGCACTGGAAGCGACTTCAACTGCTCGACCAGCGACACAGTTATCAAGTAACCTTGAAATGTAGTTACATTAAAATTACGATTAACTAAATGAATAACTCCTTCGCTATCGCAAATTACGATAGTTCCATGACCACAGCTGGTAGCAGTTATATTTGTGCCCTGGAAAATCGAGGGAAAGTCAGTAAATAATGTTATAGAAAGTGATTATTCAGAAATAGCATATTCTACTTACACCAAGAGCTGTACTTATACTTCCAGAATCGACGTTATTTTTCAAATCGAAAAAATTGAACCTTCTCCACTGAAAAAATTCCAACACATGCCAAAATTTAATTCTGTTGAATAAGCTTCTACTTAAAAGAAATACTATTTTTTCCTTAGATAAGTTGAAAAATAGGGAAGTAATCGAATTTTTCAGGGAAACACAAAAGTAACTAATTTGAATCGTGAACTTACCTCCAAGAATGACATGTTGATTCGAGTTCTATGATTCAGATCTACATAGAAACTGGCGAATATTTTCGATAACGATACATCTGAAATCAATACATCAACTGAAGAGTGAAGAATGAAGAAGCAAAATGTCAGATAAAATAGTGAAATACTTTCTTTCCTAGTAAATTATGTCAATAAAAATTACATCCATCATAAAACTTGCCAGTGCCCAGTTGCTATAAAATCAAAATCAATTTTATCAAAGGAACTTCAGCCAGCCACTACTCCCCCCCCCCCATCGTTAATTTCAATAATCTGATTTTGATAAGGAAAAATTGAAATTGGAATTGGAAATTACAAGTAAAACAGAGTACAATACGGAGTACGAGCACTGTGCGCTATTTTGAGGGAGATTTCTTTCCTTTTTCTGCCTCAACTTTGGACATATTCTCAAATTCTTTTCTCGTTCGGTAATTTTCAACCGATCTGTCAACTTTGTGTCTATTTGTTCTTCTGTCCAGATTGAATAACCATGGCTTTCGACTTCAAAAACGAAGCTGAAGTAAAAGGTTACTTGAATAACATTGGAATCGAGTACAGATTTGGTTGTTATAGCGAAAAAAATCCTGAGGGTAACTTGTCTGTTTTCATTATCAATTATATTATGAAATATTCTTTTTGTAGCTCTGTGCTGAGAATCAGAGTTATCCAAGTCCGAAATCGTGGTTTTGAGGAATAAGCAGTTCGAAGTTTTCAAAATGAACTACATATTTCCCTTGTTTTGAGATTTCAATTTTGAAAAACTTGAGTTCGAAGGAATCTACGATGAAAGTGCTAGGTTAACTACAACGTTAATGGTCAAAAATATTTGCTTATCGCCAAATTTGGACTTACAATTAAATCACTCCGTTTTACAGTCACAAAATTTAATGATATACTTTTATAGTACTTTCTGAAAGTCTTGCGTGTTTTTTTTTTCAGTGTGTCATCTGTTAGGAATGTATTTTGATGTTATCAAGAACGATATAGAACAGGCTAAGAAAGTTTACAAAGTCAATTGTGATTCCTATAAATGGTCGTTCAGTTGTTATAAGTACGGGTATTTATTAGACAAGGAGAATAAACCTGAAAATGTCGATAACGTGAGTGTGGTTGAGTTTTAATTGCTTTCATGGGTGGGCATGGATAACTTATTCGTAAAAGCAGATAATTTCCGGATGAAATTATGTATCTGTTATTCGGTAGTTATTTATTGTATTTGTAATTAGAATCTAAACCTCATTTACAATGGTCTTTGAGAATTATTTGAAATTCATTGGAAAGTTTTTGGTAATGTGTCAGATGAAAAAAAAAAATTACCAGCACAGAGTCTGTTATCGAATAATAAGTTTGTCATCCGTGCCTATCTTCGACTTCTATTGACTTTTTTAATATATTACATTGAATTTCGTCTTTTTCTTTCAGGTCATTCATTACCTGAATCAAGGATGTGAATCTGGTTTGGCCAAATCATGTTATTTTGCTTCCGTCAGAATGGGTGCTAAGGCTGAAAAAAATCCAGATCTCCCCAACCGTGAATCAGTTTTTCAAAAAGTAAGTCACTCTTCCTTGTTTTTGAATTTTTTATATTTTTCTTATTCGTTCATTCCCTGAAATTGTATCAGGTTGTTGCTAATTTCTTGATTTTTCTTTCTTTTTAGTCTTTGGAACTGATGAATAAAGCGTGTACAGAAGGAGTAGGACGTGCCTGTTTCAATTTGAGCAGTATTCATTACTTAGGATTACCTGCAATTAATCTGAAGAAAGATTTAACCAAAGTTTTAGAATATTCGATTAAAGGCTGCGATAGTATGCACGTTCAAGCATGTGTGAACACTAGTTTAATGTATTTGAAAGGTGAAGGTACACCAAAAAATGAAAAATTGGCCAAAGTTTACGAAGAGAAAGCTCGAGAATTACATAAACAAATGACGGACGCAGGGGTGAAATTTGAAGAAAACCTTTAAAATGTTCATTAATACATTAATTTTGATAATGTCCGTATCCATTGATTATGAAGTAGTACTCCTTATAATTTCGGATGATGTTTGGACGCAGTTATCCATTCGATCATCGTTGAAAATTTTTTGAAGGAATGTACCAAAATCCGATGTAATCAGATCTTTGCTGTTATTATGACGACGTGAAGAGTTTTCAACAATTTTGTTTAATTTAACATTCACAACAATAACTAAATCCAAGTTATTTTATTATTTTTTTTACAAGAAGTTCAGTGACGGGCTTCAGCTTCAGTTTTTTCATCAAAAGTGGTAACTGGTAAATTGAAAGTGGCAAAAATGGTATTTTATCAAAATTTTTTTTCAAACTCGAACGTTTTAAATAAAAAAATTGTTAAATTTGAAGAAAAAAAATATCCCGCGCATAAAACTGAAATATCTTTCTTTGAATACGAATAGAAAATGGTGCTCAATCCATGAGTAAAAGAATCTGACTGATTTCAAAAATATTTTAGTAATAAAATGAAATCTTCATGACTAGGGAGAATGAAAAAAAAAAATTTATTTTCCAAAATTCGTTCGCTATAGTTGAGCAATGAAAATTGGAGCACTGAAATTTACTGAAATAAAAAAAGTTTTTCGCAATAACTTAGCTATCGTGAATATTAAAAATGAAAAAATCAAAGATATGCATAATAATTAATAATTATAATATGCTTCTCCATCTGGGAAGCAAACTAAAATGGCTACAGTTTATTGAGCAAATTTTTCGCGATTCTTCATTTAGATAATAATATTATGCTTTCTACTAGAAGACTAATAGCTTCATGAAATAAAAAATGAATAAAATTCGTGGAAAACTGTGGGCCCTCTCAAACTGATCGATGGAGAAAATCAAAAAATATAGAAAACATTATTTAATAGCTTGTTTTATTTACGAATGCCGAATCTACTCTCTTTCACCCAGAAAATATTCTTACTTTAGTGATTTTGAATTATTATAATCAAATTTTCCTCCGTACGTAGGTATTTTGAAATTTATTTACCACATTAAAACCTTGGAAGTATAGTAAAATAATATTCTTAAAAAATTTCATAGTAATTTAATCGTTCAAGATTTTTATTTTCATTTGAAAGAAAATAAACAAACAAATTCAGATTATAGAGATTTATCAAAAAGTGTATATTCAATTTTATAACTATTGTAGAATGTAAATTGTCAAAATACAAAAATTTTGAATTTATGTTGAAGCTCAAATTTTCTGACTTGAATCATAAAACTAAAAAGGTTGTAAGCTTGAAAATTAAAAAAATAAAAAAATTTCAGGATGATTTTCATATTTCAAGCACGTGCTTTCAGCAGCCCACAGTTAACCACCAATGGCAGCCATCCGGATTGGGTGGTTGTGTTTTGTGACGTTTGTGTCTGTCTGTCTCTGATTTCGTACTTTGAAATTTGTTGACATTCGAAAGATGCGAAAAAAGAACATGAATGGATTCTACGAATCCGAAAACACTAAAAAGGCGCTAACGTTGTGTTTCTGTGTTTTATTTTTGATGATAGAAAAAATTTTATTCCTTGAAAAATTCAATTTATCCTTTAACTTTTGAACATTAACTTTAAATTTTGTTTTGTTTTGACTGATAGTTACTTGAATCATGTAGTCTCGACTTCGATTTATGTCTATCTGACTTATGATTTCGTAAATTCAAACTTGCTCGTCATCAGATGTTTAAATGGAAATGCCAACTCCTAATACAGGTTTGTCTTCAAATTCGCTTTTTCATTTGCTATCCAATAGTGTTTTATTCGAATACTATTGCATTTAATTCACTGCTTTACTATGTCTTGAGAGTTTGAAGCTTCTTGTTGACTATTTACTTTCAAATTCATCGAACATATTCGTCGTTCAGATAAGAGTCAAAAACGGGAAATAATGAATTTGAATTTTACTTTGAATTCTTTTGGGCATCTTATAATTTTTATAATCACGAACCATTTAACTGAAAAAAACAAAAAACAAATCAATTCCCCTTAATAAGATCATAATACCTTTTTTATCTTAGAAACTTACACCTAGGACTACTGATGATTAGCCAATATTTTTATTTTATACTTCCCAAAATCTTGTTTTTTCAGAAATTAATTCGGACTTGGAAATGTCAACTATTTCCATGGACGTTGTTCCGAACGCCGAAAACGTAACCAGCTTAATTCTCATGAATCCATCAGATGTCGAAATGGATACGTTTACAACTTTACCGATTGATTTTGAATCATCGAACAGCTCAATGGGGACGTTGGTATCTGTTGACGAATCTTTGAAAGACGATTCTATCCCTCTGCTAACGGATATAGCTGAAGAAACTGTTTACGATACGGAAGAGTTTTTTGACGAAACTCTGAAGATTGACGAAAAATGCGATCCGTGCGAATTTACTAGTGAAAGGCATATCATTACTAGTAATGTAGACGACATTTCTAGTGTCTTAATCGATTCCTCGATTGTCGAATGCGAGGACTCTGTGAAATCTGATGACGTTGAGATCGGTATTAGCGGTGACATTAACTTCAAAGAGGATTCTATTTGTATTCAGGACGATAAAAATATTGGTTCTAGCTTTATACCCGCTAATAATGGTGTCTTCATGTCAACGAAAGCTTCTCCATCTATTTCTGAAGTTTCAAATTTAATTACGATTTCGAATAACACAAATTTAGCTTCTGGAATATTGGAAATCGCTCAAGATGACTCGACGTCTGATGGTAGAGTGGAAATCGTTTCTGGTAACAATTGCGGCGTGTTCGCCAATAATCCTAACGTCATTCAAATTAACTCAATCAATAACCCTAAATTATCAACCTTAAAACCAATTACTCTTCAAAGTACCTCCAAGTTCGTGCCTATTAGTATAGCACCGAACCCTTCAAAACGACCTGCTAATGTATCTATCGGACAGCCACCATCAAATGTAAGTTTTTTTTCTTTTTGAGAAAAGAAATGAATATTTACTAAATGTCTAACGAATATTTGAAATATTTCAGGTCTTAACTAAGGTGATCGTTACTCAAGGCAAAGTGGGTCAGCCTTATATGATCACGAGTGCTCCCAAATCAAAATCCATCTGTGTTTTGAATTCGACTGCAGCCACAGCAAGTCCTGTCAAGTCTATCACTGTTGCTCAAGCCAAACAGATGGGAATCAAACTGCAACCTTTGAAACCGTCGACTACAAAGGTATATTTTTCTATTTAGTTTAGCCTAGGAAAAAAACTGTTAGTATATTCACACACACAAAAAAAATAAGTTACACAAAACTGAGCGAGTAGTCTGAAGTAAGAGAGCAAAATATTGATAATTTTCCTGAATAGTTGCACCCTTTTGTTATAAATGAATGAAGATAGTTAGACTTAAAAATATTCATTATTGTACAGATATTCTTCAGTCATTTTGAGTATGTTTACTTGAGTAGTCTTTAATTAAAGAGTAAAAGTTTTTTAATGTGTGTTTCAAAAGACTTGACCAGTTCTTATTTAATTTTAGCCAATTATCTAAAACACTTATCAAAATATTTTCATTTTAAATCTCTAGATCATTTAATGTACTTGAAATTTTTTGTCTGCAAATGAATTATGAGGATGTCTAATTTTCTGATTCGTCCTGATCTCTCTGTTGTTCTGCAATGGAGAAGCAGTTTGAATGTTGAACAGGAAGTAAAAAAACAAAATATCGTCTACGTGTAACTTTTCTTTTGGAAGTCGGAATTAAAAAACTCTAATAGATAGAACATAGCTAATATGATAAATCTCATGTGTGTATTGTTAATTTTAAGAAAATATTCCTCTCGTTGCAGAATTGAATATTCACTGAGAGTATTTTTAGTCCATCTATTTCATAATTCCGGTTTTCATTAATTTTGTTTCTACTTTGTAGCCGCTCAAACAGAAGTACTTTATTAGTAACACGACGCCAGGTGCTCAGGTGCTGAAGAAAATTCAGCCCGTACAAAAAACGGCGACGCCGACAAAAATTTTACCAGCTCCTCTAGTCTCAAAACCCACTACTGGTGGCCAACCCACGAAAATTATCGTTTCGCAGGTCAGATTTTGCATTGAAAAATTTGTGCACCGGAATCGTTCATGCGAAAATGCTTAATATTTCGTATTTTAGCAGGATTATGTGATGAAAGGTGGAGCGTTAGTTCCTAAACAAGCGGGAGGACAGGTTATTGCGATATCCAATTTACAGTCCGGACCCGTTGTTTCCAATCACGTATCTCCAAAGAAACAGGTATTGTCTTTAATTAATTTTTTCCTTATTGGTTTGTGCGATTTTCGTTGTATTTTCACGTATAAAATTTATTACAGGTGCAATATATAAAATTAATTAATAATGTGGGAAGTACCAATGTACCCACCGTTACTACATCTAAGGGAAAGCTGCCCACTATGGCTCAAAACGTACCTGCGACAATAGATAAGGATACTCCTATTATTGTGGCATCTGGTGGTATTTCGAGTACCAACTTGAATTTGAAAGGTACAACTTCGATGCAGACTTCAAAATCTGCTCCTCCTAGCAATATTACTGTGTTACCGGTGATTCCACCAACTTCTGTGGTAAGATTTATGAAAATGTTTCCATTAAATATTATTCATTTTAATTGAATTTACTGCCAGAAGTACAGACGAAGTAGAAGCGAGTACAGGAAATCATTTATTTTGATTTTCTTCGATTGTTCTCGTCAATGATTTCCACCCCACTTATAGATTCGTTTGCAAATTCTCTTGAAACAATTTTTGGTTAATTGTTACCCAGTATCTTAATACATCTTGAATTTTCGTATTTTTCCTGAAATTTTTAATTTCATTTTAAAACTAGCTAATATCGATTGTAAATTATAGAAAACGATACCTGGTCAGCGGTTGATATTACCAGCTGTTTCGAAAAGTAAAACTGAAAACAACAGCCAGCAACTGTTAACTGATACCAACCCGTTGAAAACTCCAGGCAGTATTGTCGTTTTACCTGACAATATTATGGAGAAAGTAAGAAGTCGAAAAAACTGTAATAAATTTTATATTGCACGCATCGAGAACATGTTTGGGTACTCGTTGAAACATGAATTTGAAAAAATGCGTAAATATGATTATTCATTCTTACAGATAAAAGAAGATTTGTTACCCAATCAAGTGAAACTGAAGGAAGATTCGAAAAACGTTGATAATTCCAAGCTGAATCACGATAGTCAAGATAGTGTATCAGAACTTCGTAACTCTGCTAAGTCTCCCACAAAGCATTTGACGCCATCTTTTGAAACCGGAAATGGATTGAGGTCGAGAAAACCGTGCAATTGTACCCGTTCACAATGCTTAAAACTGTAAGTATTATTATTTGCGAATAATATTCGTAATATTTGTCCGTCGGTACTTTTTACATTTAAACCTGGAGAGTATTGAATTCGCATTCAAAATTAAGAAACATATATTTGAATTTTGTGTTGTTTCAAACCGGTTTAATTGTTGATAATTAATTACATTTCGTATTCTTTTCATCCAGTAGCATTAGTGTATTTTTTTATAGTTCTGTATTCTAATTTCTAATATTTCAACTTTCAGGTACTGTGAATGCTTTGCGAACGGAGAATTTTGTAATAATTGCAATTGTGTGAGTTGTCATAACAATATCAGTCACGAGGAGAATCGACAGCATGCCATTAAATCGTGCCTCGAACGAAATCCGCAAGCATTTAGACCTAAAATTGGGAAATGTTTGGTGGGATTGAGCGACCGCAGACACACGAAAGGTTGCCACTGTAAAAGATCGGGCTGTTTGAAGAATTATTGCGAATGCTACGAAGTAAGTTTTTTCATGAACATATTTCTCATTTCCGAAAGTGTCGACGATTGAAAGAAATTCTCAGTAAAGTCCTTCACTCTTATAGCACACCCGATTTCGACGTGTTATACGGCGAGACAAAAATGTTGGCAAATATGTTACCAATACAAATAATTTATTAATTATGTTTGGGTATCTGCTGATTCTGATAGTCTTACTTTTTTCTAACCTGTCCTAATAATTCAAATAATCCTTAATTCATCGGAATTAATATTAAAAAATACCGATTTAAAAAAAAAGATGAAGCAGTTTTTTTCTCCTAAATTTTCTTTTGAAAAAACTATCGAGTTTATCAAATTCTAAGTTCAATATGTTGACATACTTCTCAAAACGAATTGAGAGATACTTCACGTTTTACATTATGCTGCATCGTGCACTTCTAATGAAGTCATGAAAAAATGCCCTGATAATGTTCTGATTTTTCGTTTGTGTTTTCCTAAATGCTGAAAATTTCAGCTACTAACATGTAACCTTTATGATGCTCTTCAGTAATCTTATATCCTTCGCCAAAAAAAATCTATCTACTTGAGAAAGTGTCAATTGTATTTTAAGATTTTATCTAACTAGTGGAATTTGAATCCTTTCGAAGACCATAATGCTGCACTGAACCATTAGTAATTTTCATTTTCATCCGTATTCCTCAGCATCATTGAAAGCTTGATGGCAGAAAACGCGTAAACAATTTCATCACTACCCAAGTAGAACCCTCTCTTCATCCTAAAATATGTATAAAACTTTTTTTTACTCTTGACAGTTGTGGTTAATTCAAAATTTCCTAACTTTTGTGCGTAGTTTTTTTTCAAACTCAACATATTCAAATGTTTTCTCATATTCTATTATTTGCAGCATAGGAAATATTTTTCTTGTAAACTTTATTCATTTAGTGGATTTGGATAATCCAATAAAGTACTTGTTTTTTAAAAAACATTTTTAAATTATTACTTTCAGGCGCAGATACCTTGCTCAGATAATTGTAAATGCATTGGCTGTAAAAATATTGATGAGATGTTGTTTGCACCTTCATATTCCAATAGTAGCAGTAACGTCGAGAAACCCGAGTCTCAAATGGAATTTCAGACGTTCAGTAAAAATAAGCTAACAGCAGAAATAAATGACGCTGTTGGTCAAACTGGAACTTCGAATCCAAAGTACAGTATTTTCGAATTACGAGTATCATTCCGAAAGAACCTTTTTCAGTAACGTTAATTTTCTAATTAATTTGTTCTTGTTACGTAATAGGCATGCGTTCAGTTTCATCAAGGATCAGGTTGTGGAAGCTACTTGTCAATGTTTATTAGCCCAAGCTGACGAGGTGAATCGAAGAAATATCAATGTGGAGGATGGTCAGAAGTACATTTTAGAAGAATTTGGACGATGCCTGATTCAGATTATCGAATGTGCCCCTGATAAATACAATCCTAGCTGAAGAAGTATTTTTGTTTGAAATAATGTGCTCTTGCAATATTTAGTTTAACTTACGTATGAGCTAAGCATACGTCTGCTTGGTTGGGACGTTAATTTTTTTTTTTTCACTTACCTTGAAATTTGTACAGGTCTAGTTTCTTTTTTCCTTCCTTCTATGAAATAGTTGACTTATTGTAAAATTATTTTGAAAATATGTAAATATTTTGTACACTTTAATGACATCATTGTAATTCTTAAATGTTGACGTTTAAATACGATTTTTACAAGTCCTTATATTTTTGCCTACTGCGTAAGTAGCTGTAAATTGTAAATCTGAACCAAGTGAATACAAATACAGTACATAAATTTTACACGTCAGCTTCGTATTCTTCTGCTTTCATCTTTTCAGTCAAATCGATAGCTGCTTTGATGTAACATTCGCAATTTGAAGCATTGTTTAATGAAACGCTCAATTCGATTTACGACAACTTAGGTATAATTGGAAAACGTAGAGACATAGTTTTGTAACCTTCAGAAGGTTACAGTTGGTAAGACGTAAGAAAAATAAAATACATATCACATCGATCATTTGATACAAATTATCCTCGAAATTTTTTGAACAGTGGATGTTTGGTGGTAGATTTTTTGTATTCCAAATAAACTGAATCGTCAGCACCAGACATCGAGCTCATGGAACCAGCGACACGTTTGAAGCCTGACGTGGACGGACCACCTTCACCAGGTAATTTCTCTTCGTCAGCGTCAGTATCGGTAGCTTTCAACACTTCTTGAAGTAGATGTCCTTGTTCTTCTCTCGTACTGTACATCATATCCGTTTCCTGTAGGTAAAAAAAACCAGATGAGATATTCGACCAATAAAAGAGAAAAATCTAAAATAATTTAAATTCATCTTTGAATATTCCATTTTCAACCCTTCAAAATGATAACGTAAGACACAATTTCAGGGTTACCAAAAATAATGAAAAATAAGGTTTTACCTCATCCATGCCTGCCAGTTTGGTGATGACTTTATAGCTATAACCTTGATTGATTAGAAACCGCTGACGTTTACGAGAATAACTCATCTCCAAAGTGTCTTGGGATACTAGCGTATAGAAAAATGCATTATATTCTTCAGCCACGGCTCCTATAATTCGAGGATTCAATCGTTAGCATTTTCAAACTACGAAAATAAATATGTGGACAAAAAGAATGTAACCTTTTTTCGCTCTCAAGATTCGTCCCAGACGTTGAGCTTCTTGTCGACGAGATCCACCGTGCGAAGAAATCTGAATTAGAACATTAGCTTCTGGAAGATCGAAAGACGTGTCGGCAACCTTACTCACAAATATTGTATTGACTTTCGGATTGTATTTGAAATTTTGTAAAACTTGTAATCGTTCGGCCTGAAAAGAAAAAACAGACGAGCAAATGAGTATCGAGTAGATTTAGTCAATTTTTGTCACCTGAAAATGTCCGAACCTGCGACGTGGGCCCGTGAATGTAAAATTTTTTCAAAGCTTTGGCATAGTGAATTAAAGCGAATACGTTATCGGAGAAAACAATCGTTTTGTCTCCTCTTCTTTCGTGGTAGCGAATTAAATATTGCGTGGCTCTGAACTTATTCGGGTTCAAGACGTACAATAACTAAAATTTAAAATCAGCCAAAATATCACTAAATCCTCGTAAGGAAGAGAATATCTGTAAAATAATAACCAACCAATTTTTTACTGGTTTTGGTATTCAAATATTCGCGATAAAATTCTGGAGTCATAGGGCACCATACTTCTGCACACTGGACTTTCGCAATGAATCCTTTTTTCTGCAACTCGAGCCAGTTAGCTTCGTATAATTTAGGACCAATTAAGAAGTTGAGATCAGCTATTTTGTCGTCTTCACGCAAAAGGGTTGCGGTTAAACCCAACTTGCAATGACTCTGGACAATAGTTAGAACTCGTCGGAACATTTTCGCTGGTATAGTGTGTACTTCTGCAAATTTGAAGAAAAAATGTTAAAACTCAAGTTATTGAATCCGACTGCTACATACACTTGCACAGTTTTTTACAAAAAAAAAAGAAAAAAAAGGATAAGTCACATTTTGACCATTTTTTTTTAAAGTGACATATCGTAAAGTCTTTTTATATTTTCGTAAAATGTGAAAAAATTGGACTTACATATTTTTTGCAAGACTGTTTATTCGAAAAGTAAAAGCTCCGAAAGCAATAAACGAAAGAAAAACTAATGAAATAACTGAGGAACATACAATATTTACGGCCGCTTATAATTATCTTTGAGCTCTAATTAAGATAATATTTAATAACTCACCATCGAGAACCATGATACCCCATTCTTGTTCTTGCAACCATTTCATCGTCTGTTCAGCTTCCCAAGAACGCTTTTGCATATGAGTAATCATAGAATATGTGGTTACTAAAACACTGCAGTTAATTGGCTTATCTTTGGCTTCTGAGGTAAATCGACAAATCATACTGTCATCAGCTGCAATTGAATTTTATTATTAGTGAAGTAAATATTGGATTGCTATGCAACAGATTTTAAACATTTAATTGAGAAACAGATTTATGAAACAATTTCAATATTACCTGTAGACCACATTTTGAACTGCTGTTTCCATTGTTCCACTGAAACACCAGAATTACACAAAATCAATGCCCTTTTTCTCACAGTACAACAGGCAGTCACTCCGACCAAACTTTTTCCAGCTCCACAAGGCAATACAATAACTCCAGATCTGGCTCGACCATTGCCGAACATTTTTCGTAAGCTTTTTTCTTGATACGGACGAAGTACAGCCGTTGGTTTTAGGTCAATACTACAAGAAATATACAAAAACGGGATTAATGAACAGAAAAAAATCTTTAGTAACCAAAAGACAAAAATTCTCACTTGATATCAGGATTTACTACATCATTACGAAAATCGTATTCGGTCAGCAAAGGATATTCCATTTCAATACATCTTTTTTGAATAATTTCAATCTTTTCTTGATTAACTTCAAACGAAACTATTTCAGTAACTTCTTCCTCTTTGTCATCGTCAGCTTTATCAAGTTTATTGTAGAAATCCGTAATATCTTCTGGAACAACTGATTCGTTTTCTTCTTCTGTAGTTTTCGAATTTTCGCCTTCCGGTTTTGATCCAGGTTTGCCTGCAAACTGCGATTGAAAATTACGAATAAGAAAAGGGAATTATGAATTTTTTGTAGGATTTGCAATGGCCATTACTTCATAAAATGGTAATATTCTTCAAAATTACGTATTAAGACACAATACTTCAATTTTTTCTGTGTAGCAATGTATTCTCAAAACACAATTTCAGAGAATTCCTGTTCTCATTTTACTTTTTAATAGTTAATCCTCATAAAAATTTTCTGTAGAAGCTATTAAATTTTACATACCTGAATTTGAGTTTTCTTCTCTTGCACTGTAAGAGCTTCCATGTCAGCATCTTTTTTCAGTCGACATTCTTGAATAACTGGATCTTTGAGGAGTTTCTGAATTACTTCTGGGTGGGGTGACTCAATAAAATACTTGTTATGCTTTAAAACTAATTTCACCTGAAAAAAAAAAGTAGGTGAACAATCCGAAATCACCAAGAGCGGGATGAATGAGTAATACTAACTTTTCCATACGAAAGGGTACATAAGTTGATGAATTCGATTATACCGTCCGGAATGCTCGTTTTACTCAGTCTTTTCAGGTATTCGACGATATCTTCTGTTTGAATTCCAACACTTACAGCAGCATAAAGGGAGTAAGCTGTTAATTTATACTGAAAGAACAAAATAAACAGGTTAGGAATTCATGATAACCAAAATTCTGTTCATCAGAAATTTTTCTGATGCTGAAAACAAGAACGAAAGTCAGATTTCAGCTCAGTCGAGTCGGGTTTCGCATCCCTTATTAATGGAAAAACAATCAAATATTGAGATTACGGGAATTTAGAAATTTTTACTAATTTCATCGAATAATGATGGTCTTTCAGGATCAATATCGTGGTATTTAGTAGAAAGGTAAAATTTATAAAATATTTTTTCTCAAAGAGAAACAACCGACTTCGTTCAAAACTGTTCAGCCACAAAATGAAGAATGTTAGATCACCTCGTGAATAAACTCAGGTCGACATACAGGTTCTGCAATGGCTATCAGAAAATCATGGGCATGTCGATAAACTGGTGAAAATGATTCGAGGAAAATGTGTCCATTAGGTGCCTGTGAATGATAAAAAGAGAATGAAACCGATAACAACATTGACGACTGACAATGAAAAATGCTAACGAACCACCCATAAAGGTCGAGATTCGTTGTCTGGTTTCAATATCATTTGAGCTCTGTAATCTTTGGCACCAAATTCATCTTCAGGAATTACTTTATCGTTAGTTTCGACGTTCTTTTTGGCAGCATCAGGTACCGATTCTGAAATTCAATTGATAACTTCACCACTGAGAAATTCGACGTGAGAAATGTAAAAAAACACAAAATTTCACCTTCTTCCAGGTTGTCCGGTTCGTAGTACTCTTCTTCTTCCTCTTCTTTTTTCTTGCGCTTACTCTTCTTCTCTGTAAAAGGAAACGATTATTTAAAACGCAGAAATTACATGGAACACTGGACAATCAAAATACTAACCCGAATCTTTCTTGTTACGTTTGAGTCCTCCCATTGTGACTCGAAAGAATGTTCAATGCGAACAATTGAAAGAAGAGTCAAATGCTGAGAAATTTCAAGGTGTTGCTCGGATGATACTAAATAGAGAAGAACTCGAGATAGGTTGATTTTTCACGAAAATTGAAACTGATTTGGAGAAACAAATTCAAATTGAAAAGACGAACACTGTGGAATGAAGAGACAGGACACAGGACTTCTTGAGGTTTTGTTATCACTCAAACTGCGGACCAGGACCACGGCACGTTGAACTTCATCTTCAGCAAAGCTGCTACGTGCTGCCGCTGCTGGAGCTGAAGCAGCTGAACCGAAAGTCAAACTCGAAACAAATGAAAATGAAAAAGTCTCTATGAACTCGTAGTTTTTAATGTCATCACAACATAAGAAGCATGATGCAATCAATTACGTCACAAGATGTTATCGACAGATTCTCGTTGAATTGAACTCTTCTCTCTCCCGCCTTACCACGACCACCTGATCTACTTCATCTTATTCAATTCATTTAATTGACCTCTCCCTTCCGCCCACTAAATTCCAGAACCAGTACCAAACTTGTTGAAACGATTTCTAATAGAATTTTCTGCTTTATTGTTCTACAATTGAAAATGGTTTCATGAAATACCTTCGTAATGTGAATAATTTTAGTCAAGTTGGTTAAAAACTTGTCATGTTTGACTGTAAAATATCACCATGCCGTTCAAATGTTTCGTCAATGGCTGCAAAAGTGGATCTGCTAAAACTTGTAGCGAAAATAAAAAACTCGGTTTAAGGAATGCCTCACTTTTCGGAGCTCCACTGGTGAGGATAGAATATTTTGTAAATTAATTTTAACATAATTCGAGCATTAATTTTAAAGTAATTGAGACTCGGAAGCCTGTAAACTTTATGTTCAATTTGCTGTGGTATTTTTTCGAAACAGATGTTAATTTTAACTGTGCCTACTTTTGGCCATGATTTTGCTCCAAGCTATGTTCACTCCCGAGTAATTACCTATAAATAGTCATTAAATATTTTTGAACTCGTGAATAACCAGCCAAATCGTGCATATAACACCAGTTAAAATGTTATTTTGTTTCTTGGTTTCCCGAGTTCATTCCCGTTTTGTATTGTTTTTTACTTTTTAGAATTATTTACAGTCACAAATTTTTAATAAAAGTGTATTTTTCTGTTTGCAGGATCCGGTATTATTTCAGTTATGGAAAGAAAAAATTCCTCAAGTAATGAGGCCATTCAAACCAGACGACAGAATATGTGAATTACACTTTACAGACGATTGCATCAGGTGGTACGCAATAGTTCCAGGTCCTACAGGGATTGAGTATCGAAAACGGCGCTTTCCAACGTTAATAAAAGGAGCAGTTCCTACAATTTTCCCCGAGTATATTGTTTCAACTCCCAGCATAGAAGAATACTATTTCTAAATTTTTGTGATCTTTCGTTTTTTCTTAATTTATTATTTATTTTTTATTAATTACTAACAACATTTGAAGTCTCTTCTTTTTGTTGATAATAACCGACTTTGAAAATAATAATTTTTGTATAAATAATAACAAAAAGTTTTCATTTTCGACTTTTTGAAAGTGAACGAGATTGCCTGTTGAGATTTTTAACATTACATGAACAGTCTTATGCCTAAAATGGGGGTAAATCACATTTGAAAATCAATTTTGAAAAAATTTCTAACATCAATAAAGATGTCATAAATAAAATTCGTTTGCCATATTGTAAAATGGGCAAAAATAAGACATATATTTTTTAAAAGACTGCTCAATTATGATTTACTAAAATTCCGTTGATTTAATTTTTTTTTTTTATTGAATTATTATTATTTGTTTCTAACGCCAATCAGAATTCGAATAATTTTTTTAGAAAAAAGTTTAGGAAATAAAATATTTTTCAGGTTCGAAAATTATGATTTAGGTTTAAGGTTCCCCTTTTCTTAATTTTTGAAATTTTACTTACCTACATGGAACCATTACATAACATTTCTTTTATATTTTCTAAATGTTGAAATCAAATTAATTATATATTTTTTTTTACATACTTAACACAACATTCTTTTATTCATTTTTTCTCTACTCATGTTTTGAATTTAGACGAAAGATTAGGCTTGTTACCAATCTGTAAAATGGTTCTTTATTTGAATAGTGATAATATGCAAATAGGGGATTAGTTCATTTTTTCAAATTTTACAAGAAAGAAAAAAAACACTATTATGTAGCACCTCAACTTTGAAGTCTATTTTCTTTTCTTAGTAATTAGATGAATTTTGGGACATGGCATTTGTACTTTTAGAGGGGATTGGTGCATGAAATTGAACCTTGAAGGAACTCATTGCACTTTTTGTTTCATTCATAAAAAATTTTAAAAAAATAAAAAATAAAAATTTATAAATCATTGGCCACAGCTTTTCCATTAGGTTCTTTCTGATCCTGTTGATAATTTTTCAAGTCGTATATTTTGATAAAAATTTTATGCTCAAATTATTGAAAAAATTGTAATAATTGTGATGTTTGTGACTGGCAGATTCATCATCGGTTCCATTATTCATCTAACAACTTGCATTATTTTCAGTGCGAGTCAGGATTTTGAAGACTTGGATGTGGAAACAATTTTCAACATTGATAATTCATCCGGCCCGCACACCTTCCTCGCAATTGCCATACCTGATAATTTATTATCTATATGGCATATTTCAGCATTATTGATTTGCACTATTCTCGTATTAATATGCTGCGCTTTCTGTATTTATTATCCCCTTGCAGCAACTCTAGACAACTGAACCTCTGTATAAATGTGTAATTGTATAAAATATTATGAAACGTGAATTTTTATATTTCTCTGCTAACAATTCGTATGGAAAGTATCTTTCTTTTTACTTTTAGCAGAAAATTCAATCGGTTTTTGATACGTTCACATTATAAAGCAAAGCCAAGTTTATTTGTACCCTACTTTAAAAATTTTCTTGTCACTGCCATTTCAACAATAAAAAAATTTTTAAATGGCTTTTTATTTTAAAAGTGAACAATATAATAATAATAACATCTGTAAGTAGAAATGTGGTAAACAAAAATGATTTTATGCAATTTCTTCTTCTTAACCAGGTAAATGCCTATTTAAAAAAAAATTATAGTTTTAATTTTGAAAACTTGAAACGTTAAAATTATAATTTTTACTATCTGTACGCAAATGACAAAAATGTTTGTGATCTCGATGAGGCCCATTATGAATTTTCATACCAAACACAAATTACTTTTTGTTACATGATTAATTCATTTTTATAATTATAATTTTACATGATATTTTAATAATATCTTTGTTTGTGATAAAATACGTAAGTTGCTATTCCTAATATAGTAATAAATAAAAATTAATTTTTAGAAAATTTGTTACAAAGGTACCTACTTGAAAAACTCATAACGAAAAAAAGCAGATAATTTACTTACCTACACAATACTGTGCAATCGATGCAAACTCATGCATTAATTTTGAACTCGCTGAATTGAAAACCAATAAATACGTTGGTAGAAATTTCAGTGCAATATGCAAATAAGTTTAGAATGTAGTTAATTTAGCAACGGTACCAGACCATTCCATTAGTCCTATTTCTGATAAAAGATTATTGACCGATATGTAAATGTATTTCAAATATATGCGTGGGTAGGGTATGTTTGTTGACTGAAGAGTGGAGATAGCTGAGAAAAAGCCTTTATGGATGATGCACGAATGAAAAATGCATAGGTTTTTAATTTAGCTATTCGTAGAAGTCTCCTTCAATTCTGAAAATGTTTTATACGTTTACATTTTGACCGAAATGGAATGAATTTCATCGTTTAAGTTTTTGGAAAATGTTGAGTTGCTACGTGGATTTCAGAAGTAAAAGCTACAAAAGCTGAATATCTTTTTTTTAAAGACATCTATGATTTTTACTTAGTGGTTCTGCCAGTACAATAAAGCGACAAAATTATTGAAAATTCATTCATTTAAGTAAATCTACATAAAATATGGTTATAGTACATGAAATGGAGAAAAATGTTTGAAAAAAAAATATTCAAAATATGTTTACCAGTCATCGAATGGTAAGACATTGACTCCAAGATACGCCCATGCGTAAGCGCAAGTCGATGAGAATATCACTGGTCCGTGTCCAAAACCTGCTAAGTTCCAAAAAAATTGACCCCTCATTTTTTTGCTCGAATGATTAATATTAGTACTTCTACTTGGTAATGTTAAATCAGCCAAAAAATAAGTGATAATTTTTTTTATTGAGATTCTGAAATTTTTGTTTTTTCACATTGCTGCTTGAAAAACAGTAAACTGAATAATGAGCTAATCGAACACAATTGTCATTTTTTCTTGGTTAAATAAAAGTGAGTCATATTTTGAGCAATTTTTTCGCAGTTGTTATTCAAATTTATTACTATACCTCCTACTTACTCTCTTAGAAATGCAACCGTTCTCAACAACTAACTTTTCAAAATGAGCTGAATCCATAAAGTTCTACCAAAAAAAAAAAAAAATTAAAACAGACGAGGTCCAAAACGTCGATATTACATTTTTACTGTCGAATTTTCATAACAAGTTAATTTAGGGACGAACTGCAGAGCTTAATGAAACTTTCCTGCTACAGTTTTTTCTTTTTCATTAATATTTTCAAGCAATTTATAATGACGCTTAGACCAACTGTCTGTTTTTCTTTTAACCCCCCGACTGTTGCAAGTATTTAATTTTTACGGAATCACGGAAACCGAGGGTGAATTAAAAAAAAAAGAAATGGAGGGTTAAAAAACCGGAGCTCATTGAATAGCTTTTATTACGTCTACTAAATTACACTATTACTGTTATCTTTCTGTACCACTTCATTACATTTTCATTCATTGTGTTTGAGGGGAATATATTATAATATAAAAATTTCTCATATTCGGGATATTGCAAGTACACACTCTCAAAATAAAATGAAAAAAACAAAAACGAAAAAAAAAAACGACATGCTCGTGTGTATTTTTACAATCTTATTCGTATACTCGTATATTTTTTCCATTTCGTGTAATTTTGAAATTTATTCTCTAGAAACATCGTGCAACGAACAAATTGAATTATGTATGTCAAACCAGGATAAAAAAAAAAAAAAAAGAATAAAAGATAGTTGGTAGGTAACTAGATATATATCAGGAATAAGAGAAGGCAGAAAAACCTAATTTATCTTTGTATTCTTTTTTTTCTTTCATTTTTTCAGTTATACGAGGAGGATTTTTTTTTTTATTGAAAAAGAAAGATTCATTTTATATTTTATTCAAATTTTTAATAACTTTCAATACAGAATTTTTATATTTTTCATTTTTTTCACCGAAAAGTCAGGAATTATATCATTCGAAGGGTTGGTTTAAAAAACCATCAAAGTTAATAGTGGCATGAAATAGTTTATTTTACTAGACCATAACCTATAAGTACCAAAAAAACAACCGCAAGTTTACATTTTGAAGAAATCAAATGTTTATATTTTTATGGAATGGGAGTGAAATAAAAAAAAATCTTCTATTTTTAACATTTCATTCCATGCAATTCACAACTCCCACGATTCAATATTAAGTAAATAGCAGCTTAATTTTCGTCAACGCCATTCTGTCGTCTACATATAAAAAAAAAAACTGTGCGCACAGAAAATTACAGATGGTACTTTCTATTGATGAAAACAGAATGACCATTGCGGATAAGTCATCATAATTTGAAAATTACAGCCAATTTCAGGATGTCGGAAAAACCCAATAACAATAAATTATAATTTATCCTTGCTATACGAAAATCACTTGTGTCATATACGAGTATAAATTCCGCAATTACATTCGAATAACCAGAAATATTATTATGGAAAACTCCGCCTTCGATGGCTTTTATAGTCAGCTCGTTCTACCAAAATGCACCCTCGACTTGAAAATCGGCTCCACTAAACCTACAGTCGTTGATTATATTGGTTATATATTTATTGATCTTCGTCTAACAAGGAAATATTCAGACGACTCTTCCATACATTCGTATACGAAAAGGCCAAAATTTTTGTCATACATTCTAATGAATTTATGGCTTTGATGACAATCCTACACCTCATTTAACAAATTAATTCTCAAAATTGGACTATAGTTTTCATTTTTACACACAGTCAAATTTGGGCTCATTGGAATGATGGTAATCAACGGAGCATACTAAGATTAATGTAAAAAAAATGGTCCTAACAAGTTTTTTTCTTAATGGGTTTCGGAGTAAAAAATTCGACTTTTGTTGAAAATTTGAATTCTCTGTGAAAAATTATCGTATAATTAATTATTTATTTACCCATTTATCCATCAACCCATTTACCCATTCACCCATTTGCACACGTTCAAAACTAAATAGTAAACACTTATGATAGATTTTGGACCTTAGCTTACATAAATAAAAATTATTAATTAAATTTTCAATCATTTTAAGATTTGATTTTCTAAATTATTTCTAAGGGAACACTTTCAAATGGCTTTACAATTATTTTCATCAAACATAAAATATATTTTCGACCCACTAACAGCAGCCACAAATTGAGAATCCTATACGAACAATAATGCAAGAAAGGGATAAGTCCACTTTTTTCAAAAATTGAGTTCTTCTAAGGTTCAGTTATATACTAAACTCTACTTACACTGAAAATATTACGTGTAAATTTGCAACCATTGCACAGAAAATATCCTTCAAAGTTTAGATGCTACATAAAAAAGCTAAAAAAGTTTATTTTTTGCTCTCATATCAATCTTGAAAAAGTGGACTTATCAACTTCTTACTTATTACTTTTCATATCTAATGCAAAACTTTATGCTGATTTGTTCGACTCTAAACCAAGTCATAGCTAGAACACAATACTTGAGGGGAGGGGCTAATTACATTCCCAGGTGGCATAATACACCCCCTCGACCACTGTTCAAAGGAAAAGTTCTTTTTGGGAATAAACGATTTTTTTTAGGTGGCAATGCTTCCCCCACCCTTCACCGACTAACGGCTAGACTCAAAAATTATGTTCCATTCAAAGTAATCTCATAGGATTAGAAAATTGAAGATCTTAAATTTTTTATATTATAAGAAATTTTAGTTCAATTGAAATTGATCTGCAAATTATCACATTGTCTATCTTCTAGTTACTGAATAATGAAAAGAATTTGGCTAAAGAAAGAAGTATGTTAGGGGGTATTTCATATTTCAAAGTTCCAAAACTATACACCAGCATAAAAAAACTAATGAAGCACTTTTTTGGTGAATATTAGGAGAAGTTGCAACTTTTTTTTTCTTTCATTACAATATCGATATTATTCTTGGGTTTTATAATTTTCTATTAAAAACTGACAAACTAATTTTAATGAAATGACACGTTAATGTAAATTCAATACAGGCAGCCTATTCGTCCAATATTTCATTAATGAAAGGAAATTTTCCTCAATTTTGCGAGAGTTGGCAGTAATTTACACCTTTACGATGAGAGAGAAAAAAGTTTGGTAAAGCATTTAACGACCTCATCAATCAGCTTTGGCTGATGTGATTTCATCGACTCAAAAGAGTAGAGTTACACCCACTTTAAAAGCTGTTATAGAGGACGAAAAAAAAAAAAAAGAAAAAAAAAGATCCGCTTAAATAGTTTTGACATTTTCAAAATAACCTTCTTTCATCTTGTTTGAAACTGTATCATTTTCTTTATTTTCTCATTTCACTTCTACCTACCTTTATAAACATTATTATAGCTCAAAAATGGTTCCTACGATCCAATCTTTTTTAATTCGTCTTCTTTTCTCTCTCTCTCTCTTCAAAAGTTACAAAAAACTTCTAAAAGAACCAAAAAAAAAAAGAAGAAAATTGCTGGGGAAAATGGCAAATAATTCCGAAAAACTATTCTCTCTAAAACTAAAAACTATTTAACGACATTTTTTTAGTTTTGTTTTTTGCAATAAAAAAAAAAAACAAGAACGTATAGAGAAAACAAAAAGTAAAAATGAATTTTATGACTGTCCATTTTTATAAAAAGCTGACATTATTCTCGACGCTATATAAAATACTTGCTATCTTTCTTGTCACACAAAAATGATGTTACATATTACAGCAGAGCCATTTTGATTTGATAAAAGTGAGCATTCTTAAATGAAATTCGCAGAGACCACTTTCGGGTATAGTCTGTAGTCTGCACACTCAGAAAAGAACAAATTGATTTTACTTTACTACGAAAGTGCTATAATTATGGAGGGACAGCGAGAGTAAAAGAGGGGAAAAAAGGCTTTCAGATTTATAAAAAATGAGCCAATGAACATTTTTTTTTTTCTAACCAAATGCTTGTCGCCAATAATATTCTCTAATATGCTCGTGAATCAAAAAAGTCATCTTGAGAGAGCCCCTCTCGTCAGTTAAATTTTTGTAAATCTTTTTGATTAATCATATTAATTGTGACTAAGAACTAATTAATTCAATAATTATACCAGATGTTAGCCCTTACATTGGTGCTTCCCAACTGGTGGATATCTAGTATTTTATACATCCATCAACTATAATACAGTCCTCCAGTTATATCATTCAGTCATTATTGATTTGAATTTCCTTTTGATCGTAAAATTCGTCACGATTGGGAAGAATATATTGTTACTGTTCTTAGAAAACCGCGTAAGTCCAGTTTTGCACGATTTTCAAATTTTTGTTGATTCCAAGGCCAAAAAAAGAACCTAAAAAGCCTTTTAAAAAATCGTTAATCAGACTTACGTGGTATTTTAGAAAATTGGTTCATAGTTGACATTCGAAAACCACGTAAGTCATTCGATTAGAACAGAAAATCAAAAAAAAAAACATGTAAGTCGAAAAATTCTCTTAGAATGTAAAGTGGAGAGAGTAAAAAAATTTTGAATTTATTAGACTCGATCTCAATTCACGTAATGATAACCCAAAAGTTTGCTCTTCATATTGGCCAAAGGGCATTAATCCCTTAAAAATACATGAATCTCTGTATCATTAAATAGATCACCCTTATTAAACATTATTGAAATCAATTAGCATTAATTGCTTTATCAATGTTCATTTCATCTTGGATCTGTTTTTTTTTTTTTAATGGAATTAAGCTATCAATGAATATGGTCAGATATTTTATTTTTGTCATATAATTCCATTTTTGTAGATGTGTAAAATATAATTTATCACTTTTTCTACATGCGCAGAAAACAATTTAACGAAATTGACTCTGCAAAAGCTATGTTTATCTGTCCATTAAAATGTGAATGGGTGTGATTAACGGCCATTCTTACAAGATCGTAAAAATGTAGGCTATACTATTTATCCCTCCATATACTTTATGAAGCGAGTCTTGAATTCTGTAATTAATATTTTCTTTAATGATTTATAATAACATTTATTGCACTTAACGAGTATAAAAGTCGTGCAAGTTGGACACACTTTTTAGTTTTTCTTGAAATTATGGTTGGGTTGCACCCTCGTTACAAGCATTTAAAAACGAGACTGTATCAAAATGTAGATGCTCCGTATACTGTTTTTTAGAAACATTCGAGACAATTTCCAATCCATTTATTCGAATAATGTTGATAAGTATTTTGTAAAATGTTCATATTATTGAAAAATAAATGTTAAATGCGGAATTACGAGAATATAGTAGACTATATAAATAGGTACTTACCTAGTTTTTGCAGTTGTAGTTAAAATTGATTTGAAAAACATCACTTTGGCGTTGAAAAATTTATAAAAAGTTGTCTTTATCACACACTGAGAAAAATTTGCATGCTACATAATAAAATTTTCATTATATTAAAATTTTTATTTATTTATTTATTTAATTATTTATTTATTTATTTATTTATTTATTTATTTATTTATTTATTTATTTATTTATTGGAATGGTGATACGCCAGGGCAGCGAGAGACCCCTATGGTCCATGACAAATAACTTATAAATTTTTGAAAAATCAAATTTTCTGACCAATAATTTTTTCAAACAGATGAACTGCAAAAAAAAAATGAAGCGTCAAATACTTGATATTTTTTATACGGACTTAACCTCACTACAACCCCCTCCCTTATAGTTATATTTCAAATGTCGACATTTCACTCTTACTATCCTCAAATAAAAGTTTAAATTAATATTTTTGAGAAAAAAAAAAGATTTTTTTTTTGTGATATCAAACGAGACATACTGAGGTCACTGCTAGATAAATTCTCTTTTACGATTATTGAAAATATTAATAAATTATTCTCGACCAAATGTCTTTCATAATTCCATGCACTGAGATTTTTACAATTGATAGCATTAAGATGGATCTTAGGATCCAATTCTGTTACTGATTTTAAAGGCTAGTATCACAAACATTTGTTACTTTTTTTAACGGGCCATTATAACAGAAAATGTTCACTACTTTCTCTAATACATAACCCGATCTGCAAACTGTGACACAAATGTGGAAGAGAAATGTGACACAGATGTGACAAAAATTCAACCAATCAGGAAGCAGTGGCACTTTTATGACACTGACGTGATTCCACTTTTCTCCAGTGGAAAAATTATAGGTCACAGTGTCACAAAAGTGCCACTGCTTCCTGATTGGTTGAATTTTTGCTACATCTGGGTTACATTTCGCGTCACATTGTTCCTCTACATTTGTGTCACGTTGCAGATCGGGAAGTAACAGCTTCTGTTAAATTATTAACCTCTAACCAGCTATTAATATTGGCTAAGACTGTTTATTAAAAACCTCTTCATAATGTGGTTTAGAGGCATATAGCATGTGAGAAGAAATGTACCATTGCCTTCATTCGGCAATTTTTTTCGTTGATTATATTCGCGTCACTAATGAATGGTGCAACCTTGTAATTAACTTGCCTTTCTTTTTTCCGACCATCATTCGCCAAACTGTAATCGAGAAAAAAAGGAGTGAAAAAAGTCCGCGTACGTAAAATAAAAGGACTTGAAACTGCAGACGCAGAAAAGAGCAAATGCCCCAGAGAGAATGGCAGTATAATGATGCAAAATTAACAAAGACAGCGAATGAAGAGTACACTTTTCGATAAATTTACCTCACAGTGACTATAAAAAAAAGAGAATTCGGTTTGAACTTTTAGAATAATAAATAATTCCTTTAGGCGGGCAATTACTCGGTAATTTTGAGCATCAAAGGGATTCCTCTAACGTTGCATCTCCTTCGTGGCTTATTGAATTACTTTTGTTAATGGTTAAGCAACGAAAGTTTATCTTGGTGTATCTTTGTCGAAGCTTTTAATATATTCTCGGCACGCAATTTAATTCTACACTGTAGCCTAAAGCACTCTCCAATTCGTGCATTTGGGCGCGATCAAGGTCTACATAAAGTGCACTACATTAATATTTTATCGTTAAATAATCGGAATTCGCTCACGAAAGTATAGCTTTTGCTATATACATTTCCGATGGGATTGAAAAAATTCAAGTCATAATAGGTCAGTCAGTTGGTATGTTATCAAATAATATTAATTCGACCGAATTTTCCTGGCTAACTCGCAACCGATACGAATCAGTTATTAGGATTTTTAGCTGCTATTTCTTCAGAAAACACATTAATCATTGCAGTGCACTTATAGATTGTTGCTTTGATATAACCACGAATTGTGATAGATTTTTATTTAGCACCCGATCCAATGGCGGATCCAAGGGGGGAAGGGGGAAATTTCCCTCAAATGCAAAAAAAAATCAATTTTCTTGAACCCCTCTCCTTTTATGCTGAAAAAAAAAACACAATCTAACCATTTTAGCATTTACCATGCTTTGAAAAAAATTTGGATTCCCCCCCCCCACAATGGAGCTTTAGATCCGCCACTGACTCGATCTGCAAACTGTGACACAAATGTGGCTGGAAAATGTGACGCAGATGTGGCAAAAATTCAGCCAATCAGGAAGCAGTGGCACTTTTATGATGCAGATGTGTACAAAAATTCAGCCAATCAGGAAGCAGTGGCACTTTTGTGACATTGATTTGATTCCATTCTTTTCCGGTTGAAAAATTGTAGGTCACATCAGTGTCACGAAAGTGCCACTGCTTCCTGATTGGTTGAATTTTTGTACACATCTGCATCATAAAAGTGCCACTGCTTCCTGATTGGCTGAATTTTTGCCACATCTGCGTCACATTTCGCGTCATATTTCCCAGCCATATTTGTGTCGCACTGCAGATCGGGCAGAATTATTATATTAGATAATGAGAAAAAGTTACTATATCTCCACTCTTTTTTATATGTAATACGCTGAAAGAACTGACACACTCAGTGGCGGATCCAGAGCTCCATTTTGGGGAGGGAAATCGAAATTTTTTCAAAGCATGGTAAATGCTAAAATGGTGAGATTGTGTTTTTTTTCAGCATTAAAGGGGAGGGGTTCAAGAAAATTGATTTTTTTTTGTGGATTATCGGTCTATTTTTTTTTTTGAATTTTGAGGGGGGAATTTCCCCCTTTTCCCCCCTTGGATCCGCCATTGGACACACTGGTATTTTGAATAAAACTAAATGGTGGCTTGCTTAAATCGCCATGCTGTGACTTGGGTCAAATCAAGTTATATTAACAGTAATCAAAGGCTGCTCTAACTCTGCGTCAATGACGATTTAAGTGAAAAAAAAAACAAAATTAGTACTTATCTACTTTTTTATTTACTAACTCGGCTCGAGAGGTGTAGCCATTTTTTGCCCCATAATCGCAGAATTTTGTTGTATAACAATTTCTGCAGTAAATTCAACTTCAAAGTTGAAATTTATACTAATTCAAGTCATATCTTGAGAATGTCACTACTTTTTTTTTTCTCGTGTCAAATGCCCTTGCCAAATTCTCGGGTTTAATGCACGTGTTGAATGTTCTTGTCAAAGGACGGAAATGATTTCTATATCAACGCATTCTTTAGATTTTATTTTTTTCCAATGAGACGAATACCATTATTCTCAGTTAAGTAGCTAAGCTGAGTAATTGTGAAAAAAAATCAATTTCTGAATTTAAAAGTGTTACAGATACCAGGACATCGGATTTTATATTTTATAGATTTTTTCAAGTTTTTATTAAATTCTAAATAATTTGTAGAAAATAACAGAGATCGACTTAAGCGAAAAAATTATCTTTTCCTTTCGGGCATGTGGGGGAGGAGGGATCTTTATATATTTAAGGAGAACTCGTCAGTATTCGTGAAAGGAATCAAAGCACCTCTGAATTGTCACATTCAAACTTCATACCGATACTCTAAGCATGAGTTGTGTAATAAAAGCTTCTGCTATCTTTTATATTTTTAGCAATCAGAGATTATCAAAAATACGACTAGTATTTAAATTTGCTTAAGCAGCATTTTTTGAAGCAATTAATGCACTTTTTCTGTGATTATCAACGATTTTGCTAATAATTGATTGAAGAAGGTGAATTTTTGTGTTTCAAGTGCAACACTGTTTAACCAGAATTTTAAATATGACGTAACACGAAATCGTGGAATAATATGGTGTCAAAAAAAAAAAATTGTTATTCACCTTTGTAGAGACAATAATATTAAGCGACGAAAAGTTCGTATCATTATTTACGGCGGGCTGCTTATGCATCCCGCACGTCAACGAACTAAACGACAAAATTAAAAGAAGAATGCGAACCGCTTCGAACTGCTGAAGAAAATTCTCTTCGTCCGCAGTTGATGAAGAGTATTTTTATTTTGTCCCGTCTTTTTTTGGATTAAAATTTATAGCTTCTTCTTCAAGAGAAAATAGATTTAGCTCAATTTTAAAAATATTATATTTACTAAAAATCACCAATTACCAGAGAAGAAATACATTGAGAGAAAGTGTACTAATTATTTTTTAATGTGCAGGTTACTAAACAAAGGACAATTCAGAATTATATTTAAATTTTTAGTGTATATTATTCAATTTTAGTATGTAGCACACGATTTTTTAATATTTTTGGGTTAATTTTAGCATTATATTAGTGTGGCCCGAAGGGGCTACGCCCCTTTTCTTTTCAAATTCCTTCAATTTTCGCTCTATTTCACTCAATTCCGCTCTGTTTCACTCAATTCCGCTCAAGTTTTGCTCAATTCTGCTCAAATTTCATCAATTTTGCTCAAATTCCACTCCAATACCGCTCAAATTTCGCTCTAATTCTCGAATTTCCATTTTCTAGAAAAAAGAGGCTGGCTATATGGGAATTAAAATTTTCGAGAAAAAAGAGGCACCGGCTAAATGGGAATTTGAATTTTCGAGGAAAAAGAAGCTGGCTAAAGGGAAATTTCAATTTTTGAAAAAAAAAAAAAGGGCTGGCTAATGGTGTACTCGAATGAATGAAAATCGCTCCATTCTGAAATGTTGTGTAGAAATGTAGAATAGAATTCACATGTTTCGAAAATGTTTTCATCATTAGCAGTGAAATTAAATCTCCAATCAAAAATAATTATAAATCATCATATTTCTGAGATTTTCCTCTCTCTAATGAGACCCAATTTAGCTTTCTACGTTAAGTACAAACTGCGACCAATCAAGAAATGAAAAATAATTTATTTACGAATTTCGAGTATGTGACAGACATCCGGATATTGAATTTTATTAGATACTAACTTTTGATATTTCTTATTAATTCTTGATTTTTTTTTTATCAAGTCTTGATATTTTTAATTTTTAATTTTTTAAATATTAACTTTGAATAGTTTTATTCTCAGTCTCAGAATGTTTGTAAAATTCCATTAAAAAAAAATATTTCCTACTCCTGACACTATTCGAAATTTTTTTTGTTTTTGAAGAAATTATACTCTATGTATGAGATGTACATTAAGCTCTCATTTTCTTCTTCTATCATATTCGATTTCTTATGTCTTTTATTCATCAAATTTAAAGCAGGCCAACTTACTCGTAAATGTAAAATTGGGTAAAACATTTATTGTCTTATGTCAGTATTTTTTTTTCTTCATTTTACTCGCATAAGGAAAACGTAATTTTTTTTTTCTTTACTCATCTTTCCGATAGCAAAATAAATTAGGTATTCGCAGATATAGTGAGACAGGAAAAAAAGGGAAGAAATCTCCTTAATCTGACACATAATACGTGCCTAGTTTGCCAACCGAGTTCGAATTTAAACGAAAGTAGCTCGCTGCGACATTTTCCCTGTTTCAAGTTCCAGTCAGTGGTTAACCGCTCGAATTCAATAAAAGTTCTACTTGTTGCTTCGAATTGTAACAAAACCAAAACGGCGAGTGTAGCTCAAGATTTTGTATTTTCCTAATAAATAATTTCACTTCATCTGGCACCTCGAGTGTAGGCTGCTCCAGCTTGCATCAAAATTCCAGTCATTTTCACAATTCGCCACAGTCTTCCTCGCTTTACCCAGCAAACCTAAATATTTTCTATCACGTTTTGAATTGCTTCTAAATGGAGTTCGAAAATGAACAACGTAAATTGTAGAAAGAAACTTAATTCACGATAAAAATTTCTCGTCTATCGCAAACACAAAACTGCTGAAGAAAAAACTTGTATTCACGGACATTAAGCTTATATAGGATCCGTAAAAAAGGACTAAATGTTGGCATTTCTGAGTTTTGCGATACTATATGGAATCACAGTGTATCAGGGGTGTAGCCAGAGGGGGGCCAGGGGGGCTTAGCCCCCCTGTCATTCTCGTTCGCCTTCCCTAGCAAAATTTTCCCCCCTGGGAAACACTCTCCTCCCCCTCCTATTCTTTGAAAAGAAATGGTAGATAAGGGACATGAAAATGAACTGTCCCCCCCAGAATCTTGTTTGCCCCCCCCCTAACAGAACACTCTGTCTACATTCCTGCAGTGTATAAAACTTTCGGATCAAATGTTTAGCATTCAGGGTGTAGTCTACCTTTTGGCTACGAAATCAACGCATCGAAGTTGAAAAAAATGCATGAAAATGTTGAATACAGGCAAAATATGAGCTATTTGACATAATTGCAGATTTCCGTTTTGGCAGTCAAAATAACAATAACTTTCACTGGTTCGTAGCTCAAAAGTACACTCAACCAGTTCCCATTTTTTTTTTTTGCAGATTTTTGTACCAAATTTGCTCAAATTCGGATACATGGGTGGGTACAACACTTTTATTCACTTGCCATCACTGGCATTCAAACCCGGTTCATTGAAGTTGATAAGCAGAGATTTATAACCACGTGGTACTAAATTTAACCAGACGATGCAAGTGATGTGTTTTCTTCAAATATTGTCTTATATCCCTACATTGTCCTTAAAGCATAATATTTTCTACCCTGGGACAAAAATTTTTTCAATTTCATTTTTTTAGAGCTTTTTTTGAAGCCGCAAAAAAGTGGTTTGTAAGACCTTCAAAAATTGCCATAAAATTTTGAATATCAAAAAAAAAGATATAAGGTAGACTACACCCCTTGATATTCATGCGAAGGTATCCATTTTTAAAGATCGATTAAGAAATCCTCCATTTTGAGAAAATCTATTTCTATATTGATGTGAAATTTCTTCCTTCGATTTAGCAAGTTTTTACTGTGAAAAAGTGCTCATTGAAATAGAGAAAATTAGTGAATTAGGAATGGGAGTCGAATAGTTTTTCGTTTCACGTGTTTTCATGAGGCGTAAATTTCCCATTTTCTCTCCTCTGAACCTCACAAACTGCCACCTATTTTTGTACAATCTTTAAATAAATGGAGTATATTTCAATTATTGAACATAAACTGAGTTCATAGAACTCACAAAAATGGTTACCCAGTACCTGCCTTATAAATTATATACATTATACAAAAAACAGAACTTCACGTCATGTTGACATTTACACTCATTGGATATGAAAAAGGTGCTTTTGATGTGACAAGACCAATAGACGTTTAAAGCAAACATAGAAAACCATCAACGAACAACTGTATAGGTATGCTTTTCGTTTTGTCAATTGTTTACCCTAAATCTGGAAAAGCGTTTTGCCAAATCCAAATCTCCTATTCCCGCAGCGATTTACCAATTAACAGTCTTTAGAAAAATACAGACTGCGTTCATTGAAACGCTGCTGAATATCGTTCATCTCGGTTTTAGTCCTTGTTAATAAGTTTTACCCTCACCTCACCTGCCACCACCACCCCTTTTCATGCTATTTGCCCCAAACAAAATACCGTCCAACTAAATTAAAAGCAACAATAAAACCCTCGCACAAATAAAATGTAACGAACTGCTAAACCGTAACTAATTTATTTTTAATCAAATTCGAAAAGTAAGGGTAAATGCGGTGGGCTAGCTGAGGCGAAAATTACGATAAAAACTTTTTAGATGAATTTTTCATTTTCCAAAAAAAAAAAAAAAAATACAAAATATAATGAAGATGCTCTAATGATGGAACTTATAAACACTTGAACCATCAGCTGTTGACGCTCCTACACGTAGAACTGCATGTTAAATTCGCAAATTTGACTTTATGGGTATCTACTACGTCATACTTGAAATTGCGCATGCGCAGTTGTACAAAAATATAATTCAATTTTGCGCTCTGGTGAATTGCTTTTAGAATGAACCATTCCAATGATGTCACATTAACGTTGCTTATTAATCTACCATTTGATTTAAATTATACGGTTCTGCGCATGCGCACTCCTAGCAACAATTGAGTTGATTTTACGGGTGACAAATTTTGATTTTCTCAAGTGGGGCATGGTGCCAAAAAATTAGAAAATTTTAAATATTTTTTCAAAAATAAAACGGTAAGCTCCTCTCCCTTCGCCACCCCCCAGGGTGGGCTCTTCCCTTTTTCTCCAATTTTCTGGTGGGGTGCAAAAAATTTTCCAATGGTGCACGTGCACTCTTACATCCACCAGCTGACATCCCTTGGTTGATTTAAGCATATTGACAATTGACATCATCTATCTATACAAAAAAAAAAGTATATTCTGGCTGTCAAGTCCTGAATAGTTTAAGGGTGCTCCATACCCATTAAAGGTCACTTATTTGTAGTTCAGGAAGGTTTATTCGATGGCTTAAATAAAGAGTCGAGGAGTTTTCTCAAAACAAAGAATTTCTTAATCGACCTTCAAAAATTCACATCTTCACGAATTCTATGGCTAAACACTCAAGTTTTGTTTTTAAACGGCTTACCCATCTAATTCTAACGTTTCTTCCTTATGTGACTCTTTTTGCCAAAACTTATCCTGAAATCTATCTCAGTCTTTTGACAAGTATGACTCAGTCTTTCTTCTTTGAAGCTTCTTTTAAGTCCCCTATCACCGGATTTTTTGGAGGCTAAGCACGCTGCTAAATAGAATATTAAGAGTAAATAAAGAAGAAAAATGTTGAATCTAGAATACGTTTGCGTTTGCACTCTCTTATCATTAATAATATTCATTTCGATCTACCCCAACATTTCCTTCAAAGGGAGAAAAAATACCATCAAATGGATAAACAAACGTATCGTAGGTACCTTTTTCGTAAATCAGAATTGGTAAGTAAGCCTTGGGTTGGAAAACAGTCCAAGAAAAATAAACAATTTTTTTTTTTATAAAAGGGGATGAAAATTCCAAGTGAAAAAAAAGGTTCGAAAATAGGAGTATAAAAAGATTTTATTTTTTTTAAATTTGATGTGTACTTAACAAAAGTAAATATTATTACAATTTCAAAGTAAGTTTGGTTTGAGATATTGAGAAACTTTTGACAGAATTCGCTATTATACGACATCCCGAACATTTTTATTTTTATTTTTTGCGTGCACCTTCTTCCTCTCAAAAAAAAAAAAAATGACGTTCTGTTTATAAATCTCTTTTCACCAAATATAGTGATTGAAAAACTTTAATATCGAACTTGAGTGATTAAGTTTTCAAAGTTTGACTCATTGTTGCCAGCAGCCTATTTGATGTATTTTTAAACGTAAAACAATAGGGTTGTGAAGTCGTCATTGTTTATTTTAGGTCTGTTTTTTGTTTTTTCTACCTTCTAGAATGGTGTTTGCTCATCATTTCATCGAATTTGTGAATTTTACTCGGAGTGAATTCACGTTGAAAGTGCATTCATGAAGAAAAGCGCGAAGGTGTAGTAGAAAAGTGAATCGCAGATAGCGAAAAGCGAAAAAGTAAACATTGAATAATTCGCTGCGAGAAAATTAAATGAATTATTTATTAATTTCAGCTATGCTGGAGAAAAAGTTTCTCTTGCTATATATACGTATTCACTTTTATAAAAGAGTTTTTTAATTATAAGATAAAAAATGTGAGAGTCGTAAGGCTAGTAGCCTTTAAAGTCTGTTTATAATTCATAAAAAAAAAAAATACGCACGGGACTTTGCTGATTTATTTGTGCAGTGAGTAATTGAACCGAGATAAGAGTCAAAATGGCTCAAGTCCTATTTCATTTTATTGGCTCATTCGGTTCCTGCCACCAACAAGCACCTTCTGTACAAAACTAACGTGCATGCGTACACAGCATATATCACTAGCCATAGTTCGAAACCTGCTAAGTCCCCCCACAAAAAAAATTACCTCTTTTATCGCACTCATGTGATGTTTTAGGGCCAAATGATTTTAAATCAGCCAAAAAAAAGGAGGTAATTTTTTTGGGACTTGAGAGGTTTTGGACTTGGGCCGGCGATACGGTGGAATAACACCTGTTCATATTAAAAATGATGCGCATGCAGACACGTATGGTGGAGTAGTTACTTATTCATAATTAGCAAGGTACATATAAAGCATGAAGTGATTTGTGAAACGATTTTTTAGTCTGCAGAAAAATGTAGAAAATGTGACTTAAGTCATTTTCGCTCTTACTGGTTCAATTACTCATGGCTTAGCACTGTCATAATGCCTATGTAAATGTAATTCTGTACATATATAATCGTATCGCAGTCACTCATCGTACGCGATTTGCATTTTCATTCTCCACATCGATTTAACAATCGATTAAACCATCAATTAAAAATTTCCAATTTTACTCCTCAAGGAGAAACAAAGACATATAATTACATCGATTTAACAATCGATTTAACCATAGATTCAAATTTCCAATTTTACCCCTCCAGGCGAAACAAAGACATATACATCGATTTAAGAATCGATTGGACCATCGATTTAACCATCGATTTAAAATTTCCAATTATACTCCCCCAGGAGAAACAAAGATAAGACATTAAAGCATTTATTATTGCATTTGACAGGTCAGCAGTGACGCCATTAAAATGCTTGAAAACCTATTCTAACCAAAAACGTAAACTTTTTCCTATGAAAAAGTGGTAAAATCACTCAAAGCGATCCCCATTTCACAATATTATGCACCATACAAGAATGTAAGCCACGAGTTGGTTGTCACTTTCGAAGGCTTTTTGCATAGTGAAAATATAATTCAGCTTTCCTGGTTCTGCGTTATAAGCCGCATTCATTCTCACCCACAGATATTATTTAATTAGGTTTCGGATGCTGGGTAAATAGCAAGTTTTCACGGGTCCATTCACATGCTCCCCATTCGTAATTTCTAAATAAATTACTTGTTTTTAAATAGACAAGCGGCAGGGTTATGCAACGACATGAAATAATCCGTTTTGTGTGTGTGTACACTGAGCGAGTGGAGCATTAGTGTAAAAATTTCTTTATTTTATTTCACCGTATAGCCCTGCGTATAAACTCGTACTTTTTTTTACTCCACACTTCGTTATATTCAGCCGAATGATTGACAGTAATAGGGTACAAACAAAAATAATCGGCTTTAATTCGGATAGGTAGGTATAGGGTGTGGGGTACCATAGAGTGCCACAAAATGGCGTTTTTCAATCCTCCAGCATATAATAAGGCGAACAGGATCCGCAAATGCCGAGTTGAATTCTGTTTGTCAGTGTACTATATCATTGTGGTTTTGCTAACAATCAAACTATTATTTTCACTACGCTCTAGGTATATTTTTGATGGCGGGCTTATGCCTCAACTCTGCCTTTGACAGTATCTCAAACTTGTTATAAACAGTTTCATATATTTTACCAGACTAGAAGCATGCACGATATCAAAATTCGAAACAGCAAGGCAACTCACAATCGGGCTTTGTTAGATATATTTAAATTTCATTATTCTATTTGAAATGGGGTGGGGGTCGATTTTATTTCCTCTGGAATGGCTAATTTCAGCTCCTCCGGAGAAACATAATCTTATCTCACCTCCTAGCCAGCCCAAGTTCACCTACCGGTCACAGTTCCACCTGTCGTTGAATTATACAGGGCCCAGAATTCAAAAAAACATTTATTTAAAACACAAAAAATACACAAATAAAACAGGTACGGTACCAATAATAATAAAATACGTATAACGACGAAATAGTTTTTGAACAAAAGTATACATACGCTGAATGTGACATTCAAAAGTTCAAATACATCTTGTAATGACTAGAAATTATTCGTCAAATTCATTAGAAAATAAATTGGTGATACGAATAGCTATAAAACCCCGTTTAGGGTGATAAAGTTGAAAACTTTTCCACAGTGGCTTTTATCCATGAAATAAAACTCGATTCTGTAACCCGTAACTTAAAAATGTGATCACAGTTCTCTACCTTAAGGCCTTGAAAAACAATTTTGAAAATTTTGTTCACTCCGACCAGGGTACGTGCTACTCGTATCATTGCAGTTAGATGAAGTATAAGGTAACAGCCATTGTTTTTAAAAAGATAGTCATGGCAGTCTGTCATTTAAAATCCCAAGCAATTTGAAAAAAAAAAAATGTAGTAAAAAATAATAAAGAAATAAAGAGAAAACAATAAATAAACAAAAAGAAAATGGGAAACATAATAAATAGAAATGTAAGGATGGGTATAAAAATGTTTCATATAAATCTTGTTAATGCTGTTTGAAAATCTTGTAAGCACGCTAGTAATTGAACAAAAGTTGGCCTCTCCTCAGGGTTTGCTAACCAACAGCAAGTCATCATGCCAAACCTGAAAATACGAAATATTGGAGGGATTGTAGGGGTATTGATTAAATTTAAATTTATTTGGCTAAATAGTTCACTTCTAGGAGTAAAGGAAAATCTTCATGATTTTAAAAGTACTCAAAACATGTCCTTAGATGAAATTATTATGCCAATCAATAAATTATTTTATTTTAACCCCAATAGCAAGGTATAGTTACTTAAGTTGGAAATTTCTTCGGCAATTATTATAATTATCGCGTGTACTAAATTTACTCAATTAAACCTCATCTTGACCCTTACATTGACCAGGTCATTGACCCCCGTGCTATTTGAGCTCACGCACAAATCTATACATTTTACTTTCCGATTGATACAATCAGAGTTATACTTACAAATCATCAGGACAGTTTACTGGTTGAGCAAGACGATATCCATCTTTCAAATACAAATCCATCTCATACGGATCTATTTCTTCGTACGGCTGTTGGCCCAATGACATCATTTCCCATATCAGCACGCCAAAGGACCACTGGAACACGTATTTCACGCTTTAAAAACACATCCACGTCGTCATTATAATTATAGTCAACTTCGTGTGTGTTTTATCCCCAAAAAATTGACGAATGAGTAAACATTTAAAAAAACCCGTATCGAATCACCGGCTGCCAAAAAGAGTTTTTTTTTTTTTAACCAAGGCAATTTTTCAGTCGAAGTGAGAACATTAGTACGCCTAATAAATGCTTCTAAAAAAACTGCCAGCTAAATGTTGGTCGTGGATAGCGATTTATTCGGCATACGAGGACGAATAAATCGTTCAACAAGTCATTATAAAATGGTGGAAAAACTGAATCATTAGGGAGCCTTAAAAATACGCCGCGAAGTAGACTATGGCTGAAAATATGAGCTCGACGATAGAAAAATTACCACATCAGATGCGCCGCTGTATTGTCGTTGGATGAGGCTCTCTATGGCCAGCCATTTAATTGGCCTATTTTCATTATCCCCAAGACAGTGGTAGTCGTTGGGAAACAAATCTCGAGAGAGGGCACTATCCGTTACTTTCACTCGAAGGCCATCGTCCACCCTGTAAACGTGAAAATTGATTTTTACCCTATTAATTTTTGAAAACAGAGTCAATGCAATGAGGCAGAGAGGGCTGTATTGTTATTTTTAATGAACAACCCTCATCGTGCTCCACTTCTTCAGACTATACTTAATTAGAATAACTGTAGCCTTCACGAAGAGTCGTGAAGGCGAATATGAATTCTCTTTCACATCAATTGTACGAGTATTATTTATACAAAAAAAGTTCATCAACTTTTCTTAAGAAAAAACATTTTCAAATCAAACTTGAAGCATACAACTTTCCATACAATTTGTAGCTCATTTTGAGGCTCAATTTGTAGTTCATTACGTGGCTTATTTTGTAGCTCATTTTGTGGCTCATTTTGTAGCTCAACTTGTAGCACAATTTGTAGCTCATTTTGTAAGCTCAATTTGTAGCTCATTTTGTAGCTCAACTTTTAGCACAATTTGCAGCTCATTTTGTAAGCTCAATTTGTAGCTCATTGTGTAAGCTCAATTTGTAGCTAAATTTGTCACTCATTTTTTAAACTCAATTTTTAGCTCAATTTGAAGCTCATTTTGTGGCTCAATTTGTAGCACAATTTGTAGCTTATTTTTTAAGTTCAATCAGTAGATCAATTTGTAGCTCAATTTTCAGCTTATTTTGTAGCTCAACTGGTAGTTCTATTTGTAGCTCATTTTGTAGCTGAATTTTGGAGCAAAAAAAGCTTCGTCCGGACCACAGTGTCCGGATAGACATTATAATTATGATAACATTGGACACACAAGGACACGCAAAAAATTGTACCATCATAATGCAGACATTCACAGGGTGCCCATCATGGCGCTCTGAACTTGAACTGACTATAAGAATCATGGAAATTTTTTAAAATTAATTTAAGGTATTCAAAGGTGCTGAATATTTTATATTCTGATTCATTATTTAATTTTTAAATTTAATATTTAATGGTAAAATATTAAGTATAGAGGCTTTCAATCACCCTACGCAAGATCCTGACAGAAAAGGTGGCAAAAGATAAGTTATGAAAAATTTCACGAGTCTCTTTATTTTCGACGCATTCGCTGAAACATTGTAAACTGCAAATTATTTAGCGAGTATAAATTTTCTCACCAAAGATTTCGGTTATCATTACCCAAGTACCAACCCCAAACATACGGAAGCTTGAATATTATAAATAGCGGTGGTAAAAAATCTCGTTGATGCGACGACGAAATTAATTATGAGGCCCAGCATTCGGTTTTGACTTGTTAGCATACACGAGTTTTGTAATTCGCAACCCCCTCGAATTCACAAAATATACAAGATAAAAATCGCACGCTGCTTTATGATAAATTGCAGGCTAGGTTTACAGTGGTACGTCATTGTCAACAACAAAATTTAATACAAGCACATCTTTCAGTCTACCTACTACCGACCTACTCATGAAGACTTTGAAATATTGCCAAAGTGATATTATTCGATATTTCGCTATAGAAGCGAATCTTAAATTATGAAAAATTGAATTTACGAAAGGCAAAAGGTATTAAGTCCAAAACCAAAATCACTTTCGCTTAAGGCTCTTTCTCATTTGACAGTTCTGTCTAATTTACAGAATTTTCATGAAGGATTCACACAAATGATCGTTTTGTTTTTATACATGTAAGAATATGTGAACACATTCTTAAATAGCCACAGTTTCTGTCTGTGTTGAAGCACTCACTGATATAGTGAGTTGCAGAGTTCTCTCATATATATACCAGATTTAGATTATATTCATCTGTTGATTGATTTTAAGAGTAGAAAGATGATAGATGTGTTTGCATGATTCTTCATTATTTTCTAAGAATCTTACAAATCAATCAACACATGCCAAGCTAGTGGGATGATCTTGAGGAAGACGGAATGCCAAGATTGGTAAACGATCAGCTCAAGGCATGATCTTGAGGAAGACGGAATGCCAAGATTGGTAAACGATCAGCTCAAGGCTTTTCCTGGTGCGGTAGAATCCTCTCGAAAATGGGGATGTAAGAATATGTGAACACATTCTTAAATAGCCACAGTTTCTGTCTGTGTTGAAGCACTCACTGATATAGTGAGTTGCAGAGTTCTCTCATATATATACCAGATTTAGATTATATTCATCTGTTGATTGATTTTAAGAGTAGAAAGATGATAGATGTGTTTGCATGATTCTTCATTATTTTCTAAGAATCTTACATACATTACAACTTTTTTCAGTTCTACCAAATATACAAAATTAATATTTTCATTTTTCATAGTTTGTGCGATTTTTAGAAGGTATATACAGTAAAAAAGTAAGTATACACTAAGTTTTTTTTTTTGTTCCCAAACATTTTATTTATCGACAAGACTGTAAAATAAAATTGTCGCAATAATAAAAGCAGTACGAGCCACCTCCCGCTTGGTAGTTATTAAGCCACAAATTATTTCTACTCCAACTCTCGATCATCAGGTGGTATATATGTTCTCAAAATTAATGGAACCACGGGGGATCTACATTAAAAAATTACCTACGATAAAGTTCAGTATGACATTTACTTTCAGTGCAAGTGCTTACTTTTTCAACGCTAAAGAAGAAGTAATTTGCTAAAAATATGAAAAAAATATGTTCGACTATACTTGATCACGTTTTCATTTTTCAACATTTTCAGTCAATTAATAACTTTTTATTTATGATTACAAGGACCAATGAATATCAGCTATTTTCTCACAAAAATCTCGTATAAATTTGACTGCACCAATGATTTCCTTTCATGAAACTTTCAACACACTAATTTACATTCATTTACACTAATTTACATTCATTTACACTCATTCACATTCATTTACACTAATATACATTCATTCACACTCATTTACATTCATATTTTTTGTTGAAATGGCATGCCTCAGGAGTCGTTCAACCCCCTCTAGTCCTCGCTTGGGTGCGCCACTGTAGCCTAATAAATTCTTTAAGTAAGGCATACCTAAGTTTGAGTAATTCCTTTCTCAGTTTTAATCATCAAGCTGGTATAGTTTTTTCCTCCCTCCAAATAATCGTTTTACTTACACACAATTTCTTGCTGCCAGATCCTTGTGGTAAAAGCCATTAGTATGCAGAAACACGCCAGCTACCGCCACTTGTATCGCCATGTTGATAATATCTTGAGTGTGTAAGGAAAACTGTCCTCCATCTCTTACTCTACAATTCTGAAGATACCTACCGTGACAAATTAAAACGTGTTTCCGTTTAAATTTATTTTTTCACAACCACAAAAAAATACTTATTATATTCACCTACATGCATAATATATTTCTATACCCAATAATATTTTGAGTACATTAAATTATATTTTTAATGGCTTTTAAACCTTTTTATTCTCGAATTCAACGGTTAAATCGTTCGACTGTTTTTACCCTCTAAATCAAATTATACGAGCGTTTGGACATTTTTAACTATTGACTTCCTTTTTTTTTTTTGTAGAATTCATTTTCAAATAGTTAAGATATCTTTCGATTACCACGTAAAGTGTGATAATATGTTTTTCCAAATAAATAAATAGACGTATACGCATTGTAAAATAAGAATAACGATTCTATTTAGATATACCTAGGTAGATAAAAAACGTTTAAAACAACTTGCTGCTTTTTTGTGTTGTTTAAAAAAGAGATTCTTTAGAATAAATTATTATATAAAATGAAAATCAGGTTACTTTTTTAAATTTCCTTTACTGGTGACTGGATATATGAGCAGTGGCGGATAGTATAAATCCGTGTTTGTGGCTATTACCGACAAAATATTTACATGTTTCAGATCGAACATCATTAATCCTTCTGAAAGAAACGTCGTTATTTGTTGATCGGATGCTTCTTCTGTAAATTAAGAAATTTAACTTGTACCGGGGGATGACTAAATACAGGCACTGCATATAATTTATGGAACAGGTAAAACAATGTCAGGGCGGCAAAATTGAAGAAAAAAAAAAGTCGGCACAAGTGTTTGTGATACTGCATAAATTAGAAAACGAAATTTTCACTAAATAGAACTGACGGAAAATTACATATTACGTATAAGCTGTCCAGTAAATATCAGCAATTACAAAGATTTTCCATTCCACCGCGGTTGCGAATGTAAAAAGAAGGTTTTTTTTTTTTCTATCTCTCTGTTATATTAAAATATTTGTGGTGGAATAAGATAAATGATTTTCATTGGCTGTTTTGGAAATATCCAAGTATATGTTGTATAAATTAAACTGATGAAACTACTTCGATTCCAACAAAATAGCAGCTTATGAGCTTCTAAAAAAAATGGCTTGGGTAAACCGAGCTTCGTCAAGAAACTAAAACCTACACTACACAAACAGCCAAGAAATTAAACGTATTCACAGACCAAGCGAAAACCTTTTAATGGTGGTCCTATTTCCACAACGAAACTTTCGTAGCATTAATTTGCAATAATAAACTTACCAGTAACGGTTTTGATTAATACGTTTTGCAATTTATCACCATTGTGTGGTTGCCTTAATAATCCGCGGTAGATTCTACCGAAGGCCCCTTCTTGAACTAATCGTTGGATTATTACGGTATTACGGCTAACGTTTAATTGTGATAATCTTTCGTTGACGTCCTCTTGTCGAGGATCTTCTAAAACAGTCTGCAAAACAGAAAACATGAGAAAACATTTAAGTATATTTTGAAAATTTTTATAGCAAAGCAGGGCTGTAGCCAGGTGGCTGTGGGGCTAAAGGGGGTGCAATACCCCACTATCAAAGTCATTTGTCCCCCTCGCCAAGGAAAATTTTTTTCCCCTGGAATGGTGGGGTAGATGAGCCCATTTCACCCTTAGGTATTTCATTTGTCCCCCCCAAGTATTTTACGACCCTGTAGAAAAGTTTCAAATGTAACGAAGCATATTGGTAGTCGATTAAATAATAATATCAAAGTGCATATCAAAGAAGAGCTTAAGTCGAGAAATTCAAAAATACTGCTGAAATTTTTCGAAACTAGCTCAGAGTCATAAAACTCGTATGGATGAGCAAAAAAGGACCAACGTAAAATCCTAACTGAGTCTCTATGAATCCATTTCTACAGCCGTTGTACTCACAACTTATAGCTTATTTATAAGCCAATAGACGAAGCAGAAAATAATACCTTGGCCTTTGGCGAGAGTGAAATCCCCGAAGGAGGGGTGAACTGCAGACCAGGAAGGGCAAAATGTCTTTTACGAATAAAAAATAAGCGTTAAATGGGTTTATTTTCTTTTTTTTTTAACTTAAGGTGGGGGAAGAAAAAATTAAAAATTTTACCAGGAGGGTAAAGAACGCCGCTAAGCAGTCAGCAAATGTCAGCTAGAAGCCGAAAGCTATAAGTTGAATTTTTACCATTTTGGCTATAAAAGCTGAAAAGCAAAAATTTTCAAGCCAAAGTTTTTATCAATTTTTTTCAGCTTTTCCAAGTTTTCCTCATTTTTTAGTTTTTTCCTTTACTGTTATCGATTTTCCAGAAAATAACATACCAAAAGCTGTAAGCTGAAAAATCGGAATTTCTTTAATTGGACTTTAATGCAATAGCTGAAAGCTAGAAGCCAAAACTTAGAAATCTTGAAGCTGAAAGCCAAAGTTGAATTTTCATTTTTGAAGGTCATAAGCGTAAGTTGAAAGTTCAAATTTTAATTTTCAGCTTTGCAGTCCCGGCCCCAAGTCGGATACTGTCCCCCTGCCCCCACTTGGCTATGAGCCTGTAAATACCATTTCAAAGTGAAATTCAAGTCCCATATTATTTTAGGACTAAATGAAAACTTTGAACCTGCTTTGAACGTTAACATCACAAAATGCTAGTTTCTGACATGGGTTCTTCTTCGATATCCACCTTCATGTACATCCGCAAAGAGCACCTGCCCTGCACTTTTGGGACATACTGTATGCACACTTTGCCTTCACATTGTTCTGCGCATAGCACTCTCCAACGTGTTCGAATTCAAGAAATTCGCCTGAAACTTACCCCACAATGGCGCACTCCTCATTTAAATGAATTCAAATCTGTTTTATAGAAAATGAAACACACAATTCTTGTTCAAGACAAGGAATTCCGTTTCCACCGAAATGATAACGAAAAGCAGTCGCTTCATTGTCAATTTATGAATTTTATTTTCTTTGCCAAAAGGAAAAGAAATCGAGGCGAGGAAGCAGCATGACACAGCTTCACGTTAGATAACTTTCTCGTTTTCTTATTCTTTATTTCTCCCCATCGGACTCCCCTGATAATTCGTTTCAACTTTCTATACTTTCTTTTTAAAGAAATAATAAACACCCTTTTTTTTTTCCACTCCATCCTTTTGCATTTCACACAGATATCACTCTTTAAAATTCCCGCGAGTCTATTAAGATATTAAGGGGAGAAATTATCATCGTTTCAGCCGATTGTGCTCCCAACTCCTTACGTGTTTTTTTTTTTTTTTTTTTTTTTTTCACAAACACACAAAAAAAACAGCTGTTGATGTTTTTAGTAAGGAGGACGTTAAAAATGAAATCTCGTAAAAATGACGAAGCAAAAACCGAAAATGTGGTTTTCAATGAAAGGGAAACGCCACTGTAATGGCTTCACGAGGCTTTTTTTTTTTTTGGAAGAAGATGAATATAAGGGGTGATTTCAGAATAGAGAGAAAAAAAATTATAACTTAACATTAATCAGAAGAAGCGAACGAATATTGATAGGCGAACGTTTATCAGTTTATGCTAGAAGAAATTTTTGAAAAATATTGCTTAATGGATTTTTAAAGCAAATGAGGACAAAAAAGTGAACAATAATCGGAATTGATGGCAAATTTTACGAGCTTTTTGGCTCGTAATTATGAGAAATTTTATAGTATCGATAAAAAAATAATAGAGAAATGGCTTTGGTAGGTATTCGATTATCACAAAGGCCAAAGCAAAGACTATACTATTAACGCCAGGGACAATGCAGTTGTTACTATTCTTGTGCGCATGCGTCAGCATTTTGTCGCTAGACATTTTGTGATAATTGTTGCATTCGTTCAAGTGCCAGACAGCCAATGAATTAGAATAATTGTCGTAATCAATGCCTGTCTTAACCAGGTAGGTAGCATAGAAGAGGAGTATGGGCATTGGTTGAAAAGCATTCACGATCGTGTGATTAGAAATTAGGAACTTCCAGTCTCGATCTCCCTTAAGAACTTCCTATTAGCAATGAGAACCCTGAGATCGAAAATTTCCAAGGCGTGTTCATTTTGCCACGGATTTACGGAACAAATTCATAAAAACTTTGGCCTCTTAGTAGCATTAGAGGGTCTGTAGAAGCAATATTTTTTATTAAGCTGGAGGTACCTTGATCGAATTTCAGGAGACCAAAATTACTCGTATTTAATTTTGAATGAAATTTTTTTCGACTTGTTTGAACATACTCGTCTAATTGCTCTTAATATAATGCCATTTAACCTGACAGAAATAATGACCCTCACATTTTTTGTGGCTTGAGAACGACCTCATTTTTGTAGTTGATCTCAATGTATATTAAATATAATCATCATCATTTTTCGGTTACTGGCAACTAATCCTATCGAAAGGCTAAAGTTTTCTTTCAGATGTTGAGTTAATTGAGCCTTGATTTGTGGCATATATGAACCACATTGATCTTCTAACTTTTAAGGTACATGTTATTAGATGGAGTAAAAAAAGACACCACCTGGTTTTTCAAAGAGTGAAGTAAAACTTAATAATTCTACTGTTAAGTAGGAATCGATTTTATTTTAATACCCATTGGCCTTGATTTTGGAAAAGCTTGACAGAACATTTTTCGTCTTCTTAAAAGTGAGGGGTCGAATTTCTTGTGAGATTTTCTTTTTGAATGATTTTCCAATAAATTCTTAGCTGAAAGACTTTTTTCCCTTTTTTTAGAAAGAAATTACAGTCTTCAGGAAAAAAGGGATTAGTTACCTTTTTGCCAATTTAAAAACATGTCTGGAAATAACCAATATTTCTCAAAACTTTGTAAAATGTACCGAAATTGGACTCATCCCGCTTTTGCAAAAGAATGTTCGAATAAGAGATCGCATTCAAGGATCCCTAAAATTCAATAAAATCATATGAAAGCGTTGAAGCTTTTGATTTGAAATTTTTCCCAAAAAGTTTCTCTCTTTCTGGCATATTAATGATGTGTAACAATTATACCCTTTAAAAATACTACAGGGTGTCCAAAAATTTCACGTCAAAGCCACGAAATTAAAAATAGTAAATAAAAAACAAGATCTGCTCTAAAACTAGGGTGCTTTAACGAACGACCATTTAAACGAGATAATTTTGCTTTCACCAAAATTTTGATATAATGTTCCCCATTCATAGCCGAAGGGCGCTAGCGACGTAAATTGCCAAGCAAAAATCATCTCGAAAATTTTTTCGAAAAGAAGAGACGGGGTGGGGGGTGGGGGGGGGGGTAGTGCGAACGAAGCATAAGGACGAAAAAAACACGAAATGAGAAACAAAACTCTCTATTCGATAATAATATCAAATATCCGCGGGCACTCGTCTTCCCTCCTTTTTTTTTTCCACCGCGAAGAGCTGCGCGTCGAAAAATGAAATTCTGCTGTAAAAGCGGAAGCGTGTAACTTGTTTAATTTTGATAGGGTCTCAGATTAAAAGGACGTTGTCGTTTGTAAGGACCCAAGGGCGCAAATCTCGTTCGAGTACCATCGTAAACAGAATTTTCCAGCAGATACCTTTAATCCCCCTCTGCCCTATTGGCAGCCCCTAATTTTTGGCACCAGAGTTGGAAATTTTCGACATTTTGCTCGCGCATCTCTGTACACAATATATAAAGCCTTATTCGCTTTTTTTTTTTCCATTTCTTTGGTGAAAGGGGTTCGAAACAGGGAAAAAAAAAACAACGTTCCAAAATAAATATGTCAATAATTCTCGTTTTGTATCTTGCGCAACAAAACAAACATAGTCGCCCATATATATTTATGCGTGCATGAAGGGCGAGAATGGAAATTAAAGGCTTTAAACGCTTTTCGAGTCGTTGATTTTTTCGGCTTTTGCATAAACACCACCACCACCACCATCGTCTCTCTATACTCACCCTATACCTAACTAGAGTTTTACTTAACGAAATGATGAGTGCGATTGGTGGAGAGAGCAGAGGTTGTGCGTTCAACGGAATTATTCGTGGAGAGAGGATATGGAAAATTTTAATTTATTCCAAGAGTGTACTTTGCGACGGAGTAAATGAGCTAAATGTGTTTGAAAAACGTTAGCTGTCGTTAAATGACGATAGGGGATGGAGGGGAAGGGAGATTTTACTGATTCCATAATCGCAGATCTATATTTTAGTCGAAAAATCAGCCGAGTGATCTGAGCGCGAATCTCAAGTTTTCAGATATTCGCTGATCAAGTTTTCAAAATACATAACTTTTCCTTTATGTGGAGAACACATGGTTTTCATTTTGATGAATATAACTATTTAAAATGTTACAGAGATAGATTTTGTTAAAATAAATCGAAATTGTAGTCGTATAATGTTTTGCCTGAACTTGGAATTGATCAGAGGCCAGAAATACACAATTTATTTTCCTTACAGTCACTTTTATTATGAAAAGTTATAAGTTATGACTGTATTTTCATATTGCTTCCATTTTGCTATTACCAGTAGCGGAACCAGCTTTATTTTTAGGATTGGTGGGGGAGGGGGGCAAGAAAAATTATTTGAAAATTTCAAAATCCAAAATATTTATACTGAAGCTGATTTTTATATTATTTTTCAATAATAATTTCTCATTTTTACTGGTTTCCAGTTCTTTTTGAAAAATTTTCCCCCATTAGTTTCGCCACAGTTACTTAAAAAGGCGATGAGGATGTTAAAGCTTATATTTTGTTAACTCTCATTTTCCCTGAATCTTTCCTATACTCATAAGCAATATATATAGCACTATCAATTTCAAATAAAGGCGAAAAGTTGTGTGAAGAATTTTTGTTTGTTTCAGCGAGTTTTATTTATTGACGTTGACTTGCAAACCGAATATAAATGTACCGAAGACACCTTATATACCCAACTTTTCTACGGGGGTTTTAAACTTTTCAAAGGGATTCTCTCAAACCGTTTTCTAAAAAATAAGAATTCAGTCTGTCGTAAGAATTTGACTTCATTAGCCTCGAATGGAGTACTTGCAAAAGTACAGATATCGTTAAAACTCTTACTTTCCTTTCATCTCATCGCACGGATGAATGCCTAATTTCACCTTCAATAACTTTTCAACTCATCCAGAAAACTAATTACCAACTTTCGGGAACGCGCGTTGCTTTTGTGACGAACGCGTCGATTTAACCTGCGCTTTTGCCATTCGACAAATGCAAGGCAGCATTTTTGTCGCACCGCGACCGTATCCATATCTGAGCAGAAATGTGCAAAAAAAAAAATTTGTTCACTGCGATCGTTTTTGAAGCAAACGAATGAATTATTATGACGGCATAACTGGGATTAAACGAGTTTATTTGCTTCGTATATTTTAACCTTTTGGTGCAACACTCTGCCGTCGTCAGATATGATTGTAAAACGGGAGCTTGTAAATTGGATGCTCATTCGAGCGATATCAAACACCCCCTCAAGCTGTCGAATTCAAGACGAAAATTCCAACCCTTCGCCGCAGCCTCTCGCCCCTTCCTATTTCTATATTCTCTAAATAGAATTTACCTCTGCTATACCTCCGATCCCCACAAAAAGAGTGTCTGCGAATAACAGATAATGGTATTGGCATTTAGGAGAAAGATCAACAGAGTATAATAGTGTACCCTATGCATTACGCCTAATGTACAAAAAGCTGCCCTCCCAAAGCTACCCAGCCTCTACACTTCTCCCACTTTTCACTATTTTTACATCCCTTCTTACTCGATGTAAGTCGGAAAAAATTTTTCACTTTTTCTCTCACCAACAATGTATTCGATCAACTACGACGGTATAAGTATAGATTTTCGATTTTTTTTTTTACAAGCACTTTTTATGGAAAGTACGAGTACTTATATGGTGTTTATGGTGGCCGATAAAAAAAAAAGTTTGGAGAGCGAGATTTTAGGTCCACTTTATTTTTTAATTTCGCGCTGGTCGAGCCATTTTTACAGCATTACGTCTGCATATTATTGCGATAGTCACCGAAATGGGAATTTCATTCTTAGTTACTGCTTCTCGATTTCTGATGGGAGAACTTAATAGTTATTATATTTAAATCTTGGTACCCTACAAAACGGTGCTGCGTTTGGGGCCGGTATTACAAACACTGATTACCAATTTGACGGAGCACGTTCCGTGAAACTAGTGACCAGCGTTAGTATTACCGACCCTTAGTTACACAGGAAAATTTCTTAGTATAGGTACTCGAATGATCAGGTTGATTCCAGCTTATAATATCTTGATTCCGGACCAGGAGCCAGACTTTGAAAAAGGAGGAGTTAAAATCTATACCAGAGACCCAGAGTGAAATTTATAATGTTAGTGATGAGTAGAGACCGGATTCCTCGGCATTTGTCACTTTTGTTCCTGAAGGGGCGGGAGGGTAATTTTAACATATGAGCACGAATTGGGGGGAATAGAACCCAGGAAAAAAATTTTATTTTGCCGAAAAATGCCGAAAATGAGAAAAATGCCGAAAATGGGGAAAATGCCGGAAAATGCCAAAAATGCCAAAAATGGCAGATTTTGCTAATTTTCACCATTGCATCACGCATAAAATCATTGATAGAGAAAAATTAACAAGCCTAATCATGCAAGCAAGGAAGTTAGCAACTGATATCAACAGCTCTCACTCTCATACATAACTGCACAATTCATACTACATAATGATAAATTTTTATAAAAATGTATTTTTTTTTTATCTCTGAAATAGAATTTCATTACTTTTTTACTTTTTTGTTGCTTTTGAGGGGTTTTTGTAGGTTACTGCCGAATAATGCCGAAAATAAAGTTTTCAATGCCGATTTTTTCACTTTTCTGTGCCGAGGAATCCGGTCTCTAGTGATGAGGAATGGTTTATGGTAACAGATGAATTCTTTATAGCAGATGATTTTTGTCGAAAATATAATATGTGCTTCCGCCCATTCGCAGACTATATCTAATATCAAGATCATCAACAAGAGTTGGAAATATGCACAGAATAAAAACATACAGGGTGCGTCAAAATGACCGGCTACATTTGTTTTTCCAATTATATGCGTAAGACAAAAGATAGAGACATGCGGTTGGTTTTAAATTAAAATTCATTCTTTAAGGTTACAAATGAAATTAAATTTCACTCGCATGTTGATCATTTTGCCTAGCACAATTGTGAAGGCGTAAAACTCAATTTTTCAAGACTTTACTAAGCAATAATCATATTTTTTCCACTAATTTCTTAGATATTCACCCGGTAGGGAATTTACCTCCTCGCGCTAACCATGAAGAATGCCACACGTGCAGAATTCCCCTCCCCGGTCAATTTTATCCATCATTGGTAGCATTTAGCGGAAGAAATTGCAAAATAACGTAACCATTGCTTAGCAAAGTTAAAAAATTGGATTTTACCCCTTCAAAAATGTGTTAGGCAAAATGGTCAACATGAGAAAGTGAAATTGTATTCAGTAGCGCACCAAAGTAGGGATATGGAGTTGAAACCTTCCCTTTAGGCCTTGAATTTCATCAAAAAAAAGCTGAATAGAAGATTTTCAGTTTTTTGGGACTTTTGTAGGAATAAATTTATGCCTTAGCTCCTCCGTTGAAAAATTTCTGGGTGCGTCACTGATTGTATTTCATACGTAACCTTAAGGAATGAAGTTTTATTTAGAAGCAACCGCATGTCCTCATCTTTTTTCTTATACGTATAATTCAAAAAACAAATGTAGCCGGTCATTTCGCCGCACCCTGTATAAAAATACTTTTTTTACTGGAGAAAGGAATTGTGAGCAAAATTATTTAAAGAATGTGAAAAATGTAAAATTAAAGTAAAGAATGTAATAATAATTGGCATTTGGCTTTTTACAATATTGTACCTAGCGCTCCTTGCGGAATTTCCATTTCTCAACTTGAAACAAGTCTTTTCATTCTTTGAAATCTTTACTGTAAAGTATGGAAATGTTATGAAGAATCTAACACTGGTCATAAAGTAAAGGTCAAGATCGTCATATCACATTTATGTTGCAAATTATGTAGTCAACATCTATAGACTATGGTACATTATATTGAAATGTAGTGCACTGAGGGCCGGATTTAGGGTAATGCCCATAGCATTTATGTTGTTAAACTTCGAGTAAATCAAACTGATATTTCAAAAAAAAAAAAACGAAGAATAAAAAAAACTCATTCTAATTCGCGTGGAACTGGAGTTAGACCGAGTAGACGCTTTAGCCACTAGAAAAGGCCCCCCCACTACAAAGGTATCTGCACCTCTACAAAACTCTAAATCTGGCCTTGAATATACTTGACACTAATTTTTCGCGTGAGAGTTGAATTCTCCTCCAGCCGCACTCGGATTTTTCAATACTTTTTTCTTTTTCGAAGAAAGAAAATTTATCTCGCTTCATAAATTTCAAGTGCAAGTGAAGCAGTCATAGGAATATTTTCTGTTCTACCATATTTCACCATCGATGCGGACACTGAATTCTCATCAAAAACATTCAATCATTCTCAAGTACAGGCATACATAATCCGCAGCTGCTTATTTGCAACAAATTTTAAATTCAACAATAGCCGGGAAGCGAAAGTTCTTATCAACGTACAAGAAAAGGTGCCTTTACTAACCTTTATTGTATTATTAATGAGCTGCGAGGAAGCGTAGTACGAAATTTTCGACGAAGTTTCTGGATTCGAATAAATGTGCTCCTCTTTTTTAGGACTATCACGATAAACGCTTTCGGTGGTGATGTACGATGTAGCGTACGGAGATACATAGCTGGAGTATTTATGCAGGCTGGAAATTGTTGCGTAGCCACCGTTTCTGGAAGAAGCCAAACGGACGAATACGCTCGGATTGGGTGCATAAGCGGCACTTGTATAACTCGTTCTGCAAAACAAAAGAAGAAATTACCAGCATTAATGAGACTGTAATTTCTATCAGAACAAAAGAGCCACCGTTGGCTAAAGTATAGTCTAAGTAGACCTGAAATCAGACTCTTTTCTTGAGAATGTACCTAGCTCCCAAAATTCAAAACTCAGACGCTTTTGAAAAATGAAAGGGGGCAAATTAGAGAATTTATGATAATCAAAATGCCCAGAAATATCAATAGCTTCCTCAACTTTATTTGCAGCCAAATGTTTGGATTCCACCAAATAAGCAATCTAAAGACATCCTCGAAAATATTTCCAGAGATTTGTGCACATGTATAATCGAGTGACAAGAGTTCATCCCTTAAATGCATGTTTTTAACATACAGAAACTACATCCACAGAAATAAGCCCTCATTATTTCCATAATAAAATAGTGGAAGTGAAAAAAATAAAGTCGGAGTTAATACTCATAATAAAAACAATAAAATAATAATAAAAATTTTATCTAAACCATTCCCAAAATTTCCTTTTGGAAAAAATTTTGAATCACCTATTCCTTAAAAATTTTAAGCTTGAAATTGTTTTCACCGATTTCAGGTCTCAATTCAGTCTCAATTTTTTTAAGGTTTGAATTTTTCTTCTAATTTTTACCACTTTCCCTCGGCCCCCACCTTCAGGCTTCAAACATCTAGTAACTTCACATACGTCATAAGTACATATTATTTGATCAAGTAATGAGCAAAAATGATTTACTTACTGTTCGGAATCACGTGCCAGCCTCAATTTGTTAATTCCCAAATACGAATGAGCGAACGACGAATTGAAAATCACGATAAGAATGACGGCCACGACTCCACAAAAGCATCCTAAAATTATGTAGTAAGTCAAATGGTCTGATTTTTCTGGTATTGTTTCGGCACTGATTCGACCCGAAGTTCCATTATTGTTTGTAATGACTTCATTGTGCTCGGTCGATACATTATTCGCCATCGTTGCATTTGTCAACTTTTTTCTATCACCTTTTGGTATTTCATTAGTATCTGCACAGACGTGAAAAAGAAAAAAATGGTACCACTGTAATTTAAATTTAGATCAAAATGAAACTGACGAAAGTTATTTATACGTACAAATAAATGTCAGCAAAAAGTGGAGCAAAGACGAAGGAAAAAAGCCCCCAAAAAAAGGACATACAGCCTTAAGGCCAGGCATACGAGAATTCAAATGACTGAATTCGTGAAGAAAATCACACGCTCTAGCTTAAGTGACATTTTTCTTCATGTGTGGTGAAATTCTTTTTTTTTTTCTCATGCGCGAATATATAGTGTTATTCGCCAGGGAATTTCTTTTATTGGAGTTTATCGTCAAAAGGCTTCTTCTTTTTCACTTAGAAAATTTAATTCACGACATTTTATTTACACAAGTGCGTTACTCAAAAGACGTCTTCCCCCATTTCAGCCGACAAATTACAATTAATGTGGCGAGCCTCTTGACGGAATGATAAATAATATATGAGTTCGCGATGTAATGGTGATGGACAGCATAATTATGTCACCGAAAAGGTCGTTTTTCATTATAAAGGAAACACGCAGCGCAATAAGCCATTCGAAATTCCTATGCAGAAAAGTGGCTCATTCAATGAACTTGATACGCTAGCACTTGAGTTTTTCTTTTCTATTTAAATCTTAACATTTTTAATCGTCGATAGGAAAATACAAGTCTATGATCGGGTATTTTTCATGAAAAATTAGAAATCGTTTCCTTCTCATGCATTCTTCTTAATAAGCTTTGCAGTAGTTGGGGCTGAAGGAAGAAAACGCTCCGAAGAAGATACAATATAGTGTAGGATATCAATATTTAAATGAAAATGTGCCTAAGAAAAGATTGTTATACAACTATCCTGAGATTATACTCCATTTAAAAAAAAAAATTTTTTTAATTTTTTTTTTTAAATTACATAAGTAAGTAAGTACTTATATATTTTTCATTTATTTTTTTTTAAATCTTATTTTTTAATTTTTAATGTTTTAAAATTTTTTATTTTTATTTTATTATATTTTTCAGTCTTATTTTTTAATTTTTAATTTTTTTTAATTTTTATATTTTTAATTTTATTTTTTGGAAGAGTGCAAATGCATACGAGTATTACAAAATACAAGGTTGTCTATACCATGACATTAAATAAACCAAACAAACCAAATTTTATGTTGTTAATATGGCTTAAAGTAAAAATCTCAAACTCAACATTTTAGTGGAATTAAAAGAAAGGAAGAGAAGACAAAATCATTTTAAAGCTACAAAATCTCCAGATTTTCTCAATTTTTTCTGCAAAAAATGTTTCCACAGGCTGACTAATTACCCTGCGAGTTTAGAACTTTTTTTTTTTACATAGAAGGATGTTTTCAAGTATGCTATAGTTTGTAGATTTTTGATGTACCTTGTTTCATTCATTAGGTGAATACTCGTATAATAAATATACGTAATATTGACTAGGTAGGAAAAAAATACTCTACTAACCTATTTGTGTTTCGACCTTTTTTACGCAGAATTTACTCCGCCGAAGTACCAAATACGTATCGTTGTGGCGATGACTAATGGCGCTAACGTTTAAATTGAGCAATATTTTCACCTCAGCCGTCAACTCCCCAGTGCATTCCAGCTTAACGTGGAATGTTGTTAATTTAGTCGGCAGAATACCATCCATAGTTATGTCGAATGATGGTTTTTTCATTGCTGCTCGATTGTTGTACTCGACTGTCCACAAATAGCGGAGCTGTAAAAAAAAGAAGCAAATATGCGAATTATTTAGAGATATGTTGGAAAAAATTGTCAAATGTGAGATGAAAAGCACCAGCGTTGAGAGCTCTGCTAGGAAAGTAGTTTTCTTATAGAGCACAAGGCTCTTCTTAAAAAAAAAAAAAATAAATAAAATAAAATAATCAAAATTCATTGTCTTATTATACTACACGCCCACAAATGTTATCTCGTAATTTTTAATATTTCAAGATTTACCATAGATACAGTCATATTCTTCATATTTGCTACACTGTTTACTATCTTCGATATAAATATTTAAAATAAATCTTGAATATTATCTCTGTTTTTCCATCCAAAATATAGTGAAAATACTGAATTTTTTTCCAGTTTAGTTATTTTCTTATAATATTTATATGAATATTAATGGTTAGTGTAGACGTCAATATCTTTAAAATCAAATTTCTAATGCGGAAAGACAAGAGAAAAATATCATTATACCTTCATAATATTCATTTATGCTGCCTGTAGAAGAGAAAAAAAATTGCTTGAAATAAATTACTTCATTCATACATTTTAAAACTCCCGTACCTCCCTTAAAATTAAAAACAAACTCCATAAATAAGAAAAAAGGTTTTATCTTTTTAATATAATCAACTGATGCAGAATAGTTGACCACTCGATCCCCCCCCCCAAAAAAAAAATCAAAATGGCGGCCAAAAACTTTTCATAAAAATCAAGCTAAAATATCGACATTCTCCAAGAAGCACCCTGAAATAGGTGCGCGTTCAGTCAAATAGCTAAAAGTTTATTCTATTACAACATAATAGTCCTTTCTTAAACGACCATAGAAAATTGAATTACAAAAGTGTATGGTTCCTAAAATTTGGGCAACTTCTCCATCTGACCTTTGAACACTTTCCAACTTCTTCCAATACCTAAGGTAACCCACGTGTTTTCTCATTGCACATATTTTTTTGAGTACATGATGCCTTCTAGCAAACACGATCCTGAATGACCCACCGAATGCAAGACCCAGTCACGTAGTCGATGATTAATTCTCTATACAAAATTTCGGCCATACGGGTTATAAAACGCGTATCCAATAATTGTTTATGCAGAAGATGCGCAAGTTTATCGTATTTTCAAAATAAGGGTTAACGTTAATTAGGTAATTTACATGTAAACCTTTGTCGAAGAACATGAACGTGCTGTGCATCGTATTCGATTCTAATATAGTTTTCAATTTCATTTGTGTGAGGCGTTTATAACGCCAACCGAGATCGAGTTTCGCAGCGTTTATAGAAACAATTCTACATCCTAATTTCAACTCTTAACGATTGTCTCCTCCCCCAAAAACGGTGCACTCTCTTGTTATTTACACCCCTAAATTGAATTTTCGAAAATTTGCTATTCAACTACTCCTGTTAATTAAAACTAATATTCGTCGGATCGTAAGTGGAAAAAGAAAAAAAGGTGGAAAACTGCGTCATTTTTAGACTACCGGTAGATACAATCTGTTGCAATATAGCGAAAAAAAAAAAGTGTCTGCCATTTTAATGCTCTTAAATGGAAGCTTTAAAAATATAGTGGACGCGTCAGCTGGTTATTGCCCTTCGGCTCGTAACAACCCACCATCACGATGACTGCTTTTCCAAATACGTCATACACGTTTTTATGGTAATTTCGCTGGTACCCAACAAAAGGATGGTGAAAGTTGCAACTTTTAACAAGTTTCGCTGGCGAAAAACTTTGTACCCGAAAGGCGTTTGACAGGCTAACGAAAACTTACTTTCGACTTCGCTATATATGGTGCTTTGTACATATATATATATATACATGGTGCTTTTGAAGTTTACCAAATTTAATACATGTGCAATTTTCAGCATGATTGCCCCGCGGAAAAAGTTATTGGTTCGACTCGCTTCGACGCAATCACACCGCATTTAAAGAGCGAGTGCTGACAGGGTATTAGGGGGAGAGTGCTTTTAGAGCTTTTTACATTCTTAAGAGCCGATATTTTGCACTAATCAATACTCGCGAAAAGATGAATAAAATCGTGTCCTGAAATAATGATAAACGCACAGGGAACACAGAAAAACACCAAGAATTAGTGAGCAGCTGCAGCGCCTATGGAAAACAGATCGGGCTCATTTTTTTTGGCAAAAATTTTAATACCAAAAGTTAAAGTCATAGAATAATCGCTACAGCCTTCACAAGGCCTGGTGAAGGTGAAGAGAAATTCTTATTTTATGTACGAGTAGGTAATTAATATTTTAAAATATTAAAAATTACTCTATAATGTCTCTAACAAAGAATAATTCATTTTCAATACGTATACTTCAAAGAGGAACTTCAAATACGCCAAATAACTATTGAATATATATGTACAAAATATAGGTGGTAAATATTTCGAAAAGCAGACTCCAAACCTCGTTCTTCTCTCCTTCTTACATAAATTAACTGAAGTCAAAACATAAATTACTAATACACACACTATGATGAATATGTTTCACTTTGAAAAAAAAAAAAACTTCAAAGCACTCAAAATAACTATAAAATGTACCTATTCGCTTTTATATAGAAATATAATTACTAACAAATCAAACATATAACAAATGTGCTTCAACTATACAAATCTCCTCATTAGTTTTTATGGGTGTTGGATATAAGTACAACGTAGGAATTTATATTAACGCTTAAATTGATGATATTAGCCTTGAATTTACAAACTTGACCTTGATTTTAAGACGTTGGCCATGAATTTGTGACTTTGACCTTAATTTTGTGACCTTGACCTTGATTTTCGGACCCTGACCTCGATGCGCAAAAAATTTCTAAAGATACCAGTATAAATTACATTACTATACTGGCATTTTTAGTGTAATTTCATCGCATTATTATCATTGCTGAAGATAACGCATAGTAAAGAGATAAAGAAAAAAAGTTTTTCAACTTTATGCATATTTACCTGTAAAGGATGCAGTTTGTGAAAAATTACACACTCACTTCTAATTATCAAAAGTAATATGAGTAAACATGTTACAGTTTACACAAACTTCTATACTTGTACTCTTTCAAATACTTATATGTATCCAGTAAAGGTTACAGATTTGTGTCACAAATTACACACGAACATAATTGAAAATTATTATCAAATACATACTTTTTATTTATACAAAACTAAATAAGTTGGCACTATATCTATTCGTAAAATATTAACCATACTGTCCATACAACGACAACTGCATCGAAAGATGTAATAAAAATGAAATTAATATTAATAGATATTTATGGGAAAAAAGAGGACAAAACTAACGCCGCGGAACGGACAAGCAAACATTTCAGAAATTATGTGGACAGTTAGAAACAGTTGACTTTATTTAAAAATTATTAAAACTGACGTCGGTTATCCTCCATATAAATAATTTATACTTCCTATTTATTAATGATTAATAATTTAAACGCTTTAGGAAGCCATTTGCTAGAATGTATTATTATACAGACTTACAAAATAGACGTTTTTAATTTAATTATTTACTCGAAAAAATTATTCTTTTACAAACTAGGAATATTTTTTTTTGGCAGATCGTCCCACATTCGATTAAACTTTAACAAAATATCTGGGGTTTTTACGTTTCTGAGAAATTCGACGGTGTCACTTGATATACTCGTAAAATTTGACATGGTGGAAAATGAAATTCGATGTTTTTCAAAACATAAAAATTAGAAACACAACTACGAAATAATATTTTTTGTGATTTTAAAATATTTTTGAAAGATCGCAGGGGCAACGAAAAAATAATTATGGACTACGTTAATTAATCGGATGTTGAGTTATAAGCATGCAATATTATTAAGTCACAGTTTTTTTCGTTTAATTAAAAGTAGCCACATATTCTATGACTCAAATAGACGGGTGACCATTTCACTTTTAATCTCAAAAAGTCGGTTTCGTATGGCATTATAGTTTGGTGCTCGTTTTGGAAACCGATTGAGGCGCTAAATTTCATATCAATGACCGCCAAAACACATACTAAACTATTATCTGAGGCTTAGTGGGGATGGGGGCGGGTGCTCGATGTGTTTCTTAAAACAGGACATCCTTCAACAAATGCAATTTTCAATGGCTAGCATTCGGATAAAGGTTTTTTTGAGAGGGAGGAAAATACGAGTATTACAAATATCTACAATGAATTTTGGATTATCCTTGTTTTCCAATACGAAATTGTAAAATTTACTAGGTGTTCATTTTTCTCATTGAATGTAAACATAAAATCACCAGATTTGCAAAACTGATAAAAATTAATCATAATATAGGAGGTATTTTTGTGCATTGATATAATATTTGATCTCAAGAAGAATTTCATAAATTCGTGACCCCCCTCCATCGACCAAAAACAAATTTATTCGAATGTTTGCAGCTGAAAATTGCACTTCGCTCGACAATCGACATTCCTTGAAGGTATTTTTTTAAGTCTCCTGCTGTAAAGACAAATTATACTTACTCAAGAAAAATGTCGGTAGACTTTTGAAAATTTTCAGAATTCCTCAACCTATGTAACGAATACGTTGACAAAAAGTTTCGAACATGTTTTACAAGTTTCAAAACGAATCGAGCGACGAATTTTCTAAATACTTGCCCTCTTTTGCGCATCGTTTTCTTTTGACCAAAATAACTCTCGATAGCTAATCGGAAATACGGCGCGCATTTCAAACACGAAACGAAAGTTGCTCACTGAACACATTAAAATGAAAATCGTAGGAGGGCTAAAAACATGAACCATAAAAACATCCCTTGTATAGCTTCTGGTAAAGCGTGTCACCCAAGTGATTTTATGGCCCGCAACAAGATAAGAATCGACTTTGATTTAGCATTCTTCGTAAAATATTTCGAATTCCTGGTGCTTTGTTTCAAAACCCTATAATATAAAGCCATGATTTTTTTTCTGCAGGTGGAAGGGCGAGGGGACGCGGAGGGGGTAGGGGATGAAAATTTATGACACGTTAAAACATTTTACGCGCGGTTGTTGTTTCGCGACTTTATGGCCTCATTTGCTTCGTATTATTTTGGCACTATCTTCCAAAATGGTGAAATTTTTAACACCTCAAAGCGAATGTAAAAAAAAAAATTATTAGCCACCTGAAAAACTTTCCATCTGAAATCTTTTTTTCTTTTTTTTAACCTAATTTTAGCTCACGTATAACATTTAATTATCACTTTCAGTTCCGGCTTGAAAGTCGTATTTTTAGGGGGTTCGCGGGGTGGGGGGGCGGGAGGGGCGGCGTGTACATCGCGTGATAAAAACAAATTTTATTATTTTTTTTTTTACGAAAACGCTGTGTGTGTGTGGGTAGGAGTTTGAAAATGGAATTTTTAATATAAATTAACTCATTTAATTTTAATTACACTTTCAATACGAAACCCGTTATAAAACGTCGAATTTAATAGTTTTCCACCCTACTTTGTTTCCTCATTTTGAGAAGGGTATTTCAGATTCTTAATTTGTTTGGCAGTTCGGTATACGTGTCACTTGAAAACTTTAAACAAACAAGCAAAAAAAAAAAAAAGTAAGAAAAAAAGTTAACTTGAAGCTTGTAACGGAAAATTTTAATAGAAACTGACACTTTGAATTTGTTTTTCGGTTTTCCTTTTTTTTTTCACTTATTCTTTCTCTTTTTATTCCTGATGTAAATCAATTTAAAAAGAAAAGCCACCGAAATGATTCTAGGTCTGTTTTTTTTTTTGTATAACACCATTGATATGGTGTTTGGTGAAGACTGGGGATACAGAAAAAAGTTAAGGAATGATGTTTTAAGTTAAGACGTAAGGGAGGGGCAGGTAAAAGTATGTACTCGGAGAAGTGTTGTAATTTCTTCAGCTGTTGAGTGTTTCTACGGAAGAAAAGCCTATCTGTCGAAGCCTCTAATTGAGTGTTTGTCAAAAAATGCTTCTCTGATACTTTCTCTATTTATCATTGGAACTCTTACCTCCACAGCCTTGAGCAAGTGGAGATTTTCCTTTCAGTAGTATCATTTAGTAGCACCGAGAGAAAATAGTTGTAGTCTTCACAAGGCTTCGTGAAGGTAGAGATGAATTATTCTCTTTCACATCACCAATATTTGAAAATAATTTTATTAAATATTTATTTTTGAGTAAATATTGTTTTTGTAAATATTCGTAATTATTATTATTTTTTTAATTTTTATAATTCTTTTATTTTAAAATTTATAAAAAATAGAAGGCTTGGGTCACTTCTGATCATAAATGAGAGATTTGTTACATGTTTTCATTGACACGATTGATGATTGTTAGAATTTTGTAATGGACTGAGAAAACAACTTATACATTTTTGTTCATTTCCATTCTTATATTATCTGAGCAATCTGTATAATAAAATCCAGTTGGATGAAAATGGACGAGGTTGAACAAAGTTCTACGAAGTTGTATGAAGTTTGACGACTTTTGACGAAGTTGGACTATAATACACGTCATCAAACTTACATAATATGCTTGATGACGTCATCATACGATAACATTGGACACATACGGACACATCACAAAACTTCGACAAAACGTCTAGTAAAAAGAATTCATTTTCAATACAAATTACTCTCATTATTCTAAGTACTTTCTTTCAAAATGTTATATGATATATTTGGTCAAAGGGGGAATTTGTCTAAAAAATGACTACAGGAATTTAGAAAAACTTGACTAAAATATGCAAGAATTAAAAACTAAATTGCTAACACGTTAAAATAGTTTTTCAAGAATTGTACCAGCTGCCTTGTAGTTGAGAAGTAATCTTACCCATCCAGAGTCCTATTGTAAATAATCGAGAGAGTTTAGAAATCAAAACTATCCACTGAGAGCAGTAACCAGATGCTAATTGCGCAAGTACCACAGTTTAGGAACACACCATACATCTTGGTTACAAACTTATCATGGCTAGAATCTGTTTACAGCGTCAATCCTAGTTAAATGCCTCATGATTAATCTACTTAGGAAGAGAGCAGAAAAAAAGAAGACACAAAAAGGTGTAAATCGAAATCGGTCTAGGAAACATGCCATTCAACCAGAGTTAATTAATGTAATTCGAAGCAATCAACGCCTGCTATCTTCTTGGATGCAACACAACTCACTTGGCAACGGATTAGAAAACGGAGGGTTGTCTAACTTTTCGCCTACCCTCCGCGTCAATGGCTTTTTCGTTAATCTGAAAGTCATTTATGGGCAAACAAAAAAGAACGACTCAGACGATGTCGGATTTTAATTAGATTTCATTTAATTTCATAGCAACGCCTTTCATTTGAAAGGTTATATATTTATTCGTCTTGCCATCCGACATTCTCCATTTTGGGCGAAGCTGCGATGCATTTTCAACATTTTGCAACAAAGATTTAGAGGAATTTTCAAATCACTTCTCTCATCCGTCTTCGTGCCATTTTACCATTTTAAGCGGATAAAGTTCGTGTAAATTGCGAATCGATTTCAGCCAAGTGAACTTCATTTTGGTGCGGTAGCTGCACAAAATGAGAATGTTACCGCAACGTAGAATTGGTGTGTAAAGTGTTTCGAGTGTTTGCATGGTGTAATATACGGTTACATAGGCTCTATAGTACTTAGCAATGTTTAGACGTTTTAATCATTAATTCTGTCTGAAGAGTCGAGTTTCTGGCGATACAGGCGACGAGGAGAGGTTCGCTGAAAATTAGAGGGATTAGGAAGAACAATTATTAAGGCATCCTTAATAGGCTTAAGTTCGACGCTGATAATTCGACTGACTATGATAATTCCACAAACTGTGAAGTTGGTTACCTTCAGCGAGTCTCCAGCTTTACTCCAAATAGCTTTGCTGGCGGTATAATTGTGAAATTTTTTGCACCTAATAATCCATTTTTAATAATACTAAAAGGAGCAGAGCAGTTTGAGATAATTGTATAAAGGTGTTGAAATAATTGACTACGTTAGAATTAATATTTTTAGATAAACGATACTCACGGTGAAAAATTCTAGTGAAAATAATAGACGATTTTTCAGAAACTTTCTGTTACAATCGTTAGCTTTCAACAATTTTATAGAAAAAAAGAAAATCTATTCTCGAGGTAAAATGAAAATTTCTCATTTTTCACAATTCAAATTATTTTTCAATACGAGAATAATTATTTTAGGACGAAAGATACTAAACGTATGGAAGATGTGGTTTTGAAAATAAAATTCTGCTCAAATTCTGCAGTTTACTTGATACCAAATGTACTGAAAAAAACTTTAAAATAATAGTATACAGATATAAATCAAATAATGATTTTCTTGTGTGTCCAAATGATCTAATTTAAACCTCAATCCTTCCAAGACAATTCAAATGTCAACATTTTATACAACTTTTCATGAAACTAAAAGCTCTCACAAAAATCTTTTGAGATCTTGCGACTTAGAAAATTGGCCCATTCTGAGCAGTAATATGCTAATCAGCTAAATCTAACATTACTACAGAAAAATGTTATGTTCCCCAAGAAAGTGTTGTACGTATTGTTAACATGCAGCATTTTTTAAAGGACATGATAAAGTTATTCTGTGATTATCTGAGATTTTGAAGATAATTGAAAACGGTGAATTTTGATGTTTCAGGCGCAACGTCGTTTGGCCAAAAGTTTGAGTATGACGTCACACAAAATCAGTCTATTGGTGAAATTCTTGCACGCATGCGGCAGCACTTTTTAGATTATAGAAGCATTTTTTATTGGATAACATCAAATAATATAAATACGAGTCTTTCTCTATAATGGTGCTGCTAATATGGAACTTCTTCACTCTCATTTCCAGCTAATCGTTCTCATAAGTTATACTTTCCTTTCAGATGAACTACTGATGCAGCATAGCGAACTACTTATAGAGCACCCAGTAAAAGACAACACAATCTTCATTGTGAGGAATTGAATTTTAATTAATTATTCAGCTTTTTAGAAATTTTATATGAACTTATGTACCCATACAAGAAGGGGATACACGTCCACTTTTTCAAATTTTTCAGGAGATGCAAAAAAACACTTTGGTTACATAGCCTTCTAATAGTATAGCACCTCAACTTTGAAGTCTATTTTCTTAGCCATGGTTGCATTTCGCGAGAAGATATTTTCACTGTAAGTGGAACTTGGGACATAATTGTATAATTGAACCTTGGAAAAACTAAATTTTTGAAAAAAGTTGACTATCACTTCTTGCTGCATATCGCTGTTCATACGAATTTTCTACTAAAAACTAAATTCTTCGCCACTTAATGCGCTGTATATATTGAAAATTAGCAGACGAATTTCTTTCGTTTCGGTCTTTTCCTCCTTCGCTTCATATTTCACGTTTTGCCAACTACTTCGCATCACCCTTGTGACAAATTTTTGGATCTCTGACTTAAAACTATGTACTACACATCTATACTTTCTTGTCGGATATAATCCTCTCCACCCAATCCCAATCGCACTCTCGCAAAGCCAATCATCCCCCTTCGATACAGATTTGCCAACAATCTCGTATGAAAATCATATTAACAAAAGTCTCCAAGACGTGCATCATTCGTGACACATTCACTTGATACCATTATAATCAAACTTACATATAGTCTATATAAGAAAATGCGTTCCATAAGGAAAAGCCCATTTCCGCGGCTGCCATTAAAATGATATTTCATTCTCTATTATAAAGAAAATGTGAGAGGAGGGGTGGGGGTGGGGGTTGGGGAAAGAAAGCAGCGAAAGAATCATTCTGAATTTGCGACGCGACGAGAACATTTCAGATGCTTGCAGATCCTGCGTCTTCTCCCCAGTCTGTCTTTTGCAAAGTCACAAACCCCTCCATTACATTATTTCAATTGAAAGTTTACCTGATATTCGAGCTGGCGGAAAATCGTTTGACGAAAACTAACTTAGAGAGAAAAGATAAAATTAATTCCCCGAGCTTTTACGCCACTTCTGAAAGTTTAACAACGCTTTCAAGAGCGCTCTCGGGCCCTTTTCTTTTGTTAATTCGAACACGGTGTGATACCATATACAGAAAATTTTAATAAAGTATGCCAAAAGCAATACGTAAAACCTATTATTTAATAAAATGTTGGGGCAACTTTTTGCCAGTACGATATTCTGAGGTTAAGGGAGAAATTCTTTTTTTTTTTTTTTTTTTTTTTTTTATGCACAAATAGAAGAGTAGGCTGGTGCCACAGCCAATATGTACAGCGGAATTGAAAAGAAGTTTTCCTTAAATTTTGTTTGCGAAAGAACGGTGGTAAAACTTTTTTTTTTTTGTTGCAACGTTTTTCCAGCAATCATAAAGAGAGGGTTACTATACTTTGTTTTCCTCCTTACGGAAATTCTTTCCTGTAATTTGAGCCGAACAGTTTTCACTTTTGATGCGGACATTTTGCTTTTAAAAGTTTGTATTATTAATGCAATTTAAGAATATCTGACATATGCTAACGTGAGATGCTTTCTGACGTTCTCAAAACCTCAAAATCTGGCTTGGGGAATGCAAAAATAAGTTTATAATATTTATGGCTACAATATGAAAAAAAAAAGTAAATATTTTTTTGGTATAAGGAATACAACCAAGATACATTGAGAAAAAAATACACATAACTCTTCACCTATCAATTTCAATAAAAAATGTTTAGATCAGAAATTCCTCCTCCTCAAATTTACAACGGATGTGTGAAGTATTTTTTTTTTTGGTATCTTCATTACAAGCGGAGATAGAGCACATCGAAATTCAGCATTATTTTTTTTAAGGGCTAAGCACTAAAAATTTGGGTCATAATTTTCTTACTAACTCTCTGTAGGTTTAAATTCATAGAAAAAATGCTTCATATGAAACTCATATGCGGTATATTACATTTTTTTATTAAAAAGGTATAAGAATCGAATGGAGATGATATTAAATTCACAAAATGGGTGGTCCTTAAAAAAGTAACACATCAAAGTACAATTTTATCAAAATTACGCATAAAGTCTTTTTTTTCTCCCAAAAATGAGATATTGATGTCATTTAGCTATAGATTACTATGCGGTCTTCATAATACACTGAACCCACGAACTATTCCCAAAGTTTGTTTCAAATAATTAGGTAGAAAGAGGAAAAGAGATGAAAATTTCTGTTTTCTGAAACACTTCAAGTCATTAAAATTTCTGTATTTCTGTGTATTGGCTGCTAAGCATTCGTAAATAGAGATAAATAAAATATTCGTTATTTTCAATTGCTTATAGCCGCTCATAATTACTGAAATTTTAATACTGTGTTTTATGTAAAGGTACGACCATACATTCGTTTCAACCCAAAAACTGACGGGCCAAGTACCCAAATAATACCTATACACACGAGCATTTATAAAACTACGTGAATTTCCTAGGAATTTAATTTCTTCACGCCCTCTGATCTTCTAATATCATTCGTATAAGACTAAGTAATAGAAATTGTTTTTATACTTTACTAGAGCTCGGGAAAAAAGTTGAGTATGCAAAAAAGTTTAAACGCGAAAGGGAAAATGTTTACTGGGTCACACTGTTTGCATTATATGGTAACTTTACCTATCCTGTAAGGTAAATATGTACTTTTTTTTTAATCAACTCTTCTTGCTAAGTTATATAGGTGCTTTTTTTTCACATTTATACAACATTTTCCACTAGGTCCGGCAAATATAGTGTATTTTTTGCATCATTTAGTTTCGCTTCTTCGGATACGTAATTCGATTTTACAAATTTCTCTTCTTTTTTCCCTTTTTTTATTTTCCCCCGTATGCTCTAATAATGGTGTACAACAGGATTAATGATTACGAAACAACCGAACTCTAGGGGAGTTAAAATGTCCGGTAGGCTAAGTGGACTTGTGACAACTAAATCCGCGGTCTTTTGGCTCACGGTTGCCAAATGTGGACTTTACAAAAAGCATATATAAGCTGTCAGAATGCTGATATATTGCGTAGGAGCACGAAACCGTTGTATTATTGGATGAACGAAGCACTATAATCGTTTTTATAGTTTCTAAAAAAAAAAAACGATTAAGCTGCGGTATATGTATAAGGAGAAAAACTTTTTTTTTTTCATTTTGAAAATACCTATATTTAAAAATCTTATCGTTTAATCGATGGAATGAGGACTATAATTTAGTGATAATTACCTTCGCACATATTTTACATATATGTGGACATTTTAATTATAAATTCAATAAGTACAAAAATATAAGTATTCACTCATTTACTCTTATTTTGACACTTCCTTTTTTTTTTTTAAACTAAGGACTTTGCAGCCGACGCCCTCGCTTCACTCAGGTCTTCAACCCCTCCTGCATCATGACTGCAGCTATCTTTACATACACTTTCTCCATTTCGATGATGTCCTTAATGACTCAATGATGACCTGTAATGTGACGTCATCATCGCATGGTTTGTTTTTTTGTTCACTGACGTCATTAATAGTGACCAATGACGACGCCATCATCTTGATTTGTTTGTTTTTTGTTACTTTGTTGATTCAAACCAAAAGGACCTCAGGGCATGAAAAAGACGCCCCAGAAAATTCTCATTCATCTCAAGGTCCTTTTTCGCTTTGAATCGTAGATTCACTTGTTTTGTTTATTTTTATTTTTGTAGCAATAACGCAATTTTCTCATTTTCTTTTTTACTATTCAGAGATATTAGCAATTAGAAGGGATTATTGGTCTGTTGTAAAATTAAAATAACATATTCCCACTCTGTATGGTTAGGAGATCGAAGACAAATAACTCCTCTAAATAAATAATAACTTACCGGATGCCTCATCAACGAGGACCAAGAAAATTCCAGCTGTGACACGTTGAAAGGAACAGGAACTTCAAAACTCAAGGCGTATGTATTCAACACGCCATTCCTCACGTAATACAAAGATTCATTTGATTTGAGTCCTAAAACACATTCAGATCAGTTAAAATATTGTAAATTATTATAGAAGTTGGTGAAAATCGCTAGAATAATAATTCAATTCTTAATTTTCAGCAATAAAAAGTACCAGGTTTTGTGGTATCGCGTTTATCACAATACTAAGGAAACTGTCATGTTATACATTCATAGGCAGTCTTTGGGGCGGGGAAGGTGGAGAGGTAACAGGTGGCTTATGAGTAAAAAAACTTAATTTAACTTTTTTTCTCATTCAACCCGAGCGGGCGGCTGGGCTTGAGTAAGTATCAGAAAATGAGGGTGAAATTCTACTTTATAGTTGAACTGAAACTTCACATGCCAGTATGACCTTTTCAAAAAAAAAAAAAGTCTATGAACTGATTTGAGAATTCAAGTTTATGGTCACCCCATATTATGTGACCCATAGGAGTTGGACTTGAAAATACCTGCTAAGGTTTGTCCCCCATGTAAGCTAAACAACAGAAACTAATTTTTGACGAAAGGTTTAGCCGTGTCCTTGTACCTCTACGAAGCTAATTTCTCTTAGCATATATGATCCTAATTTAATCTCAAACGTTGATCAATTTCTTAATTTTATTAACATAAAATCACAAAATTTATAGTTTGTACGATCTAACTTTAGTACCAAAAGACGTTCCAGAAACTGTCGTTTACAAATTGAGTTGATAAAAAATTTCAAATTAATTTAATTCTACGAGAAGGAAGAAAAAACCGAATAAATTATCGCCAGTGTCATCATTTCGAGCAACCATAGAGTCGGGTATGATCAGTAGAGAAGTGACTTTTATACGCATCAAAGTTGGTCGTTATTTCGATTATTAATGAACTGGACTTAATTTTATGTCTCTTTTATTGGTTTAACACCTTCGACGCTGTATATTTGATAAAGATCTTGGAATATTTGAGAATAAAAGCAGGGTAAGCTCACGTCTCAATTTTATACAGATGGGTGGGTGTTTGTGGGGTGGTGGAATGAAGAAAAATAGCTCGTAAAGTGGAAAAAAGTTTGCGGTAGAACAGCATTTTGTACTCTTTAATGGTTTTTCGCACCCTGGTCATGAATAAAATTTACGATTTTTCAGTGTATTTTTTTCTTTTTTTCCTACACAGCTATGACGATACTATCTAACTAAACGGAAAATATTACACGAGATATTTAGAATTGAGCAGTAAAATTTGATATTCTTATTTTCTCAATCTAGCAGTGTTTCAAAGAAAATTAAGATATTGTTGGCACGGTCGATGATACTGGATACAAAGTTTCTACATTTATTATGCGACGCAGCAGCCTTTGGTGTGTGCGTAATTTTAATGTAATCGACCGAGTCAACACTTTAATATAGAAGTCCCCGACAAGCTGGGAGACCATTTTAATAAAATGCAGTTAACATACATCCTTTTGTCTCCGTGTAAATAAGTTATTTAACAGAGTAGAGAGGTGTTTAGTTACAATTTATACGGTGCTCCATTCTGTTTAGCAGCATTTATTGTCAACTCGAGCTACACATATATGACGGGCTAAATTCATTTGTAAACCCTGCGTTTATCTCTCTCTCTATACTTAACCACTCGTTAGAATTTACATTATGCTTGTAAAGTAAAATGTTAAACGATACTTTGACCAGGTTTTGGTACCATGTATAGTCACATCGTTCATTTAGGATATCATAATTTAATGAAAGTGTCGCGAAGCTAATTTTTCCTAATCCATTTTCTTGAATTTTTTCTCCAAATCTTTCTTTCCAAATAGACAAATTCTGACAACTTTCAATTTTAATTTTTCAGAAATTATACCCTGTACGACTAGAGGAGGAAGAGGAGGAGGTTGTGGGAAAGGGATAAAGTCATTTTTATACCCCGATTTATCTCTTCTTATTAGGATTTATAGTTATCCTACCTATTTCATATTGGTGGAAGCAATATAAAATAAAATCATTTTATGTTCGAAGTTAAATAAATTAGTTTCACTCAATTTCATTCTCAATGAACTTATATTTTTAAATTATACCTATATTTAAATCACTTTCGTTTGCAGAAGTATATAAAGAAATAAATTGAAAAGAGAGAGAGGGAAAAAACTTCGTAATAACTTTTTTCCGCTTTACAAAGCTGTCAAATACAGCGCTGAGAAAACACATTTCGAATTTGAGATCAATGCGAGAAAAAAATGAAATCCTATAAGCATTTTCCTTATTTTGCGACACTTTTTTAGTGTTCATGATTAAGTTTCACTCGTACGTACAAATATTTTTCATTCATCGAGAATAACTAGATTTTTGAAAGGAGGAGAAAATTTTCATTGATACAGGATGGTAAAAGTTGAAAGGTTTAAAATGGCGGATTTAGTTTTTGAATTATCAACATTTATTGCTAAAACGTATTCATTATGGCGAGTGCACCTGTGACCTGAACTGAAATATTTACATCGTTAATTTTTCTATTTTTCATTGAATTTAACATTGGGAACCAGGTTTCGGGGCCTCAATTTGTTGGAATGAAGTTGATAAGGACTTCAAAGCTTAAAGTTTATATAATTTATAATTTTGTTATTTTTTCTAATTTGTTTTTGTTTTTAAAATTTTTTATATTTTTTATTAACTTATTCATATAATTTAAATTAAATAATGGGTACCTATCTAGTTTGTAAAATAAAAAATTTGTATTATACAGTTAGGGTAGTTTCCTTATTAATTTTTGTCTTTTTCCTCCATTTGTTTTTTTATATACTCGTCAGTATCTTGTTTCATTTTTATCCTTTTTTTTTTTTATAGTTATGATTATTTACAAAATGGATTTGTTGATATTAATATTATTTTAATATTTAGTTTATTTATTTATTTTTCTTATTTTATACGTATTATATAAAAATAAAATTTTAATTGATAGGGGTATTTTCGTTTTTTTTTTTTTATAAATCGTTTCAGAGATTTATTTTATATTAAAAAGCGTTGTAAGATTCATGAATTTTCAATTTTTCTCCATTGTTCTAAAATTTAATTTCTGATAAGTGCTGCTGAATTATATAGAGTTGCTTGTAAGAAATAATGTAGCTCTACTTAGAAAACACCTAAATTTGAATTCGAAAATTTCGGAAAAAAATTCCGAATACTGTTGAATAAAATTCCAGACATTTTCGAGTCATCGAGAAATTTCATTATATTATAAATCTTTTTTTTTCTTAAAAAATCTTCTGGAAGATCCGAATCTCTGGCAACACTAGAACTTATAATAGAAAACCGCCAAAATAGATACTAATATGCTCTCTCTCTCTCCTTTTCTTTTTCAAAGCCACGCTTTAAAAATGAGTCATTGGCGGTCAAGAATACTAAAGAGGAGTATAAATTTGTCAGTCAGTCGACTGTGATAAATTGCCCAACTAACTGGATTAAAATTTCGGGAGAAGAGAGTTTCGCATTTGATTTGATTTTAAACGATCGTCTTATAATATTAAGAATTAAGATAGAGTATTTTCAATTTATATTCGGAACTCGTATCAAGTTACTCAACGGACCACTTTTATAAATGGTCATCAGATCCTCTAGATGTGTATCAAATAATGAGAATATAGACGAATCCAAATGGAATAAGTACTCTTTCACCGTCCACATATCGACCATCTGGTTCATGCTGGCAAGTTTGATAATTTTATTTTTGGTACCTATACAAATGAAATATGTAATTCAATTTCACCATCTACGAAAATCTGATCTCCTCCATTCCATTATAAAACACGAATTCAAATCACTTTTTTTTTCTTCGTATCATAAAAAGTGTTTTCCTGAAACGTTCATAAAGCTATCCACAAAATTCACAATTCCGCTGTTTACAAAGAATCGTTGAAATACATATTTGCCAGTAAACAGAAAATACAAAATCCAACCGATTGTACTCGAAGTTCTAGAAAAATAAATTGAAAAAAACCGAGTGTTATTCTGTAACTACTTAATAAAAAAACAAAAACAAATAAATCCTCTTCTCAAATCTTTCTTTTTAAAAACATCCTCGGTTTTCGATTCTCCAGGAAAGAGGGGACTACATCCCCCTCATCTGTCGAGTGTATAAAATATGGAAAAGTGTGCGTCTGCTCTGTAAACAGAAGCTAAGTCACGTGTCGACTCAGCATTACGTGTAATAATGCAGCATAGAAGTGCTTTATGGCCACGGGTCTAATCAAAATAAAAAGAGGACATTTATTTTCAAGTGAAAGGGAGAACACATTCTTTTCGCAGTAAGTGTGAAACGACTCTTCTGGAGGCGATATTTGGAACTTTAAATTCTTGAAAAGTGTTGGTTCAAGGATGGGGTGAAAACTTAATTCAGCATGGTGTAATATCCTTGGATAATGTCTGAGTGTCTTATTTGAAATCCTCAGTAGCCAAAAAAATGATTTTAAAAAAATTAATTGACTGAAAAATTATCAAGTTAAATTGAAAAATAAATACTAAGAATTAATTGAAAATACTGACTGTATATTAAGATAAGCCATGGGATTTTTCAAATAAATGAGAAAAGTCACAAAGAAAGGGAGGTACTTCTGCATTAGAACTTCAACTTTTTAGGAGAGTTATTCCAAAACAGATGTTGAATCAAATGCCTTTAAATGAATTTTTTGTGATGGACGATACATTTTAAATTGAATCAACTTCTTCAACTAGTTAGTTTGTGAGAGAAAAAATTATTAGCAATTTAGTAAGAAAAATTGATGGAAATTTTGCACGAACAAAGCTTTTATCAATTTCAGACAAAATACTGAACGGATGAAAACAAAATTTTGGACTTATATTGAAGATGATCAGAAGACCTTTTTGAATTTTGGAGTTAACGGTTCAGTATTTTTCGAATTATTGCAATTTGAAATTTTCTATGAACATAGAATCCAACACTTTTTTCTATTTCACATACACACTCACACTCAAATATTTCATTCACTTGCACATACACACTTCTGACTTCACTCACACACTCATGCAAATCAATTTTGAAAAATTAATTGCGGCTAATTAGCAGGAAGATTTTTGATTTTATATCATCAGAATACTAAAATAGGACATAGTATGAGGAGATAATTTTTTTGTTTCTTTTAAAAAAATGAAAAATTGTAAATTCATCTATTCAAAGAAACCTTACTTTTCACGCGAAACTTGTAACGCTGGAGTTATATCCATTAAATTTTTTAGAACATACATGAAGTAAAAACTAGGTTTTCATAATACACAAAGTTCAGTGCGCATAACCACAAAAAACTCAAGTTTCTATTCTCATTAAGTTGATTTATAGATGATTACAAATATAAATCAATAAAACCTTTTTCACTTTTCAAACTTATACCTATGGGATTCTTCAAAATACAATATTCCAAGTCTAAACCCACGTTTAATGGAGAAATTTATCCAAACTCCCTTCGAGCATCCTGCTTGATAGTATAAAGGCTTGCAGAAAACGCGAGTATAATAGAAGCATAGGGCTATTTGAATACGTTCGGATGGGCTAGATGGGTCAGTTTTTATTTCCATCCATAAAAAATCATGAATACCACGTGCTTCTGCTTTTCGCTTCCAAAAAGCCATTTTGCAAGTTGGGTACAGCATAATATTGCAATTTTTCATTCTCACATCGACTATTCAATATCACGCGATGAATCTAACGTTCGCCGAAATTTGCATTCCGCCATCTCACCATGCAGGAAGGGTGGCTTGGCTGAGAATAAAAATGAGGGGTCTTTAATCGAGTCGTTCGCGAACGAAAGTTCGGAATAATTTTTAGGATATGACTCTGACTGCGTACGTCTGCCGGAACGTTTAATAGATAAATATTTTGGTTAAGAGAATTTCATTGTGAAGTGGAAAATAAGTGTGAGAGGGTGAGCAGAACACAGAAAGAGAGAGAGAGAGAGTGAGAGAGGGTAAAAGTTATATTACAATATTTTACCAACCGATAAATAATAACCGTGGCAGCGGAGGGCGCAATTAAAGATGAGACAGAGGCCATGCCGACTGCCAGACATTTTCTTTCTTCCTTAACAATAGCCGATAATATTTCATTCGGCAATAAACGTAGATTAAAATGTGAAGGTTCCACGTTTAGCAATGGCTTTTTTACACCCCACCAGAGCGTTGGCTACGCTGTGAAACTGCTCTTTCAGCGTAATGAATACGTCCAGATGTTCGGGTTATGGGGTGACATATTCACTCTTACGATGTATGTACATGCTATAGCATCTGATAAAGAAGTTTATTTCATTTATACCTGTAGTTGAAAATCATCTTTTGTGAACAATTTTCAGGTTAATACGAGTATCATACCAAGGCCTGTAACCAGGAGGGCTACGTTAAGCTAAGGTCCTTTGACCATGCTGAACAACCTGCAGGTAGAGAAAATAAAAGAGAGCGTCTGTGGACTCCGTCTCCATGTATGTATCGGATCTGGAGCCGGAGTAAGGTTTTTCCAGTGGCGGATCCAGAGCTCCATTTTGGGGAGGGGAATCCAAATTTTTTCAAAGCACGGTAAATGCTAAAATGCTGAGATAGTGTTTTTTTCAACATAAAGGGGAAGGGGTTCAAGAAAATTGATTTTTTTTGTGTATTATCGATCTATTTTTTTTTTGGATTGGGGGGTATTTCCCCCTTTTCCCCCCTTGGATCCGCCACTGGGTTTTTCATATAATTTTTTGGAATGTATTCGCGGAGCACGAAGTATATATAGGAGCTCCAGGGTCGTAGTATTTGAGATACGATTTCAGATAACAGACCGGAAAAAAATTGTTATTTTAAATTTTAAACTGGAGGAAATTTTAGTCTTGCATGAAAAATAAATATGATAAAGAGACTGCACATTTTCGGGACAAAATTACAGTTCCTTCGATTTTCATTTATCATGTGGACTTCTGGGCATCTATTGAGATTGAGGGGAGGGGAGGTCATAAATGTAAAATTTAATTCTTCATCACGAATTATCAGTGTCGTTTTAGTACAAATGATGTCACATTTTATGCTTATATAGCTTTTAATTTTTCTCGTTTAGTTGGCATTCGAGAAAATTTGAGGGGGTATGGCAAGTACTCGAAGTTCATCAGTCGGTGATATTAGATTGGTACAATATTATTATTCTAAAAATGCTAACTTTTCTAGAGTATGCGCTGAAGACGCATTTATATCAATACCCAAATTTTCAAGTCTTTTTTCTTAAAATTTAGTTACTTCTCAGCTTCACAATCCTACATTATCCCCATTTGTATGTAGAAAGATGCTTCTTTGAACCATACAAACATATTAAGAAAAACTTTCAATTCTCCCATCCGAAAATATGATTTTGCTAATTTCATCTTACGTATTTACATCAATTTTTCGGGTAAAACTGAATTATCCTCCAGTTTGTATAAGGGTAGTTCGAAAGACTCCTCAGTGAAGTGATAGTATAGAGTCTGTAGAGGCGAATAACGACATTAATAGAATTACAACGTTCATTAGCAACCAACTGGTGAAAGGTCAAAATCGAGCAGCCTTACCATGGAAATTTGTACACATTTCCAAAGGGATATGTCAAGAGAACAGTTCATCGCCAATGAATTATTTACACCAATTTTCGGTAGGATAGGTTGATTTCAATTAAATTGGATAATAAAGAGGTTGGTTGGACATCTGCTTCGAGCATATAGCCAATAAAAACAGTTGAAGCGCATCTGCTTGGAAGTGCGAAATGCGTAAAAATGGCATAAAAATTGTAGCTATGCAATACATTTTCGTGTGACAATGAAGTTGAATTACGATTTATTAAATCATTATAAAAACCATAAAAAATGGGACACGATAACATCGTTTGATAAACAGTAGACACTTTATTCTGTACGCCACCCTCCAACATTCAAGAGTGCTGGAATAATTGTATAATGAAGGAAGGGGGAGGAGGGTGTTTAAGTATTATCTATGTGAAGAGAGTGTAAAGTGTGAGAGGGTGAGTGAAAAAATACACAACTCGACAGTTTTAGGCACATTTTCTGTAACCTCAGGGGGCAGCTTGCTGAAAATTTGTACATTTTGCTAGGCAGCAAAGCTGCTCCAGCTTGTTGAATGCACTTGAACGAACGACGATATGGAAATCAAAACAATGTAATTTGTTACAGCGAGATGTGAATTTATACACGCCTTTTGACGTCAATTTTTTACGGCTTTTATTCGGTTGATCAATCTATCTTCATTTCCTTTCTATTTTATTTATATTTTTTCATCAAGGACTTCTTTTTTTCCTCGTTATACCTACTGTCAAGGCTGCTGGAAAATGCTGGACTTAATAACTGAAAATTAACTTCCGAGGCAGTAAGATATATGTTACACGAATGGAAACAGGTGTGCAATACATTACCCAAGTGGTCAGGTGACAAATAACAGAAGCGAGAAAAGTGTTGCCACATTACTTATAAGTTGTTTTGTGTCTTCGTGTGTATTAAATTAATGTTATCACAATGTGTTTTCCTCCAAAAACACGATTCACGAGAGTGTGAACATTCTTCGAGTAGTAGAGAAATTAGATAGAAGCTTGCTCATTAAAAAGAGGTTTTTGAGATCGATTTTCAAACAAGATTTTAAGTAAAAATGTTATCGTTTAACATTCTTTGGAACTTGAAGGTGGTAATCTTCCAACTGCATATATTTTTCAGTCAATTGTTCAGATAGACGGTAAAAAATTACGGCCATGATCAAATGCTGACTTTGGAGGTTGACAGAAAGACTATGTTCTCAAAGAGTTGAAATCAGCCAACCCAAAGAAAATCGGATAAGCCCCCCATCACAAGTCCAATGAAAATCAACAAAATTTTTATTTATTTGTCCTAAAGTGTGACAAGTTTTTTTAGGTACCTTATACGTACCTATCTTATCGTCTTAGGAAGGGTCTTTTCATGTTTTTTTTAGCAAGTTTTCACAGAAATATTTTTTTCCCCGACTGACCAACAATTTTTTAGTCCCCCCCGCCCTTCCCAAAGACCCAACACATTAAGTAAAAGCCGCCTGTGGCCATGATAGTTTCTACACAAAACTCATCACATATCACAATATCTTTTTCTAAATTTGGAACTTGCTCCATTATTTTTGAAAGGAGATATCGATACTTTATGCCGCCTTGTAGACGTTCAATAAAATTGATCAATACATTGACGGAACGATCATAATAAGAGAACCGAACCAATTTGAATTTATCGATGAGAAACATTCATATTGTTAAAAGATTTGGGAATGTTGGTGAAAAGTTGATATTGAATTTATATTTTGTCTAATTCATTTTTGTATACTTGCTTCCTTTTTCATTCGTAATTATTTACAAAATAAATATTGGAATAAAATTATTGCTAAAATGAAACACATCGTAATACAGGAGAATGAAATTACATTAACGGGCTTCAATTACAGTATTATGAGCAGAAACATGCATCTCCAGAAATGGTTGATATAACATATCTAAGTAGGCTTTACAGTTACATAGAATACCCAAGTTGTTTCACTCCTTGAAAATTCGTAGTCAACTTCGATGTCAACACTTTTGCTCACTATAGGGGCGCACGATCGCATCATTGATACTGCGCTGTTTTCTGATTGACTGAATTTATCACGTGTAGAAAATTCAACCAACCATTAAAGAGCAGTATCAATGATGCGATCGTGCGCCCCTATAGTGAGCAAAAGTGTTGATTTTATTTTCAACCACAAAAATTTGTGAATGACTCCACCGAAGAGAAAGTACTTGTAACTGTAGTGGGCTTTAACTACCTGGCTATTTGATCCAGTCATTTGAAGAAGTACAATCAGCCATATATTTCAAACATATAAGAGCTCCTCACACTCAATGAGGGCATGAGAACTAACGGAATTGAAACTTTAGAGGTTGACGTTGCAGTAGGTCTGTATAATTGTGCTGCCGTTCACTGGGCTTTAACACATGTCTCTAATATTGAAAAACTGATCACACAACCAGTGACCCAGCTCGACCTCAGATATTTATAAACTAAATAGTCACATATTTATGATGCAATAAAAGTAAGAAGACCAGATTCAAGTTCGAAAAAGAGGATCAAATTATTGGAAAATTTTTCAATGTAGTTTGATACTTATTCTACTCTACTGGTACATCACAATTTATAAGACAAATTATGAAAATCAGCTGAAACCCAAATAAATTACCAAACTTTATTTCTTCAAACTAACCTCCCTCTTCACTCACTGATTGCGATATTATTTTTTTCCCTTTAAAAAAAACATTTGATCAAGAATATACCTTTTGACTACTCTCCTCCTCCCTTGATCTTCACTATCCTAAATTTCACTTCCTCAATAGTGGGAGAACTAGTAGGAAGTGGCCAAGGAAGGCCATAAAAAAATTCTACCTCCTCCAAAAATAAAAATTCACTATAAACTAGTAAAAAAAGAGAAAATTCAACTCCCTGGCGTCCCTTTGAAAAAATGCCGGTTCTGCCACTGCTCCTCAAGCCTCATCTTCTAACCCATTCTTCTTTTTCAGATGAAAAAAAATTGTGTTAGCCGCAAGGCAAACCTTATATCGCTTGTAGTAAGACTAAACTGGAATTAGGACCAATTTACACTCCACTCTAACTGTAAGTAGACCAATCCTCTCCTTATTCGATCAGAATTTTACCCATCAGCAGGGATTTGCTTACAATTTTGTTGAAATAGAATTCTCTAAAGACTAGCTATGCTTTATCCAGTTTATCTGAATATTTTGAATAACGCTTTTTCACAAAGTAATTCTATGCAGATTCTCTTCCAGATAATTTACCAAAGAGTTTGGTTTTTTTTTTCCTAATCCAAAAAAGTGTTAAACCTTTAATCCGCCCTGAATATGCCACCAGTCAAGATAAATAATGGTTTGCTGTTGAAAACTGCTGCAAACTTGCGGTAGTATGAAAAGAATAAGCTGAGATTTAATCAAAAACAGACCTCTCTTTTTAAGACGGTGACAATCGGTAGCGCATTTTAACCATCGAACCCCAATATTTGTTGGGTAATGATAGTTCAATAGTGGCTGCTGGGTAAATCCTTTGACACGTGCCAGCATTTTAATAACGTGCACAGACGATTTGCCTCAGACATGTCTTTCCAAAATGAAAGAAACACAAAAATAAGAATTTCTTCTAACAAAAAACTTTTTCCTTCAAGTCCAAATGGTAACAAAAAGTATTATGTACTTCTTACAAAATGAGAGACAGACAAAAAAAAAAAGGCTTCTGGAAAAAAAAAAGTGTAAAAAGACAATCGCTCCCCTTTACCATATGATTAATGATCTAAAACCCCCTGTACATCGTTAAATGGTTTTCCTGAATTCATACATGAGTTGTTTTATTGATGGATACATTTGGCAAAGGTCTAAATTTTCTCCCTTTTGCCATACACAAGAATTCAAAGTGTAGGGATTCGAATGCACTTTCCACATGCAGAGAACGAATGAGGTTGCAGAATGGATATGAAAGGACCCAAGAGATTGCTTCTATGTGTGACTACCGGATAACCAACGCTTTTTTCACAGCATTTTTTTTTTTCACATTTCTTTCTCACTTTTATATTTTTTTAACATCACCAATTTACAATACACGCATTTTTCTAGCATGCATGGGGCCTGCTGATGAAAAAAATCATCTTTTTGACTGATGTTTCCTTTTCCAAATGTTCGAGGTAATAAAAGATACGACTGAGGCTGTGAATGTTTTACACGAGAACTTATGAATTTAACTCAAGTCGCGTATTTGGTTAGCTGAGAAAAGCTGAATTATAGTTTATATCTGACATTTATGACTTGATAAGTAGAAAAATTAGTTTAATTTTTTCCGGTCGGGCCGTTCAAAATACACTTTTTTAGAGTGCACTTGTCCGAGCATAAACTGAAAGTTAATAAACAGTTGGGAAATTTAAATGCCATTTAGAACGTAACAAGTCAATTTCTACAATATAACAAACAAATATTGCAGATTTTATTCAGTAACTTCATAACAGGTTGCTTGAAACTTGATTTTTCTTTTAAAATTTAACTGAAACAATGTCTTGGTTAGTTACTCGACAAATTTCGCACATTTTATTTTATTGAAGAATTATAGCTCTATAGCCATAGAAAAGTCAATAGTGTCGACTTAAGCACTTTTTTTTATACCCACCTTCAATTATTTCTAGTTACTTATCTATTGCATAATTGAACCAATGAAAGCAAAAATATCAGCTGATGGCTTAGAATCGACTTTAGATTATTTAATTTAAAGGTCAAAAGTAATCCAACAATATGCAACTAGACTTGAACTCCATTTTTATTTAATTACCTTACTCAATTAATGACACAATCTGAAAATCGACTCTCCTTAATAATTATTTTATGAAATCTCTACTTCTACGCTTTTGCCTTCGTGGCGTTGCGTTGGTTAATTTCACGAATCCCTTTTTCCAGCATTACTTGGCTGGAACTTTCCTTTTTTTCACATTGTTTTGCATCACTTCAGATGAAAAATGGCGATTATACAAAGTGTGACCAAGTCACACACGAGTAATTAGAACGTGGCTTTTAAGCGCCAGCATTTGCTGCAGCCCTAAAAAATCTCGATAGGGTTGGTTTCATTTCCTTAATTCGAGAAACTAACCCTTTTCGAGAGAGTGTTGAGCACAATGGACGAAAATGTGGTGAAATTTAAAACACGTTCTCTGGGTACTTGTGTGAATGACAGTTTATTTTCTAGTTTTTGTTCTTCGAATGAAATCAAACAAGGTAGGAGGGTTGGTGGTGGTTAACCGGGGTGTTAGCTTGGTAATGAGGCGTTTCGCATTTTTTTTTCTTTGGCTTCTTCTTTTTTTCTTCCTTTTTTTTTTGCATTTAGTTTTTAGTTCAAAGTCGCGGGGTTCACCCTTCCATTGTTTTGGCAATGCGGTTAAAATTGTTTTCACAAAACCTCGATTCCGTAACAATAGGCCATGTTTTATTACCTCGAATTTTTCCTACTAACTTTAAATATTATTTTCTGCACAATATACCGCGCAAATGTTAACACTAGTTTTTCCCCTCAAGGAAAACCGAAAAATAGGATCAAAAAAAAAAAAAAGAAAAAAGAAAAGAAAAGGTGGGTATTGTTTTCAAGATTTTTTTCTTAAAGTAATTTTTCTATATTAGTGGCTAATTAATGAGAGAAAAAAGGCGGAAATTAAAAATAAAAACGTGTCAGCTCGAAAATTAATAGAAGTAAAGATTTTCGTATAAGAAAAACCAGAGTTAAAAAAGTTTTTACAATGGCGAATTTTGAGGAGGGTGTTGATAACAACATCTGTTTCAACTTTCCACAGCCATACATACAATACAGGGTACAGTAACATTTTTCAAATAAAAAATTCAAATTGTTATATTATTACAATCAATTTTCATCCATTGAGAAGATCTATTTCGTGAAATTTAATGCTCACAAAACCTTTCTCTATCAGTTGCAATCATCGGCTCTAAAATAATTTTTCCGACTTGGAGATACCATTTCATAGATCAATTACATCTCTTATCATTTCCAGACTAATGAGCAGCTTTATCTTGTCTGAAGGAGATGAAAAAATGATATAATAAACGTTTGATGAGTTTTGAAACTTACTGGAAAATTTAAATCTCTAAAATTATAAAATGAAATCACAAATAAATTAGTTAGTTCAGTGTGTAGCAACTTCCTTATCAACATGGGAAAAATATAATGAATTTGACCTTACTGAAAATTTGCATTTCGGATTCTCACTGTACCATTTGCATGAGGTATAATATCTTCATAATATTTAAATATACTCTAGAATATTATTCACCACAGAAATATTATTACTGACTGTGAATATGGTGTATGAATATAAGATTTAGTTAGTTGAATAAATTTTTGGTTTCACTTCTCTACGACCAATAATATCCCGTCTACCTATCGTTTGAAAGCCAGTATTTCAAAAACATATCACAAAAATATAACAAATTACCTACCTGATTATGACCCACCCAAAGATCGTAAATATTTTTAGCAACAAGGTTGGACAAAAAATATTCTTCTTACAGAACCGGAAATTAGAAAATATTTTGATATCTTCAGGTAACGCAGTTACAAAATTCGCAACACTTTCCCCTCGGTTACATCGAATATCGTTTTACACGAATGTGTTCAAAAAAATGTGACATGTGGAAGATTTGCAAAATATTCCAAGAAGAGGGGGAAGAAAAGACGAAATAAATAAACAACATTCGTCGAAAGCGGCGAAAAAAAAAGTGTTTCATATGTAAGGAAAAAATTTTGCCCCGAGAAATAACTCAACCGTTCTACCAAATTTCATGTGTCGAAAAAAAAAAAAGATTCTACGTTGCTGGAAGTGAAAAAATAATGCATGCAGAAACGCATGAAATAAGAACTTCTCGCGAGCAAAAAAAAAAACAGATTTTACATTTGATAGTGGTATTCAATTTCAAATCACAATACACAACTCTTTATTGATATTTGAGAAGGAATCGAGATGGCACACGGTACAAAGAGCAATAAAGAGGAAGAATACAAGTACCCGGAAAAGATGGGTTCAAAGTTTTAAAAAGTAAGCATCTATTGGAGAAATTTACTTTTCTTGATTTTTTAGAAGTTTACATACGTATTTATGGGAAATGTAAAGTTTCTACAGTATATTATGTACTTGATTAATTTTTGTACACCTTCAAAAAAGCAGTGATGTCAACCAAACCCAGAACCACAAACCAGTAAAAACTGCTAAAATACTCCTTTAACCAAAACCAAAACGTTTGAAAACCAAAACCCGGATAATTATTTTATTTGTTTGGAAAATATGTGGCATATTGCACACTCAAGGTGACTCAAGGTGGCTTAAGGTAGCCATCTAGGTCTATTGCCGAAATAAAAGCAGCCATTATTGTATCGATAAATTCAAATTAAATGCAACTCTATCATAAAAACGTGAATTATTTGTTTATTTTGATGTAAAGACGTGCCTCATCTCATTGTATTGAGGCACTCTTACTTCACATCCGGATAATTCACAGATAGACTGTAAATTATTCGCATTTACGCAAACTATAGTGCTTTCAGATCGCGTAATATACAAAATCATGTAGCAAGGATCAAAAGGAAGTCTAATTCTGATTATATGACGTGCGAGGAAAAATTGGTCTGTATGACCCACATACTAGGCCAAACGCCTCAACGTCATAATTTTAGAAAAAATTCGATAATATAAAAATATTAGTCTCTTCATGTGGCAACCTAACTATCAACCCAGAAAATGCCTATTCACTACTACATTCGTTCATTTTTCAAGACCTGAAAATTTCCACAAAAAATGACCCGGATTCGATTCACAAAAGCTTCCTCTCAAGTACCAAAGAATGAAGACAAATAGTTGTTTGATTATTTTTCAAGGAGTACTTTCAACGTTTAGCTCGCAGCTTAAGGGCCTTTGAAAGCAAAACGAGAGAAAAAAAAAAACTGAAACGTCGTTTTCACCTAATAAAAAATTGTTCAAAAGAGCTTTCCTTTCTTTCTTTTTTTCACTTCTATCTATGCGAGTCAAATGCCGACTTGTACGGTATGTTCGAATCACATGTTGAAAACTGGTATGTATTTCGTTCATATAAAAGTGTAAAAAGAATTTCCGTTTTTATCAGAAAAGGGTGGTTTCTGGTATGCAAGTGTCAACTGAAGAGGGTGTAAAAACTAAACGGATACTCGAGCGTAGAAAAACTAATATATATCGGATATAAGACCAAAAAAGAAAGGAAAAAACCGATGAAAAATGTAGCTAACTGTCCGTTTATGTGTCGTGTTAACAAGTAACATACGCATAAAATGCTACTGCATGCATTTCGTGGGTAAAATATCCTGTGCTCGTAAATATAAGTAAAAATGCAACGCCTTGTAAAACTAACCTTAATGAACACATAAACGTAACATTAATAATGTGCTCCCAAACTTTTCATCTGTCTCACATTCTTATAGCAACCGCAAATGTTTGTAAAATCTAAAGCAAACGTTTGCTTTTGTAAAAAAAAAAAACACTTTTTCAACGTCATTTTTCCTTTCCTATTACTCTCGCTTTTTCAGCCTTTTCTGTCTATTTTGTGTCTTCTCGTTTCCTTTCTTTCCTTTTTGCACTTTTTTTTTTTTTTTTAATTTTCCCGAAATAAATAAAATTGTAGAATGTATTTTCCGAAGAATTTACTTTGATGTGCGTGTAGTATGTGGAAGAAAGAAAAAAAGGAAACCCAAAAAAGGCTGAAAAGAAAAAATATAGGTACATAGTTAGGAAAAGGAAATACACAAGTAACGCCATTTTAATAATGTTTATAGATTTTTAGAAAGACAAAACAAACACTTCGACATGATTGGTGAAAAAAAATCATTCAACAGTTCGTAATGATCTGTCACGTGTTTTGTCCAATAAGTTTTTTTTTTTTTCATCTAATATCGTGTCGGCTGTAGTACTTTCTTTTTCAGATTATTACAATCAAACATTTAAATGACACATATTGAAACAACATTCAAGTTTTTCTTTTATTTGTTCAACATTTTTATTTGACTTTATAGATAGAAATTTTTTTTAAAAGATGTAAAAAAAAAAGAAGATAATAATAGAATAGTGTGACCGTTTAGCAGAGAGAGGACCACGAAATTTTATTTAAAAATCTTATTAGCTTAAACTAGTGGCGCACCCAAGTGAGGTGCCAAGGAGGCTAAAACCCTTTCCCAGTGTTTTTTTAAAAGGAAACATAATTATGCTAATTTATTTCAAGTTCCCGTCTCAGAGGTTAGTGTCTCCGCTACCAATGTGTCTCAGCATGACTCAGTGATCTGGAGTAATAACCCAAAAGACTATGAATAGAGAAATTATACAACCAATTGCTATCACCACAATAATAAAAACTGCTTTCTAGTAATCAGGACCTACCTTCGAGCAGACATTATTTCAGATTTCGAGGCAATATCAACTTTTCTTTTCTTTTTTTTTTTTTCATAATATTATAATCAATTTTTAACAACATAAATGTTTGCTTAACGATGTTAAAATCGCGATATCGATATTATCAAGCCAAAATTATCGATTATCGATACACATAGATTCTATAAATAACTGGATGAATTTATCCTGAACAAAAGTTATTCAACCTAATATGAGTCATGTCTTTCTTTCCTTGTAACTTAATCTGGATAAGTTTCAGTTTGATTTGAGAGCCAGAGACAATTTAATTTACAAGAGCTAGAAGTACATAAACCGATAGGATTTGCTGAATTCCCACCTGGAAGGTATAGGAGATACCCCACAGGTGCAGACGTTCTACAGTATACAATATAAGTCTTGTCATTCGAATGCAGGAAAAGAGAATATTTCAAAGATTTCTGAAGTGAAAAAAGATCTCGCATGAAATAAGTATATAGCTCCCACGTACGGCACAGATATATTTATTTCAGAGAAGAGTTAACTTCTATTCGATAACAGACGTAAAAATATTTTTCAACATACAACCATGAACCATCTGAAATTTGGGGGAAAAATTGTTAAAATACCACCCAATTTCTGCTTACAGGGAATTTTTTTTCGTAAGACTAATCCCATAAGATGTTGATTTCTAATATACATGCATACAATGTACTATAACTCGTAAATCATACTGGCAACCTACATGGCAACTGTCCATTCATTCTTGTCTCAAGAAGATTTATGATCACCTAAGTGACTGCCCAGATCAACTTTTTGATTCATTGGTGGTCAGAAACCAACAGAAGCGATTAATAAAATGATGCCGACTATTAATTTCTATCATTTTACGATATTAAACAATAGATACCATGGGTCATGATATTAATACGATGCCACTGAAACAATATGCTGTACTATAACTTACAAAGTTAATGAGAGATAATATGCACAGCAGGTAACCAAAGCACAGCCATATTCCACTTCATATTTGTCGGCTTTGATATGTAAATTGTCGACGATCAAAACAGAAAAAAAATTACGCTTGAAAAATTATTTTTTCATTACTCCATAAAAAAGAGAGTAAATCTCTATATGCTGTCTAATTAGCATCCATTAGAACGTCAAGCCTGGCGCACAAAAAGGCTAATGTTAAAAATGCATTACTATTCGGAAACATTCTCACGTACATCATTTTCTTTTAAACTTCAAACTAAATCATCAGGGAATAGAGGGGAATCCCTCATTTTCACTTAACTCCGTAAAGGGAAGTGATGGGGTCAAGTAGCCCTTTTCCATGTGTTTTACATTCGAATCCCTCTTTTTCTTTTCCGCAATTCGGGGCGTAAAAGTGAAAACGTTTTTTTTTTTTTGAAACTACATACGAAGTGTTCTACTGTCATTCTCATATATAAAGTAACTTTCTATCAGTGAGCTGACAGCATTTTAGCAAAATAAGATGAAATAGCCACACTAAAACGTTTGTTACTTTTACGACAAATAGACTACAGCAGGCAAAATGGTCAACATTTAATTAATAATATTCATATTCTTCGATGTTGATATGATTAATTTGTGTACCTACTAGAGAATTTAGTTAATCGATTAAAACATCTAATTCAGTAGAATTAATTTATGTTATCCGTGCAAATAATATAAATTCAAAGAAACGAGAATGTGTAGCCCATATTTACACAGCTTTTATAAAAAGTATAGAGATAGGAACAAAAAATATAATCAAAACCATTTTATATTCATACAATGGGTATAACCATAAATTTTGCTTATTTTACGAGTAATTGCTCCCTGATTACATATACTAAGGTTCCTAACACATGAAAACTGTAATGGTTCAGTTGTATCTTCAACAACACAAAAAGTAACTTGTTCAAAAAGTTGATAGGATTTTATTTAGACGATATTAAACGACATTTTCCATCCCTCGCTCTTCCAGCAGTTTTGCTACAACTTTTTGTTTTGAAGGTTAATACCTTCTTATCAAAAATGAATTAATAACTCAGCCAGGTTTACCTAAAATCCCAACTCAAACGAATACATTATTCTATATTATATTTTAGTACACCATCCTATACCAACAAAAAAAAATAAAGAGATTTTGCGACGGATTTAAAAAAAAAAAATTACGGGGCTACACATCGCCTCTTTTGTGTACACTATTTGGGGGTAGTATTAGATTTTTTTTGACAGCGAAATGAAAATACAAAAAAAAACATCCAGTTTCAAATCTGACTGCTTCTTCTTTTGGTAAGAAAATATTTTTGAGAAATAATTTATCATACACGAATGCTATTATGAAAATCTTCAACGAATAAAGAATGAGAAGAAAAGGTCAGTTTTATACTAAAGAGAAAAAGTGAAAAAAATCTATAATATCCTTATCGCAGTAGAGGTTTTCAAAACGTATTGACTACAGAGCTCGACAAATCCAAATCCTTTAGAAAAATAAAAAGAGGAAAAAAATAAAAATGATACTTCAGATTTATTCTTTTTCTTTCTATAATAATATACTGAATAAGATTCGCACAATTTGATTTATGAATATAGCATTTCGAATGTTTGCTGTTCATGTCTACAGTAAGCCTACAGAGCTAGCAAAGTAGCTGAAAAAAATTTTATATACATTCGCTTCTGTAGCAGTTTTTGTAATTTGTGGTGAAAATTTTTGCTGAAAATGCAAGTTTTTATGTGGTTTAGGAATACAGTCAGAATGTCGCCGAACAGATATATACTTTTTTTTGTAGTTTTTTATAAAAATCGCATTTTAGCTTTTCAGTTCGGAAAAGCAAAATATACCAACAAATTTCTGATTCGTAAAAAATTTCAGCCCGATTTTAATGCATTATCGGGGTTATTAACTGCTATAACCGCAAACCATCAATTTTTTCCAATTTATTGGATTCTTAATGATTCGTACCTAACATTTGTAAAGAAAAGAGAACCCAAAGCCAGAGTTGGGCATGACTAAATTATGATTAAATTGATGATTAAAAATTAGTCATTAACTGGCTCTCTGTCCCAGCCTTTGAAAGAAGTATACAGGGAATATTTACAGTATACTATAGTTTACTGTAGAGCACGTTGGGGATACTATTTGACTATATAGAATTAATATAGACTGTTATTTAATTGAAAAACACATCGAAAATTTTGTTATCAGTTGTTCAAACATAAGCTAAAAAAGTTAAGGTGCTTGGAAAAGATTTCCACTTTTCTACCAATGGAAGAAACCAAGGAAGAAATAAATGGCTGTGTTTGAGCAAACTGTAAAATAACGAATAGCTATTTTTCCCTCTTCTACCCTTGTCTTCTACCAAACAGTCCTTACCAATTCCAAAGGCCTTGAATTTTTTATTCTCTGCTCCAACTTCATTCTTTACACAAATGGCAGTCCATACATTTATGTATAGTCGAAGTTGTGGTCTCTGAGATTCTCACCTCAGAAAGCGTGTTTTCTCTTGAAAATAGTCACCACCAACTTTTAATTAATTTTAAAACAAAATTTTCGAGTCCGACATTTTTCTCTCATCTCCATTTTTTTCCTCTCTCGTTTTTCCATTTTTTTTTCACTGGGGTATTGTTTTTTTTGTTTTTTTTTTTTGTTCTTTCACAATATAAATTAGTCGGTGGTTAAACTCACACAATTAAAGCATTGATAAGAAAAAAAGCCATTATTGCAAGTTTACGGTTACCTCACAATAAATCCGTACTCCGAAGTTAATCCGAAGGAACCCTTTCAGTGGGGTATGCAAATTTGGTGTGTATATGCTTCAATAATAAGATATACCTGCTTATTTTCAAAGTAAGACATTAACATTAAAAATAGATTTAATACTCGGAGGGTGGTCATAGCGTGGACACTTATTTTCTTGTACATGGGTGTTTTTTCCTCCTTTATATATAACAAAAAAAAAAAATAGAAAAAAGAATGTTCGCTTCTGAACTTTAATAATGTTGTAAACTTTCATAAAATGGTCTTGGATCATGCAACTTTGAGCTTATAAATCGCTTTTAAAAGCGCAATTTTTTCCAGTCCATTTTTTTTATAAATATAATTAACCGATTATGAAGGATATCTCGTGCATCGTCATCTGAGATTTATAACCTCATCTTTTAGCACGACATACCAATATTTTAGATGCCATGTATACATGTAGGTTATTCCTTCATTTTTTTTTCTGCAGAAAATAAGCCACAAAGCAAAAATTTTTTTTTATAAATATTTTCATACTTTTTCAATTTCATTTATTTATTTACTTTAGGAGGTGAAGGAGGAAGAAGATAAAGAGGAGGAAGAAAAGGAGGCGGGATATGAAGTAATTATGATATGTAAATCTCAATCAACTAATAGTCTGTAGTAGCTTCAGAAATCAAGTTTACGATGATTTTCACGAAAGATAACGTTCTTCTTGATACAGATTCAGGAATTTGGTTTATGATTAAAAGCAAAAAGAAAAATATTCGTTTACATTTTCAACAGGTAGAAGAATACGTTGCATATTGCATACTTAAAGTTGCTTAAGGTAGCTTTCCATGTCTATCGGTAAAATGGGGCACAACTGAATAAATGCTAAGCTAATTAAATATGAGGCGTATCTTTCAAAAACGCATCAAGTCAAATAAGAGATTTTTCAGGAGAAATAAAAAACTGTTTTCCTTCTCTATTATTTGTGATAACTCGATAAAAGTTAGCAGTTTAGGTTCATATAGTAGAGGATCTATGCAAAAGGAAAAATATGCTAGAAAACCACTAAAGTCAATTTTAAAAAATCTGTAAGTCCATATTTCGTACGCATGATGCACACTTATTCTATATTCAATTTCTTTGCTTTCACTTTTTTTTAAAAAAATTGTAAATTCCATTATCGCTTTTACGCAGTCTAACTTACCTTGTCTTACAGCTTTTAAATTGAAATTAATGAACAATGAGGGGAAGGTGTTGCGGAAGAAGGAGAAAAAGAGTAAAATGCACGCTACAAATAACATCACCCCTTTCGCCCCCACCCACAAAATAATCCAACATTATTCGAAAGGTGAATATATTAACTGAACTTTGATAACGACGAAAAAGTGTGTTCCAAAATTTCTTTTCGTATTTTGCATATTTATTCTGCCCTGTTTAATTCGCAAATAACTTTGTCAGGATCACAGGGGCGTGAAAAAAAAATCCTAACGGGGTGTTACTTTTAACTAAATTAACGAGGTTAAAAAAAAAAAAAGTACAATCAAGCAGTAAAAAGCATATCTAAACGACTCCCTCAAATTCGTTACGAAGGAAATTACCAGTTGATAAAAAAATTATATGATCTACCCATTCGAATGAGGAAAAGTGAAAAAAAAAAAGTGCCGGGGGTACTAAAAACCATGTCAAGATTATTTTCGTGTCTTTGGCCCAAGAAACCTTATTTTTAATAATTCGTATAATTGTTTACTCGGTTAGCTCTTTCCCGTTTCAAAAAAAAAAATCTTAATTAATGTTGGTAAAGTACAAGAGCAAGCAAACTTTTAACCGAAATTTTGACTCGCGAGAGTAAAAACTAATAAGAGCTTCTTCAAAGAAATTAAAAGCGCCGCCGTTTTCGCAACTTTCCCAAAAATTCATTTCCTCGAATTAAAAACACTTCGGAAGAAATTAATTACAGTTGAAAATTTTGTGTATCGTACGAATTTATTATATTTTTATCAAATTACGCGGTACTAATTTCGTCGATTAGTTCGCATTTAATGCGAAAAATTTAACTGCTAATAAAAGATAGAAAGAAGTACTTTTTTTTTGCTGGAGCTGAATTTACAACGTTTTCCTTATACACGAGAGTGTTTTTGAGCTTTCTCGCCAGCGTGCTTCGAGCAAATTGCGATCTTTGAAGCAGAGGAAAGGAAATGGAGAAAAAAGTAGAAGTTTTCTAAGATTTTATAGTCGAATAACTTTTCGCTCGACCAAGTCGAAAATGAAAAAGAAAGTTAGACTTGCAAAAATTTAATTGTAATACAACGTGAGATGAAGTTTTTCAAACTAAGATGTAGAAAATTTTTTAATTGAAACTGACGAAGCAGTAGACTAGACAGAAATAATTGGTTGGCAGGTTGCTTCATTTTCCACTTTCTTAGGGTCGGTACCTTATCTAGCCAAGATACAGTCAATTCTGCATATACAATCAGAACGCTTAGACCAAATTATTTTTCTTTAATACAGTCAAACCTGCATAGAAGCAAGCCTGCAGGCTGCAGCCAAGATATTTTTGAACAGATGGCTCACTTAGGGCTAACCACAGTCCTTTCATCGCTTCAAGTAGCACATCACTGGCCCAAGTATAAAAGCTGCTGCTAAATCTCAAAAAATAAACATTTTATTTTTCACTGATTTGGTAAGATATATGTACATAAACTCTGATGCATCATTTCAATATTGAGGGGAGGAGGAAGCAAAACTAAAAATTTCTGTAGGGAACTTTTTGTTTTAAGCTTCTCAAGCTTTTATAACTCATACCCTCTAGTTCTCTTCATTCACCACCGACAGCGCTACCTATTATTTCAATATAAAAGCTTGTGCGAATGCTTGCATTTCCCCTTAATTACATATTATAGGGTATTTGTCAGTCAAACTATACTTTAGAAACACTAACCCCAAGCCTGGTATTTACACCCTTCAGGCTGAATATTTAGTTGTACGAAACTTTACGCGATCGCTTCAAGCTGATAGTAAAACATTAAATATTTTATTCTCATTTAACACTAAGCAAAGATTAGGTGCACTGTATTTACAAAAACCCACATACAATGCTAGAAAAACTGCTGCTTCGATCGAACAAATCTGATAATAGTAACAATTTTTGGAAGAGAAGTAATGGGAAAAATTTCGTATTGACAAGGTTGGACTTGAGAGTTTAAAAAAAAAAGGGCCGAGTACGTCAAATAAGTGTTTATCGTGATTTTGATGGAGCACCGCACTATAAAATTCATTAAATATTCACGAATATATAACGTAGGTATAATGTGTGTCCTATTTTTTTACCCTTCGCTTATTTTTTCTCCCTAAGTAAACGAAAATATCGGCCTTAGTGAAAAAATAAATGTGTAAATAATTTAGTTTTTCGTTCTCATCAATTGCATGCCGATGAAATCTATGTACAAATTGAACATTCTTTCAGTACTAGGATTACCTGCGTTTTCATAGATCAGATTTTTGTATTCTATGTCAAAGCTCTTTGTTTGAATTGGCACAGACATAAAATAAAGCAAGATCATTTGTATATGACCATATAAAGGCTTATATAGGAGGGAGAAATGGCACATAAGGAATAGTCAAAACCAATCAAATCATTTTTGCTTCAAAACACCAAATCATAGGTAATAATTATTATAAGATATAGATTTCCCCTCCACTTCATGAGTCTACATACTGTACCAGAAAAAAACCTCTCTCGACTTGAAAAACGAATAAACAAATAATGGGTCAGACGCTATATTTTTCATAGTTACCCTGAGACTAAAGGGGTGTTTCTGACGACTTGCTGAAGTTAATCCTTTGACCAGATGTAAAAGGCATGGTCTAATAAACTGATAAGAAAGCGTATATAAACATAAATGTTTGCAAATATCGATATTTTTACGTGTCGACAATTAATCGATAAATGAGAGAATTATATTGATAAGACATTCGATGTAACGATATTTTGAAAAATATCAGAAACTAGTCTTTTTCTACACATTTTCCTGGGAGGAAAGTTGAAATTTTGAGATGCAAGAACCCAAATTATGAGAGCAGTCTATTCAATTCAATCTTTTTCAATTCTAAATGTTCCCTTATATAAGAGCTAACAGAAGAAGTGTATTTTATAGATAATTTTTGAATAAATATTGACATGATAAGTTATTGGCTTTGTTTTCTGACATTTAGACTGTGGAACTTGTACATTGTATACCTCTATTAAATTGGGGACTCTAATTTATAGGAGAGACTTAGTTAAAGGCAAACTTGGAAATGACATCATTGATACTGTGTCTAGTCTTCCCAAAGCAGTCATGAGAATTTAAGTTAATTGCAAAATCAAAAAAGTAGAAAAAACTTGGAGTATAAATGGTTGAACGTAGTTTGTAAAAATAATTTTTCCCATTCTCATATCACCATTATAACATAAACTCGTCATTATTTGCTTCATAAATTGTTAATCCTACAGGTAAAAAACACGTATTATATACCTATTTAACTGTCTATTCGATTAAAAATATTATGGAAAACACTGTCATCTTTTCTATTCTCGTGAACGGACTCTCATAAAACTTTCCGACAGAGAGACTAATTTGTGAATGGAGAAGACTGCAGGAGCCGAACTGATCTGAGGAATGGATACAAAGCTCGTTTAATTATTTGCCTCTTTCGGCGTCCTGTTATATACACCAGCAACAAAAACTCTATTTAAATGATAATGAATGTCGAAATGGTTGTTCCTCTAAAAGTCTGTCCTAAACATGCAAACTTATCTGCCTCATGAAATTTTAGTAATTTATGCACGTCGAATGTCATTAGACCTTCATTTGTTCTTTTCAAAGTCGAATATCGCTCTCGTTAAGTTAAAAAGTGAAATTTCCCAATGTTTGCTTGGCTAGGAAAGTTTGCTGGCATAGAAAGATGGGTAAATGAAGAAATTTAATACAATTTAAAAAGATTTAATTCCCCCCCCCCACCGTTGGAGACCATAATCCTTACCAAGGATTTCATTTAAAATGGTTCCCTTTTGTAATAGTCGCTTTGACTTTTTTATAAATTGGGAATTTTTTAATTGCCAGTAGCACAATAAGAGATATCTCCTTTGAGCAAGGCCCCGATAAAGCTCTAGAGTTAGAAGCTTTGGCTATAAGAGATAATGTAAGACGTACTTACCGATAAATAGCATCTATGAGATGGGATCTTGGGTTGGATTATTTAAAGTCAGAATTGATGGTAAAAGTCCTCCATAGTTTCTCAGACCCTTTAATCCAGCCCAGAAGGTGTTAAAAAACCTTGAATTTGTATTTTTTTTTCCGTCAGACTTCGCGTTTCTGTATCAAAAATTATGCCCTTGCAATCATCTTTCAATACAAACACTAATCAGTGTTGCCACTTATACAGAACCTATTTTACAGTGATTCAAAAATGACTTTAGCCATTCAAAGACACTACGAGTTTGTAAAATGAAAAATCTCCCCAGTTTTACAAAATTCGAGTATAAAGTTAATTTCAAAGTTTTAATACAAAAGAATAACCATTTCAGTGGAGTCTATGATTTGTTTTTCAAATTACTCGATCGTTCAAAACCATAAAAATAATCAAAAAACTTTTCACTCACAATTTTAAGATGTAAGCCACTTCCGAGCAACTGCAATTTTTTCAATTCACCTAAATTCCTCTCCCATACTCATCAACTAAAACCACCTGTAAATATTTATTACCGCGTAAACTTTTACATCTGCCGAAAATTTTATGACAATTCATCATTTTTATTTTCGTGACCCTCGAAAGGACCAGCTATAAAACTTTACGTTACCATCAAATTCAGTCTTTCAAATTTTACATCAAAAATCCTAATACATATGTCGTAAAATTTCCTTACTTTATTTACTCCTAAAATGGAAGTTCCTTTTGAATTTGTAGCCACGAAAAAAAAAGAAGTTTTGTGTGCTTTTTTAAAATACACTCCACACTCACCGAATTACACGAATATAGTGTAATAAAAAAAAAAATTCGAAACTGTTGTATTTCCTTCCTAATTTAAAGATTCATTAACTTTTTCACGACTATTACCATCTACTACCCTATAAATAAAGCCGCCTATTATGTTAACTCGTTTACGACATTTAAATTTCCTTTTTAAAATTAAAAAACCATTAACTTCTTGGGACGAATATACTGAAAATATAATTTTTAATCGAGTTACATCTTCATTTCAAAAAGCTAAAGGAGTTGACAATTTTTCATTGCCCTCATGTACAGATGTCAGGGTCATCGGATGTGTGGAATAAAAAGAAAGATGGCGGTTAAGTTCTCCCTTCCACCGCTCAGACAGCGAAAAATAACGAAAAATTGTTCAAATAATTTCATTTCTTTTATTACAACCTTACCTTTTTTTTTTTTTTTTTTTTTTTTTTCAAACAAGGACTCAAAAATTATTCCTCTGTTGGTTATTAAATTTATTATTCTTTTCATTTTTTTTTTCTTTTCTCACATTTCCATTTAATATAGTCTGAGAAAAAAAAATTATCGGAGAGCCTTCGAAAGAAAAATACAGATTAATTTTGACCAACTCCCAGAAGACTTTTATACGAATAAGGTACTTTCATACTCTAGGGAAAGTTTTTGAAGGAATTTTGTAAAACAAACGTTGATTGGTTGCAAAATGGTTGGTATATCGAACTCAAAAATCGTTCGGTAATCTCGTAGATTCGTGCATCGTCTACTTATTCGAGTTTTTCTTTTCTTTTCTTCTTTTTTTTTTTTTTTTTTCCCAGAAAACTTGGAATGTAATTCCCAGTGGATTAAAGACAGTCAAGTGGAATGGCTGAGAGGGGAGTGCGGATTTTTGAAAATCAATGATTTCTTGAGCAGGCTAACAGAAATAGACTATTGTTGAGAAAGTTCTATAAGCTTCAAATGGCAGCTAAAATATAAAAGCCAGTGTAACTATTACCTATATAATTTGGTTGGTTGACCTCCACTGAAGAAAAAGAGGTAAAGCTCGCTGTAAAAAGGGTTCAACAAATACGAAGTTGCTCTTTTCCTCTTCTCAAGTGATATTCGTAGAATAAAACTATAAGAACCTAGTTTCTTACTTTTTTTTTTTTAACCACAAAGTTTGATAGAACAGAGAGGTGAAATTTTATTTTGAGTCATTATTGATTAATAATTGATACTCTTCGTTTGATATTCATGCTGTTAACCTATAATAACTATTATTTTGTAAAATAGATGAGAAAACTATACGACACACTTAAGAATATGCTTGACCATTGCTAGAAAACGTTTTATTCTTCATTAATGGGATTTCAAGCATTTCATTCAGTGCACGTTAGCCCATCATCAGATGTTGTCTTCACATTTTAATCACTTTCTCTAGTCCATAATACTCTATAGAGGATTTGAGATGGTTCCATTTTTCTTATCACTGAACCCAAATACACGCTAAGAATCTAAGTTTGAGGTGCAGTTGATCTTCAGTTTTTCCAAAAGTAATTCGAAGAGCGATTAAAAAATTTTTTTTACTGATTCTGGTTCTCGAAGTTCCCTCTTTCAAACACAATAAAGTAGAAAAATACTTTTGTGGAACCGGCATATTTTTGAGAGTAAAAAGTAAAATCAAATTTTATTCATGCGATGGTTCAGTTATGGTTCAATTCATTCTGATTGGTTCGTTTTACGTATTTTTTTTTCGTAAAATGATGGCTCAATTAGGTACGAACTACGAACTTCTATTGTGACGGAAAACCAAGGTATAACTTCAAAGAGTGATAAGAAAATTTGATCAAAACAGATGTTTCGGTCTTAACTCTTCTATAGTCAAAGCAGAAAAATGTTTACTGGCTGCGAATAAAATAAAAATATTATAATCTCTTATCATTGGTTTCACTAAACTCATCACTTCATTCTTCTGACATTTAATCAAAAGTCGATGTACTGATGAATTAACTTTCTTAAATTGGGATTTAGGAAATGTTTGCAAGAGGTTGTGATAGCTACGAGTATGTTTTGCACTGCGTCATTTTATAATTCATCTGCACATATTTGAGTAATACTAGTATCATCATCTCTCTAGAGATACTTGATAATCAGTTCAGATGACAGCCAAGTCAGCAGACTGATAATTTCAATAATAACTAAAGAGATAGAAATTCACCTCGAGAACAATAAACAAAATATATCGAATCCAAACGTTGATATATGAAGTCAAACTAAATAAGTAAAATTAAAAAAATCATGCATCGTAACATTTGTCAACGTATTTACCTAATAATTTCTTCATTTCTTGCTGGCTGATGAACAAATTGAAGTGTCCCAAACATGAATGGAACAAAATTAAAAACACAACCGGAATAATAAACGGAGAACACATTTTGTCACCCAAATATTACATTTTATTTTTCGTTTATAAAAGCGAAATCAGTTTCAGATAAACTTTTGCGAACTACGAAACCACAAAGCATTAAAATAAATTCACGTTTCATTTCATATCGACGAACGACAGTGAAAATTTCCGACATCACTTCACAACCGTCCACCAAAACGTCGAAATCCGAACTAAATCTCAATACTGTGACTGGCAGTGAGTCTGTGAATGCTTCAGTTGCAGCTACCAGTTGATGAGGTAACTTTTCGGTTTGGGGAGAAACACGTGGCTGGGAGGCGCTGCGCAGAATCGAAATTTAATACAGCAGTGTTACCATCGAGAACATTGTACAACGGATGTTGGTTTACAGAATTTACGATGACATCTGAAAATTATGGACTGAACATTGTGCTTTATCAACAGATGTTTGATCTTTTCTTGAATATTATCGATAGCAGTGGTGGATCCAAGGGGGGGGGGGGGAATTTCCCCACCCCAAATCAAAAAAAAATAGACCGATAATACACAAAAAATCAATTTTCTTGAACCCTTCCCACTTGATGCAGAAAAAAACACAATCTCACCATTTTAGCATTTACCATGATTTGAAAAAATTTGGATCCCCCCCCCCCCCAAATGGAGCTCTGGATCCGCCACTGATCGATAGACTAATGATTTTTGTGAATTTGTTCTCTCGAAATTTTTCGAGTGCAATAGTCATGTTTCTACTAAAGATGAGGCATAGTTTCAAGAGACTAGAGGGGCTCAAGTTCTTTCTCGAGCATCGAATTTTATGAAAAAAAAATTACGCATCAAGTTTTTACTTTTTCATGCTTGACTTGTAGATTTTTAATGTAATGATTGTGATCTATGAAATAAGTCGAAAAATTTATTTCCGAGCTGATAATTGCTTTTTATAAAATAAAATTTTTTGAAAATTTTATTTAAAAAATTTTCATCAGTTGAAATATTGTCTAAAATATATTAACAAAATTGTTAGACTACTTTCTCCGAAAATGCCAATAGAAATAATCATTCTACACTCAAGAATATTTTCTTGGACATTTTCAACTCAAGAAAATGCAACAAATTTAAAAATTATTAATTTGTCTAATTCTAGCATTTGGCTGGGCATTTTACGAGAAATTAAGAAATCTTGAATTTTCCTGATTTTAAGTGACAAACAATTTTGTTTTTTCTGCATTCATCGGACGTAAGCCATCACAAGTAACTCTATCAATTTTCTACGGCTTAAAAACAAAAAAAATGAGTAAAAATTTAATTTCAGATAATCCAAATGCAGAAAAATTGAAAATGAAGAAATATAACCAATGCTGCCAAATGGACACTAATAACATTATCTCGGGCTCAGTCATCTCTTTTTAATAATAATTTCACAATAAATTATTAATTGTTACAAAAACATTATATTCTAAATTCCAGTCACTCTCCTAAATCAAACTGCATTTGTCACACAACAGGCTCACAGTCACTATTACTACCATAAAAAAATAGTCAAAACAACTAATAGCTATCATAAATTATACCCTTTTCTAAATAACACGAAATCACCAACATTTTAGTCATCAAAATATCGTTGAACCTCGTATTCTATAACTTACAAATCTTCTTTTCTTTTTTTTTTTTTGAACATAAATCAATTTACAAATTTTACACCACATTTTCGCCTCAAATTTCTCATGAAGAAGCTAATAAAACAAATCAGTAGTCGAAAACATTAAACATCAACTTCACCTAAAATTATGAAAGAAAGTATTCGAATTATGTTGAAATTGGAATTTTTTTTTTACTTCCGGGAGATGAATATTAATTATTTATGAGTTTTTTTTTTTTTTGAAACTACAATTCAGTGGCGTCTGGCGAATTAAAAATATTACCGAGTGTACTGACATGATGCTCACATTGTTTTATTAATGGCGAGAATGACCTTTCGTGTATCACTGTTTCATTTGTCAGCTGTCAACAAATGTGTTCAATTCTTGTACCCATCCATAGACAGAGTTTTGGTATTTTTTTTGGACTTAGTTTGTATTATTCTTATTTAAATCGTGTTAGCATTAAATTTGTAACCGCATGGTGAACATTCTCATATATTGTATTATTTTTTATTTACGTTTATATGGTTGATATTTTTTCGAATAATTTGAAATAAGTGTTCGGTGAAATTTATTACACATTTTTTAATGGTAGTTATATTCGTAATTTAGTCGTATTAATTACAAACAAACACGCATTTCGTGTGTCCTCTTATATTTTTTTCTTCCTTTTTTTTTTTTTTCAAACTTTCTTTCCACTGGAAATAATGACCCAGAAAGTGTACAAAGGCTTCTGATAGTTTTGTTGGTGGAAAAATCTTGATTAAAATGTAACCGTAGGGTTTCAAAATGTGGAAAAAAAAAAGAGAGTCGACGATGCTATCATCGATTCGAAAGTAATTTGTTACTGTGTTTTACGCCTCTCTGTGGCCTATTTCTCTTAAAAATTTTTAAGGGTCCTTTCAATTCCAATAAATGAGTTCGACACCGAGTATATATGTGTAATGTATTTTTAATTTCCCTTGGTAGTTGCTGAAATAACATTTTCAAAAAGCATCTGTTCTGTTTCGATAAGTTTTGAATATTGAGCATATTCTACCGCTTCCCCACTGACATATCTGCCCTACAGCCTTCGTTCGTGTTCGCATGGAGATGACCTTCTCATATTCCCATCGCTCAAATTTTCCATAATAAGCGTAGCATTGCTGAGAAAGGACTTAATAGAATGGGAACAGCTCAGTACTTAGCAATCTTCAGGCTTTTATTGAAAGTTACAATCTGAGAAGTGGTTAGGAGTTGTTCCTAGGAAGGGCTAAAAGTGCACGCAAAAGAGGTAGGGAGGCTGAAGCCCTCTTCTAAGCTTTGAATTTCATTATAGAAAAGACTGAATAAAAAAAATGGCAGAAATTTCTGTTTCTCAGAGAAAATTTTTCAACTCTGCCCTTCCCTTAGCAAATTTATAAAGTGTGACTCATTTTCCAGAACAAATGTTATTTTATAGTCGATGAGAAAAAATCAACCCTCATTTGAATGAATCGAAAAAAAAAAAGAAAAAAAAGAAGGTTTTCTAGTTCGAAAACCTGCTAAAAAGGAAGAACGAAATAAAAGAATACCAAGAAATTTTTATATGCCCTGAAGGAGAAAAAGCAACTTTTTCGGGGAAGAATAAAAAAAATAAAGCACATTATTCAGCTACATAGTTATAAGATAGGAAGATTTTTGATGCCAACAGGCTTTGCAATATTAAATTAGAACTTTCGAAGCCTTACGAAAAGTCATCGAAAATTTTTTCCAGCAAAAATAAAATTTTATTTTTATACCCTTGTGAATGGGGTAAATATTTTAGTGATATTTTAAACTTTTTTTTCCAACTTTCTTTTTCTTATGACGAAATATGATAGAAACAAAAACTACTTTCTACTAGATAATAAGTGGCAGCCAAAACCAAAACCAATATTTAGAGGACGCCAAAAATAAAATTTCCAAATAGCAATTCCGTGAAAAAATTTTTATTAATTTACAAAAAAGGATAACTTTGAAGTTTTCGTGTAAAGATTCCATAAAAATGAAGGTTCTTTACGAATCTAAAAATTTATAATATCGATTCAAAAAATTCATCTGCAGTGAGAAATGGAAACGAATATTTTTGTGTCGTTTAAATGAAACGTTAACATGCAATTTTCGAGCTGAAAAATATTACAAAAATTTCGCTTTTATTTTTTTAGCAACGTCTAAATATTCAAATTATTTTCTGATTTTCAAATGAAAACAAGGAAAAGTGAAAGCTTTTATAACTTATGAGGCTGCTCCATGCTCACAATATGAACTGGAAAAAAAACATGCTTTTTGTGGTACGAAACTTATTTTAAATAAATAATTGAACAAGTGGAATTGATTCCTTATATGACTTCACTCAAGGGGGTTCAAAAGGCAAAAATTGACTCTTTTGACAACAGAAATCGAATAGACAAAAGAAAATATTTTACCAGTGAAATTGAGATTTTCAAATAAGAGACAGCCATAGTAAGGCTATTTCTGAAAGGGTACTTTTGAAATATTTCAATTTTAAAATTGATTTTTTTTTTTTTTAATTCAATTTTCACAGCACGTTTCATAGATCACAAAAATCTTCTCAAACTTTGGGATCAATAAACTTCTTTTAGAATAGGTACTTATGAAAGAAAGTTCTTATGTCCAGCAAACTGAGGATTTTTTCTACTTAATTTATGGGTACTTTAAGGTTTTCAAGTCAAGGGTGGAGAGTAAATTATTAGAAATTTATAATTTAAAGTAAAAGAGTTTGAAAGTATTTAATATAATAATAGCTGAAGTTAAAAAATGAATTAAAATTTCAATTTAACCCTCGCCCCCTCCCCCAACACATCAAATAAAGTCAACCTATTAAGCCATATTAACAACATGTATCTATCAGCAGAGGATGTCTAGTTGGCTATTCAGTTCAATATGATTCAAGATTTCTACCAACCAGACCCCTAAATGACCCCTTAGGTGCAGCTATAATTCTATTTTTATTTCCATGTTGTTGACGAAAACGAAACCTATGCCATTACCAGTTTATTTTTGTTATTCGTGTACCAACAAAAGCTTAATATGAGACTAGTAGAAGAAGTATGTGCCCTTACTTTGCTTCCCATTAACCCCTCATTTACTGATGACAGATTTGTAAATCCGGCACATTTCTTTCACCTCGGATGGGCTGCACATATCGCGATCAATCAATCAATATATAATTTCGTGCTCAAATGGGGTCGAAGTAATGACATTTCGCGTTTTCACTTTTAACAATGGCGGACTGTGGAAATTCACGCATTTCCGGTTTATTGCGATGTTTCGATGGATTGGTGGCATATTCGAAAAAAAATGATAAATATCGTGTTATATGCACTTACTAGCAACTAATGCTGTAAGTTTAGAAACGTCCTCAGGGGGTCCGATGTACGTTTATGGAACACATGGTGCCAATGGACCTACGGGGTGCTTAACACTTTACCAAAACTTTTCTCTCTATGGGCCTTTTTTCTTCTTCACTTTGTGAGAAGCCAATGTCTCATGAATAATCTAATACCGCCATTCTTTTTACCACGTAGGTATATATTTAAACTTGACATTCTTATGTTTATAGTTGTTGAATACTTACAACCATAAAAATGATACTTGCTACGGGTACCCAACAATATTTATTACAAAGCGGTCGTTTATTTTGCTTGAAATATCGTCGGCTTGTTGTATTTTAAAATATTTTATACGGCGAAGACAAAAGGGTGGATTCGAAAATATTAAGCCAGGCGTGCTTAAAGATTAATGGTAAAACGGATTGCAGAAATTTGCGCTCGCAAGAGGTGCCGCACTGAGCCAATTGTTTTGGGGGTGCACAATGAAGGGTGAAATCTAAGAATGCCACTTCTTCTTTATTTCTATTTATACTCTGTTGCGGCTGCTTCGAAGTGGAAGGCTGGAATTGTGATTTGGTTAATGATTTTTCTTAATATTTCTGTTCCCGTATCGTTTCAAGATTTCGGCTACAGGGTATAGAAAATGAAAAATATTTAGCAGTCATTTTATGACAATTGAAAGAAACTGACTCTGAGGGATTTAAATTTTCTTTAGCAGAATGGAGTCAGTGGCGGGGCTAATGGGGGATGGGGGCCGGGGCCGTGGCTCACCCCAAAAAAATTCTGGCCCACCCAAAAATTTTTCGAAATGAACTAAAACCAGTTAAAATAAGAAATTATTGAGAAAGAATAAAAATCAGCTTCAGTATCAATTTTTTGGATGTTAAAATTTTCGAATGATTTTTCTTGGCCCACCCTGGCCCACGCTAAGAAAAATCTGGCTCCGCCACTGAATGGAGTGTGGATGGGAAAAGGATAAAAGGGAGTCCAAACCCTTTCAAACCTCCTCGACCTATTTTCTAATTTCTACAGAGGGTTGTAGAAGTACTATGTTGAAGGAGAAAATAAATTATGTTTTTATGCAATGCTGATTGTAAAGTAGAATAATTCTAATACTTGCATGTAGGAATTTTCAGTAGCTCTTTAGGCACCACAGGCTGGAATATGGAATTTTTCTTCATGAAGAGGAAGCATTTTGTAGAATGCGAGGTGAAAAATTCAAAACTTAATAAATTATCACATTAATAAGGACACCCCAGAGTTGAGCCCTGATTTCCATGGCACACAAGCCCACCTTTTTTTCTTTTTTTTTTAACCTTACTGTCAATAATTTCAATTTCAAACTACACCTACAGATCATAAATAGTTTTAAAAATCCAATAATTTGTTGAACTTTCGTCGAATTCCGCAGGTCTATTCAACTTATTAAAAAATAAATAAAGAGGAAGTTGAAGAAACCTGCTAATATCGAATATTACAAGTAATTTCGATTTCGAAGCTGTGAAGATATTCGACAAAATTATCAAGCAACAAGCGAGGCGTGGCTAATTGTTTCCGAAATATATGTAAGCTTCCATGGTACAGCAATTTCCTGAATTTGATGGAAGTTTTCACGCAGAAATAACTTTCTCTCAATTTAGCCGCAGCTTTCAAATGTATAGAATACGTAGGGTATATAGTTCTTCAGATAGTCTGCATGAAAAAGAAAAACACTCAAATGCCGAGTATTGTATTTTATCTCGCATGTAAAATATTATGCTCATTTTTCTGCGCCAAAAAGTAGAGTACATGAGGGAGGGGAAAGGTGGGTACCTATTTGAAATGATGTATGGTCGGGTGAAATTTCGTTAAAAAAAAAAAAAATAGTAAGGGTGTAACCAATTTTATCAACAGAATAGTAACTGTATAGCCATCATTAGTTACGAGGTTAATCGTGCGAGACAAGTTCACTTTCAAAGCACTCGATATTTTGTAATTTGATATTCCAGCATTCTTATAAACACTTTTCTCTCCATAAATCTTGAAAAATCAAACCAACAGCAAAGTTTGTCGACTGCTGAGTAAAAATGTTGCACGCTTTTCTTGTCGTCGCAATTTCATTTTGAAAAAAAGGAACCCCTTTGTCGTCGAATTAATTGGTCTTTTAGATTCCCCGCAGGACTTTTTCGAACTTTGAAAATTTGAAACTTTCACCAGCGAAAAACTTCATTCACTGTGGTCGTGGATAATTTATTGCGAGAAATATTAACTGACGAAAAAAGCAAGAAAAGTTATTAATACGAAAGAAATTGTTGGAAACAGTTTCAGTTATTATGGTTGAGAGGGTGTGGAGTGAGGCTAAATACTTTATGAACTACCCACAACTTTTGCCACTTCGGACTAATTGTATAAAACTACTTACTCGCTGACTTGGGAAAGATTGGATATTTTTTGTAGTGAATTAGCCGTTTTGCTGGTTCAATTTTATTTCTACATATAATTGCTGCTCCAGGCCATAATTACAAGTTAACATACAAAGTGGGTGCCACTATTGCCATCTAGTGGTGAAGTAGTGCCACGCAGTCACTTCAGATTTGCAATTGAATGTACTCTTTAGTAATCACAAGTGTTACCCGAAGTTATAGCATAAAAAGTACCAGCATTGAGTTTTTTAACTCCCCTCGCACCCTCTTAAGGACAAGTAAATGAAAAAAGAGACATCATTTTTAAATGCGTTCTCAATTTGAGTGAAGTTTTCCCTGCACCTGTTTCCCCTTCTGAAGACTTTTTACACCCCTCGTTTAGACGTTATATAGAGTCAATGTTGCTTCGTATCTAATTACTCTGCTTGTTTTATGACTTGGCAAATTTTACGTTATTCTGGTTTCACAATTCACTTAAATTAAACAAAAGCCGTGATTGAATTTTAATACAGATAAATGAGATTCTGGCGAGACTTTTTCATTTTCAATGTGTCAGTGTGCGACTATATTCTATTGAAATCCAAAGCAACGACTTCATTTTCGTGCTTCTTTTACTCCCTTCGATACCAATCTCATTTCTCTTTTGAAAATCTTTTTAATTTGAAAAAAAAAAAATGGCTCTGGGTTATACATTCGTCCTTAAATAAGATATTATGATGAAGATGACTTATATGACAACTTATGAAAAGCTACAGGGTACACCTTTTTGATGACAAGATGACTTATCATGTTTTTTATCAGATTAATATGTCGAAAATCAATATTCACGCACTCGTAACAGTTGTCGAAGAAAGTATAATCTTTTAAAATATTTTGGGTTGGTTCATCTTTAATACGTGCTTTACACTGAAAACTCATTCCCTTTCTAATGGATTTAAAACTGCATAAAGATTCGAAGTGTAATGGATACTTATCTCATTTTTATTGTAAACCAGGTCTGAATTTTGACCAAACGTACACAAAATCATTTGTTTCTCTTTATCGGGTATTCGAAAGATGGCACTTTCATTTTTCCATTTTCTTGGGATACGTTGTACAAACCTGGCTTAAGTGGGGTTCAAACTTGAACTAGATTTAATACAAAAATAGATTTCGTACATTTTTAGTCCAAATTTAAGGATAGTTTGTTTATACCATTTTAGATAATTTATTATTGTCCTAATTTTGTAGTAATTTCTTCTATTAATCTTAAATTATCGCTGTTTTGATACTTGAAATAGTTAAAATTACTTCTGAAATTTTCTTTTTAGAGTAGAAAATTTTCAGCCACAATATTTCTGCAACCAGTACCAAAATTGATTTATCTACTCCAAATCTAAACATACATTTGAAAACATTTGTATATCCCAGCAACATGGGCGGGGGGGGGGCGTATTTCTTCCTATATCCTCCTACGCTGTATGTGCCTAAAACAAATAATTTTTCTTTTAAGTTACCGAGGATGGATGATATTTAATGAAGCTTCACCATAGAACACGTTACTAAATGGGCAACATGCTGAAGATATTTCAGCAGGGAATTATGAATAATTGCAAACACACGATATTCTAGTTAATATACTATGAGCTCATATCTACGAGGCCGAATAATATTGCAATCATCTACATTAATTATAGGCAAAAGGGGAAGTGAAAAAAGAAGTGGCGTGGGGGAAGGTTATTAACCAGTAAAGCATAATTTGACTCTCCCTGCATACATTAATGACAAACGAAAAAATGTATAATTTTTGTAGAAGACACATAGCGAGATTCTGCAAGAGACACCAGATGTGCGTACAAGTAAAACTGTCAGAATAATTTCAAAAACATCCTACGAGATTACAAAACTCTCATATGTGGTGGGTATTTTAATATTGATAAGGAGGAAAGGTAACGGGGTAGGAAATGGTCACATTTTGGACAAGTTGAATCATTCACCGGTGTTTATTTTTCAAGCTTTTTTTGTTTTCTTCTGACCGGCGAAGTTGGAGGATTATCGTTTTCATGACTGACAAATCCGAAAAAACTTCCACACTCTCAACTACTTTAGAAATTAAAATCACGAGTAGTGATAAATGCTGTATTACTTTGATACCATTAACTTTAATTGAATAAACATGCTTAATAATTATTTGTCAAATGAATTTCCTGGACTTGGGGGCAAATTTTTTGATTTTTCAGCAGAGGTAAACATATCTATAAACAAAATAGTATATCACAAGTTGAATCATAGGTGGACTTTGGAAGTGACAGGTGAGACTACGCCTCCTCCAGAAAATCAAATTAGCCCCCTCCTCCAGTTAAATGGAAATTAACAACATTTTATTTATTTACACTAAACTGTGGTAATTTTTTCCCCATTTAACTCATCCTATCTTCTTGTCAAGAGTTTTTTAAGCAGGTTTTATCCTGATATGAAACTGCAAGGAATTGTAAGACCAGTTATCACAAGCAAAAAATGAAAATCATAAGATTGCCTACTTCAAAACATTCCTTCGTCCTGACACAAGTCCATATAAATGATTTTTGAGCAACGAAAGAAACCAACAATAAGCACTGACCCCTAATAGACTTTCCTTTTGCTAGTCAATAGCCAAGAAATACACTTCCCACATCAAAAATGTTTTCACTCTAGCTCACTCCTTTGTACCCTACAGCAAAAAAGAATGTAATATATTTTCATTTAAACATTTGTTATACATTCAGTCAGGAAAAGGACAAAATTCTTTAGAAAAAAAGTACCAACATTTTCAGAAGAATATAAAAAAGTAGAAAATTTCTTTTTTCAAAAAGAAAACGAATACCTTACCCTGCGATCAAGGGGTGAAAATATCTTTGCGAATTCATTCAAGCATTTAGTTAGTGAAAAAAATATTTTTATGCTAAGTTAAACCCAGTAATTAGATCGTCTTATCGTTCCAAGATTTTTTTTTTCTCCTTCAAAAGACTTCTCAACGCTTTCAAATGCGGAGCAACTTTTCAAGTGAAAAGGGACACACTGCATACTCAGCCAACATCTCGTTAGGTAAACGACTAAAATCTGTGAAAGTTTTGCTGCTGCAAAAAGAATCCAATTAATTGTTAGAAAATTTTTTTCGCATCCCTCTTTCGCAAAACTTATAGACATCTTTCAGGCCTTTTCGATAAGTAATTAATTCGATTGGTAATGATGAAAGACTATTATCGGTGACGTAATTGATATCCTAAGGGTTAGTTAGGGATGGTATTTAGCCGGTTCGTCACGGATCTGACAAAAGGAATTTATTGAATTTGTCTGGAGCGTGACAGTGAAAACGTTGACTGGTGGGCATTAATAACGTTTCGCTGTAACTCCGACCCCAAATCAATAAGGTCTCGTCGACCATTTTCCAAAATAAACGTAAATGGGACACGAATCTACTAATGCAGCCGACAACATTAACGAAATAGAGGGTACACAGCTCAGAAGCTTATGCCATCCGAATGAATTATTCTCTTTTTTGTTATTTGCGAGAAAAAAAAAAAGTTTATTAATCATTCGCTATTTAATGGTATTCAAAATTGAATACGATATACCAATAAATCATTTTATGTACGAGTAACATCAATAATGTCATTTTAATATAGTTTAATAATGATAACCCCATTGAAAGGAAACTGTCTATTTGATTAAGAGATTTTTTTAAATTAACTGTAGTATTTTAGAGCACAGTACCTAACTTTTGACTATTCAATTTAAATAAATTGCATGCATAATTGGTCCTGCAGACTTGATACTTGCTTCCACTGAAGGTTTTATTTGAATAAATACCTTAGCAATGGCATAAGATACCTCATTTTATAGAGGTACTAACTATACTCTTCAAAATCCAAGTAAAATGAACAAATTTTATAATAATGCAGATTTCAATAATTTTCTCATCTTTTTCTTTTATTTTCACCTTCTCCCGCTCTTTTGAGTGTAATTCTATCCAATTTGTAATTTTTTCCCACGTCATTTTAAAGGGTACATATTTCACCTCCGTTTTACAGCTATTATATTATGCACTGTACATGAATTTTGATTATAACCTTTTTTATAAAAAATTTGAAGCTGAAAATTTTTTGTCTAAGGTAATTCAGTGATTCGAGCCATAGAACTGGTTATATTTGCAAAGAACTGGTTTGGGTAGCACATAATCCACAATTGGAGGGTGTTCTGACACTCAGATTTCTAGAGACTTTTGATATGTTATAGAGGACCATGAATACTACTCACAACCAAATTTTCAGCTTGTAGCGATTTTATTGGGGGTTAAACCCAAATGTTCCTGGGCTATATGAAAATAAAAAATAGTATTACTGACTTCAGATTTTTAATTAGAAAAAATATATCAAGAGATTTATTAGATCTAACTTTCTTGAATTTGGGGAACTTAATGCGAACTATTTTCAGCTTTAATATGGACTAGCACTCACCAAAGGTAAAGCTGAATGTGGATATTTTGTTTTTGCCAAAATCTCAGCAGCACACTTTTTCTTAGAGAGATTATGGAATTATAAACTTCAATCATATGTTGGTAATAGATAAGTGACTCAGTCATTTATTTAAGCAGTAGAGTGCACTCTACTGTTCACAGGTCTCACACAGAAATTCCACAAATTATACTTATTTTTAACCAAATTATCCTCCATTTAGCACATTGCTGACTATTGGAATCACCGAAAAAAATGAATAGTCATTTTTACTAATTTTATGTGAAAACAAGAACAATTCAAAATTTATTGTAGATATTCTCACAATTAATACATGTAAGTATGTAGTACTTTTTACTATTTTAGCATATTTTACTATTTTTGAGGTAATTTCTACTACAAATCTTGAATTGTTCTTGTTTTCTCATAGAAATGGTAAAAATTATCATCGAAATTTTTTTCAGTGGTATTTTTCTCAACAACCACCTCTCACCTCCTTCTTCTAGTTACTTGCCAACCGTCCATCATTCACGTACGACCATTGACTATAGAGACGTATGAAAGACACTATACTAAACCATAGGTATGGGCTTTTTTATGACGACCACATTTGTCACGTGCAACCAACTGTTGATAGGCGCCAAATTACCCTCGCAAAGAGTGAGACACGAAGAGAGGAGAAAAAATTACAAATTCTGTTCACGAATTTGATAATGGCAACAAATCCTGCAACCGAATACTATGATAAAAGGGTTTCACATGGCGCCATAGACGCTGTTTAGAGGAACACTTTACCAGCGTTCCCGTCTCAGAAACTTCCGCGTATCACAAATGTATCCTCTTTTCTTTTTTTATTACTAACAAATGCGCGAAGTCGAGGAAACTTTAAATAACTTTTTGTTGACAATTTATAAGAATGCACGGTTACCCTTGTGACGAAAAAATGACGATAAGAAGTTATTACGAGTGCTTTGACAATGCGAAGACGCGAAGATTTTATTTCACACGAGACGACTGCAAAAGCTTGCTGAAACACGATTGTACTTTTCTTTTTTTTAATTAAACGGTTGCCTTTAAGAAGCTTCTGAAAATGCTGAAAACAAATCGCTGAAAAAGGCGCAATTCTTATCGAAAGACGAAGAAACTTAAGACTGTATCCATCAACTTGGAGCAAATTAAAAACGTGCTTTTTGACGCGTCGACAAAACACCCTTCCAGGGTGGTTTTGATAAAGGAGTGGGCAAGGGTTGAAAAAAGGTGAAGCCAGTGAATTGCCAACGTAACACAATATTTTAAATGTTTGTTGATTTTAGAAGCAAAAAAACCTGCTAAAAAATAAATAAATCTAGCTGTTCAAAGTTACCTTAGACATGGTTTTGTTGAAATGACTTGAAATGAAAAATTATCCAAAAAAACATTAAAATTGGCCCGCCAATGAATTTTTTTGAAAAGTTGAAAATTACAAGAAATTTCAGGTAAAAACCCCAAATAAAAATAAAAAAGTAAAAAATACGAATAAAATGAAATAGAACGTAAAGAAATATAGGTAAATAAAAAAAAATAGAAAATAAAGAAGTTAAAAGTAAAAAAAAAAATCAAATTTAAATTTGAGAATCAAAAAAAATGAGAACTTGAACAAATAAAAATATATAATAAATTTCAAGAAAATTAAAAGTGAATGGAAAAGTTTTTCATACAATCTTTAAAATAAAATTAAAATTAAAAAGCTGAAATGAAAACGATAACAAGTTCCATTTTTCTCAGAACCTCTCCTCCCACCCAAGAAATTAAGCTAAAAAAATTGAAGAAACGAAATTAAAAATCAAAATATATAAGTAACAAAAAATGTAAAATACGAGATACTAGTATTTTCAATTTTTACTTTTTAATATCAGTTTTTTAATGTTTTTATTATTTTCATTATTTTTGTTTGTTTGATTTCTTTAATCGCTCATTTATTTATGTTTGTTTATTTATTCCTGAACTTTCTTTCAGATAAGTTTTTACTATTATCAAAATGTTTGATTCCAGTTTTTTCATTTTGTTTTTGTTATTTATTTATTTTTGATTTTTTTTTTTTTTACTTTGTTCTCTGTTTAATTATTTACTTTTTCTTTTTGGTGAACATATCCTACCAAGGTTTTCCTATAATGTTTCTAAAACTAACACACCTTCTAATATTATGATACTTGATGGTCTATTTCTTGAAATGAGATTTTGGCAGCTTTCGGATATCCGTTCTTGAGATTCTCAATAGGTTGTATCCGAATTTAATAAATTAGCATGCATTACGCTTGTTTTTTTTTCCCCTAAGTATCTCTACGCCATACCTACCTAATGAAGAGAATATGAAATTGATCCGTTATGAATCCATTAGTTCTCGTTAATAATTAATTAAGATGCTTTCTTGCCGAATAATTTCGGTATATACTCCTTATCTTTTTCAAGCTCGTTTTTCTGCCTTCTTATAATGGTAGGGTCTGCTGTAATGAACGTATACCTATAGGAAACATTAGAGGGAATTTATAAAACTGAATTAAAAGTACGAAGGTAGATATTTTTTGAAATGTTCATCCAAGTTGCTAAAAAGTAATCAAAATTGAATTTACGTACTTCAACCAATTACAATATTATAACTGACAAGATTCGGATTTATTTTTGAAAAAAGTTCGTTTTGAGATCAATGACCTCGTATGTTTATTATGAGAGGAGGGTTCAGAAATGGAAATAATACGAGTATTAATTATTTATCTGAGCAATTAAAACTTCATAACGTTTTCTGCACAGAAAATATTTTATGGTCGAATAATGCAGTTTTCTGAATACACATCAAAATTATCTTTCGATTTCATCTATCAGTGAATAGTTACAGCCCAGGGAAACAAATGAAAAAATTTAATCTCTGAGAAAAATGGCTTTAAATAATTATTTTTCTTCAAAGGACAGTTCAAACATATATCAAGAGATTTTGAATTTATCTTTAAGGAAAGAAAATGTGCAATAATTTTCATTTTCAACTGGCAAAATAAATTATAGACTCCGACACTATTATTGTTTTCATTATGGGTACTTTATAAGGGAGGATCTTCATTTAGAGACAACAAAATTCATCTCACGACCTTTCGAATTCCGCGACACTTGGATCGTAATTCAAAAATAAGCTTTTCTATAAAGTGAAATGTAAAAAATCCTTCCTTTTTTACCCCTTAAATTCTTCATCGATCTTCGAAAAAGGAGAAAAACGGCCGTGTTTTTCTTTTATTGTGTTTCGTTAAGATTCCTCAAAAATTCCATTTTACCGAACTCCATATAATAAAGAAAATGGCGCCGAAAAAAAGGGTGACTGATGGAGGAAAATTTCTCAAATATTTTGCAAAAAATATCGTTTTGCTTAGCTTCTATAAAATATATTCGTTTTGTCATTTCGAATCACTTTAATGACAAATTCGTGATGGGAATGGAAAATTTGGCGGGAAATGACTAAAAGTCATCAGTTCCCATATAAAGTACATTTCAGTTTTTGTTTTTTATAGTAATATTAATTTAAAAGAGTCCTCAAGTGGTCTGTCATCTGGCTACTTCCAATGAACCCATTCTCTTTGGTAAAATGTGCTACAATTGGATCGGTTCCTTTTTTTTTTGTAAAATATTATTCATTTCGAGAAGATAATATTTTTACCTTTCTACCGAGATAGAGCTTGAGAAATTCTGGGACTGAAAGTGTGATTTCGGTTAGGGCAATTTAACATTTGAAAGCTCCTACCCCTCTATTCCCAGTCTGAATTTGTGCATTGAGACGACAATTCTCTTTCTTTCTCTTGGCTAAGTATATAGAAGTCTTGTGAAAGCTTCTCGAAGCCATCTCTCAATTTCTCGGTTAACACACTCATACCTTCAACTCTATAATCTGCAGTTTTATCATTAAAATGGTGGACAATTACGTAAGTCACCGCGAGTATATAAGCAATAAACGAATAGAAGCCGAAAACGAAGGGGAAATGCTCCATTGAAGAAACTTGGCGAGCAAATATAAACCAATAAAGTTGAGCAGATAAAAATCTTATCGGATAATAACAATTGTATCGCGAGATGAAAATAAAGTTTTACAATTTGCCAGCAATGGGGGAACCTTGGGAATTTCTTAGTTATGATATGAACGAGAAAGCTTTTAAGTAGTTCTTCTTTCAGATGATTCTTGTACGATTATGTCTGAGAAAAGTAAATTCAATATCTTTTACTGCTACGTCTCAGCTTTTTTTTCTCCAACAGTTTTTTCTTCTCTTTCCAAACATTTATCCATTTCAAAGAGTGAAGACGAACGGAGCCAGTGACTACCCTCTTTTGTAATGCTCGTAGAATAAAAATTTCTATTTGCTGCTGGGGAATAAGGAAAAAAAAAAACTTTTTTAAACATTTTACATTTCTTCTCTTACCTCAATATGAATTGCTAATTGAAATTTTAAAAATTATGAGTTTAACTTGAAATGTAAAAGGTCTACAAAGGGCCGGATTGGAGTTGAGTCTATCCTTATTTTTTCTTTCTTTCTTTTCTCTACAAGTCTATTCTTTTGGAATATATAAGTAGAGACAGATTATGCGGTGAATACATGACAATAAGACCCACCACGATTGATGCAAGTTAGTCGTCTATTTATTCGAAAATGACGACAGAATTTGTAGAACGTGACAAGTATATGGGATAAAGATATGGAAATATTTATTCAACTTTTCCAAGTCAAATAGAGTAATTTTTACAGAGAAAGTAAATCTGCAGTCTGTTTGCCTTTGACTTGCAACTGAGACCCATTTTGAAGGATTTTTTAATTTTTTTAAAGTCATACTTGTATCTCGCTGACATCGAGCCGCAGCCAAAAATGGCTCATAGTTCGTGTCTAAGGATCTCAAAAATCCTCAAATCAGGGTTAAACTTGACATTTTTTTAAATTGAAAAATGCAAAGGGCATAATCTTTTTGCACATAATCATAAAAATCATTTTTGTTCAATATTTCTAAATTAAATTAGAGTCAAAAACTTATTTTATCAAATGGACAGGACGATATGTAGAATAAATGTAATTTTTCACGCTAAATCTAAATCTGCAGTCGATTTTGATCGTGAATTGCTAAAATATATAAGCTTTTGCATTCCTCTAGGAAAATATCTGTCAAAAGATTTTTGTAGGTTAGAAGGTTGGTCTATCATAATTACAGTATTAAGCTCTGCTCCTTAATTGACAATCTTAGCTATGAATGAAAGAAAAAAGGCAAACCTTCACTGAAAAGACCTTCAGTTTACAATTTTGCTACGTAACTCCTTATTTTTCTTCTTTTTCAGCCTTTCGCGCAGAGACATTCTGTATAGTGCTTTTCATTTTTCAGGTCTCATTACAATTTTAACTATGTCGACAAACAAAATACCCTTAAATCGCCGTTTAATGGGCGCTTCAGGCAAGTTTTTTTTCGCCCCCTTTGTAAAAATTCATTCCGCCCCTCGTATATATGCTTTATTAAATTCCTCCCTTCGTAATCGAGTTCTTTGATATCGTCTCTGAAGAAAGATTGCTACCCACTCGCTCAGGTGAGCAATTACTGATGACGTAACCCCTTGTCCCTTTTTTCTGCCAACCCCCCCACCCTATAAACTTTTCTCTCAGTGTGTTTGTAATTTGTAGTCGTCGTTACTGAGACGGAAAAACGTTTCAAGAAAAACACTTTTATACAAAGTATAAAGTGAGGAAAATAATAACGTGTTCTTCATTTTTTTCCTATTTTATTGTGAAATGATCGGAAAAAAAAAAGGAGTTACTGGAAACGAGAAACTAATTTACAAATATAAGGCGAAAAACAATTTGTTGCGAGAGAGACTGCATTATTACAGCAAAACAAGCGAAACGTAAATTTTCATAAAATTTTGACACTTCCTCGCATATCAAGATCAGCAAAAAATAAAAATATACGCCTTCTTATGATGGAAAGGAAAAGCGAAAGAAAGGAATTCACTTTCTTGTACTCGTAGATGGAAAATTGAGCCAGCTCGCTGCTTTAAGCAACACAAACGAATATAACATTCTGTCAGCAATGCTTTTGAGCAATCAGTCAAACAGACGGTCACGAAATATAGTTCATTTTATGGTACATATTATGCTTTCATGAATGTATCAATGTCTTATTGTTTTTTGTTCGTTGATTACAAAAATACATCCAATTTTTCTATTCACTTATACACGAACGTATACAATGAACTATATCAGCTGAAATGGGAATATAAAAACATGAAGTCGATTTATTTGTGACAGAAATTGAATGAAAATTGTACGAGTATATTTCAGCTATATAAGGGTAGTTCTATAAAAATGGTGATATTCCTGTCAAAGCTAAATAATCTTGCCAACTAAAAGACAGGTATGGGCACGTATAAACCCTACTTATTCAAAATACGGATAATTTTTAAATTTTTTCAGATGAAATTATCTATTATTCGGATAATATGGTTCACTAAAAAAAATTTCAATCGTAATTTTTATAATTTGGATAGTAAAACTGGGACAATTCGAGATTTTTAGCAGAAATTACTATGAAAATAGTAACATATAAATATTATCTAAGATAGTAGAAAGTACTAAAAATATTGATGTACAGATTTCTTCCACAATAAAAATTAATTTGATTTGAAAAAATAAGAAAATAAAATAAAAACAAAATGAAAAACAAAAAAAAGAAAAGAAAAAATATTATGTATTTCCAATAAATAGTAATTTTCACAACTGTGATGAGAAAAGTTACTATTCTGTTAGCTATTAAAGCTCCATGTCGCTGGTTCCCCACCTATTGCAATTTGAAATTTTGACACATGTATTCGTTTGTGCTACGTTTGTGCTGGTTTGTGCTGGAATTTTCATCGTTTGTGCTGCTTTTCCTTCAGAGATATTTGAGAAAAACATTTTCAAGGTCAGTGGGGAACTAGCGACATGCTCTTCCCCACCAAAGAGATATTGGAAATCCAAATGAGCCATTTGTTTGTGCTACGTTTGTGCTGGTTTGTGCTGACTTTTTTTGGTTTGTGCTGCAAACCCCTCCCCTCTAGTGAGTGTATAAGTGTTTGAAAAATTTTCAAATTTTGCTTCTATATAAGCTAACCTCTTAGCACCTACACACTCACTAGAGGGGAGGGGGTGACAGCACAAACAGAAAAAAGGTCAGCACAATCCAGCATAAACGTAGCACAAACAATTGGTTCCATTTTCAGCCATCACCAGTGATTTTCAAATTTTACTTATTTATAGGCTAAATTTGAACACTTATACACTGACTGTAGGGGAGGGGGTGACAGCACAAACCAAAAAAAGGTCAGCACAATCCAGCACAAACGTAGCACAAACAAATGGTACTAGTTTTGAACCTTTCTAGCCTGTTGGAAAATATCATACAATCAAGGGTATGAGCATTTGTTTTGGTTGTGGAGGGGAGAGGGGAGCAGCACAAACGAAATAAATGGCAGCACAAACCAGCACAAACGTAGCACAAACAAATGGCTTATTCGGATTTCCAATATCTCTTTGGTGGGGAAGAACATGTCGCTAGTTCCCCACTGACCTTGAAAATGTTTTTCTCAAATATCTCTGAAGGGAAAGCAGCACAAACGATGAAAATTTCAGCACATACCAGTACAAACATAGCACAAACGAATACATGTGTCAAAATTTCAAAATTCAATAGGTGGGGAACTAGCGACATAGAGCTTATAATTAACACTATTCATTTCTCTCAATGTTGTCATGATTATTTTTCATAATAATAACTTATATATTATTCGTAAAATCAAATGACTAAAATTATTTATCTGGCATCCGAATAAGAGGATAATTTTCAAATAATTTTTGAATGTCGAGTCAAATAAGCTGCACATGATTTGATACTTATTTTATTTCACTGTACACCCAAGCACTTCCAACTAGACAATCTCATTGACTCCAACCAAAAAACTTACAAACGCTTGGCTTTCCAAAAATATTAATTTTGTCAGCGAGCTCTCTCCTAATTGGCCATCAAGTTTCGAAATAGTTGAATTTGGACAAAAAAAAATAAAGCCAATTGCACCCCTTAAAAACGTCTCTCTAGTTTTTACTGAAAACGATACACCAACCAGTTATAAGTAAAATTTTAATTAAGCTGTCTACGAGCTGAAACAATTATAAACATTTTTTCTTTGATCTACTACTTTTTTTTTTTCAATTTAGCCCTTTCGAAAAGCCGAGTAAACATTTAATTTTGTAATTTAGACGCATCATTTTTACAGAAACTGCTAGCAAAAGCGAACTATACACCCGTTTGAAGCTTTAGCAGTGATTTACAGTCGTGTATATAAACGTTACACAGAGTGTGTGCAAAAAGACGTATATGGTCTCATAAAGGATTGAATAAAGCTGTGGTTGACAGCTAACACGTTATTTTCACAATGGCCCAGACCACACCCTCGGCTAGTCAATCTTATTTTGTCGACGTTAAAACCAGCAAAACACAGACTACCCCCTCCGAACTTTTGGTTTTGTATCTTTTTGAGATAAGATTTATTTTAACGCAACTCAAAGTCGACGAACCTTTCTACAAAATTTCGGCTTTTAGCCGATATATATTCGAAAATTCACCAACGGCTATTCAATTTCTCGACATATATACGGCGTCCGTGTATGCAACAACCAACACATGCAGCCTCTCAAATAGACTATACACAATGTTGCCCCATATATCATACAAGAGAATTGCTTTCGTCGTTAAACATCCCTTTTCTCTCCAAACCTATTGAAACGATAAAAAATACCATATTTTCGTCTCCTATTTAAAGCAGACAAAAAAATAAAATAAAAATATTTTGGCTGAAAACTGCGAGTGGGGTGAGAAAAAAATGTCATTTATTATGAGAGCCATTACCACGACGATTATGAGTTATAACGCCATGAATTTTTTTGCACAATGAAGAATACATTAAGAAGATATAGAGAGCTTATTATTAGTCTGAAAAATATCGTAGGGAAAAATTGATATAACCATACTTTCGAATTTAGCTAGCTAGAAATAGTTATTTTCAAGAAGCTTTCACCAGTGATATACTGGAGGGGTTGCCCTACCACCTTTAAGAAAAAATAGGAAAACCTAGTATTTCGTAGGAAAAATACAAAAATATCACATAATGATATATTAGCTACAGGGCGCAAGAATCAAAAAATCAAATAAAAACCTGTAAAATATTTTTCATTCTTCATCTGCTATAAAGAAAAAAACGCAACAGCTCAGGGTTAAAGCTATAGTATTCTACTTTCGTGTTCCTCAAATTTATATTGAAAACAAATATCTACACACCACGCAAATACTACGTAGGAACAATATACTTCCATTTCAAATGAGAAAGGATAAATACGTGACCAATTCTTCGAATGAACTAATCAATAGTGACTGAGTAGTCACGTGTCCATCCTTTCTTATTTGAAACCAAGTACATACAAACATTTTGGTAGCTCGAAATTAAAGAAAATTTGATAAGGGTGGCAAAGTGCCTCATTCTTAGCGAATAGAAAATACAAAATGTGTGAATATACTATAGTCTGTTTCACTTAAGAGTTCCATTACGTCACAATGCTTCAACGAATGAGAAGAAACTATTTTCGATTTCAACCGTGTTTCAACCAATCGCTTCCTTCAAATGCATGTGACGTCATGGAACTATACTGGAACAGACTATATTTTAAGGATGAGATACTGACATTAACATGGTTGCGTAGCATTCTTTTAATTTCGTCACTTCCAGAGATATCACGATAATGACGTCATCAATAATGACCCGAGCCATGATCATCGTAATATCTGACATATCGTGATATCCTCTGTAACGCTCTATCATAGCATCGATGCACAAAATTTTCAACTACCCTACCTCCACCGCCCCCCTCATAAAACTTATCTATGCACAGAGAGAAAACTGCATATTAAATTTTAATATCTGCATACAAACTTTAGGACAATCCAGGTTTTGTATTAAAAATTAATGTAAAAGCATTAGTAGAAAAATCTACTAAAAATTGATACAGTAAACTATTCGAAATTAGTATAAATATATGAAAAATTAGTATGCTGCATACTAAAATTAATACATTTTATATTAATTTTTCACATAAGACCTGCGAATTGTACCAAAGTTAAAGTGCAAAATACTAATTTTTAATAAAGTCTCAGAGTGTTTCAAAAATAAGTTGGGTAGGTCACATTGACCTTAGCTGCTCCCTTCTCGTCTTCTTCATCAACCTCTTAATTTCCTAACCTGAAAATGGGCTTAACTGGGTCAAAAAAGGGACTCGACACCAAACAGCCTGACTATACAGGCCTGAATCATTCAACATTTTTTACAACCAATAGCACGAAAATGTGTTTCGAAAAACAAAATTTACTTTTCCAGTCGATTTTTAGATTTGAAAGAAAAAATTATAATAGGTTCTGTTAGTCGGCTAGTGGTTCGAATTTCATTTTACTGCCCCCTCCCTCTCCATAAAAAAAGTCAAAAAAAAGTTACGACGTCATGCGGCGCCTCATAAAACTCTAAACAGCGTTTCACTTTCCGGCGTGAGCTGAGCACAGTTATCCATGAATAAAACATTTTTTAATGAAGTCTTTTATTTTTCTTTTTGCTTTTCTTTACTTTTTTTTTTTTTTGTTGTTATTATTAAATAGTTGATAAAATGATGAAAAACATCAAATAACAATGCATTTCAGATGGAGGAAAGTTACATATTAAACTTTTTTTTTTTTACTAAGCAAGATGAGGCAATTTTAAGCGGAAGATATTTGAAAGTTTCCAACTTTTTCCTCTGGATTTTTTGTTTTAATATATTTTTTCGTCAGAGCTTCGTAAAAATATAAATTTTTTGATTATAAAGGGCAGAATTTTTTTACTTTAGTGTTTCTACTAAAAACAGACTACCTGTCTATAAATAATTAGAATTTAGTTACATGAAGCATATCTGCAGGCTGCTAAATTGTAAAACGAAAAAAAAAAAAATTTATATTCAAATTTTTCCAAAATTTATTCCGTCGCTTCTGTAATCTGTATTATGTCTCGCTAGCAGGGATGCCAACTGCAGGTTAACTGAAACCAGGATATTTTACAGTCTTGAAAAATGACATAGCGACAAAAGAAGGAATTTTTGGGGATTTCAGGAATTTCCGAGATTTTTTAAAAATTTCATGATTTTTTTGGGCATTTAAAGGATTTTTTCTCAATTTGCCAATTATTATTCAATAATAAAAAATGATATTATTTGGTATTTTTTATTCTTTCAGTCTCAAAATTTTCTACTCCAAAATTCTACAGACCATTCAATTACTTGTCTTTTTTTTTGTGGTTAAAATTTAAATTTTCAACGAAAAACCAGATTTCAGGGATTTTTTCACCTCCCGCGGTAGTTTTTTGGCTCGAAACAGGTATTTTTAACAATTTGGGTTGGCAACACTGCTCGCTGGGTAGATATTTTATAAACATTTAAGAAAAAGAACTTTGAACTTGAAGCCTTCTATTCTTCCAAACTTTATTTAACTGTTTTTGTACCGTTTCTGTATTCAACTTAGTAATGGCGTCTCTCACTATAGGTAGGTGTTTCACCAACATTTAAGGAAAAGTAACTACCTTTAGAGCCTCTCAAGTGGAACTAAGTGTGATACTGTAATAAGTATTAAGTAGGTTTACAAACTGAAGTCATCATCCCTCTTTTTATTTTCGCATGTCATGAACTTCATTCAAACCACACGATGGAATTTTGTGAAAAACCAATTTCCAATTATTGAAGCGAAAATACAGCCGACAAAAGGCATTATGGTTTCATAATTCCAACAATGAATATTTCCTGGCGTTTTGATTTCACCAACAAAAGCGTTTATTATTCACTGGCGCGTTAATTCAAATAAAAACCTCTGGAAAATATTTACGTTCCCTTGTTTACTCATCGACTCGCACATAAATCCTATATTCCTCCAGCCAGAAAATAAAATTTTGTATCATTATGGATGGCAGTATAACTAAATACACCTATAACGTACGAAATTTTCAGTTAAAAAATTTGGTTAATGCTTCCAGCTCCTAGATTCTTAAATTTAGAGCTCAAAAATGATGTACCTAATCATATTATGTGACTAAACTTCTTTATAAATGGTGCTATTGCCATAAGCTGCAACTTTAATGATGAATTAGATACAGTTTTTATCAAATAAATATTTCAATTTATGACTATGACTATCTTTGGTGTTTAGCTACAGTTTTTAACAAATTCAAATATTAATGAAAGGGTTAAAAAACCAAAACCATTAAATCGACAGAACGGGCAATCATATTTTTTAAATTAAGTGTACAATGCAAGTATGAAAATTGATATAGTTAACAGCAACAACACAAAAATTATTTGCAGGATCAATATTTCTGTTTACCCATATTTCGAGTAAAAGAAAAATAGTGATTGACAATTTTTTTTGAAATCATCAGTCTAAAAAAAGCGCCCAGTATTTAGAAAGATAACAGGATATGGTTGTCGATGAAAAACAATTTTTTTTCACTCTAAAAAATTTTACTCCATCGAATCTTGTATCGCTATAGATGGTTTCGGTTAATGCTTCTGTTTGCATTTTGCTACCATCAACTCTTGTATCTCATTTCGACATCATAAAATGTTTGTAAATATTTGATAAAATGAAAACGATTTTCCCACTAGTTTTTGAGTAAAGAAAACGCTAGGATTTATACGAAAGTCCTCTACACCCTGTTTCTCGCTTACAAATGCTTGCTCTCCTTTATGTCGAATAAATAACTAAAGTAATTGAAAATGCTTTTAACGTTCTCCCTTAACGCTAAGTTGACTAAAGAAGAAAAAAAAAACGATTAATGTAAAAAGTTCGCTTTGCAAAGATTTTCTATTTAAGGATTTTAATTTTGATTGAATTATATTTTTAACATGCATATCTCGCTGAAAAAATCAGGGAGCAAACTACATAAAAAATCAGGTCTTCCAAAAAAAAAAATAATAATAATAAATCTGGTTTTCCACACACACAAAAAAAAAAGCACCGATAACAGATTAATTGTATTTTACAAAATGAAATCTTACCATAGGAAACGAAACAATTGTATCACGTTTATCAAAAAGCCCTCGCTTTTCTCAGCCCTCCAACCCCTTCTGCTTAGCCCATTAACTCCTTCCAGAGGCAAGGGATCTCATGGTGAAAGGTCGATGTTACCCAAAAGTCCTGAAGTTTTTTCTGACCAATATATTACTCAAAAAGTCTTGAATTTTTTTATTTTCTATTATTACTCAAGTAGAAGATTTAAATTGAGAGGTTAGAAGGTTTAAATTATTTCAATTTGATGTTCTAGAACACAAACATTTCAAAATCTCTTTCAACTGATGGTCTGTAGCTTCAGAAATTAAGTGATACGATGATTGTCATAAAAGGTATGTTCTTTTTGCGACGAACTCATAAATTTCATTCATGATATAGCGGTAAAACAAACACACCAAAAATTTGTTCACATTTTCATTTGGTAGAAAAATAAGCTGCATATTGTGTACTCAAAGGTAGCTTAAGATAGCTATCCAGGTCTATTTCTGTCCCCATCGAAAAACAAGCTGCATATTGTGTACTCAAAGGTAGCTTAAGATAGCTATCCAGGTCTATTTCTGTCCCCTTCGAAAAACAAATTCATCCCCCTTCTTAATTGAAAACCAGTAAAAAAAAATAAAATAAAATTCAGTAGTTACTAATTTTTTGTACATCGATATTTTCTAGACATTCTTTTTGGACCCCATGGGTTTCTCTAACACAAAGCTAGTTCCGCTACTGGGCTTTAAATAAGCACTTGACCAGTCACTATTGGTAACAATTGGACTTACCTAGTAAAACACCCACTATTTCAGATTTATGGGAAATACATAGAACACTCTCACTGTGTACTTAAATTCGGAATTCCTTCGGCTATTCGAGATGCCAGAATCAATAACATGATTTTCATATGCACCTTTCTCCAGACTTCTGGACTTGGCAGTAAAATTATTTTATATGGATGTCAAATCATGGAAATGCAACAAATCGACAGGTATTTGCAACGAAGCACGACAAATGAGACAATATATTGTCAAACAGCACCGAAATGGGGTAGACAACTACTTTTCCTTTTTGTTCCACTTACTTAACAGTTCGAAAAGCCATCAAGATATAAAAGAAAATGACGTTTATTGACGTTGCGGATATTGCTGTACTGTTCGACTATTAGTCACCGGAGGCAAAAAGTTCGTTCGAGGAGACCAAAATGAAACAGACGCCCTTACGTATTTTCACTGCAAAAATCACTACCATGGGAATTAAATCGTCTACGCCCTTACTCACCGAAAAACCGAATTCAAAAAAGGCCAGTGCTTCCAAAACTAGAAATGGCATCTTTCAAAGGCTCTTTTTTTTATTTTTGAAAAAAAAAAAAGATTTTATACTTAATTGCATATTCAACCTATCTCAGAAGCGCACTCAGATATTTTCCAGAGGAGCTACAGTTGTGGTACCGTACTGATGAAAGAACAGAAAAGATTTGACCTTGAACTTACTAATGACAGAAATTTCATTTGAAAAGTCGTGTGAAGTGGACAAAGTTTTTTGAGTCGAGCCTTTTTGGAATAATACCAAGAGGAGGATTTGAGTTCTCTAGCCTCCCATGAGTGAGCCGTACTGGTTCTCTAAATGCCAAAGTCAAGAGTGACCAATCACTTGGAACATCAGTGTCCAATTCTAAATCTCTCTACAAAAGATTTTGTACAAATAATAATTAACGTTTTTTGCTTTAAAATATGCAGTGCATAATTTAGTCAGTTATTGATGAACACCACTTCTCATGTATCCACTTTGATCAATTTTTTTTTTTTTTAAATTGAGGTTCAATATTGGTAAACTTCAACTTTATTTTGGTAAAGTTCAATTTTATATTGGTAAACTTTACTTTCTTATTGGTAAACTTCAATTTTATATTATTCAACTTAATTTTTGTGTCTGTATGCAGTGCATAAACTTGTCATCAGTTTATTGATGATTTTTTTTTTTAGTATAATATTGGCAAATTATAATCCAAATAATGGAGATCGACTAAAACAAAGCTTCGAATATCATTAGCAGATATAGTTCAATACCAGTATAAGCCAACCTTAACCCTCATTATTCTCATATAGACAACTTCTCTCTCCCCAATCATAGTTATTTTTTTCTCCGAAATGAGTTACTTTTAAAATTCTCATTTTGGGACAACGTATCAGTATACTTGCCCAACCCATAGACCTAACCCAAATTACTGAGGGTTGCTGTATAGATGTATCAATTATATAAACTTTTTGAAAGTCATATCGATCTTCTTATTTGGAAGTGACTTTAAAAGCAAAAGACAAGTTATAACTGAAAAAACCTTAGGACAATACCCAGCAATGAAGCTAAAATATTGCCGAGTGCAACAGAATAGAAAACACACGAAATGCCAAAAGACTTGCAAAAGTCAACCTTCCTATCACAGGGTAGGCTACCTACAAACATTAATTGCATCAGTGAGACAGTAAGCTAATAATCTTGAAAGCAGTTTTTCCTACGCATAACCACAGAAACAAAGGTCTATTCGATTCAAAAGCTGACACAAACGAGCAAATGTACAGCCTTTTCTCTTCTGTCGATACGAATATTAACGGCTCTCCACAAACTCCCTAATTATAGACGATTGTGAAATCAATGTGGTGGCAAAAGCGAGTATAGCTCACAGTCACACCTTATATATTCGTAAAGATACAAAAGGGAGGAAGGTGTCGCCATGTTAAAAGGCATTCGGATTACTTTGACGACAGCTGTTTACCCATCACTGAGTGAAATGTATTAGCTCGACGATATTTCCGTACTCGAATTGTATGCGCCTTGTTAGGACCACGCGTTCAAATTTCGAGTCCTCCTTATCTTCCAATTATCAAGTCTATATACTTGATAATCCCCCTTTTGTCCCTTTTTTATTTTCCCCCTTTCTCTCTCTCTCTCTCTACAGACTCTGTACGCCCGCAAAAGAACTCCTCTATCGACAAAAGATCACCCTTCTTCGTATGTGTATAATGGTTAGTATAACGAGACTTTCTTACTTAATTTATGGTATTTTGGCTGACAGATATATCTTTATCTTTCTAACTTATAACCTTGAAATTTCAAATAATAATACGCTCGAATGGGCTTAATCAAAAGACGCATTGACTTTTTTTTTTCTCGGCTAGCAATTTTGCAACAATTCGCAGTAGAAAAAGACATCGTTTGCAATGCTGATAGTATCAATATTTCATTGCCAAATGGTACATGCTGGCTTATAAAGGCTGGAAAAGTTGAAAAGCTACAAACATGACTGCAGTTTTACAAACTGCTTTTGTATGTACGATACTCGTAAAATATCGAATGTTTTCTTTTCAGGGGCAGCTTTTACGATGTATTTGTTAGATTTTGGCTTTATACAACTTTGGATTCGTGAGACAATGTGAGGGTGGCGAGTCTACGTGAATGTTGATATTTCTGTTTTTAGCCAAAATGTCTGGAGAACTACAAAGGCTAGAAAAAGTTTTATTTATTTATACTAGCAACTTTTTCCACCTCATCTAATGGGTTCGTTTGAAAAACCTATAACATAAGATGCCACTGAGTAGGATGGTAATTTTTTTTTCGATTGATCAATTTTATGCTAAAAATCGATTTTTGGATTGATGTTTGGCAGGGGTGCTGTGATCCCCCAAGGCTTACGAGGAGTGCCCCCCTCCAGGTCAAATAGGAATGATGACAACCCTACCCCCCCCAAGGGCGCGAGAAAAAATTTTTGGTATTCGATTATCTTTAAAATTCTTTTCTAAATTTGAAAAAAAAATGGGCCCCCCAGAATCGTCAACGAGGAGTTGCTCCTCAAAATCATGCCTTCACGGCACCCCTGATCTTTGGGATGTTAATTCGATCGCAGGTCAAAAATCGTAAGATCGAAATAAACCATTGTGGTATAATTTGAGTGACTGAATTTCAATATTTAAAAAAAAAAATTAATTTTGAATTAAATGATCAAAATTAAAAATATGAAAAATTAAAAATCAATTTGTCGATTTTAAATTTTTCTACAGTCAGTTTTGGATTTCATCGATTTTTCCAGTATTTTATCTATCACAATTGATGGCAAAATTTCGTTTAAATCGTCAGCTCTAGCCCCTGGCGCACCTAAAAAAGGGGATAAGGTTGAAACCTGAATTATCCTTAAGTTAGAATGCAGATATTAAAATATGCAGTTTTCTCTCAATGTAGGTCAAGGATGCAGTCTAGCAATGCTTTTATATGCAGTTCGTGATTTTTAATTTCACAAGCTTAATTCTCAACTGGTTTCAATTTTTGGATATGTTACCCTGGAAAATACCCAGACTCCGACATATTTGATTTTCTGAATCTCAGATTTTTATTAGGTCGACTTGCAAGAAGTGACACTTTCAAATTCCGTCGCTACCGTCGAACGGGGTGACTTTACATTCAAGGGGCGACTTTACCCACTTCGTTTTAGCCCAATAAATAAATTGCCAGGCAAAAATTAAAACCGAAATACGATTTGGATCGAAGCAGGTAGGAGGAAAATAAAAAAAAAGATCGCCGTCCCTACCTCACTTCACCCAGTAACAGAACAAGAAAATGAAGCGGCAATATGGTTTTTTCCTTTTTTCTTATTCGTCTTTTTTTTTAACCACAGACACTCAAAATATTCAGTTCGGTTTCACACGGTTGAAGTTGGTACTTGACTAGTTTCTTTTCAATCATATGTCTGAGTACAAACATCCTCAAATTTTGCCTCCCCACCCATCAATAACCCGTCAATAACAAATTGATGGGTAAAGTTGCCCCATTGAGGGGTGACTTTACACAAATTTTTTGAAAAATCATAAAAAATAGAAGGAAGGCTGCAAACTCAAACTTTGTTTTACAATTGTGTTGAGAAATGTTAGACCTAAATTTTAAAACCAAATTCACTTCAATAGCTTCAAAATTGGACGAGTTATTAAAGGACAAAGTTGAAAAACATTAAAAAAGTGTGTAAAGTCGCCCCCATTCGACGGTATTTAAAAACTTATGACAGAACCGAAATTAAACCCTTCAAGTTCAGATTTTATTTCGCCAAGAAATTACGACTTCCAATAAATTCTTTATTGGGGAAGAATACCACTAACAACCCCTACAAGCGACAGTTTGTGTTTAGAAAATATGTGAAGTTGTGGACCCACTTGAAATAACGTCAACTTTGAAGCTTTTTTGGTAAAAAGATTTTGCTAAATTCTTCACAACCGAATAATTTAATTAAAAACTCTTCTTTTTTTTTTCTCTCAGCAAAAATAGTCTTTTTCTTCTAAATTTTCAATTCAATGTTAAAATACGAAGAAACAGTCATTTCGCCAAACTTTGTTGAAAAGGGGGTAAACAAGGAATGAAATATCTAATAAAAGTTTATTTTATTGTTTCCCATTCGCGCGTTAAGGGTGTTTCAATAATTCTGTTTTCATTTTACTCGCTGAAGATTAAACTGAATGACTCCTGAATTTAAAATTCGTCACTTTGTTTTTGTTCATCAATTAAAAGGTACCTTGAAAAGCGAAAAAAATGAGAAGCTAAAAAAAAAAAAATTAAAATTATAAACCAAGTTTCAAAAAACTCATTTCACTTTACCGGGAAGAAAAAGGGGAAAAAAGATTGTCACTTTATTTTAATTATGGGTGTACTTTTTAACATCAAAAACGGTAACGAACTGACAAAATAAAATTTTACAAAAAAGTGGATGGCTGTTTAATTTTTTTATAATGAGTGAGGAAAATATACAAAAAAAAAAAACATGAAAGCTTTTTCAATTTTAATTTGGAATGAAATGAATAAAATGTTTCAATATTGGTGACATTAGCTGGGTTTATTGTTAGAAATAAAATAATGAATAAATAAGTTTCATATTAAAATACATAACTTCAATTTTAGCTCAACTTCCATTTTCGATAATTTTTTTCTGAATGATGGAAAACATTTTGAAAGATCTTTTTAGGAGTTAAATTTTTCAACATCTTTTTTCCACCCACCAACTTGAATTTTCTTCATAAAAAAGAAGAATTTTTTGAAAAAAGTGAAACATGTTCTTAAAAAAGACCTGTACGTTATTCACCATATTATTTACGATAAAGCATCTCACAATCAGCTTTAAATACAAAAAAACAAATTCTCACAGAATCAAATTTTTTCACAATAAATTGGCATTTATAAAAGTTTTTTGATGTTATTTCATCCGTAACAGGATATTTTCAAACAAGTCAATTTCGTCGCTACTTTTTTTTTTTTTTCAATAAAAAAAAAAACGATTTCTTTTTTCGACAAAAATTATCCTACTTCATAACTTATAAAAAGTGAAGCGGGGAAAAAAAAATCAAAAGAATTTTCAATTTTAGAATACTTTCGTATATATTCTCTTTCACTTCGTGATCTCAAGGGAGAGAATTTAAAGGCACTTTTCCTCTTTCAGCAACAAGCCAAAAAAAAATAAATAAAAAATAAAAAATTGAAAATGATTTTCTTTAAAAATAACTTTTCATGAGTCACTTGAGCCATAATTGCCGTTGACGGTGTGTATAGAAAAAGTAAAACGAAAATGAAACGTATTTTTCTATATAATAATGTAGTTCTCTGAAAAGCGGAGATCTATAGTGAAAAAAATTACATATACATATATACCCTGAACCCTTGTGACGTAATTCGAACGAGGTAACTAGATTTTCATTCGAAGGGGCTGCAAATAAATCACCCTATACAATTTCGCGTATACGGGGATGAACCATCCCGTTGATGCAGTTCCGTCGAAAACCGGGGGTAGGAAAAAGATCAAAAATATTCCAAGACGTATTCGATCCAATAAGTTTCCCCTTTTATACTTTCATTACTCGTATTACACAAAAGGCGCGATTCCTTACTTAAAGGCATTGTTTTACATTTTAAGTAGCTGCGAATCGGTGTTGAAGATGAAGTCAAAGACGTATCGTTTGGAAAATATGCTAAATTTTACTCCCTTTAGCTCTCTACTTGGGTGTCAAGACGTCTCAACGTCTCGTTTCAACAATTTGCAAACTACTATATTCTTTGAAAAACAAATAACAGAAAAAAAAAAAAAAAAAGTATAGCTGGTCTATGTTTTCACTTAAAATCTGTGAATTCAGATTATCAAATTGCTTCATCACGTCCAAAACCCACTAAGTCCCCAAAAACTTCATACCCATTTTGTGGCTGATTTAGCATTATCAGTCCTTAAAACATCAAAACATCACTTGAGCACTAAGTGATGATATTTTTAGGACTTAGCATGTTTTGGACCAAGGTCTGCAATATGCCCAAATTTACATAAAAATGTCTCTATATTTTCAAAATAATTTTATCTAATCTATAACAAAGGCATTACGTAACATTACCAACTAATTTAAATCAAATTTTGATTCTCAGTAGCAAATAGAACCGTGGAAAGAAAAACGTCGTAAGTCCATTTTTTGCCAATTTCGTTTTATTCGCTCATTATTCGCATCACTAAGAAGTACCTCCTACATGAAAATGATGGGCATCTGGCGTCTCTAAATACGTCATTTATGAGTACTACGAACGTAGTATGTGCTGTCGGTTGGAAGAAAAATAATTCAAGTCCAGTCTAAAGTCGTTTTAGTAGGTTTTTTCTAACTTATTGCAACAAAAACTAAAGTCTTCAAGTATATTAGCCCTCTCCAAGACCAATAAAACGACAGTTTTCTGTCAGTATTTCGAAGCATTATGATCAAAATGTAAACAAACCGTTCAAGTCCAAAACAAGATTTTTACATAATAGTAGTAGGGAGGATGGTAAAATAACGTTTGATGGAATAGTTTCATATTCACATTCAGTGAGGTAAAATATCATAAAAAGAAGTAAACAGAGAAAGTTTTTTTTTTTTTCAACTGTATAAAAAGTATAAAAAAGTTATTACTATTATTAATATTATAAACTATAAATTATTCTGCCAATATTCCTATTTAATTTTTTTTTTTTTTTTTTTTCATTTTTGCTAATTTAAATATTATCTCAATAACTTGATAGAAAACTAAATCGTCACCAAAATGTAACAATTTTTTTTTTGGCAGAACGAAAAAAAAAAAAAAGTCAATTTTCTCAAAAGCACATAACATGATTTTATGTGGTTTATAGAAAAAACGAATAGCATGAGAAAATAGTTTTTTTACCTCAGGTGAAAATGATGTGATTAGCTCTGGTAGTGGGAGAGATAAAATATAATCTTGCTGAAACGAAAAAATATTGGTTTAAAAAAAAATCGATTTTAGAAATGAGGAAAAAGAAAAACGAAATTTGACGATGTTTCGAATAAAATGACATAAAATAGGTACTTGGTAGTAGATAACAAGGTACCTTACTACACGAAAAATTTATCCAGTAATCCGTGAATAAAATGAAATTTTCTAAAAAAAAAAAAAGTTGATAAAAGTTGTCAAAAAAATGGTTTCGAGCAAGAATTGGGTTGAACGTGTAAACTTTATAGTTTGAAAAAGAAAGTATGATTTTAAAGGTAAAATAAAATACAGAAGAATCAAACAAAAAAAAATTCGGAAGAGTGAAGGAACGAATGTTAAGTTTTTATTTTTATTTTTAGGAATACGGGTGTTAGCCTTGGCCACCATTTGATAATGCAGAATTTCACGCAGGCAAATATGAATTCGAAAATTTGCCAAGTTGAAAGCATTTATGGAACCCATTTTCACACTCGACTTATCACATTTAACCGTTTTTCCAAGTTCTGTGTGTTAGTTCCGGTCTAAATTTGATGTCCGCTTTGATGTGCGTAAAATAATAGGAACTTTACAAAGTGAACCCCATCCTTTTGTCGAGGGAATGAAACGAAATTAAATTTGCGTATCAAACGACGTTTGGCCAAACGATGATACTGTTTTGGAGAAACCCAAAGGTCTTTTCGCCATGAGCATAGATCTACCTTCTCATTTAAAAAATAGAAAAAAAAAATTAAATTAATTGAAGGGCAAAGTTGTGAAAACATTCGTAGACTAGATACGTTCCTACACTTCAAATTACGTATATTCTGAGTACGAGTTGGGTAGAATTGAGAAACGACTGACAAAAAAATTAAAAAGTATTTTTCTAAAAACAACGCGAGCACTGTACAGGAATGGAGATTCTTAAAAAACGAACAGAAAATAAAAGCCATTTTATTTCTTATTCACACCAAAGTCTGGATAATAATTTCGAGTACCTATTTATAATAACTTTATAATGAAGGGCAAATATTAATAAGGAATTGAGTGAAGTGGACTTATCCGCTTCTTGCACAGCATTGTTCGAATACTACTGACTGAAAATTATAAATTTTCTGAGAATACTGCACACAAGCATCAGACTTCCAACATTTGAAAAGTTTCCCAAAATAATCTTCCTTGGAAGGGAAGAAAGACAAAAGGCTTAAATTTCCTCGCAAAATGAAACTCGGGCTACAGTTCCACAGCATATTTTCAGTGGAAAACGTGAAAATAAATCGGCAAACATTTTTCGTCATTTTGGTCGTGGAAGAGGAAGTTTATTTGTAGTTTTTGATTTTGTCATTTCCTCACCCTCGTAAGAATAAATAATCGCCGCATTGAACGCACCCTCCAGTTCAACAATATTCTCTTTTGAAAAAGAAGTGTTGGTGAGAAAAAACGCAGTTGTAAGTTTTCGTTATTGTCCCCGTGTTAGTGATTAGTTGATTACTTTAGGCAACCCTCATCCACGAAGTGGAGCTATGTTGCATTACTTCGCGTATAAACTTCACCCCCTATAAGAAAAGAATGTGGTAAAAGGGGACTGAATGGTGAAAGTATATATTATGACGTAACAGATGAACGAGCAGTAATAAAAATATTTCCAACTATCAAAAACCAAACGAGCCGAAAAATGTTTCATGTAATATACAGGGTGTCCTGCGCAGTACTTTTTATAAGGTTTTATACTTTTTCCAAAATGAAATTGAACATTTTAACTAGATAAGATTGATAAATATATCGACAGATCTTATAAGCAGTGTACCAGTGGAAACCAGAAGGAAGCAGAAATCGAATAAGCAAAATAAGAAGAATACGTGTATCAATGACATGTAGATTAAAGGCAAAAAGATCGAAATGATATGGACTTGAAATATATACATCCTGCAGAGACTACTTTGAAAGCAGTAATACCTTCGTATAGACATTTTGACATCCGAGGGGAACAAAAGAAATGAAAGGATTCCAACATTTACCACCAATTCACTCGTATGTATTAGAAATTAGAATTTTTCCAAGGTTCTTAAACTATAGAGGCAATCAATAAACCATTTTTATTCTAGCATTATGCCCATTTTTTGGAGAATTATTGAAAATAAAAGAAATTGAAAAAATAATAATTTCAGTCCTACTCCACAGTTTGAGAAAACGTTCGATGACTTCAAACTGACTGAAAACTATCTATTGTTTTCAGAAAATCTGAATTCTCATTTCATAAGTTCCAAAGACGTAAAATCTAAAATAATTTCAGAATTAAAAATGATAAATGATCAAAAGTATTAAAATGTGTAACGTACCTGTTGTCTAATATATTTTTCATCATGAATATAAAATTGAAAAAAAAAAAACAAAACGTAATTCTGAAGGACGGGAACGAATTCAACGAAAAAACATTCACCCTTAAAATTTTTCAATAATCACTTTTAAAAATATTTCAACTTTCCTTTATCCATAAAATTAGTTCACTTTTTTATCACTGATAAATTATAATCCAAGATGTCCAGATTTTCTGTGATTTCTTGGCTAACATTAGTCCTTTTTTGTTTTTTTGGAGGAACAATTTTCGAACTTCCATCGTGACTTCTTTTATTTTTATAATCGGTATCTTCACTTTCGGTTGCTTTTCCCGATTCTTCGTCTGCATTTTTCAACATATTAGCGTACTCTTCTCCTTCAGGATTAACTTCTAAAATTAAATAGGAGGAATCATTGGACGATTCGTCAAAATTAGAAGGCTTTTGGTCGCGACTCCGATCGTTTTCATCTCCATTTTCTTCGATTTTTACGTTTTTGCTAGTATCCAGAATATTAAATAATTCTAGATTTTTCGCTTCCAAAGTACTTATTTTTTCTTTAGACTTTTTCAATTCTTGTTGCAAATAGTAAATTGTTCCTTGCATACCTTCGACATCTTCGTCGAGATCTTGCAAAAGTTCATCCAGTTCTGAAATAAGTTCATCATCAATTACTAAACTTTTCAAAACAGTGGATACTGGATAGTTGAAATGAAAAATCAATAAGAAACTCGAATACGAATTAGAAAAAAACAATGACAAATACGTTGAAGCGTTTCAAAGAAAATGAATTTTGAAACGCTAAAAAAAAGTATAAGACCTCTACAAATTTTAAATCTTATCTTCTTCAAAGTTCAGAGAGTGTTTATCTTAAATTTTCTTTAAAACTGATATTTGGTAAATCACCTTTCGAATTGAATTTCAGAATGTTAACGTTTTTAAAATTTGGAAGCATGGAAAAATAAAATAAATAATCCTTTAAAAATGAAAATAAAAAAATTATAAATAATACATAAATGAATAAATAGCAAAGTAGGTAATGCATCGTTGGTCTTCGTCACGGAGGAAAAAGAAGGAACAAAAATTTGACGAAAAAATGAAAATGCAGATAGTCAGAAACTGCAAGAAATGAAAATACTAACCACACTGAGATTTCCTAACTTCTTCGCTGAAACTTTTTTGTAAAGCTAATTCTCCTTCAAGTTTGGCTACTCTTCCACTGGAGATCATTTTACCTAATTCTTCATTCTCTTGATGAAGCAGTCGACATTTCGCCATCAATCTTTTACCAGTATTACTAAAATCAACCACTAATATTAATTATAGAAACATCAACAGAAAACAAGTAAATTGAAATAGCACGAATAATTTACCTGTCCGGTGTAAATTTCCAGGCATTCAATTCATTTTGCGTTTCTTCGAGGCTAGCTTTAGTATTACTAAGTTCAGTTTTCAATTTTTGCACAATTATATTTACTGCGGGATCAAGCAGAGTCGATTTTGATGTCGTTAACGATGGTATTTGAGATGTTTTAAGTTCACTGATTTGAGTCTGAAAATATTATACAGATAAATATCCATAAGTAAATAGGAAGGATATAACTGAGAAGTTACTTACAACGTATTCCTGAATCTCTTGCTCTTTCAAAGATAGTTTTCTCAGCAGAATTTTCTCTCGATACGATGGATCTCGATGTTTTTGATACTCAGCTGAGCTCTTCATAGACAAAATTTCAGCTGTAAACAGAAAGAAATGAAAATCTCATGTTTCCAAGAAAATGACAATAATCTAACGCACCTTCACAAGACGTTAGTTTTGATTCCAAACTGTTCAGGTAAGCAACAACATTTTTGTACGATTCAATGATTTCCTCGCGACTCATTTCAGCAAGAGCATCGTCCGTTTTGATTAAGTCGACATTAACATTTTCGATTTTCACTCCATTTTCGTTGATGGGTTTTTCGAGTTCTTTCGGACTTTTAGGATCAGTATCTGTATTTTCCAAAGCTGGTTTTTCATAATTTGTCGTTTCAGCGGGTTCTACAGTAGCCATTACTAATCGATTGGCATTAAACTTCAAAATGTTTTTAAATGGACTGGTAACACATAACTAATTCTTCAACTGGAAACAATTCATCTTTCGACAGAAAATTGAATACTTTCGGTAAAAATATATGGAAAAAATGGAAAAAATGACCATTCTCTATCGAAATTATAATCTTAATCAAAATTTTAACGAAGATTTTTATCAAAAATTTTTGAACATCCAATTATAAGTTTGTTCGTAAACAATAAAAATTGACGTAAATTTTGACCTGCGTTTTCTCTCTGGACCTTTTCTGCAATTTCTGTACAGTCAAAAGTTCAACACAGCATAAATATATAGGCAATTTCTTCGATGTGTACACTGTAGCCCTTACATAATTTGATGTTGGATATGTTGCATACGCGTATCATTGCAGGCAAAAATGCAATTTCTTCCACATTTTCAGCCTGTAAGAGACATTCGCGAATTATCATTTTCGAGTCGAGATTCGAATTTAGCACCGAATTTGCTCAAATTTTTATAAGTTTCCCTTAAACACAATCCCCATGCCGCAAACGAAACTATTTTTTCAATTTCATTCAACTCAGTTTTTATTTTTTTAAAGGTCGCCTAAAAATGGGTTCTTCATGACCCTCAAAAGATACCCGAAAACTTTGACATGCAAATAAAGCGAATGGACTGGACATAGAGGGTGCATTCAAGAATAACATCCATTATCCAAAAATTAATTCGAAATTCAGCTAAAAAAAAAATAGAAATTGTGAACTATTTGAAAAGTTCTAATAAATCTGTAATTTTTTTTTCGTCTTTTGCTTTTATCAATTCAAGCAATCCGCGTGAAGAAAAAGTAATAAGAAAAAAAAATTTGTATTATTGCTTAAAACCAAAAGTAAGAGACAAAAGTACAAGTATTATTATTTTTTTTTTTTCTTGTGAACCAGGCACTAAAATCGACTGACGAATAATCGAATAGAAAAACGAATAGGTATGTAAAGGAAATTACGTTTTCTTGGATTCTTTATTATTTTGCTTGGTAATAAAATACGGCTTCAAATTCATTTTGTAATATCGATACTAATCATAAAACCATAAGCCACTTGCTTGTGAAACTGCATCGTTATTAATGCAGAAATTATTATTGCATTGCGATGCGGACTTGAAAAAATTCATATAATTTTCACTTATTGTAGTTGATTTGAGAAAATATGTTTGAACACAATTTTTCTGAAGTGTTTCCATCAAAATGGAGTTTTTTTATTTTTCTCATTTATATGGCATTATTCGTCAGTCAAGGTATAGGAGGTATTTATTATCTAATGCTTAAAATAAGTGCAGTACAAAATTAATTAATTTTTTATTTCAGGCTTACTTATCACTTATTCGCAAGAATCATCAAATAATTATAAATATAACACTGTTGTTGCAGTATTACTGACAGAATTTTTAAAATTAATTTTGAGCGTTGGCGGATACTATGCGTGGTAAACTGATTTTTTTATTGCGACTTGAATATTTTATATCTTTCTTCAAACACTGGTATACTTTTATAGGAATCCATCTCTTTCGATTTTGGAGCAAAGTATAAAGCATCGTAAAGGTCAGTTAGATATTCAATTTATCTTTCAAAAAAATAATATTACTTATGTATTGGTAACTCAAGTCCAAACCATCCAAACCCTATTAAATCCCCCCCTCCGAAAAAAATTGTCTTTTTTGCCCTCGAATGATATTTGAAGCTTTATAGAGTTAAATCAGCCGAAGAAATGAATGACCATTTTTTGGGACTTATCAGGTTTCAAGTTCATAATATTTTTTAGACGTATTGTTTATTTTACAATTTTATTTTTTTTATGTTTTCCTTAGAAAATCTTCTCAATTTCTTACAGAGGAAAGTCTAAAGAAAAAATTTAACCTCCTACTCTTTAACTAACAATTTATCTTTCCTGTATATACATGGTGTTTCATTAGATTTTATGCTCATTAAATAGTATAATAATTTTTTTCGTTAAATTTTTTTTGACATTACCTTCTTTACTTTATTTTTGCAGTGTTATGTCTTTATTTCGTTCCATCAATTTTGTATTGTTTGTCTAATAATTTGTCGTACATAAACTTACTTCACTTTGATCCTGCTACTTATGTGATTCTGTTTCAACTGAGGGTTGTAATTACTGGTGTTCTTTTTCAGGTAAAAAATCATTTAACTTGGCTATAAATCGTAAAATCATTCTTTTATTACAATTCAATTTTAAAGATCATTTTTATTGTACAGATAATTTTTTCTAAAATCTTGACATACTTACAATGGTTTTTATTAATTATGCTTACCATCGGTTGCATGATTAAAAATGTCGATTTTGAGAATTTTTATTACAATGATGTTTCTATAATTAATGGGACCCAGGAAAACCGGTATAATTCTACTTCAGTTAAAATGAATGGAATTGGATTCGATTATAACACCGGACTTATGCTAACACAAGTAACTCGAATCATAAATAAAATTAATTTTAAATTGCATTAATTATTTCTTTTTTATTAAATTTCGGTAGAATTCAAAAATTTTTCTAAAATTTTGAAAAGCTCGAATAAAAGTTGCAGAATGCATATCGATACCCTAAAGCCTCGGTTACAATAGAAAATTGCTTTTGTCTTTTGCTTTTCTTAATCAACAAATCAGAATTCATTTCTATTTTCTGATTGGTTTATTTAAAAAAAAGCAAAATCAAATAGCAAAAGCATATTGAAAATTTTGAATCTTTTTAGAAGTCAATATTAAGAAATTCTTATAAAACTGGAGTTGCAAAATGGTTTTTTTACTTGCTATTCAGTAATCGATGAGATATAGGTAAACAAATTTTAAAAATTTAAATTTCGTACACATTTTTTGCAATTAACCGCTTGAGAATGCCTGAGTAAAATAAAAGTGTGTTGATAAATCAGAAAATTACATCAACTTTATTTATTTACATTTCTTGAGATGCCAAATAAGATTCTGTTATTTTATTTTAATCACTGTTCAATTTTATGGTGTTCTCTTTCGGAAATTTATTAGATCCAAGTAAGAATTAGACGAGTACTTTTCAATTTGCCATGAATTCATTTAAAAGTAAATTAAAAAATAGGAAGTAAATTATAAATTATTACTCATAAAACTGTGTTTCAGATTTTAAGTTCGTGTTTTGCTGGTGTTTACTGCGAATATTTAATCAAGATTCGAGGCTTCGAAGTCAACATTTTTATTCAAAATTTTTTCATGTACTTCGATTCTTTAATTTGTAATATTTTTGTACTGGGAGTGCAATTCGATGGTTCAATATTTTCGGAAAATTCATTTCATGAAATTACACAATTCACAGTAATTAGTTTTCAAAAATTTATGTGTATTTTAAATTCAATTTTTCAGTCGAAAATTTTATTCTTATTTTCGTTTTATTTATTTTTCAGGTTCTGTTGATTATTTGTAATAGTGCTGTAGCTGGTATTAGTTCGAGTTTCTTTCTCAAATATTTAAATTCGATTTTGAAAAATATTTCTTCAGCTCTCGAGTTGATTTTCATAACCATATTAAGCTGGATATTTTTTAATGTTCCTATAAAATTTAGTACTATGCTGTCGATAGTTCTGATAACAATTTCAATTTGTCTTTATTCGCAAAATCCTATTCAAAATCCTCCCAAATCCAATCCTCCGAAAACAAAGCCGCAAGAACATGAAATTGAAAAATACTAGACAGGTAATGTTCTTTAAATTTTCCTAAAAATAATTCTCTTCTTCGATTGTATATTTTCTAGTTATCTTATTAATAAAAAATAATTCTTTTTTATTTTGAAACAAATGTAATTTCAAAGGTATATTCAAAAATTAAAGTTTGCATTACAGATGTTTCATTTTTTCATCATTTTTTAATGAAAACAAATGAATTACTTTGTCACTCGTTGTTTAAAAAATTCTGTGAATTTTTGGATATCTTCTCGACCATGAATATACAAAATAGGACTTTTTGTAAATGTTACCATCTATTTTATATGCAACAACTTTAGCGTGCGTGTTGTATAAAATGCATACTTCAGGTGAAAAGGCGCATGTTGAATTTTGTCGGCTGCAAGGATTTCGAATTCAAATTCGATCAGTCGAATACAGCAGTACCAACCACCACCATTTTCGATCTTAAAATTCTCTTTTATCCCTTTGTACTTTTTATCTGATTTTATCGTCTTTTTTTTTCTTTTTTTTTTTGGCGTTTCGGCGTAAAAACGAGAAAACTGAAAAGAGCGTAACGAATTCAAATTTTTGGACGATTCAATTTTTTCTCTTCGTGTCAGACAAATTAGCATTAATCTCATTTGACAATTTTATTTTTCAGTAATTTTACACATCTTCTTTTAGTTTTGCAACTGAATGGACGAATACCTACAGTCTAGACGATTTCACGCAGTTTTGGACATTTAGTTCATATGGTAAGAAATATCGATGAATTTATTCGTTTGAACTAAAGACTATTTGCTAGGTGCTTCACCTTCGTCGAAGAGATGATATAACAACTGCACTTTTCAACTTTCGTGTTGAACAACTTATAGAATGCTGCCTCTGAGACGAATTTTTCACTTTTTGATTGAGAGGTTTGTAGAAATGTAAAAAACTTGACCATTTCATGCCGGTACCAGACCGGTACATTAGCTGGACAGTATCAGAGACTGGAGTTATGAAAATCTATCTTTATAATCTTCTATGACACTGATCATTTGTATCCCCGCAAAATCTCATCTACCTGTGATCATTCATCAAAGTAATCAAACGATTATGAACCTGATTTATGCTTTTGTTTTGCAGCATAGAATATTTCTAATCGAATTTGACGTGTGTTGATTTGAAAACAAAATACTGATCGTTGTGCAAGAAGATTCACGAGTCACCTTTCAATATATCCGGTAAGATAATATTATTTAAATACACATTGTTCATCAATTGATGATCCAGTGAACTATAAATTTCAGAACTTGGGTTTCTATGTCAGTGGATTTAGAGTTTTTTTTCTCAATTTCAATTCGAAGAGTTTTATATTTTCAGGAATGAAACGTAAGATTACAGTTTTTGAAAATTTCGTTCTAAATGCGACTACAAGGTTGGAAATTTCGGTATGATCCGGAACTGTGATTCAATTTGAAACGCCCACTGATTTGTGTGGAAGACAATTATGAAACAGAAGATTGCAGAAATTAAGGTCGAAGTGAACGACGTGATCACGCCGTTGTCATGTTCATCGATGATCATCGAGTTCATTAAGTATATTATTTATCAAAAGCAGCTCATTCCGTATCCATACGAACGACTTAAGATGTGCGTTAGTGAAAGAAAAAAACAGCTGTCTGCATTTCAGGTATCGAATTTTTTCGTGTAGTCTTTCTTTCATATATTTTACTATTTACTAGAAAATTCATTCAAATTTTTAAGTTGCTCATTGAAAAAAATCACCAGTGACGGCAATCTGTAACCAAGTAACTGAAAATTATTTTTTATTATTACCTCAAAATTCGAAGAATTTAAGGATCTTAACTCTTGGGGTATATTAATATTTGATTTTCAATTCTGAGAATTCGCTACAAAATTTTAACTATTAATTTAAGCACAAAATGTAAATATAATACCAAAACTGATACCTATCGATATCAACTTCCTACTAATGTGCATATCTACATTTCATGAAAATTGTCATATTAGAAGTCCTGTAGTATTTTTAATTTAAATTAATAATCGATCTATAAGGTCTTGATTAATTCATCTGTTATTACATTTTTTATTGTCTCAGAATCCTGAAGAAAAAGTCGACAATCGGAAAGAATCACTTGCCTCGCGAAAATATTTCAAGGAAACTACCACTGCCCACGATTCTTTAGAGAATATATTTAAAGTGAGTTTCCAATGAGAGATATATCAAGTATTTTTAATTTTGAAAAACGTATATTTTCATTATTGCTTTTGACTTCGATGAGGCACGTACTAGAGTAAGTTTACATGACTCGCAAAATTGCTGGATTCGACTTCAGCTCGCCCTGCAAACTTTGAACTCGTTTTATAATAGCTTACTTTTAGACCTTGACTTGTAATATGCGATTAATTATTTTGCTATTACTCTTTTACAGAAAGCAATAGTCAAAATTTTTGTGTATAATAATGTAAAAAAAAAATTAACCCATTCTTTGTTAATTCCTCCATTTCTTTTACAGATTATTACTGATGAACTGACGAATTTCACATATGACCACCTCGAAGAAGTTGTTCTTTTACTTGGCTCATCCTTTACGAATCCGCAAGACGTATTCAGAATTTGCATTCCTCGACTAAATTACGCGCATTCCTCCAAGTATTCAACGCGGAAAAATTGGCGCAATCTTTTCAGGTACTACCTCCTACATGTATACGAATCAATTTTCAAATCGTACAGAAAGCTTATTATGTTTAGCAGAAGCAATTATTCTGAAGCCCCATGGTACTAAAATATTTTGAAAGATACAAATCCATAGATTTTTCTGTCTCAAGAAAATGAATATGATTTTCCGGGGATTATTATTTTGAGTAATTGGATGAGAACATTTTGTTATATAGTTGCTTCGTAAGAATATGAAAACTTCTGCCCTTCAAACTCAAAAAATATATCGTTTGAAAAAAATGCTTAATTTTTAATAATCACAGGCAAAATAAATAATTGAAAAGTCTTACTAACCAAAAATTTATTTTTATGAAAAACGCGAAAAACTATTTCAAAATGTTTCTGCGCTATTTACAATGCCTCCAGTGGGTTCAATTATTATAAGAGTACCATTTGATAAGATTCTAGTTGAGAAGCCCATTTTGAGGTAATTCGGTGTCGTTGAAAGTGGGAAAAATGGCAATCGTGAATTTCGACACACGTTAATTTTTCTTTCATAATCTTATAAAAAACAAGTCAAAGATGAAGCTGAAAAGGATATAATTTGTGATATGGCTTTAAAAATATTGGTTTACGGTGTTATTTTATAATTTTATTTACTAATAATATTTATTGTTACTCCTACAAATTAAAATCATTTCATCAATTTTTCTTCTCTTGTTCGATACTAGTTTCAATATTTTTGAATTTTTTTGTATTTGCAGAACGATAATTAATTCAGAAAAATTCAACGACATCGTCTGCGGCGACTGTTGTACTAGCAGCATGCGTATTTTGCTGAAAATGAAACCAACTGATGCACTAGCCAAATCGGATCTTATCATTCCTAGAGCCGAATTTAAGTTACCTACTCGAGGTAACCAAGCCGTCATTACTTTTTGTCCCGCTACCGAGAGTGAAGCTGAAGGCACCAGCAATGGTTTATGCAGCTGTGGCCGTTTCAGTATCTTTCAAGATGGCGAAGGAACGCCTCAGAATAAAGCTGCAAAAAAGTGTTGTCATTTAAGTGACGATTACTCGTTGCCCTCGTCATCCGAATGTAGCTCCTCGTCTGGTTCTTTGGACACGTTGTCATCCGGGCCCACTGATTTTGGGCGATGGTTCCAGATTAGAGATACGTTGAAACATTTCGGCGATGTTACCGTAAATAACATTTCGTTAACGGATTTGTGGATGAATCCCAAATTAACTGCCCAGTAGTTAAAAAGTTGAACAACGATTCGAAAACGCTTCAGTTCGTCTTTTTTGTAGCCAAGCAAATTAAATTTTGAGTACCAGTGTTTGCCGATTAATTCGCAGCTAAAACCTTGCTGTACCGATTTTTAGTAAATCTTTAGCAAATTCAAATTTTATTTTAAAGGAAAATCAAACGTGAATTCGCTAATTTTGTTTGTATTTTTAAAAGCCTTATAAATTGATTGTAACTCAAAATTTAATTTTCAATCTTCTGTGTGGTCGTTTTATTAGCTGACCCTGCAAATTTTTGCTCGAACATGCGACTGGTAGGTTTTGTTCTAGTTCATCTGTTTTTAGTAGTTAAATTATTCAACATTTTAACAATTTTAAATTTTCCTCCGGAATTATTCAGTGTTACCTAATTATAATTTTAACTTTCCTGATTTTTAATGTATGTATCGTATATAATCTTCTTGTCATAAAATATTTTCAATTTCTCACTTTTTGTACTATCTACGAAATTTCGATTACTAAACATTCGCTGCCATTGATGATCTGCCTGTAGCAATTTGAATTGAACCCATCTTGATCGATGTTATTTTTATTAATTTTTAGTTTTAATTAATACCCACATTATTTGAAGCACATAAAGTGTTTTTAAAAATTGTCTCGTGGTGGTAATTTTAGAAATTTATGTAATCGTTTTTGTAAATTTGTATTTTTTCATAAAACTGTTGATGGTTTGGAAAAACTTGTTTCAATTTTTTCGACTGCTGAAAATTTTTTACAATTTTTTTCATAGTATTATTAATTCGAAGCAGAACTAAGCTGGATAAAACATCTGAACATTCAATAGCACCAAACAACTTCAATCTTTAGCGAATGTACTGAAATCTAAAGCCATATAATTTTTTCTATCATAAATCATAGCCGTTTAGTATTTACAATAGAAACGGAGAAATAAATGAAAAAATGCAGCAACTAATTATTATTAAAAAATTTAACATAAAAATGGAAAAAAAAACAATGTACAAGACAAAAAGAAAAAAAGATAAAATCGTGGGCGAGGAAGAAAAAAAAAAGAAATTTCAATGAGATACTGGACGTAGTAAAAGAAACGTCATTTTTCAACATACACAACAAAGTTGATGAAAATATCGAATTAATGACGAGGTTTACAAACCTACTTATCAAATTAATAAAGACTTTCATCATTACGACTAGATTTTCCTATAATTCCTTACACTCACCATGTTGGAGAGAAAAAGTCCGATATAAAAAACTGTAGGCATACAATCCAAATATTACACACCTTAAGACATATTTCTTACTCTGTCACAAGATAATGGTATTACTTAGAAACTAAGAGGAAACATATTTAAAATCGATTTGTCGACATTATATTACATATTACAAAAAGATATACAAATGAAGGAAATTTGCAGAATGTTGTTCGTTTCTTTGGTAATTACATTGAAATCGACCTGTCCACAATATATTACATGTTACAAAAAGATATACAAATGAAGGAAATTTGCAGAATGTTATTCGTTTCTTTGGTAATAACACAGAAAAATAATACACACACAACAGCTCGATTAAATGAGAAGTCTGAAGGAGAAGGGAACCTCAAGGTTGAAAAGCAAAATATTTAAACTCATCACTTATAGAACTATCCATTTCAAGATAAATTCTCACCAGTGAAAAATAAACAATAATTTAACGTCATTTTTGAAGAATCTACAGGAAAGGAAAAAAAAAGAAATGTAAATAGGATAAAAAATTATCGATTTAAAAAAAAATTGTATTTTTCAGTAATTTCAAGCGTTAACTTCTAAATTTCAGCGATAATGCTGAGAAAAATACAATTTTTTCAAACTATTTTTAAGCTAAACTTGATTTTGAATTGGTATATCATTCGGTGAAACGGACGATAAAACTGAACTTTGCGTGAAATTTCATTTAAAATACGCCCGTCCAGTTCCAATTAGTTTTATCATCATTCATTCATTTCTTAGCAAGTTGAATCTCGAAGCATTTACTTGTTTTTTCCATCGTCGTACAGTATTTCTCCAACTTACAAGACTCGGGGCGATTTTATTTCGCATTAATTTTACATGAAACTGAGCATGGAATGTTATTCTACAGTCAATTCTACACTGAAAAAGCTAAAAACGAGTTTTCACCCAACTCTAAGGTACCTTTCTCATTTGGACTACTCAACTAGCGATCATTATCTTCACAATTGCTTATCGAGGAAAAGAATCGCTACCGAATTCCTGTAAGGCACGGTTTACAATGGAATTTTCATTCTACCTTTTTTTTTCTTTTAGTTGACCAATTAGAACGAGGCGATTTTCATTTCAATTACTTCTCCTTCATTATGAATAGTTGACTGATGAAAGCCTAGGACGTAAGCACATTTCCAATGTAAACCACGCTTCAGGATAGTGGAAGAATACTGGCATATTTCGTTTGAATAAATTAAATTATTTCCAGCGATCCTCGGGTTCCAAGCTACTACCTTCATTTCATTATATTCCTGATCCTAATCTTTTCCCACCTTAAGGCGCATTTATTTTAATGCCACTGAAGGCATAACAATGTCAATTCAGAAATAACGACGATCGAGAAATTACTCACGCACTACGCTGACAGCATCGTTTCGAGGTCTTCCTCTTCCGAAGATCTGACAGGCTCGACGACAGGCGCACTTGGCGGAGTCTGCTTCGCTCGTTCTTTCATACAAACTCGCATATGTGCTTTCAAATTAACAACGCGACCGAACTGCGAATTACAGTAACCACACGAAAAGCTACTGGAATTTTTGCAAACATTCGACGTCATATGCTGCTGCAGTAAGTCGCTGGTTTTGAAGGCTTCCCGACAGGAGCACACGTACTCCATGCCTGAGGTCTGGTGGGTTGACTGGTGCTTCTGCAGGCTGTATTCGTTGAGCGCGTAGAAATCGCATTTGTCGCATTTGGGAAATTGGAAATTTGACGGCGGCTCAATCTGGTGCTTCGAAAGCAAGTGGTACAACTGCTGGTTCCTTTTCAGCGACTTGTAACCACAGTGTATGCAAAATACCGGATTATTCGGTTCGTTGTGCACCTCGTGTAAATGCGTCCTATACTCGAAGTACGAATTCAGTTTTAGTGGCAACGAACTGCCTTCTTCGTGGCAACTGCCGCATTTCCAAGGCCCGTCGACATTTTCCAAGGACTGAGTCCTACTTGGCCTCTTGTTGGTAGGTGATGATACCACTTTGGTAACAGTAGTCCGGGTAATTGCAGTCTTGGCAGCTGTCGTCTTGAGAGCTGCCGTCTTGGTAGCTGCAGTCTTGACAGCTGCCGTCTTGGCAGCTGCAGTCTTGGTAGCTGGATAAGTGACAGCAGTATTGGCAACTCTGGTGTTTGCTTTTTCATCTTGAGCATTACCAGATTTTATGTTCGGACTTTTTTGAACGATTATCGCTTTGCTCAGCAGGTTACTGGACAACTGGGCGTGTTCCTGCAACGTTTTAGTGATTGGGCCCTTGACCGGAACGATTTTGAATTTCACATTCTTATTTTTGAACAGAGGATTCTGTCTGCACAGATCAACCAGCTGACTGAGTTGCGTCGGATTTTCGGTGCCCTTCACTTTTATCGCGAACATTTGCGAATTCGGTTCTGTGCAAATTTGCGACATTTGTTTCGTGTCGAGGGCAGTGAACACGGTCGAATCTGATGAAATTACTTTTTCAGAGCACGTCGTACTATTAGCAGACTTCGACTCGGCAGCTACGTTTTTGCAACTACTGCTGGTGCTGGGTGCCGATGAGTTGCCATTGTCTGTAGGCTTTTCAATGACATTTGGTAGTATGATTACCTCAGAGGAATTTGAAATACTGGACACATTTGATGATACAGTCACTTTCGACGTAGCAGCTGATATCACAGGTGGAGGGATATTCGATGAATTAGATGAAACAACGGTTGCGTCCGGCTCCTCATGTTTGGTAGGAATTTTCTGAAGAGTGATGTTAGTCGAATTACCAGGAGGGGCGACCTGCTGCTGCACAGGGCCGGGTTCATCTGTTAGAGGTGTTTTTGATGTACATTTGGTTGCACTGGACGACAGTTCCTTGCTCGACTTTTCACAAATACTGTCAATGTTTGTAAGGTTTTGCTCGGTGATTTCAGCAGGTGAGGCAGCAGTAACGCTTGAACAGGTGGTTTGAGCCAAACTTACATCAGCAGAAACATTTTTCGCTGTAGTTTTGGTTGAAACATCTATAACAGAGAAATTTTGTTGAGAAGTTCCTGCGTCACTCATAATAGAGTGCTCAGTTACATTGACAAGTTGCAACTCATTCGAAGCAACTGGCATCATCTCAACCTCAGTCTCATTTTCATCAGCAGCAGCAGCAGCAGACGTCTCGGCAACAGTATTCGCCACATCAACATCGGGAGTTGATATCTCCAACGAAGTTAGAGTAATCGCATTCTGTTCTTCAGTTTCACAACCTTGTTCAATGGTTGCGAAGTCAGCAGCTGTATAATCCGCGATCGACATAGTTCTAGCTTCATTCGTAGCCGTGGGAACATCTTTCTGAATCATTTCAACCTCATTAGCGTCGACCATAGTAATATCCTCACAAGTGGATAACTTATCAGCTGGTACAGACTCGTCAACTGACGGTTCAGGATGATATTCGATAACTGACGGATGATCTAGTTCTTCGATATCCATCGGCATAGCTACGTTTCTTAAATCAGTTAATTCGACTTTTTCACCACTTTCAACGAACGAGGCGTGAATGAGATCGTCAGAAATATTCGCGACAGGGCTGAGAGGAGCAGGAAGTTCCATATCGATATCGCAGGGAGCTGTTTCCAAAGACACATCGATAGCAGCTGTCGTTTCAAGAGATTTTGGTAAAGGTTTAGGAATTTCTACAGGAATTGGCGGCTGGATTGGTGTTCTTCTTGGCGATTCGCAGGAATAGCTACGTGGACATTCTACAATAACCTCGAGCTCCTTGGCAAATGTGACACTTTTTTTAGCCGTCTGCGACGTTTTCAGAGCAGGTCTTTTATGAGCTGGCGCACCGTTGTTCGAGTTGCTCGACAGGTACGATGTGACAGATTCACGTTTTTTCGGCGCGTGCATTTCGGAGCTCATATTGTACGGGGGTGTGTATTTATCGAAAGGACTGAAGAGTGCACTAGCAAAAGATCTTTTTTGCGGAGATTCTCTGATTTTTTTCAAAAACTGATGGTGAACTGGTTCCAGAGGGGCATTCATGCTATCGTAGGAACACAATATGCTCGTTCCATAACTTATGTCGTCGAACGAGGACTGAAATGGGCAGCTTTGCAAAATTGCTTCGGGTACGTCCAGTCGTGATGGCAAAAAATCCGTTAAAATGCTGAAAATGAAAAAAAAGACGAATGAAATATCAAGTTGGAAAATTTACGACAGTGGTAAATCAATTGAGAAATCTTATGCACGACTCCCATAGTTAAAAACATGATTGGTTGAATAAAAAAAAGTAACAGAAAACTGGAAAATGAAATTTCTTTGGACTTGACTTTGAAGACGAAAATTCAAAAACGTGAAAAATAGATGGAGAGTTATAGGAGATTGATAAATAATACATTTTTCAAATTAGAAAATGACATCCCTCGCTCACCTCTCCCGTACGACAAATTTCAGAAATTTCAAAAATAATTTACATAATTTACATTTTTCAAAATAGATACCAAAAACTTGACAAGACACAAAACTTGAACTAAGTATGTACTTACGTAATTAGTCCGTACGATCGATTGGAACTGAACTTGTGCTGAAGATATGGAAATCTGCACAAAAAATGATGATAACGCGATTAAATTTTTTTTTTGTTGCTTTTTTGACCTACTCGTATTAAATGTAGAACACTTTTTGCTTTTAAAGAGCATTTTGCCATCACTTTTGCACTTTTTTGCTATTCTAAGGATGTTTTGGAGAATAAATAAAAAGAAAATTTAAAAAATTAGGATTTTGAAATTCTATTACACAAGCCACAAAACAGGTTGAAAATCTAGGAAAAAAAAATACTTACGATAGATAAGGTTTGAATAGAATTATAAAAATGTTTTCAGAACAGTCCTCAACGAATAACCCGAAATCATTCTATTTTTGAACTCAGCTCAATCTTCCATGTAAAATGATCCCCATATTGTATGGAATAAAAATGATTTTTTAAAGACATTAAATGTCATTTTCAAGTAAAATAGAAGCAATCTTGTGGCGCCTTTTTGGGTGTTTTTAGAGCCATAAAGTCTGAACTCTAATCATTAGAGAATTCAAATATTTCAGAATAAGAAGCACAGTTTGGAATGCTCACAAATGGGCTACAAACTACAAATAAATATTTGCTAAAAAGAGAAGTGAGAAAAAGTGGACAGAAGTGTGAGACAACACTTCCTCATCAAGCTCTTCACTATTCGCACATAACTATGAACAGTAAATTCAAGTACTTCATACTGCACTAGTAACAAAAACATAGTTCTATTTTTTGAATACATGCCAATAATTAACGTTAATGATTTTCAAAGTAACTAAGTCTTACTTGAAAAGAGGCGGTAAGACGGTACTTTTACTCCCTCTGGGTCGACCACTTCTTACTTCTTTTCTCTTCACAGTTTGGGAGGCTGTTGGTTGTTCAGAAGTTCTATGGTCAATCGATAAATCTGTCGATTCATTCAAATCTAAACTCACATTGTGATTCGTGTTTTCACTGCTTTTGGATTCCTCATTTTCATCGTCCATTGATAAAGTGAACGAACACTAAGAAGAAAAAAACAATTGTTAGAGATAAAACTTGAAATAGTTATCATTGAAAAAATAAATGAATAAAATAAGCAGATATCTGTTGACGAAACGTAATAAACATGAAAAAGCAGATATGAAGAATATCGAATTTTTCTGAGCAAAAGAACTGACTGGTCACACAAGATACATACGTAGAATTTAAATTCTATATTCACAATATTTTCCATTTTTAAAGCCAGTATATCCACATTACATGGACGAATGATATTACTAGGGATGGGTATTTGATTTTAATAGCCTTTTTTATTTTATTTTTTTATATGCATTGCTAAAATTGAGCAAGGAGGATCAGGAAATAGGGTTCATAACTTGAAATTCCAAAAAATAATTATGAATGATTGAATGATACTTTGAGAAAGACCCTAAACTCATGAGTTTCGAAAACTAACTACGAGAACAATATCAGACAATTATGATAGACGAAATCGAACAATCAACAAATATAATTAACCATACCGATTCTTCCATTTTGATCAATTCCGTCAATAAGCGCATATGGAGTAGATTAGAAGCAAGAAGTAAATCTTCTTTATCGTCTTTACAATAAATTATCTTTCCCGTATACACGAAGCTGTAAATTACCATTAATTAAATCTAATGATTCAATATAAAAAAAATGCATTCTAGATTTAGAAAATAAACATACTCGATAATGGACTTTAAAGCTTTACATGAAACTTCATCGGGTAAAATGATGTGCTGCTTATCACCGAGGTCTCGAACGTATTCCGAACAAGCCGCCAATATTAGACGGTGAACCTGGGGAAATTCATCAGTTTAATAGTAGTTTTAAATTAGTAATGCTGAGTATTCAAAGTAAAAATTTTTACCAAAAATATTTGTTTGTTGCAGGAAATCTCTAGATCACATCGTTCACCCTTATCGTACATTTGCTGGAACTGTTTCATCAGGTACGGACCCCAGTTCTCAAAATCTGTGGTAATGGAATCCATTGTACTAACTACCCTTGGGGCTAAGAAGACTGAAAAAAAAATCAAAATGAAACGAATTCAAGAACAAGAAGAAAATTGTACTCATGATCTGTATAACTGAAAAATATCGTCATGAAAAGTTCAAAATGTTTTGTTTTTTTTCATGTTGATACGAATAATATCCCATACAATACTGAATGAACGAAAAACACTCTTAAAGAGGGCTGTAAAACAACCGTTTCACATGCCCGTGAGGGTTCAGCGTTTTACATCTAAGAAAGTCACTAGAACTTATTAACGGAGGTAAATAAAGGGAGCTAGAATCAACGAGGAATATCAAACGAACCTGCAATATAGCAATTTTATGGCAACTCGAGTTTTGTTGGTGCTACTCCGCGGCTAAGATATTGAGTTCCAAATCGTTGAGCACTGAAAGACTCAAATTTTGGAAACTATTTCATCCTGAAAATCAAACAGATAACGGTATGGTATAAGAATAATTTACCAGTACGAATTAAAAAATGCTCGCAGAAGACCAAATGCCAATCGCAGCGAGCTATACACTACAAAAACGACGAAATGCCGCACAAGAAATGAAAAATATCTTTTATCATGTTGATGCCTTTCGTTTCGAAGCAAACTCCTAGTTCACAATAGTAGATACAACGCAGGGAAAAACGACTTCTAGGTGTCTATAAGTTGCATCTAGTTAAGCACAAAGTCAAGTATTGCTTTTTTCTGTAAGGTCCTTTTCTTAATATAAAGCTTGAATCGATTGGAAATTTTAATTTATCCTGCACTGTTGGTGATTTTTACGTAAAGGTACCCATTTTTATATCCTGTCCCAAATAAGTTTGCAAATAAGTTAGATAAACATGTGACTAATTACTCGATAACTATTGGTCAGTTGTTCAAATAACGTTCATTCATTCGATAATTCAGTCACGTGCTTATCGTTTCTTATTTGGGACAGACATTACTTTTTTTTTCAATCAAACGTGCGGAGTGTGGACGGAAATCGCCCATCAGGTGCAAGATTGTGGAAAGGTGGAGAATTGAGAAATGAAAAACGATAACGAAGTTGCAGGAGAGAATGTGGAGATAACAGAACAACGGAGAACGAGAGAACAATGAGAAAAAAATCAACAAGAACGATATTATTAATTTATTTATTTGGATTATTCAATTTTTTAAAATATTATAGTTATTTAACTAATTTTCCAATCTTATTTACGCCGATTTGTTTCGCAGTTGTTCGTGTTTCAAAGTATGTTAATCTACTAAGTTGCTAAATGTAATCGTTTTCCCTTAATCAAAATTATTAACCTTCAGGAAATAAGTTTCTTCCATTTCATGTTCTTCTACTGTGACTGTATATAGAATGGTGTAGAATACTGAAGCTGATGTGTTAATCATCGATTACTGAGGAGCTACCTCAATATTACTGAAATTATTGACCAAAGGTATTTATATCAGTGGCTTCTTTATACTTATTCTTTGCTGATTGTTGATGCAAGTGCCAACTTTCCTGCATCATAATTATATGCAAGCTTAACTGAATAATAATTCATCATCTTAATATTGTTAATTTCGTTTTTCAGCCTTAAATTTATATCATCGAATTCGTACTTAACGTACTGAGTGGAGCTAACATTTTCTGATAAAACACGTCTTTTCTCAGGTCTGCGAAATTCTGTCTTGACAAGTAAGTACTAAGTACTCACAGTTTAGCATCTGTATAATCTATTCTGTAGTTGAATATGACAACGGTAAATGAATGTCTTATCTAATTGTATAACTTCCTCTAGCGACAATACTGATTTTCTGTGAAATGAAATCACGAAAATATGCATGCTGAATTCCATTCATAGTATTTTGAATAATTGGCTTGTATTTCATCAACGAGACTAAGGAATTCATTTCATAATGAATGTTGAAGCCAAACCCGAATATATTCCCGGTGACCCTATATTAATACGTGACATAATAAGCCAACTCAAATCCCAAGGAGTTTTTGATCAGTTTCGTAAAGAGTGTATTTCGGATGTAGATACCAAAGTAAGTTCTCAAGTTCTTATTTTCCTTCTCTGTCTGGTTTGAATTGTGAATAAAAATCATGATGAAGCAGAAATACTTTGAAGCATTAAAATGTCGTATTATTTTGTTTATTGTATACTTTTTAAGTTGATTAATGTTTGGAAGAAGGCACGCAACGAATCAGTAATAATAAAATAGAATCTTAAATCTGAATATTCTTTCTAGGAGGCAATTTACTATCGTTTTTGTGATTTGGGTTATTCCAATGTTACATAATAATCACTCAATGATGGCTACTAATTAGTTAATGAAGAATTTAATGTATTTTAATTCTTATGCAACCCATAAAGTTTTGCCCCAATTACTCACATACTTTGATTTGTTTTAAATTTCAGCCAGCGTATCAAAATTTATGTCATAGAGTGGATGGTCAAGTTTCTTCGTATTTATCTGATATTAGATGGGGGCCTGATCTCAATAAAAATCAACTGCGAGAAAATATAAGAAAATTTGTTAACGAGTATGTGTATCAAGTATCATTTGTAATAATCGATCATACGAGTATCTCTGATTTTTGCTTTATTCTTTGCTTATTGCTAATAGATGTACTTTCGTTGAACCTGGCATTGCAAGAATTGTCGACCAACTTGTGAACCCCCGCATTAACACAGTCTTGGTTCCAAAAGTTGAAGACATTGTGTATCAGTATGTTGGTCTTCCCCGCGTCGAACGTCCTCCACCTGCTGAATCCCCTCATGATTCGACTGGGATCCTTAAAATCGAAAGCAAAGATTCCTCGTTTGATCAATCGTGGTCATCGAATTCGTCACAAAAACGTACCCACGAAAATGAATCTGATTGGTTAACATCTCCATCCAAAAAATTCGACAATTATGTTCATTCTAAGCGGGATTCTTCTAGTAGCCTACCGTCTTTATACGACTTGAAAGCTGAGCCTCGGGATGAGGTGAAAGAAAAAAATGAAGATTCAAGTGAGTATATCATTTGAAACTTACTTCATTCATATTTGGAATATGTTATGCGATTCTAGAAAAGGCTTGTACGAATTTTCTTAGCTTTGTTTGTATCCGTCAGCGGACTGTGCCAGAATCATTTTTGTTTAAATCAGGCAAAAATGTTGAGAAGTTTTAAATATGTAGCACTTTGAAGTTTGTAAAATGAAAATCTCATTTTGTATAAAAGCTGTTAATTCTAAAATTCTGCATCAACAATATTTTATTCCAGTTCTGAAAATTTGTTTTTTGAATTTTTATACTCGTATTCAGATCAAATTACAAATGCATATTATATGCGTACTATGAAATAATTTTTTTTTTTTTCCAATGATGCAGGAATAGATTTCTTTAATTCAGAGCCACGTGAAGATGACGACTCGCGAGCTTACTCAACTATTGATTCAGACGACGATATTCTTAATGAAGACGTTGAAGAACCATCGCCGTCTTTCGAAGCATTCGACATACCTGACACCTGTAATTCTACTGGTGCCGATTCTGATCACTCCTCCGAAGTGGCCAATCAAGAAAATGATGTTCCTTCAGGTTTGGATATTGACGAGAAGTCAATGCCCTCCAATGTCGAGCATAACGAAGAAAATACAAATATTGACTCGCTCGACGAGCGTTTTTCACAAACTGATTCAAAAGTGCCCGAAGATTCGACGCCAGCTCAGTTTGATGTACCCAAAACACCGACTATCAACTACGAAACTTCAGAAGATAGCGACGATAATAACTGTTTGAAAGTGGGCGACACTCTCAAAGAGATCTCTATGGACCAAGATAAAAAATCACTGGCTGATGATATTCCTGATTTCAGCATTGTTGATAAAATTGCTCAAAAAATAGCCGAAGATAATCGCGAGCAAGAGAAGATCGTTGCCGACGATGATGAAGTGGTATCGAAAAAAAATGATTGTGAACAGCAAAACACTTTGATCATTGAATCAACTCCTAAACCAGCAGAAGATAAAATTGACAAACAGCCCAAAGATGGTGAAAAAGAGAGTAAATCAGGCGAAAGTGGTGCCAAAGATTCAAAACATCGAGATAAAAAGTATTCTGAGCATCGAAAAGACAAACATAAATCGAATAAACGCGACCACAGTCGTGATGACCGGGAACACAGGCATCGAGAGAAAGAGCGATCGAATCGAGATTCTAGTAAAAGCAAACGGTCGAAAAGTCAAACTGAAAGTCGAGATAAAGCGCGTAAAAGTAGCGACGAGAAGGATCCGGTTGACGACGAAGCGTCGAATAAATCCAAGAACAAAGACGTTCATAAATCTCACAGGAGTCACGATGACCGAAAAAGTCGCGATAGAGATGAGAAAAAGCAAAAAAGCAGTTCATCCGGTGAGAGACGCTTGAAGGATGACAAGTCCAAAGAGAAGCGTTCTAGATCTGATGACGGCAGAGAAGATCGAAAGAAAAGCAGACATAATGGTGACCGATTGAAAGATGGGAAGAAAAGCACTCAAGAAGACGAAAAAACGAAACTGAAAAAGCCCGAGGATGCCGAAAGTAAGAAGAGTAGCAAAAGTCAATGTGGCACTGATGAAAAGAAAATCAGAAGTGATCGTCGTTCATCAGACCGAGACAGTAATGGGCCATCATCGTCGTCAAATCATTCGCATCATCGTTCTTCTTCCAAGTCGGATAAAGAGAAACATTCGGAAAAGTCCCGACATTCATCGTCTCTATCATCGACATCAACGTCGCATAAATCGAAAAAAAGTGACGCCAGTAAAAGCGTCTCTAGTGATCGCCTCTCAGAAGAAGGCTGTGAAAATTCTGGTTTTTCCAAACACAAGGAGCATTCGCATCATGAGAGGAAAAAAGAGGAAAAAGTATCCAGTCGAACTACTTGTGAACGTCGTGACGCGGAACAAAAGCCGAAAGATCCTGTCGGTGCCTGTGATCTCGATTCAAAGAAGCAAGAAGATACTAAAGTTTTAGAAATCTCGTCTCGCCAAAGCTCAGCCAAACGCTCTCTCGTAGAAGCAAATTCCAAAGAAGCGACTGGTACTTCGAATGAGCTACTCAGTAATTATCAGAATTCGCACTCGAACATTTCAGAAAACAGTTTATCAGCGTTCAATATTAAGAAACCTAAAATTGCCCGAAATGAATCTGAATTCGGAAAAGTTGTGAGGTTACGTAAAGAGTATAAAGAGAAGATGCGACTTCTGCAGCAGCAGGGTAAAGAGAATAACAGCGAATCGTGCCGAGAGAACGAAGAGAAACGAATTATGGAGAGATTATCTCCTGAGCCTGCTCTGAAGGAGACCATAGTGATTTCAAATGGTAGCAAGAACGGTTTAATTAAAGATTTGAAACTTAGCATTACTCGAATCGACGCTTGTTATAAAATTATTGACGGTTCTTGTTTTATTAACGATACTCAAAGTCAAGATGATAATGTATCTGCGGTGGAGACGCCCAGAATTTTGTCAGAAACCGATACGAAGAAGTCGAAATTAAAAATGAAGCTAACCAAAGACGAGAAACAAGATAAATTGATGAAGTTGAAAATTTGTCGTTCTATTTCTCCGACGAGTGGAAAAGAAAGAACGAAATGTGTTCAGTCGTCCACGTACGATAAAGAAGCAACTGAAGCCAAGACAGTCCGTGAAAATGAAGAAGCCGAAACGAAGGCAATACCTGAAAGTGAAGAAACAAAACCGCATCCAGTTTCGGAGAACGAAGAAGTTAAAACACGTGCAACTTTGGTCACCAAAAATAAAGAAGAATCCGTATTTTATCCGTCAAGTGAAAACGATGATGATTTCGAAGAGGAGCATGTAAACGACGAAGATATGCTTCGCCATATGAATATCGAAGAAATTATCGGATGTCGTACCGACTGTACCCGAATATCGTACGACTCTGGTGCGAATAGTGAAAAGACTTTCCCTGATGTCGACGAAGCTGTGAAGGTTGCAGATGAGAATGTGGTTTTGCCTGTCGCTGATGCCGATGAAGGTGTGAAAGTTGCAGATGAGAATGTGGTTTCGACTATTCCTCATGTCGACGAAACTGTGAAAGCTGCCGATAAAAATGTGCCTTTGACTATCTCCGATGTCGACGAATCTGTGAAAGCTGCCCACAAAAATGAAGTATTGTTCGACGACGACAATAAGGAAAATGTTGGCGCCGAAACTCAATGCGTGAACGATGTGACCACCAGTCGTGTGCCCAGGAAAAGCAGTCCCGAAGTGCATTACTTCGAACATTCGAGTCCGACTAATGATTTCATCAAGTTTGTCGAAAAACTGATTCGAGAATCTGAAGATGTTTCTTTGCCGAATTTTTCCATACAATTGGACTACCCAAAAAAATACGACGCCATTTTCGAAAGTCAATTAGGTGCTACCGTTAACCGAGTCGTAAAAGTGGACCATTTTTCTTCTGGTAATCCAGTCATTACGTCTACTGTCTCGTCGAGCATAGTAGAAGAGATCTCAGTACCTGAAATTAGAGAAGAAACATTGCAAAGTGATGCACCCTCTAACGAGCTGAAGCCGATTAACGAATTCAGTCGCGTCACCCTTGCAGTACCTGAAAGAAAATTTGATTCTAGTCATGACGATCAACTCGTTGCTCCTGTGCAAAAAGTGAGAGTAACGAATACGGCGACGGCGAAGAGGAGAACGTTGGGCATTAAAAGGAAAATTTCAAGCAACAGCACAGTGTGCAGGACACTCGATACTTCCACTGGCGTTCCCATTGAATCGTCGAGTGATTCAGTGTCTGCGGCGGCAGAAAATATTTCAAAGAAAAAATCGCCCGAAATCTCCGTTACATTGCCTGCCGATGAATCATCTTGTCCAAATGTAAGTACATAAATCAGTTTATTTATTTTTCATTTTAATGCGATGAATCGGTGCGAATCTAATGCTCTTTCGATCATTTCAGACGAATACTCAGGACTATCTAAACGATCCAGAAGTATCTCTCCCTCGTGTTCCCACCGCAGTTGACGATGATGTCAAGAAACGTAAGATAAAATTTTATGAATTTCTTTGATTATGCGATCTTGTATTGTATGTTCGAACAACGATAATTGTGGCCAGAGGCAGTAAATAGCGTTCCTACTGAACCATTCGTGACTATAAGCGGTAAAATGAGATTTGAGAAAATGAACGAGAAAAAGAGAGCCATAAATTTTAAAATCCTTGTCGAAAGAGTCGTCATTTTGATTCTAAAAATGATTTGGAAAAGGTTTTTCATTTTACTTCTAAAACAAAATTATGCTGGGTGTTGAACGCCTCGAGTTTATCGCCCAGCAATTGCAGGTCGAGCACCACGAGCTATATTCATGTAAGATAGTTTACATTCTTTCCAGTTGTCTGGGGCTATATAATGTTCGAATCATTTCTCCCAGACCGATTTAGGTAATCTATTTTTTTAAATTCATAAATTCATTACCATGATCTTAGAATCTGCCAAATATGATGTCATTTCTTAGTTTCAAAAATTAAAGCAATCGAAGCCAACAAAGCAAAATGATGAATAAAATTGTGAAATATTTGCAGTAAAAAACGTGAATTTTTCAGTTATCAATATTTATGTTGTAAAATGCAATTGTCCGGATGTCTGTCCATACTTTCGATTCACGAACAAATTCTTTTCCGTATTAAAAATAAAATCCCCTCCTCCTCCACCGTTCAAAAAGAAACACTAAAATTTTAATTTATTTATGCCAAATTTTTGATGTTTTTCTTATTTTTTCCGTTTTAATCATATTATCATGCGCGTGTGTCTTATTGTTTATTTTCCTGATGGACGAAAAAATTGTTTTCCATCCCCCCCCCCCAAATATCAAGCTAAGCCCGCTCATGAGTACTCTGAGGATAGAAATTGAAATTAATTAATAACCATTGTTTTATTTGCTCATAATGAGGATTGATTTTTTCAAACCTTTTTTATATCGCTTGAAAAATTTTGCTTCTCGTATTTACGAGGTGTTTTAACCTCACAACAAAGAATTGAGTTATTTAGATACGATCTAGCAGTCACTAGCCATCATATTATTATGGAATCGACCGAGTATAACTTCACGTATTTACGGCAAACCAATTATGCAATTTGCAGTACACGTCTTTCGATCGCTATATTTTTGATATGAGAATTCCGTTCCGTGCGAGTGTAGCGCAAAGAGTAAAATATACCGGTCGCTTTGAACTCTTTGAGAAACTTTTCCCGCGGGGCAAGAGGGGGCATAGCCCCCCTCGGACCACGCTAGTATTAAATGGAAAAATATTATTTCAAATATGTGCTGTAAAAATTTATTTTTGAAAGAACTACTGCATCATATGACACGCAAAGAATTTCTCAAAGTAAGTTGATTTTCTTGCAAAAAAGTTGAGTTTTTCTGATTTTTTCAAATTTCTCCATTTTCAAGAAAAAAACCTAAGAATTTAACTTTCTCCTAAAATTTTTTGGCCACATGATGTAGTAGTTGATTATCTTTCAAAAAGTATTTTTCATTTACCCTTTGAAGTAACAGTTTTTAATTTGATTTAAAAATAAGTGAAAAATTGACGACTTTTTTTTACCTCAAACTTTTCACTTATTCATTCATCATTTTTCTCTGCTTCCTTCAATTGCTTTAATTTTTGAAACTGAAAAACTTCATTACATTTGCTAAATAATAACACAAACCAAAGTTTCTCAACTAGCATGTAGTTTTGAGTGTATTCTATAAGAATAATCACCTGAATTAGTTTGTAGTAAAAAATAATTTCAATCCATATCAACCAGAAAGTAGACAAACCATCAAAAGTGACTGCAATTCGTGTTGCTTCATCTATAGTTGCTTCTTGTATATGCAATTTAAAAAAAAAAAAAAAAGAGAGGACTTTATTTCTACATCAGTCAATGCTTCGAGTTCCGAGATTAAAATTGAAAAAACATTTCTACAATCTATAGAATAGATATTAAGTGGTTTGCGAAATAGATAATTAATTTGCCCTTAATTTTCTGTTTAGCTCATTTTAATTCTTGTTTTGTCAATTCTTCGTATAGATTGCCATGATAGTAACTTTTTTTCAGGTGTTCATTCATCATTTAATAACAATGTGCCAGAGTCTAGTTCGTATCCAGTTCCTGCGTAAGTATTACTACGTTGTTTACAATGTTAGTGGTATACGTATTTTTCGTCCGATCAATTAATTTCAAGTTTTAACCAACGGAAAATAAAGAACATGTAAAAGAAACTAAGATTTTTACTTTTTTAGGAAAAAGATCACAAAATCATAAAATGGTAATGCTTTCTCTAATTGTTTAGGTTCGGAGCGAAGTAAAAATTTTCGTATTTATTGTGGCACTGTACCCATGACTGATGGTTCTTGCACATATTGCCGTCAAATTTGTATTTTTTTTAATGAAGAAAAATCCAATGAGAACTTTATGGAGGCTATTGGAAATTTTTGTGTTGTGTTTGTTTTTTGGTTTGACATCAGGTATCGATTTTAAAAAATGAGTTCTCCATTACTGACAAGACTACATAGGTAAAAATTTCTTTAATCAAATCTCGTCTCAAACCTTCAAACAATTTTTGAACTATATTTTTCCCCGAGCCAAGGAGATGAATTAATTGGAAACTGGTGGGAAAAAAAAAGAAAAATAAATGTAAATAACAGCAAAAAATAAAGAAAATTATTTTATGAAATCTTATGGTATTTAATTTAACTCGAAATGAAATTACTATTTACCTGTATTTGTTTCTATCGTTTTGAAGGTTTCATATTTTCTGAAATATTGTATTGTAGGATTATGTTATGATAAAAGAATATGTGAGAACAAATTGCGAGTTTTACTGTGTAATTCGTGTTACAGAAAGACGCCTAGAAAGCAGAGAAAAAATTCGCCCGTTAGATCCGGCGATGAAGTACTGAATGAAATCGCTCCTAAACGTACTCCCTACCAAAATAAATGTTATTATGACAGTAGTGATTTGTATAAACCACGTCCATCGTTTCTCGCTTCTTCGCGGAGATCTCGAGCTCTTAATCCGGACAGCAAATAGTTGTGGTTGATTTGGTGTTTCTAATTTTTCGTGCATAGAATCGTTGCATTTTGTGTTACTGGAAGTGGAAGTATTTTTTTTTATGTCTTGTTTTTTCGTAATAATAATTTTTTTAACCAAAATATGAATAATACGAAGTACAAAAAATATTGTTTTGTGTTTTTCTATCGAAGGAAAAAAAAATCTACACTTTTCGATTATTATACGTCATAGCTTGAGTATTTAGTTAATATCTTTTGAATTCTTCTACTGCATTATGATTTTTTTCGAACGATGTGTATCGATAAAGTGCCTAAATGTACCTTTAAGTTCTTTCATTTATTTTTAAGGTTTGACTTACGTTATTTTAAAAATCATGATTGAGGCTAGATTTGTTTTTGAATTTTATGATCTTTTTTTTTGTGTGTACTCACTAATATTATAATTACTATTACGTATCGTTCTTCATGAGCGGTTGAGAAGACAAATTTTTCTATAAATCAGCTCTGGTAATTCGTGCTAAATAAAAATTTACATTCAAGCACGTCGACATTTTGTACAATTAATGTAGCAATGAATTACGATGGATATTTTTTTTATTTATATTTTGTTACCTATCATTGATAGTTGTTTTTGAACAAAGTAAATTTTGTGTATATAGTTCGACAATTTTGTAGTTATTTTTAATTTTGTTATTTATTGATTTGTACTTGCTAAATAAAATCATTACCACGATAATTTATGTTCTTCAGATAAATTATGATAGTTGAAAAAATGTTTGTAAAATTGTATGTACATTGGTAAGTACACTAATTTTTTTGCAGGCTTTTTATTTTATGAATTTTGTCTTTAAAAAATTCGTATTATATTACGTTTTACTCGAGCCGTTGTTTCTGGTTTTACTGAGAGAGATATTAAAGGACTAGTTCACAGTTTTAATTTTATTTTTGCTTCTAACTAATCAATTTAAGTGATTTCATTTTTTATTACTTGTTTTTCACCAGTTTACGCTGATTGATGGGATCTTAAAAGTTCAAGTGAAATTATGAACCAGGCTTAACTATAAATTGAAAGAAAAAAAATCTTTTCGTAAAATGATGGACCGACTTTACATCTGTTAGATTTAAAATGATTGAAAATAAAATACAGAAATTTATTTATTTTGGTGGTTAGAGTTTTCATGAAAAAGTCATAATTTACGAAAATAAAAATTGAATAGTTGAAAAAAAAAAAAAAAAAAAAAAACTTGTAGGAGAGGAAGTCGTGGATGGGTCGATGACTCGATGGGTGAATCATGACAGTCTGATATGATCCAAAAACCTGCACCGTTGATAATATTTACTGTGCGCGAATCCCACTTGTGTCATTTTTTTTCATCCTCTTTTTTATCGCAGTTGTACCACTACCACAAACTGAACGGAAAATTCAAAATTGTTATTTGCTAGTAGATAACACAAGAGGCAAAATGAGAAATAATTGAGAGTAAAGAGAATCGAACAGATTTATGATGATTTTATTTCGTTTTGTTCATCATGTTACTCCATTAGTAAATTATTTCCGTGGCCTGTGCTCAACTACACATTCTGTAAAATTGAGAATTCGTTCAGATTTTATTATAATCTACCGCCAAGTGTGACAGGTATCCATCGAATCAAGACTTCACGAAATACGTTTCTATGACTTCACTTCCACCGTGATAGTATCAAGAATATTGATGTTGAATTTCGTACATTCGTAAACATCAGCAGCGATCGGAAACGATTCATTTCGAAACGATATCTACAGTGCTAATCAAAGGTATGTAATTTCACTACACTATTACATTCTTCTGTGTCTCAGTTCTAATGATTTCATCATATCTCGATAAATACTGGCTTCGCTGATTCTTATACCAGTGACCATTATGTTCACTTGATTAATACCCTACTAAAATGGATAAAATTGACTATTACCCTTCTTCAGAAATGAAATACGAGAACTGAATTCAAATTTTTATTGGTGTCGTTTTCCCAGGTTGATACAATCGAACTTGTTGCGTCGTAAGTCTTGAGAACTCACAGAAAAGCTAACGTTCTACGAAGGAATACAGCATTCGGATTTCCAAGATTTCATCTTATGTAGGTACATGTCTACTTTAGTTTGTAGCAGTTTCTGTTCTGTAAAGAATTAAAACAATCATGGTTTAATTTCTGTTCAATTCCGCATTCATGTACCGAAATTAACACTAAGATGTGTATGCTGAACTAACAAAGTGCTTAGTCTATACTTCAGTAGATGTGATACAAATAGTATGAAGTTTTTGCAGGCATTATTTTAGTGGCTGAATCAATGTTGTCTTACTAAAGTCTACTGAGCATTTGTCAATTTGTTAATCTATGTCAGATAGATACGATAGAAATGACATCATTTGTTGGGAATCATCTAATTTCTGTTCAATTAGGTATAAATACTGAAAATTTTGTTCATCTTGATGCTCAATTTTCCTTACAACTTGACTCAATTGCTCGTTTTTCACTTGCAGCAATTAATTAGGTATGCCGGGTGTATTAATAATTGAAGATCATTTCCCCATCTTGATTACTTCGTACCTTTTTATAACATCTCTCAAAGTATCATTCAAAATATCAGTAGGTATTTCCTCAAAATAATATGATTTTTGAAAAAAGGCGCGTTTGATTTTATTTCTTATTTGCTCTCTCTCCCACCCCTCTTTTCGATTTTTAAATAAAGAATTGAAGTTAGAATCGTTCGTTTCAAAGTGAACGATTTCAGAAGACGTTCTTAAAAATTGAAATCACGTTGCCTATTGACGTTTTAATTTTTGCATTTCTATAGATGGAAGTTAGTAGATACCTAAGTAGCAATTGAAAAAAAATAAGTTTTAGGTAATGTGTTGAAAAGCTATCTAAGCTAAGAAGGAAATTTGAAAACTTGCTGATACGTGATACTTGCGTTCAAAGTAATTTTCAGGTAATTTTACTTCATAGGAATTGTAGGTAGGTTGGTACCTTGTGAAGTGTTCAAAGAAGCTACCTGCTATATGCTATTTTCACCGATTTTAGTTTTCAGCAGGTAGTGGGATGGATTTTTTTGAGGCTAATGACTTTTTCTGGATGAAAGCAAAATCATTATGATTGAACTTCAACCATCGTGCGCTTGAGAAAAATGACCTTGAAAAATGATTCCATTAGCAAACTGGATTTTCGTGCGAACAATATGAATCTTTAGAATGAACATTTTAGTTTATCACGTGTAAGAAGTTGTGCGAGAATCAGAAATGTGAGGAAGAACTTTTCTGTTGACAGTTAATGTGAGGAAATTCTTAAAGATTGCCATTTGAATAGACAGACGACAGAGATGATGAGTCGGACTGTCGAAGTCGATAGTTTAGTCATGGGAGAACTGAATGAATGGGTGTAAATAAAACGAATCGTTCGTTAAAATCAGGTTCATGAATGAAATACTCATTCGTCGTTGGTAGAAAAAATAAGAGGGGATGGGCGATTATGGACCTTGTTTTGAATGCCTGGTTCGACATTTGGCTTACAGGGGGAGTTCATGTCAAATGAATAATGATCAGGATTCAGGAGACCACGTTTCTTTTGAATGGAATATAATAATTGTGAATTTTGGGCGGTAATATGCCTGAGTAATTAATTTGTTAAAATTGGTTTTTAGGTCGAGTGCATTTTTATTGGGGGGGCTCTGAAAAAGGACCCAGACATGTGGACTAAAATTAACACAGCTTAGAGCTCGTTTTTTTTCTTTTGCTTTTATCGATCAAATCATTTAAACGACGAATAAATAATAAGAAACCAAATTACTCCTGTATAAGATTGGTTCAATTTTTATTGAAACTATGTACATTATTGATAGACTGCGTAGTTCAGTTCCTAAATTCCTATCCTGTTTTTTGTAGTTCTATTTCAACTGACGTTTAGGTTTCTTTGGACAACGTAGTTTTTAGTCTACCTTATTATTTCAATCTCAGATTCGATGTCCTTTTCAAGTCTGAGCTGAGGTTTTTAGTCTACATATCGTAGGTAATTTTTCTCCTGTTGATATTACTCAGTTATGAAAATTATCTAGCTCTTTTTTTTTGCAATTCAAGATAAGTAAAATGACTAAGAAAATTTTTTCACCCGTTCAGCCTGGTTTACACTTAAAGTATTAAGTACGTAGTTACATCGATCAGAGATGGGTATTTCTTTTCTAAAAGCAACTTGCTCACCCCTCAATTAAACAAAATAGAGTAACCAATTTTATTCTCTTAAAGGTGAAATTTTTTAATGTGGACCTATAAACAGATATTTTGTGTTTGAATTTTTTTTTAATTCCTTTTTTGTTGTAACTGAAAATTCATTATTTGAAACCATATTAATCAGCTTTTTCATTTGTGATCCATATAGTTTCCCTCAAAAGTTCAAGATGTAATGTTTTGAAATTTTGTTTCGAAAATTTTTTCTCATGATTCTTATTGTTGATAAAAATCTACTGATTTGCTTGATTTAAAAAAGTAGTATGCAATATCTTATCTTTAATTTCGAAACATTTCAATATCTGAAAATATTTTCATGCTACAGTTTTTATTTTATTTGGCATGCCGAATGATTTCTAGCACCTAACTTGATTCTTGGTAGGCAACGGTTGACATTCTGAAAAGAAATTATGATACGATAACAATAAAAAGTAATCATCAGATGATTATTGTAAGAAATACTTGTCTTTTTTTGTCTCTTTTTTTTTTCTTTTTTTCTTCAATGAGTTGAAATTGGGAAGTCGAAGGGTGCTTCGAAGTAGAAATTGAAAATAATAAATTTTTTTTTCAGTCCTCATCAATATTTCTATTTTCACAAATTTAATATCATCATTGACTATTTCATTTACAAAATTTTGCAAACTGGTGAGTTGATTTTTCAGTGTGGTGAGTTTATTGTAACGATATTAGAAGAACAAAATTACTTTTTTCATAAATATCCATGCTCTGTGAAAGTTGAATAAACCCTTGAATCAAACTAAAAAAAAAAATTTTTAATTTCTGTTTCCAGATCTGCGAGAAAAATAGGATGAGCCAAGAAATTCCAGAAAGTGAAAGCGTTGAGTCGGCGGAAGAAACAGTCGAAACCCTGATAACGATAACCGCCAAACCGGTCAATGAAAGCGGATCAAAGACTGACGAAAAAGGAGACGATGAAACAGAAACAAATAGAAATGAAGAAACAGCTGCTGAATTTCTCGTTAATGGAATCGATGAGCCTGAAAGAGAAGACAAAAGAGATGAAGAAACTATGGAATTCCCTGTTAATGGAATCGATGAGCCCAAAAGAGATGAAGAAACTGCGGAATTCCCAGTTAATGGGATCGATGAGCTCAAAAGAGATGAAGAAACTGCGGAATTCCCAGTTAATGGGATCGATGAGCCCGAAGGAGCAGACAGAAACATGGAACTGGACATGCCATCTCTGCAGCTGTCAGATAATGATGCAAATGAAATCGACTCGCCGACAGACAGACCTAAAAAAAATCATAGTTTGGAAGAGAAACTGTCCGCCATCATCGAGAAGGCTTGTTCGTCAGACGTCGAATGCGAAGACCCTCCTGTTACGCAGCCATTAATACTTTCGACTGATGGGAATGTAATATTAGCCAACAACGAACTGCTCCCAATCATGGAAGGTGTCACCGTGTGTGACGAAATCGTCAATGATATGACCACCCAAGAGACCGCAGCGCTGCCTGCAGAGTCGGCTCAAAATTCGGTAGCTCCTCGCAAGACTAAAAGATACATGTACAAGCTGAAATCGAAGAAGCAAGTGCTACGGTACTTCAGCTCCGTGCCAATCGTTTTGAAAAAGCCTTGTATCAACCTGACGCGAATCGATCTTGGAGCAATGTTGAAGGCAAACGGTGGCACATCAGTCCGAGGGAAGCGCACCAAGAGGTCGGCATCTATCAGTTCTGTGGTGAATGGAAAGAGAGGTAGAGGTCGGCCATCGTTGAGTGAGAAAAAGCCTTCGACACCCTCTTCTACCTTGCACCATTCTGTGGACGTTGCTGCCAATTCCAACGATTCCAACTCATCGTATGGTATGCAGACGCGCAAACGCAAGCTCAAATTTGCGCCCGATGGTCGAATTATGGGCGGTGCTAAAAGACAGAGGGACTTCTCGCCGTCGTCATCATCCGCATCGTCAGAAATTGGCGACAATGGCGATGATCCTCCGCCGAAAGAATCTTCGGACGAAGACTGGCAGGCTACGGATGCCGATTTGAAGGAACTGCATTCGGCGGATAAGGAAATACTGACGCCGACGCCACGTAAACCCGCTACAAAATGCGCAACGTCGCATTCGGCAAAATTGGCAACACCGCAATCGACCAAATCCGTAATACCGCAGTCAGTCAGAGTCGCTACGGCGCTTTCAAAAGCCGAACACAATGCTGGAAAGACGTTCGTTCAGAAAAACACAGCTGATAAACATATTGGGTCGCTTTCGAAGGCATTGCAGAATCAAATGAAACCTGTCAATCCAGCTCAGTTACTGTCCACTCTATTAGGTGTTACTATTCGGCCCAGTCAACTCAACATGGTCCGCTTCAAGCCGAAATACCTTAAAAAACACAACCCTTCGTTGCAGAAGACGGTCATTGTGACCGGAGGGAAACCTAATAGTCCTAAAGATGAAGTCAAGACGTCCACACCTTTGAAAATGGCTACACCGAAACCGTTGATGCAGAAAATTTTACCCAAGTCCTCGCTGGCTTCGATTAAAACGGCGTTAAATAAAACTTTAGAAACCCAAACTACCGCTTCGACTCCTTCCGTTTTGTCGATGGCACTGAGAACAGATCCAGTCTCCTCTCCATTCACCGACTCCTATTATGAACCACCTGCCAAAGAGCCTAGTTTCGATGACTTTACCGACTCGAGAACTGTGAGGACAAAAGGTGGTCCAAAAAAGGTTTTGCTGCAGAAAGCAAAACTGGATGAGAAACTCAATCGTTTAGGCGTTTATGATCTCGTACAAGATTTATTCGACCGAAGGCCAAGCTGGAATTTGCACATTATGCCCGATACGAATACGTTTTGTATAGCGCAATTGGGACGCGGTCGAATGGGCATGCCAGTTTTGAGAAAGAGTGTCGAAATTAGCGACGATTTCGCGGCTAAAATTTTCGTTCATCAATTGCATTGCAAGAAGTACGATGGCGTCTATGATACCGAATCTAAACTCAATTCCTTAATCGGAGATATTGATTCATTAGCAGCGTAATTTTGTTTTTGTTTTTTTTTTTCCTTTTTCAATGGTTTGTTTCCTTCTTTCATTCGATAATAATTTCTTTTTCTTTCAACTTTCTTTAGTAGAAAGAGTACCGTGTTATTTTTACGTGTTTTGCGTCGACAGTTTTTGTAATTTATTTTTGTATGTACAGAATGTTAAATATTTTATACCACTTTTGTGAAATTTTAGTTCCCCCATCTTTTTTTTTTCCAACCACTGAAAAAATGATGGTAATTACGGTCAGTCTGGAATTACATGAAAAAATTACGGATTTGGTATTCTACTTTGATGGGTGGTAATATTTGGGCAGAAAAATATTCCAGTCAGTTACGAATTGGTTTCAGTTATTTTGCTGTTCTGATTTCTTATGTTTTTTCATAAAATCGAGTTTTGCGTTTGACCAGAATATCAGAGCATTACTGCGAACGAATGAATGGAGACGTTATATGGGTAAAACAGTGAAAGTAAGTGAAAGTATAGATATTATCGATAACGAGTCATCATTGAAGTTATCGATAGCAAATTTTACCTATCGATAATATCAAATGTGTGAGGAAAATGGAAATAAGACAAAATGAGAAATTAAAAACGTTGCAATATTTGAACATAGTTCAAAAAGAAGTCTTTCTCATTCTCATTTTACATAATAATTCCTCAAAAAAAAAATTATCGATATTATCTATAAGGAGGTCATTTCATGTCAATATTGAAAATTTTGTCCTTGACCCATCACTAGAAGTAGAATGAAGGACTCCGAATCAAATGTCTTAATTCTTAGAAACTTCATTTAAAAAAAAAACGCACAAAACTATGTCTACAGTTTTAAGCTCAAATTATAATTTTCAAGAGCAAATGGGGGAGGGGGTAGCGGGTGATGGAAATGAAAAACCGACCATGCCTTGTAAAGTATAAAATTCTTCATTGCAATAATTCATCGAACAATTTTTCAGCTAATTATAATTTTCTGAATCTATCAAATGAGCTCCACAGTCGAATATTAATTTAGCCATGACAAATGGGGGGGGGGGTATAAAGAGAAAGGGTAAAGGTCTAATATCAGCTTTGAGGCAGGACTAAAACAGAAGTTATGTCTAGTTTCGCCACTTGTATTCACATAACAAAAAAAAACATTGAATCGTCAGCAAATTCCAAAACCTGCTAAGTATGGAAAAAGGATCACCCTATTTTGTTTGAATTTAGTACACCAGGTACTAGAACATTATTGGAGAAGTTATAATCCGTTAAAATTTGATTCCCTCCCTAATCTTCGAGCCTCGTTGTCATTGAGTGGGCGGTAGGCAGGGAGAAGGGTTTTATAATTTATTTGTAGGGGATTGGAAAAGGCAGTGTTTTTCATCCATTAATAAAGTTCTTATAAGCTGTGAAAGAATGAAATGGCTACTTTTTCTAAAGCCTTCATACGCCAAATTCGATTTCAACATCGATAGAATATTCGGCGTTTTTCCCTAGGCAGTGCATCCAAAAAATTTCAATCAGGTAATTAAATTCAATTTAAAAATAAAAAGAATCAATGAATAAAAATCTTATTAGAAATTTGTACCCTATTAAAAATTATTTTCTTAATTTCACTTGAAATTTAAAAAACTTATCGACAAAATAAACCGCTCCTCCAACGCATGCGCAAAGAGAATATTGCCATAACTAGATCGTTAGGTTCGCCAACATCTCTCAGGTCTGAGGCTTACAAAACTCAGTTTTTTCAGTCAGACTTAGACTGGAAAATTACTCATTAATCATTATGTTCCACGTTGAAATTAATATACTCTTGAAAGTTAGCAACTTCTACAAATTATGACATAAGTCATGACAGATTCATGAAATATACCTAAACAATAAACCATACGCTACGCAAGTCCGCGAGAAAGAAACTTGAGCCCAAGAACTCTCCTTCAGTCCTTCAACCAAAATGAAAAATTGTCACCCAGCTCTTTATTTTTCAGCACAAAATTTATTTAATTTTATTTTTAAAAACTTATTCAAAGAAATTGAGAAATTTACGTACACTCACACATTCCTAAATTAATTATTTTGCAGCATTCAACAGCTCCTTATCAACATACTGTTGTATACATTGGTATTACTTCTGTACAAAAATTTCTCACCCTTGGTTTAAAAAGAAATGTTTCAACTGGCAGATAAATTGAAAACACGTCAAGATTTCAATAAGATAAACTCACGATAGAGATTCGTTCTGATTAACTTTAAAAGTTTCAAGAGAAGGTACTTACAGTTCCCCAATTCCGAATGATTCTATTTGTAGAAGAGTCATCTCGATTAATGAGAAATGGAGAGTATAGCATTCACGAATTACACAACGAAATTCTAAAAAAATTTCACCGACAATTTCACTCAAATTCGAAATCAAACCACAGCGTTAATGACATTTTGATTCAGTCTCTGTTTCTCGTGTTGTTGAAGAAATGTAATCTGACTAGGCTGGGGAGGTGAGGTAGGGAGGTGATTGCGAATCAAAGAACTAGGGCAGGGATTAGGCAGTGATGAGGATACTTTCATTACATCCTTTAGGATTAGAAAAATTGATTTTCAAATTTCAGTTTTTTGATGCTGAACGTGAAATATTTTTTTGAGATCAGCTAAATTTGTCTTGGGTAATGTGTGCTTTGACAAGTTGAGTTCACATGAATGAAATTTGTTCACAGAGAGCACGTAGTCCATTGGCCTGTTAGAGGTTCAAGAAGTAATTGCAGGGTTTAATCATTGATTAAAAGAGCTGAAAAACCTGTGGCGGAACTAAGGGGTGGGCCGGTGGATCATGGCCCCCACACCAGAAAAAATTCTGGCCCACCCAAAAATGTTTCAAAATGAATTGAAAACTAGAAAAAATAAGAAATTGGAAAAAAATGAAAAATCAGTTTCAGTATCAATTTTTTGGTGCTAAAATTTTCAAATGATTTTTCTTTGCCCCCCTGGCCCACCCTAAAAAAAACTGGTTCTGCCACAGAGAAAAACTTAAAAAAACTCATGCATATTAAAATCTTCATGATTCATGGAAAGGAAATTTGGAAACAATTGGTGAATAATGTGAAATTCAAATAAACGTCATCAAAATTTCAAGGACTAAAAATTTAGAACCTTGATGAAGAAGCAAAAAAGAATGCGTTTTTTAAGAATCCAGCAAACCCAAAATAAATAAATATTAGGGCCGTTATTACAAACGTTGGTTACTAATTCAACAGAGTCATTATAACAGAAAATCCAAGTTCTGATATATTGGTCTGTGAAATCAGTAAACATAGTTTGTAATACTGGCTCTTAGGATACTATTTTGAAGCAGAAAAAAAATAACTTAGGTTGGTACTTTTATGTATTAAATATTGTGGTAAATTAATAGTCATTGACCTTCAGGATTTGTATAACAAACATTGATTACTATGGTTTAACTGAGCATTAAACATAAGAGGAATGTTGATCAATGCTCAATAAATTAGTACCCAAGTGTCTGTAATACTGATCCTTGAGTTAGTTGAAAATTCATCATTACATTGAAATGTAATAGGTAATAATTAGTATTTTATGAATAGTAGGGTGTCCATTCCATAATAGCAAAAGATCCGGAAAAAGGTGATTTAAAAACGAATCCGAATCTTTTGTCTGAAAAATTATTCGAATCCAAAAGAGTTCGCTAGTGTTAAGAATTTCACATTCACAATTTATTTGGGAATTTAAGTAGGTAGATTGGTATTAGGTTTGGTAGGTATGCGTAAATAATTGATAATTTCAGTTCCTTCTTCCTGCGTTCTGTTTTACACATTGATCATAATCATAGGTGATTTTAAATGATAGATTAATGAAGCAAGTGGGCATAGAGTGATTTATTTAAGTTCTGCTGGCATATCTGTATTCTCTAGAACAGCTATAATATTTTTCGCAGTCAGTTCAGCCATATTCGAACGAGTTGAGAAAGTGGCGCTAACAACGTGTTGATTACCTAATAACTAAAAAATAACCTCAAATTTCAGTTCGCATTGTTACATTAAATATGTTAACATCTTATGATATGAGGAAGATGAATCATAACTTCTTAATTATAGTTTTTTTTTAAATGATAGTTTGCTCTTCACAAATCACTCCAGAGTAAAAATTCCATGACAAAACGTGACACGTATTTGAGTATTTACGTGCAACGCGCAGCTCGTGTCGCGCATCTTACGTTCCTTTTGTCGATAGACGATTTTAATTTTTGGGCAACATTTTCGAATTTAATACCGAGAAAATAAAGATGATATAGAACATTAGTCACCTACAGAATCGCAGACAACAGATTGAGCTTGAATAATGAAAATAATACGTTGCAATAATTTTCAACACAATTTGCTGGTCGTCATAATTATAGTGGCTACGAAAACCAAAGTAACTTGAATAAAAATACACAATGAAATGAAAATTTATCTTTCATCAGTTTTACAACTAATCAACCGATTCTTAAAGTATCGTATTATTCATTTTGTTTTTAACCTCACGAAATATAAGAATTATTTACATATTATGACGAATTTTTCAAGAATATAGAGATACCTAACAATAGCTACACTATGTTCTAAATTTAGTATTAATTTTATGAAATATGAACAGCAGTGTGTCCATTCCATAACAACAAAAGATCCGTAAAAATGTGATTCAAAAACGAACTCGAATTGTCTGAAAAAAAAAAGTGACGCTATTTCAAATCCGAATACTTTGTCTGAAAACAAGATCTTGATCTGAAAAATGATTCAAATACAAAAAGTTTGCTAATGTTGAGAACTTCACTATCAGTGAATCATTTTATTGGGGAATTTGGGGAATTTAAGAAGGTAGGTAAGTAATAGGTAGTTAACTAAGTATGCATAAATAATATATAATTTCAGTACCTACGTTCTTTTGAGATTAAATAATAAACTGTTAATAAAGTTGGTCAGGAGTTGGTCATTAATTTAATGAAATTTTGGATATTGAATATTTCTATTACTGTAGGTTTAGGTTTAAATACATATACGAAATATGAGTTCTTGTTGTACATAATTTGAGTTTTACATATTAATCATAATAATATTATAATTTATAGGTTAATTTTACACGACAGATTAATAAAGCAGGCATGGGCATAGGGTTATTTATTTAAGTTCTGCTGGCATATCTGTATTCTCTAGAACGGCTATAATATTTTTCGCAGTCAGTTCAGCCATATTTGAACGAGTCGAGAAAGTGGCACTAGCAATGTGCGGAGTAATAACTAAAAACAAAAAAACAAAAAACAATTTTCATTTTATTCAGTTAAATGAGTGCAGAAATATTGGAACATTTATTTGAGATCTACGATATTAAAAATGTTAGAATATGGATTTTTTAAAGAATGAAAAAAAAAAGAAGAAAACTCAAGATAGTAAGGAAAAGTAATTAAAGTTAACACCAGAAAAGGTATTCTCCCCGGATGCTCTTGAGAAATGGCAGTAAGCAGGCCGGTAGCTAGAGCAAAATCTCCGGAGGGGGGTGTCAATCAAATACCTAGGGGGCAAAATGGACCCCTCTCCTCGAAGTGCCGGAGGGAAGAAATTTTCCTTGGGGAAGTGGGGTAAATGACTTTCATTGGAGGCATAGCCCCTCCCAGCCCCCTAGCTACTGACCTAACTGTAATAACGAGTAGTTGTTGCTTTTTTTATTTTATTTATTTATTTATTTTTTTTGGTCTCAACAATTTGGCAAATAGCTAATAGAAATTTCTCATTACATTTTGATAAAATCTTACCGACATTATCCATTTTTAATAGGGGATGATCTGGGTTCAAAGGCTCAGGTACAGTTACATCTAATCCAGCACCAGCAATTTTTTTATTTTGAAGTGCTTCAGTTAAGGCATCTTGGTCAATTAAAGCTATTACGATAAAATGAAAGTTATTTTCAATTTTTATGCAGTCAATAGAAATAAAAAATTCTATTCAATACTTTACTTCCTCGAGCTGCATTTATTAATATTGCATTTGGTTTCATCATATTCAGTCTTTCTTTATTAATGATTCCAATAGTTTCTTTCGTCTGAGATAGAGTAATTATAACAAAATCACTTTCTCTTAAAACGTCATCAATAGATTTTAATTCTCCTCCAATTGCGTCAGCTACAGTAAAAGTGAAAATAGGTAGTTTCATTTTTATTTTATAAGTAAAATAATTAAGTTGACAAATGAGTACCACGAACCTTCTGAAACACGGTTAATATTAGCATACAAAAACCTTTTTATATTGAAAGGTTTCAATTTTTTGGCTATTGACAACCCTATACGACCGCATCCTAAAATTCCGACTGATGATCCGTCTAAGCTTGGCCCACATAGAAACATTGGAGTCCAAGATTCTGGTTTCCATTCATTGCTTGAATTAAAAAATCTTAATTAAGCCAACTAATCGAAAATTGTAATACTGAGGGGTAAAATGAAATAATACTTGTGAATAATTTTGTAAGATTCGTTGAAACGTCTGGATGTAGCAAGAAGTAGGGCAACAGCAAACTCAGCTACAGCTTCTGTTAAAACCCCCGGAGTGTACCCAATGCGAACTCCGCTTTCTCTTAGCTCTGCTACATTCAAGTGGTCAGTTCCTACTGAAAATGTGCTAACTACCTTCAAACTGCCACCTTTGGAGAAAAAAAAACTTACAGGAAATTGAACTATCAAACTTAAATCCTTATAAAATAATTACCTGATGCTTCAACAATTGCTTTATCAATAGGACTGGTGAAAGGAAGGCACACTAAACCAAACGCTCCTTTGATGTTCTTCTTAAGGGCATCTATGGAAATAGGCTTCTCTTCAGGCCAGCATTTAACAGTAAACCTATATTATCGATATTTTTACCAAACCGAAAATGCATTCAATAAATTAATTCAAAGCATTATTTACTTTTCTTGAAGCAGTTCGTTCAAATTGCATGGAAAATCTTTGCGCGTCATAAATACAATTGGCTTAGACATTTTTGGATCTTAATAGAGTGGGTCTGTAATATGGCACTAATTCACGAAACAATGGAACAAAATTAAACTTGAATAGCCAGAATAGCCAGCAGAAACATTAAAATGACTAAGAAATGATAGAATTATATGCTTTAAACTTGGTAGTTGTACATTGGTCACATACAGAATGCAGATTGAGCGTGAATGATGGAAATAATACTTTGCAACAGTTTTCAATACAATTTACAAGTCGTCATGTTATAGTGGCTACGAAAACCAAAGTAAATAAAAATATAAAATGAAAATAAAAATTTATCAGTTTTCCAACTAATCAACCGATCATAAAATTGTATTTTTCATTTCTGTTTTAACTTCATGAAATAGTGCTAGAATAGGTATTATACTTTATATTGACAATTTTTTAAGAATAAAGATAAACAAGCTTATCTTTAAAATTGTCGAGATAAATAATTGGAAAAAAATAGCTTTAATTAGGATTAAAGACCGGTTGTTAAATTAGGTATTTCTTCATAAATATGATTACAGTCGAGTAGAAAAAATAATTTGCACATGGTGAGCATACGTCATGTTGACATACAAAACTACTCTTGGTATTTGTTTACACAATTTAAGTTTTGGATAAAATAACGATGTTTTACTTGAGTGGAAAAAATATGTCTAAATTCTATTATCATTTATTCTATAATGGTTGGAATATTTTTATTTATTTACCAGTGAATATTTCTGGCAGCAAGAGATTACCCACGTCTTTTCAAAATTTACATGTTCTACCGTATCTTTAAAAAAAAATCTTTAATGAAGCTTATTTCACATATCTAGGCAGATATGTTGAAAAATATGAATCATAATGGCCGTGTGTAACTTGGGTATATGACTGGATCACACCAATAATTGTTTCAGAGAAATAGGCACGCTGGTCTTTGAATAATTGTTTCGTTTTCCCATCAGTAATCGAAGGCGGCGGCTGCGGGGGGAGAGGGGATTTAAAAATACCAACGAAACCAAATCGAACAAGTTTTTTGTTTTTTAAATCAGCAATAGATACAAATACATATATTGGCTAATTGCCTATAGTCACTTTTAGTCCACTTTGAAGGATTTCAGTTATACTTCGCTGAGAATGCTTCGATAAATTATTTTTTCATGTAATCGATTTGCTCGACCATGGGCTTGGATATACAAGTATGTGTTCCTAATAAAGATGATTTGAGTAACACTAACACCCATCGATGAATGCGTTGATTTTAGATCATAAATCTGGGCTCAAGAACCAGTATCAACCCTTGCATCAACCATACAATATGTCCTCCATTCTCCAGAACAATTCAAAATAGCAATCGTAGCATTGTTCCTCAATATTACTAAATCGTATTGTGAGAATTTTGAATAGTAAGTTGGGTAATCAAGGTTAAGGAGGCGAAGCTCTTTATTCATCCGAGAAATTTTCTCTACGGTGCTAGTTTGTGTACAAGAGCCCATGAAAGACTTTATCCAATTCTAAAATATAAACGTATGCGTACATGTAGCTTATTTTCAGATCGTCACATTTATAGTGCTATAAAAACCAAGATAATAATGTACTGAATGAAATTGAAGAAAGGATCATTCGGACAATCTCAATTTTTCAGCTTTTTAAAAACTAAAATAAATACCAAAATCATTAAATTTCAAATTTTATTCATATTTTATAGTAATAAATAAATTCATCTGTGAAGAAAACTTGAAAAAACAAAACAGATTTAATTTAAATAAAATTTTAAAGACATGTAGCTAAACAAAGGCACTACATTGAAACGACGATCACAGCCAATTTGAAAGGATTTCATTTTGTATGTGGTGCTTCATATGGGAAAAAAAACAACACATTGACATAACTTGAAGTTTGAACAAAAAACCGTTATAACGTTCGACAAAATTTCGATTTGATAGAATAATTTGAAGCATGAACAAACAAACGCAGATGAAAATTTTCTCTCTCATCACATAATAACAATAATATAATCACCTATACTTAAATGGAATGAATAAATATTTTAAAAAATTTTGAATTTCAAATACTTATTCATTATTCGTTCATTTTATTTCAGCTGGCATTTCTTTTCCCTCATACACAGCGATAATATTTCTGGCTGCAAGATCACCCATGGCATTTCGAGATACAAACGTAGAACTACCGATATGAGGACTTATAACTGAAAGACAAATAATACACACATAAGTCTTCATTGCTTAATTAACAATTTCTATTTGTTTTATTTCGAATAAAAACTCAAAGATTCTTACCAACATTATCCATTGTCGTTAGTGGATCATTAGGCTCAATAGGCTCAGGATCAGTTACATCGAGTCCTGCTCCACCAATTTTTTTGTTCAACAGGGCTTCGGTTAGAGCACGTTGGTCTATTAAACCTAAAAATATACGTTATTATTAGAGATAACGAATAAGTAATTTAAGCTAGCTGGTTATTCGAATCATTTATGATGGATTACCTACTCTCTGGTTGATAGGCAGTAGGGACTGAAACAAATTTTTTTCTTGAACCAATTCTGGTGATTATTTTCAAAAATTTATAATCTCAAAATCACGATAGAAGATTTATGATATCGTTTTTTAGTTACAAAAATCAGAGCTATTGTAGTAAGCAGAGAAAAATAATGGACGAAAATGTGAAAAGTTGAAGTTAAGAAATATCTTCAATTTTTATTTATTATTGAATTGAAATTAAAAATATTAAAGGACATATGAAATTTTTTTTAGAAAGAAGATAAACTACTGTCTCGTGCGGCTTGAAAATAATTTTTCAGGAGAAAAATAATAGTCTCGGGAAAAAATTTCTGTTCGAAAGCCTTTTTCTGAAAAATAGAGAAAATTTTAAAAAATCAGAATAATTTATTTTTCTACAAGAAAATTAAATTTCTTCCAGAATTATTTTTCGTCATAAAAATGGTTTTTACCTCTTTCTCACATTTTCATTGATCATTTTTCTCTGTTTGCTTCGGTTGCTCTAATTTTTAAAACTCAAAAAATATTATCATTATTTTGCTAAATAATGGCGCAAATTGGAAGTTTCTATCATAGCCATGATTTTATTAATTTTTAAAAGTAATTACTTGAGAAAGTTTGACGAAAAAATGATTCAACCATGTCAGAGCTCCTATCAACCGGAAAGTATGTAAAGTGTTCTCATTAAATATAACTCGTGCTGCTCCATCTGCAGTTATTTGGTGGTAAACTCGAGAAAGAACACTTTTTATACTTCAGAGGCAAAATAATTTTGTTAAATGTTTTTTAAACAAAAAGCATCTACGTCGACATGCTTTTCATCTACTTACCTCCGCGTCCTATATTAACAATGATTGCATTCGGCTTCATGGAATTAATTCTCTCTTTATTAATGATATGTCGCGTTTCAGCATTTAAAGCTACTGTAAGAACGATAAAGTCACTCTCTTTTACAATCTCATCGACCGATTTCAACTCGCCTCCTAACGCTGCACCTGGAAAAGAATGAAAAATAAATTTCGAGCGTAAGCTTGCGAGATGAATAGAATTAAATTATCACAATTTATCACATAAAATGGTCGGAACACGATTTCGTACCTTCTGGTTTTTCTGAGCGACTGTAGTATAGCAGTCGTTTAATATTGAAGGGAACCAACTTCTTGGCAACAGATAACCCAATGCGACCCAATCCGATAACTCCAACTGTGGCTCCTTCCAAACCTTGACCAGCGAGATAAAAAGGGTGCCAGGAATCAGCTGTCCATTGATTACTGTAATAGAATGTACGTACCTGCTGTTTCTTTAAATCGTTCTTTTCATAGACAAAAAACAACAAAACAAATTTGAATAATCTCACTTGCGCACTATAGTGTAGCATTCATTTAAACGTCTAGCGGTAGCCAATAATAAAGTCACAGCCGTTTCTGCAGTGGCTTCTGTCAGCACTCCTGGAGTATATCCCATTCTTATGCCTCTTTTTCGTAATTCATCAACTTGTAAATGATCGTATCCAACACTAAAGCAGCTAACAACTTTTAACGATTCTCCTGTTCGAAATACATTGAATATATTATAATACATATTAATATTTTTTTGCTTCGTTCAAATTTTAGAAGAGGATAATGAAAATTAAATACCAGCTACATCAGCTACTTCACCGTCAACGTGAACATGATGAGAACACATAATAGCAAATGCACCTTTTACACATTCCAAAAAAGTTTCTCGAGGTATATTTTTCTCTCCTTGCCAACATTTTAATGTAAAACTGAAATAAGAAATAAATAAATAGGTAGTATGAAAATGTACCTTTTTTTGCTATTCAAAATGATCTCAGACGATTAAGCGGGCTCATCAAAAAATGATGGAGAGGGATGAAGAAGTTTGATGAAAGAAAAAAATCATCGATAAATTAGCACCTCCTCTCATCCTCCCCTTCATCCAGAGATGTCAAGAAAAATCTGTTCGTGATCAAATCTTGACAAATAAACATTAAAAAAACAAAAACTTACTATTTTCCCAATAACTGAATGGCAGGTTGAGGAAAATCGTTTCGAGTAATAAATACAACGGGTTTCGTCATTTTTCCTGAAATAAAAAATTAAACTTAAGTATTTCTCGTAGATATGCATAGTAGGTCTACCTATGTTGAAACAAACATGATTAAATCTGGACCACAGAACCAGAAGGAGTAAAAAGTTAACATTATATTCCTGATATTCCTGAAATATACAACCCATAATTGAGATAAAATATCAAGATATTCTGAAAGTGATTAACTGTTGAAAATTTGATAATCGATCTTTCTTATTGAAATGGTCTATTAGGATACTTCGAGTTTTGCTCATTTTGATAAGTTTCTGTCATATTTGCATAAATAAAAAATTATTATGATAAGGAAAAATTCTTATTCATAATTATTCGGTGGAATAAATAATTGGTACACCTATTAATACCTATTAATACCAGATAAGTAATCTATAATCTGTAATTCTCGGGAAATAAAATTTCATCAAAAAAAGGGATTACCAAATGAACTATAAAATGAACTTCTGGTCAAGATTTTCCACGAACTGAATGAACTGAATAACGTGTAAGTAGGTGAAGCTTGAAAATACCGATTAGCTTCAAAGGTTTTCAAAAACCTATGAAAAATTAACATCATTAAATTGAGTATTATACGTTCACCTTCTAATTTTATGATTGTAACTGCGACAATACGAAATATACAATGGCAAAGGTGAAAAAACACTAAAATATGTCAAGCAGCAGAAATTAAAAAGAAATTTCGGGTAACCAGCTCAACAAGAGAGAACAATTTTCAAACTAACACCCTGAATGAGAAACACAATAGATTTTTATAAATCGATTATTGAAGACTTGAATTTTCAATAATAAAATTACTATTACATAATTAATCAAATTAATGAACTCACTTTTCAATAAAATTAACACTTAACAGGTTCGATTCGGCATAAAACGCAGATTTGGCATCCGCATGATAAGATTTATCAGTGTTACCAATGGAAAAATTTCTAGTATATTTTTTGACGTACCAAGTTCAAACTAAAGTTATACGTTCGCGATATTCAGGCGATATTGATAGTGATTTTCTTTTTTTCTTTTTTTTTTCTTTTTTTTTTAATGCCCCTGTACCTATTTTATAATTTATACGTTAATTTTTTTCCCCTATTTTTAATTTATACTTAATTTTTCAAGACAATGAATATTAGTTTGGAATACTGAGTTCATAGGATGAAAGCCAAAGCCGAAAGGTTAGTACAAAACTCATAAGTACGAGATGAACAACATCGAAAATAACCAATATATCCTCATTCTCTATATCACAAAATTTGGACTCGGATCACAATTCACATCACTCTGATCTGATCTGACTCTGATGCTCATCGTCAGACGGTCAAGCCCAAATACCAAATTAAATTTTTACTTTATCTAGTGGAAGGCCAGTTCTACGTACCTATTAATGGAAAAATATAGAAAAATATAGAAAAATAGGTACCTACCTATAAAAAACCTGATAGAAATTTTCAGTTTCACTCTTTACCCTATCCGGCTATCCCTTATCGACTAATCAGAAGTTTCAACAGTTTGTCAAATACGAGTACTTTCAACCGCTCACTGTATAAAGCGTAGGCAGTGCTAACTGAATCGTTCGAACTTCGTTTTTTTTCAAACGTACCGCCAAGGTTCTTCCGTTATAGTGGTTACGGATCGACGTAATATCGGCCCAAAGAACAAAATAATATATAGCAATAGTGTCTGCGTCTATTATATGAATAGCATGTATAACAAGGGTAAAAAGCCGATGAAAAGAACTTCGGAACTTCTTTCTTTTTTACCCCATTTCTGGCAACACTGAATTTTATTACGCTACCGGAGAATTCTATTTCTATTATCGGAGATATCACTTCTACTTTTTTATTTGTGTGCAAAAAGGTGGTTGATCTCAAAAACCTGTTTACCAAGTGATTCAATTAATTAAAGTTGCTCCAATTTTTTCGAATAACTTCTATTAACGTTGAAGAGTTCTACGTTTCGCTTGAAAATCATACTCCTCTTTAATCCTCTTCGAATGGTGAGAAAAATCATGCGATGGTATCCGACATGAAAAGTATAAAAATCCTGCATTTGTTCGTCTTAATTGGTAATGAACCTTGTATTTTCTCATAATTTCAATTCTTATATTTTCTACGAATTACACGAATAAATATAATCTTGCTTACATTTTCAGTTCTGACTGTGGAATATTCAGAATCGAATAATTTGAAGAAATCTTACAAGCCAGATCGAGTTCCACCTAATATTTGGAAAGCAAGCAATTTTATATCTGAATTTCATGTACGTATTGTTAAATTGCTTCTCTTAGCGTATTGGTCGCGTATAATTTTTATTAATTTTTCTCTAGCAACGGAAATTCGTCGAAGATGTATTCCATAAAATAAGCCAACCATACTTAACAAGTGTTACTGATGAGGATCTTCCAGATATCAACGTTGTAAACACTCTTGCATCTGTGATATCGAGTGACTTTATCGAAAAGCATCGATTCAATAAGTTAAAAAATGAAACTGTTCAAAATCGTACCGAGGTGGAATCAGATATTGATGATGGATCACGTAAATATCTGGCTAATTGTGAAAAATATGAATATGTTGGATCTCCAACCGTCGAAGTAAATACATCATTATTTTACGCTTATTTCTTTCTTATAACTTCTTCTTATAATCTCATGAATTCATGTTTACAGATAGTTAATCTAACCAGATTTGATGAAGTGTTATCGATAAAACCTAATATTACCAATCGAACCATCCCAGCATCTTGTGTTTTAGCTTTATTTTATGCGCACACTTGTCCATTCAGTGCTATGGTAGCTCCCCATTTCAATGCTCTAGCTCGTACCTTTCCTTCAATTAAAATGATCGCTATTAATACAAAAAAATACCAGATGTAAGTAACATGTATGAGTTATTTTACGAGTAATATCCGTGTTTAACTAATTCATGTTTTTATTGCAGAATAAATTCACAATTTGGTATCGTTGGTGTACCTTCGTTAATGTTATTTCACAATGGTAGACCTGTGTTGAAATTTAATCGGCAATTTTATACGTTGGCTCAATTTTCAAAATTTATCACTCATTATACTGGTGAATTTTTACTCTGATTTATTGTTTCAATATTTTTTCTGTAATTAAGATTTAATTATTTCTCTCTCGATTTTGTAGGTATCGAAGCTGATCCTAAGATGTTCGTTGCCTCTACTGACTTTGGTGGTCCTCTATCGGGAATACCTAAACAAGAAACTGATTATAATTTACCATTATCGTGGGCTGTAATTGCGTTGTGGCTATTGAATATCATAATCAACTCTGGGTAACTTCTATTTGTTCTTAATTTGTTGAATTATGGACCCGAGAAGGATGTGTGTCCAAAGTCGTGATAACTGATAATGATATAGGCGATATTGACTACTGTACTCTCATCGTATGAACTCGGTGTTGCAAAATAACAATTCATTATCCATCAAAAGGAAAATCATAAGTACCCTTAATAAAGGAAATGAGTGTATTTGAAAACATCAACTTCAAATATTTCAAAAACTGAAAATTTGGATTTGGATCCTTCTCGTTCTCAAGTCCAGAATTTTTCAAGGCCATCCTTATGAAATTTTCACATGGTACCTAAATATATTATCTCCTTTTTTTTAATTTTCAAACATTTATAAAGTACATTCTGAGTTGATTAGGCGTGCGATTTTTATGATTTTGCGTATTAAATAAGAGCCATCCAAAAATGACGTCACACTAGATTTCATCTCGTGGAACCTAAAATTGTCGTCACTAGGGCTCGAAAAAATGCACGAGTTTTGAAGGCCAAATATGCAATTTTTTATAATTTTTTCTTTTGTTAAAAATGCTGGAAAAATGCATATTTTTAAGGTGAAACACATTTTGCAGGTATTTTCGAGCTCAATTTCACATACCTTTCATTTTTCTAGTGATTTTAGAAATTGTAATAATTATAAAAAAAGAAATCAAATGGTATCGGTGTTAGCATCTTGGTGAAATATTTTCTCTAATATTTTCGAGTTGAAAAAAATGAAAAAAATGAGAAAACAAAAAAACTTTTGCTAAAAATTGGCCAAATGAGAAGCATATGCAAATTTTTAAGAAAGTATCTTTAAAAAATGGACAAATAATGCAAAAAAACCCATTCCCGCTCAAAATAATATGCAAGTAAAATAAGCACTAGAAAAAATGCATTTGCGTATTTTTCCAAGCCCTTATTAGTTCTCGTGTGAAGTAGGCACATTGAAGTTTTCATTTTTTCAAGTATGAAGAGTCCAGAATGGTTTTTCAATATCTTTGCCTTTCGATCCTAACCTTTGGCATATTCTCACAAAAGTTGAAGTACATATTTAAATTTAAATCTATTTTCGAGATTCGGTATATTTTATACGAGAGACTGATAATTTCCTACCAGTTCGAATTTAAACAAACCTCATTTTCAACTGATAAGATTGTTCTATGGGTACAAAAATCATAAAAATAATCGTGAAATATTTTTTAATTTGTTATTGTCATACCTTGACCGAGAATGCTATATTTTCGTGTTTTAGTTGCAGTATCTGTTTTTATATTTTCATGCTTAAATTTTACCTCTCGCCTGTTCGTTTTTCTAATGGTTGAAAAACTTTTTTCTCTTAGGTGGTTCCATACGATTAGATTTTCCTTGTTTAGAAGAACGGGATTTCATAATCCGTAATCTGCATTTAGGCGTTGCGGGCAAAACTTCTAGTCAATCAAAAAAGTTGACGTTGAATTATTTAGTTTTTTGCTTTTTCCTGTGTTTTCTCATTTGTTTTTAAAGTTCCTAACATTGTAAAATGAATTAATTATGTAAATATTGTACATATGAGAAAAAAATTGTTATTGTTCTTTGGTGGAGCTGTTATGATATATTATATATAATTATATAGAGAATATTTTAATTTGAAAATTATTTAGGTGGATTCGTATAATGTGATAATTTTGGATTTAAAACTATTTAAAAGTTTGTACGTTACGTTATTTCATTAAAAAAAAAAATCAAAAGAATTGTTATTATTTAATTTCGAGGAAAAAAAAGAAAAAAAAATCGTCGAATGACATAAAATGAGTACGTGCCATTATAGCTGGAGTTGTGTGGGATTGAACTCGAATGCGCACCCAATTTAAAAATAACTGTGCACCTCTTCTTTCGTCTCAATCGTCTATGGAGCATAATTTTCAAATTTATCAGATTACTACTAGCTTGTATTCACTTGTTCGTAATTTCGTAATAATAAGTATGGCGGATAAATGTGGTTTATGTGGTTCTGAAGCTACGAAAAAGTGCAGTGCCTGTAAGCAAGAAAGTTACTGCAGTAAAGAACATCAGCAAGAACACTGGAAAATCCATAAATCCGCTTGTAGGCCATTTTTAGTAAGTGTTTCTCTGGTATTTACGAGCTTATCAATTTTGGTATTTTTTCTGACATAAAAATGTTTTCGAATTTTGAAAAAAAATGAATAAAATTTGATTTGTAGAAGTGTGTATGGTAATTGAATAATAGAAGAACGTGTGCAATTATGACGTCATAGTCTTCAAGGGGAAAAAAAAGTATTTTGAATGTTTGGGAATTAGGTGTAGATGTAGATTTTTGTTTTCGAATTTTAAAATAATTCAACTTTTACAGTACATTCACCAGTCAAAAGAGGTTTTCTTTTTCAGATACGAAGAAATGATACCAAGGGAAGATATTTAATTGCATCTCGTGACATAAAGAACAACGAAATATTATTCAAAGAAGAGCCTATAATTATTGGACCCAAAACAGTGTCACCAGACCCTGTGTGCCTTGGTTGTTTCAAACCTATAATTTCTCTTTCAAGTTCTCCAAAATGCCCTAAATGTAAGTGGCCTGTATGCAATATTCAATGCTCTGGACTGCAAACTCAACCGCATAGTTTAGAATGTGTAGTGCTTGCTGCTGAAAATAGAAAAGATCGCAAAAAATACAAGTCAGTTGAGAAAAATATATGAGAAAATGTCTTTCCTAAGCCAATCGAATCGATCATATAATTATTTTATGCGTAGATATGAATTAATTACTCCATTAAGATGCATACTGCAAAAAAAGTTTAATCCCACAAAATGGGAAATAATTTCTCAAATGGAAGATCACGTGGATACAAGAACTTCAAACACTGACATCTACAGGTAGGTCTTCTTGGTTTAAATTTTTTTGTAATTTAAAACATTTCTTCTTGTTCAATTTTTGTTATGACTTACATATTTAATTGTTAGATAATTACTTTACAATTTTTTTCGTTTTTGATGCTTTTGTCTCCAACGATTATCATGTAAAATTAGTATAAGTCAAAATGATATACAGGGTGTCCCGGTTTAAGTTAACCACTGCACTAGTGAATAGAGCTCACTGAAAGAAACCAAAATTACCATCCACTTTTTTTTAACCCTTAAATGGCGTACTGACCCTCTGGAGTCAGTTCTAGGGTTTCTATTGATGAAACTTTTTGCTCAGGCTTGCAGTTAGGAGGCTATTTGGTGTTTGAGTTTCTATTTGGCCAAGTTAAGCTCACCCTTCGAAGTATGGTAAATTGGTGGAGGAGAAGGAAAGGTGGAAGAAGCAGCCCCTGGTGAGCCTTAAGTGAACCGTGCCTTTCAAGATATCCTGGCAAAGGGCCTAAGGTTAAAATTGAAGGGCTACAATTTCATCAAGTTTGGAAAATTCGTTATTTCAAGAAGCCTTATTTTGTTAATTATACTTTTACTCGTAATTACTTTTGTAAACGTTACATGTTGGTAAAACTTGTTGAGATAAAACAACTCTTCTTACAAAGTTTTGCCTAAAATTGAAACCGAAAGGACTATACAGTACAAATGCTAAGTATGTTTTTTTAGACAATAAAGCAATACCTCAAAGTGGGATACTTCGTGTAAGTAGTTAATGTTTTCTAATCAGTGTGCTCTATTATAATTATAGAGATGATCAAGAATTGTATTCACTTCTAAAAAAACAGATATTGGATAATTTGAGCGAATACAGCGATGTGACTGAAAATTTATTCCATCGAATTTGTGGAATTTTGGATGTTAATGGAATAGATGTACCAACAGGATCTACTGAATTATTTGCACTGTATCAAACTTTTGGACTTATTGAACATAGCTGTTTGCCAAATATAAAAATAAGCTTCAACAATCTCCAAATAAGTGTGAAATCAGCAAAACATATTCCCAAGTAAGAAAGAGAAATTGGTTATGGTGAAACATTGCAATGTATGCACAAAATGTTCAGATTTTATTATGTTTTAGGGATGAAAATTTGAGAACCATGTATACTAATGTGCTGTGGGGCACTCATATGAGGCAAGAACACTTGTTGAGTACCAAGTATTTCACTTGCGTTTGTCCTAGATGTAAAGATCCAACCGAATTGGGAACCTATTTTAGTGCTATTCGTTGTTTGCAGGTATGGGCCAAGCAGGCTAACATTAATTTCTTGCTCAAATATTAATAGATAAATGGATTTTATTTCAATACGTCTGCATGGGTACATTTTTTTATGACACAGAATACTATAGGATAAAAGTTACTCAATGGGTGTTACATTTTGATATCATTCCAGAATGTGACATCAGTTTTTAGCACCGCAACTGAGGACGGGCTGAGGACGCTGATCCCCACTTTTAGCCAATAAATTTCATTGAAAAAGATTAAATAAAAAATTTTTTCTCACTTCACGAGGATTTTTTGTAAAATTTCTGTCTTTTAGGGGTACATTTAGGACTCAGTCCCTTCCTCAGCAAATTTCTGACTGCGTCACTGGCAAGAATTGTTGACATGAATAACTAATTTTTCCTGTGTCAGAAGTACTAGAATCTTCTTGCATCTTGAAATTACCAACTAAATAGGACACTTTTTTTAGGATACCTGTAATGGTTATTTATTACCAGTAAATCCAGTAGCAATGGACGATCATTGGAAATGCTCAAAGTGTCCTATAGCCATGCCATCAAATGATGTAAATGAGATTGTATCAGCATTTTCATTTGAAGTTGAACATATTTTAGAGGTAAGTTCGGTCACTATTCTTTTTTTGTTCAAGTCGATTTTTCATTGAAGTTTAAGCAAGAAATTGCAATTCCTATCTCAAATTGAAATTTTTTTAAACATTGATTTTTTATTTTTTCTAGACTTCATAAAATCTTTCCAGTTTGTTATTTTGATTTTATTTTATAGACTTTTCATATAGGTAAACCTATAATACAGCCTTTTTTTGTCACCTTTATTATGTTACATTATTCTGATTTACTAGCAAAGTAATCCGGATGTGCAACAAGTTGAAGCATTACTGATGAAACTTCTATCAGTTTTACATCCTCATCATTACACCTGCTTTTCTCTAAAACATTCTTTAATCCAGTTATATGGACGACGAGATGGCTATCAGTATTCGGATTTATCTACTGATTTATTGAATAGAAAAATAGGTAACGTATAAATATTTCTAAAATTTAGATATGTCACTTACCTACCTACTCAATTTTCAAAATTCAATATTATTCATCACAAAAATTAAATAAAAAATTGTAATCCAACGCGAGACTTCTGTAGATAGGTAGCTAAATTTTTCAGAAAAATTTGGCTGGTTTAATCTGAAACAACTCGGTTTTTTGTTAGCTTTCAGTAAAAAAAATTTCTTGTTTTATTTTTAAAAATCTTACATTTCAAATTTTTATTTTGCATTTTACTTATTTTCAGAATATTGTCGAGAACTTATGTCAATCCTTAGAATTTTAGACGAAACGAGCTCACGTGCTTCCTTTTATATGGCAGTAATTAAGTACGAACTTTCATCTGCAATTTTAGAAACCATGCGACGAACGTTTATGGAAACACTGAATTTGTCGTTGATTTGTGAAAATGGAAAAGAGTCTAAAAATTTATTAATTGAAACGGTTGCTTTATTGAAAGAAGATAAAAATTCTGATATGAGCCTTCGACTTATTTCCTCGTGCAAAAATTTATTCAAGGAAATCGATGATTTGATGAAAGGACAATTTTTCACAGATTATTAATTTTTCTCATCCTTAAGTACAATGTTTCACCGACTATTGATTTTCTTTTTCAATATTCCAAGTAGAAAAAAATCAAAATTTTAAACACGAATAATAGATCCAGTCAATTTAAATTGTATTTTTTTATATCGGAGCTTCAATCAGTATGCATTACATTGTCTAAAAAATCTGATCTATGCTAATTCAAGTCGAATAAATTATAGAGGCAAAAAAAAAAATTCGGAAAAAATTTTCTCAAAGAAAAAAGTTAGGCATCAATGGCCATTGGCAAGAATACAATCTTATAAAATTTGTATGACTCCCAATATGAATAATAATGTTGTAAGTTTTCATTTTGGCAAGATAAAGATTTTTCAACTCATAAAAATGTCTTTTCCTTAAAAAAAAAAAAACATTAGCTAGATCAGATTTCAAGTTTAATAGCCACATTGTATTTCCTTTTTCGTTCACGTTTCTCTAATAAACATATCAGATCCTTCATTTTTATTCAAGAAGCGTAGGTAAGTCTGGTTTAAAGAAATTTTTTTTTTATCGGCATAGGTATTATTTTTGTGGCGAAGTTACATTGTTGCGAATTTGTCGAATACAATTTTAAATTAATTTTGATTAACAATTTTTTTTATGATTGTGCTTTTAAATATCGTTAAAATTTTTTAAATAGACGAGACATTTTTATGAGAAAAAAAAAATAAAAATAAATTAGAAACATTGTTGAGTATGACGATTGTTATTACAAATGCGTTGATTAAATAAATAAAAAACTATTTTTTTAAAAATCATAAATATTTATTTTTGTAAAAAATTGGAAAAGTTACATAAACATCACAATCTAAATACAATGATAGGTAATAATTTAGGTAATTACATTCGATCACTTGTTCCAAATAGCTGAGACATTTGTTCATTTTGAGACGTCAGCATTACTTTTTTATTTAAATCTGTATTAGTTTAATTTTCCGCCATTTTTGAAGACTTTGTTTTTTTTTTTTCATTTTGCAAAATGTTGTAATAATGAATAATTTTTTATTTTCTCAATATTTCCACCAATTTTCATCAGATTTGAGAAAAACAAAATACATTTTATAGAGAATTGGAATATCTATAAAGTGGGCAGCAGGACCAAAAAGTAAAGAGCGAATTTCTAAATTTGAAGTAATAACGTATTTAAAAATGTCGAATTTTTTCTCAACTAAATAAATTTCTACTACGTAAAAATACAAATTAATCACTTCCTACCTTCTGTTCTTTTTTTTCTTTCTCTGTTTTTTTTTTTTTTTTTTTTTGCCAGAGAGGTGTTATATTTAATGAGAAATTTATATTTTCTTGATTTTAGAAAATTCAGTTCTGCCTGAAATAAGAAGAGGAAATATTTTTATTAAAAAAAAAAAAAAAATTAACAATAATAGGTATAAAAAAAGGAACAAACTATTGGTCAATAGAAAAATTATCAGTTTACGTTTCTTCTAGGAATTATAAATAAATCGTAGACTACAGTCACTTGGTTGCTTAATTTTTCTGCTGTAATCTGCACTGCCAGATCTTGATTACGATTTCTAACTTTGCTTCGTAAACGTCTGAAATAAAGAAATTACTTTTGATCAAATGCCTGCGCTAAGTATTAAAACATAGGAAAAATTATTTTTAAAATACCTATCAGATGATTTGTACAGGATGTTACAGTACTGGTCATTGAAATTGTACAAATTTTTTGACTCGTTAAAATTACACCGATTGGCAATTTTCATATTTTTGATTGAAAATTCTGTCAGTTCAGTTGCGTTAATTTCTTTTGTAAAAATGCAATATTGAACGGGCTCGTTGCTGTATAAAGGTTGCCAGTTTATGACAGATGTGCTTCTTCTAGATGTAAAATTAACTTTCAAGCTTTTAGGTGCTTCTAGAAACGGTCGCAGTTGAGGACGCATGCTAGCAAGAACCTGAAATAAAAAATAGATATAATAATATAAAAAAAAAGGTTCGAGTTCCGGTAGCATTTGGTTTCATAAAGGCTAACCTCTACATCATCAAATTCTAAATTTTGTTCTCTCGATGCATCCGTTATCTTCATCACGTACCTATTATCAGGTTGCACGTTTTTTATGACAAAAACATCATATTTTGACACTAACCTCTCCTCTATAACTTTCTTTTTATGCTTGATTTTTACCCAAATTTTTCCACTGCATCGACTCACATACCAGATTAGGGGACCTGAGAAATTGTGGAAGCGCTGACGACTGACCTGCAAAAACAAAAAATTGTGAGTTTCTTTTCGAAGTGACCTAAGTGCAAAATTAAAAATTATGGTATAATTGTTACAAAACTGTAGTAACATTTTGTCACTCAATGAGCTTTATAAGATCATCTGCTGACGATATTAGGAACTGAAATCCAGGTATAGCACTGTGCCAACCTAAGTCTAGAACTTGCTACAGTGGCGTGCTAAGGGTATTGTGAGGCCTCAGCATGCTTTTACTTTGGGGCCCCTATTTTGCCCAAATTTTGCATATTTCAAGGAAATTTTTCTGTTTTTCCTAAAAAATGACTGAAAATTGTGAGATGAAATTTTGGGCCCTCAGCATGTTGCTGAGTGAAAGTGAACTTAGCACGCCACTGACTTGCTAAGTCCTCAAAAAATGATTCCCTATTTTATTGTGCTAAAATAATGTTATGAGGTCGGATATAGTGCTAAAGCAGCTGGAAAATGAGTGATAATGTTTTTGGAACTTATCAGGTTTTGGACTAAGGTTGCCAAAGGGACTTTAATTTCATAATACAGCATGTTCTCTATAAAGTGCAACACTTAAGAAGAAATTATTTTTTTAAATCTAAAAATTTTTAATAAAAATTCACAAAATTACGCTAAGCTAAATAATTATTATTATAATAAATGTTGAAAATAAGTATCCGATTGAGATTTAGGTAATGTAGTTGTAGTGCTTTTGTTTGCTACACATTTTGGTAGCAAAAACGTGAACAGCAGCAAAACATTCTCACATGCTAAAAAAAATTGATGATTTGAATTTTATAGTGAATAATCAATATACAGCCAAAACACCCAAATATTCGAGAAACAGAGCCAAAATAACCAAAAAATTGAGAAAAAGAGCAAAAATATACCCAATAAAACGAGAAAAAGAGTCAAAATACCGAAATATTCGAGAAAAAGAGCCAAAATACCGAAATATTCGAGAAAAAGGGCACAATACCCAAATAATTGAGAAAAAGAGCCAAAATACCGAGAAAACCGAAAAAAAGAGCAAAATACCCAAAAAATCGAGAAAAATAGCCAAAATACCGAAAAATTCGAGAAAAAGATCCGAATTACCGAAAAATTCGAGAAAAAGAGCCAATGTACTTAAATATTCGAGAAAAAGAGCAAAAATACCCAAAAATCGAGAAAAAGAGCAAAAATACCGAAAAGTTGAAGAAGAACAGCCAAATTACCCAAAAATTTGAGAAAAAGAGCAAAAATACCCAAAAATCGAGAAAAAGAGCAAAAATACAGAAAAATTGGAGAAAAATAGCCTGACCCAAAAATTTGAGAAAAAGAGCAAAAATACCCACAAACCGAGAAAAAGATCCAAAATACCGAAAAATTTGAGAAAAAAAGCCAAAATACCTAAAAAATCGAGAAAAAGAGCAAAAATACCAAAAAACCCGAGAAAAAGAGCAAAAATACCTGAAAATCCATGAAAAAAAAACAAAAACATCTTAATACCAGAGAAAAAGACCTAAAAAGAGCCAAAATACAGATTTTTAGGTGTTTTCACTTTTTTTTTCGAATACCGATTTGGGTATTTTGGCTTCTTTTCTCGGATTTTCAGGTTAAAAAAGATTTTGTTTTCAGTATCCTCTGGCTATCTTTTAATCCTGTGCTGCCAAAAACAGTAATCGATTATTTTTTAAGTGATTAATATGATACTTTTTTCTGAATCCAGTAAAAATGGGGCATAGTAAGGATACGCAGAAATTAACAAAACACTCTGGCACTAAGCCTTGAGGTCTCTTTGAAAGTTTGGTACACATTTTACTCTTCATAAAATTTATTCTTTACAGTTAGGTCCCATTGGAAAAGAATTTTTCAAATTACTTATAAACACAATAACTTAATGCAAATGTTCAAGTTAAGTTGACTTTTGCTTTATAGACTAAAAAAGAACTGTAATGAGGGGGTATGAGATCAGGTAGCTTTCTGCCTTCGTACTGAGACTAGAGACATTGCATACGTGTTAAGAACATGCAGATTAATATATATAGGCGATCCAGACAGATTCTACCTTGACCCATTGTTATTGTAGCTTTTACTATATATGTAGGCGTTATTGTATTATAGCTGAAGCAGCAATTGAAGTGAAACAGGGACAGTTAGAAGAATACACCACCGCAGCACAGTTGAACTCGAAAATAACTAGGTTACTTCATTATAATTATGTGATCAGATGCTAATTATTGATACGATTTTTTATCGTTCTCACAGTAATAATATTGTTTATTCGAAAAGATCAGCAGTTTCTTACTTTATATTTATAGGATAGTCTGCCTCCATTGCGTTTCAGACTTTTTTTAACCAATTTTCCATCCTTCAGTCCAAGGGGTTTCATTTTTTGAAATTTGAAACTCGTCCTTCCGTATGTGACACAAGTCACACCGTCCTTCACTCTATTTGCTGCCAGTAATGTAACGAAGTAAATTTCTTCAACTTTCAATTTATTAATGATGGTTGACTTCGATGACGTTACATTTCTAGATAAAAAAAATTTCTGTGAAAAAAAGAAAAATTATTTGTATGCTTACGTATATTTCTACACTTAACTATGTTATTTATGCTTTAATTCATACAAATAAACAATTTCTTAATATGAATACTGACAAGTTTCGGTATAGCTGAAGAATTATTTTTAGCCACACTTAATTTTGAGTGCATTTGTTTTGTGAAACTAATGATAATTCTGCGTAAAATTTTATCTCCTCCCATTTCAAGTATAATTATCATTCATGCTATTCATTTTTAGCAATGTGGTCTCAGCATTCATTTGCAAGACTCTGGGCAAATTATTTTTCTCGCATTAACTAGTAAAAATGAGCATGGATCGTTATTCTACATTCGATTCTACACTGAAATAGCTTTAAAAATTTTTTTTTCCCACTCCAAGGCCCCTCAGCCCTTGGACCTCTTAAATTGTGAAAATCCTATGAAATATTATAAGTTTGTAATTTTTGAAATCTAGATTCAAGTCTAAAGGATTGAACTTAGTGAATACTATCAAGCAGGCATGAAGGTAGAGTGTTCTGATAGGGGGGGCAAATAAGATTTTCGGAGGGGGGGAGGAGTTAATTTTCAAGCCACTTATTTACCATTTCTTTTAGAAGTATAGGAGGAGGAGGGGGTTGTTCCCCAGGAGGGCAAATTTTGCTAGGGGGATGAACGAGCCCCCCTGGCCCCCCAGGCTACACCCGTGCTATAAAGAAATGTTAAAGTTTCTGGGTTGAGGTTAATTTTTTATTAGAAAGTTGTCTCTTGTGGAGCCCACTATAATTATTGGAGAAACTGATTTAATTTTACCCAGCAGAAATTTTATGTAAAAAATCATTTTATAGGGGTAAAAGCTTCCAAGGAAGGCGATGAATGATGAAAGATATCGTTAAAAAAATATTATGAATTAAGAATCAGACCAAATTATATAGAACTTACGAAGCTATTTCACATCCAATAACTCATTCGGCTAAAGTACCAGGCCCTAAAAAATGAAGTGAATTTTCTTACCTCTGTATCTCCTTCGCTTCTTAAGATGACACTATTGTGAGGTAAAAATTTATAATATTTTTCAGAACTGACAATAATAAATAGATCCACTCCTTCCTTGTATTTTTCTAAAATTCTAAAAAACAATTAATAAATTAATAAAAATATCTTATTTAGCATGTATAAAATTAAAATCAAATGGGACTGTGTGTCCTTGATATTCATTTCGAAAATCACACTTACTGTGGCCATTCGACCGTGCAGTTGTTATTTCTGAAGTCAAGTTTAACCCTTATGTGTCGAGGCCTTTCTATTTTGTCGACAATATTTATCAAATTTGTTGTTGCTGTGTAATCTTGCTTTGTGAGGAACAAAGAAACATAGGCATTCTCGGGGGCGGTTACTTCCACAATATACATTCCTACCCTAGAACTATCCGTCGAATATCCAATTCTTTTGTATTGAGTAGAATTTAATATTCTTTTGCATTGAGTACAATTGAATGAAATAATTCCACCTGAACTGCTAACACTCTCTGAAGAAAAAAAAAAAACAAATTGAGAAATAACAAGTCAAAAGATACTTTCAATTCTTCAAATCAACATGTTTGTTTCTTTTGAGCGAAAATGATTTTCGCACGCTTTTCCTAATCCCATTTCTCTTAATATTATGAGTTTAATCTTCCCTAATGGATATTTTCCCTGATTTATTTTTCGCCAGTTTTCTGTTCCTGATAACATTATAAGTACCTAATAGATTATCTTCCTGAAAAGATTATAATATTTCAACTGGAATGTTTTATTAATGGTTGATGGGTAAACCATAATAAAGAATTGTCTCTACTAACTTCTGCCAAGTCCTGCCAACTTTGGAAATTTGAAAAAAAAGCTATTCTAGAAAATTATATTTATTATGTAGGAGAGCAAAATTTATATAACATACACATTTTTTGTAGAATTTTAAAGCATCGATTAAGCCCAAAAACAGTATATTTGATATTTTCTCTAAAAAAATGTGATTGACATTGAAGTACTTATCAAGTAAATTTTACAACTAGTTGTTAGGTAGAGAAAAATTAGGGAAGATATTCATTATCATGATTATTAAAAGAAGTTTCCAGGTAAATGCTATTATCTTCATGCGCACTCCAGTTTACTCTTTTCAAAGTCTAAGAATTTAACTTTTTTCTCCTGCTCAGTTTGATATTTATAAAATCTACTTTCTGCTCCGGGTCGAAGTTAGATATAAGTATTTTTTGGTAGTTTAAGAGAAAATGGATTAGGAATAATAATATTATATTGGAAAAAATGCAGGAAAGTATCCATTTAAGCAAAAGTATATTTAAAGAAGCATTGTTACTCTTGCAATTTAACTCACCCCCTTCTATAACCTTGAAAAAGACAAAATTTTTCTGACGGAAAAAATACGGATTTTTTTTCTCGAGTCATTAGTTAATTCCTCCCAACCTCCCTTATTTAGTGGGTCTTCTCTTAATTTATTTTCTTGTCAACTAAAATAAAACAAAATCCATAATTTTTTCAAAAAATATCAATTATTTATTATTATAATAATATTCTTTTTTTTTTCCTAAACCATAATTTGTAAATAAAAACGAATGGCTACCTTCATTTTTCTCCGTAAGTCGAATTTAATTGTTTCTTTAATTTTTACAACCACACGAACATCCTTGATGCCTGTATGCCTAGGAGGTGAATACAAGTTTAGAAAGAAAGTTCAGTGCATGCGTTAGATGCTATAGGTGGTTTTATTTTATTGCGGTCAGAATTTAAAATTCCTACGTAATCACACTCTCCCTGTCTTTTTCGATGTATACAAACTTTTTTTTTGCGCTAATTTTCTGATGGTACATCAATAAACCAGTTTTATTTTGTGCTCGGCAGTTCGGGTATCAAATTACAAGACAAGCCTACGAGCACTTTTCAGTAACTTGAAGGGCTGTTCTCATCAATAAGTAAAATTATTTTATTATCGAAATAGACCCGGAATGTAAATGATTTTTTTTTTCCACTTCAAGAGCTAAAAGAAATGTAAACTTGAAATTATAAGTACTTTTGATGCGAGAAAAATTGAAGCTAATTTTATTTTTTTCTCGTTCTTATAATATAGGTATCTGCCGGTGTTTTTAACACTAGAGATCTGAAAAAAAATTTATTCGACAGAATCGTTGAAAAAAAAACTTACTTACGTATTTTTCCTTGTTGAGTTTTATTTAGAAAATACAATAGCCATCTTACATTCGTGAGGTTTGATGAAACTATTATAGAAAATTTCTTATCATGCATTGGGAATATCCATCTGAAAACAAGTAAGTCAATCATCAAGTTGAAAGGCTTAATAAAATATAAGAGAAGGCATTTTTTTAAAATTAAAACAATAAAATATATACTTGCAACGAAATCTGAGAAAATATACATACAGGTGAAAATGATTTTTTCTCTCAGGATGATTCAATAAAATGTAAAAGGGAAGGAAATTTTTAAATTAAATGTATAAAATTCAAAAAAATCTGAGAAAATATACATTTGGTTAAAAACGATTTTTTCTCAATAAATGTTGTCAACTTGAGTCAAAATTTACTGTTGCTTCAATCTTCAATGAACAAGCTTTTGGTAGTTTATAGATTAATTACACTTTGTTCTAAAAGGTGAAAGTAAAATTGTAGATCATCCATTTAAAAAATAACAACGACAGTTTTTCTTCTCATTGAAGGGACAGTCTTTAAACTTTTATCGGGCTAGGGGACTTTTAGTTTATCAATTTAGGGTATTAAAAAATCAAATTGAATATTATGGTAGAAGTTCAGAGTGTTTTTTCTCGAAAATTTTTTCCAACTTGAAAAATTTCTGTCATCAAATAAATTTTGAGTTATGAGATATACTTCTTGGACCTGGACTTGTTATTCACAATAATATGTTGAAAAATAAGTAAAATTAGTTCCTTTTGACTTCCTTCACCTGAAAGTATGATTTCTCAGAACTTTTCCAAAAAATTTGACGAAAAGATTTACGAAACTTTTTGTAAAGTATAGTTTATAATAATATGAACATTTTTTACTCATACTCCTAGTCTCAAAAAATCTATAAAAAATTTCGATTCTAAAATAGGTACGTAGTTATATTACTATAAGCAGTATAAGGCAGCAGGTCTTAATTTTATTATTATTTTTTTTAACTAACTGCTTGGTTTCCGAAGCGGCCATCCTCTTCATTTTCAATTCTTCCATTTGCAACGCGAAGTCTGTCGAACCCGAATGGTTCATATTGCTATTCACCGAACGTGGAAAATCAACGCCATTCTGGCCATAAGCGTAGAATATCGTGCAAAAAATAATGAAGAGCTCTCCGATAATTGTTACAGATTTGTATCGTATTTTGATTTTAAACATGCTGCTAGAAATAAAACAAAAATAACTGAAAAAAAACTAACATTAACTGGTCAGCTTTGGCCGTAGGAGGAGATATTAAAACAATAAATAAATAAATAAATTATTACGAGTGAGTGATTGAGAAATTAGAGAATTTCAAAAAAGATAACTATAATCTAATCTGCTATACATAAATATGTCAACCAATAGAGAAGTTTTAGTTTGAAATTTTATTAGCTGTTGCTCTAGAAATCTTTTAGCTCATTTTGTAGCTCTTTTTGTAGGCTCAATTTGTAAACTCGATTTATAAGCTCGATTTTTAAACTCTACTTGTAAAGTCTGTTTGTCAGCTCGATATATAAGATCAATTTTTAAGCTCAATTTGGGAACAAAAAAAAGCTTTGTCCGGACAGACGTCATCATACTATACACAAAATTTTGACTAAACATCTAGTAAAAAAAAAATTCATCTTTACAAACCCAATATATACCCCTTTATAGAATTGTATGTAGTGAGCTGCGCGCGAAAATTTTTGCAATTTTTTGTGATTTTTTTTGTAAAAATGTGTGTAAAATTGAATTTTTTCATTAACTTTATGAAAAAACATTAGAAGAATATAAGAAAATCAGAAGGGGGCTCAAATTGTTCAAAGGGGAGCTCAGCCCCATACAGCTATCCCTAGCTACAGGGCTGATCTTTAGTTATGGCCATTTTAAGTTTCATCCTGGTTATTATTTTTATAAGCACGTGCAAACTTAGAGTAGATATTTTTGAAAAGTAGACTTTATTGGAATTTCCTTGCTTGCATTTCTTTACTCAACTGTCCCTGTTTTCCCATTCGAATTGTAAAAATTACTAATAAAATTTTTGTCAGTATACTGGTATTTATACTGACTTGGGTCGCACTATTTTGCTTCAAGGAGAAACAATTTAGTGCGGATCTTTTTCAGATGCCTTTACACAAAGACTTGTCGAAAAAGCGAATAGTCTGTCAGTAGAGAGACTGAAAGATTTTTTGTTGGCCATGAAAAACGTGGCGAAATTTCAGCCGTATACTATAATTTAAGAAGATTCTCAATGACAACAGTTTGTGAATCATCGAAAGTTATTCTCTGCGCGTGTAGTTTTTTGTTCCTTCCTCTTTCTTCCATGGAACATCTTCTTTTCTCATGGTTTCAAAGAGGAGCTCCAATGGGGCAGCTCTTCGTGGGTGGTACGTTAACGGGCACTGCGCAAATCTTATCAGTTTCCCAAATGCAGAAAAAAAAAAGAAAAAAAAAAAGAGGAAATCCACACACGCCGAAAAATACGGTAGACGTTTTAAATGTATATGAATACCGCCCAACAGCCAATGCCAAAGTTGAAATACAGATATGAGGCATTGAACGAGGGTGAAGGATCTTTTCATTTTCTCTTTCACTGAAGTTCTTTTTTTTTTTATTGTCTTTTTTATATGTTCACTTTTTTTTTTCTTTTTAATTTATTTGCTGTCGTATCTCATTTTGTCTTCTGGTTGTAAAAATATTATATTGATTTGTATATAACCTCACGTCTTTGCAAATTATTTCACACTTGGTGTAGCAGTGTGACTATATGGAAGACATAAGCAATTATTCACATGAGAACATTTTTGAGTAGAAGAATATATAGTGCAATTTGAAATTCATCTTTCAAGAAATTATACAGATAATTCTCACGTATAAAATCATTCGGAACACTGGCGCCATTTAAAGCTTTTAGAAGGCATTTTTTGTAGACTTTGGCAATTATATGTAACAGGGGTGCTGTGATCCCCCAAGGCTTACGAGGAGTGCCCCCTTCCAGGTCAAATAGGAATGATGACAACCCTACCCCCCCCCCCCAAGGGCGCGAGAAAAAATTTTTGGTATTCGATTATCTTTGAAATTCTTTTCTAAATTTGAAAAAAAAATGGGCCCCCCCAGAATCGTCAACGAGGAGTTGCTCCTCAAAATCATGCCTTCACGGCACCCCTGATATGTAATTTGATTTTATCTAGATTACTAAATTAATTTTGTTTGAAGAAAGCACGATGCTCTCAGTTGCTTTTTTTAAAAGGGGGGGCAGAAATCCTTATTGCTTTTGGCTCGCTTTCTGTGAAGTAGACATCAAAAACACAAGTTATAACGTAGGAAAAGTAGACGAAAATTGGCTTTAAAAGGAAAAAAATCAAAGAGAACGGCATTTTCGGATGTGGGCAGCTTTGATACTTCTAATTATTATGTTAAAAATCCATACCTTTACCGAGCTATATGCTAGATCTACAATTGAGGGATAAAGGGTAGTGAAACTAGTTTTTTTGCCTATAACTCTTCAATCATCAATTTTTCAAAAAAATTTTTGAAACAAAAGTTGTTTCTCATTTAATTTTATACAACTTTGGTATTTGGCATTTTTTTAAAATCTTCATTACGAACAGAGATATAGTACTTCAAAATACAAAAACTATTTTTAAACACAAAAATATCCATCGTATTTTCTTCAATAACTCGCTAGGTTTTTATTTATGTGTAAAAAATGTTTTAAATAAAAGTTGTTGGGCATAAAATTCCAAGTAAAAGATGAAAGTGCCTCCTGAAGGCCCAAATAAGCCGTTAGTATTTTCCAGTCAACCCTATTTCGAAAATTGTCAATGGGTATTATTTGTCCAAAGATATAATAATTTTTAAGTGATTTCTATCTCCGTTCCTAATGAAGATAAAAAAAATGCTGAGTGCAAAAGTTGTTGAAAATTTCAAGAGGAGCAACGTTTGTAACAATTATTTTTCTGAAAAATTGATAGTTGAGTTATTTGCGCAAAATCAGTTTCGACCCCCTTAAACCAACAATTATTAGAGACTTATGGTTCAACAAAAGTTAAGGGCAGGTTTTTGATTTCCCTATTTCTGAATAATTTTTTGTGACAGTCTTATTTGAAGGGACAACACTGTAAGATCAAGTTCAAAACCTTTGTTTATGAAGATATGTCCAGAAAATAGGCACTTGGGTCAATTCACATACCCGAGATAGGTCTAAATGGGTAAGACCAAAAATGTTTGTATAAATTGTTCATTTCCAAAAATTGCTATCTGCCAAAAATTTGTACAAGGAAACAAAAAAAACTGTGATGAGCGTTTTAGTTGACAAATAGTTGGACGATTTTTTATTATTTTTACAGGTTTCAAAGTTTAGCATTCAATGTACCAATTCCCAGACTAGCTACAATAATTTTTATTTACGTTTGAAAATCAAGATAACCTAATTACACGTGGGTATCTATAATATAATGAAATTTATATTTTACAAAAAATGGTAGCATTTAAGTGGAACAAACTGAAAACTCTTAAACAAACTACGTCTTCGTGGAAAAAACCCAACAGCTGATTTTTATTGAAAGCTTACACTTGGAAAAAAATATATACAGTCAAAGTAGGCTGATGCGAGAACAGCTGCTTCTGGCATAAACCTGATTTGCTGCGCCATTTTTGAAGCAGTCAAAGCTGGTTTTGACACACAAAATAACGACAAAGTCGAATTCTACTCCCTCAAAACTGTCCATATAGGAATCACTGAACAACCAATTTTCAGAGATTTTTCAACTCGAAATCATAAAAACTTCTCTAATGACTTTCCCAAACCATTATTTTCAAATGACTATCCCTAAAATTGATGCTACTCTAGCCCCTCCTTCAGCAGAATTGCATATCGCCCACCAAGAAACACATAAAATATCTTCAAAAATCACAGATGCTAGACCGAATAATGTTTTTTTTTTTGTTATATCTAAATATTACTTGAAGGGGTGGTGAGTAGTACAAATTGCAACGAAAATTAGTTTTCATTTGCTCGATGCAGGTGTTCAACGGAATTTTTACAGGCTGAAGTCAAACAAAAGTAGGGGTACCTAGTTTAAAGTACCTATCTGCAGGGTAGGTACCTAAAATAAATGTACATACGTATTTATTTTGGATGCTACTGAAAATGTAATTTCGACATTCATTATACCTTTAGATATCGACGTAATAAAAAAACTCACACGCCCAGTACTCGTATTCGCGCGTCTTTTCACTTAGAAATATATTATTAGAAAAATTGTTGAAATTCGATTACATTTACAAGAATGCATTTTTAGGATTCGCATTGAAAAAAAAAAGACGAGAGTAAGTACATCTGTGAGTAAAAAACGCGAAGGGCGTACCAAAAACTCGAATAACAAAGCCGAAAACCTGCAGCAGTCGTAGCCTCTTGAAAATAAGAAACCACTTTCGATTTCGTTGACCCACAATGCCGTTTGATTTATAACTATCTGAAGGGGTTCTAAGTCAAAATAAATGCTCGAAAAACTTCGCCATGGGTATGCGAGATGCTGAAAATAATATACTGTAAGTATATAGCGAAGACGGGCGATACAGAAGAGTGGATAAAAATAAAAATCCTATCCGGATTGATGTCTTCTTTTTTTTTCTTTTTTTGGTAACAAAGAAGCTAGTCTACAGCTTTACATTTCACATGCGGCAATTCGTCGACGACGTTTTAAAATAAACTTTTTTTTTTCTTTTTTTTTTGTTCGACGACATCTTTATATGTATGTATACCTTTTTGGAAGATGAATATGCACTCGCGTATTCATTGAGATGTGAAATATGGTATATCTGAAGGTATAATACCTATGGCCATTTTCGCAGTTAATTATAATAGATAACTATTTTGAGAAAATGACGTAAGAAAGAAGCTGGTGAAAGGTGATCAAAAAAAAAAAAAAAGCCTACACGGTGAATGCACTTGTGCATAGATGCACTTAAAAAAATTTGCCAATTTGGCAAGCTGTTGAGAAATGCAATTTGCAAGCGTTTTTAATCGTTCAACGACCTTACTTTCAATCAAATATCGACATGTGACAATTTAGACGAGGAGAGAGGATGCACCCTTATGGTTCACAAGGGCTAAATAGGGAGAGAAAAAAAAAGTATGACATGATTCGTGAAAAGATACTTCAAGTCGGCCAATATAGTTTTTTGAGAAAAGAAAAAAAAAATGATTGTCAGCTTAAATCACAACTAGAAACTAATAAGTTGCATTTTGATAAAAATCTACAGTCTTTTATTTCAGCAATGCGCCACTAGGGTCCAACTTCTCCAAGTTCCCAATGTATATAATAAAATGTACCTGTTTTTAAATGCTTTTATGCAATTCCAACATAGAGCAGAAACTCTGATAAAGAAGACTTGAACTGCGCAGAAGAAAAAAGTTAGATTCTCAGACTTGAAAAAATCAAACTAGAGTGCGTATGAAGATAAAAACATTTTCCTAAAATATCGTTTTGATTATATTATTATTATATTATTTATTTATCCTTTATAAAAATTAATTTTTCAGAAGAAATATTACATTTTTTTGAAAATTTCCAGTAAAAATATTGGCTACTAATTATCTTCAATTAACCTAAAGATAATTAAACTGCAAGAAAAATAATCCTAAAATCACCACGTTTTCACTCTTGTGGCCATTTGGGAACTAAAACGTGGTTGTAAAGAAAATCTCAATCGGTTGAGAATTGACTAAAATATGCCTTTTTGAATTTAAGATTCCTACTTTTGAGAAAATCATCCAGTTGATAGTTTAAATCAAAATTTTCAAAAGAAATCACTCATTTCTTATGCACATGACCATAAATGCTGTATCCTGCAAAATTAGTCAAAAATACAAAATGCTATCTCATAATTTGTGAGGTTAACTTCCACAGACGTCATACACTTCTTAAAAGTAGGTATATGCTGCAGTTTGAATGGTAAAAAGTTTGTAACTTGTCAAGTAATTATTACTATTCTACTTTTTTACCAAATGAAATAAGTGCCTTATGAAGCACCAAAAATATAATTTTAGTCAAGATAAGTATATGTATTAAAAATACCTCTTAAGCAATAATTGAGAAAAAAATATGAAATAAGTATTTAAAAAAAAATGTAGCATAGATTCGTGTATCTTCAACTATACTGTATTCATGCGACAATGATAAATAAAAAAAATTTTTAATTTAATAATGTATTAAAGTGCTTTTCTTTTTCATTTACAAGTAATACTACTAATCAATTTTTACCGCCAAATTAAAATTGTTTCATTTTACTACAACATTGATCCTAACAGTATTTTAAATAAAGAGATAATCATAACTTACTTTATGCTTGTAAATAAAATTTTCCGAAAAGTATTGCAAAATTATTTTGAAACATTCCATTTAAAAAAAAAAAAAAAAGACATTTTATGGATTCTATTCAATGTTTTCTTCAATTTCTCATCACTTTTTACAATGTACATATAGGTACTGAAAGACATATCGTTTGCAATAATTGAAAGCACAAGGGTGTAACTTGAAGGGGGCAAATGAGCCAGGTCCTAAAAAAAATTAGCTAGCTCACCCAAGACCCATTTCAGAAAATTCGAGTAGACTGCAAATCTTATATTTTAATAATTGATGAAAAAATTTTCAAATATGCCTACTAATATTTGATCTCTTTTGATAGAAAAAGGAGATTACTGCATATTCCTAAAATAAAGGATATTTTTTTTTGCCATTCAAAAAATTCATGTCCCTTGTTTTGCTCGCCCCTGAATTTTTTTCTGGTTACGTATTACTAACTGAAAGCAAGTTCAATTTCCTACTATCCAATAGTAAACAAATATCAATAATTGAAGTTGATTATTTTATATTTTAAGACTGATCTTAATAAATGTATCTAATAACTATAACAAAGAAATCGAACCACAAAATACCGCATTTATTTTTCGTCTAAAATTTAATGTATCTCACATTTGATTTACGTACTTAAAAATTCCCATTTACGATCTTGCTATTCTTCAGACTAATAGAGTAAGTTTTTTGACCATAACAGAGTCTTTTAGTAAGAAAGGACAAAGAGAATAATTATGTCTAGAGAAACGCCCCACTAGAAATGGGGGAAATTTGGGTTCGATTTTAGGATTATATACGAACATACCTTGACGAAATACAATTTGGATTTCTTCACCATTATAAATTGTGTAAATTTAATCAAAAATTTTTCACTTCACTTTCGAATAAGAAATTATTTAAAATTACAATGCTATAAAATATCTTGAAAAATTAAAATAAAAATTTTACGACGACAAAACGAGGAGGAAAATTTCGAATCAAATATACACGTTTGTAGAACGTTACCACTGGTACTAGAATACTAGAGTATCACAAACTGATATTCGTTTCAGCTACCGATGAACGAAGGTTTTTTTTTCTATTGTTTCCAGATATCAATCAACGCCCGTTTTTGTTGCTCGATGGATATTCTCGTGGAAGGAATAGATGTACTAAAATTAGAACAAACAGAGTGCCTCTAACAATTTATAGCTTTCCTTTCATTTACTCTGTTTTGAAAAATTATATATGAAATTAAGTGGGTAAAAAGCAAAATCTATAAGTGTATGAAAAATGCATATAAGTACTTAAATTTGAACAGTGACATACGGAAATGGGATAAGTTGTGTTATTAGAATTGTACAGGAGAGCTAAGAAACACTTGTTACATAGCCTTCTTATGTAGCACCTCGAATTTGAAGTCTATTTTTCCAGAGATGGTTGCATTTTGAGACTTGATATTCTTACTGCAAGTAAAGTTAAGTGCATACAATCGAACTTTGAAGGAAATCAATTTTTGAAAAAAGTGGACTCCCCTTCTATCACTGTTCATTTTTCTCCTTTTTGCATATCAATGTTCATTTTTGCTGGATTTTATTTAGGTAACTCATCGGGGCACCCACTTTTAGGTTTATACAAAGATTTTTCGATAAAATTCTAAAGGCTAGTTAAAGTTGAATGGCAAAAATTAAGGTTAGATTATTTTAAGCTTAATTTCTACGATGACAAATTATGTAGTGTTTGAATCCCCAAGTCCAAATAGGCACTACTTAACACAAAATCAAGAAAGATGATCCAAAAGATAAAGCCACAGATAGGACCCACCACGAGAGTGTAATAAGAAGGACTTCTAAATTTGAGGAGGAATATAATATAGGATTCCTCCTCAATAGGCGTACTTTCACCCCATTTCCTTAATTATCCCACTAACCCATTAACAATTTAGCACATTACCATCTTAACTGGATACATGATCAGGGAGATGTCCTCACACGAGCTCATACTTCCAAGGTCCGAATCCATCGTAGATGATGAGAAAACACATAAGTTCATGTGGGATAACTGTTTATTAACAGAAGACCGAACAATAACTTCAATAAAATAAGAAAAATCTGAGAAAATCCTTTTTAGTAAAACTAAAACCACGAGATGAAAAGATATAAAAAATTAAACATAACTTCATTCGATCGACTATAAAACGAAACTGAGCTCAAAGATGGGCGGCCGTCTGGGCGCGAGAGTGGCCGAAACGGTGGCGCCCGGAAAGCCCAGAGAGAAAAGAGAAAGAAAAAATTTAAATTTGATAGTGAAGGAGCTCAGAAGGAGCGCTATTTACAGAATATGTCAGACTCTACAATTATTCCATAATTTTTGCCTCTATTTTTTAAATTTTCCAGCTGCGTATATCGAGGCTTAGACTATAATTGCAGGGAATCCACTTTTAAGACTGCAGTAGGTTCAAAAATTCAATACTCAACATTTGTAAGAAATAAAAGTGCAAATTAGAAAATTTAAAATAAAATAATATTTTCACGGAGTCAATACGTGTCTTTTCATATTCCATACAATCAATTTTTTATGCCTCGAAAAGCAGACAGAAGAGTAAAAATTCAGATATTCTAAATGCAGAAAAAAAAAAATGACGTATTTGGCCGAATCTAAAAAAAGGGACCAAATGTCGACCAAATTATATCTGAGAAAATCAGACAAAATATGTAAATTCAGTCAAAAACGTAGATTTTATATTTCTGATGGATTGGTCTCCCAACTTGCTCAAGGTCGTGTATTTTTCACATTCTAGCCTCCTGAATTTTATTTGCTTTCTGACTGGTGCTGGCCCGCAGCCAGGATATTTTGTAAGGAGGGGTTCGTTGAAGACTTACTATGGGTGCCAGGGTTGTCAGGTTGAAAAACAGAACCACTGATTGTCAATGAAAAATTTACCAAAAAAGAGACATTTAGTGTGAAATACATTTAATGAGACGTGGGCGAAATTTTTTTTGAAGTTTTTCGCTATTTTTGATAGTTTCTTTTTCTTGTAAAAATTCGTCTGTATAGAGTAAAGTAATACTAAAGGAAAAGAGGATAAAATGTCCGTAGTCAATCAGCTGATGAAAATAAAGAACAAATTCCAAGTTTGGTATATGGCAGCACAGTATAAAGCATATTCAGACGAGCTTCTTAAAAAACAGGAGAAAAACTCCAACTTGAAAATTATGTGAGCTATAAATTTTGTAAGATTTCTAAGGAAAATTAAAAAAAAAAGTTTTCCCCAAAAGTAGAGGAATTCTTCCTTTGAAAATTCATAACTTCACGATTTTTATAGTGTGATTCTTTTTCAGCAGGTTTTCAACAGAAAACAGCAAGGTACTATTAATTTTGGTTTCACTATGGAAAATAGACATACGACTTGCATATTGTTTTTCATGATCTCAAAATTCCAAAAATAACACTCCAGCGAACAATTTACCTAATTCTAGCAAAGCCCATGACACTTTACTGGATTTCTGATAACTGCAGGACTAGATCTAGTAATGTATAGAGACCAAAATCAGCTATTTCCTGCCTTTTTAAATAAATTACTTTCGTGAATAGATCCTTCAAGATTCAATCAAAGGGGCTGGGAAGACTCGCACGTCTTCCAGAGGACATTCTAAACTTTGAAAATGAATGAGGTAACTTACTTTTGTGAAATTAGGTAATGGCTGAATAATGTCAGTATAGGTCACTTAAAATAAAATTCACGAAGATCTAACACTTTCAGTTTCTCGCGTTGGTGCTGAAATCGTTCATTCTAAAATGGATCATCTTTCACTCTCCTCGGTTTGTGAGAAATCTGTGCATCGTAATCCCATAAAATTTCAAATAACAGTCGTTTCGACCCACAGAGGTATACCTATACCTAGCACATAAATAAAGCCAAATATAATAAACCAGCAGCTTTTCCTTTTCAACTAGATAATCAGTGTTTGAATTAATCATGCCCACCTGTGGATTTATATATACGTATATGCTTACCGAAAAGCCAAAATCAAATGAAGAGAAGAAATACGTATATGGCTCAATGTTGAAATCAGATAACATAATAATGTGGATATATGCCGCCGTTATTCAAAATACGAACGTATTGGACATCAGATAAATTTAATTTCATACATCGTGAGAACGTCGATATTAATATTTGTCAAAAATATTTGTCCTCTAATGGAGCGTACCTTTTTTTTTTTTTTTGTTCATTCTGTCCAAATGACTGAGGTACCATCTTATTTTCTTCAAAATGTTGGTTATATAATAAATAACATGAAAATAATAGGCGAAAACTCTAAATTTAAATACAAAACCCTAGCCCAGGAGTAAGATATTCTTGTGCAGAATAGGTTGGAAATACCCATCAACATTTCTCAATTCAATCTCAGGGTGACTTTAAACGCTATTTTTTTTTGACTTTAAGAGAGGGCAATTATATTACAAAGACAGAGTCAAGACGGGAAGTAGAGAGGCACAAATAAATCGAACTTTCATACATCGTTTTGTAGGATATTTCTTCAAATTGGGACCGAAATGAGTGAAAATAGCTGCAGGCTTTCATGAAGCACACGAAGGGTAAGATGAATATTCTCTTTTACATGATTTACATTCCTTCAAAACATAAATTGCTAATAGACCAAAAACAATGAATATATTTTCATTAAAAAAAAAAAAATACAAAATATAAATTTTCTAGCTATATTATAATAGAGAAAAATTTTAAGATATGTTGGAGCAGGATCAGGAGAAGGAGCAGTATGATAATGTCATAAAGATTATTTATGTATAGCCCAGATGAAAACTTTAAGATTTTTTAGAGTAGGATTTGGATCAGTAGGAAGAGCAATATAAGGAGCAGGAGGAGTATGATGACGTCATCAAGCCTCTATATATACCTAGAATGATGAAGCAGGATCTCCAGGACAATGACGTAATTTTCCTATCTTCCCGCATTTTAATGAAAAAACTTCGCAACTCTGCAAGTAATATCAGCCGAAAAAAATTGAAGATTTTTATGGTAATATCGGCCCTTCACACTGAAGTCCCTTTCCGCTGTAAGGGAATTAATATTGACCTAACTTGATGACCAATATTATATCTTAATGACCTTGACCTTGAATTGATGAATAATTTTCAATAAAGGTAATTCTTTACATTCATTATACCTATTATTTACATTCTTTACATTCCTTACACCCATTCTGTGAATTTTCTACATTACCCAATTATAAAGATAGAAGATAGTCCACGGATATAGAAGATATAGTTTGCAAACGAAGGAACGCGGACACACGGACAAATTTTCAACTAAAAGTCTCCTGCAAAGAATTCGTCAAGCATTTCACATGGCATCTGTTCGAGTAGACGTACCTAAAATGTCCTAAATGCACATACTGAATAGTCGAAAAAGTTTAAATAAAAATTTTGGTAAAATCGAACAACTCCGACATTTTACTCCATCCAAAGTTTATTTTTACAAATTCCAAGGACTTAAATCTGCCAAGGAGCTAATCGTCATGAACACTAATTTTTCAACAGCTAGAAAAGCATACACTATACAAGTATTTCAGTGAGAAGAAAATTATGAGAATATTTTTGTCTATTAAATTAAATTTGGTCACTCCTTAATCTAAGCATTTCCTTACATAGGCAATAAAATGTATTTTAAAAACGCATTATTCAGTTACTAATGAACTAGGAAAAAAAGCTATTTGACTATTTGACCTTTATTTTATACTTGCATCAAATTTTTCTCACGATTTCACGTATATTCACCATTCTATATACTCGCATGGGTAACCTGATCTTCTTCACAGATTTTTAGAAAAATTTATGCTAATATTCATTTTTTTTTCTATTCTATTTTTTGCTTTATTTCTATCCTGCGTTATAAAATACGCAATTAAACAGTATGACAGGAAGTAATAGTATAAATTCCACTACTACAGCCCCTCTCCAGTCACTTTTAACAGATCTGACGTCTTTCATTTATTCGATACCTGGATTGGTGCATTTTTCTCAAGCACTCTGCAAAAATGCTGACGATTAGGAAATGATTTTCCGGATGAAAATACCAAACCAGTTATTTATTAAGTTCCATGTTTTTGTAAAAAAAATATCTTTAAAACGTTATCAAAGGTTAGCTGTAATGGCATACGAATTCGCTTCCTCGTTTATTGGTGAAGTATAGCAAAAACTGACAGCTACTTATATTTTGACTTGAAAAATTGTTGAGAAATATTAAAGTCAGTTTTTGCTTCATAAATGCTTCTTTTCACAAATCGATTTTGATTGTGCTGAGGGAAAAGGTGCGTGGTGAAAATGAATGAATTATTTTTTTTAATGGTGATAGGGAAACTATCCACTAGTGTTAAGCTATTAAAAATCCACTCCAAACCTATGAGCTGTGGAAACAGGTGCTTATCCTATCGAAAATGTGGCATTTTCATTAGCAGGTTTTCAATAAAAAACCTTACATTAATTTTTTTACCTAAATAAAATTTTCAGGATTTTGATATTCACTTCCACTAAAACCCGTTTAAGGCTGGTGGGAATTCTTTACTTCAAAATTAAGATGCATTTACTCTTTTAAATCTTACAATAATGGACAATCAGTGAGCTATCCTTAAACTGGTGTTGATAAAATTGCTTAAACGATTCAGGGCAGGTTGTATACAATACGAAGTAATTATTGGCACAAATATACGTTTTATTTTGTGTTGCAATTTGATGAAACGAGCAGGAAATGTTTCGCTATGAAAATTCAGTATTAGAAATCTGTTTACTTCTCGTGTGACTTCTTCCCTGCTTCTTTTGATGTTTATAGAAAATTTCGGAATCCAATACCAAAACCCTATCAAAAGACCTCACAAAACCAGACTTTTATAAAAGTAAACTACGTACGTCATCTCGCAGTTGCTTATATATGTAGTTTGAGTCGTCTAGACGAACGTATCGAAATTTGTGACAAGAAGGAAAAAAAAAAATCTTACGGGATATCGTAAAATTTAATGGAGATTGACCTTGAAAAAATTTCGCAAGGACAAACGGACGCACGCTTATAAACGACAGAACAGAAAATTCATGGTTTCAATATTTTTGTCGAGATAACTGTATTCCAATTCTCATGGAAAAGGAAAGACAAATTCGCTGCTCTAATTACTTCTTTAAAGCATTGATGTAAAAAAGCAACGTTTGACTGCGTGAAAAAGGCTTAATATGTAAAATGAGAAGTGGAATAATATATTCTCCAAGTATTTTATAAATCATGGTGTATGCAGTATCCTGTCTGAGAACAATATTCAGTAATGGATTATAATGCGACACACATTTTCATCACATTTGGCTTTTTATAGCTTACATTAATAGGTAGTTATCTCTCATAATTCTGGTGAATTTTTTCCCCATAGAAAGAGAGTAGGTCAAAAATAATTTCTGATCAAAAAGAACCATCTTGATTATTCTTTAAAATTATCTTACAGAATCGAACTAAAAAACAAGAAAAGTAAACCTGCTAAAAATTTTTTTTTCCGGTTTCCCTTTTTTTTTTTATTCAAAGAAATTTACGAAATTTATAGATATTTAAAAGATTTGCCTTTATGGGCACAAAGGATCGATGAAGAGGAACTAATGATACATGTAGATAGAAATACTGAAGGGACTGAAGGGAATAGATTAACCATAAGTGTGAAGAAAATTGTAACTTCCATCCCTAACAAATTAATCTTTTGTATGCAAAACAAAATATTAATAATAATTCGTTATTTAGTTGAAGTAAGAAATTTTATTTATGGTTCCTCTTGCTTTCGTATCTGATTCGTTTTGCTCAGGTATTTTTGAGAGGGTTTGAAAAAAAAAAAAACAATTTAGATATTCGATTTTTGGGAGAAAAAAATATTATTATAATAGCATTTCTGCCCCATTACATCAGGTGGAAGAGGGTTTTTTCTTTGAAATAAAACTAAATGCAGTAGTATTAGTTGCTGAAATGTATAAAGTTGTACAAAAAGATTTTCCTCTTTGCCCAACCCTTCCTTATTTAAATAATTTTGGTAGACCGCATTAATAATAATTACCATAAAAAACTCTGCATTTTTCAATTTTTGAGGCTTAATTCCTGTAATATCAGTTTGGACTACATCAGGGGTGCTGTGATCCCCCAAGGCTTACGAGGAGTGCCCCCCTCCAGGTCAAATAGGAATGATGACAACCCTACCCTCCCCAAGGGCGCGAGAAAAAATTTTTGGTATTCGATTATCTTTAAAATTCTTTTCTAAATTTGAAAAAAAAAATGGGCCCCCCAGAATCGTCAACGAGGAGTTGCTCCTCAAAATCATGCCTTCACGGCACCCCTGGACTACATAGATATTATAATTGCTCGTAAAACCAAAATTTTCTAATTAATTATGGAACAAAAACTCACCGAATAACTTCACTGGAGAAAAACAGTTCACCATCTACAAAATGTGAGCAACACCAAGAGAACTTTTTACTAAAGAACAACTTTATTTTTTATTTTTAGCGACCATGTTCAACTAGAAACGATAAACTTTTAATCAAAAGTTGAACTAAATTATATTGCAGCAAAATGAGTGACCTAATTCTGGGTTCAGCAATGAACAGAGCTTGTTTATGGGTATATATAAATAGTGTAATCTAAGAAAAGTCTCTTGACCTTAGGATTTTGACGCAGCTATAGTAATATACGAGTATATATGATTGGTACACAAACGAAACTGCTTAGTGTAGGTGCATCACAATAGTCACTACAGTTTCTCTACTATTTTACACATGATTATTTATCAGCACTAATTTCAGTCGAAAGAAAAACGATGACGTAATGCAATATACAATGCTAATGTTTTTGAATCATATCACATCATATGCAAATAAAGGAGTTTGTACCTGGAAAACAAGTGTTTCATTTATCTTCATGCTAGACGGGTAAAAAAATGCAACTCGTTTCATTTTTTTTGACGTCTAATTTATGAAGTCAATAACACGTGTTATTGTAAAATATAAAAGTCTACAACATTCTGCAAGGCATATGTTTGGTCAAAGGGCAAACTATAGGTAGCTAGGCTGAACTAAAGTCTACTCGTCCAACTATAGAACCATGGGAAAATGAATGCCAAATATCAAAGTGTAAAAAAATAATGAAGATTTGCAGTTAATATCTTCTTCTGCTTTTCCGCATAATTTTCTTCTATCAAGCATTAAAAAAAAATAATTCTCTAGTATTTCAACGAATTCAGCACTTCATGTCGAAGGAAGTCTTTTTGTTTACGCAGAGAATAATTTTTAGTTTGAAAATTATGTTTCAACTATGGGTACTATGATGAAGTTTTATTTAAAATATTTATAGTAGATTTACACCAATTAGCAAGGTTGGGTAGCTATAACAAAGTTCAAAAGTTTTCTGTTTCTGGTTCCACTTACTATTCTTTAGAGCATTCGTTTAAAAAAATGTAAGAATAAAACGCTCTCAATTTCGAATAAATAATCTAATATTTGACTGTTTTATTAGTGGCTGTGCTAATGTAGATGACTAATTATGAGACTGAGTAATATCAACAAAAAATAAGCTGATATCGGGTGAGGACATTTTTCTGATATCCACCAGCAAATTAATTAATCATAACTTTCCTGTTTCTAAGAAATCAAGTCATTCATAGGATAAAGCTTGACCCCTCTCGCCCACCGTTCCTGGGAAAAAATTTTAATAACCGATATTTATCTCTTCCCTTAATAACAAAAGCTATTCTAGTACTGATAGTATAATTCACTATCATCGTCCAACTGCTACAACAAATATTAACAGAAATAGCATTATAGGTATCGAAGCAAAATTGTAATTTTTTTAGATAAAAAATACACTTATCTTTTTGAATGCGTTTTTCTCGCTTAGTTTGGCGCCAATCATATTTGAAATTTTTACCAATCAGTTATTAATAGAATGTCTCCAGAGAGCTCCTTTAGCGGAATTTTGATTTTCAAATTTCTTCATGAGATATATCACACCACTAAAATTAATTCGAAGCAAAATCAGTGGCGGAGCCGACTTTTTTTTGGGGGGTGGGCCAAGGACAGTCACGAAAAATTTGAAAAAATTTAAAAATCCAAAAACAAAAGTGATCGGATCCCTTTCACGCACTGATGAGCTCCCCCCCCCCGAAAAAAAAAAAACAGTTTCTTTTTCGGTTTATTTTTTTCAAACATTTTTCCTCCTGATCTTTCGTTCATTTCGGGAAAAGTTTTTGGGTTGGTCAGAATTTTTTTTGGGTGGGCCCCCCACTAGCTCCGCTACTGAGCAAAATTTCAAAATTCCACTAAAGTAGCCCCCTAGAATCATCCTTTATGAACGGGTCTGTGAAATTTTTAGATCAATTGATGCAACATTGAACGAGAAAAACGCATTCGTATAAACTTATTTCTTCAACATTCACAAACTATACCTCCTTAAGTAAGAAAATGTTAAAGTATATAGCCATCAAATTAGATCAACCGAATCTCTGAAATTCGCGAAGCTATATAGTTCGCTTTAACAACAAATGGAACAGCCACCTTCAAGAAAAATAAAATTACTTCAAGATTACCCATAATATTATTCTGTTGGAAAATGTCAACAATTTCTATTTCATGCTAATAGAGGTGGTGCTCGTCCCTCGTCAGAACTGTTTTATATAGTTGGAATCCTCTGGTCAAGATAAATACAGTAGGAAGAATTTTGGGTGGAATTGGTGGGTTGGATGCCTGTTTTAGCTGAAAATAGTTTCTCGTTATTATGATATATCATATTCTTTTACATAGCACCATATTGGTTTAAATACATTTTGTACCAACACTTGGGCAGATTTTGATACTACAGATGGCTGAATTATCAACTTTTATTGAAAACTGAAAATTGATAAGATCTGAACATTGTTTAATTAGATTGCCGAGAAAGTGCGACAATGAGGAGCCTTTGTGTGAGGCTGCCACAAATTAAATCTTTGAGGCTCTTAAAAAATCAAATAAAAAAATTATGGAGGGGCAGAGCGTATATCCATGAGTAACACATCCAAAAACTGAAATCGATTCAAAACTAAGTTAGTGAAATAAAAAATGGTGAATCGTATAAACAGGTAGACTAAACCCTTACTACTTTACCAACAGTTTGACATCGTCATCTCAGCGGATTCAACTAAAATGCATGTTGCTAGGACCTCAACAATCTCCCTCATTTTGGACGAGTTTTTTTTTCTTCTCTCTAAAAGGTAGGTAACCTCTAGAGTTTAATGGTAGGGTGTATACGAAAAGGTACACCGTAGAACCCTCTTTTTGCTTTCTCACACCTAAATTGGTAAACCTAGGAATTAAAAAAACACTATAGACCAAAGAAAATAAAAGAGTGGTTGCCCTATTATTAATGACTAGTAGTCAAGGTTATTTTTTTGAGGGATGTTTTTTTCTAATCGTATAACGTTTTTATCTTCTACAGGTACCACTAAAATGGTCACATTCCTTTTTATGATCTATAGTAGGATCATTTTCTTAAAATTTTACCGTAAAGAATATCTGTCAGTATCGTATACAGCCTTATTAACCTCGGAACGAAATCATTTCAATAAATCGACCATGCGGTGCCCTACTGCATTAATTTCAGAGACATTCACCTGCTGTTGCTTTGCCTAGAAAGAAAATCAATTTAAATTATTTACTTCGTAGCACTGATAATATTGTCTGACGTATTCTTAAGTAGAAAAAATCGTAATTAGTTCTGAAAGCGAAAGGTAAAACAAGTTCAAACCGGTGGTTTAGGCAGACTGTCGTCGAAAGAGGAGTCGAATATCGTTTAGAGTTTGATTTTAGATACTTGATTTACTGTTCTAGATGAGGGGGATGTTACTTAGATTCTTTTAAATGTACGAGTTTATAGGATGAGATTACGATATTTTGACCTTATACATATACAATCATCTGAAGTCCCCCCTCTTCTTTACACTCTCCATTACACCCCCTTACAATGGACTGACTGTCACCTGAAAGGGCTCTTGTCAATTCTCCTCCCAAATTTCAGTTCTTTTAGGTCCTATGGGTCTCTATTATGCTAACAATTGCCAAAATTTCATAAATACATATTCAGCACAGACTTATAGATACATACATAGAAAATCAGCTTGATCAGATTATTAGAAGTTTCTCTAAAATAATTTTTGATTTTCAGAAAATCCTTAATTCTATTCCAAGTTCAAAAAAATAAAATTTCTTCTACAACCATATCTGTAACGATTTGATCAAGTTGATTTTTTTAATGTGCATTTGTGGGGTGGTCTCCTACTATACCACTGAAAAAAATCCCCAAAGTCGAAAATGTTTTTGTTTTATCATGCATGCCATTACATGCAAATTTTCAACTTTAAACACGCCTGAAAAATTTTAAAAAGCTTGTATCAGATAAAAGAAATATGACGTTGAGGTACTTGGGTGAGGACACAATTTATGAGGAGGGTTTCATTGGAATTGGCGTCGAACAGTTCTGGTGGTTGCCTTGTCAGCAGCGCCAGTGAGCTCAATTTGGACGGAGTAGCAGCAAGAGTGCCATATCGCAACTTTCACAATTGTTGGGAAAATACATTTCGAACTTTCAAATTGGATTATTTTGGTAAAAAAAAAAAATTTTTATAAGTTTAAGTGTTTGAAGAAAATTTATAATTTAAAAATTTTTTTCTTCACTTGTGTACTTTTTTAAATTTGAAAATTTTCAAGTCACCATTATGACATTTTATTGCTTTGAAGTTTCTTTAAATTTGGTGTCATAAACTAAGACATGTCGTTAACTGAACTAATGAGTACTGCAGAATCATTAGTATGACATATTTTTATTTATGTTGTAAAGTGCAACTTTCATAAATGCATATTACTATCATTTTTTATTACGTCACTAGAAATTTTTCTTCGTAAGCTTACGAATTTTTTAGAAGATAATTCATGTATATCAAGAGAGAAATGAAATTTGAAAATTGGTCTCATTTTGAACAATATGCTATAATTTTCCACCAAAATTCATGATTCTGCATGAAAAACAAATTCAATATTATGGTCTCAACTTTTAAATTGCTCCTGAGACCTTCTTATTTGAGAGAAGATTGGATGATTTATTTAAAAAATATATGATTCAAATTATATGAAAAATATTTTCATACCGCATTTAATTGAGGCTGAATTCCTCTTAGTTCTTGAGTTGAGAAAAAACCCCTGAAAAACATCATTTTTCCATTTTATGATACTAAATTTGTGATCAAAATCGGTCAGGTATTTTAATCATGAAAACCAGAGAAAAGAATTTTTTTTCTTAAGGTGTAGGTAACTATTTTTGAACTTAGCACAGCATTATTTCTGTTTTTGTTTTGTTTCGATAGTTCAACTCGAATCTATCGCTAAGGAATGCGAGAAAAAAAAAATTGAAAATAAAAGTGAGTCTCATAAATATCAGTATTGATTTACAGCTGTTCATGCTTTTACTTTCGCAAGGCTTGCTCAAAAAGGTCATTAACAGAAAGCGTGAACACCTTATATTCTTCTTTTTTTTTTCCTCTTTGTATTTTCTGAGAAAAAGAAATATTAAAATAATTTTACGATTTCTTTAGCGGCTTTTAATAAAGTGTTGCATGATCGTAAATATTCTGCAATAGGTGTATAAAAAATGCATTCAAAATAGCAAGGTATGCAGTTTGACGCGTATTGTTATCAGTAGATATTGCATTATTCGCTTTTTGCCCCTCAATGAAATCTTTTAGGACTGAGTTAAGTACGAGAAAAAGTCTGAAAAAATCAACGCAATTAATACGTAACAATTTTATTTCACATTACTTTTTTCTTCACACTGTTTGGTTTATCAATAAAAGCAAAAGCAAGGGACAGAAGTAAATCCCCATTCAATAAATGACCCTTGAGAAGGGTTTAGATTAGCCCATAACTTTTTCACTAGCCCCTAAGCATTTTCCCTCGTTCAAACTTTTGTTAGATAACTTTTTGAGTTTGACACGAATTTTGGTGACAGTTTTAAACATATTTGCATAGGTGCGACACTATTTTCTTTCGAGAATAGGGGTTTGGAAATAGACAAATTTCACGTGACGTCAAAGTCAAAATTTTGGCCAGTGTAGCACTTTGAATGTAAAACTTCACCAAAACTATTAAAATATTTTGAAAATCACACATATGTGACAGAAAAATTCATTAAAAATTTTGCACACATTTTCTTATAGTTTAAGGTCTTAATTTTCATTTCCCATGCGATTTAGAAATGACTACCGCAGTTTATTCGAATTTTATATACCTACCGAGTTAAGGGGAAAATGAAATAAAAAATTGTCAAAATATTTTTTGATTCGAGCAAAATTTTCAAATTATAGATTGTATAATAGAAGTAAATTCAGAAAATTTCAGATAGATTGGATCAATTATAAGTCCTTTATGAACGATTTTTTTTTCTTTTATAATATTATGTAAGTTTAATGCTATATGCTACCATTTTTTGAAAAAAATTCATTTCAAATTATTTCTTATGATCCGATCAAGCTGAAATTTTTTACGCATACTTTCATCAGACTTTCGTGTCACAGATATTGTCACATGCACTGAATTGATGAAGAAGAATGTAGAGAATCAACTTTCTTAAAAAGTTCTCATCATTTCAAGGTCAAGTTAATTAATTCAAGGTCAAGGTCATCAAGTTCTCTAACATTGGTCTTCAAGTTCGGTCAAGACTTAATTCTTCTAGAAACAGAAATATTACTTATGACTTATGTTGTGTTTTGTAAAGTTAAGGCCCAAACGATATTTAGTCTATTAGTAATTTTTTGTCTTGAAGGAATGTGGATCATGTAAAAGAGAAGTCATCTTAGCTTTCGCGTGCTTTTTGAAGGTCTGTAGCAATTTAACTATTTTTGTCGATAATTTCGGCTATAAATCTTGAATTGTCCCAGTTTTCTTATTCAAATTGTAAAAATTACCATTTCCATTTTTTTTTCAATGTAAGGGGGTGGCATTGTTCCTTTACGCATTAATGGCAACTTCTTTTGACAAAAATCACTCATAAAACCAGATTCTCTACAATACTTGTCAAGTGGATGGTGCGCATGTCATAATATACTCGTACACACTCGTGTAAACCCGGATTCTCTTCTCGATTTACAAAAAAGTGTGTGAAATTTCTTCATTGAGATTCTCAAGCGTACTACCAGTATTGATTTGATTTTGCAACCATCCAATTTTCTCATCCGAGAAAATAAACAAGAAATACGTCAATAAATAACAATCTGCTGACAGGTGCTCTGAATCGATACTGAATCCCAGATACATATGTTGGTTTGAGTAAAAGAAGAAAGATTAAGAGTGTGTGAGAGAGAGACAGAGAGAGAGAGAGAGAGAGAGAGAGAAAAGGAGAAAGACAAATTCAACTAATTCATGAATTACAAATGCAAAAAAAGAAGAGTCACCGTTGAGTGGATGTTAGTCATCACATAAATCAGTCTTAGAAATAATTACATCCACAATCAGATTTAGTAGCATCTATAAATACGACAAAGGTTATATGCGCCAGGGATTGTAATCTGAAGCAATTCATTGAGTTCGAGCTACTAATTTCCTTTACATTTGCACTGTAGTATATAGTTTTATACGTTTGCAAAATGTATATCAAAGTCTAATGAAAACATTTTAGACCATAGTGGAACGAAGTTATAGGCTATACGTATATATTTTTTATCACGTGCACAGACAAGTCACTTCGCGCAAAATAATTTATCTTATCGTTGTCAAGATCGATTTATTCGTTTAAAAAAAAAGGAAAAAACGACAAAAAACTATTTTAACCTATGGGAATTTAATTGTTTTATCTCTTGATAGAATAACAATTTGTTTTTTGTCTCGAAATTAATTTGCCCAGTTTTCTTTGAAGTCTCAATCGATAAATGCGACAAACGCAGAATGCTTTTTTTAATACTTTCATAGCCAACAAACGGGAGGCCAGCGAAAATCTTGGGGGGCGGGTCAATGGAAAATAATTACCTACTTGAAAAGTCATATTTGTAAACAAGTTCTCAACATAACGTAACCTGTTAAATTCTACACAAGTTTGAACAAATCAAAATGAAAAGAATAATTCGTCGAAGAATCGCTCGGGACTTACAATGTTTAATCCTTCAGCCAAGAATAAATGGATTTTTCAATTTAAATTACTGATTGTGAGTACTGAGTATATGTCATTGTTGGATTTAGTCTTCAATTTTTCTGAATATGCGTAATATTTGTGAGCTGTGTCACCTTCGTCCAGATGTCTCAATTTTCGTTTATTTCGTTGGCTAGATTTACAGCTCGATTTTAAGCGATGGCTGGATTTCCAACTCTATTATAGGCTGTTGACTAGATTTCCAGTATATTTTATTTCGGTGGCTAGATTTTCAGCTCGATCTAAAATCGAGTTGGAAATCCACCCAACGCTTAAAATCGAGCTGGAAATCTAGCCAGCAGCCGAAAATCTAATTGGAAATCATGCCGATGCTTAAAATTGAGTTAGCAATCTAGCCAACGAAATAAACGAAAATTGAGATATCCAGACGAAAATAGAGACATCCAGCCGAAAATTGAGACAACTAGACGAAAATTGAGACAGCTGGACGAAAAATGAGACAGTTGGGAGGCAAAATGAGACAGCTGGAGGAAAAATTTGACATACAGCCGAAAATTGAGACATCTAGACGATAATTGAGACAGTTAGAGGAAAAATGAGACAGCTGGACAAAAAATGAGACATCAAGCTGAAAATTGAGACAACTAGACGAAAATGGAGCACGAGGAAAGGGGTTTCAAGTACGAGAATTTCTGAATTTTTTCCACATAATTAGCTTCATATTCTCCATTTTCAAATATTTTTGTATTTATTTCACGTTTACCCAGTGGCGCCCAACTAGGGGGTCAAGTGGTGCGGTCGCACCAGGTCTCACAATTTATGGGCCCCATCAGATGAGAATTTTGACCGCCCTTTACCACCAAATATGTTGAAAAACATTGAAGTAAACAAAATTATGAGGGGGTTTCTTTACTGAAAAGGGCCTCACAAGTGATCTTGCACCACCTATTTCAAAATACGTGTGCGCCACTTTTGAGCTGAGGCCGATGGAGGCTTAAGACAAGGAATTAACAAAATGCCAACTCAGCTACAGTGTCGCACACGTATTTTGAAAGAGGTGGTGCAAGATCACTTGTGAGGTCCTTTTCAGCAAAGTGCCCCCCTCATAATTTTGTTCATTTCGATGTTTTTCAACATATTTGGTAGTAAAGGACAGTCAAAATTCCCATATGATGGGGCCTCTAAATTGTGAGGCCCGGTGCGACTGCACTACTTAACCCCCTAGGTGGGCGCCACTGCTCAGTTATTCAAAGATATGAAACATTTATGTGTTATTGATTGGAGTATGTTTAGGTCACATCATTGATTTGTAATACGTTAGAAAATATCCTTATCCTTTTACTGAAACAGAGAGAACAAATATTAATTTATTGTTAGATATACTTGATACAGGTTTTTTATTTTTATCGGTGGGTACTCACACACATGAATTCACAAATTTAATTTCAATTTAAAGATGATTCAAAAAATATATCGCCTAAAGCATTCATATCGAATTTTGGTACACTCATGCACGTAATTTTGGTAAAACTGATATCTAGGTAAAAAGAACCGACGCAGGTATAAATTACTACTTTCAAAAGAGGTTTTGGTAAAATCGTAGGTATATTTTCAAGAATTCATTTACATCCTCAATTAGGTAGGTAATTCGGTATTAATTTTCTTCAAGGCTGAAATAAAAAGTAGGTGCTTGATCTACCTTGCTATTTCCTTGATATTGGCAAGTTGAAATCTGCTTGTTTATAAAATAAATTTTTTTTTTCAATAATTTTGATGGTAGAAGGAACTAGAGTTACAATCTTCTAAGAAAAAATGTTATGGAGTTTCATTTGAAAAAGATACAGAAATAATACGAAGTCACAATAGCGTACCCAAGGAAGGTGCACTAGAGAGGTTTAAGTCTTTAGCAATCAAATCTTCAAAAAAGACTAATTAAAGCCACGTCCATTTTTCGGTTGATTTAGCATTGCCAGGGGCTGAAAAAACATTTGAGCACAAGAAATTGAGAAATAATGTGTCTAGAACTTAACTAGTTTTGGACTTGAGCTAGCGTTCTGTCTTTTAAAGATAAACACTAAGCTCCACCAGTACCAAAAGATTGGCACTATCTACTCTGAACATTTGATGCATGCAAAGGCTCATTTACAAAAATGTAATAAAACATTGCCAGTGTTGCTTGTCCTTTGAAAGTGGCAATTTTTTATCTAAATTTTTTTTTCATTAGTCAATTTGATTTTCGTCATTTTGGAATAACTTTGATCATTAGCTGGAAAATTTATGACCTTGAAAGAAACGAGGAATAAAAGTATGAACACATACAATGTTGGAGAAAAATAAAGCGGGCGAGAAAAGCTCTCGAGGAAACTAAAACAAATAATGTTGGATTGGAGGAAAATATATGTGTTTTTCACCACCCACTACACAATGGTGGATTTTCATTTCGAGTTTTCCAAAAAATACGTTCTCGCAGGCGTACTCGTATTTTATGGGCGTAACGTCAATGACGAGAAAATGTCGTTTTTCATTAAAATTTTCAATTCTACCCTCATTTCAACAATTTTGTTGGATGACAAATTTCAAAAAATTGAACATATCTAAATCCAATATACTGATCCTGAAAACTGCAAGGGCTTAAGTGTTTACAGATTCATTTCAGTATTTGAATTTTTCAACTTTTAAAGACAATGAGTGCTTATTTTGCAAAGCTTAGCTCGCAGGTTGAAAAGCTGATATGTCCAATCATTAAATTCTCTACTGGTTCTCAGGTCAAGAATAACTTACTTGAACATTAGAAAAGCAAAATGACGAAAGTTTGTACAAAAATACAATGACGTCACGAGTTGGAAACAATTCAGTGGTAGGTACAGAAATAAAATAAAAATTTGCATTAGAATGGAAGGTTTGAAAGATTTTCGAGGAATTTTGAAGGTGTCAGTTCATATTTCTGATTTGACCCAGATATACAAACTTCAATGCTACAAAATTAATATTTCAAATTCAAGGTAAATGTTTTAAACATTAAAATCAAACTTACGTATGTAAAAATAATAACGTTATAGAAAATTGAGATAAAGTTTAAGAGGGATCTGACATTCTTCAGTCTTGTCCAATTTTTAAAACCACTATCAGAGAGGTTAAATTCGGTTTCAAAGTTTTTTTGACCTAGTAATTAAGGAGTAAATTTCAAGACCCTCATACTGCTTTACAATCATGCAGTCCAAATTATTTTTGAATTTGTAGTTTTCGCCCACAAAATGAGGTCCCAATTTTCCCAGTCGACTCCAAATAATAAATATTCCATTTCTTGAAACATTTTAAGAAGTGTGATGTCCATTTTCAATAAAAGAATCAATAGTAGAATTTTAAAGATTGAAGAAAAAAAAAATGAATACTTATCTAGCAAAGCGCAAGCATAATTATGTCACTTATGAAGATGAAAAAATTTACGCAGTAGAAAAATAAAAAAATAAAAAGCGTACAGTCATTCGTTTTACTCGCAAAAAAAAAAAAAAAGAAAGAAAAAAAGAAGAAAAAACTGAATATTAATAATAAATTAAAATAAACAGGAACCGATACCATACGTAAAATAAAATTTTTGCAACAAAATAACGAATAATAATTAAAAAAAAAAAAAAAAAAAAAAAACTAAATTCTACAAAATAAAATGAATACACAGGATTTAGAAAAACAAACAAAATGTTAAATAAACATAAGCAACAGAACGAAAGTAAAATTAAAATTGTAGAATCTGAAATTGCCTAAAGACGATGATCAATACATGAATTTTAGAAGTTCTTAAAGACTTTCTAGTTTATCATAATGTATATTATGAGAATGGAAAATCTGAAGAATTATTTCATTTTTTATGCCAAAATGAAGATTAAATTTTAGAACAGAGGACGATTTTATTCCTCAGAATAAAAGAAGTAAAACTTCATTGGAACGTAAATAACGAAAATTATTATTTTTATCTTATGTACAGTTTACATTTTTTTTTCAAGATTCACAAACATCGATCTTAAATTCTACAAACAAATAATCGTTACTTTTTAAAGCATATTATTTCCAGTTCATGAAAATATAATATTTTTCAGTAGAAAAAAAAAAAAATTTGAAAAGAATCACTACAAATCATGGCTTGCAGAAAGTTGTTACAGTGATCTAAAAAGATTTGTAAATTTGAATTTATATTTTTGTATTTTTAGCGTAAGAACGTACCATTTCTTGTTTTTGCGGAGGGGTGGGGTTGAATCAAATTATTTCATTTTATTCGGCGAATAGAAAAAAATCTGAAAATTTTGTAATAAGAAGTGTTGTTTAATTTTTATTAAAAATAGAAAAATTAAATTTTGTTTCAATCATATTTTCATACTGGAAGAAGAATATATATATATTTTTTGTGATATTATCTGCATATTTCACTGTAATTCTCGAGAATATTACCAAGATATTTAATATTCAAATTTTATAATTTATCTTCTTCTTCCTAATACAATAATGTGGGCATCAGAATAGAAATATTACAGGTACGTCTCGAAAATTGATTTTACATAATTTGATTTTTTTTTTTTTCTATATTAAAGAAAGATGTTTTTGATAAGTAGATAAAATTTTGACTACGATAGATATTTTAAAAACACCAAACGAGAATTAAGATAACGGGAAATAAGAATAAAATGAAATTATTTTCGATACATATGTAAAAGATATATTGCACCTCTGGAATGCTATGATCACGGACATACATATCGAGAAAATATAAAATACGTAAATTACACAGCCACAAAGACAGTAAATAAAAACAAAAAAAAAAAGAAAAAAAAAGAATCATATAACGTAAAAATATTTGCGAAATAACAAAATTCTCAAACTAAACAAGAATACCATTGTGGAAACAACAAACAAAAGACAAAAAGAGAAAAAAGAAATTATGATGAAGAAATTTTTTCAACTTCTGAAATAACTTTGGTTTAAGAACCTCAAAAATTTATTTAGATGGAATCATAAGAGAATTACGTTTTTCTTTTGACTAGAATAACAACTTTTTTTTTTTTTGTTTAGATTTTTGGCGAACAAACGTTTAACTCTCCAAAAATGTCACACATTAAAAGAAAAACAGAAAAAATGACAGAACAATAATAAATAATAAAACACACATAGTAATTTTGCTACAACGACATTCGTTCTACAAAATTTTCTTTTTAAAATCTTTAAACACGCTTATACCTTACATTTCTAAAACGAAAATGATTATAATGTACAAATTATTTTACAAATTAAATAATAAAAAATTAAAACTTCTCTGGTTTTCATTAAATATTATTTTTTGCATAAAAAAAATCTGAAAACACTACGACAGAAGTCTAATTTTATAATAGAAATAACGTTTCCTTAAATTACATTAATTTTTATTTTCGACATTTTGATAAAATACCCAGATTCTGAAATAATGTTCTCAGAATTTTGATAATTTTTTGCTGTCTCATTTTCAAAGAAATGAAAAAAAAATTTTATGATTCTACTTAAGAAACTGAAAGTTTTAATACATAGAATTTAAAAATACATGCACTTCAAATAGGCTGCAATCGCAGGAGGGCCAGATTTAGGAGTTAAAAGAGGTGTGGACAAAGTGTTGGAGGCCCGTTTCAAGGGGGATAGGGGGTCAGTTACCAAATTTTTTAAACTTTTTTTTAATGAAAAATTTTTTACTTTTTTTTTTATGACGAGTGGTGGAAGCCCTTTGTTGGTGGAGGCCCGTGGACACTGTCCACACTGTCCACCCCCTAAATCCGGCCCTGATTCACAAAAGTGTTGTGATCGTAGATCATAATTATGAATTTTTGTTTTTGTTTATTAAGCAGTATATTTTATTCTTTTAATATAAAGAAAGTATATATGGCATTGAAAGAGGAACTATTGGTTCTATGTAAAAATCAGGAACAAAAATATTAAAAATTATTTTCAGGCGTTACCTTCTCAACCAACGATTCATTTAAAAAATTTCAGACACCATTTCTGAGTAAGTAATAAATTTAAAAAATAATTTTTATAAATTATTAATGAAAGAAAAATTTTTGAAAAATTTTGATAATCATTTCAATACCCAAAGGGGTAACTTAGTTAATATTTTAATATTGTTTTTCGTTGGATCGAAGAAGATAAACGCTTAAGAAAAAGAAAAATTATAAGAATAAGTGATTGAATAACACTCAACATGATTTTTACAAATTAAAATATTCAAGTCATCACAAAGGTATCGTACAGTGTAAACAGAAAATTTAGTTATTATTTCGTGTTTACTATCACCCATTATTGTACGTCTGCGATAACTCATCACCAACTTAACAACCACTATGAAGTAATAATTAAAAAAATATATCAGTACGCTGGACTGGGGGGGGGGAAATCGTATTATTAAAGAAGCGTTACTTTGATTAAGGTTGGAAATATTTGAGGAAGCACTGTATTCACTTATAGCATAGTTATGATTAATTGTATGAGGTAATGTTGTAATTCACTGTGATTTAAATAGCACAATCATAGGAACTGACGGTATGGTAAAATATTGCAAATTGTAATTAAAAATATAATATATTGACGAAACTATCTATATATTGTTTAAAAAAATTAATTATAAAAAAGTGGTATTAAATGTGGTATACATATTGAAAAAAAAAAAAAATCGTTGTCTGTGTATATAAGACAGTGAAAAAAAATAAAAATAGGTCCTTCGGATTGAATCGCTGGTAGTAGCTTGACACTAGACGTGGGCGAAGGAATTTTATTCGAATTGAAAATTATTCAGTAGTTCTTCCCCCCCCCCCCACCCCAAAGCATACAATTTATTTAACAAAAATTTTTAGAGGATGTTTCATATTAGCCAAAATTGAAAAATCAATTTCAAACGCAAAAATTCCCATTTCTAGACATAGAGTTGTCTAGAGTTTTACCCAAATCAAAGTAGATGAATGTTGATGGGGGGAGAGGGAGGGGTGTGCTGTTTCAACCCATTCTACTACACGTTCATCTACCAAACTACGTCTGTAAGCTATCTCACTTGCGGATATATTGCTTTTCATGTACTTACATATTATGTCTCTCACAAACTACGACCAGCGATTAAGAGAAAAAATATATGGTAATCACAGAAGAATAACTGTAACAATAAAATTCAAATTGCTAAAACAGTGAACTGATCATTGTAAAAGAATTGCTTCAAAAACTACAAAGATATCTAACAGAAAAACAGAAAAAGAGGAGGGACAATACTGGAGATTCGGTAATACCATAATTGAAAATTACTGTTTGTAGTCTGTAAAATGAATTGTGTAAAATTACCCTGTTTTATGTTTGCTTATAAAACTGTTTACATATGTGTACTTGCTGTGTTCGAACTTAAGCTAAAGTGGAACTTAATTTATAAACAAATGTATTTTCACATGGACTATGAAAATGGAAACTGATTTCTTAAGCCAATGTTAGTACTGGATGTTCAGAAGTTCGATTGCATAGTATTAATCATCATTAAATCAATTCCAATTTGACTAATTTTTTAATGAGCAGAGTATGTTAATTTACAAAAATTAATTTATGTATTTTTGTCAATAATAATAGTAGTTTACAAGGAAGAATTTTCTTTGTTCTTTTAAAATGCTTTAAGTAACGAGCAAAATTATAAAACAATAAATAAATAAATAGTAAAATGTGCTGTTATTTTTTTTTCTCCAATTTTAGCAAAACTGATAACTTTGTAAGAACGTACTTACATGTATACCACAATTTGGCGGCATATTCAGATAATGTACCCTTCTTTACTTTGTGAGCAAAATTCAAGTTATTTCAAAAAATAAAGAAAGGGTTTCATCTCCTAAGCTAATACTCCTTCTTAGCAGGGTTGCCAATCGTCAAAATTTTGCGAGAAGAATTATGTTAGCCTACTTAATCGAATTCTGACTTAAATTTAACAGATCTTCCATTTATACATAAACTGAACGTATGGCGATAAGAATACGAAGTCTCAACTAATATAAGGATAATGGGATAAGCTATAGGTGTGCGTAATTTACAAACACGAATTGTAATTTGTAGTAGTAATAACTCCGTTTACATTATATAAAACAGTGAAGTAGATTTATTGGGATTTCCATGGGAAAACGAAAAAATAAACCTTATTCCATTATCCTTATACCAAGTGTTGACTTCACTCGTGAGAGTAGTTGATAAAGCCAAGCTCAGTCTATAATTATATAAATGGACGGTCTGTGTTTAAACTTCCACATGGAAGGAGAATGAATAAACCTTTATCCCATTATCCTTAAACATAGTCTCGATTTCATTAATGAAGAGTAATAAACAATAGCGAAGCTAAGTCTGTATGTAATGAAGGGTGTATTTAAAATTCTTACAATATCACTCATTCTTAATATCTTTTTTTATATGACTTTTCAATAATCTTAAGCTTCTTCAAATTTTTTACTTCAACCATCTTTATACTCGTATAATACCAATATTACAAAACCTTGCCCATTCTTAAGGAAAAAAAGCCACAAATTTCCCTGCTTGTTCGAGCGAATCTTCTTAAACATCCGGTACAGTGATTCAAGAACCATTTCCATTTTTCCATATTTTGTACATCATTTCGAAGGTACAAATGCACAAAGCAGTGAATGTACATTTTTGACAGAAAAAGAAGAAGTGCATGAGTGATGGGAGAGTTTTCCTAATAATTAAAAAATCGCATTTACACTCGATCGGGCTGTACAGATATACAAATATTTTTGTCTAGAAAATGTTCGAAGGTGGCTCCATTGAGTTCCATATATATCAGTCGTCATCATGCAGTAAAAAAAAAACAATAGAGAGAACGAACAGCTAATCTTTGGCATCGTCTTCAGGTAACCCACATCTGGAAGAATTTTCCTTATATCCCTTAGAATTTAAGCGCTAATTACAGAGAAATTAGCGAAAGTCTTATGTCAGTCTTGTGCACTCTGCTCCAGTTTCACCCTCTGCATATGGATATCCTCCTTGTCGGACTGCGGGCTGTTGGCAGACTCGTCCTCCAGCTTCATACTGGAGTGTTGGTAGGGTGAGGAGAGGTCTTTGGCAAAGTCCAGAGGGCTGTTGTCGCACAGGTCGCGTTCGTTTTTATTGAAGTCGATGGGCGCTGAGCTGCTGCGCTGGTTTACCTCCTCTTTGTTGTAGCCCATGTGCATCGATAGTGCTGACATCTCGCGGTCCTGGAAGGCCTCTCGAATTTTGTCCGACTGCGGCAGTAAATGCATCATATTCATGGGTAGGGGAAAGGCGGACCCAAATTCCGGATAGAAATTTGGCGACGGATAGGGCGTCGGATTGAATCCAGGAGGGCCGAGCATCAGATCTGGTTCTGGCAACTTGAGGGATTTATTTGCGTTGTTGTTGTTATTGTTGTTGTTATTGTTACTCATAGAATTGAAGCCGAGTAAGTCCAGCGAGCCGATGTTGTCGCCGAAACATTCCTGTTTCAGCTTCTCCAGCTTCAATGATTTACCATATTTACCACGAACGTACATTAGTAAGCTATTATATGGTATACCAAATATTCTGGAAGCTTGAGAGGTGGTCATTTTCTTGTTCCACACATGTTGAAGGGCTTCGGTAAGTTCGGCGTTCGTCCATGAACGTGGAGGGCCACCCCTGGGGGCACTGTGTTGTCCTTTTGGTCTACACACTGTGATTAAACAACAAAAAAATGAATTTCTTAGTGATATGATCTTAAAGTAGGAAAGTGTATTTCTCCCCATTAACCACTACAAGTGGTGGAGTTTCTATATGAGGAGACTCAGCTGAACGATATAGAACTAAAAGGTAGCAAAGGGCACCTTAGAATTGAAATTAATCAAAATTTGTACCAAATTATGACATGGCTATCCTTATGAAGGGCATCAAATTTAACTTGTGAATGTTCTATTTAAAAAAAAGTAGCTTGGAGCTTATACTTTGAAAAAGAGTGACAATAGACATTTTTCTCTCATCAAATCATTTTTAGACTATACATTTACCTACAAATGGAATGATATAAGATCTATAAACTTACTTTTCTTTTTACTCGGCATTTGTTGGCTGTCATGTTTTGGATCTAAAATATCGTTTAATATAAAATTATTTCCTCTTTCCAAACCGGAAAACAGACCTGAAATAAATTAGAAAAGAAATTCTTGATTAAAAAAGTAATTAATAAATCGTCGTTTTCTGATAGAGCAGTGGTGTCAACATAATATCATTCAATCAACTCAAATTACAGTTAAGGGTGCGCATGCGTGGTTCAACCAGAAACTGGCTTCTCCAGAATTCTTATTGGATGGCTTAGTGCTAATGTCATCCAATATAGTGCGTCTAGAATTATACTCTGTACCTCATTCAATAGCACATGCGCATCCCCAATTACTATTATTCAGTTATCTTGGCACTTCGAAATAGTATTCTCTGGTTGCCCGCGACTACGAATATGGGTCAAGCTACTGTAAGAATTAATTTGTAGAAGACTAAAATGTTATTTAGTCACATAATGTTCCGGATAGAGGCTATCTGATTTTCAAATTATAACTGAAGTAGGGAAATGTAAAATACACAAAGTACCGAAAAACCAGTAAAAACATAATACAAATACAGGAAGGTGTTTTTAAAGTTTACCTATCGCACATCATTTGAATATTAAAAGAGCATAACGTCGGTGGCCTGCTAAATACATCTTATGAGTTAGAAATTTTGGAAATCATGTGCTTAGGTTTGTCGAATTTCTCTGTTCAAGACGAATCCAATGAGCCCAAACACATAATTTTTAAAAATTTAACCACATAGGAGATAAGTATGTAGCAGGCCACCGACGATAAGAAATCGCATATTTTCAACCCTAGTTTGATTATGACGTTTTCAAAGTTACAACGGAAGCTCATTATCAGTACAACAAATTTAAAATTGTATAGCGAGATAAAAATTAGCTGTAGCCTTCACTGAAGTTTTATGAAAGCAGAAGATGAACAAAAAGTTTCCATGATTATCTCAAGTTTTACATTGGAGACTCTTGGTGCGTTTTGTATTTCCTCTTCAAGTAACCTAACCATGAAAATAAAACGAAGATTTTTCCTCAGCAATTTTAGCTTGGCAGACAGGTGCCTCTGAAATAGGAGAATCTCTCGCTAATCTCTTTAAAGGAAATGATTTTCGAAATAAATTTCAAATTTTACTTTTTTCACTTCACTTCCTCTTATTTACTTTCTTCCTTTGACTCAATGCGGATAATGAGCGCTGCCCCTAACCTCCCTATATTTCATTTCAAGAAGACGAAAAAGAGAAGCAAAAGAAGAAAAAAAAACACCAAAGAAACAAACCTTGCATTTAATGATTTTTCACAACTCTGAGTTTTCAGATTCCGCGTATACTTCGTTATTAAATTTTCCGCATTCCGAGAGGAGTAAAAAAAAAAGCATTCGTATAATAAACGCAGTTCCCATTACTATATCGTGACTTAAGAACATTTTCAAGAGTAATTAGAAAAATAATATAACGTTATGGCGAGCATATAATGAAACAAAGTTTTTTTTTTTTTCCTCCTCGTATCATTAATTTTTTCATACTGCACATATTTCCCCTCCTTCTCCCTCCTACTGTATGCGTTTTATATTCTAGAACCGTACTAGATTACAAATAGAGCAAAAAGTGGAGCAAAAATTTAAAGCAATTTTTGTAAGGGTGTTATTCTGCGAAAGAGACTACACGGGGTGGGAATGTGAAGAGGAAAAAAATCCAAGCTAACGAGATTCGAATGTATACGAGTATGTTGCTGCACTTGCATATGAAAAAGAGTACGTCATTTAATCTTCATTTCTAGCAGTGTGATAATGAAGCAAGAAATTACGAGCACTTTTTCAAGTTGACATATAGTGTGGGGTATTGTTTAAAAATCTGCAGCGTGTAATAGAAGGGTGTGAATAACGGAAACGAGTTCTTATAGTACTAAGATTTGTGAATACTTCAACTTACCAAAATGGGCATCCAGAGGAAACACTAAAACAAGAACAAAACAAGAATTGTGTTAGTGTCAAAATTTGAAAGGAAAAAAAATGAAAAATTGACGGTAAAAACAATTCTTACTGTGTGGAGGTGTCAATGGAAGAGCTGAAAGTGATGGTATATTACCATGGGCGTTTTCAGGACCGCAATCCTACAATAAAGAAAAAAAAATAAGTATGAATAAATAAAATTCGCAGGTTTTACCAAAGATAAAGACTAGTAGCCTATACGGTATAGCATTAGAAGTAATTTTCGACCATAAATACGATGAATATAGCTTATTATATAGAGAATCGTCCATAAGCAGCAGTAATCTGACTGTACATTTTAGTTGAGTCACTCGATCGTAATTTGGGGGGGGGAAAGGAAAAATTTTAATGTATGAATAAACGATTTCAAAAAAAAAAAACTGATTTTACTTATTTGGAGTTGAAGGGGAAGGGGGTCAGAATATTCAAGGTGGATCGTCTGTGTGTGGAAAGAGATCAGAGCATATCTTTATCCACAAAAACAAAGCAATATTTTTGCGCCAAATATCTCCTCTTACTTTTACTTCTGCTCTTGATATAATTTTACTGGGCATAAGGTTGCTCTGAGCATAATATGTTATATTATTTAGTTATAAGGTGGATTTCTCATATCGCCAGCCCAAGTCCCTAAACCTGTCGATTAGCCAATTTTCTGAACTCAAATGTTTTGGTACATACTGGCCAATAAAACTGAAAGTTCGCTATCCGGTGGTAAAAACTGGAACTTATTGGCTAACAGGTGAAGATAATTTTGCTCCTATTCAAGAGACCATTCAGACTCGTTTTAGGTAAAATTAGAGCTAAAAATGTGTACTCGAAATAAAAAATCAATTATTCGGGACTGAAACTAAAAATTCAAATTCTTACAAATTTTTTTATAAATGTTTTGCTCTCAAAGTTAGCACTCCTACCTCTTTTAATGGCAAATTAGCTAAAGAAATAGGGGGTAATATTTTGGGCACTTAGCCAGTTTTAGACAAAATCCAACCATATTCTATAAAGGAGAAAGCAATAATAAACTCTACTACAATAAATTAATGGGATTAATGTAGCTCAGAACTGCATATACTGGAGTTAGTTATTAAACTAGAAATATAAAATGACTTCATGTTTAAATTTACCTGAGAATTTCGATGATGTAATAAGGAAGCTGGATGATCTAATAATAAATTATTAAAGTGTGGTGGTAATTCATGCCTCGAGTCTGATGTCGAGTTTGTCGTCGTTAATTCTACTGGATGACTTTGAGTCGAATCACCAACATCTGATTCTTCACTCTCTACTTTCAAAGACTGACCACACTGTCAAATTTCAGAAATATTATTAATTATTATGGGTATTAATTGTAGAAAAAAAATCAACAATATTTATTGTTTGTGGGACAAAGTCAAAAAATGACCAAATTTCGAAAAAGAAAGGTAAATATTTTTTCAAACTAATATTACCTATTTTAGTAAAAGTAAAATGTGCATTAATAAAATTTTCAATTATGCTCATGTGTAATTTTTTTCTCACGTTAACCCTTGACGGATTGAAAGAGTTCAACAAAATCATGAACCCATCATTAAGAAAATTATTTTTGTGTTTACATTCATATAAGCCTTGAAATTTATCAAGCGGCTAAACTTTTAATTCTTTGCCAAAATGCAAAAATTCCATTAAAAAAATCCACAAAAAATCTGAACGAAGGGCGAAACAATTTTTTTAATCAAGTCCTTTGGATAAGTGGAATGGAATATAATCCAGTAATCCTTTTGGATGTGACACTGATACAAGCTCAGGAAGTGAAAATGTCACCATCATAACTTGTGGTTTGTAATTTTGAAAAATATTACTCAGGGCCAAAGCTAAAGCAAAATACTTGGGGGAGGGCAAATCAAACTCTCAGCAGACAAATCAATAATAAATATGGAAGACAAAACAGACCCCTCTCCCCCACCACGAAGTGGTGGGGACAAACGACTTTGCTCGGAGGTATCACCCCTCCAGCCCCTTGGCTGCAGCCCTTATACTACCAACTTCAAGTTGACTTCAAAAGTTGCTAAAAAGTGAAATTATGGTCGAACCTCTCTATAAGTCGAACTTGTTCCACTCAAAAACCTCTGTAACTCGAAGAGATTCCCATTTCCCCGCACAATCCCATCGATTGTCTGTAGAAAATTACTTTTATATCTTGAATACAAAGCCTCTACTACTCCTATGTTCTCCATTTTCTATCAAAACCACTGTAAGAAGAAATTTTAGATAACCTAGCCTCTCAAACTCAAATTTCTATAACTCAACGAAATTTTACTTCGCCTTTAAATTCGAGTTATTTGAGGTTCGATTAATTTAGAAAAATCGAGTAAGCTGAGGAATACTCACGTTTTGATTTGGAGATGTCTGCGTTCTAGAAGGAGATCTCGTTGGAGTTACACTTCGATGGTTTGGAGATTTTTTCATCGATAAATTTTCCGCTGTCTCTGAATCAGATTGCTGCGAGCTGCGGTTACTCAAATCTTGTGGTCCGAATGATTCGCCAGATCTTCTCCTTGGCCTTGCCTGTGGAGAAAAAAACATTATAGATTACTGGAAATGACAAGTTATTCGGATTATAAATATATAGTGTTGATAAAAAATGTGACATACTCTTACCTGTTTCCTTCTTGGTAATGGAGACTGACAGTTTCGATCTGACTGAGAATCATTGAATGTAATATTTGGCATTACTGGTAATTGAGGTAATCTAACTTGAGAATCGTAACTTGGTATCATGACTGGAGGCGAATTAAGATGCGAATTATGGTTCTGATAAACGTTAACAGGTGGTGACGAAGGGTAGGTGGGGGTTGATCTTGGGGGATTATTAGTTCTACTACAGGTACTACTGGTATTGCTGGAACTTTCTTCCTTTTGGTTACTTTCAATATTGCACATCGGTATTTGTTCGGTTTGGGCTAGACCTCTAACCTGTATACAGAGAACCAAAAAGAGAATTAATTATGCTATAGTTTATTAAATTAGCTTCCTGATTATTTCGGACTATACTCAAGAAGTTGATTGACTTATAATATTTGGATTTATCAAATTAAATGGAAAAACACAATTGATTTTGAATTTAAAGTCGTCCTTATTTCACTTATCATTATTCTTTAAATTGTTTCTCAAAGGTACCTTCTTCTCAATACTATTTCTTTCAAATGACATAAACCCATCTTTTCTTTATTTGAAAATGGTAGACAAATTTCAGAAAAATTTTGCGCAAAAAATATTACAAGTTTAATGGCGTAGTTTACCTTTGCTTTTCTCGAGTGGTTCACAATTTACCTTAGTTTTTACTGAGTTATGCGTCAAATGGGCTCAAATTCGGATACATTACTTTTTAACATATTCTCTCCCGGACAAAGCCATTTTTTTTTTTCAGGATGTCAAAAACCCTTTTTTTAAGGCTTTTAAAAATAATTTAAAATTATGAAATTTAAAAAAAAAAAAAAAAAACAGTCTGGTTTAGGCACAGAAAATATTTTCGAGGATAACATTATCCAAAAAGCAATGCAAAATTCAGTGAAAAAACTGGTAAATCGTAAGTGTACTTTTGAGCTATAAACTCACGAAAATTGTCATTTTGGTTGTCAAAACGCAAAGCTGCTACACATGAATCAAAAGAAATTGCCTATATTTTGTCCATATTCAACATTTTCATGCAGTTTTTCAAACATAGATGTTGACTTGAAGCTTATTTTATCCCTGAAATCTTTATTTTGCATATGATAGGTCCATTGGTCCAAGCTAAGAGGTTATTTCATTTAGAATTCGGATTGAATTCTTAAACGATAATTATGAATAGACCATGAATGGATTGTGCTTCAAGAGTCTTGAAGTGCCGAATGTTGGCAGTCTAGCTATAGACTCGAACTTGGGACTTTGACATTACAAGACCGACAGTCTTAACAGTGCGCAAACTAGACCACACGTATATTTAGTTATCATTTAAAGGGTATAATCAGAGTGAGTATAATATTTTTTATTTATTATCTTAATATTTATCTGCAAAATACTCGCTATATATAGTACACCGCAAAGGCGCACCCGAAAATTTGATAATAAAGGAAGTGCTGAGTCTTTCTAACTTATCCCCTAAAAACAGAAATTTTGAGAAAATGCTACGCGAAGAGCTTTAAAATTTTTCATTCAGTTTTGAATGAGAATTGAAACGCGGTTGTAGATATTTGATATAATTTTACTATTTTTGTGCTAATTTCCAATATAAATTTTGAATTAGTAAAATTATCATCTAAATTTTTTTCAGCTGTATCCGCATGTTCTTATATTCTTATCTATCAGCATTCTGCCTACAGCGTATAGATACAATATTGATATCAGCGAACCTGACGTTTCTTCAAGTTGATGACTGTCATTTTTTCTCACATAATTTCTTTCGTTTACTAGGTATCATAATTTTATCGATATTTAATTTATCTTAAGATTTTCAAAAATATGCTAAAAATCTTTAAATGTTGGTGATTTTCAATAACATTAATTGATTATAGGATATGTATAGGATTTGGCAGCACTGATCTATTCTGACAAATGCTGTAATTAACATGTGACACAGGAGCAATTGGTATCAAATATATGGACAAACACCAATTTAAAAAAAAAATATTCAATGATTTTTATAGAATTTTTTACAAGCAAGTCAAATTTTTTAATAATTTTACTAAAAAATTACAAAAACTAAGAAAAACTAGATTATATGAAATAAAAGCTCAGTATCAAACACAAATATCCAGTCTTCTAGTCATCTATAATGAGTGACGAGTGGACAACTCTATTTGAGCGATCAGAATGCTTCATATTAGGTTTTAGAGTTTAGACTTAGGCTGGCTACATTATTATGCAACTGTTATATTGAATGTGACTTATATTTAAACATATAGAAGCATGAAAATTTGAAAATAAATCTATTTACCTGTAAAGATTCAGCTGCGGCCATTAAAGATGCCAATTGTTCGTGCCCGACACTAATTTCTCCTTTGTACATAAAATCGACGATCGCTTGCATCTCCCATCCTTTGAGATCCTTCAGCACTATCACAGGATGTTTACACGGATTTTCGCAAAATATTCTTTGAAAATAAGGGCTGCGACAAACAAAAATAAGAAAAACACTTTTCAATTAGCTTTTCGATTGTCAAGAAATCCAGGACAATAATTTACAAATTCTGGAAAGAAGACAACATGAGGGCTCAGAATTTCACGAAGGTGGCTTAAAAATGAATTTCAAAATAAAGTTGAAAATCTACAAATGAATTCCAGTACCTATTAGTTGTATAAATTGTTTGTATCATTTAAAAATCTGCAGTTAGCAACAAGAAATAAGTTGTAAAACACAAACTTTGTAAAGAATCGATGAGAATTCACATACTTACTAGAAATTCGGCAAAATATTTTATTTGAAAAAGATGAATAAGAAAATTTAAAATTAGGTATGAAAATAAAGGATGAACACAATTTTAATAAAAGGTGCACAAATTCTTACAGAAGGTGTTGAGAAATACTTGCACAAAGGCACAAAAGTTGAGAAGTTGAAACTTTTAATGTTACTCCATCCGCGTTTGAAAGAGAACTGACTGACTGATCGAACAGACGAAGAACTAAACTTCCAAAATAGATGATATAGTTGAGTACCAGTCACAGAGTGGTACAAGTAAACACTATTCTTCTCATAATGATGATAATGATGACAGCAAAGGAAATAAAAAAGAATGAGGAGAAGTACGAAAGAAGGAAAACAACAACAAGAATAAAGCTGAATCGAGATTTTCCCTTCATCTTTGCAGTGTTGCCAGTCAGGGAAAATAAATTATTGTACTATTCAGCAAAACATGTGGGAAATAATTTTAATTTTGAACAAATTTAGAAATTGCGATATTCAACAAAAGGATAATGCGGATAAGTCAGTTGACTTTTTATTTTTATCAGCAACCTTTGCATCGTTGCAAAATTTTTGAAGGTATCTACTCACTATAAAAGATACACAAAATTGCGAATAGTGTGGGTTTCGAGGATTTGAAATGATTTTATTAAAATTAAAATTTCAAAATTTAAACATTCCAGAAAGTCAAACTCAGCCATAACGAGTGGGTGGTAAGTAATAGGAAATCCTTCATCATCAAAATGATAATATTATTTTAGTTTCATATTTATGCGCAAGCATATAAAAAGACACTCGTAATGAATTCAACATGTAGCTAGATTAGGTGAAAAGTTGAACGAAAGTTGATTTAGCCTGAGATAGACGAAGATATGTAAAAAGAACCTACTTCCTTAATTTTATGACCCTATTGTGAGAAATTCTAAACATTATGACACCTAAACAATTAAATGAAAAATAAATTTCATATTCGATAAAAATCTCGATAATAATACGCTAACAGGAAAAGTTTTGACACATCAGATGTGGCTGTGGGACGAGTACATCCTCAAATTTGAAGAAATATATGGCCATAAAAATTTGTGGAGAGTGGTTTTGATATTTTTAAAAAAATTGGAGTAGTCATAAATATTCGAAAACTGTATGAAAACAGTTTCAGCGTCTGGCCTCAAAAAGTAAAAAATTCAGATTGATTTTTTTTTAATTTCGTAATAAACTTTAAAGTAGCTGAAACTCAAGGACAGCAGATTATAAATGAGGTGCGTTCATTTTATAAGAAAATCCAGGCCCAAAACAAAATTATGATAGGAGTGAATCCTGATTACTCGTAATATCCCATTTGAATTATTTTTAGGAATGAAATTTGAAACATAATTTTCCTTTCAATCAACAGTCAAGGAGAAATTGGCTTAAAATGGTCTTAAAAAAGAATTAATAATAATAATAATATTTTTTATTTTTTATTTTTATTTATCAGAGAACAGGAATTTGGGCAGCCAATTAATTAACATACAGGGTGCAGCAAAATGACAGGTTACATTTGTTTGTTTTTTTTTTTCAATTTATGCGCACGTAAGAAAAAAAGACAGATATACGCGGTTAGTTTTAAATTAAAATGTATTCTTGAAGGTTACATATTAAATATAATTATTTCAATTAATTACTGACCACTTTGCTTCATAGATTCTCCGAGGCAGATAAAACCCAAACTTTTAAAATTTGGCTAAACAATCCCATCATTCTACAATTTCCTCTACTACAAGTATTGCGTGATTGACAAGGAAGAGGAATTATACCCGTGTAATATTTCCTTGGCATGGCGAGGAGGGAAATTCCCCCTCCCCCCACTGGTCATGTATATATCTTAAATAGCATATAGAAGAAGAAATTGTTAAAATAATAAGACTATTATATGTTTAGCAAAGTCTTGGAAAACTGAGTTTTACTTATTCTTTGCGAAAGTGTCAAGCAATAAATGATCAACATTGAAGTGAAATTTACATAATTTTCATATAACCTTAAAGAATGAATTTTAATTTAAAACTAACCGTAGTATTAGTTATTGAAAAACCAAATGTGTCCGGTCATTTTGCTACACCCTGTACTAAAAGTCCTGCCCCGATGTGTTTAACCCTCAGTAATAGATTAAAAGGGGTCAAAAAGCTAATTTTTTGCTTATAATACTTCAACTACCTTATTAATTTTTTTCAAAAATATAATTTGTATAAAAGTTATATTCATCAAATTTGCTACAATTTTTGTTCCTGGTAATTTTTTGTACATCTTCATTAGGAATAGAGATAATCAAGTACATCGAAAAAAGCACTATTTTCACTATCAAAGTGCACCATAATTGACAGACCCACGAATTATTCCATTGTTTTTGATTGAAATTCATGTAATTTTGAAGAAGTCTGGCAAGCATTAAAAAAAAACTTTCAAATCAAACTTAAAACCAGTAAAATTTGAAATTTCATTGTTAGATCTAACAGATGTGGACAACATTTGCTGGTAAATTTTCATCAAATAAAAGACTGTGAAAATTTCAATTTGAAAAGCAGTAAAATTTTATAGGCAGATCCAACAAAGTGCATTATAAAAAATGAATAGAAAACTGTTGACAGGACCAAGTCATGCACCAGCAATTCGCTCTAAAAGAAAATTACCAGCCACAGCTTCGGTATAAGGGAACCCATACTATAACAATAGAAATTGTGAAAATCGTGCACATTTATTATACTCCTACAAATTTTCGTCGAACGTTTTAAAAAATTTAACAGCTTTTCTTTCTTAGAAATTGTATACATTTTAAAATGGTTTTTAATTATAACTGAAATATCCTCGACACATGCAAACATATTAAGTTAACACAAAATTAGGGGGGAAAATTTTTGCTTTTTTTCTTCTTGTAATTCAAATACTTTGAATAATTGATGTAAATTACGCGATGACAATAAGTAGCTAAAAACGTAAAAAAACGAAACAATAGACGTAAAAAACCAAATAAAGAACGAAGCATTGAGGTATGAAAAAGAAGAAGAATCGAATAAAAATGAAGAAGTCAGAAGAAGGCAAGAGAAAAACCGCATTCTCTCTCTATATATATATGCACTATATATAGTGGGTCTATAATATACTGTATAGGGTACCTACAGTTGGAAAACGTATGCGTCAAATTTTATACGAGGCTCCTCCTTCTCCTGTTGGAATTGTATTCGGGGAGTGGTGACGGTAGCCACAACCCCCACGAATAAGAGAAAAAATTTGATTTACGTACCTGCATGCTGAAAGTACAACTTTATGCGCCTTAAAAGTGGTTTCTTGACAGACGAGTGTCACGTCTACCAGCGTCTCATTCACCAGCAGACCTTCGAATGCGCTTAGAATTTGCGTCGGATGATTGTTCCATCGTAAACTGTATTTTGCCGAGCCCATGGTCGATTATTGTAGCACGGCCTACAGGCAAAAAGCAAATATCTTAGTCAATTTTGTTGGCTGTCAATATGATTAGTTTATTCAATTTATGATTGGGGAGAGCAGATTATGCATAGATTTGGAGGAGCTGAAAGAAACTTTCTGCACTACAGTAGTTTTATGGGTAATTAGTGAAATGCGAATACAGAATATTTTCGAGTTGAAGGGTTAAAACTCAGAATACGTCTATAATCTTTATCAAGTCTTTATCAAATCTTTATTAATAATTATCATTTGGAATTCAATTGAAACATACCCCCCACATGCCCACTGGGGCGAGGGTGGCTCGGAAAATTCATCTCACGAAAACTAAATGTGATGGTAGTCTCACATAAAAAAGACTACTTTGCCAGTCGCATGAAAAATAAGTTCAGCACACCATATCAAATCATAAAAAATTTTCCATAAAATGAAACCTATGGGACCTTCTTATACGTCTGAAATTTGTAAAGCTACAGCATTTTAAAGTTGAAAAATTAAAAAATTACTTTCGAAGAAAGCAAATTTTCAATAATTTCTCTTTTATGCAATCAAAGTGAATTCATTTATAGTTGAAGGTGAGTGCAATGAGAGGAGTTTTTTGGGCGAGGGGGTGAGGGTGCGACCCCTGCTTTAGCAGAAAATAGTTTATCAACTTCAATGTGCTTATTTCACGCAGCGCCATCTATTACATACATTTTGCAGTAATACTCTATAGATTTTAACACTGGTTGGTCTGAACTCTGAACTAATAATTTCCATGGAGAACTGAAAATCAGTCATTTTGACGCTGACATCATTTTATGTGATTTCCCAAAAATCTGCTGACCAAAAAAATGTTCCATTTTGTGCGAAACTGCTGTACAAAGTTTATTTTTAGAAAAACGAATTGAGGACCTCACTTCCATAAGAGTCTAATTGCATTTTTTTTAAATTTCAAATTATAGCAATAAAATCTAGTTAATCTCCAATACCGCTATCTATTTTTCATAGTGAATCGGAAAACATTTTTATGACTATTTTTGACAATTTGTAACGTGTCATAAAAAAAGACACACACTTCAAACAATTAATTTTAATTTTTTGACTAATAATTATTGTATTCCATTTCAAATATTGCTTGATGACTATAAAAATCTCATCAATCACAAGAAAATATATCTGAATGCATGCGGGAGTCAATATTTTAAAATAAATCTACAGAAAAATGCTTCATTGCATCGGGATGAGTTCATTCTTGCTAAATAAGTGAAAAATGTATGAATTTCAATTTTGTGGGACTTGAGCAACTTTTGGACATGAAGACTCACTTTCCAAAGTGCGTCAAGTAAAAAAATCTAAATTTTCAAGAAGAACAAAAAACATTCGCTACATTACCGTAACTCTTATCACATGGATCTGCAATATGGGACCGTGTCATGAAAAATTGTGCAAACACTTCAAAATATATTTTAATATTTTGATAAATTTTTACTGAGAATGATTTGCTCTTACAGTAAAAAATCGTCTCCTAGAAATGGAAAAGTGGTAAAATATAAATCAAGGGGTGCTACGCAAAATTTTTTTTTTTGGTTGCTATCGATCATATACGAGTATACACATGCTTAGTCCATTGATGGCAAAAAATCTGTAAAAAATCAAAAAAGCAAAAATCTAATTTTTGAAATTTTGGACGTAAATACCTGCACTTTCTTGCTCTGAGATATCAGTATAGTGTAATTGAAAAATATCTTAGAACAAATGAAAACATATTATGCATCAATCACAAGAAAATATGAGTAAATTTAATTTATATTAAGCTCAAGGAGTCTGACACGGAGTCATTTTTCTATTATATAGTTTCACTGACATCACTTTTAAAAAAATAGAAAATTTTCTTACATTTTTAGTCAAATATAGACAGATTTATTAATAAACCAATATAAAGCACGTGAAATATGTTCTATCTTTCATCAAAACTACAAAAATTCCATGCAAGGAAAATACGTAGGTATTTTTCGTGATTCAAGTGGGTCACTCGAAGTTAGAAATTCGTGTTTTTCGTTTAACTGCTCGTGTTCGTTTATGAATAATTCTCTAGCTATTATTACTGTAATTAGCCTAGGTAAAAGTTGCATTTACGTACGAACACTGGCTCACTATGTGTATATCGAGTAGTGAAAAGTATTATTTTGACCTGAGATATCCTTTTCACCCCCTCATCTCCTACTTTTCTATACCTACGTATATTACACTCAGTCATAAATGTACCTACGTTTATTTTCTAAAAATCGTTTCATTTTCAACCAAACTGACAAAAACTTTCAGATTTTTTAGACGATGAATAGCAACGAAATAACGTGACTGGTGTTCCCAAAAAATTCAGCTATCTGTATTATTAGATATAATTCTTGGCTATAGAATTTTTATTTATTTCTACGTCTTAGAACTCTATGTCCATGCCCAAAGAAGTTTTCAGATATTCACCATTTGAAATATTTATTCATATTTCCCTTATATTTCTATTTTAGCAGATTTTTGCAGAAAATCTATATAGATATTCATTTTGGTCTTATGCTTTCACAAATAGGCAAGGGACATGCACACGTTATTCGTATCAAGATCTCGGGATTATTCCAAAAATATACCCATCACGCGTTTTCATATTTATTTATGTATTTGTTTATGTAGAGGGGAGGGGGGAATGTAATTCACAAATTTCAACTTTGAAAGCTAATTATAGGTACACTACTTGATAGTCAAACTGAAATTTGAACAGTACATTGATGGCAAAGTTCTAAGCGTTTACCATTTATAAGTTTTAAGATCCCTCATTTTGCGTAGGTTGAAAAATGTCGATTTTTCTTTGGAACGTGCTCCAGGAGCCTCTAAAATCTATCTACCATTCAAGTTTCATGCCAATCTGTTGGTTTTTGTGAAAAGTTGTTTTGACCTTTATGCAATTTTCAAAGATGGTAACATACAGATCAACAGAGAAACCGGTTCGTTGACTAAATACAGCCCTTAAAGCTTCTTTATAGAAATGGCCATAAAGCTTATAGATAATTTGTAAACACTACCCAGAAGTCATAAAATAACAGTATACGATAAACCATGTAGTGTACCTAAACTAATTTGTTTTGGGTGGAGAAGAGCAGCTCGAAGGGTGGCCTTCGTGTAGTCGAAATATTCAACCCCCCCCCCCCAAACTTGCCTGTTGCGATGGAGCAGGGTTGCCAAGTCAAAAAGAAGAAAAGCTCGAGTTATATAGAAAAATTTTCCAAAGAATATAAGACTCCCCCGACCAAAAAAAAACAAAACAAACAAACACTAAAACCATAAAATTTAGCATGAAATATCAACAAAGAATGAGTCGAATGCAAGTGTGAAACAAAATTTTTAGTGCTTTTTATGTAAGAATTTTTTATGTTTGATTTTTTTGATTAATTTTACAAAAAACACAAAAAAAAGACCTAAATAAACCTTTAGTTTTCGAATAAAACTATTTTACAAAGATCAATTATGATTTAATTTCATGCACAGCCTCCTCCCCACCCGAAGAAAAGACTGAGATTTGCTTTTAAATTCATATTATTTTAAACTGAGAAGTAGAAATGATTTCAAAAATATTCGAAAGCAAGAGATCGCTAGATTAAAGCAGTGAAAAAAATTTGAATCTCCACGTTTATGAACCTTTCAACTGTTGAACTCGAATTCATCTTTGATGCTAAATTTGAAAATGTACCTCACTAATTAAAGACTCGATTCACTTAATATAATTGTATATATTCTCGTCATTTGCAGTGCAGACACATTCATATGCAAAACTTTCATCGGTGCAGCAAAAGAGTAATTCGCATTGCAAAAATAGACCGTAAATAATTGATCCATTAGATGGTAGAAATAATAACAATGAAAGAAGGTGCAAAATGTGCTAAATACGTCAACAAAGAGAGCAGATTTTACATCATTTGTAGGTAGGTGCAATTTTTTTTATTCTCATTCGTCTTTCTTTCATACAGAGAATTACATTTTAAATGCGCACATATTAATGATGGCCAGACATATAAATTGCAGAAAGTGTAAGCCGAACATTTCTCATGGTGCCACAAATTTGGTCAAAGCAATCATAAAGCTGTTTAAAGAGATCAACGTTTTAAATATCACCTACTTCAAGTTTTTTGTATTCTTGAAAACACAAAATTTAAAATTGAAATAAAAATAAGGGGTGTGTTCGAAAATCATTAAAGTTTATATAAATATAATTTTGAAAATTTCATTTATTACACCTGTAGAACAATGGAAGTTGATTTTTTTTCTCGATTTGTCAGCATCTTTGATTTTATTTTTCGTTACACATGGGAGTAAATATGGAACTTTAACACGAAGTTAAAAATCGATAGTCGATATCGAAAATGCAGGGCAAAACATGAATGATACGCGCGACGTTCTCAGTTGTCATCAAATAGTTCTCATTAATTATCTCTTGATTCTTGGTGATTTGTGAATCGTTGTCAATTTTCTGATTTTCATTAAGCTGTATTATTGTACATATTATGAGATTTTCAATGCAATATAATATGAAAGATTTACCCAATAGCATCCTGGACATGTCACAATTTTATTTTTTCAAAATCTGATCGAATTTTATTCTGAAATATTTTGATAGATTTGGAGGCACTCGCTGCATCAAGATTTTTATTTAAAAACATTATGTAATTCTGGGTCTAAAAATTAGAGTGATCCAAGTTCAGATTTCAAGTTTTGATATATTCGCAGCTGAAGTTTTTAAAATACACTAATTATTTTGGACACTTTGGTTTTCATTTTACAGCTAATGGAGTGGCTTTTTTGGAACACTGAGTTAACAAAATATAGAAGTGCAAAGTAAACTGCATCGAAGATAATCAAAATTCACTCATCACTAATTTTTGATTTAGATCCCTCTGGTTCGTTGGCCCAGAATTAAGTCCATGATTTTCAATTTTTTTCTTCTCACTCGTTCAACCAACATAGATATGGATGATTAAAAAAAGCATTAGCAGAATGGTTTGCTTCCGATATTATTATAACTAAAGAAATATTCATATAGCCAATTTTTTACTTTTTTCAAAATAACTTTAGTGAACTTATCGTGTTGTTTGAGGTCGCTGAACACGAATCTGACAGCCGCTTTTGGCGGCAGCTCTCACTCAGCGAGATACAGCCGAAAAAAATTGAAAAATGCCCCAAAATGGGTCTCAAATAGGCGACGTAGAGCATTCAGCGTGAAAAATTACATTCTCTACACATGTCTCCTGGAAAGTTTTAAAAATCGTCAATTTTTGAAAAAATGGCAAGGTTATAACCCCTTCGTATTTTTTCAAAAATTTTTTTTCTCGAGATTAGCACTGGTATGGGGGTTTTTGAGGTCGCTGAAGACGAATTCGGCAGCCGTTTTTGGCGGCGACTCTCACCCGGCGAGATATGCCAAAAAAAGTGAAAAATGCCCCAAAATGGGTCTAAATCGCGACATACAGCAAAACGAGTCACAGATTCGGATTCGGCATGAAAAATTGAATGGTATCTGATGTTGATTTTTATCCGGAGATTATTTTGAATTATGCAATGTCCGAATGAAGACTACTTTTTTTGGCCAAATTTTTTTCATCATTCAGTAGTTTAGAGACAGATAATTCGATAATTTGCTAATATATTTCAATTGAACCAAAATTTATCTTAATATATATCTTTGCATTTCCTGATATCTGCTCAGAAACACTCTTCAATTCTAGGTCAACTTTTTACTGGTCTCAACGTGAACTTAAAATTATATTTTCTCAGCCTATAGTGAAGTACAAAAAAGTTGAGGGATATTTTTAAATTACCCTTTAAAGCAATAGTTAATTTGATTAAACACAATAATTTGAAAATCCATGTCATAGTATATTCTCAAGAGCTACACAAGCCTTGTATACATCCAAAATCAATCTCATTCCGTTTACTTAGAAGACACGTGCACGTTGAAAAAACTTTTTAATTTTCGACGTCGACAAGAGATTTTTTCAATCAACTTCCCCCGCTCTTTTGTCTTTGCAATAAATTTCATCTTCATGAAAAAACGAAAGCTTCGAGAAAATTAACTAATTTTCGTGAGTGGAATAACATCGTACATCACAACTTTAGAAGAAATAAAAAAAAGTGAAAAATATAAATCCGCCGTCAAAATTCACGTAAAAATGTAAACAACTTTTTCTTACTGCCAAAACGTAGAAATTAATCTAAGACTCGTGAACATGTGGATGAAAAAAATTTGTGAAGTTGAAAAAAAAAAAAGTATGGCAAAAGAGTTCATATTCTTTTTTGTTTGCTCAGCGGTTACATTTTCATAATTTTGAAGTGATGAAACAAAAGAAAGAAAACGTTTTTGTTTGAGTAGAAATCACGATTATTGTTTTCACCCTCGAAAAACGCTTTTTATTTACTTGGGGAGGAAATCGTAACGTGATTTTTACTCTTTTTTCTCCTCTCCAACATTATCGCATAAGAAGTTCACAGGAAATCAGGGGGCTTTTCTTTGCCAGAGCATTCAGGCTTGAATACTAAAATGAAAAATGAACTATAAAAGCTAAAACAAAGACATAATTTTGCAGGTTTGAAAGACTTCAAGTTTCATTGTCTCATTAAAACTTGGAATTTTTGATATACAGTGATATCTCGAACTGCCCAGTTTAAACGAAGAACCAAGTTCAAAATATGTGCGCTGTCTCATACAAAAGGGAACATCTTGACGGTTTGATGAAAAATAAGTTAAATGCACCATATCAAAGTACAGAAATTATGTGAAGTTATAGCGTATCAAAGTTGAGAAACAAAGAAAAACCACTTTTTGGGGAAAATGATTTCATACAAAGATTGATAAAGTCAACTGAAAATTATCTATGATTTCTATTTTATATCACTAAAATGTGTCCTATTTATACAAAGTGAGGTTTTTCTGGTCAAGGTGAATATAGTGAATGGAATTTTGATAGAAATTGGAGGGTTGAACCCCTGTGTTTAAAGCTGAAAATAGCTTGTAGTCCCTTCATACAGATATATCACAATATGGCTTGCAGCGTCATCTGTTAAGCACTTTTCAAACTAGCACTCGACAGATTTTGATACTAGAGAGTTCAAAGATTCGAACTACCAGTTTCCATTGGAAACAGAAAATTGATAATTTCACTTGAAAATATATTTTTTTGATTTCCCAAAATATACTGCTGACCAACAAAAATAGTCTCGTTTGTGTGAGACTGCCATGTCATAAGCTATTTCTCAGACAGAAATTTACACTTTTCTCATATGCAGCTTAATCACATAATTATTCAAAACACTTTTCTTCCCTAGCTTAGCAATATTGATTTTAATTAGGAGGCAGGTGTTGATTACTGGCATGTCCAGGTAAGTATATACCCTATGGGCAAAATATTTTGAAAACGGATCCGTTTTATTCCGGGTTATAATCCGTTTCTGGATTATAACCCGGAATTTTCCTGTTTTCCGGCTTCTAAAACGGATTTCGAACGGATTGTAATCAGTCTTGCCGGAAATGAGTCCGGATTATTTTCCGTGAAGGCTGTTTTATCATATTTGTTGGCCCGGGTTATAATCCGTGAAACCGTTTTACAAACGGATTTAGAAAAATTGCCCAAAAATTATCACTATGATTATAATCAGGAAATCCGTTTTACAAACGGATTTGGAAAAATAATCAAGAAGACAAAAATATTTGCAAATTTTCAGAAAAATAAAAACGGACTGACAACGGATAAAATTCTCATTTTCCGGATCATTTTCTCATTTTTTGCCCATCGGGTAGCTTTTGAGAGAAAATAATTCAACGTTTGTTATATTCGTATTATGGTACGGTATGTATTTTGTTTTCTTTTAGCTACAATCAGCCATTACTTGCAAAGTTTTAAGCCAGAAATGAGAAATAAATTTTATGATCTCCAAAAATCAAAACCGCAAAAATCTCATTTTTATGAATTCTGGACTTATGAAAATTTCTCTTCAAAGGGTATACTCCACCAGAAATCTGAACTCTGCAATCAGCAATTCTTGCTTCATAAAAGTAAAAGTAAGAAAACAAAAAGGGGTGAGCCTATAATTGAGAGAAGTACGGCGAGTATATATACAGAACAAAGTATATCACGAAGGATCAAAATCTTGGATGTCATGTAAAAGTATTTTTGAATTGGAATGTCTGTAATACTATCTTACTCATCGATAAATCGTAAATTTCGAAGCCCTCGTCTTATTTCCACTTTCCAACCTTTACCACACAGCAAATATTTTTACAAACGATAACACAAACACGTAGCTATTGATAACTTAATCTACACACTGACCAATAATAGACAAACAGAATCATATTACACCACTAAACTTCATTTTTCCCTCTTTACGAAAGTAATTTGGTTGTCAATATAGACCCAAAATCACATTGTCGATGCAATGATTGTGAAAAATCGTCTGCTCGTAAAAATACATAAGGGTTAGCAAATGGTAACCACTTGTTGCAGAAATCTGTCGAGGGTAAAACAGATGAGTTAGAAAATAGGGAGCGAAATCGTTTCAATAAAAGTGAAAAGGGTTTCAGTGTGAAACTGAGGGATGCGAAGACACGACGACACACGAGAAATGTTGCTGCGAAAGAAAACACTAATGTGAAGCTTTTAATTAATGACGTCGTAAACGTATATGGCGCTTTCAACTTGCACACCAAACTTTTGCCACTCAAATTGTTCGTCCAAGTCCGAAGACTTAATAACCAAACTTTCGGCTCGAGTGTAATTTCAAAAGCCTCAAATTCAAATGTTGGCAAACCAAAAAAATTAATGCTGTTGACCAAACAAATTGTGCGCCAAAGTTACAAGGGTAATTTATTTTCATTTCTTGCCGCATTAGGATGTATGAGAAGTATGGATGCTGATGTCGCTGTTTTGGTTTGGCCAAGAATGTCGCGTTGTATAAAATTGTATTAGAATAGTTTTCTATACTATACCAGGAGCTGGCATAACTTTGAGTTCACTAGAATTGTGCTACGCTAAAAGTGGATAAGTACGTTTTTTTTTTCATATTTTATATGAAAGCAAAAACAAATTTTCATGTCAAATTCCACTGCGTTATATGGGCTGAACTAACGCATATTTAGGTATATATCGGTGGAAGTTCAATTTTAGTGAGACCATCCAAGCAATATGGTGCTTTTATCTGAACATTGATATGCAAGAACAGGATAAGTCCGTTTAAAAAAAAAAGAGTTCTTCTAAAATTCAGTTGTATACACCAAGCCTTACGTACAGTAAAAATATTATGTACCCAAATGCTTTCATCACTGAGAGACTAAACTTCAAAATTGAACTGCTAGAAGGTTATGTGACGCAAAAATGTTTTCATGCTCGCGTGAAGAACTGGAAAAATAGGACTTATCCCCTTCTTGCATAATATAAGTAAAAGTAAAAGAACAAAAACGGGGTAAGCCAAAAAATTGAGACGATGTATTCAGAACAGTGGCGGATCCAAGGGGCGGAAAGGGGGAAATTTCCCCCCAAATCCAAAAAAATAGACCGATAATCCACAAAAAAATCAATTTTCTTGAACCTCTCCCCCTTTATGTTGAAAAAAACACAATCTAACCATTTTAGCATTTACCATGCTTTGAAAAAATTTGGATTTCCCCCCACCAAAATGGAGCTCTGGATCCGCCACTGATTCAGAACAAAATATACCATGCACGAAGGATTAAAATCTTGGAAGTCATGTTAAAATAATTAAATTAATAACCTTAGAGTGCGAAATGGACGAAAAATATTACATCGTTTATTGACCTTACCACTAATCAAATTTTGTGAATAACTTGCAGACAAACAGCTGTGAAGTGTTCATTTTATATCGTTTATAAGAATGAATTTTGAAAGATAAAACAGGTGTACACAAATTACACGTCAACATATTTTTGCAGTTGTCATTATATGTAAATGGACATATTATCATCTTCTGAACACCTCAACTTTGAAGTCTATTCTCTTAGCGATCGTTATTTTTTGGAGCATAATATTTTTAGGTGAATATAATTTTATTGACATACGAGTACGTATATATAGACAATGCAAAAAATCAACTTGATTGTGAATAACACACAGTATCAGTTGACCTTATCTCACCTAGCAATCAGATGCACTGGTGTACACCTTAGTAGACATGATTATCAGAGAGATTGTAGCAACAGATAAATTTTCATATCTCACAAATTTGCAGGTACTCACACACTTTGGTCAACGAGTAGGAGAACCAGTTTAGTTCACATTGCGCAGCATTTCAACTTTTAGTGTAGTGACTAAACAGAGAACAATTTCGTATATATGAAATTGATTCTGCGTTCAGTGCCCACAATATTTTTACTGTAGGTTGGGTTAGAACTCAATTTTTGAAAAAAGTGGTCTTCTGCTTTATTTGCATAACACGTTGTTCACTATCCGTGAGGAGGAGTTTGATAGACCAAACTCATGTATGAGCTAGGTTAATCTTCGAACTTGGTAATGCGAATAAAACACACAAGACTTTTTTTCCCCCATTCATTATAATAGGGTCCAAGCTACGAGGTTATTTTATTTATATTCAGAACTAGCATTCAATTCTTACACATGTTTAAGAATGCAAGTAAACTCGATATATTGTATTTGGACGGTATTGAAGTTTGCAATAGCTAGACTCAAACATGGGCCTTTGAGATTACGAGACTGAGAGTCTTCACAGTGCACAAATTAGATCGTACTTATTTAGTTATGATTTGAAGGTATAATTTGATCGAGTAAAATACTTTCCAGCTATTATCTCATCATTCTTCGATAGAATTACTCGCTATATGGTACACCTTTAGAGGTGTAAAGGTGTAGTCTACCTTTGGTTTTCTCAAGTGATTTACAATTTACCATTTTTTCCATCGAGTTTTGCCCTGAATTGGCTCAAATTTAGATATGTTACTCTCGAACATTCTCTACGTTCGAACAAAACTCTTTATTGATCTTCAAAATTTTAGGGCATTTTTTGAGGGTTAAGAAAAACTTGTTTCAAAGATAAAATTGAAAAAAATAGCTTCACGTGTAGACATATAAAATAAGTTCAGGGATAACATATTCAAATTTGAGTTAATTTCCGCGCACAAAATGGTGAATAGTAATTGTACTTTGGAGCTAAAAACTTGAAAAAATTGTTATTTTGGTTGCCAAAATGCAAATCCGCAAAACATGTGTCACATATTTTGTTTATATTTAACAATGTTATAAGCAAAAATTACTCCCTGCGCCTCGAATCCTGTTTTTTCCAAAATCCTATCAGTTTATCTTTTTTTAACAAGCATGATATGTCAAATAACGTCGAAACATATCCAACAAAACATCAAACAACAACAATAACAAAAAACTCAAAAAAAGATGGCATAATGAGCGTAAAAATTAACAAAAAACTACAAATACGATTTGAAAACCGTTTTTGGAGCTTTCACTTTTTTTTTCTCAGCTATTTCACTTAATTGTGAGTAGAACTAGGTGCGTCGACAAACATATGATTTTGGAGAGTGACGAACCGGATTTTTTTCATTATAATCTAGGGTCCAAGCCACGAGGTTATTTTATTTCTATGATTCAATTCTTACACAATGTAAGAACGTAAGTGAACCGGATGGATTGTATTTGAACGGTATTGAAGTTTGCAATGTGTACAGCTAGACTCGAACATGGGACTTTGAGATTACAAGACTGAGAGTCTTAACAGTGTACAAACTAGACCGCACATATTTAGTTATGATTTAACAAGGGTATAATTTGAATGAGTATAATATTTTTCAGTTATCTCATCATTTTGTCTGTATAGATTGCTCGCTATATATGGTACACACTTAAGGGTGTAGTCTACCTTTGCTTATTTCAATTGTTTTACGATTTACCATTTTTACCCTGACTTGACTCCAATTTGGATTGTTACTCTTGAACATATTCTATATGCTCGAACAAAACTCTTTTTTTGATTTTAAAAATTTTAGGACATGTTTTAAGGGTTGAAAAAAGCTTTTTTAAAACTTTGAAAGAAGGTTTAAAAAATTAAATTGAAAAAACCAGTTCAGTCCGGGCATAGAAAATATGTTCGAGGATAACATATCCAAATTTGAGTTAATTCGATGCAAAACTCGGTGAACAATATGCTAAATAAAAAGTGTACTTTTGTGCTAAAAATTTGAGAAAATTGTTAATTTGGCTGGCAAAATGCAAATCTGTGACACATGTGTCAAAGAAACTGCCTATATTTTGCTTATATTCAACGCATTTTCACGCACTTTTTTAGACGTCAATGTTATACAAGCAAAAGTAGACTTCGTCGTTTAAATAATCAAGAGAAATGACCAACAAATTGCATACCTCTGCGCCTCGAATCCTGTTTTTTCCACAATCCTATCGGTTTATCTTTTTTTAACGAGCATGATACGTCGAATAACGTCGAAACATTCACAACAAAAAACCAAACAACAACAATAACAAAAAAAAAAAACTCGAAACAAGTTGGTAAAACAAACGTAAAAATTAACAAAAAATTGCAAATACGATTCGAAAACGGTTTTTGGAAATTTCACGTCTTTTTCAGCTATTTCACTTTATTGCGAGTAGAAGGCGTGTCTACAAACACGTGCTTCGACACACGACACGAAAGGACGAATAAAAATACGCGCGAAAATTTTCGCAAAAGGCTGCAAAAACCGAAGAACCAACGAGAAAAAAGGCTGCGAAGAAGCCGAACTGAAAAATGTATATCTTACATATACGACCACACTCATATAAGATAACGAATTTGAACTTGCTATAACGAAAATAGAAAATAATAATTTGAAAAAAAAAAATATATATTAAATACTTTAAAAAATTTAAGAATTTAAATTTCAGATTTTTAACTGCACGAATGTGATAAAAAGTGACGACGACCGATGGACGACTTTATGAAAAGTCTGTTCGAGGCACATAATTCTTAGCCAGTGGCATCTTACTATTAATGAATCTTATTAAACAAAAGCTTTTTCCTTTTTTTTTCATCCTCCTGTGTCTCTTTTTCGGTCCTGCAACAAGGAACACCCTCTTCATTAATTCGACGCAAGCGCCGAGGATGCGTGTACAGCCCTCAAAAGTAGGGGTGCGCAAATTGAATCTCTCTCTTTCCTCCAACCCCCCTCTGCCCCTTCAATCATTCGACATCACGTAGACTACGAAAAATTTATTTTTTATCTCTCTCTCCACTCGCAGTATATATGTTTTGTGCAATTTTTTTCTTCTCATTTTCAGTTATGGTATAGGATGGCATCCCTTCAGCATCTTCTCGTAGGTGGTTTGGCATAAATAACTTTTTCATGTTCCAAGTCGTGGAATAATAAATAATAATACCACGTACAGGAGGGCCACTAGAAAAATAACGAAAAACACTTTTCAAAGTCTATATACTCGTAGATGGTTCATCTAAGACATACAACGAAGTACTCAGGCCCATAGCCATGATATTTCGTAAGGGAGTCCTTCGGGGCTCACTATATGTGAGCCAGTTGTCAAATCGTTTAAAAAAAAACACTAAATATTTAAAAATTTCTGAAAAAAGAGACTCCAAAAAAACACCATGACAAAACCGCAGACAAAAATTAGTCTGCCACAAATCTTCTTCGAGTTTTAGTCTTTTCCAACAATCTGAACGCCCTTTAAAGGCCTTTTACAGTGGCCAGGGCAATGGAAATTATGAATGACTTGTTATTTTTTGTTACAGATGTGTGTAGAAACCCTCTCCCTCCCATATTAAAAATTAAAGCATTGCACCTCATAGAGATTGTAAAGAAGTCAATAAAATTCAATTTGGGCATTGTTTAAATTTTTGAGTTTATTATTACTCGTCTTATTGGCTGGTTGAAAATAGGACTCGTCGATGGATAAGAAAAAAAAAAAGTATAGTACAGTTCTCAAAGACGGCTACCTGCTCATTCCAAAGATATTTAGTTAATTTCAATATGGTGGATGTGTTCTCCAAAGGGTTTAGAATTATATTAGTGTATCAATTTAGCTTTAAGTACCTTGAGAAAGCTTGTAGAGTTAATGATAGCATTGAAAATATGGTCTGCAAGGGACAGGTCGATGAATATTTTGATCAATTAGGACAGATTTTAGCATCTATACATGGAGAGGTTCAAAATACATCTAATATATGGGTCAGGTAGAACTATATGTGATGCTCTGCAATACATAAAAAACAAAAATACTGTAACTTTGCTGGTTGGCGAGATATTCAGCTTGTACAGAAAAATCTCATATAATAGTTTAAAATGTTTATTCGACGTAACCTCTCCAGATCTCTATAGTCTTTTCAAGCATTAAAAGTTTGTTAGCGTAAAAATACTATGAACAAACTGGAGAGCTAAACAATGAACTGGAAATTATTTTTTCTCGTTCAATCGTACCATACAAATGTAAAAAATCATCTAAAAAAATTTTACATTCTAACTGGATCTCACAATTTTTTTTCCTATTTATTTTACAATTTTCAGACGAGCAAAGTGCATCTAGAAATTTTTCATTTTTTATTACGCTATCGATAACTTTAAGAGTCTATTCCTCCTTTCCCTTCATCACCTTCTCTGTCCTATTCGGAAACCTTACTTTCGCTTTGTTCATATACTTTATGGTGAAACGAGAATTAATTTCTTCTTGGGATTTGTAGTTTTTTTTTTTTTTTTCACACGGTTGCAATTTATAATTAATACTTCGTATTTTTTTGTGGCTTAGATTTTGAAAGGCGCGAAATAAACACAAAAAACTTTCAATTAATTTTTTCTTTCAATTTTATGACAAAACTGTTCGATGTTTTACGATCGTGGTCTACGCAGCAAAAAAAAAAGAAAAAAAAAGTCTGAAGCTCAACTTAATCATTCACGCATCTTACTTTCTCATTTAAAATCATTTTTATGAAGCCTATACCTTCGTGGCGTAAATTCCAATTGAAAATTTCAAAAATTGAACAGAGAATCCTTTTTTATATATGGCGGGAATCTATTTTTACTTAGATAGTAATATCTTATAGTACAACAAATTTGCTTTCACATCAAGTATCCTTCAAATCAGGCTACATATGCTATGGATATGGATGCTGATAAGAGGAATTTAACATTGCAAGACTCATGAAAATCTGACAACTTGTAAATTTGAAAAATGTGTAGAAATTCATCCAATGATTTCTAATCATTTTACATCAATAAGTATCCCAAGTTTCATTGAGAAATCTTCACAGTAACAGATTCTATGAATTATTTAGGACATCTAGAAATAATTTGTTAATTTTCTAAATTTTATTAATATTAAGTCGATTAAAATAAAATTGTGTACCAAATGGCATTATTGGGTCCCTATCATATGAAAACATAGGGTACTTCTTCCTACATGTGATCATGATAACATCAATGAAAAAAGACTGTGAAATTATGTATGTAACGATTTAAACGGATTTGATTGGGATGAGAAAAGTTGAAAATCCAATTTCAGCGGAAAAAATTTGTTTTTTGACTTTTACTCGACGCCAATAAGGTAAACTCATGAATTCCTTTCAAATCGAAAAACAAAAATCATTTTCACGAATTCTTATAACAGCCCATCGCTGTACAGCATGTAAAAGATGAGATAAGCAGATTTTACATCTAATAATCGATGAATATCTCGAGTTGTTTGTATTTTCTGCTAATTCATCGCAATTGCTTCTCACTTCTGTAATAAAAGTTAACTTCTCAAAAATTTACCTTCAATTATTACATCATGGAACTAACCCTCTACTTCAGCACCCTTTAGCAATAAACAATAAAACATTTTACTCACAGTGTCCGTAAATTCGACAAAGATTGCATTTAAACGATTTTCCCCACAATTTAAGTTCACAATCAGAGAGTATAATGCAGAACACAATTTTCACGAACAGAAAAATAAACACAGTCGTGGACTTCACGTCAGAAAAAAAGATTCTAATTTTTGATACGAATTTTTCCAATTTCCAAGCGTACAAAAACACTCCTAAACAGGTAAAATTTGAAGGTATAAAACGTCAAGCAGTACCCAATACAAAAGATACTATAAAACGATATGGTACACAGTATTATTAGCATAAACGCGTGTCTCGATGTGGTGTGTGTTTGCGTTTTTAGTAACGAAATGCATACTTTACCCCTTCTTTGGATTTATTATATACGCCACGATGGCTAACAGTTATTTTGCATGCGCTTCGATAATTCACCACCGTCTTTAAAAAGAGGGATGAAAATAGGAGACAGTCGAGCTGCCACACAAAGTCCCACATGTAGGTAGGAAGAAATTAGCGCAGGGTTTGTTTTTTTTTTCCTTCTACTTTCTTCCCCCTCGCTTATTTTCATTATTTACCACTGCACCGTCCACTTCATTTTGTTGGCCGAATAATGACTACACTGTTTACCTCAAAAAATAAAGCAGAAAAGTTTTAGTAAAATTCTAATATTTTCAACGTTTCTTAAGACTTTGAGAGAGTCGACCAAAATTGGACCAGCTGAATCTATTGGTGCCATCAAAAATTACATTGGCGTCAAGAGAACCCATTAGTGCCATCAAAAATTAAAGTGCCATAAACTAAACTATTGGTGCCATCAAATATTACATTCGCACCAAATGAACCAGAATTGGTGCAGTCAAAAATTAAATTAGCACCAACTGGAGCCATTAGTGCCATCCAAAATGGAATTGCTTCCAACTGAAGCCATTATGAGTGTCCCCAAAACTTGAATTAACGCCCACTGAACCCATTGGTGCCATTAAAAATTAGTTTGGCGACAATAAAGCCAATTTGGTGCCACTCGAAATTAAATCGGCGACAACTGAAGTCACTGGTCACATCAAAAATTGAGTAGGCGCTAACCTGAACTAAATGGATAATATAAGTTACAATGGCGGATCCAGAGCTCCATTTGTGGGGGGGGGGGGAATCAAAATTTTTTCAAAGCATGGTAAATGCTAAAATGGTGAGATTGTGTTTTTTTCAGCATAAAGGTGGAGGGGTTCAAGAAAATTGATTTTTTTGTAGATTATCGGTCTATTTTTTTTTATTTGGGGGAATTTCCCCTTTCCACCCTTTGATCCACCACTGATGAGTTATTTGATAGTGTAATTTGCATTTACTACATCAATAAAGCTACACATATCATTACCAATTTTTACAATTAACTTTTTTTCAACTCATACATACTTTGGAAATCATTCAATAAGAAATTGAAATATCAAATCAATAACTGATTTCATAAAGCGTTTTATAGAAACAAATGTACTATTAGGTCTAACAGTAGTTCTGTCACCTGTCGTTTCACGTTTCAAAACACATAATGCAAGTATTTTGTTGTATGAAAAGAAAATATTTCCTAAAAAAAAAATGATATCGAAATAAACGCAGCCGACAAATTAAAATACTCCGTGCATGGGTAAAAATTATATCACCAATCAAAAATGGACTTTACAAAACATGGGTAATCTCACCAATAGTCAATTTGTTAGAAGAAAAAAAAAATCAGGATGGGAAACATGAATAAAATAAACATAATTCATTCGTATCATTTTTCACCTTTTCATCTCGTAGTTTAAGCCGACGGCTATCACATAACTAATTAATTCATCAACCAAACAAACCATAAAATATGAATAATTATGCAAGCGTCGATCCATGACCAAGACTACTATTTATTTTGGAACGCGTAAAAAAAAAACATTTCCTCGATTAAAAAAAAAAAGTTTACCTTATCAAAAGAAAACAATACGGGGGAATAGGTCAGCCTTTTTATCTGTGCAAAAAAAAAAAAAAAAGAATGTAAAACAAACGTCAAGAATGTTCCATTAAAAAAACATTGCATGCTATCCTTTTTCTGCAAGCAAGAAAATAACTGCCCAATTCGTTGACCCAACAATTTTACTCGAGTAACCCTTTAATTTCTTTCTCTCGTCTCACCCTTTTTTGTCGCTAACTTTTTCCTCCCTCTTTATTTCTTCTTTAAAGTATCGTTACAAACTTTTACAAATAATCGTGACCTTCAGGGAAAAAAAAAAAAAAAATTAGCAGAAGATATTTTGAAAAATGAACTTTTTGTCTGCCCACAAAAATTTTTTCATCGAGGACAAAGACATTTTAAATAATGCCAATTTTTATTAGCCTTTTTTACAAGCTTAACTTACTTTTATTAGTTCTTGGGGAAAAATTACTGCAGAGCTTCTATCGCAAAAATTTGAATTTGAAAATTTTGGTAAAAATCAACAGATTTTTTTTTTCAAGTTTTATTATCATTTAGATATATAATAATCAGTGGGGAAATTTTGATTGATTTTCTAAAGAATCTGAATATTATTCATTAAATTAAAAATTTAAGAAAAAACTAATAAAAAATTCAGTTAAAAGAGAATGTTTTTAATTAAAGAATAAAAAATATATACAATTTTAAAAAGTGAGGTAAAATTCTAAAATTTTATACATTCAAAAAAATTTTAATTCAAAGACAAATAATAAAATTCAAAAGAATTATAAAATTTAGTTGGAAAAAAATTTATAAAACTAAATACTTACTTATTCAAAAAAATTGAAAATTAAAATATAAAAAATTTAGGAGAGAAAAAAATGGTAAAAAAATTAAATACTTGAGCCAAATCACAAAAATAAACAATTTACACAATTTTAAAAAACTTGAAAAAAAAAATTTCTTTAAATGTACTTTTTATCTGTCCACAAAAATTTTAGTTTGAGCAATGCTAATTTTTATCAGCTTTTTACAAGGTAAATTTTTCTTTTTGGTGACAAATTACTGCAGAGCTGTTATGAGAAAAATAAGTATGACAATTTTGGTTTAGATTCTACAGGATTTTAAGATTTCTTATTTTGCATAGCTGGTGTTGAAATTTCGATTAATAAGTTTTGTTTGAACTTTTCATTTTTGATGCATAATATCCTAATTTAATTTTTAACGCTTATAAGAAGAAAAAGACTTCCAGGGTATTAATTATTCTTAGATATTGTAATATTTGTTCAATAACAATTTTTTAAGATTATTTCTTCAATTTTGAATGATTTTACACCAAATAAAAGCTATAAGTCGAAAAAAACAAAACATTTACTTATATATTTCACCTGACTATCATAATCAAAGTCTGTTCACGCCTATATTCTTCGAACAACAGTGCTAGACGGTTTTTTTAGAGGGGAAAAAAATTCAACATTGATACTTTCATCAATGTTTTTAATCGTGTAAAAAAAATGCGTATCAAATATGTAATGTAATATATGAATAAGAGAGCGTATCGAAGTGAAACCATTGACTAAATACAGAAGTCAAAAAAAATATCTACTTTTTTATACCTTTATTCCAGTCTGTGACACAGCGAAATAATGAGACGATTATTCGCATTTACCTACAATTTGTATCACCACCACTATACTCCCAACCATTATTAAATTCATCGCATCCAACAAAAAAAAAGGCCAATTTTTTCACACAAAATCTAAGGATTCATCTTTCAATTTTCTCTAGTAATGTAATAAAAAATATTCTCACTCCCTAAACACCTATTCGATTACTGACCTATTCCACGAATGCAGGAGAAAAAAAAATTCGAAAAACATTCACCCTCACTGTTTCTTTTTTTTTTTTTATTACACTCTACATCATGTTATACGCTTCATTCGGTATTTGGGGTTGTGGTTTTTTTTCCCTTTTCTCTTTTTTTTTTTTTGGCCATTTATTTTCGCTCGAAGACGTCTACGACGAACATATGTCGTATAAAAGTTGCTTTTGAAAAGTTATTTCGTCTTGTGAGAGACGAGACACTTTCACCAGCTTATAGATAACAAGCAGGTACCAAAGGTAGGTCTTTTTACACGTTACGTATTTACGGCGCCACGTATATGCAATTTTGTCTACACGTAATTTATTCACATCGTATGCGAAAGGTGAAACCACCGTCTTTTCATGAGCTACGTGATGATGCAGTGAAAATTTAAAATACGCACCTTTTGATCGTATATGCAAAGGCTAGAGTGAACAGTTAAATTTTTCTTTCACAAATTAATGTCTCTCACTTCCTGCAATACCGTATATTAGTCCAGCAAAATAAGCGTTTGAAAGAGAAAAAATTGGTACAAAAGATTTTATGCCTGGATTAGCGAGTATATGTGGTGAAAAGTCTTCGCCCCCTGTGATTTCCCCTCCAGGGAGGGAGCTCATAATTGTTAAAATTCAACATTTTTCAGCTATAACTCAAAAACTATACTAGATATCCATTCTAAAGTGTAGTAAAAATTTGTTCTCCATCAAATTTCTTATGAATGAAAAAAAAATGACCTCATTGGATGACATAGAAATTCAGTAAATGATTGAAAGTAAAATTTTGCAAAATGATAATTTTCAAGTATTTTTCCTCGATAACTCGGAAATTCAAGGTTAGACCTATTTTCAGTCTTCAATTCGATTTCTTTCATATAACTTTTCCTATAAAGCCTTTTACTCAAGCCATTGGGTCCAGTGGCGGATCCAGAGCTCCATTGGGGGGGATCCAAATTTTTTAAAAGGATGGTAAATGCTAAAATGGTGAGATTGTGTTTTTTACAGCATAAAGGGGGAGGGGTTCAAGAAAATTGATTTTTTTGTGGATTATCGGTTTATTTTTTTTGGATTTGGGGGCCCCCCTTGGATCCGCCACTGATTGGGTCTGCTTTAGACAACATGCTGAGAGGTACGATATACCTAGTGATGAATCTATACATAAGTTATGTGGGTACCTACTTTGAAAATATTTGAAACATTATATTCAGCTTACGTGAATGTAGGAAAACTACTTCGAAAGAAAACATGCAAGCTTTTTTTTGTTTCTGTTTTTTCTGTTTTGACGTTATACTCGTGAATTTACATGCATGGGGACAAACATGAAATCAAGCATATAAAAATAACATGTCAGTAATATGAACGAAAAAGAAAACTCGTATATCGAACGGTGAACATACATGTATAGGTACAGACTTTACCTACACGAAAAGCGTAGGAGTGACAGGGAAAATACAAATTTCATTGAAACACCTCCATAAAAAAAAAACACTGCCATCATTACGATATTATAGATTATTTTATTTATAATCTTGGTAGCTATATGGGCTCACTTTGAGCTTCACAAGTAAGGTCAAAATAAAATTTAAAAATAACAGTATGCAAGGTCGTATTGATTTGGAATCATATTATTTTCAATTTGAAATTGTACCCTGACGTCACATTGTACCTTAAAAAGAATTTTGATGTCTATGGAACATGGGTTATTTCTTATTATTTTTTTTTTTTTTTAAACATAAACTTACCGAAAAACTGTTCCGATTAAATGGACTGAGTTTAACTCTATGCTACTTGGCAACCAAAAAAGTGAAATTTTCATTCTAATTAAATTGATTTATAACGAAAAAAATCAAACTTATTGATCGTTTCCCAATCTTTTCCCATTTTGCCCCTACGCATTTGATTTGCCCCCTCAGGAATTTGATTTGCATCCCCAAGAATTAGGCTCAGTAGCTATGACCCCGACTTGTCTTATTTGAAATTCTTACGAACGATAAAAAATATTTTTTAGGTCATCAGTGTATTTGCTCGTGCATCGCTTCAGCAGCACCTTCAAAATAGGTGTACCATCCCCGCCGTTAAAACTGACTTTTGCGAAATCTTGAAAAACATGTTTTTCAAACACCGCCATTTCTGGGTATATATTTTTCTCATCTCATAAAATTACACGTAAAGGTCGAGGTACTTAATAAAACGCAGGACTCTTTCAACGGGTGTATCGGAAGCTGTACAATATTTTTCGAACCATCTCAAAGGCAAAAGGAAGTCGAAAAAATGGGAAGTAAAAAAACTCGAAATTTCCGAAGATTTATCGTAGATTAATCCGCTTAAAAATAAGCGCGGTATGCTGTTGGCATACGCAGAGAGTGGCAGAGGAGTCGAAAAAATGAGTGTGCAAAAAAAAACAAAAAACAACACGAATGAAGGCAAAGGACGAAGAGTTCGTGATGGGGCTGCGGAAAGGGGAGAAAAAAGGCGAGAGAAACCAACGACGTATTTTTTAAGGAGAAAGTAAAGACATTATTTTTAAGTGCGGCGAGAAGGGGTGGAATTTCTTAATATGCAAGGGGTAAGTGTATAAGTTCCTCTTCTATATATATATACATGCGAGCGGAAGAAAAATCCTGGAGAAGAAAAACCATCAGTTATTACCGCGCACCCACCCCCCCCGCCCACCTACCCGCTTCCACAAGCGACCAACCCTGCCGAAGCGACGGTGGCGCTGCGGATGCGCGCGGGGGAGTATGTACAACCCTTAAAAAAGATGATAATATTGATCCTTTTAAAAAAGAAAAGTATATGCGAAGAGTTGGGGGTAAATTATAAGTCGTCGTCACTCACGAACATTTACTTCGCGTAGAGGGTGCTCTCTCTTACTTCTTTTCCTTTTTTTTTACAATAAACAGCTGCAGGTGGGTGGAGGGGGAATGAGTGCGCGAGAAAGACCACAATGGTCGCGGCAAATGAGTGTTAGACGGAGATGGTTGGAAAAAAATAAACAAAGGGGGCTGGTGAGGGGAGCTGAAAAACGAAGAGTGGTTCCCAGACGTCGCCTTTTTTTCTCTTTTAATTTACCAAATGAACGTTCGATTCGGCGTATTTGGAAATTTATTTATGCGATTCACCTGTCTTGAAAGGAAAATAAGAATATATGTTTGGTAAATATATAGGTACGCATTGTGTCCTTCCACGTGTTCGCCATTTGACTGGCGAAAATTTCCGATGTTTGCATGGGGTGAGTGTTTTCGAAATGTGACTATAGAAGGGCGAATGAAGGCAAATAAGAAATGTGGAATGTACTAACTGAAGGAAATTTGCAAACAACATTTTCATGTACAACGCATTAAATAGAGTATGATTCGATTTTACTTCAGCAATTATATAGGATAGGATGTTAGTAAATTAGAGTAAAACAGTGTAAATTTCAAAACAAAATTTCACTTTGTAGGGCATAAATTGATTATAATATGATGTTATTCTTTTAATAATCGTCGGAAAGTTTGGGTCTTCCTCTAAGCCCGCATAGTACCATTATTCCACTTTTTCCTCTTTTCGTGGTCTCAGACGCAAACATGTATGCTTATATTTTACTTCTTGTGGGTTCTCCTTCACCTGTAGAAATTACAGGTGTACTTAATAGATCCTTTTATAAAACTCGGGTCATAAAGGGCTGATTTGTTTTTCAAAATTCACATTATACTCGTATTCACCGCATCATCAATAATTATATCTATACTTTAATAGACTATCTCAACAATAAATAATATATACTTATGTAATGAGATTTGTCAAATAATGATTTTAAAATTACATTACTTGACGAGGCATGACTCGAAGAATAAATGTTGAAATGTCTTTATGAGACTGCTTACCTGAAACAAACAAAAAAATTGTCGATTATTAAATTATCTCTTAGTATAATAAAAAAAAACTTGTTGTTGGGACAAATAAAATATCGATATATAAAATATAAATACGGATAAAAAGTATAGTATTGGTAGGAAATATAAAATATAGATATAAAAATATACAATATCTTATACCCTTGCTTGCACGGCACCTCAACTATGAATTATATTTTCTCAACCATAAATGCTATGAACACAAGGACTATATAATGTACCTATGTGCTGTGTACTACAGTTGAATTTTAGGATACAATATTTTTACTGTGAGTAGTGCTCGGTATAACTCAAGAAGAATTTAATTTTCGAACAAAAATCAGATTTATGGTGAAATGAATGCTAAGGGAGAAGGTGGAAAAGAAAAAAAAAAGGTGGCAACACTGACTAACATAATGTGGGAAAGTTATCAAATCTTTAGTCAGCTGACTGACTGTCTTGACCAACAAAAGTCAAAAATAGTGAAGGAGGAAGGGGATGAGAAGGCAGAGGCAAATGAGCGAGGCAGGCAGAAAAAGGGGGTTGGATAGATCTTATCTTAGATAGACTAAGTTTAGTGATAAGGATCGCGTCTGCGGCGTGGAGCTTGATTTAAGGATATTTGGTGTGAAAGTATAACTTCGTTGTGCAATGCATGAACACACCTGCAACACACCTTCACAAAATATCCTTAAGATCAGGCTTCATTTCGAGGACGCTGATAAGAAGAATTTAACATTACGAAGCCAATAAGTCCATCTAGTATATAGTCAAAGAATCCCAAGAGCAAAACCCTCAGTGTATAATAAAATACAGGCAGAATGGTACATGATATATTTTCGCTTAATTTATATTTTTCATCAACTATTTCCCACAATCTAAAACACTATCCCTATTTTAAAATTTATCACCAAAAGACACAACTCTGAGGAAATATTTTTAATTCGTTTTTTTTTTTTAATGAAATTCAACACCTCAAGCGGAGCTTCAGTCCCCTAGTCCCCATTAAATATATGGCTAACATCAACCATCAACCAAAACTGGGACACTAATGTGAAGCTCAGTAATAAATTTTTGTTGAACGAATGCATATAGCAAATATATAATATTGTCATTTGAGTGAAGAAAGGTAACTTAAAGATTCTCAGTATCCTGAGAAACCCATGAAACTAAGAAACATCTGAAAACTCATCTCCAGTCTACCATTAGCAAATAACCCAAAGGCAACTTAAAAATGGCAATGTAGCGATGATCGTCCATGTGTAAAAAAGTTAAGAATCACGCCTACGTACATTTCGTCGACAGGGTAAAGACCAACGTTGCCCCTTCGGGGGTCGAGAGGGGGGTGAGTAATAGGCGGTAATTACGAAACGCGTTTTTTCCCGTCGGTATACTGTCTGTCTGTCTGTCTGCCTCTCTCTCTCGCTCTCTCTGGTCTTTACGAACCCCTTATAAAACGAAAATGAGAACAAGACAAGGACGGCGAAGCAGTTTTATATTTTCTTATTTCACTCAGTTCAGCCTTTTTTTCGCTTTTGCTTCTTTTTTAAATATCCCGCCACCTCCTCTGACCCTCGCGTCGTATGTCTTGCGTTTTAGCGACGTTTTCCCCCTTCGCACTGTCGCACTCTGTCTGACTTTTTCTTATTCGAATTTCTTTCCTTTTTTTCCCCTCTCCACACAGCTGAACCTTAAACCGATAATTTTTTGGTGACGGCTTCTCGTATTCTGCTTTGCTTCAACTCTGGATGCAGAGTAATTTCCACTACATATAGACGACTGCGTGCTACTCCACAGTGTCGAAATCGCGAGAAGATAAAGGAAAAAAAAAATTAAAATTAAAAAAAGAAAAAGCGAAGAGGAGTGAGAAAAAGGGACAAAAAAAAAGAAGGAAAAGAAAATCTCTTGATTACGACGACGACGACGACGATGAGAAAGAATGACGGAACCGAACCGATGAACAAATGGAAAGGAAATTAGTAAGCTGAAATGAAAAATAATTAAAAGGGAAACCGAACGACGAATTCGGGGCGAATGCGAGACGAATTTTATCTCGATTTTGGAAAAATAAAAATATATTATATAAAAAAAATAAGAAGAAAAAAAATTGAAAAGACAGAGAGGAAAAAAAAAGTCGAAATAAATGTAGGGAGAGACGTCGATGGATTTTTTTTTTCTATTTTATTTTTGGCCAAAATCGATGATATCAGAGGAGTTTTAATGAGCGATTAACGTATATGTCTTAGAGAAATGGAAGAAAAAGGGTGTGTCTTGGTATTTTTTTATGAGCTCCTTTTAAATTTTTGGTGCAGACGTCATAAAATGCTGCGACACGGTAGTGAAATTGTGTGATCAGTCGTGAAATGGCGAAAAAAAGAGACAATTTGAAAGAATTCTTTTGAGTGGGAAGATTTATTTTCCAGTTGCACTTTTTATGATCTATAAATAAATTTTGTTTCATCCTGGGAGCTCTAGAGCCATGAGAGTCCATTAAACCGGATATACGAGTATCTTGCTACGATAAGGACTCCCTTCTTTTTCGTCGACTTTCGTTCATGTTTTGGTCTTTAACCCCTCCATTGGTTGAAATTAAACCTGAAAAAGTGAAATCATGGGGTAGCGATACTCACTGATAAGATGTTAGCAGTTTGCAGTTCGTTGAAGAAACACTTGTAGCGCATGCGCAGAAATTGTCAAAACCCCATTAAAAACCAATAAAGATATTCAAATTTACAAAATAATTTGAAACTCACAAAAATCAATTTGTCATTGAAGTAAAACTCCCCTCTCCCCTCTCATCCAAAAAAGAAGTGGCCACAGTCACTAAACCACAGACAGCATATAATACATTTAAGTTATGAATTTTTCTAGCGCTTAGCGCTCGCAGTGTTTCTCACACGAACTATCCGTAGACTTCTAATTATTTTTTTTGTTTGTGAGAGTAGCCCTTCCCCAAAATGTAGTATTATAAATTATTTGTTCTTTTTACAAAACATTTTTGCACTTATGACACTTTTTCAAAAAAAATTTCTCAAAATGACTGTTCTAATTGAAAAACTGCGAAAATTCTTATTTTAATTTCCACGATGAAAACGTTTTATTAAAAATGAATAATCTGACAAACCGCCTCCCGGAAAATGCAGTTTAGAAGCGACAAAAAATGCCGAATAAATTTTTGCTTTTTCCAGTGAAATATATCGAAAGGATGCGTTCTTCAAGATTATTTTGCTTTTTTCTCTTCCTTCCCCCTCCTAATATCCTCTTCCCACCAGTCTTCAATAATCAGCTCACGTAAGGGGGAAAAAATACATGCAAAAAGAATTATTTGATATAAACTACAAATTCGATGATTCGTAAAATCGATGCAAATAAAACGACGAACATGAGGGAAGAAACATACAGTGATGAAAAAAATGAGCAAAAAAAAGGAAGCTAAGTTGAGTTGAAAATGACAAATTTAATTTGTGGTTAGAACGAAATAAGTTATCATCTTGTAAGGGATTTTCTAAAGGGTGAACATGCATGCATGTGTATGAATAATGTGAAACGGTGGAATTTCGCCTTTATACCCTTGAAATAATGCAGACGACATTTGAGGGTGAACCGACAAAAAAAAAGGCAAAAAAAGAGGAAAAGCAAAATAAAAGGGGTAATTTGTGAAAGCGTTAAGAGATTGGGTTGTATACCGTGAGTTGATTCCATTAGACGATATTTCGTATATAAAATACCAACACCTTTATATGATCGCTTTCTAAATGCACTGCAATTTCTCAGACCGAATGCTTTTTTTCAACTCTCCTCTCTCCTCTCTCAATCTAGTCTTCAAAGCTATAAGACGCTAAAATATATATTTCTTCAGACAGTCGTAGTTTTCGCTAATTGAATTTATTCGACGCCTAAAAAAACATAAAAATCACTCCATTTTGCTGGCAAAGTCGATCTAAATTGATGATAGCTTTGAGCTAACGTGCAAGAAAGTTTTGCTGGATTAAATATATATGGTGGGATACGAATGTGGGGTAGCACGCAAATTGTGTTTCGGTGGTTTTTGGTGTGTTTAGTCTCTCCTATACTTGTCAGATAAATGACTATATCCTGCTAGTCGGAAGAGATATTTCATTTGAATAGCGCAAAGGTGTACAAGATAAAGTTTCCTAATATCGACTAGAGCCTAATACCGTCCACCTTTGTTCATCTATTTCCCACTAGCTCACCCTGGTGGAATAAAATATCGTTCAATTTTATGTAGAGTGAGAACTATCAAGTACGAAATGGATTAGAAATTAATTTTAATATGTGGCAGTCCCACACAAAAAGGACCGTTTTATCAGTTAGATGAAAAATGAGTTAAACATAAGATTATGATCATTACGTACATGAGCCATCAAATGAGATCAACCGGATCTTCTTACCTTTAAAAATTTGAACAGCGACAATTTTAAAATTGAGAAATCAAAAACCACTTTTTAAGAAAAATGACTCGGATGATTGATACCATATGAGAATTGTCTACAATTTCAACCTTATGCAACGGGTACTATGATATATAGTTGGATTCTTCAAGTTGAGGTTAGTACAGAGGGAGGCATTTTCAGTGAACTGCTAGCGAGGGGAGAGGGATTGGGCCTCTGTTTTACCTGAAAACAGTTTTTTTTTTTCCTTTCAATGTTATTTTATACACAGGAAACATTTGCGAATACATCGAGCACTATATAGATTTTGATACTACAGATGGTTCAGACAAATAATTTTCATTTAAAACTGAAAATCAATAATTTTGACATTGACACCGTTTTATGGAATTTCCTAAAAATCTTCAGATCGACGAATTGGTTTTTTTTTGGAGTGCGATTATGCCATATATTTTTATTATTCAGTCAATATAGTGAGAACACTTGCACCAAAAAATTGACACTTTTCTTCACATAATACGATGCTTGAATTGATAAGACTTCCTTTCCATAGTTTTAATTTTTAGATTATGCCAAACGATTAAGATGACTATGAAGCCATTCTCAACGATTTTCATATGGTAGCCTATTCCAATTTCGATGATATCGATGAAACCGCATCCCAACTGCACAAAGGTTACGGTTCTGCTCGTTCTCACTCATTCTTCCATTCTCCATGGTGTAATAAACGATTCGACAAACGGCTAATTAAACAACATAACCATTAGGATTCTACACTCTGCCAGGCAATGGACACCATTACTGCCATCCAGCAGACGTACATTTCCATACGCAATTCGCCTTGCTACCTCTATTAGCCAGTTCCAGGTGACGACAATGTGCCACAGCAATACCATTCTCAAGTTGCACAGAACAATGTATAGAGAAGACTTTCTCATTTAGAAAATCGCGCGTATCGCCGGTTTTACACAAAAATCATACGATTTACACGTTAATTTCGTGAACACGGGTCACGCAGAGCAACAAAATAAAACCCATTGCTACAGGAAATATGGCTTTTTCGGTTGAAGATGTCCGCAACTTCCGTTTCTCATAAGTCCGTATAGTAGTCATAGATTGTCACCGAAGAAAAGATACAAAAAAAAAAAAGAAATAAAAAATTCTAACAGTGCTATATAATAAACCCATCTGATTTACAATATTAGACAAAGTAGGGTACTAAAAAAAAAAAAAGAAAAAAGAATAAGTTCGTTGGCGTTATAATTGTCTTACGCCTTACATTGAGAAATGAGTGCAGATAATGCAAAGGAAATGGTGGTAACACCTGTATAGGTGTATTTTTAACCAAATCTATGATATAAATTCTTTGCGTGAAGGCACGGAAATGATTATTTTAATTCGGTTCGGATGGTGTAAATCAAAAAAAAAAAATCACGCTGGAATACTTAGATTAAGAAAGATTAACTATGTTGGAGATTTTATTAAACTTGTTTGGCAAATTTTTGAAAAATGATTTCATAAATTCTATTTTATAAAATAAAGTAACCTACCTTGACATATCGTCTTGTCAAAATTACTGTTAATTCAGGTATAGAAAAATAAGCCGAAAAAATTATGGACTTGGATTGCTTATGAGAGTCATCTAAAATTGAAAAATATTTGCCACCGAGTCTGGGAGAAAAGATGCTGTTACACTTTTTCTGATTAGCTAAAAACCCAAAGGGACACTTCAATTACTAAGTGATGGCTTATAATGGTATACTATATCTTTTGCTTTTTGCCTTTACTTTATAGTCAATGCACGGAGAAAAATTTCAATGGTAAGTTTTGAAATGATAGGAAAACCGACAATTCAAAATTTGTAGCAGAAATTACTACAAATAATTATAGTAGAATATGATATCTAAGATAGTAAAAGTACTAGAAATATTAGTATATTTACAGTAAATAGTAATTTTCAGAACTTTTAAGAGAAAAGTTACCTATATTCTGTTTATAATTAATACTATCCATTTCTCTCTGTATGATACTTAAATGTGTTTGTTCACAACATTTTTCCATTTATTTATTCAAGTTTAAGGAAAAAGCAAAAGCAGTATTTCTATTATAAATCACCCTCTTCAGTAATTTACTTAATAAAATATAGGATAGTAAGTCGAAGAAAAAATGCTTAATAAAAATGATTATAGCAAATTTTATGAAGAAAAATTTTTGCATTAACAATTTTTTGAAAAATTGATATAATTGAAGAGTTATAAACGAAAATCTAGTATTGACCCCCTTTAATTCACAATAAATTGTGGATTTAGCATAACCAAGGGGTAAGACTTTTAGCATGTCATAATTAGGGGAATTACCCGCAGCCAAAAGTCCTGTTATCTTTTTTTTTCTTCTATTTTTTATTTCTAACATATTTCTTGGACTATTTTAGACTTGAAAGAAAAAATCAATAGGTACCGAAAATTTTCGCCATTGTTGCACTGAACAGAAATAATCTTCACGTTCAATCTCAAGTATTGCGCATAACTTCAGCTACAGCATTTTAAAAGAATTTCAGGTGTCGCATTCAGATGAAAGTTACATAATAACTATGACTAATATTGGAAGAGTGGGGACTTTCAACTGAGGCAATTATAGCTAACTATACTTCAGAGCATTACTCAAGCGACAGGTCAATATACAAGTTGCTATGACTGTATTTAGGAACTTTCTCGTTTTCAATCAAGCGAAAATATTGACAAAGAAGAAAAAAACAATAGAAAGCCCTCAATAAAAGTCAAGGAATTGATTTTCTCCAGCAATTGTAATCATCTTTATAATTCACATTACGAAAGTATGTTTCCAAAATCGATGATAAATCTGACAAATATTTAGACAAATTTGTTTTCCCATAAATTCATGTTTCTTTTTTTTGTTTTTTTTTTTGTATTCCCAAATACGTGTCGACATCGGGGACAGGCCACATTGGCTCTGAGAAAATAGAGACGGAGAGAGTTAAGCAAAATGAATAAAAAAATGTATGTATACCACACAAATAAAGAATAAAAAAAAAAAACCTAAGATGAATGATGGAATTAAAGAATTATTATTATTCTTTTTTTTTTTTTTTCAGAACACAGCCGTATTCTAACAGTAAGCTGCAGACTAGAAGCGAAATGAAGAAAAAGAAACAATACCGGCAGATATAAAACTGCTGTAAAACATTAAGAAGTTAATGGTGTATATCAAAATAATGAGAATAAAGCTTGGGGTATAGGAGAGAAAAACGAAGGGGGAGTACAAAAAATGGTAAAAAAAGAGGGAAAAAAGGCATGGTAAAGTCGTGTACCGATGTCGTCTTATTTTTCCTGTACCTGAAGCTAAGAATACACGTCGACCACCCGGTAAGGTCAATTACCAATTACCTGTAGCAAACGTAGCCATGATTAATGGCGAACCAGGTAAAATAATTACCGACAACAAGGTAAACAAAATAGAGAAAATAAGCATATCCCAAAAAAAGAAGAAAAAAAAAATGAGACAAAATACAAAAAACCTACCGAAAAAATCGGTGAAATATTAGCTTAAAGTTTGTATACACCTTTAAATGACTATATTACCAAGCGTAACGCCTTTTGTCACTTTGATCTTTTTGTGACCGATTGTATGGGAAAAGAAGAAGGTACTATATACAACTTTGTCTTGTGAACCTGCGTAATAGGTAATTTTTGTAATATAAATGAGAGAGGAAAAAAAAAAAGAAACAAGTTTAAATAAAATGCTACTTTCAATGTGGTCTGGACGTCATTATTTCAAGCACTAATACAAATGGCGATCGCAAATGTGACAAAGAGAACTTAATTTACCGTGAAAGAGCTCTATATAAGGATGATGCTAGTACCAGAGACTTTTCTGAAAGGTCAACAATTTCAGGCCACATCATTATACTCACAATACGTTGAAAAATTATGTAGAAGAAAATAGATAAAGACTTGTATTTAATAGAAGTCGAAAATTTGTAAAATACGGAACCTTCGATACATAATTTGATAAAATCTGTCAAACGTTAACAATAAAACCTTAATTCTTAATGTAAATGTTAGGGTGAATGCCCAAATTTGGTGAATGTCAATAGTTATATTGTGTAAATATATGACTTCACGGGGAGCTGAACACTTCTTACGACAAGAAAAATATGAAAAAAAGTAAAAAATTACAATAAAAAAAAATTTCAATAATAATTTTTACTATTTTGTATGAGACAATAAGTGGGACAATTCAAGATTTATATAGGTAGTAGTCCACTTACCACAAAAATAGTAAAATATATTAGGTGAGATTAAAATGTACAATCTAAGATGGTAGAAAGTACTACAAAAGCTAAGAATAATATCTATAATGAATCTTAAATTGTCCCTGTTTTCCAATAAAAAATAGTAAAAATTACTATCATTATTTTTCTCAGTGCAAAAGTAGCGATTTTGTTGGAAAGCCCCTTCTATAGCTTTTCACTATATTCACTAATTTTGAATTATAAACGGTTTTCACGATATGTTTGGAAATAATAGCAGTTCCACTTGTACTCATAGAAGTTGAAAATTAGAAATACATATTTAGAAACATTTTAAATTTAAAAAAATTCCAATCTGCTGAGTTTATAGGTGCCAACATTACCAACCTTCTTTTCACATTTTATTGAAGTCACCTTAAGAAACTTTCTACAACCACAAAAATTCCTGTCCACTTCGTCAACCCGAACCCCACAAGAAACAAGGCCCTTTTTATTTTTAACGAACATTTTATATATATATATACGAAGTGTCCTTTTGTCTAGCAAACTGTAATTAGAACGGGCTTTGTTTAAATTCTTGAACTTGGGTAAGAGCGTTTTAATTAGTTATCAGTTGAAAATTTTGTCGAACTGCGTATAGTACGTGCTTTTGGAAGATCCTAAATGACGACCCTTTTCCAAGAATATACCTACGAAAGAAATGCGAATGACCACACTCGAGTGTTCCAGAATTTCGTACTCACATTTTTCAGCCTTTGTAATCTTAAGCCAATCTGCCAATCTTTTCATGGTAGCCTAACAAATCCTGAATCATATGAATTAGTGGGTTATACGACCTTTTTTAAATCTTATTCATGTATCCGAGTCGAGAAACAAAGGATAAAAAAGTGTTACTCAACACGAAAATAAAACTTTATATGATACGATTCTGATATTCAAAATATTATTAACATCGTGGTATCAAATTACAATACATATATATATATATATACCCATATATCATTTCAAAAAATACCAATCTTCTCAAATAACTTGGTTGTATGTTATTTGCTGAATATAGTAAAATTTTTAAAGAAATGAGAAAATGCAATTATATACTGCAAGTCTTCATTTCCCTTCATCATCTTTCTATTATTGGCTACCGAAAGTCACGGAGATTGAATCGCGTTTTGATATTTCAAAATCTCAGCCCCCATCCTTCAAAAATATTTGTTTCGTTTGTTATTGGGATATTTTCATTTTAGAACACTTCCACTCTCCAGTCAATCACGTACATCACTGAAAGCATGAAGAGGAAAAAATTGCAAAATATTATGCCAGTGCTAAGCAAAATCTTTGAAAATTGGGTTCCGTGCCTTCGAAAAGACTTGAAGTAAAATAGTCAACATTTATAAGCGAAATTATACTTATTTCATGCATACCTTAAAGAACGAATTTTAATTTAAAACCAACCGCATGCCCCTACATGTATATCCTTTCTTACATGCGTGTGATTGAAAAAACAAATGGCTGGTAGTGATGTTAAGGTTCAGTTTTTTTTTGAAAACCGGTACAGTTTTTAACCTTTTGAAAAGGAGTGGAGTTTTCTTTCACCGGTTTTTTTTTGCTCCGGTTTTTTTTTCCAGGTTAACCGGAGTTTAACCGGTTAACTGTCCCATTTAAAATCCAAAAAAACCATATTTGTACCTGGTGGAGCATTTATGTGTATTAACTGCTCAAGGCAACAACCATTACAATGTTCAAAATTTTGCTGTAAACCCTGCTAGAAAGGCAGGTTTTCAACTGACAATACAGGGGTGCCAGAACTACAACAAAAGCATTGATTTTTTACTAAATTTTTGCTAATATCTCCGCACAACCGATCAACTTGAAACTTTTATCAGATCTGGAACTTGTCAAAATTCACTTCTGGTGCAAATTTCAGCCCCATTGGTTCGGCCGTTCAACTATTCTCGCATTACAAAGATAGCCCCTAAAAATTGCAATTTCGAACTAAATTTTTGCCAAGACCAATTGACTTGAAATTTCTATCAGACCCAGATCTGGCTGGGATTGAGCCCGAGGCACTCCAAGGCACCCCGAGGCAATCCGAGTCAGCGTGAGACAATCCGAGGCAGCGCGAGGCAAGCTGAGGCAAGCCGAGACAACCCGAGGCAATCCGAGACAATCCGAGGCAAGTCGAGGCAACCCGAGGCAATCCGAGGCAGCACGAGGCAATCCGAGGCAATCCGAGACAATCCGAGGCAGCCCGAGGCAATCCGAGGCAGCCCGAGGCAATCCGAGGCCACCCGAGGCAATCCGAGGCCACCCGAGGCAATCCGAGGCCACCTGAGGCAATCCGAGGCCACCCGAGGCAATCCGAGGCCACCCGAGGCAATTCGAGGCAATCCGAGACAATCCGAGGCAGCCCAAGGCAACCCGAGGCCGCTCGAGGCAATCCGAGGCAATCTGAGAAAATCCGAGGCAATCCGAGGCAGTGCGAGGCAATCGGAGGCAATACAAGGCAGCCCGAGGCACTCCGAGGCACTGATGCAAATTTCAACCCTATTGGTTTGGTCGTTTGTCTGTTCTCGCGTTCAAAAGAAGCATATGCGCGCGGAGGAGGGAGACAGAATAATAATAATAATAAAATAAATAAAGAATTACGAAATTGCGAGATGGGTATTTTTGGATTCACAGATCATGAAATGAAAAACGACTGGAAGAATTATAATTTTGTTATTCAGTACTATAAGTATTTAAAGTTCGTCGGATACTATCGAGCTTCCTTCGAAGCACTGAACTGTTGATTGAGTTAAGTGTTTGAAACTCGATAGGATTTTTGACTGCAGGTTAACCGGTTAAAGTCCGGTTAACCTGAAAATAAAAACCGGAGCAAACTAAAACGGAGGAGCAAAATCCGGAGCAAAAAAAAACCGAACCATTTCCAGTTAAAAAAGTGAACCAAACCTAAACACCACTAATAGCTGGTCATTTTGTCTCCCCCTGTATATTAATATGAAAATCTCATATCAATACTTTTGATTTTGATATTTTCAATATTATATTGATATTGAAATATCAGCCATATAGTTTTCCCAAAACAGGTTCAAAATTTTACTGATATACTTGTTAATGAAAATAAAATAATTGATACGAATAAATCAAATCTACTTCACAGAATCTACACTGGAACAGATACATTTTTTTGGACCGCATAGATTCGAATCCGTGGCTAAAACGAACACACACATCTAATTTTAAGCAAGACTTGCAGCCATAAGGCAAAATCACTTTGCAATTTGAAAGAAAAATTCATAATTTTTTCCTCCACATAAAGAAATGTAACCATTAATCGGAACAGCATGAAAAATGAAAGCAGGAAAAAATGGAGGGAAAATATGCTTAAAATAAAACATTAAAAAACTCACTAAAAATAAGGATAAGGTAGAAAGAGAGAGAGAGAGAGAGAAAAAATAAAAATAAAATAAAAGCAAAAGAAAGTAGAAAACGAATAAAATATATTCATGAAGGTTTGAATAAGGCATTTAAAACGGGGTTATATGTTAGTTTTAAAAGAAGGGCTTTTTATACTGAAGCATTTTCCACCTTCTCCAAATCATCTTCTTGCTTTCTTTTTTCCATCCCTGTTTCTTCATGCTGTTGTTTTTTTTTTTTTTTGGCTTGCTTTTTTCTCTCCTCTACCTTCCCCAATCCAATATTCTCTTCGAATAAAAACGTGGAATGTCACATTTCTAATTTCCACCTTCTCTTTCTTTTCCTTTCACTCTTTCTCACTTTTTCGTCTGTCTTTTTCTCTTTTTATCATTTTATATTCTTTTTTCTTTTTCCTTAGTCTCTTCTTTGCACTCATTACGATTACCGTTTGCCGTCATCTTATTTCTGTTAAAATGTTTTCTCTTCATTTTCAAGTGAAATTAAAATTCTTCGCTCATTCCTTTTTTTTTTTTTTTACTTCTCCTTTTTTTTCATCCCTTCGTACATTTTTCTCTTTTCTTTTTTTTTTTTACACTTTTCTTTTCCTTAATTCATTCCGTTTCTTCCTTTGGGTAGGATGGAAGAAATTTTTCTTTTTTTTCTCTCTCTCGCAAATATAGGGATCTTCACGTATTTTAACTACCTTCTGTTCTTATATATCTTTGAAAGCCTCGCCCATCAATGGTTTTTCATGAAAGAAATTTAGAAAATTTTTTTATGTTATGTGCAATGGAAAGTTCCTTATTTTTTTCGTTTTAATGGACACGAATGACTGGAGCCAGTTGGAACAGTGTTTATTTTCCATTTGATGAGGAATTATAAAAATATAATGGCGTGGGTTAAATACAGGATGTTGAATAAAAAGGAGAGACATTTGAATTTTTAAGGTCAATAAACTTTAAATATGCATGAATGAAAAAACATTACGAGTATGGAAAAAACAATCTATGTAAGTATACTTTTTTTTTGAAAAATGTTTCTAATTAAATTTCAGTCAAATAGAGAATAATATAGTTATATGTATCAAGTTTCAAAAGCGAAAACGTCCAAACCTCAAGGTGACCCAAATTGTCTCACATAAGGCACAATTTTTCAATATATCAGCTTTTTAAGCTCTCCAAAACTAATTTTATTCAAAAATTCGTAAAAATAAAAAAAAATCAAGAAAAAATAATTCATATAATTTTTTGAAGCTAACATTGAGACTATTTCTGAGTTGCTTTTCCTCATTCTTGATTTTTGCAAAGTAGCTATAAATTATCGTCTGATGTAACTTTTCAATAGAATAGTCCAACGCAACAACCAGCCAACTGACATATACTTTTAAAAACTAACTTTTTTGTGGATTATTGTTCTAAATATGAAAACACATATTCTTATACAAAAAAAAAAAAATACCCAAGCTTATAAATCTTTTTTTATTTGCAAATTATAGAAAAAACCAGGCAAATTCAAGCATTTTAAGGCAACAACCAGCCAAGTGCGAAAATTTTATTTTCATTTTAAAAGATAATGTGCAAAATCTTAAGATTTTAGTCGCATCTTTTATGAGATATTGAAAGATTGAAAATTTTGAGACTTGGCAGCACTGATAATATCTTACATATAGCGAGGATTAAAAGTGAGTTCACATGCTTGGAATTCGCTCACTCCTTTTGCTTATTTGCAAACTTTTCTTCACAATTTAACATTCACTTTTGTCCCTCAATAGGAAATATACTAAAATTTTCTCAAAGTTTACTATTCACATTTAAGAGCTTTTCTTTTTCATATCAAACCCGATTTTAATCTCCAGAATTAGGTCATTTTACCCAAAACTAGAACCACACTAAAAATCTACCCTATTTCCATAGTCTCAAAGACCTAAATAAATGGTTTGACATTCGAACAATGTACCTGCGTGTAAAATTCTGATAGCCCCAAGACAACGTACGCAACCTCATCGAAGTCGACATTCAAATCAAAATCCTACTTCGACACCAACACCCTATCGAATTTTGATTAATGCTGCTCTGACCAACCAGAGATAAAATTTAAGGAAACATTTGAACTTAAGCTTCGCCAAAGCGTAGGAAGGAGTAAGTTTTGCGGAAAACGGGTAGGAAAAAGTGCGAAGACGTCGTTTGTGTCAAGAAAAGGGACCCATACTGGAAATCAGATCAGAAATGCGGTTAATTCCTCGAATGTCCTTTTCCTTATGTCGACGTGGTGGTTGTTATTGCTGCTGCTGTTGTTGTTAGTGTCGTCATCGTCGAAACGGTGTAAAAGTTTAAAGCCTTTGCAGAGAATAGAATTTTGCGGTGTGGGTATGTAAGGTAGGGTGAGCGAGAGGAGGGGGAGAGGGGGCGAGTAAAAGAAGTAAAGGAGAACTATGGGGACGAGGAAAGGGGTGTTCTTGTCTGACCGGTGGGCTGGTTCGCCACTAAAGCTTCTGTTATATTGCCGGAGCGCTGTTTTATCTCTAATTAGAATAAGAAAGATGGACGAAGAGGTTTAAAACTTTGAAGCGAGAAGCAGAAACAACTCCCACGTGTCTTAAAATGCTTCTTCTTCTATCAAAAACTTCCGCGAACCTCGCCAGCTCCTATTAAAACATGCCTATTGCTACCCTTTTCTTAATCGATATACATATGCATGCACGTGAGGGCAGAGTGTGGTGGCGTAGGTGATATATACGTGTGTTCGAAAAGGCTGACCAACGTTCAAAGGCCCGTTTACACGAGGCACTTGAAATCGAAGAGACGAAGCGGTTTCGTACGCGGAAGACGTACAGATGGTTTTATTTTCTGTTCACTATGAAAGAGAAAATAATTTGATAAGCTTTTTGAATATACAAATTTTATTTCATTGTCCCCTTTTACAGCCAAAGGCCCAAAAACTGACTAAACAAGGAGGCGATAGTATTATTGAATATTATGCATTATTACTCATATGTGTTTGAAAAATGATTACTTCAAGATAGAAATCTTAAAAGCCTCAAAAGTTAAAGATTAAGGAGGGTGAGGGGAAGATAACTCAGGGGACTGAAATAAAACACAAATTTCAGTTGATATCACTTTGACATCGCTTAAATGTGTTAACATATCTTTTGTTTTGAAATATAATGCATAAAAAATAATTACAATAATTCAGGAATGAAAATTAGAATATTTAAAATGATTAAAAAACCCTCCAAGAAAATTAATCAAGAGATTATTGATAAGAACCGTTCGATGACATCTGACAACGGCGCGCGCATCATATTCTTGATATCGACTATCAGTTTTCAACTTTGTGTTTTCCGAATTTATTCTCGTGTAATAAAAATATGCACCGAAGTATGGCTGGTGAGTATAAGAAAATGAAGGATTTTTTAAATTTTTGAAGCCCACTAATATTCAATATTTTTACATTGATTTTTGATTCCTATATTCACCAATAATATTAAACGAGTAAATTAGTATTCATCTTTCATGTAAAATTGAATTGTTCTCCAGTTAGTTTGCTGCATCTGCAAAGTGTGAAAACTTTGAATGTATGTAGTTATAATTAAGCTCTTAAAAACATTTTAAATGTAAAGTAATGGTAGGAACAAGGCTGAAGATTGAGTTCATGATGAATGCAAGTTTAGTCAATGAGTCAAAAACTAGCGAAGCAGATTAATAAATTATGCCAACTCATTTCTAAATTTTCCACTTAGCCACATATATAATGCTAAGAAGAAGGAGAAAGTAATAAAAATTTGACTTTTCATCCTTTGACTTGAAAACAAAATGCAGTAATATGAAATTTAAAATAAAAATAGTTATTTTTGAAAGAAAAAGAACACATCTGAAGGACTAGATGGTTGACTTTTCTCAAAAATTAATTAACATTCTTTTAATGCCTCTTATTTTGAACAGACTATACAACGATGGAAAGTCTTTGTCTCATTTTTCGTATTTTAAAAATATTCGGCCATCCTTTATAGGCGATCTCTAAAAATAAAAAAAAATCGATGAATTAAAAATATACAGCTGTCTCCTACAGGCGAGGGGTTAAAGACTTTCAAACTCGATATTAAATTTTAATAAGAAACTCCAGTCGCGATCAATGTAACACATTACGTACATTTTAAAATTAAAATTCAGCTGTTGGAAATTTTTTTTACTAATTTAAAATTTCTATACATTCAATAATTTAAAACATTTTTGAATTATTACTTATATTATGTGTTTTTTCATTTGAAATGTCACTTCATTTTTTATCCATAAAATAAGCTTAGATCCTCAAAACAATAAGTTACAAAATGTTTATCGCACGTTTCAACCCCTTAAACTATATAGCAGGCTGTAGAATTAAACAAAAGTATAAGCTTTCGGACTAAACTAACCACGTCTAAAAGCGTCGCAGCCAGCAAGTCTTAATCAGTATGCGTGTGTGCCTCGTGTTTTCGATTTCCCAACTTTGACTATTTTCTTAAGTACTGCCCCTTGAGTGCCAATTCCTTTAATACCATCAACCCTTTTCCTTATCTAACGACTTAACGTTACCCTTCACACTCGTTATTATGCTGGCAACCATCGTGAAATATTTTGTCCATGCGTGGTGCTCCAAAATTATACAATTTCACCAAGTTAGATGAGAACAAAAGCACGATAGCCTGCTCTAAAAAAAACATACACACACAAAATTTTCAAAACCCTTTCCAGAGGGTGCGTATTCAATTGTCACATATAGAATCTTAATCGATAATAAACGTACTTAAAAACATTACTCGAGTAGCACAAAACAATCTTCCAAGAGGATATGTGAAGGACGCGAGCAAAAGAAGAAAAATATTTTGAAGAAAGTAAACTCTAGCATCGTGTTCGTCATTATTCGAATATACAAGAGATAAAAATAATTTGATAAGTAAATATGTTCATGGAATTGAACGTGTTTTGAATAAATTTCCACACATATATCGTGACCTGCATGTGTCATTATTTAATAATAAATTTAAAAAAAACGTAGGCTGTATATACATATACAGTCATACATGTACATGGTACCATGTTTGTGGATGGTAACCGGTATTCATATAAAACTGAGTCAGCAAAATTTAAAACTATTTGACTGGCAAATATGTGTTCGTCGTACGTGAATTTCTAGTATTGTGTCTTCGTAAAAAAATAAATGGAAAGGAAAGATTGCTCAGTTGTAGACTAAAATTTTATTATTCGTAATAATATCCAACGTAGGAATGATATAAGGCTTTAATAATTGTTAGCTATAATACTGACTACGATGGCTATAGTATTTAAAAGAAATTGGGCATATTTGTTCCAAACAGTAAATTAATTATTATTATTTGGGCTTATGATATCTTGATCTTAAGGGGTAGTAACAATTATTACTAAATTCAAAACAAAGTACGCTCTTCATTACTCCACAGCAGTGTTGCCAACAATTTGCGCTAAAAAAATTTGTATGTCCAGGTAACCAAAATTTTATTAAAGGGTATAAAACTGAGTGACAATTTTCTTTTGGACCTAGCAGGTTTTGGACTTTGGGCTCGCATTTAATGTTATAATGCTTCGATTATTACCTTAATTTCTGACAAGTCCATGAGATCAAGAACATGACATAACCAATCTTTTCCATAGGATGGGCCACACAGTTCAGGGTTGCCAAATCTGGCTGAAAAAAATTCACCCAACATTTTTTGCTCGTTTCGCTCATACGTACGTAGAGCACTGACCTTAGAAATTTTTGGCATGCCAAGAAAATACTCAAGCCTTTTCAATTTTTACAACGATCTTTATTTCCCCCTCAAAATTTGTTTTGGGAGAACCAAAGAAGTTTCCCCATGGGCTATAGTCTACCCCAGCTCACCTTTGGTTTCGTTCATGGCTAGAAAGGATGCAGGGCCGTAGCTAGAGCAAAATACTTGGGAACAAATCGAATTATAATTGGTGTTGGGGGCAAATCAAACGCTTAAAAGACAAGACGGACCTCTCTCCCCCGCCCCTGCTCTAGAGAAAAACTTATTTTTGTAGAGCAAACGATCCTTTGCTTGGGGGTTTTGGTGGCATTTCCCCTTGGCTGCGACCCTGTAAGGATGTAAGATAAAAATCTTACATTGCGCAAAGCTTTGTGCGCGGTGCACAGAAAAATTATGCCTAAAGTGGCGGTAAAAGTAGGAGATGTTCATTCCAAAAAGTTTACCTGCATTTATTGATAATTCCCTCTCTATTATATCTATATTGAAAGATTACCACTTGTCATAAACCGACCCATAGATACATGCTTTTTTTCTTATAGGATTTTAGCTGCTAATGTACGGCTATACCTTCTGATCTTTCTTCAAACAATCTACCTAGTAAATACACATGTAACATTTTATAATCCAACTATAGCTACCTATAGTCAGAATCGAAACAAATCGATTTCAACGATTATTCACTCATACCAACAGTGGAACCGGATTGCTGCGATTTGAGTATTTAAAAAATTTTCTTGTCATAAATATTTATATGCTACCTGGTGTTTATTACGTTTGAAACAGTTTTAAACAGGCATGAAAATGTTAATCATCGCATATATTCGGTATACACACATACATTTATAGTTACAGTATGCACACAGAAGTAATGGCTCAAGAGGTACGAGTGAGACAGAGAAAAAAGAAAAGATGAAGAGGGTCAGAAGAGAACAAAAAAAACCTTCAACGAGCTTTGAAGACAGAGCCAGCGCATAGTTAAAATGCTGCTCTGACCATTTTTACGCTGATCATAATCACACGTATGTTATGTGTTATTATATACTCAAAGAAAGACATATCTGCAAGTCATGGTCGGTGAAAAGTAGCGAATATATTACAGTAATAGGCGACGTTGAGTGATCTCTGTGCAGCGTACAGTTATATTGTGGGTATTGTGTATGCTCTCTGACGTCTTCTTTTTTTTTCTCTATTTTTTTTTTTTTCGGCTTAATTTGTAAATTATGGAAAATCTAACTAGAAGCTGTGTCGGTGCCACAGTGCTATTGTTTTTAAAGAGTGATGATTTTCGTCGACCACATCTATATTATATGCCGTTTCTCACGAACAGAAAGCCCAGTTTTGTGCAGTGTGGGATTTAGTGTTCCAAATTGGTTTTGTTGGCGGGGGGGGGGGGAGATTCAGTCTTTCAAATCGTGAAATAGTGATGATTTTTATGAATAAAGAGCATAAGAAGAAAAACCCATAGCCAGAATAATTTTAAAGGGATGGCTTACTCAGGACTCACTGGGGTAGAGATGCGCTTTCTTCCTCCTTCGCTTTATCGATGTGTTATCTTGGTTTTTATTATAGGGGAGTAAATTTGGAAATTTCAACCGAAGGTTTAAAATCGATGAGGAATTGAAAAGCGGAGATCGATAACGTACAGAGCGAAACATAAATGACGGAGCGTGTATTTATCAGCCCACCATCAGAATGGTGAATAATGAGATATCTTTTTTAGTATACTTCAGTTTTATCGGTTTTGGAACTTTTGCAGCTTCAAATTCTAAATAAATATACGTTTCCAAGTAAAATTTATGCAATTTTGAATGTGTTGAGGGGTGTGTCTCTTCAAGGGTGCGCTTCACTAAAAGCTCGAATTCCTCAACTTCGCAAAACCTACTAATGTCTTCAGAGTTTTAATTACTACTTCGGATGATGAAATTTGGAAAAATATGAATCTAACTGCTTCACTATCTAAGATTATCCAGCATTAAGAATTTTTACTATAAAATTTTTAGATAAAATGATAAAAAAAATTTTATAAAATGAAATTTTCAATTCTATTTTCTGGCCGAGTTTTCAACTTGAAGTTATATGATTTTTTAAAATGTTCTACTTATAGAGTTAGATTTTTATTTTCGATTGAATAACTGCTTTTACTGATGTGTAAAGAAGAATTTCCTTTGACAGCTGATTTCAACAATAAAAAAGATGCAAATTTTTAATTCAACGTCTATATACATCCTCAACTTCAACATAGATTAAGTATTTATATCATGGCCAATAATCACAAATTTCTGTTCAGAATTCGCTTTTTAAATACAATCAGGAAAATTTTATTAGTCTGTATGTTTTTTATATCTGGTAAAGCGCACCCTTATATAACTGTTTTAAAATCGTCTAGCAATTTTTCATCTTAATCTGAACCTATAATTATATCGTTAGAAACAGATTAGACATCTATAAATGTTTTTCAATGTATTGAATCGTTATACACATGTAAAAATTAAAATTATGAATAAACGTAAAATGTAATTCCAAAAATTCGTTGTTCTTTTGAAGATTTTCCTCATATTGTAAAATGTTATAGCCCATTAAATGTAACAGCTGTGCTTTCATTTTAATTGGGCGTTTTTTATTCACCAGTAACATTCCAAATTGTACACTCTCCAAAAAGGGATAAATCATTTCAATAAAAAGAGAAGACCAGCCATTTCATACAATTTTCTGCTAAGCTTTCCTTGCATCTCATATAAGTTACAAAAAAAAAGAAACAAAAGTTTAGCAAAGATCTTTGAAATTTACGTAGACTATAACAAACTTATATATAGCAAGGCAAAAACTTATTTATAAAGAAAAGAATTTAATGGAAAGTTGTACCTAGGTCTTTAGCATTTAATAAAAATTTCCTTAGTCCGAGAATTTTTATCTTTTCCTTTATTTTTTTTTTTTCTTCTTCCTCATCGAATATATAAATCTTTATACTTTAAAGAAATTCCCTGCACACTTTTCGTTTAACGGTTCACAAAAGAGAAAACGCCGCCGTTCTGAAAACTTAAAGCACTTCAAAAATAATACAACCCTTAAAACTTTCTAAAGCTCAAACAATGTTGGAACAGACACTGTAAGTCTATAAAGAGACTGTATTATGGACGTTGTTTACAAGTTGCAACAAGTTGTTCGCCGTTCTTTTAACACTATTTACGATCGAATTAACAAAAACTTCTTTAACAATTACAAAGTCTAAATTTTCATGAGCTTAAAATTTAAAATTATCTTCGTTTAATGATAATTACCAGCGTTTACCATTTTTCAGCGCTTAATTTTTCACATTGGACCTTAGACCACGAACTGAACGCCAAACAGTTCTCAAAAGTGGTAAAAGTAGTACATCAACTTACCATGATGCAATAAGCAATATAAGATGATAACTTTTTTTTCTTATTCTCCCTTCAAACAAACAATAATTTTACTTATAATTTAACTTGTTTAAGAAAAAAAAAAAAAAAAGTATAGAGGTAAGTAATTCAGAACAATTTTCCTTCAATGAGCAGGGGTACAGTGAAGGTATAATCTTGTGAAGCAACTCCTCGTTGACGATTTTGGGGAGGTCAATTTTTTTTTTCGAATTTAGAAAAGCATTTTAGAGATGATCGAATACCAACATTTTTTTTTCGCGCACCGGGGGGTTTTCATCATTCATAGTTGACCTGGAAGAGGGCACTCTTCGTAAGCCATGGGGGATCACAGCACCCCTGTCAATGAGACTCATGACGTCATGAGAGGAATGTTTGTTGAATTGAATAAAGTTTATAATGAACTTGTACGTTGTCTCAATATTAAAATCTATCAAATGTAAACAGTAAAGGATGGGGGGAGAATCGATACTTTAGATACTTGGTCAGTATTGATAGTATCAATTGGGATTTAAAGCTGCGTTCCAAATGTCAACGATTTCCTCAACACAAAACAGCCATTAGTTTTCCAATATCCCTAATAGATAGCTTTGCACAACTAATCCAAGTTGAAAATTGAAAAGTATAGCCAAGAAACAGCACTCGAAGAAAAAATATTAAAAATTAGTATATGCTGCATACTAACTTTGGAACAATTCAGGTTTTATGTAAAAAGTTGATATAAAATATAGCATACTACTTTCTAACTTATTCATACAAATTTTCAATATTTTGTATTGATTTTTAGTATTTTTTGCAAATTCTTAATAAATTTATATTAATTTTACATATAAAATCTTAATGTTAGTATTCAGATAAATTAAAATTTAATATGCAGTTTTCTCACAGTGAGGCAAAGCTACGCCAGTCTATGGTATAGAAAATATACTAGTATATCGATACTTTCTTCACAAGTATCGATGCTATATTGATATTTTATTTTTTCGATACTTCCGCCCATATCATTACCACATTTGCTCTTGACCTACTACACTTTAACTATATAATGTTTTCTTAACACCATTTCCTATAGCCTTCCTGCCTCCCAAAAGCCATAAAATAGCAGTACATTTTTAGTGGGCACGATTTGCTGAAAAAACGTTCATGAGAATTGGAAATTTTCGACTTCATTTCGTGCGAAGTGCTTAAATTTGCAATTATAAAGGTCTACATCACGTATATAAGGGATTATACAGAATTGGGGTTGAAGTTTATCAGTTTTTCTATAGACCACTCTTAGAGTGCCTATATTTATGTACATAATGGTCTTATTCAAGGTGTAGGAGATTTCAAATGACCCGGCTTCGATTCCAGGTAGCTTTTTATTCACTTTAGCCGAGACTAATACAAATTCTTGAGTTAATTTCATGTTTTACTACGCGAGTATACCGTCTATTTTACGACGTTGTTACACATACTGGATATCAGCAATTTACGATCATGTACCTACTTTTAATGAAGGCTCGCCATCGTAATAACCTTTTTGCTCATCTTTCGTAATTCAGGTACTTCGTGAACGACGAAGCACTGGTTTTAATTTGTCTGACAAATGAGAATACAAAATACAAACCAATAAAAAATGAACAAAAAAATTACTAGTCAGGAGAGATTTGTGGATAAAGATCCCCAATGTTTCTTTTGTATATAATGGCTTTTATTGTGTACGTGCTGGAGGAAACTGGAAATAAACTCACTCCAGTAGCACTAGCAGTGGATTATCAAGACTACTCAGATAGAATGTGCAGAAAATAAAACCCATGTTGAACTAGCCTCCAGAGATTACCACCATAGGTCCTTTTATGCTTTGGGTACAACTAAAATTAATATATTTCATCATATTTTCAAGTCTGATTTGTAGAAAATCCATGCTCCCACCAACATACTAGGAATTTTGAAGCCAAACTTGGTGAGAAAAACTGTACAAGACATTACCTAATATTCATTATAACAAAATATAGTCCATGTTCTTCTTTTCAATACATACTTCCACAATTTAACTTCGTTTACAGATTTCAGGATTAAAATAAAAAATAATTATTTCGCCATGCTTATTAGAAAATTTTATGACTTGTGCCACGTATACTTACTGACTGACCATGAGATTGAAAAATGTGCGTTCCACAATTTTATGAAACGAATTACAACGTTTATACATTCTCATATGAGTATAGTATAAGTAGTTTCTAAATAATGTATTGCTGGTTTTAATGAATCTATTACAGCACGATAAATAATTCAGCTCATTAACCATTTAGCCAACTATATGAGAAAATATTTTTCATTGTAGTATTGACAAATTTTGCATTGATAGATTCCTTATAGAATTTCCAGAATATTAGATCAGTATATTTCGCATAAAAAGTGAAGAAAGTAATGCTATTTCATACACATGCGAAAATGAATTTCAGATAGAAAATATGTACAAGCCCAATGTATTTTCCTACGGGGCAAATTGAAATGTAAGCTTTTCGGATCAGTTTATGAATACGGTAAAATCTGGCGAAAATTTTTACCAATGGAAAAAATGCTTTACCCTCTTAAATTCCCTTTTATCTTATAAAAAATACTACTTAAATCAAATCTGTCGACAAATTTTTTTTTTCTGGATTTTCAACAATATTGTTTTGTATCGACAACAGAATTGCAAAACCATAATTTTTTGAGTTTTTTTCATTTTTTCACAGAAAATGCCTTACAATTGGCCAAATAAAAAAAAAATTCTTGAAAACTGCTCTAAATAAGCTAAAAAAAAAAGGCTTTACGATGCTTTGCGTTAATAAGTCAAAAGTGCAAAAAAATACTCTGACAAATGTGGCTCCTACTGGAAGTTTTCGGTTTCGAAAAACTATACAAGTAATCCATTCTCAACAGAATATAATGTATAGGAAGAAATAAAAGGTTAAAACCATAAAATCTCGACTCAAACTATAATACCGATGTAGTTTAAACAATTTTTACTGTATCCCGATGGGCAAAAAATGAGAAAATGATCCGCAAAATGAGAATTTTATCCGTTGTCAGTCCGTTTTTATTTTCGATCATCGGATCTGAAAATTTGCAGTTATTTTTGTCATCTTGATTAATTTTCCAAATCCGTTTGTAAAACGGATTTCCTGATTATAATCAGTGATAATTTTTGGGCAATTTTTCTAAATCCGTTTGTAAAACGGTTTCACGGATTATAACCCGGGCCAACAAATATGATAAAACAGCCTTCACGGAAAATAATCCGGACTCATTTCTGGCAAGACTGATTACAATCCGTTCGAAATCCGTTTTAGAAGCCGGAAAACAGGAAAATTCCGGGTTATAATCCAGAAACGGATTATAACCCGGAATAAAACGGATCCGTTTTCAAAATATTTTGCCCATAGGGATGTTATTTCAGTTTTGGTTTTATTCGCAGCTTATGACTGATTCAAACTAATGATTTACAAATTATAAACTGAGAACTTGTGAATTGAGAATTATAAAAGCGAAAAAACGTATTTTTCTATTTTCTCATTTCTATAGAGTTCTGTGGCTGAGAACCAGAGAGATTTAACTTCAAAATTGTAATTTTGAGAAAAACGCACTTCTTAAGTTTACGGAATACCTACATTAATTTTTCTTGTTTTGAGTACCTCTCTTCTAGTTCTCATTTCAAGGATAATGAGTGATTATTTTAAAACAGTTCACTCGATGAAAGTGCTATTAAAACTATAAATCGAAAATAGTCAAAATCTCCTTATCGTTAATTTTGAACTTGAATCATTCTCATTCTTTAGCCAATGAGTTATTTTTCGCTCTTGAAAAATATGTCCAAGAATCTCATACTAAAAGGAGAAAATAAAGTTCCAAATTTCGCATATAAATAAATAATTTAAATGTTCATCAATCATAATTGATATTATTACAATTTAGCCATTAATAGTTCAAGTCATAATTGATTGGAATTCTGATTTAATCACCAACTATAAGTAATAATTTAGTCGCATATGCCCAACACTAGTTATAATCCTTTACCCCTAAATGATAAATAAACTCACCTGCTGTAAGTCCAATACGAAATATCAAATTTCTTCCAAAATCAATAGTAGCACAGCCCACTGCAGCTCCGATTCTGGTATAACAGAGAACATCACTTCAATATAACAGATGTCACTGAATTCAGAAAATTATCGAATAAAACAATAAAAATTTTAATATTCAACTACAAAAATATTATTGGAAAATTTGATTCCACCAATAGCACTTTTACTCAAACCGGAATTGAAAAAAATCAGGAAAATTTTCACTTATCGAAAAAAGTGGCAATTTTTAAAAACCAGTTTACAGAAAAACCATGTTCACGCATGCTTACGACGACAAAAAATTTATTTCCTCGAACGTAAAATACACGCGCACGAAGACGTTTAGGTGCCGGCACTACTGCATTCTACTTTACAGTCGAGCATGATCTATAACTTGGAAATGGATGAGATTTCTTCCTATTTTCTTTTCAGTCATATTCTAAACCTCTATCTCCTTCGCTCCTAAGTCCATCACATCCTCTCATTTTTCTTCGTTGTCTTTTTTTTTTCACCGCTCTCTGTCGATCCTCCTTCTTACCTTTAGATTTTTCCTTCCCCTCGTCTCTACCTGTTTTTTTTTTTTTTTTGTTTCGCTATATTTTAATACGCCTACAAACGATTCTTTTTTTAATGTATCTGTAAAGCCCCCTTCTTCTGTCTCTGTCTATTCTGTTGCAATACACCGTGACCTTCGGGATGGCTGCTGCTTTGCCCTCCCCCTTAACGATCCTTCTCCCCATCTATCTGTCTTACTTAGTCTGCGTCAGCTATTACATATATGTCTCCGTCTCTGTCGAGTATATTTTTCTGATTGTGTGTTCTTGTCTATATAGCATACGTATTTTTCATACCCTCCCCCCTTACCCCACCACCCCCCCGAGCCCCTCTATATGATTGTACCAAACGGTAACCACTGCCTGCATGCCTAACTAAATGACGTGAGTTAATTTCCATTGTGTTTATTTTATAACTAAATTTATGCCGGTTGCGTGCGTGCATATATGAATACATCATTACATACGTACTTACATATACACTCGCACGCTCAAACAGCAAAACGTGGACAGGGTCGCTAGAAAAGTTAGACTACCGACAGTAACGACCATAATATATTTTCGAAAATCGGCGCTCAAAGTTTTTATTAGCCAATTAAAACGAGAAATAGCTCGGCGAGCTACCCCATATTATATAGAAATTAACTGAAAAAAAGAACGTCAAGTTGAAAAAGATTTCAATATGCTCTACTTTTTCACAATATTATATCTACATTTTGATTTTTTATGATGGTCAATTTCTAAAAAGTAAACCAAGTAACCAAGTGCAAAAGTATGAATGTTGGAAAAAGTGAAAAAATTGTACACCTTCCTCCCCATAAATGAGACTTGAGAACCCAGTTTCGACAAAGATTTCTTCATTCTTCCATTTCCCACGCAAGTTTGGAAGGGAAAATGTTTCAATTTCCTGTGGCAAAATTAAGGTTTTATAATGCATTATACCTTCCAAAGATTGAAAGTGAATCCTCTAATTTCACTTTGGTACAAGTAATTTAAGACGCATTTCATTAAGAGTGAAAGAAAACTTCTAAAAAGTTAGAAAAATCATAATAAGCTGAAAATACCATCATATTTGATAAAGCCACCTGCCAAGTTCTTTGCAGGCTGCTCATCATTCACAACTAACCGATACAGTTAACGAAAAATTCCTTTTCCAAAGCAAAAATCAGACTTACGAAGCAGTATTTTCGAAGCTTGAAAAATGCAAAAAATGTAACCAATCAATTGATTTCTTTTGGATAAGGGAAAATCCAGTACTAATAAGCCGATCCGAATGACACCTCTCCCTTCAAGAATAACATTTTTATTATTAAAACTATCTTAAAACCATTTTCCAACTTTCTGAAAAACACTTATTTTTATTTTACCTGATGTTGAAATACAGAAAAATCAATTTAAAAAAATTGTAAAAGTAAATAAGTACCCACCTATTGTTTTTTTCATTTCAGTGAAATTGCAGTGGAATCTATAAAGGACTATTATATAAAAAAATATTGAAAAATTTCAGCTCCATTCAATCATTCGAGGTTTTTTTAGAAACGATTTTATTTTTCCTGCGCTGTTATTTTAATTATTAATTTGTATATATGACCAAAAACCAAATCATTTTTCTAAATTCTAACACTACTTCTCAAGTTCAAATTAAGTTGAATTTTAGTGTACTTCTATAACAGTCCTCAAAAGATTCCATAAAAAAATTCCACAAAAATACAGAAAAAACAATTTAATGTTTTTGAATTGATTGACCTTCTCACAAACGCAACATACTGGGTAGGATTTGAATAAAAATTTTCCACTTTTCTAGGAAAAATAAATATAGTTTTGAGATACACAGACAAGAGCTTAAAATGTTTAATGGTGCATCAGTAGATGGCCATATCAGATATCAACGAGCAGACAATCAGCTAATAGCAAGCAATATAAATTGCTAATATTTCAATATTTTTAAAACGACAATAGGCAAGTTTGTGCATAGATTATCTTTAAAACAGGATCCAAATTTATAATTGCTATTTCAATTAATTTCGATGTTTGCATATAATTCAGATTGGCAGGAGGAAGAGGAAGACAGATGTGGAAATGAAGAATAGTGCACAACCATCTCGATTCGAGAACCTCAGGTATTTAAGTCGAACAGTCAGTTCTTGTTTATTCGTATACCTTGAGAATGAAGATACTTAGCCATGTGCATTACTTTTTTTTTTTAATCTGAGTAAGGTAAAATTATATCTTACTTTGACCAAAATTTTGTGAATAATTATTCTAACAGGCTCTTTCTAGACTATTTTTCTTGATTTTCTAAACATTCTTCCAGACTCGGGACGAAAAATTATAAATCTCAACTATAATCGAAACATATTATATGTTCAAATTTATTGATCACCTTATATCAAAGAATCCAAGAAATTTATTATAGAATCGTATGGACACAACTATACCTCCCCGTTTACGTGTATGATCTAGACTGCGGTCTATTCGTATGGGCTAAGTATGGTGTGTGTGTGCAATATACATGTCCGTTAATAAGTAAAATACACACGCGGACATACGTTATTATACCTACGCTAAGCTGCTTTACCACGAAAACTGTTTTATTATTCTTGCAATCTACTGTTGCCAACGTTAACATATAAACGCCTTCCCCACTCACCCAACCCATTTATGTATATTCCAGAACGAAAGTCTATTTAGTCTTCTTTTCTAACTTATAGCATTTACAATTGAGTCTATAGATTGTGGTGGTATTTTCTTAAATATATACCAGCTACGAGTATATGAAAGAGCAGAGAATTTTGAATAAAATTATACAAATTTTATTCACGAGCTCATTAGAGCCAAGCTTGTTTGAATTATCAATTAATGTCTTGTACAACTTCATATTAGCCCTAATAAAAACATACAATTAATATTTCATTTATCACAGAAACTTACGAGTATTTAGGTACCTATAGCTATTTTGAAGAATAAATTTCCATTTTTCCGTTAGAATAAAAATTCAAAAAATAAACGCTGAAAAAAACGATCGATCGAAATAAAAACCGATCGTGCAAAAGATCGATCGAAAAGAATGGCACAAACAAAGATGTTATACGAAAGTTCGCGAAGAACAAAATACCCACGTTCTAATCTATTGGCTAATTGTAATATTTTTATTCTATTCATTTCTTTGAAAATGTACCCTATGGGCAAAATATTTTGAAAACGGATCCGTTTTATTCCGGGTTATAATCCGTTTCTGGATTATAACCCGGAATTTTCCTGTTTTCCGGCTTCTAAAACGGATTTCGAACGGATTGTAATCAGTCTTGCCGGAAATGAGTCCGGATTATTTTCCGTGAAGGCTGTTTTATCATATTTTTTGGCCCGGGTTATAATCCGTGAAACCGTTTTACAAACGGATTTAGAAAAATTGCCCAAAAATTATCACTATGATTATAATCAGGAAATCCGTTTTACAAACGGATTTGGAAAAATAATCAAGATGACAAAAATATCTGCAAATTTTCAGATCCGATGGTCGAAAATAAAAACGGACTGACAACGGATAAAATTCTCATTTTCCGGATCATTTTCTCATTTTTTGCCCATCGGGTAAGAAAATATTTTTTTAAAGGGTAGAAAAAATTTCACTTAAAAACGGCAATTCTTATAAGCATACAGAAAGATCGATCGTAAAAAAAGAAACAAACCACTCAGAAAAGAAGTGGAAGTTGTCCTTGATCGTTCGTGATGACAGGTTGATTTATACTATTTCAAATGTTGCCAACTGAATGGATTTTAAAAAATTATAAAACAGTGAATCTTGCGTATGAGTAATGTCACCACATAAATTTAAAGTCAACCCATTCACCCATTCAACGGTACCCAAAAATCAACAGAAAAATTCAAATTTCAATGGCCATTACATTTTAAAACATCTTCTCAATGATGGAAAAAGTAATTCTATAAATTTAAAGTCAACTTACAAATTAATTGAAAAATTAAAATTTGATAGCCATTAAATTTTGAAAAATTTTCTCAATGATATGAATTTAGGTGACCAATCAGAAGAAAGCAACTATGTTTTGATTGATATTATTGAGAGAATGAGTAGCCCTTAGAGCATATGACATTTATCTTCAATGCTCAATCTTTAATTGGCTTTTATATCAATACTTTTTATATTTTCACTTATCGATAAATATCTATATCATATCGATAACATCCATGTACCTAAGTACCTGGTAAAGCGAATGATACTTGTTTCAGACTAGATACTAAATACTTTCAATTTCCATTTCTGCACCGAGAAAAAACTGCATATTAAATTTTAATATCTGCATTTACTACGAGTAACTTTAGGACAATTTATTCAGGTTTTATGGGAAAAATTTATTAAAAATTAATATAAAATATTAAAAATTAGTATAAATATGTTAAAAATTAGTATGCTGCTTACTAAAACTTAATATACGATTATTTATGTTCATTTTTCACATAAACCTGAATTTTCCAAAATTAGTACACGCAGCATATTAATTTTTAATACTTTTTTTTCTCCGAGTGTGAGTTTGATAGCCTCTTTCCAGAGTCAAAGATCACATTAAATTTCACTTAAAAGCTTTTTCAACAAAAAAAAAAGTTGACTATTCTCGCCAAAATTTACATTAGTTTGTGAATAAAAATTTCTAATTACTTTCTACGATTCATTTTCCCCTTCTCACTCTCGTTTCAGCCATAATCGATTGATTTTATAAACGCAGAACATTTACACGAGTCTCATTCCGTTTTATAGTGGCCTAACAAGCTTACACTCATTAAAAATTTCATTGTTCCAGGAAGTCGAAGAAATTTTCCGAAAGCAAATTGCTTCAAAAGTTCTTCTCGTCGCGTCTAAAAACTTTTAGGTCACTCATTCTCGGCTGAAAAGACTACCAACCTAAATGAGAAAATGTGAATATTTCGTTGTATAAAACACGTACCTTAGCCATAGAACCGAAGAAACAACGAATATAATAAAGAAAGAAAAAAACTTTAGCCGCATTCGTTTCTCCTCATTACGATTATAACTGAATTTGACGAACATAATTATCGTAATTACTGCGCTAAATATTTTTCATTTTTTATAATTACTTACCTATAAATATACTACCAACTCGTTTTACCTGTATGTAATCGTGCGCTTCACTTCAAACTACGAAACAAAAACTATTAAGTTATTAACGTTCACAAATTAGTATTCAAAATCAATGCCATGTCTCTCGTATACGCTGTTGTGAATTACATGCACATACGTAGACACTTTAGAACAATAGAATATCTCTGATAATCGTCTGCTCAAACAGCAGCGAAAAATTACAAGTAGGTAGGCTGTTATTTTGACATGTCTAGAGTAAGGGGAGGGCAAGAACCCGTACTCAATTTTGTGTGGTATCATCGTAGATGTAGCAAAGAAGGGTCTGAAGTGGGCTAAAGCTCCTTAGAAATTTTTGAAAAAAGTTGACATGTTTGAAAAATGGGTAGTTAGGTGTTGATCTAAAAAGAAGTAATAATTAACTTGAGAGTGTTATTGGGAAACCTGAAATTGGGGGAAACTAAATTTTTCTTCTCTTTCAAATAGTATGTGGTATTTATAAGCAGGCTGTTATGAACTCAAAAATCAAATAATTTTATATAAACCGGTTACTCGCCTTTATAATATATCAGTCAGCGTAATTATCAGACAATGTTCAGTATTTTCTAAAGCACTTTTCTCTTATAATCATATATTAATGTCTATATATCAGTAGCTTATTATAACTGAACATAAGAATTTTCACTCCATGCTCAATTTTTGTAATATACAAACTTCTTTTCCTATGTTTAGTACTTCTCATAATATGAGAATAAATTTCTCAGAAATAGGTAATTATTTTGTATTCTGAATTGCAATACATATTGATGAACAAATCAATAGAAAATACTCTGTAAGATCATAATATCTTTCTACGCAAAGTTGTCTTCGACTCCTCTATCTGTATGTAATCAGAGGTCTTAAATCGAAATGAATATTTTTAGTTTTTGTTAAAATTTTCAATTTTCACGAACAAAATGAGGAATCTATCAAAAATCTACTTTTGGTGTAGGTATAATTAACGTTCAAAATAATTCTACATTTTTGCCTCTTCTTATCAGATATAGAGCTACATAATATCAATTTTTTAAAGATTAATTCTGTTTATTGTATACGTTTAGTCGAAATTTAAGCTACAAAATGAGCTACAAAATGAGCTACAAAATGAGCTACAAAATGAGCTAGAAATTGAGCTACAAAATGAGCTAGAAATTGAGCTACAAAATGAGCTACAAAATGGGCTACTACTTGAGCTACAAATTGATCACCAAAATGATAAACTAAGTGAGCTTCAAAATGAGCTGCAAAATGAGCTACACATTGATCTACAAAATGAACTATACTAATTGAGCTACAAATTGAGCTATAAAATAAGCTACAAAATGAGCTGCAAAATGGACTTACAAATTGAGCTTACAAATTGACCTATAAATTGAAGTTAATATTTTATGTAAACAGAGGCAATATCGATGATTTTTTTCTTCTTCTGGTTTTGTTGATATTAATTCAATTTCATTCTTCCATACGAGGGGGGCGGGGGAGGGGGAGCTACCTTAATACACTTTTTAAGCAAGCAAATAAGTCATGATGACGCGACAATTTCACCTATCGGAAGTCGAGACGATTTGGGATTAAATGGAGAAAATTACCAAGAGCCGGTTGTACAGTACTTTAACTCAGACTTGACTCCAAGTTAACCTACCTATTTCAGCTTTAAATGAGGTTACTGGAGTATCTTGTCACGAAAGCCATACTGTATAAACAGTCATAAAAATAGTGAGTAAAATTAAATAATATATCTTGAACTGTCGCTGTTTTCTCATTAAAAAAGGTGAAAATAAATATAGATTTCTCTCAGTGTAAATATTCCTTCCTTAATTCTCAATTCAATTTTAATTTCAATTAATTCTCCCTAACCAAATATTCTTAATTATTTCTCATAATTTCCCTTTGTTTTTCTCAACTTGAAAAAAAAAAGTATATATAGACTAGCCTACATAAACCTGGTGCACAGATTACAAGGGTTCGAAATTCGGAAATGAAATTCATATACCAAGGCAACGTGTGAAAGAGAAATTGATTAGAAAAAGTGTCTGCTTCGCAGGAATAATATTTCAAATATGTATTTGCGTGCCACAGAAGAAATGATACCAGAAAAACAACGCCAAGCTTTTTGTCGAGGAAGTATACGAAATATTACACCCACTTTTCAAAATGCGCGGAAGGGAGGGGGTGCGAGGTGTGAAAATTTGTAAGAAACGACGAGGAAGTACCATTATTTGCCTTTTAAAGGTTATACCTATGTTGAAAACAAGCAAAAGACTAAAATGAAAAACGAAAAGTTGAAAAAAATGTACATCAGCTGACGGCTGCTGACAATCAATTATTAGAATATGGCGTGACCCCGCTGTGTCTTATTAATTGTGGCGAGTTTGTTTTATTTTTTTATTTTTTCCATTATAGTGTTAAGTATTCGTTTTTCAAGTTACGTATCAGTCGAACAGCACAGGTAATTTGTTTACTTAAAGCACGAAGGGGGTCCTCAGGGGTCAGTTCTGGGCTGGTGATCCGACATTCGACACACAGTATAGATGTCGATATGGGCAAATGCAAACAATACTCGAAAATGTGCTCGTAATTAACTGATAAATCAATAATCTTCGAATTCAGTTTGAACTGTATAATAATAATTTTCAATGTTTTTCACTTTGTTCGTCACTTCGAGATTGGTAAATCGAATTTATCCATTATATAGACGAGCCTATATTTCTCGTATATTTTATAATTTGTATTTAACAGGTTCGTATATATATTACCAATTGGGACTAGGATATGTCTAGAAACAATTATATTGTTCAACTGATAACGAATAAATTACTAAATATGTTAGCCCACGCATTTTTCAGTTTGAGTCTACTAAATGCTTACTCGAGTGACTCGTCCTTGTAGTGGAGTTGTGGGAGCAAAAGAAACTCCGATATGAGTGTAGAAAAATAAGCTGCATTCATTCATCATCAGTTATCTAAGTATAGTGGATGTAGAAAACGATTATAATTGTTCCAAACAGATCTATAACGAAGAATGAAACCATTCTATTGAATATTGTAGGTCAAATTATTTGTACCTTTTTTGCCTTATTCTTTTCTAAACTCCAGAGGAAGGAGAGGTGTGGCTGAAACCTCACAATAAATAGTCTCCAAATTATGGGACACGATGTAAGTTATCACTTTTGGGTCTTGACTATTGCTCAATTTATATTTTTTAATTTTATTTTTTATTTCACAGTTCCTCAAACTTCATAGTAAAATTGGCTTCATGGGGATCCTAACTATTAAGAAAAATTAAAAATTCAATTAATTATTAAAAATACTGGCAACTGGAAGATCACAACAGGTACATAAGTTCCATCTATTTGTAAAAAAAAAACGACACTAAAACTTTTGGTTATGTCAAGTTCTGATGAAATTCAAAACAATATCAGAACTCGAAAGTAAATTCTGGAGAATTCTTCTTATCTACATCTTTTTTTTTTTTTAACGCACAAATCTTGTAATCTAAGATAAATAGAAGATAACCGAAAGGTGGAATTAACAAAAACAAATGAAAACCGAGAACTCAGGACCTAGTACCTGCTCGTCTAATGAGTTCTTGAAGTGCAGAACTCGAGTTCTTGGATCTGAGTTCCAGGGTCAGAAAGAATAGCTGACTAAAAAAACTATTTTTGCACCTTTTTTTTAAACAGAACAGTCATTTTTGAAAAAGTACTAGAAGTGAGAAACTTTTTTATGTACATATAGAACGAACCTAATTTACAGCAAGAATTGAAGTAACGATGATGCACTCAAAATGAAATTTTTATATTTTTAAAGAAATAAGTGATGAACTTTTCCACACTTGTGCAGAAAAACTGGCAAAAACTAGAGCAGAAAACTTTATCAATAAATGATAGAGCAATATATGGCCACGTAAAAGTATCTCTATTATCCATAAAAACGATGAGAGAAAATGCCTATTTCTGCACTAAAAACTGACACGTTTTCTCCTACTTTTCGTGTGCATGTGTTGTGAAAACAATATTTTTCTTACATCTTCCATTTATCTACAGCTCCCCCCATCCAGCTGTATTCTTTTGTACCGACGTTGCAGAAATGAAGTGGATTACACTTCTTTCTCGCATACAGATTCGACTCTCGAATTTTCAATGACTCCAAAACACGAATAGGTAATATCTCTATTCCGCCAAAGGGCTAATTATTGAACAATGTTGCAAATCATGCACAAATAATACTCTTCTCGAATATGGCGTCCATCTCCAGTGAATGAAATTTTGTTTATAAAACAAATGTCAAACATTCATGCCACTGCAAAGGCACATTATTTCTCTTCTCATTCTTCCACACATAAGCAGCATTTTTTTCTCATAACAAACACTCATCCTTTCGGTTGATTAGGTCAATTGATTATTATTCAACTGTACATTCTCAATTAAACGTTTGTTTTTGAACAAAAGCAGCGCCGAATTTTGTATTCTCTTAACACATCAAGCCTCTTATCACGTTTTACTATGAAAATATCTAATAAAATGAAAAAATCTGCGAGTAATAAAGTCACGAATGAACATTATGCTCTTCAAATTTCTAACTTAATATTTCGTTAATATGAATAACTGCATAATACAATGTGTACATTTAAGAACTGTGTGTATACAGGGTGTTTTATAAAAGATCTATTTTTGAAATTTATACAAACCAGGCACAACTGTGACGAAATTTCCGGAGTGGTCTATTTTTAGACTGACTTAGCTATGAGCCTTTTGAATTTTTATTTAAGAAAAATGTATTAAAATAAATTCCCTTATACTATCGAGTCGTTCAAGAGTGAAAATTAGAGCAGCCAAATTTGTGTGTCAAACCCAAGTCAGGACCAGAAGAAATTGACGAGAAAAATGAATAAAATATAAGTGCCAATATGCAAAGAGTAAATACAATAAGTTTAAAGTCACAAATTTGGTGCAACAAAATATACGTAAAAATACGAGCGTTAATAAAATTGGATCATTTGAGTGCTAAGGAATGGTGATAATTTTTTTTTTTGAGACTTGATGAGTTTTAGACGAAGGCCGGCGAACACCCTGTATATCTATATATTCTTCTAAACAATGGCTCGTGAACGATTTTCTTCTTAGCCAAACCACATCTATGTCAATGATCGAGGAAAAGTGCTTGATTCTTATTAAAAAAAAAAAATTCAAGCAATTGTCATGACAATAGGAAAAAGTTCATTACATGACTATGTGCAGAAAAAAGATGGAAGGTATATAGAAAAAAAAAAGAAGCGGTAATTACATCGTTGAAAAAGAAACGGTTTTCGAACTTAACTGATCTACAATTAAGATCATGCTAAACGATTAATTCAAGAGATTCTCTTAAACGGGCAGAAGTGTACAATATCCATTATTTAATGCATGACTTGTAAACACGCATGTTCATGGTTTAGGATGTTGCTTATTCCTAACCATGTGTACCCTCTACCGAATGATTCTCACGATCGATGGTATAGACACAAGATTTTTAAAAAAAGTGTAGGGTGCGGGGAGTGAACAGCCAACCGTATAATTGTCGGATATGTACGGATGTCGGACAGACACCTGTCAAAGAAGTTAAAACTGCATTCGCCTGAGCAAATGTCGGAGAGCCACGTAAGTGATGCGTTTTATATTGTCGATGAAAATTTCCAAGACTAAAAAAAAAAAAACTTTTTAAATCATTAAAATATTCTTTTCACATTAAGAAACGAAAGAAATGAGAAAAGCTGAGGACCGCGAGTACGTTTGAGAGATTTGGGCTAGACGTGAGAGTGCACTGGCTGCTGAGAAAAATTAGTTGCCATTTGAAGAATATTCATTTTAAACGCGCTGTACATTTGGCTTGAAATTATCATAGAAAAAACAAGTGAGGCAAGCTCCGCAAGAGAGGTATAGGCTCTCCAATTCCTATTTCGCCAATTTTTGAATACATTAGCAGCTAAACTTACTTTTAGCAAATGACTGAAAAAAAAAGATAAGTCCAGTTTCTCAAAAATTAAGTTCTTTTAGACTTCAATTATATAAATTGAAGTCTACCCACAGTAAAAATACGAAGTCTCAAAATTCAACCATCGCTGAGAAAATAGACTTCAAAGTTGGGTTGCTATTTGTTTAGCTAGCTGACCATCGAAAGTGGGTCAACTTTAACAATCGCCGAAAAACCTTTGAATGACTAAAACATACCTAGACCAATTTAAAAAAAAAACACATACCAATACATGAACTACAATCGTATGTAAAAAGGTTGCATGTATTCGTATAATTTGTTATTAAACGACACGCAAAATATCTACTCCCTCACCTTCTTACCTGTTTTTTTTTTCTTTCTTTCCTCTTTCTTTTTCAACTCTTTTTTTTCTTTTCTTTTTTTTTTTTTTTACTTTATATTGTTCACGTGTGAATACGCCCAATGAAAAACGAAATTAACATCCGACATTAATTTTTATTTTCATTTTTCGTTTATTAACTTCGACGTTAATTCGATAGAAGGGGTGAAAAATGAGGGTTGAAATGAAGTAAAAGGTAACGACCTTGCTAAGTGCCAGTGGAAGAAGGATATACCGAAATGAATTAATGTTTCTGAAAAATATGGTGAATCTTCATCGAGTGCGACATCTGGAGGTCGTTTTAGCAAGCACTCCTTCGTGCGATTACACAAAAACCCGAAATTTTGTTTAGAGTGAAAACTGAAAAAATTTTGTGCATGATTTTGAAAAGGGATGAGTATAAATTCTAAAACTGGTCGTATAAATTAGTTCTAATTAGTATGCAAAGTTTCAGAGCGAAATTCCAAGGGGGGGGGGGACAATGAGCCAAAATCTAAACGATTAAATGCGTTAGAAATCAATCAGTTAATTGAAAAACCAAAGTAAGAAAGGAGGTCAGTAAGTATAACTTAGTGAGATATGAATTTTTGAAGAGAAAATTTTTTTTCTTTCAAAACAAAAGCTTCCTCACTTAAGTCTTTAAAATTCAGTCTCATTAAAATTTGAAATAGAAGACTTTTTTTTAAATCTTCATCCGAAAATGCTTTATTTCATGCTTTTAATTTCTAGAACTTGGTATGCACCGACATTTGATCTCTTTTTCAAAATCCAGTAGCATAAGTAGTAAGTTCAAAACCTGCTAGGTCCCCAAAAAATTATAACCTTTTTTTATACTCGAGTGATGTTTAAGGGGTCTGATAATACTAATCATCTAAAAAAATGGATGATAATTTTTTGAGGACTAGGACATAATTTTCGATTTATCATGCAACTAAAGCAAGTGTAAGTTGGCAACCCTGTCAACTTAGTTGTTAACCGGGGAGACAACCTAACACTTTCTACGCATGCGCTCTTTTAACTATACCATAGAAACGCCTTAGCCATACTGGCAGCACAAAATTCTATCTTCTGTCTGCCCAGTATATTAGTTCAAGGTATTATCACTTTTGAAGGCTTGTATTAAAAACAGTTACGAATTTAACGGAGGGTTAAACAATGCTACTCTCATATTTAACACTCTCTTAAACCTGTAACCATAATGTTTGTAACAGTGACCATATAAGACTACACTATAATAACTAATGTGAGAAACGCTGAATGACAAATAAGACTTTTGCATCAGGGTATAGCTTTTTCCCCAGCCATCTTCTACACATTTTAAAACCAACTGATCGCTATTTTTTATAAACATTTAAATATACAAGATCTGTATTCGGTCATTTGACAATCACTATCATTAATGAAGAGGAAAAAGCAGACCGTTATAATCACAAAACGCAGCTTGTCGCAGTATAAGATATAAACTTGAACGATTTATTTTTTTGTCACTGTAAAGAGAAAGCATGAACATAGAAAACGTAGAGAAAAATCAAACGAGAGATAAGCAAACATTAAAAGAGGGCAGGGCAGGGGCTGGGAAAAAAGGGCGATTCATCTTATTATGATTTCGGGAAACTCTTTACAACAAACATTTTTAATTCGAATGCTCGATTGCATTTGAACATCACCTCGTACCAATATCACTGAGCCGTAGTTTTTCTCACATCTGCCTCTTTGGCATTAAGAGAGCTAGATAGAAAAAAGTGTAAAAAAATCTATTTGTATATCCGCGTTTTTCATCAGTTTTTGTTTTTTTTTTCCTCTTCTCCTTTTTCAGCTTCCTTCAGATTTTATATGCGCTCCAAGATGATTCACATTATTACAAACTTCATAGTCTATTTCACAGTGTAATTATATAGATGAGAGAGAGAAAAAAATGCTCCTTAATGTCAACACAAAGTGCAACAATCTGCTCTTTTTGGCCTTAAACGACGACAATTATTGATGTTTCCAAAATGATTGCAAAGTCATTTTTAAATTCGAACGAGTCGATCGTTTCGATAAGGATGAGTTAATAACCTAATTGATTAGTAAGATTTGTAGGCAATTTTGTGAAATGAAGGAAAAGAAACACGGAGACATAAAAACAAAACTCTAAAAAAAAAAAAGTATACGAATTGCATCGATAAAATTTAACATTTCACCTTGTGAGTTGGCTAAATTTGCAAAACGTACTTTGCATTAATTAAGCAATTTTTCTCACTTGGCTACCTTTTTTTTCAATGTTTGTATTTTTACGCATGTTATAGTTATCCCTGGTTTTTCACTTCGTGGCGCTCCAGTTTTGCCCATTTTTCTTGAATAATTAGCCAGGTAACTGTAAAATAGTGCTAGAGAGAGTTGACTAGTTAAATGTCACTGGTCAGTGATATTTATTGACTGAATGGAAAAAAAAAAGTTAAGAAACACCAAAGTATACAGCAAGCTTTGCTGGAAAAGTAAATTTTCCTACGTGCATGACAATAGACGAGGGAAAGAAAGTGAAATTCGATTATTTTTAAAATATCGATAAATCGATAATTTTTAAAATTATCGATATTATGTATAATTTTTGAAAATATTTGATGTATCGATGTTTCACACATGAACCTCGTTATCACCTTGATCCAAACAAACAAAAGGATGAATTTTTTGAAAAAGTCAAACTTCACAAAAATGAATTAATCATTGAAAACTTTGAGAATATTTACGAAAATTTGTTCAAATATGATTTTTCAATATTCTCTAAAATACGTTTTTCGTAAGATTTTGTTTTTAGAAAATTATCTCAGCTGTGTATAAGGAAAAAAATTCAAAAATTTTAATAAAATTCGGAGCAGAGTCTGGAGCTGTAGGAGGAGCAGAATCAGGAGAAGGAGCAATTTGATGACGTCATCAAGCCCATATTATAGTCATTTTCAAAACTTTTTTGATTTTATGGAGTACAGGATATAAAAAAAAAAGATTCCATTTTCAGTTCAATACATATATGTATAACCTCAGATTCTAAGAAACCCTATTTCATGTGAGAATCGTTTATAAAGTTATACGTTTGGCCTTACCAAGTATAACCTTTATAGGTTAAACTATTTTTCTTTCTTCAGACTTTTTGCGGCGCTATTAAAAATTAAATGTTCTACCTGCACTAACCTACACACGTGAGAATGAATATATTTATGGCCCTTACATGAAGAGTAATCAAGCAGTAATCGTGGACCAAGAAACGCAACTCCAATTTTATGGCCATAAAAAATGAAAGAAAAATGAAAATGTCGACAAGCCAGTGGTTTAATCAACAATAGGAAGTAGCAAAATTATTCCACAATAGTACTAAGGATCCTAAATGCTTTTTAACCTATCTGCTGTCAGACTTTTCCCACCAAATAATAATAAAATACATTTTTTTTAATAGCTGTAATGTAATCAAGGAGTGTGATTCGCTTCAAATTATTTTTGTAAGGCATGCTAATGTACGTATTAGGATCCATAATGCTTTCAAAGAAAATTTCGGCATACCCCAACACTTGCAAATTATTGCTAAATTCTTCTTTAGCTTTAAATTGAATTCATGGTCAAGGAAAAGCAGCGAAAAAATTTTATCTTTAAAAATTTTATTCATAATATTATGCTTTTTTGGTGGATTTTTTTTCTCTTGTTTTTAGTTTGTTCTTTGTTTTTGTTTTTGGATTTTATTTTTGTTTTTTATATTTCTGTTTTTAATCTACTTATTATATTTTTCAAAAATTTTTTAAACTTATTTTCAAAGAATATTTGTAATTTAATTATTTTCCAGGTTTTTCGTTTTCATTATTTATCATTTTTTTTAAATTATTATTTTTTTATTTCAATTTTTTCAGTTAATCTTTTTTTCAATTTTAGGGTGAAATGATGAACATATTTTATTATTGGCCATTTTTCCAAAATTCTGGTTCTATATAATACACCACATCTCATTTCTTATAAAATAGACTACGTACCTCAAAGTACCAATTAGGTAGGTACAATAGATATAGATAAATATTTCTACATCTAAAGGGAGGATTACCTTGCTCAAGGGGAGGAGGCTGAAAATCACTTTATATACTCTTCCTGACTATACGAGCCTGATTAAATTGAATTTCGCAAAACAATATTTTCTCACAAAACAATACGGTGAAAAAATTTTTATGGAATACGTCTGCATAGGATACAGTGAGCCACTTCCCAAAGTTATATAAAAATTAAAAGCAAAAATCGCCAGAAATGAAAGAGAATTGTTATCCTTACATTGCTGAATAAAAGCACAATCAGTTGCAACAGTTACCCATGTATACTCGTATTCTGAAAGTTTTATAATTTCAATCGTGTATTCATAATTTCACCACTATGTTATTAAAAATTATGTTGTTGTTTTTTTTCTCCTGTATATAAACGTGTAATTCGACGAATATCGACAAATCTGAAACTCGTTTGTTTGATATAGATCGCGTACATTAAAAGGAATGAGAACTTCCTCTAATTTCGAATCTGCCAGTTTTAGCTCAAATTGAAGATATACGAGTATAGAAAAAGATGAGAATAAAGTAGGCTGAGGGTAAAAAGGTCTCTGTGTGCACTTTATGCATCCGTCCAATCTCATTTCTCACATATATCAGTTATCCATCGCTAAAACAAACAATACCCGTATCATTATCTGTTATTAAGGTACTTTCTTCTCAATATCTTCCATCTATATGAAATTCTTTTCGATGATAACAGTAATAAACACGATATTCCGTTTGTTTTCCCTCTATGTTTCCACTTGATTCGTCCATTTTGGACTCGGTCATTGAGATGAAACCGTTAAGTTTTGGATTTACAATAAATAATGTTTTCATTGATTCACCTAAACAACGACTTTCGTCAGTTTTTCTTTTCAATTAGAATTTGGTGGGCTTTCATCAATTAAATACAGGTTCATATTAGAAACTGTTTTTCACACCAAAAGAGATCATTAAGTTGTATCTGATTTAGATATATGAGAATCTCAGTCATGGCAAACAATGTATTGGTTTTGTCAATTTCTAAGAACCATATAAATCCAAGTCCAAAAGTGATGAGAAAATATTTATCATTTTTTAGTCATATAGATTCACTTTCATCCCTTAAACTTCAGAATGACCTTCGACTTTCCTTAAAATGAAAGCCATAAAAGTCCAATATTAGAAAAATGATAGTATTTTGAATACTTTAAAACATATGGGAATTTGGATTAGAATCCTTCCCTGGTTCTCAGATCCATAAATCTAAGTACGAGTACATGTGTTATATATAGCTAAGGCACGTAGCTAAGTATAGCTTGAAGATATTATCTCCACCAGATGCATCTCAAGAAGGGCTGAGGGACTGAAATCATACTCGGACATCAAACTTCATTTAAAACATACGTACATATGTGTTGGGTCAATTTGATGACTGCTGGTACCTGATGCTGATTTTCATCAGAAGATTATTTTGAAATAAGCAATGTCCTAATGAACACTGCTTTTTTTAGCCAAAGTTTTTTCATTATTCGGTAGCTTAAAGACAAATAATTCGATAATTTGCTAATGTATTTCAATTGAACCAAAATTTCGCCATACATGTTTGAAAACTTTGCATTTCCTGATTTCTGCTCAAGGAATAAATTTGAAAATTGAGCACTGGTAAGGGGTTTTTTGAGGTTGCTGAACACGAATCCGGAAGCCGTTTTTGACGAAGAGTCTCGCCCAGCGAGATATGGCCGAAAAAAAGTGAAAAATGCTCCAAAATGGGTCTAAATGGCGACGTAAAGAAAAACGGGCCACAGATTTGGACTCAGCGTGAAAAATTGAATAAATTAGGTACTGAATAGAAAATTTTGATTTTTGTCTTTTTATACTTGAATTTTCCCTTGGCAATCGTCTTGCAGGGTTATTGAAGGTGAATTAGAGGGCAGAAAATTACTGATTGATTTGAAAATTTCAACATCCAAAAAATTGATACTGAAGCTGATTTTTTATTATTTTTCAATAATTTCTTATTTTTACATGGTTTTTAGTTCATTTCGAAAAATTTTGGGTGGACCAAGGCCATTCCACCCCCCCCCTTTAGTTCCGCCACTGAAATATTAAAATTTAATATGTACTTAGTTTTTTCTTAGTTTAGATATTGAATGTAACTGATTCTTGAATTTACTTTGACATCTTCCAGGCATTCGAATGTTTGAATTCAAAAATTTGGGTCAAGTATTCACTCATCAGTTTTATTATATGAATGCATAACTATTCCACATTTTTCTCCTTTTTTGTAGTTTTTGAATGTTGTTAGATTCAAGACTTATCAGATTTTGAAAATGTGAAAACATCAAAGATACTCTCGGACTTCGGATTTTTAGAAAAAAATCCCTTCCCCGACTGTATTGACTTAATCAGGTTTTGAAAAAACCAAAATTACATAATTCAAGTTGATGTCCGAAAATTCACCTTCAATAAAAAAAATTTACCAGTGATAAGTGATCAGTGATGAATTGGTAAATGGAGGAGGAATTATTACTAAGCTGAAAAACTGAAGGTCAGAAAATTTTATAAATAAATTGTTGCAAAATGTTCATACAAATATCACTGTATAGCTATGATTAAAATTGTACTATACATATATTTGCAAGATTATATTTGCTCGACCTTCTGCCGTTAAAACAACACATTTTTCAGCCGGCCTACTAATTCATTAAGAAAATTTGTAACCAATTAAAGAATTTCGCCAAAATAATTAGTTGTGACTAATCGAATGCGGATTCTGCGTGAATTATTCGATAATAAAGTAAACAGTAAGACATAGTAATTAAAGCAATGATAATCAGCTTGCAAGGTTATTGAAGGTGAATTAGAGGGGAGAGAATTACTGATTGTGGTGAGATTGCGATAAGCATGGGTGGGCTACAAATATATACAATTCTAGAAAAAAGAATAAAAAAAAAAATCTGTACATTTAAGAAGTTGCCGTGTGACCACTATATCTACAACCGTGACCATAAGTGAAGGACAATTTTTTTCCCCCAAGTGAAATCGCCTGGCATTCCGATTCAAATGTGCGCCATGGCATTTTCATCTCTTGCCTTCTTCAAATCATGACGGATCATTGATTCCACATTTATCGTGTGCTGGTACCGCGATGTAGTAAACTTCAAAACGGAAAATATTCATATCCTTGGCACGGTTTTCTTTTATACTGCGATGATTTTCAAACAATATCCGAGATATACGGACGAAACGCCTCAGTAGTTGAGATAAAAATTATGACTGAGGATGCAGTCGGATGTGGTACATAGCTGCTTTATGCATGCAGTATTTGTTGCAGGTTCACAGTAACACAGCCACTTTGCTATAAGCAGAGTTTTTTAAAGGTATTTTTCATGGAAGATAACTACAAGAAACTGGTTATATATTAAAATTGTTTTTATGCTGCATACAGGAGTCTGCACTCAACCATTTGTGTGGCTAAATTTTGAATTAAAACCTTAAAATCCGAGGGCTTAATTGATTTTTTCAACAAATGAGCAATTTTTTAAACGAACTCACAATGTTTTACAACAAAAACCGTTTTACTCAATTTTAGACATTCCACCTCTTCAAAAATAATTGATCTAACGTGTATCTAAATTCAAGTCCTCTGTTTGGGGCACTGTTCAGAAACTCGGCTTTGGAACTTGATAATTGTGGGTTTTAGCCCAGCCACAACCAATATTGTTTTATACATATACACGTCACATGCACAAAAGACTGATGTCCGTTTTCATTCGGCCGAAGTTTCTTTGGTTTCTAGGTAAAATAGTTGAGTAGCTGAAGCCTATAATCTTAAGTTTGCTGATCCTTAATTGATTGTAAAGTGAAAAATTTTTCAGTGCAGTAGCTAGAAAAGCAGGTTTTCTATTGACAGAACGTCATAAACCACATAAATTTAATGTTTGAAAATTCTGTAAAAAGGATAGAGACAGTTTGTCCGATTTTTTTAAAGCAAAAATTCGCAAAACAATATAATTTTTCAAATTTCAGAAATTGTTGGGAACATTTTTCCCAACTTTTCAGCAGTAAAAAAAAATTCGTTAGAATTCGAAGAAATCCATTCCTTATAAAACTCATCAAAATTCATCGGTTTTTAACCACATTTTTACTGGTTTTCTATAGAAATGCAAAACCGATCGTCATGTTTCTATCAGACTTCAATCTTATCAAGATTGACCTTTGGATCATGAAACGAATAATTATGAGGGTCCCATGCCTGTTTAAGAAAGTTAGATCAAAATTAATAGAAGGGTTTCTGTTGAAAACCTGCTAAAAAGGACCATGATACCTAGTTATGACACCTAACTTCTTTCGGCTCAAATTATAAAGATACAAAAAAATTAATGAAATCTAAGTTTGAGTTATCTGTATATCGTCTAATTTATCTTTTTATTTCTATCTCTCCAAGTTATATTTCTCCTCTTCTACAATCAAAAAAGTAATGTTTGAAGTCGCCCACCTCGAGGTAGTTGATTTGAAACACTACTAACATATATAACACATTTAGACTAATTTTTTTTCTATAATAATCTACAACATATCGCACCTCCTCTACGAAATTTATGCAACTAAAAAAAAAAATCAAGTTTTGTGCTAATAATGAAAAATAACTGAAAGAGTCCTACTTTAATCTCCCTAATTACCTGAGTGTAATTCCACTCCCAGATCCTTCAAATAAGAAATATGTGACCATTTAATAGTCAAAACTGATACAATTACAGTTTTTCCATACTTTTTCCAATAAAGTGATAAATTTGGGTACTCTATAAAACTGATAATACCTCAATATAAGACTCTACAAAACTGATATAACATCCTTTAAGATCATCACCACAAAAACACATAAATAACCTTCGTTATAATGCTTGTACAAAAATGATACAATTTGAATATGGCGACTATATTTGGACCTCTGAGGAGGAGGAAGGCTTTCAAATTCACAAAATACGTTAAAAAATTAGTCATTTGACTTATGTATGAAGAAAATTGGTTAAAAATATGACTTAATTCAGAAAACTTTAAAATTCTCAATGTATTTTGCGACTTATAATATTTTTACTGTAAGTAGAACTTGGTGCATACAACTGAATCTTATAAACGAACCCAATTCTTGAAAAAAGTATAGATGTATCTTCTTCTTGCATATCACGGCTCGAATATGTACTTTTCCATTTGAGAAAGTAATAAAAATCAGCAAGAATTTTTCCAAGTCTCAAAAAAAAAAAATATTATAATTATATTTTAGATAGAAACAATCACTCGAATATATAGAGTACCTTAAAACTTGAACCAGACTTAATTCCGAATCTAGCTTTGGAGAAGATAAGAAAGGTGAGCCATATGAACTCCATACCATATATACTGGCATCAAATAAGAAGGTTAATTACTTTTCTCCCTTGTCGGATGAACTGGTTTTGTTACATTCACACTGCTTTTAAGAAATCGTGTACTCGAATTTTTCAAACTGATCGATGCCCTGTAACAAGTCGTGATTTTCTGCGAAAATAAGATCTCACGCGATGAATAAACCAGTTATTAATTTTTTTCCAACCATATAGCTTCCTTTAATTTGCGAAAACAAAAGCAGTGAAATTTCTATTTTAGTCGACGAAACAATGAAAATGATGAAAAAAGAAATGAGAACCGATGGCTGAATAATAAATTATAAGAAAAAAAAAAAAAAGTTTCTAAGATGCAACAGTATTTTTTGGCAACGGCTTTTCACAATTCCTCCTTGAAATCTTTATGAGTCCTTTAGAAGAAAAACTTAATAGTTCACATTTTCTTAAAGTAATGGAAGGGGTTTACAATTTTATGACAGCTGTGGTATAAAAAAAACAAACACATCATGTCAACTTTAGCAGCATAGCATACATTTCCAGCTATAGAATTTTCTCATAAAATCTATATTATATCATATTTAGTCGAGTTGTAATTTTTTTTCTAAGTCCTTTTTGCAACTGCTTTTGGTTAATGTTTTTTCTCGAATGCTCTTGTTTTACATACAATTTTTACTGGTTTAAAAAATTACTGGTTTTCGGTGAAAAACGAGATAAAATTTATGACGAAAGGACGGCGAAAAAGCGTTTTAGTGCTAATTTATAACCGTATTATTGGACGTAAAAAAAAAAACATGTAACAATAAACCACGAGGTTATTTTCCTTACACTTTTTAGAGGAGAATATTGTTTAACCAATTTTATCACGCCAGGTTTTAACTGTGATAAGGATTAAATTTTGAAATTTTGGCATAAAAAGAATCCTGCTTTTTTGAAATTTAGCTGCTATTTTGACGCGGGCATTGTTATCCAAACTGAGAGTTGCACTCGCCATTTTATAATATAATACATTTTTGTTGCAAAACAACTTCAATGAAGAGCTTAGAAGTCAAATAGGGATCGTAAATGACATTTTTGACAAATTTCAAATATGCATGAAGACTGGTTTTCACCATGTCTAATTTCTGTTTATTACGATTTTTACATTCCTCAAATATGTTACTTATACGCTGTACAAGCTTGCTAGAACTATAGACAACCAGCAAAGGTAAATTATTCTCAAGTGATAAGATTACTCACAATAAGTTGTATAGATAAATAATATGTGTACAGGGTATTGTGTTTCTAACTGCCCCAGTTTCATAAGAAAATTCATGGGATTTTTGTTCTTGTAATAAAAGAAACTTGTGCCTTAAGTGATGATAAATGATTTAAAAGTACTTTTTCTATCTGAAATTCACGCAACGAATTCATTCTCAACCTTATCATGAGGTCATAAATCGTCATTCTGCCATCAGTGATATATCAAGAATATGAGAACAACTTCTTTTGAATGATAATAAATTTTTTTTTTCTCAATTTGTGGTTACATTTGAGTGATTTTATTTTCTACGCTTTTCTTTGACTTCCCTCATTTACGGTATCCTTGTTTTTAGAAAGCACTGCATAATTTCTCAGGATTTCTGCCTGATTTCTAAATTTTCATCGAGCAACACTGTAATGCCTTCGAGACTCAACTCACTTTTAGACTTGGAATTTTTCAAACTAAGTTGAAGCTCTGACAATTAAACGCGAATGTAAACAAAAAGTTGTGAATTTCTTTCAGTCAAATTTACATTTGCAGGCAACCCACAAAATTTCAAGAAAAAATCATCGTCAATATTCACTACCAAACGATGAAGGTGTATTACTTTAGTGTTTTTTGTACTAACTATGGACTCTGCGTAACATTCTATGACTTCTCTATATTTTTTATTCACTGCCATCATTCAATTCAACCTTTGTTCCAACTATTTTGCCACAAATTCATAGGAAACCATTAGTTTTGGTTTAAAAAAAAATTTAGGGCACATTCACTTATTTTAACGAAATTGACCCATGCTGCATATAAAAATTCTATCTTTTGGCGGATATTTGAACCATAGAGATTTATTATAAAGTGCATCGTATTGGCGATTAAATGTTCTTCAGGAATCAACGAACGCATTTTGAAAATTTTGGCACTCACACTTACTTTATCAGGGCTTCGATTGTAAACCAAAACCAGTAGAAATCGTGGGGAAAAAACTCCTTTAATCAAAACCAAAATGAAAACTATACAACTGAAAGTTCGAAAAAAAAAACAATATTCCTTTTCGTCAACGACACAGATCTGATGAGTTTCCTAATGCATTTTTATACGACATTGATGTACCGAGAGAAATTGCAATAATAATTTTTACTATTTTAAATTTTAGAAACACTGAGAGAAATTTCAGTAGTACTTTTTACTATAGGAAAACTGGGACAATTGAAAATTTTAGTATATAGATATATTGCTTGAAAAATAATAAAAAATTCTATCTTTGTAGTATACATACTATCATAAATATACGAATTTATTACTACAAAATAATAATTTTTGTTACCTCGATGAGAAAAATTACTATACTACGTAGAATACTACCCTTTTCCCTCAGTGAAGGAAAACAATTCGTGATTTTTAAAGGAAATTATGACAAAATCAGTGAAATATATTATCCTAAAATATTAAGAGTATTTGCAATAAATAATATTATTACCATAACTTTGATGAAGAAAGTTACACACTGTAGACTATTTCATAAATCATAATTATTAGTACTATACTCATTTCTCTTAAAGCAGTTGTAAATCAAAACAATTTAGTCACACTTTATAATTGTGATAAATATAGTAAAAGTAACGAGTATTGCACCTACATATCTCCTTTCTTACTATCCCATACATTCATTGGCATAAATTTACGTCTGCAAATCAAATATAGCCAGCTGCATCATGCCATCAATCTTTTAACGAGACTAAATTACGTCCATTTAATGGAACAAAGCAGGTCGATTGAATGTGGTTCCTAATTTCATTCTTCATCTCTTGTGCTGGTCGTCTATGATATAACGCCACAACAAAATAGCTATCACGTTATAGGCTTCTTCACGATCCCAAATAAAAATGTTTTGCTATTATACACATATCACAACAGATAAAGACGCTTTCTAAATATCATCTAACAATCATTTGTTACTCTTCACTTGCTTTTTTTTTTGTTTCTTCTTTTTGCTCGTGTCGATTATGACACCGACCAACGTACGTAGGCTTATTTATTAGTCGTGAACAATGAAATAATTATTACGAGTCAATCATCGTTTAACTTTGATATTTAGAGTAATTATTCACTCTAAACATTATTTATCGCGAAACTCTGCGTTCTCGTTCGCATTTTATATCATTAAAAAGTAAAAAGCAAAAAAAGAAGGAAAAAAAAATGGTATAAAGAAGAACAAAAATTGTACGTCTCGATCATGAAGACCACACATGGAGGCCTTTTAAATGTTCTCTTATTGACATGTTGCCCACCGAACATCGGACATGGCGTGCTTTGGTTATGATGCAACTGCATCGTTTTTTCCAATTTGTATTCACAATTTTTTCTGCTTTATATAGTAAGTACGAGTATATACGTATATCTTTTTCTTATTCGTGGAGAGCTGCGGCAATTCGAAAAATATTGTATCGATTTCGATTAATTAGGCAGCTCGCGATGAGGAAGTTTAATGAACCAACTGCAGAGCAGACCCCACATAGGAGAACGTCTGCCTGTAGCGCATTCTTTAGTACGAATTATTAGGTCAGTTTTCGTAGAGGTGAGGGGGAGGACGTTTTGAGAAAATAAATTAACATGATATTCATCAAGCCTGCGAAGAGGACTTCCCGATCAGCACACTGTGACACAAATTTGGAGCAGAAAGTGTGACGCAAATGTGGCAAAAATTCAACCAATCAGGAAGTAGTGTCACAAAAGTCACATTTCTGCTCTACATTTGTGTCGCATTGCTGATCGGGTTTGTGAATTATACTCAATAGGTTCTCACAGGAGACCTATATGAATGGAAATATGACATGAAATAGCAAAATGAAAAATTAATTTAGAAAAATTTACGTTTTCAAACTCTGATACAATGGGAATTTGTTTTTGTCTTTTGCTTTTGGTTCAGTTGGTCAACTAATCTTCTAGTTGGAGAGAGGAGGGGGGAATGCCCAATGGCATGATTGATTGATTAGCCGGTCTCTGTAGCTACGTTGATGAAATTTTCAATCTTTTCTGAATCTTAAAAAAGAAAAACGTCAATTTAACGATGTTTTTAAATTTTAAATTGTAATTTTCAATCATAAAAATTTTTTTGAAAAATTTACAATTAATAAAATTTCGCCCTCCCTGGTCTACAATTTGCCTCTCTTGGGATTTTACTCTGGCTCCGGCCAGTTGATTAGAGAAAGATGAAAAAAAAAAATCAAAACAAATTTCAATTATAAATAAAGCTTTAAGCTTTTATAGTCCAATGCTCAGACAACGTCACGCAAAATTGACAAGTGACGCTGCAATGTACTGTTGCGGTCTTATAAGGAACTAGTGTATGCAAGTTGAGCAAAATTTTATAATATTAAATCAACGGATTCTAATTTTGAAATTATCGGTACCCTCAAATGAGGTAAATAAGCTCACTTTTCAACTTTACCACGCTGTATTTCAGACACCAGTAAAAATACAAGGAAATTGCAGTTTGAACTAAATTATAGATTCTGGCTTACATACTTTCTATTGGTCTCTTCTCATATTTTTCAAAAACTGCTCAAAATCAGTCAACTTGAATAGATATGCAAAAAAGGCCATGTAGGATTCTACTTGAATGGCTAAGGTAAAGTAGTCTAATATCGACCATTTTTTTCAAACCAACATAACTTCTAATAGAGAAATAAATTAGGAAAAGTTTTACAAGAAGTATTTACGTTTGTAGAAACTATTCATGAAAGCGAGGAGTAAAAAATATAATTATCTCAATATTTTTCATCAATTTTTGAGTATGGGGACGTTTTAAAAATTTTGAACGTGATTTTCTACTATCGCCCATATGCAAATAAAATTTGAAAAAAATTGCGAGTACAAAATCAAAAATTTTAAAACGTAACCACAAAGCTTGGAGCATTATTATGAATTTGATCTCAAGGAATTATGAATGAAATTGGAAAGCTTCTTTGTTATTGAATGTGAATGATTCCTCTCGCTGGAACCCTACCCATTGGAATCCGTTTTTGGTAATCTTACGATAAACAAAGTAAAGCTTTTTCAAAGCCAGGAGGGCCCAAAAAAATTATTTAAAAATTTCAACAACCAAAAAATGAATTATTTAAGTTAATTTTGTCCTTTTTTGATAGTTTATTTTTCATTGAATGGTTTTTACTTCATTTTTGAGAAATTTTTTTGGGAGAGGGAGCAGAATTTTTTCTGAGGAAGCCATCATCTACCCTGGTCTCTGCTCGGTTCTGATACTGTGTAGATTTTGGTTTACTGTTGTATGTAAGCAAGAAATGCTCGAAGAAATAACATTAAATGATCCGAAAATGTCGCCATTCCTTTCCACGCTTCTCGTTTGGTAATTACTGCCAGATCTGAAGAAAGATAATAACTCTGTTTCTCCTACTGCTCAGCGATGGTTACATAGCACCGCTTTGTTTCATGAATCTGTGAACTTCAAACCGTAAATTGACTTAAAATTAGGCCTACATCTTACACGGTATATTACGGTCTCCCGTAATTTTGATGGCTATGAATCGCATTGGAAACATTTGCAGTTGTTAACTTTTTTTTTGAGTCATTTTTATCTCTCTTCTAACAGTCCTCTATGCTGACGCGTAAGACATTCTCTATCATTGAACTGATAGATTCTCTCTCCTCATACAGCTTCGTCGATCTTCTTCTCAGTTCAACAATCTTTGTTACGCATGCGTGCCTCATCGAGTCAATGTCTAAATGCACTCAGCAAAAATCACCTTGTCACTTTTTTGAATGTTTATATCATTTTCTCACCAATTATCTCGGGTAATTCTATTCTTTTTTTACTTTTTTTTTTCTGCACTTTTGAGCATATAAATCCGCTGCTTAAAATGCATATCGCTTCTGGGACACAAAACTGTTGATACAGATTGGATGGATTATAAGATCAATGCGTGAACACTTTTTCATTTACATCGGCCTATTCTCCAATAATTTTTGTTCTGTTTCTACTTTCGACTTTTTCTTCAGTTATAAATTTCTTCCAATAATGCGATCTAGTTACCCCAAAAATATAATAATAAAGTAGTAAAATATGTAATACAATAATTGTCAACTCTGAAGGTGCGTACTCACTTGCACATTTTTACCCAAATCTACTTTGAAAAAAATTTCAATGATAATTATTACGATTTGCATGACAATTCGAGATTATTCAGCAAAGATTACAACAAAAATAGTAAAATATGTTATCTAAGATATTAAAAAGTAATAGAAATATTAGAATGTTTACAATAAATGGTTATTTTTCTCAACTGTGATGAGAAAAGTTACTATTCTGCTTACAATTAAAACCATCCATTTCTCTCAGGGTATCTAATGGTGTAAAAATGTTCGGAGTTTTTAATTCGTTGAATTTGCCTCTATTTTTCCTATATAGAGATTTGAGACTATGAAAATCTTGAGTATTTTTGCTAAGATTTTAACCGGCTGATTTTGTACGTATCTTCAGAGGTTTGATTTTTTTTAAATACCCATGTATAACCCATAAAGATTTCAAAAAAATTCATGTGGTAGAGCACCTAAAACTTTGAAATTTGCATGATTCTTGGGTTTATACCGAGCCAAATGATTCGAATAAGACTAACATATAGATGGACTTTATTCCAGAAACTTTCTAACCAACATTCAGCTTACGTCCAATCCGATATTCAAAAGATTTACGTCTACCTGAATGCTGTGCCGGTGGCGAATTAAAAACTACGCTGCTCTCGCAATTTTTTCCACAATTACCTCAGCTGCCGTAATTCCAGCGACGTCATTGTTTTCTCAAGTTGTTTGCAAAATTCACGAGAGCCTTTTCCAAATTCGCTTTTCGCACGAGGCGTGCTGTATAACCGTTTTGCGTCAAAAAGCGAGTTGAACATTATCAATTCAACATTCGTTGATGGCTTATTTATTCGCGTAAATAACGCGTAAATAAATTGCCGAACGTAAGTTTCGCAGGCGACGCGAAGAAGGGCCAAATTGTGATGGCCAGGTGCAGAAGAGGACAGTATATATATATACGTAATCGTTGATGGGAAATAAACGTGTGTTTCGACTACGTCGCAGCTGCAGCAGCTGTGTGCAAATGAGACAGCAACCCCCCTCTGGCCTTTGAGATGATCGAAAAGGACGACTTTCAAAGCGTCCGCACAGTTCGCACTTGTAAAACGGTCCACCAGCGTATTAAGGGATGTGTGGTCGCGGGAGGGAGGTGGGGGTGGGGGCGACGAGCATCTTAAAAAGAGGGTCAGATCTCCGTTTAACCGCAAGTCTACTTCAGATGGTATGCTAATAACATATTCAAGGGTTTGGTGGTGGTGGATGGCGGATGGAGAGGTACGCAACTTTGGTAAAGACGTCCGAGCTATGGGTGAGACAATAGGTCAACCGAAAGATAGGAAGTATAAGACGAAGACGACAGAAGGGTGTAGGTGGTCGCAGGGGTCGGCAGAGATAGGGGGGAGGGTTTTAAAGGCGGGATTGTCATTCTTAACCCTTTTTCGCCGGCGAAATTTGTGGAAAACCGACGACGACGACGGCGGGAAGTTTCGCCCAAGTTAGAACTCTGCTATTTGGAATAATTCCATACATAACAATGTCTTGAAGTGTAAGATGTATGAACTTAAAACTCTGGACACAAGGGGTAGCTCTCGGCGCCCTCTGCCGAATACACGTCGGGTGAAGTGGTCGGGAAAAAGGTGCTTTACTTCAATTGTTTACTCTTCATTCGAGAAATCCCCTCTTGCTGTATGGGTACGCTGCTCAGGCCAGTGGGAATTTACGAACCAATTAATACGTACATTTCTGTGCCGCACAGCATCTTTCCTTTCCAATTCGCCCTCACTTCGTCTATTGTACATCATCTCTTTCTTCGCCACTCGCTTCTGTCCGTCTTTCTAAGGTAGCCAAACCCACGTCTCCTTGACAGACCCTGTCAGGAATCGATAAACGTGGCTTGCGTTCTGCTATTGTCTTCTGTTTTGCATATTGTATGTGGCTGTCGGCTTTCGCCTCCATTTGGCCGCTGAAGATGAAATATTTTTTAGCACGAAAATTGTAATTTCGAAGTGCCATATGGGGTACCAGCAGCTATGAAGAATTGGAGCAGAGGAGCTCGAGGACTTCATTTTACCTGACACGTTTGGGCGAAAATATACGTATAGAGGATTGTGTACAAAAAAAACCATTTCAAGGAACAAATATTTCTTGGATGAGCAGAGCAAGCCCAGCGAGAAAAGCAGGTTTTGGTATGGAATTATTGTATGAAGCGTTTAAAGTCAGTGTTTTAGGACTATGGGTTGACAAAAATTGAATAAAAATTATGAATATTTCTGAGGGAAACTTGCCGGCAACTTCTGAATAAAAATTCAAAATAAACAGGAGATTTTCTATTTAAAACCTGCTAAAAAGTTGAGAATTCCAAGAAAAACATTAAAGAGAAAGTGGTATGCTAAAAAAAACTTTTTACATCAATTGAGGAAAAAAATTAAGAAAATAGTTGAGAATGGTCAGGAGGTACCTTAAAGAGAAAATTCGTTAAGTTAACTTTAATGAAAGAAAGCCTTAAGATAATTTTTAGCATACTGACCTCAATCGTTGACTTTTTAAAGGAACAAGGTTCAACGGTTCATGAAAAATCAAAAACAACTTTTTAGAAACCAAATTTCCATTAAAAACATTTTATTGCCGACCAAAGTCCAAAATTGTTCAAGTCTCAAAAAATTATCATCCATTTTTTTGGCTGATTCAGCATTAGAAGTGCAAAAAACATAATTTGAATTTAAAGAAATGGTGATATAATTTTTGTCAACCGTTGACAAGTTTTGGACTTGAGCCAACGATATGCTGTAAGGTAAACTAAAACTATTTTAATTTTACAACTTTTTGCTTAAAAATTTGAAATAGAAAGGACATGAATAATTTTAAGCTTGAATTTTTAAAGCAAAATACCTACTATAGAAACTAAAGGACTTTTTTAACTCATAATGATTGCAGTAGCCTTTCCAACACAGCCATAGCCAGGGGGCTGGGAGCCAATTTACTCCCCAAGCAAAGTCTTTGGTCCAACCCCCCCCCAAGGGAAATATTTTTCCTGGAATGGTGGCCGGTGGAAGAGAGGGGTCCACTTTACCCCCTTCTCATTTAATGCGTTTTACTCTAGCTATGATCCTGCTCATCACTTTCAAATTTAAGCAAAAATTTGAAGGAGCAGTTTTTGTTTATTTTGACCAGTGTTCTATGTAATATTTGGAGAGAAAAAAAATTGCAGAATGAAACTCGTTAGAATGATAATATCTATCGAAAAGATTAAATACGTTTGAGAAACAGACAATAAAAGGTAACAACTCAAACTTACAAAATATGAAAAAAAAATAATTCGAGTGATCGCATATATAACTGCGCACCTATATTTTATAATCGGCAGCTTTTGAACGTGCAGTAAAAATTCATCTATTTGTTATTGTTTTTGTCTACTTGTTCTGATTAGATCTAGCAGTAATTCCAGTCATATTCCTGTACAAAAAGTCATAAAAATAGGTTGTGATTGTATGGAAAGCACCTACGTACAATAATTCAAATAGTAATATAGAGAAAGGAAATACTCATCATGCTTTGTAATTGAATTAATGATACAGGGCAGGCGCAAGTACGTGTTTCGATTTTAATTGAAACAGTCAACAGAGACATGTATGATAACGTGTAATTCAGCATGAAATATACAAGTTTTTTTTTTTTACTTTTTACACAAAAAAAAAAAACACTGGTGGTATAGAGCGATAGCGATCTAGATTATTTTAAGAAGTGCAACTGCGTGAAATGTGTTTGTATTAAGCTCGTTTTCATTAAATGTAATTATACCGTATGGAAGCGGCTAAAGAAAATGGAGGCAACAATGTGTAACAGTAGGTTATATTTTCCACACTTTTTCGAACCCTGCTTGCCCCTCAGTTTCGAATCAAATCTTTACGTGTTCATCAAATTCACCTTATTTCCTTTTCATATTTGTACACGATACCTTAAGTTTTTCTTTTGATCGAGATAAGCAGCATTATATAGTTCTCTCTGTGTCGGTATTAACTTACACGAGTATTATCACTGAAGCGAGAATGTTTTCGAAATACTCGTATTTTTTGCATACCATCGACACGTCTTGATTCGGATGTCGATATGTAAACAATGGCTACCCAACATTAAGTAATTAGTGGTCTCTTTCCATATTAAGTGTTTAGACTTTTATTGTAGCTCTAACAGTAGCTAGTCTTATGGCGTCTGAAGGGCTATATAATATGGCTGAAAGCTTACGAGTAATTGAGTGTAGTGTCATAAAAGAAGGGCATTTTGACAAAAATTCAATACTTATACAGTTCAACGACACCAACCACCTACCCATCCAATGACAATATTCTTCTCTTTGGAAAAAAAAAATAGATCATAGCCAACCATAAGACGTATATACCGATCTCCCTCACCCTAACCCTATTTTACCCCCAAATCATTATTTAGATATCAATGAACTCCATGACGACGGTATTATTTTATTAGTTATGGACATATTTCAAAATCATTCTGTATAGTAGCACTATAATATGATGTCGTCATCAGACGTATCCGAGCTTCCGCCCCTCCCTATCGTTACTCACCCTCATCAATATATTAACTCTGTAATGGTATATATCCCAGTCCAGACTTATCTTTATACTGTCTATTGGCCTGTGAGATATATCCTAATCTCTGCTCCTCCTATGACATATCTTCTAAAAATATCGATATTTGGGTAGATATCGATATATTCTCTTTAATTAAACGTAGAATGTTCATTCAAATGAATAGCTGTAGCCTTCACAAAGAGTCGTGTGAAGGCGATGATGAATTCCCTTTTACATCAATTGTACGAGTATATAAAAAAGGTTCATTATAACTTTTCACGAGACGCAACATTTTCAAATCTATTAACTTGAAGCATACTGCAACTTTTCATGTTTTATATAAAATACTGAATTCAATTTGTAAGCTTAATTTGTAAGCTCAAATTTGTAAGTTCAATTTGTGGTTCACTTTGTAGCTCAATTTAGCCACTCGCCATTGCTACGAAGAAAATAATTCAACTGCCCTCTGGTAACCAAGACGCAATTACCTTAAGTAACCGATAAATCAGATTTCAAGGCAATACATAAAAATGTATTCTTTCATAAGTGAGTCTAACTTGAGTATTTGTACCATTCTCCTCCGCCTTCTCGAGCAATCTTTCTTAATTATTTTCGCCCAGGTACTACTGGGCCAGTTTTTATCTCAATTCAGACTTTGGCAAAAGGATTATTTATTACCATTTTCGCATGCAGAAGCTGAAAGGGAAAAAAATGATTTTTTAATCTACACTTTTTTGCAGCCAGTTTTCTTATTAAAAAGTCGGATCTAATATATTCCAACTTTATCGGAGAAGGTGCAAAAATTGTTCGTTAGGTAAAGAGAGAAATCTGCATGAAATGAGGGAGCAAAGTGAAGGGTCGAATAAAAAAAAAGCTACAGAAAAAGAAAATGATTAATAGATGGGCTGAAATAAGGTTCTGCTGGCGGAACTTGCTATGGCTCCTTCATTAGCGGAATGTAATTAGCATCTTGAAGAAAACGGTTTAAACGACGAATACGAAGGTGGGCAAAAAGTGAGGTGCAGGGGTTTGATATCTTACATAAATACGAAAGTCTTTATTCTTTTTCTCTGTTTTTATGCTTCTCGCTTGGCTTTCAACTTTCAATGTAAACGCTGCTCTAGATGGCAGCAGCATCATCAACAGCAATATACCAAGACGTGCAAAAAAAGAGGAAAGGTTACGCGATTAATGCCAAGATCAGAAAGAAATAAAGAAAGACAGGATGTCGTTTCTAGAGTGGATTGTCTTTACCCTTCTTTTTACCCTCAATTTTTCCTTGTTTTCCTTTTTTTTTCTTTTTTTTTTTGCAACACCCTCCACCCTTACGTTCCAAAAACCTTTCGCACGACGAAACGAAAAACATGTTAATTATTCCTTCTTCTTTTTTTTTTCAGCCTTTCCTACGCGAATATGTCTCATTCTGCGAAAATTTCTTTGCTTGAAAATTACTGAACAAATAACTTTTCCTCGGATTCTAGAAATGAATTTTCTTTGGCGTTCTTTTTCAGGGTGTATCAGAAAAAAAAAAAGATGGAGGCAAAAAAAAAAAACATAAAATGAGAAAGAATGACGTTTGAGTGAAGGAGAGAAATGTGAGAGTAGAAGATGGAGGATGAAAAAAAAAAGAACGGTTCTCGATTTCTTTTGCTGAATTCGCTGTTCGCCGAATCGAAATAAAAGATACGGGTTTCTCTCATTTTTTAATGAAGATGGTGGTACGTTCGTTGGAAGTTTTAATTTGCTTCTTTTATGACGAAAAAACGAAAAATGAAAGAGTTTCTTAATTAGGTTTTTTTTTTTTAATAGAACGTCTTAAAAAGCGAGGTAATGAGTGGGGAAGAAAGGGTAAAAAGCTGAGATATAAAATAAAATTAAAAAGGGATTGTACGCATAGAGCGAAAACTTTCAAATAAATGGGTTATATGCACATTCTGTGTGGCAAAAACGATGAGCTTTAGCAAATTTCGCGCAGAAATGTATTTTATTCGATTCGATCATGAGCATATAATTTGAGTACGTTATATTTTGAGAAACCCTGAAAAACAAGGTAGTATGAGCATTTCACTTTGGAAACTTTTTTGACTTCTTGTGATTTTTAGAAGCATTGAAAAAAATTTCGGTAGTAATTTGTTCTACTATTTTTATGAGGATAAAGAAAGGCATCATTCAAGATTTACAGTAGAAATTAGCATAAAAATAGTAAAATTTATTATCAGATGGTAATAAGTACAACAAATGTTAAGAATAACTACGATGAATCTTGAATCGTCCCTGTTTTCCTCTAAAAAATAGTAAAAACTTAAATTTTTTTAAAGCAAGACTAAAAACCTCATACCTTTGAGAAAAAATTTAGAAGTTCAATTCTTTTGAATTCTTCAAATTTTCGATTTTCGTAATTTTCATACCAATTATACTTGACTACCCAAAAATATTGATGAGAATTACAGCTGAACAGAAGGTCTATCTCCTCTTGCTCTGAGCACATATAACCTAATTCAAGTTTTTTTAACCTCTTTGGAAGTTTCTATGAACTAATTTTTTTTTAAATAATTGTTTTGGCCGTACTGAAATTTTATTCAATATTTTTAAAAATTTATTTTAGTATTGAGCTTCCTTTTATTTAATAGAATTTATTAATTTATTATCATTTTACCAATAATTTTTTCTGTTTGAATTTTTTTATTTTATATTTTACATTTTACTAGCGCGCTCTAATTCCATTACAATATTCCGCTCAAACTCTGCTCTGATTTCGCTCAATTCCCGCTCGAATTTTATTCAAATTCCTCTCAAATTCTGCCCGAATTTCGCTCAATTTCCGCTCAAATTTCTCTCAAATTCCGCTCAATTCCCGCTCAAATACCGCTAAAATTCCGCCCAAATTTGATTCTAATTTGGCTCAAATTCCACTCAAATTTGACTCTGATTTGGCTCAAATTCCGCTCAAATCTCTTTGAAATGAGACCAGATTTAGCTATATCTATAGGATAAAGAAAACCTGAGTTATCATCGAAGTAAATGAATGAAATTCGAAAAATTCACTTTCAACTCACTACATTATCACTTATCATCAAAGACACTCTTTCACTGTACAACAAAAAGAAAAAACCCCCACATATTTTCTCGTGGGGTTTATTCTAACTCATGTTAGTCAAGTTTATCAGCTAATATATTCTTTTTGGTTATTTTCGAGAGATTTAGTTTTTCTTGTTTCATATTTTTCATGAAAATTCTTGAAAAATGAAAAACAAAAATAAAAGTCAGATAAAATATAACTCATGCTATAGTTTTCACCATTGCAGGTGTCAAGAGCAGTAACTCACAAGAAAAAAATAGAAATCATCGTGACACGTTACGCAGGTTAATGCAAAAGTCACCTGGTTGGTATGCCATGAATTTCACGTCTGAATGGTTATATAGTGGTAAAGTAATTATGAGACCAAGCAAAAACAAAGTTATTGAAGTGCGATGAAACCACATAGCATTAACGATAGAAGAACTATGCTTGACAAGAACGTTTGAAAATTCAAATTTATGAAGCTAGGTGACCTAAAATTTATCTAGAGCTCTTCTCTGATTCTACACATATTTCTAGTTATGCATTTTCAAAAATTCGAGTACCTATTTACTTATAATCGAATTAGGGTAAATTTTTAACTCACAGCTTACTTTATAAATAACCTTTTCTTGGTAAAAATAAATTACACATGTTCCCTTTCATAGAAAAAGTGAATACGTAATTTTTTATACACACGTTATTTTTCGCGGGTTGAAAGTAAATTAGGTGCGTGTACTGCTTATTGCATACTTTCACGCCGTTTATTTTTCAACACACATTTTTATATCAATCTAAAATTTCGACGATTTTTACCCGAATTGGGAATACTACACGAAAGTTCGCACTCTATAGGAAAGAATGCGCAGCTACAGAATTATGTGATTGGCTTGATTATTAATTTTTTACATTTTCTTATTCAATACAATGGATTCAGTTGGTTTTGCGTTTTATTTGACTATGCGGCTATAATATATCTATCAAGTCTAAAAATTTTCTGTTTGAATACTACGTATTTCATGAAACTGAATAGTCCTTTTTAATAAACATTTTTAAAATGCCTCAACTATGAAATGAAACAAGAATTTTTTAAATTGATTTTCTTACATTTTACTGTTTCACTGCAAAATATAGTAAGAACAGCAGTGTTTCAAACATCAATTCACTTGCATAAATAAAATTTGCTTTTTCTCATCAAATTTTCTCTCGGTGTCACAAATTTGTGCCAGGTGTTAGCGCTCCTATAGTTGACGACGACATTCCCAATTAACATCTACAAGAAAAAGTTATAGACGAAATATAGTCTTTATTTAAACCGATATACTGAACCAGGGGCGTATTTAGAGGGGGTCCATGGGGTCCGGAGCCCCATTTGACCTTCTTTTTTTTTTGAATAAAAACATTTTTAATTTTTTCGATTCTCCATTTTTTTATACGGGGGGGGGGGGGTGTCGTCATAATGATGGACCCCCTCCCCCCTTGAGGTCAGTCTAGATACGTGCCAGTACTGAACTACAAATCCGGTTAGACATAAATATTTTTTTTTTTTTAATATTCAATGATGTCACAGTTAATTTGCATTCTGCTATGGAAAGTTTGGCCAAAAATGTTGATTCACTACGGTTGTCTAAAAATGTCCAAGTGACTGCACACCTTTTCAGTTCATATTTAGCTATTGAGAATGCAATTTAGCGATGGCAGCGCTAAGAGCAACTGAAGACTGACAAAATGAAAATATGATGCAGATTCTTTTTCTTTAATCAAACAATAAAAAAACCTTACACCACTTTGAAGTTACATTACGAGTATACACAAAGATCATATATTCCACAAACTCCCTATAGAGGGCGAACTTTTGCCTTGTAATCCCAATAACTCTGCTATTTGAGTTCTAATTCGCATTCGAAACCTGCACCATTGAATTTCTTGTTGAATTTTAGATAGGAAAAGAGTGACTTTTAACTCATTTATCACATAAGTACGGTACATCTTCCCTATAAGAAAAATCAAAATCCTACTTTCCTTTGGGTCTGCAGTTTGAAATCCAATACCCTGCGTACTCAAGAAAATATTAATTTCCTACACAATTGGTATTTTACGATAAGATGAACAACATTAGCGACTAGGGGATTCTAAAATTTCCTTCAGACTATACGTACCACGAATTTCCATTTAAACTGGAAAAACAAGAACTTCATATACCTTTCCAACTTCATTCTGAAAAAAAAAAATTCACCCACTATTTTCTCAGTTTTCGTCAGATGTACGTCAAACCAGTAAGTAGCAAGTTTGAAATAACAAAACGTTAGCGATCTTCTTCCATTCTTTCTCTTCTTAATTTCCAGTACATAGGTGGGGATGAATGCAGAAAACTATCATTTATATGTCATTCTCGACGAATAATGCGTCGCGCACAGATTTTCCGACGCAAAAAGACGAAATGGCGGAATTGAGGTGGAGAAAAATGTGCTGAAAACTTGGAACGAGCAAAACTGGTTCAAAGATTTGTAGCCACAGCCTCGCTTACCTGGAGGAGACAGGTTAGCGGAAATGAATCTTGTCATAACGCTATATTGTACGATCATAGTTTATTATTAAGATTATTGAACTTGAGGATTTTACGTTTAATATAATGAAATATATTTTCGTCGAACGGTCACGTTTCACCAGCATTTCCGTCGGTTCCGCAACGTGTTTTTTACCCCCTCCTACACCCTCCAGCCATCTCCGACAGATTCTATATGTATTCCCTATTTCATATTGTTCTCATCAGGTTTCGTTGAGCGTTATGAATTTTTTGACACTTTATTTTAGCATCGATCGATTTATTAATATACTCGCTATAGAAGTTTGTGGACCAAGCTTGCGTATAGTTTCTTATTTGAAACTCAATTCTCATTGAAAATGCATGTACCACTCTGCTGAAATAAGTAATACGAGAAGACCCGCAGCATTAATTGTTAATTTGAAGTTCATGTACTTTACCTCAGACTTGACCGATTTGATTGGACAAAAGTTCAAATGAAAGATTTTGATTCACTGATGTGTTTTTAGACCAAAAGAAAGATGATACATTAATTAGAACCTGATCAGATATTGATGTTTGAGTGAAGAAAAATCTTAAAAATATCAAAGGTCAAGTTGAATGTTCACTCACAACTTTCCTCAGACTCGACCGATTTGAGTGGTCAAAAGCTTAAATGAAAGGTTTTGATCCACAGAGTGTTCTTAGACCAAAAGGAACATGATAAATTAATTAGGATTTGAGATATTGATGTTTGAGCGGTGGAAAAGCTTGGAAAAAGCATAAAGTTTGAGTATAACTTGAGTAAGATCAGAGTTGAGTAAATTCCAATGCGTGATGACATATCTACACATAAATACCTGTCATTTAAAAACACATGAAGCAAATCGGCTGGATAGAACTGCCGGGCAAACTTGTATTAGATTTTTTTAATATTATAATATATAGAATTAGCATATTTTCAAAATTCGTGACCTAGACAAAAGGTTCTCGATTAGTGTCCCTAAAATAAATAGTTTTTTCCCTTTTTCATGTCCTCTTTAGTAGGATACATTAACTGAATTATAAGTATCATATTTTTGTCTCCTTTTTCATATCTCACACAATTGAACTGCATCAAAATAAAAAAAGTAAACAATAAACTTTGTATATAAGACACTAATAACATTTTTTTGTCCTTGGCCTTATTTATTATAAGCTAAATAATTGTTTTCTAGGTATTCTGAAATTGCTATAGTTCCATAGTTAATTGAAAAAGGTTAGCAATTATTCAATTAATTAATTAATTAATTAATGATGATGAAAATTCTCGAATACGTAAGTAATTCACTGAATTATTTGGTACGAAAATATAAAATTATCTTCTCCTCGCTCTCCTCTTACTCTCAAGAGCATATTATGGATATTATAGTAATTCTAATGATGATTTTTTTTTAATTAAATCAAGTTATGCAAAGTGTGTTTCGGTCATTTTATAAAATTTTCATTACTTTCCTCAAGTTTAACGTAAAAAAATAATTTTAGATCTAAAAAGTAGATGAGTAATGCTAGAATTTTTTATGATAAAGAAACGATGACACATGACAATTTTCAACTTTAGCTTCCTACATATTTGTATTTCATGAACTCTCTTATGTAAAATCTGATAAACATTAAGTGTGCTTTCTACACTTTTAAAAATTTAAGTATCTCGTAATTTTTATTATTCGAATGAGAAAACTGGTATCATTTAGGATTTATGGTAGAAATTACCACACAAATTGTAAAATATACGATCTAAATCCGCTTATACTAACCTGAACATTTTTTCGCCGAACGAACATTTTTACTTAAATGTAAAGAACTGCCCGAAAATGTTTAGAAAAATTATAAATTTTTTAAATTCCTTGCATTCGCCTCATTTTTTCAATTCATTCGCACTGAAAATATCAAAATCTTAAATATTTTTGCCAACAAAGCAATTTTTCCATTAGGTACTCGTAGTTATCGAAAAAGATTCGCATGGTATTTTCAGTTCAGCCATGCCATCCACACCTGCACATTTTTTCCCTAAACATGGCGAATTAGCTATATTTTGGAGGCAGGTGGTGAATGTACAGGTGAGTATGTGGCTTAAGATGGTGAAAAGTACTAAAAATAGTAAGAATATCTACAATTTAAATCTTGAATTGTCCTTATGTTTTCCTATACGAATCAGTAAAAATCACTATATTATAATTTCTTTCAGTGCATTGACAACAAATGTACACGATGGCAATTTCAGCGAACCACCATTGCGACAGGTTTATTTGAAATTGATGAGCCATTACACGCATGCGCAAATCGATTTGAAACCTGTTTATTCAAATAACTCAATATTCTTCTCCACTTGATGTATTTTTTTAAAATAATGTATTAAGTAAATGCATTTCAATTCCAAATGTTACTCTTTTTTCTGGCACAATATATACTCTGTATATAGTTGGTACTGCTGTACTTGCGAGAGGAAAAAAAGAAAAAAAAGGTTAACAGAAGTTTAAAGAATAAAAAAAAATGTAATGAAGAAAAAATAAAGAAGTAAAAACCGAAGTCACACAACAATAGATAAACGCTACGATGTGTTGTTACATTCATTGTCGGTATCTAGTGAACCATACAGAACAAGGCGGGAAATAAGTGGTATATTATACATATATCTCTTTTCTATTTTTTCTTCCTTTTTACCTATCTACTATTTTTTTTCTTCCCTATACATACCTTCGATGCGGTATTTGCAGACAAAAGAAATTATACACACTCCCGCAGGGTATGTACATGCAGACGAGAGGCCGGATACCAAAGCAGATGGAACTGAATGTTTGACTTCTCTCTACACTCTGTGGGTATGTATACGTACATATAAACTAGAGTGAGAGATACTACATGCAAACCTTTTTACAAGTGTTTCAATTGTTGTAGCACGTGTTCGGCGTGTATGAATTGCATGCGAGAAAAATATGAATGAACACCCAGACACAACAACCGCACTGCAGCTCACAGAGCATGGCGTTACGAAACGATATACAACAATAATATAATAATATACGTACAGCAGCGTGATTTCATTGACAGAAAAGTACCTATACCTAACGTGAGTGTGATCGATTTCACAAAAGAAGCGTTTATTTTTCATTTTATTTTATGTACATCCGATTTGTGCAGAGCATTATAAAAGTTGGCACGCTTATCGGCGCTATTGTGTTGCTCCAGATGAACATGTTTCGTATTTGGCGATGTGTTGCACATGATTCACACACACTACACACATAATTATAGTCTTCAGTCACAAGAATTGGATTTTAAGTGAATGTGGATACCAGAGAAGGGCCCAAACACGAGGGGGTGGGGGTTCAAACACCACCCCAGAGCAAAAATATATTAGTTTAAGAAACTCCAGTGCCTTTGCGGTTTTCCATTTTCAACCACCAGATTTGGTATAATTTTCTCTCTCTCTTGATCAAGTTGGTATCTTTTTTTGCAATTTTTCCATACTTGTAATATTTTTTCATTATCAAAAAATTTTACAAAATAAACTGAAAATTTTTTTGCGCGCGCATTTTTTATGTTTCTATCTATATTTTGTCGTGGTATTTTGTATATGTGTCCCATATTACCCGATGGGCAAAAAATGAGAAAATGATCCGGAAAATGAGAATTTTATCCGTTGTCAGTCCGTTTTTATTTTCGACCATCGGATCTGAAAATTTGCAGATATTTTTGTCATCTTGATTATTTTTCCAAATCCGTTTGTAAAACGGATTTCCTGATTATAATCAGTGATAATTTTTGGGCAATTTTTCTAAATCCGTTTGTAAAACGGTTTCACGGATTATAACCCGGGCCAACAAATATCATAAAACAGCCTTCACGGAAAATAATCCGGACTCATTTCCGGCAAGACTGATTACAATCCGTTCGAAATCCGTTTTAGAAGCCGGAAAACAGGAAAATTCCGGGTTATAATCCAGAAACGGATTATAACCCGGAATAAAATGGATCCGTTTTCAAAATATTTTGCCCATAGGGTACCCATACGAGGAATTTTTTTTATTTGCAATCCCACTCCCATATATGGTTAAGGAAAAACTATAGAGTAATTTGGTTTTGTAAATTCCCCCTCCCCGCAGAATGTTGGTCAAGGTATACGCGAGTGGTAGGGCCTAATGTCGACTTAGAAGTTTTTTTTAAAATCCATCATATCGATATTTTCAATGTTTTTCGTGAATCGATATCACTCGACGTATCAAATATTTCAACATCAATGCCCGATCTGCAACAATCTTCAATGTGACGCACATGTGGAGGAAAAATGTGACTTTTGTGACACTGATGTGACCTATCATTTTTCCAGTGGGTCACATTAGTGTCACAACAGTGCCACTGCTTCCTGATTGGTTGTATTTGTGTACACATCTGTGTCACGCATCTGGGTCACAAAAGTGCCACTGCTTCCTGATTGGTTGAATTTTTGCCACATCTGCATAATATTTCGCGTCTCATTTGTCCTCCACATTTGTGTCACAGTTTGCAGATCGGGTGGTTCAGTTAATTAAAATTAAGCAGCTATATTCTGTGACTCAGTTGGATGGGTGACCGCGTTTCACTTTCAGCGGGTGGATACGGGCTCTGAGTTAACCTCTAATTTTAGATAAGGATTGTTTTTGTGTAGCCGCTGAAAGTATTATTATGTTCATACCAGAATGACAGATTTAATATGGGTATTCTGAAACTGCACTTTCTCAATGTTTGCATTTTATTCAAGAATATATCCTTCTTCTTTTTATTTCGTTGACGCAGTGTTTAAAAAAAAAAAAAAAGAATACTCTGTAACAACACACCGATTCGTCTTGGTCTGATTCGATACCGATCATTTAATAACCTAACCACTCGTTCAATAACACTTTTGATTTTCCCTATAAATGTCATTACACTCGTTTTTTTTTTTTTTTTTTCAATTACATCGTCTTTCGACATCGATAAAATCTGCCATAAAAGTAATTATGCTAACGAGCATACTCTATTTTGTCATTTTAAAACTTAAAAAACCTTAATACCTACATTGGATCCAAGTGTTTGGCGTGTAAGATGAAACCAAATCGACTAAAAATAGGTTTAGGTCTTACTGGAGAAATTCAATAGATTAATTACGAGTATACTTTCCTCGCTTGTCGTGAAATAGGTATACTATTTTCCCACATTAATTGATAGTGGCCAAATATTTCTCGATTTTCCTCAGATAAACATTCTAATAATTTGGATGACGCAATTTAATATTGTGCATTTTGATGACCATCAGTATTATTTGATAATCTCTTTCAAGCGACTGCCGATAGCGATTAGGACTTCTGCTACAGTGCGTCCTTTTGCCCCGCACCTTATACGTCTCTACTTTTTCGTGAATTTTTCTGATAGTGAGCTAAATGATGGCTTTGTAGCAAGAAGAAAGGCCACAGATTTTTAATATTGATTTATATCGATTTTATACGAAATATTTAGCATTGATAACCCACCCAATTATCATGTTTTTTCCCTTTGAGAAAAAATTTATCATGGAGATATATGTCTTATGGCATTTGATGAGATTTGTTACTTTTGTGTTCGATGACATCATCACCGAGGTTTTTCAAATTGGTGACATCATCAATAATAAACCTGTAATGGCTTCATCAGACATATCCAAATTTCCACTTTTCACCACCCTTCCCCATCCACCTTCAATTAAATATAAATATGAGATATCAATCTTCAGATTAAAATATCGATATAATCTGGTAGATATCGATATATTCTTCAAAATATCGATGCACCATTTTTTTATATAGCTATGGACAGTTCTGGATCTGTTAAGAGGAAACACATGGAATAATTTTTTGCATGCGTGCTTTGAATTTTAATTTTTTGCTTCACTAAGGATGACTAATATTCTAAATTTTGGAAAGTGTAAATTCCGGTTCCAACCCCAAGTGATATTATGGTGGTTTTTTGTTTTTAAGTAATTTTTCAAGTAATTTATAAGAAACTGCTTCCACATTAAAATGTAGATAATAGCTCGAATTACAAAAAATGGAGGTTTTATAAAAAAAACTCTAGATGAATTGACGGATTTGCCTACGCGAATTCAGCGAGGTTCAGTTTTTTAGCATTCATTTGCTGCCTTCAAAATCAAACATGAACAAATAGTACTCGACGTCGAATCGAAACAAACGAGTAAATAAAATTAATTACAACACTCTATATCGAAGCTTTCCACCACACAATTTCTACCACCGCGATTTCTTCCACAAAATTAATTTGCATTTTTTTCTCATCTACCTTTCCACTTTTTTTTTCTCTCTCTCTTAAAAGTTTCTACATTTAACACCTTCTCCGGCAGCCATGTTATCCATTCTCATAGAATTCGATTTTAGAAGAAAAATACACCGAGCCGGGAATTCGATATTTCTTCATTATTTTCATTTTCGGGTTTTATTTCTTCTCCACTTTTTATTTAGATTTTCTTTTTCTATCTCTCCATTCCTTTCTCTCTTCAAAGCAAACACGCTTTTCTTAATTTTGCCGAGTAAAAAAAAAAAAAACAAATTGAAAGAAAAAAAAAAAGTAAACATGGCGAAGAGCGAATAGATTTTTGCGCGGGCTGTCGTGAAGAAGCCGGCAACTGCCATGGCGGAATTAAATTGGAGAATGTGAAAGAAGATAAACTCTCGAATTAAAATAAGATTTTCGTTTTTCGTTTTTCAAATAACGGCAGGCAGAGGCAGCGCAGAAAGAAGCAGAAGAAGTTTGCATTAATTTTCTTTTAATCATTCCCTTTGCAATTAGTGTTGTGGAAGCGGACGTTTAAAAAAATAGTCGAGGGGGTAAGTCGGCCGTGCGAGGGGGTAGGGTGGGGCGGAATAGCGCACGTACATGATAAGAAAAATGTGCTACGGGTTATACTGGTGGGAAATTTGTTAAAAAGGACGTGAGCCGAAGGTGAGGAAATGAGTGAGGCGAGAGGTAAGTCTCGAATTCATTAGCGCTTTTCCTTTTCTTTTTTCGCCTCCTTTTCCCTTTTAAAATCATCTTGTATCGACAGACACAGAAAAAAAAGACATTTGCGGCAGAGACCATTGCTTTTTTTCCACCATTTTGCTGGTGCGTACTGCAAAGAGAAAGTCGAAATTTTAATTAAAGGGTTTTGTAAGGCAGTCCTCAACAGTAGAATATTCTTTGAGCATGAAAATGCTGCAAAGGAACGGAACAATAATCCTGAAGGGTTCGACAATTTTTTCAATCCACAAGGCATTGGTATAAAAAGTGTGATCAGGGTACAAGTATAAATGAGAGAGGCATCTTGCGCCCAGCTATAGCTCGGCATGTGACAAAGTAAAGTGACATTTCTGTATCTTAGTGAATAATGAGAATTAGAGTGCTTAAATACCAACAGAAAATTTAGGAATAATTTTTACAATTTGATTGGGAAAACATGGGACAGTTTAAGAATTGTAGCAGAAATTATTTAGAACAGTAAAAATTATTACAAACACGAGGGGGCTTGGCCCCCTGGCCGCTTTCCGGCCCAACCACCCTCGAGTTATGTAAAGTCAGAAACCTTCCTTTAAACTGATATGTGTAGAGAAAAATGAAATATCATGAATACGTTGCAAAGAAAAGTTTTGAAGGCTGAAATTTCAACCAAAATTCAAGTAATTTTCTGACTTGATCAGCCTTTTTCATGTATCACTTAGCCAGCAAACAGGTTCATATTCATACATACGATAGCTGTAGATTGACTGGACTGGCATTTTTGATCTTTGAGGGCAAATTTGATCAATATTATTCTTCCCTTCCTCCCATATAGCCACAACTGCATAGAAAAAGAATTAGCAATATCATTTCTTCTCTTCAAAGTTTTTCTTTTGCCTTAACCCCCAACTACGTATATCTGTTGTCTCACACGTATTTGTCAAACCTCTCTTTGGTGAACATTTACTACTATGTATGAAAGTGTGTGTATTTACTCACACTTGTCCGTTTCCAGGTTTCCAATTCACAACATCTACAGACACAAAATAAGTGTAAAATATGTGTATTTGTTTCACTTGTCCACTTCCAGAAAGTAGTGGAGTAGGTTTTAATTTTATAATATAGAGAGATTAAGAATGTCTACAATAACTAGATGCTAATATTAATGATTACAATTCATTTCTATCAGTGTAGAAAAATATCAATAATGATATGATACCGATTTATTGAAGTCATTGATATCATCGATATCTATCAGAGATATCGAGATCATTAGAAAATAGGAATGGAATAAAATCAGGGGCAAGTACTACAAGCAAACGCTTGATAAAAATATTTTCTATAATTTCTCTCAGAATCGTATAATGACAGTCTATTAACTTTATCATAATATTGATTTTTAAAAGTGAGTTAAATGCTCTAAAAATGATGAAGTGGAAGATTCACGAGTCAACGCCATCACTATAAGGCAAGTACGTAATATCTTTACCCTAGATTCAAACACGTTCTTATCACTTATACTGGTCAACTGTGAACCCATGAAAATGACTGAAATAGATTATAAATTCACAAAAATCACTTCTTATATGAATTTAAACATCAAATTGCTTTACTATAAATCAATAATCATTGCATTTTTGCAATTCTACTTTGGATCTAATGTCGCCTGTAAGTCTCCCATGATGACATATGATATTGAAATCGATATGAAAAATTTCTATAATTTCCAACACTCGGGTGAATACTTGCCTCGAAAAACTGACAGTTCACTGAAAAAAAATTTCGATAGTAATTCTTACTTATATGAGAAAACTAGGACGATTCAAGATTTATTGTAGAAATTACTAGAAAAATAGTATAATATACTATCTAAGACGGCAAAAAGTTTTACACATCCTACGAATATCTGCACTGTCACTTTTTCTCTATAAGAAATACTGAAAATTACGACTCATTTCAATCAGTGTGTTGTCTTTCCTACATTAGAAACTAGTGAAAAATATTGTTCACAACTTGCTCACTCAGCAAGCTATTTCATACTTGAGCCAATGAGATAACACGCTCCGCTCAATAGTGCACACTGAGATAAAACTGCATATTAAATTTTAATAGCTGCATACTAAATCGAGGACAATTCTGGGTTTCATATGAAAAATTAATATAAATTTTCAAAGAATTAGTAAGCAATATTAGAAATGAATACAAAATATTGAACACTATACAGGATAAAATGTTGACTGTAATTTAATATAATATTTTGTATTAATTTTTCACATAAGACCTGAACTGTCCCAAAATTAGTACTCATCATAAGGCTAATTTTTAATAATTTTTCTCCGAGTACAAAAATTCACCTACTATTCCTCGCCCATGACTGAACCCAAACGAAAAATACGGCTCGCGAATGCGTTTCGCAGCAGACTCGGCAAAAGTATAGAAATGCGCGAAAAAAGAAGACGTTTTTTCCGACGAGAAGGATAGGAAAAAAAAAGGCAAGAAAAGGAGCGAAAAAAAACACTCCATCGGAAAGTGAAAGAATGAGAGACTCTGCCTCGTGGTAGTGTGTTTTTTTTTTTTTAGTTTTCGCGATATATAGACCGCCTCTCCCCTTTCACTCCTCGCACTCGTTTCTCATTTATATTTTCCTCGTTTTCATTTTGCATGGCCAGATTTTAACGATTGCTCGGCAAAAAAGCGTTAGTAGGTTGGGTGCGAGAGTGGCGCAAAGGAAGAGCGAGAGAAAAGGCGAAAAGAAGTAAAGAAAAAAGAACGAAGAGAAGTTCGCGAGAAAAATAAGAAAACCCTGGGAGAAGAGGGTGGAGAGGAAATAAAACGAAGACGGCTTCACTATACGCATGTATATAATTATTATGAGTTGAACGGAGATACGAGACTAGAGAATTTTTGCATGTAAGTAAAAGAATAGGTCGTTGGGATGTTTTTAAGATGCGGCGCGTATTCGCGCGAAGGGTGGAAAAACGTACCCTTCTTCGGTAAGAAAAGTAAGCGAAAAAAAAAAAAAACACCACGAAAAAAAGAAAAAGGGGTTGATGAGTGCGCGACAAAGATAAAAGATTCCTAAAAGAAAATTAACGGCGTGTAGTCGAAAGAAGAAGAAAAAAGAGGGCTGACGAATGAGAGGGGGCTGAGTCGGGAGCAAGGGGGGAGTATATTAGGCTACGTGTATACGCCACCATACAAATATTTCTTTCTTCGTCGTCGTCTTCGTGTTTTTTGTTTTTTTTTTGCTTTCGCTTCGTTTTTTAACTACGTCAGGTGGGGCGAGGGGGTTGCGGAATATAGGGCATCTTTTTTTAACGAACCCCTCGAAACCAGACTTTGTCTTTCTTATTTTTCACTGTCTTCTCTCGCTCGTATAATTTCTTTCTCTCTGTTTTTTCTTCGCGCTTTCTCTTATACACCCCACTTGTTTTTTTTCCTCAACTTTTTTCAACTATTTTTTTTTTTTTAATAATAATATGCGCGTCTAAAGACAGCGTTCGCGTTTGAATAATTTGCGAAATAAAAATTAACAAAAAAAAAAATTATAATTACGAAACGAAATGACGGTTTCTCGGATATTTCGTATTTTTAAGGCAGAGGGTGTTGGAGGGTTGGGAAAAGTGGAGAGAAAGTAAAATGTATCTCATCCCCTGTTATTGGTCCGCTAGCAGTTTACTATTATTGTTTACATAACTTTTGGGGTACTTTTAAAAACAAATATATGTATAAGTCATTTTTGGTGATTGGGTGGCTGTGTGGTAAGAACACTCGACACTGCCTTAGAAATACAGGTAACCAAATGAAGGCAATAATTTTTCAAACGAAAATATTAAAAACAATTGTTAAGTACCTCATTTCGTAGTTCAATTTTGAAGCTCGATTTGTAGCTTGATTTGTAGCTCAATTCGTAGCTGAATTTGTAGCTTGATTTGTAAGCTCAATTTGTAGCTCATTTTGTTCTTCGTTTTCTGTTTGCTCAATTCGTAAGTCACATTTTTTTTAGCTTTCATACTTATAGGTAGCTGACGAAGTTGTGAATATAGCAAACTGTTTTCTCACATGAACATTGCTTGGTATAGAGAAGACGCACAGTTGAAATAAGATATTACTTCGTTTACTGATAAGTGACGGACTTTACATAAATAATTTTTTTTTTTAAATACAGCATTTATGACATTTACTCTAAACCACTACTATCCTCTCTTACTTTTCAATAGAGCTCACAGAAAGTTTACCCCACCTACGAATAAAATGCCCAGAAATATACTCGGGTAATTTTCATACTTTTGAAATTCGAAAAAATGAATTCTTAAAAAATCGGAGGATGAGCTTCAATACACATTCCTTCCATACGCAGCGACGCAGCATTTAAAAAACTCTTTGGCAGCTGCACAGTTTCACTTTTTCGTGTACCGTTTTTAAATAGCAATCGATTTTTGTCAACCGCTATTTTACATGCAGTAAAAATAAAAAGCGATTAACGAAAATTCGCTCCCCAAACACCAGCCCGCAGACGTTCCTTACGTGTTTTAAGACAAAAAAAAATAAAAAGTCCCCTATATACGTATGTAAAATAAGAAAAACCTCTCTCTCCCTGGACTTTTCCCTCTGTGTTTCCTTTTTTCTTTACTTCTTTTCCTTCTCTATTTTCCCTCATTTTTAACGAAGGGCTTCTCATTTCATCTCGAGAGCTGTGCACGAATAATATTTAAAACACACGCGCCCTCTCACACACACACACACACACTCACATAACGACAAAGACGCGCAGCAATTTTTAAAAAGCAGAAGAAATTTCCACCCTCCCCCACATAAAGGGCTGATCGTCATTTACGTGCGCTTAATGGCAAAGTCATGTTAATGAACAAAACTTGATTTTCATACGGATTGCATGAGAGGAAACTGGAATAAAAATGAGAGAAAATGCTAAGGAGACGACGATATAGCTGAAAAAGAAGGAAAAGAAAAGTCGAAAAAACGAGAAAGAAAGGAAAAGAGAAGGAAAAACCTCACAGGAGTTACTTTTTTAGGGTGTCTTTAATTACACGTTCAATCGACAAGCGTTCATTTTTATGTCGTATCGACGTACTTTGTACAAGGGCGAGTAACACATGGGGTAGAAATTTGTGAACACACCAAAGTTTAAAAAACAGTTACTATAAAATTCACGAAATATTAATTTCTTTAAATTAGTTTTCTGGGATATATATTTTATGTCACGAAGGTGGTGGACACTTTGATACTAGGGCTAGTCCACAAGTACTTTCCAATTTTTCACATTTATTTAGCTACTGGAGAGGGGTATAATCAAATGTAATCTGAGAGCTCTTATCATACCTTCAACTGCCCCTCTGACCTAATATTGTACTTCAGACAGCCCAGTAAAGTTGAGCTAACTTACAAAATCCTTCCAATACCTCGTAGGTCGATTTTTGATTAAAAGCGTTCTCAGTTCAGAACTTTAGAAGAACTCGAGTTCTCAAATAGCTCTGCACATCTATAACTCACTCGAGAAGTAAGTTCTAGGTTCTGAGTTCTCAGTTTCTATTTTTTTTTCCCCCATTTTTCGATTATCTTCTATTTATCTTAGATTACCAGATTTGTGCGTTATTTTGATAAAATATTGATGAGATTAGTTTTTTCAGAACTCAGTTTCGAGTTTTAAAATTGTTTTGAATTTCATCAGAATTTGACGAAACTTTCAAAGATCAAGTGTTGCACTTTTTTTTACAAATAAAAAGAATCTAATAAGTTCATATATACTCGCATCTAAAACTTGAAAAAATCTATGTAAAAAACTTTTAGACTTTCTTTGTTTACGTCTCACAGGTGGGAATTTATCATTCACAGCTGTATATTATCAAATTTATCAAATATATCGAGCTATCCGCCAATTATTTTGAAAATAAACTCTGACCAATGAAAAGTAAACAATATTTGATGCCATTTGTGAACGCTTTATTTAACTGAAAATAATATTTTGTAACAAAACTTTTATGCTCGCAAAATATGTTTTGAGACTAGAGTGCAACATGAGAAAATTCGAAGTTGCCATCACTGGATTTTGAAATCCAAAGATTGCATTTACCTCAGAAAATTTCACTAAAAATATGTCTTTTACCCAATAATCGAAGGCTCTAAAAATAGAAATAGAAATTCAATGAATATACATACCCTGAAAAAAATGAATAGTAATTTTTACCAATTTTTTACAGGAAAACATGGAGAATTCACGAGTCATTGTAAATATTCTTAGAGATAGTATGGTACATTTTAGCATTCAAGATGGAATATTCTAATCTTATAGATTGTACATTTTATTATTTTTGTAGTAGTTTCTACTACAAATTTCCACTTGTCCCAGTTTTCTCATACAAATAGTAAAAATTACCGACGAAATTATTTTCAAGTGTAGCAGCCCCGCAGTAAGTGACCAAATCAAGATATTCAGTAGCTGCTAATGACTGCGATTTAACCATAGAATGTTCAGTCTATTTTTTTTCATGTAGAAACATCTTCGTGGCTTTGCATCAAATTAGACCTCGATTTCTTCATATACCCTTTATCATCGTTGTAAACTTTTTGTTGTAGTATGTGTGCTGTTTTTTTTTTCGTTTTTTTTTTTTTTTTTGGTTAGGTCGGGCGTGACTCGAAAGAAACGTCGTTAAATAACAAATTACTTCAATTATAGAGTATATCAAACATCGAAACGTTTCTTTACTCTTGAGATAATCGGACTCACGATATCGTGTGTGTGGGAGGTACCGATTTACAAAATTATCATCATGTAAAACGCTATATTATATTCGCGTATATGGATGCATTGTTTCGATGGAGGAAATATGCCCCGTACTCGTGTGTTGATCTATATGGGAAGAGAACCAGCAATGGGTCAGTATTTATCCACAATGATTGTTTTAATCGTAACGACGCTTTTACCTAAGGTTACCTCGACTCCAACATCGATTTACTCTTCCCTTCCCTCTCACCGACAGCGTGTCTCATTTTCTATCTTCATTCGAAATATGAAAGCAGAGCGAACGAAAATTCTGTGCGTTGCATATAAAAATTTATTAATATACGTCATTTCGAAGGTAGAATCGAAAAATGATTCCCTAACGGTTTTTGTAATGATGAGAAAATTTAGCAGTCGCAGTATTACGATCATCGAATATGAAAGAGATATGACCAGAGTCGAGAGAGCTTTGGAATTAATTAATTTTCGTCTTAGAATAATTTTTTCAATTTTATACGTATCCACCAAGTAATGTGTTATTGTGATCGGAGGGTGAGTTTATCATACAGAGTGTTCCGGCTCGAGATCACCTCCAAGCAATGGCAGATAGAGAAATACGTGAGTTACATCCATATATGTGATGGTTTGCATACTCTCCAGCTAATATATAGAAACTGCATCTTTTCCCACACCGATTCAGGTATAGTCTAATTATTATTTTTTAATTCATAAATTCATTACTATGATAGGTAGAACCTTCCGATTCCCGCTATTATTTAGTAAATATGATGTGGTTTCTTAATCTCAGAAATTAGACCAATCGAAGTAAGCAGAGAAAAACGATGAATGAAAATGTAAGAAATTGGAAGTAAAAAATGTCTTCAATATAGAAGCTCAACTGACGTATCATATGACATGAAAAGAATTTCTCGAAGAAAGTTAATTTTCTTATAGAAAAATAAGTTGGATTTTTTAACTTTTCTATACTTTTGAGAAAAAGGTCCAGAAATTAAAATTTTTTAAAGACTTAAGTTTCCTTTGAAATTATTTTTATGTCATACATATATATGATACAACAGTTGATTCTCTTTCCAAAAAACTGTTTTTTTGGACTCTATTTGAAATAACATTTTTCTATTTAATTTTTAAAAATTGAAAATTTTAAGGCATTTTTCGCCTTAAACTTTTCACATTTTCATTCATTATTTTTCTCTGCTCGCTTCAATTGCTCTAATTTTTGAAATAATAGAACTACATCGCATATATTTTGCTAAATAATGGCGCAAACTAGCATTTTTCAACTATCATAGTTTTTGAAGGTATGAATTTTTAAAATAATCATCCGAATTAGTCTGGAGAAGAAGATGATTTCAACCCTACCAACCGGAGAGTGGGCAAGCACCATAAATGAATATGACTCATGATGCTCTATCTACAGTTGCTTGGTGGTGAACTCGAAGCGGAACACCCTGTATAATAGACTATAATTTAAAACTAGTTCCTTCAAAACAAAGTCTTATTCTATACCCTTCGAAAAAAATACTTTGTAATAGTATGCAGCCGGTAAACTAGAATGAAACCATGGCACACTAAACCCAGGTTCACCTAAATCAAGAAGCTGAAATTTAAAAAATTCGGATTAAGGACCCGATTCGTGGGCGTCCAAGTTTCATCGCCAAGAGTATTCAGTAAAATATTTAATAAAATTTCCATGGAAATAGCACAGTTTTTCTTTTCCAACTGTCTCAATTGTTCCCTTCAACCCGCATATTTTTCAAAAGTTTACATCATCATATTTGGTAATAAATTAGATATACCGACATGAATAGAGATTAAGTTCAAAATTAACATAATTGGGTATAAAAATAAAATATAACAGAAACTAAAATAGTTTCATCACTTTTGGAATATTCATCAAATAGAATAAATAAAATTCATGAAGAAAAATGTTTTCGATGATTTGCAATGTATTTTTTGCCTTCGGCGTATTTCATGCACGTATATCTCTTTCTCTCTCTCTCTCTCTCTCTCTCTTCAGCTGCCACTCTGTCCTATCCCTCATTAACGTTTTCTCAGATACCTTTATCAGAATTTCCAACTCACAAAATTATAGCCCAGTAATTACTCGACCAAAAAGGAATTTACATTGCAAATGATAGACGCGTTGATTTTCTAGACTATACACTCGACGCGGCTTATGGTAGGCACGGACATCCTTTTGGAGAAATAGAGTAAAAAAAAAAAAAAGAATATTACATCTTATTACCTATTCGTTCGAATGAGATATCCTTAGTTCCTCGCGTTCACCCCTCTCCTTGTATATATATATACTTCATAACTTTGGCCCTCACTCTCTCAATTTCTCGAAGAAAACGCCGTCGGAAAAGCCAAAATTTATTTCATTTACTTAAGATAATGTAAAACTGTATAAGCTTCGTCCGTATAAGAGCGCGATTTTCGGACGGATAAAATAATTGGAATTAATTCACGTTCGAATTAGTAAATGAAATATAAGGTATGGACGCGGGTTAAACTATATACCTCTCGTCCGATCAAAGTGACGGCGGGGGGGGGGTAGGGGTTGAAGGAACACATCTAGGGATACCAAATTCGTGACGTGACAAAATATACTTGGAGAACTTTCGACGTACGAATATCGAACGGGGGTGCTTAGAAAATGTGAATCTATTCTAACAGCAGCTATTTGACTCTGACTGCAGATATCATTATAGATAATAGACCAGTGACATATTCGACTGAAATTCGTCAAATATTTTTTAATCTAAGTTATACGTGTTTTTAAGATGAAAAATAGTTGCAAAGCGAAGAGTTATATATCTAAATCGAATTTTGTGGTAAATTAAAAATACTGTACAGTATATGGACTTTGGGTAAAAGGAGAAGCCCTGAAATACGAGAACTATAGGTGGTAATAGTAATAACAATAATATAAGCAGAGAGAATTCAGGAGTGAGGACCACACCCTGTTAATGAGTTTAAGAATCGCTATACCTATCAATTTCCGAACATAATGTTCGCATTTCTTTTCCACTTTTTTTCCCCTTTCGACGATTGATTGAATACACCTTTAGCTCGGATAATCGTAACTTTCAATTCAGTTAGCTCGTAAAAGTGGGCCAAATGAAATCCAAAGGTTTATATACAACCATTTCGGAAAACAATTTTTTCAGAAGAGCCAGCATTTGATAGTCACACAAATCTGATATATAACTGACATGTTCTTCAATGAAGTAGAAGAATCTCATCACAGTTGTGAAAATTACTATTTATGGTAAATACTGGAATACATATTTGTAGTACTTTTTACTGTCTTAGATAACATATTTTACTATTTTTTTTAGCAATGTCTACTACAATTATGAATTGTCCCAGTTTTCTAATCCTAAAATAGTAGTAAAAAGTACCTACGATTGAAATTTCTCTCAGTGAATATTTAGTAGAATGTTCGCATATAATAAAAAAAATTCCAAAAACTTCAAGACAATTCGGAGCAAGATCCGGAGCAGTAGGAAGAGCCGGATCAGAAAAAGGATCTGGATGATGATACCATCAAGTCTATAGTACAGCCATTTTGAAAACATTTTGACTTTTTGGAGCATAATAAATGAAAAAATTATTGGGATTGGATCGCAGGATGTGGATGATGACGTTAATAGACCTTTACATAGCCAATTTAAAAATATTTTCGACTTTTTGGAGTAGGATCGGGATAATGTCGTCATCAAGTCTGAATACATAGCCAGGTGGAAAACTTTTTCAACTATTTGGAGTAGGATTGGGAAGAGTAGGAGAAGCATGATCAGGAGAAGAAGCAGTGTGATGAGATCTTCAACCCTGAGCAAAGCCCAACTTCAAGACTTTTTTGAAGTAATATCGGTCAAAAAAATTTTAGAACTTTCAGGGTAATATCAGCCTCTCACCAATTGGTACTTTTTCACTGGAGGGGGTTAGTTTCTAATAAATCAAAAATTGGTTTTCCATTATGGTTAATAATGTAGTCTATGTGGTCACCTTGAAGGGGAACACGTCCTTGAAGGGGAAACGGCAGTGTGACATATATTTGCTTAACGTTTTACACAGGTCCATCTTCAATATAAAAAATGAATGCGTATTTTATTTATACAGCATTTTACCTTTAAAGATACCAACCCTATAGTCAGGTAGAAAAAATTTCCATCTAACGTCTGCACAAATTCATTTTAGTTTCTTCACGTACGCACATATATTCCGTATCGGTCACGAGGTAAATCTAATTAAAACGATTCTCAATGTGGTTTCGTTAAGATAAGCAAAAATGAAGATTCATCGTCACGTATGAACAGCATTTCAAAGTAGGGTCGACTACCTCATCACCTCTTTGAAATCGATTCCTCAGTGAGCTATAGAGTCTTCGAATCGCCACCAATTGTTTAGTTTCAAACTTTGAAATTACAATCTCTCCGAAAAGCAACCTATAGTTCAGTTGTAAATTGGTATGACTTCGTTTTTGGGCTACTTGTGCCCTTCAGCCCTCTTTTAGCGGCTCTTAAGTCATATTTGGAATTAGGTAATTTTTACAAAAATAATCTCAAGAATTAATAGCAGCATTAGTTTACTCGATTTTTGCTTCAGACTTTATAATGGTCTATTGGCATTATTAGGTGATTTACCTGTTGCCAAATTTCTAAGAACTCGATAAACATAACTGAGAATATTCAACTACATAATACGCCCAACCATTTTATGCAAGCTGAGAGAAACTAAAAATTAACAATAACTACAGAATTCAACATCTTATCTGTATATCTTTTTTAAAAAATTGAAAAAAAAAAAATATTTGGCTTTCATGAAAATAGAGGAAATAACTGCAACTGCTGTTTTATTTTTTACTCAACTTTTCCTGGTATTTGGTCAATAAATTCTGTGTGAAATGTTCAAATCATAGTGCACAAAATTGAATAGATTTACCATCTTCTCTTTGGTCTTCGTTCGTATATCTCATGATTACCAAGCAAAATAAATTTAACCGAATATCACGGATACTATCGAGTCTCTGCGATTACACAACAACTGATGAATGCGAAGACAAAAGATTTATTCTCATGTAAACTATTTATGCGGCTTGATTTTTTTTTTTTTTCTCATAGGTATCTATACTTAATTTGGTGTAGTTAAAATCATTAACACGAAAAACCATTCAATCATCTCAATGAATTCGCATCATATAAAATCGAACATTTTCCCATTATCTTATTATTGTACAGTGCTAAGATTGTTTTTTTTTTCCCCTGTTTTTTCTACTCCTAATTGTAATTAAGCATAATATAAACGTTTACCTCCATTGTATCCCATCAATGTTAGAATTGTTTTTTATAAATCTTCACAAGATCCGCATGACAGGTTTCACTTGTGATGAAATGTTCGTGATGTTCTTCTTTTTTTTTTTTGTCTCTCATTATACTTAGTAAAAACTTTAAGTTCGTCAATTGTTTTTAAAATAGGTCCGAATATCGATAACGGAAATTCCGTCGAGTGAAAAAAAAAATTCATTACTTTAAAAAAAAAATTGATTAATACGGTATTTGTCAATTGAAACAATTACTTTTTTTATATATATTAGCATCTAAATCAAAGAAAAAACATAAGCCATATTATTTGACTAATGTTTCTTTTGTTTCTTTTTTTTCTTTTTTTTTTTTTTTTTGGTGATATCGTAAAAATGAGGGTGCATTGTACTATATAGACATAGCTTAAAAAGGTCAAATCTTCAGGAAAAAAATATCCAGCATTTGGAGTAAAGGGTTACTGTGAAAAAGACTTCCGAGAATTGCAGGAAATATTTTTTTTCTAACGACGAAGTATTACTCCTTCAACTGTTTATATTTTTTTTGGTCATTTAAATTTGACATTTCTACAAATGTCAATATACATAATATTTAGCTCCCAGATAGTCCACAGTGCATTATGTGAAAAAATTAAATAAATAAAATACTTGTTGAGACAAAAACTAAAAAAAAGTAGAACAAATGGATTGTAAAATTACTGCGACCAAAATGTAAAAAAAAAAAAGTTTCAGTTGGCAAGACTGATTAAGTTGGCAAAACTTTTTCATTTGAAGTGGTAACATTTTTATGTTATTAATAGAGACCGGATTTTTTGGCACTGAAAAATCAAAATTCGGCGCAAAACAAGGCAAATTTAGCTTTATTTGGCAAAAACATTTGAAAATCAAAAACAAACATTAAATCATAAAAAAATTTAGGCATTTTTGTCATTTTTAACAAAAAATTTCTCATAATTCCATCAGTAATTGCAGGATGAATTGCTTCCATGATTTGCAGGCTGAGATTTTGTTGTAAACACATCTGTACTTTTTCTTGCTCAAATTTTCCCTCGAGCACCTGGAATTATATGCTCATTATCTGACAAACATTGTCAATAATTTCAATTTGAGCTTGTAGTTCTAATTTGACAGTTTTCGTCGTTTAACATATATTTCGGAATTAATTTTGGTTTTGGCAATTTTTGGTAAAACAAAATTTTTTTCCTAGGCCCCTACTACCCCATAACGTATTTATTTTTCATTTCTGATCTTCTGCCTTCAAAGGAACTCATTCGGAAAATGCCAAGGAGTCCGGCCTCTAGTTATTAACATAGTAATATATTACCTCCAAACACTGAAAACAACTTCCTGTGGTAGTTTTCACTATTTCCTATGAAAAGGTATACCTTAAGTCGTCGGTCAATACCTTTTTGAAAATTTTGCAAAAATGCATCATTAGGTCAAAAAATTAAAAAAATCATGTTTCCTTTTATACTCCTTTGGCAACATTTTGGTGAAGTTTCACACTACCAATAAATGATGTTATAATCCTTATTTTAAGTCAATTTCTTAGAAAAATGGACATATTTTCTTTACCTTATTTCTCTTATTTTTGATGTGCTAACATACTTGTTTTTGATTTTCGTTACACAGGAGTAAATTTGAAAATTTAACATTAAGTTGAAAATCGATAGTCGATATCAAGAATGGCAAAACACGATGATGCGCACGCCACTTTCACTTGTCATCGAAGGGTTCTTATAATTTTTTGATTAATTTTCTGGTGGTTCGTTAATCGTTTTCAATTTTCAAATTTACATTACTGTATTACTGTAGTCATTTTCTACATATTATAATATCATGAAAGATGTTAACACATTAAAGATATATACCAGTGACTAACTGAAACTTGCATTTAATTAGACCTATTTATTTAATACTTTCACCTATTGTAATATAAAAACTACCCAATTAATTGTGTATAAATTTTGCAGCATCTATTTTGGATCATACAAATATGTACAATGATGCACGATTTCATTAAAATCGATTCAGCTGTTTCTGAGAAAATACTTTTTTTTTTTGTTGGAAAATGTGATTTAAACCTTAAAAATTGTAGCAATTAACAATCGACCAAGTAGAGTTAATTCAGGGAAACCAAAGGAATAACACGTGTTTACAAAACCCTTAGCACCTGTTCGAAAAGAGGATAATTAATTCTTGATTTTGGTTCGAAATATACGGATAATGGTGTTTAATATGATGCGATATACACGGAAAAAGCTAAAGTGGAGTGTGAAAAGGGTTAAAATGGCTTAGAGATGTCTTGTTAGCGTCGCTAAGACATCTCAATGGGGGGAATGAGGGTATCCTCATACACTCAAAAGTGTTTAATTTGCCCTCGTTCGGTATTAATGGCTTTTGGATTCGTACATAAATGTTTACGGTATTTTCACACATTAAATTAACTCCGACGAGCTTATTTGGTATTTTCGTCGTTATTTTGTTCATCACGCAGTCAGTATCTATATGCTCTTTGGTGGATTTTACACGCTGTTTGTAAAGAATGAATGTATAGTAATAACTTGTTCACGACTTTTTAAACCCTATATTTCTTTTTACAATAATTACGTATTATCAGCTTTCTACAAATTAGTCTATTTATGCCAATCGCTACGTCAAATTTATCAAAATATTTATCGCAAAAACGCCGAGAATACTTGACAGTGAATTTTAGGGGAGGATGTGTCAAAAAGAACTGCGGCGATGAAAAAATATTAAATAGTAATTTTTATAATTTGAATGGGAAAACTGGAACAATTCAAGCGATTTGTAGCAGAAACCACAGCAAAAAGAACAAGCACGCGTAATTACTCTTTATAAAATTATCGTACAAAATTGGTAACACTGCAAGCATAATTATATGACTTCTCAAGTTCACTATACCTTTTGAAAAAAATTTGTTCCATTCCGTAGGATATTTTCAGCGAAATTAAAATGTAAATTTTTGTTAAACAATTTTCATTCAAATGAGAAATTTCAATTCAAAATCATTTATAGCACCTAATTGAGAGAGACATTTCGAATTTGATTATTTTTTTAAACACGCAAAAATATTTTTGTGTATTTCTAGTTTTCTGACGTTTTTATTAAAACACTGAAAATATTTGTCCTTGGCCATATAAGGATCAATGGTAATATATAGGTGCTGAATTTCACATTTTCAAGAATTTATACGCAGATAACTCAAAAGGGAAGTAGGAAAAAAGTAATTTATATATAGTCTACCTTAAAAATTAATCTGTTATGATAAATTCAAGATAGGTTTTATACAAATTACTATAAATCTCAAATTCTCAGCATATTATATATACTCTTGTCTCATTAATTATTTTGATTCCTTGAAACGAAAAGATGCTATAGATACGTTCATTTTGAATAATAATTGTGAGAAACAGGAAAAGATGTTAAATCATGCCTTCATATAATTGGTAAAAATTTCACAATCCTTTTAAATATCACTAAGATGAAAAGCTCAAATGTTAGTATCTGAACCCATCAAATTCGTATTTTCAGAATCCCAGATATTTCTTTATAATTTCGTTATAGCGCCTACATGAATTTGAACAAATCATTTATAGATGAAAGGTTATACGAGTGTAAAATAAATTCTATATAACTGAAGAAAAGTTTCACTATAGGAGGCAAATAAAATTTGCTTTTGTTTGCAAATCTTTTTCCACTCTTGCATTCTTCCAAAATGTCAGAAAAAAGTTTTCCTCATTGTAGACGCACACGCAGGAAGGTTTTTCCTGAAAAATTTCACTCGAGAGATTTAGCCGCCAAATATGCGGCAGGAATTTATTTCATTCATGTAAGCTTTACTCGCATACGTCTGGCAGGGTATGGAAAAGCTGAATGAAAGTTTTTGACTGAATGGGATTTTCAGTCAACAGTGAAAATGTTAAAGAATATAACGTTCACCTACGTACACAACTCGAGTTTATCGACGAAATATATATATTCCCCAAGGAAAAGAAAAATGTAGGGCTGCAGTCGACGCGATATTGGAAATACAAAATCCGTGTTTGAAAAAACATTTTTAGCCCGACAACAACCTTTTTTTTTTAGAAAATAAGAAAATAAGATAACAGATATATCAAAGCTAAGTGATAAGAAATTTAACGCCATAATCAAAGATTCAGTGATAAAAATCAGAGGTTATCTCTGTGAAAAAAAAATTTTAATTTTAATACGGAACAATTCAGGTTTTATGTGAAAAAATAATATAAATTAATATTATTAATTATTATTAAATTTTAATATGTAATACACTAATTTTCAACATAAGTTCCTATTTATACTATAACTTTCAATATTTTGTATCAATTTTTCATATAAAATCTGAATTTTCCTAAACTTAGTATGCAGATATGTTAAAATTCAATATGCACTTTTCTCTCATTTATATTAAAAATTTTAATTGATATTTTCAAAATCTTTTGAATGTATAGGATCCTATATGCTGACAATTTTGATAATCATGTGTTTGAGTTCGTTGAATTTATCTGGAATAGAGGAATTCAACGAACTCAAACACATGATTTTCAAAATTGTCAACACATACGAGATATTTATAGCAGCCTACCGACGATATGTCGATATTGTATCGATATTTTAACAATAGTTTGGATAGTGGCGAGTGATTACATATTTCATTGTTCATAGCCTTTCAAGGTGCTCTGGTCACTGACTCTTTATCAAGGTAGGAGCATATCAGCGGAAATAACCCCAATCCCTAAGCCCGAAATGAATCTATGATGACATAGCTATACAAGACACACTTACAAGTTAAGTCAAGATCCTTGCTAGGCCTTCGAAATACATTCATCTCCTCACACATTCTACAATCATTTCAACCCACATTAACGTAGGAAACAGCTAGAAATCATAAACCAGTTTCTAACCTTCACAAATATTTACACAAAATATCGGCTAAAATGTAAGCACTCTTCATTTTGTTTCTAACCAACTTCCCTATTGCGTCAATTTTTTTTCACAACTAACATAAAACTATTTTTGGACGAATTTCTGGTGATTTATGGCGCACGAGAGCTCCTCATCGCCGACGATTTGTGCGAACGCTTTTGGCATTCTCAGCAACGTCTAACTTTTACCCAAAGTTACTCTCACGACTTTTCCTTCGCTTTCGTATAAAGAAAGAGATTTTTAGCTTACTTCAACCCCGATGTGATGAAAAAAAACCTCCGAATCCTTTCGTTTGAGCATATCTTTTTCTTCTTTTTCTTTTTTCAAAAAAGAGCGCTGCAAAGCCAAAGAAACCGAACACGCGGGGTAGATTGTGAAAATGCTTTAAAAAATATGTAGGAGAGAAGAAAAAGAAAAGGCGTACGTAAGAAAAAAAAAAAAGTTCCCCAGCAAAAAAGTTTCTCCACAATAACTAATTAAAAAACTCCGCCATGCATAAAACAAACGAAGCCCCTAACCCCGCATCCCCCTTTCCATCGCCGCATACATTAGCGGGTACGTGCGTGCCGAACATTCTTTTCTGGGTGTGTGTGTTTTTTATATTTTAGTGTGTGCGTGTATTCATGATGAAAGAAATCGATCGAGGTCCTGGAGAGTTAATGAGCAAAAGCTTACACGAAGAAGTTCTCTCTTCTTCGGCGAAAAAGCTCACAAAAAAAAAAGTGCTTCGAGAAACGTATAAAAAAAGAAGAAAAAAGGAAGAGAGACGCGAAAGAAAAAGAAGGAAAATAATGAAAAGTAAGAAAGAATGAGAAAGGGCGTTTAAAAAACAGATAGGGTGCCTATAAGGGGTTGGTGGAGGGATCTGAAAGACAAGACGGACATACATGAGAACGACGCGCCGCGGGGTGGGGGCAGGGACGTGAATATTGATGAAGCTAACACTCCTTTCTACCCTCACCTACGTCCCCTTCACCCTTTGGCAGCCGTTCGAGAGAGCTCTAGAATCTTATTATCTAAGAAAAAGCACACGAAAAAAAAAAAAAGAAGCGAGAGAGACAGAGAGAGAAATTAAAATAAGTGAGAGAAAAATGTGAAGTGTTTTAATAACTGCGAAGAGTGCGAAGGGACGAGTGGTTTTTCAGTCGTTTTTTTTTGGACAAAAAAAAGAAATAGTGGGGGTTATTCTCTCTGGATTTAAACCTTTAAACAATAACACTCTCGACTAAATCATCGTCTACTTGGATATACATTTTATATTGTAATGTGCACGTTAATGAGGCATCTACCGGTTTAAAGATGTTTCTCTTCTTTTCTTTCTTTTTTTCACTCTTTTTCACGCTATTTTTCAAGTACTTCTCTCAAGTTTTTTTTTCATTTTTTTCCCTTTCTTTTGCTCCTTTGCTATCTCAAGTCTTGACGCAGAAGTAGAAAAATAAGGAAAAATTCTTATAGTGTTTCTGTACATTCGCCTCCCTCTCCGCGTTCATTTTCGTCGTTCATCTTTTCTTTTTTATTTCTTTTCTGTGTCAACTCCTTTTGATTTTTATTCACTCTTTTTTTTTTTTCCATGACTATAAAAAATCATACGAAACAGATAACGAAGGGATGTCCTCGCTTTTACGCGTGTTTAAAAGCAAGAAATTTGCAAACGTCGTTAAAAAATATTGTGTACGAGCTCTCATACCACAAAGTGCTACACGACTAGTGTCGATGTAATTTTTTGAAAGTCAAAGGGTGAAATTCAAAGAGGGCTTTCCCTCGAGACTGAGCTGTGCTTTTACTTTCTCTCGCTATCTACATAGAAACCGTAAGATATACGTAAAAGTGAAGATCGAAACAATAAAAGAAAGAAAAAGTTTATATCATTTTTCACGGCAGAAATTTTATTTGAATTGCAACCTAGTGCCTGCTCTGAGGCTGATATTTTCATCGGTGAATTAAGGAGGGTGACAGGCTATGGCCCCCGTTGTTGAGGGTGAAAGTAAAACGGCCACCAAATCCAACTGAGTCACAGAATATGGCTTCTTAACGTCTTTAATTAATCGGACAAAACTGCTGCTTCACACTTAAGGTACCATAACGTCTTGAAATTGGAACGCCCAGTACAAAAGAATTCATCTTCAATATCTCTTTGGACAGGTCGAAGAACACAACAATCACAAAAATGACTCATATTCAACTGTTCATAGCATATAGCTGACGGCTCATGAAAACTTTTGAAATCATTTCTCATGATCCCCGCTACAAATCTGTATGGTGTTAGTCTTTTTCAAGCATCTAAAGGCCTTTTAGAGAACTTTTACTGTGGACAGGGCTACGGACGTTGTAAATGACTTTCATTATTTTTTACTACAAATGAGTGCATAGACACCCCCCCTCTCATAAAAGAAAAAAAATAGAGGCATTACACCCCATAAAAATTGTGACGGGGTCAATAACATTCAATATTGTCTATTGTTTGAATTTTCAATTTCATTATTAACCTCCTCTTTGGCTAGTTGAAAATAGGACAGGTCAATGAACGAAAAAGAAAGAACGTGGGACAGTGTTTAAAGATGGCTACCACCCCATACCAAAGAATTGAAGTTAATTTCAATACTGTGGATGTGATCTCCGAAGGGTTTAGAATCATATTCCTGCATAAGTTTAGCCTTCAGTACATTGAGAAAGCTTATGGAGATAATTGTAGTATTGAAAACATGGTCTGCGAAGGACAGGTCGATGAACATTTTTACCATTTAGGGCAAATTTTACCCCTATAGAAAGAGGTTCAGAATACTTCTGATATATGAATCAAGTAGAATTAAAGATGGTCTAGAATATTTATAAAATAAAAACACTGTGACTCTTATTCTGGTTGACGAGATATTCGCATCATGGACAGGAAAATCCGCAACATTCTTGTAGAATTGACCTTAGTCTTTTTTAAATAAAATTTAATGTCTCCGCGTAAATTTCAGCCCATCTATACCCCCCTTGGGTGCACCCATGTTTAGGAATCTGTATGTTAATTTGCACTCATTTATTTAAATTATTATTTTCCTCGCTAAATACTAGATCCAGATATAAAAGCCTAATTTTCAAGCAAACCGTACGTAAATGGGTGTCACATTTTAAATCATGATGGCTTTTAACGATTTTTTTATTCACCTGGTATAAAATAATCATTCACTCGTCGTAAATGAAAAATAATTCACATCCGGTGTACGTCGGTTTAAGAAAAAAAGTATAAAACGATAATAGAATTAAACCACAACGACATAGAATTGAAAAAAAGTTACTTTAGTTTTAATTATTTCTTCCTTCTCCTCTAAAACCCTTCACCGTCCAATTCTTATGGTTTTTCCTCCTGGTCATACAGATATATACAACGTTAATGTGTATAACAATACGTTATAGTGTAAATGCATAAACCCTCCAATAAAAAACTAAAAAGTAAGACAATACACCCGAATCTACTAATTAAAATGACCATATCGAATTTCACTCGCATTTTCTTTTTCGCTTCATGAAAAGCATGAGGTCATTCATCAATCAAAAGGATGGTTCGCGTTTCCATACAAGTATTTTTACCAAAGTAATTAATTTTTTTCAGTGGAACCAAAACAGTGCTGCGGGCGTGGAACCTTCACTTTTTCAAGGTCATGTCAGGTTAAACCTATAATAATATTCCTTAAAGACAATATCGCCGACCAAAGTATAAAACCTGTTAAATCCCAAAATATTATTGCCCATTTTTTTTTCTTCCTGATTTGGCATTTTCAGACTTCAAACTATAATTTGAGTGCGAAATAAGGTGATAATTTTTTTGGTAAAGCTCAAGTTTGAACAAAAATTTAGAAGACGTGGTTGTTTATGAAAAATTTAAAAATTTTATTCACAAATATTCATTTTATGGCAGTTGTAATAATGTTTAAGCTCATCTTAATGTTTTCAACGAATCTGCTTATTTGTTAGATTAAAGTCGATATTTGTCTTTCTCAAGTCTCATATTCCATCTTCCAAACTGCAGATCGAAATCGTTTTCACTTAAAATTTAATCCCACCGTTTAAATTCTCTCTCGATTTAGACTCTCCCTTTTGCAAAATCTCAAAAATATAGGTTATTGTTGACGAATTATGCGTTGCTAGCAAAAATTTGGCAGAAAGTTTTTACAGGCTCCTTATTTGTATTCGTTTTCCACTTCGATCTTTCCCGTTTTTCTACCAACGCTTTTGATAATCGAGCCTGCCATCCTTTTGCTCCCTCTCCTTCCGCACACCATTTCGAACACACTTTCCACTGGGTGGAATTAATTTCAACAATTTTTCCAATCGAATGCGAGAAGACGAGAAAAGAACTTCTCAAATTCGAAGGTAAGATGTCAAAAAAAAAATAAAAAAAAAATAGGACGAATGAAAAAATGAATATTGACACGCGTTTATGCTGATTTTAGCCAGAAAATAAGGTGAAAAAAAAAAGTGAAAATAAATTGGAGGACGATATTTTTACTCACACAAAAACAAGGGTATAGCAGAATTTGCGAAAATTCTTTATCGGTGTATAATCGTCAATGTCAACATTTTGATGGCGAAACGAGAAGAAGTGTTTTTGAAATACGCAATACAATTTTAGCAAATTCTAAGACATTCAAGAAAATTCGCCACAAAGATACAGTATAATATTTTTAACGTGAATTCACATTGAAAGAAGTTTTTTATATTAAATTGTATATTGTGCTACTTTTAGAGGACGGTTCGGTTGTACTAAAAAAATAACGTAATTAAAAAGTTTAATTGAAGAAAATTTGAATAAATAAGACATATTGGTGCGCTGCACCCTGAAAAACACACAATTAAATACTTTTATGAAAAGAATATCTGTATAGCCCTCACAAAGAGTCGCGAAGGCGAAAATGAATTCTCTTTTACATCATAATTGTACGAATATATAAAAAAAAAAGTTCATTAACTTTTCTGAAGAAAAAACATTTACTTGAAACATATAACTTTTCATGTTTTACATAATTATAATTCATACTGAATTCAATTTGTAAGCTCAATTTGTAGCTGAATTTGTAAGCTCAATTTGTAGCTTAATTTGTAGCTCAATTAGTAGCTCAATTTGTAAGCTCAATTTGTGGATCAATGTGGGAGCAAAAAAAGCTTTATGTCCAGACAGACATCACCTGCATAATATGATAACATTGGGCACACAAGGATACGCACAAAATCGACTAAAAGTCTCATTAAGCTTATGTATGATGACGTCATCAAACTTACAAATGCTTGATGACGTCATCAAGCGATAATATTGGACACACACGGACACACAAAATTTCAACTATAAACGTCTGTTAAAAAAACATGCATCTTTGATATCGGATAATTAAGAGAGCTATACCTTCAAAAATAATTCACCAATTCGTGACCGTGCCCCAAAGAAGGGACCTTATGGCTAAATTTTCGCATCGTCGGTATTTTTGGTGGCGGCCAAACGGGCGAGCTCTCGGCCGTTCAAAGCCATTTTTCTTGAATCGTTTTTTTTTTAGCCATAAGGTACCTTTCTTGGGGCACGGTCACAATTTCCTGCTTTTATTCTCTTTGAGAGGTTATAATTACTCCCATCTATTATACTTGGGAGTCTCATGTGTACCGTTGAATGTATGTAACAATTATGCGTACGTATCACTGCCAAGTTTCTCGCAGGTCTGAAAGGGTTAAAAAATCAACCCTTCATATCATAACCATATCCTCCATCAACGTTATGAGAAAACAGGGTTATTCTAATCAACAAGACTCGCTTCAAATGGCCTTATCAGTTTATTTTACCATAAAATTCTAAAACAACTAATCACATAAAACCACAAGAACTAGTATCTATTCCGTTTTTTTGTTTTCAATACTTTCATAATGTTTCCAACCCTCAGTTTTGGAAAAAAAAAAGAAAAAAGGAAGGTATGTACCTAAATTGGGCGAAATGTAAGAAATATGTAAATTCGAAAGCATAAAGTCAACCAGTGTGTTATTGTTTGTTATACATTGTCTTCATGCGATGCATAGACTACATTGCAGAGCACTTGTCTGAGCGATTTCCCTAATACCTTTCTCTGCTCTTTTTACATTTTAAAACGCGAAAAAAGGACGAAACTCGTGCGAAGTATATACAAATTTGAAAGGCAGCCGCAAAAAGTATATGGGGGATTAGCGTTGTTGTTGTTGTTGTTGATGATGATATTTTTGTTGTTGTTGTTTAAGCGGCGGTGGCGAAAAAAGGAACGTCGGTACGTGTAATAAATTGTAAAAGCGGAGTCTCTTTAGCCGCGTCGAATTCAATGGTCAGTTGCTTTGCATTAGGTCCTATTATGTAAAATTAAAGTTTGGAGGTGTATATATAGTAAAAACTGGGTTTTAAGTTATTTTGCATTTTACCGGAACTTTAAATATCCTTTCTAGCGTGATACCCGACTCTTTTCAACCGTCTTCCTTAATAGTATATGGGTATTCGCCCCTCTCTATATTCCTTCTCGCATCAAGAGGGGTACATTTTTATGTTTCGTAGAAAGCGGCCAACAAATTCTGAGACGGTATTACAGCAGGAAGTTCGAGCTGCGCACTATTGTTTGTTAATTTTGAAATTTATTTGCGAATAAGTTAACACAAACGAACGACACCCTTCCTTAAAGAAAAAAATAATGATGGGCATAAATGTATAAGTCTGTGTGAAGAATTTCGGTCTGAATAATATGACTCCTATATAAAGTGCGATCAGTTATTGACGAAGATTTTGGTTGCGATATTTGAACAGTGATATGCAAGAAGAGGATAAGTCTATTTTTTTCTAAAATTGAGTTCTTCTAAGATTCAATTTGTATAAACCAAGTCCGATTTATATAGTGAAAATATTGCATCCCAAAATATTATAACCATCGTTGAGAAAATAGACTTTAAAGTTGAGATGCTACATAAAAAGGCTATGAGTAACTGTTTTTTTTTTTTGCTCAGCTGTAAAATTTGAAAAAGTGGACTTATCGCCTTCTCGCATATGTTTTAATTCTCACTATAATATAATCAGCTTCTAACTAAGCTAACAAAACAAGCGAGCGAAAAGCTTCGAGATCTATTATCGATTCGAAAAATTTTCAACTTCGGAATTATAGTGTATCGCAAAAAGAATAAGCCTCGTATTTACGGCGACGTTAATGAAAAATTGGAAGCCTGTAGCGCAAATTGCATACCTACCTGGCATACGGCACAATTAATCGATTAATTGGTAGTGTGTGTTACTTTTTTTGGCTGCCTCGTTTAAAATCAACTCTCGTAGATAGAAAACTATGTGAGGATTCAGCAGCCATTAGATTACGAAAAAAAAAAAATTCAAGAACTTTATTTCGTAATAATTTTTTTTTTCTTCTTTATTGTGAGTTATACCGAATATGATCTAACGGAAAACAAAGTCATTAGAAAATTTTTTTGTTATTTTTATCACCACAACACTTTTTTAGCTACGCTAGAAAAAAAAAAAGGTAACATGTTTCATTAGTTTTTGACGTGATAAAAATCAAATTAGCTATTTCATTAAAATTAAAATTTGTAAAAAATTTAACAACAGAAGTCAGAGGTGGTTCCAAAACAAAATAATTATTTAATTAAAGGTAAAATTAAAATTATATCATTAAATGTAAAATGAATAAATGAAAATTTGCTCTTGTGTAATTCTATTATACCTGTTATCCCATATTAAAAGGAAAAATTCGAGTGTAATTTACGTCACTCTTTACGAGTTTGAAAATATTTGCCAAGTTTTCTGTAGAGCTCTAAATCAGACATTCTATTTTTCAACAATTTGAGCAGAGATTTGTATATGTTTCTTTACAAAAAATATGGTGCACTCTCTGTTTATGATTCAACTGAGATTTTATAAAATCAGTCAAATTTTTGTATTTTTCAGTGACCCGGTACCTCATGCAGTTTCCTAAAGCTGTTCACTTTATTTTTTCTATCACGAGTGTATTTCACTTTTGGAAATACATATACACTGCTTTGGCTTCGTCCAACGTATTTGCATAATTGTTATGCAGAATTGAGAAGTCATCCTAAACATGGGCGCACTATTCCATCGATAGGATTTTTTATATACAGAAATTGTTTGTCTATAGTATGACGTAGCTAAAGTACAATATTCAATGTAAACAAGTAAAGTATAATGAAGAACGCTGGCAATATTATTGATGAAAAGGAGGGGCCTCGTAATTTTAATTAACATTAATCGTGTATTCCCGCCTTCCATGGCCAATTCGTCAAATCTCAGGCCTTCGAATGCATTAACCAGATACTCCTTCGCCAATGAAAACCACAACAAATACGTGTAATTGCGAGAGAATGTGGTATGGCTTCATATTTTTCTCTCTTCGTTTTCATTCTCACGTTTATAATTACGTGTTCGCAGAGTAGCCCAGTCATAAGAGCAGAGCAGTGGTTAGAACAAAAATTTATTATTTTTTTCATTATATTGGGCTAGGTACCTAATTTAGTTCTCACAGTAAAATATTATGGATTCCGTAAACTACATAAAACATAAGCTATATATAGGTCAATTCTAAATGAAACAGTACTTAAGTAGCGGCAAATATGTACGGACAGGACATAGAGCCAAGTTTATCAGTAGGTACGTTTGAAAAATATTTTTTTTTGGGGGGAGAGGCAGGGCGCGAATTATTGAATTAACATCTACAAAATTAGACCCACGTGACAATTTTGCCCGTGACACCAACTGGCCGAATCAAAAAAATAGCCATTTTGAGAATGCCCAGCTGGTTTCGGGCAGTTTTTAAAAATGAATTTTAAAACTACATTAAATATGTTAAATTATTAAAATAAACTTATAACGTACTTGAATTGGCTTTTACAGGGTATTTTTTGACGAATTATATAGGATTACTTAGAAGATTATTTTTGCTTGAAAAAATGCACCACTGTACCAGTACAACCGTACCAATTATAATAAAAATGGCTGTAGCCTTCCACTGAAGTTTCGTGAAAGGCATGAGATGAATTCTATTTTACAGCATTGACTTATAAATTTTTATAATAGTCTTTTTAAATATTTTCTACTATCGCAGGGCATATTCTAAGGAAAATCTGAAGCTGCGCAAATTCATTTTTCCCTAATATTTTTCATTGCTAAGTCAGGGCTTACACCCATACCCCCCTCCCCCCCAAGAAAAATAGATAAATAAATAAAAAACAATGAACAAATAAAACGTCGGACTTAGTTAAAATTTTTAAGAGATAAAATAAAATAAAAAAAAAAAAAAAAAAAAAAAAAAACTAAAAATTTAAAACTCATAACAAGTTCACTGAATTTTTTTTTGATTTCATGATTTAATAAACATTTTATTTTGATATTTTGTTTAATGAATTTTTGGAACTGAACTTGAAAGTTTTTGGAATTCCCCAAACAAGTTCCAGCTGCATCTTAGAATAGGTCCTGTACTATCGAACATTATATTATGAAGGAAATAAAATATGAAAAAAAAAAACATGAAATAAAATAAACGAAAATAAAGTAAAATAAAGTGAAATAAATTGAAATAAAAGAAAATGCGAGAACATGTAAGAACATGTATGGGTAAGATAGTGTAAAAGCGTATAAAAATTTGTAATAATACGTAAGAATATGTAAGGATGTGTAAGAACGCGTAATAATGCGTAAGAACGTGAAAAATTAAAAAATACCAAATAAAACAGAGCGCAGGTAAGGAATTAATAGATAATTTCTTTCGTTTTGTAAGACTTGAGTTGTCAGTTGATAATCATTTTTATAAGCTAAAAGCGATTATTTTCACCTTCCAACTGTCTCATGATGATTACATTGGGTTTAACACTAGAAGTACAAAATTTTGAGCTGGATTTTTCAAAGGACCAATATTTGGAGAACTCCTGACTCGTGACATACAACGCCACCTGGTCCTTTGAGGTTATTCATGTGGCGTCGTATATGACGCCACCTGGTCCTTTGAGTAATCGAGTAAAACCTGGCTTTTCTAGTGTTAAGGGAGGATGCGGATCCATTTTCGTAAAAAAAAAATCAAATTTCAGTTTTCTACTATTTTTGATTACTTATTCATTATTTTCTCTTCAAAATTATGTCATTATTTGTCATCGATTTCTTTTTTTTAGTATCTGAAAATTTTGATTTTGTAGGGAAAGAAATTTCAAAACGAAGCCAAATTCATATCAATACTATTCAGGAACTTGGACATTTGAAAAATATGCAGATTAATCGCATTATAAGGCCAGTTCTCATTAATTGTGCTATATTTTCAACAATGAGAGAAAATTTATCCTATAATTTAAGTGTTGTTTTTTTAGAACATACTTTTTCTACACTCATGTTCCTATTATTCTGAGGATTGACTGCTCCGATTGGGTTGATTTTTTTTTCAATTTTTTTTTTCCACTGTTGTATTCCACAAACAGACACAGGCTTTTTTATTTAGCACGATTACAAAGCCCTGTATGTTTTTTTATGTCCAAAAAAACGTGATTTTTTACGGGAGTACTCGAAAAGTGGCTATAATTTTTCAAGTTCCAACTGAATTTCAATATCCCTGTATAGAAATTTACTCTAAGGTTGGATGAAGAAGCCTTTAAAATGTCAGCTCTCTACCTATAATAGGCTCTGAGAAAAATTAACACGAAAAGGGCCAAAAAAAAAGCATGGTAAAAAGCGATTCTGCATCCTCCCTTAACTATACTTTATGGCAGGATGCTAGCAGATATACGTATAAGGAAAAGACTCGTATTATACGTGTCGAATATATGATCTTGCCAAACACTAAAGCCTCAGCAAGCCACCATTATGATTAAAGATCACAATACGTTGACAAATTAATACACCTAAAAACCACATCTACTACAAGTACGTCGACCAAAAAATATACGACTATAGATGCGGGGCATCCTTTTTTCTCTCGCCTTTCTACGTCTTCCGAAAAGCGGGAAATATTTTTTAACAGGAGGAAACGGTGGAAAAAGAGCAGCAAAAACGCAGGGCTAAAAAAGAGGGGAGGCTGCTGAAAAAACGCAGGATGAAGAAGTTGTAGACGTTTCTTCGCATACACACAGAGAAATTAATTATATTTGGATTTCGAACGCACTATAAGGAATGGAAATTAAGAATACGTGAGAGTGAATAGGGAAAAATGCGAATATATTGTAATATATATATATCTGTATATATACGTGAGAGGTAGAGAAGCAGGGGGTCGAGGTTTGATGAGCGGCCATATTTTCTTTTCCGTTATAGCTGTGCCGCGCTTATTTTCCAGAAGATCAGGTACCCCTCCTCGCAGCATCACCCCTTCGTCGCAAAAAGAAAGAATTTTTCCAAGCATCTCGCGAAATGTGGTAGAAAGTGGTAATAACAGGGTTGCAAGCGTCTTTCATTTCTTTTTCTTAAAAACTCGAGGCGCTTCTTTCTTTCCTTCTTCTTTTTTTTTTTCTCTCTACTCACTCTCTCTCTCTCTGACTCATTACTTGGTCCATCTATCACCCATTTACTTTTAAACACCCTTTCTTCATTCGTTTTTTTTTTTTCTCTCTTCTTGCCAACGTTTTGCATGGAATATTATAAGATAAAGGGTTGTTTCGGTAGTTTTGCAAACACACGCGCTTTTTTCTCTCTCTCTCTCTCTGTTTGTCTGTCTCTGTCTATCTTTTTTTTTTTATACTTACTCTTTTTTAACTTCTTTTTATAATTGCGTCTTCTAAAGTCGAGAGGGTTTTAACGTTTTTAAACGTCCAACTGTAAGGATGTTAACTTTTTTCTCTCTGGAGGGTTAGATGAAAGATTCAGCAACATTTTGCAAGATGAAAGTTTAATTTTTTTTTTTCCTTCTTGCCATCGTGTGTTTGTAAGGGTATGTGTGCTCCCTCTTTTTTTTTCTAATTAATATTCGGATCTTACTAAAAAAAACGCTATGCCAATTCGGAGGGTTCTTGTGTGACTTATATATCTGCTGAGTGAATGGGTGAGGGTATTATTGAGATAACACTGTATAAAGGCTTAAAACGAGCTCGTCGAATTTCGAAGATTTCAGCTCGAAGCATTCGTAATTTAGCCCGAAACATTGATTTAGAATGTCTGAAAAAATGACTAACGAAGATGCTGCGCATTTATTCAAACTATATTCGGCTATTGTAAAGGGGTTCTGAAATGGGCTAGTGCCCAGTTGCGTCCGCGGTAAAATTTAGATGTCTGCATTGCGTCTGAGTCTAAATGAAAAGAAGATATGTCGATTCCGTCCGGCACAAACTTGTTTCACATGTACGAGTTCTGTCCGCTATTCATGGCCCCTCAGTCCAGAAAAATTGACCAAAATTTTGATTTATTTTCATTTAAGTAAGTATAAAAAAATTTTATTCATCTTATCAAATGATTATTATTCTGCAAGTGGAAAATCGCCGCTAAATAAGCTGCTACATTTTGATAATGATTTCGTATTCACCCATCAAATTAACATTCCATCACGCACTGAAGATATGAATTCGAGATGTTAATAACTCAGCGTTTCATATCACAAGTACCAGGTGGTGTCATATATGACACCATTCAAAATTTTGAGATGGACTTCTCAAAGGATCAATATTTAGAGAACCTCCGATTTGTGTCATATGACGCCACCTGCTCCTTTGAGATTAATCATGTGGTGTCATATATGACACCAGCTGGTCCTTTGAGTAATCGAGTGAAACCTGGTATTTCTAGTGATATTACTATCAACACAAATGCACCAAAAAAAAATTTTATTCGTTTTAAGAAGTGATTATTTTTTTCTTTACAAGGACGCAATTCGACCATTTATTTGCTTTTTCATCGGACGCAACTCTACCATTTATTAGCTTTTTTATCGGACGCAATTGAACTATCTATCCCTCTTTCTATCGGACGCAACTGTGCTAAAATGGTATGTTTGGGACGCAATAGGGAAAATTGCCCTGAAATGGGATAGATATTTTGCTAGGAGCCATTATAGAAACTGAGAACTGAGAACCTAGAACTCCTCGAGTGAGTTCTAAAAATACAGAACGAACCTATTGATGAGATCAGAGATGTACGTATATATAACAGTTGTCTTGGGCATGGGAAAATATTGAAAAAAGTAATAGCAAAAGATGCTATGACTTGAAAAATTTGTATAATGATTTTACTTGAAATGGAATTGGTAGCTTTTTAAGAGTAATAATCAAGATTTGAACATAAGTTCACCTTCAGCTTGTAATTTTCAGAGTAGCAGCCAGAAACATAAACATGTACATAACAAAAATTTTCCAAACATGTAAACCTATAGGCATTTATTAAAATAAAGTAAATCCTGCAGTTTTAATCGCGTAAAATAAAATTATGAAAACTTCTCAGCTATTTTTACTTTAAATAAGAAAAAAAAATTTATTTTTACATAAGACAATAATTTATTGCAGTGGCGAATCCAAAGCTCCATTTTGGGAGGGGGGCAGGAAAATCCAAATTTTTCAAAGCATGGTAAATGCTAAAATGGTGAGATTGTGTTTTTTTCTGCATAAAGGGGGATGGGGTTCAAGAAAATTGGTTTTTTTGTGGATTATCGGTTTATGTTTTTTTTGGATTTGAGGGGGGATTTCCCCCTCCCCACCCCCACAGATTTATTGTAATATACATCCCTTACTTTAGAGTGTAATTTGATGAAGGTCAAGCAAAATAGAAAACACTCCAAAGGTCTAGAAACACTCATGCACTCATCTCACATTATATTTTCGTAGGAAAGCAAAAATCAATATTGTGCTCGTATTATGAGAAACATTCAAAGGGTTGTTAATTGTCATTCTGAATGAATTTACTTGGCACGAGTTGGCAGAACTTTCGACAGACCTAAGGGTATCTGACCAGGCTTGTAGCCAAGATGAGACTATTTGGTACTGAGCCCTTCTTTGACCAAGTTGAGCCCCACTTTAGGTGTGAAAAAAAAACGGATAAAGAAGCAGCCCTCAAGAAGCCCCGAGTGAGTCGCCCCTTGTAAAATATCCTATCTATGGGTCATGCCTTCAGCAAACCACCACTGCTACAAAATACAGACCTTCTAGAGAGCTTTTTGAGGCATGAACTACCGTTCGTACGATTTGCGCACTACAAAATAAGGCCATAAAACGTTCGGAAAAAGCAACAATTGCCAATTCACTACGCTTGTTAGAAAATTCCGTGTATTCGAAATCGTCGAGATAATGGGTGTTCCTCTACTAGCGCTCGTCATTTTATTTTTGTTTTTATTATTAGGTTGGTCGTATCGTCTCTTATCTCGTCCAAGCTTGTTAGATTTGTCTTTTCTTTTTTTTTCTCGTCAGTATTGTTTCGTCTCGTCAATGCACTCGTACCTCGCATGTCATTCATTCTTTTCATGCATGCGTTTGCAATACATATTTTTTCTGCATATTTTTGTGCCTCGAATTTTATTAGCACTTTGTGCTGTAACATTTGGTCCTTCGGGCCGGATCTGTTTTTTCAGTTTCAGTTCCTTTTTAATTTACAGTCCACTCATAAAAAACTATTGTGTCGTGTTTTTACAGTGCTTTGTGATACCGTTCGCGATTGCTGTATAATTCGCCCACACTCTCTCTCGTCCAGTAAGAAGTTATCTTTTTTTTGAAGTTGTAATTTTTTTTCAATGGTGAAAATTTTACAGGTGTAATAGCCTCTCGAAAATTAGTACTAAATAGTGCGTTCTCTCTCTCTCTCATACATCTCTCGTATCGTGTATATTTGTGCTCTCTTTCTAATCGCGCCTAGTCTGTGCATGCTCACTTGATCGCCTGTGGTATTTATCTCACACCTTGTCTTTCATAGTGTGCTCTCTCTCGTTTTTGTATTTACCTCGTGCCTTGTTCTTCATAGTGCGCTCTCTATCGTTTTTTTTTTAAATTAATGTGTGCTTTGTCAAACAGTGCTCTCTATCTTGACTCGTAAGTTTTCTGCACTTTGTTTGTTTACATTATCAGACAGCTCTATTCTCACGTAAATATTGTGATTTGATTTTTTATTTATTTACCTAATTTACGTAGACTTCAGAAGGTAAATTTATTACAATTTTTAAATTTTTTAATTTTAAATTTTTGTGCTCTCTCGTTCGAAATGTCTGACAAAAGCGTTTCACTCGAAGCTCTGGAGAAGAACCAGCGGTTCATCATGCTCCAGATTAAATCCGCAAAGGCTGCAATAGATACAGCTTTTCTCGAAAATCCTTCAGAAGAGGTGGCCTATCGTATAGGTGCCCACCTTGATCATTGGAAAACCAATCTTACTCGTGTTGAGGATATCCTCAATGATATTCTCGATTTCACCGACACCACCGGGAAAACTCCTCAACAAATCGAGGAGGCGGAGGATAAGCTGGCAAAGGCCTTCAATACTTCTGCACAGGAGTATGCTACAGCTAAAGGTAAACTTAACGCTATGTTTGCTCGTCTTAATAAGCCCGTCGAACTCGTACAATCTCGTCGCTCGATCGAAAACTCTGTCGTGGGTGAAAACTCTGTTGGCCATGCTCTCGTCAAATTGCCAGATATACCCGTTCCCAAGTTTGATGGTAAAATGAAAAATTTTACTGAATGGCACTCGTTGTTCTCTGCGATGATTGACAAAAACGAGCACCTTAAACCTGTTCAAAAGCTTTATTTTTTGAAGCAGGCTTTAATAGGAGACGCTGCCAATCTCCTGAAAGATCATTCGCTGCAAGAAGGTGCATACGAAACTGCATTTAAGTATGTAGAAGAACGTTACTACAATCGTCGCGCGTTGATTGCCAATCATTTCCACGATTTATTAGAATTACCTAATATTACTTTCGCCACTCTTCGAGAAACGCTTGACAAAGTCAACGCTATTATTCGTGGCTTGAAAGTGTGCAATTTAGAGGTCGAGAAGATGTCTCCCCTGATTGCATACATCGTTGTACGCAAACTTCCAGATCGTTTACGCACCGATTGGGAAAATTCATATCTCGATCACTCGACTTATCCGTCATTTGAGCCGCTTATGACATTTCTACAAAATCGATGCTTCGCTTTCGAAAGTCTGCACCCCGATGCTGCTGCTAAATCATCAGACTTGAAGAAAATTCCTCCTGCTGATGAGAAGAAGAAGCAAAAAACGGCTCTGACAGTCGTAAAGAAGCAGAAACCAGCTCGAAATTCATCGTCGACGCCTCAGTGCTTGATGTGCGAGAAAAATCACTATCTTTCGCAGTGTGAGCAGTTTCTCGAAAAAACGATAGCGGATCGTTTTGCCTTTGTTCGTGAAAAAAGGCTATGCTCCAATTGCTTCCGACAGTTTCATGCTACATCGGATTGCAACTCGTCTAAGTGCAGAAAGTGTGGAGAAAACCATCACACGTTATTGCACAGAGAAATTTCAGGCTCGTCTTCTACAGCCAAGAAATCAGAGTCAACTGCTGACTCCTCGAACTCTGAGCCTGCAAATGGGAAATCCGTTCTCATATCTGCAGCTGCCGCACGCACTCGTACAGAAGAATTGGTACTTCTTCCTAGCGCAGTGGTACTCGTTAAAGTTGGTTCAAAATTCATCAAGGCTCGTGCTCTCATCGATCCTTGTTCTGAGATGAATCTAGTTGCCGAATCGTTCGTCAGACAACACCGGTTTGTCACCAAGTCAGCGATAGCGTCCATCGAAAGCGTTAATCCTGGCCAGTATAGCACTTCACTATCCGTTACACTAAAGGTGAAGTCTCGCTACTCTGACTACAACTTAGAATTCGAAGCAAACGTTGTAGGTCGAGTCCCGTATCAAATCAGTTCGAGAACTTTGAAAAAAGTTGAAAATCTCGATCCCGAATTAAAACTTGCTGACTGCCAGTTGCCGTATTCCTCGGTAGACATTCTCATCGGTGGTCAATATTCAAATCGTATCCTGTCTGGTCACAAAAAATTCTTCGGTAATTTTTCGCTGCAGGAATCAATGTTTGGCTGGGTCACGGAGGGCCCGCTAGACTCTTCAGCAAACGTTCAGACTCGCTGTTGCAACCTCACTGTGAAGGTTGAAGAAGATATGGCTCGCTTCTTTGAAATTGAAGAAGTATACCCGCCAAAACCCGTACTAGGTATGCATGAACGATGTGAAGCTCATTTCATGTCTACTTATTGTCAGCTCGACGATGGAAGATTTCAAGCTCGACTTCCTCGTGATAAACCGATTCGAGCACTTGCTAATACCTACAAGCAAGCCCGCGCAGCACTTCTCAAGTTTGAGAGAAGCCTAGATGCTGAAACTCGAAAGTTGTACATCGACTTTATGGTCGAGTACCGCGAGCTCAATCACATGCGCTTAGCTATGAATTTTGATGTGCCACGATTTTTTATTCCGCATCTGTTTATTCTGCGCCCAGATAGCAGCTCAACCAGTTTCCGCACAGTTTTCAACGCGTCCGCCAAAAATCAGTCAGGTGTATCACTCAACGAGGCGTTAATGGTCGGTCCAACGCTTCAACCCGATCTTTTCGACATCATTTTGCGGTTCCGAATGTATCCGATTGCATTTGTCGCAGACATTAGCAAAATGTATCGTCAGATTAAAGTACATCCTGAGGATTGGCCGCTTCAATCCATACTTTGGCGTGACCACCCTTCGCAGCCAATTCAAGTTTATGAATTGACCACAGTCACCTATGGAACTGCTCCAGCTTCCTACATAGCCACCAAGTGCCTTCAGATAGTAGCTCAGCAGGTGCAGGAAAGCAATCCTGATGTTGCGCGTGCTATTTCATCCGAGTTCTACATGGATGACCTCCTCACTGGTGCTGAAACTGTCGAAGAAGCGATAGCGAAGCGCCAAATCATTCAATCAACTCTAGACAATGTGCACTTTCCTCTACGAAAGTACATATCCAATTCGCCCGAATTTCTCGCTTCTCTCGATCCTTCACTGATCGAGCCTCTTAAACCCGTCGAATTTGCGTCTGCTGGTGCAGCCAAACTTCTTGGCCTTCAGTGGCAGCCATCCGGTGATTGTTTTGCAATCAAAGCCAAGCCAGTCGACATCTCGGACATCGTGCTCACCAAACGCATCGTAGCCTCGCTAGCAGCGCAAGCCTTCGATCCTACCGGCTTTGCAGCACCAGTCATCATTCGTGCCAAAATCCTGCTGCAGGATTTGTGGCGGGAAGGAAAAGGATGGGACGACCCCATCTCACCCGCACTCGCAGAAGTTTTTCGTAGTTATTACAGCGAAATTACTTCACTCTCGTCAGCTACCATTCCGCGGTTTTATAACTCGTATCGCGGTTCGGAATTAACTCTCGTAGGCTTTTGTGACGCAAGCCCTCGTGCGTATGGGGCTGTAGTCTATGTGCGTGTCCGCTGCGGTGCCGAAATCCGCTCCATTATCGTTTGTGCTAAATCAAAAGTTGCGCCACTCAAAGCAATAACTATTCCACGTCTCGAGTTACTCGGCGCAGTTTTACTATCGAAACTTTTAGCTCGTACCTGCAGTGTGCTGAAGTGCAATATTGCATCAGCTGTTGCCTTTTGTGACTCCACTGTCGCGCTCGCATGGCTCAAGGGGCCAAGTTCTAAGTACCAAATGTTTGTGCGTAATCGTGTCGAGTATGTAAATTCGATCATCCCGTTCACTCAGTGGCAGTACGTAAATACTGCAGAAAATCCCGCTGATTTGCTTACTCGTGGTATTTCAGTCAAGTCGTTCGTGAACAACTCGCTTTGGATTTTCGGTCCAAATTGGCTAACTAATAGCTCTCTCGTTTCTTCTAGTGTCGCGTTACCTGAAGATGTACCCGAAGTGCGCTCCGTTTGTAACGTTTCGGTTTCTAACTGTCAGTTCGACGAATCGTTTATCGCACTCTACTCCGACTTCGACAAATTAGTTCGAATTGCTTCACTCGTGTGGAAGTATATTTTTCGGTTAAACTCGAATCTAACCAAATATCAGACTCTCGATCCGCGATCGTGCGGAATTTATATAATCTGCCATATTTCTCAGTGTGTTTGTTTCAGATCAGAACTTTTGGCACTTGAAAATGGTGAACCACTCCCGCCAAAAAGTCTCTTGGCTACACTCGATCCATTCGTCGACGCGTATGGTTTATTACGCGTAGGTGGTCGTTTGCGCAATAGTAATCTGCCTTACGACACACGACACCCAATCATTTTGTCTCGGCGATCGTTGTTATCCGAGTTAATGGTTCGTCATACGCATGAGAAGTACTATCATGCATATCGTTCGTTTACTCTGGCGCTCATTCAGTCTCGGTTTTGGATTGTTGGTGGTGCTGCTCAACTCGTGAAAAAAGTCATCCACAATTGCGTCTTTTGTGCACGTATGCGAGGTGAGTCACTTACCCAACTCATGGGTGACCTCCCTCCAGAACGCACAACGGTCTCGCATCCGTTTGCATTTGTTGGCATCGACTTCGCTGGTCCATTCAATATTCGGTGTACCAATCATCGCTCTCAAAAGCACCTCAAGTATTACGCTGCTTTCTTCGTGTGCTTTTCCACTCGTGCAGTCCATCTGGAGCACGTTTCAGACTTATCGACCAATACATTCATCGCTGCGCTACAACGGTTTTCAGCTCGTCGCGGAATCCCGCATACCATTTGGTCCGACAATGCTACTAATTTTGTCGGTGCTAAAAACGTGCTCGATCGTTTTTGCGAGTCTCTTGGTATTGTGTGGAAATTCATTCCAGCTCGCTCGCCTCACCAAGGAGGCTTATGGGAATCAGCGGTCAAGGCCGGTAAAAAGCATTTAGTCGCTGCTGCTGGTCCACAAGTGCTAAACGTTGAACAATTCATCACAGTTCTTACCGTAGTCGAATCTGTGTTGAATTCTAGACCACTTTATCGGAAACGGGAAGTTTCTGATCCTGAATCGATCGATGCAATCACTCCGGGCCATTTTCTCGTAGGTTCACACCTACTTCATGTCGCCCCTGCTGAAACGCACGCAGTTTCACTTAACGATCGATTAGAAATTCAGCATAAAATCATTCGCTCATTCTGGCAGCTGTGGAGCAAAAGTTATCTCGCTCAGCTTCAGTCTCGATCCAAGTGGAAGTCCACATCTCCCAATCTGGTGGTTGGAGATGTTGTGTTGATGAAGGATGAGTCACCTCCACTTCAATGGAAGCTCGCTCGTGTTTCAAAAGTCATGCCTGACACCAAAGGCAATGTAAGAGTAGTGGACATCGTCTCAAATGGTTCCACTTATACCCGATCCGTCCAAAAGCTCGTGAAGCTCCCAGTCGAAAGCACTTCCGCAAGTACTGAATCGTCTTAAATGTAATATTTTCTCTTTTTTTTTACGCGCAGTTGTCGCATATTTTTTCTGATTTCTTTTTTTTAACCTTTTCGTTCGCGGTATTTTTTGTTACTTCGAACCTCGTATTTTTAAGTTTCTTCGTTCGCGGTACCTTTTTTTTTACCTCGAACTTCGTATTTTTAAGTCTTTCGTTCGTGGTAATTTTTTACTCCGAACCCCGTATTTTTGTGTAAATTTTTTGAAGACCCTTAAGGTCTTCCCGGGGGAGGATGTTCCTCTACTAGCGCTCGTCATTTTATTTTTGTTTTTATTATTAGGTTGGTCGTATCGTCTCTTATCTCGTCCAAGCTTGTTAGATTTGTCTTTTCTTTTTTTTTCTCGTCAGTATTGTTTCGTCTCGTCAATGCACTCGTACCTCGCATGTCATTCATTCTTTTCATGCATGCGTTTGCAATACATATTTTTTCTGCATATTTTTGTGCCTCGAATTTTATTAGCACTTTGTGCTGTAACAATGGGTCTATGGGTGTGTGTACATGTATTTAGGCGTACCATCCAGTGTATATGTGCGTAGGAAAAGGGAAAAACGGCGGGAATCACGTATAATACACAGAAAAGTTGTTGGCACGTCGTGTGGAAAAACGGTGAAAAGAGACAGAAGCGGGGAATCGCTCTTTTTTTTTTTTGGATAGAATGCATGATGTGGAAGGCGTGCTACGGAGGGGTGATGCCGTACGGCGAGGGGGGTCGAGGTGAAGCCGAAAAAGATGAATAAAAACGTTTTTCATTCAGCAGAGAGAATTCCTCTCTCTCACTCTCTCGCTCACTCCACGCTCCAACACACAAACAGATCGGAGGGGTTGCCATGTCAGTTCATTCATTAGATCTTCGTGTCTGGCTGGCGTGCCTCATATGAGAGAAAGGCGCATACACTCACACAAGCAAACACCACCAGAACACACATACATATATACGTACATAACCGTGAACTTCGAGTGTGAGAGACGAAATGCCGTCTAGCGAGTGGGTGAAAAAAGGTGCGAGGGGGTACGATGATTCGGCTTTTACTACATTCGATGTTGTGTGTATATAAATTCCTAGTATATACAAAAACTAGAGACGACGCATCACTTCGTCTCGTCTGTGAAACACCTTTAGCCTCTCGCATTTTCCTTCTTTTTTTTTCCTCTTTTCTTTTGTATGTGTGCTCGTTGCGTTATAGTTTGTATACATATATTTTTTTTAAGCGTTATTATGACCCCCAATTTCCTTATTTGATGTTCTTGTGGCACTTATTTTTGCTTTGTGGCACCCGGATTTGGGTGCCACAACGTTTTTAGCTAAAATTGGTGGTTTTGGGGTCTAGGGGGCATGTGGGATGCGAATTCACATTTTACCCCGGGTGTCACATTGACATCCAAACTCATCCTACATACTGGGGGGTTCCCTGTATGTTCCACCAGAGTGCGGAGTGTTATATACAAACATACATAAGCTGCAAGTTAATGTCTTTGTGACTCATTGATAATAAGATACAATGTGGCAAAACATGACAACAATGCAAAATAAGATTTTGCAAAGGGTTAGTTAAATATTGGCTTTTTTTTCACTCATCAGATTAATTATATAGTTTTTGAATGAGTCTTTAGTCTGTACTCTGTACTCAGTAATTTTTTTAGCTTTTATTAAATGCTTCACTCGATATTTTCAAGACTGAGGAGGCTGGCTAAATGGGAAAAGAAAATTTCTGAGATTGTGGAGGCTGGTTAAATGGGAATTTCAATTTTAAATACTGTGGAAGGGGGCTAAATGGCAATTTGCATATTTGAAACTGCGGAGGCTGGCTAAATGGCAATTTAAATTTCTGAGACTGTGGAGGCTGGCTAAATGGAATTTGCATTATCGAGACTGAGGACGAGGAGGCTAGCTAAATAGGAAAATAAAATTTTTGAGATTGCGGAGGCTGGCTAAATGGGAATTTGAATTTTTGAAACTGTGGAGGCTGGTTAAATGAGAATTAAAATTTTTATGACTGCGCAGGCTGGCTAAATGAGAATTCAAACAAAATCAGGCGAATCAAAACTGAACCTGATCTTATATGTGTTTTTCAAATTTTTAAATTAACTTCAATGTAGGTAGAAGTGTGACTTCGTCACATTATGGTTCGTTTGGAGCCATCTTTACTTAGCTAGGCTACAAATTTATTTGAGTAAATGTCTTTGTGACCCACTGAAAGTAAATGCTATTGTGGCACCCATGTATATATGCATTAATAAATGTCACTGTGACACCCTGAAAGGTAGATATTTGGCAACGCCTCAGGGTGCTATAATGACATTCACCAATCTACATACATGGGTGCCACAATAGCATTTACTTACGGTGGGTCACAAAGACATTTACTTACATTTTCAATACATGGGTGCCACAATGACGCTGAATAACCTGGGTGTCACTTCGTTAAGAGTTTAAACATGTATAGATTTCGAGATAACGTCATGTCGAGAAAATCGTATTTTCATGAGTTTTCTTCACACAGATATTTTAGAGTAACAAAAAAGTACTCGAGTAATGTAGAGGTCGCCATCAAGTCAAGAAGTCAGGATGGGTAGTAAAATTGTTTTTTTCAAAACTAGCACGTGATGGAGAGCGGAACGTATACTGGTTTTGGTTTTCAGTTATTTTGGTTTTGGTTTCGACTTTCAATCATTTTGGTTTTGGTTAATGAAATTTTGTAACGCTTTTTAATGGTTTTGTTTTTGTTAGCCATATTACTCGACAGACTGATGTAAATGAAAATTTACTGAGCAATGTATTCAGAAAAGAAACATAAGAATGCATAAATAAGGGTAATCAAAGGGCGACATTTAAAAAAATGAAAAAACCAAAATAAAACCAATAGAATTTGTTTTGGTTTTGATTTCACTTTTAGTTTTCATGATTCATATTTTATTCAGCAAACTTATTGCAGAGACTTAAAAATTCATTCTTTAAAAGCAACATACCTATTTCTTCGTTGTGGGCAATTTCCAATGTATATGAAATTTTAACCCCTTTCAGGCACCTAGAAAGCCGAAATTTTCATGGAATTTTTTTTTTTTCATGAAGTGGAACCACTTTGGGGGTGGGAGCGAATATTGTGCAAAAAAGTTTTTTCTATCTACAAATATATAAGTACCATCCTATGTGAACTGATCTTGTATTCTGATACTTAATTCATTTTTTTTTTCGAGCTACGCAGACGACCAATATATGTAATTGTCTACACTTTTTTTTTTTGTCATTCTATTCTGAAGATTCAATCAATTTGTGAATACTAATACCAACATTCGAATCGGAAAGTAATTTTTTTCGCCGCATCCAAGAAAGTAAAGTAGAATGAAATTAAAGTAAATAAATTTATGGTTACCATCTCCATTTTTCAATTGCAGAAAAAATTCTGACAAGGTTGAAGTAACAATTGATCTTGAGAGAAAAAAATTCTTTTTTCGAATTGCGTCTTCTTCATACCTATTCGTTTTCTGTAGACGCGGTTAATTTAAAATTTGAAAATTCGATTTATCTATCATTCTACATTCCGTCTTTCGGGTTGAAAGTCTTAAGAAGCCAAGAGTTTTAATGTATAGCAAGTCAACTAGAAAAAAAAATTATTTCTAACACAGCGGGGGAAAAAAATTTGAAAAACTTCAAACTTTGGTGTAGAATCTGTTGAAGACTATCAAATTTCAGCATCGAATGAATCTATTAAAGATGAATTATCTTTTTCTACTATAGATGTCAAGTCGAAATTTAGTGTGTTCGTGTGTGTCCAATGTTATCGTATGATGACGTCATCAAGCATATGTACGAGTAAGTTTGATGACGTCATCAAACATAAACTTAATGAGACTTTTAGTCGATTTTGTGCGTATCCTTGTGTGTCCAATGTTATCACAATATGATGACGTATGTCCGGACGAAGCTTTTATTGCTCTCACATTGAGCGATAGAATGAGCTATAAAATGAGCTATAAATTAAGCAATACAAATGGAACTACAAAGTGAGCTACAAATAGAGCTATACAAAATAAACTAAAAAATGAGCTACAAATTGAATGTAGTATTTTATATAGATCATGAATATTTATATGCTTCAAGTTTGATTTTAAAGTGTTTTTTTTTCAAGAAAAGTTAATGAACCTTTTTTATATACCCGTATAATTGATGTTAAAAATATGAATTCATCTTATACAGCTATGTATTTTTTTTCTGTAAGTAGTTCTCTATACAATTAGACTGAAGAAAAACTTTTGTTTCCAAAAAAGTAAACTGATTCTCAACTTTTCCAAACGCTTCCTCTCCTCTTAATATCAAACTGTCAAACTAATATTACACTCATATATTCGTTTCACATACCCATTTGTTAGAACTATCCGCACCAATAATCATCGTTTCTCATACTTATGTTCACCTTATTCGTTGAATTTTCAAAATTGCTCGAGTCATTACCAACATCAATCCATGTGTACCAGAAATCCGACTGAGATAGCAGATTAGGTATCGTCGAAATAAAGAGCCGATCTTTGTGATTAAGCTTTTGACTGTGTATAGGTCTTCAACAAATGACAGAACGTGGCCAATAACACGGCGGTCTTCAAAGTTACAGACGTCAAGTTTTCTGGCAAATTGCTCGCTAATGTTCGTGTATAATTCGTAATACCAGTAGCTTCGTTCACGATTAGCCTAGTAAAATGCAACTTCATTCGAACCGGCTTAACCTCAGGCTACGTTATGCTGGGTATTCTGCAAAAATGTGTTCCATTTATGAAACCAATATCACGAGTTACAAATACGAACTCTAACTGTACAGTAGAAAAAAAGGTTTCTATAATATTATGGTTATTTGAAGATTTTATTTGATTACTTTTACCCCTATCACTATATGACTGCAGTTTTTCAGTGCAAAAAGATTTAAAATCATTTTTCTCATAGAAGTTTCGATTTAAAAGTTGAAAATATGTTGATAAGTTTTTCACATAAAACCAGAATTGTTCTCACATTATAGTATACAGATATTAAAATTTAATAATATGTAGTTTTCTCTCAACGTATACGTACATTTTTGTAGAACTTTCTTGCCAAGTTATTGACTTATTGAAGATGAATTCTTTGTACTGGGCGTTCCAGAATTTCAAAGCATAATGTCCGTCCTTTCGTGATAGTCCAATTTTATGCTGACGTCATCATCAGAGCCCAATGTTATGATGACGTCATCATACCTACTTATAACATAGGATTTGAAGATTATGCAATAGTCCAATATTAGGATGACGTCATCATCAAAGTCCAATGTTATAATGACGTCATCATACCTACTCATAACATAGGATTTGAAGATTCAGTGATAGTCCAATGGTAGGATGACGTCATCGTCAGAGTCCAATGTTATGATGACGTCATCATACCTACTCATAACATAGGATTTGAAGATTCTGTGATAGTCCAATGGTAGGATGACGATATCGTCAGAGTCCAATGTTATGATGACGTCATCATACCTACTTATAACATAGGATGAGATAATGTCATCATAAGAGTAATGTTATGATGACGTCATCATACATACTTATAACATAGAATTTGAAGTTTCTTTTTACTGTTTTTTAGTCAAGTTCAAAACATAATGTCTTCTACTTTAGTCCTTTCGTTATAGTCCAATATTAGTATAACGTCATCATCAGAATCCAATGTTATGATGACGTCATCATACCTATTTATAACATCTTACATGACGTCAGAAATTATATAATTATGCAAGGAAATTCAAGAAATTGTATCTGTCACCCCATAGTATACCATAATTTTCGTAAATGTTATAAATAATTGGTTAGTAAAATGAAAATCCGAAAAATAATTCATTTCATGTCATGACTTGTTATTTATTCTCGAAAAAATTTTGTAGTATACTGTTTCATTTTTTCACTCTTTAATATTTTCTATAGGCTTCATATTAAAACAATTATATTTAAAAAAAAAAATTTTCGGATACTTTTTATGATATCCTGTTGTAAAAGAGAATTCATCTTTCGCCTTCACGAAACTTCAGTGAAGGCTGCAGCTATTTTATTTTATTCGAAATAGTCTAAACGAACAATTATCTTATATATGGTAATTGAAAAAATCGGACAAATTGTATCTAGACCTTGGGGCAGTGGCATGCTAAGTTCACTTTCACTCAGCAACATGCTGACGGCCCAAAATTTCATCTCACAATTTTCAGTCATTTTTTAGGAAAAATAGAAAAATTTCCTTGAAGTATACAAAATTTGGGCAAAATAGGGGCCCCAAAGTAAAAGCATACTGAGGCCTCACAATACCCTTAGCACGCCACTGCCTTGGGGCGTTCAATTTTCCATTCAAATACCCTGCAGATGACAATTCCAACTCAAAAATCGAAGAAAACGCAGACATATACTGTACGAGTCTATGTGTTCAGTACCCAAAATTATGTCAACTGTAGAAAAACGGAAGCAAAAAACACAAAGATCAGTGTCTTTCGTCGTCTCAGTCGTTACAGATGCAACAATTGCTCTACGAATCAAAAACAGTGTACCGGATATGACACGTTAAATAAGAGGATGGGTAAAAAAAAAAGTGGAGGATAGAAAAAACAATCTGAAGTAGGTGTAGTATAGTCATATAGCTTGTATCGGTAAACGGGTAATTTAAGGTAGCATGAAAGAAAAATGAGTAAGGCAGTGACTGAGTGAAAGGGTAGAGGAGCGAGTGAGGAACGGAGAGCGAATTTACAGACATGAGCACGGAATAAGGACAGAGGGTGAGAGAGAGAGAGAGAGAGGGGGGGAAAGAGCGAGCGAGAGGATAGGGTGAGAGGATGCGGTGGAGATAGGTAAAAATATAAGAAGAGCAAAAAAGACCCGTACGAGAGATTTTTTGATTATATTTTAGGTACACCTGATTTCAGGTAGCTTATACACGTATTATATATACCTACGTCCTTCTTCATTCTTCGTCTCGTACCTTTAGTTTTTGTCGGCACATCACAAAAGAAAGAGCAACTACTCGTATTATGAACATGGATGGAATCGTACATACACCGAGACCAATAAGTACAGCACCGTTCAAGACGTCTCTGCTCTTTTTTTTCCCTCCACAAAGTCCTCGCTACGCCCACCAGGCCAGCGATGATTTTTCACATCGATGTTCACATGAAATTAATGCGATTATTCGAGCGCGGCGAGTATAATTCACAATATTCGCGCGTCGACCACCTATAAGATATAATAATTTTTAATTTTTCCTCTTCCGCCAAGCACCGTCGAGAGGATTGCGCCAAGCAAGCATAGATGCAGCGGATTGCCCAATCTCTATATGAGCACAACCTCAAGTTGCAGCCTCAGGGACCTTTGTACAACATATAGAAAACTGGGTAGAGGGAGCATGTATATTGTAGAATCTCGCAGCTCTATATTCTGATTCGCTTATAACCCTATGGGCAAAATATTTAGAAAACGGATCCGTTTTATTCCGGTTTATAATCCGTTTCTGGATTATAACTCGGAATTTTCCTGTTTTCCGGCTTCTAAAACGGATTTCGAACGGATTGTAATCAGTTTTACCGGAAATGAGTGCGGATTATTTTCCGTGAAGGCTGTTTTATGATATTTGTTGGCCCGGGTTATAATCCGTGAAACCGTTTTACAAACGGATTTAGAAAAATTGCCCAAAAATTATCACTGATTATAATCAGGAAATCCGTTTTACAAACGGATTTGGAAAAATAATCAAGATGACAAAAATATCTGCAAATTTTCAGATCCGATGGTCGAAAATAAAAACGGACTGACAACGGATAAAATTCTCATTTTCCGGAACATTTTTTCATTTTTTGCCCATCGGGAAGCTACGAGTACCAGGACACGACAATTGAATAAGGGCTAGATTTCATGCGTAAGGGAAATAGAGATTCTGAAATTCGTGTTGTGATCAAATAGGGGCAAACTTTTCAATCATATATGATTACAACTGACAAGAAATAATCGTGATTGATGATAGACTATATTGTCAATCACAGTAAGTTTCCCGCAAGATTGAATGACTGATGATGGAATGTGAGTTTAAGGGAGGATGGGCAATTGCACATCCATTTTGGTCAACAAAATCAAATTTGAGTTTTCCACTATTTTTGATTATTCATTATTTTCTCTTCAAAATTATGTTATAAATATTGTCATTGATTTCTTTTTTTAGCGTCTGAAAATTGTGATTTTGTAGGGAAAGAAATTCTTGAAAATCCATGCGTATTTGAAAAAAAAACAAAAACAATACTCAACTATTCAAAACGAAGCCAAATTCATATCGATGCTATTTAGGAACTTGGACATTTGAAAAATATGCAGATTAATCGCATTATAAGGCTAGTTCTCATTAATTGTGCTATATTTTCAACAATAAGAGAAAATTTATCTTATAATTTGAGGGTTGTTTTTTTAGAACATGCTTTTTTTACATTCATATGTTCCTTTTTCTGAGGATTGACTGCTTCGATTGGGTTGATTTTTTTTCCATTTTTTTCCCCATAGTTGTACTCCACAAACAGACATATAGGCTTTTTTACTTAGCACGATTACAAGGCGCAGTATGTTTTTATATGTCCAAAAAAACGTACTTTTTTAAGAGAGTACTCAAAAAGTGGCGATAATTTTTCAAGTTCCAACTGAATTTCAATATCCCTGTGGAGAAATTTACTCTTAAGGTTGGGTAAAGAAGCCTTTAAAATGTCAGTTCTCTATACTCTGTTCAACTTAAGAGTGCCTAAAACGAATTGCAGTTTGCAGGGCTGCGGGGAAAGGAAAAGGTACATCGTTCACATTCAGCAACAATTTTTGGCTACGCTTCCGATTTTACTTTCTTGTTTCTTATCACACGGATCGATTTTTATATTGTTGATAAATGTGAATTTGACATTCCGTTTTAGGCACTCTTAAGTTGAACAGAGTATAGCTATAATAGGCTCTGAGAAAAAGGAACAAGTAAAGGGCCAAAAAAGCATGGTAAAAACCGATTGCGCATCTTCCTTTAAACGTCAACCAGGTGGCGCTACTGCTGACCACGTTTACAGCACTGATTTAAAAGCTAATTTCAGACGAAAATGGGCGAATTTGGAAGGGTTACGTAAAACTACCTGAAAATGTTTTCATAATAATGTTTTTTTTTTTTTTTTTTTTTTTTTTTACTGATTCTTAAAGAGCAAGTTTCAAGCTTCAATTTCGCTCAAGTCACACGTAAAAATTCTTCGAATTCAATTTTTAGTTAATTTTTAAAAAGGCGAAGAATACATTGCGTTATATAGGAGAAAGAATGATTCGTACACCCATTCGACGTTTTCAGTACAGATATCACGCAGGGCTACCAAAGTTTGAGTTTTACTCGTAACTTTCAAGTCCCAATTAATGCAAATTTATTAAATCACCAGCAGGTATAAGATGTAACTTGTCGGTGTAGACAATATTCAGCATCAAAACGAAAAATTTCCATATCAGTATATTGCTCACTGCGCCCCAAAACTCATGCACATCGATATATCACATTTTATATAATCAATATAATGACTGATAATCTATGATTAATTTTAATTATGACTGATGATAGATCAATCATCAATCATAATTGAAAATAACTTTTAATCATCAATCTTATTGAAATTTGCTCAACTCTGGTCGTGAGTTGTGACCTCACGGAACTCTGAATTTGAATAGAGTGTAGTAAACAACTGAAGGCAATGGTGGAACCAAAGGGTGGTCAGGGAAGACGAAATCGCCCCCAAAATTTCTCTAAAATAAATTAAAACTTAGTAAAACAATAAATTGAAAAATAAGAAAAAATTAACTTCAGTATCAATATATTTTGTGGATATTGAAATTCTTTTGAGATTTTTCTTCCCCCCCCCACCCCGGCCACACCTCAAAAAAAGCTATTTCCGCCACTGACCGAGGAATGAAATTATGGTAAAAAAAAACCAAAACCAAAACCAAATATTTTGTAAACAATTGAAGGGGCTACCCAAAAAGGGCCTAAGTGGCAATACAGTGTTTTGAGATATTAACGTTTGAAGTTTTCGCTTAGTTGTAAAATGATGAACGTGTGAGATGGAATTCAAAGAGAGTATGAGCGTGTTTGTCTAATCTATGGGCTAGACAATGAGCCATGTTTCGCCATTCTACAATCCATAGAAATGGATTTATGGCTATTTAGCTAAAACCCTACATAGGCCCTTTTTGCATATCCTTTTAAGAAAATCAATTTTGAACGGTTTCAAGCAAATTTGAGGAGTATTTTTCAGTTTCCCATGATGAAAAATCATGAAATGCAGTCAGAAATGGAGTTTAGAATTCTACATAGGCCCTTTTTGCATATCCATCCAAACAAATAATTTTGAAACAGTTTTACACGTATTTTAAGAGCAGTTTTGGGTTTCCCATTATGTAAATTCATAAAATACAACCCAAAATAGATTTTTAGCCATTTGGCTAAAACCCTACATGCCTTTTTTGCATATCCATGTGAATTCATCGACACAAAGCAGTTTACAATGAAGTTTGATAGTATAAGATGTTGATTTTCATTCAAAACAGTGTAAATGGGAATGAAAGAAGGCTTTTATTAATAAATAAAAAACGCTGTAACTTCACGAATTTCCACAAGAATGCACTGAGTGACGGCTCCTTACAACGAGGAAAGTTCATAGATAATGAATATGTTAGATTTCCAAAAAGGGCCCAAGTCGACTTAGGCCCTTTTTGGATAGCCCCCTTCAATTGTTTCTAAGATACCCTGATTCCAATCAACTTTTTTATATCAAAGGTCATTTACATGGATCGAGTTAACTATATAATATGAACCTATCTGTGGTTTTCATGCACAAATTTGTTTCAACTTATCAAGCTAATATTATGCAAGTAATCGAGTAATTATATTATACTTGATAGTAATTAAGACGAATGTGTAGTCTGTGGCCCACATTTCCTTGCCCTCCTCGCAGGCTAGCACTTTACTCACGGTTTGTGCAGATACTACGTGCGTGTATCGGTTTTCCGCACTCAATTTTTCACTTAATATTTTTCCAGCTCGAACGTACAGAGTAATTGGACTTTATGAAAGAGGATGTCAGCAGCGGCTGCTCACCGAAAAATCATTACATGCTTTTGGCCTACCGCGTTTACTTTAAGCCATATCAAATTCATTAAATCGTCTTCACATGACCGGAAAGAGCATATTATCTCACACATAAGAAAGGTAAGGTAAAAAATATCAAGAAAAATGTATTACTCGAGTTAGGGCAGAATGCGTACGCGCAGTTTCTTTAACGAGTGAACCCGCCGACGCATTATTTTTTTCACGTTTAAAAAATATTTTCTAACGTAACACGGCGTAATTTTTCTTCTCATTCATCACTGTGACCATTCATTATTTCGAAACATATCGAGAAAAAAAAAAATTCATAAAAAAAGAGTCGACTGAAAAATACAAAAAAAAAAAAAAAACAAATCAATATATACGCGAGGCTATATACAGGTATAGACTTCAATAATATACAAATATAAGCCATGGAAAAATGAACATAACTTTCAGAAGGTATGGTGATTTACTCAATTATCCGAGAAAAAATGAACGATACGAACGAGGAAGTGGAGGGGAAGTGATCGATCGAACCTGAGTATGCTCGAATTATATTCACGTTGAGAAAAATCAATGAAATTTTTTATTCGATATACGAGCCTGACGAAATTGTTGCTCGAATGTGAAAAGATACCAAAGAACGCAGGAAATGCTCTTTTTTTTTTTCAAATTTTTTTGTAATATTTATATTATCGTCTCTTCGTGAAGCTATTTTATGTAGGTCAATCAGTGGTAGGCTGACAGAAAAATCCTAATTCGAGTAAAGTTTTTCGAAAACAAATTCAAAATAATTATTTCGAAAAGATAGGAGCATTCGAATGAATTATGAAAATATTTTCGAAAAATACTTATACAAGCAATTGCAAAATCAAATCATCTGAGACTGATGCACATATTTGAACCGAATTTGCAAGTTGAATGAGTAGGCTATAAGAAGTATAATGAAAGTTTGAAATTAGTACGTATTTAAACGAACAAAACTATGTCAAATTCATCAGATGGAACTAATGTCAGGATTTTGAAGAAAAAAAATGACAATAGTGCATTAACTCCATCAGTTTAATTGAGCTTATCCCTTATCTTTGCAGAAGACTGTTCAGTTTTAAAAAGCTGTTTTCAAGATTTTGAAAATATTTTATTCAAAATACTTTTAAACCCCTCTCAAAAATATTTTCTCTTCAATTCAAAAAGTGATATACTCCTCACCAAAATTATTCATAAGGCCTGGGTTATTACGATGGAAATACTGCACGTTTTTTGTCTATTTACTAAATTCTTTTGGATCCACCAATCAGCAAGAAGAAAAAATAAACAAAAACAAAAGATTGCTTCAAAACTGATTGATATACCAATCAACACTAGAAGTACCAGGTGTTAAAAATTTTAAGATGGACTACTCATAGGAACAATATTTTGAGAAACCCCAAATTGTGTCATACGACGCCGCCTGGTCTTTAGAGGTTATTCTTGCGGCGTCGTATATGACGCCACCTGGTCCTTTGAGTAATCGAGTAAAACCTGTTTTTTTTTAGTGTTAATGAATTAAGAAGAGCTATAAATAGTCGACCGACACGACATATTCTCTTTAAAAATCAGACTTCGAAATATTGTAGGAAAGATATTTTCAACAAAAAAAAAAACAGAGTTGATATGTTTAGAATGTTTCGACTACCTTATATTTTCTAAAAATAATTATTCTAAAAATTTTAGAAAAATACAATATGTGATCCGATTGAAACGCCTATGAAAAAAAATGCACATAAAATTTTCATCTGCGTTTCAACTTGATCACCTTGTATAATATCACCGGTCCAGGTTCAAAACATGCTAAACCCCAAGATATTATCCCTCGATTTTGGCACTCGAATATTATACTAGAGTACTGACTGCTCAATCAAAAAATAAATAAATAAATAAAAATGGATAAAAATTTTTTTAGGACTTGGGGATTTCGAACTTTGACCAGCCATATACTTTCCAAATACTAACGCATAAAATTTCAAAACTAGGTGCACTATGAAAGTATAAATTCTATTGCATTTCTCTAACATGAATCACAGCGATTTTACGCATAATTTTCAATTCATCTGATCTACTTCTTTTCAAAATGGAACAAAAACATACAAAATCTTATGCACAAATTGTTGCGATCCAGCCCAAAGCCTCGCGTATATGTTTTGTGGAGAAAAGCTCTAAAATACATACCATCATTTGCCAATGGCGGACACCTTAAGGCATTTTTTTTCCTTAATTTTTTCATAGCTTGCTGAAAAATGCTTCAATTATTTTGCTTGATGCCTTGAATATTTACCCCCCACCTTCTTCTAAAAACTTCTCCCCTTTTGGCCCCCGCAACCCATACACATATTACACCCTATCATTTTTCCCAACTATCTAAATTTTGCCTATGGCGGACATCAAAATTTTCATTTTTCCAGTAGCAGACACACCAATGGCGGACACCTAGAAGAAATGCTTGTAATGTAGAAAAAAACGTGAATAATTGTTATAACATTTTTCAATTATGATGTTGACTAGTAAGGGGCTTCACCCTCTGTCCATTCCGTGGCTCAACTCCCCTCCTCACATCCACTTATAGAGACTACTGGATAAAAAACAAATTGAAAACATTTTACCATGCACATTTGGGTAGATATATTCATTATTCAAATAATTAAATAAACAAAAAAAACAAACAAATCCAATTAAACTCAATGATGTCACAAGGCATGGCAGTCATCCTTTGGCTTCATACCTTGGGTTTATGGTAGGTATAGGATTTATTCCAGCCTCAAGTTGTGCATAAAAGCAAGTGTCCGCCACTGGAAACCTTCAAACAGACTGAATTTTCCAATGGCGGACACCAGTGTCCGCCATTGGAAAATTGATATTTCTTTTATGTCAATGGCGGACACCCTCAAAAAAACGTTTGAAACAGATGAAATAATTCTAAAACTGTAAAATTCAATGTCTGTAATGGTTTAGGATCATTGATGCTTTGCAGGAACATTATTTAATAATGACAGGAATAGATAATTATCAGTTTTAAAAATGTTTACTATCTAATCTTTTTCTTTGCAATAATTACGAAATTGAATATTTTAATTGACAAGAACATAATTAATGGCCGAATAGTTCTATTGGATGGAGCAAAAATTTAACTGAGTGATTCAAAGCATTACCATGGGTAACAGCTACCATGTGACATCATCAGTTTCATTATAAGTCGGTTTAAACACTAAATATACAAAAATGAAATAGAAGGTGACCGCCATTGGGAAGGTGTCCGCCATTGGCAAATGACGGTATCCTCCTTATTCTTAAGAAAAAAATAAAAATAAATCGAAAATAGAGAGCCTTCTCCTCACTCAAGGCCCTGCAAGTCTTCTCTTTACAAACTGTTCTGGCTAAGGATCTGATCCACATCCACCGCTGCATAAAATCTACCTGTTCTCCGACAATGGCTGATTGCATCTATATGTATCTCTACTCCCTGCTCAATTTTCTAAACGTATATAGACAGAAAAAGCAACAAACATTTTTCTTCAGCCTCTTTCTCATTTAATCTACGTATACTGCAGCAGTGTGGGTATATAGCAATTCAATAAACGAATTAATTAACGACAATCGCATACCCACATTTCGCGAGCATAAGGGCGAAAAAGGTTTCGACAAAGCTACGTACGTGTGGGTCTTCTTAATACAGAGATAGCTATACGTATATATAGCTGTTATAATATACACGTATACAATACTGACATTGACTAATATACGCATACCTTTCTCACTCGCCTCGTCTAAATATATGCGAAAAGCTTCTTATTCGATTCCGGCTTTTCTTTCGACTGTACCCATTTGGGGCGTATAACAGGAAGATGGAATATTTATAGAAGGGTATATCTACATGAGCAGCGAGGTACGGTTGTCAAGAAGAAAAAGGGACAGTCGGGCATCGAGGGACCTAATGGAGGAGGTGAGAACGCGGAGAAGAGATAGCCAGGCAATTCCTTGAACAATAATTATCTCCTCGAAGGCATTTCTCTTTCTCACTCACTCACTCTCTCCCTCTCTCACACACACACACACACAAAATCTCTCTCTCTCTCTCTCTCTCTCTCTTCGTCTTACCATCTTCAACAGTGGCCCAAATCAATACGAAAAGCCGCCTTGTTTTAGTAATTTGCATTTCGCTCTCATGTAGACTAAAGGGTACAGCTCCCCCCCCCCCCATCACCCCGACCACCACTCTGCGGCGTGTACATAAGAAAGGGAGCGGCCATGCGTCATGTCCATACATGTTAAGACGATGCAAAAGCGTACTTCCTTTTCTTCGTTTAACTCTCCTGTCCCTTCCACCCGCTCCCCGCCACCCCCACAGACCCCCTCAACATCTGACCTTTCTCTACGTGTACCCTTTTCGCTATAGCTCTTTCTCACTCTCTCTCGCACACACACACATATATATACACATAGTTCGACGGTTACAACCGTTTTCGACTCTACATCCTTAAATACCCCTGCAGCCCGCTCGCCGCCTTTAGCAGGGCCTCCTCTTCAAAAAGTTGTAGAGAGATGTTTAGCTACTTTGACCAGCGTACATTCGAAGCAGCACAAAACCCTTTTGTTTTATTATTCGCCTCTCTTTCGCACCGCAAGTCCTTTTTCCTTTTTGCCGAAACTCTCCTTACAGCAAGTCCTTTTCTTCAGCCAACTTATGCATATATATATACAGCGGGCCGAGAGAACACATGAGTATCCTTTCTTAATGCCGCGTCGTTGCTTTAGGGTTTTCTTCTTATATCTTTAACGTCACCGGACTGCGACGTTTCATGAATAATAACCTCTCGGCGTTTACAGCCAGAAACCTCTCACCATTTTTACTGGCTTTACGCCTTACTCCGCCGCCCTCCACCTACCAGCTACACCTTATTCCTTATTACAAATGCCAAGCCAACTACGCTGTGCGGGTAATTTTGTAAATTTCCCAAATTAACATACTTCATTAATTTTTACACGGCGCCTTTTGGCGGCAACGAACGCGGCGACGTTTTGCAGGGCTAAGCAATTTGCAGAATTTTTTGCACCTTTTTTGATAAATTGCGCGCTGGGTTGTATTCACTCGGAATGCGACAACGCGAAAGCAGTTTTTTGGACAAAATTCTGCTAAAATAATACCGGATTCGAAAATGTAATAAGCACGAGCTTAAATATCACCGGTTCAATTCTAAAACCTGCTAAGTCCAAAAAATATGAAAATTCATACGAGCATTTTTCTTTTTAAATTTGTATACAGGAATTCATAATGAAAAGACCACAATGCCACGTCATTAGGGGCTGATAAGCAGTTGGGAAGTATCTCACACTTATAGTATTTTTCAGTTTGCTAAATTTATCAAATGCTGAATATTGTCTGCAAAATTTGAGAAAATTTTGTACATCAATTTATTATTTCGAATGAAATCAGCTTTTTGAAATGTTCATCCATATCCATTCAAACAATGTTTGATAGGTTATTGCATTTAAAATTATAACGTCAGTAGAAAAACATATTATGGTGACAACGAATTAATTCACTGATTTGCCGAAGATAGACTCTAAATATAGTGCATCATTTTGATCTACAAAAACCTCCTGAAAATTGAATTCAACTTTTCAAAATAACGCACTAGCTAAGTCAATAAAAGTTGATGATATTTGGTCAATTGCCATTTCGGTATCGACAAACGGCTTTAAATCATGATTGCTTTTTCGATTTTCAATTTTACCATATCAAGTATTGACAAAGATAGTCATATAGTCTCACCACTTGCGACAAATGGACGAGAATAGGCTTTGTGATTGCACTGAAACATTTACAAATTAACACTGAGCAGGTTTTGTACTTGAACCGGCGTTATGAAAGTAAAGTCAGTATAGAAAAACATCTGTCATAAGAAAGATCCTTTCACTCACATAATTTAGGAAACGTAAATAATATCAAGACTCAGGTGAAACAACGTTGATGCGTTAGATTTACCTATAACTGCACCCCTAACAAAAAGAGCTCACTGATTGTAAAATACGAAATTATTTTTTAACGAAAATGTTTCTTTTCAGTCTCAACAGCCAAAACTTCTACCTAAAATTCAGCCAAACACAACATTGGCGGAAGAGAACGCCAGGGGTGGCGGTGGCCTACCAGACAATATTTTCTACTCCCTCCTCCCCCCACCCAACAAAAAAATCTAAAATATATTAAACCCGTTCAAAGAAAAGAGAAAATTATCGACAAATAAGAAAACGCTAACTTCAGTATGAATTTTATTAATGTTGAAAAATGATATTTCTTGGCCCACTCTAACCTCACGCCATTCAAAACTTTTCACACGTATGTAAAATGAATTGCCTAATGGTAGAAAAATAGGCGAATCGGGCCGAGCAGTCTGACGATCAAAACTGGAAAATATTGATGAATGCAACTGTTTATAAATACGAATCCAACTGTTTATAAATACTAATGCAATAGATTCAAATAAAACTCATCCACACGAAAAAAAAATTGTACACTCGGAGCTTTTTTTGGTAGTGGTTCTTGGTTTTATCCAAATCTAGCGGTTCAGCATCGTTTTATCAGACAATCTGAGTAGTATTACACCACTGAAAAGGGCAATTTCGAAGTTGTAACTACTCGGTTACAGTTACGATGCAGTTGAATAACAATCAAATTCAATTATGAACGCATTTTGGATGATCAGAACTAACCAAAGGTCAAATATAACAGAGTTGAATAAAAATTCACTTTGATTCTGGATGAACTTAGTTTGATTACTTTAATAATCTAAGGTAAATCCCTATCGAGTCATGAATTGAGTGAAATGATAATGTTAATTTGGGCATGCCCATTCCCATCTGTAACTAGCTGTAAACAGATCAAGGAATGTTCGCAGGCCGCAGCACAGTTTTAGCAAAAAATGTTCATTATTCTATGGTTTAAAACATTCAACTTTCTTCACTCAAAATCAACCGGAAAAAATCATCATTCAAATCAAAGCAATGCAATTATTAAAAACAATTCAATGTATGCCATGATAATTGATATAAACGATGAGAAAATCTAGTTATAATTTTTCACACTAAAATTCAGTCTAGGAAAACACTGAATTTTGTTTGAGAAGTTACACAAAATTCGTCCATGCGTTCCGCTACGCTCATTCGTCTTCGCATTCCATCAAAAGGGGACTGCGGGGAGAGAAAATCAAGTTAGCCCTCAACTTCGAAGAAAATTAACACCATTTCGATTTATTTATACTAACAATAAGCTCTGCTGATTGTTTCATCTCTTTTTCCTTTACTTCGCTTATCGTCTCATCAATGATCTTTTCAGCAGGTTTTTGACACAATATTTTTTTGGTGCGTATTTTAGTGTTTTTTTTCAACAATGGGTAAAAATTTTTTCAACCCCCAGTCCCCTAAAACATATCCGGTAGAAAGAGTCACTTCAATTATGCCATGACGGAGCAATTAACGCATGGTTTATAGACAGGGCCGGATTAAGAGGGTGGTCAGTGGGAACAGTGTCCACGGGCCTCCACCAACAAAGAGCCTCCACCACTCGTCATAAAAATATAAAAAAAAGAATAATTATAGCATTATCTAAATTTTCATTAAAAAAAAAATGTTTAAAAAATTTGGTAACTGACCCCCTATCCTCCTTGAAACGGGCTTCCATTAATTGGTCTACTCAAAACTTCTTAACTCCTAAATCCAGCCCTATTTATAGATGGGTTCTAGGTACATGGCTATTTTAAAGAGATACTGAAGGCAACAGGTAGGGTTAGATGGTTCATGTTTCAAAGAATCGCATGGAATAACTGGCAATGCATAGAAAGCACCGAGCAATCGAATCAAACCGATAATGATATGAAATATTTTAGCCATGACAAGGCTCACATTCACGACTCTTCGAGTCGCTGAGTCGAGCATTTAACCAATGCGCTAACCAGACCCTCACAGCTTTTCAAATTAATTAGTTGCTACATACTCTAAGTGAAAACAAGAGAGAACCAGTACACGCAGATCAAACATTATTGGAATTTATTTCAAATAATATTTCTCTCGATGTTCAATCAAAAATTAGAATCTGTCCTGTTGACGATTGAGGAGAATAATTTGAGAAGTTATTTTCAAGAAAATTGAATTTCAAAATATTACCATTCAGAATAGACAAGTTGGAATGGAAAATTTACTGTTGTGTGGTGGAATATAATTTTATAGGATGAAATACTGCAAATATCTGGCTAAATTATACAAACGCTACAGTTCATTGGCCAAATTATCTTAGATTCAATTTTTTAAAACAGTTACGGTTTCTGTTCGATTTTTTTTTGAAATCAACAAATCTTCATGAAAAGAAAGTAAGCAAAAATAAAATTGCTTCATGCTGATTGACAGATTACTCAAACAAATACTCGTTCTCAAATATAAGTTATTTAGGACCCTTAAATTTTTCTGTTTCCACCCTTATATTATATTAAATACGAAATTTTCAACCAGGTACATTATAGGTATAAAATTTAGTGACTACAGAGACTACGTTAATTTTCAAACATAATAAAAACTAACCGTCATTTGCAGTCAACTTTCAGTTTAGGATTCATGCATAAGAAATGGTATCATAAAAACTTACGTGCATACTTGTCGATGAATGAATTCTTATCCACAAACCAGAGGATGACTAAAATGGATGCAGGATATCAACAGGAACAATCGCAAAATTCGAACCAAAAAAAAATTTACAGTCACGTTTTAGAAAGGAATACACGAATTCACTGATTAAAAGAAAAAAATTTCTCGACTGATTCGCAATGAAAGTTTTCAGGTTGGCTGATCCATTAGAGTAGAAAAGATATCACAGCTACGGATATTCAAAATTATAAATTTCCAAACGAAAAAGGCGATTAAAAACAAACGTAAAAAAAAATGTTCTAAAACAAACATGAAAAACTAATAGAAATTCGACAAAAAAAAAGTTGGTAACTCGGTCATACAATCAAAATTGTATAAAAATATCAACAAACAGCATCACTATCTATTTCAGTGAGTATAGCATTGGCTTTCGATTTCACCTCGTCAATAAATGGCCTTTCTTCGGGGTCAATTTTCAACATGTCCAAAATCAAATTGTGAATGCTCTGAAAAAGTAAAATGCAAAATCATATAAATCTCATTCTGAATCGTAAATTATAAGAAATCAGTAAAATCGAAGGAAATTCAGTTACAACCACAACATTTTTATAAAAGTTATATAATGAAGCGAGTTCATAAAATTGATCAGTCTATCACTACATATCTGCATGAAAATTTTAGATTTTAAAAAGTAAAGTAAATTTTTAAACAACATGAATAATTAATGGCTTCTGAAAAATTCAATATTCTGCTGAATACATACGGTAACAGAATATTTATCTGAAGCTGTAAGTCTGAAAAATACTTAACTCGAATGAAAAAATTCCTCTCTCAATTTTTTACAAGCTTTAAGAATGGATTTTAGCATGAAATTTTACTAAAGAATCAAATCTTTGTTACCCTAGAAAATGATATGATTAAAAAACAAAATACCCACGAAAAAAAGATTTCTGTATAACGTTTTGGTATTCTGCGGACTTTTTTATACAGGATTAGTGAACATAAAAAGTGAGAATATCTTTACAAATCTTACGATTAATTTTAATGGAAATGCTAACTTTAAATATCAGTTAGCTTACCTCTGGGTAAGGTGATTCATTGGGAAAATTGATACGTCCACTAACAACAGCCAGAGCCACCGAATCACCTTTTTCATGGATGTAATCAAAAGGAGATTTATAAAAACAAAGAGCAAACAGCAAACAACCGAGTGACTGTAAAAAATCATCGAAAATATAGATAGTCAAGACCAAAATATTTGTAATAAATCAACACAAAAGTACCATGCAGAAATAGTGTACATACCCAAATATCAGTTCTTTGGTCAATAGTAGCATCAACTTCGACGTTAAAAAGCTCGGGAGCACGATATGTAATAGTACATCTACTACTCGCATAGTCTTGTAATTTTTGAGCTTCTGCACTATTTTTTATGAACACTATTGCTGGTGACACTGAACCTGCGATCACATTTCAAATTACGTTGATAAAATTTCGAAAAATCTAAATAATAATATTAAAAAATAACTGTAAGCCTTTTTGTTTTTAATAATTGAAAAATATTCCAGTCTACCCATTTTTATTTTACTTCTTCAATGTTATTATTTTAACGAGGTTTGTTATTGTTTGTTGGTAGTTTCTACATTGTGGCTTAGACGCAGGTCTCTACAAACTTGATGGCTTTTATCAAATGTAAAATAAATAAAGAGGAGAATAAGAAAGAAAAATTACCCAAATCCATGATCACAGGTGTTCCATCAGCAGCGAGTAGTATGTTCGATGGCTTAATATCTCTATGAGCTAGAGGAGTAGGACGATAATTGTGAAAAACTTTGATACCTTCACAAATTTGAATGAACAACTTCAAAACATCGACTGATTTCATCCGAAAAGACATTTTTTCGCGCATTTTCAAATCTTTTTCTATGGTCCCTAACTGAGAAATAATAAATAAGTTAGTAGGTAGATACATACGTACTCTAATGATTGAAAAGCATTATAAGTCCGTAACTTACACTGTAATATGGCAGTAACATATACACCACGGTAACATTGTGTAAAATAGGATCAACGCCTTTATCTGTAAGAGTATGATCTAAACAAGGAAGTATGTTCGGATGAGTTAACATACTATGATATTCAATTTCTTGCAAAGCTATTTTCTGATCTTCAAGCGCATGACACACCATCTTCTTCACAGCAAATTTCTTCTTGCTGCCATATTGTTCTACCAAGTATATCGTGCTGAATCCACTGCAACAAAAAATGTATAAATAATATACGAATTTGAGGGAACAGAAGTGAAAGTTATAACAATACGATAGGAAAGAATCTTTGCAGAAAGAATATTGTGGCAACAGATACTCACCCGCCGTCGATGTTGTCCAGGACGTAGTATTTCACATTATTAATTTCGATACATTCGCGAGAACAGATACAACCCATTTTGAAGAGAATACTCCATCCAAGAGAATTCATTCTTTTAAAAAAATGAATTAATTGGAGTGATGAATATTATTCTCCTTCTCCTTGCCTTAACAGAAAATCATCTATTACCTTATCACTTTCAAATTTTCTATGTTCTATAGTTTGCTTGATTGTTGAACTTGAAAACTATCGACGTTAGATTTTCGATATTCTGATCGTAAAACCCGGCACGCCACCTCGGCCCTCGCACCGTGCCTATCAAAATTCAAAAGTCAAAACTCGGCAGAAGGAAAGGATATTTAAAATTTAATTTTCGCCTTATTGTTAATTTTTCATCTTTGAAGTGCGGACAAAGCTACATCCTGTAATGAATTTTATTCCTAAATTTTTACTTGATAGGGCAGAGTAAATATATTATTTTTTTAAATAGCCTACAATAAAAGCTCCACGAGAAATCATCAAATCATCATATATTTTTATTATACCCAATTATATTTATATGCTTTGGGTGTTCACCCAATTTTTCAAATACATAATTGATTAATTTATAATTCAATAAAAATATTTTATTTTCTTCAAAATCATCGTTTATTCATCATTGGTGATGAAATGATCAAACGAATAATAATTTAAAAAATAATAAACTTTTTTATTTTTCCACAATATATGGACGATAATCTATCGATATAAAATTTATAAATAAAGTCGATTTTGACAAATATGCGCGATGTAGGTGTGTTCGATTTGGCACGGATTCGGATTCGAAACCATGAGAAACCAACGAGAAACAGTTCTGAAAAACCGTGCCAAATCGAACACACCTGAATTTTTTATCAGAGGAAATTTCTTGTACGTGTGGTGTGGTGTCAGTGTGGATTTCGCGTCATCGTCAGAAAAAAATCTTCCAACACGATGCAGATTGTCAACATCCGCTAGGCGCTATCAGTCCGGTATGTGATTGTTCTCTCGTTGCCGTTTTTAATTTAAATAATATGGTTTCAAGATTTTGATTAATACGTTCATTAGCTTGTGTGTTTGTTTTATTCGATTAATATTGACCTCTTCGGTGAGTACCAACAAAAATTCATGCAAGTTCTTCGAAGATTCTGTATGTGAGACATACCGCATAATCATCTCGACACGCCACGGAGCTCAAATCTTTGCCGAAGATGAATTCGCCGATTGGCGAAATATTATGTCAACTTTCATCATAAACTACTAATTCTTCATTTCCTCTCAATGTTAATTGCAAAGAAGGATCCTGAATGTTTATTCTTCACTTGTCAGTATGTTTTCACTTTTCAGATTCAGCGGCGTTCTCTCATCTTTTGATTCGAAATTCTGTCAATGGTATTTTCGTTTCATTTTGGCTGTATGAAGTATTGGAATCATGAGAGAGTAGAAATGTAGAAACGTTCCTCTGAAGATCATGACAATTCTGTATATTTCTGGATTCATAAGCTCATTAGCTTATTCTAGATTCTTGTTAATTCGTTGAAATTGCTGCATTTACTCGAACCATCTTCAAATATCATTCCAATATGTTGGTCCTTCAATTCGTCAACTACATCCACACGTCTGAAATAAGCTGCTGTTTCAGATCAGTTGAAAAACCATTTCGGGTGTAAATTCCCTGCTAAGCTCCCTCTAGATATCATTTTTATCGATTTCAAAAATTATGCTTGATTGATTCGTTCAATGTAATTCTGCTCATAATTCTTAAATCTTGAATCCACTTGTTACCGTTATCTCGAAACCATTATATTGTGGCAATATTTGAGTTCTGGAACTCGTTGGTTACATTGTCACGTTCAGAAAGTTACTTACGAATTGCATTGAATTGCTGACAAACTTCCTGAAAACAGTGAAGAGTAAATTCATTGTTCAGCTACTTTGCTTTGGGTGACATTTATGTTTGTTTGATTCAAAATATGGAAATAAGATAAATTTTGTTTGCAATTCCTACATCTAATATCTCTTGTTCCACTGATCATGGATTTACTGTCTGGTTTGTCATTGGTTGGCTATCACTACATGCAATACAGTTTCTTGTAGCAAGGTCAGCATATTTTATTCTTTATTCAGTACCAGGAAATGTCGATGAATTCATTTTACACGAAGGTGTTTGATTATGTGCATTATTTTCGTAAAATCCTGTCATTTTGTTCTGTGATTAACAATTTGGGTTTCAAAATGTATTGAGTCTCAATGCCTAGAAAGCAATATCGACAAATACTGACAAAATGCATCTGTGAATAACAATGATCTTAAGAAAATATTTAAATTTGCAAAGTGTTTCTACATATCCTCGTTACGTAGAACAATTTTAAAAAGCGTGTCGATGTATGACCACACTTCTATTTTGACTTGCAAATTAGCTGTAATATTATTCTATGAATGGTATCGCCGTTTCTTTCGCCTTTAATTCTTGTTAAGTTCACAGTGCTCTATCGTATATGTCAGTCGTTTTGCGACGATGTTATTCTGTCGAGAATCGTTCTAGTGTTCAACGAATGAAACTATTTTTTCATATCATTGCTTCGATTTTACTTGAATTATAAATCATTGTTACAAAATGCTGGTGATCGGTTGTTGGCATTCTTAGAAATTGTGTCTCGATAATGACGATTTCGTGAGCTGTACACTGTACAGTTAGTGATTTTTTCCTCAAATATTTGTGTTGAAATTCTTGATACGAAGTCTCATGGAGGTGTAGCTAGCGCACTGATTACATGCTCAGCTTTGAAACAGGAAAGTTACGACTTCAAGCCTAGTCACTGCTAATATGCTCCCAAATTTCTTTAAAATGCAGTGCAGTTTTAGTTTGCCTTTGTGCACTTTGATTGCACACGTTGAGTCTAATAATCCACGAAACCGTGTGACTAATTACTATTCCTGATACTGGATGGAATAGCTTGGTAGTTAAAACCTCCGATTCTGATTCTGAATAAAATTTCAGTTGTGAAGTATAATAACATGCTTATGATAATTTATAAAATACTGATAGTTTTTTTTTCAATTATCACTCGAACTATTTTCAGGAATTATATTTTTTCGAAAGAGAGAATCCTTCTGTCTCTTTTCAAAACCAGATTTGTAATTTTAAGAACAAAACCGAGCAAGATAATTTAATAGAGTAAGGAAAATTAAATATTTTGAAGCCGTATTCCAAAGATAATATTGTATTTATCAACCGTTTAGAAAATTTGTTATAGTCTTCTTACAAGTTGACTAAAGCAGTATCACTCCTAAAGCAGCCCGTATAATAAAGTATGTTTCTTTCATCTCTCTCGAATTTTCAGAAAAATAGCCTCTTTTCGCTTTAAGGTGTATAATTCATTTACACTGATATAATTTTCAAATTGCTAACTGATCATGTAAAGAACCAGTTCACAGTGCCCTTTTAATCTTCTATTCATTGTTCGATGGTTATACTAGGGTAGCCCCCTCTGAAGAACCCTCAACTGCCGGTGATTGTCAAAATAGGGTTAATTTTTTTCAGAACGTAGTAAAAGGGTACTTTTCGGATTTTGCTCTGGTCTCACCATCCTACTATGAGTATTTGTTTACTCATCTAAAAGTAAAGAATTAAATAGTTTTTCAGTCATCTGAACCAAAATAATATGTTCTTGATTCACTTTACTTGTGTATTACAACTTACTTATAAATCTGCATTTTTATTGGGAGGTGATATTCTCCTGTTTCATTCTTGGTTACTTTACTTTACCCTCACCCTGAGCATTTTAATGAAATTTATTGGGCTGTCACTCACTCGTACCTCTATCAAAATATTATGTTTATCACAATTTGTACACGCTCAACTCGTAGTATTGATAACGTTCATTTTGAAATAATTATTTATTCGTCTTGTAGTACTCGCGACGAGTCGCTACGATGATTTTCATTTGTTCCGAACGAATGTCATATTTTAGTGGTACGATTCTCGTATGATTTTACGTAATCGTTGTTTGTTCTTACGTCGAGACCAGTGCTCATTCATTATACCAAACAGCCGTGGTATATTCTCACACCATCCGCCATACGTTGGTTGTATAGGTGAAAGTTGTGACATCATCTTCTTGATTATTAACTTTCAATTTTTGTACTAAACGATACTCGTCTATATTTAAAAATAGGTTGCTAGGACCAGCTATACCTGTACAGGCTTATGCTGTGCGAGATGTATGGCACGTAAAAGAATGTCGAAAAATACAACAAGAATTTGTTCGTCGTGTAGCAGTAGATAGGACTAACAAAGTCTACCCTTTCCTTCATTTTCAATTTTAATGCTCGAATATTATTTAATCCTCAACTGTCTCGTATAAATACCTTTGTTGATCATTAGCGGATCTGTAGTGTGTGCCGCCATGCATCTTGCATAATAGTTAACATCAGAAAAATACTCGTCATATTTTTCCATGAAAATTGAGAAATTCTTTTACAAAATCTTTTTAAAAAATGAAATTTGTATAGCTCATAATCGTATTCTAATTTTAATATAATTCTAAAAAATTTTATTTCGAGGACTACTCAGTTTTACCTCTCGCCCCACCTCTTCGATTTTAAAAGACCGTCACTTTTGATGATAATGCGTTCCCGAAAAACTGCCTTCTGAGTAGACGGTTCAAATTAGATTTTGGTGGCGAAAAAATTCTATTCGAGTATTTGCCTTGGTAGCATATTATTATTTTTTGTTGTTGTTATTCTTCCCAAGTTTGTACCCTAATAACCAGCAAATTCAACTGTGGCAATACCTCACAAGCCTATATATTTTGTGAAAAATTCCATTTTCCAGTCTGTTACCTTTTACTGCCCGTCATCCATACAAATTCGTGTGGAGTAGTCGTCGAATGAGCACAAACAAACTGATGGATTTTCGTGAGAAAAATCGTATCGCATTCCATTAGAAATAGAGAAGAAAAACTGTGTACAGCTAGACTGCATCCATCACACTTTCACACATACCGTAGTGAAATTGATAAGCAGATGAGCACAACAGCTGAGGTGAACAATCACGAAAAATTTTGTGGCTCGTATAGATGGCGAGGTTTGCAGAGTGGAAGAAAAAAGCACGTGCATAAAGTCATTGAAAACCCAGGAAAAAATGGTGGGGCTCGTGTGAGAAGAGAGAGGCACTGTGGAAAATCCACGTTCGAGGAAGCATTTACACGGTCAAAGACTGCAAAATTACAGTTCGTGGAACACTTGTGAAAGGTACAGTTTAACAAGTTTCCTACTGCCTAGTTATGTGTGTACTTCAATTTTATGATAAGTAGTAGGAGGTTTTTTTTGGCTATCTAGTTTCTGCAGACTATAACGTGTACATGTGTATAATACCTCTGTGGTCAATAGAATTTACGTCTAATGTGACGTCAGAATCTTTGTTTACATTTCACTGAGTATAAAAATGATTAATTCAGACTTTTGATTCGTTATAAAATGGTAATCCTTCATTAGTAAATCGTTAAATCGTCCACCATAGAGAGGTAAACAAACTACATACTGATAAAAACGTTCTATGTATAAACTTACAATATTAGACTGAAAGTATTTCATTGCTATCGAACTCTGCAACTTGGCGATACTAATAATATCTGAATGGTGGTACTTCCAATGATGAAACACGGGAAAAATATGAATCTAACTACTTAATTAGCCAAAACCATCCATTATTTAAGGATTTTTATGAGCAAATTATGCGATATTAATGAAAAATATTTTCACAAAATGAGGAAATTTTTTACACTGTTTTCTGGCTGAGTTTTCATCTTAGAATGGTGGTTTTTAAACATGTTTTACTCGCATAATGAACTTACGGATGTATGGAGTCAGATTTTCATTTTCGATTGAATATATTTTGCTTTTAACGATGCGCAAAGTAGTTGTAACTTTGACGGCTAATTTTAGATATAAAAAATAATTTTCAAGTTCAACACTGAAGTACTTCGTGGCCAAAAATCACAAATCTTTATTCAGAATTTGCTTCTTGAATAGTTGGGAAAATTTCACTGTTTTATGTTTTTTATGTTTGATAAAGCATACCCTTAGCCCCTCAGAAAAGTATAAATAGCTTTCCCTTAAGTTCAATAATTTAGTCCAATAAAGGGAATCCCTTGATTTTTTCTTTTTCTTTCAATTTCATTTTTCTACTCTGATTTTGTTTGGCATGCGTATATTTTGAAAGTACGTCGTTAATGATTTTCAAGTGCACGTAGTAATGTTGTGAATTACTCGTATGTTGCATCATACCTACGTGTAAATGAGCACTAGTTTAAGAGATGTCAGTTCAGTACTCAAACTCAGGTGCCATACGTGTACATAACATTAACAAAATATGTATTAGCAAAGTGAGAATGTGAGTTGAACTGGGGTCAGTGGGAAAAGTGAAGGGGAAAAAAGGAGAGAGAGAGAAAGGGTGAGAGAGAGAGATAGGCAGACAGAAACTTGGAAAAAGAGGTGGAAAAAGTCGGCTGACGTCCTCAACATTGACCGCTTTTTTTTTTTTTTTTTTTTTTTGGTGATATCCTTCAACTAACGAAAGAGAAAATTCTGATACAGAAATTTAGTCGTATTCGTGTGCGTGAACCCGAAAGTTGTGCAGTTGAAACTTCGTTATAGTCGACGTTTGTTTTACCATTTTCGTGAAGAAGATAAAAAATTTTTCTATTGTGACCAGGTAATTTTCAATTTTTGTAATTTCGGTATTTTTCTAAAGCGATCAAAGGGGCAATGACCTCTGTATAATATCGCAGTTTTTTAAAATTCACTCTCATAAACGTTTTATAGTTTTTAAAATTGTCGAAGTTTCCCCCCCCCCCTCACCAAAGCTAGCGCACCTGTGTGCTTTACCTCTTTATTTTCCAGACCTTTTGCGTGGGCTTATCATCATGGCCCCCTAAAATTTATTTGTCATTTCAGTGGTTGGACTGAGAAATTTTTTCGTTTTCAATTTACTCGTCCAATTTTGCTCGTTTTTCGTGACCTTGGTACGAAATTCGATCGTATGTTTGCGTTATCAGCTCTTGATGTGGCTTTTTTTTTTATATTACATTTCTTGAAAATAATTTATGCAGCTTGAGACGACGCATCGAAAATGGGCGAATAGGAGATAAGTGACATATTTTGTTTTTCACTTCGTTGATGAATGGATTCGATAGGGTAAAATTTTTTTGCATAAATCGTACGTGTGTGGACTGTGTAGTATGATACCGCAATAAATTGTGAATTTTTTTTTTTACTTCTCATTCTTTTTTGATCGGTGTCAATGAATTCGTTTAAATCTAGTGAAGGTCAAGTTCGTTACCGTGCTCGAATAAAGTCGTTAATTAAATGAAATTTCCTCGTTATCAGTCATGTGCATGGTGCCTTTGATTTTTTTCTGTTCGTTACTTCAGCTCCTCCATTTTGTTATAAGTGTCTGAGTGTGTTAAGAACATTTTGCTATTTGATAAGAAGCAACGGTCAGTGGTTATAAAATTTGAATCGCGTGATCTTCCTCTGTAGTACACTGAAAAAAATTAATCGTAATTTTCTCTAGTTTTGTAATAGGAAAAAAGGGACAATTCACGAGTTATTGTAAATGTTCGTATAGTTGGGGCAATTTTTATGGCAATTTTTACCAAAAAACTGGAACTGTCCCAGTTACCTCGAACAAATAGTAAAAATTAATATCAAAATTTTTCTCCGTGTAGGTAATTCTGTGTTCAGAGTGGTCTGAGAATAGATGAAAACTGAATAACTGAGTAATATGCTAATTAAAATGAGACCAATTTTCAACATGGCATTAATATTAGGTGGTAAACTAGTTACTTGTGTTTAAGTGTGTGTAGAATTTTCAATGGTGAGTGTGAAATTGTTGATCGAATCAAATGAAAAGATAAAATTTTAAAATTATTTTCAAATGAGGTACGCTTTGTTACAATGAAAATTCTGGACATAAAAACCAAAAGGATGCAATTCCGAATTTTATATTTTTTATTTAGAAATGTCACTCTATTAATCCTTAGTCCACTCTGTATATATATGTACATGCCGTTAATGGAGTATTGGATTTTTAGTTTTTATTTTTTCTTTAACCAAAAATGTGAGTCAATCCAAGAACACTGGAGTAGAATGTGAATACATCAAAAAAAAATGTCTGTAGTAATTTTCACCATTTCTATTAGAAAACCGGAGAATTTAAGACTTATAGTAGAAATAACCACAAAAATGGTGAAATATACCCTCGAAGATGGTAAAAAGTACTACAAATACTAAGAATATTTACAATGAATCTTGAATTGTCCTCGTTTTCCTGTATAACAAAATGGTGAAAATTACTATTCATTTCTTTCAGTGTGTGATTTGGTGTATTGTATGAAAATATTTCGAAGCGCCTCAGCGAAGCAACGAATTTTGATGTTGATTGTGCAGCTTTTGACTAATATTCCATTTGAATTGCATTTTTCAAATGAATTGCTCTTATCAGAGTTACGAAAAACTTATTTTGGATACCACTGTGTGAGAAAATTGAACAGATTTTTTTTTAAATTGATGTTCAATTTCGTCTCTCGCATGGCTGAATTTACCCGGATACATTTATTTCTACGAAATGCAGGGCCAACAGATTCTGTATTTCACTCTTTTGCATGTTCATCAGTATAATATATCCATAATGTGGTCTCGATGATTCTGTTTTAATATGTGCGAATCTCTTTAAAAAATGGCATTTTCTCTTTTTGGATTTTTCGTCGGCAAATAGAAAATCATTGTTTGCCTTCGCTAGTCCGAAAAAGTGCGTGCTGGACAGTAAGAAAAATACCAAATAGTTACGTTCCTAGTTAATTGGATGATTGCATACGTTCTATTGTGCACGTCCATTTTGTACGATTGGGACATCGCTGGAAAAGCAGTGAAACAAGGCGTTTAGGTAGTAAGTCTAATTAAGTTGAACTATTAGCCCGTGGACTAACGCTAATAATTGAAATAAATAATATGAATTCAGTGAATTTCAATCTGTGTGAAAAGTAATTAATTTTCGGATTCAAAATGCTTACTATGCAACTGTCCATTTCTGGAAGTAATATTATTCATATACGTCTCTTTAATTTCGTACTGTAACTTATTTGGATGGAGTTAATTTTTAGTTTCAGCTCTGATCATTCTAGCCATCAAAAGAAATTTAGAAAAAGATAACACATTGTTTTAGTTTTTTTTTTTTTTCTAGTCCTTTGGTGTCGAAATCTCAATCATTTTCATCTGACAATTGTTCAGTTCCTGAAATACAAAAATATTTTCCTCTACTTAGGTTTACTCGACTACCAATATCGTTTCCTCAAACTGGTCTGTTCTTCTTGGATATTAGTTATAGGGTGCAAAATGGGACTCGCAAATGTCGAAACGTGTCCTTTTTGGGGTCGCACAAGTAGATACCCGAAATATCCGTGGGTCACAAAGACATTCATTTTCTAAGTTTTGCATGAGTGTATGACACCTGCACACTCTGGTGGTGGAACATACTCGAACATGGTGAACTCGTATGTAATATTAGTTTAGATTTGAAAAGGTTTACCGAAGGAAAATTCGGATTTACATTTCCGTTAAACCCCCGCCCTCCCGCCCGCCCCACCCGGGCCTCGATGCCAAATAGCATTTTTAGCTAAAAACCTTATGCCAAATGGGTGTTTACAGTAACGTCAAACAAACCTAATGATAGTCATATCTTATGCGTGTAATTTTGGATGAGTTAGTTCAACTAGAATTTTTGAATTAAATAAAATTGCGTATTCTTTTCTCGGTTTTGTAGTGGGAAAGTATACGAAAAAAATACACTATCAAATTAAGTGAATTGTCATCTTGATATCGTTGTGAAATTTTTGATGAGTAATCAGTTACCTTTTGCAGTGAACGTGCACGTAGTTGCCAAACATCCGGTTAAAACTTGAATACTAAAAAAGTTTTGTATAAAATTGTATCTTCAAATATCGATGTGAAAATTTTCCCAAAAGCAATTATGTGTGCTTATTTTTTTCCAAAGAACTAGTTTGAATTTTGGTTGCCACAAAACGAAATCAAATGGAAGTGGTAATCTCTTCTTCCTTTTTTTTTTTCGAAAGTAACAAAGTTTTTATTATTAAGTTGAGGTGCAAATCGACGTATCACTGTAGAATAAAAAAAAAAAAATTACCATTTACTTTTTTTTTTTGTGTTTGAATTCCATAAATTTTCCTTTCACTCGGCCAAATTCTCTGTGTAATATCTACTTGGGTATCCATATGCTTCGAGTTTTCACATTATGTAAGTACATTGTATTTCGAATAGGCATACCCTTCTTAGTCACGTACATGTTTGTTTTCAAAATGTATATGTAGTAATTTCTATTTGAATGCGATTTTGTTCTCGTTTTAGAGTCTAAATTGGTGAACTATTAAAATTCAATATCTATAAATGAAAATGGTCTTCTATCGAATATTTGATACTTTGCTGACTTGACAAATCATGACAATTTTTAACAACATACTATATTTGGCAAAAGTAATGTATGCTTATATTAGTCGACCTTTGGGTGTAAAATTTGGTGCGAAAATTTGTTTGAAGAGAATTAGATAACTATATTGCTTTTCGTTGGAGGCTCTTCTTTATGATTTTACCATAAAACTGTATCATTAGCTTGCCTGTAAAATGTAATGTAGAACAGTTTATGGTTCAAGTTGGTTCAAGTTATTCCCATCCGCCCACTCTACAATCACTCGTAATATTACTTTCCCAGCTATCGTTGTAGTAAAATTAAGTTTATTGTCAAAAAAATACCTTCAATTTCAATGAATGAAAAGTTGAGAAAATTCAGAACAACGATTACCAGTCTAGACTAGAACCGCTGGAAGACCTTCGATCATAATTTTCATAAATTCAATTTTCAAAATCGACTGCAAAATTATAACTGTATAGTATAGATGAACAATGCTGTATGACATTCATTTCTAACAGCGAGTATACGAGCTCTTTTGTAGAATATCTTGTAACGTTTCGCGTTTGATAAGGTTTTGATAATATTCACCTATCAGTGGTTACCTCGTGATTTGTGTTCGAGAGTATTCAACTTCTTGAGAGCAAAGTTCATCAGCCAAATTGCGAATTAGCATATTCTTATGTGAAGAGTTGGCGTGTACCTACTACCTACTCGGTTGGAAAATTTCCAGAATATTGTGTTTATGAAATTGTCTTGCTCATCGGATTCGTTTATAATTTGGAAAGTGGTGGTTTTGGTGAGGAGTGTGTGTGTTTCTGAGTTTGTCTTTTGAAAATTCGGAGTAGATCTTTTATGAAGGTCAAAGCATTTCCGTACAGAAAATCCTCATGACTTCCAATTTGTTTTCGAAACAATAAGTAATTTTAATGCGTCCTCGTAGTATGGATGGGAATTTATTGAATAAAAATTTTTTCCAAGAAATTTTCAGAAATTGGAATTGAGGAATTTTTTTTCATCATTATAGTATTATATGTTATTGTTTTTTGTTATTGTTCGACTCTTATGTTGCTTTTCCACTTGAATCAAACGCATTTCGATATCTTAGCATCCCAACCAACTTCAACAAACTGTATTCGTTTTTTTATTTCTGAAAATTTTAATTTTTATGAGAATAATATTTCATGTGTTGCCCAGAAATCTGATATTTTATCGGGTTACTTGTGGTAAGTCTTGGTTACCAGAGGGCAGCTGTTGTTTTCTTCGCAATAGTGACTGGTTGTACAATGTCCCTGTTTGTGGTCTTTTTGATTACCCAGGTCCCTGAGTCGTGAAGAGACACAGTGGTGGCAGAGACCACAATATCTCTGAGCTCGACAGGAACACTACTGTCGTAATGTAAATGCAAGACGCTGACGCTAGCGGTAGTGACCTTAGTCCCTAAGCTTAGTGGATACTTGAAAAAAAAAAAAAAAAAACGTTTTCAAACTCTACGTCTTATAGCATATCGACTGTTAGATTTTTGCCTTTGGTACAGCTTTGTATTCTTCAATTAGTTGATTGGGCTTTTAGTCGAGCACCAAGATTATTTCCTCTCTGCTGTTAGTAATTTAGAAATGAATCATTTCGTGAAAATTGTGGTTATCAATTAAAAAAAAAATATTTGTTGACAAAAATAATGCGGACGTGCGAGTTACATTTTGGTTACTCTTGTTTATTTGTTTTCTACCCGACTCCATTTCTACTTTACGTATGAGAACACCTTTTGAATAAATAATATTGTCAATGAGGTCTAGTATTAAGTATACGTATAGTTTTATTTGGTGATAATGAATTTGTTGGAAAATCGATGAAATTTCAAAAATATTTCATTTTGACCTGCGAATTGATGTAATAATTGAAGGCAATTTATTGGGCGAACCCGAGTTGAGTCCCAAACCAGAATTTCTATCCGAGTTGAGTCCCTGTTTTGCGGAGCTAATTAATATGTAATTCCGAGTTGAGTCCTAGTATGTTTTCAATTCTTATTTCCCTTCTCACTTTTACAGACAAGTAGAGTTTGACCAAGATATACAAAAGTAAGAGAGTGGATTGATTATGGCTAACAATGTCAGTGCCATTTCTCACCATTCGTCCAGAATATTGAGCTAGATTTTGATTTTCTTGTCTTTGAAGTTTTCATTCTTGAATTTTTTTTTTTGGTGCACTCATCAACTCGCCTGCAGGTTATTTTTCATACCGAATCGGTTTGACATGCTCAAAGTAGAGTTTTCCTATGATGGGTATCAAAATGACTCACCTGGTACAGTAGTACATTTTTATGGATAGTTAATCTTTTATCATAGCTGTAAAAACTTAAGAAGAAAATGTTTTTGTTTCCTGCAACATAACTATAATCGTTGAAATGTTTTTAATGCCCTCTTTTGGATGGGATTAATGCATGCGAATAAGCTCCACCTAACTGGGACTCAACTCGGAATTACATACTAATTAGCTCCGCAAATACCCTCTGCTGTCAACTTTCTTATCTCCGCAAGTTTTGGGACTCAACTCGGAATTACATATTAATTAGCTCAGCAAAACTGGGACTCGACTCGGAATTGCATACTAATTAGCCCCGCAAATACCTCCCGCTGCCAGGGACTCAACTCGGACAATATTTTCCTTCTAATTTCGTGACGGGACTCAACTCGGTTGCAGCCAATTTATTATTTGGAAATGACCTCAACATGTGATTGTTCGCCTCATAAATCGAATTTATCGCCAACAAGTGCACCTTGTTGGCCATGAAAATAATATGTTGGTATAGTTTAATGTTGATATAAGCGTGCGGAATCAATCCAAATTTAAATTTGGTTTCAGTTACGAATTGTGGTTAAAAAACGCCTTAACATTGTTACCTCTCCTCTAATCAAGTTTATTTAATTTTTACATTTTTCCCACCTTGTATTCTGTTAAAGTATGTAATGCTTGGTCTTGGATTTTATTGTGAAAAATCTGATCACGAATTTTATGAAAATGAATTTTTTTCTTATCTACAATGGAAACAGCGTTAAATACTATATGATTTTTTTTATCTTAGTCACTATTCATTGCTCTTGTCTTTGATTTACTCGCTCTTATCCATTTTTGATGGTTTTAGGGTGGCTATATTTGACTTTCTATATAGCTACATGTGATTTCGTTGAACTTTGAACATTATATTTATCAGTTGAAATTTATTTTCGACTTCAATTTGAAGTTTTTGAAAACAATTTTGATTTTTTCTTTGTGGCCGATTATATTGGCCAGAATTAATACACGGCAATACGAGTGATAATTCTTTTAAACTGTTTCACAACTCCGGATTAGTTCAAATTCAGATCGATTCTCATGTTACTGAAGATATTATGTAGGCTAATTTTGAACACCTGATCTTATGAGGCTATGCCCCATTGGAGCCTGCTAGACCACTGTATATGTCGATTCTTAAAAGTAGACTTGAACCATGTTTTTCATCGAGATCTTAGAATAAATTACTATCGAATTAATTTTTCCAGCTAATTATTATTCCCACTTTTAGTTCGATGACCTGTTTGAAGCACCCACAGCTTATAGAATCGATAATCTCACTTTTTCACCAATGAAATGATTTTAATCACGATCACCTTGCGGCAATATTGGAATGCAGATAGAATAAATAATTACACCTAATATTTAATTAATTAACGTAATCCTACTCTCATTTTCTATGCAGCCTTCTTATTTTTATCATTATACAGGTACATCTACCTGATAGCCCAAAATTTTCATTATATTTTCAACTTTTTTGCTAATTTAGTGAAAATAAAAGTCTCGTGGTTAATCACGTCTCAGTTTCGACTCTAGAAGATTTCTAATGAGATTGAATTAATTGAGAAAAAAAAAACACACGACCCCAGTGTTTTGGTTTAAAAGTATGAAGTTTTTTCATCACCGACTCATACGAAGAGCGAAAAGAAAATGAAAATAAATCTTCCATGAAAATTTCCTTTCTTTTCCGAAATTCAACCGACTTAGTATCACCATCTACATACATTTTCTTATAATTATCAGCTGTTGAATTTTTTTTTCTTTTGGTCCAAAAAGTGAAGGAAACGATAACGAGTCGGTTTTTGAGAAAATCACATGGAAATACACAATCTCTACAGTTTTTAATTTTTTTTTTAATACAAAACAGTGCTCGTGTCTCCAATTATTTAAATACTTACGAAATGTACATTGTGAAATTTTATTTTAATATTTTAGCACTACTTGAAAAATTGAGTTTATTGACGTTTCTTCTTTGGTAAAAATTATAAAAATAATTTCTCAAATGAAAAAGCAAATTTCACGTTTGATCGGTTTCATGGCCATTTTTTAAATAAGGCTGGAAAAAACAAACTAAGCTGTGGATCCTTGAAATGGAAAACATTGGAAGAAAATGTGAATTTCCTATTTGCCATTCCTTTTTTTCTGTCGGTTCATCCGGTATTTTTCCTTTACGTTATTTTTTTTCATTTCGTTTTCAAATATTAATTGCTTTTTCATAACACCACTCGATAATAATATTAATAAAATTTTCACCATTAATTGATACCAGTTACCAGATTTTTTTGTTTTCTAAATTTTTGCCCATGAAAATGACACACTGACCTTGGACGAATTATCGTTACGATCGTAAATGAACTCTGAAAAGAGCATTTTTATCGATTCTTGGTTGTTTTTTTCAACATTTTTCAGCGAAGACCACTGATCCGAAATAGTCTATGCTTCATTATAAAGATGTCACAACGGTGGCTTGATAAATTTTCCTTGCCAAGACTAGTTGAAAAATTTCATTTTCGAATACAACACAAACCCTTTTACGAGCAAATGAAATGGTTTTAATTTTCAGAAAGATTTTCTACTTGGCAAAAACGATTAATTCTTCTCCTCCGATTATCTTTCTTAGAGCGAATAACTTTGATAATTGCGTATTTTTGTGAAATGTCTTTTTTTTTTCGTGGTTCAACTAACTATTTAAATCACTTGTGTAATGAACAGTGTTATTCTAAAATGGCACAAGTAATTTTGAAGAAAAAAAAAAAAAATGAAAAAATTGGGTAGTGGGAAAAATGTTATGCTCAAAAAATTAGTAATTGAAAATATTTCAACACATTGCTCATATTGAAGGTACTGTCTTCTTGAACAAAAATATTTTAAAATAAGTGTTGCTTGTGTTTCCACATTTTTGAGTGGAACCCACTTTTTCCTCTCACTCGATTTTTTTTCAAATTGAGAATGTGATGCGCTTCGATGGTTGTCAGTATGAACTGCAGTATAATGTGATCGGCTTCATTGAAGTATATATACGCAGGATTATTAATTTTTTACATTTTTTAAATTTAATGTATGTATTTCATTAGATTTTCTATTTTATTTTATTGAGGCTGATGGTTGTCTGAACATTTTTCGTTTAAATATCATTTCGTAAAAATGAATTATTCTTCCAATGAAATATAATTTTTGAAATACCTCAACTATAAAATGAAACACGAATTTTTAAATAGATATTCGTGCTTTTCGTATCAAATTTTCTCTCATTATCACATAATCGTACTTGGTACTAGCGCTCCTGTAGTTGAAGCATTCCTAGTGTAGCCAAAAAGTTCGACAGCCAGCTTTGTAAAATAGAGGTGCCAGCAGAGCTATTCACACGGAATTAAAAAAAAAAAAGAGAGAAAGTTATATAACATTCAATTACTTACTGTGCACGATTTTCTTTCAATCCAATTATTTTTATTTATTTGGCAACGGAATTTGTAAGATATGTATCTTTAGAGTAGAGTGTCGTCTTTTAAAATTTTGTTTTGAAACTTTTCAATTAATTTTTGAATTAAATTATAAAAATTGGCTTCACGAGTGCTTGGAATAATAAGCCAAGTTTGAGAAGCTATTTATATGAGTATAATTTTGGTATTTAATTCGTCCAAAAGTGTATGTTCAACAAAATCAAAGCAAAAACAACGTTAATCATTCTTCGAAATTTTTAAAACACTCCGAAGCACATAATATCATGGGGAATTTAAAACAGTGTTGTTTTGTAGAAGTCATTCGCTTAGCAAGTATTTAGAGAAACAGTTGCTCCAATTAACTAAATCTGCATAATTTTGAGTGAATTATCTGTGAAGATTTTGAAAAACTTCTCAAAGAATAACTGTTTTTTCATAAACTGGAAAATGCTTTCGACAGCTTTCTTTGAAACATTTTTTTCTGTTTGCCTTTATGAAAATTGTAGAAAAAATGTTTTCCAAGGTCACGTAGCATTCATAGTTTTTCATGCGAAAGTTCATTTAATGGACTGCATCTCTCGTGACGATTTGTGGAAAAAAAGGAATCGAATTTTATGGCTGCCGTTTGTCTGTGGCAGTGCAGTTTACTCTCGGCGTGTGTTATCTTGGGATCGATAAAATGTCCTCTACACTTGCTCCAATTTTTGATCATGTGGAAAGGAGGATGTTTTTTGCCTCTTATTTTATTTTATTTTTTGTCAAGAGACGAGCATTTTTACGTAGTAGCAGTCTGTCAATAGGAAGGCGAGATTGTAGGACACCATATCGATTAGGTCGATGGTTCTCTTTGTGTTGTTTGCAGGCAGCGCCAGCTACTTTCTCTCCACTTCGTATTTTATCGGCTGCGTGACGTCATCGTATAGTGCTATTTTATTTGCTCGAATTTTGAATCGAATTTCTTTCCTTCTTTTTTTACTTTCGAAGTTTATGCTTAGTTCAAGGACAAATTTTGATTTGTTTTTGTACCCTCGACGTCCTCTAATTTTCGTAACTACGCCCAAACGATAATCGTTAGGTTTAATGCGAGGAAAGTGTAAATGATGAAAAGATAATTATGATGGAGCTACTCCAGAGTGTGCATATGGGGATGCACTTATTCAGCGATGCGGTGTTGAAGTATGGATTTGTTGGAGTGAAAGGAGTGTGTAAAGAAATGGAAGTATAATATTCTTCAGATTTATCCGTCCCTATGATCTGGAATGTAGTATGCCTGCTGTGATTTGAATCCAGATTGAAATGGATGATCCAGTCATCCACAGTCGGATCCAGCTATGCCCACCCTTGGGTACAATCTGGCCTTATTTTTCTTGATTGTTCGACTATACTACATTACTAGACTCGTTTTTCTTATCCATTGTTAAATGAGGCCCTGACATCGGAAGAGGTGTAACCCACAAAATTTTCAAAACACGTTTTTTCATCGATTCCTATAGAACTCAGTGTCGCCGATACGATGGAAACCAAAAAAAAAAAATGCTCAAACTTTTTGTGGGTTACACCTCTTTCGATGTCAGGGCCTCAAATAAGCACATGCACATAATGTAGACATTACAGAATTTTCTTAGGTTCAAGTACACAGACCAGAAAATACATAGGTTGTTATTTTAATGATTTCAGTATAATGTTTTCCATTCCTGAAGTAACATTAAACCCGAATTGAATGTCATTGGTCGTGTTTTTTGTTGTTTTTTTCTGTCTTCGAAATTGGATTCCCTAATTTAATGATATTCATACATTTAGATTTCAACTACTCAGTACTATTTTAGCCCACTTACTTTTTTGTATGTCTTCTTTTTTTTTTTTTTTCATTATTGTATTCTATTATGTCTAATTACTCACCACTGTGTTTCAGTTAGTCTCAAACATCTTGTATTTATTTCCTTATTTCAGAAAGTCTTAGAGTTAATTTTTCAAATCACAATGTGAAAACCACGCCTAGTATTGGCCGTATCCAGTTTGCGGCCCAAAAGTGAAAAGACATCCACTTTGCGGCCCGTAGAAATATGAGGGATATCCAGTTTGCGGCCCGCAAAAAAATGAGGGATATCCAATTTGCGGCCCACTGAATATTGCTCTAAATTGTATTCGCCGGCATTTTTGGGTACTTTATGTACCGTCGGCCTTCCGGGAGGGGGGGAATGTACGCTGTACGTCCTATTTTTATTTTTATTTGGTGCTCTAAAATTTATCTTCTCGGCTATTGTATTTTTTCTGCGTGCAGGTAGCTTATCTAACTGATTGCCATTTTTATATCTTGGAAAATTTTTTGTAACCTGCTCCTACATCAGTAAAATTGACTCTATTCTAAATGTTCGTTGTCCTAGTTATTTTTCTTATTTTCTATGGGCCGCAAAGTGGATATGCCTCTAATTTTCTATGGGCCGCAAAGTGGATATCCCTCATTTTTTTGCGGGCCGCAAACTGGATATCTCAGTTTAGAAATATTTTTCACGAGCCGCAAACTGCCTACTCCCTTAGTATTAATTCCAATGAAAAAGGTTGCTTACATTTATTTAGTATTAATGCCGAAGTTGTACAGAGACTTATTTCTGGACCTGAAAACCAGACAGATTCATGTACACCGTTTTTAGATATTTGCAGTTGAAATTTTCTATTGGGACTATCCATGGAAAGCGTTTCCATCTCGTAGTAGAGAATGCGTGTTACGAATCGATAGTGAGAAAGCAATGTGTGTTATTTTGAAAATGAGACTACGGATTTGTATATTGTTTTTTAATTTTTCTCCAAATTCCATTTTAATTGAATGCACACATTTTTAATTTTTTAACCATTTTTCAGTAATTATTCTATGCTTATTTCTTATTTGATTACAATCGGTTAAGTATTATTTATAATTTTTCAATTGTTTTAATTGGAAGTTGAATTTCGCATAAGATGCATCTTGGATCAGTTATTTGACTTTAAAAATGATATTAGACGTGAAAAACATGATTTGTATTATGCATTAAGACATCTTCAAACGAATTATAATCTCAAAATATCGAATGAATTTTCATATTGTAAAGTGAAAATTTTACAAATCTTTCTTATTTTCACGTTGCTTTCTCGCACTGGCGGAAATAGACCCGGGATTTGGGGGGGGTCTGTAGCCCCGATGAAGATTAGTCGTTTGTACGTATGTTTGTTTGTAAAAAATTTTCACACGGTCCTACCTCCTCCCCCCCTCCGAATAAATCTAAAAAAATCGTAAATAAAATTTTTTGTATTCGTATAAATGAGAAAATTAAACTTTTTTCTTAATCAGTAAGTTTCCCTATGCCTTCAAGCTCCCCAACACAATGAAAATGACTTGCACCGCCAACATGGTAAAGAGGGGGTGTGAAGGGAACCACATGCCAAGTTTCAAGCCTATCGGTCTCAATTTCATTGTGTGGCATTGAAAAAAGGATGAAATTAAGGCTCAGTAAGGCCGCCAAATATGAAAATCCCTTAAAATGTTAGTGGAACCGGGCAGTTTAGATGCGTCCCTTATGTTCGCAGGCATAATTAACTTCACTTTTCTACTGCCCCTCCTATCATAAATTATATTTCAAACAAAAAAAAATTGTTTTTCCAACAACTGCAATTGTGTGTGTGTACGCATCCAATGTCAATCTGAGCAGTATTTTTTTGACGTCTCCTCACCCCCTCCCTTGAAACATTTACACACACTTCCACACGCTCATTACGTTGGGCCATGTTGCTGTTGTATCACTGCTGACGGTGGTTATCCATCCACCTCCCCCTTTCCCTGTTATATGTGAATAAAGATCCCCGCGCGCAATTCCCTTTTGGCGGCCTTTCCATAAAATAAAATTACGTTTTTCCATTGCTGTGCAGCCCAAATGTAACCGATTGACTTGAAACTTGGCATGTGCTTCTCTTCGCACCCCCTCTTCGCCATGTTGGCGGTGCAAGTCACTTTCATTGTGCTGGGGGGGCTTGAAGGTATAGGGAAACTTACTTTTTGACCGCCCCTCGTAAAATAAGTGGTCCTTCAAAAATTTTTTGGGGGCTTAGCCCCCCCCAAGCCCCCTATTTCCGCCAGTGTTTCACGGTCTTCATCAGCAGTTGATTCGATGCTTGCGCAGTCTGAGCTTGGATAGTCCCCATACCTGTACCTCTTTCCCATTGTATTTGGTGCTTGCATAGTGGTTTTCATTTTCGAAACAAATGGCGGTCGTTTAGCAATATTGAGTTCATGGGATGAGAATACGAGGTATACTACATCGAAAATAGTCAATATCTCACTACAGTCTGTTCCAGACAAGGTTTCCATGACGTCATATAAGGATTTGAAAAAGGCGATTGGTTGAAACACGGCCTCGGTTGAAATCAAAAACGCTTCCTGCTCATTCGTTAAAGCTTTGTGACGTCATGGAATTCTTAACTGGAACAGCTTATATCTCTTAATTTGTATTTTTCTGATTCTGTGGTCTACATTTTGAATTCCCACTAGTGTCTAGAAACATTAAATTTGAACTCCTCGGTGAAATGACTACACATCTGGCGGATTTTCCCTAGATTTCGTAAAAATGTTGAATATCAATATTCTACGCAGTAGGTACGCGGGTGAATTTTGTTTTTAACTTTTTACAATGATCCGAAAATTTAATTCTTGAAAAATGCCAACGTCTGCATTATGCAGTTCTAACTGTATGCCATCGGTTCTTCTATACGATGTACGTTGTACAGGCCACGTAACAAGACATATATAGGTAATCTGTAAAATGTATTATGCAAAAAAATTTCCACTCTGTGTGCATTTGATTAAATCACAAATTATTGCTGTAAGCTCCGATGGCATGTGTTGGTAGTTTACGATTTAATTAAATCAGTCAACGCTTTATATTTGCCTCCTACGTTGCACTTTCTATAATATTACAATGTGCAGCTATCTAAAATCATTCTGACTTTTACATGTTTCTCAAGTTGAGCTTTAATGTTATGAAAGCAGTCAGAATTTTTTCATGTTCTAAAAATTTTTAGATTGATAAATTTTAATTGGTCCGTCAATTGAGAGGTATTTAGGTATGTATTATTATAATATTTTTTTGTCAGCCCACATGATTGTCCTTGAAATACAAGAATTAAGTCCGTTATCTCTGAAATTTGCCCTAAATTCGTTTTCATTCTCACCTTCTCAATTGTACTTTTTATTTTATATATTGATTTATATTGATTAAAGAGCTCAGATTCTGAAGTCTCATTTGCCGAAATATTTAATTTATTGTGAATTTTGGTACAGAATTTCGCTTTGCAACGTTACATATTCGGTTTCTCATTCTTCGTTTCCCATGTAACCCGTATTCGCCATTTAAAAGTAAGGTTGTGGTCAAAACTCATATCTCCAAAATTGACTTGAAAATCATATTTTATGAAAAATAAAATCATATATAAAACGATTTCTAATGATCCAATCGAGCTGAAATTTTTTGCGTTGAATTTCCTCCAAACGATTTTTGGTACTAAAAAGGTAACATATTTTCTGCCTTATCTTTGACTTATTTTGTTTTCATAGAAATATTGAAGTCGAAACTCGCATTTACCATTTTCTCTCTCTGCTGTTAACTACGCTGAATGGTCACAAAATGGGCTTTTCAACTAGAAATCTTATCAAATAGTTCTACTGTCATATACATAGTTGAATCCATTGGAAGCGTTTTAAATAGTGAAGAACTATGATAAAATAGTTCTTTCGCAAATTGTTCTCCAAAATAAGTTCTTAGTCGATGAGACTTTTGATTCGGCGAGCCATTCAATTTTAGTTTTTGTCATGCATATTGTTTTTGCCTTATTGGATTATTATTTTAAAACGTGTACGAAAGTTTTTCGTATTGCGATATAGAGTCAGTTGTGTGCTCCCATTATGTGGTATTTCCCGTTCGATTTTTCATTGCGGAAAATTTCCCGTATGTCGTTATATTCGTCGCTGGAATTTTACCAAAAGTGGTCTGTCACTCTGTGTGCATTCCGTTCGTGATCTCTTCGATATTTTTTCATTTTCAAATTTTCTAAACCGGTTGAAAAGTTGCGCAAGCAACTATTTCCATCGGGGGGAATTTTTTACGTTTCTCTGTCACATTTTCATACCTATCTGATAACTTTCGTGCAAGTTGCAGTATCAGAGCAGCGTTTAAATTTGGAAAATTGTGTGACAGTCTTGTTCGCCATACATGAGACCATAATTATGAAATGAGGTCGTTCTGATACGTATGGAAAATGGAGGGCTGTAGTCCGGAGGACTGGAGAGCAATGCTTCACCCAGCTAAGTCGTTTGCCGCCCCTCCCCCCCACTCCCAGGAAAATTATTTCCGTGGAACACAGCGGGGGAGAGAGGTCCGTTGTGACGTCATAAGCGTTTGATTCGCCTCCCCCTCCCACCATGTATTTCACAATAGCTAACGGCCCTAGTAAAGAAGCGATTTGGAAGAAAAAAAATTATCTACGCATGTTCAAGATACCTACCTGTTTGAATTTTTTGACTTAAAACGATTAAATTGAAACTTCATTTAAAACTTACGTATGACTGGGTTCTCTTAATCAACCGTTTTTCATATCTATCACCCCTGCCAATTGGCCAAGGTTATCAATGTAATATTTCGAGAACATGCAAATTTTTCTCGCGTTCAATATACTTAATTAATGACTTTTTTTTTTTTTTTGAAATTCATAAGTAGTCATTTTACAACTTACGTACACACGAAAGATAATTGAAAATCGATTGAGATGAAAAAATATAAAAAGAGCATCTTCTTGCGCACACGCTGATAAGCAGCTTTCATAATAATAAATTTCTTATCGCGATTTCTATTTTTTTTTTCCTTTCGCCTCTTTTTACAGGTGATTTACCCGAATTTCAACAGTATTACACTTTTTGTTAATCGAAATTCTAGCGTACTACCTACGTAAATAAATTCGTTAACATTTTCTTATCGGAGCGCGATTTATATTTATAAAATTTTGTATAAAGGATAGCAAGGTCGATTCTGTGCGAAAAGTTGGTTCAGTATTATTGAAATGCCCTTGCGTCGGTTATGGAAACCAGTTTATCAGTTTGTATATATCTTGCAATGACAAAGAGTGTGATCGAACTATACAGAATTCGATAGTATAATTCGCATTGGTCGCGAAGATAACCTTTAAAGTTTGAGGAAAAAAAAAAAAAAAAAAAAAAGGTATAAAAATCGTTTTTCCATTTTTCTTTCAAAAATAGTATTCACCTTGAAAATAGAAGGCTCGAGGGAAAAGAGTAGACCGCTGCAACCAGTTTGAGGTAAAATTAACTCGGTGGAGTAGAAAAACAAAATTGTTTTTTTCTACAGTGGAGCAGTTTCGTGTAGATGTATTTGCTTAGGGGAGTATGAAATGGAAACCTGTGTTTTTTTCTTCTTAAATTGCTATCTACGAGTGAAATTGATCCTGAGAACAGAAAAAAAAAACTCAAAGTTTCTACTCCTCGCCGTTTTACATGTATTTTCATAAGTTAACATTTTCATCATATTCGAATAATACTTTTATAAAAACCTCAAAATCCTTGAATAGATGGTCTAGAAACTCGAATAAAACTTTTTGTACTTTCTAAGGTAAGAGTGTATTTGCTTTATAATCAAATTTTACAATCTTTCTTACCCAACTGCACCCTTCATATTTTTTTTTTTCTTTTTTTTCTTAAATTAACCATGTTGAACTTACCGTTCATGTTGGGCAACTATTTGACGAGGAAATGAAAACTTAAATGGTTTCCATTTGTAAAGAAATCTTGTCGTTTAATTCGAGGAATTCGATAAACCAGTACCACTAACAAACGTAAAAAATTTGAAAATGTTTTTTTATTTTGGTACCGAAACTTGTGACGTAAAACAAATTAGTAATAGTTTCAGTCCTTGATTTCCTGGGGTTATGTGATTTATATTGATTTTTGGCAGCAGGGAAAAGTGAGAGATAGCTTATTTTAAAGTTTATATAAGTCTTTAATTGGTGTTTTCTTGCACTACACTAGTGCAACTTACAGTGAGACGAGTACTTAATTATTTCAGTAATATCCTCGAAGTAATAGTTTCATTCTATCTTTAAAAAAAAAAAAGTGACGAATTTTGAATTTCAAGGTTTTATCAAGTTCTGATGAAACTCAAACCAGTTAACTTTAAAAGTGAACTAGTAGAATGATGTATAAAATTTGGAATAAATAGAACAAAATGAAGAATGAGAACTCAGAACTTGGAACTTACGTACTCGCCGAGTGAATTTTACAAGTGCAAAACTATATTTGAGAATTCGAATTGTTTTCGAGTTCCGAATTGGCTAAAATTTCAGTCAATTTTTTTAAACATCTCATACCTGATACTTTTTTCTATTTTTCTATTTTTAAATTAACTTTGAATTGACGCTTATTTTTCCGATATGAACACAAAAAGGAAAATTTCATAATTGTCTTAAAAAATCAGTCTTGTTGTAATCGTTGATGTAGCTATTGTCATGAGCTGGAATTTTTGTTTTTGTTTGTTTGGTTTTTTTTTTTTTTTTTTTTTTTTTTTTTTTTTTCATTTCCTCAGTGAGAAGGTCATTTTTACCTCCCGATATCTGGTTTATCCACCACGAAACCGGTCTATTCAAAAATTTTCATTTTCTGAATGTTCATGAATTGAGAAGAAAATAGTGTAACTAAAAATGAAACCAAGAGCTAAATAATCGAATCGACAGTTTCAACTCGTTGCTAATCCGGTCATACTGCTCACACAGAAAATTACTGATAATTTTTTTATAAAAAAATTAACTGGTACAAAGCTTCGAGTTTAGCTTCGAGTTTTATGTTTGATATAAAATAATTCACAAAATCTAAAAATTACTTTTTATTTCAACATCTAACCAAATATTGTTTTTTTTTTTTTTGTTATTTAGATTGTTGACTTGCTGAAAAGAATATGTCCGCCAAAGCAATTAGTGAAGCTACCGGAAAGGACATAATAAATCGTAATTTGAGTACAGGCACTGCTGCAGCCAAATGTAGATATGCAGTTGTAAATGCTGAAACCAAATGGGTCGATTTGGTTGCCGAAAATCCGTGGCTCAAAACTGAAGTAAGACTTTTTCGTATTCAAAAACACTCCAACCCAATATTATTTTGACAAGGGCCATATTCGCACTTCATCTTTTTTTATAGTGAAATGAAATTTTTGTGTAATAACATAATATTAAGCATTTAATATTTTCCATATACTCGTATTTGGTATTGCCAACTTTCAAAATTTACGAACTATCAGCCTGTAAAGTAAAAAATGTAGTTTCATTGGCGTTGCTTCAGCCAAATATCACTTCGATACAAACCACGTAATCCATTCGCACATTAATAATTCGTATACAGATGGAATGTAGTAATACACATAAAAGCCCCGAAAAAAGCTCGTTTCTGTCATTTAAAAAAGAAAAGTTCTTAACGTCTAAATATTTCAAATGCGTTTTTCCCAAACCACTCTATTGCAGATACGCCCTTTTTATATAAAAGCACTGTTTTTCTCCAATTTGAATATTTTTGTGTATAAGTTTTGCTTTTTTTTTTTTTTCAAATTAATTTTCATTCTTTTCTCTCTGTGGGTTTTAAATCGTTCTTGCTGCGAGCTTAATATTGATTTCCATCATGGTTTTTTTTTTTTTTTTTTCAGCTTCTTGTCGCCAAGCCTGATCAGTTGATCAAACGACGAGGAAAATTAGGACTCATTAAAGTTAAAACCGATCTAAACGGTGCTACAAGTTGGATTCAAGAACGACTTGGAAAAGATCAGCAGGTACTGTGATGCGACAACTTAATTCGAGAGTTATTTTAATGTAACTTCATTTATTGATTTTTCCTTTTTTTAATATTTTTTTTATTTTTGCAGATCGGAAAAGCCGTTGGAAAGCTCAAAAATTTCATTATTGAACCTTTTGTTCCTCACAAACAGGTGAATTTTTCGACTTATTATTGAATTATTTATGTATATTGTAACTGTAAAGTGAGCAGGATACTCGAAATTTTGAACGAAAACATTTTTTCAAGTTCTCTGAGTCCTTACTGAGCTCTAATCCATAGTAATGCTATTTTTATGGTTTCACATTCTGATTATCTATTGTGCTTTTTTATTTCGCAGGATGAAGAATCCTACGTGTGTATATACTCGAGCAGACACGCTGACACGATTCTGTTTTACCACGAAGGTGGTGTCGACATCGGCGACGTGGATGCCAAAGCATTAAAATTGGACGTTCCTGTCGGCGAATCAGTTAACGAAGACATTATTAAGGAAAAATTATTAACGCATGTACCCGCCTCCAAGAAAAGGTACGTGTATAGCCGGTAGCCAGCTGTGAAACGGTTCTTGTGCCGTTTGTCCTTAATTTCTCGTATAGCTTTATAGCTTTCGGTTTCGTTGTCACCCCATTCGTGAAATTTTCTCAGCCCCTGCAATCGGTTGCCACGCAGCCGTCGTCGTTGAACATCAAAAATCACGATTCCGTTTCCGTTCGTTCGCTCGTTCATTAATGAGCTGCCCTTCGTGTAGTTTCATGATGATTTTAATTAACGTTTGAGAAGCGTAATTCAACTTGAAATACGTACATGCCTGTCTTAATTTGAAATGCATATTCACTCGTGCTTTTCATATACTTTGTCACGGTAGAATTTATCATCGTAGATCTCTGCCGGACAGGTTCTCTTGGGCGAGCAATTAAGTAATAAAGTATTTTGGCTTTTATTGCAAAATCACGAAGTGTACACTCGTATTTGCAAAACTCGATGTCCGCAGACGTATGACACTTTATACGAATCGAAACAGCAGACTTGAATTATTTCACGAATAGTGGGACATATACATAGATTGCTGCTACGGAAGGAGAAAAATTTATGATTTTCAATTGAAGACGGTCGTAGTATGCAAAAAAAAAAAAGAAGAAAAGAACCTTGAACTGGCTCGTCACTTTCAATTCGAAACAAAAAGTGCAATAATGTAACACCCCTATTCGCGAGTCGTCATTCTTTAAAGTATAGCCATAAAACTTGTTCAAATGCAAAGCAAAGAATTATTTTTCAAAAGTAAAAATCTTGAAAGTAAATAAACCTTAAATTTTATTTCACCGTCATAAAAAGAATGTATTGTATTTAGTGAAAATTTAATCAACACGTGCCAATCAAATTCTGAAGTACCTATTCTACATTTAAGTGGATGCTATTCCGTAGTTTCATACAGGTTTTTCTCACTGTCACATTGTATGAAACGCAAAGCTGAATAATCGTTTTCACCTTATCGCCCATTATTTAAAAATTATGAATTCTAAATCATCGTAAATTTAAAGAATGTATATGAAATCTAAAATGAATGGGTACTTTGATCTGACTAAAGATATGGAGATTGCACTTGAATCGCGGGGCACTTGAAGCGATTCTCAACTGCTTAAACTTCACTACTCTCTGTCACGCCTTAGTTGAGTTTTTTTTTTTTTGAAAGTCAACAAAGAAACTATGAATCTTAATTCCTATGCGAAAAAGACGAATAAGTTGAATTTTTGTTTATTCCACAAAATTGTTTGTCATGAAAATATGTACTACCTCCAACGTGCTATCAATCTGTCAAAGCTACAAGCATATAGGTGGATAATCGTTTTGTTCTTGGTTCTCTCCTAGGAACCTTCTTTTGTGGTTAATAGCGTTGAAAATGCTGCATATCTTTTTAAAAGGTTCTGCCGCACGTCCGATGTTAGATATTGTGCGATATTTTCTCAGGAAAAATTGAATATAGCGACTGAAAAATTTTTCTAAAGATGAGGCTGAACTGCGTCAACTCTATAGCGTAATCACTAATCATTTTTTTTCACGCGTTTCATTTTGCAGTATGGTGGCGAACTTCGTAAACTCATTGTACAAGATGTATGTAGATCTGTATTTCACGTACCTAGAAATTAATCCGCTGGTTGTCACCGACAACACCATCTACATTTTGGATCTGGCTGCGAAAATCGACGCCACCGCCGATTTCGTGTGTCGCAAAATGTGGGGCGATGTCTTCTACCCGCCGCCATTCGGACGGGATGCCTACCCCGAGGAGGCGTATATCGCAGATCTGGACTCGAAAAGCGGCGCATCGTTGAAGGTATACGCACTACGCACCTCCTTTCCGCATTTTAGCTCCTCGAGTTCCATCGGAATGCAGTATTTACGAGGTGATTCGATTGTTTTAGCTCACGATTCTAAATAAAAAGGGTCGAATTTGGACGATGGTGGCCGGCGGTGGTGCATCCGTCATCTACAGTGACACGATCTGCGATCTGGGCGGCGCCAGCGAGTTGGCCAACTACGGCGAGTACAGTGGAGCTCCATCCGAGCAGCAGACCTACGAATACGCCAAAACTATTTTATCGTTGATGACGCAGGAGAAACATCCTGAAGGCAAAGTGAGTACACGTTGGTGTTGGCTGCACAATTACTGACCTGATAGATCCGCAGCTATGCCTGTGTTGAAGTTAGGAATTCTTCACCGAGTGTCGCCAGATTTGAATAGGTTGTCTTTGATCTTACTGTAGAGCCAGAAGAATTCATGTTAAAATTATAAGTTTCACGATATTTGCTGTTGAAGTTCTCTAATTACGCTGATTTCATCGATTTTTTGGTACTTGTGATTCTAATTCTAAGAAAAGTGAATTCAAGCGATTAAAGTATAATTCTTTAGACGATATAAAATCTCTCCAATATGTATACCATGTTCGAATAATCCTGATGAGTCTTGATTTTTTGGAAATGAGTTATGATAAAATCCTGATTTTTCAGCAAAAAATATGAAAAAGAATAAGTTTTAAAAGATGACAAAAATTATCGATTTCTCCTCGAATAAAAATATTTTTCACCCTTTAAAAAAATTGAAAACACCAACTTTCAACATTTTTTGGTCGTTAATCCCATCGCAAAGCCCTTTCTCCACTCCAACGAGCAAGTGTGGGAATAAATCCTAATAAAATGCTGATTTATATTCCGCTAAGGTCGTGGGTATGGCTAAAATAATTTTTTCGCAAATACTTTGACGTGTAACGAGTTTGTCCGTTCCGTAGGTGCTCATTATTGGCGGCGGTATTGCCAATTTCACAAATGTGGCCGCCACTTTCAAAGGCATTGTTACCGCTTTAACCGAATTCCAATCTAAAATACTCGATAATAATATTTCCATTTACGTGAGACGAGCCGGGCCGAACTATCAAGAAGGATTAAGGTAAATATTGTGTCGAAATGGCACTCGAAACGCTCCGTCCTCGTCGTCGAATGCGTACATGCTATAAGAAATGAAATTATTTTTGTCGTTAGGATTATTCGCGAAGTGGGACAGTCTTTGAGAATCCGGATCTTCGTCTTCGGACCCGAAACGCACATGACGGCTATTGTCGGTATGGCTCTAGGGAAACGACCCATTCCCAAGGAGACCGAACAGGAATTCGCTACCGCCAATTTTTTACTTCCGGGAGGCCAGGTAACTACGTCGTATTTTTCGGCCGACGAATTCATTTCTATTCGGTTAACGGTCTCTTTATGTCTGAGATGCTGACTTTTTTAGAAATCGTATTTTATTTTTTTCCACTTTTGTTTGCCACTAATAGCAGAATTCAACGTCGAAAACGGCAAAAGCCGATTTTAACGGCGTTGGAAAATCCGGAAGTGCCTCGCCAGAAGTGAAATCTCCGATTAAAGGAGACAGCTCGCCATTAGATAGCTTCCCACTGTTCAGTAAATCCACCAGAGCCATCGTCTGGGGCATGCAGACCCGAGCAGTGCAGGTAAATTATTTTCATATACTCGAACCGATTTATTTTATGAATAAGCAAAATATTGAGTTTGACGTCTGCTATTTTGATTCGTTCTCGTTCATTTGATAGGTCAGTTGATGAAATTCACAAAGCCAAATTGTCGAAAATTACTTTCACACATTTTTTGTATTTTGTATAATATGAGAGATACGAGTATAAATGTTAACGAGTTGTGAATTTTTTCAGAGTATGCTGGACTTTGATTTCGTATGTCGCAGAAGCCAACCATCGGTTGCCTGTATCGTCTATCCGTTCACCGGAGACCACAAATTGAAATTCTACTGGGGTCACAAAGAAGTTCTTATCCCAGGTGAGATCGAATCGATGCTGCGTGTACCCTAAATTTTCTTCGATTTTCTCGCAGCAACGAACTAATTACAATTTGATTTTCCGTATTCAGCGTACACGAAAATGGCCGACGCCATGAGCAAACATAAAGATGCCGACGTGATGGTGAATTTCGCTTCGCTACGATCCGCTTACGATAGTACCATCGAGACCATGAATTTCCCTCAGGTAACGACGTTGCAGTTTTTTTTTCTCGATAAAATTGTCGTCCTTTTTTTTAAAAACGCAGAAGTGATACGTTTTTTTGTTTTGTTTTTTATACTTTCGTAGATCCGCACAATCGCCATTATTGCCGAAGGTATTCCCGAAAACATGACCAGAAAGTTGATCCTGATGGCCAATAAGAAAAACGTAACGATCATCGGACCGGCCACTGTTGGTGGCTTGAAGCCGGGTTCTTTCAAAATCGGTAACACCGGCGGAATGATGGACAATATTCTGCATTCGAAGTTGTACAGACCTGGAAAGTGAGTTCAAATTTTTTTTTTTTTCAATTCATAATATCCTAATTATAAAATTCATCATTAATCCGATAAAATTATAAAACTTGTAAAGAAAAGCGCAAAACACCTCATTTTAAGCTGCTATAGCGGGAATTAATGTACTGAAAGTTGTGTCTTATTTTTGAAAGATATCGTCGGCGGTCCGATAAATACCTTCTATGCGCTGAAAATTTTGAAAATCATGTCATTGGGTTCGTTGGATTTCTCTATTCAAGACAAATCCAATGAGCCCAAACCTATAATTTTTTTAAAAAAACGTCATCGCAAAGGAGGTATTTATCGGACCACCGACAATATGTAGATGAAAATGATGATTTTCAGTTTTGTCACTGTGAATCTCATTGACAGCATATTTTGAAAAATCGTCTAGCTATAAAAATTTTCCGTTAAATTTTCCATGAATTTAATTTTTAGTCTGCCACTCTACGTAACTCATTGTACGAATACCTTTCATGTACCACAATTAATTTTTTATTTGCTGCCACTGAAACCAAAATGAAATTACTACAGAATACAACAGTGAATTGCGAAATCGAAATTAATAGCTGTTATTTATGATTTATCTTGGAAAAGAAAAAAGTGGACTTCCTAATTTCTGGTGTTTATGAATGAATTTTGTTTTTCTTACTGAGAAAAATTATTTTATTCATTCAAGTATTTATTTTTGTCAAGTCCCACAGCTCTGTGAGACTGGTATTCCAAACTAAGCCGACGATTCTGAATTGACTTTATTTTTTATTTTTCGAGTATTCTCAACTATGCCCAATTAATTTGTTGAAAAGTGAACTCTATATGTATTCCATTGGCTGATGTTCTCTAACGAGATAACAGATACGAGGGTTTTATAGTTTTTAAAAAATGTGAGAAATGTTTGCCCTTTTCGAAGGCTCTCGGTAACTGTTGTAATAAAATCGGATATTTTTCGCTTTTGTGCTCCAGTGTGGCTTATGTTTCGCGTTCCGGAGGTATGTCCAACGAGTTGAACAACATTATTTCCAAAGCCACCAACGGTGTCTTCGAAGGTGTGGCCATCGGTGGTGACCGCTATCCGGGAACCAATTTCATGGATCACATTATGCGATACCAGAAAGATCCGGAAGTAAGTAAATTATTCCTCGCTCCGCTACCAATGGACGACGATTCTGTATCAGCGCACATTCATTTATTTAATGGTTTATTTTTACTGTTCCTCTTGTCACGCAGATCAAGATGCTCGTATTGCTGGGTGAAGTCGGTGGTATCGAAGAATACGACGTATGTGCTGCCCTGCAAGATGGCCGCATTACGAAGCCGTTGGTTGCCTGGTGTATCGGAACCTGTGCCAGTAAGTTGTCGATTTATTAAAATAAAACTATCCTGCAGCCCACCAAATTAAAGCGAACATTGTTCCACCTATTCGTACTCGTAGTAATCGAAAAATTATGTTAATCTCGCTACACTCGGTGATTAATAATGCGAAAATATTTCGCAATCGAATTAACTGACGTCATGCATTCTGTAGGTTTTTTTTTTTTTTTGTTCAAGACAGTTTTCGATTCCGTTATTCAAATTCTGAGAAAATTGCATAATAGACAGTTGAACTCGGTGACGTGACGATTCGTAAATTTCTTCTCAAAAGTTTTGAAAAAATTGCACATAGCATGTGGATTAAGTTAGTTAGTGAGGGCGAGGGGTACAATACTGGCTTAAGTGAGATTCAAGCTTGAACCAGGTTCAACCTCAACTTTTTCGACGTAATTTCGTCTCTTGAACCTGGTTTATGTTTGAACTCCACTTCAGTGAGTATTTTATCCCGCGCCCTCAGTCTTTATTTTGTATGCTTCATGTGTTCTATACGCTATTCGATAGTAAGTGTTTAGGATTTTGCTGAGTAATTATGAAAAATTGAAAAATGAAAAAACGTGTAGAGCTTTTTGTAATTGTGATTTTGAGGGCTAAGAAAAATTGAAAATTGTTCTTATCGACTCGAACTGATTTTTCCGTTGAGTTATGGATTCAAATCCACTTTTGTAAGTTTTGCAGGAAAATAAAATATAAAAACGCGTTCGTGTTATATGGCCTTCGTATGACTAACCTCAACTTTGAAGTCTTATTTTCTCACCCCTTTTTGCGTGTCACTGTTCATCCTACGAGTATAAAGTGCTTTATTTTTTTTCATTGTTCGAATGAAATAAACGTAAGAAAAATGACTGTTTTTACACATTTTATTGATTTTTCTCGAATGAATGAAAAATTGATCTTCCGAGACCGATTTTCATCCACTTTGTTAGTTTCAAAAATACGTTGATCGTTGATTTCTGTATAAAAATCGAATGACTAAAATGACTTTTTTCTCCGCCTCCCAGGTATGTTCACTTCCGAGGTTCAGTTCGGTCACGCTGGATCGTGCGCAAATTCGGATCGCGAAACCGCCATGTCAAAGAATGCAGCCCTGAGAGCAGCCGGAGCCAATGTTCCTAACACGTTCGACGCTCTCGGAGACGTCATTCACGATGTGTACAACAAGCTGGTCGAAGACGGTACCATCGTACCCCAGCCAGAAGTACCTCCTCCCACAGTGCCGATGGATTACTCGTGGGCCAGGGTATGTACGCGCATTGCTTCGGTAGAAATATTCAAAAGGCGAATGTAGAAATGTGAGCAGACAGTTATCTGCTATGGTTGATATGGTGGTTTTAGTCTTTTCGTTCTTAAAGAGTAATCCCAAATTTTCAACTAGAATCACTAGCAAGCCTGTTAATTTGTATTATTCGCGTGAAAATAGTGATGCGACTGATGAGTGATAGATAACGGTTGTTCTTATTTATTGCTGAATATACGAAGTATTAAAACTAAACGAATCAATTTTGAATAACTACCTTTCTTCTCGCTTCGTATTATCAAGCTGCACAAGATCTGGGATACTGCTTAGATGAACTTTTACGCAATATATAAGGAAATCTGGCTGACCTGCTGTTTTAGTCAGCTTCCTCGTACCACATCCCTCAGCTGTTTGTCGTAAATGATGCGAGCTTCTTTTTTTTTTTTTGTCGGTTGCAGGAATTAGGACTGATTCGTAAACCAGCTTCGTTCATGACCAGTATTTGCGACGAGCGAGGTCAAGAATTATTGTACGCCGGAATGCCAATTAGTGATGTGAGTCTGCGATCCTTGTAGTTCTTCTTCTGATATTCAAGATACCTTGTGTATATTTTTATTTATTTTTTGTCGATTGATTGAATAAGAATTCACTCTTAATACGATGATTTTAGGTTTTGAAAACGAATATGGGCATCGGCGGTGTGATATCGTTGCTGTGGTTCCAGCGAGCTCTGCCTCCGTACGTGTGTAAATTCTTCGAAATGAGTTTAATGGTGACTGCTGACCACGGTCCGGCTGTCTCCGGTGCTCACAATACCATTGTGTGCGCACGTGCTGGTAAAGATCTGGTATCTTCGTTGGTGTCCGGTTTACTGACCATTGTAAGTTGGCCTTGGATTCAAGATTCTGTTATTGGAAATTATGAGAATTTTTATGATTCGAAGACACGTTAAAAGCATTTTTCCATATTATTAGCAATTTATTTCAACTGTTCGACAATTTCCTCTGGAATACGAGTTAACTCGTGTTCGTCGCTCAGACTTGGGAGGATAAGTTTTAGAAACAATGTTTTGGTCATTATGAGAATCAGGTGGACCGGACTGTTGAATTCGGAAAAATAAGCAGATGCCAACTAAATAGGGATAGCTTACTCCAGATTTGTAGGAATTCGAAAATTCAAATCTGAAGAAAATTTGCAATTGCCTGCTTCCTTAATACTACCGAAACGGGGCTAGATGGCAATGCATTCCCCTTCAGGGAAAATTTTCCCTTAAAAAAAAAAGAGGACGACGGGTTCATTTTGCTCTCCTACGCATTTGATTTGCCCCCCTCCTCCTCTTCCTCTTCCTTAAGAATTTTTCTCTAGTTATAGCCCTGATAGAAAATTATAATTTTTGGTACCTATGATTTTTTCTTCTTTCTAAAATAAATAATCTTTTAACTTTTTCTTCTTCAATTTCAGGGTGACCGATTTGGTGGTGCACTGAATGGAGCTGCAAAACAATTTAGCGAAGCCTACGACACTGGTCTCCATCCGATGGAATTTGTCAATGAGATGCGTAAAAAAGGACAATTAATTATGGGTATTGGACATCGTGTTAAATCGGTAAGTCTTCTCGATTAATTTCCCTTAATCGCGTGTTTTACCTCGAAATACGTCTATATATGAACCCAAAAGATTAGAAAATTCTCACCAGTTCTTATGGCATTGAAGAATATGAGTACTATTAGAAAGCAAGGTAGATGGACAAAACTTGGTCAGAAAAGCGGAGACTTGAACGTATCAAACAAATTATTAAGGCGATAAAATGATGCGTATATCTGAAGATGAACGTACTTGCTTATAAACACTGAGAAATGGACAGCTGCATCAAATTGGTCGTCAGACTGATGACAAGAAGAACAAATTTTTTTTTCAACACCAAATCTCTCGTTTGCAACCTTTCTGTCCGAAAATATCGCGTACACTCTCCGTAATGTCGACTTTTAAACGTTAATTTTGCAGATCAATAACCCAGACATGAGAGTGAAAATAATCAAAGACTTCGTTTTGGATAACTTTCCTGCCACTCCGCTGCTGCACTACGCTCTAGAAGTGGAGAAAATCACAACCTCGAAGAAACCAAATTTAATTTTAAACGTTGACGGTGTTATCGCGGTCGCTTTTTGCGATTTACTCCGACATAGCGGAGCATTTACTCGGTATAGCTTCGATTTTGATGGATTGGATTTTTTATTTATTTTTTTTTGCATACTAAATGTCACTAGTTGGTATCATTTACTAATATTCTTTTTTTTTTTGCTCTATACAGAGAAGAAGCATCAGAATATATTGATATGGGCTCGATTAACAGTTTATTCGTTCTCGGACGAAGTATTGGTTTTATTGGTGAGTAAAATTTCAGTGAAAATAAACGAACATCAGGCAGTTTGTTGTTTCGAGACATTTAAACTGCGCAGACTAATATCAAAAAGAGATTCGCTTTTTTGTACCTACCCTTCTACGTCATAAATTTAACTGGAAATTCGATAAAAAGATAAAATAGTTTTATCAAATTCTGGCTTTAAAATATAGCTGCCCTGCCCGCGAGTCTGAAACCAGGTAACTGAAAATTGCCAAGTTTTACCGATACTAAATCGTAAAATTTATATTATGATACCCACTGTGCTATCAATCGAAAACCTGCTTTTCTAGCGGGGCTTGGTTCGTTCGAATTTCTAAATTTCAAAATCAAATTAAATGCTCGGACAATTGAAATGTTGAAGAAGAAAAAAAGAAATGAAACAAAAATCTTGGCAAGCCTGTAATATTAATGATTTTTTTTGTCTTCTCCACATTTCAGGACATTACATGGATCAGAAACGTTTGAAACAAGGCCTGTACCGTCACCCGTGGGACGATATTTCATACGTATTACCAGAACAATATAATTAATTGTGTCGGGGAAAGAAAACCCCCTCATCTCGAAAGATTTATGTGTATGGACTATCGTAAATACGTGTTTCTGATTATTTTGATCTAGGATCTATATATATATATATTTTTTTTTTTTCCTTAGAGAACAAGAAAACTGCAGTCAGCCTTTTAGTTTGTTTTTTCGTCTCTGTTATTCGATGTGTTTTGTTCGTAGAGTGTCGAATTTATTCGTGCAATATTGATTTTGTCGTAAAATATGTAAAAAGAAAGAAAAAAAAGAGAGATGATGATAATAGTATTGTTGATTAACTATATTTTTGATCTAAGTTTGCATAAATTTAACCGAATAATTAATACATTCCTCGTACGTGAATGCGTTTGTAGACAAAAATATGTATGTATTTTTTGATTTTTTTTTTTTTTCTAATTATTGTTTTACGACGCTTTTATTGAAGAAGATTGTATAAGGTAAAAAAAAAAAAAAAGAAACGAACATATCAATTTTATAAATATTATAATGTACTCGTCTGTTTTTTTTTTTTTTTGTGAAAGGAAAGAGATAATTTTAATTCCGAAATTGCATTTTTTTTCTTTCTTGTTTTTATTGAGTTGCGTGTCAAAATGTAAATATATTTATGTGACAGTTGTAGTATCTAATTTTGTATATTTTGTATTTCACGCCTTATAATATTTTATTTTACGATAGCAATATTTTAATAAATCTACTTAGTAATTTTCGTTTGATTTATGAGGTCGGTTTCAACTGTGGTTAAAGTATGTGAGAAATTTAACATTTCTAAAAACTAATACGGGTATCTTTTATTTGGCTTTTGAACGATGCTGAAAGAAATGAAAGAATGGTCTAGTTGAGAAATCAAACTACCTCTTTATTACAATACTTCCTACCAATAAAATTGGAAGAATTGAAGTAAGTTGCTAGCTAATAAAATTAATGGTATTTTTTCCTAAATTCTAACCTGTATAACTATTCCACTGACGAAACAGAAAGTGTTAATCGAATTTTAAAATTTCGATTGTAATTTGAAACCCTTCACCTCTTCACCTTGAGTTGTCTTTTTCATTGTTTTTCAATTCGAAATTTATACTTGGCTATTTAGTCGACATTTATCATAAATTCTACAATGCTGTTTCGAAAATTATTGATAAAAAATATCAGCATGACTACCATCTTCCAAATTATTGTTTTTTAATTCAAAAAAAAAATAACATAATGATAAACGACGGACATTATGGCGTTGAACTCGGAATTTTGTACATACTTTTTCAAATGATCGATACTGGTCTAAACGACATCCCATACGTAACTTTAATTACTATAATTGGTCAGGTAAGTGTATTTGAGAACTACACCTATTCATTAATAAATTTTACAATTTCAATATTTCACACTTGTAAGACTGAAATCTGTGAACTATTTGAAACCGAGGACTGAAAATTGTATCCTTTTATGATGGTGCGTCCATATTATCAGGTCATTTCACATTTGGGTTTATTTCAGAGCATAAATTAATGGTGGTGACTAATTTAAATTGTAAGGCTCGTATTCTTATTATTTATTTATCCTTTAGAATGGAAATATTGGATTAGAATTAGGATATCGCATTTAACTTTTATAAGAGTGAAAAGGGGAAAAAATTGTTCATTAGAAGTGTTTGAATTGAAATAGAAGGATTTTGTGTTTTTTTTTTTTCTTAGATAAATGCAGCTCCTATTAGTCAGGTTTGAATAAAGTGTAGCAAACTTTTTTTAAGATAAAAATCTTTTAAAATGAAAAAGTTTTAAAAATGTTGGATAATGGAATGAAAAAAAAAGAGTATATTCCAAATAGATTTTCACTCCTATTTTACCAAATGAATAGCTCTTTTGGGTCAATTTTAATACCAAAATTTGTATCTAAGAAATTTTTATTCCACTCTTCGAGCTCATTAATGCGAAAAATAATTTTGCAGGTTTTATTGTACATGAGAGTAATCAGAGTACCATGGACAAATTACGAAGTCTGCATCAACGTGAATGCAGTCGTTGACAAAAAAGACTACAGACGATTACTGCTTGCAGTATTCGAGCATGCAAATGACATGCATCTCTATTATAACATGATGTCGTATTTAATAAAAGGCAAATATTTAGAGAAAAAGTACGGCAGTAAGAATTTTTTTTTTTTATTACTCTTCATGGCTTTGAGCTCGACGTCTCTGGATGTTGCTTTATGCTACATTCTTTCTGATTGGCTGCAAAGTCCATACCTGAAAAACGCTTGTGGAATTGGGTTCTCAGGTAACTGACTGAGAAGAATTGCTAAAAATATCCAGTTTCTTATACGCATCTACAGATATCTCAATTTTCAGGAGTATTGTATGGGTTCAAAGTAATAATTTACATGGAAACAGCTCATTTACCATGGGGCATTAATGGACTGCCTATTTCTTCAAAATACATAGCGTGGATAGAGTTATTCGTATTTCACATATTAACGCCAGATGCATCATTTATTGGCCACTTGGCAGGCATATTGGCTGGATTTCTGTATACCAGCACACCTGCTGGATTCATTTTTGATGTGATAGTTTCAAAAATTACAGGTAGGAATATAAAAATGTCCAAATTTCAACCTATTAGTACTATTTTGTTGTTATTATTATGCAAAATATTAAATATTTCAGGTGAACAAATTATACACACGTATCAAGGTATGACATCATCATAAAGCCGTCGTTAATTTTTTTGATTTTTAAATTACGAGTAAAATTTTAATTTTTTGTTAATGTTGTAAATTATCGTAATTGTATCAAATTAAATGTTACCTATTCTCAGATGTGATACTTTTATTATAGGTGCCTAATTAAGAAACTCATTTAGACATCTGTTCTAAAAAATTAACAACTTTTGCAAAACAAAAATGGCAGTTTATGACCAATGAGTGGGTTTACTTGAAAAAAAGAGTTTCAAAAATTAATTTTCTTGAGTTTTTATAAACCTTCAAACTCTCAACTTCAAAAATATCACAGTCTGAAAAAATTGGGCCAATTCAAGTCAGCAATTTGAAAACTGATCGTTGAAAAGTAAAATTATTTTTTTATACGTGGAAAATTGAAAATGCATTATTTAAGCATTGCATTTAGTAGTGAAAAAATCAAAACCTTTTTGAGTAGTTTTGGAAAAGATTATTTCAGTTGAATTTTTAACTCAACTGAATGTAAACAATAGCACATGATGCTTTATTTTGCTATTCTCGTAGTTAACAATCATCATTGAGGATCTCCTACTCACGAAGGAACCACCAGAAGTGCTCGACGCCAATTTCAATGAAACCCCCCCCCCCCTCATAAATTGTGTCCTCACGCAGGTACCTCAACGCCATATTTCTTTTATCTGATACGAATCTGTTAAAATTTCTCACACACGAGTAAAAGTTGAAAATTCGCATGTAATGACAATGAAAAAAATTTTTTTCAACTTTTGGGTATTTTTTCAATGGAGTGAGTAGAAGACTATCCCACAAATGCACCTGAAAAAAATCAACTTGATCATAAATTATTAGAAGTTACTCTAAAAGAATTCCTGATTTTCAGAAAATCCTTAATTCTATGCCAAGTTTAAAAAAATGAAATTTCTTCTACAGCATGTTTGGAAAATATTCATTCCTTTTTTATATAAAAAAAAAAACTTCTATTGTCGAGTATAAAAAAATAAAAAGTGAAAAAAATTTTAAAAGCCTACCCAGTAGACATTAAAAATTATTTTATAGCTAATTCGAATGAGTTAAGTCGTTTATGAAAGATATGCCTCCTTTCTTAAATGGCATTCAGCCTGATATGATCAATTTGTAGAGCAGTATCTTCGTCTTTCCACGTGGCACCCCACTGAGAACGTTTTTGCCAGAAATTGATCATTGCCTGGAAAATTAAGATAATTTTTGATATTTTAATTAAAATATAATCTGCTTCACTTTTACCCGCGCTATTTAATGAAGTATTTGAAATTCGCGAATTTCAATATCAGCCAAAAGCAAGAATTAAAAATAAATTCTTGAAAATATACTTTTTGTTTGGGATTTATTAATTCATTTCTTCGTGGCAACCTTAACACCTAACTTTCGATTGCAACTTCACAATACAAAACTTTTTCAACTATTATATTCAAGACGGGTGTGTCTCTAATTTTTTCTACACAAATCATCAAATTAGCAGATAAAGTATCTTTAAGAATGAAATAGTATTTAGAAAATCCGACACTAAGCAACTTACTTTAGGATTAGTATTTGACCACGGTTTTTTCACACCATTGGAGACACAGTTGTCTTGGAAATCGTTGATACCACCAACAGAAACTCCAAGAGTTAGATAAAACTGCAGCAAAACATTGAAAATTAGTACTTAAATACAAACGAGAAAAACACTATTTTGCTTGCTGGAGCTTACTTCCTTATCAAAAGGAGCTAGTCTGGTTCCATCTTTCCATAAATATTCCACATTTGGAGCAATTTGGGCCACCGTTCTTACAGTATCGGTTGGATTTTTGAAAACACTCGATAATAATTCACCATCAACGAAGAATGAGATATTGTCTGCAAGATTGACCACAAACACAAGAAATATTAACTGATACTTTAATAAAATTTCGCAATAGCCACTTGTAGATCAACGTTTGAGACTATTAGCTTTTTGGTATCTACCTTTTTTTATATGCATGTGGATACCAAGGAAGGGCTTCAGGCTACTTAGGCTTTTTTTTTTTTTGAAATATTCAAAATCTGTACTTATAGCCTTTTTTCTCTTGCTACAGCCCCATCATTTAGCCCACATATCTCAAAAATGTATGAAACTACAGCATTTTTCTAATGGCTGGGTCTGCTCTCTTCCTTTGATTTTTACTATTTTTTCAACACTAATTGAGGAAAAAAATTTAACATGCTTTTAAAGGACTATATACGCGTCTTCCAATTGTCAGTCTTTTATAAGGTACTGAATTTTTAATGTCTTCTAATAGCTGACTTTGAAAAATTATAGGGCCATTCGTTCGGATGAAAATTTTTCTTATATTTTTTCCTTTTTTTTTTATTCTACGAAAAAATTTTAATAACAAAAAAAAATTAATTTTCACCTTAAGGTCAACTGCTTTAAATTCATTTCCACGGATATTAAACTTACAACTCATAGCTCAATCGAATATTCAATAGTCTATTTAAAAATACTAATACCCTCAGAGCTCAATTTCACACCCATATTATTTTATGACTAAACAAAAACTTGAAACTTTATTAATCTCAAAATACTAGCTTCCTGCTTAGACCCTTCTTTGACATCCGTATTCATTTTCAAAAAAAGCAAAAAAAGCTGATACCTCAAGCAGAAACAGAAGCTTACCAATAGTCCAGACAATACTGAAATCATGGAACTTAGACTGCCAGTCTGCAGGCATCTCCTTGGTAAACAGAATTTTTTTGACGCCATTTCTAGGTCCAAAATAAAGTCCAGCTTGCAGGTATCTGCTTCCAAGCTTTTCATTGCCACATGTCAACTCCGAGTTACCACGAACCATGGCTATTCTGATTTGGCCAGACTGGTACTCCGGACCATAGGAGAAATCTCGAGGTGTGAGCCAAATTTCTGTATGAAATTTGAAAATTAGTTTAAATAAGCTATTTGTGAGTAATTTAATGAATCAGTTCACCTGGAACAATCCAATCTCCAGAGGGTAATTTAGCTCTGATTTCCATTCTACCAAATCTAAATGCCAGACTATTTTTGGTGGTGATTTGAGCACTGGCAATTGGTGGTAGAATATTTGATGATTGTACAGTTTTTGAGCATTCCTCAGAGTTGAGTCTTCCTGTGCAGCTGAAAATCAAAATTTATAAAAAATAGTGTCTTTGTGTTTAATGAAATTCTACAGGAAATAGCATTTGTCAGTTACATCTTAAAAGTATACTAACAGATAATTACAGAATATACTTACTTTTCTATTTTCAAGCTACCCTGAATAAATTCAGAGGTCTGTATTTTCGGTTTTATGAAGAGAACACCTTTTTTCACGTACAGGACGTCTGGAGACGTCGAATAAGTGACAAATTCATAATCCTTGCAGGAGAGAATAATCGAAATATTAGTAAATCGCATTAATTTACAAAAAAAAAAAAAAAGATTTTCTCTTTACCGGATCAAGAGCCATTTTTTTAGTCCCACTCCAGATGGTAGTATTGAGAAGTTGAAAATCGTCGTTTAATAAACTGAGATTCTTACATGTTTCTTTTCCATTATAAGTAGTATCCGAGGCTTTACAATTTCCTAGACGCGAAGTTATTGGATCTGGATTTATAATTATTGCTTGATTTTCTAAAATATGATAATGAAGTGAATATTAAGGAAAGTCTGTACAGAAGGTATTCAGCACCGAAGTACTTGAAAAGTTGAAACAAAAATTGTTAAAAACATTTTATGCCCAGAATGTTCATGTTATGAGCAATATAAGGAATATATGGTAAAAGGTCTTCACCCCCACCCCCTCGGTAACCACCACTGAGGGGCTTATAAGTGTTGAAATTTGACGTTTTTACGTTTATCGCAGCTATAACTCGAAACTTATGCTACATGTCCATTCTATAGTTCAGTAGAACTTTGTTTTTTAACAAATCTCACAGTGGCGGAACTAAAGGAGGCCAGGTGGGTCATTCTGGCCCAGCCAAAAATTTTTCGAAATAAACTAAAAATCAGTAAAAATAATAAATTATCGAGATAGAATAAAAATTATAAGCTTAAATATCAATTTTTTGGATTTTGAAATTTTCGAATGATTTTTCTAGGCTTCCGCTACCCCCCCCCCCAATCCTTAAAAAATACCTGGTTCCGCCACTGAATTCTCTTATCGATTTAAAAAAAAAAAACTTATTTAGTGTTTTGAAAGTGCAGTAAATGAAGATTGAAAACAGGTGTAAAATTTTTAAAAATGATACTTTTTCCAGCGTTTTTTCTCAATTACTCGAAAATTAAGGGAAATAAGAAATTACCTTCTCGGTGCCTCATGTACAACATTCTTAAGCATCATAGTTATTTTTGTTTTAAGAAAGGAGGTATTTTTGTATGTCAGTGATTTTGAATCGGATTTTTCAGTCTTAGCTATATTTTGTCTAAGCCATACGAGTACCGAAAAGCAATAGTTATACAATAACTATAGTTATGTTCTAGTTATGTACCTGGTATAGTAGTTCGGAATATTCTGGTGTGTTTGGTCCCACCACACTTGTTGCCGGAAAATCCTGGACAAGTATGAGCACATTGGCTGTCAGGCTGTGAGATAAGTCCTCTAGGAGCTCGATTACCACATCGGCATTCAATGCTGTAAATTATGTTTTTTATGTATACCCTTACCAAGTCAACAGAGAACTGAACAACTTGGATATCACTATAAAGACTATAGTATAAGAAAATCATACGAACGCTCGTTCAACGCCTGCATAAGCATATCCCAAGTAATCGCAGATATTTGTACATCTAGTAGGTAAATTGGACCAAGACAACTCTATTTTACGATCTGTCAGCAGACTTCCATCGTTCTTGAAACATCCCAGATTTTCTGTCTCATTTTGTGGTATATCTGAAATGAGTAAATCGTATAATAGCCTGAGTTAGACATCAAAGTAAAACAATCCTCCCCTCCCCAATTTACATTTTGATTTTTACTTCTGTCAATTTAAATTCTCGAATTTTTCTTGCCATAATTCATAAATAAATAACCTTAGGGGGCGAGGCTTCTGGTATGCCACTGAGTTCAGTGGTATTCTAGAAGCCCATCCCTCTCCTCAGGCATATAAAATGTACAAAAACCTACAGAGTCCATAGTGTTGAAGTAGGTATATCAGATTTGGTGCTTTTTCCCTTACTAAATGTAATCTGCTACCTGCAATCGAAATGCAATCTGCTACCTAGCAAAACTGCAATCGGCTACGTTACTTTATTTGCAAGTGTTTTTTCAAAAAATTAATTTAAAAAATTTTATTTTACTAAGAATTTTCGCAAAAAGAACAAAAAATAGTGAGTCATGCCTTATACTCGTTTTTCAGATTAAATTATAATATCATAGTGTTTTCTAGTGCTTCAGTTTTTGGACAATTTTCTTCTATTCATTCCTTTTTTTTCCTTTTTTTTTTTTTTTTTGGCTTGGAAACCAATGCTCTGGTAGTGAGGGAAAAAATGGAAATAATTGTAGTATTTTTCAGAGAGCAGACATAATCTTAGGGCGAGGGGTACAATACTGGCTTAAGTGAGGTTCAAGCTTAAACCAGGTTCAACCTCAACTTTTTCAACGTAATTTCGTCTCTTGAACCTGGTTTATGTTTGAACTCGACTTAAGTGAGTATTGTACCTCGCGCCCTCAGTGGTAAGACACCCTAACACTCATAATTTTATCAGTAAGCAGAAAACCATCATGAATGAAATTTATCTTGATGTTTCATCTTACCGAAAATTCCAGTTCTGTAAACACTAAGTCTCCACGATCCACCACATTTCTGGTTGGAATCACCATTACATTCTTGACTGCATTCGCTATCGCTTAGTAATAAATCAGCCCATGGATCTTCATCTCCACAAAAACATTCACGGCTAAAAATATTAATGTTCTGAGGAAATCATGTACGCAATGGCAGAATCAAGAGGAGGGCCGGGTGGACCACGACCCCCCCAAATTATATTTTTTCGTTCTATAGTTACTCGACTATCCCCCCCCCCCCTTACTGATTTATACAAATATTCTAAACTTACTAATATGTGACACCGAAGTATGCGTAACCAATTTTCAAACAATGTCTGTGACAAATATCAGGTGAATTGTCTTCGAACACGTTATGTTGACCTCTAAACATTCGATTATTTTTGTCATCATCTTTGTAACATCCCAAGTACCATTTATTGACAATAGCTTGCCGTCCTGTAAACACATCAATAAATTAAAATTTTTTTGATGCCTTGACATCTTCATTTTCAGTTTTCGTTCGGCTTAACACGAAGTTAAAAATCGATTCTCGATATCGAGAATGTAGGCAAAATATGATGATGCGCGCGCCGCTGTATTTATTTTTTATGCATTATGTCACGAAAAATGTCAAATTAAAGGGAACGGTAGCCCTAGAAACAAATATTTCTAATATTGCCGGTTCAAGTCCAAAACCTTGTAAGTCCCAAAAAAAGCGAACAACCAGTTTTTGTGCTTTAAACTGGATGATGTTTTGGTAACCCTGGTCATGCAAAGTTAATCTAAAATTGGTGTTAATTTGTTGGTACTTAACATAGGATATCTATAGACTTAAGCCCGTGCTGAAGTGAATTATGCATAAAGACATTAACATCAGTAATTTTCTTTTTCAAAGAACTGGATCCAACTTTCACTTACGCGGTAAACCAGTCGAGTAAACATTAACTCTGAGTACTCCTCCACAATCACTATTCGAAGAGCCTGCACAAGTTACTTTACATTCAGAATCACTAACTCTGGTATAACGCGATGGATATGTGTGACTGCAGTAACATTCATTTCTGATGAGAAAAAAAAAAGTAAATTAATGGCTCGTAAAAAATCAAATTTTAAAATACTGAGGTACATAAAAATGAGACATAAAATGTAAAAAAAGCTAATGAAATGATTTTTTCAACGGACTAGCATTTGCATTTAGAGAATAGAAGTAGGCGAATGCACTTGACAAACATTATATTCACGACTGACTTCTTACATACACGAGACGAATGAAATACGAATAAATATGACAATCAGTGTTACCTACATAATAATAAAACGAATACATGGAAGCAGGGTTGTGACACCCTTCCTCCCTATGGGGAAAATCGCTCGGGCGGTTTCCGAGTCCGCTCCGGTCGTCGGGGCGGGTTTGCTGGCGGATCCGGTATGGGCGGATCCTCAGCAATCTCTGGTGCTGCATATTGCACTAAAGGCGGTGGTGGTGGTGCAGCAGGAGTTGCTTCTTTGGTTGCTTCTGCTTTCCAGTCCGAGTGGACTGGGTAATGGTCACTGCATGGCCCCTCTGGACGGGCGCCACGAACTTGGGAAAGATGCCGTCGGTGGAGACACCCTTTAGCATCTTGAACTTCCACCATGACCTGGCCAATTCGCCGGACCAGTGTGCCACGGTTCCAATTGCGTGGTCCATCAAAGACTCGGAACCACACAGCAGAGCCATCTGGTGTAGTTGGTTCAAAATCCTTCAAACAATTTTCAACATTTTGAAGGATGTCAATTCTTGTACGAACATTTCGTCCAAGCATCAATTGGCTGGGACTCTCTCCCCCTCTCAAGGGAGCTCTTCGGTATGCCATCAGAAACCTCTGCAATTTTCTGGCTACTGATTCTTCTGGTTTCTCAAGAACTGCAATCCTGAGGGCTCTTTTGAAAGTTTGGACGAACCTTTCTGCTTGCCCATTTGATTGTGGGTGATATGGTGCGGAGTGCACCTGCCTTATGAAATTTCTCTTGCAAAATTCTTTAAATTCGCGGCTGGTAAATTGGACGCCGTTATCGCTGACCAAGGTTGAAGGACAGCCAAATCGAGCAAAACATTCGACCAGCTTTTCTATGGTAGCTGCCGAATTTGTATCATTTTTCTTTGAGACTGGCGAGATGAAAACTTCCGGCCATTTTGAATATGCGTCTACTACGATGAGGAAATTGAATTGTAGGAACGGCCCAGCATAATCAATGTGTACACGCTCCCATGGAGCTGATGGAGGCTCCCAAGGGTGGGAGGGTACGGATACAGCTTTTGCATTTCGCTGGCATGGTTCACAGGATCGAACCAAATCTTCAATTTCTTTATCTAAGCCTGGCCAATAGACGTAGCTGCGGGCCAAGCCTTTCATTTTGCTCATGCCCAAATGGCCAACGTGTAACTCTTGCAGTATGGCAGTTCGAAACTTCTTTGGCACAAAGACTCGAGTACCATATAAAACACAGCCTTTTTCAACTGTGAATTCTGTAAAAACGTTTGGCTGCTTCAAATGAGCATCTTTTGGTAGCTCACTATTTAATTGCTTCAAAATTTGGGCAATTTCTACGTCTCTGGCCGATTCATCAGCAAGTTCTTGCATCGCCATGGGTAAAACAGCAATCTGGTTCATGTTAACTACACTTGGCTCGTCCACTTTATTTTCTGCAGCTGGCTCAACAGGAAAACGTGAGAGAAAATCTGCATTTGAGTGATCTTCTGACCGACGATATTTGATTTCATAATTGAAACCCTGCAAAAAAATTGCATAATGCAGGAGTCTCGTAGCACTCAACGCAGGTTTTGCAGCATTCTTGGCAAAAATGGATTGTAATGGCTTGCAATCGACGTATAAAATAAATGGACGGCCATACAGGTAGTTAAAAAATCGTTTCACGCCCCAAAAGATCGCCAGGCTTTCTTTATCGATCTGGCTGTAATTTGCTTCAGCTTTTGAGAGCGCACGTGATGCAAAAGCAATTGGGCGTTCACCATCATCGAACTGGTGACTGAGTACTGCACCCACAGCATATGGTGACGCGTCGGTAGCTAAAATTAATTTCTTTCGAGGGTCAAAATGGCAAAGTACTCGAGGCGATGCAATTTCTCGTTTTATAGCATTGAAAGCAGACTGGCACTCAGCACTCCAATCAAATTTGACGTCTTTACGCAGCAGGTGATTTATTGGGTGTAATACTGTACTCATATTAGGTAAAAAACGACTATAAAATACGACAAGACCAGTGAAAGACTTTACTTCAGTGACATTTTTCGGCGGTGGTGCTTTCAAAACTGCATCCACCTTTTCAGACGTCTTATGAATTCCTTTTGCATTTACTCGGAATCCTAAGTAATCAAGCTCATCAGACAAGAGCTGACACTTACTTTTGCGCAACTTAATACCATTTTCTCTACAAATTTCGAAAAACTGACGGATACTAGCAAGATGAATGTGCGCATTGTCACTAGAAATTTTAATGTCATCGTAAAAACAACCGACACCCTTTCACTGGCTTAAAAACAGTTTCAACAAAACGCTGCCATTTAGCAGGAGCACACTGTATACCAAAATTCAATCGTTTTACCTTGAACAACCCTTTGGTTGTGTTTACCGTGAGCAACTTTGCAGTTTCCTCGTCTACTGGCATGTGCAAAAATGCCTCACGGACGTCAAACTTGGAGAAGAATTTGCAGCAGCCAAAATCGTACAGTATTTCCTCAATATTCGGAATTGGGTAGTCTTCAGGGATGATAGCTTGATTTACTGTGACACTGTAATCACCAACCAATCGAACTGCACGACCACTTTTCTGCACCACCACCAGCGGTGTTGCCCATTCAGATGAAGTTACAGATTCATAAATACCTGCGGAAACGAGACGATCAATTTCATTAAAAACAGGGTCACGTAAAGAATAAACAACATTTCTATGTCTACAAAAAATAGGTTTCGCGTCGCTTCTAACGGATACATGTTCAATTACATTTTTTAAAACACCGTTGCAGTCTTCAAAAATATCATTAAATTCAATTACAACATTATTCAATGCGTTCGTCAGATCAAAAGGTACATCAATTTTATGAATGCTCACAGGTTTATTAAAATGGTCAAAAATGTCAAAATGTATGGTATACCACCATTCGCGGCCGAAAACGGTATCGAAATTTTCATCAACAATTAATAATTTCAAATTTGAAAATACATTAGTCTTGTACGTTACGTTAACATTTACATAGCCAAGAACAAAAATAAAATTTCCTGTGTAGCTTTTCAAAATAATTTTGCACGAGAGTAAAGGTTTACAAATATTTAGTCGTGAAAAATTCGCCTTCGACATAATTGCAAAACGAGAGCCACTATCAGCCTCAAAAACGACGGGTACATTATCTACGCATAATTGAACAAATACCTTGTCTTTCGGATCGCGGGTCTGAATATTACAGACTTCCTCCACGATATACTCATCAAAATTTCTGTCAGCAATGGATGATATTGGCACCACTTCATATGGATCGGAAGGATTGGAATCATCAACTAGATTTACCTTGGCTGGATCTGATTTACGAAAATCATCGCGAGTTTTACCACACGCAGCTGCAATATGACCAATTCGTTTGCATTTATTACAGGTTGCTGAACGATAATAGCACGAATCAGCTTTGTGGCCTTGACGGGTACACCGATAACACACGTACGGTTCTCTTTGCTGCAGCTGCTGCTGGTGCTGCTGCGCCTGGTGCTGCGGACGCTGCGACGAATTACGAGAATTACCACGATAAGAGCCAGGATTGTTACGGTTCTGAAACTTTTTTCGGACGAATGGCTCGTTGATTTTGTGCACGTCGCTGCGAGACGGGTTTTCATGCCCGTTCTTGAAATGTTGGACACCAACTCCAGCCTGCTCATCAATTTCAGCTTTCTTTGTGACATCATCAAGGGTCAGCTTAGACTGCATGAAGAAGAAGCTCTGAGTCTTGGCATCTCGAATGCCAGATATAATTTGACTTTTGAGCTCTTCTTTTAAAACATTTGCATTTTCAAAATCGCAATCTTGGGACAACTCTTTTAGTGCATTATAGAAGTCCCGAAATGACTCACCATTTGCTTGTTTACGTTGGCGAAAATTGTGCCTTGCAACGTGAGTCAAAGGTTTCTTTTTATACTCGGCGCGCAGTGCCGCCTCTATTTCAGCATACGTCAATTCGGTAGGCTTTTTTGGAATAGCCAAAAGCAATAAACGCTGGTAGACGACTGCACCAACACTGGCGATGAAAAATTTTGCCTTCTTGGCATCTTCAATGGAATTTACTGTAGCAAAGCATTCAAAACGATCTAGGTACGAACCAATATCCTCAGCATCTGGGTTGAACTCTTGGAACAACACAACCGAATTTGCCATTTTAACGACACTAGCACTAGCAGATGGATTTGCAGTTACCCCTGCCTGAGTAGTAAGCATTTATAAATTTGCAATAAAAAAAAACAAAACTCGTCGCCACTTTTTCAACGGACTAGCATTTGCATTTAGAGAATAGAAGTAGGCGAATGCACTTGACAAACATTATATTCACGACTGACTTCTTACATACACGAGACGAATGAAATACGAATAAATATGACAATCAGTGTTACCTACATAATAATAAAACGAATACATGGAAGCAGGGTTGTGACAATGATGCAAAAATATTACGCAAAGGAAAAATTTTTTTTTCAATGTAAAGGTTAATAGAAAATTTTGCTTAAAATAAAACAACTGATGGATAATATCGACTATACACTTACCCTCCCTCTACTCCAGAAAATTCAAAACCACGAGATTTGCAAATATCGATACACAAAGCAGGACTTAGTCGATCGATGGCCTCTATTTTACCACCATCTAAAGCTCGATAGCGTTCTTGATCTTGGTAACATCCCAACAGTTTTGGTTCACTATCCAATTCAACGGGGTCTGGATATATAAGAAATATTAAACAGAAGATTTACTCATATTAAAGATGTACTTAAACTATTAAATGGTACCTCAAGTCAGAAAAATTATTTTTGAGTGGATGATTGACTTGCATTCAGAGAAAATTATTGTGAGCAATTTACAAAAATATCTCAACCAGTAAAAAATTGACAGAGATATAAGTTGAATTTTTCAATTTGAAAATGTTACTTTCGATAAAATCAAAATCAAAGTTTTATCATTTTCAAATATCGTCACTGGTTCTAAAACCCCACAAGTCAGGAAAGATAAGTTGTTGGGAAAGTGAAAAATGCTGTTTTAAAAAAATTAATCAAATTTTCGACTTTATTAAATTATCATCTGGTAAGTAGAGATCGAGTCCAATTGACTGAAATATTTTTTTAACCCCTCTACTTGCTATCTAACATTTTCCCAAGAATCATTAAAGAATTCAAGGTCTTTTATGTATTAAGTTACAATCTAACTATAGACTACTACTTTTTGTGCCAGTAAATACAAAGTAGATATTTTCCCAAATTAAACCTCTTATATTCATGAAAAATACCTGCGTTTCTGGTTCTGAAAATTCGTACACGATTTTTATTTCCACATTTATCTCCGCTATCCCCTGGACATGAGTCATGGCTGCAGCTGTAGTCGTCGTCTTGGAAGAAACTATGAGGCGTTACATTCATACATGTACACATACTCCTAAATTCATTAAAACAGAGAAAATATATATAGTTAGCATTTATAAATTCACATGCGGAAATATACCTGGTGTTTGGTTGGTAAAATAGATTTTCCACACGACTAACTTGTTTTGTACACCCGAATATTTGAAATTTCGTTCGTAGCATAAATTAAGGCATCGACGGTTGGTACCCGAGACAGGTAAATTGACTTGATACTCGATTTTCACTTCGCTTTGAGCATTTCTATAGCAGGACACGAATCGGCCATTTTCTGAATAGTCTAAAATTAGCAAAAAAATCGTACCATTTAAGGCAATGGCGTACGTAGACCAACAATCTTTGGGGGGGGGGGGGTTACAAAACCAATTTACACTGTTTTTCCCTTCACTGTGGGAGCGGGGATTGGAGGTTAAAAATTCCTCGTAATATAGAATACATATAAAATGCCACGACAAAATGTAGAAAGAAATATTATAGAGAATGAATCGCGCGCGAAAAAATGTTTTTTTTTTTTTGTAAAATTTCTCGATAAAATTTGTTTTTTTTTATGAAAAAATATGAGAAATATCGAAAAACGCCAAAAAAAGATACTAACATTGATCAAGAGAGAGAAAATATTACCCAATCTGGCGGTTCAAAACTAAGGGCACTGGAGTTTCTTATATAATTTTTTGGCTCTGAGGGTGTATGAACTCCTAAACCCTCCCCCCCGCTTGTACGTGCCTGATTTAAGATGAGGTGAGTTCTGCAAATTTGTAACTCATTCAGGACCCTAGCCGGGGAGACTATGGGAGGTCAAGTCCCCTCTTCGTTGAGCTCACATTCGATTCACCAAAATTTTTATAGTTTTTTTCTACATAAAATCAACAAAAAAATCGAAATTCACTTAACATTGTTTACACATAAAAACCACCAAAAATAACGAAAAACTCCAAATTGTACTACAAACTCAAATTCTTCCGGATTTGTCATGATGTTTCTTGGTGTCTTTTTTTTGGGGGAATTTTTTAGTAGGCTCTTACTCTTTCTTCAACCTGGACGAATCTTTGACAATAGCATTGGACGGATGTACCTAATTCAAGGTCATTGACCTTCTCAGACATGAATTTTATTTTTGTTATAACTTCACTGACGACAATTTCTACGTGCTCGATGAGTAAAGGGAACGACATAATATTAATTGTAAATTATAACGGAAGTACTTTTATGACGTCATTCAACGTCACACTGAACAAAGTACAAAATTTCAATATAAAAAGTAAAAAAAAAAAATTGACATTGACGAATAATTTAAATTTGATGTTTGTTAGGACTTTGATTCGACAAGAGTTCCCAAAAATGAAAATTCGTAATAAAAACAGGGAAAAACTCAACACTAAATTCCGAATAAAAGAATTAGTAGAATAGAATTTAATTAATGAATTCGTATCTCATCTTAAAACCGGCTGTTTTCAAAGAACTAGCAAACACTTTCACCAAAGTGTTTCTAAAAACATAAATTTGGTAATCAAAATAAGGAGAACTTGGAGCACAGTGGCGTCTGCTCTGGGTGTGCAGGGTGTTCACTGCACACCCAACCAAATTAAAAAAAAAAAAAAATTGTTACTGATTAAATTAATCATCAGCTAATAAAATTAAATCCGAAAACAGAATGGAAAAAGTAAATTGAAAAAAAAAAAACAATGAGAATGCCACAAAAATGCTCCCCCAAAAAAGAAAAAAATTGAAAATTTTCTCTTCCGCGCTGCGCGCAAATAATAAACTGGACTATGTGCATTGTAGCATTGGTCGTTCATATTTTATGTTGAACGCTCAGACACAACAGTTTATGGACAGAATTACGTCGAGGGGAAAGAGGAGTTCTTGTGAACAGTATATGGCAGGGTGTTCAGCTGGTTATATGAACGCACTATTTTTTCATTTTCTCATTCCTTCAGTTTTCGTAACAGCTGATGATTGAAATGAAGAATTATCGATATTTATTTCTTAAAAACTGAAATATGATATAAATGTTTTTTGCATTTACTCTTCTGTTTTCAGTTTTGTATTTTATTTATTTTTTTCCCCCAATTTTTCTCACCTTTTTTTTTTGGGGGGGGGGGGTGAAGAAGAGGAGAAGAAAGGGTTTGATTTTTGCAGATGAACACCCTGAAAATACTACCACGCGACGCCACTGTTGGAGCACAAGGTAACTGATACCGACGTTTTAATAAAATTTAATAATGACCTTCATCACAAATAATTGCTGCCAATATTACACATAAAGTCATTAAGAAAAATAATATCTTAATGAGTAAATGATATGAGAAACCAGTTCATTTAAAACGTTCAGTAGAACCTTTTAGTGATGATAATTTTTTAAAAATTTTGTGGTTTGAAAAATTAAAAAGAAATTTCCTTATCCACATAACTATACTTAGAGAAGAAACACGAAATCATATGATCTATCTATCATATAGAATTTTAACTATAGTCACTATCCCTACTTGGTATTCCAGTAGCAAAAACTGCAAGTCTCCAGCTACCACCACATGTTTGATTGGAATTACCGGTGCAAATTGAGTCACACTCACTTTCATCTTTGAGACGTTCTGGAGCTGGAGGTGTATCCCCACACCAGCATTCTTTTCTTTAAACGTACAACAGAATTAGTACATTTTAAAGTGTGTAACTTGAATGTTTTAGGAAATAAATTACAGCAGCTTACATGTAAGTTAACCCAAAAAATCTGAAACCAGACGAGTAACAATGTTTGTGACACTTTTCATGGGTTAAATCTTTTGGATATTCAGTAGCAGATCCTTTCAACAATCGATAAGCATCAACATCGTCCAAGAAACATCCTAGGTATATTCTACTTGGAATAAATTCCTCTGAAAGATAATGTAAAGGGATTCGGTTTAATGGTGAGAAAGATTAAAACTTCATCAATTCCCTATCAGAATAATTTATTAAGGTACCTTCGAGCCAGCACCTAAAGAGAGGGCTGGTGGGACTGAAAGTACCCCTGGCCTCAAAATTTCGCCAAAAAAAAAAGAAAGACCCAAGTGGAGTTGTAAAATCAAAATCACCAACAAGACGTATTCAAACTACATACCCACCCTTAGCCCAATTCAATTGTTTATTCTTCAAGAAAAACGATTGATAATAGATATAAATGTCTTATGGCTAGCTATTGAAATCTCCTTAACCTTCCCCCACCCACTAATTATTAAAATATTATCATAATGATGTCATCATCTTTACCTTGTGATATATCATCAGCATATTTACTCTTTCCCCTACCGACCCTTCATTTGACGTCATCATCCTTAAATCTGTGATGACGTCATCATTGTGACATCCAGCGAATAACGCACAAAATTTTAGATTGACTTTGACTTCAAAATTAATTGTGTGATTTTAAGCATAATATTTATCTTTTATTAGAATTAAAAAAAAAAATTCATTTCAACCAAAACTACATTATATTTTGGAGGAAAAAATTTTATCACACTTATTAGTATGTATATTAATCTTAGGTGAACACAGAGCTGAACACCCTACGAATACACTTGCAAAAATTTTCAAGATAAAAACGTTCTATCACTTACTTAAAGGGGCTCCGGTTTCATACACACAAATTTTCGATTTTCCTCCACAATTTTTGGTCTTGTCGCCAGGACAAGGAATATTGCACTCAGACCTGCTTCTCTTTAGCAAATCCGATGGGTAGTGAGAACCACAATGGCAGGTATCCCTAGTTAAATAATAATTTTCAATTTCCAATATCCAAATGTTAGTACTTAATTTGTATAAGTATAATTAATATTATTCAAAAAAAATAAAAACCAACTTCTCCAAACCGGCATATGGAAATCCTTTTTCTGCACATGTTTTTGCGCATTTCTGAGGTGTCAAAGTTGTATTATCGCTGGAATGGAATTCTGATACTAATGAATTTTTACTGCTGTACTCGTAACATCCTCTGTATACATTTGCCTTAGTTACCTGGGTCTCTAATAACAACAATATATGATTTTAGTAGAAAAAAATACTCAATTCGAAAATGAAAGTTACTGTAGTGAAGTTCGTACTCAGAGCAGAGAAAATCAGGTGGTTATTATTATTTTAACTATATATTGATTAAAACAAAGTACATATTAACAAAAAGTAGACATATATGTGGACAGTCCTATGCAAGAAAGCGATAGGTCCACATTTTCAGATTTTACAGGAGAGCATAAAAATATTTTCATATGAAAGCCCATTGCACTAAGCTAAAGCTGGCACATGTTTGGGTACCTATATTAGGATATAGGTGTATCTCACAGGTCACCATCCTAGCAATATTGTGTTTACATCTCACTTCTGCAGTTGTAGAAAAGAAAAATTTGTTGAAATGGAAAGACTTATATTTCCTTCTTGCATATCAATCAAAAATTTTAATAAATTTAAAAAAAAAAGGATAAATCTGAAATCGAAAGAACCATTCACAAACGATTTTATCGCGAAGAATTTAAAGTATTAAGTCATTCTAATGTAATTTAATTAACTTTCAAGTGCAAAATGGATGAAAATTTCTACATCAGTTGATTCCATCACTAATTAAAGTATGTAAATAAGTTGAAGATAATCAGCTGTGAAGTATTTATGTACATTTTCGTACATATATCGATTAAAAGAATAAATTTTGAAGGGTAGAATGTGTTTACCCGAATTAAACGTAATATCATCGCAGTTATCAGCTAAATGGACCTATCCCTTTTTGCATAGCATCTCAACTATGAAGTCTTTTTTCAATGATGATTGCATTTTGTGACATATAATATTTTTACTCGATTTATGCGATTGATTTCTAGGAAAACTCAATTTTCAAGAAAAAAAAATTAGACTTGTCCCATTGTTGCATAGTATTGTTGATGTATTCTTAACTATAGTCCAAAAACTCTGCTTTTATTATTTTTTCGAGTGAGAGCAGTCTAGTTTCGTTTCTAGGTCAGAATATTTTAGCATGACTCAAATTTTCTCGGAAGTATCACAAAATTTGCCTCATAAAAGAACAGCATAATATGGTTAGAATAGAAAACGTTATTGACATAACATTTTCACAAAGATGAAAAACAAAATTGAAGATTAAAAAATAATCTAAAAAGTAATTCGATACGATATAGGATCCTTATAGAAGACATATTTCAAATTATAACCACACAACACAATGTAGATAGGTCATAAAATTAAGGCAACAAATTACCTGCAATTACAACTGCGCAAAGTATGGAAATTGAAGTATAAAAAAGAAAATACATAATTAAAATTTTGTTTTTAATTTATCCAAACGCACTATGACTTCAAGTAATACAAGCCATCGTCTCAGTCTCGGACATACTACTGACGATCTTTGGCAAATAATCGTAAAAATTTTCTTCCCATCCCCGTACCTCAACTACAGGTCAATAAATTACTTTCTCACATCCCCTCTTAAAAGTTGCGGTTATGAATAAATTATTATCAGAGCTCGTAAGAACTTTTTTTTCATCGTTTAGTTTTTCTCTGTCTTTTCGTTTTTACTAATATTTATTTGTATTACTTGAAACTGGTTTTTTTTCTTCCATCACAAAGTACTGGGAAATACCCCATCGTCAAACCTAACATACTATTAATTTCCTCTTCTCACATTTTTCTAATAATATTTTGCAAACTTGATCGATAAAGAGAGCTTCGGTTCATTTCAACTTGAAAAATTATTTACAAGGTGTCCTGAACTTACCCATGTCTCAATTTTTGTGTCAACTTGATTGTGTAAGGAAAACTGAGACTTTTATTAAAGGCATTTATGTCATTAGGACAGACGTGGGTAAAAAAAAATCACAAGAGGAATCATTCAAATATAACTTTTGTACGGGCGGTGAGGTGTGGTAACAGTGAATATATAAAGTAGATGTTTCAAAAGACAACAAATAGAAACTCAGTTTCGCACTCGTAATTTTTTAACCAATAGGTCATTAATATTCCCTTTCCTCAATAGTGAATTTGTATAGACAATATACGAAGTTGAGGTTGGGGAGGAGCTGTATGGGGCTGATCCCCCTGTGACCTTGTTAAGCCCCCTTGGGCCAGAAAAATGGGAAGAAAGTCGGTTAAGGAAAAGGGAAAGAGCAATCGAGACCCTTTTTATATTTCAGACGACTTTTTGTTCCATCATTTTCAACTCCACGTGCATTCTTTTAATGTTTTTTTCGATCTCATGAATTATTCAATGTGCCGAATTCCGAATAAAATGCTTTTATTCCTTCCAAGATGCCTTCTTTTATTTATTTAAAACTTGTATTTGCCTTATTTCGAACATGAAATTACCAAGTGTATGAAAATACATAGTTTATTTCATCGAACACCTGGTATATCACTTACGTATCTGGTTTTTTATTTCTTATTTCTGGATAGCTATGCAAATGAGAGGGAAAAATAATTAAAGATTCGTAAACTGCTTAGTGATTTGTGTTTGGTGAATAAAAATTACGGAAGTTGGTAAATAATTAAAAAATAATTTGGTCAGTGAAAAAGTTATACGAAAATATTATTCAAGTGAAGAATTTGGAAGCAAGCGTAAAATATATAAGTAAGTACCCTGACCTACCTACGTGTTTTTAGAATTTAGATACAAATTTTAAGGTTAGATATTGGACACGTAAATAACCAGAACCTGATAATTACATGTTTTGAACTTTTAAGCACTTGGTGGTGAACAAGAAGGTGATTTTGTTTGCACTTAGACTGTTTTCAGTTTAAACAAAAATAATTCCTGCACATGGAAAAAATTCTGAAATTACATATATTAGAGGACTCTAAGCTAGAACAGGTTTCCCTCCAGATCGATGGATCAGGGCATAAAAAATGACAGACTCTATTCATTTTTCTCAGAATTTTACCTTTTCAAATATTTCTAAACGAAATTTCACCCTCTTCAAAAAATACTCTCATTTTTACCTTTTATTTATGACCCAAAAACCAATAGGTGCACCAAAAATGTCACAGCAAATAGTAACATAGTCTGTTCCAAATAAAAAAATATAACTGCAATCTGCAATATACGAATTCTGTTCAATCACAGCAAAAATATAAAAGACGAGAAACATAGAAGGAGTTTTGCAAATGCAAGTCTAATGAATCACGATTGATACGATAAGAAATCGCAACAAACGCACTTTTTTTATCCATGGATGCACCTTGTGGCGCCTTTTGAATTTTATCCTTTTTTATTTCGGAACAGACTATAATTATTATTTAAAGGGTCTAGCAGGATAAGATAGGTGAAATGACCTTTTTCGAATTTCAACCTGAAACTTGGGGGTCAGGTTGACCATGATGAAAAACTAATTCAGCCCAAATTTCAGCCCCCCACCTCAACTGGTTGCCCCCTGGGGAGTGAAAATGTGTTTTGGCCATTTTGAAGGTTTTTTGCCCATAACTTTTTTCATAATTATTCATTTGATTTGAAATTTTTATGATAGTTAGTCCTCTATGAGCTCTATCTACCACCAAAATTTTGCGGTTCCAGCTTTAGTTGTTTTCCAGTAACTCCAGCTGGAAATTTTGGAGCTTTTTACCCTATGGAGTCTACAAGTTGAAATTTTCACTGATGATAGCTTATCCAGTCTACATTACACCCATATAATTTGTTTTCCGAAATTCAGGGTGGACAAGGTAGTTTTTTGGCATTGAAACATCAGTTTTTTCATATTTTCAGAGTAAATCTCCCATTATATAACTACACCAAAGGCATTACTTGCACATCAGTGCACCAATTCCACTAAATGGTAGCTACTAAGCCTAATCTCCCACAAAGTGACAGTACAAGTACCAGGTGGCGTCATGGCGTCACATATGACGCCATTTGAAATTTTGAGATGGACTTCTCCAAGGACCAATATTTTGAGAACCACTGACTTGTGTCATACAATGCCACCTGGTCCTTTGAGGTTATTCTTGTGGTGTCATATATGACGCCACCTGTTACTTTGAGTAATCTAGTGAAACCTGGTTTTTCTAGTGTGAGAGAATGATTCTTTGTCCTCCTATAAGTTATTAATACTATTCCTCTGTTTGATTGCACCTACACATACATAGCTTAAGATATCTCAATATGCTATTTTTTAAACGACATAATTATGTTGCTCTTGTTTGGCCCATCCGAAAAATTATTCTGGTTACTAGGGTGGTCCTTATTTATAGAAGGAAAAAAATTTTTTTGCAATTTCTGCTCCCACCCCCCAGATTTGTTCCATTTCATGATGAAAAATAAATTCCATTAAAATTTCAGCCCCCTAGGTTGAAATTAAGTGGTGACTTAAGGGGGTTGAAAATTCATACACTATATGCAAATACTGGCATTATTTCACATTATCATCTATATCACATAGAAATAGACAAAAACATGCATTTTCTCCTTCAACTTATTAGTAAAATGAAGTGAGATGCATAGAAAATAGATCTGTGGGATTTGAGAGGGTTTGGACCTACCCTTAAGATAACTAAAAAATCACTACAATATATCTTTTTGTCAAAAAAATGTTTTTCTCATTATGAATGGCAGAAATGAAAATAATGAAAATATTGTGAATAATTTTGAAAAAAAAAAAGACTTACCTTGCCTTAACTAACCCCCCCCCCCATTCATCCGTTGACATCAGAGTATTATAGTTTTCAAACCCCCCCCCATTCATCCGTTGACATCAGAGTATTATAGTTTTCAAAACCACCCCTCATGAGTAGAGAATATACATATTACAGAATTTACTCAATATTTTCATTATTTTCATTTCTGCCATTCATAATGAGAAAAACATTTTTTTGACAAAAAGATATATTGTAGTGATTTTTTAGTTATCTTAAGGGTAGGTCCAAACCCTCTCAAATCCCACAGATCTATTTTCTATGCATCTCACTTCATTTTACTAATAAGTTGAAGGAGAAAATGCATGTTTTTGTCTATTTCTATGTGATATAGATGATAATGTGAAATAATGCCAGTATTTGCATATAGTGTATGAATTTTCAACCCCCTTAAGTCACCACTTAATTTCAACCTAGGGGGCTGAAATTTTAATGGAATTTATTTTTCATCATGAAATGGAACAAATCTGGGGGGTGGGAGCAGAAATTGCAAAAAAATTTTTTTCCTTCTATAAATAAGGACCACCCTAGTAACCAGAATAATTTTTCGGATGGGCCAAACAAGAGCAACATAATTATGTCGTTTAAAAAATAGCATATTGAGATATCTTAAGCTATGTATGTGTAGGTGCAATCAAACAGAGGAATAGTATTAATAACTTATAGGAGGACAAAGAATCATTCTCTCACACTAGAAAAACCAGGTTTCACTAGATTACTCAAAGTAACAGGTGGCGTCATATATGACACCACAAGAATAACCTCAAAGGACCAGGTGGCATTGTATGACACAAGTCAGTGGTTCTCAAAATATTGGTCCTTGGAGAAGTCCATCTCAAAATTTCAAATGGCGTCATATGTGACGCCATGACGCCACCTGGTACTTGTACTGTCACTTTGTGGGAGATTAGGCTTAGTAGCTACCATTTAGTGGAATTGGTGCACTGATGTGCAAGTAATGCCTTTGGTGTAGTTATATAATGGGAGATTTACTCTGAAAATATGAAAAAACTGATGTTTCAATGCCAAAAAACTACCTTGTCCACCCTGAATTTCGGAAAACAAATTATATGGGTGTAATGTAGACTGGATAAGCTATCATCAGTGAAAATTTCAACTTGTAGACTCCATAGGGTAAAAAGCTCCAAAATTTCCAGCTGCAGTTACTGGAAAACAACTAGAGCTGGAACCGCAAAATTTTGGTGGTAGATAGAGCTCATAGAGGACTAACTATCATAAAAATTTCAAATCAAATGAATAATTATGAAAAAAGTTATGGGCAAAAAACCTTCAAAATGGCCAAAACACATTTTCACTCCCCAGGGGGCAACCAGTTGAGGTGGGGGGCTGAAATTTGGGCTGAATTAGTTTTTCATCATGGTCAACCTGACCCCCAAGTTTCAGGTTGAAATTCGAAAAAGGTCATTTCACCTATCTTATCCTGCTAGACCCTTTGAAATCAATATCAGAATACGCGCGAATGCACAGCTGAAAGTGTTGGGAGTATCGCGCCCTAAGCTGAGTTTTCACAATTTACTTTTGTATTCACTATTCAGAAAATAAAATACTTCGAAAAAACGAGATTAGAATTCGTCTTTCTTTTCATTTTTTACGAATCACTATTTTTCGACACGTGCTTTGAAATTTTGAAATTGAAAGTGCGTGAATGAATGTTAGTTTATGAAAAACTCGGTAGAAGCGCTAAGGTCGACAGTGCCGATCAATCATACCCAGTGACGTCATAGAATTATTTACTTTTTTTTTAGAATATCCCGCTGAGGTTTTTTTTTCATTTTTTTCATTTCGAATTTTCGATTCTCATATTCTTACGAAATAAATAATGAGTGATAAGGCTAGACATTTTTACATTCTTAATTTTAGTGAGAATATTTCTTTTCTAATTAAGCCGTAATCCACGCGTAGTTCCAGTTCTTAATGGCAGAAATGTAACTTTGGCAACTGATGCATCTGTCCAGGTAACGATTTTCCTGTGAGTTGAGTTCACGGAGGTAATATTGTGAACGAATGAAATGGCATTCACAAGAAGAGTTCCTGTGTATGGATCCAAACCACCTTGCGCTTACTCCTCTCGACTGGAAGAAAGACGTCAATTAATTCGTAATAAGCGTTTAGAACGTTCTCGAAAATCCGAAAAGCCGGACGATTTCATCGTATACCATTCATCTGACGAAGAAGAAGACGAAAATGATGCCCTCAATCATCAGGTTCTGTATTCGTCTAATAATTTCGTTGACTATGTTCGAGCCAGAGAATACAGATGGAAAGAATATCATACGCTCAACATGAATTACGGTACCAGACATGCTCTTTCGCACGATATGCTGAAAGAGCATCCAATAACTTTAGATTCAAATGTAAATAAGATATTTTGTTCGGCTTGGCTAAGCCATCGTCAGGTGGTATGCGGGACGAAATGCAATAAGGTAATTGAATTGTTAATTGATCAGTTCTGGTATAAACAAAATACTCCATTGGTAACTTCTAATGTTTCAGCTTATCGTATACGACGTTTTAACCAAAGCCGTCGACCAAATTCCTTGTTTAGTGGGACATCGAGAAAATGTAGGTCCTGAAGATCATAATGGAATTCACGCAGTGTCGATAAATCCGTCCAAATCTCTCATAGCTACAGGTGGAAAAAATGCTAACGAAGTTGGAATTTATAAATTGCCCACATTGGATCCAGCGTATATTGGCGAAGTGAGTCGAACGATTATTCAGTTTTGTTATAAATACTGTTAGTACTTGAAAAATTTATTCTTTAAAAAAATATTCAATATAAAAAATAATAAGAATAATTTTTGTAGAAGTACATCAGTCTTGAAAGAGTCGCTATTTTCAAGTTTTTGATTTAGGAACTTACCATTTAATAGTCGGATTGAGAATGTTTTAATTGATTCAGTTATCTATGTGTAGTTAGTGACTTCAATATGAAAATTTTTGTTTGTCTACCTTTCTTTAGGAAACTTTAAAATTGGCTAGTACAAGCTAACTTCTTGAATTTTTTCCATATTATGCAAACGCTTAAGGAATCAAGTCTCGACTGTCAAAGGCTACTTACTTCCATCCGTAAAATTTTAAGAACATTCGCAATTGTATTTTTTTTTGTTTTTTCAGGAAGCTCATAACGACTCGATCTTCGACATTGTGTGGTTAGACGATCAATTTTTAGCGACTTGCTCTCGTGATTCGAAAGTTGCATTATGGAGGGTTCCCGAAATCGAACCAGCCAGCACCGAGATACCTTCTTATTCATCAATCAATCCGTTAGTCATCAAAACGTGTAAGCACGCTCAAAAAGCTCGTGCTTTCGCTTTCAATAAGCCATTATCAGAACTGGCAACGCTGAGTCTCAATGGATACATTCACATATGGAATATTGAAAGATTCAAGCAGGTTGGTCGAATTACCACTTTTAGAATTGATTGAAAAGTTGTTTACTTAAGCTGAGGACTTTTATTGGAAAACTTCGAGGTTGGGCACTTTTTTTATGGAAAGAGAATTACATAAAATTGATTAATTCACTTTCCAAGCAGCAGACTGCATTAATGCCAATCGTACAGATAAAAAGGATCGAGTAAATTAGAAACTGCAAAAGAAATACTAACCGACTAAAAAGACAAATTCGAAAAATTTTTAATTTCTTGACGAAAAGCCTGAAATAAATACTGTGGCGACCACTGCTCTACTGCATAGTGTATGCTTCCGAAGAATTATTGGCAAATTTATGCTTAGTCGGTCAATTTTCATTATTTTTTAAAGGTTCAACTTAACTTTGACGATCCGAGTCAACGTTAACTGGTTCATTTTTGAATTGGAAAATGCTCGTAACCTAATTTATTTTTAAATTTGTCGCCTTTTCTAGAAATTATCAAGTAAACTGAATAGTTCTCAAGAGCCTGTTTCTTTGTGTGTCAATGAAACTGGATCTTTGTATGCTGTTGGTTGTCGCACTTACGCTTTATTGATTGACAGTCGGTGTTTGCAGTTGGTTAAGAAGGTTACCGCTCGACACACCGGTGAAAATCATTACTAATTCAAATCAATGCGCTCATTTTATTACACAAATTATAACTCAAGTTTACGTTTTGCAGGCGTCAGGTCGACTAGCTTTAAAAGTGAACTTTTAACCGTCGGATCTGGGGCCGGTGTCATTCAGTTTTACGATTTACGAGCTCAAAAACCCTTAGAATCTGGCGTAAATTCTCGAACGGTCCTTTTGCGAACCAGTCGTGGATACGTAGTGAGTTCCTTATTTTCGTATTCACCCGTCAATGGGACACTTTAGCATCCCTTTGGTATATTAGTAGGGGTGTGTAATACGTACAATAAAACGGTACCCAATTTAATTTGATGTCTTAAAAAAAAAAAAGAAAAAAAGAAAGATAAAATAATATCATGGAATTGTATCGACTATTCTTGTAAAAGGGTAAGGTAAAGGCAAGAGAAATGCTCCACTAGATTTACGCAATTCAAATGAGAATAATTTCAACAAATTTGCTGTCTCAGTTCGTAAAAAAATAGAAATTTTTATTTAATAATTCCTGTAATGAGTCTGTATCATTTTTTCTTGATTTACAGAATCCCGAAGATGAATTTATAGAAAATGGTATGTACTGTGCTCGTTATACGCCTGCAATATATACGCACTGCTACGACAGTTCCGGAATGCGTTTATTTTGTGCTGGTGGACCATTATCTACTACTCTGTCTGGTAACTACGCTAGTGTGTGGCAGTAAAAATATTCTGAGTGCGTTCTAGTCATTCGAGTTAACTATTTTCAATCTCTCTCTCTCCCTCTCTCCCTTCCCTTCCCCACCCCAATCTCTATACGTGCATTATTATGTATTCTTTTATTTTTAAGCGTAATTCACGGGTTTGAAAAAATATCAACATAATTTTTAAAAATTTGTAAGTAAAAAAGACACTGTCCTCCATGAAGAACAAATGTTTTTAACGATCATCGTATTCAGTGTTTCCTATTTAAGGGAATTTTTTTTAGAAATTTTTACACGAAATGAAAATATTCGAAATGATGAATCCGTACGATTTCGATGTAAAAGTTTCTAGAAAGTCCGTGAGAAATTCATGGCTTTGTTTCATGTCTAAAATAAGTTGAAAAAACGAAATAGATAAATGCAAGTGGGCTACTGTCCGAGAATTTTTCATTCTGTTATCCATAAAGCTCGTCGGTTTATGCTCATTGATTTCTGATAGAAGATTTTCTCGAAATTTTTTCTCTCGTTGAACTTGGTAAGAAAAATTATTCGTTTCTTCAACCACGTTATTTCATCGTCTCGATATTTTCTTTTCCAAATTATGCTATGAAATATTTCATTTGAAAAAACGAAACCATTAAATTTTTACTCAATCCTTCTTCCAAACAATGTTAGTTTTTATCTTGTATAATATCTCCTCATAAATTCATATTTGTTTCTATTTTCACGTGAATATCAAGTAGTTGTTGAGAAAAATTTTCGTTTCAGGGATGACTATAGTATTATAAACTTTTTTTTTAATGAACTTCTGAAAAAATGTAATTTACTTTAGAAATTTGCCATCAAGTATTCAGTACATGTTCGAAATGAAAATTTTATTAGTTTTGAAAATTCTTTCATAATAAAATATCCTTAGTTTTGACCGTTCATAGAAATGGAATTGAATGAATACTTGTACGTTCGTGATTCGATTTTTTTGAATAAATTGGGAAAAAAGAATTTTCATTAATACGAGTATTATAACTTGCAAAAAATTATTGTCAGTCATTTTTCATTTCCTGCTCGATTATTTCTTCTTTTACCGCAGCATTTTAGCTGTCCAAATAATTGTAAATTTCGTTTTTTGTTCGAATATTTATAAGTCAACCATAATTCATCTCAGTTTTAAACTTTAGTCATTTAATTTGTTTAGCTTCCAAATGGGCGGTGACTAATAATAGTGTGGAACTACAAACTCAGTAATGAGAAAAAAAAATTATTTTTAATTTGAAAAACTTTGAATTTAGAATTTTCAAGTTTTTCGTTCTTCTGTACAGTTTTACTACAAGTTTGAAATGAAATTCACATTAGTCATTGTGTGTAAGTAAATTTTGTTCACTCGTGGGCTTACAGCATAAACCAGTAAACATGAGTTGAAAAAGTCCGTGCAAAATGTTCTTGCTGAAAGGCAATGAACTTGTGAAGCGATAGAAAGATCAAGTGTAAAAAAGGCTGCAGTGCTTAGTGATTTGGATTCTCTCATATTGCTAAAAATTTTGTATTCAGTGTTATTACTTTTTCAAGTTCACAATATAATCTGTAGAATCCCTATTTTGATGTAGCCTTAGGTCAGAACGAATATTAAAATTATTTCAAAATTTCAATTTTGTTGATTGAAAATTTTTCACCAATTATTAACATAACAACATTAATTTTTATGTAATCTGCGTTTGGGAAACTCTTCTATCGTACTGGTAAATCCCATGAAAAACCATTTTTAAAAGTTTTCCAAACAAGGTTTATTTTACTTACGTATTTTTGTATTCCTCTTTCATGGGAAATGTGAGGAGGTAGAAGGCTGCTCCTGTAAAATTCATCAGAACAAGTGTACTTCCATTTTGATAAAAATTAATCAGTCTTCTTTCCTCTTGGCCTTCCAAGTGGTAGTTTTTTTTTCATTTGTTAACGTTCTTAAACCTAAATTCAATGAAAATTACTGAGAAGTGATTTAACATCACTTGTTCTGCTATATTTTTTCTCCGAGAGGAAGTGAAGAGAAAGTTAATCAACTGGTGAATGCATTGAAACACCAAAATTTATGGTTTCCACGGAAGGAACTACTAGGCTGACATTCAGAATGAAAATCATTGACCCATATAACCTTTATTGCCATTTCAGCTCTATCCAAACGATTGAATTAGGTAATTAATGAAGTTTAGCTTAGCTCGAAAAAACACTTCTTAAACCATTAAGTAGCTAGCAATATTTTAAAAAGAGATTATTCTGTGGTCTCTTTTTTATACCTACGTCCACATTGTAATTTTGTTCTCTTTACATTAAATTTATTACGTAATATTGTTTTATAAAATTTTCGAATTTGTAAATCTTTTATTGTATTACTCATTACTTCAAACGAAATGTTTCTCTTCCTCGTGTATATTACTCCCTTCCTCGTTATATGTACTTCTCACACCCTACCAAGCAGTAATTTACTTAGTTCCAAATTTTATTGTGTCTAAAAATAAAAATCGAAATTTAAATTCTTTTTTGTTGATTGAATGTTTTCCAGAAAAGGAAAGGTATTTACAGTTGGAAAATAAATAAAATTTATTGAATTAGATATTGACATAACAATTATAATAATAATAATGATGTATAAAATGGTTCAAGACAAGCAAGATTGATCATTTAATTTCTGGATTGCTTTTCTTATTCATCAGCTCGAATAACTGCTGAATAGCATTACGGAAACATAAGACATTGTACGTAATAATTCCTGGAAAAAAAAATTACTCAAATAACAACTGATTCTCTGATTAACTTTTCTTTTTTAATTGTATAGAAAAGCGATTGTTGTTAGTTCGTTTACAAAAAGGGCATCAAAAACTTCCCTTATTAAATAGTAACTTTGTAACATAAATTTTGACTATTACAAAAAAAAACAGCACGATTACAGAAACTTTTTGAAATTTGAATCACTGACTTACATACCTCGTCTATCAAAGTTTTCCTCCCTTAAAATGCAAACGACGGCAAGGTAATGGCCAACTTCTCGAAGAAACAAAACTGTGCCATTGTTGAGTTTAATAACACTAGAACTGTAATCGTCATAGGCTGAGCTAGCATTATCATCTTTAACACTGAAAAAATAAAGGTGGCATCAAATGAAAACAAAAGGTCAGTGCTTAATTGTCCAGGACACTTCCAACTTACCCATAAATCCACGAAATATCAATGACAACATCGATCATATCACAGCATAATTCGTAACTTTGCATGTCTACAGGTGTTGAATCAGTAGCTATATACATTTTCGAAACTACGTCGAATAAAAATGCCTTTTCAATGGCTGAATTCTGGAATTTGTTTCGGTAACAATAAAGTCAGGAGTGAAAAATGAATGTAAAAATGACAAAAAATACTAACTGTGATTAAAAGATTCAATAAATTCTCGATAAATGGTAAATAAATCATCAATCTTTGAACGACTTTGCTGAATGCTTCGAAAATACTATGATCATATATGGAAGTTAGATGAAAATTTAGTTGTAACTGATCGAAACCTGAAGAAAATGAAAATATTAAAATGTACAAAAACATTCAACAACTTTAACGAAGGAAGAACATACCAGAATCCGACAGATCATCCATGGCACGCTGATGGATGTCTCTTTGGGTTTCTATCTTATTGTCTTCTGTAAGACCATCGATTTTATGAATAAATACTTCGAATTTAATGTTCGGATTAATTTTGTACGCTTTGGTAACTGTAGAATGTAACTTGTTCAATGCTTCGATGTAGTCATCCTATCATAAACATGGAAAAAATTATAATCTGGGAAGACAAAACGATTTCAACGAATAATATTACATACTTGAGCATCAATAACGAAGATCAAAGATCCTCGCAGTCCAAACATTATATCCGCATCGGAATTAGGGTCGAAAAAATCAGTTTGACCAGGCAAATCCCATAATTCGAAATCCACAAAAGCAGAATTACGAATATTCTCTTTCACAATCTTATTACTTGTTTCCAGGAACAGCGTTTCATTGGGAGACATTTTTTGGAAGACAACTTTGGAAATAGAAGATTTACCGCTCCTAAAAAAACAAATCTTTTAAAGCAAATTTAAAAGTATGATTCAACACTGACAAGAAACACTCACCTACGTAAACCCATCAGCAATATTCGAGGTCTGGCATTTTCGTCGTTTGGTGGTGGCTCTGGGGTTCCGTTTCCTTTGTAATCGAAGTCTTCGGAAAATGTGGAGGTATCTGCGAAATTTTGGTCTTCGAACGACTATGAAAGAAAATAGCAACATTTGTTGAAACTTATTAAAAAAGAGGAGAGGTATTTGATGATAACCTACCATTTTTGGCTCAACTGAAATCGTGTTCTTAAGCGATGCTGAAATTCATCATTCAAGCAAGAAATAAAATAAGGACTACTGAAACAAACAAATAAAGAATACCATCGATAGACTGAATGAGAAATAAAAATATGAAGCTTTAGAGAAAGGATCGAAGGATCATCGAACAGAAAGGAGATTCAGTTCGATGCAGAAAGGACCGAGTAAAACAAATTTGGTTCAACAGCACAATTATCTTTCAGTAATAGTAATTAATAATAATTAAACAGAATAATAATAAATCAATAATACTCATTAATGATTTATAAAATATTTATAATCCAAATTATATTTCTTCAAAAGTTTATCATTTTTTAAGGCTTCTAACACACTAAAAATGATTTTAGTCAATCAAATCAAAATCCTTATTCTTCAACTACTGAAAAATTCATTAATCTGATTGGTTAATTAATTTGTTTGTTGATCATTCAATCATTTCCATCATGCGAAATGTCGAATGTGGAGGAACCTTTATACTAAGCAGATAATAGATTTCATTTTTTACTTTTGGGCAAAGGAGAGGAAAAGGGAATAACATAAAGGATATCATACATCATATCAAAATTTTTCAAAAATTGATGAAAATCTTACGTTTTTTCCCATTTTGGATGTCTCAAATCTCAGTTTGTCTTCAGCTATTTGTGATGCTTCAACTGTCCAGACTGTTGTGATTCTCGCTGTTTCAACGAATTGCTTCTTTCAAGACTCTTGTTACTTAAATTCGGGATTGATTTTACAAAAATGGTAATGAACATGTTGAATAAATTCGTTTTTCGCCCTCTACCTATCCGCCGATTTTGCCACAAGGTATCGCTGAATGTTGAACATCTTACAAATCGTTCAATTTTGAAATTATGTGGCGTAGAAGTACTAAATTTTCTTCAAGGATTAGTTACCAATGACATTTTTTTGCTCAGAGATCGGCAAAAGTCTTTATACACATTTCTGTTGAATAATAAAGGTCGTATTCTGTACGATGCTCTCATCTACAAAGTTTCCAACTCAGAAATACTTTTAGAGTGCGATTCTCTCGTCAAAGATGATATTGTTAGACATATTAGACAGTATTGCATTCGCAAGAAAATCGAAATTATTCCTCTGGATACCGGTGTTTGGGTTGCATTCAACCACAATAATGAGGATGATTTCTCAAATTCAAACTCGGCATTTAGAAGTTCTTGCGAATCTTTGTTCTCTGTAATACCTGAACACGAGTCGGAGAGAGTAGAAAATAACTTGAATTTCTACAGAGATCCTCGATTAATCGAATTAGGTTTTAGAATTATGTCACCTGCTTCAGGCGATGTTGGTAAATTTTTAATCGACAGAGACGTCAACGTTAGCTCAGCCAAGAAATATAATACTCATAGATACAAACTCGGAGTAGCTGAGGGCGTTGAGGAATTACCAGTGGGCTCCTGTATCCCTCACGAGACGAATGGTGATTACTTGAATGGAATTAGTTTCAACAAAGGATGTTATCTTGGACAAGAATTAACAGCAAGAGTTCAATATACTGGAGTTGTCCGCAAAAGATTGATGCCCATAATTTTATCTTCTGTTCCAGACTCTGGTGTTGAGAAAGATACTCCTGTGACTTCTAATGGCAAGAATATTGGCAAGATCAATGTTTTATGCGAAAAATATGGATTGGCTTTGATGCGAGTAGTCGAAACACTAGAGAACCCGACTGATTTGCGAGTATCTGAGATTCCTGCTCGTTCCTACAAGCCCTATTGGTGGAATTCGTCCAAACAAGAAAATTAATTCATATCTGTGGGAATGCAAGATTGAACCTTTACTATGGTGTTTCATTTCAAGAAATTTCTATCGAATGTACTTGCGTAATGGAAGAGGCTAACCACATTGCCAAAGAGAGATTTCAATGTTCTTATTGTTCATTGAATGAAAATTTCATTTACTATGGTCGTCAACCACCGTTTAATAGTAAAATTAAATTTAAAGAGGAATGTTACATAATGAAAGATCCATTCTCGCCGAGTAAATATCACTTTTTGGTGCTGGGCAGTAAATGTTCTGTTTGTACAAAGCCCGTTTGCCATAATCAAGACTGTAGTTTATTTTTTTCGAAACGTTTTTGTTTTTCATGTGTACGCGACCACTTGAACGATTTTCCTAAGGAGATTCAACTCAAATTTTTGAAAACTCATTCGTGAGTAAAGACATTTAATTCATTTTACTGGATTTTTGTACCTTCCACTTGTGTATTTCTCAGTCTAAGCTCTATGCGAAAAATTTTTTTTTTGTATATGTTCAAACTTAAAATAAAAATTTCAGTTGTCCTAGTTCATACATATATTTTTTTTTTTTTCAAATAATTTAATTGTTTGAAATATTTCTCTGATTCGGGAATTATTATAATAATTTAAAATAATAACATTAACTTTCTACAGACACTATCTGGCTTTCCAAATTTTCCTTCAGTAACTGGAGTACGTTTCTTATAAGACACTGAATATTTTTTGCTTTTGCTTTTATTGATCCTAGCAATCAGCGTGAAAAAAAATTAATTGAAATTGAAATAAATTCATTCAGTTTGTTTATAAAAAAGCAAAAGGACGTGGTTAATGAATCTTCATCAGTTTTAGTACCTAACTTTATTCATTTATTTATATTTTTTACGCGTAAGATAAAAATATTTAAAAAAACTAAGTACTAATTGATACTTTGGCAGCTATTTTAGTTTTTGAGAAAACCATTAGCTTAACAAAATTTATCAAGTCCTTCACTGAAAGAAATTTATTCTGAAAAAAGTTCAAGTCTAATAAAACTATTCTTTATTAATGGTAAAAGATTGATTCAGTATAAAAATTCTCAAATTATTTTGACCGTGAAAATAATTTTGTAACATTTTTTGAAACAATTTCAAAAGTGAAAAATTTGTAAACACAAAATATGAGGAAAGACCAAAGGCAGAACAGTCAAAAAATAAAAATTTCAAGATGAAATTGGTTTATCTACTTTCTGCAGCACAAGACATGATACCAGTTTTCCGCTCTTTCCGCCAAAACTAAATTCAGGAGTGGGTATTATCGAATGAAGTTTGAAATCTACAAAAAAAAAAAATTAATTCCAAGTGATTTCTGAATGAAGATGCGCGAGTAAAATTTGAACTCACATTCGTTAAAATGAGAAATGATTTCATCATCTGACCAATTACAACTGGTAATGACGAATAAACCTGAAGGTTTTAGAAGGTTGTAAATATTCTTCAAATAATTTTTCCTACTTTCCTTAACATCTGATGGATTTAAACAAACAGCATCATAAGTTCCCTTATCCAAAGCAATGGAAAACGTCGGAGTTTGTATGTCTGAGGATATTAAATCGCATACCTGTAAAAGAAAAACAAATTGAAAATATTATTTCAAGAGATAATATTTATAGATTCAAGAGTAACGATTGAAAGTTATACAAACTTGTAATTTTATAATCGAATCCATTTTCTGCTCTTCAACTATTGACATTGCCAGCTGTATAGCTTGTTCAGAATAATCATAACCCGTTAGATTTTCGTAACCTTCTCTAGCCTAGTACCAATATGCGCAGTGATTAAACGAGATTCTCGGAGCGAAAAATAATTTTCAATTTATACCAACCATTTCGATTAGCATCATGCCATTTCCACATCCTAAATCAACAATAGAATCTCGTTCAGAGCCAGGAAGATGTTTCTTCAACCATCTGTAAAATATATAAGACGATAGAAAACAGACTTCAGCGAAATAATTCAGTTACAGGTTCTTAGGGCAAAAAGTTACTGGATAATTCGTAGAATGCTTTCTTCTCCAAACCAAACTTCACCGACATTGCCATGATCTTTATAATTTTTCAGTTCACCGTCGTAGGTAGCGTCCCAGCTAAAGAATAAATGAATAAAGAATTTTAATTATGCAGTAGAAAGTACAGGGGCTGAATAAAAACCCATACCTACAATTTCTTGGTGCCCAATTCGGACGAATTCAATTCCATATCTTCACCTTCCATTTCAACCTCAAAGAACTGATTCGTAGAGTTGGGTAGACAATTGAAAACTTAATGGTAATTATAATTGTTGACAGTCTAGTAAGATTGAAAAAATTGAAATTCAAGTAAAAAAATTGTGATATTCATTTAAAATTACCGGAGAAAAATCTACAAAGAAACTCTACTACGCTACGCTACGCTGATATCAGCTGAGCCGATATCATTCAAAAAATTTATGTTTTGAGTCTGATATAAAACGTATTATTTATTGTCACTTTTTTGATTTTGAAAAAAATCAATGACGTTTGTGATATGAGTTCGATAACCTTGTTGCGTTTTTATTATAATAAACTTGGAGTTGCCTCTCGAAAAAGTTAAAGTTGAAAAAAGAACGGATTCTCGTTTATCCGGTTTCTCCACCGTCCACTTGTTGCCTTTTTACATTCTTCTCTTCTTCTACGTCCCCTTTCCACTTTCCAGCAATTTCCAGGTACAGGTAGACGGTAGTACAATCAAAAATCTGGAAATGCTCCTAAAATCTCGAATGGAAGCTGCAATTCTGTATTGAAATTGCATTATGTTTTTGAATTGAATCTTAATTTGATTAACCTGTTTCGAATGTGATTTCCTGCCCCTCGTGTAACAATATTCGTCTTGCTCTTAATTCACATTTCCTCTAAAATATTTATTTTGTTGAATGAGTAGCCCGTTTTTGCAGTATGTTTGAAAAAATGATAGTTTTTTGAAACTTAAAATAGTATAGGTAGTAATTATTGTATTCAAAATGCGTTTACAAGTTTATTTAATTCTTTTTCTCGCTGTTATTCTTTGTAAGTAAATCGTATTTATTAATCCAGTTCAATTTTTGAGATGTTGATTAACCACAGAGTTCAATTATTGTGTTTGGTTTTTGTCATAGGTACCTTCGATTATATCAGTGCCGTTCGTAAAGAGGAACAAGACGCCGGAAAATTAAAGAAAGATTCTCCAATCAAACAACGTAAGTAGACACGGATTCACCCATTATTCAAGGAATAACATTGAGCCTGTATTTTCAATAAAAACGATAATTATAGAAAAAATCCGAAATTATTGAATTATTTCAAACATTTACTTCTTTGAGAATAATATGACAAATATGAGAGCTGAGAATACTGCAAGCAGCATTTCCCAACTGAAAATTTTTCAAATTCTTCTTTAAATATAATAATCTGAATAATTATCATTTATTTCATTTCTTGTAGCATTAAATTTTTTCTGTCATATCAAATACTGTGCCTAAGCTAATGAATGATTTATTTTTGTGTTAGATCATCACCACCACCATTCATCACGCTTTAGAGGACTTTCACTTCTCCTTGGATTAATTGGAGTAATTTTTGCTGGTATTGGCGTATACTACATTTTCTTATGTTATCCCATCTTATGCCGTAGAGAACGTAATTACGATGTTGTGGAACATTCAAGAGATATAACACCTACTCGTAATATTGAAAAAACTCCTTAAATCATCTCTGTCTCTCCTCTGAAAATAGGTCCTCGTGTTCCTAAATTTAATTACCAGACTCGACTTTGGAAGAAATATGTCTGCAAAATATCGAGATAGTATTTTAAACAACTTCCTGCCACGTTATAATTTGAAATGTGAATCTCATATTTTTATTTATATTCTAAGTAAATGCTTTCTTATTAAACATAAGAATATTTTTTAATTTTAAATATTAGTAAAATGAAGAAAATTGTGAATTCTTTCAATACTCGTAAATTAACGTCGAGGAGCTCTCTTTGTGATTTGTATATAACTTAATTTTTTTTCATTGGCAATAAAAGTATTTGTGGTCAATCTAGCTCCGTTTTATTAACTTACGAAAAAAGTTTCTATCCTGCATTCAAATTGCTAACAGATCAAGTAATCCATAGGTATAATATGAAAAAAAAAAATTTATTTATCGATAAAATTAAATAGAAATTTATACAAGTTTTCTAACACACTATTTTTAGTAAGTACAAAATTAACACAATCTACATTTCATACAATCGATAAAAATATTAAGCTTATTTCTGAGAACGTCCTCCAGATCACATTATACTGAATTTCTCGTTACACATTTCACTTTAACATATTTTAAAAGTACGTATCAAATTCAGTTTCTTCAATAGGTACTTGAATTGTAAAACATAATGAGACCAATTCACACATTCCAGTAACTCAACGTTGGAATGTGTAGAAAAAATTTTCTAGCAAAAAAAGAGGGACATATTCACCACAAATGCAACCAATCGCTCTCTGATCCATTAGATCTTCGAATAACACGTAGCTATTCCACGGTCTACAGTTCTTGGTGTCCTTCGTCAAGATTGATGTCCGATAAATCGATGTCTTCTTCGGGTGGTAATTCACCATCCTTACCATCCCATGGTTCAACATTATGGACTTGGGGTAGAGAAGCGCCTTTTAAGGCTGCAGTGGTACCTCGTCCGAAAGATAAATCTCTGAAAATGGAAAAAGGTTTTTGATGAATTTGAAAAAAAAAGTCACGTCTCACTTTCTCAAGTCAGTGAGTTCACCTTAAGAATTCGCTAATGCCAGCTTCGGAAAATGAACCTTTCAGAATGGAATATTTCATTTTTTTGTGATTCAATAAAGCCATGGCTGGATATCCAAATCCGCCGATTTCTAATGCGTCTTCTAATTCTGGGTGAGCTCCAGCTTCAGACCAAACCCATCTGATGGTAAAAAACACTTAATTAGCTGGGAATTTTTAAAATCAAAACTGCAATACAAGAAAACTTGACATACCCCCATTGTTTTTTCTTGAAGCCGTCGGCAACCTTTTTCAGTGCAGATAAATATCCATTACGGCACTCTGCCTGGCAGTCCAATATGTGTGGTAAAACAGAAATAACACAAAGGGCGTGATTTTCGCAGGCTTCTTTGATAACATCAGCACCAGTAATCTGAAACAAAGAGAACAAAATTCAATTAAAAAATTATAAAATTCCAAGAAGTCTGCGAGCTGGATGAAACTAGGTGACAATACTGAATGTCACTGTTGGGAATCAAATTATCAACTTCAAGGCTGAAAGGCTATTTACCTTATAAATGAAGGGTTAAGTTCAAGAAGTGGTTAAGTATTTCTGTCTCATTTCACATTTTTCATTAGTAGAGCAAAAATAGTTTTGTAACATCAAGATACTCGGAAGAAGACTGCAAGTAAGACTCAAAATACAGATTCAGGATGGTTTCAGAACCGTAGACACTCTCACTTTTAGAATATTTTCGAAATACTTGCAACAGAAAGTATTAGAAGTATTATGAAAAAAATTCAATTTATAGCTACTTTGGCTTTTTTTCATTTTCAGCAAGAAATATTAATGAAATTTGATGGTTGAAATTCGAAAAATGACAGAAAACATCGAGTTATTCGGATTCATCTCGACTAGCTAGTCTCAAATGCAAAAATCTAATCAAAATGAGGCTTCTGCACAATTTATATGCGCACAGTTTATAATCACAAGATACAAACCTGTTTGATTTCGGGGGCAGGTAGAGATTCTGTATGCTTTTCCAAAGCCCAGTTGACAATATCGCCAGCAGTTCGACCGCCATTATATTCTTCGGCAGCAGATGAAGACATTTTTTTACCGGCTGGAAAATATTTAATAGTAGGATATCCCTGAATACCATACTCGGCCGCCTTTCGAGAGTGAACAGTAGCATCTAAAGCACCCAATTTAACCTACAAGGTAAGCAACAATGTATTACTCTTCAAACATGGATAAAGGATAGAACTAGAAAATGTGAGAACAATTACTTTTCCTTTCAGCTGCGATGCAGCATCTGCCCAATGAGGAGCCAAATTCTTGCAGTGACCACACCAAGGGGCGAAGAATTCAACTAACCACATATCATCCGAGTCCAGAACGAGCGAATCAAAGTTGTCATCAGTTAGTTCAACGACCTCATTGGAACTGGACTGTAATTTTGAAAAAATACTATCAGTAAGGGAAGTCAAAAAATTGATTTTATTATAAAAGTCGTTCTTACACTTTTCTTTCCTGATTTATCACTACCACCGGACAGAGCAGACGAGATTTTATCCTTAATGGCACTGATAGCAGCGTCAGTAACACCTTTAGCCGTTCGTTGACCACTATAATCAGTTGGTTTCTTTTTGTCAACGAATATTTTCACAGTTGGGAAACCACTGATGGAAAATCTTGCAGCCAAAGACTTGTATTTATCCGCATCTACAGCACCCACTTTTACAATACCCTACAAATCAAGTAATAAGTTGATAAAATCTCAATTTAACATTGGCTTAGGTTATAGATATTGTGTGATTACTTTCAAAGCTGTAGCTGCTTTTGAATATTCGCTGGCGAAGTTCTTGCAGTGGCCACACCATGGTGCGTAAAATTCAATTATCCAAATACTGCTACTGTCCGTAACCTTGGATTCGAAATTCGAGTCTGTCAAGTCAATGACATCAGATCCGGATGAATAGAGAGCTGCGATGTATTGAATGCAGCATAAAGCTAACACTGAAATGAGAGGGATAGTCAAGTATATTCAGTCAGAGACTTGGTCTCAAATTAACGAAGTAATGCATAAAACATTCATTCATCCGTTTCCTTGGGGAACAGATAGGCAAATGAAATGGAAATTTCTTCATACTTACCAAGGAGAACTTTCATTTTAGATCGATGATTTCGTCTAACACCGGATAAACACGTATAACCTCGGTACCAGTAACTTAAAAACGTTTTGTGATGCTATTTATCCGCAGGAGAATCGTCTTAGATATTAGTCTAGAACATCCTCATTACTATAGACAAGATAGTAACAATATATTCACCATACTTCACCCACAAAACTAATATAAAACTGAATCGTAAGAGTTCATCTACCTAACCGGGATAATACGAACTCGAATAAGGAAAAAAAAGCACCCACAACACTTGAAAAAGGTATAAGTTCGCTAGGTCTTGGCAAATTACACCAAAAATAATGTTCTGCGCAGAAAAATATTGATTTCTGCGCATACCTTTTGTCTTATTATTTTGAAAACCAACACTTCGCTATTGTAATATCAAAACCAATCACATTAAACCACGAAAATGGTAAATTTGTGATTTCTATGCATAAAATGCAAAAATTTTTTTGAAATATTTCATCGTGGACAAACGCCCACGATTTCAAAATATTTTTTACAACTTGAGAAGCTTTTAGGACACTTTTTAACAAAAAGATCAAACATTTTCTGTTGATGTTCCTTTTACTATGCACAAAAACTCCAGAAAGTTAGTCAAATATCAATTAAATTCATGACGAACAAAATTTTGTTCGGCCAACTGAAGTCTTCTAAAGTCGAATTAGTATGGAATTTTTGAATTAATATTCATTTTCTGTTGACATTTTTAATTGAGACAAATCGTTACATCGATTTCAGAAAATTTCACCAAAGCTCACGTGAAAATTTGAATTTCCTTTAACCTATTAGAAACTATCGAACCTTTTACTCTAGTTATTTTTTCACAATACCCGTCAATGAAAATGAAAGTTCTGATTTTGGATTACAGTTTTAATCTATTAACCAATTTTTGATGATCAATTTACAATTTGCAGAATTTACATTTTCAACAGAAGAAATCAAGTTATTACATTAGATACAGAAAATTTTACTTTGAAATTGTTATTAAATTGTTCCATACAATATATAGAAATATTTTTTTCAAATCACCTAATATTTAAAGGTACTCAAAATCAAACAATTCATCAATACAATCTTCAGTGATTTTTTATCAATGTAGTAATAGTCATAAACAAATATTTTCTTTTTAAGAACAAAAAATTAATTGTATCGTTTCTAGACACGTACGGTTGTATAAATATTTATGATTTGAAAGAAAAAAAAACCTTCCTCGATATTTTGAAAATCAATTTTCAAACTAAAGTCGAAACAGTTCTTCGCGTAACGTTTAAATCAAAATGACACGTTTCTTCATTTCAAATTATAATGCAATCCCTACGAACAGGAGCGGAAGGCTTTCATCAGCACTTTAAATTTAGCACCTTAATAATCCACAGTATTCGTGTTCGCCAGATAATCTCGTCTGCCAATATTAGACACTTGTTTATTTTGCATCGCCTCCAATTTAGGACAGTCAGTAATTCGGTGACCCAAACCACCACAATAACTGCATCCTTTCTCATCTGCAAAAAGTAATAAAAATATTTAGCAACACAGTGATACAAAAATGAAGTAAACTGAAGTAAATTCAAGTTACAATTACCTCCAAGATCCAAATATTTCTCATTTTCTGATTGCAGCTGAGCCAGAAATGGAGGAACTTTTTGTTTAGCTTCGATGAGCAAATGTTTCAAATCCAGTAGGACAGATTCATCGTTCGTCTTATTAATAAATGTGGTAGCCAGTCCTGTTTTTCCAGATCGACCAGTTCTTCCAATTCGATGTACTATAATTTAAAAAATTAAGATGACATACTTTAAAATGAAAATTGAAAAAAACAAAAACAAAAGAAACAGAAATTACATAATCAAAATTTAAATCCTTACCATAATTTTCCACATCATCAGGCATATCATAATTTATTACATGCTGGATGTCCAGAAAATCTAGACCTTTGGACGCAACGTCAGTCGCAACTAAGACATCTTTTCGTCCTTGTCTGAAAGCTTCGACAGAACGGGATCGTTCCTCTTGATCTGTAAAGAATATTGCAATTAGAACGGTATTTAATAGAATTTAAAAATTGAAAATAAAATTTTTTCCCGATTCAAAACACATTGGAAAACTCACCTTTGCCACCATGAATAGCCACAGCCTCTATACCTTTCAGTAGAAGATATTCGTGAATGGCATCGACATCTTGTTTTTTTTCAGCGAATATAAGAACTGGAGGCGTAGTTTTTTGCAGACAATCTAGAAGATAGACGATTTTTGCTTCTTGTTTCACGTATTCAACTTCCTTAAATAAAAATGAAAATTAATGGCCAGCAAAAATATGAATGGATGAGTAATTTAAAAGGAAAATGCTTACTTGAACTACATTCATTGATGCAGCTCCAGCACGACCAACGTTGATGGTTATTGGTTTAACTAGAGCAGATCTGGCAAAATTTTGTATCTTTTTGGGCATAGTAGCAGAAAACAGTAAAGTTTGTCGTTGACCCTAAAAACAAACGCGTATACGTATTAATATTTAATAAAGAAAATACATTCATTATAATTCTCGAATTCTCTGTTCATTTCAAGATTAAAAAAAACGGAACGCAATTTATGGAGCTCCAGAAAGTTCGTGAATTATGGAACAGTTTATTTTTGAAAGTTAAACATACCTTAAAGAACGAAAATATAGTTCGAACATCTTCTTCAAAACCCATATCAATCATTCTATCAGCTTCATCCATACAGAGGTATCTAGGAAAGTAAGAAAATCGTAAGAAAATGCCAAAGAAATTTCTCCCAGAAAAATTCAAAAATCCTGTCATACCTGCACACGTCTAATGCGATCATTTTTTTATCCAACATATCCATTAATCTACCTGGTGTTGCTACAATGATGTGGACTCCCCTGCAGAACAAAAGAAATAATTAACAATGCTCCATGATTATTTCCAACACCTTACTAAAATTACAGAAACTTTAACAAACTTTTTAATCACGTCCATTGCTTCGGAAACTGGTATGCCACCGATGGCTAAACAGGTACGTAACTGAGGAGATCCAGTTTTGAATAGCCAATCGCTATAATGCCTAATGATGTCGTTGGTCTGTTTGGCTAATTCTCTGGATGGACAGATGATTAATCCTGAGAGAGAAAATAATGCACGGTTGAAAACACGTTGATATTAACCAGAATAATTTTTAGAACTGACTTCTTACCATAGGGTCCTTCGTTTTTTGTGAAAGGTAATTTTATTTCTTGCTCTAAAGCAAACATCAACAACGGTAACACAAACACCAAAGTTTTACCACTACCGGTGAATGCAATTCCAATCATATCACGTCCTGCTAAACTGCAAAAGAAAATATAGCAAAATTTCATCATTTATTTCAGCATTGAAGTCTTATTTTACCAGTTTAAAATCTTACACAGTCGGTAAACCCTGTATTTGAATGGGAGTTGGTCGCATGATTCCTTTTTCTCTCAGTCCAGCAATGATTCCAGGAGGAAATTTCATTTCTTTGAATTCTCGTATTGGAGGAGGTATTTCGTCTCCCTCAACCAATATATGTAATTTCTGTCGAATTCGATCGTGTCGTTCAGGAGGTAATGACAGAATGCATTTAGGTGGTCTCCAGCTAAGAACAAAATCAGAATTTCGAATCAATATTACCAACCTAAAGATGTATGAAAATAGAAATTCAGTAACTTACCTCGTTTTTATTGGGTCTTCATATTGGATACCTTTGGCCAGTTCCGCAACACCCATCAAAGCTTTTTTACCAGCAATGCTTTCTAAAATTTTTTTTTCTTCTTTCAGTTGTTTTTCTTTAGCACTCTCTTTTTTGGCTGAAAAACAAAATACAAAATAGTTAATCGAAAATTTGAACAGAATTAAGAAATAAAGAAACAAAAGAATACCTTCAGCCATTTTCTTGAGTTCTGTATGTTGATCAAGCAAACTGATATTCGATTTCCTTCCCCAAATTCCCTCTTCACCTTCATCTGATTGGTCATTATCACTCGACGATTTCGTTTTCTGGGCAGCATCTTCTCGAATCTAGAATTGAACTTCTTTTACTTTCAATGCCTTTATGAATTGAGGATACAAAAAGCAAAAGATAGTCTGAAAATTTACTTATTTTCAATTTTTTCAAATTATCCTAACAAATAATAATTTTTTAATTAAATTCATTCTTCACTATACAGCAGTTGAATATTTTACTCACATAATTTTTAGGATGAGCAATCAAACTCATTATTTTCCAAGAAATGTGAGAATTTTACGGGTGAAAATTCTAGGCAAAAGACGAAGGAAAATGTTTTTATACTTTGAATCATCAAAACTTGCATTATTTGACTTGTTACTGAAGGATCACATCTTCTAATGATGCAAATACACCAAATAAATTTTTAGTGTTAAGCTAAGTAGTAGTGTTCCGAATCTTCAACTCAAATTTTCTAGAAATTGCAACATCACAGAATTGCGATTCATCAGTCGTAATCCTCAAATTTTTCCTATTCAATAAAGTCTATACGTACTTGAGTCACACGACCGAGTTTCAAGATTTCATACTGTCTCCTCTTTCTTTCCTTGACAGGAACGTAGGGTTCATAGGTATCTTCAGAATCACTGCTGGACGAATTTTTAGATTTTTTGTATCGCTGTAAGGAATATAAAAATCAATGTTAAGCACAATATTGAAAATCTTCTGAGAGCAATTAAACTGTTATGCAAAAGAAATTCAATAATGATACAATGGGAATACAATCCAATGGAATCAATTCATAACACAGAATTTAAGTTCTACAATGTTGCATAAGTACATCATACTTGAGGAAGTTGCATCTGCTATTTCCCCAAAAAAGTTATTTTCATGTTTAAGCCGTAACAGAGAGATATTAATTAAAACTACAACTGATAAATTACCTTAACTCCATTACTTGAAGTTGCCATTTCAAGCTCAAACTCGACTCAGTTCTTTCGTTTATTAAGAAGACTGCAGAGTTACAGCCATCATATTATTCAGACTCTGGATTCAGCGAATCGCGGAAGCTTCATGTCGTTGAACCGATAACTATTTCAAAAATCAAAACCAAGTCTCGTAGAACTTGAAAATAATTATTTCGTAAACGGAATTTTTATATAAAAAAATTAAAAATTTTGAACGAAGAAATATTCTTCTACTATGCTTTTACTGATGTTCAGCTAGTACATACCTTCCTCCTTGCTCCCACTACCACCCTTCACGATAACAAACCTCAATGTTTGTGTTTTTTTTTCATTCGTTCTTTTCTATCTTTCGTTTCGTTTAGCGCGTAGCGGGTACAGACAGAGTGCTTGTGATGATGAGTCAAACGCGAAATGGATAATGGATTCGACATTATGTTAAATCCTTCCTAAAATTGTGATAATTTACTTAATTTCGTTTAACAATGCTTTACTTTTGGTTATTAGTGTTTAATTTATTGATTTATCATAAGGTTAAATGCGGTTAGTATATTTTCTATTGCTCTAACTGATTGCATATTTTGCAAGCCAAGCGTGGAGTTACCGTTGCAGGGCGTTGACTACCGTCTGAGTATTTCTGCATTTTGAGTTGAAAGTTGATGAAAATTTGTTAATCTTACCGCAGGATTCTAGAATTCACATTCTTATATAATATTACCACAGATTTTTCCCATGCGTTTTTGTGTAACCGAAATAGATTTCTGTCCGAAAGTATGATCGCGTACAGGATTCATAATCAGTGTGTTTCTTAAATGCTAAAATTTGGTGAAGGAAATTGCCATTCTTCAGAATTACCATGAACCCGTACTTTTTTTCCATTGGAACACCCATTTACCTCAGTCCCTCAGTCAAACGATACTCAAAGAATATTTTTAATTACTTGTTGATTGATGTTGAAGTATACTGTTCATTTATTTCGTTTACAGATTATTATGATTGCAATGATCCCTTATTCGACAAAGCCACCATAACAGCAACAAGTTGGCTCTCAGAAAGAGAACCCAAATCTGCGAAACTAGAAGGTACAGTCTTTTTATTGACATGATTAATTAATAATAAATATTTATTTTCAATTATCGTTGTTAGTATCAAATTGTAATTTTTGTATTGTAGTGTCTTTTCTTAGCTTTGTATTTGTAGTCCGATTATTGAACTACAATTTGAATTTACAGCTTGGATGCGAATATTATGAATATTATTTGAGTGGGAAATATTTTGTCATGGTCATTGGTCAACACCTAAAACATTTTTTATTCAATTTGTCTGCGATTCAACTTGAAGGGTACTGATCATCAACCTAGATTGAACCCTTTTTTTCACCCTATTGATAAATATTACCTGTTAGTACCATTTCGTACGAGGCATTTCACTTACAATTGGAATCATATAGCCTTTGCGTGTTTCCTCGCTATAATAGTTACGAAAAAAAAAATCGGATTGTCAAAATCTAAGATTTCCGTTTGCATTTATCTTTCGTTACCATATTGATGAATTTTCATTACAACAACATTCGTTTTATTCATTGCGTGTCATGAATTCTTGTGATATCGTTTATTTGCATCTTCCTCGTTGTATATTCATAACTTTTTGCTGGTTCCAGTATGTCGTGTCGTATCACTAAGAAATTTTTCAATAAATAATCGTTAGTAGGTTGGGAAGCCTCCAAGTTTTACTTCGTTACAGGTGATTTTATGGTTTTCCATCAGTTTTTTTGACAGCAAATTTATTATTCGTGCAATTGTCTGTTAAAGTTCTACTTTTTGAAACTTATTATTTTATTTATGATTTCATATTTTCCCATTAGTGAGGCCAAATTTTTTTATGAGGGATATCATGATCGTTTTTCGCAATTAATTTTTCATACGTCATCACAGTCAAGAGTATATATCAGCTTGAATTTTAGAACTCAAGAAAAGTTTAAATTGATGAATTTTAAATGTATTAGATATATTTGAGAACAAATCAAGCCAGCGATAGAAACATTAATCAATTGTTAATTATTGTCTCATCTAATAATCAATGTCAAAATCAGAAAAATTACTTTCATAGTATTCATTTTCAGAAATCAAATACTTACTTTCTCAAATTTTATTATCAAAACGATCAAAACTAGTACTATATTTTTCAACCCAAAATATATCTGGTAGGCTATTCCTTTTTTATGATTTTTTTGGTTCAAAGTCTTCGTCACTAAATATTTTGTGACTGTTCTTCAAAAAGTAAAATTCGGCTTTGGTCGTTCTGGATACCGACTCTTCGATTTTTAAAATGAAGGAGAGTGAATAATAAAAGTCAAAGATAATTATTTTAAATTGAATCGATAGTTGATTTCTGTAAAACAAGACCTCTCTGAATTTATTTTTATTTTCTCTTAGAAACAATCGCTCAAATAGAAAATAGAATTTGAATATTTCCTCTTCTGATCTTTTTTTAAATAACGAATTCAAAAGAAAGAATGAAATGAAAATTATTATTTTTTCTTAGCGTAGATAATAGATTACATATAAAACTGACTTTTGAATTATCAATTTTTAGTGACAATTTTTTATCATTCATTGTGCTCGCATTCATAAAGAATACTTTCCACAATCCACACTGCATGCAAAAATGACTTCTTCAATTTGTATTTTTGCCCAAATATTTTTATTTGCTTTTGTAGCAGCATTTCTTAGTTCTTTCTTTGTTTTTTTCTTTTGTTTTTGCTTCGCAATTATTTTATCTCGGCATGAAAATCAAAAAAACAATATTAGGCGAACTATCATGGACAGCCTCACATTCGGACAACAGTCAGTATTTGATCTTCGATTTGGATCAAACGATGAGAGTGACTGCCATCGCTATTCAAGGAAAACCAGCGCACGATGAATTTGTCTTGGAATACGCCATAAGTTATGGTTCAAATGGTTACGATTATGCTGACTACAAAACTTCATCTGGAAACGTTAAAGTAAGATCTTAGGCGTCTTTTTTTTTGGGGTCTGCTAAGCGGTGATTTTAACGCTTTTTAAGCACCTAGAATTATATTATACCTGTTTCATTTTAGCTGCATGATCTCTGTGATGGTAATAGTAGTCTTTGAAATGATATCGGTTTTGGTTTATGAATCTTTAATTTTTGTTTATCATGTTCTTACCTATAGTTGCCCGTCTGTAGCTCATTTAGTTTACTTCAGTTTTCAGTTCCCATTCCCACTAACTTCAAAGTAAATTCTGTAAGTGGTTTTATATTCGCAATGAAATGTCCTGTGCTGTTTTAACAGGGTTAATTAATGTATTAACTGACATCGAAAGTAATGTGTCTGTAGGGGAATTACTTATTTTGCAAATTTTCAGGAGCTTTGAAAAATAATACCATGTCGGCTCGTTTCTGCTTACTTACTTTGCCCATCATTTGAGCCAGTGAAGAAAAGGGAGGAAAGAAGAGAGGAAACCAGTCAAAGTTGTTTCTGCATCTACAGCTGTGTTATATTTTTTATTGAAGATCTTAAAAATGAGATGAAAATTTAAGAAAAAGAAAAAGCTTTCAACTGAAGTGCTCGCTCTAAGTCTCTCTCCCTTCCCTCTCCATCGACTCCCTCCATTGTTCTTGAAGGAGAAAACTTCATTTTTCAACGCCAGGTGAACTCAAGTGACTCACTTCTTTGAATGTGTCACTGAGATTGTTTTCTGAAAGTAAAATGAAACCCTGTTTTTTTTTTTTAGTTAAATGAATCCTTGCAAAAAAAATTTTATTGTCTCATCTGTTCTTTTACAGCTTAGATATTTTGTTTAAAAATGTCCTCTAGATATCTTAATTCAGCCGTACTCCAGCGTTTGTTTTTTGATTTTGCTGCAAGGTTATGAAGTATGGAAAAAAATACTCCCGATTTATAATTCGTTAAGAATTCTTTCTAATAATCAGTGCTGCGACCTCTGGTTTTCCTGGCAGAAAATAGCCATGTTCCTTGATTAACTCTAACGAAGAATTTGAGACCATAACCAACTCAGGCCACTTTTATTGTTTTTTTTTTGTCTGATAAATTTATGTTTTCTAAAATGTTTGCATGATTTCGGATAATATTATAATTTACTCGCAGTGTTGTATTTACATCTTCGCTTTCGTCAATTCGCTTCTTAAGACTATCGAAAAATGGAACCATGTTTTCAGGCGTTAAATTTTGGTCACCCAGAAGTAATACGCTCAATAATGGTATTATATTTCACTTTGCTGACGAAAAGGTTAGAATTAAGAGTGTGGCCGTGCAGGGCAAGCCCAGCTCCGACGATTGTGTCACCGAGTACTTCGTCCAGTATTCGGACGATGGAGAATCGTGGGCCAATTACGTCGACTCCAGTGGAGAATTTGAGGTAAAAATTTGCGGGGAGTGACGTTTATGCAGTGTTGTTGCTTTTGATTTTATTTTTTGACGTCTCAGTGGATGAATGTCGAATCTTTGTAAACTCGTGTAGCTTTCTATTTACGTTTTCATTTCTTTAGTGCTAGATGAAAAATTTTGCTTTATTGATTTTTTCATTGTTAGTATCCGATGACTTTTTGCATTTGGATTTCTCGGTAGCAGTTAAGCAAAACTGTACTCATGAGGACTTCGTAATGCCTAATGCCAGTATGACGGATTGTGATACGATAGTAGTCAGTCTCGTGAATTTCATGTTTGACTTGAATGAAACGATTATTGAGCGTTTGTATTTTCGTGTAATGTATTTTTGTTGTTGTTGTTGTTGTTGTTGAATTAATCCGCATGTATGGGTTTTGTGGTTCACTGCAGCAAGTACGCGTATTTCTGAATTGCTTTTCCAGCTTCAAATTTTTTAATTCAAGTCGTAAAAGTTACCGAGCGAAAGTGAAAATATCTTATTGCACGTTAACATTGCATGATTTTATTGGACTCGTGGTGCTACTCGATTTTCGAATTTTAAAATAATTTGTTTTTCTCTAGTTTTGCAAATACTTTTTTCTCGTTGAAGTATTCGATTTAGCTCAAATTATTTATTTTTTCAAACATAGCAAGATTGCTGAGTGCGTTAATTGAACCCGAGGCGGTAAAATTTTTATGCCTGAAGGGTGGGGCAAGCCAGATTAAAGAAGAAATTTTTATCTGAACTATGAAAAGTGAAAACTTTTTTTTAAATGGATTGTTGGGCACATTTTTAGATTCCGGGACGGGCGGTTGTTGTCTTCTTTGTCCCCTGGTAGGTCTAGAACAGAGTATAAAATATGTAGTGGATTATCATCCAACGAAACGTGATATCAAACACAAAGGTGTTATGTGCATGTACTTATATAATGTATATGTATTTCATTAGTTTTAAATGTACATGGTTTATTTGTTATGTGACTCGTGAATTGTTCGTATTTTGTCAATCGTAGCTTTTCCATCTGCAGATATTCCTTATTTTAAATTTGTAAAACGTATTTTTTGTTTATTTTGGTAATACAAGTAAACGAGACATCAATTTTCAAGCATAATCGTATGGGTACATGTTGGTCTGCATCATCTTTCTAAATTATTTTGTTAATTTTTTTGCAGGTATTTAAAGGGAATGTCGACGGTAACACGATCCGACGAAACGTGTTCGATGTTCCAATTATCGGCAGATGGATTAGAATCAATCCTCTGCGGTGGAAAAACAGTATATCGATGCGCGTTGAATTGTATGGCTGTGGTTATGGTAAGGAAATGGTTTCTTTCCTCTAAATACTTAATTCTTCTTTTATTTTATATTTTCTTCCAATACGCCTGTGTTTTCTCGCAGCGGCCGAAAATTTTTATTTTAGCGGAAACTCGTTAATCGAATGGAATTTGCGAGAGTATCCGATAATCTCGACGAGGGATTCGTTTGGCTTTAGACTGCGTACAAATGTAGCCAACGGAGTTATATTGTATAGTCGTGGAACACAAGGGGACTACTTTGCGTTGCAGTTACGCGATAATCGGCTCGTGTTGAACCTTAATTTGGGTATTTAAAATCATTCAACTTCTCGATTAGCTTGACAGTAGATTTAGAAATAATGCAAAATTTTGCTATTAAATGAAATCCGTTATTAACAGGTTCTGGCCTCATAACAAGTCTATCAGTTGGCAGCCTACTTGACGACAATATCTGGCATGATGTAGTTATTTCTCGTAATTTCAAAGAGATAATATTCTCAGTGGATCGAGTGTCTATTACTGGAACTGTGAATGGAGATTACGCCGTTCTGAATCTCAATAATATAGTAAGTCCTTTTTTTTATTCACGTGAATTTCTTGCCAAAAAAGACTTAAGCTTCTCAGAAGTTTGAAAATCGCAGGTTATTTTACATTATTTTGAACAAATCGAGAAATGCAACTGCCCCTCCGCCACACTTGACAAAAGTAGATGAGTAAAAATTTTTCGGATAACCCGAAAAGCCTCTAGAAAATTCACACTTGAAAAGGTGCACCAAAATAGACGAATAGATTTATATATAAATTGAAATTTAAATGCTATTAAACGCGGAAAGATTCAAAAGTTTTCTTTTTTCATTTTTTCTTCTTACTCTTCCCTGAAATCGATGTCTGAGCATTAGGATATTGAGTTATGATTTCATCTAATATTCTATTGGGCTCTAATCTGGGTTACGTAGTTTGTAAGACAGCATTCTCATTACTCGGCTACCCTGCCGCAGAAGTATTACATCGTAATATTATTTTCGTTTTTATAGTTTTACATCGGTGGTGTACCGAACAGACAAGAAGGCTTGATTGTGCCACAAAACTTTACCGGCTGTTTGGAGAATTTGTACTTCAACTCGACGAACATTATTCAAATCGTAAAGGAAGCTTATGCCTCTGGCAACGACTGGGGAATGCAGACGTACAAAAAAGTCAACGTACGCGATATTTGTCCTGTAAGTTATGCTCTTTGCATTGTTTTGCTGTGGTGGAAAAGACGAAATAGGAAGAAAATGGTACTTGAACTGTCATTTTTCAGGAACAATCCATCATACCGGTTACATTCTTGACTGATAATGCTTACGCCAAGTTGACCGGTTACGAAGGAGTGAACTATCTCAATGTTTCGTTTGCATTTAGAACGTACGAAGAGTTTGGATTACTGGTTTATCACAGATTCAATAATCCAGGTGATGTGAAGGTAATGCATTGTGATTTAGAATTATAAAAGTAGTCTAAAATAGTCGAAGCCACCATATTGTTGTTTCGTGTTCTTGCTTTTAGATTTTCTTGGAAGAAGGAAAAGTGATCGTGGAATTGTTGACTGACGATAATATAGTCGTAAAAATGGATAATTATGACGAAAAATTCAACGACGGCAAATGGCATCCTGTCGTATTGACCATAAATAAAAATAAATTGATTTTTAGTGTAGATTACAGACCAGCCGTCACGTCTCGTTTGATAAATATAAATACGGGCTTGTATTATTATATTGGAGGCGTGAAAAATGACATGAAAATAGGTGGAACGAAATCTGGTGGAAATTATGGATACAAAGGATTCATCGGATGTATGAGGCTCATCACTATAAATGGAAACTATAAGATTCCAATGGACTGGAAACCAGATGAGGTAATTTACTATTTTTTATCTTGTTAGGGAAAAATAGCGCCTACAAAGTTGGTCATTTTTATTATTTTCAATTCATAAAAATCAAAACCAAACTGCTTATTTGATAATGTGAAACGAATATTGGAAAGAGTCCTGCTGGCGCCGTTATTATTTGGCCAGCCTTGTATCATAACAAGCATGCGTTCAAGTCCAGTCGCCCATAACTCTATATGTCGATCAACTTGAAAGGACTCCGGTTTATTTGGTGCGATAGTTTGATGCCCTCGTAAGTGGGTTGCCTATCGTTATCAGAATATCTGACAGACCGCCCCTCTACCCACTCTTTCTGTCATTGAATGAAATAGTCGAAATTAGAACCCAAACCCATTCACGTGCCGAGTGATTTCTGATGTTTTCTACGAATTGTTGATATACGAGTAACTTAGCAAATGACAAAAACCACATTTTTTTCAACGAAATCATAACAAATGGTCACATAATGGGTAGTAGCTCAGTCTTTATGCTCAATGGCTCAATCTCTTCCTTTTAGGGTAAGTAGAGCCAACTTTTCGTCTTAAGTTTTTTCTTTCAAGCCTGTGATAATTATTTGGAAGTGTTCAAAAACATATGTCCCAGGTATTGGTTTGATAAGTAAATAATGATATGTTGATTAAATGAGCGTAATGAGTGTATTTAAATTTAAATTACTCAAGCTACATGTAGTAATTATCTGCGTAAAGTTTAGTGAATTTGTCATGTCCACTTTTTATTCTCCAATCAAATTAATTTTTTTTTTTTTTTTCAGGAATACTTTGGCAGGCATCAAATAATTTTCGACGCCTGTCAGATGATCGACAGATGTAATCCGAATCCTTGTAAACATAATGGCGTTTGTCGGCAAAGTTCCACCGACTTCTTCTGCGATTGTTCAGATTCGTACGGTGGTGCTATGTGCCATACTCGTTAGTATCTCTTTGATTTTCTTGTGCTTTTACGTTAAATTCGCGCCTATACGATTGGATATTCTGTCCTACAGCTTTGAAACCTTTGAGTTGCGAAGCCTACCAATTAGCGAACGCAGTCGAGCAACGAATGAATATCAGAATTGATATCGATGGCAGCGGTCCTCTGGAACCATTCCCTGTTACCTGCCAATACCACTGTAAGATATTCAAGTCGGTATATTAAGATTCGTACCTTCGTGGTGCAGTCAATTTTACATTTTTGTTTTCTGTTTCGTAGCCGACGGACGTATTGTGACCGAAATTCACCACAAAAACGAAGAGCCGACGATCGTCGATGGATTTCAAGAAGAAGGCGGTTTTAAGCAAGACATAATTTACGAAGCCAGTATCGATCAGATCGAAGCCTTGTTGAATCGATCGAGAAACTGTTGGCAAAGTATTCGATACGATTGCTTCAATTCCAAGTTACTTAATTCACCTTGTAAGTATTTGTAGAATATAAAATAATTTTTTGAAAAATTTGTTTCATCGGATGGATTTTTTCTCATTTTTCAAACTTGAGGATATGTGATGCGATCTAGAAAAACATGAAACAATTTGAAGCTCTTTCAGCTAAGCTCATATTTTTTGTTTTTGAAGAATGAGCATTGAATTAATGGTAGAATGAGTTAGCAGTCGAGAGGCTTCAATTGTTTGTTAAGTAAAAAAAAAAAAAGCATGCAAAACTGATTTTAGATAAGATTTCAAGCGTCAACTGTATGTTGGACTGTATGCCAATTTTTTAGATCGACTTATCTAATGCGACTTCAAATTGTATAAACACCTTTATTCGCAGCTCACGAAGCCGATTTCAGACCATTTTCGTGGTGGGTTTCGCGATTCAATCAGAAAATGGACTTCTGGGGTGGTGCCATGCCTGGTTCGAGAAAATGCGAATGCGGTGTCCTTGGTCAGTGCGATGATCCTGCTAAATGGTGTAACTGTGATTCAGGTACATGGGAACTGATTTTGCATCAGTGAATTTCCATCCAATAGTGGCACTCACTTGTGTTCTTTTTTGCCTAGTAGGTAAAGAGGAATGGAGAACCGACGTCGGTGATTTGAAAGGAAAAGAATTTTTGCCCGTCAAACAGCTCAGATTTGGTGATACAGGAACTCCGCTTGATGATAAAAAAGGAAAATACACGTTGGGACCTCTGAAATGCGAAGGAGATGGTACGTTTTTCAATTGAAATTTTCTTCCCATCAATTTTTTTAATATTAGGTAGCCAAAAAATATTTCACAAGTTTCACAATTTTAACGTAAAATAATGAAGCTGATTTGGACCCGCTTTGGATGCAATTATTATGATATCGTTTCAAATATCTATCAAAGAACTTAGATTCAGCGAACAGTTTATGATCATGGATATCACTCAAGATTGTGGACTTTAATTTTTACAATTTCATGATATTCATTTCGTTCCTGCAGATATATTCAAGAATGTGATCACGTTCAGAAAAGCAGACGCTACTGTCAATCTTCCGTGGTTCGATTTCGGATACGACGCTGATATTTACTTCGAATTCAAAACTACCATTGAAAATGGTATCATTGTTCACGCTACTGGACCCGAAGACGAGATACTTATTGAATTACATCGTAAGTGAAATCATTTTATTCGTAAATTTTCATCATGCAGAGCCATTACATAGTTTTTTTCCCGTTCGCAGAGGGTCATGACATACAGTTCACATATAAAGTCGGTAATAGACCCGTGTATATTATGGGTAAATCCAGCTCTAATTTGGCTGACAATCAGTGGCACTCTGTGTACATCGAGAGGAACCGGTGAGTATCTGTAATTGAATGGTTGATCTAACAAAAAAAAAAAACAACCTAATGGTAAAAATTATGGACACAAGTTATTGGATCATCAAAGCGTTGAATCTGAGAGTATAATAGGTTCAACGCTGGTTTGAGTTTATTATCAGTATTTGTGATAATATTGTCCATAAAAATCAGTGGTGGCATAAAATTGTTGTATTTTACTTTCAACCATGGAATAGGAATGTATTTTCATCTAAAAATCCTGCTGTCAGTTTTTATTTTCCAAATTTATAAAAGGCCTTTGAATCATCTATCGAATGAAATCCGAAATCCTTAAACGTTGTAAATTTGTCCCAAAATAAACGTGAGTTCTCTTATTGCCATCACTGACTGCGGTTGTTTTTTTTTTAACCATTCCTTAAATTGCTTTTAACAAGCTTTTGAGATCTTTTCTCATTTACCGAATTTCATTACAGAAAAGGAGCTCGAGTAGTCATCGATGGTAGCGAAAAACGTGAAGTTAGAGAACCTCCCGGACCGGTTCTGGCGCTGTATTTAACATCTCCTGTATCAATAGGTACGTTAGATGTGCACAGTGCGCGTCATAATGTGAGTAAAATGCCATCGAATATCATTTTCTTACAGTCTTATGATTTTGTTATAGGTGGTTCTTACGGTCCTCCAAATCCAAACGGATTTACTGGCTGTCTTCGTGCCTTCATGATCAACGGTCTTTTGCAAGACTTAGTTACTCATGCAAAAAAGGCTGCCTATGGTGAGTTTAATAGTACTTATTTTTGAGAGAAAGAAAAGTGTGGCTTTGTAATTGGGCTGGAATGATTTTATCTCGCTGCATTTTGCAGAATGTGTTTTCTAAACTCTTTTTATACCTCGTTCTCCTAAGTAATTTCTTATAGTACAATTTTCAGTTCAGAAAATATGAGAACCAATATAGCTGAAATTGCCGAGTTGAAAGGATGACATACGAATTAATTTCTTGGAAGTTGTAAAAAAATAGTAAAAATTATGAAAAAAATTGAACTCATATTTAAAAATTAGTCAAATTTTCTACCCCGTTCTCCCCTCCATAGAATTTACTCAATTATTAGATAAAATATTATGTGTTCCGAAGTTCCTATTTGTAAAACTACAGTAAGTACATAATTGTTTTTACCAATTGTGTGGTTTCATTTAGGTGTATCTGAGGGATGTGTTGGCAGATGCGACAGCAATCCTTGTTTGAATAATGGAACCTGTATCGATCATTATAGTAGCTACTCGTGCGATTGTCGATGGACAGCATTCAAAGGACCCATTTGTGCCGACGGTTGGTATTTGATCGTAATTATTCTTATTTTTAATCTACCAAACTTGGAGTAATCTTTTCTTCGAATTTCCTCAGAAATTGGTGTTACGATGAAAGATAATTCGATGATAAAATACGACTTCTCTGGCTCGTGGAGGTCAACTTTAACCGAACATATACGCGTTGGTTTTACCACCACTCATCCAAAAGGTTTTCTCCTCGGATTGTTTTCCAATATCAGCGGAGAGTATTTGACGATTATGGTTTCGAACAGTGGTATGTAAACCTTTGCTTAGAGAATATGCTTTCATTCTTCCGTACTTATAGTCTGGTGGGTGGTGCGGTTAGATGCACAGCCTTACAACCTAAGAGCCACACGTTCAAGCCTAGTCACGGCGTTGAAATTCTGTATCCTCGTTTTCATAAAAGCAGCCTGCTTGATTTAAGTCGCTGCCACGTCTATAAAAACGTTCATTCTATGCTATATGAAACACGTGTCCAAATGTTTCATTCTGTTCTGTTCCAAATGCTGTGTAAAGTATTCATGTAGCCAGAATCCATTAATATAAGGTCGCAAAAATTAATACCAATAATCGATGGCGCTTTGGTGTTATTCAGGTCATTTACGTGTGATATTCGACTTCGGCTTCGAAAGACAAGAATTGGTTTACTCGCAGAAGCATTTTGCTCTGGGTCAGTACCATAATATTCTCATCAGACGTAAAAATTCTGGAGCTACTCTAGTCATAGAGGTGAGTTGTTTTGCTTTTAATTTTAATTTGTAACGCAATAATAAAGTTCTCATATTTATATTCAAAATTTTAACCGCAGGTCGATGATTATGAGCCGGATGAAACTCATTTCAATATCAAAGCGTCGGCTGACGCCCAGTTCAACAATATCCAATATTTGTACATCGGTAAAAACGAAACCATGAATGAAGGTTTCGTTGGCTGCATATCAAGGGTCGAGTTCGACGATATTTATCCACTCAAATTGCTCTTCCAACAAGATGGTCCTGAAAATGTCAGATCTCTTGGAGGTGATTATAGATAAATCCTGAATTAATGTCTTAATACTTCGAAAATGTTCCTGTTGACAATGAATCACGAAGTATTAATGCTAGAATGAGTTTTTATAAGGGTATCTGCGGGAATGAAAGTACACAACTTGAAATGATAATATATCCTCACCCTGCTCCTCTTTGGAAATTCATTTCCAGAAGTAAAATTCTGCCTCTGAAGGCTACTACCTACATTTTTATATCATTATTTACAGTTTTATTTAATAAAATTGCTGTTTTAAAATATTCTCCTCCTATTTTGATCCAAGTAAGAGTAAGCTGAATTCCACCGAATCATTATATTGTACCGTTGGAATTCGGATTATGGCTGGAGATCGATTGGATGTAATTAGTTATGAACATAAATAGCTTCGAATAGTACGTATTCTAATTTTTTTCTGCAGTGGTCCTGGTATGAGTTTTTCCTTTAATGATTAGCAATAATTTTTTCCGCTCAAATGGCCGTACTCAAAAATTATTCCGTCGACCCAGTGCTTTCGTTGTAAGCCCTAAAGTTCCAAATTAATTTTCATAAAGTGTACTTGGAAGATTGGATGAAAAATTTGGAAAATACTATTTTTAAATACAACACACAATTTTTTTAGAATAAACATTTTTGTCTCCATCAATACATTTGTTCTCTTTCAGGCGATGTAATGGAAGACTTCTGTGGTTTAGAGCCGGTAACTCATCCTCCAGAAATAGCCGAAACCAGACCTCCTTTGGATTTAGATCGTGACAAAGTTAAAGCTGCCTATCATGAAACGGACAATGCTCTCATTGGAGGTAGGTTCTTTATATTTTTTTCTTCTAGGATTCTCGTATTAGCGATTCCTATAGAGGTGGCTGATATCTGTTGGAATTTTCACGAATTTAAATCAAAGGCCAAAGCCAATGTGGAGGCGTAAAATCACTAATCATCATTTTTCATATGAAATCCATAGTCCAGTTTGACGAAAGGCTTTGAAGTATGAGGTACTTGGCTATCACTAGATTCATGGTTCAGTCATTTTAAAAATATTTGTTCGTGAAGCAAACGAAATTTCATTTAGCAACAGTCGTGCATAGAAAGACAGGAGATTGTGATCCAGTATGCTTATTTTCGAGTCGAAGTTGGACAAAAATTTATAATTATGTATCAGAAATCGGGCTATAATTTGGTCAGATATTTAAAAAAAAATTCTTTTTCATCTTATTTAAAATATATTGGCGAAAAAGAATGAAAAAAAAAAAAGAAGGCTCAATAGTGTCGAACAAATGATTCCAAAACAATTCAGATTTATCTGTTCTGAATTTTTTTGTGGTTTTCAAATTCTTTTTACTGCTTTTACGACCAACAGTTCATGTTTGTCTTTTTTTTTTTCCTATCAAAAATGCCTACTCACTGCCGCAAGCTCATGTTACGCTACTTTTTCACTTTCAGGTTTACTGTTTCTACTCTTCCTGTTATCAATTGTTATTGCTATACTGATCGGCCGATACGTTTCGAGGCACAAAGGAGATTACTTGACTCAAGAAGAGCAAGGATGTGATTTAGCCGAGGATCCCGATACTGCTGTAATGCATTCCAAAACCGGCCATGCGATACAAAAGAAGAGAGAGTGGTTTATGTGATGGACAAAGAGTTGAAATCGCCAATTCCTCCAGTTACAATTTTAAAATTCTTTCAAGAGCTTCATTTTAGCTGTTTCACCTCACTATTTTATATTCATGTTTTACTGTTCAGTATTTTTTTTTTGTACATACTCGTATTATTTTAAATCATTACTTTTTTACTAATTGTAATGTTGTCAACTTGCAAGTGTCTGAAGTAATGCTTTTTGCCAAATCGCTCCTCTCAGTTTTAGGAATCTCTAATTTTCTAGATCATTATTTGGTATTCAGATCTCCCCCAGTCGTATTTGCCAATTCCGTCCTTGATAGTTTTATATTATTTTATTTATTTAAATTTCATTATATTTTTAGCTTTTATCGATGAATTTTTCGTGTCCAAGATCCCACCAGTACTTTTATAATATTGTAATCCGAAAGAATAAAATTTTATTGTGTTGCCATGAAAAATGTGTCAAATTAGACATAGTAAATTTTTATATTGAGAATTTTATGTATATAGACTTTGTTATTATTATTTTATTCTTTTTTTTTTTTAAATGATTGATGCAATTTGTTTTGTGTAATTAGTTATTTCTGTGATAATGTAATCTCAAATTGTCCCGAATCTGTTAATTCATTCGCAAAATTTGCATCATGAATTGGATGTTTAAATCTCAACATGCACATTCGCTACGTGCGTAATTGTATTTCATGTCAGCTCTGTAATTTATGTTTTACAATTTTTATCCCCCCACAAATAATTTACCGCTTCCTCTTCATCACTCGTTATTATTACTTGAAAATTTATTGAGGACTGATTCGATTTAATTTTATACAGTATATTAATTACTAGATTTATAATTATTGTCTCGACAATTTTCTACCTTTCAGTAATGGTAAACGTGCGAATTAGAATTGTCTTTTTATACTTTTTTTTTATATTTTCGTTATGTTAAAGTATTATTTTTAAATTGTACTTATTTTTCTTTAATGTTACGAAAGTTGTTTCTTTCTTTTTTCGTATGGAACTTGTCTGGGACTCAATGTTCTAGTTTGATACTAATTTTATTTCACTTTTGAAAAATTATCTGACATTTTACCAAATACACAATTTATGAAATTCTGTTTGATTTTTTCGAAAATAGAGAAATTTTGAAGTTATTTAGATGAAGTGGGTTATAATTTAATTGGGATTGGATCGCAATTACTGAATTACACAATGAAAGTATACAAATTGATTAGTTTTGAAAAATGTGGAAATAAGGTAGTCCAATATCATTTGACATAATCAATTAATTTTACATTTCTAACGATTAATAAGGAACAATTATAAAGGTTTTATTTGGATGAGTATGAATTCTTCAACGTTAAAAATGTTAAAATAAAACGAAAAAATCCGAAGCCGAACTGAACAATTTCGTTCCTGCTCCAACGGTGGAATATAGATGTGTTTCTGCTTGTTTTAGCTTTAAGTTAGCAACATTGTTTCTTTATGTTCTGGAAATATTTCTGATTATCGAACATTTGCTGTTGTATAGTGGTTGTATATAGATTGCTGTAAAGTGTGAATGAATGATCCGCCATCATCATGCTTGTGTTGTCAGTTCGAATTTTAGGTCATTGTAACGAAAATTTAATTGAGTTATAATTGATATTTCGATAATTTTATTTTAATGTTGTTCGTAATATTTTCTTAGTATATTGTTTAGTTAACGTTTGAATTGTTCAGGACTGAATATCACCTTCGATTCGCGTTCTTTCACAGGTATTTGCATAATTTTGCTTTAATGTGTTCCTATTTTCCAGTTTCAGTTCTATTGATGAAACCGAAGGAAGCTGAAGGCGGACCCATGACTTTCGAAGAACGTGCTCTACGTGAATTTGTTTCGTTTATCTACTTCCTTTGGATGTTCCGTTTAGAACATATGCCACACTTGCACCATAGATATTGATTCATTCTTAATTGTGTATTGTCCTGTACTGTGCGAAATGCTTTCAGCATTTTTCACAGATCCTTCGGTCATAGATTCATCGTGTAGTTCACTATGGATCTCATTACATTATTCTCTCGCATTCTAAGAAACGCAAGAGAGTTTATACTGATGATGAAGATTAATATGCGAGTCCAAACATCAAAATCTATTTCAGCCTTTTCATTTATGATTTCAAAACCTTGAAAAGTAAACCATTCTAAGAAACCAGGAATCACCTTGGTCTAGATATTTTGATTTTGTATTTAATTGATTCGTATTTTTCGTCAACTTGAATTACTGAAGAGAGTGAATTGAATGTGAAATTAATCCAATTTATATTTATTTTTTGGTACTTTATGTTACATTAACACTTTACTTTCTTTTTAGCCCGCCCAAGTGAACGTTCGAAAATCATAATGAATCATCATAATGCAGATAACGCATCTTCTTCTCAGTAAGTGTTCATTTCTTTTCTTTTTCGTAGTGTACATTGTCTTCTTTAGTTTCAGTTGCTTCATTGTATTTGATAACGATGTCAGTGTTATAAATTCTATGTAATTCTTCTAATCACCTCGCCCCTGATACCGTACTTAAACGATACAGAATGGTCATATTTTTTTCTTTATAGTCCATTTTATTAATGCTATATACAATATATTCAGACCTCGACAGCAAGATTACAACACAGTAAAATGTAACAGCTCGGTTGAGAAGCATTATTATCGATTTATCGTTTTAATAAAAAATCTGCTGTTCGGTTTGAGTAGAGAAATGATCACGGACTAGTTTATGTCCATTTTGGGAAACTTAGTCTTCTAAAAATTTGATAGCATCTGCCCTGAGAAATTGGTTATATGTGGGATGTTGAACAGCGTGTTGGATAAAATCATATTTTTTGTTAATGAATTCACGCACGTAGGTCACTTGTCTTCATAATTGAAAATTTTGCCAACCGTCTCATTTATATTCCAAATGAAGCTCATTTGCATGATACGAGTATTTTTGAATTGCCATGAGAGTTTATGTATTTATTTTATTCTTATGTGTTAGAAATAAGTTACACATGAACACTAAAATATTTCATTCGTTCAAGTTTTTTTTTTTATAACTACTTATTATCTGCGTAAAATTGTAATGGACATTTTCAATTGGAATTTTTAGTCATATTTTTCTTGAGCACTTCGAGTCTGTAAACTTCAAATTTATTCTATTTCCTGTTTGTTTTTGTTTTGTTTTACTTTATTTATTTATTCACTTTTTCGAAATGTTCAGTATCATCTGATGAAGGGAAAGGCCCCCTTTTAATAATAAGATCAATGAAAAGTAGTCTCGACACATCTTCATTTTAGCACGATTTTTTCCTGTTGATGAAAATTCTTTCAATTCATCCATTTAATCGTTAATCAGTACAAGAACATTCGCATCAAATGTGGTAAAATTCTTTCATGTCAAACCATAGCATAAAATATAGGTAATGATTAGTGATTACCTTGATGGTTTCATTGTAATCTCTGTGCTACAGTTTTAATGAAAATAATATGTATATTATTCAGAGTTTCAGGCTTGGAAAAAGTCGTCCCTCAGTTACTTGATTGAGAAAAAATATTTTTCACTTTCTTTTGGGGGCTTGTAAGATATTCATTGATTATTTTACGTAAAAAGAACACCTCAACTTAGTAAAATAACCCTAATTTCTTGATTAATAGTTCTTTTCTTACTTGTCAATGATCTTATTTACTTTTTAGTTTGAAGTATCAAAAAATTTGAATCTTTGATTTCACAATAAACAATGAACGAGTATGTTTATAATGTTTCTCATTGAAATCATTGGTTCAAAATTCAGTTTTGGTACGATTTGGTGCAATATCGATTTCAACTATAAATTTGTTCCAATAGGGTTTAAGATGATTACTTTTTTTCAAACTGCAATAATTCTACATTTTACGTTTCATAATAATGAGGTACAACCTTTCAGAAGGTACTCGAGATTAAATAATTACTCTGAAGAAACATTGAGCTTAACGAAATGATAGAAAAATATTGAGTAACCTTCTGTTGATAGAATTTTGTTTTTTTTTTTCTTCTTACTTCCTCACTTCGTAAGGTTGAACAGAATTCACCTCGCATCAATTTGTTTGAAATTCTGAAGAAATTTCGCCATTTGAAATTGTGAAATCTATAGTTTTTCTCTCCTTCTTGACAATTACACGTGTTCTCTGATTGGATTTCTTCGACCGTCACGTTTTATTCGTTTGTTTCATGTGTTTTTGTGATAAGGTTTCTTGAACTTGTTTTCCATTCAAAGACTTCGGTATATCAGCTCATCTTTTACGTCAAGGTTGAAGAAAATTTTATTGTTATGTGTATACTGATTGCTCTAATACAAAGTCTGTGTAGAAATATTCGTCACACCTTCAAATTGTGAACATTTTATTCGACTGATTAGTCGGTTTCTTCGATCATGAAAGTTGCTTATCGATTGTTTCTTATCTCGGAGCTGCACGTTGCGAATTGTTTGAAGAAAGAGAGGTACTTTTTTCTTTACTGATGGTCAGTTTCTCTTCACACGCAAGTCCATTTCAATTTCCCTCTCGATTTCAATTTTATTTTGCATGAACTGTTAATTCAATTTGAAGGTTCGTGAAACTTGGGTCATAATTAGGCATATCAGTTTTAACGTTCATGTTTTTCGAATTCGTCTGATTGCTTTCTAATTACGAACGATTATTTGTGAGGATGAGGGAATGTCTGCGATGAGCTAATGGAAATTTATGTTTCCCATTGATTTCGTGTTAAGTAGATGATGATATTTTAGAATTCAGTATGTATTGAAACCGCAAAACTAGATGATTTTTTTGATGTGGAATGTTTTATTTCTCTATGTGTATAAGATTCTGCAAGCTGATACAACTTTTTTTTTCTTTCAGCAAGTGTTTTGCTGCTGATGTAAAAAGATAAAGATTTTTAAAAAGTAGTCTAATGAAAACTCAGATAATTGATGAAATTTAAAGCTGCAAAGCACGTTTAGTAATATTATTAATGAAAATAACAATATAAAGATGAAACTTTTTTTTCGTAAAATGATATACGTAGGTAGATCATATTTTCAACTCTAATTTGAATCGACAATTGAAAATAGATTTTCTCGAACATATTTCTCACGTTACCAGAATCAATAAAAACTTCCCTCACATGTAACTATTCCCCCCCCCCCATCACCACCACTCACATTATAATTACGATTGTTTTCATTTGTACCAACCAATGATGCTTTATTTTCACCCTTCTCGTCTGGTCGAATTTTATTTTAATTACTTCTATTGTAGTAACAACCATGAAGTTTTTTAGCCCCACCTCGCTGTCGCCGCCCCCTCCCCTCGATACATGAAGCAAAGTTCACCTCTAGTTATTATTCAAAAGCGACACAACATTATAGAATAATATACTTTTCCCCTTTGCTTTTTAATATTATTTGTTTGCCAGAAGTAGTTTGGTATAATTTCTAATCTTATGATTTATGCACATGTATGCATGTAGATGTACGTGTAGTACATTTCTCGTAATTTTATCGAACCGGTCGTTTACTTTTTTTTTTTTTTAATGAAATTCTTTGAAAACCCATTTTTTAAAGTAATCCTTTGTTAAAAGATAACCTAATCTATATTTTGGAGTTATGAATAAGGTTTTTCATGGTAACACAAAAGAGTTTGAATTGATGGAAACAAATTGATAACACAAATAATTCTTTTAGACTCTACTTTTTCTCTTATCATCTCGTACAGTATTGATGGGTCACTTTTCTATGATATCGGTTTATATTTTTCTTGGTTATACTGTTTCAGTTTTACTGCATGATGTGTTCTAAAACATGATATTATTTTTCACTCTTTCTTGTGAACACAGCTATAGACTTTAGTACCCTTAACCTTGTTGGGAATTTAGCTAATTGCTGTTGTTCTATATAAAGCTATATACACTACTGTTGCGATGCCCTAATTTCAGTTTTTGTTGTTTTGCTATTTTCATGCGTGTGTGACATGTACAGGTCATTTATGGATGAAAAATCATTTTTTCCACCCTCTTTATTATGATGCATGGTTAACGATCATTATAATTATTAGTAAATATTAATCATTTTATTGATTTTTTTTTTTCCATTTTGACACGTAAGTTAAGCCTACAAAAAGTGAGGAACATCGATGTCGACCATCGTTGGAATTTTTTTTTTCTCTAAATATTTTAATTGATCGTATACTACGGAAGCATTCGAGAGAGAGAGAGAGAGAGAGAGATGAATGAAAAAACCTTAGAAAAAGAAGGAAAAATGTACGGATTAATGGGTAGTTGAGTGAGTGAGTGAGTGAGAAGGAGACCAAAGAGGCCGTATTTATTCGTTTGTATACGAATATACTGTATAGGCTCTATAAAGTGTCTGTGTGTGATGGAAAGGAGGACAAGGACCTATACGAACAGTATGTACCGTCTACCGAATTATCGGTTTGTTGCGGAGGTAGAGAGTGTGGCCGTACTTGGTCGACCTAATTTTTAACCCTTATATAGAGCTTTTATATTTTACAGTATATATACACGAATAATTATATCATTATACACTTTGACGTTACTCCCCTTTTTTGTTTTACTCGTAGCGTTTTTGTTGTTGTTGTTGTTGTTTTGCTTCGTCCCTTTCTCGAATTTCACGTGATAGTTATAAATTTTTTTTTTTGTTTTCTTTACATTTAATTTTGACACACGGCTTACATATTGTCTCGTTTCGATGTAGCCTAGTTTTTTTGTTTGCCATTTTACAATAATGTAGACCACGATATCGATTGCCGTAGACTGCGGAGTTCAATTTCACCTCAATTATAGATTTATGTATTTTAAAATAGTCGTCGAGCTCTTCCTTGGATTTCTGTGTTCGTATCGGTCGGAATTATGGGTTTGAAGAATTGAGCAAAAAAAATGTAATGATTTCAATTCTAATCGTTGTTTTGTCTCAGTTTTGATTTCCTCGATTAATATATTACAAGTTAGAGCATTTAGTCGAAGTTGAAAATTTCTGTGGAAAACCTCGAATAGATATCATCGAAATATGTATATGTGTAATTCATTAGGAAGATTTTTCCTGAAATTACCATACGTATATTATTTGATTGGTCGATATCGATGGATAGAACCAATTTTAAACGCCAGATCCTTATTAAATGGAAGGTAGGGTCAGTGGTAGATCCAGAGCTCCATTTTGCGGGGGGGGGGGATCCCAATTTTTTCAAAGCATGGTAAATGCTAAAATGGTGAGATAAAATTGATTTTTTATGTGGATTATCGGTTAATTTTTTTTGGATTTGAAAGGGAGGATTTCCCCCCCTTGGATTCGCCACTGGGTAGGGTGGAGGAATACGAGCATAACTTTGTTTGCCAGTAATAGTTACTCATGTTTTCAATTTTTGTCGCCTTAGATCGTCAATGTACCCGTGTGTGTGAAAAATTGAGTTTTTATGAGAAAAGAATTTGAAAGATTGCAATTTCACGAGATTAGTGCCGATGTCCTACCTTTTCTCTTTGCAGCTGCCACTGTATATTATGTTGATGCTCCTTTTAGTATCAGTGATGACGAAAACTGATTTTACGACCGCATCAAGCCTTTACTGCATGATGTACTATAAATGACAGTATATTATGAGATGACACATAGCTATTTTCTTGTCTAGAAATAATTATAATTACAGGAGCTGCTGTCACAGAGGTTTATATTTTGTTTGAGACATTGATATAACTGGCGTATACTTATTTTCAGATGGGGGAAAAAAAATGCAAATTGAGAGAACTTGAAAAAATTCCCTTTAAGAATACCACATCACAAGTACGAATTTGTCTGAATGTGGACTCGAATTAGGTAATTTTAGAGCTAAGGGTTTGATAATTCTGGGTAATACGAGTATGTCGATTCGTTCGAGTTGTGTATCCGTACACGTGCCCTCATCATCGTTCAACTTGAATTTGAATGCGGTTATTTCGTAGACCCTGATTGATATTATGGTTTTGGATAATTTATGTGGAATTCGATAGGACGTTATTTTACGAAAACCGAATTCGCAATACACGTATCGAAGTTTATATTTCTATCTTATCGACCGTAGTTATATTGTTTCCAATTTTGTCGTCGTCAATATTATGCATAAAATTGCTTTAAAAAAATGATAAAATTCTACGAAGAAATTTGTCGAGGGCGAAAATTAAGTGCAAGAATATAGCTTTCACCTTTTTTTTTTTCGGCGCGCCGTTGAAAATTTCCATTCGATTAAAGAGAGAAAAACTTTCCCATTTATTTCACGTTTTTTTTTTTTTTCTCCATCTCCTTTTCTTTTTCTTTTTTTTTTTCTGTCATAATATTATTATGTCTATGGACAACAAATACTGTATGTTTTGCATTCGTTGCTGGAAAAAAAAAACAATTCGACGTGTCTTCGCCATTTATACATATCTCCATTCTATATAAGCGAAGAATTGTGTGTACATACCTCGTATGTATACCCGTCTCTCTTATTTGAAAGTATGATCTAAATATTCAAAGTTTCCCTCTCCCCCCCCCTCAACCTTTTTGCGCGTTTAGATAAGTCAGTTTCACGGATGACATTATTTTTAGCGTTTTCGTTTTTCTTAATGAGAAAGAGGTGAAATTGTTGCAAGACGAGGGGGAAAAAATAAAGAAGAAGAAGATAGAAAAAACGAAATCCGTATGATCTCGTTATTGCTTGCGTACGTACGAGTATATGTATAGTGTATTATGTATTGAATTTATGTAAAAAGGAGAATGTTTGTGGGTGCAAAAGTACGAAGGAGAAGGACCTACAAACACATTTTGCCGGTTTATTTATCTCTGCGTGCTGCTGCTCGCTTGCGTTTTCTCCCTTCGACGTTCCCCTCCCGCTGGTATACGTATTTCATCTTCATCCGGGCAAAAGTTGTACGTAATGCAGTCACTTCTCTTTCGACGTTTTTTTTTTCTCTCTTTTTCATTTTTTTTTTATTTTATTTTTTTTTATTTTACTTCATCATTGAGGTTAAATGGTGATAGTAAACCAGGTTAAAACAGATTTATTCAACTTATAGGTCGATTATAAGAACTATGAAAATGGTTGACGTATAGATCGAATGCTATGTACGTGGGAGAGAGACGCGAATTCTACTAGTATATATATATTATATGTATAATATTATACGAGTATATTATGACTTATATAGATTTATTTATTTTATTTTATTCGATTCGTGCAATTTCTCCAGAGCTATATTACTGTACGATTTAATTCGAATTTTATCGCGTTTTCTAATCGAAAGATGACTGATGTTCTCTCTTTTGATGCACGTAACGAAGTGCTCATTTTAGATTGTCGGTTTTATAGTTTATTCGTAGTAGTCTTATAAGCGTCGAGCTCGATGGATGCGGGAGGGTAAAATGCTGGAAAAGTTTCAAGCATGATGCATCATTGGATGTAGGTACCTATATTTCAGGGTGCTATATCCAAATTTCAAATTGAATTTTAGTCTCGCTTGTGGCTGAAATAAGGCTGAATCTTGAATTGTCGCAGTTTTCCTATTCAAATTTCAATTGCCTGAACTTTTTACTGCGTGAGGAGGGTTCGGTTTGCTGGTTTCGAGTAGAATTGACTCGTAATACTGAAACTATGTGTATTGATGAATCGTGATATGATTGTAATTCAAGTCCAACATCTGCCAAGTCCTGAGATAGTTATACGCTGAAGTAAAGAAAAATGAGTCGTAATTTTCAATATTTTTCATAAAAATATTGACGAGACACAATTTTTGAGATTTTAGTTGAAATTACTGTGAAATAAAAAAAAGTAGTAGTAATCTCATGAAATGTAATTTTTACTAATTTTTTTACTGACTTTCACCATGAATCTTTAAATTGTCCCATTTTTCTTATAAAAAATGACAAAAATTATTACTATTCATTTTTTTCCCGTTTAATGCGAAAATAGGTCCGTTTTCTTACTAATTCTAGCAGTAAAACAAACTTTGATAATTTTTTCCTACGAAAAAATCACCTAAAAGTACTGCTCCAGAGCTGAGATGGCTATCCCCCGCAGCAAAGTCATTGGCCTCTCAGGAAATACTTTCCCCCTGGAACGGCAGGTAGGAGGGTTTACTTCCCCAAGTGGCAAGTATTTTATTCTAGCTACGTGACACTCCGAACTGTGTCAAGTCTATAAAACATGATAATATTCAGTCAGTTGTAGCTTTGCTTTGACAATCGTCTGCTTCAAATCATTATCACTCCTCGAATTTGTCATTTTGTCGTCTTTTTAAATTATCGACAAAAGTAGTGAGATTCTATTAGTCTTTTTTTATAGGGCTGCTATTATTCGTTGGCACTCAGTTTTATAGACTACCTATATAAGGTGATGAGTAAAAAATGAAAACTAATTTTATGATCCTCATACGAAGTCGAAGACGTTTAAATTTCATATTTAAGAATAAAATTTCGCGCATGCCTCCCTCTCTCTTCGAGGTGACGAAGTATGAAACTATACTAAGTATATTATATTATTATTTAAATGACATAACAAGAGTTGAGCGTATTTCAAACTATATGATGATGTAGTGCATATTGTATTTACCCAAGTCGCCAGCATAATATTATAGTTTAGTCTGTACAGGTATATTAGAAATTTTTTCGTGTTGTAATTTTTATTTGTTCGAATCATTAGCTTACATTTTACGTGATACCTACTTTCCCTTTCGATAGTAGGCTAAATTATGCAAGGATTCGATTGGTTCTACTTACTGTCTACAACACATTCACGTAATCAGTCAAACAGTATGTATATCTGTTAATAATTATATTCTCAGCTACGTGTTTTCGAAGATGAAAAAAAAAAAAAAAAAAAAAAACATACTAATTTATAGACTCGGTGTATTTTTGACAATTTTTAATACGAGTATTTGAATATTGGAGCAAAAAAAAAAAAAATTCAAATTGAATCAACTCGCCCATTTGTGCATTCGTATTTTTAGAGGTTTCTATCTGAAGAGTATCCTGCATTTTTAATCTCAAAATTGACGTTAGAGGGCCTCCCTTAAATGGTTTGTCGCTTAATACACGTAGATCGATTTATTGTTCGCTGTGGAATCTGGGTTTATGCTGTGCTACATTCACTTAGCTTACTTTGGAACCGAGATCGTGCACTGAGCGCGTTTTAGCATAGATTTGAGTATCACAGAATGTACCAAACATAAACTCAGATTCACCTAGCTCGCTTTAGAAACGGCTAAAAAATAAGTCATACGCAACCGTTTGTGGGGCACAACTTCTATGCCACCATGGTTGGTAGCGTTATCTCAAAATTTGTTGTTGTTTTTTTTTGCACCGAACGCATTCTGGAATCCAGCCCTTCAACTGAAGTTATATGAGTGTGCAAAAAAAGCCACCCAAAAATTTTTCTATGCCAAAAATTTACTTCGTTCGACAGCCAAGGCTAATACGTAGCGCTACAGGGCTGTAAATAAGGACGAAAATAGGAATGAAAACGATGATAACACTTGAAAAACCACCAGGTTTTACTCGATTACTCAAAGGACCATGAGGTGGCGTCATATTCGCCTCAACACTGAAAGAACCTCAAAGGACCGGAGAATGTCATATATGACGCCACCTGGTACTTTGAGAAATGACGCATCCAAATTCAAATGGCGTCGTATACGACACCACCTGGTCTTTCTAGTGATAACGAGTCAAATATCGACTAAATTGAAGCCTTTATCCCTTTCTATTTACGTATTCGTCTTCATTTTTGAAAAGGCTATAGTTGCGCGAACATTGTTCTTCGCCATTTCTAACACTAGAAGTACCAGGTGGTGTCACATACGACACCACTCAAAATTTTTGAGATGGACTTCTCAAAGGACCCATATTTTGAAAACCCCTGACTTGTGTCATGCGACGCCACCTGGTCCTTTGAGGTTACTCTTGTGGTGTCATATATGCCACCAGCTGGTCCTTTGAGTAATAGAGTAAAAGCTGGTATTTCTAGTGTTGATTAACTCCGATAAGCAATGCGAGAATCTCGAAAGTAATCGTAATCTTAGATATTTCTGTACACGCTGCGACGACATTGAGGCCGGGCTTTTTGGGTGGAAAAGAAAAAAAGGTCACTTAATTTCATAAGCCCTTTTTCGTGTCACTTTGCGCAGATCATATTCGAATTTGAGCGAAACGTTATAAATGTCTAGGCTGTGCTGCAGCTGGCCTGCACTAGTTACAGATGGGGAATCATTAGAGACAGGAGAGGTGGAACAGGGAGGGATGCAGAGAGTGAGTATAAGAATTCAGAACTGGTACGGTCATCGAGGTCACCGACACGGCGATACTTAATTAATGGGGTAAATGGTCGGCGATCTGCGCGGTCAACGTTTGCGGCTTGTACTACCAAAGATTCTCCGTCGGTGTGCGTCTCGAGATGCAATAGAGAGAAATAAGTTGGTAGTAGACGAGCGGATGAAGAGGGTGGGTGGTTGTCTGAACGTCGTGGAGAGAGCTTGGAGTTAAAATCTAGAGTATTGAAAGAAAGAAAGAAAGAAAGAAAAAATAAAGAAAAATCGGAAAAAGTGCGTACACACGTTCTGTAATTGTGAGAAAAAATTAGAACGACATCGACCTCATTGATCCAATTATTATTTGTATCTATTATTAGTACTACTATTACTATGTACTTATATACAGGGTGAGTCGTTTTTGACACGCACCACAGCGAAACCACATTTGGTGTGCGCTAAAACGACTCGCAAGACGAAGTTGTACGAATAATATTGATAAACGCATTTATATTGAAAAAAATTTCAAAGGTAATTTTTACAATTTGGATAGGAAAACTGGGACTATTCAAGATTTGTGGTAGAAATTACTACAAAAATAGTAATATATACCAACTATCAGTGGCGTCTGCTCTGGGTGTGCAAGGTGTTCACTGCACACCCAACCAAATAAAATTTAAAAAATTCTAAAAAACACAGAAATGAGAAGGCGCTTGTATTCTTGTGTTTCTTCTTTTTCTCCTTCCTTCAAAAGTTTTGTTAACAGCTGAAGATCCTCTTCTCTTTTCAGTTTTGTATTTTCTATTTTCCCCCAATTTTTATCGCTCTTTTTAGGGGGGGGGGGGGGGCAGCAGGGAAGAGGAAGAGAAAAAAGGATTTGATTTTTGAAGTTGAACCTCAGAGTTGAACACCCAAAAAATACTACCACGCAACGCCACTGCCAACTATCTATGAGATAATAAAAACTACTGAGTACAAATATTAAAATATTTACCATGAATATACTCGTAGTACTTTTCACATCTGTGATGAGAAAATTTACTATCCCTGATAAGTTATAAATAATTAAAAACTACTCGTAGGTATCCATTTCTCTCTTAGTGTACGCGCCAGATATTATGAAATTTTTTCGTATCATGCCCCCCCCCCCCCCGCTCTTATTTATTTTTGATAATTTTTTTAACTGTATTCGAGTTTTATGTAAAATATTACGGTTACACACTGATGGAATTGAATAGTCATTTTTACCATTTATTTTTTTAATCGGAAAACTGAAACAAGTCAAGATTTATTGTAGATATTCCTAGTGTTTGTCGTTCTTCCTTATCATCGTAGATATTGCCATTATTGCGATAATTTCCACTATAAATCATGAATTGTCTCAGCTTTCTTATGCAGATAGTGAAAATTACTACCAGAATTTTTTTTCAGTGCATTAAATAGATTAATAATTAATTGAAAAATTATCGAAAATAATAATAAACAAATGAAAAAATGAATACCTAAATCTGAATAAATAAAAAAATTCAACAAAACCAAAACATAAATAATGTAAAAACTTTACATTATCTGATGCGTATGTGTATGTACAAGTTCACAATTTTGCATTGTGAGCCATTTTAGCACGCATCAAATGGCGTTTTCGTAGGATGCGTGCGTCAAAATGACACCCTGTATATTATAGTAAAATGAAAAACTCTCCTCTCCTCTCCCCACCTCGCTGACGAACTTCGTATAGTCTCCGACAAATACAGAGTACTTCTATAAGGTAGCATTTTTTCTTTCGTACGTAGACGACGATTGTGACACTGATGGCGGGGGAAGGTGGGAGGGTATACACAGACTATAATTTTTATACAATAACGTACGTACAGCTACCTCTAGTATTGATACGCGAGTATAATAAGTTCTGCTATGTGTGGCTGTGGAGGAGAACTGATTGTGATTATACGAGTGAGAAGTAAAAAATGCATTTCTCCTAGAGAGAGAGAGAGAGCTGTTGAAGTGCTGCAGATATCTCACAAGGTTGGTATGGGGGGTGTGTGTGTATGTGTATGTGTATGTATGTATGTATGTGTGTATGGATCAGTCAGGGGGTGAAGGAGAGCAGCCGTTATCTAATAGTGTTCCAGTTAATGTGTGTGTGTGTGTATTTTTTTTTTTTTTCATTTTTCTCTCGAGAATAGCAGAAACAGGCGAAAAGTGAGAGAAAAGAGTACGTTGGCAGATTTGCTTGGTATTTCGAGAAATAAAACTTCCACGTATTTAGAGCACCCGACTGTAGTCTGGACGACCCGCTTTTTTATTAGCATTTTTTTCCCTTCTTTTTTTTTTTTTTTTGTTTCACCTCTTTCTCACTCTTGTTTCTCTCGCAGACTTCGCTTTGTGTTCTCTCTTTTTCTCATTGGCCTTTTTTTTTATCGGCCATCCTCGAAAAAAAAAAAAAACGACGACGACGTCGACTAATAACCGTGTTATTGATACTCAAATACGATCGTTGTGTGGCTTTTTAGAGCACGAGTCGTGAATTAGATACTCGTTCGTTATTGGGCACTCGCAGCAGAAACCTTTTCGCACGCCTCATCGTGGCTTTTAATTAGCCTGCCAATGAGTTTAAAAAAAATGATAATATAGAAACGATAAGGTTTTGTTTGATTAATAATCTAGCGAATCATACTGTTTCAAGTGTGGGACAACGACTAGTACATAATTATATATCTTTATTTTTAGCTATACCTGAAATCATTGATGATGTTTCCCTCAATTATAGTCTAAAACTATAATATCTATACCTGAAGGGTGTTGTTGATGAGACGTGAGAAGAGAAATTATTGTATTAAGTGTATATTATTTGATAGTAATACTGCCCTGCAATTGATACTCTGAACTATAGGCAATCGATGATGAAAAGTCTGTGTTCACATTACGTGATTGATATATCGGTACTTTCAAAAGATTCACCAGCGGAAAGTTTGACTAGGAAAAATTCAAGTTTCAAAAATGAGCCACTGAACAATTGTGAGGTGTCGTCACAAAGGTACCCTATAGCATCAAAAAGCCAATTTTTGTTTTTCGGTCGATTCTCACTGTAATGAAGTTACAAGTAATATCCTCTATCAGAAGGGTGAAATCGAAGAAATTTCATTCAAAAAATTCTCGAAGCCACTAGAAATGACATCGGTCTCAAGGAAGGGCCGTATCTAAATGCGCATAAGACTCGATTTTCTTTTAAATCGCTCTCCTGAAAAAGTTGTGTTCTGGTGTTAGGATTTTTCAATTTATATGAATCCTTTTACAATTATTGATCCTTACTTGTTGGCTATCTTAATGAATGTAGCCGTTTTATGAGGGAAAAAAAATGAAGACGGCTGTCGAGGATGAGCCGGAAAATTATAAAATACGATTGTTCTCATAGTGAAAAAAAAGTTCATCTCACTCAGACCGTGGCTAATGCATTCACTTGGGATTTACATTGGGTGTGCGTTCTGTATATACGTATATATATACCCACATTTATTGAAAATGGTTTCTTTTTGCTTTTTTTTTTTTTCATTTTTTTCCAATGTAGAATACCAAACGATGATAACCTCACTGCAGACGAACATAAATGTTCTGGAGCAGCGGCTTTGAGTGTACAGACTACAGACTACAGGTGTGCTTTGAGGAGTAAGAGAGACGAAAAAAAAAAAAAACCGAACAGACGACCAGGTGACCTCGTCTAAAATACTTGTTCATCTGACTGCACAAATGTGGCGGTCTTATCGTACACATGAACGGAATAAAAGGAAATGTGTATATTCTATATTTCATTTATTTGATTTTTTTTTGTTTTGAGGAAGTGAATTTTGCGGAAGGCAATTTGAAAGCCGGATTTTAGAATGAGTGCCAACTGGAATGTAAGAAGATTTGTTTGGTTTAAAATTGTAAAAATTTTTCCTGCAGGCCTTTTTTTTTTTTTTTTTTTTTTGGTGGAAATATGCCTTAAAATCGTACACATTCTTTTCTATAATGATATTTAATGGGTTTCGTTTGAGTTTAGGTAAAATGTTGGAAGATAATGTTGGTGGTCTGCTTGTTTTAACGTTTATTTTATCGGTTTTACTGTTTTAGACTTTGTCCACGGACCAGAACCCTAATAATATCGTGTATTCTAGTTTTTTAGTCAAAGAGAAAAAATGTGTATAGACAAGAGGATTATCCCCTCTTATCAGCCAAATTATCTAACCTAGGACCCATGTGCGAGAAATTCATTATTGGTATTGTAAAGAAGTATAAATTATCTTAAATATTCTATACCGGTTCTAAATTATGTAAATACTTATAATTTATTCTCAAAGTGAAAATTATCTTAGCCCTCTCTTATTAATGCCTCAAGTTGGAAAAAAAAGTTACATTAAAAAAATTGATCCAAATTCTGCTTGGCGGATAGATATACTATCACTGATAAAATTCGTTTCTTGATCTGTAACTATGGCACCCTATCATTTCATCAGTTGTTTATCATTCAGCCCCTCCGAATGTGTATATGCCCCTTCTTATAGTGCGTTAACACTGACATGGAATACCAGTAGAAACTAATGTTCTATTCATTATTACGAGATGTTCTTACAGATACAAAAACAATAAAAATGCTAAATGCAAAAATTGTTGTCGAGTTGATGGAAAATATTTTTTGTTGGAAGCATTTTTTTTTTTTTTTTTACTTTTGGAAAATGTACCATTTGCAAGTTATTTAGCAGTATTAAACACAAGTTTCAGTTAATCTCGGTTACATCTTTAATGTGTTTACAACTTTTATACAATAACGCATCAGAAATGACTACAATAATACAATAATTGCGAAAATCAGAAAATGAAAAACGATTAACGAAGCACCGAGAAAATTAACCTAGAGATTATTTATAAAAAACCGTTCGATGATAACCGACACCAGCGCGCGCATCATTATGTTTTGCTGTACATTATCGATTTCTGCTATCGATTTTTAACTTCGCGTTGAATTTCCCTGTAACGAAAACAGAGATGTTAACGCATTAAAAACGCATTTTGTTGCTATGTTCGACCTCATTTGGGATGTTTGTGGCAGGTCGTTTCTAAGGGACGTTTTAAGGATGATGCTGAAAATCATACCTCGCGATCGAGGGCATACATTTTTACTGCAGGATTTTTTTTGCTAGCACTCGTAAGCTACGTGTTGTTAATGTGCTATAGAAAAGGCTTCTTCTCATTGGAGACGCGTATATCTACCATTTGTGATGTAAATTTTTCAATTATTCTAAATTATTATGGCACTAAATTGATTAAATTTTTTGTCCTCCAAATATCATGCTGAAGGAAGTACCTATACTTTTTCATATTTTCAGCCATCTCGCGATTTATTGAAGACCCTGATACACTATATTCAGCTCACCAATTTTGGCCAATTTACTTATGGCGTACCTTTTCATTGCGATGCATATATACATATTATATATATGTGCGCACGTAATCCTTGTTTTATATTCCTAAGAGTTGTAATGAATATCGCCCTGAAAAATGTATTTTTTTCAGTAGGTAGATATTGTGCCCCATCATTAGAGAATGGACCTTGTCACAATTAACCGTTGCGCTCAAGGAAGTTAATGGTCGAAAGTAGTATTCGACGCTTATTTTGGTCGAGTTATAGTTTTTTTTTTGTTTGTTTTAATGTTTTGTTTTTTTTTTGCTTGCTTTGACTAGCACTTTTTTGTTTTTCTCATTTTAGGTCAACTTATTTAAACGAATGTTTTGCCTTCCTTATCGTTGGCCATTAATTTGGCGTTTATTCGAAAATGACACGAAATTAAGCCCATCCGTGTAATTCGGCACTAGTGTCTCTTGCAGTTTCCAGTTCTCACCTATATTTTCGTTTATTTAATACAAGTTTAAGTTGTTTTTTATAAGAATGGAGAATTAGTACAGAGAGGCATATACGACGCGAGTATGCGTAGCAGAAAGATGGAAAAAAGAAAATCGTATACGTATACTCGCTAGGAAAGGTTGTGCTGGAGATGGACGAGGGAAAGCGCGGGCTGGAAGAAATAGACTAATGAATTCGAGGCTATATTATAGTATACACAAGATCGAGCTCCTACGACAGAGACTTGCTGGGAATGGGTAATAGTTGCTGGCGGAGAAGTAACAATCTATTATATAGAGGTTGGTAAAAGTAGGTGAAATTTGTCGTACAGTGGGTAAAAGTCGAAAACGATGGGTAAAGTAAAATGCCAAAGCAGCCGTCTTTCGTTATAGAGAGTGCATGGTGTGGGGTAGAGGAGTTGCGGGAGAGAGAAAGAGAGACTCGTGTGGTTTACCTTACGTAATTAAATATATACTCGCCGTATGCTCATTTTCAAACATTACGTAAATGACAGCTAATCGTCATTCAAAAATATAACGAGCCTCATTTTCGAATCATGCGAAAATGGGGGAAAGTTCTAACATATTCACGTATGTATAGTGCGCGAAAAAAAAAATAAGGCGCCTTTCTTGACCCTGAAATATACAGCTCGCTAGGCTCTATCCCTATGGGCAAAATATTTTGAAAACGGATCCGTTTTATTCCGGGTTATAATCCGTTTCTGGATTATAACCCGGAATTTTCCTGTTTTCTGGCTTCTAAAACGGATTTCGAACGGATTGTAATCAGTTTTGCTGGAAATGAGTCCGGATTATTTTCCGTGAAGGCTGTTTTATCATATTTGTTGGCCCGGGTTTTAATCCGTGAAACCACGTTTTACAAACGGATTTAGAAAAATTTCCCAAAAATTATCATTGGTTATAATCAAGAAATCCGTTTTACAAACGGATTTGGAAAAATAATCAAGATGACAAAAATATGCGCAAATTTTCAGATCCGATGGTCGAAAATAAAAACGGACTGACAACGGATAAAATTCTCATTTTCCGGATCATTTTCTCATTTTTTGCCCGTCGGGATTTGGGTGTATTAGACCCCGCATGACTTTTGTTTATGATTTCATTTACATTTGATACGCGATTATCGCAGGGGCTAGGAAAAATGTATGGAGTTAAGCCTTTTATGAAACAACGTGTAGACCCATTGGGGCGTCTTCATTTATGTTGAAAGTGAGTTTCTTGTAGAGTGTTTTTTATATGTGGGGGTCTGTGAGGCCCCAGAGCAAGGCTGTAAGAAGGTGAGTAAAATGTTTCCTACAAAAATTCAGATTTCGCATTTCATATATTGAGGTGTTTGAATAATATAACGTGATGACATATGAATAATGATATATAGCTATATATTATGTACATCATCTAAAGGAAAAAATTGAAACTAATTATAGAGATTTTTGAATTGGGAATGTCGAAGTCTTAAGTTCGCACACTACAAGAAGAGTTAGTAACTTCATGAAAATTTCCAAATCTTATCATTTGAATTTTGTATGCAGGTATATATTTTCATTTCTTGGCTCATCCATCGCAGTTGTTTTCACACTGGAATTTTTTGCATAATTTTGATTCGTTTTGAATAGACATTATCCATCATTAATGATACGCGTTCAAGTCTTCTATAGTCAAATGTAGCCTGAAGATGGTCGAGAAATTTATATTTTCAATAACAATTAAATTATTAATTGACACCATTAACCTTTTGAAGAATTTGAGGAAATGGTGTGAAGAATTATTTAGGTCGTTATTGTAATGCGATTGGTGTCTGGAATTGTTTTCACGATGTCCGTTTGTAAAACTCGCCGGTTAATGTCGAAAACATTTGCTTAATTCGTACCTTTTTCTTTCAATTTTATCTTCGATCGCGTGGTTTATTGCAAAATACGAGTACATACATCGCATATGTAGTGCATGAATGGAGTAGAATCGTATGAAGTAATTTAAATAAACCGTTTACACTTTTTATATTATAGATTTTAATCGTTTTTCTAGTTTTATTATGCTTCTTTTTGATAACGAGTGAGAAAGACTAGCAGGGCTGTCACTTGTTGGTTGTGACTGATAAGAAGAATAGGTACTTGAATGTAGTCTGAGTCAAGTAAAAATTTGTAAACTTGTGAAAATGTGATGAAGACTTGAATAACAACTCCAGTTGATAATGAGAATGACAGTGACCTCCTCTGTGACCTCAATAGCTATAGTACATGGCATACTTAAGTAAATATAGGTATAGTAGGTTAATTTTAAAAAAATGAATCTGCGGCTCCTTTTCGTTTGAAGACATGGCCATATAGCTATCTTATATTTTTATGGTTGTTGTTATAATCATTATAATATATGTTTGATCGCGTCTATAAAATTATAACTTTTATAACAGTAAAAAAGTTGTTCTCTCAGCTCATCAATTCGCTCGATTATTTGTCATTTAAATTACCTAATTATGCACGTTAATCGATGATAATTGATTGATCTCGTCTAGCTACCTGATTTGGAACGTTATACGATTGCTTGTATAGAATCTTCTGGTATTCGCATATAATTGTTGTTATAATTGGCTTCGTTTTTCATTAATGCACGCTGTAACGTGCCAGTAGAGAAGATAACCGTTGGTGGGGGCAGTAAAAAGTGCTCTGAGAAACGGCTATAATTTGAGAATGTTCCTAATTGTGGATTACGTAAAAAGTTTTCACTCTGTATCCGCAGTTCGAGTGCAGATTTGAGCCACACGTCAATATATATAGTAGCTATTTTTTTTCTTCTTTTTTTTTTTCGCACGGATATTTTAGGACCAATTTTGACGTGAAAATATTCTAGCGTTCATCACGCATATATATAGTTACAGCTAGAGTATCGGCTTACCGACATAAGAATGTTGCAAAAAATAATCGTGGACCGGGTGGCGGTGGAGGGAGTTTTGATGAGAGACTGATTAGGTGTGAGACTGGAGAAGTACAGGAAAGAAAGAGGACTATAAAGAGTCGGAGAGTGTGGTAAGTGCGCAGAGAGAAAGATCGCCGTGGAAACTTGAGGCAGAAAGAAAGTGTCGTTTAAAATTTGTGTATGTATTATAATGACGACGTACTAAGGTGGTTATATTCGATCACACGTGTTCTGAATTTGTACTCACGTAACTGATTTTTGGATCACACAATCACCATATCTTGAAAATGATGAGGCTTTAGACATTTGCTTATCTAGTAGCCATTATAGACTTGCGTTCTCCAAATGAAATGAAAAATTCTCAGTTTCAGTGTAGTCTGTTCCAGTTAACCTAGTTATAGTTCCATGTCGTCACAATGCTTCAAAGAATGAAAATAACGTGTTTTTTTTAATTTTAACCAGTGCTCTAACCAATCGCTTTTTTCAGATCCTTGTGACGTCATGCTACTCTTGACTGGAACAGACTATAGATTCTGCGCCAATACAAAACTAAGTAAATATCGTTACCCAGCTCCTAATGACTCTTTTGATTTGGTGACGTCAGTGAAAGCTGAAAGGGTGCAAAAAGCATTGCAATGCAAATCGTTAATGAAATTGGTTTTTCCCGTAGCCAACGATTTATAGCTAACAAAAATTACTAATCTTTCCCTCTTATGCGCGCGGCGATATGTCTGTGCTGTGACTGCTGTAAGGGATCTCAAATCGAAAGGGGCCTTATGGTGAAAAACTTTTTTTCCGGTTTTTTGGCTTTTTCAAATTCTACACAATCAGTTATAGTATGTACATAAAAACTGGCAAAAAATTAGTAGAAAAAAAATTCATCCTAAGGTTCACTCGGCTTCTCATGTCCAAATAATCGCGTCTATGTATTTTATATTCTTGTTCTTTTGACTGATTTTTCATTTTTCCACTACTCGATATTATGCTACTTTTCAAACACTCTGTAGTAAGGTATTCTCTTAATCACGTATACTAGTTTAGTTCTGACGAATTATAACTTTATTGATATGATACGAATTCAAGATAGTTTGAACGAAACAATATTATGTTTTCAAACTTAGTGTAAATTTCGTCGAGGAATTCTAATTCATCCAAGATAACAGAATCTCGCGGTGGAGTTTTATTCTCGTAATGAGTGGAATATGAGTTTGTTGAAAATTTCTTTATTCTCCAGATGGATGGAGGAAAGTTGAGCCATGAGAATTCTAAATCGACTGTTTGAATTTATTAATCGTCGTTGGATTAAATAAAACTAAAACATAGTCCACGTTGTATATTATGGAATATTAAAGTGAAATATTTTTTCAACCTATTGCTGTAAATATGGCCGAGGAATTCGGGGATCCATCCGAGAATACAGAATTGCGGCGTAATTTTTTTTCTCGAAAATAATTCTAATTAGTTTGCGCAGAAAATGTCTTCGTTCTTTTCCAGACGAGTGGAGGAAACTCGAAAGGGATGCGTAAGCTTTTAGCTTAATATTCCTCCTTATTTTTCGGTCGATGGTGTTTTCAAATTCGAAAAGTTTGAACTTGTTTTTCGTAAACAACTTGCGCGACCTTGAATGGCTTATTTTATCAAGAATGAAAAAAGATACGTGCCCCCTTCTCACCCCCTACCCCTTCAAAACGCGTTACTTCTATTAAGTATATAGTCGAACGATGGCGAGGACATATTTATTATATGCTCGGGTGTTGCGCAAAGGTGTGCTCTGTGAGAGAATTCGTCTTCGCCAAAAGATGACCTTTTTTCCCCTCACTCCTTTCTCTTTTCGACTTTTCGCCCTCTTCTTCGCTTTTCTCCATTTATTCTTGATCCTTTGTGGCGCGGGACGTCATTCCATAAACCGTCTTATGCCACAAACACACCCATACTCTCACACATTTTCCTTCATAAATTTGATTCGATTTGTAGCTCAATTTGTAAGCTCATTTTGTAGCTTAATTAGTAGCTCAATTAGTGGGTTCAATTTTTTAAGCTCTGTTTTGTATAAGGCCTGTTTGTAAGCTTAATTCGGGAGCAAAAAAAGCTTCGTCCGGACAGACGTGTCGTCATACGATAACATTGGACGCACACACAAAATTTTGACTAAACATCTATAGTAAAAAAGATTTCAAATTTAATTGATCCATCATTCAGCTCCATTAGTTTAGGCAGAAAGTTGTATCAACAATTTTGATTCGTCTCATCGAGTTTTAGTTTCATTCGTTTGTGCTGGACTGCCAACCCATCATGGGACACCTTGTATATCGATATGCGTGCATGAGCAAATTTACCCGCTCGAATTGAAGGATCCGATTTTCCTGCGTCAGTCGTATCGAACGAAGAACCGATGTGACGTCTCTTTTTCTCGGCCCATTTGCAAAATTTTCACTCTCTAGCGGGTGAAAAGTACGTTTTGAAAAAAAAAAAAAAAAAAAAAACCAGAAGAAGAAGAAAAAAAATGCCGGAATGCTTGAGCAAACAAGATTGTTTTCTCCTGTAACCTTGTCTGTTTTACTGAAAAGCGTTATCGGGGGACGGGGTTGACCTTTTTACCCTTTAGGGTGTAGTTACTTCGGACGTGTGTGCTATTCGTGCACTCATTATAGCCTTTTTCGTTTACGCGTTCGTCAATTAATCAACAACGTTGACGTCATCTCGCAAAGGCTTCTGTTGTATTTTATAATAGTTCGTCGTCGTCGTCGTCTTTGGCTGAATATTATCGTATAATTAATGAAACGATCTAAATTTGAACGAGTGTGCGAAAATAATGGAGGTCGCTGAATAATACGTAAAGAATACATACATGTATTATCATATCATGTACTCGTAGTATGTGGATCAAAAATCACTCGTGTCGAGAATAGTGTGGATTTGAAGTTGCTGACGTCTCCGTTTAAACGATTTTAATTTGAAAACCTAGAAAAAAATGTAGGTGCGAGTATTAGATTATGTGACCCCAGAGCCGCGAAGAACGACTCAAAAAAAAAAAAAAAAGAAATTTAGAACAAGGCATCGTTTTATTTGTTTTACTTATTTTTCATTTTAAAGAATAATTTATTTTGCGCTATTGAAGTCTTTCGGACTCCCAAGTCAAATAAATAAAGAGGGACAGCATTTTGTGTCTATGGATCATGGCCATCTCATTGGCTGTGTGTCTTATTTCTGCCACCTTGTCTTTCACCCGCGCCTCTGCTGAAGAGAAGTATGCCGAATAGGGAATTATTACGGAAAGTGTTCCAAGGCTAGGCCAAGCTTTAGGTTTACCTTTACTCATAATACAGTTGCATTGAACGCGTTAATATATGTACAAATAAAAAAATGAATGAAAAAAAAAAAAAAACAAAACATCGAATGTGTCCGAGGAAATACAACACGAACGACTACCCCGTTCGTTTATGTTATACCTTTGCTGTGCTTCAGTTTTATTTTATTTTTTGGGTGAACATAAATTTTTGAAAAAAGTTTTACGAGTTCAGAAATGAGTATAGTAATGAAATGGGTAAAACAGAATAATTTGGATTATATTCCTATTACGTAGGTATATTATTGTGGAAAATTAATGCAAAGGATGTTTGAATACATTCAGAGTTGTTTAATGCCTGAGCATCTTTCTTCCTTCCAGTTATGGATTTTAAAATTTACCTACCAATATAGAAGCTACGAATTTGTTTTTGAGACGAAATAATTTTTAAAATTTGAAGCTGTTGGCTCCAATTTTATTATTTGAAAAATTTTTTAAATTTTTTCGTACACAATTTGTGCATGAAAATGTTGAGAAGTTGTACTGTTTTTTTCTTTCTTTTTGATGATTTCAATACCATACATACAGGGTGTTCCGCTTCGAGTCAACCACCAAGCAACTATAGATCGAGTAATACGAGTTACATTCGTCTATGATTGTTTGCCTATGCTCGTTCGTTGCGAGGGGTTGAAATTATTTTTCCCTCCAGACTAATTCAAGTGATTATTCTTATTTCGTAGCTACATTTAAAACGATGATAGTTGAAAAACTGGTTTGTGCTATTTACCAAATATGATGTAGTTTTTAGTCTCGAAAACTAGAGCAATGGAAGTAAGGTGAGAAAAATGATGAATGAAAATGTTGAAAGTATGAATTGAAAAATGTTATTTCAAAGGGTTCGTAAAAAAAATTTTTTAATGGAGAATCAACGGCTGTATCAAATGGCATAAAAGAAATTTTCAATTTTTATTCCAGAAATTCTTTTCTTGTCTTACGACACTGCAGTGGGTCTTCTTTCAAAAATAAAGTTTTAAAGTACCCCTTGAATGATAATTCTTCATTTAATTTCAGAAAAATGAAAATTGAAGACGATTTTCATCTTGAACTTTTCACATTTTCATTCATCATTTTTCTCTGCTTGCTTCGATTGCATTAGTTTTTGAAACTTGAAAAAAATGCATCGTATATTTGCTAAATAATGGTATAAACCTGAGTTTTTCAACTATTGTACAGTCTCAAATACAAATGAATTTTCGGACACAATCAGCTGAATCAGTCTGGGGAGAAACATAATACAGCCCCTCTTAATTGGGGAGTATGCAAACTATCAGATATGCCCATAACGCGTGTTGCTCTATCTACAGTTGCTTTGTGGTGAAGTCGAGGCGGAACACCCTGTATACAAATGGCCACCCTTTTGCCTCAATTGTGAATTTGTTTCGTGCATTATCCGATTTTTCCTAACTCGCTTGTATATTATTATCTTCTCCTTGTTACAATGTGTATGTGTGTGCATTTTTTGTTTCTCTGTCTTTTTTTCTTCTATGTTTCAATTATGACTATAGGTATTGATATTTTACCCTGCTGTGATAAAATTTGTTAACACGTAACAATAAGGCATTCAAGTGCCATAAAAGTGATTTGCTGGTAAATTTTACTAGTTTTTCACGAGAAAAAAGCTTGGTGCGTTTGCTTATTGCAACGATGCTGTTTTGTAAACGTTCGATGAATTGCTTAGTAATTTCTTCTGGTGAAGAATAATAATGAAACTCATAATAAGGTCATAGACCAAGTTAGATTACCGACTCACTCGTGAACAACAGTTCGGTTGTAAAATCCCATCTATTTAAAGTTTTTTCTTTCTTTCTTTCTTTATTATTTGTTTTTGATAATCGAAAATTTAAAATTCCTGTAATGACCCAATATTCTATTCCTCTTGAAAATCCTCATGATGGTCAAATAAATTTTAAAAAGCATTGTATTTGCAAATGACTCGAACACTAATTTGAAAATTTTGGGTATGGCTTTTTACTTAAAAAAATAAATGAAAATGTTAGTCCCGTTTGAATTTGAACCATGCACCTTCAATATTACTGATTAATTTTGTAACTATACTGAACGACACCAACATTGTTATCAGATGTCTACAATATGAACTCGTAATAAAAAGTGAAATCAATAATATATGTTCGTTATGTTCTAAGCTAAACTATAAGCTTTAAAATGGAATTTCCCGAAAATAAGACCATCCTCGATCGTTTATTTCTTAGCTTTAAATCCAAATGGTTAGATATATTTTAAGCTCGAATCACACTGAATACCGTCGAACGGGGTGACTTTACATTCAAGGGGCGACTTTACCCACTTCGTTATAGCCCAATAAATATATTGCCAGGCAAAAATTAAAACCGAAATACGATTTGGATCGAAGCAGGTAGAAGGAGGAAAAGAAAAAACAGATCGCCACCCCTACCTCACTTCACCCAGTAACAGAACAAGAAAATAAAGCGGCGATATGGTTTTTTCCTTTTTCTTATTCGTCTTTTTTTTTTTAACCACAGACACTCAAAATATTCAGTTCGGTTTCACACGGTTGAAGTTGGTACTTGACTAATTTCTTTTCAATCGTATGTCTGAGTACAAACATCCTCAAATTTTGCCTCCCCACCCATCAATAACCCGTCAATAACAAATTGATGGGTAAAGTCGCTCCATTGAGGGGTGACTTTACACAAATTTTTTGAAAAATCAAAAAAAAATAGAGGGAAAGCTACAAACTTGAACTTTTTTTTACAATTGTGTTGAGAAATGTTAGACCTAAATTTTAAAACCAAATTCACTTCAATAGCTTCAAAATTGGAGGAGTTATTGAAGGACAAAGTTGAAAAACATTAAAAAAGTGTGTAAAGTCGCCCCCCATTCGACGGTATGTGTTTTATTTTTATTTTTTAAATGATTTTTGATCGAATTTCTTCTTACGAGTATGTCTAACCATTTGGGCTTCAAACTGTTAATTATATTATAATAATTTTATGTAAGTTCTTGAGCCATTTTGAAAATAGTGTGTTACAATAATATAAATGTACCGATAAAGAATGATGTAAAGCAATTTTGATGGGAAAGAATTTTTTTTGTTGATTTTTTAGTCCTTATTCTTCTTTCGAGATGTCTTGTAGAGGGTGCGAGTTGATGAATGTCACAAGTTTTGTCGTAATAACGCAACAAACGCCGTAGAAAAAATGCTAAAAAATCACAAAAAAAAAAAAAATTGTCCTTAAATTAAGAAACCAGTTGCTCAATTTTAACGTATGCGATGACTCAATCTTTTTCTTAAAGTTGACCGAACTAATATTGCATCATAGTGATGCTTCTCTTTCCTCTGATAGTCATTTGTGGAGGTTAGAAGAACTTATTATGAAAATTGCGTTTGTTGCGTTTTGCGACTAAACTCCTTAAATTATACAAATTATAGTTACTTTTGAAAAGTGGCTGAGATTTCCGCCTCTGAGAATGTGACGTCATGAGATGAAGGATCGATAATAATTATTATGAAAGACGATACATTTGTGAATGGAGAATGATACGAATTAATCTGATTTGCCTCGTGCAAATTGTAATTCGATTCATTTTTTCGTCAAGTCCGCTCGCACTCCTGCAGTTAGAGTGTAAATATTTCATACTCGTACAGCGCCGTCAGTATTTCGAAATTATTGTCACGGACCGACGTATTTAGTCCCTTTTTCGCAGATCTGAGTTGCCAGTAATATAGTAAAAAGGGAAAAACAATGATTCGCTAAAGTACCCAAAATGGCTCATCGCTCCATCCTTGACACTTGTCTGTAGGGAAAGAAAGTGAAACTCGATAATTTAAAAAATAATATATCGATATGTCGTCGATGATTGAAAATTGATACGAGTCAACACATCTTAAAAATATGTATAACAAATTAATTAAATATGAATGCCTTTTCTTGTGATTTTGTGTGGAAGCAACATTTTTATCATTTACAAACGATTAATTTCATGATTAAACCATTTTAAAATTTTTTATCAATTTTTAGTTGAGTGAATTTTCAAATTCCAATTTCAAAGCTTAATAATTATAGTCCACAAGGTCTTACAACAACTGTAAACCGCTCGAAATCTTCCTTGAAGTCTGTAGATTCAGTGGCGGATCCGGAGTTCCATTTGGGGGGAGGGGGGTGGGATCTAAATTTTCTCAAAGCATGGTAAATGCTAAAATGATGATATTATGTTGTTTTCAGCGTAAAGGGGGAGGGGTTCGAGAAAATTGATTTTTTTGTGGAATATCGGTCTATTTTTTTTGGATTGGGGGGATTCCCCCCCGTGGATCCGCCACTGTGTAGATTCCGTAAATGAGGTACTCGATATTAACATTCGAAATTAAAGCCTTCAAAATGAATGATTTAAGAAAAAATTGCGACGACTGAGAGTTGTACAAAGTGATAAAGAATTATTGAGAATAACTTTCTAGAAACCAAATATTGTGAAAAACATAATTTAGAGGATGTAATGATCATATTTTTAAGACCTATTTGAGGCGCGCTCTGGGAAACCGTTGTATATTAAGTCAGGGAAAAAATGTTCGTTTTTTTAAGTGAAGATTGTAGAGCATTTATCAAGAGCTTTCGCAGAAAAAAATAATAATAAAGACAAGCTACATACGATGAAAATTCTTCGCTGTTCTAGAATGATTTAAAAATTGAAAAATGAGTAACTGTGAAAATCACAAAAATTAGCTCGTTGGAAAGAGCGGGAAAAATTCATTCAGAAGCTATGAAATGAAAAAGAAGAAAAGTTTTTCCTTTTTTTTTTTTTAGTATTTTTGCTTTTTCTCAACTTTTTATTTACCGACCTATAACACAAGAAAGATCAGGTGGTGTCGTGTATGACGCCATTTGAATTTGGATGCGTCACTCCTGAAAGGATCAGGTGGCGTTATATATAATATTGTACGGTCCTTTGAGGTTCCTTTACTGTTGAGTCAATTATGACGCCACCTGGTCCTTTAAGGGTCCTTTGAGTAATCGAGTAAAACATGATTTTTCTAGTGTTAATATACGGTTTCACTGAGCGCGTCTCATTTCTCTAAATATTCTCCATGTTTTCACCGAAAAATTTTTGATGCGATCTGAGATACCATACACAAACCCGTGATTCTGGATATTGAGTTTTTGATTTTATTCGATAGAGGAGACAAATACGAGTATTTAAACAAAAAAAATCATCCAAAAAAATCAATTAGACGCCGAGTTATAGCGTCTTTACGTTTGAAAGCTGAAAAAGCTCATTTTGAGAAAATCGACTTCCAAATTTCTTTTAAAAAACTAGTTAAATTCCAACGAAGTAATGATTAAACTTTTTTTTGTGAACCGAGCAGTGTGGGGGAGGGGGAGAGAACTGAAAAAACTGCACGAAGAATATTTTTGATTTTTTGTAATTATATGTTGCCCAGCACCGGGTTTGTGCGTATGGTTTCTTATTTTTTGCGATGTTGTACAAACAATTCGACTTTATTCAGCGTAGAACGCACGTGCGGGTCTACCACGTTGACAAAAATGTTGCTGGACAACCCCTCCTACCATTTCTGTTAAAACTGAAAACTGACATTTTTTACCCCATCCACTTCATATCGCTGTAACGCGTTTTCAAGTTTCCCGGGTTTGCGCATATGGTTTCTCAGATCGCATCACATTTACTTGCGAAGTTGGCTCTTTTTGCAAAAATTCATTCGTTCCTCTTTTTTGGATCGTAAATTCGCGGTAATAAGGAGATCGTATATCCTTCAAATATGTACGGACATATTATTATATCGACATATCGATAGTTTGAATGAAAAAAAAAAATATCGCAACTTTCTTTCCCTATAAATTGCGCCACCTACCAAATATAGGATTTTTAACGCTCGCTGTTTTTGGTTTTGTTTTGTTTTTTTTTCGGGTATTTCAGCGACGAGCAGGTGGAGGAGAAGAGGAAACCGGCAAACGGCAACGGCAACAGCAAAATGACGGCCGACGATATCGAGAAGTACCAAAAGGCGGTCGACGATACCAGCGACAGGCTGCGCGATTTGTGCGACCGGTGGGCCGCCGAAGTGGAGCGCGGCGGGCCGACGCTGAACGAGGAGGTCGTGCAGAAGGTGCACTCGGTGACGGGCAAGTCGCAGCTGCTGAGGACCAGCAAGTTCAAGCAGTTCCGCGGCTTCTTGCGCGACGCCGCCGACAAGACGGTCGGCCGGCCGGTGCTGCTGGACGACGTGCGCGGCTTCTGGGAGACGATTTACATCCAGGTGGAGGAGGTGCTGCGGGCGTTCGACGAGCTGGAGCGCATAAAGGCCGACGGCTACGTCATCTCGAGCGCCACCACCGTCACCGACGGCGTCGGCGGCCTTTGCCCGTCCAGGAAGGTCGCCAAAAAAGCGACGACGACGACGACGACGGCGGCGGCCGCTAGCGCCAAGAAGCCGGTCGTTGCCGCCTCCAGCAGTCTGAAAAATTTCATATCCGCCCAGCGCGAACGCAAAAAGCTAAACGAAGTGGGCGACAGCGGCAACAGCAGCGCGCCCGTCAGCGAAAAAGTTCCTTCCAACGGACACGTCTAGGCGAATCTTCTGCTTTCGTAACACTGACCCCCCCGCCCCGGCCCCACCTTGGTCTTTTATTTTATTTACAAAACACGTATATACGTCTCTGCGAACGCATTTTTTTTTTTTTGACCCCCTTTGTTTCTCTTTTCCTTGTACACGTGTGTGTGTGTGTGTGTGTGTGTGTGTGCGCGTGCGTGTGTATCCTTCTATTTTATGTAATTTTGCTATAATGCGCGGGTCTAGTGAGTATATACTACTTCGTAATTGAGACGAGGCGTGGATTCAAAAGTGGTCCAAGATTTGTGTATGTTTTGGCTGTAATCTGCTCTCAGATATGTAGTTGAGGTTCAAGCTTATCGCATACGTTGACGACCAATCTGAGGCATACCTCTCGCAGCAGCTCGAGGTGACGATTGGGGTTGTTATTCGATTATCTTTTTTGGCATTTCTATCAACTTCGAAGATATCTGTGGCCGGTATTAATTATTCAGCCCCTTCCATAGCTCCTGAAGTATGCGTAAGTGACAGGAGAAGGTATGATCGTGAGTGAAGGATGTCGCTCGATCAAATGTATTCTTACCTGTTGACCTTTACGGAAAGGATGATGGAGGATGCGTATGACATTCGACGTGCTCACCGTTTGTAGAGGTTATTAGTGCTGACAGTGAGATTAAGTTGATTCGAACTGGGATTATTTCTGTTAGATCAAATATCTGTAGTATCTACTCGTATATGTCATTCTGGAGAGGTTAAGCAAAATTTATATTCAAAGGTGGCTATAACGTTTATTTTCTTAAATTCGACTGATTATAAGAGAAAGACTACCCGAGTGCTATTGACCAGTGCATAAACTGACTGATTTATATTTTTGATGGATTTATTTTCGTTCCGGTTAGAAGGACCGTGTACATGTATATCAGCTAGAAAATATTTAACTTTAGTTGCGGGTTGAAATTACGAGATTTTGATTAGGTATAATCTGTAGATAATTTGGTAATATTCGTAGTATTAAAAATGCTGAAACTTTTATTCAATTCGCATCCTGCTAGTATACGTTTTGGTTGTTCTGAACCAATGGATAGTATTGCTTTTTCTATCATTTGTTATCACTTATAATAAGGAAATAAGTGTTATTAAATTACGAAATGCAACGTTGGGTATTGGTTTTTAATAGAAGCTTACTGTGAAAAGGCGAGCATTTTACCTGAATCATTAATTTTCTACTCATTAAATTTTAAAAGTCCGTTCAATCTATACTTCATTCCAGTTACGAGTTCCATGACGTCACAAGCATTTGAAGAAAGCGATTGGTTGAAACACAGTTGAAATCGAAAATACTTTTTTCTCGTTCGTTAAATCTTATGACGTCATGGGAATGAAGTATAGAAAGATAAAAATTTTCCAACCATACGGTTGTAAATGAAATAAAAGAAATAATTGTAAGAATTCGAGGTGAAAAGAAGATATTGTATAATCATTTCTCATAATATACTTATTTGTCAAAACTCAAAAAATCGTTTTTGAATGTTCAATATTCGATTGGAAGAAGAAAAATTAGCATTCACAAGAAATATTTGGAAAATCTAAAAAGTTGACATATTTATAAACTGTCAACTTCTGCGGGGTACCACTCTCACTTGCCTTCTTCTTCATGCTTAACCAATCAATACCCCCCCCCAAGTGTTGACATCCACCCTCCCCCACTGCAGACTTGGACCACTTTTGTCCTAGACCTGTCGTCATTTATGAGCGTAATCAAGCTGGTAGTTCCTTTTTTCTCTCTCCTTCTTTTGTCTCATTTAAGATGTTTTGGGCTTTGGTGCTTTTCGAATTTCGCAAAAGTCTAAAAGGTTGTTCCAGCCTCTAGTATCGCATTTAGTTTAGATGTGTTTTTTTTTTTTTTCTTGTGATTTTGCACTTTTAGCTTCGGGTTTTTGATGTAACTGTCTGCGTTTTGGTGGACATGTTAATAGTTATTAATGATATCGTGTTAAGTACATAATATAGATTTGTCTGTTATATCGGTATAATTATGTATTTGTCGCACCTCGAATATGTACCATCATTATTATTTGCATCTATGAGGGGTAAAAATTACTTTTTATTTCGGTTATATATATACTTACTTCGTAATACTCTAACGATCCTACTTTCGCTCCTTATTTTTTACCTCTTTGGGATTTTGTACAAAGTTGAGTGCGACTTTTTTTTTTTTTTACCACCGTTATATTTACAATGTAAATTAATTTTTAAAGGTCGATTCTGGTGTATTTTCATGGTTCGCAATATGGTTCCCGGTTTTAATCTGTCTTCAATCTGTTTGCATCAATTTTTTTGTTTTCCAATTGTGAAATTGATAACTGACTGCGTTGAAAAACTTCCTCGTATTTGTTGCGGATTTGCTCGCAAGTCTATACCAAATCGTCAAAATAATATTCGTAGCTCTCGAAAGAAAGAAAATTTCATCCAAAAAATTATTCACGAAAAAAACAAAAAAAAAAAAAAAAAACAGTCCATATGATTCACAAATCTCTAAGCAGGGATCCGAAATTTTAAAAACTGATATCGAATTCTTTGAATTTTCCTAGTATTCTCATTGTTCTACTTCTACGAGTGGAAATTTGACCGAGTGGTAATGATCCCTAGTTTGAATATTTCATGATGCTTATAAATTCTGTTTGGGATATTTCATAGTCAATAATGTGGATATATTGAAATCGGTTTTTTTTTTTGTTTTTTTTTTACTACTTGAATCAAGTTTTCTGTTATTTACGAGCTAAAATTTGTAAATTGTAAAGATATTGGCTTGTTTTCCAGCCAGTTCCATGTTTTATATTGCTTTCATGACGGAATTTTTTACCATGCAGTAGTATAATTTTTTGAATAATACAAGCATTCTACTTAAAATTTGACGAACGTTCGAAGTTTTCTACAAATTCCTCTGTATTCTGTAAATTTATGTGGCTGTAATTTTTATAAATACTAAAGTTACCTAGCCAGTATACAGAAGCTCAAACGTTGATATCGGTTCTACGTATACTATGTTTTTTGTAACTCTTTCTTTTCTAATTTCATGACTTTATTTTTTAATATTTCATCATTTTTTATTCTGTTCATTCTGTAGTTCTGAGCTTCGTTTCTTTGCAGAGCTTTATGTATATGGTGATACATAAGCTGTCTGTACTCTTTGTCCTGATACACCTTTAAATTTTACTATCATGAAATTAATTTAAGGGAATCATTCAGACGGGTCCAGTCGAATGCAAAGTACTCGGTGTGTTTTCTATAGTGCAAAATTTTTCAGAGTTGGCAAACAAAATTATGCTTATAATTCCGTCCATTGGGACCTTACGCTTTTCCTTAACAAATCAATGCATGCAGATTGGAACTGAATATTTAGTACAAATGTTTAACTATAATAGTTTTCGATAATTTCAGTCGAAGTTATAAAAACATCAAGTTATTTCACTTCCTGTTATATATGTGTATGTGTGTGTGTGTGTGTGTGTGAGAGATTTTGTAGAGTAAAATTGGTTCAGGCCTTGTCAACTGTTGTATGCTATTCGACCAGCTCTATTCTATTCAAACACTGGTGATGTATTCTTAGTGAAGGGTTAAAAATATTACAAGTGCATTAAATGGGTGTGTCCCTGTTACAATATATTCGACCTAGTCCTATACTTACTTAAGTATATTATGTTTATTAATTTCTCTACTTATTTTAAGGTGTACTAGATGGTTGAAGTGAATTCTGTAGCAATGTTGGAAACTTCTGTGGAATATTTTTAATGCCTGTAACTTTAAAGCGACATTCCAAAATGGCCTCAGTTCTTAGAGTAAAATTGAGTTATTGGCAGAATTTATGTAACAATGTTTCTTTGTTCTCTGGTAAATTGTCAAACGTTGATAATGGATATTTAAACTGGGTGCTTTGAGGTATCGATAATGTCGTTGCTGTTTATGTGGCAACGAAATAATTTGCTTTGCCTGTTGCAGAGTGTGAATTAGAAGAATAAGAATGCATTTGATTAAATATTTTTTTGGATTTACATGATTTACTATATACATCTCATGTCTCGAGTTGTTGTCTAGCTGAGAGTGAAGATCATTTTCTCCATTAATATATGCCTCTATAGATTTTCAAAAAGTCCATTCTTAAAAATGGTTCAAGCTTTCCGACTTCATGTGATAAGAAGTAGGGTACTTGTTACGAATATCTAGAAATAGCTTCGGTTTAGTGCACCTCCAAGTGAATGTGTATCTAGTTTTATTTGTTTTAAACGTGCATAAAAGACTGAAAGGGTTGTGATTTGTGAATAATATTTACGTAATTGGACTTTCGAGCTAATCTCACCGCTTATTTAACTATGGAAATTTTTGTTTTTAGTTTTTTTGACTAGTCAACCTCACCATTTTAACAAATTTATAGTGCAGTAACAGGCTAAATACGAATATAATTGACGTTATATCGATTACTTCGTTTATGCATTTTGGCAGGTATTTGTAAACAAAATATTGTTTCCTTCTGAATAGCAATTTACCCTTCCCACAAAGATTCTGTCAACTTTTTTCAAAGGCCTGAATTAATTTTTTTTCACCTGAATTTGTCTTAGTGAAATAACTTCTTGTGTATACAGGGTGTTCCGCTTGGAGTTCACCACCAAGCAACTGCAGATAGAGCAGCACGGGTTACATTCATGTATGATAGTTTGCATACTCTGCGGTTAATAGGGGCTGTATAATATTTAAATCGTTTTTCCTGTAACTGATTCTGGTAATTATTTAGTAAAATTCATAAACTCACTGCTATGATAGTTGGAAACCTCCGATTTGCGCCATTATTCAGTAAATGAGATGTAGTTTGTTGGTTTCCTGAATCACAGCAATCGAAGGAAGCAGAGAAAAATAATGGATAAAAACTTGGGTAATTTGAGGTAAAAAACGTCTTCAGTGTTTCATTTTTTTGATATTGAATGGAGGGAAAAAAATGTTATTTCAGGGTGATCATAAGATCTGGAAAGAATTTTTCGGAGTGCTTGTAAAATAATAAGTTGGTTCAATTTTTGCATATTTCTTCATTCTTACGAAAAATGCCTGTGAATCGAATGTTTCTATCAGGTTTTCACACGAACATCCTGCTTATTTTAAACATTCGTTTTTTATCTAAAAATTCTTTTATATGCCATATGATACGGTCGTTGATGCTCTTTGAAAAAAAATTGTTTTATGTACTTACCCTTTGAGATAACATTTTTAAATTTAATTTAAAAAAAAAAAAAATGAAAAATTGAACGCATTTTTCAACTTCAAGTTGGTTATAGTTTCATTCATTTTTTTAAAAATTTAATTTGTTTTTTCTCCGCTTGCTTCGATTATTTTAATTTTTGAAAATGAAAAACGACATCATATTTGGTAAATAATGACGCCAAGCGGAGTTTTTTCTTCATCATGTTTTTGAATGTATGAATTTTGAAAACTGATCACCCGTTGAACTGGAAGAAAAAATAATTTTAACCCCTATATGCTCCATCTAAAATTGCTCAGTAGAACACCCTGTATAGAACTTTGGTTTTTAACATTCCACAAAATCAACCATAAGTCGCCAATCCACTAAGCTTGAAAACTGCTAACACATTACGGTATACATAGTTCGTATGTACATAGTTTTCTAATGAAAATGTTTCATTGCTTCTTAAATTGTACGGTATTCGCGTAAATTTTTTATTTTTCACGTAGGATTTTTTTTAGTCGCCTCTATTTTTCTATAGTTAACCTATAAGCAGATGCGCGTGGGTGAAATGTGTTTTTTTTTTAAATTGTATTTTAATTTTAGTTGAAAAATTAAAAAAAAAAAACTTTAATTTTTTGTACGTATATTTGTAACACGATGAGCTGTTAATTTAACGAGAAAATATAATTTTTTTTTGTACGCATTTTACGCAGTCCAAGTTTTGAATTAAATTCATCGCGAATAGTTTTTGCACTATCCGCTGCGGCGCTGCCGCCAGTCTACTATGTAGCCATTTTAAAAACACATTTAATATAATGTGAAGGTCCTTGGTTTTCAGATCTGAGTTGGAAGTAAATTATTCTGCAATCTTGAATAATTTTCTAGTTCGAAAAATTGAATTTTTGCATACTACCCACGTGTAGTCTTGACAACGTATATCTCTTTCACATGATAAATGCATCGAAAATGAAGAGAGAATCGAAATTTATATAACGAATGCGGAAAATTTTTTTAAAATCACGTTTTTATTGGAAACGTTCCAAATTGATGAAAATTTACTGACTTCTTTCGGAGGTCAGTTAAAATGTTTTCTTATCTGAATGACGTTAAAAATGAATATAAAAGCGTGAAAAGTTAAAATGTCTTATCTAAATGACGTTCAAAAATGAGGAAAAGCTTGAAAAGCTTGAAAATAATGACCATACTGATAAATATACTAGTACCTGAGATTCCAAAGTACATAACCAAAAGTACTCTGCTAGTTCTTTTTGTTTTTTTTTTTTCCTTTATGTCTACCTGATAAAAAAATGTACCCAGCGATTCGAAGAAAAAAAAAAACATTTTTTCGTTTTTTCAATTTGGCTTGCACTTATTTCGAATTTCCTATTCATTATCTGTTTGAATTTGTGTTTTTCATTTTATGCTCACCAGTCGAATTGGGATTTATTTACTGCTGCGTAGATTTCAACGTGATGAATGAATATAGTATCTGGAACTACTGTTTGAAATTGTAATGGAGGGTGGAGGGGGGAGCCCATGAGTCTGCAATAGTATGGTACGTTTTACAGGAGTATAACTAGATATTTCTATCTATAAGGATGTTATTATTAAATTTTAGGTTCAGGTTATCAAATGAAGCTATTACAGCTTCATAACTATCTGAAAATGAGTTATTTTCCTTGTCTTTTGCAATTTATGCCATCATTAACTATATTATGGTAATATTTTAAACCAACTCTCCTTCGCTGAAAAATTTATTACACCTTTGAGATAATTCTTCAACGCTATATTAGAGAAGCCTTTTTCTTTCAAATATTTATAGCTTAAAATAGGAAATATGTTTTTCAGGTCTTTTGAAATAGAGTAGTGGAAATTTGTACCAAAAAAAAAAAGAAAGAATTTGCCTGGCAGGATTTGCTCGAGGTCAACTTGCTCGAAGCTCTGAGGTCATCTGAATTCCTTCATTGAAAAAATAATAATTGGTTTCTGTTTCATTGGGAGCTCCCTGTTGAGCATTTATTTTGATTTTTAGAAAATATTTCACGTCGGTTTCATTAGGTACAAGTTTATTTCATAATATTCGAACATTCGAAATCGAGTTTTCATAATTTTCACTCGAGACATTGCATATTACTTTTACCTAAATCAATTGTCATGTATATGAATCTGGTTTGAATGATTGCAGTTTCGGTTATGATGAGAGAATGTGCATGAATCAGTTTTACCTTGTGAAAGGGAAGTGAAGTGAAAGATGCATTTCATATGCTGCGAGGAGGTTGATTTAACGAAACAGAAATTAAAATTGAAAGCTAAAATGGGAGAGAAAGGCGGAAATGGGTCCGTTTGCTTTTTATTTGTATTTATTTTTTCCTTTTAATTTTCATTATATTATTGTTCTGTTTGGCGAATGTGACGTCGTAATTACCACCGCCATTCTTTCTATCCCCGTTTAGCATTAATTTCTATCAAAATGAAAGTTCGTGCAAATATATTGTCGACAATTGTTGCCGTTTTAGTCTTTTTTATACATAATAGTTACTTATTCCTATTTTTCATTTATTCGTTTTTTTTTTTTGGAATTTAAATTAATGGCACAAATATAATTTCAGGCTTACAATACAACTATCAAAAATATGTAGTTGTAGGGAGAAAACGTTTGATGTTATTAGTCTTCGATTAAAATTATTTTTTCATCAACAAATAGTTGGGTGCTTCTTTTTCGCATGCAAATTAAAAGGATAAAGGCGAGAAATATTGGAAGAAGCCAGAAGGAGGCAACAATATTTCACATCACGTCTGAACGTTGGCGATTTTCAGTGTAGCCAATACAAATTATTGTTAAGAATCCTTGCTTCGAGCCAAAAAGAAATTCCTGGAGGTGAAAAAAATTCCTAAAACTTTTTTTCTATTGTAAATTTGTATTTTAGCCGCTAAATAAATAAATAACAAAAAAAAGTAATGATCTGGTAGAATTTTATGAAAAATGTTAAATACCTGAATAATATCTCTTGTTTGAATCATGATTGGAAAATTGAGGCAAAGTTACACTTTCTTCCTGTAGAGTGCGAACTTTTGCCTTCTTATCCATTTCCAAGTGTGTGAAGCCTGCCTGATATCTCAGTGTTGTCACTAACATCTGCAGTGTCTGTGTTGTTGCGCAATTCTACGTATAACGATGTATAGTTAACCTGCCAGTGGTCGCGCCTAAAAATTGAATTTAAGCTTTTTCTTCTCTTCCTTCATGCGCAATTTGTTGGTGAAATTGGATCTGTAAATGAAAATATCATAAATCATATTGTGGCTGATCAAAAAAATAAAGTTTCTTCTTTTCAATTTTTTTCAAAATTCATTGAACAAGAAACAGCGGACATAAAGGTTCATGCTATAATATGATGATGGTTGATGATGTGGAGAGGAGGAAAGATGCGATAGTCCTTCCTTTCAGAACATGGATTTGTCGATGTCTATGTATCTGATAGACGTGACGTCATTTTTCTTATTCGAAACGTAACAAATTATTAAAACCTGCATCCTTTTTCATGAAACCGAAGTATTTTCTATCAGTCGATGTACTCATTTGAAAGCTTTGAAAAATCATAGCTTTTGAGAGGTGATAAATGACCATAAAGGCTGGTGTACAATCATCAGCTGGAGTGTGGAAATCATTTTTGATTTGCCTTTGTTTTTAATCTGTTTTCAATGTGATCTAGAAAGTTTACCTGGGGTAGGTGTGTAAGGTACGTGCAACCCTTTCTTTCATTCTTCCATTTTGGTAGAATTGAAACGATAACTATGCTGCGATCGAGCCGACATTGTAAAAGATAAAAGTCTAGTCTGACCGTATTTTTGACTTTGTGGTTTTCCTACATGTTATCGCTTGCAGGTGAGGAGGCGATGCGGCAACCAATTATTCAATTATTGAAGAATTTTCTTAAAAAACAATCTTTTATTTAATCTGAAAATTTGTGCGCCAGTTTGACCAATCACGAATAAGTAGGATGTTTCAAATTGAACACGAACAAATACGTCTGAAACATCCGAAAAATCCGTTATATCCTTTTCGTGCGATAAAATGGAAGAAAGGTAAGTCTTATAGTGGTTTTTCTTGAAACTGTGTGATCGTTTTGTTTTTCTAAATAGTTGATTTTTGCAGTTCCTATCAATAAGTCTACTGCGACGAGTCAGTTAAAACATATTTCAAAACTTGTTGAAGAAGATATCATCCCTATGGGCAAAATATTTTGAAAACGGATCCGTTTTATTCCGGGTTATAATCCGTTTCTGGATTATAACCCGGAATTTTCCTGTTTTCCGGCTTCTAAAACGGATTTCGAACGGATTGTAATCAGTCTTGCCGGAAATGAGTCCGGATTATTTTCCGTCAAGGCTGTTTTATCATATTCGTTGGCCCGGGTTATAATCCGTGAAACCGTTTTACAAGCGGATTTAGAAAAATTGCCCAAAAATTATCACTGATTATAATCAGGAAATCCGTTTTACAAACGGATTTGGAAAATTAATCAAGATGACAAAAATAACTGCAAATTTTCAGATCCGATGATCGAAAATAAAAACGGACTGACAACGGATAAAATTCTCATTTTGCGGATCATTTTCTCATTTTTTGCCCATCGGGATAATTCTAGGGGCCTATTTAGCTCATTACGTCTCAGTTGACAAAAAATTCAATAATTTTCAAACTGTTCGTAGGGCGGCAACGGAATATATAGATGAATTGTAAGTGAACATTTTGTTGAATTTTTATTTGTAGTGTAAAGTATCCAATGTATTGTATACCTACCCTCTCGTCCAAAACATTTCAGTTGATTTTGAAAAAAATTGATTGGACAGGAACTGGCTGTTTCAGAATAAATCGAAAAAAAACTTTCCTATTTTGCCCCAAATCCACCAAAAACTTTAAAAATTAGAATATGAGTAGCCTACAGCATGCTTTATGACCCTCTTGAATGAATTTCATTTCTGACTGCTCTGAAGATCAAGATAGTGGGAGGAAAAATTGGAATGAGTTCCTTTTTCCGTAAAATAAGTCTATAATTGTTATCATCATATAGTTCTTCACTTTTTTCACAAAATGCTACAAAGACTTTAAAAGAATAGTACTCTTTTTTTAATAAGAGAAGTATTTTAAATCTTTGTAGACAATATTATTTGCAATCATTTATTTCTTGTACTTCAACTTCAGGTAGGGCGGCGGGTTGGGCAGCTAGTTGGTTATAAAAAGGATATCAACATGGGGCATAAGATGGAAAAAATTAAGATCTACCTCGTTTCGTAAGTACACACTCCTTTTGAATCATGGCTGCAAAAGGAGCTTCAAAATGAGCTAAAAATGTAGCTATAAAATGAGCTACGAATTGAATTCAATATTTTATATAAAATATTAAAAGTTGTAGGTATATGCTTCAAGTTTGATTTGACAGTGTTTTTTTTTTTCAAGAAAAGTTAATGTACCTTTTTTATTTACTCGTACAATTATTGGTGTAAAAGAGAATTCATCTTCGCCTTCACAACTTTTCTTGAAGGCTACAGCTATTTTATTATTTGGTATTTTATCCTTGAGTTTTAAAATTTCAACTTTTCCAATTAAAATTCTACAGACCAGTTTTTTTAGTGGCTAAAATCCAAATTTTCAACGAAAAACCGATTTTAGGGATTTTTTCACCTGCAGGTACTTTTTTTTTTTGCTCGAAAGTGAAATTTTTAACAATTCACGTAGGCCGCGCTGTGTTCTTGGCTGGTGCACAGAAAAACGTATCGAGTGTGTATTTCAAAGGGCGATTCAGATTTTGACGCACTAAGTGCTATATTTTCCTATGGTGCGACGAAATTTGGATCACCCTGTATATATCTTCAGCGCAGACGATAGAATAAATAATAAATTCTCTTTGAATGCACATATAAATATACCTGAAGATACCTGCGTATGGGTACCTATATTGGCTTTTTATATTGTTTATTACACAATCCATTTTTTTTTTTCAGCTCTCCTTCGAGAAAGGATCCTTCGTGTTTATGCGTTTGTGTGGAGATTTATTTAAAACAAGAGCAGAGCATGATGGAAAGAAGAAGAATAATAATGATAAGAAAAAAAGGTGAATAAATAAAAAAAAAAAAAAAAAAGTGAAGAAGAGAATTAAATGCGTTATGTACCAAGAAAGCCATAGGAAGGAGTTTCACCAACTTTCAAAATACATTTTCTCTTTTTTTCGTTAGAAATCGTTTTGTGTTGTTCGTTCGAGCCAGCATTGATCATCGGTGAGGTTGATTTCTCCAGCTAGAGAGATATTTGTGCGTCTGTCTTGCGACCACTCTCAAGCCCCCACCGCTGCTGCCCCTTTGAGGTGAACATAGAGAAATAAATGAAAAAAAAAAATTACATAAATGCAGGCGTATATATATATATACGTATATTGTATACAGTACTTGGATGATCTAATTAGCTGCTAATTTCTTAATCTTTTCCGCGTTGAAATCGATACGAGAGAATGGTGTAGACGCTGAGGCTAATTTTCCGTGTCTGTACCGATTTTTGAAGGATTTACGAACCTTGAGTAACGCAGTTTACTCTGCTGTCGTAGTTCCTATAGTCACTGTATTTTTTTTTTTTGTATTATTTCACCTCTTTTGACGGTTGAATTTTGTTCTTGACTTACTATAATATAAGGTTATTTCCGGCGATCTTGATGCACCAAGTTGGTATTGAAGTGAAATTTATTCAGTTAGGAAATGAATTTTTGACGCCAAGAGTAGAGTATATACGATTTTAACGTGGGCTAAGGGGCGGGAGGTGGCATTGATTTGAGTTGCTAAATTTAAACCATAAAGATCCGATGACAGTTGAAGGGTTGCTCTTCAAAAAGTATTCGAAAATGACTACAGGGCATCGCAACATATTCAACCTGTGAAATCTGCAAAATGATGCGAGCCTCTGTCGGATATGGTAATGAGATTTAGAAAAAAGTATTATCCGTAGCCCCATTTATTCCGTCGTGAGTGTCGCCTGTTCTTTTTTTCTATGTGTTTGTATGTGTTTGTATAAAAAGGACCCTTATGGAGAGACCTGGGATGTATTAGCCCAAAGCTGTTGGCTATTATTAAGAACTGAAGAAGGTCAGTTTGACGAACCTTGGTTACTGGTTTGAAGTGGCGTTGTTGTAGGAGCAGTTATACTGTTTAGCAGTCTGTCGTAAGACAACTTTGAAAATTAATTTCAGCTGATTGGCTGAACAGATTTTGGATTTTGTGGTTTAAAAATATCCCTTGAAGTGATCATATTACTTATGTTGTACATTGTTATAATTCGATGAATAGCGATTTACACGAATTCCAGACGACAATGGGCGAATTAGGAAATGTTACGTAAAATTGCCTGAAACTGTTTTCATAATAACGTTTGTTTTTTTTTTCTTCTGCTTTGTTTCTTAATAATTCCAAAAGAGCAAATTTCAAGCTTCAATTTTGCTCAAGTCGCAGGTAAAAATTCTTAAAATTCAATTTTTAGTGAATTAAAAAAAAGATTATACATAAATGGCGTTATAATAATATGAGAGAAAGAATTCGTACACCCATTCGACGGATTTCACGCAGGGTTGCCAACATTTGAGTAGTTTTACGCGCAAGTCTCAATGCAGTTGTCATTTTTACTATTTAAACAGGAATCAAAGTTTGTAGCAGAAATTACTGCGACGAAAATAGTAAAATATATTTTCTAAAATGGTAAAAAGTACTACAAACTTTATGAATAGCTCACAATAATTAACACTAGAAAGACCAGATGGTGTCGTATACGACGCCATTTGAATTTGGATGCGTCATTCCTCAGAGTACCAGGTGGCGTCATGTATGACATTCTCCGATCCTTTGAGGTTCTTTTACTGTTGAGTCAAATATGACGCCACCTGGTCCTTAAGAGTAATCGAGTAAAACCTGGTTTTTCTAGTCTTAATAGTAATTTGCATAACTATAACGAGAGAAGTTACTATTCTATTCGTAATATTAATACTATTCATTTCTCTAAGTGTGAGAACAGGAGAAAGAGATCACCATAAGTTGCCCCTGACATAGTCGAAAAATTGATTACCCAATAAGGGTGATGCTAGAAATTTTGTCCAACTGTCTGCTTCATAAAGTGAACGAGGTGTACGAAAAAGTGAGAGTAAACGTTTTTGTCAATTATAATTAATGTAAATATGTGTAATATACGAACTGAAAAGAATTTATTATTTCCGTGTTTGTGAAATCCAAACGAGCCTATGGATATCCCTCTCGTACACTTTGTGCGTTTGTGTGCAAATGTAGGCCACAAAGCTTAGTTTCGTCCTCATAAATTTTTAAATACCCAAGTTTACGTAAATAAAAAAAAAATTATATTTCTCTTTGTATTTCACTGTATAGCGAAAGTCAGAGTGCAAGTTGTCGGTAGACTTGTATGTTAAATTCAAGTATAATTATAATAATATTATATACTTTCGCAATTGATCTTAATGACTTTTTTTTTTTTCTTCTTGTCGTCCTTATTTTATAACTGATTCGCCAATTTCTCCCACTCAAAAATAATTAACGAAATTTTTCTTTCTTTTGTTTTCGCAGGTAAGTTTCACATGCATTTTTCGTATATGTTCACCATCGTCGTAGTAAATCTGTGCAAAATGATAGCTGTAAGTAAAAATTCTATGCTACCGTTTCAACCGTAACCGTCGTCGTGTACCTTTTCTAATTGAGAAAGTGTCGATTAGAGTGTTCAATCGATTTAATGGTCACCCAGATTATTTGTGCCATGTAAAATTATCTATATTATATAATTTTTTTTTTTTTTACACTCGACGATAACACACAACTATATATTCGATATTATTCTTTACTGGAGGAGGTATATAACGTATACTGGCTCTTCTTGTGCCCGGAAATGAAATTAGATTGTTAAGGTGATGCAGCTGCAGACAGCGGAGTGAGGGGGAGAGCGAGAGAGAGAGAGAGGAGTGTGAGTGAGAGAGAGTAGCTTTAGTCTTTAACTGATAATTTCAAAACGTTTTCACTTTCGTTTTCGTAACACCATCTCGTCATAGACTTCACCTTACGTCCACCCATAACGTGTCAAGGATTTCCTCGACGCCGTGAGAGAAGGGAGAAATGAGCGTAAGTGATCAGCCAGCTACAGAAGAAGACTTTCCTCAATAGAAATTTCTTATTTTTCTTCTTTATAGTCGATACTTTTTTACGCCTACTTATTCGATCTTCGTTTTATTTATATTTATGGAGTTGACGCGAAGGCACGTGGAGAAAGGGGCAAGCTGGAGGTGAGAAGAAAGAGGGCTGGGGGGTGAAAAAAAAAAGTGCCTTTCATTTATATTTCGTCGTCATTGGTAACACTGTCGGAAAAAAGAGTTGAGGATGTTGTTTCACAGTTTAGTGTTTCATTTTCGCCCTACATTTTTTTTTACTAACTCCTGTTTTATCCCTAAAAACATCTCGTTTTACTCAATTTATAACCATTTTTAGAATGAGGTGCGGTGGTGTGAGAAAAACAAGAGTTCTATCGAAAATAATGGCTAAGATGAAAATTCTAAAGGTTCGCAATTTACAGACATATCGAAACTAACAATAGTCTTTTCTCGTGATGAAAAAACCATCTTCAGCCATTTATTTCGACAATTTGCCCTCAGGGTCCAACTTCTCCATGTTCCAATTGAGTATAATACGATGTATTAGATATTCGTAACCACCCAATTTTCCTGAAAATAAATGTTTTGCTGGGGATTAATGTTACTTCTGACATTGTCTATCAAAATATAATTACTTCTTTTATTTTCAATTGAATTTATTTTCAAAAGAAATATTACATTTTTTGAAATTGTTTTGTTAAAATATTGGTCGGTGTTATCTACAAACGAACGAACTTTGAGAAGAAAAAACCCTTCAAGTCACTTATTTTTCACTCTACTGGCTATTTGTAATAGCTAAAACACGGTGGACAATAATATTAAATTGATTTTATAAGCAAAATTGCGTATTTTATTTCATTTTTCCGCTCACTACTGGAGCATATAGAAAAAAAAAAAAAAAACTAAAAGGTTTCCGAAAATATGAAAATACGTAAAAAAAAATAGTCAGATAAAATTTTTTTTGTGAAATTATGAAAAACTACTTTTTTTTCGAAATTTTTAGTATCATTTGATTTTTTGTTTAGGTACTTTTCATGAGAAAGTACCAAAAAAGTCGCGTCAAACAAGAGGGGGGGGAACCACCAAATCAGATGTGTAAACATCGTGGCTATTGGAGTTTCTTATGCATTTTTTTCTGGCTCTGGGCTGACGGTTGAATCCCTCAAAACTTCCCCCCTCCCTCTAGTACGCCAATAAAAATATATGTCTTATTTTTGGGCTGCATCCAACTTTTTTTGGCATGATACATATTCTGGTATAGTAATATTGCTTTTGTCAACTTGAATGAAGACTAACGACTGCAATCATATTTCTTGAGGTCTACATCTCGATTAGAAGCAGTATCACTGCTTAAAAACAGCATAAAATAACACTTTTTTCTCTCATTTCGTAAATTTTTTGAAATGGACGTACAGTGGCGGATCCAAGGGGAAATGGGGAAATCCCCTCCCAAATCAAAAAAAAAAAAAATAGACTGATAATCTACAAAAAAATTAATTTTCTTGAATCCCTCCCCGTTTATGCTGAAAAAAAAAACACAATCTCACCATTTTAGCATTTACCATGCTTTGAAAAAATTTGGATCCCCCCACGCCAAAATGGAACTCTAGATCCGCCACTGTTGACATAGCTGTTTTTGGCATTAACGATATAGATCTTCACCCCAATATCCATTTCCCATTAATTTATTTATTAAATCGATCACAGCTTATATTATATTTATGCATAATTCAACTCTCTGAATGAATCACATTATAGGTTCGATATAAACTTTTCAAAATATTTGGTGAACATATTTGTGTGTGCGTCGAGAGTGAGCAATACACGCAGAGAAAGTTGCAAGTTGCTAGCATTGCGCTAGGTTAATTTAGGACGTACGCAGCCTTTAGAATCGGCAATGTTTCAGACGTTGTATAATAATTAGTGCACACACATAAATAGGTTGGGTACTGTAGAAGACCAGTGGGCATACATGTATCTGCACACGTATGTTCGCATCTACTTTCGCAAAATGCATGCAGCTTATATTTGTCACCCATTTTCAACTTGTCGCGGTCGTCTCGATTCTTGCAAGTTTTTTTCTCGCTTGCCAGCCCTCAGCATACGCTTCTTCGCCATTTCTGCAGGTCTTAAAGGCAACGCCTCTCCTCCGTCTCTGTGTCTGAGGCCATCGCGTTTCTCCTTCGCCACTATCAGTATAATTCGACTTCGTCATCTACTCTTCGCCGCACAGCGAAAGAGTTATAGTTACGTAATTCCCGACTGCGATGATAAGTTCCGGCTGGCACCCCCGCATCCACCACCATCGAAATTCCAGCGCTCTTTGGCTCAACGATTAAGGGGGCTCGACGTCGTCCCCGATTCGGTGTGTGCGTTGAACCACCGGGTCTCCCCACCCCCGTCCATTTTCTTTGAGCGCTTTACTTTTTTGTGTGCCGTGTGGCCGGTTAATTGGAGCGCCGCCACCGCCACCCTTGCCCCCTTGCCAGTTCCCTTTGTATATTTCTCGCGACCCCCTTCTAGCCCCGCTCCGTTTGGTCGCCGGTGTCTTCTAGAGTTGTGCGGCGACTGCTGCGGCTGCGGCTGTGTGCTCTCGGCTCGGTCTCGTCCTCTCATCATTCGGTCTTCGCGCGCCGCTTTCAGCTCCAGCTCTCTATACACTTTCCTTTCGTCCATATGAAGTGTGGAGGCAGAGTATGCAGAGTACCATCTCCTGTGTGGGAGTACAGAGTATTTTATAATATTATGTTCGTATTGTACGAGTATATACTCTCGAGAAGGATAATATCGCGACTACTTATAAAGCCCAGGGGAAATGCGTGTTGGCCTTGTGTCGTAACTTAGAAGGCCCCAGGAAAGACGACGAGCCCCTTGAGAATATTTGCCCCCTCCGCTCAGATGAATCGAGGGCGTTTCTTCAAGAAGGGCGTATCTGAAAAAAGTCGGGTTTGAGAGAAATGTATTTGAAATATTCAATTTGATTATAACTAATTTTTGTTCAACGACTTAGAGACCAGTGGTATTTTCTGTTTGATTGCTACATTCCTCCTCCTCTACTATAAGAATTGCTAATAAGTCAGTGGATTACTTAGCAAGGGTAGAAATAATATTTGGCAGAAGGGAGTGCCTAGATACACCCTTCTTGAAGAAAACTACTTTTTTCTCACTTTTAATGCTAGTAATTTATAGAATGTGGAAGTTGACAATGCCAAATAATGTGAAAAATGACTTGGAGAATACTGCTAGATACAACATGGTAGTTTTTATGAGCATAAAAAAATTTCTAATGTCATTTTCAACTCCATTCCTACATTTTGAGTGAAAATTTGTGGCTAAATAAAAAGCCAAGTTTTCCACCTTTCAGAATAATTATGAAATTCTCTATCAGAATCCATGAAAAATTCGATTTTCGGCCCATATAATCTTAGTTCAGATTTTGAGCTTCTAATATAGGATCTTTGTCTTGAAAATTTGTATGCCATTAATTTCAAAAATAATGACAATTTCTGATCCTTTTTTTGTAAATATCTTTATAATGACAATAAAAAGAAGGATGTGGTTTTCACTGCCAGAAAGAGGAAGAAAATAGAATAATTCTTATGAATTTCTTCAAGAAGGGCGTATCTCGAGATACGTCCATTCTTGAAGAAAAGCACTCGATTGTTTTCAAATGCGAACCAAACAAGGCGGTCGCAGCGAAAGAGAATATTCATCCACAAAATTGCTCAAAGGTTTTTACGTATTTGTTGAACGCATTTTTTTTTTATACTCGTTTCGTTTGAATTTTAAAATATTTTTCCGCAATAATTAAAATTCTACTGACCATTATTTTTATTTTTTTTTGTGACTAAAATCCAAATTCTTAACGATATAAAACCGGTTTTAAGGATTTTTTTCGTCTGCAGAGATTTTTAACAAATTTGGGTTGGCAACGCTGGGAAAAGAGCATCGATGATGTTAGTGTTGCTGGGGTGTGCGGGTGCTGCTGCAACCAGCGAAATATACATAAATGCTGCGATGTATATCGCCTTGCGCCAGACGTTTGTATTCACCCATAATCTCACCTCCCCCCCATCTCCCGCCCACCTGTGTTCTCTTTTGCCTACTCTCTTCGGTTTGGAAATGATCCTCTATAATACATAATTTATTATTATTATTATTATTATTATTATTATTGTAAATCTGATGGGTAGTTATATTATATTTTATCGAGAGCGCAGTGAGACAGCTTCTTCGTCAGTTACCACCGTCTCTCGGTTTCTTTGGTGCGGGTATTGTCTCTGTGCGCCCCTCCCCCCCCCACCGCCCGCTCGGTGGCATTTCTCCGTGCCGCACGGTCGATTTATTGTGGACCGCGTTTAGTACTCTTCATACTTGTTTTTTTTTCACGCAGACACCTATATATATATCAGGTATGGGCAGCTGTTGCCCCGCGCTCGCCCCTCCAAGCGTGAGGGGGCTTTTACCTAATCGACGGCGCTTTCGACTTTCGTTTCGCCGGTTTCGAAACGGCTTCTTGTAGCCTATTTTCTACGGCCGATCATCGCGGTTCGCCGTCTGGTCGTGTCGTGTGCCGTGTCGGATGGAGCAGAGACTGGGGCATTTTATCTGTAATATTGCCCCCTAATTTTTTTTTTATTTTATTTCTGTCCACCTCTTCACTCTGCCAACTTGCACCTCTCACTTTTTCTCGTCCCTCACAGCTAGCTGCGTTATGTATACCCGATGGATTTCGGTCTCCGTTGTGCGCATTCGCGCCGGACTCCTTGCTAAATTGTAGCCAAAGGTGTTAGGTAATCCGCCTTACTGCTGCTGGTGCGTTGCTAAAGGTTTGTCGTCGTCTCGCTGGAACGTGACGGCCTTACGGGAAATTAGCGCTGTCTGTTGCACAAGCTATGGTGCGTTTTTTTTTTTTTGATTTTGTTTTGTTTTTTTTGGGTCGAGATTTGAGAACAACGCAACGGCGATAGGTTACGAGAGCAGATCTGCTGGAGGCGGTTCAGACATTTTTAGCGTTTCAGTATTTGGGAATATTGGTTGCCAAATGCAGCAAATGCCATTATAAGTAGGTGGTCTGATAAAATTCGCTCATTTAATACAACAACGTCACATGTCAAAATTTTCAATTTTCTATAAAAGTTATACCAGCTTAAAGCAGACATCAAAATAAAATTTTTCATAATATATTTAACTCGAATATTATGATTTTTTGAGTTGTGACAGTGACGTTGTATGTATTAAATGAGCGAAATACCTTCTATGTGATAGAATTTGAAAAAAATCATGTGTTTGGGCTCGTTAGATTTGTCTTGAATCGAGAAATTCAACGAACCCAAACATATATCATTTTCGAAATTTTCTACACAGGAGATACGTATTTATCAGGCACTGAAGATTAGCGATATTTGTGTTGTGATTTATGAAGAGGTGCGTAGAGTCGGAAATTGTAATTCCGCGAGCTGATGATCGCTTTTTGATTGAAGAAGGTTTTTGCGAGTATTCTACAGAAAAGATCTATACTCAATCGGTTGAAAATTGACCGAGATATGAAGAGTTTGAATATTTGAATTTGAAAATCCTATTTTTGAGAAAATCAATTTCTAAGTTTATATCATAATATTTTCAAAAATAGCTGCAGCCTTTGCTAAAGTTTCGTAAAGGCAGGAGATGTATAAAGTCTCAAAATGTTGCCAAAAAATTATGTGGAATGAAAACATGTTTTTATTTTTACATTTTTTTTATCTAACAATCTCTTCCTTGCTCGTTTATCAAAAAGTTATTGCTTGACCATTTGAGGTATTTTTTCATGAATCACCATCAGATATTTTATGAAAATCATCGAAATTTTTACGGATTACATTGGGTAAAGGTCAATTTGTATCCGAAGGGAATTAATTCTAATGATTACGAATCATTTCTTCGAATCAGTTTTCCCAACTAATGGTTTTTACCTCATGCTCTTTTTTCCCGAGTTTTCTCCCCCAATACCTTTTCCCTGAATTTTTCTTGGCCAAATGCTATTTTTATAGAAGGTGATTTACTTAGAGCCTATTCGGGGGAGCCCTCCACAGTAGCTGAAAACATGTTGATCTCGGTCAGAGGAGTAGGGGGCTTAAATCTGTTCGGAGTTTTGACCATTCGGGGATTTAGATTCGGGCCACCTTTTTCCCTTAATTCCCCCTCCCCTCCCTTCCCCCCAAAAATAATGTTTTTACGAAGAGTGGTTCGGTTGTATGTAAGAGATGCCCTATGTAGGTATAAATTATCTGCCAAAACTTCAAAATCGGTGAAAATATAGACTTACATAAGACGTGGGTATATTACGTTTTGGAAAAACGTCCCTCAATTTATTCTACATAAATTCGATCATATAGTGCCTTATTGCAAAGTGAGAAGAAAGCTAGAATTTATAATTATAAAACCTTTATATTATACGTATGCAGTACGAGAGGAATAAATATCACTCTCGGTGACGTAATTATAAATAATTGATACAAGGCTACACGAGTGATTAAAGGGTGCGCTCGAAAAATTGGGGCCAAAATAATAAATTAATGAAGATTATAACGATTAAAAGTATACGTTTCTATTTTAGTCATAAAACACGCAAAATCAACGAAATAATAATATATCGCGTATCTAGACAACGGCCATTCTAGAAGTTATATATTTACAAATCTCACGAATGATTTATCAATATATAGAATAGAAACTTTTGTTTACTAACATTTACCCAATTTGCGATAGTGCAATGTCCTATTTTTCTGCAGTAAACACATACGGAGATTAGGAAAATATAACCAAGAAAAACGTGTAAAGAGATTAGTTTTATAATGCTGGATGATGATTGATGAATAATAAAAAAACAAATAAATGGAGATGAAAATAAGAAAAGAACAATTGAACGGCGATTCCAAAAACCATATCTAGCTCGATTTCTTCCTTCAGAATTGTTGACAATTGAACTCTATTTTTATTTGAAAGTAGTAAAATGAGATTGCTTACAGCCTGCATCCATTCTTTGGTGTTTCCAGAAAAATTATGTAAAATCCAAATTCCCAAGTCCATGATTTTCGATTTTCAAACTTTTATTTCCTCTTATTCATTCAACTTTGTGATTTGGTTAAAACGAACGTCAGTGCAGAAAAGTCATAATTAGTCTTGCAGTGAGCCAAGTGACCCAAAGAAGAAGTATACAAGTCGCATCCATTTCAGACAATTTTTTTAATATTCTTAATTATTGTTTTTGGACCTATGGGTATAATTCGAACATTTCAAATTCGAACATGATTGAATAGAAAATTTTTATTATTTGAGCTGGTAGTTTTTCTTAATTTACAGTTTGTAGAGTAGTTTTCTCAGGAAGAGGGGAAACGTTGATTTTGAGAAAAACTCCAAGTTGCCTCTTCCCCCCTGCCCTTCCTTAATCGTGTAATCTAATTGGCTCGATTTCAAATTCGCCAATATAAATCGTATCGATGAAATGGTCAATTTTTACTATTATTAGTTTGTATACAACTATTATGTAGACTATTCTTTTTCCGCCTTTCACTTACTGGTCTGTATAATGCACGTTTTCTCTAGGCTTTGCATAAATACATTTTTACTATACTGCGCCTACTTATGGCTGAGCCAAGTTGAATCGGAAAAAAAAAACTTTCAAAGTCTGCTATATATATTCTTCGTTTTTACTTCGCTATACACACGTTCATGAATATCGAAATCTCTATTTACGCATCTTTTGACATAAAACATTAGCGTATCTAATTTTGTTTTTAGCAAGGGAGAAAGAGATTTTTACACGAGTGAAAGCAAAATAATTTTTTTCTCACTTTTTTCTTGATTACTGTATCGATTTAAATGAAAATAAAAAGTGGCAGTCGTGTGCCATCTGTCCGGATTCTTTAAATTGCTTCATTTTTTTTTTTTTTCACATAGCTTTTTCTTCTCTTCCTTCATGCGCAACTTAGTTGGTGAAATTGGATCTGTAAATGAAAATATCATAAATCATATTATGGCTGATCAAAAAAATTAAGTTTCTTCTTCACTATATACTTTTGCGATCCTTATGGAGGAGATCCTTACTCAGTAACAAATTGAAATGTCGTCATAAAAAAAAATAGGAGCCCAAAATCAACTCTAGATAAGATGAAAAATAGTCGAACATTAATTAATTAAAAGATTATAATTATGTTATTAAACTGAAGATAAAATGAAGCAGTAAAGGTAAACATTGAAGGTTTCTACTTTTAATTTTATTTTCTCAAAACGACCTTTGCTCATCGCAGTGAAAAATACAAATTGTCAAATTCAGGTCAAACACCGAGTCCTTGATAGAAAAAACAGAATTCTTATCGCCAATTATAATAGTTCAAAGGAATCTAGTTTTTTCAGATTTTTTATCTTATTTCTAATTATTGATATTCATATACGATCTGCTTTCTTCGTTATTTGTTTTAAGTAATTATTCCCCATAACGCGATATGAATTAGTTCAAAAACTGTGACTGATAGTGATAAAATAGCACTTTTTTGAGCTTTGAAAGATAGCGAAATTACCCGTGATCGGTTTAGTAGAAAATTCTGTTTGAAGCATTGATAACTACACTTTTTTTTTTTTCAAAATCAAAACTTGCAAAGATGAATGTAAAAAACCAAATCTCGAGGAATATTAATCTCCTTACCTGGAATCCCATGTGAAGTGGTTGGAGAAGAAACTTCTCGTATGTTAGTCAGAAGAACCTACCTCATATCTTAGAGGTTTAAAGGTCGTGTTCTAATCATTTTTTTTTTTTGTCTAATTTGACTAAACTATTATTTTCAATTTTTGTCAAAATTCATTGAACAGGCAACAGCGGACAAAAAGGTTCATGCTATAATATGATGTTTGATGATGTGGAGAGGAGGAAAGTTGCGATAGTTCTTCCTTTCAGAACATATAGATTTGTCGATGTCTATATGTATCTGAAAGACGTGACGTCATTTTCCTTATTCAAAACGTAACAAATTATTAAAAACTGCATGCTTTTTCATGAAACCGTTTGTGCGCTCAGTGCACTTTGGAATTGGGCCCTTCGATATATTGTAATACTTTATCGGTTGTTTCATTGTCATCAATTCTCTGAGATATTCGTCGAAGTGTTCTGCGCCTCCTGCGCATACATTATCTATGCACGTTTTACTATTAATTATACACTTTATCTGTGCTCATTATAAAAACATGTTTGCACCCGTCGGTAATCAACGATTATAAAGTATACAATGCTCTAAAAAGTGTCTGGTTCTGTTATCACCCTCAAAAATGTTGAAAATGTTGACAAAATTATCGTCGAACGTTTATTTTAACACGTTTTTTTCGCTCCCCTTTTTGCGTGTGTATTGACATTGCTGCTGAAAGAAAAACGACTTCAACGGTATTCGAGCCGAAAGAGAGTCAAAGGGGTGGCCGAGAGCTATTGTATGAAATTTCCACGTTCAATTTGAAGCCCCTCCAAAGAAAACGGACGTTCTTGGTCCCTTTTACTCACCGCTATCCCTTCTTCTTCCTCCGCTTTTATTGTCTAAAAATGTGCACGTATGGGTATGTTATTTAGGTAATGCAGTGAGCTACCTTTTGAAGCCTTTGAAGGTCTCGCAAAGCGGAGGTGTGAGAAAAACCGGTGTCAAAATGTTCGTTATATGCGAGAAAAAAAAAAACCCTTCAAATCGTGCAGAGATGAGCACTCGGTTGAGTGGAGGGAGGTGCTTTCTATTAAGACGTTCGTTTGCTGCAGAGTAAGGCAAAATTTTCAATCTTGATTACGCTTGATGAGAAATATAATCACGACTGATGATTTATGCGGTTATTAATCATGGTCTAGGTTTACATGATTGAATCATTGATGATTGAAATATTAGTCATGCGATTGATTCAAGTACTGAAATATTAGTCATGCGATTGATTCAAGTACTCAAATTTCGATCATAATTGAAATCGTGATTAAATCGCTTGGCAAGATGTTATCAGCGTGGATAATATTCAGAGTCAAAATAAGAAATTGCTTTAGCATAGTGGTGCGAAGAAAATACCAGAATATTATGCATTTTAAAATGTATAATTATGTACTTGAGATTATTTTCTAGTTATTCTGCACAAGTTGATGGGGTAAGGTAACTACATAGTATATAGCTCAAAAATACCCGAGAAATTCGAATTTTACCCCGCCCCCAAAACTCATAGACATTCGATATGTCAGCGGCAAAATATAGATAATCGTGTAATATCGATAATTTTGGTGTGTTTTTATTTTTTGCTGGTCATATCCTTGTTCACCCAACTTCATTTTTCCATACGAGGGGTTGGGGGTAAAGAGCTGCTTTAACGCGATTTGCTAACAGATATACGCATTACGCATATCACATTTTATACAATCAATGATGATGTGGTGACCAATGTCAATCATGATTGAAAATAATTTTCAACCATCATCAATATGACCGAAATTAGCCCAACTCTGCATTGCAAACGTGTTCTTCTACTGACCCTTGTTTTTTCTTTGTCCTCCGCAAATTGGAGGTTAAATTACATGCAGAAATGCGGCTGGTCAAGAGAAAAACGAACGATAATTTAAACGCATATTCTTGTGCTTCGTGTGTGCCCCCGCCCCCCGCCCAATAATACATGCATTTGGTCCGGAAAACCCAATTTACGGTACATCGTATACATTTATATAGTTCGAAGACCTGAACTACTTGCATATGTGTGAGTGCGTTTGGACAAACGGTTATCTCCTTTTACCCCAGCAGGTCGTTTATCCCGTTTCATGTAGTGTGTGTGTGTGTGTGTGTGTGTGTGTGTGTGCGCGCCTATAAGTGAACATATGTATATGTGTGCACTTAGAACGAATGTATTTTCTGATATTAGGTCGCCCTAGCCGGCTGTCTACACTGCACTTGGAATGGTACCTATGGCTAAAGGTATGCGAACGAGCTGCATGTCTCTCTGTGTACGTATATGTACGAGCATGTTCAATAAAATACATTTGTGTCCGTTTTGCAAAGTCGAGTGTAGGCTGCTTTTTACCTATTTTATTTTATTTGCCCCACAAAAGACCTACTTTATATACGGCGTGTAGAATTGAATTTTTGCCGCGCTGCTCGTTATGACCTGATGCCCAATAATGTCAAATATCCGCCTAAACGGATCGTATGTCTTTCTCGGGATATCGTAGAACGTTTACCGAAAACATTGAGCTATACTTTGCTCACCATGCACTTGTGAAGCTTGGTGAGTGTTGGTAACTGTTGGAATTTAAAGCTGGTAAATATTGGGATTTAAAGCTAAGTTTCAAATGTTGGCAGCCCTGAGTAAGTCGTGTACTGAAAACGTCGAATGGGTGTACGAATTCTTTTTCCCATATAACGCAATTGTATTTTTCATCGGTTTTAAAAATTCATCAAAAATTGAATTTGAAGAAATACTATACCCTATTTGAGCGAAATTGAAGCGTGAAACTTGCTTTTTAAGAATTAGAAAACCAAAAAATTCAAACATTATTATGGAAACAGTTCAGGTGCATTTCACGTAACGCCTTCAAATTCGTCCAGTTTTGTATAAAATTTGTGTAAATCGACTAGCCATTCACTCTTATCAGAGCTGTAAACATGGTCAGCACTAGCGTGACCTGGTTGACGTTTAAACCCCAGTACTTTATCGTGAGATTATATGCAAAACTATTGGGCTATATTGTGACGATATTGTATGGTTATTCTTTATCAGTCGATGGATTCATCACATAAGAGTCCAATAATACAGTCCGAAGTATTCTGCAGCATTTTATGATTGAGTCAATATTTATTGCAGCGTTCAGCCATAAATAGCACCTACTCTCGCAATTCACTTTGTTTATAATGTTTGAAAAATGTCCATCTTTGAAGCTCCCTAGCTCCTCCCCTGGGGGAGATAGAGATATGCCGTCGCTGAGTTTTTTGTAGGAAATTGTATTTTGAACAACTATTGTCTGAAACATTTTTTGATTGAGTCAATGGTTTTTGTAGCGTTCAGCCATAAATAGCACCTACTCTCGCAATTTACTTTGTTATAATTTTTGAAAAATTTCAATCTTTGAAGCCCCGTAGCTCCTCTCCTGGGGGAGATAGAAATAGGCCGTCATTGAATTTTTTGTAGGAAATTTCATTCTAAACAACTTTTGTCTGAAGCATTTAGTCAATGGTTTTTACAGCGTTCAGCTTCTAGTAAACTTCTTCTCTCCATTTAAACACGTAAAAATCATACCATTTTCATTTTTTGACCTACTCGAAAATGGAAAAAATTCGTCACTCGTCTCTACACACAAACACGCACGACGCACACATAGACACGTCGAAAGCGGAAGCTTTTTGGTACTTTCGTAGCGCTGCCGGCCGGCTAAGTGGGAGGAACGTGTGCGCAGTACTTAGTGCGCAACGTTCAGTCGTAGTTTTTTGCTTGTGCGTGGCGTGTGCTTGTCAGTAATATTCGATTTCGATTGTTTATCCCGGCGCTGCTGCGGTCTGAACGCGTTTGCTCGGTTGGAGGTTGTTTCATATTATTTATTTTTTTCAATGTCAAAGAACAGTCGGCTGTTTGTAACCGATCTAACCGTTTTTGTCTCGACTTCGTCCAGTACACAATACATACCATTATTATTACAAAGTAATTTTAGTAGTAAAAAAGAATAAGAAAATTTTTATCAATAGTTTTTCCTCCATATTCGGTGCCCGGTGGCTGCACGTTAAAATAATCCGTCAGTGTTGGTACACGTTTGTGGTGCTTTTGAACGCTTATTTTTAATAGTGAAATCATTTTTTACTAGCTGTTTTTTATCTACAATTTTTTTCATTTTCAAGTTGGTTCAGTTTTATCGAAAAATTTTATCGAGTCTCGTGGAATACGAAAAGTTGGAAGAGAAATTTTGTGCTCGCGTTTATCGAAGGACCAGATTACTATTTCTTCCTTTGAATTATGGACGAGAAATGCAGAAAACAGATTGATTAGTGTTCCTTTGAAATTCAGAAATTTTTCGTAGTTTAATTTGCCCACTGTGTGGTCGTTGCTCGCATCTCCTTTCGGATTGTGAATCGTAATTTCTTCGCGTTTCTCGTGCTAATGCGGTCGTGAGTGTCGATGCTGCAGTAGTCGAACGTGATTCGCAAAATTCGTTGCCCAAATTTATTTGGTCGATTAAATTTTTTTTGTGTACGTGCGATCTGAAGTTCATCACGGTGGCAAACTTAATACCAGCTCATTTGGGGTATAAATTCGACGAATGCGTTAGAATGGCGCTAGCTAGGTGAGTAAATTTGATTTATTCCAGGGAAAATCGTTACTTATTGTTTAAAGAAATTATAATTAGAAATAGTCGGTTAATTTGTAGAGCTAGTCTGAAAATACCAGGTCAGTGCCCTAGATCTTTGTCAGTGTCGCGTGCCTGAGAGATCTCCAATATTGTAGAAATTATCGTTTCGTAATGCAGGCATTTGTTTGAACACAACCAAAGAATGATTTAGAAATCAGTTACATATTTGCAATCTTATCGGCAAAACGAAATGTAAAATGTTTTCAAATTCAAACGTCTAATCTGCAAATATATATGGTGCATTTGGTATTCTAAACGCTGATTGGAAAATTGTTGATTTATTTCTCGTCAAGTATGTGCAATCATTCGCGAGTGAAATAAATATTTTGTTCGTGATACACAAATCGTCGTAATTCTCATAACCATAAGTTGATCGTCAATCGACGATTAATCATTGGATAAAATCCAACACTTGAACGAAAAAGTGGCAAAACTGATAGCGATTTGGTCTTATTCGGCGTTCGACAGTAACGTGCGTGCGATAAATCAGCTGTTGAACGCGAGCAATGTTGCCAGATTTATGAACTTGAAATTTTTTTCATTCACGTCGTCAACGACCTCCACGACGAAATTTTATGTCGCTGCTGTATTAATTTTAAATATCACATCGTGCTCTAGCATAGGAAAATTTTGAAAATTCAATTTCGAGACGTCAGGAAAAAGGTTGTTAAGAGAGTGGTGTTGGGACTTTGATGGTTTTTGCATATTTTTTGATGGTTTTTGCATATTTTTTGATAGTATCACATTTAACGTAGGTTATTTGCATTTTACAAGCCTTCAAAAGTTATGATTTTTGAGTGGTTCATAATTATGATTTATAAAATATCGTATTTCATGATTTTTAATTTAAAAAACTGTTGCAAGTACTTGATACGTATTTCAGTTTATTTTTGCTTTCGTAATTTGCTAGTAAGTTAGTCGTAGTTAGATTGTATTAACCTCTTGATATTCACAGTGGTTGTTGATTATTGCTGGTATTAAGAAAGTGGGGGTGATCGACTTTGATGATGCAAGTGGGATAACTAAACCACTTAAGTATTTCTAGTTCAACTGGCATACCATTTTGTGGACTGGGGTTTTTTTTTATTTTTCAATTTGAATGGCCATAAGCTGCCTTTCGAAATATGCAAAATATTGAGTAAATTCTAAGTGAATGAATGCTTTGCAGTGGAGAGCAAAGTCCATGTATTTCTAGTATGACGTTGAGTACGGTAATTAAATTTCCGCATTACCTTAGCGAATAAATCGTAATATTTTACCGACAGAATATCGTGTATGTGTGCAGTAAATGATGGCTTTTTTTCAACTCTAGTTATGACTTTTTACCAAATTAAATATCAGGTTCCGTAGAGTCTATTACAATAGACTATAATAGTTTTTTTCAACTCTCATCAGTGTCTGTGGAAAAATTATTTGTTTTGTTTTTCAGATCATTTAATGGTTTTAATATTTTGAAAAATTGGCCTGTCTGAAGGAGTTTTGACTGACGTAATCTTCCTACGAATGATTTCCTGATTACTTCACTGCTTACGTATTAAGATTTTTTTTATCACTTGAAATTTAGTTTTTTTTTTTTTACCCTTTTTGTAAGTAGCTCATTGTAATCTGTATGACTTACCGAGTTGCCTTAAACCAAGATTAACGATTGTAATCTTGAAATTTGGTTGGAATGTATGTCCTACGCCAAGCCAAACAGTATCTATGAATTGTGGGAGGAAGTTTTTGATTATTTCATCGATTTGTAGAATGAAGAATCATTCGAACGTTCTGAATTCGAGTCTACCTGTAAATAGGGTATTTCTAAGTAGAAAAGGTGAACCTCACCTATTTCGTATCAATTTAAAGCCTACAGTCGGAATGAAGGATACCAACTTCTTTTCTTCAAAAAGTATAATTCTGTTTTTCTTTATCTGCTTCTTTTCTTCTTCTTTTTTTTCTGTATAACATGAGCGTCGCAGACGAAGAATTTTTTCATATAATACCTCACCTCGTTTAATGGTGATGAGTCTCGTCTGGAGAACATATGAGGGATGCTTTGTAGCGCAGGTGTGAGTTTTTGGGGTGAGTATTCGTCGGAAGATGGCAGTCTTTTTTTTATTTATTTCTGGTTTCCTCTCTGTCGCTCTTTTTCTTGAATCCAGACCGAAGTATCCCTTCGATTAGGCTTTTACAAAAATAACTAGTCCCCTTACAGTTTCTTTTGTCGTCTAGGGGTTATCCCCCTCATATGGATGGAATTGTTTGCCACAAAAAAGATTTTTGTATCTGCTCCTGCGTCTCCCAGCTTGTGTATACCTTAGTCCGTAGACCTGTACCTGCTCTCCCAGTGCATCCGAAGCAAATAGACGAAGGTATTTTTCTCTTTTCAATTTTCTGTGGATGTGGAATGTAGATTACTGGATTCGTCAAGAACGATGGTCCTATCGACTGTGGCTACTATTGATTTTGTTTTGAAAAATTTTAAATTTCGTCCCGGATACCATAATATTTTGTTGTTTACATTTTTCGTCTTGTTTTGAATTGCAAACGAAGGTCATTGACGGTTTTTTTTGTTGAGATTTTTCCTTAATAATCGTTCTGCAATCAATGTTTTTCTGGACTATTACTGAATATTTCCGAATAAGAATCTCTTGAATTTCAAGCTAATCTTGGTCCTCGCTGTGTTCTCCCAGTTTCATCAATTATTTTGGAGTATTTTCAGCTATCTGTTGTTATTGATCGCTTGTAGCGCGACGATGGTCATTTATGGAAACCCGACGTTTCTGTGTAACCTTCGTTTTGTTTTACGCTCTTATACGTTGTCATTGGATAATCACTTTGAAAACAATTTCCTGGAATTAATTTCAATATCGTTCCGAAGCGAAAAATGAATGCTACCTCCGTACACGCTCGTAATTATGTGACATCAAATAGATCTTTTAATCTAGATGGCTACCTTTCCGTGTCGATGGATGCAGGGTGCATTTTGACGTTGAACCAATGCGTTGAACATGCCCTCAGCTCGTGTGTGAGTGTAGGAATTATTGAAAGTTTGATTTGTGCATTTTAAATAATATATTTTCATTGGAAATTGGATGAATAGCTGCGCTTTAAATTTTTACGAGTGCTTTTTTGGTAGAAAAATTGGGGAAAGACTGGTTCCCGCAAACCATGAAACCCAGATTTGAACTCGGTACGCGGTCAAATTTTTTAAGCTCAAACAATATTGTCTAAGAAAATTTTTCAGTTGATGAAATTGAATTTGAAATACGTAGTTGAGCACCACATTTAGCCCCTCCGATTGTAGTACTGGGCTGCTTTCAGAAGCATTCTGTTATTTTAATGAGGGGTTTTATGCTGTAAAGTTGAATCACCTAAGCGTATCGAATTCAGAAGCGTACGATTGTCTTCTTGAGCTAAAATTCGATCTAATCTCAGAAAAAGCGCCACGAATTGTGATATTTAACTCAGTTCACCGTTAGGTTGAAATCTGATTTGGGGATATATTTTTGTAGGGATTGTTACAAAAATCGTAGAACAATACAGACAGGGTTATATAGTCACTTCCCATTTGTTATATTTTTCTTTCTACGTGTCCCTGTAAAGTCTCCTGTGTTACCTCACCCACATCCGGGCATTTTTCAAAAGAATCAAGTTCCTATTTTTTTTTCTTTGAATTAAAATGAAAACGGTTTTATTGTTTGTGGGAATAACGTTCCAACTTGTAACTTTTTCATCGGTCAATTCTTTTGTCATCTTTAGTAATAGAATCCACGAATGTAAAAGAGCTGACCATGATTTATTAGTGAATCAGACATCAATATTTTTATAATCAGCAGGTTTATCTATACAAAAAGATGGAAATAAGATGACCCTTGTGGAAGCGTGTCCTTGGAAGGTTCTTTTTTTTTTGAAAAAATTATTTTTAGATTTACCGTCGCATCGTGATGCTCGTAATATTATAATGTTACTATATTTTCGTCAGGCCAACGCTGATTTTTAAAATTATTATTATCTAATTTTTTACTCAACTCCTTTCAAAATGTTGAATCTCATTTACAGAAACCTTATCTGGTATGTTTAAGTATGTGTGTCGAATGCTGTATATTTACACTCGATTTGCCATACCGTTCTCCTTCACCCCATTTTGCCATTATACTCGTATGTATACTACTCTGCATTATATGTGTGTTCCAAGTTTGGTCGAAAATGGTTGTTCCCCCCTAAATGAGGGTCAAGTACGAAAAAGCTTCTGTTTGGAACCGGCGACTTTTTCCCGTAAAGAGTAGGTTTTTTTTCTCGTCTAATTGCATCGTTTTTTATTATTTGTATAAATAAATGTATGTTCGTTGATGGGCGTAAATGATATTGTATTCGCGTAATCGCATTTCCTTGAGCTGGATACGTCCAAATGGGAGGGTCGATCTCGATTCGAATCGAGACACTGTAAGTTTTCTAGACTCTTCAATGCCGCCTACGTTTGACGACTCAACGTTGCCAAGTGTCGTATCGTTCTTTCTCGTCTTTTTGCTTCTTTTTTTTCTCTCTCTCACTTCCCTCTGAATAGAAAAAAAAAAACCGCTAAGAAAAATTTGAAATGACTCCGCCGCTAAGTTGAAATTATTATAAAAGTGTATTATTTTTGTATTGAAGAAACACAACAGCTGCTTCGTTCGCCTTCTCTATTTCTTGACTCGGCTGCAGCAGGACCTTGAGGAACGATTACGTTCGCGAACGACTGTATAATACTCGGAATACAATCGTTTTATGTGCACTGTATTGGTACCTATAATACTGTAGCGAGAGCTATTTAAAAGTGATTGAAAAAAGAAAGAGAGAGAGTGAGAGGAATGCGGGGGGAAAAAATCGTACCTATTCCTCGTATGACCCAGACCGAATGTGTAACTTAACCTATCGTAACCTAATTGTGTTTAAGGATAACGAGAATGTCAAAGTGAAAATGAGTAATGTGTGAGGTTAATGGCGATAATGCTAAGTAATGAGCTGTTTAATCGTTAAGAGTCGATATGTAAAGTAGAAAGTTCTGTCCGTATAGAACGGCCTTTAAGTATAGTTGGTCTGATATACACTTCTCGAATTTGTATTTTTGACGTTTTGAGAATATTGTTCAGAACGAACTTGAGAAATTTTATCAACAATGTGTTGCAACTATGTATCATTTTGTATCCTGATGAGTGTACAGCACTGTTTAAAAAAAAAATGCTTCCAAATAGTTGTGGAGCTTAGTTTAAAGTCAACTTTTCAGAAATAGCATACTGCCGGCTCGGGTCCTAAACTTGCTAAGTCCTAAAACAATTAGAATGATTTTTTGGTACCTATAATTATGTCAAATCAGCTGAAAAATTGTGTGAACTGTTTTAGAACTGCACAGTTTTGGACTGTAATGTCTAGTAATTCCTCTATTCAGTAAATCATGTTTACATTTTTCCCGCTAAAATACAAAGCTCATGGCTTTTAAAGTCCTGAAAAATTTTCAATTTGAAAAAGTTTTGAAGTTACAAAAATAAAATACCTATAAATATAATAATATCATCTCTTATCTGAATAATAATACGAAAATGGAGTAGAAAATTCCTGAAATCCGCCAAAAAAAATCCTTAGAAATCCGTGAAATTCCAAAATAATCCGTGTTTTTATCTGTGATATTTTTCAAGATAGTGTAGTCGCTGCTGTTGGCATCCCTGATTTAAATTCGTTTTTACTTTTTACTCAGCATTGACGAAAACGTGAACGTTGATTTTTGAATAAAAAATTATCGATATACTCATTGATGTTTTATTCAGTTAGATTCTTATAGCAATCTAAAGAATTGTTAATTTTATGTTCAAAATTGCAATTTCACAAGAGTAATTTAATTATTCTAAGCTATGGATTGATAGAATTGTAACTTTGTTTTGTGTTTCTCTCTATAGTTACCAATTTAGACCATCCTTTTGAAGATAACATAAAATTGATGGTACCTTCTGGTTCGCGAAAAAAAATTGCTTGTCAACCTTTTTAGTGTTGTTCTCATGTGTACTCGACATAACCATATACCAACTTGAAGCTGGTAAAAACACATTCACATTTTGGTCGTATTGATCATTTTAAACTAGTTCATGTGCTCTCACATAATTCGGGAGCTAAAATTGCCATCATTTGATGGTGGAGATACTATCAAACATCAAAATCAAAACGAATTGATATCAGTATATAACATTGAGGTCAGTATCAATGTCGAGCGTCTCCTTCTCAAAACACAGTTATCACATTTTTTATTGTTGGAGGACTTGACCTCTTTCCTTTCTCACTATACTTCATTCACTTGGCCCTGATGCACTGCAATACTGTGATAATATCAATTCCTACATTATTGACTTTATACCTTTGTGAAATTAGTTTTGCATTTTAAAACTTCCTCGTTGGTGTAGTCGAATTTAAAGAATGAATATATTATTATACTGGGGCATGTTCTGATAATTTTTTGCAATAAATTTACAAGTTAATAAGTTACTTATTATAACTTGAAGACGTTCTGTATTTTGTGGAAAGGTGTCGAAACTATCAGTTTTCAACGTTTTCTATAAAAACTTCCGAGTATTTTTACTCCCTTTCAGCCCCAATCTTAAGAACTTTTTGAGGTCCGGGTGTTGTTCTGAAGGTTTGCTCCGCAGCGAGGAAGAACCTTCATCTTTGTGAATTTTTGAGAAAAAGTTGATTTTTCGACGTTTTGTCTCGTGTACCATTTACTTGAGCTGCGAAAAACATGTTATGATAGAAATTCGCTTCTAGTCTTCCTGATATTTTGACGTAAATCGAATAATATGCGAAAAAAATTGTCATTCACAAGGTTAACTCAACTCGTTCTTGAATATTTTCTGCGGCTAATTTATTGCAGGATTTGACTTTGCTCTGAACAAAGGTACGAATATCTAGGAGTTGATTTATATAATTGATATAAATTGACAAAATATTACTGCGAGTTGACGGTTGATTTTAATTTTCTTCTGGCTGAACGTATATAAAATGAGAAGAAAATGGTGTAATTGTTTTGTTGGGTAGATGAAAATTATATAACTTGAATAATTTGAACGAATATTTTCTGTGATTAAATTAACGTATCATTGAAAGATTGTGGATGATGAAAAAAGTATACACATTTCCTCTAAGGATAAGATTGGAGTATAAATTATTTAAAAATGATTTATAATTTTCATCTCTTGAATATATTTCGAATCAAATTGATTCTAAATTATCAGATGGTATTTTTGTGGCACCTTGAAGGTTTTTGTTCGTTTTTATTATTATTATAATGTTGTTTTTTTATCTTTATTGTTTTCATAATCAGAAATTATACATGCCTTTAATATTTACATAATGAATATTATTTACCCCCCTACTAAGAAACTTTTTTTTTTTAAATTAATTAACCGTTGTTTTGTTTTGAAAAAACTTAATCACATGTAATGCCAGTGAAAACCAGTTGCTTTAGGGCGAAAAAACAATATCGATTGTGAATTTACGTAGTGTACCTATCCGAAAAACAGTGAAAATTCTGTAAAGGTTTAAAATCAGGAAATAATCTGTATATAACATCGAGTCAGAGTCGTACGTTTAAATATCATTATTTTGCAAGTAGGTATACGTGTAATATTATCTGAATACCTTGAAAAAGGCACTTGGTTTACCTTACGTTTTTGACATTGAAATTATGAAAGACAGGAAAAAAAATATTTGAAAAAAAAATTCTATCGTCATTGTATTGTAGATATTTTTTCTATATTTGCTTTCGGGGAAAAAATATGTTTACCATATATTTTGTATTTCTTGTAGAGAAATTCAGGTAAAAAACGAGGCGTTGCTCGCATTTTCACATTTTTTTAAATTTATATAGATGGTTGCAGCTAGGTCATTTTTTTGAAAAAATTTTTGGAATACTGAGTCAATCAGCAGGAAGTCAGAATTATTTAGGACACTGTGTATGATTTGATGAATGAAATGACTTGTGTAGAATTCTGGTGGTACGGTAGTGGGTTCATGTTTTTCAATCAAATTTTCTGTATTAGTTTCTGATTTTACAATTAAAATTCGCCCTTGAAATAGAATTGAATTTATCACGTTCACGTATATTAATGTTTGACTATAAATATTTCTCTTTGTACTGATTACTTCACTACCCAAGTGTGAAGAATTCAGTTTTGAACCCAGCTAAAGATTTTTAAGCCACGTTGTGCCCTGTAAATGATGCAAAAATAGGTACTCATTTGTTTTTCGATCCATTATTTTAATTTTTTTGCTGTTCGAAATTATCATCCATAGGTACCTCTACCTACTTCAAAATTGGAGTCTGAATGGGTGTGTAAAAATTATTTATTAATGTTGATAGATTGATGGAATTCGTCTGTTGCATATTCACTGGCACCGTCCTCTGTTAATAACTCATCGAATATATTAATATTTACCTAATTTGATTTTGTTTGTCTCTTATTTCTATGATTTCTTCAAACAGATTGAACGTGTTTGTTGAGAGGTCATCGGTCTGTGAATTTCCTTCGAAATGATTTTTTTTTCTGCTAACGTATTCGAAAATTGACTCACAGTATAATTTCTGTTGTGGATTGATTCTGCACTTATTATAGTCTTTTAGCAAGTCATACAAATCGGATATTGAATCTGTTTTTGTTATATTTCCTGTTTAAAATCATTGCAGTTTTGTTTCTCTACTGAGCTTATGGTGTGTAATGTAGTTGTTGGTTTGGATCAGTGTTTTCAGAAAACATTCTTTGATTTAGGAGGAAATGAATAATAAAAAAAAAACTGAAAATTCAACAAAAAGTGTATTTGTCAGTCGCTAAGGTAATGCGTGTATTGTTTCTAAGCTTTGAATTTGCTTTTAGTTGTTATTTCTTGACCAATCATTGTATGAAAGTCACCGGTCTGAATCTGTCAAGAATTTTAGACGTGACTTAGGAATACCTAGTTAGTTTTTGCCCAGGAAATCGACTTTTCAATTTGAAGGCTTGCCTTATCGATAAATCGATAAATAAACTATTTCATATTTCTTATGGTAGTTTTGAACCGGTATTTTCTTCAAATTTAATTTTGTTTGATTCCAAAAAAGTCTTTCCATGAATTTTCGAACAAATGTTCTGTTCAATGGAACCTGATCTCGGAAAATAATATTTATGCCTACTTTTCTTTAGACATGGATATGTCTGTCTTATCCCTGGGAATTAATTTGAATTATTCTGAAAATTTGTGCGCCAATTTGATCAACACCTCAAACGTTACCATGATGACGTCATCTAACATCTATCATATTCATATTATATCTGTCATCATTGGTTGGAACGTTGGATCAATAAAAGGCAAAAGTGAGACATATCCCTGTATACCTGTCCATCTGCATGATGTGTGTAGATACTTGCCATCAGATTCGTTGTGTTTTATTTAGAAAAAAAAAAAAAAAAAAGGCTCAAAAATCTGAAAATGTCATTTCAACCCCGTCTACATGTAAATATGAGCTTTCAAGATTGTTGTTGATACAGAATTCGTGTGAAGTATGCAGAAAAAAACGCCAATTTTTTTTTTTTTTTTTTTTTTCGTATCTTATTTCGTGCCATTACTCTCTTTACTCTAGTTTTTGTGAGGCTGCCTATCCTAATGAATCATCAAAGCAGAAGTGGAAATTGGTGAGAAAATTTTCAATGGAGCTTATATAGCCTCCATCAGGCTGAAACGAAATGCGCTATGGCTCATTTATTCCTCGAGGCTACTATGGCCACAGTAATTCAACGTTTCATTTTCAAGGGAGGACATTTCACGTTTTAAATCTGTTTAATTGTAAGGTGTATGCGTACTTCATCGATTGTGTTACGTTAAATAAAATAAAAAAAGTTCAATGATTAGGATCCCCCGTTTCATAAATTAGTATCGTTGTCTCTTTTCAGCGATGGGTGGAGGGGTGCTTAGATTGGTTTATTTTTTAGAGGAGTTTTCATCGGCGTGGTTAGCAGGAAAACGCTACTGTGGTGAAAAACAAGAGGATAGTCTTATACAAGGTGATGGTTATTAGACCACCTTAGTACAAAACAATTTGACGTTGACCTTCGTTTAAAATGCGGTGACGTCAGAATGATGATCGTAACTTATAATACGAAAAAAAAAGCAGCGAAATTATTGGAAATATTTGATGAGATATACATATATCTATTTCGCACTTGAAAAATTACCAAGTCTTCGTTTAAATATTTTTGATACCTGTGAAAACGTGATAATATGTTTATTACTGTGTATTCTTATAGGTTGTTTACTGTGGGTTAATCGTTATCTCTAACTTGAAATTTCGCATTGATTAGGTGGTGCTAAACGTTGTATTTTGTTTAGATTAAATTATCGCATTTGATGGATTTCCTTTCTGAGAAGTTGGGTGCGTGATTTAGATTTTTGTAGTGTATTTTTAGTACTTCCCACGATGAAAATAATTAGGAAATTTTGCCCACTGGTTTTGTAAGTTTAATTTTCGGCGAAATGTTGGATAGTATACCGATTTGATTACGGAAATTTCTTGTAAATTGGAAAATTTTCGAATTACAGATGAAAGAAATAATTATATTGACGTATGTTCGACGTATCGAACGATAACATGAGTAAATTTATGACTTGAAATATTTTACCATCAACAGTACCTGCCACCTGGTATATTTAATATTTTATCGTAATTTGAGAAGTTTGCGATTTTTAAAACTATGACGTATGTGGATATTGATAGTGAGCGTTTATCTAAAAAACATTTATAATTTCGTTGAAAGTTTTTTTCCAGTTTCTTTTTCAATGTTTCTGATTTTTGTAAAAATTTATTTTTAATTTCTCTTTAAATTGAGTAATTTATTAGTTTCATTATTTTTACTGATTTGATATGAATATTTTTTCAAGTCATATGCTGTGCTTATTATTTATTTATATGGAACCAAAATAATATGTTGCTCAATCGCATCGAGTTTGTTTGTTCCAACATAGAATGAATATCTCAAATGAATTTGTTTGTTCAGAATTTCATCCTTCGAGCGTAATTGAAACTGATTATTCATTCTTTTCTTATGAAGTTGATACCAAATAGAACGCAGTTGATGATATATTTATGTCGAAGATTACATTTTTTTTTTAAATATACTTACCACAAACATTTTAAATTACATAACTATCAAGTAATCAAGTTTTATTTTTATGTTTTGATTTGTTTTGAAATAATTTTTGATCTTCGGCTGAGCTGAAATTAAGTGAAATTTTATACTTTGTTGTTGCTTTTTTCACGCGAGTTTAATGTGAAGTTGATAAAGTAGCCCGATTAAAAAAAAAAAATTAATCTCGATGAATTCAACTGTTTTTTTTTTTGCGTCAAATTGTCGTCAATCGATACAAAAACTTGGAGAAAATTACGGTATTTCGCGCAGCTTTCTCTGAAAATAGTCAGTTGCAAAATCGAAAGGTCAAGGTTTTTGAAAATATGTCGGGAGTCTGGCGGCGGCGTCGGTTTTCAGCTGTGGAAAATGAAATTTGCGATACGCCTGCTGGAAGAAGAGAGAGGAAAATTTGTGGCGAAACGATTTCAACGTTCATCGGCGGCGTTGAAATAGTGAGCGTGTGGATTTAAATCTGTATTTTAAGTTACCACCTTTGTGACAGGGGTACTTTATTTAGGGGTATTGAAACTATTTTGCTTTCATCGTGAAAAATGATATCGTTTTCGAGGATAGAGTAAAAAATTCGAAAACTACCCGGCTGAAAATATTTTTATCGAATTTTCGTATCTTTGAATTTCACAACTGAAGCTGTGAAAACTGCGCACCGTTGTTGCAATTAATTTAATTTTCTATGAGATCCCGTCTCTTAAGTTTTCGAGTTGCGGAGCTCATTTCGTCATTTGTAGCTTTTAGTAGAGACCTTCAAAATGGAGACTCGTGTATTTGTGTGCTCTGTATATACCTATTGGTACTCGTTTGAAGTCATCTTTTAATTAATAAATTTTAGTATTTTGGTTGTAGTCGACAACGAAGGACAGGAGCTGTGTTTTGGCTAATCGTTCGTCATTTTCGTGCCCCTCGCCCCCTTTGATATTATTTTTTTATTTTTTTTTTTGTTATTAATTATGTTTGCCAATGCTGTTTTTCTCGAAATACGGATGCACGAGGGCGCAGAATTATGTAATGCGAAAAAATGTTCGAGGAAATTGAATTCGCGTTCCGGTAGCGTAATTTTGGCGTGGGCTGCGTGTGCGCAGATTGCCATGATATTGAAGGTTTTTTTTTCTTTAATTTTTTATTTTTTTATTTTTCTAACCGAGGTACAACCTTTAAAGGAAAAGTTAACTAATGTTCTATTATAGCTTTTTAGTTGAAGGTACGCGGGTGGAGGGGCTTGATTTGTGAAGAAAATTAGTCTAAACACAATAACTCCCAAGTTTTCTGCTGAAAATTAAGGGAAAAAAAAATGTTGGTGGGAATACTGCTTTTACCTGTGGAGAATATTCGATCTTGAGCAGATTTTTTTCCTTCGTGTCCTTGTGACTGGCTGAAAAAATATTTGCCAGTAGAACTGGATAGAGGAGACGTGTGTGGCGATGTAGATAGACCATGGAGCAGCACACGTATAAAGCCATATTAATTTTTATGGGCAACGGTTTTTTTCCTCTTGAATTTTTGAATGCCGAATGAAGAGAATATTTTGGCGGGAGGGGGCGGGGGCGAATCTTTATATCTATTTAAAAAAGAAAAACTTGGAATTTTGTCCTTCGCATCTTCGATCAGTCTTGTCTGTGTGTACAGGTAAATACGCAGATATCGTTTTATCCTTTCTTTTACGAAATATGCAGGTATAAAACGTGTATATATATATTGTTTCGTGTCTCAACCTTGTCTCTTTCCTCACCCACCTTTTCGACACCCTTGGTTTTTTTTACCGTCTGTCTGACGCATTATGTACGACGAATAAATATTTAGACCCTCTTTTCGAGAAAAAAGAAGTGTTTTTTTCATTTTTTCTTGTTTTTTACCTGTGGAATAGCATTGAAATATTCGTTTCATTTTCTTCAGGTAGATCTCAGGTTGGTAGTACGGATGGCTTGATGGGCTGAATTTGTGGTCGATCGTTTACGTTTTCTTAGCTACTTCATTTTCTCTTCAAGGTGGTTTCATTTTCCGTCTTTTCAATACCTGAAGATACCCTCTATTATCATTCGTTTTTTGTGTAACTGACAAATCTTTTGAAATTTTCTAAAACTTTTTTTTTAGGTCGAATTCTCTGTCCTTATTTGAAAACTCGCGATAAGGTATTTTTGAAGATTACCTGGAGTAAAATATAACTGGAGGGACCATGACTAACCTGTCTTGGAACCAATTGGAAGTGTTCCTATTTCTATCAGTATCAACGTACTGGGTCCATATGATATGTACTCTTATAAACATTTAGGTACTGTTCTGTCAGACTCATAGACCCATAAATAAGTCCGAAGATTGAAAAAAAAGAGCTTGCCTTTGGAGCTTAGCTAAAATGCTGTCGCTTGTTAGCCAATCTAAATAACATAATTGAAATAGTCATATTTGGAATGCTTGCTTTATCTTTGATAGCTTGATAGATGAAATATTTTTCAAAGTTATAAAGATGGCTGAGTTCTCGATTTCTCAAATTTTCAGAAAATTGGGTACTCCACAGTCGTTCTCATTCTTACACAGTACTTGAAAAGAGATTCGTCATTTTTTATGTATATTTTTTGAATTGCTATAGATGATTTACTGGAACTTCGATGAAGCTTATACTTTTCTAAAGATCGTATTTTTGATCAAAGTAGCACTGACTGAAATTATTCTTGGCCTTTGATTTCATGAAAAAAAGTTTAAATTTATCCAATTTGATAACAGAGTTGACTAATTATGTCAGCAACAATCGCTAACGAACGTTTAGAATAGTTGACCCTATTCATAATCGCCCCCTTGTGTGTTACGTCTTTTCGATATCTGCATATTAATTTCAATATTTCCCTCATATTAGAAACTGACTTTTCATCGGTTTCGAAGGTATTCTCTGATGAAATGGTCGGGAAGAGAGGTGGCTCGCTTCGAATGATAAAGAACGAATTTTTGGGTCGTTGGAAGTTGAGGTTGATACAATCACGGTATTTACAGTTCGAGTCCGATGGCCTGGTTTTGAAAATATCGTTTAGTTGCCTTTTCTCTCTCTCTTGGTCTCTCTCTCTCTCTCTTTCTCCCCCCTCTTTCTCACTCTCTCTCTCTTTCTCTCTCTCTCGTTTCTCTTCATCAATCTAGCACGGATCCGCTTGCGTAGATTATTTTCTTTGTATGTGTGAGTATGTATATTAAAATATTCATGCACGCTTGTGTGTGAAACCTGCGCATGCTAAAAAATTGTGTACATGGGGAAAGGAGGTTTTGTAAAAGTTACGATATGCAGCAACATCGTGGACAATAATTTAACCTAAATTTAATAATCCGTATATTTGTTCTCGAATAGTAATTAGGACAGTGATATATTTTATTGTTGTAAGATAAGAAGGAAAAAAAAAATGGGCCGATTATATGAGAGGGCATATGTGTATGTGCCGTAACATAATATGAAAAACCGATCTGAAACACCTGTTTGCTGGGAAAAGTATCGTTTCTATTTTTCAAAAAGAATTTTATTCGTACCCATGTAAGCAATTTTGTCAGTGATCAGCACGGGCTTGGTGCAACAGTAAGTACTGTACCCAAAAAGTCTACACTTTTGCAGCTATAATTTAAATTTCAAACCAAACAACAACTACGGTTTAAGTGAAGTAATTTGAGGGAAAAAAATTGAAATTATCCTCTACGTATATAATCGAAGAATTCTGTAGAGGCCAAAAAGGGCCCTGAATATGTGTGAAAACCAAAATATTTGGTGGTAAAAATAACCTTGGCGCATGCCTTTGACAAATCAGCCGATATTGTGAATTGATTCTGAATTTTATTTTCTTTATACCTAAATACCATCGATATCGACTTTTTATTGTACCAGCGGGAGGAGGATCCTCCGCCAGATTCGGCGACTTTCTCAAGAATTCAGGGGTCACTCTGGGAGTTCTTTTTGGAAAGTTGTGGAGACATTCGTCATCCGACCTTGTGATAATTTCTCGTAAAGTACAAGAGTACCTGCTCAAAGATCATTATAATTCCTTTATTTTTATTTTCTTTTGTAAAACGCCTCGGTTTCCTGACGGTATTTCCAAAATCTAGAAAAAAGGTTTTTAGTTTATCAGAATCGTTGCAAAAAATCTCGTATCCTAGTTTTTTTGTTGACTGACTCTCAACTTTGTCTGGGGTTTCGGGTTGGTATATCAAAGCTGGGGTAACCAATTGTTTTTCCACCGTGAAGTATATTTTATGTTTACTTTCTTATTTTTTGTCGCCAATAATTATTTAATTTCCTGTAGTGAAAAATCAATTTGGTCTCGAGATTCCTAAGTGAAAATACAATATGAGTTTCGCTTGCGATTCTATGTTTGCAAAGAAAGTGTGTATTTTGAGATTATTTATTATAACTAGGTCGACCTATGTGTATCGAGGACTCTTTCCATTTGGTATCGAGGGGGAAAAAATAGGTTACATCGTATAATGCTGACAAGGATGGATAAATATGTCGACAAAGCGATATATTGTGCTTTCAGTGTTGGGATTGGCAGAGAACGAACGTAAAAAGGAGGTGTGCGCGCGTTTTTTTTTTTTTCAATTTTAAATATTAACGGAGCGGAAGGAGGGGGGCTAGTAACTTGTTTTATATTTTATTTACTCGTAGAATATAAACGAATATTATTGTACTTCATCCTCTGATCATGTCATCAACGTCATTGCCTTGATCTTCGATTAATTAACTCGCCTTCGTTACCTACTGACCTAATGAAAAACTTTTCCTTTAATTATGTGCCGGCGCATATTACGTTGCAGAAACATTTGTCTATAGTACTGGAAGAATTTCTTTGAAGATGCCATCGATGGCTCGTTATCGTAAAAGGATGTTTCAATGTGTGACTGTTTATAGTTAGAAAACTGCACTGTTATCTCGTGTATTTCAGATTGGTCCATTTTTGTATTTCGGCGTTTCTCAGATTTTTTTTGGCGAACAATAGGAGGAGAAAATATACAGGTTTAATCTATTATTGGAAACTCGTATTCTGAGCCTCATTCGTCTTCAGTTTTGTATAATTTCTCAGGAATTCCGGATTAGAGTAAATTGTTTGAAACAAAACCGTTTGTAACAATGCAGCCTCTTTAGGGGTGGTAAGGTAGTTACTGGAAACAATTATTGTTGAAAATCACTCGCTTCTTTGAAAATTCGGTCCTTTTTTACTGCATATGTTTTACTGATACAAGAATACAGCCAGGAGAACCCACGACCCAGACGTGTTTTCCGAAATTGTTGATTTTTTTTTTGAACTGTGAGAAGCTTAATTTTTTCATCTTTTTGTGCTCAATATGACGCACCTCCTCTACCGTGTTTGGTTTTAAAGAAATGCTTCAAAAATGTTAAAGTTTCACGTTGTTAGAAGTTGTATATTTTTTGGGGACTCGATGAAATTATTTGAAATTTCAGGTTATACTACACTACTACGTATTTACCCTTGGGAATCCGACAGAGCCTTTATTTTTGAAATTTAGATTTTTTCAGCTTTTGTTTCGGAGGCCTCGAAAAAGGATTTCATTGAAAAAGAATTCTTTAAAAATTGAAATTCGAAAAAATGTTCTGTAGAAATTGGAGGGATAAATGTGAGAATGTCTCATATAATTGAATTTCTTTATACCCGTGGACGACGTTTATTATGACTGAGTAAAATGGATTGAGAAGAAAGTGTAAACTTTTCACTTGTTCTAATTTTTGTGAACCATTTTTGATTCAGAGGAATGAATTATCAATTATAATTGGTATTGAAGCATTTCGTCTATTCTACTTGTGAAATTTTCGTATCAACGTTTCTCTTTTTTTGACTGGTGTTGGAAGACCGCGAATGAAACGTCAAATTTCACTGAAATTGAGGTTACCCCATTCGATTAGAAGTTCATTCTTTATTCTTATCGAGTATATTTTTTGACTTTGGAATGATTCTAAAAAGTGATGTTTTTTTTTCCTAATTGAGATACGTCAAAAAATTTTTGAAGGGTATACATGTATACGATGAATGAATCATTTAGTCATAAAATTGGAATTTGGTTATTTTCTAAATTGCGGCGAATCGCGACCTATCAGTATTTGGGAACCCGAAGATATTTGCAGTGAAGTGGGTCGTGTCCAGTCAACTGATAAATGAAAATATGTATTAGAAATATATATAACGGTTATTGTAGAGAGTGTATTATGACCCAGTTGAATTGTGAATTACTCGCTACTCTATACCCATAGTGACAAAAGAGACACGAGTATACTTGACCTCGAATCTAAAGCGTAAAAGGTGTTTTCGAAAGTCACTCATCTAATGCGTTAATATTTTGAATTGGTATTTTATTTGAAAAGAAAATAATGTTTTTATACGTTATTTATAATACCTTTGATCATCGATGTAAACAACCTGTTGAATGTGTAAATTTAATTGTTGGTATCTAAGCCAGCCACGCTTGAAAATATTATCAGTATCTGCTTCGATGAACTGATTTCTAAAATCGCATTCAACATTAAAGTCTAACGAAGAGTGGGCCACTGTTTTAGTAATCGAATTACGTTGTCTCTTTATTAATAATATAATTATTATTGATCGTAATTAATTTATCTTACTTTTTGAAATATTACTAACTTTTTGCGTTTTCTTTTTTGTTTCAGGTAAGTGTCACTCATTGACTCATACCCTTTTCAATGTACTTGAATGATGGACGTTGTTTGTAAGTTGTGTTTAATATATTTTTCAAGATTCAAAGGCGAATTAAAAGCTGAAAATAAGGTAGTAGTCAAGTCAGTTGAAAAGTCTATAAAAAAGACTTATTATTTTCATATTTAAGAATCAAATTACAAAAAAATTTCCCTGTGTATTGGAGAACGAATATTTTAGATAATTTGACGCTTTGAGATGATTTGAAATTCTTATCTGTATTAGTATTGCACTTATGGACAATAATGGGAGCTGTTGATTTTATTTACATGAATTTTTTTGCTTTTGAGCGAATCTCGATCGATTATTTCGAATTGTTAGTTTCATGGAGTGTTTTGGATTTTAATTTAATAGAAGGAAACAAAAGGTTATCATCGTTGCTTCGTCACTGTGTTCGAAGAACAATAATCTTCTTATTGATAACAAGTTAGTTTTGACTGCCCGAGTTGGGCCATAATTTGTCCTAAATACCCATTTATTTATACTACTACAAGTATGTAACTACGAGTAGATATGTACATTAGTACCACGTTACTCCTGTCGTTATAAGACGTATTTATATAAAATTTTGTTGAATCCAAAGTTCAACATTTTCTATTACAATACGATTCTATTTTTGTAAACGAGCTTGTCCTGTGCGATTAGTCTCATCTTATTTTGAATGCACGCAGAAAAAACGGTGTCAGAGGAGATTTTCGCGTTGCATTCGCGCGATTCCGTTGAGCACCCTAATTTTATTTTTCTCCTATCTAGGACGTTCATTATCTTTTGACCTAAATTCAGCGTTTCACGATTCACGGTTTTGCAACGATCGGTCTAGATTGAGGTTTTTGTCGTAACTGTCTGTACACCGATGGATTGATAATTTGACATTAGAAGAGACGAGTCTGGTTGTAAATGATATTGCGAAATTTTTTGGTCCTGTAACGACTGTTTTACCGCGGCTGCATTTTACACGCAGTCGACTGCAGCCCAAACAGAGGACGTTGTGCGAAACTGGAATTAATAGCGGAAAATTCGTTTATTATTCATGTCTACAGTTGTCTGCTGTCTTAGTTCTGCCCATAAAAAGAATTTTATAAATCGAGTACGCATCGGTGTTATCTCATTTTCAAGTACAATATAGACTCTGGCCAACATGAGAAAACCATGACGTCACCGTCTTTTTTTGAACGATGAGTATCGTTGGAATTGAAAATCTTTAGTCTAGGTGCGTTATATAATTTGACTCATACATAAATAATGCTCATACGTCAATTGATGCCATGTCCTGTGTGCTCTAGAGTGTATAAAAATCATTGATACAGTGCTTCCAAGTGGTCAAAAAAGTGACCGAATTGCACGTTTTAAAATTCTTGAGATCTATCGAAAAATCATTGGGATCAGTGATACAGGTGAGAAATTGGGCTTAAAGTAGATTTCCATCATAAAACGTGAACATTTTTCAGCCCTTCTCAGTTCTCGCGCAGAAAAATATGAAAATCTAAAAGTTTACAATTATTATTTTTTCCCGTGGAAAATTATCGATTTCTTAGGAGTTTGAGAAAAATGTTGAAATTTCAACTTCTTTCTTTATGATCTTCAGATTTTGAAGAGAAATCTTGGGAGATTTTGAGATTCTGCCCGGATCTCATCTCGGGACACGGTAGCACTACGTTTGAGAACTGTGAAAATGCGTCGCTAAAAAAAGATACGAGAGAAGTGGGACTTTCACAAATGCTTGTTTAAGTAAATTATGATTTACAGAAAAAATTTTCTTTTATTCTGTAAAACTGATCGTTTTCCCAGTTTCCACCTTTGCTCTGTTCAGCCACCGACGTACGTGATTTTCCTCAGCTTTATTTGGCCAGAAAGTTGCTCCTCGATTCTATATGCGAACTGGTCGCCGGACATCTGTCTACTGAAAGTGTTGTTACTCCCATGCATGAATTTTTATATTATGTATTTTTTTTTTTTATACTTGAACGTGAATCTACACATTGAATATAATAATGTGCAAGTGTATGCGTGCGTAAAAGCAGTCATGATCCGCTGTATTTGGTGCGAATATGTTGTGCGTAGAGAGAGAGAGAGAGAGAGAGAGAGAGAGTGTGTGTGTGTGTGTGTGTGTGTGTGAGAGAGAGAGAGTGAGAGAGAGAGAGAGAGATAGTGAGAGAGAAAGAGAGAGAGAAAGAATAATGTGTAAGAAGGAGAGGGTGAGGAAAGGTGTTATTACGAGGACCAGGCGCAAAGCTACAGGAAAGGAAAGACGTCTGGCATTAAATGGCATTAGGCGGCGGCGTTGCTGCACGCGATTAGTGCGTCTGCCTTGATCGTGACCTTGCCAATTTTTTATGGTGGTGTGCGTGTGTGCGAGGTCTGTATGTGTATGTGTTTTACATGTAATAATTTAATAAATTTTCCTGTATACTTGCGTATACATGTTTGTGTGTGTGTGTGTGTGTGTGTGTGTGAGAGAGATAAATTCAATTATACTTTTGATCTTCCCTGTACGTACGTATTGGCAAGAAGATAATATAATTTTTTTTCTTCAAATTTTCTTTGTCGAATCACAGGGGCACATACCTTGTATGTACGTGTGAGCGGTCTCAGGTCATGTGTGTAATTTGGCCAGAGGTTATTTATAAGATACCGACGATAAGGGAGGGGCGTACAATAATGCTACAAAGTTCGTACTTCGTACTTCCTGCATCGATGAAAAATTTGAGAATTTCCAAATTTTTTTTCTTCTAATTGATATGAAAAATTGAAAATTGTATTTATAACAATCAGACAATTTTTCGGAATATTTATTTATACGAACATGAAATTCTAAAGATATTAGTGTACTGTTGAGAAAATTAAGTTTGAAAAATTGACCAAAAATTTAAGGAAAATGAAAAGGGTGGTTCTGAAACCATAAGATTTTTTAATTTCAATTATATAATACCCATATATATATTTGGTACCTATTACTCGATCTCGTAATTGTTTTAAAAATATTGAAGTATTCACATGTTTTTATTAAATTGTTGCTCGAGTTTTAGAATAAGTAGAAGGCTTACTTATATGAATGTTTTCTGCTAAAATAAAGTTATTTTGATTCCTTCAAATATGAACTTTGGAACTTCGGAAAAATCTGAGTTAGAATATTATCACTTATCAGTTTCGAGATATGTATTAGAAACTGAAGTCTTTATCTGCCCCTCGAATTCATTCGAGATCTTTGTAGTTTTTATCTTTGGGACCATGGGTGGTAATTTTGTAAAACTCGAGTTCGTAGGATAAACGCACATTGCAGACAAAATAATATCTTGTTGACCGAATGCAAAGGAACGATTGAAAAATATTTCTGTGTCTGTGTACTCGAACAAAGGTCCTCGTTTTGGAAACATTAAGTGCGTATCTATACTTTATTAAAAAAAAGCATAATGGAGCATTTTATTGACTTCGAATATTTTTAATAAAATCAACGTAGGTACTCCGGCTGCTGTAATTGAATAAAATTTATTGAATTTCAGTCGCTTTTTATCAATTTTCAACTTGTCTTTGTCTTATTGGGCGTATTTCATGTCAGCGAGGTATGAAATGGGGGAGCAAAAAGTCCAACTAAATACTTCGGAGGTATACAAAGTTATTTGCCAAAAACTTTTTTCTTACCCACTACCACTTTTATGTTAGGCCTACTTTTTATGATGGTTAAAAATAATTTTTCTGCCTAAATAACACGTGATGTAAGTATCATCGTCACATTTGGTATCGGTTTTTAAAAAAATTGTTGGTAATTTCTAGAGAATTTGACGTTCGCTTTTTTTTCGAGCGTTAATTTTTTACACAAAATTTTTTTTCCCTTTTTCAAGTCTCGATCTGAAGGATTCTTAGAATAGTTCTACAGTGACGGGGGTTAAAAATCAATAAATTTGCCGAAATGGCTGAAGAAAAGACGTATCTGCTCGTGTGTGTGTGCGTTCTAAAATAACCGTACTGACGTCTATGAAAATGTGCTCGAACAAGGTCAACCAACGGGGAAATGAAAGCCAAAAAAAAACATAAAAAGTGAAAGAAAGAAAATGTGATAGTTTGATGGGTTTCAATTGATCAAGTACAGTAGAGGTGGTGGAGGAGGGGGAAATAGTCTGAATTTTTCATGTCGACTGACAGAAAAATTGAGGTGTGCCCTCATTTTTGTGTGCGCTCGTCAGAGGCGTGCGAATTGCAGGCAACAAGTGCGATGATAATTGGAAATTCGATCTATCCCGAGTGTTGTGTAATAAGGAGAAGAAGGACATCGCAATGACGTCCTCCAGTTCTACTAATTTGTAAAAATCTTGTTAACTGCGACGCTATATGGGGGAAAGATATAGTTGCGATGTTTCTTCCATTCAATCTATCATCGATATGTCGTTATTTTCTCATAATTGTGATCCATACTATGAAAAATTGACACGAGTTCTCATAACTTCAAAACGAAATAAATTAACACCATGTCGTCCGGTTAGTCACAATACTTGGTTGACGTACGTGTTTATAAGACTATATTATACGAATCTGAAAAGTGATTTGTATCTTCTACAAATACTACGAGTATGATTTTTATGGAGCGCATTTACGATGGCGAATAAAGAGAAGGATTTTACTCAGGTTTTGAAATTTTTATAAGAATATTTATCTTTGATTTGAGCTTTACCCCTGAAACCCGCGTCCATCTTACTTGAGCATTAAAGCCCTTCTCAATTGGTGCAGCGCCGACATTAAAAGCTGTTTGGTGATAGCCCACCCGTTGAAGTTGTATAAAAGCTTCGCAGTAACTATCATTTCTTTCAATTCCAACAGTAGGTATGTAGTTGCTTTTGCTGTAAAATTTTGGTTGTGCTGATTGTAATGTGTGGAGTAAATGAAGGTTATGTAAAACAAAATTTGTCAATTTTCAGCAAACGTCAATGGATTTGCACAAGTGTTTCTGTCAAATGAACGATGAATCGTTCGGTTGTGCGAATCTCCATCTACTATATATTCATTGAGTAGTAATTTGGTATAATTAAATGAGTCGAGCTGATTTCAATACTCGGTTTGGCTTAACGCTGGAAGTCCCAGGTGGCGTCATATACGACGTCTCTCAAAATTTTGAGATGAACTACTCAAAGGACTAGTATTGTGAGAAACCCTGACTTGTGTCATACGTCGCCACCTGGTCCTTTTGAGGTTATTCTTGTGGCGTCGTATATGACGCCACCTGGTCCTTCGAGTTATCGAGTTAAACCTGGTTTTTCTAGTGTTGGAGGCGATACCAGAACAGAGCTCTGTATCGAAATTTTTTTCTAATTTTAATTAAATTTCGAAATTGTTGAAGCTTTCTGGATAAATCCATATTTTTCTTGGTTCACCTAAATACTTTTGAAGGGAACAGATATAATTATTCATGTCAGACCGCTGCACAGTTGTGCATATTGAAGTATGTCGGGATGTCTTTTCATAATCCTGTATATATATATAACAGCAAGAAGCATACATTGTGGATTTTGTTCGAAATGAAGTTCATTACTCAAATATTGGAAATGTTCAATTTTTATTGAATTTTGCGTTCGACCCAAAATGTATTTTGTACTATGTCATTTTTACACAATTCACGTTTTATTGGCTGCTGTGCAGTTTTCAAAATGCAGCCGTCCTTGAGATCTGTTGAAAATATTCTTAAAGTCGTAATAATAATGTTAGTTAGTAACCTATAACTACTGAAAAATAAAGGGGAAAACAGATTATGTGGGTATTCCATTTAACAAATTTCTATTTATTCTTTTAGCTACCTCAGTTACTCGCTATCTTGAATGAATCAGTGCGGTAATTTTTATTTTCTTTTTAGTAACACCCAGCTGATGAACCTTGTTGCAAACGTTTTTTCGTTTGAAAAATTTGTTCATAAAGTCGACGTGTAAATTTTTCGAGTTTGAGTCAATATACTTGTCTAAAAGTATAGCAATAAAAAAATTTTCCCAAGTTGTAAACCCTTAGTCATCGACGGAGCTTTATTTATTTGCATTGAAAAATTATACTTTTTCTGCCGAATGAGTGTACCTAGGTACGTGAATGTCCGATTGAGTTGTTCGGTCAAATTTGAAAAACGGATGATTTGGCGAGACATGACATTGAAATATTCTCATTTCATTTCTCGTTGTCGTTGAAAACCATTATTTTGCAATGGTGGTTTTTTTCTTAAATATTTAATGCGTACATGGTCTGTCAAAAAAGTTCCCGGACAGAAAAATAAAACGGGGATGGTAGCAACACAGAGGCGACGCTGACGGTTCGGACGAGTGTGTGCGTACCTTAGCTCGAAACATGCCAATTTTCCCGATGAATGGTCGAGCCATTGAGTTGTGAACGCGTGAGCAGTATATTATGTGTAAACATTATGCCGAAATTAAAAAATTTACAAAATTCAACCATGAATGATGATCAAATTCTCAACCAGATTGTGAGAGACAATGGCTGAAATTGAAGTAATATGAAGTCAGATGTATAGTGAAGCTACAGTATCACCGTCAACCCTGCACTTGTAGGTAGGATGGTTTAGTGAGGGGGAAGGAATCAATGAAAAATGATGAAAATGGTGCATAAGAAAGAATTTGAGGAAAAACTAAGAAAATCGTACGCATTTACACCTGTAATGAGAATATAACTGAATTATTCATCATGAAACTTTACACATTACTAGACAACAAATGTACAAGTATATCTCAACCGTCGGTATCAAGAATTTGATCATCACTCATGGATACATTTCTGAATTTTCAAAATTTGGCATACGCGTTTGTATGCAAAAACTGTTCATGCGTTTCGTTTGCAATCATATAGCTCGATCGTTCAAAGTGAAACTTTGCATGCGTTGAGCTAAGGTATGTACACACACGCCTGAACCGTTGGCGTTGACTCAGCGTTGCCACATCGCCAATTTTATTTTTTGTCCGGGAACTTATTTGACAGCCCATGTAGGATTATTCTCGTCGATTCTTGAATGAAAAGAAAATTTATAATTGACCATCGTATGTATTTACAATTTTTGTTTTTCCGATGACATCGTATTGCTCGATTTTCTGAAAAATTTTCAACTCTGCTCGTACTCGTATAATGGAAGTTGATCATGAGATTTATTCCTTTGTAGATTAGAGTATGAGAAAAAGCGGGGGTAGATATTATTCGCATTGAAAAATGTGATTCATTTATTCGGAAAACTATCATTCAGTATGTTGTTCAGTCATTATACTTAATTTTAATTCTTGTTTCATCCATGGGTAGGTAATATACTCGTACATCCTTGTCTGCGAAGGGTCTTTATAAAAGCGTGCGTCTGTATTATTTTTTCGATGAACGCTTATTATAGTTAATTAAATTTCAAAGCCCGTGATTTTCCATAAGAATGCGTTCCTTTTGTGTTTCATTACAGTTTTATGCAGCGATCTCGGTGTACATCTTTGTGTTCATTTAATTTCACGCGAATTCGGTTTTCGCACAGTTTAAGGAACGCGTTTCGTCAAACGATAAAAATAGTTTTTTGTAAGTCACCTTGTCGAAAAAATTTCGCCAAGTTTTCATTAAAACTGAATGATGCCCTGTGTTGGTGGGTGTCTGTAAAAAAAAAAAATGTTTGAATCTGAAAACTTGTCCTTACATGTGGAGGAAACCTTTGACGTGTATAAAAGTCCTCTGAAAAATGTAGAACTCTAATTAGTGTGGAGTTGGGTATGCTAATTGCACTGAGAGAAATTAATAGTAGTCTATTAATTACAAAACAATATCACCGAACGGATATGAACGCGTGATATTGCAATTTCATCCGTTTTAAAGTCTGTTCAATGGAGGATATGCAAGAAAATCTGAATGAAATCTAATAAAATGTTGAAACGCACTCCAACTGGGAGTCCGTTCAGTACATGATGATGCTAGATCTTTTCCGAGTGATACATTCACAGTACCCAAACCCAACAAACGGATGATATGCAAACTTGAAAACTGATGCAAACTTGAAAACTCGAATTTCAATCGTATTCTTTTTTTGTTTCAATTCAGCTGCATCCTATGGTATGTTCTCATTTTTTTTTCATTTAGACTTATCCCTTCTTAATTTATTATTACGGTTCTATTGGATTGCGTGTTCGAGAAAACGCAGCTATATTTTAATTTGCTGCTCTTATGCCAATTAGTATAGAGCTTTCGAAGAAATGCGACTGCTGTTTGTGAATTTTGTGTGCTATAACATTGAATGAATGGCAGTTTCAATGGTTTGGAAGATGAGATACTTTCATTCTGATAGGATGGTATACTATGCTGTTTGACGATACTCGTATCGTATTTTAACGTTTCTTTTTTCGGCAAGCGACAGCTCCATGTCGCTAGTTCCCCACCTACTGAATTTTGAAATTTTGACACATGTATTCGTTTGTGCTACGTTTGTGCTGGTTTGTGCTGGAATTTTCATCGTTTGTGCTGCTTTCCCTTCAGAGATATTTGAGAAAAACATTTTCAAGGTCAGTGGGGAACTAGCGACATGCTCTTCCCCACCAAAGAGATATTGGAAATCCGAATGAGCCATTTGTTTGTGCTGGTTTGTGCTGCCATTTATTTCGTTTGTGCTACTCCCCTCTCCCCTCCACAACCAAAACAAATGCTCATACCCTTGAATGTATGAAATTTTCAAACTGGCCAGAAAGGTTCAAAACAAGTACCATTTGTTTGTGCTACGTTTGTGCTGGATTATGCTGACTTTTTTTGGTTTGTGCTGCAAACCCCTCCCTTCTAGTGAGTGTATAAGTGTTTGAAAAATTTTCAAATTTTGCTTCTATATAAGCTAACCTCTTAGCACCTACACACTCACTAGAGGGGAGGGGGTGACAGCACAAACAGAAAAAAGGTCAGCACAATCCAGCACAAACGTAGCACAAACAATTGATTCCATTTTCAGCAATCACCAGTGATTTTCAAATTTTACTTAATTTTAGGCTAAATTTGAACACTTATACACTGACTGGGGGGGAGGGGGTGACAGCACAAACTAAAAAAAGGTCAGCACAATCCAGCACAAACGTAGCACAAACAAATGGTACTAGTTTTGAACCTTTCTGGCCTGTTTGAAAATTTCATACATTCAAGGGTATGAGCATTTGTTTTGGTTGTGGAGGGGAGAGGGGAGCAGCACAAATGAAATAAATGGCAGCACAAACCAGCGCAAACGTAGTACAAACAAACGGCTCATTCGGATTTCCAATATCTCTTTGGTGGGGAAGAGCATGTCGCTAGTTCCCAGCTGACCTTGAAAATGTTTTTCTCAAATATCTCTGAAGGGAAAGCAGCACAAACGATGAAAATTCCAGCACAAACCATCACAAACGTAGCACAAACGAATACATGTGTCAAAATTTCAAAATTCAATAGGTGGGGAATCAGCGACATGGAGCTGCAAGCAACTGAACTTTTATCCGACGAAAATCGAACGATCTTCGATCTGTATAGAATAAAGTATATGTACGAAAGCTGTTTTTCGTGGACCTTGTTTTTCGTCTTGAGAATATTATAGTTACTTCATGTTATACCATCACGCGTGTTCGTCTCTCGATGGAAGTGGTTCCACCGATTAGTGTTCTTGACGAGAGAAGTTCAATAACACGTCAAGGCTTCGAGACCATACAGAATAGGCTTTATGTTCGTTTCGTTGGTGGAAAAATATTTTTCTCGTTTCAAAATCAATGATTCGACAATTGATGGCTCGGTTTTGTCCCATCATGTAGGTGCCATATAGGTCTAGCATTATATCTAGCTTTTATAAATGTCACAATTTCGGAGGTAAATATAGTTACATCTGAATTTTTGTCGAGCTTGACAAAGAAAAATTTGTCGCAAAGTCTGCCATTGACACACCACGTCATTCTTGAAACGTGTTCTATAAGCCGTATGCCCTTTTATTGTGAGCGCGGCGTATCCACATATTAACCTTCAAAAAAACGACTTTTCGCAGATGTTCTGCGTAATATCCGGAAATCACTGACGTTCTCGCGTGACGTTATCTGGCTGTGTTTTAATTAATAATAATTATCATACACAATCATTATAAATTATGTATGTACATGTACTTACGAACTAAGGTATATTATATTATATCAGGGCGGGGCGGGGAGGGAGGAATTGAAATTTTATTCGACGTTGCCGAATAACGTATAAGGAAACTGCTGACTTGATATGAGCTTGCCGGCCGGTGGATAACGTAAGTCGTAACCTTTATACGTACCGTTATGAATATACATTAACGCGTTTAAAGCTATAATTTGTTAGCTGGTGCCAAGAATTTTGGCAATTGACATTGACGAAACTGCAACCGCTTCTTAAAGCGATAGGTATCTTGATTTTTTCGAATGAAAATTGCTGCAATATTTGGACAGAGGAATTTTCTGCCATCTCGAAGATGTGGTTCTAAAAATTTTCAACTCGGAAAAATGTTAAGGTAAATTGAAAAATGTGGAATGTTCAGACTTGAAGCAATTTCAGTGTTTTGTTAAAAAAAAAAAAAAAATAGAATCTTTGTAACTGACAATTGTTTTATATTTGAAGTGAAAAATGCGGTGGTGAAACTAAAGGGTGGCCAGGTGAAGTGACGGCCTCCCCGGAAAAAATTTTGGTCTTCTCGCAATAATTTTTCCAAAATAAACTAAAAACCAGTCAAAAATGAAATTATTGAAAAAAAAAAATCAACTTCAGTGCCAATTTTTCGGACATTGATATTTCTCGCCATATTTTTTTGGCCCCCTGACTGCCTCTAAGAAAAAGATTGCTCCGCCACATGGGAAAGTGTTTCAGCAGGAATACTCTGTAATGGTTCAGTTCTACGCACAGGCTGATCCGAAGTCTAGTCGAAGGATATATGTGAGTCTTCCGCGTAGTATAGAATGAAATTTGAAGCGAAATTTTCAAACTCTCCAAAATGAGAGACCCAGAAATATTCTTCGATTTCACTTTGCCAAGGTTTCCAATGAATACTGGCAGCTAAGCTAATTCATGTTTTAATCGATTCCTTACATATTTTCAAGTATCATAAAATATGCCACATACGAGTATAATATTATTTCAATCAACTAATCGCATTTTATTTTTGTTTCTTTTGTTATAGGTAAGTTATAGAAAACGTGGACTCGGAATTTAAGAGTATGAAATCTTTGATTTAATTATCGGAATACAGTGTGGTAATGTTACATTCTTTTTTTTAAATATTTTTTGGCCAAAATTTGGACGAATTTTAATTTTTACATCGCTGCATTGATATTTCAAGTCCCTTATTTACCATTTCTTTCCGAAGTATAGGAGTGCGAGAGGGGTGTTCTAAGAGTACTCAACCTCAAAAACTGTAAAATTGTTCGAAAAAAATTTTTTTGCCTGGGAGGCAAACGAGAATGCCAGGCGGGCTGAGCCCCCCCCGGCCCACCCTGGCTACACCTCCCCTCCGTTTGGTCCTCAATGGATAACGTATGAGAGGTCTCTCTCCTCTGAATTGGCTACAAAAATAAGTTTTTGTAACCACCTAAGGGGTTAACTCGAAAGCAGATTTCGTATATCTTTTTAACAGTCTCACTCTCATAGCTGATAAGTAAAATTGCCAACATTTAATGTTGAAATTTATACTCGTTCAACTGGTATGTATTTCAGTCGATGTTTTGAAGAAAAAGTTGCATCAAAATTGACAGAAAGTCTAATTTGGGGGTGCTTCATGTACACTTCACCTTGTCCGTGAAAATAAGACTGCCGATCATATCGACCAGTAGATTGAGAAATGGGGATGGAAATGTTACTTATTCTGAGCTCTGGGTAGACCATTTTATGTATACTTAAACAGAATTATTCTTGGCCAGATCTAGCCCTCACTATTGCTGTTTTAGAGACTAGTTGTGCGCGATATGAAATCGATATTGATTTTTCCAATGTCTGGCATGACTGGTTTTCAAATTACACGGTCTAAGCCTGCGAGTCACACTCGAAAAGTTTTTCTTTCGGTTGGTATTTTAGCTCGATTTGATGATGAGTATTGATATAATTTCCATCGAATGGTTCGATATTTTTTTTGGAGGAGGGTCCGTCGTCGTCGACGTAACCAGCGTTTTTAACTGATTATCCCAGTTAATTTTTGGAGTAATAAAATGAGATATGCTCATTTTCAATATTGCATTATATCGGTGTTATCGTCTACATTTTATCCTTTGGAATTGGGGACACGCAATGAAATGGCCGACAGATTAGTCTATTACCTACATTACACAACTGTGGGAGTTACTTTCGAGCATTCGTTGTCGCGTTCAAAAATGGTGTTCGATATTTTCGGTCGCATTGGCATCAACAATTTTAGTCGCTTAGAACGTCTCTCTTCGTTTTCTTTTCTCTTTCTTAATTTTTTTTACATAATCATCGATTTGGGCGAATGGGCGCGTTCAGAAAGTACATTTTTTATTTATGTTTGTAGCCAAACACAATAGCGAAATCGTACACTCTTTTAACTATGTGTAAGTGTAAGTTATTTAAAATGTGATTACGGAAAATTAGATGCTGCCCCCAATTTACACTCGCCTCCACTTTCGTCCGTTGTTCCCCTTTTTCCCCCCCACTTTTTTTTTTTTTGTTCATTCCTCTAGCTTGGCGTTTTCTCCTCATCAAAATGTGCACGACTTCCTAGATTTCACTTTTCTGAAACCGTCGCGTCGTATGAACGCATATAACACGACTCTTTCTCTTCGCTCTCTCAAAAATGAAATCTTGTCTCCCTGCTCCCCCCTCTTCACGCCGCCACCTTCCCCTCGCCATATTATCGCTTCTGTCTATGGAATTGCCAAATCGTTATGCAAACTCGAATTGCAATCGTTGTTCTCCTTTTTTTTTTTCAATGTTTTTTTGTACAGCTGTAAGCCGGTTACTTTTCCCCCTTATGGAAACAATGTTCTTTTTTTTTTTTTTTGCATGCAGACTTGTCCATTAATTTATTTGATCGGTTCCATTGGATTACGTACTCGAGGAAACGTAGCTATAGTCTCGAATTAGCTGCGATTTTGCCAACAGAGTGCGGCAAACTTTTCAGTCATGATTACGATTGACGAGAAATAATCATGACTTATGAGTGATGATTGATGATAATCGTCAATCATGATAAGTTATCGTGACTGAATTTATTGACGACTGAAATCGTGATTAAGTTGCTATGCAGGACGTTACCACATTTTAATACTCGTACATCAGTCAGGATGATTGAAAATAATTTTCCATTTTTTTTGCCTTTTCTAAGTATTTTTTTCAACTCGTTGATTTTGTGTTGGCTATACATTGAATATCCATGTCTTTTATGGAGCCCTTCTTTGATATTCTCCTTCAGTTTGATTCGTGAAACTGTTAGTTTTGACTTTTTGCCAAAAATGAAAGCATGTTCTGATTTTGGACAAATGACAAACTAGAAGGTACTTACTGTTTTTTTTTTTGTTGGTTTTTTTCGGGGAGGAGGGGGCGAGGGATCTTCAAAAAAATGCATTTCATATAACGGAGTTTGTTTGTTAATTTCTACAAATTTTGTATACTCGAAATATTTCGGTTATGTAAAATATTTTACCAACGTGGTGGGCATTTTACTGGGAATGTCACAAAGTATTCTTCTCAGGCCGTAGGATTGTTGTGCAGTTACTCGCAGAGATGGGCATGACTCAATTACCTATGAAAAAAAAAAATTGACGATTAAAAGGAAATCAAGTTACGTATGTACTTGATTTTCTCCGAAGCTGATGCAGAGGTCGATTTATTTCATCTGGGATTACGTAACGTTTATTCGAACATTATATAGTGCTGCATATCTTTTCGATTTCATAATTTAATCCCAAAAGAGAGGTTTTTTCTTTGTTTCGAATTTAAGGTTAAACCCTTTTTTTTTTATTCTCATTTCCGAAATAAAAGAATACCATTTTGAATTTTTTTTTTTGTTCATTCGTTTTTCTCATTCGCTGAGCATCGTTTTGTGTCGATGAGAGAGGTGTATATTTTCAAGGTCGACACCCCGACAAAATGGTTTTCGGAAAAAAAGAAGAAGAGTGGTAAAGTCGAACGAGTGGTGGTTGAGACGTGTTGAAGAGAAGAGAGAATTTTTAAATTGACGACACGGCCGCACTGGATCGTTGCCCTTTTCTTTGTTATTTCAGTAGTCTTCTTCCGAACGACTGTCCGTCGTCCCTGAACCGAGAGCAGAGCGTTGGAAATAAGCTGGAAACAAACTGGAAAGAATGTACCCAAGGTCCTTTACCTTTCTGGAGGTTAACGAGAATAAGTTGAATGAATTATTATCCTCGGATGTTAAGTAAATGATGGAAAAAAGGTGAAAAAAAAAAAACTATTCGGGGAACCCTAAAGCGTGTAGAGGTATATATATGGTGGAAAAAAAGAGTAGGTAGGTATAAAATAAAATAAAGAAAAAAGGCATCGAGTTATAAGGTACACATTTATATTGTGAGAAATGAATAATAATTATTATGAACTCAACGGAAAAAAAGGTAAAAAATGATTAGCATGCTGCTGGACGACTTTTTCTCAACCGAAACGACGATCGATGGAAACAATCGAACACAATGAATGCCCATTGGATTTCTAGAGGGAGGGTAAGAGAGGGAGAAAAGGGTAAGCTGAAGTTGAAGCCTTGAAAAACAATTATATTCTTCGTCGAAAGATCCATCCATGGTCGTACAGCTGTATATAAAATGGAAATTTGTAGCTCCACTCGCACGTACCTACGCTGTGAAATACTCGTACCAGTGTTTGCGAGATCTTATTGGTTCTGTTTCCAGAAGGAAAATAATTTTTAGCTAAGGCCAAGCTGATTTTGTGGACTGTGGGTTCACGGTCATGAAGCATTTTGATTGCATGAGGTATATGTATAGCTACTTTTCAAAGCCATGATATCGGCACGTCCATTTAGCAACTACACAGTTGGACTGAAAAATGAATAGTAATTGTTAGGTAGACTTCTTTTATCCTTAACACTGGAAGGACCAGGTGGCGCCGTATATGACGCACCTCTTTAATTTTGAGATCAACTACTCATCAGACCAACAGACACCATTTTCATGAATTACCAAAAAGAGCTATTTTCCATTCGTTATATTAGTCAACCCTGATATATGTATTAAAAATTCAAACAGCCACAGTGTGCCAGTGTTGAGCAAAAAAATGATTAAATTAGTCGTGATTGATAGCTACGACTAGTTATTTAGTCATTTCGAGTTGGTCATCAACTCGTACAAAAGAGACTAATTCAATCATGACTAAATCAGATGATTAAATATTATTTTCAATCACGATTTTTGTTCCAATGAATTTAATGAAAATGTTGGGTTTTTCTTTTATTCTAAGAGACCTTTGTGCAGATGTAGATGGTATACCAAGCAGTACCCAAATCTCGAGTCCGGTTACTTTCTTGAATAAATCTGCTATAAATTTTTTGATAGAGCACCTCGTATAACGAATTATTGCTAATCGTAAATTCGATTTTTTTCTGAGATGGTAATTATCTGCCTCTTGTCTGCGATTATGTGCAGCCTGATTACAGATTATATTAGTGGTATGTCAATTTAGTGGACTGGATAAAGTGTTTTCTGCCTGCTTTCGACATCTTATTCAACCGTAATAATTCATTCACTACAGTCACTTTCCCGTTTTTATAAATAGCAATTTTTTTCTCGGTTTCATCGCTGAAAGGCATGGCATGCTGGAGTGGGCACAACCCTTCACCAGCTCCACCTACCTTTCGAAGGCATTCGCCATTTTTTCGATCTAGTTAGTTGGCCACCGAAAAGAAAAACCAAGTTGCGAATTCGAAAAGTTAAATCGTCAAATGTCACCCGCGGAGTGTTCTGAGCGAACCTTGGAAGTGTTCGGTGTCTCTCTGGAAGAAGAGAATCGGTTCATATCGTCCGGCCTCAAACGCTCGTCGTCAGTCGTCAGTGCCAAATGCCATCGAAGACGACATTCGCATGTTTATATCGAGATTTTTTTCTTTCGTTTTTCGCTAATCGAAAGTATTCCATCTTTATAATATGGCGGCTGTATAAAGCCATGACATCGTTACAAAATTTGTCGAACGATCCAGGAAGTCTTGCTGGCGGTTATTAAAAAGTTATACATATTTATATGTATTTGAAAACAGATGGAAGACAAGGGGGACAAACAAAAAAGAACCGTGAACATTGCCTAAAGATTTGCTGCACAGTGTTTTTATCTGCAACTAGTCGTTAAAATTCGTACTTGACTGAAAAAAAAAAGTCTTCAATCCTTCGAGCTTCTCGCTAGAAAAGGGGTAGAAATTGCTACATGATTCTTTCATTAGAACTATCGATACGTCAGTATAATATTATTAACGCTAGAAATACCAGGTTTTACTTGATTACTCAAAGGACCAGGTGGTGTCATATATGACACCACAAGAGTAACCTCAAAGGACCAGTCGGCGTCGTATGACCCAAGTCAGAGGTTCTCAAAATATTAGTCCTTTGAGAAGTCCGTCTCAAAATTTTTAGTGGTGTCGTATATGACACCACCTGGTACTTTTAGTGTTAATTTGACAAACCAAACAATGAAAATTTGATACCAGTTGATAAAACTTGAAAATATAATAATAATTGAAACGCAAGTTTCTGTTAGTCACTGTTACATCCTCAGCTCTTTCATGATGAAGATAACTTTCTATACTTCAGAAGATATGAGAATGCTTTTGAAACCAATTTCTATAAGTATATTCTCAAACTTTGTAATATGTAATTTAGTTGCGAAGTTGGCTTTTTTTTTTTTTTTTTTTCGTTTGTTTGGAACGCGGTGATGACGAGTTTCACTTTCATGTATGAAACATCAATTTATCGATTTTTAAAAAAATAATGTTTCACTTTCTTCCCCTAAATTGGTCTCATTTTACGAGCCCTTGAGAATTTTTTCAGGGTATGTATTTATGTTTGTGTGTGTGTAAGCGAGTGTGTAAATTATAATTATTTATGCTCGTGTGCGTTTGAAATTTTCTGAGCTCGATTCTTACTTCAGAGACGAGATTTGCAAATCATTTCATCACTTTTTTTTTTATATCGCACTGCGTATTATTATTTCTACCAAGTTTAGCTAATATTTTCCTTTTATTAGCTTTGTCATTTGCCAATACTAATAAGCGAGCCACACATGCATGTACTTAATCGAGCCGCGCTAACTGGTGTTTTATCAATTGGCTGACTGCTAATATTATTCACACGCACACGCACACACACTCGTACGCGTTTACTCGCATTTACGCCATTTACGCCAGTGTTTTTCGCGAAATTGACGTTTGCTCTTCTTCAATTGTTTCCCACCCCTGCCACAACACCCTCCTCAACCCTCCACCTTAACAAATTGTAATTACGATTTCGAATTAGATTTATATGTTTCAGAAAATACACACACACACACACACACACAAGCACGTACCTATATAATATGTTCAAACACACACTGGGTAGAAGGTCGTAAAGTGTATGCTATATTTCGCTTAGCACATTTTTCTCTTTATCGGCGCGCAGCTTTATCCCTGCGACCCCCGCGCTCTCCGCCCCCCACCCAACCACTGCCCTTCGAAGCGGCTGGCGTTGAAGCTTTCAGCTGACCTCGGCTCGTGTTTGCGAAATTTGATTGCACATTGTTGTTTCTTAAATTTTGAAAGAAATTCGTTTTATCCACGACAAGTTCGCTTATCGTTTTGTTTTGGCATAAATGATCTAGAGATTGTGTGGCGATATATCGGTGGGAATGAATCATATAACACTCAAGTGATTGGTACTTGAAATTCGATAGAAAATTTCATGTGCGTTATTTTGAAGAGGCTAGGGGTTCCATTTCGCCTGCGTTTAGCGTATATTTATCATAACAGAAGCAGTTCATATTCATAAATTATATCTACTTGAATAGTAACACTTTTCTCATCATATTTGTGAATATTGCTATTTATTGTAAATATTCTAATATTTGTAGTACTTTTTACAATCTTGGATAACGTATTATATTACTACTATTATTGTGGTAATTTCTGTTACAAATTTCGAATTGTTCCAGTTTTCCTATCCAAATTGTAAAAATTACCATTGAAATTTACGCTTAAAAAGTCTACTCAGTATTATAACGCTTATACATGATGTGAGTACTGGGTATATGTTCACCCAAAGTGTTGAAGTATACGCAATTATGAAATACATACGAGTAAAAAAGTAATAAATTACCGATTTCTACCTCTTTTTCAAAAAGATGGGAGGGGGGTCGTTTGACCTTTTAGTTTGTGATTAGTTTGTGAACTTGAGAAAATAATTGGGCGTTTTTTTTTTTTTGTTTTTTTTTTTGTTTTTTTTTTTTGTTAGCGTGTGCATTATTATTTCTCTCGTAGGTAATTATATTGCTTTCTCAGTTATCACAAAGCTCTCCAATTAACTGTTAAATCCGGCCGTTCGGTCCCGTATTTCCGGTCTCCGATGACGAGGAAAAATTCGGAACGTTAGTTTAAACTTTCCGGTTAACTGTGCGTGTGTTAGAGAGAGAAGGAGAGAAACGTCAGTGACACCGATGCAGATTTTGCTGAACCGTTACTGCGGCAGCAGAGATTCTCGATTATATTTCGGAGGAAGAGCTACTGGCCTGCCTGCTTCTGAGGGTAGGGTACGGGAGGGGGGAAAGTTGCTAGAAGGGACGCGTCGACGATCACGAGCGCATGCTGCAGTTGATGACGAATGACGATGTGATGATGACTGAAGGAAAAAAAGCAAATTGACTACTACCATCACCGGAAACCGAATTAGCCGTTTCGATTACGCCGAAGTGTAGTTCAGCCTCGGAGTCGTCGGTACTATATAAACTGTTGGAAGTCGTTAACCTGTGAATTAGCACATTCCTCCCGTTAAAGAGAGTTAACAGTACATTCTAATGGAACATTTGCCTTTTGCGCCTCGCCTCTCTCTTCTCTCCACCTGTTCACATCGCATCCTATAGACGGAGAGACTCGGCGATGATACATAGTGGTGACCATCAGCGCCCACGTGTCAATGACCTGTTCTTGGACGAGGTGGTAGAATGGGGGGGGGGGAAATTGAAATAACACGACTTTTTCCGTGTGCGCAAAAATACAAATTAATCCAGCCGCGTAACTGACCTCCGGAATATAAACTACCGTATGATTTTTATCGTTGATTTTTGTTGTTGTTGTTATTGTTGTTGTTTACTATTATTTGACTTTTACACTGTTTAGCTACCCAACTCGACAATACAGGTCAGATAATTAGATCGTTTCAAAATGGAAGAGTGTCTTATTATGTACGTTATAGCGGGTATTGGTTGCTAGAAGCAGAAAATTTTGCTGATCATCTTTTCTAAGGAAGTGTTTTGTTGTAAATGACCAGGTCGAGTTTGTAGCCCTAGGAAAGACTGGCCTTGCTGGTTGCTTCGTTGGAGTTACGGTCATCTGAAAGGGCAACTACGTATAGTTTGTTTAAAATTATCAAATTCGATAAGTATTTGTGCAGTTTTGGCTTTTTCTTTTTAATTTAAAACTTGGTTTATCCCCTTGGTGCAACTTTTTCTTCAACCCGAGGGGCTGAAATTTTTATGGAATTACTCTCTTATTCTCCCCCCCCCCCCCAATAAAATGAAACCATTATGCAAGACGAGAGGTAAAAAATCCAAAACTTCTTAATAAGGACCACCCTAATAGACACATCGAAAAATTTAGTTGGGGAAAATTTTCAAAGGTTAGAAGTATGTTGATGTAACAGTCTTGATGAAAGAAAAGCTTCCGATAATATTGGTTTCATTTGAATAATTATTATACTAATAAAAGAAAACGATAATGAGTCGATCGGTAATACTACCCTTGAACTCGACGTGAGGTGAATTAGTTATGATCGTATTCACGATCCGAAAACTGGGCCACTTTCTTGTGGATTTTGCCTTGGCCCCCTTGACGAGTTGTAGAAAATATTTGTATGTGTGCTTTGTGCTGATATACATATACGTATATTGTTTGAAGCTAACATTCTTTCTGAAAGGTTATAGCATTATACCGATCCGATTTCACGATTTTCTACCCCCTTCGAACCATGCATGTTCTTCTGTCATCATCATTAGAAAAGCAAATATAAGCTATATGTGGAAGAATATTGCTGTTTGATCCGAGTTTAGATTTTGAGTAAAATTAGCCTGCTGCGGAGTGCTGCGCACTCGGTATTCAAGAATTTGGCGAGAAATGTGAAAGTTTTTTTGCATTGGTCGAGCATGCAAAAAATCAAACCACTTCATTGAACTTGATATAATTATTGATTTTTCTATGATCATCTTTTTACAGTAAGGAGAAGTCGCTGTTTTCGAGCAATTTTAAAAACAACTCGCAGGAATTTCGTCTAATTGATGACCTAACTTCGGTGCTTGAGATTTTCATTTCATTTCCTCGTCTATAAGCTAGAGGTGAATACGTAGAAATATCTACACTCTGTTTCGAGTTCTTGTATTCAAGTTTAGAAGTAGATATGTGGAGTGATAGCTCGTTGACTGGGTATACAATATATTATTAATACATTGTAGTCGAAAGTCGATAAATAATGGCGCGACTGAAGGATGTAAACGAGAATATATCCGGTCCAACATGACCTTTAATGAGTTTTCAGTTCAGTTTTAACAGCCTTTTTTCCTCTTTGTGATGACCGAACTCTAAAAATGGGATGCGGCAAAGCAAACATGTCACGGTCGTTACACACGATCAACAGAACCGGTTGACCTTTCTTCATTTTTTTCCCATTTTTCGTCTGTTTTTCGATTTGGATATTTTTCGTTTTTCGTTGCCGACCCGTCGAGACGGCTCAAGCCCCTCATTTTTTACTCGAATTTCGATTATGGGCGTCGAGGACGGAAGTTGCAGTGCCTTGAAACGCACCAATTTTTCTCAAATTTTTTTTCTTATGATTTCTCCTGATCATAGGATTAAGGAGTTCGTGAGCAGCTGTATGCACTGTAGAAGGTGAAACGAATGGGTGAGCCGCGGGAAGTGCATTGGGAGTTCAAGGCACCGATAGGAGCGCTCAACAGCAACCGAAAACAGTCCAAAACTGGTGAAATGAAAATATGATCTCGCTGCATGTTTTCATTGAACAATGGAGATACCCTGTACGACCTTGAACTTACATGCTTCAAGATCATATTTTTGTGTAGGTCTACACTTTTCATGTAGAGTGCCAACTTTTGCCTTGCATTCCCAATTTGTCACTCTCCGACTTGGGGGCTGACTGGCTGACTGGCTCTGACTTTGTCGTCAACTTGACACGAGGAGCCATCGACATGCCATTCGTTTTTTCTGCTTTCTCGACGTCTTTGTCTGCATACTCGTATTTGTGGTGTCGAAGTTAGTCGAAGTTAAAATGAAACGTGTGTTGGAGGGGGCAGTAGCGAGGAGGTTTGAACCGATTCACCTGTCGATGACCGCTCTCCAGTGGTCATTCACTTGTGTGCAGTTCGACATTATGCGTTGCATGGGTTGTAAAATCGTCCTCTTCCTCTGCTTACTTGAATAATCATCTGAAAATAAGCTTCTCCTTGTATTATTAATTTATGTCGAACGCTTCGATAATCCAGTGACCAGTATTTGTGATTTTGACTCTACGTTGAAAATTTTCGCACAAAAATTTCCTACTGAAAATTCCGACTACAAATTTCTGTATAGAAATTCTCTATTTCAAATTCAAATTCGATATTACCATACCAAAATTCCCTATTGAAAATTTAGATCAGAAATTTCCATACCAAAATTCTGATGAAAAATTCCCGATTGAAAATTCGTATAATCAAAATTCTCTATTGAAAATTTTGATAAAAATTTTTAATTGAAAATTCTGATTGAAAATTTTCTTATAATAATTCCCTATTGAAACTTCCTATTTGAAATTCCCATACCAAAATTTCCTATTGAAAAGCCGATTAGAAATACTCATTAAAAAATTCTCTTTCGATAATTTGGTATCAATAATTTAGCAATGGGAAAGCCATATATCCATGTCCCATGTTGGACTGTTTTTTTTTTTTTTTTTTGAGTTGATGCGATGGCCGCGGGTGAGGGTTTTTAAATATATTTTTCGGGGTGACTTGTCAGTGAGTGCAGGCGATCAGAACACCTGTACTTTAATTGACTCAATATGATTAGGTAGTTCTATTTCTTTCAATGACTGTGAAACTATACGTATAATAGGTTTTGTGACATTCTAACATCGAATTCACGGACGTATTTAAGTACTTTTAAAAATACTAGAAAACATTATAGAATAATAATTTTTGGATAATATCGTTGAAAATTATTTTTATCAGTAAGTTAATACAAATATAGCAGGACTTTGAAATGACGTAATGAAGTCACTTGTGCCTTCGAAATTATATATTGTTGAAAATGTGTTTAAAAGCTCGTAAACTATACGTTTAGCTTCATTTTTATGGCTTGTAACAGCAATCAATTCATGACCTTGCTTCTTTACCAAGGTAGTCGTGTTGAAACTCTTTTTTTTTTTTTTTGAGTGTGTTATCTTTGGAAAAATTTTCTATTTGGTTTAACAATTCGGTATTTTGATTGGAAAATTTCGGAAGAAATGACGTTCGTCTGAAACGAAAAAATTGTTGTTTCATGAAACTGCCAATGACAAATGTATTTTTTATCTAGCACCCCTGTTATCGGAGTAGTCTCTGCGGTAGCAGCGGGTCTCCTTATGGCTTATGCAGATAATTTTTTTATTTTAACTATTTTTCTATCACTGAACTTGTGTTGGACACTTTCGATCGCAGTGTGTATGAAGTATACTTTCAAGTACATACATCGGCGAGAGAAACAATAAGAATTATTTATCGTAAAATGACCAAATTGAAGCGTATCCTGGCAAAGCAACCGATAATTCTTCATGACGACGATGTTAATAACGGATTAAGGTATCGGAAACTGGTAGCACCTGCCAGAAGATTATGTAAAAAAAAAAAAAAAAGAATAAAAAGAACAGCAGAAGACGAAAAGAGTGCGACATGTAGACAAACGCATGCGTGCTTTTACTCGAGCTTCTGGAGTCGTTGACCCTTTTTCTTCTCTACTTGATTTGTGTGTACCTGCCTCACCTCACCCGCATATTCGTCGAGGGATTCTCGATGTGGATTCACGCCAACTTGTGTACCCTCCATCCTTGATTCCAGTTTCCATGCCCGATGCTCGTATTTGGCGGTGTCGGTGAGTTGCGGCCAGACACTGGAAATAGAGGTGAGTTGCGGCCCAGTTTTTCTTTCCTCCTGGGTGAGTTGCGGCCCAGGTTTTCTTTCCCCCTGGGTGAGTTGCGGCCCAGTTTTTCTTTCCCTATGGGTGAGTTGCGGCCCAGTCAATGGCGGCCAACCTTCAGTCTATTAGCATGACCCAGGAGACAACACGAGGAGGTTGACTGAGTAGTCTCCCAAAATATTTCATCATAAACATAAAATTATTATCTAAAGCACTTTTCAAAACTCACGTCAAATAGTTCTGTAATTTAATCAAGGCTTTGGTAAAAACTTGAAACATAATATAAGTAAATTGTTTAAAAAAAAATTAGAGGCTTGCCTTTTTCATTTTTTAAAAATTCCATTTCAAAAATCAATCGTATGAAGCAAAAATATTTCACACACTGACTGAAAACGAGACCAAAAGGCTAGTTTATCAACGTACTCAGATTATAAATTAAAAGATAAGAAAAAGGAGAGTGGACTATACAAATGCAGAGCTGGAAAAACCCATTGGCCGCAACTCACTCGCTTCTACAGAAAGTCCGGGCCGCAACTCACTCGCTTCTGCAGAAAGTCTGGGCCGCAACTCACTCCTTTCTGCAGAAAGTCTGGGCCGCAACTCACTTCGTAAAAAAGGTTCAAAATCAATTTGGGCCGCAACTCACCTACAGCCGTATTTGGATTGTGATACCGAATGTACGGGAACGCTTTTTCGTGCAAAAGTGAGCTGGGTGTTGTGTGGAAATTCGGGAGAATAGTATGGTTTTTTATACAGGGCTGGACATGTTCGTTCCGTGGTGGATGAAGGGAGGGTGCGTTTTTATGAAACGAAGCGTTATTTCTTTCGTCGATTTTCACCATTTTTTCTTGGTTCAGCAACATGATTGTCTAGTGGGTACCCAAAAATTTGGGGTTTCAGTCATTTTAGTGTACTTAATTAAAAATCAATACCCCAATGAAGAAAAACAAACTTTGATGTAAGATTTCAACCTTGTCGGTGAACCAGGAAAACGCTGTGTCTGGAAAGCGCACAAAAAAGTAAAGGAATGCCATATTACACCATTTGTCGTCCATAAAATTTTCAATCAGCCAATGAAGTATTACAATATTGTCAGAAAAAGTCCAAGTTTTGTAACTTGAAAATTTTTGGAAGAATTTAACGTATTTGTTGGTACACAGCTTGTTCTAAATTTTCAATAGCTTTCTAGACTTTCATCGATTATTCCAGCCTGAAAATATTATTAATTTTAGGTGTTTTTGTGCGCTTTTCTGACAACTATACCGATTATATTGAATCGCGGTGCCCTTTCCCATCAGGGAAAAACAAGTCCCCCCATCGAACTTCGTGCAACTGTGCATAAGCTTGTAAAAACTTATGTCTGGAATAAATCAACATTTATTTAATACTTGTAGTATAGGTAAATTATGTGAGATTACATTACAGAGTGCGAATTTATACCATCAATTTCCTACAATTTTCTTGAAGATAAAGTCCATTCATTCTGAGCTCTTTGTAAGTCTGGATAAGCATCGGATTAAATTTTTATCCTCTCTGATTAAAAGAAAAACAAAAGTTTTAAACGATTGTTTTACATAGAACTGATTGAAACGTAAATTGTTAATGAACGCGCTATCTTGATTATGTTTTTTTATTCAAAGTTTGTTTTCTTCGAACGCGTGTCTGACTGTATATAAACGTCTGTGGTGTAACCATTTGCATTCGTGTATTTGCCAAATAAAATATCGCACGTAACCAAGGAGGAATAGAGGAGACAATAGCGAATTTAAAAGTGAACTTTCGAGGGCATCCGACATTGTTCGTCGTTATTATCATCTGTGGTGACTTTGCTTTCTCCTTTTGAACATTCGTATTCGGTATAATAATTGTATTTAGTTAAGTACATATCTACATATAGGACTATTAAGTATTACACGGCCGTGCTGAGCTTTCTTAGAAATGTGTTTCATTCATTTTGTAACGAGTCTTCACAGTTTAAAAATAATTGTAGGAGGGGTAGTCTTCGAGATAATGTTATGTGTGCGCATGGAAAATGATTCATTGCTTTTCACATCGAGTTTAAGATGAATAAAAATGTCAGATAAAGGAAGAAGGTCAAGGAAGGTGTGTCTGAGAAGGAAAAATAGAAGACGTTTGATCGATATTTATATATGTACTTTTATGGGCTATTTTCTAGCCTTCTTATTCTATTTAGAAAATGCTGATCACGAAATAACACGAGAAAAAAGGTCCACCGAGAAACGAAGAAAAAAAAATTGAGATATTTTACAAAAAATATACGAGTAAAACTTTACTATAATTGCTCATTCTATAGAAAGAAAAAGCAATAATAACCTTTACTTTGCATGCATATTTTGATAAGAAGTGTTGCTCTGGGATTAGGTGTTTGGTAAATGGATTTGTGTTTTTTATTTTAGTACAGTTTATTGCAAGTAATGACCTGTTTTTCCCCAAGTAAGCTGACTATATAATCATTTGAAAGTCTTCTTTGAACAACTACAGATTTATGTATTATTTTTTTAAATACGTCACATTTGGCTTTTATTGACATATGTAATATGTACTAAATGTATAGTCATTGATGTGTCAGTAGTCATCGTTTTGTGTTCTGAAGTTTTAATGCTATTCGTCGATTTATCTATTAATTTTTTGAAATTTGAACTTGAAAACTGTTGACCCTGAAACCGAATCATCGAATTTCAAGTCGTAGATATTTTCAAAAACTATTTTATTTTTAATCAAAATACGTCGTTGGTAATTTTTTCAGTTTAATATTTTTCGAATAAACAAGTTTATTGTTTTCAATTCGTACGTAATAAAGCTTGTTTTTTTTTTCTTATTATTAGCTTCCGGTTGTTTACTTATCGAGTGTGTGCTTGTAAGTGGTGCTGTCTGTACTGTATGGAGGATTTTTCTTATTTTTTTCCTTACTTCTTTCAATATTGTATAAGGTAAAGGTTTTTATGGAGAGGAAACTCACGAACGAGTATAACCATAAAACATTATTAAATTTTATGAGTTCATATTTTCAGAAGTATATGACTTTAAAGCTATTATAGCAGTCATTTTTGTCTCCTCGAACTTTTGACCTTTTTTTCCCGTGCTCATTTACTGCGTGCACATTCACGCGTGTGAAAAAAGTGAAAATTGATTGTGAGTAGCATGGTTTGAATAATGCAGTGCCGTGTCTGTACTTGATATCAGCCAAACGAAAACAGCTATTAAGTCCTGAAAAAATGATCACTAATTTGTTGCGCTCATAAGATGTTCATCGTACCTGGTACATGATTGAATTCAGATACATGAAAATCAACATTAGCCGATAATCTAATCCAGCTATAATTATTATGTGATTAACGTATATATTTGTTTGGTTTTATCTTGCAGGGTGCCAGTTGTGAGCGATTGCTCCGGTTCATCTGGTCAAAATGGCGCCGTCCGCGTAGCGGCTGGCTCTAGTTCGAATAGTATGTCCGCAGCTGCTCCAACCCGAGTCCCCAGTCCGTCCCCCAATGATAATAGTACTCCGGTCGCTGAAAATTGGTGTTATACTCAAGTAAGAATAAGAAATTATCCATTTTGAATTGTATTTCTCTACTACTTTCGTTTCCCTACAAACCATACAATCTTTCTACTTATAATCTTTCAAAATTCAAAGTTTTAATCGAGTATTTTCATCTTGCATCTTCATCTGATCCGTTGTATTAATTGTACATACTTGGAAACCATCACTCATTGAAGGCTACTAATATGCTTTATCGGTCGATTTTTCTGTCTAAAAGTACTCCTACGCATTTTGGGCCATTTCTTCCTCGATTTTTAGCCAAATTTTATGATTTTTTGGCATGTTATAGGCAAAACGGTGACCTGTTGGCGCTGTGGAATTATAATTTGGAATTTCAGTTTGGTTTTGCTGAAATTCCGGGCCAACGTTGTCGATTTCTAACACTAGAAGTACCAGGTGGTATTATATACACCACTCAAAATTTTGAGATGGACTTCTCAAAGGACCAATATTTTGAGAACCCCTGATTTGTGTCATACGACGCCACCTGGTCCTTTGAGGTTACTCTTGTGGTGTCATTTATGACACCACCTGGTCCTTTGAGTAATCGAGTAAAACCTGGTATTTCTAGTGTTAAGACGGGATGATTATATGACTAGAGAATTAAATGTAAATTTCTAACTGTGTATTTCAACCCCTGTCAGTAACATGTCAAAAAATTACCAAAATTTGGGATTAAAATTAAGGGCCAAAACCCCTAAAAAAGAGTAGCATGTTTTGGTGAATTCTTTCATATTTTTTTTTATTTTTCATTCTCGTTTCCAACTTTCGTCGTCTAAAACATAAAGAGTTCGGGCTGCGGTTAAGCAGAGCCATATATATATACGAGGGTTGTTCAAAAAGTAGAGCCTGATTGGCTGTAAACTAGGACAGAATTGACACATAGACTCGAACTTGGTATATTTAGAAAGGTTTTGAGATCTACTTTCCAACATAATTGCCAGAATTGTTCAAACATTTATCATCCCAGGATACCAGCTGTTCAATCTCCTGAGTATACCATTCCTCTGTACAGTTTTTGAAGAAATTTCTCAATTCATCTTTTTTTGGTGCTGACTCACTAGGTGCATACCTCAGAATGATTTGAATCTTTTGCTCTGGGTGTAGTGGTAGACTCATGTATCTAACCCAGTGACAATCCTCTCCAACAAATCCACTCCCTCTACCTCATACTAACTCAAAAATTGATTTTTTTGCTCATCAATCAGTAATTTTAGAATCCAACATACTGATAACTCACAATACCACAACATTTCATACACCAAAATTCAAATAGAAGTTTGTTTGTAGTCTGTAGGCATTTTCAACCTGAGTTCATTCAGAGTTGGGCATGATTCTTCCCTTAGAAGTGCAGGAATTTGCTCTGAATGCATGTCAGTTGAGAAATCAGAAGGGCGCCCATTTTCCCCTTCATTTTCAATGCTTGCTTTGCCTTCGATAGAATGCTGCCGCCAGTGATGCACACGCGAAACGTGAAGATACCCTCCCCGCACCTCTCACATGGCTGTCTACACATTCCTACCTCCATCTCACCCCACCCAGTGAAGAGAAATAATTTTTGAAATTTGAATACACATTTACTGGCACTTCCATGGTAATTTACCTGGGTTCATGCGTTCAAATTTTATTTTCTTTCCATGCACACTCTCAGTCTCTTTTTTTACTCTTCCCCTTCCCCTCCATACGGTAGTTTCTTCATAAATTACGCCTGGGCATTTTTCCACAGCTATCAGGCGTTACTTTTTGAATGACCCTCGTATATGTATAAGTGGCTTAACTAAGATTCAACTTGCATGGTAATTGTATACATAAATAAAATTATTAGTCATTCGTTGAACATATTATCCTAAATTTCGCCAAACCTTTGGAAATTGAGAACTTTTTGTACGTCGTTCCTAGATTTATTGTCACCTTTGGCTGCGACTCGTCGGTGAGATGGGTAAATCTATAAGAATTTCGAGTTGAATCGTTCGTCCTTATTGCGAGAATTCGAACTTGCGAATATATGTATAAAATGGGGAAAAGCCAACAATAGAACGCGCGAGTATAATATTATTTTGAAAGCATATTATAATAATCCGCACCGACGAATTTACCCTATCACGTAGACAAAGTACCTTCATGCTCACACCAACACGGTAAAACCCGAACCCAAAGTGGTTGGAAAAAGGGATTTTATTGACGTTGTAGCTAAAGGCGTGGTTTCTTGGCGAGCAGGGGGCAGCGCCGGCAAGCGGCGGGGGGGGGTCGTACAGAATGAAATAATTTTTCACCCAGACGAGTATACCTACTGTAGTACTCAAGCTCGAGCATATCGACGAGGGAAACGTCCTCATTTTCACGAGTACACTTTCCTCACCCTTATATAAAACTACAACAGCTTCGTGCTGAATCCGAGCAAAATGTGTGGACGAATTGGCCAGAATATAATCGTTAGCGAATACCTAAAGTGGCTGTATTAATAAGTTCTGCAGAATGAAAAATGTATTATTTTAGTTTCTCTAGTCCTTATATATGTATATGCTGAATGTCAACTCGGCACGGTTTCATATATTTGTTGCAGTTATAGTTGGAGGGCTGAGTGCACAAAGTGGTCAAGTGTTAAAATTTAATAGATTTTGGCCTGAAATTAAGAAACTGATTTTCTAAATTATGTGTTACTTCATTCAGCCAGGAAAATAACGACACTCTTATAAATCAGTTTGAATAATTATATTTGTGATCAATCGCGTTTATGTGCGACATTTTTCATTCAGTCGAACACAGAATAGAACTCAGCTAGAATATCGCAAATAAAGTATGTTTTGTGCCTCGCTTCGATAATAATTATATTCTGCAATGGGCAATCACGAAAAATTTATTATTCACAGTTATAGAGTTGTTTTCTCAGAGTAAATAAGGAATATTTTACATTCTGATGATATGACACATGTTTGACACCTTTACAGAGTACGAATAATTTTCAAGTAACTCTCCAAGTTTTGTATGTTTTTATATAATGCAAGTGAGGGGGGGTTGGTGTTAGAGTGTTTTTTGTGGAATTTCTATTCATAAGTACATACTCGTATTTTTATTTCGTGAATAATCGTTCGCAATTGATTGCTTAAAGTGGTAAATAGGTAATTTGCACTAAATGAATGAAATTTCATTAATTGGAATTTTTTGTGGAAGTAATTTTGAGCTGAGATTGGTACGCCGACTAGATGCCCGGCTTTGTGACTTGAGAGTTGGTAGTTCGAAGCTAAGTAGTGACAATATTCCGCATTCGAATACTACCTCTTCTTCCTTTATCTCTAGCTGCTGAATGAAATAGTCATGTAACTAAAACCCATCGAATCATTGGTTGATGTGTTTTAAAGCAAAATAAACTTGAATTGCACACAAAAACGGTTTGTTATACTTATATCTGACGGCTACCTATTCATTATAATCATTGATTTGTCTGGCGTTTTCGTGTATCTTGAGGTACATTATTTAGTAAATTTTTGTGCCAAAGTTTGTAAACTGTTGAAACTCAATTTTTTTTTTGCTTATATTTTTAGCAGGTTTTCACTCGAAAAACCTGCTTATTAAAACGGGGTCAATTAGTGAAATAAGGGTCGGGACGTAGTTGGTTTTTTTTATTTTTTTTACTATGGCTAGTTTTATTTTTATTTTTTTAAATCAGTGAGATAGCTCTGGAATGAAGCTTGGTAAATCAAATATACATGTATTCTGATTATATAATTTTTGAAATTGATGAGAATATTTTGTTTTAATTATACTCGTATTTCTGGGCTATCAGCGCCGCAATATATGTTGGAAAAATTGCTATAATAGAATTGAGTATTGTTCGAGTGGTTCCATTATTAACTTATTTAACTGTTGTTTTTTTGTTTTCCTTGGTAAACTGGAGTCAAGTAACGGTCGCAGAAAAATATTTTTGTTGAAAAAAAAAAAAAAAAAAGAAAAGTAAAAAAAAAAGAAGAAGGATGTAGAGAACGGTATCGTTTCATTTACGCGGGATCATCGACCGGATAGTTTGCGCCGACGAGGATGCAATGAGAGACGATGGCTTTGAAAGCGGGTGTGCTATGTGGCTCATCATCGGTGCAGGGCTTACCAAACTGCGCGCTTATTTTCCCATTTTTCACCTCCGTTTCCCCCGTGACCCCGTGATTAGCTATTCCCACGGAGCAGAGGGTGAACGCACGTGTGTGAACCCGCGCACACAGAAATGTAAGTAGTGCACGAAGGTGTCTTGCCCCCCCCCCACCCCTGATCGCATCCCCTACCCGGCTAACGAATCGTACAAGGATTAACGTGTAGATTGGCCCTTTCTTTTTTTCCTTTTTTTTTTTTCTGAAAAATGAATCGAATGGAAAATATGAAGGAAATTTATGGCGAATAATGCAGTATTTTCTGCGGTGTATAGGTGTGGCTGGAGTAATTCACTTTGCTTTTTATTCGACTATTCATTCAAATTGGTATGCGCACGAAACGGAACTAAATTGAAAATTAGAAGCGCAGAATGATTTTTTTTGGGGGGGATTTGGATTCTGATTTACGAGTATAATACAATCGATTATCTTGAAATCGACAAATTTCGATGACATTTTACGTTTTTAGAAAAATTTAAAGCCATCGGTGCGGATCCAGAAACTTGCTTAGGGACTCGAACTTTGATTTAGCAGTTATAATGTTAACGTATATAATGATTGAAGTGTTTGTTACGAAACCAGGAAGGGGTTTAATGCAGTGATATAGATGCTTGGTAAATGGGTTGAAGGGAAACAGAGTTTTGCCCTAAAGTTTTTTTTTTTGCAAAGACGATAGAAACAATCGCGGCAGGAGTGTAAATGTAGAAACTGAATTAATAATAATAATAATTTTTATTTCAAATTACGTGGAATAGTACCTCCCAAATGCTCACGCAAGGGCACTCATTGAATAGTCAATGGACTGGGCAAAAATACTAATACCCTCTCAGAGCTCAATCTCACAGCTAAATCATGTTGAGAATAAACAAAAATTCGAAACATTGATATCCATACTACCTTTATGCACTGGAGCCATCGATACGCTAAGAGTAAATGAAGTAAATTTAACTAAAGTAATGACGAATAGTACTCAGTGACCCGATCGAGTATGAGTTTACTGCTGCCGATTTAGAAAAATTGATTTCATATCTATAATATATGGAACGAACACACACACTTATCTGCATAGTTGTACGTGAACTTTTAAATGAACGACGTATGAACTCAATATAGTCGAGTTGAAGGTCAAGAACCTGAGAGAGGTTAATGATTTTTCTTCGATTATCGATCGCCGTATTTTTTTTTTTCTTTCTTTCTTTCTCGTTGTCGGTTGTTGGCAGGAAGATGGGGAAGTGTCATTGTTTCCAATAATTAGAGTACGTTATGAACGTGTTTACGAAGATTTAGAGGGAAAAGAAAAATTGAAAATTTACTTAAAAAATGGATTAAAAATATCATTCTGTTGAAAAATTCGAATCACACGAAAGGACCTTCCTTCTTTTTCTTCTGCTGCGCTCAATATGGTGAAGAATTTCCTCGTCGACCATTCACTTCTCGTACCTCCCCTCTTACTTCGCCTCCTTCGGGGAAGGTCATATTCGAGTGAGGTCGATGCCCTCTTACGACGACATTCTGATCGAAGAAGGCGGAAAAAGAAGGTGAAAAGGGGAAAAAGAAGAAAATACCGAAGAAAAGAAAAGAAGAGAAAAACAAAATAGAAAAGGAAGAATTGAAGTTGAACTTTGAGTAGTGCTGTTTGAGGTAGCACGCAGCACTGTCGGGTCTCTACTTTTTATTTTTCGGTGGTTCTTTATCAAAGCCTTTTTTTCTTTTTTTTTCAATTTATAAAAATTTATGTTTTTTTTTTTTCATGTAGGTTGGTATATAATATTATATTTTTTAAATTATATTTTTTTCTATCCTTCTTTTTCTCATTTTCTTCCGTTTTTTGTTTTTTTTCCTCAAAATATTATACTCTGGAAATTTACGAGTGCAACCGTTTGCTCTGCGTAATCTTTCAAGGTCAGTCATGGACCCGAGACTGCTACGAGGTTTTTTTTATCCATGAAAGTTGAATGACTTTTCTAAGCCTGTATAGGATGGGTGGTGCCGAGACGTTAACAGAGGAGGTGGAGTGGGTCGGTGAGGTTGGAAATGCATGAGAGATGGAAGAGTGACGCGGGGTGAGGGGGAAATGCATGTGGTATGACTCTTGAAAGGTGTGTATGTGTGTGTGAATGTGTGTGAGTGGGGGTTTGGGGCCGAAGAGGGAGACGATAGCCGGTCGGCGGTGAGGGGAAAAATGCGTTTCTTAGACAGATTTTTTGAGCACGTGACTGCTGAGAGGTTATTGCATTCGGATTCGGTACGGGTATCGGGTGTACGCCATCGTATGATGGTTCTTCGGTCGAGGGTATGTATTTTTATGATACGGGTCTGGCGTCGTGATTGGGGGGGGAGGCGAGAAGATGAGAGGCCTTTTCCGCCGTTTTCACATCTCGGAGCAGACCACCAGAGCAGATGTTTGGTGTGTAATTTGTTTGATTTTTTTTGTTTTTTTTCAAGCAGACGACAAAAGAAGCTGAAAGAATGAGAAAAGGTTGAGCTTGGTGGGCTCGGTATAATATAAAGTAGCCAAGAAAATGGTAAAAAATCTGCTTACTATCTACGTAGCGAAGCTTGAAGCTCGAGCATTTATTATTGTATTGAAATTTGTTGATTTCTGCAAAAGTTAATGAAATCATGGGCTCTGGAGTATCTTCTTCGATTCATTCTGTGTATTTATTTCTAGAGATGCCAAGTGAGTGAATATTATAAAAACGTAAAATAATTAATTTTTACGTATTGTACGAAACTATAATTAAAATCTCGTGTTGATAAATGCCAATGAGTAATGCTCCTTTTAACCGGTTTTCGACAAAAACCTTATTATTAATTTTGGTTTGACTTCAACAAAATCATAAGCATGAGACGTGCGTAGTTGTTCGTTTCATAACCTCAGAATTCCAAAAATACCCATCTTGCATTTTCATGAATTTTAAAACATCAATAATGATAGCCAGGTTATTAGAAATACTATACAAACAATCTCGTGAACATTGAAAACCTCAATTAACTAATGAACAAAGTGATGTTGATAGATGACTGACTCTGTAATTAACAAAAGTATCAGCTGTTGAAAACATCCTATTATTGACCATAGTTGAGAAAGTGCCTATCATTTGACTAATAGTCGACAATATAAGCAGCTAACAAAGGCTGGTTATTAACAAACTGTGGAGTTTGATTTGGTGAAACATGGCCCTTTCAACCGTATATTTGGCTTATATTAGAAATCACTTTTCTTTATAGTTGGCTCGAAAATGAATTCTTTTTTTTTTTTTCGCTAGCCCTTTCTCTCCGATATTATGTGATGAGAGCGAGTTAGGTGGTCAAACACAATGAATGTGACCCTGCGAAATGTCTCCCCTTAATTTTGGCATAAGTGGAGTTACAACGATCTATCATGTATGCGTACAAGAACGACCCCCATTATAAAAGTACTGATACTCGTCTGCCTCTTTATCAACCCCTTATGGAAATGCTGTTCTCAAATTTTATCTACCAGCGGGGCGACGCTTTCTTCGAGTTCGTGGGCCTACACATCGACAACGATCCACTTCCTCCCTATATTAATTATTTAAACTTGTCCCCAAAAAAGAATTGTACGACGACCGATGATGTATACAGTAGCAGAATTCTCAAATGGTGGAGGAGTATACCAAAGAAACCCTTCTCTCTATTTTGCTCGTGTCATCGACAGACTGAAGCAAGGGAAAAAAAAGGGATAAGGATGAGAGTTGGAGACGACAACAAGATTTGGAAGTCATATAATCGTCATTGATGTCGTTCTGCTGCCAACTCTTGTGTTTTATACTTGCTATATATTTATGAAGTTTATGGTATACAATCACACACCACTACTGAGGTGCCATTCTATACGAGTCAGATATGGACGATAAGGGTGAAGGAGAAAAAAGCAGTTCGCAGACTGGGTAATGGATGGTTGTGTTCGAAGATCTTTTTTTTTTTTGTGGGTATGGTTTAGGACGGTTAATAGAAAAACTGGAGACTCACAGACGATCGGCGACACCGAACCCCTATTTTTGTGCACCCATTTCTCTTATCCCCCTCTAAAATATGGTATAAGTGTAGCTTCTTACTGCGTCAGCTATATGAAACATCTTCAGATGAAATGAATTTTTTTTTTTTTTCAATCTTTGTCGCTTGATTGAACATCTTGTTGTCGTGTTGCTTTGTTAAATGGATTCTGCTATAGCTTAGGGTGCTATAAACTAATTCTAGTGGAAGATGAGTGCTTCTCAGAGCTGATATTTTTGTTCATTTGGTATTCTTTTTCTTCTGCTGCATCCGTGGGGGAAGCAAGAATTATGATTCAAAATAATGTTTCACTTTTCGCCGAGTTTTTCAATGGAATTTCTGTACTTTGGAAGTATATGTAAGATGTGTATATGCGTGGGGTCATACCGAAAGTAATTACACACATTTTGTTTCTTCGCTCCTGGCAACGCTGATAGCGTGGAAGCAGCAGGAAAATGTGGAATACGTTCATACGAGGGGTGGTCAAAAAGTAAGTTTCCCTATGCTTGCAAACACCATGAACGCAACTGAACAGACCCGCACCATCAATATTTTTTAGAGGGGGTCTGTAGGGTAGTCCATGCCAATTTTCAAGTCAATCGATCTCGCTTTTGCTCCGTGGCATTTGAAAAATGATGAAATTATTGCTGGTTAGGGCCGCCAAATGCTAAATTCTCAACAATTTGTTAGTGGTGCAGGGCAGTTCAGTTGTGTTCTTAGCATTAGCAGGCATGGGGAAACTTCCTTTCTCACCACCACTCATATAAAAATTTACCCCAAAGATGAAAAATTGGTTCAGACGAACAGCTGTGAATGTGCGTTTGTTTGCGCAGTTTGATGTGAAATGTTGAAAAGGAGCGGGATTAGTCTTGTGTCTCCTCTCGCCCCTCTATAAATACTTACGCACACTTCCACACTCTCAGCATGCTCATAACATTTGATCACATCACACTGCTAATGGTGGGTGTCCGTCCGCCCCCCTTTCCACTGTACGAGTGAAAAATAAATCACCCCGCACACTTTGCATTTGGCGGCCCTACTATGCACTTCCTTTTTCATTTTTCGATTGCCATGCAGTGAAAAATAACCCGATCGACTTGAAACGTGGACCATGCTTCCCCACATACCCCCCCTTCAATATGCTGCCGGCGTAAGTCAGTTGGGTTCCGTTTGTTTCGTTTGCTTGCAAAGGGAAACTTACTTTTTGACCGCCCCTCGTATCTTAGTGCCTCATACAAATTTCTAGATGATTGGTGCAGTATTTCGTAAGCTATGTTGATTTAGATATAACCAACACCCTCCCGGAGCCACTCGATTTTCAAATTCGGGCTGTAATTAAAATTTTGAATTAGGAAATAGTCAACAGCCGCACTCTTTTAGCAACGCATGACAACCGCAATCAACGCTCAATGATGGATGAAAAATTTTTTTATTTTCCAACGTTGCCCACAATGTTCAGTAAATTTTGCAGCTGTTGGCAACCTTATAGTGATTTAAAAATCAAATTATTGTCCAAATTTGAAAAGTGGGCGCTGAGATGAACTTGTTCCCCATTTTTCCGTTGGTTCCATAATGTCAGTGTTGTCAGGAGCAGAGAAACAGAATGTGTATCTAATTTCTTTTGGTACAACCCTCGTATTTTGTTATCGTCAGTTGAACATAAAAATAAATAGTTAGGTAACTCGTCTTTGATCCAGAAAGATTATATGTTTAAAACATATTAACTTTTTTCGGCAGGTTTTCATTGGAGGAACCTCATCATTTCTTAATTATTCTGTTACAACCAGTTGAAGAGCACTGCACACTCTAATGACTAAAATAAGAAACTTGGATCTCGAAAAAAATACTCGGATGACTCGGTAGGGAAAAAGTTAGCTTTCAACTATACTATGAACAGAGTGAAGATTCAAGTGGATTTATAGTTTGATTGCTGTGTGGCTTTCAAGTGGTTTCATAAAATTTTATTTCATGTCTAAACGTCGGCTTAATATGTTATCTGAATTGGTGGCACTTGAATATCTGCTCTTGAGAAACTATGATTGTGATTGTAAAAATTATCAATGAATTAGTAGCTCACTAGAAAATACTCGAAACGCGTGTGGATCGACACACTTGCTCAGCAAGAAAATGAAATACTTATAGAATGAGTTTTGTTAGTATATAGTTTGAAAAATGATGGCTACTATTTTTCAGAAAAAAAATCTAAAATCTGTTTTTTATCGCTTCCTTCAAATCTTCTTTGTAGAGGAAGCTGAGATGGTGGAATAATCATTAAAATTTCGTATTTTTTTGAAATTATAGAATCAGTGAATGATACTAATTTTGAGAAATACATTAAATTTAGTTATTTATAGTTATTAAAATTGGATATTTTTATGTAGTAAAATTTCTAATCATACGTGTTTTTTTTTTGTTTTTTTTAATTATTTTCAGGTAAAGGTAGTTAAGTTCAGTTACATGTGGACGATAAACAATTTTAGTTTCTGTAGAGAAGAAATGGGCGAAGTGCTAAAGTCATCAACCTTCTCAGCTGGTTCTAATGATAAATTAAAATGGTGAGTTTACTATTTCCTTGTTCTTTTAATTATGAGCGTGCACTTTCTTCCTTTCTTTTTGTCTTATCAAATTTCACTGATTTAAGCGACAAAGCTCACCTTCATAATGTAAATGTTCGCTGCACTCTGAGGTACCGGTAATTTATTCTCAGAATAATCAAGTCCGAGTTTCTATTTGAACAGTTTATTGTATATTTGAACTCTTTCCTCAATCTGCTCTCTTTTTAAATATTATTTTTTTGTTATATTATGAGGAATTTTAGTTTCATTTTTTTAATAGATTTAAGGGAGGACAAAGAATCGTTTTTCGCCATGCAATGCCCAAGATTTTCCTTTTTCTCAAGAGTTTATTATAGCTAGAAAGCTGCAATTTTGAGGGATTTTTCATCCAACCTTAAGGTAGATTTTAACACAGTGGTTTTAAAAGTCAGCTTGAATTTGAAACATTATAGTGATTTGTCGAGTATGCTTTTTTAAAACACTTTTTTGACAAATAAAAAAATCTCCAGAGCCAGCTAATTAAGCTAAAAGCAAAAAAGCTCGTGTCTATTTGCGTAGTATAACTGTGTAAACAATAAACAATATTATACTTTTATTGCGACGATGTTTTATTCTTCGTTGTGCGAACTTGTACGATGGTCTGATCTGTTCTTCTCTAAAGAATGAAAAACAAAAAAAAAAATCATCTATTTTTAAGGTTATAATAAGATGTTTACTTGACGAGTTTTATTTTCTTTGCTTTGCAGGTGTTTGCGTGTTAATCCCAAAGGATTAGACGAAGAAAGCAAAGATTACCTTTCATTATATTTATTACTAGTCTCCTGTAATAAGACTGAAGTTCGAGCGAAATTCAAATTTTCCATTCTAAACGCCAAACGTGAAGAAACCAAAGCTATGGGTAAGATTCGATGATTTTTCGCTCTAAATTATGGTATTTTATTGAATATGCACGATGAAGAAGTTTCTCAAGTGTTACAAATTGTTCATTATAATATGATATGACTGAAGATCATAAAAAAGTCGTGATTTTTCGTCAAAAATACTCGAAAAGTCGTAAAAATTATAATTTTTAGAAATTTATCGCCTGTGTCTATTTGAAATTAGTTTTGCTCTCAATCACTTTTGTATGTATTAAAATTTGTGAAAAGTCATGACTTTGAATTTAGTATCTGATCGTTGATTCAGTATCCAAAAATCAAAAAGAGAATATTTTCTACTCATCATAAGTACCTATTAATGATTGCTTATTAAAATTTGAAGGCATTGTTTTGAACGATTATATTTCTTCGGATCAGGTAAACCTTTGTCCGCTGCGCGGTTATGAAATAATTATTAAAAATCAGCTGTTAAAAAAAATTAAACGAGTTGGCGGCATGCAGGTGTAGGTATTACAGCGTATCCGACCATAATTTTTGCTCGAGCTCAATTTTATGGCTGGTTTAATTTTTAAGCCGATAGACGTGCATAAGTTTTCGTACCACTTTCTCGAATTTGTTCGTTGCATAAATAACTATTGTACCTTTTTTTTTTTGTTTTCTTTAATGGCCCTTCATTATATTTACATAATCACCTTTTATTGGTACATGATATGTCTGAACTCGATCTTCTTTGCTGAATAATAATGAGTGAAAAAAAAAAAAAAATGAAATTAAAAGAAGAAAGAAGTATTGCAACAGTTTGGTTTTTGTGTCTGCTCACTTACGTATTAGCATTTGTTCGATGCTTTTTAATGAGCCTTTTCCTGCCCTTCGATCGGCTGAGGTGTGTCGGGCCCCTAATGAGAAACAAGTTATAGAAAATTATTTCTGCGAATAAATGCATTTTTGATGATGCGAACGTGCATTCCGATATGCGAACGCTTTTTGTTTTGCGTGGAACCAGCCAATTATTGGATGGACAGTCGTACGCGTATAGGGCTGTGAATTACAAGAAATGCACATAATTAATGTTTTGGTATTCGAACGAATGAGTATAAATAATTCGAACTAGTGAAACTCCAATGAAAGGATGAGGATGTGTTTTTCGAAATCGAGTAATTAGAGCATATTATACTTGCATAACATGTTGACCATTTCGAAGGTGTAGTTATTTTGTGCGATGGGCATCGTTTACAAAAAAAATCGCAATTTTCGTGCTTTTTTTTTTTTTTTTTTTGAAAATTCTATGATGAATCTTAAACCTCGTAGGTTCTAACGTTTAAATTTAGTCTTTATCAACTCGTCGATTAGTATTTAATTTTTCATTTCATATCTTCGGTTTATTTCATTTAAATTTTCCTATTTCCTTCGTGAATTTTGTACACTCATCTTTAGGATTGCTTATTTTATTTATAAATATGATGTAGGTAGTCGTTTTTCACATCCGTTAGAACTTAGAATATATTATGCGTTCTCAAATGCGGGTATCATCATCAGTATCAGTAAATTATTATTGATAAGATGGTATTTCGGACAGTTTCTGTCGACGAGTTACGTACTGTTTGATTTCAAATTGAGCTATAAAAAATTGGCGATCGCTGCTACGCGACCCTGAAATTCTACTGCAAGTTGCGCCTTTGAAAATTTCTACTTTCGTTCGGAACTCAAACTGCAATCTCTTGAGACTTGAGAGAGTTTTCTAGTCGTTAAATGGGTAATATTTTCATCGTTGAAGGTGTAATCCCAGAAAATGTTGATAGTACCTATTATTCTTTGTGCGAAAACTGTATTAAGTGCGTCTAAATAAGGTTTTTTAATTACATTTTTTCTTCATTTTTATCAGCTTGTAAATTGATTAGCAGACGAAACGGTGAAATTGAAAATAAATTACTACCTACCTATATTATTATGTTTCTCCTCGTGTTTACAATAATTATTACGAAATTAATTAAACGTGCGTTTTTTTTTTTTTTTTTTTGTTCTCATTACAGAAAGTCAGAGAGCGTACAGATTTGTTCAGGGAAAAGATTGGGGATTTAAAAAGTTCATTCGACGCGATTTCCTTCTAGACGAAGCCAATGGATTACTGCCAGACGACAAATTAACGATATTTTGTGAGGTAGGTGACTTTTACTGTGTGATACTGGATGTATAATTTTTGTCCGGCTTTCTTTCATTTGGTATGTTGGAAAAAAGGCGTACGATCTTGAATAATTTTGGCTCACAATTCGAATGCGACAGTAGAATCGCCGCTTTGCCCGGCGAAGTTGCAGAAATAGAATGTCATTAGTCGGGGGTGATGAACTTTTTGAACATTTTATCCGCAGAAAACATAATTTATTATTTCGTTAAGTAGTAATGAGTGCGTGAGTTATGATTTTTTCAAAGTTCTTATTTTGAATATTCAACGTGATTAGGTCTAGATGACTTTTCCTTACTGTGCAAATTGGTTACCAATATACTCGTACTTGACGAAAGAAGTTATTTATGATTTTTGGGTTCTGGTTTGATTCGGTTTATATTATTCATTTTATTTGTTTTATTCGCCCTTTCGTTCATCTTCTATTTATTTTGGGTTACACGATTTGTCCGTTCCTTTTGATAGGAAAATTGTTTTTTTATTACTCGGATTTGAGGTCTACTAGTGGTTTGGATTTTTATCGGAATTTGACTCTTTTTTTTTTTTTTTTTTTTTTTTTTTTTTACAAATAGAACGAAGTCAACGCATGTATAGTGAAAGAATAAAAAAATGATTATAAGTAAATGAGGTTCTATATTAAAACCAACCAATAATTTGTATTTAAATGTGTAAAAAAAAGTTTCAAGAGAACTAATTTAATGGAGTAGTTTGCTTTGTGCGCACGTTCTCAGTTTTTTCTTATGATTTTCTTTTAAAATGTAACTCGGAATTTGAAGAAGAAAAAAAGAAGCATACGAACTAGGCTATCGACTGTTCAATCTGTTATTTCGAAACACCGAATCGTTTTTTACATTGCTCATAGATATCTCATAGTATATCGTGAGCTTTTTTTTTTTTTTTTTTTTAAATCTTCCTAGTTTTCTGATGCCAAAATTTTATTCGAACCCATTTAAAACAAATAGCTCTCTCGACTATTTAACTGTAACAGGTAACTTCGTTTGAATATTTACTCCATGTAGATGGTATTAATGTTTGAATACGTGGTGTTCCGTAGCAAAAATTCTCGAAATTTTATTAATGGGTAACTCATTTTATTTATGTATTTCGTTGAGAAATTGTAGAACTGAAATTGAAAAGTATTTTGATTATTATTTTATTTTATTTTTTTAAATTTTATTTTGAAACATTTAAGGTACATTTGGGTGGCAGTCGATTTATTTTTTTATATTAATAAGAATATCGATTTTTACGTATCATGACGAGTTACAGTCCTAACTTGATAGATATTAATAGAAATTTCTTTTATACTTTCTCAAAAAATTTTTTCCATCTTCTAAGATGTCATATTTTTACAAATATGATTTTTAATAGACTGAAAGCTGTGTGCTATAGAACTCGACTTCTATAAGTTTAAGAAAATTAATACTTTCAGTTTTATAAGTCTGAATAATCGAGTTTGACGTTTTTTATAGTTTTTCAAATAAAACCTTTGTAATATTTTATTTTGATTTCGCTGCAAAATATTTATGTATATATTTTTTTTTATCTACAAATTTTATCGACTCGATTATTTTCGACTCGCCCCTCCACTTTGTACTGGTATTTTCACTCCTTTACAAAATGATACGCGGAAAAAAGAAAATGTGAATTTTGAAATTCACCCTTGCAAGTAAATAAATAAGTACAGAATGATTTTGACATTGAATAATTAAACGAGTGCTTCTTAAATTTTCTCTTCTAGTAGCTAAGTAGAAAGGAATTATAATTACTTCCGCGATTTGTGTAAGTTGTTCCAAGAGTTCGTTCATAAAAGGAAGTATTAATATGAGGACATAATGTCTTTTACTATAAGAAAAAATAAATTTCACAACACGTTAGGAAAGCGAGCTATTTCATACGAGTGCGAAACTTGTTGCACTTGTCTTCTTCGTAAAGGGTAGCAAATTTTCGCACACCTATGACATAGCTTGTGAACTATATTTTTCACAACCTAATTATGTTCTTTGAAAAGTTGAAATCGGTGATTGATAATTAGACGTCATTCATTAATACTTAACGTTTATCCGTTGAAGAGATTCGTGGAAAAAGTTGTGCTGCTCAAGCGTGAAAATGGTTGCTAATAAATAGAAGAGGAAGGTATGGCTGCGTAGAAATGTTGTGTATTAAACTTATAATCATCACTATCATCACCTTCGTTTTGTTGATTATCAGATTTTATTGATGAGATTATTTTACAACTATGATCATTTTTTTTTTTTTTTGATTAATAATTTTTTCGGCACAAGTGCGAGAAAAAGTTCAAGTACAACTTACATTTTTCTTCCTCGTTTTTAATGAGTTCATAAAACTTCCTTGTACCAATGTTGAAAAATCAGACCCGTAGCCAGAGTAAAATTTCTGGGGGGGGGGGGGGGGTGCATGCATGCTTCTTTCTTGTTTTTCTTTCTAATGAAGAGAAAAATTATTCATTTGAGAATGATAAAAGGTAAAACCCAGAGCTGGAAAATTGAAACATGGCTCACTTAAAATAAGTAAGTATACGAATTTGGCGTTTTTATCACAAAATCTGCCATACTAAAATCGCTATTTCGGAGATGGTTAGCGCAGTTTGAAAGCTAATTTGAGGTATTTTATTGTAAAACGCGACAAATGTCATTTATGACGAGTTGTTCCTATCACCCTTAAATGACCACCGTAGTGGAGGGGTGAAGAAGAGATTGAGTCATCATGCGTAAAAAAATAAAGCTGCTGCTTTCTAATTTTTGGGAGAGTTTTTTTCGTGATTTTCTGAGCTTATTTTCGGTGGCATATTTGTTGCGTTCTGCATTCGAACTTTTCATTTGCTTTCTGGCTGATTTCAAATCTTAGCAATTTAGATTTTTTTTATCGAATTATTTTATTTTATTCGAAGACTTGTGTAATACTAATTGTTCATTTTTATTTTACGTACTGTTTCAGGTTAGTGTTGTTGCGGATAGTGTTAACATCTCTGGACAGTCGAGCGCGTTCCAGTTTAAAGTTCCCGAATGTAGGCTTTCCGAAGATTTGGGTTGTTTATTCGAGAATCAGAAATTCAGCGATGTTACCTTATCCGTTGGTGGCAAAGACTTCCTAGTTCATAAAGCAATCCTCGCCGGTTAGTATTTCTGATAATATATGAAGTAAGAGTAGCCCGCAGATACTCCTGTACTACAGTATTTCGAGATCCTTCCTGGCGATCGTATTGAAAATTATCGTCTGCTATCTGTTCTTTTGGCAAAAGAAAACTGTAAAATATTTGTCGAACTTCTTATCCTTTTGTGACTGATGATTATGTGGCTACGTCACCGATGCTCTTCGAAGAAAAATTAATTTTGTAAATTTTCTTCTTTTTTTTCTGTTTCGCAGCACGTAGTCCTGTATTTGCTGCAATGTTTGAGCACGAAATGGAAGAACGCAAACAAAATCGAGTCGCCATTACAGATGTCGACCACGACGTACTTAGGGAAATGCTGAGGTATATTTATACCGGAAAATCGCAGAACATTGAAAAAATGGCTGACGATTTACTGGCAGCCGCCGATAAGGTATGTAAACCGAATCCACGATTGAGCTACTTTACGGACGACCGACGAGTACCTGGCCGATCGAGAAAGTTGAGAAAAATGAATTTTGAATGTGAAACTCGCAAAAATGAAGGACAAATTTTGTGAGATCCGATGCGAGTGGAATTCATTTCATTCGTAAAAAATCGTACCTATTGATTTAAATTACATAATATGTCCATATTCTTGGCATAAGGTCTCCCGTCTTCATGTTTTTGTAAGTCGCATCCGTGCGAATTGATTTATTTGAGAAAAATTTCGTACATTTTGGAATATTTGTCGAACGAAAGCACAAGGCCAAAAGCGGTTTATTTTGATTTCTTTTGAAATTATCTAGAATGTCGAATTAATAATTTTTGCAAAGTACAAATATTTTCATATTATAGTCGACAAAAAAAAAAAAAAAAATGAAATAATGGTAATTACTAAAAATAATTATCAGTTAGTAAATAACAAAAAAAAACAAAAGCTCATATGTCGAGTTTTGAATCGTGCATTTTTAGCCATTTATTTACGGTATGAAAATATTTATGCTATTGTAGTGATAGTTGATTTTATAAACGATTATTTCAAGAAACGGAACTTCTTCGTTGATAGAATATAATTTTGAAATTGAGTAATTAAAATTATTCTTGGAAATGTTTATTGAACATTATTGCAGTGAAACCGAGTAGAAATCTGATGTGCGTCATTTTGTTCTGTTATGCGTTTCTTTCTTTTTTTTTTTTTGTACTTCTTTCTCGAACGCTTGTGACTCGAATTTTCGTGCGTATTTTTTCAAAAAATATTTAATTATTTATTACTGTTGGTCGCCGATCGATCATTATTTCATGAATATTTATGATCGTAAAGTATTTCGAGAGAAATTTCTCAATGGCCAGTGTAATATTCTCGTTGACGTTCGATATCGATGTTCTATAGGAATTTGATTTGTTTTCGCAAATCGAACTACAGTTTCATCTGTTGGCCAATTCACTGCAATGATTTTATTGATTTGAATTTTTGACTCCTTCATTTAGCACCTAGGAAAATGTCAATTTTTCAAAAAATAGAAATTTATTTTCGTTTAAACTTCTTATTTTGGCTCCATTTTTGGAATATCATCGACTCTTGTAGATACTTTTTTTTCTTACAGGAAATCTTATGTGAAAAAAAAAAATGTTTGGAAATGATTTTGAATCTTGTATTATAACGTAAACAAAAAAAGAAAAAACCTGCTAAAAAAAGTTTAATTATTCAGGTCAAGAAAAAACTATATATTGGACATTTTTCATTCACAATAGCGATAATGTTTTACAAAGGAACTTCGTTTCCTACGAATTTATTTTCCAGTGAAGAATTTAATGTTTCCTCGAACTTTTTTTTACTTACTAATTTAATTTTGCATTTTAAATACGTAGATGAAAGTTTTTCTGGTTTTCGACAATTTTATTCACAATTTGCTCTGCTTGTATTTTCAAGCATTTTCACGACTTCTCTGCTACGCTGCACACCAGTTAAAATTGTTTTTCGCATTACTGAAAAACGATTGAGTCAAGTGTGCAACATAAATATTATTTCAGAAATAGTTCACGCATTCTGTGTTTTATCGTACATTTTTTGCGAAATATTTCTGAAACATTTTGACGATATTTTCATCTTTCTCGTGGTTTTTATAGAATAAGTTGAAAAATATTTTTCTTGCGAAAACCACAGCAAACTTTTTCTCCCCTAATTTCATCAGTTTTGATTTTTTATATTATTATTAATATTTTTTTGTACATTATGCCATTCAGTTGTCGTGTAACTGTGTAAATATTATTCTTGGTCTAATGAAACTAATGGATATCAAGTTCTATTGGACATTTTTCATTCACAATAGCGATAATGTTTTACAAAGGAACTTCGTTTCCTACGAATTTATTTTCTAGTGTAGAATTTTATGTCTCCTCGAACTTTTTTTTTACTAATTTAATTTTGCATTTTAAATACGTAGATGAAAGTTTTTCTGGCTTTCAACAATTTTATTCACGATTTGCTCTGCTTGTATTTTCAAGCATTTTCACGACTTCTCTGCGACACCGCACACCAGTTAAAATTGTTTTTCGCATTACTGAAAAACGATTGAGTCAAGAGTGCAACATAAATATTATTTCAGAAATAGTTCACGCATTCTGTCTTTTATGGTACATTTTTTGCGAAATATTTCTGAAACATTTTGACGATATTTTCATCTTTCTCGTGGTTTTTATAGAATAAGTTGAAAAATATTTTTCTTGCGAAAACCACAGCAAACTTTTTCCCCCCTAATTTTATCAGTTTTGATTTTTTATATTATTATTAATATTTTTTTGTACATTATGCCATTCAGTTGGCGTGTAACTGTGTAAATATTATTCTTGGTATAATGAAACTAATGGATACAAAGTTTGCTAAATGCTGGTATATTTATGCAACTGTAGTTTGTCTTTCAAAATGAAAATAATATTGAAAAAGTCCTCTTCATTGTTTTCCAATTTAAGTGTGTCCGTATAATCGATTGGGAAAAAGAAGTGAGAGAAAATTGAATGAATATTTAATTCGTATTTATTTAATATTTCTTCAACGTGTTCACCCACAGGTTTATTAGCCAGCCCTCAGTATTAGATGCTCGAATTTCTTTATTAATTTTTGTTGGAAATTTTTGTGTTCACCTGTTGTCCTTTTGCAAATAGAGTTTTGCATTTAATTCAAACCGTTCCAACTTTCTCGCAAGGCGGCCAATCTGTAAAACTAAAAGTCTTGTTATGGGTCGCTACAAATTAATTTAACGTATTATTAATACAATTTTTCATCGTTGCATCGTGCTAATATTCGTGTGTGGCTTTTTTCTTTTCAGTACGATTTGGGTAGACTTAAGATAATGTGCGAAGAAGTTCTGTGCTCCGTATTAGCCGTTGAAAATGCTGCAGACATATTAATACTGGCTGATTTACATAATGCGGAACAGCTGAAAGCGCAAGCCATTGATTTTATAAATACGTGAGTGTCTACATAATTTTCAAATATTCGCTCGTCCTCTGATGAATATTCGTATCGCGAATTAGCGCAGAGTGATACGATACGCTCATAAATAATGACTTTGATTTTGGTATATTTGCGTACGACAGAGAAATGTTTTTTTTTAGCGAATGACTTGGGATACGAAAAAATTATTGTTATTATTGGAGTCGTGTTTGTAAATCGAAAATTCTGGTCGATAAGGAAGTGCATAATATAGTATTGGCAAACCGTGATACTCGATTCGGATATTCACATTTTATGGATAAACGGACTTTAATTTGCACCGGGTTTTTCATGTTTGATGTTTCCTTTCTTCAAATTTAAAGAGATAATTGGTTATCGGTAGTCTTGAATATCCTTTGAAAATGCAGTTAGTATTTATATTCTACTATCAATTTTCTCTGTAATTATGTAATCGCAACAGAACGAAGTCGTAGGAGGAACTGAAAACGCAAATTAGGCGTTCATCTGATTCGTGCGCAGTTTCAAAACTTACTAAGCGCCAATATGAAAAAATCTGTTTTTCGTTGGTCTTCGTACGTAGGTATTTGCAAGGCTGCTGAAGCCGATGGTGCCATTATTTTTTCATCGAAAATTACTTCATCCATTGTAAATTCATGGTCAACTTTACGTTTTGTTTCAAAAGTTACTAAACAATTCAACGGAAACATGATTTATTTTGTTCGGCGCTTATGGTAAATTTTGAAACTATACATAAATGAGTTATTTATGCCAATAATTTTTTTTTTTTTTTACAAATTTTAATAATAGCGTGGATCGAGTTCTCAAGGGTGCGCTCTATCAGAAGCTCGAATAGGGGTGGGGGGGCTTCGAAGATTTCTAATTTTTTTAGCATTGCAATATGTTTGAATTGGTCTTCGACGTTGCACGCTGCAGTGAATACTGATAATATTTTTAAAAAAAAATTTGAAATAAAAGTTGTTTAAGGGAGGATACGGAATCGGTTTTTATCATGCTTTTTTGGCCCTTTTCATGTTCCCATTTCTCAGATCCTATTATAGCTAGAGAGCTGAAGTCTTAAAGGCTTTTTCACCCAATCTCAGAGTAAATTTCTACGCAGGGATATTGAAGTTTAGTTGGAACTTTGATACTTATTGCCACTTTTCGAGTATTCCCTTCGAAAAATACGTTTTTTCCGACATAAAAAAGTGTACAGTGCCTTGTAATTGTGTTTTAGTAAAAAGCTCTGTGTTTGCAGAGTATAACTGTAGGGGAATCAATGAAAAATCAGCCCAATCGGAGCCGTCAATCCACAGAAATAGCAACATGTGTGTAGAAAAAGTACATAATATGTTCTGAAAAAACAACCCTCGAGTTCTAAGAATAATTTTCCCCTATTGTTGAAAATATAGCACAATTAATGAGAACTAGCCTGATAATGCGACTAATCGGCATATTTTGCAAATATCTCAAGTTCCTAATTAATAGCATTGATATGAATTTGGCTTCGTTTTGAATATACGAGTAGTTGAGTATTGTGTACCTTTTTTTTTCTCAATTATTGGATTTGAAAAAAATTTCTCCCCTACGAAATCACAATTTTCAGACATTGAAAATAAGAAATCAATGACACATTATAACATAATTTCGAAGAGAAAAATATAATAAAATAATCGAGAACAGTAGAAAACTCGAATTAGATTTTTTTTTTTTTCAACTAAAACAGATCTGTATCCTCCTTTAAATTTGAATTTCCTACAAAAAAGCGAGTGGCCGCATATCTCTTATCTCCCGTAGGGCGGGCTGAAGCTAGGAAGCTGTTGAAGATTCAAAATTCGCGAATATTATTACCGGTAGCGTAACCATAGGAATAAATGTTTGGGTGGGCCAGACGAGGGCCATCAATTTTCAGGCTGGGTCGGCCCATAATCATCAACTCCCCACCCACCACCCCACCCCGCAAAAAAATTTTCCCTGGAAAAATTCCATCGTACCTATCGAAATTTTTTGGATGGACCACGAGAGGACCAGCCATTTTTTGGGAGGGCCTGGCCCCGCGGCCCCCGCGCTCTAGTTACGCCACTGATAATTACATTCGTGGAAATGAATCGATGGGACCTTTCTAATCATTTGACTATCTTCTGTCAGTAATTATTGTAACAGGGGCGTATTTAGGGGGGGGGTCCATGGGGTCCAGTCCCCCTCTTGACCTTTCTTTTTTAAATGAAAATGTTTTTAATTTTTCCGATTCACCAATTTTTTACGGTGGGGGGGGGGGTATCGTCATAATGATGGACCCCCCTCTTGAGGTCAGTCTAGATACGCTACTGGTAACAGGATATTATAAAAATTCTCATCAATACATTCGATGATTCTAATGGCAGCGATGAAGCAGTTCAGTTATTTTCGAGAATTCGTCGTGTCAAATATTTTATAATTGCTTATATGTATATCTTCAATAATTTTTTTTTTTTTTCGTTGTTCCTTTTACAGACACGCGACAGATGTGATGGATACGCAAGCGTGGAAGAATATGATTTCGACGCATCCGCATTTAATCGGCGAAGCCTTCCGTGCGCTAGCGACCCAACAAGTACCGCCAATAGGACCACCGAGGAAACGAGTGAAACAAAGTTAAAAAAATAAAAAAAAAAAGAAAAAAAGACGTATAAAATGATATGCACTTTTCACGCGGGAGACGTTCTGCTGGCGTGGAAATGATGATTGATAAATTTAATTTTCTATTTCATACGTTTTACTACGATCTCACAATCCCCACCTGAATAGAGAGAAACGAATAACAACATCAAATTCTTTATAATATTATTTTACGTGTGTTTTTTTTTTCCTTTTTTTTATATTTTTTGTTTCCTTTTAAATCATCAGAATTAGGTATTATTCTCTTAAAAAATAATTTATTAAGTTTGCGCGTGGCCCCCTTTCCCTTTTTTCTTCTCGTTCACGATAAAAAAATTTCATTCGGACCTATTCTAACGTTTGCCTCTCCTGTTTTGTGTGTTTTATTCATCCTATTATCGGTAATTATTAATGTTTTCGCCCTCTCTGTCATTCTCTCTCTCTCTCTCTCTGTGCGTAAGTTTTGAATATTCAATAATGAAAGAAGAAATGATTTGATTTATTGTTGGCGTTTTTAAAGGTTTTTTTTCGCGTTAATCGGATTTTGTTTTTTTGAATTCTTAATTTAGCCGTTCGTCTATTTTTCGGACCGTTAACGAGTTGTTTTTTTCTGAAATATCGTCCAACGCCGTGTTTTTAACGTTCGGTTTTTTCCTCCCTAACTTTTAATTTAACTTAATTTTTTTGCATCGATTTGGGTTTGAAATGAAGTCACGTCGTTAAGACGAGTGCATCGGATTTTTTCGAATACTTATTATAAAAAATTATTTTAAAATAGAAAACGTAAACAGTGTTCCCGTCGCGAATGCGTTACGCAATATAATTTCGTTATTTAGGTGCGTACGCATTTGCGAACAAAACGGCTTCGGGTGAGCGAATACAAAAAAATCTGCGCGAAGCAGATTTTTCATTTTTCTCCCTCACCGCCGCGTTGCCTGGAGGAACACATTTTGTACGTTTGCGGTTGTTTACAAACACCATCATACCCCCCCTCACCCACCCACCAAAATCGCATATTCCTCAAAATTTGAGGAAACGTTGTTTTTCGCTCCTAGCGACGCGATTCGATTTTCTTCTTTCTCTTCGTTTCTTTTATTTTTCCTCCTTCCTTTTACTTTTGTAAATATCATTATTTTTGACGAATGTTGTGTTTCTTCGTATTCGTGTAAGTTTGTTCTTTTTTTTCTCTTTTTTTTTTTTTATAAGTTTTAAATGTATAATTTGCATTTACTTGTTTTTAATTTCTCATTGTTCTCTCATTTCATTTTTTTTTTTTTTTTTTTTTGTTGACTATCATCAAAAAATCTAATTTGTAAATATTATTTTTAAGCTGAATTCAGTATGTTATGTTTAATTACCTACTATTAAGTCTCAGAACTTTTTTTTTTTCTCTGAATTCGTTACACAGGGTAATGAATTATAAATTTTGTTAGTGGGTGCAAAAAAATGTCGGAAGAGAAAATAATATCGCGAGGAGGTGTCTGTTTGTTCGAAAAATATCGATCAATTGAAAATTTCGCCAACAATGTTACCGATTTTAATTTTGTGATTATTATTTTTTTTAAATTCATTTAATAATGTATATGAATACTTTTTTTTTTTTTTTTGTAGTTAGAATATTTATTTTAAGACCTTCTGTGAGACATATTTCTTAATTTTCACGTTTTCATCTTCGAAAAAGAATACGAGTTTTAAGTTTAGTGCCATAATCGTGTAACGGCTGGCAGTGTTATGATTCCGTCATGATCAATATTTCCTCAGGACTGTAATTTTTCACGAATTGGAAAAAAAACAAACAAACAAACAAAATTTGAGAAGAAAAAGATGAATTATTTTGAAATTTTATCGTTACGACGTGATCCATGTTTTTAAAGAATTTAAAAATTTTCTGTACTTGAAACCGACAACAATAATTGTTGATTTTTTATTAAGTTTACCCTTCGAAAACCTGCTTAGTTTTTTCCTCAGTTTGGAAAAAAATATTTGATAAATTTTTAATCGATGTATTCATGTTATTGGAATTTGCCTCAATTTTACCGATTGGAAAAATTTGATGAATCAGTTTGATTGTTCCTTTAAATGTTTTCAGTAATGGTTCAGCGCCGAGGTACTTGGAAAATTTCAATTTTTTTCACAGAGTTGTTCTGTACCTAATTTCATTAAATGTTGAGAGCTTACAGACCTGTAAAATCTAGTCCTTTTCTAATATTTCATCTTGAAGGTGGGAAAAAATATTTTAAAAAAGAAATACATTTCAAATAATTAATAATAATAATTCTTCAACTTCAATTATTTTTATTGTTTTATTTTTTTAAAGTTTTTCATTTGTTACTTTTTCCCATTTATCGTACATTAATAATGACGATCTATGACGATGTAAAGAAAATATCTTGATGAAATATTGAAAATATAAAGAATTGTTTAAAAATTATAAAACGAAATATTCGAAAATTTGAAAAAAATTGTTAGAAGATAGTGAAAAAATTTTAGAAATTGAAAAGAAAAAAGATATCTGATTTACTCGTTTCTTGATTATAAGTTGACCAAATTTTGACTATGATATTGTACTCGACGACTCATTTTCTTTGTTTTTGCTTTTTTTTTGTGATATGCATAGATTTGAACTACAGTATTTTGATTTTGCCAATGCCAGAAGAAAGTACTTTTGCCAAAATTATTTTAGTTTATTCAAAATTATTTTTCCTTATTGACTGAAAAAGTGAGGAATACTGGAATAACTATAAAATTTCTTGTCATGCTTTTTTTTTTTCAATTTGACTGCAGGTGCCTTTTTTTAAACCAAATTCTGGGTATATTTTTTTTTTCGTCTTGGAATTATTATCTTTTTTTTTTTTTTAATGGAAATCATAATCTAAATATAAGCTGGAGGATGCCCTTATTATTCAAGTAATGAGGTATATTTTACCTATCCAATTTTATCTAGTTGCAAAATTCATTGGTGAATCGCGTCGTTTGTCTTTACACGATTTTTATTTATTTATTTATTTATTTTTTTTTTTGGAAATCTCGTTACCGAATTAAAAAGGGATTATCAGTGGTCCAAAACAGAATACATTACGTCGTATTTCCAGTTTTATGTTTTACTCACGATTCGTCTCGTTTATATTTTTTTCCTCCAAAAGAAATTCTATTATCAACATTTTTTTCTAATTGAAGAAGTCTTCAGTTGAATGACTTAATTTACACGTAGTCTTTTTTGATTCAATTCGTATTTCTTGAACTTTTCGTTATCTACCTCATTAAGAAAAACGTTTTAATAAATTGGGCTACATCCTTGAAAAAATATAATAATTAGAAGATATTGTGAATTATTAAGAATAATACTCTGATAACTTGGTCGAAGCATCTTGTATTTAGGATTTTAAAGTTTCTCCCCTTGTCAATTATTTTTTAGACGACTATAATAGGATATTGAATGTAACAACTTTTTAAAATTTTCAGTTCCTAGGCAAACGTAGGCTTTAGATTCTTGTGCAAATAACGGAGAGACAAAAGAGGAAACGCATTTTTCAACACAGTAATGAAAGTGAATTTTTTTTTTTGTTGTAATTATGGAATTGTGATATTAGTTTGAAAGTTTTTTTTTCTGATCTCAATTCATTGTTCCTATTTTAATGCGCCATTCTTTTGCCAATTCCTTAATCAGTTGTGATTTATGATTGAAAATGGGAGATATTTGTAGAGATGGTATCAAGCGTTTCCAAAGACCTTTTAAATTTTCAGAAAAATTCAAGTATCAAGAATCTAACCCGTGTGGAGCTTAAAAAGTCGTCATTCTCATGAAAACAATAACGAGGGCAGTTGGTAAATTTTAGCACTCTTCGTATGTCTTTTTTTTTTAATTGTTGGAATTGATGTTTTTTTTTCTGTAAGTTCTTTTTTTTCCTCTTCAAGACGAAATTAAGCGCTTTGTGATATGCGAAAACGAGCGCGTGAATCAAAATTGTTGTTGAAAATTTCTCGTGTTGTAAATAATGGAAAGATTTTTGTTTTTGTTGAAGTTTACGCGCCAGTTTTCGTGCTTTTTATTTTTCGCTTTGCTTTGATGATACATTCATTTCCCTTTTGTCGTTTTCCCTCTTTAATTTTTACGACGATGGTATATAAAACTAATTATTAGCGTGTGTAATTTTATTTTCGAAATTTAAATATAATTAATGGGAACATTGTAAAAAATTTCTGAACGGTAAATATATTTTCAAAATTTTACGAATGATTTTGTTTTCCTATCCTAAGGAACCTACCATCCAAATTTCAGCTCGATTCGTGCAGTCTAAAATTTTGGTGTTTTAGCAGGTTTTCGTTGCGTTTAAACATTTCCGCTAAATAGTCTTGAAAGAAGCCAAGTGACTTCAGCTATAGGACTGCAAATAAAATTAAAACATTCATAATTTCCAAGGCTTCAATTGCTACGAAAAAGCAAGAAATATCATACATAAATTGAGTCAAAAATCCAGCTATACGAACACTTAATCGATATTGGAAAACGAAAAAACTTATTAAGAACCCCCACTACACCCATCATGAGAGAACTGGAACCATATAGTGTTGAAAGTGGTACACGTGAACTCAATTCAGAGATTCTCAAAAATGGAACATATATAGCTACTTGTGCTCCATTTTCGAATATTACGATTTCAGATAGTTGATAAATTATGGCAGCTAAAAACTGAAATCTATGAAGCCAAAAAATGTCGAATACGGCGGATTTAAAAAAAAAATAAACCAAATTTTTGGTCGAACATCATTTCTCTGGAGATGATGGTTTTGGCTGAAGAAGCTGCCACGTGAATTTCAGCATCAGCTCGATACGTGTAGTCTGAAATTTCGGCATTGTTTCGGCGTTTTAGCAGCAAATTAAAAACCTTACATCGCAACGAAAACCTGCTCAAACGCCGAAAAGATGCCGAAATTTCAAAATGCACGGATCGGGCTGAAATTTGGATGGTAGCTTCCTCGGGCAATACCATTACCTGAGCAACAGGTAATGGGTGGTCCAAATTTCGCTTATTTTTGCTGAAAATTCAGCCGTTTTCGAGATATTTGGCTTTGAAAATTGAATTTTTGATTTTTCGCGTTTTCCAAAAATAACGTGGCGCGATCTATGAAACCTTAATCGAAACACAGCGTGAAACTACAACTTCTCATAGATCGCGCCACGTTATTTTTGGAAAACGCGAAAAATCAAAAATTCAATTTTCAAAGCCAAATATCTCGAAAACGGCTGAATTTTCAGCAAAAATAAGCGAAATTTGGACCACCCATTACCTGTTGGTCAGGTAATGGTATTACACGAGGAAGCTACCATCCAAATTTCAGCCCGATCCGTGCAGTATGAAATTTCGGCGTTATTCTGTACTTTTAGCAGGTTTTCGTTGCGATGCGACGGAATTAATTTTAAATCGCTCCATATATAGCTATATGTGCTCCATTTTCGAATATTACGATTTCAGAAAGTTGATAAATTATGGCAGCTGAAAACTAAAATCTATGAAGCCAAAAAATGTCGAATACGACGGATTTTTGAGCAAAATAAATCACATTTTTGGTCGAACATCATTTCTCTGGAGACGATGGTTTTGGCTGAAGAAGCTGCCACGTGAATTTCAGCTTCAGCTCGATACGTGTAGTCTGAAATTTCGGCATTGTTTCGGCGTTTTAGCAGCGAATTAAAAACGTTACATCGAAACGAAAACCTGCTCAAACGCCGAAAAGATGCCGAAATTTCAAAATGCACGGATCGGGCTGAAATTTGGATGGTAGCTTCCTCGGGTAATACCATTACCTGCGCAACAGGTAATGGGTGGTCCAAATTTCGCTTATTTTTGCTGAAAATTCAGCCGTTTTCGAGATATTTGGCTTTGAAAAGTGAATTTTTGATTTTTCGCGTTTTCCAAAAATAACGTGGCGCGATCTATGAAACCTTAATCGAAACACAGCGTGAAACTACAACTTCTCATAGATCGCGCCACGTTATTTTTGGAAAACGCGAAAAATCAAAAATTCACTTTTCAAAGCCAAATATCTCGAAAACGGCTGAATTTTCAGCAAAAATAAGCGAAATTTGGACCACCCATTACCTGTTGGTCAGGTAATGGTATTACCCGAGGAAGCTACCATCCAAATTTCAGCCCGATCCGTGCAGTCTGAAATTTCAGTGTTATTTTGTAGTTCTAGTAGATTTTTGCTGTGCAGTATTTCAATTAACTTCCGATAGGTTGCGCTACGTATATATCAAGTCACCAAAACGTGATTTCAAAAATGAATTTTTTTGATTTCTTATTCGATAAAAACGTTCGGTTTTTAGTTTCAATACTATGTAGTTTTATTTTCCAACGCTGTCAGCCTGAAAGCACTAAAGTCAATTTTCTTCCGTCTCGTTAGAGATTCATCGATTTTGGCATTCGCCAAATAAACGAATTTTTGTTTAATAATAACCATACGTTTAAAGTCGAAGGATGTCGTAACTACTTTGTCAAGCTAATTCTTTTCAAATAATGAGTTGAAAAATTACATTCTCAATAATGTCAAACCAGCTTCAATTATAATTCTTTAATGTTTGTAATTTGTATTGCCATCCCAATTTACATAAGAAACATTAAATGCAGTCAACAAAACAATGATAATTTTGCGTATTAGAAAAAAATAAAAATAAAATGAATAAAATAAAACGAATAAATACATAAGATACACGAAATTAACAGCCATAATTTATGTTCCCAATCTTCGACAGTAGTCTTTACTGGCACTAAACAAAATTAGATACACGATTCTTCTCGTCTTAACACGAGGACTGTTTTGTCGATGATCAAGAAAATTCTGGCATTTATGAGAGACGTGCACGAGGGGAGAAAAAAAAAACGAAAAACGCGAGTGACATTTTGACGTTATGACGCGAACACACTTTTAATTTCTAAAAGCTTACTTGAAAGACATACTGCAAAATTGAAGTTAGAAACACAAATCATCATTATAATATAGGTAAGTTAATTTTTTTTTCCTTTTTTCGATACACGTACAAAAAAAGAAGAAAAAAAAAACGGGTAAGAGTATACTAAAACAATTCAGTTATTACGTATTCATTAATCTATCAACAATAGTATAGTAACAATTTCCTACACAATTATCACTTCTAAAAGAGAAAAAAAAATACATCATCTCATAGCACTTTTTTACATTCGTGCAAAAATAATATTTCATTATTTACATAAATAAGAATGGTAATGATTTTATTTTTGTCTTTTTTTTTTTTTTTTGTTCGTTTTAAATAGGTATTTTCATAGTATTTAAATTAATTCATTTTCAATTTTCACCTTCTTCACAAATATGGAATAATAAAATAGCTACACGATATAACTATTTACAAAATATAACAAAATGTTTGTATAAAAGTTAAAAGTTATAGTGAAACGTTGGAAGAGCCAATTCATTTTTTGAAGTGTAAAGGAAGGGCAGGGAGGTAAAAACTGAAAAAATCCCAGCGCTTCTTTGTGTTGGAGAATAAGCTCGCGAGCTTTTCGCTGATATTTCCATCGGAACCGGGACCAAACGACCGGAAATTTATTCTCGCCGGATGAAAGTACGTCCCCTGCAAACATACAAGAAAATAAATAATATTTAGTTCCGATTTGATTAGATTTCGTAGGCACTGCTAATAATACGCATTCAAGGGTGCAGGTTCACGAATTTCCTACTTCAGATATTTCGACAGAAACACGAGAGGAATGATGAAAAAAATTGTGTAACTTACTTAATTTTGAAAGAAAATTTCTTTCTTCTATTTACCCATCTAGTTTTTATTTTCTTACAATTTTCATTTTTTTTTCTTATTCTAATCGAAAAAATATAATTTAAATTGTTAGAAATTTTCATTCATTTTTTTTCAATTAAATTTTTTTTAAACTTGATTTTTTTCGAATTATTTTCAATTTTAATTTTTTTTTATTTATTTTCAGCTATATTTCAAATTTTCCTTCAGTTTTATAATTTTTTTCTTCCAAATATTAATACTTTACTCATCAGTTTTCATTGTTTTGGTCTAAGGTATCGTCACAAAAACTCGAATAATGCACATTGAATATTGCGCTAATGGATTTACATTCTTCAGTAAGTTTATTTAACCCTCGAAGTATGTACGAAGGTACAGTTTACCCAAAGTGACATTTTTGCTCAAATTAATCTGCAACATTATTTCTTTCATAAAAATCAGCAAAAGACGCCGTATTGTTTCCTGCAATAATGATCTGGATAGCTATTATAGTTTACCCTTCTCCTTTTACAACCCCCAGCAAAACGACATAAATTGTGCTTGTCTTTATTTTATAATAAACTGTTACACTGACTCTACTATATCTAATGCATTCTTCTTTTTATTTGCATTCCCTCATCAGCCAACACGGACGTCGAACAGAAAAAAAAGCAAAAATAAGTAACATTTCATATGAAAATGACCTCGACTAAATATAGGAACAAACAAAAAAAGCCTAAATAGGTATACACTAATCAGTTCTATAAGAAACTGAAAAAATAAAAAAATTCAACTACTATTTGTTCGCAATTACAGATTTATGCTTCTGCGAATACTTTTTTTCTCTCTCTCTTTCTCATACAAATAAAGTATTATTAAAGAATGTCGTTATAATGCTACCAACTAATGGAGCTAATAACCGGAAACGATAACCGGCATGTGTCGATTTTTTTATCACCGTTGTCGGTGGCATATGTGTGAAAGAGAAAACGTAGTCGTATTGAGCCAATGCAAAATGACTGTAGAGAAGTCAGTAGCGACTAGCGAGTAGAGTTACTCGTGTATTTGTGTATTTGTGTACCAAAAATGTACATCATTCTTACGGTAAAGCAGAAAATAACTGAAAATAGTAACTATTTCCCCAAGAAATGGGATCATAAATAGATAAATTGTCGATTTTCAAGTGGGTTGATAAATTTGAAAGTCGTGAATTTGACTGTCAGTCAATTTAAATCGACGGTGACAGCACAAATACGATTTACTCAGCGAACAGCTGCTATTTGAAACCGATTATTTATAAATAAGAAATCACGTTGATTCATTTCAGATAATTCAACTGATGACGTAGAATGAAGCCAGATGATGAAAACTGAGAAAACTCTACCTCCTCCATGATCATAAGTCATTCTTAGCTCGACAAGTCCCACACAAATTATCACACATTTTTTGGCTGATTCGACACTACTAGCAATCAAAACTTCACTCGAACGTATAAAATTTACTAATAATTTTTCTCAGATATACAGCAGGTTTTGCACTTGGGCGTATTCTATACGATGAAACCAAATATCCTTTGACAAACGCTTCCACTACTGAAACACGAGCTTCTGTATTCTCAATATTTTTCTGACCGGGAGAAAATTGATTACGCTTGAAACTGGCAACTTTTCCACCTCATGTTCGAGCAATTTATCAAAACAAAGATGTAAAGAATTAGAAATCGACTTACGTAATGGTTTTTTTCTCCGTGTTTTTGCTTTCCGGCCTTGCTCTATTCAGCACTTTCAGAAATTCGCTGGTTTTAGCGCGCATCCTCGAGTGAATGTACACTTTCGAGCATTTTATATGATAGTGGAGGTAATTACGAAACGTGTGTATCAAATTGATGGTGTTGTCTCGCGCTACCCTGTTCGTGTGTCTTGGGAACAGAACTGAAACAAACATAATCACCATCATTATCGCAATATTTACTTCAACAAAAATATGCCAGTTTATTCGAAATAAAATAAGTTTTCTAACGAAAAATGAAATTCAAAATTCGGGTAATCCATTCGTCAAAAGTTCAAATTCCATCGTTAATAATTCGAAAGGCGCAGCAACTACGACAGATTGTTAGCAGCTTCAAGAGGAGCGAAACATCCACTTGAAAAATTTCGATCAAAATTCTAAAATCTTATACGGGTTCAAAATCTTGCAAGTCCCAAAACAAGTATCATTCATTTTGGGCGTCTTCACGATTTTTTGGTATCTGCTAAATGCTGAATGAGCCAAAAAATAGGTGATAACGGTATTTTTAGTTAGCAGTTTTTGGAACACATCAAGAATTGAGACTCGGCTTTTTCTATGATACTTTCTATGTACGAAGCCAATATGGGCCACACTGCTCACAGTGACTAGAAATTCATCACGCCGCATAAAATTTGACCTACAATCGCGATAAGCCATAGACAAAGTCGTTAACAATCAGTGAGCTATATTCGAAAAAGAATAAAACAAAACACATCCGACCTACAGTTTTTCCCCTCTACGCACTAGCTGTAGGTCTTTACATGAATTTCCACACACACCGTGGATTGCATAAGCGAAGGTTGAATGTTGTGTTGACCTAACCAGACCTAATGTTTGTCAGTAAACACCATTTTCAGGAGTTAGTTCTCTTTATGGCACGGGTAACGGGTTTCTGAACGGAAATTCTACTCATACGATACAAAATTAAAGCTGAAGAATCGTTTTAAAAGCAGAAAAATATCGCCCCCTTCCACCAAAAAATAACATAGTATTTGATCTTAAAATATTTTACGATCGATTTAAAATTAAATTTATTATCCTAATTGTATCATTAAAATTCGCAGATTTGGTTTGGAATCATTCAATAATATTATTTCTAGCAAACGGACTAGCCTTGTGACTTTTTCCTCACGACAAAAAGTACAGGATGTTCTGGTTGGGGTTAGTAAGCCAGCATCAATAGATAAAAATCCTCGTGAAAATAAATTAAAAATACCTCAATATAACTTTTGGTCTCAAGCTAAAGTTGAAGAGGCTACAGTGTTATCAATTTAAGAAATTCATTATTTTAGCAGGTTTGATTCTAAAAAGTTACACCAGAAATGAATTTTTTATATGTTACGTATGTAAAACAGTCATTATAGTCCCTCTGATTGCTCAAGAAGTAAGACTTAGGGGCAGTGATCATTTGTTTCAAAACAATTTCAAGCATAAATTTTTAGAATGAAGCTAACTAAAATAATGAATTTTTCCGATTCGTTAGCAATGTGACCCTTCAAGTTCGGGCATAAATTGGCACAAACAATTTTTATTGGTTTCGGTAAGCATTATTCACAGGTACCGACTCGCTAACTCAAATTGGGACATCCTGTATGAGTAAAATTTTCAATTTTCAATTGTAACGAAAATTGGTAAGAAGAAAAATTGAGCAACTGAAATAATTATTACAAAGCATACTCATTAAAATTAGTGGTTAGATCAATTGACTTTTTTTTTTTCATCGAAATGAGTCACAATAGACTATTGTTTTCTGAATTGGTTTACATTTATGTGAACCCATTAAGCCTCTACTGAAAAAATTAAAAATAAGCTAAAATGATTGAAATAGAAACCACACAAAAACATTGAAGACTTGTGACATGAAATCTCCGACTCACTGCGTCGACTTCCTTCGTAAAAGAGGTGAGTCACGAATTTGAAATCCCAAATTGCGAATGACTGAATGAGTAAATGAATTTACTCAGTAAAATTCGCGTCAATGTATAAAAACGATGGGAAGTCTCGAAAATGAATATTTTTCAACTCCATAAAACAGAACGTGGAACAACTTGTGCAGTAAATATAAAATTCTTTACCTCCGCCCCGCCCAAAAAAATCAAACGAAAATTTCGAAAATGTTTGCTGATCACTGATGACACGTTTTACCATAAATTTTGTTCTATTCGATGTTTCCACTTTCAGAGAATATGATGAATGAAAGTATGTACTCACTAAAGGTAATATAGCCGATGTTGTCACCAATTCGAGCATTCGTGTTCAACAATTCTAATGGCGGGTCTTTATGTGTGAACAAAACCTGAGGAGCAGTTTGGCTAGCGCGACGACCTTCTTTGAATTCTTGCATAAATACTTTGCCAATGATAATGTCGTCTTCTTCTTTGAATATCGTACTAAATACGACAGTAACTCTATCCGACTTAGCTTCTACGTACCTACAAAGTGAGAAATATTATTTTATTACTTTCATAAATCGGTTTATGGCTGCAGTGAAGCCTTTCGCAACATTAATTGTTCTCTGTTCGAATATAATTTGTATTTTCTACAGCGTTGAAGCTCTGCTTGTAAATCGTTTATAAAGTACATTGGTAAAGAAATTACATGGTTTCATCGTTCCGATAATTGATAACAGCTCTCTGATGACCTTCTTCGCCACGTTCTTGAAAATCGAAATACTTATTGAAAACGGCGGCGAAACAATTTCTCTTGAGCAAACCAATTTTTTTCACAAGCTCTTCCCAATTTTTAGGGATTTTTTCTAAATCTACTTGTAAAGAGACACTGTAACCTGAAATATTACACAAAAATGCTATTAAAATTGATAAAATTCAATGAAGTTTTTAGAAATAAAGAGGTGTGAAAGACATTTTGAGAGAAATATAAATTGAAAGTATAACAGGTAAGTATCGGATTAATTCATCCGACATTGAAAATAATTTTCAAAGCGAATATGCGCCAAACGAGATGAAGCTCTAACTCAAAACGTTGCCAGAGAAAATATGATACAGGCTTTAGTCAGCATGAAAAATTAACGCTGCATTTTATTTTCATAAAGACAGAAATATAACCCACTTTTTAAAATGCATAAAAGCACTTCTATACTTTCAGGGTGTTTTGGGAAAAAATTCGTGGAAGTAGAAGGCACTATGCATAAGCTTAATAAATAGTACTATAACTCTTTTTTAATTAAGCAACGAGAAAAATCTCATGTTCAGCAAGCAACAAGAAGAAGATCATCATTATCTCTCACAACAAAATGATTTTACTATCAAACACTTGAAATTATAATTTTCTTTATTTTTACTGAGGATTTAATATTGTTTACTTTTCTTCGGTATCCAGTATCCACTCCTGACATCGACTTTTTAATAGGTAATTAAAAAATATTGGTGAAGCAAATATCATTTTCTATTACTCGATAAAATCGACACAATTTTCCAAACACAATTTTTTTCAAAAAAATCATCAAGATAACGGTTTCAAACTTTCAACTCATCAACTAATACAAAAGTCACTTGAAAATTTCAAATGTGAGTGGAAATATATTGGCATTAATTATAAGTGGTTAGATTTTTCTTATCAACCAAAGGAGTAGCACAGCCACACCTTAGATGGTTCCAATACTCAGCCTATGAGATATTTGAGAATATGGTAAGATAGTATAGAAAGTAATATTGACACTTTCAAGATAGTTATGCTAGTTGTCAAGTACCACGAAATAACCTATAAAGCTTAAGGTATGATATACCATCTTGATTTCTAAGAGGTCCATATGTGGTCCATACATAAAATTTCTCATCATAACTTCAGCCTTACAGGTTTTGTAGTATTATACGATCAAAGTCAGTTACATTCCACCAAATGGCACTCACCATCTTCGGTATCAGTGATGAACGATCCATAAATATCTTTCAGCAACTGATCTGAACCGTGTTGCTGTAAATCTTTGTAAAACTTCAAACAAATGCTAATCTGTAAAATAGAAAATCAGTGTAAGTACAAGAAGGCTAATGAAAATGCGAATATGCAATGGAACTCACTATTATTTTTGATTTATCATTTTTTGGGCTGGAAATATGAAACAACGCTCCATCGAAATCCGCTATTCTGACATCGGTTACCTCGAGTTTATGACTGAAACGATAAAATGACGAACATTATAATCACTTTAGCACGAGAGTAATCAAATCAGTACAGTAATTTTTGTAGATAATGTATTTCACTAAAATCAGTGATGACTCATGGACTTGGTTAAGGTGAAAAATCCACTGAAGGTTAGTTCTTCTTGGAATCGGATTTTATTAAGAGTAGCTAGATCGATAACGACAATGAATAGTAAAAAGAAATGAAATAAGGAATTTAACTCACCCAGCAAGCGCATTTTTGAATTTAACAGTTAAGGTATCTTCGACAATTTGGTTATTGATTTCCAATAAAATCATCCTAAAGTGATTGAGAAATTGACTGCACAGAAAGGAAATTACTTCAAGTAGATAATTATCATTTTTTGTAGTGAATTAAGTATAGACATTAACTATATCTCCATTGTGAATAGAAAAAAGACTACATTTAGGAACTTTGAAATTGAGTAACACCCGTTCTTAGCTGTCGCTGTCCACCGAAATGCCGAAAGAGAAACACACGTAGCTTTTCACAGATATTAGACATTCGACAGAAAAGAATAGAAAGTTTGTGACCTGACCTGACATTCCATTCCAGTTCCATTCCATTCCATTGCATTGAAATCTTTTAATTTTACGAAAATTTCATAGGAGCGTTAGCAGCAGCGTGAAAAAAAAGACCAAAAGGTATGTTCGATTTTTGGAACGGTTTCTCGAAGTCGAACTCGTCAACTCGAAACCTGCAAAGTGCAACTGCAACCCTGGTGCAACCTGTAGATAAAATCGTAAACTCTAAATTCTGTAGTAAACTTTTCAATTTCGGAACAATTTTTTAATATTTTTTTTACAAAGCCCTTGGTTTGTTCTTGACGTCAATATTATTAAAATGACGAAATTTGTCTGACATGTTTACTTGGTCTTGTAGTAAATAATTAATTATTCAAATTTTTGATTTTTTAAATAAAGTTTCAAGTGTTACGTTCAACATTAAAAAGTCTTTCATTTCTTTTGAGATTATTGTTTTCGTGTCAATTATTTGACAGTTATTTCTTCTACAATCTGGTAAGGGTTTCATAATTCATTTCAGTTCACTTTTTACATCTTCTGCTGATAATATCAATTTCCCAATGTTATGTCTAACCCTGAGAATATTGATATACGTTTCTGCACCTTCTGCATTTTAGATTGACTGATAATATGCCATGACTTCGGATCCGAGTTGCAAAGGAAATATATTCTCAACGTCGAAGTCGTCGTCGGTTTTCACTAGTCGAGCAAACGAACCTTCTACTAATTTCACTGAAAAGTACAAAAGCATAGCTGGCAAGGTACCCGAATCTTGAATATTTGGTAATAATTATAATAATGGCTTCTTGCTGTAATCTGTTGTTTTTGCAGAGATCCTTGATTAATCCGAACGAAGAGCAATTGGAGTTATGGAAGAGTCGTCTAAATGAACTGCTAGTGAATGGAGGAGGTGATGTGTTGTTCGAAGTTGGAGTTGGAGATGGTAAGCATTCGACAGATTGTTGAAAAATTCGTCTCATTTTCTGGTCATGTTCTAACCTGAACATTGGCTACTTTCACCAATGAACTATTTGCAATCAAAAAGTGAAAGGGAATAAGTGTTAGATTACGAGTATACTTTAATCTTACTGAACACTGTATCAAATCCAAATGTAGCCAATGTAAAATTTTGCATCAGAAAAGTAGCTCATCTCTACCTATCATGACAACAAAATTGCATCATCAAATATGGCGGACTCCAATTGGAAAGTAGTAATGTTTTTGATGTTAAACTCGCACTCGTACTAAGTTGAAAATATTTTACCTGATTCATCATATTAATCATCAATTTGATTGATTTATAGTATCTGCTAATCTGTGAAAATTCTTTTACCTTTTATTAACAGAGATTTTCTAAACTGCTTTGACTCTTCTGGTTTTTGAAACCAATAATCTGAATTCCAGCTTTTGCAGAATTGGAAATATTGAAAAATTTGATTCCCACTGAATTTTTTTCTGTTTTTATCCAGTCCCAGGCATTGAAGATCCCGGTTTGCAACCTGATGAATACGAAGCATCCATCAAGAATCTGAAATCGATCTCAGAGGACTTGAATGCTCATTTTTTGGAACTGAACAGGCGAAAAGTTGACGAAGGAACTTCTGGTCATTGTCTAATACGTAAACGACTAGCTGAACAAGATTTCGTAGAGATTAGGTAGATTTATGCTCAAGGAATTGATAAAAAAATTTTCATATATTTCACAGAAACTATAGGAAGATATTTTCATTTGCAGGATTGCTGTAGTTGGTAATGTAGATGCAGGTAAATCCACTTTACTGGGAGTATTAACGCATGGCGAATTAGATAATGGAAGAGGACAGGCCAGACAGAAACTATTTCGACACAAACACGAAATCGAATCTGGTAGGACGAGTTCTGTGGGAAATGATATTCTGGGTTTCGACGCTGACGGTAAGATTTTTTAGATTATTAGTTTTCTCCCTCTATAACTGGATTTATGATTTCACTGTACTTTTTCAGGCAATATCGTCAATAAAGCAGACCACGGATCTTTGGATTGGGTAAAAATATGCGAACGTTCGACTAAAGTTATAACATTTATTGATTTGGCTGGGCATGAAAGATATTTGAAAACTACAGTTTTTGGCATGACAGGACACGCACCAGATTTTGGCATGCTGATGGTAACTAAGAATAGATTTTTAATCAGATAAAATTGGGTAATGCCTCAGTTTAGTTGTCGATATGATGCAATCGTCTAGACTGGAAATGATGTAATTTTACTGATGAAATCGTGTAAAATCATTCATAATTTTGTTTTTTCAACATTTTTTACGTAGATTAAAACCGAAATTATTTCATATCGATACGCTTCCACTTTCTTCTGTATAGATACTCGTATTTATAAACCGTGTTATTGTTTTAGATCGGTGCTAATGCAGGTATTGTTGGCATGACGAAAGAGCATCTGGGTCTTGCACTTGCCTTAAGTGTTCCAGTGTTCGTCGTAGTCACTAAAATCGATATGTGCCCACCTAACGTATTAGAAGAAACTCTGAAATTACTGAATCGTATGCTGCGATCACAAGGCTGTCGAAAAGTACCAATTATGATTAAAACTGTGGACGACGTGGTCGCTGGGGCTAAAAATATGCTCTGCGAAAGGTATAAAATTCTTTTGTATTCCTATAAAGGTTATTTCAAAAGCATGAATGCTATACTTGTAATATTATTTCGAAACAAGAAAAGAATTTTCTCGTCTGAAATCAAGTTTATAGCTGATATAAAATGAAAGTTGGATTTTGTATTTCAAAAATGAGAATAATTATTGATTCCCCATTTTCAAATTTAAAAAAAATATGTAGTGATTTTTAGCATCTCTACGTTACGTTACTGATGGAAATTTTGTAGAACACGAATGAAATAAAGTCGTATTGAATTTTTCTATTTCATCGATGTTTTTTTAATCACGTTCAATTCCTAGAATGGTATAAATCAAGCTTTAGCTGATTGTGCATGTTCACATCTAAACGAATATGAAAACAAAAGGAAACAAAAGTATATTTGCTCGTTACGTCATATTTTTCTCGTTTGACCTAATTTTAACCTAAAAATAGCTTTTAATAAATATGAAATGGATTAATTTTTTGAAATCGTAGTCGTAATTTGCTGAGAGTTAATTTTCTAATTTAAAATTTATTTTTCCCTCTACGATTTGTTTTCGAGTTCACATTTCCATCTAACTACATTTTTATGTCAAGTTGAAGAAATAATTATAATTTTCGATGTTTAAAACATTTTGATCTCATTTTTGTTTCAGGCTATGTCCAATATTCTTAGTATCCAGCGTTACAGGTGAAAACTTGGACTTACTAAAAACGTTTTTGAACTTACTTTCCACTCGTATTGCATACAATAATGAAGACCCTGCCGAATTTCAAATCGACGATATCTACACTGTCCCTGTATGTTCTCTAAAAGCTGACTCATAGGATTCCTACTTGGGCAGTCATTGATGTTATTTTCTGTTTATGTGATTAGGGTGTTGGTGTTGTAGTCTCTGGAATTACGTTAAGAGGGGTGATAAGGTTGAACGACACACTGCTGTTAGGACCCGATCCTGTTGGTCATTTCACGACAGCCTCGATTCGTAGTATCCACCGAAAAAGGATGTCTGTGAAGGAAGTGAGGGGAGGACAGACCGCCTCGTTTGCCTTGAAAAAGGTTGGCATGGGTTAGCCGAAATGCGGCTTTCGAGCTGTTGTGAAGTTGCGTTTTTGATTTCTGTTCAGGTGAAACGATCTCAGATACGTAAAGGAATGGTTATGGTGTCTCCGTCGTTGAAACCAACTGCCTCTTTGGAATTCGAAGCTGATATTCTCGTATTGCATCATCCAACGACCATAAATCCACGATATCAAGCAATGGGTACGTTGATTGCTGCTATAATTAGTCCTTCTGCTAATAGAGAACTATACTAACTGCCATTAATCCTTCTTGCAGTTCATTGTGGAAGCATACGTCAGACAGCCTTCATCATTAAAATGTCATCTAGAAGTCTGCGAACAGGAGAGAGAGCGGTTGTTCACTTCAGATTTATTAAATATCCGGAATACTTAAAGAAAGGTCAACGATTAGTTTTCAGAGAGGGTAGAACGAAGGCAGTTGGTAACGTGATAAAAATGGTACCAGTGACTGAGCAACTCGGAGTTACCTTAGCCAATAAATCCCAAAAAGCGATTCGAGCGTTGTCCACGCTCCAACCGGTGAGTAAAAATATGTTTGTTTGTCTGGTGAAACAATTCTGATCATTTATTTTATTTATTTTTGTAAGACTCACCTCTTACCATCTTGGCCCATCCATATTTCAACGCCATATTTCATTTACTTACTTGAATTCGCATCCTACGCAATGGTACCTTGTAAAAAAAATCAATCAGAACTCATAAAAATGGCAAATTTTTCCAATTTGAATGAACTTATAATTCAGCTCAATCCGATCATCAGAAGTGATTTACTGTAATTTCAATCTTATCCTTTTAAAAATATTGTAACTGATTTCTGCCTTAGTGATCTAACTGTCCCTTTTTTTGATTTGTGAACGTCTTTGTTACATATATAATTTATGTTCTAGAATGGTGAAGAGAGCACTTCCATTATTCAAGAAAATTCCACATCCACACCAGAAACCTTCGATAGCTCTTCCACAGCCAACGACGCCAAAAGAACGAGCACTGCAAAGCACAAGAAGAAGCATCCACCTCGACATCCAAAGAATCCGTAAATACTCGCCCAAGTTTCGTTTTCGATGCAATTGCGCGCGTCTTTAGATTGCTACCAAGTTCATATCTTTTTCTTGTCAGGAAGTGAAACGTTAATTAATTTTTTAATTGTACCTAAAACCATTTTTCTCACTCCTTTTCTAAAAAGGATTAAATAACCCTTCATCGCGAATGAATTTTTCAACTATTTCAAGATTTTTTTGCGATAGCTTCGTGTAAAATACTGCTGGCATTTTTTTTTCCATTTTCAGTTAGTTTTTTTTGTGCCAGTAGTACTAAATAAAAACAATGTATTAATATGATCCGCAATAATGGTGAAGTTTTGAAATGATGTTGAGGAGATGTAAAAAACTTGAACGCCTAGATGTCCTGAAGCTATCAGCCTGAGTTTTCCGATTTGCAGACAATAAATAGTATATCACGTGGGTGAGGAGGAGGAATCAAAACCTTGATAAAATTTGAAAATAATAATATTATTTGTTTCTTATTAGGGGATTCGAATGAAGGTGAAACATGGAAATTCAAGCATCTCTTTTTAACCCAATTTGAAACTTGGCCAAATTTTTCTGTTACCTGTTTTTCTCAACATTCATTTTGTTTTAGATTTTAGAATTTATTCTGAAAATGAAAATTTCTATAGTAGTTTTACATTAGAAACAGATTTTGAAATTCATCGAGTTTAGGGTAATGGAGAATCACCTGAAATAAGGTAAATATAGCAGAACGATAACAGAAATTAACAGTTCTGGAAAAGCTTTTCTGCAACTACCTCCTCTTTTCCTTCAAGAAATGCATACTCTATAATTCAACCAATCCTTCCTATTGCGAATTTAATACATTATTTTGGTGGAAATTTAATTCTTGCTAAGTCCAATTTGAAATGTTTGCATCTAGGCGTCCATATTCATGGCTCGTAATTTACCTTATCTAATTATAAACAGTTTACGACTCCGTTTCTGACGACTGGTTTTATTGCTAATTACCCGATGAATTTTCAAAATCAGTATTTTTCTTAATATAAACAGCATAATTTCTATTAGAGGGAATATCCTGCCTCTTTCTCACCTTGTTTGAGTGAGAAATATTTTCTTTTTTTTCTTCTTTTTTCTGTTTGTGACTTTACATATTTTTTTCTCGTTTTTAAGTGTTTCCGATTCGACTCAGCAATTTTTTCTCGTCTGCCGAGTGGTTATGATAAGTTTTACGAGTACCAAAAGAAGATAAATTTTTTTCTCCTTTTATTTTCGTTTTTAACTCTGTTGTATTCTCAAGCTTTTTCTGAATAAACTTTTTTTTTGTTTCTAAATGTTATTCTTTCTTACAAAAAGTGATGAGTAAATAAATGCCAGCATTTGGAATATCCTGCCACTAATTTGTGCTTGATTTAATTATTTTAATCATAATTTAAGTAGACACTGAAAAGAACCAGTAAGGCGGGTATTTCTATTTTGTAAGAAAATTACTTACACCTCTTGGCTTCTACGAGCCTCAGTCACTGAATTTTTGCACACAATAATTTCATTTCTCAAAAAAAATTGACAGTTCGATTTCCACATTTCAAATTTCAACTTTTTTTCTTCTGATTAATATGAAGAGGAATATTTAGAACAATTTTTAAGATTAGCTGATTATTTCTTGAACACAACACAGTAATAAAGACAATTATACAACCTCAAGATAAAAAAAGTACTGCTTCTCGATCAGTGCCCCGTCTACTAATGTAATAAAAAACAATATTAAGAACTTACTTCTTCCAAAACACCGAGCATATACAGCAACATTTATTTCACAAAATAACACTACGAAAAATCTGAGAATTTTCCCGTCAACATGGAAACCGTATTTTCGTTATATTTTTCTTTCCAAATACCAGACTCTGTGAATCGAGCTTCTTTTTCGATGTAGTATAAGGCGAGTGGCAGAAAGTACTTCTTATTCAATACTTGATATTCGATCGAGTCGTTAACAACAACGGAATTTATTAGGATATCACTGAGTTGGTTTTCGACCAAATGTCTGAAAACAGATGCGGCCAAGATTAATTTCAACGTGAAAATTCGATGTAAAAGCCCAATAATAATAACTTGAAACTTTCGAAACGTACTTGGGATACAGTAGAATTTGAACACTTCGAAAAATATCCTCGTTTGAGAAGCCCATTTCGATGAGGTAATCCAAATTAGTTTTCACAGTTTGTAGTGGCACATACGCCAGACCTTCATTTTTCGATAATTCTCGTTCCACATCTTCCAGCGGCACCGACAATCTTCTGCTGACTATCAGCGACACATCTTTACCATTACTTCTATCTATACCATCGATAATATGTCTGTGAAAAATGTAAATGAAAAACAGTAGGTGAATCCAAGTCTAAGTAGAGTGCTTAATTCAAAATACATAAGTAGGGGGCAAATATTTCACAGTTTTTAATCTAAAAAATCATTTTTGAAGAGATATGTACTAAAATGTTTCATCGAATAAATCTCAACAGCAGGAAGCCGATAAAACGAAATGTGAAAATTTTGGATTTAAGTCGTTCTGCATGCCACCGGTTCTGATTATAAGAAGACGCAAAAGCGAAAAGATGATTTTACTGGAAATGGTAACCAACAAAAGTAGTTTTTGGAAGAAAAGTAGTTGCCCAAGAGGGTGCGATTTCTAACGAGCTATTCTAGTCTTTAGCCAAATCTACAAGGCTGTCTGAGTCTTAAGATAAAATTTCAGTAATGAATTGAATTTTCTGCCAACTGGGTAGGTTTTTGAAATTGGACTATCTTTCAGTCTAAAGCTTCGAGAAAAAATTAAACTGACAACCATAAACATCTCACCTGAGAAATGAAGAAGTATGACAAGTAAGTAAAGCTAAGTCGTAACAGTCCATGTCGAGTTGTTTCAGTATTAGCATTCTTTCGCTAGCAACTCCACTATTTTGTACTAATCTACCCACTCGGGGGTGTTGTTTAAATACATTCAGCGAAGGAGAATGAACTATTTTGGCTAAACGATACATCAGCGTATTAATATCCATTCCCAGAACGTCCGGATCGTTTAGTAAATCATTAAAATCCATATCATTTTTCTGCAACATAAGAATGAGATTATTATCACAGCAAGAAACAAATATGACGAGAATACCGCAGGTAAGTATACTTACTATTAAATAATCATTAACTACTTGAATATGTTGACTAGGAACAGTTAACAGACGAGGATGAGCAACTATGGCCTCTTTTAGATTTACACCTCTCGCAGAGCGTAATATAGAAATGGTATTTTCTGGATCAGTGCGTATTAAAAATGGCATTTCTAAAAGCTGTAAAAAATTAATTAAATTTTAACTAGAGGTAAGAAAATTCTGTAAAAACCAGAAATTTTTAAAACACTGTATATCATAAAAGCCAAACACCTCAAACTAAAATCCCCTAGAAGCACTTCATAGAAGGAAACTATAAACATATTGTATTTCACCACGTATTTTCAATATTTTCATTCTACTTTGCAATTTTTTCAATTTTTTATTTCGCTGTTGTAATATTTTTAATAGATCAAAAAAATAGCGCTAAAGAAAAAAACAGGGATCGACAGTTGTCAAAGATAGCTACAACGCTAGAAAAATGAAAGACGAACCATATGGTTCCATTTTATAAGAAAAAAAATTTTAACTTGAATTTTTGGTGATGACTTTTTTTTTTCTACATGCGAGTTAATTTGGAAATTATGAAACACATGAAAATTCTAAGTGAAAATGAATGATGAATTCAAACATAATTGATAAGCGATATAGCATAAAGTTAAAATGGAGTAATTTTTTAAATATTTAAATAATGAAAATGTCTGATACACTAGAGCGTAACTGCAATTTGATTTTATTATTTCAATCTTCAAGTAGCAGGAAGATTGTTTTCTTGATAATCTCATTTCAAGATAAAAGACGAAAATATTTTACAGAAAGACCAGAAGCGCGTCCAAAAGAGGCTGAAGGTATCAAATATCATCGTAAAAAGACTGAATAAAAAATTGTCAATCAGATTTTTCGAAAAATTTCATTTCTTTTTGTAATAAATTTTAGACTCTGCTCCCCTCAGAAAATTTCTGGGAGAGTCTCTAGAAAAGACTATCTTTTAGTAGTACTCTCTCTGTATCACGAATACATCAGTAAATGAACAATACTACGTACTTCTGCTCCAGTAAACCCAAATGATTTTCTAAGCAAATACAGATTTTCTCGCAAGAGACGAAAACTGATGAAGTAATCGAATCTTCTTAGTTTCCGGACGGCTTCGTCGTCAATATGCATTTCTCGTTTCAAATAATAATTGAAAAATTTCCAATAAACTTCTTTGACAGGTAGCTGATCGTTAATTTCGACATCGCATTCATTTTTTGGTATCTTCATGTAGTATAGTAAACTATCCAAAACGTTAATACGTGACGGTATCACGTTAACCTTTTTCAAATGATTTATTCTTAAATTCATAAAACGACAGAAACTGAAATAAAATAAAAATGAAAATGTGAATTAACATATGCAAGAGTAATAAAATTTTTCTGAACTTATTTGCGATTTAGAAAATTATTAATTGAAGATAGTGAATTTCAATGTTTAAAGAGCAACACTGACTCGAAATACCAGTATGTGATCTTTTATACATGTGACCGGTGATAAAATTATTTAACACAAAAATGCTCTGTTTTGGAACCTCTGAAAATTTTACTTCCACACTTTACCTTCAATGAAGTAATAATAGATTTTAGTCACCAGAAAACTAATGAAACAATGTTACCTGTTAGGAACTAAAACGATATAGAAATTATTTTACTATACCTCATCTTCAGTAAATCTAGAATTATGAATCTGAAATATCTTTTTAAGATGAACATGCACATCATAATAATACGTACTCATTAATGACTGGTCCAATTTGATCATTGTAACAAGCATATTCTTGACAAATATACAGGCAGTTTCTCAAATAGCCTGGAGGATACGATAAGATATCCACATGATCCCGAATGTATTCTGCTGAATAGCCAGCTTTCTAAAAATAATCGAAAATTCAATACATGAAAAACTTGAAGATTAAGTTACGGTCGTTTGAAGGTTTACTTGGAGAATATTTGCACAACTTCTCATTAAAACAGGATCGGGTTTAAGTTTCGCCGCGGGATGTTGGTTCAACTTATGCTTGGTAATACCATCATCTTCGCCTAGAACATAGAAGTATATCAAAACAAATGAATTAATGTTCTAGTTCAGAAATTTAAGTTCAACATGGTACTCAATTTTCGATAACTTACCACATAGTTTGGTGAGAAGAGAAACCACAGCAGTCGAGCCTTTCGTCCTGTATTTTCGATGAAACACTTTCAAACGTTGGCAACTGGTAACTTTCGAAAGACCTGAAGGAATTTTTGAATGAGTAATCAACATTTTGAAAAGTTTCAACACTTACTATAGAAAAATGAACATTTTTATTCAATCAGTTGATTTTTCACAGCATTCTAGGAAATGAGGCATGAGATGAGGATCAAAACAACGTCATGATCCAGACAGAACAAATTTTTCTTACTCGAGACTAGAGTTTGGAATAAATGTGAAGTTTTCTTATCATTCTCGCTGATAATATTCTATCGATACAAAATAATCGATCTATATCGATATATTACTTCGATTTTGTACAATAGAAGGAAATTATAAGTTAGGCTAATTGCTATTTGGATTGGATGGAGAATTGCAGGACGAAAGTTGAATTAAAAGCACATTGATATTAACAATTATTACGAATAATTTATCAAATAATTGTTTTAGAAAAGTCCCGAAAGTCTATTTTTTACGAGGTATCAACATCATCTACTCAGCTGTAGGCTATAAAGAAAATGAATTACTCTCAATGTTATACTTGTTCACTAAAATCGATCTTGACGATATTTTCCTTTACCCAATATTTTGAACATGTTTCTACCAGCAGTGTAATGCAACGTGTTTTTCATGTTACATCATCCCAATGAGAATAAGGAGATCAGATGCATCAGGGATGCCACCTACATGAATTAATTTCTGAAATCAAGAATTTTTTACGATCAATATTGCCATAAAGTATAAGAAATTTATCCAAATCTTCTGTATCATACTCTTCACAGAGTACCCGATGTTCAATAATGAAAAATGATTGAAAACAAAACAGAAAAAATATCTTTAAAAATGTCGGAATGGAAACCAAAGATTTTTTAGAAGTTCAGGGACTTCGGGGATTTTCTTAAGGAAATTCTATTTTTTTTTTTAATTTCAAAATTATTAGAAAAAGAGACAACTATTATAATAAGTATTTTATTCTTATAATGAAAATTTTGGACGCATTTTAGAGCAATTGAAATATATCGCTCATTTAATACAACGTCACAACTCAAAAAGTCATAATTTTTGAGTTAAATAAATGAATTTTTTTTTTTATGTCTGCTTTAAGATGGTATAACTTTAGAAGAAAATTGAAAATTTTGAGATGCGACGTTGGTGTAATAAATGAGCGATATTAGCAAATTATCGAATTATCACTCTCTAAGCTACTAAATGATGAAAAAACTTGGCTAAAAAAAAAACAGTTTTCATTAGGACATTGCATTTTTCAAAATAATCTCCGGATAAAAATTAGCATCACGTACCAGTCATCAAATTGACCCAACACATGTTTAATTTATTCAATTTTTTACGCTGAATCCGAATCTGCAGCCTGTTTTGGTTTACGTCGCCATTTACACCCATTTTCGAGCATGTTTCACATGTAAATGGCAATTTGAAATTTTCGAGACCAATACATTGCTGCCCGCTAAATCGGAATTTGAATAAATTTCACATGTTTTGGGTCAATTTGATGTTTGCTACTTGATGCTGTGCATTTTCTGATTTTCTGCTCGAGGAATAAATTTGAAAGTTGGGCACTGGTATGAGGGTTTTGGAGGTCGCTGAACACGAATCCGGAAGCCGTTTTTGGCGACGGCTCTCGCTCAGCGAGATATTGCCGAAAAAAAGTGAAAAATGCTCCAAAATGGGTTTAAATGGCGACATAGTGATAAACGGGCCGCAGATTCGGATTCAGCGTGAAAAATTGAAATTTTTGAGACCAATAAATTGCTGCCTGCTAAATGGGAATTAAAAATTTTCAAGACCAATAAATTGCGAGAAAAAAAATTTTGAAAAAAATTCAAAAAAAAACCAAGGGCTAACCTTGCCATTTTTTCAGAAATTGAAGTTTTTCAAAATTTTCCAGCAGACATGTATAGAGTAAATTATATAATTTTTCACGCTGAATCCGAATTTCCGAAATTTTCAAAAATTAGGAACCAATCAGGATGAAGAAAAAGAATCAAAAATAAAATTTCTTCGTATGACTAATTCTGGTAAAATCAGAAGGAAAAATACATTGTGAACAACCCTTTAGTCCCTAGCTTCTTACAGTATGGGTTCGCAACGCTGGGATGTCTGTAATAGCTGTCGAATTTTGGAAAATGAAAAGTTTACTTTTAGGGCCGGTATTGCAAAATTACGTACATATTTGACGAACCATATTTTCTACCCTATTTTTTTGTCAAGAGTGAGGTTTATAACCTTGCAAGTAATTCGACTTGAAAGGTTTAATTCCTTGGAATTTTAACACTTAAGACTTACGAAGTTTTAGTTTTTTATTGTTTTTCGTCTTTCCTGAATAATTTTAATTTTTGTACAGAGGTTTTCATTCTACAATGACAAATAAATTTTTAGTAGAACTACCCTTGAAAAAATTCTGCAGAATTCTCAACATAATGTATAGATATTAATAGAAATAAAACTTAAAAATAATTTCACTCAGGTGTATACGTATTTTATTGGACTAAAAAAAAAATTAGCAATTGATCAAATCTAAAATTTAAAAGGTAAAAAACTTCATCCTAAGAATATTATACACTTTCACACCTAACAATAATTATATAATTTTTATCAAATGTTTTACTTATTCAAAAATTACTGAAAAGTAAAGAAAAAAAAATGTTTCAAAGTAACGAAAAATTGCGAAACATTTGAACGACTTCGGTGGTTTTCTCATTGTTCCACATGTAGGTACTTCACGATTGAGGGTGGGGACTATAGGGAGTATCCAATTAGCATTATTTAATGAAAGAAAGAAAGGGGAAAAAATTGAGTGAAAGAAAAACGAAAAGAAGGGGAGAAAAAAAAACAAACAACGTAATAGTAGGTATTTTTAAATGGTAACCGCGTTTTAAAATTCATTTCATTATCACAGGTAAACGTTGGAAATGTTAAAATCGTTTAACTTATACATGAACACCGTAAATAAACGTATCGAACGTACAATTTTTATAGAGTTCATTTTTTCAGAGGCATTCCAAGTTTGGTTCAAGAAGCGGGAGCTCTTATTCAAAATCCAAAGGGCATTTAAAAGCGGCTCCAATTCCAATTTCTGAAAACGAGAGAATGATTATAACAAGGCTTGCTATCAGACAGGTTATCTTTATCTGCTACCTTTTATATGAAAAGGCACCAATTTGGCATCGAGATGTTGGCAGCACTGAACAGAGAACATTCACTGTCAGACGAACATGTCACAGAAGGTCTCTTCACACCGAAATGCAGCAAGATATGAATTTTTAAGGATAGCGTCAAGAAATTCTTCGTTTTGAAAAACTAACGTACCTATTTCCGGCTCAAGTACAAAATCCGCTAAGTCCCAAAAACTGAAAATTCTATTTTCAACTGATTTCACAAGAATGTACTCTAATACATCATTGTACTATTAAAAAAAAAAAAATCAAAAAGTTAAACTGACGGCTGCTAAGTAATATTTGACAGAAAACTGCCCAAGTTGATAGACCTTCGTGTGTGAATGATTTTTAGCTGTTAAATTCGCCGGTTTGGAGTTAGCAAGTTTTCGACTTCGCCCGACAATATTATTTTATTTATCCTAAAATTTTCCACAAGTCTTCCTCTTATTGTACACTGACAAAAATTTTACTTTGCTATTTTGGACCATTCCACATTCGTATGGAATCTATAATCGAAGTTTTAAATGTACGTCTTGGTTAAGAGGCTATTAATATTCTCAAATCATAAAAAATTGAATCATTTCGGTATCAGTTTTCAAGTTTCCAGGTTTTTTTCTCATAAATAAGCATCATTATCATTAAATTGAAATAATCCTCCACAGATTTCTCGTAAAGTTTTTCCAACTCTTCAGAAGTTCACTAATATTGCTAGTTTTTTTTTTAAAGGAAAATGTGGTATTTGAAAATAATTAACGTTAATTTTTACTTGTCTTTTCAAATGTCTATGATTTCTGGTTTTCCAAAATGTACCTATTTACGAAATTCACAGCCCTATAATTAAAACATTTTTTGATAAAACATTCCACAGAAAAATTCCTCACGTACGAAATAAATTTTTCACTAGGGGCACTACTTGGCCAACCACGTAAGATCACAAGCAGTCACACCCCTGCTCTCGGAACGCCCCTGCATGTTCAAAGATTTAACACACACACGAAAAAAAAAAAAAAAAAAAGACAATAAGTGTATACGTATAAAATTAAAACACAAATAAAACAATAAAACAAAACGTTAACCATTAAACAGGACAACATTTGAAGTACGACTCTTTTTTCTTCCCAACGTCCTGCAGTGTCACCACAGTGGCGCTATCTGCGTCACTTTTGTACTCGTCCTCCAAATCGACGCAACTGGTGCGCACGAAATTCGACCTGCGCACCTTTGCTTCCAGCTTCTTATTGGCATCTTCAGCCTTCTCGACCATGGCAGCAGCCTCGTCGTCTGTACGAGGAGTTGAACTTCGAGGGCTGGAGTGAGGGCTGAAACCGCGAGGGCTGCAGCTATTGCTGAGCACATTATCGCAGACCCTGAAGCTCAGACTCATATGTGAAAATCCCTCCTCAATAGCCACCTGTTGATCGGCTCGCTGCCCATTCTCGTAGTCGAGAATCGACCTGAACGAGCTCTCCTCGTAGTCCGAGTCAGCGTTGAAGAGGGTCTCCTGACTTCCATACTCTTCGGGCAGCTTGTACACACAGGTGTCCTCGCTGGTTGTGTTCTGCTCGGCAGTAAGGTAGCAGGAGAGCTCGGGAGTGGTGCCCTGCGAGGGTGTCACAAAGAACGAAAGGCTGTCGTAGTCGGGGGTGTTGGTCATCAACGAGGACCAGTCAGGGTCCATGGTTGTGCAGTAAGAGACATTATCCGAGGTGAGGGAGCCATCTTCATCCTCGTTTGAGCCACCACTCTCATTCTGCACCGAGCTCAAGGAGATCTGCGGAATGCCAGTACGGTATGGGGTATGCATCGACTGGAAGAGCCCATTCCTCAAGGTACCCACTGCGCCTGGATCAACTCCTGGGAACGTCATGTGGTGGCTGTACGGCTTCTTGTCTACCTCTTTGCTGCTCTGATGGCGCAGTTCAGACGCCTTGAAGTACGAGTCCAGCTCATTAACATAACGAATGAAATTCTCATCGTACATCGAATACGCGGAGCTGGTGTTCGCTTTCTTCGACTGGCTTTTCAGCAGACGACGCGTTTTTGGCCCCTTGATGTCTAGCGTTTTGGGTTTGACCAGACCAAGGGGTACGGGAGGGCGGCACTGACGCAGTTTGTCAGCAGCCAAAGTGGAAGAGCGGCCAGCAGAGCCGAGGGTGGCTGAGCGCTGGTGGAGCGGTTTTGGAGGGGGAGTGAAAGCGGCGGTGGCACTGTTGGCAATCAGGTATTTCTTCCGGATGACATATTTTCCCGGTGAGGGAACTGGCATGGTGGCGAAGAAGCGACAGCGATCAGCACCACCGCCAGCTTCCATAGAGTCGGCTGCCGTCTGGTCGGTTTCATCTTCGGGCGTGAGGGGTAGCGTTGAGCCGCGTCCGACTTGAGAGAACCATTGGTTCTGTATCTCACATTCTCATTTCTTTTCCTTGAGGTCTTTATCCAGATAGTGCAACACGTAGTGTAGCACCAGGTCGTAGCAGTATTTGTATTCGGTCTACAAAAATATGGAAGATTAGTTGGTGTGGTCTTTGGGTTCGGACCTTGATTAATTAGGGCCTTGGTTAATATTATACTAGTCCAGATTCCCTCCGGCAGGAAGGTTTTGTCGTGCTATAGCTCAAAATTTTGTAAAAAAACATTCACGTCGGCCCATCCCAAACAAGTTTTCTTAATTTTCTCAAAATCACTTTTATCGACTCACCACATTTTTGACCAAAAAAAAAAACCATTTCAAAGTAATTTATTTACCATATTCTCAATAAGCTGAGGCCTGTGTCGTCGGACAGTTCTGACAGCTTGGAAGATGTCCACTTCACCGTGTTGAATTACCTGCTCGATACAAGCGTTTGCTGCGCAGTAAACGCCACATCGACTTCGACCATCACTGCAACAAAATAATTTAAAATGATTCACTTCCGATTTACCAAAATGTTCCCATTTTTAATTGTGGCGCTTAGAAACTAAGGGGAGTAAGCGATACTTTCAAGTATGAACATCCTTAAAAATTTATTTCTATGCTTAAGTCAAAGAAAAAAGCTTTTCAGGAAACTTTAGAGGTCATTTTCAAGAAAAAAAAAAAAAAAAACCTAAAATATTCTTTCGTCGCATTTCTGTCTCCTACGAAACTATCTCTGCAGCATTCATGAGAAAGCTCATACTCACTGAGAAACGACAACAACTGGTCCATAATCTGTTCGCTGTCGCCAACGTTCTACCATATTCATCAACTCGACCAACGAATTAGTTGAAGTAGGAACTCGATGGCCCATGGGCCAGCAGGTTAGTTGAAAAAGTTGAACAGTTCTTGGAGGTGCTTTCACACCAGCCATTAATTCGGTCAGTGAAACAATCTGAAATATATTGCAAACATTGTATAAGTAGTCATTAAGCTTATTACATCAGACTTGTCGAAAGTACAAAAGAATGATAAGAATATTGAGAAATAATATCATTAACATTGTAGATATGTCACCTAATAATATCAATTTAATTCTAGATCTTTCGAGATCGGAGAATCGCAAGAATCAAGTCAAAATTTAGTTATTTGAACTTAGAAGCTATTGATTATAACTTGAACTTCTTTTAATATGGTAGTCAGTAATATACTCGTAATTCAACATGTGCCAGAGTAACATTGTTATCAACCTGTTCTGATTCAATGATTAAAATATTAAAGTTCAGAATTTATTATTTTCTCATGTGATTTAAAGGCAGGTGCATTGTCATTAATTTATACTTTTTTTTAATTTTTTAAAATTTCATGAATAAGTTATTTTTTTCATTTACTTTATACTATTTTTACCTAAACTATATTTTTGTTTTTCATCTCTTATCGACTATTTCATTTTATCATTATTCGGAATTCAGTTCAAGGCCATATGGCTTTATTTTTCCATTCAATCTCAACTCATAAAACATTCACGCTTATTTTAATTCTCATGTTCCAATTTTCTAAACTCATTGTCACTATAATTTGCATTAAAATCGTTGACTATAAGTAACGAAAATATTCGAGCTAAAATTCTTACTTTTTTGTTTATTCGAAACAGCCACGTTTTAATATTACTGTAATGGTTATGAGAAATGTGGTCAATGGTGAACACGGGTCCGTATTTTTTCGAATGTCTTCCTTCGGGCCAAAATGGTGGATATTGTTGCTGGCAATTGGGAACAATAGAAAATGTTAAGATCGGTGAAAAATTTTCAACACGAGTAATGGCAGCGAAGATTATCTTAAACGCAATTTTATACATACCGAATCTTTCGGAGGCAAACATAAAACGACAACTGCAGAGCATTCATAATCGTATACTAAAGACCAAAATTCGCCGGGAGTATGTTTTAATGGCCACTCAGTTACTATGTATTCTCTAGGTTTCGTATATCCCTGCAAAAATATCAAAAACTTTTGAGTATTACAATACATTTGCAAAGATAAAGGTCAAATATGATTTTTCATGGAGGTACTTTGGTTGAAGCAAAAAATCTAGACTATAGACCTTTCTTGTAGCTTTTAGTCCTCTTTCAAGCCTGGCCAAAAATAGTCGACTGTCAAAAGTGAAGGTAAGTTAATTATCAGTTTTTTCAAATCGATTTAACATTAATCGATTAGAAATTTTCAATTTCATCCCCGTAGCAAAGAAAGCAAAAAAAAAAAGTTAACTCATCAATAGCAGGGTGTGGATAAATATTCTATAGGTATCTTTTTCAGAAAGAGTAGCTAAGAAAAATAGCTCGTATGTCTGTAGAGTATAACTGTGTGAACAAAACTGAAGAAAAATCCATCGCATCGGAGCAGTCACTCCTCAGAAAAATGAACATAGAATGTGAAGAAGAAAAAAAAAACTACGTTTAAAAAAAATTAATCTTAAGCCATAACAAATTGTTGAAAATGTAGCGCATAATTAATGAAAACCAACCTTCAAGAATTTCTTGCCCTAAAAAATCATCGTTTAAAGACTCTATGAAAATAAATCAATCACAAATTATTACATCATTTTTTAGAGGAAAAAATAAATGATCAAAAACAGTGAAAAACTCAACTAACTTGATTTTTTTGACCAAAACAGATCTCAGTCCTCCGTAAAAATAAAGTAGCTAATAAAAATAAAAAATGAAAAAATTACTTACATCGACGAATACTGCATTAATATAATCCGTATAATTGTTTCCTTGGAATGAAATTAAATATGGTCGAAAATTGTCGGCTACAAAAAAAAAAAAGACAATACAAATTAGTTTTTAGAAAATTATACCAACTGGCCGAAAACACGGCAGACACTTACGTGGAACAACTAGAACGTCTCGATTTTTTTCTCGATTATCTCCTCGATGACCTCCTGCACAGTCTCCAATGGTAAATCGTGGAGTCATTTTACAAATTTGCTACGCGTGATCGGAAAACAAAAATTCATTATTTCGAGACCAAAATTTCTAAAAGCTTGCCCATAAGCAGTTCGTTTAGTTTGAATAAAACTTTTCATTGAATAAATTCAGCTCCTCTCTAGACATGAAAGCGAAGTACAATGACGATAGATGAAATTTACTCACCTGATACTCTTGCTGATAGGCATTCAATTTTGTATAAGAATCTCGAACTGATTTTAGCTTCAATCTTTGAGATAACTCTTTTACTGGAAACCATGTGATACCACAGATGACAAATTCTTCTAAGGTGTCGTAAATGAATTTATACTGATCCTAAATGAAATAAAAAACGCAGTCAAGTTACATAAATAATTATACGCGAGAATTACAATTTATACTTGATTTTATTTTAGACCTGGTACTAAATACGGATGTAGGTATACTTTTCGTTCGAACGAAAAAGACATTCTCAAAAAATTTTTCCTTCAACCTACACTCACTTTCTCGTAAAGTTCAGTTCTGCGAGAGTGGGAAGTTCATTATTACACCCCACGAGACACCTTTGTATTTTTCTTGACGAAAAAAATATTTACCAATGTTTCGACCATGCCTTTTCGCGACCTTTTCAGCATTTTCAGGTAACCAAATACGTTAAAACTGTCCTCCTCTTCCTTAAGTTCTAAATTTGCGTCAATGCATAAGTAAACACCGGATCGACCTCCACCATCGCTGAAAAATACGAAACAAAAATTCTTAAAATAGAGCTTAAAAAATTCCCAAATCAATGGAGAGCCGTTTCTCTGAAGAAGAAAATAATTTTAAAATAGATTACTTCAAAGGAAAGAATATGAAAAATTATGAAAAAGGGCACGTGAAATTTATTGAATCGGAAAAATTTATCGGCTTATTTTTATTTTTGGATGATTTCTCCCTCGTTCAGAGGATTATTATTTTGATTAATTTTTTTGAAAATACCCACACATTTTCTTTTTTTTTTTTTAATAATAATAATATTTTTAAAATTAATTTGATTCGTGCAAAATAAAATTTTGAGAGTATAATTGCCGCGAGTAATAAATTTTCTTCCTTTATAAGAAATTTCATCAATTAAAATGGAGTATAAGTTCTATTTGAACTACAATTTTTAGTATCGTAGTATTCTAAAATTCAATAGGATACAAAATACATCGAATTCTCATAACACTTATTAAAGCTACCAGAAAATTTTGTAAAAGTTTTCTATAATTTTTTCTCAATTCAACAAAAAAAAAAAAAAAAACGCAAAAAATTGAATGTTTTCAATTTCTCATTGAACGTACTTGCAATGAACAATTATTGGACCTTCTTGCTCCATTCGTGAGCCTACCACAGCACGCATTCTTCGACGAAATTCCAAAATGGCATTTGAAAAAGGGCAAGTATGACACGGCCACTCGGTATAATGAAACTGCAAAAGCGTTCTTTCCTGCTCCTTGGGCTGAAACATGCAAAAACAATTTTTTGTTTAGTTTATATTAATGGAAAAAAATTGAGAATCTCTGCATATGAAGGAGCTTTAGTCAAATACAAAAATACATAATTCCACCACTCATCCGTCTTATTTGCGTATTTAATGACGATTTAAAAGCTACTAAAATAACAGATAAAAGTTCAAGAAAGCACAAACACCTAGGGTGAGAAAGCAAAATATTGACCAATTTTTTAAACTGCTGTAAACATAAAATGGCTTCGACTGAAGAAATGAACTTTTGAAAAGTTTTAAAATAAGTACAATTGAAGTTTATAGCAACTATGCAAATCTATAAGGGGAAGAGTCTAATATTTTTTATCAGTTTTTGAAACTAATAGTGACGGTGTTAAAATTTTGAATGCGAGTTCCCACTATTTTCCACTTTGAAAATTAACAAAAATTGTTCAAGAACGAAATTAAAATTTTTAAAAACCAACCACAAAGCATACCATTGAGCAAATAATTATAAACGCAATTTAAAATTTATAGTCTGACTCTGCTGAGCAGCACGTGACGTCAGCGTCACTAAGGTTTAACAAATGAGGAGACAGTATTTTCGTTTTGGACCAGTCATCTTCTCCAAATAGACAAATTTCGTGTGACGTCGCAATCAAAGTTTTAACCGAACAGTGTTGCACTTTAAACATAGGAATTCACCAACAAAATTACATAATATTTTCAAAATCATAGATGAATCATAGAAAAACTTCAACACTTCGTAATTGTGATGATTTGTGATTTTGCTAAGAATTTAATGGAAATTTCATTTGAGAAGCTCGTTACTCGTCTGAGAATAGGTTAATTTTCAAAGTTGAGGGCTAAAAAAATTCGTCTATAGTTCTAGTTTAACGTACATGGGTTAAAAATGCTTAAATACGAGTTACCTCGGAGAAATTGAGATTTAAATGAAGTTTCCTCAAGAATGAAAAAACCACTTTTCTTATTTCTACGTCTTTACACTTTGACTTTTCAAATTTTTCTGACAATTTCACATCAAATCAGTCTATAGGATCATGAGAACATTTTCCTTCAGTAAGTAAGTCTCAAATACTCAGAAATAATGCTGGTAATGTAATACGAAGACGAACCAAGTGGATCTTTTTTCTGATTTAATGACTCAGTTTACTATTTAGCTTGTACATATTATGCATCTGTTGAAGAAATTGAATATTTTAGTAATCTATGTACCCAACATATAAACTGAAAGTACCAACCGCATCAAAAAACTAAATAAAAAAAATAAAAAACACATTATTCAGAAATTGATGCACACACTGTCAGAACTGCTGACTGATAATCGACAGAGCTGATAAGCGCCAAATCAATTTGATGCAGACTATTTATGCAGAAATTAATAGACTTGACCTTTGGTTGGCGTGCTCACTTTTATTAAGACTTTATCTCTATACCAAGAAGTGAACAGATTACGGTGACATGGAAAGGAACCGAAACAAAAACAGAAACTTCATTAATATCCTTGCCAGCCTTTGCGTTAATTTCTCGAATTGTCATTATCGTTTCTTCACTGTGTATATTTGCTATATATTTCGTTAGAAAGGAAAAAGTAAAGGGGAAAAAAAAGTAATTGAGTTTGACAGTGATAAATGATGGCCAAAAAACAAGCAAAATAAGTTCGTCATCTTTCAAGAAAAACTCGACGAGCAAGAAAAAGAAATTTAGTACCCTAAAAACGTGATATTTACGAGTTTCACACATCTGAAGAATAACAAACTTTCGAAGCTCTCTCTTTTTTTTCTTCTTTTTTTTTTTTAATTTTTATTTTTCTCGATGTTGGAAAACTTTAATCGAAAAATTTTCAGCCAGCAAACTTTCAATTTAAATATTTATTACCGGTTACGATTAATACGCAGCGACAGGATTAAAAAAAGAAGGAAAAATCAAAGGAAGTATCTAGGTATAAGCAACGTTTCATAAATTAGGATACTTTATTGGGTCAAAGGAGCTGGCACTTATATTTGCGACGATATAAAGTTGTGAAATATTACTTCAAATGCTTCTAAATAGCAAACAGGATACGAAAGAAAACAAGAATGGGGGAGAGGGAGCGAATGAAAACGTGACAGGAAAATTAATCTCAGCCTAAGTGCTCTTAGATTTTCATTCCATCATTCCCTTCTTGAACACTAACACCAATATATATATTTTTTTTCGAACTGTAACTAATTAATTCCTTGTTTTAAGAAAAATTATCTATAATAAATTCTATCAACTGTTCAAGTGTTCAATTTCTTTCACTACAGTGAATGAAAAACTGAATTCACATTAGCTTAAGTATAAAATTTGTTGAAATGAAAATGGCACAATTACTTATTGTCAGAAATTTTATTCAGAATTTGCCTATATTTTGGGGAATTTTTCGTTGAGATGATCAAAATTTGCAATTATCACTAAGTAATTAAATTTTTATTTTCAAACAATTTTTCATTTTTGTAAAAAATTAAATAAAACACCTATAATTTCTAAGAATTTTGCTTCATGAGCTTTCAAGCTTTGCGAGTAAGTACATTATATGAGTAATTCTACAAAGAATCAATTTTTCTAAATATTATTTTCAACTTTTTTGTAGCTCTGGCTTCTTGGGTCAAATTAGAAATAAGTAAGTCTATGAAGTTGAATCCTGACAGCGGTGGAATTAGCTTTTTATTAGAGGAAGCCATTTGAGGGCGGAGGGCAAGAAAAATCTAAAAAAGTCAACATCCAAAAAATTGACATTGAAGTTGATTTTTCTTACTTTTCGATAATTTTTTATTCGACGGTTTTTGGTTTCTTAAATTTTTTCAGGTAGGATGGAGGGGCCAGAATTTTTCTACCGGGCCTTTGCCTCCCTCGGCCTCCCCTTACTTCCACCACTGAATCCTGACCTCCAGTTTTCCTGAATTTCCTTTCATTTCTCTTTTTGGTAATTTCCAAAATATTTATTCCCCCCCTTCGTCCGCCTCCTTCTCTTCGCTGCGATCAAAAGTCTCAGGCAAATATCAGCCTTTTCGATTGAACATTGTTGAAAATTATTATATTCGATTCCATAACTTACCGTTCCTTTCTTATAGATTACTCGAATGGTGCGAATATGAAAATTGGCTAATTCCTCTTCATGCTGTATTGAAATATTCAAATCGCCATAATCCTCACTTTTCACTTTGGCCGATGGCCAATATTGGATACACATAACCTGAAAAAATAAAGAGAATTTCAAGTAAATTCGACAAATTAAGGATGGAACAAATACACAGCAGCTTAAATCTAAAAATAACACAAAAATTGTCCACACAATTTTAGTCATTGGTGAGAAAAAGGATAGTGGTAAAAAATAATGGAATGAAATGTTTTTATTTAATTTTTTTTTATTCACTTGAAAAAAGAAAAAAAAATTTGATGTTAGGAAGTACATAGTATGAATATAATAAATTAGAGAACATAGAATGTCAAACATGTTGGATACTACTCATTTCACCTTATTCATCTCAACAAACAAGGAAAAACTAGACCATATAAAAATTGAATTTATATTAAATATTTTAAACTGTCACACTCTGGTATTTAATGGGCGTATTGAATAAGAAACTTACCTTAATAAAATCGAATGTTTTGGTCAACATTACAATACAACTGGCTTTTTCCTGCCATATCATTCGCCAAAAATCATTGACAGTGGTTTCAGTTGGACCTTGAGTAACTATATACGCTTTAGGTTTTAATAAACTCTGAAAAAAAAAAGAAAATTTTTTTGTCTGATAAAATATTTTCCTTGAAAATTTTTTATAGTATTATTTTAAAAATTTGGTTGAACCAATCTCCATTCTCCCATCATTTGTGAAAACTGGAGAAAAAAAAAATGTAGTCTTGCAACTTTTTCATCACCTAGTCGAAACGAAACCCAATTATTACCACTCAGATCCCTCCGAATCAAAACTATTCGTATGTTTAGGTGCTCAAAACTCATATTATACGTAAAGCACAAACTTACATCAACATAAGATGCATTAACATAATCTGAGTCTGGAATATTATCGATTTGTTCTAAAACAACACGATTGTAATCATCTGTAAAAAAAAAAAACAACAAAATTACGAATTTATTGATTAAAATTAGCCAAAGACTCTTTTCTAGCTTGAGGGATGCAGTGCAGAAGAGTACCCAAAAATTCACTAAGGGAGGGGCTAAATTAGGTCAAGGATAGGTCTGACTCTGAATTTCTTTTCCAAGAACAAAAATAAAATTATTATTCGAATTAGGTGAGCATCTTTTGTTGCAGTCGAATAACTAAGAGGCGTTTTACTTTTCCACCTTGGAGCCACCACTAATAATATGCAAACCCCTGTAGCTCAGAGACATTAAACGCGTCAAAAATTATGATCAGACAGCTTTCAAAAGTTTGTGCAGACAAGAGGCAATCTCCTCCACAGCCAAATTCCTCCACAAGGGAAAACAGAAACTTGAAAATGCCTGCTTACTCACGAGTTATACAAAATTATCAATTCCGAAACATAAAATACGTTCACAGTGACTTAATAATATTCTACTGTAACTAAATTTGAACTTACATGGAATGCAGCGCGTATTCTGATTCTTTTCTGCATTAATTTTTTTTGAAGCGTGTCGACATGAATGTGTTTCAACTTTAACGGCAGTCTAAAAAGAAACGAATGAAATATTTTTCAATTTATTTTTTTTTATGCGACGTTCCACCGACCCCAAAATCAATTTTTTCAAAGTCCTCTTTCCCAACCTGTTTCTCAATTTATCATTTTTATAGTGTTTCAAAAATCGCACGTACCAAAGGTATAGATTTTACTGTCACACTTCAAACATCCCTTCCATTACAAACCTACCTATCTATTCTTTATAATAAAATTGGAAAGTTGAAGTTACCAAACTTATTTCTACGCTGGGTCCAATTCTTTGACAAAACTAAAAAGTTGTGAAGTTGAATTTTGGCCACTATAAAATTCTATCCCCACCATGTACTCATCTATCAAACTGCAACTTCAACGAAAAGGCTATAAGATATTTTGAAGTTGGCCAGAACTTCGGCTACATTTATACGCAGGAAGACCAAAAACTTGAATAAGAAATCTGAATTCTGCATTTACAAAAATCGTCTAGGTTGGCCTAGATTTTCGAAAGAAAGAAAAAAAAAAACGAATCGCTATCAAAATTTACACCCGAAAGGCACCGTGAAAGGAGAAAAAGTTTTTTAACTCCCTGGCGCCTAATAAAATGTAACATAAAGTGAAACGTTTGCATTTTATATGGCAAAAATAGAAAGTCCGCCAGTTTCCACCCTATTTTCTATAAGTAAACTTTACCAAAAAAAAAAGAAACTAACAAATCAGTAACTTATTTTTCATTGAAAATAAATTGCTCGCAAAACCATTTACCGTTTGGATTCGTTAGAAAAGTATTTTACTTTTTCAAAAAAAAAAAAAAGGAATGTTGAAGAACGAAAAAAAATTTTAAGTCGATATAATTTCATATTATGCCCAGAGAGTACATACATAATTACATAATAAACCAGAGTATAAAAGTGAACTTACTTGAAATTCAATTTTATACAATATTGGAAATTTTCTTCTTTGTTCACAGTGTTTGGTAAAATTCTTAACTGGAACTGATTTATCACTGATTGTGGACATGACTCCATTTTGCTCACTAGCTGTAATAACAAGAAATAAAACATAAATTAGCATACAAAATTAAACGTATTACCAACTCTGATTTAATTTATGCACCTAAATACGATTTTCCTTCTTCTTTTTCTTCAAAAAAAAAAAAAAAAATCTAACCAAAAAATGAATGTTCTTTTAGGAAAGTACCTATTGATATAATCAATATATTTTTTTTGTCAATTCTTGGCCAACACAGAGAGAAATGAGTAGAAATTTCCACCATTTTATAATTATAAAAACAGAGAAGATTCAACATTTATTGTAGATATTCTCAACATACTTGTATTTAAGAGCAATATTATACTTAATTACTTTTACAGGAATTTCTATTACAAATTTTGAATTACCCATTTTCTTATCAGAGAAAAAAATAATTACTCAACTTTTTAAAATATTAATAATTAGTAAGCATGCGTACTAATTTTTAATATTTTTTTTCTCCAAGTGTACAAATTGCAGTAAGAATTACTATTAATTTCTTTCAGTGTAGAATTTCTTCAGCCCCACCCACAGATTTTCACGGATACGGTACATTTTTCCTAATACGATTTTTCCAATGCCATTTCTCCCAAAACCATTTTTCCTAATTTTTTTTCCAAATAGATATTTTTCCTAATGGACATTTCTACAAAGGGCTATTTTTCCGTATGGACATTTTTTCCTGTGGGTATATCCTATATTGCCATGGTAATGGGAAACAAATGGCAAGACGAGCTGTTGAAACTCATTATGCAGCACATTGGCCAGATCCATAATTAACAATATAACAAATATTGTTAGTAGGAGGTTATGTCTAAATAAAAGCTATATTGAAAATAATATTAAAATAAATCAACTATTTACAACAAAAAGAAAGAAAGAAAAGAAAAAAAAAACTAAGATATGTTGGTAAAATTTAAATAATACATGACGTAATAAACAAATGAAAGTAATATTATAAAATGAAAAATTTATAAAAATTTTAAAAGCCTTTTTAATTGTGAATTAGGAATGTTGATCATTGAGAAAAATGGCATTACAAAAAAGGGTTTCAGGGAAAGGGGCATTAAGAAAAATGGCACTGGGAAAATTGGATTATGAAAAATGTCTGGGAACCGATTTTCTCTACAGTAGGGAATGGGAGCAAATTATTATAAAATTAGGGCACAGATTAACACAACTTCGACGTAATTACTCCGCAACGTGTCCAGATTCAAAATTAAAAGGGTTGAGAAAATGGAGCTGCGGTTGATGCAGGTTGCGAACTCGTTTTAAGAGCACTAAATTTACAGCCATCAGCCATTGATGATATTTCTTGCTCATTTCATCGAATAAGGAAGTCATTGGCAAGCACATTGTGGTTTTCAGCAAAGATAGCGAATCTTGCATAGGAAAAGACTGAGATGCGGTGAAAGTACCCTGTAGGTTGTATTTTATTCATGGGTCATTGCACGCGCAAAAGCAAAATAAAAGATGAGAGAAATAACCCTTTCATTTATCTGCACATCCTTCAAAAAAAAAGAAGTAAAAAAAAAGTAAGGTACGTGTCGTAAAAAAAAAAATAAAATAAATTCGATGGTTGTTAAACAATGTTGAACAACTATATAGAGCAGAGCTGTGCATAAAAAGGGTCACCATAGACCTTATAGTCGTAATTTCCTTCTTTCTCTCTTCAAATGAATGCAAAATGAGACAAGAAAAAATTATTTCTCGTTTACAAAAATGGGGGAAATATTTAAACGGCATGCAGAAGAATAAATAAACGGCGATGTAGTCGATGGAAGGCTCTGTACCTCCGCGAAGGGGAACCGTTTCAAGACATACGTTTTCAGCAATAATGATGATGTGCTATATTATTAAAGCTTTGTTTTATGCGAAGAGATAGGATAATATTTTTTATTGGCTAAGAGAAAAGGAAAAAAAAAAACTGAGACACTCTTCTTATTACAACGAGAGGAAGGAAAAAAAAAAACGTTTTAGCTCAACAATTTGACTTTCATTCATAAACATTGTGATGATTCTTGTCAAGGATCCAACTTTTTAAAATTATTTCTATTCTGAGGACAGATTTCATAATGCAATACAAACGTAACCAGTCAAATCACTATTACATCTTTTATACAATCATGTGATATCATTTATAAAAGAGCAACATTAAATTGGTGAAATTTGGGTCCCAATATTAACAACTCAAAAAGTTTTGCACTTGAAATTTTTGCAAGTTTGTAATTTTCACCATTTTGAATAAGACACATATAAGCTCAATTCGAGATTTGTAATAAAAAATTACTATAAAAAATTTTTAAATACCGATCCGATTACAAATATCTAAAAAAAATCTCAAATTTTTCTTGTTTACTCGTCCCAAACGTGGAAATTAACTAATTTCTTTCATTATGGTGTAGAATTTTTTTTTTCTTACAAAAATAAAACTAAATTGCAAAACGTACCATCTATAGTTTAGTGGTCATGATTTTAAAATCAGAAAGAAGTTCATAGGTAGATTTTTACTGCCTTCTTCAGAGGACCATATATGCTCGTACATTGACATGAAATATTTTGGGTTACAACCCTCTTTAAACACCTCTTTTCTGCGTTTGAAAATTCCAGTTTTCTTTGGAGAAGAGCATTTCATTTCTGGAGAGAGCCTGACCTGCTTATAGCCCCGCCTCCCTCTACATCCACTTTTGAACGAACCTGCATTAAACAGTGGAAACTCAATTGGGCAATGTTAATGAAAACTGAAAGCAAAGAGCGTAAACAAGATATGACTTCCTTCTAAACTGAACCAAGAGACATGTCGAGATGAGAAATGACACTGCATATTGTATAATTTATTCAATTTATATCAGATCCAATTACTTTGTTTTCAACAGTTAAATGGCAAAAAGGTGTTGTATATTTGGTTTTCAAGAATATAATATGTATTTGGTATTGAAATAACTGTCATTGAAAGTACTTCCTTTGACCTACATTTTTCTTCTATTATACTGGGATATATTATTTCTCCTTTAGAATATTTTGTATTCTTCTGCTATTCAAATATTTTCTCTCTCTCTCTCTCTCTCTCTCTGTTTTTCTCATGTCGCATTCAGCATGTAATATACTCTCGTTTCATCGAATAAATCATCTTCCACTTTCTCTACCCGATGCTCGACTAGTTTTCCGGGTGTATTGTGATGAAAAGTTGCTAGATAATTTCGATTGTATATATACGTATACTTGATGTACACTGAGCTTTTGAAGAGCATCATCTTCAGCCGTCAGACGAGGTAAGAGATGTACCCACGCTAAAGTTAACCCCCCACCCACGCCCCATTTCTGTATATCACGTACGAATGTATTGTACATGTACGGGGATGTTGAGAAGTCGAAAAAAATTCAGCTTACAAGTAATGCATACGCGGGTATTAGAGCTAACCAGAAAAAAATCGTCTTTATGGGGAGAAGGTGTGGAAGAGAGGCTTTCTTATTTCTACTATATCGTATTATATTTCAAGCAAGCTTTCATTACCTGTCAAATTTTTCCAAGTCATGTTCAATAGGTACTTATATAAAGAAAAATATGAAAAAGTAAAATTTAAAGCTCTCTTCTCACTTTCCTCAATTACTCGAATGAACTCTTCCGAAAGTGTACCTAGTTCCTGATAAAAACTTTTTTATTATCTAACGCAGCAGCCTTTATCCCCGAATCACCCCAGAAGTAAATTTAACGAAATTATAATATTTGCAATTTCACACTATGGTCTGTTCCACGTAAGAGTTCCATGACGTCACAAGATTCAACGAATGAGAAGAAAGTATTTTCGATTTCAACCGTGTTTCAACCAATCGCTTTCTTCAAATGCTTGTGACGTCATAGAACTCTTAATTGTAATGAAGTGTACGTGACACGAAGTGAATTTCATTTCATGTTTCCCCCGCTCTCCCTCCCTTCCTCCCTCCCATATTCCATCATACTTGATTTTATTTTATTCGAATTTTATTTTATTTTATTTCATTTCCCTCTTTTTGTCCTTTTACTTTATTTCATATTCTTTGATTTTTCACGTTCTTACACATCCTTACACATTTTTACATATCCCACTGAAATAACTTTTTTTTCACTTCAAGCACAATATATTTCTCTCTATTTGCTTTTGATTAATATAATTGTAAATATTAATTTAATACACTACATCATATTTACTAATTAACACAAACTGAGCCTTTCTAACAATCATAGTAATGTATTTATGAATTTTCAAAAATAATTACCCAAATCGGTCTATGGAAAAATTATTCAAACACTATACAGCCCCTGTCAACCGAAGAGAATGCAGACTATTATACATGAATGTAATTCGTGTTGCTCTACCTGCAGTTGCTGGGGTTGCTTAGGTGATGAACTCGAGGAGGAACACCCTGTATGATATATGGACTCATCGTATTTTTAGTTCTCTTCCAACACCCTCCCATTTTATGCGAAAAATAAATAATGGAGGGTAAGTTCCAATAAATTTTCTCAAAAACTACGTTCATAGCGTAGGAAATTTCTCCTCTATAAATTTATTCGTCTTGTGTAATTTTATCCTGAATTAGGCACGGGAAAAAAATCGCATTATCGTGTTAATTTTTCTCCTACCCTTTACTGGTTGCTTGGGAGGCAGAAAAAATATGGTTTTCTCTTCATTTTTATTTTTCCTAAATTATATTTTCTGCTCGTTTTCTTCTCAACCACATAAACGCGAGTCGTATTTAAATTTTACTTTTTTTTTTCCTTCTCCAACCCATACATTTGCTTCACAACTTTACCTACGTGAAAAGATAAATAGATTTCTTTTTTAGGATATTGCCTTGGAACAGGCCTCTTTGATCAGTATAAGTGTTTTAATCTAATCTCCAGAGGTGAAAAGTCATTTCTTTGGAAGATAGTTACGAATGAGTTCGCTCCTTCTCTGTAAGTAAATGCAATTTGCATGGCACACCAGCTTGGTGAGATGTTGGTAGACTACTGGTGTGGCTACCTATAAATAGTAGCGTTTTTGATTATCGATAGAATAATTCGCTGCCTGTACTATAACTGAAAGGCACTGGGCTCAAACGTACAAAAAAATCAAACATTTGATCATTTTCACTAATCCGACGGAACTAACTTAATTTTCTCTGAAGGGGCTAATTTCAGTTCTGTGGGGGCATACCCCACCTGTCACTCTCTGAAGTCTGTCGATGGTCAAAAGAGATAAGTTATACTTGGAGATGCATAATATGCTGAATTGAATAAAGATACTTTAGTCTCGGGTGGATAAGATCTTATTCTGAATGAACTTATAAATAGACTGAGTTCACTTCATACCTGTTGCAATGCAAGTCCAAGTTCTGGAATATAAACCAACCTCCTTAGCAACAATTCAAACTTCATCACTTCTGCTGAACGACATTACAAAAAACACATTTAACAAATTAGAAAGAAAACAACAAGAATAAGCTGAATCAGGTTACTCCCTTCATCTTGGCAGTGTTGCCAGCTTGGGAAAATATACTATCCAGCAAAATTATGTTGAAATTATTTTTCTATTCCTAACAACTCTCTTATGCAATAAGACGACGCTTGCCTTTTTTCATGAACTTTTATTAAAGAAGAGAAATATAATGTCCTCAAACTAAAATATTCATTAGCCTTGGATAGCGAATGTTTCCCCAATTCCTCTTAATTCAAACTTTCTCTGCGTCTAATTACTTCACAATTCGTTAGAAGTTTTCACATTAATTTCCACAAATTTATTTTCCAAATTACACAGCTCCATCGTAGCGATATCAATTATGAAACAGATGAGAAAGATATGAGCAACCTAGTAGTGTTTTTTCTATAACAAATCATTTTAACCGAAATAAACAAAAAATTAATTTCTAACCGGACACAGATCTCAAAGGAGGAGACAAGTTACGGATTCAATTTCAAAGAAGTCGAGTTTAAAATATTCTTTTTTATGTGTACTTATGGGAAATGGAAAGCAGGAAATGTGAAAAGCTTCGTATGACCAATAAGGAAAAATAGACCAAATCCAAAATATTCGTTAGTGCAAGGACAAACTAAGCTGAAATGTGATCTACTTCTTTTCTATTGTTACCCACATTAACTCAAAGGAAAATACTCAGCAAAGGAAACGAAAATATAAAATTGAAAGGAAATCCGATTATTATGTCGATCGTTGTTGCTTTTCAATATCCTCTCTCTCTCTCTCTCTCTCCACTATATAAGTTTCATTTTTGGCCTTTTATTTATTTTTTTATCCTCTCATGTGCTCGCTCATTCAGAAATTGGTGCAGCAGCCAAAACGAAAAGACTTGAGGGTATAATTTTGGGTACAAACCATATACTCTACCCAGTATCGTAATCAAATTAAAATTATTTGCCTCAACAATTTAATAGCTAAGCCATTTAACTCCCCAAAAATTTATCGAATTGTTACCTAGCGTAGGTATACCAACTCTTCATTTTAATCACGAGGTACCTACAAGAGGATTGGTGTAACAAAAAAAAAAAAGTAACTATTTCTCGTAGATAGCAAAAAATAAATTTCGAAAAGTGAAATGTTTTCCTCTCACGATCCTTTTTTTTCCACCTTGTTTAGCCTGCGAGCGAAGTAAAAAAAGGAAACGTAGAAATTCTTCGCAATTAAATAAAATGTTCGAAAGTAAATTGCGAGCTCGACGTAATTACAAAATAGCTGAAGTAAAATTGTTTTAGAAAACGAGAAAACTCTATAAAATGATTATTGAAAACATTTTTAACATCAAAAGATACCCGCGTATCCTTTTCATAAAGGTTTACAATAAATTACTCTCCACAAAATTGCAAACTATGATCGAATTTGGTCATATTAAGGGCGTGTCTCAAAAATCACCAAACTCGCCAGTAATAGGAAATGAAAATATAACTTAGAAACTTACGATAAGTATTTTTCAAGTGGGGTGACACTGGCGCTATTTTAGAAAAATTGATATATGCACACATAATTATATCTTGCAAGGGAAGGCTATACGAAGTGACTCATACAAGTTGGGTACTTTTTGGGTTCCATTTTGCAGCTTTCCATGCAAGAACTTCATTTTGCATGGTTATTCGCGCTGACTGCAAAAAAGAAATTTTTCACAAGTTGATAAATATGAAAATTTGCATGTATTGGCATAAAAGTGAAAAATTTTCTTTTCACAGCACACGAACGAAAATTAAGTGAAAACATGCTAGTTTTTAGTGCAGAAACGCACACTTTCCTCCATTATTTTTATTCGCATTTTTCAGCAGATTTTCGACAGAAAAACCTTATATTAAATTTGGTCTGACTTCCATCCTTTTTACAAAATCTTAAAACATGCAGTGCTAGAATTGGCGAAAGTTGGAGACAGTTGGCCGAACTTGGCCAAAATTCACCCCATTAAAATTTGGACTTCATCAGTTCAATACTTTGGAGTTGATGCGATTTGAAATTATCAGAAAAAGTTAAGTCATGCTTTAAAAGAAAACCTTCTTTTCTAGCGGAACTTGTTGCGCTAAAATTCTTCTTTTTTTTTCTTCATTTTATTTATTTAATTTATCCACTCCTCATATCGACTAATAAAGCATACCCTAGAACTTGTACATTTCAAAGAAGGAATCCAAAATTCATTTTGCTTTCCTTTTCCGTTCCCTATCTTATTGGAGATAAGTACTAATGTTTCAAAAATTGAGTCAATATCATCTTCAATCGTTTTCCTGCAGCTGCAACATCCACAGTTTCAGACAAACATACCTATTACATTTTGAAAAAGCCTGCTAAAAACAGGGTAGGAGAAACTTCTGATGAGGTATAGATATAAATTTGTCAAGCGTTTTCAGCCAAATACATAGGTACACAGAATAATACTTCATCATCTTTCTTAAATCCGCCCTTCGTTTACCAGGATATATCTCGGAAAACCGGGAAATTTCAGTGTTAATGATTGGCTGAGCAAATAAAGCCACCGAAGGAAATTCATTTCAGAAAATGGGTCATTTAAAAAAATCAAACAGGCTTATACGATTTTTAGAGCCGGCGCGAATAAGATTTCCTTTCGAATGTTGTAACAGTTTTGAAGTTCTTTTTTTCTTCAGCAAATAAGGAAAGTAATCTTAAAAAAAAAAAACTTGGAACTTGGGAGCCAGTTTCGGATGGGAGGTATATAGAGGCTACCAAATAGAAACTTTTTTTTTTCCGAGAACCAAAAAATAAATTTATTTTCGACTACACAATATGAGAAGGGAAAAAAGTCGTTTTTTTCACGTTCAAACAACTTGATGCAAATAAATAAAAGAATTTATTTCCTATAAGAAACGGCTAAAGTTAAGCGCATATATACATGAAGGCAAAAAATGAGCCTAAATTCTGAGGGAAAAAAATTGATAAAATCACGTGTTATTCGCGGTAGTCAAAAATCGCCCAGATCAGCTCCATGTCGCTAGTTCCCCACCAATTGAATTTTAAAATTTTGACACATGTATTCGTTTGTGCTACGTTTGTGCTGGTTTGTGCTGGAATTTTCATCGTTTGTGCTGCTTTCCCTTCAGAGATATTTGAGAAAAACATTTTCAAGGTCAGTGGGGAACTAGCGACATGCTCTTCCCCACCAAAGAGATATTGGAAATCCGAATGAGCCATTTGTTAGTGCTACGTTTGTGCTGGTTTGTGCCATTATTTTTTTCGTTTGTGCTGCCTCCTCTTCCCCATCACAACCAAAAAAACTTTTTATACGCCTATATATGGAGAATTCTCAAACCACTCTGAAAAGTTTGAAATTAATGACATTTGTTTGTGCTACGTTTGGGCTGGTTTGTGCTGCCATTTATTTCATTTGTGCTGCTCCCCTCTCCCCTCCACAACCTAAACAAATGCTCATACCCTTGAATGTATGAAATTTTCAAACTGGTCAGAAAGTTTCAAAACTAGTACCATTTGTTTGTGCTACGTTTGTGCTGGATTGTGCTGACCTTTTTTTGGTTTGTACTGTCACCTCCTCCCCTCTAGTGAGTGTGTGGGTGCTAAGAGGTTAGCTTATATAGAAGCAAAATTTGAAAATCACTGGAGATGGCTAAAAATGGTACCAATTGTTTGTGCTACGTTTGTGCTGGATTGTGCTGACTTTTTTTGGTTTGTGCTGCAAACCCCTCCCCTCTAGTGAGTGTATAAGTGTTTGAAAAATTTTCAAATTTTGCTTCTATATAAGCTAACCTCTTAGCACCTACACACTCACTAGAGGGCAGGGGGTGACAGCAAAAACCAAAAAAAGGTGGGCACAATCTAGCATAAACGTAGCACAAACAATTGGTTCCATTTTCAGCCATCACCAGTGATTTTCAAATTTTACTTATTTATAGGCTAAATTTGAACACTTATACACTCACTGGAGGGGAGGGGGTGACAGCACAAACCAAAAAAAGGTCAGCACAATCCAGCACAAACGTAGCACAAACAAATGGTAATAGTTTTGAACCTTTCTGACCAGTTTGAAAATTTCATACATTCAAGGGTATAAGCATTTGTTTTGGTTGTGTTGGGGAAGAGGAGGCAGCACAAACGAAAAAAATAACGGCATAAACCAGCACAAACGTAGCACAAACAATTGGCTTATTCAAATTTTTGATATTTCAAGTTTCCAAAATATGACCCTAATTTCAGAGTTTGGTGACCGGTCATTGACCTCTAAATTTTTCCCTATTTTCACACCTCCCATAGAGCTGAGTTCACATGATTTTGTTATATTCTGGCAGCACAAACGTAGCACAAACAAATGGCTCATTCGGATTTCCAATATCTCTTTGGTGGGGAAGAGCATGTCGCTATTTCCCCACTGACCTTGAAAATGTTTTTCTCAAATATCTCTGAAGGGGAAACAGCACAAACGATGAAAATTCCAGCACAAACCAGCACAAACGTAGCACAAACGAATACATATGTGTCAAAATTTCAAATTGCAGTAAGTGGGGAACCAGCGACATGGAGCTGCCCAGATCATTTATTGTAGAAAGGAAAATAACTTTTTTTTATTATTCGTGCAATAACTCTTTAATGCGTACCGAAGTTACTAAACACCGTGTTATTTCGCTCAGTACAAAACATTCTGAAACTTTTTTACAAACTTACATAAAGTCAAATAGACGAGCTTCATTCCAAAATGTGAAAAGTTAAGACACCATCATGATCGTATATTACATTTTTGATACAGCTTACCTAGCATTTTCATCTTGCGAACTCACGTGTTCCAAAATAACCGTGTAAGTCCAATATTGGACGATTTTCATATTTTTGTTGATTTTTGGGCAGAAAAAATCGAGAAATTGGCCCAAACTAAAATCAGCAGCCGAAAATAAAAATAAAAGAACTTAAAAATCCTAAAAAGAAAATACCCGACTTACTACCACGTAGATACCCGACTTACGTGGTAAATACCACGTAAGTCGGAAAATTCCCTGAAATTCTCTTATAATATTAATAGTGGAGGGGGTAAAACATTTTGAATTAATTAGATTCGATCTCTATTCACCTAACGATGATAACAAGCCCAAAAGTTTAATTAAATACAGCGTTTTAAATATTCAAACATTTTTTTTCAGTTTCCTAACAATTTACTTTTTCCAACTTACGTGGTTTTACAAGAAAACAGGGACGATATTATGTCCTTGAAATGAAGGCCAAAAGTACTCAAAACAAGCGAAATTGATCTGTATTTTTTGAAAACTTCAACCGAGTTTTTCTCAAAACTACGATTTTGGACTTGGACCATTCCCGGTACTATATCAGGCAAAGAACTATATATAAGTTTAGTAAAAGTTTTTCAAGTGCTTAAAAAAACAAAAAGAGAGAGAGGTTTTTCTGTCTTGTTTTTTTTTTTTTAAATTCTCAATTATACGAGTACGTTCAGCGAGTACGAGTTTTTGCCACGATAATGGCGACACAAATTCATATAAAAAGCTAGCAATGTTAAAGAACGATAAATTTTTATACCGTTAGCTGATATCGAAGTATTTTTCAGCAGGAAAAGAAAAATAAAAATAAAAAAAGTTTAGTCGCCAAGTATGCACGGCGCCATCCAAAATCCCTTTTTCTCTCATTTCATCTACTTTTTTTTTTTTCCTTTACCCGTGCACTGTAACTTCATCTCTTGGTCATAAGTTACGATTTATATTGTTATTTTCTTCTTTCCCCCTACTGACCCCCCCCCACCCACTTCTCATAATTGTACTGGCTTTCGAGTGTCTGTGATTCTTCGTAGAAAACTTTTAATGATTAATCGTGCTTTCGAATAATTTCCAACAAGAAAGCAGAAGCACACCATTTCGAAAATCAATTTCGACGAATTCGAAAATTTTCTTTGTACTTTGGCTTACGTATATATACGTCTCTTTTCTCCCAAGTTTAGGGTAAATGGTGGAAATTTTAATTGGTCCTTCTTCCTGGAGTATCCCGTTTCTGAAAAAGGACCAATGAGGGTTGGAAAAGGTATAGACGCGGTGATATTTTAATGCAAAAATTTTAATTAATATTTCTTTCAAGTTCCATAATCAAGAAGTTGGAGGTAGTTTTTATTAAATTCAAGTTATTATACCGAGTCTGATTCAAGAAGAACGGGTTGAAAATGAGTAGTTTTTTTGAATAAATAATCGTTTAGATGACCCAATCAGCAGTAATTTTGAACTTTCGTGATGTGTTTTGAGAAAACATGACATTAGATGAAGTTCTGTTTCCGTTTCAGTTATCTCCTAAGGGAAATTCTTTAAACTATTAGAGGTAGGAGGGGTTTTTGTTTTTTTCACAAAGGGTAAAATCGGTAGTAGCTGAAATTTTCCTTATTGTTTTGATCCAGAGTCCTTTAATGACCGAAATGTTTCCTTGGCTTATCGACCAGTTTTTTATGCAAATATAGTTATATATCTAACACTGTTCCAAAAATACGCTACCACTGTTTGACAAGCCATAAATTCAGAAATTCGAATACCTGGAAGAAGGGTTAACTCGGGGGTAAAATAATTTCGAGAAATTGATTATGCAATGTGAACGAGAGGCGAAGCCAAAACCTGAAGCTAATAACATACAATTAGTATATAAAAAAAAAAAAAGCTTCGACTGTTTTTGTCAGAAAAATAATCTCGAATACTGGCATATTTTATTTTCGCGAAAGACAACCAATATCAAATTCATTGGAACAGAAGAGGGATGACACGTGTATAAATCGATCCACATTTCTCACAGAAGTTGACGATGTTCTCTTTTTTCCGCCATTCCGAAAAGAGAAAATATTTTTCACTTCCTTTTTAGACTTTTTTTTTTTTTCCAACTACTTTCCCTTTCATTCTGACAGGATATAAGGCTCTGTGTTTTGATCATATTCTTGTTCTTGATCGTCATAAAAGTCTCATGATGAAATATTTGTTTAAACTTTTAGAAATAAAAAGTAAACAAATGCTGCCTATAAAAATACACCTTACATAGGTACAGCTTTAATTTCATTCGAAAAATGAAAGTATTTTCTACAATTATTATAGGGTTCAGCCAATTTTTTCTTCTCAGTCTTTAAAAATGTGTTTGTAATTTGTGCAAGCAAATAGGAAGTAATTCTTCAGTCTCATTATTACAAATTCCTCGAACAAATAAACGAAAAAAAAAAAAACTTTTCATCATTACTCGTAGAATAAAGCTGTAAAATACGCGGGTTATTAATAAAAGCAACTAAACACATTTTGTTTCTCGAAGCCTGGCAACACTGTCAGACTTGAGCCAAGTGGAAAATATGGATCAGGTTTATTTCAGTGCCTCATAAAAATTTCAAGATAATTGTAATAGTATTTCATAAACTACACTTATTTTAGTATAGCTAGCACTAAACACTTTCTCAACAGATATTTCATTTTACCTCCTAAAAAGATAATTTGTCAAAAAAAAACTTACACAAACATTCAGATTAAACCAACAAAGCTGAATATAAAATTGCATGGCATGATACATTAAATGACAGTGTGTCCCTTCTTAAATTAGAACGTCTCAATAAATTTCACTCACTGTTAGTTTATTTTTATCTTAACAAATATATAGCAAACTTGCAAAGAAAGGCAGGGACAAACATTTATATTTCCGTTCCGGAAATATACAGAGGAATAATATTTTGCGTAAAAAGTAATTTTCATTCACAAAATCTAAATGAAGTGGAGGTGTAAAGTTTAAAGAATCACTGACGTAAGAAAGCATCGACGGAGAAACAAAATTCGGCAAAATAAATACACGACGAAAATTCAAGTTTTGCTCCCAGGATTATTCGCAGCAGAGCGTCATAAACCAACGTCATGCAAAAAAAAAAAATTCTAAATTGTTGCCAATTTTTTATACGACTTCGTCCACTTTCTACTCTTCGTGGCGATGACTTGACTTTGATGACTTTTTATCACGTTCAAGGTGAATGAATCGGATAAAACACTAAAATATTAGTGAAAAAAATTAGTTTTTCGAGTTTTGTACAAATTAAGAAAAGATACCCAGGGGCATTTTGAAGTTGTCAGCACCTACCAAGCCTTATATCACATTATTCGAATATTTTACGACTAGACCAGTCTACGGTACAGGTGAAATATAAGGGTTCAAATTTGTGAGTCACAGAAGAGTATAGCGCAGTGGTCTGAAAAGTTACTCCCTCAAGAAAAACGTTGCAACGGAGCCATTAAGTTGTGAGTTGTGACGTCATCATCCAGTGATGATGATGCATTTCTTTAGTATTAATACTCCTTTAATCAACTAGTGGATCATGAGACAACTGATTATAGTCTTCATCCGAGTTGACGAAAGCAGCATTATCGCCAAAGTAATAATTTATTTGCCTCGTCTTTTATAAGTTATTTAAAATAGACTTAGTACCTCTTTGCTTTAAGGTATCGATATGTTTCAGAGTCAAACCAAAATAATTAATAAATTTGCCATAGTTTGAACCTGCTAATTGATCATAAACAAATTTCAGTTAAACTAAATCAATGTTTAGAATGAGATTGGAAGATATTTTGAAATTCTACAAACCTTTGGCACGAAAATAGCCCAAAAAGTAAAATTCGGTAAATTTTCAGAACTTACTTCTTTTATTTTATTTGTCTAGTTATAAGTATTTAGAACACCTGGGCAAAGACTTCCCTCAACCTCCTTCTTTTACAAGAGCCTAACCCTGTACAGCTTTTTAGTTTTTAGTAGTTTGTCGAACCCATTCGTCGAAATTCGGTAAACCAAACGAAAAAGTCTTAACTTTTCATCAGGTCTTAGCAAAGTTAAACATTCTAAATAAAAATCAGACAAAAATGTTGAAGAATTCTGGTACGTCTGAAGACTATTCTGCTCCTCACTCCAAATTACATGCAATAAGTAATAACTGCAGATTGATGAATTATTAAAAATAATTCGCCTTACTCTTGAGCCTGTATTTTCTGAATTTTCATTCGACTGGACTAAACTTTCTCCAGTAGCTGGTGCTTACAGCTGAATGAAGGGGGTAAAAATTCTCCCATCTGCTTTTTATACAGCAGCATCGACGACGACGGCGAGAAAAAAAAATAGTCTGTTAAATGATTTATTACGATTCCGCATACATAAAAACCCAATTTCAACTAGCAAATGCGAAAATTGTGCTCGTAAAACTTGGGAAACATCGTCTTTAAAATTCTTCATTAATCTTTTGCGAGTGCAAAAATGTGAGGGGGTGGGCAAAGGGGAACGCTAATAGATGGCGCAAATCGATGTTAAAGGATGCACTATATAATATGCATGTATTTGCTGGCAAATTATCAATTTTTATTAAACCGTTTACAAAATTTAACCTTTTATATTCATTGTCCAATAATGCAGATTATAATAAAAGTGAAAAGCTTCAAATTTTCACTTCGTTAGGAAAGAAATAATATTATGGCATGTAATAAAAATGAATAACAAAAAAAAAAAATTAAGTATGGTGTAGAAAAACTTTAGAGCTTCATTTCAATGTCAGCGTTAATGACTTCTACTTTTAAGAATGTTACAAGGTCAATGGTGATACTTTTTTCTGGCTTTTTTTTCTTTCTTTTTCTTTTTTTGATTACCATCCAGAATGGTGCACGAATATAAAAGTGCAGATTTAGTTTAACTGAAGCGTTTGATCTATATAATTCTACTTTCTGTGAATTGGCGAAAAATTAGTTCAACTCTCAATGTAAATGTAAAATGAGCAATTATTAATAAGTTGCGAGTAAAGATTGACTATAATGGAGGAGTTCATCGGACTGATTATTTAATATGGAAGCAAGTTATGTGATGTTTTCTACTTTAATTATTACCAGCTGGTATGAAATTATATGTGGGTATACGCATTCATTCCTTCCCTATCATCTAATGAATTGAGTTCTTTCCTTTTTGTAAGTCCCAACACAATGATGGACTTATTTGTACTTTCAACAGCACGAATCTGCAGTAAAAGTAAAATATTCTCTCAAAATTATTATACTGTATACCTATATAGTTCAAAAAAATTTGACCAAAAATGACTTTAAAAACGAAAAAAAGTCAAAGCGAACAGGACTTTTGCTGGCTGTGGGTAACTTTCGCATACCTTCAATTAACATATGTACTAAAATTTTTGTTCCCTCAGAAGTGTGCTCAATCCCTACTGATGGATGAAAGGGCATATAAGTATTTTAGGAATCTGGAGATCATGAAAGGAATAACTACATATGATGGTCTCGTGCCTATTTGTGAAAGTCAGACCAAAACTAACAGTAGCAGGTTTTCTGTGGAAAACCTGCTAAATACTTATATTTGAAGCATTTTTTCCATAAATTAAAACCTAGCGAGTTATTAACCGAATTATATGACGTACATTTTTGGAAACTATAGTCTGTTCCAGTTAAGAGTTCCATGACGTCACATGGATCTGAAAAAAGCGATTGGTTGAAATCGAAAATACTTTCTTCTCATTCGTTGAAGCATTGTGACGTCATGGATCTCTTAACTGGAACATACTATAGTGCTCTCTTCAATATACTCCATCTCCACTCCTAATAAAGATACAACCAAATGTTTAACACAAAAGTAGTTAGAAACAACTTTTATTTGAAATATTTCTTGAAACATTTGAGAGTTAAAGAGTTATAAGCGAACAACCAGTTTTGACCCGTTTTATTTCACTACGAAAGGTTTAGCTCACTTGTTAGGGGGCACGACCATTAGTATTTCAATAGGGGGTATGAAAACTACTCGCAGTCAAAAGCCAATTGTTCAGTTTGATTTTCATTTCCTGTATTTTTCTTGGACAATAATAAATTATTGTAACAATCTTTGAAAATTAAGTGTTTTTAGCCAAAATAATTTCCATATATATGTCATAGGTAATATTAATAACCAGATACCTAGTCATTTTTTATTTTCCCTGGATTTTCTATATTTACGATTTTTTCTCAGTATTGCCAAGGCCAAACAAAGAATGATCCGATTTTCAACGCCATATTAATAATGCCTGCCGGAATTCGCCGGAACCGGAGGACAAAATAGATAAAAAAACGGAAATGGAAAATACCTAAGATAATATACATTTTACCTAAAGAAAGAGTTAGGCAAAATACATTTACATAAGACATCTAAAATCGGATGTAAACTTAGTCATCATTATGTAGACTATCTAGACCAATTTAAGAATACCTAGACAAAATAGACAATATTATGTAGACTATCTAGACTATTTTAATAATACCTAGACGTTATTGAATTGTAACCTCCCACCTCCCCTACCCCCACATTAAACAGACTAGGTAATCTATTTATGGCAATCTAATAAACTGTCTTCTGAATTTTGACTAGGCAATATAATTTTCGACTAGGTGTAATTGAAATTGACTAGATACTCTACATAAAAAATTCGTATAATCCATTTTATGAATTTTGTCTAGGTAATATTAACATGGTCTAGATAGTCTACATATTCATTTGTAAATTTACATCAGGTTTTTTAATTTTCTACATTTTTCATTTGGACTATATCTTCCAGTTGGCAATATGTATAATGGCTAGACAGTCATGACCTTCCGATTTATTATCAATTTTGACCACCGGTTCAGGCAGGCATTGTGAATATGGCTAGGCAAAACATGTGGTAATTCATTTTGATTAGTCAACTTTGATAAAAATACGTAAATAACAATAATGCCGGCAAATTAAAAAACTGGCCAAAATTATATATTCTGACTAGAAATCAAAATTGACTGTGACATATATATATATATAGGGTTCGATGCGTCCATTTGTAATATTTTGGAGGTCATCTTTGATAATTATGATAAAAAATCAATAAATATAATTCACAATATCCCGGCTCGCTATACGCGACCACTGCGGCTCAATAAAAGCCCATAATTATATTAAATCGTGAGCAAATGCCAATTAGGTATTTGAAATTCACCCTAAGATATCTGATTGGTCTGTATATGATATTGCGGCATCGAGCCAAAGAAATTTGAGCCAAATCACGAACATAAATTTGGGTCACGGAGGAGATATACGCGATGCTTTCCTATAGTGCGAACATCGCAGGCTATACATTTAATGCGTACCTGAATTAATTTTGACGCCATCCAGTGTAATCTGTACAGCTGTGGCGTGGGAATTATGGGGATGTCGATAGAGGCGGGGCGCACGGATGGTGTGGCGGTTTCCGCTCCTTTCTCAAAATCCCTCTTCGCGTAAAATTGAATTTTACGGTTAAAAGAAACGATGATAAGGCGAGAGCAGCAAAAAGGATGGGATTTTAGAGGGGGCTGCAGGGGTAAATCGTGCTTGGTGATTTTCCGCTATTTGCAACCGCCGCCGCAGCTGCTCCCACACCGGCTCCGGCTCGCGATTCTGCTGCGGCGAAATTTATAGATGAATTTTCAACATTTTCGAAACGTAAATTTTCCATAGCTTCGACGAAAAGAGAGCCCCCATTGTAATCCAATTAAAAGCGAAGCGTCGTCGAAGGTGGGCCGCGAAATGCTTTACAATGGTAAAGTGCAACTTCATTTTACAACCGCTCCTATACATTAAAAAAGAATTTTCCTCGCTTTTCTCCCTTTTTTATTGCTTCGCGAGTTTTCAAAACCAAAAGCGAGCCGGAGGAGGCTGTGGAAAGAAGTGAGAAAGTAAATTCTCAACGACTATATATACTCACTCGCTTCACACCGCAAAGTCTAAACTTTTTACTAATCGCGATAAAAAGTAATTATTTTCTACAGCTTTACAGGCCACTTTGTTACAAAAAGTGGTGTTTTTTTTCTTCTTCTTCTTCCCCCTATCTAGATACAAAGGCGAATTAATCCTGAGGCGACCTTCTTATGCGCGACACAGTGTATAAACAGGACAACCTTGAAGAAAGGATGTTTTGAGCACGTTCCGTCGAGTTAATCGTTTCGAAACTAATGTTCGGTACTTTTCCTAAACGTTTTCTTTTCTTCTTTACCTCTTTGAAAAGCCAGCTTTTGAATTGGCAAAGGAATAACATTTGCTCATCTGTCATACTAAGTATTGGTAGGTATACTCAGAAAAGCACTCGGGGATGATTTTTAAACCAGGCTTTTCCTCCATTCGTTATAATATAAGACTTAGGAGTCAAATCCGTAAGAAACACTTTCTCAACATTTGAACAGTCTTTTTGAAGAAGGCTAGTATTCTAAAAAAGTTATGAAAATCGATAATAATGTCGATCGAATGAAGCTGCGAAAGCAGAAAATAGACTTATCCAATTCGTGAAAGAGATTTAATTTTTCTTATAACTGCAGTTATAATTTTAAATGTGTGAAGGAAACGATCGTGCTTCACTACATTCATGTTATATACATTATACAGGGTGGACTGCAATTGTCTCAGATGTAAGCAGGCCCGTAACACAAGATCTTTGTCAGGTGGGGCAGCTGAAATTTCTGGTAAGAAAACATTTTTTCTTAAATTCGATTACATTTATCTAGAGAGTGATGGAGAACACAGATGAATAAATCCCAAATATCTGCGTAAACCGACCTTTGTTTCGGGCAATTTTACAATACAGCCCAGGAATATTGGACAAAAAAAGGGACTGACCCGTTAAAAATTGTTTCCATCTCCACTTCGAGTTAAAAACTGCAGCATGAGCAACTCCATAGCTTCTGATGTTTAAACACTACTTTTGATGGTTGTTTTCCTCTTTTGATCAAATAGGTGTTTTTTGGGTTTGGGAGGGGGGGGGGGTTATTCTTCATATTCATAGTTTTTTCTGGTGTTTTCTCATATTTCTGCTTTCTTCTGGTGCTTTTGCATAAAATTAACGTGGAATAAAAAGTTTTCAACTATTTTTTTCATGAAGTGAACGGTGGATAAAAATCAAATTCCATTGAGGATATTTATGAAAAGAAAAAAAAATTTCTGCGGTCTCATTTTTTGGAAAATCTTTTTATATTTAGTGCTTTCTTTTTCTCTTCGACCGAGTAACCTTCCTGCTCTGCAGGTGAGGGGAAATGTAGCGGAAAATGGATTATTTTGACTATACAAACCCCCCCCCCCCACCCTCAGAATGTTGATCTAAGAAGGCCAGTGTATTGTTTGGATACTTTAGTACAGTATGCCTATAAAATTGCTTCACTCTAGCATCACAAGTATAATCTCGAGAATCCCCATTCACCTGCAGTCGTCCGTCTTGGCCAGGATATTGGTAGCCTGGCCCCACCATCCCAACATTTAGTAGGTTGTGCTTTTACCCGACCTTTTGCCATAATGCGTCGGTGCTATAAACTGCTCATAGGAAACATCCATTTGGCTGCTTGCCTCAAATTAAAAAGATCCAGCTGTTTGGCATTCACTGGCAAGCTATCACTACAATTAAGAACTAACCCATTTGGCCTCGGTTGGTACCTCAAAATTGATACAACTTCAGTAGCCCCCTCAACATGGGCCTTTTTGGAAAATGTGTGAATACCCTAAAGTTTACGCAGGCTTAGAGCTACCACGTTACTCCCCCTTCCCAAAAAGAAGGGTTTGGAAGCTTATCAATAAGTATCGATAAATATCTCAAAATATCGATATTATCGATATTAATGAATTTTGAAAATTATTTTACAGATTTTCATCACTTTTTTTCTCGGAAAACCCATGATTCAGTGATATTGAGAATTTCTGACTGGGAATACAACTGTAATTTACAGATTCCTGAAAATATTTCTAATATTGATGTATGGAAATCGATTAAACCTCTTGGATATAGATAAATTATCGATATTTGCAAATACTACAACTCTGTGACCAACCAACAACCCTTTAACTTTAGTACTGACATCTCACGAACCAACAATATTGTTCACAGCTACCTTTGGCATCAGATCGGTTATCCTACGAACTATATTCTAAATACCATTTCGAACGACAATCGAAAAGATGACATTGTCAAACTTAAAAGACTATAAACTACTGTTTTATAATTGGCGAAAAGCAAAATCATTAATCAAAGTTGTAGCTATATGCAAATGGCTGACAATTATATTTCAAATAGATAGCCGAAGCCGTCGGTATGGAATTAATAATAGTGAATAATGATTTCTACATCGGATACCAAAATTTGTAAAGGTAGATAGCGTTTATTTCCCTTCCACTACTCTTTTTAGCCAACTGTTGCTCTTATTATTTTCCCAAGTAATTTTTTTTTTTTTTTTTTTTGAAACACGCAGTTCACTTGTTATCGGATACTGGATTTAGTTATTTGTTATAGAATCGTTTGGTGAAATAAAAAAATTTATAGACAATAATTTCCTGTAAAATTATGTCAGTAGTCTCACGTTTTCCGCGGATATTTTCCATTTTATGAGCTGTACACAATTGGTATTTATACTTATACGGTACCCTATTTTTGTATTGCTTTTACACTTCAATTAGTTCGCCATTTCTATTATCCTCGTGAAAGTAATAAACAAGATGAATATTTTTTCGAGCTGAAAAAACTACTGAAGCCTATATAATGCGATTTTATTATTGTTGGTTATTGTTGGTGGAATAATGTTTGCGAGGATTTTGCAAAATTATTTTCTGTGAAAATGTGTATGTTATTTAAATTGACTTCAATATCAGTCGTAAAAATAGTTCATGCCTCGCATCAATTAGTCTGGATGTGAGTAAAATATTATGATTATATGCATAAGATATTGCATTGCTGATGGGGGGGGAGCATATTTTTACTTTTTCACAGGTAAATTTCATTATCTGTATTCAGTATTAGAGAAATACAGTTAAACTTTTCTTTTCATTATTTTTAATTTTCTTTCTTTTTTGTACTTACTATTTAATTTTTGATATAACTACTTTATGTCTTCGGAATTAGATATTAATATGTTCGATTTGGCACGGTTTCTTAAAACTGTTTCACAACTGGGTTTCCAAGCATTGGTTTCTGTTTCAAATCAGATTCTTAAAAAATGTAAAACAAAACCAAAAGAAACTGAAATCTGTTCGCTTTGTACTCCGATGATCATGATAAATGCGATAAGAAATGGAATCTACTTATGAAAAACTACTCTGGAGTAGTTAATTCATTTTTTTTTTTTTGTGAACCAAAATATAAATCGAAACCAGAAACTGTTTGGCAAAACTAACAAGAACGGATTTGAAACCGTAGCAAAACAAACGTGCAAAATGAATCAGTTTTGAAACAGTTTGGAGAAACCATGCCAAATCGAACATTGTCCTCTGGTCTATTGTTTCGATCTAGATGTGTTCTAATCTCCCTCACTCATATGAGTTTCCCTTGAATAATTAATAAGTACTTATTTGAAAATCCCCCACAAAAAAAAAATTGTTTTTATTAGGATTTTTTTTCTCAGAAACATCCCCCGCCCCCTTCATAAATTGCCATTGACGAGTTATTCGTCGAAAATGTAGTATCAGAGCACCCCCTATTTTCATTAACTGAGAACATTTACCAATATATGAATTCTACCTCGATTTTCAGATATTAAAAAGTCACTTTCAACTTACTCTCAAGGAACACTAAGTATCTCTACTTGTACAAAAGAAAAATCCATCATTGTATTTTCCTATTTGGGTCAGAAATTAATTTAAGTATGTATATAACATGTACAACCTGATTAAGCGTTATCCACTTGCATACATAAATCCGAATTAAAAGCTTCATTCAACTTACCTGTAACAGAAAAATGAAAAAATAAAATTATTAGAAAAATAAACTGGTTAATGCAAAGCTATTTACTAAACAATTTACATACACAAAAGAAATTGAAAAAAACAATTTTTTAGGATAGATGGATTAACTTCTACAATATTTAACAAATTCCCCCTATCGAAATTGTGTGCATAACAGCTTGGAAGTGTTTTCTTTTGCAACTTTCAAGTATTCTGCACATAGTTCGCGTATAATGTCAGTTATTTTGTTCCGAGTCGTAATCCGAGTAATTTATTTCATATTCCGTCGTAAGTTTCGATTCAGCAACAAGAACTTTGGGTAGGAGATTAATATTTATACCCTTCTGCACGAGTGTAACAATATAGAAATGAAATTAATGAATTCTCACGAGACTGAAAAGGCTTTCTACATATTCATAGTAGTTACCAAAGTCTTGGCAGGTACTTTTAACCCACTTATTCTAACCCGAAACTTCGTATTACAATAACAACATATACCATATTTTCAGTCCAAAATATTTTACCATTTTGTCATTTTCTAAGTAGAGCGAGAAACTGGAAAGAAGTGAAAAAAAGGGTCAACTATATTTGGAAAGCCACAAAAAAAAATTATTCGCGAGTATACGGCTCTGAATTCAAGCCAATTTTCCTGAACCCTGTTTTCCGTAAAGAAGACAAGGTAAACAATTAAAATATTTCAATTTAAAAAAAGGGAATCCGAAGAAAATGAGGAAGCCTGTTCGATACACAAAATGAACCCTCCTTCCATCTAATTAAAAAAAAAGTAAAGGGTTGTGGCAGATGGATTTTAGAAGACTTTTCAGAGGTGATTCTGGAGATAGTTCCTGACGTTACAGTGAAAAATATTTTTTGCAGAATAGTTTAGCAATCTGAAATGTCCACCTTTGTTGGATTACAGAAATATTCACAGAAAAAGTTAGCTCAATCAAATCGAAACTTTCTCCTGAGTTTTGTAAAAATAGAAATTAATTATATTTTTAACCCTCCCAAGCTCTTTCAAAATTCCAAATAGACGATATGTTTACACAATATTATTTTCCTCTTTTCTATGATCTATCCACTGTATGGTGTATCACTCACAGAACACCCTGTATAAATAAAACCCAAGCTTCTCTTCGTGCATGGTTTACCAGTCAGCATAAACTATTGTAACCATCCCACTCCGAACAAACAGGAAAATTCTAAATACCTCTTTTCAAATGAAAAAAAATTAGCTAAGTACATGTGCTGGGTGGTTAAAAACATTTCATTTTTTTTCCGATTGTAATTTCTCCAGAGAATATTCGACGAAATTCTCCGAGCGTTTCTCCCGCCAATCAATTTCCCTTTGACCTCGTTTGCTTTAACTGTGGGGTCTCTCTTATTGCATACCCAAAGATATATACGGGGCTAAAACGACAGAACACGGATGAGTAACGTTAGAGTGATGGAAAGAAACAGTCGTGCGGATGGAGGATTGGAGAGGTGAAGTGAGGAGGGGTGGTGTAGACCTTGGCTGGAATTTTCGGTGTCAGGTGGTACATGTTTCGGCAGGAAAACCGAAAACGAGGAGTCGACTGCTGGATTCGTATTCGAAAGTAAATTTTATCGTCTTTCTCCAGCTGAAAGTTCGTCAACATTTTGTCTCTGTATCATCTTTTTTTTTTTTTTTGTGGTCTCCTCTCTAAATGGAAGCTCGCTGGTGGCACAAAAAAGGTGCAAAAGGAAGTTAAAATGAAGGTGCCAAGGTAAGGATCTGGAATTCCTTCGAGCTCAGGGCGAATGGTTTCGCAAATTTTTTTTTTCACTGTTGTCGTTAACTGTGACCTAGTATTCGAAAATCGAGCTTATGGATGAATAATTGTTCAAAAATCCGTAACCTGACGTTTGTGTAAAAGTTTTTCGAGTGGAAATATGGGAGAGAAAAATTGGGATAACAGCTTACGCAGCTTTTCAAAGATTTATTAACATCGATATCGCTGAATTTCGATTTCGAAAATCGAGATTAATTTGGTAACTGCCGATTGTAATCGTTAAAAAATGTGGGATTTTAGCAACAACAAAAAAATGGTCCGTAGAATTTTAATTGGAAAAATTCAAGTTTTCAAACACATATGGATAAAATACCAAACAATATCATCTCTTAATTGAATAATTATCGAAAAATTTCAAAAAATCCTTAAACATCCTAAAATTTCAAAATATCTTTATAATTCCTGAAAATCTAAAAAATCCTTGATTTTACCCCCGACATTTTTCAAGACAGTCAAAAATCCTTGATTCCAGAGATTAATCCCTGCAGTTGGCATCCTTGATTTTACGGGAAGTTCGATATAATATATGTGTATGCAATATTTAGATATAACGAGCCCAAGATAAAGTGCTGAGCCCTTCAAGTTCGCTGTAAACGATTTTCACTGTACTTGTAGGTACATAATTTCTAAATAAAATGCAGATAATTCACTATTCCTTTGGCAAGCCATGGTAAAAGCTATTTTCATAGCTCATGCTTGCACTTTTCCTACCGCACCAACTGAACAATTCTCATGAGGTTAATCGTATAGGTCATGCTGTGAGAGTTGACTGCCAAAAAAGGGCATTTATAATCGTCCGAATGGCAAAATAATCGCGTGTTACTGCTTCGAATGTGTAATATCGATCCTGACAGGCCGCCAAAAAAAAAAAAATGGACACGGTAACCAAACACGTAACGTCCCTACCTGCCGAATTTAGCACTGAAAAATGTTGCCGATAACGATATTTGAGCTAAATTGGCGTGCAATTCACTCAAATACATATATATATACGTAAGTATACATTTATATCGTACCTATACCGCGCACATATATAGCAAACATGATGAAATTGTTAACCCTCAGTATCAAAGGGTAAACCTCTAATACGACGTCTGAATAAGTGGATTTTCCCATATGTACCCACTGGGTTTTCTAATCTGATATTTTCACACAGAGGAAGAGGAGAGGTTCGATGAAACATGATTTCGCAAGCCATAAAAAGCAGAGTGCCTATGTAATTTACCTGGTAAGAGTGATTATTAATGGGAATATGTCTTTGAATGTGTACGAATAGATATCAAAAGGTATACAAGTCAGCTCCATCCATCCAAAAATTGCCTTGAAAGTCAACTCCATGTAAAAATGGATACCGTATAAGGAGCTGACTTTCTCAAAGTTGTGGATAAATTCTTCACGAAATGAGTATCACAATAGTACACTCGAATAATAGGAATTTATTTTCACCTTTTTTCGATTTTTCATATCTGGAGCTAATTTTCACTATTTACCTATACAGCTGTATTTAGCAAAACGTATAGAAGTCAGCTCCATCCGGTTTGTCGAGAAATTCAACTCCAGTTTTTAACACTAGAAAAACCAGGTTTTACTTGATTACTCACAGGACCAGGTGGCTTCATATACGACGCCACAAGAGTAACCTCAAAGGACCAGGTGGCGTTGTATGACACAAGTCAGGGGTTATAAAAATATTGGTCCTTAGAAAAGTCCATCTCAAAATTTGTACTTGTAGTGTTAAAATTTATCCAAGAATAAAGAATACTAGCTGCTTGACATGATACATTGTAAAACCATTGGAGCTGAGTTTCTCTATGAACTGCGATACATAGAGGAATTGGGTTGGAAAGCTTCAGACGTCCCCCCAGGGGTGGGTGCTAAATACAGCCATATAGATAAATAATACAAATTAGCTACTCCAGTCAAATGAGACAGAGAAAAAAAAAATTAGCACAAGATTTCTAACCCCCTAGGATTGTCGGGTGGGTCACCCTGAAAGGTTCAAATATGAAAAATCGGAAAATGGTGAAAATAAATTCCTATAATTCGAGTGTACCATTGTGATGCTCATGTTAAGAAGAATTTATCCACAAGTTAGAGAAAGTCAGTTCTTATACGGCATCCACTATTACATGGAGCTGACTTTCAATGCAATTTTTGCATGGGTGGAGCTGCGATTTATTGCATACCTTTTGATAACTATGAATCTATGATAAGATAGAATGAGTTTACATATCGTTGAAATTCGCATCAGTAAGTTTCCTCAAACCGGTTGGTATGAAACCTATATGAATTTCGATTTTCGTATTCTACATTATTGAAGTGTCTAATTTCCGTTTTCACTCTCTTCGAAGGGATTAGTGCTGAAAATATTCAACTAATATTCTTGATCAGCTACGATCGAATATTTATCGTATAAATATTTGCTAATTTCTGACCGGCGTGAATTTGACGTGGCATAAGAAAATTATACGCCACATTTGATCGATAGCTATTTTAATGGGGAGAATATGCGATGGAAATTGAAAGCCGTTGGAAACGCTTATACGATATTATGTTAATTAAGACTTCTGTACCAAAAAGACACGTTATAAAGTATTGGATGGAAAGAGTCACATCATAATATCCTTTCATTTTAATATGGGCTGAAAATTTTGATTCTTTAAGCTTTTATTACTATCCATCGCCTTTCCTCCGGTATTTTTTTCTCTCGTGAATAAATTTAGTCGATATTGTATTTTTTGGCAGGCTGCAGCCTCTACATTTTTCTTTGAGAAAAAACTCACGTATATATTGACATTATTAATTCGTCCATTTGATATATTTGGGAAAAAGTGTCACAGGTTTTTTTCACACACGTTTCGTCTTGGTGAAAGTTGATTTCAGAGAAAATGTGATGTGAATTTTATCCTGTCAAGTGTCAACTTTAAGGTCTCGAAAGTGAAAACATCCCAAAGCAATTTAATACAGCTTTCAGTCGAACAATAAAACATATGAAGTGTTTCGAATTTGATGTTTATTGTTCGAAATTGATTTTTTAAAACTATATAATGGCGCTAGAAGTACTAAATGCGGAGTAGATATTCACGTTAAGAGAGAACTCACGTTAGAGATCATCTGAACACTATAGTGCAAAGGTGAGCAAGTACGATGAGCGTCTGAAAAATTTTCAAATTGCCACAAAACTGTTTTCACTGTCGCTGCTATATAAAACGATTATGGGGTAAAAGCGGGCCCATGGCCAAAACATCTTGTAAGGAAGGCTCATGGGAACTCACAAAGGGTATCAGGGTTATCAGGGCGAAAAAAAACACTAAATAAGTATATTTAACAATTTTCTAAGAAAGAGACACTATAAAAAAAAACAAAACAAAATTAAAATTTGAGGTTTTTTGGTTTTTGTTTGTTAACTTTATAAAAAAACGTGAATAAGGAACATTGGAAAATCAGGAGGGAGGCTCGAATTGCGGTCAAAAAGTGTTTCAGCCCCCCATAGACCCTCTGGCCTGGGTAGAATGCTATTCTTTATATTTTTCCCTCCTAAAAATTTAATGTTCTGGACTCTCCTTCTTTCAATCGTTTGCTAGGGAAAACATAAATTTTTGAATTTTCACAATAGACCTCAGAATTTAACCCCAAAGATTAATTTCTAAGACACAAACGTTATTTTTTGGCCAAGTCTAGTCAATCTTATCAACCAAAATTATTCCTACAAAATTATAGTTTCTCAACTTCTGCACTTAAGCTTAAATATTAAAATGGAATATGAGGAAAATAAAAGCTTGTAATAGAAAACTGTTGGATTCAAACGACTTGCTGAAAAACTTTAAACGTTGTATAAATAATAAATTCGAAGTAAAAGTTTCGAAATTACAATTAATTGGAGTCAGTCCGATACATTTTAGCCTGTTTTAAATGAATTTAAATTGAAACATGGTAATTCACTCTCGTCTCTTTTTTCATTTTGTAACCACTGAATTTTTAATCGCTATAAATTTTCACTACTTTCCTGCGAACCTGACAAGTTTGTGGGAGAGAAAAAGAACAAAAAAAAAAGGAAAAGGTCGTTTGAGAAAATAAGAGAGAAAATGTGAAAATTCTGTCTCCATTTCATGCTGTGCTTTATTTCAACTCGTTCCACGTGCTGACCTAAAAAAAAAAGAGAGAAAAAAAAAGACAAAACACCTCGGTACATTGTCCTAAATTCGGTGTCAAAGTCTTCAAAAAGGTTAAAATGCAGAAAAAGTGTAGCAAGTGTAAATGAAAAAGCCAAAGGAAAGTTGTGAATAAGACTGTGCGATGATGAGGAATTACGGGAATGAATTTTAATGAAAAACACGTCCACGATAATCAGCTTAAATATTTTTCCATTCTATGCTACTGTGACAAAACATTTTTTTCTACCATTTTTTCATACGCCAAAAATTAAGAAAAAAATAATAATATGCTCAGACTTCAGAGTAAATAAAGGCAAAACCTACGGATGGAGGTAAAAACCCTGAGTTCTCTCTGCGCATAAAGTAAAGAGCAATTTTCTGAAAATAGTTCTTCACAAAATTCGAAGGCTTACGTCAATAAAAACGTGTAATAAATCTCTCGCATTTATGCTGAGAGGTGATTGACGCCTTCTGGTGTTTATGAACTTCGGTACATCTGCCACTTATTTTGTCTCGAAAAAATACGAGTATTTCAAAATGTTAGTAATTTAGTAGCAAGTCATTTTTCAGACTCGCCTCTATACTGTCACTATAATGTAGAATTTTGTATCTGTTCAGGAGCTCAAAATTTGGTTGCACTGTTTATAAGCCAGCATTCTCACTACTCTGCTATCCAGCAGACCAATGAACAAAATATGTGACTCTTTCTTATCCAGCTTACTCAACTTGATTATATAATAATAATTTATGGTAATGGGCAATACACTACCTAATCATAGACTCAATCTTCTGGATTCACTCTACTAATTACCTTTATTTTACAACGCATTGGTTTTATTATGTACGACTTTATTAAAATATTCAGTTCATAATTTCAACAATGTCTCGTTTTCTTTCTGTTGATTTGTTTTTTCATTGGATTTCAGAGCTCAATTCTGTCAAGTATTCAATTCAAATTCCCATTTTACCCAGACTTTCCTCATTTATTTGACATTGCCGAGAATCTTCCTCAGCAGATGCGTCCATAATTGAGTTAGGAATGGTATGTGTTGGAAATAATCTGGATAAATGCTTCCTTCTATCCGAATTTCTTTGGAGGATTACAGAATCTACGTAATTTTCGTGAAGAGAAGTTTCAGGCTTCTTTTCTCTCTCATTTGTAGTCAAATCAATATCATATTCTTTATTCAATCGCTGGGCCACTTCATCCGGATGATACCAGAGTTGTTCTTTGCTTCTTCCATACAACAAAAATGGTAAATTGATGTAAAATAGAATTACAGCGTTCACGATAAAATACCAGGTCCATTCTTCGTGCGAGTTTTCTTTGCTTCTAATAAACTTGAAAAATAATATTTGATGAATAAGAAAGAAAAGAATAACTAACGTATTGTTTTTCTTCAGTTTTGGAGTTTTAACGAAGATATCCGACACAAACAACTGTGTCTAAAATATTGGTAGATAAATGAAAATCACCCAGAGGCACAAACTCCAATTTCATATATAAAAAATTAAATTAAATCAAGATGCGATAGTTAACGTCTCATATGCTATTTATAAGGAAATTTTTATGCTCCAGCTGAGAAATTCAGTTAAAAGTGCACCTATACTTGTTTATTTTCGAGCAAGAAAAAATTATGTCGAATATTTATGTATGGAAAATTTTAAATTATTATTTCATCTTTGAGGTTGTTTTTGTTTCTTCAAAACTCGAAATTAAAAAATTTTAGTTATTTAATTACCCTTTCATGTTCCAGCATTCTGTGACGTAACAACGGTTTTACTATGCTGGCAGAGTTTCCAACTACATTTGATATACCCATCAGGGTCCCTGCAAATATTGGAGACAATTCGGCGTGGTTCAAAAACACACCCGTATACGAGGCACTTGTACAAGCGGCTCCAATCATGAAAATGGTGACTTCAAATTGTAGATCGAAGGTTGTGTTTACAGCCAAAATCAAAAGCATTAAACTGGATCCCCACAAGCCTGCGTTCAGATGTTTTAAAAAATATAATTATAGAAGGATTGACCCTAAATTAATTGATTTTTTACAGGCGAATCTAGAAATCTATCAAGGTGAGGCTCTTATAAGTGAATCTGCGAGAGATATAAAAAAAGCGTTGTAAACATAGTTCAAAAATGTTTAAGAGTTTTATCCTCAACTTAAGTAATAATTCTGACTCCTGGATCCGCCAACAATAATTTATAACTTACATATGCTATTCATAATTTTCCTCCGAACTTGCAGACGGATTTTATAATGTTTTAAAATTTCTATGAATATGACAAAAATCACAATTGCTATTAATGACACGACGAAAGGCTGGATCATGAATTCGGGTCCCTACAAAATACAAAGGAGAAAACATGAAGACTGTAAGGGTAACTCGAATGTGCATCAAGACCTTCTAGACAGTCGATAATTTCTCACTTCATCCTAATAGTTTCCTTACAACTCCTCAACTTAGAAGAAGGCTCCACCTGGTAAATTCCAAGAGATTATTATGAATTTGTTGCTAAAAATTATAATTTTTTTTGCATTACAGATCATGGAGTATAATGAAGCTCTTCAAATTTTTATTTTCTTTAGTTAACAATTCTGTCACCTCAATTTCATACAACAAGATTGAAAATTTCAAATTTAAATTCTATATAACTCCAGGTTCTGCTAACTCTGAAATAACACCAAGACACCCGAAGTCTTCATATGTCACAGAGTCATGATATCACTCAATTATTTAGAGTGACTGTGATTGTTTTTGATTGTAAAAACAGTCAATAAATCATAATTTCATGACAAAGAAAACTTAGTTAATTCATACGAAGGTACTTTATTCAAACAAAACACACTCCTCACGCAGCCAAGTTTTTATAATTTAAAAATTCAAATCACTTCAACGTGAAACTTTACCAGAAATATTTCGTACAGAGACTCGAAATAGGATAAATCACGTAGAAATATCGAATTAGCCCAGACAGCACCAAAATGGCTGATCATCGTGCACCAGAATGGCAGTGACATCAATATCTTACTCCACGGTACCTTCAAACTCTGCGAATAAAAAATGCATCCACACCTAGAACACGTATTAAAGAAGCCAAAATACTGCCATTTTCTATGTCTAAAAAATTTCTAAAAGGTACATAAAATTACCTATGTACCTATTCTTACCGCCCCAGTTTCCGATATACGTATTTTTCTGAATACCAAATGCAAGTTCTTCCTCGATCTCAAAGACAATCTTTTACGGGGCCTCCAAAGCTGAACAAAGTAAATTGACATGATGACCCACATAAAGCCGAGTATAGCCGACAGCAGAAAACCCGAAAACCACCAAATGTCAGTTATTCGTTTTATGATTGGAATACCAACCAGTGATCCAAAATGCATTCCTAATTAAGGAAGGGCAATATAGAGTGGGCAAACTCAAAAGCTCTCTTTTCTTTGTCAAAAAAATAAGCTCAAGAGATATTAATTTTAAACAATATTCACAGAAAAAAATACACACGAGTGCCCATTTTTATAAGACACTGGCTGCAAAATTAATATTTTTGCTGCAGTTTCTTTTTTCCATTTTTTTTTTTTCATCAAAAAATAAGTCTGAAACTTTTGCGCATGAAATCACGTATGTTTATATACATATGTATGTGATATGATTTATAAGAAGGTACTGTAAATATAAAATTTCAACTTCAAGTTGATGATTGCTCTTGATAGAAAAAGTTTTTGTGGGCATTTTGTTTAAAAAAATCTCAATTAGTAAAAAATTGATTGAGATATGACATTTTGAATTTTTTAATTTAAAAATCACAATTTTGAGAAAATCAATTTTAAAAAAATTGCATCATAATTTTTGAAAATAAACTGTTTTTCTCAAAAACCGCTGAATCGATTTTAATGAAAAAATTTCGACTAAATGTCTAGTAAAAAGAATTCATCTTTAATAATTTAGAAAATGAATTCCCATTGAATTTTATAAAAGGACTCATTTTCATTTTGAGTTCTATTATTAAGCTCTTCAAATACCAACTCTCCGCCTGAGTTATTTCACAACAAGTTATTTCACAACAATCATACCTCCAAAACCAGCTGAAAACAATCTGCTACGTTGCTGAGACGGCACCCATCTTGAGGTGAATACATAAAATGTAGGAATGAAACAACCCTTGAAAACGAAAAATTAAAATGTAAGCATAACCAACTACAATTTTTTCTAAAGCAGACCTGTAGCCATTTTTTTACTCTTATTGTGTAAAAAAATAAGCACTGTTTGCTCCCTGCCATGTAGAAAAAACGTATTTTGCACTTCAAAAATATATAGTTTTCCCCTTGAATTATATTATGTGACCGAAAGTAGGTATACACTTAATTTCTAAAACTCGAAAAGCTGAAGAAAAAATATATTAAAATGTGGAAAAACTGATATCACAATGTAGCAAATGAAGTATTCAGGGTTGTAGCTGCCCATTCACTGTCTAATGGCTACTGGCCTGTAAATAACACTAACAATGACGAACACGGTACACACCTCACCTAAACCTTGCAGCGAGACGAATAAAATGAAAAATACTTTGCTTCCCACAATTATGGAAAGCGGCGTCAGCAAACTGATGAGCGAGCAGAAAAACATAGAGAGTTGCATCACAATTTTGCCACCGTATTTTTCGGCCTTCATTCCAGCTGGAATTTGCATGACGACGTGCAAAAAGAAAAATCCAACTTGAGCTCGAGTCATCACAGATGAGTTCCATTCCAGCTAAACGCACAAGGAGAGAACAACTAGAGAATTGTAAGATAAAGCTCAGGAAAGAGGACAGGATCATGCCAACGAGAGGATTTATGAAAAAAGTATAATTCTTTTTGTAAAACATTAATTTTTTGTTCACGAACAGCAACCGAAAAATTGAGAATTCTGCATTTACACTTAATATGTATAGAAGCAATAAACCTTCTAACTCTCTCACTTCATTTTACATGAATTTTCATTTTTAATATAACTACCTACTTACATTAGAAATGTGTTTAAAAATATTGGGTAATTTATTTTCTTTCAGAATTTTTTTTTTTCAATAGGTACATGCTTCAACTCTCCTCCCCCTTTGGAATTCAGAAGTGAAATTTAGAACGTATGATTTGGGCTTTATTTGTGCTCATTTTTGTCATTGCTCCCATTCCCACCGTATTTACATAAAACTATGAGTGCGGGGGCGGGGTAAATCTTTTATATCAAGTATGAAACTATAGAAGTATCTCAGTCAGCTTCAATAGTATATCTTTGAAAATCATTGATGATGAAACATTACCCACCTCTAATTTTACTGTAGTGAATCCAATTGCGATGCTTTCTCTAAAAAATGATTGGATTGCAAGAAACAAAAATACAAAAAATACTTGAAATGTTCTTTCTGAAACTGCAAAAAAAGTGCATTAGAAATTAAGGTACTTAGTGATTTTTTGCATTATAAAATGAAAATTCAGGATATCCGAAAAAGTTCAATGATTATTTAGTTCCTCCATATAATGCGTAATTATGGAAGATGTGGAAACTTTAACCAACTTCAAACATTATTATAACAGCTGCTATTTTCACAGGTAAATCATGAAGGAACATTAAACGGTTAAGAATTACTTACTCTCAAAGTAGAATAGTACTTTCATTCTTTTAACCACATGCAGGATGAAATTTTGGTAAGTTGAACATTTTCAAATAGTAAATCATATTTCCTTGGCCAATTCAATCAGACAACAATTTTAAAATATTTCATCACAAAATAGTTATCATTTTACAAATTTCAGTCCACTGGTATATACGAGTATGAAGCTATAGTTAGTGTCCGGATAATGCCAAGCTGAAGAAGAGAATTTTCAAATTAGTGTTTCTATTTCATTTTTATAAAAAAAATATTTAAAAAATCAATCCGTTATAAATAAGGTGAAAGCCCGAAGCAAGAAGAGAGAATGTGTCTATTTTTCATAAATTGAAAAATATGGAAAAAGAAAATATTGAACCTCAATTTTGGCGGGTAATCTCTACTACATAATTTTGTTTCATTTTAGAATTTAGGATTTTCGTCAAGAGGCCCAATTTCTCATTTTCAATACAATATTGAAAAAACTTCTTACTTCACCCCCTTCTCAGAACATAAAAATTGAATCGCTCAAGGCAACCTTCGTGGTACTCTTTGGCAAGTCAACTAAGGTTTTTCATTGATTTTATAAAGGCAAATTTGAGTGGATATAATTCTCTTAAACAAAGAAATAGAGCAGAATAAATATAAACACATCTGCTAATAAAATCCCGCACACATTTCTTGTTATTCACAAAAAATATTTAAATTTCAAACGATTTCGCCGCAAATTCACCGACGAATGCCTCAGATATTTGATTTCATTTCTTCTCCATCCACTCACATTTCGTTTGAAATTGGCTTTTTCGATACGACGATACAAACCAAAGGCAAAAAGGATTAGTAATTCAAATTAAGTTGAGATGGCAAACAAAATTCAATAAATATAATGAAAGTTCTCATTCTGTATCAAAAACCGAAATAAACACAACTTGGAGTCAAAAGAACGACTTTTGGAAACTAGAAAAAAAACAAAAAAAAACAACAACAACAACAACCACCCTAAATCTTTTCCTCCTCCCATGTCAATCCTTCCTAAATCCACTCATACACGGAATTTTCGCTGAATGCGCTTTACCTGAAGTCAGAAAAAAGACACTTAGAAAAAAGCTTTTCTAAAGAAATACATATCAACCTATATGTATTAACGTATATAACTCCACTCGTGATGGCTTCTTCAAAAATAATTTTTCATAAGGTGTATCGGATTACCTTGTCAAATAAAACGGAAAACACGAGAACAAAATAAAAGGCGAAAAAGAAAATGTCAAAATTGGCTTTTCATACGTACAACCTTTAACCTCTCACAAGAAGTAAAAATGAACGAAGAAAAGCAATGAACGAAAAAAAACTCAAAATTTTCTGTTCGCCTTTCATAGATGACGGCTCGACAATGGCTCTGAGTCTTCAGCAGTAGTCTATGATTTTTCCAAACTGTTATCAACGTTTCCATCACTTTATTTAAAAGTTGCGAAGAGAGGAGGAAATGAAATTATAATATAATTTCCCGAAATGACACTTTTTTTTTCTGCAACGTACGATTGCAGAAATGTTTTCCATTTTCGTGTACCACCGTCGGTCAGTAGGAATTAAATTTTTTCATTAATTTATCATTATAACTTCACTATAGAGAATTAATAAAACCCTTGAGAAGAAATTATCACAACTTCTCTAGAAAATTCTAGATTATCTGCACTAGGGAGGTAATTATAAGCCCTATATGGAGTTATATACCTACACTCCCAACAGACGAGTTATTATTATTTTTTTCCATTTAAAAGTATGTATAACTATGACTAATGTCAATAATGATTTGGATGACATAACTATAGCTCATCTCGTTGAGCAAACCTTACTCTAGTGAATGACCCGTGTTAATTTACAAATAAAAAAAATGAAAGCCATCAGGGACATCTAGTTGTAGTTCCTCTCGATGAAGGGTAAACGTACAATTGAGGAGAAAGTAAAAGTATGCAGAGGGTAAGATAGTAGCTACCTGACAATTTTTTCTTCTTTTTTTTCACGAAAAATCGTGGTAACGCTGAAAATTGCATTTTCTTTCAGCAAGTTTGCTGATTTACTTTTTAAATTACAAAAATAATGAAGTTCTTATCTCCTTTCTTGATAGAAATCGAGAAAAATGTGAATTTTAGCACAACATTTTTGCATCACAATATAAGCTTTTATAAAATCTACAACAAAGTAGCTGGGTGAGTAATCGATTATTTGCATTCTGTCATCCTTTATATTATGTTATTTTGAAGACAGAACCTCTCACGAATGTTTACACTCGTATTTTATCCATCAAACACAGCGAAATTTCTCTTCTAAATTGCAGCATGTCCTAAAAAAAATGTGGTTTCACTCAAATTAGTGACAGGACTCAAAAAGGTCCATTGGAATAAGAACATAATTTTATCCTTTCCTTAAATTAGGTTCTCATACATGTATCTTAAGGTCGTTTTGAATTTTTTTCTAAAAAACCACATAATATGTCACCTTTTAAGGGTGAATTTTAGAAAAATCAAACAATTTTGATGAGGGTACTATAAAAAAAAAAAAACTTTCCACCAGGATTGGGCTTCACATTTTAAGATAAATTCATTTCTACGCCATAAGTAATCTTAACTTATAACTACCTTACTTTCGAAATGGCAACTTTTTTTGTCAACTATTTCAGTGGAAGAAAATGTATGTACAGTTTGCAGCGAGTCAGATTATTTACATTAAATTGGGCAGAATAAAAAGCCATCACAGATTCCATAATATAGAAAGAATGCTAGGTCATGCAAAACGCAGAACAAGGGTGTATAAAATGGCTGGGTATATTGTGGCAAAATGTCGACAAGCACGTTCCTTCTCCCCAGCCCATACCAAAGAATGTCTTCCACTATGACGAAGCGTTGGTGTGGAAAGGTAAATTTGAAAATTATTTGAAAAGTTTGCAAAACAAGGAGTATACAAGTTGGGTAGCAGTGGAACATATTATATGTATATACACGTTGAGCAGTCGTTACCATTATATGGAAAAACTGTCGATTAATGGTACATTTCTTTCGATTAATAGGGTAAGGTGATACGTTGGGAAAAGTTGTTCCAGTTTCCGCATGAACGATGTCAAAGTTTTCTCTTTTATAGTTTTCCCTGGCCTGTTCTTTTTGTGGGTTCCACCTATTCTCGCTTTTTTTTTTCCCTTCATTTATTTTGTTTTGTTTTGTTTTCTTTCGTGGGTTATACTCGTATATAATGTTGACAGCTGAGAAAAATACAATGGTAAAGTAATGCTCCTGGAAAATGTGGGCGGACGGATGCTAATCTTCATTTAATGTGCTGCAATTGTATCAACGACTGTTGGTAATGAAGGGGAGAAAAGAGACGAGATGCAAGGTCTCATAGGAAAAAAGTTTTGCGAAAGTGGATGAGAAATTTACTTTTCTCTGCATTATAATGTAAGTCTAGCGCAAATTAATACAAGCCAATGCTCGAGAGGATCCAACTTCCGAGACAAATGTCATCCTAAAGACATTTTGTGAGCTGCTATGAGAAATAAGGGCGACAAAAATATCGATTTTCGCTTTTTGGCCGATTTCAACGGCGAAGAGGAAACCTTGCTTCTCCAAGAAGTTATTAATTATTGAAGTATAGTATTTTCAATTTTTAGGACTGAAAGCAATGGTATGACGAGTAGTGCTGAACAAGTTTGTAAACTTACTCTTATATTGTTCATGCAATGTAAAACATCAAAGATAAATTTTTTGTTAGAGACATTCAGTTGAAATTTTGTCCACGCATCCATGCATCCAGGTATTAAGGTCAAGGTCACAAAATTAAGGTCAAGGTCACAAAATCAAGGTCACATTTATAAGAATACTAATTTTATTGTGTATACGAGTATGAGTAGTTTAAGTTTCAATTTCATAAAACTTATGCGAGAAGGAAAGAGAAAAAGGTTTGGTGTCTTTGGTTTTGAAAATATTTACTTTACCTATGTAATATATTTTTATATACCGTCGAACGGGGTGACTTTACATTCAAGGGGCGACTTTACCCACTTCGTTTTAGCCCAATAAATAAATTGCCAGGCAAAAATTAAAACCGAAATATGATTTGGATCGAAGCAGGTAGAAGGAGGAAAATAAAAAAAAGATCGCCGCCCCTACCTCACTTCACCCAGTAACAGAACAAGAAAATAAAGCGGCGATATGGTTTTTTCCTTTTTCTTATTCGTCTTTTTTTTTTAACCACAGACAATCAAAATATTCAGTTCGGTTTCACACGGTTGAAGTTGGTACTTGACTAGTTTCTTTTCAATCGTATGTCTGAGTACAAACATCCTCAAATTTTGCCTCCCCACCCATCAATAACCCGTCAATAATAAATTGATGGGTAAAGTCGCCCCATTGAGGGGTGACTTTACACAAATTTTTTGAACAATCATAAAAAATAGAAGGAAGGCTGCAAACTCAAACTTTTTTTCGTTGAGAAATGTTGGACCCAAATTTTAAAACCAAATTCACTTCAATAGCTTAAAAATTGGAAGAGTTATTGAAGGACAAAGTTGAAAAACATTTAAAAAGTGTGTAAAGTCGCCCCATTCGACGGTAGTTGTTTTGAATATTTGAAGTTCTTTATTTTAACGTATTGAAAATAAATTCTTCGTAAGAGACGTAATATTAGAATGAATTCTTAATACTTTTTGAAAAAATATTAATAATGTAAAAGAGAATTCATATTTGCCTTCACGAGGCTTTGTGTGGAAGCTGCAGATATTTTCCAAAAGGTGGTGCCCTTCAAAGGCCAACTTCTTACGATGTTATGTTGCCAATATAAGATATTATTTCAAAGGGTAATAAAGGTATGTAGTTCTTTTTTACCCCAACGATTCTTCTCGCCCTACCATTCCCTGTTCTACTACCTCAAACTTTATAATTTCTGGAAAAAAATAAGCTTCTATCTCACAATACACCTTGAAAATATTTTCAAAGACCTACTTTCTTCTAATAAAATCATACCAAATCCACACTTCATCTCCAATATCGTTGAAATACCAAGCAAACGGCTTTCCATCAAAAGTTTGCCACACCGACGAAATAACTTTTTGTTTTTGTTTTTCCATTAAAAGGTTTTAAACGTTTCTACGCCCAAAATCTGAACCTTATATAGGTATAGTTATTATTTTACAGGCTGCTAAATCGTGCAGCAATAACTCTTTCAAAGTTACTTAAGAAAAGCTTCCCCTTATTCAAATATCAACACTAGTGCTTTAATAACTTTCTGAGAAAATGCTTACAGACGTGTACTCTGTATACCGACTTCATTACAATATTGATAAATGCTGTATTTTAGTATTACAAAATAGGCAGATTTATGCAATACAGGAAAACTATACTCTCCACCAAAGTTTATTCGTTTTAAACTTTCGCCAGCATATGCATAAGAAGAATATTTGCAAGTCAAATTCGTTTACTTTTTCGAGACTTTTTCATATCGAAAAAAAAGAAAAAAGATTCGGTCGTGACTTGGTTCAGTGCCTCAATCAAGAATTTTGTTTTATTCACGTGCCCTTATGGTAGAAGCAAAAGCGTGTATTTTTGTACGCCCCAGCAACATGCGTAAAAGTATTTTTAAACGAACGTTTTACTTTTTCTTTACTCTCCTGCTGTACGTTTTCTATTATTTTATTTCTTTTCTTCAGAGAAACGATGCTGCGAGCTTTACAATGAACTTGCGTCAAGAATATTTTCGTCTTCGATTATAGAGTTTATACGACTTAAAGGTATGATATACCTGAAAAAAATTTGGGAGAAAATCTTACAATTTGACAAAAATTACTAAAGGCGAATATATCGCTGGAGGGAGGGAAGCTGAACCCCTCAGATAGGAAATAAACCCTACCAAACTGCAAAGTCATATTTTGACACAGATATGTCTTATGGCTGGGTATCGTCTTATAAGTAGTTGAAATAAAGTCAATATATCGATATGTATCAAAATATCAATATTTATCCAAAGAATGTTTGTATGTCAACAGCAAAATAGATAATCCGGCAACATATCGATAATTTTGGAACGTTTTCATTTTTTGTTGGTTGTATTAATGTTAACTCAATTTTAGCAGCCCCTCCATCGGAAAATTTCAGGGAGCGCCACTGTTCCAAAGGGAAAAATATTATAATAGCGGTAGGTGGTTTTTCATGTAGAGGTGAAGAAAGGAGATGAGGAGAATCTGTTGATTTTTTTAAACGAAAAGTCGTAAAATGCTTCTCACTATATAAAATAGCAACTTGTTGCTTTCTAACAGCAACATCAAGCTCTTGTAAACACTGCTGCTTTAATATCGCGCATTTCCTCGATCGATTAGCATCAACTAATATTTGTAGAACTGGTGCTCTCAGACAACTGCCAAAGAAGATTAGGCTCACTGATCCTCAACAAAAATTTCGATTCAAATTGGCAAAATTAGGCAAGAATTTATAATATGCGGTGTACGCGAGCTCAACAGCACATATTGAACAGAATACTATAAGAATTCGAAAGGAAAAAAAGGCGGCAGCGTGAGGAAAAGTAAACGAAAAAGCTGATATTTTTTACAGATAAAAAATACCGAGCCAGATGATGTTGAAGAAGAAAAAAAAATTGAAGCTATATTTTCCTTTCACGACGTGTTCCAGCGTTTTTATTACACTACGTTAAGGGAATAAAGAAAAATGAAAACAGATAAAAGGTATCCAACCTTAGAGAAATGCAAATAAACGTTTTTCCTTCCTTTTGTTGCCGCAGCTTCTTTAACCATCCTCCAGTTTATTTCGATTTTTCATTGTCTTGTTTTGTTAAACTAACGAGAAGTTAAATCAGAGAGGAAAAAAGTGCGAATTTTGTTCAACTTTCATTCATAGTCCATTTCCAACGATTTCACAGAAGAAAAAGTCTTCTTGTTTATCGCATGGTGCCATCAAGAATTTGGTAAGGCTACCAAACAAACCAGAATGAATTCTCACTCATGACATTATATTTCTTAATATCTTACTCTCCAGTTATTATTTAGAGAGCAAGAGCTTTGCCGCAAAGGGAAGCTTATTAACCTTCAACCCCTTGAATAACTTGACTCCATCAATGCTTGCAAAAACCAGTTGTAGCTACAAGAAGTTGTATGTAGAAATGACAATTTTTTTCAATTCGTCAAATTTTTCGAATACATCAGACCGGGAAAATCGATTTTTTTTTATTTCGATTCAATCACATGTCAAAAATCGATCATTCAAAAATCGAACAATCGAAATAGTTTATTATTGGTTGAAATGTGAACATCAAATTTAGTACAAATTATAGACAATTTCTCAATAAGTCTGCTAAATAATCATTTAGCAATCTAATTTAAATCGTCATATCTAATAGAAATCATTCAACAATTTCCTCAATAAATCGTGCAACTTTAACCTACTGTTCAAAGTCCAGATCACCTTCAATTCGAACTACAGTCCACTCAAAAATTGAAAAACTAAATTCAAGCTCAACATGTAAATATAATAAAACTAAAAATTACATATTTTGGTTCAGAACTAATGGCTTATAAGACGTTGAAGAAAATTTCCCAGTTTCTTAAAAATGTTTTTCTTCATAACTTCTTTTTAATTAGAAAATAGATGACAAAAATCTCCGATTCTGGTTGTCTTTATCTAAATACACATTAAGATATATTTTTGCCAATTTTTTTTCAAAATTAATACTTTTGTTGCCAAATTTGTGTCCAGTAAAACATACCCCTCACTAACAGCTACAGGCAACACCGAATTCACCCATATAAATTTCTAAAAAAGCAAAAAATTTACAGAATTTCCATTAATACAACACTCTCTAAACGAAAAGAAAAATTGTTATAAAGTAAAAACAGAACAGGTCAAAAGTTTACTTGAGAAAACTTTAGGAATAATCTGTTGGTAACAGGTTCCCATTTCAAAACAAAATTTAACACCAGCCTATACCTGTTCGTAAATTAATTAATTAGGTTTACAATTTTCCAGAATTCGTGCAACTTTTGAAAAGGGCAAAAGCTAATGTAAATATAGAGAAAGACGTTTACACATGAAATAACTTTGTTCAAAGTATTGTATGGTACTATTTTTGGAAATTTCTTTGTCGAGTAATAGTCTTGAAAGTTGGCATAACAAATTAAACGTTCCATTTAATTGTAATTCAATTTCGTCGCTGTCACTAAATGAATTTCAACTTGGTTAGCGGTATTCGAAAAAGTTTTTTGTTCTTTTTTTTAACGGACGCAAAAAAAAAAAAGTTAGGTATATGGAAATTTAGAGAGGGAAAAAAAAGCGAATTATTCGAGCTGAAATAAACTTACAGACGAACGGTATTCGTGTAAAATTTATGCTAAATGAATTTGACTTGGAACGTTTCTGAAATTGATTTCAAGAATGTCAGAACGAATAAAAAGCGCAGAATGCTTATGGCATTGTTTTTTTGGCATCAGGCATCAGCCTTTTGGACTGTCTTTCTTCATTTACGAAGGTGAACCGAAGCCATTTTGAAAAAACATTAAAAACGGTCTTGCTCCTCCAGTAAGAGCTCAACAGAAGAGGCATCCGTGTTTTTTAGGGTTGCGGTTTGCCCTCTTCGACTTGGGATATGCCAAGTGGTGAAAATACAGACTATCATAAAACCCAGGCACGAGCCCTGCATCAAGCAAAAATTTGTTATATAGGTACTGAAAAAATATGCCTCCACTTGAAAAATAGCTGTAGCCTTCACGAAGACTCCGTGAAGGTGTAGATGAATTCTCTTTTATGTACATCAATTGTACGAGTATATTTCACTAACTTTTCTTGAGAAAAAACATTTTCAAATCAAACTTGAAGCCATACAACTTTTCGTCTTTTATATAAAATACTGAATTCAAGTTGTAGCTCAATTTGTAGCTCACTTTGTAGTTCAATTTGTAAGCTCAATTTGCAGCGCTCAATTTGGGAGTAAAAAAAGCTTCGTCCGAACAGACCTCATCACATTGGACACACAAGGACACGCATAAAATCGACTAAAAGTCTTATCAAGCTTATGCATGATGAATTAAAATTACATAATTATGCTTGATGACATCATCAAGTTTATATATGATGGGCTGATGGCGTCATCATACGATAATATTGGACACACAAAATTTCGACTAAACGTCAAGTAAAAAGAATTCATCTTTTAAAAAAACAGCAAAAACAAAACAAACATAAAAGAAGGATCCATAGCAGAAAAAGGACTTGGGAAAAATAATTCTTTGTGGTGGGTTTTTTTTTCAGGGTAGAATTGAGTGTATAAAAACATTCCGTGCCTTTCCAGTGAAATCTCAAAGTTTAAACTTTAAGGTTATTTAAAAAAGAAACTCCCAATATGATTTCCATAGATGTTCTACACAGGTCACCAATTTCTGGAAAATGGTAATCGCCACTCCTAGCCAGCCTTTAGTTGACCTCTGCAGGTCAGCCAACACTCTATCATACTATCTCGCATTTTCTCCAGATTTTGAGCATCTACTTATCAAATGGCCAGTTCGGCCGTCTCGGCGTCGCCCACAATAATGAAGCAGAAATCTATCCTATCTTGGTAATTAATTCGCCAGAGAATGCGAATGTGAAACACGAACCAAGTAAATTTTTATTAATCGTCCTCATATCCACACTGACGGGACGATGGTGCCAGTGAAAAGTAAAGTAAAATCCGTATTTGATTGATCAAATAGAAACGAAGCTTTCGGTATAGTTTTCTTCATTAAAATACGAGAGAGGCTAGCCAATTGGAAAATCAACATTTTTTTTTCTTTCCCGTCTCTCTCTCTCTTTCTTTCTCTCTCTCTTTCTTTCTCTCTCTTTCTTTCTCTCTCTATCCCTCTCTCTCTTTCTCTCTCTCTCTCTCTTATGCCATACCCAGCTGAAAACATCAGCGGAACGTATAAATATTATTATTCTTGTGGGCGTCCATATATACGGGTCGGTTTCGATAAATTCCAAATAATGAACTGGAATTTGTGGGGAATGCGAAGACAGAAGCAAAAAAAAAAAAAATCATACGAGACAATAAAATGCAGAAATGGTGGAGCTTTTACTGGGTGGAAGAAAATCTCGCATGAAAGTTGACTTTAATGAAAGTTAGCTTTTTTTTCGTATTTACTGAGGATTAATTTTTATTTTTCTATAGAGTTGCAAAAGAAAAAAAAATCGTTAGTTTCATTTGGAAGGCTTAACCCAGTATTACTACGAATGATAATGAAAAAACCCATTGCTTTAGATGAGCTGGTAATTGAGACGAGGGTATTTTCGGACCTAAAATTTACATAGAATGAAAATAAAACAATATCAGAGTAAAGTCGCCAAATATGAGACATTTACTTAATATCTAGGGTGTCACAAAATAACCATTTAAAAAGAAAATTAGTCTTGTCAACAGAGCAAAATATCACAGACAGAAATTATTTGGAGAACGAAGTAATGAAACCCATATTCCCACAGACCATCTGGTGAAAAAAAGTGAACAACAAAATAATTACCGAAAATAGAATAAGTGTGAAATATAAAATGTCAACAATAAAAAAACTTTTTGTAAAATCCATTTTCAGACCACAAAAGTACACGCAACTGTGCATAACGTTCGAATTAGCGGTACGAGTTTGGCCAGCTATGAGGTAAACATTCATCTGGGGATTAGAGGAACACCCAAATTAACGTTCAAGTGGGCCTTTAAAACAAAGAAAAACGAGCTTGTGTTTCACGCATGTTCGCTCAAAAAACAAAATGCCAGTGTTTCGCTTCCTCCACAGACAGGGAGAGGGGCAGAGAGAAAGAGAGAAAGAGAGAGACAGACAGACAGACAGACAATCGAGATAGAAGTGGAAAAAAACTGCACCAGCTTGGCGCTGACTCAGCCTCGTTCATTAAAAATTAGATTTACTTGGTCTGCTCTGGGCCCCCTCGCCGCCCCCTCACGTTGCTCTTGCTAATATGTATATAATCTCGACGATGTACATATATTCTGCATTTTGTTCGTGCCCAGCTGTATATTGCAACACATATTTTTACTTAACCATATTCTGATTGAGTCTTAGCCAAAAAAAATACACCTCCGTCCAAGTAGAGTTTCGCTTCGACAAGAAATATTTGTTCATAAAACAAAAAACGCGAGTTCAAAGGAAATATTTAATGCCAAAGGTGAATTGTTCACAGTCGTTCGATGGACGTCATAAAAAGTGATTCATTGATGGCAGAGTGTACGAAAATTTTAATCCTTTTTAGTGTCTAAATAAACAATAATGCTCAAAAAAAAAAAAAAAGAAACTGTATTCGCATCAAAGCTAAATAAGCAGGATTAACTTCCAGTCGCGCGATGTCGCAGTTAAAATTTGTTTTTGCAGAGTTCGAAAAAGAAAATATAACTGAAAATAGGGTAGGAGAACTGCGCTATAAATGGGGTACGAGTTTCTTTGAAGTAAAGCTAGAGAGGAAGGGATTTAGTGTTGAGACTGTAAGGACTGGCTACATAATATTATTGATTTTATTTTGAATAATTCATTTCAGCATTTTTTGGAAAAAGATCGTTTCAACTGATTTTTTGAAGGTAAAAACTCATACTAGACTCTTCGAAGAACTCATCTGTGTCATAAAATACATTATAAAGCTATTTAAATATTAAAAAAGTGCTCCATTTATAGCACATTTCCCCTATCATAGACACATCATAAATTATGATTTGCAAGTACTTAAGAATCGAGAAATTTTTAAAGGGAGGCAGGTTGATTGAAAAACTAAAGCTCATTACTTTGTTAGAGGCTGAAAAACATGGCTTTGAAAAAGTATAGGTTTCAGAAAAAAATTCGCATAAAACGTCTTCGTGGAATCCATTATAATATATGTCCTTCGATATTCAAGGTAAAATAAAGATATGACTACTCCGTTAAATTCGTCATAAACTTACCCTGATAGATTATTTATCTCAATAACATCACTATTCTATGTTCATTGAGAAAATATACATTATCAATTCTATTATTATAATGGTTACGTAAAACAATTCTCACTATTTAGATAGGTATAACGAAAAATATAATAAATTAAAGCACATTCAAATGAAAAACCGTTTTCCAGTTTCTGCAATTAAACTTAAAACGAATTTCCAAATCAAATTTTTAGTTTTCATATATTTTTCAAAAATTTGATAAAAGCAAGAAATAAGACTGAACGTATTCAGCTTGAAAATTGAAACCATTAAATTCTAAAAAAATGTCGAATACGGAATTCGATCGGAAAGCCGAATTCGTGTTTTCAAAATAATGTTGAGGATTCCCAAGATGGATTAACATTTTTTGGAATCGAATATCAGAATTTAATTTTGTTGTTGCATGAAAATCTTATAGATCCTAGTGACGGCTGGTAAAGTGAGAATTGAGAGTGAAATCTTACCAACTCCGTTTTCAATGCAGTTTACTGTACAGAGCTATCTAAGAAGTGACCAATATTACAGAGAAAAATCACCACATTCCTTCATCATTCACACTGTGTAGTTAGTTGTTAACACGATTTAGCTAATAAAATGTTTAAAGTTTTTATGGACGAAAAATGCTTGAACATCAGTCAAACTTGACCTATAAATGGATTAAAAATTTTTCCACGAACCAATTACTTACTGTAAAAATATTACCTCGAATTTATATTTCCTAAATGCGTTTGACCTAAAAAAAAAAACCCTTTCGAAGATAAAATAGCATATTTTATGAATTTTCGGATTTTGAAATATAGCAACCCTGCAGTTTCGGACAGAGAGATTTAAAACAAAAAGGCAACAACTCCCCTACCAGTACAACCACGCAGTTACGTAAAATAGTTCAGAATATTTTAAAGCATTTTAAAAATTTCTAATATTATTACAAAAATAATATTGTCGCAATATTAGAATATCCTGAAAATATCAGTTAGATATATCCTAACAATAATATCATATTACCACCTACAGACTGTCTTTACATAATATCGTGACAGTATTTTATCTGAAATATTTTCACAATACGTATCTCAAAAATATTTTTTCTTCAATAAAAGTGAGACATCCTAAACCGAAGTACATATTTCTAAAAAAAAACTACGCGATATTGTCAAATTATCAACTCGAAAATATTGATTGACGTTTATTCTCACAAATATAACAGGGCTTATATATTCAAAATATTTATTACGATATTCTGACTATCTTTTAGAGATATTACAATGTTTTGAAAATCTTCTCATAATATTATACTTGATCGTAAATATTTTCCTAATATTGAGTTGCAATTTAACCAAACTGAATGTGCTAGTAGGGTCAAATTTAAATAATCCATAAATTCATAAAAATGTACTTCTTAAATATGTATTTTTCCAAATTTCACATTCGAAATTTCTCTTTAAATATAAGACCTTTTCATCATTGACAAGGATACTGACTAGAATCAATTTCAAAGATGAAACTGCGAAGAATTCTTTTTACATAATGACGCTGAGTATTTAAAACAAAATAAAACAGCAATAAGAATTACAGGGGAAAAAACGAAAGGTGAAAAAAATTTATTAGAAAGTATAGCTGCATCCCAAATAATTTTCTTAACAAAATGACCAGTCACCGAAGCCATTAAGGAGATATAGCCAGCAGGTTATGCTGACAGATTAAAGAATATGGAACGTTACCAACGCTTACAATTGTTGAATTTTGCCAAAAATCTCTATCATAACTATGCTGCAGCACTATTCAAATTGTAAACAAACCTTCGAAATCACTTTAAAAATATTATAATTCATCGAAATAATATCTTGAATTTCATAATAATAGGCGAAAAAAATGAATTCATCATCTCGACGAAAACGAGTAGTAATTTAAAAAATGTTATTATTGCGAAATATCAAGTCCCTTGGATATTAAGAAATACGTTTACTGGCTACTGTAGCCTGCAGACCTACATCATATCTTTCTCTCGTGAAAATTTCAACTCGAGAAAGAAGAGAAGACATCTTGGAGAACGAATAAATAAGATGTCAAGAATGGTAAAACTCTCCCATTGACTTGGAATATCTAGTGCCTACTTATATCCTTTGGAAGAAATTTTCATTGTATCTACTTTTCTCGAGTTAGCTCTACAATTTATTCACATTCAAGTACCTATCTTTCGTGGAAAGATGTACTCGAAATGGAGGTCATAAATTGAATTATTCATTCTTTTGATTTTTGAAAATCATAAATAAGATGTGCTCGTTTTGGGTTCTTATATTTCTTCTTCGAATTTCAGTTCAGGAAAACGAATCAGCAAATGATTACTACAATGATTTGTTGGCATATTTTTCTTATTCAGTTATTACTGAAATAAAAAATTATTACTGAATAATACATCCCAACCCAAGAAAAAAATAGGGTGGCTCGATAGAGGTTTGAGAGCCCGCAAAAGTAACTACAACTCAACAAATCAAAATTTCTCGTGCAACTTTTTGCCCAAACTTGAAATTGAATGGGCTACAATGCTCACAAAATGGTAAAATTCAGTACTTCGAACCCAATTTCATTTTGGAAAGTTATGCTTACAACAATTTTCTCAATATTATATATTTCTTGTGTTCACAGTTTTGTAAGTTATTGTATAAAACTTTTAGAATCTATATACAGTTGGGTCTGCTTTGAGTTCACCACCAACCAACTGTGTAGATAGACCAAGCAACACGAGTTCCATTCATTTATAATGGTTTACAGTTACTCTCCAATTGACAAGAGTTAAAATTATTTTTCTCCCCCAGACCAATTTAGGTAATTATTTTAAAAAATTTATATACATTAAAAACTATGATAGTTAATAATAACTCCGGTTGGCGCCATTAATTATAAAATATAACGTAATTTTTTATTCTCAAAAATCATAACAATCAATATGCAAACAGAGAGAAATTATTATAAATGAAAATAACGAGAAAAACGTCTTCAATTCTAATTTTTTTTTTTAATAGGATGAAAAAATGTTTTTCAGTAGATTTGAAATAGAGCAACATTTGTATCAGATAGCATGAGAAAAATTTTAGGAGAAAGAATTGTCTCATAAAAAACTTTCAATTCTTAGTAAGCTTTTTTCTTAAAAGTGGAGAAAATTGAAAGAATCAGAATTTAAAAGAAAAATAAGACTATGGACTTTCTTCTAGAAATTCTATTCATGTCGTATGATATAGCAGTTATGTCTTCTTTTAAAAATAAATTTTCCAAGTACCCATTAGAATAACATTTTTTCATTCGATTTCAAAAACATGAAAAAGAAGGCGTTTTTACCTCAAGATTTTTACACTTTTATTTATCTACCTGCTTTCATTGATCTAATTTTATATAAGTTTACTACTTCACTACATTTAATTTGCTAAATAATGGCACATAATTGGAGGTTTCTAATTATCATAGTGACGAATTTATGAATTTAAAAATATAATTGCCTGAATCGGTATGTAGAAAAAATGGTTTAAATATTATACAGTCTCTGTCAACCGGAGAGTATGACAAACTATCATTCATAAATGTAACTCGTGTTGCTTTATCTGCAGCTGCTCGGTAGTGAACTTGAGGAAACACCCTGTATATCTATTTCATCTAAGAAAAATCTGAATTAGCCTTATTGCGAACACATACATTTGTTCTCTGTTACTGCACTTTGCTATTTTTCTCCAGGACAGCGGGAAAAAAAACTCCAGCGGAACGAAGAAACTTCATTTTCGTGAAAAAATTTCGTATTTCCAAGTAATTTTTATCACGTTTCATTCTTTCGTGCCGAAATGGAATAACGAGCGAGTGAGTGGAAGAGAGAGTATCCCTCGAAATGGATTTTTGTTGTTGATATTTTATTTTAATGAACCTTAGCATTAAAGTGAACGTTACAACAGGGCGAAAGGACAGAAGCAAGAGGTCTTTCATAATGATTCTGCAAAAATTACTCTGAAATTTATATTTCCTGCCTCGTGCGGACGCCGACATGAAGGTATAAAAGTTTAAACTTGGGCTAAAATGTTGATTCTGATCTACATCGACTACCTGATTATTTTACATAATTAAGGGGAAGGAATTGTTTTCTCATTCTCAAGTTTAGATAAATTCAATTAAAAATGGGTCCGTTACTTTTATTTATTTTTTCTTAAGGTATATACTGGATGTTACACTCATACAAGATGACTTTAAAAATTAATTTCAGCTGATTGGCCCGACGGATTTGGGATTCTGTGGTCTAGAAATGTTCCTCGGACATATATTTATTGGTGGTATAAATATCATGTTATTTAATTCAAATGATTAACACTAGAAAAACCATGTTTTACTTGACTACTGAACAGACCAAGTGGCGTCACATACAACGCCATCTCACAACATACTTCAAAAAATCAGGTGGCGTCATGTATGACACTTGACACGAATCAGGGTTACCCAAACTAGTTCATTAGTTTCAAGCGTTTAAGCCTTTAAGGTAGCATAATTCTCCATAATCAAATGAGAATAAGAAATAGTCTAAATGCAACACTACACCCCAGGATTGTATGGTGCAGCTGTTTCAAAGTTCGAATATTAAGATCAACTTTTATTGAATGAAGAATAAATTACTAATTTCGATAACTCATGAAAATTTTGTCGTACTCATAATATCAGAATTGGCGTCGTATCTGGTCCTTCTAGAATTTATGAGAATATACTGAAACCAAAAAACTTGGAACGTGTTCAGGCTCTATCACATACACTCGCACACTGACACTCGTGCAAGACAACTTGAATATTAATTTCAGTTTATTGGCTCAACGGATTTTGGGTCTAGAAATGTTCCTCGGAGTAATACTTATTTATGGCAAACATTTAGCGTTATCTGATTAAGGGATTGAATAATGAAAACACTGCAGGTTATAAAAAAATTGCAGTTCATCTGTACATACTAGATAAATTCAAAATGAAATTCCCCAAACTACACATCAATTTTTCAAACATTCATCCGCTTGTTAATGATCAATTATTTAGAAGACTGTAGCAAAACTGAAGAACATGAGAGCTACGTATTTCAGTTTCTACTTTCTTCAACCGGAGCTCCACCTTCAAAGCACACAGAACATCATCGAATGTCCTACAGAGGACCATATTTTTCAGCGAATATCCACCCATCAGCACAAAACTCACAATTTCCACCTGTTGGTCATGCAAAATATAGCCGATAAGGTACTTACATATTGGAAAGAGTCCACTATTGAGAACGGATAGTCGAATTGTGTTTGGAATGGATACCAAAGACACATTTCCCACAGTCTTCTTTTTTTTCGGTTTCTCCTCCACATATCGCGACGTTGATCTGGATCTGTGCTTCTTGTGTTGGCCGGAGCCAGGAACAGTCGAAACACTGCTCTCTGGGTCCTCTTTGAATGGAGAATTCTTTCTCGAAGACAGTTTGGCGAGTATAAATTAAGGGCGAAGAAAGTTTAATTTTAAAAAATCGAAACTAAAAAACAGAATAAGAAACTGTAAAAAAAAAATTGGTCACACGATAATGAAAAAATGGCGGAGTTTTTTTTCTTTTGCACTCGAGAAAATGAAAGTATGAAATTCAGCACGTTTAAAGAACGAGAGTAAGAAGAAAAAACAAAACGAAGCGAAATCGGTGGAAGTAAATTTCCTTTTTACAAAAACACAGTACTGAGCTGACAACGAGCAAAACATAGACTAAAGTCTAAACTTAAAGTCTGAACCGAAATACGTACATGATTTTGAAAAACAAGAGTTGCAGCAGCAGCTGCTTGGGTCCTACGAGCTTTACAACTTTATTTTCGTCATTCGTGAACCGAATCATCCCGGCTGCTGGCCTTCCTTGCTAAGAAATGACTTCTGAAAAAGCGACTGAACGTGTATGACTACAAAAGTTGAAACTTGAAAGCCTGACTTTATTTTTCAAGTGGTTCACAAATTATATTTATACCATAATTATATTTTTAGTAAGGTGAATTCTAAATCAATTTTCGCAAAATTTGGATATGTTATTCTAGAATATACCCATTTTGCCCGAACGATTCGCTTTTTTGATTGCTTTTGTTTTTAATTTTTATTACACTGGCGGAACCGCGGAACTAGCTTTTTTTAGAGGGAGGGGGGGTGAGAAAATTTATTAAAAAATTTTAACTTCCAAAAATTTGTTACTGAAGTCGATTTTTTGTTTGTATCATTTCCTAAAAAGTAGTTTTTGGTTCTCTTTGTTGAAGGAAGCGTCTAAGAACAAAAATGTTCGTACAAAAACAAGACCGAAAAAAATTAATAAAAAATATTAACATCTAAAACTTTGATACCGAAGTCGATTTTTTGTTATTTTTCTGATTTCCTGAAAAGTAATTTTTGGCTCTGTTTGATGAAGGAAGCATCTAAGAACAAAAATGTTCGTACAAAAAAAGATTCGAGTATGTTCAATTTTCTTTGAGATGAACCACTTAAAATCTTTTCTAAGGCTTCAAAAGCAGGGGTGACGTGAAGGCATGATCTTGAGGAGCAACTCCTCCTTGACGATTCTGGGGGGGGCCCATTTTTTTTCAAATTTAGAAAAGAATTTTAAAGATAATCGAATACCAAAAATTTTTTCTCGCGTCTTTGGAGGGGGGTAGGGTTGTCATCATTCCTATTTGACCTGGAGGGGGGCACTCCTCGTAAGCCTTGGGGGATCACAGCACCCCTGTTCAAAAGGGCCCCAAAATGGGGGGAGGCGTCAGAAAAGTTTAATCCTGGAGGCTGAAATTCACATGACGTGTTATAGAGTTACTTTTTTTTCATTTTTGATTTAATTTTTTCAACATGTATAGGTTTAAAGTTGAGCTAATTTCAACACTCCTTGTGATTAAAATTCTAGCTCAACTTGAAAAAGGTAAGGTATGTAAAAAATAACACACCAGGGTGGTCCATCTTTACATGACGAATTTTTTTTGTTGCAATTTCCCCTACCACACTCAAAGTAGTTCTTTTCATGAAGAAAAAAAAATCTTCAGAAGGTTCAGCCCTCACTAGAAAGTAAGTCGTGCCTTGAAGCCCTTCTTATTGAAAACTATGACAAAGTTGAAATTTTTGCACCAATGTCAGTGGGAGGAGTTGGAGCAGAGTAAATCAGTTTTTTCAAGATAATTAATTTTTCTATATCTATCACTAAAAAAAAGTAATTTTTCAACTCAACAACAAAACTTTTAAACCCTACTCTCAACTGATTTTCTAATCACCTCACTGGGTTGGGTTGCAATAGTGAAGTTTAAAGGATAAAATACATGTTTCTATATTGAGCTGATTATAAAGAAAAATAATTCTAATAATTGCTTATAAAAATTTTCAACCCCACTCTTTGTCTTTCATTTCAGTTCGTCAAGAGGCACAAGATTCGATGAGGAAAAAGTACGAAAATTAATATTCGTGTGCTTCTATTCGTTCCAAAATATTGTATCAAAATTTCTATCCTATATGCAAGAAAACTGGAAGTTGTGAGAAATTTACATGAAAATTACGTTTCGAAACGCTATAAATTACATTTGTAAAACTTTGAAAATTATTTTGGGTCATTTTCAGCTCGCATGTTTCTTGGGAAGAGAAATAGGGGAAAAACTTTTCTGCTGCGCACGTATAAGGGTGTGTTTTCTTTTTCCTGTTGTGGTTATTTTATCTGCGACAGATGAGCGCCATGTCTCTCAAGTGGAAGTAACAGAATGAGAAGCGAATCTGAAACAACACATGTTTTCTGTTTTTGCACTACTAAGTGTCAAACTTGCGTGATGTTCTTCTAAGGGGTTAGCCGTTAGATATACTTCCTTGTTCTTCCATCATGGATACGTTTTATAAAAACACGTCTTCAAAATTTTATTTCAGAAAATGAAAATTCCTCTGAAATAGAAAAGCAATTGGGACAGTATAGTAGGTGCTGATATGGCAATTTAAAAACAAGAATTTTGCAAAAAATAAATAAAAGAAAAAACATTCAACTTATAGCTGTATCTTTGGTTTTGAAAATATTTTTTATTTACTCTGTACCTATTTTATTATGTTATAGTTGTATTGAGTACTTGAAGTTATTTTCTAAAGTATTGAAATACAGCACCTGATTGGTTGAATTACAGTTCATACATTTGGCAACGTTGCAAATAATTATAAAGACAGTTTTTAGCATATCGACATATAAGGCACTTTTACAACGAGGACATTTTCAGCATTCCATATTTCTACAAAATTCTCTTCCTAAAGGTCTGTCTTTAATGAAAGGAACACTTGAGGTAATTTCTTGCACATGGGCCTCAGTGTAATAAAAATTGTTGACAGTAGAAAATACACCATCACCGTATAACAACTTTGCCAGGCCAACATTGCCAAGTATTTTTTTTTTTTTGCTTTCCAACAAAAAACGTCAAATACGTAGTGACGAATTTTGTGGAAATGGGTGGAAAAAATAGAACAAAAAAAGTGATTAATTTACGACCATTTTCCTAAAAAGCGTCCTTAACCGAATTTTTTTTTCCCAGCCATTTTTCAATCTCTTTACAAATATAATTTGTTTTTCACAGCACGTTCTACATTAATGCCCTATACGACGACACTTTTTCTCTTCGACAATTACCAGCAATGAACTTTTCCATTTAACTTTAAATTACAGGTTCGTGATTTTTGTTTTGTCAACCCACAGCTTCGCTTATTTTTAATGCTCTTTCGAGGAGGAAAAGTATACCTTTCAGCTTTTGAAAATACATTCCTTTTACTTCATCCAAAAAAAAAGAGTTGAGAAAGTGGAAAAACAAATCAAAGGAAATTAACAGTTCACCAGTTGAAAAAAAAAAATGCTGAATATAGGAAGAGGAAAAACAATCCGAGTAAATATATTTCCTGGAATAAAAAATAAAAAATAAACTGAGAAAAAGCAATTTGTGGTTTTAAGGGTTTCACGTTACTTTCGATTCAAGGTTTTCTTTTACCCTAGAAGATCAGCTTATATTCTTTACGTTATTCTAGAGGCGCAAAATAAGTGATTTTTAATGGTTCCCCAGGAAAATGGAAATGTTATATTCCTCGAGCAGCAGAAAATGAAAACGATGAAATTAAAAGGATAAAGAAAAGAGGTATATTATACGGAATTTAAAATCTCGAATTTTGAAGAGAAAGAAAACTGAAAGCTGATCTATGGCCATTAGATGGAAAACAAGATATTTGCTTTCCTTTGTATAATCTTATAATTCGTGTCAGAAGTTTAACATAAAAAAACAACACGTGACTTCCGCCTTTTCAGCTGTGCAGAGTCATGCAGAGTACGCAGTTTACTTTCATTAAGATCAAGAGAGAAGACATTATAGTTTCTCTATTGGCGGCTATCAAAGCTAGAAAATCAATGTGAATCTGAAGTAATCCGTTCCTTTAAAGACTCATCAAAAATCATCGTTTTTTGGCTACATTTTTGCTAATTTCTTCTACAGAACCACAAAACCAGCAATAAATTCTATAACAAAGTGGAGGTATCAAAAAAAAAACATTTTAGCTATCAGAGATGCTCTGAGACTAATGCAGTGCCAGATTAACCCTAAGGGCCTGAGGGTCCAGTCACCGAGCCCCTATAGATCTCTTCGGTATCTAAAGAAGAAAAATTATTCTAAAGAAAAATCTAATAAAGTAGACTTGTACGTACGTAGGTATACGAGTACTACCGAAAACATTTTTTTTTAATTTGACTAATAATTTTTTTTTCAAGTATAGAAGAAAAATTTCTGACGAGTGGTGCAAGGGGTACTTATCAGATAATGTTACCCTCGGGACATACTAAACCTTAATTCGGTGCTGAGACTATATCTTTAATGAGGAACATCAATGGCCATTTGGGGGCGTGTAAGAAATTATCCCAGTTCTTCGAAAACCTCGTAAATCAAAGATAGATACTTAAAATAATCTTACAAGACTTTTGATATAAGTACATCACATTTTTTCATTTTTGGTTACTTCTCATTTTTAGCATTTTGATTTTCTTTTTTTTCTATTTTTTTACTGCATTCAATGTTTTTCATCGAAATGAAGAAAATACCGCCTCCCCCTCCATAGTAAGTTTTTTTTTTTCATTTTCTGCCACATTTTGGGTTTTAACAAACCATTACTTCATGACTTCATCGATTCGTTTTGATAAATGCTCGTGCACTTAATAAAATTGAAAACGTTAGCCGTTTTTCAAGATGAATACAGGAAAGGCTTCAGTTATGTTTTCTAAAGAACTTTTTTCCTACGTAGGGAGAAACTTTTTCGTTCGTCCTTTCAACTCATGCTGAATGTTTAATTAACACTCATTCTGACGTTGAATTTAAGATTAAACACGTTTAAACTTTTGAGAACCGTTGAACTTTTAAAAGCGTCGATACTTGAAAATTTATAATGTAAAATTTTAATCGCTGCTCCGGCTTAGCCTTTTTATACAGAACCTATTTTTCCCCCATCTAAAAGTTTCTAATAATGTTTTTTTATTTGATTAACGAGTATCTAATTTTACTAGGCTTTTTTACTTTTTTGCCAAAGGCTTACAAAGTTATTCTCTTTAATCGCTGAATATTCATAATCTCTTGTACAAGCAACAATCCAAAAAAAATAAATAAATAAAATCTTCATTAACCTTAACTGAAGTGTGGGTAGAATGCGTAAATTAGTTGACAAGTTTCAAGGAATTCCACTTGGCTAAATTTTTAAATTGGACAGTCACTCTTGGGGCCATTGTTAAAATCCAAATTAAACAGCTTCGAGAATTTTTGGGGCTTGAATCAGTCCACAGTCACCATAGGACACCCAATAATTTTACAAGGGAGGGACTAAATCTTGAGTTAACATAAACTAAACTTTTAAGTAACTTTTTCGTATTAAAATGGTGCACCAGAGTCTATCCCTGACCAATCAGTTAAAAAAGAAACGAATTTCGATTTTTTGGAACTGAGCTATAGCTGAGACAATAAATTTTCACTCATTTTCAAGTAAGCTGATCTACACATATACCTTTTCAAGTAAGTACATATAAAAAGTAATGATGTCTAATCTCAACCATTTGAAAGTAAAATTTGAAAAAAATTAATTTTGCTGTAATCAACTTTTTCAAAGCTACTACAGATAAAGGAAAAATAGTAAAAACTTGAATACATTTAATTTTTATTCATTAAATGAAAAATCTAACGCAAAATTATCAACAATTGATACTTGTATTCAAGATGAAAGGACAAAAAAAAATTATAAAATAGAAAAAAAAATCTGTACAACTGACAAAATTCACATAAATCTATCATAAATAATTTTATCAATTTAATGACGCTCTAAAAGAGAAAGGTTATGGATCCAAAAAAATAAATCAGATTTTTAAGTTTCTGACTACGAATTTTGAAATACATTTTCTATCATCACTGACTCAGAAATAGCCCAATATTGGCAGATGTGTGCTTCCGCCTTAATACAAATAATAATAAATAAGAAAAAAAAAAAAAAAGAAAGAAAGAAAGAAAATTGGAAAGAGAACAGACTAGTATTAAAAATTACCTTAAAAGTATTTCCATTAAAACGTAGGTATTTTTACATAAATAAGTTCATTTATAAAATAAAAAACAAAATTATAAGGTAACCTTACGGAAAATGAAAAAGAAATCACAAAAATTACTAAAATATCGTAACAATAATTAATTATAATACGATTCGAATTCGGAAAGAATGAAAAATGAGTTTCACAATGAAGTATGTTTCAACAGGTAGAAAAAAGTCAGGTATGTATAATCGCGTATACGCATTAGAAAAAAAAAAAGAAAAAAAAGAAAGAAAATTAATTAACGAGTAACAATACTTTTCCATCTTTTTCTCATCTTCAACAAATCAGTATCAGATGGATATGATTTACAAGCAATCAACAATTACTAGGAACGACAGTTGAGGATCTTAGCCAAATGAATTTGGGCTCAGCGAAAGGGTTGAAAAAGAAATTTCCGGCCAACATTTAATCTGTTGAAAAATTTTCGGGTGTATTTACGCTGACAACAGACGCTATAATACTATATAGGTACTTTATATTAAAGTTTAGATAGCAAAAGGGGCAGATTATCTTGGATTTTTTTCAAGCGACCTAACGATATATCAAAATAAAATAAAAGAAAGTTTTCATTAATTTTTAATTTTTCCATAGTGAATTTTTCTTAAAATAATTTAACCCTCACGAAGAGTAAAATTTCTAGTACCCCAGGCTCACTCGGGTCTGTCAACAGCCTTAGAAAAACGAAGTTATGATAAAACTCACTATCAATAGATACGAGCAGACAGGCGGTACGAACAGCTGTTAGAATGTTTCCTGACAGCTATAAAAAATGTTGATATCTCCAAAAATGTGATGTAATCTATGAACTGGAATGGTTACTCAATTAAGGAAAGCTGAAGATTGTTTTTGATATAGGAAGATTTTGTAAGCATTTTACAAAAAATATCTTATCAATCGGTTAAAAATTGACTGAGATACGATAATTTGAATTTTTAAAATTTATAAATTCCAACTTTCGAGAAATTTAAGTTCAAAGTTTTTAATTAATATTTTCAAAAATAAAGTGATCCGTATCGAAAACTGCTGAATAGATTTTGGTGAAATTTTCTTATGTTATTATACATAAGAACCTAAATATACGTATGAATCGATACAGAACCGAATAAGCGATGTGCCAAAAACGTAATTTTACAAGAACGCAAAAAAACTGTTTCACGTGGTATTTTTTGGACAAAATGTCGCTACTTTCAATCGACTAAAAATCTGTATTTTTGCCCGAGTTTGAGACAAATCCGTTCGAACGCCAACGCAGGGTGTCCCAATAAATACATTCCTCCGATTAACTAATTTTTTATAAAAAATGGCACTTAGCTCATTTGGTTCTGTAGCGATTCGTATACCCTGCAAAATGTTGACGAGACTAATCAAGAAGTTTTTCAATTACAGCAATTGAAAGATTACAAAAAAAGAAATAAAGGTAAAGAAAATAAGCCCTTTTTTTTTTTTGCAACATTTACTTAAAATAAGGACTATAATATCATTTAGTGGAGTAAAACTTTCACCAAAACGTTGCAAAATAGTATATTTAAAAAAAAATTGTACATGAAAACATTTTTTTTTTTTTGGACCTGATATTTATTGCCAATTTCTTAAACTGGCCAACTTAAGGTACATTTTCATAGATCACATCACATTTGTAACGACCAATTTAGATCAATTCTAATGGAACGGATTCAAAAGCCAAAGGAAGGCTTCACATAACAGTAAGTGAAAGTACAGCGTGCAGACAATGTTTCTACAGAAACACTTTATTATCATTTGAATGTAAATATTTTGGATTTTTCGATGTAAAATGTCGCAGAACTGCAACATCAGAGAAACTTCTCAATCACAATCGGTAATATTAGTAAAAAGAGGCAAGTGCTGCAGGGGCAAACGTTATATCGATGAACTGTTTCTACATGCAACTTTTTTCCTTGCCCTCATAATGGGCTTCCGAAATAGAAAAGTTTACATTTTCGTCGAGCCACATCCACCACTTGTGTTCATTTTTAAACGAATTTCAAAAACGCCGAGATGATTTAACGAGAAATTTGAGCGATAGCTTTTTTCTCTATTTTTACTTCATTTGAACCATAATTATATATCGAGTAAGCGGTTCTGCCCCAGCTGCTCTACACGAATCCCAACGGCCGGAACTTTTTCACCCACGCACTTCGCCAAACTACCGACGCGACGATCACAGTCAAATTCGTACTCACCCCATTCACATAGCGTCGAAGTGGAACCGATGGGCTTCCTGCAGCTTCTCGATGCGATCCTCGCGCCGCTCCTTCCAGTGCAGCAGCGCGATGATGAACGCAATGAAAACGCAGGTGCCGAACAGCGCCGCCACCGTCTGCAACACGATTTTGCTGGGCGTGACGAAAAGCTGCGCCTTCCAGCGATCCGGCGACTTCTGCGGATACGGTATGACCACCATCTGCGAGTTGGGAATGATCTGATTCCACGTGTGCGTATTGTTGAACATGCCAATGGTCAGCTCGTCGACGAAGTTGGGCGTACGACCCAGGCCGAAAATCGTGTACGGCAGGTAAAGCGCGAAGTGCGCCGACTGCGGCAGCTGTACGGCGACGCCCAGCTGCTGATGGCCGTCCTGGTTGGTCGTGCGGTACTGGACTTTGGGGCCCGGCAGGCTGGTGCCGAACGTCGGCTTGGGGATGAGCAGCGAGGCAGCCGAATTGGTCGCACTCTCGGCGCTCTTCAGGCCCGAGATGACCATCACCTTGACGAAGTTGGCGTCGTAGTCGAGGCTGTTTTGGAAGGCGGACACGCGGTACAGGTAATCGGATATCGAATGCACGAATATCACGTCCATGATGCCGTCCTGCAGGAAGTCGTAGAACGTGCCCATAACGGTGTTCGTGTTAGCCGACCCAAATGCGTCCCACTGAATGGAAAAAGTGCGCCGCAGCGAGCAACAGCCCACGCAGGCCACGTTTTTCAGCAGGAACGTGCGGCTGATGAAGCCCTCCTGCAGCGTTGCCAGCAGGTCCACATAGCCGTCGTTGTCGAAGTCGGCTGCCCTCATAGTGAGTGTATCTAAATAAGCTTGACCGGTGCCAGCTGCCGACAAGAATAAGAAAAAAAAATTCCACATTAACAGAAAAACAAAAGGTATGTTTAATTTGGCACGATATCTCGAAAAGGGTTTCAAAACTGATTTTCGTAGTTACGTTTCGGTTTCGAATCAAATCCGTTAAAAAATGTCAACAAGAAAAAACCGATTACTGTTCGTTTTGCCAAAACCGTTTTAATACAAGTCCAAAGAAACGAGAAACAATAAGAATCTGCTCGAGAGTAGACGAGTAGTTTCAATTTTTACACAAACTAAAATTAAAAACTGGAACCAAAAACCGGTTCTGTTTGGGTAAAACGAACAAGAATGGATTCGAAACCTTGGCAAAACAAACGTGAATGAATCAGTTTTTAAACAGTTTCCAAAAACCGTGCCAAATCAAATTTACCCCAAGTTCACGTTTTCTTAAAAAATTGTTTTCATTTTCTCATAATGACAACACAGGATCATATGAAAATAAGACAGAATCGAGAAAGTTGACCCAATTTCGATCAACTTCAATTAGTTTCAGAATGTTCATTTGTTAGATGTTTTTATAACTTTACCTATAAAGTTCCACGTTTTATTGCTGTTATCACTGAAACTGACATTCAGGTTTACCCATCTATCATCCGCGTACACGTAAATAGCACTCGAACTGCATTTTATTCCTCCTCCTTTGCATACTGGCACTATCACCTGGAGACTTCCTGCGGTTTCCAAATCCATAAACAGGTTTTGTCCGATCTACAAATATGAATATATTTTAGAAACATTCTTTGCAGAGAAGTTACTAAAACTATGAAAACTATAACCAAAAAATTACAACTATGACCAATTTCTGAAAGGTGCTAAATGCAACTTTTGGGCGGACGAAACTATGACAAAATCAGCAAAACGTATATTATAAAACATTTTTACCAGAGTCATTTTTCACTGCCAAAATACACTTCGCACGTTTTGGAATCGGACTTTTCAAATATAATAACAGAAATGAGAAATGAAATGAATGGAACGATGCGAACCGTATACTTCTCCCGATCTTCAGGATATGGCATCTGATAACGGGGATCATAAATAAAATCTTCATCTTTTTCATCATAGCACCAAGTCGCAAAGCCATCCTCAGTGGTCAAAAACAGATCTGGAGCGTTATCGTTGTTCATATCAATGAACGCGTGTGAGTGAGGTTTACGCATAACAAGCTTCTTATTTTCTGGCATTACCAGAGGTATTTCTCGAATTGGCTCGGATCTGTTATTTGAGAATATCCAAAACACATTCGTCGTATCATTTTTACGACCAAACAAATCAGCTATCAAATTCTGGTCATAATCTAGGATCAAAGGTTCTTCTAGCATTTCAAATGCATAACGTTTGGAACAATTAACTCTATTCAAGTTGCCCCAATTGATGAATACGTAAGTTTTTTGAGCGGGCCTTTTATCTTCCAAGTTAATAGCTGTTACCAGAAAATCCATCAATGCATCGCCATCGAAATCACCAGGAATCACACTGGTCACCGCATAACCAGCAGGTAATTCGCAATACAATCCACTATGATAGAAAAATGGTTCTTTAGGGGAAGCTAACAATATCGTAACATTTCGATTATTCTTTTCAATGACAAATAAATCTGTCAGTTCGTCGGAATTGAAGTCTCCGAATGCAGCTGGCAAAATATCAGTCTGATGACCAAAAGCACGATTTACGAAATCGCTGGCACTGGTAGTATGGATGCAGCATAGCAGCACTGATATCAGATATGAATACTCCTTCATAGCGATATATGGAAATCTGAAAAATATGGATTAGAGACAATAACGTTTTATTTACCGAAAATGATATACTTTGATCTATTGTATCGAGTGCAGGATACTACAGGGATGGTTCAGTACCTCAACAAGTAATACACGAGAGGGTAGCTTCGAAAGCTTTTTTTAAAAATTTCAGAAGAAATGTAGACTAAAGAAACACAACACAAGTTACTTCGAATCGAAAATATTATTTTGATCATTTACGAAGCACAAAACTAACTTTTTTTCGTATATTGTGCAATTATCATCGATGTTTACCTAATTTCGAGAATAGCGTTTCAGAAACTTACCAAACAAACTGAGCGAATTCGATTGACCGTTAAACAATATTGTGAAAACTACCGTTCGCCTTCCGCATTGAACTCATCATAATACTATTCACAATACGAAAAATGAAAATTCTTATGAAAGAAATCAAAATTATTCAAAAAATGGATCTTTTCTCCGAAATTGAAATTACTCCAGTTTTCTTTAATCTTTGAGCACTTCTTCGAGATCTTTGGTTGTTACGTCAAATAAAAGCAGTTACGTCATTGACCAATCATTGACTTCAGAGATAAGACATTCGACGACTAAAACTACATGGAAAGGCAGAGTATTAAACTGCTCAAAGATAGAATAGACCGTAAAAATATTTTTTTTCCGATCGTGAATTTCATCAATTTTCAGGATATTTTCATTCTTCACTTTAAAAACCTGCTTTTTTTTTGTACTTTACAGATTCATAATTCATCATAATAATTATTATAAATGCAAAATTGATCGAAATTAAAGGTTCTAAATTTCTTACGATTTCGTGGCATGAATCTACAATACCATAAAAATGTGGCTGATTTTGGAGAGAAAAAAAAGCAAATCTCAGACTCCAAGACTGAATTTGTTTTACAGGTTAACAATAATTGAAAATGGTACATCAAAATTTTTTACGAAAAACTCAAAAATGGTTAAAAAAACGTTGAACAAAAAATACTGTGTAACCTTATTCTCCACGTTATTTAAAAGTCGCAAATTGCGAAGTAAAAAAAATAATATATTTAAATTATTTAAAAATAATTGACAAACATTGTAATCACAGATAGGTTATTAAAATAGGACTTTTATTTTATATGTACGTTTCCAGTCCGCACCAACTGACGCCTAAAATACCTTCATCAGTGGCTAAATCCAACAACTGATCGACCTGAAAATTCAAGAAAATTCGTAATTAAAACTACAAATTACAATGAACAGGTATACAAAGACAATCCACCAGATTGGCTTTGATAGTTACTTGAGTCAGTATTCTTACAATTATAGATTAATCTGGTATAAATTCTCAAGCTATTCTAAAAATTCCTGCTCAATATTAATTAAATTCTTACTTGAGCTGAAACTGGTAAATTATCCTCCACTGAGCGATTTTTTTCTGCGACTAATTTAATCAATGCACTTTTATACTGCGAATTGATAACTTGATTCTTTCGTATTTCGTCGATCAATATAACAGTTGGATTAGTTCCCATCAATTTACTCCTGATCGTATCGATCTTCTGAGCGGGATAACAACGTAGTTCTAAAAGAAATCAAAATTCATATTATTAAACTGGACGAATCTTAATTGCTGCAGCTCTATAACGACGAAATAAATTTTACCTTCCATATTTTCACTCTGTTCCAAACGTTTTTTAACCAAACTGAACCAATAATAATTGAAAGCCGGTTCCAGAATGAAAATTTGGAGCGCAGCAACTAAAATCTGTTCGTTTTTTCTAAATTTTTTTAGCGTCGCAATCATTGTTTCACGAATGAGACCTAAAATCAAGAACAAAAAAAAAATTTTCTCCAACATTACAAAAATATTTTTGAATACATTGTGAGATGAAAATATCGGGTTTTATAATATTTCTCAGTGCCCAAAGGAATAATAATAACTCGAAATGCACCAATTTTAATACCTCTCGACAGATTTCTCGCCAGTCAAAAAATTACATTTTTCAACGTAAGACCCCTTTATCTTCTGCAAAAAGTGGCCAAGTCCAACTTTTGCCTATTTTAAAAAAAGAGTCAAAATAACTCCATTTTGGGACATGTTTATTGATTTTAAGCACTTTTTTTTCATTGGACAAAAAATGTGACTGTTTTTTTTACAAAAGACTTCATAATTATGAAGTCAATAAAACATTCAGACAAAAACCTTTACATCTACCAATAATTATTGGATGAATAAATTATACGAAACAAAACGTGAGATAATGATTTTTTTGCTCTCCTTACTCTCTCCTAATGTTTTAGTAATACTATTACTGCTGGAATGAACAGGAATGACAGAAAACAACAGGAATAAAGAGGAAAGAACAAGAATGATATTCTACTTCAGACCTTCGACCGAATTTTTAAAAATAAATCCTCTCGACAGAAATATAGAGCAATGAAAAGATTAACCAACCTGTAAGATACATTGGAGCCATTATAGATTTTATGTGAGGCGTCATACGGAAAGGAATTAATTCTGGAATCCTCGTGTACTCAACACCTGCTCCGAAAGCGTAACCGAAATCAATACCTGCGATGATGTGAACGGACAAGGTTAAATAAAATACAAATCATTACCTGTAAATAATAGAGATAATAGCAACAAATGCTCTTTAATAGCAAAATTTCTCACCAATGCAGTTTCCAGTCTTCAAACACACCAAGGTGTTTTTCAAATGCCGGTCGCCAATGCCCAACATCCAGCCATAAATGCACATTGTAGAATAAGCGCGCATAAACGTATTTCTCAAATTCCAGAAAATACTAGGAGAGTTACCCAACGCCAGCAATGCATTCCTGTATTCAATTATATTTTCAATATTAAACCTTTTAAAAAGTTGTGCGAAAGTTTTTATTGTATTTTCTATACTTATAAAAATGCAGCGGGCTAAGATTTATTCATTAAGTCGACTTTATTAATTCATATTTATGAACGCAATAAATTTTCGAATACGATAACCCGTACGAGCACGAATAAATATCGTCTGTTTATATTACCTGAAGACTTTTTCTGGAATTTCTTTACAACATCTTTGATATGAGGAAACAATAAAATTTTTATTGTACTTTTTAATAGCCTCCTCGTATACCTCCATTTCAGAAAACGAATTAACGGAAACAAACTGTTCTCCCAATCTGCTGTGATATTCGCCAATCAAGTCAACACGTTTTTTTTTCCTACATAACATTTTGAGAAATTAATAAAATTACTGGCATTTATTTAACAGAAAATATGCGAACAAACCAAGTGTGTGGTAAATTTCGGGTATTACTCACCAGTACGTTTTTTCATCATTACTCAAACCATAATCTAAGAATTCTTTGAGGGTTGTAGTATTTTCAACCCATTCGATGATACCGAAATCTGTCTCGAGAGGGTGAACCTGAAATTCAGCGAAAATTAATTAAACTTCTGGTTTCTTCAATCACAGAATTTCAGAACAAATAAAAAAAAACATGTAATTATATTAAATACAGAAAATCCTAAAGAATATCCCATATCCGTGTAAAAAACATTATATGTACTGAAAAACGAATTGATTTCAACTTCCCACAAGAGTACCGAGATGAAATGTAATGAATTATTGCTCGTAAGTCCAAAACTCTTGACAATATTATGTGAATTATATAGAACTTCCTTCCGAGTTTTTTCAGTATTATTACAAAACTTTGAAACTCTTCAAAGATAAAATTTCAAGACCCGCTAGACGTTTTTACTTTAAAATTTTCAACCTGACCGTGAAGTTCCAGATACGTTCAATTTTAAAAATATAATTAGAAATTTCTAGCATCCATGAAATCAGAAAAAAAAATGTACAAGAATATCTAAAATTTGAATAAAAAATACGATTCCATACAATAATAATTGAAGAGTATTATTTCTGAATGCATGATCCATTTGAAAAAACAAGAAAAATTATAAGAGAAAAATCTTTCACTTTCAAAAGATAAGCAACACTAACAAAATGTCCACACGTTTTTATTCCAGAAAAAAAAATTATTTTCTATTTCAAACTGATTTCAATCTTATTTTTCCAAATAACAAAAGTCAATGCATTTTTTAAAACCCTTCTGAGTATGCAATCTATTCGATATAAAGTTATCTACGAGATCCTAAACAAAATTTAGTGAGGAATATCTCCTTGAAACTTGCTGAAAACAAGAATTTATCATACTGATGAGTGGACATATTGCATTATGTGAGACAGCTTTTTAATAACAGAAGAGAAAAATTAGCATAATACATACCCCATAGGTAATCACACTAAGATTTTTTGAATTTGTATCATCGGACGAAGCACATTGATTAATTAAACTGAATATTTGCTGGATTCGCTGGTCTTGACGCATATCATCTTCAAATTTAACCAGATAAGCATACTTTTTCGCATCGTTTCCAATTATTTTGACCTTTATAGGTTTCTGCTTGGACATCTGCACTTTGACCTACAAAAAAAATAAAAAAGTTGAAATCAAAATTATTAAATTCGAACGATATCCATAATATACGTTTATTCCGGTCATAACGTATTTCCAACTTCAGTTCAGACTTGATTCGAAGTGTGTTTCGAGCTAAATAGAAAATATATTGCATTTCTATGCAAATACACACAGGAGTCGAGCAGTTTTACTTGATCCTACATACCCGTTTGTGAAAACTGTGCATTTTCGCATGTTTTTCAGGAACTGGAACGGAAAACCCATCGTACTGGCCAGGTATTTCGATACATTCACCGCACCAATCTGTGAACTGCGCGCAGGTAGGACTGTATAATTCCAACAATTCGTGTGTATCAGACTGCTGAGCGTTTTGACTTTCAGAAATGGCGACTTTTAGGTTTCTAAGTGTTGTATCAATCAGATTTCGATTATCTGGGTTGTTTTTCACTTTTCCTACACAACCAACGAAATCAAAAATAAAACTACGAGACAATGGTAAATGTGAAAATTAATTCGGTGAAAGAGTAAATTCCGTTAAATTAATTTTTTCTAATACGTAGGTGCACATATGGAATCAGAAACTGAAAAAAACAATTTTATTAGTATAATGCTTACCAATGCATTCGGTGAACAGTCTCAGGAACCGATTGGCAGTAAATAACTCTCCTCTGGGAGCTATAGCTTGCCTTAATTGTTCTTCAACAGCAATAAGTTCGCCAAGCATATTACTTTGCTTAGTAGTTTTCCATAACTGAGTCCACCAATGATCGAAAAATGAATCAGGAGAGCGAATATGAGAAAACGCTTCTATTAATTTGAGCACCTTCCCATGAGGATCGACTTTTTTCTGTAACCTAACGAAATAAAAAATAAAACGAAAATTAAAATTAAACAAAAAATATAAAATCTTATACACAAGCCATCAGAGCAGGATTGAAAATTTTCAAGGAATAAAGTTCATAATAAATGCAAAAATAATTTAAAAACTGATTTTTCAAAATTGATGACAAAATGGAGGGGAGGAAAAAGCAAACAATATCTTTAATACACACCCACAATTTTTTTTTCTTCAATTTTTAGTTGATTTACTGATTTATTATTAAAATTAGACGTCATATTCTGCAATCATAATTCTTGATGCAGAGTCTATTAAGTACAATATTATCATGCAAACCCAATCAAATAACCTTGATTAAGAAAATTTTCATCTTTCGTAAAATTCTTTAAAGAAAATTCACAAATTTCGAGGCCATAACTACAAACATCTACATTCAAAATGAAAATACTGAAAAAACAACAAATATTCGTATTATATTTTCAGTACTTACTCATCGATCAAGCTCTGTGTCTTCAAACTAGTATTGTTGAAATTTTTCACGGTGGAATAGAAAGTTAATTGCAACGAGTTCGGATAGCGATCCATAATTTTCTTCAAAATATTCTCGATTAAAGATACGAAATCAGTACTCACGTAAGTGAGTAACTGCTGCACCCATGGGAGATACTTCCACTCCTCGATTTGGTCACTCTAAAACAAAAACAAGAATCATCTACGTATTTGTTCTACATTTTCTTACATCTCTAGTCACTCTAAAATTTCTTCAGAACTTTCAATTCTCATATCTTTTTAGGAGAGGCTAAGAGGCAAAATAATCGTTGAAAAATTACTTACTTCCGAAAGAAAAACTTCTTTTACCGAGTCACTCGTGATATGGCTCAAATGCAAAAGCGTAGGAAACAGTATCTGCGATTCCTTCGAACCAAATTTTAATGCTTTCAAAAGCGAACGAGTCAGATTTTCTTCGTATATAAGACTTTGTGGTCCTGAAAAATGAGCGATTCAAAATTATTTAGACATACAGTAATAATAAAAGTGAAATAGTACACTCAAAACTCAAAAAATATCTGACATGCGATCAAAAACTTAAATTAAAAAAAAAAAAACTGAAAATTAAACCAATTGAAACTCAAATTTAGAGATTTTTTAAATATATAAAGAATTATGTCCTACAATTTTTAGATGTTCCTGTAGGATTATCATGAATTGCATTTCTTATTCCTACTTTTTAGCCTTCCTCCCTCCATGCTAGTAGCAGTGGCTTTCATCGATTTCCCATTCTACTTTCAAATTTTTCAATAAAAAGTCAAAAAGAAAAGTGAAAATTGAAAATCAATTTGTTTTCTAAGAAACAAAAAAAAAAAAAAAAAACCGCAGTTTCATCATTAATGGAGTTATTAGTAAAATTTATCATCATAAACTAGAAGATGAGAAGGCAAACGAAATGGAATAATTAATACGAATTCTACAGAAAAACAAGAAAGCTAACTATCATCGACAAGACAACGATTTGTTAAAAAGCAAACTGTGAACCCAAAAAATAACTTTACTCCATAATATAAATTCATTACAAGAAAAAGAAAAACTCATACAAACCATCGTTAACAAACTTTCTACAATATTTGGCCATGGTTAGGTACACAGAGGATATTTCACTACGTGACCGATTCTCATTTAAACCTATTGCGGCGGATTTTTCAAAATTTTCCAAAACACCAGACACAGATACTTCATGAACCAAGTTTTCAGTATTGAGATAAGTTCTGAAAAATTTAGAAAATTTAAATCAACAGAATTACAGACGACAATATTATGAAGAAGGGACTTAAAAAAGCTTACTTATTCAAAATACGTCCTAGTTGTGAAATTAATTTTACTACAGTTTCTTCCTTTACGAAGAATGAATCAGCATTTTCCAATACTTTAGACAACACCTGGGCCAAATGAAAATAATAATCGAAACCCAAGTTAATTTTGCCTGTTTCTGAGGAAAAAAAAAAATTTAAAAGATGAATAAAGTAAATAATTGCACATTCAGTAAAATAAATATTCTGCCCCATTAGTTAGCTTTTCTTTTTAGTAAGTTACCTAGATAATCTAAACACAAGAAGAAATCTTCAACGTCTGCACCATTTTTTTTTTTCAGCAACCAGATTTTACTTAGGTCCAACCAAAATCTATTCACAAACTTGTCTGGAATCGATGGCTCCTCTTCATCCTAAAGAAAAAAAACTGATAGTAAAAAATTTGTAATTTATTTTTCCTGGTTATTCAGATCGTATCTTACTTCAGACTTGAATTCATTCTGTAAAAGGGGAAAAAAATTATTAATGATTAATTAAAAGGAAATTTGATCTGAGCATCGCATTTTTATAAAAGTAATATATTTTCTGAAAAGAAGAAAATATAAACATATTTACATTATTTAGAGACATGAGATATTTATTGGCCACGTGATAGTTTCCTTGATCGATAGCACTCTCTAGAACGAGGAATTTCAAATGAATTTTAGAATCGTTAAGTTGCTCTCGAAGTTCGTCGTCGATGGGTAATTCTGTAGAAAATTTCTGGACGAATAATTTTCTAAAAATAAAGAAAAATAACGTTAATACAGTTAATCGCCTTATTTTTAGAAATTTTCACTAAAATTCAAATTAAAAAGTTGTTTTTTTTTCATTCATAAATCCAAACATGGGAAATTATTAGGGTTGACATTTCTTCTAACATAACATTTCATTTGAATTTTAGAAAAATTTTCCTGCATGTACATGGGTTGTTCCTTCCCACCTCCTTTTCCTCTCACTTTCCATACGTAAATGAATGCCTCGACTTAATCAAAGGGAGGGCTCAGCAAGCCTCTTGGCTATGGGCTCGGAGTGCGTTATTAATTCATAAAATTCGTTTTTCTAAAAAATTTTCGGTCACTAATCATTAATAATGCGCGATGAAGCACTCACCTGTTCATAATTCGCCTGTCCCAAAAATTGATGGCATTTTTCGCGGGAACGCAGCGTTCCCAAGTTTTTAATAATCCAGAAATTTTGACATCAACTTCATTGCTCGAATCGTTGAGTATTTCCAGCATTGTCTAAAAAATTAAAATCTCTAATTTAAATTTGACAGAAAATAAAAGCTGATTTCTAAGCGAAAGTTACTTTAGAAACACCTACATGGATTTCGGATAGAATCTGAAGCCTGTGAAAATGATTTAATGAAGTTTTCGAACAACTCCAATCGTTTATGAGGAATTTTAAACAATCTTTCACGATCACCGAGGCTTTACCACTTTGATTTACGCATGCAAACAATACCGCCAACTGCTCAGCGACCAAATTCTTCAAGGAAAAGAAAATTATAATCGTGTCGCTATGAATTACCCATGTTCAGATAAATCTGCTGTTTTAACAAAATATGTACTCACAGTCAACAGCGGGCCTTTATTTTTATCTTCTAGCCAAGCGCCGAGTACTGAATCGAGTAAACCATATTTTCGATCATCTTCAACACGCAAGTACGCTTCAGAAGTGAAAAACCAAGGTAACGTATGCTCGATATCCCTAATAAATAAATAAAATCAACAAACGCTGGCAAAAATGACACAATTATTTAAGACAACAGAAACACAGCTTTACCAGTTATCGTTCCATAAAGTATTGAAATCTTCAAACTGCTCCAGTACGTAATCGTTTATTTCCTCAAACATGCTCAAATAATTGGCGCACTAAAAAATACGAATGAAATGAAAAATCGAGAACTCTAATTTCGCATAAATGTTCATCAGATGCGACATTTTACTTTGAAAAATGCTTCTGTAATGAAATGTTCATCGTACGACTTCATCGTCTGCTGTACAAACGTTCCAAGTCCTTTTTTATACGTGTTCATGGCTTCGGACATATTTCCAGCTTGTTCGTGAGCTAAGCCTTCTTTCATGACAGAGCTGGTATTACTCGAAACTTTTTCTTGCAAAATACCATTCACCACGTCGGATTCATTCAATGCTGAGTATAATCTGAAGAAAAAAAAAAGTTAAAATTTCGATAGTAACAGAGAAGAGAGCTCACGTGCAGAATTTACGAAGAGAGAGGCGATGGATAGAGAAATTTGAAAATTTAAAAAGGAATTAAATTTTCTCAAGTTTTTTTTTTCAAATAAATATCTAAATAAAATATGAAAAAAAATACTAATTGTATAAACAAAAACTGAATTACTGAGAGGTTCGTTTAATTGTTTTGAATTTTGGTTTTATTGATATTATTTTTTATTCAAATTAAATTATCTAATTTTTTTTATACCAATTTATTAAAATTTATCTAGTCCTTCGACTTTGTTTTTTTTTTTTAGCAAGTTTCTAAATTTAAAATAACAACTTGGAAAGAAAAATTACTATTTTTTCATAAAAAACCAACATTTAGGATCCTTCAAGTAGAATCAATATTAATTTTTTTTTTTTATAAAATTCAAGTACGTACCTACAAAAAGTAATATTCCATAAAAAAAAATCAAGAGCATTTAAGGATTTTACAAAGGAAATAAATTAAACTAACTCAGCTAATTGCGTCCAACTATCGTTGAGGTTGCGATCAGTTTTCAATTTCTTTGAAACGTGTTCTTCGCTACAGACATTTATTTTCTGTATGGAGTTTTCCAATAATAATGTACCCAAAGAATACAGCCCGCTTGAATGAGACGCTACAAGAAGAAAACATAATTCATCGAGCAAAATATTAGCAATATTACCATATAAACCACTCACCGATAAATATAATTACACAACGTACCTGTCGCAATTATATTCGAATCTAAAGAAATATCATTCACGTGGAAAAAGGCAATCTCCATTAACGTTTCTACAAATACTCGATCATGCTTGTAAGATGATTTTAACATTTCATTGAAAATTTCATTAACACGACGCAAATACTCTTTTTTGTCGGGAATTTTGGACAGTATTTCTTCTAAAATATTCACTAGTACAATTTTAGCAAACGTAATATCTCTCTGAAATGAAAAATAAATAAAAATAATAATAAAATATAAATAAATAAACAAACAATACAGATTTTTCTGAGACATAGTACGTTTATTATTTATGTGACGGCTTTCAAGAAGAAAAAAAAACCAACAGATTTCAAAAATTATTATAGATCTACTGTTAATGAACAATAACTCATTCTTTCATTTTTCAACTTTATTCTTTATTAGCAAGACTCCAAAGAACTGCATCCCTTTGTCATTCTGCTTCAGAGAAAATGAACTTTTTCAAGTACTCAAACTACACAGATATGCAGACAAAACACTCCTAAATGTCCAGCAGAGCACCCACAAATTGTCTAAAAGAACTGAGTTTCAAATTTATTACTGAAAGGCAGAAATTCCAAATTATTTGAATTTTCCAGTCTTTTTAAAAAAAAAAAAATTCAATGCCTAAGCAGACTTTTGCCTTCCAGTTTTCTCGAGAGCACTACTGAAATTGCTTTTAAAATTGACAAATTTCCCCCCAAAAAAACTGAATCCCCCCGCTCTTCAAAACAGCTGGAATATAATACACGAAAAATATGATATTTTGAAGATTTTAAAAATGTAAATAATTACCTTAGCCAGCATCTGCAACGGAACGATAACAGCTGATCGTGGTATTTGAATATCAGGAAATTCGCCGTCTCGATATTTCCGACAAAACGTGATCTTTTGGTTGACTTTTTCATACTTTTGGGCAATAAGCGCTTTCCGACGTTCTTTACGTCTAACCTGCATTGACGCGAAATGTTCGGTCGCTTCGCCCTGGTTCTTAAACAGTCTACGTCTTAATTTATCTTTTTCAAGTTGAATTTCTAAAAATAATCATTTTCAAGATATTAAAAGACATAGATGCAGACTAGAAAATTTCTAATAGCACAAAATATTACCGCTGGAAGCAGATGGAGCTGAATGTTCTGCATTTAAATTAGTGCTGTCTGCTCGTTTAGGAAGAGAATGACCTACAAAAATAAATAAATACCCACTTGAAACGTCAGATTGCAGTCAAATTTTAAAATTGATTATTCACGAGAAACCTTCATCTCGCTAGTGAGCCAAACGAAAATACCGAAAGCTGAAAAACTAAAGACGCGAACTCACCGCTGGATAATGAAGGCTTGAAAATAAAATCACTTTGAGAGCTATGTAAGCGTAAAGATAGCGATGAAAAATTTGATTGCTGAGTCAACATTTTCATTCGATGAGAAATCGAAGAGGGAAATTCAGGAAGAATTGAACGGGTGCAACTGCCACCTCGTAAAATGTGATACTCCTACAAATAAATGGACAAAAAATAATAATAATATCAAGAAATGGTTACCCAACGGAAGACTTGAAAGGTAGACTCCTACCAGAGGCCTGAACTCCACAACGCGGATGTAGGAATCTTACAAAGGAAATATTTCTGTCGTTAAAATCGAAAAAAATACCGGTTTAACTTTTAATTAGCCGAAATCATCAAAAATGAAAACATTTTTACCATCCAGTGTTTCATTAAAATGATATTTGAGAAAAAAATTCTTACAATAGAAAGATTTTGTCGGTCGCTTGCATCTCAAGTTTTGATATTTGAATATGCAGAGATCTATTTCAACATTTGAATACTAAGTATCCAAAAATCAATAAATTTCTGTTTAAAATTGCAGTCACAAACTGTCACTCAAAATATTTTTTCTCCAAAGAGTGATGTTCTTAGTGGAACATAGCGTACTGTCAAATAAAGAATATGCAAGGTAAGGTTCTTCCCTCGCTTCGTGGGATATAAAATGATAGATAGTTTGACTGCACAATACCTGAAACTCATCGGTACTCAGTAGAGGACTATCAAAAATATTTGACTCATAATCTGACACTAAGGAACTGGCATCCAGTAGAAAGTCAACGGCATAAGAAACAAATTGCGATTCGTTTGAGGGAGAGTACATTTCACTGATTATCTTCATGAAACGATTCGAGACTTCTTCGTTTAAATTTAATCTCGATTTCCAAGAACTGAAATCATGGAATTAAAATCACAACTAGTCATACATACTGTGTCACAAACAGTTCATGAAATGATGTCAAGTCATTATAATTTTCATCAATAATTAATTTTTAATAGCAAAAAATTATAATTCCAGTCCTTTATACATTTCATTCTTATACATCTATAAACCAGTTGATTTTAATGTCTCCCTTTTTTGATTACATAAACATGTTATGAAAACTGTCATTTACACCCTCAGGCTTTCAAGTGTTTGAATTATGATTTTATTATTTCAAATAAAACTTCTAGACCGATCAGGCGATCATAAAAATGAACTCTGTGATTTCCACAAAATGACCTGACGATTCATGAAATATATATAAATCATTAAATCACAGTAAACTAAGTATAACGTACTTGAACATTTCTTGTTGTAACGAACTATCACGATCCAGCAACCCGTTGAGTAAAATAGTTTTGCAATGCAATTTAATCTCTTCACAGTCGTTTCCAGTTTTGTCACTGGAAAAAAAAAAATGTTACGATGAATCAAATACTAATATTTCATCGACTTTCATCATTGAAAAAATCATACGTACTTGTAATTCAAGAGAATACTATTTAATATATCATAAGTAGCCCTACGACATTTGGCACTAGGATGCGATGAAAGTTTGGCGAGCACTGGTAAGAATTGGTTGACATCCGCATCTTTAAACTTTGGCACTGCTACACTGAGAACAGCCAGCGCTTGGATTTGAAGATCATATTCGCTACGAGAAAAGAAAGCAAAATATGCTGAAAAAGTTCGTGTGCCACGTCAAAGATAAAATTAAGTACATATTTCGAATAAACAAAGGATTCTCAGGTAAAATGTTCAGATTTATACTTTTTGAAATTAAGACCTACATATTTTGCTTATTTTGATTCAAAAAAATAACTTCCTCACTTTGTTTGAAGACAAGTAACCAATTCCGGACGGATGAGTAATGCAAAAACATCATCAAGATGCTCGGACGTATTAGATAAAATCTTCAAACACTTTATCTTGAATATTCCTTGAAGTTTTTTGAAATTATTCAACAAGTATGATGCAAATCTACAACAGTACAAAAAAAAAATTTGATGAATAAATTAAGAATTGAACTGATTATTACTCGGTGAATTAGCTTACTTATCGACGATTTGCGGATAATAAAGGACGACATGATCCAAACAAGAATAAAATAAATCTGTTCTAGTCGCATTGCTTGATATTAACCAAGTTAAGCAAGTGGCAAGTTTTTCTTTTAATTCTGCACTCTCAGTCGCATTTACAATGGTTGAATCGGATTGCGCAGTTCTATGGCAAATAGGAGAAATTAAATCAAGAGTACATTTCTAGAATTTGCAATAAACGAGACCTGTGGGCAAAAATACCTCAAAATTAATGCCAAAACTTCGAACGTCAATTCGGTTTGCCTCTTTCCCAAGTTACTTCTAGTCAGTTGTAATAAATTCTTGAGATATCTGTGAAATCAAGATAATTTACTCATTAAAAATATTCAAGTTAACCACCACTTGCATCACGAATAATATTCAAATTGAATTATAGAACGTACTCTGTTTTATTCTCACGGCCAAATGGGAACACTGCATGCAGTAAGAATCGTTTAGCAATTTTTAAATTTATCTCTTTGACGGTCTCAACTTTTAGCTGAGGCTGAAGAAAAGTGAAATTGGCGTCGAGGACCGCATGCCAAGAATCAATAACGGCTCTGTGAAATGCAAAGTTGAATAATCACTCTTTAAAAATGTTTAATTCACTCCGTTTTCAAACATTTACCCAATCAAATCTAATTGGTAATTTCGGATAGTTGGATTTCCATCGATTTTCCTCAGCAGCAGTTTGAATAAACTATTCGCTAACTCAGTTTTGGGTGCGGATCTATTACGCCACGTGAAGGTCAACATGGTGATCTGAAATTTCGATCATTATTTTTTCCAGTAAATGCGAAATGAGAGAATACAAAGAAATTATAAAATCATAAGGTTTTTTGATAAAAGATCAAGGCGACTTACTATATCAGAAGTAAAATAGTTGACGTCGTCGAGAAATATAAGGCATTTTACAATGAGATCAATCCAATTTGACGCGTAAGGTATGAAAATATCTTCGCAATTATACACCAAACGAATGAGAAACATAATAACGTTCTTATTTTTTTCCTTCAGATAAGAATCAAGAGACGCATACAAATATTCCATCCAAGGTCTCATTTGAGGATTCATCTGTAAAATCAAAATGCGACACGAAGAGTGATCAAGATTCCTTATCCGTGAGCTTTAGCTAGTAGTTTTATCCGAAATTAAAAATCTAAATACTCACATCGGTCTCCAAATTTGGTGCAGGAGATATTTTCGTTTCCACAAGGAATTTCAATAAATCGCACAGAGGAACCATACATTCGTGTTGATTAAGGATCTCTTCTTCGAGATCAGTAATGTCGGAGGAATGTGCCTGAAATGAATCTTTTATTAGAAAATAAATACTATTTACAACACTAGCTGCGATTATTCTACAAAATATAATAAAAATCCTATGATATACAAGTTAATAGAATCTTTTTGAAATGAAATTTAATAAAGAGCATATTTTTTAGTTTAAAACTTTGAAACATTTTTCTCAGAGTCGTAGCAATTTTTGAGAAAATGAAAACAACAGACATATTTGAGGAAAAAGCAATAAAAGAATCGACACTTTTCTCTTCCTCACCTCACTTGATTCTCAACAAAAAGTATAATAAAGATAACAGAAATTTTTAAATTCAGATTTCCAAAAAGAAAGATTCTAAAATGCTGACCAGCAAATATTTCAACAGCTCGTGTAAATATGAGTCAGAAGGAATTTTAGGGATATTTGAACAACGAGAAACTCACATTTTCAAAAGCTGAATCAGTTTGGGTCCATCCACTGAAATCATATTTCACAATATCCTCCACAAGAGAACTTGTCGATAAATACTGGCTCGGAAGAGAGTGTACAGCATTACCTTTTTTCTTCACTTTTTTTTGTTTAAAATTCTTCCTTCGCGTTGAGATCTGGAATAAAAGCAGAAATGCTAAAGTAAAATGGTTTTATTCGATCGAGAATGCTGGCGAGTAGAATAAAGAAAGCAACCTCCTCTGGAACCATTGACAATTTTATCTCACGACAATCGACCAAGTGTTTCCAAATCTTATCTCCCGGACGATGGCTCTCTATGAAAAGCAAATTATAAAATTTCTCTTCAGTTTGAATTTTTTTAATGATCTTGATAAGGGTGTTGTACGAAAAACACTTCATCTGTCGAAAAATAGCGTTGTTGGTGGCATCCTGTAATGTCGTCTTTTTCTGGATAACCGATCGAAGGCTAAATTAACAGAATAATGAGAATACATCATGTGAATACTTTTTTATACTCGATCAACACTTCTGAAAATTATTAATGAAAATCCAATTTTCAGGAAATAGCTCACGAGAATATAATATTTTCGCACTATTTTGTATTTTTCACAAAATTTTTCGAGTCTACCATTCAATATAGGCCTCTCAAATTATCGAAAATATTATGAAAGAAATAATTTAAAATTTTTCTTACACTTTAATCAGTTCTTTTCTCAACATGTTCTCTCCATTAGGATAAAGAGCCATAGTAACTACGGGACAGTCTAAATTTCTCACACAATCACAGTATGCTTCGATCAAACGAACGGCACATATTTGTCGAATAATTTCTGTTTTTTCCTGCAAATTAAAGAAACGGCCATAAAAATAAAAACAAAAAACAAAACCAAACAAAAAGAGATTAAATTAGACAATAGATTGTGATACAAATTGATGTAGAAAAATTGTATATAAATATTTTCTGGGGCACAGGATCCGGAACCATTTCCTGAACTACCCGCATGAAGTACCCCTAAAATTCTTATACCACTACAGTCTCTGACTGGCAGGGAGAAGCAAATGATACTTTTTTTAATTTTGAAGGATTTTCTTGAAAAATAATTCAAGTCAAAGGTAGCTTAAGTAGCTTAACGAAAACATGAAAAAAAAAACTAATTTTAAGAAAAAGTTATAGACTTCAATAACTCTTGATTTCCAGCATAAGTTTGAAGACTTTCAATTTGTAGAAGTACAAAGTTGCGAGCATGAGCATGAGCCACATTTTCAACTTTTTCCTGATTTTATGTAACTTTTTCATTTTTAGTCTCAGTCGAGGCTAAAACTAAAAGATTCAAATCATTTTTGGACGATTTCGGATTTTCTGATTGTTCGAAAATAGCTGGCAGACGAAGAATGTTTTTTTATTTAACGAATGAAGAGTTTTTCTTTTATAAACGGAACCATATTGAAATTAAACTGCTAAAAATATAATATAGATGAATTTTTGCCTTTTATTAGAGGAGTCAGAGAGAGTGTATTTTACGAGAGTTTTTAGCAGTGATTCAGTGGTTTTCCAAAGCACGCTGTTTTTTTTTTGTTGCAATATTGAATGAAATCTGGAGTGGCTGATTTCGCTGGACAAAGTGATTTAATTTCCACAGTATAAGGGAAATGAGAAACTCGAATAACTATGTCCATAAAACAAACCTTTTCAGATGTAGTGTAATTCTGTTCGGTAGATTTCAGCGATTCGAGTAAGAAATGAAATTCGGCACTATAAAAGTTGATAACCGTATCTGAATTGGATATGCGCAGAAGTGGAATTAGAAACAAATTAACAATGTCCACAACGAAGTCCACGCTAAAATCACCGCTATTATTTCGAATAATATTGTAGACGACATTCACAACATGCAGTTGATAATTTGAAAATTGCCTGCAAAGCAATTGGACGTTGGTATAGAAATGAGTGCACCACAATTTCAAATTCGAGTCTGAAAATATTAACTTACGGTCGCAATAACGCGCGCAAACTTTCCTCAATGCCTTCATCACAGACACCTTTGGAGTCGAAAGCACGAAAACTGATCACCAACTGCAGTACAGCAGCGTTTTGTGACTCACGCAGTAACGTCAGCAGTGCCGTAAATAGTAATATGAATTCAGTCTCGCTGAGAATGCACTGGCCAGTGAGATCCAAATACTGCTTCTTCAGCTCGCTGATTACAAATCTGTGAATTTATATTATTTTCATTTTTTCTTCGTCTTTTACGATCATCTATTCATAGGTGCTCTGATTCCTTTTTTTCCCACCGACTGACTCCCCCAGAATATTTTAACTCCCCTCCAACCGAAAAAGTAAAATGTCTATTTTTTATACGTTTTTCTCCTACCGAAATATTTTTCTTACTCCTCCCGTCCGTAAAAAGCCATTAACCAGTCACTGGTCAAAAATGTAGTATCAAAGCACTCCTGTGAAAGCTATTTTTTCATACTTGAAGGGTGGCTTACGAAAATGACGTAAAATAGCCAATGCCCAGACTCAATTCGATTGTAATTTTCGTTCACGCAGAATGAAAAACTCATTATACACAAGACGAGAAATGAGATAGCCTGTTTAAAATGGATAGATTAGGGAAGAAGAACTTACTGAAACATTTCAGATATGGAAGCATCCTCATGTTGCATCACGAAGGGTGGTAACAGCCGAATGATTCTTTCTTTTTTCAACACCAGACTATTTGGATGTGCCAACCGCTGTACAAGCCATTGACGCACATTCAAGTGACACTCTGAGCTGAATTTAAAGCAACTTTTGTACCGTTTAGATGTTTGCTGGATAAAATCGAACAAATAAGATTCCAGTGCGACATTTTGCTCGATCAAGGGCTCGGGGACGAACCACTGTTCATACATGACGTACATAAAATCACTAAAACAAAACTTTTTGTGATAAAAGATCATGACAGGCAAACCAACACAGGGAGTTGAAACTATTTCCAACTTACTCGAAGTTAAGTGGATACGACAGACAATCCAAGATTATTTGAATTTTCTGCTTGCTCAGGTTTTTCAATGAAAACGTATTTCGTAAGATTAAAAACTGTTGATGTTCACTCATATATGACGCTAAGAGTTTCTTAAATGTTGAGAAAAAATGTCTCCCACAGGTTATTTCAGCAGCTTGACGTCTAAATGTTACCGGGTTTTCATCAAAGATAAAATTAAAAACAGTTTCTTCCTGAAAATATGTAAAAGAAAAAAAAATTTGAAATTCCATGTATGGAGTACAAGCTGATTATTCTGGAAAGAATACGAAAATTTTCAACGAACGTCAACACTTGGCAAGCAGAAACACAAAACGTTCTCCAAAAAAGAAATCATTCTCGTACTGGAAGTAAACGATAAATCAGATGTTAGTGCCTCGAACACATTGTTGAAAATTTTTCCCTGTTGAAAATCAATATCCTAAAAAACAAAAATTCCGAACATAAAATTTTTAGATTCTTATTAATTTGTTGATTATTTTGTTTTACGCAACAATATGAGTAGAAAAAAAAACAAACAAACGAACCTGCAAAACCGATGACAAAATTCCAACATTCTGCAACATGATAGCACCGTATAAATACGGTTGGTCGTTCAGACAGGTGATCAAGTCAGACTCGTTTTTAAAATTTTGCAAAATTCTCCATAATTTACACGAACTTAGCGAGCTACATATTATTGCATAGACCGAGTTTACTTTTTGACTCGTACAACTTTTAAAATAATGCAGCATCGAAAGAAGCGCAGACTCAGTTTCGCCAGGATTACCATCACCCGATCTGGATTGGCTAAAAAGGTAACTACAAAAAAAAAAAAAATTCAACATAAAAATTTAAAATGATTCTCAACTGCAATATCTAAACGTAAACTATTCAAATAATTTTCCTGACCTGACAAAATACTTCCATAAATTAATTTGAAATTTTTCGTCCGCATTAAAGGCGTCAAACTGGTTTCCAGAAAATGAAAGCATCTTCAAATACTCCAAGAATATTTGGTCTCTTAAGGATGCGAAGTCCGACACAGACGCGGTATCTTTTTCATTGGGTGCATGAACGAGACTTGAAACGCATTCATTGAAATTCTGCGGCAAGATTTTTTCACAGAAGAACTCGAACGAAATCCAAAACCTGAATATCAAATGAAGAAAAAAAAAATTCAAAACGGTTTGTAAACCTTGCAAAAGTGAAGTAATTTCATTGCTATTTCTGAAAATAATATTGAAAAATGTACTTTTCAGGCAGTCAAGAAGCAAGAAATCCAATGAGCTTACCGGGAATCGATATTTATGAACGTGTCAAAATCGATAATTTTTTCACGGAGACTCCATTCTAAACAATGAAGTCCCGATAGGGACGTCTGCAAATATGTACGGAGCTTTTCCAATTTTTCAACAGTGGTCTCTACTTCAAACATAGCCACATCTGGATCAACGCGTAAACATTCAAAATTATACTCCAGAACCATATTTATGGTACTTTGTGAATTTTTCAAAAACGATTCCAAAGATTCATGGCCTATAACGAAACAAAATAAAATATACCATTAAGTGTACACCAGATTTTAAAATAATAACTTGCGTGCACGATAGTAATAATAATTTCCACTACCTGCAGCTCGACTCAAATCTGAGATTAAATTCATGCAAGCGCAACGACAATGTTTGTTTCTGGAAACACTATAATGAAACAATGTATTCACGAGTTCAGGGATCTCAGAGCTCGACAAAGGCTGCGGAATTCTTCGTCGATCATTTTCCTTCATAAAAAAATTTTTAATTATCAAATCACAGTTCTCATAAATTCAACGATAACAACAAATTCTTTACTCACTTTCATTAAAATTTCAGAATTTTCACGCAAAATTCGTCCCATAAAACCGAGTGCCTTTCGCGTTAGTTCATTGTTACAATCACGTTCAGCGCTGGAGAACAGATTTTTCACAAAAGCTACCACAATTTCCACCCAAAATACATTCAGTACATTAAAATCGCCTTGAAATACATCGTACAGATTAATGAACGCAAGGGCAGCACCTATAAATAGAAGAGGAGAATGAAATGTACTGATCCATTTTTTTTTTTACACAAATCAGCAAATTTAGAAATCTCAAGAAAGAATACTTGTGAGGCAACGGAAGACATAAAGAAACGAAAACTCGAGCCATTCTAAAATTCGCTTTGTCCAATATAACTTACGAATAAAAAAAAAATTAAAAATTGAAAAAAAAAGTACCCAGTTTATTGTAGGAACACGGCAACACGCAAAAGAAACACATTTTCTGAATTACGGCTTCAACATTCACAGGAACACGATGACGTCGAATGTCAATTTTGGTTTTCTTTAGGGACCACTGAACAAAAATTCGAATCAGCTTGGCACACAGATGTCTAAGAGCATTATCTGTTTTATCTGAAATGCCATTCTGAAAATAAAATAACAATACTTTAGGGTAAAGGACCTTATTTCCGAAATGATGACATCCACGATTCAAATTCTTCTCTCATGCGAAACAGAGCAGAAATTTATTATAACCAAAATATACTCTAACTATGAAGCAGTTGGTTCCAAATTTAGTTAGAGGTGTTTTTTCTATAAAATATGAGTAACTTTGACAAAACAAATTAGAATAATATCAAAACAAACATTTTACCAATAACTTCAACATTTCAAGTAAATTTCTAACTTGACGAGAAAAGTTTCGTTTCTTGTGTTTCCCCTTTTTTAATTTTTTTTGTTTTGCTTTTGTATCTATTATTTTTGATAATCAATAAAAAGTCTCAATCTCTAAAAAATAATAGAAATAAAAAGGAAACAAATCCACTTTTCACATCTTTTTTGCATGCGTGATTGTCGAGATAGTTTTATGATTTCTTTCCAGATTTACAAATTGGTAAAACACATTGACACTTCCTTCACATAACTTCAAACAAAATAAAAAATGTATTCAAAAAGATGGATTCAGATAACGAATCTTCTTACGAAAGATTAAAATTTCTCCGGATTATTCTGTCACATATATTCCTGCGCAGATAGAAGAAAGCTAAAATAAAAGGAGTAACTTACAAATAGAATATTCAATAGTATTTTGGTTCCTGGACTGTCAGTCAGTGGTCGACTGGCATAATAGCGAGTTATTTGCTTGCACAGTGGAAGAAACATTTGTTTCACGACGGAATTAATATCGCATCCTAATTTCATCGAACAAGTCACCAAATCGGAAAAGAGCTGCCGTATTTCTTTGGGGTATGTCAAAGTGAAGTTAGCTGCAAGTATGAAGCAGAAAAAAAAAACATTTTGGTAGAATATTTGAAAAAGTAGCATAACTCTTCTGAAGGCATATTCTATGAACAAAATTTAGTCTGTCCACTGAAAGAAGATGCTCATTGCTGGTTGAAGATGAGAAAATCTCCAAAACTGGTTTTTGAAAAACATCAATATTTGTCCTATAAGGACAGTTGACTAGAATTTTTTCAACTTTTTGAAAAGAAAATCATTATATTACTGTATTTTCATCGTGACTATTGGTTCGCAAGCATAGGTCCACAACTTTTTCAATATTTTTTTAATGGCTAGAAGATTATTATGATGCGGTTTGACTTTTATTAGAGGGGCTAGAGCATCTGGAAAATAAAGTGCTGGTATAATAGTTGATCGCATTCGATACTTACAATTCGCCACAAAAATTGTGATGACTGAGTGAAGAAATTCGCAAGCCACGATTCGTGTTTTCAAATCGCTCGAATTACAAGCTATTTCAATGGTACGAGGTAAGAATTTATCTACGAATAAACATAAGCAATATTGAGAAAATGCTTACGAGTAGTTGAATAACCCATAAACTCGAAGAGTATTCAATATTTAAGCTCAGTAGAGCACCTACCTAAGAAAACATTTACTTTCATGTCGCCGAAAGGAATGTCGAATTTCAGGTAGTTATACGATTCGGTGAATGTGCAGATGCGAGGAGTATATAACGAAATACAATACTTGGCGTCTACGGTGCTCAAAAATTTAACGATCTCTTCTTGCAAAGTAGACAGATCAATATTTGCTGAACTAATATACTTGTAATACTTCTTCAGTGTATTATCTTTGGATTTTGTTAATGCAGATGCGACTAAGTCTTCTTCGTGCTTAGTAAGTGAATCAGTTTCACCAACAAAATCTGCAAAATTTGATTCGTCAAATTTTCGAAAACAATGCTTTCACATTACCGCAGAATATTTGTCAAATAAAATATACAAAATTGGTGATGAAAAAATTATTCCAAAAAGGGACTAACGGGTAACAGACCTTATTTTTATAGATATTTTGAAATAATAAATTGTTTCTTACGACTGGTTTCTAAATAATATCGCAGATGTGGCACAACCGATAATAATACAACTTCAAAATCATCAAGAGGTATTTTCGAGTAAACTTTTTCTAATGACTTTAAGCCATCGAGAGCGAGGAAGATGTCTTCACGACCAATATCAAAAACAGCCTGTAAAATAATTTTACGAATTAATGATTTCTTCACAAATCAATACTCAAAGTGAGGTAAATGAAAAACTCATATTCCATGTTCCAAAACTTGAAGAATTGACTTTTTTTTCAACTACTAACAGACTGTGGGATTAATAGTCGATTTCCGAAAATCAGAAAGACAATAAAATATATACGTATTACGATACTCACTTTGAATAAAACACTGAGGCGAGACAAAATCACTGTTTTGACAATTGACATCGGAGCATTTATCATCATTCGCAGACAAGTAATCAATTCAGGCCCGTGGAATTCGTCTACTCTGACAAGTATGTCCAGAAAAAATGAATGAAGAAGACGATGCACGTCTGGATGTTCCTCAATACAAAACTATAAAATAAAATATAATTACATGTTAAGAAATTTACTAAATACCTTTCGAGTATCTTTGAAAGTAGAAATATTCTTTACCGAAGAACCGGATTTCTTAAACACGGTAGTCAGCAAATGGAAAAAGCCACCTTTGATGGGATTAACTCTTGCATACTCGACAAATGTTTTCATTAGTGATGGAATGGAGGGGTTCAACATTTCGAATTCGCAACTTTCGACGACAACGGAGAATAATTCGATTAAATTGTTTAAAATTATATAATCGCTCTCATTTTTCAATTCAATTTCAGGTAAATTGTCTGAATTAATGGGTGGCTGTAAAGTTGAATACAATGAATTAATCGCGGGGAGGAGACTCATTAAAAACAAGCTTAGTATCTTCTGATCTAAACCCCAAAAATCGAGGAGTAAGCCCGGTACAAACGTTTACTCTACCTCTTGAAGCATTCCACCTTCAATAATTGAAAGATCCAGTTTTTCCAAAATTTTTAAAGTGTTTTTAATGAAAGAATCAAGTATTCGTTGATCGACTTTATTGCGTCCAAATTCAATTTTTTCACAATCTGAAAAAAACATTAACGTCAAAGAAAAGGTGTCTTTCAATGCCTTATTCATTTGGTCCGAATTTCTGTATCACATCAAACTGTATAAAAAGAAATCACGAGTCTTTTTTGTCACGTACTATTATTCTAACCAGTTTAACACCGTTTTTGAATTATGAGTTGCATTACTTTTGAATCACTCGATATCATATTAATTACATAAATTTGAAATTCTTGTAAATTGGTTTTAGTCAAAACCATATATTCACCCGGTATGGTTTCCAAATAACTGACATTGCGCAGATTACATAAATCGCGCCACAACGGAACAAAATTTTTAGACGATGTCATTTCCTTATCTGAAGCTCCTAGTTCCTTAAGTAATATCACATCATCCTCAGTCAGATGTGAGCATGTTTGAATCAGGCACACGAAAACTACGAACATAAGAAAAAACTGGATATAATATAGGAACACTTTTGACATCGTGTTCAGACAAAATTAATAAATTTCGATTTTCAAACTTACCAATTTGATCCAGGAAGGTCTCCAAAAAATATTCATTAATGCAGGCAATCTGAATGAAACTTCTTACGAGCGCACGCTTGACATTTATTTGAAAACGAAAAGGTACTTTGGGATAGGAAATGATTACATATCTACCTAACTTGATCAAAACATCAAGTCCTGATTCTTCTTCATCAGCGAACTGACCCTCTAGATGTTTTACAATATTGGTAAGAGATATTAGCATGTCAGCTAGCAATTGAACATCAAAATCTTCTTCGAATCTAAAAATGGAAGAGTGTAACAAGCGACCTCCAAGTTAAAAAGATAGAAAATCAGCGTTTGCGTTCAAGCTTACCCGAGTGAAAACTTTTCAACAATTTCTGCCATCTCACGAAACAGATCTCTAATCACAGCCAATTTACCGTGCAATTTGCAAGCGGGGGCGAAACATCCAATATTTTTCAATGCGACTGATGTCTCGCGTTTTTCAGAGGACAACAAATATTTCTTCAGTTCCGATGTAAAAAACTATAAACAAATATCAAATGAATAATTAAAAATAACTTAAATTAAAAAATAATCGTGCAGAAAAAATTCTAAGTCCAATAATTTACAGAACTACTAGTTATTTGATTTTAACTAGGTACTTGGTAAAATATAACTGTAAAATATGAAATCTTACATCGAGAACAGCACCAGAATCGGAAATTTGGCATGGCACATTTGATAAAAGTTCAGCTACTTTCCGATAATACAGATCAGATATTTCAAAGGCGATGATATAATCATCTTTATTGGGAGACCTCAAATAATCTCTTATTACGAAGTGCCACCATGAATAATTTTCCATAATTTTTCTTGAAAACAATTCAAAATGATGTCCAAGTAGCTTTAAGGCTTCTGTAAAAAAAAGAGAAACCCAATGATAAAGAACAAAAGACAAATACAAATATTTGAACTTTTTTTTTTAAGAAGAGCACAAAACTGAAAACTCAGGATCCCATAACTGTCCCTTTCCAGGAAAAAATACTTTCAGAATAGATTTTTATCTCAAAAACTATTGGTCGACAGCGAGTCACGACCAAAAATCGAGAAGGTATATTTTTTCAAACGGAGACTATACTACAAAATAATATTCAAACTATGATGACTGGATAATTTGTACCCCCTAAATAATTTGAATAGAAATATTACAAAATTAAAATTTACAACCTCTGGCGGCAGTTCGACGACTTTTGGCTTCTTCGCAAATCTTTTTGATAGATAAATACAATGAATTTGACGTATCTTCATTCATATTATCGAAAAAATGAAACAAAAATGAATTCATGCATTCTAGTATTCCTTCTAACTCAGTAATGCCTTTATCCTACGAAATACAGAATATTATACAATTATGAGTGATAGAGAACAATAATGCGATAATAATCATTCAATTTAAATTAATTTAATTAAAAAAATTCCATAATATTGAGGTTAGATCTTAGATTTGCTCACATCATCTCTCTTTTATAGTTGTGGGCCAAAGTTGGCACCCTTAAACTTTTTAGTATTCAACGAAAAATAATACAAATCTTACTTTTTTAATTAAAGATGCTATATCGCACTCTAGTTTTCTATAAATTTTACGCTGATCTTTCTGATTCACCAAAACTTGCGGGAAATGTTTAATGATAGACCCCATCAGTTGGTAGATAATTTTTTTTTCTGTAAAAAAAAGTAAACAATAATCTCAATAATTTGAATCATTCAATTTGTTTCATAGAATGATGGATGAGGAGACAAAATATTCAGGCATTTAGTTGTAGAATATTATACCACATCCAAGTATCATAAAAACTGACCTGTCGAGGAATGAACAGATTCTGTTTTCATCAGAATTTCATCAAACAGTTTTTTTATTTTTACCAAAATTTCAGGCACAGATAAACTGCTTTCGTGCTCCACCAATTTACGAACCAGCAGAAAAGAGTGAAGCCGAATTTCCAGCACATGGGCCCAAAAAGTACAGGTACTGAGAAGATCCTAAAAAACGAAATAATAAACAGATGATCTAGTAGAATACGAAAAAGAAGATTTAAAAGTATCTTACATAAACTGGTTCGAAATATAGCTGGCAAATTCCGTCGAAATCAAACAAAATATTGTCCAAAAGGAGAAAAGTTGTAGAAACAATCTCATTTTCAACACTCGTTTTCTTTCTCAGTTCTTTGATAAAATTAATGAGACCAAGAACAATGGATTCAAATAATAATTCTGAAAGAAATTGTATCAATTATTAGAAATATCTGAGAATACAATTCGAGTTAAAGGCAAAATATTCAGAAGAACATACTTGCGTTATCAACATCCGTTACTTCACCGACAAAATTTGATAGAGACTGAAGAGCTGGAGTAATTAGATCCTTGGAAAAATTTGCTTCAGTTAAAAGACAATCATGGAGAATTTTCAATTGCGATCGCACCGAGCCCGAGGCATCCATGTTTGATGTCGGTTTTCACAATTTTCTCACAAATAATCAAAACATATATTAAAGTAGCGGGAAACCAATCCAACCCGTCAATTTTCATCACACTTTTTCATCACGACACGACAGATCACAATACAGCTGATTACAAAAAAATACATCGCCGTCGACCGGTGAAATTGCGACGCTAGCGATCATCTTCCTTTTTGACCTTGAATCAGAACTTAGAAACTTTTATTTTATATACAGCATAGTTACTCTAACAAAAGTGTTTTGTTTCATTCAGTTTCTTCTCGAAAATTGTTGACATGTCTCCATCGGCTTTGTGCGTGTATTTTTTTCAATCTGTTTGCTTGAGTTCTTTATAAATTGACATATTTTTCTTACATTTTATTAGTTTTACTGTGAATTACGATTTTTATTTCTCCCATGTATCAGATTTTCTATTCAAATATTCCTCGGTGCCAACAACATGATCTTCGCATATTCTAATTACCGAGCTAATCCAAAATCTGGACCATTACCTGCAAAAATAATTGTTACGTGTCTTCTCGTGTGTATTCTTCGCTAAGGTAAGTGCTATTTAGTATTTTCAGTGCCTGAAATTGTACTTGAACTCATTTAATTTTGGCTTGTGTTTCAGAAATTCTCTATAATGCCCAGAATAACTTTAAATACCAACACCAAAAAAGAAAATGCGAATAATTTGACCAAAACTGAATGGTTCAAAATCACTGTCTCGACTGGTTTCCTCATTTTCGTCTACTTCATTTTTTCCATAGGGTTGACGTTTTATCAGAGATGGTTTTTGAAAGTTCGTATGATTTTGTATGGTATAGAATTCCAGTTCTCTTTTAATGTTCTAATCTTTTACAGAAGTACAAAATTCCATTGACGACTGTGACTTGTCATCTAATCCTGAAATTTATTCTTTCCGCCATCTTTCGATGGGTGTTTCAATGGCTGACTGGAGAAAAAAGAATAATTCTGAGTTGGACAACCAACTTCATGAAATTAGCTCCTATTGGTTTTTCTGGTGGACTGGATGTGGCATTTTCAAACTGGGGACTTGCTCTTATAACTGTATCTCTGTACGTTCTTTGACTCCTTGAAAAACCCATTTCTCTTTTATGGCACTGCTAAATTGATTCTTTTGTTTCAGGTACACTATGACTAAGTCTACATCCATCGTATTTATATTGTTGTTTGCATTACTATTTCGTCTCGAAAGCAAAGTAATTGTTTAAAAAATTTTTGCTAGGTTCCACCGAAAAAATCCGTACTAATTTTTACGTATTTATTTTCAGTCGTGGGTTGTATTTGTTATCGTTTCTATGATTTCCTCCGGTTTGTTTCTCTTTACTTATGAATCCACTCAGTTCAATTTCACTGGCTTCGTCCTTGTTTTGCTAGCATCTTTCATGAGGTACGTATCATTTTTCAACTTTTTAAATTATGAGGTAATGACCCTCGTTTCTAGCCTCGAATAGATGTGAGAGTATGGAAATATCTGAGGGTTTACGGTTTAGGAATAAATCCGTCAACCCTAGCTCTTCATATCTGATGGTATGTTTGAACTCTATAACTAAACTTTCTGAAGCTGTAAACATTTTTTTAGAGATTCCCAGTGTGAAAATTGTCATTGATTATTGATTGAATTGATGTTTTCATTTGATATGAAAAAGAAGTACTAACTGTCGAGTTATTTCGACAATTAAGAGTTATGCTTTTTTTTTAAATATGAAATGCATTTAGTTTGAAAAGCGGATTGTTATTGTAATAGATGAAAAACTATTTACTGCCACCGATTTTTTGACGATGTCGTAATGAATAACAGCAATTTTTGGTGCTTCTTTGGTGCAATAAACAGGAGTTTAACTATTGAAAAATAATTCGATTTCCTGACTTGAAAGATTTCTCTAATTTTGCGTTTACGTAATTGATTCATATTATTTCGTGAACTGAATTGGTTTGGATTCAATATTTGCTCATTTTTTTATTTTCTTATTTAGTGGGCTACGTTGGAGTATGACTCAGTTCATTATGCAGCAAACGAATTTGGGTTTGAGAAATCCGGTTGACATGATGTACCACGTTCAACTATGGATGTTCGTACTCGTTGGCCCTCTAGCTTTGATTTTAGAAAGTAGGTTGACTCTGGTATGTAATGTTTGTATTCTTCATATCGGCTGCTAATTCTTATGTTGTTGCAGGTACTTCTGTCAGAGACTTGTGGGTGACCGCCGATCAGTTTGAATTATCAATTCTGGTAATTTCTGGTGCTCTAATTGCTTTCGCTTTGGAAGTGACCGAATTTCTTGTCCTCTGGCATACATCTAGTCTCACGTTAGCAGTTTCTGGCATAGTGAAAGTAAGAATTGAGATATTGTTGATCGTAATATAGGTACTTGAAGTTAGTAAAATTAAGCGTACAGATGCGATAATGTCCATGATGATGATAATAAAAATAAAAATAATTCTTGTGAAGGACTATTTTAGAATTATGAAGTTTACTTTAGTATCGAAAATCGTTTTATTAATTTGAAATTCTGTCATCAAGGAAGTTGATTATTGAACTAAAAGTCGAATAACAATGTAAACCCAGAAAAAGGTTCTTTTTATAGAAATTTAGAAAATTGAAATTATTATAACCAAATTCCAGGTAACCAAACATCGATTTATTTTAAATCACCCTTTGCTCATGCCGTCACAAAAACTTTTGATTAACAGATTTATTTCATTTGGAATAATTATGTCGTAATTGAAGTAATTTATTACGGTTTTTTGAATTCCTTTAGCCCTCTTTCTAAGACAGATGTGTTATTTTAATGAACTATTAATCATATCCCAAGTGGATTTTAACTGTACCCATAACTTTACTGAATTTTCATTTTTACAGGAAATTTGCACCTTAGTGTTGGCTTACGAATGGACCGGGGATAAAATGACTCTAGTCAATTTTTTAGGATTATTATTATGTCTGGGAGGCGTCGTCAGCCATGTCCTTTACAAGGCAAGTCACGTGGAACGAATTCGTCAGAAAACGTGGAACGACGAAGCTTCTGCTTCATTCCTTCCTGTAGTGAGTAACTCTTCTGACGATGAGAATGCCAATTTCGACGACGACTCTTCTACCGAGGTGTTATTTAATGTGTTACAAATTAAGGATAAACCTAGGTAAATTTTTCTTTTTTCACTTTCATTTGTTTGGCTTCGTTGCTGTATTGAATTACGTAAAAACTTGGTCCACGTAATGATATTTTCAAATACCATTGCACACAAAATGCAAACATAATATTTACGTGGTGTAAGTTTATTGAAAGATACGGAAAAAAGGATTTATGATGAATGTGATAATATTTTGTACAAATAACATTCTCCCCCTTCTCTTCTTCGTCCTCCCTTTTTTTTTATTTTGTGATCTATTTATATTCACTTTTTTTTTTTAATTCTTATTCTTTATAAAATTTATTAATAACCTCTTAGTGTGATGTAATTCAAGTGAAATGGGCCAGGCACTGGAGAATGAAAATTATCACCACAGAACTATTTGGCTTTTGCCTGACGCACCCTATTTTACAGTTATTTTATGTTGGATAGCGAATACATTCCAGTAGTTAAAATAGTGAAAGTTACCAAAAATCGTATAGTTATAGGTTTTATTATGGTTGAACTTGAACGTTTGTGTAATTCGAATGTTTGTATGAAAAGATAGTGACGTCTCCCATTTTTTCTAAATGGTCTCGCGATCTTCTGGTTGTGAATTTTAATTTATTTGAAGGGTTCGTTTGAAAAATTTAACGATTTTGGTGCTACAGTATATTTTTATAGAGAGACGTGTTGTAAAAGCCCTGATGAAATTTTGTTGTACAGAATTTGGCTATATTCTCAATTCACTATATTTATTGAGTTGAACGAAAAAGCTTTATCTGAATTTTTATAGTTCTATATATCTTTATCACTTTCAAATGATCGAAATGTGGGAAAAACCAAAAAAACACATAATTGACGAATCTATTGATAAGAAAACAAAAAAATAAATATAGAAAGTATGATTGTATGAAAGAAATGAGAATAAAATGTTGGAAATAAAACTAAATAGAAATAGTGTTCGAGAAAAGACAGTATAGTTTCTTAATTAAAGAAATTAAATGAATAATTTTGGAAGATTCTTGATAGTTAATGGAATGAGTAAGAGAAGGAAAGATACTTTCTTAATTAGGGAAAATAAGTAATTTGGGAAGTTTCTGTAGAGAAGATTCATTCAAGTTCCCAGTTTCCATTGTAAAATAATTTTTTTTTGTTTTTTTACCTATCGATATTGTTATCAATGGCTCTTAACCCTTCCAATAATTGAAATCAGCTTTGTTTGACCTATTAAGTTCCTAAGTTAGTGAAGGTTGGTTTTCAATTTTACTCCACAAAACGAACATATTGATAGAATTTATTTGTTTAATATCTAATAAATGAAAGTTTTCGAGTTTTACTTTACTTTTTTTTTTTTGGAAACTCGAAACTTTTTTGAAATAATTATAAGGTATCATTTCTTACACGAACCCTTCACTTTGACCTTTCATTGTTTTTTAAATGTAAATTCCTAAGGTATTGATGTTTTCTTGATATGCAGTGAACTCGTCATATCTTTTGAATATTTTTATTGTGTAATGTTTATATATTCATCAGATTCATCGATAAAGGAACAAACATTTTTCACGATTAGTTATTATAATACTTAAACATTCTGTCTTTCGACCCCTGCATTCTATTCAAAATCAGTTTTTAAGATAATTTATTCTATTTGATAATTTATTTATTAAGAGTAGCATAAAAATATTCGTAGGACATAAATTTTTTCTCCAGCTCGATTTATTTTCTTCCGCCTATTTATACATAATGGCTTTCGCTTGAAGTGATAATTTTTGTTTTCATCAACGATTAAACTTTCTTTTTCTCTTATTGGTTGTGTCTGATTATTGTACTAGTATATTTTAGTACTTAATGATTATCGGTTGACATCTTTCGATCTCAAAACTGATTTCAGGTTTAGCTTTTTATTTCGTTTTATAAAATCATAACTTTCCATTTAACCAAGCGCTTCTCTTAAATTTTTCATTATTTTTAATTTCATTAATTTTTTTATCGTTCACACCTTTGAAAAATCCCTTGTACATTACTTTCTGAAAATACCATGTACTTAGTGGAAATTCTTTTCCAAATAAAATATTATTGCATTTGAAAAATTATTCATTTAAAAAAAAGTGATATCAATATTAAATAGATTTGGCATCTTACCAATATTTTGTTTCACGTGATTCTTCCTTATTCACTCTTCAATGCCCAAGGAGCTGATATTTTGGCTTGTCTTCTTTTTATACTGAAGTATATTTTGAATAACCATAATACTCGTTACTAATATTGCCCCTGTATAGTCTTATTTCTATTAATTCTGTGTACAACTCAGATATCCGGATGTTTTTGAAAATGTTTCCCTATTCAAAATATGAAATCCAAAGCAGACCTCCATTTAATGTAAACTAGATTTTTATCAAATTAAATTCAATGAATATTAAAACAAAGACAGAAACGCAAATGGAAAAAAATGATACGACTTTTTTATTCGTGATGGAATGTACCAGTTTACACTCGAATAATTTTATATTTCCCAACTATGCCCTCATAAAATTGAACAAAAAAATCTTCAATTCCGCATCAAAATACGAAATGTAAATCATTTTTATTTGATTATTCTGTAGACTGCAAGATCAGGGAAATGGTAGCCGTGAAAAGCGTCACGCTCTTTGGAGCAAATAAGTAATGCTGGTCAAAATGCATTATGTGTGATTAACACGAGTTTAATGTTTATTTATCTCGTCATCCGTTTTTTTTTTTTTTTATTGTTGCTTTTGTTTTTAAGTTTTTTCAAATTTTTAAAACTTCCCTCTGTGTGTACCCCCATGCATTTATCTCACCTTATATTGGTATCGAATTTATGAATAGTTTGATTTCATAAAAAATTTATAATATGCTTTTAGGTGTAAGACAGGAAAGAACATGATTCTCGTACAGCTATTTGAGATTTCAGCTATATAGAACCAGAATTGATTACAAAAAGGCATTATCTGTATTTTTATTGGATTACAAGTTCAGTTGGTGAGCATGAAAATACACTGACAAAAAAAAGAATAATAAGTATAATTTTTTAATAATAAATTAATACACAGTTGCCTAATATCTTACCATATAATTTCTACAAAAATAATTGAAAGTAGTATAAAAAGAAACATGAGGAACGAAAACAAAAGGAAAAAAAATGAATGCAGCAGAATTCACAAAAACAGCAGCCAATCCTGCATCCACTAGCTTCAGTCTTAACTTGATCCTGACGGGCAATTCTAATTTAAAGGACGTGATATCAACAAAAAAATGCATACAAACAAAATTCTGTTTATCTTCGAGAGTCCTACAGACTGGAAAGTGTTTAAATATCACAGCTTTTGAAAAATGAGCCATCATCTGGGCTGCGGACACCGTTTGCATTGTTGTTCAATTGAACGCAAGAACTTGCTGAAAGCTGTTCTAGCTGCCCGTAATATAGCACATCGTTAATTAATTTTTCAGCCACTATCCTCTGATTGGTTTGCATATGCCTGCATCTGGTTGCGACAATCTTGCCAAGGGCATCAAATTCATCGAAACTCAATTCGTAGCTGCTATTATTGATATAAGCTAATCGGTCGTTAATTTGAGGGGTTACTACGAATTTCTCGTCATCAGTTCTGGCTCGTTTGCCCGAACCATTTTTAACCGATACTATTGGCTCCAAGGAAGTGGCTACCAAACTAGATTCTGGACTTCCAAGATAGGTTTCCCCTTCATCTTCCTGCAAGCAAACCCAAAATTCTTAGAATTATTGATTGATGGAAGTACAAACCATCATTAATTATTCAATTAATTCAAGGCTATCGGTATCAGGTATCACTGAAAAAATTTACTCTTTGTGACGATTTCATAAATATCAAGTGGTTTTCAAAGTTGAGTCAGTTTTGATGATTTATCAAGTGAAAATGTCATAGTGATATTTACGTAATGAGAAATTTTCACGATTAGACGGACAACTTTTGCAAAACTTCAAGGATTAAAATTTTTGTATGGATGAAAATTTTTCAATAAAATGCTTTGAATTTTAGAAAATTTGAGTTTTTAGAAAATGAAAAAAATTTCCCACACGTTATCGTTGTAACTAGATGACATATACTGAGAGAAAAACAGCTGATACTGTTTTCAGTGGTTTCAGACAATTGAAAGCGCCACATTATTTTCTTAATTTTTATAGAATTTATCATTACATCACTTCATAAAATTTCTCAACTTGCTAGTCTACATGATTTTTTGATTTTTTTACCTCACAATAAATTTCAAGTTGATTCACTGGGCCAGGATTCAACACTACAAGTACGAGGTGGTGTCATATACGACACCACTTAAAATTTGGAGATGGATTTCTCAAAGGACCAATATTTTGAGAGCCCCTGACTGGTGTAATACGACGTCACCTGGTCCTTAGAGGTTACTCTTGTGGTGTCATGTATGACACCACATGGTCCTTTGAGTAATCGGGTGAAACCTGGTATACCTAGTGTTGAAATAATTCACATCACACATATTTTACTTACGTTTTCTTGATGTTCTTGGCCTGATAATATCTCTATCATATCATCTGGATTTTCACGTACATCCAATAGAAATTTCATTTTCTCGTAAGCAAACCATCTTGAAACATATTCTGAAACAGTATAGGAGGCAGCAACATTACATATAAGCCAAGAGAGCTATGCAGTGAGGGGTTATAACATAGTCAAAATACTCATTTTTCCTGTTCTTTTCCCCAAGTTCGTTTTCTCGCTCTTTGAGAATCTCTTATGATTCTGACCCCCTGGCTAATACACCATTTGATTTAACAAAATGTTGAACAAAATAGTAAACAAAATAGTAGTACTGTCAACTACCGAAGAGATTAATTTCGTTTATCTGAAATAAGCCTGTTAAAAATTTTCAGGTGTGAGTAAAGTTGAAAATTTGCATGTAATGGCTTATATTGTATACAAAAAAATTTCCGACTTTGGGGTACTTTTTCTGCGGAGTAAGTGGGAATGGGAGACCATCACATATATGCACTTACTTTTTTGTTCAAGTCGAAATTTCATTATTGATAATATCGATGTAAATTGGCCTCATTATCGAAGTTCTCGATAATTATTATATTATTAATTAATTTCTGTGGAATTTTATGTAAAATCAGCATTTTGTAGAGCCTTGATTGAATTGTCGTGTTATACGGCTAAATTTTTACATTTTTCTCATTTTTTCAAACATTAGATATTACCGATAAGTCAATATATCATTATCAATAGTTACGATAGTGGCCTGTTATATATTTATTTATTCATTTATTTACATTTGCACCCTCCCCCCACAACAGGTGCCCAAAGGTCCAAGTAATAGGGAGGGGCAGATTTACAGATGCACATAATTTAGGGGAACAAACTTTTCAGCAGGAGGGAACGATAAGGAAAAAAAAATTTATATCGATAATTACCCATAATATCGATACTTTAGTCATCGCTACAAGTTTTTTTGACATGTGCATTTGTGTGATGGTCTCCTACTGCTCTACTGGAAAAATTGTCCTAACAATAGAAGTACCAGGTGGCGTCATATACGACGCCACTCGAAATTTTGAGATGGATTTTTCAAAGGACCAATATTTTGAGAACCCCTGACTTGTGTCATACGACGCCGCCTGGTCTTATGAGGTTATTCTCAAGACACAGCCTGTCCCTTACTAAATTTCTGAGTATGCTACCAGGCCCATAGCCAGGCAGGAGTTATGTGAGGCTGAACCCCACCTTCGACCCGGTAGAACCCGCCTTTCATATAAGGAAAATATGAGGAAGGGAGACAGGGGAGGAAGAAAGTGGAGGGAGCAGCCTTAAAGAAAGCCCATCCTTAGAAAATATCCAGGCCAGTGACATCTTCGCTACTGGATTTGCCCGCTATCAAGTCTACCCACATCCCCTAGTGCCCCTGCAATACAATAAGCTCATACCTTTGCCCAAAGCCACCTGGCGCCGATGCTTCATGCGTTCGCGACGAAACGAGCCCAGCAAGCTGTTCAGCTTCTTCTTCAGCTCCTCGACGTCTGTATTGAGCCGGGCAGCAGCAACCTCCCACGCCTCTTGTTTGCGAGTCTTGGAGTAGTAGTGCGGATGCTTCGAATCCCACAGCAGCGGAGCTTTCTCATACTCATCGATCAGCCGCAGACACGTTTCATGACTCCATTCCATCGTCGATCGCCAGCAAACACGATTATTCCGAAGAACAAATTGCAACGGCAGAAAAATCAAAATGGCTGCCTGGATCTAGATGGGCAACGAACGTGCACGTTCGAGCATTTCACACGAATAAACTGAATTACTGAATTTCTTGTACACCCGTACACCGACGATGTATTCAGCGTTCAGCAAATCCAGCTGTTATTCGAGCGCCAACCGGCGCACATACACACACGAACATGGCGCACACGCACGCACACACGCACACCCCTCGAAATACGCGGCAAAAAACGTGCGCAGCCACACACAATACGAACCGCTGCACGGCGGACCCTCGAACACAAAAATTCACCAGAAATTCCGTGTGACGATCGACGAAGCAGAAGGCGGACATGCGACGAGCAAGATCTTAACCGAGCGGCAGGGGGTCGAGGGGTAAAAGGCTGCGGCTCGAGTAAACGAACGAAACGAATGGGTAATTGTTTTGTGTTGGAAATGCACACACATGTGGAGAGAAACGGAGGGAGTGAGGAATACAGCCGATATTTTCGAATTTCGATTCGGATGTTTGCTTCGAACGTTAAGCGATCGTCATCTGGTAGTGAAAGAGAAGAAAAATGTGATAGTCCAGTGCTGACGGGTGTTTTAGATAGCAAAGAATCTTGAAGCAAAAATATTTCCGCACCAACGTCGAGGACCACTTCCAGAATCATCCCCTAAAGGTGCTCTAAAATCCTACTGCCACCCTCCCCCCCCCAAGAGTGGCTAATGTATCCACATTGTTGATCTTTTTAATATTAAAGGTGCATTCACAATGTACTTTTTTCTTTAACTTTTGTCTTCTATACGCAACTAACCAATCGGTGTGAAGAAAGATGTGATCACTGACAAAATTCCCGGCGGGGGGGGAGTTATTTTGGAGGTAGTCATTGACGTTTCTACGTCAAACATTGTTCTGTAGGATTTTTTTATATTTTACATTGCATTGTTTTCGTCTGATTGCTGCACTACACTGGTCTATAATTTCTAAAATCGAAATTAGGTTCAGATAAAACTGATCTGGGCTAATTCCTGGGGCAGGACCGTAGCCAGGGGTTGGTGGGAGCACTGCCACAGAGGAAGCTGGAAGTGGAAGTCGGAAGTGTTTCCAATATTTAGAAAAAATTTAGGGTATTTTATGTACAAATTAGGACCATCATTCTGCGGACACCCTGTATAATTCTAATATGGCATTAATGTATACCAAGAAGAAAATGAAAGCCTTCTGACAACGAATAATTATATGAAAGTTACGCGAACAGGTGTAATTTGATACAATGGCAAAGACAATCGACGAGCTTCCGATAACTAGTTTTAAGGTCGGCCATCAAAATGTTAAAAGAGAACAAGGTCGAATGAAAAGATAAGGACTATCAAACACGTATATACTTTGTAGGTAGCCTATGCACGACAAGAATAATTTTAAAAAGTTATACAAATAGAATAATGTACCTTGTTGTAGTCTTGTTAAACTCAATCTGGAAAAAAGGAATAAGTTGATGAAACCGTTATCTCGTCTCAATCATTAAAAATATATCTAACCAGAAACTAAAAGGCAAGACTGAACTTTTGAAAATTTTTCAAATGTAACCATTTCTATACAAAATCTACTATTTTATTGCAAAAAAAAATACCGTTTTTCATTAGCTTAACTGTTGCTGTTTTCTTCTTCTTTTTTTTAATACATTTTTTTCTTACAAAAATATACAATCTAAAATTCATGGAACGGGTTTGTCCAGAAATTAACATATCGCGTGAAAATCTACTTACAGTAGAATTAGGGATAATACATTTTGAATTAATGCATTTTGTGCAGAATTTATAATTTATGGGAAAAAAAAAAAAAAAACCTAGTTCCGTTCTTTTTCCTATTTTCTGCAACGATAAAATCTACTTTTTGCGAATAAATTAATTATTACGGTACAATGGTAAAAATTTATCATAAAATATATTCCACTAGATTTTTTTTTATTTTGATGTTTTTTTTTTTAATTGCAACTCGAGCATCAAGCATCGAACTTTACGAATACTCTCAGTGACCAAAGGGATATAACATTAGATAGTAGAGGAAAATGAAATAATTTTGTTATTTCACTGAAAATTTTTATAGTAATAAAAGTGTATTTTAGTTGTATGCTCAAATGCGTAGCCCGGGGGGTATAAGGGGGCTAAGCCCCTACAGAGAGTATCTAGCCTCCTCCACCAAAATGTTTGAAAAAGTTAATATATTTCTCATAACAATTTCAATATGAAAAGTACAATATTTTGTGAGCTACATTTATTTCAGTAAGGCTATAATATCCCCTCGGGGCAGTCTAATTTTCAAATTTGAGCAATCAAACAAATTCATTGAAGAATTGTGTTCCACGTAGCAAAAACGTATTATTGTCATTTTTCATTGAACATCAATCGGTGGCCATGTGTTGATAAGCGAGGGTGGCTGAAGATAACTTTGTAATTTTTACTCAAATTCGAAAATTGGGCAGCCTCGAGGTAAAATGAATGTTGCTCACGAAATACTGCCTACCGGATTATCTTGTAATTATGAAGCACCGAGATGAACTTATACATTTTCTCGCTGGTTCCTTGCTTATCAGTGTTGCCAGGAGCGGAGAAACAAACTGAGGGTAGTTATTTTTGTTATGACCCTCGTAAAGATTTTTATAGGGAAATATAAAGTTTAGAATCACTTATTGAAAATATTGTGTGACTTTATAAAATGTAGACTTTCGGTGGTCATTGAACTGGCCAACAAAGAAGATTGAGAAGACTACAAGTACGTACATAGAATTTGGTAATAAAACTTGATATCGAGTTTAATGATTATTGCTAAAAAAAAAAAGATTAAAAACTAATTGATAGTTAAATACTTGAGAATTTTTCAATTCGTTCGAAATTAGAGTTAATTTTTTTCCAGTATAACAGAAACCGAATTTTACGACTAACTATAGAAGACGATATAAATCAGCAGTCAGCACTAAAATATCCAATAACTAGGAATTTTCAACAAAATCATTTAGGTACTTTTAATTTGATTTCAACAGATATAAGTGATAATGATAAGATTTACTACATATCAATGTGTAGGATAGCCAAATAAGGAGAAGAATTTTAGATCCGAGACGGTCCTGTCATTATAAGGATTCCTTTTCTCAATTAATGAGATTAAAGTCCTAACATCTAACCAACCTACCAACCTGTAAATAGAAAATACGTAAACGATTAAACCTAAATTAACCGGTTCGGTAGCTTGGCGCTTCACCTCGAATTTCTGCATGCCTTAAGTCTGTCGGTCAAATCGTGTCTCATTTATAAGCTCATGAACGATGCACTTTTCTCTACCATTTAGAGGTGCTTAACCTTCTTTTTTTTTTCTTTTTACTCGTTTCTACTACCTGGATGTGCAGTTTTCAGATCACGAAATGAACTTGCACTTGGGCTACGTTTTCTTAACACATATGCAGTTTATCAGATTTCAAGAGATCAAGGAACTCTGTTTCTGCAGGCAGAGAGTAACATTATTTTTATTGCATGAGGCCACGGATTATAACTCTGTAACTTTCAGTTCTACTTTTGGGTATATTAATGTTTCTGAGAATCCCAACCTTTTATTTAAAACTCAAGCTACAATTATCTCTTAGTTTTATGACTTGATAATTTGTCTACTGTAGCCGTAGGAAAATCCCAGGAGAGGCAAACTGCAGACCAGGAAAGATAAAATTTTATCAATTAAAAATTTTGTAAAAAAATTTTGATTGAAAATTCTAACTAGGAGTTAAGAAATATCGCTCATTGAGTGGGAAATTTTTATTTTTCCAAAATTTGGGGGAAAAAATTGAAAATTTTGATGGGGAAGCAAAGAGCTCATCAATAACTATCATTATCCAGAAAATTTATCCTTATCGGTAAACTCAGTTATCGATGAACATCGATAATTCAACCATCTCAGTACCACTATTTTTTTTTTTATCATTGGGTTCATCAGTTTTTGCTCATTACTTTTTTACTTTACTAATTTCGTTTGAAATTCTATTTCGACTCTACCGCTTCATTTTCATAAATTATTCTTCTTTTCATACGTGAAGAGATAAGGCAAACTTTTGACATTTTTTTGTTTTTCTATTGAACAGTGTCTCTCATTTTAGGATTTACAGACCTGACAACCCTGCATATAGCATAGGAAGATTACGAGTTACAGTCCCTCGTACAGTTTTAACTAAAACTGCGAAGCTTCAATGAAGAAAGAAAAATTAGAAATTATTTTCATTAGAATGCACCGAAAAATCTTTCAAAAAAAAATTACAGAAATTGTTATGCTCTGTCGAAAAAGAATCTCTTTTGTTTTGTTTTTTTATGCCGAATGCACCGAACAAGTCGATGAACTTGAGTGCACTGTAGGTATAATACCAGAAGAAGCATCTTTTTTTTTTTTTCGTGAATAAAGTCTTTGTTTTCTGTCATTTTGAGTACACCGTTGCCTTCGACGATGGTAAAAAAAAATTATATATAATGCCGAGCGATGCGAAAATAGGTTGTAATAATATTAAAAAAAAAAAAACGGACTAGAGAGTAGTGAGCTTAGGACGTTTCTCTCTCACACTCTCTCCATGCTCTTCACTCAGTCTTTCTCACCTTTCTATTGCTTCTGTCTCTGTCCGACGTATACACGAATACAAAGGAATGGAAATACACGTTGAGCACGATATACACGCGTATCAGAGTACACTATACCAACAGAGAACTCTGAGGTCAATGAACTGGAGAAAGAATCGAGCACCGAACTTATGACAAGTTAACGCGCCGCGAGCAACAGTATATTCGTTACACAATAGAAAAATGAGAAACAGATAGATTTAAACGAAAGGAGAAATGTTGAAGAAAAAAAAACTGCAGAAGTTCATCGTGATAAAGGTAATTTTTATTTACCCACTAGTGGAGCTGCAAGCTGCTATCTAAACATCTCGAGAAATGATCTGATGAAATTCTAAATTGAAGTTCACCTACCAGTGCAAACTATACGGAAGCACATGTGCTTTTTTCAGACACCATGTGAATGATTATTCTTCAGCAAAGCATAAGTCCATGTTCGATTTAAAAATGGGTAAGTTTTTCCAATATTATCGTAGATTTTAGTGGTTTTACTGTTTACTAGCAGAAATTTTGTTTTTTATACTGTTCTATCGATTGCTTATTCGGGTGCATGTTTTTTTCGATAAGTGCATACTGTAAGGTGTAGATATAGGGGGAAACGCATGAAAATGCAAACAATAAGGAGAGAGTTGAAGATTGAGGTGATTTTCCAAAAATATGAATAAAAGAAACCTGCAAAAGACTGCAAAAAAAATTATTTCTTACACATTGAAATCAGTTCAGCAGTTCTTAACTTTATTTTCTCCAAGATAGGATTTTCAAATTCCAATATTCAAAATGTCTTGTCTCAGTTAATTTTCAACCGGTTGAGATTTTTTTTTTGCAAAGTACTTGCAAAACCCTCCTCCTGTCAAAAACTATAAATTAGCTCGAAAATGCAATTTCATCGTGTATTTTCAAAACATGTACAAATTTCATAGTGTCTTGGAATAAAATTCTTAAATTTTTGACTTTGAGAAAATTTTTAAAATTTGGAATTTACGCATATTCAAGGGCACTGAGTATTTTTTATGCTTTTGAAGTGCATATTTCACCTGAGGAAGCTGAGTGGCTTACTCTCTAAAATGTATTTTTAAAGTTTGACCCTAGTAAGACAATCAGAATTTTGACTGGATGTAGAATAATCTGCTGTCTGCTAGCATTCTTTCTAATTTATGTACAAAAGTCAAAAACTCTGCAAGTACCTCTATTTTGTTGTTTTAAATAAATATCGACGTCGATTCTATTATCTTCTAAAATTTGCAAAGACAAAATAAACTATAAGGTTTGCAAGACCCCATTTATTTTTCCAGCTCATATAATTACAAACTCTTCAAAGAAACAAACTGCAATCATGGGGGATCAAAGGATCAGTACCATAGCTGTGGCAAGCTCCCCTCATTTTGCGATTGAATTTTTTGTGGGGTCTTATAGACCCTAAGTTGCCTTTCGAGGATTAAAATAATCTAAGGATTTGAATTTTCTCAAAGCTAATTCGGATGCTGGAAAAATTATCCAGCTACATTTCAGCTCTCTAAAACGGGCTGGACGTACTAAATGCTCGAATATCGAATAACGGGGTGAAATTTCAGTCACCACGGGCCCTTTCTGCGCCGATGTAGAAACGAAATGGAATTCATTTCGAGGGGAGAGGCGATGAGGGGGCTGAGAGATTTGAACTTTCACCAAAAAGCGTGCAAAATACGTACACGTGTTCGGCACAAAGGATGTGGAAAGGACAAAAAGTGGAGGGGAAGGACGTTTACCTTAAAAAGCTTCAGCTTTTTTGCTAGGGCCGTGTACTTCGATCTGCTTTGCCACATGGAAACAGTACACGCACTTTCTCTCCGACGAAAGTTCAAATTTTTATATTGTTCACATTAACATCGATCTGATGCAGAGAAATGGAGAGGTCATTCAACTGTGCTCTTCGACGCCCCCTCGCACGGGGCCATTCTTCGTTTCAAGTTTTTTTTTTTTATGCCTCGGTGTTTGCTTTATACAGAGTATACACCTTATCCAACAGCCAACAATCTACATTTAAATATATTTCCTGCAATTATTTTGGAACCGTAATCATATTATAATTAAGGGCACTGTGGAATGAGCAACCACGCATACTAAAACCAGAAAACAAAAAGACTAAATCAAAAAATGTTCACAATTATATTCACATTCTACCCAAATCGACGAAAGATTAATTTCCGTACTTAATTATAGAGGTTTCATTCGTACGTCCGTCTCTGTTTGCTGCAAATTACGCAAAAATTTATGACTAAAGAACTGTGCAAAAATGACAACAAAAAAAATTAATTTACAATAGTGCTGATGATACTCTAAATTTTTTTCTTTATTGGAAGTGTTTTGGATGGTTCATCAATAAAACAATCGGTCGATGACTTCCTGGGCGGAACAAGTTAATCAAATTAAATGCTCTTTAATTGCATGACTTGTAATTAGTTTCGCCGTAATTTAGCGGAACAATTTTTAAGACTATGTAGACATAAGGAATTGATTTCAAAATATGCTTGCGAGGGGGGGGAGTCGGCAAAAAAAAACCACTGAGAAAAAGGAACCGCACATTGATTTTAGTTTTCAAAATTATCGTAAAGAATTGGTAAAACTGGGAGAAGGTAGCCTCAAATACGTGACTTATCTCTTCAAAAAAAAAAACAGTGTCCATTTCATAAGAATATTTAAGTGAAAATTGAATTATATGTTCTTATCTAATCATTTTTCAGAGCAATGAGAAACTTTAATCCAAAATTATTCTGCATCTAATTGAGATATAGATACTTTTTTTAATACTCATACTAAAAATTTTTCTTATTTTATATATGTAAACATATTTGTGATACCTAATTATTAATTATTTCAAAACGGTTTTATCAAAATATTGAAAACATGCATTCTTGTAAAAAGAGACAAAATGATAATTACTATTGAATTTCACAATTTTTAAAAATTGAACTCAGAATTTTGACGCAACTCGAAGAAAAGTAACTTTTGTGCCTTAAATGGGCACCTCCAATTTTCAATATTTATTTACCAATTCTTAATAAATTTATATCAATTTTTCATATAAAACCTGCCTTGTTCTAAAGAGAATATACAGATATTAAGATTTAATATTATGCTGTTTTCTCTCAGTTTAGTAAGGCATCCCTGGCTTGTCCATCTTGGTGACAATTTTTTCAGAAACCTCTGCGGTTATGCCACTGAATCAATTAGAACACTTTTTTGACCCAGCTGTTTTTATTACATTTGGCTTATCCATCATAATTTATGATTCGCGGTTTTTGGTCTTTTCACGAACTTATATTATTCAAGTGGAAATACCGTTGCTAAGAACAAAATAGAAGAATTGTGTTTCGAGAGAGAGAAATATTGTTGTACATAGAAATAGGAAGCAAAAAAAAAAATTAGTAAGGATTGATGAGGTGAAAAAAAAAATGATGTGGTTCTGCAGTTCATACAAAATGATGCGTTCAAGTACATTTAAAAAGATCATTGCCCTCAACGAGGCGTTATATCTTCACGTTTGTGGTCGTTTTTTTGTTGTTGTTACTGTTGTTGCTCTTTTCCATTTATTATCATCATTAAATCATTGCTTTAGAGAACAGATTGTTTGGGTTGGTTAGCAAAAAAAAAAACATTGTAATCAGAGTACACCAGTAGCCCAATTATTTACAAAAATTGCGAAACATATATTGACTTGTACGTCATTTCTATAAATTTTGCTACTTTTCAGAAAAAATAATGGTTAAAAATTGAAAAATAATAATAATTGGTTAAGAAACATTCCGCAGACTAAAAGCGTAAAAATGAAATATCTGTAAAATTGTCTGGCAGATCCTTAGATAAATTTTTCAAAAATTTTGGGACGCTTTGCAAATCGCATAAATTCTGGTGCACCATTTCACAGAGGTATATTTTGGTGTTGCATTGAGGGAACCGAAGAGAGGGGGTTCGACTAAATTCAATTTTTTTTTAATTTTTTTATTTCTATTGCCAATCTCGAAATAATTTTAATACTCGCTCCTTTTATTTTCTATTTTTTTTATAGCTTGCCAAAACGTTTTGTAAGTAGGGAAATTTCGAAATTATTAATGGTAAGTTTTATTTCGGTAAGTCTACTCACTCTGGCAAGCTGAGCGCGCATGTGAGTGGGGTGCAAATAACGTTTTGAGAATCGGTTGAGGAAGATGTTTAGCCTCCTGAGTCGTGTTCGGTTGAGAGCTTGAATCCTTGACTTTTGATTTTCCTCGTCAAAGGAATCGGTTGTCGTTTTGAATTTTGTTCTTTGATTGATTTTTTTCTCGGTATCGTTTCTGAACTTAGAATATTCTTTTGAAGTTTGATTTTTTTGTTGGAGTTTGAAATCTTTATTTTCATCTTCATCGTTTTACCGTGTCTTTTATTTTTGAAGCAGAATCTTCTTTCATTTCGTTTATTTGGAAATCCGTGATTTTTTATTTTACAATTGGAATTACTTCTCATTTTCGTGGAGAACTTATATTTTTTTGTGCTGTTCGAGTAACCAGAGTAATAAATTTGTTCAAGTATTATTGGTGGTATGTACTTTCACTCTTATTTCTTGTTTCATTTTTGTGAGGTAGGAGGTAGGATGTTCTAGTTTCACCCCCCAATATGGGGAATAACAAATATAAGCTAGGTATGATATCGTAATCAACGTTGTATATCCCTCTCGTCATGTAAAACGGATTGACCCCTTCTCTTCTCTCTTTTTAATTCCCTCTTCTAAATTTTTTTTTCTTTTCAATGTAGCTTAGGTTTTCTTTTGCTTAGGATTTTCAGAATTTAATCGTTTTTTGGAGTATCTAAACTAACTCTGCTGTCTTGTGCTTTATTAGATCGTGGTAGTAATAATCTGAGATTTTTGTTTGTGGTGGCTTCGGGCACCTCAGATTAATCGATGAGGCCACTCCCTTCGGTCTAATAATTCTAATTATATGGCGACCGTGACAGGATTGAGGGGTTAGTTTCTCTCTGTCCTGTGATGCGAACCAAACAGTTTATCCGTTACTAATAAATTTCGTAAATCCTAAAATCCAATTTTCTATTCCTGTAGGGTCATCCTTTACTACCATTCGTTAACTTCTAAATAGATTGGTTCTGAGATCTGATGCAATATGTCTTCCTTAGGTTTTCCTACCAGGACTGTCAGATCCTAACCGGAACCGCTGTGACTCCTAGAAGTCTCTTTCTTATTGGATACCGACTTAGCCCGTCGAATTATTCCTAACTGTGAAATTCTATCCCCCCTTTTAAAAATTCCCTTTGGTTTTGTCCATTTTCTATCCTGAAAAATGTGACTGGCGACTGTGTCATTTCCCTACCTGGCTTACTCATAGTGTTGACTCCCTGAGTATCCGTTCCAGACGCTGCTGTTTGCTAAGCAGCAACCTTTTAGGCTACTCCCCCTGTCTAATCCTATTTTTATCCTTCAATCCAAACACAGATTGGCGTTTGTGGATGTTGACTATATCTGCCTAGCTGAAATTGTTATTCCCCTGGTTTGAAATTTTTTTTGAAATAAATATTTGATTTTCTGCCATTTTCGGAATTTTTGTTGTTTCGACAACCTTTAGACTTTTTATTATTTTTGAAATTAACGTAATTTTTGAGTGTAAACGATTTTCCTAGAATTTAACTTTTAAGAGTTGAAATTATTTTTTTGTTTTTTTTAGAAGGTTTACACCTATTCCCATTTTTTTACACCTATAGATTTGGACTCTCTATAGAGTGACTACTATATTAGTCCCCCACTTTTTGAATATCCCATAGAAGTATAGGAACCGATTACCTCCTTACCAAAATTAGCAGTTGTAATATTCTTGCCAATTTTGATTTCGTATATTTTTAACTTGTGTCATCAGGTATATTGCTCTCCTATATTTTTGTGCATATATTCTCATAAATCCATAGAACTTATCTATCGGAAAACGTTTTTCTCTACCCACGGATATTTCCTTTTTAACCGGATTAAGACAACATAGATCAGACTTTTGTCTCGATAAACGTTTCAGAACAATCTGCCTATATGTCGTTCAGACCTAGACACTACGATGGTCGCTATCGGAGGGCTGACGAAACCCCTCAGTATAGAGGTGGTAGAAAGAAGAAACCTAACCGCCATAGCGATTATGACTCCGAAGATGATAGGAAGGTGGCATACGATGACCGAAGAGACAATGTTGGAGCTACTTGCCAACATTATTTCGAGCCACATCTATTCGCACTATCTCCCAAAGAGAAGACTGAACTTTTCACGGTAGATATCGAAAAGAGTCGTGAAATCGTAGAAAAATACAAGAAGAAGCAGGTTGATATCCCTGAAATTGTAGAGATAGAAGACATCGATAATCTAGAGGTCGACGATTTGAAAAAGAAGCTCAAAGAAACCTTCGAAGTACAAAAAGAATACCGTACGATCCTAAACGATTATCTTACCGACGATCAAAGCAATCGTGAAAACGACCTGAGAAAGATGGAAGAAGTCGTTAGGAAACTAAGTAAATATGAGCTAGAGGTGAAAAACGAGACACCTACTCATCCGAGATATTATTCCGAAAGTATGAATAAATATCGCGAAGGTCTACCCAGAGGAAACAAACCGATCATCCGAGATAGCCTAGAGAGTTTTACAGGCAATCCGAAAATCGCAGCTTCAACCAGCCTACACAAACACGACGAAATCGGAGACACCGGAACCGATGTCAAAGAAGATAAACACGATGATGGTATCCGAGATGAGATACCTGAAAGAAGAAATAGTCGCGGTAAACGTTATTCACCACCAGCAAAGCGCGAAGAAGCTGAAAAACGCAGAAACGAGCGGCGAGGTGAACGTTACGAAGAGTATCGTAGACGGTCGAAAGACAGAGACGAAGATCGGAACCGTTACCGAGATAATAGAGATAGGTATCGAGATGAGAGAGACCGAGATCGCGAACCGGATAGAAGACCATCTGGACGAGAAGGCCATCGTGATCACCGAGATTCAGATCCAGACGACGAAGATAAAAGGAAACCCGACTGCGGTAGAAGAAATTCGCGTGACAACGGTAATGATAGAAGTAGACGTCATTACGATGACGATAGAGACAAATCTCGTAGAGATAAGGACGATTCGCGTCGTTCAAGAAGAGACAGATATTCGTCAGATGACGATTATGAACCAGATAAAGACGAGCTGTGGAGCGACTATATCAACGAAGAAGAATCCGAGACTTCCGAATCGGAAAGGGAGTATTCCAAACGTGGTAAGAAACTGAACCGATCTAGAAGAAGTGGTAGTGGAAGTCGATATAACATCCAGTTACCCTGTCTAGATCCTACCAAGATGGATCCCTATAAAGAAAACGATACTCGCTCACCACCTATGTTCGTCGAAGAATTTGAAGGTCTGACTGATCATATTAAAGACGACGAAAAATTGAGAGGGGTACTGTTCCGACAATTATTCAAGGAAGTGTTGTATAGTAGGTGTACTACAATGCCAAGGAAAGTACCATACCCAATCATGAAGAACTGGTTTCTCCAAGTAGCATGGTCTAAGAGTGCTAAAAGAGCTAGATGTAACCAAATCTTGAGCTGGACGAGAGAATCAGTCGGTGTACAAAACATAGCAGCGTTCCTGCAAATCATCAACACCAAGTTAATCGAGTGTGAAGTAAATGCGGCCGATCGATTCGTCTTTGTAACTCAGAAAGCACCCATGAGTTACGTGGTTTCACTACAAGAGAAAGATTTTAAGAGTCCGAAAGCTCTTAACGTTGCTTTGAGTCGAATCGAACGAAAAAAGGCTAATCACAAAATAGTGAACGAATTCTCGTATGCTTATCGTGAAAACGAGAAAAGCGAGAAAGAAAAGCCGAAACGTCCATTCACCCGCACGAAAGCAGTAGCAGCAATTGGTGTTGGAAATGAAACGGATGCTTATACCACCGACAATGCTATCCAATCTGATGATGAAGACAGCTCGGGAAACGAATAATGGCAGCTGTAGGCGACCATACAGCTGGCCTGAAGAATAAACCCAGGTCGCGAGTGACATTCCAAACTAGAAACAAAACTAGTACACTCATCGACAAAGCTCAGGTAAAAGAGAAGAAAGATCGATCGAAAAATAAAATTGTAACCGAAAACCCGGTTGAGAAATCGACTGCGGTAAACGTTTCCGAAAACGGTGAGCTAGAAAAGACTGTAGAGCAACCCAGATTGTTAGAAACCGAAAGTAGCGAAAACTGTTATTTCGTGAAATCTGGGGCTACTAAAACATTTGCGAGAAACGATAATATCGGTAAGTTCGACTCTAGAAAAGAGACGTTTAATGTTAGCAAGACAGAGGATGTTAAACCAATTTCTAAACCGATAGAGATTATGCCTCATGTCCTATCCTTAGAAGAAAACCCAGCTACCCCGCGGTGGCTAAATTATCGTGTATTCGGGGATCCTTCCTTTTTGAGTTGGCTAACTAAGTCGAAAAACTCTAATCTGTACGGGAAAGTTGATCCAAAAGTAAAATCGTTCCCTAAAATCTTTAGACCATATTCGCTTTTAAATGCAGCGAAAGATTGTAGTCGAAAAGATGACGAAATCATTATCGGTATGACCGAATATATGATTGACGATAGGGACTTCGATTTAGACGATTTTACCGAGAAATTAAAACAATTGTTACAGTATCTCTTCGATGAGATTAAAATTAAGACCGCGATCGTTGCGACTATACCGATTCGTCCAGAAAGACAACGAGACGGAGCATATCGAGGTCGAATTAAACTTGTAAATAGTAAGCTGTGGGAGCTGAAAAATAACCTAAATCGTATGTTCATTTTCGACGTTCAAAAGAAATTGACACCCTCACCTACTATCGGTGAAGACGGGAAAATCGATGCTAGAAATGGTTATTACGAAATCCCCACAGAAGGCGGAAAGGATCATATGCGCTATACTTTCGAAGGCGCTATGAAAATGGATCTAGAGTTAGCCGATACGATCCGAAAATTTATACCTTCTAGCACGGAACCACCTATGTGCGCTGTCTATATGATCGGCAGTCGAGGTAAAATGGAGGGGCTAACCTTCACAGGATCCGAATTCACCTTACCACCTCTAACAAATACCAATGAAGTACAGCAACAAGTAGAAGAAACTGTACCTGAAAAGAAAAAAGAAGAGTCACCATCTGCGGAAAACGAATCTGAAATCGAATCAGAAGATTTCACACCTTACGAGGATGAAGATGTTTTTACAGCACCTTCAGATTTCGATAGTGAAGGTTCGCAAAACGTTTCCGAGAACGATTCCAATTTTATCGTATCCTGTTTAGGAGAAGACGAGTTACACTCTAGCTCAGAAGATAAAAATTGTTCAGCAATCGATAGAGAACGTAAAGAACATATGTACATGCCTGTATATATCGGTGAGAAAACCTACTCTATCATGCTAGATAGTGGTTCTAGAGACTCATATATTACTAGAGAACAATTAGAAGTTATCGAAGCAAATCACCCTGGAATAAACGTATACAAGGTGAAACATATAGACAATAGTATTAAGGTTGCAGCGGGAGCAACGACTCTAAAAACTATCTATATGTGTAGAATCGATATGTTCATAATAGATTTAGACGGACTAAAACATCAAGTCAGCATTCCATTAAAAGTTGTGAAAGAACTTCACATCTCGATTATAGTCGGTCAAGAGCTCCTCGGAACTCTATATGGTTTAGTAGTAGATCATAAATACCGAATAGCTGAGTGGAGATTAAATCCAGAAAGTGATGACAGAACACCATTCAAGCTATATACTTACCACGAGATGCGAGGTATGGATGCTATCTTATTAACCATACCAGAAGATTTAAAAATCGATCCTCAAGTCAAGAAAGATATCGAAAGCCTGAAACTCGAAGAAAGCGACAGCGTTCGAGATCGATTTTTGAAAACGTTAATCGATGTGAACCCGATGTTCGAAGATAAAATCAGAGGTTGTACAGCTGGTTTCCACGAGTTTCAAATGGATCCGAGTATCCCGCATATGGATCCGAAAGAAAGATTGGTGCCGAAAAGTATGCAAGGTGAAGCTGATGCTCTGATGGAAAATTGGCTCAAAAATGAAATCGTGAAGCAAGGAAGTAGCGATTACTATTCACCTTTGCTAGCTGTAAGAAAACCAAACGGCGAATTAAGACTCTGTTTAGACTGCAGAGAAATCAATAAATACATGAGAGCACACGGAGAAACCGTACCGAAAATAGACGAAATAAAAACTCGTTTTCATAGTTCTAGATATTTCTCGAAAATCGATTTTAGATCGGGATTTTTGCAAATTCAACTTGCTGAAGAATCGAAGAAATATACAGGTTTCCGGTATAAAGGAACACCTTACCTTCATAATCGAGTACCTTTCGGTACAAAAGACTCTATGCCCGCTTTCATCCGGATAATGAAAATCGTTTTGGCGGATTGTGACCAATTTGCATGCGCATATGTAGATGACATTCTAATACACTCTGCGACAGCAGAAGATCATCTTAAGCACCTAGATATCGTGCTGAAAAAAGCGAACGCAGCGAACATGGCCATACGACTCGATAAATGTTCATTCTTCGAATCATCCGCTAAATATCTGGGATATGTCATCGATAGACAAGGAATCAGTCCCGACCCAGCAAGAGCTGAAGCTATAACCCAATACGCCCGACCAACAGACAAGAAGAGCGCTCGATCCTTCCTCGGAGTAGTAGGATACTATAGGAATCACATCCACAGATGTTCGGATTTAGAAGTACCACTCCGAGATTTGACCCGGATCGATACACCTTTTGTCTGGGAGGGGAAACACCAGATCGCATTTGATCTTTTAAAGAGACAAATCGCTAAACGTTTACTGAATGTCCACCCCGATTGGTCAAAACCGTTTTTCATCGCAACCGATGCATCGAATTATGCGATTGCAGGTATGATAATACAGATACGAGATGACGGTCAACAGGACGTAGTAGCAATGTGTAGTCGAATGCTGAATAAAGCCGAGAGAAATTACCAAACTTTCGAAAAAGAACTTTTGGCGATGGTTTACACTCTCCAAAAAAACCGATATATGCTACTGGGCTATGAGATACACTGGAAGACTGATCACCATGCACTGACATATTTCCTCAAGACAGCTGAATCTACATCGCAGAGAGTAAACCGATGGAGGCTGTACATTAACAACTACGACATTAAGGCTATCGAACATATACCGGGAAAAGATAATGTAGCACCCGATGCTCTTTCCCGCTACTTCGAAGTCATAAACGGTCCAAAGGATATGACGTATCCACCCGTCATGTTCATCGGAGACAACGGACAAGGTGGTAATTCGCTGGAAACGATTATGGCGAACATGAACGGTTTACAAAAACGTTGCCCTGAGGTCAGAAAAGCGGTACGAGAGAAAATAAGAAATGTAGAAATTTTGAACGGTATTGCTTACTACATAAATCGTGATGGACAATCTCGAATATATGCTCCAGTTTGTGTTAGAGCAGATTTCATCCGATTTTACCACGATAAGTACTCTCATCCGGGTGTCAAGAAGACACTACAGGTGATCCGGCGTCATTTTGATTGGCCCAAGTGTAAGGATCAAGTAGTCGACTTCTGCCGGAACTGCATGACCTGCAGGAAAAATAAAGCCATTAATTATTCCCCAGTAGGTCAATTTAAGTCGATCGAAGCAAAAGAACCGCTTGAGATGATATCGGTAGATGTATTCGGACCGGTTACGAAAACGGATCGTGGAAACACGAAACTGATTGTAATTATGGACGTATTCACAAAGTTCACTCGGTTATATCCGGTAGCTAAAACAGCTATGAATGATTGTTGTGAAGCCATAAATCGATTTATGTCAGAATACGGCAAAGTTAAGATAATTTTAACCGATCGAGCCTTAACGTTTACATCACCGAAATGGAAACAATACTGGAACGAAAAGGGGGTGAGAATTAGACTCACTTCAGTTTATACCCCTCAAAGCAATCCGGTGGAAACACGGATGAAGGTAATAGGTGACTGTCTGCGAATTTATTGCCCATCAGAACACCATAAATGGGATGAGCACCTCGAGAAAATTGAGCGCAGATTGAACGAAACTGAACATGTAGTCACTGGAACCGCTCCAATCACCTTATTTCAGCAGAAAACGTTCGATGCTTCAGGCGACTTAATCGACATACCCGATCCAGAATTCACTGAAATCAAGAATAAAGCATTAGAAAATACGAAGAAAATGCTTGAACAACGAAAAAAGTTCTATTCCAAATTGAATAACCGCTTTGTGAAATTGTCTGTAGGCGATAAGGTGTTAGCCAAATTCATTCAACTTTCAAATGCCGCCAAAAGACAGACTGGGAAACTGTTTCACAAGTGGAAAGGTCCTTATACGATATCCAAAGTATTAGGACAAAACGCTTATCAATTCGTAGATGATGCGGGAAATCAGTACGAAAGACATATCCGTCATCTACAGAAAGTGTAAGAAAGTCATGTCATGTTCGAAAAATAAACAAGACGAAATTTATACTCAAATTTTCGAAAACGAAAACCAAAAATCTACCCTTTCGAAATTCAAAATCGGTAAGAAGGGAGGTTCGGATATAAACAAAATTGATAGTGTTGAAATTCAAAGTGTTAATCGATCGGGTGCATTGAAAGTTGTCAAAACGATAGATGTTAATTCAATTAAACCCGGTCATTGTAAGATAACCTTTGAAAATAAATTACGGGAAAAATTTCGAAAACGGTTTCAGGAATCGGTAGGTAATTGTAAGCTTACTGATTCTACAGGTGATGAAAACGAAGTCGAAAATGCTATTTACGATCGAGCAATCGACGAGATGGAGAACGTTCCGAATGCGGGTCAAGATGCGCATAATTGGGCGGAACAAGTCCTTGCAGATGAAATCGCTCAAAACGCTCAGCCACCGCCATTGAGAATAAATCCGCCGGTAATCGATCTGGAAAATGTCGAAGCTGTGGAAGTACCGACACCTGCTCAGCAACCGTTTCCTGACAATATGCGATTCGGGGAAGAGGCCTTGCAAGTGCTAAGAGAGTACGGTAGAGACGTGATCGTTCGGATGCGACTAAACGAAAACCGGTCACAGAAAGCCATGATCCATCTTTCTATGGATCTACGGGAAAACGTTTTCGGGGAACGGGTTGAAACGGAATGGTTCGGGGAATCATCATACCTCGTTGCTACTAGAGTTCACCCAATCCCTGATATTCGTTGTCGTCTTGATGGAGCGCCCTTTATCTTCTCTGGTATTAAGAGAAGATATCGTGTAGCGATCTTCCCGTTTATTGGCAATAACATCGATCAATTTGTCGCGACTGCATATAGAGTACCGCCGATGGGACATACACCGGATTACGCGTTAGAAAGGATAACTCTGGGAGAAGACTTCTTAACCCAACATATCCATAGCGTTCACCCAGGTCTTATGGAAATTACCCTTCGTACAGCGACTGGTCAGCTAGTGCGAAAACGTTATCAGCTCCGTAACCGGATGAGAAGCTAAATCGTTCATGTCGAAATTTTCGTATAAATCGTTCCTGCCCTAAAAGACTTTTCTTAGCCAATTTACCCGTGAATTGCGCAAACGTTCTCGTATATAATTTTTTTAACGAAGTGTCCATTTTTTTTGTATCTCATAATATCATTCGTGTTCATTATTGTGTTCAAGTTTCTATTTTTTTTATTATTTTTCTGTTCAAATGTATTTAGGCCGTGAAGGTCGAAATATAAGTCGTTTTATTTGAAAATCGACAAACGTTTCATTATTTAGTAAGTCTGAATATCATAAATTTTCATGTTAGAAATTGTATGAAAACGGTGTGTGTATCGTATGATGGAGACATGATCGGAGAAATAAGCGATAAGAGTATGAGTTTAATTGTTCTCTATTAGGAACAATTCGTGTAAGATCGTGAAAATAGTGTAAACTCGTTGCTACAATTGTAGATATCAGCGAAACAGAAACGGTATAACAATGGTAAGTCGATGTAAACGGTCATTCTTTTCGTAGATACGATAACAGATATTCATGTTCGTTCTGGAATTGTTATCTTGGTTGTTCGGCGATGCTGTCGAGATGGACATCTCGACACGCTAAACGTTTCATTTTAGTTTGTTCGCCGGTTGGAGTAACATCTTTTTTGAAGAATATCTCGTTAAACGTTTGAACTTAGAAAATTTTTTTTTGTAGTTTTGACCGTGAGTGTACCGAAGTCGTTTCTTCAATTTTACATTGAATCTGAAACAAAATACATTGGTATTTAATTCTCGCAGAATTATCGTTGTTGCTGAAATCAGGTAATAATTTTGAACTTGTTCTTATTTTTCTCCATCGATCGAAACTTTCTCCATCATCGTATTCATATTTCGAAATTTTTTTTGGAATTCTTTGAAATTTTTTTTTGGTCACGTCTCAGTTGAGATGTTCGGAAATCTGAAATCAAAAGAAGCAAACGGTGTTTCTTTTTAGAAATTTTGCTGTTGCAATTCGGAATATTATTAATGAAATTCGTGTACTAATCTGATAGGTTTTCTTTTGGAAGCTGAAAACTTTAGATTGGTCTCCGAGACCCCAACTTGTGAAGCGCGCCTTAGCCCCCTTGGGTTCATCTTGTGTTCACTTGGCCTCCGAGGCTCATCGTGTGTCGCGAAACCAGAAGACCTTCAGTAATCGGATACCTGCAACAGAAAAGAAGAAAACAGAAATTAATCATCGGGTATTGAGATATCGACGGAAGCTGTAGCAAAGGATATATAAGTATATTTTCGTGCACATTTACCTTTTTGAGTCACTTTTCCCCATATTTGTAAAATTGTTCACAATCGTTTGTCCCTTGCGTGACTCGTAAAATTTATTTCGGGTACCGGAAAACGATCAATATGGGCGATGAAGTTGCGTCGTTTAGCGGATCAATCGGCACACCTCGTAGGGTATGGAGAGACATGTATCGAAGACAAACTCCAGATGTGGATGAAATATTAAACGTAAACGGTACCGCAACGGTCAGCGAGGCAGATAGTCCTGGTTTAGGAGTTATGTTCGCTATCGATAGTACACCGTTGGTAAGACGCGGGTTTAGATCGGTCCGTGGACGATCGTTTAGGAGTGTCTATACGCAGACACCGGGCTCCATCGAACAGATTTTGCGTGAATACATGGAAGCGGGTGTGGTGGAAGAGGGACGGGCCTCATACACACCGATTGAAACAGCTCCGAGGGCTGATGGAATGGTACGAATTCGTTTGCGAAATGAAACTGAAAGCGCAGATAGAACGGATTTTGATTTCACCGATTTCCATGATCAGCTGCCACGTTCGCCCAGTCCAGAGTTAGAATCGATCAGTTTAAGCGTCAGTGACCCAATACCAGAGGAAAGCGAAGGTGAAATTTCGGAGTTAGAACAGAGCGACGCTGAAAGTGTCATACCAGCGAGATCGGGCCGAAGAGAGCCATCTGCTGAGATCGAGGAGATCGAAAACGAGCTTTTAGACGGAGAAAGCCCAGTACCCGATGGGAATCGGTATCGTGTCATTGATCGGTTAACAGCATATAACGAAGAAAGAGAGCGTGTCAAGGAAGGTTATAGACACCTTACGATTGGAGAACTACGGGCGAAATTGGTCTCAAAATCCAGAAGAGCAAAACGTGCGTGCGAACACATACACGATCTAGAAGAAGCCGTTTTGTTTCTGCGTGCGTCGCGCAGGTATCTCAAGAAGATCGAAGTGAAGGAAGCAGTATTGGAGGAGCTTATTGAGTCCCACGAACGATTAAGAAGACGACAAATTGGGCTCAGTAACTACAATATTGGGGCCAGCTCGGATAATATTACCACACATACCGCCTGGAATGTGTATGGCGCGTAAAACGTTTTCGGTATAAAACGTTTGTTGGTCTGATCTCGTGTATCTTTTTTTTTGGAGACATTTTTCTTTTTCATGACAAATTATTTTTTTCTTTCTTTTCGTGACCATAGATTTTTTATTCGGACATAGTAATGTTTGTATTGATTTTTATATTTTTATTTTTTATTTCGAGTCCTTAAATTCGTAGAAGTTAAGATTTTTTTTTCGGAACCGGTTGCTGCGACCGTAGTTCCAATAATCGGTATAGATTGGCATTTTCGGCATCCTCTCAATCTTTTGGACATTTTCTTCTTAACCTTGTATCTAAAATTCATTTCAAAATTGGGAGAGGGGAATCTGAGGGAACCGAAGAGAGGGGGTTCGACTAAATTCAATTTTTTTTTAATTTTTTTATTTCTATTGCCAATCTCGAAATAATTTTAATACTCGCTCCTTTTATTTTCTATTTTTTTTATAGCTTGCCAAAACGTTTTGTAAGTAGGGAAATTTCGAAATTATTAATGGTAAGTTTTATTTCGGTAAGTCTACTCACTCTGGCAAGCTGAGCGCGCATGTGAGTGGGGTGCAAATAACGTTTTGAGAATCGGTTGAGGAAGATGTTTAGCCTCCTGAGTCGTGTTCGGTTGAGAGCTTGAATCCTTGACTTTTGATTTTCCTCGTCAAAGGAATCGGTTGTCGTTTTGAATTTTGTTCTTTGATTGATTTTTTTCTCGGTATCGTTTCTGAACTTAGAATATTCTTTTGAAGTTTGATTTTTTTGTTGGAGTTTGAAATCTTTATTTTCATCTTCATCGTTTTACCGTGTCTTTTATTTTTGAAGCAGAATCTTCTTTCATTTCGTTTATTTGGAAATCCGTGATTTTTTATTTTACAATTGGAATTACTTCTCATTTTCGTGGAGAACTTATATTTTTTTGTGCTGTTCGAGTAACCAGAGTAATAAATTTGTTCAAGTATTATTGGTGGTATGTACTTTCACTCTTATTTCTTGTTTCATTTTTGTGAGGTAGGAGGTAGGATGTTCTAGTTTCACCCCCCAATATGGGGAATAACAAATATAAGCTAGGTATGATATCGTAATCAACGTTGTATATCCCTCTCGTCATGTAAAACGGATTGACCCCTTCTCTTCTCTCTTTTTAATTCCCTCTTCTAAATTTTTTTTTCTTTTCAATGTAGCTTAGGTTTTCTTTTGCTTAGGATTTTCAGAATTTAATCGTTTTTGGAGTATCTAAACTAACTCTGCTGTCTTGTGCTTTATTAGATCGTGGTAGTAATAATCTGAGATTTTTGTTTGTGGTGGCTTCGGGCACCTCAGCATAAAACGAATTTAACACTAGAAGTACCAGGTGGTGTCATATACGACACCACTCGAAATTTTGAAATGGACTTCTCAAATGACCAATATTTTGAGAACCCCTGACTTGTGTCATACGACGCCACCTGGTCCTTTAAGGTTACTCTTGTGGTGTCATATATGACACCACCTGGTCCTTTGAGTAATCGACTAAAACCTGGTATTTCTAGTGTTAAAGTCTGAACAAGTGAAATTTTAAAGATTGCGCAAAAAATTGACTGAACCAACAGCTTCAGCTCAGACCTGTCGCATCCTTGATTAGAAAAGTAGAAAAAGGGAGTGTTATCAAAAATGGATTTCCAAAATGACACTAAATTCAACTCTGAATTTTTCGTGAGTGATCTTCGGTTATAAACAAGCTCTAAAAGTTCTACTTAAAAGTTTCTAAATAAAACTGGAAAAAAGTTGAAATACCTACCTGAATTATTTCAGTTATTAATGTCAGTTTGAAGTGTGCAGATCAACTTGACTGAGAAGAGCTCCTAGTTGGTATTTAATTATAAAAAACCAAGCCCAGTTTTTTAATCAAAATTTTACTTCTTTTCCAAACGACACTCTGGCTTTCCCTCTCCAACCACTACCCTCTATACCAGTTTTCCTCTTTGATTCCTTTTTAGCTGGATGAAGATTTTGGGGTACAGAAATAGATGCGCAACCCTTTTTCCCAAATTCGATGTAAGGCAAACACGAGTCTACCCAAAAAAAGCAAATTTGTACTTATTTTATAAAATCACACGCAAACTCGTTGACCTAATTTTGAGGGCAGCGAGGTTCGATATCAGATGATAGGTTCATTTCTCAACGCGTGCATCGATCACAGTGCGAACACGTGTTCGTTCCTTTTTGTGGCGCCTGTTTCTCATAGTAACGAAAAATGGTAGGGGGGCTAGTGAGGGGAGGAGGCTAAATGTTTCCAAAAGTTGGAAGCTTTTTACTGGCTTTGTTCGTTTTCATGTAAACTTTTAAACGCGGAATGAAAATAAAACCGCTGAAGTGGAAGATGATATTTTTCGAATATCAGAAAAACAAAGGGGCAAAGTTTTTACAAGTTTGAATTAATATAAGCGAGCTGAGTATTTTGGTTGTGATTGAATTTTTAATTAGACAGAGCATTCTCTGACGAGCGTACTTGAATTATTGATTAAATATTTTTGAAGTTATATCAAACGTTTTGCTCATTCCTATTTTGAGTTGACCTGGAAAACAGAATAGCTTATAGTAAAATATTACTGATCTTATCATTCTCTGCCAGAGGGTCTTTCTGAAGAGCTCGGAATTTTTTCAAACCCTGTCATCTTGTAGACTACCGAAAAAATTACTGACAAGTTTCAGACCTTACTCCTCGCTACCAACTTACATACCCTAAAATATAGGATTCGCTTTAGGAATTTTTTGTAGCTATTCTAATCAGGGCTGGATTTAGGGGGTGGACAGGGTGGGCAGTGTCCACGGGCCTCCACCAACAAAGGGTTTTCACCACTCGTCATAAAAAAAAGAAAAAAATTTTCACTAAAAAAATGTTTAAAAAATTTGGTAACTGACCCCCTATCCCCCTTGAAACGGGTCTCCTCCACTTTGTCCACACCTCTTTCAACTCCTAAATCCGGCCCTGCTTCTAATGAATGGGATTTTTTGAAATTTCTATGGTAGCTACTCACCACTGAGACTTCTAAGAATTTTTTCAAGTTCATCGGAGCACCCCCCTCTTTTCAAAGGTTCGATCAAAAAAATACATACATAGTATCCTCATGTAGGAATACAACTTATAACTTGACTAAAAAATCTATGTGGTGAAACACCTTCAAAAAATTAAAAACTTGAAAATGCTGGTTTTTGGACCTTATACTAAGACAAATGATTCAAAATGAGTTTTTCGAGTTTTATGAGAAAATAAAATCATTTGACAATAATATTCAAAGAATTAGGATTTGATATGAATTGACTGATACATTGTGAATTTATTAATAAATCGAGCAAATGCAGCAAATTGAAAATACATAAAAACCAATGCACTCAAAATTTCTATTAAAACTGTTATAGATATTAAATAATAAGTGGACTTATCCCTTTCTTGCATATCAGCGTTCAGCTGTAAATATGACAAAAAAATCAAAATCTTTTTCACCCCTGTCATTTCACGAGAGAAATTGCGAAGACTCAGGACTCTTCTCCTCATCTTTTGTACCTCCTCAATCTCACTCCACTTCACTTATCGAATTCTCCAGAACTAAGCACAGAGCAAAGAAAAGCACAGCTCATGTTGAAAAAAGCTGCGCAAAGGATGCTGGCTGGCGTCTCATTCGTTGACCCAAATTATTCGGAGATTTGTAGGTCACATCGTAAAAAGTCACTATACAATGAGTAGGAGGAGACCTTAATTTAGAGAGAAAGAAGAAGAAAGATCAAGAAAGAAAATGGGGAGAAAAAAAATACTTAGCTGCACGCGCCGTTATGTAGTACTGCGACGCAAAATGAGTTTTTTTGGCCTTTGTGTGTGTAGAAAAATGTGTTTTTTCTATATCGGTGTGTGAGAGTATGTGCTTTTGTGTATATTGTGACGAGGTTCGATGTAATTACGCACACTGCAAAGAAAAAAAAAAGAGTAGTGAGGAGTAGATTGGGAGAAATTAGGTCATTGTAAGGTTGTAAAAGGACCGAATAACTGCTATCGAGTTACGCAAAAAAAAAAACAACAAAAAAAACCACCAACACACAAATACAAGCTAAACTCATTCACTGACCTACTTTTTCAAATTGTTAATAATTATGATAATAGTTTCTCGTTATCATAAATAAATGCCCTTCTACTTCTTCGTACAGTGTTGTCAAAGTTCGCATTTAGCATCGAGTAAGTTGGTGCCCCATTTCGATCGATGCTTTTTCGTTTACAAATTTTTCTGTCTTGTTATTGTTGCTGTAATAAACGAAATTTTGGGACTATATTCAAGAAGTCGATGGCACTGTGCAAAAAAGTCGTATCTCCATTTTAATAAATTTTTCTACAGAGCAAAAAGAAAGTTGACATTCACTAAGGTGTTTTATGCAATCGATTAATGTATTTTTGAATTTTATTTTTTGCTGTTGAAAGTTGGTGGTACATTTTTCATATCAGATGATAGAGCTTGAAATTTCCTTTTCAGTAATACCAGCTATAAATGTCAAAATAATTGGAAAATGGAGATACGACTTTTTTGCACTATGCCATCGAATTGGAAACGGGTTTTTCTATTGGAAACTGTCATTACAAGAGAGCACTCATTCCGCTCATCCTGATTTTGAGTAACTAAAATAAGATTCTTCCGCTAGATTACTTCAACTCCCTCTCCATCCACATATGAAAAATTTTATTTCTCTTGTCAATATTTTACTTCTGAATGTCTTGCCTCTTACCAAATCCACCTTGGCCCATTACGAAACCTCCTTTCCATTCATTTTCAAGTTTATTATACTTATTTAAAATCCACTCACAGCTGTTAACTCAGGTGTCACTTGAATGTGAGAATTTGAAGGTTGTGAAGTGAATTACCTTCTACATCACAATATTGTATTGGACGGCTTTAGAATTCCTCATACGTCCTACTACCAATTGAGAATTAATTAACCTTACGACATGTATCTACTTGGATACCTAAATTGGAGCAACATATATTATGGAGCACATGACCAAACCCGTTAATCTTTGACTTACCTATGTATTTTCTTTTCAATTATATAACTCAAGATTGTAACTAATGACCTTCATAATTTTTCTGACGTGTTTTTTCTTCTTCCTTTTTTTTTCAATGTTTATTATGAATGTTCTATCTTTTTCGATTCTCGGTCGTAGATATTTTTATTTTCAAAGTTATGACTTGTCTATGTTTGGAGAGAACAACTTACAGTTAATGACATAAACAAGGTTGATTTTAAAAAGAAAATATTTTCTCACATTCAAGTATATGGCTAGCCATAATCTTATACTGCTACAAAAAAAAAAAAAACCAACATGCACAGGAAAATTGACTGACTGATTTTTCAGACTTGTGACTTTTTGTTTGAAAATTTTATCCTAGTTGTATGTATTTTCACAAGATCTCACTGTAGTTCACAAAATTAAGTATGACCTCAACAAGGGCGTACTCAGAAATTCCATAATGGAAGGGCTAAGTCTTAAATTTATCACCATAAAACAGAAATTATCCACAAAATCCAGACGAAGTGCAGAAAAGTTTCTAAATTTAGTCTTTTTCAGATAAAATTGAATGTTTAAAGGGGACTTCAATTTTGTAAACTCAAATGGAGATGGTGAACAATTTTGGTACTCGTATAATCGAGGAGTTTTGGCATCCAATTCAAAAAACGTAATTCGTTATTCCAACTTCTACAAATGATTACTCCTAGAGATGGTAACATATTTTTATAATGGAGCATTGGTTTGGGTAACTCTAAGGAAGAGATTTAGTACCTAGTCATCTGTTTTTACATTTTGGGACAATTTTTTCGTGATTTTTAGCATAATTTCAATGGCGTTCGTTGCTTTTTCTGCCTAAACTCATCAATTTTTTTTCTAAGAGGTACGAGTATTAAAGAATGTTATTTTAATCTTGGTTAAAATTTTTCTTCTCAATTTTGAAGGTATTAAGAGAATTAGCTACTATTTTAGTTACTAAATGATATATTTATAATTTTCTAGGAAATAAGTCTGCCGGTTATTTATTTTCTTATAGATTAAAAAATTTTTTAATTTTCTTACTACTAGGGAAAAATTAAAAAAAAAAAATGCAAATTTGTTGTTACGTTGATTTAAATTTGTAGCTATAATGTAAGAGCAGGAATGTGTCTTTAAAAAACACACACACACGCAATTTACATCTACTTGTTAAAAATACCCACCCACGAACCCTATCAGCTATTTTATTGGCTACTATCAGCTACTCTATTGGTTTACGACCATAAAAAAAAACTTTATAATCCCTGAAAAGATCAAAAACAAAAAAATATCGCTGACATGACTTTCATTATTTTTACTCGGGTACTTGTATTTTCATGCCCAGGTATAAGTAAATTTTTTATCACAATTCTGAAGGTGGAAAGGTACGTTTTTAATGCCTTTTACGATGCTTAATATGGGTACTTGGCATACTAAATTCTAGCCGGGTGAAAGCTCATTTTTCCTACGCTAAAACAGGAAACTTGGCTTCTGTTTTAAAAGAATTAAAACTGAATAAATTACCTGCTGATGCGGACGAAAATACGCAGATTACGCACACATGAATTTCATGATTCAAGAACAAGCCGTTCGGAATGACCGCAGCGCTAGTGCACTCTTCTTTTTATTACGACGAAATTCTTTTATAGACGTTGCTGCATGGGCGATCAACTTGACTTCAATTTTTTACTTTTGACAGTAATTTTGTACTTATTGTTGACTTATTATTGAAAAATGATCAATTTTATCAGAAATTTCTTTGTGGTTTCGTATGTGTAAACGACTGTAGAATTAATGAACGTATTTGTTGCTCATTTGCGTTATTGCGTACTTCGTTTCGCGTGAACGTCAATATTTATGGTGACTGTGTAACTGTATGGTGATGTGCACGTACGAACCGAGTGGATTTTAAATTTCAAATCAATTCACTGAGATTCGCCAGCAGTAGGTAAGAATTTAGATAACTTATTTACAGCTAAAAGTAGAAAGAATCGATTTAACGCACCCGATTAGCTTATGGAAATGAGTACTCAGTGTCATCTGCATGAAGCTTGAACGTATCTACGTTTGTGGTGATTAGAATAAGTTTTAATAGGTGGATTTGTTTTTCTAAGGATTATGCTCCTCAGGATGAGAAGCTGGACACCTTACATCTGAGCCATACCTTACAATGATCCTGGCTGCTATCCAAATCTTTTTAAATTACATAACGATATCAGTCTACCTTTCCTATACAGCTTACCAACTTAGCTTGAACAACAATATCAATTTGTTGGGCGTGAGATACTGATAAAGTATCCAATTTCAGAAGCAAATTATTTGGTTACTACCCATTTTATTGAAAAGTAGTTCTGCGTGGATTAAATTTAAAAACTGATACCGTTCCAATTATCAATTACGTGCATTCATGATCGACAGTATTTTGTCTGTCATCTGTCATCTTATAATGTCTCAGTAATTTTAAAATTAATGGCCTAAGTTCGTACTGAGTGTGTCATTTCAGAGAAATCCCTTTTTATATTATTTTCTCATTGAACACAGAGATTCAGTTTGTTTTTATTTTAATTTTATTTGCACTGGTACTTCTATATTTTCGTCTGGGTGGGTACTGTTACATAGAAACGAATGGTATTTCAAATAATTATTTTTCAAATTCCCCAAAACAAGAATATTTTAATTAATGTTTTTCCTTACTCTATTTCATTGTAATATGGTAAGGAAAACAGGTAAAATCATCGACATTTTCATGAACAAAACGTACTTCTCATCGATTTTCCTTATCGTTATATTTTTGTGGAAGATATTTATAGCGCTTCTAATTGTACCTAAATAACCAAAATGCAAATTGATTCAATACTTGCTGTTGCAATTTTAACATCTCATGCTGAGATGCTGAGATGGTGAACTGTTGAATTTTTTCGGATCAGCAGCTTACAAAAAATATGTACCTCCAGATGTCAGCAACTTTGCGTGAAATTGCGAATCCAGTCTTTCAGTTCTCCATAGTGAAAACCTGCTTGTTATTTGTTAATTTATTTATTTTTCTTCGAATATGAGTGTAGCTACAGTTTGAATTTTTGAGATACCAAACCAACCTTTAGCTTGGATTATTGCAAAAATTTCCCATGGAAAATTTATAAGAATTGGTATGGATTTGTTGAAAAACAAGCATGAAATTGTTTTAACTCTAGTGGAGTTAGAAGAGTCACCTACATACTTTCCTTATGATTTAGGTGGTTATTATCTTAGCCAGTTGTCAGTTGAGGGTATAAAATGTTACGGGTAGTTCTTATATTATAGCCCATAAAAAATTTGAAAATTCAGATTTATATTGTTAAATGAGAAAAATACAATACACTAATTTTCAAATTCATTATTCATGTTTTTTTTTTTGTACTTATACTCTTATCGTGTAAACTTATTTTCAGGTTTTTGTTAATATTTTCATTCATTTTTAAAAATGTACTTCCATTTAAAAACAATCATACACTTACTCTTTTTTTTTTTTGAAACTGCAAAACCAAAAAAAAAGCCCAAGGACGGAGGGTATAATAAGATTTCATTAAAATCAAAAATATTAGTTTTATTTCTTTCAGTTTCTTTGCCTACTGAAATTACTTTAGGCAACGAATTGTGTTTGTAGGTCAGTGGGGTGGTATATTCCATTTTGGTGGTGAATGTGAATATGTTATATTATTTTGTTATTCGTGTTTTTAGTTACATTGACCAGTTAGACTAATGAAATATTGGCTGTAAGATGGGGCAGAGTATTTCCAAACAATGAACATTGTCTAAAGAATTTAGTTGAGACGTACTTTCTTGTGAAAATTGAGGAAATGAAATTAGAAAACAACTAACCCATAAAGAGTTGACGTGTATAAAAAATTGAATATTTTCTTCTTTTCATCAAAATTCAGAAGTGACGTGTAAAAATTACCCATGAGCATACTTGAACATTTTATTTATGTGTAATATTTTGCACATGTTACTTTTAATCAGATAATTTGATTTTGGTCACTTTTGGAAGTCATGAAACATAATATTGGAAAATTTTCAGATTTAGATGGTGGAAAATTTCATTTTATAATTTGTTCATACTTTTTTTTTGAATTATATAATACAGTCTTAATTATGAAAAACTATTTCTTTGAAATGTATATTTCACTATGTTATAGTAATTTTGGCCTACAATGCATAATGGTTAAAAAAAAGAAGAAAACCGAGGTTAAAACCTGGGATGTAGCCAGAGTGTTTTGATAAGGGGGCAAATAAGACTCTTGGGAGGGGGGTAGTTAATTTTCCAGCCCCTTATTTACCGAGGTTGTTCCCCAGGGAAGCAAAGTTTGCTAGGTGGGGTGAACGAGATTGCCAGAGGGAGCTGAGCCCCCCGGGCCCCCACCTGGCTACACCCCTGGTTAAAGCTTTGCCTGTTTTGTAGGAGTTCATTGCTCCCTGCTGAAAATCGTTAATCTCATCTCACATTGCTTGTTGAATTGAAACGTGACAAACCCCTCTCTGTTTACAGCTTCTAGAAACTTTAATAAGTTCTCGCATTCTGGTCTCTCCATTAGCACAATTTCTTCATTGTTTTATTCAAATGAAGTTATAATTAGCCCATATGCAGTTTATGCTAAAAAGCTATAAACTTTCGCCGTTCTTTTCCCGCGCGTATTTTGTCGTGTATGAAAGTTTTAACGCTAAAGGTTTTGTCGAGTCAACTTTTTAATAATGTAATAAAACACTCCGCTACTACCTTATGTCATTTCTGATTAGGTGAAAACGAGTAAATCCATTTAGATGATGAAAATTTAAGCCGTTGTGTGCCTCTAAAATTCATTTAATTTTCTCAGCTCGAACATTCAACTCGTTAGAGACTTTGTTATCAAATTTCACTCTATTTTATCAGTGCTAAAGGTTGAAAAGGTTTTTCGGTGAATGTCTGAAAAACTGGTGAGGATGAATTTTCATTGGAATTCGGAAAAGATGTATGTTTGTAGTGTATTTGATTCTTTCTTGTAGCTCTGAATAGTTTGTATTCACATCACTTTGGAAACCGCGTATTATCCATAAAAAGTAACTATTGTATTATTAATTTTGAATTGACAAAATTAAATTCTATCATTAATGGTAACATATTTAGAAAATTTCACACTAATAAGTACTTAGGCGGATTTTGAGCGAAAAGGGGGGTTATGCTCCCCAGAGCTGAAATTAGCCCCCCGCCCTACAGACGAAATCGAATTAGCATCCCAGTTCAACGAAACTGAGCCAAATTTTGATTTATACGTTCCAAATTTTAACAATTTTTTCAATTTTTTTTTTTTCATTTCACTCATTGTCTTATCAGGTGTCTCTTCATGTCTTTTTGGCAGGTTTTTGCAGAAAGTTATGGCTATTTTTTTTTTTACCGACGCCAAGTCTGCGCCAATGTTAACGGCTCTGGTTGAATGTAGAAACATCGATCAGCAGTTTTTAGAAATTCAATGAAAACACCCTTATTTCTATTTCTGTGTTTGCTGTTTTTTAAATTTTTTCTTATTTCATTAGATTTATTTTTTTCATAAAAGTGTCTATGTACTGAAGCAATTAACAAAGTGCTTCTTGTGATGTGATGTGTTAACATCTTACATCTTTGTTATCGTTATGCGAGAGTAAATTCGGAAATTTAACACAAAATTAAAAATCGATGGTAGAGATGGAATTTTCATTATTGCTCCCCCCCCCCCTCAAAAATTATCTCTATTACCTAGGTCTTTCCCAAGGAAAGTCAACATCAAAAGAATCTTTTTGTGTGGCACTGCTTCAGTTCTTTTTATACACACAGAACCCGCATAATACATTCGTTCAGAAAAATCAAATTAACGGTATTGGGAAGATTAAATTCTCAACAAAGTTATAGTCCATTATATAAAAAGTTGAGTCGTTCGTTCGAATACATTATTCGAGAAATGAAAACGCCATCTTTTTTTTTCCTCCCCTTATAATACTGAGAGGAAACTCGAGCAATATATAGAGGATTCAGACGATTACTATAGGAGCTACCATATTTTTTTTTCTTTTCAACTTTTCTAGGACTGTCAAACAAAATTAATTTGTGGTAGGTTCGAGCTCAACTCCACCTATTGCCTTCGAATAGTGTTGTCGAACCGGTTTTCTGTCTTCTAGTCGTGAGTATGAGATCAGATCGATAATGGTTGATACGAGATATGCGTGTATCTGGTATCGGTTTATAAGATGTTTAATGGCAATTTTCCACTGCGAAGTTGCTCCTTTTCTAAAGGAAATGCAACTGTATGGGGCAGACTTGCTAGAATTAATGTAATTTTTCTTGAAATGGTTTTTAATGATTTTTCATGGAGGAGAAAAGTTACCTGAAACGTGAAATCTAGTTAATATCTCGGCTATATTATCTATTTGTCAAAAAGTCTGAAAGGATGGGGGTTGATGGAGTTTCGGGTATAATTAGAGGATTTATTTAACGCTATCACTCGGTGGATTTTGATATTATAGAGAGGATTGAAACGATTAATCTGACAACTACGGCGCACGTATCATTGTTATGCTGTACGTAATCGATCTCGACTATCGATTTTTAACTCCGTGTTAAATTTCCCGTTTTATTCCCGTGTTACGAAAACAAAGATGTTGACGCATCAAAAAGGGAATCCTCACTGAATAAATTGTGTGTGTCTCTTCTTCATGCTCCCAATGAAATAAGGCTACACATACTGGCCTCACCTCAAATGATGTTCGATTCGGACAAGCGCTTCTTAATCAACCAGCAAGATCTAATTTGAATTGAAAACAAAAGAATTGCGATTAATATCAGACGACCTGCTTCAAGACGGCCAGTAGAATCTCTTTTGAGATCATTTTACCGTAATTAAACAAGTATCTTTAGAAACAAACAGAAAAAAGAAAAGTAATAAGAAAAAAAGGAAAGAGACAAAATGTTATAATGATATGCAAAGAAATGGAAGTCCAAAGAAAACCGTCGAAAACAGAGCTAAAAAACGGAGGGAAAAAATGGTTTTTATGCGTTGATGTAATCTCGTTTTTCTTTCTTTTTCTTTCTTATCATTTAGTTGAATAAATTATTCGCAATTATAATCATCGTAAGGTTGCAGAACTTGCAGGCTAATAAAACGGATATCTGCAACAACGGATTTATTAAAATTATTTAAATGTGCGCCCGTTATCCAGAAGTAAAATAGATGCAAAAACTCAGGCTAACGGTATACGTTTTCAACGTATGGCTGTATGAGTATGAACATAAAATTATGAACTGTGAGATGTAAAAAGAATAATATATTATTTTAAATAAATCCGGTTTCTTGTTGGTCTCCTTTACCTTTCACATGTGGGCGGATAGAGGTTAAGACAGATTTCTTTTTACTTCTGCTGATATGCGAATTAAAATTATTATAAATGTACCCTGCAGGAGTATCAGATTGCTCTGAAATGAGATACGATGGCCTCAATGGTTGCTTGGGCTAGTAACTTATTAGTTAAGTCTATTAAAAGGCTCGTGGTAATTGGAGGAAAACTATAAGTTTTATAGTAATGATATAGAATGTCTTAATACCCTCTTAGGTCTAGTGGTTCAAAGACAACAGTTTATATTTGTACAAGACCTAACCCACAAAGTTTTAATTTTCCAGGAACGAAGAAAGTTATGTTTTGCTAAAAAAAAGTGATAATTTTTTAGGACTTATCAGGTTTTTGACTTACCTTATACCAACGATATTTTAGAATTAAGGGGCGAAATTTATCTATTTTAATTTTGAAAATCACCAAATCTGCGTTTTTCATTGTTTTTGACTATACGCCATACCTACCTAGTTATTCTATTCTATCCTCTTATTTACAAAATGATGTCATAATTTGCCATTGATGTATTTTTTAAATGCGTTTTTATTCAACTCCAACACGGAACAAAACGTATAGTCTCTTCCAGCTAAGATTTCTACGGCGTCATAAGGATTTAAAGAAGGCAATTGGTTAAAATCAAATATATACTTTTTCCTCATTCTTTGAAGCTTGGTGACATCATGGAATTCTTACCTGGAACAGACTATAAACTTTATGTAGTTAACCAGAGTGTGAATGAAGAAAACGCATATATGTATCTTGAATTTTTTTTAAACTAGGTATAATTTCTTTAGTCTCTTAAAATTGTATAGTTTTGTAGGACAAGAAATTCTTCAAAATCCAATAACTTGAAAAAAATTAAAATACTCATCTGTTCAAAATGAAATCAATAATTTAATTCGATACCATTAGGGTACCGACACCGTTCACGTGCACTTTTGCTTTTGCTTTTCCTCCAAGTCCAACCAATCAGGATGACGAAAAAGTAATCAAAAATAAAAATGTCATCTTATGATCGGTTCAAGTCAAAGCAAAAGCAAAAGAACATCGTTAAAGATCCCCAACCGTCGCATCGCTATAGGAAAACTTGATATGAAAAATGAAATAATTTTATCACATTAAATATGACAGTCTATAGCATACTGATAGCGGGCCTTTTATACTCTGTCAAAAAGTGTTTTCAAAAAGACATATTCTAGCAAATCATTGTAATTTTTCAAATTCAAGTTTGATTTTAAAACTTTCAAGTTACCATCTTATACCTCAAGATATCCAGTCTCTGAAAATCTCAACTTTCAATAGCTGCGATAGACTCTTGAGAAAAAGAAACATGAAGAAGCGTTTTAAAAAAATTAGTAAAAAATGATTCTTTGTCTTCCTACATTGTCATCTGTGATTTTCAGTTCTATATTCATCTCACAGGCTGTTACCATTTCACTGTTAAAGTTTCTTGACTGCATAACGTACTATAAAATGTCATAAAAATGATGTCCGTGCTCCTGTTAACATGTAAGAATTTTCACCCCCGCGAATCGAGTCCGCTATACTCAGCGGCGATGACAATGAAAGATGGAGGGAAAATGCAGCGAAAAAAGACCAAATTTTTATACTGAATAATTCTGTACACAATTTTGCGGCATTGCCAATGCCATACACACAATCCGCTGGTAGATGCCAGCAGTCAAGGGGGAAACCGGGAGAAGGAAAATAAAAGTGGAGGCTACCGCAACGCGATAAATTATTAGCGATTACGGGTGGAGGGGTGTACGAAATAAGTAGCTATGGCAGGGCAGCGAGGGGGGGACTTCGGCAAACTCGTCAATGTTGCCAAATGTATGTGTGCATGAAGGAAGGAGTAAAAGCCGAGCATGCTCGCATAATGTAAAACGTTTAATATTATTTTATTATCTGTACTCGTTTTATTTAATTCTTTTTTTTTTTTTTTTAGATTAAAAAAACGGGTACGATAAATTTTATGACCTTCGACGTTTCCATGCATTTTCCCTCCATTTTTTACGATTCGGATAGTCGAGTTTATTGCAACACAACACTCGAAAATTTTAAAAATTAACGGCTATTTTCGACTAAAACAAAATGGTGGGTGAGCCATTAGAAATTATTTGAAACTTGGCCATTGCCAGATCGTTAGGAGGGGGAAGTATATTCAGTGGCGGTAAATCGATTATCAAGTAGGTGTCGACTGTACTTCCAAGTTCAGAATGATTTTTTATGAGGGTGAGCTGTCGTTCCACATGAGTTGAAAAATAGCGGGAATACTCCTTACTGACTTTGGCACGGATTTAATGTGAAACTTTGATGAAGTAAGTCGAAGTATGCCTGTAGAGGTGGGATTTTCCTACGAAAAAGTCTCATATTTTAACACTAGAAAATTCAGGTTTTACTCGATTACTGAAAGGACCAGGTGGCGTCATATACGACGCCACAAGAGTAACCTCTAAAGACCAGGTGGCGCCTTCGTGCGACATAAGTCGGGGTGTTTCAAAACATTGTTCCTTTGAGTAGTCCATCTCAAAATTTTGAGTGGCGTCGTATATGATGCCACCTGGTACTTCTAGTGTTAGGAGATTTTCACGGAGTGGCACTAATTTCTTCATGCTTGTTAATTAGATGAATTGAAGCAAAAACAAAAGACAAAAGCTTATACCTAGTGCATTGCGAAGAAGACTTGAAAACCACACTCTGAAAATGGCCGTTATTTTTTTTTTAGAAATTAAAAAATAAAATTACCTTAAAAGATTATTTAAATCAATGGGAATCCATTCTTCCTATGACTTGATTATATTTTTCGGATATTTATAGATGAGCGTCATTTTTCTTCACAGTTTGGATGACGCGGAAGTTAAATTTTTAAATCTCGGAACTAACAGCCTTACATACCTTCAATCGCGGGTATTGAAAGCGCAGTGCTTTTTCCCCGGAATTTTTCTGCTCTTTTTTTATTTATAGAAAAGTAAATGAAAACTTGATTTTTTATCTGTTCTCTCGCATATATATCATGGGTAAATCCAATAATGAAAGTAGGTTATCTATACTTGCGCGGGATTTTTTAACGAAAAATAAGGAAGATTTTTTTACGGTATTGAGAGAAATAATTTTAAAATGAAGGAAGTTTTTGGGTGCTCAAAAATCCTTAAAAACTGAACCAGCTTGTGAGTCCGACCAGAAGAATGTTCGTTTATTAATTTTGCGATAATTATGTAAGAACTCCAAATTTGGCAACACTGCCGCGTGCGATTTTCATGTTCGTGAAGTTTTTTACCATTTTCTTTTTTCTCTCTGCTTACAGCTGCAAAGTCTGCGATGACTCTATCCATACCGAGGAGATTCGACGAAACAGAATTAAAAAAAAATTCCCCTCGGTGAATCGTACGACTGTCCAACCTTCGAATTAGTGGTGGGGAGCCTATGGCGTCGCTCGTCGTCAAGATGGCCAAGATAGTGAGGTGCGCGCGCATCGCATTCGAATATTAACAATCGTTTGGCTGGTGCGGATCGTGCGAGAACGTTGCCGTGTGTCGCATTTTTCGCAGCATTTTCTTGCAAACTGTTCTTCGTTGTGGATGTTTGTTTAAGAGCTTATGAAATTTCGAGTGGCCGGTTATATTGTAGTTTTTTTTTGTTAAACTTTCTGTTTTCTCTAATTTTTCGAGAGCATTACGTTAATTTCTCAATTGTTCGTAATAACGTAAAATTCCAACTTGTTTCGTCAATTTTTGATTTTTCTCATAAGCATTTATTAACGTAAATGGCGCGAATTTTTTACTTGATCGAGTTTTTTTTCGCTTTTTTGACTACGTCTGCGTTCAACTATGCGGTCAGTGGTATATATTCCCGCCAAAATGCATCGAGCTATGTGTGGAACAGCTGATCGGTCCGTGGGTAGCTGAAAGAGTAAGTACTTCAGTGATTATTAGTGATCTATGGTAGTTTATAGGCAGTATGCGGAATGTTCGATTTTCAAAACGTAACGAAAATAATTTTTGAATTTTCATGACGTAATTTTTTTTGCACATTTGGCGTCCGTATCTTAGGCAACACTGTATCGACGCGGTCTTGTTTTTTTGGCGTTTTTCATAAAATTTTTTGGAAAGCTTTCAAGAGCATCGAGAAGTTGAATTTTTCCACCAGTATTTTATGACGTGGTCGTGTAAACGTTACGTTGCTGTTTTTTTGTCTTAGTAATTTTCCATTGGACTTATCATCAATTTGGTTGTATTCATATTCATTAATGTTCGAGAATGAACCGCGCCTATTGCTGGGTCACGTTTTACTGTTTTAGACGACGAACAATGATCCGCCATGTTGAATTCGGTAGTTTTTCAAATTTTAACGATAAATTTATTTTTCGCTTGGATTTTTCGTGACGGCCAACCAGTGGGTGGGGAAAGAGTGGGGGTGTAAAAGGTCAGAGCCCTGTACTTGAGTGTACTTGTAACCTCTCTTCCCTGGGTGTTCCAAATTTCCAATTTTAACAATTCTTAATTTGGTATTACAGTTGATGTGAAATTGGTGTTTTCAATTTTTAGTTGCTTTTGCTTTTTTATTGAGACTGTGCTGATGTAGTACATAGTTTATTTACATCTAGTCTTCATAATTTCGTTTGTAATTTTAAAAACAATGTTTTTCAACTTTGAAAATCTTCCAAATGAATTGTAAAAAAGGTTTTGTTCTACTGGAATTCGGATATTCAACACTTGGGATAATGGGGTGCTTCTTCATCATCTGCTTTGATTTTGAAGCTTCTTACTTACAAGGTTGAGGATTTTCTGTAATTGTGTATTGCTCTTCCCTCTCCTTGAGCAGTAAAACGAGATTTTGAGAAACATGAAAATTGACAATCATCCACTTATTCTTTCCAAGGCTTGTTTTATTGTAATTAATGCAACGGAATGGTATGCTTCATTTAGCTTGGTGTGATGTTTTATTATTATTTTTTTGTTTTAACGTTTTTAAGCTGTTAATATATACTTACTTCAGCTATAGGTGATAGTTTATCCTATATTATTCCTTTTAATATCTGTCAATGAAGCCCGTTGCGACGTTATTGATGTTTGTCAGAAGTCAGATGTTAGAGTGATTTCAATAAGTATTAAGTAACCCTCAGGTACTGGTCAGACCAAGGCTCAAGATGCGTGCGTATTTTCTGTTAACCTTGAATTGCTCGTAAATCGAAGGAAATCTTCACGCCGTTTATTCTGCTTGTACCATATCATACTAATCAGCCAGCCTAGTTTCCTGTTGTTAGCATGGCTTGAGCTGTTGAGCAACTCTATGACAGTTGGAGGTGCGCTTGCTCAGTTGTACGAAAATTTGGTTGAACTTTGAACTAATTTTGACGTCTGGTAGATTGCTTCCAGAATCCAGAATAGACCATTTTAATGACGCGACGTCATAGTAATATAATTCTGTGAAATATCAGCTGATTTGAATAATTTGCTATGTGGTTCTGCGCATGCGCATCAATGGCTGAAATGTTTTGGCGCATTAGGGTTTCTCCTGGCACGCTTCCCCGCCCCATAAGGGATTTAACAGATGGCAAGCAATAGTTTCTGAGTAGAAATTTATGTAGGCTTCCGAACAGATTTCAAATTCTAAATGCTTGAATAAGTTTGGAGGGCGTTGAATTCATTTCAAGGGCAAATCAGATAGCTGCATGAACTGTGTACTGTTGCTTTCATCCTAGTCAATTCCACTGACAGATTTGGTGTTTGTATTTTGAAGAAAGTCAGGACTTGCTCCGAAGGGATTAATGGTTCTAGAAAACTTAATGATTTTCATTCGTCTTTCATATTCTTTCCTAGTAGGTTTCGATATCATGTAAGAACATATTTTTGAAAAATTCTTTGAAAATGATGGATTTGTTGAATATTTGAAGTAGAAAAATGTATTTCACGCTATGAAATACCAGTGAATGGACCAAGAGTGTGAAAGTGCTTTTGAAAACCAGAAAAGGCAAAAAAATTTATTCTTTACCCGTCCCTTCCACTCTCTTGAGCTTCGAATTTGGTTCAGCCGTGAATCATTTTACGAGTATTTCCATACATTATTTTTGTGTCTGGTTACTGTCATGTTTCTCATATTGATGTAATCTTTGTATGACGAGACTAAATTTTATGGGAAACTATTTACATCGATGATTCATTGCCTTCAATTTTTTTAATCATTTATTCGCCCCTTTTTGTATACCAATTTTGATAAACATAATTCTCCTCCGAAGATAATTTTTTTTTCATCCAGTAATCGTTGAATTTTTTTTGAATATTTGATAATGAAAGTCTATCTGTCCCTGTAGTCCCTCACTCGACCTCATTATATCAGTGTTATTCAATGCGTCAGTTTTCGTCGGTTCCCCTAGTTGATATTTTGATTATGAAATTGCTGATTATCAGTCAAAACTGAATGCCAAACTTGAATTTCTCTACTTGAAAATTGAGCTAACTGCAGATTTCATGGAAGATCTCTCGCGAGTCCTCCGATTTTTCTAAGAATGCGTTATTTTTGATAAAGATACTGTGTATTCCTTGGGATTATAGCAGCGATCGAGAATATTTGAACCAAATTTTTGGATATCTCGGAAGTGAAGGTAGTTACGTTAGGAATTCGTAACTTCGTTGGCTTTAAAATAAATATTACAACCGTGTGTCCGTGTAATTTTCAACATTGATTATAGCAACGTTTGCAAGTTCCCAATTGTGTGAGACATTCCTCATTATTATCAATTTTGTAGGTGGATAGTAGTATAAACGGTGCCGTGTATCGTATTTCAGGCAACATCGCATTTGTATGTGCCACGTGAATAAAAAGTACGCAGCGAATTTCGCATCGTGCAAACCTCCACTTGTCTCTCTTCCTCACTCTCGCAATCTCGCACACACATACACACATACACCTAACAGTGTTCGTGTCTGTATGATTCACATTCGCAGACGCTAAGCAGATAAAGTGAACGTATAATTTTTTTTGGCCGCTACTGCAGTGGTCTTCTAGGTATGTATATGTACATACTTCGTCACAACGCGCGAAAAACGAATATGGCATATATTTTTTTCATTTGTTTGCACGTACTGCTCGTTATGGTCGCCATGGCAGTCGGTCTATCGGTCTGTAAGTCTGCACTGAATGCTAATATAGCTGGTTTACTGGTAGTGAAAAGTCGTTCGTGTAAATACAGCGTGTCTGCCATTCTCCGCCCGCACCCCTCGCTCTCAAATCTATCATTGTTGCAGTTTTTCTGTGCCTCAAGTGAATTTCCGCCGCGAAGTATTTATTCGCTATGTGAAAACGAATCGTGATTTTTTCGTGAATATGCAGATTTTGTTCAACGATTTTCTTATTTACGTTATCGCAGACTCGTAGTTACACGAGTATTTCTTGCTTACCGATGCAAGTTGAGAATTGTCTGTGGAGAGAAGCGGAGAGAGATTCGAATGACTGGCTCCCGTACCTACATTTTTTTTCATGGGCTCGATGGCATGTGTGTGGAGAATTGAGATTACTAGAATAGGAAAAATATCTGTCTGGGACGCACGTCGGTGATTTTTCTAACGCAACGTGTACAGAAGATTCATTGCCATGTTGATTTGGGTGAGATTTCATAACGAGTCGCAACCGCAATCTACGAGTATGTATTTCGCTATATACTCATTGCGTACGTTGTTGAATTGTTTACTGCTTTTTTTTTCTTTTTTTTTTTGCGTTGAATTACGAAGTTCTTTCTTTGTACGATGAGACTATATAATTTGCGCCGAATATCTGTGAATCGAAGCCATTTGTTGTGTTGTTCGCATGTTGGTTGAAAAACATGGAAACTTGCTTGAATTTGTCGAAAAAATATGTGGGTACATACCTAGATTTGTTGGTGGAAAATGGCAGATAATATATTATGTATTTTCTCCTATATGTTATGCTGAATTTTAGAGGAATAATTATACACCTGTGTGATGCATGAAATTATCTTGAATGTTTTTTGTCAGAACTATACTTACGATGTATTGAATAATACCACTCGGCTCTGAGAGGGGGGGGGGTACCTCGTGTTCATCATATATCTAAACAGAATTTTCAAAGAAGTGTGAATTAAAATTTTCATTACTCCGTTGAGATGTAACAGTGTTGAAAAAATATTTTATTATGACATCCAAGTTGCTTTAGGCATAGATGCTTTTTAAAATTGTCGAAGAACCTGGCTTTTCCCCTTTTAAGGAAGTAGGTTCTGTTCATCCGATGAAATTCTTGATTTTCATCTGTTTGCCTCATGCATTCTTATTCTCTCTGTGCTTGTATTGGAGGGTTGTTTTCATTGGAAAAGCTAATTAGGATTAATTTCTGATGCATGAACGCAAATGGGTGAAATTGTTTGAAATTCTTCAAAGTAATTCTACTGCATCATGTGAGAATCTTTGGTGTACGGCTCTAAAATATAATCTAACAGCATGCTGCCAAATTTTGAAATAGACAGTGCGTTGCTTCTAGTTCTTAAGTAGCTGAAGAATGTTGTCATTACTTGGAATACTAATTACTTTTGAAATCCGTATTTCTAAAACTATGATATCAAGTTGATTCTGTATACAAAGTTTGGTAGTGCATTAAAATGCTTCTTCGTAGTGACACACAATCCTCCAGATCTTTCTGACGAAATCTTTCGTTGCTATTCAAATATAAACGAATGAGAATCTATTTTTATCCATGGGTGAGTAATGCTGAAATGATTTCCTTTCCACATGTTCTGTAGTTTCTTATTCATGGTAAGATAAAAGTATGGATGAATCATTTATGCTGTAATTTTCCCCCACATTACGTTGGCGTTTATTTTTGCACCCTTCTATTGGTTTTTTGACTGCATTTTTAGTAAATCGGTATTTCCGCTGAAAGGAATGTTGAAGCTTCATTCTTGGAACGATAATACTGAGAACTGTGGATTTTATTTGTCAGACAGATTAGATAAACATGTCTGCTCCTTTTTTTTTTTTCTTATTGATTTGGTACGATTTTGTGTGTCTCGATGTCTCGATAAAGCAGCAGAATATTCCACTCCTACCTTGAAATTCGTCATTCTATAAATGAATATGCATTTTTCTATTTCACTCTGATGACACGCAGCTTAAATTTCGTGATAGTTGATTTATAAACACACGAACGCATTGGCAAACACTCAGTTCGATTTCCTCTTACTTTTTGAAGTTAACTATTATGAGCAGATTTTTAACTGAAACCCTAAGCTAATTCCGCCAGTGAAATAATGATGGCCATGTGCGTACATGAAATGCTATAATAGTGGAAAATAACCCTTCCAAAATTATTAGTTTTGACTTGACTTGAAACTTTTTCGTAGATGTTAGTAAATGTTGTGTATTTTACTGAAATTTGAATGGTACGTTTCTTGTGTGGAATTGTGTGATGACTTGATGGCGATGAGAAACGAAGCAGACACAAAATTAAATGATCTTTAGAAACTTGAGTGTTTATGAGAAGAAAGAAATATTTTACATAAATTAACTTCGTTTTCAGAGCAGTACTGATAGAACGTATAATACGATTTATTTCAGCCGCATTGCTTGTTGTTACTAGTCTCGTAGAAATCGTGCGCCGAGAAATTTTCCAGAAAGGGGCTGAATTATTTATAATCCTGAAAATGTAAATTGCATAGGAAGTGAAATGAATTTGGAACTAGTACACGCATAACCTCTATGAAATTTTTCGTATTCTGGCAAAGAACCAAATTCTGTTGAATACTTTGATATTATGCTCCGTCCTTCAGTGTGGTTCGTGTTTCCAGAAGAAGCTTCGGGATTTTCCCTCGCGTATTCGCCATATAATAATTATAATATGACATTATTATTCCTTCTCGTTTTTTTTTTTTTTTTTTAATTTTATATTTCCGCCTGAAACCTGTAATAGTAAATTTTGTGCCGTTGTTGCTCCTTGATTTTCCATGCCAAACTGGTCAAGCCAGATACTATGAGTCATCGCGGTTTTTTGCTTTTTTGTTGCGATTGGCGGGCTGTGCGCGCGCTTTTTTTTTTTTTTTTTACCAAAAGTATTTCATTATCGTCGTACGGTTGGTCTGCAAGTGCTGTGAACTTGATTTTTATCGATTTTGAAAATTTTTAACGTATCCTCGTGTGTTTCTGAAAGATTCGTCCGATGATGTAAGGTTACTCAATATGTTTGGCCAAATATTGTGACGTGGTTTTTTTTTGTTTTTTTTTCGTGCGTACTGATGAGTGATGAGGTCTTGTAGGTGGGCGTATAGCGCATTTGGTAACTCATCGAGTGTGCAAATTTCGTAACTTTTCAACGGTATTTGTGTTCGAAATTGTGAGCGTAATATATTTTTAGGTTTAGTGCTATTATTCATGTAGAGGTGTCGTATTGTACAGTGAGTTGACCTAACTTATGGTGAATTTTTTTTTTCATTTCGGTTGAGCACGTTGCAGTGTTGATTACGTTGTTCGCGCTACCTTGAAAATGCTGGGGAAAAAATATCTCTACAGTGTTTGTGTGTCCCTATTTCATCATTTGTCGTAATAACCATAATCGCCGGCTGTATTTTAACTAGGAAAGTGTTACATCGATTGGTGCGACTGTGGCGAGAATGGCTGATGAGCGAACTCGTAGCCGTCTTTTTTTCCATCTTTTTTTTTTTTTTTCCCTTGCGGTTGAAGCAAACGCTGCTGTGAATAGGTAATTATTATTATGAAACTTGGCGAACGCGAAACACCGTAATGAGAAGAACTTGTTGACCTTGACAAACATGGCAGATAAAGATGTGTAAAAATTTATGCGGATGAGAAGCGAAGGCGCTGGAATTGCACGGTAAATTTATGTAAAATGTATGTGGAAATTAGCTTCTCTTTTGAGAATGTAATTTGGGAAACTGAAAAAATTGACATTTTTCAATTAGCCATTCATAATTTTTCAATGCTCGAGAGTGTCGATACTTATGTACCTATATTCCTATAATAAGTCCCAGGGCTTGGAAGTCGGTCTTTGTAGTCCCGATTGAGTCCTGATTTTTGATAATGATGAAAAACTTGATTTGTTTCTGTCTGAAAGTATTTCACTTCCATGAAAAAAGAAAAAAAGTAAGAAAATCATTTTTAGTTGTTCTGATAGCAAACTAAACCATCCCCATTATAGCCAAGAGAAGAGTAATGATAAGTCCTGATTTTTTAGTTTGTTTCATCGGTAAACCTCGATGCTATGAAATTCCGCTATTGTTGTAATTTATGAAGCCCTGATGTTATAAATTCTGCTTTTGTGATGATTTATGACGTGATAAAACTGAGAATATCGATAATCAGCCAATGTCTGAAAAAAGTTAGCTGCTTGTTTTTGTTCGGAATTCAGTCGAGTGTTTGAGAAACTTTTTATGAGCCAGTTTTACTTACGCATTTTTCAAGTCCTAATATTTTTCAAAGATTTGTAATTTTTGCTTGAATGTTTTCATTTTCGTTGTTATCCCTTTCTTTTTATTTTTTTTAGTAAGTAGTTAAAAAAATCACGAAGTCCTTATATTTCATTTCCATTCTACAGTTGACACCATAACTACTTCAGTGTGATTCTAATGACTTAGCCTGCTTACTGTTACCATAGAATGCTGAATATGGTTGAGCGTAGTCGAACTTTTCACTATTTTTTAGACTTTCGAATTGTGTTGGATGTAAGTAGCCAAGTGTTGGACGACTTCCCGAGTGCCAGATGATGGTAACTACATAATAGAATCGAACATTTTTCCGTCTGCCCCTCCGCCTTGCCCCGCTCCCCCTTCCCCCTCATACAATATCGTTTTCATGTGAATTAATTTTTCATTGTGTTTACTCTTGAGAGATGTTGGTTGGAAGAAATGGTGCATCTGAATCTCGTCGAAGGACGCGAATTCGACTAAACATGAAAAAGAGTTCTCTTGTGCAACTCCCCGAACTGGTTTTTTTTTTTTTGCCCTCCCGAGTCTTTTTCCTGGTTTCTGTGCCTATGCGGAGAAGTCGATGATGCGCTAACGAAAAAGAGCGAAAAATAATCGACCCGATGACGCGATGGTGGAAAAACATCAGCACACAAAGAGAAAAAAAAAGAAAATTTTTCGGTGCGTGGTTGTGTCGGAGCGAGACGAAGACTTGATTGTGCTCTTTGATAAAATCAGTCAGTCTTTTTCTCTCTCCTATTTTCCCCACCATGTTCGACGTTAATTTTAAGCTATAGTCGTTAGAATTTATGTATCTAATTTATTAAGTTTTGCCTACGAGAAGCCCATTAAACAGTGGTGGCAACTTAGTTCTTGTTCGTGGGTTGCATTTCAAGTCTGATAAATTGTTGCGGGCAATGGTTGTGGAGGGCAAAAAAGTCAAAAGTAATCGAGAAGGTTTTTTATCAAGTTTTATGGCATTTTTCAACATTTTACCCGCGTGTTGCATCAACTGCGTAGAAATTGAAACACACGCAGTAAGGGAAATTGCCACCAATAAGATTATCTCTTTGTTAAGAATATTGTTGAAGATGGTCTACTTAGTTGGGAAGGTGGAAGTTTCAGTGAAACTTGTGAAACACAGTGCTGGAGCTGGGAACGTTTGGAATGTTGAATTTTGATTTTTGTTTTTAATTATGACTAGTTTAGGTTACAGGGAAATTGCCAGTGCATGGTGCATTGGTGCGTGCTTTAAATAAATGTCGTATCAATTGTTCACTATAAATTAAATTTTCTTCGAGCCCAAACTACAACGGGCAGTCGAATATGATATGTTATATTATATGTTGTGAACTGTATTAATGTGAAAAATTTTTTAGAAAGTAAGATGTAAAATTAAATAATAGAAGGCATTATTTCAGGTTATCCGACTATTGAGCCAGTCTGATTCTAAAACCTGCAAATCTCAAAAAAATGATCAAATTTTTTTTTAAATCAGGTTTTACCAAGTACCAGAACAACATTTGAGCTAAAAAAGTAGATGATACTTGTTTTGAGACTTCGCAGGTATTGAACTTGAACCAAAGACCAGATACTTGACTTGAGGTGTCAAAGTGACCGACATATCAAGTAACAAATAAGACTAACGTGCATTCATATGAAGCTTGCGATTTACAATTAGAATTGGATTTTTTATTTTACTTCAGCTTTCATTGATCTTCCTATCACGACGAAGCAATTTATCTTCAGATTGGTTTATTAAGACAAAAAAACATCTATTACAAACTAAGCTTGACAAAAACTATCGAGTGACGTCATACACGACATCATTATCACGAATTGCCAAAATGAATTATCTTTTCATTCAATAAAAGTCTACAGTGATACTTGATTTAAACAGCTGCACCATACAATCCTGAAGCGATATGCGCGGTGTATGTTGAATGTTCTGTACCTAGTCTCATTTGACCATAATATAGAAAATTGTGCTATCATAAACCCGATTTCCATAATAGTTCGAGCAACACTGCTATATGCTCTATGACACCACCTTGAACCTGGTCTTACGGTTTTCCTAATGCTAAGAGTCCTTATTTTCGCGTAATTTTCCCCTTTTATTTGTAAAATTGTTATACACAATATGGCTCAATATTCCTTTCAATGCGCGCGCATTTCTCCACCTTGGAGAACCTTGCCACGCACGATAAAAAATTTTCGTCCCAATTTGAATATTATCCAACGGTTTTGTTGATTTATAGTTTTTCGTATTTTCTTAATGCAATAACTAAATTTATTTAATTTATTAGTACCCTCCGATAAAAATTATAACTGAGGAATAAATGACAGAAAAATTTTTTCCTTTAATTTTACCGCTGTGTATTTACAAAGTACATACTCTCTTGCTAATATTTCATGCTAAGTTTTATGATTATAAACGCGAGCATCTCTGCTTAATGATGATATTTGATATATCTTATGGTTACTTTGAAAAAAAAAACGAGATTCCTTCTATTTGAAATCCGCAGGGGTATATTTGGCCTTATGCCCCATAATCGTTTACACTATAGGTCGAATTTTGAATTTTTTCCAAAACTGTTTTTTGCCGAAGCGTTTGGAAAGATGAATAAATGCTTTCCATACCGCAGGCATTTTATATTCGCTCATCATTAAAATGTAAAACAGACCCGTTTATTCGTTCATTTTGTAGCTAAAAATATTGGCGCTAATGTGCGTACTGCGAGTCAACGACTGGTCTCTTCTACGCCTAAATCATTGCCAATATATTTTCGATATTTTTAGTGAACGTTACTTCTACAAGAGATGCACTATTGGCGTTTTGTTTAGGGAGAGAGAGAAAAAAAGCCAGTTTCCGTTTCTTGGTCACTGAAGTATTTTGTATTTTCTATTACCCATTCAATGTTGAAATTCAGTTGACTGAAAATAAATGAACAAGTTTCTGAAGTTTATTACAGCTACTGAAGTACCTGGCTTAATCATTCTCAAACTTTTAAAATTTGATAAAAATGATCCATCTATTATTACCTAAATTCGGGTCACAGTTCCTTATTGGTTAAAGTATTTTTTCGACAGATGGAAGATACAAAGCACTTTTCTACTTTATAGTAACTGTAAACAGATGGCGAAGCTTATCATTATGCAAACAGACTTATCTCATTTTTGCAAATGGCTTCGAATTCCCAATGTGTTCCGTCGCTCGTTCTAGTTTCATATTGAAAGTTACAAACATCCCAGTTTGGTGGGGCTGGCCTTTCCATCTCCAATTTTTATTAAATTGCATTTTATTAAAAGCAATTGTTCAGTTATTATAGTTGGAAAGTATGCCAAAAAACCGGGTCGTGTGATAGCGTACAGTTGGTGTCAGCCCATCTCAAAATTTCGTAAAATTTATGATCCAAACATTTTATTAAAAGATTGTTCTGTTATTAGTTGAAAAATATGGCAATACAGAAAAATCGGGTCATGTGAGAGCATATGAAGTTGTTGGTGTCAATTGCAAATTTGTAGCCGATGAGCCCATTCAGCCCTTCCCTTTCCATATTTTTGTGAATGAAACGCCGATTGTTTTAAAAATATAATTTCATCAGTATTTGAATTGGTAAAAATCGAATTCAGTGATGGCAATTTAATATAACCTAATGCGGTTTTTTTATTGAGAAGCTTCAGTTAGTGATAAGATAAGCCAAAAACTTTCCGTGAAAATTCAGATTAAAATAATTTGCGTGCAGATGAAACTGTCTGAATTATATGCTAAGTTATTTTCTTTGAAGGAGAGAAGGTATATAAAAAGTATGAACTTTGAGCAGAAAGTATAAGTTGGTTACTTTTTATCGTGAAGTTAATAAAGCAAATTTATTTGGCAATTTCCGTTTAAAAATGTATCATAACCTTCACAATCTTTCAAAAAGTTATTTAAATTTCGCCTTGAAGTGTTGCACGCACTGGCTGTCAGTTATGTAACAACATTGATGAGGAAGGAGAGCAGAACTGATTGTTGAACTATGTAGAATGTATGCAAATTGTAATTTTCATTTTCCTTGTGAGAAGCAGATCGCTTTCAACCGTCCAACGTGAAAAATGATTACTGGTATTTTGACTGCAGTTGGCCAAAAAGGATTATAGACATTTATTTTCCTGCAGGAAAATATAGGAATATGAAAATAAATCGATCAAAACTCATCGGACCGATCGATCATGATTTAATCATCGAATTTTGATCGGGATCATTACTACTTTTGTCTGCTCCTCTTGGCATATCTGCTGGAGATAAGACTAGGAATTTTTTTCTCAATCTCTCAATTTATTATTCAAAAAGTACAAGAGATGCTATTACTACATATAAGTATTTTATTTTTCATATTCAAAGTTTTTTATTTTTCTATTTTTGAAATTTTACCGGCCATAAGCTTTTTTTTAGCTTTCAAAGGTTTTTGCAATCCTAAAACATCTCACACAAAATGAAGGTTTAACCAGTAAACAATAAAAATATTTCATGTAAGCATCGTAATCCACATTTAAAGATCAAAGTTTAAAGCGTCTACTTTCTGAAAATGAACTTGGAACTTTTACGTTTTGCTTCATTTTCAAAATATCAGTTGATTTTTGTAGATGAATGTTTCCTTTTGGGAAATCCTATGTAAATGACTGTCCTCTTTCTTTTGAAAACTTCGATATTTTATCGATTGTAAAATCGCTGTATGCTATCACAAAAACATGGTCCATTGAGTAGTAAGGTTACAACTGGTTACAACTAACAATAAGTAAATGGCTGGTAATATTTAGGAGGTATTGAACATGCCATCATGAAAATAGGAAGATAGAAATTGCTGTTGACGGTCGTTAAGTGCTGATAAGAAATGTCGAACAAGCTCACCTTCTGTTCGACGCAATAGTAGAATTTCAAAAAAAAAATGTAATGAAAATTAGTTTTTCTAGTTGAACTAGTATCTGTTTTCCTTTCTTAATACACCTTGGTTTCTAACTCCGGAAAGTTACATTTTTCCATTCCGGCTCTCAGCATGATGAAAGAAATACTTCCGAAACAAGTTTGCTTGAATCACAAAATTGGTTTCACGTTTTGCCTTTCGACATTCGTCCATATGTGTGTGTCTAGGTGATCGACTGTACATTTGCGTCCTAATGTGAAACAGCTGATAGGAGAGGAGCCTTGGTGTGAAGTACATGGTCGTTTTTAATCGTTTCCGTTTGAAATAGGACAAATTAAAGCTGGGTGTTTCTCACAAGCTAAAGCTATGGTGAGAAAGCTCTCTGTAATCTTCATTTTCGACACTTTTTGGCTGAGTTTTTAATTCTGAGTTATGATTCTTGAATATATTTTACTTGTGTGATGAACTTATATTACTCGTATAATATGGATATGGATGCGAGTTGAATTTTCATTTTCGAATGAATATCCGCATAATATGCTGACGCGCAAAGCTAACCTTGACGGCTAATTTAGCTGTAAAAAAGATTCTAATCATAAAGCTATGCAGCCTTCAGTTCAACATTGAAGTACATTGTGGTCAAAGATCACAAATTTCTCTTGAAAGTTGGCCTCTGAAGTAGTCGGGAAAATGTCATTATTTTCGTCCGAACTCTACAATTCGGCCTTACAAATATCTCATGGAGGAACTTCTGAGGATGAAATATGGAAAACTATGAATCGAACTTCGCAATTAGCCAAACCAATTCGAAATTCATGATTTTTGTTATCAAACTGTCCGCTAAAACGATATTTGAAAAAATATTTTCATAAAATGAGGGAATTTTCCCGACTGTTTTCTGGCTGAGTTTTTTATCTATATAAGAGATACGATTTTCGAATATGTTATTATAGTTATGTATGATAAACTTACGGATTTATATAGTTAGATTTTTATTTTACAATTGAAATACCAGGTTTTACTCGATTACTCTAAGGACCAGATGGCGTCATATATGACACCACAAGAGTAACCTCAAAGAACCAGGTGGCGTCGTATGACGCAAGTCAGGGATTCTCAAAATATTGGTCCTTTGAGAAGTCCTCAACATTTTGAGTGGTGTCGTATATGACACCACCTGGTACTTGTAGTGTTGAAATTAAACAGGCTTCTAGGGATACGCAAAGTTGATGTAACTTTGATACATAGCTAATTTTAGTTACCAGAAAATGTGAATTGTAAATTTAACTCTATATATCAGTAAGTTCATCATAAATAACTGTAATAACATATTATTCAAAAATCATATCTCCAAGTTGAAAACTCAGGCAGAAATCAGTCGGGAAAATGTCTCTATTTTTTTTTTTTCGCGTCGTAAAGCATACCCTGGAGCAATGAAAATTAATGACTTGAACTTGGCTTCTCTTGTGAACCAAGATTGCAGGACCGACCCTCAGTCAATTCGATTTAAAAAGCTTATTTAAATAAAAATGTTGAGTTTTGTAATAAGTTATCATCCTCGCCAATCTATAAAAAAAAAACACTCGGCATCCATCTGTCATAACTTTTTTTCAATATTTTGAAATACTTTTTAGCTAATTCCGTTATAAATTCATGAAAAATGTAACGTATCCGTCTTGCATTATTTTAATGCCCACTGCTTGCAATTTTTTATTGCATTGGCACTTATGAAAGACGAAGTCACTATAAATTATGTTTTTGACATGCAACAGTATAAAGAATAGTGTAGATAATTTTTTTTCTTCTGTAATTGGCTTCCATATTTTTCGACATGTCGCGCGTATATTATTCGGATATTTCGTCATTGATTTTTTGATATGCATACAAAAAAAAAAAAAACGAATTTGACATTCTACTTCACCTTGAACGTTAATACACAGTAAAATCCCCAGTAAAAATAAGTACTCTGTTTACTTTCTTGTCGACTGAAATACCAGGTTTGGCATTGAAGCCCATTCTCTATACCGTGTTTATTCTCTTTCACCACCAGTTCTATTCGACATTTTTTTGATTTGTTTACGTGCCATTTCAACTCGACAAAATTTGCATATTCATGTTTTTGAAATAATGTCAGAAGTTGATATTTTCAATGAAGATTCCGTTGCTGCCTATAACTAGCTCCGCGGTGAGCTTTTTAAATTAATTTCAACTTTGAAAATTTGAATTGATGGAAATGCACCATATTATTAATAAGATGGATATTTTGAACGATTTTGTAAAAATTATAAGCATGTAATTTACAATGACCTTTTGCTTCTATTGATCCAACCAATCAGCGTGCAGAAAAAGTAATCAATACAAAATTAAAGAGCGGTTTTAGGTAAATGCTTTCATCTTCATACGCACTCCAGTTTACTGTCTCTGAGAGACTTAAGCATCAAGTTGGAAACTCAGCCAGAAAACAGTCGGGAAAATTTACTCATTTAATGAAAATATTTGTTTTTCATATCATTTTATCAGACAACTTGATAACAAAAATACTTAATTTTGGATGGTTTAATACGAGTAAAGTATTAGTATTGCCAAATTGTGGTGTTATAAGGCTTCTACTCGTATAGTAAGGCATACACAAACATTTTATGTCAGTTTGAAGTGAGTAGACTATATAGATATACTTTCTTGTTTATTGCCTGCTACGTGAATATCGTAATGCAAAAAACTGATTGATAGCCCGGAGTAAACATTAAAATGTAGGTACATATATAATTATAAGCATGACAATCGTTTTGTTTTTCATTAAACGAGATGCAGTAAAATATAACAAACAAGGTCATGGGTGTTTTACCGAACAAAAACCAATAAATTTTAGATAAGTTTTTGCTTCAAATCGAATTTTCTCATTTCCATATCGTCTAATTTAAATATAACTTGCTACTGATACTCTACACATCAGAATATCTACCTACATAATTGAAAATAAAACTAGTCTAGCATACTAATCCCTGATAATTAAAAGCATCAAACAGTTAACCTTGAGTATGTTGATTTCAATTTCCTCGTTTTTCGTTATTTTATAAGTTACCATAATATGATGCAATAATTGAATCGACCAAAAAACAGATTCTGCCATCCGAGATAAAAAAAAAAAAAATGGTGGCTCATTTTTGTAAAGATTAAAGTAAAGTCATTTTATTATAATTTTATGGAGGAAAGTACTCAAATATATGTTTCATGTGTGGTATCACTGGACTATTCAAGTAATTGTTTTATCTATACTTTAAAAACATGCATATATTGGGTGGTCTTGAATATCACAGATGAAAAATTATTCTGAGACGTCCCATCATTTAGCCCAATTGAAATAATTTGGATTTCATGTGAGACTTGTGGGAGTTTTGGTCGCGCCCCCCTCCTCCCTCAAAAAAAGTTGGCATTTTTATATCGTTAGCCCAAATCCGAATCCTGCAAAGTCCCAAAATAAAAATTTTTTACTTTTTGCAGATTTGGCCTGAAGAGACTCTAGTTTACATAATTTTGGTAGATACCCGAGGGGGGGCAAACATTTAACATCTTGAATTTCCTCTCTCATTTTTTTCATTAAATAAGCAATTTATCCAGTCGGATCGGTGTTTTAATGAAGTAATTGCCGGTTTTAGCTTATTTTTAGATAAATTGAGTCGATACTCTTCCTCCTTCCTCTTTTAGAATAGACAAATTAAGATTTCATTGCGATTTTATTTTATTCATTTTTTCATCAAAGTAAAGTATGTACCTAATTTTAAGTTTGTTTTTTAATGCTGACCTTGTGCATGCTAATCTTGAGCAATTAATTCTCTTAACCATGTATTTAATGAGATAATGAGGGCTGTTGAAAACGTAGGAACGTATAGAAATATAGCATTGACCTCATATTCCATGTTTGTTTTTGACATTTAGAAAGACAAACCTCTTGACGTTAATTTTAGATGAAGCGAAGGTTATTTGTGTTGCAACAGAGCTCCAAACATTGCAGTTTTTATTTACAATCTTCCAATTTGACTTGACTTGACATACTCGTAGATAAGAAAATATTATGAGGAAAAAAATACATAGCACCGTTCAAGCAATTTGAGGAAGATATGAATTTTAGGTAGATTTCTGCAGAGAAAAATAAAATTTATTGCTTGATTTTGAAAATCTAATTGTTTCAAATCGGTTTGTGTGTTATGAAGAAAATGTTATCAAATTGTCTTTAAAGTGATGCTTCCATATTGGGCTTGTTCTATATATTTTGTAAAAGAATTTGCACTTTTAAGACTAAGGAAATTCATCAAAATGTGTGTTCTACGTATTTGAAAAAGTGCAGCAATATTTTCATTTTTCATGCATTCTACTATATATTTTAGTTCTTGGACGATGAGACTTGAGTTTAGGAGTACTTCCGTTATTTTAAACCTCTTCTGAGGCATGAGTTTTAATTTTCAAGTCCTATGAATTTCATCTGTTCAATTCTTTCCTTGAATTATCTAGTTCAGGATCGCCAGAATACTATCCTTTCCTGCAATATACACTATAGTGCTGTCAACATCCCTCTAACAACTCCGATGCAATTGAGGTTGCGCATGCGCAGAACCATATAATTGTTCGAAAATAGAATGGAAAATATATTATTGTGACTCATTTGAACAGTCAATTCTGGAAGTAATACACCAGCATCCTCCTAGTCTTTCTTAGGAATTTCTTATCAAATAATATGCAAAATTATGATTTCTGTTTGGTATGTTGAACTTGAAGGAAAAAGAAGTTTGTCGAATTTTAATTATGATGGAAATGACTGAAACATTGGAGCAATGAATTATCGTGAACACATTTTCACATCGCCGCTCCCTGAACTGTTGCCCCCAATTTCTCGCATTCGTATCAATACGCATGTTGATGATACGTGAATCTCATCGAATTTTCCTTACTTTATGAAGAATTTCACTATTCGTTGCTCGAATTTGTATGAAGAAATCAAATCGACGATACGTACAAATCTCTCTTTATGAGAACTTGATTTACAACCCTTCAAATGATGTTGTTTTGATTTAATTTGCCCCAGTCATTCAGCCAGAATATTGTCAAATTACACTCGCCGGTCTTTTTGAGCACATGTTAGTATTGCCTGGGTTTGAGAAACTAAAGTGTGATATGAACTTTTAGAACAATACCAACGTAAATCAGTTTTAAAAACGGTTGAACGTCTGTCTTAGAAGTTTCTTTTTTTCAGTTCTTGACAAAAACTCGAACTTTTGGGTATGAATTTTTCTTCTGGAATAGGAAAAGAGACACATTTTATATTCAAAAATGACCTAATTATAGTTCTCTTTCTATTACTTGAGTTGTTCTATACGTTACAATTAATTCGAAAAATAATATTTTTTTTGGCTTGGCAACTTCTGCAGCTATAATAATACGTATATTCAAGACTGTGGAAAAAAACAAAAAACCGCGAGGTCTTCGTACGAAATTATCGAATCGCTATTCTGCATATATCTTTCTCAACGTCATATGCTTCACATACTTTCAGTTTCTTTCATGATGAGAAACGTGACATAATTTATTTAAATAGAGAAGATTTTGTTTGATTATCGCACCAGACTACCAGCCAACGTTTAACTATCCTGGTGTGGAGCAAATTAATGTTAACTGCGGTATCTATATTTAGAAAATGAGAAAAATAATTTTTACCATTTCACACGATGCTGCTTGGCGTACGTTGCGAAGCTATACAGTATAGCAGCAAGTGTAAAAACAGAAATATTTGCAAACGAGTGCTGCTATACATTGAAATCGACGATGCCACTAAGCATTATTATATATGTACAATGTACATTTTTATACAATATTCAGTTCAAATATGCTCAGAAAAATTGGCAGCTCTGAAAGTTCTTGTCTATGAGAATGTTAATGGTAGCGAAGTCGACTGACAATGACCCTCGAGAATTCTGAAATGAAGTGAGAATTAGAAAAATATATGGGTTAGGATGTTGGTATGCTATGGCTGTAAGTTGAAAATACATATATATATTGATACCATAAGAAAACCTCATAATTACAAAAAATCTTTGAAAGGGTATTATGGAATTAGAGGGGCAAAGTGGTCCCGCTCGGATTTTTTCCCAACCTTGACCATATCTTAGATACATATTTAAAAAAATGACTAAATTGATGATTAAATCAGAATCCAAATCAATCATCACTGAAACTAAATTATATTAATATCACTTGTGATTGATGACTAATTGAATAAATTAATTTCGATCATAGAAGATATTAGTCATAATGTTCATGACTAATAATTGATATTATTAATCATGATTCATGAATAATATCATCATGAATAATTACTAATTTTATTCAGATATATTTTTTGTTTTGTAAAGACCTACGATGAAATTTTACGCCTAAAATAATTTTACATTGGACAGAAATGTATGTACTAGCAAAATATGAAATAAAATATAAAATTAAAAGGTATGTAAATGAGGTATTTCTCAATTGAGTGCTTTTCTTCAAGAAGGGCGTATCTCAAAAAAGTCCGTTTTGAGAAAAATGCATTTGAAATATTCAATAATTGATCATAACTTTTTTTTACAATGACTTCGAGACAACAAACAGTTTTTGTGTTTGATTGCTGCATTCCTCTACTGTACGAATTGATAATTAGTCAATGGATTACTTAACCAGGGCAGAAATAATATTTGGCTAAAGGGAGTGCCTAGATACGCCCGTCTTGAAGAAAACTACTAGAATGTGAAAATTGATAATGCCAAATACATGAAAAATGGCTTGGGTAATACTGCTATATGGATACAAGATGGTAGTTTTTATGCGACCATAAAAAAATGGCTGATGTCATTTCTGAACTCAATTCCGATTTGTTGAGAGAAAAATTATGGCTAAATGAAAAGCTAAATTTTCCTCCATTCAGAATATATGAAATTCTCTATCAGAATCCGTGAAAAAATTTGATTTTTGACGAATGTGACCTTAATTTAGATTCTGAGCTTCTCATAATAAGCTCTTCTTGAAAATTGATGTGCCATTAATTACAAAAATATGATGATTTCTGCTACTTTGTCAATAAATATCTTTACAATGACAATAGATAGACGGATGCATGTGGTTTTCACTGGCAGAAAGAGGAAGCATAATAGAATAATTTTTTTGAATTTCTTCAAAAAGGCCGCATCTCGAGATACTCCCTTCTGGAAGAAAAGCACTCAATTTAGTCATATAGTTATTCATCAATCATTAATAAGTTTTTAATCAGGACTGATGGTTTTATTTTAGTCATCACAAAGTAAATAATCATGCGATTGATTTCAGTCATGATAAAAATTAATCATGAAACATGACTAAAGTTGAATCATGATTGAATTTTTTAAATTAGTTATCCAATAGTATTAGTCATGACGAATATCTAATAATAATATTTAATCATCAAATTTAGTAACGACTAATTTAGTCATTTTTGTAATAGTAGGTAAATGACTAAATATTTAGTCATGACTTATTTAATGATCAATTTCCATCCAACACTGAATCACCACAACCCCTATATGTTTTATATTTTTCATGCATAATTTATTTGCCTTACAAAAATTAGCATCCGAAATGTTTGATAAAGACTTGTCCGTCTCTCATTTAATGGTGTTTTCAAATTCGATACGAATTTATCGAGCCAATATATAGGTCTCTATAACTTGCCTCTGCAGCATAAAGTAGGCTTAACTCTTTTACAAAAATTAATATCCGTTGGCTCGTAAAAAAAAACAACACTGTGTCAGTGTGTAAATAATTATGAAGGCGTTACTTTGTATAGGATGGTAGCCTTGATTCTTAATTCACGCAGCAGTGTAGCGGAGAATTTATATAAATCGGTGGAGAGAACGGAAGAGAGCCTTAAAAACCACTATTCTCGGACTGCATGAGTAGCCTATCGGTTTGCAATTTTGTACAGTCGGTATGCCTATATATCTCTTCTACACGACCATTTTCGTGCCTATATTTGTGTAGTGCCTACGTGTACAAGGTCATTCTCTTGGCCTAATAAATATAACGTGGTATCTGCGTGTACGAGAGGGAAAAGGAGAGAAAATCTAAATTCTAAAATATGGCTTTGTACGTTCATTGTTCAAGGTGTGTTCGACGACGACGTTAACTCGTATATGTACAGGTATGAGTACCTATATGAAATTCACTCCTCGTGCCTCTTCATCGTAAACTGGTTTCACTCTGATCTCATAAATGCGGGGGTAGAAAATTTGCATTTCGAGTTAACGTCATTTAATGTATGCTGAGGATTCGTCAAAACGACCAATGGCAGCTGCGAGTGGAATAAAATACGATGGGATGAATACTTGTGGAGGGTCGAAATAATATTATGCAGTAATACCCATAGGAAGACGAAACTCGATTTTCAGGTGTGTCTTTGTACGGATGATTATGATGAATTTGGTATGGAGACTCATTTTTGAAATGTTGATTAAATTGGTTGTCATGCGTGTCTTTAATGACCATGCCATAAAGACATTGTTCGATTGTCTAGGTAGTTTTTCAGAGAGCGATAGGGCCAATTTGTCTCATTTCCCAAGTCTTTAACTTTGTCATTTGCTGGAAGACAAACATTTTTCAAGAAAATTTTATTGTTCTTTCGGGGTCTGAGAACTGCTGAACCTATGGGTGAACTAAGTCCAAATTTAGTGATACGGGGATGTTGACTATTTTCAGAATAGCTGCGTAGCCTTCACGAAGCTAGTCGCGAATGCGAAGATGAATTCTCCTTAACGTCAATTTGTATCTATAAAAAAGGTTCATTATCTCTTCTTGAGAAAAAACATTTTAAAATCGAAACTGAAGCGTACCACTTTTCATGTTCTACATGAAATACTGAATTCAATTGGTAAGCTCTCAATTTGTCAGCTCAGTTTGTAGTCTCAATTTTCAAGCTCAATTTGTGAGCATGAAAAGCTTCGTCCGGACAGACGTCATCATATGATAACAGTGGACACACAAGGACACGCACAAAATCGACTTGTGTATGTTGACGTCATCAAATTCACATTATGATTGATGACGTCATCAAGCTTATAATTATACGATACTATAACATTGGACACGCACGAACACACATAATTTTGACTGAACGTCTTGTAAAAATAATTGGTCTTTAATAGTGTTTATACTTCGCACTTTTGTCTCGAAAATGGCCGCTCATTATCTTTAAAATGAAGACCATTAGTATTCAAAATGAAACCAACTACAAAAATCTCAAAACTTTGGATCATTTTGCTTTTCAGACCTTGATTTAATTTCAAATAGTTTTTTTTGTTGATACTTATCAAACATATTGGTAGTTATGAAGATATAATGTGCACAAAATAAAATCTTGTGGTGTATATTGACCTCCCCTGTCGCCATGTCTAAAATTGCAAGGTAGGAGTGGAAGTATAACGGTCACCCATCCAACTGAGCTGCAGAATGTGGCTGCTTAACTTGAGTGAATCGAACAAAGCTGCTGCTTCACACCTAGTACTGACGCTAACTGGATAATTGAAAAGCCGGTTTCCAAAATACGCTTAGTGCGGAAGTATGAATCTTGAGGTAATGCTACTCTATAGGCAAAATATTTTGAAAACGGATCCGTTTTATTCCGGGTTATAATCCGTTTCTGGATCATAACCCGGAATTTTCCTGTTTTCTGGCTTCTAAAACGGATTTCGAACGGATTGTAATCAGTCTTGCCGGAAATGAGTGCGGATTATTTTCCGTGAAGGCTGTTTTATCATATTTGTTGGCCCGGGTTATAATCCGTGAAACCGTTTTACAAACGGATTTAGAAAAATTGCCCAAAAATTATCACTGATTATAATCAGGAAATCCGTTTTACAAACGGATTTGGAAAAATAATCTAGATGACAAAAATATTTGCAAATTTTCAGATCCGATGGTCGAAAATAAAAACGGACTGACAACGGATAAAATTCTCATTTTCCGGATCATTTTCTCATTTTTGCCCATCGGGTACGATCTAGAGGCTAAAAGTGTCCCATTGACGGTTGCATATAACTATTCCAAAATGCCGTCCTCGCATTTATAAAAAATATCCTATAGCCATTTCCAAGGTGCGTAAATGAATCGGAGTTTGGTTTATTCTGTATTACTCACATCTGAGCCAAAAGGTGCTTAGTGCAAAATTGTTCTATTCTAATGTGAACTAAGTGCACGAACAATGTCATAAACCCAGATTCCAAAGTTAGCTATATATGCCTGAACTCAGATTCCAAAGCGCGCTAAAAGATCAATGTATTCCCTCAAAGTCCACCTTTGTCCATGAAACATGGGGATTGACAAATTTACTTTTGCAAATCGGTATAGAGTGAGGAGTTGTTGAATAAAAAAAACTGCATTGAAACCATAATTACTTTCAAGAATCACGCAGGTTCAGGTTGGGAGCTGTACGTTTTTTCTCATTTTTTGAAAATGCTAGCTATAGGTATAAATGCTTTTGCACTTGGGGTACTTTGGGCTCTTGAATGATGAACCAAAAACATTTAAAATTCAAAAAAACTAAAATTTTCATTGAAGTAAAACTTATTATGATAATCGCGTTTTTTTTCCTTCAAATAAAGCGCGTTACATTTTACTGTGGTAATTTTTCTCGAGGAAAGAGACGGAAGTGAAAGGAGTTCATAGCCTGTCCATACCCACAAGTGCTCCATAAATTTCTTGTGGTAAGATAATTTATTTCTCAAATATGTTACATTTGTGTCATAATTTCACTAAATTATGGCAGTGTTTTTTTCCCGCGAATAAATCATTCTTGCTAAAATGCATTCGCCAAAAGTTACGTGAAGTTCGTTTCGTGTCAGTTTTTTTTTTTTACCTTTCATAAAAATTGCTCAAGTACCGTGGCGCGTAGTTTACAGGAAGGATATCATGCGAAAAGCCGTACAGAGTGTGTTTGTGGATACCTGAGTACACAACCCATTTCGTAATGTAATTAGAAAAATCTTTCTACGCCATTTTATAATTTCGTGCGGTCATAAAGTTTACTCTTTACGATCGTTTTACTACGGTTCTTGTGCCTCGCAAGCAGCTTCGAGAAAGTTTTCTGAATTTGCAGCCTTTAACGTTTTTTTAACGATCCGCGTTTTGGCTCCAATTCTACAAAATTATATACCTTTTTGGAAAATGAAAGTTGTTGCAACGTATAATGGATAGGATGTCGTAAATTTTCGATTTTACTGCAGTCTCTTTCGTATTTATACGTATATAGTTGAAAAACTCTTAAACTACTCTAAAATACCCCACGGAAGGGTGAAACGGTGGACAAAAGTTGAAAAAGTACCACAGCTTGTATAGAATTTTTATGAGTCTTGTATTTTTGGTTTGGTTATGCTTTTTCTTCATAGTTATCCATAACCGACCAGATAATCTTGAAGCTGTTTACGTGACCAAAATCAATAGTGAGCTAGTAAAAAAAAAAAGTTGAAAATTATAAGCGATGGGAAAAATTGAATCAGGGATTGGAGAAACCAACACTGGACTGGATTCAATATTTCTAAGAGGTTTTGTCCAAATTGGAAGGGAGGGCTTTTCTAGTGGCATAGATGGAAGAGGGTGTAAAGGCTCTTCACTCCTTGAGACTTGAAAAGATTTTATATTTTGGTTTTGCGTTGAACAGTCAACGTGTTATCCAGTGTTGCCAGATGAAAATATTATAGTTCTGTTGAAATATCTCCTAAATAAGATTCCGTACCGCAGATAATTGATTCTGTCTTTCTAAAAAAAATTAAATCAGAATATTGAAAATTTTTCTAGTTATAAGATCTTTGTAAACCTGTTTATAGTTTTTTGATCTGATGACCTCGCCACAAAATTGCTAGGTGCGAAAAAATTTGAATCGGAACCTTTTTTTCAGATTGTTCCGACTGTGGCAAAGTGAAAAAAAACGCTAGAATTTACTAGTCAAAACCAATTCTTTTAGATTCCTGAGCTTATTTTTAGTGACAGGAAAAAGCCTTATATGAGAACAAAATTCGTACTTTTACTGGTTGGTTTTTTCAAAATTCCCAATTTCCATTCCAATACAGAATCTTTTTAATGTACTATACTTGACTGTTTTTTCAATATATCTGGCAGCATTGGTGCTATATCTTTTCCTTAAAGACAGTATAATGTCAACACCGCTAAGGCGTCTCATAAGGAACCACCTAAATTTTCTGATGCTAATCTCCATGAAACCGCACATCCTCCTCATAAATTAAGTTCATTTATTTGAAAAAAACATAAAAAAACTATTTTCATATGATATTCAGTGTTGCCACTTATGAAAAAGTCCAAACAATTGAAAATTTTGAAAGTTAATAAAAATTTATCCAATGGCTCTTTTCAGCTCACTAAGTCCATGAATTTTAAGATCAGCAATTTCGTTCTACCTATCAGTTTAATTAATTAAGCCGATCGAAATAGAATTTCATATCAGCCTGATGTATTCAGCCCTTGGCAAGTGAAAACATGGGGGTAAGTACTTTTTTCCACATGTGATCATGATTACCCCGATGGGCGAAAAATGAGAAAATGATCCGGAAAATGAGAATTTTATCCGTTGTCAGTCCGTTTTTATTTTCGACCATCGGATCGGAAAATTTGCAGATATTTTTGTCATCTAGATTATTTTTCCAAATCCGTTTGTAAAACGGATTTCCTGATTATAATCAGTGATAATTTTTGGGCAATTTTTCTAAATCCGTTTGTAAAACGGTTTCACGGATTATAACCTGGGCCAACAAATATGATAAAACAGCCTTCATGGAAAATAATCCGGACTCATTTCCGGCAAGATTGATTACAATCCGTTCGAAATCCGTTTTAGAAGCCGGAAAACAGGAAAATTCCGGGTTATAATCCAGAAACGGATTATAACCCGGAATAAAACGGATCCGTTTTCAAAATATTTTGCCCATAGGGACCAATCAAAGAAGGCTGTGGAATTATAAAATACAAGTGTGATTTGCAGCTTTACCAAATAAAGTCCATTTTACATATTATTTTCAGGCTAATCTACCTATAAAAAAGGATTTGGCAGGGTTGGGCAACGTTGAAAAATAAATGTTTTGCGGCTAAAATTGGATTTTCAACTTTCAACTCTTCTACTTCGGGTTAGGTAACTCTAGGGTTACACATCCTCTTCATAGTTCATACAAGTAGCATATTGAGTATTCATGCAGCTATCCTACAAATACGTGAGAGGTGTATGGTTTTGAAATACTCTCGCATATAGATTCGTTAGAATTTGGGCTACAAAAAGACGTGAGGGCTTGGAAATTTAATTGCTGAAAATACATTGCATGTATGTATATGTAGTATTACATTGTACGGTAATTAAATTACAATCACAATCGTGTGCCGAGTTGGCTTTACTGCTTGTAGTAGGTACCATTCAAGAGCGTATTAATTTAAAATAGGTCATTCGAAAGGGAAAAAATATTATGTTTTACTGTGCGTCTGTGGTTTCTATGTTCGAGTAGATATCTTGTGGCGTAATATTAGCCATGTAAGCAATTTTAATACACACACACGCTCACATACACACGTTTTCAACTCTGATAAGGTCCCCTTGCTAAAAATAAACGTGTTGATGGGATTGTAAACTGGGTGAGGTTGATGCACATTGGTCTTCGAAAATTATGTAATCCTGTATTTCTGTTGGTCTGTACAATTAATGGTTTTTGGAATATAAATGTATGTACTTTGACATTATCTCACGTGTATATAGTATCTGTTCCAGTTGAGAATTGCATGACGTCAAAAAGCTTCAACGAATGAGGAGAAAGTATATTTGATTTCAACCAATCGCCTTCTTTGAATCCTTCTTATGACAGGAAATCTTGACTGGAACAGACTAAACATGATGTAGATTAATACTAGAAATACCAGATGGCGTCATATACGACACCACTCAAAATTTTGAAATTGACTTATCAAAGAACCAATATTTTGTGAACCCCTGACTTGTGTCATACGACGCCACCTGGTCCTTTGAGGTTACTCTTGTGGTGTCATATATGACTCCACCTGGTCCTTTGAGTAACTGACTAGAACCTGGTATTTCTAGTGTTAAGAGAGACTGATGCGGAGAAAGTAAATTAATTTTTTTTACATTCTTTGAAAATTGACCATTTTTGAAAGAGACTTCAATTTTCTGATTCTGAGAATGTTTCAGGAAACCATTTGTTACTTTTCTCAATAACTCTATAAGAAAAGTATTGAAAGAGACGAAGGGGTGGAACTGAAAGGTGGCCAGAGGAAACTGCGATTCTCTAGACTGAAATTCTCCTAAACTAAACCACACTTGCTAAACTATATAGACGCAGTTTGGGAAAAAATTTCAGTTTTATAACCGAATAATGCAATTTAGATGTGATGCGTGAGGTTTCGACACATGCCGCCTTACAAAGCATATATATGCCCACCTCCACCACCAGATGTCGCTCTTAACTCAATCAATTAGCAGGTAAACACGTTATATGAATCACTCACGAGGATTTTCTGTTTTTGGGTTGCTTGATTTTAAATGAGTCGCCTTATCTCAACCACTTAGACCTATGAAAGTCTCAGCTTCACAAGATCTCTTCTATATTTATAGCTGCGTTTGCTTTTTTTATTTTCAATTATGTCACACTTATTCGACTGATGTTGGCATTGCGAGATTGACAGTCTATTTGAAAACTCACTCTCAAAAAGTATTTTAATAACAATATTTTTTAGTGACATTTCTTCCAACCGTAGTATACCTTCAAATACAGGTAGTATTTTGTTTTGACACCATAAGTGAATTATGCAACGATGGCATCTATATAGGTATGACTGGATGAAAGTGTGTTTATGTGTACCAACAACAAACATACGAGTATAGAACTCATACATAACATGAAACTTGCGTAAGAAGCGAATAAATTCTTCAACAGCTAATGGAGATCTATTCGAGTAATGCTGTTTTATTTATGAGACGAGTGAAAAGTGGGCAAGAGTCAGTGGAAAAGGTATATATACAGTCTAAGAGAAAGAATGGGATAATAAGATATAGCTGTGGGGAGACATGGAGTTGATGGAATGTATGGTGAACTGTATAATGCGAGTTTTACATTCGCAATGAGTTAACTATAATAATCTCTTTTATTGAAATAATAAAAAGTAAAGACATATTTAGAAGACAGAGCCACACTGCAGTCATAAATAGGGGAGAGCGGGGTGAGTTATCCTAAAATTTAGTTCATGAACATTTCTCATATTCCTCATGAAGTTGGAGATTTTAGTCATGTGTCATTTGAATAAGATGCATATCCTTTGGGTACAAAACCTTGAAAATTGCAGGGAAAAATGTGTAATTTTCTACCTATTAATTTTTGGAAAAAGTACTTATTTTGTGAAAACTATTCTCATCTATGAGGATGGTTGTCTCAATTTTTTTTTATGTAAAAAATCCATTCTGCGGGTGATTAAACCCCATAATACTAATGTATAGATGTAGATGAATGATTGTAAAAATGTTCCATAAAATTTTGTGAAAAACGAAAGGCCAGCCAGCAAGGTCCTGCTTTCAAAGAAAATTCCCCCGAATTTTCTCTGAATCAGAGTTATACTTGGGGGAATTGGGAAAAAAAAATGTTTTTCAGAAAAATAAAGATACAAAGTATATTCATACCACTTCCTTTAAAAAGATAAACAGTATTTTCAAAATAGATTTTTCAAAAAAAATCCTTGTTAAACTAAACTGAGTGGAAAATTTTCTTCTCTTCAAAATCGAGCCTTTTTAATTATTTGGCTCCAAAATCGGACTTCTTTGATCGTCTTAAATGCCACCCACGTATGAAAAGAAAGTTCCCGAAATAAATTTTGAGATACCCTCGTCAAAGATGTTTATTTTCAACGTTTCAAATTTTCTGAAAATCTTTTTACCTCGTCTTTGATTTTTTTGAAAATGATTATATTAATTAAGTAGCCATGCTATTTATAGAAAAAAGCTAACAATTATATATCCGAAGAAATCGAATCATTTGAATGATTTGAAAGTGTTTTCAACTTTATAATGACTGAAATATTTAATAATTTGATTCCCATTCGAAAAATCAAGAGTGCTGCCTGTTCATCATACTTGAAACAGAATGAACATATCATTCGCAGAATTCGGCCATGTTTTTAAGAACCGGTATCCGGTTTAGAAAAAAAAACGAGGGTTGGTTGAAGGTAAACTAGATTCTGCCAAAGAGATGCCCATTAAAATCGTTCATTTCTTGACCTTGGAATGAGAAAAAGGCGAGAATAGGGGTTAAATACATGAATAGGTACTCGAATGCAGACTGTACAGTCATGGGTATAAGATATAAACGTTCGCCAACCTCAAATAAAATACTTCCTTTTCTTTTTCCAGTCTTATACGAATATCAAAATATCGTCATTTTTCACAATCCTTTGGCTCAGAAACCATCTGTGGGTTTTCTTTCCTTCCAAAAATTTTATTTTCTTTAGAGAAACGCGGGTTCCTCCTCCTACCACCCAGTTAATCTGCCAATTTGAAGTTCAAAAATAAAAGTTGATGAAAAATATATGATGTCACCAAAGAATTGGACCGATGAATCAAAACACACTTCAAATGAACTTTTATTTGCTTGAATAGTATACATTTTCTCCCAATTGCGTTTGTTTGTATGGTAGAAGATTGAAATAATTGACAATCAGAATTATTTTATTTAAGAAATCGAGAGGTTAATTAAGAGCATAACATATTTGTATAAATATATGAAACATGTAGTAATGGAAATTTGCTTTGAAAATGATCAAATTAAACAAAATCTTCTTGTTTCCGAAAAGCTCCACTCCTTCGAGCATATATCCGCAGATTTGTTGTTCTGCCAGGCACAGGTCACATGGTATGTGACGTCATGAGTTGAAGTATCAATTTTTTTATTCTTGAAAGTACATCTTTTTCTTCTGAGAAAGAGATATAGAGGAAGAGAGAAAGAGAAAGAGACGCAATTTTTTTATAACCGAGAAAGACAAAATACTTTATCAAATAAAATTCAGATTCAATTACATTATAATTTAATCCTCTACACTAAATAATTGAATATTTATAATATTGAAATTATCTTATAAAAAGCAGAGCTACTTGTTCGTGGTGATAAATTGATGAAGAACATAGCTTTGTTCTACTTATGCACGTTATTGTATTAAAAGTTTTCGATAAAGAACAAAGCTAATTACCAATTATGAAAAAGAACAAAGCAAGTTGTTGGTTTTTACCTTCATATATTTACTCACACACGAATCACGTATACAAAACAATTAAAAAAATGACTTAAGTTGATTAGCCGAATGGATTTGGTATTTTATGGTCTAGAAATGTTTTTTAGTCATCTCTGTAATATTTATTCCGGGTTAATTTTTTAATATTGCATTTATTGAATCATGAGAATCCTGGTGACAGAAAATTGCAATTTTTTAAAATAAATATATTAGCTAGGATAAACCAGAGACAGCTTATACTGCAAGAAAAAAAATGTCATCGACCTTGAATTTTTTAAATTCGGTTTTTTGACTTTTTTCCAAACTTCCAAGAAATTTTGACGAGTTTCTGACTACATGACGTGATATCCTTTTTTCGGATTTTTCTGCTTTCTTCACCTCTCACCTGTTGAAATTTTACACCCCTCCTCCTTTTTAAAATGGATGTTTCCAGGCTATTGAGGCCATTTCCTCTCATCGATTTTATTGGTTATCGCTAAACTGCAATATGTATACTAATGACGAGTAATTAAGGGAGGGAGATGTATAATTAACGTTTCAAATCCAATTAATGTGGGAAGAGGAAATATTTTGCATTAATTATGAAAGCAAAAAATCGGGAAATGCAATTAGTGGGAGGTGAACAAAAAATATAAAAAAAAACTCCAGCGAAACCAGTTTTCATTATTTTTGTCTTTCGGAGTCATAAAATGAAATTCTTTGTTCTGCCATCGAATTGCCGTTTATTTCATATTCTCTTGTATAATATCGTCGAATAATTAAAATAAATATTGTCGGATAACCTGACGGTATAAGAAACAAAGGAAAAAGAACAGAATGTGAGAACACCAGGTCTGCGAACGTATATGACACGTAAAAAGTGTGTCAACATTTAGGACAGATGTAAATAAGTTTTTGTCCATTTTTTCAACCCAAATACATAAATTATTATGAAGAAAGAAGACGTTGCAGGTTATAAGAAAACCGAATAATTATATTAATCACGCGGGGAATAGGTCTTCAAGGTGTTTTCCCAATGCCAGCTTCCTGTAAAATTGCAAGCTGCCCTCTGAAGGCTTATATGTATGAGGAATAGCTAAAGGAATTGTTCAATAAAATATGGTTTCCATTCATTTTTCATTCCTAGTTCTATTCACTTTTTTTGCGATGAGCTTGAGCAGATGTTCTTGAAGAGTAATTTTTTTTTTCTATTTATGTTACTGCATTGCTAATCATAATTATAATTTGTTTAACTTATATAACTTAAACGGTTTAATTCTTGTTTTCAATTTTGCAAAGTAGATATATAAACTTGGTATTTTCCGTAGAACATTATGGAAACAAAACAATATACAAAGTACAAACAGACCATTAATTTGCAACTGGTCATTATGCAGAAGGTTAAAGCTGTGCTAATTTTTCTGTTCTACATACAAGTTCCGTAAATTTCATTTAAAAATGTAAATTTCAAATGTAAATTTGTTTGTACGAGTACCTACTTATGTGTTACTGTCAATGTTTGTTAAACTGAAGAAGGAAAACAAGTTGGTGGCCTACCTATATAGTGACATAGTAACAAGTATTTTATTTGAGTAGGTAGTCGATCGGTTATAATATAGTTCTCAAATTTATAATATTTTTTCAAGTTTGGTTACAGACACTAAATTAGCTATATATTTTGAACAACAGCTGGTTATGAAAACTGATGCAGAGTTTATTTTTCGAAAATTATAACCATTTTATACAAATAATTTCAGGATTTTATGTAAATTTATTTCAGAATTATCTATACTTATATCGTTTACATACCTACATTACTAAATTAGTGTATACTGTGTAGCTATGTAAATTCTGATAAGTGTCATGAGATCATAAATTATTAAATTCCACTTCCTCAATAATCACAGTTAATTAAGTTTGAAAATTTATCAACTTGAAAAATTCAGGAAGCATTAGCTATCAAATGAAAAAAATTATTTTTCTTATCATATATAGTTATGTATAATGTACATACAACTGATTGAACATGAAATTAGGAAAAAAACTATCTTTGTATCTAAATATATTTTACTGTCTGTATTAATGAACCAAAATTAATAGTTTTTCAAATTGGTTGTAGAAAAGGGAAAGAAAAATTGTTACTCATCAGTTTAATGGTGTACTTTCTGCAATTTTTACCCAAAATTAACAAATTTTGATCACCTGTGACTTATAATCTCGAATTATTTTATTAAAATGCTTCTTTTGAAAAATGATGTAAGCCATAAAGTAAGAGAAAGTGGATGTCTTTATTATAATGTAGACTAATTAACTGATACCATGCATCAAAAATGATTACAACGAACCAGAAGGTTATTTTTATATCATCAGTTTGTGGAAATTTTTAACAGACGAAAAGAATTTGGAACAAAGAGAGGAATGAAGAAAGCGGTGTAAGATATATTTCTATGTTATAAAAGAAATGCATTCGCAATGTTTGAGCTCATGAAAAATATTATTGAATTATTTTCTACTTCCAAAGCCAACCATACCAATCATAAAATTACATAGGCGTTCCAAAGCGGAAATGGCCCATAAAAGTGTGTAAAATTTTTTTTCTTTTTTCATTTTCTACACATATTCACATACCTAATTCGACAAAAAAAATTTAAAAACTTGGATAAATTATATTTTACCCTAAGGTGCCTTTTTTGCTTTGGATCCCATTTCATGAGATCAGCAATACTCACTGGAGCAATGAATGGAGCATGACTTTCATCAAGTATGTTCCTTTCTTTTGCACCTTTATTGTTTGTTTTTTTTTTTTTTTTTTTTTTTGGTTGAAGAACATGAATAAATGAAAATCAATTTTTTTTTCACTTTAAGGTACCGTATTTCGCTTTGGATCTCCCGTGTATTTAATGATTGACTAATTTCGTTTGACACCACTGTCATCATTTAAGCTAAACAGAGTTACACTTCAAACCATAGATATCTGTGCTTCAAACACAAAAATTCACCAACTTCAATCCATTATTTTCGAATTTGGAAATCACAGATAATTACCAAAAATCACAGAAAAACTTCGCATTATACTTCCTTCAATAAATGCTGCACGTAAATACCAGTGGTAAATACTGCCTGTGCGCTGCATACGTTTACATGCAGCACTTTCAAAGGGAAACATAACATTTTTCTGTAATTATCTGTGACTTTGCTAAAAATGTGAAAATATTTTTCAACTGGTGAGCTTACTGCAATTCAGCTCAGAATGGGCTAATGTGCAAAGTTAAGGGCTTAGAATATTCATACGAGCCTTTAGTTTGATGAAAAGTGGTTTAAAATGTTGACATTTGAGTTGCCTTTGAATGTTTACCCTAGAAGTACCAGGTGGTGTCATTTACGACACCACTCAAAATTTTGAGATGGACTTCTCAAAGGACCAATATTTTGAGAACCCCTGACTTGTGTCATACGACGCCACCTGGTCCTTTGAGGTTACTTTTGTGGTGTCATATATGACACCACCTGGTCCTTTGAGCAATCGAGTAAAACCTGGTATTTCTAGTGTTGAAATTTCTCTTGTGGTGCATTTTGTGTGGTGCACCGCGCACTCTTCACCGGCCATCCAACCGAGAAGTGTATGGATTTTTTATTTGGAAGGCTCGTTGCTCTCAGCTGTTGGTTCAAGTCTCGACTCCATTTTGCTCACCCGTTTTGGACGAAGCCCATCATTACCTTCGCACGATGTCAGAGAAACTTTTTCTTTGGTGCATTGAAATCATTAAACCGTACCTCGATTTTCTTCTTTCGTCATCGATCAACGTTGAATATAGTAGAAGATGAGAATGCTGAAGGAGGAGGTCGAGGAAGCAGTGCAAGAGAAGGGGGGGGAAAGCGTGGGTCATTGTAGATATCGAGGTTAGTGACCGTTCCATAAATAATGAAGAAATGGCTATCGCTTAGAGCCAACGGTCTTGTAGTCGATGATGCTTTTAAATTTGCTGATACCAAACGTGTTCTTCGTCTTGTCTTCATATTCTTCTACCTCTCCTCTGACTCAATCTTGCACTCTCCTCCATCTCTGTTGCTTGTACTGTCTCTCAGGCTTTGGACTCTTCAACTGCTTTTTTTTTTTTTTCACCACGATGCTATTCTATCTCCATCTCTCTGCCTCACCTCCTTCACAGTTTTTTTTTACTTTTTCTGCTGCTATTTAAAACAACTTTGCAATGACGCAACTCCTTTATAACCAGGTTCAGCCAACTCTGTACGGTCTTTCTTTCTTTCCTTCTTTTTTTTTTTTATTCCATCTTCCAACCAATGCATTATTCTTCTTTTGTGTTCTGGTGCTCTGTGTGCGCTAACGAGTTGTACAGGGAATATTCTACCAGCAAGAGATACGATTTGGTGCAGAAAGAAGTACCATCAAGTACTCGTGGGTTCACTCCATAAAAAAAAAAAAACTCAACATCTTCGTAATTTTTTGACAAAGCATTTGCTGAAAAACCACGCTGTTCTTTTTTTTCTTTTTTTTTTGCCCATCAAACTTTATTCGTTGCCTTCTAGCTTTTTTATTTTGGAAACCGGTTTGAAATTCGTGGTCGTGATGGTATATTCTAATTGCTGGTTTCGGAATAACGAGACCATCACAGGAAAATGATCGGTAATTGTTGCGAGTGAGTATTGCAACAAATGCATAGAATTTAGGGATTGCGAAGGCAAACGTTTACACTCTCTCAGTGCAACAGATCAGCCCCTGGATCCCTGGATCTTTCAGTGCCAGGTGACTGCTGACTGCAAAATCTCAAATCTCTGGATAGCCCTGGGTATATACTGATTTGTATTTTTGCTAGCAAGTTGGAGTCCTTCAACTTGGATATTGAAATTTGAAAGCTTCCAAGGATTATATATCTCATGTCCTTTGAGGAGTTCTTTATTCAAAATTTCATGAAATTCTGAATTGTTTGTTATATAAATGAATCTAAGACCTTTTTTTTTTTTTGAATTTAAGTTATTCAATTTGAGCTTTCAATTTTTGATTAGGAATATTCCAAATTTCCGAATAGTAGAGGTATATACTCCACATATGCGATTTGACTTCAGAGAAATGGAGTGTGAAGTATGCTTCAAGTTTGAGTATTGACCTTGCTTTTGCTACCATGATAATGTAAAATGTTAGTCCGCCTGAAAACGCATATTTTTTTCATTGAAAACAGAGATAATTCAGTTGATCTTTCTTGCCTTATAATCTGTTTTGCCTCTAGTTTCGCTTATTTTATTTGTCGTAATCAGAAACATATATTTCAACACGAGTTAGCTTACCCCTATAAAAATTATTTCATTTTGCTAATTTTATGTTTCCATCATCAATATCGACCTTTTAGTTTTACTACATGCGTATACCTTTGAGGTTGTTTCCTCAGATAATTTTGTTCAACAATAATTTTTTTATTATTTTCCAAAGAAAAATATAAGGCTAAAGCCCAAAACAAAACGCATATGACTCTACTATTCGTTCTGATAATGCACCCCTTGATTTTCTTGCGGTATTGATAGTAGAATAAAAAGAAATGTAACAAAAGTAAATAATAATAATGATAAATAAATAAATGGCTAAGCGAAAAAAAAAGAAGTGAAACAGGCAAAAAACCTCACGTTCTACACGATATATTTCGTGTTTTACCTTATATAATACCCAAGTATTAGGGTTTGGCACGAATACATAATGAGAAAATGGAAATTTGGCATGTCTAAATTGGGTAAAATGTAGACCCCTCATTACGTGTTAAAGGCTTTTAGTGGTAGCCTCTCCCCAATCTCATGAATTATTTGCGATTTGCCGGTGTTTAAAACCTTTCCAGGAAAGCAAAAATAAAAGTTATTTCGAGCTCGGGTGTAAAAAAGTGGAAAATACATTTTTCTGCTTTTATCCACTCGATACAGGTAAAACGAACGGCGGATTTTCTAAACGTTCATCGATTTTATGAAAATATTTTCCAAGTTTTGACTAGCTTTTGTAGCCAAGCAACATTATCCAAATGGGGCTAACTTTCAACATCAAGTATAGAAACACTATAGAAAAACCAGGTTTTACTCGATTACTCAAAGGACCAGGTGGCGTCATATACGACGCCACAAGAATAACCTCATAAGACCAGGTGGCGTTGTATGACACGAGTCAGGGGTTCTCAAAATATTGGTCCTTTGAAAAATTTATCTCAAAATTTCGAGTGGCGTCGTATATGACGTCACCTAGTACTTCCAGTGTTAAGTTTTTTTTACTCTTGTCTTTTTTTCTGAAGATTGGCAGAGGCGATTTTCACAAAATAGAGCTATTATGACACTCATTCAATATCCATATATCCATCAAAAAAAGTAGGTCTATCGAAGTTACCCCAATTCCAGTTCAACTCAGACAGAAATTTTGACCTCTAATTGACCTCTAATTTCAGACTTACTATGGCACTTGAAAAATCAAAAATGGTCTCAAATGAAAGATAATCGAGTCTATTATACGAGTGAAACAAAAGAAATTCCCCAACTTAACCGGTTCTCAAAATATTTTTTAAAAAGTGAAAAATTTCGGAAAAAAATAATCAATGTTTAACCTTATTATTAGGGTATCTAATTTGACTGCATGAAAAATAATCTACTCTTTGAGGATGGAGAAAAATTCCAAATAAAATAAGATATCAACTTCATTTCATTATATAATATGCAATTTGTTTATCGCAGATAATGCATGAATTTTTCATTTCCCTATCTTATTCTCTCTCGATAAAATAAAATTTAAATGAAAGGAAAAATTATGTTCAATCGAAACTAGGGCATTCACTGGACCAATGTGACCTTCTTGATGAAATCCATATCGTAATACCAAATAAAATGCGCGCTACCATCGAATATAAGGGCCAAAGTTCGTGCACGAAAATGCTGTTCTATCCGAGAGATATTATCGATTGAGGAAAAGTTCGTAAAAAGTTCGGTAGTCGAATCTCGAATAAAACGAGAATCGAAGGAAACAAAGGAATATACGCATTCGAGAACAAAAACTCATTTAAAAAAAGTGCTAAATAATGCATGAATACTTTCAAAAATTTTAGTTTCATTTTCGACTCACAAATTAGCTGAAAGGTTGGTATATAATATAATTAGGAGCATAGGCAGTGAATTGAAATTTTCAGGCAAATGCTGCTATATACCTCATTTTACAATTTGATATTTTTGATATGATGTATAGCTTTGGACTTTTTAAAGTAAAATAATTATAAGTATTGTAGAATGTATGAAGTCGATGGTTTATTCTAATAGTATGAAAATTTATTGAAGTATAATAAAATTGAGTGCTGAATGAATTCATTATGAGTGACAAAATTCGAGAAAAATGAATAGAAAATTCTTTTTTTTTTGAGATTTTTTTTTGTGAAGTATTTAAATGAAAAATCCATAGTGATCAAAACAGCATCTATCATCCATAGCAAACTTCGGAAAAAGTGGAGTGTTTGTACTAAAAAATCACCAAATTTTTGAATGTAAAATTCAACCTCATTTACATCGTAATTAATAAAACAATTTTTATTAGCCTACGTCATCTGTCTAGAATTTTTCAGAGGCACTTTGCAAAGCGCTTAATACGTACGTATGTTTTAATCACAACACTAGAAGTACCAGGTGGCGTCATATACGACGCCACTCTAAATTTTGAGATGGATTTATCAAAGGACCAATATTTTGAGAACCCCTGACTTGTGTCATACGATGCCATCTGGTCTTTTGAGGTTATTCTTGTGGCGTCGTATATGACGCCACTGATCCTTTGAGTAATCGAGTAAAACCTGGTTTTTCTAGTGTTAATACTAATTTCTCTCTGTGTATGTAGTAATTGGGTTCACACTATAGTATTTTTCAAAATTTGTTTGAACCACATATATAGAGAGCACCAGTGGCCGTACAGATTCAGGATTTGACAGGACCCCTCCATTATAAGTTTCTTCTTTCAAGTTCTTGTTCCTATAGTTTTGACTGATTTTTTTGCCTCTAGTTTTGGAAAACAAGTTTTCAGCATGTGGTTATGTGGGAGAAGTTGATGAAAAAATTGGCGAGATTCAAGAGAAAAGAAGACTAATATAGACCAAACCAGTTTTTCTTTTCTCCTTTTCGTTCCTTTTTGAAATTATTCTTTGAATTTAACCACTTGTATAACTGTGACATTAAAAAGCTGCAGAAAAACTTGTTTTGCACTGTTGTCGCATTTAAGCGAGTGATTCAAATAATATTCGGACTTTTGAACTGGATGGTGGGTAATCCTACGTATTTTATGTCGTATTCGCTTTTCTCTAAAATATTAAATTTTTTTTTTCCGGTGGCAAAAGTATAAACTGATGAAAATTAATGACCATTTTAGGCGATACGTCATAAAGCATGTTTTACTATTTGGTCGATGGCTATAGCAAGTCAAGGTTTTCTTTTACCAAGAACTTCTCCGGAAATCACGCATTACTAAAGATTTTTCTCATTTTTCTCAGTTTGTCTTATTCGTTTTTTCCACAAAAATGAATTGGGTTTCAAAACACTGTGAAGAAATACAACGAGAAGCAGATGTAAGGAAGTTCAAGGACTCTAGGAAAAACTTAGCGAACCAAAGATAGTGATTTTTCTATGCATTACAAATCAATTAGCCAAATAGTTTTTTTGATCAAGGCGTTCTATTTGCCAGGTCAGAACTGGAGAAGAACTCGAGTAGCCAGATAATTCTGCACTTTTAGAATTCGCTGGAGGAGTAAGTTTTCCGTTCTGAGTTCGTAGTTTTTATTTTGTTTATTCCACCTTTCATTTACCGTACTATTTATCTTCAATTACTGAATTTATATGCTTTCGTTTCGACGAGAAAAGTGTTTTATTGATGAGTAGAACTCGAGTTTTCAGTACTGCTTTTAGTTTGAGTTTTATCAGAACTTGACAAAACCTTAAGACTTGAACACTAAAACAATTTTCCATAGTCGAATAAAATAAAAAATAGTCAGAATACAACGCTTACCCCTAAGATTGTATAGTGCAGCTATTTGAATTCCAAATATCAGGGTTAACTTTTATTGAATGAAAAATTACTCATTTTGGTTTGGTTACTTATATAAATGGTGTCGTATACGACGCCACCTGGTATTTTGAGTATGAAAGTAATGAAAAATTACTCATTTCGGTTTGGTTACTTATATAAATGGTGTCATATATGACGCCACATGGTATTTTGAGTAATGAAAGTAATGAAAAATTACTCATTTCGGTTTGGTTACTTAAATAAATGGTGTCGTATATGACGCCACAGTATATTTTGAGTAATGAAAGTAATGAAAAATTACTCATTTCGGTTTGGTTACTTATATAAATGGTGTCGTATATGACGCCACATGGTATTTTGAGTAATGAAAGTAATGAAAAATTACTCATTTAGGTTTGGTTACTTAAATAAATGGTGTCGTATATGACGCCACAGTATATTTTGAGTAATGAAAGTAATGAAAAATTACTCATTTCGGTTTGGTTACTTATATAAATGGTGTCGTATATGACGCCACATGGTATTTTGAGTAATGAAAGTAATGAAAAATTACTCATTTAGGTTTGGTTACTTAAATAAATGGTGTCGTATATGACGCCACAGTATATTTTGAGTAATGAAAGTAATGAAAAATTACTCATTTCGGTTTGGTTACTTATATAAATGGTGTCGTATATGACGCCACCTGGTATTTTGACTTTTAGTATGAAAGTAACGTATATCAGTCACAAATGACGCTCCCTGGTATTTCTAGTGTGTGCTGCACTTTTTTTTATCAATAAAACGTAAGTCGAAACTAATATAAAAATGAAAGTAAGTTCTATTCTTTCGTTATTTTCAGCTGTTATTTCTACAATTTTTTTCTTTCCCTTTTTAAAGTTTTTTTTTTTCTTTTTTCTGTAGAGGTAATTGCCTCGAGTTGAAGATAGTTTTACTATTGCACCTACTCTAATAATAATTCGGCTCTGATCTTATCATCTTAGGCTCTTAGTCACGAAACTGAGAAATTCTATGGAGTATGCAGCAACTCTGCTGTGGACCAATGACCGATCTGCCCCGCATTCGTATTCACATCCATAAATGCATAGATGCATGTATTGTATTTTATAACCGTACACGTGGGTTGTACGCAGCTCTATTCTCATTGCGTATATGTGTGTACGTGTGTGAGTGTAATTGTGCGTTCATTTGCTCTCTTCTTTGGTGTATATTTTTTTACGTTTGCGCACAGAGCACTTGGTTCTTTTTTCTTCTCTTCATTTCGCGGATGCGTACATAGAAAAAACGTTAGCTAGTGACCTAATTTCTGGGTTCCGTAATAATTCAAAACGACGACTTATTTCTTTCTTTTCTCATTTCTTCAGTTCACAGCTCTTCTCCTCGTCTTCGTTTTCATGTATATATTGATTTCTCAAGCAAGCAAGCAGCTGAAATCGTGATTTCGTGTGGTGGCTTATGTAAGAGCAGCAGAGCATCGCTGCAGCAGCAACAGCAGAAACTGTATTCTGCCATCAAAATTTCCCGTGCGCACGTTCACGCACCTTCGCGCGCGCACACACACACACACGCACACACTCATACGCATACACAAGACCACATCGACTTCTGCTCGCCCTTCCCTCCACCACCCGCACAGTTTTTTCAGTACTCTATACATTCGACGATGTAGCTTTGTGTGTAGCTCTACTCTCTCAACTGTGTACCAATGTGCCCGAGAAGAGGTCATTGCTCTCGTAGCTTCGCGAACGAAACGCTCAGCACTGTGGTCCGCGCATGCGCAAAGCTTTTATCGACTTTCTTACCTTTTTTTCCTCTTTCTCCGTCCTTCTCTTCGTCTTTTGTTATTTTAGAAGGTTTTTCTCCTCTCGCTCGTGGTGTAATTTTTTTTTGTCGTCGTTTTATTCTACAAAACCGACGATCGGCCCAGTAATTTCTTCCACGTGTACGTACGAACTCTTGGAGCCTTTTTATACAAAGAAAGCACCGAATAAAAAAAAATATCCGAAGAAAGAATTTTCGGTTTAGGTTTTTTTTCTTTGCTAATTTTTCATCGGTTTTGCTGGCTCTTTTGCTCTGTATGTGTGGTTTGTTCTCAATTATTGGGGGATTCTACCGACTCAGAGAGCGCCACTGTCAACAATGCATTCATCGCTTCGATGACAGAGGAAAATCAACGTTTAATTTTGAGATGAACTATTTGAAAGACCAGTCGGCGTCATCTACGACACCATTTTGATAAGTTACCAAAATGCGTAATTTTCCATTCAGTGAAAGTAGACCCTGATATTCGGAATTCAAACAGCTGCACTATATAATTCTTGGGGGATAAGTGTTTCATCCTGACTATATTTTAGTCTCATTTGATAGTACAAAATTATGATATCTTGAACACTTGAAATTATCGTAATAGTTTGAGCAATCCTGATTTGTGATGTATATGACGCCACCTGGACTTTTGAGGTACTGGTTCTTTTAGTGTTGAACGTTTTTCTCTTATGTCATCTTATCAATGAATTATACTCTGTTGACTGCAGTGCTCTCGAGTAAAACGTAGGTTTTTCTAGTGTTGAAAACATAATTATGAACAGTTATATGGAAAAAAGGGATAAGTCCACTTTTAGGAAAGAAAAAAAAAACACTCATGTTACACAGCCTTCTTACGTAGCGCTTCAACTTTGAAGTCTATTTTCTCAGCGACAGTTGCATTTTGGGACTTGATATTTTTATGGTTAGTAGGACTCTGTGTGTAAGTTGAACATTTCGAAAAACCGGACTTATCCCTTTTTGCATGTCACTGTTCATATGCGAGTATGGACTATGGACAATCGGATGTCAAAAATTCTAATCTAAAATTCAAGTCTCTGAATGCTTGTGAAAAACTCATCATTCACTTGGATTCTATGTCTAAGAACAATTTGGGTGTACAATCAATTCTGAGACTCCATACTTAGAATCAATTCCAAAAATCGAGTCAGACACTGAGAATTGGATACAGTTACTCGAAATCTATCGATTCTGAGACATGAACGAATCGGACACTTGAGTAGCCAATTTTTTGTACACCACTATTCAAAAGTGTTTAGTGAGTTTCAGTGTTGCCAGATTTACGGAAAAAACTTCAGAAGTATGGACTTCAAAAAATATAAATATTTCCGATGAAAGTACGGATTACGGATGTTTTGATTTTTTGTTTATTTTCGACTTAGTCGACAGAGTTTCTTGCTCAAGTAAGCTCAGGAATCGAAAAATTAGTCATAACTTTGTAAATGACGCGTAGTTTGTTTAAGTGTAAAATATAACAGTCTTGACATGAAATTTTCACCCAATTCGGAGTTACAGAAATTTTACATGCAGCACAAAATTTCTTTTAGCATTTTTATGGATTTTGAAATTTCAATCTGGCAACGCTGGAGGAAAGAGTGTTTGCTATGGTTGCTTCTAAAAACTGAGAACCGTGTAATGTTGAGCGAAAAATTTGAAAAGCTACTGAAATACCTCTGAGCACATACCGCATTTTCTGCGCAGCTTTTAAAATTCTGCTGCGTTGCTGTTTCGCGTTGATTTTTTTCTCCTCAGCCCCTCTTGACTTTTTGAAAAAGCGAGGACACGATTTTGACCTTCTTTCCTTCGATGCTCGTGCCTTTTACTGAATTTTGGAAAATCTTGACGCGCGCATGCAAGATTTTCCTGCGCCAACGACGAAAAGCGTTTTTTACTGGACAAGCAGCGCTTTCTGGTAGCAGCTTTCAAGAGCTGCGAAAATATTCTGCTATTTCTTCGACTCGAAGTTAAAATTTTATTGATTTTGTGAAACGTAATTTTAGCAAGAGTTGGCCGTATTTGATTAAATGGAAATGGCGGCTCCAAGAATTGAAAAAAAAATTTCGCAGCTCAAATACGGTTAGTAGTTTTTCTGGAAAAATATTATACAAATAAGCCCTAAAATGAGGAGTGGAAAATCAGTTTCTAGTCCTATACGAGTCTTCAGTTTGCTAACTCAGAGTTAGCAAGTTTTTATTTTCTCAAGGAATACAATGTAATGAGAAAATATGAAGATGTTGAGTGTATTTTCGCTGCTACCAAATTTATAAAGTTAGCATTTATTTTCGAAAATTTTTCTCTCGATCAATTTTTAAAAGTTTTTTTTGCTCGTCAAAATAAATTTTGCATCGATCACTAATATTAAATTTTTTTTTACAAAATTTGAAAATTAAATTAATTTAGCAAGTCGCTAATATTTCATCAGTTGTAAATTCGGATTTTCAGCGCACTAATTGAATTTTTTAAAAGAATTCAACGTTTCTGTTGAAAAGATTTCAGCCATTAAATGAAAAGAGAATTAATGGATTTTGTACTCTTTTCGAAGATTATCGTCAACTAATCCCTGATGAGTAGATAGCTTTACGGCTTTCATTTATTTTCTTTACGAGGTAATAACTTTAGAAGAGTTACTTTGTAAATTTTCTTGATGGAATAAAACCATTCTCAATCGATAATTGGTTAGTTATCATCAACTGATGATATTCAAGAAAATTGGAATTTTCAACTGCATTTGTCGTTAGCAAATCAAATCTTAACCACTTTTAATCTAACAAAATATACAGTCGTACCAACTTGACTTTTTTGTATTCAACATGTTATATTTTTCATAATTTTTTCTTTCAATTTTTGAATTTCATAAAATTGAAAAATTCATTATTTTTAATTTTTAAATGTTTTACAATTTATTTTATTTATTTTTAAATCCAGAAAAAAAGATTCCACCGCATCCGTAACACGTTTTCATTGAAAGACTGAATATTTTTTCATTTGAATCTGTAAATTAAATTACAATTTTCTTCCTTTGCGTACAATATCCCGAAAGAATTTATTATTTTCACACCTATGACAAGTTTCAATGACCAATTCGAATAAAAACGTTAGGATTATTTTTTTTACAAAATTAAAAACAAAAATTTAACGAAACTATGTGAGCAATAATCTTTAATTCAATAACTTTCTAGTTTCAGCGTTCGCCTCACTTGGGTTTACACTTTTAATTTTTTATATACTTATTTTAAAAACTAAAAAGTAGATTAAACAAAAATTAATCACGATGGGATGATGTATAAATTAATCTTTATTCTCTTATAAGTCTCAAGTCTACTAAAACATAAATTTGATTATAATTTTTAGAAACAACGAATTTGTCAATACGCATTATTTTTTCAGTTTCAAATTAGTGTCTTGAAAAATATTTTTCCAAAAATAGTTAACTGCAAAATATAATCAAAAAATTTATTCATATCAACATTTCATCGGAAAGCTCTTAAAATTTAATTATTTTACTTAATTTTTTAGTACCTCTTGAAGATAACTGGAGAGTTACTTGGAGATGAATGCGAAAAAAAAATAAAAAATAAAAATTAGAAAAATGATTTCTCTCGAAAAATGTCTGTATTTAAATTGAAATTTTTTTCCTTCTAATTATTATCTTTTCACGTTATATTACGACTTTTTAATAGTAAAATTAGAACAACATGAAGTTTTTTCTGTGCGAAAAAAAAAATGAAAATTAGAAAAAAGATTTCTCTTTCAAAAAATGTCTGTATTTAAATTGAAATTTTTTTTCCTAATTATTATATTTTCACGTTATATTACAACTTTTTAATAGTAAAATTGGAACAACATGAAGTTTTTTCCATGAATAATTTACTTTTTTCATCTCTTGACAATTTTCTTTTTTTTTAATATTCTCGATGCAAAATATTTTATTTCCATCGAAAAGTTCGAACTTCAACATGAATAATTTCTAATATGTTCTTAGTTAAAATAATAAAAAACATTTTTTTCCTATTATCCAAGACAAAAATGGTTTCAATTATTCGATAAAATATTTTTTCATAATTCTAATTTTTTATTATTTACTTTAATCTATTTATTTCTTTTCAATTAATTTTTTCTTAAAATAACGTATTGTTTATTAATGTGAAATATTTCATAGATTTTTTTTTTCCAATAAGTAAATTTAATCAATTTTTTTTGTGAGCATTTTTTTTTCAATAAGTAAATCATTTTTAAAGTTGAAAAGTTGCGAATAGAAACATTCTGACAGAATTTATCGATTTTTTGTTGTTACTAGTCCTTTATACAGTTCAATTAATTTTTTCCTATCATTATTTTCACTGATCGATGAGAATCTATTTACAGTTAGTTATAAATTTAAAATTATATAAGTAGTTATTAGTTAGTTTACAGCTTCCATCGATTGTGAAAATTTTATTTCACTTCATTAATTAATGCAGTTTTCTTTATTTTTTCCTTCTCGGTCTTTGATTTCAATGGATCTTCAAATGCACTTTCATAATACTCACAATCGTTAAAGTTCGTCAATTTATAAAATCCCTCAATAAAATCGAATTTTTTCAATTTTAGATATCTAAAGTAGTTCCAGTTAAAACAGAAAACCTCTCTGGTATTTTATTTGGTAAATTTCAAGATTCTAAAGCTTGAAGTTTACGATGGGATTATCTCTTTTTATGTTTCGCTTTTAAAGTTGAATCATTAGTATTAAATGGTTCCTCATAAAATTTTGTCAGTGTTTTATTCGAGTTTAAGGAAAAAGCAAAAGACAAGAGAAATAATACCATTGTAAACTGAGCTTACTGCTTCCAAGAAAATCAATAAAAGCTTATCTAACTAGAAGCATTTTAGTTTAAACTTTGGTATTTGGCTTGTTGATTTTTACACCCTAAATCGAAATTCTAGACGAACCAAGGGGTTTAATCAAATTTCCGAAAGAATTCGAATGTGAACAGAATTTTTTGGTGAAAACGAGAAACTACATATTGCTTCGCTATAGTTTTTGCGTTTTATAAAATGAAAGAAAGGACGAAGTGGAATTCGCTTTGTGGCGCCGATGTATTCGACCCGTTTTCCAGAAACTAGCTGCGAAGTAAAAGTCGAATTTGGAAAATTGTGCGCGTTCTTGGCCTGGAAAATGGAAACTGCGCAGTAAATTTTGGAAATTGCTGTCGAATATGGGATGCTGTTCGGCGGCTGTTTCATAAAGAATTCACGAACAAACTTATATTTTATTCGGAGTGAGCGTGAAAATTTATTAGTTTTGAAGCTGAGTTTTAGAAAGAAAAGTTTTCTCATCTTTAACCAAGGCAAGAATAACAAACTTATATAGAAAAAAAATCGTGAAAAATGTAAAGGTGCGAGAAGCAGAGATGTTGAAAAAAATATGAGGTTCAGGAACAAGAAAATCTGCTCAGTACCTATATATAGACTTTTATACTGATTTTTATCTTCATTTTATTAATGATTGAGTAGCTTTCTTTCAAAACCTAATCTGAGGGGTGAAGAAAAGTTGAAGCCTCCAGTGAGAGAAAGTGTTTTGTTAATTGTAAATATAATTTACCTGTTTTGCCATGCGATTTTCAAGCGAATTGATGGATTTGTTGGGCTCCTGTTTCAATTTTATTTTCTCACGAAGATAAAATTGGGTGCTCAAATTTTGTAAAAATCCCAAAAATTCAAATTTCACTATTTCAGCTACTACACGAAGAGCTACCCATTAAAAATTTTCTTTTATTAATTTAGAAAAGTTGTCCTCATTAGCACTAGAAATACCAGGTTATACTCGATTACTCAAAGGACCAGGTGGTGTCATATGTGCCATCAAAAGAGTAACCTCAAAGAACCAGGTGGCGTCGTATGACACAAGTCAGGGGTTCTCAAAATATTGGTCCTTTGAGAAGTCCATCTCAAAATTTTGAGTGGTGTCGTATATGACACCACCTGGTACTTCTAGTGTTGAGTACAAACCGGTGGCGCACTAAAAGATTTGTGAAGGGAGGGGTTGAGTATTGTTATTCAACGTATGTTACGTCGCAGAATGATTCCCAGCCATATTAAGATATCTACATTGAGAACAATTATTGAAGATGAATTCTTTGTACTGGGCGTTAGTCAATTTCAACATAATGTCCGCCCAAAACATAATGTCTGCCAGTTTTTGTTCTTCCGTGATAGGTACAATGTTAGGATGACGTCATCATCAGAGTCCAATGTTATGATGACGTCATCATACCTACTTATAACATAGGATTTGAAGATTCCGTGATAGTCCAATGTTTTGATGACGTCATCATACCTATTTATTACATAGTAAACACAGATGATGACGCCATCATACCCAGATATAACATAGGAGACGCACGTCATCATTCCTATGTATAATATAAGAACCGTAGATGATGACGTCATATCTACGTATAACATAGGAACCGCAGATGGTGACATCATCATACCTACGTATAACATAGGAAACACAGATGATGACGTCATCATACCTAGATAGGCCTATAACATTTTGCTCAATGTTATATGTACTTAGTTATAACAGTTAAAAAGCTGTTGATGACGTCATCATACACTTATAAGATTTCTTCATAGCTCAATGTTATAACTGAGTAGATGACGTCATCATACCTATGTATAACATAGAACACTAAGTATAACATTTCAAAAGATGTTGATGACGTCATTATACATTTACTTATAAGATTGGAAAAGTAACCAAGTAAAATTTTTCAGGAAAGAATTATGAAGAAATATTTATAAGTCCCTATGCGCTTCATATTCAAACAATTTTGTTTTTATAAGAAACATTTTTGGATACTTTTTATAATCTCCTGTTGTAAAAGAGAATTCATCTTTCGCCTTCACGAAACTTCATTGAAGGCTGCAGCTATTTTTCTTGAATTTCTCAAACTGACTTTTTTGGACTGACTTAACCACTTTTAAGAAAGTGTGCTAAAATTGCGTATTTACTAATCAATAAATACTTAATATGAATATAATGTACGACTGTGAAAGACTTGACGGTTTGTACAACAATGTAACTGAATGACATTCAACTCACCCAATTTGCCCCTCGACCCCTTCGCAAGGAGAAAGCGATTAATTGTATGTTTTGATTTTTGAACAATGCCATTGTCAACATTTTCTTTGTTGGCCTACATCTCTGCACACATTTCATGTTGTACACGAACTTTCAACACAAAGAACTACATAAATTCTGAATTTCGTTTTACCAAAAATACATAAGAAAACCTTGTCACCTCTCTCCACCTTGTTAATTTTTTTATTTTACTAACATACCACCATTGAACTTTATAATGGAATAGGACGAGTTTATTTTTATCATCGTCCGTTATAAACGACGAATTCGTTTCGAAAAATTAATTCAATTAATGCAGGCTATATATATATATACACGTAAAATTCCATATAGCTACACTACACATATATTCTATCTTTATCTATTGTAATACTTGTACCAAAATTACCATGCTTATATTGTAAAGAAAAATATTTAGGTCACCAAAAAAAAGAACGAAGGAATAGGGAAAAAAAGCTCTATATTTTTCCTTCCCTTTCCACCCCTCCCCCTCTCCCTTATCATGCTCTATCGAATATTATCCTTCCGAATATTATTACTATGGTCTTCATCGTTGAGAAAAATCAATAATATTTACAAGATGCGTGCACGTTCTGTAGCTTTAAAGCCTTGACCTGACATGGCGTCGGAATTCTCCAAAAAAAAAATTTTCTCGACTACAAAAAACTGGAAAATTCGTGAATTGATGGCAAACTCTTAAATGTACTTACTGGCGAATATTAGCCCATTCGAGCTTGAAAGTTCAAATAAATCTAGTCTAATTCACTTATTTGTGCAGATTTTTAAGAGTAGACGTTTGGCCCCATTACCACTGACCCTAAACAATCCGAAGCCCGAATATGGTTCTAAGTTGTTTTTATGGGAAACGATACCATAAACTCTGTGGCGGTAGATGGAAGTTTGGGGAGAATGGTTTAAGAGTGTAGTTCCAAAAATTTCGAACTCAGGGCGGAGTGTACAATCAGAGCTTAAGTGGAGTTCAAACATAAACCAGGTTCAAGAGCAGAGTTCAGAAGCTAGCCGAAAGCCAAAAGCTAAAAGCCAAAAGCCATTGATTTTTGAAGAAAAAACCGGTAAGCTGAAAGTCGAAAGCTTTATCAAAAAAGCCAAAAGCTGAAAGCAAAAGCTGTATTTTTATGGCTTTTATACGGCTTTTTAGGTTTTTACAACAAAAAAAAATCACAAATCAGCAAATCAGTGAAATGAAATCACAAAAGTAAAGTGTAAAGTGCAGAGTTTGGAAGCTAGCCGAAAGCTAAAAGCCAAAAGCCATCGATTTTTTAAGGAAAAACTGGTAAGCCGAAAGCCAAAAGCTTTATCATAAAAGCTAAAAGCTAAAAGCGTAAGTTTTATTTTCAAGGTCAGAAGCTAAAAGCCGAAAGCTAAAGCCATATCTTACGGCTTCCAAACTCTGTTCAAGAGACGAAATAACGTGAAAAATTTGAGGTTGAACCTGGTTCAAGCTTGAACCCCACTTGAGCCAATATTGTACACCCCGCCGTCAATGTGTAAGTGCAACACAAAAGCAATAATTCATATGTACTTTTTACTCCGCGCACTCCAGTTTGTTATACATGAAATCTTAAATCTATTCTCTGCCATCCCTGTCGTCGTTAAATAGAAGCATTCAAAATACACGGAGCAAGTAGAACAAGTATGCTTTACAGGGCCGGAGTTAGGGGGTGGACAATGTGGACAGTGTCCACAGGCCTCCACCAACAAAGGGCCTCCACCACTCGTCATAAAAAAAAGAAAATGAAAAAATTTTTCATTAAAAAAAATTTCGTAACTGACCACCTATCCCCCTTGAAACGGGCCTCCACCACTTTGTCCACACCTCATCAACTCTTAAATCCGGCCCCGATGCTTTACAATACTAATAAAAATGTTCAAGATTTATGTTTCAGAAAGTAGATACAAGAATGTAACAACTTCGACAAAAATTTCAAGTCCATTCAAGGCCATACTATCGACTGGATCCACGGGATGAAAGGATATATTTTCGTGTAGATACCATAATCGGGTCCATCGTTATGTCGACAAACAAGGCTTCCAAAAGACGTGATTCCAATTTGCGAATACATGCAGTTCCAATCCGAAATAGGCACTTGCAATGCTCCTCCAGCTCCACCCTATTTTGATAGAAAAAAAAAATTAAATACATAATGCTCCCTATAAACCCTCAACTTATTCAAGAAAATAATGTATAGGTATGTATGTTATTGGTTGATTTTATAGTCACAGAAATATGAATAGTCGTGTTCATAACTAATGATTATTATAATTAGAGACCGGATTCCTCGGCACAGAAAAGTGAAAAAATCGGCATTGAAAACTTTATTTTCGGCATTATTCGGCAGTAACCTACAAAAACCCCTCAAAAGCAACAAAAAAGTAAAAAAGTAATGAAATTCTATTTCAGAGATAAAAAAAATACATTTTTACAAAAATTTATCACTATGCAGTATGAATTGTGCAGTTATGTATGAGAGTGAAAGCTGTCAATATCAGTCGCTAACTTCCTTGCTTGCATGATTAGGCTTGTGATTTTTCACTATCAATGATTTTATGCGTGATGCAATGGTGAAAATTAGCAAAATCTGCCATTTTTGGCATTTTCCAGCATTTTCCCCATTTTTGGCATTTTTCTCATTTTCGGCATTTTTCTCACTTTTGGCATTTTTCGGCAAAATAAAATTTTTTTCCTGGGTTCTATTCCCCCCCGATTCGTGCTCATATGTTAAAATTACCCTCCCGCCCCTTCAGGAACAAAAGTGACAAATGCCGAGGAATCCGGTCTCTAATTATAATCAATAGTAAATAATTTAATCGTTAGGACTAATTTTATTCATAATATTTTCATAATTCTGCAAAGACCAGAGTTGGGATTTTACATGTAAAATTATTTTATACTCGTATTTCACATGAAATGCATATTCGTAAATATTGTAAAATTACTTGAGATGTAAATGAAATAGTCTTGAGTTTAGTCTTCGGAGTCATTCGTTATGAATAATTTATAATCTGATTTTAGTTTTCTAAGTTTTTAATTTAATATCCAAACTTTTATAAAAATTTGTATAACCTTCAATCATGAAGTGAAATTCAGTTATGATTAAAACTGACCGTGTAATTGATGGCTAAATTTTAATCGCATGACTAAATTTCAACAATTATGAGTCATATAATATGACAAATATGACAGACATTAAAAATTAATCGCATAAAAAGCATACTTGAATCTGTAACTTTTGCCCAAATTAATTCAAATATGACTAAAATTTAGTCAACATATTCGGTTCCAATTAAATTATCAATCATTTTTCGGCTAACTCTGCTTGTTGTTGCTTATATTATCAAAAATAAAAATAAAATGTAATGGTCATGCACAGGGGAAAAAAATGAATAGCAATTTTTACTTAATATTTTGCTCTTAAAAAAATTATAAAAATTAGTATTCATTTTTTTCAATTTGTCTTATAATATTAGTACTCAGTACTTACAATACAAAGGTCTCTGACTGTCGTCTTATCCCCAGCACAAATCATCGTAGTGGGATCATATCCTTTTGCTAATCTATTTTCTCCTTTGTAATGAGCAATGCATTTGGTGTCGTTAAAAACAGTCATTTGAACTTTTGCTAGACCTTGATAGTAACAAGTTAAGTATATGAATTGAGGATAAGTTTTACTGCAAAGACCTCTTTTATAAAAAAGATAAGGTATAGATGTTTTCGGTACATGCGAGACTAAACATCTTGACTACAATTACTTTGGAAAATGTACATTAACGAACCTGTGTCATTAGAACGAATTGCATCATCAATACTCCATTCACTAACAAAAACTTTGTTTTGCAAATCAGCAGGTACTTCGGGAGACGTATACAAGCATACTGGTCGCACAAAGGGTGTAAATTTTACTGCTTTCTCCAGTTCTAGCAGCATTATGTCAAAATTTACCAACGAGTTCGTGTAATTCGGATGTAGAATGCGTTTTTTGATGCGAAAATCTTGGGGTTGTGCCCCATCGTTGTGATCATCCACCAATAATTCGCCGAATCGCACCCAATTCGCCTCATCTCTAAAAGTAATAAATTATTATCTTAACACCAGAAGTACCAGGTGGTGTCATATACGACACCATTCAAAATTTTGAGATGGACTTCTCAAAGGACCAATATTTTGAGAACCACTACCTTGTGTCGTACGACGCCACCTGGTCCTTCGACGTTACTCTTGTGGTGTCATATATGACACCACCTGGTCCTTTGAGTAATCGAGTTAAACCTGGTATTTCTAATGTTAACTTTTGGGTTGTTCATGGAGCGTTTTTTCAACCTGTTTTATACTAGAGGTACCTGATGGCGTCATATACGACACTACTCAAAATTTTGAGATGGACTTTTCAAAGGACCAATATTTTGAAAACCCCTGACTTGTGTTATACGACGCCACATGGTCCTTTGAGGTTATTCTTGTGGCGTCGTATCCGGTCCTTTGAGTAATCGAGTAAAACCTGGTTTTTCTAGTGTTAAACGTTGATTGGTAATTAAAAGATTAGTTGACATTTTGAATAAAAATATACTTATACTTACTTTTATGAATCGAGGATATACAAAAAGTTTTTGAATGCTACATTACCTGCGTCTGATCTAGAGCGACCTATCTACAGAGAGTTCAAAATTTATTAAGTATTTTCTAAATTGAGCGGAAAATACGAAGTTTTGCTGGTGAAAATAATATCTTGAATCCTAATTTTCTCTAACATTTTCTAATATCCAATAAATATTTAAAACAAAAACAAAATAACAGGTCCACTGTTTGTGAAACTGGTTTTACGTTTACAAAATATAATATTTTTCTTCTGGGTTCTGTCATTAAACCAGAGATGTTACTAATAATCTCCAAATTTGTTTGCATGTCAGAGGAAATTTTCATGCCAAATACATTATATTGGTATACCTATATGAAAATCTCTTCTGTGACATGTCACCATCTCATGAGGGATTTAAGCGATGGTGGGTTAGGATGGTTCCACAAAAATGTTGAAAAATATGACTTTGAAAAATGAACTGATTTTTCGTGATTGTTTTAAATTCACTTTAAAAAAACAGGAACTTACTTGTCATATTTGATACAATGGGCTGATGTTAACACATATTTGTCACTAATTAATGTACCACCACAAGCCCAATGTGTATCATTTGGTCTGTCCGATTTATTATTGTATCCAACCAGTGCCTGTAAGTAATAAAAATATTATTTTTTTATTTATTCAATTATTTAGATGCCCTCCCCACAACAACCATTCAAAGACCCAATTAACAGGAAGGACGCACATGTAATGTACGTACCTACAATAAAATGAAACCAGAAACCAGTGTTTATGATTATTATCATTATGAAAATTATAAATGTATTTGTCTGAAATATTTTCAATAACTTAAAAATACTTTCTATCCAACTTGAAAAAAAAATTCTAGTAAGCTCAGAAATTCTTCCAAACAACTGAAAAATTTTTCCGCTCGTCAGAAATATATTATTCTCGATGGCTTGGAAATTTTTTCAGTAAGTCAAGAAAAAGTGAAAAAATTTTTCCAGTAATTAGAAATATTTTCCCATTTCAGTTGGAAAATGTTTTCAGTCAACTTGAAATTTTTTTCCTATTGGTTTGATATATTTTTCCAGTCAACTGAGTAATTCTTCCAGTTGGCTAACGACTTCTGCTAGTCCGCTAGGAAATTTTTTATTTCTAAAATAATTTCACAAGTACAATTTTTTTTCATTTTCTTACAAAATCGTCAGGATTAATATCGTGTTCAGTGTAATATTTTGTTATATTTTCACCAAGTATCTTGTAAAAATACTTCTAATAAATTTTTTCGAATATTACTGTGTAATTTTTGTCAAAATTTGGGTAAGTACATCAGGGTGAGTTCTTCCTGCTAAAGAAAAAAATTCAACTGTAGAGTTTGATTTTATATTTAAATCCAGGTTAGACTCACCATTTGGGGAAATTCGTTCAGGTTGGCCAAAATTCCTGCATGATCGGACATATTTCTGCTGCCAGCGCATGTAAGTACACGTTTTGTGCTTGAAGATTTGTTATCAGGACTGGAGAGAACTTTGTTTTCAAATCTGGCTGCCGAATACTCTGTGCATTCTTTAGAGAATGAGAAACAATAATTAGTCCAGAAAGGTTAATTTGAAGAAATTTCATCTCCAAAATGGGCTTCAGGAATTCAAGAATTGCTGGAAAGTTGGAAATTCTGTTATTTTCGTAATTTTTCACTGGGTAATTATTTTTTTCGTACCTTTAGGTACCTATACCTTGCCACATTCAAAAGGAACAAATCATCAAGGGTTGCAGCCATGCAGATGAAATTTATTATTTTGAACAGACTGTAAGTCCAACATGCAGCACAAGTATACGCTTACTTTGTTGAGCAACATGGTATGGGTCTTTAGCGGATGGAGCTTTAGCTTGTCTAGTAATCCGAACAGAAGCTTTGAGACAGCACACTTTTTGAATGCCAGTGCCTTGCTCTTGTCCACAAACCGCCCATAAAATGGCAGGTGGGGGTTTCGAGCACTTTGTTTCGGGAACACATTCAAATTCGCCGGACTTGATACATGTGTATTCTGTAATTGGGGTGTATGTCTCTGGCAGAACCAACAAAAATTGAAGCATAAATGTAGCGCAATAAAAAATCTGATAATATGGAACACTTTTTCTTCATGATAGTAGCTATATCTTTGGGAGGCAGCGAGGGAAGGGGGTGGATAATTTTTTTTTTGCGAAATTAAAAAGATCATATTGTACCCTCTCTACTCTATACTAAAAATTATGCTTTGAGACTGTCTACGTTTTGAATTCCAGTGACCTGCTCTTGGCCACGGGTAGAGAAGAGGACAAAAAATAGAAAAAAAACTAAAAAAACAAAAAACAAATAATAGTACTATTAATTTTATCTATAATTATAATAATAATAAAATGTAATAATAAGAGTAAAAATGAAAAATTTTATAAATTTCGAAAATATGGCCAGTCTTATGGGAAAATTTATAAATTTCGAAAATACATTTGAAATACATAATTATTTTTAAAAGATACTCGGTAAAAATAATTATAATTTTTCCACAAACAATTTTTAGCATACATTAACTCTCGTTGCTTTATGAGAATAAGTCCCTTTCAAATTTTTATTATTCGAAAAAAAAATCAACTATTGTGACATTATATTATTTTAAAAATATTTTGGCTGAGAATTTTTTTTTTTTTAGTTGAAAATATAATATTTTTGAGAGAAATTTTCAAGGACGAAGTATTTTCACAATTTTCGAAAAAGCTAAAATGGTAAGATTTACGTAACTAGAATATTGATGAAAAATTTATTTTGGGTCCTTAAAATTTTTCTGCCATTTTGTATTTATTAATTTAGCGTTGCCAATACTCACTGAAGAAGTCTCCAAGTACTATAGTGATTATAATAGTAGTATTAAATAATTATTTAATCTCTCTCTTACCGTTAGTATTTTGAGCTGCAGCTGCTCTGGAAGTGTAAATTAAGCCGAATACAAATAAATAACTGAATATTGTATTCATTCTCTTTACTAATTGCAAACTTAACAGTCTTAAATTTTCAACATGGACTTTCAGACAAACTTTGATTAGCCAAAGTAGATGTTTATATGAGAGAAAATCATATTAGGAAATACCGAACATCATTAATTATTGATATATATCTGCGCTTTGAATTATGTAAACATGCTCGTATTTTTCTTCATAAAAATTAATGTAGCCTGAGGTAGAAATATTAATCAAGTTCCATTAATTGGCATACTTCCTAATTAAAACATGTAGACTCACTATCTTTGGGTGAAAAACAATTTTTTTTTAAATTTAATTTTTTTAATAAGTATACTGACCAATTCTTTTTTCTTTTTTTTTTGATTGATGAAAGAAGAATATAACTACTTTAACTTCGAATTTCAGCTTCTCATCTCCTTGCAACTCAAATATAATGAAGAGCTAGAAATACTGTCAAGATTGACCATTTTTATCAGTAAACGTAAGAATGCGATTAAGTACTGCATAAGTAAATACTAAATAATCTTTATCTTTCCGGCTCATCATTTATCAAAACAAATTATTGACATATACACTGTGATGGTATTTTTATCGACATAATATAAAAGTCACATAACTTCTATCTCGCTGAACACGAATCCGGAAGCCATTTTTGGCGGCGGCTCTCGTCAAGCGAGATATGGCCAAAATAAAAGTGAAAAATGTTCCAAAATGGGTCTAAATCGCGACGTAGAGCGAAACGAACTGCAGATTCGGATTCAGCGTGAAAAATTACATACTCTGCACTTGTCTCCTGGAAAATTTCAAAAATCGTCAATTTTTGTAAAAATGAGAAGGTTAACCCCTTGGTGTTTTCTCGATTTTTTTTCCAAACATTTTTTTCGAGATCAGCGTCGAAATGGGGGTTTTTGAGGTCGCTGAACCCGAATCCGAAGTTCGATTTTGACGACGGCTCTCGCCAGGCGAGATATGGCCAAAAAAAAAAAGGATATGGTCGAAAATGAACTTAAATGGCGACGTAGAGTATAATGGGCTGCAGATTCGGAATCGGCGTGAAAAACTACATACTGTGCGTCATGCGTGTCTCCTGGAAAATTTCCAAAATCGTAAATTTTTGTAAAAGTGGGAAGATTAACCCCTTTGCTTTTTTTCGATTTTTTTTCCAAAAATTTTTTCAAGATTAGCTTCGATATGGGGGTTTTCAAAGTCACTGAACCCGAATCCGAAGTTCGATTTTGGCGGCGACTCGCCAAGCACATCTGGATGAAAATTGAGACATCGGGACGACAAATGAGACACCTAGATGAAAATTGAGACGACTAGACGAAAAATGGTTCATCTAGACGAAAATTGAGACATATAGACGAAAAATGTGATAACTAGACAAAAATTGGGGCATCCAGACGAAAATGGGGGTGTAATACACGTGCTCCATTTTCAAATATTTTTGAATTAAATACACGTACCCCCCCCCCCCCCAAGTGTTCCCTTTTCAAATATTTTTGATTTTAGTTCCAGTACCCCCCCTACATACTCCATTTTCAAATATTTTTGCCAATACATGAAGTCTGAAATTAAGCAATATAAACCACATTTTTGGTCGAACATCATCTCTCTGGAGATTATGGTTTTGGCTGAAGAAGCTGCCACGTGAATTTCAGCTCGATACGTGTAGTCTGAAATTTCAGCATTGTGTCGACGATTCAGCAGCGAGATATAAACGTTGCATCGCAACGAAAACCTGCTCAAACGCCGAAAAAATGCCGCAATTTCAGACTGCACGGATTGGGCTGAAATTTGGATGGTAGCTTCCTTGGCAAATATCACTATTTGAAAAACAAGTAATGAGTGGTCCAAAATTCGCTTATTTTTGCTAAAAAATCAGCCGTTTTCGAGATATTTGGCTTTGAAAAGTGATTTTTGGATTTTTTGCGTTTTCCAAAAATAATGTGGCGCGATCTATGAAACCTTAATCGAAACACAGCGTGAAACTACAACTTCCCATAGATCGCGCCACGTTATTTTTGAAAAACGCGAAAAATCAAAAATTCACTTTTCAAAGCCAAATATCTCAAAAACGGCTGATTTTTCAGCAAAAAGAAGCGAAATTTGGACCACCCATTACCTGTTGCTCAGGTAATGGTATTACCCGAAGAAGCTACCATCCAAATTTCAGCCCGATCCATGCAGTCTGAAATTTCGGCATCTTTTCGGCGTTTGAGCAGGTTTTCGTTGCAATGTAACGTTTTTAATTCGCTGCTAAAACGCCGAAACAATGCTGAAATTTCAGACTACACGTATCGAGCTGAAGCTGAAATTCACGTGGCAGCTTCTTCAGCCAAAACCATCATCTCCAGAGAAATGATGTTCGACCAAAAATGTGGTATATTTTGCTTAAAAATGCGCCGTATTCGACATTTTTTGGCTTCTTAGATTTCAGTTTTCAGCTGCCATAATTTATCAACTTTCTGAAATCGTAATATTCGAAAATGGAGCACATATAGCTATATATGGAGCGATTTAAAATTAATTCCGTCGCATCGCATTGAAAACCTGCTAAAAGTATAGAATAACGCCGAAATTTCAGACTGCACGAATCGGGCTGAAATTTGGATGTTAGCTTCCTCGGGTAATACCATTACCTGAACAACAGGTAATGGGTGGTCCAAATTTCGCTTCTTTTTGCTGAAAAATCAGCCGTTTTCGAGATATTTGGCTTTGAAAAGTGAATTTTTGATTTTTCGCGTTTTCCAAAAATAACGTGGCGCGATCTATGAAACCTTAATCGAAACACAGCGTGAAACTACAACTACCCATAGATCGCGCCACTTTATTTTTGGAAAACGCGAAAAATCAAAAATTCACTTTTCAAAGCCAAATATCTCGAAAACGGCTGAATTTTCAGCAAAAAGAAGCGAAATTTGGACCACCCATTACTTGATCGTCAGGTAATGGTATTACCCGAAGAAGCTACCATCCAAATTTCAGCCCGATCCGTGCAGTCTGAAATTTCAGCGTTATCTTGTACTTTTAGCAGGTTTTCGTTGCGATGCAACGTTTTTATATCGCCGCTGAATCGTCGACATAATGCTGTAATTTCAGACTACACGTATCGAGCTGAAATTCTGGAGACAGCTTCTTCAGCCAAAAACATCATCTCCAGAGAGATGAGTTTCGACCAAAAATGTGGTTTATATTGCTTAAAAAACAGCCGTATTCGACATTTTTGGCTTCAAAGATTTCAGTTTTCAGCTGCCTTAATTTATCAACTTTCTGAAATCGTAATATTCGAAAATGGAGCACATATAGCTATACATGGAGCGATTTAAAATTAATTCCGTCGCATCGCAACGAAAACCTGCTAAAAGTACAGAATAACGCCGAAATTTCAGACTGCACGGATCGGGCTGAAATTTGGATGGTAGCTTTCTTGGGCAAAACCATTACCTGAGCAACAGGTAATGGGTGGTCCAAATTTCGCTTATTTTTGCTGAAAATTCAGCCGTTTTCGAGATATTTGGCTTTGAAAAGTGAATTTTTGATTTTTCGCGTTTTCCAAAAATAACGTGGCGCGATCTATGGGTAGTTGTAGTTTCACGCTGTGTTTCGATTAAGGTTTCATAGATCGCGCTACGTTATTTTTGGAAAACGCGAAAAATCAAAAAATCACTTTTTAAAGCCAAATATCTCGAAAACGGCTGATTTTTCAGCAAAAATAAGCGAAATTTGGACCACCCATTACCTGTTTCTGGAGTAATGGTATTTGCCAAGGAAGCTACCATCCAAAATTCAGCCCGATCCGTGCAGTCTGAAATTTCAGTGTTATTCTGTATTTTTAGCAGGTTTACGTATTCCATTTTCATAATATATTTTTGGATTTAGTTCACGTACCCCCCACGTATTCCATTTTCAAATGTTTTTGAATTTAGTTCACGTACCCCCCCTCCCCAAAGACTCCATTTTCAAATATTTTCGAATTTAGTCCATGTACCCCCCCCCCCCCACACGCTCCATTCTCAAATATTTTGGAATTTAGATGGGGGTTTTCGAGGTCGCTGAACCGGAACTCGAAGTTCGATTTTGGCGGCGGCTCTCGCCGAGCGAGATATGGCCGAAAAAAAATGAAAAATGGTCGAAAATGGACTTAAAATGCGACGTAGAGTAAAATGGGCTACAGATTCGGATTAGTGGTAATGAGTGTAACCTGAAAAAATAGCAGTTTCGGGTATAAACAATGTGTTCGTCTTCACTTATTTACCCCCAAAAAATGGTAAAACTAAAACAAGATGAAAGGATCTTTCTTGTCACTTCATTCTGAAACCTGAAGTTTTATGAAAATGGGGCAGTTGAAGGTGAATCTATTAAAAATAGGAGAAAATGACACTTGATACTCCAGAAAGTTTTCACACCCTTACTAATCTCCGAAACACGAAGACAAAAAATGCTATTTTTGAAAATGAAATGCAAGTTCTTCAATTGTTCGAATAAAAGAAAAACGTTGAAAAAACTCGAGACTTTATTTACATACAGTTGCTTGCATTCCCGTTGAATGCAAGTGTCGAGTATAAAATAAACGACAAATCGCACAGGAAGTAGGTATTTTTTAAAATTTGCGCTACAACACAACGAAAAAACAAGAAGCAAAAAAAAAAAAAAAAACAGTTAACAGGAGAAAAATGAAAAAAAATTTACACTCGATTTTTTCCCAACACTTCATTCGGCTCCCTTATCGGGACAACATTAACAAAATGCTTTTCTGAAGGACGTATTTTACAGGATGAATGAATAATACAATAATATTATAAAAAAGTAGTTGTTAACAAAAATCAAAGTGACAGCTTTCGAATAGAAATAGTAAATGAAAAAAAATCCTTTAATATGATAGAAAAGCGGATAAAATTGTACGTACAAACTTAAAACAAATTGAATTTGCACATATTGATATTAGAAGAATGAAAAACAATAACAATAGATATTCTATCTACTCAACAGTATTTTATCCGAACGAGGAAAATTTACAGAGTATTTTTTCCAACAAGAACCGACCGACGAAAATGATACAAATCAAATGACTAGTATATTACAAGGGGGTGGCGGGGAAGAGGGAATAACGAACATGTACAAACGACGAAAAAACTTTTGTACTTGAGACGAGCAAGACGACGAGAAAAAAAAAACATTGCTAACGAAGAAATAAGGACTAAAAAAAACCGCAGGTTTTCCAAATTAAAAGAGAAAAAAATCTATAATCCTAGGTATAATGTACAAAATAAAACTTAGCATCTATCACGAAAAAATTATATTTACATGGTAGCAAGGTGCTTTCTTCCACTAACGAATTTACGCAGAAGAAATACTCGATCATTGTATCATAAAGGTACCACCTTAGATTTTCTTAGAAAAAGCTACACAGACGTATTTCTTCTCTACGTTACGTTTCCAAGTTGACAAATAAGAACGATTCCTGTGCAATCTGTTCTTTCCTACGTTCCTATACTTTTTTTTGCACAACGAAGGAGAAAATGAAAATCACTCAGTACTTCATTCTCGTTCAGTCATTTTTGCTGTATTCAAACTCAAGTATTTCAAAAGTCGACTTCCTCCCCCGTAACAAATAAAGAGTCTTGTCTACCAATTTTGACAAATGATTTTTCGGTTAAGCGAAACAACTCTAGTGCAACGGTGCCTTCGATTCTTTTTCATCAACACTTCAACTGTCGGATTTTTTGCTCGCTATCTGTAAGCAGATGGTTGAATAAAAGTACGTCCTCAAGATGCGGGTTCTACCACTAAATAGCCAAGCTGACACGAGATCGACAAACTTTTACTTAGTCGTGTTGGCGGACTGACTCTTCAAAAATGGTTCCAGAACCTTGGAAGAAAGAAGACCGAATGCCGACGAGGGGGCCAGAATGAATTCCTCGGTCCACCGAGGAGTGGTGCTTCGAACTAGAGGAATTCATATAGAGCCAAGGTGAAGAACTGAGAGGTGTGAGAACCTCCTTAAATAACGCTCAGACAACCGTTCCACGGTTACTCGTTCGCCAAAATTCAAAAGCTAGGCTTCAAATGTACCATCGACAGAGGCTCGAAACATGTCGCCTAGTTAAAAATTGTAAAGAGCCGGATTGGCGTCAACGCTCTACACCATCGAATAAAAATTGATATCCAAAAACGCCTCGCAAACCAAGAAATCTGGTTGTAAGTGGCGGCGCATAGCGCAATTCTGCCAAACGACGTGCAGCAGATACGCCAGGAAGTTGCGCCAGAAATTGAATGCGACGCGCGTTAACTCCGAGAGGAGAGGAGAGGATGCGGCCCAAGAGGGATAAGAATAAAAATACCGACGAGGGCGAAGATTACGTTCTAATTAAAACGAAGTAATTTTCGAAGTGAGAAAATAAAAAATGTACAAAAAAAAAAAACAAAAATGAAACCGATGACGCCCACAAAGAGCGAACGAGTTCTTCGAGGGGGAGACGAGAGGGAGAATGTAATGGAGGGGGGAAATGAAAGAGAGAGCTAAAAATTGACGAGCCGCGACCGAGAATCGAATCGATGACGACGGGAATATCTAAATTTTAACTCTGCGAATCGTGGCGGGGGATAATGGTTGGTTTCGTATTTTTTAATTTACAGCCGCTGAAATATGATCCGGACTTTTCCCGGAAGCGAATCGATTCCACATAATTCTGTATAGTTTTTCCAAACCCGATGCGTAGAACTCGCAGTCGAACAGGGTCGAGTCGCTTCGGGCGCCCCAAACGTTGACACGAACGGCTTTCAAGCTGAAATGAGAAAACGGTTCAATTAAATGATTACTGTCTCCTATAAAATGCAATCCAATCCATAAAAGCGAGAACAAATTTTCGTGAAAATTTACAATACTACGTTTTAAAAGAACAGATTATTATTACAAAAGCAGAATGCCTGACTTCTAGAAGCAGCCAGTTGAACTTCATTTTGGTGGCAACACATCGTAAGTTACGTATGCGAAAGACTGAACATTCGAACTGAGTAATAAGCAGATGTTTCAGCAAATTTTAGCTCTCTTCAAGATTTATTTTCATTAGGAGGGTGCATTTAAAAAACGAATGAAAGCCAATCTGCGACCCATTTTGCTCTACGTCGCGATTTAGACCCATTTTGGAGCATTTTACACTATTTTTGACCATATCTCGTTTGGCGGGGGCCGCCGCCAAAATCGAACTTCGGATTCGGGTTCAGCGACCTCGAAAACCCCCATATCGACGCTAAGCTCGAAAAAAATTTTTGAAAAAAAATCGAAAAAATGCAAGGGGACCTTCCCATTTTTACAAAAATTGACGATTTTCGAAATTTTGCAAGAGACATGTGCACAGTATGTAGTTTTTCACGCCGAATCCGAATCTGCAGCCCATTTTACTCTACGTCGCATTTCAAGTCCATTTTCAACCATTTTTCATTTTTTTTCGGCCATATCTCGCTCGGCGAGAGCCGCCGCCAAAATCGAACTTCGGATTCGGGTTCAGCGACCTCGAAAACCCCTATTCCAGTGCTCAAATTACAAATTTATTGCCTCAGCAGAAATCAGGAAATGCAAAGTTTTTAAACATATGATATTAGGAGAAAATTTGGTTCAATTGAAATATACATATTAGCAAATTACCGAATCATCTGTCTCTGCGCTACAGAATGATGAAAAAAATTTGGCTAAAAAAAAACAGTGTTCATTCGGACATTGCATATAATCTCCCGATAAATATCAGCATCAGGTACGCAGTCATAAAATTGACCCAACACATGTTTAATTTCAGGGGTGCTGTGATCGCTCAAGGCTTACGAGGAGTGCCCTCTTCGGGTCAACTATGAATGATGTAAATCCCCCAGTACGCGAAACTCTAAAACTCTTTTCTAAATCTGAAAAATAATCGCCCCCCCCCCCAAAATCGTCAACGAGGAAATGCTCATCAAGGTTGTGCCTTCACAGCACCCCTAGTACATACTACGTACCAGCAAAATGTAACACGTATAATACAGATAAGACGAACTTACTATTCTTTATCCGTTCCCAGCCGGATCGCTATATTCTGATACTCTTCTCGGGATCGAGCGATTAATTCGGGGCAGCCCAAAGTAGCCAATTGAGAAGCTGCTACTCGAGATGCCAGCGTTTCGCCTGGAATCAGACAACGATGCATTAAAATCGATTGAAAATCGGGAACACTCCCATGTTTAAGTCTTAGGTATAAGAAAGTCAAGGTGGTCTCTAAAACTAGACAGTGAAGGAATCTCAAGATTCTCGAACAGCAGGTTGAATATATTGAATATTTATGACGATTATAAGAGCGTAGAAAAACAATGGGGTAATTATAATAGCATAGCAAAAAAGAATGTTTGAACAGCAAATCAGTGAGCAGCAAAAAGGAATATGAGAACAGTAAGAAAAGGTATGAAATGAACAGCAAATTCTACACAGCAGAAGGAATTAGTAGAACATCAAAAGTAAAAATTTTTCAGCAGCAAAACAAGAATAAAATGAACAGTTAATGTTGAACAGCAATTAAATTTTTCTCACATCAAAAGTGTAAAAATATTTTTCATTTGTTTTGAAATTCAAATTTTTGAGGCTTTCCTCAAGTAACTGAAAAAACCCTTCTTTTCAACACATTGAATTACTACCTCAGGAGCTCAAAATTATGAGAAATTTGCAAATTTTTCCTTTAAAATTACATTCTGCAACTTATTGGTATACTATACCCTCAATGGAATACAAAACCTATTCAATAAATGACTGAGCTGATAGCCCATGAAGATAATATTTTTGTCTTCGACTGTACTCCTTTATCAGTTTTTATTTCAGTTTAAACATGTTCAAAGTACTTCAATATTTTATACGACATCGAGCAGTTTTGGGCGGCCAATAAAAAGTATCAGTTTGGGATTTGGGAGATTCATGTTGATCATAATGATACTTCAAATTTGTTTTGTTTGTGTCCTTTTTTCTTAAAACATTTGACCTGCAAGCATTCACTGGGAATGCTCATTTGGCTCCTGCTTTGTGATGTGCCCCCTCAGGCCAAAAATGTGCCTTTAGGGCAGAAACGCGAGCGCGGGCGCCCATCAGCAGCAAAGAAAGCACTTTTAGTGTAGTAATTTTTGTCATCAACAAATTAATTTTTTTTTATAATTCGATCATTTTTATTTTAGAGGGTTTGCTGCTGAATTGACGTATTTTGCTACTTAATGAACGCATTTTGCTGTTCAACATTTTTTTTTACGGTTCTATTTATTATTTGCTGTGCAATCCTCAATTTGCTGTTCAATGTCCTTTTTTGCTGTGCATTCTTCTTCTTTCTGCGGGATTCTCATTTTGCTGTGATTAAATTTTTTTCTACTGCGTTAACTATCTCTATTTGCTGTGCTCTAAAATCCAACCCAAAAACAATGACATGCGCTGTTTGCTTAACGAGCTTAGACTCTAGTATATTTAAAATCGATACCGTCATGAGACGACGTATTTCAAAATATTTGAACCACCTCCCCTCTCGAATGAAAATATTATCGATATGCGTAAGATTTCCACCACAACAGAATCCATAATAAAGAAAAGACGAATCCTGTCAACGCCAGTTTCGAAAAAATTCTAGGTACAAAAAGTCTATTCACCTGGTAAGGTAACTACTGGGGTGCCGGTCCACAAAACATCCATGCTGGTCGTGTGCCCGTTGCACAACGGCGTGTCCAAGCAGACATCCGCCAGCTGGCCACGACGCACGTGCTCCTCCTTGGCAGCCACGTTGCTGAACAGAATGCGGCCTGGGCTGATGCCCAACGACTGCGCAGTAGCCTGTAAATGCGCTTCGCCGACAGCCGGGAATCTCAGTAACCATAACACCGAATTAGGAACTCCTTTCAAAATCTGAAAAGTCAACACACGAACGTCAACATTTCAATTTACGAGTATGAACGCTGATGTAGAATCGATTGCCGATACTCACATTCACCCACATCTGCAACGTGGGCGGATCAATTTTGTATAGTTGGTTAAAGTTGCAGTAGATGACCGCATCCTCGGGCAGTCCGTATTGCTGCCTGCTGGTGACGACTATACTCTGGGGCACTTCCTCGCCGGTGGCAGCTTTACCATGCGTTTGATTGGTAGCTAAACCGTTTTGTAGAATCAATCCGTTGACTGACGTTTGAATTTGGCCGGAAGCGATCATCGTCTGCAATAAAATAAACCAATTGGTGTGAAAATAATAGCGTTTCAAGAGGTACCACTAAAACAGCTAAACGTCGATTAAAAACAGGATATGAAAAAAAAATACATCAAAATATCGGTGAGAACTTTAGATATACCTCGATAGGTGTGGTCGTAGGTAATTCGGCTACTTTGATACTGATTTCAACAGACTTCGATTGCTTGGAATCCGTAGTGTCGGTCGAAATGATTTCTCTGATTTCCTTGACTTGCGTATTTTCCAAAATCGGTGATAAATCCGTAGCGTTAATTACGGCTACAGTATCTGCGGGTACGTCTTTGTTTGGTGTCTGAAGCAAAAATTCATCGTTTCAATACGAATTTGAATTTCACAAAGTAACCAACCGTCCAGAGATTATATTGGTGGCTGGACGATTTGAAGAAAAAAAATTAGATCAAAATATTCGAGCCCCACCAGCGGATTGCCTACGAATCAAAGCAGTGATCAGAGCAATGACTTCTTTCTCAACTACTGGATATTCTCACACTGACCTACAAAATCTGGTTTCAACAAAACTGAACCATCAACTGTTTTTTATGGGTTGACAAGTGCATCGCAACACAAAGCAAATAATGAGAATACATTTTTACTCGCAAGTTGTAAAACCTGACTCAGCCTTTCTACATCAACAATCGAACTCAACAAATCTAATTACACTGCCACTGGATAGACACAAGAAAAAGCACTGTTTGTACGAAACAATCACTTCAAGTCGATTACGTCCCTTCTCTCAAGATCCAAACGATGTTTTTGATTTAATTTTCCACTATAGTTTAGAAAAAAAAAAACTATAAACAAAAATAACACTGAAGGCATAATAAGAGAGATAATATTCGTAGTTCAGTTGATTCGACCGGAAAGTGTGTAAAAATAAGGAGGTTTTGAAATAACGGATTTCGCTTTCGAACGCTAATAACGATCATTCGTCCGGGCGATGCCACAAAGTTGACGGTTACCTTCTCGGCGACAATCAGTCTCTCCTTCAAGTGAGGGAACATCTGCTTGTGGTCGCCAATGAAGTACGTGTACGGCATGTACGCCAATTTCTCGCTGTACTGAAACGCTAATTCCAGCGGCGACGTCACTTTGTCGGTAATAATGTAGTCCATGTAGGGTGCGCCGCTAGTGCCCGGGTAGCCGAGCCACATGACCTGCGAATACATAAATACGCCCAAGGTGAGTAGGACAACAATTACCTCAACAAAACAGTTACTTTCATCCTACAAGTCTCAGATACTCGACAAAATGAGAATATCTTACGGGTACAGCTATAAAATGAGCATTATATGTTGATGAATAAGCTGAACTCATCACGATATTAGTATTGCCAAGGTTCGGGCTTCGAGTGAAGCATACCCTTAAAATGAATCCAGTCGAAGCTCTTAAATCAATTTGGGTAGATACAAATTGTTCGAAAATTAACTTATAGCGTGAAAATTTCGTTCTAAAATAATAATTATAACGAACGAAATCTGAAAACCATCGATTTCAACAAATTAACTAAAATTGCTTTCATTTCCAGCGGCGGATCCAGAGCTCCATTTAGTGGGGGGAGGGGAGGGGGAAATCCAAATTTTTTCAAAGCATGATAAATGCTAAAATGGTGAGATTGTGTTATTTTCAGCATAAAGGGGGAGGGGTTCGAGAAAATTGGAATTTTTTGTGGATTATTGATCTATTTTTTTGGATGGTGGTGGGGGGAATTCCCCATTTTCGCCCCCCACGGATCCGCCACTGTTCATTTCAGATACTCCGATGGACCGGATCGGTCCTTCTCCTACGCGATGTCAGAAATTCGGACTTGGATTTAGCACATTTTTGCTCCGACAGTCGCAAGAAGAGGTGCTCAGAGCGGGAGAAAGCAACAGGAGATTCGTACCTGAATCGGAGCCGGTCTCAAAGCGAAAATCTCGTTTCGCGCGCCCTTCGTGTAGCCGTTCATGTTCACCAAAATATGAATGCCATCGTTGTAAATACGATCGGCCGCTTTGCCGTTGCACAAAATCTGCGTGCAAATGTATTAAAACAGACGATTAAATGCGCGTCGAATTTTACCCAAGGACTTGTACGACCGATTTTCGTACGCATTTCCAGCAGCGAGAAGTAGTATCCGCTGCCGCAGCAGCAGCTCTTCAAACGGAAATACTCAAAGGCGTTTCGCGGTTGAAGGGTCGCACAACGAACGGGGGTACGAGCGGCCAGAAATGGTTGTGTTCAAAGAGATATTCGAACGAGACGAAAATTATACATATAAAATGTGACAGAGACACGGGGGGGGGGTGACGTTGGTAACCGTTTCTAAAATTAAACGATAACGTTCGCTATTAACGCATTCGGGCCTTTCGCCGAGGTGGAACTAGGTAAATAATTCCAAGGCCACGAGCAGATAGCTAAACCTTGAAAATTGCGAGTCATTTTACGAATAGCGAAAACTTGGCAGCGCAAGTTTATTAATATTTTCCAATATATGGAAATTTCTGTTCGATAGACTGATCCAATTTCGTACAGAAAATTATTACGGATTAAAATGAAAGTATTTAAACGCGGAGAATTTAATGATTCGAAGACACGTGATTTTTTTTTCCAAATCAAAAATAAACCAAAGTCGTCTGAGCGGTTTGGAAATATGTAGTATAGAAAGCAAAAGTAAGTACTTATAAAAAAAAAACAAAAAACAAAAAAAAACGAATAAACCAGAAGTAATACAGTGAGGAAATACAGACGTATAATAAAATTATTGAAGTTGAGACGATTAATAAAATTTTAAAATTTTGATTCCTACATCATTAAATACGGCAGTAGGAAAATGAATTATATTTCACAGTCGCATCGAAATTTCAAACTTGTCGAAAATAGTTATCGTGGCTTTGAAAAACTCATAGAAATACTATTATTTGATTTTTGAATGAAACTCCATTTCTCCCACAACCAATCAGGGCGGGAGGTACAATACTGGCTTGAGGGGTGTTCAAGCTTGAACCTGGTTTTATCTCACATTTTTTCAACGTAATTTTTCATCTTGAACTTCATCTACGTTTGAACTTCACTAAAGTATAAGTAGCCTCGCCTCGCTTAGGTTGGTATCCACACTTGAGTAGCTTCAAATCTAAATCGCACTCAAGTCAGTATTATACAATCTGCCCTCAGTCGATTCAAGAGTACGTTAATTTTCCAGTTTTCACCAAGTTTAATATACTCAAAGTGGTCGAGTGTTAAAATTAGTTCTTCTTCCATAAGTTGGCACTAGCTTCAACACCTCAAACTTTTAATACGACTGGAAGATTTATATAGCGCAAGTTTCTAGTTCCCAGGTCTATTTTCTGGCAAAAATCTGCTAAAAATTGGCTTCTCGTTATTTTCCTGTCGAAAACGTGCTAGAAATTGGCTTTCTGCTACTTTCTAGAAGTTAAATTTTTGACTAATAACAATTTTTGGCATGCGCACAACTGATAATAACAAAATACGTGAATCGTGAGATAAATTTTCTTCTTCATAGGATAGGAAACTGGCTCTAGTAATTTTCATTTGTACCAGACTTTCGCAGAATTATCAGCTGAGATCTAGGATACGTCCACTAACAGATCCAGTAGAACTATGAATACATGGAAATGTAACGCAAACCGAGCAAAATAATTAAGAACCATATTTTAGTTGGGGAAAAAAAATTAGCCGGAAAAATAGTAACCTCATTCGGGAGTCTAACAAAAAATATTTTCTTTTCACTATTAAAAAACTCATTCTTCAGGTGTAAGCTACAATATTTTTGGTCAATAGTTTGAAAATTTGGGCGCCCTCTCTAAAATTGTACAGATCTGCTACCGGATATGGCTCAACAATATTCGTCCGTCTCAAACAGAAAATACTACTTCCACGTTGCTTCGAAAATCCCAGTCCACAGGATTTTAGTAATCAGACTAACAAATACCAACCGCTGATAAGTCGATGAAGTGTTCGGATTCGCGAGCGATTTTCGATCTGAAGGTGGTTCCGTCGTCGGCGGACAGCGCGTAACAGAAAATCTCCACACGCTGGCGATTGTGCATGCCGGGAATCGACTGCATCAGATGCGAAGTAGGATGATTTCCGAAATCCGACGACACATAGCCAATACGCAGTCTTCCATTGAGTGCCAACTCTTTCGAGAATGTATACGGTGGCTTGTGCAGAACTTGGATCTGCGGCGAGGAAGAAAACAAATAAAAAAAAAATAAATAAATACTCGTAGTACGAGAAAAACGCGCTAAATCGTTTCTCATTAATTTATTCCACGGGTCAGGCAAAATTACGTCAGCCATTTGCTTCTCAATGACAAACACACATTTTTATTGCTCGACAGAAGACTGCGTGCAATATACACTTGGACGATCGCCCAAAGGGCAACTAAAGAATTTTGCGACAAAATGGGCGCTCGAGCAAATGGGGGAAAAAAAAAGAAAGAACAAGATTACAAATATGCGACTGCAGTTTTCGACTCTGTTTTTCGAGTAAGTTAACAATATTACGACGCGATAGTTATTAAGAAACGATTCTCGATGCCAAAGTAAAAATTTAATTTTGAGGACACAAAGGCATATATCGCCGCCAGTTCAAAGGAATGTATCCAGCGTGCATATCAACTTTACAATAAAAATAAACAGCTTTTAATAATGAAAATTACGATACGAAAGTCAAATTTGATGTTTTTGGGTTGAGGAAGGTTCGACTCAATTATTTGTGATGTATTAGTCATCTGATAACATAATATGTTAAGCAGCCGAACAACATACTCTGTCCATAGAATTAATTATAAGTACATATAAATAAAGTTATTTACCCCCTTTTGTAACTTGACAGGTCAAATTTTAAAATCTTGGAAAATAACCAAAAATTACACCATTTTATGGTGCAGTTTGTCGATATTAAAATAAAATTGAACATTAAAAAAAAAAATAGCTTCTTATCTCAACTAGTGTACGATTGGTTCATGAGAAAAATCTTTAAAAAAAAACATAAAAATCAGTTCAGTTTGAAGTAATTCGTAACTCTTTCCAAAAAATTACGAAATCGAATTCTGTTGAAAATTTGAAAAATAATCAAACATATTTTTCATTACTACTCTGCAGATGCGCACGTATCGAGATAATTTATTCGACATTAATCCTAGGTATACTTCAAAAATGGTCGTTTTTCACTACCTTCTTACCGGTCAAAAATGAATAATTCAACTTCAACAGCAAAATAAAATACATCATTGTGAAAAATACTGAACGTAGTTTTTATCCTACGGCGAAAAAAGTGCTTATAATTATTTCAAAATACTTCCCCCCCCCCCGCAAGGGAGTGTTTTACATGTTCATACAGATTTCTGAACGTTTGTAACTTAGCAATGAGTACTCAAATTTCAAGCACACTATCGAATTCTTTTGGAAATTAAATACAGGGAGTACGTCGTATTGAAGCCAAATTTTCGTCAGTCTTTCCACTCGTAAGCACTTCCGCCGAGCTGTTACATCCCACAGATTTTTCAATAATAAAAATAATGCACAAATGGATCGAGAAAAATGCTTACTTTTTCGATACAAAGGTTGGCATGTCGAGCGGCGATCGCTTTCCTGTATTCGTGGGTCAGCGGATACAACATGGAATGGTGCGGATGCACCGACGGCAGCCGATTCTTCTCCAGCTGGTCGGCCACGATGCTGACCAGCTTCTTCATGCGCGCATCGTAATCGGTCCAGTCGCAAACGATTTGCAAACAGTGGGCCAAGTTGCAATACGCGTCCGGGAAGTCCGGTTTCAACTTGAGCGCCGTTCTGTAAGACATGATCGCTTCCGGTATGTTTCCAGAGTCCTGCCACGAAAATAAAACATCGTTACACAATATTCCCACGAAAATTATAATACTACGTCCAATTTAGAAAAAAAGTCAACGATAGTTTTGACTTTTCTATGATCAAAACCGCTAAACACATGACCACAATAATATATAATTAGTGGGTAGAAACTAGAACAAAACGTTTTTCAATCAGCATCTGGAAGTTATTATGGTCAAATGAAAAAAATGTATAATAAAACTATTGAAATTTTGTTCGCAGCAAATATAAAACGTTAAAAATTCAGTAAATTATAAAAAAAACTGATAACTGGAAGACATATCATTGTCCTCTATAAGCATGACAAAAAATGTTTTCATATAAGTAGTGTTGAAATACCAGTAGAAACTAACGGAAAACAGCTGATCCAACTACTAAAAAAGTGCTGCAATTTCGTGAATTTGTGAGATAATGAGCTGAATGACGGCTCTGTAGCAAGAAAATGTCACAAAGATGGCTTTCAAAAAAGAGCCATTCAAATAATGTGGGGCTTAGTAAGACTTGATTTTTCGTTTCTTTCTTCTCGGCTACGATTCGAAGCTGCACTCCGAAGATTCAAGGGCAGCGCTCGAATCCACCCAGCCACTAAGCCAATTTGACCACAGTGGAAACACGAATACGAAAACTCACCTTGTGAATCGAAGCCAGATTACTATGCGCGTCGGCGAATCCCGGATTTATAGTTATGGCTCTCGAGTAGCACTGCAGAGCGGCCTGAATATCTTGCATCTCCTTCAGCGTGTTGCCCATGTTGCTGTAGGCGTCCGCGAACGTCGGCTGGATGCGAATGGCCTCCTTGTAGTGCATCAGCGCCTCGGTCAGCTTGCCTTGCTGCTGCAAAACGGACGCCAAGTTGGAATGGGCTGCGGCGAATTCCGGAAACACTTCCAGCGCTTTCAGGTACAAGCGAGTCGCCTCCTCTATGTAACCTTGCTCGCGTTTGATGTTGGCCAAATTGTTCAACGAATCGGCGTGCGTTGGGCACAGCCTTAACGCCGTGTTGTAGCATTCTTCCGCCTCGGTCACCTGCAACAGCCACGTACGTACTTCAGTAACTCATCCGCATCGAGAGTGAAGCAAAAAGAGGGGAGGGTAAATTGGCACATTTTTCTGTAAAATCTCAAACTACTATTCATAACCAACGAACGAAAATTTTACTATAATTCGGTTTTAAAAAACATTCGTAAATTACCTACAAAGTATCTATAGAAAATAATTTAAAAAAAAAAATTTTCGTGACAATTTTCCGCGTCTGACTTCCGAGGAGGGGGAAGAGCAGCGCAAATTTCAGTCTTACAAAAAAAAAAACACAACAATACTTTTATAATTTTTTTTTTCTACTTTTAATTGCCACGAGTGCCATGAAAAATGACAAGTAGCTTAGAAAAATTATAAATTTACGATTAGGTGGAACAGAATGAATTCAATTACTCCAAATATTAAGTAAAATTAATTTTCAGAAGAAAAAACTCGAATCCGTGACTAAGACTTCTTTCAACTTGAGGACCAGAAAGACTAGCATTCTATTCTCGTTTTTTGTTGACTCACACAGGTAATGATATTCTACGTATTTTCTTGAGAAAAATTCCTTCTATTTCTTCAGTTTTCATAACTTGACCCATTTTTTCGACAAAAACGCTGATTTCACGACATTCGAGACTTTTCACGACCTCTAGACACCCTATAACCTACAGGCTCCTCGTTTTTCGGCAATTTTTGGCACACAGATGATCACTAAGCGACTCACTACCTCGAGCCAGATGGTCACTGCACTCAATTACATACAGAATTATGTGTCACTTACCTGTCCTTTTTCCTTCAACGCGTTGGCAAGATTACAGTAGGCGTCCGGAAAGTTTGGCTGCAATTCAATGGCACGACGATACGTGTCAATCGCAAGGTCGATGAGACTGTAAAGAAAAGGAAACAAATGCCGGTACGTAAATATCTCGTCAAAAAAGAAAAATACTAGGAAAAAAAAAAAAAGGCCAACGAAACAGAAGACTAAACGCTCGTAAACTTTTTCGGTTCTCATTTGTTCGACAAATACACATCGAATATCGATTGAAATTCAACGATAAAATAGGCGCCTTGCAAAATAATGCATTAAATTTTAGTTAAATGGAACGGGAAAAAAAAAAAGAAAAAAAAAGGCCTCATATTACCTAAATTCTTTTTCGATGTTAAATTTATTCAGTTTTTATACTGCTATTCCATATTTTTCAATTTTTTTCTTTTCAATCAACTTTACGGTGTAATTCAATTTACGGAACGAAGGAAAAATCGATCAATTAACCCCCTGAACGAAATTCGAAAGTAATATAATGCTCAAAAAAAAAAAGTTTCCATGAAAAAAACAAAACAACCGAAAACGGTGTTTTCAATATTATGGAAAATTTCGTAATCGAGTGAAATCGTGGATAATTTCAACCCCCTTCTCCTAATCCACCTCAATTGAAGTGTAGAAGGAGGGGCTATGCGCCCCGGAGCTGAAATTAGCTTGCAGTTTTTTTTATCCCTCTGAGATACGCAGCTTGTCGAAGGTGAAAAGTGTTCTTATTCACCCAGTTTGACGGTACCTACTTGAAGAACTAATTCAGCAGCATGCGTGGGAGCTTTATTTTTGCGCAGACCGACAATCAAATAAAAAACCACTTTTATGTAACGAACAGCAGTATCATCCGGTCACCCTTTGTTCGAGCTCTTTATTCGACAAAGATGCGCAATTGCGTGATTAAATTTAAAACAAGTCGCTCGACAAAATGAATGCGTATTATTCCAACTTTCGAACTTCAAAACACCAGACAAATGATTCGATTACTTTCTAATTGTTTTGCGTTCAAGAAAATATTGTGATCCTCAAAAACGTGATCCTTTAGAAAATCCGTTGGGACGACCAAGTACGTTCAACAATTAACGTCTCACAACAGCGAAGGGTATAAAAATGGCGACTCGATGTAATCTCCACGATGGATCTCAGCCGAGTACGTCATAATTTTGACAGATAACTCCAGCGCTGATACCATTTTGATAAGTCGAGCATTAGAGATGTCAATCTTCAGAATAAAATGAAAAGTATTTTTCCAGCCACCAACTTAAGGAAGTCTTCCTACGTTTCGCCGACTAAATGTACATCTATGTAATATTTCCATGGAAACATTCAACCTTTCCTCGTATACGTTCGCGATTCGGCCGTAAAAACAACAGACTTTTTTTAAATCAGAAAAACAACGGCCACAAAAAAAAAAAAAAACGAGAGAAAATGCCAACGCATTACTTCGCGTAGGTACCTATGTTTTTGCTGTAAAATATATATATATTTTTTTTTTCTAAAAAAAAATCATAAAAGACGCGCCGCTTCCACACAAGAGTGACGAACGCGCGGCTAAAAAACGATGAAACGCATGATAAATGATTTCGACGTGTAACGGGCCTTTGTAATTTTTGCTCAGCGAATAAATCGATATAAGCTGCGAGGCGAAATGGGAAAATTTTGTTGTTTTTTTTTTACTTTCAGTTTCACGTCAATAAAATACACAAGTAGGCCGATAATTTTCCCAATCGTTTACTCTCGGCTTTTTCCTTTTTTTTTTTTTTTTTTTAAACGCAAGTCAAATGATGCTAGATTAGCTGTCAACCTGTCACAAAGGCCAAAGCAGAAAGTAAACAGCGACAGCAGCCGACACGAGAAGGCCATTAAAAATTCAAGACCTTCCGCAGTTTGCAGACGCAAATATTATACGTAAATTAGGGAAATCGAATAATTTATTGGAAAGATACATATTTTCAAGAAGTAAACTCGAGAGAACTTGGTGCCTCTGACTGGGGAAATTGATCTCCCCGGTACGCTGGAAATATTTAACAGTGAGAAGACATTTCTGAGCAGCAGGTTTGAAAAGATGAGAAAAAAGTAAAAAAAAGAGTTGCAATCCGAGAAACGAAAAGTGCGTTGAAATGAAAGTGTCTCTGGTGAGAAAGAAAATTGATCTCGTATTTGCAGGAAGTGGAAAAACTCACGAATAATTCATAAACGTGGATACAAAATATATTAGTGAGGATGATTCCGAGGAAAAATAATTTCCGAATTCCGAACTGAACCATCCCCAGATTCATTCCGTTCGTCTGACGAGCTATATAAACGCATATCTATAGGGAAGGTTTCCTGAACGATGTCAAATAAAGAGCGACCTCATCATTTGACATCAACTAGTTCGGATCGGAATCGAAAAGGAAGCATTGCTTTCCGCCGGCTGCTGAATAAGTTAACAATGAAAAAAAAAAAAAAAAAAAAAAAGGAAAATCATCGAATGAAACTAATAAACCAGTATATGTACATCTTCAGCATAAAAGAATACCCAGAAGGAAAAAATTTTAATGTAAAAAAATTCCAACCGCATAAATGCAAAAATTCGATGTCTCGATGCGAGAGATTTCGTTCGGTCGCTAAGAATATTTAAACCCTGTCGGATGCAGACACAGTGTATCAAAGTTGTTCGCCATTAGAATACTCAGCCAATATTCCGGCATAATATATTAAGTATATAAACGCGAATCTACCAAAACTACGAAAGATGGATGACTAAAAATGGTAGCAGCGAAATTGATAAAGTTTGAAAACCGAGCGAAACAACGCACCGAGTACAGAAATTTATTCGCTGGAAAAATTAAGTTTCTCGAAATAACTTTAGGGTAGCCTCGTTTCTTTAATTCACTGAAATTTCAACGGAGTGAGCAAGATTTTCACATTATTACTTCGAACATCTAACCCAAGTATATAGAGGACAGAAAATCAGTTTCGAAATGAAAATTTTACTTGATAAAAATCTAGCCAAAAAAAATAATAGGACAAAAAAAATTCTCCATTTTCTCGTACAACTTTCACCCATGAAAATGAAACAAGGTTCAAATTTTTTTTTTTGTTGATAATGTGTAATTCACGAGAGAGGTTATACTTACTGAGAAAAAATTTGACCAATCATAACAACAAAAAAACATAAAAACTTTGTCCTCAACAAGACCTCCCTCGTTAACATTATGGTGGCTGCAAAATGTAATCTACTTTTTTTTTTTCATTCTTGTTCTCCGAATAATATATGACCTATACGAACGAGTCACAGCCAGAATTTTCATTTGTGTACTTTCCGTCAGAAGAATGCGGTTCAAATAGGAAAACTCGAAAAAGAAAAACCACACCCACATTCTGAGAAAATCAAAATTTCAAGAGTCGCGAGTATGTAACGTTACAAAATATTCAACAACTGAAGAGGCAGTATTTTCGTTTTCGAAATAATTTTTATTCAAATCCTCGTAAAGTCGTGGATTTTCTATAAGCGAACCTCAACATATTATGTTTTCGAATGGAACGGACAGGGGTCTTAAGAACCGTCAAAAGTTTATGTTTTAGGATTATGCAAAAATCAGATGAAAAATTAATTTCCGTCGGACACCTGCTGGCAAGTTCCGAAGAAAAATTTACATTCTGAACCTTCAAAACCTTTTTTTTTTTTTAATTTTTACAAAAATCAACAATCAGATTGGCTTGAAACTTGAAAGGTACATTTTAGAAGTTTCTGTTTGCGCACCATATCGATTTCAGCTCAATCGGTTTAGTACTTTCTCCATTTTATAAGCCACCAAAAAAGTTGAAGAAAACCGTCAAAATTCGAAGGAATCTGCTCCTTTAAAAACTCATCAAAATTCATCGGTTTTTCGCAACACTTTTGCTAATATCCAAAGAACTGCAAAACAGATTGTCATGAAATTTCTATCAGACTTCACTTTAATTTCATAGAGATTGACTTCTGGTGCAAATTTCAGCCCTACTGGTTCAGTAGTCCGACCTACAAACGAATTGACTGGAAATTAGGATGGTGAACTCTCAAGACTTCTAACATACAGTTCGAATCATCTCGGCTCGATCCGTTCAGTAGTTTCGCAGTAATTGGCCTTCAAAGACAGAATTTACGATTTAACCTCCCTTAGTCCCTACTCCCAATACATAATCCAAAATATTGAATAATATGAAAATGAGAGATACGTATTTTTGGAATCCTGAGATCACGAAACGAATAACAATGCATGCCACATGCCTACTTGTGAGAGTCGTTTTTTGCGGAAAACCCGCTAAAATGACGAAATCTCTGCTTACCCTTGCTCGTAGTAAACACAAGCCAAGTTTCCATGGACCACCGCATTGTTCGGACTCAGGTTCAAAGCTCTGAGGTACGCAGCGACAGCTCTGTAACAAAATAAGCAAAGTAGCGCATAAATTATCGTGTTCGCTGCCAGCAACTAAAAACTCTTTTCATTTATTTACGCGATGGCACTGTCTGTGCACAGCAAGAACGGAAAAATGGGAAAAGTTTTTGCACGAATGGGGCGAGGAAAATAAATTTGGCAACTTTCGGCGTTTCCTCGTCGTACATTTTAAAGAAGGAACTGGCGAAATTTTATAAAGACGATTTTACGGTCTATTTCAACAGATGATTAACCTTTTTTTTTTTTTTTCACGGTTTTTACTCTTTTTATTTGGAGCTGCCGAAGGGGAGAGGCAATATCTCTCCCCCTCTTCGTCGACTGTAATCGTTTTCCGTTTGGCGTGGTGAAAAGAGAACTCGAGCCAGAAAATTTATGTATTACTATAATAAGTTCAAACGATGATGTGCGCCATTAATGACAATAATATTACGATGACAGCGGCACAAGCATCACTGACCAACCACTAGCTGCACAGAAAACATAAGAGACGAGGAAATAAAAAACGAGACGACGACCCTCGAATCCGAAAATAGACCAAAGGTGACAATTTGTACCATCTCACGAGCCAAAATTGCTCATAAATTTAATGGCTATAGGCATCGTACGATACACTGACGAATCGCCGAGGCAATTGCGAATTTCTAAATGCTTTCTATCAGAAATAAAACATTTTTATAACAGCTCACTCACTGCTATACAGAGTCCATTCACTTTATTTAGTACCAGGGTGTCCAGGAAAAGATAGTAATCACAAAGAAAAATCATGAATCTTCACTTTTTCATCACTCTTTGGAGATGGGGCCTACGAGGAACAAATATTCACTAACAGCAAAAAAAAAAATTAAAATTCACAAACCAAGAGATGATTTTTCCCCCCAATAAACGGTGGACGAAAATGTTAGCATAAATGTACGAGTAGAATGAAAAAAAATAAACGATTTCAGTTTTCTCGACATAGGTATGGTTTTTTTTTTTTTTTGTTGACTAAAATATTAGATGGAATTTTTTTTTTTTCATTTTACAAGTAACAGCGGAAAAAAAAATTAAAAGTGGTTTTGGAAGTGAAAATCTGCTGAAAACAAAATTCAAAATAGAAACCAATTTCTAGTATAGATCAAATATTTGATATTCACATGTTCACGATTGCTCTGAACTTGTTTCTTCAACATTTGCTACACCCCCTACTCTCCTAAAGATACTGATTTGTTTCTTTTACTCAATGTTAAATTTCAAGGTTTTCACAAAAAGTTGAAGAAAACATTTTCAAACTAAATTAAATTTTGCTGCGAAATTTATATAGATCGCAAAAGTGTGATATTTCTCAATTTTCAAATAGTTGTAACTCTTGGCTTGATTCAAGGGATGGAATATTTTGAAACGATTTTTTTTTTGTTAAACATTTTACCGAAGTGCTGAAATTTTATAATCGAAGCATAGATATAAATTAGTCCCTATTTCATCAACATATAATCATCTGCACCGCTCATGAGATACATAGTCAACCCAAGAAATTATGCATCTGATTAGTTCGTACAATACAATCCAGCATTTTTCTAAAAAAAAAAAAAAAAATTGCGACGGATTACTGAACACCAATCCTTAGAATGTGGCAAAACAAAAACTTTAAAATTCTCAACATCTCGTAGTTACTTTTCTTCTTTCCACGAACGCACACATGATGCGACAAATTACTTCTGACGTTCAGCAACACGTCCTTCCAGAATTTTTGGGGCACACGAGCTCCGGTTCTATCGATTTTCGTGCGAACGCTCCAAAAGGCAATAAGACGCCATGCCTCTCCCCTCAGCCCTCATAATATCCAATTACGGCGTTAAATTTCATCAGACGACCGGTCCCGATGAGAATTTCGACCCCCGCAATCATCGATGAAACACTCCCACCACATACAGTTCATTCCACTGTTCTCCAGCAATTTCCACAAATCTCACACATTAACGTTTCAACGACATTTTGTTTACAACATAAAAGCAAAAGAAAAAAAAATGACTTCTACATTGCTCACAAACAACTTGAATTTGGTCACCACGTTGCAGAAAATAAACGCTACAAAGGCGAGAAAACCTGGTAAAAGAAGCGCGGGAAAAAAAAGGTAGATATTTCCAGCACAATTTTATTTACGGCGATAAATGCGTGCAAAAATATTTCACAGTTACGGAGGGGTTGCCGGGTGGCGGTCAGAAAGAAGGGTGCGAACATTTAGCCGCGAGGTTCGGCCATATACCCAAGTGTGGAGAGAGAGAGAAAAAAAAAAAAGCAACGTCGCAAAATGAACTCCTTATTTACGAGCAAATTATTTTGGATTTGGAAAGCTCCTAGGTTTATTTACTGTTGCACGGATTATTCGAAGTATATTTGCGAGGCAAAGCCGTTTAATTTATTACAGAAGAACGCGCGTTTCCAAGCAGCGATCTTTAGAGAGAAAGTTTCATTCGAACATTCAAAGCAAAGAAGGTACAAAAAAGTATCCCAAGTTTTCTTCTCGTTTCACTTTTCCAGGTGAAAAACGTTCATCGCGTTTTCAACAAACTTGAGGAAAACAAACGACTGATAAAAAGCGGTTTCCATTCGTCGTGTATAGTAAAATGCTTCAGCACTATCTTATTTGGAAGATCAAAGTACATTTGTTGCCAGTAACTATTCAACTCCTTCATTTTTGAGGATACGAAAACTTATTACACAACACAGTTAAGAGATTCAGTGATGCGAATTTCATAACGAAAATAAACACTTTCCATCTCCAGAGAAGAAAAGTACGAAGAGGAGGTATATTATAGTATTTTGTATACCTGATCACACAATTAATGAAAGTCATATCGAGTCCCACAAAACGAAAATTTCTAAAATATCAGCGTAGTTATTATTTTTTTCCTGAAATTCGTCAGCAGCTGTTTAGATGTGTTTGACCTGAATAGACAGGAAAATGTTTCTATGTAATCTGCAATAGGACAGGAATGTGACCAATCCTGTTTACCTCGGTCTAGGAACAGTCACATTTTGAGACTGATCCTGGAAAAAAAAAACCTGATTGGTCAGAAAGTTATGATCTAACGCCTACAGCAGTATCAATGAGAAAAGTTTATTATTGTTCCACTAGGATCAGTCAGAACTTATGACTGCGGATTTTTACACCAGTTAGTTTTTAAAAAAAGCAACTGTTTACGCTCATCTTTTTTTTAAAGTGACCGTTTGAACTTTTTTTTTTTTTAACAAGTGACCGTTTGGATTCGTCACTTTTCCAACAAGTGACCATTTAAACCAATAATTTCTACGAAATGTGACCATTGCAGGAAGTGACCAAAGCAAACGGTCACTTCCTACGTGGCTGGTCCAAACGGTCACTTTTCAAAAATGTGACCAGTGTAAACAGTTATTTTTTCAAAAAATTAAAGGTGTAAGCAGCAACTTTTCAAGTTACTGTCGTAAACAGTTTCTTTTCAGCACAAAGTGACTGGTAAAATGTCACTTTTTAAATATTGACTGGCGGAAGCAGTAACCTTTTTCTTATTAGTCAAGTCACTTTCATCAAATTTGACAGGTGGAACTAGTTATAATTTTAAATCCTGCCTGGACTATTATTACCACGAACAATCACATTTTGTTCCCATTTCTGATCATTCAAGAGGGTCATATATTCTCTATGACTGGGGTTCTACCAGACAAAATTTGAAACAAGATCTGTTTCAGTCCGCAGTCCGCAACTAATCGGACAGCACTGATCTGAATCTTGCACCATTGCAGATCACTGGACTCTAAACCTGATGTAAGCGTGAGGCCGCACTTGAAACACGAGCTTATCGAAACGTGGACACTCATACATTTGGAACATTAGGGGAACAAATACACAAAAAAGGTTTGCTCCCTTGAAATTTTCGATATCGAGCTTACGACCGAATTTCGGCTTCGCCATAAAACACTGAAAAGAAAAGTCGACATTTCGGCCACCAAAGCCGAAAATATCCGACCGCATATACACGATAAAAGGGATATGAAAAACAAATAACGGGCGTAATTCGACCATCATTTTCGAAAGAGAACTCTTGCAAAACAATGTAAATGCGAGAGCGCGATGGGCAAGATTTCAAGAATCGAAGTGAAATACATACGGGCTGACACGACAAGGAAAGAGCTTACGTATACAATGGACGAAAAAGAAAAAAAGAAGCAAAGTCTAATACGAAAACTTTTCACAGAATACGGGGCCGAAAAGAAATAAAAAGTGACACTGTTCTCCCATTTGAGGCGAAAGAGTAAAAAAAACCTACAAGTTTTCCGCCATCGCCGCTTTTCCAACTTCTAAAAGGGCGAGCGGTAAGAGAAAAAGAACTCGAGGAAACGAAGAAATTGGCTTTTTGATCTGGCAATATAAAAGCATTACGTGAAAATTACCCTCTTCTTAGCCGACCGACATCGAGAAGTGAAGCTAAAAGCGGTAGCTGTAGCTACAAAAAAAAAAAAAAAATGAAAACACAAAAAACACAAACATTGTGTTCAGTCCGCAATAATATTGTTTACGAAGAAAAATACAAGGTGCGTTTTGAGTCCATTTCGAGAGAGATATACTAACCGAATTAGTCAGCTGACACCGACAAGAAATTCGTTTTAACTCCAGTGCGGATGTTTTCTACTCGTTTAGCTTGAAAGCTTTTTTTATAAGGGTATAACAAATTAAATGAAAATACCTGCCAACTCTAATTTTCATGAAAAATGCTATTTTAGTGCTATCTGGTGACAGGATGGGAATCTACTGATTAACAATAACCTATCTCTAGAAAATTTTTTTCAATCGGAGTAATCAGACTTTCTTATCAATGTTTGATTAACGTTTATTTGTTTGAATGTAGGACAGCCGGGCGGGCACAAACACGCGCTAAGAAAAAAATTTAAAATTCACACGCTCCACACTACCATTGTAGTGTTTTTTTTATCAGAAATCATAACTTATTGGAACAGGTTTCTCAAAATCAAAACTAATCGTCAGGACATCCTGTCTACATTTCTAGTTGATTCACAGCTTCATCGGTTCAATCGATACTTGTGCATTAATGGTCTCAATAAGAAGACACCCTGAATATAGGTCAAATTCAGAATGAGATCAATGGTATTTCAACTTTCAGTCAGACAAGTAATCTGCGAATCAAGTGAACACAAATATTTGGGGTAAATTACATATAAATCCTCGTAAACGAGAGCTGGTGAAAGACTCTAGGGCTCGAATCGTCTCTTAAGCTACAAATATGCTACCACAAAAAAAAACCAAAACCCTAATTGTCAAATGCGACCCCTCAGACGAAGAACTATACGTACATATGATACCCATTCGAGACACAAACAATTTCACCAAATAACCGACATACACTCCAGAAAGTTATTTGCATAAAAAAAACTTTTTTCCTGCCATAAAGAAACAAAAGTAACAGTAATTTCATGCATACGAAAAAGCAGTTTGATTACTATCGTAAATTTGTGCTTGAACCGCATAATAATTTTCTTCAGACGAAAGCAACTTTTTGCGTTTACTTTTTGTTTTTCTCCGCCATCTTCAAAAAATAAAAATCATACAAAAGCGAAAGAAAAAAAAACACCGAGTATGAGAGAATTTACTATATTCTTATTTTTGCCCACTTTTTTCCTCGCCTCTACTCTAGCAAAGCCGAAAAAGTAAAACATTTCCGCTACGGTATAATCCTGAAAGACATCCTTTTTGTCAGCCTCACACCCACTCGCACGCTTTTCCAACTCTTTTCATTCGCTTTTTCCACCCTCAACTCTGTCTCCCTCTGGTGTGGTTTCGTTTTTCACACCGAGATAATCATTAATTTAAAACATCCAAAAATTACACGACCAGGAATTTTCTATTTCCTTTTTTTTTCCTCCTCATACTTTTTCCCCTTCTTTCGGTTTTCCAGCATCATGGGTAGTAATACCGTTTTTCTCAGCACTGGTGGATACAAATACAGCTGGCACTCTCATTAGATAAACCGAGAAGAAGAGCAGAGAATAAAATGAATTATGAATAGATAATAAGTAGCGGTATCAAATAGAAGCTTAAGAAGAGAGAAAAATAAGCAAGCTGGGCAAAAAATGGTAGAAAACAACCAGCTAAAAAGTTTCAACGCCTTACCAAAAGAAGAAAAAAAGCTGACCTTGAATACCTACCAAATTTACGCAGTCGGAAACAGATAAAATACATAAATTTATATAGGTATATGTTAATTAGAATACTTTTCCTCAGCAAAATACTCTATAAACAATTTTTTTTCTCGGAATTTCAAGTTATCTTTTCTCTACACACTGTTATATCTGGTGGAGGGGAGGGGGAGGAAACAGTAAACGATAAAAACGACTGAGAACCTTTTACGGGACAATAATAATGAGAATTGCAACAACTGAAAAAATTATATAAGCTAAGGAGCTGAGAAACCAGAGAATGAATGAGAAAATTATCGAGGACAGCTAATACAGAAACTCAGATATCACAACGTTAAAAGTACTTTCACTAATTTTTCATTTTTTCGCATCTCTTTAATTCGTAAAATGGACATAGCACAAGTTATCGAAATATTCTCATTTACACACAACGTAGATCATTTTTTTCAATTATCTCAAAATTCCTTTTTGAACCTATCACACATCAGCAAAACGTGCCTCACGTTTGCACCGACTCGTTTCATTTTAGAATTTAGAAAGTCACTCTTCAAATTCTATTCGAGACTGAAAAAATCCTTCTGCTCCAGTATACCCTTCAAAGTGTAAATTCGCACTGACCCATAACAACGCCAGCTTTACGTAATTTTCGATTAATTCGAAATTTATTTATCACGTCGTTGAATTGGGGTGCAAAAGTCCGTTAAGTGAATCGTGTAATAAACAAAATTTTGGCACTGGCTTAAGACATTACATAGTCCAATATATCGTAAAATAAACGTCCGTAATATATTTACAAAAAAAAAAAAAAAGTATTTTCAACAAGTAACCAGAATTTCAGAGCGGTCACCTACGCGAATAACGTGGAAAATTAAACGACGAGGTAAATGAGAAGTTTAAAAAAAAAAAATGCGGAGCCATACAGTCGCCATTTTGAAATTTTCAAGACCCACTGAAACGTGCACAATGTCCGACAACGATGAAAATGTGCTCCGTAAATAAATAAATAGAAGAGAAAAAAAAATTCTCACAGTAGAAATGGTAGAAGCTGCTGAGCTGCTGGCACAAAAATTTCGCAACGTTCCCCCATATCTTCGAAGTCTCGGTCGAGCACTTCTACTTAATAACGTGGAATTCCGTAAACAGAAATTCAACCCCCTCGTCTTCAGCCCGAACAGCACCTCTAAATGATGAATTAGCGTCGACTAATACATTTTTATATACAGGGTAATTCATTTCCATTAGTTATAGGGGAAAAAAAAAAAAGCACAGTGTGTACCTTTGCAAAAGAGCAGAGAAAAAACCGAGCGGGGTGAAAAAATAGTAGACAAAATAGGATAATGTCTTCGAGCAGATGGCTGCCACACCCACTATAAAAAAAAATAAAATACGGAGCAGAGTACGTGGAAAAATATTTTCTCGGCCAAAGTCAAAGCAGATTAATCAACGTTTAAGCTGCAAATTAATCAATTTTTAAGCTTTTGGTCCAACGTTTTTTAATTAATAAATACCACCACAATGACGACGATATTGATGGATATGATCGATACTGAAACTGACAGAGAGTGAAAATGTAAAAATTTGTTATGAAAATTTGGCACAAGAAATCCTATATTTTTGTCTCTCCAATGATGATGGAAATTAAATTTTTTCTTGCTCGCTCAAAATCGTGGGCTACAGGATTATGGAGCGAAAAGGAAAAAACTTTTATTATACGGTAACCAGGAAAATGTCAACTTTCTTGATTTTGGTAAACTACCCCCGCCCCCCTCACCTTATCCGGCTTCCGGCCAAGTCGATAATCCGATTTTGTTAAGTTTTGGTCTTAATGTTATCCCAACTTCCGGCAAGATTGTGTGTTGTGCACGAAATATTTTGTACGCCACGAAAGCAAAATCAAATAGCAAAAAAACCTACAAAGATTTCATCGCATATGCGAGTAAAAAAACGAACGAGGATTTTCAAAATATTTTACAAGCAAAGGGTTGAAATGAGTTTTATAGTTTACGATTGACCTTGAACTGAATTCTATTTCAACAAAATCCTTACAGATATTCTCTGAATTCGAGATATGAAATGAGAAAAATTAAGAAATAAGTACCACCATATTCCAACAAATCCTTCAATAGCTATCTGAATTTGAAAAAATAAATGTGAAAAACCACACCATTCACAAGTGACGTCACAGCTCAGAAAGCTTTTCTTCTCATTATCATTCGATCCTACCGAATACAAACGAAAAATGATCAAAAACTAGTGATGCTTACAACTTGTAACTAAATTTCAAGTTATTAACGAGAAAATAGGAAGGAAAAATCAAAACTTTTTATGACCTCCTTTGACGACAGACGTATAATACTTGAGTCCATAGGATGAAAGTACACGGCAAAATACATCAGAAATAGTCAATAATATCTCCATCACTAAATTTAGACAGGCCAAAATTTCTATGAGGAATCAAACATTAATTTTCATATTTTTCCAAAATCAAGACTTGTTAATATTTTGTATGTATTAAAATTTGGTAATTTAAAGGACTGCTGGTTTCCAAATATCACGACTAATCAGGATAATGAGAACCTGTAGACATAATGAACTTATAACGAAAAGAAAAAACTAGAGCATTCTACAAACCAAACTTCAAAAAAATAAACAAACGAACACAAAAGCAAAGAACCAGACCACTCATTGAATAATAAGAGTTAGTAACAAAATATGAGCTGAAAAAGATTCAACTAGAAGTTTTATCAATATTATGGAGTTATATAATTTCAAAACTTCGGGTCGATTTTGCAATCAATAACAATTTCAAAGCCCGTATTTTTCAAAATAGAAAGATACCGTTTTATTTGCGCACTCGTAGACTCCAGCGCTGCCTTCAATAAATCATTAATTTTTATCGGCAGGTCTTAAATTCTCGGAAGGCTGAAAACGGATTTCCTACTGTCATAGTTACTTATCGATCGAATGAAATAAATCGATTCGAAGGTAAACGAGGTTGTATGATAAATTATTATATTTTACTGAGGCCTTTGCACAAACCATCGTTTCGAGCGATTAACTTCGACCACCACATTTTTTCAGATTATTTTACTCGTCAGACTGGCGACCTTTCAGCTAAAAAGGCGGGCGTATGTTGAGCTCGCCATATTATCAGATGCTGGCAACCGTCGAACGAAGAAACGTGGGCACGACGACAGTCAAGTACATACAAAATAAGAGAATACCATACTTCGAAACTGCAACGAAGGAAATGACCAGACGACTAGATTAGAGGGATCGAGACTTTAACAGGTGATTAATGAATGCCTCCTGGATAGGATACACACAAGAATACAATTTCCATTAAATTATAGTCAAGCGGGTCCACAAGGAGTCAGGTGTCTCGTGATACGCGACCAGGTCATTTAGTTTCGGATAAAATTACACAGTAGAGATTGCGAAAATTCTGCAGAAAGTGATCTTCTACTGAAATTGACATGAAACACCTACTTGAAAAAGTCCTTCGGAGAGCCTAACTGCTATAAAAAGTGTACAAAATAAAATTTTCGATCATTTTTCTGCATTATCCACCTACTTATGATTTTTGACATTCACCAAAGTCGGATATTTTCATATAAATTTCATTCTCGTCTTCTGACGAGGCACTTTGCCTCCGTTTCATTCAATTTTTTTTTTCTTCAAAATACACCCAAAATAAGTTTGTGTGTGAGTGCACCGCAGTCAATATAAAACAATTTCTGACTGGGAAACAATTTTTGAATTTCAAATTCAAGCAGTGGCGGATCCAAGGGGGAGGGGGTGTAACGTACCTCGTATGCAGGTTATACTCGGACGTTTCACGGGAAATCCCCCCCAAATCCAAAAAAATAGACCGATAATCCACAAAAAAATCAATTTTCTTGAACCCCTCCCCCTTTATGCTGAAAAAACACAATCTCACCATTTTAGCATTTACCATGTTTTGAAAGAATTTGGATTCCCCCCCCAAAATGGAGCTCTGGATCCGCCACTGAATTCAAGACTTCTACCGGCTAATATGAATAAAAAATTTAGACATTATCCGGACTTTTAGATGATTTTATTGGATAGAAAGGGGCGGGGTGGAAGGTAAAGAGCTACTGAATCGGCAATCTAAACTGTTGTTGTCGCTATTTTTCAATTTATTCATTATTATTTCATGGTACGGGTAAAACGCATTTTCATTCGGCTAAAAAAAATTTGATAATATTCATCCTCCATTTTTCGGGCACAAAGTAAACACAGAGCTGAACAAACACGACCGCAACTGAAAGATCTAGAAATAAGGGGGTACAAATTTGACCTGCTTTTCAAAAACAAAATTCTCTATTATTTTTTCGTTCACCCAATATCATCCACCGCCGACAAAAGTATTGTGCCAAATAAATAAAAAATAATAATAAGCTACATAAAAAAAAAAATAGTTCGATTCGACTCCCAATAAAATGGTACCTACTCGTACATTATAACTTTCCTACAGACGTACTTTTAATAACAAATTACACAAAATTTAATGCCCCGTGGAGAGAAATATATGCCCGGTAGAGAGGAGGCTCATGTATATATGTATAATACCATCTCAAACCGCTGCATATACACATTTTGCGCAAAGGCATCGAAGGCCTTTATATAAATATATATCTACAGACTTTTCCGGCTCCTCACACTCGTTGAAACGACGGTGGCGAACAACGTCGACGCACCGAAAAACAAACAACAAAACGAAAAGTGTAGGTCAAACGTGTAAGTTTCTGCCAGCTTGCTGAGCGCAAAGAGGATAAAGCGCTTGAATCCCACGATAATCCTTTGGAAATTCGGCACATTTCACGTAACCAGTCAAAAATATAAGAACGTATTACTCGTCGCTACTACTCCCTGCTGACTATCTATACCTGATTTCCTTTCGCGTACTCCTCGCTCCCCCACAATACACATACAATATGTCTTTTCAACTCTCGATATCGAGCCTCACCTCGACGAGAGAAATATTTTCGTATGCACTCGAAAAACAAAAACAACAAAAAAGCTCTGAAATTCTTCTCGTTTGAATTAAATTCATGCTCTGATACCCACGTCGAGCTCTCGAAGCCCCGAAAGTGAGCTTGGAGACGTGAACTGATGGGAAAGCCTTAACGTACGGAGCGAAGAGAACTGATAGAAATAAATAACTATAAACGCTGTACGTGAAAAACAATATAAAACAATAGGTAGAAACTGTACGACTACGAACTCCGTCACAAGGGGTAAATGGGTTCCAAGAAAAACTCTTTTCCGAAGCTATAATATAGACTACAATAAGGTAACAGTGGGTTTTTAAGACTCACATTTATATCGAAGTACGAAGTAAAATATGCAATAGGTATGTTTCAAAATTCTTCTATTCAAGGAAAGTTGTTCCCAATTATACAAACTTTACCAAAAATAACGAAAATGTAGTCGAGGGCGTTCAGTCATATTTGAAATAAAGTCACGCATGTATGATGTTGTGCAATATAAGGCACAGAAGAGTTCTAATCGGTTTGTAATAGTACATATTTGAATAATGACCCATAAAATGTTACAATTTTATTCTACTCCTTGGCTTATTGTAGACTTTTCTGTACGACAAAAAATGTTTCGGGGCTTCATTTACACACCTTAATACAAATACAAACAGTTACCAAATCCTGTAAGAATCTGGGTTTCATTTCTATGTAGGTATTTATAAAGTGGATTTCGCAAGCGTCTTATAATTTATCTCAGGTCCCACGAATATCATAATAACACCTATGTGTATATATGTATAAGTTTTTCAAACAAAGAAAATAACGTATCTTTAAAAAATGAATCGATTGAGCATTAGGTGAAAGAAACTGTGGCACAATACTGGCACTCGTACCTTGAATACCTATGTTGTTGTTTTTTTGAAACAAAAACACAAAAGAATAAAACGTCGATTCGACAAATAACAGAATACAGTGAAACTGAATATTGCGCAGCATTTTAATGGAGAATACTTTTTAGTGAGAATGGAAAAAAAAAAACAGATTATTCGAAAATTTCCAACTTGAAGTATTTGAAACTGATATCTTCGGGTGAACAGTTCGGTACACTCGCAGCCGAAGCATAATAATAATAATCGTAAATCTACCATCGAAAGTATTTTAAAAAACATCTTTAATACTTTCTTTATTCTCGTTATAACGTACTTTATATACAGTATTTCAAAGTCGAATTTCTAAGGAAGTATCTATATTCATTCGTAATCGAGAATCGACGCTGCTGTGAAGAAGAAGCCCAAGTATTAGTCTGAGATGCGTGTTACTTCAAAGGTTTTCTTTCTTTCGCACTGCGAAAAATGCGAATGCTAACATTTTCCATCGTACAACCAATACTATCGTATTTTATATTTTTCAAATTTATCATTTTAATTGAGGGATTCAAAAGGATAGGAAATAACGAGTTCAATATGCTCGTTCGAATTATGGTGTTTTCGAACTTCGAACAGGACAGATACGAACGCACATTTGTTAGGATTACCAATACGAGTATAAAATTCTAAGCACAAACTTTTATACACGCGGCGTTTTCAACTAATTTGGAAACAGCTGCTCATTTTCATCAAAAAGGGACGAAACATATTTTTGCAACGAATTCGGTCGAGATTGCTTTTCTGTTTTAGATGTTTTTCTGCAGAATCAATATACTTTGTACGAAATAATTGGAAGAACAGGAGAATCAACTTTTTTCACTCGAAAGATACCTGACTGATGCAAAGGTTACAGAAGGTACGTTCGAAGCTTCGAACCTATAGGAATCCTTCATAGAATGAACTATAGCAGTGCTTCCCAACCTGTGCTCCGCGGAACCTTTCTAGGGGCTCCGCGAAGGGCTCCGCGAATGCCAAGAAATTTTAAGAGTTTAATGCACACTAAGTAACATGAAAAAAAAAAAAAGCAATCGAATTTCCATTATATCTATATATTTGACGAGATAATGTTGGGTGTTGAAAGATAACACTTTATTTTTTCGAATTTTCAATATACATTTTCTTTAAGGGCTTCGCGTCAAATTTTCTTTTCAAAAAGGGTTCCGCCAGTAAAAAAAGGTTGGGAAGCACTGAACTATAGTATACTACAGCTCAAGAACTCAAAAATAAGGTATTACGTAACGAAAATGTAAAATCAAAGCTTGACGAGCGAGCACTCGCACAGTAATACGTCAAATCTTACAAATCCCTCTCATTCTGCAAAATAACTTCAACCAAAAGAACAACATCAATAAATTTCAACATTTTATCTCGACGAGGTTGATATACTGGAAAACTATACAGGACAAGGTGGAACGAACATTGGCTAAATATAGAACTGACGAAGCAATTCGAACATTCATCTCAAAATTGAAGCATCTCGACGAAATAATGACTTCTGTTTTCCGCAATAGATGCATGATTTATAAAACACAAAAATAAACCCCGGCACCACCAAAAAAAGAGTAATTTAGAAATGCTACAAAAAGTTTTAAAACGATAATAAACCTTTTTTAAATTTCTCAAAAGAAAAATTTGACATTAGTTAAAACCAGATTTTGCCCATACTTTCATTTTGTTAAAAATTTAATTTACACTCCTTGGCTTCAGAACGCTTTCAAAACAGTTATAGATTTTATCATTGCATCTGAAAATTTGACGAAATCTGAGAAAAAATACCTTCGAGTGAATACTTTCTTTTTTTTTCAGAATGATCTAAAATCATTCAAAATTATAGTTTTTCGAATTTCTATGGAAATAATTAGCACTCGGTCTACAGAACACGTTCAAACCTTCGAATGGCCAATTACATTGTTTACACTAGTACCCAGAACGGTAAAGTAAAATGTAAAATATTTTTAAAATACCGAACTACAAATTACTCGAGCTTTTTTTATGTCGGAAGCATTCAATAAAATTAGAGAGTACAAAGAAATATTTTAGTTCATCAGTCTGAGGCATCAAATTGGTGGAATTTTTTGTACCCGATAGAAAATGTCAAATTTTCCTTAACTCGCAGAAAACGTCAAATTATATTATTGATTCTCAAATTGTGGAGCTCTTTTTCTGAAAACTGCGTTTTTTTCTTCTTTTTTTTTTTAAATTTCGAAAATTTCGAATCACTTTCCATTTTTGAAATAAAAAGGTGATTCTTGGATCATTGCGGACTCGTCCTTTCTATACTGAATAAGAAAAATGTAAAAAAACACATTTCGACGTTCACCCAAAGGTATGATTTCTCAGATTTCGTTTCAATACGCACATTGCACCTCCAAGCCACAAACTCTTCAGAATAAAAAGTTCAGATTTCACATCAAAAAACTTTCTTTTCCTAGCAATTAATAAAGTTAGAGAAAAAAATAGGTTCATATAGGTAAACGCCAAAAAGCTACATAGTTTTCACCTCACGCAACATTCGCAAGATGGTAAAAAAAGAAAATTAAGATATTTAGCAGGTATGCCCGGAAAGAAGCGAAGAAAACGAGAATATAGGTGAAAAAGGTGTGCAGTTCGATAAGTCTTCCAGCCAACCAATTACTGTCGCCATATGATCCCTTTATGCGAGCATACCAGCACGAAAACACAAAATATACCAACTTCGTTCCGGCGAAATTTCGATTTCGCTTTCAACTAGCGTTTGTGAAAGTTCGAGCGAATTTTCAAACTCTATGATGCCCTCGAGTCAACTTTCTCAATTTTCACTTTTTTTCTTTACCCCTATTTTTCGCTCTAAATTCCATTATCACGTACTTTTTACACACGAAAACTTTCGCAGCTTCTACATCCCTTATTTCGCCAACGAACTCATCATAATTTATCCAAACAGGATTTCTCCTTCACATCCAAACCCCAAAAATCATTAGTACGAGAAACAAGTAAAAATTGCACACACGAAACTTGAAAATCACAAATTTGTTTGGGAATAAAAAGAGTGAAGCAATAGTAAGAGTAGAATAAAATAAATAAAATAGACGAATTTTTTAGAAAATTATAAAATTCAGAAATTCATTTTCAAATGTCAAGTATACTGATAGTGATAAGTATATACGAAACACATAAATATCAAATTTCATTATGAATGCATAAATAAGGCATCATGAAATTCAAAACCATCAGCAGTGTGTCTAAAAGCTACAGCTATAAGAAGATGGAAATTCAAATTTTCCAGCATTAATTATTCTTACAGAAGTCAGTCGCGACATTTTACCAGGGAAAGAATGAAGAAAATCGGAGATTAATATTTCTAAAAATAAAAGAAAAAGGAACCCGAAGCTAATGTATTTTTCTCTCAATTTTCTCTTCTCAAGAACCTTAAGCATGAAAACTGAAATGATGTCATTTTCAAAGTATTCAAATTTTCTACAATTTCAAAGCGCGCGTAATAGCAATATTATGCAGCTGTTTGGATTCGATGTAAATACTGCCGTGTCGTCATTTCGTTTTTCATTTTCATCGAAAATTTCTCATCATTTTTCGATTTTAAGCGGGCACATATATTGCTCATAAAAATGTTTAGCACGCACAAAAAAACATAGAAAATAGATTAGCAAAAACGTTTCAACAATACGGTCGTGTTACTTGAATGGTGGAAATGTGGAATAAAATTTTCAAGACTTGCGAAGGGTTGACAAAACAAAACACGTACACACACAAACAAAGTGGGAAAACGAAAAAAATCGAAACACCCGAAGTAATTAATATTTTCGCTCCGTTAACGAAGTTATACGCAGTTCATTTATGATATTATTTTGAACCCATTGATGAAGGGATTCGGGGGTTTATTCGTCTAACTCTATAAAATAGCCATAAAATGGCGAAAATTCGGCGAGTTAATTACGTTTATATTATTTTTTTACGCTTCAACTTCAACCCTTTCAACCTCTTTTCATCGGATTTTTTCTCTTTTCTTCGACCCATAAAATCAAATTATATAAGAAAATTCGAGAACAGAATTTTGAGAGAGGAAAAAAAAAAGAAAGAAAAAATAGCGACAGAATAAAAATAAAAAGTAAATTAAATAAAAAAACTAGAATGAAAATTCGAATTAATCATTTGGGTCACGTTTCAATGTACCTTCGAAGGGTAGGCACGTTGCTTTTGAGAGAAGAAAAAGAAAATACAACTCTCTTCAGTCGATGCTGAATAAAAGAAGTCATGAAAAACTAATCCAAAAACCACAGACAGAGCTCAAAACGAGCTTCTGAAAAATTTTGTCAACCGCACTTGATTCGAATTCGATGATGCACGGTGTTTTACAATTTTTCTCTACTTTTCGCAGATCCAAATTCTCGTTCTGTATACGAATACTCAATCACTAGTGCTCCTGTGGCACTGCGAAACTCATGTGTAAGCATCCACTTGTATTAAGAATCTTCTGATCCAATAAAAACTGACATAAAAGTAAAAATCGATTTCTAAAAAAAATTTCCTTCAAACGTCAGAGCTGATATATATAATTATTTTTTCTAATCCATAGTACTGATAAAAGTTATCTGATGTTGAAGCCGGAAAAAAATATCAACGGTGTGAAACCTTGTAGAAAACGGAAATTGAAAGAGTAAGGACAGATATTTACGAGGAATAGGGGCTTCGTTGTTAAAGAGGTGACACTTTCTCGAAACTTTCTTATTCACTGTTCGGTTCGTTAAGCTCAACTTTCTATAGTTGGTAAATTAAATTTAAATCAATTCGTTCAACAAAAGAGATCCGCAAAGAAAACGGATTCTCATTTTTTGATAAATTCATTTTTTTCGTACATTGCGTTTTACTATTACACTGACGATTCGAGGATGAGAGAAGCTACAATCCACTCGAAGTGAGACACAATACAACCAGTAACTTAGTTTTGAAACGCAGGCAGTTTTGAAGTAGCCAGTTGAGATTCCTTATCCACTATTGTTCATGTGAAATGAGGAGCTACAATGCAAAATCTACTCTCTCATTCATTCGTATTCAAATATAGCTCCTTATTTTTGATATTAATTTGAAGGCGTTTTATTCGATTGCCTAACACTTCATTTATAGTAAATTTAAAAATAGAAAAGAAAAAAAAAACTACTAACCATAACAGAAGTTGACTCGAAAAGTTATCGCAAAGCGTGGGATGAAAGGGTGGAATGAAAAAAAAAACTACTATTAAAAAAAAGGGCGGGAAAAATTTCAACACGACTATGCTGGTAAATTGTGCCGAGTAATGACGTGGAAAACGAGTCGTTAAATGAAAAAAGAGCCGGCAGATATGAAAGACGAGTGAAGCAGGCTGCTAAACTGAAAAAAAAATAATAATAAAAGAGAAACATACACAGATAAGGGATAAATGTGAATGACACTTCATGAAAAGAGGCTACGATGGAGATGACAAATTTTCAGCAACAGGTTACAATTCCCTGATCGCATACTAAGTGTGTATTAGAGTACCACACAAAAAAAGAAACTAATGCTAATGCTACAAGGAGCAGGAAAATTTACAAAAAAATGAATAATATTGCAAGACTTTCGTTTCTTCGTCAATCCGCAGGATCAAGATTGGTCAACGATAAAATTGGTAGTTAGTTACGAAAATAGTGATTTAATCGCCCTGTCACATATCTCTATTTTGCTGATGAATGAAATTAGGAGAAACTTTCTCAATAATTTGTACTCTCAACCACACTAGTTTGAAGAGGTATTTAAAAATAAAAAGCTGAGAACCACACGCACCATTCGATCTCTCAGTCACATAAATCACACAATTCGGATCGATGAAACATGAAGCATCATTGGACTTATAAGCGCTTCGAGAATAAATTTTGATAATTTCATTTTACTCTCATCATTCGGCTGGTTTTTTCATTTTCCAACCCCGCTATTGAAAACAGTTTCGGCGCAAAACAAAAAAAAAAAAAGCAGCGTATCTTCCACCTCCACCACATTCCCACAAACAATGCTTACCGTCTGTTTTTAGTAGGCTTTAATCCTCCCAACCAAGCTTCTAGCCACTATTTCAAATTTAATTTTCCACTTAATCCGCACACCAAAAGCGACCATACGTGGGAAAATTCCATTTACGATAACGAATAGCGTAGCTACCTATTTCAAATAAAAATCGATCAACGCTGAAGAGACAGAGCTTTTACACGCTATTTGGATGAAATCCCTCAACTTTTCATGACCTTAAGACACCCAGCAAGAGCGAATATATTTCCGAGAGAGCACTGCCCTTCAGCTTCCTTTCAATTAGAAACCTGAGCCGATGCACACGACCACGCACGACCTCAAAATCCCTTATACGTTCAAGATGATATAGAAAGCTCCTTTTCCAGGAAACTGTTTCAAATGATCGAACAAAATGTAATGCACGTAGACGACGCGACGGTTAATCAACGCAGAAGATATACTGTAAGGCCAAGATGGAGCCGACAGCGTTCGTTAAAATTTCGACAACGTAACGAAAATTAATTTCGGTTCACCCTTCGTCGGGCGTTAATTTTCTACTCCGCAGTCGCCTCCCCTAATGCCACACGATAATGGGATGAAACCGCAGATGTCTTGTACTCTAAAAAACAAACTACTTAGGATGCTATGTCCTTCGATCTACTTTCGAGCAAATTCAAAATTACAATCCAATTTACGATTCGATCGGAGAATTAAGAAAAAGGCGAAATAATTAAGGCGAGGACGAAGAACACAAGGATTGAATGGCAAACCACAAACGACAACAAAGTACTCGCTTGATGAAGCACTAATTGAATTCGAAATCTTCATTCAGTGGTGCTTAGACGGAAGGAATTTCAATTGAATGAAAGAAAGAAAAAAAAAACATTTATAAATTTCACAGCATAATGCAATGGTTGCGAACACTATCGTTGAATATTTAATTCACAATAAATCCAGCGAGTTTAATTAATTTGGCAAGTAACTACTTTTGTTTCAGAACCAACTCAAAATATCAGCAATTTTTGTGATACATCCAAATTAGGAGGTAAAAAGTGAATGTCTTTTTTTTTTGTTTTGGTTTATGGGAGAGAAAAAAAGCTCAAGTCCAAAATTTGCTGACTTCGAAAAGAAAAAATTATCACCCGATTTTTAGCGCTCGAATGGTTTTTAGATTAGTGGACCAGGCCAGCGGTATGGAATTTACGTAGGTACATTTACAAGCGACAAGCAATTATCGAGAGATGGAAGTTTGTTAAATCAAACGTAATCGAAGCAAGCAGCAACAGGTTGGTAGAGTAGGTACTTCATTCACCAACTTACCGTTGCGTTTGGAATTGAAACAAATCGCTTTTTGTCATGCAAAGGGATTTTTGGCATGTTCGTGACAAGTTAATATAATTTTCTAAATGGGAACGAAATAATCGAAAATAATAACGAATACGAACGATTGATAGGAGAAGAAAAACGATTTTGAAGACGAATAAGAGAATACTGTGAGTAGGAATCTATTAACACGTTTCCACTATATTAATTAAGAGTAAGCCACACACAGATCTTGACATTACTTCTCAATTCTTAAGCTGAGGACTAAATAGTGTAGCTTTTTAATTTATTCGTGATTGATGCCCAACACTGCGGCAGGTAATGAGTTGAATGAAAGCTTATGAAAAATTAAGGAGCAGATTTTGTTCCGCACAAAAAGAAACTAGACAATATTTACATAAGCCAGCAGCAATCAATATCTAATTTGTTAGAATAGTATTCGCTCACAATAAGACAAACAAACCCATCAAACATGTTTCCAAAAATCACATCCACAGCCCATGCCATATTGATAACGTTATCGTCGTTCCTTTTAAAGTTTTAAAGCTAAATAAAGTAGAACGATCAAAGACATTTGAGAAATTTTCCGAGCAATGAACTATAAACTGTTCCAATTTATAAACTACTATAGAGACCGCAGGAAAAAGTGGATAAACGATTTCTTATTGAGGGAAAAAAAAGAAGAGAAAAATAAGAAAAGAAAAGAAGATACCAAACAGATAACTATTTACTTTTTCTTCAGTAAAAATTTTCCTCATGCTCTGTTTACACATTTTCTTCCTCAACATAATACCGAGTCAATATTAAGTGGGATAAACAATATTTGAAATCGGATCTCGTAAATTCGACAATTTTATTTCATTTCGTCGACTTTCGGACTCGTTGAATATTCTATACCAGCCTTTTCACGAAAATAAAAACCCACTCGGTGAAAGTTCGCAGAGCTGAGAAAAGACGACTTTTCAACGAATTTAGCAAAGTTTATTCGCTTCAGCGACTTCATAATCCTATAAAATAAATGTTTTCCAATAAAAGTAGAAAATAAAATGAATTAATTTCTTGATCACTTTTCGCATGAATATGATAGATATGGGATAGTTACGAGTTCAAATGCTGCGTAAAAATACCACAAATTGAATTAATGGTAAATGTACCCAAAATTTCATTTACCACTTTCCCTACTCGCCAATAAAATCAAAAATAATACTACCTGAACCACAAGCAGATAGACGATTGAATTCGAATCATGTTCAAACATCAAACAAAATTGTCAAGTCAAAATAATGCTATACATTTTAAATCTAGCAGCAATAATTTTGACGCACCTTAGGAGAAACTTCCCCTAATTGAAATGTAGGAGAAAATATTATTATAACGTAGAATTTTACGAAGAGTAAATTTTCCAACAATTCAAACTTTTTTTCGAGTGTTTGTTGTATATGCTGTAGAACACGAAAACAAGCACATTAAGTTTAACGTCAACATTTGACGGAGACCAAAAGTTTAGCAATCGCCTGTAAACGTGTTTTTGATACGTTAAAATGAGAATATTCAACGAGTCCGAATATTCACGCCAACTTCGCTTACATGAATTGACCCAAACTAACATCATTTTAGTGGGCTATACATGTAGTCGTCTAAAATAAATTATTTTCTTCTTTTCAAAAGCAGCTTTCGACAAAAGCTAAATGCGAAGAGCAAAAAATGAATTTTTCTCAACCAGAGTAATATGTATCTAATATTATGTAATAATCAGATACCATAATACGTCACTTTCGAAAAAAAATCATGTGAAAGAATAACATTATTTTTTGTAAGACAAAACACGTTCAATGTTACTTCAAAATATTATATAGGGTGTTCTACCTCGAATTCACCACTAGTTAAGCAATTATATAGATAAAGCAATACGACTTAGGATCGTAACAGTCAATTAACAAAATGTCAAAAAATTAAAAGCAAGTACCATTACGATGAATTTTTATCGATGAAATATTAAATTGATTTCCTCTTCGAATCCTTTTTCATTGATTACTAGCATGGCTTTAGAAGTTCTCACAAAATTCACCATGTGACAGCCACTTCTACGGAAATCACCAATACCTTGATGTTTAAAAGTTGATATACTGCGAAAAGAAGCTCAACACCTTTTATTCGTGAACAAAGAGATGAATCCCAGAAAAAAAATCACATCATTTTTTTCCCTGCTCGGCTCAAAAGAACGAATGAAATTCAATTTATACCTTCATCGACTAGGTATACTTCGACGGGAAAAATGAGATTATACCAACACAAAAAGCTATCTATCGAACAATTCAAACTGGTTAATGAGATTCTGAAAGAAAATCCAACACTTCGTAAGCTACTGGCGAACGATTTTCGATTTTCGAACTAGATTTTATAAGATAAAAAAAGAGAAAGGCCATCAATAACTAGTCGATGCGAAAAAGAAAGCGCTTTGAGGGGAAAAAATGAAAAAGAACATGAATTGAATTTAACAAAGTTTGAAAAATGTATTACATTCGATTTTCCAAGATTTTTGTTATTCGCTGCACATTTGAATGAGAAAGCGAAAAACGGAGGGAAAAAATAGGCGAAAAGAATCAGCTGGAAAAAAAAAAAATTATGCTGAATACACCACGAAGCACGAACTATCCGAAATCGAGAGAACTCGAATATATTCAAATATAGAACTTTTTTTTTTTTGAAAGGATTTCTTAGTAGAAAGGCAGAACATACATAGTATCAAGAGAAACGAAAAGCGAGAGAGAACACCGAAAAAACGGTGGAGGAGGCTTGTTTCGGGTCCATTACTCCATTTGCACCATAATGTAAGCTTTCAGACAACGCATTTAGCACCTCATTTACTATGAAGCCAACCTTTGGAGCTACACGAGGTAAATTTGAATTTATGGCAATACTTTTTCGCAAATGCTTCGTATGCATCGATATTTTATATTATCTGCTGTTTAAGTTCGCCACATGAATGTAGCCACATTTTTTGGAAAGGATCGCGGAGGAGGCTAAAAGAAAACCCTAAGTTTATTCCAAATTTAACGCCACCAAAGAGGAAAAAGTTATTTTGGGGAACGCCTACTCTTTCAAATTATCCGTTGTGGTAGAATTTTCTACATTTATTTTCTTGCTTCGTGAAAAGTCAATCTACTCGTATATGAATATGAATAATATTCTTACACAAAACAATTAATCATCATAGATGGTAAAAAAAAATAATCTAATTACTTCATTTTCAAATGTAATTTCAAAAATCTGGCAACTTCGAATATGTTCTACACGATCTCGGTATTAATTATGAAACTTGATTTAGGTAATGATAGAAAATATATAACTAGAGAAAACACCATTTCAACAACTAAAAATCAAAACTTCTCAAATCGTAAGTTGAACCTACTCAAATTTTCATGAGGTCAAAAAAAGTTCCTATTTTCGATAATTGAAAATCGACAGTGAAATTCGAAATCTATACAACGACGACAAAAGGCAGATAATAATCTAACATGAAAAAATGGAGTGGTTTTTTTTTTTTTGGAGAAGCACCGGGGAGTTACGAGAGAAAGAAATGATTTATTGAGAATTTTCATTTAATATAGACCGTCCCAAATGGGAAGAAGTCACGTTTCAACACATCAGTCTCTTGAGGAAATACTCTTAAATTCTCCAGAATCCTCTCGACTATATTTGTCACTTTGACATGCTTTCAACTTTCTTCCACCACCAAGTTCTAAATTTATCAATCTATTGGTTATCTTTAACGCTGAAAGAAATAATGGAGTTTCGCTTCACGATTTCCAATAAATTTTTATGAAAAAATTCATAGGTAGATATAATCAACCACAATGACGTAACTTATGCTTTCAATATCAAAATGTTTTGGCACAGTAATATACTAATGAGTAATGACAATGTTATGAGTTATAATAGTAAAAGAAAAAAAAACTTGAAAATTCTGTTTCAAATCAATATTACCTATCAAAAATATCTTCAGAACCAATACAGCTCAGTGCCACCACAGAATACAGAGCCTTATTCCCGGAAGAGGACCATTATCAACAATTAAACGGAATTTTGAAAATACTGTAGGTAGGTACATAATCTACGTAATATGACCTCGATTCCTGCATACTGTGCATAATGGAGCATATAAAAATGGAACACTTCGAATCGCCACAAATTTTTCTCTCAAATTTATTATTTACAGCGAGGAATAAAGTGAGCAATTTCGCCATTTCACCCCAGCTCACAAATATAAGGGCGAAATAATAGGTCATAAAATAATGAAAAAGAAACTCCTCCTTTGGGATAGTCGCACAAAAACGATCAGTAAATAGCACATAAAACGTGGCTTCGAATCGTTATGCTTCCCCAAGCAAACTCGATACAGGTTGTAAGCGAAATTAAATTTCATTACAAGAGCAATATTCGCCAACTAAGTCAACAACGAGCCTGAGAAATGATTAAAAATCTAGGAACAGCAAATGAGTACCGTTGAAAATGAAATATTTCGCTCGGAGCAGAGGAAATATTCGAATTATAAAAACGAAAGCAGCTGTATTTTTTTTTCCAACAAAAAATGAGTTTCCAGCCATTTTTTCACTACGGATATTCAACTTTTCATTTTCTCAAATTCGCGAGTTCCAAAAAATTATACCAACACTTCTGGCCATACGTAAAATTATGGTACAAATTTCAACAAAATGAAATTCACTTTTTCATACGACCGACAATTTTAGTCCACCTCTGTTGGTTTCGTAGTTTTCTTCGTTCTACTTTGCAATGACAAACAATGGATTAATTTAAACCAATTTAGTTTAAATATAACGTCGGTGGTCCGATAAATACCTCCTATATGCTGAAAATTTGGAAAATCATGTGTTGGGGTTCGTTGAATTCCCCAATTCAAGACAAATCCAACGAGCCCGAACACATAATTTATTTAAATTTTATCACATAGGAGGTAATTATCGGACCATCGACGATGAACACATCATTATACAGTTCAAACGAGCAGTCGCGAAATGTGAGGTGAGTAGGCAATCATATAATTTCCATTGAAATCCTGTGCAGTTGAAATAATAGTAATAAAAATAATAGTCGAATGGAAAATTTTCAAGGATCAGCATTTTTAAGAAATCGAATTATTTATTATGATATTTTGATTTTTTGTACATTTCCGATAGGAAGCTCGAAGAAAGCCAAGACTTATCAAATTTTATATCAGAAATGAATATCCCCATACTATGAAAAAATAAGATGAATGGCGACCAAATTAAAAATCTTTTAAACCTCCATCTTTTTTTTTCTTCTTTTTTTTTTTCAATTTAAAAGACGTTGGTAAAATCCTATACAAAATAAATGCACCCATCAACTGAAAATTATTAGCACGAAAATATAAAATTTTCATTAAAGCTTTCGTTCGCGATGAGAAAAATGATTTTTGATGTGAAAGCTGCAAAAAAATTTCATTTCTCATAAAACGGTATTTTCGAAGGAAAAACGCTAAACCCTGAGTTAAAAGGAAAATTTTTTTTCTTCTAAATGTATTTCAGTCGGACACAGGAAATATGGTAATGCTTTTTTTTAGCAGGTTTTTTATTTTTTGCTTCTTTTCTTCGCCGAAAGAAAATTTTCTTCTTTTATGAGCACGATGAAGTAATTCACGGCTCTAGAGTTTACACAGACAATATGGAAATTCGACATTATTATTCGCTCCTTGAGTATCTTTATAGATTTTTTCGCCTTCGAATCCAACAGGAATAGAGAGGTATTCCCAATAAACGTGAATTTAGTAGGTAACACGTATTAGGACATAGTTTGAAACGTAACTTTTTCTATTTTTCGATTAGATTAAGTAACGTTGAATTTGAAATACTGCCTGTACCTGAAATGGTTGCAAACGGTCGAGTCGAGCGAGAAAGAAAAAGTTTTCAAGTAGTATTCAGAAGACTAATATGGCAATAACTCAATAGGGTAGCGAGTACTCGTCTTTTCGTCATCAAATGAAAACCGACAACAAAAAGAGAGAACTTTAATTTTCCAAAAACCCCAATATTTTCGAAAGAAGAAAAATCACAGAACGAAAATGTAAGATTACAAAGAACACAAGTTGGAAAAAATTACACCCCAAGTGATCAAATATCTAGAGATGAGTTCTCAGCGAAAGAGCAGGCAAACTTTTATTTTTCCTTTTTCTATACGAAAAATAAAAAACTTTTTGAAACAGGCAGATGTTTTCTTTGAGAATTTTTATGGGCAACGAAAACGTCCACTTAGGAGGAAAAGAAGTGGAAGATTTTAAAAATTAAATGATAGCAGATTACTTTACGAAAACGGCAGTTACAGAAATTGCCAAAGGAGATACAAAAAAAAAAAATGACTTCATTTTTGGAGTAATCCAGCTGAAGTGCTATTACAGCCTTCCTATTTGGAAAAAGTTTGACGCTTCTCTCTGTACGTTTTCGCGTTTTCTTCTCGATTAGACCATCTGACGGCGGCGTTCTATTTAGAATTACTGATTTCGGCTCCTATCTTATCACAGACTTTTTCTTCCTCACCAAACACAAAAACTTTAAATAGGTTTTACAGCTCTTACACGGAGGGAAAAAGTGGCAGCTATCTTAAAATTTCGCCGAAAAGAAAACAGAAATAGTACGAAAATGCTCGCTTCAAGTCGTTACTAAAGGAAGAAGAAAAAAGGTCATACTTGACGAAGACGCTGGTAATTGTAGTGAACAGAAAGAAAGGAAGAAAAACCGACGATAAAAGAAAAAACTTGCGAAATAATGGAAACGAGCTGCTCAGGCATAAATGTTAGGTGATTATCGTGAGAAAGGAAATTATAAATTGTTCTGTCAGATTTAACGCTACAATAATCGTTGATTGTAAATACTACGAACAGCCGGGCTGGAAATTAAGCGCACCGCGCACCTTGGTTCTCGTTATTGCGAGATACAGGCAAAGTTCCTCAATCGTTCTTCTATAGGCTGATAATCCATTAGCCGATTCGGAGAAAAAAGCGAGTACCTACACAAATTGATGAACGTGTTTTCAAGAATGGAGGGGGACGAGTTGAATGCCAATATCGAAAATAAATCAGACTTGTAGAGAGGTTTACGACAAGATTACGCATGTTTTTTAAACAAATAAAATAAACGTCGCTTGGTCGTCTTCAAGGTGTGGAAGGCGAAATACGAAAAAGTCTAGAGGGCAAGAAGTACGATTAGAAAATATTTAGAACGATACGGATTACCCTATACATACAATGAATGAGGAATTTTTTTTTGGTAATTTTCACAAATTTTATATTGATGAATCCTTTGTGACTTCCTGATTTCAATCTATACTTCACAAGTATAGACTTTTTGATTTATTCGTTGCAAATTGATAAGTGCCACTTGAAAAAAGATTTAACATATTTTTGAAAATTATTTAAGAAGTAAATTTGGAGGGAAAATTTAAATATGACTTTGATGCTCTGAGTCACTGAGCCATCGTATAAAACTAAGATTAGGTACTCAAAATGTAATACAAAATGAATTCTCACGCACTTCAAGTATCAAAGGAATAAATCTCAATTCACATCTTTCTTCGAAGGAGAAAATAAACGGTGATAAAAACTTTTCACCCATTGTTTCCGAATATTAAGATATTATTCGAGAAGAAAAACTTTTACCACGCTTATTTCATACTCCTATTCAACGATTCCATCGACGGGGTTGAAAGCACAGTTTATACCAAAATGGTAGCTTTGACAAATTTGTTTTTCATCTCCAATAGGAGGTGCTCTTTCCAAATTCTGCGAGGAAGTCGAAAATTACTTCAGCCCTCACCAGGCGACGTCGAAAATACGTCGTGGGCGGTAAAATTGTTTCGAGAACAGATCAATTTGTCTTTGACAAAATTGTGAATCCATCGATGCTCTGAATAAAATTCAAGATACATCGTACTTAGCGCGGAAAAAAACCAGAAAGGAAAAGATTTAAAAAATTTCATCCTTTGAATAATGATTATAGTACGTTAGTTGGTTTCGAAATTACAACAGAACAACGAAACAAGGGCGAGTGCACAGAAAGATGGCAACAAAATAATGTATTCGACATGGGAACAATTTTTCATCGTTGCAAACGAGTCGAGAGAATGCCGACCGATGATGCATCTATTTCAAAGGCGAGATTATCTAATTTTGCATTTTTGAAAGTCGACCGTGTCATGCGAGCACACTTCTTCACCCATCCTCTTCAACACGCAGCAGCAGAAATGATTATTATTTTACAAATTTCTTAATGAGACAATAATTTTACATCAAACGAAATTGTTTCGAACATAATCGCCCATCATCAGACACCCACGACCACATAAGAGAAGGAAAAATTTTTTGTGCACAAAACGAGATAAGTAAGTCTAATTTTTGTAAACTTAGCAGAAAAGCCAGAAAACTTCAAATGAAACACTTCCGTTGGTTGGAGACAGTTTTGAAAATGGCATATGAGTAATCTATTTTTACACGCAAGTTTTTTTCAACCAGAATTTTATTTCTAGAATGCGACGAATGGATATTGATAACGTGATAAAAAAATATTATCTCGGGGTGAAGAATGGCGTTTTCGACGGCTGAAAAATCAGAATAGAACGATCAAAATTGGCGAATTCGGAATTTAGTATCGCATTATATTACTTCATACTCCGATAGCAGAAAGACAACCAGAGCTATTACGTATCAAGTGTTCCTGGGGAGAGGAAATTCCTGTTCCTGCAGCCCTGGGACATTTTTTACGAAGCCTAACCGTTCCAACTAACCTTTTAATAGCTTTTTTGATGCAACCGAAGCATCCGTTCCGCGAAGACACGTCTTCGATTTCGTATCTGGGCGGCAGTATCGTAATGACGGTATACACGATGATGCACTGGTAATCCATTCTGCGGGCCAGCTTTCGGATGATATAACGACAAGGAATCACGTAACAAAAATAATACCAGCAAGTCAACAAGCTCGGTAACGACAAATGCATCGCACCCGATGGGTTAGTGGTGGCCCAAATTTTGCTCCTATGGCTACAGTGGTTTCTAGCTCTTATTCATCTGTACCACTCGAGGGAAGCCACCACCGTAATCGTCTGCGCCACAGGTATTCGCCAGTCTTTTGCATATGTCATTTGGGCATCGACGATCTGAACCATGCTGGTCATCCGAGAGGCTATCGACAGAGTTCGGTTACGCGCATCCACACTCCACTACACTGCACGCAACAGATGCCTCGCATTCAGCCGAAACTTGTAAAAAACTTCTAAAATCGAGTTTGCAGAAACCGTAAAGAGTTGCGAACACGAGTATACCTCACAATAGTCAACAATCATTAATAAGGCTCGCTGTTATTTCAACAGACTATGAGCTCACGCAACAGAGGAAGCAACACTGTGACAAACGACACGACAGACACCGCGACCGGACGTCGTCGACGGTTAATGGACCGAAATTATTAAATATTAGAAGAGCTATAGTTGCTATGACGATACCGAACACTCATTGATTCGGAGCTAGAAAAATGCGAACAATAGTGCTGGACGACGACTTTTTTGCAACCGGACCCGATCTTTGGTCATCCGGAGAGCCTGTACGTGTTTTCGGCAACGTGCATCCACACATTAGTGAATCAAATTCATTATTTGGCCAAATGAAGTGAGAACAGTCGAAGCAAAACGGAGCAAAAATGTGGGCAAATAATCTTGGAAATACGGCAATCTGAGTCGCATTTGCAGAGCAGCGGCCGGATGCGGCTGCAAAATTGGCTGGTCGTAATTTTTACGTGGCTCGAGCCACACCATATGGGAGCCAATTTTTCACAGGCTACCGTACACCACGCGATTCGCACGCATTCTGAAAGCACGGCCACACGACGACGACGGCGAAACCGACAAAAAACGCCGCATCTCGCGGAGGAAAGCGGCGCTCGTTCGCTCACCGAAAGACGCAAAGAGCCAAGAGCCGCAGCGAGAGGGGCATTGGGCGCAAAAAACCACCCAAAATTCACGACATACGTGGGGCGAGAGGATGACACGAAACGGCGGCCCCATCGTTCCCCGCCATGCGAAAAAGAGACACCGCAATTTTTAGCCCCGTACGTCGGCACAGAGGTAATACAAATTTCGGGCCGGATGGAAGGGCGGGCAGGCTCGTCGAAAATGCCCGGAATATACTGGGGGTCGAGAGTGTGCGCGCGCATGCGCAGTGCACTGGCACGTTGTGCGAAAAACGTACTCTGTTTCGTTTGTTTTTGGAGCTTTCCTCTTCTCTTCCCTTCCCTTCCATTTCTGCACCCGTGTTGTTACACTTTCTCGCGTTTTTACGCACAAAGCTAAAGGTACGGAGGGGCGGGAGGTTAAAACGCACACTAATACCTCCAAAAAACGGCTAAGTAGTTGATCGAAATTAACAACAACGGGAATAACTATCCGAATTGGAGTAGAGGACACAAAATTAGACAATAAATTTGCCAGAAAAAATAAACTTATTATTGGAAGAATGGCTTTTTTTTTCCGAGATGAAACAACAACACAAGTGCAGCGTATGGATCTTTCAAAGTTTGTTTCATCAGCAGCCGCTGGTGAAGTTGCGTATTCGTTGATTGCAGGGTGGGCGTCAACTAGGGCTGGAACCACGAAACGAGTGTACCAAAACAAGGGTAACCTAAAATAATAACAACGATAATCGAATCACTTTGAAACAAGATCACGTTACCATGAAATTGAAGACAATAACGACGACAACGATAAAGAAAGTTGAGAATTTAGTTTCGAAGACTAAAATGAAAAAAGCTACTCATGAATTGAAGAGGAGGTACGAATGACACATTTTTTTTTTTTACAATTTGAAGGGACCAATAAGAGCAACGAAAAATTTCTCGAATTTTCATTTTCTCACTACAGTACGTATCTATTGAGACTTGCATTACTTTTCATGTAACTTCGGACATGAAAACACGAGAGATGTGCAATTTGATGAAATAGAAGATTTAGAAAAAACAGGGTGGGGCAGTTGCAACTTGCAATATTATTGAGTATATTTTTCAAGCAAATAGCTGGTCAGAGATTCTAGTACTCCATAGATTCTTCTATTCAGTTTGCAGTAAGTGAGAGTTATATTAGAAGCTATATTATACCAAGCATCAACAGTAACGTCTTCTTTCTCCTTTCAAAAATAACCAAAATAATTTATGTAACAATAAATTCTGTCAAATACAATCAAGGAAACCTTTTTAAATAATATAATTACACTTTCAAGCTCAACACTTTTCGGTAAAATTTCAAGAGCTCCAATCTTACTCGTGGCATTTTATCTCAATCATATATTTGAGGGAAGCGAGCAACATATATAATATAACTAAGGCGAGGAGAGCACAGAGAGTTGAAGCTTCTCAAGCAACACTTGCTATTTATGAAAAAAAGATCTTATTCAAAATAAATTTTTGTGCTCCAAGTTTTGCATTATTTGAAAAAAGACTTGATGATTCCAAAACAGTTTCCAATGTGATCGTTTGAAATTACTCTTTCAACTATATGATCATTTGCTTGCAGCAGAATTGGAAAAAGAATTTATACTTTTCAAAATCAAAAAAAAATCCATCAACTACCCAAACCCAGTCGAAGTAACATTCCAAAATTTTTTTCAGGCACAACCAAATAAACCTTTCGAATGTATTTCCCAAGATTAACGCTATGGATGAAGCGGACGGAATTTTTTCATTCGTATTTCTCAATCCCTGCGAGAATCAACGTGCAGACAGTTTTTCCTTGTCATTTCTTTTATTCTTTGTTCTGTTTTCAAAAGTGGCAGAAAAAGCAGACGCTCAAAAAAACATTACTCAGAAGACATAATGATGAAACGAATCCACTTAGCAGACATCCATTATCCATTTTCAAATGTAATCCTCCAAGGAGCATGTAATTAGGAAAACGTGCGAACAAATTTTCGAGCAGGATCTAATTGCACTCGAGCCAATTCCGCTAATCTGGATTACAGCTTTTCCTTAATCCTTTTTTAACGGCGTCATTTTTGATAATGTTGAAATTATGGTGCGCATAAAAAAATTCTCAATTTCCATTTATATTCGCTTTTTCAAAGGATGTTTCTGTTGAAGTTTTTTCATTGTTTTAAGGTTTTTTCGCCCCTTTTCATTAGCCGGAGAAAGGAAGACAATATTCGTAATCTTTTCAATTTTTCAAAACTAAAACGGCAGAGACAAGAAAAATGAGATATACGTCGGTTTGTGCTCGTGAAAAATTATTTTTACAGCAAACTAGAAAAACAAAAACAAGATCAATTTTTTTTTCTACGAGAAACGTATATCATTCAAAAGAAAACAAAACCCACGTACACGTTGAGTCGACTTTTACACATGGAAAATCTAATATTTTTATTCGAAGGAAAATGTTACGTTTTTATAATAAATAATTTTCAATCAAAATACGATTTGTTTCAATTCGAAAAATAAAAATGAGTAAAATTTGGCGGGGAGGGCGAGCTGATAATGAAAAATGTATATGTTACGGTTAATGTGTGTAATTGGTGATTCTATAGAATAACCGGCGATTCAATAGAATCACCAGTAACACTGTTTCAAGTTCGGTGAATGTGTGAAATTTCATACATTCACCGGTGATTCTATAGAATAACCTAGGGTGGTTGGTGAATATATAAAAAAATACCAGAAAATGCATTTTAAGATAGCATATTATTACAAAATTAAATTAATACAAACTTACTCACAGTTTGAACAATTTGTAAAACTTTGAGAAAATGTCTTATGCCTTTACCAGCTAGTCTGGTGAAAAGCCTTGGGAATTGAGGAGAGAGGGTGATTCGTAATGCCATTTCATGTTCGGTCTTCAAAAGTCTGTATAGATAGATCTGACTCTCTACCAAACACACAAAATGATACTCAGTTGTAAGACTGGTCTGCTCATCTTTTAAGACAGGTATTACCATGAAAATGTCCTGACTACATACATTCCCCAAGACATACAGGCGATTCTAAAGAATAACCGGTCAATGTGTGAAATTTTTCTTCATTTCATACATTCACCAAAACGCTAGGCGATTCTGTAGAATTACCGGATTATACACATTAACCGTAACATATACAACACAACACCTTTTTTTCAATGACAAAAAAAAATTTTACTTAATCATCTCATACACATCTACCTAAATTCATCTCTACAAAGTAAAAAGATCGAAGCGATATCAATTTCAAAGATTGACTTTGATCTCACAGTGCTCTAAAAAAGTGAAAAATACTCCAAATTATAATGTGATCTTTATAACACACAACAAAAGCGATTTGTCTTTTAAAACAATAATTTAGTTACAATACACGTATTGTCGAGTGCTTTTATTTGGTGTTATAAAGGCATTTAAATATTATGTAGATTCATCGAAAAGCTATTATAAACGCATTACGTTTTCTCTGAATTATTTGCATTCTGGTAAATAGTGATAATTCTCTCTCATACTCGTCCAAGTTCCCCAAGTGGACATAAAGAAAGCTCAAGAAAGATTTCAATTCACTCTCTTACAGTTATACTCGTATGATGAATAAAAATAGATTGACCTAGCGAAGAATAAGTTTTATAACCCAAAGTAGCTACTTGAAAGAAAAAAAATTAAAATTCCAATATCCACGAAAAATGGCATTATTTCAAGTTAGCGAGATTAAAGAAATCTCCTATTCCAAACACTATTCTCCTAAAGCAACTTTCATAAGCCAAGCAAAACAGACTGAATTAAGAAATCGACTCTATTTTGCAAATTAAACCGTAACACGAATACCATTTCTTTCAAGTTTCAACTGCCAGGACAGAAGGGGAGTAAAATGGCAACTTATTTTTTTTCGCCACCCCCGACGTCATTACAAAAAGCCAATGACAGCTGATCACGCACCCATTTGATTGAGAGCATTCATCAATATTACAAAACGAAATTAGAATCACAAGCAACAAGACCAACCTCGTTTCCTCAGACAGAAAACGAGAACAAGGATTCGTTAGGCAGCGCAAACGTGTACAATTTGCTGAATTTTACAGCAGAAACCGCTGGCAAACAGTCGAGAAAAAAATTACATCAATTTGATTATTCGAAGCTGTCAGGTTGTCAGTATTTTGCTAAAACGTAGGCAGCTCAATGGCGCGCAAATATTTATTTAGCTTTCACTAGTGCTCTTCTTATCCTCTTTGTTTTGTTTTTCTTTTGAAATTAATTGCTTTTCCACGAATGTACAGGGACAACACGTTTGCTCTTTTGAAAAAAAAAAAAAAAACAACATTCATTTGTCCTTTTTTCTTCGCAATTCCACAAACACGCATCTCAATACTGTCGGTAGGTACTTCAAGAACAGACATATGAGACGTTCGCAGTTGCTTTTAAAAGGTCGAAACAAGACATTGAAGAGAGAAAAAACAACTTTACGAGCATCAGAGGATCGAAAACTTGGTAAATTATATAATCAATTTGGCGATAAAGCGTTGTCTCTATTAGCTAGCTCTAAACAGCCAAAACCAACCAACCCCAATTAACCTCGGAAACTTTCCACAAGTTTTTGCGACAAATTAATTTAGAATACAACATGTACTGCCTTTATACGTTGACGTGGCATTTGAGCCACGCAGTCATGAAAGGTTCTAACGACTTGCTTGAAGATAACTTTTCGAAATGAAGGTAATCCTTTGTTGACGTGAGGCACGATCAACAACCGAATTTCAAACGGATAATTCTCGCCCAGTTTTGGCGAGCCATCAGAGAAACCAAACAAAAGAAGCAGCTTTATGATAACAGGTGAGAGAAGGAGGGAAACAGAGCAACTAAATCTCTTCGTTAATAACGAGACTTACATCCACAATCCAGATTTTAACTTCCAAATAACCGAATGCATAGGCAATTTTTTTGGCTCACAAAATATTATCATATTTTCAAATATATCAAGTGTTTGGAACCGCACGAAGCAGAAAACGGTTTAAAAATTTCATCTCTACTCGTAAGCTGTTACAGAAAAAATATTTCGTAAATGAAGAAATTAAAAACATTATACAATTTTGAATCAAATTTCAAACATTAAAATTATTGGAATAAAAAATAAGAACACTAAGGTAATAAAAGGATAAAGGATAGAAATGAGATAAGTGCAGATACAGCAGAAGTATCATAATATGCCGAAAGCAAATGATAAACACAATTTTCGTTTTCGTATCAAAAAATACGTACGGTAATATCATTTCGAATTTATAAATCGATTTTCTCTTCAATATGGCATATCGAATTTTCATCACGAGTCATTGAAGGGATAAAAATAGAAAAAAGATTAATATTCGAGTCTTGAACAATAATGCGGATAGAAAAAATTCGGGGAAAACAAAATTTTCATGCGGTATAAGGAAAAACGACCAAGAGTAGAAGAAAATGAGGGCGAAGAAAAGATACTGAATACGGCAATAAACGAAACTAATCGAACGTGCACCGAATAAGAGAAGAATAATATAAAGTTTTTTGTCCTCACAAGACCAGTGTCTTTCTCGTAATTTTGAAATTTCGGTCAAATTAAAATTCAACCATTCAGTTTTGATTTTCGGTCAGCAGCCTTATAGGTCAGGGCAGCTGCTCAAATTGGCTTTCATAAATTAGTCTGCCAGCCAAAAGCACCTTTCCAATTCGCAGGCACGCAAGAATTCGTTTCAAGGTCGAACGTTTAGCAAAAAAAGATACAAATTTTTTCGTGGATGACACGCCTTCATTTCAAAGTAATTTCTTATTGTTCAAAAGTACAACTTTTCAACAGTAAGATTAACATAAAGAAATAATTGCCGCAAAGTACGCTCTTGAATTTGGTCAGAAAATTTCAGTCACTTAGAAATAGGGCAAAATTATAATGAACTTTGTGCATCAATTGATGCAAGCTTCTGAAATTACAAAATAAAAAGTAGAAGAAAATTCAAGTCCCACTTTCAAACAAAACATACCCAAAGATCAAAACCTTATGTTCAGGACTCCCGAGTAAACGAATACCTCTCACTGGGTTAATGACAATCATACTCACTAAATGTAACACTTCTCGATTTTATTTTATTTATTACTACATTAACCTTCAAAATTGAAATTGATATCTTGTTTGAAAACCATTAATAACTACATTTTTTAGGATCAAAACGACAAATGCGAAAAGTGTGTCGGTACAATAATGGAGATACAGCGCCACCATTATTGGTACCAGTTGCCATTTAATACGAACACCATCGACACAATGAACACAAAGAGCTAATCTTCAACCTTTCGGCCTTTGACGGTCAACATAGCTGGATTAAGGGCTTTTGTTTTCCTCCATACAATGTATACGCTACAAAACGTACACAACATTCTAATAATTGAAATCGAAGGAATTTTTTGAAAATACGAAGTTGATTTCAACATTCAGCACACCGATATCCCTCATTTGTCTTCAACCTGACAGCTTGATCCAGGGATCAAGTTCGAGAGGAAAAATGACGTTTTCTCTATTAATCTTCGAGTCGAAAGAGGAAAAGATTCAACCTAACGAGAAATAGTAGGGCACAATGTTCGAGACAAATTATGATACAATATTTCACGAGTTTAGTTTTATGGGAGAAAGGTATTTTCCAAGTCTCAGTCATAATCCACTTCAAAATAATTTTTATGAGGCTCTCTTTCAAAAACTTTCAAGCATTCGTGATGCAAGAAGAGGACTTCCATTTTCCGATTGAACATTAGCATAAATAATACTTATATTCGTACCACAAATTCACTCAGGATTACAGAAAATACTGATCCAATAATGCACGCTTTATATGATTATCATAACATATTTATGAGGCTATGAACAGATTTTAGATTTCCAGGGTTGGCATAATTGATGAAATGTGTTCCGTTTGTACTAATTAGAAAATAATATAAAATGCACCGAAGTAGATAAAAATTTCAACTAAGTGGGTAGTAATTTTAAAGATTGAAGAAAAAAGTAAATAGTTTTAAAAAACACAAAATTAGAGCCTAAAAATTATTTGTTTCAAAACTCTATGGTTATTAACGACTGAATCATACACGATTGTTAAATCAGTTAGATTGATAAAACGAGAAAATCGAAATGATTCCAGAGGAGAGGGGGCAAGCTAAGTGTTTCTTTTTCAAATTTCAATTGTAATGCTATTATCATTTGTTCTATTCAACAATACGTTCAAAATCTGGAAGTACAATCGACAATACGAAACAAATTCATTTCTTGCCATCCCTGGTGATTATTAAAAATAAAAACACCAGTAAATCAACATCATGTCTCCTCGTCAACAGGTATAAATATTCAAAGGAATAAAAGTTACTAATTAATTCCAAAATATTAAACAACACCAAAATATACATTTTCAACGGGGGCCAATTTTCTACTTGATAAAATTTATAGCTCACCTAATATCTGAGTGGTGGAATGTGGACCACAAGTGTAACATAAATCCAGTTGAGCAAACAAAAACTCAGAACACTATTTTTCCACAATCAGATTATTTCTCCCACCAATTAGTATTTCGAACAAGTACAGATTACTACAAGTATTAGGCGACTGAGTAGAATTCCACAAAATCTCGAGGCATCTTGCATCAATGGAGTGAATAATAAATGTAAAAATGAACTTACCTGTCGAATATTCGTGATTCTTTCAAGACATTGCCGAGATTTATGTACGCGTCTAGGAAATTTGGGTCCAAAGCCACAGCCTTTTCAAAATGGTGGATAGCTAACCATATTTCACCTTGGGCATTGAAAACACATCCGAGATTACTCCACGCAACAGCAAAGTCCGGTCTCGTTTCGATTGCTTTCAAATAGCACGCCTACAACAAATCAACAACGAATAATAAAATCTGAACTAAATCCTAACCTTCGTTTTGTCACTTGTTTCCAGAATAAAAAGAGTTGATCGTTGTTGCAGTTTTTCCCCCACTTCCAACAAAATTCAAGTCTTTTTATTCAGGATTCGAGAAACAAAGCGAACGGACCGATATACAAAAGATATTCGCGCAAAATATACTTATTAGATAAGCGCGCCGAAAATTCCGAAGTTAGAGTACAAGAAAATGATTTTTGAAGAACGATGTTCAACGTATTTTTTCAATCATTGAAATCAATTCGAAATTAATTTACAAAAAGGATTTGTAACTCTGACTTCTGGAAACGTGTAAAGAAAGACCTACGCGCATTTTATGTATTTATGCAACAGACCTACATACTACTCTTAATTCGATCTTATCTTTTTTTCCAAGTTTTAATCTTCATCCGTCACTCAAAAAGGTGACAGTGTATAATCATGTATTTCAATAATTATAATCAAATGTATGTGCACACCAGAAAAATGATGAAAGGTCGCGCAACCTAAAACAACAATACAAGTATTATATTAAATTAAGAAGGGGGAAAAATGATTGACATACATTTAGAAAGTAACTGTAACGAGTGAAATTTGAACCCCGTATTTCAAGATGAAATTTTTTTCAAAAATCAAGGTTGAAGAATTTGAAATTTGGTAGGAGAAAAAAACCAATGCCGAAAAAAACCAAAGAAAAGCATTATTACATCAGTGTATTAGAAGGATGTAATATAGCCGAAGCGAAGTCATAAAATATGGAAGAAAAGGAAATCTGCTTAATGCCACTGGAGAATTCCAACTTCCAAATTCACATTTACGAGAAAGTATAAGTTGAGATCGAATGGTTTTCGTTTAAATAATTGATTTTTGGGTCGCCGAATTTCGTCGGGAAAAATTGAATATTATATTTTTATAAGATGTCAAAGTGACAGGGGAGTAAACAATGTGATATATTACCACAGTGGAAGAAATGTATTTTACGACCAATGAAAAATGTAGATGTTTTCTTACATCGAAAAATCAAACCCTCTTTTGTTATTAATTCTAAGAACATCGAAATAAATGTTTTAACCTATGTCTAAATGAATGGCTAAATCACCTTCATTAATGTTTGACCCACAAAATGACATCCGCAGAATTTTTTCGAACGTGTGTAGAAGTAAAAAGTCGCAATTAATTATTCATTTTTTGAAGGTCGTTTTTTGGTCATCGATATTTTTTCTCGCATTGTAGTTATTTGAGAATTATCTTTAGAACTGTAAAGGTTCATGTTTGCAAAATACAATTTAGAAAATGAACAATTCATACGATTAACACTAAGTCAGTTTATATCACAGGTAATATACTGATAATACGAAAAAACTTAACTTTATCTGAGTGAAAAGAATAATGCTGGCTGAATTGGTGCTCAAATTTTTGAGCGAAGTTTTTCTTTTTTAAATCAAACTAAAAAAGCTACTCTATCTAAAAGTAAAATTAAAATCAGATACTGAGCGAAAAGCGAAGAATGAATGAAATTGAGGGAGCAAAAATTAAAGCCGATCGACTTCCCAGCAGATGAAAGAAATATTCCTTCCCCGTGGGGAAAAAAAAAATAAATATTCAATTCATTCTAAATTTGAACTGTTAACAAAAACGTCGATGAAAAAATAGGAGGAACGATCAGTATTAAGCTGAAAAATTAACCAACATTTTTCCATTTAAAAAGGAACTCAGATTACATTATATTTTGCACCAGCGATACGTACATCTGCTGCGAATTAATTTAATTAAATTAGGATTCTTATTAGATAAACTGATGTTTTCAACTAAAGATGATGAATTTCTTTTCTTCAATAACTTCAAGTTTTACTCGAGTTCCATTCATGTACATTTCCTGACTGATCGATATTCTTTATGATTTTGAAAAAACTCATTGGAGGTTGGCGAAAATATTTGAACGAAAGGCGAAGATTTTTTTAAATTAAAGGAATAAACAGGGCAAATGTGTTTATACGATCGGAAAAAAAAAAAAGAATAGATTTTCGACGAATATTTTACCTGAGCAAGACGATCTGTAAAGAACAACATAGAATATTTGTGTCATCTGAAAATAGCAATGGACGAATGCAATGCCTCTGATTCCACATCGTTCTTCTTGCGATATTCATATCATTTTCATAAACACAATACTGTCTAGAAGCTATCACTAGTTTACCAAATAGGAAACAAGAAAACAGCAATAATATTAGTGTAATTTCATTCGAAGTATGTTCTTATGAACTATCGTAACGATCATCGAAAAATAATAATAATAAGTTCAAGCGAAGGGAATAAATTATTGGAGAAAAAAAATCATTCGAGTGCATGACAGTCACATTACCACACATATTCCCACACATTCTCCTCAACAGTATATTCACTCGACTTTCAAGGTACATCGTATCAATCCAAAAATATATAATATTATAGAAAGTCTGTAAATAAAATCAGACAATAAATGATTTAATCATATTGAAAAAATTAATAATGACGAAATCAAAGTCTCATTCGATTAAATGTAATTTTCAATGTGCCAAGTGGAGAAATTTCGGTCATTTTTCAAAATAGTATTCAACAATTAATACTTCACTAGTTTGAAAAATGGATGAACACAGTGATTTTGAAAAATTATTGAGAAGTCTAGAATCAGAATTCCTAAAAGAAAAAAAAAAAAACAACAACAGCACAATAAAAATAGGACCGAAAATTACGAGGGTCGCGTCATTTTAATAAAAATATGAACATGTTCAACTCTTTGACGAGATCATAAATACAAACCCTTCGACCTAGATTCCCACAAATTTTATAAATCAGAGCAATACGTTAATTTTAAATAACAGAATTAGAAAAATTTATTTACATTATTAAATGCATAAATTATTGTCAATTTTATGGTCAGTATTTGTATTGACATACACAAACGAATAATTTCAGGCATAAAGTAATGAAGTTTAGGTTTATTTTATTTATTTATCAACTTTTTTATGAGCACCTTCGATAATTCAGATGAAATTCATTTAATACGGTGCAGATTTTACAAGGTTAAGGAGTATACTTCAACAGTTGACTTTCATTTCAACATTAAAACCATCAGAAAATGAGGGGGGAAAATACTGGATTCAGAACTATACTGTAACAACTGAAATAAAAAATTTTTGGACTATCGATATCAACTATTTTTTTTTCTCAAATTCATGAGGAGCATAAGAGCTATGAGCGGGACAATCACTTTCTTAAAAAATCACAGTTCTAATAAAAAATGGGCTTTTTGATTCTAGACTTCACAAGTAGTTTGATAAAGAAAAAGCGACTAAAATCGCAAGATCATTTTAATTTGATTTAAATTTGATAACAGCCTAAAAAAACGTTCTGAAGAAAAATATTTTTATCAAAATTCAAGAAGAGATTTTTGAAAAGTTGCCAAATCAGAACCGAAAAATTTTCCTGGCTTTATTAAGTAGGTAAATGATTTTAATATCGAACAAAAACTGAAAAATAAACAAATAAAAAGTAAATATTGAACAAAGACATCGAAAATCATAAGTGTACGATGTACAAAAAGAAATCATACAAATGCGATAAGAATGACTAATACCGAGTGAATCACAATTTTCAAGCACTTAACCTTCCTTAAAAACCGTTTTCGAATTCAGCTAAATAAAGCTGGCACACATGAGGAAATGATGGACAATAAAATGAAACGAACGATTTTGTAGGATTGTGATAGAAAATACATGGTAATGCATATAAAATATTCCGCACATAGCCTCTTTCCACTACACAACGCAGTTTTGAAAACAATCTGACGTGGTTTTTGATTAACCAAGTACCGAACAAATATTTCAACTAGGTACTGTTCTTTACTTTAAAATTTTCGAATATAATTTTGGATTTATTAGTTCCGCAAAAATACTTTTCAAGGACAAGCAAGTTGTTTACTATGATTCCAATTTGATTCTTCTTACAATGTAATAACTTCCTTATATCAAACCACAAATTCATATCACAGATTCATATGACTTCAGCTGTAACCAGATAGTCTATATTGTCGATTCATTAAGGCATCATTTTAGTTCAAGTTCGTAGCTTTTTTAAAAATTTTGAGAGTAGCGTGAGTCGTTAATTCAAACATTATAGCGAAATTATTCTGTTTTAATGCGTTGGCATCGAAGAAAATATAAGCGGCAAAGAAAATTTGAATAAAGTAAATACTACTGATTTTATTATCCTGACAAAACCAGTACGGACAAAATAGCAAACATATCTAAAATGAATACAGGGGTCATGAGATAGAAGGTGTAATCAATTAATAAAAAATCACGTTCATCATTCTTTTCGCATTTGTAGGTTGAAATGAAATATCATAAAGCATTGGAAAAGGTGTTATGCAGATAGAAAAGCAATGAAATTTTTCAACGATCATTTTCACAATTGCTACTACAAAACATAACATTTTTCGCCGGAAAAAATTCACCATATTCATTTCTATACCAGAGTCAACACTTCAATCGATTGTCAAATACCAAAATTAGTTTCAATGTCCAATCGCGCCAGTCGATACTCAGTGATAAAAGATTTCATATTATGTTTTTATAAATACTGGATCAGATTTGTTTAGGTCGAAATCTTTTCTAAAATTACGAATCGAGTTTTCACAATCACTCGCTTGATTGAAAATTAAATCCAAATAACAACATTTTGCTAAAATAATATCATGATTTATCACCGAGTTCTTCGAAGAAGAAATAACGGAAGACGAAAAAAAAATCGCGCCAATGTTTTCAAAAAACATGAAAATGTTTTTGAAAATGATCGCATGCAGCAAAATGGTTCGCGCCGCGCAACAACAGCTTCATCCGAAATGTTCCCTCCCAGCCAAAATGGGCAAATTTCTTGTTCATCGGTCAATGAAGCAAGTAAACATAATATACAGAAAACTTTCTAATGATATGGAAATTGAAAACTAAAACCACACATATAATATTTTTGAAAATTCAAATCGAAAAAATCTCGCAGATTTTGCATTTCGGATGCCTCTGTTTCTTAAAATGAATGTTTCACGTTTTGAGTAATTACCGTGGCTGTTCTTTCAAATTGAACATTAATAATACAGTTGTTAATGGAGAACCTAATAGAGCCGACAAATTAAACGATTTCACATGGATGGACAATACCGCTGAATTACTCAGCTAACGTGATTTTAAAAATAAAATTGAATAAAATGAAAATTCAATCAGTGAGTAGTACATTCGTACTAATCAGTGTATTTGTGGTTTTCATTTCAAGATTTTACCATTTGTTTCCTTTTGATTGTTTTCTAAAAACCACAAATATCATTTTCATTTTTTCATTATCAGACACGAAACTCAAATTTGGTATTCGTCAAAATGACAATTTCTAAGATAAAATTTGTGATATTCGGAAGCAACAAAAAATGGAAAATGATAATTGAAAAAATCCACGGGGTTAGATATTCTATAATCCCAATAATTAACAAATATTATGATGATAAAATTACCTTTGCTTCGTCAAGCCTTCCTAAAGCTTTCAACAAATTACCTAAATCACTACGAACACAGTATAAATCCTGGAAAAAAAAAAAATTACTATTTTTACAACAACGATAAACACGAAATCATGAATAAAGAAATACTAACGGGATTGTACTGAAGAGCTGTCACATAAGCTTGAACGGCTTGTTCCATATCACCAGCAGCAACTAGAGCTGATGCCAAATTGATGTATCCGTCTATGAAGTCAGGTTTTAATCGAACAGCATGTTTGTAATTTTCAAGAGCTTCTTGTAACTGGCCCCTCTCTTTATATACATTGCCTAAATTACTATAAGCTTCGGCTAACATAGGGTTGGTTTTTATTGCGAGAGCACTATAATGAGCAGATCTAGAATGAAAATAATCACACATTAGTATCACTTTCAATGAGATAACCTAAACTTCCGATTTGCTGTAGTCAAATATCTACCCTTTTGAAATGTTGACATACTCACTTGTCTAGTCTTCTACACTGAAAATGTATCGATGATAGTAGTAAAAGTACGCCCGTATTTCCCGGATCCTGACGCCATAGATGCATGCAATGTCGTTCCGAATTCTCATAATCTCCAGCTTGGTATTCTCTGTGGGCTAATTCGAGTAATCCTGCGAAACAAAATGAAATAGAAAAGAATACGTTAGTGATACTGAAAGTATAACAGAATCCATTTATCGCACAAGCTTGAATCATGAGGGTTAAGATCGTTCTCAAGGATCATTTCAGTAGTACTCACTTTCCGTTACTTTCATAGTTCATCAAAAAGGAAATCTCATATCATTGATGATAACCATGAATAAACAAAATCCTTCCGAAAAATCACGTTTCACCAACGATTTCAAGAATTTCAACATATGAAAGTAACTGAAGAAACCATTTATTCCACTTATATAACTTTTCCGAAATAATAACATGCGTTGATAGACATGCATGTCGTTTCTACATTGATTGAGATAATGAAGATAAGATGTAACATTATGTAGGAAACAAACCTGTGGCCACAATGGGTTCATCCAATTTCAGTATAATACCGGTGTTGTTAAGCTGATGTGACTGCGACTGCATTATGATATGCATTTAGCTACCTTTTAAAACACAAACTTGTGTTCTTTCGTGCAGTGGAAGAAAATTCATTTGCTTCAAACGACGATCGATCATTGGAAGTGTGTTACACGGATGACATGCAGCGGAAAAACAGAATAGTGCAAATTTACTTCCACACATTCACCAATTTCGTTCGTGATCGTAGTTGGAAATATCCACCATCTTCATGGTCAACAGATCAGATTAGTCGAATCATCAAGCACACACGAGATACGAACGGAATTATAGGAAACCACTATATGGGTGAATTTAACCTTTATGCAAATGGAAATTGCAAAATAGAAAAACACATTTGATCGAAATTAAAAAATATCATGCGAAGGAAAACGTAGTAAGAAACTAAGAAGTAAGAACATTCTAGCTATTTTGGTTTGCGATTGACTACTTTACAGTTTACGTCAGATAGTCTGAACTTATTTGAGCGAGTTTTTGTATGATTGGACAATTTTTCAACATTCAACGATTTGATTGGTCGATTTTCGCTACGATAGTTTTGTGAAATGATGAGCAAAATGTGATTCGCTAGGGAGTATTTTTTCAACACCTGACGCAAATTCATCGAAATTTACTTTTCACGAAAAATTTTTTGCGATGGATATTGGGGTTAGAATAATAACACCCTTTCCTCAAATTCCTTTGATGAGTTGAAAAATTTTGAAAAAAATTGTAATAACACCGACAGCTGATAGACGCATTCGGAACTCGAAATAAGTTGTGAAAGCAAAACAAATATATAATACAATTCGAGATTGATAAGTATATCGATTTCTAACGAAGTCGGTTTAGAAATAAATTTTTATTTTTCATTTGATTTTAACAAATTTAGTTTTGTAGGATTAAGATTTAAGAATAGAGAAATATCTTGATATAAATAATAAAATACACTAATAAAATATCATAATAATAACAATAATTATATAATAACAATAAATTAATGATGAAAAAAAAAAGTAAAAAGAATGTACGTCCTTCGAATTTTTCAAACTAAACATTTCAATCAAAAGGAACGAAAAAAAAATTAAAATTAAAATTTGAGTTGGTACTGAAAGAATCCAAACAATAAATAAAATATGAATAAAAAGTCAATTGTGTTAGCGTTACTGTTCTGAATTATTTTCAAAGCGGTTAGAAGCGAAGATGGTTAGTAAATAATTGATAAGAGATTTTTTTACAGTGAACTTTTATTATTGTGTGCTTATTCTCCTCAGTGCTTCAGTTACCAACGCATTAATTTATTTTAATTCTTCACAACTCACAAGGTGTTTTCAAAAATATCTGCAATCGCCATTTTTAATTTTTATAAAATAATTATGAATTTTTGGACTACTTAGATCATCTTCATACAGCTCCTATGCTGAAAGGTTCCTTTTTTCTCTTTTTTTTTTGGGAGGGGGGGGGATTAAAGTACTTGAAAGCAATAACTGAATCTGTGGAAAATCTTGAAATCAATCCACAGGTTACAGGTAATTACGAATTAGGTAGATAAGCTAACGTATAAAATATGATATTGTTATGGATTTTTCAATTTTCAGTGAAAAAAAAAAATTATAAAAATTATATATTATATCGCTTGAAGTTTGCATCGATATCTTATCGTTATATAGACATAAAATCGAAATCGAAATATATAATAACGCGCGTTCTTCTTTTTTCCCCGTTTTCTCATTGTCATCCTCATCCTCACCTAACCCTAACCATACCTTATTGGACCGTAGACGTTCTCTCTTCTCCGGCTCTTTTTTCATTTTTTCCTCTCCTCAGTCCTCACCCTCGGCTCAGACCAGGAACATGAACAAGAATGCGGTTACACTTTTCTGTTTTTTTTTTTTATCACAGCTGTCAGCTTAGTCTTAACCGATTTGTCGTTTGGCTATTTTGAAATTTTGATGCGAATCTGATGATTTCGGCTGAAGCTTCCAAATAATCCAATTAAAATTCTTCCATCTCCTTTCCCGCAACGACATGATTTCATTTTACGTTTTTCACAAATACGAAGTGAATTCGCACTGAAAACATAAAATTTTATTAACTTAGGGTAAGTTTTTCATTCCTAATAATTTTCTCTACTGTTCGATTTTCAGCTTTTACATTATTTTATTTTTCCCCGTATTTAGACGATGATTTTGATTCGAAGGGATAACCCGAAGCTCGATGCAATTCCTCAATGGAAACGGGAACTTCTGTATCGTAAGCGTATCGCTCGGTTTACTAACACATACGCAAGAACATCATTTTGTAACTTTGCGTCGTCGGATCAAATGTGTGGTAGTAAGCAACGGTATCCGCGAACAGCCAATAAGCGCTCGCTGGACCGTTGCCGGCAACCGGACTTTCACCTCCAGCATGCACTCGACGCTGCTACCACCACGAATTGTGTGTCCGACGCGGTTCATGTTCATGCTACTATTTCTTCAGTCGATAACATGAAGCTCCTCGACGAGGTTTGTGCTCGCGACAGCATCGTCGTTAAATCTCGTACACGTTTTAATGCGCCGCGAACCGATCGTATCCGTCAAAATTATTTGAAACATGTTATTGAAATGAATGAAGGAAAGTGTCGTCCCGAAAGGCTGCGGTACGCCGCTGCCAAATGTTCGCCTCGTTCTAAAATTCGTTCCTTGTCTCCTCCGGTACAGCCTCCGGACGACGATCTGTCCGACTCGAGCGAAGAACTTCGATATGGACCGGGCATCGTAAATAAGCTGAAGACAAAGTACATGAGTATGACGTTACGTGATAATCAGAAGAAATACGGTAGACCTTCGTTATCGAATTTACGCAAAGCCAGTAGTTTAGATAACCTTTTGGACGATGATATTTTGGACGCGAACAATACGTATCAGATTAGTTCGGTCGTCAGTTGCTGTGTAAATAAGTTCGAATACTCGAGCAGAGAGTCGTCGTCCGCCGGCTGCGTAACTGTGAATTTTTGTGCTGATTTGAAACGTGCTCGTTCCATGGAAACTCTACAAGAGTCCCCAACGGAGCTCAGGTCTCACAAACCCTACGAAAACGGGCAGACACCCCTCGAGTCGGTGGCCTGCGACGAGAAACGTCGCGAAGACAAAGAATTACCACCGCCGGACTTGGTCAAGGAAACGCTTAAAATATTCGAAAATTGCCATCAGAATAGCAATGGCTCGTCCTGGAAATGCTCGAATGAGGTGAAAAGTCCGAAGAAGAACGTGCCCAGCTGCGGCAAACCGGTGTTATACCCGAAACCAGTGATAGTTAGTTCGGTCGAGTCGAAAAAAGTGGTCAAAAGTGCTCCAGTTTTGGAGAACGGTGTCGACGAGCGGAAGGTGAACGGTGTCGACGAGCGGAAGGTGAACGGTGTCGAATCGCCCACTCGATGCTCGCTGGCCTCCATCAAGGTTAATTTCGAATCGAAAATCGAATCTCCGCGAACGAATACCACAGCTCATTTCACCACCTCCAATGTAAGTCTGAAAACTGCTCAAATATTAGCTCCCAGTCCAGAAAAGGTGCTCTTGAATGGGGATACGAAGAAGCCTCCACTCAGAGAGAACGGGCTGGATAAAAGCTGCAGGGACGAAAGTAAGCCCAGGTCTGACATATTGAAGCCTTTGGACACGTTACCAGTGAGACAGGTGGGTATTATACGACCTTTAGTTTCGTCGAAGAGCACATCAGCTACCGTCGTTTCGGCTACCACAACGATGCTCACGCCTCAGGAGATTGAAAAAAATTATATCAATGCTCAGAAAAATTTAGACTCCGAAAAATTGAACGGTGAGAAAGAGTGCGAAAAATTTGCGTCGCCCAACAAAGAAGAGGTCATTGGCGTGAGCCCTCCGAATGGTGTAAATAAACCGTCGACGTTGTGGTGCAAAAAACCTTGGAACCAGCAGCAGAATACCATGGTGTTTAATTTTAGAGATCGAAAAGACGTGCCAGATTACATTGAAAATGATGGATTACTGCTGACCCCCAATCGAGATCGTGCAAAGGTGAGTGAAATTTTTTGCTTCTCATTTTACATTGCGGTGTGGGAAAAGTAGAAATTATGTAAACTTACAGACTATCTTAATTCTAAAGTGAGGAAATTAGGTGCCTCAGTATATCAGCATTCAACAAACTGCAGATCTACCTCAACTTGCAAAATAAATTGACTACAGTGAAAACTTTTTCTAACCCTTGATTTTCTCAATTTTACTAAGCCAATTGGACTATTGATAATCTGGCGTAGTTTTCCATTAAAATTTGTACCCTCTTATTTTTGGTAATTTTGAATTTTTAGAATACTAGGGGCCGATATAACGGGAGGGACCTTGGAAAGAAAGGCCGATATTTACCGAAAAGTCATAAAGTTTTTTTAAAATTAAAATTTGGAAGACAGATGCTCATTTCGAGATGTAGCTGTATATGATTCCAGACTATAATTAAGGATTTTTCTTCCAGCGTTAATTTTTCTTGAGAAGTTTGTTTAGTTTTTCGATGAAATGTTATCTTTTGAGCTCTCCATGCGAATCACAGAATACTAAAAGAATGTACGAGTATAAAACATCAGCTTTCGCCTTGGCTCTAATGTGTTCCAGCACTTCATCGCTACAATTGTTTTTATTTTGACCCTAATTTTCTTTGACACTATTTTTAATACAACCAACCCTGATCACTATGAATATTAATATTTGATTAACTACTTCGTCAAGTGTAGAATTTTGCTAGAAAATTGAAGTTGATTTTCAGTTGTAACACATTTTATCAAACAGAAAGTGAGCGAAAAAAGTAATTTATTATGTGGGGAAATGAGAGTCGAATACACAACGTATAATTGAGCATGAGAGAAGAGAACTTAACGAATGGCAAATTTTTCGCACGAATAAAAAACCGTTTTAACGAGATCGACATAACTATGTTTCTCAATTACGTAAAAAAATTTAGGATCATAATTTTTGTTGCGAAAGAAAGCGCAAATCCGTGATCACACTTGATAAGTTTTAGAGGAAGTGATGGGTAATTTGGTGCGTGTGCAGTGGAATCGATCAAAAATTGGAATTGCTGCCTCGCGTTTGCTTATTGAGAATGGTGAGCTATAATATAGAATGTCAGATTTTGTATTTTATTGTTAGTAGAATGATTACGTGTTGACTATTTCAATTCAATCATGAGATTCCCCGAATAATGAAAAATATTTTGTCAATTTTTGTTGATACTACTAAAATGAAAATCGACTCAACATTTTTCCAACTACAGTAAAACAATAAAATTAATACATAAGTAAGAATTTATTTTGAAACAGATCTATCAATGCTCCAATATTTATTACGAAAGATATTCCATGGCAAATTAATGCGGACAATAATTCAAAATTTTTGGGGCATGAGTGGTTTTTCCATTGTTTCGGATATTTTATAAATTTTTTGTGCTTTCCAGTTGTTTGACCTCTACTTTCTTTATAACTCACCTTCGAATGAATTTTGGTATTTGTAATTCTTCTGCTGCGCTGCGTACACTTGAAAATCGACTGAATATATCCTGGAGGTTTCTCAAATTTTATGTTTACATTCTGAGGGAGGTTATGATATGATATATGCAAATACCATCCAAATGCATCTATATTATATATTTTTCAAAGTAAAGACGAATTTCGAAAAAAAAAGTGCTGCTCTATACATGGGTGACTTAAGGTGAGGAATACGAATTCGAAATAACACTACATTGACATTCATACGTGGAATGTTTTCTGTTTGCTATGTTCCGAAATTTTCAAAACGAAACCTGTAATCAGTTGCAAAGAAAATTCAGTCGTAGCCATTTGAATGATGGATAAACGAAAACGTATCTAATTAGTTCTTGGAAGTGTAACTATATAATCCCAACGACCAGAAATAAATTTTTATTTTAAATTCGTAAGCCTACCTTTACACAGTATGAAACCGGTATCGATGTGTTGTCTTGCCCAACATTTATTGTCTCAAAATTATGGGTTGCGTACTCGTTTTATGACCCGAAGTTATACACCTTGAAATTAGTAGATACCTGTGCTCTCAATTCCTGGATATAATGTTGGAAACAGGAACTTATCATTAATGATTTTATTGTCGATTCGATGAAGAATCTTGTATATGTGAATCATTGCATTAATAGTTTTGTGTATAGTGAAAATTCAGATAAGTACCTGCCTATAGAAAGAAACCAATTTGTGAAAAGGATTTTTTGTATGCAGCCTATGCACTGTGTACGTTGTCAGAATTACAGGTATAAGATATTAATTACGGGTTAGTTTTCGAGTGTATTTTATTTTTGTAAGTTCTAATTTGAGATAAAATTGGTTTGTAAAGTATAATATTCAAGTTGGCATTATGCAGAATATCATCTGAATTGGTTATCAAGCTTTGCACTTCCTTTAATACATGTACTTAGATCGACTGTGGTTTTTTTTATTTATTTATAATTACCGAAGTTGGAATGGTAATAACTCATTTAAGAATAATTTTTATTTTGGTTTCTCAGATAACTGTATATCTCTTATCCGTTCAAACTTTCTGTTCGTTTGCGCAGTGTGCCTTAAAATTTTCTTCACGGAAGTACTCTGATACTACATAATTTTTGACGAGTAACTAGTCAGTCGCGATTGGGGGGGGGGGGTGAGCGGAAGAATTTTACCGAAAATAAAAATCTGAATGAAAAACAGACTCAATTTTATTGTTGTGGAGTAAGAGGGGTTTTCAAATATTCGGGAACGGGGCTCATCATTAAGTGAAGGGGATTAGAAAACCGTTTATAACTGAATTGGTGAATAAATTTAGTAGGTAGATAAATAACGAGATTGAAAAACTTTTTCAAATATTGATAATGATATGAATTGAATGTTTTGTTTTGATAATGTCATCTTGTTTCAAACACCTATGTGCTATAATGATGTAACCTTAAACAAGATCTTTTAGAAGTGATGAGAAAAGCATAATATTTTTATAAGCAGTGATACATGTCGAAACGTTACTCAAAAAGAGTTGTTAGGATGCTACCAGTGGCGAGTGTTTGGTTGAAAGCTGCTTGGACGTTTTACTGGTGAATAAAAACTAATCTGTTGGAGTGCTTTTTGTGAGTTTACATGAACCAGTCGCTGGTTATGCAATTACTTGGAGCTCAACTGATAAAATGTTTTGCTGCTATAATAATGAATTATTTAAATATCAATATTTTTCTCTCCTTGAAAAAGTGTGGAATTTTAAACGTATTGTGAGATTTTTTTTCCCTCTTAGAAATTGAATATTAACCCACGCTACCACCACGCTTTTTAATTTTACTTTAATTTTCAAATTATAAAGTAAAATTATATAATTTGAACGAATTACGATTGTATCTTCGACAGATGAATGTGGCAACGATAAACATTTTTCATAAGTCAAATTGAGGAAATATGTATGGCGTCGTGGTTTTTAATTTTTTAAAATAATTTTCGACTAATTTGATTTTTTGTTAGGAATTCGTATTCCTATATGTTTTTACATTTTGCTGCAAAGAAATTGTGAAAATGTGGAGTTGGATGCTGTATGAAATGAACATGATACAGAATTAATGCAGCTCTATTTTGCTATTAATTGAACGCAATAGCGTTGTATGTATTCTTACAAAGTGTATAGAAAATTAATATTTTTCTGATAATAGCTTGTAGAAATTTGGTTTAAGAAAATCGACGATCGAGTAGACATAAATCCAATTATAGACAAGAGGTGATCAACCCATCAATCAGTCTTTGTTTTGGAACCGTGAAAAATGAAGGAATAGAACAAAGAGAACGAGTCAGAGATATGAAACCGGTTCTTTCTTTTTCGAATGAGAAATGGCAAGGCTTTAAAATGAGATGAGACTGAGTGACAATGGTACGCTGATAGATAGGTGCATGCGATTCTTGCTAGTGAATGACAAATGGTTTATTCTATTGGCTAAGCGGCTGAGCCACACAGATTGTTAGAGCGAGTTGAAGTTGGATATAAAGAGTGAGATGAAATGGATGTTGAAAATTTTTTCGGAGTATGCTTATATTAACGGTCTATTACTGGCATTTTTCAATTTTTCCATTTGTAGCAAACTTGTATTGTGATTTGTGAGTAGTGTGTTTCCTTGCCAAGACCTGTTAATGTTTTGATAATATAATCGAATAAATTCGAGAAAACAATTCAGGTCATTGTGTTATAGGAAATAAACAATCGGTTTTCTATTTGCAAACTTTTCAATACTTAGTAGTGTTAGATTCAAGGTTGAAAAATTATTAATTCATCTGGAAAAGAAGTCATTTTCTAGCACATTCACCATTTTATTGAGTTTCTGATGACCGAATTTATCGCTGTTAATAGTTCGAATATGTTGTCTCTGTCTACCAAATTGATCGTCTTTTTTAAAAGGATTTTTTGTTTTTTGTGGTTTGGAATGTGGTTTATTTTTCTTGGAACCGTTCCATTGCCGACTGAATTATATGCAAAGTGTGTCAGTAGCTGAGATCTGTACCGGTGTTCACTGGTCATTCATTCCGTTTTTCCTTGTTCGATTTTCATACATTTTTGGGCCAGTGATCACATTTGCATAGTTAGTATTTTGTTTGACGGTCAGAGGTGCTCAAGTTTTGGTCGATAATTAGTGCTTTACTGTTTGTACTTTGTATTCGTGTAGTTGAATACTAAAGTAGGTAGCTGTGCAGAGACGTATTTTAATACCGGATGATTGCTAACCATACTGAAGGCTGTTCATGAGAACTTTTTTTTGTTTCGTTTTCGAGTTGTAAACCTTTGCTATTTGATGGAATATGAAAATAAGTAGAACATTTTAATGTTTATTCATTTTTATAAGACTGAATACTCGTAAAGGATTTAAAAAAAAATTTTCTTGAATTTTTGAAACAAGACGAAAAATTTCTCCTTTTCTTTGTTCTGATATTTCATATTGATAATACACAAGTTTCATTAAAAATTTGGTGTTAACCTTTAGATTAATTATTACAAAATTACTTCGAAGCTGATAACAGCTTATGTTGGAAAAAAATTAAAAAATTCTTGAAAAATGCAGCCATTTATTATTTTTTAAATGTTGGAAGGTGCTTTAACTTTTATAGTCTGTTCCAGTCAAGAGTTCCATGACGTTACAAGCATTTGAAGAAAGCGATTGGTTGAAACCGAAAATACTTTTTTCTCATTCGTTGAATCTTATGACGTCATGGAACTCTTAACTGGAACAGACTATAGTTGTGTATGGTGTCTGACAATATTATTAAAAAGCTCATATGTTGAACGATTCGGGAAGAATTTCAACAACAATCACTCGAAGAAAGGTGTCTTTCTAAAGGGTTTCCTGCACAGTATTGTGGGATCGTTATTAGTTATGTAAATTGTTCAGTATAAAATTATTTGTGTGGCGAATATTCGGGAAATCATTAATTCACTTGCCAAGCTCGAGCATTCGTGTTATCAGTTTGACCTACGCCTGTGGAGGTGCTGATGCTCACCTTGAAAACCTGAATAGTCTGCTGAATTTCCATTGAAATTCGAGGAGGGAAACAAAGGTCTTGTCCTATAATTATCTCAATTGTAAAATGGCAAACCGGTAACAGTGGAAATGACAAGCTTGCGTTTTTCAAAAAAAACTTTTCCTATTCATTATTTTCATGGCGTGTACGTTTATCATGGATTACAGGCTTGGTCAATTTCGTGAAAGTAAGAATTATCTAGTATTTTCGTAGCCCAGCCAGGTGAATGCGAGATTCATTCACACAATTTCTGCAAGTCATACATTTGAAAATAGGGAATTCTGAATAGTAATTGGATTAAAATATTTCTATACACATTGTGAATTATTTTGTAATTTGAAAAATATCATTTTGAGGTTCTCATATTCTGTTATTTTTTAGGAAATCATTTCTTCTGACCCTTTCTTCACTTATATTACCCATTTTTGTATTGATGTTACTTATGATTGATTTGAACGAAAAATTCAGCAGCAAGAAAGAAAATGTTTTCTCTGCGTTCTTGGTTTCTCCTAAATTTCATCATAATAATTATGAAGATTGACAAGTATCTTACAAGGCAAGGCAAAGACCGAAGTAAGTTTACTTGATTCGTACTTACAGTTACACTTATTGTTGAATACATATGCCAAATTCATCATGTAATTCTTTACTTTTGGTCCTTGACCTGCTATAGAAATTCAAATTCCTAGAAAAATAGCTCTGTCATCGCTCTATGAAGTTCAGTGGGACGATAAAACTTGTGAAATTTGAAAAAACTCCTATTTTGCCTTCCATACCTATTTTTTTCCTATCATCCGAGCTAAGCTGATTCGCTTGGAAAAATGATTGCTAATAATTTATTGATTTTTTTATCGATTGTAAAGTGATTTCCCAGAATATCCCTTTCACTTGTTAAACTGAAATAATTATTTCGACGTGATACTCATTTTTTATCCGAGTCTTTTAGGATGCATTTATGTACAGTAATTTTACCTGTATTCTGCTTACAAATATGCCAGTGATGAAAAAAAAATTGCCCTGTTACGAATCGATTGTGTCTACTAATTTTCTTTCCTCCGTCGCATCTCTTTTCCCTTCACTATCTGCGGTTGATCGTCAGCTCTTCGTGATTTTGTCCCAGATTAATAGCCTCACCGTATACAAATTAGCGTCCTCATTTTAAGCATGTGCTTTACATTTACATACATTTACGGCAGTAGTGACAAAAAAAAAATTCACACACTCAAGTGCTAATGTGTTTGACCGATTGACTTGAAAATCGTGAAAATTCATTCATTAGATGGTGTGTTGTTTATGTTCACTAGGGCTTGAATAAATTAACTTACGTTTAACTTGTATGTACGTTCTATGGTAAAGAAGACGTTAGCCTCGAAATTTTTGTTTTGTTGAAAAGAAAATATAGGTATAATCATACGTATTCGTGTTTTCTATTCGTTTAAAGTCGAAAATATAGGCTACCAGCCGAGGAAAATAAATTCTTGAAAGTTGGGGAAAAAAGAAAAAAAAAATTGGTGCAAAAGATTTTGTGATAAAAAGTCTCCTCGCGCCTCCTGTTATTCCTCCACAAGTGATTTTGTTTTTAAATTTGTCTCAAATTCAGTGAGGGATATATTTTCAATATTTTAGCACTTAAAGCTCAATTTCCCCCAATTTTCCAGTTAATTATTACAGTTTTATTAGTTTTCCTTTCCTTGCTTGCAAATTCTTAGCATTTCTTTGATTAGACTTTTTCTTATTTTTCAAACTTCGTAATAGAGTTGTGTGTTTTTGAGCTGAAGTTATAAACAAAGTCAGACCATTATTATTTGTTGGTCTAACACCTGTTTTCCACAATGACGTCAACTTGACACATAATCTCACGTGTGCATTGCGTTCATTTCGGTTTTAAAAACGTGAACTCATTAGTACGTATAATTATATATTATAGCTGGAATATAAAAGTTCTAATGCAAAATTCCTATCAAAAATGGTGATTTAGCAGGGTTTCGCAGGAAACCAGCTCTTTGTTTCCCATTTTTAGACTAGTTGATGAGTGTTAATTTTTGTAAATATCATCATAACAATAGTAATATCATCTTTCTTACGTGTAAAAGATGACGTTTTTCTGTCACTGATGGTGCATATGAACCTGTTCAATTATATGATATGTCCGTCGTTGAAGTTCATTATAAATAATTAATTGATCATTTATTCAGTACATTCAATAGTCAGGAAATCAGTAATTGTGAATCATTTCTCTGTAATATTCTGCAGTTGAATGAATGGTTTTAGTTTTGTGGTTTAAAAATTGATCTCTTGTACGTAATTTGATTGGTGGCGTTGTTTGTCGGTGAGATTTTTAATTAACGCTGAACCGGTTTAATTATTATTTTTATTCACTTGAACTTTTTGTACACGTACAGGTAATAGCTGGTCTTATGTTTTCGGGGATTGGGTTTTTCTGTTTTCTTGTTCATGTATTGGTAGTGTTAATTATAAAAAAAGGAAAAAATGTTATGATAATAATACTTTTAAAAAAAAGAAAATCGATGCTTAGAAAAAAATTTCTTGACTAGGATCGAGAGCAAAGAAAGGACACAGTTGTTGTTGAGGTGCAAGATGGAAGAGTTATAAGGGGCAAAATGAAATCACTCGGATGTAGCCCTTTAAGCCTGCTTGTACCCTACTGAAAGAAATTTAAGTTGTAAATTTTACAATTTGAATTGGAAAAACAGAAACAATTTATTCAAGATTTGTAGCAAAACTTACTACAAAAATAGTAAAATATATTATCTAGGACGAAAGTATTTTTCTGTTTAAGGTTCCAAGTTAGTAGCTAGTGAGTAATTGAATAAGAAAACATTACATTCAAAAATTATTTTTTCCTGAGAAATTTCTTCAGATGATAAATCTTAATTTCTCGTTACCTGAGTCCTGAATGCAAGTACAATGAAGTGATCGCAATTACTAAGTTGTAAAATCTATATGTTCTGTTATGGCCACAGATCTGGAAAGAAGGATTGAGGCAGCGCCCATTAGAAAAAAAAATATGTGCCAATTTTTGCTCTCGTTCCGAACCATTTCTTCGATGCTCGAATTTCATGCCATTTTTTGTGTCGGCCATTAGTTATGACGTAAGTGAGTTGCATCGTCGATTCGGTCATCCGAATTGTGGCAGCCACAATACTCTAACGGCTGTGCCAGTCGTGGACGAGGTCCTACTTGGATTCCACACCGTTATTCGATAGGTGTTGGGAGTGAGAAAGAATGTTTTTGGCCAGTTTCTTATTCGAGTATTTTGCCAACGCGGTGTGACAATATTGAGTACTGTCCGTTCGTTTTGCGTACAATGGTCGACCGGATTTGTCGACTCATCGCGCCAATGCTCCAGTGACTTCTTAAGTCGACGGAGCCAATCAATTCGTATCAGTTGGCCAGTAAAGTGAGTGCATTTGCATCTTGTGGTCAGCACCAAAACAAAATCACCATATAATCGTGGGAGGAGGAAAGATCAGTATCTGCTTGATCCAGTTTTTCTATTCGTTCCTCAGTCTGTTCTTTTTCCAACCAGCGAGTGCAGGTAACGGATTGAATTTTTGAACGTCATCTGCAGTTTACTGGTGACGTGACTTTCAAAAATAATCAAATCTGATGGGAACCAATAAAATGCAGGAGTGATGCGCAATCCTCAACATTCTAGTTAACCCCTCTCATTCGGCACATTAAATTGAAATTAACGTTTGAGAATTTACCCTTTGGAATTATTGGGACTGTCCAAGTTCAGAATGCGCTAGCATCGAATCAATTGATGAGACCGTGAAAGAAAGATAGTCTCGTAAATTTTCATTTCGTATTATGGAAATCTAGTTCAACCATAATATGTTGAAAATAACTTGGATTGGTCCTTTTTTTATGTGTAACACAGTCGATATTGTTCAAAGAACATTCCTTTTCAAAGCTTTGTACAAGAGAGGAGGGTTATCGGAATTAAAAATACACAAGACCTTTATATTGTTGAAGTTTGTGTGCTAATCGCTCCCCCTCTTCCACCTTAATTTTAGTGCTCACTTGACTAGACTGTTCAAGGTTTTTGTAAATTTGCTGCCACTTGATCTCGTATCCGGTCAACGGTTTGCTTAAAATTATTGACAAGAGTACATATGTGTGTAAAGCATGTTAGAACTGCATAATGAGGTTAGACGATGGATCGCGTGTATGGTGGAACGTAGTTTGGGCTAGGAAATGGGTTCAGCAAATAAATCGCGCAGTGATAGCGAATGGCAACAGGTCTGGCCAGTTTATTTTTATGTGACCAAGAATGCAGTTCTTCGGCGGTCATTTACTCGGCCTGCGCAAGAAGTGAAAGAGGCTCGCACGATTTGTTTTGCACATTCTTGCATTGCAGTTGTCTCGCCTATAGTCTATCTATGGGCCCTCATTTTTGTGGCTGTACAATTGTGTGCGTGAGGTGAGAAAGATTACCTGTGTCGTGAAACAATTATTCCTCATAGCTCGTCTCGGGGTCGCTAAGTTGGTGATGATATCTGATCTTGGTGCTGTCTTCAGACGGAGCAACCGGTTTGGTCGGCAATCCCTATTTTTTCAATGCAAAATCCGTGGTATTTGCAAAATTCGAAGCCGTTTAAAATTCCTCGAAGAATATCTTGTTTGGGTGGTCTTGTCGTCGAAGAAGGTGTATTCTGTGGGTTTTGAAGTCAAGAGAACGCGAATTGAGCATGTTACTGTGTTATCTGATTTGCACTTCTTCAATCATCTGACCAGAGAATCTGTAATAATCGTATGAAATTCTGGGCTTTAGACTTTGGATATAACGATGAAAATTCGACCAGCGGTTCAAACTATGGACTCGCGAATTGACTGTACTTCTGGTTTAAACTGCTAGCTGAATTCTAGCTCGAACATTACCTCTCACCATAAAAATACACCTACACCTGATGTTATCACCTTGTTATCACCTATATGGCAGTGGCTGAACTAGATTTTTTTTTAGGGGAATGAAGGAAGAAATATAAATTGTTTCTTTTGTGACCAACTGGACCATCATACAAAATGGTAGCCTTTGCATTTGAGCTGTTTCTTCTTATGACAAGGTACACGTATTTCAATTCTGCGTTGTTCTATCAGTGTATCCAAAATCCTAGTTAAAGGAAAGAAAGAGAGAGAGGAGAAGAGGAAGAAATGCGGTAATCTTTTAGAAATTACTCAAGGAGGCGTCTCATTTGGCCGAGAAAATCGTGCATCCGTAATGATATTGCTGCTGTTTTATGCAACGTTGTTCATCGAGAGTAGATTGTAAAATTTTATGGTACCCGTTTTTCGAATTAGGTTCCTGGTGTGAGTCACTGAATGCAGTATGACTTTGGTTAGTTTGCTTGTGCATATACATGTAGAAGAAAACGCCAAAATACTTATTTGCACTTTGCAGTATAGTGCATCCAGACAGTCGAGTGTGCAGCCAATTAGTGCATCGCGAGGTGATGGCATAACCGATCATTGCTTGGAATCGAAACTCAAAGTTTGTGGCCTAATTGGTTTTCCATCGTTTCTTTGGTTTGTTAGTGTAAAAATAAGTGGTGAAAATGGAGGAAAATTGAAGTAGTTGGAGCGAATTAGGCGTTTTATACAGTATAGTAGGCCATGCAGAGGTGGTTCGCACTCGTAAGAGAAGTTATAGAGTACATTTTCCATTGTTTACCGAGGTCAAGTACATGATTTCACGCTATTTTAACTACCAGCTGAGTGGAACAGCAGGCGAAAGATTGTCGTAGAAGGAAGAATAGGACTGTTTTCGTCACGTTTATATCGTTTGGCGAGTCTGTGGGAATTTACTCCTTTTACAGACACCATGGTGCATGTTGGCGATCTATAATGCCTGTCTGAGTAGTGAGTAGGTACCAGAACTTCGTCTCATTTAAATGAGAAACTTGTATTCCGAGTTAGTTGGAAAACTGAACATTGGTAAAATGTAACTGCATTTATTTTTTTTTGGCCATAATTATATAACTCGTCAGTGGTACATTTTCTAGAAAAATGCTTCCCAGAAAGATCTTCTCCATCAAATTTTTTGCACTTTTTGTTTTTAGCATGTTTTTAATATCTGCCATCGGAGCCGAGATAAAGATAGCCAGAGATAGATTTACCTTTTTTCATTAAAAAAAAAAAAAAAAAAGCACATTAGGAAGTTGAATATTGCATTTTTATTGTCATTGTAGAAGATCGTTTGAGATGGTTTTTGGCCAAATTTGAATGTCCTAGGTGTCTTCCCCTACGAGATATGGGCTAAAAATGAGTTTTCATATTTTTTACTTTTCATTAAAATTCCGTTAAGTAAAAATTAACAAAACTTGGCTGGATGATATCCCTGTATATAAGGTCTATTTTATGTGGTATTTTAGTCATATTTGACTTGAGTTTTTTATGGGTTACCTTAGAGGGGCGATGAGCCGATGATGAAAAAACATATTTCATGTTGCTATTGTGAATTTACTCATAAAATAATGTAAAGGATGGTTTTTCTGAGACGAATGAGTCGCCTTGAAACAGGCCAAAAACTGCTTACTTCATGACTGTGCTTTTTGGCCTGTAAATCATCATATTTTTGAGTTTCATTAGAAAGTGCGCCTAGTTATTAATGTTATACAGCTTACCAAAAAAAGTCCTCTTTAACTAGACTCTCAGTGTATGATTCAGTAGAAAGCCTTCAAGAGTAATTAGGCGAGTGAAGTAAACGGCATTTGCAAAACCAGCCAATAACTGTCGAGTAATTCGGTTTATTGATTTATGTTTCTGTTTCGGACTGTACGGAATTAAATGAAAAGGTGTTACAGCTGAGAAAAACTCAGAAAAGCGTGTCGCCAGTTGAGATTCGGCAGTTGAAGTACCACCCGAATGAAAAAAGCCAAGAAGGTTGCTGCCTTTCGTATAACTTAAAAATTCAATAAAAATTGCCGGCATAACTTTATTAAACATGATAATAATAATAATAATATCTTCATTCCTTCTCGTTGGCATGGCAAAACGTGCCAACCTACTTCTATGGTCGCTTCGTAATGAAGTTATACAGTATTCACGACATCATTACATCACAAACGATTATCGTATCGAAAATATTATAATAATCCAACGATAATAATATTAATATTAATATTTTTCGATTCGTGCGGCTAGAAGATCTCTTTGGTGCTGGTGTGCCTCCGTGGCTTCTTGCAGCTCCCTCTGCGCCGATTCTGTTGGGCGCAGATCACGATTGTGCGCAGCGAGTAGCATGATGCAGCTCGAGATTGAAAAAGAATTATTGGAAAAAAAAAAAAATTAAAAATTGAAATGAGAAATGCGAACTGGTTATATTGTTTGAAAATTTATCGCTAATAAGGCGTCGCCTTTCGTTCCAGCAGTGCGCCGACGAAAAAATGGCCTGGAGCCGCGTGGTGCCGACTTGTTTTTGCGGGGCTCAAATGTGCGCAAAAAAGAAAAAAGTGTAGCTCAATGTGAAGGTCCCAAGGTTAACCAGCCAGATACTGGATCCGATTTGTGTTTTTATTCGACGTCTGCCTTCGGTGGTATCACGAAAACCCCTTTTTCGGTGGCCTACAGTCGTTAAAATGTCGTGGAAACAGGTGTCGACGTACGATCGCCTCATTATCCAAGTTATTTAATTTTCTTCGTTTCTCGTGTCTCTCTCTGTGTGTTTCTCTCGTCTCCTTCGCTGGATTCTTCCTTCTGGTGGTATGTGCATGATGATGCCACGTTCTCAGAAGATGGTCCTACCCACTTTTGTGGAAGCGCTGGGCCCGCAGTTGCCAGTTCTAAGGTGTGAGACAGTTTCTGGAATGGATGAATTTTGGTGAATACGAAAGTCGTCATGAAAAAACATGAATTCTGATTTCACGGGCTATGAGAACTTGGTTGCAAGAAGGTCGTATGTGCGAAAATCGAGTCTCGATATAAAAACGCATTGGTAAAATGTGAATAGTTTGAACGTCTGTAGCTCAGCTGCCAGAAACAATAACAACTTGCTTCTGTAGCTTAGAGTAAAGGCCAATCATTTGACTACTCTCCATACCTGTGTTTCAGCGTTTTGCTTTTTCCCCAATTCAGTTTTCGCACCAATTTTTGCAATCTTAAGTTTGGTTTACCATGAGAAAATCTGTCTGCGTTAGCATCTCTGCCTGAACTTTTTGTCTGAGGAACTGGATGACCTTTGATGATTCAACCAGATAATGAAAAAAAGTCTAGCTGTCGGCTGTTCGATGTTATGGGATCTTTATTTTGATTTCACTTTTACCGCAGTGTTAGCCGATGAACTTGTTTATTGCCTTTGAGATAAATAGTTTGAAATATTTATCAGATCGTCTATGTACAGCTGCTGATGATAAGATTTTTGAATAATTTACGACTTTTGGAATTCCTAGTCTATATCTGTGTATGTGAACTAATGAGACAAGGGTGGTGTAGGTTTTTATGTACGTTTCCCACAATAGACTTGCGTTGCGTTGTGGAGACCAAGCGTTTATTTTGGATTTAGTATATTTTTATGTATATCAGTCGGTTGTCGAAGCCAGCCACGACCCCATTTAAACTTCTTCTTTACGAATGACGGTAGGACCGAGAAGAAGGCAGCCAGGCGCAGTTTATGCGGTGGTCGAGGGGGAATGCCATCAACCGGTATTAACCGTTAGATTTATTTGAACTTACAAAAAATAATAATATAAAGGCTTTGGTTTTGGTGTGTACTGTGTAGTTGCTGCATTAGATTGTGTGTGAACGTTAGTGTGGATTTGTATGCGAGTAGGCAAGTGAAGGCACTGGCACATTCTGCATTTTTGGTCACACCATAGCTACGTTTTTTTTCCTGTACCTTCTCCTCCTCTTTCAATCGCCTTTTAGAATTTACATTTTTTACGTGCCTGCAAGAAGTTTTCTCAGCTTCATTGTTGTGTGAGCTAGTGCTGGTATTGTGTGTTTCCCTTTGGTTAATTGTCGTTTGGAAACGACGTTTGCCGAGATAAGAATTCGTAATAATATTTTGGTATGGTCTGACTAAACACGACGTCTTCCAGTATAAGTGCCAAGTGGTTGTGTATAGACGAAAATTCCAGGATCGCAGGATTTTGAAATTCAGTAGTGATGTCATTTTTATTTTTGAAATCGATTTTTAATTGGACAAATGCCACGTGGAGCACGTATTGATAAGAAGAGATGAAGAGGGAATTGGTAAAGAACGGATGGACATTGCAAAGAACCTTTTTGGTTTTCCAGAAGACACCAGCTGTTGTAGACACCCTAAAAAATATACTAGTTCATTATTCCTGATTGTCGGCTGTGTTGCCTGTTCTGTTCGAACGTTTGTTTAATTTAGCATTTGCTGGATCTCAAACACTGAGTTTTGATTTTCTGTATATTTAATTCGTGAAACCTTTAAATTTGAATAGCCGATATACTAAAAGTAACTCGTTCATTCGGTTCTGTCTGTTTCATGATAAGCGTTCATCATCATTCTTTTATCATTAAAAGATAGTACATTTTTGTATCGAACAAAGTGCCACATGACTATCAGTCTTTAGTTCCGTTCAAAATTACCTTGAAACGTGAGTTTGATTTCAAAAGTTCATAGAGATAACACATGCTATTCAGTGCGGTGAAAATGAAAACAGATAAACCGAAAATCCGTATCACGAAAGTTTAATGTTGATTAGAATTTTGTAAACTCGAACTTTTTTTGTGAAAAAGATTGTAGTATAGTCTTACTCACTTAGCCTTGAAAAAAATTAAAGAGCCCGCAGGAAAGAATCTATTTAAAAATTTCCCCTCATTCAATTAACAACTGAATTTATAAGAGCCCATGAAAGAACCTAACAGTTTAGGGGAAGTCTATTTTGATAGAAAGTTTATGCCAATTCGAATCTGTACTTACAACTGGCCGCGGAATCGTATTTTGAGGTTGGGATCATGAAAAAGCTCCGAATAATTTCATGGTTTTACAGTTACACTGACAATGAGAGAAATTAGATCAAAGGAAGTAAGGTACAAAAATGTTATTCTGAGAATGAAAAAATAGTTATATGATGCTTGGAATACTTCCTCCTCGTAGGTACAATGTAGAGTCCAAATTTGAAGCAAGTTTAAAACAAAATACCACTCCCCCGCTATTATTCGTCTTTTCATGCTTAGTGGCTGTGGCTTTTCTTGTAAGCTCCTGAGCGAGTTACTCGACTGATAGTTTTCAAATTTCAATTACGTAATTTTTTTGGGGGAATTTTGAGTCGAAATACTAGCTGATTTTATGGACATATTGGCGGTACAATAACGCTTTTTTAATATGGATGCCATTAAAAAAAAAAAAAGTGGCTTACGTCTTTTTTTAAATTTTCACTGGTATATTTCTTTCGTTTGTATTAGACAATTCTTTGTAAGCAACAAAGTTTCACTCGTTATTTTTTCTAAATAGACAAATAATACTTCCTTATTGACGAATACTGCTTTTCAGCGTCACTTTTTTCCTGCTCCATGCAAGTATGAATGATCTTATGTATATATCACTGTTGTATTATGTAGGCTTTGAGATCGATTTCCTTTTCGATCGACTTTCATTTATTTGTTTCCACTTTCCGATATGTGTGTAGAATGCAGATTTATTCGATTAGCAAATTCATTCGCCTGATTGATTGGCAGTAATAAATCGATTCATTGGGCTAATAGTGAATTGAATTGCCTTACATTATCAGTATTGCGACTCATCATTAAAAATGTAGGTACCATAGGTAAATATGGAAAATAGGGCACGATGATTCGCGGAATACACGTGGGTTATATTTTCTCTTCATATTGACGATAATTGCCGACTAATTTCCATTTTTCCGCATTAGACGATGCAGAAAAAATGGTAAAAAACTGACATCCAAGTTACATGTAAACAAGAACATAATGTGTCAAGTTACATGGAATGTTTTCATTTTATTGTTTGGGATTTACTTTTTAACTAGAATGAAAACTGGTCTTGACTGGGATTTTGTGTCTAGACAAACTGCGTGTACTTTCAAGTTTTACTAATTTTGGTTTTTCTCCTCATTTTTTTATTTTTTTTACGAATGTGTTTTCACTTTTATTGTTTTTCAAGTTCTTATACAACTTTAACCAGTGGCGCACTCAAGGGGAGAGCTAGGGGACTGAAATCTCCTCCTTAGATATCAAATTTGATTTTAAAAAAGCTAAATAAAATTTTTCCTACCATTTCATAAGAAATTTATGTTTTTTTGGAATTAATTTACGAGCCAGCCTCTCCCTTTGAAAATTTCTAGGTGCGCCACTACTATTGGCTGATAATTTTCCAGGCACATTCATGTCACAAATCACAATCATATATTTAGTGTGCGTGTATTCTTCAAGTTTCTGCTCTGTAAATATGATCTCAAACAAAGTAATATTAATTGAGTCCATGAATTTAATTTTGGGGTGTGAAAATCCCAGTAGATAGTATAGATACCTTTAGTACGTGAGAAATCTGGAGTTAATTGCATGAACTGACTACGTTTCATTTGATGGTGCTATAGCTTTTATTATGTCATTATCTGTTTTACTTCTAGTCCACTATTCGCTCCGGGCTATAAAATATCGAATAATAAAATTATACTTCTGCTGATTTATCTTTTACACGAAGTAGTGGCAAATATTATCATCGTTCATTCGTGTAAAATTGAAAAAAATTGGCCATTTTTGCAGATTTTATAGATATAATGCTGACATGGTTGCAGCATTAGGCCCATTTTATGTAAACCAAGGTGAAACTGACGAAAGAATTGTTCAAATTCACACGGTCATTTTTTCCCCTCCCCTTTGGTTCTCTCGCCTGAAATTATATTGACAGGTTATATGTATCATGTATGTATATGGTTGACGTATGGTAAGAATTAGTAACCGACTATCGAATATTATAGTTAGCCTTCCATTCTTATAATATTGTATTGCTGTATTATCCATTGAATTTCAAGGACGTACTTCATTTTGTTTTGAAGTTGGGCAGGGGGAGCGATTGTGAATTCAATTCTAATTACCCACATGTTTAATTGGTTATCTTAGCACATGTCCATCTCCATAATATGTTGTTTCCCTGCTACATTTAATCCACAAAACTATAACATTTTGAAGACTGAATATATTATAGGTACTCGTATTTAGAATTTCCTGTCTGAGATATTCGTCGTATTTTGTTTGGCTTCAGTGCAGGATTATAATTCTAAGATTGCACCCTAAGAACGATATTCAGACTCAATGTAGAGAGAAAAAAAAGGCTTCATGTGCGTACAGCTAACTTTGTTCTAATCCGGATTTGAGCTGTTTTTGAAAATATCGTAAACTCGGTTTCACTCGTTTCAGTTGAAACTAAATAATGCTGTAATGGATTGGTGATTTGACTTTTTTTTTTTTTTGTGATGGTAGTGAAATCATTGGAAAAAGGATTGCGTATTCCGTAACGGAGCTCAAACCGGAAGCCGGAAAAAGTTTTAACAGAATTGAAACAAAAGTAATTGTTTTAATGATTCTCACATTTGTGAAATTAGTGTACTGGGTAAAGCATGTATGTTGGTCGCGTTGAGATGAGAAATATTTCCAACAACTGCAGTGTGTGAGTCGAATACAAGAAATAGAAAATACACAATAAAATAATTTGTATGGTTACCGTGTTTTCAAGACGAGTAGAAAGTTGAAAAAAAGAAGAAATGTTCACTAATTAAGATGTACCTGCTGTGTAACTGATCCATATGAAAAAAAAAAATGAATGCAGCCCATCTACTTTGGCCCTCCAAGTAATTTACTGTCTGTATCAGTTTATGAGATTTGGAGGATTAAAGATCATATTTTATTCGTAAATAACTTGGCGAGAAAAACGTATTTAGAGTTCGATATATTTTTTTTTATGTTCTAACAAGTCATTTTGAATCTCATTTCTTTCTGTTTTCTCCTGTATTTTGTTGAAGTGTTTCACATATTTCTCTGGCATCCTTCATATGTGGTATAAACATTTTCTAAAATTCCTTGTGAGAACTTGGGTAGATACTCTTTTTTAAAATGGCACATTAAAAAGCCAGGTGAAGCAAATCGTCTTATTTCTGGCCCATATTACGTCACACGCATAATGAAAGGTAGGAAGGAAGGGAAGAAACCAGTTGAAGTTATAATTTCCAACACACAGCAGTTAGAGGAATTAAGTTTGAAGACCACTTCTGATAGTCCAGTTAAAGTTTCAATTTTTTGCCAAAAAAACAAAATTAAATTACCTATTGACCTCAAATTACAAATCAATTGATTTTCAACTCTATTATCGTTTTGTATTTGATGTAGTTGCTGTCTCTGAGCTACCTAGATTCACTTTTATGATTTCATGAGACTGAGCGAATTTGGGTTTTCTCAGTTTTGTGACTAAATTTGACCACAAAGAGAGCACTCGACCATACCATTTTCCAATTAGTGTACCATTGACCACGAGTCACCAATAATTTGAAATGACTAAATTGTGACCTGGCTTTGCTTTATGGTATTTTAGCTACGTCTTATTATATAGTTTTTCATTTGGTGTATAGTGGTTTGACGGATTTTAGCCAGTATACGTATTTTAGAATGAAAGCGTTTAGAACAAAACAAATTGTATCTCTGAGAGCCCTTGAAAACCACCCAACTGCTCTCGTGTACTCGTCCAGAAGGGAAGTCAAGAAGTGAGATTCGTAATGGTCTACATACTCTTGATTTTTTTTTTGTATGTCATTAATATTATTATCACATTATTACTCCTTCTCTTCTTTTTTTTCGTTGGAATTGACCGAGATTGAGTACGACAACGAATAATTTTTATTTGCCCGTCAATTGAATAAAAGCTGACACTATTTTAAGAAGTTAAATGGTTTTGTCCGTTGACTGTTTCGCTTGAATGGTCGTTGGAAACAAAATTCGACGATTTTTATGGACATTCTCGTATACTGTGTACGTGGGCACGTTACCATTATTTTATTTCTACTGCGACACTTTATTTCTGGTTTATGTGGAGGGCAGAGAGGACAGAATGGTCACTGCAGTGGTTGATGACTATAAATTCACTTTTTCCACCTACTGCAGCTTTTTTTGTCGCCGATAAAACGGGCATTTTTTCAATGCTATACACTTTCGGATTAAGCCCATGTGAGTTAGGCTTGGCTCAGCTGGTTACTCTGTGAATTTGACTTTTTACTACACTTTCTTTTGCGGGCTGTGTATTTAGGTTACTGCGATCATCGATGGACCAATTTTGATTGTCGTAGTTTTTCCACCAATTAGGTATACTTCGTTAACTGCCCACTGTTGTCCACGGCGCGCCCATACTAGAATAAATTAGGCGAACCTGTAATTATTTTTATTTTCATTGTTTATTTTACTCCGGCCATTTTATTGCCAATTTTCGTTTATTTTTCAATTGTTTATTAGATTCGAAGTTAATTGTGTCTGGTTTAGGTAGATATGTTTACACTAATTATGTGGGTAAATAATTTTGTTCATTAAACTGTCGTGTACAAAGTGTTGAAATTCGCATAATATAAGCAATTAGCGACAAACTTTGAATCCGATTTATCCGATTATTTCAGAATATTAAGATTTTTGCAAAAATTCAGCATTTCATATTTGCTTCTGAAGTACCTATCACGATTGATACGGTTAAGTAAAAAGAGCTATGTCTATTTTCAGTAATTTGCGAGAAATAGGTGAGCGAAGAAATATTATGAAATGCATTGCTCTGGTGGTAATGGTGCTTTTGTCAACTTGCTTTCTATAACCGATGCTTGAGGTTCGAGTTGACAAGTACAATGTACAATATTATTTTCGGATTAAGTATAAATGCATCAAAAATAATTTTTTGATATGTTAACATCTTTGGAAATTTAACATGAAGTTAAAAATCGATAGTCGATATCGAGAATGTATGGCGAAACATGCGCGCGCCGTTGTCAGCCGCCATCGAGCGGTTCTTATCTATAATCTTGTGGTCATTTATTTTTTCATCTTTATTAAATTATGAAAAAACAGATATAGCCCATTTTTGCTTTGAAGTATGGATATTCGAGGTGTTTGAGAAATTTATGCAGCGATTATGTTACATGTAGATCTGGCTGCTGGCTGTCTAGTATTATGTGATTCAGGGTGAGTGTCTCATATTAAGGATAGTTGCATGGAGAGTGCCATTGTTCAATTTTAGCCAATATTCAGTATTCAGTTCGTTCTCAAAAATCAAAACTTATGAATGAATGAGATTTTAATTGAGAACACACTCTCTCTGTCTCTTTCATGATTTTTGTAGCCCTTAATTCCTGTTATCAGGTGAGAGCATTTAAGAGTTGAGGAAACTTGATTAACTATTTCGACGATAAATGCTGAAGCTCTATATGTAGTTTTTGCTTTTAAGACTCCTTCAACTATTGAATGTGAGGCTCTTATCGTTTGAACTCGATATATCGTCTTTGCTTGCTTTTGTTGGAAACAATGTATTTTTTTCTCTCTTTACATATTGTTCTAATGAAACATTGTTATGTAATGCTAACCTATTACTATACTTATATGTATGTGTAAAAAGAGTAGTACCTTACTTCGTTTAGGAATGCGTTCATAAATTCAAAATAGAGTCGAGCTCGTGGTCGAATAATTTGTAACGGGTTATTCTTTCGCCGCCATCGCATTGTGTTGACAATTTTTCGAAACGTAGGCCTGTACTAATCGCGTTTTAAATTAAATTACGCCTGTCCCCCATATTACGATCACCGACATATGCAGTGCCCCAGTTTACCTTCTTAAAAACGGCATAATTGTCTACTGTAATAATAATAATAATAATAATGGACCTGAATAATGTACGTGATCGCATTGGAGTTTGACTAAAAACATTAATGCACTTCATATTTTACATTTGTGTACATACTAATGAAAAAAGTTCGAGTATGAGCAAAATAATTTTCAAACCTTCCTGAAAATGCAGAAAAATTTTCTCGTATGTGTTTGAAAATTCTTACTGTAGTGGAGAAATCGCAAGAATAAACTTGAAATGAGTTGAATTTGCTAATAGTCTGTCATAAAGTAACGGTCAACATTCTTAAAGGTGTCTGTTTTGACCGCAAATTATATCCATATTGTAAATTTAGTTCACGGAATGTGTCAATTATATTATATTATTTATTTTAAATATGTTAATTTTAATTAATGGTTTTTAATATTTTTGTTTACAGAGAATACTGCAAGAAAGTGGCGGCGCAGGTTACATTATTTTAGGCGTTGAAAATGGATTCGAAGATAGCATTAATGAATCATCGACAGATTCACCTACCATTTCGTGTAAAGAAGAGTGGCAGTTAATTTCAGGTCCTCCGTCTCCGTGCAACGTACATTTCGAGGGTGATAATATAGTCATTAATGGAAAGTCAAATTTAAGGAAACATCCAAAAGATAAAAAGGTAAGGCGAAAAGTTAAGAGATTAATTTTTAGAAAGTTTTCCTTATTTATTGGTTTTCCTCAAAATCTGCCATATTGGGTTATTGTTCCGAGAAAATGGAAACCCTCTCCGCTATGAGCAAGAGTGTTACCTTCAAAAATATAGTTTGTGTGTAAAAAATTACACGTACTAGTAAGTCAGTGCTTTTCAGAATTAATGTCTGCACCCATTAAAAGTAACATATGTGTTGAAAATTACACTTGAGCAAATGCTTGTTAGTGTGTAATGTTTCATACGTATGTTACTTTTAATGAAATAATCTTTTCACGCTCGATATCAATAAGACTGCGTGTTTCTTTTGGATTCTTATGATTTAGTCTGTCTAATCGAGTTGCGTATGATTTGCGCCTCTCCTAGTCACACTGACTTTTCGTCAGTAATTTTGTTATTTTCCTCCAGCCAGTTCAAGTTATTCGCGTGTTTTTTCTGCGTCTGCCGGCAGAATATGGCACATGAAAAAGTGACTCTTTGGTCTGAAGTGATAATTGAGGAGTACTTCTGCGATTGGTTCGCGGAAAATGCGATAATATGAGAAACGTTTTCAATTTTATCGGCATTCATGGTTGGATGGTGCGCGTCCACCTAACCACAGTCGTGGAAATTGATTCGGTAGCTTTTTATTTTTCGCTACCTCAAAAATCGGAGGCATCGAATGTAAATAAATTGCTGTTATTAAAGGAGTCTGGTATAGTGTAGTTTTCTGTGTGCGCTCAGAATCACTTGACTCTGTCGCATTAGCGTGACCAAATTCTGGTGCAAAGTATGAGAGAGAGTTTTTTTCCTCTTTCGGTTTCCTCCTCCGAAATTTCCCGTTAACTCGGTTCCACTTTGATCTTTCTAGTTAACGATTCGCTAACAAACCTTCGCCGTGTAATATTCGTTCAGAAAATAGAAGAAGAAAACAAAAAGATTAATTCTTTTTCCTTCCAGGTTCCGAGTCTATTAAATAATTAGCGAGTGCGAAACATTAAAAATTTGAGGAGGTCTATTGGTGTGATTACAGATGACGTCTGGTGAAAAGTAGAATAATGGTGTTGAATGGGTGAGAGGTGAAAGAGTTTATTAAATTTTGTGAGTGATACACTTGTGTACATACATTGTTGCGAAGATCGTACTTTATCAATATATCTAGTCTTTTATTTTTGGTGTAAATTGTAGTTCATATTCGGTTTTGATATTTTCAATTATTGCAAAGTAGTAATGAGGAGAAAGAGTGAATGATGCTAAATTTTATACAGACGCACTGTCAGTGAAGTCACTATTTGTAGTCAAGTTTATATAGTTTGTGAATTTAAAAATATTACTTCTGTCGTACTTGTGTTAATCTCTATTGTCATGGTCATCATTGGGCGTAAAGACTTGGAAGGCTTAGTAAAAAAAAAAGAAGAAAGTACAATTATTGCAAATTGTGGGAGACATTTATTTAGAATTTGGTGTTCGGCAAACACTCGGATCGAAAGTAGGTTTTAGAATACAATGAATCATGAGGGCATCGGTGATTAACGAATGGACAATTACGCCAAATACTTTAGCATTGTACAGATTTATACGTTGAAAATGATAATAGCTAGGTTGTGGACGTTGTTGTGGAGTAATCGAGACCTGAAATGGAAAGTACGTGTAAATTGCAGAGTCGTGTCGCGTATAGTTGGCGCCTGCACAGGTATAAAACGCTGAGGTTGTACGCACCTTCAAATCCGTTTTATCTGCCACAAAATACGCGAGATGCGTCTCAGTTGGTCGTCTTCCTCTATATAATAATCTTGTTTTGTGCTCAGCGGTTGAAAAGTTCCAAAACATTGGTGCACTTTTGCGAATCGTAGGCGAATAATATAATTATTTTTCTTAATGCTCCAGTTTCGCTGAGAGTTGGTAACTGTTTGTATACTGCGGGGAGTTCAAGTTCCAGAAATTCCGTTATATATTGTCTCACAGCGTGACATTCGTGTGGTGAAATAATGCAGGTTCATAAAGAAATGATATCCATACAAATGTCTCTCAAGCTTTCGTCAAAATATTTTCATCGAACCCCATCCATATAGGAAGTTTTTACTTCGTCGAATTTTAGACCCTACTCGCTGTTTGCTACTTTTCTATAATGTATAGCTATGTCCTTTCAAGAGTGTCCGATTTATGGGAGAGAATATTTAGTTGATCGTGGTTTTGGGAACTGGTTGCAGAAATTTATGAATAATCGTTTTCCTGGATAGGACGTATATTGTGAAAAATGTTATTTCCTGTACTGAAAAAGAAAGAGACCCCACTCCCAACCCCCTCACTGACCATCAGCAAGGTTATGCAAAGAGCTGGGTTTCTGCGAAAACCTGCTAAAAATAAATGAATTTTTTGAGTGTGTGATCCATCTGTTTTGAGTTAAAATCAATGAATTGATTTCAACGTGTTTTCAAATGAAGCTTTTCTGTTTGCATGTTATGATTTGTATTATTTTTCGAACTTTTCAAATTGATGCTGAATCACGATGGTATTTGGTCAGTTGTTAGCAGTAAGAATTTAAATTATAGTCGAGAATTTGTCTTGAGGGATGAAACAGTTTAAATTCGCAACTCATGTAGAATGAACACGGCTTATTCCCATTTATCAATTATTGATTCTTCAATCTAGTTTCTCTATAACACCATTATGAGAATTTGTGTAGGATATAATCATATTCAAGTTCGAATGTGACTGAAGCAGAAAGGGATACTTAATTCAGATTCTGATGATGATTTTATAACGGGGAGTAGTATAGAATTTTCAAAGAATATCTAGTTATGCATTTTTGTTTTTTTTTGCTATAAATTTTTTCAGTATCTGAATTTAAGTAAAATAAACTTCAACATAAATTTTACAGATAAAGTTGGCGTTTTGATTGTGCACTCAGTTCATGAATTTATTTTCATTCTGATTTACTGTATTTTTTTTTCGTTTCATTGGCAGAAATTAAAAATTGATAATTTTAATTAGGTACCTACTGATCGAAGTTATACTTGTAATGCGTGTGTTACCCGCATAAGTTTCGCCCGTACAAAAGAATGTCTTTAGGAAGAATAAAAAGTCCTTCAATCTGAATGCTAGCAGGTGTGCTTGGGTTGTACACTGATGCTGCGGTCTAAAGTGAACAGTTTTTTCTGTAACTAAATTAGGCTGCCATCAAAGTATCGGAGGTTTGGTTTTAATTAATTCGTTCTACCAGCGAGAAGAATAAAACGACTTCTTTATTCTTCTTGTTTCCATCATTCACTTTCAATATTATGCTGCGAGGGAAAATGATGTGAAATTGAGAGAACGTACATTTCTGTGGTTCAGAAACAATACGGACTCCATAAATAATTAGCGATTTTATTGTTTATTAATTAATGGTGAGAAATTGGTTTTCTTTCCTTGCCAATTAGTTGTCATTGATCTAACATGACTAATACTTTATTTAACAATTTTTTTCCTCATTAATTACTATTTTTTTTCTTCTGTTACTCGTACTTTTACAAGGAGATTCTGAATTTTTTGCCCGATTTTATATAAGTACCGATAAGTTTTGAAACTATTTTTTCTACGAGAGGACCAATTATAGAAGAGTTTACAAGAACGATCATTATGCATTTTACACTTTTCTTTAAAAAGAGCTACAAAATATTTAGTAACGAAGGATCATTCAAAATCTTAAGTGTCTTCCAGCTTTGTAGCTGCAGTTAAGGTACATGGATACGTTAAATGGAAAACAAAAAAAATATAAACGAATGATGAAAAACCAATATGAGTGTATCTTTTGGCATATTTTATACCCTTAGTTATGGTAGTTTTATAAATTTCCAACCTATTTCTTTTAAAATTCTAGATCTAGTTGAGTAAATCCATTTTATTGTAATCTCTTTGCTCAGTAGTAGACCTCACATGTAGCAAAATATGTGTTGCTTTTTATATACTTTGTTGTCAGGTTACTTAATGGGATTAATTTTATTGGGTTTCGCTTCAGCGATTTGAAAATTTGCTTTATCCTAGCTACCTATAGTGAAGTTATTCTTCGACCGTGTTGATTTGAAATAAAGTCTCTTCGTGCATTGCGTCATATTTTGAAAAGGAGGCGCGTTTTAATTAATCGAGAAAAAATTCTTGATATGAAAAATAATGGTACCTACGTAGTAAAGATGGCTCACGTTCATCTTATATAATTGCATAATTTGAACCTATCATCGTCGACATATATGCTTCATTAGCGATCCATTAAAATTCGATGTGCCCTAATTAATACGATCAAATTGTAATTAGTTTTGGAAGAATAACGAGGCAATATATCGAGTGATTTGGGCTAAGAAGCAATCAATTATATTTGTACCCTACCGAGACACCCCGATTTTTTTATTTTAGTTATTTGGCACAATGTGTGATACTTTATTATTTGAGAAAAGGTCTACTAGCGTGAATGGTGTTAGAAGAACTCGACAGGGTAAATTGTGTGGAGAAAAGAAAAAATTATCAGTCCTGAAAGTTTAGAAGTTGATGTGGTTCTGCTTCAGCACTTTTAGTTTTGTGAACTGAAAACGCTGATTTTGAGAACAAAATGTCATTGAAAGTTCTTATCAAAGTTGAGAATAAGTTATAGATTTTTATTCAGAAGAATTTTTCCGCATTTGTACGAATGTCTGAGATCATTCATCGCTGAGCTTCAAGAGGACTTTCATGTGAAATTAAGTGTTGCCTTTTTCGAGTATTGTATCGTAACCTTGGCATTCTTGTCGTTTTAGCAATGAATTGAAACTGTAATTTGTGCAGGAAGTTCGTTGAAAGTATATGGAATAGTGAATATATTTACGGTTCGCATTAGACAACCGGAGTATATGATAGTATAACATATACGTATGGACAGGTTTGGTAGCATCTGTTCGAAAAGAATTTTAAATTTGCATGAATTATTTTCGATTTCGTACATGGAGCAATTTTTTTTGATTACTAATAATTTTTAATTAGTAAAACGCTCTAGGAATTGAATAAGCCAGTCGAAAATTCTAGTTTTCTACAATTTTTTTCTAACATCATTGCCTATCGTCTATATAATATCGTCAATGCAAAACATTTTGCTAATTAATGTAGATAGAGTTTCACTAAATGGGAAACATATGCTTATTTGATCCAATTTTTTACCTTAATCGGTAGTTTCATTATAATGATGATCTCAAAAACATCCTAATGTTGCTTTGCTATATTTGATATTCAAATTATTACTTGCTTTGCCTTCAGTTATTTACGTCTAAATTTCAAATTATCAATTAGAATGATAGGAATGGGTAACATTTTTTGGATTTCTATTCTTTATTCCCTCTCGCCCAAAAAAAAAAATATTTTGGAACTAATCAACTTGTACGCTTGGTTAGCTAAAAAATAAAATAGGTCTATTTGTGGGTAAATACTTGGTAAAATGCTGGGAAAAATCGAAAAACTTTATTTATGAAGTCCTCAACTGCTATTACCTTCCTTCTATTAGAGTACATTACATGTTTGAACAATGACACTCGTCATTCCATTTGTTACCGTTAAAGTGAATGAAGAAAAAAAAAATTAATAGACAAGCTTATTCAGTCCTCATTCGTGTTGTAATTTGAATTATTCGAGTGTTCACTACACATATAACCAATGATAATGGGAAATTGTTGATTTTTTCCGATACGACTTATAGTGTTTTACCCCTGAACGACTCTAGACAAAAAAAAAATTATTTAAAGCAGTTTGCGTTCCTCGGTGTTCACATTTGTTTGAGTTTTAATTTTAAAAGTTCTATTGAATCTAACCAACTAGGTGCCAGATTCTTGTTAGTTCAAGGTATGATATTCCTACTTGAAATATTTATAGGAAGCTGTTTAAAAACATATGAATCATTCCATCTACTCCAATTTTCTGTAAGTTTCTATGAAGAAACCTTATATGTATGAGTGAAATAATGGTTCTCTATAATCCTTTTCCTTCATGCAGTCGTATAATTTTAGTCTCTCCGTATGATTTTGTCCTGTGAAATATGATGCAGCCAGGCAGTTACCACGCGGAGGGAATGCAACAATAAAATATGGTGAGCGAGTACATCACGTCGAATACTTTGTCGGCTTGAAAAAACAATAATCGATATCGCAATGGCAACGTATGTACACAAGGTACACGCTTTTAACAGGTATACCTGTACTACCTACTCCTGGAAGTGGTTGGTAATTATGAATTCGCAGCGCGGTCGCTCACTCTCGACCAGCCAGTGCGTTGAGGACAATGGAGAAGGTGGCGAGGCGGAGGAGGGCCACTAATCCTACTACAGATTTTAAAAATCATTTCATGCGTTTTGTTTTTTACACAAAAGAATCGCTGTAGCGTGACCGCGGGAGCTCATGTGCTGGGGCTCGTAACTATACGCAAGCTGGAAAAATATATACTCGTATAGGTATGCCGTATGCGTCTGGTGTGACCGTAGTATTCTGTGTGAGCACGAAAATACTTCGTCGCCCCCCCTGCTAACCCCTAGTCTGCTGCTGGCTGCTAGTCATTGAATTTTCATTTCGATTCGAATTACCGCCAGATCTAACCTTAGTTTTGCCTTATACTTTTCTACGAGAGACAACAAATCCGTAGCCATCCGAGCTAACGAGAGTAAATCACTTGGTAATTGACAAGTCAAGGAGATGAACGTCAAGGTGGAAATATTGTGCACAAAAAGAAAGTTGCTGGTAGCCATAGAGTGACCTTTTCGATGGAATATTCGACCTGGATGAGAGTCAATATAATCATAACATATAGTGAACGAATGAAGTCGTGAAAAGGCTAGTGAACGAATGAAGTCGTGAAAAAGCGAAGGTATTGCTCGTCATTGTGACGAAAATATAGAGGCGTTAAGTGTGACGTCATCAACCAGCCATGGTTCCATCGTTTATAACAATAGTCAAGTCAAACGCGAGCAGGAAAACAATGTAAATAAATAAAATATACAGGAATTCACATAAGAACATTTTTTATTGAAAAATTTTAAATACTGTTTGTCTTGACACTTTTTCTCCTAAAATTGATGTTTGCAAAGATACAAACGAAAAACTCGAGATAAATGGACATATAACAGTGATGATGACGTCACGACTTGAAGCTTCTATTTAGGGAGCCCGTGAGCATTTAGCCCTAGTAGCATATACTCCAATACCTTACTATTTTTTTCACTCAAGAATATAATAATTTTACTAATTTTGGTAGATTCAGAAAGAAATCTGTCTGAAAGAAATATTTTTTAGGTAGACAAAAATATTTCTGGGTTTTCTAGTGAAAACTTGGTAGAAAAATGAAAGTTATTACAAGAATGACCGACATGAATCCGTTATCCGCTTCAACGTTGAATGATTTTTTAACGACACAAGCGAATCAGATTCGCGCATTGTTGCGTAAACAATAAATTAATAATGACGAATGGTCGTTTCTCAAAAAAGAACAAAATTCAGCAAAGGATTGCGGTTTTAATTATAAATTGTATCTATAATGAAGGCAGATTCAAGTTCATCGAAAAACTTGTGCTTCGCAGAATGACAACCAATATATTAATAAAAGTGGAGGAGGAGAGAAGAATAAAAGTCAGTAAGTTTATAATTAAGTACTCACTGGTTAACTTTCTTCGAGTTTTCATCGGTTCTCATTTAGACGATATAATTTGTTTTCATCAATGAAGTTATTGGAGACAAAATACAGTTTAAGAGAGAGAGAGAGAGAGTGAGAGAACCGACTTTTTCTTTCATCGTGTTCGAGGGAAAAATATTAATTCTTATTACTAAGTTTTGATGGAAGTGTGTTGTTAGTGTTGAATTTCTGCCGTATATTTTGGATGAAAATTGATGATTATGAGATGAAAATATTATAATTGTATCTCATTCCCATAAGTTTTTAAAAATTAGTGGGCATAGATTTTTGTACCCATTCTTATTGAAACTTTTTTTCAAGAGTTATTTGTTCTGATGTGCCTTTGAGAAAAAATGACCACGTCGATCAAAACGTTGCGTTGTAAAAAAGGTCGTGCAAAAGTCATAGCTGTCTTCCTCTCGATTTCGTTCGATATATTGTACATGTATTTTTCTTTTCAAAAAGTATACGAATATTTTCAAAAATTGAAGCAAAACTTATGCTTTTAAATGGCTATAACCGAGGATTCAATGTATAAATTAGTTTGTGCTTTGTAAATTTCCGCTGAGAACTCTACACTGAATGTTTCCTCGTACCTATAAAATTTGCATAGCTTGTTTCATTCACGTCGTCACATTAATGACTGTCAATAAAAGTCGAGTAAAGTAATTAGTGATATTGGTATGTGTCCGCATTGTATCTGTCTGTGCGTGTATAATTAATTTTTTTTCTCTTGAATTTTATGGTTTTAAATACTCGCAACTTAATTATAGTTTTAACATTTCTTCATAATATTCTGAAAAAAAAAAAAAATTTTAAAAAAAATTCTCTCAATTTCCTCGTGCAAAAGTTCTTCAGCGTAAATGTGCTAGTAGAGATTTTTACTTTCTCCTAATGTTTAAGTTACTCACTTGAAGAAAAAATTCGGAAGAGTTCAATCAGAAGCATTCTTCAAGTCTCTGAGGTTTATTTTCCCACATGATTTTTTTTTTTTTAATGTAAATAACAAATAGTTCGACTAGAAGTGTATATGAATTGTAAATTGCAGCATTCGGTAACGCCTCCGTGGAATGTTATTTAAAATAAACGGTACTCCTTAAGTACTTCGTAATCGCATTCTTCAATAGCGGTTCACATATTTGAAATTGTCGGCTAGTCTCTTTTCCTCTTTACTGAATCATTTTTTTTTCTACTTTTTTTTTTATTTCGCCTCTTTCATTTGTTTATGTTTTTTTTTTTTTTTTTTTGTTTACACGCACTGAAGAGGATTCCTCTGCAGTACTCGCTCGTCTGTGGGCATTTGTATTGTGTGAACGAAAATTGTGTAGGTCCTTTTGTGAGTGTGTGCATAATGATGACAACTCAATCTTGACCAAGAAAGTTTAGTAAGTCACGCTGTACGTACCCTACTTGTGAATAATTTACTGTGAACCGGAAATTATGCGGATGTCAGCATTATATTCGTTGCCAGCTAACGCCGCTTAATTAAATGCCATTTTTGGTTAACTACAGTGTATGTTAAATATTTGTTTGGCCTGATTAGAAAATTTGGGTATAGGTAAAAGCGTGAGTTTCTTATTTACATTGTGTACGATTTTCTCAGTACTGGCATAAAAACGAATGGTTTTAGTGTTACAGCGTTTAAGAGCAGTTTATAGTGGTAAGTGGTAACGTACTCTGGATGAATGGATTTCGATGTTTGAAGTTTGATACAGGTTTTTGAAAAATTTCACGTACTTATTTCCAAAATTCCTTCTGTTTCTATTGTTATTACAATATTTTTGCGTTTATTTTTTGTTACAGTTACGCATTCAGTTTAATGATACCTCTACCACTTTCGAATACCCATCAGAAGCTTCGTTACTAGAAGATGATTTTCAAAATATTTCGACTTCGAGCGAGCAGTCATTCTCGTCGTCATCAGATATGGTTAATGTTCCTTGCAGTTCGCCAAAAGTATCGCCTCTAAGTAAGTGTCCTATGAGAGGATTATTCACTATTTCAAAAAATACGGTATCGGTTGCTATATAACTAGGAACGTTCTATTAGGAATTGAAGGCAAACGTTGGCATTTCACAGAAAGAGTGCATAACTTGCAAAAGTATGATCTTCCTAACCGAACACATTATGCAGAATTATAACTTTTTTACATTTTCTCATTGAATACAGAGATTCGGTTTGTTTTTTACCTTATTCCGGCTGGTAGTCTAAAAACTTTTCGTTTGGGTAATATTTCATAAAAATGAATAGTACTTAGAATGAACATTTTTAAAATGCCCCAACTACGAGTGAAGTATTTTTAAAATTAATTTTCCTACGCTGTTTCGCTATAAAATGGCAGCCAAAATGGTAAGGGAAACAGTGTTGAAACACTTTCATCAACGATATTTTTTTTCAAATCAATTTTCTCTCAACCTTAAATTTTTGTGAAAGATGTTTTTTGCTCCTAGTATTACTTTCAATTCCCATTTTAATTTCGGAATTTTATCAAAAATTTAAAATACATATAAATAGGTAGGTACAAAAACAGAAAATCTGTTTACTAGTATTATACCTCTTACACAATATACGTATATCATCGAATTGGGTGGCAGTAATTTGCTTGTGGTGGTGAAAAAATAATATCGTGTAAATACTAAAATTAGGTACGAGTAAAATTGATGCTTCGAATGTTAAATTTATTACTGTTCCAGGAGTTAAGGGATTGGTGATTAGATTTCTTACTTTTTTATCTAAAATCACTTGGATTTTTTACTGATTCGAAAAAACTTTTTCACCTCACTGTTTTGCAGTTGGATCCTTTTTTCGAATCACTTTTCAAAGAAACGTCAAGCATTTTCATATACACGTACAGTGCAAGTTTATGGACATGAATAAATATAATGCGGAATGATTTTTATTTGTGACCAGATTATAATCCGCAGCTCGGTTGTCGGCATGAAAGTACAGATTCGATATTCTTTCTCTACTTCACTGTCTCACTGGTTTGAATTTACTACATTCCTTGTTCGATTTGTCTTCCTTGCCACAAATGGTAAAACTTTGACCCCTTTGAATACGAATGCGCGAAAAGGAAACCTGTTCGTGTATTTGTACGCAATAATGAAAGCTGTCTACCAAACCAATGGCACAGGTTTCTGGTTTTGAACTTGAATATCGTATGTAGCGAACTCGACTCGTCTTGGTGTTTCTGGACGGAAACCAGACTCTTTAGACTGGCATTGAAAGTCCTTACTCGACATAGTTGACGATTACTTTTACATTTTTGACCAAATATTGGTTATGAAGAATAATAAAAAAAAAATTGATGGTTTTACTTTTTATCAAATGATGCCAGTTTCCTGCTCAAGGTCTTACTCACAAGATTTGTTTTTATTACCTGAGTACATATAAAGTTAGGAGGCTTGTAAAAGAGACTTTATGTAACTACGACCCTCCACGCCTGCCTATGTCGAGTCCCAATTCAACTTTATTGAATATTGTTTTTAAAAACGTTGTGAAATCGGATTGAGGACGTTCTTGAAATCAACTCATCAAGCAATAGCTATCTTTCAAGATTATGCTGAGAGCATTCAAGTTAAATACGTACTTTGACAAAGTGTTTCAAATTGACATTTTTGCCTGAAGTCTTCATTTTGGAGTCATGCACTTGATGCTATCGGTATAGCCAGACTTTCGACGAAAATTTCTGGGAAAAATTCGAATTAATTCGAAAAGTGTCGCATTTACGAACCTACCACCATTCATCGGAGACTCGATATTTTCGTGTATTGTCACGTAGGTATCTTTCTCTCTCTCTTCTCACTCTCTCTCTCTCTTTCACTGCATTAAAAACCGCGAAAAACGAGTCAGGTAGATGGGGAAGAAAATTGATTCAACGACCTCTTTGGAAAATGTTATTATATTCACGTTCTATGTCTAAAGGTTGATTGATTCTCCTTCTCTTTCTCATGTGTGTGTCTTTTTTTTTCTTTTTTTTTATTCGTCGTCAGTATGATGAAACACCCAACTGACAATAGATCAACATACACACTTAACATGCTGTATATACGTTCGTCATATTATATCCAATACCCTGTAATAAAGTCTACGGTAAATCTGCGAAAAGAAATGAGAAAAAAAAGTCAAAATACATTTAATAATTTTTCTCTAGCTTTTTTTCTTCTTTTTTTCTTCTAATGTTCTTTTGTGCCAGCAAATTGCTTTTTTTGTCGTTGAGAATGGAGACACATTTTCAATGTATAGATACTTTGTTTATAATTTATTATTGGCTAGACCAGGACGGTGTTCTGGCGCACGTATACGTTGCAATTTTATTGGGAAATTTTTCTGGCTCTTTAGGTGTGTATGCATTACACACTCACACACACAGACACTTGCGTACAGAGAAAGGGGAACAGTATCTGTGTGCTGCCCTTACCTTTTTTTCCTTTCCCACCGGCTGTGTAGACTTTTCTTCGCTCTTTCGTTCCACGTCGAACCCCTCGGGGCAATTTCTGCTCGACAATAGATTTTACCCCCTTCCCCTTGTTCGCACGGTGGGAAAATTAATTGCAAACGAATCGCTTGTTCCCGTTACGTCCGGACGGCGAGGCTGAAAATTCGTTTTTACCAAAATTTAATGAATGTCAAATTGGCGTGCAGGTGGGGAGGGCGACGGTTCAAGTTTTACCTGCAGCAAAATGTCGAATAGCTTTTATGCTGTTCGCATAATTTCCCTCGTTGCTTCGTTCGTCAAAGTGTGAGGAGAATATTTGAGCGTATGCGAATAGTTGCAGGCAAAAATGTGGTGAACTGTGGAGGTATGCAGTCTTTTTTTTAAATAGTTGGAAGCTCTTTTTTCGTCTGGGTGTCTTTACGAACGCGTGGAATTCGACTCGCGATGAGATACCCTCTCTTGGGTTGCAATTTTTCGGTCGTTAACTTCGGGCGAATCTCGTAGTTGATGAGTGTGTCGTCGACATGGAAAGAGGATGATTGAAGTTTACCCCTCTTTATGACTTGATAACTGGATGGAGCCCTCAGGTCTTGCTCAAAGTACAGAATGAAAGCTCTTCTGGTTTTTGGTGTTGAGTGCTTGTCTTATGTTGTTGGATTTTCATGGAATAGCTCTATGGACGTGGCTTTTATATTGGATTAATTCTTCTTCTATCTCTGTGACGTGTCAGTTCCACGAAATTAACTGATAAGCAGCTCCAGTTATAACAAATGAAAAAAGGTGGCAGAGTCTAGCTGAACAAATGCATTAAAAAAAAGAACTTGCTTTTGGAAATTATAATATTGATTTTATTTTCTGTAGATTTTTAGATAGTGATTTGGCAGCATTCACTCTCCGGTCTTTTAAACTTATACAATTAAATGCTGGTAAATTTCTGATTTTTCTTTTATATCTTTGTTGTCGGAACTGCGCATACCCGTCATTTAGTTTCAGACGAAATAAGTGCTTAATTAGGTATTCTATAATATAGAAACTAAAATATTTACATACCACGAGAAAATATCCTGGAGTATCGAAATTAAAATTTTTGCAAGAGTGCCATTGATGAAAAAACAAATTCTTACCATCAAAAGTATTTTCCCCCCCGATTAATGATGTTGCCAGTATTACTTCGAGATTTTCACACGGTTTTGTTGAATTCGTCGTTGCTAGCTATAGTTCTTTTCTATTGTCTCAGTATCTTCGAAATACCAATTATGATTTTTATTTCGTTATCAGTAAAATGAACACTGATAAAATTACAGACTAAGATTTCTTTTATGAATTGCGTTTTACCTGAATTATTGAAACAGTTTTTTCAATGAAATGTCACGAAAGAGTAGGTCTTCTTCGCTTTGAAAAATAAAAACAAAAATCGTCTATAATCCGGCGGTTTATTTTCTTGTGGTACGTCACATATTTGGCCCCCTTTTATAATACTTCTTCTATAACTGTAGAAAAAATTGTAGATCTACACTAGTTCTTGTTTTTTTTTTTTTTTTTTTTTCTTAAAAGAGAGAACATTTCTTCTATAGAAATGAGATAAAACTTATATTGGCACATCCAAAGTGTTGAAATTGAGTCATTACAATTATACTGTATTATGGAAATGGGCGAAGAAAATAGCTGATTTTTATCGCGTCTAATTTACTAGAATCTGTTAGATTGAGGCATGAGATGTCTGCCCGCGGTTGCTGGTTCACGATGACCTACCTATAATAATGTGGCTATAAAGTCACCCGAAACAGCTTTCTATACTCGTTGGACTTGGAGAATGAAATTTTTTTCTATTCAAATCTAAATAGTTCGGCGATATATTTTTATTTCTACAGATTAAGAAAGGGAAAAAGGAGAGGGGAAAATTGTGAAAATATTTGCCCAACGAAAATTATGTTTGGTCTTGCATTCTTTAATCTTGCTGTTCAAACTCGTCAGTACTTTCAGTATATTATAATATGTCCTGAAGAATAATCAACCTTTATTCAGTTGCGATAATAACTTTTATCGATGAGAATACTTTTTCAATTTTCTAATCGACCAGTCTTTGCCATCTTTTATTTTTTATTTATTTCTTTGACATTAACCGTATAGCTGGGTAAACGTGCTTGAATTTTTGATGGCTTCTCTTTATCGCCCTTTATATGTGCGTATATCTTCGCCAGACAATGATTTTCAAGTTCGTAGAACTTGGCCGCTGAACGATTTTACTCGCCGAGTATATTATCTTCTTCAATTAATCTGGGAAGTAAAACCGGTCATTAGCGCCGTTTTACCAAGATTATTTCAATTTTTTCCCTCCTTTCTTCCTGTTGATGGCACAGCGAAATGGTAGAATTAATTTATTTCCGTTGTCGTTGTTATAGTGTCCAGCACGTTATTTGAAAGCGCATCGTTTTATACTTTCCGGTATATTTTATTTGGTGTTGGCTGTGTCCAATTTTGTCAAATTTTTCTTGCTTACAATACGGCCGAAAAGTTTGAAGACTTGAAAGAAGCCTCTGGGTGGGTTCACAGCACTTCAGATTCGGATATAGTCGGGTACCACTTGGAAATAAAATGGTTTACTTTATTAAGTGAGCTATAGGATAACTAATAAGTCACAACTTCCGGCTAAAAAATAAGTGAAAAACGACAAGAGAATTGTTTGCGTATGAATCATTCTTATCAAAATATAATATCACCACTGTTTCGCAAATAATTAATTTGCTGACAATTACGGTCTTATAAATCGAATGTGTTTGTTGTCGAAAATTTTGATTGATTTTTGGATAAACAGATACTGTAGCAGCTCTACACTATTTTTCATTCATGAGATATAAATCTGTTGTTCTATGAAAATTTTAAGTCTGCAGAAAAGGAATATCAATTTGACTGTTTTTTTTTGTCAGTTTCAGTTTTTCATTTATTCCCATTTCCCTCAACTTCTAATTTATTGCTGTAAAACTCGAGTAGGTAGGCCTATAGCTTAAAAAAAAAAGAAAGTGAATTTTTTTGAACGTTTCACCTTTGATGAAAATTTCTCCAATTTTTATTAAATAATGTTTTTGGCAAGGGTAAATATAATAATAAATTGATTTTTTTGCTACTTCTTTACATCATATATCCGCATCCCGATACCTTGCTGCTAATTAACACTAATTAAGGCGCAGTAATTTACTTTTAAATTTTGTACTGCGAGCTCCAGAGTCGTATTAATTACGCCGCTAGTAAATATTATTATATAAGAAATCGAAAATAAAAATCGTATCGATGTGAAGCACCGCGAGCAAATGGGATGCAGTCGACGCGATCTGCAATATCCTCTTCCAAACTGGATGTGGAATCATAAATCGCACCAGTTTTACGATGTTGGTATTTTATTTAAACCGTATTCTCTTTCGGCGATATTTTTTTCTATGGCTGATTTCATTTTTTTTTTTTTGCGAAATGAAAGTATGGCCTATATTTTTCGGTGAGGGGGGGGGGTGAAGAGCCATAAAGTGTTGGTAAACAGTTGCTAGAATTTTTATCTATTCAGAAGTGAACATTTTCAAGTTCAAGGTATATACTTTGAATTTTTTCATCAAATAAGAAGGGCATAGCGAAATATGGAAAGCACTAGTGTGCTTCAGCAGTTTAAAAAAAAATATTTTATTTCTGCTGTTCTAATTAAAATTTTAAATCAACGAGTGGTTATGAAAATAGTAATCCAAGTAGATAATGGTTATACTCGTAAACTTGAAACTTGAAAAAAAACGTTGAGCTTTTTTAAAAAAAAAAAAAATGTTTTATTGATACTCTTTCAACCCCAGTGTTACCTTTACGTTAGTAAAATTGTGACTCAAAAATTCGCTTCATATATTATGGAATTGAAGTACTTATATGTATATATTGTTATTTTACGTCACATGTGAGACCCAAGATAAAGTATGACACTTGCGAGACCCCCCTTATAAATACTCAGAAATGAAACCTTCGTCTTCACATGGCTTGGTGACTATTTGTAGATGCCCTAGGCTATGTAATGAAGCCCACAGCTGTTGGTTAGGTGTACAATACAGTTTGTAGGGAGTAAAATGAAATGAGTGAACCTCAAGTGTACATACAATTGATATTTGGGGCACTTGTGAGTCCCAGACAAAAAATGCAGATTTGGGGTCTGCGGAGTGGGGGGAGTAAAAAAAATTATACATACAACTCATGGACATGCGAGACCCGCAAAAGGGTCTCACATTGTCAAAAAGGGTCTCGCAAGTGTTATGAAATATCTGTTTTGGGTCTCACAAGTGACAAAAACATCTCTACATATAATATATACTATTGCTATATGCATGTATTTATTTTTTCTGTTGAATTCTGACCCTATGACCCCGGAAGAAGATGGGCTGAATTTTATTTGAAAATATGCTCGACAATTTGGGATTTGTAGTGCTCTTAAACCTGCGGGTATACTCTGTTATGACTTCAAATTTTGATTATTTTTGCTGTCCACTGTCAGCATTGGGGAAGGTATTGGGGTAAAAGTAAAATCTGGTAGCAAATTAAATTTAACGCCGCCAATATTATCAAGTAGGTGACATTTCAGAGAATACGTAACTTCTGGGGAGAAATATCTACCGAGTGAAATGGAACTGAAGTTGAGATGTTGTGAAAATATGTCATTATCTGAATGTACCATCTTGTGGCTTATTTGATTCATAGAATGAACGTATGTGAATTGCGCATTAAAAACCTGTATGTTATTGGGTTTGTGGTTTTCGCTTCAGTCGTTTGTATGTGGATCTCGCGTTCGTCTTAATTTTAGGCATTATAATTGTCAATTCCGTCCTTCCGCAGTAGCTGCATGAGAATATACGAGTATCTGAAGAACTTATTCGAGCGTATCGCCAAATTGAATCGAAAATGAAAACATACACGTGTGTGTTTTGATGGAAATTCAACGAAATTTTGATCGGTGTTACTGTTTTTTTTTTTACTTGCTTTTTTTTTCCCCTCAGTACAAGTGTTTTTTAGTATGCTGCATATGGGTCACACGTGATGAAGTCTCTGCAGACAAGCAGGAAGAGTGAAATGTGTTGGCCTTCTGTCGGAGAAAATTGAGGTTTTGCGGTTGATTTTCTATGCTGGAGGTGGTCGTGTAATGTCGGTTATTCGCATTTTCTAGCGTCTGCGGAATGGGCTAATGTCTTTTTAAAAGTCGTTAAACGGCAGAATAATATTATTGATGGTAAAATTGCAGTATGCCAAAGGAAACGAATAGATATTGTTATAGAATGTGCTAGTGTCCTATGGAGCGTTTTTCATCGCTGGTCTTGTGTTGTTGTTTTTACTAGGAGACAAAATTTTGTGGCTCTCTCATTCCTGATTTCTTGTGTAGGCTCATAATATAGTCGCGTCTTCGGTTGGCTGCGTTATTTGCATTCTGCTCAAATTCCTCCGCAAGAAGAATGTTTAACCTCGCATTTGGTGTAGCTTGTTTATTCGCAACCGGTTCGTACAATTTTCAAAGTCGCAAGTTTCAACTGGTTCAGAAAAATTATCGCCATCATTTATATTCTCCGTTTCCGCCGCCGAAAGATTGGCTCTCCGTCTATGAGAGTAGTATTTCGTGCAGGCGCTCCTGTTCGCTGCCACGCAAAAATATTACTCGACCGCTTTCTGATAAATTTTTTCCACGTCTACCGGTGCCCCGGTGGAGTTTAATTAAAATTTCAATTTTCTCGACCGTCGGCCCGCCGTTTAATTGATAGGCGAATAAAACTGCTGTAGACACGCAGGAATGACCGGCCATTTGCCTGCGCCACAGATAAGCAGGAATGTTATTTTATTTTTCGCTCCTACATATCCATAACTACAGCACACTCTTCGAATGCATCTGATCTACGTAGTCGAACGTGTGTGGAGCGAGACTGCGTTGGTTGAGCAAAATGTAATTATTTCAGAGTGGATGGAAAATAGGAGAACGTTAAAAAACTAGCTCTTCAACCCTCCATTCTTGTGACGAAGGTACAGCTGTAAAGGTTAGATATGATCTGCTCAAGTTTGGGTTTGGCTGATTTTGAAAAAATCTAAGAAAATTTTTTTTTTCATAGCATCACCAGCTCTAGCACTTCGATGCCAATTTGGATCAGTTCTGCTCTGGTCAAATATCGGCTGAATTACGTAAGCATGTATTCTGAGAAGATAACAATTTTAGTGGGTTCTAAAAATCAATGAAAACAGAAAACGATTAAATTGCTTGACTCAAATGTCAGATATTGTAATTTTTTTTTTTTTTCAAGAAATTAAAATTGAAAATATACGCGGTAAAATCTAACAAGTCGTACTTTCGGGTAAAGGAAATAAAAATTCGTATTTTTACTGTCTTTATTCAGCATTGAATGACTAATATAATGATCTAAGAAACGTCTTGCTATCTCAAAAATTGGGAATGACTAGAGATTTTTGGAATTCAGATACCAAAAAATTGATTTCGAGAAAAATAGTTTCAAATTTTTTTCTGAAGAGTTAGCAACCCTGCTATCAACTGGTGAAAAAGAAATGCCCAATAGTCAACATTTTGGGCATTTTTCTGGTTTGAGATTGTATTTAGCATATTTTGCTACAAAGTATGGCACTTAGCGAAAAGTCTATTGGAAGAATTCAAACATAATACTTTCATGAAAAATTTTAATTTAAAGTGTTTTTTAAATGGTTTGTAAATTTTTGAAACGGAAGTTCGAGTATAGTTTTTGCTTTCTTCGAAATTTTAAAGTATTTATTATTGGTATTTAGCAATTTTTGAAACAAATTCTTCGTCTGTGTAGTTTGATTGAATAAGTGCAGCTAATTTTGGAAATAAAAATTAATAGAGGAGAACAAATTCCTCAAGTCACTTAGTAAGCTGGAAAAAAAAAATGTAAAGACCTTGAATTTTAAATGGATACAGTAATTTTCTATGGAAAAATAATGGTACCATCGGATTAAAGATCAATGAATTTAGGACTTTTTTGACACTCTGTAAGTTCTGAAACCAAATGAATCATATTATATGCTTTCCATTTCTTGTAGCTAAAGTCTGAATAAAACTACCCTATGTTCATAAAGTACCTCGAAAAGTGATCTTTACTCCATTACATCCCCTTCCTGGATAAAATCATAAGTATCAACATTTTTGGAACACTTTTCCATCTGATTGTTTTGTTGTGATATTTTTTATTTACTTCTTGCTTCTCCTAGAATCTGATGTTGCTACCTTGTGACTCTTTCTAAACTGGTTCTTGGCCCAATTGAAATTTATAAATTTTATGTACGTTTATTATATCCCAATACTTTATGACAGTTTTCTATCAAAATGTCCAAATGAATATCAGCAGCACTCGCTCAATCCCCTAATCTTATCGAGTACTCCTCGTGAACCCAATTCTGATTCTCAAAGGCCTTGTATACTCGAGTATTATAATTATTGTATAGCGAAATACAAATAAAATACAATAATAATTGCACATGTTGTCTACATTGTTTACAATGCGTTGACATGTACGACGTACACTAATGTACATTATTTTTATGATTAGTTTCACATTATCAAATACCACACATTCACTAATAGACGGCGTATAATTTTGCTTTTGTAGGTGGCAGTAGTTTGGCTAGTTATGTGCCTAGTAAGCTTAGCTTGGGCGACTCCTTCGAATTAGGCGTTACGAAAACTAATTGCTCGTCGAATGTTGTTGCAAGTACGAAGCCGAATATGCAAAATGGCGGCGGCATCGGCTCCATCAATGGTGGTGACCAAATCGAAAATTCGGATTACCTGAAACCAGCAGCCGAGAACGACAACGTTGCCTGGAGCGAAGAGTCGATACCTGATCTTTTGTTTTGATACTCAGTAATTATAGAAAGGGGCAGGGCAAAACAAAAAAGTTTCATACGCCAACCTGTAAATAGTGATGATAATTTCTATTTAAACATATTTATTTTGAAAAAAAATATGTGTTACGTTTTTTAAATAATTTCTTTATTGTAATTAATTTTATAATATTTTGTGTTAATCATCGTGTAATCGTTGGCGTCGTGTAAAATTCATCGATGATTTTAAAAGATGCTGATTTTTGAGGAGGAAAAGAAAAAAATAATTGTTCTCCATTTTCAAAACGACGACAGCAAATTGGACTGTTCTATATTTAATTTTACTGTTAATTCGAATCGACGACGATAATCTAATATTATTTTACGAAAATTTTAATGCTATATTATTTCTTTGAAATTTAAATTTTTTGTTTTTGCCCATCGTGTCCTCGTTAATTTTAGTCATCTGTTAAATGATAATATATTCGCTGTTTATAATGTTAATTTTAACGTTCCTTTTTACTTTCCTTTGTTTTTTCTCTTTTTTAGGAGAATTTTCTTCTTTTTTTTTTTGTTTTTGTTTGCATGCTACGTAAATTTGTGCAATACCGCTGCTTTTTACGATTTTATCCGAAGGAAATTAAGTTTTTTTGTTTGAAATAGCTTTTTTAAAACTATAAACTTTTTTATTTTTAAAGAAACAGTTCATTCCAGAATTCTAAAATTCCAGAGAAAAACAGTGCTCATTTATGTGTTCAATCTTTTAATTTATTTTTTGTACATTCTTTTTTTTTAAATTCAGCATATATTGTGATAAAATTGAGATAATTGTTTTTACATAATCCTTCCCTTTTTTTAAAACAATTTCATTTTTTGTAATATCGCGAGAAATATAATATGTAAACTGACGTATTTTTTTCATCGTCTACAAATTTTGTATTTTCATATCAGTTTTGTTAGGATTTGGTCTGAAAGATCAAGTTACTGCTCAACTTTCGATTGAGTAGAAACATGTCATTCATTTTTTTATACTCGTTTTGATTGAGAGACAGTATAGATGCTAGATTACTGACTATTGGAGACCTCAATTTACTCCAGAAGTTACGTTGTATTTCTCAAATAAACGTCAACTATTGTACGTAGAATTTCACTAAGTAATTATTTGGTTAATCAATTGAGAAAATATTGATGGAATCTATAATGCTTTCTACCTGCGTTTGATGTTTAATAGAGTTATAATTTATACCATTTTTATTCGAGAACTTTTTACAAGAAGAGTTCTGCTAATGAAATAAGTAACTAAATCAGAATAGATTGAACAGGACTTGAAAAGTAATGAAAAACTATAAGTCTGTGCTTGGGTATTATTTCTCCTAACTCCCCAAAAAAAACTTGCCCCCACCTAGCAGTGGTCACTACAATTTCTACTTACAAGAAAGAAAAGTTCTTATTCCAATAAAATGTAAAAATGTTTTGTTTCATTTGGGGGTTTCAATGTTTTTTTTTGAACTAATCAATTTTTGGGATATTCTTTCTATAAAAGTGCTCATCTCGTTAAATCAATAACAAAGCTATAAACTCAGAGTAACATACTCATATATTGTAAGATGAAATATTACAACTCTCATAGCAATAAATCGGGGCAACAAAACAAGTCAATAAATATTGTATAAAAAAAGTAATGGGAACTGTGGTACAAAGACGAAGAAAATTCGGTGGATTAATTAAGGTAAAGAACGGTCAACTTATGTATCAAATAGATGGAAATATGTTCTTTACAATTAGTAGAACTCATTTTAATTTAGCCATCCTCCTCCCAGCTCAATAATGCAGAAATTTCGGAATGCCGATCAATAGCAGCTCGAATTCTAGGATAAATTGCAGATGAACGTACCAAAAATCGTCAACATCTTCGAATTACAAACTCATTTGTCAATGAGAGTTCCACGAACAACTTTGGGCTTGGTTTCCAAGTCACCAGCAAATTCGCTAACTGGCTCGGCTTTTCTTTTACTCATTCCTTTTCGTTCAAGTTGTTTTTCAATTATTCTAGCATTGTTTGCATAAGAATCAGCTATTTCTCTCTGAAAAGTAAAATAATATCAAAGGAATAAGTACAAAAAAAAGTATCAACTTTCAAAATTCAATGGGTAAACTCCAACAAATTTCATTTCCATAATACTTTTAAAAAGTAATAATATAATAAGAATTATTACCGCTTCGATTTCATCCTCTTCTTCGTCAATCGTAGACACAGTTACTGAACTGAATTTACCCATATTCTTCGTATGTTTGGTCACCATAATCTTTTTAGGTTTCTCTACGGCAACTTGATGATAAATATCAACTTTTGGTACATCACCAACATTTTTCATCAGTGCTCCTTCGACGACAAAATTCACATTGCTTTTGGAATCATGTTTGTAGTATAGCAACAGTCCACACCTGAACAAGATCATTATCAGATTACCAATAGTTTCAAGCAATCAAAAAATATATTTGCACATAATTAAATGTATGAAACATACTTTTTACATTTCAATCGATTCTGCTTCTCGATTCCTTCTGGTCTTCGAATGTACACACTTTCATCGACTTCACAAGCAATCTTGTGAGCATGTTTCGATCCATCGATCACTCGGGCATTGTCTCGTTTTCGTACAGGTAGTTTCTCCAAAGCACAATCTACGAAATACAAGAAAATGGTTCATTAGTGCTAATACAGCACCCATTCAATGTAAATATCAAGTAGAATATTACCCAAAATTAGCGTCATTTGTCCACAGAGACAGTAATATGTGTGTAAAGGTTTTTCTTCATTGTACTCTTCTTGGTCTTTGGTGTCTGAGCAAACGATACTACGTGAAACTACCTTAGGCATGGCTTCGTTTCCAAACTAGTACGTAGCATGAATAATGAATTTATGAAAAATGTAATTCGATTTTAATTTTTAGAAGTGTTGAATAAAAGTACAAGTTGAAATTCAGAAAAAAAAGAAATTAAAATCACAGTTTTCTACTTGAGAGGAAAAAATATCGTTGATAAGAAACTGAAAGGACAACTAATGACTTATTCATGGAAAACAGAACTAAAGATGAGAATACGAACCTGACACGAACCTTCAACGCATAGCAATTAAGGTCCTTTTTCTAAACTTAAGTTATCAGCGGAGATCACGTTTTCGTGAATGGGAATTTGATTTTCTTTTCTGGAAAAACTGAAAAACACAAAAATTGTTTTTGAATTTTTTTGTTGGATACACTGCTGATTATGATAAAAAAGAGCATGTGCTCGTTGCTGTCTTCTTGTCAGACTCATTCGTCAATCGTATTCTAAAATTTTCATTTTTCTGTTTCTTCGATTTAATTTTAAAAAATTGGACTTTCAAAGCTTCAGTATTAAACTATTAATTTTTCTATGTAGCTAGTTGATCAAATTGAAATTATATTATCAAGGTCTCTTTTCTATTTTCATCATGAAAAACACGCGTAAGCGGCACAAAGCGTCGAATCCACACAAAGTAAGCTTTTATTTTTTTCAGTTTTCTATTATTTTTCAACTATTTGACTGATAATAAATACTGCATTCATCAACTCGGAATTTCTACATTCTTTCATTGTTGGTAATTTTCTCTTTTTTCAGTTTCAAACCTTCTCTGAACGAATTTCTCAAATTGATGTTAACATATTTCACAAAGTAAAACATCCTTATGAAGAAGAGGATGAAGATGATGGAACCTCTTATTCTCGTTGCTTGAAACGATTAAAAAATGATAATTTCTCGGCTGAGTTTACCGAACTATGCAAAATTCTTCCTCATGATATCTATTCATTACCTCAACTGATCGTTCAGCAGCAGAAATTAGTTGATTTATTGGTTAGTCATATAAAATCATGCGATTTGGAAGCGTTACCTCCAGCTTTAGAGTAAGTTACTTTGGTATTTTGTCTGAATTGGCATCATGCGAACGTCTGTGACTGTTGATGTATTTGTTACAGACTATTAGTTGCTATCGCCCAAGACCTACGTACAGACTTCTATCCATTTTTTCATCCACTCATTTTGCGGGAATGTGTGAGATTATTAGATTCCCGAGATCCAGAACAAATCGAATGCGTTTTCAATTGTCTTGCTCATATGTTCAAGTACCTGTGGGCTCCTATTGTAAAAAATATCAATTCAGTTTTACCAGATTTATTACCGTTGCTGAGTTGTTCAAAACCAAGATATATTAACGAATTTGCTGCTGAAAGTTTCGCTTTTGTGGCTCGTAAAGTAAAGGACAAGCCAAGCTTCGTCAGGTTGAGCTTGAAGAATGTGAAGAAAAATCAAGATGTTCGTAATTTTGTTTGCTTCTGTATCGTGTTCGCCTATGTTGACATTTTATTGAAATTTGATGAATTACAGGAGTTGGTTGGTGTGGCAAGGTTATTTTTTGAAGTCATCACAAATGTGGGTCAACAGTTGCAGCGCTGCGCTGAAGAATTCTTGACATTGCTTCTAGAAGAATTAAATAATAGAAAATGGTCTGAACTGTTGCTGATTATTTGTGAATCTTTGATGTCTGATATTACCAGATTCGTATCTATTCAAACAAATGTTTCTGCTATCTGGAAATCTTTTTTTGTAAGTAATCAGAAATGCAGCATAATTAATTGATCATTTAAAAATCTAATGCAATTAATTTTACTCGTGTGACTTCAGAATGTAGGAGATAAATATTCAGCGTGGTGGTTAGAACACCGAGATGAGCACAATGCATATAATTTATATATGATTTTCAAAATCGCCCAACATTTGCTGACGAGCAGGACGCTTATTTTAAGGGATCCAGAAAAGTTTATGGCATTTCTTGTACCTTTGGGGAAAGATCCTGAAGTTCGAAGATTCAAACAATTACATGGAATTATTGTCGATATCACGTCGTATATTCTCAGTCAGGAACGTTTCGCTCGCAATATTAAAAATACGACCGACATTATAATAAAGGTTCGTTCTGATATTTTATTTCACAGCGAAAACTGCCTCAAGTTTTTTAGGCATTGCTCTGAATTGAGTAAACTACGATGATGCGTATTTGAATTTGGTAGAAAATGCTATTCTTATATAACATTGTGTTTTAAGTTGTACTATCTACATTAGTTTTTTTTTGTTTTTAGATTATAGAGAACATTGAAGATGAGGTGTTACTCGTTCAATTTTGTGAAGTACTGATTCAGCAACCACAATACGAATTACTTGTTTTTAGAGAATTTCTCAAACTGTTCCAAATGAAAAGCTTGAATAAGTTTTTGGTTCAGTTCTTAGTGAAAATAATTTGGATGAAAACAAAATTTTCAGTTAGCGAAAATCGTAATTTGAAATTTTATTTTACTTGTTTAAAGTAAGTAATTATTTCATTGTTTTCGTTCAAAGTTTGTAAATATTAATTTATTTTAATGTTACTATTTTACTTTTTATAGATCAGTTCCAGATTCATTCAACCAATATTTATTAGACTGCATTCCATGTAAATCGAAAGAAATTACGTCTTCTGTGGAAGAGATTTTAAGTGCTATTTTAATTTTGTGTGGTGTAGAGAAATGTCGTGAATCATTTTGTAAGAAAATAGATGACGCGATTGTTGAGCTTTGCAGAATTATTGACGATGGAAATGAAGAACACATTGCAAAAATTTTATACATCTTACTGATGGCGTGTCAGTATCGTTCGACATGCATGGATTTTCAAGTCGACTCTGATCTTATTTTCAAAACAGCCATGAAATATATAAATTCGTGCAACTTTCTGTGCTCACTGAGACTGCTCCAGCTACAGACGTTACAAGTTGATCTGAAACCTTTGCACTCCAATAAAATTTCGTTAATTAACAATTTAAGTTCTCCATTTCATAAGGTACCTTTCTCATTTCCAAATATTTTCAGATGCATTTTTCCAATTTATTCTCACCTTGTTGAATTCTTTCAGGTTCGATTATTTACTCTACAAGTTTTGGTGAAAATGAAAACTCATGAAATATTTGAAACGATGCTGAATGTCGAATCGATTATCCCGTCGGTTGAAAATTATCGTGAAAAGTTGAATTTACTTCAGAATTTGCAATATAACGAAGAGTTGGCGTCGAGCAACGGTGAAGATTTTGTGGAAATTGCTATCGTGAAATTTTTATTCGGCAATTTATACATAAATTTTCAATACCTGTGGGAGCCTACGCAAAACCTGATCAGATCTTATTTAGAAAACAGTCAGTCTATTTGGCCAACTATGGAGCATCAATTGAATGAAGCGGTTACAAATACCTTGGACAGTGTGAAAATGATGGAAAATTTTTCGGTCAACTTTGAAGGTATATTTTGATACTTCACGTATTTTTGGCTTCGCTAGTGCTTCTATACGAAAATATTGACGGATCCTGGTGAATATTTTAGATGATTGTATTCGTGAACATTTTTACGAAATTAATGGCGTTGATGATCGACCCGATTTTTACAATTTTCGTTGTCTTCTGCTGGAGACTCTTGTCAGTGCCAAAAATCTGTCATTTACTTCTAAAAGTTTTGCGGTGGATTTATTTTTAAATTTTATCAAGTTAGTTCTTCTTCGTCATATTTACACCTACAATTTCTATAAGTTTCTTATCGAAGACTAATAACTGTGTTTGTATTCGTAGATCTGAATACAAAAGTAGTGTTTTCGAGTACAGGACTTTGATTAACATCAAAAAGATGGAGGAAGATCTTACAGACACTGAGAACGACGACACTGAGGATAGTTCTGGAAAAACTGAGAGAGGGCAAAGGTTAAAACCTGACCAAAATTTAAATAAGTTGGTATAATGTTGTCTGACTCTTGTTTATTTTCACTAAATTTTTCTGTTCTAACACTATTTATGTGCATTGTTTTAGGTTATTGGTTTTATTTTTGAAACTGATTAACAATTTTCCGTTCCTAGTACCACAGAATATTAGATCGGAAATATTAGATATTTACTTCGATTTTCTAACCAATAAGAATTCAGAAATTCAGCAGCTTGCTGTGACATTTATTTGCAAGAGTCGTGCATTGTCCGTTTATAAGTAAGTTTTAGCGAATTTTATTTCTCATTATTGGTTTTCGATATTATATATTTTCAAGGATCTGGTTTATGAAAAAAATACAATTGACTCTCGTTTAAAATTCGTCAATATGTGAACAACATGGCGTATCAAAATATATATTTGAAAAAATTTCCATCATTATTCAGTGATGAAGTACGATTTAAAAGAAATACTTTGGCGTTGTGGAGGGAGACGGAAATTCTAAATTTGCCCTTGGATTTTCATATTTTTATGATTGACTAGCGATGAAGGATTTTCGAATGCCTGTGATATTTACTCATTTGCGTTTGTTGTTTTCAGAGAAAGATTGCAACTGCTGACCAAAGAAAGCACTTTGAAAGATGAGCTATTGAATATCAAGCTAGATATGAATTCTGATGTTCTACCTGAGCAAGACAAACCTCTCATCATGAAAATAGTATTGAAGTGGGTTGTCTACTAGTAAAATATATTCATCGTTCTTTTCAATGGATTATAAAATGTTCTTTTCCATCATTTTTTCAGAGTACTGTTCGGTAAAGTGAAAAGAAAATGCCCTCCTCAGTTGCGAGATTCGATTTTTGAATTTTTGGCTGGTTGTGACGACAGCTACATTGTTTCATTCTTCAATCTGTTCTTCAGTTGTAAGCAGTTCAGTGTTGTCGCTGAAGGTAAACTTGAGCAGCAGTTGACATCGAATCATCTTACGATATACTCGAAATTTTGTGTTGATTTCATTGCAGAGTCTTCATCACCACTGTCGTACCTCGCCGAAGAAGTTGATTTAGAAAATACCATCTCACCGTCTTGTCTGTCGTCGTACGCCAGCACGGTTGTAGACCTGTTCAACCGATGTGGCAAATTATTGAAGCTCAAATGTTTGACGTATTTGCTGCGAGTATTATTCAAGATTATGGCGAACTGGCGTCTTGTCTCAGCTGCTCGTGCCGAAGTGCATAAAGGATATTATGGTCTGTTGAATAAGATTCGACTCACTTCGTTCGCCGCAATCAGTTATTTCGTCGACAATTTCCATTATGAGTGGTCGAAAGACGAAATCGAAGTTCTGTTACAGGTAATTTCAAATCGGCTTCTACGAGCATTGCCTGCTTGTGAAAATGATTTCTCTAAAGGAACGATGAATTTTTGTTGTAGTTATTCGTTGATCCGTGGGTGGAGAAAATACCGGACGAATGCCTGCAGAGCCCTAATCAAGTTTTGAGGTTGCTTATAAAATTCACGAATAATACGAGGTATGCTCTGGACTTGATCGTTTTGGATACTTTTTTTTTTTCTTTAGTTGGGGCAAGTATGTCGATTTTCAGAATTTTTGTGAGTTCTCTAAAATTGTAGCCTGAAAAAAAATGAAGATAAATTCAATAATAATTGGCGAATCGGTGGGAGACTGATTTTATGAAAACTGTGATCGTATATATTATTGACAAGATATTTTTGATAGTTGGATTTTTTCTTCATTATCTATTTTTAAAGTTATACCGGTACTTTCTTCTTCACAGATATTTCCCCATACTGGCTCGAAGATGCGAAACCCTTTCACCTATAGACGCAATTGTGCGTCTGCTAGAATCGGATAAAACCTATTTCAACGTAAAGAATACCGCCCTAGAGATAATAGAACGATTGTTAACGTTAGAGGGGGACATTAAAGAGCGATCGCAAGCACCCAGCGCGACAACTGACGTAGAAGACTTCTCCGACTTGTTCTACCTGCTGGATGAGGATTTCGTTAGCTCGTACAAAAGTACGCAACTTTGCGAATGCTTTGGTCGTAGTTATAGCTCGAAAGTGTCGTTAATAATTTTCTTTATACTCGCAGGAGACAAGCATTTTGGCAAGATCTTATTGCAACCGCATATTCCTACAATACTGCAGTATCTGCAAAAACAGTTGACGAAAAAATTTGTGAAACTCGACGGCCTGTATATGCTAATACTGCAGAATATTTCGGCTTTCGCTCTGGACGAAGTGTCTAGCTGTCGACTGCTCGATTTACTGATGCCAACGTTACGAAACAAGGCCACTGCTGACGATGCCGACGTGCTGCCATTGCTGCAGGTCGTTTCAGATCTGTTCAAAACGTTTAGAAATCACGATAATTTTGAGAAATATTTGCTTCAAGCGGGACAGCTATTTAATATGGTGACTTCGGGAACGGTTCGTGCAGCTTTGTGCGATCTCGTCAAGTATATTTCGGCTAAAACCGAGTAAGTTTTGTGAAATTTTCGTTTGGTACTTTTGTTTTTGCGACACGAAATTAATTGGACTCGTTGCTTTATAGCTCGAAATTAGTCGACGGTGACCTCGTACAAGGTTTGAATCTAAATGATAAACGTTGGTTGGAGCAGCCAGATTATGCTGGACGTTTAGAGACCTTCCAAAAAATCAAAGCGGGCTGCGATAGTGGAGAATTGAGTTTATACAGTGGCGTTTTCATCGTGTTTAATTGTATTTATACTGTGAAAACGGTTCGTTCTTTTTTTTGTTGATTTTTTCCCAAAATTGGAATATGAGTTTGAAATTGATGATTTTTGTTTTTCATTCTCAGGAAAAGGATATGGGTCTGCGTGACCATGCCGGGTTATGTTTGAAAAGAATATGTCCTGCGATGTGCACGAAGTTCGCAGATAAACCGAACGAGTTGAATTTCTTTTTGAATATCGTGCTGTTGCCGCTGATAAAAGAGGGTATTGAGAGCAAACTCGAAAATTATCAATACGAGTCAATTTTGTTGTTGGGACACATGGTAAGTTCTGCAGCATACACTTATTACAGAGAAATATATAATTTACCCGCAACATATTGTCACTTTTTTTTTCTATTTTTAGGTTCGAGAATGCAGTTCGGCGCATTTCGTGTTCAGAAATTTATTTCCACTCTGTGATGCAGCGAATCTGGAAAACGACTTTTTTGAAAATATTTATCATCTACAAAATTTCCGAAGAATCAAAGCTCTGAAAAGGTAGATTTAATGTTTAGTTTTTCAGAAAACTCTTATATTCCGTTATTTTGTAAAATATTCGTGGCTGGAGGGACAAAATTCTAAGAATCTTCTAAAATCATCTGAATAGATTATAATTTCTAGAAACAAGATTCATAGCACCCTTTTCTCCTGCTATTCCTTTTGTAATTGAAGATTCATTGTTTTTTTGGCAAACTAATGTTCTCCTAGTCTGCGGTTTAATAGTGGATAATTCTTTTTGCTGGTGTGAAAAATTTATCTAAATCAATTTTCGAGTGTGGATTATTATACTCGTAAATTTACTCGTATCTTGTTTTCTCGTGAAAATACTGTTCCAGATTTGATTTAATTCTTCTAAACTTATCAATTTGAATTGTGACTGGCCCTTATTACTATGAGCTGTAAAGGGTTTTCAAATTGTTGTATTTTTAATCTTCCTTCAATTGTCCGCAAATTGTAGATTTTATATTTTTTCACAATTTTTCTAGTCAACATTTTTGTTTCTTCTTTTTCGATAATTTTATTTGTTTTACTGACTTTGAATTTAGTTCGGAAAACTTATCGGGGACCGAAATTATTTCTGGTGGAGGGGAGGGGGTTGTCGCCTCCACTGGCCACCCCTTAGTTCCGCCACTGTCATGAATGTTCTACAGACACTTTTTGTTTTTTTTAAAAGATCATCGCAAATATTATTATTGCATCAATGGATAGTTCGAGGCTAATCTTCTTGTTCACAGGTTTAATGAAATTATGTCGCTTGAGGTGAAACCAATGCAGCCATACTCCTTGATGTTCCTGCACCCTCTGATCTCGCAATATTTACTGTCGCAAAAATTCTCCACCGAGCATTCGTTAATCAACAATGCGATCGAAGTAAGTGAACTGTTCGTTTTTGAAGAACATTTTTCTCGCTGACTGCCAAAACTCACCGTGTTTTACGCTCTTTCAGGCACTGAAAATAATTTGCCATTTCTGTCCGTGGCGACAGTACGAAAAAATTCTGAAACTGTATATCGTAGAGATGCGCAAAAACGTTTCGATGAGAAAACAGGCAATCAGAATTGTGTCGACGATTCTGGATGCGTTTCACTTCGATATTTCTCAAGCGAATGAAGAGGATTTTCGAAAAGCAACTAAATCGGGCGCTAAAAATAACATCCGGGAAAAGGAGAGTAAAGATGAGCCGATGGAGGTGGACGAAGAAGAAATTGTGAAAGTAGAAAAGTCGAGTGTGCCTGTCGTGAAACGAATCAACGTCCTGTGTCGTTCGGATGCTGTTCGAGTGTATCAGACGATTAAGACGTTCCTGATTCCAAGTCTGGATAATGCGTTCATGATATACGAGGACGCCGAGAAATACCATAAGCTGAGCAGAAAAAATTCGAACGATGATAAAGAGGAGCTGGCTGTAATGAGTATACCTGTGTCGTTCGCCGCCATTAAGCTGCTGAAACGTCTGCCTCATACGTTACTCGAAAGTTACATTTCCAGGTGAGTGGCTTTTGTTGAAAATGAATTCGTAATGCTATCTGCTGTCTGACGAATTAAGTGTTCGACAGAGTCTTCCTGAAGCTGTGCACGTATTTGCAGTCTCGGCTACCGAGTATTCGTTTGACCGCCCGAGAAACGATGCAAAATATTCTGCTGGAGGTGGGTCCTTCCTATCTGCCGCAGCTCCTGTCAGAGATGACGTCGATCTTGACGAAAGGCTTTCAAGTTCACGTTCTGGTTTTCACATCGCACGCTGTTCTAGAGAAATTACAGCCTACCTTCACGAAAGGTGTCATTGATCCTTGCATCGATCGTATTCTTGAGGTATGTTGAGGCAAGCTCTTTACTTTATTTATACGTACTCAATTTTAGCGGATTTTTGCGTTTCCTATGCTAAGTTTTTAGTTTCATTTCTGGAAAGCTTTTTTGTAGAAATTTTTTCAAAACTAGTTTTTTTTTTAGTTCAATTGTACATATCGAAGCATTACCTTCAGTAAACATACGAGGTTCTAAAATTTAACCATCGCTGAGAAAACAGATTTCAAAGTTAAAGTGTTATGAAAAAATAGGATGATAAGATATGAAAATGTTTTTTCACTCTTGTAGATTTCGAAAAAGTGGACTGATCCTTTTCTCGCATAGAACTGTTCATTTTCAGTCTTTTAGAAGTGTCGATTTGTTGATATATCATCAAGTTATGAAAGTAACAGAACAAAGTTGTTACTTAAATATTCTCCGTTATTCGCTATTTTAGATCTGTATCGTCGATCTCTTTGGAAAAGTGGCCGAGGAAAAAGAGGTGGACAAAATATCGAGTAAAATTCCGGAAACGAAAGGAAACATCAGTTACAATATGCTGCGCATATTAGCCGAATACGCTTCCGAGAATCGTATTTTAGATTTGGTGTTGCCATTCAAAGAGGTAGATATCAGCATACAATACTCCGGGCTTTGCTATATACTTCATAATCACGATACTTTTTCTTCTTTTACAGATTATCGCCAGTCATATGTCGAGCAAACGAATAAACAAAGTCAGTCGATGTTTACACTACATCACCACCGGCTTGACACACAATAAGTTCATTTTGGCTGAGGACCTGCTGATATTCTCGTACGGTGTGTCGCACGACTGCATTCCAACGTTGGTCGCCGAAAGAGAGAACGAAGAGGTTCGTCTGGAACCGGAAACCCCGTTCAAGAGATCTGATTCTTTTCTCATACCAGAAGGTTATCTTACAAGCTCGACTGTGCTGCCAATTGTAGGAAGTATGGAGACGTTAATTTGAAATACTTTGTTGTAGAACCAAGAAATATGGTGGCGGAGAAACGGAAAATCTGTGTCAGAACTAACGCTCACGTCATCATTGGGTTTGGCTTAGAGATTCTGAGTGTGCTGCTGAAACGTGAAACGATCGTATCGTCTGCATATCTTCCGCATTTGGATCCGTTTGTGCCTCTCATTAACGATTGTTTGCAGTCTCAACATATTGAGGTGAATTTTCTCGAATAAAAAAATTCTGATGACAAAAATCGAATTCAGTGATGAGTATTGGCAGCGTATGAGCATAGAGGGTTGCATGGGCAGTAGTGTCCCTTTGGTTAAGATGAGTAAATTAGCCTGGCTTTATGAACTTTCAGCTAGTATTTATTGTGGGAGATAGCCAGTCTCTTCTTTAACTCGATGCTAAACTTTCGGTTTAGTGTGACCCTTTTTTTCCCCTTCGAGTACATAAATAGCGTAGAAAAGCCAAGTATAAGGAGTTCGAAATCGTATTCGTGCTTTTTGTTCTAGAAAAATAGAAATCTGGATTTTAATTCGTGTTCGAAGATAAGGTGGAGGCTGGTAGAAAAGTTACAGTGTATTGAAAATCGATTTATTTGTGCTGCAAGAAAACGAGAAAATTGAATTAAAATATTAGTTATATTTTGGTTTTTCAAAAGAGAAAGAGTGACGCTGTTGATGGTTGCATATTTTTTACCAGACTTCCCCCCCCCCACTCTTCCCATTACTTTTCAGTCACTGAATGTTACTGTAAAGTATTTATTTATGTTCTTTTACAGTTAGTCGTGTTGGCATTAAAATGCTTATCTCGTTTGCTGCTTCGTGATCTGCCATCGATGAAGGAAGAGAGTATTGCTGAAAATATTCTGAATTCAGTGTTCACATTGTTGGGAAAATATTCGCTCAGTGGAACCACTACCAAGAACGAGGAATTAGTTATGGCAGCTACAAAGGTATTTTTAGTAGCATTGAATATACTTCGAGGTCTCTTTCCAAAGTGACTTCGAATTACAATAAGAAAAACTAAAAAAACTTGATTATTTTATTATATTAGAACGTTCGTTCAGTTGTTCGTAATTGAAAAATATTTCATCGAGTAGTACAACTTTTAGCTAATAAAATGAACTGACTGCCTAAAAAACAGAAAACTAGTGAAATACTCGGAAAATTTTCTTATTCAGTATTTTTTTTTATGACATTTTATAAGGCGGGGGGGGGGGGCTTCAGCACTCCTCGCTCCGCCCTTAGATGTGCCTCTGCACGTAGAACACCGAAAATTTCTTCATTAATCATCCACGAACTTGGGCCAGGACATTTTCTCTAACTTCTTTGTATCTAAATTGCGAAGCTTACTGCTTACCATCTAAAATTATTCACCTTCCTGATAAGTAACTGACCTTTCTGCCCATTAATTTATCGAATCTGGTTCCTAGGTGGCACAAGTCTTAATGCATCCCAAACTGGGCGTGAAAATACCAGTTTCTCAGTTACAAGTTTTGCTGTACGTCGTCGAAGATTTGTTGAAAAACCGAACGCATTACGCGACCGGATATTCGGTGCTGGGTACCATCATCAGTCGCAAATTCGAAACGCCCGAATTTCACGAGCTAATGCAGACGACTGCTAATTTGAGCATTCAGTCGTATCACGATGATATGCGATACAAAGCTCAGGATGTGAGTGTCACTGTGACTGAAACAATTGCTTTTGGAATGCGTCCTCTGAATGAGGTTTTTCATTTCAGGCTTTATGTCGGTACTTGATGTATTATGCACCGAACAAGCGGTACTGCCGTTTTGTCAAATTCTACATCTCACAACTAGAATACGCCGAACAGTTTGGACGAAAATCAGCTCTAGAAATGTTGAAGAAGCTGATTGATGGTGTTCTTTTGGTACACATTTTAAAAATTTTGCTCAATATTTAATTTCTACTCATTCGAATGTTCTAATTATTGAATTTGGTGTTAGATGAAGCAAAAAGCATCGACTTCTGGCAAAAAAGAAATGTACGAAAGTCGACTGCAGCTGACGAGAGTGAGTATCGTTATTTATTTTTTCGTTGAAGATAACTTTGAACTTGGTGTTGGCAATAAATTTCTAATCTAATTCACCTAACGGTTGATACGTTTTTCTAGGCAGCATTTTTAGACCTGTGTCCTCTGGTATTCGTTCAGTTATCGTTCAGATTGATCGTAGATGATTCCCCCGAATGTAAGAAAATGGCTGCCGATCTCATATCGGAGATAATTTCATTTACTGCCGGCGAGAAGGAAGGAACCGATTTGTACAATATTACATTGGTGTGGCTTAAAGATAAAAAGGTAAGTCTAGGTTTACTATCACATAAAATAAATGTTGAGTTTGGTTGAAAGAAATTTTCTTACTGAAAGAAAAATAAAAAAAAAAGTAAAAATATATTTTTAATAAAAATTTCTCAATTTCCCCAATAATCTTGAAAGGTTTGAATTCATTTTTATTTTCAAAATATTTTGAAATATATTCTTGTTACGAAGGATGAACCTGATAGCCCACGCAAGTTGGGGTGGTTACGGATTAATATTTTAAAAATATAATTTACATTTAAAAATTTTTAAATCACTTTTAAAGTATTGAGAATTAAAAAAAAAAGAAAGATATTGTTAAAATTATTTCACCGAATATTTTGAACAAAATAATAAATTTATTGACTGCATTTATTTAAGAAAATATCTGCCACAATATTTTCATATTAATAGTTTGAACTTATTGAAAATTATTTAAGATGTACGTATATTTTTATTGTGATTATTTCTTTTTGATTTAAGAAAAAATATTTTTCAGAGGCCTTGAAGATATTCCCAACATTTTTCAGAAAAGTTGATATCTGCTTGGAAAATATTTTCGAAATATTTCAGACAAAATTTTGAAAAGACTTCATGTTCAAAATAGAATATCATCAAAATACTTTATTAGAACATTTTTCATTTTCATCGTTTTTTCATAAACTCTCCAGCTGGTAAAAATAAATTTACTACCCTGTAATTTACTGCGTCACAGGATTTGATTGAAAAAAAAAAAAAAATTATAAAAAAAATGTGTAATTGTTTGTCGGTACTATTTTTTGAGAGAAACTTTTATTCTAGTTTTGTACTGTTTTTATGAAATTATTTGGAACTTTTTGTAATTGAGGTGTTTAGTGGCCAAAGGGTGTAAATGACATTTTTAACAAAATAAAGAAATCATTGCTAAATAGAAAGTTGACATTTCTTATGCATTTTAGTATTCTTTCAAAACATGTCACTTACACTCGTTGGCTTCAAAGCTTTTCAATTCTTTTTACAAAATAGCTTCGCCCGTTTTTCTACGCCGATTTTACATTCTCATTGTAAACTTAATTCGTTTCTGCTTTTTTCAACAGATTCGTGATCGCAGACTAGCAGTGCAGTTATTCGGACTGATTGTCGTTGTTCAAAAAGAAAGGTTTCTTTCGAAATTGGAAACGCTGTTGCCCCTAATGAATGAGCAATTTTATTTGGGTTCGTCCGATGGGCCAGGAAAATTTGTCAGAGCTCCTGTTGTAAAAAAATCAGCAGAAGAAGAAGCGAACAAAGATCATCTTTTGTTTCAAGTTTTGCAATTCTACAATACCGTGTTCAATGTTTATCCGACATTCTTATCGGATAAATCAAATCTCGAACATGTTTCGCAAATTGGAGGTAATGAAACGTTTAGCTTTTTCAGTTTTTTCCCCTTAAATTTAGTTGATTTGCTTAGAAACTTTTGTTATGTAATTTGTTACTCATATTTTTTCTAATGATACGTTCGAAACAGAAAATTGTCAAATTCTTTTGGGACACGCGCATGAATGGGTGCGACTGGAAGCGGCTCGTGTGTTGGTTGCCATTTTCAAATCTATGAATGCTAGCGAAATCGCTTCGATCATTAATGGGAAAACCTCTCATCAGTCTGGTTTCTTGCACGATGAGAATGCGAAACCTGTGGTCAGAAGTTTGTGTCTGGATCTGTGCGATCAACTGGCTCCTGGTGCAGACGTGAGGGAGGAGCTCCTCAAAGCGGTATGATTTATTTTATCGATACTTGGGGATGGAGCCCTCCATTTCGTATAAATCTAAAAAGGGTTAAATAAATCCACTAAGTAATTATTTCAATTTGAAGGGAAAAAAACACATACCAACGAAAACAATTAAAGGGAATGACAAAATTTTGGTACATTTGTAGCCCCCTTTTTTTCTGTGTACTTTTTAATGCATTAATTTGATTTTTTTTTTCCAGACTGCTGTAAATTTAATATTCCTGGCTGAAGTGTTACAAGACGTGAAGTATAAAGCTGAAGATGAAAAATTGTCTCTTCGTTGGCTAATGAAGAAAGTTTCAAAACAATGTGCCCTCGAAGTTGTTCGTTCACCTTTCAAGTACTCTGTGGTAGGTTTTTTTTTTTATTCTGTCTGTTTGATTCGTACTATCGATACCGAAAAACCTTCAGTTATATCAATTTCTTCCAAGTCCATAATGAAGTTTTCTTGTAAATCGTGATTTTTCAAAAACGTCGACGAATTCGAATTGGCCTTTTTTGAAGAAATTCAAACTTGAAGTTTTGGACGTGTTCTGTTAGTTCTGTCTCGTGTGAAGTTCTTCTGACAGTAGGTGAATGAAAGAGCTCCATATGAAATTTTTTCATGTTCAACGTGGTTATTCTCGAATTCAGGAACTTACCTGTCTTTTCATTGCGATGACGAATCATTTTCTTTTAAAATCGTTGATTTGGTAGCTGATATTTTCTAGTTCCAAATCGAGTCAATAAATTATTACCATTATTAAAATTGTAATTGTACATATTTTTTAAATTCTCAAATCGTGTTTGCAGAGAAACATAGTCTTCAACTACTTCGCGGCTCTCACTAAGAAACTTCGTGCTGAAAAATTGTCCAAAGTATTATCGGTTATTATGCTGCCATTACTTCGCGAGTTATCCACAACTGACGAGCAAGGCTTGGAAATTCGACGAGTAGCCAAAGAAGTTATCAGTTATTATCGTCCTTTGGAGCGATACGACGAAGCAGTAACCGAAGTGCAGAGAATTTTGGACATCAAGAGAGCTAAACGAAAATCGCAGAAGGCACATATGGTTAGTTTCGAGTTGATTTCCATAAGCTATCGTAAATACTTTGAAAATTTGACAGGATGGATGGTAGAAAGTGAGATTTCTTTAGTCCTTCCTTCTTTATCTGCTCCTTATTCTTCACTAGTACACGGCCACTATTTTAGTCTTGAAGCTTAATTAAGAATCGTTAAGGATTGAAAATGATATTTTTCATGTCGAATTTGACAGAACGAAAAATTTTAAGACAGCTATTAGCGTCAGATAAATTGCTTACAGTTAATAGAAGGGTTAGTTCTGGAGGGATTCTTGCTCAGCGATAATGTTTCCATCATTTTTTGTACGTATAATTTTTATGAAAGTTCATCGTGTTTGACCAAAATGGAACTCTAGAAATTATTCTGGTGAGGTTAAAAAATACTCTTAGCTAGTAAAACCCAACTTGATCATTTCTTAACTTTTATTTTTAAAAGTTTGTTTTGAAAACTGCACCGAGGTCGATTTTTCCATCAAGTTTATTTTTCAAAGATATTCTGCTTAAACTCTTCTCATTAAAAATGTAACTCTAATCCAATTAGCTGCTTTACTGAAAATTTTTGAAATTAGGTCATATTGTTGGCCCAAGTCTAAAACCTGCCAAGTTCCTGTATTACTTATTTTTTCGGCTGATTTAGGATTACTGGTCTGAAAATATTTCAACTCAAAAAATTGAAAAATTAGGTGATGATTTTTTTAGGACTTAGCGATATGCTGTGTGAGAAATGTTCGGCGATGCTATAATATGATTGTAAAAATGAAGTTCCTATTTTTTTAAATAGAACTTTATAAAATTTTAAATTTATAAAACCTATTGAAATTCATAAGATTACAGAAAGTTTCAATTCTATTGTTGTGACGATATTTTGATTGTGTAGAAGTATTCGTAGTTCTTTTTATCATTGTCATTCACTTATTGTTTTTTCTTTTTTTTTTGTTCGAAACAGAACATCACTGATCCAGAACGTGCTGCTCGTCGTAAAGTGAAAATCCAGCTGAAGAAAAAGGAGCAACGAAAAAGAAAACTGGAGAAAATACGGAAACGAAAATTTAGAAGTGGTAAAAAGAAACCAGTCGTAATCGACGACGATTAAATCAACGAAAAACGTTACAGTCGTGTAAATTTTGAATAATTTAATCCGTCGGACGATTCTGGTTCCTCTTTCCTCAACCTGTGATACTAAACGTTTTCTCGTTTTATTAAATAGTTTTATATGAAATAAAAGTATAGAAAAACAATATCTACTTTATTATACAAAATTACGAAGAAAATTAAATAGTTGGTTGTAAATTCTGAAAAATGGTGTTGAAAAATATACTATTTCGTTAAAATCACTTTAAAAAACAATAAAAGCACGATTTTACGAATAACGAGCACACACTTCAAACGATTCAAGCTAACAGTTATCCAAACTGAAGTAACGATTGGTATTAATTAGAGGTGGTATGTAACCATTTCTTTGGTATTGCGGTTGATTGTTGTGATTACCGATAGGAATATAATCTAGATTGTTATTTGTAGACGTATTATTCGCTCTAGAAATATTGTTAGGTTTCTTTTTTCTCCACGAATTACGAATAAAAGCAGGAAATTTGCTCGGATTTAGCGATTGTGACGGATAAGCAAGATCAGCTGGTGAGGTTGCAGCTTTCTTTTTCTTCTTTTTTCTCTTCATCGAACTAGGAGTTTCTTCATTGGATATAGTGCGAGGAACCGAGTCAGAATTGGCGAACTTTTGGAATTTTTTGCGTTGTGTTTTCGACAGAGGTGCATTATTGGCGACTCGATCAATATGGTTATCTGAATAACCTAAAGCAGTTGGATTTGAACGACAATCTATGGAATTCTTATTAATCGGTCTGTTAGGAGGAGTTGGATTTTGAGGAAAATCTATGGAATTGTTAATCGTCCTATTACGAAGGACTATGGAATATGGTTTTTTACGTATTTTCTTCAATTTGTTGTTCATTTTCGTGTTTTTCTTCACTTCTTTGATCTTCTTAAAACGATCTATTTTCTGTTGTTTCTTTACGGGTACAGGAGGTAATGAGTCTATGAACTTGACAGTATCGGAGGTCAATACATCGAGGTCGAAACCGATAATCTCATCCTCTGATAGATCTTCTGGAAACACTTCGAATTCGTCGCACAGTGATCCGTCTTCGTTGAAGATTACACCTCGATCGATAAGTGGAAGAAATTCGGGATCTAAGTCCCTTGAAACGGAACGTGGCTCTTTCGATGGTTCGTAAATAGTTACCTTGAGCTCTTGAGACATGGTGGAAGATGCTGAAATTAAATGAAAGACTGATTAGAGACATGAAGACAATTTGAAAAACAGGATGAGTAGTACACGTAATAAGTTTATTTTATACATCAAAACAGGAATATTCGATGATGTTCATAAATACCTAAAGATCTAACTTCATGATTGAAACATGGACGATACACAAAGCAAAATATTGCACTGCCCCACTTAGTTTTCCTAGTTTTGCATAAGCGACTTTGAATGGCAGACACTCGGTCGAATTTAGAATAAACTGAATATTATTAAAAATAGGTGTAATTTTTTAAACCAATAAATTTTTTAAATAAATTATTTAACTAGGGAAACGACGAACCACTGTTCACCATGTTTGATAAAAATCGTATCAGAGAAATTTGATAATGATAAGAGGCTATAACCACGTGACTTTTCGTTGGTGAAAAATGAACACCCACGCTATTCGCGAACGAGAAAGAGTCATAAAATGCATAAAATCGTCAATCACGCTTTGATTCATAAAGAGCTAGATTGACTCTTTCCTAATCATACTCGGCTACTCCCAAAAGGATCGCCAATTTTTCATCCGAATGAATCGTTTGCCAAATGTCGTTCGCGACGGGTCCCCTGAACGCCTACGCATAGTACGATGTAGTTTCGTTTTATAAGAAGAGATGGCGCTAGTAGTACCGTTTTAAATTATTTACGGAGACTTTATGCATTCCTATACTCTGTTCAACTTAAGAATGCCTAAAACGGAACGTCAAATTCACATTTATCAACAATGTAAAAATCGGATGTGTGATAAGAAACAAGAAATTAAAATCGGAAGTGTAGCCAAATATTGTTGCTGAATGTGAACGAGTACCTTTTCCTCTCCCCGGAGCCCTGCAAACTGCGTTCCGTTTTAGGCATTCTTAAGTTGAACAGAGTATATATTATTACCGTCGAACGGGGTGACTTTACATTCAAGGGGCGACTTTACCCACTTCGTTTTAGCCCGATAAATAAATTGCCAGGCAAAAATTAAAACCAAAATACGATTTGGATCGAAGCAGGTAGAAGAAGGAAAAGAAAAAAAAGATCGCCGCCCCTACCTCACTTCACCCAGTAACAGAACAAGAAAATAAGGCGATATGGTTTTTTCCTTTTTTCTTATTCATCTTTTTTTTTTAACCACAGACACTCAAAATATTCAGTTCGGTTTTACACGGTTGAAGTTGGTACTTGACTAGTTTCTTTTCAATCGTATGTTTGAGTACAAACATCCTCAAATTTTGCCTCCCCACCCATCAATAACCCGTCAATTACAAATTGATGGGTAAAGTCGCCCCATTGAGGGGTGACTTTACACAAATTTTTTGAAAAATCATAAAAAATAGAAGGAATGCTCCAAACTCAAACTTTTTTTTACAATTGTGTTGAGAAATGTTTGACCTAAATTTTAAAATCAAATTCACTTCAATAGCTTCAAAATTGGAAGAGTTATTAAAGGACAAAGTTGAAAAACATAAAAAAAGAGTGTAATGTCGCCCCATTCGACGGTATGAAAAATCCACTTATTCAATTCGCAAATTTCGGCTTTCTGAAGCAATTTTTCCAGAATTTAAAAAATATGTTTGATTGATATTGTTGATAAAAATTCCTAACGAGCACTCGTTGTTAGAATTATATATTTACAAAATTTCTTCCGAGTTTGTCCATTTTGTTTTGGGATTTTCAGGATAGAATTATTGTTCTATGTGTGTTGGTAAAATTAAAGATTGTTTCACTCTTCTCTAGAGAAATTTAACCGATGACCTTTCACTCACCCATCCAAGAACAATATTTTTCCCCACGGGGAAGTTACCAGGGAACCGGAGCCTTTAAGAATGAGCTCCTCACTCCGGGTATAGGCTCCACATAATTACATAAAATATGGAAAAACGTGAAAAAATTGTTTTGACGTTGAAAATATTTTTTGCCTATAAAAAGTTGAATCTGCAATTATTTATACGATAATGTCAAAAGGTGTTTCTATTATCCATAAAAGGAGGACAGATATTAAAAGATACCAGTATAGTAGGTACAGAAAATTGGAAAATTCAAGACAAGAAAGATGATAACAATAAATGTTGGCAGACTTTTTATTTCATCTCGTAGGGAAGGGTTGGAGAGGAGGGAGGGAAAAACTAAATTGAAACAGTGATTTCATATTTGCTTCCTCTACCTAGTAGGTTCACCTATCTGGACATGTAGACAGAATAGCTCCGATTTTCTAAAAACCTCAATTTATGAAAGTTGTTTCAGAAAATTCTTTGTATTCAAACTATAATCTATTCCAGTCAAAAGTTCCATGACGTCACAATGCTTCAATCCAACAAATGAAAATTAAATATTTTTCATGTCATTCAATCACTCTCTTCAAATCCTGATGACGTCATGAAACTCTTAACTGAAACAGACGATACCCAAAAAGAAATGTATTTTTTTAAATTTTTTTTTAGGGAGGCGGCATCGAAAAAAGTGTGTCTGTGAATTTTATTAAACTTATTAAAATTATTAATTAGGTTAGATAGAAGAAAAATGTTGCTTAATATTGCTCAATATTACCCCATCTTTTGCAGCACTTTGAAACATGCCGACGTGATTACAATATTGTGGAAGATGAATAAAGGGAGAAAATCGATCAAAAACTCAAGTAGAAATTCTTAATCATGTAACAACAAACAAAGAAATTTTCGAAATGCTATTATCGACTCTTTTTTGATTGAACTTCTCCGATGCTTAAATTTATTGCACAAATTGTGAACATTTTTGCTAGTATGTAATTTAATCTCTAGGTGGCTTTGCTTTTTTTGCCTTTTTTAATCGATATCGACAAAAAAAATAATATTAATGAATATGATAAAAAACTCTCTAGACTATAAACAATATTTAATTTGAATTTCGAGGGCACCAGTTTTCTAAAATGACTAAAGTTGTTTTTTTTTCCGTAGTGTAGGGAATAAGGACATTAAAGAAAGGGGATTTAGTGCTCCTAATTATGCCTTCATTTACTGCAGTCACACTACTATGCGTACATCACTATTAATTAAAATTATCTCGTGTCCTCTAAAATATTGCAGAAAGCTGCGTGGGCAAGAAAAACAGAAATTTGTTATTTAAAAAAATTATTTACAATTCATTTTATCTTCTGGTACAAAGTGTAAGCAATATAAATGGCTAATAAAAGCTTCAAAATGTTGTTTAGAGTAGGTGGTTTTACAAAAATGTTTATATTTTAGCTTGATTTTCGTCAGAAAATTGTTTGTCGCGACTTTGAAGTTTTTTTTTTTGGCAGTGTCATTACATAACCCAAAAAATGTATCATCAAAATCGAGCATACAGGAAAACCCTTGAAAAAGAAAACTAAATTTTCCAATGTTACTGCCATATGAAATAGCTTTTTTTGGCCATGGTGAGGGACGTAAGAATACACCTCTTCTGGTTGGCCAGATATTCAGCCCAGACAAAAATATCAATATTCTGGTAGAATCATCTGCGTACAACTAATTTCCATGAACGTAAATTGGAAAAACAATAGTTCTGACCTTTAAAACTATTTTCGGACATTCGAAAAAAAAAAAATTTCACCCGAAGGTATTCGTATGTTTTCTTAGAGATAATAGGTCTTATCGGTTTATTTCTGCAGAAGACTCATAATACAAGGCTTTTGCCAGGCTGGACTGTCGAATTTCCTGATGGGGTGAGAAAAACAAATTCTACACTTTGTAATATTATAATGATGAATTCTTTTTACTAGACGTTTAGTCGAAATTTTATGTGTCCTTGTGTGACTGTGTGTTCAATGTTATCGTATGATGACGTCATCAAGCATACGTAAGTTTAATGACGTCATCATACATAAGTTTAACGAGACTTTTAGTCCATTTTGTGAGTGTCCTTGTGAGCTACAAAGTGAGCTACAAAATGAGCTACAAATTGAGCTACAAAAATATGAGCTTACAAATAATCAAATTCGGTATTTTATATAAAACATGAAAAGTTGTATGCTTCAAGTTTGATTTGACAATGTTTTTTCTCATGAAAAATTGATGATCCTTTTTTATATACCAATATAATTGATGTAAAAGAGAATTCAACTTCACCTTTACGTTTCTTCGTGAAGGCTACAACTATTTTGGTCGGGAGAGGGAGAGGGGGGTTTGATAATGGCAAATAAAATCGAAAATTTTGTTAAACTACCTTTGTTTTTCGGCAGTTCTACTTTTTTAGCAAGAAGAAAAATGAAATAAGTATTTGAAAAAAAGCAAAATTTTTGATTTACGTATTTCTAGGTAGGGTGTTACCAGACTGGGCTTACAGTGGAGTGTAAAAATAATGTGTGACAGATTCTAATGTCTATGAATCATAACTTACCACATGCGATTATCTTCTCCTGTTTGTGATGTTTGCGAAATGACCGGTCGAGTCCCATATGAAAATATAATAGGAACTTAAAATCACAGCTGGTGTCGACACAGCTACCAAATATGCAACAACAGTTAAAATTCTAACCAACTTATTATCATTGGAATCTGCTTTTTTTTCTTCAGTTGTTTCATTATTCTCACCAGTATCGTCTTTGACAATATTTTCTTTGCTGCTCATTTTATTAAATATACATTAAAAAATTGAAAAAAATTATCAAAAATAAAAAACCGACGTTAAATAAAATGGTAGAAAAAAAAAGAAGAAAAATGTCGTGCTCGAATTAGTCTCGTTAACAGACTGACGGTTGATTTCGTTCACTGGTGTGGCTTCCCTGGCTAAGGGATTTTAAAACTTTATCCAGTTATAGGGGGAGAGAAAATGTCCTTCTTATGACTGACTGTGGAACGTTAATGTTACAACCCTTTTTAATAAATTAATTGCGTGTTTGTCCTCGTTTAACATTGGCGCGACATCCGTCGCAATGCAACTTAATTTACGATCAAAATTGTTAATTTTATTAATTTACTACCCTTATTTTGAGACTCAGTAAACATTTACCAATTGAAAATAGAACTCAAGCACAAAGTTGACTTGGGCTAGCAAGGAAATGACCAGAATTGTCCGACGCCTATCCCAATGAAACCTGCCTCATAAATTATGTCCTCACCCAAGTACCTTAAAGGTATGCTTTACCATAGGCAAAAACTGTAAAAAATTTTAAAATTTTCCTCATTATTCAAGAACCGTATTCTGAACAGAAATTTGTGATGTACTTGAAAGTTAAATTTATAGAAATGCATAAAATCTTTCAAAAACAATTTCGCGCAGAAACGTCAAAGACTACCTCCAAAACCACCTCCTAAAAGTCCCCTAAAATCGCCCTGCCACAACTCTTTCGAACGGGTGGGGAGTAAGTGTATCTACAATTTTTATTTTTTGGCTATAATTCGAAAACGGTACTTTTTATGAGAAAATATTTCGGTAGAAAAATATTTTCCTTCAAATTTTCTACAGCTTCTGTTCTTATCATTTTTTTGTATCTGTCACAAAAACAAAAATAGAGAGCGCCGAAGGTGGGTAATTTTTGCTTAAAAATATTTTTTGTATACAATACAAAGTTACATTTCAAGTCCATGGTTTTTTAATGATTTTTTCTTAAAAATTTTATGTTATCTTGACCTGAGATAAAAAATTTTAATCATCGAAATACCCCTCTCGCAGTTCTCCCTTGTGATTTACCCCCATTAATGAAGCTGTTTGTGGGAAGAGAGGAAAGGAGTAGAGTATTTCAGGTTTTAATTAAATCGAGTTCTAAGATTATTATCATAACAGGTATGTTTTTTTTTGCAAATTCATTCATGATTACTGGGAAAACGAATGAAAATCTGTATCCTGCCAGTAATGTCCATAATCACAACAAAGCTTGAATTTGTCATTGTAGTCTTAAAATAGGTGCCACTTCGTGAGTTGTAAGTAATAGTAGGGTAATAAATTCAAATAATTCTCATTTCTCCTTAGCCATAAGCTTTTCTCATGTTAATTACTCGACAGAAATAATTTTTCGAAAGAAAAGAAGGCCAGTGATAATCTTATTTTTGCCATCTTCTATCGTTGACAGTATTTTTAATAAAAGTCGTAGATACCTGCGCAAAAGTTATAATTGAATGAAAGCATTTTGTCAGAATCTGAACATCTGATAATGGAAACTTATCTGAAAACTGTCGAGTAGTACAATGGCAATATTTAATATATGCGTAGGGGAATTTTATGATCTTGATATAAATTGATTATTCATTCAGAATATACGTACAGCGAAAAGTTGTGTTATCATTAGAAATGAAGAAAACCTCGAATTTTTCCTAAATTTCATTTTGTCAGAATAATTTTTTGAATAAATTTTCGCAATGTTTTTCTAGAAGAACGCAATAACGAGTGGAATTATGAATGAGTTATCTATCGTTCATTGTATAGCTTTCTATCACCATCAGGTGTAATAAGTCTTTCTCGATAAACGAAATATTTAAATTTTTCACTTCCGTTACCTATTGTTATTGAAAAATCTTTTTCAAGTTAGTTTTGCAAAGATCTTCATCTATGTATTTATTTGAATCGCACACAACAACGGGAAAGATTATACGTGAATAGTAAAATAGGTCTTCAGTGTAAGCCAAAGGTCATATGATGTACGAAAAACAGGCATTTATTCGAAATAGGAGTACCTATAACTGTTGAACTGAGGAATGATACACAGAAAACTCCCAACTCCTCTTTTAATGAAATATCACGAAATTGTGGAATTTCTAAAAGGGGGTGACCTTTTGAACGCCTTTCACCATACATGTATTTTCACTAAATTCTGACTCAAATCGTACAGATACAAAAAAATGAAATGAAAGTTCTGGTTCACTGTGCCCTCCAATTTTTTGCGTCTCTCTTTAAATTCAAATCCCCTCTCCTGCTGTTGAAAAAAGTGACTTCAGATACCCACAGATCTTAAGAATCCATGTAATCATTTTTTTCAATGACAATCTATGAAATATTGTCAAACCAGGGCGTAGCTAGGGGGGCTAAGGGGGTCATGCCTCCTCAAGCAAAGTAATTCGCCTCCCATAGGCAAATTTTTCTGCACGAATAGCGTGGGAAAGGGGTTTATTTTGCCTCTTTAGACATTTAATTTGCCCCCCCCCCCCGATAATTTTATTTTCCCCCTTAGTATTTTGCTCAAGCTTCGTCATGTGTCAAATTCGAAATTAATATCTCGATAGCTATATGAAAAATATTTTCACCTTATCTCTCATTATCTCGTCTCTAGTATGGGCAAAATTCAAAATAAAAAAAATTAAATTCTTACCTTAAAATATCTACTAATATTCAAACGAAAATTCTTTTACCATCTCAAGGTTCAGATTGACCATTTTTGCTTTCATTTTTTGAAGCATTTCCACATTTCAATTTCATGCTGTAGCTTTTCTAATCGACTTGGAACTCTTCAAAAGTGGATTCAGTAATGTCTGCCATTTTATTCATTTATCATGGACAAAATTCAACTTTATTCATTTCAGAATGAAAATGTAAGTCTTGAAGTCGGCCAAGGGGTTCAATCTCGCCCCCTTATGGAACAAAAATTTTTTAATTCAGCCTTCTAATATATGAAAACACTTGACTTCTATGTGGCCCATTGGTCTATTTAGATTTTATTTTAAGAGAAAAGTGTTCTCATCAAAGATCATGTTAATAAATTAATAATGAATTGTGTTGATACTTCAATTTAGCATGCCGGAAAGCAAATATTTGCTAGTTGAATTAACTCGAAAATAAATGAGTGTTTATTTCATTATTCACTAAGATTGGCAACACATCCAAAAATTTAATTAAACCAACCAATTTTAATTTTCAAAAAATTTATCATCTCTTCCCATCAATAAATTGAAAATTATATCAATGCTGCAATCAATTTCAAAAAAATTATTTAAAAGAACTGAAAAGTTATATACTTACAGCTTTTTTGAATTTTAGGGTTGAGTAAGAGTTATATTCTTCAAAATTTATCTTTTGCTCGAACACATCAAAGTTAGAAATGAAGCTAAGCTCTTTGAACTTCTAGTTGACTTTGAACTTAGCTCCAATAAATTAAGAATCAAGCCGATGTATTTACAGCTTCACTAAGATGAAAAGAGTTGGCTAGCTCGTTTGAGAAATAAGATGAAAATATTTGCAAATATATTTAACCATAATTTCGGGCCAAGCTGATTCCCGGACACTTTCCCTAATCCAGTTTCCCTAAAGACATTTTCCCATGGACAAAATCCCTAATTCTTTTATCCCTAATCCAATTTTCCTAATGCCAAAAGTCCTAAAATATTTCCCTGATGGACAAAATTGCTAATGCTTTTATCCCCCATTGACCATGAAATAAGTTTATTGTCATGCAATGCAGTAATGGCAGTCTATGGACAAGGTCAAAGAGCTGTAATCCCACCTCAATACCCACCATCACTCTAGAACCACTACAAAGCTGCCCTCATAAAGTCTTATAAGACCAATAACTGTAGTAGTGAGGGTTGGCACAACCGTTTTTGCCTTGTGGTGGGGTAACATCATCCCAATTTATACAGTGCCCTTGTCAAATTTGAAAAGGAACCTACCATCATTTGCCAATGGCGGACACCTTAAGGCATTTTTTCCCTTCATTTTTTCATAGCTTGCTGAAAAATGCTTCAATTATTTTGCTTGATGCCTTGAATATTTGCCCCCACCTTCTTCTAAAAATTTCTCCCCTTTTGGCCCCCGCAACCCATACACATATTACACCCTATCATTTTCCCCAACTATCTAAATTTTGCCTATGGCGGACATCAATATTTTCATTTTTCCAGTAGCAGACACACCAATGACGGACACCTAGAAAAAATATTTGTAATGTAGAAAAAAACTTGAATAATTGTTATTATATTTTTCAATTATGATGTTGACTAGTAAGGGGCTTCACCCTCTGTCCATTCCATGGCTCAACTCCCCTCCTCACATCCACTTATAGAGACTACTGCATAAAAAACAAATTGAAAACATTTTACCATGCACTTATATGTGTAGATATATTCATTATTCAAATAATTAAATAAACAAAAAAAAAAACAAGGCCAATTAATCTCAATGATGTCACAAGGCATGGCAGTCATCCTTTGGCTACATACCTTGGGCTTATTGTAGGTATAGGATCTATTCCAGCCTCAAGCTGTTCATAAAAGCAAGTGTCCACCACTGGAAACCTTCAAACAGACTGAATTTTCCAATGGCGGACACCCTCAAAAAAACGTTTGAAACAGATGAAATAATTCTAAAACTGTAAAACTCAATGGTTTAGGATCATTGATGCTTTGAAGGAAGATTATTTAATAATCACAGGAATAGATAATTATCAGTTTTAAAGATGTTTACTATCTAATATTTTTCTTTGCAATAATTACGAAATTGAATATTTTAATTGACAAGAATATAATTAATGGCCAAATATTTCTATTGGATGGAGCAAAAATTTAACTAAGCCATTCAACTCATTACCATGGGTAACAGCTACTGTGACATCATCATTTTCATTATAAGTCAATTTAAACCCTAAATATATAAAAATGAAAAAGAAGGTGACCACCATTGGGAAGGTGTCCGCCATTGGCAAATGACGGTATATATGGAAGCCTGTGTAGCGGAACTCGTAATGGGGATAAAAGTAAGATCATCCCCATAGAAAAAATTTCTGGAATTACAAGAACATATTCACACTACAGCCTCCCTGTATCAAACCTACAACACTTCACGGGAATATAATAAAAATGTATATAAATGCACTTTTTTCATTTTTCTTCTATTTGTGCTTTTTAGGCAATTTATTTATTACGTTAGGATTTTTTATTTTAGGGAAAAGGGATTAGGGATAAAAGAGTTAGAGATTTTGTCCATTAGAGAAAATGTCTTTAGGGAAACTGGATTAGGGAATGTGTCCGGGAACCGGCCAAGCTTAGTCACTATAAAACTTATGACCAAATACCTTCCTCGTGTGTGTGTGTGTCTACGTGCAGTTTAAAGAAGCAGATATTTCAAGAAAAACTAAAATTGAGAATTGAATGACTATTACAGTCCAATTGCAAATAAATTTCATCACACGTGTGCTAATTAAGAAATTATGGGACACAAATAAATTTCAATCACAGATATCGTAATGGGTGTGCGAGAGTATAGAAAAATCGAAAATACAAACGGTAGAAGGAAGAAAAACGTACCTACGTGAAAAGTGGAAAATACGAGAAGCCTGGCTATAGAAAACAAAAGGAAGGAATGTGTACCCAGCATGTTGCATCTATTTGATAAGCGAGATTTTCATAAGGGATCTTGCGTACAGATGCAACACTAACTGTACTTCATTCATTCAGTTGACATCTCAAAGAACACTTGTCTGAAACGAAAATCCGCAATGTTGTCCTTGATTTTGCTTATTTTTGTGTTATGTTTATCACTTGCGTATATCCTGGCAGATGTGAGAAAGCCCAAAGGATATCCGCCAGGTAAGAAGTTATTATATTTGAGATACTACATAGAGAAATTTAAGTGTTTTTACTATTTTTGAATTGTAAAACGTTGAGATAAAACACTACAGTTGAAATTTTCAGAAAAAATTAATGATTAAAGAAAAAATCAATATATTTTCTAATTATAAAGATTATGAATATATTATTCAAAATAGTAGATACATCCAACAATGAGAAGTACCACAAATCTTAGGAATGTTGTATCTATAAAAATTAATTACAATATTTGTATCAATTTCTACTGCAATCTTAAAATCTGGAAAACAGAGGAACAGAACTTGGCATTTGAGTTTTTTTTTTTTCCAATTTATTTGTGCTTCAGCCAGCTTTTTAGTCCCCCAGAAATTATTAGTTTAATATGAACCAGAGAATAATTATGTTCGTAATACAGTGGCGCAGCCAAGATTATGAAGCTAGGTGAGCTGATTGCCCACCTTAGACATTAATTTTTGTCAAAAAAAGATTGAATAAAAAAATTCTTTGCACTTCATGCAGATTTACCATGGAATTTCTTTCTTTTGGTGATAAATTCATGCAAGGCTGAGCCCATCTCCTTAGCAAATTTCTAGCTATATGCTACAGTAGTAATAATAGGTTTGCATATAGCTTTTTACAAAAAAAAAAACTTAACATTTTCAATTCTATAGCTTCTAAAAAAAAAGATCTTTGGCCACGTTTGAGGGCGAAAAAATTATCCACGTGACTTGTAGAAAATCTTTCACTGCATAGCTTTGGCTGAATGAAATTTTTTATTTTATTTTACAAAATTTGTGCCCCCCTTCCCCCCACAAACAGGTGCCAGTAAAATCCATCTGAAAACATTGAGTATAACGTCTGACGTAATGACCTGTGTGGTATATTGACCTTTCCTAACGGTTTAAAGGCTTTTTATTGGCCTTTTTCAGTGGCCTTGGCAAAAGACTCTGTAAATAAATATTGAAACTTCTCATTCTAGGTCCTATTTGGTTGCCACTAGTCGGCTGTTATCCGTATTTGAAGAAACTGCATTTAAAGAAAAAATACTTACACTTAGCAGGAAGTGTTCTGCATGAAATTTATGGCCCTGTAGTCGGCTTGAAGCTAGGATTTGACAAAGTGGTCTTGGTATCCGGTTACAAAGGATTTAAGGAAATATGCGGTAATGAATACTTCGATGGACGACCTGATGGACTGTTTTTTCGTCTTCGCAGCTTTGGCGAAAGACTTGGTTGGTTCAGCCAAATATGTTAAATTCTCTAAAACATCTATACTTAATTTTTCCAAACGATAAAATGAAAATCTTTGGCAACTCATTTTCAGGGGTAGTTTTTGTAGACGGCCCTTTTAGACACGAGCAAAAAAAGTTCACCATGAATGTGCTACGTAAATTGGGCTATGGATCTCATCCAATGCACGATATAATCGTCAGAGAGGTCCAAGAATTGGTAAAAATTATAGAATCGAATTGTGAGGTAAGAAATTTTCGAAATATTGGCTAAAAATAATCATCAGTTCAAAAAATTAAGAAATCATATTTTCATGTTTTATTTTAATATTCTTATTTTAATATTCTTTTGACAATATTTTGGTGAAGTTTCACAATACCAAGTGACATTAAAGTCCTTATTTAAAGTAAATTTCATAGAAAAATGGGCTTATACTTTTCTTCCTTTCTTAATAACTTTCTAAATGTTGTAATTCAGAAACTACCGGATTGATTTTGTAAAAATTCTGTAGAATACATTTAGGCTCGTGTGTATAATAACATGAAAATTCCATTAAAATCTATTCAGCAGTTTTTCAAAAAATATGGAAAATTTTGATTTAAATTTAAATTTTTATGCCTCAATTTTCAACTGACTGAGATGATTTTCTTCCACAAAATGCTCACAGAACCCTCCTCTCTCAACAGCAATCATCGGCTCCAAAATGAAAGTTCCAATTTAAGGCACCATTTCATTAGATCACATCACGCTTAATGAAGAGAATTGTGGATGTGTATTGGCATTTTTCAAATGATTTCTGTCCTTTTAGGAGCCATTCCAGATAAATAACCTGTTCGACATGCACGCCTTAAATGTCATATGGACATTACTGGCAGGATACAGATTTTCATCTGATGACAAAAGATTGCCGAAACTTCTAGAATTAGTTCATAAAGTCTTTCAAACAGCGGAAATCTCAGGAGGGGTTATAAATCAAATGCCATTTTTGAAATACATAGCTCCAGACTTGTCCAGTTATAATATACTAGCGAATTTTTTCGATGAGATGATGAGTTTCTTACAAGTAATTGTTGTTTTCTTTTCACTTCAATCAAGTTAGTCCAGTTTTAAATGTTTCACCTTTATATTTGAGCTTTTCTCTTCTTTCTTCAGGATATTGTCAACAAACATAATCCAGCTGACGATCAGAATTTTATTAGCATTTTTTCAAAAAAAATTCGCGAAAATGACGGCATGAAGGATACACCATTCACAAGTATCTTGTAGTTCTTTGTTGTTGTTATTATTGATGGTTGATGTCTTAAATGCAAGCACAAAAGAGGCTTTTTGAGATTAAAAAATTTTAGCTTCTTGTGTTGTTCGTGGACTTTGAAGCCTCATTTACTATGTCCTTTTGCTTTAGTCTTTTTCTTTCGCCTTTGCCACAACCAAATCAAAGTAGTTTTATTTTTTGATTACTTTTTCTCCTCGCTGATTAGTTGGTTCAATAAAACCAAAAGACAAAAGCAAAAGGACATTGTACATAAAGCTTACGTATATTTCAAATTTCATAAGTGTTGAAATTCTTAAAACACGTACAGTAAAATCACTTTAAGTTGAACTTTGATAAGACAAAAATCTCAATAACTCGAAAAGACTCGTATTTCTCTACGCAAAAATCACATCTTCAATGCGAACATCCAGCCCAGCATTGTCAATCCAATATTGTTAAAAATCCCTGCTTCGAGCCAAAAAAAAAAAAGTAGCTGAAGATGAACAAAACCTCTAAAACTAATTTTTCCGTTGAAAATTTATATTTTAGCCACAAAAAAAAGTAATGGTCTGTAGAATTTTAATGGGAAAAATTTTAATTTTCAACCACAAAGATAAAATAGCAAATTAATATCATCTGTTATTTGAATAATAATTAAATAAAATTAAGACAAAATCCTTAAAATCCTCCAAAAAATTGCCCTAAAATTTCAAAAAAATTCCTAAAATCCCTAAAAATCTTTGATATTCATAAAAATTTCTGGTTTTATCCGTGGCTTTTTTCAAGTCAGTAAAAAATCCTTGGTTTAGGGATTTATCCTTACAGTTGGCATCCCTGATCTAGCCTCTATAAGTGGAAGTTTTCGGAAACAGAAAACCAATGTTTTGTACAGTAATAATGCCTGGAAACCATATTTTTGGCAGGTTTTCGAAGAAAACAAGCTCTTTGCAGCCGATCTGATAATCACATGGGGGGGTGTGGTTATTTTTTTCATTTTTTAAAACCATTTTTTTTTTGCGATCAAAACCGCTTCAACTCGAAGTCTGAAATAACCTTCGAATAAATCCTCCCTTATTCCTTTCAACTTCGAGTTATCGAGATTCGATTGTATTCTTGAAGTACCTACTTATCCAAAAATTATACAAATTACATTTTTTCAACGCTGAAAAGAGTAAAAGCCTCACATAAAAATATGACTTTCGTCTTACCTATATCGTTATCTACTCACTAACAAGTTAGATTTACTTCATAAGAGTAGCAAATCGTAATTCATAATTTTATGTTATTAAAGAAAAGCAACTCCTTGTCACTCTGCAAGACCTATTTATGGCTGGAACTGAAACAACTAGTAATACTTTGGTTTTCGCTGCGTATCATCTCATAAAGAATCCTCAAGTACAGAAGAAAATACATGCAGAATTAGATCGAGAAATGGGAACAGATGAAATACCAACAATGGAGCATCGAAATAGGTTTGTAACTCGAGCTTTCAGTTTTACACTTATGATATTCTACAAAATTCGACTTGGGCTTTCAGCTTTTATGGGCTTTTACTTTTCGTAGCTTTTTGAAGTCGAAACAATTTTTAGCTTAGAATTTTTGGTTTCATGATTTACAACAAAATACCTGAATAAATAAAAGTGGCAGGATAAAAAAAATAAAATAGGCGAATAATTTGAAAAAGCTGAAAAAAATCCGAGAAAATCAAACTTCAGCTTAAGCTTTTAGCTTCAAATATATTTCTTTTTAGCTTTTAGAAGTTGGATTTTAAAGTAAAAACAGTAAACATTTCGTTTTTAGCTTTGCAGCCCTGTGTTTGTCATCTACATGAGAAATAATTTTTTGCATGATTTTCGAATAGTTCTCGAAAATTTATATTTTTCGTAAAACATAGGTACTAAAATATATTTTTTAATTTTATAATAGTCATAAATTGAGGAGTTTAAAACCCAAATTAATTTTAAAATTATTCGAAAAACAACCCTATTGACAAGAGTATGTCGAATCGACGTCGTTACGATATAGTAATTTCTATACAGAAATTCTACATCGTGTCGATTCGATACAGAATTTCTATATCGTAATTTTCTGGATAGGCCAAAAAATTTTATATCGAATAGATATAGATATCTCGAGAAATCCGACATTAGATCGAGATTGAATCGAGATAGCTTGTCAATAGGGAACCTTTTATTCGGATGACGAACAAATAATTTAACCATGCTGGTTATTTCGAATAGTGAATAATAAAATAGCTATGTGACATAAATTATCAGAGTAATGGATAATTTCCTCCGGAAATTTTTCTTATCCATTTATCCATTTTCTCGAATAAATAAAGGTTATTCTTGGATACTCCTGAGGTGAGTAGAGGGGAGGGAAAATAATTACCAAAGGAAAATGACAGTTTGACCTGTTATTTTGTTATTTTCACATAAATATTTATTTATTTATTTTGTTTTTGGCAGATTAATTTATTTAGAAGCAACAATTATGGAAGTACTGCGAATTAGCAGTTTGGTACCTCTCACACTTCCACACAAAGCTCTTCGTACTGAAAAACTAATGGGCTATACTATACCCAAAGTAAGAAAATACTCTTTTTAACTTGTTGATTCGGTATAGCTTGGTTAAGTACATACGGATTACAACACTTTATCGATCTGATTTGTGAAGAAAATTATTACGATAAAGGAAAACGTGATTTAAAACATAGTGTGAAGCTTTATAAACAGTTCATTGGACTAAAGGTTTTTGGAGAGGGGGGAGAGAATCCGAGCAGTATGGTTTCTGTGAGTCGATGAAAAAAAAAGAAAGTTCTTGACGATGAAGACTGATAAATACAATTAGGCAATATAAAGCCGTTCTTAATATTTTATGTGCTGTAAGTACAACTTTTTTTTCTCCCCATAGGATACGATTTTACTTCCTAGCATATGGAGTGTTCATATGGACGAAAAATATTGGAAGGATCCTCATGAATTTTGTCCTGATCGTTTTATTGATGAAAATGGTAAAATAATTCAGCATAGTCATTTCATGCCTTTTGGCACAGGTAGGTGTATACATATGATTTAAATGCACTATACAGTTGAAAATTTATGGAGAGGGGGACTCAAATCAGGGTTGCCACCACAAAATTTTTGATTTTTTCTAAAATGTGGTCACACAGTAATGTTACAATTTAGTAAGATTCCTCCTGAAAACATTTGTTTTAAAATTTTACAAAAAAAAAAAAGTGAAAATGTGATTGTGGTAGTTATAGAGGATAATATTTCAAATCTGGTAATTGCGAAGTAATTTGGTCAAAAATAATAGAAGACTACCACAGAGCCATTGAGATATATGGTATTATACCTTCCACCAATGTGGTAGATGTGGCAACCCTGCCTCACATGCTTCCTGATGCCTGACAAATGCTAGTTCATTAATGTATGTTATCTTCTTTTTGAGCAGGTCGCAGAAAATGTCTGGGTGAAGTTTTGGCTAAGACCAGTTTATTTATCTTCTTAGCTGTACTGCTGAAGAAATTTGAGTTACAATCTCCAGTCAATGACCTATCGGTTGAGGTTATAGAAGGAGTTACATTGACGTTAGCTCCATTTAAAATTAAATTTACACCACGCCATTTGCCCTCTGAAATGTAACATCCCAGCGTTCAAGTTTTCTAAAGTTTTCGAGAAGGTTTATATAATAAAATTTATAATCTTACAATTTTCTTTCAAAGAAAAATCAACCAAAGATCCCTTGGAAATCAAAGATTTTGCTGGAGGAAGGAAATTTAAAAAAATTGACTCAATCGTTTTTATTCTATTTTATTAGTAAATGTTGCCTGTATTTGCTAAAAGTACACAAATGAAGAATGATTCCACAAAAACGGATAAGTCCAAAACTGGTAGAATCGTATTTGCAGCGTCATCTACAAGTAGGGACCCTAAATCCCTTACACCAGCTGGAAGAAAATGTTGAAATATCGGCAAAAAATATATAAAAATAAGAAGGAAAAAAACGGATTATCAAAAACTAATACGTCTACGACTTTGTCAATTCTAACTTCTTCAGTCAGCTGTGTGAGTGAGCATTTGAAAAATCTTAAAGTTGTACTCTGTAGAAGAACTCTAGGAGAAGAATTTGAGAAAAACAAAAACTTAATGGGACTATAATGTGTTGGGAGCTGAGCAGTTTTTTCTTGTTTTAGAAAAATTAGTTATTTAGACTTATCAGTTTTTGAAAAGTCACTCTTGAAATATGTGAGCTAGCAGTCAGTTGCTTCCTACATACAAGTGATCTAGAAAACATGATAAACACAAGCAAACTTTATTTTAACTATCGTGAACATATTTTGTGTAATACAAATACAAATCCTTATGAACGAATTATTTTACAAAGTAAAAAAACATAGACTAGTTTTTTTTTTTTCACCTTTTACACCTTCGTTCGATTCATCGATTCAGTTTTCATTTGCAGCACGAGCTTTGAGCGAAACAGTGTATGGTTGAGGTGTTAGCAGGATTCCAGCCAGAGGTTTCTTTGAAGAAGGTTCTTTTCCTTCGGGAAAAGAAATTTTGTAGAAATGGAAGAGTGTTGTGAATGCCAAGAAGAGGAAATTTTTTGCCAGCACCTCACCGGGACACCTTCGTTTACCTGCAATGATAATGAAAGTTGTATTTTAGTTCTGAGATTTTGAACATTTTATTTTCTTGGAATGCCAATAGATATTAATTCTACAAATATTTGGGTACATATGCTAACTTATGGGTAAGGCAAGCTATAGTATATTTTATATAAGTATCAAAACATCGATACCTTAATGCCAAATATGTTGCTATTTCCATTTTGAAAAATTTACGAGAGGTGAACAAAGAAATGTTCTTTTATACATTACCTTGGCAGTAATCAGTGGCAGATCCAAGGGGGGAAGGGGAAAATTCCCCCATCCAGAAAAAAATAGACCGATAATCCACAAAAAAATTAATTTTCTTGAACCCCTTCCCCTTTATGCTGAAAAAACCACAATTTCACCATTTTAGCATTTACCATACTTTGAAAAAATTCGGATTCCGCCCCCCCCCCCCCCCCAAATGGAGCTCTGGATCCGCCACTGGCAGTAATATTGCTTTCGTCCTAGCAATTCTGTCTTGAGATTCAAGTTGATTAAAACAGTTTCCTATACTTATCCAAGAAATGTGTGTTATGACGAGTAATAAAATTTCTTTTTTCCTTTTTGAAACAAGCTTAGTTCTTTTTGGCGTTAAGGTATCGACGTGATAGATAGATAACAGCAGATATAATTGGAGGTAAATTTAAAAAATTAATCTGTTAATGATGGATATCAATATAGACAATATTAAATATTAATTTTGTATGAAGGTATGCAAGAAAAGCCTATAGCTCAATACAAATTTATTTGTGCCGGTGTTCTTGAAACTTCTTAAAAAAGACATATCTTATCATTTCGGCACATGTTTGATTATTTTGTATATTTTACCCTGATCTTCTCAACTTGGAAATTATTTTATGAGTCGTCACGACTCACGATAAAGAATTTGAAACGTCGGCTCGTGATTTTCAACTCGATAAAAGTAAGGTCGATTTCAGTTTCATTTTATTTATTTATTTATTTTTACATCTAAAGCACCTGCCTCTATGAGCAGTATAATTATTATACGAACAAATTAATAGGCAGGTACTTAATTATGCTTGATAAATCAAGAAACGACGAGGGAAAAATGAAGGGGAAAAAATGCAGTTAAATAGTAAAATACTACTCATTTATTTGAATTTATAATCATGTGCAGAGATACGGAATTAGGTATAGCTAAGACTGTATATCAAATTTGATTTCAAGCTTCAGTATACAGTTATGATTTTGAACTACCTGGTTCATTCACGTTAATTCGTAAAGATAAAGTGTTTAACAATGTTTCACATTGGATGTACTCGTATTTCTGCATCGATTAAAAATTCGTTGAATTTTAACTTTTTCGACAGTAAAAAGTCAGACTGTTGTATGGATTTTAGAAAAATGTGATACTCGTTTAATTACCTTCTTTATGATATTTTCTCAAACTTTATTAAGCAGGTTTTCTATTAAAAGCAGCTGCTATAATGAAAAATGAAAACCTGCTCAAAACGAGACAAATGATTAACAATTTGGTGCAAACTGTTTGGTCTGGGAAAATAAGTGATTTGCTCAAATGCCAATAATCTCTTTACAAAAAAACAATAGATAATATTTCGTAAAAAGCCATTTTTAGTCGGTGCTTTGAACGTTCAAATTTTTATCGATAGAAATATTTCATCATACGTGAAATATTTAACCTCGTTTGAAAAAGATATGAGAAACGTAACCAACTACCTATATTTATTCAGCCTAAAATATTATCGACCTTCATAAGACCAAGCTACTTTTAGACATTCAAATATTCAACGGCTTTTGACCTATACGAGAAAAGCCTGCAGCTGTATTTGGTTTGGTTTCGTATATCGTGCGTTTTTAAAAAATTTGAAAAATTCTCTATTCACCTATGCTTAAATTACGTTTCGTCAGTTTCAAATAAGAAATAGGATAAACTCGTGACTGAATAGTAGTTATTTGAAAAACCAACCAATAGGAATCGAGTAATTAATCACGTGTTTATCATTTTTTACTTGATAAGGCTGCAGGTTTAAATCAGAGTTTGGAAGCTAGCCGAAAGCTAAAAGCCGAAAGCCATTGATTTTTGAAGAAAAAACCGGTAAGCTGAAAGCCGAAAGCTTTATCAAAAAAGCCAAAAGCTGAAAGCAAAAGCCGTATTTTTATGGGTTTTATACGGCTTTTTAGGTTTTTACAAAAAAAAATCACAAATCAGCAAATCAGTGAAATGAAATCTCAAAAGTAAAGTGTAAAGTGCAGAGTTTGGAAGCTAGCCAAAAGCCGTAAGCTAAAAGCCTAAAGCCATCGATTTTTTAAGGAAAAACTGGTAAGCCGAAAGCCGAAAGCTTTATCATAAAAGGCCAAAGCTGAAAGCGTAAGTTTTATTTTCAAGGTCAGAAGCTAAAAGCCGAAAGCTAAAGCCATATCTTACGGCTTCCGAACTCTGGTTTAAATTGATTTTAATATATGTATTTTTAAACCAGCGCCATCTAACCCAATGTCAGTACTATATTAAAATTTTGCAAATTACTATGTATGCGTATGTCTAAAGTAACGAATGTCAATGTAAAACACATGTTGTGTTAGTAAGGATTGTGAGCTCATCAGCATGTTAGCCAATTTATAGAAGCACTGAGAGAAATATGTATTCTAATTTATAATATGCAGCAAACTAAACCGAACACAATTCAGGTTTATATTAAAATTTAGTATGAAATATTAAATTTTTGTAGATAGCATACTAATTTTAAATATTTTTGTATTATATTCGAGTATTATATTATATAAACTTTTAATTTTTTTACAATTAATTCTCGGTATTTTTTATGAATTTTTAATTTTTTTAAATCAATTTTCAATATTGTTTTTTGTCAGTAAGAATTAAAGGGAGTAGAATTAAAGCATATATAAAGAGGTAGGTAAGGCCTTGAAAATGCCTAATTTATGGGAGAATTTCAATTTTTTCGAAAGTAGTGATTTTCTATGAATTAGCCGAGGAAAGCCAAAAGCAGAAAAGCAAAAGTTTCGAAGCTAAAAGCTGAAGCTTAATTTTCATGGCTTTTTTCAGCTTTGCCAAATTTTCGCTCTATTTAATTTTTTTCTTTTTCTGCTTTCAATTTCTCAACAAAATATGAAACCAAGATATAAGTTTGAAAGCTATAAACCGTATTTTTTTGTTTTGACTTCGAAAAGCTAAAAGCCAAAACTTAGAAATCTTGAGGCTTAAAGCCAAAGCTAAATTTTTATTTTTGAAGGTCATAAGCGTTAGCTGAAGTTTTAATTATCAACTTTGTAGCCCTGCTGGTCTAAGGCAGCGGCGCACTCTTGGGGGGTCAAGGTGGCTGAAGACCCCCTTAGACCCCAAATTTTATTCTAAAAAGTCCAATTAAAAATATTTTTCCATATTTTGTGCAGATTTTCCCCAAAATTTCTGTTTTTTTAGGACAAATTTAAGACTTAGCCCAAATTTAATTTTAAAAATGAATATTTGATTCAATAAAATAAAACAGGTATAAGCAGTAAAATCAAAATGATTTCTATAATGATACGAAAGTTATATGAATGTAGAATTATAAATTTTACTTCAAAATATCTAATAGGTACTTTAATGACAAGGATAGTGATATTAATAATAGTATAATATAATTTGCTTTTAGCCAATTTCTATGGGTAGATGCGTCAGTGGTCTAAAGAAATCATACAGGTTTTAATTGACTGAATAAATGTAGCTAATTTATAGCCTGATAAATAAAAGGAGATATTAAACCCAGGAGATTAGTTCAAGAACTAAGAATATTCTGGACACTCCACCCTAAACATTCAAAAGATGTAATGCGAAATTTTCCATAATTAGTAATCATGTAATTACCTACAATTTTTTATCTTCAAACCATTAATTTTCGTTTTAATAAGGTATGATTGCTTGATGTTGTTCAGTTGTACGAGTAACAATAATGTAAAAATCTTTCACAATGTTACGTTGTACGAGTAGCAATAATGTAAAAATATTTCACAATGTTACTCGCAGTTGATAATGAGGCAGTCTTATAAAATGCATATTCCAATTATTTGTTAGCTTTGAATAACTTACCCAAACCAAATGTGCATAATCCTTCGTCTTGAATGAATTCTCCTTTATCTGTCAGATATCTTTCTGGTCGAAATACTTCAGGATCAGTCCATCGTTCTGAGTCATGATGTACAGAGGTTAAACTCATTAAAACGATTGTATTCTGTGAATTTGGTAAAAATGGTCGAATTAATTCCAAGTACGAGTCGAACCAAAATTTTGATTAATAATATTTTTACTTTAGGTATAAAATATTTATCCAGAGTTGTGTCTTTCATTACTCTACGTGGCCCTGCTGTTGGCACTACATGTTGAAATCTTTGAGATTCTAGTAGAAGAGCTTCGACGTAAGGTAATCTGTGAAATAAGAAAAATATGTAGTTGACAAATCAAGAGTGTATTTACATACAAGTGTCATGATATAGTGCTCCATTATTATGCCTTCAATTAATACAGTCACTCAATTGTCAGTGCATTACTGCATACTAAGTTCACTAACACATATGTATCAGTAACATGCACACCCACTCTCGCACTGCCCTCTCCACCCTGCATAATTAATATGGAAGGAGAAACTAGAGCATTTGAGAAACATTAAACTTGCTCAGCCTCAGATGCTCACCCTGCCCTTTTGCCATCCTCATGGAGATTAGACCATATCACATCAAGCTTGTAAACTATTCTTGGCAACGTGCAAAGTGAATATTTGTAGAATTGGCTTGTAAAAATATTCTAAATGCTATGTAAAATTGACTTTCAAAAAATGAATAAATAAAAATATTACTTAGGTACTCGTAATTTTAACCTCATAATGCATTTTGGGTCATTTTGAAAAAATCTCTACATGTTTTCTCAGATTTTGTCACCAAAAGGCCAATCATAATAAAGAAACGGTTAGCTAGGGTTAAAGATCTGCTCTTGATTTTAAAAATTATGTGTTAATTTTTCAAACATATTACTTTTAATGGATGGGTGGGTACTGACGTTATACATTTTAGAAATTACTGACTGTGTAATTTTTTGCGCTTAAACACACAAAATGTTTAGATTTTAGGGTAGAAAGAGAAAGAGTGAGCACTAAAATAGAGATAGAGGGTTCTTCATTTGTTGGGAACTGATGGAAAACTTTCATGTCATCACTCTGTATCAGAAAACAATTGACTGAAAGATTAAATAACAACGTTTTAAAATCAAAAATGTCTGCTTCGCATGGATTTTTTATGGAATTTATGTCTTTCGGTGTTGAATTCACGACTTAAGGACTGACCACAATGTACATTTGCATTATTCTTTCGTTTTTACTTTAACCAATCAAATGAAACACTTTTATTTTTGATTACTTTTTCTTCACGTTGATTGGTTGGATCGATAAAAGGCAATGGCAAAAGACAAAAGCAAAAGTACATTGTGAACGTGGGCATTAGCCTTGATCCTTTGGCCCTTGGCAAATTTCTGGATGCGCCACTGCATTTCCAGTGAATCAACACTCTTGTTGAGTAACAGACTCGCTGATCTATAACCAAAACCTGCTAAGTCCTAAACAATTATTACCCATTTTGGCTGATTTATAGCATTACCAATTACCAATTGCATCCTTTGAGCATTAAAGAAAAGATGATGTTTTTGAGACTTGGCTGGCTTTGGACTTGGACTTGCGATATGATTAAACTATATACTTTGAAGGGCACATTCGTTTTTTGGCCGCAATTATATCACCCACAATAAGATTACCGGATTCTCTAGATTTTAATCAATTATTATTGACCTTACGCATGTCAGTGAAAAAGTAATTACCTACAGCTTATCAATATTACGGCCTGTATTAATTTCTTACATAAATTTCAAATGAAAATTTTATTCGCTGAAAATTATATTGATTCGAAGAAATTTATTACACGCACCAGGTGTACTGAACCGAATTATTAAAAGGTTCACCAGGTTATTGCCATTTATTTCTGCTGACGTGTCATGTGAAACGTTCATCTCTTTTTTTTTTCAATCTTTCGAATTTCAATCAGTTTAAGTTTACGCATAACTCACCTGCTTTTATCAGCCATAGATGGCATCTGTTTTCGCTGTAACACCTTATCCAGCTCCTGATGGAGTCTTTCTTGAACTTGAGGATTGGACACTGTTGCCAAGACTGCAAAGTCTAAAGTGTAGCTAGTGGTCAGAGCACCAGCTATGAAGAAATCTAAGAGAATGGCCACCAACTGATCAACTATATGGGAAAGAAAATAAAAAATAAATTGAGTAACAATGGCGTCGGAAAATTCCCTTACATCAAATGAAATTAATAACCATCAAAGTATCGGTTTTTTGGTTCTTCTTTTTCGTGTAAATAAGCATCAATGAAATCACGGTTTTCAGATGTTAATGTTTTCTGGTGCTCGATAATAATTTCCTGAAATGTGAGAAACAAATTTCGACATCTCAGAATACATAGGTTAGTTTTTAGCATCTAAATCACGAGGTGAGGTCAAGAAATTTATCAGCACTCATAAATTCACTCGAATAGTGATTGTTCGTTGGAAATATGTTTTTTAATTTTATGGAAAAATTGATTATTTTAAATATCTATAGCTGTTACTCGTTAACTTGTGTCTTTTGATAAGATAAAGCATTAAAATGTTTTGTTTTATGGAAATTGGAATAATATTGTCAGCTTATGCAACATAATGTTGAAAAATTTCCGATTGGGATTCACAAAATGTGTTTTTTTTCTATTGAAATCTGACGTGCAGGTAATGGTTTAAAGAGAATGTTTCCTCATTATATTTGAGTTCAAATGGTATAAGAGAACTGATAGCCTGTAGAAATTATTTCAAAATAGCCTAGTTGAAGTAATTTATCGTGCCAAGTTTTGGAATATTTACGTTTGTTTATTTATTTATTTATTTTTTAGAAATCTCGTTTGATGTAGGTTATCTATTTACAGAGAGGTAATAGAAGATGTCCGAGTAATTGGATAATTGCATGGTCGTTATCTCAGGTAAAGCAGATACTAATAATTGAGCATATAAGATAAAAGGATTGGTGTACGTACTTCATTCAGGTCTTTCTTTCAAGAGTTGATAAGGAAAGAGAGGTTAAGAAGGGACTGACAAAAAATTGGTGAAAAAATTGAACTCCTAAAATTCGAGTTTAGAATTTTTACAAAACTAGGAGGCTGTGCCTCCTGGCTCCCATCGAGGGGGCCGGAACCTTGTTCTGATAGCATCTTGTTCTGCCAGCACTTCGTACCACACTCAGTAAACTTTTAAAAAGTAATATTAAGACGTGAATCAATTTTCCAGGTAGTTAATTTTTCATGCACTACAAATTAGAGAGATATTTAGTGGGTTTTAAATGAAAATTTTGATAATCGCTCAATTCAGATTACGTAACAAAAAAAAAAGTTATTAAGGGAGTGTTTTTTTTTCAAGAATGGTGTATCTCAAAAAAGTCTGTTTAGAAAAAAATGCATTTGAAATATTCAATTGATAATAACTGTTTTATACAATGACTTAAAGACGAGCGGTTTTTTTTGTATTTGATTGCTACATTCTTCTTCTATAAGAATTGCGAATGAGTCAGTGGATTACTTGGCAATATTTGGCTGAAAAAGGGTGCCTAGATATGCCCTTCTTGAAGAAAACTACTTTTTTCTCACTTTGAATGCCAGTAATTTATAGAGTATGGAAGTTAGTAATGCCAAATACATGAAAATGACTTGGGCAATACTGCTAGACACAACATGGTAGTTATTAAGACCATAAAAAAATTGCTGATGCTATTTTCAACTCCATTCCTATTTGTTGAAGGAAAATTTGTGACCAAATAAAAAACCAAGTATTCCACCGGTCAAAATGTGAAATTCTTTATCAGAATCTATTAAAAATTTTGATTTTTGGCGATTGTGACCTTAATTCAAATTCTGAGCTTCTCATAGGCTCCTCTTTAAAATTTGTATGCCATGAATTAAAAAAATATGAGGATTTCTGAGTGGTAATTTATGATCAGCTCAAATGATATTTTGCCAGTTACATATTGGTGTTTTTCAAATAGAACCGACTGTGGCATAAACTCTTGAAGCATAATCGAGATGACGGTTTCAGGTCAAAGCTTCCAATCAATTTTCCAGAATTGCTTTTTACCCGAGTACCTTCTCCCACTATTTATACCAGGATTTCCCCCCAAAATAAGTTTTACACAAATTTCCTCCCTCCTGAATGCTGTTTTTATGAAAGGGGGTTCAGTCGAAGCCTGGCATTCCTTCTTACCAAGAAGAACAACTTGGTCAAAGGGGTACGGGGCTCACCACCACATAGCCACTAATGAATAAAGAATCTCCATAATTAACCATGGGAATGTTGTGAAGCTCTTGCTGAACTAAGCTCAGGCAAGGGTATGCAGGCAGAGTATGATTTTGAATCATCCATTATTTTAGATATGGAACATAAATAACCACTTGTCTCCCAATTTCACATAGTAGCTCTGTTTATTTCCGAATGATAGGGACGAATTTCTAATACTTCCCGAATTATAGCATCGTAGAAATATTCGCCATTTTAATGTGGGATTACGACTAAAATTTCTTCACAGGTGACTTACTGTAAAAAGTTTGAATAACTTGGTATTCAACGACTGTATAACATTGTATCCACAATAATCCGGGCATATAAATCTCAACCATGGAAGCTGATTCAGCACTCCACCAGCCATATCAAACGCCTTGCTGCGCTCCCGTAGAAGGTTCAATAACACATCCAATCGATTTTGATCCTTTGAAAATTGTTTGCCTCCGGTAATGGTCCACAGAACATTCAGAACAGCCGTGGAAATATTTTTATTAAGAGAAACATCCTCACGTTCTTCGCCCAGTTCATTCAGAAGTACTTTTAATTCGTCCTGAATTAAATTCTCCATAATTAATTTGCCAAAACCCAGCTGACGCAGTTGTCTTTGGGCAAATTGTCTTTGCTCTTGCCATAATGGGCCCTCTGTCATCGTTATACCTATAATTGAAAAAAAAAAAATTGAAATTTTATAATCATTTCAAATGCGTAATTTAGGATTGTAGATTAGATTCATTTTCTAGTTTACCTTTTTTGGTTCCCATTGTACGTAATCTGATGAAAAAGCCATCAGGTCTGCCTTGAAATTCGTCTCGAACGAAAATTTCGTTTACCAATTTACGCCCAAAAACGACCACGTACTGATCACTTCCCAGTTTTAATCCCAGAATATTTGTTTTGTAATCTTTAGACAGCTTCAGTAAGGCTAAATATTGACCACCTAGTTTTTTGCTAAGTTTCTTCATAAGGAACGTATTACCAACAATAGGAAGTCGACTGGGACCTATACAGAAAATCAATATGATTACAGCAACATTTGAATTTATTACAGTGAAAGTCCTGAAGTGTTTTGTTTTTTTTTGGCCGATATTACCCAAAAAGACTCAAAGAATATTTTCCAAAATAAAAATAAATAAAATAAATTCCAGTAAACCATAGGTCAAAAATTATGGGACTCGAGGACCATTCGTGCTACATGTTTTTTGTCTCTTAGACTTCTAAGAAACAGAAATAATTATTAACTATGGAAGCATTCAGAAACAACATATTTTAATTTTTCTGCCCAAGTCCAAAACAGGCTGAGCCACAATAAAAAATTATCATCCAATGTTAAGCGTTCAAATGAGTACCTAGTAATGCTTAATCAGCTAATGTGACAGTTTTTTCGAAGGATTTAGTAAGTTTTGGACTTACGCCGATATTTTAATATGCGAGTACACACTTTTTTTTTAATATTAAAATTGAAATGATGGCATTTAAAATATTTTGTCGTAGAAATAGTTGGCAACACTGCTGCGGAATAATGTGAATGATGTTGCAAAAGAATGACCCGTATATAGAAAGACCAAGAGACTAAAAGAACACGTGGTACTAACAGTCCTACAGAGCCATACGTTTTTATGATTTTAGTGGATTGTAATGTGACTCAAGAATGTACAAAGAAGGGGGTAAGTCAGAATTTAAAGCATCAAATATGCACATATTTTTAAGGTGCGTCGAAATGTGACTCGATGTTTGTTTCATTTTATTTTTTTTTCGTACTGAAAATCTGATGGTGAAATGAAAACAAAGGTTAAATGTTGAAAATAAATTAATATGAACGGTCCGATAAAAAAAAAGAAATTATTCACAATTCCGTAATCATAAATGGGTTAGTGTAGTGGATCTTAAATTTGATGAAAAAATTAATAGAAAAAGAAATAGAGAGAAAATATGCTGTACACTATTGGAAATAAGTGAATATAACTGGCATAAGTAAAGTTTTAAAAATTCAAATTTACGATCTATTCTTAAATTTGAAGTTATTGAAACATAGTTGATGGTCTTTTTTGACCAACCATTAATTAGAAATCTAGATTCTACTTTATCTGTACAAAACCAGGATGAAGTGGCGACTACCTGGTAAATTATAGAATGCATATCAAGGACCAAAAATAGAGTTGAATATTTTCAAAAAATCAAGAATACGAAAAGGAAAAAGTCTCCATCAGTATAACGGACGAATTTTTTCAGGTCCGTACTGCAAGGCATTCGTCAGGTAGGGTAAGCGAAATTCTTGGTAGAGCAAAAATTTTTCCCCTTATGGGATGGAGTAAGGGGTTAGCGGTGACAATTTTTTTTTCCGTAAAACTGTGGAGGGTAAAATTTTCTAAGCAGGGCAAAATTGTTTTTAGGTAGGGCAATGCCCTGTTTGCCCGCACGAGTGGTACGTACCTGAATTGTTTATTCAATAGGTAAATCATTAATATGAGGGTTACTCGGAAGGTAAAGTCTGTTTTTTTCCTTTTCTTCCACCAACGTAATAGACAAGAATAAATTTATGGGGAAATTAATATTTTTTATTACCATTAATGGTTATTATTGAAGATGAATTCTTTGTACTGGGCGTAGGTCAATTTCAAAACACAATGTCCGCCCAAAACATAATGTCCGTCCAGAACATAATGTCCGCCAGTTTTTGTCCTTCTATAAGAACCGGAGATGATGACGTCATATCTACGTATAACATAGAAACCGCAGATGGTGACGTCATCATACCTAGATATAACATATTGCTCAATGTTATATGTACTTAGTTATAACAGTTAAAAAGCTGTTGATGACGTCATCATACACTTATAAGATTTCTTTATAGCTCAATGTTATAACTGAGTAGATGACGTCATCATACCTATGTATAACATAGAACACTAAGTGTAACATTTCAAAAGATGTTGATGACGTCATTATACATTTACTTATAAGATTGGAAAAGTAACCAAGTAAAATTTTTCAGGAAAGAATTATGAAGAAATATTTTATGAGTCCCTATGCGCTTCATATTCAAACAATGTTGTTTTTATAAGAAACATTTTTAGATACTTTTTATAATCTCCTGTTGTAAAAGAGAATTCATCTTTCACCTTCACGAAACTTCAGCGAAGGCTGCAGCTATTTTTATATTCCGATGATAATGACCTAACAATCCAATCTACAAATTACCAATGAAAGTGTTTTAAGAAAAAGTAATTGATCCAATTAAGAGAATATTATGAACCCATAAGATAACCTTTGCAGGTAGTCAATTAAAGAAGCTGATGTAAACTTATAAAACGGTTACAATTTTTATACGGATAGAATTTTCGCCAGGTAATGTCAACTTTTATATTTTATTCGAAAAGGTTAGAAATGTGTGGGATGAAGATATATAGTCAATGAACAGATTTCAAACTAAGAGAAGATCATGACAAACTTCTCTCACAATAGAAATACAGAGCAATTTATTTCTTCCATTTTTTTTTTTGCAAAACTTGTAAAAATTTTTGGTCAAAATGGTTGATTTTTAACATAATTTTGTAGAAAATAATTTTGTAATAATTAGAAATCTACTTTCATAAATCATAAATTTTTTGTACAAAAATAGATTTTTTAATTGTTTTAAAGAGAAAAAAAAGGAACAGAAATTTAAAAAAAATGAAATTATCTTATTTTTCTAAACAACAGTTTAGGCAAAATGAATCACACAAACACAATATATCCTCAAGTTTTTATAATTACAAGATTCTATACATGCACCTGCATTATGATTAGAATGATGGATAAGAAAGAGTAACTTAAATTTTCTTTCATTCTTAACCGTTTTTAGTACAATACCTTATTTATAGTTTCACATTGTCACTGAAAATGCTAAGTAACCAAAATTATCAGAAAATACAATTTAAAAAAAAAAAAATATTACAAAATATTTAACCTTATAGCAAGCCAAGCCAGTAATAAAATGACGTCAGTATGGTTGTCAAATATAATTAGTCAAGCATAAAAAAAATTTTTTTAAATTAGGACGACACATTGCTCACAATTATCAAGAATAAAAATAATTATTATCTAGTAATAATAAATTACCTGGAGGATAATTCGAAGGCTTTATTGTCGTAGATATTAGATAGAAAATGATTATGGCTATTAAAAGAGCGATTAAATAAAATGCCATTTTGTAATTTTTATATGAATTTTTAGATAGAAAATAACGGTAGTAGGTGTAAGTTAAGAGGAAAATTAAACAAAAAATACTGCATTAAGGGAAACTGGCAATGAAAAGAGAACCTTCTCTTTTGGCGAATTTTCCAACACTAAAATCTATACATCAGTAGACATTCCACGCGGATGTTTATATCGAAACAGAGATGTTAAAAATATTATCATTTTTATCGCGTTGTTAATTATCGTATGTATATCTACTCCACCTTCATTGTTTCAAAAGCGTTTTATAATTTTTTCTCGTAAGAATTATCTAAATTGTTGCGTTGATGTGAATGACCAATTTTCAAATGTAAATTTATTAGAATAAATAATGCCTGCTACGTGACTTCATTTAAATTAATTATTTTGTCTATTTTGAAGATTGCTTAATTGTATACAGTTCATGTAGACCATCCGTTGTACAGTTTGAAAAATTACTGAGATAAATGATAAACGACTTGATTCAAATTTTTTTCCTACTCCGAATTTTAATTGTAATGTTTTTTTCAAAGATTCAAAGCTTCACAATTTTTTGTCAAGTTCGTTTGATTTTTTTCTTAGTTCGAATTTTAATTGAAATTTTTTTTTTCAAACATTCGAGCCTTTTCATTTTTTGGTCAAAGGTTTTTTTACTATGTACAAAATATAATTTTCTAATGGAGCCGAAAGAAGCTATAAATTTATTTCAAAGCAGTTCGTCACTTCAGGTTACCCTTCCCGTTTCCTATTCCTAGTAAAAAAAAAATTGTAAAAAATATAGAACACGTCATGGGTGACAGCACCGACTGCACAGCTGATCTCTCTCTTCGCGTCTCTCACCGCACTGCTTATTTTACTGTAGACTCTCTGCCTGTGCCCTCTCTCTCACTTTCGCATCACCCTCTCTCTCTAAGCCCCGGCAACTTTTCCTGTCTCTCTCTGTTGCTGCGTTTGCTTGGCTTTATTCGTGTACAATTAAAAAACATATCGAAGTTTCTGTGTTCACTTTTGTGATTTTATGGTTGTTTGTCTAATCCTTTACTGTCTTCACATTATTACAAAATACATCATGGCATCTGCGAAAGAAGAACGTACTTTTTTGATGATCAAACCCGATGGTGTTCAACGTGGTCTTGTCGGCAAAATAATCAAACGATTTGAAGAAAAAGGTTTTAAACTCGTTGGAATGAAGTTCATGTGGGTAAGTACTTATATAATTATATTCTGAATTTATATCGTCTCAGAAATCAGAAATTAAATCTCGCTGTTAATCATTACGTTACACTTTCAGGCTTCTGAAGATCTGTTGAAGAAGCACTATGCTGACTTAGCTGATCTACCATTTTTCCCCCCGATGATTAAATATATGTCCACTGGTCCCGTAGTTCCTATGGTAAGATAAACTTCAATCTTCTTGAGTTTTCCTCATCATTTCAGTAAAATGATATATGCATTCGTATTATCCGATCCGGGTATCGATGCTCGTTATGAAACTCATCGTTGATTCAGATATGTATGTCTAATTCCTCTTTATGTCGCAGGTGTGGGAAGGCTTAAATGTCGTGAAAACTGGACGAGTTATGCTTGGTGTGACCGATCCTAAAGATTCAGCTCCTGGAACTATTCGTGGTGATTTATCCATTCAAGTTAGCCGGTACGTTCTCTGCTATGAAGTGTTTGAGTTGTTATCTGTGAAATGGTATCCCAAATCGAAGAATCTATTTTTCAAATGAAAGAAGAAAGTAAGAGTGAGATAATAGGACGAATTCTGATCTAGTACATGTTCTGTTAGTTATTACATTGGGTCATATGCTGTGAAACACCCATCTTTTTGATATTAACATACTGTGTTTTCACTCAAGTTACGGAATTAATTTGACAGTGAAACTGAATAATTCAGTTATTAAATTCAAATTATTGATTTCAACGACCATCATTGAAGTTTTTAAATAGCTTTTATCATTTCTATTGTATTAATATTTCCATCTAGCCAGTTTTCATGAAACTTTCATTCTGAGAATCTACTTTTCGTACCCTCGCGTTTAGATACTTTGTAGAATAACTCAAAGTATATCAAAATTAGATATTTTAATTTTTTTAGCATGAAACTGCTAAGATGACTGATATCAAAACGTTCTAATGATCAAAAGAACAAAAAACAAAAACAAATCTTAATATTTTATTATTACTTTTTGTCATTTGCACTCTTCAGTTATGTTTTTTCGATCTAAGGATTCAGAAACATATTTATATTTTATTATTTTATACTATTCCAAACCAATCTTGTTGCTTTTTTCTACAATCTTCAAAATTGATTTCTTCAATTTTGAATGCCATTTCGTTGATCTCATCATTTCTATTCGTAAAACCTGCTTTGATTTGATATTTTGTTTTCTGTTTAGAAATATTGTTCACGGATCCGATTCGGTGGAATCTGCCAACAAAGAAATTGCATTATGGTTCAGTGAAAAAGAACTTGTTCAATATAGCCCCAATAATGAAGTATGGGTTTACGAAAAGTAATTAGTTTATTGAATGCTACGTAATATTCTGTTATCAATTCATGAAAATATCGAATATTGCTTCTTTTTTTCTAATTCTACGATGTACGGCGTATTTCTGTGATTCGTTTGTAAAGCATACCATTTGCATTTATTTATGTCACGAAATTTTGTATAATCATAAAGTGTATCACTGGAATAAAGATCGGTGAAAAATAATTTGGTTTGTATTTTGAGAGAGGATAGGAAATGCTCATTTCTTCACGATTAACCATATCGATTTATTTTGAGATACGTCGTCGAATGTAGTTGTTTTTAGGAAGACGAATTTGTCTGCATCAGTTTTTTACTTGGTACTTCAGAGTATTTAGCTTTTACACGCGCCCTTCAAGTCCTTATATCAGTTATTCCACAAAAATTGATAAAATTTCTTTCGTTTCATGACTATTCTCAAGTTAGACTAAAATTTATCGTTAGATTTTTATCAACAACCTGAAAAAAAAACTAGCGAATGAAATTCAATTTAATGAACGCATTACACAAAAAAAACCAACTAGCTGGCCCTTTGCGAGTCCTAAATCTGTTAACTGGTGTAAATCCGCTGGCCCTTTGCGAGTCCTAAATCTGTTTACTGATGTAAATCCTGCAGAATAACAAGAATTATTCCTTTTTTTTTTCATTTTTCAAACTGCTGGATATAATATGGTGCTCGTATTCTGAAGTTGGTCCATACAGATGATAGGTTCTGTGGGTAATTTGGCTGTACCGATGAGATCAAAATGTACTTAAGCCTTCTACTGTACGGATTGTCTTAATAGGACGTGAACTGCTTATCATCTGTAGGGAAAAGGAAAAGAACCAACTTAAATGATTATTTTTTCATGATTGAAACGGTGATACCTGAAATTGAAATACACAGTTAAGTTCAATGATTTGAAGGGGCTGACGCCATGGTTGTTTCGAGTTGACTTATTTTCAAATGAGGCAATTGTCTACGAAGTAACTTGATAAAACTTTATTAACAAGACAGAAAATAATTTTTACCAAGTCAAACAAAAATTGCGAGAGTATTTTTATTTAAATTGCTTTTACTTTTTGAACTTCAACGTTTTCTTTATTTTTTTTTCATTAAGTCTTTCTTCAACTTCGTAATTTGTGACTCGATTTCAGCTGCGGAAGGTCTTTCTTCTGGTTTTTCGGATATCATCGATTTTATAAGATCAACCTAAAATCGTAAAGAAAACAGTTACTGTAACATTTAAAATGTCCTCACTCTCTTTTCATTTTGTATTAATAGAATACACTTACTATTCCTTCAGGAGTGTCATCAAAATTTGGAGGAAATATGTTTTGTCTCAAATTTTTTAAAATGAAATACTGTTCCGTTTGGGTCGTATAAGAAGTTAGCAGCTCAACAAAAATAAGACCCATGGCATATACATCAACTTTATTAGTATAAGATTGTCCGAGACACTGCAAACAAAACGTTCAAATGATACTTCTGAAGCCTATTTACATTAAATCAGTCGAATAATTACTCGTATGTAGGGGTAAAAAGAAAATTTTGGCGTTTATAGCAGAAATAGGTGCTGATAGGATGTTGAGCACGAAAAAAAAAGAGATTAAAATGAAAAAACCTTTTGATAAATACGAGTGTATGCGGAATACCAAAATATTTACAGACATTGATATTTTGTTCAGTTTTAATGCATTAGACGTAATTTATTTAATTTATTTTTTCTTGTGAAAATATTTTCAGTCAAGTATACCGGCTATTTAAGGCCCACCCTCTCAATGAGACTAGAAGTCTTAATTCTGAATTACTTGTTCAGGGCTCCGATACAAAGGTGTTCCTATTGACCGACTCGGAACAAAATTATCTTCTTGAGTCTGCGTTACTAAACCGAGGTCTCCTATTTTGATATGGCGAGAGTTTAGTGAAATGAAAATATTTGAAGGCTGTAAAATGAAAAGAAAAACAGAAAAGAATTAGACCTACTCATCGATTATAAAAAATAAGAAATTCAGGGTCTAATTTCAGACCTAACAATATACTTAATATTAAGCTCTCTTCTATTTTGTTTCTCTTTTAACGAACTCATAATATACAGTATTTTGCTGTCTTACCAGATCTACTGTGGGCTACGCAACTGCAGACTTTCATCGTTCCAAACGAAATGACAGTCATAGAGTTGAAAGCCAGAATAAAGCAAAGGTACTATAGGCAAAGTCTCTGAGGATTTCAAAACATTTTTCACAGTTACCTTCAGATCTCGATGAATTAATCCATGAGAATGGATGTAGCGAACAGCCGCAACAATTTGCCCCATTATCTGTAATAAACGATGCAGCGGGGGTCTGCGATCTGCCTTCAGGAGAAACCATTCTTTCATATCAATTTTAGAACATAATTCCATTTGGATGAATATAAATTGATATAGTTGGCTCTGAGACGATTTCTTGTTATGAGCTACAGATATCCTGTCAAAACTTTGTTGATCGTTTACTATGGCAGAATGCTTCGATGACGAGCTTTGGAATACAATAGAAGATTCTGAACTTTCATTATCGGACAAGTGTAGATTTTGGCATCCATTTGATATACCACTGTCTTCCACAGTACTTTCAGAACTTGTATAGTCATCACTGAAAAAAAAAAAATAAAAAAAAATAATAATAGTAATAAAATCTACAAAATATTCTAGTTGGCTGATTCTGCAAAAATGTTGATAATCCAGTTTCAGCTCAATTTTTAGATAAATTGTTCGGCCATCATTTCAACTTTTTTGGCAGAATCAATACAATATGATTCGCAAAATGCAAAAATTATCGGATAGATTGACAATGGTACACTGGAATAGTGGGAGTTCATTCTTACTATTTTTCAATTTATTAAATTTCAGGCTAATATTCACCATTTATCTACACAGCTGTATTTAATTGGTATTTACAAAAAGCATCAGGAGTTTTCCAATACATTTTTGCATGTATCAGTCCATTGAGAAAGTCATCTCCACTATTTCTATACGTATGATCTGAGATCAGATTTTGAACGATCAGATTGATGAAGCTGACTTACCTGCACCTGTTTTCTAGTTTCCATTTTTTATTCAATTTTGCAGGCGGGCATTCTAGCCAACTTTGGTAATATCGGACAATATTGTCATTCCTGCACTTAGCCAATGCTTTTACCTCTCGCAGATCACGTTCGTGAACACTTCCCCTAAAAGCAGAATGTTAGGTAATTCGATAATTTATAGGTAATGAAGCTGTTTTATTTTTCAGCTAACTATAAAGATGTACTTCGCTTTTCTAAATAGTTTTAATTTGTTGGCGTGAATATAGTTAGCTAGGTAAACAATCATAAATCTATTAAATCTTACTCGGGTATCATTATACGTTTGATCGCATACAAGCGATCGTCAAATTTATTTTTGCATTTAAATACCGCTCCGAAACCGCCGGATCCTAATTTTTCAATTTGCTGGAAATCATCTAAATATCTTGAACGGTAGAATTCAGGTGCAGAAGAATAAGGTTCAAAATCACCATTCTGGCTTCCTTTTCCTTCCAAAGCATTCACGTAGGATTTGATCTTTTCGATTGGATTATTCTTTTTGAATTCGTGAGGGAAAAAAAATGTTATCGCATTAAAAAAGAGAAAAAAAGCTGAAATACGTGTTTATGTATGCAGAAAAATTATAGTCAAGTAATGAAACAGGATAATTACCGCATCGACTTATAGGGCAAAGGTTACAATTTTAATGAGGGGTAGGGAATAGTGTAAAATAAAATGTACACTTTTATTCTTTCAAAAAATTCTTCAACTGATTCTCTATTTTGAACGGAGAGACTAAGTTTATACTTACTCGTAATTATATGGAAATTTTTTTTACTCTTTATAATTGAAGGCCGCAGATATTAAATAAGGGTCTAAGCAAGAAAATAGCATGACGTTGACTTTCCCAGAATTACTTTTTTGAATGTATCACATTTAGGAAACGCCCCTCAATTGCTGACGAAAGGGAATTTAATGTTTGTCACAGTTTATTTTCATTTTGTGTAGCTTATAATTACTTGTACTTACCTCCAAATATTCGTTTATGATAATTTCTGCAGAATTGCAGTATATAGAATATCCACTCGAATTGTACGATTTATTGAGATTTTTCGATGTCAACTTGAAGTGATCTGAATGTAATTTTTCTCGAAGTTTTGAAAACGTGGAACTATCGATTTTAGCATTGTTGATCAATTTCAACTGAACATATAAATAAACAGTTGGCTCAACATTAGTCCTCGTTTCGACCATGTCGGTAGATTTGTTGGAATTTGATGGAGAAAAATCATTTTTGCAAGTCAGGTTATCATAAAATGTGCCACTGCATAATTCATCACTCAAGATGATGGACACCTTTCGATTTCGATTATCAGCTTTTGTTGGTTGAGCTGATTTACAGTCACCCCTAAAAAAATATAAAGTATTAAACGTTAAAATAATTAGATCAAATTACGAAGTTTATTTGTACCTAGGTAATAGTTTCAAAATAAGTACTTTTTCAACCGAAAAAAAAATCGGAAAAAATTCAGCATCGAAAAGATTAATAAGTACCGAAGATGATTTTTCCTCTTTATCGATAATTTTCCATTTTTTACTGTTCTGCTATTAGAATGTTGAAAAATTGGAAAAATCGAATTATAATTATTCCATGGACTCTCTTAATCACTCAATGCACCTACTATACCTTGCTTTGGTTGTCCAGTTTTTATATTTTTTCTCTTGCCAGCCCGAAGGAGGACATTCTAGCCAGGCTTGGTTATATCGGATGTAGTTGTCAAGGTTCTTATGATTATTTCTAGCCAGTACTTTAACCATTCCCAAAATTTTAATACGAACGTTTTTCCTGCAAGTATAAATACATATTATGTAATAGCATTGGCGAATACTGAAAATTGTATCAATAAAATATTGAGAATAAGGTGCGGATTCCATTTTTCCTCTAAATAAATTTAGAAACCTGCACAAAATGAATGAAATTTCAATGCACCCTTTCATATGCAGATCACATTTCTTTGAACTAGATGCATAACTTATTGTTAGATAGTGATAATGTCTAAATTATGGATTTATAGGGTTCTTCCATTTAGAACTTGAAGGGTAACGGACCTCAACATTTTTGTACAGTCCAGTAAAAAGTAAATCAAAAGGTAAACATTAATGATCAATCACACGCCATAAAATGCTATTTTTGCCAAATATTACGTACAGTTAATCACCTAAATATTCTACCCACATCACAAGAAGAGCATTAAAAATACTACGGTGTGGCTAAAATGAAATTCCATTCATCTTAAGTAAATTCAACCAGGGTAAGTGAGAACCATAAAATCATAAATTTGACTTTAATATTCTCTGGCAGATATTATGCTCAAATTCGCTGTTTGATGGTAACGTCTCTCAATTGGTACTTTATCAGTATCCCAAATTTCAGAATAATAAAATTGAAGCAATGATTCTTTTTTTGTCAATTTTTGTGAAAAGTAAGGTCAGTGGGTTTCCCTATCTCCGAACTCTGTGTACGTGAGGTTAATACAATATTTTGCATTAAAATTCAAAATCATCATTCTAAAAAGAAAATTTATTTACTAAGGGTAACTTACCAAAAGAATTCAGCTGGTTATTAATCGAACTCATTACTCACCCCGATTGACCTTAGACATGTTTGGTGGAATTTTATGATAGCTCTTTTTACTTTTTTAAACATATTATTACATGAAAAATTGTAATTCTTACTCATCCGGTAAAGAGATTCTTTCAATCCTGTATTCTTGATCATCGCGTATATTTTTAGCTTCAAAAACTGCACTTATAGGTCCTGTATCAGCAGATTCAAGCGGCTCAAAATCATCCAAATATCTGGATTGGTAAAACTCAGCTGCAGAGGAATCATATTCGGAAAATGTTTTTCGTAAATCTTGATAAAGATCTTCGAGTGGTTTTAAAAGGTTCTCATAACTGACAGAATCTTCATCTTCCAAAACCTAAAAACAGTGCGTCAAAAATAACTATTTTTAATAATAACAATTAAAAGGTACATATAAATACTACCTTCTCATTAGAGCTGCTTTACATTATTAAAAATTGATTTAAATCACACACACTGTACCTACTTGCTGGTCCTGCTGTTATCAAAACTGAAGTGAAGCAAAATTCGTATTGTTAGTTCGCTGTGTTTTAAAACTGACGATATTTACAAGTGTAGAAAATTATGTTCTTTAGCTAAGTAGCTTTGTTTTGGTGTGCTGGAAATACTTTTTTATTTTTTTCAATTTTTCTCAGGTAGGTCTATAACTAATTATTTTTTGCATAAATTTGAAATCTAAAGTACTAAAATAATTTCAAGTATAACATTTTAGAATAAATTTAACCAAAATACTGAACTTTTCAAATACAATTTAGTTATTCCAAATCTAAATATTGAAGCCCTACCTTTATCAGAAAAATTTAAACATTTTCAATGTTAGTTGTAATTAAAAAAAAAAAAAAACTGCATTCATTCTACAAAAATTAGATGAACAAATAAGCACTAATTATTCAAAATGTTTTGCTTCAAAATTTGAAATAGGCGAGAAGGCTAAGAATACGTATGTACAGGCATTTTTGAACACAAGATATTCATGTTGAGCTTTGATCTCCAAAGTAGGTAGGTAGTAGGTTACATCGTATATTTTCACTACCCTCGGCCAAAGTTTCAGAAAAAGTATACTTCTGGCTAGTGGTTACTTGAAACATGCTTGAACCTTTCAGTTCAATGTGTTAAGAAAAAGGTATTCAGCAGTTTGATTGCTAATACGAGTTCAAGTTATCGTAAAAATAAACTCATAGAATAATAAAGAATGAAAAATACCAGGATATTAAGATCTTGGTCGTCACTTACGGGAATATCAGATGTTTGGTCGAGGTGCATGCAGACCGCATGCATATGTTTGCAAATATTTCTCTTCATTGACGCATATAAACAATTACAAGAATATTGGTGGTAACACATTTGGCATGAGTCACAATGAAGGTTGCAACTATAAGTATCGCTGCTATGACTAGAGTTGCAAGAACGTTCTTTAATTTTTCTCACGATATACTTTTTTTGTTGTAAATCTTTCTTCGTCTTCGCAAAGGAACGCACGTAGAATGAATTTTCATCGACAGGAGTAACAACATTGGAAATTCCGTATTTTTCCAATTGTATTTTGGCTACCCAATGTTTTTCACGTAATAATTGGTGCGATACATTCTTCATATTTTCTTTTTCATAATTATTATGTTTGACATTTTTTTTACCCTCTGAACGAGTCTGTAATATAATCAGATATTCAGATGAGTGAATCGGCTTAAATTAAAAAAAAAAAATAATAATAATAATAATAATAAATAAATAAATAATAAACTACCTATCTTTATTGACTAACTGCATTTTTTTAAATCCAAAAGCACCCGAAAGTAAAATATGGATGTTTACTATTTCATTTTCTGGTTGAGATAAACGTTTTGAGAAAATTTCATTTTAGTGATAAATTTCCACCAAACCGCCACCGGCTGCAACCACAAACGAAAAAATACACTTCAACATGAAAAGTTTATGGCGTCCGAAATCGGACGCTATAAACTTGGTGGAAGCCATAATGGTAGGAAAAGACAAATGTAAGGACGCGATATATTGGTAGTCAAGTAAACATATTTGCGAATATCAATTGAATAATTTAATTTTTACTCGTAAAATGAACGGATTCAAAAATAATATCAGCATAGAAATATCAAAAGTAAAGTATATCGTTATCGGGTTAATTAACTTAAGTAAAGAAAAATTGAGAAAATTGAAAAATAAATTTAATCAAGTAGGTAAACTCGAATGCACCAAATGAAATTTAAACATCCAATTTCGTACTGGATATTGTGAAAACGATAAGATTTAAGAGAAAAACTAACAATTTCGTAAATAAAAAATCAATAAACTGACGATGATGCATGCTGTAGACAAATTGGTCAGGCCCATAGACACCTGTGATTTTAAAAAGGGCGAATTTTTCCTAGTTTGTATATATTTTTCTTTGTTGAAATCGGGTGCTAAAAATAATCAACATATTAATTTTTTCTGAAGAGTGCCAGCCAGGGCGGTACCTTTACTCAGTCAGGGCTTCACCCTGGTGTTAACGAGCCTGAATGTGACAGAAAATGATTTGTAAAGGTACCTATCAACGAGCGAAATTTTACTTGAATATACCTTAGCGAGAATACAATATATAACAATAAATTTGATGAACGAACGTTGTTAAATTACAATTTTGATTTTCACAACGTGTGATAAAAAAGGGACCGACGTATCAAAAAACTGATTTAATTCAATTTTTTGGTAGATTTCGACTAATGAAGATACACCTTTTCAAATGGTACTCAGGTGTAATTTAAAAAATTAAGGTTATATATTTTGATGCATCAATCAAAACCTGCTAGCAGAGCTCTTTGTATTTCAAAAGTGTTTCTTGAATACTAACACCGCCCAACACTCATGAAATATGAAAATAGTCCTAACTCCTAAAGTACCAAGGTCCAAGAATTTTGTAAAAAGGCGTCATTTTTTCAACCTTGAATAACTGCCTTGGAAAAAAATTTATTTTTATTTTATGCTGTTTCTTCCTGGCAGCTGGAACTCCAGAGTTATTATAGTTGAAGCTAAGTATTTAAGTATCAACTATATATCAAGAATGGAGGAATGAATTCCCGTTCCCAATTTCGGTGACAATTAACAGATGGTAAACGGCCCTCTGATTGATTCAAAGCCCTAAAAGATGAATGAAAGTAAAAGAAGACTGACACCGAGAAAAAGTTCAAAGTTGAAAATTCTCGTTACCTACTGATAATTAAAAATTGTAGGTGCCTGTTTTGAATGTGAAAACGTACGTGAAAAATTCAAACTACTCACGTGTGTATCCATTATAATTAATTATAATTCATTAATCCTGAATTCCAATCTCGTCACAACAACGGAACACTTCTAAAATTCTGACAAAACGATTATAGAACTTGTACCACGGCACAAATTTGGAAAAATTAATCAATTTAAGTACAAAATGGAGATATTCTAATGAAAATTTGTGTAAATGAAATATACTGACAAACACGTTCGGAGAAAAAAGTCTTACATCATCATCATTGCAGTGGTGAGTGTGCACTGTGACGTGTGGATGTGGACTGACTGACTGTCCGTCCTGTCTATCTTTCCCCTGTTTTTGACAGATCCGGTTTTCGTATTTGACCAGCTGATCCGGAGTCGGATAGCTGAGAGTGATCCTATTCCCTCGAATTCGATATAATAATATTATCGAGTCGGCGTTTTTCTCCCTTGTTTTAGTTTTTCTCCGTTGCCTTGCCATACTCTTTCTCTGTCTTTCGCTTCGTTACGTTTTCAGCAGTTTACTTCCGTACAGTGACGTACAGTCTTTACGTATAGTAAATAGTAATACTTGATAGTATCTATCAAGGTATAAATACGTACCCGTAAAGACCCGTAACGCTTACGAATGATGAGTCATTGAGTTGATGTGTACCCTATAAGTTGATTCACTGATACTAGAGTTGATAGTTGAACTGAAGATTATTTTTGATTCGTGTCGTGTTTCAACTTTCAATTTTTATCCTTATAAATTGCACGTTTTTTTCAAGTTTTTCATAGTTACTTGTTGATTAAAAAGTCTGAAATCTTCACTTTTCATTCTGTAGAATGTTCACGCCTTCGTCAGTTTCAGCAAATCTGTAAGTAAATGTCATATCTTGTTCGATTCAGTACAACTTATTGTTCAATACCAAAGCGTAATTTTGAAGTCATCGTTTATTATTTTTCGAAATTGTTAGTTCATTCGTGAATACCTTTTGAAATACTCGAAGGGTATTCACAAACTGTCGCTAATTCGGTAAGTTATTGTGACATAGTCGTCGAACATTTCGTTTCTGGAAAAGTTGCTTTGGTTTTCCAACAATGAAAACGGAATTATCGTATTTTTTGTGACGAGAAAATTGTCATATTTATGGTCCTGCTAGACGTATCTCAATGAGCTCAATTCAGTGAACTCATTCACTAGTAGTAGTCGTTAGATATCATAACAAACGTAAGAAATTCGTTGAGACAAGTTCCATCGTTTCTTCTTCTAATCATCTTGACCTTCAGCATTATTCAAGTTGTTATCCTTCCATTATTCAAGTTGTTATCCTTCCATTATTCTAAGTCTTGTTAATTTGAGATAACAGTATTCTTTATCATGGTATGTTGTGTTTTTCGAGTGTTTTATTCCTCATTTGCTATTTTCAGTTATTGACGATTTCGTTGAATACACGTAGCCTGATAATTTGTTAGCTAAGATGACGAAAGATTTTGAGCATCAACAGAGCGTTCACCAACCCATGTATCCAACTCAGATGCCATCAGCTCCTCCTACATACGATGAAGTAATAAGTGGACCGCAAGTAAATCCACCTTATGCTCCTTACGTGAACCAACCGTACTCAACTCAGGCAACATCTGGTATGTTGGATAATTGATTTTCAAGTTTTCACCACTCATATTTTTTGTAAAATAACATCTAAATCAGATTAGCTTCTTTCTATTTGTAAAAAGTGCCGATGCTGTGCAAAACGTGAAACTAGGGTGTATGTTTTTACTTTAATCTTGCCTCGTCGTCAAATGGAGCATAATTTCGTAATCAGCTGATTATAGAAAATGCCACAATCAAAAATATTACGCATTACAATGACTCGGAACTTGAAACTCACATTTCTAATATGTTCTGAAGTGTTCAACTATTCATGTTCTCGTAGCTAGATTGGAGCTGAAATAATGGAAATTATTTGCTATGTTTTGTCTCATCATAATTAACCACGAAGTTTCTCAACGTCTTGACTTTAATTTATTTCTATAATTTTTTGACATTTCTATTTGAATTCTCACGGATGTTTTGTTTTTTCAGCTTTTCACCCACCCCAAGGAGTTGTGGGATACATACCTGATGCAGGGACCTACGTGCAGCCAACTGTAGTGGAAATACAACGTATGTTCTTTTCTGTAACGCTTTTCGTATATCGTCAATTTTTCCTTCAACATATTTAATGAATCGTTTTTTCATAATTGTGCAGGCACCGTAGTTGCATTGCCATTGGGACCAAATCCTGCTCGCATAAAATGCCCTAATTGCCACGCTGATATCCGTACGTCTATTGATAGCCAACCAAGTTGTGCCGCGCATTTGTGCTGTTTGTTGCTATTGTTGATTGGGTACGTATTTCCAATTTATCGTATAATCATTTGTCTGATTAGGAATGGAAGTTTGAGTGTGAGATATTCGTTGAAATAAAGACAGAAATGGATTGGGAGGGTCTAAAAGGAAGTCGATTTTGAATCCACCGACTGAAGGCTGATGTTGATGCAGTTGAAATTGAAGAAAACGTACGAAAAATATGATTTGTCGAATTTATTTGGGTAGTAGAAAAAATGGCATCTTGATAACTCGAATAAATTTTATTCATACTTCACCTAAAGTGTTCGGTAAATCAGCCTTAATTTGTGGAATTTCATTTCTGATAATGAGAATAATATAGAAAACGTTTTGCATGCGTTTTGTTACGTCATTATGAAATGTTATCATCAGGAAGTGAGGAAATGAAATTATAATAATTTGTTGATAAATAATTATCACAGCGGAACTCGATGTGATATAAGATGGAAGGAAATGTGTAATCTGTGAGAGCAGAAAGTGAAAAATGATTTTATTTCATTAATCACGAATATTATTCGTTATTTTACCTCTCGAAAAAATGATTGATTTTGGTCTATTACATTAGCATCCCGAACTTATTTGTATGTTGAAACTATTATAAGGTTGTTTTTTCGAAATTTCAACGTACCTATTTGTAATAGTGTCGCTTTTGTCAAAATTGATAGAGGAATCGACTGAGATTTTCTGATTTGTTGAACGTATTATAAAATGAAGATGGCTTTGAGGATGGCCTTTTGAATTCAACGTTAATCACATATGGCGAAAGCCAAGATATGTAAATTATAAAATGGTCTATGATTTTGGATTTCTTTTTTTCTTCCTGTGTTTGAAAAATGGTCATTTCTCATCTGGTTACCTTCAATCGTCCGTTGCGAATATTCTTATTCCGAACAAAATGTTATTAAATTATTTTTATAACGTTCACTAGAAAAAAAATTCTAGCGTAAAAAATCTTATAAATTGGTTACTTTCACCACATGGAAACTGCTAACCGACAAAGTAGTTCCTTTTGTTTGATAAGGCTACTCTTCTGTTGTTTTGAAGAAGAAAAAAATTGATTCTCCAAGCTACCTTATCTGAAGGTGTGAGGACATCAATTAACTGAGGAATGAAAGTTTCTTCAGTTACCACGGATAAAAGGATTTTTGCGATTTTAGATGAATAAATTCATGGTTGTTCCTCTGCGGGTTATTCACTTGGTTCGAGTGTTATGATCGAATCTGTCTTGTCAGGAGCATTTTAAAAGTATAGGCTGAGTCCTATTCTAGTTGATTGCCAGTAATATCATTCTGGTATTTTTTAGATGCTGCCCGCTCTCATCATTACCATACTGCATGGATTCTCTGAAAAATGTACGACATTCGTGTCCGAATTGTCGTATAGTTCTCGGTTCGTATCAACCATGAAGATGTTGGTTTGTTATTAGTAAAAAGTGTCTTGAAGGACAAAAAAAAAAAATGAACAACCAGCAGGGTTGTTCATTCAGTTATGTACCGGGAAAAAAAAGTTTCATCGTACAGATTACTTATGTTTATGCATTTTTATTATTATTTCGATCAATCGGTGTTTTTGCCCTATACGAGGGCGTTCTACTTATATGATATCAAATAGTCTTTTGGCTTGAGTTATGAGTTCGAAAAATATTCAATTAGGTATGTTTTTATTTTCTCTCTTCATATTTGATGTTGATTGCGTGGAGCATTCAACGATTTCGTTTCGTTATTATTTTAATTTTTATTATCAATATTTTACCGAATTTTTGTACCACGTTCATTATTACCTACTTATACTTATTACCTACTTAATATAATTACGTGAGTATTGAAAATTCGGTGGTTTCTTAATTCGCGGCAATTATTTTCCTGAGTATTCAATTCGCCCTCGATTATTCTTTTTTGATAATTGGATTTTTCTGGACCAGTTTTTTGATTTCCTAACGTTGAATTCTGAAGGTGTTCCTCGGTCATTCCTCATGTGTGTTCTGATGCTTCGGTACATTTTCTCATGACAAATCCTACTTGGCATATGTTTCTAGAACAAATGGAAGAAATGTTTGTTTGTGTAAATGGTGTTTTTCAAGCTAAGAATTTTGTTTTATTGGTATGACGATATCCTGGATGAGTAGTGTAGCTCTTAGCTATCGATAGTTTATATTACTTAAAATAAGAGAAAATTTATCGTCAATTGTGGAGTGGTGATAGCTCATTTTGGACTACGGGGCCTCATTTTCTCTTATAATTTATTGAACTCTAAATTAATTCATTTTGAGTCGAAACACCTACGATTTTATGGTTTTGTCAGAAAAAATCTTATGACTTGTTGGTTTTTGGTAATAATAATGTTCGATTCGTTGTATTTCATTCCGAAATAAATGAATTTGTTGCATTTTGCTCTTAAAACTCCTGGGATTCAAATCCAGAAAGAATACGAGTATTGCATTAGTCCGTTGAAATAAACATCAGGAGCTGCAAAAATTGACTTTGTCCAACCTAAAGGAGAGATTGAATTAAGTGTATGAAAATTCGACTATTCACTGTATGACTGTTTTTTCTGATTTCCTGAAAGTTTTTTCTGCATTTCTTTTCTGCCTCCTAACAGCTTTCACTTACATAACTTTTGCATTGTTCCCTTTCAAAGGCTCGATAATGATTTATGCTCTCTTGGCATCTCACGTTTTTAATGGAAGAATTTCATTTAATTTTGGAAAAAATCGCACACCTCAAAGCTAGTTATTGGCACCATTCTCTGATATGCAGCCCGACTACAAGCATGCGACCTAAAATTCTACCCGGTGACAAGTTGCCTTTCTTATTCGTCTCATTAATTTGTCACACACAAAGCAATTTGGTTATGAGTTGACTGCCGTGTAAACACGATGGTGGTTGTTAAAACCTAAAGGAAGGTGATTAAAATCTTTACCTCGATTCCGTCACCCATTAAGTGTGGCTTTTGCCGCCCCGAACATTTAAATTTGTATTCAGCCCTAATAACGTTCCATCTCATTCGCGTTTCTTTCATTAACCTTATTTTGGCTACAAGTACGTAGGGTATCGTTCACTTTTTCCTCCAGTTTTTGCGTACGTACTTCTGCTATATCCTCGCCAAATCCTCTGAACCTTTATAATGACGGGACCGAATTTTCCTATCTGCATAATCGGTTGATACATTCAAACGGATCTATTTCTACCAAGTCACGTTTGTCGCCCAAATTAAACCGTCTTATTTTCGTTACGACCACGAGTAAGTATTTTGGTGCACCTATATAATATAATACTTCTGATCGTTACGTCTTATCTAATAAGTGGCTTATACTAGCTGTACATGTATCACTGAAAAATTAGAGTAATTAGTTTTAAAAATATGTACTTGGATCTATTGAAACACATGAAAGGTGCTTTTCAGCTATTTATGGTTTCACTGCTTTGCTGTTTTGTATATTGCTGTATCCTTGGAGGGTGCACATTTAGGTGCGCGATTCTTTGGTATTACCTCCATGCCGCCTTCTTAGTATCAAAATGGGAACTGATTTTCAAATGTTCCAGCTTTTTATGTTGCTGTAGCATCAGAAAAAGTAGAAAGTTGGAAATTAGTTATAGTCCAGTGCAATTTGACGAAACAATGCATAAATATAAATGCAAAAAATTCCTGCAGAAAAAAATTTTGCGCAGAAACGTCAAGTGCTATTTCCAGAATTAACCCCTAACAGTCGCCTTGAATCTACCTGCTCAACCCCTCTCCCCTTTAAGGGAGGCAAATATATCCTACTTTTTGGTTTTTTGGCTGCACCTCGCCAACAGTACGTTTTATGAAAAAATTCTTCCAACAGAAAATACTTTCCATCGTCTACAAGATCTGTTCTTATCATAAAAAAAAAAAATATCTGTCGTAGGAACAAAAAAGATGGAGAGCGCCAGAGATAGGAACTTTTTTTAAATTAGATAAATAAGTCTATTGTGGTTTTTGCTGTTATTTTTTCAAAAACTTCATGTTACCGGGTTCTCATACGATTTTATCCTTCTCTCCATACCCTTTCTTTGCAATTTACCCCATTAATAAGGCTTGAAATACCGTACTCTCATCCTCTCCCCCTCCACATGCTGTAATAACGGGGTAAATTGAGAAGGAGGGAGATTGGGAGAGGAGTATTTACATGAATAAAATTTTTTTCAAGTCCAAAGTCTACGGAACTTGAAGTTTTCGAAAAAATGACAACAAGAGCCACAATAGGTAAAAATTTCGTAAGGTGCGAAAATTTTTTTCATGAAAAAAGTGCCTTCCTTTAGCGCTCTATATTTCTGTTCCTAAGACAGATACAGAAATACGATAAGTTCAAAACTTGTTGATAATTTGTTCTTTTTTGATTTTGTATCAAGTAGATTTTAGAATTTAGGGGAATTTAGAGGGTGATTGTGGAGGAAGTCGTTGATGTTTATACGCAAAAGTTTTTCTGCTGGAATTTTTGTAATACGAATTTTATTACACGTTGAGCCGAACAATAAATTTTTTTCAAAATAAATCTTGAGAAAATCCTTTTAAAATAACCTCATTATTATTTTTAATTTTTAAAAATCGTCGATATGCTTTCATTAATTCGTATTTATTGAAGTGTCCTTTTTAAAACAAAGTACAAGCCATTTTAGGAAATTTTAAGGCAAATATTTTTGCTTACATCCAATAGCGATGGAAGTGGAAAGGACAAGGGGACAGTGGCTTTCTATTTGAGAAACTGGGGAACGACTCTCACCCCTTCTATAGCTCGAATGCTGCTACTTTTGGAAATTCTTTATTTGTGTTGTTGGTAGTAATTTTCTATTACAATCTTGAAGTTGTGCCAGTTTTCCTATCTGATGGTGGAAATTGTTCAGCGTTGGGAGTTCTATATGCCATATACCTGAATATTCTAATGAAATTCGTCTGTTTCTATTACCGTACACGGAAAGCTATTCCACCCACTCGTGAAATTTTACAAGTTACTATCGTGGGACGATGCCATTTACCCACAAATTTAAGCTATAGTTGGTTTACTGAAATGAGACTTGAAAAATGTTGAGAATACCTAAGGATAATGACCTCTCAGCACGCCTACAAAATTACCATTTGGTCGTCTGAAAAAATAATAGTAGGTAAAATCGGGAACGAGATGTAGCCATATTCCTAAAAACACATAACGCTGTGTTTTTTAATGAGGCTAAAAAAAAAAAATGTCCATTAACAAATTAGCGAGGATACTGGCGAAAGTTTGCAAATTGAGTTCCAAAATACATACATATATATATATGTACAGAAAATAGCAAAGCTGCGAAATGAAATTTCGTGTTGAGATTGACGATGAAAATTTTTTTTTCCACCAACCAACACAAAACGTCTCCTTGCACCATCCTAAAACTTGGCTACGGCGGGTCTACTTTGCGCCAGATTCGTTCAATTAGATAGCTGAAAACATTGCCACGAACCGAGCGAGGTGTAAAATAACGGCTCTAGTTTGAGTGAAAAACATACCGTAGCCGAAAATAGAAAGGGACCGAACCTAACAGCGAGAATAACTTTATTCGGGCAGGATATAAATAAATTTTCATATTCAGCAGGTAGGTATAGCTGCAACGATGGGAAAGGACGAAGGCAAAGGTAGAAATTATTTCAAAAACTAGTACCTACTTTGCGAAACTGTACAGATTTTACGCGCGGTTTGTCTACGTATAAACAAACTTTTGATAATCACCAAGGCCTTTAGTATTTTTACAAGCTATACCGCGTGTTCGTGGTATTATTTTTCGTTTTGTATCATACAAAAGTTGAAACTGGTCACAAATATTTACTCGGGTTTCCAGATTTAAATTATAATTAACCATCCCAATTAGTAAATGAGTCAATTTGACAATTTTACTTTAGAAACTTTGATTTGATCCAAATATGGTCAGAAATCAGAACCACCAAATTAGGTGATAAGGTATACATAATATTATGTATGAGTAGGGTAGATATAGGATTGTCGGTTTAATTGTATGCTTTATACTAGAAGCTCGAACTCAACAACTTGGCAATACTAATATTTTGATGGTGGTATTTCTGATGATGATTTATGGAAAAATATGAATCTATATAACTACTTAATTAGCCAAAATTATCCAAAATTAAGGATATTTGTTTTGAAATTGACTGATAAATTTCATCAACGGCAAATCTATTTAATAAAATCCAATTGTCCGGATGTCGTCTGTCCATACTTTACCCATAGATGCACTAACAAATTCTTTTTTATTTCGTTATTTACTCAACGCTTCTACTCAACTTACACAGTTAGTTGAATTTGATCTCATTAGAAAGAAGAAAATCCCAGGAATACGAGTATGATGATGTTTAAATCTTTTTGATTAGAGATTTTATTTCACTGCTAATGATGGAAACATTTTCGAAAAGTGTGAATTCTATTCTACGCTTCTGCACATTCCCGAACTGAGTGATAATTCAAGTTCTGTTTATCCAAGAAAGCTAAACCTGGTCTCATTTTAAAGGAATCGGGGGGGGGGGTGAAATTTGAGCGAAGTTCGAGCGAAGTTGGCGTGGAATTTCAAGTAAAATTGGAGTGAAATTTTATAATGGAATTTGGGTGGAATTTGAGCCAAATTGGAGTCAAATTCGAGCGAGATTTGATGCGACATTTGAACGGAATTAGAGGGAAGTTTGGCCGGAATTTGCTGAGCGGAATTTCGAGCGGAATTTGAGCGAAATCTGAGCGGAATTGGAGCGAAATCTTGGCGAAATTTAAGCGAAGTTTGAGCGAAATCTGAGTGAAATTTGAGCAAAGTTTGAGCGGAATTTGAGTGAAATATGAGCGAAATTTGGGCGAAGAAATTTTAACTTGTGTTAATGTAAATTTCAACTTTGGAGCTGAATTACTACAAAAGTTTTAGAACAACAGATCCTTGTGACTAGCGGGGCAAGAGGGGGCATAGCCCCTTCGGGCCTAAATAATAATTTTCACTACTTCGATGAGCAGAGTTACTATCCTGTTTATAATTAATTAATATATTATACCTTTTCATTTCTATCAGTGTAAGCCACACTTTAAGCTGTGTTTGTACACTTAGCCCCTAAATTATAGCGAGTAGATTTTCGAGTTAGAATTATGATTTTGTCAAACAATTGCGGCGACTTGTGACTCGAATTTTCAATTTTCAACTTCCTCTGAAATCCTTTCTAATTTTTGAGATGGGCTTTTTGCCCTTCTCAGAAGTTCAGTAACTTTTGCTTTGTTAAAAGAGAAATTAGATCAAAGGGCTCGCGTCTCTGATAGTTATTCTCCTCAGTCACGTGAAAATTGCCATCTAATAAATTGAAAATGTAAAAAGTATGCCCATATCTAAAATGAAAGAAAACCTGAAAGCGAGAACAAATAAAACTAAAAAAAAATTATTATTAAAAAATTTAATTAATTAACAAATTAAAAATTAATAATATCCATAAGTAGCGTATTTTTGATTAAATTGATTGTTACTTAAGACGAGGAAAAAATATCAAAAATGATGAAAGGAAAAAAAAAAAATGAAAAAAATATTAACCAACTAGAGTAAAAGGGGGCACACGAATCGAGGGGGAAAACCACATAACGATGCGGGTTTTCAAATACACGATGAGGCACGCAGAACGACGCAAGTGCGATGGAGCCAGCAAACCTTAAAAACGATGCTGGAGAATATTTTCCTCGACGAGTTTTATCGTCGTCAGTTTTGTCGAAGAATTCGGCTCTCTAAGCCCCCCTTCATTTTTTCGTATAGACGTAAAATATTTTTTCCTTCATTTCGATTAAAATTCGTAACCAATTTCGTTGTTCGTTTTTAATTCTTTTATTATTATTTTTTTTCTCGTCTCTTCTTTTTTTTTTTTCCATTTTTTTATTTTTGGTGTGTGCTTGTGTAAGTGTGCTCCTTTGATGTCTACTCTTGAAATTTTTTCGCTGTGAAATGGTTTCGCGACATTTTAGTCATAATCTTTATTATTAGTTGTTTCTCGACTAATTAATAATATATTTTTTGATATAATTTAGAATATTGTCATCGTTCTTTTTTTTCTTTTTTTTGCCTTTGCTTCATCGTGGTGTTTTGAATATTTTCTTCTTCAACTTTAGACTAAAGAAATTTCTTATTCTTCGAATAACCTAATTAGATAATTTCGGGTTTGGTTTGTGCGTGGTGAATGTGGAGCTTGGTTTGTGTTTATGAATGGTAAGTGTTTCGTCTTGTTTATTTATAATCAGTATATATTATTTGCTGATTGATGGCGAAATAAGTATTTAATAAAATTAGATAACATTATAAGTAGCCAAAATAGTTTTTCTATTTATTTTGGCATTTTCCAAATTATTAAAAAGGGTGAGAAGTCCAGTCGTAGATATGAAGGAAAAGAATTTATCCAGTTGGTATAAGCTTTTAAAGTCGAAATAAAATCTCCCTCGCCCTTCAAGAAAAAGTTGTTCAACGATGATTGTATGTGAGATCTCTTTTTCCAGCAGGTTGTTACAAGTGTTTTTCTCACTTTCGCATGTTCTTATGTATTCAATAATTTTTCTTGTTTGAGGTACGATCACTAATTTCTGTCTGTTTGTTAGCAGATTTTCACTTGAAAATCTGCATATTTTTCCAATGAAGTTGTCTTAGGGCTGATGACTCGTTCGAGGTTGAGCTTTTTCATGTTTTTAAGTTGTCAAATGTGAAGGTTACTCTTTTGAAAAATTGTAAAAATGCTCGTAGACACGTCTTATATTTTACTTAACTCTTAAATAAGGCAATCATTTTCAATGTGAATGTAAGTTTTATGACGATTTTTGTCCGGTTTTTTGTGAGATATATTGCGAGAGCCTTTATTTGATTTTATTCACTCTCTAATATTAATGCTCCATGCTTAACTCGTGGCTAAAGGCTTTTCTAAATTCTAGATGATCAAATTAGTACACTTGATCATGACTTTTAAAATTGTTACTATACCAATATTCGAGTGGTTCTATAGGATATGAATTCAGTTTACGAGTGATACAAAATTAATGGGTAACCGCATGCTAATCAGATGAATAATCTTCAACCTTTTTGTAATATTCTTTAAACTATGTATTTGTATCAATATTTAAAAGTGAGTGGGTTGTGTATTTTATAATTCAATAAACTGGACTCTATAGATGGGGTGCAATACACTAATTTTCAGAATTTTCCCTTTTAATATTCTTAATTCAGTTTTCAGATTTCGGTCCTCAACGTGTAAAAAATTATACTTACTTACTTACTTTCTTTTTTTTTTCACCAAAAGTAACTTGTGTATAAAATTAATCATGAATAAATGCTTGTTAGTGTACAAAATTGTTAGTGTGTCATCGTTTACACATCATGTTATATAAAATGTTGAATGAAATAATTTTCGAAAAAAGACTTCATTTTGGAACTCGTGACAATTTTTTCGGCGGATGGGTATGTAATTTTTTACACGTGTTACTTTTAATAAAATAATTAGAGTTTTTTCACCTCAAAACCAACGAAATCATGTGTTGAAGAAGGGTTTAATCTTATTTTCTCATTCTGACTACATTAGGTACCGTCGAATGGGGGCGACTTTACACACTTTTTTCATGTTTTTCAACTTTGTCCTTTAATAACTCCTCCAATTTTGAAGCTATTAAGTGAATTTGGTTTTAAAATTTAGGTCCAACATTTCTCAACACAATTGTAAAAAAAAGTTTGAGTTTGCAGCCTTCCTTCTATTTTTTATGATTTTTCAAAACATTTGTGTAAAGTCACCCCTCAATGGGGCGACTTTACCCATCAATTTGTTATTAACGGGTTATTGGGTGGGGAGGCAAAATTTGAGGATGTTTGTACTCAGACATACGATTGAAAAGAAACTAGTCAAGTACCAACTTCAACCGTGTGAAACCGAGCTGAATATTTTGAGTGTCTGTGGTGAAAAAAAAAAGACGAATAAGAAAAAGGAAAAAACCATATTGCCGCTTCATTTTCTTGTTCTGTTACTGGGTGAAGTGTGGTAGGGGCGGCGATCTTTTTTTTCTTTTCCTCCTTCTACCTGCTTCGATCCAAATCGTATTTTGGTTTTAATTTTTGCCGGGCAATTTATTTATTGGGCTAAAACGAAGTGGATAAAGTCGCCCCTTGAATGTAAAGTCACCCCGTTCGACGGTATGTATTAAATTTTTATGGGTACTTGGTATAAGATTTACTACCGAAATTGAATTCAGCGAGTGAAGGTAAATAATATACTCACCACTATCAGCATCCATCAGCTATAAGATCATTTTCAGAATATAAAAAAGCTATATTGAAAATTATCTATTTACCCACATTTACATTTCATCATCGTTGCTTTCTTAAACCACTTCCTGCCCGTTCGATTTAGTTGAAATATGAAAAAAATGAACCCCTCCCTGCATTCTCTGTCGCCAAACAATAAACTGCTCACGAGGGAATACGTAAATCGACCCCCACATCCTGCTGCTTGGTATTGAATGTAAAATATATTTCAATTTCAAATCGATTACCGAGTCTGCAGCACGACTCGGTGTAGAATTTATAAGGCCTATATTTCACCTACATTTATCTTCGCTGAGAGACTGATTGTGACACGAAATTTGGAATTATGATGTATGGCGTGTAGTTATACACTATAATATTATAGGCTGCTGCTGTTTTCAGACAAAGTATAAGTCACTTTTGAAACTTCCGCAAGTTCCAACTTTTTCTCTTCGCCGCTCGTAAAGAACACTTACGCGATAAAACATTTCTTGTGAATTACGATCATCTTAAAAGTTGGCCACTTACTGATTTTCTGTTTTGTGCGAAATTTCTATCCGGCTATAAGTATACCTATTCTTGGCAATAATTTTTAAGCTCTTCATAATTACAATCCTCGGCGATATTTTTTGCCCCATAAATGCCATAATTAATATGATTGTAAGGTAGAAGTTGCGTTAGAGCACTATTTTTAGCAGGTTTTCGACAGATAGCCTCTTATTAATTTTGGTCTGACTTTAAAAAATAGGCACCAGACCATCGTAGTTATTCGTTTCACGATCTCCAGATTCAAAAAATACCCATCTCGCATTTTACTGTTTTTCTTTCTTTCTTTTTTTTGTTCTTACCTACGACCTCCACGCCCATATATTCTTTACGGCTGAACCGATAGTGATGAAATTTGCACCAAAGGTCAATCTCGACCAGATCTAGTTCTGATTAAAATTTCAAGTCGATCGGTTTGACGGTTCAATAGATTTTAGCGAAATCGTAGCCAAAAATCGATGCATTTCTTAGGGTTCATGACACCCTGTATACTACCAATTGAAAACCTGCTTTTTCTAGCGGGGCTTGATGCGCTGGAATTTTTTTTGTTTTGTGTTTTAATTTGGAGCTGATTTTTAGTATCTATCCACGCAGCTGCGTGTTCAATTTGTGTGGAACATCTGCAACTGTCGGGGGGGGGGGAGGGGCATTTGAATCTTTTTAATTTATTCCTGTATACGTATCAGTCTATGGAGAAAATCAGCTCTGTAATGAATCAATATAATTGTATAGGTGTTGAGTGATGACGTCATCATTACTGTTGTGTGGTTTATAGTCTGTTCCAGTTAAGTGTTCCTTGACGTCACAATACTTCAACGAATGAGAAGAAAGTGTTTTCGATTTCAACCGTATTTCAACAAATCGCTTCCTTCAGATGCTTGTGACGTCATGGAACTCGTAACTGGAACAGACTATAAATATAGTCTATTTTATAAGTATGTTTTGAAACTCCCCATAAATTCGCAGACTTGGCTTGATTTTTTTAAACATTTCTGTTAGATATCGATATATTCTGAAAGTAATCTATGGGTATATAATATTATCTTAAATAAAAAATGAAATGCTTGAAATCTTCAGGTGAATACTGATTTTTTGATCAACGTTTCGTATCTATATATATTTTTTTTCGTTTATTCAGTGTATTAATTTTCAATTTCAAGTAGTTACTCTTGAACAAATTTTGTGAAAAATGGAGCTTACTTTCTTTATTTAGCTGTAGCTGTACCCAATTTTACCCAGTCTTTCATTGGATTAAGACCTATTTTAATGTTTTTGTTTTTGCTATATTTTTTCCCCCCTTATAATTTTGTCATTTGATACGAGACTTTGAAATTATTTCAATGTGTATTTCATCCGTGACACCCTTACTTACTTTAGTTGAAATTAAAAAGCAAGAATTTTGAAAGTGTCACCTAATAAAACTTCTACTTTGGTTTGCAACATTTCTTACCGACACGGATCTACTTGCATTCTTTTCCTCAGTGTCTGTCTAATCTCAGGCGCAGTACCTCAAACTTTTGATCTATAAACGGGTATATATGTTGAAGAAAAAACTTTCAAACTTATTGGTTATTAATGAAGGTGAAAAATCGATCAAATACAACTGAGGTATATTGAAGATGACATTTTAAAGGCTGAGGAGTAAATCTAATAATGAAAATGGCGAGGGAAGCGAGAAAAAAGAAAGGCAAAAAACGTCAGAACGTGGTCTCGTAAAGTTAATGTAATTATTGGGATACTTTGTCGTGTTCCATTGTCTAAATAAACATACCATCCGAGTTCTACACAAATAGTAAGGGGAAAAAAATCATCCAATAAAAAAACTTTGTTATTTCTTAAAAGTGGCTGGTTGGAGAATAAAATCAGACGCGCTCGTGCTTTTTCCTCATTCTCTCGACTCGTATTTAAAACGGTGAAAAGTTTTCTGCACTATTCCCAACTTTTACAGCGTTTTCTCGGTTTTTTCTCCTTTTAATTTACTTTTTATTTCATTATTTTTTAGAATCCTGTTTAGTGATAAGTACAGAATTATAATGAAGAATGTATATGTATCTAGCTAAGAAAGGTGGAGGAGAACGAGGGTAGATCTATGTCGTAAAGAACGAGCTGGACCTTCTGGCTCCTGGAGGGAAGTAGAATTCTAACCAAATAACTTTATAAATATTTTTATATTTTGACACGAACTCAATTAAAAGATTAGATTTTTGCTCTGTAGAACAGAGCAATTATTTTTTCGTTCCTTTATATCATCTGTTGATATGAGTTCAACGTTAATCTACTTCTAATCGTGTTAGTATGAGGCTTTATGTTGTGACGTCACGAGTGAATCGATCGATACAAAATATGTACATGGGGTCCTAAAGACGAGTACATGGATTGATGAGAAAGAACGTTATAATTATGAGGAACTAGGGGCTTCGCCCCCAGAGGCCTTCGATTTGCTCAGCCCTCCAACGGCTTCCAGCGAAAATTTGGACTTCAGGGTGAACGGCTAATATTACCCTTACTGTCCTAAAGATTTTTTGGCCGATATTATCAAAAAGTCTGCAAGTTTTATTTTTTTTCAAATCGGAAGAAATGGGGCAGAGTTGAGATTTTAGTTGAAATCGCTGAAAAACTAGTCGAAATTATCATATTTTGTGATATACGAGATGAATATTGTTTCTAGTTAGTTTTATTGAAGTCCCAAAAATGTCCCTTTTTTTTTTTGTTATAAAAGTAGTAAAAATTACGATTTATTTTTTTACAAAATAGATAATAATTTTTACTATTTGTATATGAGACAATAGGGACAATTCAAGATTTATAGTGACAATTTCCACAAAAATAGTAAAATATGCTATTAGTATACCGGAAATTTACGTAAATTTACTGTTTTTCCGTTTATCTGGCAACACTGGTTTCAAGTTTTGCGAAACCAATAGATTACCAATAATTATGTAAATATATGATGTGATCGACATATACGAGTAAAAAGGTACCTTTAAGTTGGAAATTGGATTTTCAAGCTGATAATTGCTTCTGATAGCGAAAAATTCTGCGAGTATTTTGGAAAAAGGATTTCAATCGGTTAAAAATTGACTGAAATATGACGTTGTGAATTTTTGAAATCATAATTTCCAAAAAAAAAAAAAAAATATTCTCTTTGACAGCTTGATTTCAACGATATTCTCCTATGTTATTATACACACGACCCTAAATTCATCTTGCAAAATTTTGACAAAATTAATCTGGTACTCTCGTATTACAACAGCTGTTGAAAGGTTATTAAAAAACGAAAAAAAGAAGGCAAAGAAAACAAGTTACTTTTTCTACGAAATTTGCCTAAAATAAGGACCATAATATCATTTGGTGGTGTGAAACTTCACCAAAATGTTACCGAAGGAATATACGCGAGTATAATAAAAGAAAACACGAAAACATGAATTTTTCATTTTTCGACCCTAACAATAAGTTTTTGCTTTTATCTCAAAAAGTGGGCCTTTCTTAAGGTGCCTTTTTATAGATCACATATTGGTTTTATGCTGCTCGAGCCTCGAATCCATTTTTGTATGCAGCTTCATTAATCCGCTTATCCTATATTTTGATTTTTTTCTGACGATGAAAAAAATTCCTTGAATATTTTTTTCTTAGAAATGCTCAAAATGAAGCTTCATTCTTTGCTCTATCCCATAATATTTTCAGCCTTTGAGAAGAAAAATGTGTGAAAATTTCTGTATTTTATTTTATTCTACTATTTCGGCACGTTGCATTCGTCAATTTATTGTTGATGAAATTTTGCTAGCGTTGCTGTTTGTTTGTGAAGGTAGATACAAATATACTGTGGGATTATGATTTTTTTTCCCACTTTGCTGAATGGAAGTACAAAAAAAAATTTATACTTTATAGGTGATATTGCGCTCTCTGACGTAAAATAGAATTTATTTACTGCCAGAGGAAAAGGTTTTTCCTCTGCTATTTGACAGTAGATATAATGGTCATTTCCGTAGATATTTACACTCGAATGAAAAATTCGAATGTTTGTTATAACAATTTCGATCAATATTAATCTGATGCTTTTTTTTTTCTCTCTCACCCGCTCTATGCTACGTTTGAATTTTTACCGGAATGATTAAATATCGCGTTAAAAATTGTTACAATTTAAAGCTCAGTCGAATGAGTTAATGAAATTATATCATATCGTTGCAATTAGACAAATTCAATTATTGTAAAATGGTCAAACAAACAGAAGTTGGTACAGATGACTATAGTGCCAGAGAGGAGTTGAATGAATAATATTTTTTCAAAAACTCTTGAGAATATTTTACCTGTGTAGAAAATGATAGTTTCTATAATTATACTCCTGGGACTCGATGAATGTGTGATCTTAAACTGAGTTGATGATATGGGGGGACATAGATCAATTATTTTTCAAGTATAACCCGCCTCTTCTAAAATAAGTGCAAATGAACAGTTTTTCTAAGTTGTAACTCTTTTATATAGTGAGCTACAGCATTCTTTGGATGAAAATTACCTGGCCCAAGCGTAACTCGACTATTTTTCATTTTCTTGGGTTTTTAGTTACTGTAAGGTGAAGCTGTATAGCTATATGTGGTGACCCGTTGAAGGTGTGCAGTTCTCCACATTCCATTGGCCCAACGCTTAAATAGAAATATAAGAAATCATCGCTCTCCTGTGGAGAGAAATTTGTGTGTGCCTGTCCCATACGCAGTTATCTATGGCTGGATGAAATTCGTCCGCCATTAAATGAAACACGTGCGATTTGGAATTGAGTGAAATATTCGTAACACGTCATATATACCTACACCGAGTGTAAACTAATTTCGAATTCAAAAATTTTCGCCAAAGGTAAATGATGCGTAGTGTATACACGTTTTAAAATCAATTCATCGAAAGGCGTGAAAGGGAGGATGTGGGGGTGTGGGGGTTGGTTATGCAGATAAAGTGTTGGAGAATGACGAGATATATAGGAGTGGGTGAGAGAATTCGAAGAAAATGTTCGTCGTGCCAAAACCGATATAGACGTAAAGTCAATAGATGACAAGACCTGTGGAGACCTTAAACTGTTATTCGTCAAAGAAGGATGCGGGCTACGTTTTTAGCGCAGGTTTTCGACGTGTACATGTTTTTCTTTACCATTTAATTAGTTATTTATTCACGTGGAGGGGGGGGGGGTTACTGCAATAACTAGCGAAGTTCTTCATCAATAGGGCTGAAATTTGTATTTTGGTATATAGATATCGATTATTGCAAAATATTATGTAGATATTATTTCATTTCAAATACTCGTATAAGTATCCTAATTGGTACATACTTTCATTTTCTACACAAATGTTGAGTTTAAAATTTTCGGAACTATATATGCACCGTTATGATGATTTTTGACCTCAAGGTAATATGCATGCTGTAAGTGGGTTCCCGGACACTTTCCCTAATCCAATTTCCCTAAAGACATTTTCCCTAATGGACAAAATCCCTAATTATTTTATCCCTAATCCATTTTCCCTAAAATAAAAAATCCTAATGTAATAAATATATTGCCTAAAAAGCACAAATAGAAGAAAAAGGAAAGAAGTGCATTCATAAATGTATATTATACGATAAATTTCTAAGATATTCCAGTGAAGTGTTGTAGGTTTGATACAGGGAGGCTATAGTGTGAATACGTTCTTGTAATTCCAGCCATTGTTTCTATGGGGATGATCTCACTTTTTTCCCAATTGCAAGTTCCACTACACAGGCTTCCACATAAGCCTGCTCCTTTTGAAATTTGACAAGGGCACTGTTCAAATTGGGATGATGTTTCCCCTCCACATGGCGAAATCGGTTATGCCAACCCTCACTACAGTTATTGGTCTTATGAGACTTTGTGAGTGCAGCTTTGAAAGTCCCATCTAAGAACCAGATGGGACTTTCACAAAGCAACTCAATATTTGCCTTTCACAGTTCAAGACCTCAGGTACCACCAATATGCAGCTTGTTATCGACTACTCAGGCAGCCATTGTCAGTTGTGATATTGAAAGGCAGGGTACACGTCCGTATACACTGTCATTACTGCATTGCATGGCAATAAAGTTATTTCATGGTCAATTAGGGATAAAAGCATTAGCAATTTTGTCCATTAGGAATTTTGTCCATTAGGAAAAATGGATTAAGGATCATAGAATTAGGGATTTTGTCCAGTAGGGAAAATATCTTTAGAGAAACTGGATTAGGGAAAGTGTCCGGGAATCCTGTAAGTAAGATCAAAATTAGAAATGCTAATTAGTACGGAGGAATTATGCATGATCTGTTGAGCAGCAGACTACCCCACATCAAGGACAATTTATAATTACAGTATTCGAAAACCTGCTGCTCTATAGCGGTATATTTATTACGCTGAAGTTTTTTTTATTTTTTTATTTTTTTTTTTGGTCTTGTCAATTTTAGTGGAAGCTGAGAAGGGAATTTTCTTGCCAAAAAATCTCAAGTCGTGTTATTTTGTGTGCTTTATGCGGAAAAAGCTTTTTTGGTTCTTCGCGACAGATTCGAAATATGATATTACACAGCAGTATTGCGACGAACAAATCTATAGAACAAAATTCCACATCTAGGTCAAATACTTTTTCCCCCTTATTGCCGATTGCTCTCGACTTATTCAGCCAATTTCAGAACGGCGTAAATAAATTGCGCTACTGCGGTGCTATGTGTCGACATTATTTCGTATTCTTATTTCCTCGTATGCTGCGGTACATTTAGATAAGTGCGTGATAAGAGACAGTATAGTGTATTCCAACAACGACCATTTTCTTGGCTGTTTTCAAGTTTTTCGCGATTTCAGCGGGGGCTGAGGAAGAGAAAAGTATCAGAAAATATAAATTATATAGTCGGTATAGATGTGGGAAGGGCTAAGTTTGACGTGTGATTTATAATGTGGAGAGAGTGATCTAATGACCTCATGGAGATGTCTATTATTTACCCACTCGTGGTTAATAGCTCAATTGATCATTAGACTTACGTTCGTTATTCGTAATTACTCCTGAATTTTGTACTTTGTAGAGAGAGTATGAGAATAGGTACTTAGCTGTGAATATCGATGAAAATGCAAAATATTGATAAATAGCTGTAGCCTTCACGAAGAGTCGGATACACAAAGACATGCACAAAATTGACTAAAAGTCTCATTAAGCTTGTTTATGAGGACGTCATCATACGATAACATGGGATACACACGGACACACAAAATTTCGACTATAAACGTCTAGTAAAAAGAATTCATCTTTAATATTGTATAACGTCTCTACCGGTTGTCTTGAAACTTTTCCTTTGTACGAGGATCTTTGGAATCTTCAGGGTTGTCAGTTTATGCTGAAAATTCGGGCTTGAAGGCAAAAAGTATCCGAAATTCATGTTTCATTTTGTTAAATAAAAGTAAAACTGATCAAAAAAGTGTTCCTGTTATGAGTGATTTTGCAAGAAAACTTGAAATAATTCTTTTTTTAGTATTGTAGAGCATAACTGGTTCCATATTCCGAATATACTCTTATAAGGGTGAGATTTACCCTAAATGGTCGATTTTCTACTTTTTGTTAACAGCTTGTTCTCTGTATTCACCGAACAAAATATTCGTAGCATAAACAAATATCACTCTCCTCGTAATTTTCAAGTTATCTTCAATAAGTACGGGTTTGTGTTTGAGTGCGTACAGTGGAAATTGTTTATAGCGAAATCAGATATGACAAGATATCGTGGTTATGAAGAGCAAATAATCTTGTCCCGACAAAAATCACATCTCATATACGAATACGTTGAAAAACTGGGTGAAACGAGCACATCCAATAATTAAATTAGACTACTAACTGGAACGTTCAATTAGTCATCTGTTTATGAAGAAAAATTTATTTGAAAGTAAAATACTCACAAAGCGATTAGAAGTAGTGATGGGTTAAAGTCAAAATGTTTACAATCGATATTACCGATGCAAAATGGCCTCACTATCGATAATATCGATAATTGTCGATAATTTTTTTATGTAGAATTATCATGCAAAATTGACTTGAAAGATTTTTTTCAAAACTGTGTTTGACTTTGAACTGTTGGGATTTTGGCCCAAATTTTAACGTTTTTCTAATTTTTTCACGTATTCGATTATCGATATTAGGTATCAATAGTCAAACTCGTTCCATTATCGATAATATATCAATACTTTGACTCATCACTAATTAGAAATTAAAATTCAAAGCACTTCACTTCTTGTTGCTTTCAACGTATAAATTCAGGCAATAAGTCGTATAGCTCTTTTAATAAATTACTCCGGAGCTTTGAAGAAATGATTTTTTTTTTTTGGAAGTTATAAAAATATATTGGTCATGGCTTCATTACTGAACCTTCTCGCGGAGGTATTCGAGCAAAATACCCGGGCCCAGCAATATTAAATACTTTTTAAGTCATCGAAGCCATCAGAGGTGACAAGAAATTCATGTCACATGCAGCAAACACACGTCTGTCCGCCTACTATATGCTCAACAATATACCGATGCTGGTGTACCAAATCGATAGACAGGATGTCTAATAATGTGGTATACACGTAATACTCGCCTAGCTAGCATACAAATGATACGTGTCCAAAAATATTTTCATTAGGTACCTATATAGGTACGTTTCACTGATGAATAATAGACGATATGCACATATCGTGGAAATACATACGAACTCATGAAATAAATGCTAATTAAAAAAGCGTACAATGAATGATCGGATTTTGAGTATTATTCTTATCGCTGTTTCGTAGATTGGTGCCAAAATTCTAGTTGCTTCTTTACCTGTTGGAGGATCAGTTGAAAGCCAGAAGTACCATTAGTTGTATTTCGATCCAAATATCGATAAAAAGAGGCTGAATATGTTTTTAATTTAATGGCTAAAATGAAAAAAGAAAGCTATAGCATTTTATAATACAAAATTCGTGTGTTAAGTTACCAAAGGGGGGGGGGGGGTTATTCAGTTCATCAAAGGTACTCTGATCGCCTTTATTTACTGACGATCGTAGCCTGTGAATACATGAAAATCGGCTCAAAACGATGAATAAGCGAAATTCAGTCTGATTCAGTCCATTTTTGTGTTCTGTAAAACTTTTTCTTCCATCGCATCCCACTCGCCGGAATTGCCGTTTACGAGTCTTTTGTTAAAAATATGGTGATGAAGGAACACAATTAGTAAGGACTGGCCGAAGAAAAAGATTTGAAAAAGAGGTATTGTGTATAGAATCCTGTATACTTTCAAGGAACGTATGGATAGTTTCGGAAAAATCACTTTTACAGATGAATTCTTTTTAACAGTCGTTTAGTCGGAATTTTGTGTGTCCGTGTGTGTCCAATGTTATCATAATTATGATGACGTCATCATATGTGTACATAAGCTTAATGAGACTTTCAGTCGATTTTGTGCTTGTCCTTGTATGTCCAATGTTATCATATGATGATGTCTGTCCGGACGAAGCCTTTTTTTTTGCTCCAAAATTGAGCTTCAAATTGACCTTACAAATTGAGCTACAAATTGAGCTTGAAAATGATTTTTCTCGAGAGAGGTTAATAAATCTCTTTTACGTACGTATATATACTCGTACAATTGATGTACGAGTAAAAGAGAATTTATCTCTGCCGTCACAACTCTTCGTGAAGGCTTCAACTACTTTCAAGTATTTTGACTTTGACTGTAACATATTTTCGATCATTTAGTTCAAGTTTGACTGATTTTCAAGCGGTTTTTGTCCCATTTCCATGGTAACCTTTGAACTTGAGAAAGTTCTCGACAGAATGCACATTACAAATTCTGTATTATTTTCTAAAACCATATTGCCTTTTCTAAGTCGAAAACCTGCTAAGTTACAAAAAGTTATCACCCATTTAGAAGCTGAAACGATGTTTTGGTATCTAATATATAGCTCTAATTATAAAATTTGTCTAGGATTGTTTCCCAAGGGTTGGACTTTCATCTCTGTATGCCCATAAATAGTATGTGCTGTAGCTTAACTCAGTGCATTGAGATTTCACATAAAAGTGCTTACTGTTCGTATGCTAATGAAATTTTTGCGACCAGTATTTAATTTACTATACTCGCACAACTACCTAAGTATACTAAATTATCACCAAAAACAATTTAAATAACGTATCGGGTGCATACGGGTCTAAAGGGGAAAAAAAGTGGGCTAATGTTGCCTATCATTGATATAATTTCGATGCCAAAGGCAAATTCGCATAATGGTATGTATACTCGTACCTGTATACGGAGAAAAAAAAAATATAAGTTACATTAGTCCATTATAATTTCGTTTGTAAATTTTTAACGCTGCGTAAATTACTCGTAATTCAGGTCGGAAAAATACATTCGACTATAAATTTACATACCAAAGTCAACGATATGGAAAATTTAGCTGCAATATGTTGGTGCTTATGGGAATTCCAATGAGTCGATATAAACGGATTTCGAGGACTGGCCACGTTCACGTTTGGCTGTACATATACATACATATATACGTATAGTACGAGTACAATGGTACTCACACTCGCACATTTTCTGTACCCTCTACTCGTATAAAATCCCTCTATGGCTTTTCGCTTTCACTCGAAATTTGAAATGACCATCCCCAAAGGAGAGGCGTGCTGAGTTAATAAATCGCCGACGACTCACCCACCATGTCTGTATCTTTGGGGGAGGCTTTCTGCGAATGTGTTCGTGATTATGTGTCAAGTTGCTTTATAACGAGTTTTAAATAGGAAACTCTTTGTTGGCCCTGCAAATGAAGGTCAGTCGGACGCTCGATATTCGCTGTGGCAATGATAGTACTAAAGGCAATTGTCGGAAAATTTTACAACATTCGACAGAAAATTTTCGTCATCCACAATGTGAGCGAGAAAAAAATGGCTTCAACCTTCTCAACGCGTGGTTTTTAATTTGACCTCATTTTTGTCTCTTCGATGTTCATATATATAATTTGGTGCGGCGGAAAATTTTTCAAGATGTGATTCGCGTAATTGAAAACGTGACTCACTTAATCGATAGCTTGATTCATTTAATTGAAAATGCTTCTGAATCGTCAAACGGAAGGGGAAACTGTTAGACTAACCTTAGATCTGGCTGAGAATATATGTGCTCTCTCTCTCTCTCTCTCTCGTAATGCTCACGAAGGTGTGGATTCTCTGAGGATGCAGGGAAGATTTGCTCTCTCTCCCCTCCCCGCGAAGAAATTAAATCAGCCTCTTTTGAAAATAGCAGAGTAGCCTTATCATTGAAGTTTCGTGAAGGCAGGAGATGAATTCTCGTTTACTCGTGTAGCATTAGTTTATGAATTTGTATAATAGTCTTTTTTTATTACATGTTCTCGCATTTTTAAAATTTTTTATTTCAATTTATTTCACTTTATTTTTCTATTTTACTCATATTTCATGTTATTTTCTTCATACTTATTTTATTTTATTTTATTCAATTTTATTTTGCTTCATTTATTTTACATAGGGTGCGGCAAAATGACCGGCTACATTTGTATTTTTATTTTGAGTTATACGCATAAGTATAAGAAGATAAGGACATGCGGTTGCTTCTAAATAAAACTTCATTCTCTAAGGTTACGTATGATATGCAAGCAGTGGTGCACCTAAACATTTTTTAAGGGAGGGTCTAAGTCATAAATTTATACAAAAAAAAAAAATGACAATCTTCGATTTAGCCTTTTTTAGATGAAATTTAAGGCCTAAATGGAAGGCTTCAACTCCATATCGCTACTTTGGTGCGCTACTGAACAAAATTTCACTTGCATTTTATAAGCCTTTTTAATTCTGAATTAGGAATGTTGTCATTCAGAAAATAGCTCTACAAAAAAGGGTTTTAGGAAAAAGGGCATTAGAAAAAATGACGTTTGGAAAAATGGCATTAGGCAAATTGGATTAGAAAAAATGTCCGGGAATCAATGAAATAGAAGGAAATATGGAAGGAAATGAAATAAAGTGAAATAAAATGAAATAAACTACACATAAGATAAAATTTCAAAGCATTCAAATAATCGACGTTGATATTGCTTAATTGCTCAACTTTTTATGACCTTGACATAATATTCCGGATGCCTGGACACACAAAAATTCGACTTAAGGTCGAGCTTACACAGAATTCAAACTTTAATAAATATTGGTTTTTGTTTTTAAGCATTTGTATTCCAGTTATGGTTTTAGATTTAGTTTTCTATTGTTTTGGTTTCGGTTTTAGTTTTGTTTGAAGGAGTTTTTTTTAGTGGTTTTAATTGTTTTTTTTTTTTTTTTAGTTTTCGTTGGATTTGGAATTTATCTAGTTAAAAAATTGTTAAAACTCAAAATAACAGTGTTGCCAGATGACAATTTAGAAATTTAGCAAAAACCATTAAGAATTTGTACAGTGCGTTCAGAAAAAATAACCAGGGATACCAATATGCGAATGCGAGAGTATTCAAAAAGCAGCATGAAACTGAAACGACCCCCGACAAAATTAAAATAATCGTTCTGGTTTTCGTTTCGATTTATCTCTCGGTTTTGCTTTCGTTTTCACTCGTTGGTTTTGGTGAAAGAAGTTTTTTGCACAATTTTTAGTGTTCTTGGTTTTGGTTCCTTCCCTCTGCTATCTTTTTTCCCCGCTCCTTTTCAGTCCTTGGACTTCTCACCCTCGAACAAGCTCCTCAAAAATAAGTGTAATGAATGAATTATTTGTAATACATCTGCGTAAACCTGTACTTCCCGATCTCTTAAACCTTTGAGAATCTGTTGAGGGAGGCATAGATGTAAATAAATCCAATGAGTGAATTTGTAACTTGAAAAACCAATTTTTTCTACTCAAATCAGTTTTCATGAACATATCCAATGCGTGCGAATCGACGCGACAGTGAGAATATTCAAGGCGTTCTGGAAAATTCAATGAAAATAACCTTCACTATAAAAAGTGAGCCGTTCGAGAAGGAAAGGATATACTGTCAGTTTTCTGAGAAAATTATGCCTGCCAGTTTTTTCCATCTGTGCGCAAAGAAGATGAAAAAAAAAAGGAAAAGAAAAAAAGAATGGTGCCAATTTCAAGCCATTATCAGCAGTCTTCAAACTTATCACTCGTCTACTCCAGTCACGTAAATTTCATCTAAAAAGCAGTGTTTAGTTTTTTTTTTTTTTCATCTTTCCCACCTCCATTTAAAAAAAGTGACAAATTGAAGGATACGAAAATGCTATATATACCTAATTTTTGCTCGCGATTTTCTGTATTTCTCTGTTGTTTTTGTTTTTTTGTTTGCCAAGAAGCGATAGCAAATCTCACCCATAAAGGTGGAGTTTTTGTAAAGGAAAACTCAAGACTAAAAATTATAAGAAAAAAAGAAAATCAACGTCAAGGAAAATCCGAGCCCAACATTTTATTTTCTGGCTCATACCTGTAGGCCCATATCTTTCTTCGAAATGGAAATCTGAAAAAAAAAAAATATCATTACTAGCGTAGGTAGGTTCTCATTTGTCATGTTTGATAAAATCGCATCAATACTTTTCAATGCGTATAATTACAAAACAGTTGGCTTTCTTTCCGTAATTGAATGTTTTATCATTTTTTTATATCTGGACCGGAGGGAGCTAGAATTTATAGTTTGGAGATGTTGCTGTTTGAGTGTTCAGACTTGATCAGTTTTATGGAATATGGTTTTGGTGAACTTTATGTTCAACGCAGTCGAATTTCATCTAATTTTTCATTAATTTTGAAAAACAGTAAAAATTCTTACAAAATTAAAAATAATAAGCTAACAATTTGAATAACCCAACGCAACAGCTAGTCAACTGAGATTTTTTGAAAAATTAACTTTTTTGTGGGTTTTTTTTTTTTAAATATAAACTCATATCCTTGTGCAGAAAAAAAAAGAGTTATTCCTAAGCTTTTAAATCCTTTTTGTTTGTTTGCAAATTATAGTAAAAACCAGCCAAGTTCAAGCATGTTAACCCTAGAAGTACCAGGTGGCGTCATATACGACACCACTTAAAATTTTGAGATGGACTTATTAAAGGTCCAATATTTTGAGAACCCCTGACTTGTGTCATACATAACACCACCTGGTCCTTTGGGTAATCGAGTAAAACCTTGTATTTCTAGTGTTAGAACAACAACCAGCCAAGTGAAACATTTTCAACTACCTATTCTTTCGAAGATTTGAAAATAGAAATGTCAATTCAAGGTAACAATCTTCCAAGTTTTCATTTTTAAGAAGCTGGTTAAGTATTTCTTTTCAACTGTGAATGCAGTCATCTTGATTTTTTAGAAGTGTGTTTTGTACTCAGTGAACATCCTCTCCAGGTATGCCAACTGCAGGGATTAATTCCTGAAACCAGCGATTTTTTGCTGGCTTGAAAAATGGAAGGGATAAAACCAGGATTTTTTTTTGAAATTTCTAGGATATCAGGGATTTTTTGAATTTTTAGGAATTTTAAAGATTTTATCTCTCTTTACAGTTATTATTCAAATTAGAGATTTGTGTTTAAAAATTAAGCTTTTTCTAATTAAAATTCCAAAGACCATATTATTATATTTATTTTTTTTAGTGGCTGAAATCCAAATTTTCAACAAAAAAATAACCGATTTTCGGGATTTTTCCATCTCCAGGGATTTTTTTTTGGTTCGAAGCAGAGATTTTTAATAATTTAGGTTGGCCACGGTGATTTTCTCATCCAATTTTCGGCTTTCTATGTACATGTTTTTTCAAAGTTGTGCAATTTTTTGTGTTGTTCCGTAAATTTCGTAAATCGCAGTTAGCTGGTTGTTTACGTGTTGAGCTATTCAAATTAGTCTTAAGATTGTTCATTGTTCATTCATTCTATGCTTTTTTATATCATCCCAAGCCCTTATAACGTCAATGTTGCCAGAAAGAAGAAAAATGAAGATAGACAGCTAATCAAGCTCCATGTCGCTAGTTCCCCACCTATTGAATTTTGAAATTTTGACACATGTATTCGTTTGTGCTACGTTTGTGCTGGTTTGTGCTGCCTTTTATTTCGTTTGTGCTGCTCCCCTCTCTCCTCCACAACCAAAACAAATGCTCATACCCTTGAATGTATGAAATTTTCAAACAGGCCAGAAAGGTTTAAAACTAGTACCATTTGTTTGTGCTGCGTTTTTGCTGGATTGTGCTGACTTTTTTTGGTTTGTGCTGCAAACCCCTCCCCTCTAGTGAGTGTGTAGGTGCTAAGAGGTTAGCTTATGTAGAAGCAAAATTTGAAAATTTTTCAAATACTTATACACTCACTAGAGGGGAGGGGTTTGCAGCACAAACCAAAAAAAAGTCAGCACAATCCAGCACAATCCAGCACAAACGTAGCACAAAGGATTGGTACCATTTTTAGCCATCACCAGTGATTTTCAAATTTTACTTATTTATAGGCTAAATTTGAACACTTATATACTCACTGGAGCGGAGGGGTGACAGCACAAACCAAAAAAAGGTCAGCACAATCCAGCACAAACGTAGCACAAACAAATGGCTCATTCGGATTTCCAATATCTCTTTGGTGGGGAAGAGCATGTCGCTAGTTCCCCACTGACCTTGAAAATGTTTTTCTCAAATATCTCTGAAGGGAAAGCAGCACAAATGATGAAAATTCCAGCACAAACCAGCACGTAACGTAGCACAAACGAATACATGTGTCAAAATTTCAAAATTCAATAGGTGGGGAACCAGCGACATGGAGCTGTATAATCACTGCTTGATTCTAAAGTCACCCTGGTTTACAGGATAGAATTTACAATTTTGAAATCATATTCACTGCGTAACTGATCGAACTGAAAAATTCGTGGGTAGAAAATATTTTCAAAATTTCAGCCCATTGCCTAGGGAACTCGGATACTTTATTCGATTTTAGGTGTTTTCCTTCTACTTGAATTTTTTATTTATTTTTATAAGCAAGCTCACGTTTCTGAGTAGGCATTTATTTTTCCGTCTCATACCAACAATTTTACTGAAATTTTGTCGCGATAAAACCAATAAAAAATTTTCTTTATGACGCTATTACGAGCCCGTTTTGGTATTCATATCATAAAATGTGAATTTCGTACAATTTACGAGTCTCCGATGGAATTCAGATTGTGTAGACTTTTTTAGCTTTGAATATATTTTTTAAATTATGAATTTCAAATCTTTCTGATTTGGAGGGATTTTTTCTACTGGGAAAAATCTATATTAATGTGTCGTGAATATTAAACAATATATAATCAAAGAGCCCAGTTACGAAACCTATTATTCAACAAAATAACTGAACACTGAATGAAGGAATCCTTATTTGTAGCTGCACGTATGCGCAGAGAGAGATTTTCATAATTTTAGTCGAAAAGATATATAGTAGCGTACTATGCTGTCTAGATACAGTAAATCAGGATGGTTCTTATAATATTTTGAAGTTTCGAATCTTATACTCCCCCCCCCTCCCTTGAAGATGATTCCACTTCATGCGAAAAAAAAAAAATTCGTAGAAATTTCAGCCCCCAATGTTAAAAAACACTAGTGCCTCAAGGGGGTTGGAAATTCACGCATGCAAATATTAGCATTGTTTTACTTTATAATCAACATTGCATAGAAATATGTATTTTCTCCTTAACTTATTATTCCACTCCAGTGAGGTACTTAATTAGAAAATAGGTCGGAGGGATTGGAAAGGGTTCGGATTAACCCTTAATGTAACTAAAAAAAATCACTATTATTTTTATTTGTTGAATTAAAATTGATTTATATTTACTATTACGATCGATGTAAATGAAAAATTAACAATCTTTTAAAGAATTACTTCCCCTACTGCAATCCCTCCCCTCTCCATCAGTTCGAAAATATCAATTTTGCCATAATTTCTAATAAAGTTATGCCTCTGATGAAGCATTCCCCTATTAGTGAAGATGACGAAACTTGTGTAGAATTTTTTTCATGAAAGGGAATCATTTTGGGGGTTGTGGGAGTGGGAATTACAGAAAATGTTTTTCACCGTATAAACATAAAGACCACCCTATTACTGTCCTAAGAATATGTATAATACCGTATAGACTAGTCGAAAAAATAAAATAAAATCTACTGTCCAGCCATTTTTAGCTCTTTTCTGAGTGTATCGTTAAATTCGCAGGTTTTATTTCATCCTATATAGGTATAGGTACTATAAATAATTCGATTATAAGTTGAGTCGATCCACTGCTTTTCGAACAAAAATGTCACCTCGTATATGGGGTTCTGCGAATTTTTGCAAAACTTTGGAAAATGTTTAACACGAGGTGTGTGCGCGTGTGATGTGTTTTTTGTTGTTGAAAGTACATGGACGTTGGCAAACAACATCGTATTCGTGGGCTGCCCTCAATATTGGAATAGCATAATTTTCTTCACGCGTCATATTATTTATACTATAACCGAACCGAAAATATCCATTTTACTTTATTTCAGCATCAAAGTTTTCTATTTAGGCATCCACCAGTATATTATACGAGTATATGCGAGGGTTGAAAATCTAATTCTCAGAAAACTGTGTGCCGTAGGGCGGGGTGAAGACAATTTCTCAATTGACGTTTTCTGGGAAATATTCGAAATTTTCATAGTTGACAGTTCTCTCATTTTCAGTAAATTTTTACGGTGTGTGTGTGTGTGTGTGTCTCTGTTTTCGATATATTATTGTTTCTCATTTTCAGTTCTTTTTTTTTTTTTATTTTAGTTCATAAAATAACAAAAAAAAAAAGTTGAATAATGTGGCATGCTATATTCTAGTTTGTGTACATATCGCATATAGTAGTATGTATAAATATCACCGCAACAACATTCTCGTCTAAAAAACTTTTTGCGTCCATTTTTTGTGAATTTTTTACGTGTTCAGTCGCAGAAAATACCTAATGTTTCAAAGGGCGTCGTATTTATGCGACGTTGACAAATCGATTACGTTTAATTAACATCGTTTTGTTGAGAGAGCAAGAGAGAGAGAGAGAGAGAGAGTGAGAGAGTGTGTGTGTGTGTGTGTGTGTGTGTGAGGGGGAAAAAACCAACTCGAATGAAAACAAAAACCCAAAAACAAAAGCCAAAAAAACGCACGTTTTTTCGTATATACAAGCATCGGGATGATATCGAAAAATCAAGTTTATTGTTTCATTTATACGATATTGTTCTCTGTGGTTTTTCGACGTCCAGTAATGAATTCTCAATCTCGACCGCGTTTGTCTATGCCTTTAATTACGCCTCTTCCACAAAACGGCGGGGGGAGGTGAAACGCTGAAGGAAAGCCGAAGGGCTTTTTGCGTACGAGAAATCGGTAGGGCAGGGTAGGGTGTGGGGGTGAAAGAAAAACGTTTCGAACGAAATATCGGAAAGCTTTACGCGAGTATCGCGTCGTCGAAGCAGAAGCTTGGCTCTTTGGTCAAAATTTGACCCTTCTGTGCCATGTGTACTGGTATTGTACGTGCTCCGCAGAAATGGGATCTGAGACTTACAATTCCTATAATCAGATTTACTTTCGTATACAGAGAGACGTGGTGGTCAAATCGAAGTTATGTACCTAAATTTCTACCAGATGGCCTAACCAGTAAACGTCCTGAAGGCGGTATTGCGCTTTAGAAAAATGGTATACTCGTATTTTGTCGAATGAGCTTGGATGTACGTATTTTGCAAAATGAGGCTGCACTTTATTCGCAAATATCATCAAAAACGACGTGATAGATGAAACTTCCAACTGGTCATATTATCTCGACGATGAGAGCAGCTATTGGATGCAGAAAGCGCCATTTGCAAGATCGTTTCAGAACTCTTAAAAGTGATTTCGGTTATAATCCCATTCTTGTGTCTCGCTGCTATATTGAACTTGTAAGTGAAAGTTCGTCATCTAGCAGTTATTTGCAGAACTAGTTGCTAGATAAGATCAAAGGATTCATAGTTTTCCATTCAAAATACATTGCTGATAGCTGCTGATAGGGACAACAATGTTCAATTTTTGTTGGCGAATATCAATCCCATAAATGATATTTTATCTCATAATTGGACGTATGGAAGAATTTTTATCATGGTGATAATCAATTAATGGAATATACGTGAAATATCAACTTTTTAACCCACAAAATCAGAAAACTTTTTCATGTAGTTTATGAATGGAAAAGGCCGTTTTTTATCAGAAATAGCATATTTGGAACTTCTACATCTGTCTCTAACGGGTTCTCCTGTATAGATCTGATGGTGCCAAAATATTGTGTAAGTTCTACACTACAGTAATGCTTCGAAAAAAATCCGTAATTGGGAATTTAAAAAAAACATTAAGCTGAAAAATAACAAACAACGTGAAACTCGTCCGCACATTCAAAACACGATTTTTTTGTGTGCGTGTGTGTATGTTAGCTTCGCAGTCACGCCTTCAACATGCAGCGCTTTGGTGGTGGATAAGTGCAACGTACCAATTTCGTTGAGAATTAAGTGAATTGAATAAAAGCGTATAATCAGAATTTCTGTAAAATCATCCAAAAAGATAATTTCATGCTCATCATGTATGAGGTGTTTAGTGAGTCACTGATGAGATTTGCCGATGAGTTTTGTGATTAGATACAACAATGAGGTTGTCGGAGTGGAATGTTGAAATTTATTCCCCCCGCCACTTATCATTCGATTGTGAAACATTTGAAAAATGACGCTGATAAGAGATACCCCAAAGTAGAACACCCTGTATAAGCCGTAAATCGTTCGTTGATATTACGGTTGCATTTTATGGCTTTCGAAGGCGTAACGTGACCGACTTTATGAACGTTTCCAGTCGCTGCTCCGGTGCATTTTCTCGGTGGCCCGTTTATGAAATTCTGCGCGAAAATAATGTTTTCGTAAATTGAAGATGCCATTGAAAGCATACCCATACGTAGATATACAGCGCAGCATTGCTGCTCGTCCAGGTTTTCGACGACTGCGAAAAGGCGAATTAATTATACATTAGCAACAGGGGCAGTACGTTAAGCGAATACAGAATACAGATTCATGACAAATCGTCATGTGAAATTTACAAATTATACAAAACACAATGCGGCGGCGTGTGCTAACGTCGCTGCCCAAAAATAGCGTCCGCAGTTGTTACACACGAATGAATGAATTCAGAGGCGGTGGGCAGGGGGAGGAGTATGGGGTGATGACATGGCAGAGAAGAAGAAGAAGGTAAACAATCGCCTCTGTATCTATGGCTGCTCCCCCCCCCTCCGCCATACCACCTTTATCACCCTTTTCTCATTCGAAGAGTGGAGCTGCCTACACAGATTTTCGTGACCGATTAACAGCGGACATTATACCGATATATGGGATGCAAACAATGGCCAGGTCGATAATGAAAATTTTTTCGTGGAACGTGCCATACGTAGAGGCTACACTATATATATACACATATATATCACTTCCTGTCGTGTGCATTCAACTTGATAGAAAAATTTGCGTTTTAAAAACGTTTTGTTAAAATTTGATGGAACGTACAACCTTTTCTCTATATTCATAGCCTGGTGATGCATTTTTATCGACAGATATATTGAGGGAAAAAAATCTTAATGAATGATAAAGAGCATGCCGAAAATAATCACAATTTAATTACTGCTATATGTACGTGCAGTTGGTACCTATTTGAAATCAAAGACAATTGACGAAATCAGGTATTCCATATGTAATCGATATATATGAAACCGATATAATATTCTAGCATCGTTTTGTTTACCTACGTTCGTTTATTTATGGCGACAAAATATTTTATGAATGTATTTCATCGAGTAAACATATCACTCGTTCATTAGCATTCAGTCGATGAATGGACATTACTATACTCGTATTTTCAATGCAATTTCTAACGTATTCTCGAAACTTACCTACACAAACTTAAATTTCAGAAAATGAAAACGCAGTTGAGGAAATTTTTTGAGTTGCAGTCAAATCGCAATAATTCGAACTTCGATAACCTTGAGAATCTCTGTTACCCGAAGTAATTCTTATATCTCCGCACCCTCCTTTAAGGTTCCTTACGAAAATTATCTCTTTAACTCGAATATTGAATCTATTTGAAGTAGGTTGGGGTTATGATTTCTAAAGCTGTATAAAAATACGTATACAATATTATAAACTGAAAATTATCAAAGATGAGTGTGTCCTCGTGTTCTCAATATTATCATTTGATGACGTATATGTCCGGACGAAGCTTTTTTTCTGCTTCCAAATTGAGCTACGAATTGAGCTTGCAAATTGATCTAACAAATTGCACTACAAATTGAGCTTACAAATTTGAATTCATTATTTTATGTAGAACATGAAAAGTTGTATGCTTCAAGTTCGATTTGAAAATGTTTTTTCTTTTCTCAAGAAAAGTTGAACTTTTTTTATATAATCGTACAATTAAGGTTAAAAAGGATTCATATTTGCCTTCACGTCTCTTCGTGAAGGCTACAGCAATATTTGAGTCAATAATTGCTTTTGATAGAGGAATGTTTTGTGAGCATTTTGTAAAAAATATCATCTCAGACGCTTGAAAATTGACTGAGATATGACAATTTGAATTCTTAAATTTAGAAATTCTACTTTGGAGAAAATCAAGTTCAAGATTAATTGAATTATATAACTCGTGAAAATGAGCCCATTTTTTTTGCGAAGTATACCTAAAATAAGGACTATGTCATTTGATGGCGTGAAACTCTACTAAAATATTGCAAAAGGAATTGTCTGTGGCCGTTAAACAACTTATCGTTATCTATTATGCACTGAGTAAGAAATTTTTCTTTGTGTGTGGCTTTACAAAAATGTTGATTTTTCATCTTGATTTTTAGAAACTTTGAACCAACATTTTAAACATTTTTTGGTACCATCAAACCCTCTGAAAAGAGATGTAAAATTATACCAATGCCATTGGTCATTAAAAAAAGGCTCTTTGATCAGTACCGGAAAAAAAAAATTCATTTATGACTTTTGGGAAATAATTCAACACATAGTTTGGCCAACTGTAATTTTTTTTTTTACTTCGAGGTGATATGAAAAATACAGAAGAAAAGAGTTAATGAGGCATAATCTGCTACTCAATATCGAAGCTCAAAATAATACTAATAGCATTGTATCGAGTATACAGGTCCATAATCATTAACGAAGTGTCCTTTAAAAGTGCTTTCACCATCGTAAAATTGACCCTTGAAGTGCGACACCTTTCTTATGTTGAAATTGTTCAAATGCATCATCATTTTTCTTTCAGCCTCATGTTGGCTCAACATCTGCTCTGAAGGGGCTGATCAAAGTTCAACCTCACACAAAGTAACAAATGAAGTCACGCGTACAAACGATAAATTTTTCGCAAAAACCAATCAATAGACTGGGTCGTACACCAACACACACACATACACACACCATCTGAAAAAGCCCTCCTTTCACATACTGTCAAGCCGTTTTTCGAATTACAAGTTCGTTGCAAAGCCGACAGGATCGCTGCCCCCCTTCTTCTAAGTACTCGTTTTTGGCTGGTGGTCGTCTCAGATACCCGAGTGGAGGGGTAGAAGACGTAATTTTAGTCCAAATTTGGCTGCTCCCAATTCGCCTCTGCCCTTCGACGATAAGCGAAAAACGACGTTAAACGAGTTCGAAAAATATTTCCAGTCCAGTCGTGGGCGAAGATACTCACCCCCCACACACAGTCCACGCTTTCCTACTTTTCCTCATTGTTTAGCAGCAGGTTTTCGACCGAAAACCTTTTAATAATTTTGGTTCGAATTTTACAGATTGGCATGGGACATGCATAGCTTTATTCGTTTCATGATCTCAGGATTCCAAAAAATACCCATCTCGCATATTCATATTAATTAATTAATTTATATTTGAAGTGGGTGGGGAGGGGGGAGTATAGAAATCGTAAATTTCGATTTTGAATTATATAACTACTTACATCAAAACGAATAGAGCTGACCTTTTAATTGTACATTATAATTGAAGTATTGATAGTTCATCATTTATAAATTTCAAGCCGATCTTTTGTTGGTTTTGTAGAAAAACCATTTTGAAGGTTGAAAAACGTGGCTTTTTCTTGGGAACACGAGATTGGAAGAACTACTGAACCAATAGAACTGAAATTCGAATCAGAGGTAAATTTCGATGAGATTGAAGTCTGATAAAAATATTTTATGACGATCATAGTTTCGCGGATATTTGGATATTAGCAAAAATGTTTTCAAAAAACGAAAGACGGATTATTTCGAATTCTAACAGATTTTTCAAATTTAATGGATTCTAATAAGGAAAGTATTAAACTAATTGTGCTGAATTACGTATATTAATATCGTGTGCGAATAAAAGCTTCTAAAATATACACTCATCGAATTTCAAGCCAATCTATCTATTGGTTGCGGTGTTTGTAAAAAATGGTTTTTTGAAGGTTGAGAACGTGAATTTTTCTTCAATTGCCAGCAGGTTTTCTACAGAAATTAGTTTTTTATCCGATTTTCGCATACCTGTACGCCTTATCCTAAAATATAAACTTTCAATGACTCATGAGATCTGTACAGTTCCATTCGAAAACCTGCTTTTCCAGCGAGATTTGCTGCGCTAGAATTTTTCTTATTCGTCCTTCCCTCGCCTCTCCTCCCCTCGTCAATCCTTAAAAACAGGAGTAAATTTTAGAAAATACACGTATTTCGCTGGCATGACCATAAACGTTTCCATCAACGTACGAGTATTTTTTTTTTTTTATTTCACAACACCGTTGATATATCCCTTTATCAAGTACCTACGTATGTTCTTTTTTTGCTTGTTTGGTCTTTGGTTTTTTTTTTTTTTTCGGTTTTGTTTCGTAGAGTAGGATTTTCAACCGCCCAAAATCGTTTATTAACACGTTTTTGTGTTCGAGTTTTTTGTACGAGTGTATTTAATGGAGACGATATATGTACGTATAGGTATAAGTGGATCACCGAAAAAATAAAATAAAAGGGCCACCGTAAACGTGATACACTTTCGAACAAAAGGCTAAATCTCGACTTCTTTTTGTATACGCTTATACATCCCTGCGTAAATATACATTTTTCCTTGTAACCTTAAAAAAAAAAAAAAGTCTACTGGGAGATTTGCAATAGGCCACTATACGTTCTTTGACATTCATTTGAGTAACCACACTTTTTTTTTACACGCTTCAACATTTTTTTGCAAATTAAGTTTACAAAGGCTGGAGCTATTTTTTTTATTTTTTTTTTTGTCTAGCAAAAACGAAAAGGTCGCATTTTTGACGAAGTTGCAAATCTCGAGGATTTTATGGCTTGTGGCGAAACTTGTCAACTTTTATCTTAGATCAAAAAAATTATCTTGCTGAAACGGGACGATTTATTGTGGAGATGTTTCTTTGAAATCTGGTTTTCACCATGACCATGTTTCTGGTGGTTGACCCAGATCTTTAATCAAGATCACCTCAATAACCTTGAGTGCTTGAGCAAATTTGAGCAAGGATTTTTTAGGAGAGGAATGTAAAATCAAAGATTTTTTTCTATAATGTTGGACGATCTCTTTGAAAAATGATCTTATAAAGTTCTCAATAACTTTTACAATAATTATGTTCCGATACAGTGTGATTCTCAGATCAAAAAGGTCTATACGCGTATTATGGATTTATATGAATTTCCAGCAAACCAAATTTTGCTGTTGTAAACACGACTTAAACGTTTCAGTGGCAGTTGGGATATGCTCTTATAGTAATACAAAATACGGTTCAATTTTGGGAGGCACTTTATTAGAAACTCAGATAAATTATTTCTAGAATAGACCATGCGTTTTTGTGACGTCATAATCTAAGCTTGCATTGATAAGATATCGATAAGATATCGATAACCCTCGTATGTAGACAGTTGAACAGGCTTTTCTTTAAGTTATCTATTTTATGACTGTTCTATGGGCCATTCGTAAAATTTACTATTAACATTTTTTACTCAGAATCCACTCTCGAATATTTTTAAACATAAGTCATTTTTTCATTGGAGCCGTATGACTTGAGTTATTGCCTGCAAAAAAAAAAACTGGTTTGCGAGCACAATTTTCACAATTAGGGTACATTTTTCCATCAATATTTATCGACTTTTGATTATATATCATCGAGAACTATAAGAATATTCGGTTTGAAATCAGTTTTTTCTGGGTCAGACGCTTTTTTTTATCGAATATTCTTGAGCTACGTAGTTATTAATGGTGTGAATCTCTAAGATGGTAAAAAGTACTCCAATTATTGAGGACATATATCTACAGTAATATCGATTCGTCCTTGTATTCCTGCTATTAATATAGTGAAAATAACTATTCATTCCTCCTCGGTGTAATATAGGCCACTCATCCGAACGTAGATATACTTGAAACTATATAAATTAGCTTCGAGAATGAAATTTTTCGTTTCAATTAGACGCGATGCTCAATTTTTGTGAGACTTCCATTTAATCCAATTACGCGACTTTCTGCTTCGAAATGAGAATATTGCTTTTCTAGTACATATACGTATCTCCTTTATATAAATTTGCCTCTCACTTTTAACCAATTCTTATAACGGCTGCAGAACAATGCAGACGTTACTAATTTATTTTTCAACTACGCCACCACGCCATAAAACTATAAAATACGTGGCACCCACGTATTTGCCGTAGACGTTTTCTCTAAAATTTCCATCACGAGTTTTTAGAAAAATTTTTGGAATCAGTTCCCAATTAAATAAAATCCGGCGTGGCTCAAAAACGTGATGGTACGTTGGTTTTCGCAATTCGCTACTTTGAACTAAAAATGAATGAAAAAAAAAATTAATTAAAAATTTAAAGCGTGTTTGTACGTACTCAGAGTTAGGTTTAGAGACTTTAATTAAGAAGGCTTTCTATTAGAAAAAAAAAAAGACCTTGAGCTCGGTTTTCGGAGTACCCCATTTTGAAACTTTAAGAACTAATAACTTTTAGCTATATAATGTTATACTTAAGATAATTTGTATTTTTTGCTGTGTATTTCTACAGGTTTCGTGAGAAAGTATAACAAGATAATAGATGAGTTACTGGCGTGCTTAAAATTAGAAGTTAAGGCATTGTCTGAGCTTAGAAGTGGGTCAGCTTGATCTATTTTGCACTTACCCTGTAATCAGCCTTGAAATTTTAAATTCGATATTTATTTCGCCCCCTCTCCCTTCGCACATAGATAAATAAAGAAATTAGAAAAAGCGAGATGGGTATTTTTGGAATTCATAGAGATCATGGAACGGTGAACTAACTGCGCATGCTCTCTATTTGTGAAAGTCAGACCAAAATTAATGAATGATTTTTGTCGAAAACCTGCTAAAAATAGAGTTTATTGTATAGTTATAGCATACCACATTAATTCAGTAAACAACTCAATATTTTGGTTATTGCATTTTCATTTTTCCAATACTAAAGATTGTAAAATTCTAAACTAGCCACCCTTAAAACAACTGAACTTCGTTCACGAAAGATAAATCTATTCTTATAATACGACTAAAATATGAGAGGAAGGCTGCCATGATAAAGCATGAACAAGTGAAGACGACCGAAATGAAAATCCTAGTTGGTGAAGTACTTTGTACTATGCGACAGGCGTCATCATTGACAATCGCCTACACGATTTTCTGCGCACCCCTATCCTCTCTCTGCATCTGCTCGTTCTCTCGTGTTCGATTTTTGCATGTTTGTGAGCTTCGAAAAAGATGCGGTTCGACTGGAAGCCTTGAAACGAATCGAGTTTACGTTTAGAGGAGCGAATTTGTTGGAACCCTTCGCCAAGTAAATGTCTTTCATAAAGTACCCCAAACTTGAGCCATTCGGCCCCTAAAACGAAGGGAAAAAATTGAGATAGGAATTTTTGAAGTAGAGGATCGGAGACATACACAAATTTTACTGCTGATTTAAGTGCGGATAGAAAATGTTGGAACCATGTTTCGCAGGGTAAAGAAAGAAAGAAAGAAAGAGAGAGAGATAAAAAAAATTACCAAAAATGGTAAATTTGAATTCCCCCCCCCCTATCTATACCCCATTATCCTTTTCTCTTTACTCGAAAATCTCTTTTTTATTATGTCCATTGTATTTAAAGAAGAAAAAGAATCTAGGATCAAAAAAATAAAATTTTATTTTCAAAAAGTGAAAGAAATTTCCTTTCCTCTGCGCGTGGAAAAACGGGCAAAAGCAAAGAGACGAAAAAAAAAAGTTGAAAAAACACGAAAAACCCCCAAGTTGACTGAATGAAGCGTGCAAAAGTGGTAATTTAAATATATATACGTGCGTATAAACGAACAAAAATGTTTTTTAACTGCTAAACGCTGATGGTCTATTTTGGAGGAGAGAGCTTTTTAACCATTAGCTAAGGGGCGTTAGTGAACAGTGTTACCCAGCCCTGGAGCATTAAAATATTCGCACAGTCGTCGGTGTGAAAAATTATTATTAACAGAAAAAAGAAACTTTTTACCCTGTTTTTACCCGATGTTAGTAGACGATCCTTTTTTTTTTTTTTCTTTTAAACTTTCAATGAAATTTTGTAAGAGATAATTGCAACTTTTCTTTTGACTGTTGAGAAGAAACATTTCATTTTCATGACAGATATTCAATTTTATATTACTTATTCATTTTTTCTAATTCATTTATACGAGTATTATACATAATCAGTAGTTCAGTGGATGGGGGAACTTCGAGCAACAAAAATAAATAAATTTTTCTATTTGATTGTGGAGAATTAATCTTGAAACACTTTTTGAAATAAATTTTCAAAAGGCATACTTTCAAATCGCATTAATTTATTTACGAAAAAAATATAAAACACAGTTGTTATTGTAATGGTTAACGTGATATTTTCAAATTTCAAAGGGTTGGTTGACCACGAATTTGTGTCAAAGGGATGGACTTGCGGTGAATAAAGAATTTTATTTCAAAGCACTGACTCATTTACACGACCACGTTTGGAGAGTTAAGTCCAATTTTGCAAAAAACAATTCATGGGTCCCCTTCATTAGTACAATATCCTGGCGTATTCTTCAGTACTCGTTCCAGAATTTTTGGGCTGAAAACTTTCCTTACTCAACAGGTCTTGTACCCTATGACTAATTTTATTCGCCCAAGTTGAAGGATTCATGCAGGGAACCAATTTTGGTGATATAGAGATTGTTGAACTAAATCTGACGAGGGAATCAAGGGCTATAACTTTGAATGACTTGAAATGCTTCAAGGACTGGAGGAAGCAATGGCTCCAGCATAAAATTGTTCATGGCTTTGAAGAGGACTACGTATTTCTCGAATAAGTTTTATAAATCAAGGTTTAATGACAGACTACGTATATGCAATTTTTTTCTTCTAAAACGTTGACTATAGCTCAATTTATCAATAAGAACTGTATCGAACAAATATTTGTATATTTTGGCTCACTTTTGCAGCAGATTTTCTCAGATTGTAAATCGTTGAGGGGTCAACGTGAGTGGAGAAAATTGGCGAGGGGTTAGGGAATGCAAAGATGAGCTTTTTTTTTTTGACAAAACCCTAACCAATTAGCTTATCTCTCTATAATACCATCGATAGAACGGAAATTAAAAAATTTTAGAATCTTGTCATTTTTGGCAAAAGCGTGGGGTGAGGTAATAAGGTTTGCTTCATTCTGGCACTATTTTTCTTTCAAAAGTCGAATCTCGCAGCACGCAATCCTCTCGTTGCGTGGGTTTCCAATCAAATTTTAGCTCGTTATCGAGTGCTCGAATATAGGTCTACCAAGTATATTTATATAATGGACGGTGATAAGCTGCAGCTCAAAATTATCGACGCATTTGCATTTTAAAACCGATAACCGTTGATCCATTTCGGGGGGAACTGGCTAACCGATGAAAAATTAGTTTTCGTTAATTTATCCGCCCCCCTCGCCCTTTTTTGGCTGCCACATCTCGCCCTTCGTGTGGCAGTCAAACCGCATAAAAGATGAAGCCCGCAATCTTGTGCGTGGAGATTGACTTGGCCATCAAATTGGTGCGGTTCTAAAGCCCTTATATCATGCAGAAGGAACGCATTGTTAGAACTTTCTCATCAGTAAAATCCACGCCATTTTAACGAAATGGCCGAAAAATGTCACTTTTGAAAAGGCGAGCAAGGCTTCGGCCCCAGTAGTCAATTTCAAGTGTCGGAAATAACTCGATTTTACGTAGCCAGCCTTTCGGTGATGAGTGTAAAAATTTTGTGGCTTTCTAGAGACGAATTTGTTCTCGAAAAAGGCTGGAAATAAAAGCGAGTCGAACCTAAAAGAAGACATAAATAAAAAAAGAAAAAAAAGAAAAAAGAAAAAAAAGAAAAAGAGGTTAAAAGAAATCCTAAAACCTACACGCAGTTTGGGTAAAGTTGTAATTACAAAAATAGAATTACGAAAGCTCGTGTTGGAAGGTATTGATTGTGAAAAAATCTTGAACTTCTGCAGTCGTATGAGGGTTGAGCTAATAATCGATGTGCAGGATGTCTTGTTCAAAAGTAGAAAAAATCTACATCACGTTTATACGCGTTGCTGCCCTGAGAGAGTCATTATATGTTTGTTTTCTAACAATTGAAAACTTTATTTTACGTATAAGACTATAGCTTCTGATAAGTGGGTGTGAGTAGGAATACTTTTGTGATGTCACAAAAAAAGTGTTAATACGTCATATTAAGCGCCCATATTTCGAACCTATATGTTGGTTTAAACTCACCATTATAAAAGAAACTCCCCCAAAATTACTGTTATAACAGTAGCTGTTGAATGAGTAATATACCCATGTTTGTAACACCAGACTTCGGCGTTGAGTCATATGTACACGCAGTGTGGCCAGATAAAAATCTCAAAATTGTGTAAAAATGCTTAAAATATTTGCTAATTATACCATCATTTGCCAATGGCGGACACCTTAAGGCATTTTTTTCCTTAATTTTTTCATAGCTTGCTGAAAAATGCTTCAATTATTTTGCTTGATGCCTTGAATATTCTCCCCCACCTTCTTCTAAAAACTTCTCCCCTTTTGGCCCCCGTAACCCATACACATATTACACCCTATCATTTTTCCCAACTATCTAAATTTTGCCTATGGCGGACATCAAAATTTTCATTTTTCCAGTAGCAGACACACCAATGGCGGACACCTAGAAAAATATTTGTAATGTAGAAAAAAACGTGAATAATTGTTATTATATTTTTCAATTATGATGTTGACTAGTAAGGGGCTTCACCCTCTGTCCATTCCGGGGCTCAACTCCCCTCCACACATCCACTTATAGAGACTACTGCATAAAAAACAAATTGAAAACATTTTACCATGCACATTTGTGTAGATACGAGTATATTCATTATTCAAATAATTAAATAAACAAAAAAAAAAAACAAATCCAATTAAACTCAATGATGTCACAAGGCATGGCAGTCATCCTTTGGCTTCATACCTTGGGTTTATGGTAGGTATAGGATTTATTCCAGCCTCAAGCTGTGCATAAAAGCAAGTGTCCGCCACTGGAAACCTTCAAACAGACTAAATTTTCCAATGGCGGAAACCCTCAAAAAAATGTTTGAAACAGATGAAATCAGTCTAAAACTGTAAAATTCAATGTTTGTAATGGTTTAGGATCATTGATGCTTTGAAGGAACATTATTTAATAATCACAGGAATAGATAATTATCAGTTCTAAAAATGTTTACTATCTAATCTTTTTCTTTGCAATAATTACGAAATTGAATATTTTAATTGACAAGAACATAATTAATGGCCAAATATTTCTATTGGATGGAGCAAAAATTTAACTGAGTGATTCAACGCATTACCATGGGTAACAGCTACCATGTGACATCATTAGTTTCATTATAAGTCGGTTTAAACACTAAATATACAAAAATGAAAAAGAAGGTGACCGCCATTGGGAAGGTGTCCGCCATTGGCAAATGACGGTAGCTATGATTTGGCACGGTTACTCGAAATTGTTTCAAAACTATTTCATTTTGCGCAATTGTTGCCACCGTTATGAATCCATCCATTTTTAAACGATTAGGTATAATTTCAGGATTTAACCATTTTAAAGCTTTTCAGTTTTCGCACCGAAAATTATCAATTTTTAGTGTAGTGAATTTTCAAATTCTAATTTCATAGCTTCATAATTTTGGGCCAGAGGTTCTTACATGAGCTATATAGTCCAATCAAAATCATCATTGAAGTCTGTACTCGTACATTTCAGAAATGAGGTTTTCAATATTGACATATTATATTATATGAAGGCATACAAAGAGTATGATTTAGAAAAGTTTGAGCAGACTGAAAGTTGTACTGAGTGATAAGGAAAAATAATCTCATTAAAAATCTTATTTTGGAAACCAGATTTTTCTAGTACTCTTCAAGTTTTTTGTGATTAATATACAGGTACTTGAGCGGAGTTTGCTTTTTTTTTGTGAATATTTTATTCGTTCATTTGTTTGGATCGCGATGATGACGAGTTTCATGCATATAACATTGATACTATACATCGATATTTTAAAACAAAATCGATATTCACTTTCTTTCCTTATACGAGACTTAAAAATCGTATTCTTAAAAATAAAATTTGAAAAATAAATATTTACGAATAGATAGAAGATGATTTAAGAGAACAATTTTGTGGCCTTTCTATTTTCTCTGTGACTGCAGTGACGTAAGTTATATATATAGGGTTGGAAAAAATGAGGTTAAATCATTCTAGCCCCCTCAAAAATGTCTGCTATATAAGTAATCTTTTTACACCAACTGCAATAGGTACCATATCTATCGACGTGATTTTAGAATAAAATACCTTTTTTTTTTTTCGAAAATGGATTCGCTATACGGAACGACAAATAAATTCTCATGAATTTTTATGCCGTTACTGATAAAAAGTAAAAAAAAAAATGCGGAGAAAATGGGGGTTCTTACTGATCTCACCGAGAAATTTGTTTTTTTCCCTTGCCATTTTTTTTTTTCCTATCTATCCCAAATGTTGTATGCGAGCACAAAAGAAGTCGGATGAGGTAAACCTTTTTCTGAAAATGCGGTTATTTCGTCATTTGGCACCACGATGGTATTTTAATGGCGTTGAACTTCGTTCTATAATAAAACGATGAGCATGGCGTGGTTTTATGTAAAAATGGAGAATTAAATGTACGGTAGATCCTTTTGTATATTTTATATCGTGTGCGTCCTCCTTTTATTCAGTGTCTAAGGGAAACAAGCTGCAGAAATTGTGTCGAGATTAAGAAATGCGAATTTTTTAAGATTCTGAAGGAGCCATCAGATTTTGTAAGCTGTGTGCTATATTCTCTCAAAATGCGAATGCGAAAAAATGTACGAGAAAATCTAAACGTTGAACAGAGGAAAGTATTTTTGGAAAAAGTTTTTCAGCCTTGTTTATTCTCATCTTGATTTAAGAAAGTTATAAAAATTACAAACAAAAGCGACTATTTTTACGAAGGAATATGTATTTTATATTTTAGACAAGAATTTATGTCTGTTGCAGTGTCAGCATTTAAACGTGAAAAAAGTTATTTTACGATTCACGTAGAATAAGATAGAAAATGTAGAATATATAAGTAAAGTAAGTATAATAAGTAGAATAATGAATAATTTTCTAAACATTCTTATCATTACTCTACTTATTTTACTTATTCTGCATAAATACTTATATTCTACCTGTAGAATAATTTTTTACGTGCCATCTCTGCCACCTTTTCTTGGTGAAAATGAGTTCTGAGATCTTTAACTGTATTCAGAATTAACATGGAAACCCTTCAATAGTGAACAAGAGTATAGAGTTAGGGTTTCACACACTAAGAGAAATTTCAGTAGTACTTTTTATTATTTTATGATACGAAAACAGCGACTATTCAAGATTTATAGTGGAAATTACCACAAAAATAGTAAAATGTACCATCTAAGATAGTAAAGAGTACAACAAATTCTAAGAATTATTATATTTTTTTATTGGAAAATACATTACGCCGCAAATGCCCATACCAGAATATTTACAATAACTCGTGCATTGTCCCTGGGTTTTCCTTTGAAAAATACTAAATTGATTTTTTTTCAGTGTGGTTATATTCTTACTCGTATTATAAACCAGACATGAAAGCATTTATTGTTCAATGCGACTGAGCCATGTAGTGTTATCCTGTTGCCTCTTTGGGGAAGCTTTTTTTCTTTCATGTTTTCTGTCGTATTTCAAGTGAACAGAGTTCTCGAATTCTCGTCGCGTCATTTTTACACATATAATGCGGATAGATATTGCACCAGCATTGTATATTCAAATCACCCGCATTTGATTATTCGAAAAATAAGAAACTCTCATGTCACTACTCCTGTGACCTCTTTAAATGTACCTGGTGCGTTCGTTTTTGAAAAACCTAGAACCATATTGAAAAAGCTTGATCCCCAAGGAAAGTGGTAAAATTTTCTGATCATCTAATCAAATTTTTTTACTCGGGTAAAAACCTGTCTATATAATGTACCTTGTGTATTGAAGAAACCGCAGGTATAAATATATCTAACAGAAAAAATAGTTCATCGCACAGTCATATAGATTTTATGCAACGAAGCAAAATACTGATTTCATATTATTATTGTTTTTTTTTTTTTCAATTACTCTTCCTAAACTCTAACCTCTATATTGTACCTACTTGAAAAACGAAAACACCTGTTGAAAAATGAAATAATTTATTAGTAAAAGACTCACGAGCAAACGTCAACAAAAAATTCGTAAATATCTGAAACAATTGGCTAATAAATTATAATAGCAAAAAGTCCGACAAGAATTGGATCTATACACAAAAATGTAATAAACGAAGAAATTCTATAATTTAGAAATATTACAATAAGATGAGTAAGAAGAAAGAAAAAAGAAAATAAATAGGTTTTCGAGTGAAAACCTGCTAAAAATTATCAGATTACAGTACAAATAAATCCAAATTTTATTTATTTTCATTGAACTGGGTGAGCGTATTCGATTTTCTCTTGATGGTGGGGGACTAGTTCCAGCTGTTGGAGGCTGAGCCCTTTTTCCTTCACTTTCTAAAGTCCTCTTATGATTATCACTTTCTGTTGGAAAATAGAAATCGATAATTGTGAGTCGAACTTCGTTTTTTGCAATTTTCTTAAAAATTGCTGACTGACAAAGTGGTCTTTTTGAATGAGAATGCCACGCACGTACCTACTCGTATATTTACTTGTTAAATATTGAAACCATGGAATTTTTAATCAAGTATAACCGACATTTTTTACAAATTTTAATTAATTAAATGTGTCTTTAGATAATTATTATGCCTGTGAAATTAACTGTAGAGTGTAAATATTAATACGATGAAACTCAAAAGATGATTTGAAATTCCACGAATCTTTTCTGTCTCTTTGAACTACGCTTATATCGATCGTTAATGTCCTTTACATCTGATGGCCATTAAATTAGCCGATGATTTTATTCCTGTTCTGAGAATGTTGAGTGGGCAAGGTTACTTCTTCAGTAATTTTTGTATCCTTTTTCGGTCCAATTGACTGCTAATATGAATGTAATGAAAATTTTACGACAGAATTTGGAGAAAGTACATAAATTGGGTGTGTAAAATACCAAAATTTTGATCTAATTACGAATTTTGCAGGTTTCAAACTCGATACTTCGAATATTTCAACTATGTGCTGTATAAATGCACCTAAAAAATATAATCTAGTATACTAAATCAAAAAAATTTTTTTTCCAGTTTAAAAATGTCTATATATAAGCTATACAATAACGAGACTAATCACACTGAGGAACTTAAATGAGAGATTAGTTTGCTAATAAGATTTAATATAGGTTTGTGAGAATTATTGTGAAGTTAGCATATAGCTAGAGAGGTGCAGCACTTTTAGTACGTTGATTAAGGGTGTAAAAGCTACCCACAGTCGAAAGTTTTGTTCTCTCCGAATCTTTTCATTTTGAATGTAAACTTTTTATTTTACTATTCTTATTTCTTGGACTTTATAATATTATCAAAATGTTTTATAATACATAACGTTATCATTTCAGGTGATGAAAACAAAGCATGCGCGTGCTTTATAATTTGACTGAAAACTAGCAATAGTGACGATTCAGAAGTTTCATCAGTTGGAAATCAAGCTACTGAATTTTTGGAGGATTAATAAATTCCAATCTTCATGAGCAGGTAATTGAATTACTATGTATTATCGAGTCTAATTTATCTACCACCTATTATCAAGCTCTATCAATTGTAACAGAGAGCAAGTCAGTCTTCACTTGACATTTGTCAAGTTAGTGTGCGCGCGGGTGTTGAGGAAAATGAAAGTTTGCTTTCCGGTTTACTTACATGTATAATTAATCGATTTATTCACGAATGCTAAACAACATAACCTGTACTCCATTACATCCAGTCCAACTAAAATTTAACGAGGAATATATTTTCCTAGACTCATTTTTCATCTAACTCCATTTCTTGGTCATCAAAATATCATCCTCTGAAAAATCGTTGTCTCATTCATCGTTTTACCCTTTTAGCAATTTTGAGCAATGGAGTTGAAAGTTAGTATTGATGTACGAGTATATCGTTGTGAAGCTTTAAGGTGATACTTGATCATTTGAGACATTTTTCAAATAATTTAATGCACGTTGAGCAAAGATACAGTTAATTGTCTTTTTTGAAAATTTTACTTTTTGGCCACTTTGCGTTTTGATGTTAATAGCTTTTCACGCATGGTATTGTCTGTACAAGTGTTTCTAATTTATTAGCAAGTATAATAATAATTGATAATCTGTCGGGTTCAAGTTGGGCATTCCATTAAATGGTTAAATTATAAATATGATTGCATGTAACAAATGCATATATTCTAAAAAAAAAAAAAAATCGTTCATCTATTGGTGACAAAAATCGATCAAATCAGTTATAGGTACTTACTGAAAAATTATTATTTATAATAAACTGAATTCAATTTAACGACGTTTATATATACGCTTATAGTTATAATTTCTTTAAAAATTCCTCGAGCATTCTACTGCTAAACATGACTATTATATATTCGTCTTTCAATGCAGAACGTGATAAAAATGGGGAAAAAAATTCCAAGTACCTACATATAATACGTCTGGTTGCAATATTGTGATACGCTCTTAAAAAATGATCGAGGAAAAAGAGTTTGCATTGTTATGTGAATAATAATATGTGGGGCAAAAGAAAAAAAAAAAAAAAAAAAAATAGTGAGAAAGATAGTATAAAGAAAAATAAGGTAAAAAGGTAAAGAAAAAAGAGTGAAATTACTTATGCAGTTTGTGTTTATGGTCGGTAATTCAGCTTGAAAATAAGTTCGAATACTTATTACGATTTTCATGAAAAAAGACTGCAGAAAAAATGTTTCCTTTCTTGCACTTTGTATATAAGTACGAGTATAATTTCATTCAGAAATTTTTTCATGTTGAAGTCGAAAAAAAAGATGTACAATTTTAATAGCATGAAAATTTCTTACAAAGAGCATTTTTACGAGTCTCGACGATTCTAAAATGCGGTTTTTTAAAGTCAGGCACATGATCACTATATTATATACTGGATTGCAAAATGATGAATTTTTTTCGTCTACCGAATCGGCATCACGTTTCGAAGTTTTTATATTTCGTCTATTCTCGTTGGGGAGGAATTGAGGAAGAATTATGATTATGAAATATGTTTCCATTTTGGTCGACTGAAATAGTCATTTCAACCGCAACAGATATGTCAGCAGTAAATTCGCTTTGTAATGAAACTTATTCGAACCAATGAATGTGAAATTGGTGAATGTTGTGGATGAACAATGGCGGATCCAGAGCTCCATTTGGGGGGGGGAGGGGGAGAATCCAGATTTTTTCAAAGCATGGTAAATGCTAAAATTGTGAGATTGTGTTTTTTTCAGCCTAAAGGGGGAGGGGTTCAAAAAAATTGATTTTTTGTGGATTATCGGTCTATTTTTTTTGGATTTAGAGGGGGGATTTCCCCCTTTTCCCACCCTTGGATCCGCCACTGTGGATGAAACTACAGTATGAAATAATTTACTCGTAAACGATTTCTGCTATAGTTGTATATATCTATTTTTGGAGCAGCATACTTTGATAATTTTATTATAATCTACGAAAAACAGGACCGAATTTCAAATTTTGTAGATTCTGCAGGGGCTCGTACTTGGAACTTAGAAGAAGCTATTATATGTTGAGTTTTCAAAAATAAAAACGTGCTAAAAATAAAATTAAAAAAACAAAACAAATTAGAGCCAAATAATTTTTATTTCATCGAATACAAATTATATAAGTTCTACTGAAATTCAACTTTCCCATTTTATATCTTCTTCAGATCAGTTTTTAAGAACTTTTTTTTTCTTGTGACGGACGAGGGGGCGGAGAGGGAAGGGGTAAATAGTTGAAAACATGCAAGTATTACTCGACCATTTATGATTTGTAATAAAAATAATTAGTTTTTAAATACCACCAACGAACTACTCGTATTAAATGCGTGGGATACGAGTATAAGAATTGTTGGTTTTGCTGTACTCGTATTTACGGCGTTTTGGTTATGCTACAAGCATTACAAATTTCATGAGATGCGTCGTAGTACGTAAAAATAATTCGTTGCAAGTTACTTTTTTTTCCTCAAGTACTCGTATCTCAAAATAAGGTATGAGATCGAAATTATTGTCCTAATTTTCATTGAAATTAGTTGTATATAGTCTGAAGCGTATTTAACGTGTAACCCTCGAGTGGCCTGTTACTTTGTTTACATCTTATCTCAGATGAGTAAAGTAAAATGTAGAGTATTTTTAAAATAGGTATGTAACGATAAACTGTTTTTCTTATGCAAGTAGTATTCCATAAAATTTAGAGAAGACGCGGAGAACTATTATTTCATCAGTCTGGGGATTAATGTAATCAAATACGTATATTAGGTTGACATAATTTTTCTTTTTTTGTGGAAAATACTAAATTTTTCGGAATTTACAGACAATTTTTCAGCATTTTTTCTTGAAAATAAGGTTTTATTCATTTTTCAATCTTGAAAAATCTCCATCAAGCCGAATTTATTGAAGATAAGAAGATGCTTTTTGAGGCATATAATTCTCATTAGAAAAGGTAATGAAATAGAAAAAAAAAATCAAAACCACACGGGAGTGGTGGGGTCTATTTTGCCTCCCTCCCCGAGGAATTCGCCATTTACGCCTACCTCAAGTAATTTTGTTGTAAATCCTTCAATTCGAACTTGATGCAAACCTTTGCGTTGTAACAAGAGTTTTTGTTTCAACGAGAGTTCTATTCACTGTGGTGTTGGCTGACCAACTCAAACAATGGACTACTGTGTATACATATATACGTATAGTAGGTGCACCTGTCAAATATCTGACGTTGGAACAGCAAATTGATAGGTGAAAACTGTATACATCTTTCATGTGGGAAGGAGGGAGAGTGGGTCGACGTTATGTGGGTTATAAGCATAAAGACGAAAGGTTCGCATTTTGTAAATGTAGTATGTAATTGGAATATACACGTACGAGTATAACTGACACGAAACAGAAACAGTTGAAACGTAATCTACTTGGGTAAGAAATTTTGACCTGGTCTGGCATACAGCTCCTGTGTCACCTCCATATATATCGATTACAGGATTATGTATGATTCGGACGTCGTATCGAGTATTTGCTGCATTAAGTACCCGCGTATCGTACTCGTATATACACGCACCTGTAGAGAATGAAACAAAAATCCACTTTTTTAATTTACTCGTCGTGAATACACCTCCATCAGGTCGTATAATTTGTTTCGAGTTTCACTATACGTTGTATGGCTGTACCGTCTAGCTGAAAAGGCTGCAGCGTTGCGACGAAATGAGATACAATATAATCTGTAAAAATTACAAATGTGGACATCGCGTTTGGTGGAACAAAAAATATACTGCTGAGATTTCCCATTGGAAACAGGTGGTTTGAAAAATTACTTTCGAGAGACACAGCGAGGGAAGAAGTATACAGAATAGTAGATATACGTATATACTGAACGCGAGGTGAAAATGCGATGAGGAGAAAAAGATACGAGCACGAATGGGCATCTACGTATATACCGAACAAAATTTGCTACAGGAGAGTATACATCTGCAGTTGTGCGTTTAGAAAAAAACGAGAGACCTTTTGAACAACTTTTTCTTTTTCTGTTTCCTTATTCAATATAATAATATAAGTAAAAAAATTGTATTTTTGCAAAAAAAAAAAAAAAAAAAACAGAAAAAACTCGAGGAGCTTACAAAAAAATGCAGGAAGTTTTTGTATCGTATTCAAGCGGCAAAAGAAAAAAAATTGCTAAGAGGAAAACAGCATTATATTCTATATCTTTCGAGCTTTCTTCGAGTCGAAGAGTTTTTATTGCCGAGCTTTCCGTCTGGAATAATTATTTTTTCTCGTTTCAGTGATTAACGAGACGATTTTTCTTTCGTCGTGTGAATTTTCATTTCTTCGAATTTTTTTTTTTTTCTTCTCTCCTTCTGACATAATGACAGATTTCATTAATAATTATTAGAAACGTAAAACTGCTCTTCGACGAGAGAAAGGGCTAATGTAAATAAACAAGGGCTGATTATTTCTGGTGTCTCTCGTACAAATTTCTCATAACGTTATAGGGATAGTGGATATCGTTTTGAAATGAAAAATTTTACTGGTTGTCTATTTTTTTTGTTTTTTTTTTTTAATTTTTTTTTAAATATGAAAACATTTTTAGTTTGACTCTGTGGCTTATGCCGAATTGAAATTCGAAGCGTTCTTGTAGCTGCGAGAAGATACGAGTACAGTTTTAGCGAAATTTATAAGTATACAGAAAATAAAACCCAATATATATAACATTTATTGCAGCTTTTAGTCGCTGTTCTTGAAATCAGTCTAAAAATGTGATGTACGAGTACTTATCCTTTTTTACGTGGATATGTCTCATGGTCACTTATGACCTTTGTTAAATCACAGCCAATGTATCGATATCGATAGAATATCGATATTTATCTAAAGAATAATTATGCTTCTAAACCGTACATATAATTATAACAATAAAAATATCGATATTCTGATATTGAAAAAATATCGATATTTAGCTAATGTTTTACCCGCACCTATATTAAAGATAATATCGATATTTTGAAGAATGTATCCCATATCCACGACAGAATATCGATATTTTTGTATAAAGTTTGGTATCATCGTTGATATTTAATAGTAGGTGAATGGGAGAAGGGGGCGAGGGGTGGATATATAGAATATGTTTGAAGATGTCATCATAGGTTGTGTCATCAGAGGTTTATTATTAATGACGTCATCAAACAAATGACTCTCACCAAATGCCATAAGACATATATTAATTTTTTTTCTCAAAGTGAAAAAAAAAATTGTAATCGGGTGGGTGGATGTTTAACGAAAATAATGGAATCCTTATAAATTGAAAGTTCGATATTAATTTCTAGTTGCAATTATTTTACTGTCGGTTCTGAGATCAGCCAAAAGCGTTGTTTTTCTCAATCAAGAGACGTTTCGAATTTTCAAAATATTACGCGTGTAGATTTTACCGAATTTTTTCAACTAAAGCTACCTAAAGATACTGAATTTTTCAAAATTAGTTTTATCACCCGTTCAATTTCAAGTTGAGGCTTGGAGTCGTAGTGACAGTTTTGATTCATTTTGACACTAATTTTATAAAACTGTTTCAAGTCTAAATTTGTAACTGAGATGCTCGTAAGCTTTTTTCAGAATAGGCATAACCTTGATTAGACAAGGAACTACTCAGTGGACATTATTATCAAACTAGAATGAGACAATAATTATTATTATCATATACCAACTACCTACTAGAAGTGTGTATTTATGCTGCTGACCATCCTTATAAATGGTTTTTATAATCATAAAAATAAAATACAGTTAGAATGAAATATTTACACAATTCGTTTCATTTATAAAAAATATGTATTGTTATTTTACGTCACATGTGAGACCCAAGATAAAGTATGACACTTGCGAGACCCCCATTATAAATACTCAGAAATGAAAGCTTCGTCTTCACATATGGCTTGGTGGCTATCTGTAGATGCCTTAGGCTATGTAATGAAGCCCACAACTGTTGGTTAAGTGTACAATACAGTTTCTAGGGAGTAAAATGAAATGAGTGAACCACAAGTGTACATACAATCGATACTTGGGGCACTTGCGAGTCCCAGACAAAAAATGCAGATTTGGAGTCTGCGGAGTGGAGGAATAAGAAAAACCATACATACACCTCATGGACATGCGAGACCCACAAAAGGGTCTCGTATTGTCAAAAAGGGTCTCGCAAGTGTTATGATTTATCTGTTTTGGGTCTCACATGTGCCCAAAACATCTCTATGTACATACTATAATGTGTTTGAAGAAAAAAAAAAATCATTTTCTTTTAGAGATGAGGGTGGCGGAAGAGTAACACTTGGTAGACAGTAAAATTTGAGTACCTACTAAAACGCACCATATAATAGTGCCCTGAAGGGGTATAACGAAATTTAAAATTCACTTGTTCGTTAATTTCACGGTTATGGCGTTTACTGCTGCTGTTCATTGCGGCGGTAGAAGAAGAGAAAAAAAAATAAAATGGCGTCATTTCCGCTTTCATTCGTATCTATTTTGTATCCTTTGATGGGGTAGAAAATGGATACGAGTGGAGAGCATTTGTATCAGACACATTCGGTCGAGCTGTACCCTAATTTGGTGCTGCAGCGGAGAGAGAAAAATTTGAAAAAACGTTTTGCAACACGAGAGAAAATTGTCGCAAATGTTATCAACTTTTAGCTCGAGTTTTTCTTTTCGTCAAAATACATACATTACGCGACGATATTCCGTTTCTACATTTTTCCCTGCCGCAGATTCCATAAAAAGTTATACGTGGACTTGCTCCTTGAGGCCTTAATCCTTTTCCAAAATTTAAGTCAAGTATGAAAAAAAAAAAAAATGAATAAATAAATAAAAAATTTTAAAAAAAGAGAAAAAGTTGGCGAATTAAGTTTCTCTTATGTAGGAGTTGATGGATATAATATGAAGTGTGCTGTAGCCTGAAGAGATTATGCAAAAAAGTTGAAAGCGAAGAGAATTTAGTAATTTAATTTTTAATATTATTTCTAAATATTATGGTCTTTTTCGTATGTGGTACAGTACGTGGGTGTATTTGAAATTTTTTTCCAAAAACTTTATAAAATGAGATTAAATTCGAGAAATCATACCTGCAGGTCTTGACGAAGTATCGTGAAGGCTTGGATGTATTTTCTCTTTTTCAAACCAAAGACACGTCCATATAAACTAAAGAGATTCTCCACCTCTAATAAAACATTTTGCAATGCTATATATTAGATACTCTTCAGTATCGAAGTATTGAAATATTTCTCTCTACATCTCTGTCCTATTAAAAAATAAAAAATAAAAAAATATAAGTTCAAGGTTATAACTTAATCTATAATGTTAAACCGTACTATCTATTTTACTACCTTTCTTAAATTATATTTTATTCCAAGGCCGGAACATTCAGAGAAAGTATACGATTCAAGTTAGATTTTTCCTTAAAGTTGCCTTTACTAGCTGGTTCACTTCTTGGAACGTTGGTTTCTTGTACATATAAATTGGTATTTTCTTCGTTCGAGTAAAGGATTTCTCGACGCTTCTCGCCTATGCAGGGAGCCGAAATTTTGGAACTTTATTTTCGCTACATTTAACTAAATAAAAAGTTAATTCAGAACTCATTGGGCTAACCACATGGGAAGAGATTCAAGTGCTCAAATCGTAAATATAGTCTACGTTATTCGCGTAACGTTTTTTTTCTTTTTCCAATTTTTCCTTCATTTTGCTTTCTTTCTTTTTTACTGTAAATTTTTTTCTTCCATTTTCTGTTATCTCGTATCTCATAAAAATCATAACGCGAGAAACGAGAATATCAATAAAACGTATAGTAGTATAAAAATTTTTTCCTATAACGATCGTTGCTGGAATTTTAAATCTGTCTTGATACACTCTTAAATAAATATACCGATGATATTCGCAGCTTCGATTACCGAAGCAATTTTAAAATTTTCTAAAAGATCCATTATTTACTGTCGGATAATCACTTTTTTTTCCCCCTTTATTCTACTTTGGAGAAAAAAAAACCAAAGAGAGGGAGCGAGTTACAAATCGAACGTCGCGTCGGCTATTCGTTATTTGCTCGCATCCTCTTCTGGAAAAGCCTTCCTATTTACTGGATAATGAGGAGTATAAAATTGAAATATATACAGGGTGTTTCTAAGAATTTTAGTACCTTCGAATTTTGAATGCTGCGATTTAGGATACTACTTTGTAGGAGGGTTTGCTAAGGCTCCGGTCCATTTTACCGACAACCGGCCATTTTTCCTAATTCGTTTCTGAAGGCGTAAAACCAATTTTTTGACTTTGCTGAGCAATGCGGTCATATCGTTCAGCAATTTCATCCTCTACATGTCATCAGAGATGTACAAAATTGTAACAGGATGCCGAATGTACACGTGTGACATTTCTCATGGAATTTTCTGTCCCACGGTGTGGAAGGAAATTCTGTTCTGCTGATCCGGTAAGAAATATAGGTGAAGTAATACGACCATTGCTTAGCAAAGACTTTTAAAATTGAGTTTCACACTTTCGAAAATGTGCTAAGAAAAATGATCAACGTATTGGTAAAGAATGAATTTTAATTTAAAACCAACTGCAAAATCTGTATTATTTCTCTTTCGCGTTTTATTGAAAAAACTCATTCGGCCGCACCCTGTAAAATTATGTAATTTTGAGCTTCTTGGAGTGTCATGGAAAATTGATTTATATTATCCCCTCCACCTCTGTGGTAGTTATGCTGGAATACCTTTCCCCAGCCCCCAAGAACTGGTATATATGGACAGCGACTGAATCAGGGTGATCCAGTGTTGTTCCTTGATGCGTCAAATAACTTTTTTAACATTTCATGTCAAAAAACGTCAAATAACGTAAAATTACAGTCAAAAAATTTTACTGTCAAATTATGTCAAAAAACATCAGAAATAATTTTATTGTGAAAACTGAATTTATTGTTATCATTATGAGTTTTGTAATACATCGAGTTTGTTTGGTTTGGTTTTGGATGATTCATTTTCATTTTAAACTTTGGATTATTTTAGTCAGAAGGCCCAACAACCAAATTCCAAATTAAAAATTAAAAATTGATTTTGACGCTAAGCTCACATGGAGAATATCTTGATTTTATTGATCAAATTAATGACTACAAAGTACTTTTAATTATTGTTTACATTTCCTTCGCTTCAATGTTAATCAGTAAAAAGAAAAACAAACAAGACATATTATCAATTTCTATTATGAACCAAGTTCTAAATCCTAATCTTAAAGTCTTGCAGGCACATTTATTTAAATTTCAAATTTCCAATTTCATTTTTATTAGTTTCAAAGCCAACTGCTGTCAGAAGAAAATTAGAAAATGTAAAAATGAGAGAATATTATTCAAAGACCACATAATAATCTTGCTTATGTTAGAATTTACAAAATAAACTGAAAAAGTTTTTCTTTGCCCTGAGAAAGATAGAACATATAAAATCTGCAATTTTCAATCAAGACTCGTGCAATAATTAAGGAATTCCTAAGTTTTTCCTGTTGTCTCTTTTGATAGTTTTTTGACATGAAATAATGTCAAAAAACTGTCAAATAATTAATTTTTTGACGTGTGTTATTTTACGTAATTTTACCAGTAAAATTACGGTAAAATAACTTGACTTATTTGACGGAACAACACTGGGGTGATCCCCTTTAGTATTGGATTCTGGGAGGTAGACGTGGTTTCTCTCTGATCTTACCATCCTACGTGTTACCCATACCTGTCTTACTATCTGTAAGCACTCGTTGAAACTCGCTCATATCTTCTAACTCCATTGTTATGTATCGACGCATGTTAATGGAGCAAAAAAATAAATATTAAAAAGTCGAATCTACATGTATTCTACTAGAAGGTACGTTCGAAAAGGCAAAAAAATGCGTGACTTTTTTCTGCGAAGATAGAAAACTGAAAAATAAAAATAGTTGTCGTTATATAGAAAAATTCGCTTCTATTCTCGATAGGGAAAAAAATCTGTCGCCCAAAAAAATACGAAGAATTAGGAAATTCGTTGGTCTCTCGCATCTTCAAACGCCACAGAGAGTGTTTGTCAAACGATATACAATCGAAGGCGGATGCATAGCGAATGAAAGATGGAATTTTTTTTTTGTCTCGGAGTTCCAACTCGATAAATACTCGTAGTAAAGGAAGGGCAAAGGCATTGTGTATAGTCTACCGGAAAATTTGCGTTCTATTTGTCGAAATATTCAAACGGCAGTTGTTTAGCGAGCCCAAGAAAGCGAGAATAATTTATTGGCTAGAGCCGGAAGAGAAGACACGCATCGATTTTTTCGCGACGAAAATAATTTATTCGAGAAAAAGAAAATTTTCTGCTGACTGCAGCGCGTCCGTGTATCTCTATCGTTGCCAATGCCTCTAAACTGATATCTTGATTTTCTTTACGACATTTTAATGGATTATGGCAGCCGCGTTTGCTTTAGTCTTATGCCACCGCATTTTATGGGGGCGTTTTGGGAACGTTTCAGCAAAAATCGTGTAAATGCAGTTTCGATAGTACGGAGTATCTCTACTCGTATATTTCTTCCAGGGAGAAACTTTGCAAGTCGATATATCGGTTACAAAGTTTCGAACTCAGCAGAATGGGTGGTGGGCGGTGGGGGGGGGGGAATCTAGTAAAAATACGTTAAAACATTGCATTTGGCAACGAGCACATCCATGCAAATTGTTAGTAGTAAAAGAAATATCATCGGGGTTTTAGCAAAGGATACTTTCAGATGAAAACCATTCTCTCCAATTGATTGGTGTTTATTGACGAAACGAACTTACGAGTAATTAGTTCGAATTTTTTTTAATACTTTGATTGAAGGGAGGGGGACGAGAAGGGTTTTGAGAGTTTAAATCAAACGACCACCCGCGTTTAAGTGAACCACAGGATATACATCTCCTTAAAGTTGAGTCTATACCCATTCGTATACTTATCAAGTAGTAGCTCATATTTGTTTGATCGAAAATAACAAAGTGTTTCACGCATATCATATTGGGCAACTGCACTGAGAAAAATTTCAATGGTAATTTTTACAATTTGGATGAGAAAACTGGGAAAATTATTTAAGATTTGTAGCAGAAATCATTACAAAAAATCGTAAAATATGTTATCTTCGACACTAAAAAGTGCTCTACTAATACTGGAATATTTACAATAAATAGTAATTTTTATATTATGTAACTGTGACGAGAAAAGATACTATTCTGTTTATAATTATAATGCTACCCATTTCTCTCAGTATGTAATATTTACAAAATCTAGAAGTAGAGACTGAGTAAGTTACATGATTCCAATGAAATAAAAAACAAAAACAAAAATAAGTAATAATAATTGGCATACAATGCCTCGCCCCTCCCTCCCTCTCTCCCTCCCGAATGTAATTTTTCCTTAATCAATCTGAAATTAAACATGTTAGATAATTGACGCTTCAAAGATAAGGTGTATGAAATGATTTTAAAATTTCAGTTCTCATAGTAAATCCCTTAGGGGCTCAAAGTTGACAATCTTCCCCGACCTCTGGAGGGTGTAATTGTGATTCGATTAAGCTGAAATTTTGGTCATAGATAGGGTTCATAAGATCCATGAGAGCATCCAAGTTTCAAAAAAATCTATCAAAATTTTGATTTGTTATTGATTTTATCTTTCTTTTTTTTTTCTTTGAAATATTCGCAAGCTCGTAACTCCGTAACCGCAAAAGATGGAGAAATTTACATAGGATTATGTTTTATAGAGAATTTAGTTTTAAACATTTCTTGTATCGATACTTTTTTCCTAAAATCGATATTTGCGAAGATATAAGTGAAAAACAGAATTTTGTGGAGTATGAACCCCCCTAACTAAAATGGCGAGAGAGGTACGAGTAGGGGTAGGGCTGGACTATTTTATATTTATACATGCAGTTAATTTTTTGTTCGTCTTCAGTATATTTATAATCATAACTGGCTATGAAATTATCAGGCCACCAGAATGTGCTTTTAGTTTACCTAATCCGGTATTCTTTAGTTATTGGAGATGTTGCCTTCAAGTTACACCTCAAATCATTTTCAACGATTTCAGCTGCTCGTTAAATTGTGCGTAAACCACTGCACGTCAGGTCTTAAAGAATATTTTCTCTTCACGTATACTTTGTTAAATGCAGCTCTTTTCATTTTTTCGACTTTGACTCGAAAAATAAAAGCTGGAGATCGAACTAGATAAGAAATGTACGTTATGTGCTGGAAAATGACGTAGAGATTTCATCAAACTACACGCCGAAAAATTCTGCTCTCGTTTTTCCAAGATTTTTCTGACGGCTCCTGTCATAGAACCTACATTTTCGATACATTCCTAAACAAGTTCATTCTGACTTTTCTATCAGTTGCTTCTATTTTCCTCTAATCTAATCTTTTTTCGCTTGTCTATTCGAGAATGTTTTCAATTTTTTAGCATTGAGGTTGAACTCTGAGAACACATTATTACGCCTGCGCGTTTCAATAAATAATTTCACCTTAACAGACGAACTTTAAAACTTTTTCCTTTCCCATGCGAGTGTCAACTATACGCGAGTATGAGAAAAATGAACACATGTCGAGTAAAGCCGAGAAGCTGAAAAAATTCCATGTATAGTAGGTGTGATCGGTTTAGCGAACGTATTTTACAAAGAGAAAAAAAGAAAATTGAGGAAAAACTTGAGTGTAATCTGTTTTTTGTTGTTGGCAATTGATGAAAAAATAAAATTACTCTTTGGATGTCGATTTTTCAAGGATTACCAGATAATTGAGTTGCATGCTGTCGTCGTTATGGCTGCTATAGTGAAATAAAAGTTTTCCTTAATCGACTTTAATTATCGATTTTATGTGGAAAAGCTGAAAACGTTTAGAGTATATCACGTTTAGAGTATAACGAGGTGCGAAAACAGTTCACTGTTGCCTTTGAAAGAGAATGAATTATCATTTTTTACACAGCCTCTTTTAGTGGTTTATTTTCTTTCAGACAAAATAAGAAATGAAAATGAAAAAGTTAACAGGACTTTTCGCTGTTATGAGATTAACTTATTAAAATTTCTGCATTTTCAGACTTACAGGTCAGTTAAATCTTCGGTAGTGGATTAAAGCGGGTTGAAATCAAAACACCTGGTTTTCCTCTGAAAAGAATTTCCGGAGTAAATTTCACAATTCTTATGAGAAAAGATGGACAGTTCAAGATTTATTGTAGACAATTACTACAAAAATAGTAAAATATTACTCGTAATATCTGAGATGGTAAAATAAAAACTAAAAAGTACTACAAATGTACACTATAAGAATATAAACCATAAATCATGAATTATGAATTATCCCTTTGTTTTGTAAAAAATTAGGACCTTCTCGCTATTCTCAGCCCTCCAACCCTTTTATAGCGGAAAAGGACCGTAGAGAGAAAATCCGATATTGCCCTAAAAGTTCTAAAGACTTTTTTGGCCAATATTACTTAAATAAAAAGTCTTAAACGTTTTTTTTTTTAAATAGGAAGATAGAAAAATGACGTCATCATCCTGCCTCATCATAACGGAAATTCTGCCATGTTATCCTGTCTTTATATTAGCATGATGACATCATCAAACTGCTCGTTTTCCTCATCCTGCTCCTCCTCCTGCTCCCAATATCTTGCTCCAAATTGTGATAAAATTTGAAAAAATTTTATTATAAAAATGTTGTTTCTCATTGAATTTGCTACAATTTTTGTACCACCGTTTTCATTTTTTTGTATCTTCATTATAGGAATGTAAATCAAGTATCCATATGTGTACATTAACAAAAAAAAAGCATTTTTTAAACACTAAATCACAGGAGGTGAGTATTAATTTTCTAGCATAGTCTCTGATGCTTAGCATCAGTGGCGGATCCACGCCCCCCCTCCAATCCAAAAAAATAGACCGATAATCAACAAAAAAATCAATTTTCTTGAACCGCTCCCCCTTTATGCTGAAAAAAACAAAATCTCACCATTTTAGCATTTACCATGCTTTGAAAAAATTTTTATCCCCCCCAAATGGAGCTCTGGATCCGTGACTGCCTATCACACTTGGAGGATTTTTGTATTTTCTTTCATACTTGTATTAGGTAAGTATAAAAACAAAAGTCAAGGAAAACAAAAAGATAGCCGCAGAGAAAAGAATGAATATACACTATTTATTTTGGAACGTAAAAAATTTATAACGTTGTTAAATTCGCCAGATTAATAAAATTAAAATTTTATCCTTCGAAAAAAAAAAAAAAAAAAAAGTTGAATCTTAGACGGAACAGTTTGTAGAAGAATATGGGTTTGAAAAAAATCGATTTTTCAGCTCTTTCTTTCATTCCGTTTACTCTTTTCTCCTTTGGTTTTGTTCCATGCTAAAAACTTTTAAATTACTTTTACAAAGTTTTTTTTTTTTTTGTACACGTTCGAACATGGCAGAAAAAGAAAATCTGTTTTCTTAGTTTCGAGGAAGAAGGTTGATCAACTGATCTTGTTTCTTCTGATGTTTCAGAAAATGATGCATCATCGTTTTTATAATAAAAAAAATGTAAGCTTTAGTAATTTTCTTTATTAAATTTAATTCTGTTATCATAATTGTAGTGCTTAGCTACAAGTGGAGAGTTGCCAACTCTCATTAATACCACAACTCTACTGGCAATAGGTGTGCATACTGAATATTTGCCAAGTGCACCTCGTGTTTCTTCTATTTCTTATCCTGCATTAGTGGGTGAGGGCAGTGAGTATGCGTGCGTGTGCATGATGCATGTGTGGTTGAGTGATGAGTGAGCAGCTATAATGTGTTCCCTACAATAATAATTTTCTTTTTTGTTTTAATTCAAAAAGTATAATTAAGTAAATTTAAATTGTGGAGGTATAGGAATGTGATCACATTTCTACACATCTATTCGTCAATTGAATATCCCAACATTTTGTTTTTAAAAATTGACATTTTTGTGGATTCTAAATACTAGGTAATATTAAAACACAATCAAATCCTTGGGAAAAGTGAGAGTAATTCTTAAGCTTTTAAATCTTTTTTACTGAAAACCAGCCAAGTGCAACTATATATATGTTGAGGCAACAACCAGCCAAGTGCAAGAGTTTTATTTTCATCTTGGTTTTTTTATTTTATTTTATTAAATCACTTAATTTTTCTGCCAAAGTAAATCATTTGAAACATTGCGAACCACTCTTTTCGAACATTAATTGAAAATAGCAATGTCAATTCAATTGGCAAAAAGCCGCCAAGTTTTCAACTTTCAAAAGCTCATTTCTTTATAAATGTGTATAAAATCATCTTGATTTTTTTAGAATAGTGTTTTGTATCTAGGTACCAAATGGACATCTTCTCATCTAATTTTCAACTTTCTATTTACCTAATGTTTTCTCAAAAGTGTGCAGTTTTCTGTGTTTTTCCGTAAATTTTAAAAACTGCAAATGGCTGGTTGTTGCGTTGAGCTACAACCCGGTGGGCAAAAAGTGAGAAAATGATCCGGAAAATGAGAATTTTATCCGTTGTCAGTCCGTTTTTATTTTCGACCATTATCGGATCTGAAAATTTGCAGATATTTTTGTCATCTTGATTATTTTTCCAAATCCGTTTGTAAAACGGATTTCCTGATTATAATCAGTGATAATTTTTGGGCAATTTTTCTAAATCCGTTTGTAAAACGGTTTCACGGATTATAACCCGGGCCAACAAATGCGATAAAACAGCCTTCACGAAAAATAATCCGGACTCGTTTCCGGCAAGACTGATTACAATCCGTTCGAAATCCGTTTTAGAAGCCGGAAAACAGGAAAATTCCGGGTTATAATCCAGAAACGGATTATAACCCGGAATAAAACGGATCCGTTTTCAAAATATATTTGCCCATAGGGAAATGTACATCGTATAAAATTACGAAGAACAGACGATCATATATGTTATTTTCAAGAAGCTATACACATCTTTTCCTGTGGAGTGTGAATTTGTGTATATATTCAATCGCCCATAACATTTATCAAACGTGTCGAAATTTCGTTCAATTAAGAGATACATAATATTGAAATAGACAAAAAGTTCTTTCATTAGATTCTGAAGGTAATTATAGAATGATTCTTTTCATTATATGGAATCATAATGACGTCACACTTTGCTCATTCGAACTTATAATATTTGCATTTATGTAGACGCATCGCATCGATAGGAGACTATACCGATATATTTTATGTGCTCGCTTTTCACCCTCTAACTGTCGCAATTTAATTGAAATTCTTTGCCGGATTTTAGTCCGTATGTTATCATCGTTTTTCTATACATTTTGCACATTTTTCGTCGTCGCTGATTATTCATAATATTGCAGTGCATTTTTTTTTTTTTTTGCGTGTTTCTACGCGAACGAGTTTACCCTCCTCTACCGAATTTAAACATAATAATAATTTCTGTTCAACAAAATTACTCGTACATTCTATCTTCCGCCGTATTTGAAGAAAAAGTCTACGTAAAGAAAAAGCCACCAGTATGAGGGAGAAAAATGAATTTCGTCCAATTTGTAAAAGAGCAAAGCGCGCCGCGCCGTTTTTAAATTGGAGAGAAAACGCGTATTTACGGCGAATCGGTTATGCAATTAGCGTGACAAATAACAGATATAAAAATAAAGCTTTGCGAACTCGACTCGTTTGCCAGGCTAATGTCGTAACGCGTTCTCCTTCTCCCCCCGCCCTCCTGCCAGATGACGAATAAAAAAAGAAGAAAAAAAAAGAAAAAAAGAAGAGAAGCGTCCCTATTTTCTCAGCGATTACCAAAAAATTAGCCATTTTTTTACGCCCGCGAAATTGGCGAAAAATTTCGGTCGAAATTGAATGACAGCCTCGTAATCACGGCTCATAATGCGAACGCGTTTATCGAAGATGGCTAATTTTTCGCTGCCATCGATGAGAATATATACCGTCTTGTTCCGAGATAACGTACAATCAGATTTCAATAATTCGTTTTACATATTATTAAGGTATAATATGCCTTCGATGTTGCTTTTTAGCTAAAGGTACTACTGTGCGAGGGTCTATGGAAGGCGAAACGTGTGGTGGCGCCTTCGACCATGAAGCAGTGGCGCGCACGTATTTTGAAATAGGTGGTGCTAGATCACCTGTTGAGCCCTTTTCATCAAAGAGGCCCCCTCATAATTTTGTTCACTTCAATGTTTTTCAACATATTTGGTAGTTAAGGGCGGTCAAAATTCCCATCAGATGGGGCCCCTAAATTGTGAGACCCGGTGCGACCACACCACTTAACCCCCTAGGTGGGCGCCACTGCCATAAAGGGTGGCGCAGAGCACGCAAAATGCACCACATGAGACATTTTGTTTGGTGCAATGCACCACACAATGAAAGAATGAATAAATAAATAAATTTGAATAAATGTCAATGAATGTGAATGAATGTGAATGGATGTGAATGAATGTGAATGAATGTGAATGGATGTAAATGGATGTGAATGAATGTGAATGAATGTGAATGGATGTAAATGGATGTGAATGAATGTGAATGAATGTGAATGGATGTAAATGGATGTGAATGATTGTGAATGACTGTAAATAAATGTAAATGACTGTAAATTACTGTAAATGGTGTACCTTTTTACAGCTGAAATTTGTCATTGAAGTTAGATCTAGATTTGCGTATCAGTAAAAGCAGATATTCAATCAAAAATGAAAACCTAACAGTTCGATCGGATGGTGAATATCTGATACCTACAGCTCCATGTTATTTTGCCAGTACAAATAGGTACAACATTAGTACAAAATAATGAGACCAGTTTGGAGTTGATTGGTTGAAGTGAGGGTGCTAGCATGTTCCCAGCACCACTCATCAATACTAAAAAAAAAAAAACTGGGAAGGGAGGTTGTACAAAATTTGCCAATGGCAGTACAAAACGGTACAAAATGAGTACAAAATGATGAGACCATTTTGGAGCATTTTTCTGGAATTTGAAGGTCAGCCCCCTTTCCGAGACTAGGTAGGGAAGCAGTACAAAATGTTATTTTTCCAGTACAAAACGAGTATAAAATAAGGAGACTGTTTGGAAGCAATTTTTTCAAGTTTGAAGGTCGGCCTCCTATCTAAGACTGGGTAGGGGGGCAGTACTAAATGTTATTTTGCCAGTACAAAACGGTACAAAACAAGTACAAAATAATGAGACCAGTTTGGAGTTGATTGGTTGAAGTGGGGGTGCTAGCATGTCCCCAGCACTCCTCATCAATATTTTTAATAACTTGAAAGGCGAGGTGGTACAACATTTTCTAATAGCGGTACAAAATGGTACAAAACGGGTACAAAATAATGAGACTAGTTTCAAGTTGATCAGTTGAAGTGAGGCCAACACCCCATAATGTTTCTTTGAATAATTCTTTGTGGATGCCGGTACAAAATGGTACAAAATGAGTACAAAATTCCTAGCATATTTTGGACCGATTTTGGGGAGGTGGGGGTGCTGAAGACATGGAGCTGATACCTACTCTGATCCGATATCTGATCAGACTGATGGATATCCATCATACAATCCGACATCGGATAATATTCCATCTGATGAGATATCAAGTTTTATTCCGATTATACTATCTGATGTTCGTCATCTGAAAATAATTTCCATTTGTCGGACCCCATTTTTAGGAAACTGCTCATAGCTTATAAAAATCATCATTTATTTTTCTCAAGCAATCATATAATTAAACTAGGTATTTATAGTAATTTTGGAGTTGATAGATAGTAATATATATACTAACAACAATTCCTCTCCTTCATTTCATCTTACTAAAAAATCTTCCAAAAATAAAAAATAAAAAAAACCAACTATGCTCCAAATCATGTTATTGGTCTCTCTTGGAAACACCACTTGAAAGAGATAAATGCAAGAAAAAGTCTAAAACGATATTACCATCGGCCTAAAGTGTTTTTAGCTTTGGTTTTTTTTTTAAGAAAGAAACGAGAATGGAAAAACATACGAAGATGTTACAAATATAGATAAGAGTGAGATGCCGAAAAAACGTATTTGTTCGACGACATGTTTCCTCCGCTGGAAATCTCTTCATTCTCACTGAGAATTTTTTTGTATTATTTATGAAGCTCTAAGTAAAACGCGAATATGCAATGCAGGCTTACATACATATATAAATGGTATAAAAGAAAACGTAAAATAATAATAATAAAAAAAAAGTACGAACATTAAGTAAACGACCATATAGCAGTATTGTTTCACACAGACGTTACACTCAGATTCTCGACTCGTTTGTGTTTTTTTGTGTTTTTTTTTTCTCATCCTTTCTTTTTCTCCGAGAGTGTAAATAGTTTCTTTGTTTCTCTCCTCAAGAGATACAAGTACCACAATTACGACGTTACTTTTTTCGAGATGAGTGGGAGGTGGTAAAAGAACATATCATTCTGACAACTTTCTAAATTGTGGGTAGATATTTGGAATATGGTTTCTAGGTGTGTTACTGTTACAGATACTTCTTTACTTCTGCACTCCTATAGCATGCTTCGTTTGTTCCGAAATAACAAGTGGAATTTCGAAAAATTTTTATTAGTTCCATAAATTTGATTGCTATATTGAGGTATAGAGGAGAAAAATGTTGAAATGTGGAATCGAGAAGAGAAACGTGTTTGGGTTAACGTCATTCTTCAATGTTCTTTTTATTATGAAAAAAATTTTCTGTTTTGTATTTCTTAACTTTTGTTCATTCATCTATTATGATCGAGTATTTAACATATTTTTTATCAAGATTATTTCTCCGTTAACTAAAAATGAGTTAATTTACAGGTTGATTCAAATTTCGAAGCACCATAGGAAAATAGCATTTTGGTGCGCCCTAATTTGAATCGCCCTTAATGAAATACATAAATGTACTCGATTCATTTTTCTAGGCACTCACCAAAAACACAGGGTGGCCAACGCAGCTTTGAGCCAAACAAAAGTCCCGGGAGGTGAGAAAAAAATTCCTAAAATCGGTTTTTTCGTTGAAAATTTGGATTTTAGCCTCTAAAAAAAAAAAAAGGTGTATAATATAGAATTTTAATTAGAAAACTTGATATTTTAAAATACAAGGATAAACTACCAAATAATTATATAATATAATGTTATCATCTCTTATTTAATAAATAATACTCGTAATTAGAAAATTGATACAAAATCCTTAGTCCTAAAAAAAAACAACCTACAATTCCGAAAAAATTCTTAAAATTCCTACAAATGTTAAAAATCCTAAAAATTCCGAAAATCCCTAGTTTCTGAGATTAATTCCTACAGTTGGCATCCCTGCAAGAACAGGAACTCGACCAGGAAAAAATTGTTTGGCGGGGGTTGGGTAGATATGAATTTTTTTAAATTTTATTTAGTCGAACTTCTTGGTTACATGTATACATACTTTCAAATGATTTCAAACTAAAAATTAGCCAAATAATGGCAAACTCTTTGTATGCTTGAACTCGTTCTCAGCATATTTTTAATAATATGTATTCAGATACACATTATACGTCTATAGTTTAATGCTCGTTTCATAAACACGGGAACCAAATTACATAACCACTCGACGAATATATTTTATTTACGATCGTTTCTCGAAAAGGATATAATAGATTCGTATATTCAGAGAAAAAAAAATGGTAGATATCTGAAAAATACTCTCGAGTTAGAAAAAGGCTTTGTTACAAATTCAATACCACGTTTTATATCGTTATGTGCTTCTCAATCTTTTCGGATGGGCTCCTTTTGTTCGCCATCTTTTGTCGATATTTGAAGCAAAAAAAAAAATATCCTTATAAGCCTTATTCGTATATAGGAGAGAGGAGAAGAAAATCAACGTTAAACCACAATAAAAATTAATTTCCATATGGTCGAATCGTTTTGCTATGAGGAGGAAAATACGTACATAAACAAAATTAGCTAACGAGTATTGAGAGTCGAGGAAAATATTATAGTATCTGTATATGTATGTGTAGTGCGGTACGAGAGTCGAGCTGGTCGAATTTTGCAAAAATAGAACGCTTCCGGCACCTTTCAGAAGAAACAGAATCATCAATGAAAAAATAACAAAAGAGAATTTCGCTGCAAAAGAAAAAAATCATTCAACTGCGAAAGGAAACTAAAATGATGAGAACACGTAAACGATATAATGCCAGTGAGCATAATATTATGGGGAGATCCGGGTGCCGGGGAGAATGTAACGCAGAAAAGAATGAGAAAGAAGACTTTTTTTTTGCTGCTTTTCGCCGGTATTTAATTCGAAGGGACGTTGTTATTAAAATCTTTACCTCCGTGGCTCGGTGGTATTTTGCAGAAGAAAGCTTTAGATTGTCTTATATAGTTTGAGGCTATCGTGGAAGGAAAGTATTCAAGCTGCGCTTCGAGTGGTGCTCGACACGAGTACCTGTGAAAAATTTTTGAAAAGAAAACGAGAAGAGCATTTGGTTTGTAAATAGAAACTCTGTTCTTGAAAGTAATGATAATAATTCGATACAAACGTCGAGTGCTCTCTGCCGGATAGCTGAGATTTTTTACTCGCAGCTGCTTATTTTGGCTTTTTCAGCGATTGTGTCGGTTATACAGCAGAATGTCATTACCAGTGGCGTATCTAGACTGACTTCAAGGGGAGGGGGTCCATCATTATGACGACACACAATCCCCCCCCCCCCCCGTAAAAAATTTGGAGAATCGAAAAAATTAAAAACATTTTTATTTAAAAAAAAAAAAGGTCAAGGAGGGTCCAGACCCCATGGACACCCGCTAAATACGTCTCTGGTCATTACGGAGGGCAGTCTCGTCACACTCGTAAAAATTCTGAGCAAGATAGTATATAGGTGAAATATTATCACAGCTGACTGCCTTATTTGAAGTTTGACATAATGTATATATGTAATGGCTACACTGATTGCATGAAAGTGAAATTTGGATGGAAAAGGTGTGACCAGGATGTGAATTTTCCCTTTTTCCCGTCGAATGCAGAACCCTGATTTATATAGATAGGTAAATTTTTTAGACCGAAGGATAGACTACAGGAGACGGAGCTAAGGTACCAAAATTAAAATCTTGTAAATCATTTTTTTTTTTTTAACAAGCAAAAATTGAAAATGAAAATTTTTTTCTGACAATTACAATTTATAAAGGGGGATATCAAAGAAAGGCCTCAGTCGACAGTAGCTTTTTTTTTTTGTTGAAATTCCTCAGTTTCTCACTCTGTGGACTTTCTTCTAATTGTTACAAAGTTATCATTTAGCCTGTTTTTTATTCTCGTGACGTGTGGTGCTGAACGAACGGTAGCTAACAATGATGCGCGCGCATCAGTATCATTCTTGATCTGGACTTCTTCGATTCTCCTCATCGATTTGGCCATCAAATTGAAGTTTCTAAATTTACCTCGGTGTAATGAATATACAGATGTTAACGCATCAAAAAGATGAGTGCTCTGGAGATATTATAACTCAATATACTGAAGATGGGGAGGGGGTTATCTAGATCAACTTGTGACTTGAAAAACCTGTTTCCACCATTGAACACCTGAAATTCAATAAAATTCTAAAGTTTGAATGTTTTAATAACAAATGACAGTAAACCAGTTCCAAAAATTCAAAAAAGGAGGCATTGGCTGGCAGAGTTATTGCCACTATTTTTTGAGGTAGAAGAGGAGTGATCGTGATGAAATACTGTGTGCGTGAATTAAATATTAATGCTGCAGCTGATTTCGACGTATTGATGCAATTCAAATTATCCATCAAATTCCAAAAAGTGTATTCCTCAGAAAATACAGTAGTGCTGTTGGGTTCCTTTTGAATGGGTTGTTTTCTCATCCTCTGTACTTTCCCTGGCTGTATTTGTACTTTATAGTTATGCTTCAAGCGATTGTAGTCCCTTTAGTTGTGAGATGCCCGACCGACGTAGTTGCTCGTACTCGATTAAGAAATTTTAAAAGGTTGCACACCTCAACCTGTGCTCCGTCTCTGTGAGTGACTCTCCAACAACTCACCAACAATTCATGTACAGTACTCTTGAAAACATAACCCTTGATCAAACTTCTACCTATAATATTACCATCAGTACCTACTTATAGTGGTGGCAATTAAGCCATGTCTAACATCTCAACAGATGTTAGAATCATAATACACGATTACGAAAAATACTCTAGCAAATTAAACCAATTATACACGATAACTCTTCAACAAATTTTGAAAACACGATACTCATTAAAATAATTAATACACATCACGAAAATTACTAACCACAATGTAGATCTTAATAGACAAGTCTATAACTCTCAATCCTAACACTCATGGATTTACTCCATACTTTAAAAAGGCACAAGGCAAAGTTGATCCTCTCTCAAGTAGAAAATGTAAGTAAGTCAAACTAAAAAAAAATGAGACGAGCGAGCTTCACGATTTTTGAGGAAGCTCCGCCCCTTAATTAATTTCCGTTACAATCGAAGCTTGATAGAAACTTCTATTCGATCCTATTCTCGAAATTAAGTATTCAACATGATTTACTCGATCTTCGTAAAATTACAATAAATTTGTAAATAATGCTCACGATAAAAATATTACGTAACGAGGGCATCTCAGTTGCAAGTTTTGCCAAAAAGTTGTCAAGCAGATTTTGATTTATCTCGACAAGATAATTTCGAGCATAATTTTGTTTTAAAAAATAAAATTGTAACAAAAAAATAAAAAAACTTGTCGCGTGATATCTGAAGAAAATTTTATTAATAACGCAGTATAACTAAGAAAATTGCTATAAATTTTTGTCTTCTCGAAGCAGAAACTTGGGGGAAAAAAAACTGAGAAAGAAGAAAGTGGGTAAAATATAATTTCTAATAATTAATAAAGATAAAAACATGATATAGCCTTTGCATCGTGAAAAGAAGAAACGCAGATAATGACGCTGAGTGCCTTTACAAATTGTCTTGACAACCTTTTTCTTTCTTTTTTTTTCCCCTTTTTATTTGCTTTGGAATCGGGTCTGTAAATACTTTTTAAAAGAAGGAGATACCCTACTTCCGTGTTTTTTTTTCTCGTATTTTTTATGCCAAACGAAAAATCGCTCGAATTAAGTCGCTAGATTTTTTTTTTTTGCCATTTCGCGAAAAAAGCTGGTGAAAATTAGTCGGAAAATATGTTTCTGGAATTTTAAAGTAATATCAGCACTTAGAACTGTTGACCATTTTTATTTTACACAAGTTCGAATTTATATACGTGTAAATAATCAGCCCACCAAATACAAGGGGAGGGAAGTGAAGGTCTATGTTTTTACCTTCGTCATATTGTGCAGATCGATTCAAAATCCATACAATATCGATATTTTACAACAACAAAACAAACTGTTTTCTTTTTTAAGATGAGAGGGCGTTGGTGATTAGATGAAGGTATCTTGGAGATGAAGTGGCAGCAATGTGAAATATTAGAAATGTGTTTTTGCAGATGTGTTGAACACCTTCGTTTTCGTTACGTGCGAGTAAATTCGGAAATTAATCACGAAGTTAAAAATCGATTCTCGATATCTAGAATATAAGCAAAACATTAATAATGCGCGCGCCGTTGTCCGTTTATCATCTAACGGTTCTTATCAAAAGTCTCCTGATTAATATTTTCTTATAGTGGTTCTTTAACGGTTTTCAATTTTCCAATTTTCATTATACTCTATTATTGTAGTCAATTTTGGAGCACTATGAAAGATGTTGACACATTAAAGATGTAACAGCTTGATTAACTGAAACTTGGGTTTTATTTTCAAAACTATGATTCTGCTGCAGTTGGGCTTTTCTTATTCGTTGAAACTCGCGGCACAATCTGATGTAATTTTCAAGTTTTTCATGTTGGTAAAGTTCCTCCACCTAAGGCGAATCATTTAATGCTCGTTCACTGAATTCCAATTTGCTTGCCTTTTTTTGTTGGTTTTTTGTTTCCTTTGTGTATTATTATTATTTTTTTTTTGCTAAGTACAAGTACTTTTCCATTTAGGTGAACAGTAATGGAAGTCTCGCTTCACTGCCATTATTAAATAAGCGAGGCTCGGCTTATTTAAAACTAAACTATGATTGAGCTAATTCACATTTTCACGTCGTCTACCTGTTAGTTGTATGAAAGAATTTCTAAGACTTAGCGTTAACGTCAGTCTCAACGCGTTACGGCATAAATTTTGAAAATTTATTAACGTTCGTAATTAAATTTTCGTTATTAACACTCGTTGCACATTTCATCGTCCAAAGTATATACGGTGCAAATTGATACGAGCCAGGTCTATATTTAAGTACGTATACGACAAATATATAAGCTGCGCAGCAGGGTACCTACCATTCTTTGCGTTTTGAATTCAGAAAATATTTTTTTATTGCTGAATCATGTAACCTCTGTATGCTGAAATGTTTATGTCTAAATTCTAATTTTTGTGTATTATACATCGGTGGGACTTTTCTGACATTTTCTGCAGTTTTGCTAGTTACTGAAATTTACTATTTGAGATATTGATAAACAAATGACTTTTTCTTGTTGAGAGCGATTTTGAATGAATGAAATGTTTTATTTAAAGACCTGTTCTGACAGCATGGGTCTTTCACGTCTTGGGTGGATGGTTGGAGTTTGGAACTGTAGGTGTGTGGTTGAGCTGGAACTTGTGATAGGGATGGTACGGGGGTGATTGAAGAGTCTCAGACGCACGACTTTTCAGGCATGCGCGAGCACTCAAGTTGGTCCCCCCACCAGATCACTGGTGGTGGGTCAGGTTGTGTCGGTGATGAGTCTCAAAAATAGTACCTTTCGATCGCTTGGCTGAGCACTCTACCACTACGCCACTCAGACCCCAAGAGAGTGTTTTTTATGAAAATCCGAGAAGAATGAATATTTTTTAAATGCCTTGCAGATGCTGATCTTCCTTGGTTGATAGTGTCAATTAAATTTATTCTAAATGTATAATTAATGGCTTCAAGTTATAGTTAAATCAAAAACCAACTTATTGAAAATCACAAAATACTGATAATTAGGGATCGGATTTATATGCTCTAAAAAGTGGAAAATATGCGCATATAATATGCGCTTAAAATTCAAGTATGCATATTTTTTCCGATTTTTTAAAAAAATATGCGAAAAATATGCATGATTTTTTAATAAAATATGCAAAAAATATGGAAATATCAATATTGGTATCGTTTTACTCAGCTAACTGAGCTAAAGCTAAATTTGACCTTCATACCAATTACCTAATAATTTAAGATACAATTTCTGAATGAACGAAACAAGAAAACAATTTTATTGAGTAGATAATTCTTAATTTTAAAATGTCGTTTTGGTATAAAATCTTGATACTAACATCACAATTCATGACTACATTAGAGATCAGATCACAAATTAAAGTATGAAAATAGTAATTCGTGAAATATGCATGAATTTTTGTGAAATATGTCGACATATACAAATATACCTCAAATATGCGAAATATGTGAAAACAAGTTGGGCTTATTTTAGTCAGAATGGCGTGAAACGAAAAACTATCTGACTCTCACCCTTCCATGTGAATTACAAAAAAATATGCGTTTTCATATAAATCCGATCCCTACTGATAATGTTATCAATAAGAGGACTTGTAGAGGCTCGACACATGGCGCTACCAACCCATATAATGTGATCTATAAAAATAATGGTACTATCTCGAGTTGAATAAATTATTTGCAACATGATGATTGCTTTTGACGAAGGGCGGTTTTGTGAGAATTTCATAAAAAAGATCTTCTCAATGAGTTGAAAATTGACAGAGATAATGACAATGTGAATTCTTAAATTTAAAAATTCTACTTTGAGAAAATTATTTGCGACAAAACAAAATTATTCAGTATTACTCATCTATTACTTCTGTATTCTACGCATTTATATAAGGCCATTTAAACGACATTTAATATGATTCAGTGTTACCAGAAGAAAAATAAAAATAAAGATAGACAAAGTCAGCCCTTTATTCTAAAGTCGTTCGAGTTAACGTATGCTTCTCTTCATTTCGGAGTCTACTTCATTGTTGGGGGATAAATTTTTCGTGTCTGGAATTCGTCACATACGCGGAAGTTATTCGAATTGATAACTTTCGCGTACTTTTACAGCTATCCTTTCCTCCTTTTTTTTTTTTTTGTGAATTTCTACCCCATATATAGGACTCTTTTTTTTATTTCGTCCATCATGTGGCCCCCTCTTTACCGCCCCTTTCTATCCATATATACGCTCTGTAGGCGCGCGCGCGAAAATAAAAAATTGTAGTTGAGGTGGTGGGGTGTAGGGGGGGCAGGGTGAGAAAGAAACTTGTGATAAATGCGTTTCAAAATGGTACGGCGTACTTCGACAATATTTCATAAAGAAAGGATGAAATGTGCCTGTGCAAAATTCTTCATTGTGTCAGTTTAGAAAGAATTTTTTTTCCTTCGCTCTTCTTTCTTTTTTTTTTGTTCCCAGGATACAAGAATGTAATGCGAAAATTTTTTTGATCTCTGTGAAAGCCCACGCGGCGTGCTTCATTAAATTTAACGAATCTAAAACAGCTGTTAAGTTTACGTCCCATTTTGGATTAGCGATTTTCACATAATAACTTTTTCTTATTGTTGCACTAATTGAGATGTGTAGAGAGTTGTAGACTCGAAGTAGTGTAATTTTCACTGAGAATAAAGTTTGAAAGAGATTCTTGGTGGAAATTCGCTTAGATGGAACGGGTATAAATTGTATGAATTTTTTAGATGTTTTGTTAAATTCTATATCTGTGTGCGAAGGTAAGATAGCGGGATTGTTGGGAAGAAAAGGATATTTATAGAAATGTAGGCGTTGGATATTATACTTTATACTGAGAAGTTGTTTGGTAAAGAAGAAAATGTGCCCTGTAGCAATTGACGAGTCATAAATATTGAGATTCTTTTTTATGTAAATTATGAGTCCAGCATGATGTGTTTTGGTTGCAGCATATGAAGTTATATTTGGGTTAGTATTGATATAAAATATCGATTTATATAAATGGTCAAAATGTTGAAGTAAAATTTTTACATATTTCAATATACAGTCAAATTCTTTCAAGTTGAAGTTCTTTGAGACATCGCGATTTCAACATCACAACGTGACATGTCAATCGATTTTTTTAAAAGATAAACTGATGCAGTTTGACTTTTATTTCTGACGTTGCTATATAGTCTGTTGGTCGTAAGAGTACCAAAAGAGTAGATGCTGATCGAATTTTCCCACTTTATTTATCAAATCTTCTACTTACGTATTCTGAACATTTTTTTTTTCTAATAAAGCTATATCAAGTGGTGACTTGTAAAGGGGAGAGGTAAAGGGAGTAAGAAAAAAATTCTCGTTCATTTTGCAGAGACAATTTGAAAAAAGAGATGTACCTAATTATGTTGAAAACATTTTTTCCTCGATCATTAAATTATACCAGCAGCAAAGAGGAAAGCTATAATTCTGAATTTTTGGAATTGGTGTGAGAAATTCGCTAGTTTCATTTGTCATTATTTTCTCGCATTTTCTGCGTCATAACGAGCCAAGGAAAAAAAACGATTTTCTTTTAAATAACTGAGAATTAGAGAAGATTCATTGTCAATGCTTTTCCAAGTTGGAATCATTCCAGCGAGAGTTCAAGGCCGACTCAGACCTAGCTGCAAATATTCACGCAGAAAAAACAAGGGGGCCGAAGAAAAATGAAAAGGAAAACTGCACGAATTCGAAAGGATACTTTTTTCATAGAGACGATGCTAATTTTTTCGATGAATTTTTTTTATCGCCGATGTCATTTATTGAAATAGAATGCCATTTTCAGAGGAGAGCTGAGGAAAAAATGTTTCTTTGCCACTAATTTGTGACAATCTACATTCTTTTTTTTTTTTCAGAACAGTCATTAGAACTGCGGCAATATTATGAAATTATTTGTTCATCATTTTAAAAGATTTGTCTAGCAGGTGAAATTCTGCGGCTAAAAAGCAGAGTGATTCAATTCCGTAATCGCTTGGTTTTGAAATATTCTAAAAATATCCAAGCAATAAATCTGAATAATGTATTTCGACTCTGTTGAAAATATTCAAGTACCTTTTAACTTTTTTTTTTTTGTTGAAATATTACAATTTCTGTATTATAGATGCTATAAAATGGGGGGGGGGGGGAGTGCTAGTTACGTGGGCAATCCTCAACAATATTTATTCGGTTATTCAAATCAATTACTTTGTGACAAAATAAAATTTTCTCTTCTCACTCTGAAATGGTAATAATATGTGTAATGTTTGGAAAGGATCCAGGTATAAGCAGCTACTGCATTAAAAATTATGATTGGCAGCCCCATCTAAAACCATTGTTATATTGTAAACATATTACATGGCTCTAATACAGTGATTATATATATATGTTACAACTTCCGCACGGATCATTACTCATTTTTTTTTATTTTGAAAAATGATGTATGAAAACGTGTTGGTGTCGGTAATAAGAAATTCGTGCTTTACCTGTTGCCCGAAGTAAAGTTTTCGTATTTCATTGATAGAACGAAATATCTGGGCGCGATATCTCCTTTATAAAAAAAAAATAAAAATAAAAATATTCCTTTCATCGAGTAGACTTGAAAATGATGAAAAAAAGTATACCTACTTACGGGCGATTCTACAAAAATGTAGATATTTTTACTTGATTTTTTCGAAAAATTGTCAGCTGCCATTTTGAATTTTTGTTGTTGGAAATGTCAGTATATAACCATAAAATATACCTATCACTAATTTATGTCACACTAGACATTGTGTGTTATAGTTACGAAGTGTTGAGTCTGCGATTGGTGATCCATAATTCCATAAGGATATGTATTTAACTGTCATAATATAATATGAAGTTTCTTCCAATGTTTCTCCCCCTCACTAGTTCCAAATCAACAAAAATGATGGATCTGTCTAATTCAACTACATTTTTCACTTACTTTTATTTACTTTCACTTCGTATTGAGAAAACGTACCTGATTCGTACATTTGGAAAATTTCTCGCCCACCTGTAACGTTTTGACTGCAGAGATTTTATTTTGTGAAATGTAGGTCGCTGTGGGTGCGGATAGTGAATCAAAAATGCAATTTTTTATTTCTTTCATAAGACTCTTTTTGGAAATATGAATCGAGTTTCACATTTTAGAAATTATGAGATAAGGTACCGTCGAACGGGGTGACTTTACATTCAAGGGGTGACTTTACCCACTTCCCAATAAATAAATTGTCAGGCAAAAATTAAAACCGAAATACGATTTGGATCGAAGCAGGTAGAAGAAGGAAAAGAAAAAAAAGATCGCCGCCCCTACCTCACTTCACCCAGTAACAGAACAAGAAAATAAAGCGGCGATATGGTTTTTTCCTTTTTCTTATTGTCTTCTTTTTTTAACCACAAACACTCAAAATATTCAGTTCGGTTTCACACGGTTGAAGTTGGTACTTGACTAGTTTCTTTTCAGTTGTGTGTCTGAGTTCAAACATCCTCAGATTTTGCCTCCCCACCCATCAATAACCCGTCAATAACAAATTGATGGGTAAAGTCGCCCCATTGAGGGGTGACTTTACACAAATTTTTTGAAAAATCATAAAAAATAGAAGTAAGGCTGCAAACTCAAACTTTTTTTTACAATTATGTTGAGAAATGTTAGACCTAAATTTTAAAACCAAATTCACTTCAGTAGCTTCAAAATTGGAGGAGTTATTAAAAGACAAAGTTGAAAAACATTAAAAAAGTGTGTAAAGTTGCCCCATTCGACGGTATACTATTGCTGATGTTCATTCTATTGCGACCTTTTTTTTTCTCGATAATTACAAATGACTTTTGTTGGATTTTGGTAAAACATTTGGCTGCTCCCCGAAAAAATGAAATTCTTCAAAGGCACGTGGAGAGGTATGTGCAGTGAGAATATCTGTTGAATAGTGTAAAAAAGTTGTGATCAAATTCTTGTAGGACTCGAACAATGTAGCCTTCACCTTGAAGAAAAAAGTGGTCATATTAAGAAATAGTTTTTTAGAGGGTTGTACTTACTCGTATTTCAGTGTTATAACGAAAAATATTTTTTAATCTTTGAAAGTAGATACAGTTCGAAGTGGTTTTATAGAATGTATATGAAAAAATTCTGCCTCATTCTTGCTTTCACATTTTGATGAAGTATTTTTTTTTTATGGTATGCCTTAATAATAGTCTCTTTAGTACTCTATTATAGTTTAATCCGACGCTGATCCCACTTGTCGATTTTTTCGATTTCACAAAAACTCGTCGAAGAATTTTTGGGGTGAAATGAATTGAATTTTTATCGTCGAATAGGAAAAGGATTATTGCATTGATGACCTTCGCAAGTTTTGCTGGTTAAATCGTTTACAAGAGACTATTTTGTATAGACGTAGCCTCTACTTTAGACGTAAAGAAAGCCATAAAAAGGTACAAAAAATTTTACAATTCTCCGTGTAGAATTTTTTTTTAATACTCGTACTTCTCACTTTGTTCACGTAAAGGTATTTTCGAGGCTGTATTCGTGTAACTACTCCTTCCCCATTGTCGACCATTTTTCGGATGCGAATTTCAAAGCGCCCCTATTTCGCGCCGGTACCCTTTAGAAGTGTGGAAATATATGCCCACATGACCTTTTTAGCATAGTTTGCGATTCAAAATCGGTCGTCTTTTACAGCTTCGCCCTTAAAATACCTTCAAAATGATTAATTATCGCGAAGATCCCCTTTTAAATATACGTCTTCCACTTCCGGTATTGTTTTTTTTTTCCACGTTTTTCCCACCATTTTTTCCCGCGTTTGCTTTCCGCACAGAGAGCCTTTAATGCTCGACGAAAATCTAAAACCACTTTCCAAATAATAGAAAACTCTAACAAAACAGACGTTGAACTCTTTCTCAATTCAAATTTCTTTTTCGAGTTCTCGACGCCATGTAGATACTGAGAAAAAAATAATAAGTTGAAGAAAACATTATTGTGGATAGGCAGGGGGCTGTGCGAAAGTAAAAAACTCTAGTGCGATGAAGTTGGCTAGAAAAGTAGGTTTTCAAATAAATGCGCAGTAGTTGGGAAAAATCTTTGATCTTCTAAACTGCTTTTCACAGAAACCCAGCTAGGAGAGATGAACTTGGGAATATGTTTAAGTTTGTTATGAAGCTTCAGTTCAATCGGTTAAGTGCTTTACTATTGTATTAGCTTCAATGTTTATGCTTACCATTTATGTCTTCCATCCCCATGGGAAATATGTACATTAATCGAGTGCTTAGCAATAATAGGTCGGTGTTGGCACCAAATACGAAGCCGCACTTTTATTCGATTAATTAAAGTCAAGCACAAGCAGCCATATTCGGTAGCTCAGTTGGATGGGTGGTCGTTTTACTTTCACTTTCAACGTTTCAGATGTGGGATTTATACTCGTACTTTTCAGCTGGACATAGTGATGTTAAGGTTCAGTTTTTTTTTAAAACCGGTACAGTTTTTAACCGTTTGAAAAAAAACGGAGTTTTTTTTCACCGGTTATTTTTGCTCCTGTTTTTTTTTTCAGGTTAACCGGAGCTTAACCGGTCAACTGTCCCTTTTAACATCCAAAAAAGCTATCTACTTACCTGGTGGAGCAATTAGGTGTATTAATTGCTCAAGGCAACAACCAACCACAAAGTTCAAAATTTCGCATAAAATCCAAAATTCTAGTGCTGCAAGCCCCGCTAGAAAGGCAGGTTTTCAACTGATAGTTCAGGGGTGTCATAAACCACAACAAAAGCATTGATTTTTGACTAAATTTTCACTAATATCTCCTTAACCACACAACCGATCAACTTGAAACTTTTAACAGACCTAAAACTTGTCAAAATTTACTTCTGGTGCAAATTTCAGTCCTATTGGTTTGGTTATTTGTCTGTTCTCTTGTATCTCCTTAACCACTGAACCGATTGACTTGAAATTTCTATCAGACCTAGATCTAGCTGAGATTGACCTCTGATGCAAATTTCAGCCCTATTGGTTTGGTCGTTTGTGTGTTCTCGCGTTCAAAATAATAATAAAATAAATAAAGAATTATGAAAATGTGAGATGGGTATTTTTGGATTCTGTAGATTATGAAACGAAAAATCACTAGAAGAATTATAATTTTGTTATTCAGTACTATATTTAAAGTTGTCGGAAATTCTATCGCGCTTCCTTTGAAGCCTTTGAGCTCTTAATTGAGTTCAGTGTTTGATTCAGTGTTTGAAGCTCGATAGGATTTTCAACTGCAGGTTAACCTGTTAAAGTCCGGTTAACCTAAAAAAAAACCGGAGCAAACAAAAACGGAGGAGCAAAAAAAAACTGAACCGTTCCCAGTTAAAAACCAATAGAATCGGATCAGTTAACCGAACCTTAACACCACTAGTGGACATCCATGATATGTGGAACTTCAATTGACTGTCAGTCAGATACCTGTAGCCAGTTACATTTTGATGGCTCCGTTGGATGGATAACTGTTTTAAGTTTCAATTACACCTTTCACCGAGCCGGCAGTAATTTATTGGTGTCAAAAATTTGAAATTCCCACCGAGCCGGCAGCCATTTATTGGTCTCAAAATTTTGAAATTCCCACTGAGCCGGCAGTCCATTTATTGGTCTCAAAAATTTGAAATTCCCACCGAGCCGGCAGCAATTTATTGCTCCTTGCCTCTCTCACTTCTCTCCCCTTCGTAGAAATAAACAAATAAATGTAAATATTATACTTTTTGATATTTTTGAAATCATGAAACGAAAATTATGTAAGTATATCTAGCGCCCATTTTCTGCAGTGAAACCAAAACTAATTGGAGGATTTTCCATTGAAAGCCGGCTAAAAAGAGTCGTGAGAAGGCAAACGTTTTTTTGAGAATGAAGAAAATTGAAGGTGTGTTAACGTCTATACGTATAAACAAAAAAATATTATTTTTCAAACGGCATCAAAGGCTTTTCTTTCACCTTTTTTTAGCTGGAGAACTGAAAAAATTGTGAAAAAGCGTCAAAGGAAGACGAAAGAAGGTCACATATGGTGCACGAATATTCTTGTTTTCATACAGTTTCTGTTTTCCTAGTTTTTTCCTGCCTTTTAGAATCGTTTTGACGAATACGAATAAAACGGTGAGGTGGTGGGAAAATGCTTTTTTGCTTTAAATTGGTACAAATATTGAAAAACGGTATTTGAAAGCATACATTTTTGAGTTAGATTGGATGTATGTACTTGTAGTTGAGGTATGCAAAGAGGAAGTTCAGTTTTGTAATCAATCTGAGGAATGAGAAGGTAATCTTGCTGCATATATGTTCTGACCTCAGAAAATAGCTCCAAGTTTTTGTATGTAATTGCAATTTTTGACATTTTTTATTTTTTGTAATTTTTACAAAATTTATGTTTTTAAATTTGAACTTTAAGCCTGTATCTTTCAGCAAGTGTTCACAGCTAGAGACTTGTAGTTTTTTTAATTCATTTTTTCCTAATAGTGATGTCCCTATTATCCTAGTCTTTACATTATAATCTCGACCCAGTGGGCCTTTTATGTTTCAAAATAGTATCTAATTGGCACATTATATCATTTTGCTGGTTAAATTCTAAAACTTTTCGAGTCCATAATAAATTATCACCCACTGTTTGTTTTCAAATAATATTGAGGTTGCTGGAAATTCGGAGGATAGTTTTCTTGGGGACTTAACAGGTTTTGAAGGCTAGTGATTTGCATATCTTTCAGATTACAGGTTGTAAGTACATATATATTCTGTAAATATCAATATTATGTATATCTACACAACTTGAAACCTTCACCTTCCTGATGGGCAAAAAATGAGAAACTGATCCGGTAAATGAGAATTTTATCCGTTGTCAGTCCGTTTTTATTTTCGACCATCGGATCTGAAAATTTGCAGATATTTTTGTCATCTTGATTATTTTTCCAAATCCATTTGTAAAACGGATTTCCTGATTATAATCAGTGATAATTTTTGGGAAATTTTTCTAAATCCGTTTGTAAAACGGTTTCACGGATTATAACCCGGGCCAACAAATATCATAAAACAGCCTTCACGGAAAATAATCCGGACTCATTTCCGGCAAGACTGATTACAATCCGTTCAAAATCCGTTTTAGAAGCCGGAAAACAGGAAAATTCCGGGTTATAATCCAGAAACAGATTATAACCCGGATTAAAACGGATCCGTTTTCAAAATATTTTGCCCATAGGGTTCCTTTCATTTTTGTCCTGTGCAAGAACTTAGAGTTAGTGAAAATTACTCGTAGAACACTTTTTTGTGAGAATAGATAAAAGTAAATGGGTATTGTTGATATTTTGACCTCGTATAGTCGAAAAATTTTTTTTTTTTGTAGCCAAGTACTTTTCTCTCAATTTCTAAACTTTTTGCTGTCGAAGAACTGTAAAAAATCGTAAAAAGGTGTCAAACAAGGGAGAAAAAAAAGGCTAGAGTACGCGCACAATTTTTTTCACCTAGTTTTCTCTCTCTCTCTTTTTTTTTTTGCTTTTTCCGGCGCGACGTTTTATGATGGTTAGAGAAGAGTGGTGCGGTTGGAAGGCCATAAAATGAAGGGAAGTTGTCTGATTACAGGAAATATATAGGGTGACTGAGGATGAGGTTTTGAATTAAAAACTTTGTGACCATGTAAAACGGAGCAAGAATTGAGTTATGTTTGAAGTCCTAATACGCAGTGAAAGCAAAAACATTTCGCTAATGATAATTAAGTGGAAGGGTAAAAATGTTGAGAAAGGTAAACTTTTGCGTGAAAAATGTTACCTAGTAGTACAAATACGTATCTGTTTTGCAAGTGTATCGCTGACCATTAATTATGTTGGAAAGTTTTTTTTTCTGAGCATTCGGAGTTATTTTCTACGTATTTTTGTACAAGCAAGTATTATAATTACTGACGAAAAACAGAAACATGTTTTGCATCTCGGTTTATATAGTAATGTACTTAGTATACATTTCACTAGGTAAAAATTAAAACAAAATCATCTAAACAAAAATATAGTACTTATAAATTATTTGATTTTGATAGACGAAGGTTTTCTGAGGATTTTACAAAACAAATATCTTTTGAATAGTGGTTGAATATTGACCGAGATTTGATAATTCTAATTTTATAATTTACAAATACTGCTTTTGAGAGTAAATCAAGTTCAAAATTTGAATCAGTATTTTCATAAATAATGTATTATAATTATGTTTTTTCAAGAACAGCTGATTTGACTTTGATGAACTTTTTATATCTTATTATTACACTGAATGCATGGCTTCAAATTATTTGGTATAGTCAAGCGGATGATTTTAGAACTGCAAAATATAGTTGGTGGTTTAAGAGTGCAGAACCACACTTATATAAACTGCTTAGCTTTTTAGTAAGTTTTCACAGTGAAAACCTGCTTATTAGGTTCTAGTAGCTCTGCTACGTGTTAAATAAAATATCTAAAGGTATCTTATTCCCCAAAATATCATCGATTCTTGATTACTCGATCATCTACGATCAATGACCCCATACGTAGACAAAGTATTGCAATTTTTAAACATGATGGACGAAATTTTGGGGCCAGTTTTCTGAAATGAATTTTAAGGTGTTCACAAGCCTCTACTCCTCTTCCACCCTCCTTGAGTTTGTCTATAATCGACCTCGACAGACGTTTCAATATAAACTTAATTTTCATGGTTGCAAAAAAAAAAAGAAAGTAAAAAAAAAAAATAAAGAACATCCTTTTTGTTTTCCACAACCAAAACGTTAGAGTGAATCATTCCTTCATCAACTTTGTATACTGTTTTTTAGAAACTAACGATTCGACGCTCCAGCCGAAACAATTAATTTCTTTCTCTTTTTTTTTGTTTCTCTTGGCTTCCATAGTTTATGTTTACCGAAGCATCAAAAAATTTTTGAAAGCGAGCCGCCTGCTAAGGGTGGAGGAGGAAAACCATTGGCTGGACTTTGGTGTGACAAAAAAAAAAAGAGGAAAAAAGGGAAAAAAAAAGGAAAAAAGAAAAATAGGAAAAAAGGGTCGGTTGGAGCAGTTTTCTTGTAAGCTCTCTCGGTTAGAAACGTATTTTATCGTCGAAAATAAATTACTGCAATATTTCTCAATGAAAATGTTGAAACCTCAAAACAAATTTTTCGCGTTTCCTACCATGCAGCAGTCGAGATATATCTGGTCAACCCTTTCGCATGTGTGCTCGAAGATGTATATCGTCGTTGTCGCCAAATGAAGGTCCTTTTTCTCATTCAGAAGCATAGAGCAGGGATGGTATTGTTTTATTTTAACTTGGCCACAAATTATGAGTTATGACTGATATGGAAGTTGAAAGTATATTTTTAAAAAGAACATTTAAAAAATATAAAACAAATTTGTAAGATACGTAAATAAATTCGTTACGTGTTTGAGAATAAAAAATGGCGGATGAATAATTGTATTTTTTTACAAAAAATAAAAAATAAACCCGAATTCGTACAATATTATAGAGTTGCAAAGCCAATCTGCTGAAATTATTTGAAAAAAATCTTTATTTTGAAAGTAATTTACTATCCCTTGGGGAGCAACTGGTATCATATTCGTTATATGAATGACTATACAGCCCCAAAACGTTACAAACTTTGAGAGTGTGAAAAAATTTAATTCTTTGATAAGAGTAGAATATTGTGAGGAAATAGTAGAATATAAATACAGGTGAAGGTCTATTTTACAGAAACAGAAATATAACCTGCGCTACACGTAACAAATCATTATGGTTGAATCTTGAATGACCTTATATGGAGTTAGAATGCATATTAAAATTATATAAGTTGAAGATGGAACTGGGAGAATTCAAATTGAAGAAATAAAATTCAATGTACAAATTTTTAACGAGTCAATATAATACTATGACATTTAGCCAGATTATGACCATTATCTTCTTTGTACTCTAAGAATCGCGAAGAATAAGTCGTTCTATATGTTGAATTCGCAAATTAGCTATAATTTTCTAACATAAAAACGTTATTTGGACAAGTCTTTCTATGGAAGCAAGCGTTTTGTACAAATTAACCATCTAAACCTTTATTTTGTTAATACGTGAGAGTTAATAGTCGTGTTCGATATAATCGGCTTAAGTCTGTTTTACTTCTTAAGTGGGATCGAGTCGAGTCGGTTAAATATATTTACTCTTAATTTTGTTTTTTGCTCGTTGGTAAAATGAAACGTGGAATTTTCAGATTTATATGTATTCATTGAGTGTATAACCAAACAGAAAGTTCTGTTTTATCTTTTACATAATATTTAATTATATTATTAAAAACTTCCAATTAGCCCTCTAATGATTTATGAGCTTAACATTTGAATCGACCCACAGGACATTTCCAGACTATAAAATCTAAAATCCATGCTGCCAATCCGCTGAAATCAGTTTGTAAAATCATCTTGCATTATGTCTGTGTGTGAGTGTATCAATGTGAAAGTAATCCGCATGAATAAATAGGTTTGTTCTTTTTCATCTTCAAGGAATAGCTGTGTTCTGTATCAAAGAATTTTGATCTTAGAAAAAAACTAACCTATCACCACTATATCTGATATCTTTGGCTTAAGTCCAAAATCAAAATCTACTGATTCCAAAAATAAATATCAGCCTTTTCTTGCTCTCAAATGATGTTTTGGAGTGTGATAATTGTGCTAAATGAGCTTTTAAAACATGAGCTTTGGGACTCGGCGGGTTTTAGACTTACGTAATATTATAAAGAAGATTTTCAAATTTTTGTTACACGTATTCTCACAATAAGTTCTTGAATCAAAAAGGATATTATAAAATTTGTAAGAAGTATAAGTTAAGATGACTCCAAAGATCTGTTCAGCCAAATGGCTGAAATTAGTATCGACTTACTTTTTCTTGTCTTCTATTATTTATTTGTATATATTTTATCCGCCCATTTCAACGGGTTTTCCAGCTGGTTTCAAAGACCTAAAGGTTAAAGTCTATAAGAAGATCTTCGTCAAAGAATAATGAAACCACATTTTTTATTGCCTGGCTGCCAGAATAAAAAGAAAAAAAATTAAATCTGGCTAGCCAAAATGGAAATAAATCGGGTAGAATTTGGTAATTTCATATTTTTATTAACAAATTAGTGCTGCTTCCTTTTTATAAGATTATACAGTCACGCTTACGTCGTTAAACGCAATTAAAATGTAAATTTATGTAAAACAAAGCGTTATATCGAAATTCAAATTACTTTTAGAGCTTTTATCTCTGAGATAATGAAAATACTGTTTGAAGATATACGCGCGCGTTACATCGACGGCTGATGCTTTTAAAACAGAATGTAATTTACTTCCCTTGAGGAAGGTGGTATAAACAAGCCGACGATTAGGTGAGAAAAACAGAGGTAAACTCGATGAGGAAGGAGAAAAAATTAAACACATTTAATTCTAGCGAATTCTTTTGCAAATGAAAACTGCAAAAAATAATTGCACGGCCAGAAAGGCCTATGAGATGAAGGAAATGCTTTTGAATTCACGATGGTACTATAAAAGGATCGAGTTTTATTTTTCAATGCGTTTGATTTTGAGGAATAGTAGTCTGTATAGTATGAATTATTCACCAAGGATTTATTAGCTGCAGTTTTTCAATATAGAAAACCTTCTATTATTTTGGTCTGACTTTCATACATGGGCATCGGACATTTATAGTTATTCGTTTCATGATCTCAAGATTCCAAAAATATACATCTCGCATTTGAATTTATCCAATTATATTGGGGAGGGGAGGGATGCAAATCAAAAATTTCGACTTTGAAAACTGATAACAGCAAAACTTCTAAACAGATCGAGCTAAGATTTTCATCGAACATTAACTGATCTCGAGAGTTAATTATCCAAATTTTAAGTCAATCCGTTCGTTAGATATTTTAGATTTTCACACGCTTCAGGACGAGCGAACTGCAGAACCAATTGGGCTGAAATTCTTCAAGTCTCATGACAGTCGGTTTTGTGATTCTCTTACTTAGTTAGTGGCAAAAATATAGCCGAAAAAAGATGAATTTTGATGAGTTTTTGAAGGAACGGATTCCTTCGAATTCTCACAGACTTTTCAGTATTTGGAACGCAAGATAGGAAGAACTACTGAACCAATAGGGGTGAAATTCGCACCAAAGATCAATCTTGATAAGATTGAAGTCTGATAGATATTTCATGACGATCGATTTTGCGGTTCTCTAGAAATCAGTAAAATTGTAGCCAAAAAAAGATGAATTTTGATGATGATCTGAAGGAACGGATTCCTTCGAATTCTAACTGTTTTTTTTCAACAATAACAGAAAAAGAACAATAACTTATATCTACTCCGCTTAAAAAGGAATGCAACGCTCTGATTTCATCCAAAACTCCTCTCACATATCGTATAGCTCTAATTTTAATGGCATAAAATGGCAAGTCAGAGGAAAAGTATACAGATTTAAATGAACTAAAATTACAAAATTTTTGCGGCCTTCGAAGTTATCCTTTTTTGTTGTTGTTGATCAGTTTTTGTGAACCATCCTCATACTCCATTGTCCGACATTTGTCACAAATTACATCTTTATAGCTTCTTTCGCTATCGTTTTTTGTTGACGTTTTAATTAATTTTTCCATTGTTCCAGTCACCGCAGGCAAAGAGGAAGATATGTCGTTGTTTCAGAAAAAGATATTTAATCTGCTGCTAATCCCTTTCTTTCCTATTGCTTCTTATACATCCCCATTTAAGACCCAAATCAGCAACTTTTTCACTATTCTTGTACAACATATATTGCAATCTTTCTAAATGAGTATATCGAAGAGGAAAGGTATGAATTCAGTCCTGTCCATTTGAGTGGTCGCAAGAGTCGACAGAGAGAAAGAAGGAAAATGGAGGAGAGGAAAAAACGTGGCTAATGAGGATTACCAAGCTAAGCATTCCATCGTTGAGTATCGCTACGAAGGCACTTCGAATTCCAAGAAAAAGGATATAAATCAAAGTTAATATATCAGAGTGTCAAGCACGTCTAAAATTGTCAGTAACTGGCGCCACAGCTTTTGCCTTCATTTCTGGTTGACCAATAAGTCTCGCAAGAGGCCTTTGACATTAAGCACCTTGATCACGTTGCCAATTCTATTATAATCTCTGTGTTACTGTTTTTCTTTATCGCCTGCGTCTCTCTTATACCTTTCTCCCTTTCAACCATTTTTTGAGAATGCTGCTTAAGATTAAAATCTCGTCTAACATTATTGATGAATGGTTTTCAGATATGTTTTGATGCGCGTTGATTACACTCTTTTACAAGCATATATATACTCTGTAAAAAAAAAAAGAAAAAAAGAAAGGAAATTACAATAGTTATGGTATGAAGATAAATTGCAGTCGTGAAAAGGGCTATTTACTTACTATGTTGTAAAAAATTTGAGATGAAACTAATTAATCTGTTTTTTTTTTGTATTATTTTTTTCTCCTTAGTCTTTTCCTTTCGGAAAAACACTTGATCATGGATATATGTGTCTTATAGCTGTCAATAAGAACTAAGGTGTGAAAAACGACATACTGTATAGGAAACGAGTTCAAATAAAAAAGAAGTTTGAATTATGGTTTATTGCCTTCCTATATGCCAAGAGAGAGGTAACACATTGTAGAATACCTTGAGCTGGAATCGATGACCTGCACCATGATAGATTTTCCAACCTTTTCACCTGCCCTCACTTTTTCATCCTCAAAGTATATTTTAATATCCACCAAAATATTAATTTACTGTAGAATTGTAGATATTAACAAGGATTCATCAAACTTCCCTGCCTTTTCAACCTTTGCCTGTCTCCCTAGATATATTACCTTTCTCCCAATTTAGACATTAATAATAACACCGAATCTTTAGTTAAACAGCTGATTCTCTTCTACACCATTTAAAAATGTTGATGAATGTTTCTTGAGAAATAATTTTTTTCAAAAGAATTTAACATCGTACCTGGGGTTTTCTTTAAAGTTGCGAAGCAAACAATTTTTATATTTTACGTTTATTGTATATCAAGGAATTTGTCTGGCCATATCCATCTATTCGTCTTTCCCTAGTATAACATAATATTACGTTGAATTTTTGCTTCAAAAAAACTTTGAAACTTAAAATATTAATAATTTATGTTTGAAATTGAACTTATATTATTTTAAATAGCATTTTATAGTTCACGATACCCCTGTACAATGAATCGAAAACCTGCTTTTCTAGCGGGGCTTGCTGCGCTGTAGAATTTTTCACTCATACAGTCTAGAGAATTCGTATAGGTCCAGTGACGCTGCCACTTCTGAGATTTTGTTAGACAAGATATATACCTACTTGGAAAATGTTTACGCAAATTAAAGGCCTTATTTAAGATTTCCATTTGCTGTATCCAATAGGAAGAGGTGCTTGGTGCTGCGAGAAAAGAAAGACGGGGGGAAAAAAAGCAATGTAAAGAAAAGCACCTTAATGTTTACGTGCAAAAAAAGATGTAAGGACAATGATAAAAGGGTGGTGGGGTGAGAGCCATAAAAGAAAACAAATCATGCGAGAATGATAAACGTGATACCTTTAAAAGCGGTCAAAGTATACTGCAGTGAGCAAGAAAAAAAAGTTTTTTTTTTTACTTTTATTTTATTTTTTTATTATACATACGATCCGCGTTATTTTTTTCCATATTTTTAGAAAATTGTATGTATGATCTAAATAAGGAAAGGAAAAATGTTTTTCTTTCCAAAATACGTTTTTCTATTATTGAGACACAACGCCCTTTTTTTTTTTTTTTCGTTAGCTTTTGAAGAAAAATACATGTAGGTACCCTACGTAAAAAAAAAAGAGAGCTTACCTTTGTGCTGAAAAAGAGAAATTCTTTTTCGTCGAGCGACACCTTCATTTCGACGAATTCATCCAAAACGAATTACGAGTATTTTTAGGATGAAGGGCTGTTTAAACGACATTATCGTCTTTTTTCTCAGAATGAAAAACGATTACGATGCTTTTTAATAGTTTTAGTGATTGTAAATTTGTCTCGATGGTCGTGAGATTTACTGTATGTATACCTACAGACGCCATCGTGAAAAGCCACGATGCGGTTAGGGCGAGCAAGGAAAAAATATTTAAAAAAGTTGCCATAAACGTAGGTAATATTTTTTCAACGACATTGCTGTATATGTTTCCAAGCAAATTCGATATTCCAGCGGCTTAAATAAGAAATAACGTCGAAATTTATCGACGTATTACCGAATATTCGCAATTTCTTTCCATCAGTTTAATGGCATCCGAAAAAGTGGGACGGTGGCCTTTGCGATGGCACGCTTAAATGAAATGAAAAATGGTCTTTTCTCGAAAGCTTTTTCTCAAATTCGTATACGTGGTAATCAACGGGCTCGCAGTTGGCGAAAAAAAGTGAAAACATGTTTTTTCTAGTATTATTTATTTCAAACGGTATTTCTGTTTGAGACCTGAATTTGGTTTTAGTCCTAATGTTTAAGTTGAAAAATTGCAGGTTGTGCAAAAATATGTATTTGATTTTAAAGAAGCTCCGCTAAACAATTTTTGAGTAATTTCGCAGCTGAATGATTAAATTATGGATGTTTTAGAAATGTTTCTTGGAAGTAGATATCTTTATCTAGGATGGAGATTTATGTGTAACAAAATTGCATATTATTGTCTTTATGATACTCGTACATTAGTGGTTTGGATTTATTTTTTTCTCATTTGTCGTACGAAAATTATATCTAATCAAGAACAAAGCTATACTTGTTCCTGATGATAATAGAACAGAACTTCATTCTATTTGCCTTTTTTTTAAATTTTATTTATTTATTTATTTAATCTTCAGTGCAGTTTTTTATGCAAATGCTTTGCCCTCCTCATGCCCGCATAGGGACGAGTGAGGAAGGGATTAATTAAACGTTTTTAATAAAAAACAAACTACTTGCTGATGATGAAAAAGAACAAACCTAATTATTGATTCTTCACCTTCACGTATACATCTTACTCACTAAAACTAATGCGAGAGGACCTTGAATGTTAATTTTAGCTGACTGGCTGAACGGGTTTTGGATTTTGTGGTCTAGAAATGATCCTTTGGAATCACCTCTATCTATGGTAGATTATGAATTTTGTTTAATTTCATTTTGTTAATCATGAGAACACTGAAGACAAAAATTGTAATTTGTCTTCATATTTATATTAGATAAAAAAACCTCACCTCCACCTGATGAGAAGTGGTAAAAAGCTATTTTTAATTTTTCTTCTCCCGCAAAAATAATATATTCTGGACGCCCTTTTTCCACCTTTTTCAAAAATGCTGGGGCAAAAGGGATCAAGTTGTAGGACAAGAAAAACCACGACTAAAATTATAAATTTTTAGCCTGGGTATAACTTGTTTTTTGGAGTTCATTACAAAATATTCGTTTGAAAGGTATAAAAATCACTTTTATGTCTTGTCAATCCGTTTTATATTTTTCACAACTGTGTGGAAAGAATGGAAACCTGCTGTTGTGCACTTTGAAAGGCCATTTTCTTACTATCTTACCAATTCTGTAAGTTAATTTTATCGAATACGAGGTATTATTAACAAAATTCTTTAAAGTAAGTGAATTGTTCAAAGTTAAGCAGAATTATTTAGTGGCTCAATTAGCTGGGTGACCATTTCATTTTCAACAGAGAGGCCCTTGCGGTAAGCTGCAAATTGAAAATATCCTGGCTCCAGGCCTGAATATGAGAAGATTGTTTTGCTGTTTTGTGAAGTTTTCAGACTGTGGTTATAATTTGGGACTTGAACAGGCAATATACGACACATAAAATAAATCTTTTGCGAGCGGTCAATCAATTTTCAATTTTTTATACTGCACAATTCTTCGTTTGGTTTATTGTGTGTAGCAAATGCGACTAGTCCGCAGGAATGGTAATACTGGCGCATTTTTAATGGCGGAAATGAACTAGATTCTTAATACAGAGAATACTTGAAATACTCGACGATGCAGCCGAATAAATGAGGCGGCTCAGTAATCAACCATCTTTTGGATAAGTTTATGCTAGACTGTTATGAAGTCGAATAGCTATGTATTTCGTTATAATTTTACGTAAAAGTCGATAAGTGCATCGAGTTTCCACATTCCGCATATTGGCGGGAAGTTGAAAGTTTTACTTTAGAAGTAAACGACGCGGCGGAGGAATAAATTAAGGAAGTCGACATTTTTTCCTCAGCTATACGTTTCCGCAATAAAATATTAAACTGTTGAAATTACTTTTTGTGTTAAGAGGTTTATTTGAAATGTTGCCTTGAGATAGATGCATTTTCAACATTCTGAAAATCATTTAATGAAGAACCGTAATTTTAGTTGAGCGAGTAAATATATTTGTAGACTTGAAAGTTGATTTTGGTAAAATTGAAATAATTTTAAGCAGTCTACCTCAGAGACGGGGAAAAGTTTTCCAGCAAAATTCTATTTAAGCAAAATACTATTTGGGCTAATAGATTCAGGGATACGATTAAGGAACCATGTCGAATATATTGCTAGTCTAAGTCCCTGCTAAGTCCCAAAAAACTGAACTTTTTTTTTTACAGACTTGGCATAACTAAACTCTCAAATGTATGTACATTGAAAACCGCTTATAATACAAATGAAGGGACTAAAGGTTTATTTCGTTATAAGTGGTTGTTCGTTTTATCCAAAGTATTGGATAAAACAAACTTCTCATAATAACCGATCTATTTTTCCAAACTGTGGAAATCGTCGAGGCCGAAGTATTCCACTCTTTGGATAACTCACCATTTTTTACACCCGATTGAATTTTAGCAATAATTTGACGTTTTTCTTCAATAGAAAAACCACTGCGTAACATTTTTATCTCATGCAGACAAACTTATACTAAATACTATATGATTTTATCTTCACTGCATTTGAGGCAAAATTATCTCATCTCTCACATTCAAAAATATAATTTCATTTGTTAAAACAGGGGGAAAAGTGTTTGTAATATCAGGTATTTCGCTGTAAAAGAATTTGTAATATCCAGTTTTTTTTCAACATAGGGTTAATGGGAATTCAGCCGGGACTTTTGATTTTATTCGCTATAACAGATTTTTCATCCGGTTTGGTTATAAGTGATTTCCACTGTACTTGCATTTTGAGAAAAAAAAATTGAAGCACTTGGTTTCATTTTAATTGTACGACACAGTGGCCCACACGTATTTTGAAATAGGTGGTGCAAGATCAATTGTGAGGCCCTTTTCAGCAAACAGGCCCCCTCATAATTTTGTTCACTTCAATATTTTTCAACATAACATGTATTTGGTAGTAAGGGGCGGTCAAAATTCCCATCTGATGGGGCCCATAAATTGTGAGGCCAGGTGCGACCGCACCACTTAACCTCCTAGGTGGGCGCCACTGGTACGACAACAGGTTTTTACATGACTTTTTTCTATAATATTACCTTATGACTGATAAGAATTATCTCCCTGTTATCAGTTCAGCGTATCTATCAAAGAAATATAAATATTCTTGAGTTTTGATAGCACTGACGACCAAATCAGTGTGGTAATTTTAGATGTTCGAAATTCTGGTTTTTGTTCTTCAAGTTATCTTCATTCGATGGATATTCTCGCGTGACGATGTTAATTATGGTTAGTTACGAAAGCTTTTTATGAGTATTGAGGTTTATTTTTTCGCTATTTGTTATTCTGTGTGATCTAAAACCCCACACATATAGTTCTACTGATGCTGCATTTCACACCAGTTTTTTTATTTTAATAATAATGTCATGATTTCTTTATTTTTGCAGATGCAACATAAGAGGAACAGACGACACAAATCAACGGTTTGACGAAATCGCCATTTTACCAAATTATGTCGGCAGCACCCGCCGATAGATTGAAGAATTTACCGCATTGTTATACGTCACCTACTCGTCAAGCTTATCATGAAAGCAGTTCAATTCCGTCGTCATATTTTCAATATTCACCTTTTAGGGTAAGTTTATTTACGCTATCCTAATCTTGTAGGGTGAGTTACTATTATATTTTCATAGTGGATTGATAGGATTGACTTGAGCAATGCTAAACCTTGCTATACCTAATTGTAACTTATGTCGATTTCATAACAGTGTCTTAAAATACATTGTTTAGGTATTTTTTCATACAATCACCAAGCATCTTTGGTAAATATATGTATATCACCGGTTATTCTATGAAATTTCACAAATTTACCAAATTTGAAACATTAGTACTGGTAATTCTATTAAATCTCTGGTTATTCTATATGGGTAATTCTACTGAAATGTTAGATTTTCTGATTTGAAATTACCAAATTTGTTTTGGTTGCTATTTTCAATTTTTTTTTTTCTTTGAGATGTCAGTATACAACCCATAAAATATATTATCAATATCAGACATGCAGGAAAACCCTTAAAAAAGAAGTTTAAAAATTTCAATGTTACTGCCCATAAAACTTAGCTCTGTGGCTACGTCGAAAGACACAGCAGTCACACAAATGACTCATACATTTAACTGTTCATAGCATAGCGTAGGGCTTATGAAAACTTTTGGTCCTTCCATATAATTAGTGTTTATGATCCCACAACAAATCTGTATGGTATGTTAGTCTTTTTCAACCATTTGAAGGCCCTTTTAAGGCCTTTCACGGAGAACACGACGACGGATATTATGAATGACTTTTGTTATTTTTTGTCTCAAATGTGGGTATAGATCCCCGAAGTATTCAAAATGGAGGCATGGTACCTCATAGAGATTATAAAGGGGTTAATAACACATAATCTTGGCCATTTGTTGGATTCTCAAATTTATTCTGAAATACAGTTTTGGCTGGTTGAAAATGGGCCACGACAAAGGACAAAAAATGTGAGGGACAACCGGCAATTTTCAACGATGGGTATACTACCTCCTCCTGAAGAAGTGAAGCCAAGTTCAATACTGTGGGTATGTTCTTCAAAGGGTTGAGTATAATATCCTTGCATTAGTCTAGCCCTCATCCAAATACCTAGAGAAAGATGGTAGAGTTAATCATTGTATTGAAAACATTGTGGAGGATAGCCACGGCAATGGACATTTTGATCACTTAGAGCAAATTTCACCCCAGTAGGAAAAGGTTTACAATACTTCTGATGTATGGATCAAGTACAACTATAGTGGAACTCTCCAATATGCAAAAAAGAAATATACTGTTAACTCTTCTGGTTGGCAAGATATTCAGCTGGGACACGAAAATGCAACATTTTTGTAAAATCGTCCTGATACATATATAGCCAGGTAATCACCAATTTCACACATCAACAGTAATATAGGTATATATTACCTTCAGACTAAAATCTCCATTGCTAGACACATAAATAAAGTGCTCTGCAGGTCGTTGACTTCACCACTAACAAATAGACTTGCCTACTGTTAAGGCATTTTCGGGCTAAATACATACATACACATAAATTCTCGATTCGCAATTCCAAAGTAAATGAATTCTCTAACGCATTTGCCAAACAATAACGGTTTTTGTTCGTTAGCGAACTACACTTCATTGCCTTCTATCGTGATAAATATTGAAGACGATTTCCAACGTTAATATCGTTTTATCTGCGAAATGCACACGAAAACTTTATGGCAGCGAGGACATGACAAATTTTGTCATCGACTTCTACAGCAACACCATTTTCAACGACATAACGACTTCGTCGTGCTGCACTACGACCAAGGATATTTTAGTAATCATTTACAGCGTAATTAAACCCCACCCCATCGTTCCCTTTATCCTGCTATGGTCTCGAAATAATATATCCTTTATACAGTTTAATGTTTCGAATGCTTCGGCGAAACAATAAAGATGAAAATTAATTACGTTTATTCGACGATCGCTTTTCACGCGAAATTTATCTAATTGCTTTTAATTTTATTTATTTACGATGAAAAAAATTGAGTACCTGCGGTCTCCAGGGTTCGACCAGGTATAGTACTTGTAATTAATAGCGTGGATGACGAGGCTGAAAATGAAAAGGTGTTTGAAAATTTTCTAATAGTTTCATAGTTACGCCCAAACAAAAAAAAATTCATACATTCATGTAAATGGGGTGCCTTGTGAAGTTTTTTACTTGTTTAGGTTGCAGTAACTATGAAGTTTTTTGAGAATATTGTTTTTCATTAGAATGAATGGTTGCCAAATAAAGATATTGAATCTCAATAAATTCAACATTTACTATTTTTGGAAGAGATGGTCTTGTTACTTTTATGTACATACTTGTGTTTGTATTATTCACTATTTTATCACAAGTAACATGAAGTGGGATATTTCAAGTTGTAAGTAATGTAATTAATATTTTTCTCGGCTGAACCTTTGATGATGAAAAATTCAAAAACTTGGTCAAATCTTGATGATTTTTCATCTAAAAATGTCGCTGAAGGGAAAAAATTCCCAAGAGATAGACCTATCGTATAGAAAATGTCAGAAGGTAGAAGGCACTCGATACAAATCACTTCATATATGTATTATAAAATCAAAGTACCCTCAAAATTACAAATGAATAGCTTCATTCAGGACCATACCGCAAGGCATTCGTCGGGTAGGGCAAGCAAAATTCTTGGTAGGACAAACATTTTTCCTGGGTGCCGACCTTTTTGTAAACTGATTTTTCACCAACCGACGTTTCACCGAAAAATTTGATCGAGTGGACATTTCACCAATGTGACTGGTTCACCGAGGGGGTAATTCACCGGTAGCCATTTTCACCGAGTGGTCATTTTACCAAACTGCCCAAAAAACCTTCTATTTTATTTATTTTTTAATTTATTTACTAATTAAACTATCACATACTTTGCCACATGACATCTGGCTGTCAAAAAGGGTTAGAAAAAGTTTGTTTTGATTAAAATATGAAATAAAAATAGATTGTGAAATAATATGAGGTGAAAAAACCGGTTCGGTGAACTGCTTATTGGTGAATAGGCCAGTCTGTGAAAAGTATACGGTGAACTGTCTGTCGATGTAAAACCAGTCGACGAAACGTCCTAGACCCATTTTTCCTCATATGTGGAGGAGGAGGAGTGGGGTTGTCGTTTTTTCTTTTTCGGTGCAAAATTCTGAGGAGAGCAAAGTTTTCTAGGTAGGGTAAAAATTTTGTTAGGCAGGGCAATGCCCTGTTTGCCCGCACTGGCGGTACAGGCCTGGCTTCATTATCAAGTTGATGCGATAAAAATTTTAAATCATACGAAAAGGTAAAGCAAAAGGAACCCTTTTGATCACTCTTCGCAAAATTATTTTACAGAATTGATAAAACTGCAAGAAAATGGCCCTTTCAAGTGTATTACCTTTCGAAAAAAAAGAGTATCCGTTCCATAAAATGTTTTTTCTGATATTGAAATATCTCTTCAACATTTAATAGAAAAATTGAGCACTTATGGAAAATATCGAAAATCTTTGTCATATAGTTTAAGGGTTGGCTGGTTAAAATGAATTTCATATCGCATTAATGATTTTCGTTTTGAAGAACGACTAAATCTAAAACACTTTTGTACATCACTAAATCATGCAATCTTTTGTATTGAATATTTTTAAAAAAGTTCATCATGTAAAAATTAATAGGGCAGGTTTAGCGTTAATCACCCCAGTGCCGGATTAAGCAGAAATATCACCCTGGGCAAACCCCGAAATGGCGCCTCCCCCCCCAGTAAACTCAGTTATCGAATGACGTGAAGAGCGCACCGGAATCGGTGGAACACTTCGCGGCCTTCCCTTGTCAATTTTTTGGCCCTTCTGGCGCCCTAGCGCCCCCGGGCACTCTGCCCAGTCTACCCGTGGGGTTAATCCGGCACTGATTATCCCCCAATTACGCACTCATATAGCTGGAATATGGGAACGAACTTCAGTGATTCACCAGGAAAATCAGCATATTTGATGTGGAGCAAGATAAACGAAAATAAATAAATTCAAAAGTTTGAAAACAAAAATTTCATTACTACGTGAGTAGATGAAAATTTTTTCTTCAAGGATCGAAAATATTTTTTGACATAATTTCACAACATTGCAAAACTTAGAATAAAAAAGCATAATATCAAAAGAAATGAAAAAGTTCTCTTTAGACTATAACCAAAACAGCGATGGATACAAAATTGCGTATTATCATTCCTGTATTTTCTAGCCCCTCCCTAATGCTAGCTAAAGTGTGAGCCAGTCGTACATTACATATGAACAAAAAAAAAATTGTTCCCATTGCCAAGCCTCGGTCAGCATTATGTATGCACCGTTTTGTTCATTCCGTATAGACCATGCGTGATGAAAATGAACAACCCCGTATACCTGTACCTAATATACTTTTAAAATTCTATTTAAATTCATAATGTATAAAGTTACATATTGCATGTTTGCAAATGTTATTCATCACATAAGCCAATAATTTTTTCGAATCTTTCCAACAGGAAGAAATTGCTAGATGAGAATATTATGCGTTATTTCTCCTTCTTCCGTACCCTCTGTAAGCAATTTTTCAGTTTCTTTTTTTGGGCCAACTTCTGTACCCTCGACTCCATATAAATTACGTAATTTGAGAATATGCTCGTCACTAAGCTCCGTATAAATGCGTCAGTTTTCCTTCTTTTTTTTTTTGCTATATACCCTCTTTTTCTTCTTCTTTTTTTTTTTTTCCATCTCCACTTTTTCTTCTCTTCTGGCTTTTTACTTCTGTCATTCGAACAGAGCTGGAAGGAAGAGAAAAAAAAACTCTTAACATATATGATACATGTTTCCATTTGACAGAACGGAATTAAGCCGTTTTCTCTCTTTATTTGGCAATTTATCTTTCGGCTATTCGACCCGATTGCTACGCACGTCAAAAATGAAAACCCTTTTTAAGTTCGCTCAAATTCGCTCGACGATTAGATATACCTCACCTAATTATACTGAACCGCGTAAGTCCTTTCCCGTGGAAATTATGTTCGGCGAATTTTTTGACATTTAAATTTATTAATAGACGGTATTTTCCGGTTGGACGGTTGTATCGATTTCCAAAGAGCAAAAAGAATTTCGTTGTTGGCTTTTGTGGTTCGTGCAGTCTTCTCCCTCTTGACACGGTAAATGAGAAATTTGACAGTGTTTTTTACACGAAATGGAACGACATAATTTCATAATTTCGTACGCGTAGGTTCGTACATATATTTTTTTCTCTCAAAGATTTTCACGTTCCGTCCAAAAATATTCGTTTATAATTTATTATTATTGTGAGGGTGTATAGTTCCAAATAATGTACAGCAAAATCGAATTTCAGAAAAATGATGTAGGGTGTAGCTTCTGCATGTTGAAAATGCGATTGCAGGAATGTACTTTTATCATTCATGTTACACTGATAAACGTTTAGCTACCTAGTAATTTCTATAATTTAAACGAGAAAACTGGGACAATTCAAGATTCGCAGCAGAAATTTCTTAAAACTGATAAAATATCCCTATGGGCAAAATATTTTGAAAACGGATCCGTTTTATTCCGGGTTATAATCCGTTTCTGAATTGTAACCCGGAATTTTCCTGTTTTCCGGCTTCTAAAACAGATTTCGAACGGATTGTAATCAGTCTTGCCGGAAATGAGTCCGGATTATTTTCCGTGAAGGCTGTTTTATCATATTTGTTGGCCCGGGTTATAATCCGTGAAACCGTTTTACAAACGGATTTAGAAAAATTGCCCAAAAATTATCACTGATTATAATCAGGAAATCCGTTTTACAAACGGATTTGGAAAAATAATCAAGATGACAAAAATATCTGCCAATTTTCAGATCCGATGGTCGAAAATAAAAACGGACTGACAACGGATAAAATTCTCATTTTCCGGATCATTTTCTCATTTTTTTGTCCATCGGGATATTATTCAAGATAGTAAATGTACCACAAATAGAATATCTACGATAATTTTCTTCACTTTGATGAGAAACGTCCTTTTTCTATTCATTTCTCTCATCTATGCAACAATTTATCTGCAATTTTTGGCGATATTTTCTCAGAGGGGTTATCTCCAGGGTGCTCGTTTGGCAGAACCTTCAAATAAATTTTAGAAGAATTACTGTAAAATTGGCATCTTTTTGCCTGATATAACTCAGAATTATAATTAAAGTTGCAATAATTCAGCAAATACCTAGTGTTTTTATTAGAGTAAATATGTATAGAATTTCATTTTCAGTTTCCTAGTTTATACTTTTCCACAATTTAATTGTCGAGTTTGGAAATTTTGGAATTAAAATATTTAAGTAATTTGAAGTTCCGTGATGTTTGAATTAAGGTCATTATAATGAAATTACATAATTTTCTGTGTTTTAGTGAAGGGATTAAGAGTAAGTCAAGTGATAATTTTTTCAATTTTTTTTTTCATTTTCAAAGTCAATCAATTACATTCCATTTTGTTTCACTCTTTATTATACTGTATCATGTTTACCCTCAAACGAGAACGTTGTCTATGATTCTATAGAGGCCTACCTAGATCAATCGTTTGAAGTTGAGCTTCATAACCCGAGTATCGCAAGCTCGAATCTACCCACTATGATGAACTTGTGCTTCTTGCAGTTCTGTCATTCAATGAATTATCATGTAGATGGTTTGGTTATTTAGAATGCTCATCGTAAACAGCTAGCCAGGAGTTACGTAAATATATCCAACTGTATGTTGCGTCTTCTAGAATCAGCTAAAATAGTCACGTACCTTGAGCCCAATACAATAAAACTTAATCGATAATTACAACGACGATCATGCCTCTTTTTATTCTTATTTTCCTGTAAACTCTAGATAAGCTCGATGCGTGGTCATTTTAGATTTCTTAGTTTTTTAATCGAACAAATTCAACTCTTTTACCCACCCACTCACTCAATTACAATAATCATTTTTCCCTTTGATAAAAGAAAATCACCATGGATGTATCTTATGGCTCTTGATGTAATTCTTTTTTGATTACCTATAAATATAGTTTATATAATCTTTCTGTCGCTAAACATCGATAGATTTGTACTGATAGATATATCGATATATTGGCTTTAGATTTCTGTACGCGTAACTGAGCAAATGTTAGGTAATAGATCAATGGATCACCAGATTTTCCCTATTTATGAGCAGAGTCTAAATGGAAAGGTTTTTATATCTTCTCTCCTATTTTTATCGATTTTTAAAAAGTATCAAAATGGATACCTACTGTATCTTCAACGACGCGACGAAGTTATTTCGCAAAAGGACCTTCATATTTACAGCTAAACCACAATAATTCATGCACTTGTAATAAAATGTCACCACCATTTCTGCGCCTGTCTGACGACCAAAACAAAATTAATAATCCGCAAACTCAGTTTCGAATAACCACCATAATCAAATTGTCATAATGGTCCTTTTTTTTTACTGCATTAATTAGAACTGGTACATTTTACAGTCTCAAACATTCATTTAATTTTGAAAAATTTTGGGAAAAATATACATTGAGTTTAAACGACTTTCGAATTTCGTAATTATCATACCTTACTTTCGGTCCTAGACCTACGTAGTAATCTTCGACGAGATATTTTAAACTTGAATATTAGCAATGGAACAATTATCTATAAATGCTCAGCATTTGAAATTAGATAAAAACATTCTGCACACAACAATATCATTTCGTTTAAAGAAAAGAAAGTAAATAAAGAGAAATTAGATAAGAAACAGTTGCGAGTTGCAATAAAATGCAGAAAGTGCTTTTGGTTGTTTGTACAAAACTGCATCGCACTCTATTTAGACGTTTTTCAAAATGGAGAATTTCCCATAGGTACTTTTGAAGTCGTCTAGCGCAGCCTTTAATTTTAAACGTTGATTCGGCTTCCAACGTGCAGTTATGAAAAAGGAAAGCGAGAAAAATAAGTCGAGCAAGAAAGTCGACTCGGTTTTACGATAAATATTTTGTTGAAGAAAACGTTCCTGAGGGACAATTTTAGAAAACACACTCTTCCTCCTCTCTCCACTGGCTGTGCATCTTCCATCTGGCCCATCCTTTTACTCGACGATCCTACGGTAATGGGTGGAAGATAAAGGTTAGTCTGGGTCATTTTTGGTTTACACCCGACAAGATTAGGTTAACCGTTAACATTTTTCCAGTTGGTGGTGTGGATGTGCGGAAGTAAAAAGTAAAACAAAAAATGAAAAGTAAATTCAGCGGAAAATGCGAGAATATAGGGAGACCATTAATTCGATTAACTGTTTCGCCAGTTTTGTACGGGTTTGCCTTTATAAAGTAATAATCAGATGAAAAATACGTGTGCACCGTGTGTTTGTCTATATATGTGGTTTTTGCTTGTTGGAAAAGTTGTAGAGGGGGTCTGCGTCAGCAGAGCAAAATGTTTTGTAAAAAGTTAAGTCGTGCAAATAATTCGATGAAAATTTTTATTTGAATTTTGTGGTTTAGATTTTGCTGTTGAAAAAAAAATCACCGTTTTCATTTATGCGGTGGCGTTTTATCTGATTTGATGGGCTCGTGAAAGAGGATTATTGATTATATATGAATGAAAATGATTCTATGTGTACGTGGGACACAATTTCCGTATTTTATCAAGTGGAAATTAAATTATCAAATGTAAGAAATGCGGATATAAACTGCTTATGAAGGGATTTAGCAGGCAGGGTTGGCATTCTACATGTAGAATAAGTCATTCTACATTTTACAGTCATATGCATGTAGAATGTAGAATGCATGTAAAATGTAGAATGCTTGTCAAATGTAGAATAGAAATGAAATGTAGAATGGAGGTAAAATAGAAGAAGAACGATGATAATTGTCTTAACATTTCAAACTTAAGTCTTAATAATTGATCAGATTTTAATGTTCTTATTTTTTGCTCAAGATTCGCATAAAATTTTTTTCTAGTTTCACTATCTTTTAATTTTATAATAAACTGATGAAGCATTAAAATTAAATGTCACCTTATGTTAGAGCTATAACTTGAGAGTGGAATTTTAGTAAGAAAAACACATTTTTGGGATTGATTTTACGCCATTCTACATATATTCTACGTGTAGATAATGTAGAATAGAAAGTCTATTCTACATCGCCCGTGTTTAATAAAGAAGAATGACGAGTTACATTTTTTGACCAATTTTAAATAAAGTATCAATAACTGATGTCAAAAATAAAGTTTCTCTTACGCTTGAAAAATTAAAAAAAAAAAAATTAATCTGATTTTTTCAACCTTTGTTTTTTCTTGATATCACCATTTGTCTTTTGAAAATATTGTGATAATTTGAGTTTAGTTCTTCTTACTGCTAGGATGAACCAATTCTCTCATGTGTGTTCTCATTTTACCGTATTTCAGACATTCTCTATATTGCTGCGAAATAAGTTGGCCTTTCTCCAGAATATAAATTAATTTAAGCTTACCTTCGATAATGAGCGAGCATTTGCAAGTTCCTCTTTGAGCACGTATTTTCTCCCTATCTACTCGGTTTTTCTACAGTGAAAATTCTAATTTTACTTATTCACTAGAGAACCCTTTAACCCAATTTCTGTAAATAGGGCAGCTGTGGTTTAGGTGTACGCTGAAAAGTTTTAATTAGCTTACTACTACCAGCTTATTACGAATAATGTGGCATTTAATTTTCCTTGCATTTTTTTCACTTTTTTTTTTCTTTTCTTACCAATAGGTATAAGATAAAATAAAAAACAAGATAAAAAGTGAACTTAGAAAACGTATATAAACATGTATATAGTTAGAGCCGTATCAAAAATGCTTCATGGAAACTCGTTGAAAAGTTTGTCGACAAACTTTTTTTTTTTTTTGAAAGGTATACTTTCTTCGAGAAATTCATTTACTATAGTGTAACCGAGAGAGAGGGAAATACTGATAGAGAGAGAGAAAGAGAGGAGAATAAAGAGAAAAAAAAACTTTGACACGTTTTCCTATTTACCCGAAACCTTGTTTTGACTCGTCCAAATTACAATACACCTCGTCGAACACGTATCTACTTTTTCTTCTTTTATTTTTTTCCCTTGTAGAATCACTAACGAAGACAATTTTACGCTAGATATTCGTGAAAAAAAAAGAAAAAAGAAGAGGCGATTTTCTTCTCATTCGTGTAAAACAGCTCTATATGAATCGATGCCAATTCTGAGGACAACTCCTTTCGTTTAAAATTGAATTAGAATTTACCCAAGAGGTGCGACGTAGAGTTTATCTTGGCTATTTAGAAGGATTAGGGGCATTTTCTTGTGTTAGTTTTACGGGGAAAGTAAGACTAAAATGGTCATTGTAAAAATTGGTAGTAAGCCACTGTGGTAAGAGAAACGATAGAGATGTAAATGAGGACATTGTGGAAACTTTTTGAGCCTGAAGGAGGTAGTTATTGACAAGATTTTCGGTGGTAAGTTTGGAAATAATGGCTCATATGTAGCCTATCCACTCGAAGAAAAATTATTGAAAATTAGTATGTTGCATACTTACTCGGGGACAATGCAGGTTTTCTGTGAAAAATTAATAGAGCTATAAAATATATTAATAGTTAGCAGCAGCATATTTATTTTTAATACATATTTTATACTAGTTTTCAATATTTTGTCTTAATTTTCAATATTTTTTTGCTAATTCCTTGTATATTAATTTTTCACATAAAACCTGAATTGTCCTTTAGTATGCAGATATTAAAATTTAATATGCAATTGTCTCAGTGTCTGGTAATTCACTGATTGCGAGTTCCAGTGCTGCCAACTTTTAAGAATATCATCTGATTTCGGCAATTTTCTTCTTGTTCGGAATTGTTAGTTTTGTATTTAATATACTCGTAGTTTTTTCTTTCCCCATTTTTTCCAAAACAAACGATGAGAAATTAATGATCTCTGCACAGATTTTCCAAATTCCATTCCTAATCGAAGTAGCGATGATATTATTGATGACATCAAATCAATATATTATGTAGTGAAACATTAGTTACTTATCCAATTCCATTAAAAAAGAAAAGAAAAACAGAAAAAAATGTTATAGATAGTTTTATAACGATGATCAACGAATTTGAGTTTGTATTTATAGTATTGCTGACAGTGACTTTATTTTTGATAATTATGTAGTATTAGTATTGAACAGAGCAGTGTGAAGTTTTTACAGATTAAATTAGCAAATTTAAGTGAACGCTTGACTAAATGAAATTTCAATGTCTTCGATGCATTTTTCAATTTTTTATTGTCATCATTTTTCGACTTCCTACACTAATATAAGGCTCTTTCTAGGTACCTCGTACAAATCATATTAAAGATAAAAATATTATCACATTGTAAATATACGTAGGTGGTTCAAATATTAACCGGAAAAATAGAATACCATCAAGCAGAGGTTAGGCTCGGTGCAAATATCAACTCCCTGTGTTAAAGACATTTTCCACCAACTACCCTGACTACATAAGTCCGCTCCGTCTTGAAAAAAACGGATCCGAAAACTTGGAGTGAACCAGAAGAAAATTATTTCGCTGCGCAACATTTTTTACTGCCTCACAACAACGCGCGACCGTATACAACTCAATACACGCACACATGTCCTTCCTAACTGATCAGCGAGAAGTTGGAACGCCCTCCCTACTCTCCCCAATCCGGTGGGAAAGACATGTGCGCGTGTGTAGCGTTATACATGGTCGCGCGTTGTAGTAAGGCAGTAAAAATGTTGTGCAGAGGAAAACTTAACCTCCATTACACTCAATATTCTCATAGACGTTTTTTCCAAGACGGAACGGATTTATGCCGTCAGGGTAGTGAGTGGAGAATGTATCTAACAGACTGTATTGCCATTCGCACCAAAATTCACCTTTTTAATTTTTCCGCTTTATATTTGAACTACCCTCGTAGCAGTCTGCAGAGCTTCCTAATACTTCAGAGGATTTTTTTATTTCATCATCGTCAAAAGAATCAAAATTTTTCAGTCCTAGCTAAATTATATTTTGTAAATTATCATTTCCAAACGATACTGCGCACCGTGAACCTTAAAAGTTCAAAGCACCGAAACCATGAGGCAAAGTGTACGTTTTATTCTGATTCGCCAACTCGATCGTTTTCCGTCACCAAAATCCTGAATACAATTTCTCATTTCCTTTTTCCTGTCTCCCCTCTATTCTTATACATTTCTATCTCCTCTGTTGGAATTTAGACGAGCGAAGAAAAAAAGTTCCAATTACTTTTAGATGTTTGTAATAAAAAAAAAAAGACTTAACAAAAATGATGTAAGTATAAAAAAAAAGATGAGCTTGCGTTTTTCTTATCTGCAGTAAATTTCAACATATTTTGTCATAAATTCGAAAACAAAAATATACTTCGTATGCGCAAAATAAAATCTTTCTCGTGTTTCGTCTGTGAGAAGTTTAAAAAGGCCGGAATTTTAATCGTAATAACTGATGTTCCGGCGTCATTTTCACTTCGTACTTTTATTCGGAAAAGGATAGGAGAATACGCGGTAAGTTCCTATATACCCCTCCCCCTCACCTCCACCCACGAAGAGAAAAAAAAGGATAAAATCCTCAGCTGGCGGAGAATCACCAAAAGAAAGAGGTGGGGGCCGATGCGAGCTTTTTAAACTTCCATAGAATTTGAGAAAACTTAAAACTTTAGGAACGCGAGAAGTAAATTAAACTTTTGTAAGTATAAATAACTCGCTAAATAATTTTGTAATTGAATTCGTTTTCAAACGAAATAACCACTTCTTTTCCGCGGGGAAAAATGTCGGCAAATTAATTAATACCATGTTCGTTAATTCATTTCGAAAAAAAAAAAAATCAAATATTTTGAAAATGTGAACCGTTAAAAAAAAATTCATTTCATTTATTTCTATGACGAATTTATTTTCACATTTTTCCTACATTTTTCGTGAGGGTAGGGGAAAGGAACCACTGGGCAAAAGAAACCATGTAATATAATATTGATTTATTTTCGTAAAATCATTTTATAGAACTGGTGGTACTGCTAGATGGTATAGCATTTCAAGTGCACCATCTTAGGGCAGGAAAAAAAAGTGTCCATTCCATAAGATTTTTTCTGTGAGATAGAAATGATTGTTTTAATACATTTTTCATTGAAATGAGAAACTCCAATTCAAAATCATTTCGCACCCAATTTGAGGTAGATACTTCGTTGAAGAATTGCATGAGATTTCATCCATTGAAGAGTGAGAACTGCATTGGAGAAAGAAAATTTGGGGACGAAAGTTTCATATAGATCATCCCTCCGCTCGATATTTACAGCTAATGATTAAAATGCAATTCGAGAACTTCATCATTTAATCGCTGAATTAATTCTTCATTGCTTATTCGAATTTAGAGACATTTCGCTGAATTAATCTATTTTCAATTCGAATAAATAAACCCTATTTGTTAATGCAATGGTTAGAAATGGCTAAATAAACTATACTCGGTTTGAATGACGGAAAGGTATAGCTACGTAATGGAACTGATATACACTCTGTTCAGTCTCTCCAGAGAATAACAACGGTGAATCGAAAAGTGTTTGGTAAAAACAGATTTTTTTTTTATGCGTTATATCTTCTATTTATCGTACCTTGTGGATCGTATACATTTCAGAAATAGAATAAAATGGGTATAATGAATCTGAGTCTCATCGACTCGAGTCTTGCAAAGTGTACTTTCTTTCATCCATACCTATGTGAAGGATGATGTTATTTTTTTTTTTTATTCTCTATATTAGAAGGCAGAGAAAATAAATTCGTATATTTTTTAGCATTTGTTGGTTTCAGAGTATTTTTTCAATATGTTATGTGCATTTTTATAGGAATTTCCTTCAGATTTATTGATCTCCAAAGTACTTGTTCAATGACACGAGTACCTATTTATTACATACTTCAACTATGCCACAATTGAAATATACGTGCGACGAAGTCTGAGAAAACCTACGTTAAGGTGAAAAATGAAAATTTTCAGTTGAGTCAAAAACAAGTTGGAAAGTCAAAATTGTTTATTTTTGGATTTACTCGGTCCTTACACCCTGAAGAACATTTTATGTGACTATGAATGTCAGAATATTTGCCTAGTGCCTCTAAAAAGGATTACAGTGAGAGGTAATCTATTTTCAATCTCAAATTTCAAATGCATTTTTCTCACATTTGCCTTTCTGTTTTTCCATTTTGCTGAGCCATATCTCAGTGAATTTTTGGATTAGAGAGTCAAATCTTGGACTGTTATAGATTCATTATTCAATAGTCAATAATAAATTTTCGAAAAAATCAATTTTTACCTCCTTCACCTCATAGTGAATTTTCTCAGATCTCGTTACTTGTCTCAAAATTAAGGTAACCTCTCTGGGAAAAGATCGTCAGCTGAGACCCTAGGTAAGCTTGGAGTAAGATCACTATTTTTGGGCCCAACGTACTGATAATATCTGATTTAAGTTAATTAAGTAATTGTAAAAAAAAAAAAAAAACTTTATTGAAAAGCCTGAATATCATATTCAATTTTTTACATAATTATGTTACTTTCTTTGGGGGTAGCCAACCATCTCTAACCACTCTCTAGTGCAGTGCTTCCCAACCTTGTTTTACTGGCGGAACCCTTTTTGAAAAGAAAATTTGACGCGGAGCCCTTAAAGAAAATGTATATGGAAAATTCGAAAAAATAAAGTGTTATCTTTCAACACCCAACATTATCTCGTCAAATATATAGATATAATGGAAATTCGATTGCTTCTTTTTTTTTCATGTTACTTAGTGTGCATTAAACTCTTAAAATTTCTTGGCATTCGCGGAACCCTTCGCGGAGCCCCTAGAAAGGGCTCCGCGGAGCACAGGTTGGGAAGCACTGCTCTAGTGTAATACAGAAAACGACATGAATACAGTGTAGGTGAGAGGAGATGTTCAATATTGGTAAATATTAATGCAAGAAATAGATGAAAAAAACAAGCTTCAGCCTTACCTCCCCTGTTAACAACAAAATCGTATAAGATTTTATTAAGAACAAAATTAAAAGTCCTGGACATATAGCCTGATATAACACGAACACAAATATAACGAAAAACTTGATATAACGTCGACTTTGGTGGAGGAAATACCACCCAAAAATTGATTATAACGAATATTCATTAGATAAGAAAAAAGCCACATTTATTTATCTTAAATTCAAGTAGATATTTTTAATAAATTAAATCTCAAAAATGCATTCACGTGTCTCAGTTGAAAAATTAACGAAACATGTTACTTTTTAAAGGTTGATTGACTTGTTTTTTCTTTTCATCCCTATATTAGATTTTTTTTCTGAAATATTTTTCAAACGTCCTGCAATATTATTATACCGCAGATTGGGTCACAAAAATGTTTTTCTCACGACGAATCCTATACGGATTAGATCGACTTATCACATTCGTTAAACGAAAGACGAGTTTGCTAAAATTATGAACTTACTAATTACCCATACATACGTATACTACATTTTCTTCGTCACGAGTTTAATGAAGAGCGTATGCATTCGAGTGTCGAAAATTAAGTACGTGTACATTCTCAGCCATCTTTAAGTGGATTTCAGTTTCACCCCCAAGCATTCATCTAGTGCTCTCCGCTCAGCTCAACTTCGAGTACCTAGTACTACTTTCCTCTAACCCGGACTTTGCTCAAGTTTTACGCAAAAAGCGTGTGTGTATGATGGGGTAGGGCAGGGTTTATAAAAAATCAACGTAATATTTTTTCGAAAACAGACGATATCCAGACAAGTTATATGTGCTCTCTCGCATCGAAATTACACGTCGAAATAGTAAACTTAAGTGATCTTGGTGACTCGAATAACGTATTTTGTTAACGTTATAAAAGACACAAAATGGCTGGTAGAAAAAAAAAAGAAAAAGGGAGTAAAAAATAACCTCATTGCAGATACCCGTCGTTTTGTTACGTGTTGTTTTTTTCCAGTTAATATCTCTTTAAGGTTTGACGTTATTCATATTTCTTTTTATTATTATCATTCTTTATTTTTTTGTTCGTTATATTTGCAGCTCCTCTTACTTTTTTCGCCATTTATTTTTTCAGCTATTTTTCTTTCCAAACTTTTCAGATTCTTCGTTCTCGTCCGTTTCTATTCGGTCAAAGGTCTTTCGACCATGAGTTCTAACTGTTCTTTCACCTTCCAATTTCCAAGAGTATATATGTATCAAGTACACTGAGAGAGATGAGTGGGCCAGCGTAATCATACTATTTTAATAGGAAAACGGAGGTGATTTAAAATTTCTTATCGAATTGGGACGTCGGTATCTGAGAACTAAAAGGTGATAAATCCAATTCAAAAAATTTTGAATGGGTGAAGAAAGAAATTTATAAGTTGACAAAAGATATGACATTTTTTTGCTCACCTTTCGTAAATTTCTCAAAATGGACACAGCATCACCTTTTTGCATTATAATGCATCGATATGATCTATGAAATGGTACCTTTGGTTGGAAAAATTAGATTTTCGAGCTTATTTTCCTTCGATAGGGGGATTTTTCTCGCAATTTCTACTATGAATCTGAAATTATGACATTGAATATAAGTGAAGGTACCATATTAGGTCGATTTTAATGTGAATATTAAAGATATTATAGACCCGCAAATATTAAAATGTACTCGTAATAATTACCAAAAGATTTTTTGATTTTCTCGAGTGCTTGAATAACCGATGTCAGCAAAAAACTTGGTAGTTCGGAGGCGGCGGGAAAAGAAAATTTTAATTTATAACGTTAAAGGAAAAGTTATAAGCTTCATCAAAAGCCGACCTTTTTATCGGGGTAAAGGAAAAAAGTTGGGATAAAATAGAATTGAATTTTTATCGACGTCTTCCATGAAGAACATACCTATACAGTAAAAAGTAAGAGGCGTACAAAAGTTTTCTCGTCGTGGTGATAATTAAACTAGATACCCTTTTTGAAACTGATAATTAGTACGTTCATTCGAGAATGTTTACTTGCTCTAATGAAAAACAAAAACAGAAGAAAAGAAGGTTGAGAGGAGGAAAAACAACGAGAGAGGCAAAGCCTGATGAGCTTAGAACGAATCATTAATTTTTGACTCATGCGGTTCGAAAATTCGAACTGTGTAGTTCGCAAAATCCACATATAAATGGATTATACGTATATACATTTAATTGATATGCATTTTTTCGAGTTCTATTAAAAATATAGTTTCACTAACTGAAAATGTATAAAGTTGAAGATGGTAAGAAGTTTACAGACTGATTTGCCCAAAATGATCAGCATGTCTGACGTTGAATGAACTATTGCAATATTTGATGGCAAGTATTCTTAATTTTGGATACACATCATATTTTTTTTATATTCTCATCATCAGAATTATACTTAAGATATTGGTACAACTGAGTTTGGACTTTTCGTGGATCACTAGTCTATATTTTGGCGATTACATTGTATTTGGTCGTATTGGTGTATTTCTGATAATTTTTTGCATAATATTTATGTGATCTAAACTCATCATAACTGTTCGAAAAAAAAAAAATTCATGACCTCTGTACTTCTCATAAAAGAATATAGAAAGAAGGTTAGAGCGTCAATGAATAAAGAAAACATTCTGTGGAAATTCTTTTATCGACGAATTTTGGGCATTATCTGTGTGGGAAATGGAAAATAGCGAGTTGTTAAAATGGCCAATAAAATAAAATTTATGAAACGACCAAACCCTTTGCGTATTTTTTTGGAGAAAGTTCGGATCTTACGTGCTCTCAGTTTGCTTCCAATTTCAGAGTGTCTCGGTTGAAAAACGAGAACCAATAGAATTGAGACTGAAGAAAGAATAAAAAAGTAAGAAGAAGTAAAAGCGAAATACAATCTTTATGGTAATGAGTTAAATTTCGATTTCCTGCGGTGGCGCTTATACAGCAGCTTGTGGTTTTTTCACTCCGTCTAATTTTTTTTGATATCAAAATCTCGTAACTTTTTCAATAAATCTATTCGAAAGAATTAAGAAATATGTACGAGTGGAAGAAGGCAAAACACCAGTTTACATTTACTATAATATGACTTCTTTTGCTATAGAAAGGAAAAACAGGTAGGTCAAAATTCTTTTCAATAGTGACCTCAGTGCAAACAAAATATTTCTCTAATGGCTAATCTGTCCCTAAGTTTATACCCTATACGAATTCTTATATCTCTTTACAGGGTGATTCAAATTTCGATGCACTAAATACTACTCGCATATGATGTGTCGAAATTCACAGAATCACCTGTATAATATCTCAAAATGCCATTTGACCCTTCTTTAATATCCGTCTTCGAATATTTCACAGGTGCATTTTTTTTTTATCAAAAAAAAAAAAAGAAAAAGAAAAGAAATCGGGGTCGGTTATTTTTCTGATTTAATCGAAGAATGAAAAAAAAAAAACTCTTACCTATTTTACGTCTAAGACGAAAATCTAAATAGATTTCTTGGCCTTGATTTTGCATCGGAAAAACACGGTTACTCTGTTTCTACAATTTGTTCAGTGAATCAGAAATGAGGCGCAGAAAAATGAACTCGATGGCTGAGCACCGACAGAGTATTCAATGAATTGCGATAAAATCCAACGTGTGTGTGAACTGCTCGTGTGGAAAATGTGTTAGAAAATTGGAGCTCATATGGGTATATAGGATTTTCTTGTACGAAGTTTACAAAAATGAAAGAAAAAAAAATTGGAAAACGAGTATTCGAAAATTTCTATAGCCTTGTGAATGGAGTAGAATTTTTCTTCTTCTCGCGTCTAGACGCATTTCTCTTTAACTTTGTGCTTTTGAAATCGAAATCTGAAATCCTATTGCTGCAACAAGCATATAATGGAGCCTTTTACTATTCTTTGAACACGCATATGTAAATGATTTCAGTTTTCTATTTCGCAGAGTACATGGGGGATCCTACAAAATTATTACCTAATATTTTACTCGTAATTTGATTTTTAGAAGAAAAAAAATCTCTTTGTTTGTCAGCAATTTTTATGCAAAATTGTAAATTAAAATATTCTAGTCGAGATTATGAATTTTTGATTATCAGCGCAAAACTGTAAAATTCAGTTTTGAAACAGTTTTAAGAATCAGTGCCTAATCGAACGTATCTAATAAAAACTATTACTTTTTTTAAGTTTTTAATCAGTCTTCTTAAAAATTGAATTTGATGCTTATAGAAAGGTTTTAGCCATTTTTTTTTTTTTTTTTTTTTTAAGCAGACAAAAATTCAAATTTCTACAGAAAACTTTGGTTACAGGGATTTTATTTTGTTCTGAGCGGGGACTTTCAACGATTTGGACTGGCAACGCTGCTGAAGAAGCTATTTTCAGTTTCATTTAGTGATCCAATCCTCCAATTTCAACCAAAACTCCTAATCCTGTGTATTTACATTATAACCAGAGAAATCCAACCACATAAAATTGTACCTATTTTTGGCATGAAATATGAATTATTTAGGCAATTTTCAACAGAATTTCTATATTCTCAGTAATTTTCTTCAAAAAGTGATTTTTCGATTCCTTATAACTTCGAAATGCTGTAGTATGACAAATTTTCAAAGTACAGACGTTTGGATGGTCTCATTTGATGGAAAATCGCGTGTGTGTGTGTGTGTGTGTGTGTGTGTGTGTGTGTGTGTGTGTGTGTGTGTGTGTGTGTGTGTGTGTGTGTGTGTGAGTGTGTGAGTGTACTTTGATTATGGTATGTTTTACTCATTTTTCATCCAACCAATTCGGTCCCTTTCGTTTGATGATGTCCCGTGTATTATTTTATAATCATCAGTCCATTTTTCAACTTTTTTATAGACAAAAATAAACGATTCTCTCATTATTTTTGCAGACTGAAAGAATTCCGTCCGTTTCAGCCAGACTGGACCCCCAGCATACACCAGAAACGACGCTGGCTATGGATTACCTTCGTAATAAAAATAGCAGTACTCCTGGATCGTGTAGTAATCAAGTAAGTCGCCCTGCATATTGTCTACATTTTTTTTGTTGCTTTCATGCGCCAAAATACGTACATAAAAGCCTCGAATAAGGAATTTGTTTGCCAGCAAACGAGGAAATTCGAAACACTGTCTCTCATTTTTCTCATTCAAATTAAATTTCAAAATATAGGGCGCACCTAGATTTCAGCCGGCTGCAAACAAAGGATGTGGAAAAATCGTGCCAGGGATTAATTTTAATTTTTGTTGTTATTTGTCGCCGTTTCTTCGAGCAAAAAGTATACGAATTCGAGTTTGGTGTTAAAGGGCCTAAACTTACTTAAACAATAGCAGACACGAACGCCTCGATCACGTGATCCTCATTAAGAAGATGGCTGCTGCATTAGTTTCTCTCATTTTACGTAGATTTTGCTTCGACAAATGACTTCTTAATCGCACACATCGTTGCATTTGAGCTGCCGAAGTAAGGCTGTGCTGAAAGTAATATGCCATTCACTGTGACTGTATGACAGCGAAAGAGAGACGTTGATTGTGATGTGTGTGTGACGAGACGTTTGCAAAAGAAAGTGAATTCTGCGGTTATGTATAGCTCGTTTGCAGAAGAAACAGGAAAGTTTTCAAAGAAGCGAAACACGTACTCGAGATTCGCCAGATAAAACCTTGGAACTTCCGGAAAGTAAACTTTGCCAAGAGTAACATATTTCCTAATTCTCGATTACAACCCACATAGACTGGCGAAGCCCCGCTTCGGCGGCCGAAAATGAAAATTGATTTCTTAACAAACACTGCCCTTTCGTAACGGCAGTGCTGCCTATATCTCAGATGGACGATATACGTTTCTAAATATAATGAAACTTTTCCATATAGCTGTACCAATTTGTATTGTTATTACGCTTCAGCTGAATACCTATGAGTTATAAATTCACTGATTGAAAAAGCTGAGACGAGGAGGATGTGGAGAGTTATAGTGAAACGCCACAGAATACTATGTCTGCTTTATTTCAATCAATCGAATAAATTATATGTTTAGCTTCTTACCTGACATCAACGCTGACCAATCGTTGCTTTATGTATTCACTTGATTTTAAATTTCTTATTCGCAGGGTTTGCATTGAAGCTCAAAAACCTGCGACTTTAAGTAACATTTTTAATAATCGCAATATCGATATTATGGAAGTCGAAAATATCGATATTACAACTTGAAACTATGTAATTAATTAGTGAGAGTGACTTCAGGGATACCAACCGCAGGGATTGATCCCTGAAATCAGCGGTTTTTTCATTGCTTTGAAATGTGTCAGAGATGAGCGCAGGGATTTTTCCAAGATTTCAGATTCTTTTTTTTTTAATTTTAGGAATTTTTTGAAATTTTAGGGATTTGTTTTGGGAATTTTCTTGCGAGTTTGAGCGGTTTCGGTTCAATTTCCCATATATTATTCAAATAAACAATGATATTATAGAACTTTTAATCCTCGTAGTTTCAAATTTTTCTAATTAGAAGTTCTATTTTTTTTTTTTAGTGGCTAAAATCTAAATTTTCAACGACAAAACCGGGTATATGAATTTTTTTTGGCTCAAAGCGGGGATCTTTTTGAAATTTGGGTTGGCAAAACTGAGTGATTCTCTTCACATTGTTATGTAAAATATAACATGTGTGTGAAGTTTAAACCCAAAGTTTAAACAGTTTGTTTAAGTTAGCTGGTATTTTTAGGAATCGAATTTGAAAAAGAAAAATCCACATTGAAAAATCTGTTTTCTTTTCGGTGTTTATTGTTTTTATTTTGAAGATAATGCGCAGTTAATTTGAAACATCGCGAGCTCACATAACACAAATTGTGTTGTTTGCATTTTTAGCAATTCAAGTTGGGTGAATTAAATTAACTTTTTTTTGTTCAAGAATTGAAGAATTGTACGAATAAAATATATAAGTATTGAAGGTTTTGGATACGTTTTCGGTTTTTGTCGATGGAAAACACAACAGATTTTTCGCCGCCATCGTTGTCGAGTCACTCGAAATTCGAAATTTAATTATGAAAATTGATTCGAACGCGCATGATACCCTGTGAAATGATACTGAAAGCGAAAATGTAAATTCAGGGTCGCCGTATGAGCTGTTCTTTGTTTTGAAGGTCGTTCGAATTTTCATCCCTTTCTTCGAGAATTTTATGTAGCAAATCTCTATAGTATCTAATTGAGTACTTATAATCAAGAAGGTCTTATCTGTGAAATGGACTTTGAGAAGAACGCATTTGAAATATTCGAATATTGATTTTTTCTTTCTCTAATTGATTTGAAGATGCAGAGTTTTTTATTTTGTTACTTATTGTTTCATCCCTTTACCATTAGAATCACAAATAATATGTGCCAATATATGTGTCTATGATCTGTTTTAAAATAATATTTCGCTGAAGTGAATGATTAGATAAACTTAAATAATAATTTTTTTTTCCAACTTTTTATTAACTATACCTCATAGTATTTGAAAGATTGATCAGGTGTAGACTCGACTTGAATACATAAGCTCTCATTATTCCCGAAGCTAATATATCGCTTGCATATATGTAAGTCCAAAATTCGTCAAGTCCTAAAAGCTTATCGCCCATTTTTTGACTCCCTAATTTAAAGTTGCCAAGTCCCAAAACCTCATTCGAGCGCCTGAAATTGAGTGATAATTTTATTTGAGAATTTTGAGTACTTGAGAAATCTATTGGAGATTTTGGATTAGATATTCCAAACAGAGGGAAGGCAGACTATATTTTTTTGCCACTATTCTCTCCTTTCTGGCTGATAAAAAACGAGTGTCATTAATTTTATTCGTCATCGAAACTTTTGAAGTTTACTTTTCCCTAGTTTTGGTAATAAAACTTGGAAAAGTTGAGTTGAGCGGCGATAATAATCGTACCATTTTTACGATTATTTGGATGCGTATATACGGAACAAGGAATACAATATGTTCTCAGCCCCTCCCCCCACAGGTCTGTGGATGAGGTCACATGGCCACCCAGAGAGACAACAGAAATAATGGTTAACGTCGTAAATGAGGACAATTTATTGGAAAGTTATTACGCTTAGGTACCCTTCTTTCGGTAATCAAATAATTTGCCATGAGGAAACCTGATAAGTTCAAGGCGACACGATGTCCGACGCTCAATCGAAAGCAAAAGCGAATTGTCACCACAACGGGGCCAACCCATTGTTCTTCATTCGAGCACGAGCCTGGCATTAGTCAACAAAAAAATAAAGGCAATTTATACACAGTTCCCCGAAACGTGGCTTGGCTTTGTGCAAATGACGACCTTTTGGAGGGGAAAAAATTGCTTAATGATAACTTCGGTTGCCTGTAGGAGTCAACAGCCTAAAACGGTTTCAGTCACAAAAAAATTTGAATTATGATGTATCTTTGGTATCTTCACTGAGTGAAAATGGTAGTACTTATTACTACATACGTATAATAATTTTTCTCATCGAGGTAACAAAAATTATTATTTTGTAGTAATTATTTCTTAAATGATGGTAAAATATACTATAAAGATATTTTATTTAAGTGATTTCTACTATAATTTTTAATTGTCCCAGTTTTCTTATCCTAAAAATAGTAAAAAGTACTACCTACTGAAATTTCTCTCAGTGTACTAGTTTCATGGCTAAAAAATGAAACGGTTGCAGGCTTCAAGGACCCTACTTTTTCAGATTGTCATAAAAATTCTTGAAATTTCACAAACATTCTGCTTAAAAATTGCTTGCCTTGTAAGGTTAATCCGTAAAAACAAAAGCGTATTAAATTCCTATTGTGAACATCCCTTAACAGATTTTCAAAGAAAACATTCTATTAATATAGCTCACTACATAATATAATGGTTATGTGCATAGAAACATCTGGCAATTTCAGTAAAATCAATTCAGCAGTTGCTTGAAGAAAAAAAAATTTATTTTTCATAATGATAATTGATTGAAACGTTCAACTTGATTTTCTCAAAAGTAGAATTTTTCAATTTAAAAATTCAAATACTCATATCTCAGTCAGTTTTCAAACGATTGAGAAGATGTTTACCATGGACCTATATATACTCTCCAAGGAAATAAAATATTTTTATGCTTTTTCTTAGTTGATTCACATTTGAAAAACTAATAAGATTTTGAAAATTGAATACTTCGCTGGTTGTTGCCTCGAGTTGAGATTTCTATTTTCAAATTTTCGAAATAGGGGTTCAACATTTTTGGAATGATTAATTTTCCATACAAATTTATTAATTTATTGTACCTACATACCAATACGAACATATATTGACTAAAAATGAATTCTTTCAAAGTGAAAATATTTTCATCAATTTTTTGTTGCTCAGCAGCAAATGCAAACTATGCAAAAATTTTCTCTCATTTCAATCAAAGATTCAACACTTCGGCGGCATTACTAATAAAATCCCAAAGGTCAATCCCAGACAACAGCCAACTGGTCCAATCACGGGCAGCGATAAAATCGTTGCCCTTGAAGGCCGACGACCTTTGTGCCTGCAACCACAGCATCACCACTGAACCAGACTTCCGAAAGGTCTTTGTAATTTTTATTATTTTTATTATAATTATGTTTTTATTCATTTAGGTTAACCCTAAAAAAACCATATTTTACTCGATTTCTCAAAGGACCAGGTGGCGTCATATTCGACTCAACAGTAAAGGAACTTCAAAAGACTGGAAAATGTCATAAATGACACCACCTGGTCCTTTGAGGAATGACGCATTCAAATTTAAATAGCGTCGTAAATGGCACCGTCTGGTCTTTCTAGTGTTAATATAATTGATTGAGCTAATTGGGTATTTTGGTTTCCATGGGGGAATCTTTTGATTATTTTCCAAATCGCTAAATTGTCAGTGCATAGTCTCATTCACTTCGTTTTCTTTTGTAGCAGATGTTATACAAAAAAGAGACTTCATTAGAGAGAGCATTGTGAGCGTGATGCAAAAATGGCTTACGAAAAAACGAAAGGCAGAAGATAATGCTGAAGATTGATTTTTTTTTTTTTTCAAAGTTTGTTTTATTTTGTTTGTGTGAGGAAGCATCTGTTTTTTTTTTGTTTTTTTAATAAATATAAGTAATGTGTCATAATTTCTGTGTGACATTTATTTCTGGATCACCCAAAAATTTAAATTAACTACAAAACCTGTAAAAATAATGAGTTATAGAAAAATAATACAATCTGATTCAGTATCAATTTTTGGGATGTTAACATTTTCAAATGAATGATTTTTCTTGGCCCCTGCTGGCAAACCCTACAAAAAAAACTGGTTTCCCCTTGACCTTTGTAGCAGGTTTTCTCCAATTAATTTTGCTCTGAGTTTAACAAATCGGCACCAGACCATCATATTTATTCGTTTCATGATCTCCAGATTCCAAAAATACCTATCTCACATTTTGGTGTTTATTTATTAATGTGTAATTTATTAATTTTTTTCTTTGTTTCTCCATCTTGGGACATAAATTTCGTTGTCGCGTGACAATAGACAAATGGCCGAACCAATAGAGCAGAAATTTGCACCAAAGGTCAATCTCGACCAGATCTAGGTCTGATTAAAATTTCAAGTCTATCGGTTCAGCGGTTTGAAAGATATTGGCAACAATGTAGCCAAAAATTGATGCTTTTCGAAAACCTGCTTTTATAACGGGGCGTGCTGCGCTAGAATGTTTTTATGTAAGTTACACTGTATATTGTTGTTTTTGTATGCTATTCGTACTATTTTGAGGGCATTTGCAGCAGCAAAAATGTAATTCTGGTACCTTACTCCATATTTATTTTCCAAAAAATATGAAAATTTGTAATAAAAAAATTGATCGAATAAATTCCGAAAAGTACGAACAGAACCCATACAAACTATATCCAGTCGCTTAATTTAAACTTTACATGCTACAATTTACATTAAAAGTGTGAAGAGGACCGCTGATAAACGTGTTCAAAGTTGAAATATCGATATAGTACATCGATGATCGATATTTTCTGACTTGGATAATATCAATATCACGATTTTAAAATCATGGCCGATTGGCTGGCTTTTGGTAGATGGGATACACGGAAAAAGTGGTGGAAAGAATGGAATAAAAGAAATGAAAGAAAGAGTGCGGCATAGCGAATGAAATAATCAAAACTGCTTTATCGTCTGTTCATTTATACTGAGGTTGATAAATGGATTTGGAATAACACCACAAGAATATTTGCGTCGATTCAAAAAGCAAATATCAACCTCCGTGCTCGCTTGATCCTATCGACTAATACATATTATGAATTCACAGTTTCACACCCTGCTCATGCAGAGACTTTGATTTTGGGTCTTTCTGAAATTCTATCCAAAATATTCTGCCTGTACGCAAACGGTTTCCCTCGTCGAATTCGTATATTTATCGGGCCCGCAGATAACTTTTTTAAAAGTACTCAGTAATTGCCTGTGCACCGAGTACCCGAGTACACGCTGCTGTGCGCGTATAATAAGACTATATTCTTCCGATAAATTCGATTTTCTATGCGCATTCTGTGAAAACATTTTTAGAGCTGCGGTGGCAACGTCGTCGCCCACGTTAAAGGCAAAATAAATCAAAACATAAATTAAATTACACCTTCCTTCGTCGCATTTTCAGACATAGTCGGGATAGAGTATATAGCCTCTCTAACGCTCGTCGGGTATATAGGTGCAGAATTAAGCTAACGCGCCAAGAAAAGGTAAAAAAGTAAACCAAAGGCAAAGGAAAAAGCAGAGCGGAAGAAAAGTTATTGTCTGGAAAAACGAGCGAATAAAAAAGTTGGAAGAAAAACGGCGCCATAATCAGCGACACTTAAATTTTTTTTTACTTTTTTTTTTTTTTTTTTTAACCCTCCTTTCATGTTTTCCTCTCTATGGGCCGTTGCTTTTACTCGCCGCCGACGTCCCTTTTGCAAAAGTGTACTTACATAAATATTACTAATAATATTCCAGCCGAGTTGTAAATTTTTCGAGAAAATTTTATGCGCGAGTGGACGTCGTTCTTTACGGATGAATATAGCTGCTTGGTAGAGTTTCAATGCGTGTATGCGAGTGGATAAGAAAAATCCTGGAAATTATGTGTTTTAGAGGGTACGTATGCTAGAAGGTCGTGTAGTTTCCAAAATTGATAAACTCTAATTTAAGAATAAGAAAAGTTTAAGTACATAATATTTGTTTGATTTCAAGGTGGATATGAAAGGAGACGTCTATGTGGACTTGGATATTTTTTTTTTTAATTTCATCAGTTTCATAACCTATACGATCTTTCCTCTTGCTACAGAGCCATCATTTATAGCCCACTATCTCAGCGATTCACGACACTAGAGCATTTTTTTGATAGCTGAGTCAGCTCTTTATTTACATTATGGTATAGCGTATCGTATGAGGAGAATACCAAAACTGTGTTAGAATTTAAGTTCAAATTCGCTGAAATGTCTTTATTTTTAACTAGGGGCTTCCCCCCATGAGACCTTCGCTGTGTTCAGCCCTCTCACCGCTTTCGCTCAGTTCTCCAACCCCTTCCAGCGGAAAGGATCTTAGCGTGGAAGGCCGATATTACACAAAAAAGACTTGTAGTTATCTTCAAACATAGAAGATATAGGAAGATGACGTTATCATCCTGACGATCCTACCTCTTCATCCTGGGTATAAATATAGACTTGATGACGTCATCATGCTGCTCCTTCTCTGATCCTGCTCCTCCTACCCCTCCTTTTTTTTTCCTCTACCTTCTCCCGATCCTGCTTCGAATTGTCTTTAAATATTTTTATTTTTTTTTATATTATCGTATTGAGAGATTTGGAAATGACGCGTGTCACACAAATTGCATAACCAATTCGCCGTAAATACGAAAATTCAAAGATCGTTTTTGTGTAGCCTATAAGAAAATAATAGTATTGAGAAAAAAAAAATGGGCACAGAAGGTTTTAATGCTTGGAATGTGTTTGGGGTGTGTGGTTAAAAATCATCGCGCCCTACCCTCTGCGCTTCCCCACAGGGGGTACAAATGTGTAAAAAGTTGGCGTTTTTTTTTATCTACAACTCGAAAGCTATGTGCCATATTATTTTATAAATCTCCAAGAATCTTCTTCCACTTACACCTTATGCTTTAAAATTAGCTTAACATTCACTCGAATTCGTTCCAATAAATATCTTTCTTTTATAAGTACAAAATCGAGCATACGTTTCTATTGAGAAATAATTAAGAGGGAAGCCGAGTTAACCAAAGAGTAATTTAATGCTTGCATCCTCTATTCATGTACGCGTACGCAGCATTCCAGGTGTATTCTATTTTCAATTAACAAATTTTTTTAACTGAGGGTGTTGGGGGTTGAATGGTGTGGCGAGAGGGACAGGAAGTGCGGATCGCGAGCGGATACACTGATGCGAATAAAAGTTGGCCTGTTTTATTTGACCAGCCGGCAGCGACGACAATAGCAGTTTCCATTTATAGTGGAGCTCCATTGATTTTAAACTTGATGAAATTTAGCATGAAAAGTTTGCGACGCGTGCGAAAAACGGGGGAGAGTAAATTTCGGCTCGCAAAGGTGTGTACGATCCTTTGTTATTTGAAAACGCTTATAATAGTGGCAAGTTTCCTTTATCGCGCTAAACAAACGTGACTGGAACACATAACGCTTAAGCACAACAGTTTCAGCTTTTCTCCTTCTCTCTTTATCGGTCTTCCTATTATAGTGTATTCTCTCTCTCTCTCTCTCACACACTCTGGCACTCTGTTTCAAAACCCATCTATTGTTCTTGTCCTGTATCGTTATCTCCTGCAACTGGATTTTCTTTTCCTCTTGTAATATCTATCGTTTTATTTGAATGTAAATGAACCGCGTGTGTCTTTGGTAAAAATACGGTACGTTCAATTCTAAAGGCTATATATACGTTTTGTTGGTCAATTTTTTTCCGTCTAAAAGTACCCCTACTTATTAGACAATTTCTCAGACCCGTATACCGCGAAGCCTTCGTCAGGTATGGGGAGGCGAAATTCTTGGTGGGGTAAAAGTACATTTTCTTAGAAATTCGAAAAAAATCGCCAGAGTTTCTAAGAATCCGAAAAAAATACTCGAAATCCTTAAAAATCCGCTTCTTTCCGGATTTTTAGGAATTTTGGCACTTTCTTTCGGATTTTTATATATTTTGGCTCTTTTGCGAATTTTTGCTCTTTTTTTCAAATTTGTATGGATTTTTGCAATATTGTTCGGATTAAGTTATTAGGAATTTTTTTTACTACTTTTATCGAATTTTTTAGGAATTTTGAGTCATTTGTTTCAGATTTCTGGGAATTTTCGTTTTTTTTCTTCAAATCTTCGGAAATTTTGGTGATTTTTATCGGATTTATTGGGATTTTGGGTCTTTGTTTCGAATTTTTAGAAATTGTGACGATTTGTTTCGAATTTCTTGTAATTTTGGCTCTCATTCGGATTTTTAGGAATTGAGGTGTTATTTCGTCGTTCTTTGTTTTTCGGAGCACAATTCTGTGGAGAGCAAAATTTTCTGGGTGCGGCCAAATTTTCGTTAGGCAAGGCAATGACCTGTTTGCCCGCACGGGCAGTATACGGGTCTGCTATATTTCACGAAATATTTAGTCAAATTTTATAGAATTTTTTGGCATGTCACAGGTAATAGATGATCTGTTGGCGCTATAGAGTTAGAATTTTAAGTTTCAGTTTGAATTTGCTTATTTTACTTGAATATTTTCCCAAAATGGTATATTTTTAATACGACGTAATTATGCCCGGAGAATATGATATTTAAACTTCTTAATTCTGTGGCACCAGCAAAGTAACTATATCATTAAAATAACGTATCAAAAAATCACGAAATTTGTGATAAAAGAATGTTTTGAATATTTTCTTCATTATATAGAGTAAGGTAATATATAGTTTCAAAAATATTAAATAGTAATATTACAAAACTGAGCGTTCTAGAGCTATGTATATAGCTTTCTCTGGAGGGACTCGAAAGGAATAGGCAGTTTAGTTGTCAGGAGAATTGCATGTTGACTAAAATCTTTTATTTAACTCAAGTTTGCTTCCTCTTCACCTTTTGCCGTTATCAAATGTTCTTATTCGTACTTGTATGTAGTTATTGCGCAAAAATAAGGCTGACATTTTTACTTTCAAAAACGCTCATTTTCTCACGACAAATCTCACACTTGATGGAACATATATGTCAAAAACAGCGATGTAACTTCCGCTATTTAATATGCACTAGAAAAACGCTGAAGGCGTCGAGATATATAAGTCGTGTCTGTTCTTGGCTCGTCGTTTCCGTTTTAAGTTGCTTCCTTATTTTTTGAAAAATATAAGTTCGCCATGATGTACATAGTTTTCGAGAGAAATGTTGAAGATGGCAGTTTTATTTTTTTCATAACAGAGAGGTGTGTTTTCGTTAGTAAGGGACTTGTGTGCTGCATTCAAAAATAAGTTATAGCTAATTTGTCGGGTTGATTTTGAGGTGCTTGATGGCTCAGTTTAATTTTGAAGAAACTGAATATTCTTAGTATCATTTATGGAAAAACAATTTCTTGAGATAAAAAGGCCTTTTCATAATTTAAAATCACAATTTTGCTTAACGCGAGCGTTTCAGTAAAAAAGTTAAAATATATATAGGGCCTGCCTTCGAATTTTGTCTTTTGTTTTATTCTTCCTCAAGTAGCCGACGTTGAAAAATCATTAAAAATTTTACTAAACGACGTAATTTCAGATTTAATCAATTCTTCGCCTTCTCAAAAATGTCTTGATATAATTTTATTATATTTTTCTGGAAGAAGAAAAGTGAAGAAAATTTCAGAGACGGGGCATTTACCATTTCTTTTAAATAAATTTCTACTTGTCCTTTATTCGTATGGCCCAGAAGAATTAGTTCAGCTCCAGGAAAAAAGTTGGGTTTTTCATAAGAGGCTGAAAAATTATAAGTCGATGGTATCGTGTTGAAGATTTAAGCAGAAATTTCTTTTCAGAACTTACTTCAGTTGGACTTTTTTTTTGTTAATATTATAAGTATCTGGAACAGCGAATGGGAAGATTTGAAAAATGAAAAAAATTCTGGCGCAGCTTTAAGCTCAGCTAGAAAAGCAGGTTTTCGAATGAAACTATGAGGGTTTCATGAAGCACTAAAAGTTTTTGTTTTTGGTTTGTATTCAAGAATTAGGTAAAAAATGAATTTCTGTCGGAAACCTGTTGCGGAAAGTTGCGAAGAAAAATTCACGTTCTGAACGTTCAAAACTAATTTTTATAAGAACCGATCAACAGATTGGCTTGAAACTTGAGTGGTACATTTCAAAAGCTTTTATTTGCACACCATATCGATTTCAGCTAATATCCTTTTCCCATTAGAAGCCATTAAAGTGTGAGAAAAACTATCTGAATTTGAAGGAAACCATTTCCCTCTGAAACCCATCAAAAGTCAGTGATTTTTTGTATATATTTTTACTAATATCTATGGAGAACCGCTAAACCGATCGTCATGAAATTTCTATCTGACTTAAATTTCATTAAGATTGATTTCTGATGTGAATTTCATTCTTATTTCGTATCCCACAGAAACATTCACGTTTTTGAAGGATCAAAATGTATGTTCTCAAAAACCAACGAATTTGGAATAATCTTTAAATTTTAATGATCAACTCTTATATACTGTTGAAATTCCAACTCGATCCGATTCAGTATAGTTTCTCTGTAATTAGTTATTTTTCAAAGTCAAACTTTGCGATGTCATCACCTCAGTGAACGTATACTTAAATAAATAAGTAAATAGATGAATAAATAAATAAATATGAAAATATGAGATGGGTATTTTTGGAATCCTGAGATTATGAAACAAATAACTACTTATGCATGTCGCATCCAGCTTATTTATGATAAGTCAGACCAAAACAAGTACAGAAGGTTTTCTGTCGATAACCTGCTAAAATTGTGATATTAAATTTGAATAAAAATAAGCCTACATCTACCGAGAGACATTTTCCGACTAAGCCACCTTCTTAAAAAATTTACTTGAGGAAAAATAATTTTTTTCCATGTTCCTTTAAGAATTGATTCTCAAACTTTTTTGATTTTTTTCTGTCAACTGAAGTGTCTTCCTGTATTGGAATTGTGAATATTATATTTAAAAAACTTCTTATAATCTGTGGAAAGCCAATGTTCAGGAAATGCCGCGAAGTGATGGATCAAACACTCGTGGGTTCCATTTTATAGCTTCCCATGCAACAACTTATCATTTTGCATGGTGGTTCGTGCTGCCTGCAAAACATTAGTTTTTCAGGGATGGACAAAATTGAAAACGGCCATACATGCAAATTTTTCCGATGGGGGGGTATTTTCTTTACATAAGTGGGGACTAAGGAGCCATCGCGCCAATTATTGAAAAAATCAGCTTATAATCGAGTGTAACAAGCAATAATTATATTGAATCCAGTTCTCTGAAATCAAACTGAATATTTCAGACACCCTATAACAAAGTTAAATAATGTGTTTGAAATAATCATCCACCTACATAGACTCGAATTTTGGTGTTTGCTTATAGCATCAGCTCGTAAAATTTAAATAGTCGTCTTTGCCAGGCAACGATTTTTTAATTCGACGAAGTTCATGTTTTTTCTTCATCTTTCGAGAGAAACTCCTCGAAGGAAGATTAAAATAAATTAAATTCTATTCGAAACTCGAATTCTTTGAAAGTGTAGGTGGAGCCAAAAAAATAAATAAATAAATAAATAAATAAATCCTCGCTATACCAGCTTCGCAGCCAAAAAAAAAAAAGAAAAAGAAAAAAAAACACAAAAATATCGACTTCCGATTTCGAGTCTATTTTTGAAATTTTTCGGTAACTTAAATAAAAATATTTTTCTGTATAAATTCCTATGGTGGAAATTTTCCAAAAAAAAAAAAATCTACCACTCATTCGTACATTTATATCGATTTCCTTCGAACAGCCAAAAATGTGTTACGATTACGGCTTCAGCAATAAAAACAAAAACTACTTGAAGAGATAATTTAGTGAAGATGGTTCTTTAACGATCAATAGTTGATGGATAAAAAATTACAGTAACTACCCATATATAGCTATTGCAATGAAGAGGAAGTTAAATGGTTACAAAATGGAAGAAATTAAATACTTTTTTTTATTTTTTTATTTTTTTTTCGCCATAGTGAATGTGATGCTTAAACATAACGATGCCACAATAATTTGGAAAACGACCAGATCTCAAATAGGAAGAAAAAAATATTTCTTCGTTGTTGCTGGCACGAGTGAAAATACTCGTAGTTTTCTTTTACAACTTTTCTTCATTAAGCAACGAAATATATGCGGATGTTAAAATGTTCAATTCAACCAGCGCTGCAACTGAAATTATTTAAGTAACACGAATTCGTGTTGCAATGTCGTCGAATTAGAATACTGAAGAACTGAAAGTAATTTACATTCTCCATTGTCTCAGCTATATAATATGCTGCAGTTAGCTAATCTGACTTCACAAATTGGAAATTCATTCAACAATTTAATGCGTCTGAAATTGTAATAATCATTTCTCTAACATTTAATTAGATTCAATTAAGTGTTAATAAATTCTAAGATAGTGTGAGAGGTAAATTTGTTTCTTTATTATTTGTGAAAAACATTGCTATCAAGTGAAAAAACTCGTGCAGAAAAAATGTATCCGCAGAAATATGTAAGGGTCCTTCTCCTAAATCACCCCTAAAAAGTACCACAACCTCGTCTCTCGAAGCATATAAAACACATATATGTACATATATGTATTTGTTTTTTTTTACTATAAATCAGAAAACTGCGCATTTTCTGAAAAAATGCTTCAAACAAAAAATATTCTCTGTCAAATTATGTTCAACTTTTGTAAACAGCATTTGCTTGTGTCTTTCATAAGAAATGAAGTAGATAACTATATATTTAACGTAATGAGAGTATTTAAGTATTCAAAGCTCATAAAAAGTTCCTAGTTGAGAAAAAAAATTTCCCGGATGAAAGTGCTTTGCGTCATCCAAAAATAACTAACAGAATGTTTTTACTTCGATAAATTACCATGATTTGACTGTGACGTATTCAAACGAATAGATATTCGTAAATCAGAACTGTTTCGTCTCACGAATTCCTCTATTCGCCGTTTCATTCTGAAGAATTTAGTTAATTTCACGCGGATAATAAATCTAACGGAGAAGAAAATGAGACTTTTTTTTAGTTTTCACTTCGTCAAAAATACGTAATTTACTAAAGAAATATCTCGTGGTTTTAAGTTCTTATATCGAAGAATTTAGATTCTTATTTGATTCTATATTTTTTTTCAAAATTTTACTAAATCTGATTTTAAAAAAATACAAATTTTGAATAGTAATAATTAATTGCGATGTAGCTTATGACAAGAAATACCAGACCTGAGAATCTTCAGGGATAGAAAAATTTAAAAGAAAGTAGTGAAAATTGTGAAGGTTGTTTGAAAGAGAAGGAAAACGAACACAGAGTTAAAAGAGGAATGTAATCAATATGAAGCATGGTTCAGAATCCATCAGTGGGGAGTATTTTCTACTGTATAATTTTAATCAAAGAAAGTAAAAGAAGGGCTGGTGGGTTCGGCATATTTTTATGCCCAACACGTTTTTTTCAAAAAATTTATTCGTCCCTATCGGAAGGGCTGAAATATGATGTCACAGTGTGGTGAGTTTTGCCAATGAAGAGTGAGATGTTGGCTGAATTACTCGAGATCACGAAGAATATTATAAATTGCTGGTGTCATAGGCATGTTACAGCCAATCTTTCTGCAGATTATCTCAAATGTTCTCATTCATCCTATCGATAAAAGTGCGAAGACTCTAAATTCAGTGCCATTAAATAAAGATCTATTATAGACTTATTTGATATTCCAATAGACCCTTTTGTAAGAAGGATGGATTTTTAAATTCAAAAATTCAAAATTACATATCTCAGTTTTCAACCGATTGAGAAGATCTTTGAAAAATGCTTACAAAAACCTTTCTCTATATCAAGATCAATCATCAGCTTGAAAATGAACTTTACTACTTAAGGGATCGCGTTTCATTAAATCACATCACATTTTTGTGAAATATTGCAAAACTTTTGCAAAATTTGTCACCAGCTAAGATAAATTTTGGAAAGTATGGGTTATTAACTTTTGTATCTTGATATTTGTATATTAGTGTTAGTTATTCTTGTCTAACAACTACCCATTCTTCAGTTTCAGGTGGATCCCGGAGGTCAAACCCCATCCGAATGTCCGCCATTAGCAAGACGTATGCAATTAAGTTTTCGACGAGCTACCTCTTCTTTTCGAGTAAGTAAACGCTTGAAAAACAAAATTATACGAGTAGATGAAACAAAAATAAGTTGAGTTAAACTATTCTGAAAAAAAAGCGAAACAATGACCCAGTAAAAATTAAATTGTTCAAAATCGGGTTTATTAAATTCTTAAAAGAATGAAAGTAAAGTTAGCCTTTGTTTATAGTATAGTGTATGCAAAGGTGAGTATTGTTATTTTAAATTTTCTCCATATCTACTTCTGAATCACAGCATCAGCACTTTTCTATGTCAGGAAAGAGCTTAAATTCTACTTCATATATAACTACGAGTATTATAAAATGTCAAAACGGTGAGAAAATGGATGGAAAATTTGCACTGGCCCATCAAAAGAGAAAATGGCTTTGATGGTGTTTTAGTTTTGCTAAAATTATATGATTTTTAAATCATTCAGCCACTTGCAATTGCCGAACTCATCGAGTAAGCAGTATTATCTTGAAATTCGTTTTTTTTTTTTTTTTTGCTCTCAGCGCATTTTCGATTCCGGCTTTTCTATTGTCTTCGTTATTCGTATTTACGGCGAAACGATTATGCTACAAGCATTACATTATTTCATAAATTATCGTCTCGTGGTTTGACGGGTTGAAAAAGTTGAGCGTTACTCATCTTTAATAATTCGCTGAGCGTCTCATTTGCAGAAGACCTTTTGTGAAATTTAATGTGGCACAACTCACCTTAAATCATTCCCTCCACACTTTAAAAAAATAAGCGATCCAAAAACACATATATTTTATAGAATTCTTGAAAATGTTTCGTATTTTCTAAAACATTTTTCTTGAAAATCCTATACTCAGTTAGCTCTTTCACCTAACATTCTGCAGAAAACTGCTTTTCCAAGCGATAAAATCATGAAATGAGTAGAATGCTAGCGCTCCTAGCGGAGCCTTCATTTCCTATAATACCCAAAAACTTGATTGTTTCATTTCATTTGGCGAAGGAAATTTTTTCAACATCAATGTTAAACTGCGAGTTCGTCCAAAAATGTTCATTTCTTACGCCGATTTATTTTCCCAAATGCTTATATGTAATCCCCTCACAACTTCAACCAGTCTAATATCGATTCATCGCGGTCAAAGTCAATAACCATTCTCGACGTCAACATCGTTCCCCAATGACTTCCTTGAGAATCGTTCGACTTAATAGAACCATAAAAGCATTTCATTATCCTCAGATTAATGTTCAGCCATCATGGAGAAACTTTTATTCGATTTATTTAGTTAGGAAAACTGAAAAACACCAGTTCGGCAATATATATATACATAGATTCGAGCAAAACACTATCTAATCCTTTTCATCAGTTTGTAACAGCACCCAAACAATACTGACACCACACCACTCGCCTCCGCACCAATATTTAATCCTATATCGAAAAGGAGGCAAAAAGTTTGAACGAATTAGTTACCAACTATATGGCCTTTCTCATTTCTGGTCAAATGGAAGTCGTCGTATTTCGATAACGTATATCGTGACAGAGCAAAAGTTGCTAAAACTTGTTTCAAAAGTCACTCACATTTTCGCATCTTAAAGGCCGCCATTATACGCGTATAGTTATACGAGTATATCGATGGAGGAAAAATTGAATTTCTTCGATTCGTTATACGAGGAGTATATATATAACCACCAATATGCGGAGAAGTGGGAGGAGAAATGGAATTATTTATTATGCAATATATATTCTAATCTGCTATTTACGTCCAGAGTTTCTGTTTAAATCTTTCTGATATGGACTTTATATGGGGGGAAAAAAAAACATCCACATACTTTTTTTTTTACATTTTTATTCCTGACAAACGTGTAGCCCTCTTGCTTACTCGTTTTCTATTGGCATTTGTGTGTTTCGTTTGTCGACCTTTTGGTCGTAAATAAGGCATAAAAAAGGACTTGAGGATTTGCATATTTTTTTCCTTCATTTTCTCTAAATGCTTATGAGAATAAGCAGCTTTTTGGAGCACTCGAATAATTCATTTTTGTCGACCGACTTTTGTCGTCCATTGTTTTCGATGTAAGTATAGAAACGGATGGCAGCATTTGAAAAATATGTACGTACTATATCAAAATGGTACACCAATTGAGCCACACTGAAAACACGTTGCCAAGTACAAGCGAATTATTGACAAAGTTTAGATTATAGACGAGCATAAATTTGAAAGTCAAATAATGTCGGGACTCTGTTTGCTCTTATTACTTATTTTTCTGGTGGAGCGTGTCAAATGACTAATTTTCTTCCTTTTTTTTTTCTCTCTCTCAAATTTCATGCGGTATTATGTTCTATTGATTATTGCTTTTTGCGAATTTTTCACTGTCGAGACCGAATAATAAAAAAATGGTGCACAAATTCATTATTTTTTCGGTTCGCAAAATCTATCGAATTACACTTTTTTTTTGGATGGTTAGGTATAATGTTTTATTAAAATATTTCGAAATTCGAATTGTGCAATATTAATACTCCATGTCTATTCACTGATTAAAATTACAAAGGAAAGTTCCAAGTCATAGCCTTTGCTTAATTTGAAGGTTTCCGAACTTAGTTGCTGTTTTTAGCAGGTTTTCGTAACCAAAAGCTTCATATGAATTCTGGTCTGAATCCGGAAATTCGGCATGGGACACGCATATAGATTTTACATTTTATTTTCTCATATCTTCATTATTGTTTCTGTGAGGGAGGGGGTTTTACTGAAATCGAAATTTTGTAATTACAGAGAAAAATCTGAACCAATTGAACTAAAATGATCATGCTGCGTATAAATTCAAGTCCTATAAGAATATATTATCCTTTCAAGTCAACTCGCTTTCCTTTTTCGATGTCTTAACATCCGTGTGAAGTAAATTTGGAAAAATCGATAGTGGAGATCGATAACGTACAGCAAAACATCTTGTTGCAACGTTATCGCAGTTGTCATCGAATGGTTTTGTTGGTGGTTTTTTATTCGGTTTTAATGTCTTCATTTTCATTAGCGTATTATCGTATAGTTATTTTTTAGACATTATTATGAAAAGTGTAGGTAACAGTGATTAACTGTAAAACTTGCGTTTTATTCAGTCGACTTGAGAAATTTCACTTAGAAATGTATTTTTCTTTAACTTCACAGAAAACATGGTCGTCTCGAAGGTTCCTGAGACGGAGAAACCTACCAGGAGATAAAGAAGACGAAGAGGCAGTAGCCGAAGACAATTCTTTGAAATCTGCCCAGCATATAACTGGAAATTTTTTTGGATTTTCAAAAATCGTCGTAGATCCTTCCACCGCTTTCCATTACAATGTGAGTGAAATTTTTAAGAACTATATCGATAATTTTTTAGATGAAATTACCCGCTTAGTGGGAAGTGGTACGTCTCCAGAACTCCACTGACTTTGAAAATATTTTTCTTGAATACATTTTCCAGAATATTATCACAAAAGACAAATACATATTTTTGCATAAACCAGCGAAAGAGAAACACAAACCAACCTATATGTGTGCAATTTTCAAGTTTCGCTTACTATAGCCTTCTCGTCAATTGGACCTCAAGAGAGAGAGAGATAGAGAAAAAAAAACTATTCTGCCACCTCTTTCGTTTAGAAGATCCTATTTCTATGAGCTGAAAGGTACCCACCAAAATTAATAACAAGATTAAAATCTTGATTACTTTTATTGGAAACTGCGCATCAGAATTTACACTTTCCCCGTTCGTTCTAGTTTGCTTTTCATGCAGATGACTTTTGAGGGAAAAGACGTCGTGAAATATGCTCAAAAAAGGTTCGACGAAGTGTCGTCGTGAAAGCTGTGCGAGTATATATATGCGAAATGTGCGTCGGGTAGCGCGAGAATAAAATCGTTTATTCTCCAAGAATTACGATCTCATTAGGAATTCAAAAGAGCTGCTCACCAACATGGTGGTAAAAGGAGAGAAAAAACTGACAACTTATTTCCCAGCTCATCGATCGCCTTTAAATTGTAAATTATTCTGCTTATCAGAAAACTTTGGCTGGTGGTGTGAAGGCCCATATATGAGTACGCGCTTTCGCGCGTCCTACTGCAAAATTGCGTATACAGGCAATCCATTAATACAGTTTCAAAAGAACGGATGAAGGCTATAAGATTTTCAAATCGTGTGCTGCATGATAACCGCTTTCTGATATTCATGAAAAACGAGTAACGAGTCGTTCGAGTAGAATCGCGAGAAATGTAATTACGTTCCTTTTTTCTTTTTTCTTTTTTTTTTGACCTTTTCAAGTGACAGAAGAATACAAGAATCAAACGAGATACCATTGATCGAATGAGTACTGAGGGTGCAGACGGATAAAGGTGGATCAAAAATGACCCTACAAAGTCTTTCAAGTTTCCCACACATTTTAATTTATCCGGAATTGAATGGGAATTAATGTGAATAAAATAAATAAATGAATAAATGTGAATGAATGTAAAATAATATGGATTTAGTTGAATGTAAATGAGTGTGAATCTATGGAAATTAATGGGAATAAATGTATGAATGAATACATAAATCAATCAATAAATAAATCAAAAAACAAATAAATAAATAGAGAAAGAAAGAAAGAAAGAAATAATAGAAGTAGGAATGAATTTGAGAGAATTTCGAGCGAATTCTGAGCCAATTTTGAGCAAATTTAGCGATTTTTCAAGCAAATGTGAGCAAATCGGAGCAAATTTGAGTAAATTTTCATTGAATCTGAGCGAATTTTGAGCAAATTGGAGCAAATTCTGGGAAAATTCTAAGCGAATTGAAGCAAATTTAAGTGAATTTTGAGCCAATTTGAGTGACATTTGAGCAACTGAGTAAATTTGAGCAAATGGGAGTAAATGAGAAGTAATGGGAATAAATGAATAAATCAATGTAGGCTTACGTACCTATCTACCAATTTTTTCTTTGAAAAAATGTTGAAACACAAAATGCTCTCAATATGTAGCATGGTCCTATTATTTTAATATTTTTAAACATTATTTTGCTATGAAAAAGCTTTGGAATACAAAATTTTTTAAGACCCGGCCGTTGGGACTTACGGACGCACAAATTTTCGACTAATCGTCTCCTGTAAAGAATTCATCTTTAAAAAATCACTAAATTTGTTTGTTGAATTTGAAAATGATTTTATCTCGTATTACAAAAATATGAGTCTCAATTATCACAAAATGAACACACGTTTAAATAAATACTTCCCCTCCTCCAACCCTTCCCTCTCCTCCAATCGTGATATTATTTCTTAAGGTTTAGTCTACTTACATTGCAAAAAACAAAAAATAATTGTTGAAATAACCCTCTCTTGTTTATTTTTTGCTAGAACAAATAATGGTTAATAAGAATAATAGATAAACTTGACTTTCTATATTTTACCAAATTTGTGTGTTTGTGAAAATGGAGGTTATAGTTACAGGGTATATTAGAATGTGAAAGTGAGATAAGCGCAAAATATTTAAGTCTTATATTTTTTAATAACGAAAATACTACCCCTCTGGAGAGGAAAAAAAAAAAAGTATATACGAGAGTAGAATGGAAAGCATTCTGCGTTGTTTTTCCATTCCGTGCTGTTCTGAAAATTGACGCGGCAGTTTTAATCGCATTGTGGTGAAATATTAGAGGCAATGTCAATAAGTCTGATTGTTATCGTTTCGTGTACCAAACGGTGTTCGACGATGTCTCGGCATTATGGAGGGATAAATTTTTCTTCTAGAACAATCCAGCCACCCAGTTTCACCCTCTCCATCCCCTACACTTCCTGCGCTATTTTCCCACAATCTCCATTTTTCGTTCGCCAAAAGCTTTCCATAACGAATATAGACTATGGCTGCTCGAAATTTAACTCAAGACATTCTCTCCAGCAAAGTTTGTCCTTCTGCCCTCGTTTTACTCTTTTTCTCACGAGTTGCAGTTAATAAACAACCCTTACACCCGCGTCTGGCTAATTTTCTGTGGCTCGTATTGACAAAAATCGAATCGAATTATTTTCTTCGTCAAAGTAGGTATATGTGTGTGAAAGTAAAAACCAATTATTAGGTTTGTTCTTTATTATGATAATTTTGATTTAACAAATGAGAAAAGAACAAAACCAAAGACCATAATAATGACAATTTGCGATTTTTTGTTTCCAGTATTCCCATTATTCACTGAAATATCATGAAATCTACACCATAAACAAAAATACCTTCAAGAAACATACAGATATTTAGAGCATTTAATTTAATAATCATTCAGCATCCAGATGACTCAAATTAATTGAATGCATTTTTTTTTTGTTCTTCTTCAATTCAAAATATAAATTAGCACGAATTTTGCTGCGACGTAATATCTTAAAATTAGAGCATACGTAGTATAATATATTCTATCATTAAAAAAAAAAAATGTAATCCGACAATTTTAACCGCAGATTTACAAATATGTACCTATACTACTTACTGCGCACAAACTAAAGGAAATGTAGGGCTACTGTTGATTTAGCCCGTAGTCTCGAGTTATACTAAAATCCCTTTTCCATTTTGAGAACAAACGCGCTTTGCGGTGGGTTGTAAACGAGTCGAAGTTTGCAAAAGACAACTTCGCAGAGGCCTTCAGATTAAGTACCTCGCAGCCATTGTTTCAATAAAAGACAGAAAGAGCCTTAAGGAGTCTGAACGAGTTTTTAAACGTGCGAGTGTACAACAATTTACATATAAAGACGAAGTGATGAAAAAAATTCCCAATGACTGCCCTCAGGTCTGCCATTCAAAAAGATAAGGGTTGAATGTTGGTGCCAAAAAAGTGAAGTTGGGAACGTGTTTATTGGTACGTGTCCTCGGAGAATGCCACAAAGGTGGGGGGGAAAAAAGGAGAAAAAGTGAAGCTGCGATGAATATGTCAGTTGAAAGTTGGTTTCACGTGGAATTCTGTTAACATCAACAAAAATCGTATACTTTCACCTTTATCTCGCCCGAAAAATAAGCGTCAATATGCTGTCAAGAACTTCATAAGGAATCGAAATTTTATTATTACTCTTACGAGCGAATAGAGAACGAATGATAGACACGTTTCTTTGAAAACAGAAACAAAGTCCGAGCTTGCCAGCGAAAAAGCAAATATTTATGCGTGTAATGGGATTTTATCATTTTGTGAGCGAAAGAACGAAATGGTACTCGTAGTCACTCAAAATGAAATAACAGAAAATCTCATCAAAGTTACTGTCATCATTTCACATGTAGGTAATACTCACAATGAAAAATTTTTTAGAAAATTTTATTATTATTTTGGGTGGGAAAAGATGGGTCCAGTCAAGACTTACAGTAGAAATTGGAAAATAGTGAAATAACTGCAGGCATTCGCATTCATGAGGCATGTGAAGGCTAAGATGAATCCTCTTTTACATGATTCACATTCCTTCAAAATATAAATTACTATTGGACTAAATATAACGAATATGCTTCAACTTCACAAAATATAACATAAATCCTAATATTTGATTTAAAAAGCTTTAGGATTTTTCGGATGATATCGGCCAAGAAAAAATACCTGAAGACTTTTTTGGGAATGTCAGCCTTTCTCCCTAACGTCCCATTCTGCTGGAAGGGACAAATAAATTTTCGACCAAATGTCTCCTACAATGCGTCATCTTTAATATACCAGCTAAAATAGACGAATTTTCTTTAAAATCACCAAAGAAAATTAATATAATTAATTTCAACGTGGGGTGATAGACTTATAATTTTTTAATAAATTTGATTTTAGTCTGGAAAATAAGATTTTCAAAGGTTTTTAAAATAATTGATTTCAAGTCTGGAAGGTTTCCTATATACTTACAAAGTTTCTTTCAAACTTTCCCCCAACAACGGCACAAAAATTCTCTTTCGAAACCAATTTTCCATACAGACTAGAGAAACTGAAAATCACTTTGACAGAATATAAGATAAACTAAGGTGCAATGCAGCTGTGTAGACGATGAAGTTGGAGATAGCGAGTGAGTTTGGGTTCAACTTCGCCAGGGAAAACGAAGTTAATTACTTAGAAGAGAAAACTTAGGTACACACACTAACATTTATTCAAGACGAATTTAAAAATTAATTTCAGCTGATTGACTGAACGGATTATTGATTTATTTAAAAATTAATTTCAGTTGATTGGCTTTTTTTTGTTAACAAGGATATATTTGGACTACTTAATTCTGTTGATTGGCTGAACAGATTATTGATTTTGTGGTATAGAAATGTCCCTTAGAGTCGGTTTTTATCTCAAAATAAAAAATTTTCTCATTGATAGTTTTATATAAAACAAAAATTGTCAACAGCAGAAGTACGAACTATGCATGGTGAGGTTAGATTGCGTAGCTGCACACGTTCTGTAGAAATTGTCTCCTCAGTGTTACTTATATGTGGCAGAAATAGAGTGCGAACTTTTCTTTTTGGGCAACTCTCCCAAATACAGGGTGAAGCAAAATGACCGGCACAATTGTTTTTTCAATTATATAATACGTTTAAGAGAAAAGATGAAGACGTTTGTTTTAGATTAGAGATTGATAGGCAACGTGGAAATAATGGATGCTTGATTTCCCCTTTGCAGTACAGGGAGGGAAGTTGCCCCCTGTTGATCCTGTATCTCAAGGTAATCATAAGTTTAAAGGAAATTGAGATTTTTTTAATATTATGAGACAAAAAATATCGTATTAAAATTCAAAATAATAAATCCACTCGAAATTGCGAAGCTTAACAAATGTGTTTCAAAATTGAGTTTTACACCTTTGAAAATACGCCAAGCCAACTGGTCAACGTTTAAGTGAAATTGTATTTCGTATAATTATATAATATACATAAATAACCTTAAAGAATAAATTTTAGTTTAAAACTTAACAGCATGTCTCGTTGCTTGTTATTGAAAAAACAAACGTAGCCGGTCATTTTGCATCACCCTGTACATTTTTAATAATAAGTAATATGTTTTTCAAAACCTGTTAGAAGCTATAAGTGGCTCAATATTTGATATTATGTTTTGAGACAACCGCTATAATCACCCGCAAATCTTCCAAGTATTTTCTCCTGTTTTCCTCTCCACTGCACCTTTCTTTAAGAAAAATCTCTTTACTCCTTAGCCGTCGGCTTGTACTCCGTTGAGTATTATAGCCGTTGAAAATTGCATTATTACGCCATTTTTAATGAGCTGCTAAAGATAGGAAGAAAAAAAGAAATAGAAAAGAAGAAAGGAAAAAAAAAAAAGCATAAACACAGAAATTGAGACAAAAGAAGAGTAAAATGTAACGAGAATCATATTTCAGAAGTCAAAACGAGGATGAAAAAAAAAAGAAAAAAAGTTTTGGTAAATGTGAGAAGATGAAAAAAGAAAGTTGTATACAGTAAAGAAAAACAGCCAAGGTGACGTTTCTATTTTCAAACATTTAAGATATTCTCTTCGCCTGCTTACAATAACATTTTGCTGATAATAAGATGACAGAATAATGATTACCTACTACTTTCAGCTGTAACAAGATATTCAGCAAACGAAAATTCAATTCCTTTGCGAATAAGATAAGCTGTAACTTTTCATTAATAATTCGTTGTAACGAACTCTTCGAACCTCGTCTTAACGTTTATTCTTCACTTTTTTCTCCCTATCTCACTCCGTACAAATGTGTCAAGAGATACGCCAATGAAACAAAGGGATAAGAGGAATCTACTGGCAGGGTGGGGGGGGTGGAGGGGGAAGAAAATGAGGTGTAGGTAGTCTTTATCGTGTATTTTTCACCGGCAGCAATTTTCATGAAAATTGTTCATCGTTGCTTTTCTGGCGCATTTCCTAAACCAACGATGCGCCAGACATTTGACAAGTGTAAAAAAACTCTAAAAGCTGTGGGTATATACAAGTATGCAAAATAAGAGAAAAATGGCTTATTGTCTTTTTAGTTTGCCTGCGGTGAGCAAATTTATGAAAAACTGAGTATTATTTTTTAGAAACTTCGAAACATTTTTCTCTTTTATGAGGGGAAAAAAAATATACCTATATAGCAAAGTGGAAATTTTTAAAAGAAAGTGATTTTTCAAAAAAAATCTTAAATTTCAGCCTTTCTTTTTTATTGCTTACATTTCCTCTAGTGTAAGTACTTACCTATTATAATACGAAGAATAGGAATGACATGTAAAGGCAAATGCATTTAATATAATATCCCTGACATGCCGAGTACAAATTCACCTATAATGAAGGAAGCCAAATCAAGAAATTTCCAAAATTCCAAGGCTCAGTGGGTTAAATTAATTTCCTTGTTGAGGTTTATATGAAATTATTGAATTAATTTTTTTTTTCTTCTGAAAGTAGGTTATTTATAGACGTGTTATATGACATCTAATGGTCTTTCACGTCTTGATTGTTGGGTGTGAATGGAACTGTAAATTAATATATGCATCCTTGTTTCTGAAGGATCTTTGATAATATTGTAAGAAAATTCAACTAGCATGAATAAAATTCAAGAGAGAAAACATTTTGGTAAAAACAAAATTTTAAATAAGAGACTGATGCGAGGAAACAGAAAATAAAAAATTCTCCATTTTTGTTTTTCCCAAATGAAAAATAATTAGAATAGGTACAAAATATGTATTTGACTGGGGGAAAAAAACGAGTGTTACATCATTCACTTTCAAATCGCAGCACCTAACTTAACATAACTCTAAATATTCTGAAGTAACTTTCAGTGTGCGAGAAACTCCTGGATAGATTATTTTGAATATGTGAAAACAATTTTTATTGTGGAAAAAAAAGCCAATAACTGACGACGAAATGGAGACGAATTCAGATAATATTGCTGCCATAGCCATTGAGAAAATATTATTTTTAAACAGATACATTTTTTTCTTTAAATTCACAAATAATTTTAGTGGGGGAAAATGGCTAATGGAATTTGACCGAGCCATCGTCTTGGGTTCGAAGGAGGAAAAATAGTTGAAGGGAACGAAGTTTATGTTGTTTACGCGTATCAAAATTCGAGCAAAGGCGCCACAAAAGAAGCGAAATGAAAGAAACAACGAAAACGTTTTAAAGAGGCAACACCGTGAACCAGATAAGGAATAAATTAAATTTGGCCAGATACAAAAGCCCCTTGACTAATAATAATTAAACATAGGTCCAGCAGGTTTTTCGAGATGACGAGCCGTTAACGTAAATCAAAAATGAAAGTCGAGAGAGAATTTGAGAGGTTGCACGAAGATTCGAAAAGGAGGCTTGTGTAGATAAATAAGTCTCTTCGTCGAGGTGTTAACTTACAAAAAGTACTATGTGTGATGAAATTTTGGACTTGACTTTGTGACCTGTGTTTCCTTAAGTTTTCTGAAAATTTACTTCGATTGATAAATTGGAAACTAGAATATACACGTGTACTGCAGTGATGAGTAAATATTTTTATTCATCTCGTTCAAGTTCGGACTTAGAAAGAGAACAGGAACAGGTTAGTAGGAATTTTCAGTTGAAGAGATTTTCTCAAAAAAATGTAAAAAAATAGAATCTACGTATTATGGATTGTATGTAAAATTCAAGTAATGCAGAGGATAATAAGCATAAAATTCATCTTCCAGAGGCTGAATAGGTTGTGTGTTAGAAATTAAATGATTTCCAATATGTTTAGCTGAATAGTATGATGATTTATTTTCCCTAACTGGCAACACTGCAAAGATAAAGGGAGAATCCAGATTCGGATTAATTGTTGTTGTTGTTTTCTTTCCTTCGTACTTCCTCCCTTTCTTTATCGTTCCCTTTGGAGAACAATCGTGTTTACTTGTACCACTCTGTGACTGGTACGATCAGCTCTCGTCTATTTTTGAATTCGTCTGCTCTTTGTCTGTTCATTCTCTCAGTTCAGTTCTCTTCCAACCACGAATGGAGCAACATCAAAAATTACAACTCTCTAGTGTTTTGGTACAAATATTTCTCAACACATTTTTATTAGGATTTTTGCACCTTTTATTAAAATTGTGTTCATCCTTTATTTTCATCACTAAATTTAAATTTGCTCATTTAATTTTTTTCAAATAAAATCTTTTCCTGAATTTTTAATATGTGAATCCTATCATTGATTCTTTACATGGTGAAATTCGAGTTATAGAGATGATTTTTTTTAGGTTAGTAGGTAATTGAAATGTGCATGGAAATAGAAATTTTTACTTATTCAGCGTTTTTTGAGTCACAGAAGTTTGACTTCGACTGTATGATATGTTTGATTTAATTCAGGATCTATTTTACTATTAAGTGAGATACGTATTTAAATATGTGCTATTAATTGTTTTTATTTTTTAGTGGTTATTGGCGGTATCTGTAGCAATCTTATATAATGTGGTGTTCGTCGTTGGCCGCGGTGTGTTCTGGGAGTTGAGTAATGCAGCTCCTGAAGTGTGGTTCATATTGGATTACTGTGCTGATAGTATATACGTTTTAGATACCATTTTACATGCTCATGAAGGTAAGTCGTATACCTAAATAAATATCTCACCTTATAATATAATTAAGTACCGTGTACCAGGGCTCAGCGGTAGGAGGGGGGGGGGGTTGTGACACCACCTTTTAGAACCAGTTTTATTGTCGATTTGTTGTAGAAATTCACTCGCATGTAGTAAAAAGTGAAAAAACCTTGACTTGGGAAAAACAATCTTGAATGTAACTAAAAAGTAGTAAATTTTGAAAAAAAATTTATAAATTAACCCTCACACTCCCCCCTAGTTGATACTGTTTCGCGGGCCCCCTGACTGCTGTGTTCTCCATTCGTTATATATTAGTCATGAAACAATTATCAGTACGAGTTTACCGCTTATTGCGTCATTTTAATTAACCTAAAATGATATTAGATTTTAAATTTTAGCAAGCATAAATGTAACTTGAAATGACCCACATAAAACAAGCAGTAATCTACAAGTAGCTAAAAAGTACCCATTCTCGAATGTTTCTTCGATTTTTTGTAGAAGCGATTAAATTCTTTTTCTTTTTCTCACTCTTTGCAAAATTTCCAGGGAACATTAAACGAGTTGGCCAACAGAAAATTTCTTTTGAAATTTTTAAGTGTTCCTGCCATTAGAGTTCAACATTTAATTCGCAGTATCCACGGCTCATGTTAGCTAAATTCTCATCTACTCTTTTTTTATTTCCCCCACTCAATACGTCTACCTTCAAAGTAAGCCTTTAGTAGACCTAAAAATTTTTCTCGTGAAATGTTGAAGTCCTGTAGGCCACATAAAAATGGTGAGGCAAAGGATCTTGACAATGTGAAAAGAGACAATGGAGAGAGAAACATATTTCAATGGCCAGTTGTAAATCTGAAGAAACAATTTTGAGCAGAATAAAAAGTGCTCGTTTATTTTTTTTCTTCCTCTCTTCTTCAGCTGGAAGAATGAAAGTTTTTCCTACGAATTGGATTTTGGCGCTATTGTTATGCTGCGTATAAAACGCAATAAGGATAACGATTGTTTATTTCTCGACTGAATGGGAAAAATTGGACAAAGCAATCAATAAATAAGTAAATAGAAAGATTGGGTGGGAAAGTGAAAAGGGGATTGTGGCAAATATTAATTAAAAATACGCATTCTCTTCTCCAATAAATTTAAGAATCATGAACAAGCTTGAAGAATGAGTGGGATGGGGTTAACTACCGTCTTAGTTTTTGGACTTGACAAGCAAACTCGAGGGGTAAAATAATTAAAAATTGATTGAAACAGAAAGTAAACGAGATATGTGTACTTAAATAGATTGTAAGTGACGTGATCGGATAAAAATATTCAAATTAGCCCATTTTAAAAATAAAATTGTCTGCGATATCGAACGAAGTAATGAAACAAAATGTTTGGAAAATAGCTGCAGCCTTCACGAAACCTCGTGAAGGCAAAGATGAATTCTCTTACGTTATTAATATTTAAAAATGTTGAAAATTCCTTTCACCATTAGTCTCTCTTAGAAAATTTATTAATGATGAATTCTTTTTACTAGACGTTTAGTCGAAATTTTGTGTGTCCAGTGTTATCCTATGATGACGTCATCATATATAAGCTTAATGTGACTTTAAGTCGTTCTTGTGCGTGTCTTTTGTGTGTCCAATGTTGTCATATAATATGATGACCTTTGTCCGGACGAAGCTTTTTTTGCTACCAAATTGAGCTAAAAATTAGCTATAAATTGGGCTTCAAAATGAGCTACAAAATGAGCTACAAACTGGATTCAGTATTTTATACTATAAAACATGAAAAATTGTGTGGTTCAAGTTTTATTTGAAAATGTTTGTTCTCAAGAAAAGTTAATGAGTCTTTTTTATATAATCGTACAATTGATGTAAAAGAGAATTCATCTTAGCCTTCACGACTCTTCGTGAAGGCTGCAACTATTTTTAATTTGAAAATTATTTTGGTTACCCAGTTGGGAATTGATTAACTCTTACAATAATTTGGTTTGTACGAAAAATTCGTTGTCTACAGACATTGAATACAATGTGCAACTGAAAGTTCTGAGTGCTGCAAGTTTATTATAAACGATTTCCACTGTATTTTCAAAACCAAAGACAGCTAGCCTCTATAATTCGAACCTGTATTAGTCGAAAACGTCTATATAATGACTTTGAAAATGAAAAACTGATAAACCATGCTGTGGTTAGAATGAAATTACTAAACAATTTTGAGTTGAAAATAGAAAATTGTTTTAAACTTTGTGAAATATGATTTAGTATTGAGAAATTATTTTCAGTAGTTTTGAGTATCTTGTATCTATCTGTAAGCCTTACATTTCTAGAAGTAATAAAGTACTCGTAGGTAGGTACATTCTCTTGTAAACTTGAGCACGTAACTACGCCATCGTTGATTCAGCTGACAAATTAACAATAACAATTTTATAAGCAAACACACTCCATCCTGCTGCCGAGATAAGCAATTTGAATTTCCATTAAGAATTTAAAATTTCCGTCTCAAGCAGCCAGCATCCTCATCGTCCCTACTTTCTATTCGCGCAGCTTCAAACTTTTCAAATAAACAACGACGTCCTCGAAATAAAATGCACCGATATAAAGCCATCTTTATTTTCAACTGTTGAAGCTGCGATTATTAACTTGGAAAGCAGGCATTGTCGACTCGCACTTCGAGTATTTTCAGCTTCTCACTAGACAAGGAAATTTCATGCGAACTTCGTTAGAAGTTTGAACAGGCGTCTTTTGTTGCGGATAGTCTGAATATTATGAAGCATTTTGAAAAATTTTCAAGGCCTTCGGTTGAATTTTTGCATTAATTGTGGAAAACTATTTAGACGTACACGATGATAATTAGAATAATTACAACTTTCATCATTAATGTGAGATTAGCTTTTCTTAGATGTTCTAGACACCTGGCGTTTTTGTTCAAACAAGCTGGAACCAATTTTCATTCTGTGGCGACAAAAAAAAAAAAAATGACAATTTTTGATAAACAATTTCCACTTTTCATCCCGTAATGAAATTTGATATTTTATAGCTTGTACAAACATATATATGACCATTTCTGTATTAAACAGAAACAGCAGACTATCAAAAATCAACCACCATATCGAAAATGTCAGCCGATTAATTGTTTCGATCATAGAGTGAAAGTCTGTATGTGTGCGTTGAAAAGCCCCTTTTGGTTAGTCCTTAGATTATTATGCGGCCAAAAGGTGGCGGAAAAAGGGAAACGTCAGTCTCTGGCCGAGTCGCAGTTCATTCGCCACCGCATATACCGGGTGGTGTATCAAAAATAAAATTCTTTTGAAAATTAATAGAATGGCTCTGGCTGCACGTTATTTCGACATCAAAGTAAACGAAAACCAATCGGATTTTCTTGAGCGAAACGTGTCTCTGGTGCGGTGGCAGCCGGAACCGCCGCAATTTCAACAAATTTATCCTCAACTAGATTAATAACAGCAGACAAAAAGGCCTTTCCTCTCACCAATTCTCCCTTATCCTTTTCTCATACAGGCACAAACGTAAATTTAATACTTACATGTTTCGTGTCTACAAGCTGGTAGACCTGCCCCGAATTTAAAACATATTTTTCGTCTGTGAAACGAACCAATTTTTAAAGTATAATGTCATCAAAATTCCCATTTTGAACCGTGAAGTGAGAAAAAATGAAGCCAAAAAGGAGTAAAACGAATTAAGACACGGACGATGTCCATTTTGTTGACTTCAATGTCCACGTAGCATATCCTACATACGAGTAGTTATGGAAATTAAAAATACGAATTTTCTGTAATTAACAAAAGAGAAATGTTAATATAAGAGGCAAGGAGGGGGGTTTGATTTTATATATAGTCTATCCGAAATAAGAAGAGGAAACAAACGTATACACGAATACTGTCCAATCACAGCACGAATATAAAAGGCTGAAACATAGAGGAAGTTTTACGAATACGATTTGCAATTTTAGATAATTGATGCTACCCTGAGCAAAATTTCAATGGCAATTTTTATAATTTGGATAAGAAAACTGTTTGACGCAATGGTTAGCGTTCCTGCTTTCTATTTGGGAAGTCGTGAGTTTAAAACCCAAATTTTTTGTTTTAATATTCAAAATCAACTCTGCTTTTAACACTCCTGGGATTACGAGAACTAATATTTCAATTTGCATGAAAAAAAAAAAGTGACTCATGAAAAATACTCAAGTTTCCTATCTTTCGAGGAATTTACTGATTTGTATGTTAAGAATACCGTAATTCCTTTTAATTTTCTCTTCGCGTATTTAAATTTCATGTACTTTAAATATTAACAACTTTTATCTCTCGCAGAGCATGAAATAACTCATTGGAAAATGAGCTTTTTTTCTACCAAAAAAAAACAAAAAAAAACGTACTTTTCCTGCCACATAAATTCTAATTCTTCTCCCTGTCTTTATATTATCTTTAACCATTCTACACTTAACCGAGTTGAAACGAATTCGGGGCTCTCTCTGGATTTATCGCTTTCCTCGATTAAAATGAAGGCCCGAAAAATATGGAAAGAGGTGGGGATTGAAAAAATAAAGGTACTATTGCCAAAAGAAAAACAGGAAACGACAGCAAACTAAATTTAGATCCGATAAAGTCTTCTCACTGATGCTAACCACTCTTGGCCCATTTTCCTCTAAACTCCTTCTTTATTCGTTTTTATTTTTCGAAAGCGAAAAAAAAGGACTCGTTTTGTCGCCAAAAACCATTTTTAGTTGCAGATAAAATTTACAAATGCCAAAGAAATCGAAAATATTTACCACCCTATAATGACAACCCGCGCTATGTGGCACTAGCAACTGTTACCAAAAGAATTATTGCCTTGCAAGTCGAAATTTTTTTCTACTTCTCGTTGTCAATTCTCGAATTTATAGCGACGAATCTTGAACAAATATTTGCATTATCTTAATTTGGCAAGGTGTCACTGGCATATTTCAGTTTCCAGAATCAGGCTCATGGCTGGGTGCTATATAATCATGCAGTGATGAAAGCCTCTGCAATCTTCCTAAAAAATTCTAGCGAATTAATCGTGTTTTAAATTTTTGTGGGTCCAAAAAGGTGAGATTTGAACATTTAAATAAAAAATAAGTATAGCTCAGGGAAATGAGTTTTAAAAGTTATGAAAAAAATTAAAAATTGATACAAAAGATTTTATGCCAGCAGGAATATGTTGGGGTGGTGTATGAAATCTATGGTAAAAATTCTTGCTCCCCACCCCGTGCTCCTCCTCGAGGGGGCTCATAAGTATTGAAAGTTGACGTTTTTCTGCTATGTAACTCGAATAGAGGGGGCCAGACTTTTTACCACATATTTTCACAACATATTCCCTGGAATACCCCCAATACATTCCGGGTATAAAATATTTTGTACCAGTTTTTTATTTTCTTTTTCAAACACTAATTTTCCTGGGCTTGTTAAAACTTTTGGTCCAATTGATTTTTAAACTTTTATTAAACCCGCAAGAATCTTTTTCTCTCAGTTTTAAATTTTGAAACTTTTAGGATACCAAAATTAGCTGTTGCTTGTGAACATTTTTCAAGTATTTTCAAAATAGCTCGAAAGAAGAAGTAAGCATATATAGGTTTCCTCGTGAACTATTATCAGTGAAAAATATAATTATGTTCTTTTCTAAATTGACTCAAATTAAGTAATAACGTCGAAATTATTAGTTTTCTGTCATTCGGAAAAATTAATTCTACGTGTAGTTAAAAGATATACTGGTTTCGAATACGTAAACAGCCAATTACATGGTTTATAACTTTTTCTAGAAGAGTAGAGCTAAACGTAAATCATTTTTAAAATAACAAAATTCAACAGTTTTTCATACCCAGATGGTTTTTGGTAAAACTTTAGAAGCGTGGCCTTCCAATTCATATTTCTGAGAGATCAAGTTTCCAAAAATTTCAGCTAGGCAGGCATAATGTTTATTCCTGGAAATTGGCAACTTTTCTGAAAAAACACACAAGAAGTAGTAATGTCTAATTTACATTCGCAAAATTTGAGGTTCTGTTTTTTTTTCAGTCGAGTTTTATTGCTTGAAAACTTTAGAAAACTGAATTTTGTTTTATTTATTTGACACGTCATTTGACCTATTTGACACGAGTATGTGACGTAAGCATGTGGCGTATTTTATTCAAGCATTTGACATCAGCATTTAATACATGCATTCGACAGGAGTATTTGACATATTTCACATATAATATGACCTGTTAGATGTATTTAACATATCGTGGGATAGTTATTTTGAGAAAAAAAAATTCATTATTAGCTATCTGCTCGGTTGATAAGATAATAATATACAGATATAAGTTTCGATGAAACGAACCCCAGAACCTTAAATTTGTATTTTCAATTTCTACCATTTCGTAACAGCTTCGGTAATTAATTTTATTCTTATCTGGAAGACGTTGTACGTGTAATTTCAAGCTTCGCAGCAGAAACATGGCATTTTGTATTCAATACGTGCCCGACGAAATTATAGAGAATGACAAGGTACCCAACCACCGACCTTTGCACAGTCATTTGAATTAAAAATTGGATCCTGATTCGGTCCTTTGTGCTATTTATGCTCGATATAGGGAAACTGTATACCTTTCGAACCGAACAAAATTCAACGTGTATTTCGCGGGGCTTCCGAATTAACGAATAAAATACATCTTCGTATTTTTGTTACAGCAACGTATATTTATCGCAACCGTTGCTTTTCAGCATGTACTCGTACTTTTAAAACGTAATTTCTATGTCAGGGTGGCTGTATAATAGTGAATCAATGCAGTTATATATTTCACGTTACAGAATGACCTATACAATTTATACAAAAATTATGATGATAGCCGGTACCAAATGTAATTCATTTCCGCCTCTATTTTTAATGCTAGGGAAGATTTTAACATCTCTAAACTAATTTTCACCCTTACCCTCATAATTTGAAATATTTTATTAGTCCACTGCAATTATAGACGAAAAAATGCAATACAAAAATGTAAAAAATCCTGCAAAAGAAATTTTGCGCAGAAACGTCAAGGACCACCTCGGCAGTACTCCCTTTAGTCCTCTAGAATCTCCCTGCCCCACAACCCTCTCAAATAAGGGCAAATATATCCACACTTTTGGTTTTTTGACCATAACTCGCAAAAGGTACATTTTATGAAAAAAATGGTAGTAACAAAAAATATTGTGGGACGAAAGGAAAGAATTGAGTACTTCATGCTTTAATTATATGGGGTCAATGACAAGGGATAGGTATTGGGAGAAAGGGATTTTGATGAATAACATTTTTTATATGTTCGAGGTCCAGGTACCCTAAAGTTTTTCGAAAAAATAACAGGCTTATGTATAACTCTGTATTGTGCAAAAATTATTTTTATGAAAAAAGTACCTACCTTCGGCGCTCTCTATCTCGGTTCCAATGATAGATATAAAAAAAATGATAAGAACAAAAGTTTTAGAAAATTAATAGAAAAATAATTTTTGTTTCAAAAGTTTTTTCATAAAATGTATCGTTTACGAGTTATATAGGAAAAAACCAAAAATGTGATTATATTTTGCTTTCCTTGAGAGTGTTTTGGCTGAAAGATATTAGACGACTTTTAGGGCGGAATTGTGGAGGTGGTCCTCAACGTTTTTGTGCAAAATTTTTTTTCAAGATTTCTTGTAATCTGAAACATCTATCTGCACTGGACTATATTTCAAGTATTATTTTCAGAACATGAAGTCAATTATTTATAAATTTCTCAATATTCTTCCAACAAACCAAAAAGGCTGAGTGACCACAAAATATTTGTTCTATTTGCTTTGCTTCCAGGCTATTTGGACCAAGGTCTAATGGTCAGAGACTGCAAACGACTGCGTCAAAATTACTTTAAGTCAGCCAGCTGGAGAACTGATATTCTTAGCTGCCTACCAACGGATATTTTTTATCTTATTTGGCCTCCTGGACACTGTCATTTCGAAAAGCTACCATGTCCCGTCGTGCTGCGCCTGAATCGTTTATTTCGTTTACCACGCATGATGGAGTTCTGCGACAAAACCGAAACCAAAACTGGCTATCCAAATGTCTTTCGTATTTGCAAAGTAGTGTTCGCTATTTTAATATTAATCCATTGGAATTCGTGTTTTTACTTCGGCATCAGCTATTTAATCGGCTTCGGCAAAGATAGCTGGGTGTACAACTTGGGCGGAGAGAATTCTACCTTGTCCAGACAGTATATTTATTGTTTTTATTGGTCAACGTTGACGCTTACGACTATCGGTAAGTGAAGAATAGCTATTATTCACATGCATGACTCGTTAATTTTATATTATTGCTCGTTTGAAGAAAATTTTAGTGCTCGTTATTTAAAAGTTCCAAGTGGCACGCACGACCAATTATGCCAAATTCGAGGCTTAGAAAATATGATAAGTCAGTGTTGAGCGGTTATGCATGTAAATTATTTTAAAATTTTGATTTTTCACCCCCTCACCCTGCAGAATGGTTCCTTTTCGTGAAAAAAAAAGGGGGAAAAACTCCATGAATATTTCAGTCCCTACGTTGAAAAAGTGGTGGCTCGAGGGCGTTGAAAATCCATACATATGCAAACGTGCAAAAATTGGCATTATTTTACTTTATAATCATCATTGCATAGAAACATGTATTTTCTCCTTCAACTTACGCCACCCCATCAATTCAGTGAGGTTGTTAAAAAATAGATCGGAGGTGATTTGAGTGGGTTTGGACCTACCCTGAGGTAACTAGAAAATCATTTCCCATATTTTTTGGCTGAGTTAATAAATAACTTATTTCTTATTATAAAGGGCCGTAATAAAAAAAATGACTCATATTTCAAGAAAAAACTTTCCCTGCTCTAACCACTTCCCCCACTATCAACTGAAAAATTTCAATTTTGTCGTAATTTTCATTAAAGGTGGACTTCGAGGCATCACTCCGCTTGTAGCAAGGCGGTATGAAGTTTGAGTAGAATTTTTTTAATGAAAAGGATTTCACATGGGAGGAGGAGGTGGCTATCGCAAAAAAATTTTAACCACATAGGTATACATTATATCAATATCAAATAAAGACCACCTTAATGTAAATGCTGTCAAACCTCGACAGGCAATTCGAACTTTGATGAGACAAATTCCTTGTAACTGGAAAATTTTGTCATTTCCAGCTGCCCAAAGTCCTATTATAGCCAGGGATGTAGCCAGAGCGTTCCCATAGGGGGGGCAAATAAGATTCTTGGGTGAGGCAGTTAATTGTTAAGCCCCCTATTTAACTTTTTTCCCGAAGTTTAGGAGGAAGAGGGGGGCTAATTTTGCTGGGGGCGGGCAAACGAGGATGAAAAAATTCTATCATCTCGAACATAAAGAACCTCCATAATTTAAATATTACAGCAAAGGATTTCTATTACTTGAACTTTTTTACTTTTTGGTGTTATTTTTTTTTTCACTCGAAAAAATAAGGTTTCGGCTTTTCAAGGAAAACGCTCAACAAAATATAAGAAAATTAATAATTAATAACAAAATTAGAAAGCAAGGCCAACTTTATGGACATAAGAGTTATTGTATTTTCCCATAGGAATTTATTCCTCATAAATAAAGAATTAAAAAAAAATATTTCTACAAATTTTCTTCTGTTTTCAGGTGAAACCCCTCAACCAGAAAATGATCTAGAATACGTGTTCGTCGTTGCTGATTTTTTGGCGGGTGTTTTAATTTTTGCCACCATCGTTGGTAACATTGGCAGTATGATTACTAACATGAATGTGGCCAGAGTTGAATTTCAAAATCGAATGGACGGTGTTAAGCAGTACATGGCATTTCGTCGAGTTTCAAAAGAATTAGAAGCCAGAGTGATACGTTGGTTCGCATATACATGGGCCAACAAACAGGTATAAGATCATAATTTTGAATTGGAAAGGAGGGCTTAAGAGAATTTCCGCAGAACGATACCAAAAATTTTGTCCGATAGTGATTTTGTTGGATTTGCAGCAAAAATTATGTTTCAAGCAAAAGCTTTTCTCTTTATTAGAGTATTAAAATCTGAAACGTACCCAATGTGTTCTTAGGAATAGCTTACATTCGCATGATAAAATGCTTCTAATTATAATTTTGAAGATGTAAGTCTTCATTCGATAATTTGAAAATATTTTTTTTTAAATACTTGGTTAATTGTATAAGATAGTAACATTATGAATTCTGAACATTTTATAAAATAAACTCATAAAATGTTGTTGTTTTTTCAGGCTTTAGATGAGGACCGTGTCCTGGCAGCGCTACCAGATAAACTGAAAGCTGAAATAGCAATCCACGTGCATTTAGATACGCTGAAAAAGGTTAGAATTTTTCAAGACTGTGAGCCTGGTCTTCTAGAGGAACTAGTTTTAAAATTAAGGTTACAAGTAAGTACTCCTGACTGATTTTTTCTTAGCTAATGATAATTGTGAGACATTTGAAAGTAGCTTGTGGTAGTCGAGTGGATTCGAATGCTGCCCTACTTGACCATAGAATGTACACTCTGTCTCATGAAAGGAAAGAATGACGTAATCAAACCCTTGAAACTGGACTTCTAAGCATGTGGGGCATTACATTTTGAATAAACATGCATACCGCTAAAACCACCTCATTAAGTCTTTACTTTCTATTGATGCAAAGAAATCAGCCACTAAAATCTATACACTTGCTAAAATTAGCGATTGAAGCGAGCCAATAAAACATTTTTTAGCCTCACGTTTTCAAAACATTACTCGCCTTACTTCGCCAAAAACTGCAATAATTTATATAAGTAAAACTTCTCTTTCATCCTTCAGATGTTTAATATGCTAACAGGACGGCGACTCTAGAATTGACGGTTTTTTGATTTGCATAAAATATAACACTCACACGTTGGTGGGTTTTCGTTTAGTTTTACTGCGAAAAGTTCAAATTGCTTTGCGTTTAATTCAAAAACTTATTTTTACTTCAATCGCTGCAGCATACATCGGCGGCGTTTATAGTTTAGTTGGTTGAGGACCTTTTTTTTTTTTTGTCTGCATTTGAAAATTTTTTTTTATCCTCTCGAAAAAGATTTACAAATACGAATCGTGCTCGCAGTTTGGATCCAATTTTATTGCTTCTATATATGGCCAAAAATGATGTGTAATTTTGTTTGCAGGACTGTTTTTAAGTCATCAAATTTTAATCCTTCTCGTGTTTTTTGCCAGAAAATAGCTTTAAAATCCTTTGACAGGCTTTGCAAGTCCTATTTTTTGGTTTGAGAAAAGTAGGAACTGAAATATTTTCTCAGTCTTCAAGGCTATAGTCGAAACTTATCTCGTTTTTTATGTCATCCTTCACTGCCAATAAAAAATCAAGCCGCGTGTAGCTTTATTTGAGAAAATAAACATTTCACCGTCGTGGTCTCGGAAAGATTTTAAATTTTCTTGCGAGCTTTTTAGTTTAAATTTATTCTGCCCAATTTTAAACAGTGGTTAACATTGGCCAAATGGTTGAAAATACATTGATAAACTTTTAGCTATAAACTTTCTCAATTTCTATTGACTTTCTTTTTACCCACTCCGCTACTGACAAGATAAATGAATGTATTTGCTCTTTTTTTCTTCTTTTTTTTTTTTTTCTGAATTTTTGGAGGGTAAATTTCACTTTTTCGATCAATCATTTTATTCTTATTTATGACATCTTTCTTAAAGCAATACACCATTAGTGGTGGAAGCTGAAAATAAAGTATCATTAAACGAAAACGTGAAAGCGAAAGCAGAAGGCAAAAAAAATTATGTTGTCACATTCCTTTCTGATGCATTACTAGAATTTTTGTTCCACATTTTTTTGTAAAGAGAAAAAAATAATTCTAATCATGTATAGTTAGCGTTTTTATGTGAAGATTTTAACCAATCCCTGCGGATTAATGTACAATAGCTACTTATACAAAGCCTGCTGTGAAAATTTGGAACAAACAAGTAATTTATACGATTTTTGTTTTTTCTCAGCTAGTATGTAAACATTTTTCATCTTCTATTGTGATAAACAAGCTGAAAGTTTGATATGTTTATTATTCTCGTAACAAAGACGGATACATAGGGTTTAAAGGTTCCACGCTTTCTCTAAAGTCGACAAAAAATTTGGAATATTATGGCTTTAAATAAGTACCTATAATGTATTTTTACATCACTATTTTGACTGATGATTCCAATTTTAATTAGACTGTAAGTCATAATCTCAAGCATCTTATGAAAAGGTCAACTAAGGAGAGAAGTTCAGAATTGTGTCTACAGAAGAAAAAAGAGAAGGTTCTGTCAAACTGAATGAATATAGCATTATTTTTCAACTTTGACAAACTGTGTCTCAGAGACAAATAAAAGGAGGAAAGTGCAATTTAAACTAAATTATGAGTCTTGGCTTATATTCTCTCTTAGTGAACTTCTCATTCCCTTCTTCACACCCCATAACTTTTTCCCTGCTAAAATATTTTCTGACTAGAGAAAATTGGTATGGATAATTGAAGGGCTCAGAAACAAAAGTCTCGTTTGCCAAAAACTTATTTTTGAGAGAAACGTGAAAAATTATTTTAACGCAGAGTCCCATTACTTAGAATGCTTCCAGTAGGTTCAAGGACCATTTGATAAGATTTTAGTTGAAACACCCATTTTGAGACTATTCCGTGCGTTGTGTTAAAAGTGGAGGTGAAAAATGACAAATGTGAGTTTTCACTCAAATATCAGAATTTCTATTAAAATTCCCCATAAAATAAGTCAAAGATTAAGCAGAAAGATATATAATTGGTTGTAGTTTTGAAAAATTGGGTTATGGTGTTTACCGTTCAGAGAAGTATAATTTTCAGTGATAAAATGTGCTGCTGACCAATAGAGATCATGAAATTTTTGGGAAATTTTTTGGAAATTTTTTTGGGGGAATGCGTTAGAAGCCACCACAGAGACTATCACAGAAATATAAACAAAGCTTTTCAGCTTAATTAGATCATTGTAAATTAATTTAGAAATGTTTAATGAATATTTTGAAGTTGATTTTGGAGTCAAAACTCGCATTTGTCAATGAAAAATACACTATAATTATATAAAGTAGAACGTAGTGTCCCTCGTCAGAGTTGAATTTCTCTAACCACAAAGCTAATTTTCGATTTTAATGTATTAATCATTGACCATTTATTTTGCAGGTTTTCAGTCCAGGCGATTATATCTGCAGAAAGGGGGACGTGGGTAAGGAAATGTACATCGTAAAACGAGGACGACTCAGTGTGGTGGCCGACGACGAGAAGACAGTCCTGGCGACGTTGAGTGCTGGAAGCGTGTTCGGAGAGGTGAGCGTGCTGGACATTGCTGGAAATAAGACTGGAAATCGGAGAACAGCGAATGTGCGTAGCTTAGGCTACTCGGATCTGTTTTGTCTGGCGAAAAAAGATCTGTGGGAAACATTGGCCGACTATCCAGAAGCCAGGCATAGCCTTATGGAGAGAGGCTGCCAGCTGTTGAGAAAAGATCATTTGTTGGACGAGGAGGCGTTCCTCAAGGCACAGGAGGAGAAAGAGTCACTCAAGGATCGAGTCGAAAGATTGGGTAAGAATTTGAATATCTACCTTATCTGTCTGCATAGTAAGGTAGCCGAAAATCGACTTAATTTTTTTCAAACTGCTTTAAAATGAAGTCTCTAATGAAGAAATAATTTGGGAAAAGTTCTGAAATAAGTATTCATTATAACAACTATATCTATAGAAGTAAGGGATGAAAAATGTAGTTCCAATATTTTCTGTCATTTGAAGCCCCAGCATCGGTGATTTTTAAATTTTGAATTCATGGTTCCTATAATATCGTACGTATGGAAAATTTAAAAAATTAAAAAATTGCTCGAGTTCGAAATGAATATTTTTTTAAATCAACGATAAAGCATTGAGCATTATAAATTTGCTGCGTAGCTGAGTAATTTTCTTATAACTTTGAACTTTCTAGATTTTTGCAAGTGGTAAGGATGACTCTTAAAGTCCTACAAAATAATGAGAAGCTCACTCTTTCAGGATGGCCACAGCAAATTATTAGAAAAAATTATTCGCTTAGCGGGTTCTATCCATGATATTTACCCTCAAATTCTGTTATTTAGTTGGCCTAAGACATTTTTTTCTTTTTGATTATCCTTAATTTCAGATCACATGATGGAAATATGCCAGCGAAAAATCGAGATTTTAATGTCAGAAAATTTAAATTCTTCAGTGAAAAAGAAAAGAAAATCAGTGAGATCGACGAAAAGCAAATGCGGCCGAAACTGTCACGATAGGTAAGTAGCATCGTACCTTTTTGCATTTTTTCACTTTGCAAAATCAACTTGTTGTAAAATTTATTTCATCCACATTTTACGAATATATACTATGCTATATATACTGAATTATTTTTTCACTCTATCAGTGAATAAATGGTGGCATTTACATGAATTTTTATTTTCTTATTTCAGAAAAGACGACAGTCGCATCAGAAATATCGATAGCAGTAGTAGCTGTGAAAGTGGGCAATCAGAGTACGAACCTACTCCAGGTCCTTCTTCAGAGACTGTACCTTTGACGTTGACTACACGATGCTCAAATACTGGAAGAAGGTCTTTCCACATAACGTCGAGAACAGCATGGGCGCGACGTCGACATAAATTACAAAATAGTATATGAAGACGAAAAATGTTTAATATGTTACCTTTGATTTTTGAATTTTTCTATTTTTTACCATTATTTTAAGACTTTTAATAAAATTCGAGTAAATATCTACAAAAAAAAAAGAAAGTATTCACAACTTTGATGGGTCGGTGTGTGAGAGTCATATTTTCATTTTCGCTTCGATTTTAATTTTTCAGTTATTTCCCCACAAAGTCATACTCTCTTTCAAATTAGCATTTGAAAGCTAAGTGATGAACATCTGGTGGCAAACAGTTGAACTTCAGATTAGTAGGATAAAGAAGTACAATTGCACTGAAAAAGTATACGCACATTGCACTTAATATTAACTGTCGAAATTGTTGCCTTCTGGTAATTTATTTTTAAATGCCAATGATTTTGCTTTTTTGTAATAAGTAGCATCAATATTTTCCCTTCAGAAGTTGAAAAATTGAGAATTATTTATACGAAAATTTAAATATTGATAATCCTTTAAAAAAATGTCATTTTTGGGAAGTATGACTTTTACACACTGAGTCATCTACTTATATAATTCATTGCTTTATCAGGAGAAAATAGTAAATTAGACAACACGAGTGAGAAGGTAACCATAACTGATGTAAGTAGTTAGCTCGTTGCCTTTCCACTTCATGCCACGTATAATGTTTTTCATCTTCAATGAGTGTGAATGATGAAAATTTTATGCCTTGACTGGCGTATGGACATAATTAGTATAATTATGTATATTATTTTGTGTACACGAGTCGGGTCAGCCCCCACTAGTGTGGGAATATTTTGAAATTATCGCAGAATAATTAGAAGATTTAAAAAAAAAATGGTATCTACAATATTGAAAAACCAACTATTGCCACAATATTACTATACCCCGACAGTGACAGTACTTACTGAGATCTCATTCCCATTTAGAAAGTTTTTTTAAAAATTGAAAAAAATATTTTATGACTGAAATATTTTCACAACCTTTCAAAAATATTCCTCGACTATTTGGCACTATTGTAAAATCCTAATTTAAAAATATATTTTGAAATAGTGATGGTCATTAACTAACGTTAATCTGTTCAAAATATTTAATAAAACTATTTGATTATTTTGGAAAATATTAGTGATATTTCAAAAATTATATGTGTTAGTGAGGTTGTGTAGACTTTGTATAATACCATCATTCTCATTCATTGAGGGAGATGAAACATTTTACCAACTAATTTCAGAACTTTTTACCAATATTGTTTATTAACACCACGCTGTGTAAATATTGTTATTAATTGTTGTCTTTGATTTTAATTTTTCTTTTTCTTTTTTTTTTGAAATGTTGAATCCGCCTTTGAAAACATTTTATACGAATTCGTATGCGTGTATTTTTATATTTGTACTTTTGTTTTTTTTTTTGTTATTTAAGTTTGAATTATGGATTATCATTATAAGACACGTACAAAAAAAAAATCAAAGTGAGTTGTACATAATAGCATTTTTTTAAAAAAAATTTCGCGGTTCACTTTTTTAAACTTTTTCATTAAAAAAATTGAAAATTGAAAAAAAAAGTAGTAAAATACCAGATTGTATTGAATAAATAAGACATTTTATTCATTTCGAATATTTTGTAAAATTAAAACAGAATTCACATTCCTCAAAATATCTTTTTCATTCAAAATTTATTTCATATATGGGTTGTAAATGAAGTACGCGAGTATTGGAAAAATAAACAAGTGAGGAATTAGATGCAATTTATTCAAAACGAGTTTATAGTTACCATATCTTTAAAAAATGATCGAAGTGAAAATTTCATTTGAAAAATTTTATGATCAGAAAAATAAAATAAATACAATAAAATTGTATTGTCGAATATACCTATCTTTAATTTCCGATTCGTTCTATAGGCTTTATTGATTTATTCAATGTTTTCTGACTGTTATTTGTAATTGTTTATTCCATGTGGGACAAAAATGAATAGAAAGTTAAATACACTGTAGCAACTTGTTATACATCATTGATTTGTTTTGTTCAAATAGATATTAATTATTATAATCAAAAGGGAGAGTAGAGGGAAGGTGGAACTCCACAATTTTCAATAAAATGTTCATCGAAATAGAATCATGAAGGTGACTAGATACTGTTCCATTACCACCAACATTTCTTAGAGATGAAAAATCTCATTTAATAAGCAACTTAAATATTATTTAGGACATCTAGCAAAATTATTCGAAAAAATATACTAATATGCAATCGAAAAAATTTGACCAAGACATCTAGCCAACGTTGGCGGAAAATCTAGCCCACATAGAAAATTAATACCAGAAAATCTAGTCGACGTTGGCTGGATTCCAGCTGTCCCAATTTTCGTCTAGTTGTCTCAATTTTCGGCTGAATGTCTCATTTTTCGTCCAGCTGTCTCAATTGTTGTCCAGCTGGACAAAAAATGAGACATCCAGCCGAAAATTCAGACAACTAAACGAAAATTGAGACATCTGGACGAAAAATGAGTTGCGAATATCGTTCACGTGTCCCCCCGACGTACTCCATTTCAAACATTTTCGAATTTAGTACCAGTACCCCCCCACATGGTCCATTTTCGAATTTAGTTCCAGTACCCCCCCACGTATTCCCTTTAAAATATAAAATATTTTTGAATTTAGTAACACGTACCCCCCCACGTATTCCCTTTAAATTAAGTAACACGGACCCCCCCACGTATTCCCTTTTCAAATATTGAATTTAGTAACACGTACCCCCCCACGTGTTCCCTTTTCAAATATTGAATTTAGTAACACGTACCCCCCCACGTATTCCCTTTTCAAATATTGAATTTAGTAACACGTACCCCCCCACGTATTCCCTTTTCAAATATTGAATTTAGTAACACGTACCCCCCCACGTGTTCCGTTTTCAAATATTGAATTTAGTAACACGTACCCCCCCACTGTTCCCTTTTCAAATATTGAATTTAGTAACACGTACCCCCCCACGTATTCCCTTTTCAAATATTGAATTTAGTAACACGTACCCCCCCACGTGTTCCTTATTCAAATATTGAATTTAGTAACACGTACCCCCCCACGTATTCCCTTTTCAAATATTGAATTTAGTAACACGTACCCCCCCACGTATTCCCTTTTCAAATATTGAATTTAGTAACACATACCCCCCCACGTATTCCCTTTAAATTAAGTAAAACGTACCCCCCCACGTGTTCCCTTTTAAAATATTGAATTTAGTAACACGTACCCCCCCACGTATTCCCTTTAAATTAAGTAACACGTACCCCTCCACGTGTTCCCTTTTCAAATATTGAATTTAGTAACACGTACCCCCCCACGTGTTCCGTATTCAAATATTGAATTTAGTAACACGTACCCCCCCACGTATTCCCTTTTCAAATATTGAATTTAGTAACACGTACCCCCCCACGTATTCCCTTTTCAAATATTGAATTTAGTAACACATACCCCCCCACGTATTCACTTTAAATTAAGTAAAACGTACCCCCCCACGTGTTCCCTTTTAAAATATTGAATTTAGTAACACGTACCCCCCCACGTATTCCTTTAAATTAAGTAACACGTACCCCCCCACGTGTTCCCTTTTCAAATATTGAATTTAGTAACACGTACCCCCCCACGTGTTCCCTTTTCAAATATTGAATTTAGTAACACGTACCCCCCCACGTATTCCTTTAAATTAAGTAACACGTACCCCCCCACGTGTTCCCTTTTCAAATATTGAATTTAGTAACACGTACCTCCCCACGTATTCCTTTAAATTAAGTAACACGTACCCCCCCACATGTTCCCTTTTCAAATATTGAATTTAGTAACACGTACCCCCCCACGTATTCCCTTTAAATTAAGTAACACGTACCCCCCCACGTGTTCCCTTTTCAGATATTTTTGAATTTAGTAACACGTACCCCCCCACGTATTCCCTTTAAATTAAGTAACACGTACCCCCCCACGTGTTCCCTTTTCAGATATTTTTGAATTTAGTAACACGTACCCCCCCACGTATTCCCTTTAAATTAAGTAACACGTACCCCCCCACGTGTTCCCTTTTCAGATATTTTTGAATTTAGTAACACGTACCCCCCCACGTATTCCCTTTAAATTAAGTAACACGTACCCCCCCACGTGTTCCCTTTTCAGATATTTTTGAATTTAGTAACACGTACCCCTCCACGTATTCCCTTACTAATGATTCCTCAAGCGATTTACCCTGAATATTCAGAATATTATTCAAGATAATACTATGATAAATTGATATAGTAAATAAATAAAGACCCAAGTGCATTAAAATCAGTCTCAAAGTTGAAAGTTTATTGAAGCTTAAATTTTACATTGAATTAATCAATAAGAAAAAACTAATTACTCACAATTGAACCGCAAAATCAAAGGTGGAAGATCGAATACATATATTATTTATAATCGATTAAATATGACGTGAATACGACAGTAAAAATATTGTAAATTACTCGTATATTTGAATCATGAAACTAAGGAATTTTCCATCTGACTATTATGTTTTCCAGAGCAAGTAGATTGAAAGCTCACATTTGAAATACACTACAGCCAAACCACTTCAACATTTCATCTGCAACAAAAATTTATTAAATTTTAGTGGATCACATAGGGGTACAAATAAGAGACTTACAATTAAGTGAATAACACAAAGTTTGGACGGCACAGCATGTAATTTTTCCCGCTGAATCCGAATATGCAGCCTTTTTTACAGCAGGTCGTGATTTGGACCCATTTTGGAGCATTTTTAACTTTTTTTTGGCCATATCTCGCTTGATGAGAGTCGCCGCCAAAAATGGGTTCCGGATTCGTGTTCAGCGACCTCGAAAACCCCCATATCGACGCAAATATCGAAAAAAATTTTTTGAAAAAAAAATCGAAAAAATGCAAAGGGGACCTTCCCATTTTTACAAAAATTGACAATTTTTGAAATTTTCCAGCAGACATGTGCACAGTATGTAGTTTTTCACGCCGAATCCGAATCTGCAGCCCATTTTACTCTACGTCGCAATTCAAATCCATTTTCGACCATTTTTTATTTTTTCTCAATACTAATCTCGAAAAATTTTTGTTGAAAAAATAAAATTGACAAAAAATAAGCTGCAGGATGAAAATTAAAAATTATAAACTGGCTTTACTTATGGATTAAGAAAGAATGCGACAGTAATGAGATAGAAAAATATTAAATTATAAAGGTACACAAATAATTACCTATATTCCATCCGGCTATTATGCTCCCAACGGCAACAGGAATGTCAAAACTCAAACTGGAAAGAAACTGCAGCAAAACCGCTTTCCTCGTGTCATCTGAAACAAAAATTTATTAAATTTCAGTGGATCACATAGAGATACAAATAAGAGACTAGAAACTAAGTGAATTACACCAAATTTTAAATGCACAATATGTAATTTTTCACGCTGAATCAGAATCTGTAGCCTTTTTTATTCTACGTCGCAATTTAAGTCCATTTTCGACCATTTTTCCTTTTTTTCCGGCCATATCTCGCTTGGTAAGAGCCGCCGCCAAAATCGAACTTCGGATTCGGGTTCAGCGACCTCGAAAACCCCCATATCGACGCTAATCTCGAAAAAAAATATTGGAAAAAAAATTGAAAAAATGCAAAGGGGTTAACCTTCCCATTTTTCCAAAAATTGACGATTTTTGAAATTTTCCAGAAAACAAGTGCACAGTATGTAGTTTTTCACGCCGAATCCGAATTTGCAGCCCATTTTACTCCAAGTCGCAATTTAAGTCCATTTTGGAGCATTTTTCATTTTCTCTTGGCTATATCTCGCTTGGCGAGAGCCGCCCCCAAAAACGAATTCCGGATTAGTGTTCAGCGACCTCAAAAACCCCCATACCAGTGCTAAACTTGAAAAAAATTTTTGGTAAAAAAAACAAACAATTATGCAATTAAGTTCTTACCCGGACCGTGGCGCAGCTATTGACGTTGATATCTAGAACCAATAATCTTCATTCAATTCCACGCGGTACGGCGGTATAATACAGGAAACACAGCTGAAAGAAAAGTTAAGACTTACGATTAATAAAAAAAAATCAGAGACATACGAAATATGATGATTGGTGGTCCAAATTTTGCTTATTTTTGTTGAAAAATGAGCCGTTTTCGAGATTTTTTTCTTTCAAAGCCAAATACCTCGAAAACGGCTCATTTTACAGCAAAAATAAGCTGTTTGGATCACCCAACTCGGGATAATATTTTACTTTTTGTTATGAATACAATAATTTTATCTCTGATGTCGGTATAACATTGATTTTGTTTACACGCAAAAAAAAACAACTATTTAGTTTCAAAACGAAAAAAAAAAAACATAAAGACAATAATGTAAGGAAAAAAGTATAATGTTATATTGCATCGTTAATTTACAATCAACAACTGTATACTACTCGTTACTACATTATTAGACCTCTAATAACCATCTTAACACAAACAAAAATTAGGAAGGGAAAACCACTCGTTCACTCTCAAAATAGTTCATAAAATCCCACGTATAATATACAAAATAGATTAAACACCCCCTTCCCCTCCGGATTCGATCCATAAGAATTAAATTTAAAAAAAAAAGATAAATAATTTACTAATCATGAGAATTTAAAACGATCGCAGATTTATAGTTTAGCTGTACAACTATTTCGCATGAAGAACAGAACAGGAAACCGTGAAGGCGAGCATAAGCTTAATTTTTGACTAGATATGAAAAAAAAAAAAAAAAAAAAAAAAAAAAGAAAACCGATTTTAATTTAATGCTCGAAATTGAAAACGCTGCATCAATTTTAAATTTCTCCCCACACAACAATACAACGGCGTTGAGTCGATATCCAGTCAAGTTCAACTCTCGAAGCTACGTTCGTACCACAAAAGAACAAGGGCAACAACAAAATAATTGTCGATGAGACGAACTATCGTAGACGTACACAGATCTACTAACGTATACTTTTAAAACGACGGTAAATAAAAATGAAGTTAGTTAGAATGTGGTGAATTATAACAGCAAAACTGGTTCAAAAAGGTAGTGTAAATATCACGAGGACGACGACGACGGCGTGAACATGATATCGTCATTTTCTCCTTCGGAATCATATTCGTTCAGGTTACTCACTAGTGACTGAATTATATTACCTGCAAGCAGAAAATCAGCGGCATTAGAATTTCAGAATAATACAACACTCCGTTACCGATAACTGAGTAGTGAACGGCAAGAAGAGGATTTCTGTCTAAATCCCATTATTCGTCTTTTCGTCGATTCAAATTCTACACACTATCGCGAAGGTGAAACTTTTTACCAAATCTCGATATCTGCTCTCATTCTCTAAACATGGCCAGTTAAAGTTTCGGACTCGACCGTATTTTTTTCATAATAATATTATTTTTAATCAAATTCGTCAATATGAAAATATTTTCTAGACTAGTACGTAGCATAGAAACTCCGAGAATGGCAAAAAGGGGATTTAGAAGACCAGTAGACTGATATTTGGCAGAAAAATCCGTGAACGGCAAGTAGGGGATTTCCGCAAGCACATTCAATGTTCTCTATCTGCCGTTCTATGCATTCTATAGACTTTTCCTTTGGCTCACATGCAGTTCAATAGTTCGTCTCTGTACCAAATTTCATAGACCTAACTCGATTTTAACATCAGTTTTGCTCACATGCAAACTTCAAATGCGTTCCTCTCGAAAGTGTATTTATGCAGAAATCCCCTTCTTGCTTGTCACTTCTCAACTAATCTCGTACAACTGAAGGATGTGCGTTCGACTGGAAAACTTACTCAGATATTTAAAATTATTAAAGAAAATTTTAAGTAAACTCGTTTTGACGTAACCAAATTTGTAAAAAATTTGTTCAAAATTCAGCTTCTAAAATGAAATATTGTAAATATCAATTTAGTCCAATCCAGATAGATGTTTCAGATTGCAAAAAATGCTGCAGAAAAATTTTTTGACCACTTCGACAATCATCCGCTAAAAGTCCCCTAAAATCTACCTGCCGCAACTCACCAAAGCGGAGCAAAGATATCTAAATTTTTGGTTTTTTGACTGTAACTCGCAAACGGTACATTTTGTTAAAAAATTATTCAAAACAAAAATATTTTCCATCATATTATTTACAAATTTTCTTCTCATCATTTTTTCTGTATCTGCCATACGAACAGAAATAGAGAGCGCCAAGGAAGGCACTTAATGAGGAAAAAAAAAAACAAAAAAAACCGCATTAAACAAAGTTCAATAGCCAATCGTTTTTGCTGTTATTTTTTCGAAAACTTCATGTTGACCTAAGGCGCATAAAAAATTTCATTTATTAGAATACTCTTCTCCCGATCTTCCTCCCCTACAATTTATCCCATTAATAAACCTTGTAGAAAGAAAGGAAGAGAGTAGGGTATTTGAAGCTTTATTAATGGGGTAAAGTGTAATGGAGGGAGAGAAGAATTATTTGAATGAATATTATTTCAATTTTTTTATACGTTTAAGGTGCGGATAGCAGTTTTCAAAGAAAAAAAAACTGCAAATAGACTTTTTTAACTTGGTGTACCCAGTACGAAAATTTTTGTCATGAAAAAAGTATCTACCTTTGGAGCTCTCTATCTCAGTTCCTCTGACAGATACAAGTCAAAAATAATGAGAACAAAAGTTGTAGATAATTTAATGTAAAATATTTCTTGTTTCAAGCATTCTTAAAATAAAATGTACTGTAGGTGAGTTATAGCCAGAAAACTAAAAATGTGGATACATTTCATCTCCTTTGAGGTTAGGTGGATTTTAGGATACTTTTAGGGGATGATTCTGGAGATGATCCTGGACATTTTTGTATATTTCTTGTATTTTTTCGTTTTATTGCACTGGACGAAGTTGAAAAATTCGAAAAAAGAGTTTGGGTTTAATACACAATATTACTGAAAGAAATCAGCAATTTTTACGTAACGATTTGTTGCTCGTAGTACCATGTTTTCTAAACAATACTGACCATTGTTATGAATAGGTTAGATTCTCAGAAACCAGTCTTATTTTTCGAGCTGTACCTTCAATAATGTCAGTAATAACAGGAGTTAAAAAAAAACTTAGTCAGCTAAAAGGTAAAGAATACATACCAAGAAATGTTGGATTGTTAGCAGATGAACGGTTCGGTTTGACGTTGAAAAATATTTGACTGATTTTCTCAAGATAGTCGGTATACGATGGATCTCGTCTGATACAGTATTCGTATTTCTCGCACAGAATAACGAAAGACGTGAATTTACCGCTGAAAACATGAAATTTTTATTATTATTAAGGTATTCAAAATTTGCGCAGAGTAGTAACCTACATATAATAGGTTATAAATTTTGGAAGCAAATGAAAGGAAAATAAAAACAGAATTCAACGAGGAAAATATCATCTCAAATACGAGTAAGTATAAAAAGTTGTAACTAAACAATAATAATTTTGAATATAAAAAAATACGAAACGTATAGATTATTCGAAAATGAACAACCTGGTTAAGGAAAAATGAGCAAATTTTTCATTTAATAATTTTACAAAATAGAAAAATTAAATTGTAAACGGTGCACTACATTCAAGTAAACTAGTGAGAAAAGAGCTGATAGTAAAAAAATATCATAAAACATTTCAAAAATTCAAAATAAAACGAAGACCAATTACACTTTTCCGCAGTTGTTAATATTGCATCTTCGTGGATCCAATGTAATTATCATTTTATGAAGAATTAAAAACATTACTAAATCTTTAGTAAATTTGATAAATTAATATTCCACAATTTGTTAAAATATAAATGACAGGTATTTTGTACTATTTTAATTTATATTTTCAGCAACAATTTGAATAATGCTTCAGAAAAAGACTTGAATTAATAATGCTCAATTTTAATGAGAGAAGCGTCTCGATAAATGGGGCTTTTACCATATCCGAGAATGTATAATTTCTTTAAAATAATATCAACTCAAGAAAATAAAATACTAACAAATGAGCAACTTCTAAAGCTTTAAATTCTTCAGACCCAAGATATGGGATTGAAGAATTATCAGAAGTTAAGAAACTGCTGTACGCAATCGAATTTATAAAATAGTAACAATTTTTTCATTGAGTATTTTTCTTTACATTAAAAGTGGAACACTCGTTTTAAACTGGCAAGCCCCCATTAACCCATCGATAACGAAAAATTTAAGATTTGATGTTTCACCTATGACATTATCGTCACTTTTAATTTCATTTGTTATAAATTATATTAATAGAGATTTATTCCATCAGCTCAAAATGTAGATTGCAAATTGAATTACTCATGAAAATTTAGACGATTAATATTTTACTGATGCATAAGATTACAGCTTGAATTTACAGAATTTTAATGGCAGGAATTGTTTTCTTAATTACTCCTTATCAATTGTTCTTCGAAAGTAAATCCAGAATTACACGAAAAAAGCATGACAAGTATTTTGAATTTTAAATATTATTTGATCGTCTGTACTAATGAATTTTCTTAAATACGACGTGAATTCTTATTTTAAAATAAAATTGAAATTAAGGTTCATGAGCTTCTGAAGAAATCTGTCGGAACTCGTGAGTCAGTGGTATGAAATCATATTTTTATCAGGTTTTAGTAATTAAAATTTAGAATGAGTCAGTTTAGTGATAATTTATACCAACCTTTCAATGATTTTCAACAAGAAACATATGAAATTCAGTAATGGTAATAGGAAAGGAGGTCCTTTGATGTTTGGGTGCTGGGTGGTGTACGATTCAAAAGCATCATTAGCAGTATTTTTTTTCTTCAAACATAAATATCTGCAAAAAAAAATTAGTATAATACTTATTGTAATACCTTAAAGAATAATTCTCATCAATTAAAAATACATACTGCAGCACAACTTGAGCGATAAATAAATCTATTTCATTCGAGTATCCTTCTGAAATGTGAAGCTCAACCAACATGGTGGCAAACCCACAGCCATCAGAGGAATGCAGATAATGGTATCTGGCAGCTGTATAATTTCTCTCTGCAAAATTCACGATCCAGTTAATGCGAGAATTAAGAATGTCTTAATACTGGTAACAAGTTACTTACGTCTCCAGAATATCTCAGCCATTCGTTTGTGTAAATTAGGATGTCCAGTTTTGTATTCAGTAGATCCAGTACACGACCACTGCATCGCATTAGTCAAGAAAATATCCCGTTCAACCAAGTCTTGATCCATTTTCTCGAAGAGACTGTAACATTTCAAAAGTTTTTATAATATGGTAGCGATAATAGCACCTAAAAGCTGTGATCCTTACATTGAAATTCTATCTAGTATTTCATCGCATGGATTCGCTTTGGTTTCTACTAACACAGAGACGTATAACTCTGCTAAATCTGCTCCACTGGTATTCTACAAACGTAAGCAAAAAATTAGAGGATACTGATAGACATTAGTTCTCTCCATCAAAGTAATTTACCTGTCCACATTCCAACATCTGCAAGGCACCTTCGTAAAGTAGCTTCTTCACTTGGTCATATTTCTTTTGATTGGAGTATCTGTAAATTATCAAAGAAAGAGCATTAATGGTTTCGCAGATGTAACTTGAAGGTATGAAAAATTGCTACGGTGATAAGGGCTAATCAGTGGATAAACTTTGCATGTAATGGCTAAAAGAATCGAGTTAGAAGAAGTGAGTATACCTGAAATAGAGAGTCCTGTACATTTGATGAGCTTCATAATAGTCCCCTTTATTGACAGAATTTTGTAGTTTGTTCAAGACGCGTTGTATACCATGCTCCTTGTCTCCTTTTGATTCGGTCATCATGAAGTTCAGGAAACTTACTAATTATTTTCCACGTAATGCCGATGAAATATCGACATGAACGTTAAAGTTTATAGAAGAATTTTAAATAAATTTACCGATTGACGACGAATTATTTATCAAAATCACGATTCACTGCAATCACTGATTTTGCCACTTCGTGTGCTCGATTGAAATTGAAAAATAAACAATTTTCCAAGGGAAACAGTTTGTCGAGTTACAAATGGTGGTAACATGTGTTTACTTTGCTGACGATGAGAAAATCGTATCAGTGTTGCCATTTGAAGATCGTAAAATGTGTAAAAGAGGGAAAATGATGAATTAAATCAACGTTTTTCTAGTCTTTTCTGGAAGTTGAATTTTGGAGTGATTTTCGATTACAATACAATGTACGTCATTTGGAGGGTAATTTCTTTGAATATTCATATTCAAAATCGAGAGAAATTATTTCTTAATTGATAAATGAAAACGCTTCCATTTTGCAGGAAGTCGATTTCAAGTATTAACACAAGAAGTATCAGGTGGCGTCGTATATGACGCCACCTGGTCCTTTTGAATTCAACAGAATACTGCAAACAAGAATTGACGTTGATATTATTTTAAACATTATCATTATTAGCATATTCCAATGGTGAAATGAAACAAAAATAGACCCAGTAAAAAGTTATCACAATATTACTCATTAACATGGAACTGCAGGTACAAAATTATAAAAGTTTAGAAACTATTAAGTCGAAACATTAATTCTAGTTTCAGTTTTTACAAACTCGGTTCATTTCCTAATTTAGCTTTACTCATGGTGTATTGCTCCATATTTGCTATATATTGTTCTTTTGACTTCATATATTTATCATAATACACCTAAACAGAAAAATATCGGTGAAACCAAATGTTCCAACAAGGCAAACAGACAAATCATTAATAAATACGAAAATTCGAAAAAAGCTCACTTTCTTATCTTTTCTAGATAGTACATTCCAATTGGCTGCCAACTGTTTCGTTAAATCCTGTTTTGATGGTTCTCGTTGACCAGACGTAATCATGTGATCCAAGACAAGTGGCCTCTGCTCTTGGCAAAACTGGAAGAATGGATTAGCAGGTCTTTTCGGAGCGTTTGGATCTTTCTCAGTGCGACCATCTTTACGTTTTCTGCTCTTTGCTTTAACACGTTTGTCACCAATCATCTGCACAGAAATCATTCACATAATAAACAAAGTGAGGAACAAAAAATAAAAAAATATGTAAATTTTCGAAATTTTCTGAGGAGATAAAAACAGGTCAATCTATTCGAGTAATACTACAACTTTTGTAGATTGTAGCGGTTCAAGGATGTGGAAATGACGGCACCAGGAAATTTAATAGATTTTCAAGAAAATCAATGTTCCACATTTAGTGATCTAAATAAAATAGTAAAAATAATGTTGTTTTTTTTTTTTCAAGAAAATTATCCAACTGATTGGATAGGAAAACGAGAAAATAATATTAAACCGAATAAATCAAACAATTAGGTGAAAATATAAATAAATTTAAAGAAATGAGCACCACTTTTATCACAAAAATCTGTAAAAATTATAAGAATGAAAATAATGCACTTTGAGCAGACAATCCAGGTAATTCAATGACCAAATTTAGAAGAAGTTTCGTATTGCATTAAAATTAAAAATCAGATGAAATTTGAAAGTATTTTGTGATTTCATTCGGACATCAATATGAATACCTCAAAGAAACGTTTTAACTACAGAATTGAACATTGAAGAGAGTAATTTAAACTTCTTTCGTACTAATTTCTCCAACATTATTTTTGTTTGTAGCTTCCAGAGTAAGATGCGTGTTACTTAATTTTTGATCTAATCAGAGCTTCTACTCAAATCGAAAACATCAACCAAATAATTATATTTATAACACATCAAGAGAAATGACCAAAGATTAAATTTAAAAATACCTAAATTTCTCAACTTTTTAAAATTTCAAATACGAGTAAATTTTTCAGCCACTTAATACGTAGATAGAGGGATTCAAAGGGAGTGAAGCTAGCAATATGGACGGATGAGGTCAGGTGAAGAATTCAATAAGATTATGAAATTAAGAAGTAATGTCATTAAATTTTTTCTGTTCTCAGACAATAGGATCAGTTTTCATCTCTATAAAAGGTCTGAAATACTCATTACTTCTAACGTCTACTTACAGCGCGAACTTTTGTGAACTATGTCTAAGACTTACGAAATGTTCATTATTTTGAAGACTTCCAAACTTAATTTAGCACAAATATTTATCAGAATACCCTCTCAATTATTTACTAATTACGAAGTTTAAAAATATTTTTACCTCAGAAGATATAACAGGAAGAGGAGCTGACTTATCGGTTGTAATTAATGGAGATCGTTCGACAAAACCTTGCTGAAGAAGGTCAACGTAAGAATTCGATTCGTCCACCCCAATATCCAAGGGGTAATCCGTGGTTCGCCAGTCGTCATGGTATTTATCTAACCAATTCATGAGGAACCTACGAATAATTCCATAAACCATTACTGTGTAAGGACTTAAAATAACGCAGAATATCGATAAATACTTACAATTTCTGCTTTCGTGTTCGTCGAAGAAGTTTCTTCATACGAAGAAGTCTGTGTACAATCATCTCGTTGTTCTAAGAATTGAATACATTGGATGAATAATAATACGAATTAGTAAAGTTGCACAGTTATTATTTAATAATTTACCTGTTGAATGGTTTCACATTTCTCCAACAGAAGACGATATTTTCGTTGGTAAAAGCAATTTTCGCCATACTCGTCATCCGAATTGTCGGAATACATAATAAGGAAATTATTTTCTGAGAGAAGCAGAACAGGAGTATGAAGAAGAATAATTCCTGTTGATCAGTAACAACGTATATTAAACTCTGCCATCGACTTGAATTAATTCAAATCGGTAACATTTTATACAAATAACAAAATAAAATATGTTTTTTAAATAATTCATTAAACAAAATGAAAATGAAATTGGAATACATTAAAGAAAAAAACTAAAAAGTAGTTATCAAATCAATCCGAAAAAAAATTGACGATAGCAACCACTGTTGCCAACCTTGGCATCTCGACAGTCCACACAGTAAACTTTTATGTACTCGGAGTCGGAGTGTGTTTTTAGCGCTCCTAGCGTTACTACAATACCCGAATTATGGATGAATGAACAATTAGTACCAATGATGACCGATAGATAGCAGCAATTGACCAGCTTCCATTGCAGATCTTAGTTACGATGTTACGAATGCGAAATAATCAAAATTCAAAATTGACAATTGGCCTTTTACGAGTACCAAGGTATTACTTACCTATTTATTTTTTAAAAAGTTTAAAAATTGAAATATACCTAGTATGTGACGTGTCATGAACAAAGGGACTGTAGTATTAAAACCTAATTTTTTCAAGATAGTTTTTCAAAATACTTGATGCCTTCATTGCCATGCATTCAGAACTTCAATAAACTTTATCGTGATTGATGTATTACTGATTATACTTGTACATTTTAGTTGTTTAGATATTTTTTCCAATTTTTTTGACAATGACATTTGAAAGAAATATCGACCAGGAAAACGAAAATCTTTTTTTTTTATGCTAAGGTCTCCAGTTTTTGACTCATAACCTTTATTACGAGAAAGAAAAAAAAAACCACATTATTGCAAATGCCTTGGAAATATTATGTGAGGATACCTTATCCTACTGACTAGGGAAATCTCATTACTCTCTAGAAGCCTTTTTAAATTGAATTGCTTACATTTCATTTCAGAAGGATACTTTAAAAAACATAGACTCTGCTATGTAGAGTACGAAAAACTAACTCATGTCTCAGTGGTCTTGCAGTGATATGAGAATGAGTAATGTAACCATCAAATCATCAAGTTGGTTTATGCACCGACTTATCTCAAATACCTTCCAACATCTAAATACTTACCAACTGAGTTTCAACAGTTAGTGAAGAGTGGGGACATTTACCAGAATAATACTGTCTGTATGTAGTTCAGGTTAATAATTATGAATAACAAATTTGTGGATTATACGAGTAAAATAAAAATTCATCTCTACTTACTGACGTGACTCGAAAAAGTAAGCTTCTTCGTGAAAAATCACAAAAAACTCGGTGTGATAGAAAGAGGTATAAGCACTTGCTTTCTTTTGTTTAGGTAGTGAGTATCTATACCTTGATATTTGTTAGTTCACTCAACTTCTCTGAATATTACTTCATGAAAATATTCGAAAAATTTGGCAAACTGTTCATAATTTAATAATTAAATATTTATTTTGTTAGGTTAGAAAAAAAACAAAAGAAAAACTAAGCTAATACTTATAATAACTTAAAATAATTTCTTGGTGGAAGTTAGTTTCCTCTTCTGTTTCTTCTCCAGAAATTTCCAGACACTTGGCTTCTCGGAGATTAGGCTAGTATAAATTATGAAAATGTTCAAAAAAGTTGACATGATGTTTATAATTTAATAATCAAAATATTTACTTTCTTCGGTTAAAAAAGAAACAGTTTAAAGCTAATGGAATAATTTCTTGGTGGAAGTTAGTTTCCTCTTTTATTTTTCTTAAGGCATGAAACCGAATCATGATTCTGCTCATTTCTTTGTTTTTAGCTCCTACTAACTCATATATTACTAATTTACTACTTCCACTACTTGCTTTATCTGCAGTACTAGCTCCACCACCAGCTCCATAACCTGCGCAAGCTCATCAACCCTTCTCCATTACCAGTACCAGTTCCATTGGCTCCACCACTAACTCCACCCGCTCCGCCACTAGCTCCACTACCCGCTCCGCCACTAACTCCACTACCCGCTCCGCCACTAGCTCCACCAGTTCCAGCATTGGTTTCATTATTCGGTTCGTCACCAGTACTAGCTCCATTGGCTCCACCACCAACTCCACTACCAGCTCCGTCACTAGCTCCACTATCAGCTACGTCACTAGCTCCACTACCAGCTCCACTATCAGCTTCTGCATCACCCGCTTCATCAGTGTCAGCTCCACCAACAGGACCAGCTCCACCAGTGTCCTTACTAGCTATGTTGTCAGTTCCGTCATTATCTGTATCATGAGCTCCATCTTCATCATCAGCTCCACTATGACTTCCGGCATTTAAGTTAGATGTTTCTCCAGGGTCTCCACGGACAGCGTCTTCGCCACTGCTTTCATCAACCTGACTAGAGTTATCTGACGGATTCTCTACACCACTCACTAAAAGCGTTGTCAGCGTAAGAGAAGTGAGTAGATTAATAATAATTGCAAACTTGGCTCTCATGTTTAATCCAAAGTTATTCAGTCCAAAACTGAAAGTCAATACGACGAAAACAAGTTATAGCTACAAGAAAATAGGTTACAAAAACATACAGGTGAGTACGAGCATATAGTTAAAAAACCTATGAATTTCTAACATTTGGCCTTTAAGATATATTATTACAATTTATGAATTGGCCTTTATATACGGAGGCCAATTTGAAGAAGTAGAGGTCAATTGATTTTACTGAGTATATATTGACTGCTTACGATAATATATATTATAAAAAAGGCCATCTACATAATTATTTATACTTACGAAAATCAAATTGATTGCTCTGCCACAAAAGGTATGGAGTGTAAGTTGAACGTAAATAATATAAAGCGCACAACGTTCCACTGGAATTCTTGTAAACCTAATGAGAATCTTCTGCTAAAGTTGTTATTCTAAGAATTTAAACACTAGAAAAAAATACATTTCATAACTTGGGTAAGATATCGAAGTTGCGCAGTACTGCTTGTCCATACGATAAACAAGGTAGTCAATAAATAGAAGGGAAAATAATAGAGGTCCACCTGTTGACATACAGTTTTTGACGATGTCGCAGGATCATTCACTGATGTAAAATATAAGAAACGACCTGATAGTTACGTTTAGAAGATAAGGTTCAAGTATAAAAGTTTCCATGAAATGAGTAAACACTATGAAATAATTGTGAAAATACATGTGTCAGCCAATTTTTGCCATATTTCCCTCAAACAAAGTCTATAAAAAAAAGTTTTATGAGCTCTGGACGTCATTGTTAGTTAAATTTTGTTTTTAAAATGTTGTTTTTGCACAAATATTTTTCAATTCTAAGCTCGAATGTTTTTGCAAAAAAAGTCAATGTGTTTTCCGGAAGTTTTCAGTTTAATGTATTTTGAACGAGTAATGAAATGAAATATCTTGATGTTGTTATTGAAAGTATTTTTTTTTTGCAATTATTTTTTTTTTCTCTTCTTAAAGTCGATTGGTTTCAATTTTTATAACAACGGATTATAATAAGTAAAAAAAAAAATATGCATTAATAAATTAGGTAACATAATACAAGTTGCGCAGTTTTGTCTATGTATTCGACAAAAACTGCAGTAGCTCATAGAAGGGAAAATAACTGGTGTTTATGCGTCAGAAACTGTAGAGTTTTTGACGGCAAGGATATCGATAAATTTAAAATGTAACAAAAGATCAGATAAGTATTTTAAAAGATAAAGTTCAGGTGTAAAAAGCTTTACTAAGAAATAAGTATACGCTATGAAACAACAGTGTAAATACTTGCGTTATCCTTAGTTAATTTGATATTTTATTTCACTCAAACAAAAGCCGATAAAAAAGTCTTATATACGTCATTCTTTAAGCAAATTAGCTTACTCATGCGTCGATAAGAATATAATTTATGTGTATTGTAAAAACGAATGCGCAGGTACTTCTGCGCTGCATAAACTTTACAAAATGCCCAACAACCGATTAAATTCAGATGTCCGAGACACCAAAGACAAATATCGTTGATTATTTTCCCCAAGAACAGCAGGACAAAAAGGTATGATTAAGAGACCCAGTCAAATAAATATTTGAAAGACTAAGCAGAAAGAAACCTAAGCTACATAAAAAAAAAAATGGAGAGAAGAGGAAAATTAGAAGAGAGAAGGGCTTACCTACCTCTACATGACGTTGAACGTTTTACTGCGCACCCAACCACCCTACATTATTATTCCTCCAGTTGGAGGGTAAATTAGCCCTCCATACCTCCTACTTCACACGATGAAAAACACGAAAGAAATAAGAGATACATACCGGTTGACACAAATTATAATTTCAGGTAAATATCCAGCAACAGCAAAAAATGAATAAACTCCAACAAACCGAAACGATTTCGAAAAACAGGTGCAAAGATATCTTCAACGACAAAATAAAAAAAAGACAGAAGATTCTACTTCCAAAATAAATTGCACAAAAATAAAATTGGGGCACGAAAAACAATTTCGGCACCAGAAAATTACAAGTTCCGAAAAATAACACGATTTCAAAGAACCGACAAAGTTAATGACAAAATGACAAAATTTCAAAATTTCAATGACAAATTACAATTACAACTTGACAATTTCAATACGCAAGATCAAGGGCAAGTACAAAAACTCTACCGCAGTAACCTGCGCTAGAAAAGCAGGTTTTCGTTAGCGTTAGGCAATTAGTCGGACTTGCGCGATTTGCGCAATATAAAATAGGTGATTACTCGACCAATACTGAACCGATCGCCACCAAATTTCTTTCAGCACATCTTCATCATAAGACCTACCCTTCATCAAAATTTCAACTCTATTGGTTCAGTAGTTCGTGAAAAACCGTGTGCACAAGAAAAAACCTTTAACTGCGCATAACTTGAGAACCAATTGACCAATAGGGCTGAAATATTAATGGAGGGTAGGTCTTATCAGGTAAAATATAAGGTTGAAATTTGGTAATATTCGGTTCGGTAGTTTTGCTAATATTAGCCCTAGAAAAATCTTATACATATGTATATATATATATATATATATAGTTATTTTACGTCACATGTGAGACCCAAGATAAAGTATGACACTTGCGAGACCCCCCTTATAAGTACTCACAAATGAAACCTTCGTCTTCACATGGCTTGGTGGCTATCTGTAGATGCCTTAGGCTATGTAATGAAGCCCACAGCTGTTGGCTAGGTGTACAGTACAGTTTGTAGGGAGTAAAATGAAATGAGGGAACCACGAGTGTACATACAATTGATATTTGAGGCACTTGCGAGTCCCAGACAAAAAAAGGAGATTTGGGGTCTGCGGAGTGGGGGGAGTAAGAAAAACTAGACATACACCTCGTGGACATGCGAGACCCGCAAAAGGGTCTCGCATTGTCAAAAAGGGTCTCGCAAGTGTTATGAAATATCTGTTTTGGGTCTCACATGTGCCCAAAACATCTCTATATATATATATATATATATATATATACACATCTATATATGTACAAAGTTATACGAATCGCTAATTTTTATGGGAAACTTTTTTTTGGGTCATAAAATGAAAAATGACCACATCCCCTACCCCACCACTGACAATCAGATAAGCTGCAAAGAGCTGGTTTTCCAAGAAAACCTGCTAAAAAACACTTTCATGTGAAATCGCATAGTGCACTGGACAAAGAGAAGACTTAAATGGTCCAACCCTTAGAATATTTTGTTCGTATTCTCTTCTAGGGCTGAAAAAATAGAACGATTGAGAAAACAGAAAGACTTGCGTGCTTCTTGCGAATCAATAAAAAGTGAGTAAATAAAAGTTCATACGTCCCAAACTTGGAAGACCAAATTATTCAGATTAAAAGATGTCACGAAGAATCAATGATTTACAAGTCATGTATGTAATATAAATACTCAATATCCAAGTTCAACCTGTAAAATTACATTTTATATAATAGATGACATTGTCGTCAAAGTATAAAATAATGGACAAGTAGATGTACTGGATTGCTCGCTCTTTTTTTTAAATGCTTTCGTGTTTTATTAGCTAAATGCTTTTATTTGACTCGAACACGGAGAGATTATAAAATTTGCATAACAAATGAGTGCGCATGACGATAAAAGCATTTACCTAAATAAATTTTTCAATTTACATTTTCTTAATCGATTAAAATTAATTAAAAAGTTTTATTATTTCATTAAAACGTCATAAAAAATAATTTATTTATAGCAAAAATTTGCACCAATCTTTGATCAGGGTTCACGGTAAGCTTGACTTATTACACTCTCATTTTCCAACCTTTCCAAATATCTTTTTTCGAAACTTTTTCTGGCATGATGAACTATTCCAGCGTTGACTATAAAACCATTTTCATCAGTAGCGATGCTAACAGAAGAGTAACTGTAAGTATAGAAATAATTTTCATATTTGATCTAAAATTTTTCGTCCAATTCAAAAACGAAATCTGAAAACCAACTTCATGAGTAATATACTAAAATCATTTAGCAAACGATTTCGTCAGTCTCATATATGGATCTTAATTTGGTCTACAGACAATCTGCTCACATTTTGAGATTCAATCATTGAAGAAACAATATTATTTTTCTCACTTCTTACAGTGAGTTAATAATTATGTAAAACTTTCAAAACAGACTCATTGCCTCATTATTCTCCCGACATCAAGCCTTTCAACTTTTTGAAAATGTTATGAAAGCTTTTTAGCAAAATTGCAATGTAATTATCAACCATCTAGACTTTTCGAAACTATAATAAATGTTTGAAAAAGAATATTGTATTTACCTAGTTTTGTATTTTACCAAATAACAAACATGAAATAGATTAAATGTAGTTCCTATAATTCTTGATAAAGAAAAAATTGAAAATACCAAAATCAACTATATTTTATTTAACGGAACACTTAACTTATTTTTACAATGAACAATTATCATGATTCAAAATTTATGTTCTTATGCTCCCCAAACAGGTATGGTGCGAGTACATTAAATAATTTTAATGTTTTTTAATTAAGTATTTTTTATTATAATTATTTTTTTTAAGCGAGTACCTACACCTAAATTTAAAAAATTTCAAATATGTAAAAGAAAATAGTAAGTATAATTCAATCAAACATTATTTTCAACTACAATTATCAATATTTTTTCGTCAGTTTATTGTTTTAAATAATTACATCACAAGGAAATTGTAAAATTATTTTGTTAGTATGGCGATTCCTTTATAATAATATGCTTACTCATTATAAGTGCTATCAAAATATTTTATCGACAAAAGAAAAGAAAGAGAAACCAAACATTATACTAGGTAATGTATATTATAATATTCGTATAAATATGCACCCGTACAACGAACGTCATAATTATCTCCACACAAATTGAGTTTAAGAAAACTAAACCGCAATAATTTTTCAAGTCATCAGTGAATTTATTTTACAGAGAACAATAAATAAATCTTGTACAGATAATATATCACGATTATTTCTTAGCAGAAATTCTTTTTAGCTTCATTTACGTCGATCATTTCGTGGAGTTAGTAGAAGAGATGGTATAGTTGGAAGCGATGGGATTGTTGGCATGGGTGGTAGAGAAGGTAAATCGTTTGAATCTGGAAACGCATGCTCGATGGCAATGGCTAAAACTGGTTGCATCATTATCGAAGCCAGTAGAAAAGTACCCATTAGTACAGTGATAGCTTTCATAATTGATCCAAAGTAGAAATTGCTTCGTATCAACAAAAAAAAAAAGCTGAAGAATGATTTCTTGTATAAGAATTATGTTTTAGTTTCCAATCACTTTCAAATCGAAAAGGTAAACCAATAAGTAAAAGAGGGGAAAAAAATCCTAGCGCAGCAGACTCCACTATAGAAAAACAGGAAGGTTTTTGAATTAAATACAGAGGTTTCATTGTATAATTCTATGTAAGGATAAACGAATCTGAATAGCTGCCCAACTAAAAACCGATCTAACTTCACGAATTTTTACGAGAGAGCGCTGGGTGACTGCTCTTTGAAATGAGGGATAATGAATCTAGAGCTGGATTTCAAAAAAAGGGCCCGAGTCGACTTAGGCCCTTTTTTAATATCCTCTCTCAATTATAAGCGTCATGAGTAATCGTCATCAGCGAAGGAATTCCTAAACGTTTGAAAAAATTGATCAATAAGGGAACAGTTTGATAAAGAACTGGATCCATGCAAGTACATAGAGGAATCTTAAAAAACAAAAGTGAATATAACTTTTTTTTGTTCATTTCATCTTCTTATATACCCATAGGTATAGACACTTAGTAATTGCGAAATTATTAAAATAGTGCTTTTTAAACTCTGCGCTTCAAGTTGAACAAAAAAATAAAAACTATAAATATAAATAATTTCAGTTTAAATTAACGGATCTGTACTTTTCGTGTGATTGTTTAGATCCAATTCGTCTCTTATGATGAATTATCAGTACCATTTTGATAGGAATGATGTCACTCGTCATTCTTCTACATTGGTATCGACACGATCCTTCCCCTCACTCACCCACTCTTAAAGGCACTGTACGAAACAAGATCTTAGAAGGCACGCAAATTGCATAATCAAAACGCCGTAAATACAGCATCCAACTCGTAGATTTTTCCTTTCTCTTTGGTCGATTTTCAAGTTCAGATTTTCATCATATTCCCCACCTCTGTTCTCCATATTCTCATTTATACTTCAACTCTCAACACAGTCTACATTCCACGCTGTTTAATACCAATTTTTACTGCGTATAATTTAATATAATTATGTACTTGAATATATTTTAAAAAATGAATAAATAATTGTTTAACATGCTATAAATTTCCACATTTTTAACACTTTTCTTGGATAACTCATTGTAAATTTGATTAATAAATCGTATTTGTTCTGAAACATTTTTCTTAGTAAACAACATTGAAATCGAAATATCTTCACCGTTATTATTGTTGAATTTCATATATTTTTCTCAGCATTTTATGGTACATATATTATCTGTTTTTAATAAAATTCTACAAATCAGTATTTTGCTAGTGCCAAAGAATTTGCTTGTAATCAATATATTTTCTGATATCGTCATAAACGACTCTCGCCATACATTAGAATATAGAAGTTAATACGCTACACATGAGAAAAAAAATTCACCTTCCCTGAAGTTGAATATTTATTAAATCCCTTATTACTAATTTGGAGTACTTACGTGATATTTATATTTATAAAAAAACTTCATCAATTCTTGCAACAAATATTTTTGAAATGAATTACCCAGGTATACAGTCAACGATTAGAACTTTGCTAATTACGTTCCTGACAAAACTAAAGCACCACTAAAAACCGAACGAAAATTATAAAATGCATATTTTTGGTCTTTATAGAGGAAAAATCAACTCTCCCCCACCCATATGTTAGCCATAAACTTGGAGAGGGGCCACGTACCTACTTACGTCACACCTCTTGAAATCGTAATTTCAGACCTGCAGAATACTTATTAATTTGTCTATTCCATAACCCTCTTTACAGCTTTCCTTTTCCCTCTGAAAATTTTAATTTTCTCCGTTTAGAAGGGGGATACTAATTTCATTTCTGAGGGGTCACCCCCTTGCCCCCTCCTACATTGAAAATATGAATCGTAATTTTTATTACTATTTTTTATTGGAAAACTGGGACAATGCACGATTTTTGGAGATAGTACTTTTTACCATCTTAAATTGTATGCATTCTAATTTCGATTTGTTTGGTGTAACTCGCGAATTTTGGACAAGATACTAATCGGTAAAGTTGGTTGGGTAAAATTTTGAGTTTGGGTTTGGCTGAAAGACAATCAAGATGCTTTCGAAATAAAACCATCTTTCGAAGGGAAAAATTAAAAACACTTCTGAAAACGAGAATTGTTTTCAATTTTAAGCACCTTAATTCCTTTAAAGAGAGCTTTGGTTAGAAAATATATCGAGGAGATACATAATGCATTTTTCGAAACACTTATCATTATTTCAATTTCTTTCAACGGTTTACAACTAGGTCAAAGCCATAGCTAAAGAATAAGTTCAATGAGCTGAAACAGGTGGCAAAGAAAAATAATTAAAGTCTTTATGTTAACAACTCGTTCCCATTGTTTCAATGTTTCCTCAACATTTCAGTAAAACTTAGCAATAAGAATTTGAAAAAACAAGGGTACGAAAAGCGATGAGTATTTTTTTCCTCATTCAATGCAAATTTTTTAAGTCGACCTTGAAGAAAATTAAATGCACTTTTTTCAAAGATTTCAGTGAATTTATTCATCAGAAAAAAATTACATGCCGCCTGGTTCTGCATTTGCTTCACGTTTGCGGCGATTACCACATATTGCACTTGCTAAAACTGTCTCCATCATTAGTGATGCCAGTAGAAGACTGACTGTTAGTATGACGATAGCTTTCATATTTGAATCAAAGTAACACTGTAAAAACAGAAAAGCTGAAAAAACAAATGTACGAAAAGTATAATAAGAATCAAACACAAGGTACCAAAAAAGCCATTTTTTCTGCCTCTTTTCTAATCTCATTTATCAAAATAATTTATAAGCGAGTAATGATCACAGATTTAAAAGGAAGACTTTATTGTAAAATGTTGCAAAGTTTTATAAATTAAAACAAAAATATTCAAGATATAATTATCCACGTCAAATATTGATTTATATTTGAGTTATCTTCAATCAGACATAACCTCTGATTGAACTCATTGATCATTTGACATAAAACTCAATTTGTTGATTTTTAAGGTTTTTGAACAAGATTTTGTTTGATTCTGGAAGCGGTGATGAAAAAATATTGAAAATATAGGGAGCTTTAGATTATTACTATTATATAATATACTTACAAAATATTTTAAGTCTTATTTTAATTTCAAAATGATATTTGAGTGGGATTCATAAAGTTAACTGTGTTATGATGTTTTTCCTTAGTTCATTGACTATTAAATAGCGCACGAATCTGGAGTGAAATATCCTACTTATAATACATAATAAAGAATTTATGGTGAATTCAATAAAAGTGATTTTTTTCTTGCCTTATCTTTTCAATTTACTGTTTACTTCAATTAAATTGTTTAAGTAAAATTTCAATGCCAGATTAGAATTATTTTTCATCGAAAAATACAAGTAAATATCTCAATACATTGATTTCCTAGATCAAAAAGGCACTAATTAATACTTCTTTTTTTGAGCAAAAATGAATCTTCAACAATGATTCCTGTGTACAACTGTACATTTTATTTTGTGTATATAGAGCTTATAAATGGCAAGTATAAAGGGATACTAAGCTTTAGTAGTCCACTTTTTCTCATTCGGTATATATTTAAATCAGTGTTGTTCCGTCAAATAAGTCAAGTTATTTTACTGTAATTTTACTGGTAAAATTACGTAAAATAACACACGTCAAAAAATTAATTATTTGACAGTTTTTTGACATTATTTCACGTCAAAAAATTATCAAAAAAGACAACAGGAAAAACTTAGGAATTCCTTAATTATTGCTCGATTATTTATTGAAAATTGCAAATATATGTTTTATCTATCTCAGGGCAAAGAAAAACTTTTTTGGTTTATTTTGTAAATTCTAACATAAGCAAGATTATTATGTGGTCTTTGAATAATATTCTCTCAATTCTACATTTTCTAATTTTCTTCTGACAGCAGTTGACTTTGAAAATAATAAAAATGAAATTGGAAATTTGAAATTTGAAATTTAAATAAATGTGCCTGCAAGACTTTAAGATTTGGATTTAGAAGTTGATTCATAATAGAAATTGATAATATGTCTTGTTTGTTTTTCTTTTTACTGATTAACATTGAAGCAAAGGAAATGTAAACAATAATTAAAGTACTTTGTAGTCATTAATTTGATTAATAAAATCAAGATATTCTCCATGTGAGCTTAGCGTCAAAATCAATTTTTTATTTTTTATTTGGAGTTTGGTTGTTGGGCCTTCTGACTAAAATAATTCAAAGTTTAAAATGAAAATGAATCATCCAAAACCAAACCAAACAAACTCGATGTATTACAAAACTCATGATGATAACAATAAATTCAGTTTTCACAATAAAATTATTATCTGACCTTTTTTGACATAATTTGACAGTAAAATTTTTTGACTGTAATTTTACGTTATTTAACGTTTTTTGACATGAAATGTCAAAAAAGTTATTTGACGCGTCAAGGAACAACACTGATTTAAATACAGTACCTAGTACCTACTGACATATTTCACTGAAATAAATTTTTGTAATAAATTTCAAAATAGGCAAAAATTGAATGCGAAAATAATCGACTTTTTTATGAAAAATTTATGCTGACCAGTTGAAATAATGAAATGTTCCGATTTACAAGAAAAAATAAGTTTTCTTGTTTTACTACAGGAACCAGGTAACTAAATAAATAAGACATATTCTATTCTAACGAATTGAAAAAAATATTATATGTACTTACCGAAATCAGTCTGACTTGTGGCACACAAAATAATATCTCAAGTAACGTATGAAAAACAGTATTTAAAACACCAGCTTTTATACTCATCGAGCAAGTTTATCAGAAAATTTATTCGTATTTCCAATTTTTTTTCTTTTTCACTTCAACACTTAGCTTGCCTCTATTGTAAAAAAATATTTTAAGGCTATTGTCTATATTATCTATGTAATTAAGACCATATATTGGGTAAGAATTTAAAAATATCGCAGCGAAAAAGAATAAATAAGTAATTATACTTGACAAATACCTACAAAAGAAACGTTCTATTATATAAGTCGAACATTTTTCCGCCAAAAAAAAAGTTGTAAAAATTATTTTTGAGAAGGCATTTTTATTACACAATTTCAATATGATTATGTAATGCTGATAATACCCACCAAAAAATAGGTAATACTTTTTTGAGGTAACAATAAATAAGTTGTATAAGTTTTTTTTTTTTAATATCTACTCACTAGCAATGAAATTTCATAACTTTTTATTACATAAGTGAGAGTATATTATTATATAGGTAGAACGGTTTAGGCTCGAATCACCATTTATTTTGAACAGCTAAAAAGATTTTTGCCTCCCCTTTTCAAATTAATGAGCGCAAAAAATTAAGGGGTACCAACTTTTCAGCATTAACTGTTATTTTCAAGTCATTCACACGTTACACTCACTTGGTCATAGAACCACTTATGTATTCATGAGAGAGATGCATAATTTGAGACAAATAAGATTTACTCGGCCTCTATAGTAATGTTTTTTGTTTGAAAATAAAATATGGATTCTTGTATTTTTCTATCACACGATGCATAGATCACTACTCTGCAGTTGAACTGGGAGAAAAATTAGCTGCACAGTTTTTCAATTTGTCGTTTAGTGAATATTTATTTATCAGACGAAACTGAATAAATAGTATTACACATTCTAATTTTATTTCTCAACGGCGATTTCTATGACCTGTTGTCACCTCTCCATCCTGTTCTATCCAGTGCAGTTGCTAAGACTGTTTCCATCATTAGGGAAGCCAGTAGAAGAGAACCCACCAATACAGTGATAGCTTTCATGTTGTATCAAAAGTACCGCTCTGTCAAGGATTTAGCTATGAAAAACCAGAAAAATAAATTTTTCTTATTAGATCGATTTCTTCATTTTTTCGTTATGAAAATTCTTGTTAAAGAACACTTCCCACGAGATTTTGCAAATTGTTAATGGTGTACATATAGGTAGTCTACCTATGATTTTTTCGAGTGTGGTTCACAATTTATCATTTTTTTCATTGAGTTTTGCACAGAATTTTGGCTCAAATTAGAATATTATGTTACTTTTCGACGTATTCGGTAAGGCCGGACGAAGCCTTTTTTTTTTTATTTTCAAAATATTATTAGGGTAATTTTTGAGGATCTCAAAAACCTTTTTTTGGGCTTTCTAAAAAGGTCTGAAAAAATGAGATTGACAAAAACAACTTTGTCTGGGCTCAGAATCAAGGATAACATATTATCAATATTTGAGCAAAGGTGTAAAACTCAGTGAAAACAATTTGATAGGTACGTGGTAAGTGTACTTTTGAGCTATAAAAACTCGAAAAATTACGAGTAAATAAGTATACCAAAGTCTGTATCATTAAAAAAAAGAAGAAATATTACAGTATTAAAATACGTGCGAATTATTCGACAATTCCATTAAATTTTAGCCTCAAAGATTGGAAAAAGTGGTGCCTCAAAGAGTATGAAAATTAATATAATTCGGCTGTGTTGCACAAATAGGGCCAAACTGATTTTTTTGAAACAAAGGTACAGAAACCGTTAAAATTACAGAAATACAAAAGGGCCCATCTCCTATCTCAATTTTATAAGGAAAATAGCCTGAAGATTGGGACAGTTTGAATTTTGAAATAAATCAAAAATAATTTTTTTTTTTCAAGAACTACTGAGTTGATATAAATACGATTTTCATTATACACATAACCCTAGATGTATCCGGTAAAATGTTGACAAAATTAATGTTGGCTTGTTTTGTTCGGCGTTCCCCCATCTCCTCAGGTAGTTTTTCAATTTCAACAATTAAAGGCTATTCAAAAATGAATTGAACGTTAAAAAGAATCGACTCATTTATTTTTTGCGAAAGTGAAAAAAAAAAAAAAAAACAAAAAAAACAAATAAGTACATGTGGTGGTTTTGAACTTCACCAACATGTTGGCAATGGAATGTATAAAATGAAAACATGAAACACGATTATTCTTTCAATTTTTCACTTGACAAGCATTACTTGCGTTTTTCTCAAGACTTGTGAGCTGATTTAAGGTACTTTTTTATGATGACGAACATTTAAAATAGGTACTTTAAGGGTTTAGCTTTGCTTTTTTCGAGTGGTTCACGATTAACCTATTTTTTCCCCTGAGTTTTGCACCCGCAGTTAGCTCAAATTTGGATATGATACTCTTGAACATATTCTCTATGACTGGACGAAGCCCTTTTTAGATTTTCAAAATTTCAAGACTTTTCTTGAGGGCTTCAAAAATCCCTTTGGGGGGGGGGGCATCGGAAAAAATGAAAATGAAAGAATAAATGACATTGAACAAAATGAAATTGACAATGAAAGAAAAATGAAATTGAAAAGAGTAAAATTAAAATAACTGAAATTGAAAAAAAAAAAGAAAAAGAAATTGAAGAAAAAATGAAATTAAAAAAACGGCTTCGTCCGAGTGTAGAAAATATGTAAGGATAACATAACCAAATTTGAAGAAAAAAATCATGTATGGTCTTACTTTACGTGGAAAAAAATTATACCTCTGAAAAAATAATATGGTAGACAAACGAAATTTTTGAGACAGTGTAGGTACCTACTCGCTTGAAATTAGTCGAATATTTCAAAATATTTATGCTTAGATTACCTACGTATAAAATATTATGCTTTAAAATATTATATGTACGTTAAATTATACCTCTGAAAAAATAATATGGTAGACAAACGAAATTTTTGAGACAGTGTAGGTACCTACTCGCTTGAAATTAGTCGAATATTTCAAAATATTTATGCTTAGATTACCTACGTATAAAATATTATGCTTTAAAATATTATATGTACGTTAAATTATACCTCTGAAAAAATAATATGGTAGACAAACGAAATTTTTGAGACAGTGTAGGTACCTACTCGCTTGAAATTAGTCGAATATTTCAAAATATTTATGCTTAGATTACCTACGTATAAAATATTATGCTTTAAAATATTATATGTACGTTTTTACCGAAATTTCACAGTCAGAAATCAATTTTGCTTAAATAGACTCAACTCAAGTTTAAGAAAATTTTACAGTTACTCTACTTCATAAATACAAGGCAAATATGGGCACTTCTTATATTCATATGAATGAGAAAAACGAATACTCACCAAAATTTGACTAACTTGTAGCACACAAATTGTGAATATGAATAAATGAGATATTCAAGCTTCAGCTTTTATACTCTTCAAGTACCAACGTCAATGAAATACATTTTAGCAACCTTATCTTTATCTACTTCGCAATATTGCTAAAAAAGGTCAAAATGTCAACGGTATAAAGAATAATTGCCGTACAGGCAAAATGAGAACTACGTAAATTCTAAGAATAACAGTCAAATACCTCCAAAAAATACTAAAATTGCCTTGTGATGGAAGTCTTCTAGAAGAAATTTGACGCAATAGTTGAAGATATAAAGTATTCATCGATATAAAAAAAAAAACCACGTCATAACTAAGTTACACTGAAAAGGTACAGAGACGTAAATGATATTTTTAATAAAAAATGGACAAATTCTAATTAATGAACAGTCGATTTTGGTAAGATGTAATTTTCATGCATTTATTCTTTTAAAAATGTCATCTACTTTGGCTCTAAGTGCCCTAACTGGAACAAACTCATTGATATGAATATTATTATGATCTACCTATCCTTTGAAATTAGAATGGTGTCACATCATTCGTGCATAATTGAATGACTTAATTGCATTCTTGTATTAGAAAATACATATAGTCCATCTCCACGCAGAATTTAAAGTCTTAGGAAATTAAATCATGACAGTTTTCCCAGTCATTAATGTGAATTTATTCATCAATGAATATTGAATAAATTTTACACATTATTAATTAATTTCTTAACAGAAATTCCTTTGAACTTCATTTGCAACGGCCTTCGGATGCCACACCAGTCATGGTATCCATTAGTTTCTTTAAATCTGGGGTTGCTATAGAACTGCTTCCATTACTGACGAAGCCAGTAAAAGAGTTCCCATTATTACAGCGATAGCTTTCATATTTAATCCAAAGTATCTAATTGCTTTGAATTGATTATCAACATGAAATCTAAAAAATAACTTGTAAATGGAATAAAATTATTTTTGTTTCAAATCACTTTCAGACTAACGAGATACTTTCAAAGTATTGTCAGAAAAAGAGCAAAAGTGCTAAAAACAAACTCCAAAAATGGTTTTGGCATATTCGTATGAAACTGGTTCCCACCCTGCATTTTCCATAAATATAATTTTCTCCGATGGAAATTTTCCCTAATTTCTTTTTCCCTAATTTCATTATGCCTATAATCCATTCTGCCTAAAACCAATATTCCCAATGGACATTTTCTCAAATTTTTCCCTCTAACAACTGTCATTATTTCTGAGGAGGGAATATCCAGGCACTCTTCGGCGTTAAATATTTTTTTTTTAAAGTCGAATTAAGATTGATATTAAATTATTACATGTGCATACACTGAGAGAAAACTACATATTAAATTTTAATACCAGTATACTAATTTAAGGACAATTCAGATTTTTTATTAAAAATTAATTAGCAAAAAGTATTAAAAACCAATACAAAATATTGAAAATAAGCATAAAATATAATGTTAAAAATTAGTTGGCCGCATACTAATAATATTTATAATATATTATTATATTTTATATTAATTTTTCACATTCAAGTAAACCTTAATTGTCCTTAAGTTAGTATGCAGCATACTAATTTTCAATACTTTTTCTTCGAATGTATCGTTATACATCTCCGTGCAAAGACAGTGCAGTGTCAAAAATAAATTTATTTTCGCCATTGTAACTGTATACTCGCACAAACTTGAAAGAAATCAGACATTTTCCACTGCCCTAAAATGAGTATAGCAAGGACGGAGAGGAAACATGCAACCTTCCATCAGTTGGGGGGTCGGTTGAGAATCATTTTCTAAAATGATTTGTGAACTAATTATTTATATTGGTTCACAAGGCAACCACTCACAAAAAACAATTTTTCTTTTGAAAATAGTATTTCATAATGGTTTTTTAGGGAAAGAATCAATTATCATAATCATATCTTATCAAAGAAGTTGAATTCTACTTAAAGAAATCACCTGATTTTTCAAATTATTCAAACTTAATAAGGATTCAACTTTTTTGTTGACTATGCAGGTTTTTTTCTGCCCCCGCGAGTTTTTTTTTGGCCCCGCAGACTTTTTTGTTGGCTATGCAGGTTTTTTTTATTGCTTCGCAGGTTTTTTACAAGTCACCTAAATTGAGTTTTAAAGATTTGCGGACACACATGAAATGAAACAAGTGAATTTAAATGCACAAAATGCTCGAGCTTTTGAGGGTCAAAGTTGGAAAAGAGTTATTTTGTCATCATTTTTTCTTTTCCTTTCATTATTTATTGTAATTTTGATGAACTTGATTTCATCATAAAAAAATGTACACCAAGTACAAACATCTGTCAGTTGATTGAGTAAGTTTGTTACACAGTTACTCAAGGAAAAAATTCTATTTTCGTGCACTGTAGAGAAGGGATTGTCAGTTTCAAAGTAGACTAACTTGTATTTATCTAGCAATTGAATAAAACTCCCAATAGGACTTCAGTATGTGGCTATGAATAGGATTCAGACTTTTTACAATATTTTACAAAGTAGAAATATCGGATTGAAAGTGAAAATTAAAGATACCAAAATTTTTCACTATCACGATACTGTGACTCACAATTTTCTAGAAAAGTAGAGTTTCTCAGTTTATATTATGTTCCAAGCTATATACTCGAGTTACTTTAAAACAAAAATATACAAAGCTAAGGCATTAGGTGTATTGATAAAAGCACCATAAAAAATAATATCACTGATAACAAATTAAAAAAAATGTAAAACTTTGAAAAAAATCTATAATCATTTCTACATCTACTTCTTATCTCGTATATGGTAAAAAAAAAAATTCAACTTCGGTAGAAGCTTGTCTTTGAAGAGTACATCGATGGTGTTGCGGAAGAAGGGCCAATCTGCTGTAGAAAAGAATAGGAGATTGGCCCTTCTTCCGCAACACCATCGACATGTATAATGAAAAATTTACAAATTTCAAAAATAACTGTTACCTCCAAAAAATGCAGAAATCTAAGTAAAAATTCGCGATAAGAAGGTCTTCTAGAAAAAATTCCTCGAAGTAGTTGAAGTTACAGAAAAACCGATAAGTCACCAGTCACTACTAAAGTAATTAGAAGCCAAAGCGCTTAAGTAGAGATAAAGAAAAATTTATAGGAACATAATTAGCAGCTTCTTTTTATAAGATGAATCCAGTTCTTAGTCAAATAGATGAAGATTGTGATCATGATAATACTCTTTATTCCACCAAGAAAAAAATTGGATAGCATGGCACACAGAAATAATACAGTTTTATGCTACAAATTCTGTTTCGCAACTTATAGTAGTTCTTTCTTTTCTACTTTCGTCAAGATTGAACGCTTTTTTTCAAGCATTAAAATCCTCCTCATCACATTCCAATTTCCATTCAGACTAAAATAATTTTTAGCCATTATTTTATACTACAAAAATTTTATTTATTATGAATTTAAATTGTTTTATTTTCATTACTTTCCAGGTCAAAAAACTTCTCAAGATCTCTCAAGTGAAATTACAGAAGAACTCAGATGATCGATTTTTGAGTTTATTATGATGAACGGGACTTTTCCTGAGAATTTACCGTATGGCCAATTCAATTAAAAATGAATGAAAAAAAAAAATTCTCACCGTAACAAGAATGTTTATAGGGAAAAAAATACAAGTTCTCAACTCGAATAAATTCAATGTAACTTAAAATAATTATTATAACCGATTGAAGAAAACCCAAACTTTGTATTATTATATGTTCATAATTTAGATCATTATTAGTAATAAATTGATTCCGAATTGAATTGAATTATCATTATTATATAATATCGCAATGAATATTTAAAAAATTTAAAAAATGATAATACGAAGGAACGGATTATTAATAGTATAAATATCAGAGTAAAAAAATGACTAATAGATTTCTAATAACATTGTTAATGGGAAAAGCACAGTTAATTATTTAACATTTTTGTGGTGGTGAGGAGTGAGGGAGGAATATAAAAATATAAAATCATACAAAATAAACGAGAAACAATCGAAACGATCGAAACCCGAGACGAACTAAATCTCGCAAAAATCTAAAATGATAATATTAAAGAACCAATACGAGATTAGATCACTGATTTAAGTACCTAAGCATTATTATAGTTTCAACATTATATATATTCTAGTCAGTGAAAGCTTACCTGCTGCTTATCTGAGATACACTGCATAATCTGTTGGATTTATACATATTTTTGCAGAGTACAATGATTTTCGTTGAAATATGTGTGGTCCATTAGAACAATAAATTTTTGAGCAAATCACACTCATTAATTAACCGAAAAAATATGGAAATAATATCACTACTTCACATTTAAAAACATTTAAAAACAAAATAACGTTATATTTCTAATCACTGATAAAATTGTTCATCATATTATCAAGGTTTACTAAAAAAATCCACCAGATGTTAGCTACTTCTACTAGAACTCGCAATCTCAAAGATCTTCAACAAAAATATTATCAATTTTAAAATTTCTCAGTCAGTCTGTCGCAATAATGAGCTCAACAAAATAATACCTGTGATTGGGATCTACAAGAATTATCAGAGTCGGGTATTTAGATCTTACTCCAAGTCAAGACTGCGCCAATCCTATTGTTATGCATTTCCTCAGGTGGAATACAAGATTATTTTATGAAAAATGGTAGGTGTACAATATAACAGATAGTGTGCGTATAGCAATAATAAGGTCTGGATCTCGGATCCCACTTTGCAGATGAAAATAACAAAAGGACTGGCAGTCTGGAATAGTTTTTTCGTCTATATTCCAATGATTTCAAGTAAAAGCGTTGATTATTGCGTGTTCATCAGGCTTAGTTTAGTATGTAGAATGTACAGAACCTTATGATAACCACAAATTATAATCACAAATAACTTATAGAAAAAGTGAACTCACGGTATTCTTGAATTCTGGTCCTTCAATTTGATCTATACTATCATCTGAGGGCACTAGAAAGTTTTGTGAAAAAAAAACACTGAAAAGAGAAGAATGTAAATCATCTGATCAGTATAATTATAAATCACTTCATCACTTGTCACTGTAATCGGTAATCAAATCACGGAATGCGAACCTTCGACCTTTATTATTAAAAATGAATAAAAGATTACTAAAATTTTACGTTATTTGTCTTGTTTTAGTTTTTACTTTTTTTTTGGAACAAAAATATATTAGACAGTCCAGTCCATTAATCCGCGACAGCAAGATAAGACCACATGGGGGTTGTGCGGAAGCGGAGTGACGATAAAACTGAATCAGTGTAGCCACGAACTATCAACAAAAATTTGAATTTGATTTTAAATAAAAAGTTGGGCGTCCACGGCTTCTTTTCTGAAAAAGCTTTGGCAAAAAATAAATACATCTGTTGAGGGTTGTTTCAGAAATGATTAAAAATAATTTCGGCCCGATTGAATATTTTGATCATTATTATTTTAGAAGTCATTTTAGAAATAATTTCAACATTCTTATGTAAAATTGGTCTACTTTAGAACAAAATTTACTCGTATTATTATTTCTTCCTCAGTTCCAAAGATTGAGGGATGGTTTTGGAAATAGAATATTTTTAAGATCTTTTAAATTAAATCGATAACTAATTTACTTGAAAAAATTTAAAAGTAATGGCAGATACAAAGCAAAAAGTGATTTTTTGTACCCGAGATGATCTCATTTAAACCTCAATTCTTTTAAGGCAACTCAAATGTCAACATTTTAAACCACTTTTCGTGAAACTAAAGGCTTGTACAAATTTTTTAAGCTCGTTACTTTCCAAATTGGCCCATTCTGAGTTCAGTAATGAACTCATCAGTTCAACATTTTTTCATATAGGTGTTTAGCTAAGTCAGAGATTATCACATACGTCCGAACAATTTCCAGGTACATTTCGTCCAGTGCTTGCCCACTATTACCAGTACTGATAGTGTGCGAACGAAGCTTATACCTACGAGTAGTATATTGAATCAAATAATGTATCCAAACGCGAACTTTCGAGCTACAAACTCATGATAGAAAAAGAACAAAATTACGAATAGAATTTATGAAATTACCTTATTTTTCAAAACAGCGAGAAATTAACAACAATTATCAAAAGTCAAAATAACTTTCGAGCTACAAACTCATGATAAAAAAAGAACAAAAGTACGAATAGAATTTATGAAATTACCTTATTTTTCAAAACAGCGAGAAATTAACAACAATTATCAAAAGTCAAAATAAAAATGAAATTGAAAGAAAAAATTCTTCCGGGAGATACACGAATAATTCAAGACTAATATTTTGGAAAACTTTTTCACGAAGACGAATTTATAATTATTAAACTCAAAGTTCTAACTATGTACCAGACACACGTACAAAGGTAAATAGTAGAGAATGCGTTGAAAAGTTGACATATTATTTTGTTTTACTTTCTAAGAGCTTGAATTATTTTTTCGTGCTTAAAAAAACTTCTGTATGTTTCGATCTTCCATTTATCAAATATCTCAGACGTAACGATATCTTCCATACGACGAGAAGCATAGTCGATACATAATTCGGTGAAGTTCTGAAATACAAAATCATTATAATTATGACCCAATGCTTCATGATAAATTTTGCGGAAGTAAGGGTTTACCTATTTCAAATACTTAAGAACCCCCCACTAAGTACAATACTAAACAAACATGGTGGGCATTCCACACCGGCGATCACACCTCAGGCCTTTGCATCACTCAAGTGAAGATGCTCAAGCAGCACCGCGTATGTAAAATGCTATTTCTTCGAACTAAATGAATGATGCAAAATTTTAAAATGAATTTCCAAATAAGTAACACAGCAACGCTTCTTTCAACACTAATAATAATACAAAAGTACAGTTCATCCCATCAGCACAGAAGGTAGGTAAAATTGAAAAGTGAATTGGAGCTTTATAGCAAAGCAAATGAAGTCGTGTTATGATAATTAATATTAATTTTACTGATTTAAACTTACCGACATCTTTAATTCCCATGCCCGCTCATAAAGTGTGGCCACATTACATTTATCTAGACCCTTTTGGAATTTTTGTAGACAAAGATCAACTAAATTTGGTACACAATATTTGTCAGCTAGAACAGATACTTCTGCAATAAAATAAAATAACAATTACTGAGGTTATTAGAGGAAAAATCATAAGAACTGTAATAGAAGAAATTAACATTATACCAAGAGCAAGTGTTGAATCAACTTCTAACTCGTCCGTGTAAAGGAACTTAATAAATGAAAACATATATTCATAGTTCTCATTTAGCTCCACCGAACTATATGAAAATTAGAAACAAGAAATTAGTTTCAAAAAGTAAACAAAAAGCAAAAACCATAAATACTGACTGTACTTACCTCGAATTTCCCTCTAACCAATGCTCTTGAAACATACGCTTGAAATATTGCGAACGAAGTTTTAAAATAGTTTTATGGACATAAATCTCTTTTTTCTCGACAATAAATTTGAAATCAGAATTCTCCTGGAAACAGATTTGAAAATTTCTCATTAACGTCTGTCCTCTGAAAAGTGGAGTTCTAAAAGTTACCAATTCATAAACATGAGACCGAAACCTCTCTCAATAGCACTCTAGTTATACAAATTGTTTCCATGCAGTAATTCTGTTTAGTTTATGAAGAAGCTCAGAACACATCATCAGTTTGAAAGGTCATTGGCGGGAGCGTAATATATAGAGCGTTCGCAAATGATGTCAAATTATTGTTTACTTTTTACTGGTAGGAATTTATCTATAAAATGATTGGTGGATCACTCGATGTATGATAAATTTGGTAATAGCTGACAGGTAAATGATGACTTCCCACCAGAGAGACATAAACAAAGAAAGTCTCTACATCACAAAATTTACGAGGCTTTTTCCAACCTCCTGTTCTTTCCTTCCGTTAAATATAAAATTCTCTTGTTATTCTGTTTCGATACAGACGAGTGTATACGTTAATGAATCCAAATTTAGGCTCAACTGACTATAATAAATACTTTTTTTTGGTAATTTCATTCAAATATTGTAACTTCATTCAAACATACTACGTACCTATTGAGAAAAAAAATGCTCACCTTATTTCCAAATGACTTTTTTATAGTTTCCGATATAGACTCATTCTCTGATCTAATCTCAACAGGTTTGTACATTCTCCCGCAGTTGAAAAGAGCAAAGACTTCATCGATAGTTCGACATGGAATATCAATGGCCTCATCAGTGTCTGTTTCTAATTTACAAAAGATAAAACCAACATAAATGAAGATTAAGAAGAGATTTATGAAAACCACAATGCGATTGTTCGTCTACAATCTCAAATATATTTTATACATTTACCAAGTGTTTTACCCCAGACCATTATAACACTTTTGGAAGTTATTCCAATAGATAAGTTCAACGAAGCCGCAATGTCGATATAGTTACTGTAAAAGTTAAAGTACAATAAGCGTATGTGATTATACAAAATACGAGTACAATTTAACGAATCAAATATCTAATGAGTAATTTCATATGAAGAGCAGAAATAAATACAGAAAACTAGGTAGGCTTACCTATCTTTAATTTGTAACGGATAGCTCCGCTTTCGGACTGCGTTGCATCCTAATTGATAATTCTCATTACATCCCCAAGAAAATACATCACCATGAGCGTTCAGAGCCAAAACATGGTTACGTCCACATGCGATTTTCTTGATACATGTCTCTTGCAAGAAACGTACTCTTTGCGGAACACCGTCACTTTTCGACTCCTTATGTATACCAAGCTGGCCATTTTTGTTTCGTCCCCAACTGTACACCTTTAAAAATTAAACAAAAAAAACAGGGACTGAAAATCTCGAAGTTATATTTGATCAAAGCGAATTATACAAAATATTTATGGCAATGAAGGGTCAAGTCAAGGGCTAACACTCAGACGGTGATCTAACCAGTTATCCCTCCCCCCAAAGAAGAATTTGAACTTCGAGAATAAAATATTTATAGTTAAAAATGCAAAAGGGAATTTTAAAAACTGAAAATTTGGGAAAATTGTTTCACTGTTTTTGTACTTTTTCTTGTGAATCAAGTCGAAAATGTTGGCTAAATTATCAGACAAAGGCGCAACACTTCTCAGTATTAGATTCTACCTCTCCAAGCGAAACGTGAACCCTTAAATATGTATGAAACCATCACATTACCAATACATATGTTCTAGGCATCAAGTCACACTTCACTACAACACCTGGTAAGTTTCTTCTTGCTCTCCTGATTTCTGGAAAAGCATCATAAATAAACTTCAGCACCTCGTCCACTAAGGCCTTCAAAAGTTGTAAGATTTCCTTTGAAGCCTAATGAAGCACTTGGTAATTGAAGTGTGTTGGCAACTCAAAAATTTCATGTTGTAGTCATAAACAATATAGGTATATTCCAATTTCAAAAGTAGCCATCGATCATCTTATATCAAGGTTCGGTGATACTGTTCCCAATGATTGACCAAGTGCAGTCGGGGATCGGAGATTCACGTATGTAAGGTACAATATTTAAAAAAAATTTACTGATAATTACCCATATAATTTTTCTGATATATGTAAGTGATGGAAAATAGTGATAGCTCATTATTGAAATTTTTTTAAACAAGCAATGAGTAAAAGAACGCAAAGGCAATCAGAATGATATAAGAAAAAACTTACTATTCCATCAAGAGTAACTACTACCGAAAAATGGAATCCACACGCAATTCCGGTGACACATTCAGATATATGGTTAATTTTACATGGCTCTACAACGATGTCTTCAGGCAGCGCTGAAATTTGATTAAAGCAGTTGTCACCCCAACCAAATACCTAAATAAAAAGTAGTTCTAATTCAGAAAAATTCATTGAAAATTAAAGGCAATGAGATACTCTGGTCATACCACAAGTTAAAAGTACTAACATTTCCATCAGATGTAAGAGCCAAAACGTGTACACTACCGCAAGCAACTTCTGTAACCGTTTTAGGCAATTTTTCGATCAGTGTAGGAGTGGTAAACATCAACTTGTCTGCAGGATTATTTCCCCAGAGATAAACTTCACCATTTTCTAAATATGAGAGTACAAACATGGTTTCAGCTACAGGATTATCAGCGCGACAAGCAAATCCTGTAATCAATATTTCGACTCAAAAAAGGCATTCTAAAAAATTTCAAGTTTCAGAGAAATGAAATCAATGTTGAAAAAAGAATATTGTCGTTTAAAAACGAATCAGCCTCGGCAACGATATTTTGTTATCACCTTTTATCCGTTTCTTTGATAATGCTTCAATTTTCGTGAGTGATTTGAGATCGTAAGAGACACAACCATCTTCAGTGCCATGACAACGTATACTGTTAAACCCAAAAGCAAGAACTTCATCGTCATTTGTAGCTAATAATATGTCGTTTCCTAAATTACCTGAGGAAAGACAACGTGACAGCCAAAGATTTATTTACTATTCTATAAAAGCTTATATTCAGTAATATCAGAAATTACATGGATGCATCTACTTATATAGAATGCAAGTGATCTGTTATTAATGTTTAGCTATAACTAATTATCAATAATTGAAACACTCACCATAAACGTAAACCAATCGAACATTTTTCAAAAAGGAGGCAGGTAGATAATTCAAAATTGGCCAGTGTTTCAGATCCTCTATATTCACCTTCATTACAGCGGAACTATATAGCGCTGCTGCTAGTTTGATGATACAAAGAAATGATTCACAAGCTGAAATCAAAAATGTATCATATACTACCAAGTAATTCTCATATGGACCCACTTGCCGGAAGACCGAATTTTCATGATCTTTGTTTTTTATCAAAACTACCCGACTCCTGTTCCATGTGTCTATCAAACTCACGAGAAGTTCGTTTCTCAGCAGTCTAGTAACAAAGCCCTCACCGTTTTAGAACTATTCCGGATTCATTGACAAGAATTTATTTCGATTATCATAAGCATGTACATGATCCACGACGAGTTCAGAAAAATTATTAAATATTTATACTTACTTCCACAGTCAGTCAAAATCCAATAATTACAATTCGAAAGGGAAATACCAAATCAATACCTCAGTGTTTCATCTGCAACTGCAATCCACTCTTCATAGATTAGAATTGAGGAAATATCTTCGGAAATTATTTTACACAATGGGTTAGCACTTCGCAGAATTACAGAAACATTTGCGAAATCGCCAGAAAGGAGCGGACACACCATGAGACGCACGTGCACATGACCACATCAGGGTTGCCAGGTTGAAAAGAAAAAATTACTAAACAGCAGGGATGTCGATTGTCAACTGCAAAGCTGCAAGGATTATTCCCTGAAACGGGAAACCAGGTATCTTAATATAATTGAACTGTCCATAAATTTGTATAACTTATAGCACCACATTTTTCTCTTCAATCTCTTTTCTTACAAATATTATAATACTCGTAATTGAAAATTTAAATATGCACAAACAAAATCACATTTTGGACAGCATTGGTTACAAACACTGAAGAACAATATTGGAAGTTAATTAGATCATTATTAATTCTAAATTACTTTTATTTCAGATCAGATGTGACTGATTTGATCTATCAGCGAGTTTACAAAATTTAAAAACTAGTGCAAGAATAAATTATTTTTCGAATGATAAGCATCAAATACAATATTATGTCTACAATAAAATAAAAAAACAGGATAAAATAAAATGGAATAAAATAAAAAATTATTATACTTAAATCAAAGGTAAAAAAATCTTGAAAATATAATCGCACGTGTAGGTACAGATCAAAATTTGAAGAATTCAATTACGATGGGTATCAATGAATCCAAATCCGATACAAAATTCATTTTCATTGCTTGCAAAGAGCTTTTATTATTTTTTCGTGGCCGAAAAACATTTTACAGGTATCGCCGGTCCAGTTTTTATACCCTTCAGATGTAAGAATTACGTCCAAGTGTTGAGCAGCAATATCAAAACACACTTCGTTAAAATCCTGAAATTCAAAATAATCAACTTCAAATTATTGAACTTTCATCATTCAAAGGAAAATTTTACAATACTTACCATCAGCTGCCGCTGTAGTGTTAGCTCATAAAGTTCGGCTAAATTCAACTCATTAAGACCTTCTTCAAACTTTTGACGACAGAACTTGACCAAGTTTGGCTCACAATGCTTATCAGCTATTACTGCCACGTCTTGAACAAAACATTATAAATCAAATTAAGTTCGTAATCGCTTCAATTGTGAGATTTTTCAGAAAAAGTAAGAAGAATCTACCCAGTATAACTTTTGGATCAACATCCAGTTCATCAGTGTACAAGTATTTTAAATATCCAAATGTGGCTGCATAACTTCCATCCATTTTTACAAGACTGATAAAAACAAAATTCAAGAAAAGTCGGGCCCAGTTAAAATTGATCACGAGTAATTAATTAAATATATCGTTAGTTAAATAAATAAACCTATATTGAAATGATTCATCATAATTTAAACTAATCTTACTTTTTATCTCCTTCAGACCAATTTTCTTGAAACATACGTCTAAAATATTCTGAACGAAGTTTCAAAATTGTTTTATGAACATGGATTTCTTTCTCTTCAACAACAATCTTAAAATCGGAGCTTTCCTGGAATAAAATAAAATAAAGAATTGTCATTCAATTTTACAGGAACCATTAAAGTTTTCTTAGAAAAAAGTAGAAGTAGAAACAGCTAAAATGAATAAAAAATACGAGTAAGTATAACAAAAAAGCATTTCCATCAGAATTCTTCAACCTGTTTGAAGGTGTCACTATAATTCAACGAAAAAAAAATGTAATAAATTTTGAAATTTAATTGACTCGGATAATTTCAATAATGAAAAAGCGTCTTTAAAAAAATTTCTGACGGACTAACTTTCTTTCAGGGTTAAAAATACTAGTAGAGATTAGGAGAAAATGCTAAGAAATTCATTTCTAGAGGTTATATCTAAACTTGGTTATATATTTTAATGAATTGTATAGTTTTATTTAATACCAACTCAAATTAAAAATTACCAACCTGGTTTCCAAAAGAATTACTGATAGTTTCACATATGTTTGGTCTATCTGATGCAATTTCGATAGGTTCGTACATTTTTCCATTATTAAATAGAGAAAATGCTTCGTTGATTGATCGACATGGAGTTGAAATCGGAGAAAAATTTGCCACTTCTGATTTTTCAATAGAATTACCGATGGTAAAATTTAGTTTTTAGTAAGGTACGTTAATTTATATTATAATTAAAAGAAAAATCAAGGAACGAAATTATAAAAATTCAAATATCTTTCATTGAAGTACCGTAAAAAATTATGTAGATTACCTGCGATTAAACCCCAAACCTTTACGTCCCCAGTAATAGTGACTGCCGCCGAAAAATTACCCAAAGCTGCAATTTCTTTGAATCTATGAAAATATAAAGGTTATAGTAAGTATACAATATAATCACGCAAAATGAATAATTTTAACAAGACTGAAATTCAAACTGATACATTTCTGCTATCCTACTTATTTCAGAAGTACAAGTACAAACTACGAAACGAAAAATATACATCATCCTTATTTTCTTACACAATTTTTCTGATTGAATGCAGAATAGTTTCATATTCATGAACAGTGTAATAAAATAGCAGTATCACAATTTAGAAAAACCTACTGACCTGAGCTTCTCTGTACGATGCCTGCTCATCGACTCGGAAAAAATCTTTTTTTTTTAAATTATTCTTCTTAGCGAAAAATAGCTCGAAACTAAAATTTTATACGCATTTCGTAATTGAGGAAATTATATTTTGTAAGTATAAATGGAAAGAAACGAGAAGAGAACCAATAATTATTAAATGTCATATGTTGTGCGATAATTGTACGTACACAACCATCGAGGGACCTGTATCGAATTTTGAAATAATATACAAATACACACAGTGCATTGATACACGGTGATGCCCGACCTTTTTTCCATTTTCCGACTGACTCTGTACCGGTTTGATGATGAAAAACACAAACATACACAGTAAATTCAGGCTTCTCAATTTTCACTTTTCTTATTGCACCAACTCAGGTCAACTGAAACTCACGAAATTCGGAAAATATCCAACATATCAACACCCCCACCCCCACCCCCTATTAATATAATAATTATGAATTTAATCTTAAAATGGGACGAACATGAACATACCTCAACGAACTGTCCAGTTTGTAAGGAAAAATCTTCTTAGAGTTTCCCGCAAATCCCATTCCCAGCTGACCATAATTATTGCATCCCCATGTGAATAATTCGCCATTAGTACTCAAAGCTAATACATGATTACATCCACAAGCGATTTTTTCAATACGGGTATTTCTCAAACAGTCCACTTCGTTTGGAAATGCCACAGAGTCGTCAGTTCGATTTATTCCAAGCTGGCCTTTGTCGTTTCGCCCTCCACTATAAACCTTTATAAAATTATGGAATAAATAATCAATTCCAAAGAAATGAAAGTATAAACGATATACAGCAGGGAGAGCATAAATGATCATTGATCAAACGATCGAAGGTCTATAAAACCTTATTAGATAAATTAAATTCAAGAACGTATAGATGATCTGTATCTTCAAGTGTTTTTATTTATCTAACGATACCGTAAAAGGGATGAAATTAAAACATTCTGGTGACTTGGAAACTTGCGTTTGTTTTCATCAAATAGAAGAAAATTCTGTTCATGACAAATGGGAAAATATCATCAATTGACAGATGAAGAGCATACCAATCAACTGAAACCTAATTAGTTACTCTCGGGAAAGTAGTAAAATTATAGCATCAAGTTAAAAAAAGCCTAAGAAATCAAGGAGAAGATTACTCTGTCTGAACCTTGGAATGAGAAAAATCAGTCTTTTTTTCTTTCAATATTCATGGGTACCTCAATTTATATAGGTAGGTCCTATTACTAATTAATAGTTATATTATGTAGCCTAAAAATGAAAATTTAGTTAATATTGGAAGAGATGAGATATTGAAGATAAAGTAGATGGAGTTAGGTTGAACACGTTTCGGTAGTCATCATATTGTAAATCTATTTTCTCAAAGGTTACACTGCATTAATCTAATACCTATACATATATCACTCTCATTAGCTTATTTAGTTCTTCATTTTAATAGATAACACGGTTTGAGATAACTCAATAAAAAGGATGTTATTAATGTGGTCATTTTTAAATTATTTTATTTTAATAGTTTTCCCACTGAATATAAGGAAAACAACTTTAGCGCGGTAAACCTTGCAATAAAGTCAGGTTTTCAATAAGTGCACTGTCATTGTTGTAGTAGACGATAGTCTACCTAGCAGAGCGACTGACAGATAATTCCTCGCATTTTATTAACATTTCATGCAGTTTTGGATTATAATAGAGTACGAGTAAGGCTATATTCAAGATGTATCAAATGATTCCCGGACACTTTCCCTAAAGACATTTTCCCTAATGGACAACACCCCTAATTCTATTATCCCTAATGACGAAAGTCCTAAAATATTTCCCTAATGGACAAAATCCCTAATGGACAAAATTTCTAATGCTTTTATCCCTAATTGACCCTGAAATAAGTGTATTACCATGCAATGTAGTAATGACAGTGTGTACGGAGTTGTACCCTGCCTTTCAATATCACAACTGACAATGGCTGCCCGAATAGTCGATAACAAGCTGCATGTTGGTGGTACCTGCGGTCTTGAACTGTGAAAGACAAATATTGAGTTGCTTTGTGAAAGTCCCATCTGGTTCCTAGATGGGACTTTCAAAGCTGCACTCACCAAGTCTCATAAGATCAATAACTGTAGTGAAGGTTGACACAACCATTTTTGCCTTGTGGAGGGGAAACATTGTCCCAACATGTACAGTGCCCTTGTAAAATTTCAAAAGGAGCAGGCTTATGTTGAAACCTATGTAGCGGAAGTTGCAATGGGGAAAAAAGTGAGATCATCCTCATAGAAACAATGGCTGGAACTACAAGAACGTATTCAAACTATAGCCTCCCTGTATCAAACCTACAACACTTCACTGGAATATCTTTAAAATTTATCGTATAATATAAATTTATAAATGCATTTCTTTCCTTTTTCATCTATTTGTGCTTTTTAGGCAATTTATTTATTACATTAGGATTTTTTATTTTTGGGAAAATGGATTAGGGATTTTATCCATTAGGGAAAATGTCTTTAGGGAAACTGGATTAGGGAAAGTGTCCGGGAACCATATCAAACAGAAATAGCGCAATCAGAAACCTAAGACATTTTTGAAAATTTTAAGGGAAACCAGCATTCTTACCATTCGGGCCAACCGGTAAAGAATAAAAAGAAACTAATTAAATTATAAAAAAGATGAAATGCAAATAAAAGCCTTGAAAAGAAGATAAGATGTCTGTCAGTCTATAAAGAAAGAACTGTACTACTTTGCATTATATTTCTCCTTATTCTAGTTTGTATTTTGCTATAACTCCGTGAATATTAGTTATTCGGATGGACTCAAAACTTGCACCGATGAATTCCTCGTTGAATTTCAGAGAGGAAAAGTCACTTTCAGCTCATCATTATATTACCTGAATTACACTTTTACTAAAACAAAAATGAACGTCCTAATGTAGAAATATGGAGAGGTCTGTATAGTAAAACATGAAGGAAAATCTTAGCATTACCGATTAAAAATTTTTCTAATTTCATTCCTGTTGTTCTAATTAAAATCAATTAACCAATACATAGTTCTGAAAGTAGATTCTAAGAAGATAATGGATGTGTACTTTTAAAAATTAGTTTTTCTATAGCTCAAACTCTATGATAAAAAGTAGGGAAGATCAAGTAAAAAATATTAGAAGAAACTTACAATCCCACTAGTAGAGAGAACTACCGAAAAGTTAGATCCACAAGAAACTTCTATGACCGGGGTCAGGAACACTTTGTACGGTTCGGATTCATCCGCGCTATACCTTCTATCTCGATACTGACCAAAGAAATTGGAACCCCAAGCATATACCTGCAAAATGATATTTCATTACGAGACAAATTAAGTAATAGTAGTAATAATAAAAAGGACCGGTAATAACGAACTAAAAAATCATCAAATAACCTTTCCATCCGATAAAAGAACCAACGTATGATTAAGTCCACAAGCAACTTGGATAACTGTTTTTGGTAATTTTTCAATAAGAATTGGAGATTCGTGCACCCAGATATATAATTCCCCACTTTCCGAGTACAATAACACAAATCGCGCATGATGACAACTCGATGTATCCAGATCATGAACACTGCATGCAAATCCTGTAAAACAAAATTCCTTATCAAATTCATTACCAAGGTGGTAAATACAGATCTATAGTACCGTCCCGTTTCCTAAACAAGTTAGGAGAAAACAACCCGCAACAATATTTTGTATTCAAATCAGACGATTGCGCGCATAGGTTGCGCAACACGAGGCTCGCATTTCAGGACTTCAAAACTTTGAAACCTAACTTACCTTCATTTTTTTACAATAGACTGGGTCCACCTTATTATTAAATTCACTACACAATTCATAATAAAAGAGAGCCATCACGTTTTAACGTGAATACTATACAAAACTGATTTTTTACTATAGATACCTTTAATACGCTTCTTTGATAATGCTTCAATTTCATAGAGATGACGAATGCCATTGAAAGTGGTATGTTTCTTTAAACCCAGGTAAAATAAATCGCTAAATCCATAGAAGAGAAATTCGTCCTCATTCGTAATCAATATTACGTTGTTTCCAACATTGCCTGAAAAAAAAATTAAAATAAGCTAACGCTTTACCAAAATAAGAGTATATACCTAATCAGAAATCATTAAAATTCAAGAATTTGAAAATTAAGTATAGCTAATAGCAGATGCTTCGCTTTGCAACCTGAAATTGAATTTAAAATCATAAACTTGTCACAAAATGAGTTTTTCTCGAGATATTTGCAACTTATCCAATCACTAAGACATTTACTAAAATGGTTTTTTTCAACAAACGCAAATCAGTTTGCCGGTTTCAACTTGCATTACTTAATACCAAACTGAAGAAGGTAACTTACTTAAAACGTAAATAAGACGAACGTTTTTCAACAAGGATGTTGGTAAATAATTGAGAATTGGCCAGTATCTCAAGTCCTTCAACTCCTGCATCACGACTGATGACAGAACTTTCACCTACACGCGGCCAGATTTCAAAAAAGAATGGTACTAACTTGGTACTAGGTACTAATGAGATACAGATATAAATGAAGATTAGTAATCATGATAACAATAATTATTTTCAAATTATTATAAATATGCATTGAATTAAATACGAAAAACGCATACCAACTCTAACTAGATGTTCAATGCAACACTTGGACCAATAACCAAAATATAAAGGAATCATTACCATTTACCACCACATAGAATAATTAATTATATCATTATTATTATATAATATTTTTACGCACATGATATGAAACAAAACAACAATAACAACATGTCAACAAATTCACACTCACATTGTCCTTTCGTTTCGCGTTGGTTGCAGGCCAGAATCCCATTCATTTCATTCTAGTGCTGCCAAATGGATTATCTGAAAAATCATTAAAATCACACCTAGAATAATATTGAATAAAGTACAAATTTCTATTAAGTATAGAAAAATTCTTTCAACTCAAAAATATGTTGAAAAAATTTGTAAATTAATATTGTCTCAAAATTCCCAATTTTTTTCTTTGCTAACACTCTTTTTTTTGCTCTCTTGCTCACAAAAATTAGGTAAAATAAGGAAAGAACTATTTTTTTCGTTTTTTTTTATAAAAATATATTTCATTTTTTTCGAGTTTGTTCTGAAGAAAATTCTTGAAATTTTGATTGTCTTTCTTAAAATCTTAAGAACGGATAAAAATCTTACGATTTTAAGAAAAATCTTACGATTTCAAGAAAAATCTTCAGACTTGGCAGCACTGTTTCATTCTGTTCGTTGTCTGAATTAATGCAGCAGATTTTCCATCTCCCGCATAACATTGGACCGTTTCCAATGTCAAAAGAAACTAGAGTCATGTTGCGTGGGGGTGTGTCTGACAATGAGAGAAATTTGCATACTGATGGCTTGTAATGTAGATTTTCATCACAAATACCTTCGAATAATATGCCACACATCTATCGTATATCAGTGATAGATAAATTGCCTGACCGACCTTAGTCAGGAAAAATTTCATCATTTTGACTAACAAAGAGCAAGTTAGACTGAAAAATCAATTCTTACGTCCCAATTGAATTAATTATAGGCGATTGATGAAACAGAAAAGCATCTGTGAAACATAGCTCCACAAAATTGGTTCATAATATTCCTAGAATCAATTTTCTCAATTGCAGGAATGTTGCAGGTTTGTAAAATTTATTTTAAAGTGATTCAAATTGAAGTACCTCAATAGCAAACGCGTAATTTCAAAATACGTATACGACTAGCGAATATTTTTAAAATAATATACATATAATAATTGTAATATTTCAAAGAAACTGAAAATATTTAAAATACTGGTCCTCTTATTTTTGGAAAATCTTTTCACCGTAGAATATCCAAATTAATACTTATTTTAAAATCATTTAGAAACATTTGTGGCGTTACACAGATGGAAGACCCATTTTATCAATACAAAGTTAAAACCAGGATTATTATTTAAGGACATTTAACAATTTTAAAAACAAAAAAATTAAACTAAACTGGAATCTTCCATCCAGCTATATTATTTGCTAAAAAATACCGGTATGAATTTGAACTTCGAAAAAAAAATTGGAAAATTGAAAAAAAAACAAAAAAGATCCACCTTATTTGCATCTATTGTAAATTCGTTAACAATATATCTGTTAGATAAAATTTTTTTACAGAATATAAATTCTGACATTATCAATTTTTATTCACAATTCAGTACCGAAGATGAAGACACTCGTACAGTAAATAAATTAAAATATAAGGTACTTATTCAGAATGTATTCATCAGAAAGTTTCTTGTGGTTTCTCGTCTAGCAATCGTTTGAATCACATGTTTGCTCTATGGTCCAGCATTAGAGTGGGAGACAGAAAATGTAATTCCGCCAAAACACGATTCTTGAAACGACGCCATGCACCAGAAGTAAGTAGCTTCGCATCGTGTAAGCAGTATTCTGCGGTGGGTTGAGAAAAATGTGGTGAAAAATGTAAAAAAAATTACGATCGTCTGAAATTATCGCGAATTGAAATATTTATCTCCATTTAAAACACAACAAAAAACTGAATAAATATTTTTGAATAAACTTGAAAAAAAGTCTTCATACACAGACCTGATAAGACTAGAATAATCTTAATTATAATCTTACTGAAAATTTAAAAAGTGTAAATTACAGTGAAATCAGTTCAACGGAATGTAACTATAAAAGAAATATTTCTAATGAAGTACAGAGAAAAAATTAAATCAGTACGAATAAAAAATTTGATAGCCGTGATATCAGTTGTAATTTTCATCAGTGCAACAAAATTGTGACTTTTTTCATGGTGAGTCGAATTTTTTTATGGTGAGTCAATTTCGGACCACGTGCTCAGTGACAAGTTTGAAATTCATCGTTGGAATGAATATAGTTTGTCATGTATCTGTTTGGAAGTAATTGGTGAACAATTCTCAGTGACCATCTTCAGACCTTCTAACTGGTGAGTGAGAATTTTTTTAAATATAATTATTTATTATTATGTCTGCTATTAAAGTATTTACAGTTTGGTTTGGTATAAATAGTCTGTGTAACATAATCTTATAATGTTTGCCTCTACCAAATAACTAAATGAGTGAATAAAAAAAATTATAAGAGAACTTTTAGAAGTTGAGTACCTTATTCAGAAAAGTGAGTGAAACAAAATATCAAGAACAAACTTTTGAAAAAATAAGTCGAAAAAACAGACTTACTTTCAGAAAACTGATAAATGAAGTCTCGAGATTAAACACGGACTACAATATGTTTACATGGATGAAAAAAAAACTAATCGGTCAGCAAAAAATTTATAAACTTCAATAATCTACCGATTCGTAATTAGTCGAGTGCATGTATGGCAAAATCGAAATACGGTATTACTATGTTTTTTTTTTCTTCAAATTAATTACTTTCAAGCCATTTATCAGAAAATCATTAATACTGATTTTAGGTAAAAATAAATGAAAAAAAGAGCAAAATATTTTCTTAAAAACAAACAAAAAAAATAAATTACTAAAAAAGCAAAATATAATCAATTCGCTCATTTTTACACTTTTCGAATTTTCCCAATATACATTTAGCATCAGAAGGGAAGAATCTTTATATAGGACAAATCAATGGTACAACCAAATTATCATAATTATCCTCTGAAGTGAATTGGTCAAGTCAATGCTATTTCCGGAGTTATTGACAGACAAAAATCCAGCTCATTAAAGTAAATAATTAAAGAATTTTCAATTAATAAGAATGAAAATTTCCAGAGGGACCTTACAATTATGCTATTTTTAATAATGGTTAGAAAGTCCTTTAAAAAAAAAATAAACGTTCAAAATACATTACATGTATAAATTATCAAAATTCTTTTATTTCCGTTTCTGATAGCAAATAATGAATCTTCGACTTGGAAAAAAAATTTACGTCAGTGTTATCACAAATTATTATTTACCTATTGATAAAAAACATTGAAATTTTCGAAAGAGCAACGTGACCATTCATCAGAATAATGGAATTTACAAATTTATAAATCAAGTTAGGGATAAATTTTTAAGAGCTTCGGTATAATTGAATGGAAGTCAGAAAACCAATTTCAAAGAAGAATTTTCTTCAAAATTACAATATTTTGTAGGAAATATTTTTACTCTGTATTGAATCTTGAATTATTTGTACTGTATATTTAATTGAAAGTTTCTTACTTTTACTAGTATAATTGGAAACATCTGACAGAACGAAATTATTCGAAGGGCTCAAAAAATTTTCATACAAATAGAAAAATTTTTGAACAAGTGTAAAATCCTGGGAAAAAATTTACCCCCTTCCCCAATAAAAACAAATCTCTACTCGACGGGTCTGTAATATTTAAGCCTCAGATAACTATGTATTTATCCAGTATTTTTAAATAAAAAAGAATTCATTTTTACTTGTTTCTCTTTTCATCCTTTACCTTTCCAAAAAAAAAAAAAAAATAGACAAAATTGAGAACTAATTCAAAGAACGTCAGATCGTTTCAATCAAGATATTTTATGAACGACAATTCTTCATTTGTTAATAAATGAGAGTGAAATGCAGTGGTAATTCTACAAACTCTTCACAAGTCGTCATATGAGTAAATAATCTAATAAGGATGAAGTCAACATCATTAACATATTTGCATGTGTATAATTAATGGTGATATTTTCAAGTAGGCATTATGTCAATTAGAATTTTTCTCGTTAAAATTTTAATTTTCAACTCAACAAATGGCTAACTAATGAATCATTTTTATCCAAACACGCCGAATATATTATAATTATGTGATTAAAAAAATACCAGCGCCGTATTAAAATTTGCCAACTAAAAATAAATATTTTCGACAGATCGATAGAAAAATTATCCCACTTCACTGCTTATATTTTCAGTGCGCAAGAAAATTATTTTTGAGATTTCTTTGAGTTTTTTCAGCTACATCTTTAATTAAATGAAAATTGATTCTCAAAATTAAATTTGGGTGATTTGAGTCTAGGTGCATTTCACACGTATAAGATTTTCGATTCATAACACTGACTATAGTTAATTTAAGATTTTATCAAATTGAGTATTTTTCATTGGCATCTAAATTACATTATTGAGCGAATCAACATTTTCTGGTATACAAAATGTGAGATGAAGCTATCGAGATTACTTCAACATTTAAAATTCTATTAAATCAAATTCAGCCCCCTAAAGGACTTTTTTTTTATAATCCAGTAACTATGAGTACTACCTACTTTCAAACTTCGTGGATTTTAATTTTTCTGAGACAGAAAAGAATACTCATTGTCAGTTTAAAGACAGTATGTACGTATCATTATAACAGAGATTAATGCAAGGTTTTGAAAAAATTTCTACAAGCACTGTCAAACGAATCTATAATTTCTAACTGCAGTATAATATTTGACTATAAGCGAGTAAAATATTTATTTTATGAATGTCACCCAAGTTGAAATTGTTTTTCTCCCAACCGATAGATAAAGAGGAGAAATAGGTGTACGAGTGTAAATAAACCGAGGCTTAACAAGTTGGAGGAGGAAGCAAATAGATAAGATTTTTTTTATTCACTCACATGAGTGCGTATGTTGAAACAAAGTTATGTGAAAATAAGTATTCGTTGGTATGTCAAATCGTTCATGTTCCTGAATAGGATGGAGAAAATTAAATTGTGATAGTTGTAGTCTATTCAAAAATATATAGATAAAAAAATAAAAATAATACTTATATTTTATAGACCAGCTTTTTACCGAGCATTACAAATGTATTATAAAAGAAATGAAATCGAATCAAGTCAGCATTAGAAACAGGGACTTGTCCCAACAAAGCAGTTTTTTAAATTAAATATATACGATTTCTCTAGTTTCCATGGCTGGGGTGCTATTAAAAATTTCCATTCAGATCATTTCCAAAGAAAAAACAAAAAAGTGCCCATTTAAAACAATAAATTGAAAAAAAGAAAATAACCAACATTTTCCTCTTGCACAATTTGCTAAAATTAAATCATAAAATTTACCTAAATTTTTTTCCTCTTTCAAAATCGCTATTAGCTCATTTATATTATCATCGTGCACTGCTATGTTCTATGAGAAAATGACCAACAGCCAGTTTATTTCGCGATTGACTCAGTCTCCCCAGGTATTAAGTTTTCAATGGCGTAGCATTCTTTCCCTGGTCACACTTATTAAATGAATGTGGACGTATTCAAATCATTTATACCTACAGTTTTTTTTTTCTTTCTTTCATTCACAATATTTTTATTCGCTAAATACTACCCGCAGACCGAATTCATTTCTCGACTCATAAACGTTTCAGGATTTTCATTATCTGTGTGATTTGCAGCTGAAATCTAATGTCGCCATCAATGTGGAACGCCATTACGTAAATTAGGATGTTATTTAAGTTAGAATACATTGGCTCCACATTTTAAAGAAAATAAAACGAGTAAAAGAAAACCTTCAAGTGCTCAGGTGAAATTATACACCACTCGATTTTTTCTCTTCAAGAAAATGGCATTAAATAAGGCTGTGACCATTGATTTTTCAGATTTAAAATTAACACGGATTATATTTTTCTACCTTTTTTCACTAGTTCACACTTTTTTTTTCAACTCACTTAATTCCTCTAGGTAATAATTTACTTTTGTTTTTGGGGATAATAAGGTAGCCTAAGGTTACTTTGTGACAATGAAATTAGCCAATATTATTCTTCAATTTGCCATTAATAACATTATAAAAGGATATTATTGCTCAATTCGCACTCAGTGCTTCGTCACGAACAATGAAAATTACTCTCAGGTATTGGCCGAAAGTGAAGAAAGAAATAAAATGAGGGCAGGAAAATTGTCCGGTTAGCATAAAGGAAAACTCTTTATGTAGTCGACAAAATAAGATCATTAGGTATTGATAAATTACAGTACAGTTATTTTTATTATTTTTTTTTTCAAACTAAACGAATGATTTTTTTTCTGTTTTTGCGGTGCAAGCATTTCCAAGTTCGCATTCGACAGAATTGATCGACATTGTGTAAAAGGTATAGATTAATTTTTCTACTACTACTTATGTTTCGTTTGCTTATCTATACTCGAAATAAAAGCCTCTAAATAAGGGAATTTGGAGGAAATGTTGAGCCGGAAATTTTTTTTCTTCCATTTTCCAAAATTCCAAAAATAGATTTTAACTGTCTACATTAAGAAAAATCAGATTAAACATTCTTGAAATGATAAACTAAATTGGATATTGATAATTAGAGTGGAATAATTCACTAGAATAACGAATTATAAAATTTTTAAAATCATCACGAGCTAGAACTACTTAATTGTATTTCACTTGTACAATAAATATGTTTACAGGCATATTACAGTGAAGGTAATGAAGTCTATAAAAGTACGAACTTGACAAATTCTTATGTCTTATATAATTTTTTTTTTTTTTCAAAATTTGTTTCTCGTTGGCATTTTATAGTAAGTTTTTTCTCTTTTTTTTTTTCGTCTGGGTCAGTAACTCAATAACATGAAAATGCTGTTACAAAAAATTATTAAATTCGTTATAAAACTGATAAATTTATACAAAGTAAAAACATAGTTGATAATATACTTAGTGCATCGTCCATAAAATATGAGGTAGTGGAATTAACAACGAATTTCAGTTATTCATCAGTCGTTATGGAAGAAAGAAACATAATGAAAAGACAGAACACATCTGGAAATGCGAAAAAATATGATCTTACGCATTTTTAATTTCACTAAAAAATTTAATTATAAGACATTCTTGGCAAACTCTTTGATAATTATTCAAAAAAAAAATCATGTACAATTTTTTCATTTCCTTATTTTCGAGCTTTGAACAGAACTGCATGACAGAAATACGACTGGATAGTGCAGTTCTGTTATCTCTACATTTTATTCATCTTGTATTAAGAAACTTAGTTTTGGGGATAAGATGACAAACTGAAAAAAATTGATTAAGGTAAAAAAAAACCTGCTAAAAATGTTTTAGTTGAGAAGATTTGTTCGAAGCGAAATAAGCAAATCGAGCGAAGTATATGATTTACAATGGGAAATATGAAAAATAAAAATTTCTCTTTGGTTTAAAATATTATTTATCAGTTGATCCTAAGAATAATTTTCCAATAAAAATATGATTGATTCAAAATTTCAGAAAAGTTTTTAGAAAATGAATCTACTTGAGGCATCAATTTTCAATTTCCAAATTTTAGCTGTAGGTAAATAACACCAAAAGCAGTGACTAAGCAATTATTATATGAATTGCTTAGTGTAGGAGTCAAGTAATCTTTGCTGACGGTCCTTGAACTTGTTTAAATCTTCGTATTCATCTGCCACTTATTTATCAACTCGTGTTCAACGACCCTCATGCAGTAGACACGAAAGAAAAGATGCATTATGTATAAATCATATGGAATAACATTTTTCTCTTTCATAACAACTTCCTTCGAATTTTTGCAATTTGCTTCATGACTACATAGTTCCCTTTGATTGACATTTGATTTTTTTTTCTCGATATCTTATTACAAGGTAGAATAGATCAAGTATTAAATGCTTTTATATGCAAGTTCACAGTAAAATCAAAAAGAAATAAATCACAAACCGTACCGCATTAGAGAGGATGAAGTCCGTAGATGACTTTTCAAAGAGGTTAACATTTTTGAATATAAAAAAGGCAGGAAGCTGTCAAAGCTCAAGAAATAAAATGAAATAGAAGGAAAAATAAAACAAAAAATTGAAAAGTTCAATAATAATCTAGTGAGGATGAAAAAAATAAAATAAAAAAATAAAGAAGATAAAACTTGATTTTAAATTACTCAAATATATTGCTCAGCATGAATAGTGGACGTTTAATCAATAAAAATGTAGTCACATAATTAATTCAACAAAAAAAAAATGCATTTCATTTTAGTAGGATTTGGAACGTATTCAAATAGGAAAAACAAAATCAACCCCATGATCTACTTCAAATTCAGTTTTCTACCGATACTGTAAATATATACACAAGTCCAAACTGCACCAAAAAATATTATTCTTTCCATAATGGAAAAAGTACAAACTAAGGGATTGTGTTAGTCTGATAGATGCTTTTTTGATGTAATTACCCAGTATACGAATTTCTCATTTCTCTGTACACAATTTTTCGTCTTTGGTCTCGTTTATGGGTTAATGCGTTAGGAGCTGGGCTAATTAAATTTGCTTCTAAATTTAAAGTTGTGGTTAATGGAACAGAAGAGCTGAATATGAAACTAATAGAAACGGTAGAAACACGTGTTTGTTGACTTGGCCAAAGCCTGAAGCTTTACAGAAACCCAAAGAAGATTATACTAATGGTACGATAAATTTGTTTGGTTTCTCAATTATTATCTTCAACAATTCAACATTACAGAAGCAGACTTACCATATTCAGCGACAATACAGATGCTAAGTCATTCACGTTACGTTTGGAATTTCTTCAATTATTTCTAGTTATCACTTCACACTCTTTTGCAACACAGATAATACATTATATAAATATAAAATTAATATAATAACGACAGACGTATAGCTAAACAAGCAGATAAAAATATTATTATATTATAACAACTATTTTAACAAAGACACTTGTAAAACAAAACTATAAAAAAACTTTTCGTTAAAATGAACCGAATTAAACTTTTGTTTTTCAGTTTTTTTCTGATATGATTTCTGCATGGTTTTTTCTGCAATTATCAGTGATGCCAACCTTCATTTTCATAATTTCCCATTAACCTCGTTAAAATTTTAAAAATTGAAATTTGATACCGTCAGAGAAAAATGCCTCGTTGATTGCGAGCTTTGTCCAGTCATCCTCACTCCAAGTCCAATCCAATTCCTCGCGGGCCGCGGCTTTATTCCATCCAAAATGACGAACCTCTCGGGCCATGGCTAACCTTTTCATCAGCTGATATTTTATTGCGTAATCCTGCAGCTTCAGATAAACCACGGATAAACTGAATTTTCTGGGCCCATTGTGTCGTAAAATGTAAATTGCTCACAGTCACACTAGTTACGATTACTACACGATTATCGTCTATGCAGAATTAGTGTGTGATGGAATGAGGAACGGAAATGCTTGTGAATCATTCTCTGCCTGAAGAAGCCAGGTGCCAGATGGCAGGTAAATTTTTTTAAATCATTGTAGGTGCTTCGAAATATTTCAAATTGTTCTTGAATAGATCTTTCAGCAAAACATTTCTTTGACACTTGTCTTGGGTGTGTTGTAGTTGAAATTTACGACTCGACGTGCGCGTAATACAATGACTCCACATTTTGATTTTCGGTGTTCGTGAGTGCGAATTGAAAAACCTCAAAGAAAATTGCAATGTGCAAACACGAGGGAAGTGTATCAGATCTGTGTGGGTTTTTTAAATTCTTTATATTTTCCGGATGCCTGAATATTACTCATTGCTTGAGGAAGTTACCGAGGAGTCGAATCGTGCTGGTAATTATTTTATCGTTCAATTATTAGTCTCGTAGCTTTTTGATGAATGTTGAATTGTGGAATTGGAATTCTGTTTCTTGTAGTCCACGTTTTCGATTTAAAGATGTAACGAAGTCGGATCACTTGATGATTATTGATTAGTTGACATTTCAAGATGTATATTACTAGATCTAAAGTATATAATTATGGCTTATGAGTGTGTTGCAGTTGCAGACCCATCTCGGTGTCTATTGAGAGTGTGAAAGCAGAATTGATCAAATTTTTAGTAACAGTAATATACCTACGAGGATTGTGATCCTGCCCGTATGGAAATTTAATATTGCTATTCGAGCTATTACCATAAGTAGACACTGATAGTTGTAGTACTACTCTGAAACACAGCCAACTATTCTGGATCTATCAAAACTAATTGAATCTTCGTTTGGATTATCAACTATGTTCCCATCTTTTGCCAGTATCTTAGAATATCTAATTCAAAGTCACAATAACTTCCTTACGTATGGGTTAGAGAGAAAATGCAGAAATGTAATTCCACGCCAAGGGCATTTTAATAATTCAAGGTTATCAGGAAAAGAGGTGAAAAAAATGCGTTAGAGAACACGGTCTGCATTTAATATTACAATTTACAATAGCTGTGGTCAAAGTTGTAAACTTCCCGCTATGAAAAGAAAATAGCGCTATACCGTTTTTTTCTCTTCTACTGAACGTTCCGAATGAATTCTTTCGACCAGTTGATATCTATACTCTGTTCAACTTAAGAATGCCTAAAACGGAACGCAGTTTGCAGGGCTCCGGGGAGAGGAAAAGGTACTCGTTCACATTCAGCAACAATATTTGGCTACACTTCCGATTTTAATTTCTTGTTTCTTATCACACATCCGATTTTTACATCGTTGATAAATGTGAATTTGATGTTCCGTTTTAGGCATTCTTAAGTTGAACAGAGTATATTCAAACAATTACCGATGTGAGCTGAGGCTTTAGAATTTTGATGATATTTTTTAGTTATTAAAATATACCCCTTCCTTAATATGGATAACCTATGAGCCTTTTCTCAAACTTGTAAGGTTTATAATTTTGAGCTCGCGTTTTATATTGAATCATTATAATTATTGTACTAGAAACTCCTGATGTATTATTGCCTCGAAATGAAGGGCAGTGTACGGGTGAGAATGATTTCAAATGAGTAATGCTTGTATACTTTTGAACCAGTAGTCAAGATAGAATTAGTAAAGTCCAAGTAAGTATTGATTGGTACTTTACAATCATTCTTACATACTGTCTGAAAGGGTTCATCAAAAAGCAATTGTCAATGACGTCATATTTTACTGAAACACTATAAAATATGTTTTCATTTTTGATGATGTCTTTTTGAAAAATGGTAATTAATCAACGTGTAAGTAAATAAATAAATAAGTTTATTAATTAGTTAAAAATTTCTACGTTCCCAGAAATGAAAACTCAAAAAAATGAATCATGGCCGAAAAATTTATATATTTTTTTCAAGCAAGACAAAATTTTATTCTCATACAAAAAGGAATACTTTTAAATTCCTCTTAAGTGTAAAAGAAGTTGAGAATTTTCTTTATAATTTAACAAACATCATCATTTCACTGTATGAATTTTTTATTTTTCAAGTGCATATTTTTGCAAGGTCAAGACAGCTGGAGGACTTTCCTCTTCTGTTCTTGTCCATGCCCCAACATGTTTAGGTTTAAGTTTATTTTAGGTAAAATTTCTTTGATTAACTTTATGAAAATGGTCATTTTATTTTTTTTTAACTCATAACCTCCATTTTACACGCGAAGTAGAATTTTACCTGGAAAATTATCGCAATTTTTTGGCCTCTGTGTTCTTTGAACATCACCCGCTATGACTGTTAAGTAAGAAAAATTTATATCTCATAAATTATAACATGTGAGCGTGAAGATATCGTTTTTTTTTTTTTTTTACTGAGGATCTTTCTTTTTGATTTGACTGTCGAGGCCAATTATTATTACTATACCTCCCATTGAATGTCAAAAAGTTTTTGTTCCAATGACAAAAATTTCTGTAGCACGTTTGCAATTTTTCGCTTCACCGCGTTTCCTTGTTCTGAGGAAATTTAAGATGATGACGGGACGAGCGTGTAATGTGAATTTTATTTTTAAATAAATGGTGTGTGAATGGATGAAAGAAAGAAAATTCTGAAACTAATTAATTATTTCGCTTCGATAATTTTGAAAACAAAAGAATTAGGTAATATTAGATGGTTATAGAGGTGTAAAACAGAGAGACGTCGGAAGAGAATAGACAATTAAAAAATATTCAGTATGAAACAGTTTGCTCTTATTGGGCGAAAAATGTTGAATTATTATTAATTCGAAAATATAAAGTGTAGAAATAGATTACTAGTTGGTTATGAAAAAATGTTTAAGAGTTTATCTGGAATTGGATGTATCTAAAAATCCAATTCAGCCCTTACAATGAAGATTTGAAATATTATGAGAAAGCATTTATGAATAAGGTTTCTTCTTTCTTTTGTTTGTACCTATTTTTGGTTCTGTTTGATACTAAGAAATTTCCTATTCGGTACTATTTAAATCCCGTTTGGAATTACCTCAAAATGTGTTTTTTTTTTCAGTTTTCATTTTCTTCATAATGAATATTTTATTTGTTTTAGAAAAGTTCTTCGGCAGTTTTTATTTTTCATTCAACTGGTTTTTTTAAATTTTATTTTATTTTATTTTTTTGGAAAAAAATTGAGCGATTTTAGAATTAACTTTAACGATGAGCTCAGAAGCTGTATTGAGTTTTCTCAATGTACGCAAAATTTTTGTTCTGAAAAAAATTTTATCTGAAAATGCTTAGTCACCTTTTCTTATTAAATGAAAACTTACTGCTATTCCAATGCATTACGATTAACTTTTTACTCATATTTCATGAATTAGTTTTACAACAAGAACTAGGATAAAAGAAAAACTTGGTTCTTTCTCCATTTTTTTTTTCGGCTGATCATTTTTTTTCGAAAACATTGTGATGGATAATACCGTTAAATGTTTAATGTGGCGTACAAAACATATAATTGAATAATAGTTGAGTATCTTTTGGAGAGAAAAAAAGTACAAACTATCAGTTCGTAAACAATCTTGGCTATCAGTTTTTTAGGCCGTACATGTGTGAAGTTTTTTTTCTGGTGTTTTAATGCCTTCCTACCCATTTTTATAGTTTACGCGAAGCATCTCTTATAGGTAATTGTATTTTTCATGTACCGTGAAAACATGTCAACATTCAGTCGAAGATAAATTATAGATACACCAAATTGATTATGAAGAATCTATTTATTTCGTTTTGATATTTCCGAATCATTGAAAATTGTTAGATAAAATGTTTGATAGCACTTAAATAATTTCTTCTCAGATTTAATGCTACAGGGAAGAAAATACGTATATAATTCGATAGTAGGTGTATAAAATATAATTAAGTGTCTTAAAATTAATGACAAATCTTCTTTTTTCTTTATTATTAAACAGACTTTCATTGATTCAAGCTCTGTCTCATTGGTGCTCATGTATCTAAACTCGTCTAGTTCAGAAAGTTACCTACAAGAGTGAATTTTTTTTCGAGTGTAACATGTAGGGCTTTACACCCATATTTATGTAGTGGGCAGGTAGAATTAAATTATTTTGGCAAATTACAAAGAATATTTTGGAGCGGAAAGAAATGATAGGTGTATACTGCGTAGATCCTCGGAAGTGAGGCGAATACCGAGACGAATCTGCTAATATAGGTTGATATGGAATTCTGTCTGACCTTCATGCCAAAAAAAAAAAAAGTAGATGCAAACGGGAATTAAGGAAATAATCGTAAATTTTTATACGCTCCTCTTAAGTATATTGTAATATTTATGAGAGATGATCGTATATCGTTGGACAAAATACTTTTTATTTCATTATTACATTTTTGTGTCCTTTTTTTCTCTCCCAATTTATTGCAAAGAATGTTAATTCCTCCGTTCAACTTTTTAAACTGACGTTAAATTCCCATAAAAGTGCCAATATGGCGTTGTAAAAAAAAATTTCGAAGATTTTATCTAGTTGTTTGTTACCTGATGTGTGTAGCTTATGCCAATATTGTTTGAAAGTATGTGCAGTTGTTGCAAATGTAATAACTTGAACCATGTGAACAGTTTTTCTAGCCACGGTGTTTTTTTGTGAAATGACAGAAACGTGTTGAGAATTTATCCTTCATATACTTATACATTCGATATGGAAGTTATCTACCAATGTGTAATTCATTTAGCAGTTGATGAATAAATCAGATTAATGGTTGATTGGAGGTAAAAAAAAAATTATTTTAATCATAATCTTGACATTTAACTTTAAATTCGCTGTACAAATTGGGCTAGAAAAAAGAAATTTAGCTCGAATTTTCAAGTAGGTAAGTGGTGGTGACAGTGAAAAATTTTATTCATTAGTCTCAGTTGTTGAATTTATGATGGCGGGCATAGCTTAGGTACTCGAGTTCATAATATTTCTGTATAAGAGAAGTAGTTTTTCGACTCGAAGTAGGTAAAAAAATTAATGAGTGTTTGCTGATATTGGAGCTTTATTATTTTGTTGCTGGTATGTAAGAGTTTGTGTCCTCGATGAAATCTAAGGGTAACTGTAGAGTTAGTGATTTCATGAGTCATGACCAATTGAAAGGTTGAGAGTAATTAGCAAAGTGAAGGTAATTTAGTAATTGTCTTCTCATTACCATCATATGTTTATTGATCGTCTTAACTGTTGAATAAACTGTTGTGAAATAGATCATAATAATGAGACACAATTTACTTAATCAAAAATACGTTTTTTAAGATATTTTGAACCCTAAGCAATAAGTCATGAAATAAGGAAGAGAGATTTTCCAAGTGTATTCCTGTATAATATAATACAGTTTTATTTATATTGAATGCGATTATTACTCATTTTATGCATTAGTCAGCTTTACTCATTCAGGTATTTTTTACACCTCTTACTATCATTCATTCATACATAAAAACCGTTTTTGATCCCTCGGTTCTGCAGATTTTTCAATATTTCTTTAATCGATGATTTGAAGAAAGAATAATATGTAGAATTAATTTACTCCGAATGTAGAATAAACTAAAATTATTATTTCCAATACTGCATCTATATCGTCCTGTGTACCATAATATCGTATCATACTATCATCAGTTAAATTATTTTCTATTAAGGTCTGGATATTGTCTATAGAGTGAAAGGGAAAAACATTTCTCAACGTTCTGACATAGTAACTAGTACTACCTAATGACCTCAATTAAAGTCGCACCTGAAATAATAAGTATAATTGTTGGACTTCGAATGTATATTTAAAGTACGTCTAGCCAGTATTTACTAAGTTCCAATTACAATGGTAGAAGAGAGAACGGAAATATTGTACACCAGCCGCATGCACATCCACACGTAGTTGGAATGTTGAATAAATATTTAAGCGGAACGTACTTTTCCTCTTTGGACATCCCATAGAGCGACCTTCAAATAACAACCTAGTTCAATTGTTCTTAAATTACATAAAATTCTATGTATCTGCTGATACAGTAGAATGAAAGATGGGGGAGGGAGGACGGATAATTCAATTTATGATTGCTATTCGCCCCCATTCAACGTTATTAAATGTTTCCGTCCGTTTATCGTCTGGAATAAGTAATTTATTTTTGATTTTAATTTTGTATTAAATAAAAATATAGCTTCAGTTTCTCAGTTGCCATTAATGAGTTTTTCTTTACTCACATAAGAAGTATTTTCTAGACGCTAACTTTCCAAAATTCTCGTGGGTCAAAATATTTAGGTAAATATTGTTTCTCAACTACCCTCGCACCGCTTCATCATTACCTTTTTGAATCATTTTCCTGTCACAAGTCTGTTTTAATTATTGTAATTTATTGTTTTCCACCCACCAAGTTAACCCTAATGATAACAATTTTTTAGATCTCTAAACGCCAAGTCCTTTCTTTGCGGATACTCCCCCATTATTTGTCCCCTAAACGTTGCGGTTTGTCGTCAAAAAATTTTGATACAGGGTGTGGCAAAAATGAGCGGTCTATTATTTTTTCAGCAGGTTTTTTAAATTTTTTCAATTAGGTACACGCGGCGTGAGAAAAAAGACGCATTGATTGTGATACAGACATGCGGTTGCTTTTAATTCATTCTGCAAGGTTATGTATGAAATACAATTTCTCTTCAGTGTTGACTATTTTGTATTTTGCTGAGCACTTTCTCAAAGACGTGAAAATCGAATTTTATTGACTTTTACTAAGCAGTGGTAATATTATTTTAAGAATTACTTCCCTATTAAAGATTTATAGGATCAGTAGAGGGGAAATTTTCCTCCTCTCCCGGCCAAGGAACTGTCATTCCGCCTTCCCTGTCAATTTTGCGGGTCTAGAGGAAGAAATTTTAAAATAATGAGACTATTACTTATTGTTAGCAAAAATCTTTGAAATTTGGGTGTTACATCCTCTAGAATACATAAAGCAAAATGGTCAGCATTTGAGTGAAATTATACTTCATATGGAACCTTGAAGAATGAATTTTATTTCTAAACCAACCGCATGAGTCTATCTTTCATGTGTAATTGAAACAATAATTATAAGTAATGTAGCCAGTCATTTTGCCTCACCCTGTATACTGAAATATGGCTTGGAAATTTTCAAACTGGCAAACTTCATTTTGAAATGGGCAAATTTCTTTTTCAACTAAAGTGCTCCGATCTTCTTTACTCACAGACAAGCTTCCCCCCTCCCGGAATAAATATTTGAAAATTCCTCCTTCCCACACCAATAAAAAGGAAGAAAAATAATGATGTTTTTTACTCGGAAAACATTTTTAGCCCCCTTCCCCCTTAATAGTCATTGAAAAGTCACTCCTCAAAAATATAGTGTCAAAGCACCCCTGCTCAGAATTGATGATTGTGGTTACGTAGCAAACTATCAATCGGAAAGAATAAGTACCTAAAATACATAAATGACATTAAAATTAAATAATATTATATTTAGTTTTTAAATTCTAAGCCAGGTGGTCACTGCGTAGAACATGATTAATGAGAAATTCTAACAGTTCACAGGCTCATTATATAATACCCTTTAACCTCAGTTTTATTATTTCAGAAATGAAATTTGTTGTCTTCAAAAATCATTAGCTCAAAAACAGTTATACCTGTTGCTAGAAAAAAAAAAAAACGTTACAATAAGCCAATGATCATTTCACAAACAACCTTTCATATCCATCAATAAAATTTCACACATTGTTTTCACGCACGATTCTGCATTCCTTTGAACGTTAATAAAATAAAAAAGTACGTAGTAAGTGAAACAAAAAAAAAAAGAGTAGAGAGAAAAAAGAAAAGTAAACTAACTGGCCTACTAAATTGATTTACGGTGTTCTTTTCTGTTCTTTTTGTTTTCGTCAAATAGAAGAGGTACCGGCGAAAAAATTAATTTACTTATATCAGTGCTAAATTGAGAAAACCGGTTTGGTGTCAGGTATCTTTCATGAAAGAAATTTCGACGATAAAATCTGTAACTTTTTCACGTTTTTGTGACCTTAGATTAAATTGTCTAGTGTATCTAAATTATACTATGTCTATCACCAATGATTCATTCAGTTAGTCATTTTTTTGAATGGCTCAATCTAGGCAACTGCGTTTTTTTCCGTTTTTCGTCGAAATTCTTCGTAAATTTTTAAATATCCGCTTTTAAAATTATCGTAAATATTTCGACTTTTCGTAGAAGAAGGTAATTTAGAGCTATTTTTTTCTTACCATAGGTCTATATTAGGGTATTCGTTTTTTTTTTTTTTTTTTTTTTTTTTCCGAGAGTGGGTTCCGTGATCATTTTATTAAGTTTTGAAAAGATTTTCGTGTTCGGTGTTTAATGATGTAATGACACGGGTAATTGGGTATAATTTTCAGATATATAATTATGCTGATAGAAAATCAAATAATCTCCCAACTGTTGTTAGTAGAGTATTATTGGTGAGCTATAAATATGTACTCGTTATCTGTCTTTATCGTCTTAGCTGGAAGAAAACCTTTTGCTTTTTATAAACGAGTTCACTCTTAAAGGAGGCTCCAAAAGAAAGGAGGACTAAGAAAATTAATTCAAGTTTGTAAAATATCTAGTCGTGCGTAAAATGTAGGTTTTGCATTAATGTTTTTTCTGTGACTAATAAATAAAATTAAACGCAACTAAGTATCGAGAGGTTAAATTCGAAGAACTGAAAAAATCGCTCTCATCAGCCAATTTCATAGGTAAAACATGCTTTATTTTGGATTACCAGGAACTCACGTCAGATAAATACGATACAGTTTTTCATAACTTTCAAGCCTATAAAGCCTAGATAATTTGTATATGGTGTGTCGAAATTCTGAGAAACTAAAAAAGTATTTAGGTACAGATATAAATAAAGGAAAAAATTGATTAGAAAAAAAAAACAACTGTATTATAATATGCATTTTTTCAAAGTACCTACATGTAATATAATTTTTGAATCCCAAAAAACTGTAATATATTTTTGTGGTAATTTTCGTTATGTTTATGGGTATTGTAAACCGTGAATAGCCTGACTATAGAAATAAATCAGATTAAAGCAGTTAGAAAAATAAGCGAAAAAATTTCAAAGTTATAAAATTCTCTATCAGTAAAAAACGTCTATCATTTCTTTTGCCATTATAGTGTTTATCGGTGAGCAAATTAGTTTCTAAATCGTGAAACGGTTTTACTGGGGAATAATTTTTTATATTATTTACCTAAACCTATGAAAAGCTTGACATTAGAAATAAGTGATAGCAGAGATAATTATAAAGAAAAAACAACGCGTGAAATATTTTAAAATTTTCATTTCTTGTAGGGTCTTATTTATACATAGTAAAAAAATGAAGATAAGCGAGGTATAGTATTTAAAAAAAATAATATTGTAATTCTGGAAAAAGTATATTCTGGCCCTGAGAACTTGAATGAGCCAAGTCCAAATTTCAAGTTTTGGGATCTTCAAAGTTGCAGTTTATCTTGAACTATTTTCATGCTCGACAGAGCTTTATTGAATCAAAATAGTTTTTTTTTTTTTTGGTCCGTAATTCAACTCTTAAGTAAATTTACATATTTTCGGATCAGTCTAACCGCTAACTAGCTATACTTTCGTGCGCTTGAATCAGTTGAACGAATAACCCCTTCTGAGTATACCTCTGGTTATTAATTATTTTTTTTTTTTTTTGAACCCGCTATAATCTTATTTAGACTTATAATCTTTATATTCGCATTCCATCTCAAATTACTCGTCAATATCTAGGTGCTCGATAAATGGGAGCAAATATTGACTTAGTTTCGATAATAAAATCGCTATGAAGATAAGAATATGAATGAAGTACAAAATGGGGGAAAAGAAAGAGGAAAAATAATGTTGTAACCGTAATTTCCTAATAGTTGTAGTTACCTTAACATTTTAATCGACAATGGAGCCGCGTATAACCAGATTTTCGTTTGTACTTGCGCGCGAAAAAAAGACTGGTCCGAGGCTGTATTATAGAGGTCTATATGTGTACAATAATAGCATGTATAAATTTGCATGACGTTTCTATAAAAAGCAACATGTTTTTCTAATATTATCGTATATTTTCTGTTCGTACAGGTATCATTGTATCATGCGTAGAGAAAGTAATCAAGACGCAAGAAATCTACGTGAGAAAATGTTTTTTTTGGTATCAAACTTATAGATGAAGAAGGAAAAAAAAAGTAGACAAAAAAATGGTGCAAAATCCACCAGCAAAACAATACCGACGAGAGAAGCACGCGGAATCATTATTATAAAGTCAAAAAAATTGAGTATGTAGAAGTGTACGCCGATAATTAATTGCGTAATTACATTTATATGATGTAATGAGAGCAAAGAAACCTGTAAAAAAAAAGTAAACAAAAGAAATCCGAAGTGCAGGTTCACACTTTTCTAATATACGTGAAAAAGTAATAAAACAAAAAATAGAATCTGCACCAAAAAAGAGAAACAAGAATCGAATGTGATGTTAATATCTGTCGTAAATTATACGATGTTTCGTAATTATAAGACTTTTAAGGTACTCTACGTGCAAAGGTCAGCCATGAAAATTCGTACCGATGAAGACGTTTATCAGAGTTCACTTAATACCGACATGAAAGATAATACTTGATATATTTCTTCTTTTTTTTCACGATCGGTGCTCACATTTAGTAGTGCTCGAATAATTTCCGATCATATACGTACTTGTCAGTGTTATGTGCGAAAATTATAAATTAAAAAAAAATTGTTTTCTAAAATTGCGCGAAATCGGATGTAAAATAATTTCGTAAAAATTTATTTACTTTTTAACGTAAAATGTAGCGAATAGTGAAGTTAAAATTAATCACAAAACAAAAACTAAAAAATGAAGTAAAAATGTGATAATTTTGATAGTGACTGTGGTGGATTTTCAGGTGCGCCTTTGTCTCTCAAAAGTGACTGTGGTGACAAGCTGCGCCTTTGCCTCTCAAAAGCTGCGCGTTCAAAAATTTTCCATAAATCACGAATTGTGTTTCGACATCTGCTGCCAGAGCTGGCTGATCGGAAAAATTTACTTTCGAGCGCACCTGTGTAAATATACGAATCTAGAAAACATCGCCAAAATCTTCCACAAATTTCTACAATTCTACGCAGTCGTGGTGTCGTAGCTGGGGTGCGAACCGATTACAATAAATCGTAAATAATGCTGTACCGAAACACCATCCAGACATCTACCGAAAACAATCCCCGAGTGTAAATTTTGGCAGATAACTCGCGCGCGCCCAGAGCAGCGGCTGCAGCCTCACCGGTTTCATGCCGTGCGTTTTTCGAGTAATTATGAAATTGCGAGAACGTATCGTAATCTGCTTCTGTATAACCTGCGTTCTGTTCACCTTGCTCTTGCTCATCGATTTGCAATTCGATATCGGATACAGTCGAAATCGACTGGCGCCTTTGATCGCGTCCCGGCACGGTCGCGTGGGCTACGACGAAACGGGCACCGACGGCGAGATATCGATATATCGGAAGTTCCAAGATCGATTCGGATTCGTCGCCAACTACGTGGACGAGGGGCAGGGGCTGGCGGCGGAGGTGGTGGTTGGAACAGCCAAGAGCAACGACACTCTGCTGCACGACTCGTTCGCCGACCTGATGGGGTACCTGAGTCCGGCCAAACCCCTGATGACGACGGGGGCAGATACCACAGCGTGGAGAAATGTGGTCATCGCCGTCGAGGAGGACAGGAAAATAGCGCCCACTGTTGGCGACTTAATCAATGCTGCCTTCAACGAGTAAGTGTTCATAATTTACTGTACAGTCGATTGTATGTTTGTACTTTGTATTTGCTTTACGTTGAATTTTTTCAAGTATTTACCTGTTAGTAATTTGATGACGTCCTAAATCGGTGCTTCTATTTGATAAAAAACGAAGTTAGTTACGATGACGTTCGACTCAGGTTCCTGTGGGTTTTTTTTGGAGTGTATATACCTATGTACTTGAGGATGTGCGTGCTTGGGAGACTGGAATTTTCCCTTGGAATTTGTTTCACAGGAAATTTCAAAAAAATGTCCGCTTAAATGAGATTGTGCTTTTCGTTTGTGATGTATTTCGACAGTACGAAAAGCTTGACGTTGAATAGAAAAAATCAAGTTTTAGTTTATAGCACTGTTGCAATTCAATGTGTTAGTGCATAACTGTTATATTCAAATCGCTCAATTAATGCAAGAGTGACACATTGTCCGTAAGATTTACGTAGCAGATGTGTCACTCTTGCATTAAATGAGCGAAATGCTCTTGAAAAAAATGCTAAGATACCGTTAAGAAACAAATTATTTTAAAATTTCCATCCTCCCCCTTCCTTACTGAAAAGTTATTAAGTAATTTATCTACATTTTTTTTTAAATTAGAAAACTGTATAGAGTATATTCCATCCAATCGATCTTATACAGGCAACACTTGAGTACATTTCAACGTACTCGTATTATTTTATAGTTTGCCTCACGTAAACACAGCTGCAAAACCCGCTGAAAGCCGAAAGCTATAAGCTGAATCCTATTACCATTTTGGCTTCAGAAGCCAAAAACTAAAAAGCAAAAATTTTAATCTGAAAGCTGAAGCCAAAGTTTTATTTATTTATTTACTTATTTTTTTAATTTTTTTTTGCTTTTTTCAGCTAAGTATTCTAAGTTTTTCTTCTATTTTATTTTTTTGTTTTTCTGCTTTCAATTTTGCTTTTTAAATCGAACCAAAAACTGTAAGCCAAAAGGTTTAAGTAAGCCAAACTTTTTTGTTTCGACTTTAAAAAGCTGAAAGCTGAAAACTAAAAATCAGAAATCTTGAAGCTGAAGGCCAGTGTTCAATTTTATATTTTTACACATCATAAGCGCAAGCTGTAAACTGAAAATTCAATTTTCAGCTCTGCATGTAAAAGTGGTATAATTGATACGAGTACGTTCAAGTTTTTTTATGAAACTAAAAAAACCAAATTCAAAATGAATTAATTTAAGAAAAGGTGTAAATAGTTTGTGTGGTGCATGAGATAGTACATATTTTCAAAAAAGTGGACCTGGTAAAATTTGGCAATTCGTCTCGACGAATCAAGTATATAGCTCATGTGCCTGTATACCTATAGGTTAATCTTAGTGTGTAATAATTAAACTTACTATCCCGAAGATCACATTTTCACCCAAATTCAAGTCGAATCATTGTTAATGAAAGTAATAAAACTGCGAAAATCTAATTCGTATACATAGATCATCGTCGAGACGTCGATACTCAGGTTTAGGATTCCCCGATTGTGCGGACAAATACCGTAAACACTTTCCAACACTGACCACTCGAAAAAACTCTCCCTTTCATTCGAGATCCATAGCAGAAAATTATAGACTATGATAGTGCTAAATTTATCAAATTAATCGCAGCTCATGTGTCAGATTAATGATTTGAGAGCAAAATACATTGCCCGGCGTAAACCTGTCATACGGTTATTATAAACAAAAGAAACGCTATCTCATTGGCAGTCATTTATTCTTATCATTGCTACGTATATGACACGATGTAAGATTAGTTAAATTGAGAGTAGAGTAAAAATAAATTTTTTACGCCATTTTACATGTACGACCATTTTAATAGGTAGGTAATAGTTTAATTAAAAATGAATTTTTGATTACTCCATACACCACGTTAAGTAAGATAGTTTGAGAATGTGAAAATGAAATTCATTTATATTGAGTGGATAATTATCGAGAGCTTAGAACTGTATGATGTAAGTATACAGTTAGATTTATTCTAAAATGTACCCGTTAAATGATTCAATAATGGTTTTAATTAGATGGGTTTTGGTTTCACGTAATTCTCACCAATCAATTTAGTGAGAGTCAAGTTTCAGCTTCTAGATTTTTTCTAGTCGACAAGTTTATAATGATTTAGCCTCAATGGGGAAACAATCGAGATTCTACTAAAGGTATAATATTATACGGGCACTCACTAATATTTTCAACAAGTTTCATAGTGGCGGTTGGAATATTTTCTCCATGTGTTATTCTCAAGGGTACTTATATGACTCAATGAAAGCCTCTAAAGCTAAAAATAAAAAAAAATAGCATTGTCAAGTAAATTTTCCCTAGCTTCACCGAGGTCCGAATTTTGTCAAACTTTTCGAGTTAGTCGAGAGAGAAGTTATTCATTTTCGATTTTTGCTTATCAGAAGGCTTTAGCAATCACCCCTCTCCTTCGAAGAGTTTTTGGATCCACCTGTGTTTCAGTTGAGTGCAACTTTTTGACATTTTTTTTCTTCTTGTAATGGTAATTAATTTTATGCTCCTGCAAGTTCTGTATGTATTTTGTGAAAAATAGCTTAGTTATTCACCTCAGGAAATGAAAATTAGAGAAATCTTCACGTGCATGGACATGTTTCATTGATCAGATTGACCCATAAAAACGCACGGCCGAGTATTTAAATCATATTAATTCGGATAGCCCGCTTATTACGCCTTGTTGAGTTCGTTCTTATTTGCAGAAAAACAAAAAAGGAATTAATTAAACCTTATTTTGTTTTAAATATTTTTTATGCTCCAAATCAAAGAGAGAAAAATCGACATTACTTTCTCTCCCCTTCTGGGAAACTAAAATATTATTATAGCAAAAAATGTGATACACATCATGCAATAAATGATTACTAATTGGCTCGGTTTCACAAGTAATAAGAAGTTGACCACTAATGAAGTGAACCATCAGATAGTGCCTACCGTAAATTATCAAAGTATCTGAATTGAACGGAAGTTGTATTTAGGTTAAAATACTGCGAGAAGGTATGTGGAAAAGTTCAGCTAAATGTGAAAAAAGTCTACTGCAATTTACAACTAGAAGAAAATTTTTTTTCAAATTGAAGCAGCAAATGCTGCTTTGAATGCAGGTTTTTCATAGAGTGCGTGACCAAGACATTTCCTAAGTATTATTTGAAATATTTTATCCTCATAACTTGACTTCACCATGTAACTTTGATCACAGAAATATTTTCCCCCTTCGTATTCTTCGAAAACCCATGCTTAATCAGATGTTGCTGAATGATTTTTGCTCATAATTTGCTCTCCATTCGGAAGGATGCGTCAGTGGATTCTATTTTTGAAATATCTTGGGGACGAGATTTTTTATCGGAATTTCATGAATCAAGCCTTTCACATAATTCGTGAATAATTTTAAATTATTTGTATTTAATGTAGCAGAATGTTCCCTTTTCAAAATATTTCAACTATTATATTGTCATTATTCCTTTCTTAAAGTACCTAAACTATTGCGAAATAAGGGAAAACTGATAATCGTTAATTTCGATCTTATCATCTGGAATTGTATTTATCTCAAAAGCTGTGACCTATGAACGAGATTTTACTTGTGTATGCAATCTAAAACAAATATTTTTCATCATTCATTACATTCTTTCCTCCTTCGGCTTAGTTTCGTTGCGAAATATTATTTTAATGCTAAAAATATGACCCTCAAGCGCCAAAAAAGAAATTTTATGTGCGTATTTGTCAGGACCTTAATTTGCTTTTGGTAATTGGTATTTTCCCCCTTTCCTCTCATTTTGTTACTTGTGTCCAAAAACAATTGAATTTCTCCGGTGATGCATGTGCACCCATGCACTCCTCAACTTGCCATTCATGACAACAATTAAAATGTTTTTGAAAACACATTTTCGTCTTCTATGCCACTTTCTCGCTGGTTAAAGAACTTGTATACCTGTATCTAAATTAATTCCTTGTATATTTTCCCACGGAAAACGTACATATTACGCCATCACACCCTTCTGATTAATTCTACTCATTTCGATGACGTAATTATCAAAACCTCCGGGACTGCTGGTGTTATAGCGCGGTCAAGAAAATATCACTAAGCCGCATAAATAAATTTGTGGCTCTACATTTATGCTGTAAATTTTGGAAGTCAATTTTAATGCTTCGAAATTATGGAATCTCATGCCAAGTAAAAGAAAAAAATTCATCATTTGGTCAAGTTCGCAATGGAAACCGCATTCAAACACACCCCCACTCACAGTCCCGCACTACAGTTAGAGCTAATTTTGCAACCGCAGGATTTACTCAAACGTGACTCAGTTTTTGATGAATTGTTTCCCATTTTTTCTGTTGATCCGTCAGACCATCATTTCTGACCACAATGATGGCTATAATTAAGTGTCGATAATTTCTTAATGGGCTGTACAAAATTTCCAATTTCTCACAAAGAAAAATCAGTTTTTCTATTGTCAGCTATAGGTACATTTTTCACTTGTATATCTACTTTGGGAAACGGAATGTGAAAATTCGGCTTATGACCAGAGAAAACACACACGTCGATATTCATTGGTACTATGTTACATCGAGTTTTAAAAAGCTAAAATGTTGAACGATTTTCAACTCTTTTTTGCAGAATTAATTTTACGGTATTCCTTCGAACAGATGTATAATTAATTAATTTTCACTCGAGTGATGAGTACCTCAACCGGAAAAAATCTTGAATATGTTTTCGATTCGTTTTTTCCCCTCTTTTTAGCTGTTCTAAGGCTATGCCACCGTAGCAAAGCAACATACCGAAACAAAAATGCCTTGAACTTGTGCTACAAAAAAGCAGAACAAAGATAAAAGAGATACGAACAGTTTGGAGCAAATGTAAAAAAAAAAAAAAGAGGGAAAGAAGTCACGAACAAAAAAAAAAAAAGCAAACTAATTTAATTGTTTTTATTTGCCATAACAATTGGTTACATTTTGTTTACCTACTGAACTGAATGAAAATGGAAGTATGCTAGTGGTGGTTCGTCTTGTTACATAATGAGCTGACAGGAAAAATTACCTTGTATTTATACGAAAATCAGACAAATTACGTGAATCAAAGTGAGAAAATGTTTTTGTTTTGTTTTTTTTTCCAAACCTAGCTTTTATGCTAATTTTCCTCTCCTGCAAACTAATGTATCTAAAAAACGAAAAAAAAAAAAGGTTACAAGAGTGTGTGTAACCTTTTTCTAATTGAAGTAAAAATTAATTTCTTAATTTGTGTGATGTGGTGAGAGAGAGGTGAGAAGTGCTTTTTCGTGAGTACGAGTGCATGTGCATTGATGTGTTTAGGACAGCTCAACGCAGACGAGACTAACACGATGAGAAGAAAGTGAATTATTTGTTGATTTGAATAATTAAATTAGATTAATTTTTTAACGTGCCACGTGCGGAGAGTCGGTACTTTCATTTTGAAGTAGAGGGGGAGGGGGGGGGTCAGTTAATTTTTTGCACGGACTGATGTGCGTGAAGTTGTTTTAGGCCCGTCGTGTGTAACTGTTCATGAATGATTTAGTGAAAAATCTGTACTAGTATTCCCCCTCGTAAGTCTTTATTTGGATGAATACCAACTGAAACCCCGGTACGAAGAAGCGAATAAAATGTTTGAGTAGTAGTGATATATGAGTAATGGTATATATTGTATGCGAACAGGTAGTAAATCAGAATGTCAAATCACATCGATTGTTTTTACTGCAAAAATATTCAGTATCTCCTTATTTCGGAACTTGAATTCGGATCCATTCGAGTTTCATCAGGTCGTCCCACAATATCCGAAGATCGTATAACCTTTTATTTCAAAATCATGTCATAATCTCTTGGCTTTTTTTTTTTTTTTCAATTTTCATTTGTGTCTCTTGAGGGGAATCTTATGACAAAAATCTGGCATTTTGTGCGCTTTTGGAGTAGTGGCTGTTGAAGATGATTTGTAGAAAACATTTATTTATTTACCTATTCATTTATATTTTACTTTATTCATTTATTTACGTTTTCCCACAACAAGCGCTCAGAGGTAAGAGGGGGAGTAGATACACAATCTGCAATATTATAATTACTAATTTCTCTTGAAAATACAATAATTACTGAAAGGAAAAGAGAACAAAAAAGAAAGAGCGAGAGAAAAATTAAAAGAAAAGGAACTGGTCGAAAATTGTTACTGTAGTAAATGTAGAATTAAAATTTGATAACCTTGTTGGTTGTTTTTATGAAAAATCGAGGAAAATTCACCGAATTTGGAACCCAGCTAACGCATGTAAATGCCCATTTTATGATTTTTGAAATAATCTTTTTTATTTCTCTTACAAAACCAAAATTGTTGAAAATTATTTTTTTAAAATTCAAGATAAAGTAATGAGAATTCTCAAGCGCAATAATCAGCGTATAATTTCATACTGTATAGTTTTCTGTGGTAGGTATATTTTATTGAAAAAAACTCATATCTACTTTACCACCTGCATTTTTCGCTCTCATCAGTCGGCGGTGTATTTCAAAGGCTAAGAAGATAACGACGAGTACATTATAGGTACCTTTCTTCATAAATGAATGAAAAATCGTGCCTTATCTCAGACTTTTATATAATCTTGGAATGTATGTTGGTTTTTTTCCCCATTCAGTAATTTAAAATAATTATAATAAGGAACTCGCTCTCTAAATTATAGCAGAATGAAAATCTCAAACTTCGATTTACGTGATTTAAATTAATTTGCTTATCAGTATAAGTCACCCATCTTCTCGTCTATATAAATCTATCTTCGCTATTGAAACGAATCCAAGAATCTTTGAATATCATGAAATAGTATAATATTATTTCGAAATATGGGGGACGTAAAATCACATCTTGTTGGTTCGCTATTTTTTTTTTTTTTGCCCCTCACCCTAAGTACCTCTGCAGACGATAAAGTCATCTCCGGTTTAATTTATTGGAAAGTTTTTTCCTTGTTTCCCGTTTTCCGGCCATTTTATCTTCTACGTTTTTTTTTTTTTTTCTTTCTTTCTTAGTAGGTACTTTTTCCCGAAAAGGACTCCATAGTCTGCACCACTTATATGTACGTTGTATATCAAAAGCTGTCAGAAATGCTTTGAATCTTTAATGGTTTTAGGTTTACCTATAGTGTACGATGGAACGTTACTATATCGTCAAAGGATAAAACCGTAAGATTGACTATTCATTCGATCATACAGCTTGATGAACTTCTACGTTGCAAAATAGAAGTCTGTCTTAATTTCTTTCTTTTTTTTTTGCGAGAAAAAAAATAAGTTGACATGATTTTTTTCAATGTGAGAGAGAGTTGTTATTATTTCGCATCAAAACACTGAACTAAATAAATAATGTGCCGTAGAAAAAGTGTATTTCAACATAGCTTTAAAAAAAAAAGAAATGTTGGAATATTTAGATCTTTTAGATTTATTTTTCCTTCATCTTATTTTTTAAATATTTTTTCAAGTCGTCTTTTTTCCCCAAAACTTGAACATATCCAGAGGGCAGTGAAAAGCATGAAAGATTGACACGTTGCAAATGAAATTCATCATTTTTTGTCTCTTTTGCCCTGCTCGTAAGGTATTTTCAACAATCGGTTGGCTGTATTTTTAGGACACAACGAGATTAGGAAATTTTGTGGAAATTTTATCATGGCAATCAGTCGTCGACTCGTCGACGCTCGAAAAATGAATGGCACTCTGTGTGCAAACTGTGGCATGCTTGATTACTTGGTACAAATGACAATACATGATGACAAAAAGAGTCTTGTTGGAATAATTATTATTTTAAATGATGATAATGTCGAGAAAGAGAGTGGGGAGACATTGACAAATTTACGTGAAATGAATACTAAAAGAGATTTGCTAAATTGATACGAGTAATATTCGTCTTTTGATTTTAAGAGGCATTTCCTTTTTCTTTTCGTTTTTTTTCCTGCCTTTTATGTTGAGGTTTTATATCATAATTTCAATCTTACAGGATTTTTGCAAATCATTTTCATCAGATTTATATAGTTTTGTCACGTTTAGAAAGTGTGTTGGCAAAATAAAATATAAATTGAATTTATGAGTTGTGGTTTTTTTTTTTTAAAAAAAAAAGGTTGTTGAAATTTTTGCATTTGGGCTGTATATGGAAAAAAATTCTGAGAAATTAATAACTATGCTCTCTGCAAGATTTTACTCAAGTATAGGCTAGTTATAGTCTAAAAAACGTATCTTTTTTTTTTCAAGGGTGTTTATATTGAAAGTCGTTTTAATTAAATTTATATTCACATTGGCTAATTTTTTTTTTAATACTCGTTTTTTAAAATTTATTTATTTTTTATCAAATCTATTTGACAAAATAAGTCAATTTTGTGGGAAGAAGGATGATAAGAAAACCCTGTCTTCAATCATCTTTTCCTCAATTACGAACTACATCATTAAATTTTTCAAGTATTTTAGATTATGGTGAAAATGCAGGGAAATCACTGCTCTCCTGTTTTATTTTACCCAGCTATTTGGTTTGTAGTGAGAAAAATTTATTTATTCCAGCTAATCTGATCAAATAGTTGAATACATTTTAAGAAAAAATAGTAACAATAGAATGGGCAAAGCCCTATATTTTTTTTTCCAACCATTATCAACCATTCAACCGTAATCATCCGATTTTATGACGATTAAACATGATCAATGGAAAAAAACAGAAAGAGGACGTGGGATAAATTCCTAGTTCTAAGAGTTATTTTCGCTAGCTTCAAAAATAGGCTATCTTTTACTGCATTATTGTAATTATATTTACTACGACTATGTAATATTTGAAAAAAAGAAACAAAAGTAGGTGGGTAAGTTCATAGAAAAGTAGTTGGTAATTAAAAATGATGCAATTAGAATCGGCATCAAGTATGCAATTAGCCAATGTACCTATAATGTCTCTTGGAATCTCCTTTTACTAATCTGACTCGTATTAGATTTTGACTGTTTTGATGTAGAACAGCCCGTATAGTAGTTGAGTTTATTTTTGAAAATCCCCCTAAATGTTAAGTTAGATACTAATTTTCGTCACTGACCCGTAATTGTGTTAAACCCCCCAAGAAGTTTTAAAATGATTAAACTGAATGAAATTATAATTACCTCACAAATTTATTGTGTGAGACAAACGTTTGTAAAATATTGTTTTGATTGTACATAAGAGTAGTGGAAATGGTGGAAATGCAACTCGATCTAAGCTCGCTCTCTCTCGTGAAAAATATATAGATTATAGATCGAAAATTTTGTATTTTAAAAAGCGATGACACAACTCAGTGTCAGAAAATTTTCATTGAAAAATTATACTGTCTAACATTATTTTTACACCGATTTGTTATGCACGTATCCATGAGCAGTTGTAATAATAATGCTTGGCAAAAATTACAGTAAACATTAGAACAGCTGTAATAAAATGAAAATGAGTTGAAATCATCAACGCGCGTCTATATAGATACAGGAGGGGGGGAAAAAAATCAAAACAAAATTCTCCTACTGTGCTCCATTTGCACTATTTTTAATTTTATACGTAGAGTAAAATGGAAATATTACTGCAGTCGAGTAAAAAAATACGAAAACTCCTTTCGACCAGTCAACACTGATCCATTATTTAGAAACATTATAGGAATGGGGATTCATTTTTACAGTCATCAAATCGTGTACATTTGCCAAATGCATGTCATATATCCGGCAAATTCGAATGAAATAATTACTTACATTTTCGTAGACGGATTATTCGAAAAAACAGTAGGCCACAATAACGAGCCAAAAATTGTTGCTATTTCTGGTGGAACAGAATGGATTTTTAATCCAACTTACACTTAATTTAAATAAAGATTATATCTTATCTCAATCTTTCTATGCGAGTTAACTAGTTCGTGGAAAATGATCACGGACAAAGTTCTCGAATTAGAATAATCAATGAATGATCATCTATAGTATATCCGTGTATGATTTCCAATTTTTTTTTTTTTTGGCATAGTTTATTGGTATTCGATTACAGGTGTTGTATGTGTCAAGATTGAATCCTTGACATGAAACGTGCAAAATTAACCCAAATTCTTAGTCAATTTTCTTTTGCCGTGGCTATGTGCAGGCTTTCCTCTGTCTTGCATTGAAAAATTTTCATTGTTTGAAAGATAATTTTTCATTGCGTTTCTTGTTTCGCATACTCGCATCTATTTACGATGAATATCTATCGCCGTTTTGGTGTATAGCCATGAAAAATTAAACTATAGGTCAACTCTTATTGAGCGAATATAATCGGATTATTTGGTAAAGAAATAGGTACTTCATTTCGTTAAAAGTCGAAGTTCATTTCGAGGAGTTATAGAAAAAATTCAAAAAATCTGACTAACGTATTTTTGTATAAGAGTCACAAGAAAATCTTTTCATTATATTATATGATGCGACATGTTGATCTTTCAAAAAAATATTTTTACAGCACCCCTTTTCATGTATCTTGACAGTATATATTTGTATTGGAATGAGACCAATTAATATCCCTTCGGTTTCCATTTCATTCTGTTCGGGTAGCTAAAAGGAACCGTGAAATACATGTGAAAATTGAGAAATAAATTGAATGTGAAAGTGAACTTGTAGCTGCAGATGTTTTTTGTGATGCGTACGAGATTTTTGAGTCAGAATCCGAATCTTGAGCAAGTGAGTCAAGAGCAGCTAGAATTTGTGAAGATACGTCATCTAGAGCTTTTACTCTGGCCTCTGCTTCGTGTTTTTTATTGCTGAGCACTCTAATCGTATTCTCGTACTTTTTTGAATCCAATTTCATTATTGTCTGAAGTATTTGGTTAATCTAGAAAATAAGATAAGTTGGCTATTTCCTCATTGTGATAATATGATGAGAATGTAGTAAGTTTTAATGTGTCAGCATTTTTCTTTTCACTATGAAGCTGTTTAAGTCAGAAATTCTAAAATCAATTATTCGCGGTCGTCCGCAATGATAGCTCATATATTTATACTGATGGAAAAATTTCGCATAAAATAAAAATAAATTTCGAATGTAATAATTGATGAAAATAATGCAGTGTAATGATAGGCGCTTTCAGGCGCTGAAATTAGTAACCAATTGATTTTTTATTCAGGCCATTAATTAAAATTCTCTTCCAAAATGATAATCTTTTAGCCCCATATTAAACTTTTTTCAATGGTAATAGGTGAATGGTGCCGCGTATATCATTGATTCAGATCAGTCGAATTTCTCTTGTGTTCTTTATCTCATAAAAATTTTAATTGAAAAATTAAAATAATTAATATACATTACCATGTTCAATTGTTCATTTGATCTCACAGAAATCGAGTCTAAAATCGTGTTTATGATTGTTTCTCCTGCTCTGTATTCACTGGGAGGAAAAAATGAAGAGCATTTTAAAAACTTGATAGTCCTGTACTTGACAATAATTTTAGAACAATATATAGAGGGGCGGGTTTTAAAACATGGGACAGATATTGCTATGTGCAGGGACATAAATACCTATGTATTCAAAGGTTGCTCGTGGTGAAGAAATTTAATTGGAAGAATTTCAAATCCTGTGTCTGTTTTGCTTATACTGTTTCTCTTCTCATGCACATTGCATATGTTTGAGTGTTCAGATCAGACTTACCTTATTTTTGGAAGCATTTCTTGAATGAAGTGTAAGGCAGCCATCGATCCATGATAGTGATTCAGAACAATTCCCAGTGAGTACTTCTGGAGCTCGTCGGATTTGCCGACACTCAGATCCGACAAAAATCTGTTATAGCCATAAAAAATTGAATCAATTGCCTTCTCCTCATTTTGCGTAGTTCAGTCTATAAATGCAATGGGTTTTACTTTTTTATAGTCGATTCATCTTTCAGACTACGGAAAGAGTTCATTAAGTCCTCATCATCTAGTGGATTTGTTTGCTTCGTGAAATAATATCGTAGTTTCTTCCAAGTTAGATCCGATGAGGAATTAATTTTTAGAGCTGCGGATATTACTGCATATTGTGAATATGCAGGTACGCTGTCAAACGAGAGTGAACATATATAGTGTAGCAGTGCAGAGTATCATTTTTAGTCAGTCGAAATTCCAATGGCAGCTCAAACTTATTTCTTTAAAAATTCGTGTTACAAAAAATGTTGGAACTAAAAATCTGCTTTACCATACCTATCTATGCTGTTATGTTTGTTAAACTCTGCATTAGCCTTTGATAGACAGTCGTTGTTATCCAATTCACAAATTGCTCGGAGCAGCCGAGGTCGCAGGTACCTTACACCTCGAGCTTCGTTGGATTTTTCGTAAAATCCAACTTTTTTATATATTTTGTTGAATCGTTTCTTCAAGAACTTCTATAAGTACATAAAAGCACAAAATTTTTAATTTGTTGAAATTATTTCAATAATATTATACTCGTAGAATTGGAAGCCATCAGAATGCCCCTAGCCAAATTCCAGTCTGAGTTTCGCTCCTTCCACCTAATATAATTTATTTTATGACTTGAATATCTTTGTAGTTCTCTCGTTGAGGATAATGGGTGATTGCTTTTACTACACTGATGAGTTGATGGGATGAAAGAGGGTAGGGGTAAATTTTATTTAAAATATCGTAACTTTTGAATTGTGGCCAACAAAAAAATTTTCTCGATTCTCCCATCTTCACCAGTCATTAGAACTTAGTATTTCAGTCTATCAAAATTAGTGATGAGATTCGACTTCAGTACGTAGCTAGTCTTTCATTTTTGATTTTGATAGAATATTATAATATTAATACGAAATAATACTTTTAGTTTTTCATAGGCGTTAGTTCCTTCAAATTCCATAAGTAATCTATCTGCGAGGGGTGTAACGCTTCTCCACATCAAAGTATCATTTTCTTGGTCCAAACTGCAAATTATTTTAAAAACTGAACTGTAAGGCATCCTGTATGACTTGATCATAGTAAAAACGTCATAAATGATCTGATGCCGATTAAGGCGATTTATTTGCTCTGGCGACGAATACAAAACGTCCGCAATGAGTCTCCAACTTTCTTCGTCGTAATTTAATCTGTAATATCCTGAAAGGGAAATTTTTTGTCACAATACATGTACACATATTATGTTGATGCTAATTCTCTGAAGCAAGTTGGGTCCACCTCGCCATCTACACTCAGCTCGCTCTCCGAGTTCTTATTCCACTTTTAAACAAATTTTTGAAGAAGAAAAAAAAATGAAAATGTCACTTGGATCTCTGTAATTCCAAGAGAATCTTGATTTAATCAAAGGACTTTACCAGAATTCCCAGTCACTGACCAAGTTCAACTTGGCTCTAATAAAAAAAAGGGTTAAACCCTCATTTTATAGTAATACCATTAGAAATTAAGGCTCTCACTGCTCGGGCAATACTCTCAACGAGTCAGAAAAAAAATGTTTGTGACTGAAAAATTCCTGTTTTGTGCTCCATTACCTGTTTGCCGCACATTGCACACAATCCATTCGTCTGTTCCAACCTCATTCGGTAGAATCACCTCTTCTTTATCGAGCAGCCATAATTTTGGCAGTGTGTCATTAAAATTAGGATTCGATCCTTTGGTACAGGTCAATGGCACTGTCCATTCCTGCTTTGTGACACTGTGTTCTGCAAAGGCTGATCTGAACGGTTCCTGGTGTTGGTTACATTGTAGACTTCAGTTAGTGATAAATAGTGCATTATTATCGGTTAAAGTTCAAATCGACCTGCTTGAAACCAATATCGTCTCGATCGCCCTTGTTGTATCTGGTTACGATTATTATCGGATATCCTACTTGATGAGTCCACGATTTCATAGTCTGCCCTACCGTCAGGCCATTTCCGAGGCTTCTGTTCTCCAAGAACAACTGCTGGTCGAAAGCAGCCCATAAATCGTCGGGTGACGTCACACCACCACCGGCTGTATAGCTGCGATTTTAAGATTATAATTAGATGATCAGGCACCACCAATATTTATTAATACGCTGTTGAAAACTGATTGAAATAAGTACGTTTTTATTATTTATTAGCACGTACCCGGTATGAAGGTATATTTGCAGAGCTTTTTGGAATGTATTTGGCGAAACTATGTAATGTAACATGTGCAGCACTGAAGCGGCTAAAATAATTAATTTTATCTTTGAGTAATTATGGGGTGTGCAGAGTGATTTTTTGATTTGTTCGGGTGCTGAGACTGGTTTGCCTTCAATTTAAACGTTTTTGTTTCGAATTGTTGCTTGAAATTTATGGCAAAAAAAGTAGAAAAAATTGAGTGCTACAGCAGTTATAGATAAATATTACCCATATATACAGGGTGTTGCGTTTCAAACTGCTCCACAGGAAAAGACATGGGATGTAGTCTACCCCCCAAAAATGATTATTTTAGTAAAAAATGAGTGAAGTTTCTCTTCTGAAAACATTTCAAGTTACCTACTCAATGAATAAGCGGAAATCAAATACCTTTTTCATAATTTATGGTGTTGAATTGCCGGTCTATCTCAGCAGGCGTATTTACTGGAAGTGTCATTGGGATTCTATCAACCGTTCCATCATTTTCAAAAGCTTTGATTTCAATATCATGTATGAAAATATCGTGCATATTCCCGCTGGGATTGACCTAATATTTGCATTGTGATGGTTAATATTCTGAAGTATATGTTAGCTAAACTATCTGACGTGCTTATCCGGTAGATTTTGAGCACATTCTCAAGTCAGTAACTCGACTTACCGAAACTTCTATTAAATAAGGTAACAAAGTCGCAAATCCCTCTTTTAGCCACAACGAATCCCACCACTTAATGGTCACGTAATTACCAAACCACTGGTGAATCGTTTCGTGAAAGACAATAATCTGTACGTAATGCCGGACCCGTGGATCGTCTTCATTTTCTTCGAATTTCACTTGGTTTGCTCTGTTATCTCCCATCATTAAAATACATATTTATTGGTAAAAATTGATAATATAACAAATAATTAGAGATTTATGAGAAAATATATAAGGACAATTTTTTGTTTCACCTTCATCTTGATAGCAACAAACTGACGACCCGGAATCAAGCTTAGCGTTAAAAATGAAACTAACAGAGAATATACAAGAGGATGCTATCCCTACTCCCCCCCCCCCCGACATTATGATCCATGATAGAATGCACAGAAAAAGCTAGGATTTCCACCCATTATCTATATTATGCCTTTTATCGTGAGGGTTTGTTCCATTTGTCTTTCAGTATAATATATACTGCTTGATATAGTTAACTCACTTGAATATCATCAAACCCCAGTTCTCCATGGCTCCACGATAAAAATCGTTAACCACCACCAACTTCAAATGCGGTAACATGAACTCAATGCCAGTGTACTCTTCTGCGCGTTTTACTGCCCTCGCGAGCCAACTTTGCGCATAACTGTACTCGTTGATTTTATTTTTCGCTGCCCAAAGTTCGTACTTTCCCGAGTATTCGGAAATATTTGTGAAGTCTTCGGCAACGACAAATGCTACCAAATAGGTTGGCATGGGCGGGGTTCTGTAGAAGCTATTCCACACTCTGTTGCCAATGGATGGACTGGAAAAAGTACGTCAGACTGTGCGTTAGGCGGAAATAAGCTTACATATCCGAAACGTGTGAAAAACTAACAGAAATAATTATTTGCGTACTCGGGAGAGGATGTAGCCATCAGTGGCATATTGCTGAGGGCAATTTCATGCTGGTATCGAGCAACGCGAATGTCGAAGGTGGCTCTAAAGTGTGGCTCATCGAAACAGGGAAATGCTTGTCTGGGTTCAAACTGTGTTAAAGTTAGAAATCTGGAAAAAGAATGTAGCCTTGAGTAAATCGCTTGCTGCGGTGGCATCAAAGTTATAGAATTTTATTCGCATCACAAAATATTAACTATATAGACTAGAAAATTCCAAATACTGGTGTCGTTACGGTATCGTAACACAGGAAGCAAAATATCTAAATATCGCTTGGGAATCTGGATAGGTGAAATTAGGAAAGGTGGAAAAAGTACTTCTGGCGTCAGCCTCCCTTGCCCCCGAAAATGTGCGCTAGTAGAGAGGTTGGACCCCTCTGGCCCTTTATATGCTATATTGAACAAGAGTCCCCCCCCCCACTTCACTTTTATGCCGACACTTCTCTGAAAACTAGAATGTGGTCCAGAACAGCGATGTTAGTCCATACTCTCGAGAGACTCAGGCTTCTACGAATAAATTTTTTTTTACTTGATTTTGGTCCCAATTGAGTACGCGCTGCGGTAGATGCCTACAAGTTCTGTATTCATCCGACTACCAAACTTGACTTTGATTTCGTAGACTTCATTTCTCCACAAAGTCGAATTCGTTTGAATCCGCAATAACTGGTTATCCGCGTCTACTATAAACCAACTTGATATTATGTCATTTTTGTAATACAATGTCACTTCCTCGATATCGAGACGATAACTGTGAAGGAGCACAGTGTTCGAATCTTCTGCAACACTCACGTTGATCTTCACCTCACCAAAAAATACAGAATGCTCGTTGTCGATCACTATCTTTAAGGCGTATGACCGAGGCCTTATATGCGCGGGTAATCGAAATACAGTCATTTTTTTGGGAAACACGAGTGATTCGCTGTGGACACCTTTGGCGGGTGATCCCAGAAATTCGGTATCCAAACGTTTGGCGAAATTTATAAATCCCATGGGGCGATGGTCACGTGATCGTTTGGGAGGGGGGATGAGAGCGTTAGAATACAAAACTTTGAAAACGAACAGTAGATTAGCAAAAATCAAAAACGAATTGGACGAAGAAAACACCAACATGTTGCGGCTTGACGACAAACAAAATGACCAAAAAAATTAATTTTCCGAATTACGCATCTCGATTATTAGCTAATGCAGCAATTGCAAATCTTTTTACGAGCCATGACTTATTTTGCACCATGATCGAATGGAAATATAGTACTTCTGTACTAAAATGCTATATCTATACTTATCTGTGATAATAGACGACTTACCCATGTAAGACGTTTCGTTTTTTCTTCTTTTTTTCTGCAGTTTTTGATAACGATGTGCGATTTTTAAGCGATTTTGCGACCAGCAATTACTGGATAAAGAAAATTAAGTGACGTCAGTACTTCTATAGTTTTCGAGAAAAAAAAACCATCGAGGAGGGTAGTATCGGACTCTTTTTTAGTTTTTTCTTTTTTAATACTGCACTATTGTCTGTATCACATATCAGTTAAGAGTTTCATGACGTCATAAGGATTAGAAGAAGCCGATCGGATGAAATCAAAAATACTTTCTTCTAATTTGTTGAAGCATTGTGACGTTATGGACCTCTTAACTGAAACAGTCTATAGGAGTAATGAATGAATTTTTGAATAGTACTCGTATTAATTTTTATATTTTTACACAAAGTTCATTGTAAAAGCTGAAATAATTGATTTTATTTTCTAAAAAACCTTTATAAAAAAGGAAAATTTCAATCTTTTTTTTTAAAATGAAAGTCTAACTTGAACAAATATTGTGTTATCCACTTTTTTTTTTGTAGACAAATTTTTTTATAATTCATTACAAAATGTTCAACTATTTGGTGAGGCTTCAAACAACTTTTTCTAAAAAAAATTATTTAGGTGAGATTTTTCCATACTGCAGATTTAAAAATAGTAAAATTTATTCATTTTTCATTTCATTTATCACAAAAGTATGTAAGTAACTATTTTATGGACAAAAACTTGAAGAGCATAGAAATGGTGAAAATTCTACTAGTTTCCTGGTTGCTTACCTTGCAGATAAAGGATTGATGAAGGTATTACCTCCGCACTTTAACTGGAAATAAAAATATGTTTGTCGTATGAAAAATGACTTTTAATTGAAATATCTTTTGGGTCTCTATACTGTACAGTATATTCATATGATTATATCAGTGACAAGGCAGTCTAGGTGAATGATAGAGAATAAAATGAATTTTTAGAGTTTATATCAGGTAGAAAAATTATTACGTCGCTTATTGTTAACAGTATAAATTACTCAACAACTTTTAACTGCATCTGAATATAATGAATAATATTTTTTTCTTCCTCTCGAACGTAGTTCCAGTGTTCTTATATTTGCCCAGATATTATACCTACAGTCTAAAGAAAGAATGTAAAAAAATCTGTGTTAAAATTCGTTAATATTTTTGTGCAATCTCATGTATAGTCGAAAGAAAAATATATCTGCCCATTAAAAAAGACTTTCACGAGTGCATATACAGTATATCTTCGACTATTGTTCCTAGTTATGAAAAATTTTCCTTCATAATATTTCGTCGGTGGAAAAAAAAGAAGAAGTGAATTTCCACTTTCATCGGTGAAATGACGATGAAAAATAGTTAATAAGTCTTTTCTGAACGCCAGCCATTAGATTTTTACACTTACAGATCTCGTGTGTTTTTGTTTTTCATGTCCACCATCAATTTTTCCAACATTTGAACTTGTTTATTTTTTGTCTGCCCCAATTCGATGACGTTTTATTATCACACGTCTTCGATGTGCACAAAAGATAATTTATTTTGACCATTTATTTTATTATTATTTTTCTTGTTGACGCGAGAACGTGTAAGAATAGCGTGCTCCACTTCTTCCTCCAAGTTGGAACTGTGTTTTTGGAATGCATCGAGTGTTGCGTGCTTAGGCCTTCTCTCTTCAGTTGAAGACGTACACACCTAAAAGTTAAGAGGAATATTGCGTCTGTTGGGGGGGGGGGGGAGTGAATTATATATAGAATGATCCAAAATGATTTGGACTTTTTTTTCCCCAGCGGTTCAAAATTCTTTTTTTTCTTCAAATTTTCGACTTCCTCATGCTGTAGCCCGAAGTATTTTGCATAACTGGTAGAAATTTCAAATTTGGACAGCTCAATTGAGCCACTTATACGGACCAATTTTATGTGGGATTTTTCATTATACCCTTCAGAATTTCCACACTTACAAAAAAAGAATAATTCTTTCGCGTTGAATAGACAAACTTTTGGGGTGGGGGGCGTGGGAGGAGTGTTATGTATAAAAAAATGTACAACACGCCTTTGTTCTTGCTAACATGCAAATTGTATTCTATCAGTCAAACTGCTAGCCGTTCACAATAATATTTAGCTAGCAAATAATGAAAGGAAAAATTCAAAACTCTGCTACAGCTAGAGCCTAAATTGATTTTATTTTCATAATTTATTTTTTATCTATCAAATTCGTAGCCTGTATTTTCTGATCGTGTTGTTGGATCAACAAAAATCAGAAAATTCTTTAGTATAGTATGTTCAAGCTTGGTTCAAGTTAAGATTTCCATGACGTCACAAGGATCTGTGGAGAGCGATTGGTTGGAACACGGTTGAATTCGTTGAAGCACTATGACGTCATAGAACTCCTAACTTGAACAGACTATAGTTACTCTTTTCCTATAGTTGAAAAAAATATTCCATAAAATTCGATCTGGTGCAAGTGTCCCTAAAATTATTCATACCTATGCATAAAAATCTTTAAATTTCTCAAAATTCTATCGCACAGTGTCAATGACCCCCGATGTTTGCGAAATATCGCATATTGAGGCAACTAAATATGAAGCTGCGTATGAAAGTACTTTTTTTTTTCGGAATAAAGACCATTATGTAGACTACAATAGGTTGATACGTGAAAAGTGTAACGTATGTTTTTATAAATCAAAGAATGAGTAATGAAATGAATTTATTATTAGTTTTATAAAATGAGTGGTGAAGTGTAATTAATGAAAATAGTTTCTGTTTCAATGTGGCGATGGATTAATTGTTTGTAGGAGACAGAATTTTATGGGCCAGGTTATTGCCACTGATCTATCTTATATCGACATTACTTCAAGTATGTTTATCTTTGTTAAGCGTTATTGTGACCCCCAATTTCCTTATTGGATGTTCTTGTGGCACCCATTTTTGCTTTGTGGCACCCGGATCTGGGTGCCACAACGTTTTTAGCTAAAATTGGTGGTTTTGGGGTCTAGGGGACGTGGGGGATGCAAATCCACATTTTACCCCGAGTGTCACATTGACATCCAAACTCATCCTACATACTGGGGGGGTTTCCTGTATGTTCCACCAGAGTGCGGAGTGTTACATACAAACATACATGAGCTGCAAGTAAATGTCTTTGTGACCCATTGATAATAAGATACAATGTGGCACCCAAAACATGACAACAATGCAAAATAAGATTTTGCAAAGGGTTAATTAAATATTGGTTTTTTTTTCACTCGTCAGATTAATTATATAGTTTTTAAATGAGTCTTTAGTCTGTACTCTGTACTCGGTAATTGTTTTAGCTTCTATTAAATGCCTCACTCGATATTTTCAAGACTGAGGAGGCTGGCTAAATGGGAAAATAAAATTTTTGAGATTGTGGAGGCTGTGTGCCAATGACCGTGAAAAAATTGTTGGTAATAGTCCTCAACCATGACGAGCTACCCTAATAATTTCAAAAAGTCCATTCATTAAGATGACCATTTAAAAACTCTTGAAAAAAATCTACATTCTAAGGTCCCGTAGGCTATAGTAAGGAGAGTAGATTAGGGGTTTGAAACATTAGCAGGATTTTTTTTTCATTACTACCTACAACTTCGTTGAGTGGCAGTCATTTTGCCATGCTTTTTCAGCAAGACCATTTTTGTTCTACCACTAATAGTAACTTTTTGTACACTAAATTCTGATAAAATCAAGTCATTGTTGAACTGTTCGAAAAAATCAACCTTTGTCCTATAAAAATGTGCAATTAAGATTTTAAAAACGTTGGAATCGATTTTTATGTAATCCTAATTTAATGTCATCTTTGAAGACGTGGATAAGAGGAGAATTTTAATTTTAGTTTGTGTGCAGATAGCCGTGTCAAAAAAACGTTTAAACATTTAATTAAACTTTCAAGGGTGGAAGTAAAAAGTTTTTTTCGCGTTCGAAATGACTGGCTACATTTGTAACGTCATAAACTTTTAGGTCATTTCCGAAAATGAACAATATTATCTTGTTTGCATTTTCAAAAGTTTTTTTTTTTTAATGTGTCAGTTTATATTGCATTTCAAGAATAGTTATAAAATTAATTACGAATGAATATAGTATAACATCTTATACAGTTGAGCGAAATGTGAAACTATATGGATGTAATTTATCAATAGTGAATGTCATATTTAGGGCCGGTATTACAAATTTCGATTACTGATTTAACTGGCTGTTATAAATAAAAATTGCCTTTACTTACTGTTAAAACGGTCAATTGAATTAGTAACCTGCAATGTTTGGTATACTGGCCCTTAATCAAAAATAAATAACAAATTAACTGTGAAATATGGATGGCTTGCATCGATTTGAGTTGGACTTGTTTTCAATATTATGTAACCGTTGATCTGCGTATATATATACCTCCATCGTCGATTCATGCGAAAATTTTACGAATGAAGTGAAACGTGGGAATGTTTTTAAAAGATGTACAAAAGTAGATAAAATAGTTGGAATAGTATTATACACTAAACACTTTGCTGATGTGTAAAGTGAGCAAAAAAAAAGTGCCTGGAGTGATTCATTGAATTGTACCAGCTATGCCTATCTATGCTTAGTACCTGCGATTTTCCTTCGTATGATACAGTTTTCGTGATAAATAATCGGTGATTAATTTTCGTGGCATCGTGAGAAAGCAATGACAGGAAACACATTCCGCCAAAATGGAAATGACGAAATTATTTCCTCTCCTTTTTAATGAATGACAAACTGATGATGGTCATCGATAATGGCGACAATTTTTCATCAAAAATGAATGATCTTAATTCGGTATTTTCTATATTGCGTTAAAATAGTGTGGGTAGTTTACAAATTGGAATGAATTTTACAATTCAAGTTGATGAAAGTAATAAGCGAATGGTACTTCATTAGTTATATTTCTTTTTTCCTATCATTTGTAGCCTATTAGTGGGTCGAAGTCGCTAGAGAAAGGGGAGGAAAAAAAAAAAACAGAAAACCATGGAAGCAAATTATAGACTCGCGAATTAAAGTAGAATTCTTCACAAAGTATATAATTTTACGGGTATTCAGAAAACGATATTTCTAATAAACAGGGAATGCAGGAAATGAAATGTTTTTCATCCTACATTTTTAGTTACAAATACAGCTCAATTTTTATTGAGGGGGAGGGGAGAATAGGGGTTGATTAAATGATTAGATGAAGGAATTATTACATTGTCATTTTTCAAGGGAAAAAATTCTGTTGTTATACTTACATATTTTTTTTAGAAAGGATTTTCAGCAAACCTTTTGGAAGGGTGGCTTTTCCTTTTTTTTAGTTTTATGTAGGTGAGGGTTTTTACCAGAGCTTTTAAAAGAGTGACTTCTTTTTGTAGTTTTATGTTGTCGAGTAAAATGTCTTTTTCCACAACTTTTGCTGAGTTCTGTCACTTTTTACTAAGTGTTGCCAAGTTCTGCCAACTTTTTCTAATTCCTGTCAACTTGTTCCGATTCCTGCCAACTTTTGCCAAGTTGTGGCGCGAATTTTATTCCGATTCTTAATACAGTATAATTGAGAGTACATTTTTGCGATATCATGTACATGTTTTGTTTCAAAAATTATTGTAATAGCTTTCAAGTGTGTTACCTTCGTTAATCATGCAATTTAATCGCTGCCAGTTGACTGTTTTCCACACCATCACAATTCTTATCAAATTCTTGTAGGTAACCTTTTGATTTGTCCTCGTAACATTAAATAAAAATAAATTCGAATTTTAATAGCATGTCAAAATTATAATACCTACCTATCATACGCGAATAACGAGCGAAATACGGTAGCTGCTCTTAGATAAAGATTTTAATTCCCCTCGCCAGTTATTTAATTTTAGATAAGAAGTTGGCGGTGGAAAAAAAAAAAGCGAAGTAAAAAGCTGAAAATTGTATTCGCGATTATGTAGTCCGAATTGAAATAAACGATTTTTGTCGTACTTTTTAACGCTACCATTAAATGTGAAAATTTAATTAAAAAATAATTAAGAAATTTTCTGTAGTCATCTGTGTTTGAATTTGAACGTATTAAGAAATTCGCAGCTCGTAATTAAATCGAATTAACGGGTCGTTTAAGAGCTGAAAAAAGTATTTAAAAAAAAAATTAAATAGGAAAACGTTATTATTATGTTACTGCAGACGGTGAGGTGCCCATTCTCTATTTTTAAACTATACACAGAGTTGATGTTGTAATAAGGCCTGTCGTGTAATTTTCAAATATTCTCATCCTATATAATAATACGAATAAGAAATGATTTATGCGAGACTAATTTAATAACGAATGCGACTCACTAATGCGCTAATATCAAAGCACTGGTGGACCTAAATTGGCTCGTTGTAAATGTGTATTGAATGAAAAACCATTGTACAAGTTGATTTGTTACTATGATATCGTTCGTTGAGAAAAGATTTTGAAAATGAAAAATGGCCACGTGACTCTCCATCGATTGAGAACCCCCATAAATAAAACCACCTCTTTGAATGAATAAAAATACAAAGACCAGGCATTCATGTCTTTGGCCCTTATAGTGGAGGGGTTGAACCTCCACCTCTAGCTATGACTTTGAAAGTGGCCCGAACCACTTGAGCATTACTTTTTTGAAGTCTTAAATCCGACTTTAGTCAGAGAGGTAAACAATGAAGCTTTAAAAAAATTATTCCTTCTAATCTAATGTTGGTACTGGGTTGATTTTTCACCAGTATGTAATCAGCCAGACCTAACATTATTGTTAGATTTAGTCTAAGCATCTAACGTGTGTCGATCTGTACAAAAAAAAAAATCTTTTACCTACACCTGGAGAGGTATTTTTTCGTCATCCGAAAATTATCTGTCACTTTTAACAAAAAATTATCCTTCAAAATCAATAAAACGATTCAATTTTATACTTAATCATTTTATTCGTCATCCAAAAACGAGCTGTAAAAACGGATATCCTTATTCGTGAAATAATGAATTCATTATCTGTGCCCATCCTGGTCTACATAATATTTTATATCACACCTAGAAATGTGATTTCTGCTTTTAAAAAAATTGGGTGTATCCGCATTTATGTAGCAGTAGTAGTCTTACTCTATTTCCGACTGTAGTTCATGCTATTTGGCTTTTATTGGTCAACATCCTATACGCACCTTTTCGAATATTTTCCTCAAAGGAAAATCTTGGGCCACGTTTCCAGCAATATGTCGTCAGATTTAATCTTGTGACACTGGATAGTGCATTAGGGAGTCATAAAAATCCGAATTGTATCTATTCCAATTCGTTGGCATTCAATTGCAAAGGGAGGAAAAAAGAATTGCTGAAATAATCGGATTTGAAACACATGATAGTGTCACCGTCGTTACTCTCTTAATGGTCATTTGTCTTTTCTTGTACTTTTTTCACTGTCTTCTCATATAAACTCTGATTATACCCAGACCTTCTAATGGCTGCACCTTTCTCTCTATATTAATTTTCGGCTTCGTAAAACAAATTTTCAAATTCAGACTTGGCCTTTTCTTTTATGTATTTCAGCTGTTGAGCATTTAAAAAAAAAAGTTTTAGGTACTTCGATATAATTTTTTTGTAGAATTAGTGAAAAGAACGACCTTTGTCACTGACATTGCATTCTTTGAATTTACTTTTAAATTGATGTGATGATGCAAAACGATCGAAATAACTAAATATCCTGCATATCTTCAATGAATTAATCGAGTCTTTTATTTTCAGTCAACCAACCTCGCGAAAAATCGATTTAAAAAAAAAAAGTTTATTTTTCTAATTACATTTCAATGATTTTTTAAATGATTTAGTGGCTCTGGGCACCTGCTAAAAATATTTTTCCTAATAAAAAAATATTCAACCTGTTATATTGAATAAGTAAATAATTTTTTTTTTTCATGGTTTACCTTGTAGATTTTCATAATTTCGTTCTTGTTATCAATAAAATTATTTAGTTGTATTTACTTACCACTTATACCTGTCGCTTAACTTTATTTTTTAATTTTTTTGTTTTGTTTGTTCATAGTACTGCGCAATCTCATTTCCATAGGAGGATATCCAAACGTGAGATGTACAAAGAGAATGAGCCACTGGTCGATGTACTACTCTATAATATGCGAAATGAGAAAATCGTGCACGTGAGTAAGTAAATAAATTTTATTTATACTCGCGATAATAAATATTTCCTCTTTATCTGTCGTCTTCATTTTATCGTCTCGGGTTCAAAGAATTAAATTAGGTATGATTACGATAATTGATACTTGGGTGTTAAATTGTTTGCACAAAAAATGTCACTATATTAACTGTTGTATCGTAATTAAGTAGGTAGTTGGGATATTTAGTCAAGATAGAATTAATTTTTGCTGTTATAGACATGCTATAGCAACACCACTCATCTAAAAAAAATAATTTTTGGAAAAATTTGAAGGAAAAATAAATTTTAATCATTGGGATTTTTTCTTCATTCGACTTAATTACTGCATTAGTACCTGCACCATACTTGTCACATTGTTTATTATCAAGTGGTTATTGCTGAATATTACCTACGTAGTCAACAATATAAAACTATGTTTTAGTCATCAAACTGAGATAATATTTTTCTACGATACTACAAAACAGACCTGGAGAAAAAATGAAAAATATTTAAAAAAAAAAAGTATTTAGGTCGAATGAAAATCAAAGGTTATGTACCTTAAAAACAGTTTTTGTTATTTTCTTCATCTATTTACTATACCTATTAATTAATTATCGTGGAACTTTTAGAAAATACATTCGTTTTATAGATGATTGACCTGTGCAACATGTTGATGACTCGCGATGTTCTTTTGTTCTATAGACTTGAATAATATAAAATACGTTCATCCAATGTTTTTAGCACTACTTTAATTTATGTTTCGTGGTAACACAAACAAAAACAATGTGAAAAATGAATTTTTACGAATGAAAGAGTATATTTCGATGAAGTTTATGCTATCTATTTTGTAAAAAAAAAATTTCTACGCTGAAACAAACAAAAAACTTGGTAGTGAATAGGTACACTTGACTGATAATTCACCCATAGAGATATACCCTACTCATTTTTCCGCCTTTTACTTCGTATAAAATATTATGCACAATCGAAGTACCTTACCTGTATACCTACAACGTATGAAACAATAAAAACAGATGATTAATTGATTTTAATTTATGGAAAAATTACACTGATTAGAAAAGTTGGTACCATTCTCATGTTTCAATAAATAAGGGAATGGGGACGTTCATTATTAATGATGATTGGTTTTTTTTTTTTTTCATTTCTTGTATGAAGAATAAAATGTGTTTACTGTTTGCGAAGAAGACGGTTATAAATTGAAACAAAACCTTTTTTTGGCAGCCCTTTAGTTAAGCTGAAAAATGAAGTCGAGGTATTGATTCTTGAGGGGCTGAATAAACCGAAATACATTATTAGATTTGCTTCTGAATATTATTTTGCTAGCCGATGAAGGTAACTTTTACATCATTTTCACGCAAATTATCGGTTTTTGGATGCTGAAACCGTTTTTCTTAATTCCAGGTCGCATAATATTTTAAATTTTCTCGAACGCCTCCACAACTGTATGTAGGTACACTCGTTTATGGTTTTCTTATTTATTTAGTGAGGTGTGAAATACTCGAGTCATTTTTGGCACACCCTGTATACTGACATTCGAAACGACACTAGAGTAAATTTTGTTTTAATATTATTCTCTTCGCAGCTATACTGTAGAAATGAAAAAAAAAAAAAAAATCAAGTCTTTAAATTATTCGGGATTAGGTATATATTATTGTAGAACAAGTGCCATTTTTCAAGTTCGCATTTTATCGTCTCGGACATTGTATTTGTATATTATTTTTCTGCTCGAATGCAAATGATGACACCTATATATTCGTTGTCAAGATTTTTCCGCAAACTTCTCGTCATATTTTCTTGTCCATTCATCGCCGTCAATCCACATTGCAAAAAATAAAATAAAAAAATTGGAAAAAGTACGTCGTCAAAATTCTTATTCATGAAGGTGTAGTCGATAAGAAACATCGCAGCTACCTATTTGACTGTTTGGCAAATGAGTACAATGATTTTTGATGTTCACTATTTCGCTGTATAACTCGAGAATTCACGTCAGAGGAAATGAGACGATAATCTATTTGCCTTACCCCTCTCGCCCCAAAAAATAAAATTCACTTATTTAATTGAAGTTTTCATGTTTTTTTCTTCTTTTTTTTTTATTATTCACAGAGGAAAAAGAAGGTGGTACTCAACTGAAGCTAGTCATATACTTCGAAAGCGGCGACCGGGCATTATTCAAGCCAATGAGGTAAATTATTAATACATGGTTATTGTTATTATTATTACTTTAGAGAAGTCGTCTGCCGCGAATGATGAGAAAAGAATGCACCCGGCCTACCCTCTATTATAACGTTGGAAGCTTTGCGAAATGGCCGGCAATTTTATTTATTTACAGGTCATCGCCGACCGACAGTATAGTCTTTTTGCGCGCCTCTGCTATATTTCCCGGTTGTGCTTTATGCGTCTTAATTAGCTTCGTACATAATTATTGCCGAAATGAACAATTCAAAAGAAAAAAACTCGGTTATAATGTATCTTGGGTGTTCAGTATCCTATAGGTACTTCTAATGTGGACACGGTTAACGTTTGGAGAATCAAAAGTCAATTGAAAAAAAAAAAAAAACAACAAAAACGAATTTTAGTTAATCAATTAATCCCATCAGTAAACAAACAAAAGCAAAACCGATTTTCCCCACTTCAATGGGGGACGATTGTCATTTTCGAATGTTCACTAATTTTTAATGAACGAATCCTGTTTACTGTGTGAACGTAAACGACCCATCAAGTAGAAAAGGGAATCACGTGTAAGAGAATTGTGGGAATTTTTTATTAGTACAAAAAAAAAGTTGGAAATTGTTGTTTAGGTTTTATTTAATTAATTATTCAGCCTCGTAAAAAGGTTGTAAATTCGATTACCTGTAACCATTTCGCTGTTTTACGCCGTTTAAACGAAGACTTTCTAACGTTTGGCACGTGTTTGTTTGAATGTGTATAAAGTATAATGATAATTACTTTGTAGGAACTGTTGAAATTATCTATATAGTAATAGTGTTGGTTGCTACAACTGCTACAAAATTAAATAGAAAATTTTTTTTAGCTGCTTTAAAATAGTTTTTTTCTCGTCTTTTCGTTAAGGGTATGCTTTACCAGACCACCGAACTCAACAACCTGTTTTCGAAAATGCCTGTGAAAGAGAGGTAGGCAAAAATGTTCGTCCAGAATGAAAAGAATGGTTAGAACGTATTGTTATAATGTGGCTGCACTGTTGGTGAATTCGGAAAGACCAGCACGTCGACGAACAAGTTTTTTATTATTTCCTGTAGGATCCCAGGTCAAAATTCGAAATTCGAACCTTTTTCTTTTGTTTGTTTGCAAGATGTATTGATGGGTATTGAGCAACACATTTTTTGTCTTCTTGATCATTGCATTAGAGGAGAGAGATTTTATAATAGGCATGTGCGTAAGAAAAATAATACCAGTAACCAAAACTCATCTTCTACAAAATTATATTGCCCATGTAGATGAACTGAAAATTCAAAGTCTTGGAAGAAGGAAGATTGTTAAATATTATAATAAATGAAAGATTTATTATGAAAAGGAAAAATAAACTGATGCGTATTTAGTGTACCACTGATAAGACTTTTCTTCATGTTTTCAATAAAATAAATTATTTCAAGAGAATTACTTCAAGATATTATTACAAAAGGAAGACAGGTACTTTGCAGATCATGATCATCACTGACGAAACATTATTACCTGCTGATAGATATTTTAAAATTCAAAAAATGTTATTGAAAAAGTATAAAAATTCTAAACTATAAACAGAAATTCAAATTAGTACGTATTACAAAAAGCTATTTCTACTAATTGTTTACATTTCTAAGAACTGTTGTATAAGATTGTTCTAAAACCCCAAGTTTTTTATGACTGGGATTACATTTCATCATCAGATATTGGCTTCAATTCTTATTCAATAGTCAAATATTATATCATTGTCATCAACCATGGGCATTCTTTTGAAAATGCGAGTAACAGTATACATCAAAGATGAAGCATTGCTTACAGTTTGTTTTTGCGGTAAAATCTACTTATCATCAATCTCAGTTGTGCGGAAGTAAGAAATATTTTCAATGATGATATGCTATAAGATTTTGAAAGTTGAATCAAGTTTTTTTCTTGAATAAAAAACACCAAAAATTCAAGTTTGCTGATAGACTTTCAATTTTTTTTGGTTCAAACAAAAACACAATGAAACAAAAAATTTAGAATTACAAAATGTCAGATAGGCATGAATACATGAATATTTTGAAGTGAAATGAACAATAATTTCAAAACAAACAAACTAATAAACTAACATACAAATAAAACAAAGAATTAATAAAGAGAAAAAAAACGAAAAACAAATAAAAATTGATGGATTGAAATTCTATGATGAATCTATAAAATTTTACATATCTTGAACAATTTTTTGAAAAACAGGCACCAAATGATCAGGTCAAAAAATTATGAAATTATATCATATAAGAGTAGGTAGGACATAGGAGTTTTTTATTCTACTCTTACTATATGAACACAAATTCTCATAAAATCAGATGAATGAATGACAAAGCAACTTAAAAAGAACTGTAAATATTTTAAATTGTACAGGCAACAATTACTTACGTAATATGAACACTGATATGCAAGGAGGGAATAATTTTCCTTTTTTCAAATTTTACAGGATAGTTGAGAAAACCCCTCCTCATTACATAGCCTTCTTATATAACACTTCAACTTTATAGTCAATTTTCTCAGCCAGAGTTGGATTTTCAATTATATGAGTAATATATATTGTATGCTATGTCCACATCTGAACATTTTTTTTTCAAAACACAGCAAATTTGTCCTGTTTGACAAAAAATGTTCAGGTGTGGACGGCCGGCCAAACCAAATGTATGTGCCAAACTTTTTCAAACCCTGTTGGAAACAGAGCTAATGTTCCCGAAAATTTCAACAATTCCATAAGAACTAATAGAAAAAAATAAGAATCTATTCTTTCGTCTTCTTTTTTGAAGAATTTGGACATTTCTCTACATTCGGGCAAAAATGTTTGTTTGCTGTGTTTGGCAAAAAAAATGTTCAGGTGCGGACATAGCATTATACCACTGAACCTTGAAAAAACTAAAAACATTTACTTATCCACTTCTAGCATATCATTGTTTGCACACATAAGAAACTTTAAGTGAATAAAAAAAATAAAAACTCAATTGTCCAGAATATCTGACCTATTTTCTATATTGGGTTTTTTATTCAAATCTCTCTTCTTCGTCGTCGCTGTCTTCTTCTTCTTTACATTTGGATCAACCTCAACACCTTCAAAATTAACATTTCGAACTGGCCTTTGCCTCTCCAACCGTGAATCAATTAATTCGGGAAGAAGACAGTTCTCGTAGAATTTTTTTAATTTTGGCAGCATATTTTGACTCCAAAAATCTTTATCGCGTTTGACTTCTTGACAATACATAAAATGAGGGCCGTACATTAAAAAAATTGCTGATTCTCTGTTAGAAATCTCGAGTTGTCCTTGAATCTGGTAAAAGTAATTATCATTGGATATTAGGACGCCATTTCTATCCAAGCATCTAATTTTACCATCTTCAAATTTAGCTCGAACTTCATCCATCGTATTTTCAGATAACGTGCTCGGACACTTTATTTCTAAGACTTGGTTGTTCGATATCAGTCCATCAGGGCTGGCTCCAAGGAACGGGTAATTTGGGTGTATTAGGAGGCCACAATTTTCTAAGGTAATATTTTTTTCAGCTTCGAATTTTGCTTTAGCCAACGGTTCCATTCGGTTACCATAACTTGTTGAATAAGTTCCTCTAAAATTTGGAGCCACAATATTTTCCACCATTCTAGCTGAACTGGTGTTTTCCTTCATCTTACAGACATTTCCAAAAATTGATGCTGTTATTCGTTTACGTCTTTCTTCTTTCCACAAGGTAGTGGCTGCTTGTCCGCGGGTTGACTCCTCTAAATGCTCTCTTTCTTCAGCAGATAATGCCATTTTTGACATAAATTCTTCTCTTTTTGCAGCATAGATTTCTGGCTCCAAGTCTGGATTTTTAGACAGGCCGTACGAATCATTTTTTTCATTTCTTTCAAAACGCAATCGCTTCTTGGCTTTTTTATTGGTCTTGTTATAGTTTCTGCGGCGGAGAAGGCGTAAATCATGTTTCCTGGATATGACACAAGATGGCGATTTATTACAAACTTTCTTATGTAGTATTTTGAGGGGCTGTTTACGATTATAGGAAAGAAGAGCCAATGACCCTCGACCATGGTAGCCATTTCCACCAGTATAGTTCACTCTTTTACCTGCGATGGTTTTACAAATGACAGCATTGAACGATTCCACATAATTGTTAGTTTGGTTGAAAATGAGAGTGTCACTTTGGTTAGCAACTCGAAGCAGTAGTTCTCGAAGTTTATTGAAAGCGTCTGTCTCTTGCAACTCTGGTATTCTGTTCTGGCTAGATTCATTTTTTTTATCAAAAAAGTAATCTGCACATTTTGCATGATCTCCAAAGATATGATTTGACACATTCATAATATCATTCTTCAACAACTGCACTGCATTCTCAGCATTTTCAGTGCCACGATACCTACATGCGCTATCTATTGCATTTGCCATTCTTTCTTTGGCTTTTGATAATGTTTTCTTTGCTGCAATTAATGGATGGTATCTATTTGAAGAACTAGAGCAATAATCTTCAAGATTATTTCTGAAGCACCTTAAAACATGATTTTTGCATGCAACTTTCTGTATTTTGAAATCATTACCATATGGATTTGCCTCCAAAATTTTCTTAAACACGTTACTGTCGCCATCAGCAACCATGTGGGAGTATCTGACGCCATGCATCTGCATACTGCAGCAAAAGCCTTCTACTAGTGCCACTTGCTCCATATTACTTGAAGCTCCTTCGTAATTCTTGAAGCATACATGATCAGTGACTGGTACTGAACTATTTGTGAAGTCAGTTTTTTGTGATTCTCTCCGAGAGCACTTGTAGCAATACTTATTCAAAATACACATAAATAATACTTTTTGCGTTCTCAAGCCAACAATCACACCAGTTCCACCAAGTGATGCATAGTTTCGACCAAATGAACGACGTGCCCAACAACCATCAGCTGTGACCTTGACATTTGGAACCCCATCTTTGCCTACATCACCAGCGCGTATTGCTAATTCAGCCTCCTCTTTGCCAGCTTCGATCATTTCTTTCACTGCAGCTTCAATGAAGATATCATTGACTTTATTACTGACTTTTGTATAAGTTGCGGAGCTTATGGTAGGAATTTCCATAGCACTCAAGATACAATCAAGAACGGCTTGACCATTTCCAGATGCCACCACACCGCCAATAGCAGCAGTTAGCACAGGCATATGACTTATTTGTTCTTTTGGACTTCCTCGATCAATATTTCGATCTGAATACAATTGGAAGTGTTGGTTACACATATCACATTTGAAGTTCCACTCATAAGCCAGTCCTCTTGACTTTTCATGCTGAAATTTCAAATTACTAAATCGACATGCAAATTGCATATTATGTGCATCCAACGTATAAATTTGTTCCAACAAATAAGGAAAATCGACTATGCGACGACCGCTAAGTTGATTGATAGGAGATGGTGAGAATTCTGGATTCTCTTTTTCTATTATGAGATTAGACAGCTCAACTGATTGTACGTCAGTATTACTTTGTTCAATCGGTGGTGTACGAAATGATGATTCTGGCAACGTAGTAAAATTATCAGACTCACTTACACGATCTTCTATTGTGTAATCAACATTATCATTTTCTACTGCGCTTTCTCTGCTTTTTACTTTCCAAAGAGAGCGGGGGGGAAAACTTTTTCTTTTTTTACGATGAGCGCTGAGAATTAGTTTTCCAGGTTTACGTTTTCTAGATCTGTTATCAATCACACCTGCAAAAAATGGGATATTATTGTGTGTAAGAAGGTACTTCATACACTGAGAGAAATAGATAGTATTAATCATAAACAGAATAGTAATTTTTCTCATCACAGTAATGAAAATTAAGATTTATTGTAAATAATCTGCTATTCTTAGTACTTTTTACATTCTCAGATAACATAATTTTACCATTTTTGTACTAATTTTTGTTATAAATCTAATTTTTCTCATCGAATTTTCAAAAGTTTATGAAAATAAAAGGTAGCTGAGTAGGTAAGTATATAAAATATCCAGTGAGAAAGAATTGAGTTGGTTTATACTACCAACAGTATTCTCAAACTATCGTAGAACAATATCTGAAAATTCATTTCAATCTACTTCTACATGGTCGTCTTACCCCCCCACCAAAAAAAACGAAAAAAGAAATCAATTTTCTTTACTTTTATTAATTTTTTAATTACTCATCAATTGTAATTCAAAACATTTCTGATTATTTTTTTCAAAATTAGCAGCATTCATTCGAGACCATTATGTACCATACATGAACATTTCATTAAAATAAATTCAGAATTTTCAAGATATAACCTTTCGTTTTTGAAAAGCAGAATTTATAAATTTGAAGATTCAAATTGTATTACGGTATGACAGTGATTTTGAACTCGTTGAGATCTTTATTTCCATGCCCACAAAATCTTCCTATTATCAGAAATCGTCATCAGCTTGAAAATAATTTTTCTGACTGAAGGTATGATATTTACATATACCGTCGAACGGGTGACTTTACATTCAAGGGGCGACTTTACCCACTTCGTTTTAGCCCAATAAATGAATTGCCAGGCAAAAATTAAAACCGAAATACGATTTGGATCGAAGCAGGTAGAAGGAGGAAAAAAAAAAGATAGCCGCCCCTACCTCACTTCACCCAGTAACAAAACAAGAAAATAAATCGGCGATATGGTTTTTTCCTTTTTCTTCTTCGTCTTTTTTTTTCAACCACAGACACACAAATTTTTTGAAAAATCATAAAAAATAGGAGGAAGGCTGCAAACTCAAACTTTTTTTTACAATTGTGTTGAGAAATGTTAGACCTAAATTTTAAAACCAAATTCACTTCAATAGCTTAAAAATTGGAGGAGTTATTAGAGGACAAAGTTGGAAAACATAAAAAAAGTGTGTAAAGTCGCTCCATTCGACGGTACCTATTACATCACGCGGTGCTCCTTCCCCTCGAGGATAAATTTTCCCTCGAAGATGACACGAGAGGTGGTCTATTTTATTCCCTACCACAAGTATATATATTTCCCTTGTTATGGCCCAGATATCAAGGGTTTGGTTCATGGAACTCCGGTCCCGTTCCCAAAAATTTCTCTAGCTAAGTATGTCAAAATTTAATGCGTATTAGAAGAATTATATTACTCGTAGTGAAATAAATTCATGAAAACATTCATTGGCCAAAAATACCTATAGTGAAGAGTCTGTGCGTATAAGTACGTATGAAAGCAAAATGTACAAAATGTTTTCAAATTATAAGACGTAAGGTATTTTAATGGTTTCCTTCTTATTTTTTTTTCCAAATACGAGTAGGAGTAGGTAGAATTAAAATTTTTCTGTAGCAGTATCTCTCAAAAAATGTTGCGGTAAGAGCAAAAGCCTTTCAGCTGATATAATACATTTTTCAAGTGAACAACTTACCATCTTGAGTATGCTGCTGATTTTCAAATTGAGAGGAATCACTTCCCGCATTACAACTACGAGTATTTGTCACTGATTTCACGAGATTTTCTAGAATTAGGAAAATGTTATTTTAAAAAATTTGCGTCATATTCCAAATACTAATAATTGAACAGTGATTTGCATACTAGCTGCATATCTAGCCCTACGTACAGTCAAAATATTATGTCCGAAAATGCAAAAATTCCTGAGAATGTACCTAGAATTCAAAGTTGAGGCGCTATGTAACCATATAGCAGATAAGTCCATTCACCAAGTGATAACTAAGACGATGATTTTTAGCAAGTTTCAATAGATTAATCATTTTTCATTTTTCCCTCCTTCAATTTTACCAATTAGATTTTCAGTTCGGTTGACAACAATAATACCGTCGAATGGGGCGACTTTACACACTTTTTTATGTTTTTCAACTTTGTCCTTTAATAACTCTTCCAATTTTGAAGCTATTGAAGTGAATTTGGTTTTAAAATTTAGGTCTAACATTTCTCAACACAATTGTGAAAAAAAGTTTGAGTTTGCAGCCTTCCTTCAATTTTTTATGATTTTTCAAAACATTTGTGTAAAGTCACCCCTCAATGGGGCGACTTTACCCATCAATTTGTAATTGACGGGTTATTGATGGGTGGGGAGGCAAAATTTGAGGATGTTTGTACTCAGACATACGATTGAAAAGTAACTAGTCAAGTACCAACTTCAACCATGTGAAACCGAACTGAATATTTTGAATGTCTGTGGTTAAAAAAAAAAGACGAATAAAAAAAAAGGAAAAAAACCATATCGTCGCTTTTGAGGTAGGGGCGGCGATCTTTTTTTTCTTTTCTTTCTTCTACCTGCTTCGATCCAAATCGTATTTCGGTTTTAATTTTTGCCTGGCAATTTATTTATTGGGCTAAAACGAAGTGGGTAAAGTCGCCCCTTGAATGTAAAGTCACCCCGTTCGACGGTACCTATTTTATATGATGAAATTTTTGTTCAGTTGTTTCACTATGGGTCAATTTTTTTTCATCCATTTTGTAATTGAAGGTTAATTATATGCTAGCTTAGCCCAGTGCCATGATATTTCATGCGAGTGTGTTTCTTTACTTTTTTTTAACATGAAAAAGTGGTTTCATCATCTTATTGGAAATCTCTGTTCAAACAAATGCAATAGCCTTTAAAAAATCAAATGACTTACCATCTTTAGTATTATGCAGCTGATATTCTAGACAAGATGAGTCATTCTTCGTATTCATTAATTCCAAGAGATTTTCTAGAATTGGGAAAATTGTAATTTAAAAAGAATGACACCCATATTCTATTTACGAATACATACAACTAATTCACTGAAAGAAAATAACGTACCTTTCTGTATAGTATGTTGCTCATGCTCTACTTGAGAAGCGCCATTGTTGGTTGGAGCAGAACTACTTGCAGAGGTCATTGTAGAGGGATTCATTGTATCTTCAGTTTTGTTTGAACGGTCGATAAAATTTTCATTATCACAACATTTATCTCAATTATTAAAATTTGTTTGACAATATTAAATCACACAACACGATTTTACACATGAGGTTTGGTTTCAAAAAAACTGAAACATTATAATCATAACAAAAATACTAACAAACTCACAAAGTGACGAAGTCTAGAAGTCTGACACAAAGTATATTATAGCTAAATGAACCTTTTCTTCCTTTAGAAAACTTCTAGCGCATCAAAATTGGTCAGAAAAGCAGGTTTCCAATATAGTTCTCAAAATAAATAATTCCATCTATCTCTCGCTCCCATTACTTCATTCCTATTTGAGAAATTCAATGATTTATATAACCTGCTAAGATTAATGAAGAAGAATTTTTTTCCAGTGTGTATTGGTTTTTTTGTTGTTGATAGGCTAAACAAAAACATTCGGCCTCTTTTCTCAAGGAAAACAGTTCTGAGAGAAAGCAGGTATAGATAGTATTGTGTCTGTGATGTCTTTACTGAATTCCGTCAACTTGTTTTTTTGGTCCATAGTAATATAAAAGGTTCCCTGCGAATTGGAGAACAAGTGTGTGTGAAAGGAAGAAAGGTCAATATCCGACGTAAATGGCTCGACAATTCAAAAGAAATCAAACACAATGAAATTATGCTACGTAAACTCGCCCCTTTTTTAGGGTGTAGTTAGCTAAACAGTGGAAGTATTTTTTTTTCTTCCAAGAATTTGTTACAAACACAAATAACTCGTATTATAAATTAATTCATATTGTAGATTGGGAGGGTGAGGGTGATGACAATTGGAATTTCCAAATTCACAGCTCTAAAACAGGTGAAACTTCGGATGAAACTAGACTCTAGTCAGGTACATAATACTCACATCTCTCATTCAATGCAAGATTGGCACATTTGCAATGTAAATTTTATGGACACTGTAACTCTTGCATTGAATGAGTGATATGTTACAGGCAATTCATATTATAATTTAGGCATGCCATGAAGTAATGTTATTTGTATAGGTAATACATAGACAAAGAATATAGTATTACCTTCAACTGAATTTCATGAGTAATTTTATTTGAAGGTAATTACAATAACTGTAGCAGTAGAAAATAACCACACAAAGTTGTCAGAATGAAAGGAGATTTTCCAATAGTGTCTAATTAAATTATTATAATGGTATCGCAGATATTATAAAGTGCTATAATATATCATTAGCTATCAAGAGCTTTTGTCCTGTCAAATTTTTTTTAATAGAACTGTTTTTATTAGAATACAATTTACAATCCTATAGAAAGTAATTATGTGCATGATTTACTCAGACATGTCACTGAATAATTAAATGAATTATATATTTGCCTAAAACGATCAGATAATTTATGAAATGTCTAAAATATGATTTGCCTATGATTTTTAGTTTGACTCATTTTGAAAGGAAGAAGGTCTAAACCATCCTTCAATTAGGTTCTCCTTCTCCAGAAAAATTAAAATTGTACCCTTCCCTTCTACGTCACGATTTAGACGCATTTTAAAGCATTTTTCACTTTTTTTTTGGCCATATCTCACAAGGTGAGAGTTGCCACCAAAAACGGCTACCAGATTTGTGTTCAGCGACCTCGAAATTCTCTGAGCAGAAATCAGGAAATACAAAGTATTTGAACATATTATATTAGGAGAAATTTTGGTTCGATTGAAATATATCAGCAAATTATCGAATTATCTGTCTCTAAGCTACTGAATGATGAAAAAAATATGACTAAAAAAAAGCAGTTTTCATTCAAACACTGTATATTTTGAAATAATCTCCGGATGAAAATCACCATCAGGGACCAGTCATCAAATTAACACAACACATGTGTAACTTATTCAAAATTTGAGCAAAATTATATGGAATTTGAGCGGAATGGAGCAATATTTGAGCAAAATTTGAGCAAAATATAAGTGGAATTGGAGCAAAGTTTAAGCAGGATTGGAGGAGAATTTAAACAAAATTGAGCGGACTTTGAGCGGAATTTGAGCGGACTTTGGGCAGAAAGGGGCATAGCCCCTTAGGTCCCGCTAGTGTTATAATAAAATTGGACCTACAACCCCAACCCTTGACAATAATAAAAGTGTTATGAAATGCATTATATTTTTGCCAGTTTCATCTTCTCTCTTTTGTGACCCCTTTTCAACCTAAGGAAGGGGTGTAGCTAAAATTTGTTGACAATACTAGACTGACTGACCACCCAATAAAATATTAGAATTTATATGAAACATGAGTTTTTGAATTTTTTTGCCCCCTTTTGTGGCCCTTTTTCAGCATAAGGAAGGGGTGTAACTCAAATCTCATGAAGAATTTAGATTTAACAACCCAAAAGACATTAAAATTCATATAAAACACATAACAGTTTTTGAATTTTGTGTTTGCCCCCTTTTGTGGCCCTTTTTCAGCATAAGGAAGGGGTGTAACTCAAATCTCATGAAGAATTTAGATTTAACAACCCAAAAGACATTAAAATTCATATAAAACACATAACAGTTTTTGAATTTTGTGTTTGCCCCCTTTTGTGGCCCTTTTTCAGCATAAGGAAGGGGTGTAACTCAAATTTCATGAAAAATTTAGATTTAACAACCCAAAAAACATTAAAATTGATATAAAACACATGACAGTTTTTGAATTTTTCATTTGCCCCCTTTTGTGGCCCTTTGTCAGCATAAGGAAGGGGTGTAACTCAAATCTCAGGAAGAATTTAAAATTAACAACACAAAAAACATTGAAATTGATATAAAACACATGAAAATTTTTGAATTTTTTGTTTACCCCCTTTTGTGGCCCTTTTTCAGCATAAGGAAGGGGTGTAACTCAAATCTCATGAAGAATTTAGAATTAACAACACAAAAAACATTAAAATTGATATAAAACACATGACAGTTTTTGAATTTTTTGTTTACCCCCTTTTGTGGCCCTTTTTCAGCATAAGGAAGGGGTGTAACTCAAATTTCATGAAAAATTTAGATTTAACAACCCAAAAAACATTAAAATTGATATAAAACACATGACAGTTTTTGAATTTTTCATTTGCCCCCTTTTGTGGCCCTTTGTCAGCATAAGGAAGGGGTGTAACTCAAATCTCAGGAAGAATTTAAAATTAACAACACAAAAAACATTGAAATTGATATAAAACACATGAAAATTTTTGAATTTTTTGTTTACCCCCTTTTGTGGCCCTTTTTCAGCATAAGGAAGGGGTGTAACTCAAATCTCATGAAGAATTTAGATTTAACAACCCAAAAAACATTAAAATTGATGTAAAACACATGACAGTTTTTGAATTTTTTGTTTACCCCCTTTTGTGGCCCTTTTTCAGCATAAGGAAGGGGTGTAAATCTCATGAAGAATTTAGAATTAACAACACAAAAAACATTAAAATTGATATAAAACACATGACAGTTTTTGAATTTTTTGTTTACCCCCTTTTGTGGCCCTTTTTCAGCATAAGGAAGGGGTGTAACTCAAATCTCATGAAGAATTTAGAATTAACAACACAAAAAACATTAAAATTGATATAAAACACATGACAGTCTTTGAATATTTCGTTTGCCCCCTTTTGTGGCCCTTTTTCAGCATAAGGAAGGGGTGTAGCTCAAATCCCATATAAAATTTAGACTTAGCACTCCAAAAAATATTAAAGAGGATATAAAACACTGGACAATTTTTTTTTTTTTATTTGCTCCATTTTGTGGCTCTTTTGCGGTTCAATAAAGGGGTGAAGCTCAAATTATGAAATAAATTTAAATTAGACATCCCAGAAAATATCAGATTTTATATAAAATACCCTGTCTACCTCATAATTTTTTACAATAAAATATCAAACTCTATTATTATTGTGCATAAGAAGAATGGTGTAGAAAAGTGAAAAAAAAAAAGGAAACTGAAAAGGTATGTATCAGTGCTGCCATAGTAAAGAATATGAGAAAACAGTGAATTCAAAGTACCTGCATCCTGTCAGTTTGGTTGCCTAGACAAAAGCAGTAGGTATAAAAATCTCACTTCTGAGGTAAATTTGTCAAGATGATACAGCCCCCCCTAAGGCCCCAAAAAAGTCCAAGTTTCAAATATTTCATACTTGAATACTTGACTTAGGTTTATATAGAATTACATTTTTGATATTGAGTCTGCTATTTCTTTTATGGATGAAGAAATTTTTGCCATTTTGCCTTAAAACAGACTGAAATTTTGGCTGAACAAAGGTGAAAATAAAAAATGTAATTCTATTAAGCCTTAAGTTCAACCTTTATGAAGAACATACTCAAAAATCATGACTTTTGGAATAAAACTCAGAGCCCCATCATCTTGAGAAATTTACCTGTTTTTAGGTTGAATTTCGTCTGGTAAAGCATACCCTTAAGTAGTTGTACTTACATGAGTGATAATCAGAAAAAGTGGATATTTCTTGTGATAATGTTATCTGCTATAACTAAGTATGCCTTTGTCTGTACTTGAGTACTACGAAATTGAGTAATTTTTTTGACTCGTTTTAAATTAGTTTTTCGTTATCTCCGAGCAGTTCTCAGAAAAATTGAATACAAATACTGTTCCCATATCCAATAATCGATTTTTCTTTAAAAAGTGTACATTTTTTTCATATCAAGTCCCTATTTTATTTTTATTGAATAAAATTTTGATAAGATACTCGATGAAAGTTCTAAGATAAATGAATATAAAAATTAACTTTAAATTAAATAACACCGTCTATCATCGACTATTTTAAACAAGTCAATTTTTTCTCAATTTTATATCGCTAGAAATCATTGATAACAATTAAATAAGATATTATAGAATGCATCGTGGCAGCCGAATCGAATTCGTTGGAAAATTTGAAAGTTTTTAATTTTTTTTTTTGTTGGTTTGACAGTTAAGACCTTCTACAAAATTCGAAAATATTTATTCTACTTTCCTCGGACTTACTTTTTATAGCTTTCATTCGGTTTGAAAATATTTGTTCGGATAATATTGTACTATATGGTATGTAGTCTACAGTTACGAATAAAATTGCAAGTTTTCTAAGTTATTCTTCCATCTAAAAGGTCTGCCCTGGTTAGCAGAGAAAATAAATGCGTGCGTATTGAAATTAGGTGGAAATACGAAAATTGCCTGTGCCAAATAAGTATTAAAAAAAGTTTATAAAGCTTCGCTGTGGAAAACCAAATTTAATGGCCTTGTCTACACTTTATACATATATATTTTTTCTCAGAAAAGGAGTAGGTAGAGAGCAACATAAAAATATTTTCTAAAATTTCTTTCGCTTATTTTGACAACTGCTGAAAGACTACAAGAAGTATCACAACACCCAAGGCTGCTATTTCACACATTCGTTTTTCGATTATTTTTCACCTTGTTTAGCCAAATACATTGTCGAATAATGAATACAAACGAACGTGTGAGACCAGCTTTAGTGTGTTATAACAATACCTATTTTTTGGGAGAGGAGAAACGCACTTTTTTAGTGATTGCTCTATACATTTTTTTTACTTCTTACAGCTGTTTTTGTAAAGACACATTATCGAATGTCGACGTAAAGGAAAAAAGTAAAAAATCTATAATAATTCACAAAGCAGCGTCAATTTTGAAATTGAAACACATTTGGTTTTTATTCTTCAATGACAAAAATAAAAACTACTATTGGCATTATTTGCACCAATCTTCAATTTTTTTGCCTTTGAATTTCTAATTCTGTATCTTCGTGAGGATGATTGTAGTTCTTTTTTTGCATCTTCAATAATTGGTTTGAATATTTTCATTATTTTGTAATGTTTTTATGAAATTCTTATATTTGAATTTTTGTCTCTACAATTATCAGTTTTAAAAAAAAAATAAAAAACGCACAGTTTTAGAGAATATTTTACATAATATTATAAAGTTCAGAAATACGCATGCACATACCATGCCCATTATATCCATATTTACACACGGATAATAACAATTACTAATTTTTAGATGAAACACTGTCGTGTTTATTTTGTACCACTCTCTCATTACCTGCATTGCCTGCTTATCATTTCAGGTTTCCTCGAGAACAGCAAACATTGCCCAACCATTTTTATTTTACCGACTATGAAAGACATAACGCCGAAATAGCAGCATTTCATTTAGACAAGTTAGTATTGAATTGACCATTACCTTTGATTTTTTTTTTCATTTTATTTTGTTTTTCAAATTTTATCTGAAAAATTCATCGGTTTTTAATTTTTTTTTTTTTTCTTTTCAATTTCCTATCGGCGGATGAACCCGTCGATTAGAGGAAACTGGTTTACAAACCAAAGCAAAGACATAATCGAATTTAAAGAAACTGTTGTGCATATCTTCCGATGCTCGATTTGTTTTTGGCTGGCGATGATAATTTAGCGATAAAATTATAATATTATTGCAACAACGTATAAAATTTTGTCCAATTTCAAATTCGAAGCGTGGGAGAATCGATGACGAGGTGACAAGAGGTCAGTGTTGCGGATGATTAGGCAAAAATAAAGTTATTATGAAGGAACTATAGCGTATACTGATACAGTTTTTTTTTTTTTTTTTTTTGTCGATTCATAATTTCGGTGCCTACCAGCCATTAAACTTCGTTGGTCTTTCAATTGTTCGTTTTCGAAACAATGGTATGTGAGTGCAACGATTGCGAGTTTGAGACTGAGAATTGAAACTAGAAAATGACTCCAGGCAGTGAGTGTGGTCTGTGTATAGTATTGCGAAAATGGAATTCTCTTAGAAATGAAAAATAAAAGAATATTTTGTACGATTTATGTGAAAGTTGTGCGTAAAAATAAATGAGAAAAGTGTATCAGGTAATTATACGTTTACTGCAGAGAGTATAAAACGGTGCGCTTGTAGTATAAACTGTTTTGAAGGCGTTATGAGGTTCATAAGCTTTGAAATGCTGGTACAGTCAAAGGCCAATGTAATTTGTGTAAGAGGACCACGGAGGAGGATTTTCGATAGTAAGACAAAAATGTTAAAAATTTTCAGTAAGGTCTTGAACCTGGTGCTCGTAGTTCTTAATTTATTTTGACTACTGCGTAGTATAAAAAATCATATCCCATCGGCATGTGGATATTTCCAAAGTATTCCTAAATGGGAGACACAATCAGAGGGGCCGCGTGGGCTAAGCCCATCCCAAAAATTGATGGCCCTCGTTTGGCCCTTCCAAAATTTTTTTTCTGATTACGTCACTGTTTAAAATATTCCGATTATTACAACAATAAAAAAATAAACAAATGAGTATTCTTACATAAGTAGAATATTGTGTAAAATATTTTCAAGCCCTCTAAAGAATATTTTATTTTCAATTTAGAACGAATATTCCGGAGTAATATTTTAAATCGATATAATTATGTATAAGAATTTGGTAGCAAATATTTCAATTATGGATGGATCTAACTGAAAAAGTCGTTATTCTTGTCTATAAACTATTCATCCACAAGGTTCGCCTCCTTACGTGAACCAGTTTCCACATGCGAAATGTCGAATACGTGCAAATAATTAACATATAAATTACGCACATATTTGTGCACTCTCTTCAGTTTTTAGAATATTCATAGAATATTCATTATTTTTCTTGTTCTCTGTTGTTGTTTTGCAGAATTTTAGGGTTCAGAAGAGCCATGCCAGTTACCGGAAGAGTTTTACATTTAACCAAAGAGCTGTACGATATCGCCGAACCTGAATTGTTGAAAACGTTTTTCATATCGCCGGCCGAAAATTATTGCTTTCACGGCCACTGCAGCTATTACTGTGATACTAGCCATGCTGTCTGCGGAAATCCAGACAAGCTGGAGGGCTCATTCGCCGCATTCTTGCCGGAGAAGGAGGTGGTTGGCCGGACGCTTAGGAAGCATCCGTGGAGACGATCCTACCACAAGCGAAGAAAAGCGCTGTGGGAGACAGGTAAGCAAATTACCATTGGCTTACCTTATTGTAGAGGTAGCGTTGAAGGTCATTTAGTCTATTATTCTCTACTCTTGGAGAGAAACGAACTTATTGTGAGGATACTAAAATACCTATGCCTCCGTATTATGGTGTGGTCCTTGATGAAGTTTTGAATTTTTTACCGCCCTTTCTGCAAAGTGCTTCATTTTCATGAAGAAAAGAAATCCATAAAAATGTCTGCCATCTACGTTGAGAAGAAGTGGTGCCTCAGAGGAGTTGAAGATTTTCTCATGCAAATATTATAATAATTATTATGATCAGCATTGCGTAAAAACGAGAAGCAGTGTTGCCTCAAGGGAGTTGAAAATTCTATTATACGAATATTTTTAAATTGTTATAATCAGCATCGCATAGAAACACATATTTTCTGCTTCAAATACTACTACGATCGAGTCTGTTGATTAGAGATTTGGTTAGGGAGATTTGAAAGGTGTGGAGTTTGGACCTACGCTTAAGGTAACCAAAAAATCCCGATATTTGTTTGTTGAATGAAAAAGCAATTATTTTTCATTCTGAATGACAGTCATAAAAGATCGAAGAATTTCTTTTAAAAGAAAACTTGCCTCGCTCTAACCCCTGTATTCAGCATCAGTTTGAAAATTTCAATTTTGGCATTATTTTCAGTAAAAAGGGGGTCTTTGAAGGGACCATTTTTTTCTAGTGAGAGGAGTGAAACTTTTATAGAATTTTTTTTTTTTTTCATGAAAAGGAACCACTTTATGAGGTGGGAGCTGAAATTGCAAACTAGAATTTCATCACAAAATATAAGTAAGGACCGTCCTTCTCCGTAATGTAAGGAAAAGAAGAGAAATCGAGTATCAGTAAAGATTACTAATCCCAATTTTCGTCGAACGTGTTGAATCAATTGCAACTAAAATTTGGTTTCTATATGTTAACCTTATGTGATAAGAAACTTTGAAATATATTTTTTTCAATAATCTACTGGTATCACGAGGTTATATATGAAACTATATTAACCAAAGATTTGTCTATAATTTATTTATTTAACAAATAATTAAGTAAAGTTGTACCTAAGTATAATATGTGAATTTATAATATCGGCATTTTTGGAATCCTAAGGTCACGAAACGAAAAACTATCACCCTCTCAACTTGAATTTTGATTATGCGGGCAATTCTATCAGTACTAATGGTTTGAAGGATTTCAAAGAAAACCATTTTTTAAATTTAAATAGCCTGCTATGCGTGAATATTCTTGCCCAACCATTAATTTAGCGACGTTCTATTTGTTTTTTCGCAGACCCAAACTACTGCGACGCTGTGAAAATCTCGCCTCCATATAATGAAGGCATAATTTTACTGGATCTGATCGACACGAGTATTTTTGATTTCATTTCTGGAAATATGGATAGACATCATTTCGAAACGTACTCGATTTTCAATAATGATTCGTTTCCTATTCATTTGGACCACGGCAGGGCATTCGGAAAGCCATTCCATGACGAATTATCCATTCTCGCACCACTGACGCAGTGCTGTCTGATTAAGCAAAGCACATTACTCACACTGCTCAGGTAAGAGACAGATATTATCGCCTTAGTTGAAAATGATGAAGCTGCTTTTTGGCAGTCGGCAGCTAGTGTAAATATTTTCGCTAGTGGTCACAGCGTGGGTGCGGATCTTTGTCAGACAGTTGACGGTGGCCATTCACCCTCTGTTGGAACTCTTTAATTGAGGATGCTTTTGTGTGGCCACTAATTCATACTCGCACGTGGAACCGGAAAAGAGTGAAAATTCCTCTCTTTCGGCTCGATAACGGCCATTTTCGTCCTTCGATTTTACGTCGTAGAAATATAGATTCGATGCTTTTAACTGAGATGCTATTGAAAGATCATTAAATTAGCCGTGGCATAGACTTGTGCGTAGCCATAAATCTCAAGATGAAAAAAAACACGTTTCTCGACTACTTTGTATATTTTTAAAGAAAATTAATTTCTCAGCGTAGACTCGGCCAAGTATTTAACCGCGAATTATTGTTGGAGAATATTTTTGAATTTATCGCATCATCGACGCAAATGGCACATGCTGGGGGAATACGCATAGCCTTTTTTAGCACAATAGAATTTTTCTGAAGCAGTTCTCGTTGTTTGATTTTATCGCGTGCAAATGAAAATTACAAGAATTAAGATTAGTTGCGTTTTTCGTCGAGACGAGTGTGTGATTCATTTTTCAATTACAATTTGATTTGCTGGGCAAAGTTTTTTTTTTCTTCAATTAAGTACAATATTATTATGTTTTTGCTACTGCGCGAAAATAGTGGAGGTTGAAATGTAGGCGCTGTGAATGGTTAGCAAAAAAATTTTCCTGGAAAAAATATGAGGTGTGTAGCTACCATTGACTGTAATATGATATTCTTCGTGTGTATATGCGCTGTAGAAACTCCTTTCTACTTGTGTATGAGATTCAACTTAAATTTACGATAGTTTGAATGATTTTTGGTGGTGAGAATTTTAATCGTACACGTCCATTTCAATCATAATAAAAACCGCAGGGCCTTAGTAGGAAGGGCGGCTGAGGACAGAAATAATTTTCTCTCTCCTAAAACATTTTTTCGGGGAATGACGGGCGAGAGGGATCCATTTTGCCGCTGAATTCGATTTGCCACTTCCCAGTATTTTGCTCTAGCTACAGCTCTGACAACCGTGATTTATTCAGAACTGTTTCACAGTTAAATCATAATAATTATATGTCACCGTCAATATTGAAAACTAAGCGAAATTGAAAAAATTTAGTCTTCAATGATAATGTCGGCAATATGAATAATGTCCAATTTTAGTTCAGTTTTGACCAATCTTATAAATAGTCGCGTTGTTAATACTGCCGACATTGTTGAAAATTCCATCAACAGGCAATATTAAAAGCGATTTTTTATTTTTAGAAAATTGGCTAGTCATTTTTAAGAATGCCTACAGTCATGATCCATTGCAGTTTTTAACCTCGGCATTTCATAATGCGAATCATGGAGTCAATTATACTCTAAAAATTATTGAAACTGATGAATTAAAAGTGGAAAAAAACCTGCTAAAAATCGCATAATTCATTTAATTATCATAATATTATGACGATTAATTTAAATTGGATGATAAATCATCGGTTCTCAGACGGTTGAAATATTAATCCAGCGCATTCATCAATTGGATGGTAATTAAAAATGACGACAAGCATTGAGTAGATAACAATTTGCTGAACTTGTGTTGCATACAAAAAGTTCATAGCGAAAAATAATGAAAATGAAAAACCGGTCTTGACTGTCGGAAAATTTTCAGATGTTTTGCGAGTAATTTTTGTATCTAGCGCGTAATATTTTGTCTAGTTCAAAAAGTAGCCTAGTTAATTTTGACCTCGAGTCTTTTTTTTAAAATTCTAAATTTTTAGAGGGGAATTTTTCAGCAATTTACTTATTTCGTTGAAATAAGACCTTCTTTGTACGCTTTTAATTAGGTTTACCTGTTTTGCGGAAATAATTTTTTTTTTTTCATATTCATTAGTAAAATATTCCCTATTGTGATATTCTCTTGAAGCTTACTGTAGGTCATAGTTACTTCATGCCTTCGAACTTTCAAATTACGGTAGCTTGAAACGTGAAAGAAACACATCACTATAGTACGTACGTATAGCCCAGGAAAATTAGTCTGAAAGTTGGGGAAAAAAAGAAAAAAAAATCGAAGCAAAAGATTTTATGCTTGGAATGTGTTGAAGGTAGTCCAAGGAATATGCGATGGAAAGTCTCCAAGCCCAGCCCCTGTACTTCCTCCGGGGGGAGAGGGGCTCATAAGTGCTGAAATATGACATTTTTCTGTCTCTAACCTCGAGAACCGTGCTGGATATCCATTCTGCAGTTCAGAAAACCGTTCATTGATTTTTTAAAAAAGTTCACTTTTGGTGCCGTAGAAGTGCACAAAATGAAGATTGAAAATAGGTGGCTCTATAATTTCCCTCAATTTTCGAGTTATCGAATGAAAATACTTGGAAAGCATCATTTTTAAAAATTAGACTTATACTGAGTTTTCATTTACTGCACTTCTATGGCACCAAATGAGATAGGTAGTTTTTTTTTTTAATTGATAGAAAATATGATGGAGAATTAAGTTTTACTGAACTTGAGAATGGATATTTAGCACGGTTTTTTGGGTTATAGCTGAAAAACGTCGAATTTCAACTCTTATGAGTTTCCCATGGGGAAGGGTTGGGGACGGAAACTTTTCATCATATATTCACTGAACTGCCTTCAACACATTCCTGGCATATTGTCTTTAATGCCAATTTATCTTTTCTGAACTTGAATTTTGCTGGGCTGGTATCGAAGGCATTAAAAAACTCGTATACCATTCACCAACTGGCAACTGTACGAGGCAACGTGCTTCGAAAACGTACAACGTGTTGAGCTACAACAGGCTACAACAACTCACCATTATGTTCCCATGGTCCCTACAGTACAGTATAAAGAAAAAATAAATGACGAACAACTGTCGAACAGAGCAGAGGGAGACCTCTGCGGGAGAATGAAGGTAACACGTACACGAAGAGAGCACATTCTACTCGAAAAATGTAAGAACTAGTAATATGTAAATTATACCTGATACCTGGTTTATATAGTCATTCATTCGCTCGAGACGTAGTATACCTCTTACCTCTTTTTAACTACAGACTAGAAATTTTTCTACTTGAACTGTTTATTACCCCAGGAAAATGGAACAATCTCTGCTGTAAATAAAACGAAATCTGGTTATCGTGAATATAACAGGGAAGCCATAAAATCATAAAATAGGTGATTATTATTCACATCTCTTGAAGTCACCTACACGTAGGTACCCAATTTAACTTCGTAGCTGTTCGGATTTAATAGTGTCTGAAGTTTTTTAAACTTGTACCAACTTTTTAAATCAAACTTAGAAATTCGTATAACTGTACTATTTTTTTTTTAACCCCAATACTCCCATATTTTGCATTTTGAACTCGATCTGTTAGCCAGAATGTTCAGCTGAGGCTAAGCTTTTGCTATGAAAAAATTACGAAACAGATTTAAAAATCTTTGTTTCATTTTTATATATGATTTTCTGAATTTGACGTTTAATGATCGTGCTTTGACTTTTTTTTAAATCAATTTTTATTCACTTTAAAACATCTTATCGATGTGCGAGTTGTTGAATATTATCTTCGACCCTGTGGCACCTATTATCAACGTATTGTTAATGAAGCATAATGAGATTTGTTACGTGACAAATAGTCATTGATCTTTGCAAATTGAAAATTCCTGGAAATTATTTTGTTCGGTTTTCTTTCTTATTCAAAAATCAATGACATGAGACGCGATGTATAAAGTCTGTTGACTTACTCGTATAATATGTTTTTTTTTTTATCAACCTTTGTTTTCAGACGATTTTATACTATTTTATAGTCCATTTGATGAAAGTGTTAGGATGTCACGTAGACCTCTAGCACGAGTAGCACTGAATTCAAGCGTACAAAGTAACAAACGAATGAAAAGTGTTTTATAAGACAGGCGAAAAATAATTTTTGTAATGGGAGACCAACTTAATTTTTGCCAATTTCCTTACTGAAATTCTTTGGTGGGCTGAGACTTCTTCCCTGTATGCAGGAGTTGATTTTTGGGAATAGAAATCAGTCTTTGACTGATCATGTTTATCAGAGCTGGACATGGGTGGTGAAATTGGGCAAAAACGGGTATCTACGACGGAACAGATTCATTTATTTTAAACTAACTCGAAACTGAACTAAGAACTGACAATCTGTGTAAAGTCATCACAGATCATAATATATTTGCATCTGTGTCTCCAAACTAAAGCACCCACGAAAATTTGAGTCGGTTGAAGTCTCAGAATCGTGATTGAATGCTATACATTTTCTTAGTGGTACGATTGAGCACACTTCCTGTAGCCTCGGTTCTTTTCATATTCCAAATTTTTGATCCGATTTAATTTAATGTTACTACACTGTAGGCTTTGCTGTATGATAAGGTTATGAGAAAATGACTTTTGGCTATTTGCCCGAAGGGGTCGTATTTAAATTTCAGTTAAGGACATATTTATCAAATTAACTAAATCGTCTCATACGCTCCATGCTGTAGCAATCGAATTGGTTGAATACATTCAGCTACGCTCCTACCTTTAGTTTTTTTTCACAGGTGATATTTTTTTTTCTACTCACGAATGCGTCTGTAGTCTGTATAGCCTTGTATATAGCCTCCGTGAATTGCAGCATTCCAAAAAAAAAAAAAAATGCAATCCACCAAAAATTTACAAATATTCGTGGACAAATAATTTGATCATTCAATAAAATATTATATTTTCCGTTGGCATTTTCTCGAATTGAGAATGGATGAGTATATATGCCTACGCGAAATTTTGTACGTGTTTTGCTGCTCTGAAAGATTGAATTATATTAGTCGTAAAGTAACGTGGAAATTGGCAAAATTGGCCAGTGAAATTATTCGCAACACTATGTACCCAGTGAATTTAAAAATAGTAACCAAACTGGCGTTTAAATTTTGTTTGCAGCCTGGACATATATAAATTCGATAAATAAACATGGCTTTAAAAATACGCACGAACCGATTTCCCGATTGAAATACAGTTCGCACACCTACTGCACGAATGCCCTCTCGTGTGTAGTCGAATTCGAAAACATTTTCTCCAAATCCTGTATCGTCTCTCCCTTCTTGACGGTTTTTTTTTTTTGTTTTATCCCTTTTCTTGTTTCACACTCTGCCAATTTACCATGAACAAACAAACGACCTAGAAAAATAACATTTAACCTTTCTACAGTAATGTGTTGGAAGAAAATGGTCTGCCTTTAGTGGCAAAACGCATATGCATACGAGAAAAAAAAAGAAAAAAAAAACGGAAAAGAAAAAAAAAGGGACACTATATTTTCTCTTCTGCATACTTAATGCTCTTCTTGAGTGCTTGATGGTTTTTTTATTTTACTCTTTTCGAGGAGAAAATTTAAATACTTTCGCAATATTTTAGTTTACTGGCCACCTTACTCGTCGATAGCATACGAACATATGGAGTTGGGTGGAGAGATCCAGGAGAGATCTATGCATTGTGTAATATAAATATTGCTGCAGCCCTCGCAAAGCCTTGTGAAGGCAAAGATGAATAATTCTCTTTTATATTTGTGATGCTTAAAAATGTTGAAAATGATTTTTATCCTCTGTAGGTCACGAAGAATTCATTTTTAATATTTCAAAAAAAATTTCAAATAGTCAAAGCAACTATAAAAATGTCACTTAGGTACAACAAAATAATATTTACAAAAGCAAAAACACCATATCTTTTCCTCGTCCCTTCTTGCATAAATTATATGAAATCAAAACTTATCTTATTAATATGCGCAGTATAATAATTATATTTCAACCTTGAAAAATAATACTTCAAAGTAAACACTCGAAAGCATAAAATATTGAAAACAAAAAGAAATTACGAAATAGAGATTAATACTTGTAAGATGGCTCAGTGTGTAAAGGCCATTTCGTTATTTTCTTTTTATAGAATTTCATTTTCAATTTTTTATGTAGGAAATTCCGCCCTACCCTTGTTTTCCACTTACTGTGATCGTTTCCTTATTAAAAGCCACCGAAAAAGCATGAATTCAATACCAGTGGAACTTGAAATTAATACTGATTAAACTGTCGTAAAAACTTGTATATTTTTGGTTTTTTAATCGATTTAGCGTTTTGACAAGAACAGACTCGCTTACTTCATTTCAAAAAAATCTACCAAGAGTTGAAAGAATCTTGCGGATGTCTTTTTGGCTAAAAGGGTGTCAGAGTTCCTTTGAGTACTACAGTAGTGATTACTAAAGTTCTGAAGAAAGCAGAACTGCGAAAATCTCCTATCGGTACTCGCAATTTAACTTGAATTTTTTTTTTCAACTTGCAGTTTGCATAATGGGGCCAAAAAGCTGAGTGATTTAATGCGCGAGTCGATGGCCGACGATCCGATAATGCCTATTTTATGGGAGCCATACTATCCGGCCATGGATCGACGAGTAAAAATAATTTTAGAAGCCGTGCGAGGATGTATTCTAAAGTCAGCTTCAGAGTCAGATGCGCAATCAGCACCTCCTACAACTGGCCAAGGAAGTAAAAAACCGAACAGCGCTTAGTTCCTCCGAGCATTACCTGGATCCTGGTGAACATTTTTTATGCTGAAGTCCAGAGTAAGATTTTTTAAAATTTTTACGCGAGATCTTTTTTTCTTTTTTTTTGTAATTTAAAAAAAAAAATGAAATGTGTTGAATTGTGCTCTTCCATAACACAGACTGATTTAAATTACTGTCCTATTATCTGCGTACAAGAAATTTTCTTTCTTTTTAACAGAGAAATTAATTTTTTTTTTTTCGAAGATTGAGTCTGTTTTAAATTGTTTATTTTCTAGTCTTTTATATTTTTAAAATGTCCTATCCATTAGCTGAAACATGTGTTAAATATGCTTCAGAATATTGTAAAATTTTGTTCTAATCGACACCAAAATAATATATTCTGTAAAATGCTGACTGAAGAAGCAAAATATAAAATTAAGTCAATTCGTTATACGACAACGTTTTTGAAACGTAGGTACGTTTTATTTGTAAAATTTATTTTTCGTAATAATAAGTAAGAAACCTTTGTGATTTTTGTTATTTGTTTTGAGAGTATAAATGCGAGTGCAATAATATTGAATTTTTATTATTTTTAATTGTTTCATATTCTGATTGCTTGACATTCATGCCAAGTTAGCATTTTTTTTTTACTTCATTTTTGAACCTAGCAAATTTCTGTAGTTTAGTGGAAAAAAATTTTGTGTCATTAGAAAATTACCATTTTCTTTTGGTTTTCTATGAAAGAATCGTTCAAGTACCTGTAAATGAAACGTGTGCTTAAATTCTGGAAATGAAATTTCGTTTATGTTTTTCCGGAAATTTGAATGATATTATTCTCAACTAATGTAAATACAAAGACATTCTAGCGTACCAAATTTAAATAAGTGTTATTTTCTACTATGATCAATCACGAACTTTCAACTATCAAAAAAAGAAAAAAAACGAAAACAAAATATTTATAAAAAAATAAAATCTTTAATTTGTTCACAAACAGTCAACAAGCAAAACATAACAAAAGTCTTCTGTAAAAACATTGTCATCGTACAAAAAAGGAGGAAAAAAACAAGTTAATACCGTGCTGTTTCGAAAAAATATTTAAAAAATTCACTTATACAAAAAAATTATAAAAATAAAAAAGGAATCAAATAACGATATATTTCTCTAGATAGGTTTTAGCTAGGTCAAACTGACCTGCATTCGTGTAAATCAAATGTAAATTGAAAGCTATATCGCAAGTTAAATCGAACATAGCATCGTCGATGGCAGGTTTATATGATAATGCTTCATTATAGTAGAACATGGCTTGCGGTAATAATTCAAGCTGATGGAAGGCACGACCCATATTATAAAATACTTCTTGACTGGCTGCGCTTCCTCTTTTCTTTTGGTATTTCATGAAAAATGCCAGCATCTGAGTGACTAGTGCATGCTTATTGGTACTGAATTTCTGGCAAGCAATGTGTACAAAATTCAGAGCTATCATATAAGACAACAGAGGCGACTCGTGTTTCTTGTACAGAATACAGTAATCGTTGAGCGCGTATTTATAAGTTCCTGCAAAAAAGGAATGATTTGCATACATCATTAAAGCATTATTATCATTCGGATTTTTGATCAGCAGTCGACTTAGAAATTTATGAATAATAGAGTAGTCAGCTCGAAAACTGGCCAAGTAAAATAAATTCCAGGCTCGTTTCGGAACTTCGGACGACAGCAAAAAGGTTCTCGTCAATACGAATCCGAGACCATAATCTTGGTTGTAAATGCAAGCTAAAATCAACACCGATCTCAACTCGGATCGCTTTGGAAGGAACTTGCAGGATAAGCAGAGTGAACAAACCAATTGCTGAAATAAGTCGTAATCTTTTCGCTGTATGTATAAATTGCAGACTTTTATAAAGACCTGCCATTCATCTTCTAGAGGAACACAGTGATCGATATCTGTACCATCAAAATGAAACATTAGTTTCCCATTATATTTTTTATGCGATCGAAATAATGATTCGAATAAGGTGAACTCGTCGACGCGTTTTATTTCGATATAATGCAATCTGAATAGCTGCAAAGCTGAATCAATAAAAGCGTCGTAATCTTCGAGTAAATAGTAGAGTTGACATCTTTCATAGATCATCAGGCTGATATTGCTTCGATCCTTCAAAGTAACTTCCACAGCTTCGTTGTACAGGCCAACAGACTTTAATTCGTTACAGAATTTCAATTTTATATCGTCATCGTTGGGAAACAAATTTATGGCCGTTCTGTAGCTTTGAAAACACTGCTCCAGCTCGCCGAGATTCTTGTAACAAAGTGTTATATTGAACCAGATGTCAGATGAATTCATTTTACTTTCTGTCAGTCTGTATAGCAATAGAAGTGCGTCACGATACATTCCATCATCAACAAGCTTCGAAGCAATGGCATAGAAAAATTGGCCATATTGATCGGGATCTTCATTCAAAAAAATTTTAATTTGAAATCTGGCAAAATCATAAGAATGATAGTGAATCAAGCACATAGCCAACTTGATGCGAATATTAGTTGATATATCTTTGCAAACAGTAGCATCGATGATGACTTCATCACCATTAACGCATTTTTTTAGGACAGAAATTCCACAGAGTTTGCGCAAAATTGACAAACACTTATCGTACTTCTGAGCACATACTAAAGCATTGGTGTACAGCTCAATTTCGTTATCTGTGATGAGCTCTTTACAATTTCGGAAAACGTAGTTCCAAATCTCACAGGCTTTCTCGAATTTCTTGTCTTGGTAGTACGATGTGCCAATGATATTCCGAATTCGGATCACAGTCGGTCCATCAGTTTTAGGATCCAGCTTGTGTATCAAACGATGGTAACCGTAGTCTTCCAAATTACTTAGACGACCCAATTTCATCAACTCTATTCGTTTCTCGTGTATGGCAACGTTCAACTCATCCAAAGAAATGGCTCTTGTACAACAGGAGACAGCTTCTCTATATCGTTGTTCACCTTTGAGAATATCAGCTAACTGAATCCACTCTTCTTTATCGGTTGGTCCGAGGTGAGCTGCAATTATTCGCATCTGCAAAGATTTCTCTGTTTCTCCGATACCTTCGTAAATGGAAGATAATGTTCGAAAAGGCTCTGACGCGTTCGGTTCTTCTTTGATGATTTCTAAACATATTTTTACAGCACTTTCTGTATCACCTTTAGCGAAGCAAACGTTCGCTTGACCCATCACAGCTCTAAGCGTTGGAGATAGTTTACTTCGTTGAGGTCTTCTTTTTTTACTGGAGAAATTAGTCTTTTCCTTTCCTTCTAGAACGTCATTATTTTCGTCATTTTCAGAACAACTGGCACCGCTAGATGCTGATAATTCGGTGTCATCCAAAATGCCGATGCTTAACGTATTGAATGCTGGAACAACTTTGACGGGCTTCTCGCTAAATGAATTACTTATAGAAGATTGCTCGTTCAATTGCTGCAAATAATCACCGAATGATATCTCACCATTCATAAATTTTGTAACTGCATCTGGCTGAGAGCTTTCACTCATGCAGTACGGATCGATTAAGTTCTTCAGTTCAGTGTACTCAGCCATTTTTATTAATGATGAAGGTGAGTGCTGGGACCTATGAACATCAATATAGAGCATCCATGAATAAAACGAATACAGCAACAACACTGAGATTGTATGTAACGTTGTATTAATGAAGTATACTACGAAAATAAATTAATGCGACAGGCATTTACTCAAACATTTTCTTATTTCGGCAAATTGAAAAGAGAAAAGGATATTTAAAACTGCCTATTCAGAGTAAGATTTATTTGCCCATTATGATTCTTGAGAATTCATATCGCATGAGTATGATTAATAAATAATTAATATATAAAAAAGAAATATATACCAAAATATCGATAGAAGAATAATCGAGAAGAAAAAACACACTTCTAAATCTTTAATTCGGATTTTTGGAGGCAACTGAAAGCAAATTGCAGCGAATACTATAGATTTTTCATCTCTGACATCATCGCAAGGAGGTGGACTAGAAAATAAACAAAATGCGTTCAATAAATTACAATATTATTCAATAATTAATTATTAACAATTAATATTGGTCATCGAGAGTATTGACAATTGAGGGAAGTAGGTACCTGTGTGAAAAGTTTTGATTGAATTTCTGAAATCGAATTTAATCAAAAATCACAGAAGTTATTCTATAAACAAGTAAACTGTTACGAAAGTGAAATTATTTTCAATAAATAACCATACTTCGTACTAAATACGTAAATTATAAATAATTTTTAAAAATTTCGAAAAATTCGTTCTTTTCTTTCGCTTTACATGATAAATATACAGATGATAAAAGTTTGCTTGTTCAAAAATGGCACGGTGAAAGCAAAGCACGAGGATGCATCGGACTTCGCGCTTCTTTCGCCTTCAGCGTCATTCACATTACTCATGTGTACTCATGCATGGGTTCACGGTGTACATCATGGTCACGGACTCTCCGTTTTCGAATTTTCGATAAATTAATTTTTTCGTCGTCTTTTCTTGCAGCACTGGTTTAACGGGCTGCCTTTGACCAGTGTTGACACTTGACAGTTTTGAAGCCAGAGCAGTCAAGCAGTTTTGGCTTTGCTAAAGTGTGTTTGGTTGTGTTGCTGTGCAGTTTGTGATAAATCAATCTTATTTTAAATTGTTGAAGTCTTCTGAAATTATCGAAAAATAAAGTTAATTCATTTCTTCTAATCATCGTAATTGTTCGTAACGACTGTAGTTACTTCAACCATTATTTAATTGCTCATTTACGAATTTAAAGTGCAGTGGAAGAAGATTCAGGAAGTTAAAAGTTGTACGAAGAATTTACTAAATCTCGATTCCAACACGATTTATCCTGTAAAAATGTGTTTCACTCCTTAGCATTTGGTAAGTACCAGACTATCAGTTTAATATACTTCTCATACTTTATAGAATGAATTCTATTTAAGCCCATCAAATACCTCCTCTACTCTCTGCATCCATTCAAAACGCATGTCATTGATGATAATGATTGTTACGGGAACTTTTGAGGTTAAATGCTTACGAATTTTCGTTGTACCTAATTTCGGAACTATGATATCTTTTCAAGTAAAATTTTGATTTTCACGAATTTTACATTCCTCGAAGAAGTAGATATGTAGATCATTTAGTTACATTAAACAAGACCTGAACATTTCAAGTTTTGTCCTTCAGTAGTGACTAGTGAGTAGGTAGAGTTCTTATTATCATTACGAAGATTAAGTTGTCGACTGCATTTAGTCAACTTCACAGTCGCGTGTATTTTCCACTTTCATACAATTATTTTAGAGATTTTTATTCAACCTTTATGAAGAATGTACTGATGAACTACTCGTTAAATTTAACCGGGTTAAGCACATAGACGGTCATCCTAGACTGTAGTCTGTCTACGACCTAAATAAGCTGATGCGCACGTTCCATATTCTTTTTGGTACAAGATTGATTTTTGCAGCTGAAAAGAATGCATAAATTTTTGTTAAAATTCATGAAATTCCCGCGTTCACTTCACTTCCTTGAAGGCGTATCAAATTTATTGCCTGTTCATTTTTTTATTTTTCATGTTTTGCAAATATCATGTGATTTTATTTTAACGTCCGAAAATGATTCTGTGCAAACTAACGAACAATCCTTCTCGGACTTTGCATGGAGTAATCGTGGTGGCCCTTGTATTCCTACCTTTTTTATTGACTAATGCTTTCCTCAGTCATGGCCCGATAAAAGTCAGTGACATTATTCTAATAAAATACTCGAACATTACTAGAGAATTTTTTTACTTACATTAAATGCTTGAAACATTCAGTATAAGATACTGTGCGATCCTGGTGGGCATTCCACTTGGGCAGTCACTATAAGGGATATCCGCGAAGCAAGTCGCTCGGGTTCCAGCATTGTATTATTTGATATGCTTCACTTGGTATGTGATATACTCATTTTACCGTATTCTAAAATAATTTTTAGAACGTCAATAAAATGAAAGTCAAAATGACTTTTGAACTAATGCAAAAAATTGAGAGGTGTGTATAAACCATAATAATGTATTTTCCTGACTCAAGTTATTGCTCATGCATTCGAGGGCTTATAAAATACTAATAACTCCCTATGTTGACTAATTTTTGTCGAAGGTGGAGATAGACCACTCTATATTCTAAGGGTTTCTTTTATATTAAAAGGTTGTTATAACTTATTAACTATACTCAGAGCATCGATTGGGTGTTGAAAAATGGAACTTACATGTTTCAAAAAGGTGTTTATTCATGTTTGTATACTTCTGTGTACTCATTTAAGTAGAATGTCAGTTTCTTGGTGTGCTAAGAACCAGTATTACAAACACCAGTTACCAATTTAATGGATTGTTGAACACTACTCTTATTTTTAATGCACTGTGAATTGGTTATCAGTGTGACTATATCGACGATCCTAGTAACTCCAAATATACTAGGACTATATTACTACTTTTTATCGACACTGTCCTCTGTAAAAATAGTTGAAACGTTCGAACAGTTCTCTGATTTCAGCAGTTGAGCGTCCAAATGCATTTTTATTAATTGTCATCCATCAGTACTAATAAAACTGGATGCATCACAAAGTTATTCTCTGCATTGTAATGATCGCATCTCATATCATTCGGTCCTACTTTTTGAATACAGATCATTCTCTTATGAAAGTCTACGAGGAAAACCAATGTGGCACGTAAAATTTATCACATATTCATCCATAATTTGATCCAATTATTTTTTTTAATGGGAATGCCAGGTGTTTGAGTTTTCTGAAAATTCAGGCTTAGTTACTTCACAACCAATTGAAAGTATCATTTATCAGAATGCTGTGATTCTCACAGATTTGTTACACTCTTATCATCTGTTGGATTGTTGAAAATGTCGAATAAATTCCATGCAGGTTTTGTTTATCCCCGAATTGCCATGGTTTTGGTTAAATAATGGAAGAAAGAGTGTTTTTTGTAGTACGTTGAGTGCCATACATTGTAAACTTTCACGTGAAATATAATTTTAAAGCCTTTAAGCCCCGTTTAAGTCTTAATAATGCCTTTCCCTCTCACCTATTGTTATACCGAATTTTTCTGTTTTTTATGAAAAAAGTACTCGATATATTATTAAAACACGTGATTATGTGTACTCGAGAGGGTATACTTGAAACTTTTTTTGCCATCCGTTGACTGATTTTCTATTCAGCTGACGATCGATAAAATGAACTTGTTGATATCACATTTTTGCGTCCGAGTGCAATTTAATCCCATCAGCATTGGCAGGAACTCAGTTGCACCATGTTGACTGATAATACTTGCGTGGAGTGAATACATTTTAAAGCTCAAGTTGAACCGGAGAAAGTAAAGAGAAAATAATAGAAAAGTATATGTTATATGTACATGCTGGCTGACAGCCAATCAATTTAAATTATGAGAAGCTGGAAAATAAGATTGACTTTGAACATTCTCGAATATTTACAGTGATAATTGCTTCGAGCAGGTATCTAAATGGTGGATTGTGACAAATCGTCTTAAAGGTACAAATTTTTCAAAACATACTACTTTCATCGCGTGACTTCTTACGAATGAAAAAATATTTAAAAATCCACGAGAAGGATATTTTTATTTTGTTTCGTCCTTTTTTGCCAGCAGGTGTATTTATTTTTAGACGATTTGTATTTTTATGAAGGAATCAAATGTAGCAAAATCTTGATAGTTCATTTTCTGTATAGGATCTGATAATTTACACGAATTACCATGGAGCACGAAAAGAAGTTGACATCGATGATGCGAGAGAAAGGTTATTTGGGGGTCGCTAAAGGGTCATATAACTCCACAAAACAAAATCAAAAAAGTCTGTTTATTTTAAATATATTTTGCCTATAAACTCAACAATGTACACTTTGGAACCTTTATACGATTTTCGCTAGATGCTCGAAATATTTCACTGTCATTAGAAAAGGACGTGGTCTGCATGAATGACGCTGTGAACTTCGTGCATTTGTGTACGAGAGTTCATTCTGTATTATCGATTTTTAATTGCAGTACTTTTTCGCTCTTTATTTTCCCTCTACCTCACTGCTGGCTATACGTGACGGAGCGATATAAAGCTACTGGCAGGAAGGTTAAGAGGGTTGGAGTTGAAAAAAAAAAAAACTCGTTGAAATGTATGTTTCCCATTTTCGTTTTTTGCCAGCTTTCTAGTCAAGAAGGGTTGTTAGGGTGACCTTGACCGTAGATATATGTAATCCTAGTTGTAGTTAACACTTTTGTTTTTTTCCCTGTTTTTGTTTTCTCTCCTTTTTTTTTTGTTTTGTTTTGAAAGGTTGTTTTTCTCACTTTTGAAAAAAAAAAAAATGAAGGGTTTCCTCATTTCTTAAGCCAAAATTGCGGTATTATTGAGGCGAAAATAAAATTGCTCGTCGACTGGAATGGCCAAACGACGACGACGATGGTGGTCGATTTTCCGACCATTTTTATAGAATGGCGATGGGTAGAAATGGAATTTAAAAAATTTGTATTTTATTTGCTGTAGAAGGAGATGGTGGATGGTGTGTGAGAAGATACTCGTATGCGACGAACTGGGATTTTGTGTGCTGAAACGGCCATGAAATGTTTTAGGTATTGACATTCACGCTTTATTGATTATTTTTAGTGTACGAATCGAATGGTTGACTTCTTATGATGTTATCCGGTGAGAAAAAAGTATTGGAATACAAAACCCAAGTATATTATTCGAGATTGTCGCAAGGTGTTATGTGGAAAAGTGGGGTACGATATAGAATGACGTGTTTCGATTCGGAGTGTTAGAAAAAAAAAATCCTTTTAGACGAAGGTCATACCAAAAGGTGCAGTATTTCGTGAGCTATATTTATTTTAATATGGCTGATACACCCCCGGGCCTGCCCAAATTTTAAATTTGCGAAATAATTGAATTTTTAAATGAGGAAGTTGTTAACCGTCACATTCTTTTACTAATACATGGCAACCGATCAATGCTTTATGACGGATTACAATTTTTGTTTCCTACGCTGCTCACAAAATCCAGTGAATTTTGCAGCCGTGGACGACTGTTATTTGAAAATTCAATCATTGCCCAAAGCCAAAGGGTACCTCAAGATAAATTATTTTGCTGAAATATCGAATTCGAGGTTGAATCTAATTTAAAAAAAATTAAAACGTATCCATGTTATGATAATTCTTAGAAAATTTACTACCTTCCGAACATAGCCAAATTCCTCTATATGTAAATTTTCTAGGCATTCTATCCGTATTAATTATTAGTCTCCCAACTTAATTGTTGAATTATTCAAATTATTCTGAAGAGAAAATAATGGTTGAAAATTTTTATACTAAGATAATGAGGAACATTTATTCGTTTCTATTTTCGAAAAAATAAAAAAGATTCACTTCGTTCGAGTAAAAATTGTGGCTAGTTATATTTCATAATGAATTCACAGTTTATCCGGTATTATGTGGAATAGGAAAGTGAATATGTTTTGGTGCCTAGTTACTCGTGATTTTATTGTTCTTTATATTACTGAGTTGATACAGTGAAATCTGCTGATAAGAACTATTTAATGCAAACAATGCACTTCCTTGTTACGTTGTGTTATTGCTTTCAATAATTCCAGGATGTTGAATATTTTTGATGTAAACCGCTAAAAATATAACATGCTACGGAGAGCTGAAACAAAATTATTGTGATATATTCGTAGTCGTATGAGTGTGAGAAAATTGATGAAAATTGAAAACTTATATATGAAGAATTTGATGAAAGGCACCTATTTTTCATTGTTCCTAACGCATTTTTTCCCTCCATAAATAACCCAGTGGCCTTTTTTGAAGTAAAAAAAAATGGCTTTACAAGTTGTATCGCCTCGAGGTCACCACCTAGCACTGCAGATAGAGTAACACGACTTATATATCTGTATGATACTGTAGGGCTTGGGCTACTCATAAAATATTTTATCAGGATTGTTCTAAAAGTGAATGGTAATTCTCCCAATAAGTCGAAAATTGACTATTTTTTTTTGAAAATTTCAAAGTTGTATTTTTTAATATTTTTTTTATGGAAATAGTAGTGGGTGTGTCCCTGAATACGTACCCAACATTGGTTGAGCTTGATTCTCACCACAGGGGGTAGGGGGGATACTTCGGGCACACCACGATGGAATTCCATAGTAGTGACTTGAAATATTACGCATTGCTTTGATCAAATGAATGTCTTCTTTGACCATTTTTCAAATATTTTTGATGTTTTTTATAGACTAATTAAATTTTAGCAAGAAATTTTTACTAAAAATTATTTTGGTGAAAAAATTTTTTCTGGGGGGTGGGGGTAAAATTTTTTGCGGGAGAGGGGTATTGCCTCACTAAACCTCCTCCTTGTTCCATCACTAACTGACAAGTTGACAAAAATATGCTTAATTTTCACAGTGGTGTCACATTTTTCATTTTGGTGTTTATAATAATAGAATTTGACACTACGATGGAAAAACAAAATTCTCCACACAATGGACAATTGACCAGTATTTCAATTCTGAGAAACCCAAGGTAACTAATCTGAACAAATCCACTCTGGATTTGTTGTTAGGGGTGTCAATCATTATAGAAAAAATGTTTATTGGACTTATCAGATTTTGGCTCTCTGCAGTATCAGCATCCACTACCATGGAACATTAAGCTTTTAGAAGACACATTTTTTATGAAAATTTATTAATACCTTCTCAATATTCTGAAAAAAAAATTTTTTTTGCTTGATCACTTTCATATGCATCAAAATGAACTACTTAGATTATATTTCATCATTGTAAATATTTCAGTGCCATTATTCCAGGATGACTTAAATTTTCTCCACTACCATGGACAAAAACTGATTACAAGACTTTAACTCTCCCCATATAATGATTGAAAACCAAAGTGATTACATCCACTACCATGGACATTTTACCCTATTTGAGTGCTCTCCTTAATTTTGGTGAGGTGGGGGAAAAAAAGAAATTATTGTATATTTTAAAGGGGATCATTAGCTATCTAACAAAAAAAAAAGTTTGAAAAGGTTTATTTATGGAGCACAAACAGTGATTTCAGCAATTTTCGTGTTATTAGGAGAATCACCCATCTAAGTGACGACACTTGACGAAAACCTGAACTGGCATAAAAATAAATGTGAACATTTTGAGAAGCATATTAGGTAGGTGCACTACGCCGAAAATATTTTTTCAGCGGTGAATTTGATGAATTTTCATAGAGCCTGATTGACCTTGTTGATAGATACGTTTTTCCTTTATAAACAGAGCAGCGGATTTTGGGTGGAAAACTCTAAGGTCAACTAAATTATTAAACGCTTTCATCTAACGGAAAGAGGTACTGCTGACTACACCCATGCCAAAAATTTACAACGAAATACACATACATATAGGAAGGTATTATTCAATAGCGAAGTGTACCTTGACCGCCATTTTTCTCCACCATTTTGGTGTAACCTTCAGAATTTGTGTTCTATTGCGAGGTATTCTCTATTATCTATTGTATAGGTATATCAGCCGAATTGAATTTTTTTTTGTGTTTTGTTTTCGAACGTATTCGTAATGCTTTTTCTTTGTCTCTCTGGCACCTATTCAAAATTTTGATGGGGCAAAAGTACGTCGCGTGAACTGCTGCCTAAAAGTACATTGAATTTTAATTTAGAGATTTTTGGGGTAGCTCTGTGAGAGCTCGATTTAATTTTATTTGCCAGCTGTCTACATGATGTGTGGACCGTGTAGTGGTCCGATGATTATACCCTGTAATTATCGAATAGTTGGTTCGTTTTGCTTATTTTTCATATAGTCGAGTTTCTTAATTGGTGTGTTTAGAGGGAAAAACGTGACTTGGAAATTCATTACCTTGTACAGGTGCTTGACGTCTTTCTTGTCATTCGTTCTGATCTTTCTCTATCGAGTTTGATAGGTATAAAGAATTTTGAAATGTCATTAATTCTATTTTCTTACTATTCAGAGCGTCAATTTTATGGCATTTGGAAAACTATAATAATTTCTTCTAATTCCGATAATGTCGAAGCACGTATAATTTCTAAATATGCTTCGCATAAAATTGAACAAAATCATGATTTCTGTACACGAGAATGAACTGTAATTGTTGAAAAATAAAGATGACAAAGTCGTGATTGAACGTTTTTGAGTTTTTCATATTCGGGTGTTCGTATCACTATCATAGTCTTAAATTTGTGAAATAATTGTTGAGATGCATTTTGAAATGTTGTCAGAGTATATTATGATTATTTATTCATAAACGATTTGATTTTGTTTGAAATAACGATTCATTTATGATATTCAAAAATCAGACTGAGTTTCATAGAAATAGTGTAAAACGATGTCCAACTCACTTTTAATTGCTAACTATAGTCGGAGAATTAAGTGTAGTTTAATTTTGAAGGGAATTTTGTTTAGGTCTATTATATTTTATTACCCATAACTGCTTAGAGAAATGAGACCTTTTTCGCTAGACAGCCGCATATTTCACTCGTTTTCTTTTGCTAAGAGCTTGAAAGTTGCCCATATTACGTATGTAAATATTCGTATTAATAGAGTGTCAAGCAAATAAATTCAATTTGTTGAATGGAATATCCTTCGAGTTCTGCTTTTTAGACTTATACAGCATCACATAAATAATAATTCAATTACCTATGTCGTTTGTTGAAAATCTAAAAAAAGAAAAGTATGTACATCGAAGTAAAGATCCGGGTCAATAAAAGTACGTAACATTTTATTAGATTATTGAAACTCAAGTTAGGTATTTAAAAAAACAGGTGCGTGGTTATTATACTCGTGTTAAATGAATGAAAAAATGGGTATGATGAACTGAATCCGCTGACTGTTCTTTTGTTGAGCAATTCTTCATAATTTGTACTAGCCATTGTGAAAATTTGAAAAACATTTTTTTTTTTAACCTTAATGTCGACTGTTAATAGGAACTGAAAGCTGCGAATGCCATATTAAATTATATGTGATATGATGGACTCAATTTTAAAAGTAACGATCTTAAGTGCTCTGCAAATCGTTATTAAAATTTTTTCAATTTTTTTGAAGTGTGACTCACTAGCAAAATTTCATAGATCTACTAGAGGATACAATGTATTTTATATTTGAAAAATGTATTCAGCACGTTTTTAATTTTTTTATTTCTGAAGTAGTTAGCTATAACTGATAAGAATCATAAACTGAATGCGAACAGTTTGATTGAATTGACTCGATTATCATAAGATTTCGAGTGTGATGTGACCAGGCTATAGTTTTCAATAATCATTGATGGTTTATACCTCTATTTTTAGCTACCTAGTATATGTTAGGAACTAATTTATGGAAACTTGAAATTCTTACATGATAGTATGTAAAGTAGAATTTTTGAGGACGCCTTTGTACTTTCTTTGTGAATTTTAAAGATTACATTTAAATAAATATGACTTCTGAGATATTCCTAAATAAAACGAACCATAAAAATCATCTTATTTCCCATAAGACTGTGACAGACAGCTTATTTAACTTGCATTTTATTCAAGAAGTACAAGAAATATTCCCTTTCTGTGTTTATTTCTATAGTTGACTGTTGACATATATTTATGAAGCATCCAAAGTAAATTTTAGTCCTCAATTTCTTGCTGTTTAATCTGACAGACGTTGGCGATAAGAAAGTTTAGTCAAACATTTCAAATTTTTGTACTGAAAATGATAAATATCTACTAATTTTCTTCGTGTCAGTTTCTACAAAAAAAATTGTTTCGAAACTCAAATTCTAAATTACTAATTCAAGAGACGTTGGTCGAGAAAGATAACATTGTAAATGAATTTTTCGAGTAAGGAAATTTTGAAACTGTGCATTTTTCGAATTATTTTATTTCGATTGAGTCACCTTTTTTTTTTCATTCAGCCTCGCAGATCTAAATTTATTCTTCAGTTTTCCGGTATTTTTATAATTGCGATAACACGAGTGTGTATTTGACAGTTATGATGGAAAAGTACATTTTTCGAATGTATGACAGTGACCAAAATTTTCCATTGTTGTCTCTGTGTGAAGAGTTTTTATTGGTCTCGCTGAAAATACTTTCTTCGAGTTTGAATATAAGGAATTCTCAATCGTAGGTAGCTGAAATTTTAGGGTTTTTTCACCAAAATTCTTGGAAAACAGGTCCTAATTTAAGACTTCCTTTCTCTAAAATAATATGAAGAGTTTGAATAGACTAAACTAAAACTTAAGGTACGTTTCGAAATCTGGCCAATCAATTTTTATCGTCTGCGGAGACCTTTGAGTAGCTACAATAGGAAATTTTCAGGCATTTAGTGAAGTATTTTCCATCATTCAGCCATTCTATAAATATGTTGGATTATATCCTTAAGAAAGTTTATTTAGGTGGTAATCCATTCGACAGTCAAACTTCCATTAATAAAATACTTTGGCGTACTTGTAGTCTATTTACAGCGACAAGTCCTTATCCTTTCAAGTAATCCACGTTAAGTTGGTGCTTTACTACGTTAAAAATTGATAATAATTAATTTTTTTCAAGTCAACTCTTAAATTCATTTTTGACAGACTGTCGAATAGATGCAAAAAAAAATTGCCCCTTATCTACACGTTCGATTGAAAAATGTGGTGAAATAATTTCAACTTTCGAGTTGATTGGTTGAGAAATTGAAATTAAAATCCTTTTATGGTTCGAATGAGAGGAATTTACATAAAATGTTTTTGAGAAGCGAGATTAAAAAAATGGTTCGAGCCCTATTATTTTAATTACTTTCTATAGATTTCCCTCTCGCCTTTTTCTATGGGGGTTTACGTTACATTTTTTTTCACTTGACATTAAAATTAAGTACTCGCAATTAGTAAGGATTTGTAACGATGGAGAATTTAATGAATTTGTGTCACCTCGTTGTAGAAATCATTTATTTGAAGAATATATTCGCGTGTAATCGACAGTTTTGTAATTTCGTGAAAATAAATTGATATTAGGTTCTCCAAAACGTGATAAGTCCAAAAAAAGTGATGAGAAAAAAATCGAGAGAGATTGTCTAAAATGGGCCTGTGTGAATATTTTTTTCACGAAAGACTCATGGCATGATCAATGGAATCTCCGTGTTGAATGAGTTAAGAGAAATTGCAGTTTGAAAATTGAAAATCAGGACTTATTCAGGTTTTGAGACAATGAAAAATTCATGTCCTCATTTTAAAAGCCCATAAAACCAAGCTGGTTGTTGATACAAAGTTTAGTAGAAACACTAATTGATGTAGACAATATCCAAATTATCTACCAAAATCTTAAATTGATAAAAATGGACTTGAAACATTTTTTTACTATATCCTGTTAGATTTATACCTTTCTTTTCTCTCAGTGTACTGCATTCATTATCAATAATTTTGTTTTGTATTCCTTGATTGTATCCTCTGTGTTTCACTTTAATTTTATTGTCTCTCATTAAAGAACAAAACGTTTTTTGGAAATGTTCCACCTTAATATAGGAAATATTTCATCTTACTCGAGCAAATATAGGCTTATACGAATAAATATGAAATCGTGAAATTAGAAGAAATATATATTACAAGCATGTTATTACTTATAAAAGTATTCAGTGCCATTTCTCGATGAAAATACTGAAGTATCCTCTAGCTATATTTACTTTATTTAACGTTTAGGAGAAAACAATATAACAAAAATATATTAAGTACCTCTAGTCGACAATTTTATTTATCTTTTCTGCATGCAGTAAAAATGAATGAAGATGCCCTTTGTAAAGAAACTGCACAAAAAAATGCCAAAATTGTATTGGCATCGATGTGCATATTGTTTGATATAGTATTTTGGCAACGAGAAATAGTTCGGTGCAATTTCAAATTTATAATGCTAAATTTTTTATTTATCTGCCCTTTATGTGTTTATTACATTTATAATATTTTCATTACTAAAGCTTCTTTAATTTAATCGATGCAAAATCTACAGTCTCGCGAGTGTCCTGTGTACATAAATGTTGACGTTTTGTTATTTCTATGGTAAATACAAAATGCTGACAATGTTTCTAGAAAATTGTATAAGTAATTTTTCAAATTCTGGCGGATTACGTTTATGCATATAGTTACGTATATATTATTGTTTTCTAGCCGGGCTTTGCTTACATGTATGATATAATTCATATCCAACTGGCAAATAGACTTTTTGTTGACTTATTTTTTCATCGAATTGATAATATAATTATTGTTATTTTTGCGGCGACGTTTTTTGGCTGAAGTTGGTAATCTGTTCTATAAAACTAGGTGGAAACATATAGTTTGTGTCGAATAAAAATGACAAGATGACGTCAGGCTCGAGAAAGTTTACTTGCACGTAAAATTGAAAATGCGAGCCAAAGTTTTTCAATTAAATTCCACGCGGAAACTTTTAAATTCTTTCCTATTTAACGCTTTTTTCCATACACTTCTTCGAAACCGAATCGTCTACAATTATTGACGTCATTATTTTATCTGCTCAGTTCCAGTATGGATTTTTTTTTGGGTCAATGATATTTGAGGTGAATAGGATCATTTTTCAACTTTGACAAGCTGTGTCTCATGAACAAGTAAAGACAGAAAACAGCGATTTGAAGTTAATTATAGGTCTTGGCATTTATTTTCTCTCGGTGAATCTCCCTCTCATCCTCTCTTTCATACCCTTCAACTTATTCCCTCTATCAATATGCTCAGACCTTATTCATCAGTGAGATGGATTCAATAGCATCATCCTAGTCAGGGGCCTACCGAGAGGGGGTAGGGGGGTGAGTCACCCCCCCAGTCAGTTTTTGAAGTCGGCAAATTCTCCAAAATCTTCATCAGTCGGCAAATTGAGAAATTGGGAGATAGCCGCCACCAATTTGCCGCCTGGACAATTTGCCGCCTAATACTATCCTCAAGCAACGATGAAAAAATTTTTTATCCATTATTACTGTACTCGGCAAATGTTTGAGATGTAGTCGGCATTTTTGCTATGCTCACCCCCCCCCCCATTCGAAGAAGGCTCGGTAGGCCCCTGACCCTAGTGAACAATACACTGGTTTTGGCAGGAATTTCTCATTTTGACCATGTCTTTGTTATAAGCATAAATTTTTCATGTGTTAGCTTCATTCAAATTCATAACATTTTTATATTGCCACTCCACAAGTATGAAAATGTGGTGAACCGCAGTGGCGTGCTAAGTTCACTTTCACTCAGCAACATGTTGAGGGCCCAAAATTTCATCTCACAATTTTCAGTCATTTTTTAGGAAAAATAGAAAAATTTCCTTGAAATATGCAAAATTTTCCTTGAAATATACAAAATTTGGGCAAAATAGGGGCCCCAAAGTAAAAGCATGCTGAGGCCTCACAATACCCCTAGCACGCCACTGGTGAACCGAGTCTCAATAATGTCAATAATCATTTTCAACTGGTTGGGATCCTTTACAACGAGCCAAAACAGTTATAAATTTTTCAAAGTTTTTACAAAGTGTTGCTCCTGCGTTCACCTCCCTGGTCCTATTCATTCAGTCTAACGATATTTGGTAGCGAAGGGGTGTAAGTGATATTTTCCATAAAATGTAAAAATGCGTCATAAAAATTGTTTCTCACTAATGTCGACTTTTCATTTTCAAGATTTTCTTAAATTATTAAAGATGAATTCTTTTTACTGGACGTTTAGTCGAAATTTTGTGTGTCCGTGTGTATCCAATGTTATCGTAAGACGACCTCATCATAAATTATATAAGCTTAATGACGTCATCAAGCATTTTTGAGTTTGATGACGTCATCATACATAAGCTTAATGAGACTTTTAGTCGATTTTGTGCGCGTCCTTGTATGTCCAATGTTGTCATGTGATGACGTCTGTCCGGACAAAGCTTTTTTTTGTTCCCAAATCGAGTTTACAAATTGAGCTTACAAAATGAGGTTACAAAATGAGTTACAAAATGTGTTACAAATTGAGTTACAAATTGAATTCAGTATTTTATGTAAAACATGAAAAGTTGTATGCTTCAAGTTTGATTTGAAAATGTTTATTCTCAGGAAAGTTGATGAAACTTTTTTATATACTCGTACAATCGACGTAAAAGAGAATTTATCTTCGCCTTCACGACTCTTCAGGACTCTTCGTGAAGGCTACAACTTTATTTATTTAAAATGTTACATATGCCTCTGGAAAGATGAAATGGTTTAATGGAGACCAAAGTACAACTTTTTCAGTATAACTATATTTTATTTGATTTCTGGCATTTATGAATCTGATTATACTTGATCGCAGTTGGAAAAACCTACGGATTGTCGATAATCTCATTTGTGATGAAAGTTATTCTGGCAATTTTCTATCTGCTGCGTACCAATTTTAATATTTACTGGATTTTTCGAAATCGCTTTAATCAGCTATAACGGAGGTCGCTCGTAGTTCTTGTAAAGCTAAATTATTCGAGTGCTTTTATCAAATCTAATTTGAATAGCAAATTATTGCATTAATTTAGGTGGAATACGTATGCTCCAACATTGTTTACTAGACAAGATAAATTGGCCATATTATTAAAGTTAATATCAACGTGCGAGGATCATTATACGGAGTAGGTAGTTCAAACATATTTTTGCAAACCATATTATACCATACTGATGTTGAAAAAATCATCACGTGCTCGGCATGCATCTGAAGTTTATTTTGATAGTATCACCATGAAAAGAAGAATATTAGCATAACGTAATCGTCTCTTTAACGCAGTTAATGAGACAAAACCATTTAATGGGCTTAGTTGGAACGAGATTAGGTGTAATGTGTAGGCACAAGCCTGTAATTTTGAGATTGTCGATTTAAAGATGCTAATAATTTGTGATTATTCATGTTGAATATATGGCTTGAGATATATAAATTTACAGATCGATGTGAAAAACTTGGAAGTTTTCGTTTTGAAGAGAAGAAAAAAAAAAGAACCTAATTCTCGAAAGAGTGGGTGTGAAAGAGAGAGATTAAACAGTTCTCCAAGGCATAATTTGACAGTAATATTTTCTCCTCCTCGCATTTGTCAAGAGTTTCGTCATGACGTCAAAAGAGTGGATGAAAAAGTTGAAAATTCTTGGCAAATTTTCTTTTTTATTCGTCTCCAATAGATTTCGGCAGATTTCGGTTCGTTAATGAACATAGCTGATCGAGACGGAAACTTTCTTGATTCTAGATATTTCTTTGGAAAGAGTTCATATTATTTCTTTCTTATTAGTTCATTAGCCGAGAGCCACCAAGTCCATTACCAATGATATTGATCCTATTCACCCCATTTAACGTACCTATTGAATATTATTTTTATATATCTTTTGAAAAAGGCATTTTATTCTCTAGTAGGTGTTTCAAATTCTATCTACTTTCCCATGCTAGTTTATTATAGGGTCATTTTAAAGTCGATTGTATTCTTTGAAGAGAGAGAGAGAGAGAGACGTAGTCATTAAATTTTGGAGGACTAACTTTAATTTTCTTACTTCGTACTAAAAGTTTTATTGTCTAGAAAAAAAGTCATAATTTCGACTTCTTTCCCTCCTGATTCAGACAAGTCGAAAACATCTACTTTTTCATACAATCACCCAAATTCTTTTTATTTTTATTAATAATTAAACTCTATAAAACGATTACTTTGCACTGGTCTTAGGAATTTTATAAGGCTCTGTTGAACCAAATTCGAAATCATATTTTTCGTCGAGTTTTTATGGTTTTTGATTTCATTTATTGGGTTGGAAGAGTAAAAATGAGAAAAAAAGACATTTAATTGAATGGTGGAATATAACGAGATATGAAAAATGCGATAAAAAAAGGTCGAGTGTGCGCCATTTTACTGTGTTGAGTTTTGCATACAAATTGTAGAAAAAGATTTTATTTAAAATGACTCGAATTGGTGCTCAGGTATAATTACTAATATTGCCAAAAAACAACTTAATCCTGTTTGAAGTTGATTAGATTAGGAGGAAATGAGAAAACAGTCAGAAGAAAGAAAAAATAGTACAAGGCTAGTGATATTTTCTCAATAATAAAGCTGTAATGATCGGAACTCGTATTTTATCAGTTGTCCTTAATTGCATGAAGTGAGAAAAATTTACCAATTTGAAATAACCGGATTTACTCAAGATGATTATATTATATTTTATTATGTTTTTAGTATGGAAAAATGTTATTGTACCGTTGAAAATTCTTCACATTAGTTTTTGTAAAAATTTAATTCAATAATCATTTCGACTTTATGGCAATTACAGCTCAGGTAGTGTTTCATAAATGATGAATTATTTTTCACTCAGTCGAGTTGTATTATCATTTTAAAAATTATTTTTATTGCCTTAAAATTACCCTTCTCAAGTATATTTTCGTTTATTTTGATCTTCGTTAATAGTTTAGAGTTGGTAGTGAGCTTTGACAAATAATTGTTTGTCACTGCAATGGTTGAATTTTATCTTTATATAACTGTTCTGGGATGTTATGAACTTCGAAAAGTACTTTTCCAAAATTTGTTTGGAATTTTCTCTAAATTTTGAAAATTTTAATTGCACTTGATTTTGATTGTTTTCGAATAAAGCACCGAATAACTGAGCTTCGTCTGCTTCTTTTCGCACGGCTTCAAGTTGTGTCACCAAATTTCTCGCACCCTGTAGTAAATCTTTTTTTCTTTATATAGGTAAGTTTACTTTATTTTCTAAGGCATCAAAGTAAATTTTTTATTTGACTTTTTTCCCTTAAAAGCTCGTGCTTAAGATATCAAAATTCAACTGTTTCTGTGGAAATCTAGAAGTATAATTTGTACATTTTTATGTGAATGTTATTGGATTTGATCACTGTTGGCTCATAACTCGAGAAATGCATGAGTGTAGCGCAGCCTCAAGCCGTAGCTTTTTTCTCATTTCCTGTATTTATCGTTCGTATCATATTTAATAATAATATCATTTGCATTCAACCTAGGATTGTCTTTGTTTCATGTAATGCAGAAATTGTGGCTATTTTCCTTCGCTACAATCGTACCAACTTCTCATTAAGTTAATTTAAATTATTAATCTTATCAGTTAATGAGCACGGCATATCTACGGTTGACTATATTTGTGATGAATGTTTCAAGTACAACAGTTTGAATACTTACTAATTTTCTACTTGATGGAGATACTAATAATAATTGCCATTAATTAATTAATTGACCGAAGATGCCGCATTTAATACTGGGGGCTATAGAAAGTGCCGAATACTTTCAAAAAGAATAATAACTATTTTGTGTTCGACAAAAAGGCTCGGAACTGTCGGAAGTATTTATGAATTACATAATACTAATGGGATATAATTGGAAAAATACTCATTATTATTGTAAATTCCCTTTCAACGACAATGTTCTTTATGCAGGCCCTTAGCCAAGAGGCTATGTGCGGCTGAGCCCCCTTGAACCAGTAATGACTTTTTACTGATTTTTCACATTATATGTACTTGATGCAGTTTTTCACCCCAACACCCTTACCACAAATGGTTAGAAATTTACTCAGAGCCAGTATTACCAACATTGCTTACCAATTTAACAGACCACTATGGCTTAGAGTCTAGAGCATTTTCTAACTTTATTTTCAAAGGTATCAAAGTAAATTTTGACTTTGTTTCCTCAAAGATTCGTGCTTAAGATATCAAAATTCGGCAGTTTCTGTAGAAATCTGGAAGTACAGTTTGTACATTTTTATGTGGATGTTGTTGGATTTGATTACCGTTGGCTTATAACTCAAGAAACGAATAAGTGTAGTGCAGCTTCAAGCCATAGCCCTTTTCTCATTTCCTATACTTATCGTTCGTACTATTTAATAATTGCATTTGCATTCAAACTAGGATCGTCTTTGCTTCATGAAGGTACACGAAAATTGTGGCAATTTTCTTTCGCTACAGTCGTACGAAGTTCTTATTAAGTTAATAATAATATAAATTATTGATCTTGTCAATTAATGAAAATCACGGCATATCTGCGGCTGACTAAGTGACTATATAGATGTACGATTAATGTCTTAAGTACAACAGTTTAACTGCATATTAATTTTTTATTTATGAATAATAATAATAATTTCTAATAATTAATTAATTAATGAGTAAAGAATATATATGTAACATTTTCATCCCAGAACTATAGCAACTTACGTGATTTTTAATCTTTTACATAGTCAAGTGTCGAGTTGAAATTTTTTTCAAAATTATTCTAATTATCTAATAATTATGCTAAAATGTTCGAGTTGCATTGGGATTTAGGAATTTGAATTTTGAGGTTTGTGATTTTCATAAGATTAATTATATTTTTTATTTTTCAATTTTTACTTTTTTTCACTTGTTTTCCATCAAATTTTAATTTAGCCAATGACCAAAAGTGGAAAAAAAAAACTTGAAAAAATTTTTGCTTTTGACACTTGAAATATAGGTAAAGCTTTCGATTTTCAGCTTTTTTCTCTAAAATTGATCGGCTTTTGACTGACTTTGGAAAGTTTCAAACTTGCGGATATAATCGATTACATATTTTGCTTTAAGCCGAGTTTGAATCGAACTGGTTCGAGTTATTAATATGTTCGACTCGTCTTTTGTATCGGTTACAATTGATACCTGTGGCTCGTGCTCTGAGGTATAATTTTCAGTATTATCATGTGAGCCAAGTAAGGACTGCATGAACACCTGGAATTGGTACTCTGTATTCGGAAACAGATCGGATATGGTGCACGTGATAAGTGGTCCGTCACGCATCACATTTTCGTCTGTGCACAAGAAGGTATTCCACTCACCGTAAGAGTGCTTATACTGTATGTTGTAACCAATACGCTTGGGAAAGTACTGGTAATCACCAATATTCCATTGCAGAGTTACACTCGTCGAGTTCTTCGCCAGTAAGCGCAAATCTCTTGGCATACCTAGAAAAGTGTGCTCAAATGGGTTGATTAAGAAAATCTGTTCGTTGCTGCCCAACTGATTCGTGCCCGTCACTGACAATTTCAGGGTTTCAAAATTCTTGCCATGAATTGGGTTTGGCATTATTTTGGAATGCCAATTTGTGTAGCCGTATTTGACATTGTTCATTGTACCCGCATTATTCTCCGACTCTACCAACCCACAAATTATCGTGCAGTCGATGGAGAAGGACAATAAGCTGTACGAGCAGTGTAGCTTGCATTTTAAGGCAGGCAGACCCACAGACTTTTGCACTGCCTCTATTGATTTACCATACGGTGTTTGTAGTTCATTTACCAACATAAATGAAATCAAACTTGAAATTATCTCGAACTTCTTCATTTTGATCTTTCAACTGACAAGAATCTGCAATAATATATTTATAGAAAATTAAGATGAAGTAGTTGGAGCTAAGCGAAGGTAAAAATATCTGAAAATTTGACTGGCCATGGTCATGCGGGTCTCTTGTACTCTTTTGAATTTTTGACCAACAGTAAGTACAACTTCCCTTCTTGTTAGTAAATTATTTTTTAAAGAAATGATGGAAAATATTTTATGGATTCATTAATAGGTTTACTCGCGTTGATAATTCTGTCAAAAAATTTCATCAAAAAATTCATTTTTTTTCATGGATGCCACAATACAAGTTGAGTGGAATATACTATAATGGTATAGTAATGTTCTTATGCAGGGTGAGTCGTTTTGACACGCACCATAGGAAAACCCCTTTTATAGTGCGTGCTAAAACCACGAACTATACGAAATTGTATGGAGTAGATATACGAGTATGTACTGTACTTGTACGCACCAGCTAATGAAAAGCGTTTTTTTGCATTGTTGAATTTTTTTTTTTTAGTTCTTTTTTTTTTCTTTTATAGGAAAATTTTTTAATTGTAATATTTTAAAAATAAACTTAAATACCGTCGAATGGGGCGACTTTACACACTTTTTTTATGTTTTTCAACTTTGTCCTTTAATAACTCCTCCAATTTTGAAGCGATTGAAGTGAATTTGGTTTTAAAATTTAGGTCCAACATTTCTTAACACAATTGTAAAAAAAAGTTTGAGTTTGCAGCCTTCCTTCTATTTTTTATGATTTTTCAAAAAATTTGTGTAAAGTCACCCCTCAATGGGGCGACTTTACCCATCAATTTGTTATTGACGGGTTATTGATGGGTGGAGAGGCAAAATTTGAGGATGTTTATACTCAGACATACGATTGAAAAGAAACTAGTCAAGTTACAACTTCAACCGTGTGAAACTGAACTGAATATTTTGAGTGTCTGTGGTTAAAAAAAAAAGACGAATAAGAAAAAGGAAAAAACCATATCGCCGCTTTATTTTCTTGTTCTGTTACTGGGTGAAGTGAGGTAGGAGTGGCGATCTTTTTTCTCTTTTCCTCCTTCTACCTCTTTCGATCCAAATCGTATTTTGGTTTTAATTTTTGCCTGGCAATTTATTTATTGGGCTAAAATGAAGTGGGTAAAGTCGCCCCTTGAATGTAAAGTCACCCCGTTCGACGGTAAATGAGAAAATTCAAAAAAACAAAAAATGAACAAAAACATGAAATGAAAAAACTTTCTATTAACTGGCGCGTTTAAGTACATTCTCATTTAATTCAACAACGCCACAACTCAAAAAATCATAATTTTTGAGTTAAATATACTTCTGAACTTTTTATGTCTGCTTTAAGATGGTATAACTTTTAAAGAAAATGGAAAATTTTCCGTACAATTTTTCATTGCGAGTCGTTTTAGCACCCACCAAATGAGGTTTTCGTATGGTGCACGTCAAAAGACTCACCCTGTATATTATTATAATTATAAACATGGCTACCATTATGACTTCCATCTACTTTGCTAGTATTATGGATTCTGCCTGATTTAAAAAGTGATTCTTGGTGTGGAGGAGTTAAGGAACATAAGCAGCTCATCGTTTTACCCCATCCAATTACAATACCTACGAAAAAAATTCCACTACCTTTAAAAATCGAGGAATTTTTTTAAATCAATGTACCCTTATATAAAAAGGAGCTGTTTGATGACCATTATGGCGTTCTGGGAATATTGTACCGAACACCTCCTTACACCTCCCACTATTGATAATAGCTGTAGATTTCACGAAGAGTTGTGAAGATTAAAACGAATTCTCTTTTACACCAATTAATATGTAAAAATTTTGAAAAATGTTTTTTTATAAAATATTTTTTCGAAAGAATTCAACATACCGTAGTATAATATGTTGAGGTGCGACCACATATTTATCTACTCGGGGAGTGTACTCGCTGAGTAGTATAAACGAATCAAAGAAAACACATGTAAATTTATTAATTTGCATAGCAATTTGCAATTATATTCTACTCGGCCAATATATGTGTACTCCTCGAGTAGACGAATGTATGGTCACACCTTTATATTGTTCGAAGTTTTTCTTTAAAATTGAATGAGTTGAAGTTTATAACTTTTTATGTTTATACAAATAAGTATATCAAGGAGTCTAATTAGTATTTTATGTTTCAAAGTTATTTGAAACAAAAATTTAACATAATACAAGACGTATGTTGTATTAGGGAAAGACGAATAGATCGATTGACCGATTTTTTTAGGTAATTACATTCTTCAACTTCGAAGAAAAACTTCTAACAACATAAACGTACTCGTATTAAAAATGTGTTAATTATTCTTTCGAAAAAATATGTTCTTAAGAAACATTTATCAATATATTTTTTAGATATAATTGGTGTAGAAGAGAATTCATCTTCGCCTTCACGACTCTTCGTGAAGGCTACAGTTTTTTTTCTCAAATTGGAGTTCAAAAATATATAATTTAAAAATTTGACTTTGAAATATTTTGGTAAATTCACTTAAAATAATAAATGTTGGTGAACCTATAATTGCTTTTGGAGAGAAAAAAAATGGTAAATTACACTTACCCTTTTCAGGTGAAATACGGGAACAGCTAGAAGATTCAACTTGTATCCTTTACATTAATCAAACAAACTGACCATCATCTTAATGAGCTTTCACATTTTAAACCTTTTTCAAAATTAATGACTGTATGCTTTTTCTTACGCATGTTGATAAGGGAATACGGGAAAATCCAAGATTTTTTTGATAAAAAAATTTTAGGAGACTTGACTGAAAAAAAATTTTTTTTTAAATATATCTATTTTCTGAGTCACACTTACATTAGTTGAAAAACTTGATACAACATTTGAGAGATTCTCATTGGCCTCTCTTATTCGAGATGAGTAAAAACCCGGAAATGAAAAAAAAAAAAGGCCTTTGATTCATAATTTTGATTGATCAGTCATAATTATTGCTCATACTTAGTTTAAAATAATTTTAGCATATACGCGATTTATCATTAATCATCAATATTATTAATCATCAATATTATTAATCATCAATATTATTAATATAGTTTGTGGTAGTTGGTAAAAAATTTTGGGAAAATATTTATTTTCTATTTTTAATGAAATACACTTTTTTCTAAAAACCTCTGTGACTCGAATTTATAAATTATTAGCTTATGTGTAGCCTCCATAACTCGTATACTTGAATAATTCGACAGCCAATAAATTAAATCTTTCCTTCCAAGTTCGAGTTATTGAGGTTTAAATATGTTTCATAATTTTTTTGTATTCATTTTTCGTTACCTTTTTATTACTGTGTGAAAATATCGATTCGAGGACACAAAGTTCAGTGAACTTATTACCTTAATTTTTTCGCTTTTCATATGCCTGGTTCACAATGTACTATTGCTTTTGTCTTTTGCCTTTGCCATTATTGATCCAACCAATCAGCGTGAAGAGAAATGGTTTTATTTGATTGTTCTAGGCAAAAGCAGAAGATTGTCGTAAACCAGGCTATACGTTTGATTGCTACAGGTGGCTCAAAATGACGATTTCAACAATTTTTCTCAATTTCCAATAAATCATATTTTAGTTCTCCGAATGGCCTACAAAACATTTGTAGCGCGATGGTAAAATAAAAATTGAAAAGTTTTGGTCGTCTTAATGTTGAGATTTTTTTCTATTAGAAATTAATTAGGTATGTTTCTTTTACAAATTAATGATAATATTTGACATTTAATTTCAATTTAAACTTTGTATTTATTTGTTTTAAAACTTTTGTCACTTAATTAGTTTATTCGTTCATGAATTTTTTAAATTTACCTATTTATTTATTTACTTATTTATTTTAATTTCTTGGTAAAGTAACAAAATATTTTTTTATATTTTTTGAAATCAACTTTATTGAATCCCGTATGAACACGAGTAAATAACGAAACATTTATATTATTTTCTGAAATCTTCCACATTTGGGATGAATATGAATTGTCAATTAAAATCCATAATTTCGGGCAAATGTTATTTGGCAGTTTTTGCAGCCGTCGATGCGCGTAATTTACGAGGCTTTTTGCCAAAGTTCATGAGCTGTGCAATGTCTATTTGGCAAATCAAACCTATATTTTACACCGAAACCGCAGTTTATGTGTTTATGCAAATTTCAATTTATACTTTGCGAAAGGAAAAAATTACAATTCGGAAGTACACAACTACACGTTAAGGTGACACCGTATGAATGACGCATTAAATCATTCGTTAAACGAAAAAAAACTCATTTTGTTTATAAAATAATAATTCTCAAGTGCCGGGAGGGTGATGAAACCGAAGACTATTGTTAATTATGTTGGAATTTTTTTTTTTTTTAATCAAAGTTGCGGAAGCCTTTTTTTAGTGGAAATTTACTTTCCTCTCATTTATAAAACAAAAAGGGATACTCTCGAGGAAGACCTGAAAAAGAGGTAGAGTTTATTTTTAGAGAGGATATATTTAATCTAGCAGCCCTTCGCCCACACTTTGTTGGTGGTAGAGGATTATGAAAGTGTTTTTCTTTTACAAAAATACGACGAAATCTGAGAAAATAAAAGTGAGGGTAAAAAACAAAATTTTTTTGTAGAGTTGAAAATAGACGAATGTCAAAATTACCGAGGGTTTTGATGGATACTTGTTCCGTGCCCTGAAGAACATTTTATATGAGTGCAAATGTTGAAACGGTTATCTAATACCTCTAAAAAAAAAGGTTACAGTGAGGGGCTGTTTATTTTCGAAATTCCAAAAAATGAAATTAGGTCATCTCCTTTGTATGGGGATATTTGTACGTTCTAATTTAGACATTTGTTTATTGGTAAAAAAAAAAACAACATCTGAATTATGAATATTACTTATTTTCATTGCTATTAGGGAGAAAAAACTTTTTAAACTTCAAATGCTTTTTTCTCAAAATCATCATTCAATATCTGAGGTAATTTTTTTTAAAATTTAGTTTAGAGTTGAATTTTGGTCTATTAGATTCATTATAGGGTGTCGGTGTGCTTTCACGTATGTCAAAGAAATGCATTCAGCAGAATGCAATTTTGTTATTTGATTATGCACGAATTGATCTGGAATTTTTGACAGTCTTCCCTTGCAATCTACTCCATCAATAAAACTCGAAATACCCTGCTCTCCTCCTCTCTTCCCACAAGCATTATTAATGGGGTAAATTGCAAGGGTGGCAGATAAGGAGAGGGATTTTTAATGATGGAATTACATATTTTTATATGTCTGAAGTCCAGGTAACATGTATAAAGTTTTAGAAATAATAACAGCAGAAATCAGTAGGCTTTTACTTACTTGTATTTTATTGAGAAGAATTTTTTAATCAAAACAAAAGTCACCTATGTGGATTTTAAGAGACTTCTAGGTGGTGATTCTGGAGATGGTCCTCGATGTTTCTGCCCAAAAATTTTTTCTGCAGAATTTTTTGCATTTATATTGCCGGTTTTCGCTCAATTTCCATGAACTAGTCTATCAGCATTTGCAAAAAGTTAATTTTGACTTCCTTCACCTTTATACATTTTTTTTTCAAATTTCATCTTGAATAAAGAATTTCAAGTTTTAACATTTTTAAAGTATGTAAGATTCTTAGAAAATAATGAAGAATCATGCAAACACATCTATCATCTTTCTACTCTTAAAATCAATCAACAGATGAATATAATCTAAATCTGGTATATATATGAGAGAACTCTGCAACTCACTATATCAGCGAGTGCTTCAACACAGACAGAAACTGTGGCTATTTAAGAATGTGTTCACATATTCTTACATCCCCATTTTCAAGAGGATTCTACCGCACCAGGAAAAGCCTTGAGCTGATCGTTTACCAATCTTGGCATTCCGTCTTCCTCAAGATCATGCCTTGAGCTGATCGTTTACCAATCTTGGCATTCCGTCTTCCTCAAGATCATCCCACTAGCTTGGCATGTGTTGATTGATTTGTAAGATTCTTAGAAAATAATGAAGAATCATGCAAACACATCTATCATCTTTCTACTCTTAAAATCAATCAACAGATGAATATAATCTAAATCTGGTATATATATGAGAGAACTCTGCAACTCACTATATCAGCGAGTGCTTCAACACAGACAGAAACTGTGGCTATTTAAGAATGTGTTCACATATTCTTACAAGTAGTAAAATCAATGGATTGAAGTGACCAGATTTTAATCTTTCTTAACATTCGCGACTTGACATTATTGTACGCATCTTAAAGGAAAGAGTTAATGAAATTGAGACGGAAATTATCCATAATTTCTTGATAACGATAACCATCAATCAATGGCATCAAAAAACATAGTTTTACTTGAAAAACTGACGTAAACACGTTTGTTTTATTAACATACAAAAAACAACTCGTGATAAGTTATCGATAATTTAAAAACGGTTATCGATAGTCATTAGTAGGTGAAATTATCGTTATTTCTCATCGCTAAATCGAAAGAGGACTTATAAAGAAACGAAATTCTGCATATTTTAATGGTAGAAAGTGAACAACTTCTAATAGCATCTTGTCGATGATTTTCTTATATATTGCAGGTTCTCCGATGTTCGCTCTGACTTTTCCCCAGTAAATCGGACCACGTTATCAACCGCATGGAAGGCTGCCATCACAGTCGTCGCATTTATTTTAATAAGGTTGAGCGCAACCACCTGCTGCGGCCGGCACTGCTGCCGCAATTCAACTACAAAGGCTTTCGTTGGCCGGGCACGATCCGCATGAAGTCACATTCTGACAGGCACCGTCTACTTGCGTACGAATGGCGGACTCCGTTCCAGTGGAGACCAACGAATATTGCGTCGTCGACGAGCACTGCCCCGCAGAAAGATGTGCCACTGCTGATCGGCTGCTCGAGTACGCGCACCCCAAGAGCCCGAATGGGTCGGCGGCTGTCTGCGACGACGACCAGCACTCGAACCAACAATCCCCCAATGTAGACGCTTCGTGCTTACGACCGAATATAGTGAGTAATATAGGCTGTGATGGTATTAGTAGTAGACTTTTGTCGAATCAGTCGGCGGCGGACGAGATACGAGTCCGCGAAGTGGAGCCGTTGGCTGGAGCCGCCGCTGGTGGCAGCGTGGCTGCAGCAGTCAGCAACGCAGCTGGCGATCACCGAGATGCGTACGACAATAAAGACCTTACGGCTGCCAGCCCAGACCAGATCGTTGTCGGCCAACGTGTCCAGTTCGAAGAGGTGGCCACTGCGGAGGACGGGCACCATGTGCAGTTCCGGGACTGCTTCGAGAACGGCCACGCTCACCAATTCCACAATGCTGCCGCCGATGACGACGACGAGGAGGATGAGACGCAGGACCAATTCTGCATGTCGTTGCACTCGTCCACATCCTCATCATCCTCGTCTTCGTCGTCCTCCTCGTCCTCGGACGGCTACTCGGACCAGTTCTCAGAGGCTCGCGCTCCAGATGGTGGCTGGGGCTGGGTGGTGGTATTCGCCTCATTTATGGTAAATCTGATTGCCGATGGTATCACGTTCTCGTTTGGCGTTATCTTCTTGGAATTTGTCAAATACTTCGGCGAGGGTAAGAGCAAAACCGCATGGATCGGATCGCTGTTTCTGGCCATTCCACTGCTCTCCGGGCCAATTGCTAGCTACCTGACCGACCGGTACGGCTGCCGGCGGGTATGCATTGCTGGTGGTGTGCTGGCAGCGGCCGGCTTCGTCATCTCAGCGTTCATCAACTCGGTAGAGGCGCTTTTCTTTACATTTGGCATTTTATCCGGCTTCGGGCTGTCGCTGTGCTACGTGGCGGCCATCGTCATCGTCGCCTACTACTTCGAGAAGCGACGAGCGTTCGCAACCGGACTGTCGGTGTGTGGCAGTGGCATCGGCACCTTCGTCTTTCCGCCGTTCATCGAGTTCTTGATCGACAATTACGCGTGGCGTGGCACCACCATGATCTTGGCCGGACTGTTCCTGAATTTGTGCGTGTGCGGGGCGCTGATGCGCGATCTGGAGTACACGAAGAAGAAGAAAAAGAAGAAGAAGAAGGAGCGTAAAGTGTCGGCAACGGCTAAGCCGAACCGCAACCGCATTCGCACCAATACCGCCTCCAGTATGGACTCGGCCTCGCAGTATAGCCAGTATCATGCGTCCACTATACCCAGCACCGAGGAGGTCAGACGGCTGTTGCAAGTGGCAGCAGGTGAGAAATACATTTTCAGTATTCGTACTTACGTAACTTGCGAATCGTACATTTTATGTAAAAATGCTTGAAACAAAAAATGCTTGAAACAAAAAATATTGCTCATCAAATTATCTACCACTTTTGTTGAAATCATTTTTTTCGTATCTGTCATAGGAATCGAGATAGAAGTGAGAAAATCTTTTTAATACCCAAAATTACTAATCTTTACCGTTTTTTGTCTCTGTTCGTATGACAGATACAAAAGAAAAAATACATGTAAGTATTAGAGTTCAGATCTAGCCATCGAGATCTTGAACTACGCGGTGCAGGACATCTTGCAGGACAGTGAATAACAACTTTCAGTGAGACAGTCCTCCTATCCTATTGTCTAACTAGTAAATTGTTGTTAAGCACGGTCTTTATTATCGTGGTTGTAGCATAACTCGAGGAAAATAGAAAATTATGAAATTTAATAATAATTCATCGGCGGTTTATTTAAAAATATTCAACCCATAAACAGCTGCGGTGTATATAGTTTAAGAGAGATTTCGTGTTGAAAATTAGATATTGTATTGAAAAAACTGGAGCAGTAGTACTTTTTGACCTTACATCAAAACGAATCATCATAACTAATTTTCTCCCAAATTTTATGTCAAAAATTGGCGCCTCATGCTTTTGACAAAACTATTCGTATATGATGCACAAAAGTGCTTTTCTCCTGTCGAATTCTCGACGGTATTCTTTGCTGAACTTTGGTGAAACTTTTTTACTATCAATCAGATAAACTTTTTCTTGATGAAAAAACGTTTTTTGAAAAAGTTTGCCGAGTGTAGTGATTTCTTTTTTCGCTTCGTCTCGATTTTTCTTGGGAAAAAGTCAACCTTGAAGTACTCGTATTGTTACGAAGTTTTCTTCCGACAACAATATACGTTCGTATACCGACTTGAATGACTTCTCGTTAATTATGTACAAGCTGATTAGAATTATTTTGTTTTGTTCTATAGATTTGGTTTTTATTATATTTATAATGAAGCAACATTCTCTACTTTGTTTCTTTTCGTTCAAACAGTTTCGTGTATTTCATGAAAATGACAAACTCACAATCAGAATAGAAGAGTTTTTTTTTTGAAAATAATTCTTTTAGTCAATTAAATTTTTAACAATTTTCTCGGATTTTGGGCTCCATGCCGTGGCTTACCTAACTCATTTTAATTTTATTTAACTAAAATATCAAGTCAAAGTGGAATTGGAATTTAAATTTCAAATAGTTAAATAATCTTTTAAAAAACAATTTTCATTATTCCCGTCGCCGCGTCGTTAGAATTTTGTTTGGAATGGTAGTAATTATTTACGTTTAATGAAAAAAACAAACCAACAAAAATCGAATAGAATTATCATTTTTTTAAAGTACCAACTTCTAATAGCTATATTTGATAATTTTACTGAAATTATATACGTGTATGAACCAAAATCAATTTTTATAAAATTTCATTCTTGAAAAAAGATATCCACTTCGTGTGAACGCAACGATCTTTTGTAGTGAAAAATTCATTTTCCTTATCTTCCATGTGCGTATGAAAATAACTATCTCTGTGTCTGTTTCCTGGTATCCGTTTTGATGATACTGATTTATCTCAGACGCAGTCAACAACCACAAAAAAGACGTACACGTGCTGGGCTAGGCTTTCAAAACATCAAAATGTACTCGTGTTTAGATTCTAGAGTAGTAACTATAGTTATATTTTTCTCTAGTCAGTTCAAATAGAGTTGATATATTAATTCTGTAACTAGCCACCTGCATCGGAGACATTTTATTGAATTTTATTTCATTTTCGTTCAAAATTTTCCTTCGTTATCTCCTATTATGCTAATAGTGATAGTCGAGGATATTATGTGCATGCGTTCTTAGAAAAATGTCAATGAAACAAATTATTTTGAATGGTTGTACGTTCATTATTTACCCACAATTTAACTAGCTAGCCCAGGATGAGATGTAATATTCATCTATTTTCTCCTCCTAAAGGGTGTTTAGTTGAAATACCCCTCATGTTGGAATTTCAGCTTTTCCCTGTCGGTTGGTGAAAATTAAGGCTAAAATATCATAAGTTACAGTGTCAGATTTGAAATTTCTCTTAATTTTACCTGAATTTTGAATATTCTTAATTTATTTTTCCTTATTTTGCAGAAAATAGTATGAAAGGAAACCCAGAAGAAGAAGCTGGAGGTGACTACGTGACAAAAGACAAAAAAGATAAACTATTTAGCTCGCTCGTCAGTCTACCAACTTTCGTGCGAAATGGCGAAAAAGTTCCGCTGGAAGTGTTGGAAGGCTTGTCTACAAATAGACATCTTTATGCTGTACTGGTTCACAACTATCCCAGTTTGCTGATTTCGTCTCGTAGTATTAGCGATAGTGGATGCATCAATGAACAGGTATAGATATAGTGCTTCTGCAATACCACAGTGTCGATGTTCTACTCTTGGTCCCATTTCAAAAGCATAAAACCTGTCTGATAACTGTGAAATTTTCTACTTATATATTTTATCCTCTTGAAATTTTCACAGAGATAATCCTTGTGACTACAGATAAGATAACTTTATCTTAACTCGAGTGAGGTCACGTTCTTTCATGGGTTGACGAAAGAAGAAGTCATCTGTGAAAGTTACTTGAAAATATTAAATCTTATTTACGTGAAATACTGACAATGCCTCTGAAAATTCCGATTAGAAAAAGTCAATTTTTGCCTCTATAAAAAGATACACTATCTCCTTTTTTTGACCACTTTTATCATATTTTTTCTCACTTGTAAAAAATGCATTTCTGTCTAAATTATTCAATTTTTCTCCAGAATCAATTCCGTATTATCATATTTTCTGGAGACGTAAAAGTCAAGTTATACCGTCTTTTGCCGAATTTATTTCGTATATGTTTCAGTAATATTTATGATGTATTCATTCTCTTTTTTTGTAATCTTCTCTTTATGATATTACAGAAGAGACATCGAAATGCATACACAGGTGCAACGCCAAAATACAGTGCCCAATTTTTGCCCGATCAAAAACCGGTGTCACCGGACGACAATAGAGCGTCGAAAGAGGAATCACAAAATTCCAAGAGTGTCAGTCGACAAGAAACATTCAGCGAAAAAGATGGCGAATGGAAAAAGCCAGAAAAAAGACGGTCGATTTTGAAGAAAAAGTCCGAGTCACTGAAACGAGGTCTGGCCGCCGTTAACAATGCGAATAGCACCTGGTGGAATAAACGATACACAAACGATTATGGAAATGATAGCCCCAGACTGCCTACCGCTTATCTTCGGGATCTAAAAGTGCATAGGTGTGGTATTTTGTCATGATGTATCTTTTTATTACCGTCGTTTTTGATGTTGAAGTACACCCCTTCTTTTCATCTTCCAGCTGTTTAAATTATCTGTTCAAGTATAATAGGGTGGCCCTAATAAATCAAGTTTTAAATTTTTTCACCTCCTACCCTCAGAATAGTTTCGTTCCATCAAAAGAAATTCCGTACAAATTTAAGCCTCCCTCCCTCCCTCCCTCCTTCCCTCCCCGGTGGAAAAAATGGAGTGTCCCAAATGTGGTTGAAAATTCGTGTATGCGAATAAGAATATTAGAATTTACTTTATGATCAGCATTGCATAGAAACATGTATTTTCTCCTTCAACTGACTACCATACATGTAACCCAGTGAGGTGATTAGAAAGTTTGCTAAAGAGGTTTGACGGAGCTTGACCTACCCTTAAGCTAACTAAAAAATCATTATATTTGTTTTTTGAGCTGATAAATTACTCATTACGTATGATTATGAGTAGCTAAAATTGAAAATGAACTACGTTGAAAAAAAAAGCTTCCCTTGCTCCAACCCGTTCCGCTACCTACAAAATTTGTAATTCTGCCATAATTTCCAATCAAGAGGGTCTTTGAAGCACCGCTTCATTTTTAGTGAGAATGGTGGAAGTTGATTCGAGTTTTTGTTCTGAAAAGGGACCAAATTAGAGGAGGGATTCATATTGGTGCCACAATGATGTTAACTATCTATGTATATATCTGTAAGAATAATAGTGTCTAATATGTATTGTAACTTTTTTTGTATAATTTCTGTTTTATTCAGGCATTCATTGACTTATCGTGGAGCCATGTTAAATATCGGCCGGTATCGCTTGAGAGCATCCTCGTGTCCGGATATTTATAGAAATTCGATGACCACTATCGCCGAAGAGAAAGACGAAGTATGTACAAGTGCTCACAGCAGATATTACAACTACATTGAAAATGCGATAAACTGTATTTCCAGAATTGATATTGGGAAAGAAAAAAAAAGTTATAGATTATTACTATATACTTAGTGGATTTACTGCTTTTATTTTCAGTGGTACGCTGGCTTACTAGATCTGTGGTACGCGATAGCAGACATGATGGACTTCTCGTACTTCAAGAACGTCACATTTCTGTTGTTCGCCATTTCCAATTTCATGCTGTATACGTGGTACGATGTTCCTTATGTATATGTAGCGGATCATGCCGTCGAAAAGGGATTTTCCAAAACTGACTCCATATACATTATCAGCGTAATCGGAATATTGAACATGTTAGGCGAAGTAAATATGGGACTCACAAAATGATATTCTGTGATCGTAGAATGATTGTTTTTAGTTGTACTGTTGTGTACCGGCGCACCAGGTGCAAGCTTTTATTTGAATTATCTTTTCGAAAAGCATACAGAGTGTCCTTCGAGTGGCTTTATAACTCATCTAGTATCTTGTTAGGTGGTACACTAATTTGTTGGCAAATGAAATAATAATTTAGCTATAGTCGTGTAGAGAAAGAATGCCCTCCTTACGACTTTACTTTTACATAAAACTTGCTCATTTTCTACAAATATTTCTACTTTCATCGAAAAACAGAATAAATCAAATTAGTAATGCTATAAATTAAGTTCCTCGTCAAAATATTCTGAAGAAGCTTAGCTTAGATATTTGAGTATTACTCGTATGTTAGCTGTAGGTATGATGGACTGATAACGAGGAAACTTTTTGACCATTGTCTATATGGATGTACAGATATGATGAACTATGGGTCTCAAAATGTGACATAAAATAAGTTAATGGTTTTCAAATTACACCAAACTAATGAGAGTAATATTTTTCATGAGCTTCATTTCAATTTAAAATTAAATCAATAAATAAAGCTCTACCCCATTTTTATCACGAGAAGTCAGCTTTTTTGAGGTTTAGTATTTTACCTCTGGATTATATTATGTGAATTATTGTAACCTATGAGAATTGTCTCCCTTCAATCAGTCTATTATTGCTATCTAAAAAAATTGTTTAGTTCATTAACTTTTTAGTATCAAGTATCGTATTTTCCAGATTGTAGCACTGTCGATCTTTTTTTTTTAAATTTATATCTAACTCTATCATTCTGATACGTGTGAACTGTGAATTTCACCTAATTTCAGACAAAATTTTTGACCAGGTAATGGAAAGTGTATTATTTTGATATTGAAAATAGAAAAAATAATAACAGAAAAAATTGTTATTAGTGATGGTTACGTTTCTGTTCACTAAGTTTTGTATATCATGTATAATCAGATTGTATATGTACTGTAGTTGCGGTCAAGATTTTCAGATGAGTTATAAAGAAGTTTCGAAGATGCACTGGGTGTATTTTGGCTGAAGAATAGAAATTGAGATGGGAAAAAATCAGCTGCATCTGGGAGTCCAAGAATTAAAATCACGAATGTTGCTTGCGAATTTTATTCTCACAGACTATTCATTATTTTATTTTCAATTTTGTTCACTTCTCCTGTCATAACGGAGGTGATACTCTGCTAGCCATAACTTTTCATTCTATCTCATGGAGTCACTAAAATCATTAATCTAAACGCTTGCACCGGTTGCATAATTTACTACATTTTCTTCTGCATTTCTGTGCTCCATTTTAATTTTTATTTCATTCTTTTTTTTTTTTTCAATCTATAACCTCATTTTGATTAAATACGTTTTCTTTGAAGCGCAGAGTTTATACAACTCGTAATTAGTACGGTTAGAATAGGTATTTTTTTCAGTACACTTGAATTGTAGTTCAGCAATATTGCAGGATTAAATACGTCTTACTTTTCACCGGTCGTGACTCGTGAGAATGTACGTGGATTTACTATGAAGCTCTGCGTCAGTATGTTAGAGAAAAAGTCGATCGTCATTTAAAAGACATTTTCTCTAGTTTCTGCTTTTTTCATTTTACATTCTTGATGATATGAATTCTAGAAATAATTCTAGTTTTTTATTTATTTTTCTTCTTCGATGCTTCTTTTTTATGCTATCTACATTCTGCACCTATTCATGAAGGTGTTCGTAATTTCCCAAGTGTGGTTCAAGATTGTTTCTCTGACACCTAATTTATTGAGAACTAATCTTTGTTCGTGGTGGATGTATTTTTCAGATTGAGCAAACCATTATTGTTTTTGAAAATTTGTTGGAGTATTCTAAAAATAGTAGAAAATAAGAAATAAGAGTATATAGGTGGGCTTTGAGGTAACAGTGGAGAGTGAGCTTCCCTGAGCGAAAATTAGTACCCTCCTCGTTCAAAGAAAATGGTTAAAATTGTGAAAAACTTTGACTTATTTGTACCAAAATCTTGATAATTCTTTCATATTTTTCCTTTTTAGTCATCATGTCTAGTGTTTTTAGCAGGTTCTCGCAGAAAACGAGTTCTTTTTTTAGCTACTTAAAAACAAAATTTCTGCTCCCCTCCCCCTCCACCTAACAACAAACCAAGTACGATTATGCAAGAATTTTACTAGTCTTCATTGCAGTCATTCCTGTTATTGTGGACTGTTTAACAAATAACTTGTGTTTATAGTACCCCAGCCCTAATATTCTTGAGGAGAGAGGTAAAAATTTCCCATTTTAAAGAAGTTAACCATAATTTTAGTAGATGATTGGGTGACAAAATTACTTATTTTTAATGAATTCGGGTGATTACCAAATCGGGAGAAATAAATTTCATGATTTTAGTACCTATCAGAAATACTTTCGTTATGAAATTGTCAATGCTTATCAGTTGAAAGTTGTTAATATTGGTAAAAATTGGAGATTTTTTTTTCTCAGAAAAAGCAAATCTCAACTTGGAGAATGAGGTTCTTTGTTTGCTCCATGCCTTCAAATGTTTTCTTTTAGGCATTGTAATCAGAAAAAAAAAGTTTGGAGGATTTAAGAGTATGTAATATTTTTCATTGAGATCTTAAAAGAATTTGAGTCTCAAATTATGTCATTTTTAAATTACGAACACCTTGTTAGTCATGTTATTTTCTCTTCTGCACTCTAGTTCATTGTTGAAATCGTGAAAATATTTAGCCGAATAACTTTCCTCTTCACTTTCGGAGGAAAAAATAAACAAATTTTTTCTCGATTTCAGATAGCCTTTGGATGGGCTGGTGATCGACCGTGGGTCAATTCACGACTCGTGTATGCCATTTCGATTGCTCTGTGTGGAATTTTCATCATCGTAATGCCTATTTTGGATTCGTACGAAAATATTTGCATCGTGTCTGGAGGATTTGGATTTCTAGTGGCTGCTAATTATTCCTTGACTTCCATCATCTTGGTGGAATCAATTTCGTTGGAAAAATTCACGAATGCGTATGGTCTGCTGTTGTTGGTTCAAGGAGTGGGTAACCTTGTGGGTCCACCTATTGCAGGTAATTTATATACCAAAATATTCATTTTTCATCCTTTCATCGGTTTAAATAAATCGTTTTGTTTCTCAGGATGGCTGTACGAAATTCGAAACGATTTTACTTTGCCTTTTTTCCTCGCTGGAATATTCATCACTTTATCTGGTGGTCTGCTAGAAGTTGCTTCTTGTTTCAATCTGGTGAGGAGATGTTTTAAACATGCCAAAGTGAATGGTACAATAACCAATTTGAATTCAAACGAGTAAGTTGAGTATAAAATGTTTTACTATTTCTTATACTTATACCATGTAGATAAACGTGGTTCTTCTTCATTTTCTTGTAGAAATCTCAAATCAAAAATGAATGATACCGAAAATAAACCCGCTTTGATCGCTTAATTATTTCTGTAAAGAAATATTTCAAGAAGTAAGTTTACTTACAGTTCTTTATCTTATTGTCGCAGTTGAAATAATTTTCAGCATATTTTCTATGAATGGTTTGTTAGACTTTGGTAAGTGTTATAACTTTTTAAACCAAGTGCAGTATTTGGCACACCAAAGAGGCCAAGAAACAACGTCCTGATTTTCTTTTTTGTATTAATTTGATGAAAATTTCATCTGTTAGTTCTCTATAAAGAAAAAATAATCCAATTTTCTGCTTCCTTAGTACTTTTTGCATAAAATTATTTTTTCTCGATCTAAAGTTCTACAGACCATTTTATTTGTTTTTTTCAGTCCGTTCTTTTATCGTACTAAAATTTATATTTATTTTTTATTTTTTTATTTATCTGTTTTTTTTTTTGTTGTTTTTTTTTTCTAGCTCTAAGAAGATCGACATAATTGGCTCAGATTCTTATTTTCTTCGAACTGACTATAATGCTACAAAAATAAATTATCTAATATTCTGTAGGTATCTATTTTGATTTTTATGATCTACTCGTAATCATAAATGGTAATTTTATTTACTTAATTTTTTCCCAATTTTCGATCTTAAATTTTTTTTTTCTTAGAGAAGTTAGTTGGAATACATGTTGAATTTGACTATGGCAAGCACTTAAGACTGCCTATAGATTAATAACTCGTTTGTGATATTTAAAGCTTATAATATTTACTTCGTTTAGATGAGTACTTCTATTTTTGTGATTTCGTTATTTCTCAGAGACGTATTATATTCTTGAAATAATATTTTATTTTAATTCATTCGCGTTTTTAGGCTTAATGTGTATCCGTTTTACGTTTTTCAATCGAGAATTTAAAAATATTGTTGGACTTTTTTCGTTTTTTTCTTTTTGTATTGTGTATGATATACATTGACCCTTTGGATCGCAATTCGATTGCTATAGTATTTATGTTTAAGCAATCTTTCGTATTCTGTTTTTAGGTAGTTTTGTATATCAAATTTTTATTACGTTATATCGAAGGTGCTCTGTAACACAAAAGGAGGAGATTGCTCTTAAGCATTTCGAGTATTCAGAGTGAGAAAAATGTCAAAGATCTAACTTTCATAATACGTATTCAGCTGTTTATCGTAATACTTGTATTCGATAGCTTCGTAAAATTTCATCCCTTTATTTTTGTTTCATTTTTAATTTTATTTTCCCTCTCTTTTCGGTACTTAACTATACTAAGTACTTCTAAGTTTTCTTTTTCAATTTCTATCTACTTTTCTTAGAGCAGACTAATTTTGGAAACGTGATTCGTATTTTTCGCAACAGAAAGTGTCACTAACTCTACAGCCTCAAATTTAATTTTCTTCATTTTTATTGAATGAAATTTTTTCTCTCCTTTCATGTTGTTTGCCATTGTGTTTTGTTACAGTTGAACTATGCTTAAAATTCATTAGAAGGAATCATAAAATAACATTAATCAGTCTTTTTTTTTTTTTACCCAGAAGGTGCACAAAGAACTACCTTCCTACATCAAATTTAGAAATAAGTCGAAAACATCCACCTTAATTTTTTTTCTTTATTGTTATTCTTTCATTTATTATTAGTTTTTATTTTCATTAGTTTCTATCTTGATTGTAATTTTAGTTGTGCAAGAATTTAGTCATTTTGTTTTGTTTTTCTTTTCTTTTTTTGAAACATTTTGTACGTTAATTTTTTGTCAGTAAATTATTCGCATTGGACGTAAAATTATGTTTTCTTTTTATATTTTTTACTACAACCTTTGATGGAAGTTTTAGATTTTAAATAATTATGTTGTATAGATTATACTATCGGTTCGAATACCAATTCACGATGGAATTATAAATTTTTCGGAGAAAATTACGATATTCCCTGATTTCATCTTTTTTTGTGGTGAGTAAACAAAGTGAAATGGAAGTAAGAAGTTTTAACGAAGTTTATATTATAGAGTCTCGTAGCGGACTAATTCGATACTCAGCCTTAAAAATATTTGAGGTTGTAGTTCAAGACCGGACAAGTTTCTCTTCTTTCACAATAGTGACAGTAAACAATATTGAATTTGAAGGCCCCAGACAAAAGCAAAAGTACATCGTGAACGGTGCTTAAAGACAATCAACAGTTCTTTTTCATTTTTGTCGTCAAAAATTGATGATGAAATCGTTTTATAAATATTTTATTCTATTTGAATGGAAATTTTGAACCAACTCGTCTCGACTTTATACTTTCATTCTGTTGAATAATTTTCAAAATTTAGAATCAGCAATCAGCTGTTGACTGGCACTTGAAATTTGAAATTGAATTACTTGGAACAGTAGCGAAACTATGCAAAATACTAGCAAACTTTCATTACAGTGAATCAAAAAAAAAATTATGTACATTTCAAAATCACGAAGGCATTCATGGCTGTCAGTGTTATCTTTTAAACCACAAAAAATTTCTTGTTGAAAGAATCATTTCTTTTCCATGAAGACAAGTTTTTCATGAAGCTTTTCATTCTCCATTCTTTCGTCTTATATTCTTTTAAAATGAATTAAAAGAACTTATTAAAAATTGTAAAAAGAAAATTTGAAATAAATTTGACCACCAGTTCATCCTCGATTTTAGTTTTCACTTTTCAGTGCACTGAAATCGAAAAGTGAACGACTAAACGCGACGATTGGTAGGGAATTTTCAGAATGCTAGACAAGTTCATGGAATTTTTCATGCAGTTGGTGTCAATTAAATTACCGTCCGTGGAATATGGTTCATGGTTTGGCTCATATTTGGTGTTTCGTGATTAGCTTATGTTATAATTTGACTTATTAAATGTGTGACAAATTATAAGGTGAGTTTCTACAAGATTTCACATGATGGTGTTTCAGATTACAAAACGTTCCTGCAAATTATGTACCATTTAATTCACATTTCACGTCTTGACTGCAGATTCTCAGCACTCCACTCTATTCTGACATAGTACCGGCAGAAGCCATTTTGATTTTCACATTTTTCTTTTGAGATACTACTTCTTCGTTCGGTTTTTCATTTTCTCTATATCTACCTAATTTGACCGTTGATCGTTGGCCTCATAATGCAAACAAATCGATTTCATATCAGAATTATACTTTGATTCTTTGCCATAGTCACAGTCTGTGTTTATGCCTGCCTCCAGTTATCCTTAGATCTCCGGATCTGCTATAAAAATTTTATTCGTAAAGAATTTTGATTGTATGTAATATCAGTTCTCGAAACACATTTGTGTGTTTTCAGTTTCATGATGGGCGTCAAACATTTACATGACTTCATCGAAAGCAATGCGGTTCCCAATTCCGTCGTCGATGTGGATTTGATACAGCTTGCTTCAGTTCTAACGAAAAATGTGCCCAAAAAAGCTGGATCTCCCGGTTCAAAATTAAGTTTAGTCGTCGATGGAGAGTGCTGTTTGAACCGACTTTATGGAGGATATTTTTCAGGTACGTTTTTCGAAACTTTTCAAGTAACTTCGGTCATTTGAATTTTATGATCTATAAATATGTATTTCTAGTCACAGAAAGTCTTTATAAGGTAATAAAATAAATTCTAGTGAGATTAAGAAAAAGTTGATTCGCGTTCTGCACATTTTATATAAATAGGGTATGAGAACATGCTCTGGAATTAGAATGAGTGTTTCAGAACACCCGAAAGAAGTGTACATCTGATCTGTATGTACAGTGCCAATTACAAATCTGTAATTATAGCAGTAATGTTGGATGGCTTTTCTGTCGAGTCATAAGAACATCTTGACTAAAAATTGGTGTCTGAATAAGAGTAATATTTCTCAAGTTTTTCCTGTTTTATTCATACTCGAGATTAAGGAATTATTGAATGAACTAGGCTGAAAATTCTAGTATTCACTTGACCTCAAGAATTGAACGACCTTGTTGAAATTTAATCAAAATCGATGTTTAAACCAAACATGTTTTCTTCTACGGTGCAGAATGTTGTTTCATGATTTTCAAGTTAAAATCTGAATATTTATTGATTTCAAGCTAATCCCGAAAATTATTTTTAATGTCGTATAGTGTATTTGAAAGGTTCGTCATCAAAGTGGATAAATGTAAATTTTGTTCCTTTAAGCCTCAAAATTGAACTTTGCTTCCTGAATCACTAATATCTCTATTTAGCTTAGAAAAATGCTACATCTATATTAGTTTAAATAATATTCGTCTAGAGTAATGAATGGAATGCTTAGCTCTAGAGAATTCAGAAGATTGTAAATGAAGCTTTAACTTGCCTTACTGATAATAATTGTGAAGTGAGCCTCTGAAAAACTTGACTACTTCTTAAATTCAACCCTCATTGTGTACAAATGAAAACAAAACTTCGGCATTAATGAAATGTTGAAGATATCGTCTTCTACTTTGAACTTTTTATCAATAAAAAATCATGTTTTCATTTGTAGATCACCTTACAAAAACATTTATATAATAACTAATTGTTACTTGCTTTTATCGCGTATTTTCAGATTGGATTTGTGGTGGACAATGGATTCGAATGTCCAATTTCATCAAAGACTTGGTGAGACAACTCACTAATAATGATATCGAACTGATAGTATTTTTCAACGGAGCTATCGAACCTCAACGTATGAACGAATGGATTTTGCATCAGAAAGAGAATAGCCAGAAAATTCGAAATGTAGGTTTTGCATAATATGTACTCTAATATTTCCCTTCAATCTTTCCCGCTGAATTAAGTGTTTTTATTTTCAGATATTTACTCATGTTAACCGTAAACATACACCTCCACCTAAAGCGTGGTGGATTCCTCCCGTAGGTTTAAGGATGGCCATAAGAATGATGCTTCGTCAGATGAACGTGAACGTTGTCTGTACCATAGACGACCACCGTCAAGAAGTGATCGCTTATTGTAGGGAAAATAATTTTCACGGGTTGATCGCCGATGATGCTGAATATATTGCATTTGCTCCACCGAGACTGTTCTCTGCCTCTCAGTTGAAACTTACTTATCATGTAATGCTTCATTTCTTAGTAATTTCATGTTCCGTCCTGGTAACGCCATTTAACTTGTGTTTACTCGTTGCAGGGAAATCTCCACACAAAAGAGTACTTGATCTCAGAACTTATGCAAGCTTTGAATTTGAATAATGAAAAATTAGCAATTCTCGCCGCCCTATTAGGAAATTATTTGTTACCTGATGAAAAACTGAAAGATGTGTATACCGCTGCGGGTATAACTGTGTTAACCGAGGTACGAATTTGAGGTCAGCTGAAATCATCGTCCTCTGTGTTTGTTTGATTTAGTATTTAATTTCATAGGATACTGCTGATCAAATGGTGAAAAAATTAGCCGAGTTTTTAAGTAAGATAAACGTTTCGTCCAACCTAGATGAAGTCGTAGTTCAGATTTTAGGCTCAGATAATGATCCTCGCGGGCAGGATTTGAAACGTAGTATTCAGTATTATTTAGATGGTACAAAAGATGGTTTTCTGCGTTATCGATCAGTTACATCTGGTATGATTTCGTTGTCTTAAATGCTATTCCGTATGTCGTGATGTCATACGTGTTTTCTCTTATTGCGTACAGGTAAATGTGGAAAAGTCGAAAAAGAAAGCGTAGATATTTCTCAAGAACCTGATCTCGATACCTCTGCTTTAGCTTCAGAACTCGCTGGAACAGAGGTACGCTCTTTGCTGATTGCATCGGTTGCTCAACTGTTCGGTTAATTATTGTGTGTTTGGATTTCAGAAAAATATTTTAAACTCGTATACAGAATCCACCGCGTGCCTTGCCAATTCTGATGAGACTGCTAGTTCCGACTCTGGTATGTCTCTCAGATGTAACATTTTCGATTTTATATTCTCAATTTGAGAGCTTAATTTTCTGCTCGCAGCTTCGAGTAATAAAACAAATAATTGTGAAACTTCTACCGAATCGACTGAAAAGAAAACTCCTACGAAGAAAGAGAATTCAGCTCCCGTTTTACCGCCTGTATCTCACGAAGTCATGAGAACCTTGAGTGATCGTCACAGTAAGGGTCTCATGTCACCATACATATATCAAATTTTATCTCAGGCAAGAACTATTGCTTCTTCCTTGACGTAACGAGAAATTGCCTATTTATTGAATTCTATTTTCCGTTGTAGGGTGAAATTAAACTGCCAGTCGTTCTGGAAGACGGAAACGAAATACCAAATATTTATTCATTTTATAAACCAATCAGACAAATGGTGTATGCTATTGTGTTCAATTTGCATCATCATCGTTATATGGCGACAAAAGAGAATAGGCGTAAGTGTTTTCATGTGAGGTCTGTTCGAAAAATATGTCAACGAAAGTTAACGAGAAACGGCATCGAACTGTAAAACCTTTTAATTTCATGTCTGGTGAACCCATCCGCCATTTTAATTCGTCATCGACCATTAATTTTATATTAATGACTCGGTGCGGAAAGTTCGTATCTCCTAAAAATGAAAATTTTCAACTATGTCCTATCAGTATTTCAATTCCACATTTATTAATCAGATTCTTGATTTCTGCGTTATTATTAATTCGGAAAAAACGCTTGTTGAATGAAAATAAATAGTTCCTCTTGAAAGAGGACACGATTTTTTTCAGGAATAATTTCATATGTAAAATTGGAAAGATAATGGCGTTTCGACCTTATCGTACCGAGCCATCAATAAGATACTGCTTAGTTTTGAACAACTCCGAAAATTTTTTCTTTCGAATCGTAATTCTATTCATCAGTAACGACACCAAGAAAATAAACTGTCTGGAGACCTGAAGACGATAACGTAGTGTACATGTAGAAGAAACTTGACGTATTTCTCGAACAGTCTGTATGAGTCACAAAATATGAATCATTGCTTCAATAAGGTTAATGTTTCAGCGTTGGACGTTGATATTCGTATCAAAGAATGGGTCTTTAACAAGAAAGAAGAAGTTCATAAACCCGAGTATGTTAAGGCTGAACCTGTCGGTTGGAGAGTTCCTACCATTCAAAGACTGTGGTTTGGGTAAGCTTCAAATAATTGAAATTCGACTGTAAACACATTGGGAGAAACTAATCGGTTGTAATTCGTTTCCCCTAGAACACTTCAAGATGACAAACGGCGTCGGCTGCGTGCATTTTTGACCTGCATGCGGTCTGACGTGCAGCTGATTCTGAATTCAGAATTCGTACCGCAACAGTTACTCGTCGCTGCTGTAGTTTTACGGTGATTGAAATAGTATTCAAGAGCAGAGGGCGCTTTATCTGGCTATTAACTGTTTCGTTTTTTGTTTTTCCTTCAGTTATATGATGTCGTTCCCTGACAAAAAAGTATTGCGAAAACCCGAACTGGACGCTTTCATCGTTACGGCCTTATGTCCTGAATTTACCAATGTTACTCGCACTCAAGACCTTAATGTTCGTTCCGACGTTGCTCTCATTTGAATGATGAAACTAACTTGTCCTAATGAGATTTTGTTTTTGATTTTCAGATAAACGTATCTTCCAGAATCGTTCAAATAGCGACAATGTTTATGAAAGGCGTGGAGATGGCGTTATTGGTGAACGATGCTTGTGGCGCACCTATTCCGTGGTTGATGTGCTGCCCATGGTTGTTCTTCGATGGAAAACTCTTTCATTACATGTGCCAAAAGGCTAATACGTCTAAAAATCTGCAGGAATTGTGCGATAACCGTTTGGCACTTGTATTGAGGACGGAACGCGTTCGACAAGCCATTCTCGAGGGATTGAACGTGCAGTTTGCTCGACCTTCAGTTCCGGGACTTACTTCACCACAAGGTAATTTATTTTGAAAATTCTGTGCTAGGTCTTTTTGTAATGAGTTATGCGGCACTAAGGGTATTCTGACGTTTACTAGAATCAATTTGAGCATCGATTTAGGATCCATTTTGTGCTTTTACTGTATTTTCAAGTTTTTTTTTTGTACGTTGTAACTTATGTTGTTACTTACTCGAGTACGAATTATAAATGTGCTGTCATATTACCTAATGAAATTTGAGGTTCTGTAAATCTACTTCCCGACAGCAACCCCCAAAACCTTCAATATCGCTCAAACCGGCCGCGAAACTTGATCCGAATGTTGAATGGATCCCAAGTTTAGGGTGTGTAATCAAGAAAAATGGCTTCGATTCCCCCAAGTACTCCATGAGACTGTTTGTATTGAGATTTAAACGTCAACCAGGACGCGCTAGTACCGATATGAGCGAATAGGTGGTCGATTTACACGAATTTTTGACGAAAATGGGCGAATTTAGAAGTGTTACGATAAATTACCTGAAATTGTTTTCATAACAATATTTGATTTTGTTTTTTGTATTTACTAACATTATTAAAGAGCAAGTTTCAAGCTTCAATTTCGCTCAAATCGCATTTAAAAATTCCTGAAATTTAATTTTTGGTAAATTTTTAAAAATAATGATGACGAAAAATGCATTGCGTTATGTGGGAGACAGAATTCGTACATCCATTCAACAATATTTCAGTGCGCGATTTACGCTGGGCTGCCAACATTTTGGATTTTAACGTAGAATCCTAATTACGAATAATTTTCGCTCTTACTCCGACAGCCGAATCGAATTCCGCGTACGGAAGACCGTTCATGAATCGTATGCGGGTGCCAGTCAACGTTCCTCCGGCGAACATGAATCGCCCGATGTCGACGGGTTTTTCGCGCGGCACCGGCCGCCGATCAATGGGCGCACGACTGGAGATCGCCGGCGTCGTCGTCGGAAGTTGGGGCGCCAATTATAATATGTCACAAACGCCTTACGAGCCCTCGCCGTATATGATGCATCCGACGCCGGTAATGAATTTTTTTTCTCGCCTTTACGGCATAGCGACGGGTTTCTTCCCTTTTCTTTCTTTTTTTTTCTTTTTTGAGCATGTTGCGGTTGTGTTCAGTGTTTCTGATTTATTTTAGGTTTCTCCGATGTTCGGTGATTATAGTAATTTGGGTTATCGTCCACGATCGACCTTTGCCCCTAGAACTAAGAGAAAGGCTTTCAAAACTCCCGTAAGTTGAGCGTATGCGATTGATCTCTGAGGCCATTTGTAGACGTGTTGAATGCTTTTATCGTTCACAGCTCTCTGCGTATTTCGTTGAAAAAAAAATTAAAAAATAAATATATATATATTGTATCGTCGGATTGTGCGAGAGATGAATAGTATCGGCGTAAAATAATGCGTGTGCTGTCGGGAAGGAAATGCGTGATGTAGATGCTATTTGGTGGTGGTCGAATTTTTATTATGCGCGTACGCGGTTTCTGGAAGCAACGAGATGTGAAGGTTTTTTAATTCGATTTCATATCAGGTCTCGGTAAATCTTAAATCTGTTGATTCGAAGGGTCAGACAACTGAAATGACACGAGTTAATTTGATGAAGAAATTTTCGGGGGGAGGGAAGGGTTTTTTTTTTGCATACTTACTTAAATTTTGTTGTAGATATCACCCTTTTGGCCTTCGAGTGTGGCAGTTTCGCACAGAAGAGACTACTTTGTCGGTTGGGTACGTTGAGCGTAGTATGATGAAGTGTATTTATGAAATTTGCCAGCGAATTAAGATCAAGTGGACCTTCTTACCTAAAAAAGTCGTCAAGTTACAGCATTTCAAAGTTGAGAGATTGAGAAACCACTTTTTCAGAAAAATGCGATCCATAAGGTCCGTTGAAAGTTGTCCATTATTTCTAATTTATGCCCCTAAAATATGTATGGTTAGATTCCTCGAGTCAAGGTGAGTACAGTGGAAGGAGTCTTAAGCAGAATTGTAGGCTTGGAACATCCCCCCCCGCCCTCCATTTAAGCTTGAATAAAAATTATCCTTTTATTGGAATATTTTTTTCCTGATATTGTTCATCACCTTTGAACTGAAATAACTTTGCAATAATCTCCTCGGTAATTTTTTTTATTTGATCTCGGCAATTTTCTCTAAAAGAGCTTTTTGTTGATACATATTCAAAGCACCGTAGCTCAGCCATTTTTAAACTGATAAGGGTGCACAGAGCTGGTGAGATGCCAAATTTCATCTGTTTTGAGAAGATGGACTTGATTAATTTTTGATCTCACCGACGAAGTAGTCTCTCGAAGCAATCAAACGCACGTTTGATTATATACGCGTAGCTTTGAATTTACCTACAGACAATTTATCAGATTTTTTTTGTATCTGTTTGGTCTCGTCGATCGAAATGTATAATAAGCTTGGTCATAGAATAATTTGTCACCCTTGAAATATTCCTAGTATCGTATAATACCTTTGCTCATGATATGATGTATGTGCCGCTATATCAGTATGTTTATTTTAATCACCCATACACGTATCATTGAATTCCGTAGTACCATAAATACGTCGAGCTTTATATCATAATCGCCAAATATTTTGTGTAACTTTTTTCCAGAACATTTTCTGCCATTTAAAGAATGCTGAATTCTGTTAAGTTTACTTGAAGATCGTTTTGTTTTCTCTGTTTTTTTTACATTTTCATTTATGCCATTCGACTACCTAACGTGTGTGTTTTCTTTTTGTTCGACAGACTGGACCCAAGAAGAAGCCAATCAAGAAAGATAACAAGAAACCAGGTCGTGGAAGAGGACTAACCGTGGGTTCGTCTTCCGGGTGAGTTGCTCTTCTTCAGATTTATCCATCATCGCTTACGAGTACAAGAAGTTATCAAAAATTTATTCATAGTTTTTGTTGCATCTTCAGTTGCGTACTCGAATCTGTGTTCTCTTTCGTGTTCGTATAATTTATTGATATTTTTTTTTTTATCTGTGAAGAAACATATCACCGCCAGAAGTTGCGACTGAAAAAGCTAAACAAAATGGAGACGAAAAGAAAAGGTAGATATTTGAGTGACGAGGTAGAAATAGGCTTTTAAAAAAAAAGTTGAGCTGAAATTTATTGAGCTTGTTTTGCTTCTCACACGGTTTGGAGTGTTGTAATTATGATGACGTCTCACTGAAAATGCTAACAGTCGGTGAAATATATGCGCCTTGAATTTCGGCTCTGGTGTCAGAATCGAATTACCACTATGGCTATAGGGTGTTCTGTAAATTCGTCTTTTGCTTAATGTTAACGCATATTTGAATGGCTCAGAATCAAAAGTCTCATTTGCCAACAAAAATTTCATTATGGCAAAAAACATTCATAATTTTTATTAGTTGACGGCACATCTTGTCTCGGAGAATAATTAATATAAACTGCATAGACTAATTTTTTAATGAAAAACAATTTTTAGATAAATGCCATAATCTTTTATGCGCACTTTAGTTTTCTGCTTTCGAAGTCTTAAGAATCCAACTTTTTTCTCTCGCGCACTCCAGTTGGTTTTATGATAAAAAAAAGCTGCTAAAAAGCATTCAAAAAACCATATCATATACTTTTCTGTTTTACCTTTGATTTATTTTTTATAGAATTTTGTTAGAAATATTTTATGTTGCCGTCAAAACTCGTATTTACCATTTTCGCACTCCTCTCTCGACAATACCGAGTGATCTCAAAATGGACCTTTTTAACTAGAATCTTATCAAATGGTTTTACTCTTAACATTTGAACCCAGTGGAGACATTCAAGTGACGGAGGAGCATATTAAAATAGTTTTTCGCGTTTTACTCGAGAATGAGTTTTCGACAAATGCGACATGCGACTCTGAGCCTTTCATTTCCGTCGCTTAATTTTCGTCGTTCCCATGAAAAGATGAAGAAAAATATTGTTCACAGTATGAAGGGGGTAAGGTGACGAAAACCATGTTACTTTCTCACCCTTACCATGAAATTTAGTTTTATTATTTACCTTTGCACAAAGAATGATCACTTCGCAGCTTGATTTTTACCATTTAATACGCTAATATGTTGACCCAGCTTCGTATTTTCGGGTGTTTCCATTATCATTCCTCCTAATTTGAAGTTTCGCCGTGTCTGATTTCACGCTCCAGCACATTAGTATTCACCTTGGAATTTTGGAAAAAAAATAAAAAGAAACGAAAAATCCATTCGCCTGTAAATATTTGATTTGCTGGTGTTGGATGAAATATCGATGCATTTAACTAGAATATTGTTGTAATTTCCATTTTATGTGCGTGTGTTAACAGTAGTAATAGCGTCGACTCCGATTTGCTGAATGGCAACGATAACAGCTTGACTGAAGAACGTTTTGACGATGCTGTCGTAAACGGTAGGTTTTCTCGCCAAAAAACCCGCGCTACAAAATATGAAACTTGTTTCTAATTACCGCTTTCTTCGACGTTGTCAACAGGTAATGTGGGATTCATGGGCGAAGGTGATGGCCCAGCACCTATTAAAACTATTCACGAAACTTCCAGTTCCTTAGTTGGGACTGCAACGAAATAGGTAAAATGACCTTTTGGTATTCTTAATTTCGATAGAATTTATTGTTTACATTTTTGAATTAGATACTTTGCGTGAAAATGCGGTATATTTCATCGAAGTGAGAAATTTCGTGCTTAAAGAGTCGATTGTACGAATAACATTTGAACAGTCGCTTAAGGGAACAGGGTTTTCTTTCGAAAGAGAATGACGTTGACTGGTTATTATAATTTAAAAGTCTGACCTGGAAAAAGCTGAGCTGAATTTTGGATTATGGGGAGTAGTTATGGTCATCTATGACAAGCCCGCCACAAGATAGATGGCAGAACGTCCTTCAGGTGTGCATAATGTGCTCCCCAGATCAATTTTTCAGCCATTACTCAAGTGCGAGGTCCAAAACGGAAAGCGACTTGAGGATGAAAAGAAAAAAAATAACATTTTTTTTTCCTTTTTTTTTAATGCTTTTTTGCTTTTTTAGTGTGGAATAAATTGAATGTAGAACTACAATCCATGCCTAGTTTTACCAATTAATGCGACAACAAATTTTGCCCCGAGTCTTATAAGTTGGAAAAACACGACTATTGGAAACGAAGTAAATGCTGGAAGTCCAATTTGTTGAAAAATCAATAAATTTTGATAACACTACTTGAAGTGGAAGGGAATGTATTTTGAAGAAAATTTCCCACACAATTCAATTTTATCATCAGTTTCACCGAATAATGTATTCAAACTCGAGTGTGGCTCAAAAGTCGTTTAAAAAAATGTTATTTTCAAGTTTTTACCGTCGACAGTATCAGAAAACAATGTGTTTTCTTAGAATTCCCACCAGAATTCAAAAGTATAAAATTGAAATAATTGAAAAAATACAATTCTTTTTCTTTAAAATAATGATTTTTGACTTTTTCTCGTTTTGTGCCTTTCCTGTAAAATTTACGATTCAACCCGCAAGGTCCTTTTCCCTGTTGGACGTCACACGTTTTATGGTTCCGATCAAAACATTACTGCCGTCCAACAATATTCAATTGTCGATTTTGAATGAAAAAAAGTTATTAGCAAATTTCTCGTACAGCCCATCGAACAGCCTTAAGATATGTAGAAATCGAATAAGCCACTTTTCGAACTAAGTGTATGAAAAAAAAATTAATTTAACTCAATCACACCGACATGTCCATGTTTCTACCGTAGGTATGTTTCACTATTTTTGACCTTTCTCTTCATCGAAGAAAAAACATTTTTGAAAATCTTACCAATATGCTAAAAGAAACTAGGTACCTGCATTTGTGGCATCGTTATTGGTTTTAGACACATTGGTCAGGGAAAAAAAAAAAAAACTTTACCGTCACAAATCGAATTTATAAATTTTTGGTTTTATCGTCTTGCGTTTTTTTTTTTCTCTTTTCCAGGTTCCTTCTATCGTCCTTATCGAGTCCGGGATTTTTATTTGATTATTTAATTTTTTTTTTTTTTAAATTAATGTGAATTTATTATTCAGTTTTTAATCATAGGTCAGCGTGTAATATTTTCTAAGTGCATACTTAACTGTTTTCTCTCTGTTTTTCAATTGCGGTTTCGTTTATATACATTTATATAAATTAATTTTGTATAAATGTTTGTATTTTTAACGAGAAGCGTGTGTTTTTGTTGTACGGTGTATCGGATCATCGATGTGACCGAAAATTGACGTAAAAAAAAAAGAAAAAAAGACAGTAAACGTGTCGCCCAAAATATCGAACCTTTCGTGTCGGTGCGTTGTAATTTGTGTGTGCGATTTGAAATACGAGTTCGCGGCGGGTTTTTATTTTTATTTTGGGGGGGCAATTTTTTTCGTTCGTGAAAACGAGAAAACTCTCATGGATCGTTCCACGAGTAAGCCATCTTGTTCTCGCTGTTGGAATTTATCGAAATATTTTATCTCGTCTCTTGCGTTGGAGAAAACAAACGAGCTACCAACATTGTGAGAGCTGTGTGCAAGACGAACCAACGAATATTCGAATTTCGTTGGTGTCTGTTTCTCTCGGCGATACGCATCGTTCATCTTGTGATATTCTAGTTAAATTTTTTTTTTTTTCGTCTTTTTTATACGCTTGAAAACAGACTTTCAATGAAAAAAAAAAAGAAAAAAAAGAAATAACGCGTACGTATTTTCACAATAATAATATTATTATTATAATTTATTGAAAGAATCGCGCGCGATCTTTTTTTTTTTTTTTTTATACCATTTTGTTAACTACTTGTTAAGTTGTCTCTTTTATTTTTATTTATTTTAAATTATTTTTTCTTTTTTCACCAATTATTTGTATTCTTATATTGTTAATCATTCTATAAATATGATACGCGTTGCGTTTATAACGGCGGAGAATATTCAAGAAAAAAAAAATGTTTAGTTAACCATTGTATAATGTTTAAGGTTGCGAAGATCGTTTTTTTTTTTTTTTTTTTTTCCTATTTTTACAATCTCCCTTTATTAATAGTAATTTTTTTTTGTACATATTCGGCTCCACGAATGCGAAAATGTATTAATTACTCGACTAAATACGTTTCAAGTAAGAAGAGTATTTTGATCACCCGTCAAAATTGATACAGTTTAGTATCGAAATTCACTCTTTCTCTCTCGTATATCGTAAACTCAAGTTTTTTTTCGTCTCCCCCAAGAAGTTGTAACAAATTTTTTTGTTCATTTTTTGGACGCGAGTAATTCGTTCCTTACGAATTCGCTGTTATAGCCTTTTTCTTGTCATATCTGACCCGTTTTAACTAACGATGAAAAATTTTCTCGACTCTTCGCCACGAGGGACGATCGTTGTGCGAAGTTGGTAATTTATTGATGACTTTTGTTACGCGAAACTGCTGAGGTCGTTTCGGAATGACTTGTCCGTTGTGTTCGTATGTAGCTTAACGACGGTGTACACTAGTAATTTATGTAAATAAGCGAGTTTATTTTGTAACTATAGCGAGGAGGTAAGGCTCTTGTTAAGTGTAGAGTATGGAGAGTGTTACTCTTCAGGTTTTTCACGTTCTAATCGTACGAAAATAGGGTTTTTCGAGTTATCTGTACTTTCCTCTAAACTGCATAGGTTCTCTCGGAAAATGGTTTATTGTGTGATTTGAAGGTAAAATATCCTTATCAGACCTAGAAGAAGTAATGGCATTTTGAATTTCCTACCTGTAATTCGAAATATGGGTTTAAAAAATGTTACGAATAATGGAAACGGTCGCAATAACCTTGGGCAAACCTTTTGTACTATAATAAATTTTCATTTCGATAAGTTTGCTGAAGTAGCCAAGAGCGGCTGAAGCAAATACATTAATTTTGCGTATTTCAATCATTAATTTACAAATTATGTCAGTTACAGAAAAAATTTAAGGGCTGATTATTTCACCAGTAAAATTTATTCCATTGTGGCATTTCCTCTTTATAGGATAGAAAAGTTGTTACATTACCTCCCTTCGGCAGGTGAAGTGTGAGATTACCTTCCCAGAATATCCAAATTAGTAATATTACCTTCTTCGGGCAAGTAAAATGGTAACATTACCTCCCTAGGTCTGGTAAAGTCGGACGAATATTGCCACCAGTAGGGCTCTGTCCAGTCTTTTTTTTTTTTTTGAAATTGCTGAAATTAAAAAAAAAACAAAACTATCGGAGCCTTTTGGAAGGTGTCACTCATATAAGTCAAAACCTGGAGATAGAACGTGTATTCTTATGTTTCTTCCTGCTACAGTTGCAAAATAAGTTGTATTTTGTATTTTTACAGTTACCAGTGATCATCCTCACGTTGTTTAGCATTAAGAATACAACCGACGACTACTTTCTGATACCCTTTTGTACGTTTACGTTTTTATTTTCAAAGAACTTGGAAACTATCGAATTTCGTTCTAATCGCGACGACTTTTAGTATTTTAGATCAATTTTTATGTTGTATTTTGTTGGTTTTTTTCCTCTTTTTTTTTTTTTTTTTTTTTTTTACGTGGCAATTCAGAGATGCGACGTTTACCGCGGTATTATTTGTACAATTTATCAGAGTTCGACGAAAATGGAGGAGCAGCACTCTAAAAGCAGCTTGGAAGACTTGCGTGTAGAAAGACCAGATCTCTGCCCAAGAGTAACTCGAAATTTCCGTCCCCCTCTGTATGTTCGAGCAACGAATGAAAATGGCGGCAGCTAGCTTTACGCGTCCGTTTTTCTGTCGAGCTTCCATCTTCGCAGTTACTATAATTACTATAAATATTAACGTACCTACGTATAATGTATAGGCGAACGCCTGTAGTTTACTCTCATCACATTTTTCGGCAGCTCAACTGCCTTCGAAGGGGAACCCCCGTTCCTTGTGAATACTCTCGCTGCCATTACGCGCGACTAATCGAGAATCGTTTCGAATAGCTTGCAGCAGTTCGCCGAATTTTATTCGGTAGATGTCGTAAAAATTGCGGCGAATGATGAAAAAAAAAACAAAAACAAAAATCGAACAAAAAGATAGAATTCTCACGAGCGTGCATTTCGTAGCCCTCGAGAGTATCGGCTGTTCTTTTGTTTCCTCACTTCTTCCAGATGTACCAGCTAACCTTTCGTGTCACGTGTCGTTTTTGTTTTCCTTTCGTTTCTAATCGTTCAGTTTTTTCTTTACCTCTCTACTACTCGAGTCGATGCTTCGTGTTGTTTTATTCTAAAAAACATAGATTGATCGCCAATTTTGGAAAAAATCAAAAATCTAATCAAATATTATCGATGTAATTCGTTCGAGCACTATCCGGATATCCATAATCGACGAACTGCACTCTTTATTTTGAGACCCGTGTGACCCACTCTCGACTACGACTATACTCTGTGTCTGCATGGAAAATTGTGACAATTTGTATTGTCCTTTTTTTTTTTTATATTATCGTTTTTATTTTGCGAATGTGTAATTCTCATTAACGTGGCGCTGAACACAAATCGTTTTAAAGCCATGAGTAAAGGAAACAATATTGGTATTGAAAATATCGGTTTAAAAATATTTATTTCATATAATTTCTTTGTTTTGTTTCTTCATAATGGAATAAGGTATATAATTTTTTAATTTGCGTATTTGGGATGTCTTTAATTTTTAAAGTAAAGTTCGTTTGTTTTCTTTTTTTTTTTTTGTTTTTCAATTTAACACCTGTTTAAAGATGAAATTTTTTCAGTTAAAAGGTGAAAAAATAGACATTCGAAAATATTAATTTTATTCTTTTTTTTTTAATAATTAATTTTTTGCGTGTGTTATTCTAAGTAAATAATAATATGTAACTTAGTAACTTTTATTCGAGAAATTTTTTTATATTTAATTTTCTTTTGAGCAAAATTTTCGCAGATTCTGATAGTGAAACGTTGAACGTTGATCGCATCGAATCTGACGTGAAATTATAATTATTCATCATTTGGGTCACACGTGGTCGAAAACTTGTACAAAGAAATCATTTTAATCACCAAAGGTTTATAAGTGTTGTGTTTGTTTTTTCAACAAATTTTTAAAAAATAGTAGTTTTAATAATCGTAACGAGACTCATTTTTATTATTTTGGTGCAAAGATTTTACAGACGAATGGCTACCATCTAGTTTTCAGAGATATGGGAAAAAAAAAAAATACAAACATAATTTTTTATCAGAAAACCAAAAACTCGTTACTCGTAATTTTGTTCTTTTATGAAAAAAGAGATTATTTTTAAGAATGCAAATTATATAGGCTCGTACAATTAACAATCAGTTTTAAATTCTTTTTTTTTTTTTTTTAGTAAATTTTAAGTGCTTTTATTGCTTTTTCCTCAATCTTTTATTCGTAGATATATAATTTTTTTTTTCACTAACCTGCTGAAATGTATTTAAGAAAAAGTGAAAGAATGGTGTTCTAAAAGAAAGACGTATTTTTGCCAATAAATTTTTACTCTCAATTTAATGGGAAATCGAGCCAATTAGAATTAATAGCAAACGTATATAAGAATTGCTGGTACACTTCGGGTATTGCGCTTATATTGGTAAAATGCTTCTTTGTTTTCGTAAATGACGCAGGTAAAATTTAAGAAAAAATGGAAAAAAAAGTTTAGATTTAATTACGCCAACTTTGTCCCTTATATTCTGTAGTTTTACGCGTGCTTCTATATTTGGTTTATTGTGTAAATTGTGGCAATTGCAACAATAAAAAAAAAAAGTTACGAAATTTTCAAAAATTAATATTTTACATTGCATTTTTATCGTTTATCAAGTCACCTATAATATTGGTTTAAAAAATTTATTCGGTTCAAGCAAAGAAATAAAATTGTAAAAATATATGAAAAATAGATTCGGTGATGAATTTTAAGAAAAAAGGTAGCTGGTGCCAGTTTTTCTTTTATTTCTATTAAAAATTCAATAGCAGTGAAAAATAAAGACAGAATATTTTGGTCAAGATACGATTTAATATACCTATTTAACGTTATGCTTTATGACGAAAATTTAATTTTAGTTTTGGAAATTTGTACGAATAAACTCTGGAATTGCCGAATCATTTATTGTGTTTTTAATTTTGTGAAATATTTTTTCAGAATAGTCTGTGGGTAGCTCTGAAATCGTGGATGGAGAGAATGTTTGAGAAGAAAGAATGCTGGATATTCGAAGAGTATCAGTTGGTTTACAGATTCCCCTACAATTTTCCTGAAAGTTCTTGAGTTCTTCCTGGCTGATTATGACTGAAGTTAGAATCAATTGTCTGGTTCTGAATACACGCAATAATAGTTGAGGAAAGCATGAAAACTGTACGTATTATAACCTGATTTCATGTTCTTATTGGAACAAAATAAGTTTGAAAACTTTCATAATTTGCACACATATTTTTGAAATATTACAGATTAATGACTTGAAAACTTTTTCGGAGTATTTAAAATATTTTAAAAGTATGGTTCACTATGTACTTTTGCTTTTGCTCTTACTAATCATCATGAAGTCATTAAAAGTAGAATTGCTTGTATGATTGGTTAAAGAAAAAAACAAAAGACGAAAGTGCTGGTGAAAGCAAAAGACAAGTACATTGTAAACCAGGCTTTTTAAAAAATAGTCAGAATATTTAAAAAGGCTTCTTTTCTTTTTTTCAAGTGATTTTCACGATTTACCATTTTTTTTTCACTGAGTTTTGCCCAGAATTGGCTTAAATGTGGATATGTTACTCTTGAACATATTCTCTTGGTCTGGACAGACTTTTTTTTTTTTTCGTTCTTTCATATTTTTGGATGTGTTTTGGGGGTCTTAGAAAACCCTATTTTTCGTGGCTTCGAAAACAAGTAGGAAAAAATGAAATTGGAAAAAAAAAACACCTCAAATAATATGAAGTACTTTTATTTTTTGAAGAATATTGTAAAATTATTTTAGTACCTACGTAATATTTTGTTGAGAATATTTTTATTTAAATGAGAAAGTATTTTTGAGGTTGAAATTTTTTTATTTATTAACAGGTAAATATTGTGAAATTATTTCAAGTATTCTTTTGTCGAGAATAATTTTATTTAAATGAGATTGAAGTATTTTTGATGTTAGAAAATATTTTGAAACATTTTTTTCAAAATTTTCGAAGAAGTGCAAGATTAAACTAGGATTTTTCAAAAAATATTTTCAGTGTTCAAAATATTTTAAGAACATTTTTTCTGTAATATTTTTAATATTTCAACTTATTTTTAAAATATTTCAAATTATTTTTATGAGAGAGATAGTGCTAATAATATTCTTTCACAAAAGTTTTTCTTGACCCGTTGAAAAATAGTTTCATTCCCTAAACTTCATTGAAAAGATTACTTTTTTGTTGTGGAGCGAGTTATAGTTTATTCCAATATTGGAGATTAGAAAAAAAAAACATAGAAAAATTAAATATCAATAGGAGCAGTGATTTTTTGTGATAATCAAAGTTATACGAAAATAACAAAATTTTTCTAGGAAGAGGAAAAGCGTTTTTCAAATCCGATTTTTATATGAAAAAATGAAAGCTTTGAAAAATTTTAATATTTCTTGAAGGTTTTAATTTTTTCAATTTCTCCACTCGAAAATTAATTTTTTAACGTTCTTGCCATTCCAAATGAATTTTATTGTGTGTATTCAGACGATAAGTTACAATTTTTAAGATTTTCTCTCTTCTATTGAAGTCTAAAGTTTTTCTTTTGGTCATTACAGTGTTGAAATTAACTGTAATACAGGAACTTATTAAAAAAAAAATAAAAAAGGTAAAACGTTAGGGGTACAATATTTATTGGAAAATAAATTCTGTGTCTACACAGCCCTATACATTCGTAAATAAGTTAAATATTTTAAATTACTATCACATTATGCCTCAGATTGGTTATTTTAGACGATATCTTATTCAGTGAAGAGTAGAATTTAGAGAATATTCAGCAGCAGTCATTCTTGATCTTCGAAGCAGCCATAATTGCTTTTTGCAGACACTCGCCCAATTCTCTGTACACGTCGGTGCATTTGTTTTTCCCACATTCAGAATCTTCCGAGTTCTTCTGTAAAAGAAATTATTTTCAAGTAAAGTCTGTTATAATTAATTTCCAAAATGCTGAAATAATCATTGGTAAGACTTACGCAGTCAATTGGTTTCTCTTTGATGACACTCTTGCATTTGGAACACTGTTCTTTGCAAACGATATTCTGTAAGCAGAAACATGTTCGCGACCAAAAAGTTAAATATGTTGGTATTTTTATCTAATCCTCTTAACCCTTCGTATGAAAAATATTAATGTGAAGTTGATGAATGCTCATTTTTTAACTGCTTGTAAAATTGAAAATGAGGACACATTGGAAATGTTTGCTATATTTATTCAAGAATTTTTAATACACGTCCTGTTGGAGTTAATTTTGATCTCCAAAGACGTATACATTTTTTTAACCCACATTTTTGAAAAATTTGAAGCAAAATTTAATCAAATGTAGCCCTAGAAGTATCTTCTATGCAAGAAAGGGATAAATCCACTTTCCCAAATTTTACAGGAGAACAAGAAATCTCTACATGTCACGTAGCCTTCATATGTAACATCTCAACTTGAAAGTTTATACTCTTAGCATTGGTTACATTCTATAACCTCTTTTTGGGGCATGGTTTGTACGATTGAATCTCAGAACCAGAAGAACTTAGGTACTTTTTGAAAAAACTGGACTTATCCGCTTCTTGCATATCAATCACTGTTCAAATTACAGGTGCGTGTGTGGAAATTGGAATTTTAAATTATTGAAAGTAATCGACAAAATTAGTATTCTTTCTTTTTTTTCAACTGTTACGAAATAATTAACTAGCATAGACTCAATGACTAGTTAAGGGTTATGAAAAAATGATATGCTTATTTCCATTAATTTATAACGTATACCAATTACATTACGAATTGTTTTATTTCAATAGGTAAAGAATATGATACGTCACTCAAAATAGAAAATCCGAAATTTCAAATAATAAAATCCACTCATAAATAAATACAGTTTTTGTGGTGAGATAAATTATTGAGAATACTTGAATAACACATTTATTTTCCTACTTACCGACGACATTTCTTGCAGTTAGGTGAAATTTATTTATTGTATTCACACAATTTTACACTCGCAACGATTTGTCTTAGAAAAGAGTAGATGCCTGTATTTACAGTTCATAGAAATATAAATATCCAGCTGTTCACATTTATATTTATATGATAAATTTTCTCACCGAATTTCAAAAGTGCCTCAAACTTTCATAACTATCACGAAAGGAACATTTGTTTATCAACAGAAAGTTGATTTAAAGTCTCTTGCATAATATTATTTCCTTTCTTGAAATTTGATGTCATGTTACTTCATTCGATTGAAATATTTTCGACTCTCTCCTAGCGAGATATAGCCGAAGAAAAATGAAAAATGGTCGGAAATGTACTTAAATTGCGACATAGAGTAAAATGGGCTGCAGATTCGGATTCGGCGTGAAAAACTACATACTGTCACTGGCGGAAATAGGGGGGGGCTTGGGGGGGCTAAGCCCCCCCAAAATTAAAATTAGCCCCCCCAAAAATTTTTGAAAAAAATTTTATTTACGATTTTTTTAGATTTATTCGGGGAGGGGGGAGGTAGGACCATGTGAAAATTTTTTACAAACAAACATACGTACAAACGACTAATCTTCATCGGGGCTACAGCCCCCCCAAAATCCCGGGTCTATTTCCGCCAGTGATACTGTGCATTTCAAATTTGGTGTAATTCACTTAGTTTCTTGTCTCTTATTTGTATCTCTATGTGATCCACTGAAATTTAATAAATTTTTGTTTCAGATGACACGAGGAAAGCGGTTTTGCTGCAGTTTCTTTCCAGTTTGAGTTTTGACATTCCTGTTGCCGTTGGGAGCATAATAGCCGGATGGAATATAGGTAATTATTTGTGTAGCTTTATAATTTAATATTTTTCTATCTCATTACTGTCGCATTCTTTCTTAATCCATAAGTAAAGCCAGTTTATAATTTTTAATTTTCATCCTGCAGCTTATTTTTTGTCAATTTTATTTTTTCGACAAAAATTTTTCGAGATTAGTATTGAGAAAAAATAAAAAATGGTCGAAAATGGATTTGAATTGCGACGTAGAGTAAAATGGGCTGCAGATTCGGATTCGGCGTGAAAAACTACATACTGTGCACATGTCTGCTGGAAAATTTCAAAAATTGTCAATTTTTGTAAAAATGGGAAGGTCCCCTTTGCATTTTTTCGATTTTTTTTTCAAAAAATTTTTTTCGATATTTGCGTCGATATGGGGGTTTTCGAGGTCGCTGAACACGAATCCGGAACCCATTTTTGGCGGCGACTCTCATCAAGCGAGATATGGCCAAAAAAAAGTTAAAAATGCTCCAAAATGGGTCCAAATCACGACCTGCTGTAAAAAAGGCTGCATATTCGGATTCAGCGGGAAAAATTACATGCTGTGCCGTCCAAACTTTGTGTTATTCACTTAATTGTAAGTCTCTTATTTGTACCCCTATGTGATCCACTAAAATTTAATAAATTTTTGTTGCAGATGAAATGTTGAAGTGGTTTGGCTGTAGTGTATTTCAAATGTGAGCTTTCAATCTACTTGCTCTGGAAAACATAATAGTCAGATGGAAAATTCCTTAGTTTCATGATTCAAATATACGAGTAATTTACAATATTTTTACTGTCGTATTCACGTCATATTTAATCGATTATAAATAATATATGTATTCGATCTTCCACCTTTGATTTTGCGGTTCAATTGTGAGTAATTAGTTTTTTCTTATTGATTAATTCAATGTAAAATTTAAGCTTCAATAAACTTTCAACTTTGAGACTGATTTTAATGCACTTGGGTCTTTATTTATTTACTATATCAATTTATCATAGTATTATCTTGAATAATATTCTGAATATTCAGGGTAAATCGCTTGAGGAATCATTAGTAAGGGAATACGTGGAGGGGTACGTGTTACTAAATTCAAAAATATCTGAAAAGGGAACACGTGGGGGGGTACGTGTTACTTAATTTAAAGGGAATACGTGGGGGGGTACGTGTTACTAAATTCAAAAATATCTGAAAAGGGAACACGTGGGGGGGTACGTGTTACTTAATTTAAAGGGAATACGTGGGGGGGTACGTGTTACTAAATTCAAAAATATCTGAAAAGGGAACACGTGGGGGGGTACGTGTTACTTAATTTAAAGGGAATACGTGGGGGGGTACGTGTTACTAAATTCAATATTTGAAAAGGGAACACGTGGGGGGGTACGTGTTACTTAATTTAAAGGAATACGTGGGGGGGTACGTGTTACTAAATTCAATATTTGAAAAGGGAACACGTGGGGGGGTACGTGTTACTTAATTTAAAGGAATACGTGGGGGGGTACGTGTTACTAAATTCAATATTTGAAAAGGGAACACGTGGGGGGGTACGTGTTACTTAATTTAAAGGAATACGTGGGGAGGTACGTGTTACTAAATTCAATATTTGAAAAGGGAACACGTGGGGGGGTACGTGTTACTTAATTTAAAGGAATACGTGGGGGGGTACGTGTTACTAAATTCAATATTTGAAAAGGGAACACGTGGGGGGGTACGTGTTACTTAATTTAAAGGAATACGTGGGGAGGTACGTGTTACTAAATTCAATATTTGAAAAGGGAACACGTGGGGGGGTACGTGTTACTAAATTCAATATTTGAAAAGGGAACACGTGGGGGGGTACGTGTTACTTAATTTAAAGGAATACGTGGGGGGGTACGTGTTACTAAATTCAATATTTGAAAAGGGAACACGTGGGGGGGTACGTGTTACTTAATTTAAAGGAATACGTGGGGAGGTACGTGTTACTAAATTCAATATTTGAAAAGGGAACACGTGGGGGGGTACGTGTTACTAAATTCAATATTTGAAAAGGGAACACGTGGGGGGGTACGTGTTACTTAATTTAAAGGAATACGTGGGGGGGTACGTGTTACTAAATTCAATATTTGAAAAGGGAACACGTGGGGGGGTACGTGTTACTTAATTTAAAGGAATACGTGGGGAGGTACGTGTTACTAAATTCAATATTTGAAAAGGGAACACGTGGGGGGGTACGTGTTACTAAATTCAATATTTGAAAAGGGAACACGTGGGGGGGTTCGTGTTACTTAATTTAAAGAGAATACGTGGGGGGGTACGTGTTACTAAATTCAATATTTGAAAAGGGAATACGTGGGGAGGTATGTGAACCAAATTCAAAAATATTTGAAAAGGGAACACGTGGGGGGGTACTGGAACTAAATTCGAAAATGGTCCATGTGGGGGGGGGTAATGGTACTAAATTCGAAAATGGACCATGTGGGGGGGTACTGGAACTAGATTCGAAATTATTTGAAAATGAAGTGTGGAGGGGGTCCTGGAACTAAATTCGAAAATATTTTAAAATGGCGTTGGGGGGGGGGTACTGGAACGAATCTACGAAATTCAGAAAGCTGATAAATTATGGCAGCAGAAATCTGAAAACTTTGAAGCCAAATATCTGTCTTCAACTTTCCTCATAGATGAGTATAGACGGCACTGAGGTCGATTTTCTTCCGAATTTACGAATCAGTCTGAAATTACAGCATCGTTTCGGCGTTTTAGCAGGTTTCCATTCATTACGGGATGATTTTTTTGGTATTTGTAAAGAGCGCAATAAATGCAAGTCCGATGTCAGAATAACACTGATTTTATTTACAAACAGAAATAGTACCTTTTCATTTTTTAAATGGAAAAACAAGAATAATATACCCATTTAATCAGCTTAAAAAGAAACGAAAAAAAAATAAATAAAAATGGTTAACATAAAATTTTTTTTTCGCATAATGTGCAAGTATCAAATTCGTGACCTGAAGTAAACACAAAAAAATGCAACACAGGTCTTACAATGGATACAAATCACTGCAACAGAGCTTAAAAATAAACGTACTTAGCATACAAATGACACTAAAATTCGATCAGCAGCATTCTACTCAGAAATAAATACAGCCTATTTTGATCAGTCTAAAATTCAGTAAATTGAATAAATAAAAAATAAAAAAAAACTAAGTGTAACAAGTTTTCGCAGGTTGGATTTGTAATTAAAATTAAAAAACACCTAAAATATTTTTCATTCTAATAACAGAAAAAAATACATTTATACTGTAAGTATGCATAATGCACGACAAGAAAGAGGAATAAATTGATCGTAAATATGGTTTTAAATGCGTCTAATTACTTAATTTCTCCGAGAAGAACAAATAATTAATAAAAAATAAAATAAATAAACGAAATAAATTAATCAATCAACAATCAACGTATAAATATTTTAAAATGGGAATTTAAAAAAAATCAAACAATCTCCAGGTCAAGTACTTGGCCATGAAAAAGTTTTACTTCATACATATTTATTCGTAGGAAACAATTTTCAATAAAAGTAATATTATTTTTATTTTGCAAATAACACTAAAATATGGAGTTTATGATGGGATTCTAATAAGCACTTACTGTGGAAATGGGATGAAGTATTGTTCATTGAACACAATGCAGCAAATCTAAAATTCAAAAGTTTAGTAAAAAATCTCAAACTTCGCATTGATATCATCATTAATTCATGATAATATATTTAGTTTTTTTAACCAAACAAATCTAAGAATAAAAATTTTTTTGCAATTAAAAAAAATTATGCATCATGGCTAAGCAAAAAAACTTTTTTAAAATAATTATTCATTTTTGAAATCAAATATATTAAATTTTAGATTATAATTTTTTAAACGCCCCTTTTTTAAGAGATAATTTTAAAAATAAAAATGCAAATGAAGAAAAACAAGGTTTCTAAAAAAAAATTCAGTAGGATAATTTGATTCTTACTTTCCACGCTTTAGAAAAATTTGAGAAATATTCTACAAGTCCATGTGAATCAAAAGATTTTCTTTGAGGTGCGTCTACTGAAAATAATATTTTTTTTTAAAAATCGCATTGTTTCCTGCTGCCATATCTTACTGCTTTTTGCTCCAAAGGTTCCACAGCGTACATACCAAAATTTGTGTCAGATAAAAATCAAGATTACTGAAGCAAAATCTTTTCATAGCCCGTTCATCAAATTTTTCAATGCAAATTAAGTAAATAACCTTCATCGTTTTTTTTCTTTTTGTTTTTTGTTTTTTTTTTGTCTCCGCTATCAATAACGAGTGCTGGTTTTGGTAACATAATATTCAAATAATGAACCATAAATCGGTTGGATTATATAGAAAAAAGATGAATTTAAATTTGATTTTCCCAAATAATGATGCCGTTTTGCGATTTGTGTCGAATAATATTCTCTTCGTTTTTCTCGTTGTAGCAACCATTTTTCATTTTGTCGACGTCGTCGTCGAAGCTGGACATTACATTGCGATTGAACGTCTTCCCCACATTATTTTTCAGCCCTTCTCGAAATTCTCTAGACATACTTCTGGCCGTTAAACTGTGCACCTGAAATACGAAATTATTTTTTTTGAGAAATACACGAATATTATAATTAATATTTCAAGAAAAAAAAAGAAAAAAAAAGCATTACCTTATTAACGTTCGAGGGTGGAAAACTCACAGCCGGATTTTTAACCGATTGATATTTTCGGACCTGAAATCGTAAACAAAAAAAAAAAAAGATATAAGCAGGGAGCGAATTTATAAATACGCTTGAAAATTAAAAATAATTACGTCATAAATTAATAATAATGTGTGATTTATGAAAATGTAACTAAAGTCGGAAATTTTATTTTTAATCTGATCATTCTTTTTAATAGAGGAAAGTTTTACGACCATTTTGCAAAAAATATAATATTTTGAATTTTTGAATTAAAATATTCAATTTTTGAGAAAATCATGTTTCAAGTTTATCAAAAACAAAATATTTTTTCTCAAAAACTGCTAAATCGATTTTGCTGCAGTTTGCATAATATGAAATACCTATGTATATGTTAGTATTCACATGACCCTAAATGTATGCAGAAAAATTCAGATAAAATTAATGTGGGGTGGCTTTTGTCTTACAACCGTTGAAAATTTGTTAAAAAACGAAGAAAAGTAAAGAAAATAAACAGTATTTTTCAACGAAATTCGCCTAAAATAAGGATTATAATAAATATCATTTAATGGCGTGAAACTTTCATCAAAATGTTGCCAAAAAGAAATCTATGAAGAGAAAATATGAAAACATGATTTTTAAAGTTTTTATGACTTTTTGCCCATTTCTCCAACAGTTATTGGCCGACTTTAAAAGGTACCTTTTCATAGATCACATTACGTATGCTTTAAAATTTTGAAGTAAACGTATGCTTTTTCAAATACATGTAGGTACGTAAAAATTATGCAGACTTATTATCTTTTTCCTCTTTTTACCGAGTTAAACTTTACTTATTGATGATTCATGCTAAAAATATGATATTATACTTGAAAAACGCAAAATATACCAAAAAAAAAAAAGGTTAGCTTATGCTCGAATCGAGTCAGAGTGACGTGAAATGAAAAACTAGCTTACACCCTTTCTTCTACAACATAAGAAAAAAATCCGCTCCCTCGAAATGAGTTAAATTTGTAGTGAAATACTTGAAACTTCTCAAGAGGAACGTTAAATTTTCATCAAAAATTGTAAAAATAGCCAGTTCAAGTTAATTTCGTTTTGTTCTTTATTTGGGCTACCTGGAAAAAAAAAATCAAGAAAAATCGGTAATACGCAGAAAAATATTACAATATTTAGGAATTTTTATAATGGAATGGAAAATAACGCAGAAAAAATTAGCTCGACCGTATCATTAGAACTTTTTTAACGAATAAATGTCATACTTAAGAAGATCAGTAGCACAGAGTGAATACGAAAAAAATTTTCAATTTGGAGAAAAGTATGATGTCTTCTTCAATAAAAATAAAAATTTCCAAAAAACTCCAGAAATATTTTTCTAATACTATCCACTACTTTTTTCTTCCTTCCTATACTGCACTTACGAATTTATAAGGATGATGTTTCCATTCAAGAAAATCTTACTATACCACTAAGAGTGTACTCAGCTGCTTTCTTTAGACCTATTTACTTTTGTCATTTCATCGCACTCATATTCACAGACAGATTCGACTTTACCGGCTCAAAACGACCGTTTCAAGTCCAAATAGATGATAAAAATATGAAAATAAATTCGAGTATTGCGTTGTGTTACTCGCCTCTGGAGTGGTTTCCGTCGTATTATTTGAAAACTGTTTGGCTAATTCCTTAACCGATGGTAGACGTTTTCGTATTTCGATGTCAGGATTCTTCCTCTCCGACCAGGACGAGACGCGCACCAAATTACTCTTGCGCTTCTCCGGCGAGCTGTTCACACCCAAAGGTAACAAACCTTTTGCAACGCCATTTTGCGTCGGCGGTTTCTCATCGCTGTCACTGTGCACTGCTCTATTTTCAGTCTGAAAGAAATTCGAAAACAACAACTGATTAGTTCGACAAGTTTTATGAATTGTTTTTCTTCTTCTATTATTAAAATAATTCTTTTGATTAGGAAGAGGAGTAAGGATTTTCGAAGTTTAATAAAATTTAAAGCTTTTAACTAATTATAGCTGTTCTTTTGCCATTAATCCTATCAATAATTTGCCAATGTTATTTAGCAGAACAGAACCGAGGGATCCATATTTTCAATAATATATTTTCTTGTAATCACAAAAAAAAAAAATGTAACTAAAAAATAATTCATTTTTCGTTTTCTGATTCATTCAACCATTAACTAAATGACTGCGCATATATTTTTGGAGATCTTCTTCGAAAGCAAATCGCTGGCAATGAGTCCAAAATCTTAAACGTCGACCTAAGAAAATCATCGCCCATTTTTTGGCTGATCTAGCACAAACCGCGAGTACCAATACATTATTTCAACACAAAAAATTAGCTGAAATTTTTCAGGACTTGGCAGATTTTAAAATTAGAAGAGCGAAATTTTAAGGGGTCGTCTGTGCAGCCACCTTAGATTTAGATAAAAAATCTTCCTCGTCCAGCGTCAATTTACAAATCGAGCCTCCCCGTTGCAAATGTAATCTTTTTAATTCGCCATTTTTTATAGAATATTATTGATAATTTACTCATTATTATTATTTTCTTATTTCACTTTTTTTCAAAGCCCCCATTAAAGGGTGTTTCGAGACCCTCAAAAAGTGTTCTAAAATTTTGAAAATATAAAAACATGTTTCGTCTGGGCACATGAGAATACTCGTACATTCAATAGTAACATATCCTAAGTGCCAATTTTCTGTACGAGTAGAACTCTGCGAGAAAAAAAAAAAACGGTGAATCGTGAACCACTCGAGAAAAGCAAAGGTAGACTTTCGAATCCCATATCTATTTGAATTATCGCTCTGAAAATGAAAAGAGGCGAAAAAAAAAAAGTATGCGACGAGAATTTTTCGGCAACGTTACGCGTTTTACCTCACAAAAACAAATGAACTTTTCAATTTTCTTCTGCAGATACACCGTGTACAGTGAAATCACAGCTAAAATGATGTAACACAATAAACAGACGTTGCAAAAACAGTAAATCATTTCGCCGCATTCGTCTAACCAGCAATCGCGAGCACCGCACGACGGATAAATCAAAAATTTGTTCGCGCTCGATTTGTCAATAAAATTCCAAATTTCACAGCGAAAAGAAAATTTTCATTCGTCGTCGATTACGAAAACGATTTCGACTAAATAACGACACCGCATCATTGCCAAAGTTGAATGAAAAATTCTCGGTAGGTATAAACAAACCGATGAAAAACTGAATCGCCAAATCGGGCAAATGACATGAGAAACTCGAGAAAAGTGAAGGAAAATAGGGGGAAAAAAATGCGCCCAGCTGTTTAAGAATCGCGTCATTTTATTTATAAAACAATTGAGCAAACGTTATGCGCGTTCGTGAACTAGAAAATTTTCAGACCGAAAAAGGCCATGCAGTATTTTCGGCGCACACTTGAATAATACATTTGCAATTTGGAAACAATGTGCCGACGGGCTACCAATTAGGAGGCCGTTGAGGTACGCGTATATTATGCTGAATATTAAATAAATAACACCAAACTTACGCCATTCGTAGCTTCGGTTTTGCTTTTGTCAATTTTGTCGTTGATGTAGTAATCTCTTTCGTACCTGGAATCGAAGCGATTCGATTGTTATTTAAATCAAATAGCTGATTATGGCAACTGCGAGTTAGACTGCACTAGCAGTCCGCAAAAAGCCACAAAAGCTTTATAAAAATATTTACTTGAGAAAGCTTCCAGAAGTATCTGAGCTGGAGTTCACGCTTATTTCGCAATCACCATTATCAACATTGGCTTCTTCGCTGTCATCGAACTTACTGTTAATTGAAAAAATAAACAAAAAATAAGTTATGTATTTTGAAGAATCGGGAAACATTTCCTCGAATAAATCATAAGCGAGTACATATAGTATCTGAAAATTAAAAGTTAAGATACTTACTTCATTAAACCACCATTCAAGCGACTCTTGGGTAACAAATTATTAAGATTTCGTTTCTCTATACTTTCTTTAGAATAAGGATTATTTGGTATAGGTGTGGCTTGCTGCCATTTTAGGTGCTCCCTTTCGGCAATGGTGCCTGCGGAATGAAAAGAAATCAGTGAGATTTTTAATTTTGATACAGGTAGGGTAAACTTTGACAAAATGGAAGGACAAAAAAATGAAGAATTATTAATACCATTCCTATAGTTAATGTATTTTACAAAGGAAATATAAGCCAACGCTCAGTGGCGCCCACGGTGGGGTCCAAGTGGGGCAGCCGCCCCACTTGATTTGGGGTGGGTGGTCTGAAAGGAGTGATGTAGGTAGGGAAAAAATTAAGGAAAAATAAAAGTTTTAAAAAAATAAAAATCCTCTTGAATCATAACATAAGTGAAATAAGTTATTATCAATCGTAACCCTTCGGGTAAATAGGCTGCATAGTTAACCCCCTATATACTCGTCACCTCAGTCTATAGATTTCTAAGAACTCGGTATTGAGTAAATGAAAAAAAAAAAGAGAAAGAAAAACAACACCTGCAAACTGCTGGGTGTTTGCGGCTTGACCTTTAGTCCTTTACACTGCCTTAAGAAAAAAATTGCAAAGAATAATTTAGCAAAGATTTCTAATTAATAAAAATGATAAGGGTTAGTATATAATACTAAAATTTAATATTTCATAAATCATGTTCATACTAAATTCTATTGTTCATGATTTAGTGCACTGCATATTATAAGTTAGTTACTATGCAAATTTTTCTCAGTGCACCAATAAATTTATTTCATTTACTTACTCTTACAAGTTCTATTTTTCATATGATAGTCAATAAGATTCAAAGGGGGGGGGGGGAGGGAGATAGGCAGATGGGTGTCGGTGGGTGGGTGGTTTGAAGGTTTGGCCCACTTCGTTTGAGATACGTGGGCACCACTGCCAGCATTGAACAAGATGTACCGCAGTATAAAACTCGTTGAAGCAAATCAAGATTCTCCGTACAACTTTTTGCATAAACTTAAAATTGAAGGCGCCGCAGTGCTATCGAGTATTAAAAATATGTCGAGCATTTAACAAAGTCTCATATGCTTGGAATTATTATTATTATTATTATTTTAAACGTAGAGTAGTAGAAGTTATCAAGATTAATTAAAACTGTGATTTATTTTCCTGCCAAACTAAAAATTGAAGGGGCTATAATCACAATATTTCTCAAAGTAAATAACAAGCTAAAATACTGAACCAACTTAAAATTACTATATAGCCCCTTCAAATTCAAATTTAGGTCAAAAGTTGCGATGGAAATTAATTTTGACAAGTTCCACCTAGACATGTACACATTACTTATCAAATTTTTATAACTCGAATAAATAAATAACTAATTTTTTGTTTGAAAATTAAATTATTCTCCATGGCAGCCTATTTGGTCACTTATTTTTTTAGTAAGTAGGACTAAATTTATAATGCCAAAACCAAAATTTCATTTCAAAGCTTATATAAAATGATTTCTCTACAATCTAACACTGTATAAGGTAAGTGCATAGACATTTCCTTTCTCCTGACTCGCAGGTTTTCAATTTTCACTTTCAAAACACAGTCCAACTGATATGTATAGGTAAACTTACCTGGTTTAGGAGGCGTAGCCAAATTCTGGTCTGGACTAGGATCACAAGAAGCGCCATTAAGTTGTGTTTGAGCATTTGAATCGGTAATACGAAGCTCAGCCCTATAAATTAAAGATCATTATATTTTACGTATAAAATCATAATTATGCGATCTATAACGAATTAATATAGCGATGACTTACAAGGAACCAACTTCTTGATCGTCGTCATTCCGATGACCATTTTCGGAATGAGGATCATTTTCTGGCTGAGTTTCCAAAGAACCTTCACCTGGAAAAAAAAAAAGCAAAATACTGGTCAAATCTTAGCACTCATTTTCAAAAACCAAATCTTTTTGTAAACGAAATGTAGATATTAAAAATTATCCACGCCATTTTTGTGGTCACATGTGCGTGCAATTTGATGTTTAAATGAATCAAAATAGATATAATATAATGGAAAATGGGTAAATGAAGCGACATTGGCTGAAAGCGCACATGAATTATCTTTAAAACATAATCATTATATTTCATCACCAACGTGTGCTGCGTGTATTCGCTACATGAATGTGCAAGAAATAAAGATGACAGAATACGTCAAGAATTTGAATAACCACCACATTTATAAGGAATTCGTATGAAGGCTGCGTTAGAGTAGAGAATGCCTCGGTGAAAATATTTAAAACCTGAATGAGTTTGGACAGCTCGTCTAACTTCAGTATACTGTGCAAATTAAATCTAGACTCGGATAAAATTTAACAATAATTTTATATCGAACTATGGACTTACGAGGAGGATAACTTTACCATTTTGCCGATATAAATTTAAAACTTGCAAAGTTCCAAAAAAAATAATAAATGCACCCATTTTCTAGCTGATTTAGCCCAAAACATCAGATGAGCTCTGAAAAAAATAATTGAGTGATCGTATTTCTGAGGACTTGACAGGTTTTGGACAAAGGCTATAGTAATTTGGTTATCTTTCAAATTTTTTAATTAATTACTCTCAAATCTTATCAAGTTTTTGGCTTAATTAGTACCTTATCGAGTTCATTAGCACTGCCCATTCATTTTATCACTTACTACAATGCTGATTCCCTAATGTTTTTGAAAAAATGAATAACTTTGTCAGAAAATATTGCACATGTTTCGGGTACCAAATAAAAGTTTAGGGCAGTAAACCTGTCAAAAATTATTAGATTTGATAAAAATTAATCGATAGTAAGAATACAGCTCTTGTTAACTAGGTCTGCCACAATTCTACAACTTTTAACATCACTGCTTTCTCCCCCTCTTATTTTGGCTACATATATACATGCCACATGCACAGATCAAGTACAATCGTATCCGAAAAGGTAGCCTGCAATTTGTGCAACAGTATTCAAGTAAACTTTCATACATCAGTTATTGCAAAAATTGTACATGTATAATAAATATGCCAATAAGACTGCTAATGACATAGTCTGTCGTACCCGAATCTTCTTGAGGGAAGAATAACTCCTCATTTTTGGTCTCCATGATACCGTCGATTCTGTCGACAGTCCAGAGAGGAGGTTCTTCGTTATCACTGTGGCTAGAACTACGACTACGACTATGGCTGCGACTTCGACTATGGCTATGACTACTAAACGAGAACCCGCCATCCGACAGGTCTCGCGATATTGAGGTAACTCCCGAGCTATCTTGCTCCAGGTCGCACTCGTTTTGACCGCAGTAGTACGATGGCGAGTGCCGCAGGTCGACGTCGACCTGGCACTTGAGGGTGGGTATTTCTAGACCACTGCCAAAGTCGTATTTGTACATATAATCGGTTCTGCTACTGCGACAATGTTCTCGAGCTGCGAAGCAGTGCACGCGAAAACATTACAATAATCCATTCAATTATTAGTTTGACGGCGCTATCAGTATACGCCAATGGCCGAGGATACTTACGATCAGGCTGAGTCAATTCTTCGATCACAGAATCTGAGCACTCGGACAGGTCGGACGTGTCGTCCACATCCACGCCACCAATCAAAGCTCTAAACTTTTCCGAAGGATTAGGAACGAGCATCGGCACCGAAACGGGGGACACAGCACCCCTGGTCCCATTTCTCTTCCTTCTTCTGTCACGATTTTCACTTCTTCGTTTAACCGTCTTCTGGAACAGCCAATTATCTTCCCACGTATCCACATTACTAACCACCTCTGTGACGCTATCTTCTTCGTAACTACTGTAACCTACTGTACAGAGGACAGGTGTAGTAAAAATATCGTACGAAATATTACACGAGATTGCGGCTATATACTTTCCCAGGTTAGTTCTTGTCGAAACTTGTGAACACTTTCGTTATACTCGTAACAAATAATTTTTACACTCGTGCAGATATTACATATTACTCATCACACAACACAAATTCATACAATAATAGATTCTCCAAAAAATGTTACAGTATCGCAAATTTACCACGTAAGTTAATTCCTACAATGATAGATCTATCCTACACATGATGTTTCTAGTTAGCTATATAGCTGAAGTGATTCTACCAAATATGAGAATATAAATATGCGTCAAAAACTATACCAAAATCCATCTGACGAATGAAAAACAAAATTATGTCTAAAATGAAAATATAAATATGAACAGTCTCTTGACAAAAAAGAAGAGGCGATGAGTTGAATTTTCATACACTTTACAAGATATAGCAAAAAATACTTCATCAATGTGATCTCTTCAAGTTTCGAATACCTACTTTTCAAAATAGGTTAAAAAATGTGACGTATCTTCTTTTTTTCTGAAAAACTTTCATACCAAAAATATGATAAACAGAAATCGAAATAAGCGAAGAATTGTATAACATGCGACTCAAAACTTTTACCAGCCCCTTTTACCGACGATGAAGGAGTTTAAGATTACATACAAGTCTGTGCACGGACCATTTTCATCCACTCTGGCAACGCTCATATTCACACAGACGTTAAGTTTTCTAAATCTACAGAGACTACACTGGCGAACTGAGAAAAAAAACGTGATTTGCAATTTGAAAATAAAGTCGAAATTTAAAGGCAAACTCGTTAGTAAAAGAGAATAAATGTAATTAATCGTTAGTAAGGCGTTAGTTGCGATGGCCATAACAGCCATCGAATATAATTATTAACTGCGGCCAGCTTGAGCTATAATTCGAATGGTTAAGCAGCAGCCCTGCGTATGCACAAACTTGTATGAAATAATTGATCATTATAGGCTCTCTATAATATACGACCAGCAGTTCTGCTCATGTTAAATAGGTACGATATATCTCAGACATGCTATCGAAGAAAAGCAATAAGCAGAAAATGAATAGAATTTTGGTTCGCGCTTTGAAGCCTTCAGCCGCAGCTCTTACCATCGACGACATCTTTTCCAAGTTCGGGAAATTGAGCACGATGTCTTTCGATGACATTCAAATTCGTCGTATGCTGGATGAGAGGTGGTTCAATTTCGTCATCTGGCACTCGATATTTGGTGGTTATCTCCTCGACACGTTCTTCCACCTAGAAATAAAACAGGAAAATAATATTAAGTAATTAGAGGATAATAATTATTAATGCAATGTAATCACATAGCTCACGTATAATAAAACATAAAGAGATACAATATGATAATAAGTGTTACTCTAAAATTTCCCTCGAATTCTGCTCAATTCCCGCACAAATTTCTTTCAAATTATGCTCAATTCTCGCTCCAATTGCGCTCAATTCACAATTAAATACCGCTCAGCCTCAGTTCCCACTCAAATTCCGCTCAAATGGCTACAAACGATCAACATGACAACTAACAGAATAATAATTCAATCAATACTTTGATTACTTTCGAATATTGGGCAGAAGAAAAAATACGTAGGTATACCTAATTCATGCATGCAGTACCTGAAGATTTTTCAAAGTTCATAATGCGATCATTTTCTTTCGTCAAAAAAATAAAAACTCAAGTTTAAATCACCGGGACTTGAAAAATGGTATTACAGTTATTGAAATTCAACATCGATAAGAGTGACAATTCATGTTACTTAATATTATAATATGAAAATACTGTCATAACTCATAGATGACATCGACATCAAAACAACAATAGAATGAAATATCATTGCATTATAAATTATAATTGAAGCTTTGTACGCAATACGTAACGTAAAATGTTGGCACATTCTATCGCTAACGGCCATATCATGCTGAATACACCGGTTCTCGTCCGATCACCGAAGTTAAGCAGCATCGAGCCCAGTAAGTACTTGGATGGGTGACCGCTTGGGAACGCTGGGTGCTGTTAGCTTTTTGTTTTGCGAATTAATGAAATTTTTTTTCGAGATTCGTATACTTTCTGATTTTTGAAGTCAATCATTATTCAAAAAAATAATCGAAATGACGACTCATCCCAATAACCAGCCAAATTACCTTTATCAAACATTTTCATTGATTTTGTGCAGTTTCATTTTTACGAGTACTGTCGACGGTTTCCTTTTTATAATTTTTTTTTTTCATGCTAAAAAAATATTTTGTAAATAATTTAGAAGAAAAAAAAATTTCATAATCATTTTCCAATTTTTTTTTTTAACCATGAGAAAATATTAAATTATTCTTATGAAATGACAGACAATTTATTCAAATCCTCACAAGTCACCTAAATAATATTTTTCCAATACTGACAATTTTTTCTGCAGTTTTTTTTTTCTCAGATCTTATCGGTTGTTTTATCTATTAATTTTAAAAAAGATGTATTCAAAATTATAGTACATATTAACAAAGTATTGACGGGGTGAAGGCCAAATAGGTATGATTTTTCAACGACGAGAAAATCAAATACAGAATATTCGTGAACGGAAGAGTTGACAAAGAAACTGACGCAGGTAACTTATAAATTTTATAACTCAATTTCTATTGAGAGGACAAAATAATTTCAAATATACACGCACGCTCAAATTCATCAAAATTAGAATACACCCAGAAAAAAATGTTAGAGAAGTGAACATGAAAACTGAGGTACGCAGAATTTTTTAAATTCTGAATATGAAAAAGCTCGAGCTGTAAATTTGAACTAAGACAAAATAAGAGGAAGTGTTTACTCACTGTAAAACAGAATTTCTCTTTGCTCCTTGGACTAATATCTTCGTAGTCATCTTTCAATTCGGTCGTCAGGTTCACAGTGAATTCTGAAAAAACGGACGATAAAAGATTAGAATTTTAAAATAAACAAAAATTCCTTATACCTATGACTGATGTTAAAGAAATTCCATACAAAAATTTAATTATAGGATCATCGAAAAACCTACTTGAATTTATACGGCTGTTCCACTCGGTAGATGTTGATTTTCCACTTTGTTTTTTGGAAATAATCTGTGAAAAATTTTTAATTCAAGTCAGTCAAAACAAAATCAGAACAATTTTAAAATTAAAACTCGTGTAATGATAAGAATCACACAAATTTTTTACAGGCTGTCAAAAAGAAAAAGGTTGTCAGTTCTCGCTGACCCTTATAGTCCCCCACCACTTCGCCGCTCAAAAAAGTTGATCAGTTCAACCGAAACAGATACCCTCAAAGTGATTTCATTTCTAAAAAAAATTGACAAATTGTACCAATTTTTTCATTCTGCACTTACTTAAATACAACAGAAAACTAAATTAGCTTGTCGAATTAATTACCTCATTCAGAACAGCCGTCGAGAGGATTTCTTCGTAGCTCAATTTTTCAAGACAGATTTCCAAAGAAGCAGGTCCTATTCCAGTATCGTCGGTAAAATCCTGTGTGAAAGAGGCAAATTAGGTAATCAATCAAAGTTCGGAAACAAAAAAGTGAAAACTAAGAGAAAATACACAAACATTTCAAGTAAAGAATTACCTGCAACGGTGGTAACGAAGTAGCTTCTACCAGTATTTCGTCGATGGTGCTTTTCAGTTCGTTGTACAAAGTAGATGGTCTGACTTTCTCATCTAACGATTCACCTGAAATTTAGAAAATGGTACTTATTTAAAAAGTGCAGCCAAAATATGTGCCCTTAAAAAAGGTCACTTTATCTTTCCGTTTTTCGTTGAAGAGACAAAAAAAAAAAAAAGGGAAAGAGGAAAAAATGCTTTAACCATTTCTCCTCTTGTGATAGCTCCACGTGTCTCCATCGGTTGATTAATGATTAGCTAATCCAGAATTACAGAACTTTAAATAGCGAGGGTTTGAATTGAAATTTGACAGAGGTGCCTAATTTTAGTGGATGCCTTTTTTAAGCCAAGAGGTGTCCACTGTCCACTTCCTCCTAAAAAGTCTAAAAAATACATTCAGGAGGGTTTTTCTCTTCTTTTTTTTTAATGAAAAATTCTTTGTAAGAGACCTTTCTTTCTCAGGGGTGGCCCATTTTGTTTTTTCTCCAAAATATGAAACCTTCTCAAGGCTTGTGGTTAAACCTTCCAGAAGGTTTACTTTCAAGTTTCTAAAACTAATATAGGATATATTATAGGGTATTAAAACTAAATATTTTGGTTACCAGTTTTTGTTCCCAATCCCCATTCTATTACTCTTGCGGCTGAGTGTGGATAAAAGAGAAATGAAAAAAAAAGATTCGTATACTTACTGTTTTGATTAGAGTGTAAACTTGCCGACAAAGCGGCGAGCTTCGATGATAATTTCGAGTGGTACGTTGAGAAAAATGTGTCATCTGCAAATGGAACACAAGAATGTGGTAATTAGGCTACCGTGTAAGTGGAATTGGTTTTTTTGATTATTAAGCTACGTCAGTATTTATAGTCGAGTGTAAGACAGGCCCAACGGATTTGATGACATTACGATTAACCACAATCTCGTGTGGTAATTCATCATTTCGTGAGCTAAGTCGACGGGTATAAGTGCTCTCACAAATGACTACCCTACAAAAACCTATTTTCGATGGAAACGAGATCGCACGTTGTACATAGCAATACATAATATTATTATACTTTGGTGTCAGCCAACTTACAATGTATATCGTTGGACAGAGGAGTCAATGGCACATCGTCCAAATTTCCACGTATCAAGGACGCCACAAGGTGTTCCAGAAAATCACGGATCTTCTCATCTCGATCTGGAATTAAAAATAATAATTTAGATAGTTTTTAAAAATATGTAAATGCGCAAATGGGTCGTATATAATTATATTATAAGGTGATCTGTAAATCAAAATTATATGTTGACAATTTTTATTAGAGTCGTAAATAGAGCTGAGATTTTCGTATACATAATCAAGTGAAGATCTTCTATTGAAAATTAGAAATATTATTCATTTAGCTATAAAATTTAGAAATATAAATAAGAAAATTTAATTTTAAATACTATAAGTTTATATTTACCTTCAGCAATGCAAAATAATATCAAGATTTGGTATATTTCAGCAAAACGTGAAAAATTTTCAATTATATTAGGTGCGAGTAGGTACTTTTAATGAAAAATATAAACTGAAAAGGAATACGTAGTAGGTGCAGGTACTACTACAATTTACCAGTATATAATCAACAGTTTTCCTTTACCAACTCAGGTTGGGCCCTTTCGACAAAATGGAGAATGGAGTATGGACTCTATTCATGAAAAAGCAAAGCTACCAAGCTGAGAAGCATACCTCAATGATGACCAAAAGTTTTGTAGCATCATCAAAATGGACTTACTGAAATTTGAACGCGACGTTTTAGAAGCCACGGTTGTTTTTCGATGTTTCAGGTCGTTCAAGGTTTTGATGCTCTCTTCGTCTGGTGGTCTACAAGAAAAAATACAGATTAAGAAGCACAAATAATCGAGGACTAGCGACATTAATATTCCGTGGGTTTTATGTGGCCTTGAGAAGGTGCGACAGATCTGGCAAGAAATTGTTCAAAGAATGCAGTTAGGATGGGTCAAAGTAGCTCATAGTAGAATTGGGGAGGACTTTGCTCAGGATTGAGGGTTCGATATACTTACATGATTATCAAAGCTTAGAAGACTAGACTTGAGCTCTCTAAGCTGTACTTACTTATTTATACAACAGTAACACAAATTAGTAATAAATATGAGCAATAAGCAACAGAGGCTGCGATCAATCTGTCTGTATCTAATTGAGATCTCATTATCATCTACAGAGCCTTCTTGAAATTTGTGAAGATATTTTGTCTAAAAATTTTCAAAACCTTTCAACAATTTACTCTCAAACTGAATTAATTAATTCTCACCAAAAATATTCCTAAAATAATTTCAGAACATTTTATAAGTATCTTCATTATTAGTTTGATGATAACGTTTTGGGAGATATTTTCACAAAGGGTTTCAATACAGATATGTTCTCTACTTGATATTATATTGACGGATGGTCGGGAGGGCTGAAAAATTGTTTTTTATTACAAAAAGAAGGAAGAGTAAAAAAATTTAATTTGTCATCAGAGTTTAATACAAATAAAAATAAATCAAAATTTTAGTTATTTTACTTTGAAATAGAGGAAGGGAGCAAACTTCATATCTGGCTGGCATAGTCTCCCTGTCACCTCCCAAAGTCCATCAGTGAGAAAAAATATTTCAAATATATCCATAATATTACACATCGAAGTTTTTAGTAATAGTATGTAGGTAATATGGCTAAATTGGGTATACTAGTAGATTAATTATATTTCTACACAATGTTATACTTCTCCTATTCATTACACACTTGTCAACATGTCGACATTCATTTTGTGCAACTTGAAATAGTTAATTTTCGTATAGTTTTCTTACACAATCTTTACATTTAATTAATCAGCTCAATTAAAGCTTAATTATCAAAACAACATATTACATGCAGGTTTCAAAGTATGTTAAATTTTAATTTGACGCACAATGTACTCCTGATTTAAAATGTTTTCCTTAATTTTCGCCAATTTTTATTCTCGTTGACGAAGTATACTGCAGTTAGCTATCTACGTAAGAGAACCGGTTGGCCAAGACAATGACACTGATATTATCATAACAAAAAAAAAAGAATAATTCGAAACATTATTCTTTCACGCAAGTCTCCAAGGTCACTCTTCGAATAACGAATAAAAAATATACCCTGAATTTTTTAAAACATTTTTCTGCAGGCATTCAGGCTGAGTAACATTGTCGAATAGTAAGTTGAAAAATACTTTTACCAGAGTACTCCTCAGTTCTCAGTGACCCAGTTTGAATGGATTCCTTTGAAACCTTTTAGAAAATATATATTTTTCAGCTTTCTCGAAAGGTAGAATTTTGCTTTAATTAATTTTTTTAATTTCGTAAAGTGGGGTATTTTTTCAGCATTATACAAAATTTTTTATCGAATTCAAATTCTATAACCCTCCTAACGAGAGATCTAAAGGAATCTTTCGAGAATACTTCATCAAAGTTTCAGACAAATCTGCTCAGAAATGAGTTTTTGAAAAGTATTTTTGCAAAAGCAATTTTCACTCAAAAATTGATCGAGTACAAAAATTCTAAGCACTTTTTTTTTCAAATGAATTGCTGAAGTGGCTTTACACTGCCTCCATTCAAATTTCATATTTCACTCCACGTTTCCTATAATTTGCATTTTTATTTTCCAAAAAGTTGAATTCGGAATTTTGGGAACTACTTGTACATGTTCTAAGTGTATGTAGATAATATTTTCAAGAAAAATCTGAGAACATAAAAAATAAAAAGTTTACCCGATTAAAAACCACGATTGACGTTGTTCTTCGAAAATCTCATCCTGTGGAGATGATTTGGGAGCTGAAAATAATTCTTGTGACTTTTCTTCTTTGCTGATCAGCTCCTCGATGTGGTCAACCGAATCTGTTGACGTTACTTTGGGCTTCTTCGATTCTGAATTATCCTCGGAGCTGTAACAAAAATATATGTAAATTATGAGATAAAGAAGAAAAAGTTGATTTATTTCAATAGTATTTTACATACGTAACCATTTCATTCACTAGACCTATAATTCTGTACAATAAAGAGAAATGATTCAGGACATGTGGTAACTCCTCTACAAGATCGATAGAAAGAGAAACACTGTACTTCACTAGTTAGAGGAAAATTCAGCTTCTGAGTGGAAAATTTGTATAAAATGCCAACATTTAATTTTGATGAGTAGCACACAAACACTTTTAACACAAGTTACTAAAAGTTTTAATGGCAATTTTCATTAATTCTGAATACGTTTCAGATTTTCAATATATGTAATCCTAAACTTTTATTTACTTGAGGCTGAATTTTCCAGCTGTTTTTGAGCTATAAAATAAAATTTACAACAAAATTTTTTCTCCAAATAGATAATATTTAAAAAATCATGAAAAAGTATAATTACAGATATTACGAGTAAAATTTCAACCTGATTATTACCGGACTAAAATTTTCAATTCGAAGAGCTGAAGCTAATTTTAAAAATTTATCAAAACAATGTTTCATATGAGTTTTACTCAAGCATGCAGCTTCAAAAAGTAACCTTCCATAGGTGACCAGATCTTTCAATGGAGCATAACACTTACTAATGAAGCTTGATTATCTCTCCATAGAGTTGAAATTTATATGTACCTACTACCCAGTTACTATGTTCTCACACAAAAAAAGTAATTTTTACTTCCATCAATATCATCAATCATATTCCTTTAACAAAATGCATTCAAACACAAATTGATAATATGGACCATTTTTGAGAACCCAGTAGAGGTCATTATTTCATTCTTTCAACTTCTAAATGAGTCTTAATGACCAGCGAATCAATTAACCAACGTTTCATCCAAACTTCACCAGTTCACCTGCATACTATTTAAGGGTATAGTTCTAATTGCAAAACGCTTCTGCGTAAATCGATTTATTTCCACTTCGATGGTTCATTAAAATTTTTATGAACTCAAGAATCAAGAATGTGGAATGTTTGGTATTTGCGAGCACAGCACAAAATTAATTGAACGCTAACTTTCTATCGATTGCACATCACGAATAAAAACACTTTCTTCGTGCATTTGGCGATTACTGCATTTCGAAATTGACATTTTTTTATACTGGGCGAATTTTTATTCGCAGCAATAAATGCGTTTGCATTGCAGTAGTCCGTCAAATCGATTTTTTGTAAATCTCGTTGATTACATAATTAAAAATGTACAATGCGCATGAGGTAAGCTTGATTCGAACACTTTCGTTATTTATGGGCGTACGTGTGAAAGCCTTACAAAATGGTTACTCAAAGCTATACAGTAATAAGCACCCCTCAAGCTAGACTTGAGGAACTCAAAAATAAAATGAAAAAGCCACACAATTTATCGACATGCGTTTGTTGTCGAACAAATATTAGAAAGTTGTTTGAATATAAACGAACAAAAATGAACGCAAGTGTTGAACCACAAATGCACAAAATTAAAATTACAAAATAGAAAAAAACGAAGACCATAACCGCATGCACATAGGCAACACCTTTTTCTTTTTTAGTAGTCGTACCTCTCATGTTTCCTCATTCTCTCTCTTTTTTCAACAGTGTTTTTTTTTTTTTTAGACGTCATCGTTTTAATTTATTTACTGTATTTTACTACTTATTTTTTACTCATTTCAGATGAGTGCGTGAATATTCACATAATATGCTAATTAAAAAAAAAAGAAAAGGGGAAATTTTCCAATGCACGTTTTTTTTTTTTTTTTTCCAAACAAAATTAGTAATGCACGATTAACAGTACACGGCTGCTGCCATTGACACCCACTCGAGTATTTGGTGGAATTTTTAAAAGTTAAAAAACATTTGCACACACGTTTATAGGCAGCAGTTGTATTATGTTATTGTCGAAAATGGTCAGAGGATTTTATGACATTTCAACTGGACATGTTTCCTAAATTGAGAAAAGAGAAAAGCATAAGAATAACGCTGCCTGTGGATAATCGCATTTACACACTTTCAACTTTCAAACTGATAATGTCGAGATTCTGGAGGACTGTTTGGAATATTCGAGAAAAAAGAACGGCTTTTGAAAGGGTCTGGAGTAAGGTGAGGTGGGGTTAGTGGACCTCTGCTCTGATTTTCTTTGTTTCTAGGGCAGTTTGGCAGATATCAAACCTATATATTAGAAGAAATTTTGACTACTTTGCACTTACTCGTAATTCTCTCTAAATTTACATAAATTTTTCAAATACCAATCTAGGGTCACTACGAATGAGACAAATTCGATCATTTGAAAAAAATCAGTCCAATTTTTGAGGATTAAAGATGCTCTCAAAATTATGATTCAATTATAATCTCAAAATCAGATAATTCAGCCATCAATATTCTGGCCAAAAAATTGTTCCAGAGCTTATTCGGCAGCAAAAAATGTTGATAGGATAAATTCTTAGACCAGAACTCTACATTTATGAAAGCAGACTTTCAGCCACGTACAGTCTCATTATTCTACTGAAATGAAGAAAAAGAACAACCGGATCCTCAAAACTAATCAAGACTTTCATTTTTCCAAGAACTATCCTCAAAACTCCAAGTTTAGTTCACATTCCTACAGTCAAAACACGAATTACAAAGTAAGCTTGCCACAATAAAAAGCGACATCAAATGGAGGGAAAAAAGTCGACTTTTTAGCATCGAATGTAAAATGAAGCTTGTTATTAAAAGCACCGGGTAAAAATTAGGGCTGGGTCAGCCGATATAATCTGTATAATCGACATAACAAAGTCTAGTTATTGTGCGAGTGAAAATGAGGTTGAAAGCGAAATAGGGTATAAATACGTCCATTCGAAGTTCACGGTCGAATATAATTGGCTTTGGATTTATGTGAATATATTTGTACACGACGAGCCGCAATTCCATTGAGAAGTCTTCAGGTGGTTATAAAAAAAGAATATGTCGACTTAAAATTAGACAGTTTATCTTATTAGTAATCGTAGCTGTGATTTGTGAGAAAGTACGCTATAAGTACGGGTGATTTTGCTAAAAATATCATCACTGAAATAAAATATGTAGGTGCATTAATTTTGTGAAGGTGACCTGACATTCAGTCAGGAGGAATTCATTCTTACAAAACAAACACTACAGAGTAACTTGAAACTTTGAAGTTGCATCAGCGAAATAGTTTAGGGGGAGACAGAAAAACAGATCCGATCTACAGCAGATATGGAATAACAAATTCGAGTTTCAGAAGAAGAAAAATCTTCAAAAGAGGACGAATATTTAAAATTTCAAGTTTACTCGCGTTTATTTATAATTTTAAAATAATAATATCATTTTAAAAATTGGTCAACGTGTGTTGGAACTGAGTGCTTGTAAAGTCACAGAAACCTCAGGGCTGAGAATGACTATGAATACCACTACTTGTGACTGTGTAGGAGAGGGGGAAATCAACTTGGTTAGACAGAACCAATAAAAGCGAAGATAGAAGTCACACAGAACTCAAACTTCCATTTTATATAAATATATTTTTTGTAACTCTATAACTTGAGCCTGCGAATGAATGAAGATACAGTCAAGAAGCCGTCAAAGTTTTCATTTACAGCTTCAACAGCATTAGTTCTCAAACTGACACATTAAGATCTTTTTCAGAAGTCACACCTTCATGAATGACGGTCTATAATCAACCTGTCATGTGCATTATATGCGTCTCCCAAGATCTGAAAACAAACCCATCTAAATCAACTATATCTGGCTATTTCTCGAATGTATCTAATATATATGTAGTCGTGAAATCCTCGTCTTATATTAATCGTCCACAGGTGACATAAAAGAGATTCGTGTCCATTGTATCGAATATGACTATACCAACGTAATATTGAAATAACCAACAACGAAGGTAAATTTCGTAATAATTACACTGAAGGCTCTTTAGCAACCAAATGTAAAATAAAAAAATGGTACTCAGCACAATATTATAAATGAGCGTCCATAAAATATAGCAGCCATAGAAATAAAAATGAATATATAGGTCACAAGGATTAGGCTATAACCGATATACGCTACGGCCACGGGTTAGTCTGAATTTTCTTTTAGATTTTTCGTGCCTGGCATAAATGATCGAGCAGATACTCGTACATACATATATAAGCAATATATTGCATTTATCAAGTCACATGCAGAATTTTACTCGATCTTGGTACCTGCATTAGAAAATATAAAACGGAAATAAGCGTTAAAGGAAAATAGTTTAAGGTCAATAACCTAAATGGGTTAATGTGATAAGAGGGAGTGTTGAAAAGAGTGTTGTTTTCTAAAAGCTCGGAAACGTGTATGCTATTTTCACAGAGTTGTTAGAACACGATAGTTAAATGAATATGATCTGTGAATTGAAACAAAAAAGAGAGAAAAAAAAATCTGAGAGCACGTTTTTTTTTATTACTTACTCGGAATTATTACGTGTTCGTGATTAAATTACAAGTGTTTGAACATTTCTTTCATTTTTCCTATGGATGCGCATGATTTTTTTCAAGTGCTCTGAGAGAGGTGAAACGGAATCTCTACTTCCACATACGAGTTCAGAAATTGTGCAAGGAAACCATCGTCCGGATGAAAATCATAATTCATAATGTAAAAATAACTTATATTTTTTAAAACTATTTAATCATTTGGGGGGGGGGGGGCGACAAATACGAGCCTTACAGGTAATTAAATTTCAGCAGAGTCCTAAATTTTTTTTTCTTCTCGGGAAAGACAGAGATTTAGGAGCGTCGAAGCCCACTTCAATTTTCAGTTTTTTTGCTCACCAAAAACCCTCAGCACAAGCCCTTGAAGGTGCACAACTTGCAAAAAAAAAATATTGTTATTCAAAATGCCTGAACTAACTACATACTCACGACTTTCAGATTTTTTGGAGAGGGTAAAATTGTGAGGAATTGAAAAAACTGAATTTTGTGGCATCGTAAGAGCGGCTTATAAAGCTCTAATTGTGTGTACCTATGGACCAGGAAAATTAGACTTCAAAGTTGGGAGAATGAAAAGATTGGTACAAAAACTTTATGGCTGGTATGTGTTGGAGTGGTCCAAGGAATCTGGGGTGAAAAGTTCCACTCCAACCCTTGAGCTTCCCCCGGGGGACTCATATTCGTTGAAATTTGACGTTTCTCAGATATAACTCGAAAACTATGACAGATATTCCTTCCGAAGTTCAGTATAAAACTTTATTTTCCTTTTTAAGAGTTCAATGAGATTACGGTACATTATTTCGAATCCAAAGGAATCCCCCCCCCACCAGAAAGGCGGCAGAGAGTGGTCCATTTTACTCCGCTAGGAATTTGATTTACCCCCCCCCCCCCCCACCAAATCATTTTGATCAAGCTGCGGCCCTGATACGATCTGATTTTTATCATTTAAAAACCACTGACGCATGTTACTTTTCAAGGCTTAATAAGTCTCACGAATTCAAGTGAAGGTATGTTGGGTAGACGTACTCACATAATCTTTGCTCTTGGCACACCATCAATTTATAGCAAAAACTCGCACTCGTAGATCTCGAATCTTAAGAACTTTCCACGTGTTCAAACAGCATTTCAATGTAAATTCTGATTCGGATGTAAGGTTCGCAGCACAAAGGCTTCAGCGTAGCAGAAAATGAAGAGCAAAAAAAATATCCAAATATTTCCTTGCGGCATTTGTCGTTCGTATTCCTCGTGAAACAGTAACCCGATAGAAGGGCTTGGGAACATTTTCCAAAAAAAAAAACAAAACAATTATAACTTTTCCAAAATTAATTACACTTTTTTCTCCTAAACACTCGTATGACAATAAAATGATTAGAAATGATGGCCATAAACGAAACACGAACAAAACACTGCGCATAAAACACAACAATATTCACACCAAAAATGAAGCACCAAAAATTCTCAGCGTCGAAAAAAATTCTACTATACTATAAAAACAACTTTCACTCGCTGAATAAAAATTATCAATGACTACTTTATGGTTACTGTAATTTCTCGCCGACTACAAACTGTTCTTTTTCTTACCGACTGTCCTTTTTTTCTTTTTTTTACATAACTTTCTACGTCAGCAGCAACAGCAGCAATAAGCACACATTTGGTCGATTGAATAATGTACAATTGCCTAACTTGTTTGCATCGTGGACGAGTTTTTTTTTTTTTTCAACTATATATGTTGTCTTTGTTGTGCACACACACTTCAACGTTGATATGTGTCTCAAACCATTGAGAATAAAAAAAAAAAAAACACCAAACTCTTATACCTGTACAGCTGAAGGGGATACACATTGTGAATGGATAAAAGAGGCGGGGGAGGGGGGTCCAAATAAACGACAACGACAAAAAATGGTAATTAAAAAACTTCGGGCGCGTGTATGAATAATAACCAAAATAAATCGGAAGCATTAAACCCAGACGTACCTACACTTGAATATGAAAAGTACTTACACCTTTACCACATACGTATATTTTGTGAATGACTTCATTAACCTATATTGTTGACAGAGAATTTAGCTTACAAATAACGCACGCAAAATAGAGCACAATTTTTTCGATTCGGAATTTGTCTGAATATGGATTTGGCACATATGGGTGACATATGTGACCTACAAAAATTTGAGGCAAAAAATATTGAAATTTATGATCTCATATACAAATTTAATTTTTGTCTTAAACGATGTAGATTATCGGATCTTCGACTGTTAGTACATTTATTTAAATCTGTGTCAAATCTGCGTATGAATTTGATATAATATACGAGTACAGTACACGTACGTGAAAAAGAGCCATGGCATCAATTTATAATTTCAGATTTTTTAGGTAGGAGTATGAGAGGATTTTATAGTTTCAGAAAAAATTTAAATGATGATTACACAATTTCACATATATACTATTTTGCCAAGTACTTGGAACGTCTTATATTTTCAATGATTACAAAGATTCGAGCAGAAAATGGCCGAGAGATATTCTCTCGACCGGAACTGCATTTGCAGGAAATCGAGTTAAAAAATAAGTTTAAATTTTAAAATTATTTTTTTAAATTAATATTAAAGCAACTAATTTTATATTAAAGTTACAAAATGACACAGTATTCATGGAAAACATACTAACTACTAGATATTTTGAAGAAATTTATTATTTGTGCAGGAATTTAAACATTATGGCTAAATTCTTTCAACTCTTAGAAAACACTGAAACACAATGTATTTTCCTAAAAATTTGATCATTTTTCAAGTTTAGTATATGTAATGTGACGTGATCACTGATCAGTACATGAAAAGATACTTCAAGTTAGAAATTTCAGTTTCGAGCTGATGATTGCTTGTGATACCGGAAGGTTTTGTGAGCATTTAACGAACAAGATCTTCTTAATAGATAGAAAATTGACTGAGATAAGATATTTTGAATTTTTGAATTTAAAAATCCTAATTTTGCAAAAATAAGTTTCAAGTTTGAATCGAATAGCTCAACGCAACAACCAACCAACTGCAATTTTCAAAACTTACGGAAAAACACAAAAAACTGCACAAATTTTGGGGAAACAGTAGAAAAAAATTTGATAATTAGATGAGGAGGATGTCCATTTGGTATAAACTCTACTAAAAAATCCAGAGTGCATTAGAATTTTTTGATTTAGAAATACATTCACTAGGTACTATAAGTTTTACTTCGAAAGAGTGGTTCAAAATGTTGCTATCATTTTCTGTGTTGTGATTAATCACTAAAAAAAATTAATTAATGGAAAATTAAAGCAGGAAATTGCAAAAATGTGTTTTTCCTTGACCTCTCTTTTTCTGCAGATTATTTTTTTCCTCTTAATGGAAATACGTCTCATTAGGGGGTGGGAGATAAATTATAGATAAATAATATTCGAGGCAGCTAAAAATAAATAGAATTTTGAAAAAAGATGGATTTGTAAAATAAATCCCATAGGAGTACTCTCAATCAATTCTCAAACTTCATAACTGTAAGTTTTAATCACTATATATATCTCCACTCTTAAATGATCATCTTTACAAATCTCATCATTCAACCCGGAAATCGACCTAAATATGACCCTAACTTCTAACCGAACACTTTGAAAACTCAATTCATGTAGGCTCATTTTTTATCATACGTACGTATACCTTTCTGAGAAAACAAAACAGCAATGTTTGAGCTGATTATACTGTTCTCGAAGAGAAAACTCGTTAAATTCGAATTCCAATCGATGTTTATTGCACGAGTTAGATCCAAATCATCTGTTTAATTCGCCCGGAAAGATGAACTACGGGTCAAATTAGGTGATGGCCTAGCTGATACCATTCGAAAGCTTATACCACAACCGAAAAGGCGGAGTCGAAAAGATTCGAAGCATGTCTAAATTACAACCGACAATTTTTAAGTCATCTACCTGTCAGCTAAATATTTTCAATACCTGTAATCACACCTGACTTACAGGTATAGGTGTTGCGGATACAATGAGACGTGAAAATTACACAATGGCAAAAAAAATTTACTACTGAAAACGCATTCCAGAGTTGACTTCCTGTTTGTCAATTCGCAGGTTAGTCTTTTGAAAAGAATAATTCGCAAGTTTCAGTCTTTTGAAAAGAATACATTATTTCTGAGGATGGTAATTAGACGTACTTATACCTAAATGAAGAATATACATCGCGTAATATTATAATAAGAATTCATATACTCCACGTTTTAAGATGACAACTGTATACCTACAAGCTATTATTTCAGCACACGTAGTGGCATTGTACACGTAGGTAGTAATTTTTACAATTTGAATGAGAAAACTAGGACAATTCAAGATTTGTATCAGAAACTACGAGTATACTTCAAAAATAATGAGTAGCCTACAAAAAATGTTACTATCTAAAATTATAGAAACTATTACAAAAATTAAGAAAGTCAACAATAAATATGTAATAATTTTCGTCGCTGAGATGAAAAAAGTTACTATATCCGGTCTATAATTATTCTCTCAGTGTAAAGGAAAAAACACTTTCCAATGCGTAGGATACATTTGGAAATTTACAGCACCAAGTAAATATGAGCATCCTCCATATAGACTTAAAATTGATTTATCTCGAATCACCTCGATTCACCCTCAATTCAGTCACCTCGATGCATATAATTTTGAACGTAACATTGGATTCAGCGTTCCCGATTGGTGACGCCAAGCATACCACCAAATTCAGAATTAAAAACTCCTATTTTCGGATATTCCACCATTAGTTTATTAGTTCGTTTTAGAAAATTTCAATTCCCAAAATCCTTTTCACCTACAAAAAAAAAAATGAAGAGGTTGTCCCTACAGGCAGCATTTTGAATACACATTCTTCCCAGTATGATTTTTCAATAAATAAACGGAAAAGAAGAAGGCGTTATACAATTTGATTAAAAGGTAGGCTTAACTAAGCAACGATCTATCACATTAACTTGTAATTTGAAGACAATTTACGAAGGCGTGAAATCGAAGCTAACGAAAGCAACCAGCCGTGAAATACTACGAGTAAAAAACACAAAATAGGTGTAACACAAAAATACACTTCAGTCTACTTCTTTACACTTCTTCCCCGAATCCGCTATGATATGCAAATAGTAAATAATCGGGGAAAAACCTGAAAATGCAGTTGCAGTTTCAGTTCCATCATAAAGTATAAGAACTTCGGTTCAATTGGTCATGGTAAAGTTTATTCGCCATGGTTGGTCATTGGTTAATGTTATTTAAAATTTCAACTCCATTTTATATCCTCCACTTTTTTCATATTTTTTTTATGACATTTTTTTTCATGCACCTGATTCACCATCTATTACAAAACATATACTAGGTAGTTTTCTCCTTCACAAATCATTTTTAGCAGGTTTTCGACAAAATCCTTTATATAATTTTAACTGAATTTTACAATAAATTACAATAAATTACCAATCAAGTGTTGGTATGTCGCCGGCCCAAGTCCAAAACATGCTCACCAAAATTTCGTAAATTTTACGTAATTGCCAAAAAAAAAAATTTACACGGTTTCATCAGCTTGGGCAGCTATTCATGAAATCATTTTCATGTGTTCCTTTCTTTATTTTTCGTACTACATAAAATTATGTACCCGAGCCTGTTTTACAAAATTTGTGAAATGTGAACAAACTAATATTCTTGCAGATTTTGAACTTGAGCCAGCAATATGTTAATTGTGCGTGTACTCATAAGAGAATAGAAAAATGGACTTCTAAGCGTGCATTGAATTCTTCACGAAGTAATTAGTCAGTAGTCTCTGAATCAGTTTTTTTTTTTTTTGGTGCAAATACATACATACTCGCAACCTAGAATGATTAATGCTCCTTGAACAGGCTCAATAGCTCATCATTATAATGAGATCATCTTGAAAGACGAAAATTTCAGGTGCTTCGTGGCAACTCTAAGTGTGATGATTTTGTTCGAAAATTTCAAGTCATTTTTAGGTTCTTTTTGAAAATGTATATGCCTGAGCTGAGCCTCATAATGCTTGTTACGATCTTGTTCAATTTTCTTGATTCGAATGAAAACTCCTGAAAGAGAATTTCGACTTTGCCCTCGTTATTGTCACGAAATTTTTCTCCCTAATACGAAGAAAATATATGCAGTAAAAAGTTTTTTATTTTTAATTTATAAAATAAATCTGAATGGTGGGTACGGGCAATGGGGGAGAAAGAAATATTTAAAACGCGCTCTTTCAGCTTAGCTCCAAACTCAGTTTTTTTTTCTACATTGTACTCGTGTATCACTAAAATAGGTAAAGTATGTATGTATAAGCTATTGCTTTTTTTCATCTCTTAATGCAAGTATACAAAGAAATTACTACTACGAAGATGTTTTGGTGCAAAGAATAGGAAGGCTAATATACCCTATCTACCAGTTTCATAAAAAAAATATTTTCTAACCTTCTCAATTCTTATGGTACTTATTAGTCACGCATATTTTCTGTTATACCCACCGTCGAATGCAAAGACCTCTGCGCATATAAACGTTCGTTGCCTCAGCTAAGGAAGTGAGAAAAATTCTTGCAATCGCACGCACAGTGGTCTGCCATTCAAAGGTAATAAAGGTACAAATTTAACGGATTCTCATCCCGGTCTATTATACCTTTTATTCTCATTTGTTTGGCAGATAAATGCAGTAAAAATGTAATTTTAATCGTTCCACCAGGCTGTATAGATGTTTCTACTACAGTAAAAACTGTTAACGACGAATCAGAAAAACCTGGAAATGCTGCATGTTACTTGTGTCAACCCGAGTAAGTACCTCATTCTATATATCTGCCTGAAAACAAATGAATACCTCACGAATACCACCAAAAATTGACTATCTCCACTTCATTTATGATTTCTAATATACGACCTATACGTCCTACATCTTATTCACCCATAGTACCAGTACAATGGATAAACTACAGGTTATATAGGAAAACGATTAGAAAATTCTCAAAAACAGAAATACATAGTTCACGAACAGAAAAGTGACTTATTAGTATCAAGTACAAATACAACTAAGTAAGTACATATGTACATTCATGTAAGTACGAAAATAAAGTGTCCGACTTTAGACATCTTTTCATAGATTACAATCACATCACATTTATTTATATTTTATTTGTTTATTTTTTGGTGGGTGGGGGGAGATTTATGCTAGTGATCATATAGTGGTATCATTAAATATATACATGTTTAAACTCTTAACGAAGTGACACCCAGGTTATTCAGTGTCATTGTGGCACCCATGTATTTAAAATGTTAATAAATGTCTTTGTGACCCACCGTAAGTAAATGCTATCGTGGCACCCATGTATGTAGGTTAGTGAGTGTCATTATAGCACCCTGAGGCGTTGCCAAATATCTACCTTTCAGGGTGTCACAATGACATTTATTAATGCATATACATGGGTGCCACAAAAGCATTTACTTTCAGTGGGTCACAAATACATTTACTCAAATAAATTTGTAGCCTAGCTAAGTAAAGATGGCTCCAAACGTACCATAATGTGACGAAGTCACACTTCTAAGTACCTACACTGAAGTTAATTTAAAAATTTGAAAAATACGAGTACATATAAGATCAGGTTCAGTTTTGATTCGCCTGATTTTATTTAAATTCCCATTTAGCCAGCCTGCGCAGTCACAAAAATTTAAATTCTCATTTAGCCAGCCTCCACAGTTTCAAAAATTCAAATTCCCATTTAGCCCGCTTCCACAGTCTTTAAAATTTAAATTCCCATTTAGCCAGTCTCCGCAATCTCAAAAATTTTATTTTCCCATTTAGCCAGCCTCCTCGTCCTCAGTCTCGATAATGCAAATTCCATTTAGCCAGCCTCCACAGTCTAAGAAATTTAAATTGCCATTTAGCCAGCCTCCGCAGTTTCAAAAATGCAAATTGCCATTTAACCCCCTTCCACAGTATTTAAAATTAAAATTCCCATTTAACCAGCCTTCGCAATCTCAAAAATTTTCTTTTCCCATTCAGCCAGCCTCCTCAGTCTTGAAAATATCGAGTGAGGCATTTAATAGAAGCTAAAAAAATTACAGAGTACAGACTAAAGACTCATTCAAAAACTATATAATTAATCTGATGAGTGAAAAAAAGCCAATATTTAATTAACCCTTTGCAAAATCTTATTTTGCATTGTTGTCATGTTTTGGGTGCCACATTGTATCTTATTAACAATGGGTCACAAAGACATTTACTTGGAGCTTATGCATGTTTGTATGTAACACTCCGCACTCTGGTGGAACATACAGGGAACCCCCCAGTATGTAGGATGAGTTTGGATGTCAATGTGACACTCGGGGTAAAATGTGGATTTGCATCCCCCATGCCCCCTAGACCCCAAAACCACTAATTTCAGCTAAAAACGTTGTGGCACCCAAATCCGGGTGCCACAAAGCAAAAATGGGTGCCACAAGAACATCCAATGAAGTTGATACTTTAACGTCTGACTGGTGTAAAGGTTTAACTTGGTTGGGCATGAGAAAAAAAAGATAGGTGCAAAAACACAATAGCTTCGCAAAGTAAGCTATCGTATATAATTATAAAAATTTCACTTATACTTATCCTTTTCACTGCACATAAAAGACCTAATCTTCAGACCAACTGACAAACTAGCCTAGTTATAGAAGATGTCACGATCTCCAGCCATATCCAATTGAAAAATCTCTTTTTTTATTGCTTTCTGGAGTAAATCCATCGCAATTAGGTATTACATGTTTGGATATCTTCGTTAGAATTAGGTCATTTAATGTGTCATCTAATCGAGTGCTTTCTTTGTTTAATAACAAATTAACCTCTTTTTTTCTTCATTTCTTCGTAGATTATAGGTATAAGTATACCTGCTATACGGTTCAATGAAGCTGTAATCACCTAGTATATAATTTTTCTCACTTTCATTTTTTTTTCAAATATCTTTCGATAAAGGTATGTTCGATTTTAGTCGGTCGTTTTCTTCTGTAATGAGTTTATTAAAGTGCCGCGACAGTGATCTTGCATTAATATGTTGAAGATTTTAAGAAAAGCTAAAACTCCTTGACCTATATTGCCCCACCCTGAGTCCCCATATTTATAAAATGACCAGCTTTCAACATAAAAATTAGGAACGAAGAATCAAAATGAAGAGTTTGTGTTTAACTGTTGATATTTCTTCATACAAGGAATAGCGTATTTTACAACCCAACACTTAATAGTTGATGAAACTTCCCTTGGCTCAACATACCTCACCAAAATTTTTAGCTCTCATACATATACACTATATGTCTACCTGCAGGGTTGACGATAAAAAGTTACAGTAAGTACCATTCAGAATTCAGATCGATATAAAATTTTTCATCAAACAAGTTTTGACCACTCCGGGGTTTAAGATCCATTATTATGGAGCCTCATAAATCCTGTTATTTATTGAAAAAAAAAAAAAAATGAACGAATAAAAAAATGAAGAGCAATATCTTCAAAGTCTTCGTGGGAAAGACTTTCAGACTCTTTTTGAAACAGTGAGATGTGCTTACATAATGTTTTAAAGGGGTTACACATAAGAATGAATCGCTAACTCAAAAAAATTTTACCCCACAATATGTTTTCATACAGACAGCCACCCATGGAAACAAATCGGAAAGTGTAAAATAACCCTCTCCAACCATCAATAAGGAAAAGTCGATTGTTTTCAATGAAACCATTTTTCCTCAAAAAAATTTGTAAAATAGTGAACTGCTCGAAGGATACGTCAATCCGAAACTATTCGATGCAGTTGCTAGAGAATTTGCTTTTTCTTTCACTGAAGATGTTGTAGATGCCATCATTCTTTCATTATTTCTCCAAGTTATACAACTATGATTTTTTCAAGGTTTTCGGAAATAATTCCAAGACAAATGAAATGAATACCAGTATTAAAACCGGATTTCAAACTTTTTTTCTGGACGATAAAAACTACTCGATAAAATCATTTGATAATAAATATAGAATGTTCTTTTCAAAATATGCGACTGGAATTATTATAATCATCATACATTATGTTCGTTCCAAAAATACGAGTTCATTCAGTATAGCCTCAAGCCAGCAGCATAATTTTGAAAAATATTCTTCTCTACCCGTTTGTACTGATATTAACATCTTTCTCACATAAATAAAAATCATTACCCAAATTTATGACCCCAACACGATCCTCAGAGCTACCAAAAACAGCTTCCACATCAAAAACGTGAACAAGTGACACACAAAATTCTTGCGGACATGTCACAAAACTGTACGCCAAAGAGGCCAACCATAATAATGATATACTTGCAGCGAAAAACAGTGGTTTTCTATTTCATTATGTTCTTGTAAAGTTGTAATTAGTAATTCGAGCTGTTTTAACGCCAAGGTCGTTTCCACAACAGTTTTCAGTGAGAAAATATACACAGAAACCGACGACTGCATACAATGTGAAAATGCTCACGGATAGATGTGCTTCCACGGATGCACCAACGTAATTACAGATCAAACAAAGAATGCCTTTCTATGATAGAATCGATTGTTCAAGACGCATCCAGAAATTTCCTCCACATGCTGACGTATAAAAAGGTATTGTTATCTTGCCAGGAATTGAGGAAGAGAAAGAACCTACCACAACAAATTAGATTTCGAGGTAATTTAACGGGTTGCACTCGAAATTCTCCACAATTCTCTATGGCACGTGATACACAGAAAAGGAAAAAAAATTGCAAACATGAACTTACCATCCCGTTATATCCAGCCACAAATTCCACATTTACCCACACAGACACTAAGTCAGCCACGAAATTTCATAATAATTTACGCAACCACTCGAATACGCGATTGCACTCAATTTAGAGTCGATCATTTTTCAAAAAAAAAGAAAAAATATAGAAGAGTAAAACACATCGACTACATATACATGGCAATATTGATGTATAACTGACGAATGTAAACAAACATCCACAGACGGTTGCCCGGAAATTCGCTTCGAAGAAACAGGAAACTGCACCACACTTTTGAGTGCCTATAGTGTAAAAAGCACACACACACACTATGAGTGTGCCACACCAGGTGCGACAACCTATTAATAAATTAAAATGTGTAATATCTTCGACGACACCCCAGGCACGTATTTCAAATTCGTGACGACAAACAGGTGAACTGTCAAAATAAAAGTTTATAGAAACCAACGCCGACAAATATTGACTCGTGGTATCACTTATTGAAGTTTCGAGCAGGTAATTCAAACTATACGAGGAGCCAGTTGTACAATGCGTAATCAAGAGCTGGAGATTGGAAAACTCCAATAAGGTTCATTTTCTCTATAAATACAATATTCTCCCTAATGGATATTTTCCATATTTTTTATATTCCTTTTTGCCGAATCCCATAGTATATGTCTAATCATATTTTCTCTAAGACCATTATACTTGAATAGTGACTTACAAGAAAGGGATAGGTCCATTAAAAAAAAAAATTGAGTCCCTTCAGGGTTTAGTTGTATGCATCGAGCTCTAGCTACTCCAGAAGTTCAATGGCCCCAACACGCAACTGACACTGAGAAAATAGACTTCAAAGTTGGGTTGCCATCCAGGAAGGGATAAGTCTATTTGCGTTCACTGAGAGAAACAAATAGCATTAATTATAAACAGAATAGTAACAAAAATATTATAGTGTTTTAAAACGTATTAAAGGAAAATAATTAATTATTGAATAGTTTGGTATTGGGGACAAAGGATCAGGGAAAAAGTCCAGGAATTCTCTAGTAATGGTCATTTAAAAAGAGTGTTGAACGCTTGCGTGATTTCCAATTAGAAAGGAAGTAAGTACTAAGATTTACAGTGCCTTCACATATGATCAATGTACAATTTGTACATATTTCCCTAGACCGACAAGAAATGTAGAAGGTATATTTCAATTTTAGTGAGTCTAAAGTTGGTGAAAACAGGAAGCTATTATATACTCAGGAATAGATGTGAATTAGACTCTGTATTATGCATTCTCCTGACATTTGAAATTTGCAATGAACTTAATGCTTTTGTGACTCTTATTTTCTGCAACAGCTCATATAGCTGATTGTGTGCAATTTAATTTGACATTTAGCATACGTATTTCGAAATGAATAGGGATTACTTTCACCGTAGAGATTCGTTAATATTGATACATTAGATGGTATCGATTGGCTTTACTACCACCTAAGGCTACAGTCTCACGAACAACTGCGTGTAACTAAAAGAGATCGGATTAGAATAATATTTTCAGCGAGACGTCTAATTTGGTTAAAATTGATAGAATCTCAGTCCTTGACAATGGTACGATAGCATAGGATTCTATGAAAGGTGAACCATACAAAAGATCGATATTGAAAATACTTTCTCAAAATAAAAACATTTAAAAAAGAAGCTTAATTCTGAACGTTTTTTTTTCTTCAAATCTGGATACGCGATATCCTGGAATGTACTCCACCAGTCCCTTCCAATTCGTTTTTCAAATTTCTATTTTCAGATCATTTTTTAAAGCTATAAAAAAGTTTTCTTACGATCTTTAAAAAGGTCTTAAAAGTTTTAAATTTAAAGAACAAAGAATTTGTTGGACCCGTGTGTGGGAGGCAATATTCAAAGGTAAATTAAATATCCAAAGACTAAAACTAGTTCAAAATATAATTGGTAAAATGAAATATCGCAAACTATAAGAAAAAAGAGAAGTAGATACTTTATCTCTCGGAGCCAAAAACCAACGTTTATTAGGAAATCACAAAAAATTATTTTCTGGATTCGAGAACAACCAATTAACATACTCGCACTTCAAACTGTGGCATAAAAAATTATACAGAAATTTCAGCCATACAAACATATTTTCTGCAGTTACAAAATGCGTTGAGGAGGAAAATGGTTCGCGAAATTTTTCTTCCCGAGAAACCTTGAAGCTCAAAGTAATTTTAGCTAAATATTTTCGGTTGACTTGCATTTTTTACTAAAACGTTTTTCTCCAAAATTGGGCAGAATTTTAAAATCAACTGTTTTAACAACCTTTCTGAATTTCATCAATCACGTTGCAGTAGATACTATAGGTACAGTCATGAAGAAGTCGCTACAAGATAATTTTTTCATGACCACAATATTGATCGATGTTCTCAAAAACCTGTGGATCCAAAATTTCGAAAAAATGGCTTTCTTGGACTTGAGACCTTCTGGATTTCACACGTTTAATTGAGTGGAATCAGATGTTATCTTAATTTGAAGCAGGGGTGCTGTGATCCGCTGAGACTTACGAGGAGTGCCCCCCTCCAGGTCAACTATAAATGATGAAAACTCCCCAGTAGGCAAAATAAAAATGTTGGTATTCGATCATCCTTAAAATTCTTTTATAAACTTGAAAAAAAATCGGCTCCCTTCCAAAATCGTCAACGAAAAGTCGCTCCTCAAGATTGTGCCTTCACGGCACCCTTGATTTGAAGCAAGGCTACAAACATTGATAAACAATATAAATGTATAGGAAATAAGTTAAGATTTGAGAAAACATTAATCATTTTTGGAAATGGCATTTTTCATTGAACTTTATTCTTTCCTCAAAAGTAAGTTGGTTAACAATATCATCCAACATTCTATCATTTCTCATTGTCAATCTTCATGCCTTCTACGAGTTATTCATTAATTACTTAACGCTAACTATGGACGTCTGCATACTCTATCACAATCAGTCTTCAAACTTTCAAATCGAAACTAATATGCACGTAACGTAAAAAACCGGATACCAACAGAACATAATTTCATTTCTTTGCCACAAAAGTCGATCATGATGAGATCAAGAATCATATTTAATGCGCGAGATACGAGGATGATTTGGCTAAATTCAGTGTGGTCAAAAAATAATGCAACATTTTATATAAGTAGGTCTTATAGGAACGGGTAAACATTCTGACATTCGAAAATGGTAAAATAATAACAATCGCATTTATGAGTACTTTGATCAGCATTAAAAATGCCTGTATCATGATATTAAGAAATAGATTAGGGATGGGCTACTTCTATTTCATCGCCATTTACACTCTACATTTACAAGATGAGCCTCCTATACCTTCTTTCGGGAAAATATAACAAGTGATTTTAGAACAAATTTTGAAAAAAATAATCGATATCAGACTATCTTACCTTACATACTGTACAATACAAAAATACATCGAGAGAAAACTGCAGATTAAATTTCAATATCTGCATATTATAACTTTAGGGCAATTCAGGTTTTATATGAAAAATTATTATAAATTTAGCAAAAAATATGAAAAATTGGAATAAATATGATAAAAATTATAGCGTGCTACATATTAAAATATATTTTATATTAATTTTTCACATAAAATCTGAATTGTCCGAAAGTTAGTATGCACCATACTAATATAATATAATATTTCTTCTCTAAGTGTAAAATTGTTGTATTATTATAAATACCACATCTTCAGGTAACGAAATTAAAAGCCTCAACTCGAGTTTGGCAGACAATATGATAATACTGAGTAATTTTTCTCAAACATTTTTGAATGGCAAATATGTACTTGCGTCACACCTGGAATAATTAGCAGTTCCTCGCCAAATTTACTTTCGCACAATAATTTATAGGACAGTTTAATTATTCCATAGTCAAATCTACATTAGTGTCCACCTTCTCTCGTTTATTTGATTATGTACAACTTGTCTCAGATTATTTAAACAGCTCAATAGCAGAACATTGGGAAAAATCTAGAGAAACATAATAAGTAAGCAGATATACTCGTATACTGGAAATCCTACTAAAATTAATTTCAAACTGCGAAAAGAGAACGTTTGTCAAATAAATGGTCATTTTCGAAATGTTAATAGCTTAAAAAAACAGTACTCGAATATTCCCACCTCATGCTTTTTGGAAGAAATGTTGTAAGTAAACCCAAATTCCACCCATAATTCCGAAAGATTTTCTCATGTCATATAACTTTTTTTACAACAGAGTGTTTCATTCTGCTAAACGGCAAACATTAACACACACATACCAAAAAATTTTACGACTGCGTACACAAAACCATGTGTGTAGGATACGGTACAGAATATGTATAAATATGTACCTGTGTATTGCACAATTTTTTATTGTACCCGCTACAGCTTATCAGACAATTGCGGACAAGCACCTTTATTTATTTTAAGATAAAATTTTGAAGTATAATAACATGTTGAATTAGTGAAAAAACAAGTCTTCACATAGTAACTAAATCATATCAACTTTCAAGAATTATTACGTAGGGTACGTGGTTGTTTTTAAAATGGTAGAAAACTTGAAAGAATTTCGGTGATTCGAGTCGACAACCAGTCAAATCCCTAAAGATAAAAATTATTTTACTCGCTGATTTGGCAAGAATGTATTCTGACTCATCATTTTAGCAAAGAAAAAACCTTCAAAAAGTTCAATAAATCCCTTCAAAATAACATTAAACAGAAAACTGTCCAAACCAATAGGATCAACTATGCAAATGTTTTTTAGCTATTTCGTAAAATTTTTGAGGTTTTGGATTTGAGACTGGGAATTTGAAAACCACGTTAGAAATAGTTGATACTACACAGCTCAGCATTAAATAATTTGCTCTCCATTGAAAAAAAAAAAGCACTGTTCTAAATAATTTGAGGATAAAATTCATAGTAGTGTGAGTCGATATAAAAGTCAAATTTTCAATTTCACTAAATGATGCCCAAGGTACTATACACGAACAACATTTGTTTTTTGTTGTTTTTTTCGTTTCTAAATTGACAGATAGGAAATCATGCTAGATTTATCAACTATTAGAAAATATTACAGTCTGATTAGTTTAAAAAAAGTACATGACGTCACAAGAACTCACAGATGGTGATATGAGAAAAAAAAAAACAATTTTCCAATTGGTTCGAGCCTTGTGACGTCACAAACTTATTGAATGAATCAGGCTATATGCTTGAAATAATTTTCGAATTGATAATTTTCCCATTTTTCAACAAACACTGATTGCACCTTCTAAAAAATTGAAAAAATTGATTGGCTCAGTCTGGTAGATGCTATAATTCAACTGCACTCAAAATAAAATCCTAGCCACACTATTTGCGTAAATGAAAAATCCAAATTGCAGCAAAAAAAAAAATCTTAACTTGGGAGTCACGCGGCTTACCTCTTTTTTTACGACCAAATTGTGACCTCAGAGAGTTCACGTTAAACTGGAATCACGTTATACTTCCGGATTTTTGGAAACTTGTTCACCACTCGTCTCGCCAGCTAGATGCAATTTTATTACTCCCAGCACTGAACCATGTAAAACCACTTTTTCAAGGGACGGAAAAAACTCGAAAACCGATGAAGAAATTTTTTATATAAATAAAATTTCAGGCAAAAATTTGACACGAAAATTGCGAACTTTACGTGTAGATAACGAACGCGAGCTTAGAAAGATGCCACCTCACACACACCAATCGAGCAGCACAATAAATATAACGTAGGCTACGTATAACATGAACGCAGAAAACGCAGAGAGAGAGGAGTAATTAATGAACAATTGGGGGAAGAGTACCCGTGCAACAGTCTGTAGAAAGGTGTACGTAGCTGTGTGGCAAAATAGAATACCAGTTAAGTATATGGGGGGGAAAAAAAAACAAGCCATTCGTATGCAGAGGTGAGGATGAGAAAAGTGAGGCGAAGTGCTACGATGACGATTTGAAGATGAACGATGAGGAGCGAGGTAGTAGCGCTCTGGTAACATTTTGAAGCCCGTATCAAATGCGTGAGATCCACATCTAGCAGCCGTCGATGAACTATGCTAAGTCCACAAATTACTTTTTCACAGAACCAGCAATCATCTCCTTAGACGTTCGAAACAAGATGGTTATTAGGTTAATGCCAGTCGTTGTTCAGATTTTGAAGCTGGAGGCAGTGGAAGCAATCCAGAAATTATTGAGTGGACCATCTACATAGTGAAGGATGCTGCCGATACAATCGAATTGAAATTAACCTCACGAAAGAACTTCTTCAAAATAATAAAAATTGGTAATGGTTGATAATTTTTCCAGAACTAGCTGTTCTAGTCAAACTGCCGAAAGCATACGCATATGCAGAAATTAATTAGAGCGCCTCACCCATCTGGAAGACCTCATTACAGGTCTATCGTCCCCCTAAGTATGTATAAGATTAATTTTCGTTGAATAGAACTGTGAATAAAAAATAAAAGGTGAAAACTCATTTGTAGCCAATATCTCGGCGAGGGGAACAGTTGAGGGGTCCAAACTTAGCCAAAAAATTATTTCAATCGACCCTCTACATCTTTCGAATAAATTGAAAATTTGGATGGGGGCCACTTTGCCCCTCTTATTGGACCCTTTATACAGTCGAACCTCGATAACTCGAAGTTGAAGGGAAATGGGTTTTTCTTCGACTTGTAGAGGTCTTCGAGTAATGGAGGTTCGAGTTACAGAGGCTTAGTTTTTAAAAATTCGACATATGGAGGTTTGTACAAGAAATGAAAAAATTGTTTAAAAAAAATGAAAAATGCAGGTTTGCATGCCTTTAATCCCACTTTTATCCATGCCTGTATTGTCTATTCAGATAAAATAACTTCGAGTTATAGAGGCTCAGTGTTCGACTTACAGAGGTACTTTTATACAGGTGGCTTATGGAAGTGCGAAGGGAAAGGGGGATTTGTTCGAGTTGCAGAGGTCTTCGGCTTAAAGAGGTCCGACTTATCGAGGTTCGACTGTATTAATTTGTCATATAAAACCAGAATTGTTCCGAAGTTAGTATACAGTACAGATAAGTATTACAATTTAATATGCAGGTTTCTCGCAGAGTCGGTACTATGTCCCAAATATTTTCCGTACCCGATTGGCAAAAAATGAGAAAATGATCCGGAAAATGAGAATTTTATCCGTTGTCAGTCCGTTTTAATTTTCGACCATCAGATCTGAAAATTTGCAGATATTTTTGTCATCTTGATTATTTTTCCAAATCCGTTTGTAAAACGGTTTCACGGATTACAACCCGGGCCAACAAAAATCATAAAACAGCCTTCACGGAAAATAATCCGGACTCATTTCCGGCAAGACTGATTACAATCCGTTCGAAATCCGTTTTAGAAGCCGGAAAACAGGAAAATTCCGGGTTATAATCCAGAAACGGATTATAACTCGGAATAAAACGGATCCGTTTTCAAAATATTTTGCCCATAGGGTACTTATCACAATTTTTTTTTTTTTTTCAAAATATAACCAGTTTACCACCAAGTATAGAATATCGCTGGGCCAAGTTCAAAATCTGCCAAGTTTCAAAGAAAATGTCACCCATGGTTTTGCCATAAAGAGAAGCCGTATTTTTCACCAAAACATTTCTCACCTGGAAAAATATTTTTGATTTATCTCACAAATATTTACTTCAACAAGATTTGTAGGTTTTCAAAGTTGAGTTGGCTTCAGAGAGAATGGCCCTTCATATGCCCTTCAAGCCCAACTCAATTTAACCATTATTCGGAAGAATTCGCCGGAGAAAATTTCTTTTATAAAAACCCAACAAGCTAATGACCAGCCGGTCAAGACGTCGTCGTCAATGCGGTCGGAAAAACGTGACGTGATTAGCTGTCGCGGCGGAAAAATGTGCAGAAAATATATAACATTCACCAAGCAATGACACGTCCTCTAGGTCAGTACTCCTATATTTGTAGCCGAGTACCGTTAATTTTTTTTGCATTGTATTGTCTAGTGCTGATCGAATATGATTCGTTATAATATCGGTCGAATAAGACAATGACTGACCTTACTTTAATGTACAATAGATGAATGAGGTGACAGGTATAGGAGCGGTTGAATGTAAAACAGCACCTATAAAATAAAACTCGAAGAGTTTAAAAATCAAAATTATCAATTTCAATGTCGATCTAAATGGTTTTGAGGGAAGATAAGTGAGAATAGTAAATAACTTGAACAGATTTCAGTTTGAGAGAAACTGAAAATGGGAAATTTTCATTTAAAAAAAGAATAATATTTCATCAAAATTGTTCGACTTACTCTGATTTTTGCAAAACTGGTCATCTATAAATAAGAATTTTCGGGTACAGCAAAAGCTAAAAGAATTCTAATAGTTTTAAATCTCCCTAACAAAATTAGTAATTCGAATTATCAAATAACAAATTTGTCTGTTGGAGAAAAAAATGGAATCACAGATTCCTCTGTGAGAATGAGAAGTCTATGAGAAGTTCCTGGTTGACTGTGTCATTCCTAATAACTACCTTTAAACTATGGTCAAAGAAATGGAGCGTTCCTAAGCTGTCCCAAGGTGTTCCATAAATTTGAGGAAAAACATGACTTTCATACCATGTTGAATGGTTCTTAAGACACTCTAAATTCCATAAAATATAAAAACATTAAAATGCAGCTTCATAATTATTTGCATCAACTTACGAACCATTTCCTGTCACACTTGTAGCGGAATATTCGCCGTAAAAACTAAAAACAGCGAAAACAATTCAGATTATTTTCCTGCAAACCATCGAAGGCAACTTATCCGACGCCCGTGCACGTCAGACACATAACTTCCACTCGGTTCATTAACATAAAATACTGCACGTGCACTGCTATCAGCTGACAGAAAACAGGTATTTACGAGTACGAACCATGACAGCAATACACGTACCTGTAGTTATTGTGTACTTCTTAAACCGTCTTTCAAACTTTTATCAGTGCCTTCAACGACATCGTCACAAATTGACGCACATTTATGCCATGCCACTATGTGACCCGTTATCACTAGAAAATAAGTTGACAAACTGGTATTCCTGGCATGTGTCTACACCGACTAGACGCACATTTTTCTCCTTTCTCTCGGCCAATTCGCTCCTTTGAAAGTATACCTCTTTAAAAATGGAAAGGCACCATAAGATGAACGATAATAGCGAACTGTTGCCACGCACCCAAGGCGCTTCTTTTGTCAGTACAAAGCTCTGAGACCTCTTCCAAGTCGTCATTTAACTCACGATGCCATCGACAAGCTTGTAAATAGTTACAACCACACCTTTTTCTGCTCTTCTAGTGGTCTGCTTTTCTGCTGGTATCTATCATCATTCCTCTCTAACTATAGCCTATTATTTTCTTCCTCAACTCATTTTTTTTTTTATCAACTCGCACAATCGGAAATCGCACACGCACACACACTGCGAACTATAGCAGTGAAAGTGGTCGTTATAGACCACTTTTGGAAACAAGTATTTTCATGAAGATGCCGACTTTATAGCCGCTGGTGATCGACGATTCAATTTTGAAAAGAAAAAAAAAACACGAATTGATGAGCCGTGAAAAAATACAATCGAGAATGCATAAAAATTCGTTCGTGACCTCCGCGAATTTGATCCGTAGCTGAAGATTTGCCGATGAGAAATTATAATTCGCACCTGTTAGTGGCACTGATAGGGCAGATACGGAAGCCTTTCAACAGGGCAGATACGGAAGCCTTTTAACTACAAAATGTATGATGGGCCGAAGTACGAGTACATCCTAAAGCTGGATCGAATAATGAAGTGAAAAATTTTCAGCATATTATAAGACCACCCTAATGTATAAATATTTTAGCCACCATTTTTAATTTTTCTCTGAGAAGATTTAATATTATAGCTCACACACAATAATATAGGAATTGGTAAAATGACAACAGGTTAAAGAAATTCTTCTCAATTTTACTTTACCAAAAATCACCCATCGAATCAGGCAGACTCCATAGTATTTGTTAAGTGGATGTAGAAGTCGTGATGATGGATTTCATTTCATCACCTTTTTTTTTTCTTCTAAAAGCGTCTCCGAATAGCGAGTGCCCTTCATCGATACAACACACTTTCTTCAGAATGCAGTATTTTTTCAAATGCAACATCAATTTGGTGATAATACCAAAACCTGGTCAGTTTAGTAAGTTCATAAAATATTACCACTGGTGATTTTCCGAAAAAAAAAAAAAAATGCGAATAACACGAACCAAAGTTCAAAATTTGCAAAAAAAAAATTTATCGTAACTCGCCTAAAAGTTGTACTGGTCTAACAAGTTTGGCTATTTTTTGCGCGAACGACCTCGTAGTATTTATATATAAAATTTATTTCAAACACTATTATAATGCCTCCTAGATTTATTAAGCTGTTTCGCAATAAAGGCACAAGCGAGAAATTGATCAAGACAGACAAATGGTAGTGGTACTGATTAAACCTGTCTCTCTTACATGCACATCACTCATAAGTCGATAGCCAAAAAAGTTACTCGATAGGAATTCTCACATAGATAGAATTAGGATTTTACTTCTGATGAGAAACTAAAACCGAAGGAGATGATTTGAAACAAAAAATTCACTCTAGTCAAAGAGCATTATTATCAAATTTTTTTCTCAAAATCATTTTTAAGGTCTTTGATGCTAATTCTTTGTGAACTTTGAGAAAAATCTACATATTTTCAGTAAGAAAAGATTGAAAAAAATTGTAAATGCCCATTATCTGTAATTTTTTCTTTTAGCTCACACAATTATTTTCCTGTCATTATAAAATGCATTCCCCAGAAGTGTCCTCTAGGAAATTTTTTACAGTATGGTTTGTTATTTGAAATTGACGTACCCCAAAGACGAGGATCGAAATAGTAAAGGTTTTTTGGTAAAGAAGAATCTTTTTCAGGTACAGCTAAGTAACACCCTTTTTAACTCAGGTATTGCTCAAACGTGACGAGAATAAACAAATTAGCTTAGATTTTATAGTAAAAGAACTCATTAAATTTCAAGTGTCTGAACATTCATGCAACACAATCTGACTACTCTTTTTATTTCAGCTTTAGAAATTCCAGCTCCAGCATGTTTCATTGACCCAAAGGTCGTTGAAATCAACACATTCAACTATAAATCTCTCGCTGATTCCGATTCGACACCATCCAAAAATTGTTTTGTTTCCACTTTCATTTTCACTTCTGATCGAAAAAGAAGAAAAAAAAAGGGAAATGAAATAACGACGATATCAATATACGAGTAATGACCCATGTGGAAGTCAACAGGTAAAACGAGATCTGCAACAATGTGTTCTCCCAGGTTGTAATAGGTCCGTTAGCATTTTAATGAAGTCGTTTCTATTCTGTTGCATCAGCATCCATAATGTATGCGCTCTAATCAATTATTATGGACACACGGTTCTGGTATAGAACCTAAATATCCGACATGCGTAAATGCCATCGATGTATTTTTTAGAAATTCGCGGACGAACTATAGAAAATAACATTTTCACACCTTGAAATGTGAGAGAGCTTGAGGAGACGATGATACAGAGACGTGTTCTTCAGTTCGTATTAGAATAAAAACTATATCATTATAGTTACTGATTACGTGAGACCAAGAATCACTTCCGAAAAAGCTTTTAAAATAAAGCTTCACCTAATCTGTATCTCATTTACGTAACAATACAGAAGCATACTCACAAATTTGGCCTCCATCGAGCCTCCACAAGATTATTCGAGATCGTTTAAACAGATTCAATCATTGAAAAAGAAATACATAATACTTCTCTAATCATTAAAATATTTGTACCTACCTAATGTACAATTGTAGATAAAGTGTAATGATTTGATAATCATGCAGTACTCACCTGCAACAAAAGAAAAACAAAACTGAAATTAATAGGTATAAATTTTAAGATATTAAAAGGTTTTAAAATGGGCAACTTGATTACAAACTAAGGTTCAGAGTCAAGGTAGACATATAACATATACAGTATAGCTAGAGAATGTAATTAAAAAAAAAAACAAGATTACCGGCCCAAGTTTGAAAGCCTGAAGGTCCCAAAAATAAAAATTGTCTACTCAGATTTGGCAAGAAAAAACTTGGACACATTAATACGGTATGAAAAAAAAAGTAAACGTTGAATAACCCCTTCAAAATGACTTTTGGCAGCCAATTGCTGAAGCCAATAATATAACGGAATATGCCACTTTTTTGTGGCTACTTTCTCGTGCGATCCTTATTTTTATATACGACAAAAATTGTTTTTGCGATTCTCATTCCCACTTCCACCCCCTAAAATGGTTCCATTTCATGAATAGAAAATTCTACCCAAGTTTCACATCCCCATTACAAATGGATGGCTGCCCAAAGGCTTCCCCCGTTTATTGCAAATTATGGAAAAATCTAAAATTTTGAAATGATGGTAAGGCGAGAAGTTAGAGCTGAGGAATTCCATCTTCAAAAGAGTATTCATATTTTGATTATATCCAATTAAGTATAATAAAAAAATAAATCATAATTTAGTTCAACAAATAAGAATAGGTAGTGATTTTTTAGTTACTCTAAGAGTAAGTCCAAACCATCTCAAATCCCCTCAACCTATTTTATAACCACCTCATTGGGTTGTAGTAGTAAGTTGAAGGAGAAAATACATATCTCTATGCAATGATGATTATGAAGTAAAATTAATACTGATAACTTTTGCATGTACGGATTTTCCACACCCTTTAGGCACCACTTTTTTTCAACCTACGGAGGGGCGGAAATTTTCGTGGAATTTCTTTCATGAAGTGGTGGAACTATTTCTACAGGGTGGAAGATAAATATTCAAAACTTCAATATCCCTCCTACTTTCCGAATAGTTTTCCTCACCCACATATCCACCAAATCCTCTGTAACTCGCGTTTCATATCCATCCTACGTTCACTTGACAAACCGCATGCCTTCCTCGACTCTCTTCTCAATGAAATGGAACATCGAAGAGAATAAAAAAGAAAAATTTGAATTATTATAAAAATTAATGAGGACAGGTACGTCTGTCAAGGTTTCACATCCTCCACATGGTAATATTGACTTCCTTTTCACCTGCATAAGCAAAGATCTCCAGTCAAGTAGGATTTGGTATTCGCGTTTGATAATATTTTGAGAATTTAATTTTTTCGCGATCGAATACTCTTCCACCTTCGCTAAGAAGTTGACCAGAAAAAAAAATTGAATGAACGGTCGAAGAATTCCCCTCGTGAGAAAAACTTTTTCTTTGGATCGCAATTTCGTGTAAGTGAATTTTAAAGCTCACAAACCAGTTAATATGAATATAACACTCAAACTGACAGGAAGTGTTCAGATACACCTAGAATTGTTTTTTATGCGGCTGATAAGGAGGCCTCAAAGAGGTGGACTTATTCTGTGTATCAAGTGTGGCTCAAGTTATCTGACATCAGAACTTATATTCAGTTTCACAAATTATTGTGTGTACAAAATTTTTGAGAAAGGAAAAACAAATCCGACAATTTTTTGATGCCTACTTCAACATTGGACGGGATAAATAGAACCTTGATTACAGCTCTCATCAAGAAGAGATCATCTTCTTGAAGTCCATTTCGTGAGAATAAATTACACCCAGCTGACAAATGCATATTTTTTTAAGCTGGCAATTTCTGCGAGGAAAAAATGTTCTTAGTATTCCCAGAAACCGAAAGCAAAAAAAAAAAAGGTATTCATCAGCCGACCAACTCAAACACGTCAGTATTCTTCAAGGACAGAAGTCCATGAGTTATGGCAATAATAAAATGACCTACGGGATAACGTAGAAAGAAGTCTCATACAAGGCTCAATTTTTCAAACGAAAGTAATCAGTAAATACAAACTAACAAAAATATTCTCGAGTGCCAGCCGGGCTAAAATACAAATTAAGCAAAATATATTCTCAAGGTACCAGCAGGGCCAAAATAAAAATTAACCATAGTATTTCCAAGAACCAGCGCAGAGCCATAGCAAGGAGAAAATACTTGAGTGGAGGGGAAGTACGTCCATGGGTATCAAATGAACCCACCCTGGAGTTTGAAGCGTAGGGCGACTGATTTTTCTTGGAAGCAAATTACGTACACCAATTCCACCGATACAATCCAACAATCCACAAAAATAGCTGATAAATTAGAAAATCTCGATCACGTAAATTTCAAGCTTCCACTTCAAAAGCTCATACAACCAAACTATAGGTGGCCGATACCAACATGAGGTAATCAATGCAGACACAATTTACCAAGGGAGGGATATTTCATAATTTCAATTTCTTTCACCTTTTTTTCAAAGCCCCGAAAAAATGGGTTTCTTGTGACCCTCGAAAAGTGCCCTAAAATTTAGAAAATCAAAGGAAGAGCTTTGTCCAGGCATAGAGAATAATCATGTTCAAGAGTAAAAAATCCAAATTTTAATATTTAGCCGATTCGGTGTAAAACTCGGCATAAAAAAAAAATAAAATCGTGAACCGCTTGAAAAAAGCAAAAGTAAACTAGTTACACCCTTCAAGTTTGCAAAACCATGCAGTTAGTTCAGTATTTTGGTAGTTTATGACAGATTTTACGAGACAATATCTAGTTATTGGAGATTTTTTTTTTCTAGATGTACCTACAGAAAACCTACCACGATATCAGAAGATACCATAATATCCCAAAAGTGATAGTTTTTGACTTTTACTATTACTCCTGGGAACTCTAGAATTAGAGTTTCAAAGTTGATATAAAGTTCTTTGCACTACGAACCTCTCTATCTACGATATCTTTCCGTATCGCTTGCATGTACTATACTAATGAAAAAATTAGGTTATGAATTTTTGAAAATACCAACTTTCTCGTCAACATCGACAAAATAACGACCATCTTACTTATATACTCGTACCATCAAATAATCATCTTTGATCGTATGCGGATGGATGTAATGACAAACAAATACACGTATAAAAAGCATCTTTAATGGCCAAAAAATGCGATCATAATGGTGTTTTAATGGATGGCAAAAGAGGCCTCCAGCTTCGACGTCCAGTCTTTGCTTGGAAATTATGTGTATTACATATTTTTTTCTATTATGGTCACCTGCAAACCTATAGGTACTACGTATAGGCCTACGTTTATGTAATCGAGAACACGTTACGGATTATAGTCTACCTACATCCAGCCTCACCTTAAATGACCTATGATTTATTAATTAGTAACGCAACCACCCCCCGAATATGGAGAATGACAATTTCCTGGCACGTCTAAGTCTGCGCACACAGACGTCAGTGCCTTTTTTGCGATTCAGTAAATTTTCTTCATGCACGACGGTGCCATAAAATTGTGGGTTTATGAGAAGTCGAAGCGAACCACATATCAACAACTGTTGAAGAAGGTGCTGAAGAATTTTTTACGACCATAGCAAGAAGCCATAACTAACTTCAGTACGTTCATTTCGTTGTTGTTCTTTTTCTTCTTCTTTTTTTTTTTTTTCGTTTCATTGTTGGTACAGGTATGGTCCTATAAACTTGACAGCTACGATAAGTCAGGTTTTTATTTTCGCGGCTATAGAAATTAGAATGCAAAGAATTCAATGATACACAACCTGCCTCCAAAGTGGGTGGAACTTTGGTCCTAGCATCTTTGTAAAGATACGCAGGTATACCCAGTAGATAACACTTTAATCCAAATATATTGAGCAGAAAAGTTTTTCTTTTTCTGAAATTCAGATTTACCAAACTGATCAAATTACGCGAGATCAATTTTATTTTCATCATTTTGAATTTTCTTTCATTTTTCTAATTTATTGTTATTTCATTTATAAAAAAAAATTTTTCAACTAATATTTTTCATTTTTTAAATCAAAAATGTTTTTATTCATTATTATTCATGCGTATGGGATATTCTACCAAAATACTGATGTTTCAATTTGATTTTTAGAAAAAAAGTTGGCCTCCGTTTTGAATTTTTTTTTCCTCGAAAATCTCAGTGAGAAACCCATAATGTTGTAACATCAGAAATGCTGGAGAACCCTTTGTACTTGAAGAAATGAAAAATAATTTTCACCATTTTTTATAGGAAAACATGGACAAATCAAGATTTATTGTAGACATTCTTAGTATTTCAGGTACTTTTTACCATCTGGTAGATAGCATATTTTAATACTTTTGTGATAATTTCTACCATGAATTTTGAATCGTCCTTGTTTTCTCATAATAATAGTGAAAATTACGACCGAAATTTTTTTCAATGCAGAAGGAGGTGTTTTCCAGTGCTCTGCACATAAGAAAAGGTTCTTTCGATAATATCAAGGGCACAAGAATTATTCTCATGAACTTTAGAAAGTCTTTACAGCAGATTTGGCTGACTGAAATCTCTCGAAGTACACCTCAAAATATGTGAAATAGGGTCAGAAGTATAAGTGGTTTATTGGTAATTTTCTTAAATTCAAAACACATTTATGGACTTTTTTCAGTGACCATGGCGATGAATGATATTAATGAATTTTTTTCTCAATTTTTAAAAGAAAGCATTGAAATTATGGTGATACTCTAGAACATGTATATGTGTAGGTGCTGCGATTCGAAAAATGTACTTTGATAAAACAAAAATTCGATGCACAACAAAGTTCAAACATTCGATTCAACTGTAAAGTTCCTCCATTTATCAAACATCCTGTATGCATGCCACCAACCAAGGTTCCCATCAAAAAAATTTAAAAATAATATTCAACCAAGTTTTAAGTCTTGATACGTGCGTAATGTGTACGTACTCGTAAAGATATACAATATATACATGATTTTTTCCCCGCTTCATTTTTATTTCTTTGTCAGAATTTATTTTCGCAAGGTCAGATTTGGTAAATCATAAAGAAATCTTTTCCACCAACGAGGTTATCAATGTTTCAGGTATTGTATGTGCAGGCCCTGCCATTTCTTTCGACTATACCTGTTTAGCAAAATGTATCGTCTTTCATCTTCCGTTTACGTCATCGGTTTTTATAATACCTAATTTTTTGTTGTTTTCACTCTACGGTTGGTAAAGTTTCTTGCCATGGTTTAGGTGGCGCATGGCTCATGCTGACCGTAAAACCTTGACACTGTAACGGGGGAGCAAAAATAAACAATTTTCAAAGTACCAACGAAAACATACAAAACTATACAATTTCGAATAAATGGCGGAGAAAATGGTGCGCAACCAGCACGCGTAAATATTGACTGTAAATCAATCGTGTCATCAATTCATCAAACTTCTTTCAAATTTAATAGGAGGCTACATTTTCTACGAGGCCAACCAGTTATCAAAGGTTGAAAAGTAGATTTTAAAAAACAAAGGAACGATGATTACTAAGATGCTGCAGATAAGTTTATGTAACTCAATGGTGTCTTTCAGAATGGACAAATTATCTAAATATTCAACTACACTCCAATATTTTTTATACCTGAGGCCCGGTATAGTGTTCCAAAATCACCATTCACTGACTTTAAAATTCGAATCATGCAAATGAAGGAAAAGGGTGTACTTTGAAAATTACAACTGCAGATACCTCAAAACTGAAAATTTGAATACTTGGTTGACTCAGGTTGTCAGACCCAGAATCGAAAAACAAACACCACCAAAGTTGAATTATAATTCATCATTATAAACGTGTGGTAATTTTCCAAGTTAATTCCAAAAGTATTTGAATATTATAAAAAGTCAACGTAATTTTCAGGGTGACAGTATTTGAAATGATTACAAATTTTCTCTCTTTTTAAATTCCCATTCAATTATATTCAATTCAAACATCTTTTTCAAAGCATCAATACATATAGGGTACCTCCTTTCACAGCAGAACCGCCGAAGAATTGTGCATATTTATTTTTGAAACTGAATAACGCCCAGGTTAATTTCTCCGATAGTGAGACGAAGAAAGAGTGAAATGAAGAATAAGAATGCCAATTTTGCGATTACAAAATTTAACAGTGAAATACTCGTACGTGGCTGTGTGAAAAAGAAAATCACTCAGCATGATCATTTCACTTTTCCAAATTTTTATGTCTTTCGGCGGGAAGATTCCACGCAATCAATCAATTCGACAGCAATTTATATTTACGAGTATACGAGGAAGAGATTGTAAATAATTGACCATAATACGAGTATACCATGCGCAGAAACTGAAAAATTGGAAACAAGTATGGTTCGCGTACAAAAACCATTACCATAAAACTACATTAAAACCACTTGGAAAATTGAACACACCATCCTAATTCCTCTACGAACTATATAATTTAAATATCTAATTTCAATATTCTGCATTTTGTATTTCAGAGCTGTTAACTGCATAAGAACGAAAATTTTTTAAAGCATTTTTTCTTCGTTTCCAATATTACACTAGGCTACAGATATTCACTAGAACCGGTTTCAATATATTCCGAAACCATAATTTGCTCAATGAACAAAATTCGAGTTTAAAATTCAATATTTTACTTTTCCTCTGTTTTCAAATTCAAATTAGTAAGGTAACATCTAATTAAAATAGACTATTATAGCATAGAATGTAAAACAACTCAGAACAAAAATTCTACTTGAGATTTCATAGTAGGATTATTATCTCAGAGGCGGTCACCTTAATTCGTATTAAAATGAAGATCAATTTACTATAGAAAAAACGATCCTTAAAAATCTGTAATCTGTGCACAGCAAAATTATTCGTTAAAATGAAATTATCAGTTTTTATAATATGAACCTTCCCAACTGAAGAGGTAAACATAAATTAATTTTTTCAAGCATTTTTTAAATTCATGTACATCCCCATACACTAGTGCCTCTCAGAAAATATGAGAATGTTCGTTTTGCCTAAATTATTTTAAAATGGATTTTAAAAAAGGCAGATATAGAAATTTCAGTCTTAATTATTTAAAAAAAAATTATCACAGCATAGCATATCCCAACATCAAAAGAAAACCGAAAATAAAAAAAAAATTTCAAAAATTATTTTACCGACAGCTGATTTATAACACAAATTTCAGCTCACTTTGAACGTACCTACATAAGGTATAAGCGCTAAAATTTATTATCATTAGAAATCACGCAGCAAGATTTAAAAAAATGCAATTTATAGTTGTAACTTGATTTGTTTTTTAAACCAATATTCTATACTTGGGCTTTTAGGGCCCATATGTAGGACTACGTAGAAGCAACTGTCCTCGTAACTATTTTCACTTTTTTCGAATGAGTAAGTAAAACATTGTGAATCGGCCACTAGTTTCTGTCCACTTTTTCAATATGAAATTGAATTCTTATTAGTTAGTATTAGAAACAGAATGCACAAACTAATCTCTAAGAAATTTAAGAAACAAAAATTGAATATCTTCATTCAAAATACTCCGCTATTATTTGTCAGGCAGTTAATTAAGTAAGAAAAACGATTCCTAATGAAAAAATTGTAGGTACATCAAAATTTCATTTTAAATTCATTTTCCCATAAATACGATAGACACTATAAATCGAAAAGTTTCAATAACTAGTCATGTAATATTAAGAAATTCTAAAATCTGACGTTATAAAATGGTAGATATCATAACACTGATGATGACATCGATCAAAGGTAACACTCACTTTAAAAAATTCTTGTTGAAATGGTAGAAAATTAAATTTTATGATTGTAAAATTTGTTTAAATATGTTGTCGTAAAAAACACCGAGGCCATAATGATTTTATCAGTTTCATTTATCGGATTTTCACGTCTTTCTAATTAGATATAGTCCACTTCTTCTGCATCGATGAAACCCACATGAAGCTTCAAAAAAGTTCTAATTCAATATGGAAGTAAAAATAGACTGCATAGCTAAGAAATAATAAAGTCGCATACAATCAATACAAAACTACTTTTTATGCGAATCAGAAAACCTTACGATACAGGAAGAATTTTGGCGACATGTCTGCGTAGATTTTACGATCACTTGGGGCAAAGTATTCATTAATAGCCTTCATTTAAATTTTCCAAACAATAGGTATAAGTTAGGCCTCCCATACAATGATGATTCACAAAAAATTATAGGGTTTACATTCTAACGAAAGAAATTATTCTAATTGTGACCTATGCAAATTTGTTTTTCTTTGACGTTATCATTATCTCAAAATTCTGTCTCGTCCTTGAAGAAAAATCAGCCAGAATCGTACAACATTAAATACAAGATTCTAATCTTCTCATAGTCAGCGTGACATCAACTCACTCAAATTTCAGATCATTCAAATTCTGAATCTCTTCTACGAATAAAACTCGTCTTTGGACACTAAATCCGTTACTTTTGCGATAGCTCAAACAAAACATTTTCACTTTTCAGTAATCCGAACATATTTCCATAATCACCTATAAAATATTGCAACAGGATTTTTATTCACCAAATTCCACTATCTTCCGGATCAAATATTCCGAAGATAAAATCGATCAATTTTTCATTTCACTCGTTGAACCAGGAACAATTTGAAGAAAAATCAATTTCTCGCCTCACAGATCATCAAAGCCATCCATCACCAGACACCCACAATCCGTTTTCCTCTACATGAACATGAATGAAACAATCATTCAAAGAGCAAACAACTGATAAATTGCCAATCAGTATCGAAAAATTTCACTTCTTTCCCAGCAATTTTCTTCTGTTCAAAGTGCATGGGTCGCAAAATTACGTTCACAATAAAACTCGCGCAATTACATATTGTGACCTTAAAATAATCAAAAATAAGGAATTGAAGAAAAAAAAAAAAAAAAAAAACAGAAACCGTGGCCTTTATCATGAAGGATTATTTTCATGTTCACAAAACAAATACCGCAACGACGAGAATAAATAAAATAAACTTCAGCGACTTCAGCGAAATGTGAGAATCCGTGTGAAGAAATGAAACCAACCGAGAAAACGTTGCTATTATAATGATTAGCGTAGATTTTTCGAGTGAAGAGATGGGGAAGGGATAATATTTTTGCATGGAATGGGTGAGAAACTTCTTTATGGAAAATAGTCACGAATGATCGAGAAAACAATATAATAGGTACTTTATGGAAGAAAGAAAGAATATTTTAAATATTATACATAACCAGAACACCTACTATAGCCATGTCGCCACGTCATTGTGTTATCGCATTTGGCAAACCAATTTGAAGATAAGATAATTATTTGGTGACATAAGATATCTCGAGTGGAAATATTCGTCAAAAGAAATATAACAACCGTCGTCCGTCGACTGTACAAAATAGATTGAATTTTCCAATTTGGAAAAGATAGAAAAGTACGAAAAATAAAAACAGAAACTCGAGAAAAAGAAAAAACTATGGTGGTGTATAAATTCTCCAAGTAGCAATTTCGCTTTTCTTTTGGAAATACATGATTTTTTTCATTTATTGTATGTAGTTAAAGATAGAAAAGTAGCTACGTTACTAAATCAATCAAATCTAGAATTCTTGCATCACTTCAAAATTCAAATCATAAAAACACTCACACAATATGAACCACTTAACCTACGCATTCAAGTGTATTTACTCTGATAAATAAAAATTTTCGTTTTTTCATGAGTCAAATTCGCATACTGAAAATACATAGAACCAATTTTCAATTTCATCATTGGTGTGATAGAGGTATGAGTATGACAAACCAACATTCTTTATCAACTAGGTACTTATGAAATTTTCTAAAGCTGTTTCAGTGAAATATAAACACTCAGATGAAGGAATATGAAGATTGCATAACTCAGCAAGAACGTAGTGCCACTTAATTAAATTTCGATAAGAATTTTTTTTATAGATAAAATTTTTACCCAACATAGTAAAAAATGCAATTTTTCCATTCTTAGTAGTTCAGAAATATCAGGAAATGAAAAGGAAAAGGAGCTTGAGTAGGACTTTAAGCTGTGGGTAACTTCAATGGCCTTAATTAACGTGCTAAAAGTCCCCACTCTTCCGAACTATGCTAGATCCACAATCGTGGATTAAAGGGGATCAAAACTGCTTTTTCTCCAGCGTTGCTAACCCAAATAATTGTTAAAAATCCCTGCTTCGAGTAAAAAAAAAAAGTTCCTGAAGGCGAAAAAAATCCCTAAAACCGGTCATTTCGTTGAAATTTGAATTTTAGTCAGGAACAAAAAAAAATAAGCAGGTTTTCTTCTGAAAACCTGCTAAAAAGATAACTTAATGCTTTGTAGAATTTTAATGGGAAAAATTTTAATTTTAAAACGAGAATAAAATCGCTGAATAACATTATCTTTTATTTGAATAGCAATAATTGGAAAATTGAGGAAAAATCCTAGAAATACTTGAAAAACTACCCTAAAATCTCAAAAAATGCCTAAAATTCTTGAAAATCCCCCAAAAAAATCCCACAAATTCCAAAAACATACTTGGTTTTATTCTTGTTTTTTTCCTAATAACTCTTCAACTACCTATTAATTTTTCAAAAAAATATTTGAAACAAAAGTAATTTCTCTCAAATTTCAAACAACTACAACTCTTGTACTAAACATTTTTTTTTTAGGATCGGAGATAGGAGTACATCGAAAGAAAGAACTATTTTTCATTAATATTGAAATTTATGCCATAATTCTGTTAGAGCAAATTTTTGTCAATTTTCTTAGAATCTAGTTGATATCAACGAATACTTCTCATTAGTTTAATATAATGAGTCATACTATAAAAAAACAAAATTCACGTTCTCAAACTGTTCCTCCACACAATTTGCACCTCCAATATACTATTCCACTGAAGAAGAAAAAAAAAGAATTAGAAGTAAGACTTGATTGATTTTAAATGCAAGAAATCTATAATAATAGAAAATATGAACTAAAAATTAGGAAAAAATTTTTATAGCCAGAAATTTTTCAGAAGTTTTCTTCTTCAGCTTCATTAAAACTCTTCGAATACATACTCGTAATTACGTTCCAGCTAAAAAATTTTCGAACAAAAATAGAAATATAATGGAAAAACCTTGAACCATGAGTAATGTATCCGAATAAATCGTGACAAATATTTTTGAAATTCATTCTCAAATTATTATATTATTCTGACACTGAGAATTTTCAATTCTTCATCATCGTGATCACTGAGAATAGTGTTTTGGATTAAAATAATGGCAAAATAAGTTGGCTACCAGGAAGCACTTGATGTCAGCATCTATTTTTATTATTTTTTTTTTTGGCAGGTATACCCAAGTCGCCTTCATTTTAATGCCACTATATTTTTCAATCATTGACCTTAAAACAATATGAGGATTAGATACTATGCGAGGCAATTCTCAACCATTTTTTCTTTATAATATTTAGCAATTTAAAAAGTAAACGTTGGTAAATAATTACTCGTATAATTCAGTCATTTTGATCAGATTACAATTTACAATTAGAAACGACGGAGAAATGAGAGAGGAAAGGTGTCATTCATCACGGAATGCTGATCGCTGGTTCGACCAAATGAGAAAGCTTACTTCGCGTTCACTTTTTTTGGACAACGGATTCAAAATGTAGATAAAAATCCGTTCTGATTGCAGCGTGGAAAAATACTTGCGAGTTCGGAAATTCTATAAAAAATCGCGTTTAGGAAAACTCTTCGGTATACGAAGTGAGGGGTGGAGAAGTGAAGTTTTTTAAACCCGTGAACCTTCAGGAAATTAGCGTATTTTTAAAACCACTTATAACAAAGGCGAAGTTGGAAAGTTATTTTCCATATTGACCAGCGATATTATCCAATAATACCTACTAACTTATACACTGTGAACAATTTTTTCAAGTGGGAAAAAATTTGTAAAAATTTCATTCGACTCAAAAGTTAGCTAGTTCAAGGTGCTCGCAGAGAAACACATAAATGAAAAATCATTACTTTTCATGACCGTTTTTTCATATTGACCATTAGGGGAAGCGGGTCTGATGGAAATTTTCACAATGGCTGGCAGTAATTCAAATTTTCAAAATACTCGTATTCTCATGTTTACAGGTGACAATACTAATGCGACGCTCAAGTCACATATATCAGCAATGTTACTCAAAATTCTTCCTCATGGGCAAATTGACGGTACTTTTTCGATAAGAATGGTACGTTTCTAGTACGTATCGGTAAACATATATACCATTTGGAAGTTGAAAAGCAGAGACAACTATCACTACCCGTCAGTCAGGATTCAAATCTTTTAACAACACACAGTTAGTTCAGATAATCAACTCAAACACTCACGTTTACTAAACACTGAATCGCATAACAATATAGATTTTAATACCGTCAATTAGTATAAAATTAGACTTATTCTTGTAGTATATCAAGTAGCCCAAGTTTGCCCATTGGATTGTAAATTTAAAAACTTGACTTAGTGGAAAAAGTAGGAGTATCTAGGGACTGATTAAACAATTTAAAAAAGTTCTATTGCATTGCATTTATAAATGATAGAACCCAACAATTGCAGATATTATTTTAAAACAGATAAGAAAATAATTATCTACTCAGCCCTTTGGGCGACATCCAAAAATATCAAATAGAAATATAGACAAAGACGTGATTCTAAGACTATCAGTTGGGACTTATGACAATTTGTTTGTCAAGCAATTGGAGATTATGAGGATTTTTCATCTGAGTTAAGGTAGGGGAAGTAGATATGTTATACACATGCCATGCTTCAAAATTTATATTTTTCTGACTAAAGTATACTTGGCATGTATTTTACTAATTTTTAAAATAAAATTCAAGGTTACCAAATAACATTTTACAGAATAATAAAAGACCTCATATAGGTACTATTTATACTCAAAATCAATAAAAGAAATATATAAAATTAGTCATGTTGCAAGGATTTCACGTAGCACAGTTGATGTCAGACTGAAAGGACATTTTGGAAACACCGAACAGCAAGTTTTGAATAAAAGCCTTTGCCCTTGTAGTAGAGCTCAAATATTTTTACATCGATTAAAGCTAATTCCTCACACTGAGAGTTCAGTCAATGAGAATTAAACCGAATTAGAATGAAAATTAATTTAATTGTGGACAGCTATTCCATAATGTGTATATTTCCTAAAACTACTAAGCGATATTTTTAAACAGTTTTGAGAAATGGATTCTTAATTTTAATGGACTTGACACCTGCTGGCGTTTTGCATTTCAACAAAAATTATTTTTTCCGACAAACGATCATCTAAGTTTAATAAAGTTACCCAGCTATTTTAAAAATAATAATTTGCCATCAAGTTGAACATTTTTACTGCATTTCTGTATGGTTTTAAAATCGTAAAAACTGCTCTCATGGCTAACGTTACAAAGTATTCATAAATACTAGTTTACATCTGTAGCTTTGAAAAATTCAAACGCGAGAAAAGAAGAATTTTTTTCACTTCTACGCGAATGAAAAAAACTTGAACTCACGAACAATTCTGCTTTACTTCAATATGAAAAGTTCTTTTATTTTTCTTCAATTTAAAAATTCAAAAATGAAAACAGTCGTATAAAAGATTAAAAAATATTAAGCAATAATTCATCAAATTTTCTATGAATTTGTCAAAATAGTAAAGTTCAAAAAACTTGTTTTTTTTTTTTTTTCTATTTAAAAGGAAGTAATACCCAAGTAACAAAAATATCTATTATAATTAATAAGCTACACCATTTTTTTCTAGCTTTTCAGTGAATAAAATTAGATTCGTGAAAATATGCACCATTAGTGTGATTATTTTCACGAAAAAATACTCTAGACGATATTATTAGCTCATATACATGTCGCAAGTTAATTAGCAATTATAATCTTTAAAGAAACATAAATTCGGGTAATGTACGATAAGTAATTTAAATTTTTCAAATGATCTGTATTATTTTTAGAACGCTTGATAGGGAAATGACACGATCACTCGATGCTTTTTTATTTTCAAAAACCGTTTCATCGGAATTATAGAAATTAATTTCCATAAGCAATTCATTTCAACAGTTTTTGCTACCTGAAAAAATCGTTTTTTTCTTTAATTTAACGTGAAAGTGTAATTTAATTAAATCACTACAGTTCGATTAAGGAAGAAGTAAGAATTGAAAATAATGAATTTCTAATTTTTGAAATCAAAGTTTTGGATAGAATATTACTTTCCTATAATGCTAAAGTTTGAACGATTTCAAAGTTTTCATCTTATACACTTCATCGAAAATTTAAATAGGTCTAGGACAATTTTTCAAAATCATCAAATTACTGTTTTGTTTTAGTTTTTCGTCCACGGTTTTTATATTTCCTATACTTGAAATTTCTCCAACATTCAAATTCATCCAGTAATCTTTACTTTTCGACCCTTCATCATTCATTTTATGGACTATATTGAATTGAATGGAAGTTTTAAATCGATATTTTATCTTACAAACTAATAATTCAGAAAACATTGAGTAAATGAACACTTCAAATCCAAGTAGATATAAAGCTGCAGACTAAATTCCACTAATTTTCCCTGAACCTTTCAATATTTTGTTACAATTTCAAATATTTTTCACCAATTATTAATAAATTAATATTAATTTTTCTTATAAAATCTGAACAGTTCCAAAGTCAACAGGCACATATTAAAATTTAATATACAGTTTTCTTTCAGTATGATTCCAAGCAACTTATAATTTTGACTACCACTTCTATTATTTCATAAACACTACACATGCAATTTAAAGGATTACACCCACGGCATCAACAAATGTTTTACTGCGGAGATTTTGTTACAAAAAGTGTTACTGCTTGTAGTTTAATGAAAATGGTTCAAGTTGGTCTGCCTCACAACATACAATATGTCCTAACTCCTAATGCAGGCAGCAATACTACAGTAAGCAGTGACTTATTGAATGTTATTTGAATGAGGGAGGAGGGAACGTATTATAATTTTGATTACGATGAAAAACAATACAAATTTTTCATCAATTTTACCAATATTACACCATTTGGAAAATTTTACTTACTGCAAACTATTATTGAGTCACCCTCTCCTCTATATTGACCCCTGATTCTAGGGTGAGTGAAAAAGTATCTTTCTCTACCTTCATGAGATATTTCAACAAAAAAAAAAAAAATTTAATCGAAACTAGTCTTTTCTCCACGCCTTGAATAAATATAGCGACTAACCTCCTTATCTCTGTCAGAATATAATATAAAATTCCAAATCAAAGTATTTTTCGCACTCTACCGAATTACGTCAATTGTTTACTCACCACAAATATTTAACGTTTTTATAGACCAAATAGAAGACTGCATAGGCTAATCCAATAATGGCAGCCATTGACACACAACCCGAGAATATCGAAATCAACGTATCCGAAACAAAATCGAATAACGCATCGACGACCGCAATCAATGCCATTTTGTCGAGCACCAATTCAAAAATTTGAACAAAAATTTATCGACAGGGTAACTTTCAAAATTACCCAACTTCAATCACAAACACTCAAAATTTCTCGATTTACTTTTAAAATAAACTTGAAAATTTTTTTGAAAATTTTAAAACAAAAATTCTAAAAAAATTTATTCAATTTTCACCTCACCGCACCAAAACTTTCGTCAACGAAACCCGAAGTGTCGAAAGCTCGAACGAATTTTAAGCACCATCTTTTCGCCGACCACCACACAAGGACCTGTTCGTGTCTTCAACTGATATTCGTATGTGCTTAGTAGTAAAACACAAGTAGAAAATGGGGAGAAAAAAATTTACAAATCGAAAAACTCGTTATCGGTATTTGTTATGAAGTTGTTCGCCATCAGCAGACAAGTTTTTTTTTTTGGTCTTCGCTGTTTTTTTTTCTTCCTCTTATTGTTGCAAACCACTCTAGCAAATGTTTTGAGAAATTCGAAAACCGTTGACTTTTACTGGCTTGTAACTTTTGTGCTCCAAATGGATGCGCATTACTGTAAACTACTACGTGTGTAATAGGTAACGAAAGAAAACACTACACACTTTCAATTATTATGGTGATTCTTGTGTACGTACACTCGACACGATAATTTGTAAAAAAAAATTCGAATTTACGAATGAATTTTTCTTGTTCTAGTTTTCAGACGAATCCAAGTCGAACACGATACACGCACATGCGACGATTGAGAAAAAAATAATTGAAGTATAGAAAAAAACACTCGTGAAAAAAACACACAGTATTAATTGTCGCGTATTCGGTGAAATTATGAAATTCGAGCAAACACTCCACCTCGTCTCCAGTCGTCACCATAATACGACCACTCTGGACGTACAGTTCGTAGAGAAGAAACTGAATGTGCGAAACACACGTCCCGCGTGTATTTAGTTTTGTGAATGAGAGGCAAAAATGAAATTAGAAAGAAGAATAAATATAATATTAATAATAATAAGAAAAAAAAAAGGGAACGATCTTGATGAATATGCCGACTAATGAATTATTGCTTCAGCATGTGTATTTTTGCTTTCCCTTTTGATACCCAGGTATACACCTAAACTCTTTTTTACGTTTCCTCTACAATCGAATTCGTTGCTGAAGACTGCTATATGGTTAGAATGGATCTTGAGATGAATTATACTGATTTTACGCGAGTCTACAAAATGGCATTATGACGATATGGTGGGCCCTTTCAAATGAAGTTGGATATTGAAGGAGGGACTATAACTCGACTTCGGTATTTATTTGAAATCCATCAGTTTCATAATCTATCGTATTTCCTCTTGCTATACAGAGAGCCATCATTTAGCCGGCTGTCTCAAAAATCCATGAAACGACAGCATTTTGGTTATGGTTGGGTCAGCTCTTTTCTGTTAGTTCTTACTATTTTCTCTCACACACTAATTACGAAAAATTTTTTCCTCGTGCTTTCAGAGGACTATGATATGTCTTCCAGCTGTCGGTTTTTGGGTGATTTACTGAATTTTCAATGTTTTCTATAATAGTTGATGGGGATACAATTTTTAATAGTTTTATCATATTATGTACCTACATTTCTTCATTTTGAATCAAAAAAGTTTTATTTATTTATGTATAATATTGTGAAGCTGTTTATGGTTTGTCATCATACACGGAATTCAAAACTACTGTTAACCTCTTTCTAAACCGGCTCAAAGCCATTCAAGTCGAACGGATCTACAAAAAAGGTCTAAAGAAAATGAAATTTTACCAGAAGAAAATTCAAGTTTACCAATAAGAAAATAAAGTTTACTAATAAAAGGGTCGAAGGCCCTTGACCCCCTCAAGGGTGCGCCGTTGTGTGCACCTCATCAACAATTCGCACCCTTTAGAAAGTATAGAAAAATGAGATCTCCACGAACGGGCTTAGGTTTATCTACATCGAATAAGACTGTTTGCTTGCAATTTCCAAGTATACCTAAATGAATACTTGTTTGGTCTCTAAACTAATTTCTCAACCCGACTAAGGTAAACTGGGGCGTTCTCAGCTATAATTTCAACTTCCATAACACATTTACCTCTCATACGTATTTCTGTAGAACATAAAACTGCAGCCAAATGACCATCAAATTAGTATAATATGTTGTTTCAGCTAAGAAACTGTGAAGATATTTTTTTGAAAAATTCAATTCCGTATGCCCTTCGAGTTAATGAGGCTGGTAAAGCTGTTTCTCGCAAAACAGAACTTAACAGCGTGACTCTGATGCTGGCGGAGGTTAATGGTTGAGGAACTTATAAACGGAAAAAAAAAATTCATTTCCCTTCAAATCTGATAAACCCGTGATAATCGAGAGACGTATACTTTTTACCCGAGTATCTATAACTTTTTTCTAAATACAACATACGTGTTTACAAAAAAATATATTATACTAATAAAAAAAATTTTAAGTACGCGATCGTAATTACATTCGAGTAATAATGTGAGGCACCGTAGTCAAGCCGAGTACCGGTATCTAATGGTATTATTATTAAGTTATTATGTAGGTAGATACTCGTATTTGTATTCTTGCCGACGAAAAACTCAATGGGTAATAAACCTGTTGAGAAAGAAAAGTGCCAAGGTCGTTCAAGGATACGACAAGTACATACATACAGAGAAAACAAGCTAAAGGCAAACTGAACTGAACCAGTTGAGGTTTTAATCAATTTTCTTTGCATTTGACGTTCCAACGAGAGTTAATTTCCTACATCCCTCCTCCAGACCCCTCACGATAGTCGAGTGGATTTCCACGAATAGACTGCAAAAAATTTTGCGGTTCGTTGATTCGGGGTTTGAATGAAGAGATGGAAAAAAAAAAAAAAGAAAGCGAACACGACAAAATTTTCAATACTGACTTTCAAACTTTCAACAAACTAGTTTTTAAAATTTGTTAGAAGCGCGGTTTCGACGTTTCAAGGAAAATCACGGAATTGAAAATTTATTATACCACGAAAATTTTCCGAATGGAACTCTTTTGAACGGATTTTTTTGAAAACGTTTTGTCAGACGGATTTGTGGATTTAACAGGTTTTGTGATAAAGTGGCTCTCACAGATGTGAGTGGAGGGTTTTCGGCTGCTTAACAAGTGGTAAAAGCCGGCTGAATAGTATATGACTCAACGTTTTATTTTCAAAGAAATATCTCCTGTGATATGAAATACACGTACAAATTCTGGAAGTCTTGTAACATTATACGACATAGTTCGGGAAAACATTAATTGCTCACCCTCGCTAGAAAATATATGTACCATTTTTTTCCATCTTACATAAATCGATACGATCGAACTATTCTTCCTCGCAAATGATGCAGGGCAGTTTTACATCAGAACTCATGCTTCGATAGCATTTTGTTTCCAAATTATCAAGTCAACTACAACTCAGCTAGAGAAAAATTGAAATGGTAAACAAGATTGTGCATATTTCTAAAAATTCTCCGAAAATAAAAGGGTCAAAGCCCTTTCATCGAATAGACAGCGATACATGGAATATAAGTAATTTTATGTAGGGAATCTAAATCTGACGTCGATTTAGTTCTATAAAAGCGATTTAGACCCATTTTGAAGCATATTCACATTTCTCTAGGCCATATCTCGATGAGATCAAGCCGCAGCCAAAACTGCTGACTTGTGGATTTGTGTTCAGCAACCTGGAAAACCTCATACCAGTGCTGAACTTAAAATTTTTTCTTAGAAAAGAAATTGACATAACCTCATTGCCATCTAGACAGGAATTAGATGGGAATTTTTATCAAAACAGATGCAATTTCTGTCATACATTAGAAACGCTTAATTGTATTTCCAATGGTCAGAATGATTATCTTGAAGAAAAATTATCTGTACAAAGTACAGAATATATTGTGAGAGTGATAACGAAAAAAGAAAATTATGGACATTTTTTACAGCCAGTAAAATTTTTCCATTCTTCAGAAGCAATTATGAAGAACTAAAAGTGTTCGTTCATTTTATTTTTCTCGTTTCAATCAGAATAATACATAGATGATTTCCCAGTGAGTTATGTCAACTGTACAGCACACGTAAGAGATTAAAAATACCACTCTCATTTTATAATCATTATTTACAGTGGCGCCCACGGTGGGGTCCAAGTGGGTCAGCCGCCCCACTTGATTTAGGGTGGGTGGTCAGAAAGGAGTGATGTAGGTAGGGAAAAAATTAAGGAAAAATGGAAGTTTCTTTTGGGTAAATAGGCTGAATAGTTAACCCCCTATACTCGTCACCTCAGTCTGTAGATTTCTAAGAACTCGGTATTGAATAAATGAAAAAAAAAAAAAAAAAAAAAATAGAAAAACAACACCTGCAAACTGCTGTGTTTGCGGTTTGACCTTTAGACCTCTACACTGCCTGAAGAAAAAAATTACAAAGAATAATTCAGCAAAGATTTCTAATTAATAAAAATGATCAAGGTTAGTATATAATACTAAAATTTAATATTTTATAAATTATATTCATGCCAAATTTTATAGTTCTTGATTCAGTCCACTGCATATTATTAGTTAGTTACTATGCAAATTTTTCTCAGGACATCAATAAATTTATTTCATTTACTTTTACAAGTTCTATTTTTCATATGATAGTCAATAAGATTCACGGGAGGGGGGAGGGAGATAGGCAAGTGGGTGCACGCAAAAAAAAAAAAGGTCGGTGGGTGGGTGGTTTGAAGCTTTGCCCCACTTCGTTTGAGATACGTGAGCGCCACTGGATTGATAATAGAAAAAATGTTTTTTACTGTAATTCAGTACTTAATTGGAGAATACAATAGAGTATGTGGTAATTATAATAATTAATTGTTTATTATGAAACAACGTCAGAGTTTTCAGACACAATTAAGAACCATAATATTACCTTCGGGTTTCATTTAGATTTTCATCTTCCTACAAATTGTTTTATTAAAATTTAAACTTGAGGCTTCGCGAATGAAAAGAATAGAAAATTCTTAATAAATGAAAACAGAAGCAAACATTTTCGAAATTTAAGTTCCGGTAGTGTGTTTTTTTTAGAACATTCAGCTCTGATAAAAAATTTCAATACCCAATAAATACAAGTAGAATTGAATTTTTAGTCGATTTTATCTCATTAAATTCTGATTTTCATCTCGCTCTGCTTTACATTACATTACGCTCATAAAATGTTCATGATGGCTAATACAGCCCAATAGATACCTTGGTTATCATTAGGAATACTTATTCACGCTGATTCAATCGTTTTTATTGAGAAAATGCAAAAATTTATGAGAGAAAAAAGTAGGTACATTACCAACACTCATTTACTTTTTCAAATAAAAATTTGGTAGGTATACGAAACGACATTGTTGACCTTGTGAAAGCTGAATTCTGGCATAGCACATAATTTTTTCGAATTCAAAGAAATAAAAAACTCGAATTATGTTCCAAGTACCCATAATATAGTTTCCTTATTCGCTTCCTGATAAAATCTGAAAAAACTGTTGAAGAACTTTTTCCAAATTGAAATGTTAATCTATCTACTGCATCATTGAAACATGGTAATTCTTACAAGACATTAACAATCAATTTCATTCTGAATCAAAATATTATTATAATCGAGCACAACAACTATCAGTAATTAATTTATCAACAGTTTATCTAGGGACTATCTATTTGTATACTATCTGATAGGTGCAGGTACTTAGCGTCTTTTTTTTCAAGTTTGATTTTCTTTCACACTTACCTACAACTAATTTATTTTCAGTTACATTGATTCGATTGATTTCATAATTCGGAGAATTTAACCTTAAAATAATGAATGATTTGGTGACGAATGCCGATAATTTACAAACAAATTTTCGGGGTATCGAAAATTCCAAACAATAATAATTAAAATATTCACGTATTTTTCCAATCTGTGTCACGAACTACGGTGCACAAAAAGAGTTTACTCAAAGTAAATAAGATTTTTGTACATGGAATCTTTGAAAGGATCTTATTAATAACTCCTAAAACATGTCTCTTGGGTAGAAAATATCTCATAAAAACTTGATTTTTTAAAACAAATTTTACTTCAAGAGGTGCTCTAACTTTCTTCACTCACTGACGAGTCCACCCCTCAATATATGTGGTTGAAATTTCAAACCAACTTGGAAGAAAATAAATTCAGTAAATGAGTGTCATAGTCGGAGCACAAAGTCACGTTTTTGTCTTCACATTTTCAGCGGTAAGAAGAATTTTCGATTTAAAAGGGACTAAATGTCGATAAAATACCTAAAATAACAATTTAGAAAATAAAATTAAGTAAATAAAAAAACTTACGTCATTCAGATTTCAGCCTATAAAAAAATACCAAGTATGAACTTGGAAAAAACAACCATAGGAAACAAAGTACGGGAGAAATGAAGATTTTGTGGCAATTAAAAAATGTGTTTTTCTTAAAACAGAAAATTTCTTACTCTAACCCTTGAATTTTGGAATTAAGAGACTTCCAGTATCTTTTTCTTTTCATAATCGTCTGAATGTACTCTGTATTGTGCCGCCAGTATCTCAAACTTGGAATGGAATGTGCCGACAATGGGACCCGTTTGTTAGATCGGATCACAAATGTTAATCAAGTCTGACGATATTGTTACAATCAATATGGACTCAATATGCAAAGTTGACTCATTCTTTCTTACTAATACAATTATCACTCTTCATTTATACTCTTATGCACGCAGAATTGAACTTTGCGACGACAGTATAATTAATATCTTTGAGAAAAACAACTCTAATCATATTATTTTTAAATCGAGGAACCAAAATTCATGAAAAAAAAAATGCAAAAACACTATACTGTGACTTATATTCTCACTGTTTGGCACATTACAACTTACAAGAACTATCCTCTACCTTAATCTGTATCATACTGGTCAAAAATTTCATCATATAATTCTCAAAACCAATAAAATGCCTCGTGCTCTTCACCTGATGCTGATAAAAAAAATACATATTGAGAAAATGGCAAACGTAAATCAATATCGAACGTAAAATTAATATAAAATTGATAATAAATTTCACGTTAATTGACGAGAAAATTCGTGTAAGAAATATGTACTTTTCTCGTATCGTATTATCACTTACATCATTAAAGTTCGCATAAAAAAGCTCATGATCAAACTCAATGTCTTCACGAGTGTGTACATGTTGTTGATGAAAACAATACTCTCTTTTATACACGTCTACAAATGTAAAGTTCATGGTGCGGCGCAAAAAAACTTGAATAGCATTGCCAAATTAAAAAGCGAATATGAAAAAAATGATTTTACAAGAACACGGGTCAGTTATGTGAAATATATCTCAGTTCATATAAGTTCGTGAATCTTATTGTACAGACGTTTTGTGCGGTTTAGTATCCCAAATCCATAAACCAGAATAAAAAGTAAGTTGATTTAAAATAGAATACATTTTATCAAAATTGAACTTTTATGAGATTGTTTCTATTATAAAACTAACTAGTGGCAGTATGTTTTCGTGGAATTCTTGCCACTTTTTTGAGCACGAATAAAACGACTTTCGAAATTCTGAACAAAATTTTCACAAAATATAGATTACCGACAATATTAGGAGAGATTTTCAGCACAAAAATTAGCAGGATTGGAAGACATGTATGAAGTGTTGAGCTTAAAAATGTTTCCAAGTCATGAGAAAAATGGCTTCATTATTTTTTGAATTTATCTCAAATCGTACACAAAGCATATCGAGCAAATCTTTTACTTTGAAGGGAGGTCAAAGGAGCTTATAGTACTTGAAAAATTTTCATCATTTTGGCCAATGCCTCTTTAAATGTAAACATTAAAAACTTTAATTTATTAGGAACATTCAAAACAACTGTATCATTACTTGAAATATCGTTCTTTATCCACATTCTATTGCAACATACAAAATAAAAACGAAGCGAGTGACGTGGATAACTACTGTAACTGAGGCAAAGGAAGGGGATGGGGGCAAACAAGCCAAAGGAGTGGATGGTTCTTTGTTGCATATTATTTTATCATAAATCGCTCAAGGAATAAAAAAACAAAAAAGCAGAATCTCGGAGCAGTCTTTATCTAATAATAATAAAATCTGCCAATTGTAAACAATGAAGCCAAAGTTCGTAAAAATATAAACATTCAAGCTTTCCACTAATTAGTAAAATTGGAAAGAATTTCAACACTACTTGAAGCATTTTTTTTGAACTGCAATCAATTTTGAAATTAGAAGAGCGACTGAGGCGAACAGGTCACTTTTACTCATTAGTTGAAGTCAGCGATATGATACTAGGAAGAGAATGGTAAGTCCCTCAGGCAACACTCGTGTCGAGCATTACTAGCTTCTCTACTAATAAGGGTAATAAGGAACTTTTTATTGCTCTTTCGGGCCAGATTTTGGCAGTTGAGGGTAATGAATGAGATAGAAAAGATAGAAAACACAAGATACAAAAACTTCTAGAACCTTCTCTCCAATCAGATTAATAAAAACTTGACAAGTTTCAATACGTCTTTGTAAACTCTTGTACTGACCTTTTTTTATAGGAACCATGAAGTTTATCAGAAGAAAGTGAGATTTTAGGGGCCAGCACCCTAACGATATTTTTAACACCGAAGAACAAACTCAGAAAATGACTGACGAGAAGTCAAAAAATAAGATCCATATGAACTCGACCAAGAATCAGAAAACGGAATTCCATCTTTATAAGAAACGCTGGTTTATGCTATGTATTTTCATTTCATTCACCTTCATGAATTCCCTTCAGTGGGGCGAATATGTGATAATTTCTAATTTGGTTGCTAAATTCTATCAAGTCCCAACAAAAGATGTCGACTGGACATCGGTAGTTTATATGGTGGCGTACATTCCATTGATTTTTCCTGCTCTATGGCTTCTGGACAAAACGGTAAGTTTTACACACCTTCAAGATTTAAAAAATAATAGATTGTGGCCACTTAAATTTCAATTAGATGGTAAAAATGTTCGATACTCGAAAAAATACGTTTCAAATAGGCGCAGTTTTACAACACGAATATTGTGGACAGTCATACCTTCAATATCGATTAAAAAATATCAAATTCCCCTTGATTTTTGACTACTCTTAATAGAAAACAGAATTATAACTTGCAAAATTGCAGAAAATCATGCCAGCACCCAAGAAATATTAGTGGGCAAAAGTTAATACACATCAATAAAAGAAGTTGCAGTACCTGGATTTCGTAGTCGTCAGTTTTCTTTCCAACATTTCTGCCATTGAAGATGAAAAAGTGTAAAATCCGTGGCTCTCATTTGTTTGGATGAATGCAAACTTGAATTGAAAAAAAAATTCATGAATATTAAACTAATTTTCAATGAAGATAACAGTAACTTACAAAGCACAAAGTTGTAACTTGCATTACTTGCAAGTAACACAACCAAATTCTCAATTAAAAAATTCATACTCATTCAGTTTTGGACATCTTGAAAAGTCCATGATGAATGATAATAGGGCAAAGCTACTCCGTTTTAATTCAACTTTCTTCAATCATTTGTTGTCTGACAGGCGTTCTATCCGTTTTTTACTCCTATAAATTCACAACAAACAGAAATTATTACAGTTATCAACAGATATGAAAGCACATAAATCGTAACGATACAAAGATACTCACAACCTACATCATTTATAAAATAAAATAAAAAACCGCATTTCCATGTTTTTTTAAAAGAAAAAGTGGACGTTTAGTTAATGCAGATGCCATCACTTAAGGGTGTATGGAATTGGTACTTCTCAAGTGTCATCAAACAAATATAATTTACTAAAAGTAATTTAAAGACCGATTGATAACCATACACAATTTGAAATTATTAATTTCCAATAATGTTCTCAAACTTGAATACCAAAGTTTAGAAAAAAGTGACCGTAAAAAATAATTTAGGAAAGGTTCAAGATTAACGTATCCAGAAATTGTTGACTCAATAAAAGAAACCTGAGAACCGCAGCGATCCAAGTCCAAATTTCAAGTTTTGAGATATATTTTACAGTCGATGTTTTCAAAACACTTTTATTCCTACCTGCGACGGTTTTATTTCAAAGATGAGTACTTATAGTTAATCTGAAACATCTAGTTCACGGGATGAAATAATTGCTTAGACAAGTTGAAATATAAATATCCTTATCACTAATTTCGACAAGGATTCTCTAGGATTACTCTGGTTCTCAGTTCTCAGGTCCAGAGTTGACATTTCTACACTAACCATAGTTACATCATAATGCGATCAAATTATCAGCAATTCACTAAAAACAATAACGGATTTAGTTCCTTAAAGAGTCTTCGTTGTTCTTACTTCTTCGTCTTACAATACACGGTTGTAGAACAATGAACATAAAAGAGCGAACGCTGCTGCAGAATGACAAATTACATGAAAAGTTAAGGATTACGTACCTATCTGTCAAGTGTCGTGTGAAAATGTGAAAGCATGACAGTTGGTTATACTTATAATTCACTTATCGACACAATAATAACGAACTTCCGATCATATAATTTTTATATTAAACACAGAATAATTGTTTTTTCAAATCATTCACATCACAAATTTAAATACACTTCACGAAATTAACGAATAATAGTCACGATTCACGAATGCTCCTTCCAGTTGGATGCCTTCGAAGCTTTCTTTGAAGTTTTGAACTCTTTTGAAGAAAAGATTCGGAAAATCAGTGTTGGCAGATGATATCAACAAAAAATTTTTGTTGAAAATAAAATCGTTAAAAATAAAGTGAGATCATCGACCACGAGATTAATTTTTGAAAATGTTTATCAGAGTCCATTCACAGTGTCCTTTTGCTTTTGATTTTGCTTTTAATAGGATGAGGCATGAACTTTTCCTCCCTCATTCATTTCTCTCTCCAATCCTCTCCCATGAAGGGTGGGGGGTTCAATCAAAATATTTTTTTATTTTTCTCACCTAGAGTACTTAATTGGTATTATTATTATTATTATTTTTTTTTTTTTTTTTCACTGTATATAATTAAGTATCCATTATTTTTTTCTCCTTGTTTTTTTTAGTTTTACTCCTTTCGCTCTGTTCATTTTGTAATTTCATTATTATTTCAAATGCTTGATCGTTTTAGGGAATTCGATTCTGTTTAACATTCAGCTGTTTCGGCTTAGCCTTAGGAGCCTGGATCAAAGTATACGCGTCAACAAATTCTAGTCTTTTTGCATTTGTTCTGACTGGGCAAGCGACTCAAGCAGTTTTCCAAGTACTTGCTTTTGGATTTGCTGCTCGTGTGGCAGCCCTCTGGTTCGGCTCACACGAAGTATCATTTGCCTGTGCATTAGCTGTCTTCGGTGATCAGGTAATACAATCAGTTAGCTCATTAAAAATGTTTACTGCATTTTCTTAAAATGGAATAAATTATGAAAGAGTTTGTGGCTTTATTAATAAATAAGAAAAATGGATCACTTATTCAGATACTAAAGGTTTTGAAGTTCAGACTGTACCTTCGGCAGTTCCTTAGGAAAATTCAAAGTATTGCCTATTTTTCTGAGTAAAAACTAGAATATCCTAACTTTTTTCTCACAGCTTCGAGTTTTTTTCAGTTTTAGGCGAAATATTACAAATATTGGTTACTTATTTAAAAAACCGTTTCAAAATTTTATATCATTACAGCTTGTTGAACCAATAACCAAGGTTTGTAATATTTGTGGTTGGTCTCTAAATTAGAAATTTTATTTTTTCAGCTGGGTACTGCTTTTGGTTTCTTGGTGCCAAATAAATTTGTGACTGGTTCAACACCTGAAGAAATTGGCTCAAACTTACTATCTCTTAATTTACTTATTGCTGTGATATCGACTCTCATTTTCCTAACTGCTTTATTATGTAAGTAGCTGCCAGCTAAACAACATCAGAAATTTTTTTTAAGTAAAAAACTTAATGAGAGAATAAATTTTTTTTTCCATGAAAATTTTCTGTTTTTAGTTTTTAAAGAATGTCCAAAAACACCACCCAGCGCTGCTCAGATAATACAAAAAGGAACGAAAGAAGGAACGAAAGACAATGATATTTTAAATGGCATGGGAAAAGCATTCAGAAGTAAAAGTTCCATCAAAATGATTTTAACTTATGGCATAAATAATGCATGTTTCAATACCTATGTGATGCTATTCAATGATATATTTATAAAACAGTTTAAGGTAAGTGAAAAATATTCGAAGAGTTACCCAAGAATTAAATTAAAAAATTCAGTTGATATCGTTATCTCCAAGAGAAAAGGAGGTATGTCCAAGAAAGTTGTATCAATTTTTTTTTTTTCCCAAGGGAATAGATAATGTAAACGACCACATTGGTGTTCTTGGAGCTCTAATAATGATTAGTGGTATCGTTGGTTCAGTCATCATTGGATATTTGTTGGATAGAACTCACTTGTACAAGTAATTATTGAAAAGTTCTAAATTTTTCTCTCACAGTAAGACGCCTTGTCCTCACTGCCCCTCTTGGAATTTCTCCAAGAGGTACGAAATTTTCTCAAGAGTGCACGTACAATTTTATATCTCCCCATTTGCCATTCCTGCTCGCACACTTGATTCAAATAAGTTACTTGAAAAATGACAGTCATCTGGCTACCTTTGGTACAAACCCAACATCGACGTGTAAAAAATGATACGAAAAGGAAAACGTGGAATGTAGGCAAAATATAGGCAATTTCTTTGACACATGTTTTGCGCCATTTGCGTTTTGGCACCCAAAATGATGATTTTCACGAGTTTTCAGCTCAAAAGTGCACTTACATTTTTTCGTTTTACTCGCTCTTGCACAGAATTTACTCAAATTCGTATATTTTATGCTTGAACATATTTTCTATGCCCGGACGAAGCCCTTTTTTTTCACTTTCATTTTTTCAAACCTATTTTTGGAGCTTCAAAAAAGGGGTTTTTTGAGACCCTCAAAAAAAGCCCTTAAGTTTTGAAAAAGAAATTTAAAAAATGCTTTGTCCGGGCATAAAAAATACGTTTAAGGATAACTTATCCAAATTTCCAAATTTCAGCAAATTCGATGCGAAATTGAGCGAGAAAAACGAAAAATCGTGAATGACACAAAAAAAAGCACACGTAAGACTACACCTTTAACAACTTGTTTAAAAACTCAAAAGTCAAAAATATTCTGTTTTATTTTTCAGGGCAACTACTCTTGTGTCATATTTCTTCTCCTCCCTAGCAGCGCTGTTCAATGCTTTTGCATTTCAATCCCAAAATTTGGATTTAGTTTATCTTTCAAACATATTGATTGGGTAAGTTTACGTTAAGTTGATGTAACTATGACATTTCAGAAGAAAAATTGATAAAACAGTCAGTTATTTTACTTGTAATGACTTCACAAAAAAAAAAATTATGACAACAATAACTGATTTTAATTCTGAAAATACATTACTCAAATTTTCCTTTACTGAATTTTAATTTATAAATTTTAGAACTATTCACCCTTGAAGCCTTTACTCCATACATATTCTCAATTTATGTAAAACGTTGCATTTGTTTTAATATATGCTTGAAAATATAATAATTTTAAGTTTATGCGATTAATTCTGTAGTTTTTTTGCTACTACAAAGCCAAAACTAATAAAATTTCCAGTTAGATTCGCCATAGTAAAACTGTACTATTTTTGGCAATTTTTTCAGATTCTGTCAAATAGGCTACTACTCTATCGCTATTCAATTTTGTATCGAGACGATGTATCCTTTGTCAGAAGGATTTTCCTCTAGTTTATTACTGTTGGGATCACACATACTTGGCATTTTATTCAGTCGAACTGGTCGAAAAGTATACGATTCGTGGGGATATTTTCATACTTGCGTGGGACTGGCCATATTGTTGTTACTTGGTACTTTGCTCACCATGACCATTCCATCCAAGTTGAAACGATACAACGCAGAACGATTAATATTGAATGAAACCCCAATCAATGCAGCTGTGTAAACTAACCAGAATTGAAAATTTTAAAATAACATTATCGGAACCAGAATTTTTTTCTCACCCGTGTTTTCTTTTTTTTAAACTTTTTTATTGGTGGTTTTCTCTTGAAATTTCGCTCTTTAGAATAAGAAATCCATAAATTATTTTATTAAGCAAGAACTGAATTCATGACTTGTACGCAAATTTTTTACTCTTATAATTCCTTACTTTGAAATATTTACAATCCTACGGTATTCAATATACATTTTATTATTTGTTGGAAGTTGTTACCCTGTTTTTTTTTTATTTTTTTTTTTAATCAAAAGAAGCAAATGCGAACCTAAGACAAAAGCTATTATGATTTTAATGAGGATAGGTTATGTATACTTGCAATTCACACGTTTTTTCATAGTTTCAGCGAAGATAAACTCCTTCAAACTTTGAAAGCTGCAAATTAATAAACATTCCGTGCGAGTAATTTGCCTTCTCGTACTCTTTGTGCCAGCTCAAGGACTTATTCAGCACGTGCTTTATGCTTAAGAGACAAAATCAACAGGAAAAAAAAAGCGTACAATTTGTGCAAAAAAATAATGGAATCCCTAAAAAATTGTCCCCTCAGTTTTTGCTATTGAATATTGTATTCGTATCTAAAAATACTGAATCTGCCAGCAAATTGATCAAAATTATTTTATACGAGACAGCTTTTAGACTTAAACACCAGCAATATTGTTTTTGTATCTCATTTCTGGAGCTGGAGAAACAAAAAAATGGTACCAGTCTTGCGTAGCTATTAGAAGTGTAAGTAAAAAGATATGGGTCAAGTTCAAAATTGAAAGAACTATTCAAAACAAAGTGTATCATGATGAATCAAAATCTTAAAACCATTTTAATGCACTTCAATCAGTCTACGAGTCAAAATGGACGAAAAATATTACATCAATTGACTCCACACTGACAAAAATTTCAATTGCAATTTTTACGATTTGGATAGGAAAACTGGGACAATTCAAGATTTGTCAAACACTTGAAAATTATACATTGAAAACCGTCTCAACAATCAACAAATACTTTTACGAGAACATAGTAATTTTTATTATTTTACAATGGTATTAACCAAATAATACTTACAATTTTAATCTCATTTAATACCTTGCTGAGTCGTAATTTATTCCATTCAGTTCATTTTTCGACACGTGCGCTTTACCGTAAAAATTTACACACATTTTGAGATCCTCAATCCTCACATGGAATAGCACATGATCTACTAAAATTGCGTTTTATTTGTTACTAAAAAAATAATTGATTGTTTTAGCCAATTTTTGTTACATCGAGAGAAGACACACCTTTGTTTTTTCAGTTCAGGAAATTTTTAAGGTTCAACAAGGAAAGTATTTGTTTATGACAATGGTGTGATTTCTTGATTTCAAAATAAATTATCTTCTACGATGTAATAAAAAATATATTTGTAAGTACCTCAGCAATCTTAGAAGGCGAATTCGAAAAACAAAACAAAACAAAACAAGTGAAACAATACTTGGAAAAATGAACGACTAATTAATGCAGCATCTATAGTAAATAAGTGATACGAATTTTACTCAATAGTTCACATTTATTGAATGGTCAGCTAACAGACCATTTTATGACTCATTTTAATTTAGCCATGAAAATATTTACGGGCTGCAAAACAATTACGTCTCATTATGGACATAAATTTTGAAGATGGCATAAAGACGAAATAGAATTTATCTCGCTCTGTTCAATTCTATTTACTCGTTGCACTTCTTTTTTAACGAGTGAGAAAATAAATTCAGGACGAACTTTTAAAATTACGAGCAAGGGCAAAATTTTTTTGACTTGAGCCCATATAGGCTAGTAGTCTCTACAGCTATCAGTATAATAAAGAAAAATTAGTCGAAATTGACTTTGAGAAAAAGTTCAATTATTCGTTCCTTGGACATTTAACCCTACAAAAACCAGGTTTTAATTGATTAGTAAAAGGTACACACACCCTCATGCATTTTGAAGTTGACTTTATGCTCACATTATCGCGTTGGTTTTGAGAAGATATGATGTTCCAAATTACAAAGGGAAGAGGGTTAGTTCAAGACATGAGTCAAAAAACCGAAAATTGAATTAGCAATGTCATCTGGCAGAACATATAGTGATAGATGTGAACGTCCACCAATTACATCTCAAAATCACTATTTCAGCCGCAGAAGTGGTGCATCAAAATTTAATGGGTTTCTAAAACGACATAAGGTGTTATAAATGCTAGGAAAGTCTGAGTGCTTTTCATGAAAAAAGTGCCTATCTTTGGCGCTCTCTATTTCTGTTTCTATGACAGATATTAGGAAAATAGTGAAACAAAAGTTGTAGATAATTTGATGGAAAATATTTTTTGTTTCAAATATTTTTTCATAAAATATACTGTTTGTGAGTTATAGCCAAAAAAACGGAAAATGGGGGACATACACATATAGTAGGTATTTTCACGACGATAATATGCAAAACTGACCTCTATTTCAATGGCTACATTTTTATTCCTCCAAAGAGAATTATATTGCTATTATATTGCTCCTAGCCTTCTTGTATCTATATTTTTATCCTGTAGCTGCGCAATTAACATTTACCTTCGTATTCAGAATAATACTCACTTTGCAGAATGTCAATAAGATGACTGCAGGTCTTCAAATTCAATTATAAAACACGTAATAATTTCAATTATATAGAATGGACAAATTTCTGGGTCAAAAAAATGGCATGCACAAAAAAAAAATAGGATCGTCTTTGCTGCGTAACTCATAAATCAAAATTGTTAACTTATAATTTCTTCAACCAGTATAAACAAACTGGCGTTAATCCAAAAAAAAGAGATTAAAATTCTGCAAGTTTTTTCTCAGCCTCATCAATAAAAAATTACAGTTTTTGCCAGATAATATATTTTTGCTTCAGTCGTCGTCCAGTGGACCAAATTGTGCATTGCAATCACGAATTTTCTGTTCAAGGAATATAATTGCAGTAGGTAGTATTCATGGACTTTTTTTAAGCAAAATATCAAATATAGAATAATAAAAGTTTATTCAGCGCTAATTGGGGCTGGAATATAGCATTTTATTTCTCGAGTTGCATTCAAGATATACAAGTCAATTTTATGACGGATTTTAATTACCTATTTAGTAAGTTTTTTTTGTCGCTCAGAAAGAACAACCCGCTATAAAGTTTATTAACGTGCCTAGAAAAATTTTCAATGAACTTTTAAGGGTGTAGGCCAACATGTGACGATTTTTTTTTCTTGTTCAAATTGGAAAGCTGACAATAATCTTACATAAGAGAAGCAGACCTTGACATTTATGTTTTAATTCAAGACAGTATAGTTTTATAGTGAACACAAATTGTCGAGTAAGTTAAGTGCAGTTTGGTATAAAAAAAATACATGAAGTGAAGATTAATTAGGCTAGTGGAATAAAATTAAACGAGGACATGGGTACGAGTAATTCAAATTTTTTTTGGTTGTTTTAAATTTTTCACTATATTTTCTTGCACTCAAATTCCACAAAAGTATTCACTTTAAATTATTTTCCATCTTTGTATTCTCTAGAAACTATCTTCAATTCTGGAAAATGAGTACAAGTATTGATAAGATGACACGTTTGAAGTATAAAAAAAAGCGTAATTCGTGAAAACAATTCCTGAGTAAAGAGAATTTCCGAGTTAGTAATTTTGCAGGTAAATATTACGTCCAAGTTATTTTAAGATGTCTCTATAATATAATACGAGGGTAAAATACTGATAAAGCAAGTATAATTTTTGGTTCTGTTTCACCAACTATGCAAGGTTATTTGCGTCTTCAGAATAAATCCGCCAGTCTGATTTATGAAATGCCAGATTTAATTTGAAGTGCAATAACAAGAATTGTTTTTACTTCCCATCTTAGTATAAGAAAAAACGCTAAGAAGACGTATTTATTCGAAATTTTGCAAATAAACTTTTTTCTTCAAAATGGCGTTCATCTGGCTGTTCTCTGTTAGTATGACGTGGTGTCATGCGTCTTTTCGTATCAAATTGTACAACGTGAAAAAAATTCGGCCTTATTTATATGGATAAATGCCAGTAGGATTCTAGTTACGACGCAAACACCAGCCGAAAAAACGTAGCTCTTGGTGGAACTTATTGGACTTCCTTGGAACACGATCACAAAAAAATTGTTTGTTAGTTAGTTCAATGAGGGGCTTCGTATGAAAATAATTTTTTTAGGGGAGAATGGTATAAATAATCAAAAACTGTAAAAGCTGCCATAATTTTGGAATGTCAAAAACTGTAAAAGCTGCCATAATTTTTAAATGTCAAAAACTGTAAAAGCTGCCATAATTTTTGAATGTCACGAGTCTGATGTCAGCCACGTCTATAAGAATATTCAAGAGAAAAAGTTTCATACAGACTATTCGAATTTCTGTCTAGTTATTCCGGTTTTAAAATTTAATTTTTTTGGAAGTTCAAGAACTGGTACAGTTATTTCTAGTTTTTGAAAACCAAACAAAAAGAAACTGTTCAACAGTATTTAAAAAAATATATAACTGTTTCTTATCGAAGTTAAATTTTTTTTTCTTACTCAAAATTTCAGAATTTCAGGAAGATCATTGTAACCAGATGAAAAAATAAGTATTTTTAAAAACCAATATGGGAGTTTCCTAATTTCAGGCTACGAGCCCTGAATTGTACCAAATATATGCCTCGGGGAATAGAAAAATTTCCAGCTGTTTTCGTTGCACACTGGTACAGACTACAGATAGTGTTAACTAACGTAAAATTCAGAGCACAATGATTACGAAACATTATATAATAATTCAACAAAATGTGCATCAATTCATTTGATGCTGATAAAGTTCGAACAAATATTTTGCTCCTATCATGACATGCAAAAAACCTCGTTTTAATTAGACGAAAATTGGAATTGGAATAAAAAGTTGAATTCTATTTATCAGCCCATTAAATGATAAGATTTGGAGGATTAAAATGAAATATCGGTTTGTGGATGTTTGAAAGTCTTGAAGCTAAATTAAATACTCATTTTGAAGGGGAAAAAGAAAGAGAACATCGAGTAGGTACCTACCATAACATGAAAAAGCAAAAAAAGAAGGTAGGCTACTTCTAACTCGAGCATTTCATTTACTATTTATTTGTAACCGCCCATTAAATTTTTAATGGCAAAAAAAAAATCCTCCATTGAAATAAATTGGCGAAGATCTTGAACTACAATTTCTTTTGTCAGTTCAATTCAAATTTGAGGATGGTTCGAAAAGTGAAAAAATCATCTCGATTAAAACAATTCAATTAATCCCTACTACTTATCGAGTATTGACTATCGAGTATCGAGTATACAGAGTAATCGAGTCCTGGAAAATCGTGAATGAATTGAACCACCTTAGCTCGGCTTACAGGAGGACGCTATTCTCCCAGCTAATATCATTTGGGAATTATAACTATTCTTTTGAATCAGAAGTACCTACTATTTCCAACTGAAGCCTGTAAATCGAAAACTTTTTGTCACAATCAAAGAACGATTCCTATAGAATTCCATAAGTAGCTCGAAACTGATTTAGCTAAGCCAGAGAAGAATTAACAGTGTTGTATGGGTAACTGTACCAAATTTTTCGTACACTCTACCCCAATAGTGCCAACCAGAGCTTACTTCTTCCCGCTAGCATTATCTAATACATGTTTGTCTGTTTAGTATTCATAAACACGTAGAAAGCCGAGTGCTGTTACGTATTTCATTGCGCAGGTAAGGTTATGGATACGACGTCAACAGGTGTGTCACGGTCCCCTGGCGGTGTGTCCACATTTCGACCATCCACAAGCCTCCAACACCGATTGACCGCGATTACCTTACCTCTCCAACCCCCTCCTCTGATTATCGTACGTTAGTAGAATAAATTTATAACGTCTTTAATTTTTAAATACTTTTTCTCGTATTCAATTAAAATACTCGCCTCGGATAATATTCTAATTTTCTCGTCTATTTGGACTCTGTCTCGTCGTAATACTACTTTTTTCCTAGACTTTCTTTCACACCCCGTGCCCCCCGCCAGGCCGTTGTTTTTCAATGAACGAAAGTCTCGGTTGGGGAGTAGAGGGGTGAAACGTGCGCGTGCATTTGGCGTACACATATCTTTGTGTTATTGTGGTCAAATGTTGAGCATAATTCTCTGTACAGAAAACGGAAGCTTGAGCGAGATTGAGGATCGTGAGGGGGTTGGGGGATTCGAAACAAGCCCACTGCTTTGAGCCAATAAATACAGGAGTAAACAACTTGTTTTTTTACTTTTTTTTGAATTATAATTTTGCTGGCGCGTCACGAGCAAGAGAGAGAAATATGTTTTTGAGATAAACACGCACACCCCTCTATTGCGTTTTGGCTAATTCAAGTTTAGCTCGGAGAGATCGTTAAATTGGGGCTGCTACGTTTTGTTTTTTGTAAGAAAATGTGAATTAAAATATCAAAATCGCATTTTTCAAGTGGCCCATCCGAAAAATTAATGGTCTTCGTTTGTCCCATGAAATATTTTTCTGGTTGCGTCACTTATTGCTCCTCACTAGAACATGGCTCCTTTGAGAAACTCGTGTCGTTCTTAGAGGAGATGCTGGTACACTGATACGAAGAGGAGCACTTATCTCATTTCTTAGAATAATGACAATGATCCATTTCTTGGAAAAGAAAAATGATCAAAATAATAATGCATAAATTGATTGAACAGTCAACATTCCGAAAAATCGCATTTATTTTTATCAAAATGCAAAGTATCAAATACTTTTCCTCAGAAAAATGACTCATGGGTTTCTCTGTTGTTGTTTTTTTTGTATACCAATCAGCTGTACAATAAAATCAAAAATTGAAACGTAATTTCCGTTTGATAAACAGATATTTACCGAATTTGAATTGATGGTCGCCATTCTCCACCCCTCCCATCATTTTCTAGTAGCAAATTTTCAAGAAGGAAATCAAAAACAAAAATATTAAAATTAATTGGAAATTATGATGACTTAAAATTTTGTGAAACCGATAAAAAGATGCGAAAAGGCCATCTTGTTCCACGTAACGTACGAAGAACGTAAAACGAAAATACTCACACAGGCACACCTTGGCGTGTATACAGTGGCGCTCCATTCTGGTGTTCGTGTTCGATTGTCAACGTTTTCATACAACGACGCACATTTTCAATTCTCAGCTGTGTCGAACGTCGTGTGTTTCAGTATCTTTAGTAACACAGTGACTTTCAGTTATCAGTTACTATTTTATGTTCAATTCTACGTGTGGTAAATAATTGTCATTCCGTACTTCAATTTTTAGTTGTTTTTTGTATATTGTGCTGTTATTCTGTTAATATTCAACGTCGGTCTACAGAACTCCAGCCGCATCGGTAAATTTCTTCGATATCTGCCGTATTCTTTTTTCTTATCAGTATTTTAAACGCTGGCATTTATTCTTTTTCTGTCCTCACACATAGCATTTGCAAGATACGCAAAGCATTTTCGACGAATTCACGTACTATTTGATTAAAATCTGCCACAAAAGTAATGTTTCGTTCGAAAATTGTTGTTAAAAACGCACACCTCGTCGTTCATTGGTGGAGGTAACGATTGGCCCGATTGAGGTTCTGTTGGCGAAATCAGTCCTCATCATTCGACACGCATTAGCAACATTCTTGAAGAAGTTGCCATTTGGCGTTTTTTTCGCATTTTTGTGTAACCGAGAAAAGTCGTTGCCAAACTGAAAAAATTCTAGTGCCCATGATCTTAATTCGTTTGTCTTGGATGAGGAGAATTTTTTCGTCTTTCACTTTTTTCTAGCGCCCCTAACCGCTCCTCGATCCACATCACTTAAATCGATCACCACTGGTAAAACCGATCGAGCCGCAGTGAACCAATCCCCTCCTTTCGTCGGTTGGGAGTAATGATATCGTGTCTTCGACCAGCGATTAACGACAGGTAAGAATTCTGTTGAAAATATTTGATTTCAATGTATAATTCTGTATATTTAAACGTATTTTAGCGACCACTTGAGTGCTGAGTGTTCTTAAAGCTTGCTCAGTCTCAGTAATCCTCATCCCAAAAAATGATTCAGCAGAAATTTCGTATTAGCGTTATAGATAATCAATAGGAGTGAAGAATATTAGGGTCCGACAGCAGTTGTATAAGTGTAAAGTACAGCGTCGCCAACTTTTCTATTTTGTATTACCATATTGTAACTTTGACATTTCCTCATTATGACCGAAATTTGTCAAAACTGAAAAGCGTCAACATAATTATTATGAACGCATATACGCGTTCTAAAAAGAGTAAAATCCACCATATCCATTTTCTTTTTCTAATTTTGGTTATAATAATAAAGAGCTGCAATGATGGGCTACTAAAACAAAATTTTACTTTAGAATAAAATAACTTTTCAATGCTCATCACTTGGATTGGACTACACTTGAGCAGAATAAATAGAGTAGAAAATAACATCCATCCTAAAGTCTTGCAGATTTTGAATTTTTTTCTAAGTTTAATTTTTATTAATCAAACTGAAATTGATCCTTCTTTCCCAATATCACGTTAGTTTTCGCAGTTCCAACTTTTTATAATGCTGAAATGGAAATATCAACGTAGTGCTGATGAATGAAAGTGGTCATGGTCGTCAATTAGGTGTGTAACTGAAAAAATTGTACCTACTTTATAGATACGATGAGACTCGAATGAGAAAATATATAAGGCCCAATTTTTAGCACATGTAACAGGTACGCTTCAGACGGTTAGTTGCGGGTAAACTTGAAGACTGAGATTACTTGAATGACATTTTGAAAATTTGCTAGGAATCTGCATGAGTAAATTTTTTGCCGTGAAAATCGATTAGTCTTATTTCAATCTAATGACGAAAACATTGTTATTTGAGAAAATCATAAGAATAAGTCGTAGTTCATAAATGTATATGTCAAGTTTCTTGCCCCTCCCAAAAATGTGAATACTTGTAATAAAATGTGAGAACTGAGTTAATAAGATTTTCGAGCAGACTCGGGGAGGAAGATGGCTTGTGAAATTTTCAAGAACTCGTAGGGAGGAAAAGTTGTATCTCTTTTAGAAATATTCTGAGTTAATAAATCAACAGTCTGCCTTACAAGACCCATTACTTATAAATTATTCTACCTATTCATTTGATTCATATTGGCTGTCTTGGAAAAAAAAATTGTGAAATTGTCACCATGTAGGGAAGTATTATTGAAAATGTTAACCTTTGAAGCTGAATTACTACAAAAGTTCTGAAGCAACGAACCTCTGGGAATAGTGGGTAAGATGGGATTAGCCCCCTCTGGCCACGCTAGTAAAATAATGAAAAATTATATGATGTCACTAAAACAACCTTGATATTTTTCCTTGGAGCTTTTTTCCTGTTGATATCGTATTGCGTCTTAGATTTATTCGTGATTTGTAAACTTTTTAATAAAATTCAAGGGAAGATTTCGTGTCAAAGTTTTTGAAAACATTCATGATGAACCAGCTTTTCAAAAAAAAAAAAATTATTTGTCTAAATAACATAAAATTATGTACGTATTGGAGAAGATTGATTTATAATTTATTCAAAGTTTGAACAAAACATAGAATTTACTAATTTAACATCATCTCGATAAACATGGGCCTAAACGCTGACGTCATAAGTTAATAATATTATAAATTTGAAGCCTGTATGGTTTTTATTGCTGACCTTGAAATGAGGGCTGTAAAGAACTTCGGGTAAAAAGTGTAGTCATTGAGATTTGTTATAGATTTGTGTGAAATCTCGACAAGTGAGATAAGAGAATTTTATTTGCCGAATTAAGCAGCCAGCTATGATGTTTTCTTATCTCGCTGACACCATTATGAAATAATTGGTTATCTTTCAATGGAATACCTCGCAAAAATATTGTACCAAACTTTTTTTTTTTTTCAATTTGACCTAATATTTTCCTTGTTGTCATCGAGTATTCCTCATTTCCCAATAGTTTCGCATTTTCACACATATTTTTCCAAAGTCGTCGCAGACATTACTTAGCCTCTTCAAACACAAGTTATTGTACCTTTTTCTGTTTGTTCGCGTCTTAATTTCTTGACCAAACCCATTGTAATGGTATACTCGAAATGTTTGGCTTCATTAATTGTTTGCCTTCATTCGTTTCTCGTGTTTTCCACGAGAAAAATATCAATATTCAATTTTTTTCATGGGTGGGGCAATTTATTGCCAATGACAGCAAAATTCAATAGTTCAATAGGGGTGAAGTACTGAAGTACTAATTTATTTTTTGAATATAAATAAACAATTCAGGTAGCTTATCATGTTCTAAAACGTATAAAGGAATTTGTATTGCAAAACAGTGGTTGAAAGGGAGTGTTTGCATGGCGAGCATGAGTGTACGTTTTCTGAAATTAACTTGAAAGGGTCAAGTCTTATATGTATAAATTTTTATTCCTCGAAATATTATGTTGTTTTTCATTCTTCGAACTTTTTATATGATCAAAAATGGCGAAATGATGCAATTTTTTGTCACGAGTTCTAAGCCACTAATTTCTTCCATTTCAGAGATGATTAGTTAGTTTTTATTTTCCTAAAGTTTAATTTAGGCTGTCGACCTATGAATCAATTTCTCAATCTAATTGGAGTTTATGATTCTAGCCGGGGGGGCCAGTTCCCTTTCCTATAAATCAGCACTCTTTGACCGATGAGGTTTTTATTTTTCAAAAATGGATGCTTTTGGTCCATGTAGTAAGACCGAGGAAATGTTGAAAGTGAATCTGAATTTTTGAAGGACTTATCATCTTCCTCAAATCTCGTATGGAAAGTATGCCTGCATCTAAAATTGGAATAAATGTTACTGAAATTTGTAAAAATCAATTTCCAACTTTCAAATTAGCACTGACGCAGTAGCAGAAACAATCAATTGTAAATTGAATTCCGAATTCTTGCCAGTCTCATACATTGTTCCGTTATTCTTTTCATTGGCACATGTCTGGTATTTGGTACCTACGTAATCACGGCGTAAATGAAGACAAATCGATTTGCTTATCTTGTAGACACGCATATAGTTTTCTTTGAATCAATAACATAAGTAACTTCCGAACACACATTTGATGTCCATAGAAAATGTGTTTGTGTTTTGTTACTCTTATTTTTCTATTTTTCCTGCGAATCTTTTATGGCATTTTATTGAAGGTCAGTAGATAATGCAATGCGAGCAAGATGAAGCGATAATGGCTTATTTTTCAGTTTCCCTTCAATGTGTAGTCTTGTCCACCCGATACCGAGGAGCGAGGATAAATAAATGCCATTTGCTGAGAAATTTGCAAATGTGAAATTTATAGACCCGTATGCTTATTTCTATGTGCATTCCGCCATATCAGGTTTCTGAACTCCTTTCGATTCTTGAGAAAAGTTTTCTGTAAAAAATTTCTTGCGTCTCGAGGTTTTTCCTCATTAATTTTTTCGAATTTTAGATGATTTGTTAATCGTATGTTCATTCAGAGTAGGTACTCGTACTTCAGTTTTTATCTGAATAATTTTCTGCCATGTCTCGCTAGTTCGATTGAATTTTTTTGGAATTGCGTCGAAAAACTCTCGATAACGACGCGACGGCGTCAAAAAAGTGTTCTTTTTGACAAAACTCGACGCGCCTTCGGTCAAGGTTGATTGAAATTTTTTAGGACTAAAGAGGAAATTTTATGAATAAAACGTTTTGTTAGCCTGTTCCAATTTTAATCTGAATAAACTTAAAATGATTATTGAAAAGACGATGTGTGTAAAACGATGTAGTCCTGTTACAACTTTCAATTTTTCTATCTACCCATAATGAATTCTTTTGCCTTAGCTCGAGTGAAAAAATTCCAGTCTCTTCGTAAGAGGGTTCCGATGTGAAATCTGATAATCTACAGCTACATTTTGTTCATCATAAGATGAAACTTCTTATTCAAGTTCACCATAGTTCTGGAAAACAATTTTGTTGGCCCCTGTATTTCTGCTCAAATTTGATCTGATGTTACCGTTTTCTCCTTGCCATTCTCAACAGTGTAAGTTTATTGAAATATTGAACAAAGTGGTCTCTGTTTGATGGCAAAACTTGTGAACAGCTTTATCACTGATCGATCTTTTTTTTTTAAATTCATTTTATACAAAAGCACACTTATTTTTGATCAAATTTTCAGAAAATTATTTTTGGCAACTAAGTGCTGACAAAATTTTAGCAAATTTGTCATCGATTGGACTTCTAAACATTTTCCAATACAATTTTCGCTAAAGAGCTCACATTTACTCTTATAAATTTTGTGCAAAAAGTATTCGTCTTTGCTCCACATTAATTAAAATTTATATTAGATATTAACCAGGGTACTCAACGTGAATTTCATTTCAAAAATTCCAATTTTGGTAATTTTTTGCTTTTAAGCTTACTTAGTAGAAAATGTATTTAGTAGGCCTATATTTATTCTAATGAGAGAAAAAAATCTAATTTTTTCCGTTTTTATTCAAATACTGATGACACAGCTACAACGTGGACATTTCCACTTAACGGGAACTAGAAAATTGTCGCAGAAGTGGTTATAATATGAGTTCAGTATTTGAAATTTTAATCCACTTTCCACCAGACGGTACGAAAATAAAATTCGCTAACGTATTTCACCGTCGACCCACGTGAGCCGGTAAACGGGTCTAAAAATTTATTTGGGCACTGGGTTATAGCGACCAATGTACTCCCGATTTCGCCGACCAAATCGACCTACTTCTCGAGTTTTCTCGTGGCTTGCCACATATTTTTCAATGTACTAACGCGAAAAAGCGGTTCTCCCTTCATAGCGTGCTTCAACGAATCGATAATTTTCATCCCTAGTTCCCCAATACTTTGTGGAAGCAACCATGTATACGAACTTGCGCAAGTGTTCCCTACATTAATCGGTCTTCTCTGATGAGTAAAAAAAAAAATCTTTAAATTGGGAGAAAGTAATTAATTCTGATGTTATTTTCATCTTGAAATTTGATTTTGTAATGACTAACAGTTTGCCCATAATTGAAAATTCGATGACAGAACTGTCTAGAATGTGGTTTGGTGTCGCCACTTGAATGACCTTTTACCTTGAAGAGGAAGACGAGGGATCGACTCTGTGCCAGTTGCCAGCCTGACACGATGTAGTCTTGAGTGTAGCATGTAAAAAGGAAGTGGCTGACGAGACATTAGCGTGCATGTTATTTCAATTTCACCGCTGCCACGGGAAATAATCGACCATCTCGATCGTCCAGCGCTTGTAGACAGGTGGAGCCTTACTAATTTTATCAGGAAGTGAAAATTTTTGCTGACATTTACGAGATTATTGTGACGGACGAAGACATGACACATTTTATGTGATGTGTAATCAGTTTCAGGATGTGTGAAGTAAGTTATATCGAGATAGACTATATCTACATTCCGGCATGTGATTGTTGAACGTATGCCGTTCGTTTTTGTATTTTTTAAATTGAATCACCGACTAGCCTTTTGAGAGAATATGGCGGAAAAATCTGACACCATCATGGGCAGGCTTAACACCACAACTGAGAACATAGGGGAAGAAATAATTTTCTGGCAATGGGAACTATTTTTTCAAAAAGTCTTACATTTCAGGCACTGCTACTGGTGTTGTAGAAAAATCCTCCTCTATCTGATAAGATATGGAGAAAACTATTTACTATGGCGATTGTAATGAGATGAGAATCGTTCTTCAACTCAGTACTTGCTCATTTGGAAAAATGGTGCTAGTGCTATCTATTAATGCTGTTGAAAAAACGATCGTCATTAATTATTTTAGCCGCGATCTCAATAGCAGCCTGGAAAATCCTTTTTCCAAAAAAAAAAAAACAATTTTCATCCTTTTTTGATAATTCTCTGATTATATTTTTCAAGCCCTGCTTTTTCTCATGGAAGTTCCTGTAATATCAAGCAACACCTTCATTATTACTTCCATCGTCTTTTTAAGTTTGCGAGAGCTCGTCGTATAGTTTTCTAAATTTTTGTAAAATACTCTTCAAAACTGTCGAAAAGTGTTATTATATCAAAACGTGATGAAATTTCGGTTGAAAATTTTCCATGTTTTTAATTTGATAACATTATTATTGCGAGTGTTTTAATCCTCTTGGTAATGTTTACTAGAATTTCTAGGAAATTTGTGGATTTTGAATTAGAAAAGACAACATTGTTTTGTTTTTGTTAAAGAAATTGAAAAGTTGTGGAAAAGGCAACTGACTATGTAGGTATGTGGGACGTTGTGACGCTGAATAATGAATCTGCATAAGTATAATTCTGACTGAATTTTCAGTAACATCGAAGCTCCTGCAGCTCCTAATACGAATCTTCTTCCCTTTACCTCACTCAATTCAAGTCTTTCATTTCTCCTCGAACAAAATTTCCACTTCACCTTGAATTTGTCTCGGTGTCAATATTTGTACCTTGAGCTATACAGCTTTTTATTTTTCCGTTTTTAGTTTACTCATTAATACGATATAATTTTTACAGTCAGTATAACGTATTTACACTTAGTCATTGGTTCCTCAAGCTGTTGTTTTGAGCAGAGGAGAAAAAAGAAGGACGTCAAATTATGAGAAACACTACGCTGTAAATATTTGTGTTCGAAAAAAATCGAAAATCTTAGACTAGGTACTATTTTTTTCACATTTCTGGCACAGCAGCTGATAACGTTTATAGCAACAACAACGTGCGAATGCCACAAAAAACAAATTTTTCTCTTTAATGTTTTACCTCATTTACCTCGGTCGTTGAATTACGATCCTTGGTTCCGCCTTTCGACTCAAAATCTAGTCCATGAAGTGTAAAATATTGGAAATTTTATTTTTCAGGATTTCTAAAAAATTTCTGAAATTAATCCAAAGTGATAAGAAATAAGAGTCATTTTTTGGAAATTGTTGTCAAAGCTGTATCCCGAAATGATGGTGTAAGTATATACGAGTACAGTGAGTAGACACTCTTGCATGGTTATTTGTGAACAAGTAAAGGATAAACTGAGGACTTATCGCGTGGTGGATGTGGACTAGTTATAGCCTCAGTAGACTCCCTACATCAGTGCTTCCTAACCTGTGCTCCGCGGAGCCCTGGTCCGGTCCGCGAAGGGCTCCGCGAATGCCAAGAAATTTTAAGAGTTTAATGCACACTAAGTAACATGAAAAAAAAAGAAGCAATCGAATTTCCATTATATCTATATATTTGACGAGATAATGTTGGGTGTTGAAAGATAACACTTTATTTTTTCGAATTTTCAATATACATTTTCTGTAAGGGCTCCGCGTTAAATTTTCTTTTCAAAAAGTGTTCCGCCAGTAAAAAAAGGTTAGGAAGCACTGCCTTACATAATGATCCAATTCTAATATTGATCCGAATTCCAGTTTGACAGAAGAAATTCCATCCGCCTCATTTTCGAAATTAAATTAACCTTTGCCTTATTGTCTCCTCAGTTTCTTTAGTACCTACTGGTGTTGCATGTGTGTATGTTATGGAAGGTATCGAGTCAAACAATCGTCTCTTTTGTGTGTAGCGCAATGATTTTATTTATACTTACCCTAATTTTTATTAACGCGCATTAGTTTTTAGTATTTTACACAAATTTCTGATATTTTGTCCCCTATCAGGATTGTATTTATTTTCAAATTCCTCACTGTTGCGGCTACATTGCTTGGTTAAGTTGAAAAAAAAAATTTCACCTTACGAAAAATGGTATAATTAAATTACATATAGAAACTTGCTAAATCTATCTGGTATTGTTCCTGTCGATAAAAGTGCTGATGAGAATTTACGAATGTGATAATTTATGATGGCGAATCGTTAAAATGCAATTATTGCATTGGCAAGGTTAACGCTTCATAAAATCAAAAATTTACCTGTAAATTAGTTTTTTTAAATCCATTTCAACCGATCAGAGTCGATTACAGGTACAGTATACAGCACGCCTGTTGGTACTTGAGATATCGACCATTTTACTATACCACTGTGTGATAACAACGAACGTCTTTATTTATTAGGACTTAGTTCTTGATGACTGCATTCTCGTTTAGAGATAAGCGTGTGGATAATGAGATGTCTTTTTTTTTTCAACTTGAGAAATTTCTTTATTATACTTGACTCATATGGTACGTAATAAAACATGATTCGCTGAAAACCTGTGAGTGAATTTACCTATTCGAAATGATGGTTCATGTGTCGAAATTTTGCAGCATAGCGCATTCTGTCGATTATAACAAGTGATTTCGCGGAGAGTGCAGAAATTTTAAAAAATTCTGTTTTTGTCGCTTCATGTTGAAAAAGAAATTTTCAAGGACCCACATGCCCATATGGGGGAGCCACAAATGTTGTGCGTTCTAGACATGGCAAAATTTTTAATTCGGCGCTGGCGCAGTGTATGTGGTTGTCTTGCATAAAAGGGACCCTCTTTGTCGGTTGGATGAAAAACTATTTGAGCCTGCCACGCCATAGTAAATACATGAAATTTTCCAAAAAAAATAACTTCGAAGATTGACTATAATGTCAATATCCATGAGCCATGACTATTTGCCACTACAATAGGTACTATTACGTATGGTTAGATTCCTCTGGTTAAAATGAATACAGTGGAAGGGAGTTTATGGTGGAATTGGTGAGTTGGAACTCCATTTAAGCTGAACATAGCTTGTTGTTTTTACCATCTGTCAAGCATGTTCTGTACTAACACTCGGTAGATTTTGATTTTTGATCTAAAAGATGTTGACCTGAATATTTTTTCTTTGCAATTTTTTTTTAAAACTACTGACTGACAAAGTGGTCCCTTTTGTGTGAGCCTGGGGTACATTTCACCAGCCCCCCCAATTGCCCGAAATTCAAAATTTTTAACTGGAAACGTTTGTACTAGTTTTGTACTGTTTTGTACCACTTTTCAAATTTTTTGTACCTCCTTCCATTTCTCGTAATTTGAAAAAGTAACCTGGGGGGGCTTGAGAAATGGTAGCCCCCCCAATTACACAAAATTCAAATTTTTTGGTCTCAAACGTTTGTACCTTTTTTGTACTCTTTTGTACCACCAAAATAATCGTTTGTACCCCTCCATTTCCCACCTATAATAGCCCCCCAATAATAGGGTATCATTTCACCAGCCCCCCCAATGGTCCAAAATCAAACTTTTTTTACTTTATTGTATTCCTCTTCGTTTGTACTGTTTTGTACCACCTTGAAAAATTTTGTTTACCTCACCCCCCACCTCGGAACCACACCCACAATTTCACAACTCAAAATTATTGACTAAAAATGTTTGTACTAATTTTGTACTCATTTTTACCACTTTTCTCAAGAAATTTTTTAGCTCAGTGTCTTTCTGTTGGTTTGTACTGTATTGTACCACCTTTGAATTTGTTTTAACCCACCCCCCCAACCATTCATAAGGCCAGTTATGCAAAGAATGTGGAAAATTAGCTGCTCCAAACAAGTTGAATCAATTTTTTAGAGACTTGAAGGTTTGTGCCTATCATACTTTATTAGAATATGGGAAAATTGTATGTCCTCTATATTTAACCAGCCCCCCCAATTGCCCAAAATTCAGAATTTTTGACTGGAAACGTTTGTACTAGTTTTGTACTGTTTTGTACCACTTTTCAAATTTTTTGTACCTCACCCCCTCTCTCATTAATAAGGAGAGTTCTCCCACAATTTTATAAAATTCAAACTTTTTTATTGGAAACTTTTGTACTAGTTCTGTACTCTTTTGTACAACCTTTGAAATCATTTGTACCCCCCCCCCCCATTTTCCACCTAAAATAGCCCCTTAATCATAGGATACATTTCAACAGCCCCTCCAATGGTCCAAAATTAAGCATTGTTTAGCTCACTGTGTTCCTCTTCATTTGTACTGTTTTGTACCACCTTTGAATTTTTTTTTACCTCACCCCTTCTCTCATTAACAAGGAGAGTTCTCCCACAATTTTATAAGACTCCAAATTTTTTATTGGAAACTTTTGTACTAGTTTTGTACTCTTTTGTACCACCTCCAAAATCATTTGTACCCCCCATTTTCCACCTAAAATAACCCCTTAATCATAGGTGTCATTTCACCAGCCACTCCAATGGTCCAAAATTAAGCATTATTTAGCTCACTGTGTTCCTCTTCATTTGTACTGTTTTGTAACACCTATGAATTTTTTTTACCTCATCACCCCTCCACCTCCCCAACATTAATTGAACAAAATTCAAAAATTTTTTACTGGAATCATTTGTACTAGTTTTGTACTCTTTTGTACCACCTTTGAAATTATTTGTACCCCTTCATTTTCCACCTGAAATGGCCCATTAATCATAAGTACCATTTCACCAGCCCCTCCAATGGTCAGGAATTAAACTTTGTTTAGCTCACTGTGTTCCTCTTCATTTGTACTGTTTTGTACCACTTTTGAATTTTTTTTTACCTCACCCCCTCTCTCATTAATAAGGAGAGTTCTCCCACAATTTTATAAGACTCCAAATTTTTTATTGGAAACTTTTGTACTAGTTTTGTACTCTTTTGTACCACCTTTGAAATCATTTGTACCCCAATTAAAACAATTTTTAATTTTGGACCATTGAGGGGGCTGGTGATATGTTACTTATGATTAAAGGGCCATTTTAGGTGGAAAATAGAGAGGTACAAATGATTTTGGAGGTGGTACAAAAGAGTACAAAACTAGTACAAAAGTTTCCAATAAAAAATTTTGAGTTTTATAAAATTGTGGGAGAACTCTCCTTATTAATGAGTGAGGGGGTGAGGTAAAAAAAAATTCAAAAGTGGTACAAAACGGTACAAATGAAGAGGAACACAGTGAGCTAAACAAAGTTTAATTCCTGACCATTGGAGGGGCTGGTGAAATGGTACTTATGATTAATGGGCCATTTCAGGTGGAAAATGAAGGGGTACAAATAATTTCAAAGGCGGTACAAAAGAGTACAAAACTAGTACAAATGATTCCAGTCAAAAATTTTTGAATTTTGTTCAATTAATGTTGGGGAGGTGGAGGGGTGATGAGGTAAAAAAAATTCATAGGTGGTACAAAACAGTACAAATGAAGAGGAACACAGTGAGCTAAATAATGCTTAATTTTGGACCATTGGAGTGGCTGGTGAAATGACACCTATGATTAAGGGGTTATTTTAGGTGGAAAATGGGGGGTACAAATGATTTTGGAGGTGGTACAAAAGAGTACAAAACTAGTACAAAAGTTTCCAATAAAAAATTTGGAGTCTTATAAAATTGTGGGAGAACTCTCCTTGTTAATGAGAGAAGGGGTGAGGTAAAAAAAAATTCAAAGGTGGTACAAAACAGTACAAATGAAGAGGAACACAGTGAGCTAAAAAAAGTTTAATTCCTGACCATTGGAGGGGCTGGTGAAATGGTACTTATGATTAAAGGGCCATTTTAGGTTGAAAATGGTGGGGTACAAATGATTTCAAAGGTGGTACAGAAGAGTACAAAACTAGTATAAAAGTTTCCAATAAAACATATTGAGTTTTATAAAATTGTGGGAGAACTCTCCTTATTAATGAGAGAGGGGGTGAGGTAAAAAAAAATTCAAAAGTGGTACAAAACAGTACAAATGAAGAGGAACACAGTGAGCTAAACAAATTTTAATTTTGGACCATTGAGGGGGCTGGTGAAATGGTACTTATGATTAAAGGGCCATTTCAGGTGGAAAATGGAGGGGTACAAATAATTTCAAAGGTGGTACAAAAGAGTACAAAACTAGTACAAATGATTCCCGTCAAAAATTTTTGAATTTTGTTCAATTAATGTTGGGGAGGTGGAGGGGTAATGAGGTAAAAAAAATTCAAAGGTGGTACAAAACAGTACAAATGAAGAGGAACACAGTGAGCTAAACAATGCTTAATTTTGGACCATTGGAGGGGCTGTTGAAATGTATCCTATGATTAAGGGGCTATTTTAGGTGGAAAATGGGGGGGGGGGTACAAATGATTTCAAAGGTTGTACAAAAGAGTACAGAACTAGTACAAAAGTTTCCAATAAAAAAGTTTGAATTTTATAAAATTGTGGGAGAACTCTCCTTATTAATGAGAGAGGGGGTGAGGTACAAAAAATTTGAAAAGTGGTACAAAACAGTACAAAACTAGTACAAACGTTTCCAGTCAAAAATTCTGAATTTTGGGCAATTGGGGGGCTGGTTAAATATAGAGGACATACAATTTTCCCATATTCTAATAAAGTATGATAGGCACAAACCTTCAAGTCTCTAAAAAATTGATTCAACTTGTTTGGAGCAGCTAATTTTCCACATTCTTTGCATAAGTGGCCTTATGAATGGTTGGGGGGGTGGGTTAAAACAAATTCAAAGGTGGTACAATACAGTACAAACCAACAGAAAGACACTGAGCTAAAAAATTTCTTGAGAAAAGTGGTAAAAATGAGTACAAAATTAGTACAAACATTTTTAGTCAATAATTTTGAGTTGTGAAATTGTGGGTGTGGTTCCGAGGTGGGGGGTGAGGTAAACAAAATTTTTCAAGGTGGTACAAAACAGTACAAACGAAGAGGAATACAATAAAGTAAAAAAAGTTTGATTTTGGACCATTGGGGGGGCTGGTGAAATGATACCCTATTATTGGGGGGCTATTATAGGTGGGAAATGGAGGGGTACAAACGATTATTTTGGTGGTACAAAAGAGTACAAAAAAGGTACAAACGTTTGAGACCAAAAAATTTGAATTTTGTGTAATTGGGGGGGCTACCATTTCTCAAGCCCCCCCAGGTTACTTTTTCAAATTACGAGAAATGGAAGGAGGTACAAAAAATTTGAAAAGTGGTACAAAACAGTACAAAACTAGTACAAACGTTTCCAGTTAAAAATTTTGAATTTCGGGCAATTGGGGGGGCTGGTGAAATGGACCCGTGAGCCTGCCACGTATAGTGTGCGCCATTTACGCCTAATGTTTCTAAAGGCTGGTTTACATGGTGATAGTACTATCATGAAAGTACTCTCATGAACTCTCATGATAGTTCATGCTATCACCACTGTCGCGATAGCGTTAATTTACATTGAATTTGAGATGGGCGCAATTGATGTGATAGTTGCTGGTGATAAAAATGAATTTGCGTTTGTTTTTGTTAGATTTTTTTATGTTTATTATTTATATAATTCAATTTAAAATATTAGTTTGTGAAACTGAAAATTTTTATAAATTATTTTTTTGTTTTTAATTTAAAGTTTTTTTTTTCTTTTTGTTTTGGTGAGCTTTTTTTAACTAGTTTAGATTTGGTTTTTTATTTAGATTGTCTGTATCAAATTCCATTTAAAACTACAGAAAAAACGCCAAAAACGCCAAAAACCTCTCCAAAACTTCATAAATACCAACAGAAATCAAGATCACTTGTGCTATTCTACTCTCATGCTATCATGCACGCATGATAGCGTGAAAGTACTATCACACCGCTTGTGACAGTTCTTGATAGTGAATGTTGCTATCATGACAGCAACTATCGTGATAGGCTATCACCATGTAAACCAGCCTTAAATCTAAACGGAGGACTTTGAGAGTTCGAATAGGATTTTCCCATCGTTATCTTCCTCGAAATGGGTGTGTCCTGTTGAGAATAGCAAGAAATTAATATCGCTCTATCGAGTGTACGGTGCCAATTTTCAAACTCAAGTAATCATCGTTCGAGCCTCCATTGATGAGGGTCAATGTCACGGGTGCAGCATTCGCATTAATTACATTTTCTTTATGTCGACTGTCGAGCCGCATTCTATTCACAAGTTTCATTAGGGCGAGCTCGTCACTGTTGAATATATTTATGTATGTGTGCTAAGATTCTCGAATGAATATTTTTCTCAAATCTTGCTCTGCTCGTGTTTAAAATTATAAACTTCGTTCGAACTATTTGCATTTTGCAGCATGTGAAATTTTGTACACGTGGTAATTAAGCTCCTTTCAAAATCAATTTGTCTTCGATTTATTTTTCGGCGGCGGTGATATTCGGCGAATGTTAGCGTGGAATTATTATAAATTGCTTTTAGATATTGGCCGAACATTGTGTACGTCAATATTGGAAAAATCAAAGTGATCTTGTGATACGATATTTACGAAAGCAAATGTCATACTGATGAATGATTGAAAATTTTATTGCAATTTTTCTTCCTTACTCTGTACACACCCCCAAAGTTCACGAGCGTAATAAATTTTAAAATTTAATCTACTAGTTACTAGTTTCAAGGGTACGACGCCCATTTTTCATGCCGTTCAGTTCGATTATATGTATTCTGAATGGATACTCGATCAAATTGCTAGTTATAGATAAATTTATGCGCTATTAACTGCTAAATACCAGCGGGTAATCAGCACTTGTTGGAGGAGTATTAATAAAATGCAAATTTTTTTCGAGCAAGTACTTGCTAATTTTGTGTTCCTTCAGGACTAAATTTTATTAATTTTCAAAGATGACCTTCGGTTTAAGTTGGCATAGATTTGCATTTCAATTTTTTTTAAATGCAGTTCATGAGATTAGAAAGCCTCATTTACCATTTTTCGTACTCATTTTTTCAATATTTTTCTTCACGGAAAGAGCGAAATAACCATTTTTGGTGAGACTACAAACAATTTTGTATTACCAGAATTTTTTTTCAATTCGGTAATATTTTCATAAAATTATGTACATGTAGCTTATTCGTTGTTTTCGGATGATTAGGTCTGACTATCTGTAGCAATCGACCTTTTATAATTGAAATTTCAATTGAAAAACGTATTTATTTATGTTCACATTAATTGCGGAATTTTTTAGTAAGGTGAAATTTATTCGTTGGATTTGAGTTAGAATACATGTGTGGTATTTTGAACTGCGGGTGTCAGTTATGTGACCAAAAAGTTTTTCATCGGATTATTTTTATATTTTGAAAAAGTTTTCACAGAGAGAATTTTATTATATTCTTAAGGCTATGCCTTGCTAGTCTATGTTTTTGTATAAAAACACTTCTACTCATTTGGTAATTTTTCCCTGAATTCTTAGCCAAATTTTCCGATACACATATATTGGCATGTTATATGCAAAGGGTAAAGGATGAACTGTTGGCGCTATCGAGTTAGAACTGTGAAGTTCAGTTTGGTTTTGCTGAAATTTTGGCCCAAAGTTATCAATTTTCAAGACGAGAAAATTACGACTGGAAAATGAAATCTTAAATTCTAATTCTATAGCGCCAGCAGGTTAACCCTTATTAGTTATTAATAAAGTACCTAATATTTAAAAAAATCACGGAGTAAGGGACCGAAAATCCCTAAAACAGTGGAGTATGTTTTGGTAAATTCTTTCGTATTTCTTTGATTTTTTATTCTCTTTTCTGGTTTTTGTCATCTAAAATGTGCAGTTTAGAGTCCGGTAAAGCGCATAGATAGTCTTAAAAGAATGTCTTATTTGCCTGTCCTTAGTCTGAGATAAGCTCTATTTGGAATTAATTTCAAATGCAATGTTACTTTCCAATTCTCACGACCGATATTGCTGTGCGTACAATTAGGGAATGAAGAGGAACGAATGGCTGCATTTTTTCGTGCACTTTTTTTCTTAGTTATCTTTAGGATTTATAAATCTGGTTTTTCCACATCCCCAGTTGTGTGGTTCCATGTAAATGACGCCTGTCACCTACCATCCGTTTATAGTACGTTCCACTATTTTGAAAAAATTTATCTACTTGCCTACGCAAATGTACACGAGAGTTTGCTGCATCTACTTACTCATGACTGTGCACATATGGCTATAATTCCAAAATGGTAAATGCTTGCCACTGAGAAATGGCCTCGATTATTTTGCGTCACCTCGCAAATCGTTGTCTGCAAAATGAAATCAGTCGGTTGGGTCGTTCACCCGGTGGATACGAATTTGCATAACTACTCGTTTTTTATTCGCTTTTCCCCTCAACAAGCGCATAATTATACATTTTTATAAATTGTCTTCACAGTTTTGGTTGCTGGTTTGTTCATCCTAAATCTTTGCTTTTTCGCGTCTGAGGGCCGAGTGTACAATCAGAGCTTAAGTGGGGCTCAAACGAAAACCAGGTTCAACTCGAAAAATTAGGGTGTAGGTACAATGCGAGTTCAAAAGTTGAGTTCCACTTAAACCCAGTTCAAGTTAAGTGGAGTCCGATCGACGCTTAAGGCGAGTTCAGCTAAGAATCGAGAGGAATTCTATTGTATTTGTACAGGTTGGGTAAACTGTACACTACAAAGTTCCATTTTTTGTATCGATGTATCTGGATTTTGCGCCGGAAGTTTGGACTCACTGCGTTACCACACGACACAAAATAAACAACCACTGATGCAAATAATCAGAATTCCCACTATTTTGTTGCTGCGTCAGCGATTATGTTGGCTTAGCTGAACCACAGTCTATTTTTGTTTGAACACACTCTTTATGCCTAAGCCGAGGTTCATCGTTTGAACCTGGTTCCGTTGAGTGGAAGCCTAAGTGATGATTGTACCCCCAGCCCTCAAACTCGTGTCTGTAGGAATTCCAGTGACGTATTTTCATGCCTACGAGATGGAATTGTAATTAATGAAAATCTCCTTGGTTACCGAAAATGACGTTCACATTTGGTTTCAGTGCGAAGCGAAGCGATGCTCGAAGAGGTAAAAGTTGGATGTACAAAAATCAGCGAGTGGGTAGGCTGAAAAATTGGACGTAGGTCTATTTCAGATGGCATATTTGACATGGATGGCGTGCACGTTGATTAAAAACCAATTAAAAAATTGTCCAGTCCAGCCAGTGGTGAGACAGGCATTTATCACGAGAAAACATCAAGTTTGAAAAAAAAAAAAACGAAAAATAGTTCCATCTCTTAATTATTATGAAATGAAAAATATGGCACCGAACAATATTACCATCAGAGTAACATTTGTCACCTCCCCTTTAAGGTATCGATGTATCGATCAATCAATCAAATCTTTATTTATTGTACAGGGCCCAACGTGTCATCACAATTGTTTTATCAAACAGGAAAAGAAAGGAACAGAAGTGTTACCAAAATCTTCGAAATGTGGCTAAGGCTTTATGAAAAGAATTAAGTTAAAAATGTGATGAAAAATACCAGTAATTTCGGAACTAGTTTTTTAAATTGTAATTGAACAGTAATATGCATCGAGGGGATAAGTCAACTCTTTAAAATTTTATATGAGACCAAAAAACACTTCTTTGTCACACAGCCTTCTTATGTAGCAACTCAACGTGTTGAAGTCTATTTGCTCAGCGATGGGTGCATTTTGTGACATAATATTTTTACTGTAAGTAGAGCTTGGTGTGTACAATCTGAACATCATAAGAACTCAATTTTTGAACAAAGTAGACTTATTTTCTTTTTTACATATTGGTCAAGTTAGTAGACAATTTGTTCACAACTCCTTAATTAGTTTTGCCGATAATTTTAGACCCAGAATTTTTAATATAGGTACTTCCAAAATAATACCTCTATATTTTCTACTTATGTATTCAATTACTATAGATAGATTTACATTCCTCTTTTACTCTTCCCAATGAAAGAGTTGAATCTAATGGGTTTGAAGTATAAAAATAATTCGCATTGAGAGAAATAGATAGTATTAATTATAAACAGAATAGTATTTTTTCTCATCACAGTCGTAAAAATTACAATTTATTGTAAATATTCTAATATTTGTAGTAGGTACGTTTGACCATCTTAGATAACATATTTTACTATTTTCGCTGTAATTTCTGCTACAAATCTTGAATCGTCCCAGTTTTCCTATCCTAATTGTAAAAGTTACCATTGAAATTTTTCTCAATATACTCATCTAAATTTAAAATGACAAATATTTATTTTGTGGTACGTTCGTTAAAATATTGGGTCTGTGCTCTTATCTCCTTTATTCATTCATTTCTTATCACATTGCTGTTATTTCATTGAATTAATTCGTGGCCGCAGACCAGAATCACTCTAGCTCTGTTGGAACAGGTCATAGAAAACACTGTACATTTTAATTAATTCGACGATAGATGTCTGGTACAAAAGACAATCATCGTTTGACCCCTTCCATTCGCTGGGGACAATAGAGCAATGGGAGCACAGTAATTAAAAATCCGGTATTCTCGCAGCTGTAAAGCAGTAGGCAAATTGAAAAGAGTTGAAAAGGAAAAGAAGCGTTTGTGTATATAATTTATTGATAACATCAATTAATTCTCACGATTTGTCTCGGAGGAGGGCTGGAGGAAGTTTAGAGGATCTCAAGTTAGGCACCGGCTTCACTTAGCATTATTGTTCAACAATGAATATTATCATGCTTTCAATAAAACTTGCATTGTTTATCTACTTTTGTGCATAGTCATTTATACAGAAAGGAAGAGGAAAACGATAATAATGAAGTTTATGGGTTAGTATTACATCACCTCTCCGCATGGTGCTCTTGGAAATACTCTTGTGATTATCGAATATGGATGTAGGCACTTATTAACACTTCCGTTGTCAGATCTACTTTCTATATTATAATATTGATTGAAAGTTATAAAGTGTGAGCATAGTGAGCGTGGATGAAAGATTGAATATTACTACGTTACAGACTAACCCATGAGACAAGATTCAAGTTAATACCCATATCACGAGGGTCGTACATTTTGTTTCTCTGCTCTTGGTAACACTGACAGCATGGAACCAGTGGAAAATGTGGAATGGGTTTGTCTTAGTGTCTCATTAAAATTCCAAGATTATTAGTCCAGTATTCCGTGAGCTATATTTATTTTGGTGTGGTTGACCCCCTCCCTCGGGGCTACTCAATTTTTTTATTTGGGCAGTAATCGAATCACCAAGTTGTCAACAGCTGCAAAAGTCACTAAAGACTGAATACATATTGAAAACAAATTCTATTATTATCTATCATTGGCTTGAAAACCTGGCAACTGAAACTTCATTTTAGAAATGCTACTTGATGAGAATTCCTTTCAATTCAGTTTTTAGTGCACTATCAAAGGCTGGAAGCATTTACATACCTAGTTGGGATCAGTTTTACATATTCAGTGTTGGAAGCTCTTTTCTAAAACTAGAAAATTGAAGAAAAAAAATTAAATCAACTTTGTTCCCTTCAGTATAATGCCTTTATTCGTTTCGATAAGGACTCGTCTCATCATTAGTAAAATTTTTGTCTGTAATAAAACTGTATAATATTCATACATACTCGTACGTATTCCTAGTGTTGTCGTCGAGGTTATTGGAAAATGTTGTCGAATGTTGAAAACTTGTGTCTTTCCTCTGCTCGATTTTTAGACTAACCTCGTGTTGCTAAGTACCTTGCCAACTTGGTTGTTCGTTTTTGTTATTCGGTTAGTATAAATTAATCCATAATTTTGCATTAAAAATACGATAATACCATCGTAACGATCGTGTTAATCTTTTGTCGTTCTCTTCGTTTGTATGGTTTTCTTTTATTACTTCAATCTTGCTTGTCCGAACAGGTAAAAATTAATCTAGGAATACCGTATCAAACACACATACATACCTATACTTATGGCCTATAGTATTTATAAATACCACATATGGACTGTTTGAATGTGAATGTGTACGGTGGTGTAATTACCATTTCTTTATCGACTGCGTCGAAGGCAAAAAATGTGATTAAAGTCCATTTTTGACGCCTCTGGAGACGCAGCACTTATGCAGTTTTATGTCCTAGAGGTAAACTGCATATGAGAGAAGCCAGAAGCAAGTAGAAAGAAAAGCAAATTATTATTTTTACTAACTGGTGTCGTAAAAAGTAATAAGAGTGTTAGCATAAATTCCATCATCATTGTGGTAGGATAAATTGATAATTTATATCTATGTGTGCATATAATATCGATGACTATAAACTATGTGGCCAACCTATACTGCGTGTGCTTTCGTCGATTTTTACCTGCGATTTCACCATTTTATGAACGTTTCAAATATGAAATTTGAGAAAACATCAGAATTTCGATATCGTCAAGTTTTCTTTTTCTATTTTATTTGAAATTCTAAAGCCATTAAGGTTACAAATTACCATTCCAATCGACTCAATTGTATTGAGTGGAGATCAAGCTACCATTACTGCCGTTTGGAAACCCCTATTTTTTCATAGTTATTTTCAGTTCCTAGCTGTCTGCTTCTAATAAGGGTCTAGAACAATTGAACGAATAGACTTTTGTCTCAGCGCTTGACAACTGTCTTTTGAATTTACTCAGAAAAAGTGAAAATATGTCGTGTCTCATAGTCGGATCACTTTTATAATGGACCTCCCAAGAATGAAGTTTTTGAACCAATTCCTGAATATCGGTACAAAAATCATTTGTGGCCAACTCTCAGTTCAATCCGTGTGAAATAGCTGGTAAAAAGAAAATCCTTGAATGCAGTATGTATCACCGCTAACATTGCAGAAGGGGGTTCAGCCTTATCATAACTCACTACTGTCAACCTTCCACCTACAACAATAGAAGCCAAACACCCCCCTACCAGACACAGGTGGCACGTTTTGATTTACTCAGGTGGTGCATGGTGCTAAACAATTTGGAAAATTTCAACGTCATTTTTTTCTAAAATCAAACGGAACGTCTCTACTCCCTCCCTACTCCCCTGAGTAAGACCTTCTCGTAATATTTTTTTTCAATGTTGAAAATCAGCCCACCTCCCAGTTCTCCTGTAGAAATTTCATGAGCTAATTTACTAGAACTTTTTGATTTTAGTATTTGGTACCTATTTCTGCATTTCCTCTTACTTTGTTACGTGTATCCAAAAAACGATTGAATTTCTTAGGTGGTGAAAAAAATTTTCAGGTGGTGCACGGTGCATCCTTGCCTACCCCTCCAACTTGCCATACTCTCAGTGATGAAAGACCAAATGAGCCTTTGAAAAATGTAAATGAAGTGAAAAATATCCATAGAAATATCATTTCAACTTGGATCTATGTCCTCTCCGCGCAAGCGTCTCATACATTTTTCGATAGCTACTAATAAACTAGATGTAGGTAGCTGTGTAAAAATTTTTTCAACAAGAAATAGTACCTACCTTTCTGTCAGATCTTCGAATGCGTCAAAAAGAGCTGAAAAATTTAGATAACATTGACAAAAAGCTGTTAGTCTTATTTTATTTTTAGCAAGTGCTACTGAATGAATCGCTAAACTAGATAACAGAATAGTGTTTAAGAAAATTTTACCGCTGAATTTTGAAGAAACATTTGGATAACGTTTAGAGTAGAATATTATGTCTCAATTATGAGTAAATATAAATTTAGGAACCATTTTTTTTCTCTGGCAAACGTTCAGCATTTCCGTCGAAGGGAAGCGGTAAACATCGAGACCAACTTTGGCATATCAGTTTCTTGATGATACGAGTACTTTGGTCGTCTTAATTTTCTCTCTTTTACTCTCAATTCTCTGCATTTTTATTCGTAATTCACGCTCTCGCGAATGTCTGTTGAAACGTTGTAATATTGCATCTAAGAATAAGCCTTTTTTCTCCCTCAGTCCACTGCCAAGTTCATTTTGCAGTTGGAAAAAATTGTTTGCAACAGTCGGACAAATGGGAAGATCACGTTGTCTCCATTTTTTTCCTCTGTTATATAAAGCTTTTTGGCCATTACTCAACATTTTTCGTACTTCATTGTTTGGATGAACAATGAATGATTATTTTGTTTCTGGTTGTGAGGAATGAAGGCATTGTTGTTCAAACTTATTCTATCAGATTCATATCAACAATAATTAGCCAAGTGCTTTGATCACTCATATTATATTGACTATTGAGGGTATACAAAGAATAAATCGTACAAATAACCAACTGAACTGCATAGATAATCTGGGGGTCATCATTTTAACCCCTCCCTCCCCGGCTCGTTCGTTTTTTCGTGAATGACTATCAGTTTACATAGGTACTTACAAAATTAACCGTATTGATTGACACGAATAACTTGAAAATATGGAAAATATAAAAATACATACTGTAAGCGATACCAAGTAATTTACTGACAGCAAGACCACGAATGTCAGGAACATAATGAAATTCTTCTTCAATCTATGTCTGCCTCAAAGTTGACCAGAGATACATGTCAATGGTCACCGACTGCTTAAAAATTGTTTGGTTCGATTCAAAAACAAATCAATTTGTCATTTATTCGAAATTGAATGAGAATTTTCACAGCTGCAAATGCGTGCATCGATGCCATGGCTGTGCACCTTATAATAATTGCCTAGCAAGGGCTGCAGGGGTGTGCCAGATACTTGGTGTTTGATTGCTTAGTCAACTTCAATGTATTGGCTTCTAGGTCTTTATGGGATATAGCGTTCTGCGTTTCAAATTAGGTGCATATTCGTATAAACTTTTTTTAATTAATACAATTACTTCTGCCTTCCCATTTCAAAAGAGAATTATAAAAATAAAACTTTCCAATGGTGCTGCTTCGCTTTAAAAAAACATAATTTGCAGCCTCTGTATTTCGTTGCTAAATGAATGCATGTATCGTTAACATAATATCAACAGTGGACAGTGGTATGCTAGAAGGGGTTAAGTCAACTTTTTTCTAATTTCTTACTGGGAAGCGAAAAACACTTTTAAGTTACCTATAGCTACCTTATGTAGCATCTCAACTTTAAAGTCTATATGCTCAGCGATGGTTGCATTTTGGGACATGATATTTTTACTGTGAGTAGGGTTCGGTGTCTACAATCGAACCTTGGAATAACTCAATTTTTGTAAAAAGTGGACTTATCTCCTTCTTGCACACCATTGTTCATATATTTTGCTCATACGTATTTTCAGGACTTGAAAATCCTAGGCCTTGCGATGGCCTTTCTTCTTACTTTTCTCTTCTATGAACCCTAATAAAAAGGGGCACCTTAAAGAATTGTATACAATAACCTTCAGCCAAACTTCACACATTTTTCTTTTTGTTTTGCAAAAGTCTGGAGTGATTCTACTATTGCGTACGAGAAATTCCTCGAATCACGAACAATGTTTGATATTAATTCTGATGCAGATACGCGCCTTTCAATAACTGCACAATAATGATAGTAATTTTGCGAATTGAACATTACGTAAGACGTTATCTCCTTGAAATTGAATTTTGTGCGAAATAATTTACTACATAAGTAATGGATCACCCACCCATTCAAAGTACTTGCAGATGAGCAAATAAAATCTTCCCGAAAACATCCTTTCGTATTTTTTTTATTTTGCGAATGCCTTCATTAACAGCCATGTAGATGCACGTGTTTTAGTTGAATGTAAATTAATTTTTGCAGACTTTGGACTTTCTTCTTCTTTTTTTTTTTTTCGTTTACGATCACATTTCTGCTGAGAACTGACATACGTAATAAATATTTTATTATATCGATTATGTATGGACATACTTTATTTATTTGTAAAATAATTGGAAATTACGTTATGTAAAACAAAATTTCGTGATGTAAAATAATTTTGTAGAAATTATCTTGTTTACTAAACACTTGTATACTTATCTCTGACAAAGGTGAGATATACTTAGTTGAAATTCACGTTTTCATTGTTCATATTATGCTCTAGACGAACTTTCGAAAAACTGTGGATATGAGAAATTTTTTTGGAGCAAAGTATAACTTGGTCATAATTATTTTTGAAATACAAATTATTCGAATGAAAACATTTTTTTTTTTCAGAAATTCTTACGTCTGTTCATTGTGACCAATATCAATGCTCGTTTCGAGAATGAATTAATGTTTTTTACCTAATTTTGTTCACCGAATTACCATCGTTGCATAATTTCTTCTAATTTTGCTGTTTGTTTTTTTTTTCAGACTTGACAACATTCGATCATCTGTCGATTGAATAAAGTAGCATCTAACGTTCTTCGTGCGCTTTAGTATAGACTGTGGAAATTGTGTGAACCATGGAAGAAGAGAAGAAGTTGACTGGCAAATGTGAGGAGTACGCGAGAGTTGGCAAAACCGATTCCGAAGAGGAATGCCAACTGTACAAAATAAGATGGCTGATTTTGACTATTTTCATGGTATACACTGTCGCAGCCGGAGTGCAGTGGATGCAGTATTCCATCATTACCAATATAATATCCAAGTACTATAAAGTAGAGCATTACGAAGTTGAATGGACCACCATGCTCCATATGTTAGCCTATATAGTGTGCATCGTACCAGCTTTGTGGATGCTGGAATCAATGGTGAGTCAGATTTTCTGAACATTTTAATAATTTTTTTTATTCATTCCCCATTGGTACGTGGTATTGAACTGGACTAATTTGCCAGTCTGGTAAGTTTTAATTTTCCTATCCCGAATGAAAAGAACACACACTAATGCTTTTGAGCAGACAGTAAGAGTCTTTTTATTAGAATTAGCTGTTCGAATTTCTCTGTTTTTTAAAAGCCCTAATTTTCGTTCATAGATATTGTATATAGTCGTCTAAAGTCAGTTAGTACCGGTCAGCTTTGATGTTTTGAAATTTTTCGCCGAGGAAAAAATTTAATGAATTATTTTTGTCGCTTTCTATAGACTAAATCACTATTTTGTAGATGATTTACAGCAATTTTTATCAATTAGACAAAACATAATGACGTAGAATTTTGAATTATACTCGCTAAGATTATACGAGTACAGTTTTGATTTTTATATGGGAATGAAATTAAATCTTGTTTGTAAACATTATGGTTTTGTATCACGAATTTATGAATTGGTTGGTTGACTATAGGTTGGTAGTAAAAAATCATCGGGACAATCGTTAGTAACTGTTACGTAAGAAGAAGAACCATTTTGGAAATAATGCTAATAGTAAACTACCCGATGTTTTTTCTTCACTGCTGATGAATCTATGGGCAAAATTTTTCAAAGCCGTTGCTACGAAGTCAACGCATCGACGTCAAAAAAACTGAATTAAAATGTTGATTATTATAGTCATGTGTTGCAAATTTGTATTCTGGCAGCTAAAATGACAATTTTCACGAGTGTTTAGTTCAAAAGTATAACTACTTACCATTTACTTTTTTTGTTTTCTTAGTTTTACTCTAAATTTTGAAAATCTATGTAAAGGCTTACGTTTGGCTATAGAGAATAATATGTCCAGGAGTAACCTATTCGAATTTGAGCAAATTTGGTACTAAACTCAGCGAACAAAATGGCAAATCGTGAACCAATTCAAAAAAAAAACGAAGGTAGAGGCTGCTGAGAATAATATTTTGAAGGTTCATTTTATCCAGTTCAATCTTTTGTTCGTCCAAATTTGTTTATTAATTGTGTTCAAAAATTATGGGGGAAAATTGCACAGTAGTCGTCCTCCCAAGTTTGTTGAAATTGTTTGATAATTTTTTTCCTTTTATTTCCATATCTTGGCCATAAGTTAATACATAATATATTATATTGATTGGCTTTCTTTTTAACGAATTTAATTTTACCTGCTTCACTTAATCTGCAATAAATTGAAAAATTTCATAATACGCGCGAAAAATAAAATAAAAATTAGGAAAGATTCCGTTCGGAAAAGCAGCGATTAAAAATTCGTTTAATCAAATTTAAATTTGATAGTATATAGGTAATAAATTCTAGCAGATATGTTTACATAACACCTGATAACGATCATAATTTTGGCGAATCGCATTTTTATCAAGTGGCAGCTCTTTTTCATAGTGGTTAGCCGATTAGATCGTACCTTTGGGTTACACATAATAATTATATTGTAGAAGATGAAACGAGATATTTAAATTAGCGAGTCGATCTCGATTTCGCTAATCATATTATAATTATTGGGCTTGGGGAAAAATGATTAATTTGTTACATGTTGACTAGTTTGTTACCAATAATCTTTGGCAATAAATCGCAAATTTTTCATTAACAGAAAATCTTTACTGATATAATGCGAGTAAAGTACGAGTGCCTACCTACCAACCTGTTCGTGAATATGAGATCACAACTAGTTTTCAAACCGAATGAGTAATTTTTTACTTAGACTTGGACCTATTTATTATTGTCTATATTGATGATAATATTATATTCTGTAATTTTATTGCTTTGAATAGTTCTGTAAGTGCTATTCATTTCAAATTTTCTATGACGATTTTCTTTTATAAATTTGTTTTGGAAAGTGGAGATTTTCCATAACGTTCCTCGAATACGTATCTTACTTGGTATTCTTCATAAAACCGAACACGACTCTACATATTACGTAGTATAAGTAACTTTTAAAACCTCGGTCTTGTAATTAGAGTTTGAAATGAGTAAATAATTCAATAAGTTATCAAATTAATCACCCGAAGCCCTAATTTTGTGAACCAATTGTTATGTTTTTTTGGTACAAGTGAAGCTCGTCTGTTTCCCAGTACGATTTAATTTAATTTACTATTTTTTTATTTTTCTTGCAGGGTAATCGTGTCACCATGCTTGCTGCTGGAGCTGGAATTTGCATCGGAGCTTGGATTAAATTGTTTGCCGTGAACCTTTCTTTCGGATGGGTGCTTGTGGGGCAAGCGATCGAAGCTTCGGCTCAAGTTCTGACTTTCAGTTTGGCGGGTAGTGTCACCGCTACCTGGTTCGGACCTAAGGAAATCGCCGTTGCTGGATCTCTAGCTTTATTCGGTGACCAGGTAATGACCAGTTTATTGCTGAACACCGATAGCCTATGCGTGGCTTTGAAAGCCGAACAATTTCGATTAAATTTATGTTTTGAGTGATTTTTGTGAGAGAAATGTTGAAACATCGGAATCGTCTGTAAGACGGGTTTATAAAATGTTATCAGAGTCACCGCATTCGAACGAGTACACAGGGCAGGGACGTAACCAAGGGGGGGCCGGCCCACCCAAAAAAGTTGGCTGGCCCACCTGAATTTCCCAGGTACCCCCCTCTCCCTCCGCATTTGCATAGAATACAAACTCTCAACTTGCCATTTTTGTAGTGGCCCATCCAAAAAATTTATGGCTCTCGTTTGACCCATGGAAACATATTTTCTGGTTACGTTAACTGATCCGTGATTGATAGGGGTGCAAATAAATGCAACCGCGTATCTTTCTGTAGGAGTAGATAGGATTTTGTGCTACGAGTATAAAAATGAATTGAAAAGGGAACTGAATTGTTACAATTGCCTATTTTCATGAAGTCATTTTTAGTTACTGTGATCCCTTTCTGTCGATTTTTTAATATTTTTATGCTTATAAAATGGTATTACGCGCGTATGTAGTACTTTGAAAGTCTACACGTTTTATTTGATTACAGTTGGGAGCCGGACTTGGTTTCGTGTTACCACCATTGTATGTAGAAAACAGTGACGACAACAGTGTCATCGGGCAGGGATTATACAACTTGTGTCTGACCATCACAGTATTGAGTACTTTTATTTTCGTTGTTATGGTTGTCTGTAAGTATACATAATATATTTCTGGTAAATTACTTACTAAGGGAGGGTTCTGAAGTGTCAAGTTGCTGGTCAGTCTAAAAAATTAATAACTACATTTTGTGCAATAGTAAAGACTGTCACGCCCTCACACCAATCACGATATGTTTTAATTTTTTTCAAATAATATTTTTAAACTACTCGCAAATGAAGGCGGATAAAAAGAAGGGCTTAACTTGACTTCATAAACTGAAGGAGATGTTAACGAATTTTCTCTCTTTGACACCAGTGCCAAGTTTTATACCAACTTAAAAAGGAAATTATTTTTTTTTTACACTTTTTCTATTTTCGCGACGTACTTTTCCCCAAAATAATCGATAAAAATTCATAATTGACTACATGCTCTGTTTTTTCAAAATTACAAATTGTAACTTTTATGCGACGGAGTACCAGAAAATCCTTTTTTATCGTATTTACAATTTCACTAGCTAACAACAACATTGGTGGCAGCTTCTGTGTAGCTCGTGTTACACATGTAACACCTGAAGATTTGTGCAACACGTGGAATGTTTGGTGCAACACGTAGCAACACACGGATAAAGTTTCAAAAATGGAAAAAAATTTGTAAAAAATTTTCAGAAAAAATTTACTTAATGGGAGAAAATCCAAGTTGCCACCACTAGCTAGCAAGTAATGTCTGTGCTCATGAAAGTTTTTTTTATGGGTGCTTAAATTAATTTTTACATCAATTTATCTGAATTTTTTTTTTTTTTAAACTTTTTTCAGACTTCAAAGAATGTCCTGATAAACCACCGAGTAATGCACAGATTGTCAGAAGAGAAGTCAAAAAGAATGCTGATACGATGCTCAGTTTCAAGAAAATGATGTCGAAAAAGAGTTTCTTGTTGATGCTTGCTGCATATGGTTTACATATTGGAGTATTCAATGCTCACGCTACTTTATTAAATCGTATTTTCGGATACTATTTCGCCGTAAGTGTTCTGATAGTATTCATATACTCACAGTACGTGGCTATAATTTTTTAATCTTAGACGCTTCGTCATCGAGTACCGGTTGACCTGTATAATTATATTCAATAGGAGTGTCTAGCCAAGAGCTTATGTTTCCCCTAAATTTCTTGTGACTGAAACTGAAAACTCTTTTCTATCTACTGTTAGAAGGTACATTTCGACTCTTTTTAGAAATTTCTGTGTATCCTATATAAGAAGTTCTCGTCTTAAAATCTTACACTGAACGGAAATGTATCCATACTAAAAATTAGGTAATATATATAATTAGTAAAGAATATTGTTAGCAGAGAAGAATGCTTCTTTTCATGATCTTCCTTCAGGGCTCATGAACAGTACCTACTGTCTATTCGAGTATAAATTTGAATAATGAATTTTTCATCTTTTTATTCATAATATTATTGATTTAGTGTGAATTTCTTTGATAAATTTCTTATTCTTCAAATTATTTTATTTCAGAACCGCGAAAAAGATGGCGGATTAATTGGTTCATTAATTATATTCTGCGGCTTGATCGGTGCTATCCTCGCAGGAATATATTTAGATTGGAAGCATTTATTTAAGTAAGTACCTATTTGTAAGTGTAGAATAAGTTTTGGCCAACCGCACGGGACTCCTTTTCGAAATGAAGAAAGACTGTTGTTAGCCAAAAAGAATTATTTAAAGTGACAATGTAAGCCCGAGTGAAATATTGAATAATTTTTTTGGCTGTAGTAATATTTCAGTTTGTAAAATGTTCGGTTTGCTTCGTACTTTCTTTTCGGTTTGAGAATTGAAAATGGAATCTTGGTCAATTTCTGTGAAAAGGACGAATGCACAGAAGTTGGAACCGATTCAAACGAAACTGAAATTCTTGGAATCATGCATCGTAAAATGCTATACAACATTCTTAATTTGTGAATTTACTGAAAATTTTTGATGAGAAAGAACTGAGCGAATTGCAGAATTGAAATTTTAATTTTGCCATTATTTATCTATTTTTCTGAACAAGATCTTATAATAAATAGCCTCGCGTGAAACAAGGAATCTTAACCCATGCTTTTGGACCGCATTTTGCTTCCAAATAAGTATGAAAAAGTGTACCTAAGATTTTTCAAATAATTTTCTGGATATGCACCAAAAAAGTGATTAATGGAGCACGAGCACGTTGTGTGAGAAAAAGTTTTCTTTAAAAGAAAAAATTGCGGATGAAAAATGGTTTAAAATGTAGATTATAACAAACAATTTTGATTTTTTTTTTTGGGGGGGGGGGGAGTGGCGTTGAGCGGAGGTTCAAAAAGATGTTGGATACTTTGTTATGTGTTTTTAAAAGTTCGATTCGAGTAAAACATGATGGTATAATTGGCAGATCTAGTAATTTCTACTGTTCCAGCCGTACTGAAACCGATATCAATATTATGTTGAGGACTTGTACTGTCTGAATAGTACTTTGAGAGGAGGAGAGAGGAATCTTGAAAATGCAAATTAAAAATGAGATCTAGAGAGAAAAGCAATTCAACATTAGTAAAGTACTTGAAATGCTGCTGTGAAGAACTGGGATGAGGAATTAAATGAGAAAGGCAGGCTAATCAACTTGAAGATTTAGTCATGAAATATTTTGAAGGCATCTTAAATTAAACTATTTATGTGTATATTCCTGATTTAAAACAAAATTTTTTATTAAACTCAGTTTCGCTCGGCTGACTTATTATTTCATTTAATTATACTCATCACATTTTATATTTTTTCTTACAAATAAAAATTGCTTTGTTTCAAAAACATGAAGTATACCTACTCCACTTGGCATTTACCTGTTTCTTTGGACGTTTTGGTTTAGAATAAATTCTCACTATCGCGTTTCTGTTTCTGTGGCCTGCTATTTTTATGTTAGGGGATCTTAGTAATTTTACATGGCGTCTAATTATATCGTTTTATTAAAATGTCATTAAAAACTCGATAGATGTGGCTTTTTTTTAAAAAGTTATTAATTATCGTTTAAACTCGAAAAATTAATAAAACTACCTATTTCTGAAACTTACCGCTTAATAATGAGAAAAGCGATTAGGTAGGTCTATTAATGTTTGAATAATAGAACCAAGCAGATTGGTAGACAAAATTATTGTCACTTATTTTTGACGTAATTATAGAACCAATATAATTTTGATTATTACATAATATTTGTGAGCATGACCTAGCAAGCTTTGCATCTTTGACCCCAGTTTCTCGTGTCATTTCGTTTGCTCTGATTACGTATATGAATGCAAGTTGCTTGCTTCGTTCATGTTTATTTTTTCTTACAATTTTTAATTGATTGCAGTCAAGAAAAATTACTGCCAGTAGTGAATGAAGTGTTATAAATTTATTAACATAAGATATTTGATTTATAGATATTATGATTCCATCACTTACATGATTACTATAATATTTTGGTTTTGTTTTTTTCAGGCAAACATCTATATTCCTATTTATTTGTTCCACGACGTGTATGATTGGCTATACCTTTGCATTATACTACCAAAATTTGTTTCTCGTTTATTTGCTGGCATGCCTATTGGGGTAAGTGTGCGAATAATAAAATATTTTGCCCTTCGGGCCTCGATCGATCGCTATTCTCTGTTCATCTTTGAAAAAGTATTTAATTGTTGAAAAAATATTAGATGAATTCGAATAAATTGAAGGTGTAGGGTGAAAAAGCTTGAGGATGTGATGTAGTATCTTTTGGTACGAAGTCAACGTCGACATCTAAAAAACTGCTTGAAAATGTTGAATGCTGGCAAAATATAGGCAATTTCATCGAGACGTGTGTTGCGGATTCGCGTTTTGGCAGTCAAAAACGAGTTTTTAGCTTAAAAATGGACTTAGCATTTACCATTCTTTTCAATTGATACTGAGTTTGGCGCCAGATTTACTAAAATTTAGATATGTCATCCTTGGAACATATTCCCTGAGCGCGGACGAAGCTGTTTTTTTTTAATCAATTTTATTTTTTTTCCACTTTTTCAAAGTCTCAAAAAAGGATTTTCAAAGGGTTTTTTTGAGACCCTCCAAAAAATGCCGTAAAATTTTGAAAATCAAAAAAGAGCTTTGTCCAAGCATTGAGAATATTTTAAAGAGTAACGTATCCCAATTTGAGCTATTTCGTTGCAAAACTCGATGAAAGAAATGGTAAATCATGAATCACTCGAAAAAAGCAAAGGTAGTCTGCGCCCTTAATATTGATTTTTTTTGGGTTAGGGGAGCGAAAAATGAATTTTCATCGACATTTAGTATGCATACAGAGGTTATTTGATAGTAATTGAAGAGTCCAAAGAGTAGTACATAAAGAAATGAAACGTGATTTAGTCAATGAAAGCTGCTGCAAAGAGCACAGAAATGTACGAGTTCGAATGACGAATTTTGCTCTTAGTGAATAACGATCATCTTTTGTCATGATCATCAGGTGCTTGATATTTCGCAGCTAATATTTTTGAATTGAAATGAAAAATTCGTAGTTTCTCTTGGGTCTAATTTTTCAAGACTCTGTGACCCATCTCTTCTTATCAAGTATTTGAATCTAATCTGTCGACAACGACGAACTATGAAGCCCTCTACATATACTCTTTGCCTTACCAGTCAGAATAGGTTAAATACTTCTGGCCAGTTTAATTGTTTGCTTTGCTTTTCTGCAGAATGTTCATGTTTGGGTATTATTCCGTCGGACTTCAAATGGCTATCGAGTTGGTGCATCCGTACTCGGAAGGTACAGCTTGTGGCCTGATGCTGTTAGCCGCTCAAGTAACTGGTTTCATTCTGACGCCAATATACCGATATATATTTGAAACTACTTCGCCGCTTGAAGCGAATTTCACCCTAGTGGGTCTGCTCGTCGTCGGTATTCTCATTTCTCTGACAATTCCTCCAAACTATCGAAGACAAGAGGCCGAGAATAAAGTTAGAGATGGTCGGTCAGCAATAACTTTCCTCAAAAGTGTTGAAAATATCTTTCATCCGAAGTGAATTGAAGACTGAGTTTTTTTAGAAATTGCATTCGATACGCTCAAAAAAGCGAGGAAAAAAATAGAACGATTGGTAAAATTATAATATTTACCGCGTAATACATGTACGTTAGCAAAAATTCGATTCTAAAATGTTATGGATTAAAATCTAAATCTTATAGACATATTATGTAATTTTAAATGATATTGTGGTAATCGTGAATATTGGCGCAAAAAGAATCCTAAATTTTCGCCCACTTTTCATTTTTTTAGAATTTAATTAATCGAAATGACAATAAATATCGCGTGTATTTCATTCGATAAGTTAATATAAAAATGAATGGCTTGAAGTCAATTGTAGTAATTATAAGGTTTCGTTTCAGTCACACTGACATTTGAATAAGTTTTATCTATTCCAGGCTGAAAGGTATTTTAATGGAACTTAATTTTAATTTTTTCTTTACATTTTCAATTTACTGTAGATTGTATTTTTATGGAATTAATGTAGTTCTTCCTCGTTGTCACAGCCACCATTTTTAAAAATTCAGTGATAGTGTGAATGCGGCACAAACAGATAATTCAAATTTATTGATTTTTGTATTTTCCCCCTTTTATTATTAATTTTTATTTCTGTTTCTTTTGTTTGTTTAAATTTTTAAGAACATGTATTAACTGTGATCGTAGGACGTATTTTAAACTTCTTACATGTAAAACATTTTTTATGTACGATTTTTTTGTTTTATTTATTAGAAAGATTATTTTCATGGAAATTTTATAAGAGGGAACTAACTAATGATAGCAACAAGAACAGATTTTTGACTTAGACGCAAGAAATTTTTTTCAAATTAAATCACTTTAGAAGAAAATTAAAAGAGTAATGAAAACATCTGCGCAGAGAAGGGTTAAATACCTATTTCATAAAAAATAAAAGCAATAAATTTTCTATCTTCAAAAAAACAGGGTTCTTTTCTCCTCAGAATTGTGGATAGGCAAATATTTGTACACAGCTGCTTAGAAATTTGCAATGTCATTTTAATTATCGTATGTCCTGATGATCAAAATGCTTCGATAATCAATGATCCAACTAACGCAGTCATCATTTTCTCGATTTCATTATTATCTTAACATAATTATACTTGAACATTTCCTCATTCTTCTTCATTTTATTGCTGATTAATTTCACAATCTTTCTTGGTTTTTCTTTTACAATTCAAAATTTATCAGCTGCATCACTGATGGTGGAAATGATGACGCCAACATGTTCGCAACATGAATTTCCTGATCTGAATCCCCAGCGAATCCCAATCCGAATTCCCGAATCCAATCGGATCGCGAGATGATTGAATGTCGCAAACATGTTGGCGACATCAGTCTATTTTCAGCATGATGCTTTTGTTGTGTCACTTGTGTGCTAGTGCCTGCTACGTTAGATGAGCTGGCCAGCTGTGATAAGCATTCTCCTCTTCTCTCCTTCCTCATTTAAATCCTAACTGTCTTAACTCTTAACCTTAAACATAGTTAATGAGAATCTACAGAATCTACTACTTCTTGGGTGTTGATCGAGTTTCGAGTCTTCAACTTCTATTAATGGTGTTATGTGAATAGTGTAGTGTTTGGCTAGCTCCGATGGTAGAGTTCTAACGTAAAGTTATCGTATAATCTGCAATGGTCATACGAATGTCAGAAGCTCAAAATATTCACGTGTAATAAATGAAAATGCGGCAAGGTAAGATGACCTATAATTTTAGTACTTGTGTGCATGCTTTTGATTTTGAATAATGATGGTCGTCTACTTACGAGACAATCATACTTAGATTCTCTTGAAAATACCTCTTATTGTGCGTTTTTAGATGTTCCTCCAGATTTCAATAGAACATAGATGACAAACGGGGAATCAGGGATTCATTTTTGATGAAGTGGCTGTTCGTGAAAGCCTGTGAAGCATGATTTTGTCAAATGTTCTGTACCTTTATTCATCAGATCTATCAAAACATAGGTCAGAGACGACTATTGAGGATTGCGGACGTACGTTTACTATCTTACATCCGTACCTTCTATCGCTGTAATAATTCAATGTGTATATAATCTGAGAAACTAATGTTGAATTTCGTTCCTGTTTCTTTTCTTTGTAGGTGAATTATGTATCGCAAATCGCTATCGTGAACGTGGAAGAGCGCTACACTATATCTTCTCTGGATCTGTGGAATTGGTAAGAACCTTCAAAATTCCTGAATACCCATAATTTAAATAGTATCTCAAATTGTACCTTGTATTTTTGTGCATTTGTAAGTCTCCCGTTTTAGAACAATATTATTATTTTTCTGATTATCGTTGATAGGAAAATTGAGTTGGACTCTCATCATCGTAACGATCACTCAGTAGCCGATGTTATTATGGCCTCATTTTCTGAGCAGTTGCTGATTTTTGATGATGAATGCTTCGTATTGTACCTGCAACTGTCCGTTTTCCATTTATTACTTCGTGAACTTCTAACTTCGTGAGTGATATTTAATTTTTAATCGTTCAACGTTTTCTATATCATAATTAAGTAATATTTTTTACAATATTTTGAAATTCTCGAAATATTTTCAAAATATGGTATAAGTAGGAACCATATTATCCTCAATAGCAAGTATTATAGTCCTTATTAGTAATAACAGTATAGCACATGGATATTTTGAAAACACTATCAATTATTCGAAATTTTATCACGAAAAATTGTTTTAAATATTTTTGAAAATGCTCAAAAAATATTTTGTGGATATCCTGTTTCGATCTCATTACCTCTTAGAATATGGACTTCAAAAATATTTTTTCAATTATTAAACGTAATATTATCAAACCCTCTTGGAAATATTGTTCTTTCAATTGGAAAAGGAGAAAAATCGTTAAAAAATACTGTCCTAGTGATTTGAAAATATTCTAAAATGTTTGTATGGATTGGAAAAGATTGTGGGAGAAATATTTTTAAACGTAGTACCAATATTATGCTGTAAATATTTTTCTTTAAATATTTTTACCATCTTTTGAAAGTGTTTCGAATATTTTACAAGTAATGTAAAAATATTACAATGACATACTTTTACAATATTAGTCTGAGATGTGTCAAAAATGAATGTAGTATCTGTGAGATTATTTATGGCTCTTGGTAAAGTTGATAATTTCGGATCCTGGTTCCTAGAATCCACGCGGTTGTATAAGAAACTCTGAACCGCTCTCTACCTTTAAAACGTAAGAGTAATAATTCTTTCGAGCGATTTTGTAAGGGCCAATTAGTATTATTTGCACAGAGCTCGTTGCAATGCCAAATTATGAAATTTCCAATGTTGACTCTGTATTTAGTCAGAGCCTGAAATGGTATCAGAAAGTTATACATTTATCTATGTATTAGCACTCGTGAAAAATCGTATAGATGAGATTTTGGTGAAAATGACTGGACATCCATGTGACCTTCTATGAAAAGGGCTGTATTCATGTAAATGAAACAGTTTCATGCTAGTCTATTGTTTAAAGCAGAAAATTACAGTTTATGGATGGATTTAAATCAGCTTCATAGTTCATTATTGAGTATTATTTGATATTTTATAGAAAACTAAAGTAAGAATTGAGGAACATAAGATTGTTTGAAAGATTATGAAAAATTGAAAACCACGTTAATTCTAACGTTCGCTCAATTTTTGAATTTATCTAGTCCTTCGTTGAATTTTATCGTATTGTTGGTCAAATATAAGAAAACGCATGGGACTTTTGAGTGTGCTTGTGTGGTCTTTTATTACAAACAACTTACACAGCTTCCACAGTGAATTTATTATATTCAGTTTTTCTTATAATAAGAGCAGCTATAAAATTGAAGTACAAAATACAAATTATGGAATTTTCAAATTCTTGCTCTGCATATATCTTATATTTTTTAATAACCTAAAATTACTTTCACTTTATTATTAAATGAATTAATTTTTGAGTGAAAAAATATTTTCTGCGTCCGCGTCCTCTCAGTAGAGGGGTACACTGATTCCTCATCCTACACATTTTTTAAAAACCCCATCGCATTTGATTCTACAATCGTGTTTTTGTTTACAAATACGTGCTCATGATCATGCTTTATAAACGTACTAAATCCACAGTCTGTGTACGTGCTGCCTGAAATGAAGCTCAACAATTTCGTGGCTTCAACTATCAATTTTGTTGACCTATATATTTCTTCCTGAAATAATTTTATTGTCGTCAGTTTTTTTTTTTTTCTCGTTCACGTTATTCGGTCAATGGCTTCAGTTACCTTTGCCCCCAAAATGGTGTCGCAAGGGGGGGTTAGCGAATGTAAATAAAAACAAAACTCTGGAATTCGCATGTACAGTGTACACACAGTAGTATATCTAAAAATAGATGATAATTTCATTATTCGACCCTTTCCTCGACGTAGTTCTGCAATATTTGGCTCAAATTCAAATCGATTTTGAAGCAGCTTGTAGCCAGTGATTCGTAAATGCCGAAAGACTAACTGACGAGACTAGAATATAATTTTTTCTGCTAAGAAATAAAATTTAGGCGAAAAAAATTGAGATAACCTTCCATGCGTTACGCATTTCTTCGTTTCGAGAAAAACAAACACGGATTTTGGGAGGTGTCGAGAATAGGGGAAGGTGGTGGAACTGTGAAGGGGGCTGAAGAGCGGGTTGTTTTCGAACAGCACACGAGGAACACTCCTCTGGAGGATCGATCTAGTCCAAAAAATTTGCGCCGTACTTTTTCCTGTTTCGTGATAGTTATTTATTTTACTTATTTTCAACTGAATTACAACTTTACTGCATTTTCGAGTAAACATTCCAAATGTCTTCCTAACTTTTCGAATAAAGTTGCTTTTATTTTTCGAAAGTAAATTTTTACGAGCCTTTTTTCTGACGTACCTCTCTCTCATAATACTTGCAATAATGTTCAGTTGGAAACGAAAAACAAAAATATTTTCTAAATTCTCACATTAACTTGCGCAATAATTGGTATATTTTTCTTTTTAATTTTTGAAAATAGACAATTTTTTGTTCAGACAAATTTGTCATGGATTGTTAGACTTTGATAACAGTAAACTGGAGTGCGCATTTAGATAAAAGCATTTACCAAACAAAAATTTTTAATCGATATTTTTTGTATTGGAACCTCACGTGTATACATACAGGTATTTTCATTGTTCAAAATTTATATTTGCTAATTGTAGAATAAATACAAAGACAGGGTTAATCGAATCGTTCAATAATTTCAGTTTCAGTATCTTATCTGAAATTTGAAATACACAGAGTTGTATAATATTTCAATATTTCACGTGAAAATCTTATTCTTTAAAAAGGAATATCGAGTGTCTAAAACAGTCGTATAAAAAGTTTTCCACACCTTTTCGTTGACAACTTTTTTAATTTTCCTCTTGGAAATTAACATGGGTATCGTTTGATGTATGGTAAAACCAAGATCATAAAACTTTACGACTAATTTATTACCGTTCATGGTGCTTTAGTTTTACAGAAATATGAAACAGCTAGAGAAGAATTTTCGGTTTATGTATTTTCAAAAGTTCTTATATTTTCAAGAGTTCTAAAAAAAAAAAGAGAAAAAAAAAACACCATTGGTTCCTAGGTACCTAATTCACGAATATTTTGATATTAAAACTGAAGATTTATTTTTATTACTTTATAGAAAAAAGTTTCCATCAAATAAGATCCTAGTCAATGGTTCTAGAAATAATTTTATCTAGAGTAATATTAATAGTGCTTCAGAAATATTAGCTGCAAAATTTAAAAAAATTTTATTTGGTCTTCACTTTTACGTAGATAAAACAAAGATATCTTTTTTATTTTGCTTTTTAGAAATTAACCTTGAAAATTTCGTTGATTACAAATGGGTTTTCTGACTACTGAAAAATAAAAATAATTGTAAGATTTCAACTTGTAACACTGTTATGGATGATTCATTTTGATTTTCAAGCATAATTTGTAACCCAGACGTTTAACCTTACTGATTCTCAGACACAATTTCTCATCTTTTTCTGAAAAATCCTTGCTGTATTCAGTTATCAAATTTAATTCCTGCAACTTTGATGAACAATTATCGTCTCACTTATTCTTTTAATTTTCTTGTAGAATAATTTAATTTGAAAAAAATTTCTTGCGTCAAAGTCAAAAGTCTATTCTTGTTGTTGCTATCATTAGTTAGTTCCCTCTTGGTATTTTTTTTTCAACTCTTTATTTGCGCGATTGTAAATTCAATGATTCTTGCACGTCATCGTAATTGTTATTGAATGGTTTATTCGAACACATATTTGGCAACGTATGTTTTGAAAATTTTACTATTTCCAGAAATTTCAACTATTGCATGAAGGAGAAAGTATATATTTTTTTGCTCGATGCCATTATTTGAGAAAAGTTGCGAACCACTTACGAAGATAGTAATCTCGCATAAAATATATGATTAACTTTAAAGAACGGTTTAAGTATAACATTTGTATGGATTTTGAGTTCCTGTCAGACTATTTTTTTTTTTTTTCGTAACTGTAAATTCTTAAAGTTCTACTGTTTTCAATTTGCTAACAGTATTTTATACAACATTTAAAAAAGTAAATATTTCTCTCGAATCACATAAGAATAGGAAGTTTACATCTTCATGATATTTGGTTTTGCAAATCCCTGGCCCAAATCCTTAACCTGCTAACTGTAAATCTACCAAAACACCAAAGAACATCCGCTACTTTCAAGTTCTGTTGTTGGCTTTGGCAAGTTTCTGTCCAATGTTATTTTGAAGGGGTTAATTCAACTGTTCAGGGTTTTTTTTTCTTGAGATAGAGAATTAATTCCATTTTCGGGACTTGGCTGGTTTTGCTCTATAGAAACTCTGTCGAAATAGTTTGATGAAATTTCATGAATACTTGATTTTATTGGCTCTTTGGTGGTATACACAGTATAGAGTCATCCCATAACAATGAATTGCTGTCTAGCTATCATTGTAGTTAATTTACATATCTGTGTACTGTGAGAGTTGTAGTTTCGATGGACATTAAGTGAGAGAAAGTTTCTCTTTACTCTAAAAATTTCGAGAATAATTAAATGAATTTGACCCATGTGTACTGTACATATGTTGGCCGAAGATTAAGTATCTACGTCTGATGATGCAGAGCATGAAAACTTGTGTTGGGAGAGACAATAATTATTTCACTTGTTCTTTGGGTTCAATTGAAATAAATGAATGTAAATTTAACAAAAACACCCATAATATTTTTACCAACAATCGAGGATAGCGCCGATGATGAGCTCGAAATTTATGTTTTTTCCGGGTCAACTTTGTTAGACGTCATCTGGTGGCATACTTTTTAGCAGAGAATTTCGAAATGACCTTAAAATTTTACGAGCAAATCGTACGACAGTGGCGGAGTGGAAATATGACGTGAAGAGGAAAAACTCGTTGGCGAGATTATCGACTGATAAGCGAATTACGGTACCAGGTGAAATTATTTTGGTGTTATGACTGCAAAGAAGTATTGAAAAGTTGATGCAGTATATTTTGGAAGTGGGTTGGCATCTCCAAAATACTGTGTAGTCGTTCGTCTGATTCTCACAACCTCGAATTTTTCACCGAATCCAATTCCCCAAATACCGTCAATATAAATAATATAACCCCCTGTTGCAGTTTTTATTTTCCTATTTCTGAAAGTTGATGAATGATATTGGGTGAGTGGATTTTGCTCTTATTTACAGTCAAGTGGACATTGCAGCTATAATCTATCAGCATAACTCATATTGTATACATTGAAGGAAATGAATATTAATTGTTACTACTTTTTGTAGAGAAACATGGACAATGCAAGATTTATTTTAGACATTTTTAGTATTGGTGGTACTTTTTACCATCTTAGTTACTACATTATTTACTGTTTTTGTGGTAATTTCTGTACTGTAAATCTTGAATTGTCCCTGTTTTCTCATGCAAATAGTAGAAATTGCTATCGACATTTTTTCCAGTGTAGCGATGGGTCAGAGTATCGATATTATAGATAATTTGCGATAAAAATTTTGGCTTATCGATATAATTTCAAAGGTGTGAGAAATTTAGGAAATGTAGAAAAATTTAGATTTAAAAGGAGCCGAAAATGCAACAGTTCAAAGATGGTGGTTCTTGAGAAAAAAAAAAATGTTTTACATAATTCGAAGAAAAAATAATACTTAATATCGATAATGAAAATTTCGACTTCGACCCATCACTAGTATATTTCAGTGGCATGTTACTGTGGTGGTGCATCACTCCACATTTTCGATAGTCGGCTGTTATAGCTGTGGAAATCATCTGAATAAAATGAGGAATGATTTTGATTGAAAATTAGCTTACTCGTGATAATTTGAAACTTAAAATACGAGTAGCAGCTCTATTAACAGATTAGGTTTTTTGAGTTACGAGGTTTTGTCCATGTACCTATAACTACTGCAGCATTGGAAATGCAGCAGTTGCAGATCACCAATTGTGCGCGTATTATTAGTTTTTAGAATTCCTGCAAAAAATTTCCACAACGTTGTATCTATTCAAATTTTTGTTCTCGTCACGTGTTGGTCCAATTATCGTGGCGCCATCTCAATTTGGTGTTCTAATATCGTCCTTTTTTAGGTACCTACCTGTTCTAAAATTATGCTGTCTCGCATTTAAAAAAAAAAAAACTTAATTTCTCAGCTCTTTTGTTTGTCCTTTTTTGTGGAAAAATATAATATATTACTTATGCTTTTACTTGGGCCAAATTTCTTGTTTATACTTCGAAACATGTTTCTGAAAAAGTCGTTGTACTTACTACGAGTAGCTATACCACAAACTTATTTTAATGTGATGGATAACAAAGCGACTGTAGCTCATTATCCCGTGAACTAACTGAATTTCTGAAATACTTTCAATTATTTGAATTGATTATGTTCGTACCGCAGTGATTAAAAAATGGAGGATGAAAAAGTTAATTATCCCTAAAATGCGTTGGATTTATTTATCTATAATTTGCTCGAAAATAGCGCGCTTGATTACCTGTTTACACGGTGTAAATGAACTAAAATTGGTGAGCTTTGAAGCGAGATAGTATGTTTTTTCAACATGAAAAACTGGTTCAACTAGATTCAATGGCATCGAGTTCAGTGCCACAGAGTTGCGAGCTTATTTACTGTAATTTTTCTCGCGCCTGCATCGGACGTGTATCTTCGAATATACGAGTATAGAGGTACGATCAAAATTCAAAAGTCTCATTTACATAGGTACACCTTTCAGTGCATGCTGGAAAAATTAAGGTGAACAATATGTTCGAGTTTGAAAAATTGACTGGCATCCAGTTAGAGGAAGCCGGTTGTCGCGACAATCGAGGCCCTTCAACCGGTTGCCGTGGGCCTAGACGCCATTAAATATAGGTGGTACCTGCGTGTGTCTGTCTGCAGATGTGAACTATGTTTCTCTTATACTTGGATATCTGCCAGCAGTGAGAGAGAAAAAGAAATCAATATTTATATATTACGGATGAAATTACATTAGTGTCCGTACACTAAAAAGCAGTAGTTTGGATGTATCATGGAGTGAAACTTGCTGGGGGCAAGTCTTCAGAGAAATTGGAGGGAAAAACAACGACGTAGAGAAACGAATTACACGAGCAGCCGTTGAGATTGCCTGATGATATTTTGATTTTAGTATGGTTCAGAAAATGTAAGACGTAATTTAAAAAAATGAATCTGAACGTCCGAGTACCAACTAAAAAAGTTGAGTGCAAAATGGCATTTTTTGGTCGCTGGTATAAACGTTATCCTGGAAGGGGAGGGGGTACCAGTGGCGGATCCAGAGCTCCATTTTGGGGGGCGGATAGATCCCAATTTTTTTAAACCATGATAGGAAATTTTCGCGAAAACCGTCTCGACTTCCTTTAATCGTTTCTCATTTTTAAATTTTTTTTTGGATTGGGGGGATTTCCCCCTTCCCGCCTTGGATTCACCACTGGGGGGTACAGTATTTTGTGATAAATTCAGAAATTGCATCAAAGCTTTGTTTCAATGATTGGATAAATTGCTCATCTGTGACCAGGAGCAGAATAAGCGCATTTTAGGATCTTTGAAAATATCAAAACTAAAGGCTGTCATGAGAATTTAGGACAGAATTGGCTCAAACTTTCTTGTACGCTTTCCCTTTGAGGCAATCGACAAACTGATGAAATTAATCAACTTAATTCATTTTTCTCTTCCATACATCATACAGCTTGGCATGTCGTGTTTTTATAGGGAGTAGTTAATTCGTTTCCCACATAAAGAGGAAATTACTTCTCTTAAACATAGAGGTGAGGGCAGGCATTTTAAGAGAGCCAAACGTAAACGTAAGTGATGAAGTGTGAAAGATGATAAGAAGCGAGGTTTGGGTTAGTAAATAACATATTTTTTCGACACCGTGCATTAAATTTTTTTTTTTGTATTGCCACAAGAACAATTAGGACACCGTGTTATCGAAAATATCTACAGCATTCTGACGAGGAAACTTGTCGTGGGTATATAATGTACAAATAATTTTTATCACTGTTTTCCTTCAAAAATTTACTATAATTATTATGACACGAGTACTTAAAAGGATAGGAGTGAAATGAAGTTTTAAAATTTTGGTAATGTGGCAGTCATTTTTCAAGTAATAGTTACATATTATGTATTAATCATCGAAGTTACAACACATACCTGAGACCCTACAAGTAGCTATTAGTTGAATTTGACATGAAATTAATCAAATTCATGGTTAAAACAAAACTGAATCAATTAGAATTCGATACCATCATCAAATAAATCATGGGATCCATTTGGACTTTTTTTTCAGTTTTTTAGGTCCTTAGTAGATATTTGGAAATAAAAATTTTATTCGAGCAAAAAATACGTAGACTTTTTTTTTTTCAGTTTGGCTGCCTTGTAGTTTTTTTATTATTTAGAACTAGCCTCGTATTGAGCCGGACTTTCCGTGAGGGTGGGAGCGAGGGGCGGTGGTAGATTTCCTTGTGATGCTAGATTTAAGTTTTTTTTTCTTTTTGTTCCTCAGTTCTCTTGACATTTCAACTGCAAGACAGTGAGTCATTGATTATTCCTGGATTGATTACTATCCTAAAGGATGCACTCGAGATAGAATTTTACCAATAGATGCGAAGTATTTATTCAAATTGAGTCTTGCTGGAAAGAGTCCAGAAATCAGATTCTATAAAAAGATGTGACTACTTCAACGTATACGTTTCAGCTAATTTTCTGCTGAAAATAGTTAAATATAAAACAGTATCGATTTTTAATGAGGAGAAACAAGGATAATCGAGTGTAATGAGTTTTGAAAGGTGAAATTTGTTGAAAGGAAAAACAGAAGTGAAGATGTGTCTGTTTGATAGTGAAAATTAATAAAATGATAAGATGTAGAAACGGGCATCAAGCGATGAGTATTTATAATGAGGCAATAATGTGTTAACCGAAGGTGAACTTGAGAAGAATAAAAGTTGGTAAAGTTCTCTAATCGAATACATTTAGATAGGTGAATAAAATCATGTATATTTCATTCAACTCACTACAACAGGATGTAGTCTGAAGTTTTTTATATAATACACCTATCCACTCGTTATTATCTTAGAAAGACATCCTATTGAACCAGCCTATCAGAGAATAGAATAGCATTATGTGCCTTCAAAGGTCAAGTATTTCAACTTTTTTATTGCCTGCTTGATTGTGAGTAATTTCGTAGCACATGGTTCTACATTTCTCATTGTTTATGGTTCATCTCTGTTTTTTATTATATGTATTGTTTTCTATTTACCATCATTGTGAATTTAGATAAGGTAATTACTAATTACGAGGAAGAGATGATTAGTTAATTTAAAAGAAATTCTTTCATAATACCGCGGTTGTTTATAATAATTGAGCGAAACGAGCCCAAAAGTTTTTAATTTTGCCACAGTACTTAAGCTTTCTTTTGTTTTTAAAAATATTGTTGTGTTTAGGAATTTTCGAACAGTCACAGAGAAAGAGTAATGGTGGAACCAGCTTGTTTTTAGGGTGGGCCGGGGGGAAGGAGGGCACAGAAAAATCATTCGAAAATTTCAACATCCAAAAAACTGATACTGAAGCTGATTTTTTATTATTTTTTGATAATTCTTTATTTTTAACTAGTTTTTAATTCATTTTGAAAAATTTTTGGGTGGGCCAGAATTTTTTCGGGGGGAGGGGACCGTGGCCGCCACTGAGAAAGAGTACAACCTGGTAATGAATCTCTTTCTTGAAGATTAAAGCATAATAGAGGTTCTACGCTTGTTAGAAAAAGTGTAGCATTTTAAAAATTTCATCAAGTTCTAGTGCAGCAGCATAGCAAGTCCTAGGGGAGAGGCCCCCACAGTGAGACAGTGCTTACAGTGAGACAAAACAAATAACTCGATAGAAAATGATTTTCTTCATACGTAATTCATACTACGCGTGCTATTCTAGACACTGTTTGAGACATAAACCAATTTGATGATTCCATTTTTTTTTCTATTATTATTTTTTCTCCGATAAAATCCCCGATACCAACAGTGAGAATCAAACGGAGATTTTTGAAAAAAATGTTTACAGTCTTTCAAAATGAGGTTGAAGAGTTTGAAGTGTTCCTCTGTTGAGAATAAACCTAGGTATTTATTTCTTTGATTCAAAATAAAAATGAATAAAAGAAAAGTTTATGGTTTTTCAGAAGATAATATGAAAAATGCTACCTCTTGCTCGTATAGTTCTCAGCCCTTTTTCTGACACAGGCATAGAAGATTATTGAGTACTTTTATGCATTAACTGAATGAATTGAAGAAAAATTTATAAAATTAATTTAAATTTACATTTCTCAAACTTTTCCGTCTTACTGTTGGACTACTGCTGTCTCATTGTTGGAGCCTAGGGGCCAACACTGAGACAAATAGGGGGTAACATTTTTGGACTTCTAAAAAAGGAAGGGTTGAATAAATTGTAATTTTCACAAAGCCAAATTGAAGGTAAAGATGATACCTATAACATTTTTCTTATGAGTAAATTAGTCGAAAAAACAATAATGACTGAAGTATTACAAATTTCCAAAAAGTGTCTCACTGTATGGGCCTCTCCCCTACCTAAGGATTATTTTAATGTAAAAAAAAAAAATCGGGTGATAATTTTTTTGGGGCTTCAAGAGTTCTAGAACTGAGCTAACGATGTGTATAAGTTTCCAAATGTAAATATAACAAATTGCTTTGAGAAATTATTTTTCAAAAGCCAATTTGAAGGAGTCTTGGGTTTTAGTTTGAACCGTCAAATAAAGATGTAATTTTTATTTTTTGAAAATAATGTTCTTAAATTGTCTTTTACTGACTGAAATTACTTGTTTGGGATGGAAATTCCCCGCCCCCCCTTTGAAGCCAAAGCTGCGATGTCCATTTCAAAAAAGTTACCAGAGTTGAGTAAAATTTCTTGTATCAACTTGGATGAGGGCTATAATCAATTATTTTGAGATTGGAGTTAATTAAAGCAGTATTACCCCCTATCAGAGTAATGCATGATTATAACCTTTTTTTTTCTACACATCTCGTAAATATACACGTACTTTAAAATGGACCCAGTATTTTTCAGTTTGCATACTAATACTTCTTATTCGTAGTAAACCATTGTGAAACTTTCCATCGTATAAATTATAATTTTTACTCTTACTACTCAGCTTATTTATAACATTTCCAACTATGTTGAGAATTTTAAAACGTATGGATGGCGCATGGTTTTGTAAGACAATAAACACTTTTTACGCAGCATATTTTCAGTCCCCCCGGAGGAGTGGTGAAGGAGGAAAAGACCGTTATCAATGGAATACATGTATACATATTTTTTTTTTCTTTTACAAAAATGTGGTAAACACATTTTGTTTTCCATCCGTCGAAAATTGTCGTATTCACATAGTTTTTCAAATTTTGAGTCTCAGATGTGTCATTTATCTGAATTTGCTGTGGCTGGAAGCTATACTAGTATTCGTTTCCAAGTTGGAACAAAATGTATACCTTCAAAGTTGTTTATCTATTAACATTATTATTTATTAGGTGCACGAAAACATGGCGGCTCAAGTGAATGGCAAATTGAATAATCAACTAATTTTGCCTCGACTCCGTATCAACAAAATTTATAACCCTATAATATTCGTTACGATTCATTTGCGAGTTGATAAATTCGTTTTTTTTTTTTTTGCCAAAAAAAAAAACAAGTATAATTACCTACCTAACATGTTTCTATCAATTATGGTTAAAGTATTAAAAAAATGAACCGTTGTATGGTCATGCTAAGTAAAACGTGCTAATTTTATTAAAAATTGTTGGCTTGTTGGTTGTGCTAGTTTTAATACGAACTAAAATTATCTTCAGTAAATTATTCGATATTATGAAAAAAAATGACCAAATATGTATTTTTATGGTAAAATTCTGTTGTTCCTAATAATCACTTATCTGAAAAAAAAAAGAAAAAGAAGGAACGGATGTACTTACAATGCAATTAGGTTAAAATAATTTTTTTTATCAACCATCGTGTGCTTATAGATACGAATTTTTTACAAAGCCAGTGTGTTTTATGTGTTTCAGTGATACCATTTTTATTGCCCACTTAATTTTTTCACTTGTTTAGTTCGAGCTTTTACGATTGAAAATTTTGAAACGGAGTTGTATTCCTATTTTGCATAATATTTTGAAAATTACAACTAGTTGTGTACATAAATAGCGATGCGAGTCTATACATCCTTTCAATTCTCCTCAGTTTTGTACATCCTCCATTGAAGCATTTTATTAGTGGCTGATATTACCTTCCATGGTCCCTGTTACCCTTCTGGAGAGTATAATTAACCCCCACGTATTGATATTTACTTCGGTTACCATTCGCCGCCCTAACACTTGCGTGTCTTTTCGAAGAACACCCTATATATTCCGTACAGATAGTGAAAGTCGCAATTTACGTAAGAATCATTTCCTTTGATAAAGTGTATCGTGGCGGAGAATAAAATATTTTGTAAGGAACCTTTTTGAATATTCTGAGCCACGTGCCCGCATAAAATGCGTCGTCGTTTCCTCCTTTCAGTGTGTTATTAGATATTCTACAGAGGCTGCGCGGGCTGCAAAAGCTGAACATTTCGAGAATGACCTTAAACCACGTTACTCCAAAACAAACGCATTAAGGGTGTTTACCGTTTTCAGCCCCTAAAATGTAAGGGGTGATGCGAAAAGTAGATGCGCAGTTGGTGTAGAACTGCGTGCCAGTTATTGAAATTAAATTTCTGATCTTCGAGCGAAAAGAGTATAAATTTAAGTGGCCATATATTGGGGTGGCCGGGGTAAGCGGGGTGAGAATGAAATTTTTTCGACCATGTCTTTCACACAGCGGGTCGTTAATTTTCCCTGTTGGTCGAAATTTTTTGTAACGTGTTCGGTGAAAAAGAGTCGTAGTATATCCAACAGTGTGTTGGCACGAAATTTCACATTATTATTTTACGAAATGGCGGGCCAATGTAGCTGTCTGCGGATTAAAATATTATCTCAATGAAAATTTCACAAATTTTCCCGCAGACAATGATGCCTTGTAGTCGAGTAAATTTTATAAGTAAATCACGTGATCGTCAACTGCTCAAATTTGCACCCAAACATTTTCAGAAGTACTTTGGCGGAAGTTATTGTTTGCATTTGAATATTGATAGAAAATAGCTGCGATAGGTAAATTCAATAATAGGTTGTATGGAGAGAATAAAATTCGTAATTTCAAAAGTAAACTCATCGTTTCAAGAGTGTGGCAAACACATATGCCATTGCAAATACATAGATATACGTGACTAAGGTATGGTATAGAAAAGTCTACGTACTTCGGATGAGAGATTTTTTGAGCCAATTAGTTTTGCAGAAAATGTTGAAATCTTCTGAAAGTACCCATATAGCTAGTCCAATTTCGTAATATTAATTGTGACTGTCACAGTCAAGTAGGAGGCTAACACCTCAATATTGAATTAGTGCCAACTAAAGTCATTGGTGCCATCCAAAATTGAGTTGGCGCTAACTGAACCCATTGGGTACAACTGAAAATTGAATTGGCGCCAACTAGACCAACTGGGTACCACCTTAAATCAAATTGGAGCCAACTGAACCAATTGGGCTCTACCCAAAATTAGATTGGCACCAACTGTAGCCATTGGTGCCATCTAAAAGTAAATTGGCACCATTTGAAGCCATTGGTACGATCCAAAATTATTTTGACACCAAGTGGACCAATTAGGTGCCACCCAAATTTAAATAACCAATCTTTCATTTTCATTTCGAATTTGCAAGTTCAGTATTCAGATTAGGTCTGAAAACCTTCAGACTACATTTTAACTTAATATATCCCAATTAATTATATTATCTGAAAGAAAATTCGAGCAACAGTCTGGTATGTCGACATTGTACTTTTTTGACGTAAGTAACTCAAGTATATGTATATCAAAAGCTGCGCAATATTTATTCATTAAATTTCAATCGACCTTTGTTCAATCAGCTTTTCTTAATTAGAATTAATAAACTTTAATTACTGACAAATAATATTGATAATATCTGAATACGAGAAATTTCAAATAACACTCCTATAAGGTGCTAAAGTTTGAAAATGAAAACTTCTCCGTGTAGGAGCAGCCTGCTTTAGTTATTTATTTTCATTTTGACTACCCGTCGTAAGAGAATAAACTCTATGTCTACTTCATATAAGAAAGAATATTCCATTTTTATCGTTTTAGGTGTGAAATAGGGAGGGAATGCTAATTTTCAAGAACTTAATTTTATTCAAATAACGCCACTCTGGCTGAAGTGTAACTCGTTAGAAATGTGCTATGCGCGGATTAGAAGTTGACAGTGAGAGAGAAAATTTCAGTTGAGTCACGAATTTATACGTACGTATGATTTGAAACTGGGATGAACTGGCCAACTATATATAGATATAGTGTGCGCCATTTATTAGAGATATAAAAATTATTATCTCTTATTGGAGAGATCTAATTGTGGATGAAAAATACACGTCATTATAGAAATCTTTATATTAAAAGAATCTAATACAAGTTCGTCCGGCCGTTCTATCCGGCCGATTTGCTTAATTTTTTTTTTAGATGAATGGTATTTATGTGTAGATATGTCATCACACATTGGAATTCACTCAACTCTGACCTTACTCAAGTTATACTCAAAATTCATGCTTTTTCCAAGTTTTTGCACCACTCAAACATCAATATCTTAGGTTCTAATTAATATATCACGTTTCTTTTGGTCCAAGAACACTCAATAGATTAAGACCTTTTATTTGAGCCTTCAACCACTCAAATCGGTTGAGTCTGAGGAAAGTTGTGTGTGGACATTCAATTTCACCCGTTATAATTTTAGAAGGGAAAAAAATAGTTCCAATTAACAACTCATGCTGCGGAGCAGCACCGGTCTTCTAGTAATAGTGGAAGAAAAGTACCTATTTTTTGAATTTTTAATAATGATGTGCCCGATGGCTTTAGAATTGAAAAACGAATTATTTCAGTAGCAACCAGCATGGGCACTGGCATTCTTTGGTTGAAAAGTATCGAAAAATCCAGATTAGTCTTTTGATGATCAGTACATTTTCTCGTGACACATTATATTAGACCAGTGTTACCAATGTTCGCAATTGTGTAGAGAAATCGTTCATTTTATAGTCTTGCTTTAAATATTAATAATCTCTGGCTTTACAGTTGAAAATACTCTTAACAAGTCGCCCTTGATATAGATATAAATTTCGATCATTTTTCATAAATGAGCCAATTTCCTCTAACTGACGAAATACTTACTTTAGCTGATGATTAATCGACAAAGAGTGACGATTGAAATGATAATGATCGTATTTGCCAACTGACCTATCGCACTGATTTAAATAGACTTTGGAACAAGAGTTTCTTTTTTACGATATCTGAGTTAAATTGCTGAAACAGATAGAACAATGTACTTACAACTAGTCATTTATTCATTTCACAACTTTCACATCACTGATTCAACTTTCGAATTAACTTTTTCAAGGCTGTACTACGCATTCATTGTATAATGAGTGAAAGGGTGACGCAGAGGATTAGACCTGTACCATTTAACCCTCTGTGTAGCATTTTTCTGGTTTCGATATACTGCGCATCTATAATAACAGCTATCTTATTCTAAAATTAATGCCGTAGATTGAAATGGTTAAAATTTTAATTGCATGATAAGGATAGCTACTTAATATGTAAATTTATGACAACGTCTGGCTTCTTCTCTTCAAATCAACTTTTTAAAGATTTCTCATCGTTGATACTTGACTTTTGTTAAAGTCATTTGTATATGACTGTGGAGTGTGGATACGACTATATAAGATAAAATGACTGATATGATACTAAAAATACATGCGACAGTGCAAAAATAAATTCAGTTAGATCGTGTGTGTTTGAATATTGGGTATTTCGCTCTTGAAAAAGAATATATCTAATTGTCAATCTTCTTTTCGTCGAATTAGTTACTTTCAAAACATAAAATTATTCTTGGAACGATAAGTTGAGCTCGTGCTTTGTCTTACTTGAAATTTTTCGCATTTGATACATACATGAAAGCACGAAGAAATTGAATGCAATAGCTCATTTATTATTAGTGTAGATATGCATATTTTGTATAATATACTTCCTCAATTACGTGAAACAGAATTTATTTTCTTATTGTGTGGAGGTAAATATTGATTGCCTATGGGATCAATAATTTATATCGAATTATAAATAATCAGTACGTGCAGACACCAAGTTCAATGACCCTGTAACATTATGCAGTGTGTGAGGATAATACAAGTTGAGAAAAAAATACTTTTATTGTGATTTGAAAAGTTTCAAAAAACACAGAACAAAACAAAATGATGGTCTGAATTACAAAAAAAAAGGGGTTAAGAGGCAAAAATCAAAAATAGCCCTTTCGGACTTGACCCTTTGGAACCCTTAAACATTCAAATGAAAAACCGTTAGTCAACAAGCTAATATATACGTCATTATACTCCACTTTTGTTTGCATAAGTATAAAAAAATGTGCGTTAAAATCGTTCTCCTCCTTTCTCTAATGACAGATACATGCACTATGGGCTGTTTAGTGGGGGATGATTTAAAAATAACGTGTGTAAGTAGTTATTTCCTTGTGCGCAGTAAGAAAGAAAGAAGTTTAAAAAAAAATTTTTCTTCTAAATCTGTAGTTTGTTTTGGCCAAATTTAAAACGACAAAACAATAATACTTGATGATAATTTTTTGCATTTATAGCCTAAATTTTGTCTTCGACTGGACTAGCAACTAAAATAAATTCTTCCTATTGACAAAAAAATCTGATCGAAGTAGTGATTGAAGTAATTTAATAGAAAATTAAAATAGATTTTGTTACGTTGAGGCATCCACATATTCAGTTTCCAAGATATCAAATCTTTATGCTCACGTAATTTTTAAAATGTCAATAGAATTTTCAGAAAAATCCTGAAAGTGTTGAATAATGTGGAATAACAAATGAATCGTTGATTCAGAAAAATCCAAAATTATGATAAAACTAATTTGAACCTTGAATGGGACTTGAATTGTGAAATTAAGGCTTGTCGTATGGATATATAGGGTTCTATTCTTGGGAATATTCAACGCTACTGAATTTTGGGGAAAACCCTTAGGTGACTTTTTGAAAATAATTTCGATTTAATCGATTGCGAAGGTAAAGAGTGAAAAAAGGCTGAGCGAAAATCTGAATCAAACAAAACCTTATGAATATCGTGTTATGCTATTATGATATCATTAATACTGTGGATGTGGAATAAATAATTCTAAGAAATTGCAACTGCAGAGAATTCTGCGTCTGTTGAAAACTGTCTTCGGAATTTCCTTTAATTTTTCCTAGAAAATATTATTAAACTATATTTTTCATGACAACAGATGGATACTCGTATTTTGAAAAAAATTGTAAATTCAACCAACATATAAATTGAAAGTCGCTTGAATTTCCCCCCCTTTTTTCGCCTTTATTTATTTATTTACTTTTAATTTTCTTAAAAGTAATTTTATTAATTTTTATAATAATATGCTGAGGAATAATTGATTGTAAATTATTGTGTTCTGAATACATATTAGGAGGAAGGAAAATTGGCGTTCGCAAGTAAAAATTACTATAGGGTCATGTCATATGAATAGTAACTACACACATTTTGTTTCTCCGCTCCTGGCAACACTGATAACATAGAACCAACAGGAATGTGGAATAAGTTCATCTCAAAGCCTTTTGAAAATTTCAAGATAATTGGCTCAGTATTTCTTGAGCTACATTTATTTTATTATAACTGAAACCTCCTCCCTTTTGGGGCTGCCCAATTTTCAAAGGAGAAATACTCGTAATTAAACTTTTGAATCAGGAAATTATTAGCAGTCACACTATCATTACCAACGCGTGGCAACCGATCAATGCTCAATCATAGATGATTAGTAATATTTTTTTTCAATGCTGATCACAAATTGAAGTTTGTGGCTTTAGACAATTTTGTGATTTAAAAATTTAATTATTGCCCAAAATTGAAAATTGGGTTATTAGTTATAATTAAATGGATGTAGCTTACAAAATACTGTATCAATCATCTTGAAATTTTCATGAAGCACTGAGATAAACCTACTCGACGTTATCTCGCTGGTTCTTTACTGTCAGCGTTGCCATCAGGAGCAGAGAATAAAAATGTGTGTAGTTACTTTTTGTGTGATCTGTTGACACTATGTACCCAAGATTTTGTAAGATATTTCATTTTTGGCACTCCGGAGGCTACTGGTTCCTTCACCTCCTCCTTCCTTTTATTTTCCATAGTAGAAGGTGAGTCAGGTCTACATAATGGGTTTACATAGCTCCCTCGGCTATTGGATTGAGTATACTCCATATCTAGATTACTTTGCATTAGCAAGGCTTCATGTTCATACGTTCTAAATTCATGTTCTAAATTCATCCTGATATAATTCGTCTTTTATTGTTGGGAGCAGTTCGTGATTAATAAAAATTTTACTCTGATCACCGCACTACTACTATCGTGGATACTGAAACCAGTAAAAAATCACGTGAACTGGTCATGATGTCTGAAATTTTTTTTCGGTTCTTATTGACACGTATATTTCGAGTACTTACAGTCATGCTGAAAATATTACATAATATTGTAAATTGATGAAAAATTTCCATTTTTTGAATGACTTCAAGTTACCTAAAATTATACTTTCTTTCGTCTCATTTGCTGTTATCAGTCATAAGAAGTAAATGGATGTTGAACACAGCAGACTTATTAGAAATCTACATTTTATAAAATCATAAATTTAATTAAGAAATTAAAATTTTAAAGTGCCTTTCATGAATAACCGTATACCATGTGGTGAAATATCCAGTCTCGATATTTCTAACCCTTTAATTGGAAAGTAAATGAGAGAAAATTAAAGAAAAAAAAGACTGGCAAATAGAATTACAACGTACCGAATAATTTTCACTGAATTTTGTTCTTGTAATGAAATTTTGTTCAACTTGAACATCTTAAAATAATTGATTAATTCGAACTATGTAATTTTTTAAATATTATAATAATATTTTGTTAATTTTTACTTCCTAATTATTTTTTGAGACGTTCTTCGAAGTTGAGTTGAAGGTCATCCCATGTGTCGTATTTTTTAGTCGAAGCCTTTGCTAAAGTTTGTCACGTGTGTTTAATTCGTTTTTTTTTTTTCTTTCTTTTCTGTAATGATAAATGAGTTAAGTGTCTCTGAGATTCATAAAAATTTCATCAGAAACTTTTGATGAATTCCTTTTTGAATAAAAAATCATATGAAATTATCTAAATGTACGCACATGAGCGTAATAACCTCAGATTAAGAGACCAAGTGAAATTAGTTGAGTTTAGATGTTCGAGAAAAAATATAATATGTATAGTTGATCGCAGTCCAAAGTGCGTACCTAATTAGTTAACTTAAAATACAGATTATTAATAAATGTTTCATCAATCAACTATCAGTGAAATGAAACACCTTAAAGTAGACCAGACTCGAGTAATCATGTGTATGTATGTTATTTTTTCTTGGTAAAAAGTAATACCTGGTGGAGATCAATTGATATTGATCTTTACATACTTTGCTTGAATAACCAGTTGAATATATTATTTATGTATTTGCCTTTGAAAAAATATCTTGACTCATCATTAAATTATAACTGAATTAATGAACCTATGAAAAAAATACGATCTTGGGTTGTGATTCAGTGAATTTTTCTGGAGATTTGACAGTTGTCTGATGAGCATAAAATTAGTCAAATTTTATACAAATTCAGTTTAGTAGTTCATGTTAGCGGTTTTAATTTCATTTAAAACTTTTAAAACTCTAAAGGTATAACTGTACTGTCTTCAATTCATCATGTAGAAAATGAAAAATAATTTCCTGCATTATCTTTCTCTCTCAACATCGCGTCAAGCTGTCTCATTTTCTGCTTTGAAGCAGAAGAATTTTTTAATTTCATGTAAAAAAGTAAACTGATAAGCATCTGAAGCTGCATCGCAGTAAATATTTTAAATTTTGCACATACTTATAGCATATAAGTTTTACAAGTGCGCTTCACACATTATTACTCCTCTTCTATAAAATATGTGGCAGGTTATCTTAACCCCTTCATTATGCACCAGAAAAGCAGATGTTTGTCGGCTCATCGCAATTACAACGAGAGATAAAAAAAAAACCTGTTTCAGACATGTGTGATGTGGTAGACTGGTAGCCATCGCACTTGAATTTGCAACTTTCAATCGTTCAGTAAATTTAAATTTCCATGTGACCGTGTCAGCTGGTTGTACTTTTACAAAACTTGTAATCGCGATCCGCGAAGATTTAAATTGAATTTCTGCTATGTTCGAAAATCGGTTGGAAAGTTCGAAAAATCAATCAGTTTGTAGGATTTGATTTTAAGCGTTTTTTGAACCTGTATTTTTTCCCTAAAAATTAATGCCAACAGAAATTGATTTAAAAAAAACTGCAATTTTGGGAGGTACTGTATTGACCCCCATTTCTAAACTATAGGTCACATATACGACATTACTTTTGGAATGTCAGTAAAAAGCGAGGACCGAACAACTTTAGGAAGGTTTAAAACTTCGTATCGTAATTGTTTTTTGGTTTTTATGTATCATTATAATTATCTATTCACGTTAAGAATATACTTGAACTCGCAACAAATTCTTTTGGGCTTCTGAATATCGCAGCATCTTATGCTATCACTTCTATAACTAACTACTAGTTGTTCAAGCTAAACCTTCCCACGATTCTTTTACAGCTTTTTTGCGCAGAAGTATGGGTATAATAATGAAAATTTGTAGTTCATTGAAATAGAAAATAAGTAAAGTTACTCATGTTCTAGTTTCGTCTTCGAAAGCCGTTGCAAACCCTCCCCTACACTCCCTAATTAGAATCCCTTGGTATTTCGATCGGTAGCTGCCAAACGCGGAAAAGCGTTCGGACGTAAATGAAAATTTTCTCCTCGTGCGTGACCTACGTTCTTCCTCAAAAGCTGTCGAGAAACAGCCTCTCCCTCCGCGGTGACCTTGGAAGAGAGAAAAGCCCAACCACCACCCTGCTCAGAAACTCGTACGCCACAAAATAATATCACCCCAGCAAAAGCTTCACCTCATTATTGTAGAGAGATCGTAAAAAGGGAAGACGACGATCAACTTTTAGGAAAAGCTCTGCAACACGATTAGAGTCCGCGTAAGTGGCTACACTGTTGCGTACGACGATGGCTACTGCGCAGTCGAAATCGCGCAGCCTCTTGTTCCGCCATCGTCGAAGTGTATTTATTTGTGCCATACGTTCGACTTACGCGCCTGTCTTCTTCACATTTCGTTTCCTATCCAGATGTGAATCGTTTCTGCGTTGTTTACGAAATTCGAAGCAGTGGTAATTTTTCGTGTGCTCTAGTTAGTCTCTCAGCTGTTCTATCACTTATATTATTTTCAATTTTGTAAATCTCATTTCTTTTTATACAGAGAATCAACGTTCTGTGATTTACCTCGCATTCAAAGTATTATTCCATTTATTTATAATTTCTTTCGAGAATCTCATTCTAAAATGGTATTTCGTTGTATTTTCGGTTCAATTTTTAAATTCAATTCGGTATTACACGAGTACATTCATACTACGTAAACAAAGATAAACTAGAACAAAGTAATAGAACCAAAAACGAACATTAATTTGACAATCGTTTGGTTTCTCTTGTACTCGGTCTCTGTGACTTTTTGAAGTTCATTATATTCTGGACTCGTGCCTGTAATCGTGTTAATTTGCTTCATAATTGTGACTTGATAAGCTGAATTTTCGGTATTCGATTCGTATACGCGAACAAGGTGGATTCGAACAGAAAGCTGTCTAGCATCCTGGAATTTATTTTGTTGAAAACCTACAAATTAGTTGTGATGAGGAGAGTCGACCTGCAGCTACAGATAAAGCATACGTCTTCAGATCATTTTTCAGAAATTCTTTCAATTGCTACCCCTGCAAGAAAACGTTTACCAATTGTCATAGGTATTCGACGATTTGGATCGCCATTGTAGCCACAAAGTTAGCAGTATCTCCTTCGTTTCTCATAGAATATAAAAGTTTGCCTGACCCAGCGTTTACGCGGACAGTCGTCTTTTTTTCAACGCGGATAGAATAGAGGCAAGATCCTAAAAATGGCACCGACTAGTACCATCTGCGAAGTCAGAAAACGAAAAGATTCTGATTCTGATGAGGATGAGTTGAAGTATCTGAATCTGCCTACGAAACCAGGTGAATAATATTCTTCTATTCTTCTTTATGATTTTTCTTTCAGAATAAGAAATTGCGAGGTAGTGAAATGAACAGGAAAGGGTCTTTCGAGCTTCCCAGTTCTGGCTTTGTTGAGACGTCACTAGTCCACTGTGAATAATCCAAGGAAAAATAAATGAAAAGTTATTTGTTTTGGGCATATTTGATTAGTTCTCCCTTCGCAGTCAGAGAAAGAGCTGGAGATTGAAAAAAGGTTTATGAATTCTTGTAGACACCGCGCCGTTTGGCTGAGGAATATCACTTAGGAAAGATTAGTTTGTATCTCTTTAAAGGTCAAAGATACATTTCCCGCTTTTCAAACTATATCTTGTTGGGAAATTTCATAAGTACTCTCTTGAATAGCACTTTTTTCTTATTTCTCATTTCGTCCCCAAGAGCAGTAGTCAAAAAACGTGACAGTCGAAGGGTTGATATTGGGGAAAACCCATGGTTCGATTTACAACTTCCTGAAAAATGGCTGTAAAACATGTACTCATACATTGTAACTGTGGATGAATTTGGGTCATATCTTAGTATAATGTCTGAATGTTTCATTTTAGTCCATCTTAATCGCCTGTTCATTATAATCTGTTCTGTTCCGAAATTATGAAAAAAACATTTTGGACTATGGTCGTTTCTAAAAACAACTTACATGTATAATCATACCATCACCATAAAGAGAGGTGGAATAAGATTTTGTGAATTGTTTATGTATTTTTATTTTAATTTGAAAAATCCAATCGATTGAAATGTTTTCATTTCTAGTCGCTGAGATATTCAAGAAGAACAATATACCACAGCTTACATTTTAAATTTCCATAATTTTAGCGCTCGGAAACTTGCTACGAGTATAATGTTATTTTTTAAGTATCCATGCACTTTTATGGGACATCCTGTTTATTTTCCCTTGTCCTTCTCCATTTGAGCGAGGGAATTTGAAATTTTTTTTTCATTCTCGTCGCAGAAATTAATGAACCAGAACATAACTAAATTTTATCGCATAGTTCTTGCATATTGCAAAAATGATCAAAACAAAATTGCAGTGATTACCAATACATACAGAAGGTCGTGTGTCAGTTGAGATTTACTTCGTGATTTATGGCGACTTATGTAACGGTTCGTCTAATGTTTTGCCTACTTCTTCTTCGACAATATTATAAAGCGATTCAATCCCCCGAACGTCAAAATAGAGAGACTTATCTCGCAACAGTCTATAAATCTAATGATGGAACCAATAAGCGAAATGAATTTATTCGAGAACGTTATAACGAACGTTTAATGTGTAGTAGAACTTTGGACCTGGCCAATACATAGCAAATGGCAAAAAAAAAATTGGCTTCAAAGTTTTACTGGCGTAACCATCCGTCAATGATGTGTTGAATATTTCATGTAGATTATATGATAATTGCTCCATCAGCGCTTGAATAAGTATAATATCGTTTAATCGAAAAATATAGCTTTTGCAAAAATTTAAAGCATCCGTATTCTGTTCAGGTTGAGTACGAATAATAGACTGACAAATACAAAGTACGAGTAAAAAGAAAATTTTTTTTAATTGAACGATAAGGTTTTCCTATGAACTTGTTTTGTTGCTAAATAGAAAACAGTTCGGAATTTCCTTTCTATAGCTTATATTTTGCATGAACTTACCTAAAAGGTAAGCTATAACGGGTTGCTAATGAAGTAGTTCCTTTTCTTCGTATGTATTTTTCAGTTACCTGTACTTGCTCAGTTTGAAATTAGTTGTACATTTAGCTATGTAGTTGAGTGTGTTGTCAACTGTGGAAGCAGTCCGTATTCTTATTGAAGGGAAAGTAAACTTGTATTAAGTCAGTTATGTTTGGATACTCGTATTATAAAAATGAAACCTAAGTTTTGGGAAAAACATCGTCTGACCAAAAAATTTTGTACCTATTTTTCGTATTTGTATGTAATTTGGCTTTGGTAAGTTTTATTAATTGAAAAAAACTCCGTAAAGAGAGTGAGTTGATAATTATCTGTAGGTACTATTTTGTAACCCAAAACTTTATCCATTTTTTATGTCATTTTTTATGTATTTATATTTTTCTCCTAAATTTTTTTTCGTTCAGCCTCCTACTCATTAACAATTTTATTATGTTTGATGCCTATGTCGAGTAAAGTATAATCATGTGTTTCTCGTGTTACGTCAGTGATGAGAATTTTATGGTTGGTCTAAATCCAAAACCTGCGTAGGTCCCTAGTAAAATAAATGTTGAATTAGCCGAATAAGTATTGTAATTTTTTGAGGATTTGGCAGTTTTTAGATTTCATCTGTTTTGAAGGAATATATTCAGTGAAAGGGTCCTCATTAATTTACCTGTATTTTTTTATTAAGTTATTCTGTAGCTTCCTCAACAGGCTAGCTAACGCAGATCTAATTAACGAAAGAGATTTTTGAATATTTGCACTACAGGGCTAAATTAATGAATAAACGAGTCTTTTAAGTGAAACTCTGTCAATATTTATGTATTTTCATGCTCGTGTTTAGAAAATTCGAAGTCAGAATCATCATTTTGATTGAGATTGATTTTAAAAACTTGAACTTTGCTCAGCTTTTTTCAACTTTTTTACACATACAGGGTGTTCATCTCGAGTTCGCCTCCAAGCAACTGCAGATAGAGCAACATGAATGTTATATTCATGTATGATGCATAGTTTGCATACGCTTCGGTTGATAGGGACTGTATAATATGAACTTAGAATGAGAAAACTATTCGTTATTCTAGAAAAATTTCCAAATTGATTGACCTATTGTGCATTAACTTCGAATTTTCCAATCATTGCGAGAAAGGAACAAATTTATGTATTTTATTATGAGCTTGTAGCTTTTTATAATGTTTATCAGTTATCCCCTTCGCACTGAGAAAGAGTAGTCTTTAAGTTTCTGATTCGAATTCAAGATTACTGATTGTGAGTGTATGAAATACGACATTGATGAAGTTTGAATATTTAAATAAAAAATTTTTATCCGATTTCAGTCGAGAAAATTACTTCGCCATCCTATATTTTGCGTGGCCAATCTCGTTTTAATCGAATCAAAAAAGGTTAAGCAATCTGTGAAAAAATCGCGTACATTTCAAATTTGTTTCGCTGTTATTCGTTCAGAGTTGAATAATTTTTTCTAAACCTTGACACACATTTAGGAAAGCAAAAAAAAAAAAAATTGCTATTCTGTAGCTCTTCGGTGCGCGGCGGGGGCGGTGGCTGTGTCGAAAAATCGACCAGCGTTGCTAGTTTTTCCTTCTTCAATCAATTTTGATAAACTTTGTATGTAAAAGATGAAATTTCAATAAAAAATAAAATGTTGAAGAGTTGAAAACACGTTCACTGACACCTTCTTTGACGTTTTTACTGCTCTATCTGGCTATCGCATATTATTTGAATTCTGTACTGACCTAAGAGAAAACTAGTTTCGGAAAAGTTTGTTGACCAAATTAGCATGCGAGATAATAAATCAGGGAAATTTTATCCGCTATACCGTTTATTTTTTAATGCTCAAAGGATGACTCATATCTTAATTTACAGAAAAAGAAATTTAATAAAAATTCATATTATGTGAATTTCAGTATTTTTATCTTACATCGGAGCAGTAAATTTATTCGTTAATTCGATGTATTTTTTTTCCTTTTCAGTCGTCCAACGTCGATTTGGACCCTTAGTGGTCATATTTGTTGGACTGCCCGGTCGTGGCAAAACAGTCTTAGCTCACAAATTGGAACGCTATTTAACATGGACAAATAAAATTGCTAAAGGTAAGAATTTTACAATAATTTTTTAGTTGTACTTTTTGCGAAAAGGTGACTTGGAGGGGGTGACTTTTGAGGAATTTGCGATATTAAACTTTTCCTCTCTCCTCAGCAGAGAAAATAAAATTTGTCTACCTTCCCATTGACAATTGGAATATTAAACATTTGAAAACACCTTTTCGAACCTTTTTACATATTTTTGATGTGATTTGCAAAAGCTGTGGAGGCGTTTAAGATTCCGAGCTAAAAAATCTACTTTTTCAAGACTATCATCTTGAAGGACTAAAATGACGAAAGTTCCTCGAAAATATTGACGATTTCACAGGGTGACTCGGTTTGGGTTGGCCGTGAAAATAGCTCACTAAAACAAATAAAAATTCCTAATACTTACTTTTTGTCTTGTTTGGAAATTGAAGAAGTTACAACGCATTATCAAGTTGGAAAAATGCATGATTTTAGCCAGCTTCTTTTGGTAAAAGTATGCATAAAATTTTCTTTTTTCAATTTTATATTGGTAGAACCATCACAATTAATGGAAACTATTATTATAACTTTTTGCCTGAACTTGAAATCAAGGGTGCTTGAATATACGAGTAATTACTAGTTTGATTAGAGTTGAGTATACGTATTCTTGCTAGCTTTGTTTTGAAAAGTTGGACATTAAATTATCATGATTCTTTCAAGGCCAGGAAAAATGCTTAAAGACAATTTTAATTCCTATTGATAAGCTTTATCCTTTGCGTACTTGAGTTGAGAAAAACAATTGAAGCATGAATTAGCAGAATGAAACTAGCTGAAAATAATAATATATCAAATTTCCTTTATTGTAAGCAATTTTTAGCCCCTTCAATTTGAATTTAGGTAAAAAGTTTTATTATTGGAATTTCGGTTTGTTTCAATGAATTTCGTACACTGCCAGCTTATACCAACCCAAAAAGGGATACTTTGTATGTGATATATTTTACTCTCATCGTTATATTTTCCTTTCTAATCGTAAAGAATATAGAAAATGAAAGAAAATATCAAATTTTCTGAATTTCGAACTATCCTACAGGCACGTACTATAATAACGTGAGACAGTAAAATTATTGTTGATAACTTGATCCGTGTGTCACTCAAAACTAAATATTTTTATTTACAAATATTTTTTTTCAAAAAAGTTAAGTAAGTATCTTTGAAATTTTTACCGCGAGTACTAACGAAAAACCAATTCTGTGAAAACTCTTCGGCCTGATTTATTATTATTAGGTTTTTTTTTTAATTGTACAAAATTTCTTATTTTTATCCTCTCAGTCTGCTTTTGTATGTCGTTGAAAATTTAATGCTCGAAAGTCACGTTTTGTGTACTTAATCTCTCTGTCACATTAGTCGAACGAGTGATAAATTTTTTTATTAGCTGTACCTACTATGGCTGTAGTCAAATTGAATAGCCATTTTCGAATATGCTAGCTTTACTTTCGTATGTGCACTTTTTATCGGTTTTACATGAGTCGAAAATTTATCTACGTCATTCTATAGAAGGTCGCGAATAAATGATTTTCGAACTGGTACGTGAAATTGCCTTTAAACTGTGTAATTAAAGTCTCTGTGACCTTTGGCCAAAGGGTGGACTGAATGTGAGAGATTCGGTGAATATTGGTTTTTCATATTCTCAGCTCGAAGAACGAATAAAACGTAATCTTGAAAATACGAGTAGCATTACATACTTGAAAATGTCGAGTTCAAACTGAAATATTTGAAAAAGTGTGTTTATCTTACTTGTTGTTAGTATTTATTTGAGTTTTCTGTCAGCATGCGTAAAGCGTTTGAATGATGGGTATTGGCTAGCTAAATGTCTTCCATCGATAATAATTCTAGGTATTTTCATGAGCGTCTAAGGATTTTGAATTTTTGTTAGAAATATTATGAATTTTCATTCGTATAAGATGTCGCTTGTACCGCATTAGTTTTCCTTTATCGATTTTTTGTCACCTACATTTTCATATCTGAACGGTATGTTGGCGAATTTGTCTATTGTGATATCGTAAAGCAATTCTGTTTCGAGCTTGAATATATCTGCGAAGACAAAAATTGAAGTCCATTTCTCAAAAATTAAGATTGATCATTTCTCCAGCCCCTCCTGTATTAAGAATTTCAACTTGAAACTTAGTGTACCATAATTCTGACGTAGCGTAATAAGTGCTACTTTTAAAAAGGAACAGTACTGAAAAAAATCTCTTTCATGTTAAGAATGCACTCTCCATCCAGTTGAATAAAAAAGTATGAAAAGGTCATGTAAAGCCATAGGAAATGTTAATTTTTTTGGAAATGAATTCAAAATGACATTGTGACCTTTATAAAGAGAAAATCTTGAAATCATTTTTGTATGTAGCTACTATTTTTTCATTAACATTTTTGTCTGTCGACCCCCTGCTTACACTCTTCTATTATTGGCGTTAATGTATTTTTGCGTATGGAATAGGACTACAATGTTGTTGCTCAAAATTTCAGCCGCCCATTATTACACGGTCGTGTAAAGGTCAATGTAATGAAACGTTAGTTACTATATCTAATTTCGCTTTTTTCCTCTATCTTTGACGATGATGAAGATTTATTACGATATTATTCTCCTAATTTGCCTGCAACAAAGAAGATTCAATTTACCAGCAAATAACTATACGTGATCCTTATATGTATACGTTTTGTATCCCCGGATGTTGTATTTTTCGAAACTAAAAATTACATTGTTATTGCCGTAAATGAACTACCGAATAGAATTATTAATACGTACCTATAGGTATAGTTATATGAATTTCCATTTTTCAAAAACAGCTTAGGCCACAATGTTCTTACTTATAAAAAAATAATTTGTGCTGAAGAAACAATTAGGGTTTTTCAATTTTCTCGCCAATTGGAAGAAAAAAAAATTTCTTTGCACATATTATTATTGAAAATTTGTTGAAATTTAATCATGGTTCTCGTTTATAGTTACGTAATTTCTCCACTTTCACATTTTGCAAGACCGAGTGTATAGAAATTAAGATTGTTTGTAAAAAAAAAGTCATCGTTTTATGCTGGGCAAATTACAGTTTTTTCGAACGGTTGACGCATTGGCGCCAGTTTCTCAACTCCAACGACAATATTCTTAATTAAATCAATTCCGAAAAAAAAAAAGATTTTGGATTAGGTAACGAAACAGTCCTGACTCCTGAGTGGAAATTAAATTTTATGTTACATTTTAGTACATCCTGGTACACCAGTTACTTAGGGTTGATTTTCATTAAGTATGTAATTCATTTTTTTTTTTTTCGAATACTCGGAAATTTGCATATTTATCTAAATTACGTATGTTTTTTACGATTTTTTTAGCTTATTAATTATGGTAATGTTTCTGTGGACAATACCCCATAATGTTGCGTACATTATCGCAAAACAGCTGATTTCTTTTTCCTTACCTGTGCGTCCTACGTTTAAACGACCTTGGTACCAGCAGAATCACAGAACGAACTGTCTAGTTTTTGTTGAAATTCTTTCCCTTGTAGACAACAGCTCTGTTTTATAATCGGTGGGATTTTTCTGTCATCTGTCTCCAATCGCTCTCGGCTCTTATTTTTGGTTTTATCTACGCTGTATCATATTGGTGTTGAACGAGTACGAGTATAATGTATGTAGTTCTCTAAGGCTATCCGAAAAATCTTGCTATTTTTTCGAACTCGTCTTATGTAACTTTTGCGATCGGCTGAGTTGTGTGAAATCAAAATCATATTATGAATAATTATGTGTTATCCAATTCGAAGCACGTCGTATGGTGCAGCCCGAAATTTTTAATTTGTCTAAGTTTCGCATCAATTGATTTAGTCGTTTTGAAGTTACGGAATGGCAAATAACACAACAGTTTTTTATGTCGACAGTTTTATATGTACAGGGATCTAAATGGGATCATATTAATTATAGCCTACTGTAGAAACGAGGCAGAGATGATGTTGAAACCTTTCATTAACTTATCACGTTATAGTAAACGGCTAAAATCTCTCTACTTATTAAAAACGAATACGAAGATGAAAAAAGCTTTGTGTGGTAAATTGCCAACTTGAAAGAATTAAGATTGTGAAAAAAATATTACTGTTTGTTTTATTTTATCCGTACATATTGAATTTTTTTCAAAAAAGTGGATTATTTAGCAAGAAAATTTGCAAAAAATTATTTCTTTAGTTGGAAATTTTATTTATTTATTTTACAAATCGTAGTTATTATATTCACTTGATGAGTAATATTCAACCAACAGAGACAATAGTTCTTCAATTTTTGGATAGATTTTGAACCACAATTAACCAGCTCTGACGTGCTTCTGCGCGCATAATATGAAGAAAAAATTATCCTGCTTTTGCGAAGAACTTTACTTCATAACTACGTTAAGTTGAAGTTAATGCTATTCTAATTATTTTTCCTCGTCAATTTGACGTACATGCATCATCTGTCGTCTGCTATTAACTGAGAAAAATTGGCATTTTTCCAGAATAATTTTGTCTGCGCCTTGCATATTATGACTGACTTTTATATTACAAAGATTATTAGCTTCGTGAGATCTATTCTTTTTTATTTGAATCCTCTGTGAGGGGGAAAAAAAGAGAACAAAAAGTTTGTGGATTTAATAAAATCTTAATTCAATTTGACTGTAATGTATGAAATTTTTCCGAGAAATCCCTGCTGTAATCCTTCTAATTTGACTTTATTCCATTGCATTACACAATGTGTCTGTAGTTAGTTTTTGAATTCCTCGTCTGGGTTGTATCTGCAGCATACAGTACATGCTATATATCCACAATTGTTTGAGAAACGCATTTAGCCCCTTCGAAATGGAAAATTCTAAATCAATGGAATGTACTTAATTTTTGTTCTTCTATTTTTATTTGGTAGCCACAAACAAAAAAAAAGTATATCGACGAATGTAGAAATATTTATCGCTTATTTTTCTGTGTTTCAGTGTTCAGTGTGAGTTCCTACCGCCGGAAGCACATTGAATCTTACGATAGCCACAATCTTTTCAGAATCGATAATTTGGAAGCCTTCGAAATTCGCCAGTTGAGCATTCACGAAGCTCAAGAAGACGCCAGTGATTGGCTAAAAACGACTGGCGAAATTGCTGTAAGTGTAGGCTAGATAAAATCAATTTAGTTTCACTCCCGTCTAGACTTTTGAAACTACCTACACTCGAAACCTTTAATGTTTCGAAAAATTATTAACATGAAGAGGCTAATTTTTTAAGTTATGTACGCCATTGTGGCTTTGACCCTGTTTGGTTTGCTGTATTCTTTCATCCTTGGTAATTCCCCCTCCTAAGTAGCAAACTTCTCTAGTTTCTGCATTTGTCGACTGAAAGCATTCACGTATTTGGTTTTCATTAGTTGATGGTGTGTGGTTTTTTCTATATGTTAATTGACTTAAGCAAAGGTGACGTTTTCAGACTACTAAAAATTGAGGAAGATGAGCTGATTTTGGGGAAATTTTATGAATCTTGACTTATTTATTGGTATCTTGAACTACTCTTTGTTTTTTAATTCCAAATGGGAAACAGAATGGCTCATTTACATTGTACAAAAAGGTTTGTAGCTATTTGTAGGATCACAAAGCTTATATTATCTGCTGGCAACGCGATGATGAAAATAACAAGATATTGTGTGAATACTTTCGTTTGTCCGAGAGAAATTGTGTAAATAAAGTATTCGTAGAGATGGTACATTCCTTTGGCCCACTTCAGTTAACAGATAGATATACTTGGCTTCGAAGTAAAAATAAGTTATATTTATTATTATTGTGTGTTTCCAGATTATCGATGGTCCGCATGCTACTCAAGCCATCCGTCAGAATGCATACGACCATTTCCGCGAATCCGGCTTTCAGGTGTTATTTGTCGAATGTATCTGCGACGACGAAGAGCTTTTAGAAAACAATGAGAAGGTAATTCGACGAAACTGGTAAATGATTAATTGTCTGATTAAATTTTGCTACAAATTGATCACAGAATTGTGTTCTGAATACTTTTTTTTTTCCTGTATTTACGCAAAAAGATATTGAAATTTCTTTTGTAGAATCGACGAGAAGTTACTCCCTTCAGAATGTGTAGAGAGAAAGTTGAATCCCTCCTTACCTAATACATAAATTAGCTAATCAGTGCATGTGGACGACAAATATTTCAAATTAATTTTCAAATTCTGACTACGAATTTCTTTGATAAATTCGGGAAGGGGATGGATTTTCAAAAACTAAAAAGTGTGTAACGTAATTTTAGTGGTATTTTTTGAATTCTTCGATAACAATAAGCGTCGCCTCGTCTCATCCTGCTAGATCAAACACAACAACAGATCTCATTGTTTGTCCTTCCTTAAAATAATTATAGCATCTTATTTTATCCTTTTTCTGTATGGCAGGAGATACTGCAGTTCAGTCAGGACTACTGTCAAATGAGTGCCGAAAAAGCATCCATCGATTTCCATTACAAAATCGAACACTACAAGGAGCAATACGAGCCGATGGATGCAAAAACCGAGGCCGATTTCAGTTTCATGAAAGTGTTTAACGGAGGTGAGTAGGTTATTGCGTCTTCTTTTTTTTCTTCCCAACCCAAGTGCACACACGTGGTTCTTGATTTCTCGACGCATTTTACCGCCTCAAGTGTGGCGTGTCTATTGTGTGCAAGTAGTTATAGGCACTCGGTCGGTTTCAAAACAGTTTTTCTTTTTCATTTCTTTCCAAGCACTCGAATGAATCGATTCAATAATGTTTATATAAATCAGATAGAACTGTCATTAAATACACAATTTTTCTTCAGATTGTATTGCAAAGCTTCTAGAAGAAAATATGCAATTTGAATTTTTAATTATTTGCCGAGCAATTGTTTCTAATAGCTTTTATCAGCTTCTAAGAAGAAATTAAGATTAGTTATACGATTATTATTTTCAATTTCAAACCATCATATTTGTGAGTTGGGAAAATTTTTCGATGGTCATCGTTTACATGAGAGTAAAGATGTTGGGAACATTATTCTTAACTTTCTGGAAAAATCGAATTTGACGTCTGAATCAAAATAAAATGATTTGCGATAAATTTGTCAATTTTCACGTCTCGTTCTTATGTAGTTGAAAAAATTCCAAATTGAAATTGCGTGTGATTCATTTTCGTTTTTAGTTAAAATTTTCCATAAAAAATAGAAACTAAATTTGGCAATAAAATTTTAGAATTCTTTTTACGTAAGCATTCATCAGGTCGTATTCAATGTCACTTTGTTTTTTTATTTTGACCCCGAATGTCATTAAATGTTATGGTTATATATATAGTCTTTAGAGAAATTTCTCAACATAATATTTTGAAAACCGTCCCACCTCGATGTTACTTTAGACTTTCGTTCAACTTGAAATTGAGTTCTCTTCCTTGTCACATTTCATAAACGTATATACCTCTACAAACACAAGTTTATTAATGTTGAAGATAAGACTTCGTGAAAGTGAAATTGAATTTGAACGTTTTATCTGGTTTCTTAAATGGTCCGTTGTATTCTGATCAAGTTTAGGAAGGTGAAAATTTTCGAATAAAATGTTTGTTCAGTATCCCAATTAACCATTTGGATCCACACTAGCTTAATATATGAAGTCCTTCGAAATTTTTAGCTTGTAAACTGCTCTTACCCTCCCAAGAAAAAGATTAGGTGCACGTATCATGGCAACGTATATTTATTAATTTTTTCCCCTTATTATTTTAATAAGTAAAATTTAAATTTAAATAAAAAATAATGGTTATAATTGACATGAGCTCAAAAATTTATTTACGATATTCGACGTTTTGGTGTGATAACATGGTGCAGTTATTTTAATTCATCAAAATATGTAAAAATATTCTATTCAGTCACTGTTGTAACATATTCGCGCAGTCCTGAGATATTTTTTTGCGAGAAATATTCAAATGTCTTCAGATTTCTCTTTTTTTTTTTCGACGTTCTTACAATGTTGAATGAATTTTTGTAATGCAATTATCTGAAGTTCGCGAACCAATTTTCAAGATAATTAGAAGAAAAAGGTTAACAATCTTGAAATCCACGACGAAAATAAATTATGCCAAAATGTTCATATTTTATATTTGGAAATGCGATTTACTTATTTGTAAATATGGCTTGCTCTTTTCAGTTTTTTTTTTTTTCTTTTTTTTTTTGTAATGAAAACGTGTCCTTGATACATCCTTCAGGCTGCATTAACAAAAAAAGAAAAAATGAAGATAAATATTAAGACTTGGGATTTCTAAAATACGTTTGTCGTCGTTAATTTAAATGCAAATATTTCTGTCATTAATTACACACTTGAAAAAAAAAATCATTGGTTTTTTCCAAATCCAAAATACTAATTTTGTTTCATATCGAGCTGTCATACCACTTTTTTCTTTCATTAAATTATAAAAAGTGATTAAATCGCAATGAAAAATGCGTCTTCTTGAAATAAATTTATCTCAAGTCAGTGATGTATGCGCTTCAGATCAAAGGCATATTTAATATTGTTATTTCCCTGCAGTCGTTTGCAGACTTGGTTATACTCTAATTGAAAATTTGAGTGGAATCTGAGTGAACGAATTAAGAGGGGATAGGGAATCATTTTACAGTTACGGAATCTCAAAGTTGTGGAACATTTATGTTCCGTGTCAAGTGAAAACCTGCTTTTCAAGCGTACTGTTTTGATACTAATTCTCTTACCCCTAATTGGTAAATGTCATCGAAGATTTTATTTTAAAAAGCAACCTTGATATTAATTCATATTCTACAGAAGAATGAAAAAGAAGACATTATAGGACTATCTTCCTGAAGTTTGAAAGCTTGACATTTCATTTAAAAAATAGCAAAATGGCTCGACTTTACTTTTATTCTCAAATTTGGAAATTTGAAACCTAAAATGGGATCGTTTTTTCATTTTTGAAATACGACGTGATGACTGCTGACGGTTATTTTTATAAATAAACCTTTCAATTAGATTTTTACGTCCTTCGGGGGATACCCTCTTCCTCCTAACGACTTCATTTGAAATTTTTTCTGTGCCTATTCGAGAGAAAAAAAAAGTAGTTCTTTGAGAATGATTTTTACCCCATCTTTGGCAGTTGGTCAAACGATTATGAAATATGTCACTCTCGAAAGGAATATTTCGCGAAATAATTTTGGTAACTTATGCTATAAGTAGAAATGAAATAATATATTATTTCTTTCCCCTGTCGAGCAAACTTTTCATCAACTTTCAAGTATGAGAGTTTATGTCATATACATTTTTCTTTTCGTTTGGAAAACTGGCACCGTTTACGTATACTAATTAATTCGTTCCCCTATCCGAAGCTGCTGTGTGCGTCATATTTTCTAAATGAGTTCATTATTTTACGCGACTATTATTTACTAACAGAAAATTGTTATTCGAAATATGTGCCGCGTCGGCACATTATTAACTATCGCTTAATAAGTGCACATTTTCCTTTTTTTTTTTTGCTCTTATTTCCTTGTATACGTAATCAGTAATTATGTTCTACTGTTCTATTGTACCCGTTTTAATTAGATCTGCGTCGTAATTTTTGGATTTTTCTTTTCATTCTTCAGGTCAGAACTTATTGGTTCATCATTTGACTGGTCCATTGTCACGAGAAGTGTTGAATTTCATATCGTGTTTCAAACCGGTGCAAAAAACGTATTACTTTTCTCGGGTAAATAATATTATGATACTTTGAAAAATTGTATTCATCTTGAAAAACAAGTCGATTTGACGTAGGTCGTTTGAGGCATATGATATAGTGATTTATAAGCAATCGATCTATAGAGACGACGTGGTTTGTGGTAGACCACTGTTATTAGATTGTAGCCTGCTATATTTTTCTCGGTCTAGTCTGTACGTATAATTATGTAGGCTTTTTGTAATATGAATGATCGTAACGACTACAGGGGTGGAATTCATTAACAAATATTAATGATGGTTGCTCCATCGGTTATCGTTTTCCGATTGTGTAGTTATAATTGGTGGAGAAAACAACTTTAAATTGTTTTTATTTTGCAAATTTAATTGTTTGGAATTTACAAATAAAGTAGTGGAATGTATGTCTGATTGAAAATTATATTATAAACATATATGAGTGTACGAAGTATTGATTCGTGAACTTGTTGGAATAAAATTCGTCCTTTTTTGAGTGCCTTAATTTTACGTATCGATTGAAATTGTGAATGACAAGGAAGGCCGTTGATACTTTAGATCTTACGTGCAGCAGTATTAAAGTTTTTCCAACTGTCGCTGAAAAATACGCTAAAACCTGTCATTAATATTTACGCTCCATTGTTATCGACGATAGCGAGTGTTCGCGATCGAATTTTTATTTTCTAATCTTGACAAAACCATATGTGATGTGATATGATAGAAGGTACCCTATGTTATGAAAATTTTATTTAGAGGGCATTTCAAGGAACATGAAGTTGAATAAAATTGAGCACTGCCAGGAAGGTTAATTTGGTTTCAAGGTAGGGGGTTTTCAAAAATGACTGCGAAAACCAAGCTTTGAGAAAATCAATAATTAAGGATAGATTGAACGATGCTGATTTGCGTCCAGATATTGGTGAATTGAACTCGATTTATCGAATCAAATCTTTGCTTTTCATAGTCACTAAAGTTGATGCTAACTTTCCTGAATCGTCTCGAAATGACCTTTAAAAGTGAACTAGAGCACAGCCCTATGGATGACCGCTGATGAAGTATTTTGGTGGGGATTAGTAGGATACTTAAGGTTATTTTCAATTTTCGAACGTCGCATTTCATTTGATTTCATCGTAAAAATGACATATTTTTCCACACCGAATATGGTTCAACTGTTCGCCACCAGATGCTTTTAAATGTCAATATCTCGAAATGTACAATATTGACCCTGAGTTTTTAATTCATAAATTTTGATGAAAAGTTTATTTCGCTCTCTTAAAAACAAAATATTTTTCCTTTATATTGCAGCATGGAGAGAGTGAAAATAATACTTTGGGAAAAATTGGCGGCGACGCGAACTTGTCCGTCAGAGGGCGCTTGTACGCTGCTTCTTTGGCCCGGTATTTCAACGAAGCGGATATTCCTGATCTGCATGTGTGGACCAGCGAGAAGAAGAGAACCAAGCAAACTGCGCAGGATGTTAATGCTCCCAAGGAGCACGTCTCTGCATTGAACGAATTGGACGCGGTATGTACATATGAGATGTTTTGTTTTCAAACATTATGACAGTTACTGTAGCAAAGTAGGTGCTATTGAAATATTTCCAAAGGTTACCTAGCTTTGTTTAGACCTGACGATGCCATTAAATCTTACTGACTCATTGGTCGAGGTATTGCAAAAATGGTTACACAGAATTACCCGCTCAAAAAAAAAAATGTTATACTCTAGTAGCCAAAAAACACAATTTTACTGTCATAAAAAAATTGAAAAAATTTCGTACATGTCCCTCTCTCGGGTACCATGCTGGTTCTGTGAATAGAAGGGTGGTTCTCAACTCCGGAGCCATCTAATGTAGCTAAATTATCAATTTTTGAGCTTAATTATAGTTCTTGTTTAATCGATGAAAATAGTGAGAATATGAGTCATAGAACATGAAATTTGTGAAAATTTCGTGTTTGTGATAGTGGTTTATTCCAAAATGTATAATTACTCTTTGGGAATATCTAGTTCGAGCATCGTTCTGCTCTGTTCGTGATAAATTCATCAATATATTTTTTTTTTTCTTATTTAACTACAGGGCGTCTGCGAAGGCCTCAGCTACGAAGAGATGCAGGAAAAATATCCGCAGGAATTCGCCTGGAGGGATGAAGACAAACTCCGCTACCGATATCCGTGGGGCGAATCTTACGTCGACATAATGAATCGATTGCAGCCGATACTAACCGAGTTGGAATGCGAGAATAATCTTCTAGTCATTAGCCACCAGGCTGTTCTAAGATGCATTTTGGGTTATTTTCTTAATAAACGACTTGGTACGTAAAAACCTTCATGGTTTTTTTTTTGGCTTGCTTTAGGCTTTGGGACATAATCCCAAACGAGGTGAAGAAACTCCTTTTGGTGATATTATTGTACAAATGTTTGTGAGTACTTATTGAACGTTTGCTACACCCTTCAAGAAGCTTATGAATTAGCATTCTTAGTTTCAAATAATTTTTAATTAATAAAATTACACGAGTATCTTTCGTGAAATTAATTTTTTCATTTTTCTCGTATCTCAAGATCACTTTTTTTTCTCTTTTTTTTGACAGGAAGTAGAAATTTTAATTTGAGATCTTGAAAAAAAAATTTTTATACAAATTGCAAACTTTTTGAAAAAACAATTCTTGAAAAATTCTTTTCCATTCTGAGGAATCGGTCTCGGTACACAGACCCATTGCTTTGTACTGGATTTTTTTAAATCGAACAGCGTTTCGTTGGATGTCCATCTTCGTAAAACTGTCGAAATTCCCATTTGCGCTCGCTTTCTTATTAATTCAATTTTCTCTCAGATTCGTCTAAATTCTAACGAGATACCTTTGTTTTTTTGTAATTTACAGAAGAACTTCCGTACATTAATGTGCCATTGCACACAATCATTAAATTAACCACATATGGTTATAAATACAAGATGGAGGTTATAAAATTGAACGTGGAATGCGTTGACACGTACCGAAAGCAACCGCAGGTACTATTATCAGTTATAATAATATGATTTATGTTTAGCATTTTTTTAAAAAAATTCCGGTTTCATTAATTTAATTATTAATTTTTTTTTCTACAGAATTGTTCAGTTACTCGCAAAGCAGATGAAGCATTGAAAACTGTTCCAGCACATTTTGATAATGTGACTCCGTGGTCTCGTTCTGGACAGCTTATTCAGCAACATTAATTTATACGTCATTAAATTTACCCGCAGCAACATTTAATAGTTTTCCCTTCATGAATAGGGCTATCATACGATGTACAATTTAACTTCTGTGAAGAGAAGATTTAGGTTAGTTTTAGTCGAATTTAATTTTTATTGTTATTTTCCTTTTGATTAGTACTCATCTATTATTTGGTGTGTATAAGATTCATCTTCCAAATTTGTAATTTTGATATATTATTACGTATTTTAATTTTAAGTTAAATTTTATCCCATACAATTTACCTCATTTCAAGAATTCTAAGAAAATTAAGAGAATTAAGTCACGTCAAGAGGAAATAATATTAAAGAATTCGTCAAAATTGAGTACGATTTGAAAGAACATTCCATCAATGGGAATGAAAAATTGTAAATTATCTGGGCTTTGGTAAAATATTGTTGTGCTAGAATGATTGTGGCTTTTTTTTTTTTTTTTCACATTACAAATTTTGCTTCATCGATTTAAATTTAATTTTTATCTTTTCGTAGGAATACAATGGCGATGAAAGTTTTTTATGTTTTTTTCTTCTTTCTTTTAATCAAGTGTTTTAATTTTTCTTCTGCTTTGTGACGCACCTAGAAAATTTGTGTTGCTTTGCACTTTATTCGTACTGTTTAAATATAGTTTCAATATTACATTTTTTTGACTAAACCTGGACTAAACAAAGGTTTTCCTTCTGAAACAATTCTGCCCCAAGTTGTCTCATAGTTACCTTCTTCTTTCGAACAGTTATTGTATGACGTGTATTTAAAACTATGGCAGTATTTTTTGCCTTTCAATACTCTTTGATTTTTTCCTTTTTTTTTTTGTAATGGTTGTTACTTTTTCTTTTAAATAGTTTATATCGTTGTCCGTGGAGACTATATTGATTATTGTTGTGACATTTAATTTTATAGCATCCTAGTTGATTGATCTGTGTCCAAAAACATTTTGATAGAATAGTTTTTAATGTTTATTCTTAAAATCATGAAGAATATAATTACTTTTTACGCTGATTGGAGTAGTTTGTTCTACGCTATGGTAAATAAAACCAATAAATTACAACTTAATTCTTTTAATTTCGTTGTAATAATATTTGCTGTATCTACTAGCTCTTTTTTTTTCTTGATTTTATGACTGTAGAAGTCAAACCTCTGAGGAGGAAAGTTTGTTCACTTCAGATCAGAAGTGTAGCCTACCCGTTATTGACGAACTAAAATTACTAACGAAGTAGCCCTGCGACTATATTGTGGTCTTAATATAAATTGAATATAAGCTTGGAAAAACAAAAAAGATGAAAAAGTAAATGCATCGCAACCTTATTTAAGATCGCAATCGATTTGGAACGGTTTGACGGTTTCTCGAAACTAATTATTCATAATATTGACAGCAAATATCATGTACAAGGAATTGAAAATACGTGTACTTATTTGAATTTTATAAAATAATAATACGAACTTGAATAAGATTGCAGAATTTTTCCACTTGTAGAGTATTATGGATGAAACCCAAACTCAAGGGTTTTATAAGACATAGTTTTTTTCAATAATAATTTTTGGGTACGTTTTGGACAAGCACGTAAATGTAACACAGATGATAATTATGCCTATAGTAATTTTATAAATTTTTTAATTTAAGATTTACCTGTACTTTTAAAATTCAAACGCTCAAGTATTTTTCTAAGAATTATAAGCTTGTTCGTGTTTACTTTAACGCGATTTTAAACTTTTTTTTTGAAATTTTTCTTCAATTTTTTTCTTATTCTCATTGATTTAAAAAAAAAAAAAGAATTATTTCGAGGAAAACTCGAGTCAGTCAGGTTGAAGAATTAAGTAGGTAAGTACTGATTCATTTTAAAAATGGGCTCAGTACAAGACAGAACAAACAACTCCGGGTATGGAGGAATAGAGATACAAAGTGTGATAAATATAAATATATTTTACTTACATTATTTTTTTTAGTCAATATCTAGCAATTTCGAGTACATTAAGTCATTAACAACTGAATTCGAGGTATTAACAACGTTGGCAGCCGAATTACGGTACATGATCAAATTGAACAAATAAAAATTTGAACATTTTCGTTCATACAAGATAATTAGAAAAATTAGCATTATAATAACACACACTTTTTTAAAACACATTAAAGAACAATTCTTGATTCAAAAAATAAAAAAAAAAGAATTAAGATACAAAAAAATTTTACCACAATTCGATGTTAGTCATTTCCTCTCATTGGAATTCAAGGACCTGAAATGAAAAAAAAAACAGAATCAAACAAATGCAGGACATTGAACATAGTGTTTTTTATAGGGATGGAAAATCTCTCTCTCTCTCCCCCCATCCTTTCAATTCCTGGTTTTTTGTTAAAAATGATATACATATCAGTAAATAATAAATAAATATCTCACCTCAACAGCTCCTGCGTTTGCATACGTTGTTGGTATATTGCTAATATACCACTCAAATATTTTACCATAACTTCATCATTCATCCCTAGAGCGGACATCAAGTCTCTATCAACTCTTCTCAATATTTCTTCAAAGTCATCGGTGGGCTTCATCTGAAATCAAAAAAATTTATGTTAATTTTAACATAGTACAATGATGACAGAATATTAGCATTTTAAAAGCAAAATAAACTTGAAAGCAAAAGCACTACATAGCTAACTTAAAACAAGCTTTATCGTTTTAAGATTTAATTATGTATTAAATAAATACTTTTTTTGAAGATCTTGAAACTAATTGGATGAACACCTTGTTCACCTAAAAAAAAAAAAAAAAAAGTAAAATCTCCATACGTACATGAGCTAACGGACGAAAGTTCTGAAATTTTTCCAATCCTCCAATTTTTAAGTTACTGAAGTGAATTTAGATTAAAAATTTTTGGTCCAACATTTCTCAACACATTTGTAAAAAAAGTTTGAGTTTGCAGCCTTCCTCCTTCTATTTTTTATGATTTTTCAAAAAATTTGTGTAAAGTCACCTCTCAATGGAGCGACTTTACCCATAAATTTGTTACTCACGGGTTATGGATGGGTGGAAGGCAAATTTTGAGGATGTTTGTACTGGGACATACGATTGAAAATAAACTAAATATTTTGAGTGCCTGCGGTTAAAAAGAAAAGACGAAAAAGGAAAAAAACCATATCGCCGCTCTATTTTCTTGTTCTGTTACTGGGTGAAGTGAGATAAGGGCGGCGATTTTTTTCCCCTCCTATCAAAATCGTATTTTGGTTTTAACTTTTGCCTGGCAATTTATTTGACGGTATATAAAAAATTACACCGATTTTTAATTCATTACTCTATATTTTTTGCAGTTACAAAAAATTTTACAAGAATACTTACGCGGATATTCACTGGTGGCGGCGGGTAAAGTGCAGCTAGATCCTGGCAAAATAGGGGGAAAAAGATTAGCGAAGGAAAAAACTTAATCAAAAAAGTGGGTTTTTGGTTTTTTGAAATTTTAATCTAGACTCCGTTCGGCGTTCAACAATACAATTTATTTTCACAAACTTAGATGAACCCAACGCAGAACCAGAATTTTCGAATATTGAAGAAGAACTGTTGAAAAATTGACCCCCCAAATGGAGCTCTGGATCCGCCACTGTTCTAGCTAGAGTTTTCAACAAAAGCCCTAATATTTGCTTGTTCTTACTCAGAAGTTGAATTTATAAAGTTCTGTAGAATTAGATTTTTTAGTTTTCATCTACGTTGGATCATTGATAAATCCAAATTTTCAGTTTGAAAATATTTGCAGTTTGAAAATATTTGCAGTTAGAATTTTCAAAATGAACAATTTTTCTTTATTTTGGGAGCAGGTATCGTGTGTGTATCCAAGAAAATGTATTATCAATATTTAAAGACTGACTTTAAACAATGTGACACAGTATTGTAAACATCTCTAAAATATTTACTCTCAAATGAAAATGAAAAATTCTTATCCAAAATAACATTCGTACGTATTGTCAAAAATTAATTTTACATTATTGGGGGTGGATATTTTCACCATTTCAAAGGGTTAATAGTCTAATATATTAGAAGTTTTAATATTTTCACTCTCTTTTAAAAATATTTGATTTATGATCTGCGAAATAGCAGATATATTTCAAGTCAGAAAATTACTTTCGATTGAAGAAGATAGTTTAAACATTTGACAAAAAAAAAATTTCCTCAATCGATTGAAAATTGACTGAAGGATGAGAATTTTAATTTTTAAATTTAAGTCCTATCCTAGTTCTGAGAAAATCAAGTTTAAAGTTTGTATAACCATTTTCAAATGTAAAAATATGTTTTTTCTGAAAAACTGCCGAATTAATTTTAATGTAATTTTCACATTTTCGTACACGTGAACCTAAAATCCTGCAAATTTTGAAAAAATCCATCCGGCAGCTTTTGAATTAAAGCAGTTCAAAGATTATTAGAAAAACATTATAGACATATTCCAATAATGTTTCTTGCCCTCTCCCCTAAAAAATCTAGTTCCACCCCTATTTGTTTTAGTTTTAGTTTTTTAAGAGATTTACACAGTGGTACTATGTGTGAATTTTCCACTAAAAGTTCCATCATTTTGTAAGAAAATTTTCTTTCCAGCCTTTATTCGAGCTCTATTCTAATAAACCGAAGAAAAGCGATAAATTTACATTTAATATTAACGTAGCTGCAGGAAAAATATGAATTTTATGTACACACTATCATTATGAAAAATGACACAAAAGCCATTTTATCATTAACAAGCCAAGTGAAGGAGGTTGAAGCAAGGAAGACTCTGAGAGATACAAAAATCCAGCATCAAAAAAGCAGAAAATGTTTCATAAGGTAATTTTTTTTGCAAATATTATCACATATATAGCCAAAGAAATAGCAAAACTTGTAATAAGTAAGCTGCGACGAAGAGCCATGTTTCATAATTTGCAGACGACCAACGTCATCTACGATAAACGAAATCCCTCGTAAAATGTTACAATAATTCAGCAGCTCCCTCGCTTGCCTTTGTTTTTTCTACTCACCCTTTTATCTCGTCATAATATTTAAAAAATTCTCCGAAGGGATGGGGTAGGAATTTGTGTACGCAGAGAGACAATGATGTCTTCGGCTTTTACAATGTCGTATAAAAAGTGTATCGACTAATTCGTCACTTTGACGTTCATTCAGACGAAAATTTTCCAAAGGTCGGGGGTTGTAAATTTTTTTTTCATTTACATAGCAAGTTCGACTGATAATTTAATTTGTTTAGATATCGGCTGGTAACTATGCGGAGCAGAAAAGCCAAAAGTTGAGAGGATTTTGTAAATGTTTGAAATTAAACAAAGGCCCGAAGCTGGTGTAGGATGTCTGATACAGACATTGCCATTCCAAGTTGCATTTTCAAAATTAAGATGATAACCTTTTAGTCACTATCGAGATTAGGGTCGTCCTTATTTATATATGTTGAATTAAAAAAAAAATAATTCCAACTTTCATTCCCCAATGAAATTCTACTCAAGTTATTTCCGCCTTCGCTAAAAGAGAAGCCCCCCTTTTATAGAAAATTATGGCTAAATTGGAATTTCTTAACTGATAGTGAGGGTAGGAGTTGGAGCAAGGGAAGTCTTTCTTAAAAAGATCATTAACCACTCGTAATATGATTTCATTTTTCACTCATTTATTAAAAAAATAGATCATACTAACTTGAGCGCCAGTCGCGGGAAAATTGGAAGACGTTGGGTGGGAAGGTTCAGCTTCCGACGTTGGAACAGCTGGTGGGATTACGTGCATGTTCTGGTAACAAATCATAAAAAAATAAATAAATAAATCAATAACACATTTAAACGAAACGGCAGGCAGTACTTTTACAGTTTGTCATATTCGTATTAATAACACCCCTTCGCCCGATAATCACTTCGTTCACATTCGCCTCGTCCAGTCGATCTGGTTTCTTCAGTTTGCCAAATAAATATACTTACCTACATTTCGCTATTCGCAGCACTTAAGACGTGACAGCATTCTTAAAGGAAACATATCTCGACCAAGAAGGCTGATTCTCATGGCCACAATCTCAGTAAAAATATACATACACTTAAAGTAGCTATAAGAACGTTGTTTACGTTTTTTTCCCCCTCCTCTATCTAATCTAATTTTCGTTGAATTCAACTGGCAGTTTCCTCAAAAAATATCATCAAAATCGCGTTAATTATATCAAGACAGCGCAAAATTAGATGGAGAAAAAGAAGCGATCAGGAGTGAACATGACATGAACTTACCAAGTTAAATAATTCTTTAAAGAATCCGAGTAAGAAACTTCCAAGTTATTTCGAATTATTATGTTTCACTTTTAAACGAGAACAACCACTCTATTAGATTTTAAATTTGAACCATCGTACTAAAACGGAAAGGAAAACTAAATCTAATTACCAAATACCAATTAACAAAAACAAACAAACAGACTCTATTATCTACTATTTACTGTACACACACCAATCACTTTATGTATACAATCTCCTCAAGTCGTTAGTTTTTCCCCTCTTCACTTCTCTTTTTCAATCCACTACACATTCCACCTTCCAGTTCCAGCCAGTTCCAGTGGCTCTTGCCTTGCCACCAGGGCTGGCAAACCCAAATGATTTTGCTCCCGGTTTCGGTTAGGGTTTTGGATTGAGAAACATTATTAAGATATTGATAACCGGTATTGGTATTGGAAAAAATTTTGATTTTGATTTGGGTTTTGATTTGGGTTTTCAATTGATTTGGGTTACGATTCTGGTTTTGATGTTCTTTTTTTTTCTAAAGGGTTTCAATATATATTTCGGTTTTGGTTTTGATAAAATAAGGGTTTCGATTAGGTTTTGGATTCCGGTTTTGGTTTTGAGAGTGCCCCAGGAGTGAAATTTCTCATTATTCTCATGAGTTAGAATAGAAATATCAGTTGGAGGGTCATGAAAGACAAAAAAACGAAAATGCCAGAAAAATGCTTGAAAAAGCAACTTCAAAATATGTGCAGTGTTTATCGTCGTATCGATTGATTCTTGGCCCCACTAGTGAAGTCAAAACACGAGATTCTTATAGGAAATTTCATGAGGAATCCAAATTTGAGGATAAGAACACACGTTGAGTACATTCAAGAGTCACTTTTTGTTGAAATCTGTTATACAAAATTTTATAAACTATTCCCTTTTGAGTAATGCCCGTTGGAGTAATCAGTAAATGAATAAATATTTGATTATGCAGGCGGTTGAAGAAGAGTGACGAATTTCTGTTTTGCATTCTTACAATTTTTTCAGAAGTCTCTACCAATTACAATAAATAAATTATATGCATTTTACAAATTCAAAAATATCAATCAGAATTTGAATTACTGGAGGACTACCGACTCAGAAATGAGATCAACATAATTATAACATATCGAATTAATTATAAAAAAGACAAGAGTGCTGAATGAGAAAAGCTCCAATGAAACTCGAAAAGTGAAAGATGAATGAAATTCAATAAACCGTAGCCGACCGCCGAATTATCATCTTATTCTATCAGCAATACCAAAGTGAAGTGAATCCATCAATCAATATTCATCACAAGACACAAAAACACTGGCTTCGCCACTTTGGCTTTTTTTTTTTTTTTTTTCAGTTGACACAGCAACTCTCAAACAAAACCCAAAAAAACCCGTATTTTTTTGGGTTTTGTTCTATTTCGGTTTGGTATTATAAAAATAAAGGTTTTGATTCAATACCAAAATCGAAATATTTAAAAGGGTTTTGATATTGGTTTCGGTTTCAATAGTGTAAAAAATTTAAAAATTACGGTTTCGGTTTGGGTTTCAATAGTGAATTTTTTTTGGTTGCGGTAATGGGTTTCAATAGGGTTTCAAATAAATAAAAATAGCGGTTTTTAAGGGTTTTGGGTTTCGGTTAGGGTTTGGGTTTGCCAGCCCTGCTTGCCACTCTTTAGAAGAGTATGAATTAAGTGATTCAAAAGGTGTTTTCGGACGCTTCCAGTCGACTGTAATTGACAGTTTTTTTTGACTGTCGGCTGTAAAATAGCTGTCAAGCAGTCTGCTGTAGCGTCCGAATACGTTTTTTCATTTTGCTGGGGAAAAATATATTTCAACTGAAAGCTTGTAGGAGTGCTAAGTGACGACACTAGTACTCATCTAAATCCTATGATGATCTCAATAAAGCAATCGATGATTACAACGAAACAAATGAAGATTAAGGATAAAATGAGGTTTCCCACGGTTAATTTGATCATTGATGAAGTAAATAATCCCACTTCTATGAGTTCGTTGCGTAATTTTCATGGTGATATTTTTTTTTCAACATGACTAATGTTGATCATTTTGCTAATTAACAACTAAATTACTCGCGATTGGGACCAAATAGAGAAAAATAAAGATTACCATTGAATTCAGCGTGAAAAGTACTTTCAGAATCACATTAGTTTGATTTCAGTATATTCTTATGTGACATAAATAAATTTCATCTTTTAAGAAAAATAAAATTATTAATAAAAAATTAAGGTGGGGATGTATAACCTGAATTTTCAAAAAACTGCTCATCATCAAACGACTGTAAATTTTACATCACCTCATCGGCTGCTGTTAGATTTTTTACAGTTTACAGTTTTTCTGTATTTACAGCCAAACGTCCGAATGCATTTCTGTTGAAACAGTCGGAGCGTCCGAACGCGTTTCTGTCAACAGAACTGACAGTTTTTACAGTTTCTGTTAAAACTGTAAGCGTCCGAAAACACCTAAAATCAGATTCACAAAAAATGTAAACAAACATCTGGTGGTTGATTGTGGAACTACTTTTTTATGTAACATCGCGGCCATCGCCGCCAATTCGCCATGTGCCGCTACTGGCTAGTGTTTCGTGAAAAATTGGTCGCTTTTTGCGGTAGATAACAATCCATGATGACCATTCAGCTGTGCCATTCAGTTTGTGATAGTGTGATAGTTCTCGCGTGACAGATTTCAATCGTGATCAAGATCTCGGAAAGTTCTCTCAATTTGTGAAATTAATGTGAATTTATTGTTGTTTTTGTTATTCAAATTCTATACCACTTTCCACTTTCGTTTCGATGATTTCTAGTTGTATTATGAAAGAAATTATCTTCCCGAGAGGAATTTCCTTCAATAATCAGGCAAGTGATCTGAGATACAGTAATATTGTTCGTTCGCGTGAATGTGTATTTTATTAATTAAGGTTACCATCAAGTTTACTGAATAGAGACAATTAAAATTTTGATATTCATTTTCACTGGAAGCAGTGTCCAAATCGGCGACTCAAGCTATGATGAGCCACCCTTTGTCGCTGGTCGAACTCGCAGCTGTATTCCATTTTTTGGGTTCAGAAGAAATGATCGGGAATGCATTTGAAGTGGGATTTCAGTTTTGGAAGACGGTAAGAATTCATATTTTGAAATTATTCGCGCGAGACAAAGTTTCATTTCCATCTTGGCAAAACGTATAGCTGTGACAAAAAATATTCTGAAGAATGTAAAAAATGTTTTCGACACTTATAAGTATATTATGTATATCGCGGGCCCAAGACTTAGACTTGCTCAACTCCAAAAATATTTCTTTTTTTTTGCGTGTAAATAACGTTTTTGAGCCCAACAATGCTATTAAATCATCAGTGAAAATGGGTGATAATTTTTTAGGACTTGGCAGATTTTATGCTTTTTTTAAAGTACATACCTTAAAATGAAAACACAGACCAAAATATCTTCGGTTTTCAATTCCTTAATTTCAATACAATAGAAAGTGGACTTTATAATATTGTAGTCTATTCATCCTAAGAATAATCAAATTGTTCACAGTGTTGGCGCAAAATACGACCAACACCATTTTATATTAAGTTGTTTCTAATCCCTTCAAATGACTTAACAATAGAAAAGCGAATATTATTATGAGGAAATGTCGCCGTATAAACAAATTCTAAGAAGTCTTGTGTACTCTCTTTTCCGAGTGTTTGATAGACTATCCACTTAATAATGAAGTTAGTTAGGTACATAAGTGAAGAATTATGATCATTTTTCATACGAAGAAAACTTACCCAAACACATCCTCGGTCCATCTCCAAATGGCAGATAAGTATATGGTGGCCGAGCAGATATATTTTCTGGTGTAAATCTGTCGGGGTCGAATTTTTCAGGATTCGGATAGTATTTTTCATCGAAATGTAGAGGCAATACTGGAATTGTGACTCGGTCACCCCGGAAAAGTTGTAAGGAGCTTTCGGGTAGTTGATATGATTCGTTGCAGACTCTGAATAGAAAACCCACTGGAGGATACTTTCTTAGCGTTTCTGCAAATAACTTATTCTATTAGGGCTGACTGTAGTAGAATGCTTGGCATTCATGCGATGTGACCCTGAGTCAGTTCTTTAAACCCATGAAAACAGGTTATTTAATTCGGAGTCAAGTCTGCGAGTTGAAGCACTCTGGTTTTATAAATAACCAACATACAAGTAAATTCGTAATACACTAAAATAAAATAAACTCATGTAGGTAATACGAGTTATGGTCTGTTCTATTTGAGCAACGACAGGAGCAAGAAGGTGTAGCCAGTGAGTGAATGTTTGAATTCAAGAAGGTGAAATGGAATGATTGATATAAAAATAGAATCCGCGCCCGTTTATAGTGTGGCAGCACCTTCGAAGTTCAAAAATAAGGTACCTATGTAAGTCTATTCTAGCTAAATCTGTTAAGACACAGACTTACATTATTTTTGCGATCAGCAAGGTTTTCAATTCTAATTTTCATTTCAAAAAGCAAGGAGAAACTATTGGATAATCTACAGAGTGCAATCCTAAGCTTGTGTGAACTTGATAAATTTCATTATGTGGTAGTTCTTTGTGCTCTCTGTAGCTTACTATTACCGATGGCTAATAATTGAGGTTATTTTCTGAACAAACTCATCGAATAAATTACAAGCTATCAGCCTCCTTACCTTTAATTGTTTCATCTTTTACCTGAAATCACCATTTCGGCATAGGTCATCTTTTTTAAAACCTCATAAGACGCTACATTTTCATTAGTTTCGAGAAGTGCGCGAATTTCCTCTCGAAGTCTCTGCTGACATTCTGGGTGGAAGGATAATTCGTACAGGCAAAAGCTTAAAGTGGAAGCTGTTGTCTCGAATCCAGCCATGTAGAATATAAATATATTCGACAGTACTGTGTCGTCATCGATCATTTCTGTGAAGAAAATGTAAATAAAATTGACTTTTCATTTATTACGTACCGTCGAATGGGGCGACTTTACACACTTTTTTTATGTTTTTCAACTTTGTCCTTTAATAACTTTTCCAATTTTGAAGCTATTGAAGTGAATTTGGTTTTAAAATTTAGGTCTAACATTTCTCAACACAATTGTAAAAAAAAGTTTGAGTTTGCAACCTTCCTTCTATTTTTTATGATTTTTCAAAAAATTTGTGTAAAGTCACCCCTCAATGGGGCGACTTTACCCATCAATTTGTAATTTACTGGTTATTGATGGGTGGGGAGGCAAAATTTGAGGATGTTTGTACTCAGACATACGATTGAAAAGACACTAGTCAAGTACCAACTTCAACTGTGTGAAACCGAACTGAATATTTTGAGTGTCTGTGGTTAAAAAAAAAAGACGAATAAGAAAAAAGGAAAAAACCATATCGCCGCTTTATTTTCTTGTTCTGTTACTGGGTGAAGTGAGGTAGAGGCGGCGATCTTTTTTTTCTTTTCCTCCTTCTACCTGCTTCCATCCAAATTGTATTTTGGTTTTAATTTTTGCCTGGCAATTTATTTATTGGGCTAAAACGAAGTGGGTAAAGTCGCCCCTTGAATATAAAGTCACCCCGTTTGACGGTACTGAACTTCGCTACCCGATGGGCAAAAAATGAGAAAATGATCCGGAAAATGAGAATTTTATCCGTTGTCACTCCGTTTTTATTTTCGATCATTGGATCTGAAAATTTGCAGTTATTTTTGTCATCTTGATTAATTTTCCAAATCCGTTTGTAAAACGGATTTCCTGATTATAATCAGTGATAATTTTTGGGCAATTTTTCTAAATCCGTTTGTAAAACGGTTTCACGGATTATAACCCGGGCCAAAACAGCCTTCACGGAAAATAATCCGGACTCATTTCAAGAACGAAACCGGCAAGACTGATCACAATCCGTTCGAAATCCGTTTTAGAAGCCGGAAAACAGGAAAATTCCGGGTTATAATCCAGAAACGGATTATAACCCGGAATAAAACGGATCCGTTTTCAAAATATTTTGTCCATAGGGTATTGTGACAATTAATTGCTCTTATCAGTGAGATCAAAACTGTATTTATAAGGATAATGGAACTAAGGTTTGTTTGTTTTCTTACATAAGGCAGTTCAATTCAGTCTATTTCTCCATTTCCAAAAGAAGCAACAGAGCTTTTACCATTACGAGTTACTATTCATGGTATTTCATATTTACCCATTTGAAATATCCCATTCTTTTTATATTTAAACTCACAATCAGTATTCACTTATCGCTGTAATTTTAGTCTATCTCATGTCTATCTATATGTAAATGGAAGCTTTGAATGAGGGAGGGAGAGTAGGTGGTATCTCACCCCAACCTACCATGTTCCGCTTTGAAAAATTCGCCTATTGCTGAAATATCAGCAAAATTAAAGGGGAAAAAATTGAATATTTATCCTTATTTATGGTGCCTGTCTCGCAGAGAAAATTGTAATTCACAAAAGAGAGAGGGGAGTATGCGGAGGTTTTTTGAATGGATCACGTTTTTCGTCAATACATTCGAATATTTTCCCCAACCTTCAGCTATTGAAACATCGTATTCAGTCAACCAGCTATGAATTAATAGATTAAGTACGAAATACTTGCCCACATCGTCATACTCTTTGCATTGGGCTCTTTCTCGATCTCGATCTCGAATATCGAGTATTAACTGCATCAGATCATTTCTGCGAAAGGATTCCTTTTTACGAAAGTCTTCACTCTGACGTAGTAAGTTGGAGAAGAATTCCTCAACTTCGGGTGCTGTCTCAGTCAGTTTCAGCAATGCAACTGTTTTTGGCGAGATGACCCTTAAGAAGCCGATTATTAAAGCCTTTAAATTTGGGTTGAACATTTTTTTGCCAATGATTCGATATTCGGATTCGGGCTCCGTTAAGGTGTTGAATTTCAAACCAAAGATACAATATCCGATCACATCAGTTGCAAATCGGGACATAATTTCTTTCATGTCAACAGATTCTTCTCCGCATTTTTCTCTGTAACCGAATAGAAATGATTTAGGTCTCATTATTATTTATTAAAACAATAGACAATCGAAAAATTATTTCTAACCTATAATGAAGTTCTCGTAAAATAGCTTAGTAGAGCCCAAAAGATTGTTTCATTCGTTCAGGTTTATCGATTTTATAATACCAGTATAAGAAAATCTCTTAACACTAGAAATACCAGGTGTTACCAGATTACTCAAAGGACTAGGTGGTGTCATTTATAACACCACAAAAGTAACCCCAAAGGACCAGGTGGCGTCGTATGACACAAGTCAGGAGTCCTCAAAATATTGGTCCTTCGAGAAGTACATCTCAAAATTTTGAGTGGTGTCGTGTATGACACCACCTGGTACTTCTAGTGTTGACTCCAAATTTTAGAATTTTTCAAGTTATAATTAATTAAATTCCATTCATGTCAGTTTTGAAAAAAATTGTAGTTACGAAGTTTTCTGAACAAGGTATCGATTAGTTTTCCTCTCATGTCTCATTTCGATTGGTGGATCACAAATCGTATCCATAGAGTACATATTTATGTATACGCTAATATGTAATTCTACCTAGTTTATTGCAAGTTGTATCAGAAATTCCTGCTCCACTAGAGACATACTAAAGAAAATAAAAATGGTATCTTTTTCCTAAATGCGTACTTATGTGGCTTGAGTTTCAAACAGAAAATTGTGGTTTATGGATCTGTAGAGAGTATACACCTGCAGGTGTACAGTATCTTTGCTATGAAATCAATTTCGACGTCTAAAAAACTGCTCGAAAATGTTCAATACAGGCAAGATATAGGCAATTTCTTTGACATGTGTGTTATGGATTTGCGTTATGGCAGCCGAAATACTCGAAGCAAGTTTTACTAGTTTCTCACGGTTTGCCTTTTTTTTGTTCAATTTGGCACGAAATATGAATATGTTATACTTGAACATATTTTCTGTTCTTGAACGAAGCGCTTTTTTCAATTTCCTTTTTTTCTCACCTTCTTCGTGAGCTCGAAATCAAGAGTTTTTCAAGACCCTCAAAAATGGCCCTAAAATTTTGAGGATAAAAAAAAGGTTTTGTCGAGGCACAGAAAATATGTTCAAAGATTAACGTGTCTAAATTTCAGCGAACTGGGTACAAAACTCATCGAAAAATATGGTCAATGATGCTTAGGCAAAGTTTACTTTATTTATAAATGAGGGGGGCGAGGGAGGAGGTAGAAAATTCTTTGTTCCAAACTTACGAGGAAAGCGAAGAAAATTTCTACCTCCAAAATCCGCGCATGCTTTTATGTTTACTAGCAAAAGCAAGACTATAGATCAAAATTTTAAAAATCTAATTCCATAGAAATTATAATGCAAAAATCACAACTTTCTATGAAAAACTCGTCGTCGTTTTTTTTTTTGTAATAAATTTTGCACTTAGTCCTTCCATTAGAAAATTTCTATATGCACCTCAGCTTTTTTACGTTATTTCGTCAGACAATTAATTAAACAAAATTGTTAGTTTCAAATTATTTTGGTTAATTAGATAGTATGGATACGTAATATTTTTCGATATATTTTCATAAAATAATTTGTACGGCATAATTAAACATCAGCAAAATTGTCCAGGGGTTCTAAAACGAAGCATTTTGATAAAACGAAGCAGTTTTTTTCAGTTTCGTTCTTTTCTCACTTTTTTTAAAGCCCCAAAGAAAGGGTTTTCTAAGCCCCTCGAAAAAATAAATTGATACCTTAAAATTTTCAAAATAAAAAAGAGGGCTTCATTTGGACATAGAGAATATGTTTAAGAGTAGAATATTCAGATTTGAGCCAATTTGGTGCAAAACTCAGCGAAAAAAAAAAGTAAATCAAGAACCACTCCAAAAAATCAAAGATAGACTGAACCCTTAATGGTAGAAAGTGAGTGTGTAACTTTTCCACACCAAACACTTATACGCATTTACCTGCTAAAAAAATTTTTTTATGTCCTATGATAATTTTTAGATATCGCAGTAGCTATAGTCTACTTGTGATATAATGTAGTAATGATGACTTACTCAACAAGAGTATCCATAATTTGGGCGCAACGATCCATCAAGGAGACCATCAGCTTGAGTTTATTTGTGCTAAAAGTGGTTATCAGTTTGGTGCGCAGATCTTTCCATTGTTTTCCCCTCATCATGAACAGGTGTTTACTCATCTTATTATTTCCGCTGCTATCGATCCACAATCGATCTGTGAAGGTACTGAAATCCTTGACCAATACGGATTCGATGAGTTGGGGATCTCTGATCAACAAGTTTGGTCTAAAAAATTCGTAAAAGCCGACAAGCTTCTCGTTTGGATACTTTTTGTAAATATCATCGACGACGAAAGAAATCATTTTCCTTCCCCACACCGAATCACCGATATCGCCGAATAATAAATTCGGCGAGGTACTCGGGAACCCTCGATTTTGCCAAGTTTTTTGACATTTTCGCAGGTAAATGAGAACCAAAACTAAGAGAAACGCGATCAGAAAAATTAACAACATGATGCGAAGTTTCGCTACAGGCACGACTTTATGCCTCGTATCTATTGAGGGCACTGAGCTGCTGAAGTCTGAAGAGGGAATCATTTCATGAAACGTGTCGAATTATCAGGTTCTTCTTGTAAACAAGCTCGCAGTTTGCCAAAGCAACAACAACAAATTAGATGCCTAAGTTTTTGACATTGAAAATATTTATTCAACTTTTCGGTCAGTTGTTTGAGGTATGGAGCGTTAGGGGAGCGGATGGGGGGTGGGCGGAGTAAAATACGAAAAACGACTCAACTGATTAAAGTTAATGACATTCAATTAGGGTATAACGATCATCAGCTCGTTTAATTTATAAAATATACGAACATATATATCGCGAGGAAAAAAAAGCGTTGACCAATTTTTTGAATCAGGTACATTCAGATTTCAGAGTGCAGAATCCAAACTTGAGGTCAAATTTGAGCAATCCGCCACCCCTGTGGCTGAAACGAGACTAAAAAATGACGGAAATATGAAATAACTGCTTCACAAGTGTGATATATGTATTTGTGTAGTTTTAGATTTCAAAGTAGTAAATCTGAATAATTTCAGGTCATATTTCAGCAATCTTACCGCACTTATGGCTGAAACGAGCCAGAAAAATGGCTGAAATATGAAATAACTAATTTCTAACAGCGATATACGAGTATCATGGGATTGAGATTTGAGTGCACTAAATTCGAACTTCATGTCCAGCTCTTTCCCTCTTCGGTCTGTATCTAATAGTGAAATTAAGTCAAAAGTCTAACCTTTTTTATTCACAATTGCTTTTTAATTGTAAGTTTCAACTGATAGCTCGACTGTTTAGTAGGATGCGTTTACACAGTGAGAAATGACGTATCACATTCGATCCGTTTTTGGTCGTAATGTATTGTTTCTTTAAATTTAACTGTATCCTTCAATGGAATCAACTTCCCTTTCATTGCTAGGAATACTATAATAATATATAATGTCATTTGCTGGGCATTAGCATATTAATTTCAATGAACTCTACAAGAATACTCATGGAAATTATTTTAAACCATATCTACGTATTCACTCAGATGATACAAAGGTATAGTGATTTTCAGTACCCTGCTATCTTCAATTTGGTTGAAATTCATCAATTTTTCAAATTTCATTGGGATACGTATAGTTGAATTTTTATTTTACTCGTATTTACCCACTTCATTGCTTTGATTCAACTCTATTTCTTTTTTTTTTCTTTTTTTATCTCAATTCATTATGATAATAATTCATTTTTATCTCGTCTTTATTTCATTTTCTTTAAATTATTTATTCATCCACACTCATTTCTTTTTCTGTTTAGGCTTAACAATTTTTTTTAAACCTCACACTTTCTCGGAATAGATAAAAAAATTTACGTTACAATTTAAAATCGATGGTCTCCCGCGCCCAGAGTAAAAAAGTGGCATCTACTTTTTTCAAATTTTCAATTAATCTTGTTTCTTTTTTTTTGCCCTGAAATATTAATTATTAGTAAAGGTGTAAATGAGACACAAATAAGTGGAGACTTTTTTCTCAATAATAATGAAAGACGATAGGATCCTGCTTTTATTTCAAATTTCAGCTTTTCGTCTGGCTACATCTAAACTTTGAAAAAAGGCTGAAAAATTTGCTACTGTTACTCTTATTATCAGTTGCTATGGGAAACATCGTTAAAGATTAACTTTTGTTGAGGGGAAATAAAATTGAAATTTTTTTTTTCACTCTAGGCCATCCAAAATATTTCAATTTTTCAAAAACCTCATTTACATTGTAATTCTGCTTTTGCTTCAACTAATTAGTGTGAAACATTTTTTTAAATACTTTTCCTCCATGCAGATTGGTTGGATTAATAAAGGCCGAAGCAAAACATGAAAGCAAAGAGATATTATAATATACTCGTAGACTAAAAACATTAATTAATTTTCTTTGCTACTCGTAGTTTACTTGTACTTATTTTTAATGAAAGTAATGAAAAAAAAAATTATATGATTTCTCACTGTTTAGAATAGGCAGGAAAATCAAGATAAAAATCAAAAATGAAATTATGTATAAGTATATTCCCATTCCTAACCAAATAGAAACCAAGTAGAAAATCCAAAACAGATTCGAGTCTTTCAACTAACCCTTCCTTATTGATTTACTTTAAACTTGGTTTTTACATTTTTTTAACTTAGAATAGAACCTTATCTTGAAGTCCTTGAAGAGACTTCTACTGGCATTACCTTAATCTCTTACAAATTTTCGTGACATGGGATACGAGTATGTTTCATCATATTATTGCATCACGTATGGTTTTTTAAAATTAGTAAATGAAAATTCGATCGTGAACACTTATTATCGTCAATAACAATGAAGCGTAAATATTATTGACAGTTTTTACCAATAATTTAACTTGCATGTCTTTGTGTATTTTTCTGAAGCAATTTGAAAAACTTCACCCACACGGATCTAAAATATCAACGTCCTTTTTTCTCATTCCTATTTCAAACGATGAATTTATGGTGCTTGAGAGCAAATATGGGTGGGTAATTCGTTATTCAATTGACAATGAAGGATATCCGGTTTGACTATATATTGATTGTTCTGTATCATTTGACTAACAGATAATTTATTGTCGTTGAAAATGGAGAAAAATTTTTCATACATATAATGTGATAAGAAATATTTCGTAAATCAAAGAAATATTTTTTATTTGAAAAGAATAATTTTCTGATGATCTTAGAAAAATTTTTAATATAAATCTAAAAATTTAGTATAATTAAGTAACTTACTTAAAATTGATTATAAATTTTAATTTTAGAATAATCATGAATCGGGGAGTTTGAAACCAAAATTTAAATATCCTAAAATCATTTAAAAATCCTTCTTTTATTCGGATGATAAATTAATAATTTATACTAATTTCAAAATAAAAAATGCCATCCGTAACCAGCGATACTCCTTCTATTTAGATGTAGCGGCGTAAAAACTAAAAAGTGCGATTTCAGAGGTGCGCAGTACGCATTACGCAGGTTTCATTTGGCATTTATAATTTTGAACAGAATATAAGCAAACTGGTTATGTGAATAGCTTTACAAGAAAAAAAAAAAATAGCGAGAGCCATTAACCGAATAAATTATGGTTATCCGTGCCCAGACCTGCTTAAAAATGGATAAATTTTATTCAGTGCAGTTCAGAAATTGATACCATCTGCAATATAATAAAATATGTACTTAGGTATTTTGAATTGGGCGGTTGGGGACGTATTTTTTAATCAAATACCAGAGTCCTTTTGCAGCAAATACAGACCTTGTTTACAAATTAATTAAAATTATAGACGTTCTAAATCAAAAAAAAAAAAGAAAAAAAGAAGCAAAGCACAGTTGAGGAGTTTTGCCGCAAAACGCAACAAACGTCATTTTTGAATTTGGAGTTAGCGACCTCGGAGTTTGAAAAAAAGTTCCTTAAGGCCCTTTGACGCCTTTGAAAATACGTTTTGCCACAAAATGCAACGAATCCAGCAAAAAACATGTTAAAATGCAACAAATCCACAAAAAACCTTATTTTTATAACTGAAAGTTGATGCATACAATTTTTTTCTCAATCACGTAAACCAATATGCCGCCCTCATGCCATCATATATGTGTGTAGGAGCTATCAAATGATATTTTGACCGACTAATTTTGTTTTGTATTTGCCAATGTGTGTATTAGGTATAGTTATGGCTACAAATCTCGACTTCTCCCACTTTTCCCATACAAATTAGAAAAATTATGCCACTCAAATTCTTTTTTGAGTTGAAAATCCAGTGCTAGTTGACTCTTATTTTGTTCAAAACTACGATGGATAGTCATATTTCAACCTTTTACTTTCATCGTTGATTTGTGGCGTTTTGCTACAAATCCATGATTCTGCATTTTCCATTCCCTCTAGATCGACCCCACGAATTTTTTTCTCTCAAAAAATGAATTATTCTCGCTCCTACAAACATTTTGAGCCATCGTGCGTCAAAATTGGCCGAATAGTCGAGGAGGAACAGTTTTTCGTCTCTTTCTCAAAATGAACTCGATGGCGTTTGTTGAGTTTTGCGGCAAAACTCCTCAGTTGCAAATTCTGCCTCAAGTGTTGAATTTGTGGGTTCATGATATATTTTATTTGTGGTGGGCCACCAGTTTACTGATTAGAGACGATTAAAAATTTCGATATTTAATATTCACCAGAAGCAAAGTGTCCGCATCAGGCTATTGGAACTGGTCGAAGTCGAACCTGCAACTGTATTCCATTTTTTGAGTTCATAATAAATGTTCTGGGATGTATTTGAAGCGGGATCTCGGTCTTGGAGCACGGTCTGAATTCGTATTTTGAAATTATTCGTGCAAGACAAAGTTTCAGTTCCATCTTGGCAAATCGTACAGCTGTGATAAAAAATGTTATGAAGAGACGTGTAGAAAAAATTGTTCGTAACCTATCATATCGTCAGACTAAGTCCGAAACCCCAAACAAATTATTACTCGTACATTTTTTAATAAAAATACTAGTTTTCTTTACTCTTTAGTCTTTACTTGTATTTTTGTGGAGTCTAATTGCATTACACCCATGACACAATAATATTATACTTATAGTAAACAAATTCGAGGTAGTCTTGTGCGCATTGATTCATTTGGTAAGGCTATAAACGAGTGAACATTTCAGCGTAACGAAGTTAGTACATAATTGATGAAATATGCAATTATTTTTGAACTGAAGAAAACTTACCTATACACATCCTCGGTCCAACTCCGAACGGTAGGTAAGTAAATCGTGGTCGAGCGGATATATTTTCTGGCGTAAATCTTTCTGGGTCGAATGTGTCAGGATTTGGATAGTATTTTTCGTCGTAATGCAAACCTAAAACTGGAATTGTGATGCGCTCACCCGGGGTAAGTTGTAAGGAGCTCTTGGGCACCTGATAAGGCATGGTGCAGACTCTGCTTATATAACCCAATGCGGGGTACTTTCTGAGCGTCTCTGCAAATAACTTATTCTATTAGGGCAGGCGTAATAAGTTAATTCGTTTAAATCTTAAATCATAATAATATGGTACTGGATAGCCAGCGCGCTATCCTTTCATCATAGACTGGTGCTGTCAACATGGCTAATACGTCTCAGGTATACAGTTGGAAGATCGCAAGCGTAGAACAACAAAATCAAATTCATTCCTCACTTTATCATTTTACCAAAGCGAGTACAGGTCGGCAACACTGTCAATTTAGTTTTCAACTGTTGGTTAACCGTGCTAACTAACCGCTCGTTCTACGCATGCGTTTCCCCAACTGCGCGTGAGACGCTTCAGCCATGTTGACGCTTGAAAATTTTGTTTTCTAACTGCAGCCCACTGCGCAGTATTGGATGGTTCAGCTAGACTAGGCTTTACCCACAGAAACATGTTTAATTTGGAGTTTAGTCTGAGTTGAAGTACTATATATTGTACAACTGGTCCTTAATACTCGTAGCTAATACCCAGGGAAACTTTTAATGAAATAAACTTGACTATAGTCTTTTCTATTTGAAAAACGACAGGCGCAAGAAGGTGCAGCCACACTAAATACTAAAGGTTTCAATATAATACGTGATCAAACGTACAGGTTGATAATGATAAAATCCGTTCTTTTAGTGCGACTGTAGCCCTTATCTTGCGTCCAGCATTTCTCGAATGGAACGGACTAGATTATTTTCTAAAATCAACTCTTCGATCAAATTATAGGCTATAATAACTATCGGCCTTCGCATCTTCTGATCGCCAATTTTTTCACCTTTTACCTTTAATCACCATTTCGGCGTATTTCATCTTTTTCAAAACCTCGTAAGACGCTATATTGTCATTAGATTCGAGAAGTGTGCAAATCTCTTCTCGAAGTCTTTCCTGATATTCTGGGTGGAGGGATAATTCGTACAGGCAGAAGCCTAATGTGGAAGCTGTTGATTCGAACCCAGCTAGGTAGAACATATATATATTCGATAGTAATGCGTCGTCGTCGATTATACTCGTATCTGAAAATAATAATAAAAATGAAAGGAAGAATTAAAATTATGTTCAATTGACATAGGACTATTTACTCGTATAAAGGAGGGAGGGGAGTGGTGATGTCCCATCGCCAGTGATATTTTCCAGTCGGAAATAACAGTCAGATTAAAAAACTTGCTACCTCATATAGAATCGTTATGCATAACTTTTTCTTTCTTTTGTTACTACCTGATATTGTTACAAATTTTCAGGCCAGTAGGTATCGACCAACAGTAAAATTAATGACAATCAAAAATCAAAAAAAGTAGAAATTTCATTTCTGAAAATTTTGGACATATCCATTTTCTGCTGTAAGTGTAAGGTGACCGTATGCAAGTTATTTTTGATCCAAAGTGGACTGTCCAGAACCTGCCTCCCCAGAAAAATTATCACTTTTTTCCTACTCGAATTATTATATGTTTTAGGGTCAGATTATTCTGAATCAGCTAATAAAAATCGCGGTGATGATTTTTTGGGGCCTTCGGTTTTTGGATTTAGACGGCGATTTCACGTCAAGTCATTTGAAAAGTTTATGGTATTTTTGTCCTTGTTTCCGAAGTCTATAGTTGATGAAATATGGTATCCGTGGCTTTGAAAATCCATGATTTAATCGAACATTTTACCTGGAAAACTCTAAATCAATTGATTGGTACTGAATACTTACCTTCATCGTCATTATCATTGCATTGGGCTTTTTCTCGATCTCGATCTCGAATATCGAGTATTAACTGCATCAGATCATTTCTTCGAAAGGATTCTTTTTTTCGAAAGTCTTCCATCTGACGTAGTAAGTTGGAGAAGAAATCTAGTACTTCGGGTGACGTCTCAGTCAATTTGAGCAATGCAACTAGTTTTGGTGAGAATACCCTCAAATGGCTAACTATCAACGCCTTTAAGTTTGGGAGGACAATTTTTTCGCCAATTCTTCGAAATTCGGATTCGGGTTCCGTTAAGGTGTTGAACTGCAAACCAAAGACGCAACATCCCATCACATCGGAAGCAAACCGGCTAATAATTTCGTTCATTTCAACAGATTCTTCTCCGCATTTTTCTCTGCAATCAAACAGAAATGATTCGTTGTACAATTATTACAAACTATTTTTAATTAAAACTGTTTCTTATGAAATTTCAATTTTTGTTAATAAATTTTAGATTTAGCCCTCACTTTGGAAAATGTCTGTGTGCGTGGTCGTTCTTTTTACCTTATTTACTAATTGCAGATGAACTTTCCCAAGTGCATTCAGTTCAAAAATCTAAATTTTGGGGAGAAACAAAAAAATATCCTGAGAATGACAGGATTTAAGGTAGATGGTCGACAAGTATATTTTGGCATTAATCTCAGCAGCGATTTTGGTAGATTGATGGTGATCGAGATGCGCTCACACAAATGTCATATCGCCATTTAGTGGCCAGTTACAATTTGAAGACTCACTTTCCTAAGTGCGTCAAGTTTTTTTTGGTTTTAATTTTTTTGTTGAGTGGCATGTGGTGATAGAAGTAGGCATACACCTGCATCGCAACGCGGCATGTTTCAAAACTTCACGCATCAGTCTAAATTGCATCGTCCAGTTACAAAAATGAAAATTATTTTTTCCAAACTGCGTTAAGTTCACAAATTTGGTTCAGTTTGCGCAAAATTGGGTCTCGGAAGCCGTAGCTTCCCCTGGTCACCCTTCAGTTCCGTCACTTTGTTTCTTTTACGCGAGTATTTGATCAATGCAAAATCATAATAATATACATAATTTTTTTCCAAACTGCTTCGAGTACAAGAGATGGTTTTCCAAACTGCTTCAAGTACAAGTAAGTACAGAACAAAATTTTTCAAACTGCGTTAAGTTCAAGAGGTGGTCCACTGTGAGACCTTATACCTGGCTGAATAGCTTTACGCAATTTGTGTGAACGCACCTTCATTACTGAAGTCCTGCTTAGAGTAATGCCAATATATAAACTGCCAACCTTGAATCCTGCAATGTGGAGAATGTTTTTTGTTCCCTCTGAAAATTTATAATTTTTTCACTCGACGCACTTTAGAAAGTGAGTCTTCAATTGGTTTTAAAGTATACGACCTCTTGTACTGAACGCAGTTTGGAAAACCACTTCCTGAATTTAAGGCAGTTTGGAAAAAAATGTACGTGTATTATGATTTTGTATCAATCAAATAACCCGAAAAAAGTGTTGAAAGAGACAAAGGGGCAGAACTGAAAGGTGTCAAGGGGAAGCTACGGCACCCTAGGCCAAAAGTTTTCCAAACTGAACTATACGTACATGCGAAAACTTAACGCAGTTTGGAAAAAATATTTTTCATTCTTGCAACTGGACGATGCGAATTAAGCCTGATGCGTGAGGTTTTGAGACATGGCTTCATTTCTAGGTATATGTATGCCCTCTTTCACCTCCAAATGCCGCTTTTAACTCGAAAATTATCAAAATTTACCTAACGCACTTTGGGAAGAGAATTTTCAATTTCAATTAAGCAAGAAAAATTATCAACTTCAATTTATTATTTTGTCCAATTAAAGTTACTGCAGATACGTATTTATCTATATTTCACTATTCAAAATAGTCGAATTAAATTTTTACTGCAAACTTGCACCCCAGAAAAATTGTCAGAGGTTCCAAATCGAAGCATTGTTTTAACAATTATCATTTCAGCGAAGGTTATAATTATGTAGGTATATGAAATTACCGCTACAATCTCTGTTCCAAATATGATGGCCGGAGAAGAAACTTGAAAAATTTTTGCCAAAAACCATAATTCAGTGTTTCATGGTAATGATGAACACTGATAGAATGGTTTGGTGGCAGCGTTCTTGCAGAGTCACTGCCTCACTGGCCATCATATTGAGAACTGATTGTGAGTATAATAAGCATTTGCTTACGTGTAAATATAAAATATGTAATATTACACATTTTCACCTGTAAAACCTCGTTTACAGTGAGAATTGGCTTTCATCTTCTGCTTTGAATGATAAACCAATGAGAAAGAAGGAAAAGTGATAAAAATTAAAATTGCTTGGTATTGACCGGTAGATCACGAAAAGCTAGAGCAGAGGACAAAAGCAAATTCTCATTGCAAACGAAGCTTATTGGAAAGGTAGGTGTTAATTTTAGGGAGTATTGACACGTGTAATTTTTTGCACGTGTTTCACTTTTTGAGATCAAACCGCATTACCTGCTAAAAAAGTTACTTTTTTGGCCAACGGTTTTTTTTAGATAAAGCTGTTACTATTTCAGTGATTTAGTAATGACTTACTCAAGAAGAGAATCCATAATTTGGGCGCAGCGTTCCATGATGAAGAGCATCGGCTTGAGTTTGTTTGTGCTAAAAGTGGTTATCAGTTTATTGCGCAAACCTTTCCACTGTTTGCCCCTCATCAAGAATAGGTGTTTGGTCATATTATTTTTTGCGTTTTTATCGAACCATAGTCGATCTATGAAGGTGCTGAAATCCTTGACCAAGATGGATTCGATGAGTTGAGGATCTCTGATCAATAGGTTTGGTTTATAAAATTCATAAAAGCCAACAAGCCTTTCGTTTGGATATTTTTTGTAAATGTCGGCGATGACGGAAAAATACGTTTTCTTTCCCCACAACGAGTCTTTGATATCACCAAATAATAAATTGGGCGAGGTACTCGCAAGTCGCCGATTTTGCCAATATTTTTGACATTTTCGCAGGTAAAGGAGAACCAAAACTAAGAAAAACGCTATCAGAAAGACGAATAACATGATGCACAAGTTCTTCTACGACGCCACACTCGGTATATTTACTGGCGACATTGCAGTTTGATAGCGGAATTTTTTGTCACTGTTCCTATAACTAACTAGATAAGTTTTTTTTAATTAATTTATAACTAGATAAACCCACAATGTAATTCTTCCGGTCAACTGTATGACTCAACTGAGGGATATCTATCAGTTAGAATTTTTCAAATTCTTATGCATTTCACATTTTTTTGAGTCACTATAACTATTTATAACAGTGGATTTTTTTTTCACTCGGTTAACGAGTCCACTTTATAAGAAGGCTAAGAAGACACGTGGGAATTAGTAGGATATGATGAGACTAGAGGGAAATCAAACGTATACTTACCTCCCAAAATTAAATTTTAGAGGAGCGTGATTTTCATATAATAACTGCGCGTAGACATCGGTCCAGGCGGGGGGGTGGGAGATGAAGGTGGTATTTTAGTATAACCATTGCAAAGCGCAATTTGCGGAAGAGGATGGCCCTGATATAATGAACGCATATGCAAGTATATCATGGAGAGTACAGTTTAATTTAAAATGTACTTACAACCTTCGAATCAAAGAGCTGCTGAGTATCAGACTCCCATTTCAACCAGAACCCGCAGTAAAGTTTTATTCAGCCCATTTCTATTGGAAAATTCTCTGCCTTTCCGCGGATTTGAATTTCGTTCCACGGGTGGGAAGGCAGTGGCGTTAAAGTCCAGTTGTACGGATAGATAAATGAGTGTGGTATCATATATTACAAATTAGCACAGTAACTCTTTTCTATTATCCAGTAGTTTTGAACATTGAACTCAATTTATAATGTTTCAGATAGGTACAGATAATTTTTCAAATCAAATTAAAATCACAAAACGCCGATTCGAAGAGATAATCAACTGAATTTCAAACTGTTAACCTGTTAACACATCTTCTCTCATTAATCAATTTTTCTCGCCCCAAAGTATCAATTTTCGATACCATTTTTGTTTTAGCATTATGTTGGCCGTTATATATCGGTCGATTATGGTCATACTATAGATATAGTTTGATTTTGAATAGGAAAGGTGTGTCATATTTTTTGATATTATATCAATAAACTGATAATTTTCGAAAATGTTTGCGAAAAGTTTGCAAAAAATACGTCACTGTTTTTCCATTTTATTCGTCAGCCGAACGAGCGGAACGAGCCTCAAGAAGTTTAACTTCAAAAGTGCGTGAGGGTAACGGGCACAATTAATTTTAGAATGACACCCAGCTATTGATGACAGAATACATTTCCATGTCAAAATTAGTCATTTCGTATTGAAGTGATTTTTCAGCCACTTCAGTGTTCTCTATCGATACGCGAGCATGAAGTTTTAGCGAAACAGCTTGCGCCATGTTGTTCATTTTTTTGATCACGTTTTTCCTAGTTTTGGTTCTCATTTACCTGCGAAACAAGCAAAAATTGTGGCAAAATCGGGGATTTGCGAGTACCTCGCCAAATTTACTATTCGGTGATATCGGTGATGCGGTGCGGGGCAAGAAAATGATGTCTGTCGTCTACGCCGACATTTACAAAAAGTATCCAAACGAGAGGCTTGTTGGCTTGTATGAATTTTTTAAGCCAAACTTGTTGATCAGAGATCCTCAACTCGTCGAATCTATATTGGTCAAGGATTTCAGTACCTTTACAGATCGAATATGGATTTATAGCAATCCCGATGGAAATAATAAGATGACTAAACAACTGGACACTATGAGGGGAAAACAATGGAAAAATCTGCGCACCAAAATTATAACCATTTTTAGCACAAATAAACTCAAGCTGATGCTCTCATTGATGGAACGCTGCACCCAAATTATGGATACTCTCGTTGAGTGAGTCATTAATAAAATCACTAAAATAGCAAATGCTTTATCTAAAATTACGAATGCCGGAATTACCCTGTGGATCTGAGGGGCCCGGAGATGGAACAAAAAAATTTTTACAAAAAAATATTGTGAAGCACAGTTTACAATATATTTTTGCTCTAACCAATCAACGCGAAGGGAAAATAAAATTGCTTCATATGATTGGTTTAAGAAAAAGCCAAAGTAGGTACAACGAGAATGGGGCTTAAAATAGACTTGTCAGTAGGTTCTATCCAGCCTTGAAACGTAATGTTTCAGGTTCACACAATCGGGACAGGCCTCCGTGATCGTTAATACAAGTGTGTAGCATAATTCTCCTTGGTGACGAGCCATTATTGGGTAATTGTTCTGAAAGAGTTTTCCTTCTCTATGAGGGGCATGCAACTTGCATGGAACACCAAACCATAACCCTGGTTTACAATAGGAAATTGGCTTTTGTCTTAGCTTACGCCTTTTTCAATCAATCAATCAATCAGAGCGAATCAATTTACATTCCTTCTTTCTGATTGGTTGATTGATAAAAGCAAAAGACCGTTTCCATTGTAAATTAGGTTTTACAGTTAACATGTGCCTAAAATTACAGGTAAGCGAATGCTTATAGACTTCGTGGTGGTAATACATGCATACCTTGAATGGAATAATTTTCAAAAAAAAAAAGTCTTTTTTTACTCTTGAAAATTTTCTTGGTACGTAATTTTGTTGTAAGTACAAATTATTTAATAAAAGTATTCCAATTATGAAATAAAGATAAATACAGGTACCTATGCATCCATTTAATTCATTAGCCAAAATAATCTGAAATAAACAATTTTGCTTATCTACGAGTAATTGTCTGATTACGTGAAAGAACAGAAGCGGCGCCTAGAAATTTTTTAAAAGAAGGTCGAAGTCTAAAATTCATTACCAAGAAACTGTTAGATATCACGCACGAAAAATCTGCTGCAAAGCGCGGAAAAATATTTGTTTTCAATCTTTTTTGGATGAAATTTGGGACGAAGCCAGCCCCCTCCCCATTAACCATCAAATTTCATCGAGAAAAGACTAAATGAAAAAATTTTCCGGGCTTCTCCAAAAATTTCTGTGGACCAATTCAAAACCCAGCCCCTTCCTCAGCAAATTTCTGGCTGCGCCATTGTTAGATGGATATATTTTTAGAAATAAAGTGTTCGATAAGCCTATAGTCTGTTAGTTTAATTAATAATTACTAAGAACCCTCATGAATAATTTTTTGCTCGATTGCAGAGAAAAATGCGCAGAAGAATCTGTGGACATAAAAGAAATTGTGTCCCGGTTTGCCACTGATGTGATGGGATGTTGTGTCTTTGGTCTGCAGTTCAATACCTTAACGGAGCCCGAATCCGAGTATCGAATCATTGGCAAAAAAATCTTCAACCCTACTTTGAAGGCTGTGATTCGTGGCTTCTTGAGTATCATCTCACCAAAAACAGTTGCATGGCTGAAACTGACTGAGAGGTCACCCGAAATACAAAACTTCTTCTCCGACTTACTCCGTCAGAGCGAAGAATTTCGTAAAAAAGAATCGTTTCACAGAAATGACCTGCTGCAATTAATACTCGATATTCGAGATCGAGATCGAGAAAAAGCCCAAAGTAAAGACGATGACGATGAGGGTAAGTATTCCGTGCCAGTTTATTCATTTGAAGTTAACCAGAAAATGTTTTTGCCTATTCAAAAAACCCTTTATACCCCTCCTCTCACTTGAAAAATTTCAATTTTCTCTGGGATGAGCTAATTTTACTTTCTGAGAAATGGTCAAGCCACCCAGTAAATCAGCCTCAGATAAACGTTCATTTTTTCTCCAATTTTTCAGATATTTCGGCATTTGGCTGGGTTTTTCTTCTAAAAATATCAGTGGGGATGAAACGCCATCTACCCCTGTTTAAAATCCTCTGTCCATAAGCCATAATATTTTTTATCTTTTTCAGAAATAGTCGATGATAACACAGTACTATCGAATTTATTTGTGTTCTACGTGGCTGGCTTCGAGACAACAGCCTCTTCATTAAGCTTCTGTCTTTACGAATTAGCCTTGAATCCAGAATATCAGCAGAAACTCCGAGAAGAAGTTCGCATACTTCTCGAAACCAATGAAAATATAGCGTCTTATGAGGTTTTAAAAAAGATGACCTATGCCGAAATGGTGATTTCCGGTAAAAATATGAAAAAATTGAAGATACGAAGGCTGAGTTAATTGTTGCTTGTAATTAAGGGGTTTGTTCGAAGAATGATCTTAGTCATGTAATAGTTTATGCTGCAATAAGCATGAAAAATTTTAAGTTTTTGAAATTTATATAGTTCACACTGGCTTGGGATTTAATTCAGCAGATTGTTTAATAGCCTTCTTGCATTGTAAAATGAAAACTATCGATGAAATCCTCGAATGAATTTTATAGTAACTATCTATAGTCTAAATAATTGAAGCAATACAAATTGTGAAACCATCTGATTCTCTATTTTCAGCATAATTATAGTTTTAGATACCTGTACTCTGTTCTACATAAACGAACCACCTCGTACCAAAAAGTGAACACTCCCTCAAGAATATATCCACCCTATGACCAGAACAGAAAGATTAGAAATTTTTATTTTTCTCAGAACTTTTTTAAATTGAAAAAAAAAAAAATGCAAGCTCATTTTTTCACTGATTTAGCCAGAATAGACTCTCATACCTTATTTTTGAACTTGAAAGGTTCAACCAATACCTTCGACTTTTTGTATTCCAATTTTAGTATTCAGTGTAGCTGCGCTGCCCCTGTCGTACTCAAATAGAACAGAATATAAGTTTATTGTATTAAAAATTTACTTGGGTGTTCGTTATTTAGAGCCACTTATACAGTGCTTTAGTCAGACTTATAACTCCGAATTGAACAATTTGTTTCTATAGTTTCTATGGGTTTAAAGAATTGACTCACTTGTCAGCAACACGTCATGGAAGCCGAGCACTGCACAGCTAGTCCTAATAAAATAAGTTTTTTGCAGAGTCGCTAAGAAAGTATCCTGCTTTTGGTTTTCTATTCAGAGTTTGCACCGCACCTTATCAGCTGCCCGATAGTTCTTTACAACTTTCGCGGGGTGACCGAGTCATAATTCCAGTTTTGGGTTTGCATAACGACGAAAAATATTATCCAAATCCTGATAAATTTGACCCAGAAAGGTTTACATCAGAAAATATATCTGCTCGACCACCATTTACTTACCTGCCATTTGGAGATGGACCGAGGATGTGCTTAGGTGAGTTTTTTTCTTTCATTTTATGAATAATTTATTGCGCAAAGCGCAACAAACGTCATGTTTATAAATTCTGCGTTAGGTAGGTTCCTTAAAGAATTTTTAGTGGGGAGCGACTGGTGTTTTCAGATTTTTTCAAAAAATTTTTTATATTGTTCTTAATATTTTTTTTTTCTCACAGCTATACGTTTTGCTAAAATGGAAATGAAACTTTGTCTCGCGCGATTAATTTCAAAATATGAATTCAGCCCGTGTTCCAAGACCGAGATCCCCCTTCAGTGGCATCCTCGATCATTTGTTTTGAACCCAAAAAATGGAATAAAGTTGCGAGTTCGACCTTTGATAAATGGTTAGTTCTCATATCATAGCTGGATTCAGACTCGTTGCTTATAGTAGATGTATATTATAGTATTGGTATTTTATTACTGTATCTCTAATTTGTAAACTATGCTAATCTGGACAAACAAAATACATTACATTCACCCATAAGTTCAACACTTGAAGCAGAATTTATACAGTACGGTCAGTTCCTGCTACAACTCTGCTTTGCTTCAAACTTTGGGTGTCATAACAAAGCGTTCTAAAATCATTCATCCCTCGTTCGAATAATAGAATGATTTTAGAAGGATTATACAATAAATGAACTTGAGCTTCCAAATACGTAATTTATTGTTACTTGTAAAATTAAAAATTATATTTTCTTTTTTTTAAAGTGCAAATTTTTCAGATTTATTCAAAAACTTTTTTGATCATCTGAAAAGATATAGGTACTCGTATCTCTCTAACCGCAATTCTGAGAAATATTTTTCAATTAGAACTTACGAAAAATATTCGCCATTTTTACCTGTAACTATCCGTCAATGGAATAAAGTAATTCAAACAATTTTTTCGTCATCCGAAGAATTTATTGTGAAATCGGATATCCTTATCGTTAATCAAATAACGAATTTTTCATCCGTGCTCACCCCTGCTACAAGTACCCGTGGCAGTGATGAAGTTTTTAAATTGCCACTGAAAAATACACTATTTACCCCCTATTGAAGTGTTCACGAACAAATTTTTATGTTATGATTTTTTGATGTTGATATTGTACAAACAAAGTACCTACTTTATGTGGTGAAAATTTTATTTGAGGTCTAGTGTCGGTTGGGGACATTTCGAGGAACACCAAATAAAATTAAAACAAATAAGGAGCCATAAAAATTAATGGGGCTTCACTTCAAATTAAAAAAATGCAAAAACCAAGTTCGAAGAAAATCTATAATTAAGGGTTACTAGTTCGTTTTGGATTATCTAATAGGTACCTACCTATTTACTTCTATTTGGATAAGACTGGTTTACAATGTACTTTTAATTCTTTTGTCTTTAGCTTTTACTACAAGATGGTTTCATTTTTTAGTAAAAGACAAAAGCAAGCCGATTTGATTCACGGGTTCAACTTTTAAAACAAAAGACAATAGCAAAAGTACATTGTAAACCAGGCTTTTGGGAGGAGATCGAACATTTTCGAATGAAATTTAAAAAAATACGTCACTCTTTTTCCATTTTATTCGTCAGCTAAACGAGCGGAATGAGCCTCAAGAAGTTTAACTTCAAAAGTGCGTGAGGGTAACGCGGGCACAATTAATTTAAGAATGACACCCAGCCCAACCTATTGATGACAGAATACATATCCATGTCAAAATTAGTCATTTCGTATTGAAGTGATTCTTCAGCCACTTCAGTGTTCTCTATCGATACGCGAGCATGAAGTTGTAGCGAAACAGCTTGCGCCATGTTGTTCATTTTTTTGATCGCGTTTTTCCTAGTTTTGGTTCTCATTTACCTGCGAAACAAGCAAAAATTGTGGCAAAATCGGGGGTTTGCGAGTACCTCGCCAAATTTACTATTCGGTGATATCGGTGATGCGGTGCGGGGCAAGAAAATGATTTCTGTCGTCCACGCCGACATTTATAAAAAGTATCCAAATGAGAGGCTTGTTGGCTTTTATGAATTTTTTAAGCCAAACTTGTTGATCAGAGATCCTCAACTCATCGAATCTATATTGGTCAAGGATTTCAGTACCTTTACAGATCGAATATGGATTTATAGCAATCCCGATGGAAATAATAAGATGACTAAACACCTGTTTTCTATGAGGGGAAAACAGTGGAAAAATCTGCGCACCAAAATTATAACCACTTTTAGCACAAATAAACTCAAGCTTATGCTCTCATTGATGGAACGCTGCGCCCAAATTATGGATACTCTAGTTGAGTGAGTCATTAATAAAATCACTAAAATAGCAACTGCTTTATCTAAAATTACCAATGCCGGAATTACCCTGTGGATCTGAAGGGCCCAGAGATGGAACAAAAAAATGTTTACAAAAAAATATTGTAAAGCACAGTTTACAATGTACTTTTGCTCTAACCAATTAACGCGAAGGGAAAATAAAATTGCTTCATATGATTGGTTTAAGAAAAAGCAAAAGTACAACGAGACTGGGGTTTAAAATAGACTTGTCAGTAGGTTCTATCCGGCCTTGAAACGTAATGTCAGGGGCCTACCGAGAGGGGGTAGGGGGGTGAGTAACCCCCCCAGTCAGTTTTCAAAGTCGTCAAATTCTCCAAAATCTTCATCAGTTGGCAAATTGAGAAATTAGGAGATAGCTGCCACCAATTTGTCGCCTGGACAATTTGCCGCCTATCCTCAAGCAACGATGAAAAATTTTTTTATCCATTATTACTGTACTCGGCAAATGTTTGAGATGTAGTCGGCATTTTTGCAATGCTCACCCCCCCCATTCGAAGAAGGCTCGGTAGGCCCCTGCGTAATGTTTCAGGTTCACACAATCAGGACTGGCCTCCGTGATCGACTATTTTTAATACAAGTGTGTAGCATAATTCTCCTTGGTGACAAGCCATTATTGGGTAATTGTTCCGAAAGAGTTTTCCTTCTCTATGAGGGACATGCAACTTGCATGGAACACCAAACCATTAAGCCTGGTTTACAATAGGAAATTTGCTTTTGTCTTAGCTTATGCTTTTTTCAATCAATCAATCTATCAGAGCAAAGCAATTTACATTTAATTACTTTTCCTTCTTTCTGATTGGTTGATAGATAAAAGCAAAAGACTGTTCCCATTGTAAATGAGGTTTTACAGGTAACATGTGCACAAAATTACTGGTGAGCGAATGCTTATAGACTTCGTGGTGGTAATACATGCATACCTTCAATGGAATAATTTTCAAAAAAAAAATCTTTGTTTACTCTTGAAAATTTTCTTGGTACGTAATTTTGTTGTAAGTACAAATTATTTAATAAAAGTATTCCAATTATGAAATAAAGATAAATACAGGTACCTATGCATCCATTTACTTAATTAGCCAAAATAATCTGAAATAAACAATTTTGCTTATCTACGAGTAATTGTCTGATTACGTGAAAGAACAGAGGTGGCGCCTAAAAATTTTTTAAAAGAAGGTCGAAGTCTAAAATTCATTACCAAGAAACAGTTAGATATCACGCACGAAAAATCTGCTGCAAAGCGCGGAAAAATATTTGTTTTCAATCTTTTTTGGATGAAAATTGGGATGAAGCCAGCCCCCTCTTCATCGAGAAAAGACTAAATGAAAAAATTTTCCGCGCTTCTCCCAAAATTTGTGTGGACCGATTCAAAACCCAGCCCCTTACTCAGTAAATTTCTGGCTGCGCCATTGTTAGATGGATATATGTGTATTTTTAGAAATAAAGTGTTCGATAAGCCTATAGTCTGTTAGTTTAATTAATAATTACTAAGAACCCTCATGAATAATATTTTGCTCGATTGCAGAGAAAAATGCGCAGAAGAATCTGTGGACATAAAAGAAATTGTGTCCCGGTTTGCCACTGATGTGATGGGATGTTGTGTCTTTGGTCTGCAGTTCAATACCTTAACGGAGCCCGAATCCGAGTATCGAATCATTGGCAAAAAAATCCTCACCCCAACTTTGAAGGCTGTGATTATTGGCTTCTTGAGGGTCATCTCACCAAAAATAGTTGCATTGCTGAAACTGACTGAAACGTCACCCGAAATACAAAACTTCTTCTCCGACTTACTACGTCAGAGCGAAGAATTTCGTAAAAAAGAATCGTTTCACAGAAATGACCTGCTGCAATTAATACTCGATATTCGAGATCGAGATCGAGAAAAAGCCCAAAGTAAAGATGATGACGATGGGGGTAAGTATTCCGTGCCATTTGAAGTTGACCAGAAAATGTTTTTGCCTATTCAAAAAACCATTTACACCCCTCCTCTCACTTGAAAAATTTCAATTTTCTCTGGGATGAGCTAATTTTACTTTCTGAGAAATGGTCAAGCCCCCCAGTAAATCAGCCTCAGATAAATGTCCATTTTTTCTCAAATTTTACTGATATTTCGGCATTTGGCTGGGTTTTTCTTCTAAAAATATTAGTGGGGATGAGACGCCATCTACCCCCGTTTAAAAATCCTCTGTCAATAAGCCATAATATTTTTGATATTTTTTATTTTTTCAGAAATAGTCGATGATAACACAGTACTATCGAATTTATTTATATTCTACGTGGCTGGCTTCGAGACAACAGCCTCCTCATTAAGCTTTTGTCTTTACGAATTATCCTTGAATCCAGAATATCAGCAGAAACTCCGAGAAGAAGTTCGCACACTTCTCGAAACCAATGAAAATATAGCGTCTTATGAGGTTTTAAAAAAGATGACCTATGCCGAAATGGTGATTTCCGGTAAAAATATGAAAGAATTAAAGATACGAAGGCTGAGTTAATTGTTGTTTGTAATTGAGGGGTTTTTTCGAAGAATGATCTTAGTCATGTAATAGTTTATGTTGCAATAAGCATAAAAAATTATAAGTTTTTGAAATTTATGAAGTTCACACTGGCTTGGGAGATAATTTAGTAGATTGTCTAATAGCCTTCTTGCATTGTAAAATGAAAACTATCAATGAAATCCTCGAATGAATTTTATCGTAACTATCTATAGTCTAAATAATTGAAGCAATACAAATTGTGAAACCATCTGATTCTCTATTTTCAGCATAATTATAGTTTTAGATACCTGTACTCTGTTCTACATAAACGAACCACCTCGTACCAAAAAGTGAACACTCTCTCAATGTAGTATCGTATAATTTTATTTACAATATTTACTGTTCTAAAAAACTTTGTTTTCTAGTAACGTAAAATTATACGATACTACACTCAAGAATATATCCACCCTATGACCAGAACAGAAAGATTAGAAATTTTTATTTTTCTCAGAACCTTTTTAAATTAAAAAAAAAAAAAAAGGCAAGCTCATTTTTTCACTGGTTTAGCAAGAATAGACTCTCATACCTCATTTTTGAACTTGAAAGGTTCAACCAATACCTTCGACCTTTTGTATTCCAATTTTAGTATTCAGTGTAGCTGCGCTGCACCTGTCGTACTCAAATAGAACAGAATATAAGTATATTGTATTAAAAATTTACTTGGGTGTTGGTTATTTAGAGCCACTTATACAGTGCTTTAGTCAGACTTATAACTCCGAATTGAACAATTTGTTTCTATAGTTTCTATGGGTTTAAAGAATTGACTCACTTGTCAGCAACACGTCATGGAAGCCAAGCACTGCAAAGCTAGTCCTAATAAAATAAGTTCTTTGCAGAGACGCTAAGAAAGTACCCTGCTGTGGGTTTTCTATTCAGAGTCTGCACCGCACCTTATCAGCTGCCCGATAGTTCTTTACAACTTTCGCGGGGTGACCGAGTCACAGTTCCAGTTTTGGGTTTGCATTACGACGAAAAATATTATCCAAATCCTGATAAATTTGACCCGGAAAGATTTACACCAGAAAATATATCTGCTCGACCACCATTTACGTACCTGCCATTTGGAGATGGACCGAGGATGTGCTTAGGTGAGTTTTTTTTTTTTCATTTCAAGAATAATTTATTGAAGAGTTTTGGCGCAAAGCGCAACAAACGTCATGTTTATAAATTCTGCGTTAGGTAAATTCCTTAAAGAATTTTTAGTAGGGAAGCGACTGGTGTTTTCAGATTTTTTCAAAAAATTTTTTATATTCTTAATATTTTTTTCTCACAGCTATACGTTTTGCCAAGATGGAAATGAAACTTTGTCTCGCGCGAATAATTTCAAAATATGAATTCAGCCCGTGTTCCAAGACCGAGATCCCTCTTCAGTGGCATCCTCGATCATTCGTTTTGAACCCAAAAAATGGAATAAAGTTGCGAGTTCGACCTTTGATAAATGGTTAGTTATCATATCATAGCTGGATTCAGACTCGTTGCTTATAGTAGATGTATAATTGTATATTATAGTATTAGTATTTTATTACTGTATCTCTAATTTGTTAACTATGCTAACCTGGACAAACAAAATACATTACATTCACCCATAAGTTCAACACATGACGCAGAATTTATACAGTACGGTCAGTTCCTGCTACAACTCTGCTTTGCTTCAAACTTTGAGTGTCATAACCAAGCGTTCTAAAATCATTCATCCCTCGTTCGAATAATAGAATGACTTTTGAAGGATTATGGAATAATTGAACTTGAGCTTCCAAATACGTAATTTATTGTTACTTGTTGTAAAATTAAAAATTATATCTTCTTTTTAAAAAATGAAAATTTTTCAGATTTACTCAAAAACTTTTTAGATCATCTGAAAAGATATATCTCTCTAACCGCAATTCTGAGAAATATTTTTTCATTATAACTTACGAAAATTATTCGCCATTTTTACCTGTAACTATCCGTCAATGGAATATAGTAATTCAAACCATTTTTTTTGTCATCCGAAGAATTTATTGTGAAATCGGATATCCTTATCGTTAATCAAATAACGAATTTGTCATCCGTGCTCCACCCCTGCTTCAAGAATCCGTGGCAGTGATGAAGTTTTTCAAACTGCCACTGAAAAATACACTATTTACCCTCTATTGAAGACTTGAAGTGTTCACGAACATATTTTTATTTTATAATTTTTTGATGTTGATATTGTACCAAGTACCGATTTTATGTGGTGAAAATTTTATTTGAGGTCGTTATAGTGTCAGTTGAGGACATTTCGAGGAACACCAAATAAAATTAAAACAAATGAGCCATAAATATTAATGGGGCTTCACTTCAAATTTAAAAAATGCAAAAACCAAGTTCGAAGAAAATCTATAATTAAGGATTACTAGTCCGTTTTGGATTCTCTAATAGGTATCTATTTACTTCTATTTGGATAAGACTGGTTTACAATGTACTTTTAATACTTTTGTCTTTAGCTTTTACTACAAGATGGTTTCATTTTTTAGTAAAAGACAAAAGCAAGCCGATTTGATTCACGGGTTCAACTTTTAAAACAAAAGACAATAGCAAAAGTACATTGTAAACCAGGCTTTTGGGATGAGATCGAACATTTTCGAATAAAATTTTTTTCATTCTTTTCTCATATTTTCAATTTTCATCTACTTATAATTATTTTTGTCAGCATATTTTTGAAAAAATGTAATTACTTATTTCAATGGGCAACTGCTAAAAAAACTAAATCTGTATTATTTTGTTAATAAAAAAATGTAACATCGACGGATCTTTCCGCCATTTTATTTTTTCAAAATTGAGAAATTCGTGGATTTTTATTAGCTACGCTCATAGCGACTCTACCAGGTGAATTCAGAAACTAAATAATCTTGTTATCATATTATCAGTTTTATCAGCAGTCGGACTTCGTTGTTTTTCTTGAATCAAATGAAAAGTTCGCATCGCATGAGCCGGCTTTTAAACTTTTTTCTCAATAATGAGTATCATGTATTGAATAAAATCTAAAATAATTCTACGGTTCGTAACACATACTTCAAGCGAAATATTGTATCAATAACTATAATATATTTACTCATGTTGATCCCAACTCCATCATCATCATCATGAAGTATCTGGAATCATTGACAAAAATCAAAAAATATCTTCAAATCTCCTTCTTGCCATATAAAATTGCACTACCCTACACTCATGTTGTTCAAATCGGAGATCCTGTCTTACGATCATCTGCCAATCTCGTCAATAAAGATGAAATTAGTTCGGATTTTGTGCAAAAAGTATGTATAATCGGGTGTATTTTGTTTTTGCCGACCATTTGATCTAATTTTAAGCCAATTCACAGATTATCAAAACGATGAAGACTATTGTGATAAATGATGACCTGACTGGAATCAGTGCCTGTCAAGTGGGAGTACCTCTTAGTATTATAGTCATTCATATATCTCAATCCATTTTGAAAGTTTTACCTCCAGAAATAGTCAAGGCAGAGAAGTTGGAGCCATTTTATCCTCAAGTAATAGTTGTTCATTTACAAATCTATTTTCATCAAAACCAGATTCGAATTTAGGATTTTGATTTTATGGCTTTTTTGTTCAAAAATCTTCGATGCTACTATGTCATTTTCATTTCTACAAATTCTCGTATGTTTTCATCAACTGACTGATCTCAATTCCATCATAACGAAGTATATGGAATATGGATTCATTAAAGAAAATCAAAATGTTTTATCAACTTCATGTTTCATCTTTTGAAAACGTAAAAACTTTACATTGAAAACAAGTGTTTCAAAATGTTGGAATTGAAATTATTGCTTTTTCTCTGTAGATATTTCAGAAACGTTGGCATTATTTAGAAAAATTGTGCCAACCTGATACTTAGTCATTTAATACCACTGACTGATGAAGTCCTGCAGGCTCTCGAATTTTTAAAAATGCTGTTTTAGCAAGTGAAATGGAAGCTTATTGTTTCCATATTTTACAAATAATTAATATTAATTTATTTTACTCTTTTTGGACAGTGTAAACAATGTAACTGGCTACTTGAGGGGTTCTTATTTTATTTTTTGGCAAATAAGATTTCTGACTCTTAGCCCTTTAATTATGAAGAAATTTTCAACTCGGGTTCACAGTATTTCATACCATTCAAACTGTTTATAAATCTCTTATTTTTGAACTCATATTTTTCGTAGAAATAAATTCATGCTCCAAGAATATTATTAATTCATTATTTTCATATTAAAAAATTGTATTTTCAAAGCCAAAATTGTTCGTTCAGTTTATTGAAAAAGTGAAGCTCACGTTTACAATAATCTCAATTTCTTTGTGTTCACAGATATTTATTAATCCAAAGATGAAGGTTTTAGATTTTTCTACCACATTGATGGATGAAATGTGTTGTAGTGTCCTTAATGCAGCTGCTGAAGTCAAACGACACAAAAAAATTTCTCTCTCTGGTAAATAATTTGATTGAACTTATTTGGTCGAACTTTTATAGTCTTTCCCAGCCAGTTTTTCGTGTCTTTTTATCGATCCCATTTTCAAATTTTTACCACATTTTCATCATTTTATTATACAGGTTTAGATGAGCGTGGGGAGCAAATATATTTCGAAACCTCAGATTTTTTGGCTCGTATTATTCAACATGAAATGGACCATTTGGAAGGAGTCATGTTCACCGATATAATGAATCCAAAAACTTTGAAAAACCCTTTGTGGAAAGAAATTAATGAACTGAATGGTTTTGTTGAACTGAATTACTTTCCCAAGGCATAATGCTGAAGTGATCTAACGGACCAGGTATTCGGAATTGAGAAAGATCGATACAAAAAGGGAATTACGAAGCTTTTTTATGTTACCATAAGCGTTCAGCTGCAGTAGTGGTTCGATGGTGATGCGTATGATCTAATAGATGATTGTTTTTATGTGTACTGACTGAAGAAAAGGTTAAAATAAACAGGAAAAATAAATGTATTTATGGCATTATTTTGAAAACTAAATTTGAATAGGTTCGTCATTTGCTTCTAAACAGAGTAACAACGTTGATTCAACTTCTTCTACCGAATGAGGCATCAAGGAAGTTGGATTTTGGTATTGATTGACAGGATCGTGAACGCATTGGTAGAGCTGTCGATAAATTGATACTATAACTTCATTTGCCCGTTTCTGCACTTTATTACGAAGCGAACTATTCAGTATCCAGTTGATTTGTGGTAAGATCAGCATATGAGGCGAACTAAGATAACTTTCCAATTTATTCTGGGGGGAAAAGAAGAAAAAAAAAACTGATTAAAATTCTATAAAAATAACTAAGGAACCTAAGTATCTAAAATTAGAATTAATAATTATTTCAAGAAAGTAAGCTTGAAAATTCATTTTTTCTAAGAAAATTAGGGAAAATTAGTCATTATTTTTGAGGAGATTGGTAAGATTTTTAATCCAAAAATATTGATTTCTGATTCGATATGCCATAAAAAAGTGCTCCGTTTTTTTAGTTTGAAAAATAATTTTAAAAGATGGGTAAAATTGTAGCTTCTTTTAAGATAGGTACTGCAGTTCTCTTTTTCATTTGACCTCAAACAGTGACGGACGTAACATGGCCCTTCCTTCAATCACAGATAAGTACATTTCTTTTGGATTTTATGAGGTCATACATGTATGTTAAAACTTATATAAACTCAGAAAATATTACCATAGAAGACTGAATGCTGGCTGGATCCATTCCGTGGACTTGGGAAAGTGGAACTTTTGAGGTATCCTGTAGAGTTGTGTAAACTGACCCCAAATTCAAGTTTGCCACCAATGAACTCGCCTGTTCTGACGTCAACGTGTCGACTTGCGCATCACTTTGAGCCTAATCGCAGACAAAATAGGTTCACATTGAAGACCAAACTCGGTCGAGAGTAAATAATTTCCTCCTTACCTGCAATCTTTCTAGCCAGTCGTCTACAAATTCATACAATGATAAAGTATTAATCATTTCATTCAAACAATTCAGTAAATAAACAGACATGTCAACAGAGGTTAACCTAGATGCACTCAAATTGACAGCTTGAAGTAGCGGATCTATAACGCAATTGACAATCTGTAAAAGAAAATATCAAAATTCAATCCAATTTTTTTTTTTCGATCAGAGTGATGAATTTGCTCTTTTACAAACTCTGTAATTGCATCACTTCTATTACTCCTCATTCTCCTTCAATTTTTGAGAATATCTCTAACTTGAATTTCAGTTTTTTTGAATTGTAAAACGTTTAGTTACCCATTAGACCACTTATAACTAAGTCTTTAAAAAAAATATTAACTTGGAAAGAATTCTTTCATCTTAAGCAGTATAGTGCTAAATAGTTTTACTCAAAAACCAACTTACTTTTACAATAAATTCTTTCCGACCATCTGTGAGGCCAGCTATAGAAAGAATTTCGGTCATAAAATTCAATAAATAACTGATTCCAGGAGAGGGAGTTAAATCGGAAGCTGGAGCTTCTATTTTTTCCAATAGACTGTGTCGAACTAAATTCTGAACTGAATTCAAAAACGCAGACTCTGTCATTTCTTTCAATTCATTCAGGGTTCTCGCTAAAGTACTACTTGGTAATTCCTAAAAAGAGGAAAAATTGATTAGGCGAAATTCAACTCACTTTTTTTACTCAGTAAAAAAGTTGAAAACAAACGAACTCACTTCTGACAGGACATTACAGTAATATCTTAGCAAACTAGTAGTATCATATAATTCGAAAGGAGAGGGTGACGAAGAAATGATAAATTCGATACGAACTGACAGGAGACTACAAACACCTTCTGTTATATTTGATAAGCCTTTATTCATTTCGTCTTTTATTTCTGAAACAAAAGAAGACGTGTAAAATCCGATTTTATGAACAAAAAAAGGAAAATGAAAATAAAGAAACACGACTACCTTGTTTGCTAGTATTGCATTCCTTAAGAAAAAGCGAGAAATTTTCTTTTTCCAGAGGGATGAATTGTCGAAGCCAAGCCAACATATCACCTACATAACGTTTTTTATCTTGTGCGTAAGTTTCTATCGGTTTTGGAACACCACCAGGACCACCTTTAGTCAGAGCATCGATGAATAATCGGACCATTACAGATCGTCTGGCAGTACTATACTCATCTATCAAATTTCTGAGTAAAGAAGATTACTTTGAATTAGAACACGTAAATAAGTAAAATTTTGTGAATAACGAAGTTTTGAATACCCACGAGAAAAGAACTGTCCTATTTTGAAATTGCTTCATTGCTTTTGCCAGAAGGAAAGCTGTTTTTGGGGATTCAATGTCTTTACAGTGAACTTGAACCCATCGATATAGATACTCAGCAGCAGTTTCCTTATGAAAAAAATCAGTTAAAACATAAAATCAAATACAAGCATGATATTCTCATCGGCAAGAAAAACACCTACCTGAAGAGATGTCATTTGTTCCATGATACTCAAAGCTAATGTTTGATTACCATTACGCAGAAGAATTTGGCAGTTATTATGGACGGTCTGTGTTTTTTCAAGAGCTGCAAAAAATTCGGGGGTGATGTTCGACTGCTGCAGCAGTTCCTTTTCTTGGTTGCTGAGCTGAAATTTCTCGATATATTTCTGCAAAATGAACTGTTGCATCTGAATTTCCTGGCTATGAAGAATGTGAACAATTGTTACTGAAGTATAAGATTTGATTGCTATAAAAATGTAAGTCAGTGCTTACCCATCTGCTTGGAGTTTATTCATACGATTGCGAAGATGAGACGTTTTTGTTTTTGTTTGCTCCAGAAGGTTTATCATACCATCGACCGTATCGTTTACTTTGCTAGCACTGTTGTAAACGTAATCTAATGAATTTTTCACACTCTCCAAGGATCCAAGGAAGTCCTGTTTAGGAAAGAATTACATTAATAGTTTTTCAAAATTTTAAGGCACTTTTTGGTTTGAAAATAACAATACTACCTGAATAATACCGATACCGCGTTTCTCAACTTTACTTCGTAAAGTACGACGAGAATTCAGAGTATTTTCTTTCAAAAATGAAGATAGCTCGGTGAAAGCTTCCAGAGTTTTCTGTTATTAATATCACAAATTAGTTCATCGGAATTATGACAAATAATTGAGGAAAACATTAGGACGAAATGGAGTAGAATAATTCTTTCAACTGAAATAATAATGAAATAACTTGATATAAAAGCAGAGGAATATTTAGTACTTTGAACGAGATTTTGAGGAAATTAAGAAGGGCATTAAAAATTTGGTTAAATAGGTTGAGTTGAAAGAAATGTCTTTTCAGGTCGCCCTGGCAAGCCTCAAAGTAATTATCAATTTATTATTGAACTTTTATATTTACTTGATTTTTTCCCAATCTAATTTCTAGAATATTATTAAGTCGATCGCTGTAGGATACCGTAGAAACTTTCTCCTTCGTGGCATTTACTTCGTCCATTTTTTAGGATAACTATAACAAACCGAGAATTAAAAACAATCCAAAATTATTTTAAAGTATTTAACTCTACTCATTCGGTACAATAAACAGCAGCATTTTGGATAATTTGTTGTTTTTACTCACGATTTTATGGGTACCTGGTATCAGCTTTTTGGCACGGTTTCACTTGGTTTTACTCTTGACGATTTCAGAAGTAATCCAATCTTCAATATTTGATGCTGGTCTATGTGATCAGTAACTTCAGTAATTTCATTGATTGAATATTTTTTATTTAACAAAAAATAATCATTTCCGTCATAGTTTTTCTTTCGCAGACTGCAGTAGACCGTCTACTTTGTGGCGACTGTCAAGGAACAACAAGACAAACAAAGATTTGATTCTGGAATTAGAAAGTGGAAACGTTAGAAACTTAATTTAAATGAAAAATAATTATTTTAACTTACTTTAATTTCTGCAATCAGATTTTCCGAATTTTGTGATACGAATATTATTTCAAAAAAATGTTGATAATTGTGATAACAAAAAATAAAAAATTTGGAGAAAATAAATAATATTATGGTCAATGTGGTTCTTTGTTGAATAACATACTCAATATTTTGTTTCAGTGATGCCAAATGCCAAATTTTACAAAACAGAACCTTTTTTCATTTGTCTTTGGAATTCTTATCAAAATGGCGCGAAAGAAAATTATTTATTCGGTTGTTGTGTGGTTGTTGTAGTAACGGTGAAGAGAAGCGGTATTTTGGTAACGAAAGCGAACATCAATTTATTTTTGCTCGCTATATTTGGAACAAAAGACAAAGTGGAAATAAATCTTGTTTTAAACAGCAGGTAAAGTCTGGAGATGTACATTTTATTTTTAACTGGCAAGAATACTTCCTTCACGATCGCATCATCACATTTCAACGCTGGAAGCAGATGGCAAGTAAACTATCTATTTTTACCTATTCGTTCTTCATAAATTTGTTTTCTTCCAGTCTTTCTACACAGCTATCATTTTCTGTCTGATGGAGTCGTATGTTTTACTTTTGTTTCACTACATTCTATTCTTTTCATTAGTTTTGTTATTTTATTCGTTTTTACAGGTAACCACTGTATGTTACCATCATTATCATAATGTTTCAAACCGAATTCAGCGGATCTGATTATAAATTCGTCATCTCATGGGATAGTGATGCCAGTCATATAAGTAGTACTGATGAAAGTATCGACAACAATAAAAATTTGTTTTCTAAACTTAATGAATTGTATGAAAACATTTCACAATTTACCACAGGTCAGTTATTCATATTTCTTTTGAAATACTAGAAATCGATCCGGCTATTTTCATATGAATCTTTGGTAATATTTATAGAATTCGTCGACTGTGTTAAACGCGTTCCTACTATCGATGATGAGCGAGTTCATAAAATTGATCCAAACGTGTCTTTCAAAATTGAGAACTTTAAGAATCCAGAAGCTTACTCGGATGAAGTGTTTTTACTACGAAAAGAAGTTGAAAAACTGAAAAGTCAGAAAGACCAAATCGAAAATGATTATAAGTGAGTAGCTTTCGTTTACAGTTTTTCGCTTATTTTATGTTAAATCTGAACTGGTTTTAACTCCACATATCGCTCAAAATCTCCATCGTTGTGTTTTTCAATTAATTTTGACTTTTTCTAATGATTTGCTCTCATGTTTCTAGGAATTGCATGCTCAGACATACGGAGGAAGTCTCAAAATTACGAGAGGATGAAGAAACCAAGCTTCGAAAATTGGAAAATAAGTACAAGCTGGAAATGTCGGACCTGCGAATTTATTTCGAAAACAGTTACACTGATTATTTAAAACAGTAAGAATATTATAATTTCTTTTGATGTTTTTAATCGAAATCCAAGATGTCCTCATTCATTTTTTCAAAAGTTTTATTTTGAAATCGATTACTTTATTTATCTGTGCTCCATTTCTGATAGAGCTCAACAAATGGCTTTAAAACTAAATAGTACCTCTTATTCACCAGTAGTATTTAGGTTATTGTATTCTAGTTTCGAGCTTAAAATGTATTATTTAATGTATCACTCCGTTTTCTTATTTCAAAATTATGAAAGACTGACCTCAACTCTTCTATTTAAAGATATCTTTGCTCTATGTTCGATTCGATTAATTAATTTTTTTTTGCCTGCAACTGCTTTTATCAATTTGTTTGTAAATTTTTAGATTAACGGAGTTGATAAGTAGTCAGTATACTCGTAGTAAAGTTTCCGACGTGAGTTCAACTTCTGAAAATGAAGCAGGAAATGAAAATTATGAGATAACTGACTTGCGGTGCTGCGACGCCGAATTCGATCAACATTTCACAATCCGTGATCACGCTTGCCGATTGGAAGTTAGCGACGAATCGAAAATTAAAATCAAGGAAAACATTAACAAAGACTTGAAAAACATAATAAAAACTTACAATTCTGAAATAAATAAATTCAAGAAAGATTTGGAAGCGCGCAAAAATGAGGAAGTTGAAGACATGAAACGTTCTATGGAAGTCAAGTACGGATCCATAATCGACACCCTCCAATCCGAAGTTAATCAGCTCTTGTATAACAAAGCTCTGGAGGATAAAGTGAAAGAGCTACATTCGATGTTGAAAAAAGAGAGTATCACGGAATTTCATAATTTGCAAAATAATATTGACCACGCTTTCCTAGAAAAAACGGAGAATGAAAGGGACGCTCTGGAACAAGAATTGAAATTCAGGTTTCAGGATCAACTGATTGAGCTGAGTAACGAGTGGAGAAATAAATTTGAGGAGTTACTGAGCGATATTATCGTTGATTCCGCTGTGAAAAATGTAAGTTTCTCTGTTTTTGTCTGTTTGCATGTCATTTATTTTCTCCTTTTTCATATTTCAAATTTTACAGGTCACCTACGAAATTAATCACAAACCTATGCTTCATTCTCCTAAAAAGCTTGAAACCGAAAAAGTGAAAAATAAAACATCCGAAAAAGAGTACAAAGATAAATTAGATCTGATGAAAAATGAGTACGAAGATCGGATTCAGATGATGGTCATCAATTTTGAAGAAAATGCAGAAAAATTAAATTCAGAAAAAGAGTTTCATTTGAATGAAATAAGAGAGCTCCAAGAACTTAACGATCATCTGCGAACTGAAATTGAAAACCTGAAAGCTACTTTTGTGTCCGAATTGAAAACGTTGCAGTCGAGTCAAGATATTGACGTGGAAACAATGGAAACTGAGCTAAATAACTTGCGAAAAATTCACGAAACTGAAGTTTCTTGTCTCAAAGAAGAAAATTCTAGCCTTCGAAAAGTATGAAATTTTTAACAAACTTTCACCCTCGCTTCCTTTTAAACATAAGTTATTAATATTTTCATTTTATAATTCTTTTAGAAAGTTAATGAAGTTTTTGAGCAAGGTTCTAATAATACTGATACGCGGTCAGAAATTATTTCTCAGTTGCACCAAGAAATTGAGGTCGGTTTTGCGAAGAAAAATATTTCTTTAAAAAATTTAACTCTTAATTGTATTTCGCGATTTTTAGGATTTGATCGTCAAGGAAAAGAATGGAGACAGTGTTACTTGGCCCTTAGATTTAGCAAATTTAGAGGAATTATTTGCACGAAAATTCCGCTCAGAAAAACTGCTTACATCATCTGCACCTGATAGTGTAAGAAATAATTTTAATCTGAATTCAATTCTTTTTTAATATTCATTTTGACGTTAGTCGCGTGAAATATTCTCCTCAGTAATGAGTTTATATGATGATTAATAACATTTTATACTAATTTTTAGATGGAATCTCAGAAACATTCAACCGAAATACTGTCAGACGAGTTGGATAATTTGGATGAAATTTTAAAAGAAAGGTGAGCTTTTCTTCTCTTTGGCTCAAGTTTTCCTGCGAGTGATTTTTAAACCAGACATATCTTTCAGGGATGCTCTTCGTAAGGTAAACGTTGCACTGCATGGTGTCGTGAAAGTGTTCACCAAGTATCTGACCAATTGCGAAGAAGAACTCAATAATACTTTAATCAACGAATTGGTGAAAGGTGATCGATTGCCGAAAAATTTTTCGAATTCATTCGATGGCGATTCATTTTGCGATACGAGCGATATGAATTTTGAAGAAGGCGTGAAAAAAGTCCATTTCGCTCCGGATGTTTCCGAATTGTTGACTTCGTTGCATACTGACTTGAATCACGACTTCGCTAGTAATCGTAGCGTATCTGTTTTGGAATCGGAGCTAAACGCATGTTTGGAAAGGTTGAAGAACGAAGCCGCAGCTGTTCTATGTCTCACTGCAGGGAAAAAGATGGATGCCAACGAATTGAAAGTAACCGCTGCTGCGCAAACGGATTTGAGTGATGATCAATTGAGGCGTAATGAGGAGAAAATCAAGTCACTGGAAGAGGTAAATTGCTTTTTTTTTTAAATATATGTACGAAAAAATCTTGAACGAATTAGTTCATGGTAATTTTTTTTCTTCATTTTAGGGACTTTCTTCCGCCGAAATCGAAATAGATAACTTAACCAAAGAAATCAGCCGCCTAACCACTAAAATAAATAGTCTGGAATCGCTAGAGGCTTATGGTGAAGGATTTAATGCTCCCTTATTGAGTGGACGGTTTCAAACCAATGCTGGTAACTGAATTCTATTTTTGAATTGTGTGTATTTGCAGCAAATAAGTGACGAGAATTATTGTTTGAATATTTGAAAATATTCAATCTTTTGGACTCCAAATTTTGAATATTTGTCATTTCGCTATATTATCAAATTTTGCGTATAACTGCTGAACCGGTTCCATTGTTTCAGTCGAATATCTAAAATGCAATGTGGGTCTTTGTTCTGGTATTTTCAATTGTTGACTGCCGCTTTTCAAGTCAATATGTTTCCGTTCCTTTCGTTTTCAGTTTTTTAGGTGTGTCAAAAAAAGAACACAAAAATGTGGGATTCAAAAACGCTCGCTTGAAAAATGCTATTGAAAAAATAACAAAAGTAAAAAACCACACTCCGGAACAATTGAACATTTTAACTTTTGAATTATTATCCGCTTTTATTAGAATGAACTGGTATTATTCCTTCTTATAAGAAAGACTTAAATTCTTTCGGTAACAGCTTATAATCGGTTTGAAGAATCGATAAATTTATGAAGAATTAATTTCAATCTGTTCTTATATTTTTATTTTGTAGCTTGTTTCAAAACAATCCTATCATTATAACTCTATTCATGAAACACAAATTATGCGGATATCTGATGATTATTTGTTTTTTGTAGAACCTCAAGATGCTAACGAATTGAGCATTTTGCATTATTCTGATGAATTCTGTCCTAAATGCGAGAAGCTAATCGAAGAAGCGAAAAAAGAAATAGAAGACCGTCAAGCTCAAGTAAGTTTTTTTTTCATTTCTTTTTCCATGAGTTTCTATGAATAATTATTAAGTTGCAGTTTTTAATAAAAATACTTTTCTTACAAAATACATTTTCCTCCTCTTTAAGCAATAATATCTCGCCTTAGTGAGGAGGCTTCAAAAAAAAAAAAAACATTATGAGGTTGGATGTACATGTCAAGTCGCAGAAAAAAAAATACCTAGAAGGAAAAAACAAACTCCGACCGATAGACGCTGCCAAAAGTAGAGAATTACTACTGCAGCATCCTTTTTCTAAAGCTCCTCTAAATTTGATTTACTGATGATGGCGTATTGACAGAATTTTCTTCACTAGCCTTTGTTTTTGTTTTTTGTTTTGAAGGTTCAAGCTGCAGATAATAAGCTGAAAAGCTTAAACCAGTTCCTAGAACGTCAGACCACGGAAAGAGAAAATGAACGCTTAGAGTCGGACAGAAAAATAGAAAAATTGCAAGAGCTCTTGAAGGACAAAGAGCGTGATTACATGTCGAAATACGCAACAGAAGTTCGTTTCAATGGCTATTTTCTTCTTTCTCGCTCGATGAATATAAATTAATTTTTACTGTCACTTTTCTAGTTATCCAATTTACAACAGCAAAATAAAAAACTTGCCCTCGAACTAGAGCAATGCCAAAATATTCGAGAAAATTTAGAAACAAAAGTGAAATCGTATCAAAGCAAAATCGTGAAATCAAAGGAACTGACCGACGATTTGGAAAATAAAATATCTCAGAAATTGGAATTAATTCGACGTTTGGAAGCTAAGTTGAAGGAAAAAGAAGACGAGATGAATCAGTTCCAAAAAGAATATCAAGTGCTGCTCCAACAGTTAGAGTGTATTCCTGAAACTAACATCAAACAGTTGGAGGAACTGAGCGAGCAGCATATTATAACCGCAGCTATGATTGACCAGGTCAAAAATGAAATTTACGAAGTGGAAAAGTTGGTGATCAGTCGGACCAGAGAGCTTGAAAATATATACTTGCCTGTCGTGTCCAGTGAGTACTATACACATAAAATAATTTTTGTCTTCCTCGAACTGGTGGTTTTGAAAAAAACTAGTTTCAATGGGACTTATTTTGAAAGACACTATGGAAAATTTCGTGTGACTTCATGTTCGAGCTCCTTTTTTGGCAGCAAAGCTTTCATTCTTACAGAAGGGCTACTATGGCCACTAAGCTTCCTGCTTTACACTAAAGTCTCAATTTTTTTAAGATCTCTTATTTTTAACATAGAGCTATTCTCATAACAGAGATTCCTTTGTTGTAGTAGGGCTTCTATTAGCTTTGTTGTAAGGTACCATTTTTTTATTCCGTCTTGACAGAATGAGCATATAAAAAATTGAGTTCTTCGTCAAATGATGAAGTTATCCATACATTACAATTTCTGAATATTATTCATATCAGGTGTAACTTCTTTTTTATCCCTTTAAATATTCATTTTAAGCCCAAATTTGACATTAAAAAATGAACATTTTGGCTTAATATGCGTTTTTGAAATACCTAATGTAAGAATTGATCGATTCTTATAAATAGTGAACTCATGAAAAAACACAAATCAAAATGGCCAATGCAGAAGAATTCTATGTTGTCATTAGTTTGTCAACAGATAAGTGATAAGTCTAAGCTCTTACGGTGCGAAACTATTCATTTATTACTCATCTGGTTGAAAATGGTGGAAAATTTCTCCAAAATTATTTTTTTTTTAGATATTTGATCGATTAATTAATGTTCTTTTATTTCCAGGCAGTATTATTAGTTCACCCTCTGAAGATGTCTCCGTCTGTGATCGAATTGCCGATCACGTGAAAATAACCTCTCCAAGTGACTCAGATTTGTCGTCACCCATTCATGTGCCAATTAACCAGCTTTCGTGTTTGCACGACAAACTAAAACGACTGTTCCGAGCCGAAGAGGCTGCGTTGAAAAAAATTCAAGACCAAGACATGCAACTGAATAAATTGAGTACTACGCTCATGGTAAGCTTCTTCTATGCTCTATCCCTATTTCTGTTTTGTTTGTGGTATTCTCAATCATAAAATCTGTCACAGGAACTGGAACTCGAAAACCATACGTTATCCGAAAATCTGAGTAAAACTTCAGCGAAGCTATCCGAAGCTAAAACGGAGCTGAATAATTGGCAGCACGGCCATTCGTCTACGCAGTCTGAAATTCAGCTAGAATTATCGAGAACCGTAGAGTCGTTGGAGAACGAGATTCAGTATCTAAAACGGTGCATCGATCAGAAAGATGAAAATATACGCGAGTTGACCAGCGGAGTCAGGAATTCAGAAAAAGCGCGAGAAGTTGATCTATTGAAGGCGAAATTGGAAGAACTGCAAAGTAGATGCGACAAACAAGCAGAACTACTGAGTGAATCCGAAAAAAATGATAGGCTCGTTAATAAACGTTTGTCCACCATGTTGAACGAACGCGATGCAGAGATCAAACAGCTGCACCAGAAATTCTCATCAATGTCGTCATCGGCTGGATTCAGCCGTTTCAATCTGACCGACGCTGGGACGCCCCTAAAACGCACTCGAGTCAGTTTCGAAGACATTTCCGAGTCGTTCAACGATTCCGACGTATCCAGGCATGCGGCTATTGCGGAAATCTCAGCAGTGCCGCATTACATGTCGATGGTATCTGAAATGGTGAGTACCTATATATTTTTCGGATTTTCGTACATAGAAGAAGACTCTTCAGTTCAGAGACGTGGTCGTGGTAGAAACCATTATTCTCAAAGTTTAAGTCTCAAATTTAAATATGAAGAAGCAGCAATTATTAAACTTTGTCTTTGTATCAAAGTTACAATGTCGTTTCAAAATATGAGAAAGTATGTTTTTGAGGTATTAGTTTTCATCACCCAGTTTCTAATAGACACATTTTCTGTATCGTAATATTTTTTATGGTAAAGATGATTTGACTATTTATAATAAACTATTGATCAAAAGTCTTCAAGTCGGAAGTGCATATAATGGGAAAGAAAAAAAAAACGTGGATCTAGGACTTATTTTTTGTTAAAAATATTTCAACCATTTTTATCGTAATAAAAGATATCAATTTTTCTTAGACCAGGGTTTTTCTTCATCATTATTATTTTCCAAATAAACTTCGAACATTTCCGTTTATCTAGTACTAAACCAATTTGTTTGGAAACAAATGTGTATTATATATCTTATTCTATTTCCAGCCTGCACCAAAGCCGGATCTAAATGAATCGTCATCGACTCACACTATCCAATTTAATGAGAAACTGAATCCCGAACCGATCATTTCTATTCACCAGGTATTCTGAAATTGTTTTAACTATCAACGTAATAATCCCAATAGTTTGTTAATATTAAACGTTTCATTCCAGGAATTGGAGATTGCATCCTGCAAATCCGACTCGAAGGATTCCATCACTCAAAAAGACATATTTGGTAATCGAATTAAAACCACAAAACGCAAACTAACGTCGATCCAGGAAGACGATATTGACGACACAGATTGTACAATACCGCCTCCTGAAATTCCAGTAATGTCAACAACCCTTGAGGATCGCCAGTCTTTGGAAGAGGTCGAGGTGGAGTATCAGAAAAATCTGTCCGACTTGCAGACTAAGCTGCAGGAACTGAACCAAGAATTAGATAGTCGGAAAGAGCAGTGCGCTCAGTATGAGAGTCGAATTTCCAGTTTGAATGACGATATCCAGTCTAAATTGCAACAAATTCACGAGCTCACTGAAAAGCAGCAAAAACTGGAAGCTGATCTGGACGAGAAGCGCCGTGAAATCAGCGAATTCAAGGAGTGTCAACGAAAATTAGAGAATCTGAATCAGGAAGTAGTCGAGGAACGTGCCGCGGTGCAGCAGAAATGTGAGAAATATTCTCAATCGCTGCAGCAGTTGGAGCATCGTCTAACTACAGAGCAGAGCAAATCGACTGATTTGAACGAGGAGCTGGAAAAAAGCAAAGCGGAGTATGCTGCTCTCCAGCAAAAAGTTTCCTACTTGGAAGCAGAATTAGAAACAGTAGGTCGAGAATTATTTGAGGCGCGAGAAAAAGTGAAGAACTTGACTGAGATCAGTTCCAAAATGAAGGATGCCAAATTGCAAGAGGCTGGCTCAAATAAGCTACCTAATTCGGAACATAAAAGCAGTAAGTGAAGTATTCTTATTCGAGATTCTAAAGCTGAGAGTAGATAGTCATGTAATAGTGGTGCATAGTAAGCTTGCCTTTTTTTTTTGTTAATGCAGTTATAGCATGAGCTGTACCGTTTTTCAGCTTCTTGAAAATCAACCATGGCGTACATTATTTTTTGCAACAAATGCTCCAAGAATCAAAAATTTTAAATTTTGAAATTTTTTAAAATTCAAATTAGCCAAAAAAATACAACTCAAATCTGTTTTCTTATTTTTGTTTATTTTGGTTGTATTCAATTTCTTCTCGGATTTGGGTTCATTCTAGACATATGCACGTCGAAAGAGTAATTTGTTTTTAGCTCTGGCTGGTTTATTTATTTTGGCTTTCACTTATCTTTATTTCATTTTTTGCCTTTGAGTTTATCACTTTTTCTTTCTATTCTGATCCTTGACTGATAGATCTGTATTTATTTTTTTTTAATACTGTTTGCAACTAATACCTTTATTGAAAATCCTCTTTGTACATGGAAAATAGTATTTTAAAAATATTTGTCTTCCTGAGCACTTGTTTTACAAGTATGTATAATATTTTTTTATAATTCAAATGGGGAAGAATATCTTGGAATTAGTTTTTCAAAACAAAATTTTCTCCTAATTATTTAATGGTACGTAATTTCAAATTAAGCACTTGTCCTGCGACCAACTTCATGAGCCAGTATTTGTCAGTTGAATTAGGGTTGACCGCTGTATAATTTTTCCTTCTTGTTTTACATATTCTTTGTGTATTTCAAGAATTCCTGAAATTATGTGTATCAGTTGAGAAAAAAACTTCTTCCATTTCTGAGATATTAACATTTTTACAGAAATTCTGTCAAGTTTTACTCAACTGCCTTTTTTAAACATTTGATCTTTATATTGGATTTTTTATTTTTGTGCAACAAATAGTGAACAATGACTTTTGATAATTTTTTTGTAAAATTATATTTTTAATGATGCTGGTCGTGAAGTTTGACTTTAGATTGCTGCTACAAATATTCTGGTTATTCCAAAAATATTCTGCTAAAAAACTATGACAACTGCAAAATTGTTGAAAATTAAAAATGTCAAGTATATCATGGTGTTGTTGCTAAATAAAAATTATGATGAAAGTAAATTGAACTTCAACGTAAAAAATATTCAGTCATTTTGGAATACTCACTTCATATATTCATTATTCTTGCTAAATTTGCATAAAAAATGATTTCACTTCTTGTCTTCTGTTATTTTTGATTTCTAATTAACATGAAGAACGGAAAACAATGAAATTCTTAGTGTTATTTCTGCTCGACCTAAAGGTGCCTAACTTTGGCAAAATTCCATTCAACTCAACTCTTTCATGCTCTATGAAATGTACCTCTTTTCTTTTTAAGAAGCTAGCTAATGAATTCGATTTATCTGCGTAGGTAATATTTTGTTTCTATTTTCAGGTTCGTTGCGGAATTTAACGGAAAAAGTACAAAAAGAAGTGGAACGAGCCGAAGAAATGGATAAAAATATTCTAAAAAGTTTGGAATCCGATTCACGGGGCGCCTCGTTTATCGACGAATTTTTGAAAATTTCTTCGTCACTGTCTGATCATTTGAAACGAATTTTATTCAAAATGCTTCAAGAAGGTCCCGAGGTAAAATATTATTTTTTTTATCGTTCATCGAATTTGTTTTTTCTTTTTACCGAAAATTAATTTTATTATTTCTTTCATTTATACAGGGCTTAAGCACCGAAGAGAAGAACATCTTAGTACAGTCTTGCGGTCAAAGCGAATTAGATTTCATATATCAAGCGAAAATAAAAGAAGAACTGGAGAAACGTTTGAGACTGCAGTTGGAAATCGAACAAAAGTCTAACAAAGAACTCATTAATGACAATCGAAAAATGACATTGGAATTAAACCGATCGGAGTTGCTATTGGGTTATTACGATGAGCGAATGACTTTCTTGGTGTAAGATGCATATTTTATCCAATTTTTTGCTAATTTTCATTATACTGTAATTTACTTGCATGTGTGGCATTCCAAAGCAGATGGACCATGTGGATTTTGTCAGATGATTGCAAAAATCAAAATTGGGCCCAAAATGTTTAGTTTTTTGTAGTCTCAAGTGGTACAAATCTTCTGCTTAAGTACTCAGTCTTACTGACTGTAAAATGAAGATTCAAAGTATTGAATTTATATGGTCCTTAAATCTCCCTCCTCTTGGCAATTCAATTCAACTCAGCCTTCTGTATCAAAATGTAAGAATTAATCTTTTGAATTAAAAATAAATGAAAATCTTTTATTAAAATCATGCTATTTCGTATTCATGCTCACTAAATTCACTTTTATGAGGTGATTCCAGTAATAAAAATCCAAAATTTTTGTCAAAATGTGTTCAAAGATTATAATTTTGTGAATAGCCTTTTCTTGAGAAATTAGCTCCTAAAATCTGAAAAACGGTAGTAATTTTTGAAAAGATTTTATCTGAAATTAGAACCCGCGGTTATTTAGGTAGAATTGGATTTTCGATTTACTCGTACAATCCGAATTTGTGAATCTCCGGTTTTACATTAATTGCTGTACCAGGATGTGATTTTTCCCTACCAGTGACTAAAATTTCATGTAATCTAGTACAAAATTCAAAAACATTGTTTTGTCATAGACTCTACGCATTCTAAGTCTAACCTACTAAGATGCTTTCTTAGCTGTGGATTGCTTCGTACTTTAAAAAAAAAAACAATGTCTGACTTTTCCACATTTTTTTGCACAGTTCTAAATTAGATGAGTACCGAAACAAAGCTGTGAAAGTTGAAATCGAGTTGACCTCGGAGAGAGCCTCACGCAAGCAGCTAGAAATTTCGTTTGAAAGTTACAAAAGAGAGATGTACGAACGACAAATTCAAAATAATAAAAAATTGGATGTAAGTTTTCCCATTTGAGAATGAGCCACTGTTTTCTTTTGGTAATTGGTTTTTGACAATTTCAGGAATCGGCTGAGCGTTTAAGCATGGCGTTAAACGAAAATGTTAAACTGAAGCGTGAAATCGATTCGTTGGGGAACGCGCTGGAAGTGTTAACTGCCGAGCTGAATTCTGTGAAAATCATCACGCAGTACCATTCCGATTCGGAATCCGAATTGTCGCATTCGTTGACCCCGTTGAAGGTGAGTCGACTTAGTCTCCGAACACTTGAATTTTATCGTTCGAATACTAATCCAAACTTCTTGGTGCACAGACTAAATTAAATGACATCCACGAAAAGTATTCCAAAGTCAAGCAAGAGTTGGAAGCGAAGAAAGACGAGTTAAGAGAATTAAGGTCTTCCTGGAATTTGGAACGTGCGAATCATCAAAAGCTGGAGCATTTGTATTCGGTGGCTATGGAAGAGAAGAATGAACTCCAGAAAAAGGTTTGTTGAAGTTTTCTCATTCGATGTATGGTTTCATAAAATGTGTATAATGGAACCATTCCTGTCCTAATTATTCCAGTCATTGTTTATTTTATTATTTATGAAAAAAATGTTATGGCATTTCGTCAGTAACTGATCTAAGGTGTTACTGAGAGTATAATTTTCTGGTGGAGCATAAAAGTGGAGAAACAAATTTTTGATTATCTTGATCATAAAAATAAAAACAAGAAAATGACTGGAAGCATTGCTTTAAATTTTTCATCATTTGGGATCTAATTTTGTGATTGAATTTCATTTTTCACATCTGTTATCGAATGGTAAGGTTTTTTTTTTTTTTTTTCAAGTCTTGCTTTCTTGACAAGTTTCTTAATTTTACTGTTGCATTTAGTGTATTTTTTCAAATTTTTGTGTATCAGAAAACGAATCTTTTATGGACAATGAGATTAATTCAAAACAAATTCCTCTTTAAAAATTGTACTTTGCCTCTAAATCTACGGAGGTTGAAAGGAGAGCCGTTGCAATCATTTTCACGAGTAATTGCTTTGGTCTTGGCCAAGACTCGAACATTTACGATTTCCTGAAATTTTGATTTGAACAAGTAAAGTTAGGAGGAAAAGAAAACTTTCCAAACAAAATTTTTAAAGCTAGAATCCTTATTTTCAACATAGTGTACATATTTTTTATTTATTAACTAACTATATTTTTGTGTTACTTTTTTTTTCGGTGCAGCTGGTCGATATGAAAATAAAATTCGATGATTTGTTGGAGCAAAAGGAGAAAGTGGACGAAAAATTAGAGGCGGTTGAGCTATACGAAGTGAATCGACGTATGGCACGCGTTTCTAAAGACGAAGGTCTAAAAAAAGAACAAGAATTGATGAAATCAGAACAGGTAATTTCAATATTGCATTTTGTCGGCTCAAATCCAAAACTTGCTAACTGAAAATTTGTAAAATATTAGGAAACGGCTTAAAAACTTTTACGTATTTGGTTTTATCGGCTGGGGTAGTTTTTTTTTCCGATGTGATTTTGAAGGAGTAAATTTAACTTGGAGAGTTTTTTATGATGTACCAGAGCCTTTTCTTGTCAAATCGTTGCCATTATTTTTCGTAAATTTTTTTCTTCAACTTGTACAAATGTGTAAGTAATAATTATTAATACATATTTGTATTAATATATCGACTTTAAAAATCATCTTGCCAGGTCAAGCTGGAAAGGGAATGCAAACGTCTCCGCGAGAACCTTTTGAAAATCCACGACGAGCACAAAATGCTGTACCATGACTGGAAACGTATCTGCGAAGAACTAAAGGTAATCATCGTCTGCAGCAATTTGCAAGTTTGTCCTCGAAAAGTATAATATCTCTAAAAATTTATAATTCTCGTTCCCTTTTTTTTTTTGCAGATTGTATTTTATCGCATGTTGAATGCAGAAAAGAACCAGCGTTGTCTAGCATTCCAAAAAATTTACTTCATTCAGGTGCTGCGAAGATGCAAACTTGAATTCGTAACTTTGACGCAAAGCAAGTTAGAGGCCAGTCGTCGAACGCACGATTACCTGTACTTCAGTATTTATAATTCCGATCTCACGCCCAAACGGAAATTCAAGTAAGTGTTAAATTTTTTTCAATTTCTTGCGAATCGGTTTGTATTCCATTATTGGCTTGTAGAGGCTAAAGAAGCTGACTTAATTTTTAAATCATTTTTATTTGTAAGATCAGAAATTATGTACCCTGTTTTTTTCTAGATCTATTGCAATCTGTCTCATTATGATGCATCGAATTCAGTTTTTGGTGAAACGCAGAGCTAGCAGTAATCATACGAAGATGGTGAATTATTTACAAACCAATTTGCCGGGCACCAGTATCTATCCGTGGTGTAATACTTCATCCATTGGTAAATATTATCTTTTTCATTTAAAATCTTGGAATTTACTCGTATTGAAATAGGTATTAAAAATCATTGATTTGATGGTATAACTTACAGTTAGTAAGAAACTGCTTTAAAAAAATTTGGAAGTTCGTATGTGTAAAATAATTGAAAATTACACTTTAATGAAGATATGCCTCCTAGAATTCCACGTCACCAAATATCCATTCCTGTTTCAGTATAGTGAACATATTACATCGAATATATTGCCTTGGACCAGATTTCGTCAGGGGTGTAGTCAGGTGAAGCCAGAAGGCTCGATCCTCATGGCATAATCGTTTGCTTCCACCTTCTAGCAAAGTTCAGCAAAATTTGCTCTCATGTGGCGCACCCGAGATGGGGCTGAAGGAACTGAAGCCTCCGTTGAGCATCATAATTATTTCATTTCAAAAAACAAAAAGACTCCTCGCAAATTTCTGGATGCGTTACTGCTCCCCTCCTCTCAGCCACAGATAATGAAAAATAAGTAACTGCAAAACCAATTGCCCTCCTCCCCCGTCACCCCCCCCCCAAAAAAAAAAAAAATTTGCTTTTTCTACTAAAACTTCCTGGCTCGTCTTGGAAGGCAAAGTGAGGCATTTTAACCGAAAAACTCGAAAAAAAAAATCAAATTCTTCGAAGTCGTACAATTTTATGCGTTTGGAAATTTTAATTTTTTTGATGTTTTCTGTTCGAATGTCTGGTTCCTCTATAATTATAATGTATTTTTCCAAAATACTAACAATTTTGGAAAATAACTTCTAAAAAATAACTAAAAAGAAATTTGTACAAAATGTTTTATGTCTGAAATATGTTGGGGGTAGTCGAAAATGCTTGTGGTTAATAAATATCTTCCCTGCCATTGAGGTTCGTCACAGAGAGGCTTAAACCTGTCCCTAAATTTTGAATAGTCAATCCTAGAATATTACTTTCCTCAAGTAATTTTAATTTTTACTTTTCAGATAGCAACAAAAAAGATGTAGAAAGGAAAGCTTTCAAATTTTTAGGAAAATCCAAGTATGGTTTTTTTTTTTTAAATTATTTATGATGTGATCTATGAAATAGTATCTCGAGTTGGAAATTTATTTTCGAACTGATGATTTCTTTGACTGAGAAAGACTTCGTGAGCATTTTGCAAAAAATATCTCAATTGGTTGAAAATTAACTCAGATTTGACTTTTTGAATGTAAAAATCACACTTTTGAAAAAATCAAATCTGAAATTTGAATCATAAATTTCTAAGATGAACTGTTTCTTCTTCAGAACTGTCAAATTGATGTTAATGAAATTTTCATAAGTTGTACACATAATCTTGAATTAATGCTGTAAAATTTCTGATAAAAATAATCGAGTTATAGATCACATCAGAATTATTGATTTTTATGAAAACTTATTGTTTGCAAATTCGTAATCATATCGTAATATTTTTCCTAGGGATTTTCCTCTCGAATGTCCTCGTAGACCGGAAATGCTAGATCCGCTGAAGTCAATTTTCGAACAGTTCACTAATTTACGTGATACATTCGTATCTCCAGAACCGAGTAAACATTTGAAGCCTTTAACTGAATAATTTTTTACCTTCACCGAACGCTCATTCACGATCCTCGTGTCAAATTTTTTTCTAGTCATTCTTAGGTGTATTTTTACTCGTGTTTCTGGGACGAATATTTGAATGAATGAAAAATGTTGCAGGTCATTATTAGAAAAGTTTGTATTCGTGCGAGCTTAACTTTGTGATAATGTTGACAATTTTTTCCTCCTTTATATTTTAACTCTACGAAAACCACTACGAGGAACCGAGTGCCTTTTATTTATGTACTTAATTTTAAGTGTTAGGGTGTCTACAACTCATTGCGAATGCGTGGTTATGATTTCTGAAAACTCGTGATTATTACAAAAAGTCAAGATTCTTCACCAATAAGTGAAAAATGCACGAAAATTGAAAACAATTATTTTCTCGCCTTTATTTTATTTATTTTTGCACTCGAGCAAACATTTTTATCGGTAGTTTATTTATTTTGGAAATATTAATCGGGAGTTTTGCTCAGTTGAAAATTTTTTTACTCAAGTCACCATAGTTTCGAAAGAGTGCCATGATTCTTCCATTTAGACGTCACCGTAGACACCCTGTTTCTCCTATTTTCTGTCTCCTAATTGTTTTAACTTTAAAATAGATTTTAATGTTTTTTTTTTAAATTTAATTTTCATGTTTTAAAATCTGTGATTATTTGTTGCTGAATCCTGCTCAGGTTTGCTTCGATGATCTTATAGATTAACAAATTAGTATCGAATTAATGTTAAATTCGCGTTGGTCTTTTGTTCCACTATAATTTTTATTTTATTTTAAACTTACGTTAGTTTATGGAATCTCAGATATTTTATGCATTTCTTAGAGTTAAATTTTTTTGTCTTTTAATAATGAGCAATACGAAAAGGATTTATAAAATGTTTACCTTTCAGGTATATTATTTCTGGATAGTTATATCCATTTCTATATTTCTGATGGATTCCGTTGAGAATGCTTTTCACAAATTTCAATTTTAAAATCCTTAGAAATATTTTTAAAATCGTGCATTAATTTTATTTTTCTCTTTTTAAACATCGTGTTTTTTTTGTTTTTTTTGTTTGTGGAAAACTAATTTTATTTATTACACCATTGTAATATTTCTGCCATTAATTTTACTACAGTATTAGTTATTATAATGTAGTCGTGATAGCATTAGATCATAATTTTAACGTTTGAATTAATATTAATTACCATTAGGGTAAATTTCATTTTTGGCATATTTTTGTAAATTTTCGGCAAAATTTTTGTCGAAACGCTCAGGTATTTTTTCTTTTACACATCCAATCATTCAGAGGTGTTCCTATCAGATTTTTTGTGGTGTCATTTTATTGGTGGTTATTGAAAATTCAAATTTAAATTTTCTTCTTGGTTTTTCCTAAAAATGTTTTTTAATAAAACAAAACCTTAAAAATTATAATTAATCGCATTTTCGATAAGGTGATGAAGAAAGTGCTAGAGCTTTCTTTCACTTAATTTTTTTCTAGAGACCTCAACCGTAACCTAAACCGGACTAAATCAATTTATTACATTCAGTTCAAAATTAACGATAAAGGAGTAGAAAATTAAATTAATCGGTTCTTGCTTATTCTAAATTTTCAAGTTTTTTCATGATTTTGTTTCAACACCAGTCTGATTACTTCACAATATTTTTTTGAACATTGACTAGCATTTCCAAAGAAGTTTAAACAGTTAAATTTGTTACTCTGACTCATATTTTCTTCACTTAATTCATTTTCTTCAATTTTTTAATGTCAAATTTTATTTAATTTATTTTGTATTAATTTATTTAATTATTTAACGAAATTGTTGAGAGTGGAAAATTTTTGATACCCTATGGAAACACCTCTGAATTTCTTTCCTTAAAATTTCTTTAATCTAAACGTCTCTCATTTTGAATGATCTGAAGATGCTATTTTCACTTAGCAAGTTATTAGTACAATAATTTTCACATTTTTCTGGCAATGCCAGTACTGCTCTCTTATATTTTAAGTAACTCTTGAATGTTATCGATTGAAATTCCGATGGATCGGGTGTCTTCCTCTGATTTTGTATTAAATTTGTTAAATCGTGCAGTGAAAGTGACGCAATAACGGTTAAGAATGTTTTCTTTGTTTCGTATTTTGTACTAATAATATTATATCTATTCGTTTTAAAGTTTAATTGTTTCGGTAATTCCATCTGCAGAATGTCTTAAAAACATAGCTTTAGTGGATTTTGATGATATCTGATATCTGATTTCGGGCTGAATGAGTCGAATTAATCGTTTTTCTTGTCAAATGAACTGCAGAGTTGCTGTGGTCTTGGTTTCGATTGAGGTATTTTACTTTTTTCAAATTCCTGTAATTATTGAGAAAAATTTTGTTATAATTTATTCCTTGAAAAACCCATTCGTTCACATTTAAAGAAAAAATTAGATTTAAATTACTTTTTCTAAAATATCTTGTATGCTTGAGGTACTTTATTTTCTAAATTAATTACGTAAAATAATTTTTTGAAATAGAAAAAAAAGTCACAAATTTGAAATGCGTTTTGTTTAAATATTTAAGTTCAATTCTTCCATGCATAAAAAAATTTTTGATTTCTAATTGACAATTTTTTTTTTTTAGATAAAAAATAGTACGTTTCCAAAAATATCACCTTCATGCATTTCACTATAGGTAAAATATTTTTTCCTTGTTTCTTGAATTCGTGAAGAATACCATTTATGTCTTTCAAAAATTCTTCATCTTCTTTTTTCATGTCTTTTTGTAATTTTAGCAGTCTCTCTCGGTCTTCTAACCTTTCTTTTTCGAACTTCGATTTTCTTTCAGCCTGCAATTAATGAGTTACAAATGAATTTTTAAGAAATTTCTTTTTCATTGACGTTTTAAATCCTAACTTACACATTGCTTATTCCAAATGCTTCTATTATCTGTTATTTTTTTCAAATGTTCTCGATGTTTTCTTTGTTGCACGATGTCTGTAACGTCTAAATTTTGCAACCTTTGCTCATATTCGATCTTTTTGGCGCAATTTTCTCGATTTTTATGCTCCATCTGTTCGTTCATTTGTTTTTCATACATTCGAATTCGTTCTTCCTTCAATTTTTTATCGTACAAATCTCGTTTCATTTCGAGAAAACTTTTTCTTTGACAAAATGAAGAAAAAAAATATTAATACTTATTGTTTTTTTTTTAGATTCTTAAAAATTAGCGTCATTGGAAAAGTGGTCCAGGTGTACTAATAAGATTATGGTAGGAATTCGTTGCCTCCTAGAAGCTCTCATGGAGACGAATTGAGGCTACCCGTGAAAATTCTTCACAACTTTGAGTAATCTAGTCAACGCTTTGGAAATCCAGCCAACGCGTTGGCTAGTAATCTTTTGCTTTACAAACAGCTGTGTCTTTTTATTTATTACTTCTTTCCTCTGTGCTTCCAAATTTGTGAGTTGTAAAATTTTGAATTTTCTAGAAAAATAGGAAGTACGTCTTTGAACCACTTTTCTAAGGTTTAAAAAATATTTCTCACTTGATTATTGGTACGGAAATAATAGCTAAAGCTGTTGATTTCCTTTTACTCGGTATCTCTTTAGGTAGATTCGAAAAATCCTGCAATTTTAATTACTCCTTGACCAAACAATTGATGCCAAAATTTATAGTTACACTTTTTTTTACTAACCTCTCTGGCATAAATTCTTTTTTTTGGACTTAAAATGCATTTGTTTTCATACCGTCCCTCGTCAATATGTAATCTTCTATGTTCTTGCTTCTCATGCAGATCTTCCGAAAACATTTTCTTTAAATCTTTTTTCTTCTGTAACTCCTAAAAATATTTATTTTATTGACGAAAAAAAAAAAAGAAGATGCTTGTTTATTGGAAAATAATTATAATTAATAGTCTTGGCCAATATGTAAAATGTATAAAATTCGTTCATGAACCGTTTAAATTACTCGAGGGTTGAATTTTCAATTAACTGCGGAAAGCTTAGAGAGAAGTTTATGATGGAAATTAATTTAAACCTTAACATTTGTTCCTTCAACCAATGGAGATAAAGAAAAAAATTTTTTTGCATTATAGATTAAGTTATATTTTGATAATTTGAGTCAGTAGTAAGCCTTCTGAGTAAAATTTCTGAGCATCGCACTAACGCTTATTTTAAGGCTGAGAGTCGTGTTTTATAATAAAAATAATTGAACTTCAAATACAAAAAGTAGAAGGAATTGTGAGTTTTTTAGCTCCCAACATTCAGTAGGAACGAAATTTTATGATTATGACCTGTTTCTCAATTTCTTGCTGCGCTTCATGCAGTTTGTCGACAATATTCTGTATCTCTTCTCTTTCATTTTTGATTTCATTTTGATCAAGTTCTTTTTTATGTACTTTTATTTTTTGTAACCTGTAAACAAATTTTCATTTAAAGTTCCTGCTCTATTGTCAATGTGAAGTTGAATTTTAATTCAGCATAAGGGAGCTGGCTGAAACCATAAAACTTTGATTCGGTGGGTATAATTCAAGATCTCACTTCTCGAAAGGTTTAATACTACCTTTACCTCTGCAAAAGCACTCTTTGATACAAAAATAGTATAAATCTGTCTTACTCATCCAGTAAACTGCGTTTCAAAAGTAGCTTCCTCTGCGCAGCACTTTTTTTATTTGATTGCTTTATTTTTTGGTAACTACTTTCTTGTATTTTCAGTTGATCCTTCTCAGCATTCTCCTTTTCCTGGTCGATTTGTCGAAGTACTTTTGTAAACTCCAGCTGGTTGGCTTTTTCTGTGAAAATATCGGACAAAAGCATAGCTCTTCGTAATTCGATTGGTAATTTTTTCTGCTGCTGGAGGACGATGTCAGTTTGATCAATAGTATATTTAATGTCTGTGGTAGATGGAGCATGAACTGATTTAGGTCTTTCTTTCGAAACGACTCCATTGTGACAATGAAACCCGGGTAAGTGTAATGTTAGAGGCTTAAAAAAAAAAAAAAAAAACAATTGAGCTCATTTAAAACCTTAAAGATCTTCGGTGTGAGGATTCCAAGAAAATCAACTTTACTTGCTTATCTGCCTCCATACAAGATTGTGTTTCACTCTGCAATTGATTCCACTTGTGAAATGGAATGAATAATCTTTTATTATCATTTTTCATGTTTCAATTAGCTCAAATTTGAACTGTCAATTAATTTTTGTTAATGTTATTGAAAAAAAAAAAGTATATAAAACTTGGTGATTAAAGGATATACTTTTCTTCAACTAGAATATTTCTGTTTTTTCGTCGTTGCTATGTAAGCAGATTGTTTACTGAAAGGTCTCTTGCCATGTAGTAAAAGCACTTGCCTACGTTACTTGAACAGCAGGCGAAAGAATTAACATAGGGGTAGGTTCGAATTTTGCATATTTATCGTGTTGAAAACGAGTCGAATGTGAACATGAGTAGGTATTTTCAATGTGAAAACCTGCTAAAAATGTAGACCGAAGCTGTAATTGAAAATTTGGATCACCCATCATCATCGTGCTTCGTATGTTTCTGATTTTTGTTTATTAATCGCACATCTAACTTTTCTTTCAGCTGTGTTTCCTGTATTCTACCGTTCGGAATTAAATGAAGATTATTAGTGTCAGAAATAAATGTCAATAGCTGCGCCATGCTCCGGGTTAGAACTTTATTGCATAATTTTTGGTATTTTTTAAATTTATTTTTCAAAAAATATTTTTCGAGATTAACACTGATATGGGGGTTTTCGAGGTCGCTGAACACGAATCCGGAAGCAATTTTCGGCGGCGACTCTCGCCAAGCAAGATATGGCCAAAAAAAAAAATGGCCCAAAAAAAAATGGTCGAAAATGGACTTAAATTGCGACGTAGAGTAAAATGGGCTGCAGATTCGGATTCGGCGTAAAAAACTACATACTGTGCACATGTCTCCTGCAAAATTTCAAAAATCGTCAATTTTTGTAAAAATGGGAAGGTTAACCCCTTTGCGTTATTTGATTTTTTTTCCAAAATTTTTTTTCGAGATTTGCGTCGATATGGGGGTTTTCGAGGTCGCTGAACACGAATCCGGAACCCATTTTTGGCGGCGACTCTCACCAAGCGAGATATGGCCAAAAAAAAGTTAAAAATGCTCCAAAATGGGTCCAAATCACTACCTGCTGTAAAAAGGGCTGCATATTCGGATTCAGCGTGAAAAATTACATGCTGTGCAGTCCAAACTTTATGTTATTCAGTTAATTGTAAGTCTCTTATTTGTATCTCTATGTGATCCACTAAAATTTAATAAATTTTTGTTGCAGATGAAATGTTGAAGTGGTTTGGCTGTAGTGTATTTCAAATGTGAGCTTTCAATCTACTTGCTCTGGAAAACATAATAGTCAGATGGAAAATTCCTTAGTTTCATGATTCAAATATACGAGTAATTTACAATATTTTTACTGTCGTATTCACGTCATATTTAATCGATTATAAATAATATATGTATTCGATCTTCCACCTTTGATTTTGCGGTTCAATTGTGAGTAATTAGTTTTTTCTTATTGATTAATTCAATGTAAAATTTAAGCTTCAATAAACTTTCAACTTTGAGACTGATTTTAATGCACTTGGGTCTTTATTTATTTACTATATCAATTTATCATAGTATTATCTTGAATAATATTCTGAATATTCAGGGTAAATCGCTTGAGGAATCATTAGTAAGGGAATACGTGGAGGGGTACGTGTTACTAAATTCAAAAATATCTGAAAAGGGAACACGTGGGGGGGTACGTGTTACTTAATTTAAAGGGAATACGTGGGGGGGTACGTGTTACTAAATTCAATATTTGAAAAGGGAACACGTGGGGGGGTACGTGTTACTTAATTTAAAGGAATACGTGGGGAGGTACGCGTTACTAAATTCAATATTCGAAAAGGGAACACGTGGGGGGGTACGCGTTACTAAATTCAATATTCGAAAAGGGAATACGTGGGGGGGTACGCGTTACTAAATTCAATATTCGAAAAGGGAATACGTGGGGGGGTACGCGTTACTAAATTCAATATTCGAAAAGGGAATACGTGGGGGGGTACGCGTTACTAAATTCAATATTCGAAAAGGGAATACGTGGGGGGGTACGCGTTACTAAATTCAATATTCGAAAAGGGAATACGTGGGGGGGTACGCGTTACTAAATTCAATATTCGAAAAGGGAATACGTGGGGGGGTACGCGTTACTAAATTCAATATTCGAAAAGGGAATACGTGGGGGAGTACGCGTTACTAAATTCAATATTTGAAAAGGGAACACGTGGGGGGGTACTGGTACTAAATTCGAAAATATTTGAAAATGGAGCGTGTGGGGGGGGGGTACTGGAACTAAATTCAAAAATATTTGAAAATGGAGCGTGTGGGGGGGGGTACTGGAACTAAATTCAAAAATATTTGAAAATGGAGCGTGTGAGGGGGGTACTGGAACTAAATTCAAAAATATTTGAAAATGGAGCGTGTGGGGGGGTACTGGAACTAAATTCAAAAATATTTGAAAATGGAGCGTGTGGGGGGGTACTGGAACTAAATTCGAAAATATTTGAAAATGGAGCGTGTGGGGGGGTACTGGTACTAAATTCAAAAATATTTGAAAATGGAGCGTGTGGGGGGGGGTACTGGAACTAAATTCGAAAATATTTCAAAATGGAGTATGTGGGGGGGGGATTTATAGTCGGTTCACAAATTCCCAAATATCGAGGATGTGTAGGTACACGTGAAGTAAAATCAGAAATTGTCGAAAATGGACCACAGTCGAAAATTATGATTTCAGACAGTTGATAAATTATGGCAGCTGAAAACTGAAATCTTTAAAGCCAAATATCTCGAAAATGTCTGATTTTCAGATTTGTCGGGGTACACGCCTCACAAACATTTCTTAATATTGGAATACCTTTAATTTTCCTGACCATCAGACAGAAATATCTATTCCTACGCTGCAGCAAATTATTCTAGTCTAACGAGCTCCAATTTTATCCATCTTTCTATAGGATATAAAATGAAAAGTGTAAAAATAAAATTCTTTAATAAAATCACAAAACATATACATATAACACAACCAACAGAGAAAAAAAGAAATAGAATTTATATAAAATGTACAACGCGTATTGAGCTATTACATAAAAATTTTGTAAAAAAAAAAAAAAAAATATTTACAACTTTTCATAACATATTGTCAGCGATTACGTATACAAAATTTTGAAAATTTACATACAGGGAGATGCGTAGTATTGGGATACAAGTTACGAGAAAGGGAAACAGTGTCATTCAAACATTTCAACATAATAACATTTCAATTTAACTAAAGAATAAAATAGCATTAATACACATTAATAGTAGGTACATCAGACGTACCATAAACGTAACAAATGTAACTCTTTAAAACATAAACAAAAAAGCAGCTTTCCAAGGCTACTATTCCATTCCAATATTTCCACTAACATTATATTTTTAAGTTTTTAAAACATTTAAAAAGATTCGGTAACATTTTTCGTTTTTTGCACTTCAGAATAACAATTATAATAGAAAAAAAAATTAGAACCATAATATTATATTTCTCCCAACAAACTTGAAAATCACCTTTCCCCAATTATTAATTTTAATCTATATACTAATCACATTTTTAAAATCACCACTAATTCAAGGTATATGCGTGGAGTAAGGTAAATTTTCTAGATTAACAACCTGTTTTATATGTTGTAGCCAGAACATTATAGTTTATGAAAAATTAAAAGAGGTACGAGATCACATGAACTTTGGAGATCAGTAGTGCATAATATTACATTAGACAGAAATGCTTTTGATATTCACAGCAACTCATCAAAATATGAGAGTATGAAGGTTTTGGCAATAAAGTTTTGAGATTTTTCTCATCAGATTAGATTTCAATTTATTTACAATATCAGTTCGAGGAAACAACTGCAAATGGAAGACTTGTTGATCAATTTTGTCATCTGTATTCTCATAAAATTGACGTACAGAGAAAACATTTTAGAGATATTTTCAGAAATTGAATTTCTCTCCAGACGACAGAAAAAACTTGAATTTAGTAACTTAAAAATTCATGATAGAAATATTTTTAAATTCAGGAATATTTTTCAATCCTCTTCAAACTGGAATTTATCGAGTTAGAAAATATCGAATACTTGAATCTCAAAACTTCCAAGCCTGGTTTCGAAATCGTTGAATAAATTAGCTATTGTAAAATTCAAAGGCAAATTCAAATGTAAATATCCGAAGAAAAATGGTTGATAAAAATAATTACATCCACATTATGCCGAAAAATTGGTAGACTGTGATTTGTAATTTTCAAGCATCAAACTTATTACTGCATTATGTATAAATTTATTTCAATTTAGTCATCATTATTTATCATCATTTTGATTTTCAAAAAATTGAAACAATTTAGTCAGATATCATTTTACGGCTCTGTAAAAAATTAATCCCTTGATAAATGGAAATTTTTCGTCACCAGCATATTTTATGACCACATACTTAATGGAAAAATTAAAATACCTACTAAAAATATTCAAGAGTCAAAAACAAAAAAGCTTCAAAATAACTGAAGAGCTCTTATCATGAAATACCCAGATAAGGTACTTTTAGAATCTTTACAATTTTTCAAAAAAAAAAGAACAAATTAACTCCCAGAACAGTGAAATAGAACTGGTTTTGGTACTTATTAAGATTTTCAGTTTTGTGAGAATCACTATGAGTAAGGCGACCGACTCATAATAATAACGATGTAACGTCTAGTGGAACTGACAATTTATAAAGTAGATACCATTTTCTAATATCACATTTACTATTTTGCATTCGAGTAATTTTGAGTGGATAACGACAGCCAGAAATTTTCGTTAAAAATAAAACGGTATTCATTTTAGCCAAATATAGCTTTTTTGGCATCGAGCTCTTCAACTTTTGAAAGTATCAAGTTTTTACATTCTTGAATCCGCTTATCGAAATGAAAAATCAAGAAGCCAGAAACAGACAAGAGTTGTTAATTTTCAGCTTCAGCCACAAACATCGCTAAAAATCCTCGATCAACCAAAAACAAAGAAAAGATTCGGTACCAAAGGTTGAGAGAACGATGATGAGAAAACTAAAATATAGAAATTATGTACTATTTCCTTTTGAAAACGATTTTACTTTTTAACGATCAAAAATAAATTTTTCAAAAAAATGTGGTTACTCGAGCTTCTCAACAACTCCTATCCAGTAGAAAAATAAGCTTTCGTATAAGCTTTTCCACGTGTTTTTTTACCATGATTAAGCGAAAGGAATGCATAACATATATACGCACCTATAGCATGCAACCAATAAAAATAAACAAAATAAGATTTTAAAAATGCACAAAATGATTGGCCTCTAAACCGATAGGTACATCGCCAAGTATAAATTCAGTCAGACGTATAAACGTGAAAAATATTAAAGTTCTAACTCTGTACATAAATGCGAAATAAAAAGGAGTAAAAATTTGCATTTTTCGATTGCAATTCTTACATCAATAATTAACGTTCGAGTAAAAAAAAATGGGGAAAAAATAAAAAAAAATTGGATTTTTCATAATATTATTTAAAAATAAGTAAAAAGCAAGCTAAAATATTATATCAGTTGTACACGTATAAAAAAAAGTCAAGGTAAATACGAGTAGAACTTTTTCGATATTATTTGATAATTTTTTTTTTGTTTTTTTTTCAAATGGTAATAAAAATTCAACAAATATAAAGACAGAAAAAAGTCAACATTTCGGAAATACGAACCATGCAAATATGGTTAAAATTTGTTCCGATGTACGAAAAAAAAAAAAATCACTCTTTGTACAAACCAAAACAAATACTCGTAGAATGAAATCGACAACTCGTACGCTCGTTACATATGAATAGGTAGAGGTACTTACGATACGAGTGTTGATTTACAATCAGACTAACTGACCGTCGTGTTCGGCGTTGTAATTGAAAGTCGATAATGGTACATTCTGGGCAGTCTGGACGGTGACGTCAGGTGGAGGACCCAGGATATGTCCACGAGGGTTTGACATATACTCTAAGGAACATTGCGCAAACTGCACAGGAGGTGGGTAGGCGATGAACTGCGGATCACCCGGTATGCTCATGGTGCTTGGATCTATCCTTTGGCACACTGCAAATTAAGAAAACCCAGAATGTAAGAATCGATTGAGATAGCATCGATAAAATAACTTCGAATAGTATATGTATAAGAGACAGCTAAATTCTCATATTCCAATCTGTAAAGGTACACTTTTTAGGAAGAAGTTATCACTAGCCCAAATACAAAATCCATCGAGTCCCTAAAAAATCATCACCCTTTCATCTTTTTTTTTTTTGGGCGGGGAGTGGCTAATTTAATACCTAGGGTACAATCAGGTACCAAAATATAATTTTCTGGGACTAAGCAGGTTTTAAGACTCAGGCTGGCCTTATGTAATTTAGTAAAGCAAATCTCAAAAAGACTTGTATGACGTATGCTAAATATCGCCCGTTCGAGTTCACTACCAGCTAAGTCCCCAAAAATGTATCACTTATTATTTATCCAATTTAGCATTAAAACCGGGATTAAAACATCATTTGCGCACAAAAAATTGGACGATAATTTTTTTTGGGACTTGAGCCGGCGATCTTACGTCATATTCTCCAAAAGCTTCAAAACAGAACACTAGACTATACAGACGAGCAGGATCTTCTTAATATTATATAGTAAATTTACAACACAATCATTAAAAAAGCTTACATGAGCCATTTCGACAAATTGTCGATGTTCTATGGTACGAACTAAGCTTTTCTGGCTTGACTTCAATTTCGTAGGCACTGGTGTCTTGAAAGGGGTAGTCGATTTCTTCTATTAAGTAAGTATTCAGTGCTGAGCATCGACCTTCATCCAAAGGCTGAAACAAGAAAATACAATACGTTGACAGAAATTATGACAGTAATAATAATTCAATAGTATAAATGAAAGTACATGAAAATTATTAAATGTTCCATCATCTCTATACACTTACTCTAATTCTAGATAGCGGATGCTTTATTAACTAATTTCTTTGGATTGAAAATAGAAAATAAAATGAATAAATTACGAACGAAACTGTGACAGTAAAAATAGAATCAGGCCGGTACCACGAAGCTTTCGTCAGATAGCGCAAGCTAAATTCTTGGTGGGACAAAAAATTTTTCCTAGAAATTCGTAAGAAATCGCAAAATTTCCTAAAAATTCGAAAAAAAGAGCCACAATTCCTAAAAAAACCGAAAAAAGCCCCAAAATCTCTAAATATACGAAAAAAAGATCCAAAATCTTTGAGAATTTTTATAAAATTGGCAGAAATCTTTAAAATCCAAAAAAAAGAGCCAGAACTCCTGAAAATCCAAAAAAAAAAGCTAAAATCTATAATTCCAAAAAAAATCGACAAAATTTCTAAAAATCAAAAAAAAAAAAAGCCAAAACCTCTAAGAATCCGAAAAAAGCGCCAAAATTCCTAAAAACCCGAAAAAAAGCTAAGATTTTTAAAAATTTGAAAAAACCCAGAATTCCTGAAAATTCGAAAAACAGTGCAAAACTTACTAGAAATACGAAAAAAAAGAGCTAAAATCCCTAAAAATACGTTTTTTTCGGATTTTTGTGGATTTTGGCTCTTTTTTTCGGATTTTCAGAGAGTTTGGCTCTTTTTCTCGGATTTTCAGGAATTTTTGCAATTTTTTTCGGATTTAGAGGAATTTATGCGATTTTTTTTTCGAATTTTCAGGGGTTTTGACTCTTTTCTTCGGGTTTTTAGAAATTCTGACGAATTTTTTCAAATTTTGAGAAAATCTGGGTCTTTTTTCGGATTTTTAGAATTTTTGGCAACTTTTTTCGGATTTGTAGGGATTTTGGAGCTTTTTTTCTGATTTTAAAGAATTCAAGTGTTATTTCGTCGCGTATCGTTTTTCAGGGCAAAATTTTCAAGGTAGGGCAACGCGCTGTTTGCCCGCACGGGCGGTACGGGCCTGAGTATAATGCAAATTGTAAAGAAAACATTTTCCAGTGATGCATGAAAAACACTACCCTCTTAATAAAGCTATTATAAGTTTGAAAAGTTGTATTCAAAAATGTCGTTCGTTTCAGAGGATTCTATTCAATGGTGCTGTCTAGCCATCTCAAAATGGGACACGTTCTGTATAATACACGAGGTTGAAAAAATTTATTCATCAAACAAAAATATTTATGCATACTTACATTGTAGCTTTTGTCGCAGTTTTCTGATTTTTCTGACATAGATGTGATTGATTCAGCGTGCAGCTGATCATTAAAATTATTTGATGAATACAAGTCTGTATTCTCTGACTTGTTTGCTTGCTGGTGTACATTGTCTGAAAAATAATTACGCAATTACAGCTAACGATATTATAACGATGCTCAAATACTTTTAAACAGATTTTACCAACTACGAGTAAATAAAAATTTTAAAGGAAAACAGGCTTTTCAAAATCAGATATTATAACATTGATAATGTAAAAAAAGTGAGAAGTGGCTCTGGTACACTACAGCAGCCTTTGAAATGAACTCGAGTAAGACAAAAGCTATAAAAAATGTATTAAAATTTTTCAAAGCGCAAAAAGGTGCCTTCACACTCGACAACACAAAGCATTTTCACTTTGAGTACTCTTCACTATTTACCTTGTCCTTCTATTATACTGATTTGTCTACAAAAGAATTTGTTGCAGGTTGCACCAGCGTACATTCTTGATGTAAACAGACTATAATAAATTAATAGGTTCCAATTCACTTACCTTTGCATTTCTTTTTCGAACGACGTATCATACAAAATATCACAACTGAAAGGTTTAAAATAATTAATATACAGGCGATGACTAAACCAACAGCGAATGGTAACCTTGAATTGGTTTCATTGGCCATGCCACCACGACTGGGTAACGAAGGAGGACCTTCACCTAAAAATGAAAATACAAACATTAGCATCATAAATAATAATTCTCATCTGCTCTTGAGACCAAAAGTCCTGAAACAATTTCATAAGGTTACTATCCCAGATGAACTTCGAAAGGTGATAAGCGGCTATTCCTCTTCCAGAAAAAAATCAAATCACTGCCCTCCCTCCAATTCAACGAAAATAACTAAAAATTTGATGTATTTAAACCAAGCTCTTGATCCTTTACAGCCATCTTATCAACGTGATTTTTCTTTAGTGATGGGCAAAAAATTTTTAGCTCCTCCCACAAATACATCAAGCAAAGTCTACTTATAAGGTTAATACATGTATGGTCAATATACAGATACCTTTTGGAGTAATATGCTGATAATTTAAATTTTAAAGGATGCTGTTTCATAAAAAAGTACCTTTAGGGGTTTGAACTTTGAACTATCAAAAGTTGAATATACGAGTAGTAAAATATGAATTGGTGCGCTTACTCAGAGAACAAGATTTCAATTCATTTCTCATGTAATTACTCCGGCCATACTTGTTGTATGCTAGAATATTGAAAGTATAACACGTAGCTAAATTTAATTTCGAAACGGTAAACACGGTTTCGGGACCAGCATTCAGAGTTCTGTACGATTGTCTATCTTCATCTGCCTCCGTGTATCGAATTTGGTAACTGGCAGTTTCACCTGTAAAGAAAAAAATGAAGAAAAAAAAATCAGCTTTCCATCATACAAATTTTTTAGCACTGATTAAAATAATATGTATAGCTCTTGTACAGATTTTTTGGGTCGTTTTGGCAACCGTGCTCACATAATGACATTTCGTCGGTGATCTGATAAATACCTCCGATGTGATAAAATTGAAAAAAATTACGTGTTTGGTCACATCGGATTTGTCTTGAATAGAGAAATTAAACGAACCCGAACACATGATTTTCAAAATTTTCAGCACATAGGAGGTGCTAAATTTAAAGCCACCTACCTCCATTGAATCCTGGTTTCCACGTCAGCGTTATCGAATTATGTGTGGCGTTGACAGCTTCGAAATCAGATGGTGGGTCTGGTTGCGAAACATTCTGCAAAGTGACCAAGTGCGCCGACGAGCCAATGGTATTATCCGCCTTGCAGCCGTACTTCTCGTAGTCCTGATGGACCACCGCGTGTATGAGTAAGGTGGACTTATGGTGTATAACGTTCCACTGCTCGTACAACATGGTGTACTTTTCGCTGATGTTTTGGGGCAACCTCATACCGCCTTTCGACCACGAAAAGATCACCTTCGGCGCTCCAGACGCTATGCACACGAGCCTTGCGGTGTTGCCAATTTGTGCAGCTGCTTTGGATAGGGCCTCTGATTTATCTATTGCAGGTTTATCTGAAAGAAAAATAGCGAAAGTACCAATTAGTACCCATTAAGAATTACCAAAGTATAGTCAATAACTACTTTCCTCAATGGATAGGTGGAATAACTAATTTTTTCATAGAGGAATGGTAATTACTATTTTTCACCACCCTTCCTCTTGTCACAGAAGACAAGAGATACTCACGTTTAACCACCAAAAAGGCAGACTTGTTGCTCTCACTACCGATTCCGTTATCAACGACGCAGTAAAAATTGCCCATATCATTTAGTGTCACGTTGTACACGGTCAGCGAAGACGTTATATTGGCAAATGAGGAACGTGTCTTGGCTCCCATCGGGAATCCATCTCGTTTCCAGTAAACGTGCTCCGAACTGAGAGGATTTCCATCGACGGTGCAGTTAAGGGTAGCTGTTTGTCGTTCGGCCACTAAAACCACGTCGGATATATGCAAAATTGAGGCTGGGTCTGTAAAAAAAAAAAAAATAAGAAGTCTGTATGAAAAAAACTTATTAAGCTGTGGAGAATTACACATAATATTATACATCAGTATCAGTAGAAACTGATTGCATAATTTCAAAAAATTGGCATCTCCATTATAGAATGTTTAACAATTATAACGTTAAATTATTGTTACTTTTCACTGGTGGGAATTTATCTTCGGAATGATCGGTGGATAACTCGATGAATGACAAATTTCGTAATCGCCGATATGTAAAAATGATAAATTCCCACCGGTGAGATGTGGACAAAGAAAGTCTCTACATGGTGCAACAGTTTCGATTCACAATTTGAGTATCAGTGTTGACTTTTACCGAACGAAAAATCTATTCTGAGTTACTCATGATAATGGTGTCATATACGACGCCATTTGGTACCACTTATTTTTTATTGGCACATGGCACTTTTTAATACTGACGATGATACACTTACAGAGGACAATCACTCGAAATTCAACTGTCGAAGAACCGAGACTGTTGAGAGCCTCGCACGAATACAGTCCCGAATCTGAACGATGAAGTCTGGTTATATTCAATGTGGAGTCGAAATTGTGCGGCAACGGCGAGCCGTCTTTGCTCCAAGTGTATTTGATTTTGTTTGGATTAGCTGAGACTTGCAACGATATGACTAGATTACTGCCCTCTGTTTCGGTGAAGACGGTTTCATTGAGATCGCTGATGGAAGGCTTATCTGTGAAATATAAATGAACATTTTCAGCTTGATAATATTCTAAAAAGCACAAGTAAATAATATAAATCTTTTCAACAGCACTAGGGCCTCTCTACGGAAGGCCTAGGAGCGGAAAATCTGGCGACACAGTATTGGGACTTCTTCTATTTTTGTTTTTTGTTTTCCTAAAAAATTACACTACAGAATACACATAAAAAGTTGTTGAAACCAAATATGTTAATCATGAAATTTTATAAAAAAGATTATTTTCAAAACAGTTTCATCTGTACTTGTCACAAATTTATAAATTATTCAAACTCAAAATGTAGAAAGAAATGATGGAAATCTAGAAGAAGCAGAAGTTATACATTTCCAATTTGTATTCATGACTTAGTAACAACAACAGGTAGAACAGTGTTGAAGATGACTTTTCTACAAAAAATTTTATGACAACTATACCCCATTTGGTTATAATAATTTTTCGTACAACTATTGTAGTTTTTTGGGAAAAACGAAAAAAAAAAGAAAATCACAAAAAGACCTGAATGCAATAATTTCAGAATGTTTTTTTGAGAGTAAGCATCGCGAGGTCTTCTGCAGAGGTGATGTTGGTATATGAGCTCAAATCATGAAGTACAAGCGAATATCTATAAGATTCTTTCTGGTTGAATAGAAATATCAATAAACTCGTACCATAAAATCGATAAGTTGAATAAAAGTTTATAATAATTGAATAATATATCGATAACTTACATTGCACATTCAGTACGGTGTAAGAGCTGGCACTCTTTTGCAACGGCTCGTTGACCGCCTGGCAGATGTACTTTTGCCCATCCATATCCGACGTCAGATTCAGTGAAAGTTCGGTGACACATACTCTGCCTCCGTACAGTCCAGTTTTACAGCTTTTAGTCACACCGTCCTTGACTTCCATTCCATCAACCCACCAACTCAACACAGGCTCTGGATTACTCGAACCAATGTCGCATGTTAATTTCGTCATCGAACCCACTCTCAATTCGTCCAGCTTTTGTGGCGCAATTTTCGCTCCCATGGGAGGAACTACAAAAATAAAATAAAATTCAATAATAAAATTCAATAACAAAAAACCGTGTACAAAGAAAATGAAACAAAATTAAAGGGTAAACTTGAAAACCACCCTTAGTCAATGACGTCACAGTTTACAAGAAAATGAAATAATATTCCAATTTCATTCATGCATTTGGGATTTTTGTACAAATTTCAACAGTGCTATGCAAGAATTGGATAAGCCCATCCACTTCTTACAATTTTATTCGAGGGCAAAAAAAAATAGTTTCACGTCTTCTGCGTCTTTTTTTACGCAGCACTTCAACTTTGATATATATTTTTTCTCAGCGATAGTTGCACGCGGGGCTCAATGTAAACAATCAAACCTTAAAAGAACTTAATTTCTGAAAAAATATGTGGATTTATCTCATTCTTGCATAGCATTTGCAAGGGCAAAAAAAAAACTACTGCGCTATCTGGTGATGAAATCTAAAATTTTGAAACTTGGTCAATTTCCCCCAAAATATACCATTTTTAAATTCAGTTTTAGGTTATGTAACGAAATTTGTGAAAGCATTACTTAGTATAAATTTTCTTTTTTTTTTCTTTAGAATAATCCAAAATAAGTTTCAAGGTCAAAATTATTATTTTTCCAGTTGGAAAAGAAATTCATTGAATACATAGTAAAAAATATAATTTTAAAACCTTCGAATAGCCAATTACATTATTTATACCCAGATAGTCCTACGTTACAACTAAACGAATACAATTTTTAAAATAACTGCAGATTTTTTTTCTTGTTCAGTTAGCATTCTACATACAAAATTCAAAGGACATGGAGAACTTATTTTATTTCATCAATCTGAACGGATCAAGTGACCAAATAATCAGGTTGGTAGAAAATGCTGAATGTTTCGGGATTTACAAAAAAAAAAAATGTCACACTAATAATTCCCACATTATTTTAATGCCCTTTTTTTTAAAAATAAAAATTAACTTTTTTTATAGTTTTTCAATTTCAAGAACCTCTCCCACGACTAATTTTTGAAACAAAGAGAGACGCTTCTTCGACTATCGGATTCGTCGTACTAAATAAAAAATGTTCACAAAGTATGATTTTTCGCACGCACGCACGGACGCACACACACACACACACACACACACACACACACACACAAGCGCGCAAATCAACGAATATGACGCCCAGGATAAGATTAATTGAATAGGTACTTCGACGTAATTCTGACTGACTTACAATAAACTAACATCTTCAGCGAACTCGAATATGGAATAGATGTAGCTGAATTTTTAGCTTCACATTTGTAAACAGCCTCGTTATCAGCTTCGGTGACATCAATAACTGCTTTGGCAAATACACTTTTTTCGTCTCTTGTAGGCCCACTGCTGAACGGTATCTGTAGTGTATACAATAAATATGATTCAATTTACAAGGGATATAATAAATGTGAATAATAAGTGGAGGAAAAATAAGTACTTTGGATGGCTATTCGCCTGAAACTCATACAACCACTTTAATACATAATATTCCTCTTGTACCTAGTCCTCACTACTACTTACCTCTTTGTCATTGCGAAACAAAGTCAAAGTAGCAAGCGGATGGCCACCAACAGACGTACAAGTCAGAGTCTGCTTAGTGTCAGATTGTACGTACAAGCTTTCATTTATTCCTGTCAATATTGGGATACCTGGAGGACCTGCAAATCAGAAAGAAAAAAATTGATCATTTATTCGCCATCCTGTGAATATAAAATGTTAGAATTCGTTAAAAATCAAATTTCAAGTCTACGTTGAGCGATAAAGGATAAAGTGACTGTTTTGGATGTAGTTTACTACGTTGCCTATGGTACGAGTATTTTCATTCAATGAACTCGGTACTGCAAAAGCACTCATAAGAGATAATAAAAAAACTTATTATATTGAACCAAACAAGATTTTTGAATTCTTTTATTTATAAAAATACTCAAAACTTGAAATTTGAAACTGGATTATTTCGGTTCGCGTGTCTAGAAATTGAATTGCTAGCACTGAAGCCGAGTGAGAATGGGTTCTGCGTTCTATTTTTTATTTGAGAGCACAGCGTTTCCTAAAGAATAGCTTTTACGACAAAAGTTTACTTACGGAGAACTGTAATTTCATGATTAGCTAATTTTTCGAGCACAGGGATATGAGCGTTCACGCCGAAGCACTGGACTGATAAAAAGGAAACGTTGGACGGCACGAAGACCGTGGTATTCGAATACGAAATCCAGCCGTTACTCGAGTTTGGAACTGTTTTGGTGACGGAATCTTTCACCTGGTCGTTGCCGATACTCCACTTTATGTTGGCAGCTGGGTTACTGGGGCCTGCCGTACAACTGAGGGGAACTAGATCGCCACTACGAGCCTCGGAGGAGCCGTTTATGGTAACACTGACAGGTGGATCTATAAAATTAAACGAGAAAATCTAATGTTGAACATAAATGCACAGTAAAACTGTTAGAGCTGACCAGAAAAAAATATCTGATTTCATATTTTCGGAAAAATATAAAATTTATCTAACCGAAGCAAAAGGCTGAATTCAGGATAAAATTATTACACGCTCTTTTTCACAAGTAATACTGGATGCTTTAATTAACTTTGATCTTGAGATAATTGATCACAGTCTTTCTACCAAAGTAAGGCATGTAATAATTTTCAATTTCTCACCTCTCATAAATTTTTAAAAATAGACAGCTCTTTTTGGCTTAAAGGTATCGCTGTATAAGACAATAAAATTACATTAAAAATTATTCATTTACGACCTCCTTTAATCCTACCAACTGTGGTGGAGGGGGAATAATATTCCACCGGTATTGAAAATACTGCAATTGAATATAGCTCAATGCAACAACCAGCCAACAGTAATTTTAAAAATTCATGGAAAAACACAAAAAATTGCGCAACTTTGGGAAACCAGTACACAAAATGCTGAAAATTAGATCGGAGGATGGGTCCATTAGGTACAAAACACATTTAAAAAAGCAAGATGATCGTACGTACGCACAATTAAAAAGAAATAATGCTTCTGAAAATCGAAAACTTAGCTGGTATTGTTGCCTCGAGTTGACATTTTTATCTTAAAATGTCCGAAAGAGTGGTTCAAAATGTTTGGAGTGGTTTACTTTTGCATACAAATTAATTGATTTAATACATAATTATAACAGTATTAAAAAAAAAAACAATTTATTTCAAAATGAAAATACAAATTTTTGCACTCGGCTGGTTGTTGCCTTGACGCGCTCTAACTTGACTGGTTTTTGCTGTAATTTGTAAATAAAAAAGATTTTAAAGCTTAGAACTTACTTTTTTTTTGGGGGGGGGGGGAGAGGGGGGCAGGCTTGAGGATATGCTTCGTTTTCATATATTTAGAACAATAATAATCTACAAAAAAAGTCAATTTTTCAAAATATGTCAATTGGCTGGTTGTTGCGTTGGGCTATTAAATTGGATTAATCCATACCTCACATGGTCCGGACCACAGCATTTAAATAGCATTGAGCTGATACAGAAAGAAAACTAATTTATAACAATTTCTCAGCACCAAGGGGGATTTAACTGAAACTCTTATATCACAATTGGTGGCCTATGTCCTGTTATGATTAGCCAAGTGCTTGCCCCAATTTCGCCTGCAAAGTTAGGGCTACGATGTGTTTTTTTATTAATTTTTTTTCTCTCTCCTTTTTTCTACTTTCTCACTCTCTCTCACACTCGCACTTACACTCGCGCTCATCCGTGGGCTGTTCGTGTGTTTTCTCCTTCCTTCTAGTCTATCCGCGCGCAACTCCACCCCCTGTTCCTCCGCCACTCCAGATGCGTGTTCCTACTCCAGCTACGAGTTGGAAAACAAGTTTGGTGGCTGTTTTTTCCCTTCTTCTTTGGCTGGGTTCCACTTTTTTTCGCTTCACCACAGCCTGGCGGTGTTTAGTGACGCCACCACCGGTTTTTGGGGTTGACGATGGAAATCGAATTCTCAGCCAAACTCACTCACTCTCAACACACACCTGCAGCACAGACTTCTCTCTGGCTGCAGTTGTGACACAGGGTCAGCTTTCTCAGGCTATTTTTTTGCATTCAGCATTTAGGCATTTGGCATTCCTTAGGCTACATAGTTTTTTTTTTCTTTTTTCTTTTCTGGCATTTACTAGGCAAAATAAAACTTAGGCTACTTTTTCATCTGGGCTAGCTATATGTGTTTTTCGATTTGTATTTCTTTTTTTATTTTTCTAATTTAACCTAGGTCTGTTCTCTTCTTAGTTGAACAAAATAAAATTCATTTGTACTTAAACCTTTCTGAAGAGTTCAATTTGTGGTTTAGGGGCTCGACTGATTTCGTTGAGCGGAAGGGGCTCGACTGATTTCGTTGAGCTGGTATCTAATTTTGGTTTCAGGGGCTCGACTGATTTCGTTGAGCGGAAGGGGCTCGACTGATTCCGTTGAGCAGGCTCTCAATTATATTCGTTAGGGGCTCGACTGATTTCGTTGAGCGGAAGGGGCTCGACTGATTCCGTTGAGCAGGCAACCAATTTTATCTGTTAGGGGCTCGACTGATACCGTTGAGCAGGTGTTAAGGGCTCGACTGATTTCGTTGAGCGGAAGGGGCTCGACTGATTGCGTTGAGCAAAGTAACCAACTTCTAGTTTTCTACTAACATGAATCACGCACACCGCGGCTACGAGGCTAGCTACGCGCCCAACCCAGCGTTTCTATCATTACGAAATCGCGTAGTGCCACGCACCGGGCTTGAGCCGCAGCCAACGCAGCGGCAGCGTTCATACGCACCGCCGCCGCCACCTCCTCCCGCGGTCGCGCCAGCCCACTGCCAAAGTGAGCCGAGCGCGAACGTTGCAGTCCCAATGGTGGAATATCAAAAAATCGCCTTACAAAGTTGCGATAATTAATTTTTACGAACACGGTGTTTATTCACATTCACTAAAAAATCATCTTCGCTGCAATATCGTCGACGAGTATTTTCCCATGGGTGTAAAATCAACCCCACGACACGTCAGACTGATACAAAATCTGGTCAAAAAGGCGCGGGAATTCCCTTCCGATCCTTTCCAACTTGTTTCTGCAGAAAATTTATTATCCCAGATTATACAACGAAATAAGCCAAAAATCTTATGTAAGTATACGCGTTGGTTTTTAGTAGGTATATTATACAGTATACACTCGTATCAGAAAATTAATTCGATATTCTCTTTAGCTTTTGGGCGAGGAATTAAGAAAATTTAAGCAAGGCGCTAATTTCGCACACTACGGTGTGAAATTAATTTATGAGACGAAAGTGCGTCGTGTGGAAAAACTATAGGTGGCGCGGAGGGGAGAGTGTGTGCAAAGACTGGGCTTGAAATAGGGCTTCGTGTTCGATACGCGTAGCTTGGATGGGGGAACAACTGGCGAGGGGGGTATTTTCACGCAGCGTAACGTTTTAAAATTTCGATCCTATCCCCTCGCCGATGACTCGGTTTAAAATTTATCAACTTATGGGTGTTGGTAATTAAAAACCGTGCACGGATTTGTTTACACGCACTAAATTAAGAATATCTCGAAATTAATGCCACCGAACACCGCCGTAATAGTTTTTTTTTTTTTTTTTTTCGGTTCTGCAACATCATAAATCTTGGAACACAAGTCCACAGGGTGGATTAGGCGCGGATCAGGATTCAATGTCGAGACAAATTATGAGTATCTACTTTTTTTTTTTTTTTTTAATTTTCACTAAATTAATTTTTATAGCGTAGAGTGGTGGAGAATTTATAATTTCTGTTCACGATTTCAGAGCGAATACCGAATGTTTGAAAACTAAACTTTGCACGTAGCTATAGGTAAGTCAGTTTGATCACACATCATAGCTAGAGAAGTTCATCAGATGCGCATCGAACTGAGTCAGTGAGTAAAATAACAAGAAGAGGTCAGGAAACTATGTATCAAAAAATAAACAAAAATCGAAAAATCGAAATAGAATATTCAAAGAAAACGAATCAGAGAACAGAAATAAAATCAAACAATAAAATTAAAAAGTAAACAAAAAAAAAAGTAAATGACAAAAACAAAGAAAACAGAGAAAATTGAATATATTTCATGAAGAAAAATGCTAATTAAAAAAAAAAAACCTTAAACAACCTCCATCTCTACAACCAAAAAAAGAAAAAATGAATGAAAAAAAAAAAAGTATGAAAAAAACTGTTTTTTGACGTTGGTTTCATTATTTTGCTTTTTTTAAATTTATTTTATCATCTTTTTTGGCTTGAATGAGGGAGATAATTTTGGTTTGCTATTTTTGTTTTCGTTCTTCTTTATGCTCTTTAATTTAGTTAATTAATTTTTTTCTAATCACTCTATCAATCATATTAGATTTTTTTGGATTCTTTCAACTCGATTCTTATTTGATCTCCAGTTCCGGGTTCTTAATTAATTTTTGTTTTATGCATTTTTTCATTTCACATTTCCTTTTTTAAAATTTTTTCATTTTTTCTATCATTCAATTCGAACTTAATTTTGGTTTTCCTATTTAAAAAAAATTACTTTTTTATATTATCCATTGTGCGCATCAAACTGACTCAGTTGATGTAAAAGACGACGCGACCTTTCTAAATGTTGATGGTATTTAATTGAATTATCTTTCTTCGCATCTTTCAAGAAAAAAGGAAAATTATCAATTATTCTATTATACACATATGTTGAGCTGTGCAACAAAATCGACTTCTAAGGAACATGCAGCGCTCATGTTATTTTCAAATTACGTTAACTATTGGCACAATTTTTTGAGGCGGAAGGGGAGAGGGATAGTAGATTTTCAAACCACCTTCTGCCTGAAAAAAAAATTTTGAACTTGCGATCCTTCTACGTAACGTTTTGACCAACGCTAAGATATTGCTACAGCACGACACTATAAAATACCAATTTTGGAGTACTAGAGCAGCAAATATTCACCAACAAGGTGAAATTAAATTACCACAGACCCTAAATTAGCCCTTGTCTACTAAAATAAAAGTACGTGAAAATACTGCTTTCGTACCATGATTCTCCGAAGGCCAGCTCGCATTTAGAAACAATTTTCTGGCCATGCTTTAAATGCAAATAATTAAACTGCGAATTAAACGAATGGTACAAAATATTAGACTTTTAAGCGTTGAAATTAACGTCGCTAATTACCAAAGTTTTTCATTCTATTTCGCGTTTTTTGCTTCTTAATTTTTTTTTAGCAGGTTTTTTTTTCTTTCATTCTTCTTTTTCCAACTCGGCACTTCCTTTTTTTATTTTTATTTATTCATTTTTTTCCCCTTTTCGCTAAGAATCGTTTGCCTCACTCCACCATCGTTTTGGCTTTCCTCTAGCATTTCTTTATTCGAGTAAACAATATTGCGAAAATAAATTTTTTTCTCTGATTACATTAGAGAGGGTTGAAAGTAATTCTAGAAGGATCTTCCTGCAGCTTATAACACTGTTGGCGGTGGTTGAATGTCGTTTTAGATTATAAACAAAAGTTTTTTCATTCTTATGCTTTCTTTTTGTGCCCCATTTTTTTCCCTCGCCCTCTCACTCTCGTAATTGAAGCAGCACTCTAATGTTTGTGGTTCGTGTTATGTTGGCAACTTTTTCTATTTATATTTTATGAAGTGGAGTTTTAAAACAATAACCACTTCGTGAACTATGTTCTCGCCTAATAACACCGCTGTAAGAAATCGTCTGCCATTCCTTTATGATACGAAAATGCTGCACGAATTTATTCATAACGTCGTACAAGCGAACAAGTTCTCGCAAAAGGATTTACATGAAATTTTGTAATTTCATCCATTAAAAGGCGATGCACACGCTGGGTGCGAATGCAAAAGAAAAACTTATACCTTTTATTTTCTCCAGCATGACCATCTCACATCGAAAGAGAACTGCTAAGATACACTTATTAAAGTTTCAAGTAGAAAGTTTGGTGTTAACCTGCACTCAAATCAGTTTATATATGGTCAATATAATGCCACCAAACGCTGTTAGATGCTTGGTTTTATAACCTTTCTAATGATCGTTACTTCGAAACAATGCTAGCTGTCGTTTCAACAAAATCTCATTTTCTACAGAAAAATTTTAAAAAAATGAAACTCAAACATGATAGCGAGAGGAAACCGCAATTTTCATTGCCTTTCACACAAAAGATCGGGTACGAAATACGAAACGAATAGTACATTTGTGGAAACTAAATTGATACAAATTTTAGTCATCAACAATTTTTCTGGAAATAGTCAACATTTCAAAACTATACTTTATTTGAAAAGGCAGTTTTGGAAATCATAGGGAATACTCGCATATTCTTGTTCGCAGTTTGGTGCAACCCTGCGTCCATCACATTCAACAGACTCATCACGAATCTATGCATTAAAGCCATCAATATAATCAACATCAAAATATTTTATCAATCAGCCAATCGTGTGATAAAAACTGGCTCCAAACAAAAAATAGTTCACTGTTATTTATTATTTTGTATGAAACTATTAGTTATCTTATTGATCTACAAGGCACAGATTATCAATAATGAAGTAAAACAGAAACGTACCTCAGTGCAAATTTTTCGCTTGTTGAAAATGAGAGGAAAAAAATTATTTCCAAATTTGGATTTCGAATTTTTTACATTTTTTAACAGTATTTTTTAAAAGTGATTTCTAATGTTTTTTTAAAAGTCTATTCTCACGCTTTTGGCGTCCGTAACCTGAACTATTGATTTTTTTTCCTCACCATAAGAAGTGCCTCCCCCTGTATGGTCTATCACTCTACCATCGAAAAAACATTACTTATATTATATTATTTCATTTTTTCATTTTCGACATTCTTACATCCTTACTCCCCTCTAAACGAGAAAAATGAAAATCGCCCTTTATGACTAAACGAATGGTGTAATGGAGGTTAATCACTTCTACCTAGCTATATAAATAGGAATGGGTAAACAGTGCAACCGAATCAGAAGACATGTCTGCGAGCTGGAAAAAAAATGATAATAGTGTTTACTTCAGAGAAAAAACGCCCGAGTACGTTCAACCGGAAAAACAGAAAATTGTTACTTTAAAAAAATGTAAATAATGGCGTTCCTTGGCATAAATTCTGGCCTGCTTGCTGAACGCGAAAACGGCTGCATACAAAGTCGGTATCGTATTCGACCTCCCACCCAACAAAAATACACAACGAAGAGGTTTCGCAAAATGTTAATTGCTAACGACGGAGACAATTTTTAGTTACCATTTTGAAAGTAAAATACAATTAAGAAAAAGCGAGAAAAGGCTTCAAATAAACGTTCAGCAGGCCGAAAGAAATAAATACGAGGCGAACTCGTTCGTCTTTGCTCCAAAATTAAATATAAATTTCCAAGCGAAGGTTCAACCCGCTGTCTATCTGACCCTCAGGCGGGTCGGAATGAAGCGCACTTCTCTATAACCAAAATTCGAGCAGCAAAATTTTTATTCCTCTGCCAAGCCAGCCAGCTCGCGCGCCCATCATTTCAAAAGCGATAGTGAAATTTATTTACAGCGATAAAACAGCAATTATTTGTAATTTGTAGTTCGCTGTTAAAAACTTGCAATGCCGAATAAGAATCGTAAAACACGAAAAAAATTTCACCCTCAAGTCGCAGTGTCACGGTGGAAAAACTTTTTTCACGAGTGAAGCCGGGTGCCTAAAACTTTCTGCCCAAAATTAGTAGACCCAAGTTGCCAAGTTTTGTCGAAAATTCGCATCATTTCCGTCAGTATTTGACCACTCCGAACATTCGTATAGCTCTTGGGAAAAATTTGTGCAGCATCAATAAACTAATGTACAGATATTCGCGTAAAGCGGTGACATAAAATTTTAACGACTTCGATAAAAATCGTTTTTTTTTTTTTCTGAATACTAAGCGAAAACTATAACGCATAATATTGTTTTCATTTTTACTTCAAATTAGAATAAATCAGAGTTGCAAAAGAGCAAAAGTTATTTAAAATAAGAATAATAAAAACTGACTGGCCTTACTGACGTATACGACGCTCAATTTAATTTTCATCATTTGTGCGACTAAATCTGAAGAAACATACCTTCAGGTGAAAATTAGCCTATTATTTTATTGCACCACCAAAAATAAGTGCTCAAGTAAAAATTATTATTTTGAAAATTTTCTTGGAAATTCGAGGAAATGTAATTCGAGGTACATAAAAAATATTTCAAGAACCCAAAATATCAATGAAAATTTTTTTTAAATCTGTTTTTTTCCTTTTATTCAGATGATATTTATAAAATTTTAGAGGACAAGGGGGACTTTTAGTTCATCATTCTGAGCGATTAAGCCACTAAATATCAGGTTAGCACTATTTTTTCTAGGAAATACTAACTTTTCTGGAATACTATACAGACAAAGCAAATATTTCAATTCTTAAATTTCGAAGCCTTTTTTCTCAAAATAAAGTTTTTTGAATTGCACTTTCAGAAACCTACATGCGACATTCAACTGTCGAAATGAGGTACATGTCCTATTTAGAAATTGATTTGTATTAGTGGGGGTGCCAGGGACATGCACCTGTCGAAATGAAGAGAAGTTTTTTCGACAATTGGATTTTTCTTCACTCAGTATGGAAAATTTCTAAAAATGACTTTTGATTCGTCACCTGTAGGTATTATTTTTCGGATTTCGTCATACGAGTATGTCATCAAGAAATTCATCGGCAATTATCAATTTTTTTTTCAATTAAAATACTTTCAAGAATTGAGTAACATTTCCAAAATGGCCTCTGTCTAAAAACACAATTGTTCAAAAATGGCAATTGGCAAACATAGAAAAAAATATGAACAATTTTAATGCGGTAAAATTATGATTTTGTTATTACTGATAAGCTAACAGCTTGTAACATATTATTTTGATGAATACATACGTATAAAAATTTCAGCTAAGGGTACAACTGACTTATTTTTTCCAAAAATAGATGATGGCCATTTTGGATTGCTAGGGTTCAATTTGAAAAACTTAGTGCAAGCATGGCTCGAGTGAATTTTTACTGCATTTCAAGACAGTAAAAGCACACTTTGTGTCTCATTTAAATTAAAACTACAAAATTCTTGGTAAATTAGATTCGAAGGGTGTATTCGAAGAACAGTCTTATAGTCATTACAGATACCACGTTTTAGAAATGGAGTCCTCGTTTGTAAATGAAAGCACTAAATAATAGGTTTGGTTTTTCTGAAGTTCGCTTTTGTGCTGCCGATAGGTGACAGAGCCGTGTAGAACGGAGGAGAGTTAATCGGTACTTGTAAAATATCATGTTCTCTGTTCGCACTACACAACTTTCGAAAACGAGCCATATACATTTTGTACTCGTATTAATACGAATCAACGTTAATCAACCTTTTAAACTTCCACCTGTTAACATTCACTTCATTTTTGTACACGCGTCAAATTCTCGATCATTTTTTCCACCCCTTCTGGCCCATATCTAAAATGTCACACCCACACAGTCAACCAAAATCCCCTCGGCCTTGTACTTACGCACACACGTCACCTATTCACTCTCCTCAAAGCTGCCGTCTCCATTTTTGAATCTGTCAGCATTAATTGGATAGAAAGCGACGACTTCCAATCTTCCTACACACTGCAGCTAACTTAATCGAATAGGATTGAAGAAGAGGCAGCTCGACGACGTAAAATTAAACCCTATAAGTCATCGACTCGGCTCGAGACAGTTATTGCTCGAGATCGAAAAAAAATGTAATATCAAATGCATACGCGGATGAAGGTTCCTCGAAATCGAGTGCGAGTAAACTTTATACACAAGCGTCGGCGAAGAAAATGAATACATATAAAACCCTCATCTTCAAATCCACATGATTGAGGGGTTACCGTGTACCTTCTACAAATCGATTTAAACTAGACTTTTCCACATTGACAAAATCGCGATAGCTTTTAGGCGAAACGGTGCTCCAGAAATCGAAGATGCTATATTTCTATTAGGGAAAATTAGTCTTCTGCAATACCCTCAACAGTGAGGATTAACAGACTGAAGCGTGAATTTTCTGGTCGCGAACTTTTACTCCTTATAAAACCGGTTATATCGTTCATGTCGCCAAAACATTCACCCAATTAATGATCGACCAGCAACCAGGTAAATCGCAATGAATGTTAATGTTGGCTATATTTAGACTTTTGAAAACACATTGCAAGGAATTCTACAATTTTTTAGGAAGCCCATTAATTCGAAGAGAAGCCTCATATTTGAGAAACATTTCATAAAAATCGTCTAATTATCAAGTTATAGCATGATTACTATTTACAACCAAATCTGAAGATGTTATTAATTTTCAATAATACACACCCAAAGTGCCTGACTCACCCACTTTTTCGACTTTTGATTCATACAACTCAATAAATAAGGTATGGTACTTACAGTAAACGATAAGATTCACTTCCGTGGTGAGACGAGTATTGTTGATGACACTGGAAGCTTGGCACACGAGTCGAGCTTTATTGTCGCATACATCTGCTTTAAATGTATAAACGTTTTCCGATAAACGGCCCACAGATCTGAAAAACGAAAAATTCAAAGTTGTATTGTGCAAAACAAGTAATAGATTCTAGGATCACATCGACATCTACGGATGCGGACGTAAACAAGTCTTGGAAGTTTACTAGATGCGATCAAAGAGTACCCTAAAACACTTAACATTTAACAACGCGGTTCTAATATAAATAGAAATAATATTAAGAAATAATGTTGAGAGACTTTCCGCATATGCAACATGAGGAGCGTCACATGGTGCTAGACGATCCCCGAAATTAATTACTAGACGGAGTTTGATACAAAATATTACAATAATCACGAGACGCAGAAACTATCTAAAAGAATAAACCTTCCAACTGCTCCAAGCCACCCATCCACAGTCCACACCAAAAAAGAAGGAAGTTTACGAACTAAGTTAACAAATTCTTCTTTTTTTTTTCAAACACAGATGCACGTTCAGGACCTTCATCTGTCACGCCATTGAAGAAATATTTGCTCCAGAATGAATTTTAAATATAAAAAAAATTTATTGAAGATACATTTTTTTTCAAGTGAATTCAAATTTGGAAGGCGGAAAAGATGCGAAAAAATGCCAATTGAACTAAAAAAAAAAAAGTAGAAGTATCAAAATTCTTCTTAAATGTTGCCGACACGCAGTAATTTTTCAGATATCGTTGACTGAAAAAGATCAAAAGGCGGAAGCCGGGGTTGCCAAAATGAGAAAATGATCCGGAAAATGAGAATTTTATCCGTTGTCAGTCCGTTTTTATTTTTGACCATCGGATCTGAAAATTTGCAGAAATTTTTGTCATCTTGATTATTTTTCCAAATGCGTTTGTAAAACGGATTTCCTGATTATAATCAGTGATAATTTTTGGGCAATTTTTCTAAATCCGTTTGTAAAACGGTTTTACGGATTATAACCCGGGCCAACAAATATGATAAAACAGCCTTCACGGAAAATAATCCGGACTCATTTCCGGCAAGACTGATTACAATCCGTTCGAAATCAGTTTTGGAAGTCGGAAAACAGGAAAATTCCGGGTTATAATCCAGAAACGGATTGTAACCCGGAATAAAACGGATCCGTTTTCAAAATATTTTGCCCATAGGGTGGGTAATCACGAAATGAACAATAATTTGTTTACGAATTGCGATTATGGGACAGACATACGGACATTGGATTTTATTTTATAGATGCTAAGCTACCCTCAAATTATTCTTGATCCTTTAAGGTAATAGGTGAATGAAAACTGCCAAATAAATACGTTGGACAAAAAAAAAAAAGTTTTCATTATACTTGTACATGTATAGGCAACGAGAGTCGCTTCGTATTTACGGCGAATCGATTAGGCAACAAGTCCTACACGTAGCTCAATTTGGTTATAGTACCGTAACAAAGTTGATGGGTTGGTCCTTTCAAATCATTTCATGAAGTTTTAGAGAAAGTATTCCAAATTGTCAAAAATTCCTGCTTCGAGCCAAAAAAAAAAAAAATCCCCGAAGGTAGAAGAAATTACTACTAGTACAACCGGCTTTTTCGTTGAAAATTTCAATGTTTGCAGCTAAACCCTGAAATTCCAAAAAATCTTTACTTTCATCCCTGACATTTTTCAAGCCAGTAAAAATCACTGGTTTCTGGCAACGATGCTGGTAATACCCCTCCCCCAATCGATAGTCTCCCGAACATCATTTTTCATTGACGTATCAAGAAGGTACAAAAATAAGAGAAATTTTCAAAATTGCCTCCTCATAGACAATAAGCTAATAGAAATTCATCGTAGATGAGATATATAAAATTCAATGCGAAAATCACTTTAAGGATTGCGTCGTCAACAGGGTGAGAATTACTGAACTAGACAGAAACACATTCTTATTTTATGTGTGCAACTTGGAAAACAGAATTCCCAATAAAACGTTTTTTTGAATCGAATTGCCACAGTATATATGCCGAGTTGAGTAGAATGCACAGCTTATTCGTCTAAAAACTGCATCTCTCCCTCTTCGACAGCTGCATCGTCGCCACTTTACCGCCATTTCATACTCGACGAAGCAAAACCGACGCGACGTTAATTCGTCCACAAACGAATAATATTTTAATTATATTATACGAATTTTGCGCAGCACTCCCGAGTGCTGTGTGTGCACACAGAGTCATCATTCCGTTCAGTCGACACAAAACTTCAGCTCGAAGAACTTTCAAATCACCGAGCGACAAGCGCGGTGGTTGCCGCTTTTTCGGAAACTTCTTCTCAAGAACTTATTCGCTGGCTGACCAAAAATTAAGTCTCCTCTGTCAACGTCGTTGTGTTGGAATTTTGCGATTGGTCTGAATCCACAATTGCGGAGTTACGTCACAATTTAATTCGGATAACTCTGCCCCCCCCCCCCCCCCACCACCAGCCACTAATATCCACACATTTTCTGCATCCCTAGTCATCCGCTCTTCTATATTTTCGTCTCTGCGGCATAAAGTTTCGCTCGAAATTCGTATTTTGGCGAAGAAATATTATGCACAGCGATAATACCATACACCATCTGATAAGACGAACGCCAAACAATAAGACTTTCGAAATGCATTCGAGCAGCGAAAAGACCCGCAAATACGTTTTCGTCGACTTTGGCTGGCGAGTGTATTGCAGCGCAAAAGCAACAGCGAACGTTAGTAATCGGTTGTGGATAAAACACTCGAAATACACGAATAAATTAACACTAAAGCCAGAAAAGTGCCAAGGGCTTTCGGATATTACATATGAGGCACCGCGATATACATATATCGACTTTTAAAAGTTACAGAAAAGTGAAAACCCCAAAGTTTACAACATGTACGGAGTATAATCTTTTCAACTCGTTTATGCACCACTGCACATGGATACAACTTATACTCGTATAGTCGAGTCGGTTAGAAATGTCTCATTTTTGTGCTTCTAGTTTATCAAAACTTCTATTCAAGTTTTAATAAACTCTTAGGATATGGGTAAAAGATCGAGCAGTGCTGGCAAAGTGATCGTTCACATCGACTATTATTAGGGTCGGTACTACAAGTATTGAACATGGAGTTAGAATAATAATTGCATTAAACTAAATTGCCAATTTTCGAATTTCTTTCATTTCCAACACGATAAGAATAGTTGGATGGCTGAGCTGGATCGAATTAAGCGTGGTTAATCATTCTAGAACATTAAACTCACGATTAACTCCATGATATTACGACGTGTTAAATTTTTAAATTTTCATAAAAAGTAAAATGTTCAGAAAACAAAATGGAGGAATTCAAACTGGTAATCTTCAACTCCAACTTTCATAATACAAGGACGATAAAAAGTATACAAAATATAAATTTTTAGATCTAGTCCAATAGCCAATGTAGCGACTGTTGGCTGGGTCATTCAAACTTACTACAAGTCATCTCATATTTTTAACCTATTATTGTTGTAGTTTAATGAGTCATTTACAACTCTCGATATTATATTTTGGTAGAAAAAAGATACGATAGATTCTAATTACCTGTAAATAGCATTCACTTGTTCGCCATTCTTATACCACACAAGTTGAGCGGGTGGATTACCACCTCGAGAAAGACAACTAAGCTCCACCTTTTGGCCTTCATGTAGAATTTCTCCTTCGCTATATCCTTTAATGTACGGGACTCCTGGAGGATCTGTTGGAAAAAAAAAAGAAGAAGAAATAGACAATGTTCACGTATCTACACATATTTCTATGGATTAAATTTGATTCCAGTATTTACTTTAATTTTGTATAATATATTTTACTCGATTCACTTGAATTGTCCTAGGATTTTTCATCGTTTCAAACAACAATATCAGAACGAATAATTGAAAATTATAGTGAAAATAATAAACTAGGCCTATTATCAAAAATTAACAACAAATAACTGAACCAAACAAACCTATACGTAAATGCACACTACGTTGTCACTGCTCCGAGGTTAAAAATCAACTGGCACTGACAAATGACAATGAATTGAAAGAGGAAATGCAGAAAGAAACAGCAACGGGCACCAAGTGGCACGAATCCGAATCACGAATCATATTTTTGTTTGCGATTCGTGATTCGAATCAACTCTCTCAAATGATTCGTGATTCAAATCAATTCTCTAATATAATTGATTCGTGATTCGAATCACATTGATCATTCGAACTTTGAATCACGAATCACAAATCACGTTCCACTTGCATTCCACTATGAATACGTTTAGACAGCTATGAAATTTGAAAATTCAAAATTCTAGTTTCAAGGTCAAATGCCAATTTTTCTTTTTCTGTCAACCTGAAATGATTCGTGATTTGTGACTCGAATCCCTTATCATAGATAATTGTGGCTGATAAGTCGCGATTCAAATCTAATATCATGATTCGTGCCCATTACTGGGAAAAAAGAGAATAGAACTTATTATTAGCCAAAATCAAATTTTCCCTTTTTTGTTAGCAGTGTTGCCAATAAGGGAAAACAAGAAATTTATTCTGCTAAAAATGTTGGAAATTCTGTTCCATTTTATACTAATTACGAAAGCATTAAAAATGATTATGCAACTATTTCTAAATAATTCATGTCGGTAATTTAATAATAAATTCGACATTCCAAATAGAGCCAGTACTTACACAAAACACTAAGCTGAACCGTGGCTCTCATACGTTTCCCAGTCAGGGCCTCGTGTTTAGCTTCGCAGGTGTAATTGACACCATCGTCTTCGACACTGGGCTGTAAATGGATCTCACTGGTAACGTGATAAAGTGGAAATTTTCTCTTCTTAGAACTTCCAGAGATGGTAATATTGCCCTCGCGGTTATCTAAGGCCGTGAACAAGGAAGAAATGATGATAATTAATGTAGAGAATTCAGTTAATACAACTTTTGATCAGACAAAAAATTCTTACATGCTGTAAGTTCACTCCGATCACGATACCACATAACTCTAGCAGCTGGCTTGGCATCCTTAGCGATACACTGAAGTTTAATCGAACTGTTTTCTTGTACTTCGTATTTGCTGCTATTCTCATGTCCCACAATCTCGATACTGATAGGAGGAGCTATGATAAAAAGATAAAATAAGCAAATGAATATTAACATCATACTTGTAGTTAAATACATATCTACAGTAAATAAATACGAGTATGAGTATCAAGAAACGAAGGTGACGTCTTGTTTCAGAGATATGAAAAAGAAAGTTGAAAATGGGAGCCATGAAAAGACGCCATTTTGAGAGAAATGAATTCGAAAAAGGTTGGCGGTAATATTCACAGTAATAATAACAATAATAACGGTAATAACGAAGCGACACTATTGTTATATCAGAAATGAAAATGTAAAGCAAAGATAGAAAAGGTACAAATCGAGGACGCGACCTTCTATGAAGATTTGAAAATTCTAACCAAAAACAGCGAATAGACTTTTCGAGTTGGTAACTCAAGGTGAAACTGTTTTTCAAAGTTATGTCAAACAGTGTGATTGCTGAAATTGAAAAAGAAATGCGAAAGGTGAATTTCATCAACAAAACTATTGTAGAATGCGAATACAGAGAAAAAAAAAATTGATATAAAAAATTGAATGCTATTTGTCGGTATTTTCCAACTCACTGACTTTCCACTTTGTAAAGGCTTACCCATACTCGTACGTAGGCCTATATGATAGATATTCGAGCCAATCATGTTCGAAAATTCGAAAAAAATATGCAGACGTGAGTAAATAAAATAAAAATTTAGTTCGAAGGCATGAAAATTAGGTTCCAATTTTGTATGTATATTCATCTACGAGTATGTAAGTACATAATAAAAAAATGTCAACTGAAAAAATAGTTTTATAAGAAAATTAGAAAATTATTATTCAAGTTACCTTGGTAACATTTTAGTTTTCAAGTAAAACTAACTACCTAGTCTAACTACCTCCTTACAAAAAAATTCACAAGTTTTTGAGTCTACAATTTGTTCTATTTAAATTTTAAAAATTATATTTTAATCTCAACTATAATATATTTGCCAAACCTATTTAGCGATGTCAGAATTAGATACATGTTTTCGAATCTAGACTATTTTTCTGACATTCACCAAGCTGAGTCGTAAGTGTCAACATTTTCCTAATACGATCTGCTTTTACCCTAAATACTCAAAATTGCTATGAATGTAGAGACGTATAGCCCTACAGAAATTACGAAGGGCAACAAATGAAAATTTTCGAACAATACAAGGCATTTCCGGCTATAAAAATATGCGAAATCGAATTTCGTTTCCGAAAGGATCAAGCACCCTTTCCCTTCATTTTTTCGACGATAAACATAAAAATTCATAGGGTCGGTATTTATTCAGCCATTTATACCCCATGAACGTGAGTTATAATTCATAAAACTTCAAAATAAGAGTATTTCTCCGCATGTTTTCCCTGGTACCTTTCTACCCTTTTTTTTTCAACGATGACATTTTTATTTTATTCGTACCTTCGCTATACTGTGTACCAGTGTCTCGTTTTGTCGGGTCCGAAATATACCTCCCACCCCAACGATCTACTCGAACATTGCGGAACGAAGTCGGATATACGACTGAAATTCAGTCAGCACGAAAATAAATCACCCACGTCGCAAATAAATATATTTTTTCGTTGTCTTTTCTCCTTTTCGAAGCATAGCATACGTCCGCATTTTTCACTTCCTTCCAGCAAAAATAATGTTTAATATTCAATTTCGATTCTCGAATCCAGGAGGTACGCCGCGTGTCTCCCCAATAAATTCGACTTAATTTCACGAATCACACGTTTCAACGACTCTTAATGGCCCCTGTATTTTTATTTCTTGCACCGCTGAAAAAATTCCTTCAACATTTTCCGCAGACTTCAATTTGAAATTTGCACGAGCTTTCAGCTATTTTGATTCCCACAATTTTTGATGAATTTCTAAATCAAATGCAGCAAAAAAAAAAAGAAAAACGAGAAAGGTTACTTTTCTATTTAAAATTCGAGAGTTTGTAACTACAATAAATCAATACCAGCTTGAATAAGTAGAGAAGTGAAAAAATAAATAACCGAGTAAAAATTTAGAAAAGCTGAAAAAGAAAACAAAAAAAATCGAACTTCAGCTAGAGCTTTAAAATTTTTGCTTTTCAGCTTGTTACAGATTCAGCCTGTAACCTTCGCCTTTCAGCTGATTTTGCAGCCCTGTTCGTTTGGTATATCTATATGCTTTTTAAGAAACAATAATTTATAAATCCTACCCCCCCAGCCCCTCGAAAGAAATACACGTAAGTACCTATTGATCGAACGCGAAAACGATTCACTTTAATTCATTACTACCTTGTTCCCAAAACCAAATAAAACCAAATAAAATATAAAATAATGACAGATACATGAAATTGTGAGATGGTATTCTTGGAATTCGGGAATCGTGAAAAGGAAACTGCACAGGTATGTATACTAAGCCCATTATTATCTCCTAGAATCATAACAAAATATTGGAGATTTTCTATCAAAAACCTGGCGAAAACTTCAAATATGTGACATTTGAAGCGAATGAATGAGCAAAAACACGTTTTTGAAGTGAAAATATTCCACTATCGCTTGTCATTTAAAACACAAGTTAAAATAAACAGCTGAAATACGAGTACATTTTGTAAAAGCTAAATTAAAGAATTGTCTTTTAATTAATACGATACTGTGTCTTTTGAGGTGAATATTTATCACTTTAATTGCTTAGTAAAAGAATATTTTCCCTTCGAACACAAGAACAAACATCAAAGAAATTACGAAATTTAAATTAGGCATTTAACAGCGACGAACAAAACAATCGTCCTTTGAGAGGAGTGAGAGCTAAAGACAAGAAGAAAAAGGCAGATGAAAATTACATTGGCACCGTTCAAAAGTGTTTTATACAAAATTTAAATTTCACAAGATATATATTCGCGTACACAAACCTCGTTTTTCGGCTTAAAACCGCCAAAAAGCGCCTAAATAAATACGATCCTGCCCCTTTTTTTCCCCCCACAGGCTTGTGAGAAGATAAAGTGACGAGGATATAGGATAAAAAAACAGAGAAGAAAACTTTTCATTCTTGTTTCTCATTTCATATACCCTCCTTTCTTTTCGGCTTTTCCCTCGCCTCCCTCGCCACTTTTCTATGTTTACCCACAACCACGCCATTTTGTATCAGACATTTAAAGCAGATGTTTTTAAAATGTAAACATATCGTGTAGGTAAGTTTGAAATGACACCGTTTTATTTTTCACTTTACCGAGGGTGCGAAGGAGAAAAAAAACTTTCAACGCAGGAAGCTGCCTTACAAAAGCAGGTTTTCGTAACTACATATTATCAGAAGAATTTATTATCTGAGCGAAGGTCGATATTCAACGGACAAATGAAAAAATTACAAACTCACGATAATATTTTCCTAAAAACATATTGCCAAAAGCTCGAAATTCGCTAAGCTCTAAAATAATTATCACTCAATTTTTATTTTTTTTGGCTCAACACTTTATGTTCAACTTATTAAGGAAAAACATTTGAAAAGCATCATTTTTCAATATTTGACCGATTTTCAATCTTCATTTACAGCACTTCTACGGCACCAAAAATGGGTCATTTTTTCAAATCGATAGCAAACTCGTTCGAAAACAAAGATGTATATTGAACTTCAGAATAGACATCTAACATAGTTTTCGAATTATAGCTGAAAAATGTCGTTAAAATACTTATGACCTCACCTAGGGGAAAACACGGGGGGGGGGGGCGAAGAAGCTTTTCCACATGGTCCCTGGACTACCCACAACACTTTCCAGGTACGAGTATAAAATCTCACCACGTTTTAAGAAAAATAACTCGAACGCGAGGAGCCAATCTTATGAATTTATATCGTGTATAAACATTAGAGCTGTTTTTTTCCCTCGAAAACCTGCTAAAAAGGACGAAAATGAAAGAAAAAAAGGGCCCGGTGGTAAAAACACTTTTTTTTTTCTTCAGAAAAGCGGGGTTTGACTGAACCGATAACTCAGTCGAATAGAGTTTTTATAGTGCGTTGGGAAAATTTTCATATTTTATGTATTATCACGTCGTTTAGGGCGACGAACAGCTATTTCATACGACGAATCGACGACACTGGATATTTGAAATTTCTTCACTATATGGAAGCCGAAGTACACGAGAAAGGGTGGGTAAAGAACATTTTTGAGAGGCGAAGAAAAAGTGAAAGTGTAATTTCCATGTAATATGATATGACACATACTGAGCAAGAGACGAACGAGATAAATTGAATTTTCTATATTTTCCAGGTACTTTACACGAAATATACGCGCAGATATGAATTCGATTGTCTCTTCTTCATCGAATAATGAGAGCAAAAACGTTTACATTTACTAGGTGAACTAATAGGTAACCGGATACTGAGCGAGCATGCAAAAGGTAAACGTTAAGGAGTGGGTCTAAAATATTCGATTTTCCAAAAAGAATTTCTTCGACACAAAAAGAGAAAGGCTTGGTAATTATTTTGAAGATGAAGAGCGGATGATACGAAAGTTTCGTTCAGCATATTTGAAATTTCTTCACTGGAAGGTGAAGTACGAGGAAAGGTGGGTAAAAAATTTTCGAGAGGCAAAAGAAGAAGTGAAAGTTTCTGCTTACTGCATCTTTCAATCAAAATAATTTACACAATATAATTATTCGTAATAATGACAAAATATATAAGTAAGCCTTTCCTGCACAATTCATCCAGTATTGGAATTTTGTCAAGAAAATAAGAGGTAAACATGAAAATGGGCGTCAGGTTTCGACAGTCTATGGCTATTCCACTTCTGAACTGTTCAAAAAGAAAGTGAACCTCAGTCACCTATTCAACTGAGCCATAAAATACGCCTGCTTAACTTTAACTCATGAAATAGAATAGCGATGTTGATATCTTAGGTACGAGTACCATCAAGTCTCTCAATTTTGAGAAATCGCTGGAAATTTCGATGATTTCGTTTGAAATGTTCTTACTGCCTCGTCAAAATGTGCATCCTTTTTCAAAAATGAATCTAATAAAAAAAAGCAGCTGAAACGCACTATTTATTGAAAAGACTTTTTCTTAGCTCTGCATAACAGAGAAAAATAAATTGTTATTGCCTTATAATCTTTGGGGCATGGCTAAGATTTACTTTTATTTTCATTTAAACAGCAGTGAGGGGAAAAAACATTTAAAAAAAAACAGGTAGAAAAAAGTAAAATGAGCCAACAGAAATTCAGCACTTGCGAACAGTTGGTTTTTAATTGCTTTTTTAAAAATAAGATGTTCTGCAAGATGTCCAAAATGGGGAAAAAACTCGAGACATATTTTTCTTCGACATTTAATGCGATTGCCTCCGAGGGTAGTAAGAAATAGACGTGTACTTACCTAAAAGGTTTGGCGAAAAAAGAATGTTCACATTTTCAGCTTTTCTCTCCCTCATCTCATTTCTACGACTCTCTAATTTAGCCGAAAGGCTTTTTTTCTCGCCACGCTTTCTCTGCAGCCTTTTTTTTCGTATATTTTAATCGGAAAATGGAATGTTTTAAAATTCGAAAAGCGGGTCATTTTCATCGTGACGGAGAAGCGTTATCTTCGTAATTAAAACAAATTTGAACCACGGTTATGATAGAGAGAGAAAGAGAGACAGAGAGAGAAAAAAAAAGCAGATCTCTTTGGGAAGTATACAAGCCTTTTCTCTTCCTTTTTTCGTTTTATTCGAGTTGGGACGAGAGAAAAATGCGGAGCAACTCGGAAGAAATGTTTCGTTTATGTACGGAAGATTCGCAAAGGAAGATGCTCTAAGGCTGAAGAAAAAGAAGCTTTAGAAATTTTTTATTTTTCGTCGGCCGCAGGCCTGATATTTTGAGAAACAAACCGAAAAGAAACTGCGAGAAATTAACGCATTTTGGAAATTTTTCACGGCGCATTTCCATGCACAAGGTATACCGATTGAGCTTCTTATTCAGAATTTTTGGTTGAGAACGAAGCAAAACGCAAATTGAATTGTCGATAAAGAGCCAATTTGAATACAAACAGCTATCAACGAGGGTAATATCGGTCACTTTTTAAGGCTTTATCAAGTTTTGCAAATGCTTCACTGTAGCACTGTACAGCAATCTTTCGATAAGATGCCATCAGTGGCCAATAATACCCTCCTCGATGGCAATAATGTTACAAAAATCATGTTAGCAAATTTTATTTACATTATTTCATCCGGAGGGACTTTATTATCAGTTCTCAATATAAAATTAAGTTCTTTTTTTTTAGTAAATTTATACAGATTTTTTTTTTTTTTTTCAATTTTATTAAAAGTAACGTGGGTAAAAATGATAAAGTTGATTTTATAGAGAACTATATCTTCCTTAAAAAATCTGAAGTCAAGCTAAGCTGCGAGATGCGATTGAACTAAAACTTAATCGAAATCGGTTGTCAGTTTCTATAAGTCAATTCATAAAATATAGGTACGTGTACCTGCGAGATAATTTCTCAGCTAATAGCAGTTTCGATGCGAATGAGAATTAGAAATGTTTTCTCCTATCAGTCAGATATATTTCATAATAAAACCTGACAAATTATAACAGCTTTCTGATTACCCAAATAGCATTTTCTATCTTCCACTAACGCAAAAAGCATCAGCACCAATCAGCAATAGATAGACGAATGAGCACCCCTTTTGTAGCCAGAACGAACATAAAATTGGAGAAAAAAAAATCTTGAGACAGCAATTTGCAGACAAATTAACTGATGGACCCTTCATCCGACGAACTTGGAATACATCTTTCACACTTCTCATTTACTCAGCAATATACGATGAGATACGAGATTTTTCTCATTCAAATTCGTATCGTGCAATCTTGTCTGCTGTCTGAAGCAAAGTTAGAGAGACGAAGAAAAAAGGAACGAGAAAGGTTAAGTATAGGTAGACTAGGTACCTACGTGGAAGATAAATTGAATTTCGAATTACTCGGTGCAGTGTGCTTTTCGGTCACCGATTTTCTTCCAGCTTTTCCCCCCTCTCCCAGAACATATAATTCTGACAGGCAATGAGTAATCGTGCCAAGAAAAATTCAGACAAATTATAGAAAAGAAAAACAAGACAGATATCAACGCAGACATAGTTCATTACAGTGGACATACTCGTAAAACAATTGGCGTGCTTCATACAGTTCAAGATTGGACGTCAGTCAAAAAAAATGAAAATGAAAATAATTGAAAAGAAAAAAAAAACCGTTTGCAAAGTTTCAATAAAAATGATCATGAATCCAGAAAGAAAAGCATAATATGTGACGTGGACTTGAGAAAGGTATACCAAATGAATAAAGATGACCCAGGAAAGAAGCGTACGTATGATAGTTTTGTTGATTCTGATGCACAAATTGATAAAACATTGAAGCAATTATCTAAATCAAAAATAAAATGGTACTTACATATAACGGTGAGATTAGCACCAGCACGAATAGGTTTATGCATTAATGGTAATTGAGATGGTCCCACTTGACACTGAAATTCCGAGTCGTCCTCCAAGCTCACGTTTTGGATGTGTAGATCAAAATTACCCAAAGCATTGTCAGCGGTAAATGTGTATCGTGGGAATCCAGGAATTGTTTTGTTAAAGCCTAAAAGACAAAAAAAAAAAACATAGTAATAAAGAAAACTAGTAGAAAACTGAAATTAAAAAAAAATGTTAGAAAACTGATTTAAAAAAAATATACACAGTAAAAACTAAAATTACCCTTATCTTTAGACAAATTAAAAAAATAACTAAATTAAAAAGAAAAAATTCTAGGGCAGCAAGCCCCGCTAGAAAAGCAGGTTTGCGATTGATAATACAGTGGGTATAAGTTATTTCATTTCTATCTTCTTGTTCTTATTATTGAATTCCATTTTATTTGCTAAGTACAAATTAATTTCGATATTATTCGGTGGATCAGACAAAGAAGAGGAAAGCTCAGCCTGTTATGCTCCTCTCAACTTGAAGGCAAATTATTGAGTGATACGTCTCTTACCTAAAGCATAACCATCCTTGGTCCATTGAACAAAGCCAGACCTGCTTTCGACCTCGCACTCCAACGTGACATTGGAACCCACAGCTGCACTTATGCTAACTGGCTCTTTTCTGAAATACTGTTGCTTCATTACAGTTACCGATTCTGAAACAAAAATAGAAATAAAAAATGAGTTTTTAAAACATTTTTCAGTTGCATTGAAAGAAGAGAACAACAAAATAGGAAAACTGACATTGAAAGTCAAAATTAAATAAATACAGTTTGTTTGGTTCCTGGCACTTAGAAAATATACATATTTTTAGAATTCTTACACTCGACTATAACATTCTGAATATTCTCTCAAAGTCTAAAATACTCGTATTATTAAAAAATCACAACTATAACTAAAAAACCTTTAACTCATATACCTGTTACTCCAGAACATTACAAATACAACATACTATTTGTAAAGGAATCGATCAGGATTCACAAATAAAAATTAGGAAAACAAAAAAATAATTTTATTCAGAAAGGAAAATTAAAGGAAATGAAATGAGGAACATAACTGCAGAAAAAATATGCAATAACAAATTAATAACTGACGAAAAAACATTTGCAAAATGCACAGAGTGTAAACCTTGATGTTGCTCCATCCGCGGTTGGAAGAGAACTGACTGTCTGAACTGAGAAAATAAGAGGAACGAGAGGAATCAAGTTGAGGAACGAGATGAATCAAACTGAGTACCAGTCACAGAGTGGTACCAGTAAACACCATTGTTCTCGGAAAGTGATGATGATGATGATGATGATGATGAAGAATGAGGAGAAGTGTGAAAGAAAGAAAACAACAAAATTTAGCTGAATCTAAATTTCCCCTTTTTCATGGCAGTGTTGCCAGCTAGGGAAATAAATTATTGTACTATTCAGCAAAATCATGTTGGAAATAATTCAATATCTAACACGATTCCATTATCCCGATTAAAATAGCTTTATTAATGAACCCTTCGATAGTTCTTCAGTTATAGTATGTTGCATACTAAAACTAGCATGAAAATTCATTTCATGTCTCTAAAAGTTTTTATATCCACCAAAAATGAGCTATGTCATCAATACGTCCATAATTGCTTGGAATTTGATGCAATCAATCACAAGGAATTCAATTTTCTAAATAACAAATAAAAAGAAAGTAATAAAGAGAACCAAAAGCTCTGCGGAAAGGGTAGTGAAAACTGTCATAGAACCACAACTTAGAAAATCCTTCAACGGTCGATTCTGTCAATAAACCCATAGGCAACACATAACAAAAAAAAAATACATAATATACCTATAGTGTATTTCTCTAATCTACGTTTTTTCTTATATGTTGTACACAGCAAATTTTTTTTCTGTTTTCTAACATTTTGTGCCATATAACCGGTCGTTCGAAAAACTAAGTTACGATTACGTCTCTCCGGATTTTTTTTTTTTTTTTATCAGCTTTTACCAACATAATTCGTTTTCCTTCGAGTTCTTGTTTCTTTTATTTCCTCTAGACTTTTTTTTTTTTTTTTTATTTTCATTTTATTTATTTTTTGCTCTGTTGCTATATAAAGCTTCCGCCTTTTTCTAGAATGTTAGACCAGAGCACAATGACGACCGGGGCTACGACGTAATTTATTTCCGAGATTAAAAATTCCGGACGCAAAGTCAGCGAGTGTACTAATTTTCCGACGTACGTGCATCATTCGGACATGCATGAAAAAAAATTTTCAATTTTATATTTTTTCGAATCCACGTAGCCGAGCACTGGATGCCATCCACCAGATAAGCGATGACAAGATTTCGGTTCGAATGGATGAGCGTAAAATTTGGGGTAACCAATATTTGAATGCAAATTTCAAGAAATAAAGTAACTATAGACCCGTACAAATATATATGTTCTTTTCGTTTCCACTCAAGCAAGCTTAAATTTATTCGTGTAAATTCAAGACGAATTTTAAAATATTATACTTTTCATCGTGAGCGGATGGTAAATTTCGCTTTCCAACCCAACAGAGTGATTCACGTACGAATGAATGCAGAATTTATTCGTATATTACAGGCTCACTGAGAAAATTTTCAATTGTAATTTTTTACAATTTGGATAGGGCAACTGGGACACAATTCAAAATTTGTAGCAGAAATTTTTACAAAAAATTATAGTAACATTTGTTATCAAGTAAAAAGTACTATAACTTACAAATATTAGAATATTAGAATATTTACAATAAATAGGTAATAATTTTCACAACTGCGATGAGAAAAATTACTATTCTGTTTATAATTAATATTCATTTATCTTAGTGCTTTTATCAAAATTACTTATATTTGCATACATCGACGCTCAGACGAGACAAATGAATAGAATAATATTAATTACTAGAGACCGGATTCCTCGGCATTTGTCACTTTTGTTCCTGAAGGGGCGGGAGGGTAATTTTTACATATGAGCACGAATTGGGGGGAATAGAACCCAGGAAAAAATTTTTATTTTGCCGAAAAATGCCGAAAATGGCAGACTTTGCTTATTTTCACCATTGCATCACACATAAAATCATTGATAGTGAAAAATCACAACCCTAATCATGCAAGCAAGGAAGTTAGCGACTGATATTGACAGCTCTCACTCTCATACATAACTGTACAATTCATACTGCGTAATGATAAATTGTTATAAAAATGTATTTTTTTTATCTCTGAAATAGAATTTCATTACTTTTTTACTTTTTTGTTGCTTTTGAGGGGTTTTTGTAGGTTACTGCCAAATAATGCCGAAAATGAAGTTTTCAATGCCGATTTTTTCACTTTTCTGTGCCGAGGAATCCGGTCTCTAATCATGATAAAATAAAATGAACAACGAACCGGTTGCTCAGCAATATCCTAATTCGTTCAAAAATGCTATAAAGATGAATAATATTTTATGCTATTTGACGCGTTGGTATTTACGGCGAATCGGTTATGCAATATGTGATACGTGCGTTATTGTTAGTTTTTCGTAACGATAGTATATTGTATCTAAGCTCGAATTTAACGTGCTAAAGGCCTGATTTGTTAACGATTATTATTTTTATGACGAATAGAACATTGAATTGACACGGAAACGAGCAAAACATGATCGCTACAAAAATTGAAGAAAAAAAAACAAAAACAAAATACGAGGAATCCATTTTCCATTAAATCTCGACAAAACAAATTATTATTTCAGTCTAAATTTAATTTCGACCAGATTAATTTTTTTTTTTTCATTAAGTACCTATAATTTTTTTCTATTTTTCCACTTACGTTTTCATCGCCCTTAAACATTTTTTAACGTCAATAATGAAAGTGAACTTAGACTTTTTCGAGAATGAGGAAAAACACGTTCGTAAAAATGTTGTCTATATTATGTTGACCAATACATAAAAGCGTCAAGAGGAAAGTTCACTGAACTGTCACCATATTAACTTTCATATAGTCCAACAAAAACGCTACCAGGTCTGCAGGCGACAATGATACGATTCATTTGGCAAATATTTATTGCTTTTTTGCGCCTCTTTTGAGTGCAGGTTATAAAAATAAAATTACCATAGAAATACGAGTAGAATTTAAATTTTACGTTATTATGCGTTTTCAAGACGGATGGAGGAATAGAATTTTGAGAACAGAATGCTGGGACTACAAAATAAGATACCTCAAGCTGGCAGAATCGTATAGGAGTTTGTAAGCAATGATGAACAAACACTGACAAAAAATTTCAATGGTGATTTTTACAATTTGGATAGGATAAACTGAGACATTTCAAGACTTGTAGCAGAAATTACGAGAAAAAAAAATTGTAAAATATGTTATCTAAGATGGTAAAAAGTGCTAATAATATTAGATTATTTACAATAAATAGTAATTTGCACAACTGCGATGAGAAAAGTTACTATTCTGTTTGGGTAATACTATTCATTTTTCTCAGTACCTAAACTGACTTAAAACTAATTTTCGATACATAAAAAAATGTAGGAATATTATGTTTTTGTCATTAGTAAAAATTTATGTAAGACGGCTTCGTTGTTTATATTCGACCGATTTTACTAGAAACAGGTAACTTATCTAATATATGTACTTAGAGAAATCAGTAGTAAATAATTTTCACCATTTTAAATAGGAATAACGTACGAAGAAAAAATCGAACCAAGAGCTCTTATCGATAACCGTCAAAAAACCAAGTCCAATATATCACGTTCTATATCCTACGATACTTTCCACATGGATGATTCTGTTTCGAGACTATGATTTTTTTTTCTTCGATAGCTCTGCACGAAGTACTAATGCAACACAGCCTTCGACAAAAACATATACAGACACTCTATATCTCTCGTTTCATCTTCTTCATTCTTTCTCTCTTTTCGCAGACAAGGCTCAACACTCCCGCAAACATAGATATATAAAAAATTGGTGGAAATACAGTCGTTTGCAATTTCAAATTTGGCGGAAATTGTGTCCTTCCGCGTCGTTATATTTTTCTGCGCAAATCATCGAATTAGGGTGGCAAAGCACGTTTCCTACGACAAATCATGATCCGTTCGTCTATCGTTACATTCTTTTTCTTTTCATTATACTTTCTTTTCTTAGCTTTTTTCTGCGAAAAAAAAAAATTATTACAAATAAAATAGGTGCCCGTCCAATACATACGTTTTCGAGCGGAAAGGCAGAAAAGAAAAAGGATTTAAATTTGATATCATCATTAGGAAACGAGGATATTAATTAATAGATGGATCATAAAAAAATTGGAAGTACTAATATATGAACCGATTCCACATAGCTTTTATTCTTATCTTATCGGACTGCTGGATACGATTCTATAAAATAAAGCTATAATATCTGAACATAAATTTTCATCGATTGAACAATTTTGCCATGATACTCGTATAATATTGGTGGTACCGATTGTAGAAAAGAAGCTATAATGCCACAATTGAGTATACTTTTCTTTAATACGCCCTTCTTGAAGAAATTCTGAGAAAGATTCTCTATAATTCTTCGTCCTTCTGGCAGTGAAAACCGCATCTCTCTATATCTTTCACCATTCTCTAGATATTTACAAAAGAAATAAGCAGAAATCCTCAAATTTTTGCTACTAACTGCAAAATAAATTAAAAAAAAAACCTATTGTATAAAAATCTTAAAATTAAATTAGTCATATTAGCCGAAAAAAAATCGAATGCACTCTGATACAGAATTTCTCCCTCTAAACTGTGAAATATACTTGGTTTTTCATTTCCTCCACTCCTTACCCTCGAATTTTCTCTTAAAAAGAACAGACAGAGTCAAAAATGACATTTGCCAGTTTTGCCTTACTGCACTTTCAACAACCACTGACTGGTCACAAAAACTATTGTGGTATCTAAGATCGTTATATTGCCCAAGTCATTTTTCATATATTTGGCATTATCGCAACTTCCAAATACCATGAAGTATACTGCCGTAAAAGTGAGCTAAAGGTAGATTTCTTCAAGAAGAGCGTATATCTAAAATCCAATGACCATAATTGACAGTTCTTACTGAGCAGGAATATACTATAATCAAACACAAAATACTGTTTGTCTTCAAGTCATTTTTGAAAAGAAGTTATGTGATCAATAAAATATTTCAAATACATTTATCTCAAAACCACATTTTTTCATAGATATACTGCATCTTACTCGACGCACTCAATAATTAAGGTTTGCCTTCACAGTCGATTAAATCTGTAGTTTCAAGGAGTAAAAATCAAAAAAGAATTGGAAAATTATTAAAAGTTATTCAATAATACTTGTACAAAAATCGACACTTCTTTAAAAAAAATAGAAAACTCTTCACCAACATTGGCTTTGAAAATAGAATTTCTTCAAATTTTAGTAACATTACGAGTATTCCACGGGAGGTTTTCGCTTGTTTGCTCGTAGAATTTTTCTAGTAGGTATACCATAAATCTCGCAAACAAATTTTGAAAATTTCGTGACCTTCTGCCTTCACTTAAATTTTAAAAGGACGGACTGAAAGCAGATTGCAAAAAGCACAAAAAATAGGCTATTGCAAGAAGTATTGAAGTTGTTTCAAATACTGATAATACACGGAAAGCTTCAATATTGATACTGGAAAACTTCCGGTTTCATAAAGTAGATTTCAAAAATCAACGGTTCGGTAACTTTAACAAGTTAGTTTTTCATTAAAGTTTTTTGAAATGGACTGAAATGGTTTCAACATCAATATCATTCATCCAACAAGCTAATCTTATCAACAATCCAAACATGTATATTATAAGCAAACTCAGCTCTCCATTTTGAATGGACTTTCCGAATTCACTAAAAAATACCCAAACGGTATAGCATATGCCACAAATCGTCTTTCATCGGAGTGACAGTTGGTTTCGAAACTTCATCTCTAAGCTTACGAAGCCGAATACCATAGCACTTCTCTAATCTGGCTACCCAATATGACTACTTTTTAGCCAGAGTATAATATAATCAAGAGGGAATATAAATATTATGCGCCAACTTTATTCGCTGTAAACCCGTGTACTTTTCACTGATTGCAGTGGAATTCATTTCAATTTTAAATGAGAAATTCAGACAACAGTTTTTCATTTCATTTTCACAAATCTCGTCTTCTTTTTCTCCGCACCAATATGCGTAACCCTGCGAGATTTACGACCGCGAAATTTGCATATCCGGGCACAAAAACCGTAATTGCTCTTTAGCTGTGATGAATAGCATTAGTTAGCGATAATATTTTCTCGAAAATAATAAAATGAACACAAGAGAGAGAGAGAAAAAAAAGAAGAAAATGGTTGAGAGAAACTTAATAAATAATTGTAGCACGCTCTCTCTAAAAAATGCTTATTATTATGAACTATGCACTCGCATTTTCTAAAAGATTAAGTATAAAAACGTTTTCTGAAAGAGGGGTTTTATTTTCTTTTTGTTAAAAAATTTTCAGCAACTACACTACAAAAAGTGTATTTAAGAAACAAGATATTTATTAGTACTTAAAGCGATTATCTTGAGAAATTAGGTGATTATAAACTAGGTACAAAAATAAAGCGAATTCGTTGTGTATAAAAATGGGTTCTTGATTAGTATAATTAGAAAATTATTTAGATTCTTAACATAAATCTAAACTGTTCTCAGTCTACAGAATAATAAATTTGTACTTCTATTTTCCAACGCAATTCTAGGAGAAAGTAGAAAAAAAGTCGGAAGAGGCGATAGTGGTGGGGTGTTATCAAGCCCTACACTGAAAAATATTTCAGAAGTAATTTTCACTATTTCGGAGAAGAAAACAAAGACACTTCAAGATTTTTAGTATACCTAATCCAAAAAGAAGCTTTGAAAGCAATTCTTAGCCAACCGAAAGGACGCAGCTCGCGGAGGACGTTTTCAAAAATTGGGGAAAAATGAAATTAGAAAACCTATATCTATATTTAAATGCAAAAAAACACTCTTCCTTATATTATTCCTTGCGTTATACTGTTATCATATAACAATACATGTGAATCTAAAGGCATTTATCTGTCTATCTATCCACGAACAATCAGATAAGGAAAAACAATATTAAAATTAAAAAGCACAAATTGCTTCACACGAATTGGGTTTGCCAGTCGGCAGGGTAGGGTGGAATACTGTAATGAGATAAATACATAAATATGTAAATAAAGAAAGAATGAATGAAAGAAAGAAAAAAAATCATATCAAAAAACAGAAGCAAATGCCCATTTTGAAGTAAGCAAAATCAGAGGACAGTGGATTGCTGTCGCATTAATCTTCAAAATAAATTCCAACATACGAGTATTAGCATAATACGAACGTCAATAATGATCTAACTGAAAAGTAAAACGAACAGCCAAACACAGCCAACCAGTAGCCAACGCCAAAACTTCAAATTTCCAATTATAGCTACCACAGTTAATGGCCCACTACATTATCTGTTCTAATCAATAAGCTCTCTTTTAAATTTTCCCGCCAACGCGTACATTTCAGACGTAAAACTTGGACTAAAATATATAAATAAGTACACGAAAACTGAAAAGTTAAATTGATGGGCTTTAAGCTCTTACATATACTGGAGAACATGACGCTCACACATACACACGTACCTTCACACGTATAGGGCAAAAGGCTCGCATCTACACGAGAATGTGTCTACGATGACTGCACACAGCTATAGCTGGTACAGCTGGCGCAGAAAAAGCTGAGAAAATAAGATCGAGACGATAGATGCGCGAACGGGGGGAGAGGTGGCGGGCGAAAGTAACGCGTATCGCAATTTATCTCGTCGGCTCGCCCCAGAAAGTGCCTATTTATCTGCGGGTAATTTGTGTTTCGGACTGACAGAAAACATTAAGAGGGTTTATAAAACGCACTTTTGCCCGCCCCTCGTGTATGCCGGATGAACGTCGATGCTCGAACACACAAAAGGTTATTCGAACTTTCGCGCTACTTTTGCGCCCCCCCCAATCCTCACGCCATCATAACCTCAACCACCGCCACCTTTCTGGCATAGCTGCTCGTCCGCAGCCTCAACCCTTTACCCTCCGCCCAGCGATCCCTTTATTTCGGCAACCTTTTATGGTGTCGGTTTTTCGTATCCCATGTACCCGACGCGACGATGGACGACGCTCAGAATGAATGTAATTAGTTTTGGAAAAAGGCCTTTTTCTCGTACATCCTTGGTCGGATGGATTATACACCGCGGCGTACGCAACATATCCACTCGATAAAATTTTTATTGTCGAGCAGTAATCGCGAGGTAACAAAAACAGGAGGCTTTAAGCGAGACAAACAGACAAACAGACGTAAAAACGAGATTTTTTGAAAAGCGTATACTTCTTCCATTATTTGGCTTTCTCATACCAAGATTCATCATTGCAAATGAACAGCGGTATGCAAGAAGCGAATAGGTCCACTTTATACAAAAATTGAGTTCTTTCAAGGTTTCATTGTGTACACAAAGCTCTTCTAACAGCAAAAATATATTATACAGGCCTGACCAAGATGCAATCACAGCTCAAAAAACTGATTTCAAAGTTGAGACGCTGCTACATAAGAAGGCCAGGTAAAAAAAAATTATTTTCCAGTCACCAGTAACGTGGACTTATCCGCTTCTCGCATATCCCGGTTCAAATGAACAGTGATATGCAAAAAGGAGATAGGTAACTTTTTGACGGTTGAATTCTAGTGTTCGATCTATACATTCAGCCGGAACCATCGATAAGAGAATTTGAAATTACAAGGATAAAAAATACCAAATTAATATCATCCTTTATTTATTAATAATTGGAATTTGACACAAATATCCTTAAAAAAAAAAAATGCTAATATTTCAAAAAATCCCTGAAATCATAAAAGATCTCGGGTTTCATTCCTGATATTTTTCAGGAGTAAAAAAATCCGCGGTTTAAGGGATTAATCCCTGCAGTTGGCATTCCCTGCCTTTTGGTGTGCTGATATAATGTGCTAGTGAAAAACTAGTAGAATTAACAGTTAATAATGAATTTGTCCCTACGATAACGCACTGACAAAACACTTTCCTATGGGCAAAACATTTTGAAAACGGATCCGTTTTATTCCGGGTAATAATCCGTTTCTGGATTATAACCCGGAATTTTCCTGTTTTCCGGCTCCTAAAACGGATTTCGAACGGATTGTAATCAGTCTTGCCGGTTTTGTTCTGAAATGAGTCCGGATTATTTTCCGTGAAGGCTGTTTAATTATCATATTTGTTGGCCCGGGTTATAATCCGTAAATCCGTTTTACAAACGGATTTAGAGAAATTGCCCAAAAATTATCACTGATTATAATCAGGAAATCTGTTTGTAAAACGGATTTGGAAAAATAATCAAGATGACAAAAATATCTGCAAATTTTCAGATCCGATGGTCGGAAATAGAAACGGACTGAAAACGGATAAAATTCTCATTTTTCGGATCATTTTCTCATTTTTTGCCCATCGGGTTACGATTTGCTTTTACACGCAGCAACTGGGATTTTCAAATGCTGCGAGTTAAAGTGAATAACCCTGAATAGAGAATTAAGTTAGCCTTAAAAGTTTAATCCTCACACCCACCCTATAACTGGTCAACCTTTTCATTGCTGAGTAGTACAATAAGTCATTTCCCAAGTCTTTCATATACTGAGAGAACTTTCAATACTCGAACGAAAGTCACTATTGCAAATGTGAAATGATATTTAAAAAAAACATAACAATACCGGAAGTCTAAAGATGAAAGTCTATCCGGTAATAAAACCACCACTAAATAGGTACGACAAAAATATGTTTACCCGGAAAAGAGGGGTAAAAATAGTCGACGAATAAGTAAGCAGTACCTATAAACTTTTTTACATTATACTATTATGTGGCAAAGCACAGTACGACATAAACGTAAAACAGAACGAAAAGAAAACTTGGGTACATTTTTGTTAGCTGAACTTTTTTAAAAGGAAAGTGAAATCGTTGCATTCAACTATCTGCGCGTTGAGGAAAAAACGTTAGCCAAAAAAGCGGTAAATATGGGACATAGAAAAAGAAAAATGTAGAAAAACGGGGGATAAAAAGTTGAAAGAGATTCTCTCTGGGGGAGCGGTTAGCGAATGATAAAAAACCGTCGTCGGATTGAAAACGAAAAGATACTAGTTTCATGCTGCGAATTATAGACACCAAAAATACGAGTACACGTGTAACCACTCTAGTTTTTCCTTGTAATTAAAACTTTTTTTCACGACAATTTTCTCCAGTAAGCATATGATGTGCAAAGAGACAGAGCGCAAAAAAAAAAAGAGTAAAAAAAAAAAACCGGAAGAAAACGAAGCTGAGCAGAAAAAAAAAAACTGAGAGACTATCTAGCAACTTTGTGATACACTAATTAGTGAGTGTAATTAAACTAATACGTATAATATACGTTTAACCCTTTCATCTTTATTATACTTTTGCATATAACCATTACCTTTTTTTTCCCTCTCTCATTACGTTTGACTTTTATTCGCGTAATTTCAAAGGTCTAATGTTAATTTAAAATTAAAACCAGAGGGTTTTTATCCTCTTTGCCGGTGCGAAACGTTTTGATTACTCTTATCGAACTCTACGCATCCTTTAAATAGGTATAATTCTTTTCCATGAATATTTTCGCAGAAAAAAAAATTAGGAATAAATCAGTAGCATTAGAGAAGAATACTGTGAAATATACAGCATTTGCGAGGGCGTTTCAGGAATCAGATCATCGACTTTCTTAATTGCCACAAAATCATCTTGGCTACCTAAGAGATAAAGCTTGATAATGACCAAAGGTGCATGAGAGTGAAGAAGTGATATGAGATTAGTGCAGTCCGAGGCAATCCGAGACAATCCGAGGCAATCTGAGGCAGCGCGAGACAATCCGAGGCAATCTGAGGCAGCGCGAGGCAATCTGAGGCAGCGCGAGGCAATCCGAGGCAGCGCGAGGCAATCTGAGGCAGCGCGAGGCAATTCGAGGCAATCTAAGGCAGCGCGAGGCAATCTGAGGCAGCGCGAGGCAATCCGAGGCAATCTGAGGCAGCGCGAGGCAATCCGAGGCAATCCGAGACAATCTGAGGCAGCGCGAGGCAATCCGAGGCAATCCGAGGCGGCGCGAGGCAAGCCGAGGCAATCCGATGCAATCTGAGGCTTGGGGTGCCTTGGAGTGCCTCGGGCTTAATCTCAGCCAGATCTGGGTCTGATAGAAATTTCAAGTCAATCGGTCAGGCAGTTAAGGAGAAATTGGCAAAAATGTAGTTTGAAATTGCGATTTTTAGGGGCTATATTTCTTTGTAATGCGAGAATAGTTGAACGGCCGAATCAATGGAGCTGAAATTTGCACCAGAAGTAAATTTTGACAAGTTCCAGGTCTGATAAAAGTTTCAAGTTGATCGGTTGGGCGGTTAAGGAGATAATTAGCAAAAATTTAGTCAAAAATCAATGCTTTTGTTGTAGTTCATGGCACCTCTGTATTGTCAGTTGAAAACCTGCCTTTCTAGCGGGGTTTGCCGCAAAATTTTGAACATTGTAATTGGTTGTTGCCTGGAGCAGTTATTACACATAAATGCTCCACCAGGTACAAATATAGCTTTTTTGGATTTTAAATGGGACAGTTAACCGGTTAAACTCCGGTTAACCTGAAAAAAAAAACCGGAGCAAAAAAAACGGTGAAAAAAAACTCCGCTCCTTTTCAAAAGGTTAAAAACTATACCGGTTTTCAAAAAAAAATGAACCTTAACATCACTACTGTTCAACGTATTTCATCACGTTCAGCACAATTTTCCCTTTCGAATGGTGGCATTAAAACATTGAAAGCATAATTGTAAATAAAGAATTTACATTTACAATTCCTTAGCAGCCACTAATTACTGAATTTTTGTTGGCACATAAGACCAACTTTGAGGAAACTAATTGTGACGTTCCCAGTATCTTTGTACCTATTATGCCACCATTTTGTTTTTTCATAGACCTACTTTCTCTTCTATCAAGTTTTTTGAACATTTTTTTGAATTTAAAATTGATGGATCAAATTTTTGAGAGCATAGTTGAAAAGTAAGAGCCTTCAACGCACATTTTGATATAATTGAAGTAAATAGATTGTGATTGGCCACGTGGGAAATGGAGTGATGAAGTTGGAAAATGCTGAAAAAGTATGCCAATTTACCCCCATTTACGGTACGTATGCTTACATTTCATTCTCCGTTATCGTATTTTTAAATTGATCAACCTTACATTTTGAAAATGACAACAGAAGCTAAATAAAAATAAAAGATTCAGGCAGTCGTAATTTAGTACACTAGTGAAATAGTTGAATTTGGTTTACTTCTCCAAATCAGTTTCTAGTCAAAATCGCCAGAAAATTGGGCGCCTAAATTCTTCCGTTCACTTTTTTCAAGAATACCTCACTAAATTAGGTATTCCTTTTGATTCAGTTTTACTCCTCGCCAGTAAGGGTGTTGTTGGTTCGCATTACATGGAAGAGAGGCCGTGAAAGCGGGTCATTCTATTCGTATTTTGAACCAAAATCAAGAAATTCCAGTCGACCTTTTTTCTTTTTTTGTTTCCTCCTTTTTCATACTACCGCATATTTTAACCGAATAAATACGACGAGAATAAAGAAATCGTGAAAAAACAAACGACAAAAGAATGAGAAAGGATGAGTAGTGGTGTCTCTTCTCTCCTCCATGCAGATCCCTTCATCGTCTTCGACGTCAACCCTTCACACCCACGAACTGGAGAATGAGAAAAGGAGATCATGCAGGAAAAATAGCGATGGTATAAAGTATTCGCAGGATGGCAGCGAGCGTATCAAGTATTTTATACTCGTACGATGTGAAGTAAAAAAGCGCGGATTCATCTTTTTGTGTTGGAACTTACAACGTTACCATATTTTGGATACACAGTCCTTTTTTTTCTTCTACTTCCACCTTTAACTTTCTGCGAGATTATGTGCGGAATTTGTTTTAAAGCGAAGAGAAGGTATAGCTATGCGATAGTTCGCTTAGCTTGCAGCTTATATAGAAAATTCGTGTTTTTCTACTCGCCAGTAATCCTTCTAAGTATGTGTAGGTAAATGCAAAAGCGACTGATCTGTATTTTTGAATTTTGTAACAGAATGCACGCGTTCGGTTTTTTTAATAATTGATGGAATACACGATCGAAAAATTTCGAGTTGAGTGAAAAATGTATGTACCTATACAGTAAGTAGATTAAAAAATAATAGATCAAATGAAGAAGTAGGAAGCTACATATAAAGACAATTTACGAAGACGGATTTCCAAATTCTCAAATTTCACATAACATACGTACGTATGAGCACGAAAACAAAAAGAAATACCTTTCGAACGTGGGTGCAGGCCCATCATACGAAAAAGGACTGAAATAACTTCTGCAGAGACCCATAATGTATGGTTTTCACGCTTTCAATTTATTAGCACGTTTACTTGCTCAGATACGAGTAGTCCATAAATCTAGTGAAGCTTGAGGCCTATGACGCACGTTCGATAAAAATGGCTCCTTTGTAGCCCACACAAATAGTCGGCGATCACAAATTTTACACTTCTGTTGCCAGAAAATTGATAATCTAATTTAGGTACGCCTCGCAGCACCTACCGTTCGCAAAGACAAACCAGAGGGTTTAATTTTTCAGCGTACTACGAATTTATAGCCGTTCAGCGGCTTCTTTTTCTTCATTTATGATTCCGGCTAAAGTTAAGGCGAGGGTATGGGTGGAAAAAGGCTAGAGAAAATTTCAAAGCAGAAAACTGCGCTGGAAAAGCAGGTTTTCGCGCACAAATACACGGAGGTTGGGAAAAATAAATGTTTTTGAACTTTCCAAAATACTTTTCGCAGAAACTATAACGAACAAATCTACGACGAATCGCAAACGCGGGACATTTTAGAGCTATATCTACACTATAATATTACGAATTTCAGCTCAATCAGCTCGATACTACCCCTATTATAGTGAGCTTAGAAGCTAAAAATTTCATCAATACTCGAGAGAAACTGAACCTTAAAAAAACGATGAAAAATCACAATTTCTTCACATTTATGCTAACTGCTGGCAAAATACTGAATTGATCACCATGAACTTGCTATCAGACTTCAATCCCATATAATACTTGACCTTCGGAGCATATTTAAGCCCTACGGATCAAGTATTTTGTTCGAAAGAGAATTTCAACAAAAAAAAATCGCCTTTCATAGAAAAACTATACGAGACAATTGTTGGGATATGGCATGCTTTCAAGTCTTGTATTTATGCAACATACACGGTATATAAATTTCAACACCATGGCATCGCTTCGATACTTTCTCTTGTAACCAAGTTTGAATGTAGGAATTTACGATTTACACTTACTCAGCTCTCCCCCACCAATAGAATCAAACTTGCAAGATGGATATTTTTGGAAACGAAAGACTATACCTACGCATGGACATTCCCATTTTTCAAAATCAGACCAAAATTAGCACGAGGTTTTCCGTTGAAAACCTGCTAAAAAGATGAAGAAAATCATTTTACAAGAATACGTCAATGCTTTTTTTTCGACTTTCTGGAACGTTAATAAAATTAACCGTACCGAGTTAAACGACTGGAAAAAAGAAGGTCGTCTCAGTCCATCTCCTCTACTAACCCCTCCGCCGACGACGAAATACGTCTAAAAATAATTTTTACGTTCGCCACGCCAGAAATCACCACTTACGGACGGAGGAGGCTGGAATGAAAAAAAAAAGATACACCTTCACCGCGACGTGCGAAAACTTTTTTCCCACTTTTTGAATAAATGAATGAAACCGGAACCCTCCACCCTTCCCCTTCCGCAGCCATCGAGTGGTATAACGAAGGTTACGAAGTTCCGCAACGTAATTAATCGCGTAGAACATAAATTTATCTCTACCTCGCCCACCCATTCCTGCGTCGAAGGGGAACAAATAATTTAATTTCAGCACCGCCGCCGCTCGCGTTGATAATTTTTTCCCAGCCACTCACCCCTCGCTTCCGAGACCGCAACTTTTTCCATCGTTCGCTACCTCATCAACCCCCCGGCCCCCCGTCGACTCTCATAGCTACGTAGAATAATTCGATGTCGTTGAGGTTTCGCCGTAAGAGTCGCGTTTAAATTTAAATTTGCACCCTTCTTTTGTCCGCTCGTCCTCAGCGCCGTCCTTCCCTCGCATCTTTTGCCATCCTTTCGATAGATAGTATCAGCGAGCAGATATGCGCGAAATTACGAGAGCATATCTTAGAGCTCACCAGCAGACAGATATTTTCTTGTCTATACAGTCGAGAGATGAAGCGAGAAGGGAAGGGTAAAACCACACGGCAGGCTGGCATGTACGTGTATGCAAAAGGAAAGTTAGAAGGAGGCGAATGCATGGACGATAAAGGATGGTCGATTTTTGCACGATAATTGAAAATATTTTGTATAACACGAAATAGATATAGGCAGGACGACATAGTAGAGAGTAGAATCTCGGATATAACGAATAATTTTTAATTTCTATGGAATTTCAGCATTGCCTCCTATGAAGATTGTCGCGAAGAAGATACTGTGAGAGGGTGCAGAGATGAGACGCGTTAGAGGATGAGACGAGACAGTCGAGTCCTTTCTCACTTTGTTTCATGAGTATATACATAGTGATCTGATAGACTATAGCGTGAGGCAAAATGACCGGCTACAATTTTTTCACAAGTTTCACAGATTGGACCGGAATTTCATTGGTAGTCAGATAAAATTCGGCAGAAAAAAGTAAAAGTAAAAAATAAGCCAAATTGAGGTTTGCAGTCCCATCCAAAATTTTCCCATAAAAAATAGGGTTAACACTAGAAGTACTAGGTGGTGTCATATACCACACCACTCAAAATTTTGAGATAGATTTTTCAGAGGATCAATATTTTGAGAACCCCTGACTTGTGTGTCATACGACACCACCTGGTCCCTCAAGCCGATCCGATCAAAATTCACTGTTCTAGAACGATTCAAACATTGAAAAATGAGAAACTTTGAAAATAAGGAAAATTATAGCTCATTGGAAAGAGCGGGAAAAATACATACGAGTCATATACCCATACAAAAATTGAAAAAAAATTTTTTTGCTTTGTCTCAAGAACATAGTCAACCTTCGGATTGTATCACTCCGGTTCTCACGTAAATTTATCAACGAGTTTCTCTCCGTTTACGAGTATATTCATTATTTCATAATGCTTTTTCCAGTTCTTCCAAAAATGGTAGTCTAGCTCAAAGGTCAAACTCATTCTGTTCGCTGCAAAAACATCAGCCACGCTGTAATTGGAATACAACAATTTATACCCGACGAGAATTTATGTGTAAAGAATTAAATAACTACCTACGGTGTGTAACTTTTGTGGATAGCCAGGCATGCAGTATACACATATATGAAGCTGAAAAGTTTCAGATGAAGGCGCAGAGAAGTGGCAATGGGGAGACGAATACGAGGTTTTGTGGGGATGCAAAACTTTTTTGACAAGCAGCGCAAAGAAAAAGTTCAGACTTTGCTATTCGTGCACGCACACAACCAGCCAAGTGAGTTAGTGGCATGAAAGAAAATAATATGTACACACTATACAAATCTATATAGGTATAGCATGCGGTTGCGGCTATCGCATAGTTTTTGCACATAACTCGATGTGGTTGGCATTGTCTGCACGCTGCCCGTATTTCGCTGTATGTCACAAGTTCATTTTGGGAGGGCGGTCATTAATCAAGTCTGTGCCACTCGCCCTCCCTCAAAGGCAACCCCCTCCTCTATACCACGTCTACGGACTACGACGACGAAATTCGTTCGCAGACTCCGATTTCGGTGCACGATTACCAACTTTTTCTTTCTGCTGTCTGCTGGTTTCGAATTTAATCTTGAGCCTCGAAGAGGGGTGCGAAGAGCAAATTGGAAGATATAGGTGACGCAGATGTGCCGTTTATTGGGTTGTGAGATGGAAAAATGGCCGCACATACAACGAAAATCCGGATGGCTGGCAGGAAACGAACCTTTATTTTGAGATACTGGGAAATGGAAGGCATTCGAAGAAAGTACGCAACAGACCAATAAAAAAATTACTACGTTCGATTCTTCGGTTATTTCTCTTTTTGAAAATTTTCGAAGAAAAATCGAACATTTTAAAAAAACCAAATTTACATTTTCGGTAAATACGAGTACTTTTCATTAACTTCAATGAGTCTCACAGTCATATAAGTTAAACATCCTCAGAACGTTTACTGAAACCCAAAATTAATGTATTACATAACATTCGCGAAGGCCTTTTTGACAATATATTAGATCTTTTTGTGGGCTTTATGGGCTTTTTACATGACATACCTAGCTAATTAATAATTTTTCACCCTACATGTGCCTCCATATTACCTAAAATGTGGCACCAGATGGACCAACTCGCTGAAAATGAGTAAAATCATTGGAACATGAACATGACTGCGTCCTATGCGGCAGAAATACTCTTCATTACATGAAAATTCGCGGAATTCGAAGAAAGCAGAAGTGGGTGAAAACTGTTTCCAAATTGAGGGTTAGGACTTCAGAAACAAAAATCACGAAGCTGTATAAAAAAAGACTTAGAAAACAATGAAAAAGTTATAAAAAGTGAGAGAATATGCAACTACTCGTACATTTCTATTTGAAAAACTGTCAACCAGAAAGCTAGTATTTTTTTGTGTTCTTTATATTCTTTCCAACAAACTAATTTTCACTCACATTATTTTTTCACAGCATACTAAAAGTTATCTCGTTTAAGGTTTTTTTTATTTTGAGTATTTTGCTTTTTATAGGTACTCTGGTTCTATATTCTTCATAAGTTTTTTACGTCGACATTATTTCATTGTTACACTCGACACTTCTACTTGTCTCAGTTGAAAGTTGAGAGAACTAAGCTTTAGAGCCAGCATGAATAAAAAAAAAAAAATTGATAAGGAAATTTCCTGTAACTAATACTGAAATTTACTACGTAGTTAAATCCACCCAAGTAATTGTTAACGTAGATACTTGACCTTTTTACACATTTCCTTTTTTTCTTTCGAATGTTCGTTTTCTACATAAAATTCAACACTTTACCTAAACGTGAACACGTGAACACTTTAACCTTTAAAAAACGAATTAATTCTACAACGAAAGAACAGAAATAAAAGGGTTTGTGAGCTGGCACTTGAAGAAAATTGATATTAAAATCACGAACAATTATTTCTCAGCTACTTATTTTGGAAATAGGTGATTAAAATGTCACTTACGAGAATCAACTGCTTCAAGCCAATAAAAATATTTCAAAATTTCAAGTAAAATCAACCATTTACAGTGCAAAGGATTATCTGCATTCGTCTCACCTGCAACAGAAAAATATTTAAAAATAGTGATTAGAAAAAAAAATCAATATGCTATCAGATGAATGAAGTAGAATAATGCATTTAAAATGCACAAATACATTTAAGAATTATCAGTAGAATTAATTTATTCCAAGAAAAAAGTTTTATTTTTAAAATAAGACCCATGTCTCCAGCCCTTACTAATTCGAAATAGAAACTGTGCGGGTGATTCGTTCATATTTTACCTTATTCGCGCATCCAATTTCAGAATTTGAGTTAGCCCCTTTCCCTCGTAAACAAAAAAAAATTTTAAAAATAGAAGGTGGGGCTCGGAGACTATAGTGAGAATTGTAAGAAGTAAACAATTCCAGATAAATACTCGTACACACTTTAATTATTAAATCACTCTACAAAACTGATAATTAAAATAATATCAACAGCAAGACCAATTAGCTACTGACCTGCTTAACTTGATAGCTTAAAAAGACTGAACTAAATAAAATTACAAAAGGAAGTAGAAAGAAGTGAACGAATGAAGTAAAAGTAGTGTCTCGAATTATTGAAAAACTGAGTTTATAACCTTACAAGTTCGTTACAGAGTAAATAGTAGCCTCTATCTCTGACTTCGCAATCGGAAACTGTGGAAGCTGATTTGACTAAATTTGTACTTCTTTACGCATAATAATTTCAGAACTGGGGCTCACTTCTCTGCCGAGATTTATGCCCCCTTCTCACCTCATTTAGAACTTTAATTTAAAAAAAAACTTGGCGGATAAATAATTGCACTTGATTTGTTCTTTGGTGTACATATCGTAGGTAATATTAATAACCAGATATTATAGATAATTCCTAGTCATTTTTTATTTTTCCGGAATTTTCTATACTTACAATTTTTTCTCAGTATTGCCTAGGCCAAACAAAGAATGATCCGATTTTCAACGCCATATTAATAATGCCTGCCGGAACCTGCCGGAACCGGAGGACAAAATAGATAAAAAAACGGAAATGGAAAATACCTAAGATAATATACATTTTACCGAAAGAAAGAGTTAGGCAAAATAAATTTACATGAGACATCTAAAATCGGATGTAAACTTAGTCATCATTATGTAGACTATCTAGACCAATTTGATAGTACTTAGACAAAATAGACAATATTATGTAGACTATCTAGACTATTTTAATAATACCTAGACGTTATTAAATTCTCACCACCCACCTCCCCTACCCCCACATTAAACAGACTAGGTAATCTACATATGACAATCTAATAAACTGTCTTCTGAATTTTGTCTGGGCAATATAATTTTCAACTAGGTGTAATTGAAATTGACTAGATACTCTACATGAAAAATTCGTATAATCCATTTTATGAATTTTTTCTAGGTAATATTAACATGGTCTAAATACTCTACATATTCATTTGTAAATTTACATCAGGTTTTTTTATTTTCTACATTTTTCATTTGGACTATATCTTCCGGTTGGCAATATGTATAATGGCTAGACAATCATGACCTTCCGATTTATTATCAATTTTGACACCGGTTCAGGCAGGCATTGTGAATATGGCTAGGCAAAACATGTGGTAATTCATTTGGACTAGTCAACTTTGATAAAAATACATAAATAACAATAATGCCCGCAAATTAAAAAACTGGCCAAAATTATATATTCTGACTAGAAATAAAAATTGACTGCGACATATATATATGTATATTTTCAGAATTCGTATGCATTCTCCAACCAGATTAAGGTACAAGAAAGATTTATCCCCCGACCCTCAGTGGGAGTTTGCAGAATTCAAACATGGTGCGTAAATTGCGCGTCAATAAATTATAGGAAATGAAATGCTCATAACCGCAAGTGCACAACAAGCTCATCCAAATCCAATACACAAATAATAAAACAAAAGCGACTAACAACGGAAAAAACCAAACAATTTTCTTCTTCGCCGTATTATATACAAAGACGAGTAATCCCCAGAAATTAGAACAAACAATTCTCATCTCCACCATACCTCAGTTCGCCAACATCGCGCAAGTGAACTACAGACGTTAATTTTACAAATTTTGCAGCGAATTATTCGCGCGGATTGTGTTGGCGAGAGAAACAAAACGCCGAATGCTTCGCTGGCTTTTCTTTTTTTTTCACGCAGCAGATTATAAAACGGTAGACTAGAATGTTAATTATTTAGCAACGTTGTAAATAACGTCATTTGATACGAAATTCTTTGGCGTTATCTACATGAAATACGCGACTTTGCGAAAGATTTATATCCAAATTGTGGAGTGTATGTTCCATAATAGCGATGGTACAAACACACGAGTGTACAAGTACTACCTATTTTATTCGATGTTCGAAGTGGAGTCTCGAATTGGTTATTCGAAAAAAGTAGACAAGTACGATTACAAAATTCCTACGTTGTGGAAAAGGAACTGCAGAAGAACTATTATATGGATTTATAGGTCTTTACCATCACAATCCCAAAAGGGCGAAGGGAAACATCCACGAGTACGTACAAAAAATAAAATAAAAGTAACCACTGCTATAGTCGAATTCAAGTAAGAAGTCGTAGACGTCATGAGGATTTAGAGAAGTGGATTGGAAAACCTAACAAGAAAGCTCGCCAAATGTGATTCATCCGAGTCGAGAACTTTATGATGGGTTCCATTCATGTAAAAATTTCATTTTGAATGATTATTCGTGTTGCCTGCAAAACACAAATTCTTCAGGGTTGGGCAAAATGGAAAATTGGCATTCTTGCAAAAACATTTTCTGATTATAGCTAGGAGCTATCATACAAATATGTACATTAAAAAATCAGCTTGATCGATCGCTAGAAATTTCTGTAGAAGAAATTTTGTTTTTATAAACATCTTGATAACACAGAATTACGAATTTTTTGAAAATCAAACATTTTTTTTTTTAGAGCAATTTCGAATAATCCGATCATGCTGACATTTATAAGTACCCATCTATTTGTAGATGATGGCTCTTTTACTTACTCTACGAAAAAAAATACCCCTAAAATTGGGTATTTTTATTTTTTATAATAATAAATCTTTATTTCGTAATATACAGAGACTACTGGGCCACAATTACTTTTATTTTTTGCAATCATGCCAAATGCATACAAGCAAATCTTCAACTTTGCCTGTCTCTGAAAAATTTGTGTTTTGCAAGCTTGGAAAATATCAATTCATATCCTAAAACGTGAGACTTTGGCAGTATTAGAAACGTTTTAGTAATGAGTTGTTTTATACTTTTTTTTCTTTTTTGGTCAGAAAAATATCAACGATTCAGCTATAAGAATAAATTGTTTGATGACTCCAATTATAATTTATTTATCAGAATTTAGTCTTTTTTTTCTCCTCATGATTCGAGTTTTCGAATACATTTTGTCAAAAAAACCAATGGAAATTTTCGTCTTCTTTTTGATCCCTTCTAATTGGGAAGAGAAGAAATCAAAATTAACTCGAGCATTAAAATAATATTCTTCTCTATTCTATACTTTTGATGTACCTATCCAAAATACTTTTTCCCCTTCACGAAGCTAAAAAAAAAAAAAAAGAAAATGGAGAAAAGGTGAGTTAGAGTTATTCTCCTTCTTCACTGAAAAGGAAACCATGTGTTGACAGATGTTTACTGTTTTGGTAAAGTATTAAAAGCACTTTATATTGATGATACCTTCTTCTTTACCCTCTTCCTCTCACCCTCTCTTACATGCCACTTTCTTTACTTTCCTCCGTTTCACTCTTTTTCGGTTACCCTTTCTGATCTTTTGTTACTCGTACTTGTTTTTCATTCTGCTTTCCTTTATTGTGCTTCGAGCTTCAGAAGGATTTACGATTTTCGAAATTGCACTATCCTTTTTATATATTTTCACAACTGATGGTTATAAAAACTGCTTACCGCCGAATCACGGCAGTTGAATAAATAAAAATTTTATCGACTTCGATAATTTCATCTCATTATTTGAAAACTGGTAGCTGTTTATAGGTGTATGCAGTTTTTTATTTCACGTTTTTTAGTTTATTGAGAACTTCTACGCCGCCTAGAGGAGTAATATAAGATGAAGAAGCGACTCGTGAGAAAAGTTTTATTAGCAAATCATGATTTTTATTTTTTGGATGGCAAACGACCAACAAAAAAATGTTTTTTCTAACGACTCGAAGATTTTTGTGACTGGAATTTTCAATGAAAAACAAAAAAAGAAAGAAACAATTCCATTCATAATGCAGCGAATTTCGGTGAAGAAATATTTCGAGCTCTGCTGAAAGTGGTTAAAAATTGAGAAAGAAATCTTTGGAACTCAATTATTAAGACTCAAATTTTCAGTTTTGGCAGTTTAAACTTTCGTTTATGTGGATTTTACTGAACTTTTTGAATCGTCTCTTTAAAAAAAAATGTCTTCAGCAAATCGTAGAAATCAATAATTACCCGACAAAATACTATATTCTTCATAAAAATAGCGACTCTCTGGTCAAACCATTTTCCCTTTGCAAACTGTTCAATCAGAAAATCTACAAACAATGCATTTCGGATACGCACAAATGGTAAACTGCGGGAGCAAATGTACGTCCAATAAAAATTTATTGTTTCTTTTTTTTAATGTTCTACCCTTTATGACGCTAATAAATACGAAGTCGAAGACACTGCGCTGTCGTTCTTTTAGGGGATCGAAAAAAAACATAAAAATCTGTAGGCTTTTCGTTTGGTTTACTTGAAACCATGTGTTTCCAATGCGGAAGGAAAGCTTCTTGTAATTTTTGTGCGACGGGCATGAAATCTAGAATATGAAATGAGCTTTTGATAGCAAGAAGAAAAATGTGCAAGCCCAGATCATAAGAAGAAAAAACGAAAAATTTTGCTTTACGATTTCCAAGTTTACCCTTACATGATATTTTGGGAGGAAACTAATTAAGTCTAAGTCTACTCTTTGCATTGGGTATGGGTTGTGCGCCAATAAAGAAGTTACGACCACTAAAATTAAATAATAACGTTAAAAAAAAAAACCATATGTTTCATTAGTTTTGCGATGATAGAAATCAAATGAAAATTCCATTACGTGTGTACATAATTGAAAACCCAATATTAAATTGACACCAAATAAACAGATTCGGTGCTACCTAAAATCAAATCGGTACCAAACTACCAATCAAACGAATTGGGTGCCATCCAAAATCAAATCGGTACCATCTAAACTGATTGAATGCCACGCATAATTATAAATCGTCACCAACTAAACCAATTGAGTGCCACCCAAAATTAAATTAGTACCAACTGCGAGTAAATTAATTGGGTGCTACCCAAAATCAAATATATTGACACCAACTGAAACAATCGGATGTTACCCAAAATCAAATAGTCACTAACTGAACCCATTGAATGCTACCCAAAATAAAAGTGGCATTATCCGAAACAACTGAGTGCCATCTAAGATTAAATTGACACCAACTGAATGCTCGCGTGCTATCTAAAATTAAATTATCACCACCTCAATCAACTGCGGGTGCTACCCAAAATCAAATTAGGCACCATCTAAACTAATTTAATGCCACACATAATGAAATTATCACCAACAGTATCAATTAAATGCCACAGAAAATTACGTTGAAACCAATTGAACTAATTGGGCGCTACCCAAAATTAAACCGGCACCAACTGAACCGAGATGATGTGAAACACCCGGTTTGAATGCAGTGATTCATTCTTGAAACGTCCAACAGATGTTCTACAGCCATTATCAACTGTTTTAGGATTTCATTCTGACATAATGGCGAAAGTACAACGAACTTTGAGAATAAACGAAGCCTCTAATTTCTACTGTAGGTGAACGGCACCATCTTCTCGCACAATTTATGTATACACCGGGCACCCCAATGGTAGACCTGCAGCATCTTCCACGCCACATCGGCGAGCTTTCTCCAAGGTGCGAAGATGATTTCGAGCTTTTCTCGTTAAGTACCTTAAATTAATTTCGTCGACCAAAATCCTCGGTCTACACGCGTGTTAGCCGCGTTAAATTTTATGCAAAGACACAAAAGATGGCGGGAGGGAATGGGAACCGTTTATACTCGCCGGAGAAACAGAACACACTATTTAACGTGGGCTACCTCAGCCCTCAACCCCCCCCCCTGCGTTTGGTGTGGGTTATTTGTTACTGCTTTACGTACGAATTGGCTCTGTGTACTGGGGTGTGTGGGAAGGGGGTGGAGGCACGCAGCGGGGCCATTTTGAATAACGAGCAAACATTTGAGGATTAATTTGATATGCTAATAAATTGGTTTCAGACCGATGACGACGACGAAGAAGCGACCGAGTTTCGGTGCGCTAAATTGTTCGCGTTTTGCCTGTTATTGGTGACTGGCCCCCTGAGGTGAGACATTTGCAAAATAAGCCAGTCTAAAGCGAACGATTCGATGTATACCAAACACACTTTTTCGTCTTTTTTCGTCCCGTTTGTTCGAGGAAAACTAGGGACACCGTTCGGTTGACTACATAACGAGAAAATGTAGAATACGCGTAGCTAACAACACAGCAGACTTGGTGCCGATCAAGAATTTTGGCAGAGACACTGAAAATCTAATCATAAATGCTAAATTAAGCCACCTAAAACAATTGCTGCGACAGAAAATGCCCTATGGGCAAAATATTTTGAAAACGGATCCGTTTTATTCCGGGTTATAATCCGTTTCTGGATTATAACCCGGAATTTTCCTGTTTTCCGGCTTTTAAAACGGATTTCGAACGGATTGTAATCAGTCTTGCCGGAAATGAGTCCGGATTATTTTCCGTGAAGGCTGTTTTATCATATTTGTTGGCCCGGGTTATAATCTGTGAAACCGTTTTACAAACGGATTTAGAAAAATTGTCCAAAAATTATCACTGATTATAATCAAGAAATCAGTTTTACAAACGGATTTGGAAAATTAATCAAGATGACAAAAATAACTGCAAATTTTCAGATCCGATGATCGAAAATAAAAACGGACTGACAACGGATAAAATTCTCATTTTGCGGATCATTTTCTCATTTTTTGCCCATCGGGTGTAATTCGACCGAGAACGCAGAAATTAGACGAAATACGATTAATTTCCGTTAATTTTCTTGTTTTGTTGTTTGTCTAAGTGGTGAGACGAACACATGTAACATTTTCCTCTTTCACACTGAAAAAATGAATAGCAATTTTTGACCTATTCTAAATAAAAATGATTTCAGTATTCTCTTGGTTCGAGTATTATGCATTTATGCATTTGTTCTTGGTGATTCTATGAAGATGACGACCTTACTTTTGGAATAGCCTTCGAGTGTCCCATCTTTATTTTTTTTAGAAACTAAGACCTCAGATGAAATGAGCTTTTTTATTGATAAACTTCTATAAAGGATAAAAAAAAAAACCTGCTAAAAACCTTCTACCAAGCCTTCTATCGTGTTATTTATATAAACTTGAAAATTGGCTACATTCTGTTTTAAGCAGTCATAAATATACGTATTGAAAACAGATCAATTTCAGCATAAGAGAAATTAAGCCTGGTGAGAAAACCGCCGCCGTTAAATGTCGAAGGGAAAAATGAGAACAGCCAGCACACACCGCCTTCGCACGGGAGGATGTGTAATTTGAGACGGGAAAAGGCTGAACAGAAGCCAGAAACGGATCAACAAAGTAATGCGGAAACATTATCGAAACATTTTTGTGGTATGAAGAGGAGTGTCACGAATATTCTCAGTGTGGTATATGACACAAAGCTAGGGAAAAATTGGGAAACAAGTAACACAGAAAGAGGAAAAAAAAAAAAGGCTGCCGAAATAAGAGAAAAGAAAAAGCTCATTCGAGCAGACCCAAAGACATTTTTGAAAGATAACGACGACATAATGGCAGGAGGGGAGGTGGCGACAAAGCTTTCAGGAAAATATTGCTAACGAAAACAGAAACCGAAGAAAATGTGTACATTAAAAACCATCAACGCCTCTAACGGAGTAAAATCCTTTTCAGACGGGTCGAACGAGAGGGGGCAACCCAAAATACGAAAACGATCGAAAAATTTCGAAACACACCATTATTAGCATATCAATATTCGAAAGAACGGAAACATATTTATGGCTTTTGCTACCATCTTTTTTCGTGTCTTCTTTTTTTTTCCTTTTTTTTTGTCTCAACTGTCTTTTCCTTTCACTTATTCCCCTTACCCAAAATATAGACTTAAATATATGCAAATAAGGTGGTCGTTCTATCGTCGATACCAATAAGGTAATAGAAAATTATGAATATGTGCGAGTAATAGTCAAATCTATGGATGCCATTATTAGCATTCCGAGATAACTCGCGAAGGTAGGATACATACATAAATGTATAATGAGACTTTGGAATATTTCCATGGAAATGACTGTCATGTTTTGGTGTCGTCACCAAAAAAAAACCTTTTCAACCATTCCGAGAGAAATTTCGAGACTTGAGAAAATGACGTTAAATAAAATGTGTCATTAGGGAATTCGCGTCAGAGACAACGTCGTACAATCCACCTATAGTCAATTTTGAAAGCCCAAAAAAAAAAATATATATTTACGTTGTCAAAATTAATAAGAAATTTTAAATGATGTGCATAATTGTAGGTGATAGTGTGAGGTGAGACGCTAAAAAATTCCCCTTGGAAAGAAAATAAAAGAAGTTTCTATTGAATTTAGGAATTTTCAAAATCTTGGCTCATATAATTTAGCAGAGCATGACACGTTGACAGAGGATTATGTTAAGACTTGCATGGAACATCATACAATAGAAACTTCTTCTGTTCACATCTCACAGGTGGAAATCTATTTTCATGAGATAACAGGGACAGTTCAAGATTTATAATAGAAATCACCATAGAAATAGTAAAAGATACCATCTTTATAGGTAGCAAACAGTACTACAAATACTGGGAATATCTATAATAAATCCCGAATCTTCCCGGTTTTCCTATAAAAAATGGTAAAAATTAGTATTCATTCTTTCAATGGAGGAATTCTTATAATATTTGAAGTGCTTTTTACTAGCTTAGATTACTAAAAATCACGAACAGTCCCAATTTCCTAATACACGAATAGTGAGACTTACTGCTGCAATTTTTTTCAGGGCAGTTAATTTGTAGAAAAATCCCTCGAAAAGTCCGCACCAAACGGCCCAGAGCACAATGGTGCAAAAAAAAGATATAAAATTTTATCTTCAAAAGCTGGCGTGCAAAATTACATGCGTTTGTTTTTCTAAATCGTTGAAAATTTGTAATCCCCAAATTGCACGAACACGCCGAAATTTCCATCGCTAAAACAAAGGCCTTCCGCCGACTCCTGAAACGACCTTAAAATAAATTCTCCAAAAAGGGGACGGGCAAGATGTTTTTTTTTTTCAAAACAGTGTAGAAAATTCTACGACTGCATGAGGCAATTAAAGGTAGAAAAAAAAAGGGAAAAATACGAACACTACGAAGGTAATAAAAAAAGTTGTTTCCCTACTTTTCGTGTTTTTTTTTTGTGTGTCCTCCTCAAGTTTTTCGTTCTTAGCCATAAATTTGACTGGAGTATGCCCCAACAGAGACTACTTTGAAAGGTATTTAACGATACGTGAGTAGAATCTAGCTATCTGGATTCCCAACTAAGTTTTAGGCACAAAATTTGTCTTAGCTGGTTGAAGAGGAAAATGAATGGATGCAGTTGAATCTGTTTCAACTTTCCTTAAAAAAATTAAATTAATCTTGGCAGTATGGAATCTATTTCATAAATTATGCTCTATATACGACGTTAACTTTAATTCAAAGACCATCAAATTTTTCATAGCCGATTATAATTGTACAGTTATTTTTCGGAATTTTTACTCGCAAAGAAATCGCTTAAAATGCGAATTCAGCAGAATACAAACCTAGCAATTAAACTTGGAATCGGTATTTATCACAAGTTAGAATTTGTGAAGAATAATTAAAAATTGAATTCTGAATTCGAGATTTCGTATTTTCGGATCTTTGACTCTGTTTCGTAATCAAATCCATCTCTGCAACTAGAAAGAAAAAGATCTGCCTGTACTATATTATTGATAAAGATGATGGAAAATAACTATTTGACCAAGTTTGATAAACGTTATCGTTGAAGTGTATTAATTATCCAGCTTTACTGCGTGAGCGAAGGTTGGTACTGGATGACATCATCATATCTCTAACACATCTCTCATTATAGAATCATTAAGTATTGAAAAGCATTTAAAGAGAGAAACCACATCACTAGAGAGTTTCTTATACTTACGCCCTAACACATCTCGAAGTGAGTCAACACGTTGCTTATACTCAATAATAGTCATATAGCTGCCCAATTTTTGCATTCTTGGTGGCTGAATATTTTTGAATTTCAGCAGAGTTATACGAGTGAATATTTGTACAAGGCTACCATAGATTTCCAGTAGTTATTTATCATTAATTTTCAGAATCTAGGACCAGGTTTTAGAGGCTACATAAAATCATCATCAAATCCTCTTCTCTTCTCAGACACAAAGCGCCACTTTTCGGGAGGAAAACTTAACCGTGAATAAATGTAGCATTCATTTTAATTATCGTCACATATTGCACGAAGACAAATTCCACTTCACGACTTGAAATTTGATAAAATCTTAAAATCTCGTCGACACATAGTATACGAGAGTAAGTACCAACCCAAATGAGGCGATGCTTTTAATTACGTATCGATACGGAAGACAGAAAGTAGATATTCAAGTACCTTCCTTCCTTTGTCGAATAGATGAGTGCAAAATTACAGACGCACACGCTACTAATAGCATCCAATTCGTTCATTTCTCACGTATTATCTCGGGTTAATTAATTTCAGATTCAATTATAAGCTTCATTTCACCTTCCATTAATATTCGCAGACAAGAGTCAAATGAAAACTGACTACATACAGATACAGAAGCAACGTATGTAATGTTTGCATTTTCTTCAGTCACTCATTAAAGGTATAATATATTTATGTTTTTTTTTTTTCTTTCTTTTTTACAAAATAAAAAGGTCTGGCGTGGGTAGAGAATTTCAACATGGTTTGTGCATAATCCAAAAACATAATACTGTATTATACTTTAAATGGCTCATGAGACACCTGTAGTTCCAGCATTTGAAACCCTACTTTTCTGGCGGGGCTTGCTATACTGGAATTTTTTTTTTCAATTTTAAATGCGACAATGAACAAAATTTGATATTTTGCATTCGATAGCGTGTTTCTCTTTTTCATTTTCCTTTCACACAATAATGGATAAACCGGATTTCTATTGCACAGTTTCAACAGTTCAACATTTTAACATCGAACTATCGATATTATCGATAACATATCGAATTCACAGAATTATACATTATCAAACGTGATCAATAGATCGGTAATTAAGATAAATTATTTCGAGTTTGTATTCACGTTTGCGATTAATTCAGAAACTCAACATCGAAGATGAAAATGTTATCACAATAAATTTAACAGTCTGTATAAGCCCTATAATTATATGTACTGGGCCATTTTTGTATCTAAAAACTAAAGCCTCTCCTCTACAACAATATGTAGATAACGGGTAAAACTATACATTCCATTACTTATGTTACCTGTATACTAGTATGTATAGTACAAAGAGACATTTGCCATCTGCACAAAATACCCTTCGTCTGGCGTCGTGTTTTTCAGTAATTCTAATCCTTCAAATCCTTCCCTTTCAAAGATACTTCTCCAGGCCCACTAAAACATCGCGTCTATCTTTTCGACGAATTCGCAAAATAGGTTGTTTATTTTTAGCGTGCAAATCGACAGCCTCCATTTGTAATCATCGCCACCATTTACATTACATTATTATACGAATAACAACGAAAGCTTTCACTGCAGAAGAAAAAAGAAGAGAAAAAGTGGTTGAAAAAAAAAAGCATTGAAATTTCTCCGAATCGAAATAAATGGAAAACGATAGAAAAAAATTGGGTGGAAAAGAGAGAATCGGACGAGTTAGTGGAAAGGGGCGAAAAAAAGCACTCGTCTTTAAGAAAAGAAGATCCCGTTACCCAAAAATGCAAATCTACTCATTACTCGTAAAATTCGCCTCCTCTCATTACCACGCGTATTCTCGAAGGCTGGCTCTCTCTCTTTCTCTCTCTCTCTCTCTCTGCTCAAGAAATTACGTATCCACGTAAAAATGCAGACTAACTTTGAAGTTCGAACAACACCGACCGCGGTAAAAGAATTCATCAACCTCATTATATACTTCGACAATTTCCCACTCGCAGATATATAGTGGCTGCAGCAGGGGGTAGATTAAAAGCAGAAGGCTAAAATAATAGGGAAAAGCTCTTGGAGCAGGGTGCAGAAGGGGCAGTCTATAGTGGCAGAAAGAGAGAATGGCTAAAACGCAATTGGAAAATGCAGAGATGAAGGTGCGGTTGAAAAATATGCCGTAAGGGTGTCTCGTTAAAAATTTTCTGAATAATTTTGTACACGGAATATCGCGTCATTTCGGGCGAAAAAAAGCGACAGATATCGCTATTCCAATGGGGCTGCTGGCTGTGCGGTACTTGCGGGCGAACCGTTGTAGCGGGGTATTTTCTTCAGGTGAAGAACGAAGGCGAGCGGCGGCGGGGGAGGGGGGAGGGAGAGGGGTCATAAGGTTGAATAAATGAAAATATTAATAAAATAGGTTTAAAAAAATAATGAAATTATTCGATTCTTCTCACCGCGCGGCGTCCCGAAGGAAAATGAGAAGCGTTCGAGGAGAGTTTGGATTATACATTATTGGAATTACAAAACAGTTCTGACGCTCGAATTATATATAATATTATTCTATACGCGGGAAGCGCGGCCGCCATTTTCTGGCGCGAGGTGCTTAAAATGCGAGAGAACGTCCGCCGCCCAACTCGGCGCAGTAATTTGATTAAAAAAACTTTCGACGAGTAAATTTTCGCAAAATTTTAACCCCTCCGGCGAGCCAGCGCACAGCTTCCAAAATCGCATTGCGCTCCTTTCCTCATTCTGCCTGTACAACTTTTTAGAAGCTTCGACGCGAATAATTTCGTATTTAGCGCGTCAAGCTTTGAGCTTTTATTAGCCGCGCAGCGCTTCGTTATTCGAATTTCCGCAACTCCGATTTTAAAAATCATAGCGACGCTCGCCGACGATGTACTCGTATATTTATGGAATCAGCAGAGTTCTTTCCAACACGTATATATCGAGCATTCCAGATGCCGAACAAGCGTTGAACCTTTAATTGTTCAAAATTCAAGTTTCGAACGCACGTAATATAGGATGTGAATACTGATATCACTCTTTTTTAGCAGGTTTTCGAAGAAAACCAGCTCTTCTTTTTTTTTTCTTTTCGAACCATTAGTGCTGGTCCGCTATTACGTACAGCGCATCTATCTACACATTTTCTAGTAGACTTATTACGTGCTGACCAGGTGCGTACTAGTGGGAGGGGGGTTTGGGGGTTCAGTCCCATCAGAGCCAAAAACTTGTACAAGAAACTCCAGAGCCATTGGTTTTCAACCACCAGATTTGGTAATATGTATTTCCTCTCTCTTGATCAAATTAGCGTCTTTTTTTTGGCGTTTTTCCATATTTCTGATATTTTTTCATGTAAAAAAAATCAAATTTATAAAAAAATTTTTCCTAACGATTCATTCTCTATTTAAGTAGGTATTTCTGTTTAAATTTTGTCGAGGTATTTTACACAATATGTGTCCCATATTATGAAGAATTTTCGACCTGCAATCCCACTCCCATGGTAGAGGGAAAAATTGAGTATTTTGGTTTTATAACCTCCACCCCCCACCCACCAGAATCCCTATGGGCAAAATATTTTGAAAATGGATCCGTTTTATTCCGGGTTATAATCCGTTTCTGGATTATAACCCGGAATTTTCCTGTTTTCCGGCTTCTAAAACGGATTTCGAACGGATTGTAATCAGTCTTGCCGGAAATGAGTCCGGATTATTTTCCGTGAAGGCTGTTTTATCATATCTGTTGGCCCGAGTTATAAACCGTGAAACCGTTTTACAAACGGATTTAGAATAATTACCCAAAAATTATCACCGATTATAATCAGGAAATCCGTTTTACAAACGGATTTGGAAAAATAATCAAGATGACAAAAATATCTGCAAATTTTCAGATCCGATGGTCGAAAATAAAAACGGACTGACAACGGATAAAATTCTCATTTTCCGGATCATTTTCTCATTTTTTGCCCATCGGGATGTTGGTCTAGGTAAGCCACTGGTGCTGACGTCACAATATCATCTGTTTTTTCCGCTAATTATTAATGTTAACCCGGCTGGAATGAATGCAGATGCTGTACCCAGCACAAATAAGCCCTATATTTTTGTACCTACTGATCGGATAAAATGAAATGTGGGTTTCAACTTTTCGATTCTTTCTACAAGGTAATTGATATTCAAGCAGACGAACATGAGAGAAAAGAACATAATCCTCGATCAGGAATATGAAATAAATAAAAAAACACACAACTTTCATCGTCAGTAATCCTCTCAATCTCAGCGCGGTGAAGGTTTAAATGGGAAAAATTCAATTTTTATTTTACCTCAAGCTTTTTTTTTTTTTTTTTTCGTCAAATCCCACTTCATTACAGTTAGAGGATAATAGCAGAGCAAAAAAAACAGAATCAATGATTAAAAAACTTGATGGCTGAGGAATAAAAATGAATGAAGAACTCGCAACGAATAATAACTTGCACTTCGAAATCCAATATAATAGAAATTATCGAGATACATTGCCTAAATGGGAAGAAAAAAATTTCTTCAGACCATATTCTCCATACAATTCGCAGACAGGAACTTTTTCCAATCCCACAGTCGTCAAATCATTTTTTCCTTCCATTTTCTTTTGTAATACGATTAAGCTGGATTATTTATAGCTTCTTCGAAACATCGTTTTTTTCTACTCCTCATTTAGCAAATGTGCCACGGATTTGCTCGTAAAATTGATTAATTTTAGGAAAAAGATTTTTTTTCAGGTATCTAAACCACTTTTTTTTTTCGTATTTGTACATACACGTGGGTTTGCTATAGTGTTCTTTTCACTAATACCGCGTGCATTTTTCGAGTATACCCATATACGAACGAGTAGTAGAAAAAAGTCAAACCAAAGGGAAAGGAAGAAAAAAAAAGGTCAAGAAAGCTTGTTAAAGTCGAAATGAATAGATTTGGCCTGAAAGGAAATATATGTTTTTCCAGTCAAAAAAAAAAAAAAAAAAAAAAAGGAAAAAAAGAAAACCCTTACAGCATCATGAACTCTTTCAGACGAAGACGAAAACTGGTATTGACGTTGACGATGGTGTGTGGTGAAATTCGATAGTCATCAAGCTCTCTCAATAAAAATTCCCCACAGAATGTTATTTAACGTGTTGTAGGCGAACCGAGGGTACACAAGTATAGGTAAAAATTTTTCATTCCTCATGAAAACGGTACCGATGAAAACGAAAAATCGAAAACGAAGTCGAAAAATTGCGAAATGTGTTTTTTTCTTTCTTCCTCTTTCTTTTGGAAAAATTGGTTAGAAAACTGAAGAGAAACCCGCAAAACAGATTTGAGAAAGTCGATAAACTTTGTTGAGTATTTCCACTGTCCAATGTACTCGTAATTTATTTTCTTTTACGAGTAAGAGTAATATGTATATAGGTAACTAATTGATGCAGGATGAGGAAAGAGTCGATTCGTATACAAGGGTGGTGATAGAACTGAACATTTGGCTTAGTTCTTATAGTTATAGCACTCTCGTGTTCCAAGCTTTCTTGTTACGTGACATTTAATGCCAAAGAATTGAATGAAAATAACTGATCAGATTACATACTTGTATTTCAATGGGCTTTTAGCTGCTTAATTATTTTACGCACACAGAACTTTATACATACGAGTAATATACATAAGTAGCCTTCAGAATATCAATTCTAAGGTTAGACTACGTATCTGTGGGTTAGACTTGAGCTCGTCACTTTAAAGTTGCAAGGCGGAGCATCTAAGCAGTCCTCGCCTCTGGGGTTGGCAAACTTAGATGTAACTGTGTGCTATAAAAATATAAATTCTCTCAAATTTCCAATAATTGTATATCCAAGTTGATTAACATTCTCTTTCCGCATTTCTCGCAAATCATTTAAAATGGACATAGCACCCTTTAATACTTTAAGATATCGATGATTGTTACCGGCGAATAGTGTGGTATTTGGCAGCTCTAGTCAGTACCATTCTTCCTTCATATGGTTACAAGTCTGTTACATTCACTCAAACAGTCACCATCAATCAGCCAAAATACAAGTTGCAACGATCAGCTAATAACACTAGGCACTGCAGAAAGCAAGGAATAGGAGATATGGTGCGGTAATTGAGCAACAGGTCGCATGTACCTGTTGTTGACATATACATAAAAATATTTATGGTAGCGGCTGAATACGAATGAGCAATCTTCCAGTCACAAGTCTGGTATACTTAGACCTCAGAATTTTCATTTTTTAGATTCCTGTTTTTCAAACAACTTTTCAAGTCACACGAAACGCTTTGAAAAGGTGCCTCGAAATTCAATTCTAACGTTTTTCGAAGTCCCAACAACGCTTTTATTAAACCTATTCAAAACGACGAATAATGCAACTAAAAGTAAACTATAAATGCGAAAATACATATATAAAACACGACCAAAGAATTTTATAATTTTCTAAAATGTCTTTTTCAATCATAGAAACGAAAAATCGGTTTGTCGAACTAAACAGAGAGAAGACACAAAATGTAAATAAGAATGGCCTGCGTGACATTTTAATATAGCTTACAGCAAGTCTCATACCCTTTCTCATTTTCCAAACAATCTTCTTCTCTTCCTGCGTCCTTTATCGGTAATCTCTTGGTAATTTGAAATACTAAAAAACCGTTCTCTTTGACGATATACTATGCTTTCTTCAGGCAATTATGTTCCAGCCTTTGTTCCAGTTATCCTATTTTCGCTGCAAAAGTCGCGTACAAACTGCATGTTTTCTGCTTAAGGCATTCTCTTTGCCATGCACACCTTCCCATCTCCTATATACATTATCCAGCATCTTTTTTTTTACCTCTTTCACAACAAATATGTTCAGAGAGTATACAAGTACGAGTACAAAGAAATTATGTAGCCTGCACTATCAATATTCGGAACCTTTCATTTCTTTCAGCCCCCCCCCCCCACAACCCATTTCATCGTTTTCTCAAGTTGCTCATATCAAGAAATACGCAACTATTTGTCGTTTTTCTTGTAGAAAAAGATTTCTTTCTTCAAAATTGAAGTCATAATTATTAGCTACTTCGAAGTTAGGTAGAATTCAACACGACTATAAAAATCAGAATTATATTTCTTCATTTTATTATTCTTAGCCATATTTCTATTGCGTTTGGAATTTCATAAGAATTGTTGGAACTACATATAACACGCATTGAAATTCTTAAATATATTTTTCAGGCACCCTAAAAAAACAGCAATTCCAAGATTTAACTCTCCAACTCGAAAATCGGCTGAGATATGGCCCATCAAGTTTCAAAAATGAATAAATGTGATTTTGAGAAAAATTCATTTGAAATTGAGAAGTTTTTTCTCCCTATTTATGTGATTTATGTGTTACGGGTATTTTTATGTTTTTTTTTTTTTTTTTTTTTAATTAGACCCAATGACTGAATTAAAATGTTGCTGGAACTTTATTTTTCGGAATTACGAAAACAGACAGCCCGTCAATGCAACCCCTTTTTAGAGGCATTAGGCAATCATTCCGACCTCCATAATCCCGTAAAATGTATAAGTAACAAGTTCTGTCAAAATCCAAAAATCAATAACTTTAGCCTTTTAACTTGTTTTTGGCTCGACTGAAATTTTTGTTCTTCACGTGTAGGTAAATTTTCTCAGATTTCGTCCCTAATAAGGATTACGAGATTAGCGCGTCAGTAAGGTATACCTCAACACAAGAAAAACCACGTTTTATACTCGATTACTCAAAGGACCAGGTGGCGTCATATTTGACTCAACAGTCAAAAGAACCTCAACCTGATCTTTCTATAGTGTTAACGTTGAATTTATCAGATTTTGTCACATTTATATAGTATTCATCATAGATAAGATCTACTCGTATCTCCATTCACTAATGAATTCATCTTGGAGTTGCCATTTACCAGTATATATTGAGCATATCAGAAGTGAATTCATTCATGAATAAAATTGATGAGGAAATTTTTAGATTGGAATTTCTCTACCCTATCTGCGATAAATCTAAATTCGATTATTTACCTCGTCCATGGTAAGGTATAGGGCAGTAGAACGAAAAATATAACTTTCTACACTTATACCAACTCATAGTCATTTTCTTTTTCAAACATTTTTTCCCTTCAACCGAGCCATGAAAATAGAAATATGAGCGATTTGGCAGCAAACACTGTCACAGACTCAACGCGTGGTCGTGAATAAAAGTCACATTTCGCCAGATTGACGCAAATAAAAATCCATCGTCGACAGTTTTTTTTTTTTCTTTTCAATCGTAGGTTTACCATTCCGAGGCTTAAACTCTACTACTTACTAGATATTCAAGAGGAATTTTCAGACTAGCGAAATGCTAACGATTTCACCATTTAAATCGAATAAAATAACTTCACAAAACTGGTCTTCATTTTTACGAGTAACAAATACTTCGAAATCACTCTGGTGGGTGACTCGTCGAAGGGCAAGTACGAGAGGAAATCGTACAGTAGATTTGGCAGGGAGGGGCTCTGGAGGGGGTGAGGGTTGAAAGAGACGACGAAAAAGAAGAAAATAAAAACCACCGTCGATTTAGTTTAACACGTTTCGTAAAACTTGAAACGCTCCACTCACCATTATAGCAATTTTAGCGAAGTCGTTGCTTCTCATCTTATGGTCTAGAATTCTAGTGGTATTATACGAATCTGAAGGCTGAAGGAGGAAATTTCAAGGAGGCAGGCTGAAAAATCTCACTCGGGGCTCCGTATAAAATTGTGATTTTATTGAGGCAGGATGTAATTGTGTGAGTGAATATTTTTGTGCGTGTACGCGTCGTGGTTTTACTTTACGAGGTTGGATTACATTTTAAAATATAGTGACTACCACAGTATAGTAAGACGCAGTACACTGCACTACAGCACATATAATACAGACCCTTGCGTAGATATGCGAAGCACAAATAGTCTATTTAACGAGTTTTATTTATTTTTTCACTCCAAGGAAATAGTCGAGAAATGCTGGATATGTTGCTTCTTTTTTTGAAGCCTCTTCTGTGGTTTCTCTCTAAAGCCCTAATTCAAGTAGAAATAGAAAAACAATGGAAGCAAATTCACTTTGCAAAACGGTTGTTTGAAAAACTATTTAGCGAAATTAGCGCAAGTGAATTTCAGATTTTGGATGCAGACATCGTTTTCCAGAATGTGGGCAATATACTCGTAAGCCTATTTGAATTTCTCGTACACTTTAGTTTTTCGGTTATGAGATTGGGTATAGTAACGAATTCGAGTGAGAAAAAGACTGCTGACGACGTACGCTCATTTCAAATTGGCTGATGGGGAGGGGCTGAAAAAGAGCTGAATTCTAGAATATACGCATTTGAGATGCTGTTTATTCATGAAAAAACCTTGGGATTCGGAATATTTTCGAACGTTTGGCTTGACAGTGAAAGTTGAACAGTGCGTGGTTGGTATAGCATAAGGAAGGAAATATACTGGAAACAGACTCGATTTGCAGCCGCTGAATTAACGACATAAATGCTGAAGTTATAATATGCTATTTAATAATTTACACGTAGATTCGAAATGGTGGACTGAATCATATCAGAACTAAAAATTTTGCCTCCCTTCTGAAAGAGGAAGTTTTGTTTATTATACCTAGAAATTTGATATAATGGCTGCTCTAAAGATCAAGATGCTTAAAACATAAAATATTAAAATACGAGATGGGTATTTATGTATTGTTATTTTACGTCACATGTGAGACCCAAGATAAAGTATGACACTTGCGAGACCCCCCTTATAAATACTCACAAATGAAACCTTCGTCTTCACATGGCTTGGTGACTATCTGTAGATGCCTTAGGCTATGTAATGAAGCCCACAGCTGTTGGTTAGGTGCACAGTATAGTTTATAGGGAGTAAAATGAAATGAGGGAACCACAAGTGTACATACAATTGATATTTGGGGCACTTACGAGTCCCAGACAAAAAATACAGATTTGGGGTCTGCGGAGTGGGGGGAGTAAGAAAAACTATACATACACCTCGTGGACATGCGAGACCCACAAAAGGGTCTCACATTGTCAAAAAGGGTCTCGCAAGTGTTATGAAATATCTGTTTTGGGTCTCACAAGTGACAAAAACATCTCTATCAAATCATGAGATCATAAAACGAATAACTATACGCATGCCCCATGCCTGTATTTCCAAAATTAATAGAGGCTTTACTGTTAAAAATCTGCTAAACACGATAGGATGCAAAAAAACTTGAAAAACTGCATCGTTGAAAATGTTACCAACACGTGTTAGCTTCTGGGCACCTCAATATTCAACGCAACAAAAGCAAAATTCAAAACAGAGCGTACCTATATTCATACCGGATTTTTTCATCAACATTAAACTGAAACAAGTTTATACTCAACACACAATTTCTTGCTTTTCGATAAAATTAATATAATATCATCTGTATAATCACAATAAAAGCTTTTCAAGGTTGCCCATCTTTAAATAAGCGCTTACTCAAATCCAAAAAACCGACTAGAATACAGCTACCTATAGCGGTTCAATTTTCTAACAAAACCCCTGAAAAATTGTATTATTTCTCATCAGTAATGACCGACATTTTCTTTTATTCGAACAAAAACTCGGGCGTGACCACTGAAAGTTCACCATCAAATAGACGAGTGCTTGATCCTTCATTAATTGATGAATTTTTCAGTACCACCTAAAATTAGTATAAATTTTTTCGTTTTTTCCGAATTCAAGAGGGAAAAAATATAGAACCTTCAAGAAATGAAACTTAATGGTATTGTTGCATGAACTCGTGCTTCAAGTCAAATTATTTTCTTTATATATATTTTTTTCCTGCGTACTTTTTTCAACCAACAAGAGTACTCCCCGAAGAGATTCTTTTTTATTAAGATCTTTCAAAATAAATGAAATGAGTTTTTTTTTTTTATTCGGAAAAAAAGGGTGAAAAGCCAGGAGAAATAAGAGGCTCTTACACGCAGGTTTTCATTATCCAACATCAACGTACGTTTTTCGTGTTCGAAAATAATTTTACTTCGCCATTTAGACCACCTGTAGACGACGTTAATGTAGTAACACAACGGAGCACAGTAAGGGCCAAAAATTTCTATTAAGACTTTTCTATTCTTCTTTGTTTTTGAAAACTGCGTTTTCAGAAACAACAAAATTTTCAAATCATTTTCATCGAATGTAAATAGTAAGTTTATAAGTCGGAGATAATTTTTTATTACCTATTTAGTAAGTAAATTATACCAGCCTAGTTATTATTATTTGGATGTACGCATATTCTGCCAACCTTCATACTTGAAACTAAAACTGGTACCTCCTAGCATATAATAATTGTTTTAATTTCCCAAAAATTTTCACAAATGTCAGATAGTATTCATATAAATGAGAATAATATGCGCAGTAGAAAGCGTCGCGTTTCAAACGCCGCAATATAAAAAAAAAAAACTCTACCGCAGTAACCTGCGCTAGAAAAGCAGGTTTTCATTTTAATTTGATATAATTCTGCAATTTGTTCGATTTTTTCAATATTTTCCACTTTCTTTTCCTATTTTTTCCCATTTTTGCATATTTTTTCATCTTTTCCTATATTTTCCAGTTTTTTCTCATTTTTTCCAATTTTGTTTTTCCTCATTTTTAGCAGATTTTTGACAGAAAATATTTTCAATTAAATTTATAATGACTTTCACAAATAGACGAGACCATCATACTTAATCATTTCATGATCTCCAGATTCCAAAAATACCCAACTCGTATTATCATATTCATTTATTTACTTACTTACTTACTTACTCACTCACTCACTCACTCACTCACTCACTCACTCACTCACTCACTCACTCACTCACTCACTCACTCACTCACTCACTCACTCACTCACTCACTCACTCACTCACTCACTCACTCACTCACTCACTCACTCACTCACTCACTCACTCACTCACTCACTCACTCACTCACTCACTCACTCACTCACTCACTCACTCACTCACTCACTCACTCACTCACTCACTCACTCACTCACTCACTCACTCACTCACTCACTCACTCACTCACTCACTCACTCACTCACTCACTCACTCACTCACTCACTCACTCATATTTATATATTAATTTATTTATTTATTCATTCAATCATTCATTCATTCAATCATTCATTCATTCATTCATTCATTCATTCATTCATTCATTCATTCATTCCCATTTATTTACATATTTATTTACTATTTATTTGTAATTTTTTTTAATTTTATTTATTTATTTTATTAGGGAATTACGTTAATTAATTACCTTATTCACTCATTCACTCATTCATTCATTTATTCCTATTCATTCAAATTTATTTATTTATTTATTTTTTACTAGCAGGTTTTCCTAGAAAACCTTCTCTTTTATTTTTCATTACTTTTATCAATTTTTCTATTAACTTTTTATTAAATTAATTACTCACTCATCGAATCACTGACTCATTGACTCACTCATTCTCTGACTCACTGAATCACTGACTCACTCACTCACTAATTCACTCAATCACTCAATCACTCATTCACTCAATCACTCAATTACTCATTCACTCATTCATTCATTTATTCCTATTCATTCAAATTTATTTATTTATTTATTTTTTACTAGCAGGTTTTCTTAGAAAACCTTCTCTTTTATTTTTCATTACTTTTATTAATTTTTTATTAAATTAATTACTCACTCATCGAATCACTAACTCATTGACTCACTCATTCACTGACTCACTCACTCACTAATTCACTCAATCACTCAATCACTCATTCACTCATTCATTCATTTATTCCTATTCATTCAAATTTATTTATTTATGTATTTTTTATTAGCAGGTTTTCCTAGAAAACCTGCTCTTTTATTTTTCATTAGTTCTATCAATTTTTTAATTATTAAGTTTTGTTAATCTAATTTTTTATTTCTCGTTAAATTTCCTTTTTTTTTTCTTTTTTTTTAATTTTGTACCAAATTTACAAACATTGGGATTTGTTATCTTTGAAAAATGTTATCCAGGCCCAAACAAAGCCCAACTTTTGGATTTTAAAAATTTTAAGACCCAGACAAACTGAAACTAGGAAAACCTGCTAATAATATTGCTAATAACTCCCATTTTGTAACACAGCAGAAAGACAAAACTGACTACGCTCACAGAATCGATTTGTGTCATTTTTTTCCACTTCAAAACGTTGCGTTAGGCAATTAGCACTACTTGCGCAATTTGTGCATTTTCTCTTTACACAAAATCAGCAATTACTTGACCAATACTGAATCGATTGCCACCAAATTTCTTTCAGCACATCTTCACTATAAGACCTACCCTCCATCAAAATTTCAACCCTATTGGTCCAGTAGTTCGTGAGAAACCGTGTACAAGAAAAAACCTTTAACTGCGCATAACTTGAGAACAAATTGACCAATAGGGCTGAAATTTTAATGGAAGGTAGGTCTTATCATGTAGAATATATGGTTGAAATTTGGTAACACTCGGTTCAATAGTTTTCCTAATATTAGCCCCAGAAAAATCTTATACATACATATATATATATATATATATATATACATCTATATATATATAAAGTTATACGAATCGCTAATTTTTGAGGGAAACATATTTTTGGGTCATGAAATGAAAAATGACCACACCCCCGACCCTACCTCTGACAATCAGATAGGCTGCAAAGAGCTGGTTTTCCAGGAAAACCTGCTAAAAAGAAATCAAAACGTTCTCCACATTCTTCATAATAAGACCTGAAAATGTTGATAAGTAAATCAAGCTGATTTTACCTGTATCAATCTTGAGCACAGAAATTCGAGTGATATCTACTTCAAAGTAATACTCTTCATCTTCAAAAATCTCTGCACAACTTACTCCACCCACACGAATTATATAAAATCGACTTGTAAAGACTCACCTGAAACAAAAAAACAAACAAAAAATTATGGAATTGAACAAAAATAATAATAATTATAAAACGCATCTTTTGGAAATGTCAACATGCAGGGTATTTTGAAAAAATATACACAGCAAAATTCAAACTAGTAAATATATTCGTGGGTAGGAAAATTTCCACATTCAGAGTAAACATTAGGAGAAATGACCCAGAATCCTACAAATACACGCGACAACAACGTTCTCGCAGCGAGCCTGCATAGTCTCTCGATGCTCGTCAGCCTTTCAAGGCATCCTCCCTTGTGACAACATATACGACAAAAAACAATTACCATCAAGGTCGTTTTATGCTCGATAGCATCTTCCCCTCCCACCTTCTTCATCGTCACCATCGACATTCACCATCGTCTAGCTGACTCGTCGACTGAAAACAATCCCCAAAACGCTAACTACTTTTTAATTAGAAATACGCGTAAACAAACGTAGCGTGAAAATTTTCTTTAATTAACTTTGCGCGATTACGACAGCAGTCGCAGCGACGACAGCAGCAGCACCAGCAACAACTGTTGAAGAGGCCACAGCGAGAGAACGATGTGCCAAAAGGGCAGAGGTTGGGGGGGATTGCAGAAATTAAAGGAAAAATTATCATCCAAAGCGTATATATATAGTGTACTGAAAAACGATTAATCCTCTTTCCTCATCCCCACCCCTCCCACGCTTAACTTCTCCGTAGCAAAAAGCTATATAACTGCTGTCTATAGGTAGTATACTTTGCCTCTTCACTTTTTTTGCATTTTTTTTTTTCCATTCATTTATATTCGCTTTTTTACAGACTATTGAGGGGAGCGGGGGGCGGACATAGAAGCCGAACAGAATTAAAATCCGAAAAAAAAACATATACATAGAGAAAAAAATTATCTAGTTGGCTGATTTTGCCAGTTATACGTACGAACAAATAAACTTTGGGCGGCGTACCGCTAATTCAATTATAATCTGGCATTGTTCTACACGCACATAGGAATTTCGAAATGTACGGGCGATAATAATTTTTGAATCGAAAATGTTGTCTGGTTTAATAGAGACGTTAATTTGCATGATATAAACTCGCTGTATACGTATATAGTACCCAAGGTATAGGTACGCATAATACACTATATCCGTTTAAGTGCAGCCCTGTTTGTCGCCAAAAACAAAAGCTACAGCCCTTTCTCGGCGAGAATATAGCGGGTTATGTACACACACAGCTCTGAGAGGCAGCGAGATTCGCGTATCGACGGTGTTAACATTTTCATAATATGCCGAGTAAAATGCGCGATGCGACGACAAAGGCTGTGAAAAGGTGAGGATGGCTGAGAACAAAGGCTGTAATGTCGGATGAATATGTATTGTACACATATAGCAGCCGATGTTATGACAAGATAGTCGGGCCTTAAATGAATTTGTGGTGCTAATAGTCGACTATCCCTGGAGATCAAACGATACTGTCTATAGCGGCAATGTAGCCATATGTGCTTTGACTTTAAAAGTATGTAGTAAAAAAAAAAGAACCTTCCTCTCAAAAGTATAGTCGACTATAATTATGATTTTTTTTTTTTAATAAAAATTTCAAATGGCAGCTAAGATTGTTTCTAAAACTCGAGTCAAAGTATCAAAATTTTGATAAAATCACATATCGTCGATAGCCTGCTAAATACCTCATATATGTGTTGGAAATTTTGAAAATGATGCGTTGGGGGGTTTCTTGAATTTCTCTGCTCAAGACAAAATCCAATAAGCCGAATCACGTAATTTTTTGAAATTTCATCACATAGGAGGTGTATATTTAGCAGGCCACCGAAGGCATATTCAAAAAAATATCAATTTTCGGCGGGCGAACGAGGGCTGTAGCAACTGTGGGGCTGAGGCTGCGAGTAGTTCGTGAATTAGCATTTTATAAGCTGAATTTTGAACTACTTTAGTTTCTGGATAGGTCATGCTTGGATGTGTCATCTATAGCTCAATAATTTTTACTTTTCACGATTGTAAAATTCTTTTTCAAGGATCTCAATTTCTCCAGCTTTGAGAAAACGTTCAAAAAAATAAAAATCTTACAAAAATGTTGGAGTCGTAACACTGACAAGAAAATTTCTGTACAGTCGAACCTCTGTTTATATATAAGTCGAACTTCTGCAACTTGAAAATCTCTATTACTTACTCAAAAAGATTGTCATTTCCCTGCACATTCGCATTGACCGTCGATGGAAAACTACCTCCATAACTCGAATCGTACTTCAAACCTCTACAAATCGAACTCAGCCGCAGAAAAAATACCTCTATATAACTCGAATTTTACCACCCATTCAGCCTCTAGAACTCGAATAATTATAATGAAAACTTTCTGAAAGAAAACGCTCCAATCAGAAAACCTAAGAACACCAATCAAATACGATTTGATTTCGTCAGCGTGATTTAGTACTTTTTAAAGATTTTTTTTAAATCCGTTAGCAGTGTGAGTACGCAGCATCAAAAATATTAGTCATAGAGTTTGGAGAAAGATTTTTTTTTCAACTACCTACCTACTTCAAGCAGAAGTGTGACAATACAAAATATATCTATCAATATTTAATAACACGCGGACATCTAAAATCGCAAACAAAATAGCTATTTACTCACACAATGCATTGCTTTCACCGTTGAACCGTTATTTAGTATTATGTTATGTTTGATGATACGCCGTGCGAGAATGTCTTCTCCAATTTCCGTAGGTAAAAAACAAAAAAGTCACGGTACCTTTGTCAATCGAACTACAAGGAGACATCATCAGGCAAAAATGAAGGAAAACAAAACATCGCAGTTACAAAGTTATTAAAATTATAAATACAAACACATCACAATCAACGCTTCCGCAGTTTACAGTGCAGTGTATAATCCAATTTTGCTGACCTTACTTATAGGGTTTTCGATCATGTAAGAACTAATTTCATATTTTTTGGGGTCATAGTTTCAATCGCTAATACAATCTGCCAATTATTATAGCGATGAAACATTCAAACATTGAGGCTTTTTAGTCAGAAAAATTTGAAACTACATACTCTAAAAGTACACTAAATGAATTGTTTTCGATAAGTTTTTATTCAACTCAGAATAGATCTGGAAAGGTATACCTTCAGCCACCTAGGGTATGCTGTATGCAACATAATATCCTACCTGCAGTTTACTTTGAATGCATATCTCTTTCGAATAAATGATAACAATTTCCTACCAGTCCGAATATGTAAGCAAACTGTAAACAGAATGGTAAACAAGGTAATCAAAATAGAAGGTTTTTGATTCTGTATAGCTACCTCATTATTTTCAACGTGGATTCGCTTATTATAGATAATTGCATTCACCTAGAATTAGATAGTGCTTTATCTAGTCCACGTATTACAAACTATAAATATTCTATATATTTAAAACGTAACCTATTTTATCCGACAAACTTACTCAAATACTTGAATTAATTTGAATTTTGATTGGATTCTATCTTTTTTTTTCATTTTTTTCCCCTTTCATACCTGTGCTTAATTTTCCATCCTCATCAAAGTATTCCTAGGCTTCAAGTATGCGCAAAGAGGCTACACAACAATAAATGATTCTTTCGCCAACAAATTTAATTATCTGACTGTTTATAAGTGATATGCGTGTGGTGTGGTGCGTATACAGTTTTATGTCACACTGACTGACAAAGAAAAAACTCGTTACTGTTGACCCGGACCTTCCAACTCTTACCATAAATATACATATTCAGCTGGAGTCTTTTTTTTTTCTTTTTTTTTTTTTTTTTCAGCATCCAGCGAAAGTGAAGCCAATATATCGGGCTTATTAGAGGGGAAAAAAAGAGAGAGAAAAGATAAGAAAAGAGACAAGAGTCAAGAAGAATGTTTTTGTATCAGTCATGGTCACGTGCCGAATGACACAATAGGAGGTACATGAGACAAGTACAAAATATAGGTAGATGAGTAAATAGTTTTTTTTTTTTTTTTTTTATTTTTTTTTAAATTCACTCACCATCATCTTCTTGTTTGAAATCTAAATTGTATTTTCTCAATGAATTTATTGTGTGATACCTCATTAATTCATCCGTCCCCCCGTTTTATGCATGCTCTTTTGTCATTATTAACGCGCTAGTGAAAACCTTTTATTAAAAAAATTTCGAACGAAACATCTATTAATTCATGTTTATTCACCATTAGCTGGTATTTAGGCAAATAACGTCACATTGATCGGTTAGTCAGCCAAAACTTAGTACCGAATTCATCCTCATCTACAGTCGAGTTCAGATAATTGTTGCATCAAATTGTGCATTATTCGTGAATATATCTTAATTATGATATTTGACTAATTACAGTGTTAATTATTTGAAAAATTACTAATAACAATTTTAGCAAAGATGGAATTGAATTGGAAATATTTGATCGTCGGTTGTGTTTCTGTTATATTTGTGTGTGGTGATGATACAAATGTCATCAAACTAGGAAATAATGTTTTAGAAGAAAAAAACTCAACCAACACAGTGGAAGGTCCTGATCTAAGTACAACAACAGCCGCAACTAATCAGGATTTTAAGAAAGTGAGTACTTTTATCCTGAATTTGTTCTCGACTTCAAAAATATTCAGAAATACTTTTTGAAAACTCGGTCTTCAAAATACCCAACTAATCAGTACGTATTGAGCCCTTTGCTCTTTATTAGACAAAAATAATTTTGTAAGAGATTATAGAGAATAGAAAAATTCATTTTTAATTTTCAATGCCAAATCTTGGTGTTATTTTGAATTTACTCATTTCAGTTTACTCATATTCAATCGTTGTAGTCGTATTATTCAAAAAACTGAATAAATTATTCTGAGTAAATTAAAAATATTCAATTACATTCAAATTCCGCCGAAAATGGAAGTACTGAGGACCGAATCATTTGCCTTTTACAGTTCATGGACAAGGTTCCGCTGAATTGAGGGAAAAATTTCTTTATCACAGCAATTCGGGACCAAATAAACGAATGTCTCTTACAGACGGAATTCTTTTTTCAACAAGGTCCGTCTAAAAACAAATTAAACTATATTTTAGATCATTATAAATCATGCAACATTAGCATGAGAAAATGGATTGGGCGGAGGGGAAAATTTGACAAGAACTCGCCACAGAAAAATTTCATAGGAAACAGATACAACCATTCTCACTCAAACAGAATTTATTATTTTCCTTTAGCTGAATTAAGTAAACAGCAATTCAGAAAATAGATTTTCAATTTTATAACAAAAAATTAATTAATTTAAACTTGATCAATTTTCGAACTCCGCCATTACTCTCATTCAGGTATTTCTTGAAATCGATTAACTGTTTTTGTACCAATAGGTATAGCTAAATTCTTTCACACTTTTTCAATTGCAGCTCACAAAAAAAAGATGCGTGAGAAATTACGACACTAATTGTCTGAAAGTAGACTTGATCACTTCGCTGGAGAAGCTTGGGCGGAGTACTGATTTCCAGTTGCTGCCCGGAGTAAAATTGGTGTCTAATACGGATTTATTTCTATCTCAACGTTCCTCCGACACAAAAATGGAATTCTCAGCCGACAATATTAGCCAGCAACTAGACGAATTGTTGAAGCGACGATTAGTCAGCTACGCTAAATCTTTGTCGCTGAATATACAAATTTTTGACAAGGACCAGAAAAAAGGCAAATCATACGCCACCAGTATCTTCGAAAACTTATTTCCCCAATCCGTTGAGGGTAGAGGTAACATGTTTTATTTTTATATCTTCAAATAAAATACATCCACGTTGATAATTGATCATTCAGTACGCAGGGTCTAATGAGATAAAGTAAAACTTGGCATAAAAAGTACAAAGTCAAATGACCAGCAACTAACAGCTTTATCGACAGCAACGATCATTATTATTTTTCATATTGGAAAATAATAAAAATTCGAATGGGCATTTCGTTTACACTGAGGCCCTTAATGGAAGCCCTGTTTTTAAAAACAAGCCACAGACCCAATTTCGAGATAAAACTTTTTTTCTACATTCGGCCAATCTCCTCTGTACTCCTTTTTTAAATGAGGTACACACACATCAGAGACTATCGTTAAATTATCGCACTAGATAAAAGCTCACAACACACTATTGCTACTTTCTAATCATACTTTCCTTTTTCTTTCAGGTGAAAAAAAACCAGGAAAGTGGAGCAGTACCCTCCTAACCGCAGGATTACTCACAGGAGGAACACTCTTGTGGATGGGTCTCAGCTCACTAATGGCCATGGCAACCAAAGCATTGGCAGCCTCGCTACTCTCTATCGTCATCAGCATCGTTACAGCATATAGATCCAGTGGTAATTCTCACAAGAGCACCACTTACGAGATTGTTGCCAAGCCTGTCTACTCGCATGCCTACGCTGCCGAGCTGCAACATGAGCCCCACACAGCCGCATCTGGTCACCAATACGGTCGCAATATGGAATGGGATAAAATGGCGTCAAGTATGTCTCAGCGATCCGAAGTTCAGGTGCCGGTACCAGTCATGCCAATGCCTATCCGAGAGGATGCTCATCAGTTAGCATACCGTGCTCATGTACGGCCGATTTACAAGCAAGATACGATCTGAGGAAGAAATCGACTTTCGATATCCTAACTTGTCATTTATATTGTTTCAATACCCATAATACTTTCGACGTTATCACCTTCGTGTCACCCTGTAACTCCGTTTCAATCTCTCAATTTCTCTGTTTTTCACTATGTCATAGTTCTTATGCTGCACAGGCTCTCTTTTTCCTTCTGTGCAGACCCTCTGCCCTCCTTTCGTGGTATAATCTAAACACTGAAAAATAGCTTTCAAATATATATTTAGACAACAATTTTAGGTAAAATCGAATAGGGCTGACACAGGCATACAACGATGTTGATTGCGATACTACAATTTTCAGCTGATAAAATCAACCAAAAGAAAGCAACTCAACACTTATTATTAACGAACAGTGCTATGTAAGAAGGAGATAAGCTCACTTTTTCAAATTTCAAATGAGAGAAAAAAATATTCTCATGCTAAAAAAAAAAAAGCATAACTCCAAAATTGAAAGAACTACCTCAGAACAAATTCCATATACCTGTATCGTGACCGCAATCGAAGTCTTAGAAGCCATGGTAATGTAATTTAATTAACTTTCAAGTGTAAATGAACAAAAAACATTATGCATTAATTTGACCCCAACACTGATCAAAGTTTTACAAATAAGTTGAAGACAAACAACCGCGAAGTGTTTTTTTACACAGTTATCTAGGTAGGTTATTGTAAAAATTAATTTTGACGGGTATAGAACATGTTTATTCAAATCACACTTCCAGGTTTGAGCTCGATATGATACAATCAAACCCTAATATCTCAATTTTCGAAAAAAGTGAACCTAACCCTTTTTTGCATAGCACTGTGTTCGTTCACATTTGACTAATGCTCTACATATTTGGCTTCATTCACTTTATGCCTTAAACCAACTAATCGACTGGTAAGTAGGAACTATATGCAGAGTGAAGACCCAGCTCAACAGCATATTACACAAAATAAGTGCAATAATGTACAAGCCAGATGGTAAGAGTATTAGTCATTATATAAGAACAAATATAAGTTAAATAAACAGGTTGAATTTAAAGCTTACTTCAAAGGTGTCGGGAAAAGAATAATATGAAACAATGGGAAATATTTTTCGACCTGTTCATCATTTTATTCCTGCGCCGTTTCTATTATTGCAATGAAATAATTAAATTGTGCACTAAAGACAGTGCATTAATACGTATTTTCGTGACATCTATGGAGAGTGTTATCATTTTCAAGAATAAAATTACATATAAAATTTTGTGATAATTATCAATTAAGCTGTACAAAAATCATAGTCAAATAGTTTTGATTTATGAATTGAATTCGTGGGTTATTACGAAGGTTATTACCAAACAATTTGGCAATCATTCTCGCAGACTGATGGGTGATCCTTACCAAATAATTTAAGAAAAATTATCTTAGCACTCAGGCATGTTGGATATAACATATTCAACTCATGAACCAATATTACCAGATTTTGTTCCATTGATCATGCATAGAACTCTAGCTAATAGATCATTTTTCTTTATCTAATAAGTGTAAAACCTCGTCACTAATTTTAAAGCCATAATATAAACTAGTCGTGAAATGCATAATATTCTAGAGAGTCAAAGAAATTACGTAAAAATAAAATTGCGACTCTATTTCTATTCGTTAATTTGCTCACTTTTCAAAACTGCAGGGCACTCCTTTAAATTAAATTCATCTCCAATATCGTTGATTTACCAGAGTAAAATGAGACAGTGCACAGCAAACTTGACATGAAGTCTTCAGATACTCAAATGGGGAAATGTTACATAACATTATGTTGATCGATTTAATTTTTAGAGAAAAACATTTGTAAAAACAACAGAGTAAACTTTTGTTTGTTTTTGAAAGTAGAAAGCCTCGAACCTTTTTGGTAGATAAACAGTGAACTTTATTTTATCTGATTCTCTCGAATTTTGTCATTTCCTGGGGAATACCTATTTTCAGCTTATTTTATCTAATTTCCTCATGCCATATTTTCAGTCGCTATAATTACCAACTAAGCTTGAGCATAGGTATTAATTTATTGCTTAGACTTGTTGAGTTTTTGTTAAAGTTCTCGTTGAATAAATAATTTATTGTTGATCGATTATTGATTTCAATTATTTCGTTGACTAATTTTTAGTTTTAAATTCTAAAATAAAACATGTATGATGCAGAAAGATATTCTAAATTTTACAAAATATCAAAATGGTAAGTACTTTTACACACGCGACAGAAATAATTTGATTTCAGATAGGCTCAAAAATGAAATTTCCAAGTCTTTTATGAGTACAATTTTTCAATACCTCGATTTGAATTTGAAAAAAAAATTAGCAGTAAAACTATTATGATCAAGTACAAATCAACAACAAATAATTGGTCAATGGCCTCTACTAAACGTTTCATCAGTTTCTCAGGTACCCACAACTTTTACCAAAGCATTCGATAATCAATTAGAGAAGTTTTCAAAATAACAGAGCACGTACCACACTATAAAATTTTGATCAAAATACACGTAGGTGAAAAATGTAAGTATGAAATGATTTTAATTTTCAAATACATAAGTTGTAAAGAAGAAAGAATTGGTACAGAAGAAAAATACTGTAACCAAAGTAAAAAAAGAAGAATTTTAAAAGTGAAAAAACGGAAATAAAAAAAGAAAATAGGTACCTATATTCATTTCCAAAGGCTCCAAATAATGTACTTCGATAATTTGTCCAGGAATTTAAGATGAAAAGTAAAGGAGCGCAAATGGAGATTTACGAGGCACATTTTCGGTAAACATGGGACAGAGTAAATGTTTTCAGGATATCGACCTTCGGGTACAAATTTTCCCGCCATTTTGTTACACCAACATTTTCACACACCAAAAATAAATGGAGGGATAATAGAGGAAAGAACATTCGACCGGTGACAGCTTCTGGAATTTTCATCGCCTTTAACATCTATCAAGAATTCAACAGTAGAAACGTAACTACTAGAAGTACATCGTGCCAGAAGGCAGCAAAAATTGTCATTTTTTGGCATGATAAAATTCATGAATATTTGAAAATCTTAAATTCTGCCAACAGAGTACTCTGAAGATATCCGTTGAGAACAAATTGGGGAAAATTTCAAATTATTAGAAACGCATTCAGGTGAATGAGTTTTTTTTTTTGTTTTTTTTTTTTTACAAAAAAATTAGAACTTTGCTTATATTTCTATCGATTTTTGTTAAAACAGCTCAGCAATGATAGTGTTTCGTATCAGTACTACAAAAGCTATTGCTTGGGGATGGAAAGAAAAATAATTGATAATTGTTCTAATCGTTCTGCACTCATGCTGAGTTCGAGATTTCTGGAACTACAACCTTGAACCATATAACTAACATAAGTTAAGCATTACTTCACTCGAACAGCAATATCCATAACACATACTTGAAAATTTCAAGAATGGGTTTTTCTCTTATCCACTTTTTCCTGCAACTTTTTTTTTTTCCGAATCTCTATCTTTTTCGTAATGTGTTCTAAAAAGCTATAGTGTGATTTTTTTTCACTACAAATCGTAACTTTCGCAAAATGGTTTTAAGCATACAAAGCATTGAAAATTTCCGGAATATTTTTGGAAAAACTTTTTTTTTTTCCGACGAACTCTTTCCGCGTGAAAAAGCATTGGAAAGTTAAGAGAGCAGTATGCAAAAAAAAAAAAAAAAAAAAGTTGGTAAAATTTGAGGAGCCTTTAGGGTAATTTTTTTTTAGTTTCAAGTTATACTAAAATAAAAACGAGAGTTTTACATTGATCTCAGCAGAAGACGAACAAAAAAATAAGTTATACTAACAAACTCTAGGCAATCTAACACCTATATAGATATGATCAAGAACATATATACTCGTAATTCATAATAAGTCCTTGGGAAATCGGAAACTGTCGTTTTCTAAAAATTACCTCTTTCTCTGAACTGAAATACAACAAACCAAAATTAAAATTTCAGAGAACATTTCAATATATATGTACTGTAGCATGACTGTTATTCGATGAAATATGTTATTTTCGATTGAACTAAAAAATATTTTGACCTGGAATCAGCTTGAGTTGGTTAGTGAAGATTAATCATTGTATGATTATATATATCTAATACATGTTTCTTGATATGTACTAGGTACTGGGTGTAGAGCAATTAGAAAGATTGGTTTTACGTGCGACCATAACAGTCCAATATTTTTCGATATTATTTTCAAACACATATAACAGACACTAAGAAAAACATTTTTTTTTTTTAAACTAAAATGATCAAGCTTAGAACAAAATTCTATGATTTTTTTAAAATTATAATCATATTGAAGTTGCGTTTACTAATGGAAGACTATAAAGTTGGATAAGGATGGAAAAAGCATACGAGCCTTTGTTTTCAAGTCGTTCAGAAAAGAGACCTTTTTACTTGCATGAAAAACATTTTTTCCTGAAGTGAATGATTTAAGCAAACTTTATTTACTCATTACATACTAGCTATAGGTATATCCTTCTTGTAGTGCAGATAGAACTAAACAAATAAGAACCTATAATCATAAAAAGTTCATAAACGGAATTGGGTTCAAATCGGTTGAAATGAAACACTTTCATTTTTGATCCCCTCACAAAGATGAAGAAAATGCGACCCATTAACTTTGCAAGATTATCAGCACAGGTTCTTGGTATACTTCATTTCAGCCGAATACGAGACGCGCGCAATTTTTGAGAATAAATAACTGAGAAATTCGAGAAAGTTTAAATTGACTTGAATATTGAACAGGTATTTTTTCAAAAAATAAAATAATGCTCGTCTCCAGAATAGCTTTTAATATTATTATCAATTTTTTTTCTCCCTAAAATTACACTGTTCATAAGTATTAAAACAATTTTTAACTGTCATTTCAAAGAAATTTCATTTTTAGGTACTTGCATACTTTCTTGGGTTCTCATTTTCGCTGCGAAATTTCTTATTTTTCTTTTTCGTTTGCGAACATTGAAATGTTTCGTCTTCTCATTTTTTAATTTTTTACCTTCAAGTATTTTACTAAGCTTGGGTATTTTTTTGATACATTTATTTTTTCCATTCTCCTCACAGAAGAGTACTTTTCAGTTTTAGGTTTTTTAATTGAATTGTTACAAAAATTTGAAACTTTCTTTTTTATATTTATTTCTTTTTTCTCTTTTTTTAATATAAACTCTTTCGAAAATCCTTCACTTATCACTTTCCCAGAAACTACTCACATTTTTTCTACAGTGGTGTCAAAAAAATGTACCGAATTTTTTAATATACAATTTTTTTAAGAACCGAGAAGGTCGCATCTGTCCTTTACGACTCATTTTATTTTTCACCTTTTTTCCATTCTTTTAATTTAATGCTCTTGCCCTATAGAGGAAATGGGAGGGGTAAAAATAGTAAGGAGAAAAAATGTCTGTATTTGGAACCTTTGTTCAACATCTTTAAATAACAGAGTATTCAAGAGACGAGTGGAAAAAGATGAAAAAGACAGAACGTGGTGGCAAAATTTATTTACCGGCAATTTCCTTTAATGCCCTTCTACGCAGCACTTTTTCCTCACGAGAAATTTTTTTTTTCTCCTTTTCAATAAAATTTCATCACTTAATCTGGTCATTTTTTGTTACAACCTACGTACCTAAAATCTATAACGTCCTCGTCATTTCAATGAAAACATAAAAAGCAATTCGTGATTGAGGCGAAAACTCTCACTAATAATAATTCTAACGCGTTTCTTTTCAAGAACTGAAAAAATTTATTTTTCATTTAATTAATTATACTTTCTGAAAAAGAGCAAAAGAGAGCAAAAGAACAAAAAATAGTACATTTTCTTTGAGATTTATTACTTCTTCGAAGTGTCTATCGAAAAAATAGAAACAAAAATGAAAAATTCAAATTTTAATATACCGTATTCATTGGATGTGGAGGTGCTGAATAGAGGGATTCCATTATCAGATTCCCACTTTCTTTCTCAGGGGTTGCGCCACCAGAAATGTTTTCATTTTTATATCAGTACCGAAAGGGGTAATATACTCGTACTTTATTACGAGAACAAAAATTATAAATCTTCTTCGACAATCACGATTTGAGCATTTTTTAAAATGAAAAATCAGGAATTTATCAAGACAATGAGACAGGTCTCCAAAAATTAGCATATGATCAGAATTATCAAGGCTCGATCGACTACTAATGCAGCCTGAAGAATTCAAATTGAATTCGAAAAAATACATTCAAATTTTCGATGAATGAACAAAGATAGTAGCGCTTTTCTACAAATGAAGTGCATTTTTGACAATAAAACATGATGAGAAAAATGAAGATATCTGATACCTATAAAGTCCGCAGATTTAATTTAGATTCGATAATTGACACATCCTCAAGCATAGAAAATTGTTGTGGTTATATGTACTAATCAGGCTTTTTTGTCCGACTCGTCAAAATAATATTATAATCATTTATAATTTCCAAATGTATGCTAGAATAAATTCAAAATAAGCAAATAATTAAATTAATGAGTAAATAAATCGCAAACTACAAGAAACAGGACCTAATTCAGTTGAATCATGTTGAAAGAATAATATTAATTCACTTCAAGCATTTTCAAAACGTGAAAAACTAACAAGCTAAGGTTTAATAGGTCACTTGAGGATGAGAATCACAAATATTCAGAAATCTAAGAAGAATTTAGGCTTCACAAAGATGAAAGAAAAACTAAAAAAAAAAAAACTACCTTTGAGCAAATATCATCTTTTACTCAACTGTTTGATGTCTTAATAGAAATTTAAGCACCTCCTTCGTTAATTATTTCCTCAATACCACACCAATTTCTCCAGCCATATTTCTTTTGAAAACCAAATAGCGTTTGGTTTGATTCTTTTTCCATTTTTTCTTCTCAAAAAAAAAAAAAAAAAATTAAAAAAACCATGTCAATGAAACGGTAAACTGCTGAGCGAAAAAGTTTTAAAAATTACGATAAAAATAAACGTTTATTGCAAAAAACTTTTTTTCTTTCTACTTTTTCCCGCACTCACTTGTAAAAATGTTGAGAAACTTTTCTTCTACTTTTTAAGAATGGTAATTTTTATTAATTTTGATAACTTAAGTTTTCGAAAGAACTTTATGCTTATGCTATAATAATTTTCTTTTTTCTATGCTTTTACATCTTTTCATTTTTACTCTTTTTTCATTTATTTTTTTTTTCGACTGATAATTTCACAAACAATTTCTGTCTCTTAATTCTATTCTTGCTTTTTCATTAGTTTTCCAATTTCAAACCATTCATTCCTTTTTTTTGTGTTGCTTTTTTTTGACGAAAAATTGAAAAATATTACGAGAATTTTTCACAGAACAGTAACAATTTTTTCCTCTCAATTTAAAGGTTTTGTTGAACAAATAACAAATTTTCCAAGCAATTAAAAAAAACTGCCGAAAAAATTAAGAAAACGAGCTTTTTTTGAAAAATTTTGTGACCCTTCTCCCCCTACTAATAAAAAGGTGCAAGTACACACCACAATGAAACAGACTTACCAAAAAAAAAAAGTTTAGCTGCAAAGAGAAGGAAAATTCTACGATGATTTTTAGCAATTGCTTAGTAAAATTAATAAATTGATAAGTTTATGAGAAACGATTATGAACCATTCGCAATAGTCGTTACGTAAAAACCTAAAAAATTTTGCTGTATTTTCAATATTTTTTACTTGAATTTAGTTCACAAATTACACAAAGGGCTCAGATTCTAAATTCGTGTTTGCCAACAGAAATAATTATAACGCGGCAAATGCAATTTTTCAAGGTCATGTCACAAATAAAATACTTTTCAGCTCTATTTCTGATTTATTTTGTTCTAGAATTTTGATAGAAATATTGACGTATTCGGGCATTTTTTTCACCTCCCTGAATTTTTTTTTGGCCCGAAGCTGGGATTTTCAACAATTAGAGTTGGCAACGCTGACTCCAATAGTTGCACTTCACAGAGGCATTCAAGCTGGTAGTGAGGAACCAAGACAAAATAGTTTGTCGCATGCGACCAGTTCGATATGTTGGTCTCTTCTGAGTTTACAACTTCGTCAATTTCCTTCATCTGTGAGTTGCTCTTACATATCATATCCTACTCTGCACAGATTATCTTCCTTATGCCCTTTAAATTCGTGATATTTCAATACAAAACGCTCAGCCTTCAGCAATGGCGTCGAACAGACTCCATATTTTCATTTTAGGAAATGAAAAAACTCCATAAACCAATACCAGAAATTAGCGATCATTTGATTTTCTTTCAGCCGCGTATATAATCTCAGCTCGACCTCCACAAAATGAATAATTGCGCTCGAAATTATGATCTTACACGAAAATCAACACAATCACGCCAAAAGACCGAATACGAAAATGCTAATGGCACCACTTCGCTTCTCATACATCAATTTTTCCACAATTCACTCGCCGAGAAAAAAGATAATTTTTGTAAAAGAGAAAACGCATTCGCATTCGTAGCAGGAAAGAAACACTATCATTAATTCAGCCCGCAGAATACACCAAGTTCAAAAATAAACAATCTAAATGAACAATAGGCTATATATTCGCTGTGGGAAAACAGTAAAACGACGATAAATTAGAAAAAATGCCGCGTGTCTCATCCATTTTTCTTTGTTTACTGTATTTATTTTTCTTTCTTCGTCTATTCTTTTTTTTTTTTTTTGCTTTTCTTTTTTTGGCCAAAGTGTTGGCTACGAAAGGTAAATAACACCAGAGTATGGCTCAATTTGCCCAAAAATTTATAAATTCCTTCTGTAAGGGCAAAAAAAAGTTTAATAAATAAAGATTTAGTTGTAGCTACGTTGTTTCTATACACGATGTGGCTTTTCTTTTAGCCTTTTCTTCTTCTTCTTCCTCCTCCTCCTCCTCTTTAAAGGCGATTCTCATCGCTCATAATTTACAGGATGAAAAGAATCGAAAGTTGAAAACAAAATTTCGGCTACTCAGTATATTATGTACGAGTAGTACGTATACACAGAAGATGAAATCTCGAGTGTATGAATTTCGTCGATAGATATGGCTGGAAACTTTTGAACTCGTGATATTTAAGCTCGAGCTCCTAATTTTTTCAGCAATTCATGTCGAACCAATATAAGCCGATACGATCGTACTTTTTTGTGAATTCTTAGACAATTCGACTGCACAAGGAAAAATATTGCAGAACGTTGATTCCAACAATAACGATACCATTTAAGCTGATTTAAAGCACTAAATATAACACTCATATTTTAATTTTTTTTATTTATCAATGGGTTGAATAATATTATCCCTTCAAATTGGAAAATTTGTTGAAAAGAACGAATTCAAAAGCTTGTCATCGACTGCTGTATAAAATCATTTCTAATTAATTTTTTGCTACTATAAGCCAATGACATAGAATTTCACGCCAGTGATGACTACAAGTGAATTTTATGATCCTTAAAACGTCAAAAACGTAAAAATCTCATTTTCTAGAATTTTAGACACACTACTTATTCGCTTCAAGTTGACAATTATGTCGCAGAGTTACTATATTCATTATTTTTCACAAAAAAAAAAAGCTCAAGCTAAGACGAATACCGTGTATACTTAGAATCATTTGAATTTCGTATATCTTTTAAACTCAAATAAAATGCCAGAACGTATAGATAATAACGACGGGCTGGCTGTAATCTCATCTTGAGGCAAAGAGCTAAGTTGACGCAAACTTTTCACACCCTAAACAGTATCGTGAATAGATTCACAACAAAACTCAACTACACTTTGAAAAGAAACCAAGAACCAGCCAGTGAGTTTACGAATGCCTGATGCGGTGACGATATATTGGTTTCAATTATACAGTCTGAAAAGACGAACGATTCGGAAAAATCCCAATAACCAAACAGCATCTAAAGCAAAGTTACGAATGGTATACTTCCACAGCTCGACGAAAAAAAGAGAGTTCCATGAGTGGAAAATACTCTCGCAAAAGATAAATATCAACTTCCTTGGCAAGGATGTACGGATGAATGCATGCATACAGACGGTTAAGTTTTTCTAAGAAAAGCAAATCAAAGTCAGTTTTTTTTTCTCTAACTTATACGTCACGAAGACACACCGCAACACGAAAAATACAATAAAAATATTTGCTCAGCACAAAAGATGGTCAAACATAACTTTTTTTTGAAGGATGTTTCACAACTCTACAACTATAACTAGGCTATTTTACTACTCACTCCCTTCTTCGAACTCCGCCTTATCAATTATGATAGCTGAGAAAGAAGTATTTTGTTCAATACCTTTCTTTGCTCTCAACAAAAGAGGCATTAAAAACATTTTAAAAATCACGTGGACCTACGACGTATTAGTTAATACAGTAGTATATTACATATCTACCTAATGTAGCATCTTTACTAGGGCAACTCTAAGGTCTCGCAAGGGATATGCTTCACAAATCTCAGAAGTACTTTTTGGTAGCGCGAGTAGAATGCCCATCGGGTTTTATACCAAATTTACACAACTAAAGTGTTCTACATAATAAAATATAAAACTCCCCTATAGTTATTTTCTTCCCTTTGGAAAACGAACGGAATGGGTGACTTGTGACTTTCTTCCACAAATTCACTGACGCAGCGCTTTCGTAGAATAAAAATTTACATTTTCTTAAATTTTACGCGTACGTGACTCGACGTCTTTATTACAGCCTCCCCGCCGCCGCCCCCCCGCCCCACACCGGAAACAAATTCAATGAAACGAACCGAAAACTGCAGAGGGCTAAGAGGGTGGTAAAAAATTACTTTAATGATAGTTCGGTAGTAAAATACGTTTTAGAAATGTAGAAGTAATTGCTGGATGTAATAATGCTCGCAAAAAAAAAGAAGAAGCAGAAAAAAAAAAGGATGATGATGAAAATTGAAGAGTGTATCGAGAGACGGAGGAAGACACGAGTATACACAGTACGTATTATATAAGGTATACACAGAGCGAGAGGAAATGAGAAGAAAATGTACGGGCCAGACACGAAAAAAAAAAAAAAAAAAAAAAAGGAAAAAAAAGAATAGTGGAAAAGTGGAACCAAGATCGTAAAGGAAGGCGAGCGAGTGAGGAGGATGGGGGTAAAAAAAAAATGGCTGAGAATAAAATCGTGTGGGAACTCGTTTATGGTAATTTGAAAACGAAACGACATCGACGTCTGGAGACTTAGCGACGACAGCATTCAGTGTTTATGTACCTTTGGTGCGATTACCAACAAATTTAACCCTTGTCGACCATAATCTACTTTGTGTCCTTTGGAATTACAATTTCGCGACAACCGAATTCTGCGAACGGAGGACGGGGGCTGAGGGTGAAATGCGACATCGCGTTTGCAGCCGCAATGAGGAATTCGCACTGCATACGAATTACGCGACTAAACCGAATCCACCGGAGAGGTGCAGAAGGGGAGTGTATAACCTACGCATAAACTGCCCAACATATTATTATGTGGAGTGCCGACAACTGTAAATAGAGCAAGTTAGAATTTTCCACTTTCCCTGGTATCCTTACTTTAACCGGATTTTCGACAGAAAACCTTCTATTAATTTTGGTTATGCGACCTTTATAACGTTCTTCGTTTCTTGATCTTGGGATTCCAAAAATTCATTCGTGTATTGGCGAAAGGAGAGTGTATGTAAATCGCAAAATTGAAACTTGGAAAGCCAATTACGAAATTTTCACCGAATATTAATCGAAGTCTGAAAAGTCCACCCTGAGTCCACCATTCAAATTTCAAGTCAATCCGTTATAGATGGTTCTTGAGAAAAGTCATATTGAAGGTTGAAATATGAGGATTATTCTTTGCCACGCGAGATGGGATCCAAAGTACGCGAATCAATAAGGCTTAAATTTGCACCACAGGTCAATCTCGATGAGTTTTCAAGTCTGGCAGATATTTCATGACAATCGGTTATGCGGTTCTCTACATTACGTGTTAGCAAAAATGTAGCCAAAAAATGATGATTTGTGAAGAATTTCTGAAAGAACGTAATATCCCTTCGAATTCTGATGGATTTTTTAGCTTATGGGACACAAGATAGGAAGAACTATACTGAACAAATAGGGCTGAAATTTGCATCAGAGATCAATCCCGATGAGTTTCTAGTCTGACAGATATTTCACGACGATCAGTTTTGAGGTTCTCTAGAAATTAGCAAAAATATTATGGTCAAATACTATGATTTTCCATGATTTTTGAAGAAACGGATTCCTTCGAATTCTAACGGATTTTGCAATACATGTACAATCTAAGCCACACTGCAGGTCAGCTACTTTCTTACATCTCCATAAATACCCATACATCCTCAAACGAATACTTTTCATGATTCACGACATTCCTGTATATCTAGCGGGGCCTTATGCACTATATAGGATTTTTTTCTCTCCAAATCGAAGTATGTATATGAATGCGAAGTTCACACTCAGCATTGGTCAAGTCAATAGAGTGATATTTTCCGTCATTGTGGTATCGAAACCTCGAAAAAATAATACACACACGACCAAACTATCTGTGTTTTTTTTATTCGTATGATGGAAAACATACTCGTATATGTATGATAAACAACGTATACTCAACTCGCGCATATTTTCATTAGAAGCTTCAACAAACATTTTTGATCCAATTTACCGTATACAGCTCTGCAAATATCGAACAGCTTTTCACGTAAATAGGAATACCTGCCTATATATATAAAATGCAGAAGGAAGGGTGAAATGTTTGCCGTTAGTGTAAATGAGGACGAATCACGATGGGGTTCGCAAAAATTGTATCAATTTTTGCCCGCAGTGCGCGTTTACGCGAGGGCGTCGAAAAGTGGAAATGAGTTACCCTTGATAGCAGCTGGCTGGCGACGGGCAGAGGGTTGGAGGGCTGCAAAGGTATAATGAAATTTTGCCAATCTTTTGGGCGCCGCACCGTGTATTCAGCGGGCAAACTCTTTCACACCGTCGCCGTGCCGTTTATCCGTTTTTAATCTTTTCATTCGAGTGATTTTCCTTGTTATCGAATCTTAACACACTGTTCTCTGCGAGTGTATATAAATATACACATAAAAGGTTTGCAAGTGTTGTGTGCTGTGTACACACCGGCGAAATGCCGAAGCAAATAGAACAATCGAGTACGCGGAAACGGCATTTCCTATTTTTTTTTCTCTCGCGTGCACTGCACGAAAACGACGATATCCTACCGCTACGACACCCCTCCTACCCCCTCTCCACCAGCCACTGAACTCCGTATCTTTGTCGCAATTCCAGATTTAATATAAAGGAGAATTAACGATACATTAAGGAGACGCAACGCCTGCGTTTAATCCGTGGAAGACGAAGATGACGTGCTCAGAGGGCTCTTACACTCGTAGAATGAGTTGTGCGCACCGCTGAGGAGAGACGAAGTTTACTCTGGTTAGTATTTCTCCCCCCCCCCCCCCGCCATAACATCTCCCTTTCGCGAACACAAAATTTCTAATTCGCATTTTCGATAGAGTAAATCGACGAATGGTTTTGCGGTCTGGAAAATCCTTACGGGATTTCTGGCAGCTGATTGCGTTGTTGCCCATGCTGAAGGTTGCCGAGGTACTGCGGAATCAGCTTAAAACGTTTCTGCGCCACATCAATCCGTTTCAGATTTTTAATAGCTCGCGCAAGTGACGTTCGCTGTTGTACGTATTTCATCCTGCGAGGCAAATGCTTTGCACGGTTTGGTATACCATTGCAGGCGAATATAACCTGGGTATTCTTCAACACCATCAGAAAAAGCATGTTTTTACTCGATTACTCAAAGGACCAGGTGGTGTCATATTTGACTCAACATTAAAGTAACCTCGCAAGGACAAGGCAATGTCATAAATGACGCCATCTGGTCCTATGAGTAGTCTATCTCAAAATTTTTAATAGCGTCATGTACGACGCCGCCCGGTTCTTCTAGTGTCGCAGCACTTTAGTCCATGTTCTTTTTTTTTTCATTCACGTTTTCAATTTCTTCCATTATGGTAAACAGTAATTTGTTCATCCAAGATGCTTCATCAATTCTAAGGAAAAACTTTTTTAACAATATAACATTCTACGTTAAATTCTTTCTAAAACATATTTTCTCGAGAAACATTTATCAAAATTTTGGTGTAAAACAGAATTCATCTCGAGTCGTGAAGGCTATACAGCTATTTTCAATTTTCGGACATCGAGTATCAATCCATTATTCATTTGTTTCCTTCGTTTATTTTCACGAAAAAAGTGGGATTTGCTAAATACAGTGATTGATTTTTCAGACCCGTAAAATATTTTGGGACTGCATCAGAGGTTTCCAAAGAGAGCTGATGCCTCTGTGGCCTCAATCCCTTCAATATGAATCTAGGTATTCCAACCCAGTAGATGTTTAGCCAAAATCCATTCATGAGTTCGCTCACACTTTACTCTCTATTTCACCAACGATTCCCGCATTATTCAGAATTATAGCTGTCTCCAGAACCCAACAACGCTGAAAAATCAAAACATTTTTAAACAAATAAATTTATTCATTTACTCGCTTCATTTATTTTTAGTCTGCTCGCATTAAAATATTATTTTGATCGCTATTGTTGCAGCTGAGGGTGTAAAATCAACCGCAAAAAACAGTAAATACTGAAAGAATGGAATAACTTTTCCACTTTTTTTTTTCTCTGTCGAGCAATAACTTTTCTGTACAATACATTCTATATTATACTTCTTTTTTTCTTCTCTTTTTTTTTCTATAAATATAAAATTTGAATCGAGAATAAAGAAAAATTATGCGCTTTCCACCCAACTATCTTCGTCTGTCGGTAGAATTTGTGTGTGATACCATTTTTTTTTTCACTTTTATTTTGGCAAATAATCAAAAGAATTTCTTTTGGATACCATCCAATATATATGACAAGATACGATTGTGTTCACTTTATGGAGGAACGAAATTGGGTGCGCGTAAAATAGTACACCAAATATGGAATATTAATATATGGTTGTTGTTTGTATTATACGTAAAGGGATAATAAACATGCCACTGTTTTTTCGCCATCTTTTTTCTCGCTTAGTTGGCCGCTGAATTTAGGTAAATGGGCACCTTTCTCTACCCCCGCTTGCCAACCATTTCAGAGCTCTGACCCTTTTCGCCTTTTCAACCTCAATTTTACGTATGTTTTCTCTTTTTCGAACTTCCACTTTAGCGCAAAACATACGGCCAACTGTCCCAAACAAAGCATCAGAGGTGATTATTGGCTTCCTGAAGATGACGAAAGAGAGGCTGTCTGTACAATACACAAAGTGGAGAAATCCGAAAGAAATATCACCGCAGTAAAAAAAAAAAACTAAGTCAATAAAATCATGTAGTTTTGAGATTTTCCAACCAAATTACTTTCTTTCGTCCGGGGTCTCTATGACTTTTATATAACAGATACTTATTGCGGTTACTCTGCATAACTTCAAGGAAGGAACTTCGATTTTACTTCAAATTTTAGATTGCGTTCATTATTAAAGTTTTAAAATTATACTAGAAATAACAATTATTTAGACTACCTTCGTGCACTTGAAAACGGAGTCAACATCAATTTTTGCATATCGCACAGTACTCAACGACTACCTGATAAATATGTATTTTATCACACAACAAAAAAGAGAAAATTTCAAACAATCTTGAGGATTGTAAAAAATAAAAGGAGTAAACACAATAGTGAAACATCATAACGAAATTAGATAAAATAAAACTCAAAATAGAACAGTTAAAAGCAAATTATGCTGAAGTAAAAATCATATGCTTTTGCGAGAGGCGAATCAATTCAATTCAAACATGTCGTAAGCCAGTTCATGGAGGAAAAAAATCAACAAAAAGAGAAGTGCTATTCTCAAAAGATGAGCAACAATTGAAATATTCAACGCAATTTCATTCAAGAAGAAAGCACCACCCTCAGCAGTAGATGATCCCAAATTATTGACATTTTATCGCATTTCTGCGATTTAGCTCAGGTATTTTAATCCTGTTTCTATCATTTCATATTTTAACAGCTTTCAATTTAAGAAGTTCGATCTCCCTTTCATCCTATATCTACTTTTTCTAAAATTGAAAGATTATTTTTCATCTTCGCTCAACCGCAATAAAGGGTAGGAGACATTTTAAAATTATAGTCATAAAACCACTGCTGTAGGCTCATTAGTTTTTCTCACTCTCCACTCTCACTACTTGCGCTCATTTCTTATTCCACGCGTTCTCCTTCACCCTCCCACCATCTTCACTCCCATCCTCTCACTCGCTCTCGTTTCTGCATTCGAAGATAGGAAAATTATTTACGAACCAACTTTTGCACTCGCGTTAAAATAATTCGACCACGGGTGCTGAACTTTAACGCTAAAATTTATTTGTTTGAACTGTAGCTTCGAATAGCTATACACAACGACCTTTAGATAAGCTCTTTTAAAGCGTTTAAATATCGTAACTCGTCTAAAAGTTCAAAGCCGGCAATTTACATCGTTTTTTTTTTTGACGTTATACAGCCAACGGTATACGAGTAGATACGTAAACAGGGCCAGACATTTGTTCCAGAATAATCTCTTATTGCACATTTCATCTTTCCCCCTCATCTCCGTTTTTTTCAAAATTACTTTTCGCCTAAGTTATCATTAACGTTTACAAATAAAAATGGTAAAGCGTATTTTTTCACCTTCGTCTCTTTTCATCTTTGTGCCTCCCTCCACAATGATCACTACGAGTCCTTTTTTTTTTTTTTTTTTTTTTTACTTCACCTATTCATTCTCCTTCTTCCTGTTTAACTCATTTTGCACTGAACGAACTCTTTAATTTGTTTAATTTGAAAGGGAAGAGAAAATGAGGGGGAAAAAAACGAAGAGAATAAATAATATAGTAATGAAAGGAGTCAAAGGAGGTAGGAGTGGAGGTCCAACCACTATACGTATCACGTACCTTCTTTTTTGAATCGCGATTAAATTTCTATTCTACGAGGGAAAAAAAAGACAATTTAATAAACGAGGTTGAGTAGAATGAGTATACACCATTTCTTCCTCTATACGTATTTTTTTCCTTAAAAAAAAAAAAAAAAAAAAAAAAAAAGAAACACAAAGGTGAATTACAGCCAGATAAGTCAAACCCTGTTTTTTCAGAAAATTCATTGGGGAATACGGAGAGGGAAAATGCGAATTGAAAATTGTAGGCCAAGTATAGGTTGGACTTGTATAAGGTATTCGACCTTTGAACAATGTATAAGTAAGGAAGGCGTGGGCCATTCTTGCGGAAAATGAATTTTCTTTTCTATTTTTTTCTTTTTTTTTTCTTGCGAAAAATGTTTTTTTCCCTCGTTTTATTTATTCATTATATATTCATTCATACGTATTTAAAGCACCAAAAATGAATATATTATTAAATTTCCATCAAACGAATTAATCGTTGCCCAATGGCATGGACAAGTGCGAGTTGATTCAAAAACTTGAATGGAAAATGATAGTCAACAAAAGCAAAATCCCATAATAAACCTAAGCTCAGGCGCCACCAAATCTGGACATATTGGGCTAGGAGGATTTTATCCCGATAAAATCGATATACGTATTAACTAAATCAACTAATATTCAACGGCGTATTAATTTCCTTTTTCTATATTTTTTCAGGAAATGAAGAAAATTACAGAGTTCATTGTGTTATTTCAAAATTGAAAATTAAAAATCTAAGAAATCTACGCTGGAAATTGAATTTTTAATTAATTTTATAGAAAAATCCAAAATAGGGGTTCACTTTTATGGAAAAGCGATGATTCCAGCCTGATTTCATTATTTTGTATCCAGATTAAGCAACTGCGAATATAGCCGGATTGCATAGCAGAAAATGCATGGTAAAAGAGCTACTTGATCGAGTTTGGTGGATTTTGGTTCGAATAACAAAAACATGGATTGAGTGGCGCAAACTAAGTATACACGGTTTGAGAAAAATCTTCATACGTACATACTTCATGAGAATCACAATTTTGATGATCCATCATCTAGTTGAAATCTCACCGCTTTCAAATCGCTACATTACATTCTATTCTTTCCAGTTTACAAACCTGAAACATGTACGAAAAAAATAAAAATCAATCAGAATTACCAATCAAATTTGGATACTATAAAGTGGTACACTGAGACAAATGGATAGTATTAAATATTATATTAAAAAAATAACTTGAAGCAACTTCAAAAATCAATATTATGAATTTATATTATCGTGTTTGTTCAACCATCATTCGCTGGATAATATTCCAAAGATGTTATTAGAATATTGCTGGTATTGCTATTCAAAGAAATATCCTTTTTCTTTAACAGGCGCGAGGATCGCAAGCAACTACTACAAATATATTATTATTTGCATTGCGAGAGCAGTTTTTCTGATTGAGCTGCGAGTGAAGTGGACAAATACCCATGAAGCTGTTCCAGCTATCCGATCATCTTTGAAAACGGCCAACTCTTAAATAATTCATCTCGTTTGCCATTATTATACGTTCCACGATCGACCATTCTGTCTTTCCATTATAGCCTCGGCTAATCTATTTGAGCATTTAATCCGGGCGACCTTTAACCGGGTAAAGTCGACTTTTTGCACAGCGGAAGACGAGCGCACGATGGGTTTCGACCTCCATATACCCTCTGACCGCAGCCGACCGTTTATAAACAATGCCGGACATATCTTTGTGCGCCTAATATTGTTTGATGTCCGAGGGCTTATTTTGGCACACGATGCCGGCCTCCGATTCACAGTAACCGTACGCATTATTACATGTAACAAGTAAATTAGACGAGAAACTAATTCCCGTAAAAGCTGAACCATCAGCGATACGGTTTGCAACCCTTTTAATAATAAACTAATTGCCCGACTACCTCGTAAACCAACCCTATTTCAGGTCACCGGAAGCAAACGTTAACAAAAAAATTATCGAATCCAAATTATAAGGGAGTAAGCTAAACCCAAGTTCCCGACTGTTTAAGATTTCAAAAAAGAAAAAAAATTACTCCAAAATACTTACGGGGGAAAACTCTTTAAATACTCGGATTTCGTAGAAATATCTATTGAATAATTTAATACTCATGAGAAACGAAAAATAACTACGTTTCAAAGGTGTAGTAAAGAACGTTTACGGAATTGCGATTTTATATGGCTTGACTTTGCTCCGATTGATCTGAAATTTTCACCATAATTTGTTCCTAAAAAATGTCTCCAGAGTGTTCTTTCAGTGGTATTCTAAAATTTTGCTTCGAAGTGATTTCAGAAGGCTACGAAAATTGACATTTTTTGGCATGAAATAAGTAAGTCTATTAAACAAAAAATTGAAAATCGAAATTCTGCCAACAGAGCACTCTGGAGACAATCTTTGAAAACAAATTGGAGAAAATTTCAGATCAATTGTAGCAAAATCGAGAGAGAAAAACGCATTCGCGTAATTTAAGTGCATTTCTTACAAAAAAATTCAAAATTTTGCTAATATTTTCGTTGATTTTTATTGTGACAGTTTGGAGATGATAGTGAATCAGTATCAGAATAGGTAGCTATCGTTTGAGGGTAAAAATAAATATTTTAATTATTGTTTTTGAATTACACATACACATACGTTGAGTTCGAGATTTTTGTAACACATGAAGAAGAAAATTAATTTTACACTAAATGAGTTCTTGAAACAAAAAAACGGATTTAAAAATTTGCCATCCCGTAAGGTTGATCTATGAAACCTTTTCTTTTTTTGGCTACTATATTGGCCACTGATACACAATTTTAGGCAAGTGATGACAAAAATAAATTCTGTCGCATCTTCACGAAGTCAAAACCGTAATAAACTCATTTAGGAAATTTTGGACATACCACCTTCTCACATTAAGGTGACGATAGACATCTACGCATAGATTGTGAATTTAAAATTTGAAGTTCATCAACAGGGAAAGTATTAAATCGATTGAGCTAAAAATTCCCAACCACAATGTACTACTCGAAAACCTTCTATTCTAGCAAGGTTTACGGCGTCATCTAATTTACAAGCTGCACAGAGATATAGCGACGATGACTAAAGGCATTTTCATCTACACTCTTGAAATTGAGACAAATGAAGAAAAAAAATTGTTTCAACTCAAAATTTGAAATGACTGATGTTGCCGCTTAGGGATTAAAAAAAAATTTTAACATTACAAGGTCTACGCTCGAATTCACGAAACATTACGAAATTTCGAAAGCTGTAAATTTTAATTTAATGTTAGCAAGTTCAAACATCATAATTTTTTTTCTGACAAAATAAATATGACAAAATTTTATGAGGATATACCGAGCTCTCGTATTTTGTTACACAGAAATGAATTCCACTGCTGCCATAGGACTATATTTAGCAAAACATAGTTAACCAGACAGTATCTCGCCATTTGATAGATTGTATGTAAAATATACGCGAATAAAGATAGTCAGCAAAATGTGGAGGATGTTAACCAGCCGTAATTATCTTTTAGATTTGATCATGTTGATCAGTGACTCAAGTTTGTTGTTTCCAAACATTGAAAAATAAGTTTACAAGAACTCTTTTTTCTAGCTTAATTTCACACCGATTGACGTGATATTTTCACCAATCTGTTCTATAAGATGTTTCCAGATGGGTCGTCCGGCGGAATTTTTGAATTCTGCTAAAAATTCATTTTAGCGGGCTGTGAAAATATACATTTTTCGGCATGATCTATTTCACGAACAAAATTAAAAATCAGAATTCTGCCGAAAGTCCACCCAGGAGAAATTCTACATCAACAGATGAATGAAAATTTCATATTAATTGGTTAAAATTGAGTGAGAAAACAGAGTTCTACTGCAAGCACATTTTTTACACAAAAATTTATAATTTTGCTTCTGTTTCTTCTAATTTTAGTTATAACGGTTGAACGATGATATAGTGTTAATACGAGTATTAGTGCTAGAATAGCTATCGTAAAAGGGATACAGATAGAAATGTCGGTTATTGTTTTTCTGCTGCACTTATGTGTGGAGTTCGAGATTTTGGAAACTACACCCTCAAGACAATTATCACCCTAAAATTAGGGAGAACCGAGTGTCAAATCTTTGGGAATAATTCAAAAATCAACGTTTTTAATGGAAGGCAATAAATGGATCGATTTAAGAGACTCTATAACAAAATATTTTTATCCGTCTCGATATTACTAATCAATGAGAACGATTATGCTACGTTTCGTCAACTCATCACAGAAAGTCAAACAGCTGATTCAAATATCGAAACAAACCTTCCGATATCGGTTTGAGCGAGGTTATGGAGCTGCGTAACTGCGTAGTGGTGTAGAAGTTGTTAAAAATAACATGTCCTTCGATTTCAAATTTCATCCCATTGAACCGGAAATAATTCGATGTCATGCGAAACATATTTCCATCGTCTATACAGAAAAATCAGGGGTGGCTAATATTTTTCAATTACACAACCGATTCCCTCCACATGACACTCTTCCACAAACCGCTGTCGCTGTAATCGATTACCGGATCAAATTTTCTGCGTCTACATTTCGAAGAATTCGAGCGGACAATAAAGTTTCACCCCTTCCAGCCCTGGCCCCCCGCGCCGCACTTACTCGTTCCCATTTTCTTTTGATGCCTAAAACCGAACGAGAAGGATAATTCGCATAAAAGCGATAATTAATCAAAAATCTCACATTTCTTGACACTTTTGTTCGATTAAATTGCTTCCGCGAAAACGTAAACTCGTGTGAGACACCCGAACACTGCGAATGTCAGCCATCGTGTATTTACGGCGTTAAAGTAGGCAACTTCATTAACGTCAAGTCTCATTTTCGCGTGTGTATATATACTCGTATGTATACATAGAAGGGCGCTCGCCGAGTCAAAAGATGAAACGAGAGACCTTTGTAAGTGCGACGCGATGAAACGTAGGAAGGGGAAAGGGGGTTGACAAAAAAACGAAAGAAATGGAAGACATTCTGACGTACACACAGGACGCACACGAGATACTCGTGAACGAAGCACACATTCGCGAGAAGGCGACGGGGAGGGACTTTTCCATTCTGAGTCTGCTTATTCGTTCAAAAATAGAGATGTATCTGTATCTTCACACTGGGAGAAAGCAGCATATTAAATTTGAATAACTGCAAACTAACTTGAGGACAATTTCAGGTTTAATATGAAAAATTAATATAAATGGGTAACTCGTAATAAAAAAATATTGAAAACTAGCATAGTAAATAGGTTGAAAATTTTCAATATTTTCTCTCCGAGTGCAAGAACGCTGGTTTTGTCTGAAGAAAGTTGAGAAAAGATGTACTGAGAGAAAGTTTGCCTGCTCAATGTTGAATTTGAGTAAGGATCCTAACCAACCTCCCTATTTTGAACTATTATAGATTCAGATTTCAAAACATAGCATGTCACTTCAAGATGTATTTTGGATATTCATTATCTGCGATATAAACTCGTAGTACCGTATATTTTACAATTTTTGTATTAATTTTTACTTAAATATTACATTACCCCAACTTCCCCACCCCAAATAGCGAAAATTGCTGTAGAAATTTCGTTTATTCTAGTTCGAAAATGATCATAAACTTAAATCAATTTCGAACGTCTAAAAGCCAATAAAATACAACGACAAGCACTTTCACACGATTTCATGCGTCATAATAATTATTGCAGTCAAAAATATGAACAGACTATACTCAGTTATGTTCTTTCCCTTTGCATTATTTCATGAAAGAAAATCAAAGCTTATCTGGTTTGACCTATTCTCAAAATTAGGACTTTACGCCACAATAACCATGAACTGAAACAACGAAGTCACACAGAAACAACCTTATCGAGACTCTCCCTAAAGAAATCACAAATCATTTCTGCGTATCAGAAGCAAATGGCCAAGTCCGTATTAGCACGAATAATACGAATCAGAATTAGAAAACTTTTTGTTCTAAAAAAAAAAACCCACCCCAGGCATCACCGCAACAATGGAAAACAGCGACGGCCTACCGAAATTCGTTATCAGAGACGCATCTGATCCTTGAAAATTTCTCTCAAAATTCACGAAAATTTACTCTCACCCGAGTACTCTGAGGGCGAGCGTGGAAAACTTATGAAAGTTTTTCGGCACGTTCGACACGCTGACGGTGGCCTACAAAGGGCCCATAAAAAGGTGCCAAATAGTCTGGCACCCGATTCTCGTTCGTCTCTAAAAGCTACATACGAGTATAGTAAACGATACGAATACCACCCTATGGGCAAAATATTTTGAAAACGGATCCGTTTTATTCCGGGTTATAATCCGTTTCTGGATTATAACCCGGAATTTTCCTGTTTTCCGGCTTCTAAAACGGATTGTAATCAGTCTTGCCGGAAATGAGTCCGGATTATTTTCCGTGAAGGCTGTTTTATCATATTTGTTGGCCCGGGTTATAATCCGTGAAACCGTTTTACAAACGGATTTAGAAAAATTGCCCAAAAATTATCACTGATTATAATCAGGAAATCCGTTTTACAAACGGATTTGGAAAAATAATCAAGATGACAAAAATATCTGCAAATTTTCAGATCCGATGGTCGAAAATAAAAACGGACTGACAACGGATAAAATTCTCATTTTCCGGATCATTTTCTCATTTTTTGCCTATCGGGCACTTTCATACACCCCAATTCACAATCTACCTTTGTATAAGAATTCGAAAGAATGCGCGATATTTATTCAAATTTTATAAATTCTCCTAGAATGGGGTGACCGGGTGAGGTCGGACTACAACTTAAGTCCAAAAAAAAAAACCTATACCTTACGCCCCAAAAGTGATTAAAGTCTGCGGAGAATATTTTTCGACTACATCTGCACACCGCAGTCACCACCGTCACGTCCTCTCGTAACGAGATTCGCTAATCGAATTCAACTCCGCCAGGATGAAGTCCTGCGAATGATTCGCGTCAATATACAAGAATGCGCGCGGTGAAGGGGATGAGCGACGAGAACCGCAGAGCAGGATATGAAAGAGGACACGTAGAAAGTGAGTGAGAAGTAACTGGGCGAAGACAGCTGGGCGAAAAGACTTCGGTTACAATGGTAATTGGAAATTTAATCAAAGCTTCGCAAGCTCTCTCGCTTCAAAGGCAAACTTTATACGAAGAAAAAGTACGAAGGCTCTCTTCGAGAGGTGCCAGTGGAAGTAGTTAGCGAGTTCGGCGGAGGGGGGGGGGTTATGGCGGAGACAGTGCCAATGGAGTGGTGTATATATATATATAGTCTGCTAAAGCTGCAGGCGTTGAATTTCAAAAGGCTGCACGATAACAAAGGGACCGTGTACACCGTCCATTATCGTTTGGATGTCAAATCTTCATTTTCGGCATTTTCCGAGGTTTTACCACGCACCTCCCCACCCAACCCCATCACACACATCTACCGTCATTGTCCGTCGTCGTCTTAAATTACGTTTTGCGGACATACTTTTTGTTTTACACTCGACTTCTCCGCCCTCCTGCACTCGTTTTCTGCATACTTCGCTGTATACATAATACAGTGGGATTGGATGTAGATCGAAAAAAAAAAAAAAAAAAAACAAGGAAAAGAAGGAAAAAGAGACGAAAAAGGAAAATACTTTGGCTTATGCAGTATTGTTTGCGTGTAGTGTATCCTATTTAAATGCGGGTCCACAAGGCAGGCTACATTCGACTACTCGGTTTTCTTTTGCCAAAATTCCTGCAACGAGGGCAATATTATTTCATGTTGGCAAAATTGTAAATAGCAACAATCTTTTTGATGTACTGAGAAAAATTAATAGTAATTTTTACTATTTTTCAGTGGTAAACAGGCACAATGCAAGATTCATTGTAGATATCCTTAGTATTTGTAGTCTATTTTTGCGGTAATTTCTACTATAAATCTTGAATTGTCCCAATTGACTCATAAAAATAGTAAAAATTACTAACGAAATTCTTTTCCAGTACGCTATCAATATTCTAGTTCAAACCTATAATGTCAGTCGGACGACGGTGACTCGAACATTGATTCAATCAAAAATCTAGTCGAAAAGTTTTCACTTTCCCCACGCATTTCCATAAGCTCTCTACAGAAAACCACCTCAATAACACGAAGCTATAGGTATAGCCTTTCTAAGTCAAGCTTAGAGAGGAGAAAAAACACCTACACTTGAATTTTACAGGCGAAACTCACTCGAATTACGTATCAGAATCTGATAAAAAGTTTTTCAGAAGTCCACTGCGAACATTATAAAAAATATCTTCTGAAATAGACAACTCCCTCGGACCAAGATTTTAATACAAAGAATACAAGAACCTTAGTGAACTTTACCTTTGGCGTTTTAATTATTAACAAAGCGCTTGTAAAGGTAGATTTTCATTTCATAATTTTTATTTTTTCATCTCCACTTCATCACTTATTTAAACGATGGGTCGAAGTTTGAAAACATAATTTTCGGCAGGTCATGAAAATTGGCATTATGAATTACAATTTTTTTTTTTTAGTAATGAGGTACATTTTTTTTTTTTTTAGTAATCACAGAAAAAAAACGAGACTAGGCAGCACCAAATTAACCAAAAATAGTGACAAAAACCGATGCAAAAAAAGGAAAGTTCTCGAAAATATGAATAATTAGTGACGAAGAAAAAAAAGCCAAACCAATTCGCCGCCCAATATTTTTTGGTTTCAACGCCTTTCAACTCCGTGAATTTATAATGTGGGTCACCGTTGGGCGTAGATTATCATTCGTGGCAAAGTTTTAAAAAAAAAATTAAAATTGAAATCCCACAAAAAAAAAAAACTCAGCCCTTAACCTGATCATCATGTCACGGAGTCTGTAGGTACGACACATTCATATTATCATTTCTCATGAGAATTATTAATAAATTAATGAGAATCGGAGTTCACAATAATTTTGATTTTAGGTTTTATTATTATTATTATTATTTTTTGGTTAAAATGATTCAGATAAAAAACAAATTTCAGGCTTCAAACGTATACTTTCCATTTTTTTAAGGTGATTCAGTATGAGGTTGATTCGAAAATATGAAATAAAAGCTGTGTTGCCCACACAGCCGGAGATACTTCGACGGTAAAATGTAACACAAAAAATAGCTTTAAATATATTAAGATCGTATTTTTCTTGTATCAAGTTGTACATATTATTTATTGGGTGTGATTTTTCAGCCCGCAAAAAAAAAGAGGAATGCACAGAAAAAATAATGCATATAGCCTAAACAGAAATTATATAGAATGCACGAAAGAACAAATATTTCCCAAAAAAATTGTATGTCACCCATAAAAAAAAGAGATCGAACGCAATAATACTGTAATTTATTATAACTAAGGAACAAAAAAATCACGTAAAATAAATGACATTTGCACAGGGGAAAAAAATGCCCAAAAAATTTGTACCCTGGAAAAAAATGTAATTTTCACAATGGTCAAAAAATTATTTTAAAAAAATTTTTATGCTTTTACGAGCAAATCAATGTTTTTTGGAAGTCAAGATATTTGTTAATGGTTAGTGAAAAAATAAAATTCAGTTTTAATTCAAGCTTTGAATAAAAAAGAACATTGTCACCACTGCTTTTGCAGGTAAACTCATTTGATGGCTGAACATTTGGATTATACTGAACAAAAAAAAAAGGTATTTGAATGAAATGTATCTGCTAGAAATGAACAATATCACACTCAACTAGTTGATTACACTAGACTTTATGTGAGAATACTTAAAATTTCCGTAGAAACCCATCAAAATAGCGTGAGCATGTTATTTTGTGATTTCCACTACTTATTTCGTTACCTCATATTGATTTTTGGTGGCCATACATTTTGTGCAAATTTCTTTTTTCTTACATAAGTACAGTTCATTATTCCCCTTATTCCCTTATTTATTTAAATGGGCTTTTAGCTACAAGGTTATTTTATCTAGCACTACGAAAGACTAATGTAATCAACGCTGTAGATTGTTCACACACAATGAGCAGCTAGTGAACCCAGCTCAACAGAATACATAGTTTCAGCGCATTGATAAAAACTAGATTCGAACTTAAGACTTTCAGATTACAAGTTGAATATCATAACGGTGCTCTAACCAGACCTACTTCTAATATCATGGTTTTAGTACAAACATAGTTAGAATTATTGTGATGTACGGTAAGTGGCAAAGAGCAAAACGCAGCTAGACACAGTTTTTATTACATCCTAGATTTTCGTTTTATATATCATCAAATTATAAAAATCTCTAACATTATATTTCATGCAATTTGATAACATATTAAGTTAGATACGAAATAATGCAAGACTTCAAACTAAATAATCTGCTAAAAATGAAATTCATCATCATAACACCTGCGCAAACCTGAATTTGACAAACTAGTATTCATAAAGCTCATTAAAAAAATCCATTTCATAATGTAAATAAAATGCCTTTTATTTCTCAGATTTTTATTTTTTTTTCCAAAAACCTCCGCCCTTTTCGATTTTTGCACCTGAAACAACTTCTCAATGTATCAAAGCGTGCCTAGAGATTTTGCAAACAGAAGCCAATTATTATATTTTTCACATAAGAAAGTCCGCTTTAACCTTCGAATTCTAAAAAATTATTCAACAGAAAAATCACGAACAATCTGAATTTGATATCAGCCGGATTTCTTTGTTTGCTTTTCCACATTTTCAAATAGATATAACAAAAATGCGAATATCTACAACAGAAAAAGAATGAAAAACCTTGAGAAAAAGAAACACAACCAAAATTAACATTCAAACATGAGATCTGAAAATACACCCTTCATGATCATTTTCTATATTTTGTTCGTATTCCATTTCGGCGTATTTCCATGAACCCTCATCAGGTGTTATCTACCGAACAACAATGCGAAACAAAAAAAAACTATACCCTGCGATTCGAAAACATACGTGCAGCTGTAAAGAAAAAAGACACCTTGAAAGAAAGAAACAAAAGCTGATAAAAAGCGAAAAAAACAAAGAAAAAAAGAGGAAAATAGAAAAAAATATGACATTTGTATCAAAAACATCTGACTCGCTTATAAGCACAAAAAAAAATTCAAAATGGAAGAGTACAAGGATGCTCTAAAAGGATAATTTAAAATGTATAGATAATTGAAGAATCGCATAATTTTAAAGAAGAAAATAATTTATCTGAAAAAAATACGAGCACGACAGTCCTGTCCCAAAATTTTAAAAATAAAAGCAAAAATATAGGTGAATTTTCAAAGTGAAAAAAGCACCTTGGCATACATAAACTTTTAACTGATATCAAATTAAGCATACAGGTTTTTGAGTGGCATAAGCCCTATATTTCAGGTGCATTATAATGAAAACAGCACACAGTTTGGCTCGGCCACAACTACCTCATTTGATTTAGTATAAAACAGTGCTGGGCATGACTAAATCATGACACAAAATATTGATGATTAATCGTGACTGAAACTATCAATGAATGAATTAAATCACTGAACAGATGGCTAATTAATTATAGTCATAAAAAAATATTAATCATCGGTTTAGATGACTAATAATTTATTAATCAATCGTGAATAATTTCATCATGATTGATGACCAATTTTGAATTTATATTTTTAGCAGGTTTTCACTTGGAAACCTGCTTATTTTATTCTTTACAAACAAAGTTGGAATTTTACTAGTAAAATAATTTATTTTGCACTGGACATGAAATTTATTAGTAAAATGTAACGTATATAAAATTAACGTTTATGTAAATGAGGTATTTTTCAATTCAGTCACTCAGTCATCGTGCAATCATGACTACTTTTTTAATCTCATATAATGATCTTTGGCAAAGAAAATAATCATAATTCATGATTGATTTCAATCACGATTAAAATTAGTCATAAGATAGACGACGGAACTTTAATGATGACTAAATTTCTATAATAATTAGTTATAAACATATAAGTTGTATAATATTATAGTCATGACTAATACGTGATTAAAAATACAATTTAATCATCAGAGTTAGTCACGATTGAATTAGTCATTTTTGTACGAGTTAACGACCAACTCAAAATTACTCGTACTAAATATTTAGTCAGATTCGTCAACCATGACTAGTTAATCACTTTTTGCCCCAATACTGGAATAAAATGTCATTTTCAACACACCAAAGGTCGCTACCTACTTCTCATCTTCTCGACCGCAATATGTGTCCCAATGACAAACGAAGGCCACTTGGCAGTTATTTAAGTAGAACGAAAAATAACTCAGTGCACAGCAGAAAATCCGAGGTATTTACTAAGCAATGAATCAAAAACAAGTCACTTACGACGATAGCTATACTAGACTTACATTTTAGCGATAGGAAAATTCGGAAGCACTGTAGAAAGTTTTATACAACGAATACGACAATAAGGCAACAACAAAAAGTAGATAGAAAAAAAGAAACACAACCAACTCAGAACACAATGTGAGGGTGAGATGGTGTGGTAAGGGTGGAAAAAATGTCGAGCAAGTTTGCATTTGTTGGAAGCTTACAGCAACTTTCTTTAAAAAACGCAACTTGTGAATCTTGGAAGGTGAACAGGAAGTGTGTGAGATGACAATAGGGAGGAGAGTGTTTGCCTGAGCATTATTCCCATTAGAACAAAAGCTCCTGCTCGTGTTTAATATTTCAGACAAATCTCTGGTTAATTAGCGGTAAGCCTTGGAGGGAGTGTAAGGCTAATTAAGTGACATTTTGCAACAGACGGTTTCAACGTCTCTTTTTCTTTTTTTGTAGTTTTTTTTTTTTTTTTTTTTATTTTTCATTTCATTTTGCCTTCGTTTTTTCCACGTCACCACACTTTCGTTCATTTTCTTTCCTGTTCGCTTTATCTGTCATAATTTATATCGTAAGAGCGTATAAATCATTCCCTTTTTCAAGTTTTTTATTCGGAAGCTTGAAAACCAGAAAAAAACTTAAACTGTTGACGGAAAATCTTTTCAGAGTTTTACCTTATTTATAATTTTTTGAAAATTCGACTTAAAAAAAAAATACTGAGAAGCTTAAGAAAATAGCAGAAAATAACTCATCAAACTGAATGAATTTTCGATAAAAGATTTCTTGCGGCAAAAAGGCACTCCATACAGTTTTTTGCAAGTGGAACATTTACTAAAAATAAATCATCAGCCTAGACAAGAAAAAAAGCTAACATGTATTTGGGGAAAAAAAACGTTTACGAGGGAATAAATTGAATTTTTCTAGCTCAAATAATGCAGGGAAAAAGAAAAACACTAATACTCACAGGATCAAGCCGTGATTATAGCTCAATTCCAGAACCTTACTAAACTAAAAATTCAATTTCAACTACCATCTTCTACAGGCATAAATAGGCCTTATAATTAGGCAGCAGCGAATTTCATCAGAAAAAAGTAACGAGTACAATGCAATTTCCAAATTAACACGCTGTCGTATTACTGACTCCACGTGAATCTTATTAGCAATTTTCAGTTTATACACGTAGGGTCGTGTACTTCATTACAATCGTGAAACTGAAACATTAAACTTATTCTCGTAATTGAAAAACTTGAAAAAATTAACCATAACTTACAAGAGTTTTTTTTTTTAAAACGTCGTATTTTCAGAGAAATAAATTTCACGAGGGCTTTCGATTAATTTTCTATCTCAGAACTTGAATCATCTAATACTTTACTTACTGGACAACTATAGAAGATGGGAGGAGGGTGCATGCTTGTCATTATGAGTATAATTACAAATGTCTCACATCTAGCAGTCTTACACGTAAGTGACGCACTAACAAAAATAATAATCTAGGGTTAAACAGAAAACTGCTGCAGGCCTTCAAGAAGCATGTGAAGGCTAAGATGAATTATTGTTTACATGATTCACATTTCTTCAAAACATAAATTACCAGTAGACAAAACAGAACAAATATACTTTAACTTTCAAAAATACAACATACTTTTAATAACTATAAAATTATATTTCGGACATTTCTGCGCCTAGGAGAATTAATATTGAACTGAATTGATGACCAATGTTATAACCCCAGACCTTGACTTTGAAAAAATAGCAACTTTTCAAGAAAGGGAATTCTTTTCATTTATTGTACGCTTTATGTCAATTAATTACATTCTGTACATGCTTCACACTAATCATTAATTGAGGAGTCCGATTTCAAAAAATGCTAAGTGTGAAATTGAAAACAGGCAAAAAAAAAACTAAAACCAATAAAAATATATAACCATGAGCTGATTCCAAAAGGTACTAAATGCAACTTTTGGGTAGACGAAACTATGACATAACGTTTATATACCATGTTTGTACGACAAATAGCATAACACATTTTTACAGGCGCCATTTTTCGCCACCAAAATACACTTGGCACTTTTTGGAATCGGACTCTTCATAAATAATACCTTGAAACTCTGTCTCTTAATTTTTTCCATAATAATATATTATTACACCTCAATCCCTTAGTTTCAACCTTGCTATAGTCTTCAATCTGAATGTTTTCTTTGTTGACATAAATTTTTTTTATTTTTCTAATATTATGATGAAAAATATACAATTATATGAATAAGGCTAAAAATAGTAACCTCGTATATCATATTATTCAGAGGTGAATAGAGAATTTTGAAACAGATGAGAACAAAAATAGATGGTCATTTATAAGAGAAACATTTCAGATATTTATTTCAAAAAAAAATATATATAATATATATTTTCTATTTTGAAGTTTCATCTGACAACACAACATGTTATTTCCTTGACACAGGTATACCATACAGATACTCAAAACAAGAAACCCATAAATATATTCCCCATGCAATGATGAAACGGGCAAACGAAAATATTATTTCCAAAAATACGCATTACAATTTCGAAAAAATCTATTTTTGTCAAGAAATTCTGATCACACGTGAACCCTATATTTTCAAGACTACGCAGGCCAAGGTAACGATAATTTTCCACATTCGAGCACGGAAAAAGATCGACAAAACTCATTTGAAATTTTCAATGGCACATGTTACAAATTCTTCACACCAACAGCCGGCTATTTTTTTTTCCTGTTCGAATCTTTTTTTCATTATTCTATTCTTCACAAAAATACAATGTCATCGTTCGTCTTCTACTGGTCAATTCTTCTTCTGTGCGGGCCATAATAAGTTATGTATTACATCGCTATTTGATCCAATCAACGAAATAAGACGTCGTCGTCGTCGTCGGTTCGGCGTGGCGTATCAAATGGACTTCGCACCATTGACGAGTAGTGGCCAAATAATTGACTGCTTATTACATTGTTCGTATTTGTACGTGACATAAATTTCGTCTCACGCGCCATACCGTATAAAATCACCACTATTTAGAAGCCTTTAGAATGATATAACAACTTCATCTGATTCTATCTCAACCACTACCACCGCCAAGAAGATGAAAATAAAGAAAAGAAATCGAGGAACGCATATAAGGAGGTGGAGAATGGGGAGAGAGATGAAAATAAATAGCACGAGGCTCGAATAAGAATTTAGAAACTGAATGGAATTCAATTGAAGAGCAGTATATACGAGTAATTGCAGGTACGACAAACGAAAAAGTCGTTCAAGCTGCTTCTTGACCAGAAATTTTACCAATGTTTTAATACCTTGAATCTGGGTATTTGAGATAAAGAGTATGGAAATTCAGGAATATGGATGATTAGCTGATATTGAAATAGCTTTCAGATGTGATCAATCTGGCCTGATTTACCTCTGATGTTTATGGCCAGCAATCACATTTCTATATTATGCTCTGAAAGTCGTATATAGCCCAGGGGTGTCGTGAAGGCACATTCTTGAGGAGCAACTCCTCGTTTACGATTTTGGGGAGGGGGCCGATCATTTTTAAAACTGGGAAAAGAATTTTAGAATTTTTCACGCATTGGGGGGTTTTCATCATTCATAGTTGACCTGAAGAGGGGGAGGCACTCCTCGTAAGCCTCGGGGGATCACAGCATCTCTGGTATAGCCTTATATTGGTTATTATCTTTTTTATTTGTTCCTAAACGACCACTTGCTGATGAGTGAACGCATAAGGAAGGAAAATCGTACACGAACGGACGAAAGAAATGCTGCCAAAAGATTGACTTTTATAACGATTCACGATGATGGCAATTTTTTTCTCGCTTTTACTTTTTTTATTTTCGTTTAATTTTGCATCCGAGGACGAACAGAACTTCGTTAAAACTCTTGTAATTTGACTTTTTCGCGCGCCGTTATTGTAAATGACCAAAGCCGTAAAAAGTTACCTTCGAAACACTTAATTTTTGTAGCTAACCGTTTTTTTTCCATTTTTTCGTTCTCCTCGCAAGATGTTCTTTCGTAGCATTATTATGAAATTCATCGACTGTATTTTTTCCTCCCTATATAACTTTTCCTTCCTTTCCCATTTTTCCGAAGGTTTCTTGTTGTTTTCTCCCCCCCTCTTCGCATTTCATCTTCTGTTCATTTCGCACTCGTTTTTGTTTAATGAATGTTAAAAAGTTTCTTCTTCGAGATGAAGAAAACTTCCTCCCTCGACGTTTAATTTACTCTCGTAGAATATAGGCTCATATACCGTTACTTTTATTCTTTTTTCATCCCCGTTCTTTTAGTTCGTCTTCCTTTTTTAATGCTTTTCAGTTTCACTCCTCCCATCCTTCGCCAACAAACTTGACATTTTTTCTTCTTCTTGGTTTTCAATTTATTCGTTACGAATTTAAATTCGACGTTTTGCGGCAAATTCTAGGCCGAAAGAGAAATTAAAAATTACAGAAAATAAAACCTCTGGCAGCTTCGCTCAAAAAAGCAGGTTTCTGCATAACAACACTATAACGATGATTTACTACAAATGCTGCATTCTATCACATGTATCAAAAGTTTTACATCAACCGGATTAATTTCAGCAGGTTTTCACTGGAAATCTGCACTATTTTTCCTCTCCTCCCAGTAAATTATAAGATTTCAATTAGCCTCAGCTCAACAGGGAATTGCATTTACGTTACGAGGCCTAATTAAAGAATAGAATTATTACAGCTCGGTAGAGTGGTGACTTTGGTTTGAAGCGATTCTGACAGGAAATTTCATAAATTATAAATTTTCAACACCAAGGAAAAATGAGTTCTTATTTTGAAAACTTTTACTGTACATATCTCAAAACTGAAAATTTACACTACGTACACTCGGTCCGGATATGATCATCTGATGCTAAACCTAAAACACACAAATTTTAATCCCTCATCACAGTAATCGAGTGGAATGATTCCTGCCCCAAAAATCATACTTGCAACATATCCCTGAAGAAAACGCATACTTCGTAGGTCGAGGAAGATAGCTCCATCCTTCTCAAAAAAAATTTCGGACATTCTATACTGATATCTTTATGAAGCTCCATAATTCTTACCAAATGCAAAACTTCCATCATAAAAAAGTTCATACCAATAATGAAATTCAAGTTTCGAGCAATCCCGCTTTCTTTAAAACACGAAAAGCCTTTCAGATGAGTTCAGGCTCATACACTTGGACAAATTCCTGATCCCAAATCGAGACATTACATTCCACGCGTGTTGTAGTTGCAGCATTCAAACTACAGATAGATACGATAGATGGAACAAATACTGCCCATTGCTAACTAAATTAGGAAAATGGGAAGGCAGACGAACGCATGTCTACTGAAAATCAAGTATTTGTTACAAAAGATATTAGGTACGTGTAATGTATGGAAGCTGGTTTACTGGAGAGTGAAATCGAGATGGCTTTATTTAGCATGACGATGACTTCTCAATCAACGAATGCCTGATCGTACCAAGGTCAGACATAAGAAACAGTCTTCATATACCGTACGTGACCAATTTCGGTGGAATGAGGGGCCAAGTCAATTCATATAGATCATCGAAAGTACAATAAGATAAAACTAAAATTCAGATTGGACATTCGCATACTATAATGCATTTGATTCACTGACTAAATAATATATATTATAGCTGTACAATATAGTTTATTGCAGCTGATATTATTGAATAATAATTTCCTGAACAGGTTAGTAATTATAAATATTCAATTCTCATAGTTTGGTAATTCATCCGCATAATCCAATAAAAAATATGGTACAGTATTGACGGTACCTCTCGAAAAAACTTTTCGTTCTTCATAAAACTCACGTACCATTCTAATTGTTTGAAATTTTGCTGAAAGATCTACCTCCTCCCCCACAAAAGAATGGATACATCTACATATGTATATGCTTGAAGAAATACGAGTAAGTATATCTACCTTTTCAACCTTATTATAACCTCAATCCATTTCTCAATATGAAATCTCAATACGAAATAATTTTCTTAAAATTTTTTTTCTCAATACGAAATAATTTTCTCAAATTTTCTTTCTTCAAATAATAAATATTTTGACGCCCAAAAAACAGCGCCGGTGTAACAGAGCGGAGAAAGCGCGAACTAAGGTAAAAAATTTTTCTTTCAGGTAGTTACTTTCTGCCAAAATATTCCAAGTAGCAAAAAAGTTGTAAAACATACTACTCGTAATATAAAAAAGTAACTTGCTCGTAGTTTTTACTTTTTTTTTTTCAAATATTATACGTTTAAAATATATAGCTTTTCTCTTTCACTTGATGAAAAAAAAAAATTGAACAACGATAATTTTTAAAACTTGGAGAAAAGTTTTTTCCCTCGCTTAAATAAAGCACCGCGGTTATAGTCGAGGGCGATTTTCTAGCAGAAATACATTATAGAAATTAATAAAAATTCAATATTAAAATTCGGATTCTTTCGGTTTTTCAAACGCAGCCTTTTTTTCATCCCCTGGTGAAAATGAAATTGGCAAAAAAAGTTCTTTACCTAATATAAAATGATTATCACTGGCAGTGCATGCGAGTAATAGCAACGTAAGAAATCCCTACTGGGAACTTACTTTTCGTATTCGGTTTGTTAATATAAGATTTTATTCAACTTACTAGGTACCTGTTCACTGAATACTCGTTTGTACTAATATACCTGAATTCTGACAGACGAGAGCCGGCGTGGCGCCACAATAATCTCCCTCTTTTCCCCCGGATTAATTTTCTATTAATCACCTCACTGAGTTGTAGTAGCAAGTAAAATGAGAACATACATAATTCGGTGCAATGCTAATTATAAAGTAAAATAATTTGTACACAAGTACGGATTTTTCAACCCATTTGAAACACCATTTTTTTCAGTCCAGTGACTGAAATTTTTATAGAATTTCATTTCCCTGAAATGGAATCATTCCGCAAGGTGGTAGGTAAAAAATTTAAAACCTCAAAATAAGGACCACCCCAGTAATTATGAAGCAGGATAAAAGCTTTGTGAATATACTAGTATTTTACCTGTTAAATAAAACTATAGGTAATACGATACAGCTATGATTGAGAAAATAATCAATAAATTCATCATTTTCTATAACCAGCGAAGCGAACAGCTTATTCAAAGTCAAAAGACACTAAATATTCCTTCCAAAATAATCTTGACAATTAATTAGTATAGGTGCATGTGATCTATAAAATAATACAGAAAACTGCAGGAACTGCTACTTTCCGAATTAATATTTCAAGAAATACATTTTTTTCTTCTGAAGGTGACTAAAAAATGCATTTACATTCAAGTTTATACACAAAAAAAAGCTTACTTCAATTTTAAAGTTGTTATAATTTGGTACATGATTTTCGTAATGACCTATATACATGTAGGATGATGTTTTGGTACGAGGGTTGCTTGTAGCAATACACTGCACTCGAGAATTTCAGGTCAACGAATTCTAAAAGGTTCGATTAATACTAGATAACATTAAATTGGAAACTAGGGACAACTTGAAAATTTTAGAAATAGAACTAGAAAATAGGGAGGAAATGAGGGTTGAATAAGAAAATTAATAATTGTATATCATGAGACTATGCTGCTGGCCAAATGAAAAATTTCAAAATTAATGTTCGGTACCAACATCATCGTTATATTTTGCATACGAAAATCGTTTTCGAAAAAAAAAAAAAAAAAAAAAACACATGGACGACGGAAAAGCAAATTAAGGTTTTAACAAATTCATCAGAAAAGGTTGGCCTTATATAAATGAAACAGAGATAACATCAACGAGAGAGCAACAAAAAACAAAAAACAAAAAAAAAAAAAAACGAAAATGGGAAAAACACAGGATATTATGCACATTTTTCTTTGCAACATCAACTCTATGGAAAAGACTATATCATTACCATGGTTATTTACCCTCACGAGAGCACTAATTTGGTACATTTTTTGCTCGCTTCTCTCAATTAGGTACCATTGATTTTTCTAACTCGTTAGAGTGTATTCGAAAAAAAAGTCACCTGGTTTTTCTAAATGAAAATATTTTCGAAGTGTGAATAATTTTATGAGTATAACTAGAAGTGTACGCATAATGTTGATCACTTGTATTTCACGTAGGTATCTGTTAACTGCACAGCTCTAATTAAAATTTCAAAAATATCGATTCGAAGGATCAAGGCCACGCACAGAAACAATTTTTTTAGCACTAGATGGAGCTTTCTTATTCTACAGGAAAGATTTTGCTAATGACCCCGGCCTAATAGATATTCAAAATTGAGAGCCCAGCAGCTTTTTGGGAACCACTTTCTTGATGGTATTTGAAAAAAAAATCTCAAAAATTTAGACATGATTTCATGAAACGTATTTCTACAAAACCAAAACGACGAAAGGAAAAATATAACATCGCCGCGCCGATAAAAAAAAAGATACATCTTCGAATACAGGATGGATTTTATCAAATCTATCCTTTGCATTCTTAAATACTAATCAAAACATATTTTAATATTGAGATGCTAAGTATATAAAATTTTCCAAGTTTTAGAGATGATATCTTTACGTACAGGATGAATACAGACTTCTATACTAGAGCTTAAAATCTGGTCCTCTGTACCAAGAATTTAAGGTGGAAATTTCCTCAAAATTGATCAAGCAGTTCTGAAGTTAATTCACGGTAGGTTCATAGACATGATAGCTGACAATGATTAATCTCAGGATATTTAAAATACTATCTGGCATCCACTAACAATTATTTGAACGAGTTAAAGGCATAGTAGAACTATAATTAGTTAATAACAAATCCTAAAAACAACTCCAGACAGACCATAATCAACAAAAGCCAAATTAAAAACATAATAAAATCGAAAGCTTTTCAAATTGAAAAGTTGAATTATTCTCTATTCATCCAATGAAATAAACGTCGGTGATTTTCACGGAGCTAGTAAAAAGAGTTTTAAAAAGTGTCTGTCAAAGTTTTGCAAATACCATTCATCCACTTTGGTTTATAATAAATTCAACAGTTTATTCTCATTCCGTCAAATAGGAGACGGAAAAAGGCTAGGCTCAAAAAAAAGAGAAGTAGCATTAAATAAATAAAAAGTCCAACATATTTTAATAGGAGCCTAATCGAATAAAAAACAAAGTCTCATTTTCATGCTAAATAAAAGATGGCTGTAAATTAACCGACGTGAACTTCGGCGTGAAAAAAAAAAAAAAAAAAGCCAACTAAATAAAAAAGGTAGATTTCTCTCGTAAATTAAAAACTTGGACCTTTTGGAAAAGTGACGGCAAAAAATATGCTCCTCGTTTTTTATTCGTTTTTCAAGCCCCCACCCCCTCCTCACCAATAAAAATGAGGAAAAAGTAGGTACCAGAATTCTTACATATTGATTTAATCGTTTTTCTCCTTCAACGTATAGCCTTTTCAAAATTTGGCCACCATTTTTCTTTTGCACAGCTGTGTTTAAGCTTTTTTTCTGCTATCTCTCTCCTCACCCCACAAAGCATGACTGTCTGATTATGAAAAAATTTGTCAGTTCGAAGTGTGTCGTTATTATTGGGAGACAAAACCCAAATATACCTATGAAAAAAAGAGGGTTTGTGATTACGAAATGACACACAATGGAAAAGCGTCCCATTTTTTCCTCCATTTTTTTTTCGGGCTTTGCGCTTCCACAGATAATCTACAATAACTTCCTCATTCCTCAACTTTATCGTTTTTATTATCAATTTCGAATGCAAGAAAAATGAAAAAGGGAAAGAAAGTGTCAAGTATATTGGCATTTAGCAATATTTTCGCCGTCTTTTACGATCACGAAAATTGATACTCTAGCACCGGAGCTTCGATAATCGAAGGTAGCACAAATGTACTCGTACATTTTCTCTTCGTCCCCCCCCCCCCCCCCGCCGAAACGGGGCAAAAAAGTTCAAATCTTCGTCCACGATTTGAACAGCAGCTGAAACGAAAATAAAATCACCAACGATAAAGGCTCGAGAAAAAATTATAATTTTCCAAACGTCACCCCAAGGAGTGGAAATAAAGATTCGCTGCAGAAATTGAAAACACATTTCTTCCACAGGGTCAATTTCGTATTCATTTGAATATATATTCATCTTATAAGGCACACCTTTTTTAAGAACCACAAATTTTCAACAGGGAATGAACGGTGATATGCGGGAAGGGGATAAGTTCATTTTATTTAAAAAATTGAGTTCTTTTGAAGGTCAATATTGTGTACGCCAAGTCCTACTTCACGTGAAAATACAGGATGCGGTAAAATGACTGGCTAACATTTGTTTTTTCTATTACACACTTAAGAAAAAAATATGGGGACACGGGGGTTGGTTTTAAATTAAAATTTATTCTTTCTAAGGTTACATGCGTGAAATATAATTTCACTTAATGTCAACCTGATTTCCTTAGTTGAGCAAGGAACGAAATTCCTCCTGCTGTCCAATACATCTTTGACAGTGTATGAAGGGAGAAATGGCCAAAATAATACGACCATTGTTTAGTGAAGTCTGAAAAAAATGGGTTTTTCAGACTATAACAATATCATCGGGACTCCGTAGACACCCTGTACCATCTTTTGGCTGATCCATCTTAGTATTATTATCGTTATTGAAAATTTATCTTTTGTAAATGAATCATGCTCATACACAAAATCTCATCCGAACAAGAGAATTCCAGTTTCCTCAAAATTTACGTATCTAAGCTATAATATTCTACAATGCTGGGCTAGAGACCATCTCCAATCTGTACTTCTACGCCGAACGAGGAAACCCTCATACAAAATTTGCCGTTCCTTTCATTCGCTAACCCATTTAATTAAGTTTCGTTTAAACGGATACATTTCAAAAGCTTTAAAAAATTTTAATTTCGCAACAAAATCGCAGTTAACTCGCACACTGACCCCACTCCTTCATTTTCCTAAATTAATTATCCTGAAAACATATCTCTTCCCTCTCAGTTCCTGCTTCTCGACCCTCGCTCCCTTCCTCTCGGAATTCGTTAATTTTCAAAGGTTTTAATTTTTTTTTTTTCAGCGTATAATTTACAGTAGCATTTTTATACTACCATTGAAAAAAAAAAAAAGGCAAAAAAGTGTTTGTAATTATTTACACATCCGTGACTTCCAGAACGCAAATTGCAACGCGGCAAACGTTTAATTGAGATGCGAGAACGTGTAAATGCAATCCGTCAATTCCAGATGGTTGGCCCTCCGCCTATAGTTCATCCTCGTTACCAACCAGCCATTCCAATACGACCTCTTCAACCATACAAGAAGAGAGAAAGTGCGACACCATAATGAAATGACACGTTCTTCTGATGGAAAAACCTTTAACCAAATGCTATGCTGGAAGAGAGATAAGTTTTCATTTACAGAATGAAAGCCCTCGCCGCATAGGAAGGGTATGAAATGGAGAATGAAAAGGATGACATGTGGAATACGCCGTATGATGACGATATTAAATGCGAGTGGCATTATAGGTGAACTTCTAAATTCACCATTTACCATTATTCCACCATTTTCTATGAAAACCATTCAAGCGCGTAGAGTAGAAATTGAATTTTCACAACAACGACGTACGTATAGCTGCGAATGGAGTTAATTGTAAAATCGAAACAAATAAAAACAAAAAGATGAAACTAAATTTCAGATTACCTATGAGTTGATAACAATTGGAAGAGGATGATTTTTTTATACTTCATATATTTTCACTCGGTATTTTTTTTGGGGGTGAGATGTGTAAAATTACAATCACGAGGGAAAATGAAAAAGGCTAATCATACAATTTTCTGAGAGCAGAAATGCAGAATTAAAAACACATAGTCGATCTAAATTCAAAATCTGCAAAGTCTCAACTATTTTAATTCAAAGTGGGATATGAAAAATCATTATTTTTCAATAATGTTGCTTATCAATCTCCTAGTGCTAGATGAAAAATACGTTACTCTATCTTCTACTCTCACAGGCAACAGAAAACTGATAACTACGGAAATTCTCGACAATCGACAATCACTTTTTATTGATTCATTCGAGGTTAGTAAAATGTTGTTTTCTGATTTTTTGAATAGAAAGGAAAATGCCGGAAACGCCAACAGCTCCAGATGATAGTACCCTATGAAAAAGAGACTTTTCATTGCACCGGCTGCTGGTGACAGCTTAACGGGCTCTATTTGGATGAAACGAAAGAAAAATGAGTGAAAAACGAATTACATACTGAAGAAGAAAAGAGAAAGAGAAAAGAATATATTTGTAGAGAAATAAAAACACGGAAAGAATCGAAGAATATTTCTCATTTGCCGTCCACTTATAAGCTGGAACTTATTGGATAACTTAAATGCGTCTCGTTTATTTTTTGTGTGCAATGTGATTTTTTTTTATTATTCAAACGTCGTCTTTCACCAGAAGAGTATTTAACCATTTGGTATCATTCAAAGAAATGACTATACATGTACCCTACATTGAATACTTTTTTCAGCTTCAATTCGCATTAGTGGTTTCTCACTTCATTATAAACGTAGAATTCTTCTTCTTCTTCTTCTTCGTCTTAATCACGAGTGCATTCACTTTGAAGCACAGGTAAACCTAAATTAATTGAGGACCGAAAGTATTTTTTCTTATGTACAGAAACTACAGACAGCGATTTTTTCCAACTAAAGGATAACAGAACACTAGCACCTTTTACCATTAAAACGCAGCTGGTAAAGTACAAGTTTTCAAATTTGAAAAAAAAAAAAAAAAAAAAACTGAAATATTAATTACATTAACAAATAATCCTCTACCATAGGTAATGGCTCAAGGCATTTATCTTCAAGTCCAAATTAAAATAATGTATAATTTGATTACTTTTGCAAGGGCTTTCACTTGTTTTAAATTCGAACTTGTGTTAGGAATTTCAGAGTGAAATTCACTTTTTCAAAAATTAAAATAATAATCTGAAAGAACGAAAATACCATGCATTAATTCTACATAATTTAAACATTCATCGATGTTTTAGGGTCACTTTCTCATGGAGCATACAAGTACCTACCTATATTAGGAGATATAACTATTACTTGGAAAAATATCGAAGTGTTTCAAACCGAAATAAGGCAGAATTTTAGAATACGGAATTAAAGTAAACCCCATCGTATAAATACTGTAAATTTATCATTAACTGTTAGAGGAAAGCATTGGTCCTACAGCTAATATCAACTTCCGCTTGCATGAAAGATCAAGATTCCGCATATTAAGAATAATAGAAAATAAAATTGGAAAAATTCATTTCAAAATTAGGGGCCGAAAATCTTGCAGTTCCTAGAGTTCAAAAAATCCGATACACAGTTGGATAATTTTCCACACTGGAAAAAATGAGTCGTAATTTTTACCATTTTTTATGAGAAAAATGCGACAATTTTGAGATTATAGTTGAAATTACTATGACAATAGTAATAAATCCCATAAAATATTGTAATAATATCTCACTTTTCTTGTAGTGATTTTTACAACAAAATCTTTTAACTATCTCATTTTTCTCATAAAAAATAGTTGAAACTTGAAGTTAGTATTAATTTATTTCCAGGCATCTACCATTTTGAGGAGTTCGAAAAAAACAAACTTTATTAGGCGAATTTAAAAACATTTTCAAACAATTTTCCATCATCTTCAGTGTATAAACAAATAGGGTCGCTGTAAAATTTTTCGTCGCGTGTAAATAAAAAAAAAAAAAAAAATACTATCGTAAAAACCGATTGTACGTACCCGCATAAACATATATATTTTATGCAAATCAATCAAAATATATACAAGTACCTCACCAGAAAAAGTAAAGCCTCCTTAAGTGGCATCTTTACTTTGCTTCAATTTGAGCTTCGGCGCTCACTTAATTGAATTTACTCTACTCTCTATACTTTATCATCGAGTCATCGCTTCAAAACCACATCGAACAATGTGTCTATTTCAGTCTTATAAAAATCGCCTAATTTCGATTCACCTCACGACCACTAAACGAATCACTACTGAAAAGAGCGAATTTTGTAATTTCCTAACCTAATACCGCGTGTAAACAATGTTCGCAACACCTCAACCATCCTATATTTTTTCGTGGCTATCCTTTTTTTTTTTTCCTCCCCTCCTTACTCACACAGCATTTTACTTTCTTCTTCATTTCTTTCAAAAAGAAGTCGTGCTCGTCATCCGTAACGCAAAACGTGAATGATCTATAAAGGCATACGGTACGGCGGAAGGCTGCAGAGCTTGTCCAGGATGAAATTTACGCAGTCAAGAGGGGAGGTGGGTTTACTGAAGCTTCGTTCGGTTCGTTAACGACGAAATTTCTACGCACACAAATACAGCTACTGTAACTATCTATTTCGATATAATAAACGACAGTCCAAAATAAAGGCCCGGAGCCTGGAGGCTTCGTCTCAGCCAGCTATGGGCGTCTTATATGTAAGAGCGTAATATACTGCTATCAAATTATGATATTACGCTTGATCACACGTTTCAACACATCGATAGCCTCGCATTAAGCACAGTCAAGAAACACTATACCTACACTCTAATCCATATATACATACACACCCACACACACACACACCCGCAGCACTACTCTACCTTCCCCAATGAACAACCGCAAAACAGTCAACACCGTGAGAGAAGATATTCCAACATCTGTACGGATTACTCAGTCAGTAGGGGAGAAAGTGAAGAAGGAGCTATATATATGCTACTACAACTGAATACATTTACTAGCGACTAAAATAAAGTTAATATACGTCTTTTCGTCACCGAGGAGGTAAAAGGTAAGGCAAATGGTTTATAAAAGGAAAAAATTGAAGGAAAAAAAACGAACTAGAAACGAAAAAATAAAAATTACCACGGGCAAAATCTTCAGATGAAGGCCTCTTTCGGCTAGGCACACCAACGCGATGCCAGCGAATGAAATCAGAGGAGACTTACGAAATTATAAATTCGTAGTAGTTGGAGGAAAAACAAGGGGTTTAATGCTAATAACGTACTTTCTCATAATACCAAGTAATAATATCGCTCATTCAATACAACAACGTCACATCTCAAAATTTTCAATTTAAAAAAAAAGTTTACCATCTTAAGGCAGACATACGACTAAAAAAAAATTTCATATATTTAACTCAAAAATTATGCATTTTTGAGTTGTGACGTTGTTGAATTAAATGAGTGATATGACAAGCATTTATACCTACGAAGTACTTATATATGAATACTTTAGCCAGCCAATTGATTGATAAATTTAATGAATTGTAGAGCAATTTCCGAACAAAAATGTATATCTGTATGAAAATAGCCGTCAATTTGAATAAAAACTGTGAGCTTTAGAATCAAAAAAGAGAAACGAAACTATAGTGATTTTAATATTTCAAAAAAATACATTATTACCAAATTTTTCCAAGCGGGTTTTAAAAATTAAAGAAAAAAAATAATCGTACAGTTTGGATAGTTTTTTATATTTCAAAAATATTGTCAGAATTTCAACATACGTTTGAAATTTCAGAAGTTATCCAAACGATAATACTAAAACAACAATACAAACAGCATCCTGTTACTTTCTGGCACACCGGATTTATTATCCAAATTTTATTTCTAAATCAACACATCACGAACCAAACATAGAACTGACTTACAAAAACCAAATTTAACTAGAAAGAAGTACGAAAGATCCACAATTAGCAGGTTTTCACAATCATACATGAACATTACTTTAATGTTGGGTTTTTCATAATTATTATTTTTTTGTCGTATTTTTGTTAGGTGAAATAGGTATGCATGTTTTTAAAAAAATGCTTTTATACCAAAAATATGCTCTTAGACCTGAAACATGCGAAATACATATAATATACGACAGCAAATTTGGCTTTATTTTAATCAAAATGACGTGAAATGAAAAACTAGCTTACACTCTTTTTTTTAATTAATTATTTTATAACAATTAGAATCGAAAAAAAATTTTGCGAAAAATCTGCTCACGTTCCGCGTCAGTGCAACGAATAAGTCCAAAATCGACCAGTCAAATATATTTCTCAAAAAGAAACACTCAATACGCTGAAAAACGCGAACAGGCTGAATGAGCAAAATATAAAATTAGTATTTCACGCACACCCAGCTAGCCACCATATCCCACCTCGTTTTAATTAAGTCATTATGGTCGGAAAAGGAACACGGAAGAAGACCTCGTAAAATGGTTGACACGAAAGGCTGATTCGAAGGGCTTTTCAAGCATTTTCCATCTGCGGCGTGTGTGCGTGTATGTGTGTGTGTATGTGTGTGTGTGTGTGTGGTGTGCATGCACTGCACTTGGACGGTATAGCAACGGTATGGAAAGCTGACACGGCGTAGAGGTACAAGTATATTACTCGTATGTATAGCAAAGCATTAACATCATTTCGTCGAGCTGTCACATACAGTAAACGAATATTCGTGTACTTGGCGAGTAAATAGCAGCGTGCGCTTTTAAATCGCTACACCATGTAAAGCGGAGGAGGGGGTCTGGCTTTTAAAAGCAAAGTAGGTACACGAAAGAAGGAAATTATTTAGGGACGAGGAAAGGTCGACGGGAAATGAGCGTGGCGTGCGTTCAACCCCATCAACCCCACCAAGGGCTGACGCGAGTGTCACGCAAATGTAAGCGGACGAGGCAAGCGGTTAGTGAAACTTTATTAAGGTAGGTCGTATTCATTAATAAACCAATGAACACATCAAGGGCGTCACGACCGGCACGCTGGTAATTCGACAGTATCCGAAAATTAATTATTCATAACGACATACTATAAAAGCGAAAAACGATTCAACCACAAATTGAAGAATTATTATAGTTCATTAAAATAGAAGACCTTATCAGGCGCCACTGAGGAGTTTTGTAGAGCCATTTTTATTCATTTCAAGATAGACAAGAGTTTCATACAATATTTTTAATGGACAATCAACTGGTCAACTCGGATTTTGAAGAAAAAAAAATCGAGCACCTTCCGACCGGAGTATTTGAAAATCAATTTTGTGGCGAAACGAAACAAATCTGGGCTCTTCTGGTGCGAAAAGTTGAAACGTCTTTACAGGATACATATTTTTATTGAGAATAGAAATCGTCTAACTTGGTTTCAATATCAGCTTTAGGTCACATACAAACTTCAAACGCGTATTTCTCAAAAGTAAATTTTGTTGGAAATCCGCTTCTCGCTTTTCACTATTCAATTTTGAGATGGTTTCTGCCAATAACAAAATCTGTGAAGTTTTCAACAGACAGGGGTGCCGTGAAGGCATGATCTTGAGGAGCAACTCCTCCTTGACGATTCTGGGGGGGCCCATTTTTTTTTCAAATTTATAAAAGAATTTTAAGGATAATCGAATACCAAAAATTTTTTCTCGCGCCTTTGGAGGGGGGTAGGGTTGTCATCATTCCTATTTGACCTGGAGGGGGGCATTCCTCGTAAGCCTTGGGGGATCACAGCACCCCTGTCAACAGATAGAGACTCCTTTTTCCACATATATCGACTGAAGTCATGAAGTCAAGCTTGGGTGGATTAGCAATAAAATAAAAGCTCAATTACAATAAAAATACATTTTGTAACAGACTCTTCGATCTACATTTATATTTCAATTTCAATTATGCCCCAAACGTTATATTTAAAAGTTATCTTACACATATTTATCTTTTTTTCAACTAATTTTATGAGTATAGTTACAGTTGTACATGTGATAAATTTATATCATTGCGTAGGTAAAACTACCCCTTTGTGTACCCTATGGGCAAAATATTTTGAAAACGGATCCGTTTTATTCCGGGTAATAATCCGTTTCTGGATTATAACTCGGAATTTTCCTGTTTTCCGGCTTCTAAAACGGATTTCGAACGGATTGTAATCAGTCTTGCCGGAAATGAGTCCGGATTATTTTCCGTGAAGGCTGTTTTATCATATTTGTTGGCCCGGGTTATAATCCGTGAAACCGTTTTACAAACGGATTTGGAAGAATAATCAAGATGACAAAAATATTTGCAAATTTTCAGATCCGATGGTCGAAAATAAAAACGGACTGACAACGGATAAAATTCTCATTTTCCGGATCATTTTCTCATTTTTTGCCCATCGGGTAATGCTCCGTGAAATTGGTGACTACAGTGTTTGTAGCAACACCGGTCCTAAAACTTTCAAACAGAAAAAATAACTGGCATAAAACGAACTCTCAGCAGTCCTTCAGGCACCAAAAATATAGAAATAGACTGAGCAGCTTCCAAACTATAAGTTTTTACTCGATTCTGAAAATTTCGTTCCATAGTTCATAATGAATTAGTAAAGTATAGAGCAATGTTGGGTTTCAGTCTGAAATAAAACTCGCAAATTTTAAGCAAAATTTTTTTTAGCTATACACCAGACAATATTTAAACTTCGCTTCAAACTCTACTTCATATAATACGGAAAAGTTGGACCATAATTTTTACGATCTCAACTCCATACAGAAAATTATTTTCAAAAATATTTTTACGATATTTATATATTTCAGGTTCACCGAATAGACATAATTTTTCCGTCGAAATACGCGGATACTCATTCGAAAAATTTCGGTATTATCAGAATGAGCTTCCATCATTCAAATTTCTGAAATACATAAAATATCAATTTTCCATAGTTGACCATTTTTTTTTTTTTTTTTTTTTTTGTAAAAACGAGGAAACATTTCCCAGCTAATCCAAAAAAGACGAAAAAAGTTTCCAATCAGCTGAACGAAATTTAGATGGTTTTCAAAATTATACGAGCAAAAGAAATAAATAAAGTTTAAAAATTAAATTTACTGCCGAAAGTTTGCCATCTAATCGATAATCACTTAATCTTCTTTATTTCAATTTAAACAACTTTTTATGGTCGAAAAAAAAAGAAAATCTTGCGCTGAAGTAATCAGGGGAAAAAGAAAATTCCCCATAACGATAATACAACTGTAAGAACCCATAAAGGAAAAAGTATATACAAACTAAAAAGAAAAACAGATCAAAAGTATTTCAGGTAAGATTTTCAAGCTGAGAAATTTTCAATTTTCGTAAACTGAGAGAAAATTCACAGATTTCAACAAAGTCGAAGATCGGAGGACATTGAAAATGACTACGTTGCTTTAGCCAGGTATGTTGCAATTATACAATAATTTTCATAAACTCTGTCGCAGGAAAGAAAGGACTGACGTTATAGCATTGATAGACATTTTGGTATGCTGCTGGAAGTGAGAGGAGCCACCTGGCCGCCAGTTTCAATATTTTTTTTCCAGTTGAAATTCTGCAGACCATTATTTTTTTCGTGGCGCTAAAATCCAAATTTTCAAATTTTCAATGTAAAAACCGGTTTCAGAGATTTTTTTCGCCACCGGGAACTTCGTTTTGGCTCGAAGCATGGATTTTTAACAATTTGGGTTGGCAACGCTCTGGTATCTTTACTCGCTGAAGAAATATAGAAAATAAGGAAGACTAAAAATTGAATAAACAAAAACTTGACTCGAATATGAACTCTAGTCAAAACTCACATTTGTCAATGAAAAATGTGAGTTTTGACTCTGACCCTACTGTTTAAGAGCGAATTTTGGGAGTAAGAGACGAGAGAAATGTAAAACCGAGCATACCACGTTATAGATAGCGAAAATTCTGCACTAGAATCCGTAATAAAATCAATATCTCAAATTGTTATAATTATGTACTTCTAAAATGATGTTCTCAAGTCGCCCAACCTCATCCGAAAGTCTTGGATGCAGAGGTATATTTTTGAACACCGTGTTCTCTTCACATGTCGAGCCTCAGAAATGACTATCAAAAACAATCCATTTTGTGGTGTACTCGTATTCCTTATCGCGTATTAGTTCGAGGAAATGAAATACTAAAATTTGAATGCAAAATTCGAGCGGATAACGATCGTCGCGCCTTTGGCGAACTGTTTTTGACTTTAAATTATTTCACGTAGGTCTACGCGTAAGACAGCTATATGAATTGCTGTGAAAAACTGCGTTTCGTGACTTATGACTACGGGCGCGTTTTCTTAAAATTTAGATAGGCAGCTTACACAGTTAGCAAAAGTTTTAGACGAATACCTAGCATGATTCGAGAAAAGCATTCCTGTAGATACGAATATACAAATTCCAAAATCGTTGTCGATGAGATAGAATAAAAGTTGGCGAAATAAAAACAGTAATATAAATTCAAACAACACGCAACAACATCATTGAGGAATGTGAGGAAGAGAATGTGCGAAAACAGATAAACTGTTTGATGAAAAATTTTTCACATAACTTGAGTTTTTCAAACTGTTTTCATAAGATGCATGTCTTTAATTCGATGTTCATTCATACCGAACTATGAAATGTTAGAAAACCATTGAGAATTTAAACAATTCAAGAAGGAAAAGGCATTCACAATACAGAAGTAATATCAGAAGTCATAAAGGGCACTTACAAAAAAAAAAACCTCAATAAATTTTTTAGCGAAGAATATTTTCAAAAAATTACACATGCAGGGTGGTCCATTTGAAATGCAACCATATACTCGTATTTATCCAACTATGAAGAATAAAAGCGGTAAATTCATAATAGCTTTGTTCGCACGCTACCAGGACTGGTAATCCTCGACCAGTTCTGGGCGAAATATGCCAGAAAACTGTTCGAACGCTTTTCTTGGTAAACAATTCATCTGTTCGAGCGCTAACAGGAAGATTACAGGAAACATTTTCTGGTCATAATTTGCCAGGAGCTTAGACGTCCTTGTAACGGACCAGGAAGAATTGTTTCATCTTAAATTTGTTTATCTTGAAAATTTTCATCACTTATCAGTGTAGGTATTTTGACTATTGTAAAAAGTTTTATGAATGAAATCAAAGAGTTGACTTAATTTCATAAATTAATAATTCAATATGCAAGGAAGTATTTTGTATTTATGGGAAACATTGAAGACGTTACTTAGTTTAATTTTTAGTACATTCTAGAAATGAAGAGTAAGATATTTTTATTCTTCATAAATATTTGAAAAAAATTTTGCTTGGTTAATTTGGTAAAGAGTGTTGAATATTCCAGAAAATTGTTTAAACGCTTTCATTTTTCTGGCCAATACTTGGGCCAGTTTACAGACCAGGAAAACTGTACTTACAGGTTGCCTGATAGCGTGCGAACAAAGCTAATGAGAAACTTGCCAGGCGAGGTTAGTGTCTATATTCACACTTTAAAAATGACAGTTCAGGGCATATTATTCTGATAAAAATGCATCGCGGTTTTTATTTTTAATCACTAGTAAAGAATAACTGGTTGAGCTAATAGCAACACTGATTGAAGAATCACCTTACACGTATAGGTACGGAGAGGGAGGCAGAAGATAGTCATAATTATCCTACACGGCTCTATACAGCAAGCCTTAAAGCATTGAACAATCTGTGTTCAAGTCGGGCGTTATTCAAAAGAATTTTCTATTTTTTTGGGGTGGTGTTTTAAATGAATCATCTTATATAATATCATGCGATAAAATAATGATTAATTGTTCGCCATACGACTATGACGAAGTTACAGTTAATTAAAAAAAAAAAGTAGTCCACCGACTTATTCCAGCACTCCTTCAGAAAAATCCTTTAAATTGGAGACGACTGCGGAGATCATGGATTAAGCCCTTATATACTTCGAAACACGAAATATCTCTAAAACGATTTGAACTCTGAAAAGAAGTTAACAACCCTTGAGGGACGAAAAGTTGATGTCACGTAGGTCCACTAAAATGAGAAGGACAGCTTTTCAGAAACTTAACGATGAAACAGCTACAGCAGGGAAAAAACAATAAAATGTTCAACGTCGAATCTAAAATCGAGTTATTTGCCAAGAAAAATTAGTCTACAAGCTGGTGAACTGGCGCACAGTACAAGAAGCAGACGCGGACACATAAGGCGACGTGCTGGAAAATTCGTGAATTTAATAAATTTTGCCTCTACTCGCGCGCGCTTGTCAAAATGATAAAACCGACGTGACGTCTTCTTGCAATTTATCATTAAAAATTAACAAAGAAGCTCCTCGGTTCTTCTATTCGTTTTGCACGGTTTACAATAATTGAATTATTATTAATCGTCGTTGATAACGTTTCTCTTCACCAAGCCTGAAGAATGCGAATTTTTGGCAACGACTTGACTGAATCTATTAAACCAAAGAAAATGTGAGCATATTTTCCACCGATGTGATTTTGCGAACAAAATTAGTGTCTTGACTGTAGACGGAGATGAAAAAAGTATTTTCAACGTAAAGTTAATCTTTTTTTTAGGGGAGAAAAAACACACCCGATCTGCAGTGTGACACAAATGTGGCTGGGAAATGTGACGCAGATGTGTACAAAAATTCAACCAATCAGGAAGCAGTGGCTCTTTTGTGACACTGATGTGACCTATAATTTTTCCACCGCAGAAGAATGGAATCACATCAGTGTCACAAAAGTGCCATTGCTTCCTGATGGGTTGAATTTTTGCCACATTTGTGTCACAGTTTGCAAATCGGGCAAAAAAGTCCTGCATCATAAATCGTTCAATTTACTAATTCGATAGTACCTAATTAAAAAAAAATACTCAATAAAAAAAGCTATCGTCTACTTCAGCCCTTTCTACGCAGCTCACATTTAAACCGATGACCTACAAACGCGAGAATACGTCAACGATGTTGAATTTCACTCTTTTTCGTCTATCAAGAAAGAAATATTATAATACGCCAGCCATAAAATAACCTACGAGCTGTTTCGCCCCCCTCACTCATCTCCACCTGAGCAAAAGCTATCACACTCTCGCTCAAATACCACTCACACACGTATACGAGTATATCTACATTCTCTTTCGCTGCATCAGAAGCATGATTTTGACGTTGAACGAGAACATACTTCATTCTAAATTCAGCATTTATTCAAATTAGCCCAGAACAAAATTACATACAGCTCGTCATCATCGGAACACCGCAAGGTGTTAAGCTCACGAAACCCTCTTACGGCAAATTCCTTCACACCCCCGCCATCCCTTTCGTCGCAAACCATCCCTACCTGCTGTCTCTCTTGCACACAGTCCTCGCTGTACCACCTTCTATACGTACACACACGCTTTTCCCATGCCATTTAGTCGGCAATAAATTTAAATAAATTATCATTTTCCTAAGCCATTCGGCACAATTATTCAGCGGCAGGTATACATACGTTCTCGTGAGATCGCACGTCATTTTTTTCTCTCATTTTTTTCACTCGCCTTTTTGACTGGAAACGACGTTTGCGAAGGGAGGGAAAAAAAAAACGAAAACAATAATGAAATGAAAATGCATTCGACTTGGCGATGCAGTTTTAATAAATTAACCGAGGAAACCTTGAAACTGCAGAAGGATATCCGTCTGGCGGTCGTTTTGAAAGTGAAAGCACTGTAGGAAAGTTGAAGGGCACTTATATGTATGTACATACGTAACGATGATGCAGTAATTAGAAATTGAAGCTAAAGCTACGAATGTATGCATGAATTATAGTCGAGTGCGGCTTGGTAAAAGAAAAACAAAATCAACAATAATTAAAATAAGAATGCGATTCTTTAGGTGGAAGTTTGAAAACAAGAGAGAGGAGAAGTTAAGTAGCGGAAGAGGGTGGTTATGTTTTTCAAAAAGAGTTCGATGCAATATCAGGGGTAAGCTAAATTTATGAAATTATGTACGCAAACACATGACACGGAGAACCTACACAAAATATTTTTTTTACAGAAAATTCTACAGACAAAAACTGCAGATCGTGTTGAAAAATTATCTCTTTGACTGGCGATTAATCCATTTTTTCACTTCTTTCATTTTCATCCAACAATACAAGTCTACTCAGAAATTTTGGGAACTATACGTACGTCCCTCAGAAGGAAAATACACAACAATGCCGATATTGTTTTATTATCAATGGTATACATCGAAATTGTTCCTTTCACTTCAATTTCTTTGATTTTTTCTTCAGTCATTTCAGTCATTTTGAGAAAATTCTCTTCATTTGAATAAAAATTATTTTCTCATTCCAGAGTAAGCTTGCATCGTTTTTTCTCATTTCAAGACTTAAGGCCAAGGGCCGACTAAGACCAAATGGTTATTCTATTTTCACCTTGAAAATAAAAATACTTCCCCGCTCTTTCTAATTTCTATCTTTTAAGACATTTGACAGAAATTAGTATTTTCTCAAGTTTCTGAGTATAAAGGCCCGAAAATTTGAATTCGACTGAAAGGAAAGTACACTTGAGACTAAAGAAGGCAACACTATTGGTCATGGTTAACGACCCGAAAAAAATAAATAAATAAAATACAGGTACTACGAACCTCTGACAAAAATAAGGGTCTACGGAGAGTGCTCTTATCATATATTCAAAATTTCTAGCAGACTATTTTCAGCGAATCAAAACATTTTTTCAACATAATATAAATAAGCACAGTAGTATTGGCACGTACCCTAAAATTTTTCAGGGAAGGTTTACTGGCACCTAATATTTTGGCCAACAATTAATTTCACGAAGCACGCATTAAAAACGCACCCCATAAACTAATTTTGTATTTCTCCAGCCCCCCCCCCCCCCCCTCGTAAATAAATATACAAACAATTAAATGAAATAATTGGGGCCGAGTTGGGGTAAGGAGCCAGCGTTCATTTTTCATACGCATTTAACCGGGCTGTTAATTTCAAACACAATACACTTCTGGTGCGACCGACTCCAAAAGAGAATGTCGTACCCGTAAAATATATACGAGGAAAATTTTTCCCATCAGCGAAATGGCACTCGTCCAACAGTCTAGTATAAAAATCCAATACATTCAAAAGGTTTAAAAAAAAAAAAAAAAAAAAAAAAAAAAGGTAGAAAACCTTTCGAACTTGTGCATTATTTCTCCACAATGCTTATTCGTTTCCTCGTCGCGAGGTTGTTTGGGCCTTTAAAGCGTGTCTGAGTTAATGGAATCACCGAGTTTCAAGGAAACGGTACTACAAACACAACCAGAAAAAAATGTAAAAGGTGAAAGGCCCAAAAGAGGAAAAAAAAAGGTTACGACACGGAAAACTCTGCGCCCAAACGAAAAGCTATTTCGTCGAAAATGTTTACCGAATACACTTACAGTGGACATAGGAGAAAGTTTTTTGTTTTCCTTTGGCTTTTGACTGGGAAACGAATATATTTATGATCTCTTACCTGGAACAGAAAGCAAACAGAAAAAAAAATTCATATAAATAATTATTTACCGAGGTAAGGTATTTACAAAATAAATATAATAATCCATCAAACGAGTGAATCGAAATAAGTCATAAATAAAACAAGCTCTGAGATAAGAGCACTTATATTTACAATGGGGTGGTCCTTGTTCATAAATGAAGAAAAATTGTTCTTTCTATGTTACTCACACTTTCACCTCACAGACTGGTTCTCTTTCATGAAAAATATAATTCTATACCCAAGTTTCACCCCCTTCACTGAAAGGAGATAGGTGTTTCAGAGACTCCCCTTCATCGAAAGTAATGACAAAATTGACTTTTTTAGCTGATCTTTAGAGGAGGAGTTGGAGTAGAGGAAGTATCTCTTCAAAATTTACAGAACACAATATAATACGAATAAATCAATGCTAAGGAGGGATTGGCGTTGGCATCGAGTGGAAAGCTGCAGTTTTATTTGATTAATCCCGAGCCAGAGCCATATTCTATAACTCATTTGGATGAGTGCTGGGTAACACTTTCACTTTCACTCACCAAGGGGAGAGGGTAAAAAAATTTAGTCTCTCGTGAATTAATATTTATACAACGTAACAGTCTTCTCATTAATTTTCTTCTTCAAAATTGAGAAATGACAAGTGAAGAAAAATTTTTAAAATTCAAGATAAGAAGAAATTGAACGAATTTTCTTTTTTCCATTTTCAAGATTTTTACACTTTTTCGATGAACCGATTCAACAGTTCTCATCATGATATTCATATATAACTAAGCACTTTTCAAAAAAAAAATAATCGACATTCTTCAGTGCATTGTTGGCCTCGAAATTCGCACTCTCGTAAATTATCACTCTCGTAAATTATCACTACCTATCTTATTTCGAAGACGAAATTTCCATTTGAAAAATTCTAAAAACCACCTAAAACGTAGATAAATTCTTTTTAATAGAGCACTATACGTATACTGAGGTACCTCATATACAGAAGTGAACGAACCGAAACGAAACGACTCTCACAGCAACTACTCGGCAAAATATAATAGAAAGAAAGAGAGAAAAAAAAAGAAAAGAAATCAAAAACTTTGAAAAAACTTACAACAATAGCTATACAATCTAGCCACTGATTTACTCTCGCCGCCATTTTCGTTATTTCCACATTTCGCCGTTTTATTTCGCTAAATTATAGACTATGTTTTAAATAAATCAAATTACGCGGAGATTACTTTGCCATTTTATCCACAGACTTTTTACATAAATAGATGCGCGCATGCTGTATGATGGGCAACGAAGCGGGGCGCAGCGCGATCCATTCGAATCGAATTCGAATAAAGATTGAAAAAGTTTTACCCCAATTTTTGAATATAGCTGCTAGTTTCTTCTTTTGCTTTGGAAGACAGAAAAACGATTCAAATCATAGCCATTGGCGTACATGGCATTCATAAACGGTGACAAAATTTTGATTTACCGATGCTGCGAGAACAGAAAATAATCTGTTCAAAATATTATGAAAAGTTGGAATCAAATTATCCATAGAATGCAAAAAGTATTAGTAAATGTATTAATTTGAGCCTACAAAGTTATTTTCCAAACATCTGGGTCCCAAACTAAATTTAATAAATACTAAGTCGCAATTTTATGCTTTTATTGAAAAGAAAAAAATCAATTTCTCATGATTATTTTGGGACGTCTTAGATTACATTTTCATTCACTTTGAAAAAACAAATGATAAGACAGGAATTTTTCAAATATACCTACTTTCATTTCAAAAAAATTGTATAGTTATAGAATCATTATTCATTTCTTACCAAGCTTATAGTGGAAAAAAAAATAAAGAAAAAAGGAAGGTACATGAAATACTCGTAATAGCAAATTTTTTAATTTTTCTTGTTTCTCTCTTTATGGTTTTTTGGCTCTTTAGACCTAAACGAGAGAAAAATAAATAAAAACTTTGAATTATACGAACTTGCGGAGCCATAATGTGGTACACAGGAAAGCGAATTCTGAGGAGACCATTTCGTCTTTTATGAAATTATTCGTTCGAAAAAATTTACTGTCGCGTCAGTTTTTAGTATTATTTGAAGAAAATTCGTCGACGATCGTAAAACACGAATAACTACGGCCTTTTTTTTAGGGACGGTGGACGAAGTATGAATTTTAGAGTGACTTTTTTCATCCTCATCGACGAGTGGTAGACGCAGAATATTAGGTACTATACCTAAAATATTATGTAATCTATGAAATGGTGCTTTGCAAAATCTCAGACTCGAGTGTATTACAAAAACAAAAATTAATATTTCTTCGCATTCTCAATTACGATTGCTATTCTTACACTGATACGAGTACAAACAGTGCAAAAACTAACAAAAATAATATAAGCAAAATTTTGAATTTTTTTCTTGTAAAAAATGCGCCATCAAAAATTTTTTTTTCTCTGTCACTTTTGCGCCAATTGATCTGAAATTTTCACGAATCAATTATCAGGACGTCTCCAGAATGCTCCGTTAATGGAATTTTGATTTCCATTTATATGGAATTTTTATTCTCAATTTTGTTCAAGAGATAAGTCATGCTGAAAAATGTCAATTTTTATAGACCCTTGAAATGAATTTGCAGCACAATTTCAAAATTTTGCCAACGAAGCCCTCCGGAGACAACATTTCAAATTCAAATCAATCGGTGCGAAGTTGAGCACGAAAACAGAGTTCATGTAAACATCATTTTATAGCGGTTTTTCGAAAAATAGCTAAGCAAATAACGATTGTCGTGTCGAAAAATAAAAAAAATACAATCTTTTCACGCGTTTTCTTTTTATTCGTTTTTTTTTTGGCAGCATTTCTTGTGAATTTTCACACAATCTAATGATATTATATTATGGTCCTTCCCGATGGGCAAAAAATGAGAAAATGATCCGGAAAATGAGAATTTTATCCGTTGTCAGTCCGTTTTTATTTTCGACCATCGGATCTGAAAATTTGCAGATATTTTTGTCATCTTGATTATTTTTCCAAATCCGTTTGTAAAACGGATTTCCTGATTATAATCGGTGATAATTTTTGGGCAATTTTTCTAAATCCGTTTATAAAACGGTTTCACGGATTATAACCCGGACCGACAAATATGATAAAACAGCCTTCACGGAAAATAATCCGGACTCATTTCCGGCAAGACTGATTACAATCCGTTCGAAATCCGTTTTAGAAGCCGGAAAACAGGAAAATTCCGGGTTATAATCCAGAAACGGATTATAACCCGGAATAAAACGGATCCGTTTTCAAAATATTTCGCCCATAGGGTTACTTTAGACAAATTTTTCAATAACCCTTCAACAGGTGTATAATTCAAAAACTATCAGATTAACATTTTCAAAACTTTGCGGCATATATTGAGGGTCATTGTGTATAAAAACATTTGAAAATTATTTTACCAAAATAAATTCGGCAGCTCTTGAAAACAAATCTCATTTTTGAAAATTATTATTCAAAACTTCGAACTCAGTTTTCTCAAAAGTAGGATTTTTCAATTCAGAAACTCAAATGTTCATAATATCTCAATCAATTTTCAACTTGTTGAGAAGATATTTTTTGCAAAATATTCACAAAACCTTCCTTTACCAAAAACAATTATCAGCTGGAAAATGAAATTTCCGACTCAGGTACCGTTTCGTAGATTACATCACAAATAAAATTGTAGTCGTAATTCAAATGGCAATCCATTTGCCAAGATAATTTTTACACATTAGTAATTCAACGAACCCTGCAGTCACAGAAACTGAAAGTTTTACTACTTTGGCCGTGGTTAAGGTACTTATGCGGGGGTGTTCTCAGTTCTGTAAACGAAGAACGAACGGTATGCAGAATATATACGTTCGCCCTCGGGGACAGTCAAAAATAGTTCGAAGAAGACGAGTAGAGTTGCCTTTGAAAAGTTTTAGAAAAGCTGCAGGCAAACACGGGTAAAACGATATTTACTCTCAAATCAAGAATGGAGGGTACGAAAAAAGAAGGGATTATGTGGTTTTCATCGAAATCGTCTACCCCGTGGCCTTTTGAGCGAACAAAAGTTCAAGTTGCTCCTCATTATCGTGTATAACCTAATTAATATACTTTCTCGAATCTAAGATATTTTACGCGAAAAAGCTCGAATTTTTAATGCCTGCAACTACGACATCGCATTTCCACAACATTTTAAGCTATGTGTTTACAGAAAGCGTCAGTATTCATTGGGAAAGAGACGAGAAGACGGAGAGACGAACCGATTTATATTCATTTATTATTATTTTGTATTACCTACTTATATAACATACAGCCTTTGAACAGAATTCCGGCCAAATCTCTGAGCCACAGGCTTTCTCGATCAATTAGCTATTGATACAAAGACTTCAATGTAAATCTCCCTCGGTGACAAGGTTATTCCTAGAAGATGGTTACGAATGACTTTTCCTTGTCTAGAGGTAAACGTCATCTGCATTGCACACCGGGTGCAGAAAATGTATGAATTAGTCGATTGCTTATAGCAATAATTTGTCGACGTTTTACATAGACCTTCCCCTCACAATCGACTGAGCTTAACGATATTTTCTATTATAAACAATAGTAAATTTCTGTTACCAATTAAGCACCAGACTTTAAAATAGAATAAATTTACTACTATGCAACATCCGATATCTAAGACTTCATAATATAAATTAGCGAGTAGTATACTAATAAAGAAATTTCAGAAGTCAAGACCAAAAGAAAAGTAAAAACAGAAAATACACCTAAATAACAATTGACAAATTTTACTCGAGGCACCCGGATTGTCAAAAATATCAGTTCACTAGGAAAAAAGAAATTTAAAATATACTCGATAGAACGTCAGCTCAAAAACATATGAACGAAAATGAGACACACGCTAAAAATACCCTCTTTATTTTTGGGCGAAAAGGGGCAGCATTTTGGAAACAAAGAACCTCGCGCCAAATAATAAAACACGGCACATACTCGTATTCAGAAAAAACAAAGAGCCTCGAAAAACAAGAGAATTATTCCCCGAGGAGATTCTGAGGGATTTTTATGTATACGTGCGGATGAAAATGGGCCATCGCAAGAGGTTTAGCCGATAATGTAATTTTAGAGCTGCAAGAAAAAAAGCAACACGAAAATATTCTTGCGAAAAAACGGCCTGAAGAAATGGAATAATGGAAAATTAGTTTCTCGTTTCATTTGAAGATTGGAAAACGAAAATGCGAAATCGGATAAGAAGTCCACTATATTGAGCTTATTCATTTTTTTTTTTTTTTTTGTTTTTTATTCGTATTTGACATGAAACGGAAATACATTGTTGGACTTGAGTGTCATCGAGTGCAAATCCAATATTCAGTTCAGACACATTCTCAGATGAATTTTTCAAGATTTTAGGCCTTTATCGTAAGAAATATTTCTTGCATCAAAATGCTGAGTTTTGTTCTTTAAAAGCAAGTTCGAAGATTTTACTAAAAAATCGCGGAAATGGACTTAATTATTTCGGTGAGATCCTCCACCTTCATCTGATATTAAAATGAACACACACTACACAGAAAGAAATGGGTAATAATTTACATAGGAAAAGAAAGACAATTCAAAGATTTATTCAAGATGTTTCGTCTTAGCATTTGTCGTACTTTTTACCATCTTAGGTGGTATATTTTACTATTTTTTCTGCAATGTCCGGTTTCTTATAAAATTGGTAAAAATTACCACAGTTGGAAAATACGGATACCCAAAAACTAAAGAAAAGAACAGCCTGGATATAGGGTCGCATATACGGATAGAACGACTTTTGTCGTAATGGAACCAGATTATATCCACATATCCTATTTGGCGTAGATGTTTCAAAAATAATCTCAGACTAGTATTATACTCGCACAATAGCCAAGAGGTTAGGAACAATCTAGCCAACTGACAATTTAAAGGTAAACTAAAACTGAATCCGAAAAAAAGCGATCCCTTGGTCGAATTATATAGGTTAATAAAAAGAAAAAAAAAAAAAGAGAAAAAAAGAAAGAAAGAAACGAAGGCCTGACGCAATTGTGATAATTCAGCACTCTTGCGGCGACCAATTTCGAGAGCATTTATAGAGAAAATTGAAAAGCTCTCACTCGGGTACTTTGATTAGCCACAAGAAATTTTATCGCTAATACGTCCAAGATTGGTCGTCCATTGAGAAAGTTGTCAGAAAGTTTTCACTAACTCGTGGTGAATTGCTATCATCCAGCAATTGCTTCAACGTCAACGTCATCGTTCCAAGTGATTCGCACTTCCAGCCACCAATCATCATTTTTCCAAATCAAAAAAGCGTCACTTTTCTTTTATTTTCTTCTTTTTTTCTTTTCATATCTTGATTTTCTTCTTCGCCGCTAATAATTTCCGTACAAGTACGTTCTGTTTTTAATCCGCACCATTTCGATGACACTTATTCCTCATTAGATATAAGTTGATGCGCCAGTCTGTTTTTCTCGTCGGGTTTCGAGTGGTTTTGCCATCAATTTTCTTCGATTTTTCACCAATATTGCGGATCGAAGTTAAATTACATACTTCGGCTGCAGATCTGTGTAAGTAATCTTAATAGTTTTAGAGCTGCAACGTTTTTAATACAAACGCGTGAATATAGAGTAATTCATAACCAAATTTGAGCCAACTTGATGCAAAAGTCGGCGAAAAAAAAAGCGGTATATCGTGATGAACTACTCAAAAAAATCAAATATACAGACCCCATACCCTTGTCCCAGAAAACTAAAAATCACTATTTTCAGACTTCAATATCGCGTCCTACGATTCAAATTCTCTGACCAATTATCTCCGCTGCACTGAACCCTGAGTCAGATACAATCGATAATTCCGTCGCGCTAATTTAATTCGACTTTTCCTGCGCGAAAACTTTCACAATTTCGAAACCAGGAAAACGACTATAATCTTCTCGGGATGTAACTTTTTAATGTACACCAAAACGATGCGACCAAACGCCATGGATATAACAATTCTCGCAGATAGAAAAAATGTCCGTATATACAGGGTCTTTCACAATAAACGCTCACGAGAAATACGTGGTTAGCAAGGGTTTAAAACTATCATTTTCTTTTGTTATCGCCACCAATGCATTCTCCCAACCATGACAATTACTCTGACGATTTCATAATGGGGTATCCATACCAAAAAAAGACCTTGAGGTGAAAAATAATTTTTTCAATTTTTTATGGTTTAGAGCATAAAAAAAGAAAGAAAAATTTTTTTTTCACCCTAAGATCCTATTTCCGTAGTGGAACCCCCGTATGATTGCATTGATTGGTATGTTTGTGCGAATACAGTGGTATAATTTTTTGAGTAAAAAATTCATCCACGTAATCATAAAATTTGTTTTTCTGATGAGCCCTATTTAAAAAAATACTCTGTATTTTATATTATAAAAAAATACTTTTTCGGAAGAATACATTTATCCTCGATAAATCAAACCGAATTAAGTCATTCCATAGCACGTGAGAATTGTCATGGTTGGGAGAAAGCAGTGGTGGCGATAACAAAAGAAAAAAATAATTTTAGACCCTTGCTAACCACATATTTCTCGTGAGCGTTTATTGTGAAAGACCCTGTACATATACACAAACCATCGCGCAGAGAAGCGAGAAAAAAGTTCGGTACCTTGGCATTAGCAAGAAGAAAGGAGGGGTGGGGTGGGGGGGGGAGAATGACATAAATGCCGTGAATAAGAAGACAGAATTACTCGGAAAGTTGGCGGAATGTTCACCACCACGAAAACGAGTCGTATAACTAACGATTTTTGAAAAAAAGCAATCTGATTATCTAACGTAATAATTATACTACTACAACAACTATAAGATCCCAGTTTCTGTGTACTCGACTATACTTGTACACCCACAGAGCCAGCCGAGGAAAACTTAATAAAACGAACGCGACACACACCAGGGTATACAGCCATCGCCACCACCTCCAGCACCATCGCCAACAGCGTATTTGCACTGTACAACCCTTCCCCTTCCCCCGCCAACCACCGACCAAAAACTCTGATACAACTTTCGTAATCAAAGCTTCCAGACCGCAACTTTCCATAAAGTTCGTTCCAACATTTCTGCCTCCCAATAAATTCCGTCGGTTGAGCAACCTAACTCCAGAAAAGGATCTGCAACGAGGGGGCATGTTGTGACTTTTTTCTCTAACTCGCGGTCTTTTAATAGCCTGTTGTTGTTTTTTTTTTTTTCCAAACTGTATACATTCCAGCTGCACAAAACATTTTTGTCTTTTACTCGTCGGTTTTCACTCCGCATACTTTATACCGTATCTAATTTTTATCTTTTCCTAGGTAGTAACCCACAATTATTTTATGGTCACGTACATTTTGTCAGTAGAGAATGTTTGAAGTCAGATGAAAGGAAAGAGATGCTTCTTGTTCGATTGAAGTTAAAGTAGAAAGAAAAGAAATAATATCATTGTCAGCTAGATTCATTCATTATAGGTACTATTACTCGTATTTAATCCGTCTTTTTCCACCCTTGATAAGATGGTAAAAAGTACTATACAAACAACAAGAATACTTACAATAAATCTCAACTTGTCCCTGTTTTTCTGAAAAAAATTGTGAAAATTACTACTTCATTTTTTTCAGGGTGTTATTTTGTATACCTATATTCAACTACATATATATGTACGAGTCTTTATTGGAAATTGAATTTTACCCAGGACTCCGTCGCGTATGGGAAGCTTTCTGCAGTGCTCCATTAATATTGAGTTGCTTTGATTCGGCAGGTAAATAACTTACCTTGTCGATGATAATTGGAAACGTGATCCGATTTGGCGATATTTATCGTTTGCCTATTTTCATCGACATAGAAAATGGTTGTAGGATTCGTCGGTTATTTACGACTTAAAGACATAGAACGGGGGGAAAAAACTCTATCGATTTTGGTACAGTTACTCGTGCGAGGTATTAAAATGTCGTAGAAAATCTGATATTGGGCCGATAAATTTGCACTGGATAAAACAAATTTAGATACATACTCGTATTATACGCATCTTACCCGAGTATAATTGGTAGATTTGAACAGCATTTTTCTAATTCGTCTTTTACGAAATTGTACAACAAAAAATGACTAAAAACAATGGTTCTTCCTTCATCCAAGGTACAGATATATTTACTAGCTTATACTCGTAGCAATAAATTAAAAGATACTTTGAATACACCAACAATCGAAAAATTTTATGAAATTTGTTCAGAACGGGTTTGATAATTTTGAAAACAACTTATCAAACTTCCGGCAATTTTTAGTGATCGATTGTTCTAAAACATAAATATAGGTACACTCTTATATCTACATCCGAAGCAAAAATTAATTTTTTGTCAACTATTGGCTTAAAACTGTAACAGCATCTGATAATAGCTATAAAAGAAGAGAAGGTTTCACGTACCACCCAGGTATAATGGGATGATAATTTTTCAAAATTGTTTTTTTTTTCAAAAGACAATATTTTCTTGTTCACACCATCGCCAGTACCTTATATCTTCAAGATGATTCCTTATCAGGACAAGACGAGTCAAGAATTGATACAAAACTCTTAAATCCAATCACGTATAATTGCTCACACTATATACGCTCTAAAGAAAATGGCTGCATTCAGCAATCGATCACATTCAATTATTCAAACTACGAAAATTCCACTCAAAAATAAGTTAAAATAATAATATCAGCCGCGGTCAGTTTGATAGTCAATACAAAAATTATTTTCGAAATACAAAATCCGAAGAAATCATATTTCAATAGCCGCAAGCGTTACAATCGAAAGGGTTGAAGGTATCGCGCGTCGGCAATTTACACAAGGACTTTGTTAACGAAATACCAACTATTCAGCTCTGTGTAAATTAGTTTACTGCGAATTAATTAAAAAGCCGGAAATTCGATACTATATAAGCCAGAGACACTCGAATTTCGGAGCCGAATCTTGTCCTCGCCTTTTATTTGCAGTAAAGATTAAAGAGCAGTATAATAAAGCTCAAAAGTAGGCTTCATCTACCAACAAATGGGTTATAGCGGTTCGTTCCTTTGAACTTTGATTCTCCATTTTTGATGTCGCGACCACAATTCAACAAGGTATCGGCGATAGAGGAATTAGAGGGCAAATTCGACTTTAAATATTTTAATCGCGACTAAGGGCGTGTTCAATATCGAGTATTCGAAGTAATCTCGTCCGTGAAAGGAATTTATTCGAGATACGATTCGAGTAGTAGACTATCGCACATTTTAGACTGAGATTGGAGATGATTAAATATAAAATATTCCAAGTGCGTGCGAAGGATAACATAGGGGCGGGCGAGGGCGGGGCATGTTACCCGCCTGAAAGATGACCGATGGACCTATCTAACAACATTTTGGCAACCGAAAAGTCAAAAAAGAAAATCAGGAAAACAAAAAAAGAGATGGAAAGACGAGACCTTTCCCGATGGGCAAAAAATGAGAAAATGATCCGGAAAATGAGAATTTTATCCGTTGTCAGTCCGTTTTTATTTTCGACCATCGGATCTGAAAATTTGCAGATATTTTTGTCATCTTGATTATTTTTCCAAATCCGTTTGTAAAACGGATTTCCTGATTATAATCAGTGATAATTTTTGGGCAATTTTTCTAAATCCGTTTGTAAAACGGTTTCGCGGATTATAACCCGGGCCAACAAATATGATAAAACAGCCTTTACGGAAAATAATCCGGACTCACTTCCGGCAAGACTGATTACAATCCGTTCGAAATCTGTTTTAGAAACCGGAAAACAGGAAAATTCCGGGTTATAATCCAGAAACGGATTATAACCCGGAATAAAACGGATCCGTTTTCAAAATATTTTGCCCATAGGGTTGCTCTGTATGGGCCGGAGAATATGTGGCGCGGGTCCTGACCTAGTATCAGGAAAAATGTAAAACTTTTCTCCAATAATAAGGCAATTTGATTTGATTTGATTTCAAGTACACTCAAAAAAACCATGCCACCAAGTGATGTTCCTCAGGCATTGGAGTGGCTCTAACTATCCAGACCACACAAAAATTTAAAACATGAATTAAAATATTCGCGAAGCAAAAAAAAAAAAACAATCGCTACCTTGAAGAATGGGAAACACTGAAACACTGCGAACATTTCAGTGGAAGGTTTATCAACTGAATAATCCCACGGCTATCAAACTTCATAAGTTTATAGCGAAATGAATTTATATTGGTCACGATCTTTCAACTATTGTGCACAGATTAATGTGATTTTTCAAACAAATTATTCAAACGCATAATACAAAATTGCAATCTCAGAGAAAAAAATATTAAAAATAATATAAATTGAAAAAAACCTGCTAAAAAGTTTTCAGGTTACCAAACTTCCTCAGATCAGCTCAGGGCATAAGTTTGGTGAAAAATGCTCCAAAATGGGTCTAAATCGCGACGTAGTGCAAAACGGGTTGCAGATTCGGATTCAGCGGGAAAAATTGAAAAAATTACACATGTGTTGGGTCAGTTCGATGACTGGTACCTGATGCTGATTTTTATCCTGAGATTTTTTTGAAATATGCAATGTCCGAATGAACACTGCTTTTTTCAGCCAAATTTTCTTCATCATTCAGTTACTTAGAGACAGATAATTCGATAATTTACTGATATAATTTTGAGTTAAATATAATAAAAATTTTGTTTTGATGTCTGCTTTAAGCTGGTATAACTTTTATAGAAAATTGAAAAATTTGAAATGTGACGTTGTTGTATTATATGAGCGATATGTTCAAAAACTTTGCATTTCCTGATTTGATTTCTCTCAGCGTATGACTCAAAGATGATCCATTTATTTAGTGAGCAAAAAGAACGAAGCTACAACAAATTAGCATTTTTTTAGCGGATTTGATCTCGCAGGTTCTTGTTTTAAATTTTGCATAAATTTCACTTCAACTATAAGGCACATAATTCACTCTAACCCAGCCTGTCAACGTGTGTAACAGGAAAAAATCACAAGCCTTTTTTCTAATACATAAAAGAAAAAGCTACTCATCCATCAGATAATTAAATTTAAAAAAATACGACAATAAGAGAAAACAGCCAAGTTCTCCACACAAAAACAGCTAATCGCAACCTCGCAATAGTAAGAAAAACACATACACACCACCTGATATTTCATGTTTTTGTTATACGCCTGCTACCGATGTACTCGTATTTTAAAAATAAATTAGAGATAAAAATAATGTCGAATTAATTTTTGCCATTTGCCAACAAAACGAAAAGGATCATCCACAACCCATCGTCAAAAAAATAACCAGCCACTTTTGGTACTCGCATGCGGAAGATTATAATTTCCTTTTCAATTCAAACTTTGGAAAATGCCAACACCACAGAGTTAATTCGTCGGGTTCTTCGTTTTCTCTCGTCTCCACAATTTAATCAACAACAAAAACAAAGAAGAAAAACCAAAACAGAAACCACAGACCAAAAAAACAAAGAGAGCCGAAAAAAAAAGGTAGAAGATGAAATATTTCCGCAACGCATTTTGTGTGCTTTTGATTTCTTTGTTATCGCATTAATCGCATTTTCGTACTCCTACCGCCGGAAATAAATGAAACTTTTTGCCATAAAAATAGCTTTTGTTTTTTTTCTCGCTCATTCCTCTCTCTCTCTCTCTCACTCTTTCTATATCTGAGGTAGGTGAGTATTGTACGTACTATTGTGTATCTGAGTATTAAATACTAGCTATGATAATATAGGTTCCGAAGGCCATCGCATGTGAATACAAAATGGATTTATTGGAGTATCTCTCCGCTTTAATTCCTCATCGATTTCAACATACCTAATATTCGTGCGAAATTTCCGCATTTACTCTCGAATAGTGAAGAAAATGAAGATGTTCGATTATCAAAAAATTTTTGTTTCATTGAATGACCATGATATACAAACAGTGGATAAGTCCACTTTTTTCGAGATTGAGTTCTTCTACAGTAGTCCAAGTGTATATATTGAGTCTAGTCCTAACCTACAGTAACAATATTATGTCCAGAAACGCAACCATCATCGAGAAAATGGACTTCAAAGTTGAGACGATTAGCAAAAAAATATAAGTCCATTCAGCTATGATAATTTTCAGTCAATTTTAGAGGATCAATATTTTTTTGCATTCTTTCTTCAATTTTACCAATTAAATTCCAAGTTCGAAGGCCAGTATCTCCACACTCGCCTCTGTGGGGGCATGTGCAGGGTATAACAACTGCACCATTTCTTCAGACTATTTCCGCAATGAAAATTTGATACGATTTTATGTCGATTTCAGAAAATAAATTGATTTCGATTCGGATAAAGGCCCAATGTTTACTGTCAATATTGCGTACTTGAAGGTACTGAACTTGGAACGTACACCTATATTGGTGTTTTTGTTCTCACATTTAATTGACACGCAGATAAGTCCTAATTTCTCAATTGTTTCATTTCTACAGCTGCAGCAATGAGATACTAACAATATATTTCTGGGATACTCGTACTTTGTTAAAGGTTGGAATAAACATGACTGTGCTACCATAGTCTATTTTTCTACTTTGCACACCTATATAAAGCTTGGAAAAGTAAACTCATCATCCATAGTTGCAAATCACTGTTCATATTTTTCAAGAAGAACTCATCGAAAATGATACAAACCATGTTTCTTACAATTTAAATCGCCTCAGAGACTACGACGAGTAAGCTCTAAATTTATAAGGTCCAACCTGCTGATATAAGGGAGAGGATACATAGCGAGCAACTTTGACGGTGTATACCAGCCATTCACAATTTACCGCGACTTTCTACGCTATAATCATCAGACCTTTCACTCGGATTTATTGTTTCTTAGAGGCGTATACGAGGAAGCACCATTAATCTTCACCTTCGTGGTCACGTGCGAATGCCTCTCTCAACTCAATTGAGTCCTGTTTACGAGTAAATTTTCGACGTTTTATACGTCCGTACAAAGGCCTTATACCTACATAGTACATGTATAGGTGGTCCCTCTAACTTTGTCAGCAAATTAATTATCAAAATTCGCTCGCACCTCGATGTCGTCGTCGTCTTCTCATCTCGCGCGTAGATGCAAGCCATACCGCACATGTACCGTAAATAAACAAAAGAAAATTACGTTTGAAAGGTCGAAATCTGTCGTGATAATTTATCAACCGCATCGTACGAGTATATCCCATATTTTCGCCAGCTAATAAATAGTTTATTCCACGGCATACGTCGATAGTATCGTCCTTTGCGCCGCGGGCTCGTCGACGAGGATGCGCCTGTAACCCGAGACTTTGGCCTATATGAGAAGATAAGAGGCTTTTCGGAGCAACATTTGATATCACTCGTTTTTCGGTCAACAAGACGCAAACTACCAACGCCAGAATATTTCCCAAAAAATCGCAAAAACTAGAAAATGTTTACCTCGAAAAATCACGAAAAGCACTTTTCACTCGTATATAGCATATCGGCTGATATAAACGAGTTATGAAGCTGTCATTCGTAGAGCCTTTCACACGAAAAATGCTCTCGCCTGTGACAACTTCCTCAGAAAACTGTACAGCTGTAAACAAAAACAGACGAACCTGGAGTGATCCAAGGATAAATTCATTGATAAGAATATTCTGATGGTATTTTCAACGTCGCGTCGCGTCGTTTACCATACACTGAAAAAAATTTCGATCGTATCTAATTTTAACTATTTGTATGACAGTGAGACGTACCATTTTAGAATGTGGTAAAAACTACTGCAAACACTAAGAATATTTATAATAACTCGTAAATGGTCCTTGTTTTCCTATATAAAAAAATATTATAGTAAAAATTGATAATTCACTTTTTTCAGGGTATAGGTAATAGGTATTTTAGCTTCATTCGTCTTCACTGAATGTGCAACAAATATTTTTCAATCACAACATATTTCAGCCGCGCCTTTCAAATAATTATCATTTAAAATGTACTTGACAATGTCTAGAAATCATAAGTTGAGAGACAGCTTGATAACTACAGGTATTAATATAAAATTAAAATATTTAATAATATATTTATATTAAATATAGGTATTGGTTGTAAAATTTAATTTAATAATAAATTATGAATTATTAAATGTATTACTCTCGCTCAAGAGTATGGGAACAACTTTCTTATTAGTTTTCGGACAAATTACATTTACCAGTTGAATGACTTTTCATCCGCCGAACCAAATAAATCGTACTCAGATTCCAACACTTTTAAAACTTCTCACAGCGTTGTAGCAATCAACTTAACCGACAACGCTGAACGATAACAATAAAAATATATTTGATTCACGTTCACTCCGACAAAAACACTTCCAGTATCTTTCGGTACTCGTTACAAGGAAAAAGTTCCTCTAAACATATCCAAAGTTTTATACTTTTTTCTAATACCTGCACGCATCGAGGGAAACAACAGCAATCTTTAATTTGCTGATTCAGACACCAACGAATGAAAACGAACACAGACACACCAATGAGAGCTGGTACCGAAAGAACTTTCGTCGCAGCTATTAAAAACGAGTTAAAGTTATATCTTTGTCTACAGCTATGTACTGATATACGAAACTCAAACCAATTGGAACTCTGCACCGAAAGAGAAACAAAAACTTATTTAGATGCCTTTATACGACTTCTAAACTAATCTTTGTCACCATAGTCCTCGTGCCCACTCCGATGGTTTCCTGTTGAAGCTGTCAACTTCATCTCTAACAAAGACGAAAAGCCCACAGCTGGATGAGGGGAGCTGCTAAAAGTGCCGACAAATTTTTCTTTATTGGGGACAGCATCGTCGCCATCGCCGAGATTCGGACAATTTTCTCACCATCGCCCTATCCTACCACCCACCCACCCAATCCACTTGGAAAAAACACTAATCGAATTTCTCCTCCCATTTGAGAGTCGTCACTCGCGATACGAAATATATCAATTTATGAAAGCTTCCGAGTTCTACTTTTCCATCAGCCTTTTTACGTGTCGACGACGTATATATCTATACAGCGACTTCAAGTCTACCCGTGGTGGGCGGGGGTAGGAGGAATGAAAGTTCTCTATAAAAAATTTCCTCCGGTTTCGCAAAAATTGAAAGTTTTCTCCGTCCGCGCTATTCCATCTTCGTCCGCCAATTATATCGATCTTCGGGGAGCACTATAGTATGTGTGTGATGAATGAACTTTTCTCGACAAGAACACGATTTTCGTTATCAGCATTTACCCGAGTATACGAGACGACAGAATTTGAATGGGACAAAAAAGTTATAATAGTAAAATGGCGGTTATAAAAAAAAAGCGCAGGAAAAAAAATATAGGAAACGCAGACACCTCTCGGTGGTGAGTTACGATGTACTCGTGGGGGTGGGAGAGCAGCAAGTGACTGAAAAATTCTAATGGAAATTACAAAAAAAAAAATTATTATCGCAGACACGATAAACGAGGTTGTATAGTAATCGACGAGAGAGAGAGAGAGAAAAAAAAAGAAGGGTAATTGAGGAAGTAATTTCCAGCAGGACAATGTACTTCTTCGACGAAGTTGGAATTGCACGACGAAGAAAATTTTATTTTATATATATAGAAGCTTTTGGCTGCGGCTTGATTATACGTATTGTCTTTCGGAAGCTGTGAAATTGGTTTTCGAAGAATTTGCTTAAGGCGTTGGACGACGAAATGGGGCGGGGGAGCTACCATCGATAGCGAATGGGCTGGTGGAGGTTTCAGCAAGGTTCATTAACAGGGATTACGTGAAAAATGATACCCCTAGAAACGATCACGTAGATTGGTTTAATGGACTATAGCTCGACTCTTCGAGAAGATACACACTTATTCGTCTCGAGAGAGGAGCGAAATCCACAGATAATTAAAGTTGCGAAATAAGAAGGCAAACGATAAAGTGGCGGATTATCGAATGAATAAATGAATGCGATTTTCGTGTATCGACGTCGAGAATGAGAAATCATTTTTCTTCGGCACGACCATCCATCGAACACTTTCCCTGCTCAGTGTGTCGTTAAGGGTGTATCTATGCTTGCATGCTTTTTTTTTTTGCCGAGTGGTTTCATTACAAACATTTCATTCGCTGACTTATGAACCGATTACTCTCAAATTGCAACATTTTATTTTTGAACGTACTGTACCTAACGTATACCTACCTCACGAATTTCCACAATATACTTTTTTCAATTTTTATTTTATAAGGCTTTTTTGTTCTGAGGCTTCAAAATACCTTCCTCATCAGATCTTGGAGAACCAGTAAAACAGTTTTTAGTTTTTGTAAAAGCTACATCCTCCCAAAAGTAAACGGAAAGTGATATGTAAGAAGGCCTAAGTCCACTTGTTTTAAAAAGTTAAGTTCTTTTGGGGGGTTTAAAATTGTATATGTTACAGGCAAATTGTGAAACTCCAACATTTAACTAAATGCCTAGTCATTTAATTAAATGTTGGAGTTTCACAATTTGCCTGTAACATATACATCGAAACATACGAGTATCTGCAGTAAAAATATTATAAATAGTAAATTAAATGTAATAGGTACTTTACCAATAACCACATATCAATGAAAGTTAGACTGTATACCATCTTCATGACATAAGTTCTTACCTAAAACAAATGGAAATAATATATTTTAATATTTAATTTTGGTATTTCTTAATCTTATACAATTATTATTAAAATCGTCAACACAGACAATTTTTTTGTAACTCTTAAGTATCACTAAAGCACTGTAGATTAATTTTGACGAAATATTCTCCTTGAATTCTTCATATCTAGAGCCACGTTTTAAGCTTTAGTAAAGGTCTGTCATTCATCCTAGGCTACATAAAAAGTTATGAACTCAAAAAGCTCCAACATTTTTCAACCTTCAAACATAAAAAAACGTGATTTTCTGAGACATTTCAAAGTACCTATTATAAAAGCGAGAAAAGGATTTTAAAATTTTCATAAATTTGATGAAATCTATCCTGCACGAGTATTTTAAACTTTAGTTTTTTTAATCGCGCCCACGTTGAATTTTTTTTTTTTCTTTTTTTGGGGGGAGACACAAATTAATAAAATCTTTTGAAACTTCTTGTTCTCAAATACCATCAAAAAGGCTGAAGCGTGTAAAAAACTACTTGGCTATTAATTTTAAAGAAGCAAGAGTTCTGAGCCGGCAGCATTATTAAAAATTTATACGTATAAAAAAAGACAAAAACTGGTCTCTTGAAAGCCAGCTTAGCAGCTTTTTTTGGGTACCTTGGTACACTGCTTTAGCTGATTAGCTCTCTAGAGAAAGATGCAGACAGATTTCCAAAGGTAAAATTTGTTTTGAAAATCGCAAAAATAAAATGATCTAGATAACTGTGGTATATTTGCCTATATCCCTCGATTAAAAGGCGGTGTGTTATCACAAAGAAGCAACACACTTGTTGAAAAATGATACTGCACTAGCCATATTGAGAATCGCAGTCGTAGCTTTTAGAAGGATTTGTCGTGAGAGCACAGATCACCACCTACGAGCACATTTCAAAGCCAAACCAAAATAAGAAAGTTGATCGATGAAAGGCGAAAACCAATCCCACCCACACCACTTATACACATACTAAACACATCGATCAGTCAAAAGCGTCGAAAAATTAAACATTTTTACGCCACCAAGATAGAGACCTATTTCTAGTTTTTATCGAAAGTCGAATGATGGATGTTGTGACACGTATACGCACACGAGGAAAAAAGTACCTACTGAGGGTATTTAAGTGTTCCAAAAAGCAGGGGGAAAAAATCCGAACAAGAAAGAGAAGATAAACAAACTCTGTAGAAGTACGAGTATTTACACCTTCAGCTTTTCTAAAAAATGTACCCATAATATGTGTATACCTACCTTATTTCTTACAACCAGTAGAGTATTTTACCACTTTTCAACACACAAGTAGATAATATCAAGGTGGGCAGTTTCATATTATTACTCGATTATTATTTCAATTCAAAAGGTGGATATAAAAAAAAAGTCCGAGTCGACTACACCGACAGAAATTTCAATTGTACTTTTTAATATTTTAGGATACGAAAACTGGGGCAATTCAAAATTGCAGTACAAATTGCTGAAAAAAATAGTAAAATAGCTGTAGATGAATTTTCTCATACATCAATTGTATAAATACATAAAAAAAGTTCATTAACTTTTCTTGAGAAAAACCATTTTCAAATCAAACTTGATCAAGCATATATTGGCGGCAATATCAATTAATAGGTAAAATTACCACGCCATCATGAATTTTACCTGCTTATAAAAATTGAATTAAAGCAGCTCCCTCTCACCCCGCCGCCGTGTATGGAAGAATGAAATTTAATTAAAATTAGTAAAACCAACAAACAAAAAAAACATCAACATTGCCTGATTATTATCTGTTTACATAAAATGCTGAATTCAGTTTATTGTAGCTCGATTTGTAAGCTCAATTTGTAGCTCATTTTGTAGCTCAATTTGGGAGCAAAAAAAAGCTCCGTCCGGACAGACGTCATCATACGATAACAATAAAATATATGGTCGAGCTAAGATGAAGTATCGGTATTCAGAAAAAAGTATATCGATATCTACCATAAATATCGATATTTTTAAAAAACTGAAAATGTCCACCCCAAATTGTCACAGAATCGCTGAAGCCACGTTGGCAACAAGAAAATATGCTTCCTGGCAGTCCATTATTTTATGGCCACAGTACCTATAAACGCAACCAATGAAATAAATAGGCTTTCCAAAAAGCTCGCATTCAATTTCTTTGCATGACTGAAAAACGTCGTCGAAATTTCCGAGTCCACAAAATTGATATAAATCTGGTCTGAAGCTAGTTTGAAAGAGACACTTAAATCCAAACGTAGTGGAAATTATGCAATAGAACAAGAGTAGAGTACCCATATTATATTGTCCCCTCATTGTTCGTTTTTATACTTTGCTGCTGCTTCTTCGAGACAATTCGAGCACGGCTACCATGTGTAAAACACCATAAAACCAATTCGAAAATACGACCATAATCCTATAATTTGTATTCTCGTATTCGTTTCGAATAATTTTAAACTTTAAAACTAAAACATTTACATTCTTCACCACGTTCCACAGTTCTCCGAACATAAATTTCGCTAAATACGAAGAGAATTTTTCAGTTTTAATTGTGCACCGAATATTGGATTTATCGAATCTGACAATTTCCGCATCCTAATGTACCCCGAGATCGTCTCTAGAATTTCGTAGTTTTCTCCTTCAAACTATAAACTCTCATTCGTTTAAGAAAGGCCAACCAAAACGAAAAACACATATAATTCCGATAGAGAAACAAAAAAGCTTACGTGCTCTCTCGAACTTTTTCAAAAACATCGTCTATCGGTTTTTGTTCGATTTCTGCGAGAACAATACACACATAAAATTTTGAGCGGAAATAGCTGGTTGGCTAAAAGATACATTTTTTTTCGCCTTTGAGAAATGATATGCTGGCTTACAGATGATGGAGAAAAAAAAAGAGTCAAATATTAGTCAATGAAATGTGAAGCCACAAATTTTTTATCCTCGCAAAAAAGAAACGGTCGTCTACAGAAAGTCAAAATAGTCTGGGCACATCGATAAATAACTTTATTTTCAGTCGAAACTATATCGTTTATGGCTTTCAATTTGTTGTTTTTTCCTCTCCCGTCTTTCTATTTTACTTTTTTATTACAGTCTACCAGTTTCTTTATTAACATTTGACCGTTTCCACTGAGTTAATTTCAGCTACTTTTCGGGTCGATACAAAATGAAATCGAAATGTCTGGCTAAGAATTATTGCAAAGGACTGGAAATTTTTCATTTATCTTGACTGGGTGACTAGAAAAAACTGAAGGACTTAATCAGGATACAGCAAACATTCGATTCTAAGGATGCGGAGCAAAGAATCAAAGTATAACGTCGCGTCATTCTCGATTTTTGAAGAACGTAGGTAGCTGTTTTCATATATATGCGTGCAGGTTAAAAAAAAACATTTTTGCGAAACTTTTCCTACACAAGATAGAAGAACAACAAATTTATTGAAAAAATTCTTCCTTCAAGCTCAAGTTCACAGCAAACAAGTTCAAAAAATTGGTACATTTCGAAATGTTATGGCATGCTTACACTATTCCTACCTGTAGCGGATTATTTTCCGTTCAGTAAAAATTTTTTTCGAATAACTGATTCTCATTTCTCTTTTCACAAAATTCAAAAAACCAATTTCAGCTATACAAAGGGTGTTTTGCTTCTTGGGTACAATAGTCGTTCGATCCTTGTAAAAAATATCCACAAAGGAATAGGTACCTTGAATATTTTTTATTACCATAAATTCGATCGGAATAAAACCTGATTTCTTCGATTGAATTGCTGGTATAATTTTTTTTTTTTTTCCGGTTATTCAAACCGTCAAATATTTACAAGCCAGGTACATATTAATTTTAAATAAAGTTTTTGACTCAAAGATTCATAATTCAAAAGAAGTTGGAAATCGAACTGTTAAAGGCAGTTTGTTTAAAAAATTCCCATATCGCAGGTACCCAGCAATTAGCAATCTTTTTTCAACTCACAAGAAGAATGCTAAACGAAAGAAATAAAGGTCAACAAAAATACAGGACTGATAAAAGTCGATTAGAAAATTTCTAGTAACTCTTATTTCTATACGACAATACGATTATAGCTAGCTACTCATTACAGAGGATGTCAAGAACAGGTAATGAAGTTCGAGCAAAAACTTGTCAAGTGATTCACAGAAAAAGTTAGTAAGTGCTGAATAAGAATTCATGCTCTTGAAATTGGAAACAAATACTAAAATAGGAGGGTAATTATGAAAGAGGTGAACATTTTACATCGGCTTTATTTTGAACGCAGTTATTGAGTATTTTATATTATTTTTCTTGTAAATACGTATGGATTTTCACGAATTTTTCGCCCCACAAAAACATATAGTTCTAAGACATTTTAAAAAATTGGGACTATATCCTCATACTCTACGAATCAGGTAAAGCAATGATTTTGTAAATGGAATTGAAAAGTAATGAAATAGAAACTCGATAACCATTCGAACACATTTTCTTGATTTCTCAACGAACGAGGAAGTCCAGCCAATCACGCTGCAGGTAAAATCAAATGAAAATAAAAATCAAACAAGTGTCGAAAAAAAAAAAAATGACAATAAAACCAAAAGACCGATAAAAATTTCCGTAAAGTAGTTACAGAACTGCGCTGAGATTAGAAAAGTTTTTAAAATCATTAAATTTCATGGGCGAAAACTCTTTTGCCCTTGAAATGAAGACTAAAAGAGGGTAGTAAAACCCGTATAGACTTTATTTTTTCAAGTAAGTTGGAGTAATAACATCGGGAAATAAAAGGGCTGTGTTTGTGTGAATGGGTATTCAAGTTCACTTTGTTCCAAAATATCGAGTAGTACCGTTTCGCTGACCGTTAAGTAAAAGCAGAAAAAAAAAAAGTCGAAATATTTCTCGAAACCCATTCGAGAAAAAAAAGGAGAAATTCTTGACGTGGAACTTTCAAATAGAAATGTGATTTCCAAAACTGAATCTTATAAAAAATAAATTAATAAATTAATAAATAAATAAAATTGAGAAAAAATTTCAATTTAAACCTTATGATATATAATATGTTAGGAGCACGGATAGAAACACTAGCACAGCAAGCTGCACTAGAAATGTGATGTACGCATAGAGCTTTATATGTATTATAATTTATGTACTATGGAATTTATTATTTTTATTTTTCTTGAAAAAAAAAAAAGCGAATCAATTGCCATTAAATTGAGTAAAATGGTTTGGTCGTCTTAACATAGGCACGCCCGAGTTTTGTTCAATCTTTCTATTATTTTTTCTGTAATTGTTGATGAAAAATAGCAAAAACTGAACGAATAAATAAATGAATACAGTATAAGTAGAGATAATTATATGAATTTGCCCATATTGTGTTACTATTATTCGAAATTTTCAGAAAATTACTATTGCAGCAGATATAATTACACATATATAGTCCTTATCACCAAACAACACGAAAAAATGAATTGAACCGGTACAGAACCGAATGACGAGAGTGCCATTTTTACAAAAAATGAGTTAGAGAATGGAATATGAGTATTTTATTTATTGGCACCCCTTGCATCGACATGCAACAGAATTTGTCTCAACTCACACGAAAAAGCCAATTTTTAGTTGATTGGAAATAGTGACATTCTATTCAGAAACGAAACTATTTATTTGCGCTTTTGAAATATACGTTTTTGGCACTTTCGTCATTCGGTTCTGTAGTGGTTCAATTTTATAATTCTAATACTGTCGAAAAATACAGATACTTATCTCATTTTTTAAAACTGCAGACGTCTATTATGAGACTAAGATGAAGATATATGATACTTCGAATTTTTCTCGAATAAAATACCTAGCTTAATTCTGTAAAAATCCGAAACGCTTTGAGGCTGTATATTTCATGGCTCCAAAATGGTCGAAAATTACGATATTCCTTCTGCAGTAAAACAGAGCGCATTCTCAAACAGATGGGCACAAAGAAAATATCAACCAACGACGACGTTTACATTTTCATTCAAGTCGCTGGCCGTCTTTCAAAAGCGACTCTTAAAACACTGGAGGATAATTTTATGGAGGAGCTGTAAAGATGCGAAGGAGAAAGGGATGGGGTGCACATCGCAGCAAGAAGATCGAAAGATGGAAAAGGGAACGAAAAGGCTGAGGAAGGAGAACCAACAATGGTCACATAATAGTCAAATAAAATACAACGTCCGATGAAGCAAAAATAAGAATGTCTGATTTTGTAAAAGTCAAAGAACTGCATACGAAACGTTTTCGGAATACTAAATACGATGAAAGTCGCAAAGGCTATTGATTCAAGTTGCTTTTTGTGCAAGTGTGAGCCTCCCAACCTGTCCTCCATTCTGTATATTTTTCATTTCTCCGGCTATATTTTCCTTTCCCCATCGGGTGGAATTTGCTCTTTTTTCTCGCCACATCTCCCCAATACCTACTTACCATCATCCTTTGAAAATCTTGGCAACCTTTTTTTTTCCTAACAATACCGAATTCTTCGAGACCCTTTGAACACATACCGGAATAGTCGAGAAGTAAAAATAGAGAAAAATAGGAAGACACCGACAGTTCTGAATTTAGACGGCACGTTCGTGATTCGTATACTTATTCAACGGCTGTGCACCTTTCCTTTACCCTTTTTTTCATATCTACAGTATGCTATACACCCTTACGAGGTATATAATTGTGAAGAATTGCACGTATGCGAGTTTGCCATGTTTAGGACGTTTTCGTTTTACAAACTGAGCGTGATGAAGAATTTATCGCAGAAAAAATTCAGAGAGAAAAATAGTCGGAATTTTGTGCAATCACAGAAACCGTTGACGAGATCTTAGGTACAGGGATGAATTCGAATAGAAATTTGCAGCAGATACAGCAGATATCAATGAATTTGTTTCAAAACAAACGGATTTTGTCAGCTCTTTATTCTCAAATTGCAGGTATGGGAGATGGTGAGGTTTTACAGAGAGTGCCAACTGACGATGGCAGGCTACCTCTGCCACTCCCTCACTCGTAGAGCTTCTCATCAATACTGAGACGGGGCTATAAAATGTAATTTTCAAGTGCTACATAAGTTCAAGAGAAATATCGCTAAAATCCCTCGAACCAGCTCTTGATAATGAATTCACACGTGAAAAAGTACAAAATAATAATCAAGAACTTATCTACTTTTGAAACAAACTGGACTTTTACATTATTATTTCTCAAACACGTTATACAAATCAGTAACCCTTGTCCAGGCTGTCACAATGAAATTATTCTCATTTCTCACCGTGACATTCTAATTATTTCCGCTAAATTGAATTTCAGCAAAATCATTCGGTTTCAACCTAAATATTCGTTGGCTGAACGAAAAAAAAAAAAAAAAAAAACGAGTGTAAAATTAGGGGAGGCAAAAAATGGCAAAAACGAAATACACTCGCGATGAAATGGATTTCGAAATCCTACAAAGTAGAATCATGAAGAGTTGGAGCGTACGAATTCCTTCTCTGTTTCTTTCCCGTTTTTTTTTTCTGCTCCTCCGCCCACCATTCTGGAAAATACAAAGAAAAAAAAGGGGGGCATAGTTTGTTTAGACAGACAAGACGGAGGAGGAAAAATGTACGTACAGTCTTACACACACGTGCATATTACCTACGTACATTATCACTACCTAAATTGCGGGGAGTCGTGAATGATCGATTGCCAGCGATCTCGCGTGAAATGCGAATGAAAAAATCCTCCTTTAAAAGTAAATATGTAGTTGGTAAATAAGAAAAGAATTGAAAAATTTTTATAGAACGTATATATATTGGATTTTGCGTAAAGTGTTTCAGTGAAGTAAGAAGAAAAAAGACAGACAGACAAAAACAGAGCGTATGAGAGAGACTGTAAGTACGAGTATAAGAAAACGAGGGCCGAGTGCAGGGGAAAAAGAAAAGTTGAAAGTTTCAGGGAATTGGTTTTCTTTATGAATTGCAGTAACTACCACCGATAACAAGAATTTCCTTTTTTCTTAATGCATTTGATGACGAATATTTTCTGCAGCAGAAAGAAAGAAAGAAAAAAACATGCATGAAGGTAAAACTCGCGTAAGCAAGAGAGTAAAGAAGGATACAGAAAAAAAGTACCCATGTATGTACATATTTAGTGTATCAAGTCATATATACAATTACATGTATTGTTGGTTTTCGAGTATATGAGACAACAAATAAAGACGATATGATGACGTTATTGTACAGGTGGAAGATACGCGGGTGAGAGAGCATATTAAGTATTACTTCGGTTTTTTAGCAAAATTTAATTTTAAAGCAAAATCACATTAAATGTTGGAACGACTTTGAGGAGCTTTTGCACAAATCGTATCTTCAACTATAAGGATAAAGCTAGTTGGGGGTAAATTGAATTGAGTGTGTATCACGACTATAAAAGTAGAAAAAGAAAAAAAACGCTAAAAAGAAAAAGAACATTAACGTTCTCTTCGATGAAACAAAAGAAATTGATTTTTCTACATACTCGCAGTTGCGTTGTGTCATTTCTCAAGTTAAAGAATCAATTACTAACGATAAAAGTACATACGAGTAGAATATACCATGTAATGCTGGTTAAGGAGAGATTTGCTGGCAAAGGGAAATTAAAAGGGTAGGTAAAATGAAACTTGACGGTCGCCATTTATTTCTTCATATATTCGTTCTAATATGACTTATTTCTTTTAAATATATATAGCAGCTTTATATGCTCGATGCTCATTAGTGTGGTCCTTATTTATAAATGGTGGAAATTGTTTTTTTGCAATTCTCGCTCCCATCCCCCAAAGTGGTTCCATCTCATGAAAACAAAATTCTACTCAAGTTTTACCTTCCCTAAAAAGAAAGCGCGTGCCTCAGAGTCACCCTTTCATTTAAAATTCCAGCAAAACTTTAAGTTTTTAACTGATCGTGAGGGAAAGGGTTGGAACAGGCGAAGTCTTCCTATGATTAAATTTTCGATTACATCTACTCATAAGAATAAATATAACTTCAAAGTAAGAACTAAAAACCACCATAATGCCCATGTTGGCGAATTTCAAACTCCATCTTTTGTATTTCTAAAATCACTTCTATACTTATACGCTATTGCAATGCACCATTCACAAAATGGAAACTCGTCGTCTTCTCTACCTTAGGACTGTAATTAATTCGCAAACCCGCAACCACCATGCACTCTCCTCATCACGCAGTACAGCTTCTCTTTTAGACATAGATTTGTGCTTTTGTCCTCATTGTTTCACCAGCCGAAGTCAAGCTTTCAACTAATTCAACATCCTTGGAAATTCGCCAAACCACACATCGGTTGCTGTTGACGGTTCAATGGTTTGCCATCCAAGTCCAAAAGGAGAGCTCGCAGGCAAAGCCGCCGACCAACCAGCAAATACGTATAGGTACTGAAACCCAGCGAAAATGCCAGCACTGCTATAGCAGCACCAACAATTTATTACGATAGTTTTCAGCCTTTTAAAATCAAAACGCAAGAATGATATTTCTATGAGGTAAATATTTCCATCTATGTTACCAAATAAATACATTTTCATGAACGTATAGTCCAATCAATTTTTCCCCATCCGTTAAGAAAAACATTCATTTTTCTCCCTTCCATTCTCACATATAATGGCTTATTTCTGCTCCCAGTGCAACAAGAGTAAATAATACGTTTTCATATTTTGTTTGCGTCGTCGTTCGAAATCAATATTGCTTGTTTGAGTACTGCCGCAGGGACATTTATAATATAGTTTCGAGTCTGGAGGATGGGCGAAAGGGTCTGCTGCAGCTTGCAATACGCCAACGTGATGACAATAATACGTCGTCTTAATGCGGGACGAGAATTTCTACCAACTTCAACAATACGTATATTATGACAACACAAAAATAAAAATATCAAATAGTTGTACGATAAATTCGTTAATATTTTACAGAAGTTAAAAAACCGTGGATGATATCGTGATGCAATGCACAACTTTTAATAGCAGGGTATGTTCAACAAAGTGATAATCTGCGTAAATGTTTTATTCTTGAAAATTGCTAAAAAAGTTTGCCCCACTTTGAGAACGCAGTCTCGCGTTAAAAACGCTGAAAAATCGGTTAGAATTCAGGGGATTCGTTACTTCAAAAACGCATGAAAAATCATCGATTTTAAGCTGATTTTTAGCTACATTTTTGCTAATATCTCGAGAACCGCTCAACCTATCAACTCGACATTTTACACTGCACTTCCTAACACCAAAACTGACATTCGATGCAAATTTGAACTCATTTGTTTTCAGCAGTTCCTCTTATCTCGCATGGCAAAGAAAAATCAACATTTTTCAACCTTCAAAATGACTTTTCTCAGGAACTAATGAACGGATTGACTTGAAATTTTGATGGTATACTCTATAAGAACTTCAATTAGGTCCAATTAGGTCCAATGTTCGGTGAGAATTTCAGCTCAAATCTGTTAGGCAGTTCTGTTGTAATTTATTGCAAAAAACAGCAGCTCAGCCGACAAGAAAAACTGATGGTCGTAATCTTTTCACGCATAAATGAGCGAGATTTTCATACTACAAGTATTTAAGGCGTCAAGTAAATAAAAAGCGCTAACAATTAAAAGCACAACACCGTAAGCGGATTTAAAAAAAAAAAAAAAAAAAAGAGAAATAGTCTGGTTAACCATAATGGGCCTGAGATTTGAAAACATTTTAATATACATTTTCCAAACAGAAACCTGGCCCCAATGAAAAAAAAAAGTGTGATGCTAAAAATAAAAACAAACCTCGTCATACGAAAGCCTTTGCAGCGACAACCAGCAATATAATATTGTCCAGAAATGAATGGAGAAGCAAACGCAGAAGAAGAAAAACCGACGTGGTCGAGGCAAAGGGATAAGAAAAATCCTAACAGTGTTAATGGCTGACCAAAAGGAATAATGGAGGACGAGTAACCAGCTTATTTTTCGCTTCTCGTGCACACATCAACTTTTTCAAATCTCTCTCGAGATGGGCACTATAAGGGTTGAAAATGCTGAAAGCATTATTTAAGTATAGTACGTCGGTATCCACGTATTTTCTTTTCCCTCTCTTTTCCCCCTTTTGTTTTCTTCTTATTCTGTTACTTTCTTCCACACTCTCCGTCTATTCTTCTACAATCCTGCAGCATCCAGCAAACTTAAATCGTTTATTCGTGCTTTCTCCGGGCAAAAATTCTACCCCCCCACTAAACGACTTTTTAATGATTTCTACTTATTTATTTTCCTCTTCGTCTTATTTCTTCATACTATTTTGCACTCTCGTTATATCTATAGAGCGTATACAAACTGACGCACAGCAGAAAAAAAAAACGAAAAAATGAGATACAAACACACACGCGTACCTAGTACACGCGCTTAACTATTTCGTACAATGAAGAATTTTCTTCAATTATTTGTGCGATACGATCTGTAGGCGAACAAAATGAATAAAGTATCAGCCACGTCAATTCACTTAACGATCAAAAAATTTGGCGAGAGCAGCAATCGAAAATGGAAGAAAAAGGGCGAAAAGCTTTTTGGAAGATGCGTTTTCGCCATCGGAGCGAAGTAATGACGAGAAAAAAGAAAGAAAACAAATAAGACGAAACAGAGCGAGAAACATCGTGTAAAATTAAATCGAAAGCATTTGAATTTAGGAACAATATTCAACCACCCCCACCCCCTTTATTTAGTTTTTCAAATTTCACAGGCTGAATAATTGGAGAACAGGTGAAGATTGGGAAGAACGAAGTCAACTAAAAGGTTTGTTTCTACAAAAAAACAAATTGAATATTTTCAGAAAAAAAAAAACAAGCACACAAACGAAAATAAAAAGAAGCAATTATTAGTATCTTCAAGTTGATTCTTTTTTATTGAAATATCTTCATCTTCAAACAATTAAGAAACAAAGCCAACTAAACGTTTTTGCTGAAAAAAACAATTTCGACAAATATTTGTAAAAAATAATTAACAAATAAACGAAAATAAATACGAGTAGAAGCAACTCGGGGTATTTTCAAGTTACATAATTCTCTTTCACTGAAATTTATCTTCAAGTAAAAAATGTAGGCCAACTAAACGCTTTTCAAATTTCAAATTTATACTCAAAATAGCAGTAAAAATTGAATAATATCAACTAAAAAATAAAAATATAAAATCAACAGTCTTTTCAAAGGGTAGGAAATACCAACAGAATAATCTTCTACAAATAGAGGATAAGTCACTCTTTTGACCAATACGAATAAGAGGCTGTAAACCAATGAAAATGACACAAATGATTTTTTTGCACTTTTTTAAAATGTGCAAAGATTACACTCAAGTTAATATCTACGGCTTTGTGCAAAAGATGGTTCATCTTCAATCTACAAAAAAATTAATTTGCCATCAACTGCATCGAGTATAGTATACGTGTACATTTCTCACTTCGAGCAAAAAATCAACGAATTCGGGAACGTTTTGAATGAGAAAGTAAAACGATTTCGATTTTATTATCAGCCAATTGTGCACCAATAAAAATCTCTCGAAAAAGATTAAATATAAATACCCAAGAGCACCGCAAAAATGAGAAAAAAAAATTAAACGTGCTCATCGTCGTGAAAAAGCGATTTAGTCGCAATTATTTTGCACCTATAATGAATGCCGCGGCCAACATTGGTAAACGTGGGCTTAAAATTAAGTCAAACAATAATAAGCCTCTTTTAAAAACTTTGAAAAAACGCTCGTCCGTGAAAAACTCTCGCACATTTCTTTCTGCTTCTTTTTTCGGTCGTTAATGCGCGAAAATTGGAAATTCTTTTCAATTTACGAAATATAAAAAGTAAAGCAGAGGGTGCAGGAAGAAAATCAGCTCCTCGTATCAGCCAACGATAGTAATGGGCAATTGACGTACTCGTAACGGAAAAGTTTTTAATGAATATTTCAAATTGAGCAAACGACGACGATGACGTATTTAAGAAGAATGAAAATGACGAATTTACGATCAAACGAATAACGTACGTTCGATAAAAAATTTATAGCTTTCAGACTTATACGATCTTTTAACGACGCATAAAATTTTGGCGTTATAAAAAAAATTCCTGCTGCCTGAATACACGCGTAACCCTTTCAAGAGTATAAGAGCTGGCGAACAAAGGAAACAGGAAAAAGAAGTTGCTTTTCAACTATGTATAGGTATACCCTACATATTACCAGCAGCCAATTGTGAGGTAATTCGCACGATAGGAACACTTTTTTGTGGGTATATAAAATATTTTCAAAAAGTCGACAGAAACGAATGAAAAAATTAAAATCAAGTAAAAGTCTTGCGAATGCGAGGAAAAGGGGAACATATAAAAGCTACTTAAATGTAAAATTCGGTAATTATGTGTTTAATGGCGCGGAAAAATGCGAAATTTTATCGGCATTTATAATATGCTCCACTAGAAGCCCAAACTCCGAAACTCAGCCACACAAATTTCTTAATGGAGGTACTTCTGACGATGGAACGTGAAAAAATACGTATCCAACTTCTCGATTAACCGAAACCGTCAAAGATCAAACAATTTTACCATCAAATTATCCATAAAAATGATGTTGAAAAAAAATTTTTTCATGAAATTGTGAATCATCTCCGTCCATTGGTGACTTGGCTTCCGGTTACCTTGTACTCTGTAGATATTTAACTATGATCTTCATAGAATTGCATTATCAGTTTCCATTGCAGCTCCATCGGTTCGGTATTAGTGTCCCTATATAAAGTATAAATAGCCTTCAGAGTCAAAATTTGCGGTTTCTACAGAACTCCCCCCCTCCCTCCAATAAATAAATAAATAAATAAATAAATAAATAAATAAATAAATAAGAAAATGCGAGTGATAGGTACGTATTTTTGGAATCCTGCGAGATCATGAAACGAAAAACTACGCATGTTCCATGCCTATTAGTGAAAGTCGGACTAAAATTGAAAGCTAATAATTATCTAGGTTGTCTGTGAGAACCTGCTAAAAATCGACTTCCCATACACAATTCGAGACAAAAATAGAAGAGGAAAATGTTGAACATATACTCGTACGTATATTTTAGATGGTAAGTATGTATTGTAATTTTGGTGGGCCATACTTTAAACGAACAGAAAAAACGAAACCTGTCGATTTGAAACATTTCACATACTATAACCGAATCATCAACACATTAATTTTTCATAATTTTTCTCAAATGTGTGGGACTGATTTTCCGCAAAAAAAAAAATCAATAAAATAGTGATCGTCTTAAACCACCAAGGTGCGTTCAAGTTTAAACCAATTTTCTCAGCAAATAAAAATTAGGGCAAGAAAATCGAAAGGATAAAAACACACTTATAAGAAAGACTATCAACCTAATTTTCCAACTGAATAAGCATTGCTTGAAGGAACAATGAAGAGCCAAAATAAAACGCTTTTAAGCGACGCTCTTTTAAGAAGCAAAAAGTAAACAAAACGTGGAGAATTTTCAATTTGCGTCGAAACAGACGCAAAGTTGCGGTGGCGGCAACAGAGAATTAAGAAAACAACTACTTGTATATACATAGAGACAAATTACAAGAACATTTCATTAACTATAATTACGTAGTTCGCGATATGGGACTCGGAGAAAAAACTCGAATTTGGCGATACGGCATAATGATTCGAAATTTTGATACGTTATGAACTCGAAAATAGGGACACACACTTCGCTCTTGGCGACCTTCGTTAATTATGTGCCGCCTCAGTGCGACAATTTCCAGCACACAAAAAAGACGAATAAAACAGTGAGAAAATTTCAACGCAACTGCACAACGATAAAACCGAAACAGTTGAATACAAAAAGGCAATATAGGAGGCTAGGCAGAGGGGAAATCCGAAAAACGGCACGTTGATTTCATTTGTTGCAAACGCGGGAGCATACAACGGTCAACAGGAGGATAGTTTCGAAGAAGAACATAAGTCATCAACCAAGTTTTATACAGACGATGCCGAACTGATTCATATAATTCTATACTCGTACTTGAATTCTGGATCGAAACTATTCGACTGAGATTGATTCAGATCTTTCTCAACACATATGTGTACCTCTTCAGAAGGAAGTAGATTTCGGCGGCATACAATGACAGCTTAATAATTCGTGACTTCTCTTCATCATATTATACAGGTTCCCCCAACGTTGAACACCAAACTATAATTATTTCTGCAGCGAGAATGAACTAAACTAATTTCACTCCGTCAGATATAAACTCGGCACACGTATTATTTACAATTTCATTACTACAACTTTGAAAGCTAAAATTGAGGTTCTCCCTAGGAAGAAATTTTATTGAAAACCTGTCCTGCGCAACACACTAGATAGGTACCTATTTATACGCACCAATGCCATCCTCATAACAACAAGCTTCTCCCAAAAGTAGAGTTTTTCCCACATGAAAAAGTAGAACGATTCCCTATGGGCAAAATATTTTGAAAACGGATCCGTTTTATTCCGGGTTATAATCCGTTTCTGGATTATAACCCGGAATTTTCCTGTTTTCCGGCTTTTAAAACGGATTTCGAACGGATTGTAATCAGTCTTGCCGGAAATGAGTCCGGATTATTTTCCGTGAAGGCTGTTTTATCATATTTGTTGGCCCGGGTTATAATCCGTGAAACCGTTTTACAAGCGGATTTAGAAAAATTGCCCAAAAATTATCACTGATTATAATCAGGAAATCCGTTTTACAAACGGATTTGGAAAATTAATCAAGATGACAAAAATAACTGCAAATTTTCAGATCCGATGATCGAAAATAAAAACGGACTGACAACGGATAAAATTCTCATTTTGCGGATAATTTTCTCATTTTTTGCCCATCGGGTTTCCATTAAGATACGAGATATTTTCAACTGGCCACGTGAACCACTGCTGACTTTGCATTCATAAAACTGGGCCAGACATATTTTAATACCGTATATCGACCCTGTTCTTAGAAAACCACGTCAAGTTCAATTCTGGACGATTTTCAGGGTTTTGTTGAATCCTAGGCAAAAAAAAAAAAAAAAAAAAAAACGGGAAATCGGCCCAACTAAATTTAGCAGCCGAAAAAAAAATAAAAAGGACCTAAAGAGCCACAAAAAAAGTACCACGTAAGTCAGACTTAGGTGGTATTTTGACATTTGAAAACCACGTTAGTCTGAAAATTACCTAATAATATAAATAGTGGAGGGGGTAAAAATTATTGAATTAATTAGACTCGCGATCTCCATTCATCTAACGATAATAACAAGCCCAAAAGTTCAATTATAAATACCACGTTTTAAATTTTTAAACTGTTTTTATTTTATTTATTTTTCAATTTCCCAACAATTTACTTTTTCAGACTTACGTGGTTTTCTATAACAGGGACGATACAATAACATGCATGCGCGTGCATCGAAGAACGCGTATTTACGGCGAATAGGTTATGCAATAAGCGTGACACCCGCGACTGCTTAATTCTCATACGACACAGCAAGTAGACTACAATAAATACATAGGAAGGGGGCTATCCAAAAAGGGCCTAAGTGGCAATACAGTGTTTTGAGATATTAACGTTTGAAGTTTTCGCTGAGTTGTAAAATGATGAACGTGTGAGGTGGAATTCAAAGAGAGTATGAGCGTGTTTGTCTATGAGCCATGTTTCGCCATTCTACAATCCATAGAAATGGATTTATGGCTATTTATCTAAAACCCTACATAGGCCCTTTTTGCATATCCTTTTAAGAAAATCAATTTTGAACGGTTTCAAGCAAATTTGAAGAGTAGTTTTCAGTTTCCCACGATGAAAAATCATGAAATGCAGTCAGAAATGGAGTTTAGAATTCTACATAGGCCCTTTTTGCATATCCATCCAAACAAATAATTACAGTTTTACACGTATTTTAAGAGCAGTTTTGGGTTTCCCATTATGCAAATTCATAAAATACGATCCAAAATAGATATTTAGCCATTTGGCTAAAACCCTACATGCCCTTTTTGCATATCCATGTGAATTCATTGACACAAAGCAGTTTACAATGAAGTTTGATAGTATAAGATGTTGATTTTCATTCAAAACAGTGTAAATGGGAATGAAAGAAGGCTTTTATTAATAAATAAAAAACGCTGTAACTTCACGAATTTCCACAAGAATGCACTGAGTGACGGCTCCTTATAACGAAGAAAGTTCATAGATAATGAATATGTTAGATTTCCAAAAAGGTCCCAAGTCGACTTAGGCCCTTTTTGGACAGCCCCCTTCATATTATATTTGAGACAGCGTGAACTTTTTGTTTTCAACAGCTTAGAATTTTGATTTTTAAAAACTTCGAATTTCTCTCGCCCACAAAATTAAATTAATGTATTGTTGCTATTTCTATAATGGTATTGAAATTGAAAATTTTGATTCGGGCACTCAGGCCATGAGAATGAGACAAAGGCAATGTAACTCTCCGTAAGTACTCAGCAAACAGCTCGGATCAGCAGATACGTCAACAAAGAAGAAAATACGTTCGTCCGGGCAAAATAATAAAGGTATCACTCGGCGCGCTTCGCATTCGTTACGCCATCATTGCGAACGACCCGATAATTCGTCTCCGTAAGGAACCCACAATCGAAGCCCGCAAGTTAAATAGAAAATAACCAACTTCGCCATCGAAACTACCGAAATCAAATTGAATATTTAAATAACCTCTTTTCCCGGAACTTACTTCGGAAAAGAGCTTCGAGGCGCCTCGACTTCAGTACATTGCCGCAAATTTTATTCGTTTCTAATTTTGGCGCGTTCCACTTTTTCCCTCGTGAGACAATTTTGAATCGAAATTCGACAAAAAGTTTTACATTGTACTTTACGAGTTTGTCGTCTTGTTCAATTTTCAAATCATTTTCCGCTACTTTTTTACGTCGTTCTCATTTAAGACTGCGGCATCGTTTATTAGGATGGGTGACAGGGAAGGGAACAAACACGTAAATTTTCAACTTCGAATGACAAATTGAAAAAAATTTTCATCGGCTAAAGGCGTAGTCGAGGATTCGATAAATAGATAGTGCAACGAACAATTATATTATGTATCTACTCGTACACAACAGAAGGCAGACATACTCACAGCTATTGCAAAATCTCTGCGCTGCGTTTGTCAACGCCGCAATAAAACCAAAGTAATTAAACTTTCGGGTGTTGAGGGAACGAACTTTGGTTGACAGAAAATAAGGAAATAATTAGCTACGTGAAAAGTGTGTCTCGTACTTACATTGCCCAAAGTGAGCTCACATCGAGCTCGGAGATTGAAGCTTCTGCCACCAATTGGTCTTTTAATGTAACTGAGATCACTATGAGGACACAGTATACGTAAGTTCTTCGAGAAAGTCGACTCAACATTAACACTGAATTTCACAAGCAGTCACCATCGACGAAACAAACGGAACTCCAACTAGCTATCGACATTTTTTTCGACGTACGAGTATAGCTGCCATATATTGTAATTATATTATGCCAAGCAATAAATGAAAAATTCATTTCCATAACAGTCATTTTCTCTCAAAAATTAAATATTTTCCTCCACTTGACCCGATTGAAAATCTCACTGAAGACCTCACACTCCCATAACCAAATAGACCTGATGGAATTTTCAAAAAATTGCAGAGAGCAACAGAAAAAATACCAAAATAATCTACTCATATTATTTTCCAATGCTGTGAACGAGAAAATTTTTTTTCATCATTTATTGCGGTTCTCGAATAGGTATGTGAAATATATTGACGTAGGTATTACTTTCAAGTCACCAGCACAAGTCCAAAGCCTGCTCAGACCCAAAAAAATTTTATCAAGCCCATAAACATCATCTGAGCGCAAAAATGGGTGATAATTTTGTGGAACTAACTGCATGTATTTTGGACTTGAGCCAGCGATATTTGGCTACTTTTTCTTAGTAATACCTACATGTAGAAAAAACGAATAAGGATGGAGGTGAAATCTTCAATTCATAACTTCAAGGCTCAACAGGAGAATACAAATAAATGAAAAACCTGATTCGATCGTGATTTTCTCGACTTTTATTAATTACGAGTACCATTTCTAGGGAGCGTTGCGGAATAATAGTCCAAGAATATCACTTCAATAAAACATTTCTTAGTCTTCTTACAGGTAATTCTTGTGAGCCTAAGTTAATATTGTTAGGACTTATCACTTATTCGTATTTCTTGTGACAAATCAGAATTATCAAAACGGTTTTCAAAATTAAGAATTCATTTCTCGACCTGTGCACACCCTGATTATTTACGTATAAATGATAAATTAGAATCCACATCTCTTCATCGAAGACTGCATCATAATGTATAAGAATCGAGTTACAACTTTTATTATCCTACTATCATTTACAGTTGAGCTACATGATTGTGCACAAAGAAGCTTCAACAAAGCGACAACCGAACAATGCAATGACAAGATATTCGACTGCGTATAACAAACGAAGGCACGTACCAAAAAATAATATCATTTTTTCGATAGTAAATTACTAACGCTAATAATTGACTCGTTGTTCGACACTTCAACCTTAGCTAATCACAAATTCGATTACCGTTAAGCCATTTTCTCGCTCGCCTTATTCCGTCACTATATTTCTCTTCACTTTCAGCCATTTTCGAATGGTAACCGCACCAGCAGCAAATGAACACGCAACGATATTTCAGATATAGGTACCTTCGGGGAAACCGAAACTTCTTCAACAGGCCTCCGTCTCTATCATCCCTCTCGGTGGCTTTTTCATTCCTCCTCATAGCATTCTGCGACTTCCTTAATTTTTATACGCAATTTCTTATCACACAATCAACTGTTAATCCTGGTTTATCGTTCCCTCCAGACAACTATATAGCGAGCGAAAAAACAAGAAAAATATTTTTCCAACAGAAAGACGACCCCAAAATATCATCACAACGCATATTCTGGACGTAAAAATCAGAACTGCTGCAGCCTTTCATATACAAAGTTCGTTGTCTTTTAGGTACGAGTTGAGTTTTTCAAGAGATGGAAATTACGGAGACTTTTTACTTTCAACTTTTCATTCTTACTCTCCCAGCCTCCTACAATTGGGGAGGAGGTGAGGGGAAGGAGGATACACGCAGGAAACTCTCTTATGCAAAGTTTATATTTTACGTCGTCGTTGTTTTCGAGTCAACGTTTTGAATTCTGTACACAGAATACAGAAGACGTGTAACGTATGCTAAACGTACTTTTGAAAAGACAGGGAGTACTATGAAAACGACGACGAAAAAAAAATGGGATAAGAAAAGAAGTCGAAAAAAAAAAAAGGAGACGGCAGAATTCCGTTGACTACGATTTAATTCGAAACGGAATATCGTATCTTGTCCATCCTTTTATGTATCCGATCCGAAGGTAACTACTATATATGGTTTTTTTCTTCTCAGTTTTAACAATGAAATATGGCATTTTTTCCTGCTTCCTACGTATAACCTTTGCAAAATCTTTCTCGGATCGATGGTGAACACATTTTTTTGCCGCCCCTTCGCCATCGTTCTAGTTCACATTCGAGCGTTTAGCTTCACAAACTTTTGACTGCATATAGCCCCCATGATGAAAAAAACATAAGATAAAAATGTATCACAGACATTTTTCCGCATAAGTAAAATACAGCGTATGCATACAGAAAGTTATAGACGCTGTCGTAAGAATGCAAGTAAAAAATTCAGGTCAGCCAAGATTTTTGGCCCCCATCGACGCGATCATGCCGTGACCTGACATTCTTGGAATTTCAACTTTTTCCACCGAATTAATGTTTTGATAATCCGAGGATCCTGAGCTAAAAGTTCATCAACTTTTGGAACTTTTGGACGATTCTAAGGAATGCTCTAAGAAAAACGAAGAATTTTTAATATTTTTCGATGAGAAAATTGCAGGCTATTTCAAGATGGTAATAGAAATTATGACAAAAATAGTAATAAACGTCATAGCACGTAAATATTTCTCAATATTTTTGGACTAATTTCCGGTACAATTTTGTTTGAGAAAAATGGATACTAATTTTCACTATTTTTTGTTGAAATACAGGTACAATTCAAAATTCATAGTAGATATTCTTAGCATACGAATAGTACTTTCTACCATCTTAGATACATAGTACATTTCAATCTTAGATGGTATATTTTGCTATTTTTGTGGTAATTTCTGCTATAAATTTAGAATTGTCCCAGTTTCCTCATAAAAATAATAAAAATGACTACCGATATTTTTTTCGACGATGAAATTTCTCCAGTTTTCCTATCTGAAAATAATAAAAATTAGGTACTTACTAATAACTTTTCTCAACCTAAATTCATAAGTATGTATTTCTATTAAGAAAATTTTACAGTTTTCTATCGCCATGAATATATTTAAAAAATTACAAAAAAAAAAAAAAACACTAATAGAAATTTTTATAGTAAATTTTGCAACATGTATCGCACAAACTGGAGGATAAAGTCAAATAATTATAAACCAAAATATAATCAAAAATTATATCGTCTAGTATACGAATTTCTCGTTCTTTTCTCCCGCTCCAGCTCACTATAGAAATAATACTTGATAAAAAAAAACAAGTTTACATGTCATGTGTACATAAATGCACCAATTATTATTTTTTAGCAGGTTTTCGACCGAAAATCTATTAATTTTTGAAATCAATTTCTTAATTTGGAGCCTGCATATGTAGCTATGAGAAATAGAAAATGTTTATGAATATTATTTTTTCATTTTTTGTTTTTTTAGTGTTTTTCATTTCATTTTTTTCTTCAGCTCAAACCAAAATATAAATAATCGAGAGTGCTGCAAAGAAAAATATAGAATTAGGCACGAGAATTCAAAAAGGTTAAAAAAGACTCATTCCCAACAGTGAATCGAAATTCGAAGACACCTGAAAGTCGAGCGTACGTTTAATTTATAGAGAAGATACAGGAGGACTTACTTACCTATACAGCGATAGAAAACGAGAAAAAAAAGAGGAGAAAATAAAAAAATTTCCACAACTTTCATTATTATTGAACGATTACAGGTTACATCCCATCCGACATACCATAATTTTTCAACGTCGCGCAATATCGTCAAAGATTTAAAATTTATTATGTAAAGCTTATTACAAGTTTTTTTTTTTTCCTTTTCGCAACCTTTTCAGCTGGTGTACCTGAGAGTACTAAGAAAGAAGCTCCATACTTTAACGTCAAAATGTTTTTCTTTCTCTCATCTTCCGACTTATCTTCAAGTCTCTTGCATAGCCCATGTTGAACAAGAAATTAAGTCTTGTTTTTCCTCAACTTTAAAAAAAAAAAATATTATTGGTGATGAGTTATCAATTTTGGCGAGTCATTTAAAAAATATCGAAGTATCTACGAGTATGTACGTATGTATAATTCTGTATCAGTGGAGAAAAAAAAAACTTTCTCACTTTAAGTCACACTGTAACCGAACATTATGGGTGTTTTAAAACTGGATTATAAGTTTTTCCAAGTATTCATCTCCTATATTCTGTACGTTCTATTCGAATGAAAGTTACGTTTTTTTTTTCTCCCCTTCTTTTTGTTCAGTACCTACATTATACATTGTAGCAGGCGAATATAAGTTACTGTATTTGTTCGCATTTTGTTGAATCCCTACTCGGTTTCTATTTATACGTGTGTAACTTTAAAAAGCGTTCGAAACTTTCTTTCATCGTAAAAATGGATAAAAGTTAAGCGTAGGAAAACGCCAGTCGAGTTTCAAGTATAAATGAGAGAAATTATCGAGCGTCTAGATTAGTTCGCGCCAAAGTCGATAATTCAGCTGCAAACTAATGCAGAATCCCGCGTGAAAACGGTGCAGGAAACGTTGAGTGAATAGCGTAGAAAAAAAAAATTATTATCCTCTCATAAAAATTGAAAATCGAATCTAGCTATGGCGGAATGCATTGGCTGGAGCGGCGTGGTTCGAATTTTAAATAATTATTCTCGCGCCTTTCTCGCTCGAATTTCCTTTTTCTTTCTCTGTCGAACATCTTGGGGGAAAAAAAAATGCATTTTCTTTCAAGTGCCCATACTAAGCGAGGCCAATGACTTTTAGTCTGATTTTACACCAACAGCGTTTACACTCGTAGAGGCAAGAGGAATATATTATTATATATAGTTATCAGAATCATCGGGTAACAGTGTCATGAATTAAGATTAAAGTACGTAGGGTCTGAACTCAAAACATTCGTACCTATACCTCCGTTCGAAAATCGAAAATTTTCCCCATTTGAATATCTATCAATATCCATGCCCGCAGATTGAGCATGAACTCACTAAACCTGTGCGTTTTCAAGAAGTTAGGGATATTACGTCTTATTTTTCGGGTTACGAGGACTCAGACTGTGATCCTCTATACGCATGCTTCGAGTATATTTCTAAAAAGAAGCAGTGAATTTTGAAATATAAATCCAACTTCAAACCTATATACTCTATCCGAAATTCTGATATAAAATTAAATGAACTTCGTATTTATGAAAAAAAAAAAGAAGAAAAAGATGGCGTGGTATTTGAAAATTTAGTTGTTTTTCGTCTTTTTACTTTCAAGGAATTCAGTTTTCAATCCCCCCCCCCCCCCCACCGCCAAAAAAATTAATAAAACAAAAAAACAAAAAAAAAATGGAAAATAAATACGACATAAATACACAAAATGATTGTAGGGGAAGAGCGAATATTTACAGTAAAAATATTATTATTAAAAAACACACACCCAAAAAATGATAGAAAACCCGAGGGGAAACAGTAAAACTCGAGAAAGTATCTACAAGAATCTCTCCAGCGCAGTATTTTCCAAACACAATTTTTTGACTTTCAATTCGTTGAATAAAAATTTTTTCACAAAGATGGAAATATCGAGCGCTCAAAAAATGTGCCTAACACAGACGTGTATAAGCTTCGTCTTATAAAATGAAACTTGAAAATTATTATATTTGTATAAGTAGGTTTTCAAGGACATAAAACGATAGAATAAAAAGACAGAAGAGGACGAATGACTTGAATACTTATCATAAAAATAAAAAAAAAAAAAAGAAAGAAAGAAAGAAAGATCAAAAGCTTTAAAATATTGGGAAACTGCATCTTTTGAGTAGATCTGTATGGAATTAAGCGCATTTTGCCGTCTATAAGATACTATAAGCAATTCTATGAAAAAATCACCAGCATTATTGAGCTATATATGCCAATGAGGATAAATCTTGAAAAAGAGAGAATATAAAAGAAATTGAGATCTATTCAACAGGGTATTAACAATCGTCAAGTAAGAATATATAGTGCTGGGTCGTTTTGTGTTGAAAAAAGAACAAATCCAACCAAAACGCAATTTGGTAGAAAATGTGTACTTTAAGCATACTGAAGTTCATTTGAAAATTACTAGTTTCGTGATAAGGATTTCATTCCTTTGTAGGTAATTTTTTCAAAATTGGTTCTTGAATAAGGAATGGAAACTTGATATTCACTTTAAATCTATTATTTGAGTTATAAATCAGCCCTTAATCCTCAATTTTCTAATGATAATCCTATTGTTATACACATTAAAACAGGACCGTTCTTCTTACCATTGTTGAATTATATGACGTCAAAATTTAAGGATCAATAGCAAGGCTTAATAGCATATTTTCAGCCACTTCGAAGTGAAGTTGCCAACCAGCGATGGTGATTATTCAGGGAGAAACGAAAACATTAACTTCAAGAAGCACCAACGAATAAAATACAGGGATACACTGCATGGATCTCAAATAACAAAACTCTACATACTTTGGCGGCGGTAATCCAAATTTGTGTTTCCAAAACTTTTACACAAGTTGATAACGTCGGCATAAAACTTACCTGAAACAAAAATAATACAAAATTAAAGTCTGAAACTAAAGTACCAACTTGTATTTTATGTTTTTACGAACATTTATTAGCGGCGCGGTTCTATAAATATATAGCATGTACAAGGAACAATTACTAACAAAGTAGGTAGTTTAGTTTTCCAGTATGCGGGCTCTGTTTAAAAAGGCAACAAGGTCATTTACTCGCTGAATCCAGCTGCAGTACTGAGTAAGCATAAAATATTTCTGGAAGGTTAGGTATAAGAAGATTTGGTGTAAAAAAGAAGGAACCAAATTCACACACGCCAGTAATGAATATAATGTAAACAGCTTTTTTTTAGCAGGTTTTCGACAGAAAACCTTATTTCAATTTTTGGTCTGACTTTTACAAATAGGCATGGAACATGTATAGTAATTATTCGTTTCATCATTTCAGGATTCTAAAAATACCCGTCTCGCATTTTCATATTAGTATTTATTTATTCATGTATGGGGAAGGGGCGAGTTGCATGGAAATTGCAAATTTTACTTTGAATGCTATTTATACAGGGATACTACCAAACAGATCGAGCTGAAATTTCAATTGTAGATTAATTGAAGTCTTTGAGAGAGTTTAACATCTGAAGTTTCAAGCTAATCCGTTCGTTGGTTTTCAAGAACTGTCATTTTAAATGTTGAAAAACGTGAATTTTCTTTCGGAACATGAGATAGAAAGAACTACTGAAACAGTAGGACTGACTAGCCGGCAGGTTTCCGACAGAAATTCTTTTTTCACGTAATTTTTGCATAATTGTATTTTGGCATAATCCTAAAACATAAACTTTAAAATCCCAGCAGCAATTCCACTTGTAGCGGGGATTACTGAGCTAGAATTTTTTTTCAATTTATACAGTTCAAATGCGGTCAAGTTTTTCACACAGTGTTTAGTGAATTGTTACCAACAAAATGACAAGACACGCTCATTATAGTAGGTTTTTACCATTCAAATACCGTATACCCGTCTATACATGAAATAGATTGTCAAAAAATGAATCGAAATGCTAAAATACATTGAAGAAGATGTAAAATAAATCAAGAGAGAGTATATATTATAAAGAAATAATATATTCTTGACAAACGACAATTTTACAGAAATAGGTGTCACTCAGATCATCCGAACGACGCGATTCTTCATCTACCCGAAGAAATCCGAATTATCTCTTCGAATAACATTCGCACTCTGTTTGATAAATTTCGTCGAACGAAACTCCCCTTTCTCTCAGGCCTCGCTCATTCATCCAACTCTATTCATCACATTTAATGGTGTCAACGCATCATGAAGAAAGCAGGCGATACATTTTCTGCAGCCAAGAAAAAAGAAAACTATGTACCAATTTTTCCACTTCCGGGTACGATATTTCGACTTTTTGGCGGCGAAAGGTATAGGTGATTTTCGGATTGAAAAGTTCGACTAAGACATTTTACGAACATTGATGAATTCAACATTAACGAAAAAGCTCGAACTTTGTAGTCACCCATATAAATCGTCGATCCGTCGTACACCAGGCTGGCAATTCTTCTTTATTTTTATGGTGTTTAATGTTTTTTCTCTCTCTCTTTCTCTCTCTCTCTGTCTCACTCACTCTCTCCCTCTTTTTTTCGGCCATTTTTTCACTTAGCTCCTACACACAATGATCCTCTCTTCTTCACATCGAAGAGTCTTTCTACTCGTTTTAAAACGGATGCGATCATTCTCAATTTGCCAACACACAGCCTAAAAGTCAACAACAAAGTACCGAATAGAAATGAACGAAAGTCGTAGGTGTGTTTAGCTAATTTTCATCCGTCCACCATCAATGGAAAATGTAGCCCGAGTAAGCGGTAAACCAGAGAAAAAGAGAGAGCGAGGTGAAAATTTTTAAATCCAAAATGTAGGTACGTTTTCGCTTTTCGCCAGGGTGTGCAACAATTAAAATAAAGAGCCTAACCACGGTTATATTCGACGGCCACAATACCAGGCACCCATTTTACACTGACCGCATACGAGTACCATCAACTCTATGCTTTCGGTTGAGGTGCAAGTATGGAAAGGTTGAAAAAAAAAAAAAAAAAAACTCACCCTTTCAAGTTTTTCACCACCCTTATTGAAACGCTTGAACAAGAAGAAAGTTTCTGGCAGACCCGTCGTTTTTAGCAGCAGGTTTTTGCAGAAAATCAAGCTATTAATTTTGGTCTGACTTTCATAAATAGGCATGGGACATGCGCACAGTTAATCGTTTCATGATCCCAGGATACCAAAAATATCCATCTCGCATTTTCATATATTTCTTCATTTATTTGTTATTGTATGAAGGAGTTGGGGGCATAAAAATCGCAAATGTTGAAGTAAAAGTGTCGTACCTACGGAGGGAGAGGGTTCAAACTCCCCTCAGGGCCGAAAAAAATGTATAAGAAATTCCAGTGCCCTTGGTTTTCAACATCTAGTTCCGAGGTTTTTTGCCTCTCTTGATCAAGAAAACTTATTTTTTGCCGTTTTTTTCATAAATTCTGGTATTTTTTCGTAGAAAAATTGAATTTTATCGAAAATTACCCCTCCCTCCCCAAAAAAACCAAAAGCGCGCGATTCATTTATTACATTCATAGCTACTTTTTATCCTGGTGGTGTATTCGTGAACCATTTTTTATGAATTTTTGACCCAACAACCCTGCTCTAGTGATACGGGAAAATATAGAGTATTTTGGTTTTGTGATACCCCCCCCCCCCTTTCCCCGAAATGTTTGTCTGGATACGCCACTGAAGCGCAGTCGACTAAAATAGGTACGCAATTGAATCTCCTCCTTTTCAACCATAAAAGCTCAAGATTCAAATGCTACAAAGGAGTAGTTTGAAAAAATCTCATTAAAGGCGAACACCAGCAATCCACGCATAAAAGACTCAAACCACCCGATGGGCAAAAAATGAGAAAATGATCCGGAAAATGAGAATTTTATCCGTTGTCAGTCCGTTTTTATTTTCGACCATCGGATCTGAAAATTTGCAGATATATTTGTCATCTTGATTATTTTTCCAAATCCGTTTGTAAAACGGATTTCCTAATTATAATCAGTGATAATTTTTGGGCAATTTTTCTAAATCCGTTTGTAAAACGGTTTCACGGATTATAACCCGGGCCAACAAATATGATGAAACAGCCTTCACGGAAAATAATCCGGACTCATTTCCGGCAAGACTGATTACAATCCGTTCGAAATCCGTTTTAGAAACCGGAAAACAGGAAAATTTCGGGTTACAATCCAGAAACGGATTATAACCCGGAATAAAACGGATCCGTTTTCAAAATATTTTGCCCATAGGGCAGAGTCAAACTACACATCTCAACGGTTTCCGTTTACAAGCAGATTTGGGAAAAATGAAAATATGAGAATTATGTTACACATTCGCAGTTCGTATACCCGCATTGTGAAAAGCTTGTTAACAACTCGTCGAGTTCATAGGCGCGTAAAATCTATGCCATGCACGTCGGCGGTCATTATCGTCGGTGACCGCTAAATGAACATGACACCTTGCAAGCAACGGGCAAATATATGTACAGGACGCAAAAACATTTTTCCCTAATGACGATTCCCACGTTCAACATTTACATGGCTGAAAAGCGAAAACAAGTCGTTGGAAAGAAACAAAAAAAAAAAAAACAACCAAAGCAGCTCGCCTTCCACAGCCGAATAGACTATTTCCTTCTTTTCCTATGGGTACAGAAAAAGAAATTATGCGTTTTGGCAGCTAATATGACAATATTCAGCTCAAAACTACACTTCTCACCATAATTACAAATTTTTTTTACCGAGTTTTACAACAAATTTATTCAAATTTAGATTTATTATCCTTGAACGTATGTGATATACCTACGAGGAGCTTTTGTTATCACAAGTAGAGTATTATTACTTAATGATCGAAATATCATGATATTAGACTGTAAAGCGCTACGCATAAAGCTGGCCAGCAAACTTATTATGCTTAGATTCATTTTCCTAAAAAAATTACCTAAAATTTCGGGAGACGAGTCAAAGAATCTAATGGCCTGGCGAAAAACCTGTAAGAATCGCTGATTAACAGTTTCTTAAATAGTGCTAGTCCACGTTTAATATAATACGCTCCTAACATTAATTACAGCACAATCAAACATTTTTCAAAATCTCCGTTTCAAAATATCAAATCTCGCATCAACAGTAAATATATTATACATCTTTGTGAAATAACTCAGGTCTCTAGGCAAGGTACCAGCAGTATTTTGTTATAGTTCCCCGAGCAACTTGGTAATTGTAGTGATTCCAAAAATTCTCATAACAATACGCAACCCGGAAGTTCTGGTAGCTCCTGCCGCACCAAATAGAATATCGTCGGTTTGTATTTGTAGCATGAGTTTCGCAGTTGAGGCAGTGAGGAAGGGGAGGAGATGAAAAGAAGGCAAAGGGTTAGTCGTCGACGCGAGAATGGAGAGGCAAGGAACACGGCACAGAATAAATGAAATACGCGGATGCCTTTGCAAAAGAAGAGCAAACGGAACACTTCCGGCTCGCGAAATCGAATTAAACTCTGCAATAAATTCGCATGCTAACTCTCTACGGATAATATTTTACGACGTCCATTCGATAACGAATTACCGTTTCGACCATTTGGCCCGGAGAAGACATATCGTGTGCCACGTAATCTCGTGATAAAACCTAACTAAGATAAAATGCAGCCGCCATTAAGCGAACAAAAAAATAAAATAAATAAGAAAGTATACTCACTACTAAAAAGCCAGAGAGAAACACAACTTTTGGGAGAGAAAAAAAAACAACTTTTTTCCCCTTTTTTCTCTCTCGTGTTTACCCTCTTAAATTATGATATTCAACAATGAAAAAAGAAAATGAAACGTAAATACGCGAGTAGTAATACTTGAAAGAAACTGCAAAGGCGGCGAAAGCGATGTCGATTGTAAAATAACGATTTAGCTAAAATAAAGTGATTAGCCAGTGAGCAAGAGGGAAAAAGAAGGGTTTGGTGTCAGGAGAAATCTGCTGGCTATGAAACTTTTTGTTACGGACGATCGTCGATCAACCCGGATAAGTGGGCGTGTATTGTTCAGCTATACAGAGATTTTAAATTGTATTTCCTCGAGTCTCTGAAATTAGACCTACCTATTAAATCTACCATTATTTGCCAGCACAGTAAATACTCGTACAAATGGGAGATCATCCAACACAAATTATGTATACCGACAGCTTTCACTGATTACGAACAGGAAAGTTCAGATTAATGTTTACTTTTTACAGAGAGAAATTTAATCATCAGACTCGCATAGAACCCTCGAATGTACATACCGTCGAATGGGGGGACTTGACACACTTTTTTTATGTTTTTCAACTTTGTCCTTTAATAACTCTTCCAATTTTGAAGCTATTGAAGTGAATCTGGTTTTAAAATTTAGGTCTAACATTTCTCAACACAATTGTAAAAAAAAGTTTGAGTTTGCAGCCTTCCTTCTATTTTTTATGATTTTTCAAAAAATTTGTGTAAATTCACCCCTCAATGGGGCGACTTTACCCATCAATTTGTACTTGACAGGTTATTGATGGGTGGGGAGGCAAAATTTGAGGATGTTTGTACTCAGACATACGATTGAAAAGAAACTAGTCAAGTACCAACTTCAACCGTGTGAAACCGAACTGAATATTTTGAGTGTCTGTGGTTAAAAAAAAAAAGACGAATAAGAAAAAAGGAAAAAACCATATCGCCGCTTTATTTTCTTGTTCTGTTACTGGGTGAAGTGAGGTAGGGGCGGCGATCTTTTTTTTATTTTCCTTCTTCTACCTGCTTCGATCCAAATCGTATTTTTGTTTTAATTTTTACCTGGCAATTTATTTATCGAGCTAAAACGAAGTGAGTAAAGTCGCCCCTTGAATGTAAAGTCACCCCGTTCGACGGTACTATAAGTTATAGGTATTTACTTGTTCATCATTTTTCAAAGACTGCAATTGTGAATTTTACATCAGGACAAAATATTAAGTCTCCTACCACCAAAGTATAATCTTTTTTCGATTATAAATGCCTAGCAAAATTTCTGCAGCATTTAGATGCTATACAGCTTATATAGTGAGAACCAAGGAAGTACATACGTATGCCCCTTTAAAAAAGTTACAATCCAGAAAAAATTAACCCTATATTTAAATATACGCTCGCTCGCTATCTAATATATCGTCGTTGAACTATAGATTGTCTTCCACAAGTGTAACAAATGTTGGGTTGGGGCGCAGCGCTCCAATGGATGTTTCAGCAAGTTGGCCAGTTTGTGAAACTAACTGTAAAATCCAAAGTTTCAACGAAAAAACAGGTTTTAGGGACTATTTTTCACCTCCAATGATTTGTTTCCGGCTTGAAGAGAGGATTTTCAACAATTTGGGTTGGCAACGCTGCACTGCCAGTTGTTTGTACCTCGTAGCGTCGTTAAGATTAAGGCATCTCATAATCAAACTGAAGCTCGATATAATTATCCACTCTGCAGGTGGCATGATGCCCTTTACAATACTATTCTATTGGAATAGCGTGTAACTTTCAGGACACACTGTAAGAATTTCCAGTCACCACGTGTGCAGTGCCAGCAAATTTAATCTACTTTTTTCGGTCGAGAATGCATCTCAGCAAAAAGAGGGGGTTGAAAACGAAGCCAGCAAGCCTTTCCTCATCGACATTCCAGCACACGTCCGCCTAACGAAGTAAAAATTTCCTATTCGAGGCCGTTCCGACGGCAGTTGAAAATTCATATATTTGGCGAGATGATTTCAGACGAGCGCTGCGAGAAAAAGAGAAGGAAAAACGGAAGCGAAAATGTTTCTATCCATCGGCTGAAAATATCGTCGCACGATTCTGTGAGTTGGAACTAAATAATGGTTTGCGCGTTCCACACCATCCATTAGTCGCTACATGGGCTGCGTATATGTCCTTTTTTTTTTTCACGGCGCGGCGTGTCGAATGGAAAATACGTCGCGAGAACTGGTGGGCGATGGGGTATATGATGGTGGGGGTGGGGGAGGTGGTTTGAAGGAGACTTTTTATTTACTTTTCTGAAACTTATCCCGTATGTCATCTAAGCAGAGGAAGACCACGGTAAAAGCGTCGTTCGACGACGACGACAAAAAAAATCTGAAAACGTGTCGGAATACCCAAATGTTCGCTTTACTTCCTATATATATATATGTACTTTACACCAAAACACGAAGTTACCCCACGAGTGGGTGGGAGGATGAGGAGCGATGGGTCGGGAGAAATGTAGGGAAGGAAATTTAATATATTCGCCAGAAAAATGAGCAAAAAATAGAAAAACGTATGCTTTTTCAAACAGTCTTTTCGGGGCTGAAAGTTGAACAGTCGAGGGAGAGACCGAAGGGGGATGACGAACTTTTTTCTCCCGGTCGTTGCATCGCCGAAATGATGATGGCAAAGTGATTCGGCATATGTATTCGGGGTATTACACGATACATAATTTCTTTGCCTCCCCTTCCACACCAACGACCCCAAGTATATGTGACGAAATCCCTTAAAGTAATGAATGTAAAATTGATATTCTTTCTTTCAAAATGCCGACAAACTATTTAATAACAAAGTCTACAGTCCAAGATTTAACTCTTCAGCCCAAAACTTCACAGAGATACTCGTATGTCCCATCAAAGTTGAAAAACTGCGATTTAGAGACACGATATACACGTTTCACGTATTTTTCTGTGGATTTTTTTGTTATAGACTAACACATTATAATAACTGAGTAAGTACATACCGATACTTTAATGCCAAAAGATCCTAAGTCCATTTCAAAAAATTTATCAGATGTGAGAAAAGAATTGTTATTACAAACATTTCTATAATTGCTAGTACTTATAACTGACTTAATCAACTCGAATCTAGAAGACATTTAATTATAGTTATCATCCAAGTTGACAAAAGCTATACTCGAATTATCATTAACGTAATGCACGTAATGACAATTTTTCGCTCATTTCTTGTAAATTTTTTAAAATGGACATAGCACCATTAGGCATTAACGTATTGATATAAATATAACCGAGCAAATGAATTGTTGCGTGAACTTCATTTTTTCGAATTTTAAAAAACGACTACCTCACACTGAAACCCTTTTCTTAGAGGCGTTAAGCAAACATTTCCGACATCCATATTCATATAAAATATTCTGCAGAGTATGTGGAACAAGTTTCTGCAAAAATCCAAAAATCCACAATTTTGACGTACCGACTTGTTTTTGGCTCCACTGAGAATTTCTGTTTTTCACCATAAGGTAAGTTTTCACAGATTTCGTCACAAATATGCGTATCATGATCATCGAAAGAAAAGCTGAAAGAATTTCACTCAGAAATTTCAAGGTGACTAAATACAAATACGTCGAACAATTTATAGTCCTTTTCATGTGACCCAATTTGAGATACCCATGAATGGAGATAAGTTTTTAGAATGGTGAATTCAACTCACTGCAGATACAGTCCAGCCCAACATTACTCTTGCTTCACAGTTCGCAAAAAAAAAAAAATGAATAGCGTTTGAACAAAAAGCAGCAATATTATCTCACATAACTTTCATCTAGAACGATTCACAGCATCGTCAGATGCAACAAACTTTACAACGCTCGAAGGTATATGCATTCAGTCTTCACGAGGAGTTTTTTAGCTTAGCGACCCCATCCTTAAAGTCTACTTGTTTATATTATTCTTTTGATCAGAAAGTATACACGCGACAGCTCCCAACAAAAACGCAACCTTTCCATAGTCAACTTTCCAACAAACGTTTTGCAAATAATATAATATTCTCTTCGAGCTCACCAAACAATGGTCGACGATTTTGTAATAATGATTTTCTACCGAATCGAATTTCGTAGCCGTCAGTCAATCGCAGAAATGGAACAAAGAACCTATAGCGTTGAAAAATCACAAAAATTTCTTCGCTCGAGAATTTTTCACCACATATAACCAACATCGTATATATACGAGCCTTACCAAATAAAGTGACCATTTTTCTCGGCCCAAAACAAAGGCAACGCGAGCGAACAAAAGAACAGAAAGGAGAAGAAACCACGTGGAGCAGCACGAGGAGGGCAGGGGCAGAACTGAGAGAGCGTTGAGTGGCTGAAGAAAATACAAATTTAATTTCGTTTAACCCAACTTCGTCATCCAGTTTATAACCCACTCACCACTCTGTATTGCGAGTACTTTCTTTTTTCTCTCTCTCTGCCCTCTCGCTCTGCCACACTACTTGGCTCCATTTACCGATGAAACGTATCGAAGCGTGGATGTAATATTTTTATATTCATCAAGCGGTATCCGAATAATCGTGAAAATCGCGATTGTAGAACAATTTTTGCCCCATCAATGACGGAGGGAATAGGGGAAACATGGAAAAAAAGGCTGAGAAAAAGGGACAATGTACATTATGAGGCGTAGAGAAGAAGCAAAAGGAGGGAAAGACTCGGTTACTGAGAGACAGACAGACGAACGAAAAAAAAAAGGGAAAAAAAGAGAAAAACAAAGGATACTTTTTGAGTTTCCTATTTCTTTCACTCGTTCCTTCCTACTTTCTTTTCGCATCCCTCTCCACGCTTTTTCAAGTTTTCTTGCGTCTACCTCTCTTTACGTAAACAATAAATTATACGTTTAATAACGGTAATGGGCTTTCCTCATATCACGAAAGAGGTTCTTAAATAAAATCTGAAAAAAAAAAGCAAAAATAAAATATAAAAAAAAGCCAAAAACAGTATATATATCAAAAAGCGAGCATTTGGTGGTTTCCATGTTGCCAATGTATAAAGGATTTTTTCGTACGTGAATGAACTTCTAATGTAACGATAATTTCGAAAAATATATATCTAAGAAAAAGACGCGAAAATGCGAGTCTAGGCAGCGTGTTCGGCGAGGGGGGCAGCGGACGTAGTGAGAAAAAGTGAGATAATTTCTAAGTTTGTTATCGTGCTGAGAGCTAATAGTCTTTCGTGCTACAGATGGGAGGAGGGGTTGAGTGATGAAACAAAGTAATCAACGACGAGTTGGTTTTTAGAATGGAGAATGGCATTGTTATAAAGGATAAGTGCGTGAAGACGAGAGGAACAGATTTAAGTATAAATTTCGTAAAACCCAACGTACTTTCCACAGCTGAATACATGGTGAAAAAAAGTTCCTGTAAGCACTCTTGAATACCTTTTTTCTTCCCTACGTCCACTGGAATTGATGGCTGCGCGAATCTGTTATTAATCAAAAGATTCCATCGAAGTTGAGCATTTCGACAAATTGTTCGAATTTATTTATAAAATCGCACCGAAACAAAGGCCCAGAGTATACGTTAACCTCTCATGAAATTCGTTTGTCAGATTCTCGGATGAAAGTATAACTTCATCTAAATTGTGGGGTCAACAACGATGAGTATCCCTATTCCACCCAGTGCAGGATATAGGCTGCACTTGAGCCGAAATCTAAAGCGTCACATCTAATACACACTTTCTAAATAAACAGATGTACCCATCTAGCAATTTCTCAAAACATTGTGACCAAATAAACAACTGGGTATGCGAGTCATTATATGCAGTTGGGAATTAATCACACCAAATTATGTTTCGTACGTTACCTCATAATCAGTGTATGAATGTCCATAGAACCAGAGGCTTTGTGCTACGTAACGGATGACACACAGCCATAAGACATACAAGTATTATACAAATAAACTAACAATTTTCATTTTTCAAGACGCATCAAGTCGTTAAAATTTCTGTGTTTATTAGCTGCTAAGCATTCGTAAATAATGATAAGATAATCTTTATTTTCAGTTGCTATAGAAGCCAATAAAATACTGAAACTTTAATACTGCATTGTACCTGACGGCGAGCTTTTGTGAATTTCGCAGGAATTTCCTAAATTTGTTCAAAATGTTGTTAGTTGTGAAAGGGTTTTAAGCTGTGAAGGTGCAGAGAGGAAAAATTATGAGCTCCATGTCGTCAGCACCCCCACTCCCACTCCCAAAAATTGGTCCAACATATGCTAGGAATTTTGTACTCATTTTTTACCATTCTGTACCGCTATTAGAAAATTTTGTACGCCCCCCCTTTCAAGTTATTAAAAATATTGATGAGGGATGCCGGGGACATGCTAGCACCCCCACTTCAACGAAATAACTCCAAACTGGTCTCATCATTTTGTACTCATTTTGTACCGTTTTGTACTAGCAAAATAACATTTTGTACTGCTCCCTTACCTAGTCTTAGATAGGGAACCGACCTTCAAACTTTGGAAAAATGCTCCAAAATGGTCTCATTATTTTGTACTCATTTTGTGCCGTTTTGTACTGGTAAAGGGAGCAGTACAAAACGTTATTTTTCCAGTACAAAACGGTACAAAATGAGTACAAAATAATGAGACCATTTCGGAGCATTTTTCCAAAGTTTAAAGGTCAGCCCCCTACCTAAAACTAGGTAGGGGAGCAGTACAAAATGTTATTTTCCCAGTACAAAACGGTACAAAATGAGTACAAAATGATGAGATCATTTTGGAGTTGATTGGTTGAAGTGGGGTGCTAGCATGTCTCCCCCTTTTTTTTTTCTTTTTGTTTTTGGTCCCCAGCACCCCTCATCAATATTTTTAATAACTTGAAAGGGTGGTGGTACAAAATTTTCTAATAGCGGTACAAAACGGTACAAAATGAGTACAAAATGATGAGACTAGTTTGAAGTTATTTTGTTGCAGTGGGGGTGCTAGCATGTTCTGGCACCCCTCAACAATATTTTTAACAACTTGAAAGGGGAGGTGGTACAAAATCTTCTAATAGCGGTACAAAACAGTACAAAATGAGTACAAAATAATGAGACTAGTTTCAAGTTGATCGGTTGAAGTGGGAGTGTTCGCATGTCCCCAGCACCCCATAACGTTTCTTTGAATAACTCTTTGTGGATGGCGATACAAAATTTTTTTTGCGGTACAAAACTGTACAAAATGAGTAAAAAATTCCTAGCATATTTTGGATCGATTTTGGGGGTGGGGGTGGGGTGCTGACAACATGGAGCTACAATTATGAACGATGCAACGTTGGCTGTGGCATAAGCCTTAGTCAAGTCAGAGTGCCAGTGATTTTTGCCAATATTTTTACAAACTCCAAGAAATTTATCATTCCAAAACGCATTACATCATGCACGCACATCTTTCTCTTCAGGCAGCTGAAGGCTCGTGACCTGACTACAGTTGGAGCGGGGTGAAACAAAATAAGCTCCTCCTGCATAGATCCTCAACTATATAAACCTGTTAAATTTCATCGAGTTATATCTGATAGTTGAGAAGGAAACTCGTTTTTTGTCTCTCCTGAAAAACACTTTTTTTTTTTCTACTAAATGCGTTTTGGAAAGTTACTCTCCATATCTACGCCAAAAAAAACTATTCGAATTTGAAATAAATATTCATCAAATTTGCACTGAAAATCATTCGAAAAACTTACTTTTCCTATGCCAAGGAAAACAATTTCTGAAATTACCTATATAAGTAATCACTTTGCTTAAAATACGCAATCGTTTTCGTCAACTTTGGACATATTTTGGAGGATATCTCGCAATAATACCTCCATCAACTATCGAGAACAGACATTGACTGCTTCTTTGTCTTTCAAAATTTTACACAGGCGTAACGTTTGGACCTGCGAGTTATGAGCGAAGAATAAAAACAGAGGAGAAATTATACAAAAGTCACCTTCACAGACGTGCAAAATGTAATTTTCTAGATGATGCCTACCAAACATTCTCTTTATTGTGCTCGCACTGAGGAGAGAAAGCATTTGTGTTGTCTACATAGGCCTTTTCAAAATATTCAAACAATCCTACACCTATCATTATTATTTTTTCCAAGTTTATACCTTCTGAGTAACCTTTCGTGTCGCTCATCTTTTCCTTTTCTCTCCGCTTCTCATTGTCTTCTACACTTCATATTTTAATCACGGAAATGTTTCTAAAAGCTTTCTTCATTTTCCCTCTCATTTGCACGCAAGGATCAGAAGTTTGAATTCAAAATTTAAAAAAAACGTGCTAAAAATACTTTTCTATCACATAACTTTCTTATGGAGAATCTTATCTTTCAAGTCTATATTTTCTCAGCGACGGTAGAAATTTGAGAAGTAATATTTTTATTTATTTTTATTGTAGTTAGAGCTCGGTATGAACCTTCGTATGAACAATTGAACCCGATAGCGAACTCGACTTATGAAAAAAGTGGACTTATCCTTTTTTTTTTGCATAACTGTTCAAATACAGTCGTGACTTCTACAAGACACTCCATGAAGATTAATTTTACGTATTTTGCTGTTTCAACTATCCATAAAATACAACTCTCTTAAGAAAAAAAGTCCCCAAAAAACGCTTAATAAAAACTATAAAACTAAACACAAGAAGTTCTTCAGTATATTGCCTCGCTATATACGGTGTAGAAGAATGAAAAAAAAAAATTTCCAACTTAACTTACACTTTTTGACAGTTACGAATACAACAACTTCATAAGCAATTCGAAATCATTTCGGATATTAAAAAGTTTCTTTTTTAACTTAGACGAAACATCGCTTACCTTTCCTGTCAACAACGACACCGAATATAAATTTATTGAACTTTTCTTGTCAATTTTTTTGTTCATCACAAAGTTTTTCGTTTTTTTTTTTTTTCACTTTTTTTTTCTTTTTACTTTTTCAGCAATTCTACTTTTATTTTTCTTCGACTTTTGTTCGTTGAGAGAAGACAAGAAAAAAGATCGGCCTACTTTGAGAGAGAACTTTTTATCTTCACCGCTTTTTTGAAGGAAAAACAATATATAACATTTTTTTACCTTTAACAGACCAACGGAGATATATTTTAGTAAATACATAAACTAAAGGACAAAAAATCGAAATTTTATAATTTCTTTCCGGCTATATATTTATACCTATATATTTTTTTTCACAACTGACATTAGATTTGCAGACGAGAAAACTATACTGTATTCGCATTTCACGAAATACAGAAAACTGGAGATTTTTCGGGTTTATGTTCGGTTCATTTCAAGAAACTGCAATTTTTAGTCAACTGCGCAAACTTTCTAACAGAATTGTACCCATTTACAGAATCAAAGGAAAACTACAGTATATTCCATTTCATCCTTGCGCGACGCAAATTTATTGGATTGGCATTTTCACACACACAACGTATAGAACTCACATACATGTAAGTTGAATTACGCTATACAAAGTGCAAAAGCTTCATTGCGAATTTATATATCACATAGCAGAAAAACACTGCTAATGAGCACTGAGCACTCAACAGAAAACGAATTAAAAATTATTTACCGAAGCACCAATTTTACTTCAAATGTTTCACTCCTTCGGTCTTTCGCGGGGAGCCTTTTAATTCCTCGCAAACGGCAAATCTCTTTCTCCTTGCCAGCCCCCCCCCCCCCCACCCCGCTCCTTCCACAAGGTAAAAAGAGAGAAAAGAAAGGTAAGTTTCTGGCGCGCTCCGAAGTCGAAATCCGTTTTTGTGCACACTATTTCGCACTCATGTGAGAAATAAATGGATGACACCAACTTCGTTTTGCAATTAACCTCAACACTTCGTAAAGAGAAATATCTCTTATATCTCGCGCACAAACGACACGCGAAGCCTTTCACAAATCGCACAAACGTTTATCCTTTTTAATTATATAAACAACAGTAATTTTTAACAGGCCGCATTTATATACACACGTTTAACGACACTCTACTTTGGCTTCCTTTGGGACTGCTATTCTTCAATTCCCTACTCCCCTAAACCTTTCATTTCTCACACCCCGTCTCTTTGGACCCGTTACAATTTATTTATTCATTTCACTGCTGCCTTATACGTTTCTCGTTATATACATGGTCTAGTGTAGGAATGATGACTGCGGTTGATACTCGCGTTCTACTTTTTAGTGCTTCGTGCCTTTTGATATGCACCAAAGCCTTCCTTTTCACAGAATACAGTCAAAAAGTTCGGTTAAACTCGTTAATTAATTTTTACTACGTAGACACCCCATCGGGATCTGAATATACGTCTAAAGTTCCGACTTGGGACAATCCTGCTGGGCTTTCTTGCACGTCAACGGTGAGTCATAAAAAAGGGATAATGGGTTGAAAATGCACTGACAAGTCTTCAGTATACAGACTAAAAAAAAGTTTTTCATACCTGATAAATTCACGATCACTCTCTCGACAGATTATAACACAATTGAAGGATTACATTTTATTGAGGATCTGTCTCACTTCAAATAGTACGAATACAAATAATCAAAAAGTAATTTAGGTCGATGACCAGTCATTACCATAGCTCTAGCGAAGTAAACCCCACACTAAAAAAGCAGACGAACTTCAAATTCTGCATAAAAATATAAATGTTTCACTTTCCAACTTTGTTATTTCAATCAAAAGGGTTTTCACATCGAATTCATCAATCACACACTATTCTGCTCCGAAAATTGTTGATAACCAAGTTTATTACAACGGAAAATATTTCATAAAACCTTGAACCCATTAATTGCTACAAAAACCTACTCCAGCTGTACGTTCTTCACGCTTCATAAAATTCACTCAACCCTCCATCCCGTATACCTTCCCTCTAATTTTCAAACAAATGAATTTCTCACACGTCTAACCACGACTCAATTTTCGCTGCTGGAAACCATTCAAATAGAGAAGTATTTCTCGTTTCAGCAGACGATAAATTGGTCGTCCAATTTTTTCGCCTCTTCATTTTGAAAATTTGTTAATTACAGCGCAGCTAACGAAAGGCGTTCGTTTTGTCAAGTGAAAACAATAATTCTTCATCGCGCAGAGTTGGAAATTCGCGCCGAATGACTCCCCCCCCCCCCCTATATATACAGTTTCCCATTTCATATTAGAAAGCAAAATGGGAATACAGTATCTGTGGACAATAAAATCCGCAGGGGACAGATAAAGGATTGCAAAATACGAAGAGGGGGAAAAAAAAAAAGAAAGAGACCGCACAAAAGGATGAGACCGAGAAAACTATTCGGTATTTTCGGTTAATTATGTCGTCGCCGCGAAGTTACAGAAATCTTCTTTTTGTTTTTGGAAACAATTCTTATAGCTTATTTGAGCACACGACGACATTGCAAATGAAAGAGACAGAGTACTCCACTCCAGTTCGTGCAATGCGTGCCAAAATATAACAATGTCTCTATTATCGCTCCAAACGGTACGATTGTTAATATTAAAACTTGTGATACTCATCCGCGCATTGTTTTCACCCGTTGCTATGGCAACGGCTGCGAATTCGATTTTGAAACAATTAAAATTTTTTCCACTCCATTTTTGAACTATAGGTACCTTTTTCATTCCGCCAAAACGGGGTGGGGAGAACTATGAAGGCAGGTATTACTTAAGCGACGATTTTCAAAAACCAAAAACCGGCCTCTTCATTCGCTCTTCTTGGTCAAAAAGTACCGCGAAAGACGGATGGAAGCTAAACAACGCGACTGACAATGGTGGATGATTTTGGTCATTATAATATTATTATGTATATATTATGATATTATTGGGTAACTGTACGAAAATCGCGTGCCAAAATTAATGTAAACATCCTGATAGGTACAGGACGAGGCAAAATTATTAGCTGAATTTGTTTTTTCAATTATTACAGGCAAACGAAAAAAGATGGACGGCATGCTGTTGGTGTTAAATAAAAATTAATTTTGTAAGGTTGTGGATGCGTGATATGAAATACAATAACCCTTCAATGTTGACCATATTGTCTAACACATTCTCAAAGGCGTCCAATTCAGTTTTTTAAGACATTGCTAGGCAATGCGGTCATATTATTTTAGCATTTTACAATGATATGCAGGATATGCAGGGGTATTCCTCACCTCACACTGCCAAGGAAATATGTTACAGTACATTATTCCCCTTTCGCTATCATTCATATGGCATACAGCGGAAGAAGTAGCTAAATGATGAGGTACGATCTCACATGCGTCTTGATACGAGCCAAATACCCGAGCATCTTTTACTTTGCTCAGCACTTTCATAAATTTACCTAATTTTACGTGTACCTATTATTTGGGTACTCGGCGAGTGTGCTCGGGTATTCGGCTTGGCTTCAAGGTGCGATCTCACGTACGTCTCAACACGAGCCGAATAGCGAATACCCAAGCACCCACGCAAAGTATCCAAATAATACACGTAAAATTACGTGAATTTATGAAATTGCTAAGCAAATTAAAAGATGCTCGTACTTGGCTCGGATTAAGACGCATGTAAGATCGCACCTTACGACGATAGTGTGGTCGCACCTTATAAAAACAAATTGAGGTAAAATTTCAAAATTTTGCCCAACGAGCTATCAAGAGCAATCTTTCGACTTTACTTCATATTACACCAAAGTTTCGGATGAATCGGTGCTGCAGAACTGAGTCTCTGAGGAGTAGGCACGTAAAAGCATTTTTTAGCATGCGTGGAACTACGCTCTTGAAGAGAAAATTGGTAGAAAATTATCCAAAATATACGACCTATCTTTTTCTTTATCTTGCACGAGTTACAAATCTTTTGGCTTGCGACTACTATATACAAGTATAGCTCCGCATATGCACACAGCCCTACACTGCAGAGACTAGAATGCTGATGAAGCTGATGGATATACGAAAAAGGCACCTTAATTTTGCCATCTATGTCAACACTGAAATACCAAATCGAATATATAACATCTGTCACACCGAGCATTTATACGCATTCATCATCCAACCAGCCTGAAATACACAAATCTCAAATCATTCCTCGACACACGTGCGTTCGCAAAGGTGAGCGAGTTTCTACAGAAAAGTTCAAAATATTATTTTTCCTTCACGCCGTCGTGCAAGATTTTCGTCACGTGGTATGTTTTTAAATTGAAAAAAAAATTTTTAAATCGAATTCAAAGGTTTTCAAAAAGAGAGAAAAGGAGATAAAAGCTGAGGAAAAGAGAAGGTCGTGCGAAAGGGATGAAAAAAACCGCGAGTATCTCGCCCCCCACCCTTCACATACAAAAAATGAAAGAAGCTCAGCCACTTTTAATGCCTTTAATGTTGTGGAAAAAATTTCGCTTTTCTTCAACTTTAACGCCTGTAAAACGACGATTCAAGAAAACGGCGCGCACCTTTCCGCCATCCTTTTCATCTCTCTCCACCTCGAAAATTATTTATTCTTTTTCGATTCGCGTTTCAAGTTTTAAAAATACGATTAAAAGTCCGTTTTTTTCCTCGTCTTTATATTATTCGGGCGCGGGTATATACATATATATTCATATTTCTTTGCCAAAAGTTGGCAACCATCGTATAAACTCTCGCGGGGATATGTTTTTGATGAGTTGCTCTTGCAAAAGCTGCAGCGAAAAAAATGGGGGAAAAATTACATAAGTCCTTCATTTCGGATATTTTCCACAGCGTTCTCGAGGTGGAGGGATGGAGAAAAAAAGACCGATGTAAAAAAAAAGAACTTAACGTCGACAACTGTCGACTGGCGATGAAGAGAAAAAGTTTTCCTCCACCTACCTTCCTAGCTAGACACACAGACGCACACACAAAAAATCTCTTCCACTCGGCCCACATCTCTTTACTCCTCCGACCTTTGTCACCTCTATCGCGTCCTTTCGAAAATTTTGTACACTTTGTGTTGTAAAAACAAATTCACCCTTTTATGGGCTATATATTAATTTAATGCGTTTCATAAACTTTCGCCGTTCGTTTTTGGCATGGTGGGCGACGTGGGCGAGGGGGCAGTCGGCGATGAGGCGGAAGAAAATATTCTCTATTCGAAAATAGTCCCCCTAGTCCGCGTTCGCCAAGAGGTATATGAACTATATATACATATATATATAGTATACACACACACAAGTACAGAAGTATACGTAACTCTATATGTGTACGGAGGAAACAACCTATAAATTTAGGTAATAATTTCTCTCGGGAAATCATTCTTTCCTTGTTTTTTCTTCTGCCAGCCCTTCTCGACTTTCGCGATCCCTGCGCTCGCCACCACAATTCTGTCCTACCGCCACTGCACTGCAGTATATACAATAGAGCAGAAACGAAGGAAAATACACTGTCATCGGTGTATACGCGCCGAATAGACGTGAAAAACTTTTGCAAAGCGACACGAACTCGAAAATGAAGAAGAAATGGACGAAACATAGGTACAGCCGAAATAATATAGTAGCGGGCGAATTTCGAGAGATACGCGAGCGCGCACCGACTGCGGGCTGAAAATTTATTACAGGAAAATTCACAGCGCACAACTTCACCGAGCTCGTATCCATTGTCAAGTGTCAACGTGAGAAAATATTTCAATTCGCTTGACAAACGTAGTCTAGTATCCTTTTTGGAGGTATAGGTACGACGACCTATCGCGTATTAAATACATGACTGCGGGATAAAGCCGGGAGCGTGTCATCCGCAGACATATAAAGGGTGGGTCGCTTTATGGTGCATCGCATTCAATTAATACTACGGACTGTGATGCTTCGCGATCAGACTCAGTGAAGAAATGCTGAAAAAAATGAATAGCACTCCTAGTTTTTACTACACACTTGATTCCCATCCCTATGGGCAAAATATGTTGAAAACGGATCCGTTTTATTCTGGGTTATAATCCGTTTCTGGATTATAACTCGGAATTTTCCTGTTTTCCGGCTTCTAAAACGGATTTCGAACGGATTGTAATCAGTCTTGCCGGAAATGAGTCCGGATTATTTTCCGTGAAGGCTGTTTTATGATATTTGTTGGCCCGGGTTATAATCCGTGAAACCGTTTTACAAACGGATTTAGAAAAATTGCCCAAAAATTATCACTGATTATAATCAGGAAATCCGTTTTACAAACGGAATTGGAAAAATAATCAAGATGACAAAAATATCTGCAAATTTTCAGATCCGATGGTCGAAAATAAAAACGGACTGACAACGGATAAAATTCTCATTTTCCTGATCATTTTCTCATTTTTCGCCCATCGGAATATGCTACACGAAAACTTGTATTGGCTTTTGCCATTATCAAGTTCCTTCGAAATCTCATTTTACCTCACAAGGGCCACTTTTTACTCGTCAGAGTACCATCAATGATTAGAAAGAGTATGATTTAAAATATGAGCTCAAAATTAATGTATATTTAGTAGTACGACAAATTGGAGCGATTACGCTGAAAAAAATCAATAGTAATTTTTACTATTCTTGCACCTTTGAGAAGAATTTCACAATTTAAAGATTACGGTTTAAAATCATTATAATATAGAAAATATAGTACTGATTATTTTATGAGGTTTATTCCTATTTTAATTGTAATTCCTTCTATAATCTCAAAATTTCCTCATTTTTTTAACACTGAAAAAAGTTGATAGTAATTTTACTGTTTTTTGTATGAAAACTGAGAGAATTCGAGATTTATTTTAGATGTTCTTAAAATTTCTAGTACTTTTTACCATCTCAGATAGTACATTCTAATCTTAGATGATACATTTTACTAGTTTTGTGGTAATTTCTACTATAAATCTTGAATTGTCTTAGTTTTTTTATAAAAATAGTTAAATTCACTACCGAAATTTGTTCCAGTGTATATTGCTTCTTACAACGGTTCTGCATATAACTACGAGTACATATACATTTATATCAATCTGCCATAGAATTTCTTCGTAATACCATTTGCATCTCCAAATTTCTGTATGTAGCTCTTAAATTTGACAACGAATTTCTTAGAATATGTAAAATGTGACATACATCAATTTCTAATTACGTACGGACCATTTTGTGGCAAACCAAACAATCCGGAAGAATAGAGAGAATTGAAAAATTAAAATCAACGTAGTGACATCCTCTCATACCTCACGATTTTATCTACAGTATTTTACAGCGTTGTTCGTTTATACACCCGTTAATAATGGGGGAAAAAGTGAAAAATTTCTTCTAAAAAATGCTTTAAAAACCATCTGCCAGCGCCATCCCAACCGACCTTTTACCGAACTTTTTTCTCTTTGTCTCATTCCTCCAAAAAGATGGTGACCCAAAAACTAATCACATGGCTAATTTTGCACGCTTCCGAGCATCACATTATCCGTTCCATACATTAACTTTCAGATTCAGCGTGCACACATACAACCACAAAATACCGAGATTAAGTATTTTACGCAGACCTACGTCTGTTTTTTTTCTTTCGCTTTTCGCCTATTAAAACCCTTTTCCTTTTTTTCTTTTTTTTTTGTTTTTGTTTTTGTTTTTTCAACCTTTTTCCCCCTCTGTAATGGTACTCCTACTATGTAATGTCACCGCTAAAGGTTGCATCAAGTCCGCTTAACATTCGCTCAACCGCGCAAAATGGTCGCAAAAATTCTTTCTAATTTTCCACCTAATCCTCAGCCATGTCAACTGCAAGGAAAACGAATAATTAATACCATCTTTTCGGCGAAATTTGCGCGACTTTCCTTCATCATGAGTTACCACCGTAATTTCAAAACAAATTTGGTCGAGGAAAACTGAATGAAAACTGCGCATGCCTGTAGCTTTCCAAAATTATTTCAACTATAATTTCAAAAAATTACAGTCGAGGCGCTCAGAAACCAAGAAGTGTAATAAGTGACATTTTTATCAAAACGTGAATAAATATAAAAACAGATTTTCATTAACCTCCTAGCTTCCTATTTTTGACAATATTTATTCGCAAATATTTAAAACGGCACTCGGCCCTATGATGACCTTTGGAATAGCTTCATTATCGCTTTGTAAAATGTCAAAAGTATTAAATTGTGCTATAATTTCAAAGAATCTATTTAATTTAATAAAAATGTTCTGACAAAATACAAGCCTTTGAAAATGAAATAAAAACTCAAGCCCGTCTCATTGCAGCTAACAGAAAATTAGATACATCATCAATATTGAATTATGAAGCTTATAAAAATTGAACTGAGAAAATACCCAATTAATAAATTGTATAAACTAAGTCTCTGAAAATACCAAAGCAGTGATTTTACGAATTATGTAGTTCACAAACCCATATGGCAACTGATAACTCACATCTCCTCCCATAAAACCGTTTCAGTATTTTTATACGTAAATTATGGTTTAGTTCACAAAGGGCCATCAGAGTGGAACTAACAAAGTTTTCAAATTATTTTATGAATTTTTTTCAACACTGTTGGCTGTTTTATCGGTCAACTGCAGAAAATAATGGCCAATATTTTTGCTAAGCATTTTTTTCCCCATACATTTATTTACCTGTGGAAAAAATTAATAGTCATGCGAATAATTAAAAAAAAAAAAGTTTCTGGGTTAATGCTTTCATCTTCATGCGCACTCCTGTTTACTATTTTCAACGTCTAAGAATTAAACTTTTTTCAACAGCGCACTCACTCTAGTATGTTATCTACATAATTTTGATCCGTGCTGCAGTTGGATAAAAGCATTGAAAAAATGATGCGTGGTATATACTCTTAATACTGTCTGGAAACTTATAGAGTTTCAACACCCAGGTATGGAGTTTAGAACTATACATACATTACTGCGGATATGTGGACACTTTTTTTCATCAAGTGCAACGACTTGTTATAGTTTCTATGCGTCTGTAAAATTATTTTATGCGAACTCGCACGCGAACTCGCAGCACATATTTCTAGTACAGCTAAGAATACCATCGAGCTTTCAACCCAAAAACCCACAAAAACTAAAAAGCTAAAAACCTCACAAGAGCGTCAAAATTTTCCAAATTCTAAATCATGTCGCTTCGTGAAGAGTTTAAATCTACAACCATCTCTGTCAGAAGCATCAACAAAATGAATAAAGCTACACACCAGTAACACAGATTTCTGATTTATCTCGCTGATAGTCAAGAAATACACGTCTCCTTTACCACACAATAGGGGCCACCACTTAGCGTCGAAGTATATACCGCTTTTGGTTTGCTAACAACGATAAGTTCTCATTTCGGGTAGTCTAAAAAAAGAAAAACACACTTCTTTCTATTATGATGCAGATTGCTTTCGATTTCCTCTGTCATAAACACGCGGCTTTCCATCGTCGTCGGTGCAGAATTTAATATCAATTTTTAACGCGAAGAAAGGCGAAAGCGATGATCAAATGGGTGGGGGAGCGGGTTAAAGGCCATATATACACGAAAGCAACGACAAACGACCGAATAGAAATAAATTTCGCGCCATTTTTTCCGAAAAAGAAGAAAAAAAATTGAGAAGAATTTCATTTGTCAACGAAGAGCGAACCCAGCCGAGGCAGAAAATGAAAGTGATGGTATTTTGCGAATGCAAATTGACGTCGTTAGAAAGTCAAACGCAAAATACACATTTGAAGGATCGCGCCGAGCTAATTTTCAAAAGACGACGCGATTTGAAAAATACGAAACGGGTACAGAAAATCCTCATCGTCATAAGCATTTGCGATGCAGAGAAACGGAGAGAGATGAATGCGAAGCAAAACACTCATTCACGTTATAATAGACAGCTGAATACGCGACAAGCTAATGGAGCTACTTTTGCGGGTAACATTTTAATTCGAATAATATGTACCGATTATGTCTTTATGAAAGCTTCTCAATGACTACACACACAGACACACAGACACACACACTATTACCAAAAACGAGACGTCTCTAATGCAATTGGAAAATATATCAGAGTCAAGGTTAGTGTACCAATAGAAATGAAATAATGGAAGTACGCATATAATAGGGTAATATCATAATATAGTGTCTACGATGTTATTAGCTCTCATTGCTGTTGACAATGCGAATGTTCGAAATTATTATTTTTTGCAAAAGAAACATCATACTGTACTTTTAGCACATTCAGTGTCACCATTATAACAAGCTATAAGTGAGCATTATTCAGACAAACAACTCTTTTGTATTTGTTCAAGTCCACGAGTATAACGAAAACATTATTATACTTTATGGACCAAAGTTCTATTCTCATTATATAGAACACATTAGATGCCATGGATAGTGCCTTCAAGAACTGCGTTCACTCTCTCATACACGCATCTTTGAGTACACGCACTCGCACCCACTTATACAACTCTTGCCATCATGCATAAACACAGTCTCACTACCCTCTCCTAATCTCCAAGCATTTTCAATAAAAAAAAAATCAAAAAATCTACAACATTCCATCTACGAAACTGATAAATAATAATGAGAAAAAGCTGTTATACCTCCACGAGAGGCTAAAAAAAATCCTTCAGCTCGCTGTCAAATAAAAACGTTTTTTTCTATATCCACTGATGCTGCATAAACCACATCATTCAAGCATAACTTGCTACAATTGCACGTGGTTAAACATTGTAAAGCAATGCCAACAATTCACTTTCAGGCTTCATTTTTCAACGCAAGAACTGTCCGAACTGAGTACAAGAGCATAGAAGACCAAAGCATTATGGCAATTTTCAAGTAATCTATAACTTTCCGCCTCCTCTCTGTAGAAGTCAATACCGAGAGACGTGGAGATCGAGAGTAGGAAAAAGTTATAGAAGCAGGAATTTTGGTTAAACCAATCGAATTTGATATTCTCTATTTCGCACCTCACCAAAAAGCACGATGATAAATTACAAACGCTGCGAAAAGAAAATCTCGATAATTTATCACTTCGACTCACACGCTTTTTTTTTTTTTCGTATATTTTTCCATTCATATACCGCGAATTTTTCCTGCAGCACTACTACGAGAATGGCTCACCTTTTAAATTATTTAGGCCACCCATCGAAAGTCCCTCGAAATTAAATTTTTGATGCTGCTATCCAACCCACTTTTCCCTTCCTTTTATAGCAATATTACAGAAGTTTCGACTAACACGAATGAAAGTCAATATTTTTATTTTACATAAATTGCAGATGGAATCCTTCAGTCGATGAGACCATTATAGTGAATTGCAATATTTAGTTTAATAAACACCTCCTCGCAGACCTTCCACACCGAGTAACAAATGGATTTCTATTGGTTTGTTATATTTAAGATGGGTGGATTGGGCTCTCAATTCTCTTTCTATCGCCGAATGGTGAGGATATACGAGTATATGTTCAATTGGCTTTCAATGACTTAGTATTCTCACAGTGCAAAACTTTCAGTTGAACAAAAAATATTGTAAATCTGTTCCAACATCCAACACAACCAATAAATTTGTCTCATAAGATTTGCAGCATTCAGCCACCAAACAAGCTGCAGTACGCTTCTAAATTTGTATGAGAGTCAATTAATATAAACAAATAGCTGGTTTTCCAACAAAACCCTACTAATTATAAATAAATGGAAACAAATGAACAGCATTATACATATGTGATTTATAAAACGAATTCTCAACCAAAATTATATATCTACGTAGTGCATGAATTTATGGCTTTGCGAGTACATACGCGGCGCGTATTAAAATGTACGAAAAGAAAAATATCAATCAAACAGGTAAATTTTCTCCAATCAATATTAATTAAATTCTACAAAAGAATACAATAACTACTCGTATTATTAGAAAATTAATGGAAACCATTGAAGTTAGAAGTTCGTCGCAATCACATTAAAGAGAATTCACCAACCGTTTCGTAAAATGTCGAATCAAGCTTCAAGGTCTAGACATCCATTGTTATAAATTATTTTACAGCCCAATCTTCCCACGCAGTTTTCAAGAAACACGAATATTAAATCCACATCGAAGAACTACAAAACAACTTGGAAAAATATTTTGGAAATTCATTCTGCAATTTTTCCGTTTCGCTATTACGTTGGCCTGAGAACGAAATTTTCTCGTCACTTTTCGCGGCACAGGATTAGATTAAATTTTAAAAATGTTAGGAATAGAGAACAGGAAGAAAAAAAAAGTAATAATAATCGTCTTAAAATTCAAGTTTAGAGCTGCTTCATTCTAATTTACAGCATGGGCCAACATTCGACGCGAGAGTTGTATACGTTCTTCCCGAATTCGGGATATTGTCTATTCTGGGCAAAGATATTCGGGAAAAAGGTATTCGGGGCAAAGTCCATTCGAGAAAAAGCCATTCGGGAATTTGGATTCGAGAAATTGGAAGGGCACCTCCCTGGCTGGTGAAAAATTTCGAAAATAATTAAAAATATGAAGCTCGTCGTTCTCATTTTCATAGATTTTCAAATTCGAACTGGTTTCATGAGCGAAAAGTTGATGAAAACCATCATTATTTCGAGAATGAAAAATAAATACATTTCCAAGTTATTCTGGAAATGAGACCACCATGCAGCAGGTACAGAAAAACTCGAATTGGCGAATGAAACGCGCCTTCAAAACGGCAGATACTGCAAGTGGTACATCACTCCTATATCGTTTTCACGATTTCAATAGCGCAGTATCGAGCAGCAAAATTATTTGTCATGGGTGGTATCGGTTTTTTAATATAATCGAAAGAATTTTGAATAAAGTATTTCTGCAAATGGAAAAACTGCCAATACAAAATAATAATCCCTAACCTTACAATCCCTACAAAAAATAAAGGATAAGATTTAATTTTAGAGACTTATAAAACTAACTTTAGTCTTTCATTTTTTTTTCTTTTTCAAACATCCAAAGAAAAATTTTCTAAGCCGATTAGTTTACATAATTGGTCACCGTAAACATTATGATCCGCAGCTTTTACAAAACTTTTGACGACACTTGAATCGAAATATCTCTTTCATTCCTCGAAAAACTTGAAAAATATGTTCGGTCGGATTTGAAAATATAGCCAAATTGAATGCTGGCGAGTGAGAAAAGTCTTGATACACCAAGTGGTTAGGATGTTTAGGGCCAAGTAAAAATTTTGTGAGAATTATTTTACGACGAGAAGCTTATTTAAAACTGCAGTTTCTATAGATTAATAATAAGTTGAAATTTTCTTCATTCCACAATATGAAAATGTTACATCATTTGCGAAACAGAGCAAAAATAAGAATAAACTTATTGAAGATGAATTTTGTGCAGGCTGTGACTTAAAACTTCCAACTTTCTCACGGCTTATGGAAAGAAAATCCACATTAATCCGATCCCCCTTCCCACAGAAAAACCAAACGCAACAATTCTCATTATCATTCTTATACAGCCTTCGCGCTATAGTATATTGGGCATTCAATATACCTATACTTCATGATCTACGCTAGCAATTCCTATACTTTATTCCATTACTTCTCGCAAATTAACGATCTATGCGAATCAAAAAGTTGACCACTACTGGCGAGAACGCCAAAGTGGAATTCAAATTCCATCCACTTGACCAGAGAAAATCAAGAAAATTACGAAACCATTGAAGCCGAATGGAATCGGCTATACCAGTAAACAACTTCGCCCAATCATACTCCAAAAAGCAGCGAACGCGTCTAACACGTTTCAAAGGCAAACAGAAAAGTCGAATCAAAAAAGAAATACGATTTAACGAACAACTTCGAATTCATTTTACCTTCTTCCTTCTTTCAGCGCGCCCTTTCTTCACAGCGTCAGCAAAAAGCAGCCAAAAAAATCATTCGCTCAAAAATTATAGCTTTAAATTCGAGTGTAGAAAATAGTTTGTCGGTATAGCAACAAGAAAAGTGAATACGAGAGAGACATAAGAAGAGACGAAGAGACGAAGAGCCGAAAGAGAAAAAATCTACACAAAAACTAACGAAATATACCGAGTCGACAAATTGATTTTCGCCTTTTTTTTTAAGAAGGGTATAAACAAGCGACTTTTCATTTTTCTTTATCGTCTGTTTCGAACGAAAACGGCGTAAACACACACCAACCGACCCCCGTCGAATCATCCATCAAAATCACTCTCACCCTCGCGCCCAACCTATTCGCCCGCAACCCCCTCCCCACGCTCCAATCTACATCCTCGTCTTCTTCTTGTGCGAGGCACGAATACGCGATTTTCTGCTTGCGCGAATTCCCCGACAACCTATTCGAAGGAAATTCCTTCAAGAAAATCTTACGTGAGGTTTCCTCTCACACGAGCGACCGTTCTATACACATATACAGAATCTGTACTCTCGTTCACCCTCAACCACCTCACTCCACTACTCTTTGCTTTTCTATAGTCGACACGAAAAAACTTTCAATTGAACGAAGCCGAAGTAAAAAAGTTTTGCGTTTTATATAGCTGAAACCGCGATATCCGAGAATACTACGTGGTAAACGATGTATATACTCGTAGTACAGGCATAAGGCATACATATAGAATACCACAATCTACCTCTTAATTATATTTGCGAAAACGTTAGCAAGTTTTCTTTTAGGCACGAATTATTAGCTTGGAGTAGCGGGGCAGAGGACGAAAGACGTCCGACAATGGCCGTCTGTAACTTTTTTCTTCTCCTTTCATTCGGATAGGTACCGACGACGTACTCGTAATTAGGACTATTCTCATAATCGTCTCTCACCCTTCCTCACCACCGTCCTCAAACACCCTTTTATCGGCTGGTGCTGATGTTCAAACAGCCATCGAAGTTTATCGAGTTTATAAAAATACAGCGAACTCGAGTCATGGCGCAAATTAACGCAGCCTTCAAAAGTTTATCGCTATATTGAGTACGTATAAAAACTTTTTCGCTCCATTTTTTCGACTAGCTTTATAGCCCCTGTATTTTGCACATTAGAACGGTGCGGCGAAAGATTTACAGGTTAGGTACGTGATTTCGCCACAAACCGGAAAATGAAGTTGTTGTAAGAAAAATTAGCGTTTAAAGACTTACTAAGACGAATAAACGGCAATTTTAGCAGAAATTTTCGCCACTAATTGATAATAGCGAGCAGACGAAATTTGAAGAACAGATATAGAATAAGAATAGTATTTATGTGTTTGAAAGTAGTATTGTTGCTCAAAATAAGGTTAAAGCTCTTTCGTTTCGCTGCTAGAACTAGTGGTAGGTACTTCTACTCATACTAGACCAACTGTACTTGAATACCGCAAGAAGAGGATATAGTTCACTTTTTCGAATTTTACGGGAGAGCAAAAAACGATTTTCATGTTAAATTTCATTGCAATGGTCTAAAAGCTGGGTATATGAGGGAGAAGGTCGAATATTTGAGAAAGCGTAAAAAAAGAAAAAGAGAATGACTCTCGACTTTATAAAGCACTATTCAGAACAAAGTTACATATATCATGAATCAAAGTCTTGGAAGTAATAATTCTTTGGAAGTAATATTTGTACTGTACTGTATAATATAATCAAATGAACAGAAAACACAGTTCCAAAATTCCATCTTATTCTGGCAAATCGACCCAAAATGAAACAACTGAACTGAAACTTCATCTTGCGAAATGGATTACAATTTACGATACGGGCCATAATTATTAGTAGAAAAATAAGAAAACACGAGCCCAATAATAATCTTTTAAAATTGACTAAAAAATATCATTACAGTCATCGCTATAGGTTAATGGCCTGACCCCGTTCTAGCAAATCCCCTAAAAGACTGACACATATATTTATAGTACTTCGCAACGTGACTAAAAATTCTTGTCAGATGGAGTAATGAAAATTTCACTACGCCTTATGACTGCAGCTTCATGAGGTGACCAGGCACTTCGCAAAGTGACTAATATTATACCAAAAAGACTACGATATACGAGTACAATAGACTATAAAACAACTCAATTTTCGAGAAAGAAAAAAAGTGGACATATCCCCTTCTTGCAAATAACATGTCGCTTCGATTGGGGTATAATTACACATACATGTATCACAAACACTCGCAACGAAGATGAAAATACCAATTTTAATTTTACTGCAGACAGTATATTTTTACAGCTACTTGTACTTTTGAAGTTGAGTTTTGAAATAAAATAAGTAGAAAAAAAAAGAGATCAATAAAATTGACAAACAAAGCCTTATATAAATTTTCTTTAAATATTGGTATAATTTACTCCTTTTCTATTACCCATGCACCGCCTCCCATATCATGGTAATGAAGTTGAAAATATTTATTACTGCTATCTACCCCAGGTACCACATTTCTGATGCAACAGTTCGCTTCGCCCCTAACATAGCTTGAGCTCACTACATTTTTCGAAATCTCTCCCAACCTTCTCCCAGTTTAGTTTAATCTCATAAATGGATGTAATATGTACGTCATATTGCATATACGAGTATATGTAGCCGGCATTTATACCGAACAGCACTAACAAGCCAACAAGAGGTTCCATAAAATTCCAAATGGGTACTATAAGCGAGACTCGCACACATTATAGCAGCACCAAAAGTTTTGCACAAAGTTTTCACTATTTATACTTCTTCCGCAGTTCATTCTCTCGCTAAAGCACACCTTTCCACACCACAAACCGACAAAACATATCTAAACCTACGTGATTTCGGGCCGAAAAATGAAATAATATCGCAAGGTGAAGGGTGTACAGCAGAAGAAAAAAAATTAGTCGACCTATGCGAATAGCATACGACCTCTCAAGCCAGCGCCGACCAGCCCCCTTTTGGCCCTTCATTTCACCTCCAACATTACGCATTCAAAGTTTTGTTATCGCGTTTCTATACATCCTGCGTACACGCGTATATATATATATATATATATATATATATATGTATATTACGCCCAACACGACGTTCATATCTTCAAAATAATTTCACTTCTTTCGAAAATCGCTTTTATACAAAGTAATTTAATTAGACAAACTTTTGCGAATTCCATCGTCGTTCCTCCGGTTTTAATTTAATTAATGTTTTCTTCGACTTTTACACAACTGCATACTTTTACGTTAATTTGTTTCAGGTATTTTCCTACCGCGCCGAGTAACTCGATTTCTGATTAAATTTTTTGCGCGCCACGGGATAGGGAGGCTGATGGTGTTAAATTTTTTTGCCATTTTTTCCGCTTCGTATTTATCTTTCAAGCATATTTTTCTTGTAGCTCTTTCAATTTCGCCTAGTACTTTCGAAGAACTTATTTAATTTACAGATTTTGAGAGTTCAAACTAATTAGCCATTTTTTTTTTTTTTTTTTTTCCCCGTTGGTCTTGATATAATCTGCTCGTTGACGATAAAATCACGACCTTTCCGCAAAGTGCGGCAGAACCGAAAATTAAAAATTATAAAATCAAAAAAAAAAAAAAAGGAATAGCTTTTATATTCACGTAACAAAAAGAAATCTGTTTCAAGACAGTCAACTGAATAACCTACTACTTAAAAGCAGCCAATAAAAGTACAACTTTGTAAAAGTCTGAATGGTGAGAATTTTTTTTGCAGCCTTCATAGAATAACCGAGTTAATCGAGAGAAGAAGACGCAAGAAACGGGGGAAAAAAGGCAATAGAGTAATAGGTCATTGGCCGTTAACGACTCGTTGCGTTCATTTTTATTGAAAATATTCGTGGCATTTTTTTTTTTTTTGGTTTTCTAAGCGAACGACATTTCAAACTTTTCTTCTTCAACGAGATAAGTGGGCTACATTTTAGCGAAAGGTCCGGAAATCTCAGTGGCGTCACCTGGTAGTACTTTTTGGGTGTTCAACTCTGAGGTTCAACTTCAAAAATCAAACCCTTCCTTCTCCTCTTCCCCTCTACCCTCTCCCATCCCATAAAAAAAGTGATAAAAATTGGGGGAAAAATAGAAAATACAAAACTGAAAAGAGAAGAGGATCTTCAGCTGTTAACAAAAATTTTGGAGGAAGGAGAAAAAAAATAAACGCAAGAATACAAGTGCCTTCTCATTTCTTTGTTTTTAAAAAGAAAAATTTAAATTTTACTTTTTCCATTATGTTTTCTTATTTCATAGTAACTTATTAATTAATTAGTAATGAATTTTTTTTTTTTAATTAGGTTTGGTGTGCAGTGAACACCTTGCACAGCTAGAGCAGACGCCACTGGGAAATCTTGAATGTTTTTAAACGCTCTGGAAGTAAATAAATATATACATATGTACTAGTGTTCAAACCTGTAAGGTCTAGGAGGGTTCAAAGCCAAAATCAAACTTTTGATAAGCCGTATTCCCCATAAAAATTGTATTTTGTGGTTACTTGCACCCACATGAAAGTTGAAACTGTGGAAACTAGAACAATCTTGAGGCGGGAAAGATTAATTTCGCGATGTAACCGCATTGAAAGCGCAATTCTGTAATCTGTATCAAAAATTTAAGCACTTTCTGTATGAATTCCATTAAAAAAAATTTCATTTAGGTATTTATTTATTTATTATTTCTTTCGTAGCTCCATTGAAATTTGAAATGTACCTCGCGTTTACATAACATACATTCAAAAAGAACTCTCTATTCTGCACTATTAGCAAAGCTAAAAATGTAACTCATCAGTACTTAGTAATACGAGAAAGAAAAACGCCCAGAAAAGACTTCTATCTCTCATAAATTGTTTCTTTTTCCAGGAACCTTGCATCACAAGTTCAATACGTAGAATGAAATGTAAGATGAAACACTGCATTCTATACAAAGTCACATTCGTAACACACGCGCCTATACAGATAGAAATGCTTCGGGAAAGCACATATGTGTATAGAAACCGTTCACCTTTCATATTACATTTATCTCTTCGTCAAAACTGTTATAAATTATGACCGCTGAGGTCGAAATATTATTAACACGCTTCCAATAATTCGTAACACGATGTTCAACGGGATCAGCGAACGTTTCTCCCCCTATTCACCCATCATCTAGCCCTCCTCTAAATCTCACTTCACCCCAATCCCCCCCCCCGTTCATCAAGACACCCGTTCGTTAATTACCGTTCGATTGCGTATAAACGAAATCGAATGAGAACAAATGCGAATAACAGCACCCTCCGCCACTCTGTTCCCTGCCCAAGAGACAAATTCGCCAAAAATTGACGTCGAAGCTTGCGATTATTACACACCACGTATGAGGAATCGAGAGCCGGAGACGGCAGCAGACAAACGGTGCGGGGTAACAGACATCGAATCCACTCAGCGGGTGCAGCACCAGCCACAGCCTCGACTCGCCAAAATCAAATAAACGGCGACAAAGGGACGCGTGTGCTTCGACGTCCATCGTCACAAAATTTTCCTCATTTCGGTGACATAAGCGTAGCAGCTAAGGATGGAAGTGAATACGGAGGAGGGATGTATCCGAAAATTCGGTCATTTGATGTCGTGTTTCGTTAATTATAATTAATTATCAAACCGACGGCTTTAGCCAGAGCGGGAAAGGCAAAGAGATAGCGAGAGCAGTAAATTAGTAATTTAAGAAGGATTAAACGAAAATAAAGTGAAAATGAGAAACGTTATGAGTGAGCGAGAAAAAAAAAAGAAGACAGATTTTTAAAAATAAATCCCTGTTCATATTAACGCAGAATAACCCACAATTATTTTTCAAAGAAGATAGTGTAGGAACCTAGAACAGTATAAATTCGCACCAGGGTAATTTGTTTCGAGGAAGGTGACCCACCTAAAATGGAAGAAAAAAAAATTGAAAAAAAAAAAAAGCGAACTCCAACCTACGAGTACCACTTTACGAATTTACAGTATTGCTGAATATTTCAGGAAGAATACAGTCATATACCTGCAAGCCTATGTAAGTCGACTAAATGTGTGACGAAAGCTGAGAAAACATTACTTTTGGATAACCTGAATTATTTAATTTTCCCGAATTATTTCATTTTTCAATTTCAAAAAACTTCATTACAGCAGAATTCCTAATCTGGAGAAATATTTCTTGGAATATAATTGAATTGTTTGTACTCGTACATGCAATATTATGGTACAATATTAAAAATTAGGGGGGGGGAATACTGCGACTCCTTTCTTCCAAAGATGATTTCTTTGACGTAATCTCCTTCATTTGTCAAGTTGAGTTAAAATACTTTTTTTATAAAGAAAAGAATTCAAATTTTCATTCAACATATAACTATTGACACGCATTTATAGGATCCACTCGCATACACACATGTTAACGTTTCAAGTACAGTACAATGATCCTAAGACTAGGAGTAGAGAATCCTTGGACATGATAATTTAAGCCACCAAAAAATTAAAATTAAAATCACTTCAACGTCTACCGACACGAAAATCTCAAGAGAATATTTCCTTCGACATCGTCGTTTTAATAATGCTATCAAGTTTTACACGATAATAGTACACAGACCGAGATTCTGGCCAGTGATTAACGATGTGTCACCCCTCCGCCAAAATGAACCCCTTCCCCGCTGTATATCCGCGTAGACTTCCACACCGGAACTGATATTACTTCCTCGTCCATGCTCAGCTCCCCAAGTAATCCACGCAGCCCTTACACCATACTTTTTCTTAGCGCATTAACCATCAGCAAAACGGCTATAGCTGCTGCTATACTCTAGCGCAAAAAAACAAGTATTAGAGAAAGAAAACGAATTAATCTGCACGCCCCTTCGTCGTTTCTCCAAACACCCTCTTCCCGCACATCTAGAACGTATATATTCTCGTTCGTCCATTATTAATGGATCGCTCTAGCTCATAACAAATTGCTGAGTATCTCGACCCCCGGCGAACAAATTAACGAAAAGGAAATTTCGAACGGAAAATAAACGACGGTGGCAGTGGCAGCACCAGCGTACGCCTATATTTTCAAAAAGAAAAATTTTTACGAATAAAATTACCACAGTGCAGACGTGAAACCAGCGCCAGAACATAGTGGCAACGACGATATAATATTATGCTCATATGCGACGAGGAGTGCATTCCGAAAAGTCGACAAAATAGGAGAAGAAATTGAGGTACAGAGCGGAATAGGAGGAGGGTCGGATGAAGAACGATGTCGAATGGTATACAAGGCACGATCCAAGGAAAAGTGGAGCAGAAATGAACCTCCACTCGATCACACATACAGGTCCATATACTATACAGTGTGAAGTGTGGTAGACATACAGTATCCCACCCTATGGGCAAAATATTTTGAAAACGGATCCGTTATATTCCGGGTCATAATCCGTTTCTGGATTATAACCCGGAATTTTCCTGTTTTCCGGCTTCTAAAACGGATTTCGAACGGATTGTAATCAGTCTTGCCGGAAATGAGTCCGGATTATTTTCCGTGAAGGCTGTTTTATCATATTTGTTGGCCCGGGTTATAATCCGTGAAACCGTTTTACAAACGGATTTAGAAAAATTGCCCAAAAATTATCACTGATTATAATCAGGAAATTCGTTTTACAAACGGATTTGGAAAAATAATCAAGATGACAAAAATATCTGCAAATTTTCAGATCCGATGGTCGAAAATAAAAACGGACTGACAACGGTTAAAATTCTCATTTTCCGGATCATTTTCTCATTTTTTGCCCATCGGGCAACTACCACTCCACAATAACTCTTTCATGAGGTCAAGGAATTGAAAAAGAAAATAATATAATTTTTAAAATGTTTTCAAGTAAATGCTTATATCTTCATGCGCACTCCAGTTTATATTATTTTCAAAGTCCAAGAATCCAAATTTTTTCTCCTGCGCACTCCAGTTTGTTATATTATGAAGTCTATTTTCTGCACCGTGTTTTAGAGTAAAATCATTCAAAAAATCTTACTGCCGCACGTTCCACTGAAAAAGCAGGTTTCCACAACCTACATTTTGGGGCATTTCAATCGCTGACCAAAAAAAAAAAATCCACGCCACAAAACACAGAACTTTTATTTTGGAAGAATCAGTATAACAAATACCGTATTCCGACGACAGCAACTTCACAAAAGGAAAGCAAACAAAGTGGCCCCTCTCTCCTGACATTTTTTTTTTCTGTCTACAATATGACTATAGGTTCAACGTAATAATTTATACCTCAATCGCAAACACCACGCAGAAAAAAAGAGAGAAAGAAAATGCATACAGCATTCCTACCACGCGGAGAAAAAAAACTGAAGGGTTAGAAAAAAAAAAAATCAGGACAATAAGAAAAGAGCTGCACATTCTCTGCGAATGACATTCGTGAAATTTTCGTAAATATAACACCTATTAAAGTGAAATGAGAGCGGATGGAAGAGGGGCAGAAGTAAAATAGAAATCTTTAACCTTGTTTTTTATCTGGTGTACACCATTTTCATTTTTTCCCCCCCATGGTAGCAAGATTAATGTTACATCGAAAGTCAGTTAAATTTGACGCGCTTAAGGGAAACCCTTCATCTTCGGTGTTTTTTCACAACAAACTTAGGTATAGATAGAGTATTAAACTAGAACGCAGACAAGAACATTATAAATTCATAATATATTATTTTATGAAGCGACAATCAATCAATCAAAAGTGAGGGGAAAAAAAGCTGCGAGCAAAGCCGAAAATCTTCACAACAGCAAGTAGCAGTTTGAACGTGCAGAACAAAACTAAACAATTTTCGTTTCGTGCGGCAATAAAATTTTTATATCGAGCAGACGAAAGAAAAAATCATGACTGAAATTGCCAGAAGAATCAACATCTTTCGCACGTGAAGAAAGGAGAAAAAAGAAAAACGAAAAGGCTGAAAAGCTCGACTTTGAAGTATTACGATCGAGCGTTCATTTTTACCTGACAGAGCACAGAGGAATAGAAATGGCAGTAGAATCGCAGCTTTTACCATTTGTTTCAGCATTTTATCCAACTACACGTAATTACGCAATTTTCCACGTACCTGAAACAACAAAGAAAAAATAAAATGAATAAACGACGCTTCGACTGTTTTGGTTATCCTGGAATTTTACAACATAAAGAAAAAGGATCCATCAACTGTATAGAATGACAATAAATACTGGGCTTCTAAGAATCAGAATAATCCCACGGTTCTAAATGTTAAATTATGAGATAGGTATTCGCGGTTGAAGTTTTAAAAATATCTGTAGGTACACCTCTTCATCTCATTTTGGATATTGATGGGTTTCATTTTAAAACAATGAGTCCACAGGATGAAGGTACTCTGGGTAAATAAATAATATAAAATATTTGGATAAATATTGATGTTCTGGTGGATATCGATATGTTATGCTTCAAGTTATCGATCTGTTCTCTTTGATACAGATAGTCTATCGTCTCCATAGATAAATATCAATATTCTGGTAAATGACATAAATTCATATTTTTACTACTAGTTATAAATATGGTTTATAAACATTATTTAGATAAATAGCAATATTCACATAGGTATCGATAAATTGGTTCGATATGGTATCATAATATGTTAGTTGTCACGAAAAGGAATAATGGGTTACATTATGTTAGGTTATACAGGATGATATCCAGCCATAAGACTCATATATTTAGGTCAAAATCTAGCATTTGTGGTGTTAGTATCAATATGCTTGCGTAGGCATGTTATGGAAATTTACATTAATTATTTTTGATATTTCAAGAATGGTTCAATTATTTGTATTCACCATTATATCTTTTCATTCTGCGTCTCCAACCATCTTCATAACAATAAAATTCGACGAGAAAATTTCATTCAGCGAGGTAAACCCACGCATCTCCTCAAATTTCAACATCTATATATATATCATTCCTTATCACGTTTAAGTCCACTTACAGTCCCAGCGGATCACCGCCGATTGTGACATGACAAAATTCGTTTTCTTATAACCCCCCGCAGGCTTCGACACATAATATCGTACTTTTCTGTCGTTTTTCTAATTGAAACCAATATCCACGAACCGATCTGCGCTGAAATTGACTTCATAATCTAATATCGAGTTGCGTCCCCTCATTTGCGCGCAAACGATATAATAAATAATCGAAAAAGTCCGCGTGGGAAGAAGCGCTCTGTAATTTTAATCGGCCAGATCGACAGGACTGCAGCCAAATCCGACTCATTAAAGGGAAAACGTTCGTGGCGAGGGGGCGAATGGAGGAGAAACGTTTAATAAGTTAATTTTCAAAATTACGTAACACCGCTTTGCACGCAGGAAGAGAAGCTGCGAGATGAGGATGTTGGGTCTGACAAGAATTAGAGCTACACGGCGATGGGAGGGTGTACGGGGCAGATTGAACAAATTTCGACAAACCCGATGGCGTTTTACTTCGCCCCTGTCTCACCCTCCATGCTCCGGCCCCAGTATTATACACGATCGGGGTAAGTACATCTGCTACGGCCTCGTGTCTGCCATTCGGCAAAGCGCGACCGTTCGCCCTCATAAAGTATTTAAATCGAGAGCAAAATTGGAATTACTACGAGTATATCTTCGGTGCCCAGGGTAAATAATTACCGAAGATAAATTGTCCGATACGGTACCGAAGGAATACCGCCCCTGCGCTCCGCCACCCTACATTCACTAAATCTACGTATGATAAACACGCACACAAAATGGACGCTAATGAATTGCAGGGGACGCAAGATGAACGCACGATACAATCGATCAGCGCGAAAATTATCCAACGTCTTCGGGTTCGACGTTGAAAAAGAGGAAATAAACGCGGAGACGAGTGAACGGGTAGAGCAGAGGCAATAAAATCAGCCACTTTTTCGGCAAACAAAAAAAAAAAAAAAGGATAATTAAACGCAGAAAACGTCCGAGTCTAATTTAAAATGAGATCTATGTATACACACGGGATTTACAGACGAACAAGTGCAGCGTTTAGAGCAAAAATGATCTAAAAAAGAATAGATAAATTTAATGACGTAACAATGGTCAACTGAAACTTGAGTTTATTATTCAGAATAAAATACAGCCACAGAAAAATGGCATCGATTCATAGCAGAGGTAGAATATAGTCAAAATCCTGTAACTCAATTGGGTTAACCACACCTACTCGTATGCTATAAAGACCATATTAATACGAGTAATACCTCGAAAGTCTGGCTAGCCATGCAAATTGCAAGCGCCTTACACATATAAGCGGAATTGGTGAGTATCAAGAGGGCTATACCACCCCCTCGAAGCTGAAATTAGCCTCTTCCACAATTCAAAGAAAATTTTAAAAATTTGATTCATTTGTACCAAAGTCTGATGGTTTTCCCATTTTTTTAAAATGTTCACTCACCCTAATCTCATAAGTGTTTCTGCAGCAAGTTTTTGACAGTGGATACAAGTTGAAATACTGACAAAACTTCTGAAAATTTTCAATTTTTGTATTCATCACTTTCATATGTACACTAAGCCATCAAGCTCATTGTAATATTCTAAAATATCTACCAATAGCTTTAAAATATCGCTATACTTTCTCTACTTACTGATATCAACTCAATCAAAAACTTTTAAAAACGCCACTGAATTGATTTTGTCAGTTATTTTAAACGAAAAAAACAAACACACCAAATTCGATACAATCGTTTAGATAGAAACCCCTAATAAAAAACTAGGAATTTTCTAAATAAAAGTAAAAAATATTGTCACACAGATACACACCCGAAATAAGCAAAATTTCTCGATAGTTACCGGATACTCGTAGTAAACATTATGCCGTCGAACGGGGTGACTTTACATTCAAGGGGCGACTTTACCCACTTCGCTTTAGCCTGATAAATAAATTGCCAGGCAAAAATTAAAACCGAAATACGATTTTGATAGAAGCAGGTAGAAAGAGGAAAAGATAAAAAAAAGATCGCCGCTCCTACCTCACTTCATCCAGTAACGGAACAAGAAAATAAAGCGGCGATATGGTTTTTTCCTTTTTTCTTATTCGTCTTTTCTTTTTAACCACAGGCACTCAAAATATTCAATTTGGTTTCACACGGTTGAAGTTGGTACTTGACTAGTTTCTTTTCAATCGTATGTCCCAGTACAAACATCCTCAAATTTTGCCTTCCACCCATCAATAACCCGTGAATAACAAATTGATGGGTAAAGTCGCCCCATTGAGAGATGACTTCACACAAATTTTTTGAAAAATCATAAAAAATAGAAGGAAGGCTGCACAAACTCAAACTTTTTTTTACAAATGTGTTGAGAAATGTTGGACCAAAATTTTAAAACAAAATTCACTTCAGTAGCTTAAAAATTGGAGGAGTTATAAAAGGACAAAGTTGAAAAACATTAAAAAAAGTCAGTAAAGTCGCCCCATTCGACGGTACTTATTATTCATAATTCGTCTCAACAAACTGGGTTTACTTTTTGGTCACTATATAATATCATACAAGTACTTTATACAAGCTACGAAAATGTTCCTTAATGATTTCTCGATAGTCGTAATTTTCACTTGCTTGTAATTCATTTCCCCTCCAATTTCCTGGTAACCCAGTCAACTTAATTAGCTTCTCGATACCATCATCCAGACCCACCGAAAGTAGCACCTGTCACCTTAGTCGCGTTCCCGACTCATTTGTACGTGCCATAATTGCGTGATCATTTAGTGATAATGTGAATGAGCACCTGTTAATTTGATCGAAAACCGAACGGTGGCAACACATGGACTCCCACCATCTTCCTTCCAATCGCTGAGTAAAAAAATTTACTCATCGAAATAAGTCTTGAGAATAGAGAATACAGAAAAAAAATTGTTACAGAAGGTTTTACGCCTGGAATGTGTTGGGGGTGAAAGAGTGTGCAGATAAAATCCTCCCAAAAAAAATTATTGCAAACGGCCAAAACAACTCATAATAATAATGTAAAATAAAGAAACATTTCGCATTGGATGAGCAACAGGGCCGCAAACAGACTATCCCAAATTTTTTCTCAATTTCCCATCATAGGGCTGCAATTGGATGATCCCTATAATCTTTGGACCATATCCCCAACTTGGGCCTTTCTTTGATATCCACCTTCAATTAAACATTAGTACGAGTATGTTGCGTTTATCACTGCTCTTGATACCAGTACTATAGTATTGAGCTGCCATTGGCCAGTAATCGGTGTCCCTCAAGAATGACGTCACACCCGAGCCACAGGAAACCTGCATTTCCAGCGGAGCATGCAGCCAAAGAGGTTTTCACGAAGCGATCGTTCATGCTTCTGCGCCACTTCTTCAAACTTTTTTTCTTTCTAATTTACCCGCGGTCTGTCATTAGATACCGCCTTCTTCGTTTTGCCTTCCAATTATTTTCGCAACTTCGTTCAATTTTCGCGGGTATTCCGCAGAGGGCAGAATATACGGTCCGAGGCTCCGACTAAAAAAATTTGTTTCCAAATTTCATCAAATAAACGAACGAATCATCATCGTCGTCTGCGCGCGGACGATTGTGTGTTTATTAATTTACGGAAATCGTCGCCGAATTTCAATTCAGGTGTCCCGTCTTGGCGAGCACACGAAGCGTGACCGTGACCCCTCTTAGTATATACATCCTCGCCTTAATTACACGGAATATAAATTTATGTAGGCACTATCCAAGATGAGATATATACACACACACACATATTATACGCGTACACATTATATAAAAATGGTATACGGAAACAAAAATATAAGAAGGCTGGAAAACGGAAGAAAAGACCTCAAATTCCCACACTATTTACAATGCATTGTTATTGTTGTTGTTCTTTCTTTTACCTTTAATTTTTAATTTTCATCTCTACCACCACCCCTCCGCGGCCACGGACATCTCTCAGAAATGTAATAATACTGACATTATCGCGAACGTATATATACTTCTTTATTCCAGAGAGCTGGTTGGGAAAAGACTCCGCGAGCAGAGAGGGCAAAAGTGGAATAGATCATTTTTGTTGTCTTTCGCCCCTCTCAGCCCCCCTCTGCAGCTGCTTTACCTTATTTTTTCCACATTTTTAATGGGTATTTCTTACCGTAATTTGGTACGAACGTCGATGTACGAGTACGTACATACATACAGCGAGCGTCAAGATTTCCCATTATTAAAATCTACGAATTCGTACATTAAGCAGCGCGCGAGTGTACTCCACTTGATTAATGTCGGTCGCCGGCTACATTTCACATGGATTTTGATCAACATTAAGTAATCTAAAATGTACTAACTGTAGGACGACGGACGCGTTTTCTTTGTGAGGAAATTTGAGTAGAAGAACAAGGTATATATACGTACACTTTTTCAGAAAGTATACATACACAATATTCCATCTATTAGGTCAAAAATAAAAATAAATTAGTAGGTGTCAATTTGTTTCCGAAATTATCGAGTCAACGTCTTTCATCAATATCAAACGGAGTCAGTTTCTATCGATATTGAAATTTTGAGAGCATATTTGGGCAACGACTATAAAGAAAAAAATCATCAGTACCGCTGAGTTGCAACAATGCTACCATTATAGGATGTCTACAGAAAAATATGTGCATATAAAAGAGAAATTATTAATTTTTATGGTCAGTCAATGTTCATATTTGGCGATGATAGGAGACAAACATTTTCCTTGTAAGTTATCAAAAATTCTCAATAATTTTTGCCACGAATTTCGTTGAATTTCGCCCTTTGAAATCTATATGTACATCAAATTTTGCTTACTTAATTCAAAATTTTGTTACTCAAATTTTGATCTTTATTATTCTATCGTTGGTAGTAACTTTGGAGACCCTATTGTGATTTTTCATAAATATATATATATATATATATATATATATCTTCCACTGTAAGTAAAACGTATTCTAGCTTTTATTATGACTATTTTGCTTCACAACAGGTGGTCGGGTGTTCACAAACCCCTCTCCCAGAGACCATAAAAAGTTGTATAATCAACTCCAGTGCCTTTGGTTTTCAACGAGATTTGATGATTTTCTCTCTCCCTCTCCTGATCAAGTTAGTGTATTTTTTGGGCATTTTTTCATATTTCTGGTATTTTTATATGAAAAAATTAAATTTTACCAAGAAACTTAACAAAAGAAAACTCTAAAAAAAATGTTCACGTCGTGATATTTTGTTGGTGTCCCATTTATGAGAGATTTTTCATCTGCAATCCTGCTCCCATGGTGAAGAGAACGATTGAGTATTTTGATTTCAATTACCCCCCCCCCCCCCCCCCCCCGAGGGAATGTTTGTCCAGGTAACCCTCTAATATATGTACCATACAGACCAGAAGTATACTAATCACCAACAACATTAATTAAACCTTGACACAAAAAAATTTTATATAAACCCTAAAGGCGATACGGCGACCAATAATTGTTAGGAAGTTATTTTTTTGACTGTTCTGTCTCTCGTATACATATATCCATACAAGTATATGTGTATGGTGTCTGAAGAGCTTTTTCTTATGGGCAAAATCATTGGAAATTCTATACCTCTTTCTAAAGGGTTCAACTTACAAGTCATGATGTTCCCAACATAGAATGAGTGGTTTATATATTTTTGATGGAAAAAATTCAAAATGGCGGCCATAAAAATTTCCTTTACATCAAGCTGAATCATCGAAATTTTTATAAAATCCGGACACACCTACATTTTCACATACACACAAACACCCGCACTACAATACCTAATCTCGCGATACATTGACTTTTAATTGCGCCTAATTATGTTCGATTAACGAATGTTTACGTAGGTACGACGAGGGCTAATTACGTTTGGTCGAACGAACATTCGCCTTTTAGTCAGGCGTACGTTTAGACGCGCACACATTATGCGACCAAAAACACGAACTGTGGAAGCAGAAGCGAGGGGGCAATACGACGACCGATGAGAGCGTGTTTATTATAATTCGCACGAATGGCGAACAATTATCACGCGAATTAATGTAAATTTCAGCTAAACCATAATGAGAAGGGCCGACGAATTTGTGAACGCGTCTTCGTATAGGTACGTCGACCAGGCAGGAACACCGTGTATTTCATTCCAAAACATATCCTCTTCTCCATTTTGGAAGTGTTTTTTTTTTTTTCTTTCTAGCCTCACAAAAAGAGAATCGATTTCTACGAGTTTCGTTTCACGTGAGAAATTCGTTTTCCAAGTATATACGTATATAGCCACCGAAGGTCAATGGGCCAAACCAAAAGTTTTTTATCAGAACCAAAAACTAAGCTCTCTCTCACAGACACAACTCTTTGTAAGGAAAAATCTTCCTTTCAGAAAATTTTAAACCCAAGTTTCACATCCAAAGATGAGGTTATAGCGATACTTCAAAGAGAAATGGTCAGTATAAATTACTTTATACGATCTCGGTAAGATGAGAAAGTAGATAAGGATTTTGCGAAACTTGATAAAAAATTTCATTTCCTTCAAATTATTTGCACATTGGACGGAGTACGTCGTCGAAAAAGTCAGCGGAGTGTAATGATAGGAGGGGCATGGTTGGAACACAATTATGCAGGTCGTGTGCATCAGACTCAACACAGCTATGGTGACTGCAAGTCTCTCTGCCCAAACTGTTAGTTAAGATGGATCTTTGAATAATTCCCTGACAATCGGATAATTTTCGTGCACGAATTAAATATGCCAACAATTAATTGACTGTCAGACCTTCCTCGAATTTTTGTTCTCATCGAAATTCCCGGATCGATGGAAATACAGTTCAAATCGAATCTCTAAGCAAGAGACTGAAATTTTCCTCTCAGGCTTTTGTCCTCGCAAACAGGGAGCAGTTGGCTAGATGAATCATTTTAGAATGTGAAAAATGTATAAATCAATCAGATTATGATTAATACTGTCGAGAATGGTTAAGCTTGAATTTACATTTGCGACGATCGCTAAATCGCTGAAGTGAAAACCAACGATAGCGTCGAAACACGAGAAACGATGACATTCAATTTTCAACTTCGATTACGACGAAACATAAGGGAAAAGGGTTGCTCAGAAAAGAAATATGAGAATCAACAACATATCAAAAAAAATTAATTTTCCATCCTAAGCTTCAGGGTGTTGACATTGCTCTTCCGCCCTTCCCACGTGTCCAAAAAGAACAAACTAACACCATATAAGCTTATTACACGCGAAAAGTTATGATTTCTTTTCGCTTTTGAGGTTCCCAAATCCTGAAATTGTGAAAAAACGACAAGGTCTTCTTGATTTTTCAAACTGAGTCTTTTTGAGGATTAAAAATTCTAAATTATCGATATAGTAGGTACTTCTGTAGATTTTTCATTCGACTTATTCTTACGTGGTAAACAGAATATCATTGAGAGCAATGACCAAACAAATTCTCTTCAAGAACGCCTCAACTCCTCAAGTAGCGAAGAACCTGCAGTTTTAATGAACCCACCATTTCCCATCTGCCGGTTCTTGTTCTCCATCAACAAACTTCCTTTATTGCCTCCAAACACACATTTCCCATGCACAAACCGTTAAAATAATATTATGCACCACATAGTAAACTTAAATATATGCATTTCTCGTATAAATGAATTCTTAAAAAAGCCATCATTATTGCTCTTTCACCAACGGCAGCTATAAAAAGCATTTGTAAGTACATTTTGACGAATAAGTTGGATAGTTTGAAAATAATAGTAAATTATCAATTCACTTCCCCATAATATGATTTAGCAGCCACCAAAACCTTCATTCTAAATGAAAAACGATATTACACTCTGATTGGAGACTGAATAGTGCAACGATAGTAGCCACTAAATTACCGACACTCGTATTTTTGTCTGCCAAGAACAGCTTTCATTATTCTAAGATCTTGATTTTAATTTCAATTTCCGCTCCCCATACTGTGTGAACGAGTCGGTACTTTTCCTCTTCACCTCGCGCCTCAACACATGCACATAATCACACTGTCTTCAAAACAAACGATCTACAAGAAGACGCGTTTACACGCTGATTTTCGCATGAAAGTGGAAGCAATTACAAAATGAAGTCGTTAAAAAAAAACACAAAAAGTCTAAAATAGACGACGACTGCGCAGCAGTTTTCATTCATGTTCGCTGAAGCATGAATCTGAATATTATAGACATATAATATCATAATAAAAATATTACACTCATCTTCACCTCGTCATATGCCATTAAGTATATACCAATGGAGACTCTCCTTATCGTCGATATAATACGAGTACCTATAATGAAAATCACGGGAATAATTATGAAATAAAAACGAGCCAAAAATTAATTACGAGCACTTTGCCGCCACCATGCGGTAAAACACGGACGGTGATACCTAATGTACGTTTTCCCGAAGAAGGGAAATATTAAATCAACATAAAAAGGAGAAACGCCGAATGCACACTTTATACCCGAACAGCGAACTCATATTTTCAAATGAATCATCAAAATCGTAAAAAGCAGCCCCATATACTTCCTCCATTAAAACAAAGAGATATGTCTGGCTTTATTTTGCGCGCAGCTAAGAAAATTATTATGCACCAATGAGTGTTCGCGAAATTTATAAATTATTCACAAGTTTTGTCTCGTTTTTGGTACTTGACCGGGTAGTACATATATATATGCCTTGCTTTTACAATCTAAAAAAAAAGTTAACCTTTCGTCGAGACAAAAGAGAGAGCCCAAAGCTTCCCTTCATTAGCATATTTTCATTGAACAAAATTTGCAGTCAATTTCAAGATCCCCAGTGATGTAATATACCTCATAGCTGGCGACGTTAGCAAATTTACGTTTTAAAAACAAAATAGTTTTCGTATGTAGCATACCTACATAATATATATTATAAGCTGACCTATTTTCTATTTGTCGAACTGTAACTTCTACTCAAATCAGATACATACTTGATTTCAACACAAAGAAATACTCGTAAAAAGAAAACATGAAAAGGAGATTTTTTTCATTTTTTGACCCGACCATTACCTACTTTTTGTCTATCACTCAAAAATATATATACATATAAATGTACTTATATTTAAAGAAAGCAACACAATTTACAATCTGTTCAACTCCAACTAATGATGTGCTTCATACAACAGCCTTGGAATTCACAAAGGTTGAAAATACCCAAAAAACTGACTTTGTTTTTTGGCACTTATTCCAGCATTTTTCACATACCACCTTTGAGATTAGTCACGTTTCTTTTCATCTTCACTAAATATAAGATCGGTTTATTCCTCGGTTGACAAAAGACTCAAAAGTTGGAGGAACGTCATTCTTCGGCCAAGAAGATGAAACCGACGATAATAGTATCATGCTATTTGCACGCGCATTCCAAGTCAACCACACCTTTCGCAGCCACCTTAAAACTTTTTGCAACCTCAAAACTATATAAGCGAACTATATAGCTTTAGATCTTTCTTCACGGTCTACCTCATTTCGACTTTCACCCTCTCACCTCCTTTTTGTCGACCGCATACTTGAGCCAGCATTCGCACGGCTACATGTCTCGTCAGTCTACAGTATTGTCAACTCTGCGCAGATATCGTCAACTTAACTTTTCTCTATTCATCTTGAATCCTCCATGCGCACCCTCCCCTCACTCCTTCTATCGTCCAGAGAGTACCTTTATTCGACTTCAACAGTGCTTGAACGCGGAAAAGTTTGCCCTCCTTTAACCTTGCCTTCCTGGCACCTTACTCCGTCTGGCGCCATTTCGAATTAACCTCTAAATTCTACCCATTCGCACTCACCCCCACCCTCAACCTAACGTCTGAGTGTAACTCACGCCGGGGCTTTAAATTAGTTTCAACCTATTGCCGAGGAAATTACTTTGGGGCGACGATATATACAACTGCTGCACGTTACATACGAATGTGCCAAGGCACTTGATAGATACCGGCCAATTACTCTGCAAATCTTCTTCCACAATCCACTGTTGGCACGTTCCCTCCCTTAAAGGCATCAGTCACGCTGAGATTCTCACGTGTTCTACGTGAACGCGGAACGCACACCGAAAAGTCGAATTTTTCGCCACATTTTCCATTTCGCACGCGAATGAAAAAGTAACTGCGAAGATGATATTATCCCTCACCCAAGGATCGCTTCAGAAATACATATTATCATCCAAGTATTTTTAAATACTATTTCTAATTAGATATGCAAACAGAGAGGCACTTTCCATTTTGAATATAAGAAAGTAAATCTTCTTAGCACATGTTTACAATATCTCTAACAGGGAATATTGTATAAAAGTCGATAACGTTTTCCATCAAGTTACTCGTAATAACAGCTGAACCTTAGTTGATTGTAAGGTTCGATAGTAAAACATACAACAACAATAGCTCCAGATTTTAAGTAAACATCGCCAATGCTACGATGAATTCTCTTCTCCACTTTCAACGCACCAATAGTAATTGAAGGCTCAGTTTTTTAATTATTTCAATGTTCTTCTAATCTTATCATCCTCCTTTTTTTCTCACCCAAATCCCTATTATCTCCCTCGCATAATATGTACAATTAAAATGTTCTTTTTACCAGATTCGACGCGATAATATAATATTCAAAGGCTCAAACTGATTCGTTAATCGTTGATAATCATGATAACTTAAACTTAATCATTACCTTCACTAGATGACCAGAATGACATTCTTCATAACATTTCCATTCTTTACAATGAAGATTGTAAAACATGTAAAGAATGTTGACAAATACGAAGAATGTAAAAACAAATAGCATCTCAATTAGGTACTTCAATACAAATCGATAAAAAAATACATATTCATGGATAACACACATGGCCTTTGATTTGATTTCGTTTTGCAATTTTTCTCTTCCTGCGCTTTCGAATTCTTTCACTCGTCTATACCTCATCTCATCACTTCTCATATACTCGCACATTTTTTTTTATTTATTAGCACTCACACACATACATATATTTTTTATCCTACTCTCTCATTCTCTTTCTTTTTTCTCTCCTTTCACATCCAACCAGAATGGAAGAAAATGATCCGCAATCGAGCGCTACATGCCACTGCAAAGAAATACCTTCGTATATAAACCACTCCAAAAATGCTTCCTTCGCCTTTCACAGAGGGAATTAAGATTAGAGCCGAGGTGTACAGGCAAAGGAAAAATGTTGCATTAAATTTCATACGTGACCTCTCACCCAATTTTTTCGCCTTTTATTTGCTTTTTCGAACGTGATTGTATTCGCAGATACATATTTTTCAGCTCTTCCCCGCACACATGTATACTATCAACTACATACTGCACATAAAACGCCAGTGGATAACAGGAAATCAGAATTTGACGTTAAGGGGGAAAAAACCAAAGTTACTATACTCCTTTAGCATCCGGAAACGTAGATTCGAAGTCGAAAATAATGAAAAGAGAGCTAAATTACGATAGCCACTTGAATCATGGAAAAACTTTTTGCTCGCTCATCGTAATTTTTAGGGCCTGCGAAGGAAAACTACGGCGAAGGAAATATAGGTCGATGAACTGAAAGCCTCGGTTTTTCCATCGAATAGAAACTCGTTTTTGATACAAGTATAATCAGTTAAAAACGAAAAAAGCAGTTCTTATTGAAAGAAAATAAAGTTGAACGGTATAGTCCGAAAAAAAAAAATGCAAGGTCAGTTTTTTACAACACCATATACTAGGTCACTGGGAATCATTTCAAATAAGGTGGGGCGCAGGGCTTCGACAACATATTGCAGTGAGTATCGTCCATGGGGCAAACTCGAGAGAGAAAATAATTTCTATACTGTAAAATGATACACGGAGTACAAGAACAAGTTGCTGCTGGAACTCCTCCACGATCAAATATACTCGTACATATCCATTACAACAAATCGGTACTCTGATTTTGACTGATGAATGAGTTAATTTTGATTTTCGAATGATAAATGCTATACGACCGCAATATTTAACCGAATAGTTTCACCACAGAACAAAACCTTCTTCCCAAACGCGCAAACTATAATCCTTACCCCACCTAGAGTACAAAAAATTCTTACAAAAAACAGCCAAATGCTCTCGCGTACATAGTACATACTTAATCGCTCAGCAATCCATGAAGGTATTCATCGCATTCATGATTCAACCAAGTAAAATTTCACGATACACTACTCCAAAATGAGAGGAATGGTATACAGGCCCATCATCGCGTAGAAGAACTATGGGTATACCTCATTATGACCTCTCTCAGCTTATTGCCACGGAATTTTTCCAATACTAAGCAAATAAAAATCCTATACGTCCACAAAAAAACGAGGCTTCGACTGTGGATCGTTCGTCAACGAAGGAGCAGACACACAAATTTCCACCAAACCTGATGTAACGTGTGCATAAAATAAAATCCGCGCAGATATAGACGCTGTTGAAAATTCATCGCGAGCACTCGAAATCCTGCACACGTACGGCCCAAAGCCAACGACGATAATAATATTATTATATTTAAGGTAATTTTCATAAAATTAGCTCTAATCAATGGGCGAATTCACTCAACCGAGTATTTTTCGACGCGAAAACGTACACGTCACGTTTTTCGCGTCTACGATCGTGTTTCGCTGCCAGCACCGCAACCCTGCCACCGTTCCATTTCCTCACACCCCGACCCCGCCGCACCATCGTCCCTCAGTCCTTCGCACCCTCAAAGCTTTTCACGTTCGTTACCCCTACATATAGCTGCCGAGTAGGCGCGCGGATGGAAAACTTCAACCGCGAATAAATTTCGAAATTATATAAATTTCGGAAAACACTGTAGGTACATAATATCTAGTGTACCTCGTCGGAGGGTATTGGTGGCCGGAGTGAGGGGGTGTGAATGTAAGTACTCGCTGCCTGCTGCATATAGGTATAGTATATATATGCGAATTCGTTTTCGTACTATAGGCTTTGGAAATTTTCAACTCGAACGCTTGCCTATACCCTCTTCACATACATACGAGAACATATGCATCTATAAAAACCAAAACAGAGCAAAACACGAGGAGAATATATACGGAGCAGAAGTGGTTTTGTGAAAAGGTGGTGGGTGGGGGGGGGGGGGAGTACAAGCAAATACATTATACGCCAGCCAACTCCTAGGCAAAGGAAACTGGATTTTTTTTGAATGAAATTTGAATATCGTTTGCAACTTACCTCTTTCTCACTCTCTCTTTCTCTCTCCTTCTCTATCTCTCTCTTTCCCTCTCTATCTGTCTATACTCGTATCATCGAATTTCCCAGTTTGACGCAGCGCGGTTCAAGTCAACCATGACACAATACCGCCGCCTTGGAGAAGAAAATCCGATTTAGTGGAAATGGAGAAGAGTGGCTGCGGAATTTGAACAGATTCAAAAGTACTTTGAATTGAAAACGAGTACGAAGACGACAAAATATACGAGGTGAACTAATACGAAAATTTACAAGAGTTTCGAAGGGAGTATATAAAATACTACGTGATACGGACCTCACTGTGTAAGATGTGCGGAGGCGGTAAAACTATAAGAACCGAGGACCAGCGAATGTAAACAATCATCTAAGTTACAGTAAACTATAGAGGAACATAGACTAACGAAGAATGGGCATCGATGACAAATTTTTCAGCCCACGTCCAAAAACAACCAAGTTCCACAATGATTACAGTGGCTACTTTAGCAAAACCAGCATGTAGAAACTGAAACATGAGGTATATGTTCGATTTGGCATTGTTTTCTCCAGTTTTGATTTCAATTACGTACCTACCGTCGTCACTTCGCCAGCTTTAATCATTTTATACATATGTGTAGTGTAGAGCTATTATTCCAATCAATTCTGTATAGTTTTCAATACAACATTCATCTGAATAGGGTCTTTTGAGTAAGGTCTAAGGCGATAATATCTTTATTTTTTGTTAATTGGTAAACACTTTAATCTAATTTTTTATTTTTTTTTGTCAAATCAAAAAATAAACTTTCGAAATAAGAATAATTGTGTCTCAGTTGGACAAAAAGAAAGCACGATTTTTCGAGAAAAAAAAAAATGTATTCTCTCAATGTAAGAAAAGAACGAATAAACTCAAATTCACATAATTATAATCGTCGTTCCATAAACGACCTTCAAATTAGGGTTAGGTACTATAAATCCTGCGACTTCGTTCTTATTTTCCTCTCAAACTTAAGCTTTCTTTTCGGCGGCTTTTCTTTCATCCTTTCTTTTTGTAATCGAATACACAATTTAACAGTTGCACACCGCCCGTACGGAAGTCAAATTCATAAATATAATATACTGTATACATACGCGTATAGATATATTTCCAAGCAAGGAAAATGTGAAGGAATGAGAAGAGGGGAAAAATAGACAAGAAAATTCGTATTCGCACGTGAGCTAAATTCTTTATTAGAATAAAGCAATTTCGTTCTGATGACAAACAACTACCAACGTGTGTTTTGATGTATTTTTTTTTTGTCACTTCCCCAACATCTTTTTTCATCCCCTCAGCGAGTCCCTAGCAGAGTAAGAGGGCACACAAAAAAAAATAAAAGTCTTTTCTCTGACATCCTATTCTTATTTGTCACAAAAAGTTTCGTGCCATAAATAAATTGCTTCAAATTAAGAGAAAATTTATTCTTCGATGTGCTTTTCCAAAAAGCACGACGAGGAGAACGAGAACGAGAAGAATGAAAGATTTCTTTGGGGACATCGCTTTTTTGACTTTCGTATATTTGTCAAACTCGAAAACTAAATTCACAATTCACCTGTCCTTTCGAGTGAAAAGTAAAATCAAAATTCACGATAAAGGAAGCAACAGTTATACACACTAACAGTGTTTCTCAGAATTTATTGACAAATGCTGGAGAGTAAAAAGTTTCTGTTCCTCACTGTCAACTACATTTTTATACCCATGTACCTGCATCCTCGAGATGTCGGTCTTCAAATGAACATATAGCAACTTGGGGGAAAAAAAGAAGAAATTAGTGACATTTTAAAAATTAGAAAGCTAGTTTCAAGATCAATTATCAAGTCAAAATTTAACAACTTCTTCAAAAAACTATCCACGATAACGTAAAAATTTTCTTTGCTTCTACCCTCCACATTTTTTCATTTGGTTAAATATTTTTAACCTTCAACTCAATAATTCCATCAAATCGACATTTCTAATAAAAATAAATAAAAATAAATAAAAATAAATAAAAATAAATAAAAATAAATAAAACAAAAGTCCCATAATTATATGAATAATTTAGTTATTGCCTGCGGCATCAGCAAAAAGTAAAGGGTTATTTGCTTTTATTATATCATGTTCCAAAGACGATATAGTGTTACCTTTCATGACCTTCTTTTGGATAGCATTCGAGTTTCTGAACTTTAAATTACTTCTAATAGGTGTAAGCATTCGGTAGAAAAAATGTGTTCGCAAATGAAAAAGAGGAGGGGTGAGTACATTCGGATACAAATTTATGTATACTTTCTCATTTGGAAAACACCGAATTCAAAAAGAGGACTGCTCCTCTTCTATTCCCACAAATACTTTGCAGAGTTTCCAATTTCATAGCAACTTCATAGCAACTCAATAATAGTGATTGATACTAAGTGAAATCTTTAAAATTAAACGCACCAAAAATTATTGTTTTCAGAGAAATATTATCTCACTCAAAAAGTAATTTTGCTCAAGTCCAAAGCACATTCTCAATTGTACCAGTTTTTACAGCTTCGAGGAAGTTGAGCCAATTATTTTATTCGGAAACAATTCTCCACAATCGCACAATAAAATGCAATTGAATTACAGGAACACAGAAATTTGTTCGCGAAGACTAACCAAAGCCACAACATTTGCAAACAAATCACTCGCAGAACTTGCTGAATACTTTTCCAATAAGGAAACATCTGCCACCAGTACCATCAAATTCAATAACTTCATCATTTGAGAATGTTTCCATTCTTTCATTTTTGTATTCCTTCACTTCCTCGATGAAAATTGTCTTTCGATCCTTACAGCCACAAAATAGGCTTCATTTTTGCCTCTCAAAAGACGCAGTTAAGCGCGAAATTCGAAATGGAAAAACTTACAAATATTTAGTTGCATTGCCGATGGTTAAGGGATGGTTAAGAAATGAAAAAAATGAATATAAGTGTATAGATACTCGTACAACGAAGGAAAAACATTCGATACGTAAAAATTTCATCAGAATTTTTTACTTTTTCTTCGTGTATTTTTCTCGTCAGTCTGCTTTTCCGCCTTTGAATTTCATTGAATACCCAAACAGTTGTTGCCGATAAAATGGAATAATAGTCATTATTTCGAATAACATTTCACTCAGGGAATATGGTTTGAAGAAAAATAGAACGGCAACGAAAAAGGAAAGATACGACGGTTAAAGTATGCTGGATGACGTACATAAAAAGCAACCAAAATAAAAAAAGAAGAAAAAATGTAATAAACTTTATACCAAAAAAAAAGAAAAAAAAAAGGAAAACTCCCTCAAGAAAATTAAAGTAGGTAAATACTCTATTCTTCAGTATTATTACTAAAACATCAAAATTTTTCCAATAATAAATATACATTAGGCACATAAAAATGCGAAAAACGAAAGCCATCATTAAATTTACAAAAACATTTTTCTTATACGCGCACTTTCCTCGCATAGTAATTTTAATTTGCCATCCAAAGAATCCGTAGGATGGCAGAAAAAATGAAAATATAAGACGAACGACAATCCTGAATTCTTTTGTCAAAGTTATAAAAGAATTGGCTCGGAAAGTAAAAAAAAACATCAACGATATGGTTTCTCGATGCGAAAAGTCTGCTGGTTTTATCCACTTATTGGTTAAATTTGTATTTTCTTCTCCAGAGAATCGCTTTTCATCTGCTCCTCACAACAAAGAAAAAAAATTCCCCGCGAAAAATACAGAAAAATTACGAAAATAATTCGAAATGCCTAACATCGACGGATACTATCTGCAAAATCGAAATAAAAGTTTTGGAATTTGTTGAGAAATAAATTTTCTCCGCAAATACGCCAGCACACTTAGAATGAAAATTTATAAAGAAAAAAAAATACAAGGAAAAAAGTTTAATAAAAATGATGATTTGTTTTGTTTTTCTTCACCCAGATAACGACTTAAAATAAACGTAGAAGCAATAAAAAACCGTTTTTCCAACATTCCAGAGATGAAACCTTTTATCTTGAACAACCCAGGACAGTTGTTGTGCAATTCGACTCTCATCCTTTGTAATTCTGACTGCATGAAGTTTTCACTTTTTTTTTTTTTTTTTTGAAAAATGATTTTAAAAATATGATAGAAAAATTGATCATATTATACTCGTAGAGAAGTCTGATAGTGCTATATTTCTTCAAGTCGACAACAGTACTGCCGATTGAAAAAAGTAATTTATTTCAATCACTAATTCGCTTACAAAAAACTAAAACGTTGCATCCAAGAACGACCACAGTCCAATTTTAAAACATTTAAAAATATTCAGTGATGAAAGATGAAGCAAAATTATAATATGCACAAGCTTAAAGGAATTTTCAATTATACCTACCTATATCTTGGAAAAATGTCTGAAGCTGGAGAAAAATATGGGATTATTATGGTCATTTTGGAGACCAACCCATCAACAGTATTATTTAGATACATACTCGTATGTGTACATGTAATATCAGAAGTAGAGTTGGCAAATCAAACTTTTTTATGAGTATAACTTGCATATACCACACTCCAAGAAAAAATTACATTAATACGTATGCTGCATATATTAACTTTGGATTCAGGTTTTACATGAAAAATGAATAAAAAATATATTAAATTTTAGTAAGTGGCACACTAATTTTCAATATTTTTTTACCAATTCTTAATAAATTTATATTAATTTTTCATAGGTCCTGAAATGTCCTAAAGCTAGTAGGGCAAATACTCGTATTAAAATTTAACATGCAGTTTTCTCTCAGTGTAGGCTAATATATTTATGTTTCAAGTTGAACGATACATAGAATGCTTCATTTTCCAATCAATTGATTAAGAATGTTATAATTATTTTTTTCAATTTTTCTTTTAAACTCAATCGATCATGTTCTTGCCTTGTCAGTGGCCATCACAGCTAGAAAATCCGTATAAATTCGGAGAAATCCGTTGCTTCCTTCGAAAACTCATTCAAAATCAACATTTTTTGGCTACATTTTTGCCAATTTCTTGAAAACCACGAAACCAATCGACACCAAATTTCACTCATCATTTCTTCAAATCAAATCTGACCTCCGCAGTAAATTTCAGCCCTTCGTCCTATCTCGCGTGGCAAAGAAAAATCCATATTTTGACGGTTCAAAATCGCTTTTTTCAGGAACCAATCAACGGACTGACTCCGTGACTTAAATTTATGAATAGTTGAAAATTTCAGCTTAACCTGTTCAGTAGTTTCACTGTAATTAGCCTTCAAAGTCAAAATTCACGATTTACGCATGCATCCCCCGCCTCCCACATACATAAATAAAGGAATAAATAAATATGAAAATGCGAAATGGATATTTTTGGAATCCTGAGATCATGAAATGCGTATCTATGCTATGCGTATCCCATGTCTATTTGTGAAAGTCAAAACTAAATTGATAGAAGCTGTTTTTTGTCGAAATAAACCAGTTGAAAACATTTCCTCTGATTACCTAAGCCCGGTTTCACTCGGTGTCGGATATCGGAGTATATTGGCCGCCTTTTTTATCGGGTGAAATATTATCGGGTGAACTTCTGTTCACACGTAGCCAATTTCATCTGATTTTATTTGACAGCCAAAAGTAGGTATCGGATTTGATCAATAGTTTCAAAAATGAAGGCTGATTGATTATCGGCCGATAATTGGCTGTCGTATGAAAGAAATAATAAAAATATATAGCCCTTTATCTCTTTGGCCGATATCGGTGGTTATCATAGGGGAAGCCCGACAGCAAAACAACTAGCACCGATATCGGGTCGGATCGGTCACGTGTGAAAGCGTCCATATATTCTCATGTTCCAATATTTCACCCGATAAAAAGTCGGCCGATATTGCCCAATATCCGATACCGTGTGAAACAGGGCTAAGAGTATACAGACTGTACGATTAATTTTCCTCCGCTGTTGCTCTGTAATTGTGGCTCTAAACCTTTACGAGTTTTCAACCATATTGCAGTATAGGCATAGCCCACTACCGATTCGAATCTTCGCATCTCTGCGAGTAGATACGTGATCGCCAAGCCGACGCCTTGCGAGAAACAAATTCGATATTCGAGAACGACGAACACAATCGATCAACATTCATTCGCTTTCGTTTCTCCATATTGGACTTGCTAATTCATTTATCTACTTCAGAACCGTGTATATAAGCTGATCGGGTACACGAGTACGAAATGCGTGAACGGAATTTTACCTCTCCTCGCGCAGCAGTAGCACGAAAATTGCCGTTTCCTAGCAAACTTAAATTTAATTTCGCGAATCCGCTTCCCAAGCGCCGACGAGAACTCGGAGGGCCAGCAGCACTAAAACCTCAAAAACTTTGGCGTCGATTATATTTTACATGACTGGGAAAGCGACGTAGTGCAGACGAAGGTGGCCAGGAAGGGAAGGCAAACAGAAGCCATAGTAGAAGTAGGAAGGTTCGAGTGAACAGTTCGCAGCAACGAAATGGTCTCAGGTGATTTCAGACGATAAATTTAACTTACTTTCTACTTTTACAAGTCGTTAACGATCGCGCACTGGACAAATGTACGTACGCCGCTGCTGGAGTTCACAATTCGTTCGCTCCAGCAGCCGCACTCACACACAACTTCCAATGGCACATCGCAGCACCGCAGTGACGTGATCCACCAAAAACGAAAAAAAAAAAAAAAGGAACTTATTTTCGGGCATTAATTTCGCTTTAAATACGTTCACGCGGACGCTCCAGGATGTGGGGCCAAAAAGTTTTATTCCCAACTTTGGCGAAACGTAAATTATTTCGTTCTCGCCCGGCAAATTTTCCATCTACTAATGAGTACCAGTTTCAATTCGTATACGGTGTGGTTACGGCACGAACACAATATAATACACATATGAAGCTTGCAATACGAAAACACGATTTTTACAAGCTGGCAATCGTGCATACAGAAAGAAATATATGGGTGTATCTACCTACAGAAACATAAATTATAGAGCAAACCGTTCAGAACATATATTATGTACGGTACGAAATTGTTGAAAGACGAGAAAATAGGTTTTCAAGTGATACGTCAGGATGGATTTACCAAACAGGGAGACTTTTGTTGCCAAATCTCAGATCACATGGCGTAGAGTTTTCTCAAATATAATTTCTCCTAATTTTTTTCCGAATCCAATCTTCACAATTTATTTCAAGTCGAATAAGTCTTTATACCACGATAAAATTTCCCATGGAATTTTCTAAAAGGAAAATTCCGCCAGTAAATCTACTTAATTTTGCAGCTGTCGGTCAGTATAGGTGTGGAGGTCTTTTAATTTCAAAATAATTTCAGACTCGAGTTTCCCAACAAGCGAATTCGAACAAACATGAAGAAATTGTACGTTTAACCGCTCATGCAATAATGCAGGGTAAAGCAACGACTGCAACGTACAACGCTTCAATAGTACTCTCTTAGTTAGTAGAAAAAGTTAATACCTTACTTATTTTCGAAACAAGCTTAAAAAATTAACGTTTTTCGAATCTTCTCGGGAGAATCTTAATTCGTATAAGGTTTTTCAAAAACAATTTTAAAAGACGAAATTCGTTTTTGCAAGCCTCTTATACGCTATTTAACGTCATTTATGGACAGTTTTTTTTTTCGTTTCTTCCAGATCGACATGGCATCTCATCTTTTCAAGAAAGCGTGCAAGAAACGTGGGATAAGGTAACAAAAAAACAAACTACCGTTTTAATCGTAGTGTCAACATGTTCGTTCCGAATTCGCGTAAAAGAGGTATTTTCTGCACTTCTGGTACGCTGGGAAACATGTCATTAGGGAGTATTGTCACTAATGTTTTTTTTCCTTCTTCATATCTCATATACAAAGAACGCAGAGAATTCTGCGTCGATAATCATACATTTCTCAGCATTTCTTAAATACCAAATACACGGTAGTTTATCAAATCAAGGGGCGTTTTTCTAAAAGAAAGCATGATATAGGTAACTACACTTTATAGCTTTTTGAGATTATTTGGGCATCGATAATTATATCAGTTGGTATGCTTATCAACTTCATATCTGAAACTATAGTTAACTGCCTGTAAAAGCTTTTCAAGTGAAGAAGTGAAAGTTTGCAGATCAAACACTCCCTATTCTTTCATCAGATTCCCTGTGTCTAAATCCAGTTTCTTCCTTCGAAAACTTCTATGTACACTACTGCTTTGAAATAGCCCTCTCACATTTCCCTTGCAAAATGCAAACGATGTTACAAAATTAGGGTTAACATTTGGGACTTCTATGTACTCAACATAGCAATATAAATTAATTTGCTGTCTCTTTTCATTTCGTTCATCCATTTCCATATGCTAGGTACAGTAAATAGTTATAATCAGTAATACTTAATATTAAAAAATCCGCCGTCGTGGTGACACACAACCTTCGTAAACGACATGACACAGTTCATGACACAAAAATTACCAGATACTATAATTTCAAATTTTGTATCGCATTAAAAACTAATCCCGCAATGCTAAAACGGCGGCATTGACGAACAAAATCACCCGCAATAAGCAACACACCCTTCAACCATGCTTTAATACAACCCTCTCTTTCTCTTGTGCATCTGCCATGGACCTCGACAATGGAAACGAAATGTCAACGATTTTAAGCTAACGTAAATAAAAAAAAATTGCAAAAATGAAAACAAAAAAAGAATTTGATTAACGAGCGAGCTTTTTTTTCATGTTTTTTCTTTCATGTGTTCTTTTTTTTTCCATTCAAGCGCCATGGAAAATGCCTCCAAAATTCATCAAATACTTGTAAAAAAAAATAAAAAATAAAAAATAAGAATGGAAAATACAGGTGTAAAAAGAAAATAAATTGGAACGTGGCGACAAAATACCTGGAATAAAAAAACTAAAATAAAAGAATAAATATAAACGAACCGCACGTCCAAATCCACATCTGAAGACAATCAGACACGTGCCATTTTCCTCATGTTTTCTCTCTCACTTTTACAGCATTTATTAGGAAGACAGGTGCAAACAAATATATCGGGTAGACAACTAGACATTATCTACGTCACTATACAATTCTTAATTTCTCTTATGCTTTTTTTGTTTTCTTCTTCTAACAACTTGCATGATGCATTCGGATTAAATGATCAAAAATATTCGTAGGCCAAACTCGTTTACATTCGGATGCTCATGTCCAAAAAATATTAGCTGTAAGGATATAGGAAGAATTTAAAAAAATGAATCGTTTTAAATGACTCGAAACTATCCGAGTATCAGCACTTTGAGAAACTTTTTAAAAAGCAGCTGTTCAGCTGTTTTTAGCTATTAACATCCCAGATGTGTAGCCGAGGCGGCTGGACTAAAGTACCCTCCCTAAAAGAGAAAATGCAAGTTAATTTGGCAACTAATACACGATTAGATTTTCGTAAGCAGTTATATACTCGTATTTATCGGCGCATTTTTGGCTGCCAAAAACGCGAAAAAACTGCGCTTCCAATCAGCCCCAACGTAGACGGAAGGCCAACTTCGAACGCAAAAATCCAACAGTTTCAAACCATAAACTTTTCGCCGACATTCTCGTGCACAGCCAGCAGATGCCAGGCCAGCATCCAACAACAAAAAAAAAAAAGAAGAAAAAAAAAATGGCGATAAAAATGAGAAGAAAACGCGAGTGCTCAAGTAAGACGAAGGTAAAGCGAGCAGGAGGTGTCCACTAAAAAGTCTATTCTGAAAAACTCCGGAAATTTAATAACCCGTCTCGTCCTTCCAACACGATTTCGCTAAGTCAAAGCTTTACGTAGTCGCCCCATCAAGAAGGCAGGAAGTGGCTCTGGCTTCGTTTTTATTAACTTCTCGACTTTATAGCCACCATCCTTGAGTACGACATTCGATCATAATTAAATTTTCTAATTCCTTTTACTCGCTGTTATTTTTATTGGAACTTTTTTTTTTATGAGTAGATAGCTCTTTTTTTTCTTCCTCGTTGAAAAAATTTCATTTCATTTCGTTACGCGAGCCTATTTAATCGGACACATTTGGCAATAATGTAAATATGTATCACCCACTAACATAATGAATAATTATACTAACACACTAAGAATATTTACAATAACTCGTGAATTGGCCCCGTTTTCCTGTAAAGAATAGTAAAAATTACTATTCATTTTGTTCAAGGTGCAAGTCAATTTTATTTACAAAAAACGACAAATTTCTCACGTGCTTCTTACAGCACAGAAGACATCACTCAATTTTGGATCTGTACCACTGGAATGTGAAAAGTATACGCCAAGGTCACACAAGCTCGAAATAAAACTTATGAGAAAATCATCATGCCACCAGCACCACACCATATCATACGAGTATATTAGCATTTCATCTGCTGTATAACTGGCATCACATTGAAATCGTATAGCGTTATACTCGTACTTGAGAAATTCATAAAAAAAAGTCATTGAGAACTCGGAGTAAAACGAGAAGACGGAGCTGCACACTCCACGAAAACTTTTTCGGACAAAGGAAAAGAAACGACGAACGGTAATCGCTTTTTATTTTGCCTTTTCTCTCGTTTCCTCTACCATTTTTTTCTTTTTTCTACGCTTACTGGACAATGAGTTCGCAGGAAAAACTTTTTAAATAGCCTTTGCGAAGGTTTTACACAATTTAAAGAGGATACATAGTGTATTAAGGTAATAAGCCATGAAAGGAGATGCGAATGAGAGTAGCTACGCGGTGGGGAGGGAGCGAGGGGAAATACGAAAGAAGGAAATGTCACGGTCGACGAGCATTTTCTCTCTGGCTTTGTGCGAACGTAAAACGACGATATTTCACTCAAATAATAACGCCATCCGAAAACCTCTCGAGAAGCGTTTCGTAATTGGTTTATCTTAATTACAAGTGAGTAGGCGAAATATTTCTTCCATAACTACGGGGAAAATGCTTCGGATCGATTACCGAAATTGAATTTATACGGCGCGGCGGTTTAAATGAGGAGAGAACGTTTCTTCTAGGGCTATCCTTCAGAATACTTATCTATTACAGGTAAGGAGTGCCCCTCAGCTACGAGTGGAGGATACAGTGCCAAATTTAAATGCGTTCGGACAATCACGAGTTGAAAAGAATAATTATCTGCGTAATCTGAAGGATGTTCGAGAGTGCTTCAAAGGTATATTGTTGAGGGTGACGTTTTTCAAAAGTGGCACACCCTTTTCAATGACTTTTCGTGACTGAGAGACCATATACCAAGTATAGATACACTAAAAGCCATTAAAATACAATACAAGCTGGAAATCTTACTCAAGTGGGAAGGCAAAGATAACTGAAGCGAAAAACAAAGGCCCAAACGTGGAATTAAAAAGCAAAAGAGATACCCAATGCTAAAAGCAACGAGTGTGGTTGTAGTGTGTATAATTTTACTAATCTAAATCTAAGGAGGATATAAAAATTATTTTTATGTTGAACGCAACCCGAAAGTCATAGGTACCGTGTAATAGATAACGCATGTGGACCTTCGGACAGTAAATATTCTCTTCGCTTGAATTTTATAAAAACATTAATTTTAAGAAATTACGTAAATTTCTTTTTGACATTAGACTGATAGCTTGATTTTTCCATATATTCTAAACCGTACATATAACATAAACTGACTTCAGAAACGCAGCTTGTCATTCCAAACAGTTGAAACATCGCATATATTCGCAACCAATGCCGTGCAGGCAATAACGAAAAAACAAAACAGCCATATTTTGTTATACACGAGAGTTGCCCTTTTGGTCTCACTCTCCCACGTCCCATATCATGTATCCCATGTCACAAACTCGAACAACTGAAGTCAATTCAGTAACCTGCTCACTTTGCTGGCATTTCAAATTTCAAAATTTAGGGGTAACGAACGCTTTTAGAATAAACCTTTATAACGCCGCGATGAAAAAATGAAAGTCAGTATATGTGTTAGGTACGTCGAAGGCATAGGTATATCATAACTGTGAGCAATTTGTAACAATTTTGAAGGTTACAATGTCACGTAAGTTCCAAAAAATTGTGTTATATTCGCCTTCACACACCTGCGTCAACAAAATGTTATCTTTACAAATTAGGTTCACATCTGAGAAAAGGCTTCTTTGTTTACATTTGACAGATTTTGTTGAAAAGGTGAAGGTGACAATCGAATAACCTTATATCCTGAGTTGATTCATTTTGCCGTTCATACAGTACTAAGAAATTCAAGATTTAAAGAAAAATATAGCTCTTGAAAAGTACTTCCAACTGAATCATGCATACAGATGCAAGCAGGAAAGATAGAAAATAAACTCACGTACGAATTTCATCAAAATAAAACGAATCTGGTGATCGTTCATCAAAACACATTTTTGATACACCCGACTGACCTGAAATCACAAAAGAAATTAATGAATAAATAAATAAATAATACATAAGTAAATTGAATTTTATTACGGTAATATTAAATTATGAAAATGAAAAATCAGTTTGAGAAGGTTTCCATACGTACAGGTTAAGAGTTTCATTTGCCAGATTTGGAACATTATTTGGGTACTCGACTACTCGTACTCGTCTTTCTCCAAAAAATTGTTGCCTCCACCCACGTGTTTAGATGAATCAAGATCAATGACATCAAGACGAAAAATTGATTCGATTTCAAAAGAAAGTAAGGATAAAATTCCGGCTCCTCCGGCCAAAACAATTTTTCACCACCAGACTTGCATGGGCATAATATTAGTTTCCAGTTTTCCGAGAGCACGTTTAAAAGGCTCTACACGTCACAAGTCACCAATAAACGTACCACACTATTGATGAAGCGTAGGTGAATAAGGTGTGCAACTAGAAACTTCCTATACATGCCCTTTTATTGCCCCAACATTTTGCCACGTAGCGTGCACCCTGCCGCCCACCCAGGGTAGTCGTCGGTCCAAAATGAAAGTACCCAGACTCTATACCCTTTATACGACCTGCACATTTTACCGTTAACGTTGAAAAATGGGTGAAAACACACCTTTTACTCGTCTGTCGTACGCCACAAAAAGAAAATAAGAAAAATGTATAAATGCGAGACAGTGCCTCGTAAATAAATGAAAGCGATGGTTGTTGCCGGTTTTCAGCTGCGTACAAGTTTTAATTCACTTTCATCGTCGCTGAAGTAGCGTTTTGTTTCAAATCGGAAAAACTGTACGTCGGAATCGAGTAAAAAGTATGGTGATGAGGAAACGAGGCGGCGGGAGGGGGGATGGCGTGGACAGAAATAATGAGAAAAAAAAATAGCGACGAGAAAAAAAAACAAAAAAAACAGGCAAATGCGAGAAATATAATATTGAAGTTCCTTATTATACTTATTCGAATTCAACATTAACAGCCGGTATTAAAATTCGAGGCAGGTGAATCTGAAAATGTTATATTTCTTTAGTACTAAATAAAATATTCTTTTCGAAGCTCCTTCCTTTTTCTCCCTTTTTTCCTGCTTATATTTATTTTAAACGGACTGTTCGCACGTGCTTTTGACCGTCGGCAGTGATTCGCAAAAACATTTTCGACATTTCCCAATCAGTCTACCGGCAAGGAAACTGGTTCTACTCGCAATTCCGACAGTGTTCGATGGAGGGAAGGGGGGGTTGGAGCTGTAGTCTTTACCAATATTTAAATGTTTGGTCTTTCATGGAGATACACGTTTCGATAGGATAAAGAAAGAATACTGCCAAGATTTTTAGCTAATTCAGGAAAATGATGGGCATGAGCTGACGATAAGGTGACTTTTTTATCAGGTTTTTGACCATTAATTTTGGTCTGAATTATACAAATAGCCATGAGACCTTCATAATTACTCGTTTTATGATTTCAAGATTCCAAAAATATCCATCTCGCATTTTGGGGCTTCTTTATTATTTATTCATTCATTCATTTCTTTGCACGTTCATGTATGCGTGCACTTGAAGTTTGAATTTAGAAGCTAACTACAGACAAACTACTAATCAGATCGAGTTGAAATTTATGCTGAACTTTCACTGTGAAGTCTTTAGTGTTTACCATTAAAATTTGAAGGTAATTCGTTATTTAGTTTTTTACAAAAAGCGTTTTGATCCTTCAAAAACGTGTGTTTTTCTTTTGGTCTATGAGATATTATGTAGGACGAATTACCGAACCAATAGTGCTGAAATTTGCATCAGAGGTCAATCTCGATAAGATTAACACTAGAAAAACCAGGTTTTACTCAATTACTCATAGGACCAGGTGGCGTTATATACGACGCCACAAGAATAACCTCTAAGGATCAGGTGGCGTCGTATGACATAAGTCAGGGTTTCTCAAAATATTGTTCCTTTGAGTAGTCCATCTCTAAATTTTGAGTGGCATCGTATATGACGCCACCTGGTACCTCTAGTGTTAAGGTCTGACAAAAATTTCATAACGTTTTGCGGTTCTCTAGAAATTCGCAAAAATGTAGCCAAAAAACAATGAATTTTGGTTAGGTAAAAGAACGGATTCCTTCGAATTCTAACGGATTTTTTTTTATCGTTGAAAAATTGAGAAAAGTCCCAAACAATTTTCCAAATATGAAAAAATTTTTGGTTGTGTTTCCCAGCAGCCATGTACAAAATGGAAATAATTATTTTGTGAATTTTTTCTTTCAAAACATCGGGGAAACTGTCTCTATCTTTCTCACAGAATCCTAAAACATGAACTTTATCGCTGGTTCATGACACCAGTGCACTATCAATCGAAAACCTGTTTTTTTAGCGGAGATGCTGCGCTATAATTTTTTTCCCCTTTGTAAAATGCGATAGTGTGATCGCACCTTTAGGCATTTCTTAAATTTACCAAATTTTAAGGTGCGGCCACACTATCGTCTTAACACGAGCCAAGTACCCGTAAATTAATTAATTTTCTTAGCAATTTATTAATAAATTTACGTAAATTTACTTGTAGTATTCGGGTACTTGGCTCGGGATAAGACGATAGTGTGGCTAGGGCTACAACCTTGTATTATCGGCGCGAGTGTGCTCGGGTATTCGGCTCAGCTTAAGACGATAGTCTGATAAAAACATAACTTGAGCGTACTTTCTGTAGGAAATGTACGAATTCGTCAAATGCCTAGCAATAATTGGTCGACGACGGCACTAGGTATGATGCCGCAGTTTCTTTAGATTGAATTGAAGTCAAGCAGCCATATTCTGTGATTCAGTTGGATGGGCGACCGTTTTACTTTCACACTCAAAACCCTCGTCATCGCTGCGTGAATCGGATGATTTGTAGCAAACAAGAACAAGTTGACTAATACGTACATCTTGCTACGCAAATATTTTCAACACGAAATTAAGGATAGAGGTGAAGTCAAAAAAAGACCCCGCGAACTTCAAAAACAAGGAGGAATTGAGAACGAACCGAAAGAGAGAAAAGCCACCAATCTTTTCCATAACAATCGGTCCGTGATGTGAAATTATTATTCAAAAAATTTCATTAACGAATATCAATCGAATGAGCACAAGGAAATTTCACTTAATACATATTTAGCGATTCATGCGAATTTCATGGAATTAATGTTTAATTTTTTTATTAGTAATTAATTCTAAGACCCTGCATCACCTTTCTTAGTTTATTTCTAGCTGACTAGATACGCCACTGCACTGGCCACACCTTCTTTTTCCATCGTTCGACACGTCTTTATACATTCAAAATAACTAGAAAAATCCGTAGCGGGCGCAATTTCAATAATCGAAAACTCAAAACGACAAACTTGAACATGAATTTCTGTTTTCTGGTAAGGAAACTTTTTTGGAATAATGATTATATTCTCTTCAGAAAAACCGAACCAACTTCTCCCAGAGGGTTTCGTTTTTCGTACATAGTGTAAAAATCAAGTTTCAACCGCTCGCCAACATAAAGAAAATCTCCTTTTACTTTCACTCTTTTAAACAGTCGCCTTAAATTTCAATTAAAAATTTTCTCCGTTCTCCACTCAACTCCTTTTTTTCTCGCTCTTTATTGCAGATGAACATAAAGTTTCACAAAAAGTTTAATTGAGATGGTGCGTTAAAAAGTTCCAGAGATTACGTTCACAAAATTAATACTTTCGTAGGTAGAAGTACACAGTATATAACTACTTCGTTTTCCATTTCAATGAACCCCGTCTCCTTCGTAAGTCAAACTTCGACAACTTTTAGTTTTTGTGAGAAAAAGCTGTCGTTCCACTCGCGTCCCTATTTTCACGAAGTTATTTCCGAAAGCAGTGTCTCTCGATTTAAAACCAATTTTGGCAAAAGGGCACACTTTTGTAAACGAGCTTCCAGACAAATTGGTTCTTTTTCTCTGCTTCTTTTTTGTCGTTCTTCACAAAGTACTTGACTTTTATGCGCGTATCTCCAAGTGAGTGACTTTCCCTCTCATTCGCGTAGATTTGTAAGCCATTTAACCTATTCTTCCGCTTCCATAACTGATAACCGAAATTGGAGAAAACCACTCGAGCAACGAGCCTGCCTGAAAAGCAGGTTTTCAACTGAGTCCTATGGTGATGTGATTTTAGGGAATATTTCAGCTCATATTATAATTTCCACATGATAATATGTAATTTACAGGAAACACAGACGGGGAGAGGGCATCCAGAGATTAAAATTAGTAATTATTTCAAAAGAGTAAGCTACATCGTTAAAATTAATTTTTGCAGTAAAATGAACACTTACTGTGCGAGTATAAAAGCTTGAAATGTTTTCATAAACGCATATACAAAGTCAGAGAGAGCAAAAACAAAAAATATAACGCACACACATACACCTAAAAAAAAAAAGGCGTTGAAAAAATTATTCTTTTCAAACACACTCAAATGCGTGAAATAAATGACATAAGAAAATGTCTGAAAAGCGAAAGTTAATTAAGTGAAACTGACATCGGAACGTGGTTAATGATACTTTTGATTTATTTTTCTTTTTTGTTTTTTGTTTTTTGTTTTTTCCACCACCCTATTCTCTCAGTTTTTTGGTTTCTTTATGAAAAATCTGAAGTGGAGTTTAGACAAAAAAAAAAAGAAGAAGAAGAAGAAGAAAGAGAAAAAGGAAAACATGACGTAGGTACACTTTTTATGACAAAAAAAGAGTCAAAAAGAAAAACTTGTTATTCAGATTTCACGTTTATTTTTTTCTTCCTTATTTTTTTTATTTATTCTTTCTATTTATTGGGGGAAGCGGCAACGCGAGGAATAGGAGTTAAATTATAAAAAATTGCTGATTAAGTAAATGACACAGACAAATGATACGAGACCGTGTTGTATTTTCCAACTCGATATTCATAAAAGTCTGCTGATTAAGCTCCCAACATAAATATTGCGTTTATCCGAAATGACGATTAATGATTCGAAAAACGAGTTGATCCCTTCTTGGAAGAAATTAAGGGATTTGTTATTTACCGGAAAAGACGGATAGAACTTGACGAACATACTTCCGAACAGAAATGATAGTCGAAAATTACAATTTATATCATATGCAATGTCGAAGCGATCATTATGATCGACCATACTTGAGCAGATAAGATTCAAATTAAAGGCAATAAATAGGACAGCATCGAACCAATAGAAAATTTTTCAACAGAAAATTCGGCTTTCGCTACAGAAGTTAATTCGGAAATTTAGAAATCGACTGTTCGTCTACATGATAATAATATAGTATTTTGATACGGAGAGATTTTACACCAATAAAAACATGAATAATATACTCGTAACAGCAATGATGCATGATGTTGAGTAATACTACATATACAAAGGCATAGAGAATTTTTTTAGTCGTCTCTAAAAAGTATACGTATAAAAATACTACGTAAGAAAATATTTTTAAACCCAAATGTAATAGCAAATGGACTGCAACTCCAGTTTTTTAAAATCTGAATGCGTTATCGAAAAAATGAGCTAAGGGATTGAAACATGTTCAGATAGAAAAGCAAATGATACAAAAGAGCTGGGTAATGAGAGAGAAACAATTTTATTTCATGAATACGAAAAAGTTCCATTCCATCTGAAGTCTTCCTCTTCCCCTAAAATTCAATATTATGGTTCAACCAATAATCTCTTTTTTGTTGATGCATCATCTTTTTGTCATTTTTCACATTTTTGTAATTACTTATGCTATTCTCTTTCCATCGTCAAGTTTGAGGAATGGAGGTGAGCTGCATGAAACTGACCAAGACTGTCACAATCATATACAGGCTCGCTCGAAAAGCCAATTCAAACTCATGAAGGTAGTGACAGAACTCGAATAAAATGGCCTGCTATTTTCACTTTCGGTAAAATATACTACATACATTTATATACTTTTTTAAAAGATTTAGCTAAACAACATTCAGTTGCACCGGCACAGAGTTGAAATGAAGACCGCGAATTTTATTTAATATGATTTCTCTCACTCCATACAAATCTATGGTCCTCTAAATTTCAAGTTACGTTACACCAAAACAAAATATAAATTATGTTTGTAAAGCTCACCATAGTTATTGGTTCTACGTTAATCAAATAATAATTCTTCTCAATCATTCTTCCAGGAGAATATAACAATTTTCAAAGGAATAAAAAAAAATCAGTGCCTTCGTCATACATTTTTCTCTATATCAACGTAGATAACGGAGACAAAGGTCGTCAGCTAGAAGTTCGTTTGTGGAAAATGAAAAATCGTTCACCAAAATTATGATCGACTTTCAATCTCGGTTAAACGCTCAATTTCACAGCAATTTCAAATTACAATATGAGCTTACGTAGATAGGTCCACTTCAGCAGGTAAACCACAAAGGGCTCCTTCAAGCAGTAAACAAGTATTAATTCGCACAAGCATCCGAGCATAAGAGAATAATATCTTTGGTTTACCTTGAAACGTTCCTTTTCCCGAACAGGCATATAGTTTACTTTAAAAACGTTCCTTTTTCCGAACTGGTATATCGCTTCAAAGAACGATTTTCGTCTATTACATAGCAGAAAAAATTTTTCGGCTACATCAGAAATTCCGAGCATTCTCGTTGCGGCCGATAAAAGAACGTGAGTAACTAACAAGAATACCTACCGAAAACGAGAGAAAAAAATTTCAAGTAAAAGGATGTGAATTCAAAGCATACAAGACTGAAAACTCGGCAAAAGCTCCAACCGCGATACATCCTTTTATTCCATTATAATCGCGTCCAAGTACGAGAATGTATAAGCAAATACTAGATGGCAGATGCATAAAAAACTACGTCCACAAATTTCTATCACACCTCTATCTCTCATCATATCCAATATTTGGTACGAATTTCAATCCTATAGATGAAGTAGTAAATATAGCAGCATTTTTCAAAGACGATTCCCAATAGGTACATATTTCCGCACTTCAGAAGAGGTATGTATTACATTTCAAGGCAACAAATGCCAATTCCTTATGGTGTGTCGAAAAGTGACTCATCCTGTATAAATAAGTATAAATGATAAATAATAAAGTCGGACGAAATAACGAGACAAGTACGTATAGTTACCTACTAATACAGGAATCTATAGAGATCATGAAAAGAAAAACCATCTATATGTCTCGTGCTATTTTTTGGAGTCGGACCAAAATTTTTAGTCGATTTCCTACCGAAAACCTGCTTTAAAAAATCGCAGCGCATATGATACTTCTCCAAGTTTCTCTTACAGTAAGAACTAAAAAGCCAGCAAGCTGAATGTCAAAAAAAAAAAAAAAAAAACGGGAGGGAACGTGAGATCAAATTTATGACTCGAGATGTTCAAATAAACATGAAAGACACTGACACAAGGGAAGAACAAAAACCTAGCCCACAAATAAGAGAATGTAAGCGAGAGAGGGAGTGAGAAGAAAGGGAAGGGTCGAAGTTAACCGACTACCGAGGCTTAATCCCTTATCGAAGAGAGATATTATTGTCATTCTCTGTTCGAACTATCCATTAATTCGACGTTACGAAGTTTATTTTCCCGCCATCTAATGGACATCCTTGGTTTACACGTTCATCAATTGACGGGTATAGTGGTTCTATTAAAAAGCGTGAAATAATTTTCGGTCGAGTATAGGACGTTCAGTTTGAAAAGAACTGCCACGGAAGGGAAAAGACGGATAAATGGAATGAAAAAATCAAAAAAGGTGACAAAAATAGATACTTTCGATTGAGACTAATTACAGACGCAGACAAAACAGAGGTCCCCAAGCAGAGCTTCAACATTTATTGACTTTGTTTGTTGGATTATTCTCATGAAAAATAAGTATTTACTCTACATTTTGAGCACTGGAGCTTTCCGAAGAAAACTGATTCTTCCTGTCCCAGCCTCCTCTAATAGTAATCCACCGCAGAGCCGTTTTGGGAGCTCCCCAAACTAACCTATAAGGCTACTAAATATTAAGAGTATAAAATACGTACAACTCCATCTCAGCTTTCATGAAACTCGAACAGCTAAAACTATAAGAACTAGTGTAAGAAAACGATTTTTTTCAAATGCCAAGCTCAGGGACTACGGTCGCTGTCGCTAGTGTGTCTTGCACTTACGTTACCACAGATTCGTTCACGTCGCGAGCTCAGGGATTGAGGTCTCAGCCACCAATGTGTCATCTTCATTACTCAGCGACCTGAGTAACCAAAAAGACCACAAACAGAGACATTGTACGACCACATCACCATTGCTAAGAAAATAACTGGTATAACTACAAGACTTGACTAAGTACCTAGCCAATAAATCAGATTTCCAGGCAATACATAAAATACTCTCTTTCAAAAATTGGAAACTCGAGTTCTTTTGAATTCTCTTAAATGTATTTTACAGCCTGAACACTGAACAGATACGCACAGCTTCTGAATTAGTTTCTCCAGCCAGCTTATAAATAACTAACAGATTCAACTTGAGCTGGTCAGCTTCAGCTGCTATCTATAGTCCGTCCAATTCTGGGTAAAGGAACTCCAATGCTATTAGAGAAAAATAATGGAAGCGAACAGAATATATACGTAGGTGTAAAAGATGTTCAACAAACAAGTCAAGGTCAAAAGAAAGAATCTTTCTATCTTACCTCGACAATTTCCTCATTTTTCAATGATTTCATCTAACTACGAGTATGTACAACATGGAGCAGAAAATAGACTTTATATTGAAAACTGGAATGCGCAGGGAAAAAAGTTAAGACTCTTAGACTTTGAATGCATGCAGTCAACTGAAGTGCACACAAAGATGAAAGTATTTAAATGAAAACTTTTGTTTTAATTTATATTATAATAGAAATCGTCGCATTATTCTAATAAAAAGAGATGATCATCAGGGTTGCCAATATTTTTAGAGCAAAATAACGATGAAATTTCGTGAATTTGACAAGAGAGTGGATCGTAATTGTAAACGTCTGTAATGAAAAAAGATTTTGAGACAGCCATGAGAATAAAGAGGAGAACGTTTTCAGCTCCAATTCAAACGCAGCCCTCCTGGCCGTCAAAAACGTCACGTTTTAGGATTTTCGTCGACCAATTGTCGCATTGCAGCCCTCTTTAGCGCATCGCCTAATATTATCACTTTTTTTCAGCACCCCAACTCGAATCATCACTCTCGGACCGCGTCTCGTCAAAATGGTGTAAAACCTTTCGGACAGAATACACCTCGCCCTTTGTAGATATTCCGCCGAGAATTGCCTTAATTTCGCACACCGGAGAGCGCGTAGCTATACTAAATTTAATATTCAGCAATTGAGTTACCTCGTTATCGATTTTACAAACTAATTAACGACGCCTCTCTCTTTTCGTATTCTTCTTCCGGTAGGTACGTAGCCCGCATTTTTCCTGGTTATTCGCCCCGTTGTGCGCCGTTCCCCTCGGCCGAGGTCGTTTCACAAAGAAAAGCATCCACAAAGGTGCGGGTGAGGACTGAAATTCCAGCGTCTCGCCCCCTTTTGGACGCGAAATTCAATCAAAATTTTGAATATTCATTGAGGAGCGCGTCATCAAATAAACGATGTGTCATCTTTCGTTCTGCGCGCTCGTTCGAGTCGTAAGATAATAGCTCTGGGCTTGAGAACCACAGCGATCTAAGTCCAAATTCAACTTGTAAGATATTCGCAGTTGAAATTTTCAAAATAGCCCTTTCCCCTCGTTTTGGGTACTGGTGGTTTTTCATTTAAAAAATAAAATATTTGTTATTTTGGAACACTCAGTTCGCAGGATGAAAATGCATTTTTACTATTTTTTACAGAAAAACAGGAACAATTAATTCTAGATATTCTCATTATTTGTAGTTCTTGTACCACCATCATAGATAGGACATTTTAATCTCAGATGGTATACTTCACTATTTTGTGGTGATTTCATATTATATAATTTTAAATTGTCCTAGTTTCCTCGAGAAAATAGAAAAAATTACTACCAAAATTTTGTTCAGAGGACACTACACCGAAAACAGTCGAAAACAGTCGAGATCTTATTTAGGCTTGAATCATTCTGGTCAAAGATGAAATATTATTCATTTGTATATGTTACCGGCAAATTGTGAAACTCCGACATTTAATTAAATGACGTTTGATTTCAGGCACATTGTAAAATAACAAACAAAATTCAATAATTTGACTAGGCAGTTATCAAAATGACTAGGCTTTTAATAAAATGCCGAACATTAACTAGGAAAATTGTACAAAATGAAATCTATATATTAAAAGAATCTAATACAAGTTTGTCCGGCAGTTCTATCCGGCCGATTTGCTTCATTTAAAAAAAAAATGAAAGGTATTTATGTGTAGATATGTCATCACCCATTGGAATTCACTCACCTCTGACCTTACTCAAGTTATACTCAAAATTCATGCTTTTTCTAAGTTTTTCCACCACTCAAACATCAATATCTCAGGTTCTAATTAATGTATCATGTTTATTTTGCTCTAAGAACACTCAGTGGATTAAGACCTTTTACTTGAGCTTTTGACCACTCAAATCGGTTGAGTCTGAGGAAAGTTTTGAGTGGACAATTTTGATATTTTCAAAATTTTTCTGCGTTAAAAATACGAGTAGGTATCGGCAGGCAAAATCAGATAAAAAAGAACCAGAATGGGGGCGCGATACGGTAAAAATGAATGAACATTTCACAACCTGCCTAACTGTGTTGCGGCATTTAATTAATTGACTAGTCCTTTCATTAAATGACGTACAGTTCACATCTCATTCGTCATTTAATTAAATGCCTAGTCATTTAATTAAATGCTAGTTTTTACAATTTGCCGGTAACATATACATTCTTGAAATTCGTAAGACTTTCAACCTTCGATAAGTTAATACCCATAAATTTTACTATTTTTGTAGAAATTTCTGCGACAAATCTTGAACTGTCCCAGTTTTCCGATTCAAACTGTAAAATTTACTACTTATCCAAATTTTTTTAAGGATATACTCGTATAATTATTTTAGTATCTTCTCTTTCAACCATGCAGGCAATGTTCACACAGAGAACCAAGCAAAACCCTTGAAATCAACATCATATCAAGTTATTAAAATTTTCTACTGAAACGTATCCTTTCAATAAGGTTTTACGTCAGTTATACCTAACACCATAAATTATTGACTTCAACTAGGTATAGTTAATCTGAGAGCTTATAACTCGAAGTTCAAACATTTATAGCACACTGATGATCACCAACATCCAACTCACACACTTCATTTATTAGACTATAGTTACTTGGGAGTTAGCACACGCTTAAATGAGAAATGCGACCCCAAAAATTGGATCGCAAACATGTTTTTCCAAGTCAACTTGTTCCTCAAAGAAATGCTAACAAAAAATTATTTTTCTCACCCTTTTTAGGTAAAATTTTCAATTTTTTTCCTCCTTTAAATAAGTGATCAGAAAAATGTTGTTCAAAATTTTCAAATCTTTTACTCGTTCGAATTTTATCGTCATGAAAAATTGAGAAGGTTAAAGAAACCAACTCAGAGTACCAGTACTTTATATGTATGTATTACGACTTCTACTTGGCTTTCAGCCGCGTTTGATCGGATTTACGTAAATTATTAATATTTATAACAAAATAAAAGGAAGAGAGAAAAAAAGCAGAAGGATTGAAGGCTTTACGAGAAAGATTGTCTCAAAGGAATCCGAAACGCACGGCATTCGGTAACCATACTGCGCTGAAAAATTCAGATGTCGAAATAATATTTTCCACAAATAAACAAATATACATAAATAACGCGAATACACACTTCATCGAGCATTATTGCCCCTCAGTCCTACAATAAAAACAAACAAAAATAAAATATAATCTCACAAATAAAGAATGTGGTGAAATAGAAAAAAAAGAGAAGCAAATTTTGCTTAGGTTTGTGAGAGTATATTTTTGTATTTTAGAAAGCATAACACAAAACAAAACAACCGTCGAACATTGTATACACAGCGTGGGAAAAAAAAAAAAAAAGCACGAAAAGCTTTATACTCGTATAAAATTCATAATAAATAAACTCTTTGAAGTGTTTGGGGGGTCGCACTTAACTCTCTTCTTTGTTTCTGCTTTCTTCGAAGTTTTTATGTTTTTGGGAAACGAAAAAACAAAATCCAACCCTCTCTGATTTTTCTCGAAAAAAGTTCCAATCTTAAGCCATAGCGAATCAAATCTCGTTTTATTTTTCTATGTTGATTTCTGATATTCGCTTTCCTTTTCAACCGACACTCTTTCATTTATTCATCGGAAAACTAGTCCTGTCACACAATGGTGTTACGGAAACGCGAAAAAATGAACGACTTTTGCAGAGAAATTGTGGATTTATTCGCAGCTGACAGAAAGGGTATGGTAACACATACGATATAAAGCAAGATAAGGATTTAGAAAAAGTTGTTTAGGAACGATCCTTTTAGGACTATATAGGATTGAATGAAAAATGTACCTACTCTGTAAAGGCGTTTGGTTCAGAAATGACAAATACAATATAAAGCTATAAGTTTTAGGAAGAGCTTTTTATGTGATATTCGCAATATTTTATAGACTGCTTTAAGAGCCGATGAAAAAGCAGGCGTTGATAAAAATGAGGAGCCAATTCAGTTTTTGAGGAATTTTCGATAATTGTCTGGACACTGAAGAATGTTAGCTCGTTACCAGCAGAATGCAAAAGCAAAATTCGCATCATTTATTATTTATTTGCTGGACATTTAATATGGCAAATACTAGTTGGAAAATGTCTTTGCAGCAATAACTTTCAATCTTCAGTGATCCTATTCGTTACGGAATCATCATCAACTTTGGCAAAGTTGTGTCAGAATAGACACAGTCAGGGCTACCAACTTGGATCAGGGATTCAAATATTTAGTTTAATTTTTCATTTCTCCATTGACTTTAAGAAAAATTGTATTTTTCAACACTGCGCAGAAATCATGAACTATGTGTACAGTAATTAAAATATGAAAATTCACAACCGAACGGTAGCCCCAGACTCATCTCTCGATAACAATTGGTCAAAGTTTCAGATGAATTTGTTCAAGACTGAGTCATTAAGAATAGCTCTCAGAGGAATAATCTCGACTATAGAAGAATTTAAAAACAGCCTATTTTAAGAATTCAAATCACTTCTCATATTCTGAATGAAGTACTACTCTACTCTCGATTCAAATAAAAATCTCTCTAGCGTGAACGCTCCTAAAAAATAATAAATTCAATTACGCATACATAAATAATTGAATTATTCAAGTTTTTAATTTTGGGAGCTACATTCTCAAAGTGAATTTTGATTTCTTTGATGAAACCGTGTATAAATGCACACATATATTTTACAAAACGCGTAAATATAGAAAACTCTTTCATTTTGGAGCTTTCTCGACAAAAGACTTCTCACAACAGTATTCAACAATAGAAGGATCTCGAATAACTATGATATTTTGTAAGGCTGTAAACTGAGTTAAGTATGTCCCCTTCTCTGGCTGGCTAGTCCGTCTAATTCCCCTGGGACTTTCCACAGCAAAGCTTCCCATACAACCAAACACAGCGGTTAATCCTGCCACTGATATCGTAAAAACCAGTGTATTCGAGAGCGAAGACAAGAAACTATAGTAAAACTTATTATGGGACGAAATAACACACACCCTACGCAAAAAAAAAAAAAAAAGAACTATCTAATCTTACTTCAGCGCAAACGGATCTCCGACCCACCCCCCTTACTCTCAACGTCGGCCATCATTTCCACCAGAAAACTTACACACAACTTTCTAACGTCATTCTCATTATTTCCTTTCATCCATGCGAAACAAAAAGCCTCAACTACCTCTACCTACGTGAAATTATCCACAAAATAGTAGATAGAAAACTTTTGCCCCAAGATCAACGTGTATATATAGTACTTCATACGCACAGTCGTGTCTTCGTTAAGGAAAAAAAAAATTCTTAAACGAACACTACACACCGGAGAGCACGTATTTTCTCCAGATAGTGCGGCATTACACTCGTAGTAGCATACGTACACACGTAAATACATAAAAATTCAAATTACAAACATTAATTAGCTGGAATGGACGAAAAGCGCTAATCAAAATGGCCAACAACGACGACGCTGAAACGCGGAGGATACTATGTCGCCAAAGTTAATCTGCTGGCATTAGAGCTTATACAGCCACCAAGAGAGCTAATTTTATGGAGTGTAACTTCTTTTAACGCATTTCAACCCTTCCGCCACTCATCCTAATAAACATAACGTCGTTCGTAAAATAGTTCCTTAATCATGAGGTGGGCTGTATATTGTTCCAGACGGGTGCTTCTACTTTCTCTGATTAATAATCAAAACTTAAACTGAAACTAACAGATTCAAGTCGAAAATATGGCACGACTTATATTCCATCTGTAAATACACTTAATGGTACCTATATGCCATCTCGCTCCTCATTTCCTCAGCTAAAAGCTCACATATATGGCGGCTCAACTGTAGCTGTCACTGTTGTTCTGCCAGACTAATAGTGAGCTATTGACGTAGAGATCGCTACAATCTGCAATCTCCCCCTTATATTCTGAAGGTACGATCTCACATGCGTCTTCACACGAGCCGAATTTGGATCATTTTTGAAACATTTCAAAGACGAATTGAATTTCAAGTGCATGCAGGCTAGCAGAATGTCATCTGCTGACACGAAAATTTTTCATCTGAATCCGGAAATTTTCTTGCACGTTCTCCTCATTTTCGTAACAACAAAATTCAGCAAATAAGTCAGATTTGAACTCAACGTTTTGCAAGGTGTTTAGAATCTGTGAGATACTCGCTAGTAACATAACAATATACAGAGACGAAAAATGCAAAATACCCAAACCCAGCCCGAGTGAGCAAATTTATGGTATCAATTATTTTGAAAGTCCATGGGCCTATTACATCATTTTTACCTTCGAAAAATGAGGTTCTCCGCCTCCAAATGCGTTATTCCCAATCTCTATGCTCAAACAAGTTCTCCACGAAATACCGTCCATCTATCCTTGCACACGATTCGTTCGCCGTAATTTGAATAACGAAACTCACTCGCGCCATCGTGATATAAAAACATCTTCACTCGCAGAGACGGCGGTGGAGGGGGGAGGAAAAAAGAAAACCAGCGTTATAATTTTCAAAGATGCCACGACATAATTCTCTCTTCTCTGCGACCAAAAATTTAATGAAGCGAATTACCGTCAGCAAGAGAGTAAATTCAAGACTTTCAGTTCCTACGCAAAAAAAGAAAGAAAGAAAGAAAAAAGGAGGCTCACCTTTGAAAATGGTGTAAGAGCAGCTACGAAAATCTCGTTCTCTACAGCACCGACGAAATTTATGCAAATTTTTCTCTTTAATAAACATGAAAAACTATGAGAGAATAGACCGCAGAAAGACGTGGCTGCGCGAATTTTCGTTAAAATTACTCCCAAAAATTCGAGTGCTTGTCCTTTCACGTCCGCCATAAGAGGCCATTCTCTCTGTTATTTTGCACGTGCGTGTGTGTATTACAGTACCACGACCCCGCATAAAAAAGTTATAAATGATGCTGAATTTTGAGAAAACACATAATACGAGTATAACGAATGAAAAACAGAGAAAAAGAACGTGATTTCGGCAAAATTCCGACTGGTCAACTTATATCGCAGCGATTCTCATCCGCAGCATTTCTTTTCGGCTCCCATTTGGGACACACCGGGTCACGCGAATGGTTTGAAAGAGGCAAATAAACTGCCAAGAAAGGCCTTTAGATCTCATCACACTCGATTTTCGTTCTCTTCAAAGGCGTTCATCCGAAGTTTTCAAGCTCAAATGTTGGAAAAACGAAAATGCAATAGAGGATATTATTTATAGAGTCATAAAATATTGGAATTTGAATATCAAGTATTACATGTATGTTGAAAAGAAAAAAAATTCATTTAAGGGAATGCAGTATTTTTGTCACTCCATTATGCCCCACTCGATCTGATCAATCGATGCATACATGTATATAAATGAGCGACTAAAGAACATTCTCATTAGGGCATTTTTCGCTTAAAAAGTTGAAAAACAGTCTGTTCCGAAAATTCTAATCACTTTTTCTGAAAATAAAGCACCGAAGTTACTTTTTATGTTGCCTCCATTCGAATATTATTTTCTTTATTAATTCCATAATTTTTACAAGGAATCCTATTCAGTACGGAATTTATAGAACTATACATACACACTTACAGACTTATTATACGTGATTGAGACCCCGTATTCCAAACTGGACAGTCGAATACGAGGATTGACCACAAATTATATTTTTTGCTGATTGGAGCAGTATCGTTTATGCCCAGTCGACTCGAGAAAAAATGCACCATCACATATCTAATCTACAGATTGATGGTCCAAGAAGATCAAGATAATTTTTAGACAACTAAAACTGCTCTGCACGAGTTCTCGAAAACAACATTCTCTGTAGAAGAATAAAGCTAGATTAAAAGGGGAATCTTATTAATTTTCTTACAAAATTTCAACTTAACCTAGCAGACCAAGTCGACATGCTTGCATCGACGCAACTTTCTTTTTGATCATTCACAAAAAAATTGCTTTAAAAAGTAAGTCTGATACACGCATCCATCAAATTCAGGTTCAACTCGGGACAAATTTCTCCTTCTCATACATGAAACTGCGAACGTAAACGAATTAAGGCGTTTTTTATGCAAAATTCTCATCTTTCTTTTGCTTACTCCCAACTCGAACGTTCTACGATTTTTACTGAGCATATGCGAGATTTCATTATAAACGAGCAGATAGCTTTCATCCCTGTCGTAAACTATAAAATATAGTTTAACGGCGACATTTTTCGGCTTTCATAATATATTTCCTTCGAGCGACGAAGGTCTCTCCCATTCCCTCGCTTTCCCCCTCCGCCACTGACTGATTCACCCTTCAGCAACATCTACTACAATGGTTATCGTAAGCTTTTTCAGCGGAATTTCAAACCCGCACGTTATTTTTTCCTTCAAACCTTTCCACCGCTACCCAACTTCTTCCGCGGCATACATGAACGCGTATGTAGCTACGTCTTCTCTAAGCGAGCATATTTGGGGTAAGAATGTTGGAAGAAAAAATTAGAAGAAAAACTTACAACGTGGACGTATTGTATAGTCCATGCTTCAACGACGAAAGCTCATAAGGTACACTATCAAAAGCACCTTCATTTAAAACATCATCTCTATATTCAAACTTTTCGCACGAACCTTTTATTGGGTGGAATTTTTCGACTCTCCCCTCCCTATTCCGTATTCCATTCATTTTTCTAGAGTAATAAGAACGGCAACTTCACAACGAAGAAAATATGTAAGCACATATAAGTTTTTGTAGCGAATGTGGATCCGAAGTGTTTCCACAACAAACTCAACCCGCCGTCAGTTTCTCGTCCTTCTGAGCTTGTATTTATTTCGCTCTTTCTATCTCACTACATTTTCCAGTCTCGCATAAATATACGTATAATATATTTGAATTTATCGGATTTCGGTGTAATCGAAAAGATGACAGAATAAAAATGTGTTGTCCCGATGTATTTTTCCAAGTTTTATTGTACCCGCGCGTTTTCACTCGAACATAGCAAAACATATTTTATCAACTTATTCCATGTATAAGAAGGTACGTATAATAGACACGTCTTCAACAGCATGCTGATGCGCACACTATAATACATTAGATTACATCCAAGGAAAAATTTTTTTCATCTCAGATTGGTTCTTGAGTGGAGGACGAAACGAACTAATTTACAACATTTTTAAAAGGTTCCAAATTTACCTTAAACGTGTATAGGTTCCAGACAAAAAATTCATTAGTTTCGAAAAATGTCGCAGCAAAGCTAGCTATTCTTCAATTATATTTCATCTCCGATACCTTTTTTGAATGAACAGATCAAAAGCGCAAAACAATTTCTGCTCTCATCGCGTAATCATCTCTCATTGCTATGTAATAATAGATAATGCTAACTAATTGCATTCAAAGTACGGACTCAATGTAAATACATTTCACTTGCAATGGAAAAAAAATAAATGATATGTTCTAAAAAGTTACGTATGTACTAATACTTCTGATTTTCAGCTCATTTTCTTCTTTTGGTGATCCGCCTTTCGACTTCAAAAAAATCTTAAACGAAAAAATACAACTCGCAAGGACCCATAAAGATTTACAGACCACGAAACGCCAAGTTTTCGTAACGCAAATGTAAATATTTTGTGTCCAAATTTATTTACCCCACGAGCCAAATAAATTTCATCGTACTCGACCACCTCTTCGCATCCTCCTATCGTTTATATACTTTATACACATAAAATCAAAGCGATCAGAAATCGCATTAAGGATCTTTTAAAGCATAAAATCTGAATGCACCGCAGAGGTTGTTGTACTATTTACCCGAAATGTACCAACCTATACTCCATTCATTATTCAACCCTTTTCGATCGTTTCTTTATTTGCACAATAAGAATCTTTCAATACCTTCGTACCAGCGCTCGCACCTTCCTACCTTTTTATATTTTCTCACATATATGTACACACCTAATCCCCGTGCCGCTTCTCTCCGCTCAATTCCGTTCGCCAACCTCGTCTTTTTCTCGCGCCTTTCAACTATAAGGCTATAAAGAAAATTAGAAGAGGAGAAGGGAAACGAAAAAAGTCCAAGGGTTTTTTAATACGGTTATATACGAAAAGGAAATTGTACGGAAAAGTCTATTTTAAAAACGTTCACCGAAACGGCTATAAAGATAATATATGAATCGTTTATACGACAGCGGGTTTTAATTTATTGGCGTTCGGCGGGCTGGATAGGCGACGAGCTTATAAAAAATCGGAATTTTTTAAAAGCTTTATCGCTTGACAAATGCGACTGTTTAGGAGAAAATTTCTAACGAAATGTAATGGAAGCTCGATACCCTCGTACATCAGCCAGCCGATGTGACAAAGAGCTTCGTTTAATAAAACGGTATAAATGCGCGCGAAGAGTGAAAAAAGAAAAGGTCAAAAGTTAGACTTTTCCAATTTTACCGACAGCATTTATAGGCGGAGCGAGGAGAAAATGTCGAATGAAGGCTGACGTGCAGCCACTCTAATCCGTATACTGTACTTATAAATGCGATTATACAGACGCTGAATCATGAGAATAGTGCAGTGGCGACTCTCCTTTTTAAATGCATTTTGTTAAAGTACAACGTGGAGCAGAAAATAGACTTTACACAACAAACTGGAGGGCGCCGGAGAAAAAAGCTGGATTCTCAGACTTTGAAAACAGTAAACTGGAGTGCGCATGGAGATAGAAGCATTTACCCGAAGATTATTTTTTTGTATTATGTATCTTCATTAATCGAGTGCCCTTCTCAAAGCCAACAATTTTGGGTAACCCTACTTCAATCTGAACTTAGAAAATTTGAAACGAGGGTCTGATAGTCTGATTGAAGTTAGCTCTTTTGACCAAAAAGCGAATGTATTCTTAGAGTACAGCTGCTTCCATCAGTACAAATCGTTTAATGGTGGTTCTTGAAATCAACCTTTCTTACATTATTTCAATTTTCAATACTTCCAAAACATCAGCTAATGTGGCTCTTCACTTCTTTATCAATTCCTACTTATATGTTCAATTAGATGCTGTTCGAAATTCAAGTACTCTGTGCAAAAAAGCCGAGCATGAAAAACTCATTATAACTGACAATATTGAAAGAGATTTATTCAAAATCGAGCGAGGGGAGGTGAAGGTTTTACATCAAATCTAGATCCTATTAAAGTTCAAATAAATTATTCGCAGAGTAATGTACTTGTATGAAACCAATAAAAATGAACGGAAAGTACTATAAACCGTATTCGTATTTTTAGGACCCACTAGCTTTCCTCTCGACGCTCAAAAACACGCATAGCGCAATATTCTAATTTCAAGTTTCGATTAACATTCACATACGCGAATATTTAATCCAGACAAGAGAATATTGTCATTGCTCATCTAGCGCGTACATCAGCGCAAAAATTGAAAAAATTTTGCGAGCATTTCATTCGAGATAAAGAACTGGAACAAGAAAAAAAATCTATACAAGATATGAAAGTAGCAAAAAAAAAAAGAAAAAAAGGCTGGAGCTTGCCTTCTCGTTTTATTATGAATCGTTGATTAAAATGAGATTTTCATTCTCTTCAGACTTCATTTTTTTTTTCTTTCAAAACGCGTTAAATTCGCTAGAGTTCACCTCGTATTTTACCACATAAATCCGCATTTCTTCGTCGAAAATGGAAAATAGCTTCATTTCCAGCAGTGTATTATGAATGGTTCTATGCTTCTCCAGTTTAGCTATTTCGTTACTGTTGGAATTGTCGATGCAGTTGCTGCTGCTGCAGCTCTCTTCTCTCCCACGCATCCCTTTATCGCTAACTCTCTCACTTTTTTCTCTCTCTTACTAAAGTCCCTGTATCTATCTCCTTTTCATTTATCCCCCATGAACAAACTAAATGGATAATTGGATTCGATTCGGCGTTGTCGCCAAACTTTTTAACTGTATTAACCGAATATACAAGAATCGGCGCGAAACCGAGCCAGAGAGAATGCGTTCAAGAACTTGAAAAAAGTTTGATATTTTTTCGAGCATTTGAGGGCGGGGACGGAAGCAGTGATGTAACTTTTTCACAAATTAATTTCGTTCTTTCGCTTTCCATCTCGCTCCAGCAGTCTCTTCTCCAGCGGAACTTCTGCCCGATACACTCGGGGAGCATAAAGTGAGAATAACCAAATGTTGAGTTAATTTACACTCTCCACAGGGTACACATAGATACTGAAACTGTAGCGCCGGGAGTCAGGGTGGGGCTAACGTTACAAAATTAAAAAACTAAAATACATAATAATAAAGAAGAGAGACAAAGACAAACCAAAACAAACAAAAAACACCACGAAAAAATGAGAACTCAATTATAGGATACTATGTCCCCAACGATGCTGGAGAGCGAAAGAATTACCAATGAAACTTGGAGCCCTCTGAAAATAATATTTTGCAGAAAAGCGGTTTCATAACCCAAACCGTCACAATCTAAGTGACATAGCACATCTCTAGCAAATTGCAAATTTAATATGTAGAGTTCAGAATTAATAAGGGTGCAATTCCGGAAATTTCCAACTCAGCATTTGTGGAAAATGTAAGAGCAACAGGGAATTTCAAATTAATAAATAAAACTTGAATAGAAGCAATAAAAAACCACTTGAGCGCTTCATTTTCGAAAAATTAAGTGGTTACAATTTTCGTAAGACTATTTTTTCAATTTTTAAAGGGAAAAGTGTTTTTCTGCATCTACTTATGAATCACTCACTGCAGTTCTGAACCGATTCATTGGAAACTTTGACAAAAGATAGTCGAACGATGCATGGAAGTGGCCGTTTAGAAACATTTAGAAATTCTAATTAGCTCTCATTGAAATAAAATTTTTAAATTCTGCTCAATGACTTAGCTGAAGGCATCCTTTAACTACATTTAGCCAATGTTTCATACGAATCGGAGAAGAACTGAATCTATGTGAAACTACACACCCTTAAAATGGAATTTGTACGAACGATACCCTTTCAGATATAATGGTACATAGTAAGGAACCCATTATTTCTTAGGAAATAAATGAAAATGGCGAGGAATAAAAAGAGGAATGTTTGTAATTGGTTCAAAGGAGGTATTAAAAATGTACGATTTAACAGATAATTCATGCAACAGATTAATTCTATTTCTTGGTATATAAAATTAAGACAACTCACTCATTGGTATAATTCAGAAAATTGCATTCAAAGCTGAAATACTGCAGAATTGCTGATATGATCATATTAACTTTACCTGCAACAAAAAACAAATTATGATACCGTAAATATGGGAATACAAAACATTAAATTATTCTGTTCAAATAAAAAATATAAGTACGTCTAAGGAATTTTTCAATTCATTTAATAACCATGCTAGTTAGCCAGCATTGTGCATTCGAGTGGATTGGGTGGCCTAGTGGTGAGAATGCTAGCTCCAGGACCATGTAACCAAACACATGTACGAATGAATTAGCTTTTGCATAGATTTTTAGCTCTCATAACTTACAATAACTTGATACTGTACTCATTGTTGACTGAATTGACTATTTTTATACAAGATCATTTCGAGTGCAGAAAAGTCTGTAAACTACGTAATAGACAAAATTGTAAGGAAATTAGAGAAGGTATAATTATTTTTTAATTAAAATTTAAGTGATTTCAGCAATATCTGTCAAGTCAACTAATGTACCCGAAACAACAGCTGCCTTTTCCTGTTCACCTACTAAACACATTCCTTCCCTTCCCAATTTTCTCCAACTTCATTCCCGTTTCCACAAATTTTCTCCACATCCTTTGTTTCTATTCTTTCTTTCTTCTTTACGAGTACACTGAACTCAAAACAAATTTTTCTTTTGTTTCCTATTCGATTCGGATTAAATTTTGATTCAACTGTTCACACGTCAGCGAACACCAAACAATTTCGATTCGGATAATTAGATTATTCCGATTCGCTGGGAAGTGTGAGCTAAACTTAGAAGGTAAATAATTTACCGCAGGTCGCTGAACAGAAGCGACTGAAAATATTTTTTTAATTACAAAATTTGCTCTGATATACTATGTTGAGCGCTAGTGTAAGATAAGCGAATCGTTTTCTCCGGCTAGATTTACATGGAGCAAAAGAATGACGAGAGGGTGGAAAATTATTTAAAACTCGATAATATTGGACTCCGACTAAAATGCAGTAAAAAGAAAACAGATGATAATCATGCCTTCAAGCTCGTAGCTAACGCCTCGGCAAGCAGACATGCTAACCCCAGCTGGAATTTCTGAAAAATTAGCAGAATTTTAGTAATTTTCAGCCTGCCCTTCCTTAAACATAATTTTCCCTGACATTCACAAGCGCTTAGCTACTAGCCTATAGCTGAATGTCGTTCTTGTTTCAAACAGAAATCGTACGTCTTGTGAACATATTTATGAGTAGAATTTTTTTGCCAAGAATTTGATTTCCAAAGCACCCCGAATATCAACAAATATTGTGATTACTATTGGCCACTTGATATTTTGTATTTTCGTGTGCTATGAAGTTATAATTTAGTTCAACTCTCAAAGTATCTAAAGATGATGAGAGGAAAAAAATTTAAAAAAGATGAAAGCCGTTATAGAAAAATCAGGAGACGAAACAGATGTTGGGAGCTTTTTTTCCTTTATTTTTGCAATGTCCAGAAAACATCTGTGCCAAGTAGAGAACCTTGCTTTACGAGTTAGATTTTTTTCGTATTATTAATGAAGGGATTACTCTTTTTTTTCTTACAAATGTAAAAATTCATCAGGAAATTCAAGGACAAATACGAAGAGAGCAGCTGCAAACACATTTATTCATCTCATCTACAATATTCTAGATTCACTTATACTAATAATAATTATGACGCAAAACTTAGCCATAAGGTCCCTTTTTTGGGACACGGTCACATATGGTCGTAGCAGGAGGGCAGTCTCTGAGGAGACAAATTGAAAGAAAAAAAAAAGAAAGGATCTAATTGCAGCTAAACTCTCGAAGGAGGCGAAAAAATTAAATTTGAATGTTAACGTTACAAATATATAAAATAATACGTAGTATGAATAATAATTTGACTCAAGTGGAGTCGATTTACTGGTATCGAGTGTTCTGAAATAGAACAGGAATTAGAATTACAGCAAATTTTTGAAACGTGATCTTTTACATCAAAAAATTTTCCTTATAGGTAACACAGCTGTTATCAAATTTTTCAAGTTAAGGCTATGCTTTACCTGCAGTCGATTTTTTTGTCTAAAAATACTCCACCTTATTATGCCATTTCTCACTCTGTTTTGTCAAATTTTATGTTTTTTTGGCATGTTGTAGACTAACGATGATCTGTTGGCGCTAACCAACTGGAGTGCGCATGAAGATGAAGGTTTTGATTCAAATTTTTGCCTGGCAATTAAAAAAGTGAATTTTGTAGATGGGTAAAATCACGCCGTGAATGCGAAATCATCCCATTCCACGGTACCCAAACAGTTCTAAACAAGTTTTCAAATACCTCTCCCCTCCAATTCTGTAAACTACTTCGTTATCGGCGCATAGCGACAGTTTTTCGGTCGTTATGGACGAATTTTTCACGCATTTTGGACATTGAACGACCAACAATACTGTCGCTATGGGCCGATAACGAAGTACAGATTTGGAAGGGGGCAGTTTCTTCATATCTTGAAATAACAACTTCATACGATACGACCATACCGACCACAATAAAACAAGAAAAACCTTTTCAAACAGTAGAAATACCAGTCACGTTCATTTTCGACAAGCAATGTGAAAAAAAAATCCAAATCCTTAAACCAATATCATTTCAGTTTTCAAAAATTCTCACTCTTTCTGTAGCAGCAAAACCTAGAAATTTAATGCGAGAATACGGTAAAAGATTACTCAACTAGGAAAAAATCTGTACGACCAAATACGGTAGCCACCGCAAGTCTTGCACCTTTTCTTTTTTTTTTTTAACCACACCACAGCATTCCAAAAGCGAGGGAAAAAATGATCAGATAAAAAAGTATAAAACGGAAAAGTAATCGAAATACCCTCTTAAAAAGTCGACACTAAACGACTCCCCAAGAAAATCGTCGAAAAATTTCGTCTGGAATGGCTCGTACAAAGATTGCCTTTATTTGCTTTAGCTGAAAGGCGAATAACATTTACAAGCTGCTATTTCGATGTCGTCGACGCGGTTAAATTTGCGCTTTTTATTTCTTCAGTTTCTTTTTTTTTCTCTCTCTCAATCTCCTACTGCGTTCCTCACCATATCAGCTTCCACACCAACAGCAACAACCTCCCCAACACATCTTAACCATCAGACTATTTTCAGCTACTATGAACAAAACTATAACCGGGATACCACACGTATCGTGCACGTCAAATTTAACGCGTATCCAACTCGTTCGATGACGAATACGTGAACTGTTTGTACGATTGATACTGGAAAAATATTTCCTCGAACCATGCGATGCGAGAATGTCTATATACGTACGCATATATGTGCTGTATGCTGCAAAAGAAAGCGTTTCATAAGTTCCCTCAAGTATGTAAGATTGAAAATATTTGACAAGTTTTTTCTCTTTCTATTTCCCACTTTGGTAACTATCAATACCGATATATTATGTTTCACACCATCACAGAAAGATATTAAAAACATACGTATATAGACTATAACGATTTGAATAGAATGGTCCCAAACCCTTGGATAAATTTTTTTCAACATTATTTTTTCGTTGCTCTGAGAAAAAAGAAAAGTAAAAATTTGAATACTGCATGATTACTGACTGGAAAACAATCTATAGCTAGTTTCTATAATATGGAAAATTCATGGACTTGCATGAAATTCCAATGGGCAATACATGGTACAAAAAATTTTCAAAAACGTTACTTTCAGAAACATGTCAAACTATTGAGAAAGACGGAAAAGCTTTTTTTTTTTAATTTCCAAGGATTTAATAAAATATAAGTACAGGCCTATATACTCAAAACCTACACTCAAAATTCAATTATTTGTCACTGGATATTAACACAACTCATATCAGCTCTTCTGAGACAGCTCAGCTCACTTTTCTGGCCCAGCAGCTCGGTAGATAAAACTGGGATAAACTCAGATAATACATAAATAACAATTTTTTATAAAAAATCAACAATATGACAAGTGCGAGCTCAGTGACCCTAAAGAGCAACTTAGCTCCCAATTTGAAAACGTTAGAAGCCAAAATAAAATAAAATTCTAACATTGGGAGAAAGATTTTCATCACTGGCTATCCCACTGACCGAATGATACATATTCCGATAGTCTACACAGACAATCAGACCAGCAAAAAATTAGGATTATGCCCACAAATTCGCGTCATAAAACCGAAACGAGCACGTCTTACTCATCCACCAAGCACACCACCAACGTGTATAACGTTTTCATGATTGATATTGAAAGACCGGATTTCCTCATTTTACAAAATCGTATTTGTACTCGTATTAGGAGCAGCGCGCCAGATACACGGTGTCAATCTTTTTTTCGCCCCCATTTCCAGAGCTTCGCGAATCCCCTCGCCCCTCCTTCACAGCCCACAGCTCACACGCTTACGGGCGTTAGTTCACCGAGAATTTCGCACACGTGTATACTGGCCGTCCAAAACAACTCGAAATCGATAGACAAGATTACATATTTATGAACCATCCGAATGAAGAGATATCCTCCACATAAATTCTCGGGGTACGGGGCACAACATTCGATACGAGTATACCGCGTATTCTGTTCTATATACACAAAAGGCAACATCACACATTTTGAAGAGGCAGATTATTAATCCGTCGAATTGTTTGGGATATACGTCAATTTTTCGGCTGTTATATTACGGGTGTCGTATGCACACCCCGGAGCAGCATTCACGACGACAGAAATGCGATCCGGACAAGTTACCGCGTCTGCATACACACGGAATAGCGTGAAAAAGGCTGTGATGAGGGGCTAGCCGAGTGAAAAAAATAAAAAGCAATAATAATAATCATTCGCTATTTTGGAAATGACAGCGTGAAAACGTTATTTTACGAATTACAAAACGATATAATGCCCCTCGGCCCACCCACCACTCGCAATTCAACCAGCGAAATATACATATACGACGACTGGTATTATGGATGTTGGCCATGAGGATGAGGGGGGTGTACGTACATTATACTCGTCCTCCGACACCACGACGATGAAGTCGTATAGGAAAATCGTCGATGGGAAAACGTTGATTAAATATTTGAATTTCCGGAGCAGACTTGTTTGCGCGGTAACATATCATTGGAGAGGACCACGAAGCAAAAATTGCCTTTACTGCGTCTCTCTCTCTCTCTATCAGTCTCTCTCTCTCTCTCCCTCTCATTATCTACGCGGCTATAAGTACTCCTTTTTATTAGTCCCGTGCACGTTTCACTTAAATATCAGCAAATATGCGCTTCAACAGGGACTGTTTTGGGCGTGAAAATAAAAGCTGCCATGATCGGTTTGTGTACTCATCGGGCTTCAAGTACATACACATCAGCGACGCCGTCCATATCCGATCATCTTTTGAGGCTTGAAAAAATAATCCCCATGATATACATATATACGCATTATGTGTGAAGCTCAATTTTTGTGACGATTCTGACTCCACAAAATTAGGTGATCTACATTTGCATACGATTGTATTCCTCCCCTCCGCCCTTAACCTTCCACTTGTTGGTTTTCGACTTTCAAACACCTTGTGAAATACATGTAGGTATTCACGTTCAATATTATTGTTCGGATTCTGGGATTTTTTTTTTCTTCAAATTCACTTTTATGTTTCAATGGTATATTCAGCTTCAGCAAATACCTTGGCTCATTAAAGTTATAAATAAATGCGTCCTTCAATTATAGAATGCATTATTCTCATTTAGTTTAAAATAGTGACAAAATAAAAAATAGAAAGGCTGTAGTGTTACTCACCATTCTGTTTTATAGTACTTTGACACTTTGAACACCGAAAACGGAGGGGAAAAATCGAGATACCAACGGGTGGACCAACAACTCTAACATGTATTTTACTTGACCCTGTTTAACCACTGGCGCCACTATCTCTATTTTCGTAATTGTGGACTAAAGGCAGTTTGGAAATCCGAAATCGGCTCCTCAACTGATAATCGAAAAACAGTGAATTTCATTATATTGTTGACAACAAACGTATACGAATACTTCAATCAAAATGCTCAGTTCTTCACTTCTCAAATAATAGCATTTGGCGATGCTCAAGCTTTTATCAAATTAAAAATCTATTTGACCGAGGAAAAACGTCGGGGTCTGACTGAAATGAAATGAAATGAAATAAAATGAAATGACGATGACATCATTCATAAAGCTTTAGTTAAACTCACATTTTGTTACTGTGGATAGCTAAACTGCTTTCACTGCGCACAACTTTTCCGAGTAGATACAGCGAAGGAAATATACAATTCGTTTTGACCGATATGCTGCAATGACGACAAAAGACCTATACACTCCTCGAATTTCCTGTCAAAATTTATACAATTTGCCTAAAAACCTAAACGATGTCAACACGTTACACTCAGATCTCACGAACAACGACGTACAATGCTGAAGAAAATTAGATGAAGGAAAAATAAGTTAATTTCGAGCCGGCGCAAATCTAATAAAAAGGACGGAGACAGATGCGTTTTTCATTTCCCAAATAAAATTTTTTGCGTTTTCAAATTGAATGAAAAATATTTGCAATTTTTTTCATCACAAAAATTTCCGTGAACAAATTGGAACCCGATTTTTGCAAGTGCAAAGAAAAAAATTTCTCAAATTCTCACTTCAGTAAAAATGAACACAAAAGGAAATTCTATAGATATAGCATTCGGTACCACTCATCATTATTAATATTATTGTCTTCCTTTTTCTATTTAGGTTTTCAATTTTCTTTTTTTTTTTCTTTTTCTTTCTTTCTTTTTTTTTTGTATTCTCTTTTTCATCTTCCAAAATGCCTTTTACAGAAAACTATTGCAGCATTTTAAAAGAATTTTCAATTTCACTAATAATATTTTCAGTTGATTAGAAAAATTTTTCACAAATACCTCTCATAGCTCTATTATTGTTACGAAACTCTGATGAGAAATATACAAACAAACCGAAAATAAACCGTGTCCTTAGTTTGCACTTCTATTTAATCCAAAACAAGTAAGCCACAAAATAAATAATAAATAAATTTAAAGAAAAATATAAATTTATGTCAGTGTGTTAATTTCAGCGAAATAAGCTCAATTCAGTCTTTCTCAACTTAGAATACAATTTTCAAGGGAATATGAGTTCTTTTATTACAAACGCTTTCACTATATACGCCTTTATATTTTTGCGGCTGAAAGCTGTAGAGTGATCCAAGTCCAAAATTGAAGTTTTGAGAAAAATCCAGTTTCAGTTTTCAAAACACACTTATTTCTCTTGTTTTGAGTACTTTTGGTTTTCATTTCCAGCACACGGGTTATTAGAAACACTAAATTCGCAGGATGAAAATGCAAGGCAAACAAATTAAATTAATAAAAATCTTTTTATCGCTAAACTTAAACTTGGATCACTTCAATCCGAAATTAATTGAAAAGAATAATCTAGAGAAAATAACACAAAATTCCCGTTACAACGGTGTTTCTCACTCTTAGAAGACACATGCGGGAGAGACGGGAGAGAACATTAGGAAAACGAAAATTAGATTGAAAATGATTTTCCTCATTTTATTCGGCTTCCTTCACTTCTTTTTCTCTTTCCGCGTACGCCTTGAAATCGAAAATTTCATTTTTAATTACGTTTTAATACATCAAAATGCAGATATTTCGAAAAACATATTTATAAAGGAAATGAGTATAGGGCACGAAGACGACGACGACGTTCCCTTAATTTGTGTTTCCTGTTGAAGGTTTTTCGCATTTTCGTCGCGTTTTCATCCATCCAACCCTAAGCCCCCCCAATCGGTTTCTTTTTGCCTGCGTTCCTTTCCGGAAGGATGAGAACTGATTCCGTTGCCCTTCTCTTGATTCCGCAAAACAGCGAAGAAAATTTAATTTTTGTAATTTGATTTTTACAGCTTCTTTTCTTCTTTTTTTTACTCTCCTTTCTTTCATTTCTTCCTCACTTATTTTTGTTTTCACGTCGTACAAATTCGTTAGTATAATTTGATATTTTATCAAGCTATTAGGATAGTTTTTTTTTATATTTATTTTGTTCATTCATCTCTTTCCAACGCCGTTTTTCTTTTCTTTCTTTTTTTTTTTTTTTTTTTTCGTCTTCGCCTCTACTCGAATCTGCCAAAAAGTATAGAGAAATTAACGACCTCTTTCACAGTTCCTCATTACTTTCAACGCCCTCCCAATGCCCTACTTTTGAATTTCCACTATCGAATTTATCTATTAATCGGGGGGTTTCCGATAATGGAAACGGTAGAGAAAAAATATATATACGATTTCATTTGACGCTGAAGCAGACAAACAGTTACTCATTTCTTTCTTCCTTCTACCGTATACTGAAATTGGCGACTGTGACTTCAATAAGGAAAATGACTTTCCTTCCATCCGACCTCTTGCTCCATTCACATTTGTATACGTAGGTACACCCAAAACGAACTCACGATGACCTCTGCGTTGTCACAAACAGATTTTCTGTCCATTATTTTTCTCTCCTTCATATGCTCGTCCCTTCATCCAGCGCTGGGCCGCAGATTTTTCAAACAAAATATACGTAAACTCGAAAATTCGACTTGAAAAAAAAAAAATACTCCTCATACTCAGCAGGTTTAGGGCTACCTACAATATTTCTCGAACTGACATTTTCATTGCTCTCGTCATAATATAATGGCAGATTTATTTTTTTGTCTTCTTTGAAAAATATAATATGTCTCGCTCGTCAATTTGCTTTTATTGCAAAAATATCAATGCTGAAAAGAAACCAATCAAGCTTCTGTTCATTGAAATCGTTCAAAACAGGCACATTTTTGGCGTTTGACGCAGATGCGCTTCAAGAATTGTTTCTTTCACTTTATGAGCAGAACTTTTGCAAAAGCGGTCATCAAAACTCAGCTACGAGTATAAAGAAATCCAGCGGATTCTTCGATGTTTTGCACACGTGACATTTATAGCAGCGTACAAGGGAACACACGAAAATGTCATCCACTTTGATACAATATGCATAGGCGGAATCCCACTTTAAATTAATGAACATCTCTTTCATGACTGTATTTTTCGCACGAATATTAATGAGTTCGAATCGCAGCAGCATTTCAAAATTTTCATCAAGTATGTTTTTTATAACGCTCTCCAATCCCGAACTCGGATTAAACTCACGCAACGAACAAATTCAACCTGTTTCAATCTAACAGAAGCACCCCACGTGTTTTATAGCCACACACATGTCGGCATCTTCAACCAAGCGCTAAAGAGGCATCACCAAAATATACCCACGCGTAGAAAAATACGGCACAGCAACACATATGTATCCAATTTTCGACTTTCGACTACCGAGTTATCTTTTTTTCCATAATCAAATCTTCTACTAATGCACTGAATAGAGTCTGGTCTCTCCCAACGCACTTATATACTCGTAATTGTATCAATTTAATAAAAATAAAATACTTGAAATAAAAATATTACAAAATAATTAATTGGTGAAAAATTCAAATTAACTGGTGGAAAATCAGTGAAATAATATTAAAAAAAAAAAAAAAGTTTCCAGGTAATTACATTTATCTTCACGCGCACTTCAGGTTACTATTTTCAAAGTCTATAAAGGATCCAACTTTTTTTTCTCCTGCGCACTCCAGTTTGTAATATAAAGTCTACTTTCTGCTCCGTGTCTTAGTTAATGAAAGCACTTAAAAACGTATTCAACTAAGTGCATTTTTTATTTATTTTTTAAAATTCAAATTTTGCTCACAGGTCTGTTAATTTTTGTAATAACAGTTCGGCAATGGTATAGTCTTAGTATCAGTACCAGAATAGTTATAGTTCGAGGGAATATCAATCGAAGAGTTTTCCGCAAAACGCAACAAACGCCATTTTCATATAGTAAGTATACTTCCAACTTCCACAAAAGACTATCAGAGGAAAGCGGTCGAGTAATCATTATGATGAAATAGTAATTCGATCAACTCTAAGGAAAAGATCGGGTCATTTATGCATTAAAATGGAGCAACTGTTTCTTCTTTTATGGACAGTTTTTTGGTGATTTTTTAGCATTTTTTTCAATGGCGTTTGTTGCGTTTTGCGGCAAAACTCCTCGATTATTGTTTTTATACAGCAATAATTATTTTCAGATTGAAACCTGTCGTTGTTATCAGGAAGATGTAAGTTGAATTTAGCATATTCAATAATTTTTGTGGGAGGATTAGAAAATGGTTGGAATGGAGATTTTGAAAAAATACTCTCTATACAGAACAAGTAAAACGCTAAGATCCAATCCACACTCGAGTGGCTGAGTTCGCTTCATTCGATAACTCATAGCAAATGAAAATACGTACCGAGATCCACACATAAAAGGAGCTTTTGGAGGCGGAGTGGGACCCGCGTGACAAAAACAAAAAATGGCCTACGCCATGTCGAACGAGGAGCGAGTTTTATCAGCGAGTCCGCGTCTGGCGGTTTGTGTGCCTGCCCATTGAAAATACGCAGCTTACGTAAGAAGATTTGGGGCCAACTGAACGGGATTAAAGTCATATTTGTTTCATTGTTATTCGAATCCGGTAAAGGTACGGATTATTGTCTGGATTCGATAGCGCGTTTAAAATTATGCCAATACCTGTGGGAACGAAGTATACGGCGCACCGAAAAGCCCGGCAACCGCCACAGCGACGGCAGCGCGGCAGCCCTCGCACCAACGCCACCAGAAAACAGGATAAAAATCATCAAAACGTGAGAGTTTTAGAATATTATAATATGTTTTGGGCGAATCGCAATTCTAATGGGAATTACAAAACGTGATTCTCTATCCGCGTGTACATCGAGTGTGTCTGTCTATTTAAAAACGTATTTGTGTGTATGTGTGCGGTATAAATAAGTGACTACAATAGTAGCCACGGCTTGCGGAGAAAGTTTTCTGTGTGAGTGTTCAGTCCATATTGTCTATATACACATGTATGTGTAGTTCCACCTTGTAGCATACATACTACGTTCTACATATTCCACTATAACTACCTGTTTTCGAAGGGATATTTTCCTTTCACGCGTACCTGGCGATTAAGTGTTGGAGTGGCTTTTGTTTTTACCCTCTACCTTCGCATTCCTTACCATAACTTTGTTTTGTTTTAGCTTTATTCACTTTTTTTATTCTTCCCTCCGCCTTCGCTCTTCGGCTTCGCTTCTCACCGCGTTCGGCCATTCTATATAATATGGTACGATTTTATCTGCACTCGAAAAATATTAATTGAGTGGTTATGGAGATATCTCGAAAAGAACTCATTTCATACAACCGACCATATAAGGGTATTAGGCAGAGAGATAAACTCGAGTAGGTACGTAGCTTCGCAGGCCATTATAAAACTGTGCCACCCCGAATCATCCCCATCTACTCACTATACATAATATTATCTTACTCGTACTCGTTTCTAGCGCGGCGAATATTGGAAATTCATCCACGAAATTAGAATCTGCGTGTCCACAGCCCACAGCTGGGTCGCATTGCTACAGCAGACGCGTGGAATGGAAGATAAAGGAAGAGAGGGGAGGCAAATCAGCTTTAAACATGCGAAATTTCTTTCAAAGACGAGGAAACAGCGGTATATAGTCTCTTTAAAAATATCTATATTTTCTCCACGCGGGTGAGCGATGCGAAGAAACAGAAAAACTTCAAGGAGAATGAAATGGGGGACTGAAAATTAGAGTGCTGCACATTTCTGATGAATATTCATTTGAAATAAAAAGTTGCAACAAAAACCTTATACTGGACTATACTTCCGTTAGTCCAAGCCCACGATGATTAAGCATACCTATACTCAATTAATTTTCTATTCACATCTTCTAAATTATTTTTGTGTCAGAAATTAAATTCGTATCAACTATCGATACGTACAAATCATGTTATGCAACCAAAGTTACATACATGAAATGTTGCCTGTTTAAAAACACTCGGCGAAGAGAAAAGGCGCTGCAACTTTTACAAGGGATAATGGAGTGGGGATTAATTTTTACTTGCCTCATAATTATAACTAGGAAGCTCGTATCATTTTGCAAGTACATATGTAATATAGGTTGAAAATCATATGGAGTCCTACAGACTCTCATTAGGATGCTGACTACCAAAATATTTTACTTACAAGACCACGAAGGAACTCGTAGGCTATTTTCTGCAGATATTTCGTTCTCACTTCGAATCTATGAACGCATTAAATTTTTTTTTTTCATTTTTATGAAGAGTGATATAAAAGGGGAGGATAAATCCACTTTTTTCAACTTTACAGGACAGCAAAAAAACACTTATATATCACAAAGCCTTCTTATGTAGCATCACGACTGTGAAGTCTGCTATCTGAGCGATAGTTGCATTTTACGTCATATAATATTTTCACTGAATAGAAGGACTCATCCGCTTATTCTTGGATATCGCGGTTCATTATTTGGAGGGAGAAAATCATCATTACAAAGTTACTTTCTAGCATCAGTAAAGTCATTTTCAGTATCCTTGCGGTTGATCCTCTCACCCTAGATAATTTAGTCTCAAGTCAAACAACTTATGGTTAGTTTCTCAAATTCACACGTTTATGTTTACATCAGTCGATGAGATTCTTTTCTCTTCTACCCCTCCCTGACGCTTTTGATGTTTTCGCACAACAAATTTCTTACCCTTTATAATTAACGGCGTGATTTTATTCTACTTTCCAAAAACAAGCTGTAAAAATAGTTTACCCTCTAATTATTTCCTTTGAAACGCCGACTTTACTATAGACCATACTATATACTACTCGTCGTCCCTCTTCATCCTTCTAGTACTTTGTTACTCTGTTGTAATACTACACAGTCTAGAATGTACGCCGTACGTGCATACGCGCTTTAGTTCCTCTTTTCTCAATCCCTTCGTAACTTAATCTCGGCTTACTCCAAAAACTACAAAATGCATAAATTACGACTCGCAGATGTTGGTTTAAACCACAACGACCGCCTGCAAAACCAGTAATTTAAAATTCACCGAGTCGACGAAGCTGTTAGGTGTATTCCGTTGTTTTAAAAAGAATTTTCCCTCATAATGATTTCACTAAAGACGAGGGACAAATTGATTTTCAACGAACTCAAGTATAGCCAACAAACATTTTTCAGCTACAACTGAAGGGTGTCAATGTCAACTTAAACATGTTAACATTAACGACAGTGACATTTCACTCGCATGTTGATCATTTTGCCTAGCATATTTGCGAAGGCGTAAAACTCAATTTTTTAAGACTTTGCTAAGCAATAATCATATATTTCCACTAATTTCTCATGTTTTCAGCCGGTAGGGAATTTACCTTCACGCGCTAACCATGAAGAATGCCACACGTGCAGAATGCCCTTAACGGTCAAGTTTATCCATCACTGGTAGCATTTAGCGGAAGAAATTGCAAAATAATGTAATCATTGCTTAGCAAAGTTAAAAAATTGGATCTTACACCTTCAGAAATGTGTTAGGCAAAATGGTCAACAATCAACATGAAAGAGTGAAATTGTATTCAGTAGCGCACCAAAGTGGGGATATGGAGCTGAAGCCTTCCCTTTAGGCCTTGAATTTCATCAAAAAAAGGCTGAATAGAACTTGGAAGATTTTCAGTGTTTTTGGTTTGTTTTTTTTTTTGGAATAAATTTATACTCGTACCTTAGCCGCTACCTTGAAAAATTTCTGGGCGCGTCACTGATTGTATTTCATACGTAACCTTAAGGAATGAATTTTTATTTAGAAGCAACCGCATGTCCTTATCTTTTTTCTTATGCGTATAATTCAAAAAACAAATAGAGTCGGTCATTTTGCCTCACCCTGTATATGAACGACAGTCGAAGAAAAAGGAAAGCTCGAGAAATTATTTAGTTAGTTGAAGAGTAGAAAAGTGTGAACGTGAAATGCGCAATCATCTTCAGGCAACGAGAAGGCAGAGCAAAAAGAACTTGGGTCAAAATACCATAAATGGCCAGTAAAAAAAAATTCAACGGGGATACTATAAATGTCATCATTAAAGGGTCAGTCATCAGTACTACGTGCGGCGTTTAAGGCTATAGCTGCAAGTAAAGAGGGTAGTGTAACCTGCTTAAAGCGCATTTTCATAAACTTTAATTCATCATATGTTCCATGTACCTTATGCGAGTATTCAAAATAAAAATCGTGTACTACCAGATGGGATAACTTCTCAAAGCGTCGATGATAATTAAAGAAGACGATGGCTGACTACACAGTGGAGAAACAACACCAACAGCTGAAGGCGGGAAAAAAAGTGTGAAACATATGGAAATATGTTCTTTGCCGGCGAATATTTTACACTTACCACGAATAAAAAGCAATTAAACGTCTTCGTTAATGAAAATACTTACATGTAATATTGTGCGAAAAGGGTTTAAGGGAAAACACACACACCCATACACACGTCAGTAAAGATCCTCTATCTTCATAGCGCGAGAATACATGCTTACTGCAGTTAATGTCTGTAAAAATTAATGAGCGATCGTGGGGCGAGGGAGCTGCATGATGATCTTACCCTTGGATAGGGTCTTCGCAAACACGAAAATTCATTTTGCGATGTATACCCATGCGGTCTATGTGCATGCGAAATACGAAAACCAACGTCAAGAGTTGCCATATGCGGATTGGAGGGATGACACAATCAAGAAGTTTAACCCTCCGTCTCAGAATTTTTTTTCTCTCTTTTTCAGCTACTTGCATATTTTCCTCTTTTCTTCTTTCTAGCGAAAACCTTCGAGACAAGAGCCGCACCGTGCCCGCCGAAAGTTGAAACGAATTTCCACTTCAGTCACAGAACACTCCACTTTGTCCCTCGACTTTTCTAAGTGTTTTTTCTTGTATTCAAAACATTTTCTGCGGGTGGATACGCAGATTTTTATCGCCTTTTTACGCGACGACGATCGTCGAAAATCGCTGCCGTTTATAAATCAACAATGAGGCACGACCCCTAGCATCCATCGAAGTGTACTGAGAAGAGTGGAACCGCATAAAAGTTAGCATGAAGTTGTCACAAGACACAAGGCGAATTTCGCAGCTACGGCACGGGGCAAGTTGAACTTGATAACAATACGTCATTCACTTTTAAAAAATAAATAAAGTTACCAGCAGTTTATTGAAAAAATTATAATCTTTTCATCAGCCTGGGCTGGTTGATGCGTAATTCAGACCCGCAAGGACATTAGCAAATCTAACAAACGAAACAAGAAGTCTAACACCGTAACACTTGCAGAGAAACTGCATCAACAAAAAAGTGAAAAATCACAAGAGAGATTAAAATAGGTGAGGTATGAGTAAAGCATCTTATTATAATACGAGTAGGTATGATTTTTCATACTCTGAATAACATTTTCAAACCCGCTACCGGCTACTCTTGCATTGAACGAACTTCCAAGGTACAAAATTATACTATCTGAATTTTAATCTCTAATGCCTCAACTTTCAACTGTAACATCTCAAACTCAACCAGTTTTGAAGATAGAGAGCTCCGGTTTGCAACATCGAAATCGGCATGAAATTATTCATTAGAATCACTTGAAAACCAAATTTTTGAACATCCCAAATCATAAGGTCCGTTTCTTTTGATATAAGATCTCATAAATCTAGTTCCTGGTCGAATCGAGGTAAACCTTCCCTATGGGCAAAATATTTTGAAAACGGATCCGTTTTATTCCGGGTTATAATCCGTTTCTGGATTATAACCCGGAATTTTCCTGTTTTCCGGCTTCTAAAACGGATTTCGAACGGATTGTAATCAGTCTTGCCGGAAATGAGTCCGGATTATTTTCCGTGAAGGCTGTTTTATCATATTTGTTGGCCCGGGTTATAATCCGTGAAACCGTTTTACAAGCGGATTTAGAAAAATTGCCCAAAAATTATCACTGATTATAATCAGGAAATCCGTTTTACAAACGGATTTGGAAAATTAATCAAGATGACAAAAATAACTGCAAATTTTCAGATCCGATGATCGAAAATAAAAACGGACTGACAACGGATAAAATTCTCATTTTCCGGATCATTTTCTCATTTTTTGCCCATCGGGTTTTGCGGGATCAATCGGTGAGATCATGACACTGTTATTGTTTCATCAAGAAAAACGTTTCAGTAAAAATATGGCACTTAGTGCACGATACAGTGTGGCTCTTCATAAGTAGGTATACTTGATAAGAGCAGCCGAAAACGGTGGAATTCGAGTGACGTCCTTATCGTAGGCTGCAAATTTTTGGCATTTAAACTTCTGGTTAAAGATCATCATTCATCTAATTCCAACAAATTCCAACATAAAACTTCAAAGCCCGCAGCGATCCCAGACTGATTAAATATCAAATTAATTAGCAGGCAACAATCACCTGTAACCGAAATCCAATAACCTTTTGAATAAACTTTTCCGCCCTCAGTACAGTGTTAACAAGTTAACGCGGACTACGAAACTCGACAAAGAATTGGGAAACTTCGCCAAGAAAAACAATGAGAAAAACGTTTAATCGCTTTAATATTCCTGTTTACAAGATACCCAACTGCTTTCTTTACGGTAGTAACTATATTTCAATATTCGCGCTGCGGTAAGCTGCAAAAGCCTATCGTGCTGCGTTGAAGAAGAAAATACTTTTTCATAAACAATTAAACTTTCGCTCAACTCTAACATACCCTAATAAATAATTGCCTATAATACCTACGATCAAACATAAGAGATCCTTGAAAAACTGCAAGTCGATACATCAGAGTGAATGAGATACATATTATTGAAGGCACAGTGCGAACCTCATAAACAGACTTTCGAAAAGATGAGAATATTTTCCAACGTGCAGCGATCTAATATTTAAGCTCGATAACTTTTTAATGCAGTATAGATAAGTGTTCAATGAGCGCATGAGCATATCTTTCAGAATTACGCTCAAATAAAAACTAAAATTGAGTGATTCTTAATCAAGATCGCCAGATTAAACTTTTTGATTCATTTTTCTGAAGTTTTTCGGGAGAATGCTCGTACCCTCAGATTTAATACAGTGCGGGACAAAATGATCGGCTACATTCGTTTTTTCAATATTATACGCGAAAGAAAAGATCTCGTAGAGAAATGCGTTTGGTTTTGAATTGAAATTCGCCATTTTTTCAAATTTTTTTTCTCTCTTTTTTTTCGGAGCTCTAAAAAGAAGAATTCTAAAACCCTAAAAAAGAGCTCTAAGGTTTTTAAGAATAAAAGATAAGTTTCGTCCGAGTCTAGAAAACATGACGTTCAAAGACAACATATCTACCCAAATTTCATTTCAGCAAATTCAGAGCAAAATTTGGAAAAAAAAGAAAAAAAAAGAGAAAATCGTAAACCACTCAAAAAGAGAAAAGCTAATGCACACCTTCAAATGTTAACTATTTTGCCTGGCTTATTCTTGAAGGCATAAAACTCAATTTTCAAAGACTATAGCTAAGCAATGCAGGTCAAATTAATAATGTGACCATTGCTAGTCAAAGTCTTCGAAAATTAAGTTTCACATCTTTCAGAAGGCGTGAGGCAACAGTGTTAACATTAGAATGAAATTATAATCCATATGAAGCCTTGAAGAATGAATTTTAATTTGAAACCAACCGCAAATCTCTAGCTTCACCTTGTAGAATCGACACAGCTGGAGTTCCAAGAAGTCAGTTCCTTCGTGACAAATTTCAGAACAAAAGCTAATTTTTAAAAAAATTGAAAAAAAATACTACTTTATGTGAACAACGTTTGAACTTGAATTAATGGAGATCGAAAATTCCAATTCTCAAAAGCACAGCACGTGTCTACTTTTAGAAAATAGGAAATGACGAAAAATCCGAAAAAATTCAAGGAGGAGAATAAGCTGTTTTCAAAAACTAAAAATATGAAGACACGAATGAGGAGAAGAAATATGGATGGAAAATCGATAGGAAGTCAATACACCAGGGGGTGTTCGCTCATTTTCGCAATTATTTGGCAACCTTAATAAAACTATTTCCAACGCGAGAGGTAGGCATAAAAAAAAAAGGAAAAATGAAAAGAGGAGAAAAGCACGGAAATTACTGAAATCTACCAAGGCAAGAGAAAAAAATTCGGTAGAAATTTTCAACTTTCTTTCAACAGAAACCGGCAGGAAAATATAGACGACGTGGTGAAAGTACGTAATAAAACTGAAAAATATCTGTTGAACTTGCATTAGTTTTTTTTACTTCATTATTCGAAGTCAAAGTCATCAATTTTTATTTCAAGTGGTCCTACTATGGGGAATGAAAGGTAAATCGTAATCAACGAGATATTATAGGAGAGAGTGGTCGATATTCCTCGAAAATCTTCATCTCTATAATCGAAAATAGAATAAAAGAAACACTTGCTGCTAGTTCGTTGAAACAGCTGATAGCACAAATTATTGAGAAAATAAGCCTCCCAGATTACAAATACGCGAAGGTACATTTAACTATAAATCCTGATTTACAAGGACTATCAGTAAAACTTTTCAAAAATCAGACCTCATCATGATGAATGAGACTGGCAGACGTCCTAAAAATACAAGAAATTCAGACCTACTGATAGAGTCGTCAAGTTTCAATTCTTTCGAGAAGTACTGCACCATTACTGGAAAGTTTTCATTTTCTTTTCGGAATGAGAAGCCTTCTCTTCCCTTCAGCCACGTTAAGTTAGTGGATCCTTTGGAGATCCTTTTAGTCCCACGATTCTGGACTTATTCAACTCGATCAAATAGCCTTGACAATAAACCACTTAATCTAAACGCATGAAACCACCACCTTTATCAGCGTTGTCCAGAATTTATCTCCTTATAGTACGGTTGATCGAGATTTTTCAAAGAACACAATTTATTCGCCGTAAAAAGTTGAAACGAGTTCGAATTTATTAAAAAAGAAAATTTACTGTTTCAACGGAGCAATTTTTCTTCCAGCCTCAAAATAAAAAAATTTAAAAAAATAAAAAAATAAATAAATTTAAAAAAAGACCTCCAGTGCCAAATAAACAACAAAATGGAATTTGGAAAGACAAACTTTTTTTTCAGTGTTTTTTTTCTGTCTATTCGCACCTGCCACAAAAATTGAGGCGGTAATGACTTTAGTAAAGTAGGACTTTTGAAAAAATTCTTATTTTAGTTGAAGTACACAGTAAAGACAGAAAAAAGAAGCGAATAAATTGGTATTTTCCAGCTAGGTGGGTACATTTTTTATATTATCAAGAGCCAAGTACAAACTCAAGTGTGCGAAAAATTGTAGCCCGTTTTATACGATCAGCAAAGGAGAAAGATTGCGAAGTGAAATTTGTCAGCAGAGAAAAAGAATAAAAAAAGAGTCGATCCTGTTGCAATTTATGTTCGGCGTCAATGGGAGTTTTCCATGTTTTATATTTATGGTTGTATACAGGGTGATGGTTAGTTTTTTGCAACGATCATTAATTCAAACAGGATGGAAAAGAAAGAAAAAAAAAAAAAACGTGAAAAAAGAGGTTGTGGCTGGTCCCTGATTTGACGATACGTATATATACGTGTTGGGTTATTTGTCCAATATATCGTTGACAGATTATTAATTAAAACGATTACCTTTTGACGTTTAACGAGCCAGTAGTCGTCGAAGGCTTGATTGCTTTTAATTTTGCAAGCAATATCGTTCACTTTCATCACCTTTTTTTCTCCCTCTTTCAATGTGCCGTCGTCGCATTATACCTAATGTATTAGTACAGTAAGTACCCCTCCCCAGTCCCCTTTCCCCAACGCATCATTTAGAAAACTATACCAATTTTTCTGGACCGTCGATTCGAGCTCCAATTCGTTATGTTAAAATTACAACTCGTAAATGTTACTAAAATGAAATGACCTGTGAACGCTGCCACAGCAACGAAAACTTCTGACAAGGCAGCGGAAAAATTTCATCCACAATAAACCTGAATGAAACACTTCTCGACCACGCGGTCCTGAAGCAAGCGAATATAAGACAAACATTTTCGACAACTTAACTTCATCGATCAGACAGGACAGAAATGAAGGATGTAAAGCTGAGTAAAAAATATGACCAGAGTACTCGTAAGTACGAGCACGAGACTACGAGTAGTAAAAAATTCTAGCGATATCGAAAAAGTGACTTCGGCATATACCTATAGGTAAAATTCGATGATAATTGTTCACTCTTTCTTACTTATGTGTATTAATTTTTCTTCATTCTCAAGAAAAATTGCAAGAGTAAAGAAATGTTACAAGTCAACTTTCTAGGGTACGTGAGAAAAAAGCCCCAGAATTAAATGTCAAATTTTGTGTGCGACATCAAAAAGAATAAAATAGGTACAGTATATTCACAAGAAAGATTCCACCGTGATGTAATAAACTCAAAATTTTCAATTTTCAAAATCCTAAGTACATTTAGACTCGAAATTTAAAAATTGTCATTTCTTCTTTTCAAAAAAATAATTAATAAATGAATAAATTTCTTTTCGCAACTTTAACGTAGCATGTCAACAATTTTTAGCTCTTATTCGGCACCAAAATGGAGGAATAAAAAAATGACAGAAACAAAGGATACATTTTTTTTTGTTGAGAATGAATAAAATAAAATAAAGGATCTGTATCGGGATATTGTATTTCGCACGAAAGCATTTTCGCAGTTATACCTATGCAAATATTTCAGAAATTCAACGAATGCTGGTAGAGACGATATTATTCTTTCCTCGGCTGGCCCCCGATTCTCTTCACCGATTTTTTATACATTTACATGAGTACCTACCTACTTATAAATTTATTCATTCTTTTTAAAAACAATTCGCGTTTGACAATTATATTCGGTAGATTATACTCGTATCATAAAAATATAAGGGGTCCTAAGAAAGGGGAACAATAAAGCAAACACAAAATACGAGTACAAGGGAGAAAGTGGCAACGAAAAAGAAGATAAAATTATTTTGGGAAACGTATTTGAGCGAAGAAGAGGGTTTTGTACAAAATTCAAATATAGGGGTATCTACGAGAAATGAAAATACTCGTATGTTTCGTTGGCAAAGCGAATTTTTCCGCCATTATCGCTTTTCTAACGTTGATGACGAAGCTACAATATAGATTAACGAAGATCATATAGGAGCAGACTCAATGGAAGCGTTTCTGGGTTGACATTCCACGTTCCAAAATCAAAATCAAGTCCTGAAAGCACAATGTCCTCCCCCAGTAAAGGACTAAGAAAGCTTTTTACCTACTAAAACGCTTGCTTCCACCACTCGACCTCTCATTCAAAAAGCAGAAATCCTATATGTCCATCTAAGATAAATATCTTTAAAAAATATGGAAACTGTTCGAGTATTTAGGGTTGTAGCTCAACGAAGAAAACATATAAAGCAAACATAAAGGATTTGATATAGGTAGCCATGGGCTAATTTCGTTTCTGTAAGTTTTCGTTTTTTTTATTGGTTAGGGTGTAGGTTTGAAAGTTTAAGGGCAAGAATAACAAAGCCTCCTCGCACAAAAAAACGAAGGGATACGTGAAAACAAATATTGACAAAAAGTACGAAATACAAAGGGCTGTCGAAGAATATTGCGTATATGGATTATATTTTCGCCGAATTCGAATGAACTACGCATTTTCATTCACTCGCACATACGCCTACGTTCAAAATAAAAATAAAGATGATATAAGGGAATACTAGACAAACTCACATTCAACCATAATTCGAGAACCACCACTCCTGATAAGATAAAATAAGTCATAATTTGATATACAGATATGCGCCCATTTGAAATTTTACAAACAGATAATTTTTTACTGGTTATGTACCTACGATGAAGAAATTTAATTATTGGCCAAACAACGGCAATCAATGAGAAAATGTGGGAAAGCGATGCGCTAAGCCTCGGACGGGTAAAACAGTTTTGTAATTATATCCCAAAATTTTCGAATTTTAGTGCTGCTGAAAGCGGAAAGACTGCAGGGTCTACAAAATGGAAAAAGAATTTAACAATGTACAGCCGAACAGCACGAAGAGAAGCCGAAATTTTAATTTCAAACGCAACGAAAGCTATTTCGAGTTTTACAAATTTATTTATCCTCGGAATGAATAATTATTCTGCTTTTCGAGGTATTTTCCATCAAACGAATCCATAGTATTATATACTTGAATGATAGGCTGAAGATTTTCATTTGAAAACCCGCGAAAATCGACGCTAGGGCAAAAATGTTCTGTGAATTCGTTTGTAGTGATATATATAGGACAAAGAATTTGCTACCAATGATTGTGGTGAAATATTCGCAAAAGCCGTTCAGTAAAATAATTCTGTACAAACATCAAAATCAACAAGAACTAGAAAATGATCAAGCAAGCAAACCTCGGCAGGTTCATGATTGGTCATAATTCGAATTTCAACTTCAACAGATCACTCACAAACAGCCTGTATAGAGCACAATATGTTCAAGATAATTATTACACCTACCTATTTACTTAAAAAAATAATTATTACTAGTACCATGCACAAGAACCCTCCCTTCTATTCGAGTATTATTTTATTTTTTTTATTAAAAAAAAAAATTTCGACTTCGGCGTTATATGTTTACTTGAATCTTATATCATAAAGTACCGAAAAATTCAACACTTTGAGGTCGAGAAAGGTCTGAAAAAAATTGACTTGCCAAATTTCACAAACTCGAGACTTTCTTCAAACGAAAAAAACGATTACCTATACGTTTGGAGACGATAAAGTAATAAAAAAACCTTCTAGAGGCAGGTGCTAGGAGACACCAAACACCTCGTTGTACCGACAGGTGAAATGAAGGCGTTAACCAAAACCACAACAAATGCACACACACCGAGCACTCTTGTGCATTCAGCATAAGACCAATATGCAGTCCTATTAGTCATCGTCACTCCCACTTGAAAGGTAGTTTCTTTTCCTTCTTTCTTTTTATTTTATTTTTATTTTCTTCATGATAAAGACAACGTAAGCTCACGCAGGAACCGAAGATGATCTCGATGAGTAATTGCTTGGGCAGTTATATCTCCATTTAGAGGGCATTCATTCGATTTATTTCCTTTAAAATGTAGATTTTTCCACCGTTCGATTACACACGATAGAGAGGAAGTAGCACAGTTGGACTAATTTATAATAAATGTTCGTTTTCAAAGAAATGAACTGAAGGGAGAGTTTAAATAAAAATCGAATGATTCCAAACGATGTAATTTACACAGCAATCGTCTTAACGATTTTTGATTTCATTCTATTAATTTGAAGGAACGAGGCACAATGAAATAAGGTGTGTATAATCATTTCAAATTTTGGAACCGTGAAATGGGGCTAATTCATACCAATTTGTGTCAGTAGAGCGACCATTACTGCACAGGAAAAGCAAACTTGGAAAATAGTCTAAGGGGCGGGTGGACATGAAATCATAACTCAAATAAACTCATCTCATTGTTATTTTCTTCGAAATATTTTCACTCGTCATAATTATTCTTCAATTTGAAGCTATAGATTCTTAAATCATTTCAAAGATTCATCCATTCAATTCCCACTGGGAGAAATTGCTAATAAAATATCATTTTTCACAGTATTCCACACAAATTTTTATGAAGTAGTTCACTTTTTTTCTGGACGAGTTAATTCGAAAATTATGAAATAAATGTTAGATCTGAGAATCAGAGGGTTCCAAGAACAAACTTCAAGTATCTAAGCATTGAATTCCGACAATTTACATTTTGAAAGGACAATGAGTGATGATTATTTTGCAACACTTGATTTAAGCATGGGCAAGAAAATTGACAATTTTTCATCTTATTCCAGGGAAGAACCGAGTTCGATGAGGAACAAAAAAAAAAATTTTAATCCTGACAGAGAACTATTTTTGATATCTTCATCAACTATCTTCAAGACATAATGTACATCTTTACTTTTTCGTTTTTTCAGCCTTTTATTTTTCTTCTTTGAGACAAATTTCTCACACGCAAACACTTTCCCACCTTGGCCACCTGCACCAAGTACAAAAATTAACGACCATTTCAAATGAATTCTACACGTCCATCGTACCATAAACAAGGATGTAACACCAAACTAAACCGCTAATATTACCCTGCATAATGTTTTTCTCAAGACACATGGTGAAGATGTTGTGGAGCATCAAACTCTTCGAAGAGATTTCATAATAATACTACATAGTAACAGTACCTCAAACCATCCGTATTTCGAATTCAAAATTGGTAATCCCGAAGGAGAACTCCAAAAAAATCGCTAAGAAAACGTAGATATTACCATATGAACCGTACAAAATATTACTTTTCAAAAGTTTCGTAGGATAAAAAAATTGCATCGTCTACAGGGATTTACGGTTGAACACCAGCACAATTCTAATGCCCAACATATACAATGCCCCGTTTCTAAAATATAAAAAATGAAACCAGAGCATCGGCCTCCTCTAAATTCCGAACAGCTTAAAGAATGTAACACCTAATTTTCTTAATCAATTTCTGAAAATTGCGAAGAAAAGAAACACAGAGCACTAGTTTGGTAATTGAATGCTTAAGCACATTACAGCTAAGTTCTCCTAACCCTCTCTTATCGTCGGAAATTTGTCTCTTTTTTCTTTTTTTTTGACACGATGCCCAGAAAATGTCGAATAATTTTACGAGTATTTTCCACGCTATGGAGGAAACAAGCGTAAAAAAAATGAACGAAAAAGACATAAAAAATTTTGAGCAATTTTTTAGGGAACTACCGAAAAGGGACAATTTTCTCCCTCGCAGTTTTTGGGGTTTTGGGTAATTGAATTTCGTAACTGCCAGAACAACAGGCAGTTTTACGAGTTTCTTTATCAGATTAACAAGGAAAATCGTGCCTTCATTGGTATAGCATGGACTGTATGCTATAACCTAAACATACACACACCGAGGCTATTAAATAACAGGTGTTTCATTATTGAGATCCGCGCTCGATTACAAATTTTAACCTCTCTCCTCGCTTTTTAATCGACGATGTGTTCGCGTGTAATCGATATGCAACGCACCCGGCACTCGCAAATACGAGTACACACGTAAAATGAAGAGGATATAAAAATTTGTATCGCCTCTTTCCTCCTCATTACAGCGGGCACCGATTGAAATAATTTTCAAGCAAAATAAACGAGATGGGGCAGAAAATGCGAAAAAAATATTCGTGCGGTCATGATAAATGTCAAAAAAAAGCAAATCATAAAATCCTGGTACAGAAATTGGTAGGTAAATCGGCAATTTCACTGATCCAAGTCTAACTCCGCTATGTAAGACTTTTGCTCGATAATCCGTTCAAAATAAAACACTTATAGCGCAGCCTGCTACACGGTTTTGTATTTTTTCAATTTTTTTTCCCGACGAGTGAAGGCATATTCAAAGGCAACGATGAATTATTTCAACTTTTGCTGTTTACAAAGGTAGTTTGTATGATTGTTAAGATGCGACCACACATCGTCTATTTGCCAAGTAATACTAGCCGAGTAGAATAAAATTGCTAAGCAAATTAATAAATTTGACTTGTTCTTACGTACCACTCCGCGAGTATTACTTAGCAATCAGATGATGTATGGTAGCACAATTTTACGTAAATAAAATATAAGTGTTGTATCAATTCGATACGCACAACTACCCTCAAGAGAATCTTATTCTGAACAGACTGGACACGCAAGAGTAAACAATATTAGTTTGACTTTCTAGACTTTTATTTGACTCGCAGTAGCTACGGTTCCTTTCAATTATCATAATATCTTCGAAGAGCCACTGTCATAAAATCTAAAAACTAAGGATCAGTATTACAAACACCGACTACTTACACTGAACCAATAAGCATCAAACTAAACAAGTCAAACTAGTCAAAATATAAGGGGTGAGGGATTTGATTTTAGAGAAAAAAACATTTATTACCCGATTCTCTGCAAAAATCAGTAAAACCTTGAAGATCAATTACCTGCAACAAAAAAAAAAAAAATCAATTAATCACACTGTAAAATGAATAATACACGATAGCTTACTAAATGCATAGATGAATAGATCTCGAAGCTAAAATAATTTTCAAATATTCAAGTTTGAAACAGAACTGATAGCACTGCATTTTTGTTAAAAACTTTTATTAAATAGACAAATTCGAGATAAATGATAAAATTCTCACAACACACTGATCGTTGATATTTACCATAAATTTGATGATAATACAAAACAGAATTCAACATTAGGTCTACAATGTCATAACTCAACTCTACTGCCAAACAACGAACCAATATCTCTTGAAAATAACAAAAAATAAGAACAAAGGTCAAAGGATGCAACAGGTTTCACCCGCAACTATAAATATGTGAACGTAGGATGCATGTATATAAGCAACAAAATAATTGAAAATTACTTTTACAAGACAATCTAAACTCGTAAACGCATACTCTTTCGCTATATTTCATCTTTTTCAGACAAGTTGGCAAGGAAAACAAATTTGGTGCAAAAAAAAAATGATGAAAAAAATTCAAATTTTTCGATAACGCAATTCTCTCGTACAAAACGCGCTGTACCAAAGATTTTCAAATTTATGCACTCGTATAAATGGCGAGCAAAAAATTAAAATTTGACACCAGCTCCTCCCCCCGGGACCACCCCTGAACTTTTGGTTAACTTTTTTCCCTATCTGTACAGATTTCGAAGGAGGCAATTCCCACTCGACAAGAAAATTTTGCCCAACAAATTCAGACCATACTTCATTTCTTTTCATTCGCTGCGCATCTCTCGAGGAAAAATTACATTTTTTATCGAATTTTTCATTTTCTCGACTGATTTAAAATTCTAATCTCGAAATAAATACGTCGTCGTATTGTACAGCGGGAAGATTCGCATCGAGATTTTCAACGGTGACATTGGTGTTGAGGGGTGGAAAGGAGCAGTATTCCGGGAAAGAGGAAAAAGTATACACACAGCATAATCTTCATTTTGTGGAATAATAATGGAGATACAATAGAAAAATTTCGATTCGAAGCATAGAGTAACTTGAAGTGAAAAAATGACTGAAGAGAATATTTCTCATTTCGTACACCACAAATTGAGGTCGCACTGATGACCGACTGAGAACTTAACTAAACTGACGGCTTTGGCTTTAACTGAAATAATGAAAATTCTAACGATTTTTATACATACGTCAACCAATTAATTATGAGTACTTTATTTTTCTATTCCGAAGTTTGTGTACCAAAGCATGATATGGTGTTCACATGGTACTTCACCATAGATTATTATAGTCGTGACAAGATAGACGACAATTTTTTTAAAGTTTATATCCAACCTCTGTACATTAAACAATGAAAAAATAATTTAAACAATGCATGATTTGTCGTCAAACATTTTTTCATATCACTTTTCAGATAAATTTTGAAAATAATTCATCGAGTTTATACAACAAAATGTAGGAAATAATATGAAAACTATACCTCAAGTCAGCACAAGAAATTCTACAAGTAAGAGCATAATATCTCTTCATTAAGTTGAGCAATAGGTAGGTTACTAATAATGCAATCCTCCAGTGGAGTATATGAAGGTTTGCTCCAGTACGCTTTACCAACCCATAAGAAATTGATATGAAGATAATTCTTTCATAATTAGATTTAGGGATTTGCTCGATTTGTTACAAAAATGGACTTAGTTCACCGAGAATTAGACAGAGTGTTCGATATGGCATTAACGAAGTTGAGAATTTGTGCACTGTGAGTTACCGCGAAGGTTAGCATTTGATTTCGAAGTATACCTATTATTTGAACTGTTCACCAAGGGTAGAAAATTTTTATCCGACTACAAAGTCCGGTTACACTTTTGAACTTAGGGTTTCAGATTAGAGTTTACATCAGAAACAGGGTTCAAGAAGACTGGCCACGGTCTTTCACATGTTCTGCCATTCAATTGCATAATAAACATGGAACGGCTACGGTATTTTCTATTTGTTAAATTAAAAATTAGTCAATGAACGAAGATATAAAAGAACAGGTCAAAATTAAATAGACCGAGAAACGCCCGGTACCGATCCGGATTCGTTCCGTCTTTAGAAATTATGATGAAAAACCGAGATGCTGGATGATGTAAATTTCAATTCTATTAAATAAAACTTACTGTTTACACCCAGCCTTGGTGATAACCTGGCCCTGTCAGACACGTTTCGGTGGCAAATCGAACAAACCTATAATTCTGACTATACGTCAAGTGAGTACTGAGCAAGCATCGGGAACGAGAACGGCCCCTTTCACCGTTCTTTGGTCACGTGACATTGTTTACCCTTCGTTCGTTCTTTGTATGTCATATTGCTTGCTCTTCGCCGCTCTTCGTTCGTTCTTTGCTCATCATATTGCATACTCTTGTACAGAATGACAATAATGACGTGACACTCAAAACTCGAAGGTAAAATGGGAAAAAGGAAAACTTGAAAATTATTTTATGGTATTTCTTCAGTATTTTTACCAAACTAACGAATGGATTGACTTGAAATATAATTAATATACTTTGAAGACTCGTATTTATCCAGTACACAAATTCCAGCTAAATTGGTTTAGTACATTTTCGTTGATCAGGTTTCAAATACGATAGAACAACGAAAGAATAAGCAAAATAAGTAATAACCTAAGGCAATAAACTCTGAATAAGATACAAACTACGAGTACGACCAAAGCATCTGGAAAATAATGAAATGATATTCGAACTGTGAAACCAAACTAATTTATTTATTTCATTTAAAAATAATTCAATCAATTAACCAGAACCAACAAAATCATCGTAATTACGGAATTCAATACAATTCGTTAACGAATTTTGCATACAAATTCACTGATAAAACTGAAAGAACGAACTTTCGTTCTTCTTATCAATTGAAGAGAACGAACGATCGTTCGTTCTTTCGGACCAAAGAACGAACGGACCGTTCTTTCCATTTTTGAGAAGAACGATCTTTCGTTCTTTCATCGTTCGTTCACCCAAAGAACGAACGAAAATCGTTCTTCGTTCCCGATGCTTGGTACTGAGTACGAGAATTCCAGACTCCACTGAACAACCAAACCAACGCTACACAATTACACAACAACGTACCTGTAATGGAGATGCAGATGGCAATCCACACGCCGCATATTGTCATCGAGTTGCCCAAGAAACTACACATCGTCGTCGATCCCGATCAGCCACATAACACACTTAACGAACAAAAAATTTAAATGCACAAACGAAGTTTATCAAAAGCACAATGCACTCGAAATGGTTGTTTGGATTATTCACATACGATGATGGTGACTGGTGAAACTGGATTAGCAATGAGAAATGAGACCAAACCTTAGAAATCAAACGCTGATTTAACAGCTCACACGACGAATTTTGAATAATCGAGCCATTCGTAGGAACATTGGACATCTATCATCGCACTGACGGACGAGCATATCACGATTCACAATGAGCATTCTTCGACGAACATTTTTTGCAGCTTTATCAACAAAATGGCGATTTTGCAAGACGAAAACGTTCACGAGAGATTGCAAACGACGAACTGTTACGTACGAAACATACAAGACATTCCGATACTTGTCGACAATTCTAAAATGCTGAGATAGAAAATATTTGAAATTTTATTTTGTCAAATAAATTTTAAACGCGATAATACAACACACGAATATTCACGCTAAAAACGAAAACGAGCAGCCATTACGAATTCTACGTCTCGCTTGTACTCCAGAAAAGCACATACGAAATACTGACTAACTGACTCGCCGTTGAAAAATTTCTCAAAAACGTTGCCAGTGTAGCCGGCGAAACGCTGAAACGCAGGGAGGCAGAACACGCAGCGAAAAACGAAGAAAAAGGGAAAAAAAGACGAGAGACGAGCGTAGCAAACTGAAGAGTAGAGGGGCATAGGAGGTAGAGAAGGAACAAAAATTCTAAAACCAACGAACAACGAGTATAATACGATGAATACGGTAGATATTATTCGATGGAGAGAAAATAAGGTCTCCTGCAGAATCACGAAAAAAATATGTTTTTTACGCAGCTCTCACACACACAAATGTGTACGATTTTTTGTTCTTTTTGTTTTTTCAGGTTTATTCAAAAGAAAACTGTGAAGAGAAACGTAACGAATTTTCGAAAATAAGTTTACGACTCTTGACTAAGAAAACGTTGCTTTGGATGAAAATTAACATTTTTCAGTGCAGCCAGATGTAAGGAAATATTTTTTTTTTAAATTCATACTTTTTTTGTATTTTTCAATAGTGCGAGTTGACCATCTTCATTCGCCTCAGCATTTTGTGAATAATGCTATTTTTTCCTGAGGAAACGATGATTTTCGTAATGTTGACTATCTTCTTATCATTTGATACGGGTTACGTTAAAAATATCATGACAAATTATGATTAAGCTAATAAAGACTTGTTATTTAGAACTAGCTTAAGATGAAATAGGTAATATTTCTAGCAGCATCACTTTCTCTTTGGAAGTTTGGACCAAGGTCTACAGAGATAAGCAAATATATTAAACCTGATGACAAAAATATAAATTTTTTTCTTTTTCACTCGGATAAAATAGTTGACAGGTAAACAAATTACGAGCCAGTAAAGAATTTATTCCAAATCAAATTTTTAATAATCCTCTCGACGGTGCAGTTCGTGAGTATGAAATAGTTTTTCTCATTGAATGTAATCAACATTTCACGCCATCCAAGACCAATCAAAAACTGTGCTCGTTGGGTAACTACAATAACAATGTGTCATTGAAAAGCTCTTCAACGTCAACAGGTGCTCTCTTGAACTCTTTCTCACCAACTACCTTAATACAATGGAAAGAGGGAAAATGAAAATTGGGAAAACATAAAAGTATCAAAAAATAAAAGAGCAAAATAACCGAGCATGATGTTTACCTAGTTTTCAAGTTCCTCATTCAAAAAATAATGAAGGGTGAAAAATCTGAATCAAGTTATTATACCTATCTTATTGAAATTCCACGCTTAATTTTTCTATTAATATATTTAGAACACTAAATAGGAAATTTTTATTTTAATCATTCATAGCTCGTGAATTTCGTTTAAATTCTACCATTTCACATCTTCCATTCATTTTTCTCATTTTTTCCACCCTTTTGTTTTCCACTTTTTTTCTCTCACTTGGACTCGATTTTCCATCTTCTTTCTCTCGTAATCACTAACAGCTGCCACACTATCGAATAAAAAATTACAAGACCATATTTCGTAATTTTAATTAGTACTTCATTTTTTTATTTTGACGTTTAATTAAATTTACTCTTCTTCTTTCTTTTTTTTTTTTTTTTTGCTTTCTCCCGCTCGCTCTCCTTCTCTATCGTGCTCTATAAAACTGTGCAACGATTCAGAGTTACAAAGATTTAATAAATTACATTTGATACGAAAAAGGGGTGTGGAATATAGAATTAAGGTGCAAATTAATAAATATTTATATAAATAATTTTTTTCGTCCATTTTAACGCACATTAATTACCACAAATCCCTGTTCAAGGAACAAGTTACTTCGACCGAAAATGAAGAGCAGAAGAAAATTGAATGTAAAAGTTGGCTTGATAAGTTGCTGTAAGCTTAGGAGAAGAAATAAATCATCGATATAAACAAAAAAAAAGCCAAATTAATTCTCACGTCTAAGAGCGTAAACTTGGTATATAAAATGAAGGAAGCCTGGGTCGAGTAAAATTTGGTATTACATTAACATACTTTTCTGAATTAATTTTCCAACCGCCTGCTAAAGTTGTTGAGTGTTTTTTTCTTTTCAAACAAATGAGCTAAATATACCGTTAAATTATTTAAAAAAAAAAAAAAAAAATGAAAATGTGAATAAAAAAAAAATAGAAAATCCTAAACACCGAGAGTAGCATATCCAAACTTTCTTTTTTCAATTCTTAAAAACTCATAATTCAGAACATGAATATTGAATTAGACTGGTAGGACTACTGAGCATTAAATCAAATTGATAATTTCAAATCCGGAATAAACGATACAAATCTTCCTCTATCAAAAGCAATCATTAGCTCGAAAACGAAATTTTCAACTTGAGGTACCTTTTCGTATAGATCACATCACTCATATCAAATAGTACGATTAAAAAAAAAAAGTCAGAATTTTCAGATTATTTTAATAAATTACTCCATATATCTATTTTCTCTGTTGACTCAAGTTCAAAAATAACTCACTCACTATCCGGCCCAAAACACAATTATGTAACCTTAATAATCAAGTATTACGTACTCAAACTTTCCTCAACTGCATCTTCATTTTTCTGAAATTTGAATTTACTTGTAGTAAATTTTTTTTAAATACCATGTAAAATAGAAATGATCACGAAACAAGGTCAGTTTGAATAATGTTCACACTTCAAACGTAAAGTTTATGTTGGTTCTAAGTATTTTATTTACTAACTGTGAAATATTTTCGACCTTTTCTCCAAAACAGATGAGCAAAAGACTAGCAGTAGAAATGAAAAATATAGTGACATCTCATACCAGAGAAATATAGCACAGAATAACTTACTCATATAAAAAAGTTAGTACACGCATGCAGTCACAATTTGCACGTTATAATTGTTCGATGTGTTCTGAGAGCAGGGGGAAAAGATGGCGGGGTTGAAGGGGTTTGTCAATTTAGTAGGTTCGGAAAATTTATACCATCTCGAATATGTATATATGTGTGTGTGTGAACATGAAAATTTATAAAATAGAATTACGAGGTCTCCGGAGAGTCGTGTGCATTTCGAGGAAGATAAATTTTTACTGCTTGAAAAAACAAGACTAGAAGGGAAGGGGGGGAGGGGACTTCGGATACGGAAGAAAGATCCTAAACGTATCATTTTTTCACACAGTCAACTTTTTTCGCCCCGAAGAAAATTTGTCTGCGTTGTGTTGTACAAAACTTTTTTTTTCCTTACTCACACAAGCTTCTAGTAAATGCCAAAAAAAAAACATACACACACAATAACAAGCATCGTTTCGTTTTTTCAAATGACATTTTGACTTGAAGTATAAAAAACTTGGTATAGCTTCGTTTTCAGTTCTTTCTCCTTCACCTGCAACCCTCTCATCATCATTTCTCCAACGAAAAGATATTTTCTATTCTATGTACCTCCTTTTTTTTTCTTTCGAATATCTAAAATCCAATTTTCTTCGCCAGATTCTCAATTACGATACAAATTTACTGGTGTCAAATAGTGAGAATATTATTTACACAGCAATCAGTTGTCACAGTTGGTTTCCAAGTTACACTTCTTCGTACCTTTATCCAAAAAAGAATTCTCCTAACCCGAGCTCTGTCGATCCTACCGACATTTTTCTCTTTTCGTCCATATACGAACTCGCATCTGGTGGAAAATTGGATAAATTAAAAAATGAACACATTTTATTTTCATTAGACCAACGTCTTATGTCGTCACTGAACTTTGTACCCGCACTATAATTTGGAACGTTGCAGCGCCGCTGCTTTAGTTTTATAAAATATTAAATTAAAATGCGAAAGATGAAAGTAACTTTTCCAAATGAAGAGAAATTAAATTAATAAGTTGAAGGCGAATCAAGAATCTGTACATCTTCCAAGGGATAAGTTTGACTTTGATAATGTTCAGACATTTTTCATTAAGAATAGCCTTTCCCATTCGTCAAAAGAAACAACCCGTTGAAAAAATAATTTTCATTACATTTCTACCTTGGAGATGCCAAATGAAATTGGGATTCCGAGTTGCACATTATTACTAACAGATGCAACGTGAGGCCAATTATGTATTATCATAATGTCAAAGAAATATATTATCTAATATTGAATGAACGAATAATGGCTCTGGCTGCGTGTAGGGACACACAAGCGTCATAAATTATTACTGAAGCTACTTTACTATTCAAGCATCATCTAGAGCTAGTTGTATAAGTTGAATAAATAGAAGATGACCTTTACTCCAGCGTGACCGAAAAAAAAAATTTCGGGGCAGGGCAGGGGCAAATTGCATTTGCTAAGTAGAATATTGCATTTGCTATAAACAGTAGATGATATTTGCTGCTTAACCGATTACATTTGCTAGTAAGCAGACTGTTTTTGCTACCTAATTAGATTGCATTTTCTAAATAGCATATTTTATTTGCCAGGTAGCATACTCATCGGATTCTATTTCCAGTACATAACAGGAATCGAGTCCAAAGCTAGGAGAAGATGTCCTTATCTTTATCCCACATACTAGCAGAGAGCGAGGAAGCGTTGTATTTCCTTCGCACTATCAAAATTCTTGTAAGACGAATAAGTTTGCAGAGGCTTGGGGGAGGGGGGAGACTCACTGAGGCATAAGTACTGGTCTACTGGTCGAACTATGCGACATACTTGCACATGACGATATCAACCAACTCATCTTAGCAATCCCATATCTTTAGTCTCTTAGTTGTACAACACTCAATGCCAAAATAATAATAATAAATAAATCAATAAATAATAAGGTTATTTAGGTCGAAATTCTTTCTAACGGCTCAGTACTAACAGTAACAGTTTTCATTTGGCATATAAAATTAGAATTACTGGCTATCCAATAAACCAGAACTCGGAATACTTTAATAGCGTGTAATGTACTCGTATGTATAGTTAGTTATATCAAATTCACCATTCCATTTCTAAAAAGATAGAAAATTCCTTCCACTCTAACCCACAAAAGACAATCTGCGAACTATACGTTCATCGTAAATTCAAATCGACGATATTTTCCAGCAGGTGTAGCGGAAAAAAAGGATCAAATCCATTCATTACTTGTTTAAGCGAATGAAAATGGGATATTGTGTTCGGTTTTAACAAAGCTGTTTTCAACCCACAACAAATTAGAGTAATACGGAATGGATAACCCAAAATTGTCTATCATAAAGGCGAAACAACCTTTATTTTCCTGCAACAAAATCTCGTTTTCTATCAATCTAAAGTAGAGCAGGGTAAAAAAAAAAAATCGAAACCGAACTACACAGATTGAAATGGATTATTGAGAGGAAAAAGGGATATTCTCTTAAAACTTCACTTCATGAAAACGAAATTGACTATATATAATAGGTACTGGTACTTACACAAAAAACCTATTCAGTAAGAATTACAAAAAGTTTCACAAATTATAACAACCCATTTTCAAAAACAAAGTAGAAAATTATTTCAGGAATAAATAAATAGAAAGATAGCTCGGTTATTTTCTGCATTGATGAAATAAACGAAATTGTCAAAAGAATTTTGGAAAAATTGTTAAAAGAATTTGGGGAGATGTAAAAACTTGTTTTCAATTATATTGGCTCATGAGTGGGCTAGAATTCGGTCTGATCTGCATATCTCTTATCTCTATTCTTGAATTATAATATTATATTAGTCCCATATAGGTAGGAAATATTTCAAAATTCTTGATTATTTTCAAATAAAGCCGTGTCTTGGAAATTTATAATACCAGTGTGAAAAAGAAGTTTACCGGTGAGGATAAGAAAAGACTTTCCTATTGAAAATTTATAATAGGAATTCCATGCAAAAATTCCAAATGAAAATTTCACATTGAGAATTCTCTTATGTTAGACGTAAATTTTGTAATGCTATTGACATATCATTGCAGATAGACTTCTTAGGAAAAGTATTACGTGGATGTTAATAATGTGATTTTTCGAGATATTTTTGAAATAAATATACTTCTGTTAAACCTGGAAACCAGATTTTTTCCTTTATATGTGTGCAACTGCTGAGAGCTGTGTACGAATCGATTTCAAAAAATGTATTTGTGAAATTTAGAGTGTTATACTTCTATCAAAACTTCATTTGAACCTTAACTATTTTCATTATGGAATTATCGTTCTAGACACACAGTGTAATATTTGAATAAAAAATTAAATCAGTCCATATGAAATGAATAAAAATATGTAACATCAATTACCTGCCACATGAATGTCTCGATATACCCCTTTGTTGGATTATGAAAATAAAATATATTTCTACACAGCTGCATCACACTGGATTAATACAATTTCTTCCTTTCATGCCTCTCAACGAATATTTCAACTGATACATAAAGTTTTTATATCTGAAACACACAGCACTCGGATAATATATTTATTTTCCAAAATTGAGTTACAAGACTGAAATACTTGAAAAGAAATCCGCTTTCATTTGCATTATCTATAAAATGACAAAAAGTTGGGACCATTCTGGTAAATATAATGGTAATTATAATTTAAAATCAAACATCACCCTCAATCAGCATTTTATCTACATATTCAAACTTTTTTTTTTACTTTTCCAACTTTTTCCCCTCAATGTTGGATTTTTTAATGCATATCAGATAATCTGCATAATTTTTTCCCTATACATCTGCAGAACACACGTACAATCAATCGCCAGCTTGTCTATTGCAATGATTTTCATTCGACATCGTTTAAATTATTCATAACGAATATACACTAGTCCCACTGTCGTTCAGTCGCTATTTTTTCCGCCATTTTTCTATTATTTAAAATTAATTTCCTCTTTTCTCTTTTTTTTTCCCGGAGCTCTCGCAAAACTTGACAAAAAAAAGTGCAAAAAAAATTGTAATTTTATCAACCATGCGAAAATATAACGATCGACTTTCATTTTTTCAAATAAGTTTTCTGCCCTTTGCCCTTTCATACCCCTCAGTCACTACTCTCCACTACCTCACCTACTCATCACTCCACTTCTCACTGGCTCCCCTTGTCACCACTCTCTTCTTTCCTTCAGCTTCAACGAATTCCATGTCGTTAACCTCCTGGTATTTTGAGAACAGGATAAAATCAGCGTGCGATGAAGGAGATGCTTCATTTTAAAAATGTCAGATCTGGGAGGAAGAATTTTCGGACTTCCACTTTTACAGGCGTTCTTAATCGAGAAAATTTAATTGGAAAAACGAGCGCAAAAAGCAACGCAAAGTTCGCAGAAGGCGATAAAGTTTTCCAACTCGCAGGCGAGAACCATCACCTCTCACTCTCTCTGTGAAGCGTGAGCAAATTTGGAAAACGTGAAAGTTATGAATTTTGACACTGTGTCAAATTGTTGAGAGACGTAGTGGCAATTCACACATGTCAACTGACGTACTTCGGTTATGGCTAGAGGCGATCGTGTAACAATATGTTAGCTTTTAATACCAGCTCTACCCAAGGTCATTCACCAGTTTGTGGGAGGAAAACTTGAAAATCCAGGTCGTTGTCACAAAAATACTTTCTGCCATTTTCACCACACTGAAAAAAATTTTTGTAGTAATTTCAACTATTTGTATGAGAAAACTGAGACAATTCAAGATTTATAGTAGAAATTACAACAAAAATAGTAAAATGTACCATCTAAAATGGTAGAAGGTACTACAATAAACTTTAAGAATATTTACAATAACTCATGAATTGTCCCCTGTTTTCCTTTGAAAAATATTAAAAAATGACTATTCATTTTTTTCAGGGCACTATATAGCCAAATCTAATATCGGTGAGCAGTTTTGTTGCAAAACGCAACAAAGGCCATTTTGAAAAATTTTGAGTTAGTATTGTTTACTTATAGGATTCTTAGCAGGGAATCGACTAGTGTAATCAGATTTTCAAGAAAAATAATTCTAAGAGCCATATAAGTCCTTGAAAGTCTATCTTGTGGCGAAACGCAACAAATCCATGGAAAAATAAATCGCAATAGGGAAGTATAAAGATTAAGAAATTTCAGAAAGTTTTTCAGAACTGGATTACAGTCTGATTTTTGTAATTTTCAGAAGACAATTTGATTCTTTGTTTTTTAACGCCTCCTCCATTTCCTGCATTCACTCCGACCGGCTGGTTTTCCCTCTCGAAAATAACAAAATCTATATACTGATGGCGGATATAAGTTTTTCACAAAAAGTGGAAAAATAAAAAAATTAGAGAATAGGAAACTCCCCAAGAATTTCATTCCGCTCACCAAAAAGTTCTTGTCCAACAAAAAAAAAAAAAAAAAAAAAAAAAAAAAAAAAAAAAAAAAAAAAGAAGGAAGAAACTTTAGGCACACGATCCATTCATCTATTTTACTGTCACATTTTTTTTTTTACGAACGGGTTCCAGTTCCTGGAGAAATTACCGTTTGTCTATACTTTACTTTTCTCCTTCTCCAGACTTTCCTTCCGATATTCTTACGTTTGTTTTTTCTTGCGTCCTATGTCTCCAAACTTTTTGCGCGAAATCGAAGGCTAAAGGCTGATCCGAGGAAAGAGACAAACAAAGGCTTAGACATTTCTTTTCTGTCTCTGTTTTCGTCTCCCCCCTATCAATTTCCTCATACGTACCTACTCATTTAGCAGGTTTTCGATAAACGCACGTATTTATTCAATACGATAACATTGGACACACACGGACACACAAAATTTCGACTAAACTAAACGTCTAGTAAAAAGAATTCATCTTTAAATCAGTTTTATAATGATCGATAATTAACGAAGTACTAAACTAATAAGGCTAAAATTTATATGATAAATCTATAGATACAAGACTCCTAAATGTGCCATACAAGTTTCCAGTCAATCGGTTTGTGGGCTCGTTTGTGCGGAGCCTGAATATATGTGAAAGCACTCAACGGCCACCTCAGTTGGCAATTATTCGAAAACCTGCTTTTCTCGTGTTGCTCCTGCGCTGGTTTTTCTTTTTCTTTTTTTCTTTTTTACAAACTCTTTCGTATTTTCTCATCGTCTTTTACGCCCAATATTTTTTTTTATCCTGCCTTTTTCATCGTTTATTCGAAATCCTCGCCCTCTCCTCTCTTTTTTTCGACGACGCAAAGACTGTACTCTTCTCTATTTTTTTTTTTTTTACTCTCATTTCATTTCGAAAACCTTTGTTAAGAGCACTTTAAACAAAATTTATTATTCCAGATAATTGAACTGAGATAACGAAGCATCGAAAGCATCAGTCTCTCGTCTGCTGCGAATCGGCATCGGCTCTGCAAGATTTAATTTAAGATCTTCCTCCTCACACCCCTCTTCAGGCCCTCAGCCCTTTTTGCGGAATCGTCTCTGCGGAGTATTTCGCGAACAAATAACGTAACGCGAATAAATATAGATTCAATTATACAGAATGTGGGAAAAAATGGAACTGCTCTCTCTCTCTCTTCCTAAGCAGATTGTATCTGCTGGCAGCCGAACTTATCGAAAAAATGTGAGGATATGAGGGAAAAGGATCGAGGATGAGGGCACATTTTCTCTGCATTTCTGTCGTCAAGTGATGAGGAAATTTTCTTTCCTTTTTTTTTTCTTTTTGGAAAATGCCTACCCTCCATTGCCCCTCATACTGCATCGAATATCGGTTATTGAAAATTCCATTTAAAAAACTGTTCGCCGTCCGTGGTACGCCCAGAGGGGGTTTTATGAATTTATTCGAATTTCGCACGGAAGGACGAAGGCGTTAGAGAAGCAAACGGAAAAAAAAAAAAAAAGCAAGCAACTACAGGGATGGTGAGGTTTACTACGAATCTACTTAACAATATAAACGCTTGGCTGAAGGAAAACGAGACGTTATTTAGTTTCGCAAATCTTCGATTTTTTCCTTCATCTCGTGGATTTCCATTCTGGTCTGCATTCTCGTGGGCTATACAGGGTGTCTAAGGCTCATTTCGAAGTATCTTCAACGACCGATTTATTTGAATACCGGATCGTTCCAAGTACCGCGGCCATAGCTAGGGAAAAAAACTTGCAGGGAGGAAATCAAAATTCCTAGAGGACATAATAACCCCTTTCCCCACCATTCCAGTGGAGCATTTTTTTTCCTGACAGTACGAATTGTATGCGCTTATGGGTAACTCGACTCAAAAAAATTTGATATTTTCACGAATGCTTTTTCAAAAAAGTGAAATTGAATTTCTTTCTTCATCGTGTCCTATCCTAAAACATTCAGCAGACAGAACGATATAAGGAATTCAATGGTTTTTCATAAATGAAGCGTTGCCCTCCGAAAACGGTCTAACTACACTTTCTGTTTTTTACAGAAGACTTTTTTTGACGGCCACATACAGCGTCAGATAGAACAATGATATCTGTGCCTGGTTTTTTGAAGAGCAAACAGAGTGGTTTGAAACGTAATAATTTATGTGTGTTGTATCGGCGACATTTTATAGAACCAATTCGATTAAAAAACTCATTTTCGTCAAAATTGTGGTTAGACCGTTTTCTGAGGGAATGCTTCAAATAATGTCTCATAAATAGAATATAATGTTTGAAAACAATAATTAGATTGGATTAGTATGTGTGAGGGTGATAGTTTTTGTAAGGCAGAATACAGACAAATAGTAACAGTGAAGAGAACTGATAAGACAGGACGATAATACGAAGAATCAGAACAAAGGGAAAGAACTAGCATTTAGCTTACTTTAATTTAATATTCCAAAGGAGTTTAGTGTTCACAAAATATAGTAACTACTGCAGTGCAGCCACTTCGTTTCATAAAATATCAATTCATCAGGGAGCCGGTATAAAGATTTTTTTAAATAAATACACTGCAGAACAAAAAGTACGGTACGAATGAGTGGCTGAGTGCATGAAAAAGTGAGTAGTGTGGAATTTGATCAAACCTTAAAACAAAATTTCCCTTGAAATGATTCAACTTGGTAGTATGGCGGCATAATTGCAACATTCAGTTTTTTTGCAAGAATTACCAATTGAGATGAAAAACTTTTGTTCATGAATGCAAAAAGAAATTTACAAATTTTCAGTAAAAAAATCTACAAAAAAAAAAAAATACGCAGAACATCATATTCCGTCCCTAAAATCCAACGTTAATGTATATAGGTACCGTCGAACGGGGTGACTTTACATTCAAGGGGCGACTTTACCCACTTAGTTTTAGCCCAATAAATAAATTGCCAGGCAAAAATTAAAACCAAAATACGATTTGGATCGAAGCAGGTAGAAGGAGGAAAAGAAAAAAAAGATCGCCACCCCTACCTCACTTCACCCAGTAACAGAATAAGAAAATAAAGCGGCGATATGGTTTTTTCCTTTTTTCTTATTCGTCTTTTTTTTTAACAACAGACACTCAAAATATTCAGTTCGGTTTCACACGGTTGAAGTTGGTACTTGACTAGTTTCTTTTCAATCGTATGTCTGAGTACAAACATCCTCAAATTTCGCCTCCCCACCCATCAATAACCCGTCAATAACAAATTGATGGGTAAAGTCGCCCCATTGAGGGGTGAATTTACACAAATTTTTTGAAAAATCATAAAAAATAGAAGGAAGGCTGCAAACTCAAACTTTTTTTTACAATTGTGTTGAGAAATGTTAGACCTAAATTTTAAAATCAAATTCACTTCAATAGCTTCAAAATTGGAAGAGTTATTGAAGGACAAAGTTGAAAAACATAAAAAAAGTATGTAAAGTCGCCCCATTCGACGGTAATCAAAAAATCTGAATGTAGACTTGAGACACCCCGTATATACGAGTACGTGAGTACTTTTCTACAATGTAAAATTCAATTCGAAAAACGTTGATAAAGTCTCGGAAATTATTTCTTGTTTTTTTTTTTTACCCTTTGCGTACATCTCTATCCTACCATCCCCTATTTTTTTTACTGCCTCTTCGTTATCGAAAATGCAAAAAAAAGTGGGAAGAAAAAACGCCCCATTTGCCAGCTTAAATGACGCATAAAATGAGCCTTTGATTCCTTTAAACTTTACTACGGCACGGTTTTTAAGTTCCAGCTACAAGAACAGCCGAAGGTATTTATTCCAGCGCATGATCTACAATGCAAAGTTTTTTTTTTCTGTATCTTCTCTCAAAGGTTAGACGAAATACCGACAAAAAGAAGTACAGAAATTTGGATAGAGTAAAGTTGGTGACGACGACGAGGAGGGTAGGGGGTGAAACAATTTGTTCCTTCATCCGATTACATTTTTCAGGCAGCGCCGAAGATTTACCATAATTTAAATTTCCTTAATTGCGCGACGTTCGCGAGAAAGTTAAATTTATTAATTTTGCTGGCGAACTTTTTGTCGAGGCGGGAATCTTTCATTAAGAAGTTTTCTCGCTTGGCGTGAATATGTCGCGCAACCTGAATTTATCTTTAAAGATAAAAAAATTTTCTGGTTTGTTGGTACGGGCAGCGGCGATTTAGCCAGCCCTCGCGAAAAGTAAGTCAACAGGATGGGAAGTTGAAGTTCATTCATTTTTTGATTCTGATATTTTACTAATCTCTATTGCCAAGAAATCTGATATAGTGACTCCTTAAGAGTAGAGTAAGGGAGAGCGAAAACCCGCACTATACCGCACTAGCTCCCTCTGAGAGAAAAACAAAAAAATTTTTAACCAACAAGTACTGAGCACCAAATTTTATGCCATGAGCATCATTATTGATGATGTCAGATTAAGAAGAAAAAAAAGGTGGATGTACTAATTAAAATACTTGTGAAACTCCCCCACCCATCCTCAAAATTACATAACGAGTATTGTTCCTTTTAGGAAAAACACTTGATCGTGGGAGTGTTAAATGATTCTTGATGAAATTTATTCAATAATAATACCAAATCTTCAGATAAAAATCAATGGTCTGGCATTAAAATATCGATATATCTCTTAATATATCGATATATTCACAATACAGATTTAGTCAATATGCTCTTTAGATAAATATCGATATTATGGTCAGCGTCTAATCAGAGCGGTGAACAAGGAAAGCGCACATTGGGGGAAATTTTAAAAGGAAAGCGCACAAAAATACAAATGGAATGCGCACAAGAAAATACTAAAAATTTGTCAAGGAAAGCGCACAGTTCATTTATTAAATGGTTTAATCTAAATGTTCTAAATTTATGATCAAAGGCAAAACGGATGATTCTAGGGTATCAAGGAATCATAGTAAAGTCAAAAATAATTTTGTTAAATTGAAATATTTGAATTAATTACAATTAGACGTGTTTTCTGCTGCTAAATGAAAAATAAAAATCAATGATTCTGTACAATAATGTTTCTTCCTTTCAATTAGAGTTATGAAAGACAAATACCCATATTTTTGGTTCTAAACAGTTTTCATTGAATGAAATTCTACGAATGTAAAAGAGTGGAACATTATGGAGGAAAGAGGTTAATATTTTGCCCAATATTTTGTAAAATTGCTTATAAAATATGAAGAGCGGCTGGGTGACGGAGTGGTTAGAATGCAAGTTTAAGCCCAGGGCCAGTATAAGGCAAGAATTTTTCAAACCAAAAATTAATTTAAGATTTTTGAATAAGTGAACTTGCATTGAAAATAAGAGGGAATGAAAGAAGAGGTGAGCAAATGGCCTTTGATGAGCCCTAAGTGAACCGAGCCTACTTAAAAAATATCCTAGCTACGGGTCTGGAACTGGACTGATTCAACTTCCTGAGTTCCATCAGAAAAAATAAAGGCAAAAATAAGAAAATGTGATATCTTGTAATTTTAAACGTGAATGAGCGTGTTGATTTTTGTGCGCTTTCCTTATCTTTTTCCCTCTCTCATTTGGTGCGCTTTCCTTGATCAATAAATTCGACAAAAATGCCTACATTGTGCGCTTTCCTAATTCAGCCAATCAGAGTTTGTATCCTGAGTTGTCCTATAAGAAAATAACGAACACCTACAGCAGCTATACATTACAGAATTCAACAAGTAAAGGCTTGAAGCACTTTTAGAATTTTTTTGAAATATTTTTAGACTCGTAGTAGATTGAATCAAGTCACGAATACACTCATTCTAAATAATATTTTGAAAAATGAAATACTTTCAATTTGACCATCTCAATTTGCTGTTCATCCCACAGTGCAATATAAAATTTCTCGACTACCACACGTTTCTCAAATCTACGAAAGTTAGGGAATATTGTCAACGTCATGAAATTCATTCAGTTTCACCACCAACCACCAAACTGGCGAAAAGTAGAAGGTCAAAATCACAAAAATCACACCATTTTAGAGCTAAAAGAATTACCAATAAAAAAACTTTAAGAAATCAGATATTATGGTAAAACATTTCAACGTGTACGAAAAACTTTTTAAGTTCTGTTCAGCTCGAAACGATTTTCCAGCAGTAGATAATGGGGAAGAAAATATCTTTCTCAAAAAAAAAAAGAGAAAAAAAAGATAGTTTATAAAAATTGGAGCTAGTATTTTAGAAACGCGACCTCGGAATTTCACCCCCACCCTCACCTAATATCAATATAAATTTCTCTACCATAAATGTTACACACGATTTCACACAGCTTTAAAACGATGAACCAAAGTTTTCATATCCGCTCGTATATTATTTTATTAGCTCTTTTTTCATATTCGTTCGAATATATATGTATAATGCGTAAATATAATGCAAATATGCTTCTTTTACTCCCGAGTCGAAGTTATGTTATTATTATTTTTTTTTTTAATAGAAAGTCCAAGTCCAAATTCATAGAACAGTGAAAATTTTGGTAGTGATATTTACAAGATGAATAAAGGAAACTGTGTTGCAGCCAAGAGGTCTCAAGTTGCTGAAGCCCACAAAGCGATCAAATTTTATCAAAAAAATACGAGGTAAAAAAATTTCCAAAATTTTTATTTTATAGACAAATTCAAAAGACGATAAGAAACAAGCACAATTCAACACTCGGTGCAGAAATTACTACAAAAGTACTGAAGTAAAATATATCGATATACCTCTTAAAGCCAAAACGTGTTATGTCCATTTCAAAAAACTTACGAAAGGAGAGAAAAGAAATGTGTATAAATTATTAATACAGCAATAACCAACACCAAATTTGCTCTTTTCATCAGACTGGAAGTATATTTAATCCATTAAATTTCGTTTCAATAAAATGCATTCGCACACTGAGCAATTTGGAGAAAAAAATACCTCAAATTATGCCATCGTATCTCATAATACCTGTTTTCAAACCTCTCTCACAAATATTCTGAATTCGCACGTGACAATAAAATGTTGCTACGCCCTCACACATTGTATAAAAATTATATTATAATTTCTGACATAATCCAGGAAAGAAATTAAAGCGCATATATGAATAACGGTAATCTTAATTATTTAATATTCTGAAAAATGTAAGCAACTGAGTATTTTTTGTTGTAATACTTTTACGATCTGTCACACGAAAAGAAATATTAAATTCGTCGGTTTTAGTGTGAGAAGTTGAATGAAACCGACAATTGTTCTAGAGAGGAGAACCAAAAAGAAGAAATATTATATGCTGTAACGGTAAGAGGTGTAAAATTCTTCGAGTGAATTTTTCCGAAAGATTCAGTAAATTTTTTATTTTGTTTTGTTATAATAAGGTTTTACCTTTATTTTGTGGTTATATCAACAGAAAAAGAACCTCTTGCAGACTCAACTCTGATTCGGTTCGAAATTCGAGTACACTGATGCGCGAGCTCGTAAAGCACTCGCGTTATAAATTAGACATTTTTTATATTTTTGGGAAAATATGGATACTCTAAGTTGCATCAAACGCATAAAAAAGTAAATTACAAATAACGGACCACCGGCTATGGAGGATATAAGACATCTCAAATACAGTTTCACACATTCGAGAATGGCAGATTTTAATCGAGGGAGAAGAAAAAACTAAATAAATTATTGTTTTAAATGAAACGCCAGTTTCAGTGAATCGGCACTGTTAGTTACATCTTCTATGTGTTAACATTAACTTTCATGATAATGTATAATTACAGAAATAATTAAGGAAAATCAAAAACGATTAAGGGTGCACTGTGAGAGAAAACTACATAATAATTATTGTAATATCTGCATTCAGTATACTATAACGTGAGGAAAATTGAAAATTCAGATTCTATACGAAAAATTTTATTAATACTTTGATAAGAATTAGTAAAAAAAATATCAAAAATCTATTATGAAGTATATTGAAAACTAGTATAAGTGTTAACAATTAGTATGCTACATACTAAAATTTAACATACTACTCGTATTGTATATTAATTTTTTCATAAAACCTGAATTGTCCCCAAGTTAGTATGCAGCATAATAATTTAAAATTTTTTTCTCCGAGTGTGTAGTCTACTTTTGCTTTTTTTCGAATAGTTCACAATTTAATTTACCTTTTTTTTTTCGTTGAGTTTTGCAACAAATTGTATCAAATTTAGATATGTTACTCTTGAACATGTTCTTTATGCTCAGATGAAAGCTCTTTATTGGATTTTCGTTAGACCGTGAACAGGTTATGTGTAAGCTCGGCGTCTATTTTATAGCCCACTGACGTCATCATACATATATACGAGGAAGTCTCTACGCAGTCAATAATGTTCAAGTATAAAAATACTTAACAGTATTTCAATAAGAAAAACCACCCAAACTGACAAAACAAGAGATATAATTGAGAGAACTTATCACAATAGGAAAGAAGTAAAACAAAGTCAGTTTAGCTCTTATAATTTAGTAGTTCCTTGGGCGCATGTAAGTTAGTTTCTTGGTAAACTGGTATAATTCAGTTTACAGCAGAGTTAAGCGAGTAGATATTTATGCCAGGCAACCAAGCATTTCCAAAAATTTTAAAAACTTCAAGGCATTTTTTGGGGGTTTTGAAATTCCTTTTTCTTTTAGTTAAAAAAAAAAAAATTGAATTGAATAAGAGCTTCGTCTGGCTAAGAAATTTCTATAGAATTACATATCCATTTTTCAATGAGCTTTGAGTTACTTGATCACTTTACTCATACAGAATATGGAATATCAACTATGGTTAGACTTGAACTCGCCACTTTCAAGTAGTAAGGCTGAACATCTAAGCAGTCCTCGTCTCTGGTGTTGACGAACTTGAACGTAAATATGGGCTACAAAGATATTACTTCAGCAGAAGCTCTTAAATTTCCAGAAACTGTACTTGCTACTCACACAGGTAAAAAGTAATTTGATATAACTGGTGAAGTTTTTTCTGTTTTTTTTTTTTTCAATCTATATCTTCGCTAGAATACAATTTGTTGAGAAAAAAACCGACTTCACGAAATTTATCCCATTTTACTACGCGAAAAGGTGTGCGACTTTAAATTGCGAAAAAATGAAAAGGAAAAGAAGTATTCAAAAAATGTCGTATATTATTTTGGCTCATAAAAGGCGCGTAATTATTTCTTGAAATGAGAGAAAAAAAGTAAAACTTTTATCGTATCGTAATTTTGACGGCAGCTCGCTATAAAGCAAAAGAAGATATCTACAGTTTGAAAAAAAAAAATCGTTGCCGAAATAATTAAAAGTGAAATTTATTAAAAAACTTAACGAAATAAAAATAAATTTAAAATGAAAATAAATAAAAACTTTTTCCGCCCACTATTCAGTATTATTATTGCGGCTAATGAATTCTTTAAGCTCATTCAAAACGAAAAATGAGAAGAAAAGCAGGATCATTCTAAAGAGGAAGTAAAAAAATTTAAAAAAGGCTAAAAAAAAAAAAAAAAAAAGGTGTACCCATTATCTAACTTGAAATTCGAGATGGTAATTAGATGTTACTCTCTGCAAAAAGATGAACAAACATTTTACAGACAACTCTTACTGTCAAATTTAAGAGATTATAAGAATGAATAGTGATTATGTGATTATATAATGAGATGAAATAAAAATTTATTAGTTCGATAGGGATAGAAAAAGATTTGACGAAATGTGGAAAGTTATAACCTTCGGGTGAAAATTCATTTATTGCCACTTTTCAATTACAGAATTGAACGATTCTAATAATCAAAAATCATTTCGCCAACTCAAAAATTATGTGTCATACACTGAGAGAAAATAGTGGATCTTGACGTCATTTTTAAACAGCTGTAGATTCGATTGTGAGAAAGTATAGTCAGAAAACAGCTCTCAAAATTTCATTATAAATTACGTATTATGACTGTATTTAAGACCATTTAAAAAAAAATTAAAAACAACCTTCAAAATTCTCATAATCTTCAGACTCATTTAATGATGAAATGAAACAGTAAGATCTGGATAAAAAAAGGGTGAAAAAGGAAAAAGCAATTTTCATGGTCTCACATTTCATCAAAAAAACCTACCCAATTTTTTTTCTCATCGCTGAATATAATACTTTTTTTCTCTGCTGCTAAAAACGACTTTTCAAAATGAAAATTGTGTTTGTAACGCGTGAAAGAATTTCAAGGACCCTTCACTTTTGTTTCAATTTGAACACGTTTCAAACACTATACTTTTATTATCGCAAAAGAGAGAGAAAACATTTCTTATAACTTTATTCAGTTTGTGAAGCAGAAAAAAAGGGGAACGAGTTGATAAATTATGACACAATAAACAATGAAATGGAGAATGGGTAAAGTTTTTAAGCTTCTATATTATGTACCTATTTATGTTTTGAAAGGTTCCAAACTTGAGTCCATGGAATGGGAGGGAGCTTTGTGCTTTGTAACCTTAAACTCTAGTTAAATGCTATGAAGTACGGGAAGCAGGAGATAGGTGGCTCTTTTAATATGGTGAAATTTCTTTAAAGCACTTCTTAATAACTGACACTACTTTTGAATGAATAATATGGAGTTACTTTGGCTACTAGCGGGTAACTCAAGGCCACACCCAATTACCTATCGAAACAAATTCTGGACTTGAGAACCGTAGGAGTGACCCATGAGATATTTGCAGTTGAAGGTACGAGAATACACCCCTTTCCCTCATTTTGTGTAAGTTACTTTTGGTTTTCTTTGTAAAGATAGAATGTCTATTTTTGAATTGTGAGTTAGGATTCGAGTGCATAGGAAATTATCGGTATAAAAGTCGTCTAGATCTCTTTGTCACTGAATCTGGACTTGGATCACTCTGTTTCAAAGTTTCAGAATTCAATAGTTGTTGGATATTGTTAAGATAGAGCTCACAAATACTAACAGTTATTTACCGATGTATGATTAAATATTCCATTTTTCAAGATTTAATTAATATCATGATTATAGAATTTATGTAGAAGACTTACTTATTCCATCAAATAAAAATTTTAAAATATTTTTTCACGAACAAAACATTACAGAGTCAATATACTCGTACTTTGCATTTCTATATGCAAAATCCAAGATATAATTTCAAAGTCGTGTGAACAGAGGTGGACTTCTGAAGGCGACAAAAGTACCAAGTCCTCCTAGAGCTAAAATTAGCCTTCCGCTCAAAGAATATTGACTTTGCTCCTCCAGTTCCATTTTTTCTCTTTTTACACATCAAACGGTTTTTTATGATAGTGAAAAATATTAGCCCACATCACTCCTGCCCAGCTAAACACGACATAGTTCGCCAATGACCATCTCCCAAATTATTTCGGAATGGCAGAGTCGAATACTGACAGTATAACCGACTACTAAAGCTATCTGTTTATAAATGAAAGAACTATACTGCTCGTCACTTTGAAAGCTAAAGAAAGAAAATATCAAAATAATTATTTTTGCACATTTTTCTCTCTCAAATAATTCGCATTTGATGTATCAAAGTATATTTTAGAGATGCTTTATTTTCATAATTATTACAAAGTCAAAGCATGAATGGAGATAGACTCGGTGCCCTCAACCAGACAAACAGTTTCACCATTTTCATCTTTGCAATCTGAATAACGTAATTCTCGGTACTTTTTGCAACCCATTTTTTCTGCTGAAATTTGAGCTTCGAGGCAATTGCATCGTATAACAACCAAAGAGATATTGACAGCTTTGGCCAACCATTTTATCGAATCCATCAGCTGAAAACCCACACCCAATCCTCTGAAGTTGGAAGCAACACTTATACCCCAGTCGTATAGATAAGCGTTTGTTCGAAAATATTCTAAGGGGTTGAAGTTTCCTTGTAATGCACTAAATACTTGATCCATTTTCTCACGTGCTTTGCCAGGAAACTATAATAATAAATGAATAATGAGTGGAGATATTTTAGTTTATTGAGTTGCAAGTAACCAAACATAGAGCTATGGTAACTTTTTTTTGGACATGGCAAACTTTCTTCTGTTGCCAAATTTCTTAGCCTTTTTTTTTTTTTTTCAAAATCCAGTTTATTTTCGAACGTCAAAAATGTCTCTGTCAAACATTTTTTGGGTCACAGAGATGCTTCTGGGACCATTGGATTCATTATAGTTTGATACTTCATAAAAATGAAAAGAAAAAAGAAAGAATAATTCTCCCGAGGGTTCAATTTCTCACATTTCTTATCTTATTTTTTTGGATCCAAAAATTCCGTATCCACAATTGTCAACCTTGTCCTAAGTCACTTAATATAAAAATTTAAGAAGACACCCCACAGATGCTTACTATTAAAATATAAATGAAATCAGAACCAATTCAGCTCCATGTCGTCAGCTCCCCCACCCCCCAAAAATTGGTCAAAAATATGCTAGGAATTTTGTACTCATTTTGTGCCGTTTTGTACCGCAAAAAAAATATTTTGTACCGGCATTCACTAAGAGTTATTCGAAGAAACGTTATGGGGTGCTGGGGACATGCTAGCACCCCCACTTCAACCGATCAACTTGAAACTAGTCTCATTATTTTGTACTCATTTTGTACTGCTATTGGAAAATTTTGTACCAGCCCCTTCCATGTTTTTTTTTTCAAAAATATTGATGAGGCGTGCTGGGGACATGCTAGCACCCCCACTTCAACCAATCAACTCCAAATTTGTCTAATTATTTTGCACTCATTTTGTACCGTTTCGTACTGGCAAAATAACATTTTGTACTGCTCCCCTACCAATCCTCGGATAGGGGGCTGATATTCCAATAGCAGTACATAACGGAACAAAATGAGTACAAAATAATGAGACCAATTTGGAGTTGATTGGTTGAAGTGGGGGTGCTAGTATGTCCCCAGCACCCCTCATCAATATTTTTGAGGAAAAAAACAGTGAAGGGGGGTGGTACAAAATTTTCCAATAGCAGTACAAAATGGTACAGAATGAGTACAAAATAATGAGACCCTTTTCGAGCATTTTTCTGAAGTTTAAAGGTCGGCCCCCTATCAATGACTAGGCAGGGGAGCAGTACAAAATGTTATTTTGCCAGTACAAAACGGTACAAAATGAGTACAAAATAATGAGACCATTTTGGAGCATTTTTCTGGAGTTTGAATGTCAGCCCCCTGTCTGAGCATAGGTAGGGGAGCAGTACAAAATGGTACAAAATGAGTACAAAATTCCTAGCATATTTTGGACCAATTTGGGGGGGTGGGGGTGCTGACGACATGGAGCTAAGTAATTCGCATCAAACCACCTTAGGAAGGGATGGATCTTGTTTTGAAATTACAGAATACATTTGAACACCGATTATTTCTTGATTATTGATGTCTTCATCTAGCACTGCTATAAGAGTCATTTTTTCTTTCATAACGGTAGCCATCATGTATTGTTGACATTTTACTGAAACTTCATCTTCAGTAAAATTAACGGCTCTAAACAAAATTAAAATCAAAAATTATTAAAAGCGGCGTTAAAAAATTTCAAACCCCTATGTCTACCTTAGTATATTTATAGTTTCCATAGAGGCCCTTTCAAAGTTTTTTATTCAGCTACCCTACTTTTATATTCACAAAATTAATGAACTTGACCAATTCTTCAAATAACGTCATTACCCATAAACTGTATCTCATCTACATGATAACAGATTATACATAAAAAGTAGAATTGTCGAAAAATATTACTCACTTTCTGAGACCTTCGTCGGCAATAAAATATTTCGTCATAAATTCAACAGCTTCGTCGATTCGGCCCAACGGTAAGTCTTGAATTCTGACTTTGAAAATTGCTCCATTTTGCGCGGGTTTAGTATCGAATCGGTGCCACACATTTGTATATGGAATTTCAGAGGGTCGCTTCCATGAAAATTTCATTTCAGGAAACTCACACATCTTGGATGAATACTAGAATACTACGTCAACAACTGAATGCAATAGATATAACCACCAGAGCACTTTCACGACTGCACATATACTTAATGTATTTGTATAATTATCATCACTTCATCAGAAACACGAGTATTTCATCCGGCACGAGCGAATATAAATAGTTTGGAAAAGCTTATCTGTAGAGATGCTCGAGCGTGAAAAATTCATCAAGAATGCCCGTACAACAGATTCGAAGATAATTTTTACTCCAATTATTCATCGCATATTTTTATCAATCATAAAGGAACACATATTCAAATATTCAGTTCATGAAAAATAAATTTTTCCAAAAAATTACATTTTTAGAAAGTTGATTCAGGCGTAAAAATTTTATTCGCTAGATAACTTTCGAAGTACCTTGTTAGTTCAAATTTTTTTAGACATTTATATTTGTATACCGCATCAGTCTACATATGGAATAATTGAAAGATTCCCTGTTAAAAAATAAATAAAATAATAATTAAAATAAAATAAAAATTTGTAAGAGACGGTTGAAATAGATTCTTTGTGATGAGTGAAACATTTCAAATTCAAGACCGAAAGAATAAAGTTTCATTTTTTTTAGTTCTTTCCCTGGCTTTCGACAATTTTTTCGTGGTTAAAAATAGAATACATTTTCAAATCAGAGGGAAAAAATATAATGGTCAAAGGCTACAGCTAAGATAATATTTAAGAAAGTGCTTTCAGCTGTTGGCTTTCTCATTTTTTTTTTTCTCCTAAATCAACTAACTTTTTGAATAGGTACTCATTTCGTTTTTGACTTTCGAAGACAATAATTTTTTCTTCAATTTTCATAAGCTTTTATTCCAGTGACCTGTAGCCACTCGACTTTTGTTTTTAAAGCTTATGAAAAGATATGCATTTTCTTCAAATTATCAGACATTTCTCCAGTAAAAAAACGTATTATTTTTACTTTGAGAAATGAATCGCCAAAAGCCAGAAAAAAAATTATGAAAAACAAAGCTTTTTTTCTCCAAAATCATTCACCTTTGGCTATCTGTAATTAACTTTTTGGTAATTTACAATTTACAAACACTGTATACAAGGACGAGTAAGATTAAAAAAAAGAATGATTTTTGTGACACAAGTTTGAAAACACTTCACAAAATAGTGATTATTTTCGCATGCAAAAAATTGTCAATATATATATACATCAGAAACAGCTAACAAATTCATATACCGTCTCGCTGAGAGGTAAAAGCAGTTTTTCATCATGGTATTCAACATAAAGTCACAGACAAATCACAAAAAATACAAAACTGTTCGATTAAAATATTTTTCTTCAAACTTGAATTTTCACAGTCTTGCAAAAAATAGTAAACACAACTCTCATACGATTATAGCAAGGCTGTAATATTCGTGCTTCGTCTAGACATTGCTCACTTTTCACTCTCGTTATTCAAAATATTACTTAGGTACTTAAAATGACAAGAAGAGTGAAACAAATCTGTTGGTATACGTAGCCTTATCTCCTATGTGAGCAGTTTCGTACCTGTCTATCTTACAAATGAAATAGAAGTGACGTTTTGAACTTGACCTATTTTCTCGTACTTGTAGTCAAGTTCTCGTATTTTGTACTTAGTATTATTTGTACCTCGCGTTACACTTTGCTGTGAATTATATGGAAATACGTTCTCTCGTTTTAGTTTATTTTGCAAGGTATAATTTCTTAACATGGTAGCAGAGCGTAGTTGTTTTGAACAGAGTTCTCTCAGATCACCAAAGTTTACATGTCCAAGTAGCCGATGCCATTTTTCTGCTACTGTTATACCTGTAACATTTCCTGAAACATCTACGACCGAGCAAACTATGCTCTCAGATACAAACGAATTAAGTTCATATAATTTATTAGACTTCCTAGCAATGCCGACTATGTTTCCTGCAGGGTTTAAAATTTTTGCAACCTCCCCTTGTGCCAAAATTGAAAAATTTGCCGTTGTTATCCTGTTAAAGCTCAAAAGGTTGTTGTCCAGTTCCGGAGCAAAGTACACATTCCTTAATAAAATAGGTTTACGAATACCATTAACAAGTGTAAACATAGAAATATCACCGCTATATAAAACTTTTAAAATATAGCCATCCGCCACTTTTACATTTACAGGTACATTTAATCTAGATTTCTTACAAAAATACCTATCCGTATTTACTATATGGTCTGTACAACCACTGTCCAATGTCCATACGATTGACTTATACTTTTCTTCATTTCCATTTCCAACATTACCGAAGTTGGTTACATCTCGGAGACGTCTCCCATCTGGTTCTGCACAAGGAATATTCTTCATAGAACTAGTTTTCAATTTGGACACCTTGACTTGGTAGGCACTAACCTCTGTATCACCGACGTTGACCTCTATATTCTGAGCTGCGATGTTTCTGCGATTTCCCCTGTTACCATTTGCAGGGTTACCATTTGTACCTTGACCACTATACTGCAAGTTTACACGACAGTCTCTACGGTAGTGACCAGCCATTCCGCCATCGAAGTTGCTTATAATTTTGTAGCCGATTATGTTGCAAAAGGGTTAATTGTGGTAAGAAAAGTTGATTCAAAAGATCAACTAGCCGACATCCTAACTAAGGCTCTGAGCTGGGAAAGGTTCTCGGAGCTAAGAAAAGCAGTATCGATATCTTGATTTTTTTTTATTATTATGTTCGTCCTTTTTTTTTTGTTTTTCCTTTTTTGCCATCCGACCAAACATTTTTTTTCTCTATTTTAATTTTCTATCTGACTTGCTAGAAACCATTTTTTACTTGTTGTTTTTCTAGTCATAACCATATATGTATGTTGTTCGAACCATCTCTATTTGATTGAATCCTAGTTATAAGAATTTTTTTTTAATTTTATGTTTTTTAATGGAAGGGGTATGTTGGTATACGTAGCCTTATCTCCTATGTGAGCAGTTTCGTACCTGTCTATCTTACAAATGAAATAGAAGTGACGTTTTGAACTTGACCTATTTTCTCGTACTTGTAGTCAAGTTCTCGTATTTTGTACTTAGTATTATTTGTACCTCGCGACGTTACACTTTGCTGTGAATTATATGGAAATACGTTCTCTCGTTTTAGTTTATTTTGCAAGGTATAATTTCTTAACAAAATCCCAATTACTTATGAAGATGAAAAAGAAGATAAAAGTTATAAGTAAAGGAAAAGTACGATAGTATAATATAATGTGCAGCAGTTAGATGGGAACAGTCATAAGAACAACCAACAAATAGATAGATTTCTTCGATTCACAAAAATCAAAAATGTCCATTTTCCAACAGTGTAAAACCAGTGGAAATGGTGCAAGTTTCATTTAAAAAAAGAAAACAATTTATTGGTCAAATACATTGATGCGTACATATAAAAATTAGAAAATATTATGATATTTACTTATTATACATCAGAATATACGAGGGCAAAAAAATGAATTCAACTTAACAAGACCTATAACAAATTTCACTCTGTATGCAACTACCTACCAGATCACAGAAACTTACGAAATAACAATAAGTAGATTGTGATTGTTGATTTTCGAGTTTTTGAAGTAATTTTTAATGAATTGAATAACTCACAATCTCATGGCAAACAGGTACCAACGTACGCTGGGCTACTTGCAAAAATCGGATGAAAATATACTATACTTTCGTGGGTGACAAAACGTAAAGAGATCCATACAAGAGAAAATGAAAAAATGCTTATGGAATGGAATTTACGAGCATAAAAAATATTGAACCGTTTAATAAATAATTTGTCGCCTTTAATTTTAATGATACTTTAACCAACCTAAAATTAATTTGACTAGATCAGTAATTAATAACGCCGCGTATACAACATACAGCTTTGCGTTCTTTTCGTTGCCATACAATTTTTGTTTCCGCTAAATTCTCAGTACAGGTTCAATATTTTTTTTCCTATGCGTCTTCTGTCATGGAAGAAAATTTGTTCTGAATTTAGGCAACAAAATAAATCACATATCTTAGTTTAGAAAACGATAATCTGGAATGAAAAAAAATATCTTTTTCAAAAAAATTATTATAAATCACATAAAAATCTTCGTACGTGCAACGAGTTCATCGCTATTTACATTTATACACAAAAAAAAAAAAATTGAAGAAAAAACGAATATTAATATTAAATTGAGCATTATAATACAAAATACAAAAATGAAATGGAATAAAAAGTTGAGAGGAAGAAAACAAAACAAATACAACTAGAATCGAAAGAAATGAACGTTGCTCTCGAAAACAAAACACGGACAGTAATCGAACAGAACAAATGAAACATTCCATAGAAGCATTTTCAAAAAATGCATAATGGCGTTGATTGCCTTCAAGCATCGATGGAAGTTGACATAATTATTTTAGGTATTTCGAATTTAAAAATCCAATAAGGGAAAAAGGTGCACATTACCACACAAAATGAATGCATCGTTAAACCATCGATGTTTCAACTAAAAATTCTTTTTTTTTAATAGAAAAAAATCTGCTGCGAAGGGTAACTGTTTTTTGTTTGAGCGAAAAAAGACTCTGAGCTAGAACCCCAAGAAAATTTTACAAACATAATATGAAATTCTTTCGTTTCATTTAATTCTGTTCGTTTTCAGTCGTGAACAGGTATATAAGTATTTTTAAACAAATTCACAAAAAAGAAAAACAAACGAACATCCAGCAATAGAAAAAAAAAAAGTCAAAACGAAACAAAATCAATATTTTATACACTTACAAAAAATATCACAATGGAAACCAATATTACAACTGATTATGCGGTTTATATCTCCACTTCAGAGATATGTCAGTTCTTGTCAGACTAAATGACCCTCCGTCTCGGAACCACCGTAGTTGAAGGTAGACATGGAAACTGGCGGCGGAGCAGTCAGCACAGTAACATCGGGAGGAGGCACAGCACCACGTCGCAGCGTACCATTCGGCGCCAAGCTCGGCTGAGCGAACTGAACTGGCGGCGGATAGGTGACGTAACGTGGGTCAGCGGTGCTGCTGTACCGACTGGAGTTTTCACTTTGGTAACCTGCAAAAAAAAGTATAATTAAACGCAAATTGAGAAAAAAAAGTTTTATTCAATAAGCGGTCGATTTAGGTCATGAGAGCAGCTGAAATTAAAAGTACATATCTGGACCTGGAAAGAGATTAAAAAATTATACTCGTGATATCCATAAATAATATTCACCGTTAGGTTACTCAACAATATAACTAGCTTCATCTCGAAAACATTATCCTTTGACTCAAAATAATGGGTTTTTAAACTTTTTTTTTTCCAATGAAAAATCCAGAAAAAAATTGAGATTATTCTTTCCCAAAACGTTTTTTCTTCTTCTTTTTTTTTTTTTTAATTTCTCGCTTCAAACTCTCCCTTCCACACTTCCAAGTTCATTATATTACTCCCTATCGTTTCATGAAAGGTCTTCTCAAGCCTTCAAGTTTAGCCATAGCTGAATATTGGAATTTTATGAACAATGTTGGCAGTAGATTACGTGTAGTTTCGAATTTCGAAGTCGTTCGATGATTATTCGCTTCAAAGTTGGGTGGGAAAAATTTGATGACAACTTACCAGTTCCATTGTGCGTCACATATGGATTTCGGTGGTGTCCTATACTATTATGCTCTTTGGGATGCGTGTCATAACCTGGATACTGGAACGGATAGTCTATCTGCTCGATCATGTACGCGTTGCCACCATTTCGTTTCTTTTCATCCTGAAAAATTAGAACAAAAATACTTAATTTTGGCAACTTGGAAAATTATTTTTCGAGTACCTACCTATACTGAGGCGCAATATTGCCAATATAAAAATATTTCCGAGAATAATGGAGCCGAGTAATTAAAACTAAAATACCGATAGGATATGAAACAATTATCTAATTGAATAACTGAGAAGCTCCAACATATTATGTGATAAGTCCAGAAACGTTATGTTGAGAGAATAGAGAAAATGACCTGTCTTTCGAGCCAAACAAGCGAGAAGAAATGAGTTTGAAAATTGAAAATCATCGACCTTTGGAGGGTTTTGAAAGAGAATTTTGACAGAAATGCTTTCAAATTGATTAATGTGAATGAGTGAAAAAGGAAAATATCGTTTCGTATCCATATCGGGATTACTTCGAAAGAAATATTTTCTGTAAATGATTTTTGGCTGAGTTACGAAAGTGTAAGGTTTTGTAAAAGCACCAAAATCGACAATTTCGATTTTCTCACCCAAGTCCTCAAAACTTGGGATCACTAGAGCGTTAATAATTGATAGAGCACACTGTGCGATTAATCAGACATAGTTGTCGCTTCAAATGAAATCTGCAAAGACTACTACTGCATTAAAGTAAAACATTGGCTTCATTATATTACCCCAAAAACGCAGGATGTGGGTACACTATTCAAAACTGAACACATGCTAGTTGAATTTTGGACTTATCATAAGTTTTGGTAAAACAGAAAATTCATGTCTCAACTTTCAGGATTTATCTACAACAATACCAGATGCAGATACATGATTCGTGGCACGTTGATGCCCAAATATAATGATCTGCTAAAAATCTCAAATCGATAAAATCGGGCTTGCAATGTTTTGCGAAAACGAATCCCCAATCAAATTGAGAACCTATAGAAATGATTTTTTGTCTCTCGATTTTACTGGTCGAATGAGTATTGTCAGTAGGTATATTTAGGCACGATGAACTGCGCTCGATTACATTCCAGACCTCTCTCACCCCTCTGGAGAACAACTGATTCATCAACAGATACACGTCATCGAATGGGAAACTTACGTAATCCTGCCTCGTGTCCGAATAAGTTTCGGACTTTTCCGAAACCGAGCTCAACGTCTCTCCCGTCATCGTCTCGTTGTAGCTGCTAGGCGCGTACATTTCTATGGTGCCCGATTTATTGCTGTTCTGCTCGTTCACACCTGCTTTCCAAAAGAAAAAAAAAAGGGGGAAAAACCCCGAATACAAAAAAAAAAACCGTTAGCAAAAGTCGAACAAAATACGAGATCGGCTTTAAAGAGTTAAGGGGAAATTGGAAAAAAAAAATTAAAAAAAAAATAAAAATAAAAATAATTAAAGGTATATTGAATCCGGGCGATTATACTGATACGTTTTTCTTTTTTTTTTTATCCTTGTTATTGTTACTATTTTTTCAATTTCGGTCGAAATATAGGTAAACAACGATCACCGACGCAAAAAATACCGCCATGGAGGGATATTATGTAGGTAGGTATATTGATTAAAAAAATAAAGCTCGTCCATACTACCTTGGAACTTTTTCCGTTTATAGAAAAACGCGGTCAAAATACAAATATTCACGAGCAAAAGGAGCACGGCGATAGCCGCGATAGAAAATATAAACACGAGCGGATATTCGGCGTTATTCAGTAACGCTTCGGCCGGTCCGCCTGCAAAAAAATGGACAAAAAAAAAAACGCCTTTTTAAACATTTTTACCACGTACCTGTAACGATCTGTTTGCGGGATCGTTTCAGCAAACAAAATATCAGCAACAATAGATTGGCTACGATTAGTATTAGCACCACAACCGCACCGATCACCAGCGACATTCGTGGCGGAGTGCCCGCTACGTGGCTCAACGTCGGTTGAGGATCACCTACAGTGAGGGGTAACACCATAACCGTATTTGTTAGTCGAAAGCCAACAGTGTGAAGTAGTAGTTATATTAAGTTTATAAAAATATTAATATTAATGAAAAATTTTAAAAATTAAAACAGCTAATATTAGGTAACCTACTGCACACGTGGGCTACGCAATCAATATAGCGTCGTTGGTCGGAAAAATACCTGCTATGTGCAGAATTGAAAATTTCTCAGGAAGTGAAAAAAACGTATTTAAAAATCAAAAAGACCTTCGAGAAGTAGGGGAGTGAGTCGAAGAAATGTAGAAATGTCTCCTAAATTTTTTGATAAGAGTAGGTTGTGTATTTGTAAGAATATAAGAACGAAAAATTGAATAATTCAGTTACCACGCACATAGCAGGTTTTAAGTGGCCCATTAATTGCACATAGCAGGTATTCGAATCCTTTAGAAATTGCAATTTTCGTCTAATTTTTTATCAAAAGGCCGTCTATTTTTGCTAATTGCATTAAAACTGGGTATAAAAACTTATAAATAAAAATCAAACTACCCAAACTATAAAATAATGTAATAAATCACTCAGGTAAAAGTTTTTAGGTAGATGCAAGTACAAAAGGTTATCGAATTATCTACTTAAGTATGAGGGAGGGAATTGTAAAAGTTGTGGTGGTCAGATGCTATCACACTCTTTAAGTCTTGTAGTTGGTTAAATTTTGTCAGTGAAATTGGAATTTTTGATTTATAAAGTTGAGGAATGTTACGAGTAATTTCAGTGTTATTCTTGGTACTTCTAGGAAAGGATTCAAAATCGTCGTTGTAATTTAATTCAAATTGAATTTCTCCATTCGGCTTGTACAGGAGTTGGCATATATCGACCACAGTGGGATCGCCAACTTTTTTCCCTGGTCTGAGTGACGTTAAACGGGCTGATTCTTCATAATTGAGAAAAAATTCGCATGTTATAACATTAATATGGTACGGTTGTTTAGGCTTTGCCATTCTCATGCGTGATACGTAGTCTGAAGGTGCATAAATTGATAGAGTAAAATAGTGTTCAAGCGTGATATGGACACTATCCACCTCCATATTGAAAAAAAATTGTTTGTCGAAGGAAAAATGTTCGAATTTTTTGAATAACATTCGAATTTTTCAAAAAATTCAATAAAATTCACTTTTTTTTTATGATAACCATTTATTTGTCAGGTTTTGTCTTGCACATAGCAGGTATTTCCGACCACTTGCACATAGCAGGTATTCTTCAAGGTCATTTTTAAGGGGTAAAATGTGACCCAATCACAAAATGGATGGTGCCAATCGATCCGGCGTGGAAAAAGGTACCCAGAGATGCAAAAAAGTGATTTTTGAAAAAAGTGTCACATAGCAGGTATTTTCCCGACCAACGACGAATTAGGTATAGCATTTTTACAGTCTACAGTGACTAACAATAATGCGAAAGATGTACAGTCGGTCAACTTTTCAACTAAATACGCTAAGCTGTAGCAAATGACTGAATGAAATTTACTACATATTTTAAAATGCTTAAACTATACGAAGTATTTACATATGTATGAGAAAGCATTATACTTACACAACCAGCACCAACTGTACAGGGTGCAAAGGGTGCAAATGAAGGAAGAATCGATGAGAAATAAGTTGGAAGTCGTATTCGAGCACAAAACGACAAATCACTTTGGAAAAAATTGAAAGCACAAAACTCGAGCAAAAATAAAACACGTTCACACGTAATTTAAGCATGCGGCGGGCAAAATGCAGTTTCACGTTAAATAGCTGACTTTAAGCGTAAGGTGAGTAAATAATAACGTTATGGCTGCTATACTGGGCATGCAACAGTGACGTGGAATAAAGGTATAGGTACAAGACACTGCACAAATGAAGCAAAGAAGGTTACGAAAGAGAAATATCAGCAGATTCCGATAGTTGTTTCGACAAATATTATAGGAAAGAGGACCCCGTAACTATAAATGAATCATCAAGTTTTCGTTATTTTTCCGCCACCACGGAAGTGTATAAAGATCGAGTAACCACCACAGGACGCGTATAATGTGTACAGAGCAACAAACTTTATTAAATACAAAGTGACGAGCAGTTTTGAATTTAAGCACAAGTACTAATGCTCTTATTATCCAGACTATACGTAAAAATGAATAAGTTTTTGGCAAATAAAATTAGAATAAGGTATGACGAAAAGATTCAGCTGGCTTCGTGAGTAAATAGTTAGGTAGATAGGCATTAAAAAAAAAATAATAATAATAAGCAATGAAAGGCAGAAAAACTTGGCGTATACATCAAACAACACTCTGAAATCTGCATGGTATTACAATATTTTCACACAAAGAGAGGAAATTCCCGCATTGAATCATCGAATCGTATTATCTACTCTCAATCGACCAAATATTTTTGTTTCTCCAGTGAGAGAAATTTGTTCTGTCGACTCGTTTAAATTCTTCAATTAAGTATGTTTTCAGTTAGACTTTGAATTTATAATTTGTTCTTCATATTCATTATTTAGTAATTAAACAACTTAATACCATCTTCATTCTGAGATGTTTGGATTTTTGGTCAAATTTTTTTCGTAAAACAACCACTGAAATTTCTACATAACTCGAAGAACTATATTCTTTTACAGTCCACGAATTACACTAGTCAACACAGAAAAATGTACTGAAATCAAACTATGTGATTCTTAAAGTATTTTTCACGCTGAATTCAATGGTGATCTTCATTTTTCTTCATCAGGTCCCAATCGCGAGTAATTTCGTTGTTTTTGTGCGAAATGATCAACATTAGTCATTTAGAAAAAAGGAAATATCATCATGAAAAAAACGCAACAAGTTCATAAAAGTGGGTTTATTTACTTCGTCAATGATTGAATTAACAATGGGAAACCTAATTTTATCCTTAATCTTCATTGTTTTGTTGCAATCAGCGATTCTAATAGCTGAATACATTAAATGGTTGATGAAAACAGTGTTAACATAAATCCTATGATGATCTCAATGAAACAATTGATGATTACAACGAAACAATAAAGATTAAGAATAAAATAAGGTTTCCCACTGTTAATTCAATCATTGACGAAGTAAATAATCCCACTTTTATGAACTTGTTGCGTTTTTTTCATGATGATATTTCCTTTTTTCTAAATGACTAATGTTGATCATTTCGCACAAAAACAACGAAATTACTCGCGATTGGGACCTGATGAAGAAAAATGAAGATCACCATTGAATTCAGCGTGAAAAATACTTTAAGAATCACATAGTTTGATTTCAGTACATTTTAATGAGTTGAAAAATGTTGAGTAGTGTTATCACAGCATCGTAACCCCAGAAGCATTCAGCCTGATTTTTGGGACACAGCATAGGTATATCTTGTAAATAAATATTTAAACATCATAAATCCCAACTTTCTTTTTTTTTAATCTGCGTACCATTTTCATACTTGAATTCAAATTTTTTTCAAACAGCATTTTACTTCTCAATCTTAAAGAAGTAACAAGCAAATGATGCTGAGTTCAAGAGTGATAAAGCTATACTGGATATCATGAGCGCACATCCAGTCGGAAGCATTAATTTGAATTTTCAAAATTTCTCTTCTCCACACTTTTTCTCATTAGGTACTTTTCTTCACTGGTCCATTACATCGAAACGGAATTTCTAATAATTATATTTTCCATACATTTTTGGACTGCTTGTAACCATACACTGCTTATTACGAGTAGACCTTCGATCTAATTTCATTCTTCACACCACCACAAACAAATCCACGCACAATCCTACAGCTCAACCAAGAAAAACCGAAATGAAAATCACCACTTTCTCAAGGACGAAACGAGGAAAACTCACAACTAGGTAAGTAAATTTCTCCCATTACACCAGCAAGAAAAGGTATATAAGTAAGTATCCGTTAAGAGGGGGAAAAAAAAGTCCATATAATTAACGACAATCGTTTCGAACTAATTAATTAGCCAGCGTAACGGTAAACAGTTGCCATAACTCATCAGAAGAAGAAGGGCTAGCTAACGCTGTAGGTAGAGGTATGTACTCAAACCCGCCACAGCGGGTACAATTAATAAAGCTACCAAACGGATTATAGCCGCAGCTCATGTTTAAATTAAGATGCTCAAACGTATTTCAGAAAGAAGAAAGCCATTAAGTTAAGACTGCAAGTATATAAATACAGTACAAAGTGCGGCGGTTAGAGGGGGGAGGAGGGGTTGAATGAAGGAAAAGGTGCCTGCGAAAGCGCTATTTTACGAAAGCATGCACAAATAGCAGGTACAAAGCTTTCGAAAATACATACAATAAATAAAAGAACGAAAGGAAAAACTTTCAAGACTTATATACCAGCGTGTATAAATTAATAAGCGTTTAATGATAAATGATATGGATTAGCGTCGAAAATAGTGTATAACTGTTTTTTTTTCTTTCTATAGCTTAAGTTTTAGGTAAAATAAAAAAACAAAAGTCGTCCAATCGCCGTCGTGAAAACGCCATAATTTAAAAAGTTGTCAACTTTACCGAAGTCAAGTTAGCACAAAATTTCTTCGAACTGATTTATATTACACATTTAAGGGAGGATTTCAAATTTTTATTTAATGCAGAATGGGAATATTGGTAACCAGATACTATAATATAATCAGCGTGGCGCAGAAACTGTCTCAAGAACAGTTTTCAGTAAAAAGAAGAAACAATAGGAAATTGTTGATCAAAAAATTTTGTAACTTCTGGATAATTGAAAAACAAAATGGAGCACTCACTTAAGAGAGTATGAATTTGAGTGATTTTCACTAGTGAATTTTTATTGAATAAAGATTTTTTTGTAATTGAAAACAAAAGCCTGGCATACAGCAATTCATTTAAATAAGCACACATTAACTTTCAAATTTGCAAATGAAAATCAAATTGCTTCCAGATAATTATATAGTATCTCAAGCCAGAACCCATTTACTCGAGTATTTTGTGCAGTAAAAATCTTGCTGAAATCAACATTTCGAACAAGCATCTCTTTTGTGATCAGTAATTGAATACATTTATGCAAAAAGGGCCTATAGTCGTTATAGGCCTTTTTTGCAAAAATATGCGCATGGTGGTGAGACATTCCGTGACTACCTAACCAGCAAATATTACGTTCGTGCATACATCCTACACCATATTATGACGCGCGGACGCTCACGTTGTAAGAGCGGGACTACAGTTTTCTTACCACCAGGTTTTCTGTACTTCGATTATTACATGATTCAAACGGTTTAGGCGGGTTTAGGTTGTTTATTATCAACATTTGAATTATTATTTTTGTATTCAACAAATAAATTGTCGCAAATTATCAAATTACTGCAGACATCTGTCAAAGTGTACGTGGTATTAAAAAAAAATTATTATTTTTGAGAAAAACTAAGCTGGAACAAGATTCATTTATTGCTGGTTGCATGCAGCGGATTAAACGTCAATTCTCATCAAATTAATTCGAAAATATATCAAATTTTAAGTGTCAAATTTTTTTTTTACTGAAAAAAGGCACATAAATTTTGCTTTATTGAAAAAGGGCACATAAAGTGCCTGCACGTTTGCTGCGTCAACTCCAGCAGAAGTCAAGTTTTTGATTGTCGATTTGCGCCATTTTGTACCCTAAGAATGTGTTTATCACCTCCATACATTTCACTACTTCATGTATGAGTTTCTACCTTTATTTATCATTTTAAAAATTAAAAACGTTTTTTCTCAAAATAGCATTTTTGCGTATGGGCCCTTTTTGCATAAATGTATTCAATTTCGGCTTTCCGCTACATTACCGTCGATATGGACAACTTTAGCGTTATGTAATAACTGAAAAAGTCATAGGAGTACTTACTGGTGGTGGTTGCTTTGAGCATATTCTCCAAATATTTACTGGAACCCAGAGCGTTTCGGGCAGAAACACTGAACACATATAACGTTCCTGGCAATAAGTTTGTGACAGTGTAAACTGTATCACCTATGCTTCTGATTTCGTCATAATTAGAGGATCCAGAATCACGGTAACGAATATTAAATACGCATCGTTCCCCTGTAAACAGTGAATAGAACATCGATTTGCATAAAATGACATTTTCATCATTAATATGAGAAATTCAGTCGACTTTCTTTTGAGGAGGTGCGTCAAATTTATTTTCTCTTTTATTTTGTATGAAAACATTTTTGGCGAATTTTTCTATTTTTCGAAGCCAAAGTGCGCATGGGCATACCCAAAATATTATAGAGGATGGCGTAAACTATATAAAGCAGCAAACGTTGGATATAATATTCTTCTCTTACCTCCATCAAATCCTGGTTCCCAAGTTATGGTCACGCTATTATGGGTCAAATTTACCAGGCTAATCGACTGTGGAGGGTCAGGTTTCACAGGAACTGTAAAGAGTATGTCGTGCGTTCGGAATCCCATAGAATTGGTAGCCTTACACTGATACACGCCATAATCGTGAGGCTCGATTCCGTGAACTGACAGAATCGATTCGTACGTAATGGAGTCCAGCTAGAAAAAAATTTCATTTATAATAAAAAACACAAGACAAAGAGGCTGAAGGACTGTATCTTCGTAAGTCTAACTCGAGTAATTTTATTTGGCAGAAATATTGCGCGTACTCTGCATATGAAATGTTGAATTCTGCTGAGTAAGAATCGAACCTGTGTGCCATAGTAAAATTATACAGCACATCGAAGTGTACCACAAATTGGAGTAACTATACTACATGAATAACTCAGAATACTCTGATATTTTTTTTTGAGCGCAGCTTCTACAGGCCACATGAATAATGTTTTTTTTTTTTTTTTTTTTAATTTTGAATACAAGACAACACTATGGACCACAAAAAAGTTTTAAAAAGAATGCTTTCTCTCGTTTCAACGTGGAAAAAAACATACTTTCGTCATTTTGAAAACTGTCAACTTTCACGAGCCAAGCCACATGGTTTTTAGAGTACCTACCTATATAAAGAGCGAAAAAGAAATCTGGAGACAACCCTTATCTCTTACCTGATTGTAACGAGCATGGTATTTTTTCGTTATGTTCACAGATATCGAGAATCCATCTTTGGACCAGGCGAATACTGGCTTCGGCGCACCAGAAGCTCTGCAAATTAGTCGCCCCGTGTCATTTGGTTTGGCGGCAGCTTTGGATATCACTGACGAAGTATCGATTTCCGGTTTATCTGGAATGTAATCAACATAATTATAGTTTCATTAAAATGGGCTTTTGATAGGATGCTGAGGATATCGTGGATTGGTCGCTCAAAATGGCTTCGAATCAGTTAGTAAAAAAATATTTTGTACTTTTTGGATACCTCGTTAAGTTATTAATTAAAGGACGTTTTTTTCAAAATCAGCAAAGTCCAACAAATTAATCTAAAATGGATCTCTGGAAATATTTCTTCTTTACAAATTTTTACTTAATGCAAGATCAAACTTTTCTCTTTTCTCAAAATCGATAAAAATGAGTCCGTTGGATTTTGGTAGAATGCTCCTTCATTGAGCAAAGCTCTGGACTAGATTTTATGAGTTCAAGCTAAGTAAAAGTAAAACACGATGCAACAAATCCAGAACTAAGCCGGTTCTCAAACGATAGATTGTGGAATCGCTATCACCGGTGCAGATTAAATTTTCACTTTTCAATGACAAGAAAAATCGAAACTTACGTTTAACCGCGAGAAAAACTGCTCTGCTGGTTTCGTTGCCCAAACCGTTATCGGCCACGCAGAAAAATTGACCCATGTCCTTTCTCGTGACCCCCCGCACCGTCAGGTAGGACGTGTTATTGATGAACGAACGAGTGGTTCTGGTATCCAAGGGGAATCCTGGTTTGCGCCAGGTTACATGCTCGGAGCTGAGGGGGTAGGCGTCGATTACACACCACAATTCCGCATCTTCGTTTTCACTAACCATCACCATGTTGGAATATTTGCTAATCGAAGCTGAATCTGCAAATATAATGAAAGATAATTAGGGAATACCCGAATACATCTTGTCCTTATTTTAAAACGATGATTGTAATTTCAAAACAAGAATAGAACAAAAAATTGGTTATGAAAAAGTATAACTTATTTAAAAAAAAAATCAAGCAACCTGAAAAACCAACAATTGGTACTTTCAACTTACACTGAACATTTACGCTGAAGTTCATAAATGACGATCCCTCCTTGTTAATGGCCTCGCACGAATAGTTTCCCACATCTGTGCGACTGAGCTGAGTAAAATTCAACGTCGACCCGTCAATCAGATAATTCGAACCATGAACTAGAGGTACGCCATTTTTACTCCACGTATACGTCAAGGCAGACGGATTACTCCTGGCGTACAGAGGCACGATCAAACTCTCTCCTTCCACTCCCCAGAAGACAGTTTCGTTCAGCTCTTCGAAAATTGGTTTATCTGTAAGAGACACGAACGGATTGAAATCAACTCACGTCGACATACCAACAATAAGAATGATGCAGTCAGTTGGTCAAAATAAATAAAAATATACAAATCGAATATTAGATAACTATTCTCAGTCCAGCCTCAACTTACACAAAACTGAGAGGATAGCGTTTTTATGTTGATTATGGGTCCATTTTGGATTCACAGCCTGACATGAGAACAAATTCCCACTCATATCGGCGGTTATGTTCAACTGCGTGAATATGGACGAGGTATTGCCGCCGTATAGACCGGGTTTACTTTTTCGACCGATGCTCTCGATTTCGATACCATCCCTCCAAAATGTTAGTGTCGGTTCCGGATTGCTCGAGCCAGCATCGCAGATCAGCTTGCCCACGGTGCCGGCACGAAACACTACCTTATCCACGGTGCCAGCACGGAACTCCACCTTATCTGAGGTGTCCACGTAGATCTTCTCTGGCTCTTGCCGAATTTTCAACGTATCAGGAGGAACTGGGAGGGAGAAAAATTAATTAACTACTTCATATTTGATAACACTGGAAACATTCACGAGCTTCGCTAGTGGGGATATATTGGGCCCACTGATTTCTCCCAGTAAGAGCCAAAAGACTTACAAGCACAGTTCTACCACCATACTAATCCATGAAAGGAAACCTTGAATATTTACTATTCATCAATATTATAATTTTGAAAAACATCCTTATTATCAGTGACACCACACTGAAAGACTGCAGGATGAAAAAAATTGTTTCTTTTAAAGAAATATTTAAAATCCTCGTGGAAGAGGCATTTTTCAAGACTAGAAATATTTTTTGCAGATTATAGGATATAACAGTTCGTCAAATTTTAAAATTTTAAAATGAACTGGTAGCTTACAAGGCTTTCGTTATTCAATTCAGCAAATTGAGACTATCAAAGCTTTTACACTAAAAACTATGAAGAGGGTAAAGTTAATTGGCTGTCCAGGAGGCCACTATGGAGTATGAAGTCGAGAGGAAACGTTACATATGAGAGAGAAATTTCGTCGAACAAAAAACCATTCAACTTACAATATACGTTGAATTTCACTGTCTGAAATAACGGAATATCGATAGCATCATTTTTTGCACTACACTTGTAGATCGCATCATTGTCCGTTCGATTCACTATAAACTGTATTTCCGAATAGACGAAGTTATTTTTCTCAGTCTTCGTCACCGAATGAATCTAAAACACGAAAAAGAAAAACAAAAAAAAAATGACATTAATAAAATGAGATAGGTGACAATTATAACAGCTTAAAACTTTTTTTTCTTTTTTTTATAACAATGAAAATAAGACAAGAGAAAATTTTGGACCTTAAAATTGCAGTAATTATAACGGAGCTGACTCTGGAGTGATGAAAATTTTGTAGCAATTCGGAAAGCACAGCTGACAAATCCTCGTCTGAAGCGGTTTGAAGAGGCAAACTAAAATAACTGTCTATCAATGGCTGGGTCTTTGATTATCCGCACGAAAAAGAAAGGAAACTTGATAAAAGGACAGACGACCGAACGGTATGTGCGTGAGAAAGAAAAAGAGTCACTGGAGCAAAGAAAGTGGCAGAGAAATGAATACTGACGTTGACGTAGCTTATCATCTACCGAACCCTGTTTTGTGTGCCTCTCGTGGGAGCGAAAATGGCGGTCAACCGTTCAAATATTGTAACTCATAGTCGCAAAATTACATATACAGAAGTATACCTATATATATATATACGTTTAACAAACGGACACCATTCACTTCTATTTGTGTCATCCATTTTCTTCTGGCGAGAACGAAATTCGTGGCCAACAAAATGGGCTCGAAACGAAAATACGACCTGGCGGGTTTATTGGGTTAAAAAGTTTTCAACTCGCGACCACGACGACAATAGCGCGATAAATGTAGGGGAAAACATCGCTAACGCAAAAATTTTGTTACAACGAGACGACCTGCTGCCTCCTAAACAAAATAAAAGTTTACGACCTTTGCTGTTCGCGCGCTTTGTGTACACCTACATAAGCTGATATCAAAATGCAAACTTATAGAAACGAAGTCAGCAGACGGCACTTCTTCATTTCCCCTAGAGTTTAAACCGAAGTTCTTATAACAGAGGAAAACAACGCAGGTTTTCAAAAAGATAAAATTTCAGACCAAAATACAAAATATAGTCGACTCGTATGTGTTTTTAAAATCTCTCAGTAATTTGTGGATACACAAGTGATCCAGCAATGTTCCAAACTTGATGAGGAAAACATGAGAGCCAGGATTATCTACTTTGAAATTAAAGTTACTATTCTCAACGATTTGAATAAGAACGTTTGGGAAGTATATTATATAGGTATTTTTATTTCTCGCGCAAATACTGCTCGCTTTACTCCTCATAAGCTTATCGTGGTAAAATTTGCTGAGAGTTTAAATTCACAAAAGGAACGAAAATGTGTGAATTTATGCCGGACAAGCGGTGCATTTGACAATCCATAAAAAAATACCACATCATAACGGTCAACCCTTTCGCTTGGTAATTCTTATCCTATTTTTGATTTTTCTTTTTCTTTTTAGATGATAATCACGATACTCTTTGATATTATAATCAACAGAGAATTTAAAAAATTCTAGAGAGTTTTACGAAAGTTTTATTTTTCACATTTTACCCACCTCATCGTCGTTTATGTACCACGTTAAGTTCGCCAAGGGATTTCCACCTGTTGATTTGCACATGAGACGCTGGGGAGCACCGAATTCAAGGTATTTTCCACGTTCGTAACCAGAGATTATCGGTTCACCCGGAGGATCTGCGATTAAATAATTCATCATCATATAGGTTTCGCGTACAACACCGTAAGATGCGTTTACATAGAAAATGGCTCCTAACAGACCCACTCCAGAAACCACAGCGAGATCCTGTATCAAAGGATACTTACAAAGTACGTTTATCGTGTGCGTGGCGATGACGATTTCATTAAGTAACGTGTTCACTCCGTGACAGATGACCACAATATTCGTTTTGTCCGGAGTAATGTTGATGGACGTCGTCGACGACGTAATCCAGCCATTTTCTGGATCTCGAATGGTGTGCGAATTGTTGGTGAATACTTGACGGCCGTCGATCTGCCAACGAATAGTGGCAGCCGGATTGCTAGGTCCGGCGGTACAGTTGAGCTGCACGGTGTCACCAACTTTTGCTTGTGTTGAGCCGAGAATGATGACGTGAAGAGGAGCATCTGAAAAAAATCAAATCGGGAGTCGTATTTTAAGTTTGAAGGGTGTATTCGAAAAGACTTTATCGTATAGGTTGACATACGAGTACATAGTCTAATAGCAACGTCTGTATTGATCACTATCACCATTAAGCCACGAAAGTATAATAATATGTCTAACTCATATGTTGAAATAAAATACAAGTTTCAGTTAATCACTGTGACATCGCGTTAATGTGATAACATCTTTCGTGATATTATAATGGATAGAGAATGACTACTATAATACAGACATTAAATTGAAAATTAGAAAACTGAAAACGATTAACGAACCATCAAGAAAAATATGATAATATTGAGATTAACAACCATTCGTTGACAACTGACAACGGCGCGCGTATATCTGTGCAGAGCGCACGTACGTTCGATTTTAAATTTTGATTTTTGGGCAGATTTCCGAATTTACTGTAGTCCCGGGTGAGTGAAAATAAAGATGTTAAAGCATCAAAAAAAAATTAGGACGTTAGTATAAATATCAGGTAAAAAGTACTTGGATAAACCTTGTACAGGTACGATAAAGATAGAGCACAAAGAAACTGATTCTTAAAAGCTCCGCATCAGTTGAATTTTGTATTCTCATTCTCCTCCTCTCCTCTCCCCTCCCGGCCTCAACTAAAGGATATTCAATTCCAGCTAATTCCAGCCACGTGCTTGAAAGTTGCGCAAGGGATTTCATCTCGATCTAACGAGCCAAGTGAAAGAGCCAAAAACTGAGAAAAAAGTTTACTTCTGACTATAGCGAAACAGCATAAAAAAAAAAATTAAAATTAGAGAGTTTAACGAGCGTAAAAAAGCACATCAGGCATAAAAATTGCCTCCCAAACTAATCCTTTAGAGAAATAATTTTTCATAATTGCTAAAAAATACACAGGAATAGAAAAAAGAAAAAAAAAATACGAAGGTGCTTCAGCAAAAATTATTTATCTATGCTCGCGTTCATCAAGAAATCTGTCAAAAAAATACAAATTCCGCCGAGATAAAGCGCCAAATTCAGCGCCAAATTAAATCATTCACAAGTTGGCTTGAAAAACTTTGCTACCAGACCTTTCAAAGTAATTTTTAAACAGGATAATTTGGGTAGGCGTTGAGAAAGAGAAAAGTTTTTTTTTAATTTTTCCATAATATATTTGGCTCGTTAATTTCGCGAAATGGCCGTCCAATTTTTAATGCCTCCGCGATTTTTCGAGAAACCAGGTCGTTGGGACTGTTTCTGTAAATTATAGTTACCTACTGAATAAAAAAATGCAAAAAAAAAAAAAAAGGCTTTACTTACAATTGACAGTAAGCACGGTTTCTGCTTTCTTATGGATGGGATTAGCAACACTGGAAGCTTTGCAAGTGTACGTGGCATTATTATCCTTCGTTTCTGCGTTGAACGAGTAAACATTCACGGTCATTCTGCCATAAGTGCTGTGCGAACAGAAGAGAAAATAATGATTGAAAAATTAACATAATTTTTCGAAGAGGTTAACCAAGTTACTTATTCCAGCATATTCTCACACCTTTCTAATGCTATAGCTATATTTTTCACGAAAAAGAAGGAGACGGCATCAGAACTGATGGAAAGAAACTTGAGCAACTACGGAGATTCCAAGACCAACTCACTACTCGTATGTATTTCAATGTTAAGGTAATTTATCATCAAGTTGAAATAATGCTAGTCTCCAAGCCCCGAATAATATATTATTTACTCAGCGGGATTATTTTCAGTAGACTCATCTTACCAAAAGCAGATAGGTATCTAATAATGAAAAACGGTTAAACGTTCACGAGGAAATAAACTGGCAAAACTTGTCACAAATAAACTACGTACTGTCTACAGTCAATAAAAACAAGCTGATAAAAATCAGTAAAATATAGGTTACAACTAGCAAATTAGAAGTTCACAGATTTGAAATTTCGCAGCGGTCAGATGAAAGAAACGAAACAGTGATTTGATTTAAAAAATACTTCGCGGAATGACACATCTCAACAACTCGGTTACTAACTTTATTTGTTTTTAAACAACTGATAGCAAAAGTTATTAAAAAAACAAAAAAATTCGTGAGATAGAAACCCCTGTTATTTGTACAGAATATAGTTTAAATGAATACTATCAAAAATCGGATTTGAAAATTATGATATGCTACTTGAAATCTCAATTTTAAATGGTCAATTGCTGCAAAAAAATAAAAATAAATATAAAAAGGCAATTAAGAAATCAAAATATTACATCATTATAATAAATCATCGATGGAATTGAGAAATCTCTCTTCCCCCATTCTTCGATTCTCCACAAAATTGGCAAAGAATCAATTTAAGAAACTCTTTAAAAAAATCTGTTTCGGACATTTTCAAGAACTCTATTCAAGTTTTAAAAAAAAGTATAAGTTCGGCAAGAATAGCCATCATTAAGATATTCAACGAAAAGCGATACTTTAGGATTATAGGGCCACAGATGTCGCATTTAAAACCAACAATTTCTACACTTTCATAAATTTTTCAAAATATCATTATACGTACGAAAAAAAAAACAGCTTAAACTACTCATACATCCTATTGTGCTTCCTCATTCAGCCATCCATTCTGTCTTCTTTTTCACTATCCAAAGTGTCAACTCACCTCGTTCGTATATAAAAGAAGCAAAATCTACTTTCTTCGAGACGATCGGCTATCTTTCACATAATCTTCGAACCATTCTTGTCATCGTTTCCATTACAATCGCGATCAGAACCAACGTGTAGATGAAATGAACTTTCAACGAAGCTTTTATCGCCACTCTTTTTTTCTCAGTTTTTTTTTTTTCTACGCTCACCGCAAACAATATTTCCTCATCTCGCGTATTTCATCCTGGGATTATTTCTTGCTGTGCTTTACATTCGGTATGTGCTCACTTATTTTTCTCAGCTAGAAATAAAATATACCAATAATGAGAACAGAATTTTACTTTCTTTTTCTCTTTCTTCTTTCTTTTTTTGTTGTTGTTGTTAAGAACCGTTTATTTTTCAAACTTTTCCATCAAGTATAAAGAAAGAAATGTATGAAATTCAATCGGGATTACATCAAACAGCCAAGAAAAATCAAACCTACGAGTGAAATTCTGCTCGCATATTCGAACAAAAGAAAAAATATTTGAAACACGTCAATTGCCTAAGCGAAGCAACCCCTTCGCACCCACATATTTACTACGCATTTGATCTCTTTGACTGAATCGTTGAATTTGGAAGAAATGGATTGAAAACGAGAGAAAATACTAAAAAAAAAAAACCCACAGGAAAAGTAAGCTGATGCGTTACTTTCGAATTTTAAAATCAAATGTTTCGATTCAAATTCAAAAAAAAAGGAAAAAAAGGAAAAAAAAAGAATCAACTTAAGTAACCTGTAGCTGAAAATAACTCGCAGAACGCAGAAAGGGAATTAGCCGGTACTTTTATTTTCTCAGAAATTTTATTTCGCATCTCCTTTTCCATACCTCACGGTCGTAAGAGAGTGACGATTTTTCTTTTTTATAAGCTGAGTTTATCATCGTTTGAAGTCATCTTCGAAGGTTTACCAGAAATTTTCCATCCATGTGCCCCTGAATTTGTTATTTTGTATTTCGATATCTGAAGCCATTTTTTTTAATGGCATTGAAACACTTTTTAAGAATTTGAAAAAAAAAAAAATGATTTGCCAGGGGATAAAGGAATATTCAAGAGCAACATTTCAAAATTTGTCGACCATCGCGGTAAAAAACTCAGCCTATAAAAAGAGAAATTGTTAAATTACGAATTTCTGCTTTGCAATATTAGGTAAATATTTTTTCCAAATATTTTACAAATTTTTTCTGACAGATGTAGGTATAGTGAGGATTGAAAAAAAAAAAAAAAAACTGAAAAAATGTTTCCAATCAACGTTGAAGTTTCCTTCATGGTCATTCTCTACCTAAAGTTTTGGAGGGAAAATTTACAGACAAATTCAATGCATTCAACTGGGTACAAGTATTTTAGAACATATCAAACATCCTGGTAATTAGGTCGTACTACCCCAGGTGAAAACTAGTAATAAATTATAAAAGCAAGATAACCGAAGTGGTATCAAATTTTGAATATGAGTTTTCGAATTATTGAATTACGAGTATAAATAAAGACAGTTCTTGAATGATCAGATAAATTTCTGTTAAAATTCAACTCTAAAAGAGACTACAAAGGAGACGAGGATGCTGAGACTGTCTCATAATCAGAAAATGTCCAACTGCTTATAGTCCAATACTTGATCGTTGGTGAAATATACATAATTACATCTGAACAAGATAAACTTAAATTGAATTTCGTTGACTGGAATGATTTTTAAAAGAACATGCTAGCCCCTCGACTTTAGCTCTTTAAAATATATTCAATTCAATATTATACTGCACGAGGAGAATACAATGAGCACTACAAAACGAGAAAATAAAATGTCTCACGAACTTACTTAGTTTTATGTTCAATTTCTTCGCCATTTCGATACCACACCAACTGTGGAGGAGGATTGCCGCCCATGGATCGACATTCTAATTCAACCTTTTGCCCTCGACGAAGGATATCCTTTTTTGGGTCATAACCTTCAATGAACGGATCTTTAAATGTATCTGAAAAAAAAAAAAAATCAAAAGGCATTAGAAAAAATTTCTGATATGACGAACATATTTTTTCATTAGGGGGTGAATTTGAAAATGCTGCAACTGACTTTTGCTGAAAAACAGTACCTACAACTTCAATCTATTAATAGTTAGGGTGTTACTACTCGTATATTTGAGTATTGAGAGAAAATACCCTGAAAAAATGATAAGTAATTTTTACTATTTTTTATATACGAAAACATAGGGACAATTCACGAGTTATTGTAAAATAATATAATTATTATTAGTATTTGTAGTACTTTTTACCATCTTAGATGATATATTCTAATATGAGATGGTACGTTTTACTACTTTTATGGTAATTTCTACTATAAATCTTGAATTTTGACCCAGTTTCTTCGCACAAGCAGTAAAAATTAATACCGAAATTTTTTTCAGTATAGCTATCAGATAAAAAAATTCTACTTACATAAAACACTCAGCTGAACTGATTTCCTCATGGCCATGTCCGAAGGCAGAGATTCATGCTGTCCTTCGCACGAGTATTTAACGCCGTCATCATCGGCGCTAGGTGTCAGTCGAATTTTGCTGCTCACGTCGAACAATTTCGTTCGTACATTCATATTCTCCGGATCCGATTCAGTCACCTTTTCATCGGGTTTATCTGCGACACAAACATCGAGACAATGTACGAGCGGTTGAATTAAATATAAAAGTAGATATTAGACGGTCATTTTTTTCAGTATGCACCCTAAATGCTATCACATATTGGCGAAATAGTGGGGAGACACTCACTCCGAGAGTACGAAACAAAACTGGAGTGTGCTGTGATAAATTTTCCTTTCCACCCACTTAATTACTCGAGATCGTCTTTATTTATCATTTTAGTCATTAATTATGGTGACAAGTTAAAATCGGATTTAAGCTCATCCTCCATTTCTCTGAACGCTTGTTTCCCCGTTTCAAAATTTATTCTTCTTCACTACCTCAGTCGCTATATTGCTGCAGCAGTTGAACACCTACGAGTATATTGCTTACACCAATCTGCAGTTCACACATCCGAATAAATAGGGACAGTAAATTTCGATAATTATCCATTTTTATCAAACTACAAAAAATTTTTCAAGTATGTAAATTTTTTAAAGAAACAAAAAAAAAAGACGAAAATGTCGCGCTAAAAAAAGTACCCGCCGTAATCGGGTAACCAAATTAACATTATTCAATACATTCGATATTTCTGTGGGAAAATGCGAATTTTTTAGCCAAGCTAAAAATTAACATTCATAAAAAAAAAAAAAAGAAGAATACATATTAGTTAACAATACACGTACCTATACATTGAAAATAGCTTAATTTTTCTTTCAATAAACGAAAAAAAAAAAAAAGTGGTGAAACTGAAAGGTTTACTCAAATTAGAACTCTTTTTCATCGACCGAACACGTTGTAAAGTAGGATAAATTAAAAACTGTGCCAGAAATACGAGTGAATTTAAATTGTTCCACCTTTTTTTTTTCCCATTTCTATGGCAGAGTATAGCTACGAGTACATATAACTGGCAGGATGATTCGCACACATTTATATATAATACGTTAATTAACTAAAACTGGTACCACTTTAGTCGTCGACGTTGGAGGGAAATTTAATGGCCATTAGTCTTTTTTTAATTTTCATTGTAAAGGCCTTCTGGTGTTGAATTTTGTATTAAATTTTGTTGTATAATCGCAATAATGGAAATGGGTGAATAGTCGGACTACTGGAAAAGATGATGTGAAAAAAATATAATGACGGTAAAAAAAAATTTCAATTGTATATGTTTACATGCGAATGTAAGTAGGTATGGGTACTAATAAGAGACTCGAGTATTTTGTTCGACCTCGAATAGCTGAAAAACAACCGAAGAGGTCTTTGATGTCTGATTTACAAAATGTTCATCGATCTTTACACCTGTTGGATTGGTCCCAAAAGATGGTGTTCTCCGAAGAAAAGTGACAAGAAGCAACTTGATTGAAAAATTTCTCCAAAAATAAACCGCGATATGCTGATGACTAAAAAGCGACTGCGGTACAAAAATTTTATTAAAAAATTGAATAGGAGATCCGGGTATAGCTAGATAAAGAATGTATAATCAGAGTACTACATGGGATAAACATATATACGAACAATGTCTCGTAGAGATGGGATGCGTCATATGCTGGCAAAAACCAGTTAGTTCGGCCCCATTCATGCAGCATTTATTCAGTCTTTTATGTAATAATAAATTATTAATCTGATCGGGTATTCCTATCAATCATTAATAAATAATAAGTGTTACATACTTCGACACTTTAAATGAAATTTTTTTTTTTTTCGTACGAGTACAAGTCATAAATACTACAGAATGATAAAATTCATAACTTTCCAAGTTTTTATACCCTTCCTCTTGAATCATAACTTTTTATAAGATTTCGACATAGCTGGATAATATAAATCTAATATTCTTACATAAATGTAAAAATGTACGCTAATTTTGCTACAAGTATAGTTAACATCGCAGTCAGAAAAACCGTTCGAAAATGTCAAATATAGGCAAAGTAAGGGCAATTTCTTTGATACGTATATATGTTGTTGATTTGCGATTTGGCAGCCAGAATCTCAATTTTCATGAGTTTTCAACTCAAAACCGCGCTCCCGATTCAGCTATTTTATTTGTTCGGTTTTGCACTTTGCTGAAATTTGGATACAATATCGTTGCATGTATTTTCTATGCTCGGACGAAACCCTTTTTTTTTTCAATTTAATTTTTTCTCACTTTTTCCACAGGTCCAAACAAAAAAAAAAAAAGGCGGTTTTCCAGAAAGGCCCTAAAATTTGGAAAATCAAAAAACATATTTCGTCCGGGCATGGAAAATATGTTCAAGGATGACATATTATGGATCCAAATTTCAGCACATTCGGTGCAGAACTCAACAAAGAAAATGTAAATTATGAACCACTCGAAAAAAGCAATTAGGAAGGTATATTTACTTTCAAAGCGACAGTCTCTATAGCACTACCAGAATAAGAATAAATGAATCTACATCGAGAGTTCAAAAGCTCAGGTGTCCCAGCCAACTTTTGTAGAATGAAGTTTCAACTACAACTGGGAACCGGTACGCATGTTATATTCAATACGTACCCATTCAGAATCGTTCAAGATTTTCCGACGAGCTTTTGTGATCTCGCTATAATTTTACATTTTCAAAGTGTGTTCTCCAAAGACACCAATGTTTGTCAAGACGAAAGCAGATAGTGAAGGTAAGCAAAGGCGAGGGTTTTAAGGGAGGGAAGCGGAATGTGAAAGCTTTATTATTTTCTCTTTGTACTACGCACAGAGTGCGTATTCAGACGGGTGAGGAGAGTGGGCTAACGACAATCAAGTATATAATAAGATCATATACCATCTACAGAAAAAGTTTGTTCTTTTGTTTACTGTCAACACGACGAAGCGCCGACTACGAATACAAATTTGGGGTTTACATTGTTTGCTCGCGAAAAATGCTATACGCACACAATTGAAACGCAGTTTTATCCCGTCGACAATTTAAAATACCGTTTGAATACATCGTGGGTTTTTGCTCAAGAAAATGATAATCACGAACGAATTTCAACGCCAAATGAAAACCCTTTTCTCGAGGATTTTGCTATACTTTGACCAGTTTTTGGGTTTTGGGGGGTGCGTACGGTAAGGAGGGTAGGAGATTTCGTATAGCTTTGGTCATTCACTATTACAGCTATACAGCCAAAAATTTCGGTAAAAGCACTTTATACTGAAAATCTTCGAACGACAATTTTCAGCATTTATTTGCCGATTTTCGGTTGTGTGGGCGGCTGTTATATAGAGTGAAGCTATTCATTTTTACCATCGCATTTTGATTTTTGATTATCAAGTTATAATAAATGTTTACTTTTCGAGTTCGAGCACAATCACACGATCCAACCCACGAATAATTCATCGCGGACTATGGAGGCACAATAAAGACAACATTTTTCTGTTGTAGTTTCAAGTTTGAACACAGCTATAGTAATTTTCAAACACAATTCAATATTTTCAAGGTTGCTCATAAATTAATATAGGTACAGGCGCTCTTCTCACGTGGAATTAGGAAAGATTATGTAAGTTTTTTTCAATGCTTTCAATATTCTCCTACATGAAAGAATGAAAGAATTTACCCAATTTTTTTTTTAAATTTTCTTTTGGATAGCTGTAGGAGGGGACGTTTAATAAATAAATAAATATAATATTATAATTTTTTTAATATATTTGGTTGAATACTGAGAAAATAGGGAATTTTCAACAGGCTGTAGCTGCAATCTGCAATGATACTTCCTAATTCTAAAGAAAAAAGGACGACTCAAACGTCATACTTAAAATAATAATTTGAAGATTTCGTACACATAAACAGGATCAAAACTCAGGCCGTGATTTGAAATCCAAAACATTCTTCTAGCCCCTGGAACTAATCCTTAATGAAAGTGAACAAAACAAGGACTTTTGGTAATGGCATATACCTCCATATTCGACTCGGACTGATATATTTGCTTACAATTCAAATATCGGTAGAAGCTCATGAGCAGCTGACATACGAGTACATATTTCGAAGAGCAGGAAAGAAGCCAGAGCATTCTTCAACAGAGCTGACACAAAAGCACTTGATTTTCTTCACTTCTCCCCCAGTAGATGGAGTAGATTCAGCATCAGCTTCTACAGAAGCCAACGAACACTTCTCGTCATTTCTCTTCGACAAGAGCATAATATGGGAGACAGTACGACGAAATCGTGATACATAGTAACAGAGCGTATGAGTGTTGCCATCGTATCGAAAAAGAAAAAAAAAATGAGACTCACGCATCCAAATTGGCTTTCATTCAAGTAACCACCCAAATTACTCTACGAGTGCGAATATACATGCAGGCAGAATGAGCAGCCAAGCTAAATTGCACGGTGGAAAACGTGGATGAGGAAAAAAAAAAAGACGTCCTCAAAATAGGGGAAATAATCTCAATCGAAAAAAGTAGACTGGGGAGAAAAAATGTTGGCAGGAAAGACAAAATCCACGCACGAATAAAAAAAAAATATACAAAAAACTGTGACACTTTGGACAGGCGTGATAAAACGTGACGTCGAAGCTGCCTGCGATGATTTTGACGTAAACTGCTTAAATAAACTTTTATACAACTCGTTTCGCCTGATCTGACATTACAGTTTACATGTCTATATACACGTAGGCGTAGAGCACATACAGCTACTTACCACCCGCACAGAAAGGCAATTTTAAGCCGCGGAAGGGAGCAGACGCAATGCGGGGATGAAGTACGCCGAATGAAAACCAAAGGGTAATTCACTCACGCAAATCTGTATCGAATGGAAAACCGTATAATAATGATAATTAACGAGAAACGCGTTAAAAGAACCCAACATTTTCCGCAAACCACCGACCCCTTCTCCTACCCGCCACCCAAGCACCGAAATTTTGTTCTGAAGTAGGCTCTTCGCAGTATAATTATAGTACAACATATATATATATATATATGTACACGATCTAACGATTTACTCGGTGGGCCATTTTACTCGTAATTTTTTCAAACCCCCTCTCACCACTTTCTGGATGGTCCGCCAGCTGGAGGGGAATAGAGGACGCGCACGAGTAAAATGTCGAACGTTAGCAAAATTTCATAAGGAAAAACGACGAGCAAAGGTTGCGGCAAGAGGTGGTGGTGAGAAGCCGATATAAACGCGAAAGGAAAATTTGATGAAATCCACCGCGACAAGGACGACGGGCGAGGAGGGGGTGAATATTCGTTCGGCAAAATTTTGATATTCGACGAGTCTTTTCCGGTTACAATATATATACGATATTACGAGCGGCGAAACTGGGAGAATTTCGTTTAGCGATAAGGGTTTTTTGTAGAAGTTCTGATTAGATAAAATTTTTGGGACTGCCTACGATCTTCGCATCTTCATCATTTGGATAGGCGACACTATTCCAAGGAAGAGCTGAGCGTTTGATAGGAGAGAACAGAAACATTGCTCCATATTTGAAGCATCTTAATTTACCATTTTTTTCGAACCAAATCTGGATGTTTTTGACCCACGCAAAAGAACCCATATGCCTACGCACGTATATTTATTCTTCGGATTTCGATTTTTAAAGCTATTTTCTGAGCACTTCAAAAATCCATTTCTCGATAACTTTCAAAATTCAAAAAAAAAATACTATTCGAGTGGATCTTCAGGATACATTCAAGAGCAACATATGTAATGAATTGAGGTAAATATATTTGTTGGAAATCACTGGTTGTCTTACACAAATATCCACCTTATCCACCTGCGTAACTCTGTTGTAAACACAAATATACTTGGCTACCAAGAGACCAACTTCTAAGCGCCCAGTAGGTACACGACTATAAAAGACTCTAACATGACTGTTTTGTACTTACTTCTATTGTGACGAGCTCTCTTAATATATTCTCTTAGTGGTTCAGTACTGTTCACTTTTTATTCTCTTTTATTATATTTTACTTTAATATTGAGACGAGTCACCTTCTACAAGATGCAAGATGCGAAGTGCCTCATACATAACCCTCATCCACTCCAACAATATTTATAGTAAAAATGATTTAAAACGAGAGAATGAAATCGTTGAATAACACGTTTATCTGCCGCACAATAATTGCCAACTCTTTGAATATATTCTAAACCTACCTCGAGTGCTAATACAAGAGCATGTTATTTTTCTGAATTTCGGTGAAATTATACCACATGCAGTAACAACTTACCTATTTTTAAATCGGTTTTATCTCGATACCAAACAATTCTAGCAGGTGGTTTTGACTTGCGCACAAGACATTCCAGCGTAAGCTCTTCATTTTCTTTAATCTTGACTTGTTGGTTGGCGAGCAGACCTACCATCTCGACACTTTCTGGAGGTGCTACAAAAAATCAAAACGAAAATAAATTAATTTCGTTAGAAAACAAAATCGAAAGAAAAGTAATACAGTATAAGTTGATATTGATTCAGAATTTAAATAATTATGGATATTAAAAAAAAAATTAAATCCAGTATTGAAATTTGAAAATTAGATAATTCATTTGTTTAAACAACTATAGCTATACATTTGGGCAGATATATATGTACATGCAAGTTAGTATCATTTCTGCCAAGTTTTATGATACAATTATTCGTGTGTTGAAATTTTCTTGGCCGCACAAAGTACGAGTAATAAATTATTATAGTAAATTACGATAACGAAGTCATAGCCATCGTTTCATTTGTCAAGTTCAAAGATATCAGTTAATTCACGAGACATAAGAGGTGAAATGAGAGTAAATGTCACGAACAAACTTTTTGCCATAAAAAATCGAGAGAAAAGTGGGAACAGCTTGTGGAGGCTTATTTTTCCTCTAGAAAATCTAGGAAAGTTATTAATCAGTCCAACAGTATGGGCGCACTCTATAACTCTTGGGTACACTTTAAATTGATTGCATTTTTCTTAATTCTAGGATAGTGGTGCTTGATCCACTCGACGGTCAGAAAGGGATCAATAGTGTCACATCCAGTCATCGCTATTCTTTTCGGATCAAATTTAACGCAAAATTTTTGTCTCCATCATCAGAGTCCGCAATTAGATAAGGCTCGACCTCGAATAAGACATTTTTTTCTTTACAGGCTTTTACAAACATCCGTAAAATGAAGAAAAAAGCAATCAAAACTTTGCCTCCTGGTATGTCTGTGTATCACAAATCAAAATCGTTACGGATGAAAATCCTCCCAAAAAAAAAAAAAAAAAAAAAAAGTCAAGTTCCTTATTCATGTTATCTCAATGATTTCGCACACAGCACTTCTTCGGCTCCTTTCGCAGCCTCGCATAAGTACATTAAATTTTCATCCCGAACGACTGTCTCCGACATCCAGCGGCAATTTATCGCCAAATTTTCGCAGCAAATTTCATCGAAAAATTTTCCAAGCGAGAAAACCGCGCCCAAATGACAGCCATCGTCTACGAAGACTGCATTCTTCTTCACTGACGTCACATAAGCATACATGGAGAAAATCGAAGATTTTAAAAGATTTAAACAAAGAAGGAAATACTTTTCTAGCAACGTAAGCTCTAGCATAGAAAAGAAGGTTTTCGAAAGAGTCGTAAATTCCCATTATTTCGCGCACGCCTGTAAACTTCTCACAGATGAAACCCTGTACGTGGATAGGCTTGAGACTTGAACGAGTAACAGTATATCGCAGGAATTCGAGATATTATTGTTGGTTATTTTGCAATAATATTATAAATTAGAAATTGAAAAAAAAAAAATAAAACTGAAAACCCACATTTCGGATAAAATTGATGCTCTTCACAGATGAACCAAAATATAGATTCGCACGGAGCTTCCATATTTGCACTCGCATACATTGAGCAGCTACAAAACATTCGAAATAGGGTACAGTCAAACCCTTTCTCGAACAGACCCTGTTTAAAGAGGAATTTCATCCATAAAGGTAGTTGGTTTTTTTTCAAACTGCTCCAATAATGAATTATCCCTTAATTCAATACGGACAATTGTCCATGAAGTATAAATTACTCTGTACCTTGAAGTTCCGATTTATGCAGCTTCGACTTCATATGTTATATGAATTTTAACCCTAACAAAGCTTTCTGTTTTTGGAATTGCTTATCGCCTATAATGGACGCAAGATATGAATTTCAATCCAGTTGTTTCATAACTTGACTTATCATCAGCTTTCCAAGTTGAATTTCACGATTTACATATACACTCTTCCTCCTCCATACAGAAATTAATAAATCGAGATACGTGAAACTACGAGACAGGAACCTGTTTTTGAGCATCCCAAACCGTTTTGCAAAGTTGGACGAAAATCGGATGGAGGTTTTCCACTGAGAACCTTCTAAAAAGATGCTTCGCCACTTCGACATTGTTTAATATAATATTAACGCTGTCGATGTAATCGCATCTGTTTCTGAAACAGGCGAATTATAAAAGGGCGCGTAAATGCACACCATATACACCCTACTTCCAAGTAATTAGTTACACCCCATAAATAATACACGAGGGTAAATTTTCTTCGCGGTTACTCACTTTTGATTTAAACCAATTTCGGAGATTATTAAAGCGAGTATAACTAAGTCCAAAAATGAAAGACATACTGTATAGGGGAAGAACAGAATGTAATGGAAAAAGCAATGGGGGGAATGTGGAAACAATGCAATGCGGGAAAGCGAACTACTTTTCCATAAAAGCATTATGTATTTTCATTATTGAATTTATCACAGCGGAATCACTCACCTATATAACACGAAACGAATTTCTTGAAGAAAGTCAATTTTCTTGTATAAAAATAAGATATTCTGAATTCTTCATTTTTTAGGAAAAGGTCGAAAAATTGTAATTTTTTCGTGAGACAATCGACTCCAAAAAGCGAGACTCTGCTCCAGAAACTATTGGCAACCTACACTGGAGATGAAGCTAAACTACACTAACTTGTATTTTGTAATTTCTTGTTATCTTACATTCAATTGTGACGAGTTTTCAAGAGTAAAGTTCTTCTGTGGTTAACCTTTGTTTATTTTTTATATTTTAATTTTACCAATAGAGACATGGCGGGGTATAGACCCTTCCCTGAATAAGAGCACCTAGCTCCAACAAAAAAAAAAAACATAATTTCAACTCCTATAGACAAACCATCATAAATGCATGTAACTCATGTTGCTCTATCTACAGTTGCTTGGTAATGAACTCAAAACGGAACACCCTGTATACTCCAATTCATTGTTATCTCAGTTTGTTCGTTCAAACTTGAGATGCAATACGAATTTCTTCACAAAATCATCGAAAATTCTCCCCCCCCCCCCATCCGTAACCAGCAAATAATGTGTAACGTTGTCTTTCATACAAACTAGAACACGCCCCGATTCAAACGAAAACACCTCACGATTTCCCCAATTCAGAGGAGACACGTAGTATCCTCTTAATCAACGATATTCTCGCCCGGCTCACGAAAAATCGCTGCAAATGTCAGCACAGCGCAACGAAATGTGTAAACCACATATGGGCGAAGAATGGCAGAGGAGGCCTAACAAATACACACGCACACAACCCCCTCTCGCAAAAAAATAAAGTAAAATAAAATTGTGAAGAAGGAAATAAAGAGCGCCGAAGACGTCCGGGTTAAATTGCGCATCGGTTCAACAATGGCTCCTTCGGGAATTCGTTTAATAATTTTTCGCAAATACGTTTTTCAGGCCATTTATTTACATTTCCCCTTTTCATTTCCCCCACCCCCCTTTACATACTTACACACTTTTTTCCATCCCCGCATTTTTCTCTTTCTCCCCTGGTCGGCTGTGTACTCCCAACAACCGCCTCTCCGCCCTTCCTCCACGGCACCACCAGCGTCCTCTTTCATCGCAACTCCTGTCATCATCATCATCGCATCGACGTAAAATTAGTTCCGCTTTCTGCAACTTCACTTCGCATGTGTACGCTCGAAATAATGCTTTCTGATTTTTATAACGCCGTGAAAATTTATATTATATTACCCCCGCCACCCGCCCCATCAGCACCCCTTAACCGCACTTCAATAAAAAATATAAAAAAACTCGCGGCGACGACGACAACGTTCACGCACCGAAGATTTATTAAAAATTCATTCCTTCAGCCCGCAACAGATATGAGGGGAGGTACGTATTTTTCTGCTTTCTTCCTTTTTCGTTTCAGTATACTCGTAATCTCCTTTGAATTGCGATTATTTCGCATTCCACTTAATACGACATCCAATTTCAGATTATAATTATGTAATATTAAAAATACTGTTAGTTTTTCCTGCGCAAATATTATAATATACATATTAGTCGAGCAAAATACGAGTAAATTTTATGCCGCACACGGAAGACCAAGATTTGCCCACATTTTTCCAACTTTTTCAGGACTTGAAAAGTCTATTATTGTTTCAAAGCAATATATTAATTGGAATGGTTGGGTACTGCGGGCTGGGGGTACAATCATCACTTAAGCTTCCTCTCAACAAAGCCAAACTTAAATTCAGAATCAAGGTTTAAGCACAAGAAGGGTGTACATACAGAAATGTCAAGTGGTTTGGCTAAACCCAAAAAACAGCTGGCAAAGCAACAAAATAGTGGGAATTCTGATTATTCGCATCTGTAGTTGTCTATTTTGTGTCGTGCGGTACCTCAGGGAGTCCAAACTATTGGCTCAAAATCCAGATACATCAATAAAAAACTGAACTTTGCAGTGTACAGTTTACCCAACCTGTGCAAATACAATAGAATTCCCTCTCAGTTTTTAGCTAAATTTGTGTCATGCCTCCGATGGCCTCAGCTTAACTTGAACCGGGTTTAAGTCTCTCTTAACTTTTGAACTCGCATTGTACGCCCCATTTTTCCAGTTGAACCTGGCTTTTGTTTAAGCCCCACTTAAGCTCTGATTGTACACCCGGCTCTGAGTGATAGAGAAGTAAATAATATATTCTAAATAGATGGATAACCGATATCATCATATTTTTACTACACTATAGCAGCCATTCTTCCAGTTAACACTAGAAGTACCAGGTGGCGTCATATACGACGCAACTCGAAATTTTGAGATGGATTTTTCTAAGGACCAATATTTTGAGTACTCCTGACTTGCGTCATATGAGGCCACCTATTCTTGTGGCGTTGTATATGACGCCACCTGGTCCTTTGAGTAATCGAGTAAAACCTGGTTTTTCTAGTGTTAAAATGGAAAGCAAAGTTTCAGTTCATTCGCTTTTACGTATATTTTAATACAACGTTGACGTGTCTGCTATTGCTCTGAAACGCAGCTTATCCTGTAGCGTTTTTTTGTTTTCCTATACCTGCTCCACAAAAAATAATTTGAAAATTGAGAAAGCTGAGACCTAAATGGAAATGGCATTGGCAGCTAAAAATTAAAGGGAGAATACACATATATTTTGCACGCCAGAATTGGTGTTTCCAACGACAGATATTTAACACGACAAAATAAAGTTTTAGAACATCAGAAAAAATGAGAAGCGCACGACAAATCATGCCCAACAATTCATTCATTCTGCCCAGATTAAAAACTAGTTTTCACACGGCAAAATAAAATAATGCACAGTTGAAAATGACAAGTCACAGAAACCACTAAATGCCGGTAATGAAACAGTTATTTATGTGTTTACACAGTTCAATAATTGATAATTGAACAGTTTTAAAAATTCTTCTTTTGCAAAATATGGTTCAAGTTTCATTTATGGATAAGTTCTCAGAGAGTGAAAGTGATAATTTGGAGTGTGATGCTTCAAAAACAAAAAAAAATGTGCCGGGCTAATCGTATTTGGCTGAAACAAGCTGTTTTTGAATGCGCCAAAGAAGCTGAGGAAGCAGTTGATAAAAAGATTTGGAAAAAAACATTCTTTAGGTATGCAGATAAGACTAAAATTAGTTGATGTTCCACCTGCAGTGAAATTATTGCTATTAGAGCAAAAGAGAAAAAGAGGTTGGCCTTCAAGGCAAAAAAAGCTCTAATTGTTCAAGAATAAATTTTGTATATTTGAAAGTCTGTCGTTTACTCTAATTATTTTAAATGCATTGATATCCTGTGACAAAAATTAATTTCGACGTTTAAATCTAATTTTTACAGTTTATTTTTTTTTAATTTTGTTCATTATATTTTTTCACAATTTTTATTTTCTCTGTTCATTATTTCTTTTAGTCGTTCAAATAATTTACAAGTGTGAAAAAGCATTAATTCACCATGATTCACACATTTTTCTGTCGTTAGAAACACCTATTTTGTCGTGCAATAAAATTCCACCCAAAATAAAATCACACAAAAAAAAGTTAATCTAATTCTTCTTATAATTCCGTTCAACTTTTAGCTTTACTTTCTCCTAGAGAAGCTTTTTTTGTCTTTCTTTCTGTTTCTCTTATCTCTCTCTCTCTTTCTCTCTGTACACATAACGATTGAAATAAAAGACTTCGGTAGCGTCGCATGACACTCCTAACTTTCGAGAGAATTTGAAAGGAAAAGTACGCGAGGTTGTGGAGAGAAGAAAAAAAAAATCTGACGAAGATGAAACGACAAGACATTTATTGGTCGACCAAGAGGTAACCGGCAAATAGTGCAGCCTCCAACAAGAAATAGAGCTTCGGCGAAGAAAAATGAAACGCACGAATAAAAGGGGGCTGACTAAAAGCCTAAAAATTTATAGACCGAATAATCGCACCGAAAGTCAAACCGACAAGAAAGCCGGCAAAAACGAAATGTCTATTGCGAGTACTCGGATATACATAGGACCAGCTGCCTTGAAAGAAAGAAAATGGAGAGGGTGGCCGGTGGTATAAGGCAAACGTGAAAAAGAGGACTCCTTCTTTTCTAGAGAAATGACCATCCATAAAAAATTTGGGCGTGCGTGGACAAAAATATATAGGTACTTGATGAATTTGCGCTTTTCACTTCATTGACATGTCATACGTACATAAGATGCAGACTTTCGCTATGGCAGCATTAAGTGTAAGTGCTGCCCCTCATACACACGCACACACCTCAAGTTATGTGTATAGGTTTCAAAAAGCAAAATCTCAGAACCACTGTTGCGAAAATTCAACTAAAGGACAAAAAAAAAATTGCTCCATTCAGAAAAAGGGAACCTTTTCAGTCGTCAAAGTATACCCTCTAAAAAAATCGTTGCTGGTCCTTCATTATCTAAAGTAAACTCAATTTACATGTCTTCAAAGAAAAAGTCCTTCGTTACTGTCACGATAAATGTACTGGAACCGTCAATCTTCAAACGCTTTTTTGTAAACAGGCTAGAAAGATTTTTACTGGCTTTTTTCTTCTTCTTCTTTTTTATTTATTATTTCATTCTGGTTGAGACAGCAGTTCTGCATACTGCATCTCAATTACATATTTTGATTTCAAGTTGAAATTATTTCAGTACGTGATCAATTCTCGTACAAAAGCTAAAAGTAAACTTGAAGAAGATTTTGAATACTATTTTCCACATTCTTTCATGCATCATACAAATTGAACTAATCAATGCCAGATAAGTTCATTACTTTCAATATAATGTTGTAAAATGTATGTACAATTTTTATAACAACTCATTGCTCTCGGCTTAGGTACGTGAATATAATGAGTCTGCTGCATTCAAATAGGTACGCCATAAATTAGACTCATTATACTAACATAAGAAATTATTTTCTTTTTAACAGTTTCACATGTACATGCGTATAATTTGGAAAATACATGTTAAGACATGACTTATATTATTCAAATTCGCTACTTTATATGAGAATTGAAATCCCAGTCATTACGAGCCGACAGTAAAATTATGATTACATAGAATTCTCATAGACGTACAGAATTACTAATTGCCCAATAAATTAAGCTCAATTTTACACCTGGTATCAATAGAGGGACGAAAAAGTAAAAGTCTGAAAATGCAGATATTTCATAAATAATATAATTATATCTATATATTTTTCCGCTCATTCGATAACGTTTAAATTCTAATAGGTAGATAGTTGCATTTTTAATCGTGCATATGCTTTTCTGAAAGATGTCGACAACTTTGTTTACCAAGAATTTTTGAATAAATTGTAAACAGTGTAAATTTTAGTCTGTTCGCAGAAAATTAATAGGTAGTTTAATTGAAAAAAATGAATTATTACTATACTTAAAAGCCACAATATGATCAAAATTTGGATTTTTTTTTTTGTAACTGCAGGTATAAAACCGTAATGCATACTTATTATCAACTTGTATTCATTTTTACTAGGTACTTATTATATGCAAGAAAATCATCAACGAATTCTATGAATTATTTATAAATGCTGTCGCAGAGTTGACTGAGACTGAGACTGAGACTGAGAAAATGTATATTTTCTTCGGACCAAGCAATGCCAGACGTTTATTTTTTTTGATTCAACACACGGTCATTATTTCTAAATTTTTGAAACAGGTGATACTTTTAATCCATGCGGAGAGATAAAACTGGAATTATTAATTATGATAAATTTCATCAGAACCAGACAAGAAACATTGAGGATTAAGTCTTCATAGGAGACGATTTTCGTCAAAAATGTCCGTCCGTCCGTCTGTACAATCTATCGTCTTTACATCAAGGTCATAAATAGAATTAGTAATGTAAAAAATAAAAACATGCACGAAGAATACATTCTTTACTCGATCGTAAGGATAATATAAATAATTATTATTTTTGGGGTAATTTCTACTATAAATCTCGAACTAGCCCACTTTTTTCGTACAAACAGTAAAAATTCCCTACGGGCAAAATATTTTGAAAACGGATCCGTTTTATTCCGGGTTATAATCCGTTTCTGCCGTTTCTGGATTATAACTCGGAATTTTCCTGTTTTCCGGCTTCTAAAACGGATTTCGAACGGATTGTAATCAGTCTTGCCGGAAATGAGTCCGGATTATTTTCCGTGAAGGCTGTTTTATCATATTTGTTGGCCCGGGTTATAATCCGTGAAACCGTTTTACAAACGGATTTAGAAAAATTGCCCAAAAATTATCACTGATTATAATCAGGAAATCCGTTTTACAAACGGATTTGGAAAAATAATCAAGATGACAAAAATATCTGCAAATTTTCAGATCCGATGGTTGAAAATAAAAACGGACTGACAACGGATCATTTTCTCATTTTTTGCCCATCGGGTTACTATACATCGAAATTTTTTTCATTGTGAAGAAGAAAAAGAGTATTAGAATGAAATAAAATTTTTTCATATTCCACGTATTACTACACGAATACGAACTCAAAAGAACAATATAGATTTATCTTTCATTCTAAAAATATTACAGTATAGACACAATGCAGGCAGAAGGGGAGATGGCTATAGTCGAGACTCTGGTCTTGTTACTAAAAAAAATCTATGTCAGCGCTAATTTTTTCTCTTTTTGCTGCTATTCATTTTTGGCCTTTTTAAATTAACAAGTACAAACAGTATAAGGTACATCAGTTTTCAGTGTCTGTGGTAATTTTATCAACACCCATATGTACTTGACTACTGTTCTTCGAATTTTCAGTTCATGCCTGAAATTAACGAGGAACGGGTGAAGAATTGAAATTAGATTGTTGGGTTTGCAAGGTGATCTTAACGGATGAGAGGACTCGAAAAACCAATTAACAATTATAGCGAATGCGAAAAATATACAACTTTCAATTTCTCTCCTCGAAGCCATCCAAAATAAGCGATTATTCATTCGGCTATGACGAATTACTTAAAGACTGCAAGTATATGGCCGAAATTTCTGTGCCTACGCAAATGATCGTTTTTCCACTATACGTAGAGGAAACGTCCGTCCGAAGGTTCAGCACTTCAAAAAAGTTTGTTAAAAACAAATTTCCAAGCCACTGAGCCCAAATTTTGATAGAAAACACTAACCGCTCCGGAACACAAGCTATTCTTTATGTCGGTCCCAAATTAACAGATCCTACATTCAGTATTATATTAACCGATGGAATTCGGGGTACCCCTTTTTTCCTTCACGGTTCAACATGCACGCACAAGCACACAATGCCAGCACAAGCGAGCTTAAAAAATAAGTCCTCGAGCAGTTTGCCAAGTATATATAACGAGCAAAATTTCCAACTCAACAAAGGGGCAGCGGGTGCAAAGCAGAAGAAACAAAAAAGAAGAAAAAACCAAAAAATAAAAATTAAGAAAGGAAAGGCAGGACACAATAGTGGGAGAACGTATTTCTAGTCGCACTGAATCGACACAATGGAAGCCCAATTTGCATAGCTAAGACTGAAAAGACTAAATTGGTTTAACCGCATTAATTCCACTCGCCATTCTTATTTTTCCTCATTCCCAACCCAAAAACTGGTACATAATAAGACGAGGGTAACGTTTTTCCAAGATAATTCAGGTTATACGAGATGAAAACTTGCCAGCAAATTTGTTAGCGAGAAAAAGAGGGTAAAACATATTTTTTACTTCTGACGTTACATAATAAAGACAGATAAAAACGGTGGAAAAGAGAGAGAGAGAGAGAGAGGGGCGAAGAACAAAAAAGTTAATAGGTGAAACAAAAATTAAAGAAAACGAGAATCGAAGATTCTGAAGAGAGGAGCCAAAAACGAAGGGAAAACAAAGAAAGCTCTGTCCCTTCCTCCTCAAACCAAAGAAGAAAAAAAATTGTTATTTTTTTATGTTCGCAGCTTCTCTATATAGCTGTGTAAAACTGAATAAGGAAAATGAAAAAAATTCTAACAGGAAATTAAAAAGTCGCTTATCTTAATTTCTTTATTTTCGCAGAAACGAACGCAGTGCACAAAAAAGACCATTGAAGAAAATGAACACAGAAAAATGAGAACACAAAGGGGGCGTGGGTTAGGGCGAGAAGAAAGAAAAGTATTAAATAAGAATTTATATTCGTTTGAATTAATTCCATTATTTTTATAGGGGGGCGAACACGAAAATCGTACCGGGCTAAGAGAATTTTCTCGTTTTGTTCATTCCTTAATTAGCTTAGAAAAATTATTAATGTTTAATTAATCTTGGAAGAAAAAGCCCAGAAAACGGTGCCAAAAAAATGACGCCAAATCGGACAGAAAATGTGAATGGATAATACACTGAAAGACCGAAGGCACAAAATTGTTTTTAACTGATCCTCTTCATTTTTAAATTATCAATTTTCATATCGAGTAACTGTCTGATGAAACTGACTTCAAATAATTCCTCAAAGACTGATAATCAGAGAAAAGTGAAAAAATGAGAAACCACACAAACTAGAAGTACCTTAACATTAAAAAAAAAACTTGTTTTGGTCTACTGCGACTAATGAAGATATGCTCCTTTGAGAGGTCTAGTCAAAAAAATATTCAAAAACGTCTTACAGCAACTAAAAACATCATCAATCATGAGAAAAAAAGAGTATATTATACTCGTAATAATGCATAAGAATTTCATTTTTCGAATCGCTCTCTTCAAAAAGTTGTGCTTTGATGCTGCGAGGAACCCTATAGTTTGTGATATCACATATGCCCTTCGCTGGAGTGTGGAGGCACTTCTTTGCGTCTATAAAATTTCGCAAATTCGTGACACGAACAGACTAAAATTTGATGGTAAAGTACACATGGATAGCTGTACACCTTTGTGAAAGAACATGCGACTGTCAAAAATAAATTTTATTACCCATTTCAATCTTCTTTTAATGAAAATCAGACATTTTCTACTTTCCAAAAATAAGTGATAAGAGTGAGGTTCTGTCAGGGTGTAAGATGGGTAGTTCGAAAAAAAATAATTGGAACTACTAATACAAAAGGCTTAAATACGAAAATGGTATTTTTCTAGGGAATTAATTCTAATTAGATACTACATATTCGATAAAAAAAATTAGAGCAAATGTCCATTAGGGAAAATTATTCTTAGAGAAAACGGATTCGGGAAAGTGTCTAGGAATCCTACAATTCAGGACTCCTCCACATTGAGCAACCACTATGAAAATCCAAATAATATAATCAAAAACATGCATATAAATATTTGTATTTAGGTATAGCAGAAGAAAGGTAGTTTGAGACCTCTTTCGCCTGTAAGTCATATCTCTTACCACTCGGACAACGCTTCTTTGAAATCCCAAATCCGGCCTGAACCACAAACGGAATAGCTCACGGTATAGACGTAAAGTGAATTTCCTCGAGGGAAAATTGAAAACGGAGCTTAACACCGGATAAAAATGTGACGTAAATTTACACTGGCGGGCTATCAATTTCGGCTCACGTCAACGGTGAAAATTCGGACAGGCTACAAACGCTCATAAATTTCCCCACAGCCCAAACTTCCGCCCAAAAATGAAAACGCAGAAGTTGGACGATTGTTTCGTCAGTTTTTTCATCGCCACCAACTGAAAAACGCACGAGCAGATCATCGAATTCTAAGTTCGAGCAAGTTGTAAAAGAAAATAGCTCTTCTCAAACAAAACTCAAAATAGACAGCGCCCAGCAGATATAGAGCCAAAAAAAAATTATGTAAACACGAATTATTCGTGAAAATTCGACGCAAGCTTATAATAAAGAAGAAAATACCCTAAATGGAATAAGTAAGGACTGCGGAATCATTTGGCAAAGCGCAAAAGAGAGAATATTCGGAACGATGAGAGGAGGGCGCGGGCATCAATTAGGCATAGGATATACGAAAGGCGGTTTTTGTTGATATTGTTCCAGCGTGAAACCGCATTTGTAAATCGAAGCTGAGAAAACAGATTCGCCAAAATTTATACAAATTTCTGGCTCAGCAAATATCAACCAGAACACAATATTCAGATTCGATTTGATTTTAGGACAGACGCAAGTTCTGAAACATCTCACTTTTTCCCCGGTGCTTTTGTTTTCTAGAGAAAACTTCGAGTTTGATGACCTTAAATCAAAGTATATTTTCATTAACTTTCACAAGCATCAATTATCAATCATCAGATTGAAATTTGCCCAACTCTGGCTGGCATTAGCTCACTGGTAAATTTGGATACCAGTATGACGACGAGGGTATTAAATTCGAGGTGTTTTAAAGCGTTACTTGAAAAATATCCGCAAGCCATTTTTAGTTGTGGCTCGATCTCAGCGAGGCAAGGCTTTTTAAAACCGTAAAAAAAAAGCTCAAAAATGGGTCCAAATCGCGACGTACAGCAAAGCGGACTGCAGATTTGGATTCAGCTTGAGAAATTATACGTCTATTCCACATTTCATCCAGTTAATTTGACGATTCACAAATTTAAAAAAAAAAAAGGCAAGGTGAAGAGAATCTAAGTCTTAGAAGGTGAAAAATCAGAAATAAGTAATAACGTTATAGAAATTCACGTTCAACATTCAAAGTACAACGAATCCAAATACAATAACTTTCTTACCTCCTACTTCGAATTCATTCTACAAATAACAGTTGACAAAGAACAAATTGTTGGAAATACGACGAGTCGACGAAATATAGTCGCGAGCTCGATTGGAAACCTGCTTTTCTACAGCATCAAGCTGCGCTAGAGTGTTCATCTTCCTCTCGCTTTTTCGGTAATATCGTAACATCCTCTCCACCGCAATTGTTGAACCTACCTAACAGCAAGAGCGGAGTGCTTTTTTGACTAAATCAACGGCACGTAATACAACTCAAAGGCTTCATCGTCCAAAAGCGATTCGAATTTAGCAAAGGAAAGGCGAAAAGGGCGTACGAACGGCGAAAAGTGAAAGCTCGCGCCAAAAATTAAAGATCCAGAATTTCTGATGAGATGGAGGAAATTTGCATTATGCCAAAGGCGAGGCGAATCGCTATTTTCTCCTTGTCTATACATCCATCGGTCGGAGTGGGTAATTAACGAACACATAAAACCGAAGAACGCCAAAATTTTGTACACGAATTTGAAGGAGCGACGACGAACGAACGGACGAATAGGGCACGACGGTGAAAGGGGAGGGTTGTGGGGGACTGGTGGGGTGGCTTAAAAAGTAAATCGATCTGGTTTTGATAATTACACGAAGCTATCTATACCCGCCGCGTTCTCTGTCTCGTACTATCGTCCAAAATTAAACCACTAAAGAAATTATCCAAAGGGATGAAATTACTTTGATCGTTTCTGGAAAAAGGACCAGGGTGATAATTGACGTTTTGGTCGGCGGTGGTGTTGTAAAACTTGACCTTGTTTTTAGAAGGTTTTCGATAGAAAACTTTCCACGTATTTTATTTTAGGTAGGTATATATTATGCTTTACTACTGAACGGAACTCGGCAACGAGAAAATATGAAATTTGAAATTGTTCATTTGGGAGTATATGACTTCATGTTTTAGATGAGTTTAAAACGTAAAAATATTCATTTGCTTTAACAAAAAAAAAAAACCTGCTAATAACAGGAAAGAAAATGAAGAATGAGACTTGCTCGTAAATAAAATTCGAGGAAATGGGCAATTTCTATGGAAATTGATTACCTCCCTACCAAATAATTGTATAAAACTATACGACGTTGCCCCTTTCTACCATGCAAAAGCAATGAAAAGTTAAGATTTGCTAAGAAAAATAATGAAGAATACGTACATTGCTCGCAGCAAAATGATAAATGATATGGCGAGACAATTTTTTCACCCGTTCAAGTCGCTGTATTTAATTGTGGGTTCGTATCATTTACCTTCACCAACGTAGTTTTACCAGTTTTCTCGTTCAAATTGTAAGAATTCCTACTTGAATTATTTTTAATGCACAGAGCCTGAACTTGAAAAAATTACATCAAAATTGATAAAGAATTTCTACAGCTCTTATGGCACTGCACACCAACAAACACGCAAATATTTTCTATGTTAACAGTTTCGGGCACAAGATGTTTTTCTCCACAATGGTAAATATACATACTTATACCTATTTTACAAAAAACATAAGATTAAAATTTTCAATCACTGGTCACATTCCCAAGCGAAACCGTACAATCTTCCTCAGACATTATGCAAAATGCAAAATAGGTACTATAACGAGTTCGCTGCGAGCAACGAGCACGTGGACAGAAAGAAGAAATTTCATCGACTTGTAAATAGGACTCATTTTCTTCTTGCATTCGTAGTACATATTACACGTTGCCACCACGCAACTATAAACGCCAATTTCAAGACAATACAAAGTCCTCAATATTCTGCTTCTTATAATAATATTATTGAAACTAGCAAGTACTCCACCCTATCACACCACCGATCTACCTCGAAAATGCATCAACAGTAAACAACATATTCGCGGAACATAAAAACTACATTGCATTGTAGAGGTACGATCTGCATAGACGAGAATAATATAATTTCTTCCGCAATGCAATGCGGCTGGCAGAAAATCCGCCGCCTGCTTATTAAATTCGATTATTTAGCATTTTATGGCGTCACGATGCCATCTTTTGATTGCCACCGTAGAAGTGGAAGAGAGGCCACCACGTCCTCGCACCGGAGCTGCGACAGCAACAGAAGCGAGAAAACGCCGCAAGCCATTTCATCTTCTTCCCTGTTCTACCTCAGCCACCGCATCCTTCTCGCAGCCGCAGCTTCTTAATATTAAGATTTTTCCTTTTCATAAACGCTACTGGCGCCCACCACCACTTTGCTCACAATCTTTCTCTCTTTCTGAATACCGAAAGAGGGGACAAGCAGATTGTCACAACGCATATTATTATATTACGTACCATACGCACTCAAAAAGAAGAATTTAAACGCAGATAAAGAATGAAAAACTCCGATTCGTACTCATCTGCATCGCGTCTGGACTTATACGGCAACGCGTATACGTACGAATAAATAAAAAAATTCTATATCTTTATCTCTGGATGGAATTCCAGCGAACAGCTATATCGTTTCCGGACGCGTGTGTCGAATTTCCAGCCACATCGAAGCCGCGGGTAATGCGAGGACTCTCATTATACCCGACGGTATTTCCAAATAAAATGAGGAAAGAAGCGGTAAGGAGGAAAGTTTTTTCTCGTTCGGTGGCGAAGTGTCCCAAAGGAGAAGCGAGCCATCATTATAAAGGCAGGAAGGAAGGGATGAAGTTGAAAGCTTACGGCGGCGCTCGAGACACCCTCGACAAATATAACTTCATTTTACGGACACCGTATATAGGTGCAGCATGTGCAAAGAGTAAATCTCGGAGGGTATTCGGTTTTTTTTTTGGTTTGTTTCTTTTGGAAAACGAATCTGGGGCCAAATAAATGGGGGAAAATAAATAGAAAATCGTTAGGCCAACATTTGAAAAGTTCAATATTTACGAACGTATTTTTTGTTTTTTTGTTTTTGTTCTCTTCTTCTTTCGGTTCAGATGGAAATTTTTTGGTTTCTTAAAAGAAAACTTTCAAATTGTCCATCGCCCATCCATATACGCGCGTATACTCGTATGTGAGCTTGAGCAGGTAAACGAACCATGTTGGGAAAACTAAACTGGAAGTCTCCAGCTATAATACTTGCAGAAAAAGGGCAGATTTAAATATGAAATTCAAAGTAAAAAAAAATTGAGTCGGTGAAATGAGAATAAAAATAACAGCCTCTAATTTCTTTATTTTTTCGACTCTCACATTTGACTGAATTGCTCTAAGAATGTGTTTTTCATCAACATACCATTATTTATTCATCAAACGAATCTCTCTATCTCTCTATATCATAAAATCAAAACCCACTCGACTACTTTCTGGAAATGGACAAGTGTGAAACAAATACACGTGTTTTACAAGTATTTTGTGTCTGTAATTGCAAAAAATGGGAAACCTGGAAACGGACAAGTGTGAGTAAATACACACGTCCTTTCATACGTATTAGTACACGTTGGCGAAGAAAGGTTTAACAAATACGTGTGAGACAACAAATATACATAGTTGGGGGTGAAGGCAAAAGAAAGACTTCAAAGAGAAGAAAAGATATTGTTAATTCTTTTTCTATGCACCCTCGAGGGGGGTTGGGCCGCAAAGCGGCCAAGGGGCAAAGCCCCCTAGTATAGCCAAAAATAGTTTACATTTGCTTTGATTTATGGAAACATGAAACTGTTAAATTTCAGGGTTCCAAAACAGCGTATGTTTACGGTTTTTTTTGCACACAAAATACACGAATTTATGGTATTCTGTTATAAAATATAAATATTTATGGTATAACTTGTTCTCAAACAACCGGAATTTGTTGAATTTTACCTCAAAACAGTTCTGTGTTGTTGCATTTTGCCACAAAACTCGCAACAATTATCTATGATCCTGCGGGGTTTATATCACTCCAGGATCAGCACTATAAGGGTAGGAGAAACAATATGTATTTTCTAAACTGTTGATTCTACTATTTTATAGTAAAATTTCAAGCCATTTTTGTCTTTTTCTCAAAATCAAGTTCATTGATGGATTTTGCACCGTAATTCCTTATTTATGGTATGAAGATGAACTACGAGTACAAATTACTGGCAGACCAGCTTAATTTGTTTTTATAGCAAGCAGCCCTATATAACCAATTAAATATTTTATTGTAACTTATATACGAGTATGTGCACAAAAAATAATCATTTTGATGGACACTAACAAGTTAATACGAAAATAAAGCAGAGTTTCGAACAAAAAAAAGCTTCCATACACACGGGTATGATACATCTTCCGGCCAGAAACCGCCAAAAGATTGATGCCGCCTGATGAACAGCGGCTACCTACCGCCCTTGCCAGGAAAAAAGTGAATTCCATATAGCAATCTCTTCTCGCAGCCCACACTATAATCCCCGTCGACGCAACGTCTAAATTCATTTACGTTGCTTTTTTCGTTCATATCTTAAATTCTTAATACCATAGCACACATATACACATACACACACACACACACATCTGTAATCGTCATCGATCTTCATCCCAAAAAGTATATTTCAGACGCGAATCCCACGGCTCTCGGCCATCGCTCCTAACTCAATCGCCCCATTTTCGACACCAATACGCCGTTTTCGTTTCTTTTCACTCCTCCGCACCCCGCCACAACACCTTCTCCGAAACTGACAGCGCCCATATAGCCGACATAATATTCGACCTTTTTACTCGCGACGACCGACCATTCAATCAGTATAAAACGAAATTTTCGTTCGATTATAGAATGGAATTCCGTACTCTTTCCCATTTACTCGTTTACTTCTAACTTCAGCCCTCTGCGTAGGACACGGCAAAAAAAATAAATAAAAATAAAAAGAAGGGCAGCAAATTTACAGTATTCACGCAAGCACTTTTGGCATCCTAGTTTCGGCGAGTATATGTACGAATGTTGAGCTTGTTTGGCAAAATTCTTTCGCCTGTACCTTCCTGCTCGTCGGTGTACCCCTGTTATAACAAATGGGAACAGAAAACGGGGAAAAAAAAAAAGATACCAAAAAGGATGACATATTTCCAAAAAGGAAAATAGCAGAAACAAACACCGAAATAAAATCCGCTGCTTCTTCCCACATATACGTACACCCAATTCTCCTTCCTCGTCAGCTCATCGTCTATCGAAATGTGCAATGATCGACTTTAATTCGACGGAATTCCGGCGCATATACACGCCGAGGTTCAAAGGTGGAATTCCGTGGGACGTATACTTCAGAGGCTATAACCTGCACCCCTCCCTTCACCTTCCTGCCCCACATACATATACGGCGCAGTCATCGCCGCAGCAGCAGGCGCCCAGCTTCTTATGGCTGCGCTGCCAGTTAGAAGAAAATCCGGCCCAAAGATATAAATGATCCGGATATTTCTACTTGATGGTTTTCGGAGAAAATGGGCTCGAGTGGGGGCGAGGTCCGGGGGGACCGGGAAGGCATTCGCTAAAAGTGGTAGGCTGAGTTGGCGAGCGGCCGGGGGGCGGGGGACGAAAGCGAAAGCGGTTGAGCGATGCCATAGATTTGCGAAGCTCTTTATTCTCCTCTTTAGCGGCGCGTTACTCGCCAAATCCCTTTTGATAAATATCGAGCCCACTCCCTCCTCCTTCCTCGAAATGCTGAAGCTACAGCAGCGGAGCGGCGAAGAGGTGATGGCTGCTTGTGGAAGTAGGTAGACGAGAGGGGTACGACATTTTTCGTCAATTATCTCGAGCCCACTTTCCTTTGAGTAACCTTTCTTTCTGTTTCTTCATCACTCACGGTTGCGGCCTTTTATTTTACTTTTTTTTTTTTTTTTTTAGCTTTTTTGTTGACCATATCGTTAAGCTGAGCAGCCTGCGCGCATGCTTTCATCCATCAACTTTGACACGCGTATACAGGAATCGTTGAAATACGGTAGTCTTTTAGACTGGAGGATATGTTCATTATATTTTGTAAATAGGATAGGTGAATCTGCAAAAAGAATTGTGTTTTTCAATCGACATCAGTTTTAGGTGAGCAACGAAATTTACACGAGCGACTAATGAATTAGAAGTCTATCATATAATAAGAGAGAAAAAAAGTCAGCACCTAGTAAGCAAGGGTGCGAAATTAACAGCACGAATCGTAGGCAAAGGGTTGTGATCGACTGACTATTCCACTTCTACAGAGTTGTTCTATAATTCTGTTCAGCATGAAAAACTAGATTTCCTCATCAATATACTCGTATATACATAATAATATAGACGAACAATCGATTCAATAATTTTACAAAAATATTAACACATAAAAAATGCACTAGCGAAAATACTCTTCACAATGACTCGGTTATATGGACATATGCAGCTGAAAATTCGGCAAAATATTTTCAAAGCATGCCTTCGAGTCTCGATTGTTTGGTGGAATTTTGAAATTTTTCATCAAAAATGACATTTTCCAACATTATGTATCGGTAACTCCTCAACAATTCTACGTTCGTTTTTACGATTTTACCAAACTAGAAATCTTAGAGGCATCTCTTGACGTATTATAAAGCGGCTTTACATCGCCTCCATTCAAATCTAATCTCATTCTAAATTTCCCAATTTGCATTTTCATTTTCCAAAAATTTTTGAAATTTTGGGAACTACGTCATGTCAATAAGATACGACGGTTATACGATTAAGTTTCTCAAGCTCTTTCGCTAGAAACCACTACTTATAGATCCTTCGAGGGCTACTGATTGAAACGAGTGCAAGCATTTTCCAGTGTGACACAAAAAAAAAAAAATGTGATTTCGAATTTCAGTAGATGAAAACGTCGAAGAAAAAGGTACACTTATGGCCAACTTACGGTTTACTAATTGACGATTATTAAATTATTCGTATCTCACGGCGACGAAATTAATCCTGAAAGATTATAGGGAACCCGAATTGAAAGACGGCTATAAGAAGAACAGCAAAGAAAAACAAATAGAGCTATAGTTTTAATCTTGAATAATATCGGCTAATTGGACTTGGAAGCGGCGCAGGTACTCGAAAAAAAGAGCAGTGGAGTAACTGAATAAATAAATAAAATGCGGAGAGGAAAAAATTATAAGACTGAAATGAGCAGCCCACAGTTTCACACCTTCAAACCGAATCCGCGCAATTATTCTATCAACTAAAAAAGTCGAGTTAATTACGTCAGATCGTCGTCTCCACATTAAGCATGCAAATTGCCAGTCCATAATTAGAAACCACCACCAACCAGCTTTTGTGTGACGCATAAAACTATATCAAAACGATTTCTACGGTATGAGTTAGCTTTTTCACCTTCGTCGACCTATTTTCAACTTAATACTCGCCCCCTCCGCCGCCTCCCCTCAAACAAAAACATCTTTCACCGCTTTGATTCTTCTTTCGCCAGTCTTGTCCTTTTTTTTTTCTTTTTTTTTTCTTTCTTCTTGCCTCGCAACCACTCTCTGACCACCTTTTTCAAGAAGGGATTGAAGTCGGGAAAAGCTGTATACAGACAGATTGAAATCGTTTGTTTGCCTTTCATTCGGTTATTTACCCCCGCTCGCCACACACCTCGTTTTCCAAACACGCGTATAATTTGCTCGGACGATATAGACTCGACTATTCTTTTTTCTTTTGTATAAATATACGTACTTAATATTTTGTTATTTTTCCATTTTCGCCTTCCCGCAGCCAAACGAAATCAATCTTCTCTCACAAACTCCCATAAATATATAACGGACATCTCTTTCCGCATCCACCGACCTCACACCATTTTATTCAACTTTTCGTTCTTCTTCTTCTTTTTTTTCCAACTCCATATTTTCCTGTTCTAGTTTGTGTTTTTTTACTCTCGGCGAATCTCGATTTAACGTCGAACAAAAAACGGTTTTCCAGGTAACCCTCTCGAAAGGCGCTGGAAAGAAAAAAAAATACACGAATACGAAGGACTGGAGAATAAACGCGGATCGAGGAGTGAATAAAGCTAAACTGCTGTTGGGAGACGAATGTACGTTGGGAAAAAAATATATAAGAAGAAAGTTAACGAAGTATATAGTGCCTAAACGACGAACATATTTTTGAGCGCACGCTTTAAACTGTCTCAATTTTTCCCCCTAGAAGATTTTTTTCTTTTTGGCAGCATATTTCCAGCAAATTTCTTTATTTTATTTACGCATTTTTACTTATCCGGAAAATATGAATACACATTTTCTTGACTTCGGTCTTTTTTTTTATCTCTCTCTCTCTCTCCACAGAAAAGGATTATTCGAAACAGTTTCATTTTTGAGCAAATAAGAATGGCCAAATTTTGGCTCGTTTCGCGAAAGGTAAATTTTTCGAATAATAAATTCGGATATTTATCTCTTTTTTTTTTCTTTTTCTTTTTTTGACTGTTACAATCCTGGCAAGCTGTCGAGTGGCAGACTTTGATATTCCTCTTCGTCTTTTACCCAAAAAGCCCAATCGAAGATTATACCATGTTCGGAATAAAAGAGAAAAAAGTAAAGGCTATTATAAAGAACGGCAATACTCGCTCGGAGAATATATATATACGAAAGAGAAAAGGCGAAAAATCATTATAGCCTGGAAAAGGTGAAAATTTAATGAAATAAAAAGTAGACCTACGACCGAGAATGATTTATCGTAGAGACCGCGCCAGTTCTATCTTCTACAGATTTTATTAAGGTTAAGCATTTTGGAGTTTTGCGAAGAAAATTTATTAAGTGGCAATGCTGCGAAGGGAAACAACGAGAGCGAGGAAATAGTTGAGAAAAATTAGGAGGAACGAAAATGGGTAGGGGAAAAAAGTATAATAAAGTAAAGTACCTACGAGTATATATTATACGAGCACACAGGAAAAATAACAATAGCATAATGGACCCTTTGCAGCAATTTTTAATCGCTAAATAATTGTGACCCATGCATTCCAAACGAGCTATGGATATTTTTCATTCGCACAATTGACATCAATTTTCAAAACTTAAACTTCGACACTTATTTATAATCTACTTGGAACATCAGTCTATATAAACTCGATATTCAATATCCTCATTATGGTATATATCTGTCATTAAGTCAAGGTCAAAGGACTGAAAGTTATAAATTCAAGGTCAAAAAACATCGAGTTGTGGTGTAGCTTATTATTTTCCTCGTACACCTACCTACATTTATTTGAGGGCAGTTTATCTTTATCTATTATTATTAAAGAGTGAAGAAAATTTGGTAAGTTGGTAATTTTCACTATTTTTATGAGAATATTGGGACAATTCGAAATTTATTGTAGAAATTACCACAAAAATAGTAAAATATCGAAGATGATGGTAGAAAGTACTACAAATATGAAAAGAATATCTACAATGAATCTTGAATGGTCTCCGTTTTCCAATAAAAAATAGTAATAATTTAACGAAAAACGCGTCCACGCGCTTAAAATACGCTTTTGTTGTGTGCGTGTGCGTGCGTGCGTGCGTGCGTGCGTGCGTGTGTGTGTGTGTGTGTGTGTGTGTGTGTGTGTGTGTGTGTGTGTGTGTGTGTGTGTGTTTCAGTCACGTCTTCAACAGGCAGCGCTTTGGTTATCCGATAAATGCAACATATCAATTTCGTTAAGAATTGAGTGAATCGAATAAAAGCGTATGAAAATTACTATTCATTTTTCTCAGTGAAGGGAATGTAGCTAATATCTATACTTGTTTACATCCTTCACTTTCTTAGCACCCATATATTCTTTCACATATTTTTATACCTCAATAACGAGATAATCTACGAACATATAGTATACGCACCGATGCGGAAAAATTTGGGCTGAACGTTTAAAAAGCATTCATCCTTAATATAATTGGTGATCCATTTTCTCTCAATAAGTTGTCTGAGTAAAGGCAATCTTTCAGGCAATATATTACTACTTGAAATAATGAAAAACTTATAAGATTGATTTCGAGGTGTCTATAACTTTCAGGGTCTCAAATTATTCGTAAATGATATTTTGATAAAAATTACTTTGCAGCTAATTTTGATCTTCTGCCAACCAGAAGGGGGTCGTTATAGGAGGCTAAAAATGAACGTCCACAAAAGTTACTCAAAATTTAAACGTAGCAAAGTTTGAAATCAATGCACACACCGAAAAAAGGCGAGTTGACATTCGGAAGAGAATAGAAAAATGCTCCAACTGTATGCTGTCAAGACTTCGACGTCGAGAGCAGGAAGCAAAATTTTCACGCAAATGCTCCATTCCTTTTTTCTCTCTCGAGCTCGTCTTTTGTTTCCAATTAATTTCGACAAAAGAAAGCGTCGACATATTACTCGTATATATGTATATAGATACGAAAAAGTTTCACTTCGACGACGATGCATTCATTTTCTCTAAAATTGGTACCACATAAATAAGTTTAGGTACCGTTTTTGTCTTCCGTACGGTGTGTGTGCAATGCACGTGATAATATTTAAGAAAATGGCACACACAACTCGATGCACGTACGATTTTCAAACGACATTTCTGAAAATATACACGGACTCGACTCTCGAGTGACAAGGAAAACAGAACGTGGCAAGTGAGGCTGAAGGCAGACAAAAGACAAAAGTATGTAAATCACATTTCCAGATAATATTCTGCCATTTACCCCACGTTTCAAACTACATGTTGGAAATACAAGTATACATATATAGACGGAAAAGAATTTTAAAAAAAGGTAAAACTTTATCTGCAAACGTTGCATAAAGTTACGCTAGTAGAAGAGGTCTGATGACTGGCTACCTTACAAATAAGTAAATTCAATAACGAATTGAATATTCGAATAATTATTATTTAGATTAATCATAAATCAATAATTATTCTTAAAATACGTGGCTAAATATAGCAATGAATGGTTTATAAGCGTGAAAATATCACTGCAAATCCGCAATGCAAATAATTCGATAGTCTAAATCTATAAACACACGAAATAAGCGGATATATACACTATATATACACTACACATCTAACTTCAATATTTATGAAAAGTGGTTGGGGTACGGGGAAGGCTAAAAAATGACAACGTATATACGCATCGTAATACCCTTGATACCTAATTTTCGCTCATTCCTTCTTTTCCAACGCCAAGATATAGTTAAAGGATTTTGATGAGGGGTGGAGGGAGGATTCTATGTGTGTGCCAAAATATACAAGTTGAATTCGCAGAAGTTGAACAGAATTTTTCTCAGCCTTCCTGGCTCCCTCTCCTATCAGAAGAAAAAAAAAGTCCAAGTCCGAATAAATTCGATCATTGTTTTTCTCTCAACACTGTTCACAACTATAGAAAAAGAAATCTGACGTGCGTGTCTCATCTATATTTGTAAAAACTTCTTCCACACAATCCCCTAGAGGTATTCGCTTTTCTTCTGTAATAGCGATAACACGCTTTCATTTGGAGACGCACGTTTTTTTCCTCTCATTTTTCCTACTTTTTCAGCAACCTATCTCACACCCAGCTGCCCTTATCTATACACTAATACACTATATCCTTTTTCCTTTTATGCGAAGAAACCTATTCTAGATTCGAAAATAGCATCTTCGTCTACGCGTATTGTCGATCATCTGAAATCTTTTTATAGTTTTTTATAGCTTGATTTCTAGCTGAGCTGGTTGCCAAACTTTCGACGACTTACTTTTTATTCCATTTTCAAAGCTTACGCAGTCGCTTCGAGGTTTTTAATGAGAAAGTTCATCTTGACAGAAACCACTATATTCTGATTCGCTTTTCACCATCACACTACTCTATATCTCCATTTTATACCTTTCGCCGTGAAACGAGACTATGGTTATATACTTGGCCATCATCACCGCCAGAAGAGAACATTTAGACTACTATAATTTTATCAACACCAACTTCGTCAGTGTACTAATACTGACGATGTAATCGAACAGTGACTCAAGAATGATACTATGCATGTATTAATGCGACAAATAAAAATTCTATTTAGGTAAATGCTCATCTTCAGTGCACTCCAGTTTACTGTTTTCAAAATCTAAGAATCCATCCTTTTTCCTCCTCCGCACTACAGTTCGTTATATAGTCTATATTTTCTGCTCCACGTCGAGGTCAAATACGAGTAAAAGAATTTAAAAAGAAAGGAAAAATTTTCAAAAACATGTACATCGACCTGAATATGTACCTATACGATTCAAAAAATGAATGTTTTTTCCCAACAGGTACACCTTCTCCGTTCGATACGAAAACTTAATTTCCCTCATTCCAATCAGTTACTTCGGTATTTTATCAATTCCTCAACCCCCCATCGCACCTCTGAAGTACGTAACCGCAGCGAAGATTTGCGGGCACAGAACTCATTTTCTGTAACCGACTTCCCATCAGCGTCCACACTCGTAAATGTTCGCTTTCGCTGTCCACAGAACCCACACCGATTCCATTCGACAGCCGGCTGACACTTACAAATTTCGCCCCAATAATGTACACAGGTACGCTAAATTTGGGTACACGAACAACCGCCACCCCCGCCTGTCCGCCCACAATCCACACTTTCAGCTACCTCTATGCATGCTCGCACAGCTTCTAATGAATACCGAAAGAAAACTTTTAAATGTGACACAATTAAACAATACGTCTGCTGCGGTCCAAGGTTTACCATATCCTGCTCATGCAGCAGAGGGACTGTCGAATGAAAAGAGGTTACCTTACCAAGAGCGGTGGTGGTGGATCGGTGGCAGGGCGAGAGCTCGTACTTTTTTTTTTTTTTTTTTTTAACCTAATTCAATTTGAAAATAACTTACTTAGTCAACGTCGAAAGCTTAATTATACTGAGGAATAGAACGGTTTGCGTTCTCATTTCACAGCTCATGAGGCTGACGACGATCACATTGCACCGGGTCACTGCGCTCTCCGTTTTGACAAATAAATTCGAATTTCGATGCGATCGGTTTGCTTCGGTTTATAGCGTTCCTCACATCATTTACAAACTTTCTCTTCTTAAAAACTAAGCTAATATAACGCCCTACTCGTACTTTCTTGCATACCCATCATAGAGCAGAATAAAGCTGCGGTCAAACTGATTGGAGTACGATTGTGACTAGTTACCTTTTTGCATCTCATGAAATATACATCGTAATAATGGAACCAATACAGGAGTGACTATAAGGGACTAGAGAGAAGTACAAACGAAAAATCACGATTCATCGACTGGCTATAAATACATATACAGGGTGTCTAATGTAAAATAGAAATGAAATATCAGGACTTCATCGTGACAGTTTTACAACTGTATAATAGGGGGTGGGGTGCAGAAAAATAATATTGAAGAATTACAGCAAAAGTAACAAATCTTTGTTCAAATATCAGGACTTTCGGATGACTTTTCATAAAATATTAGGACTTTATACGACTATTCGGACTAGCTTTCAAATATTAGGACCTATCATGTTTGGCATGACTCTGTAGACACTCTCATATAGGTTGTGGCGTACCTGACAAACTTTTTCTGCAACTTCCATTTTCTTTTTCCTTATAAATGACGAGCGTATAAATTATTATTGTAATATCTTGAAAACAATGGTACTCACATAGAACGGTCAAATTCGCCGCAGCTCTAATGGAGTTCACATTCAACGTTCGATTTGGCCCGACCTGGCACTCGAATTCAGCGTCATCATCTAGGCTGATATTCTTTATCTGCAGATTGAAAACTCCATTACCACTGTCACCAATCATTCGATAATTTTCGTGTCCCGGAATTTCTGCATCGTAACCTGAAAAATAAATTCAATGGTTCATATATAGTTTTACCTATGACACCTATATAAAGGTCTTGTCATTTATTTAACCCGTCTTATACACTCATGTAGTGCCCCTGATTATTCGAACTGCTTTCCGAACTTCATCAATTCGATTTCAGCAATATCTACCAAGATTCCCATTAGTAAATAAGTAAGAAAGTATATAAAATACAACCAACAGGGCAACAATCTGCACCAGATCATCAACTATAATGAAATTTATCAATGCTCGAGTGGATTTTATTTCTTTTACTAAAAAAAAAAGACCCAAAATCTTCACGATGAACGTTAACCGTTAAAATATTGAGAGTGTCATTAGCAAGTGGCTGAAAAGAAGGAAGAAAAATTCGATTCGAAGGCTTGAAAAAGGGGAGCATTTAGACACGGAGAGGAAAAAAAAACGCAGCAGCCGAATTCCTTATCTCGGCGGTTTTTGAAGAGTAAAGCAGCCGAAGAGTTTAGAGGTAATTTGTAAATAAGACTGTTCAGACGAAGCATAAAGTTGGGAAAGAAAGAGAGAAGAAAAAAAAAAGGGAAGAACTCAAACTATAAGGAATCCAGAGACGCAAAACTCGAGTAAAACCGAAGCGCAGCCAGAGCTGTTTTTCCACAACATCATTAATCTCGAGCACGGAGTATTTAAAAGTGGCGGATTATTTTTTTCTCCCAAGAAAATTTACCGCCTTTTCCCTACATTTTACTCGCTTTTATTCGCTTATTCTTGCGAGCCCGCAAAATTCTACCGATTTGAGAATTTCGTCAAACCAAAATGTGACGCATCAACATTTTTCTCAAATATTAGCTTTCTCTCTTCCTATACTTTTCATCTAAGTATTTGTTCACATTTTTTCGCATTTCTCGAAGCACTATAATAAGAAATACCACCATCCGTGTCTATTCCAGGTAGATTGAAATACGAAACGCAAAAATAAATACACAGCAAGTATGTACCTAGAAAACTGGGTTTACATTGGTTATCATAGACCCTGCTTATTTCGTACAAAAACTAATGTAGAAATACTAAAATATTTCTTCAAAATTAAAAAGAAACTGATTTTCGCGAGCAAGAACTCATTTTATTCGCTTTTTCATCCTCTTCGAGGTTATAGTAAATCGAAATTCAAGATCGTTGACTCCTGTCATTTCACCGGTTAACTTCCAACAATTACGTTTAAACTTTCTTCGAAAATTCGTCTTCTTTTTTGTCAAAATATCACTTTCTTTACACGTTTGTAAAGATTTTTTCATCTGACTCGTTTTACTCTACCTCGGGTCCTTTTTTTTCCATCTCACTTTCTCATTCTTCCGCCCCATTCACGCAGTAAACAAATCGAAATCGAGTTTCGTTTGCCACAGTAAATCCATCTACGTCGAATGCCCCAGGTGATACGTTCAATTTTCTAATTTGAACGACAGCTTATGGAGTGTATAAGTATTTTCGTGGGTATACATCACTCCTCGAACACGAAGAATCAAGCAACAGTTTGGAAAATACGGAAACCAGCAGAAAGCCGATCAAATAAGAAGACTTCGTTACGTCTTAAATCGAATATTCCACAACCAGAAATTGAATAAACAAGATGGAGAGGGGGAAAAAATGAAGCACGAAATACTCTCGATATATTTGGATTTTGTTTTTACAACCCTTCTTTTCGCCCATTTCCATTGCGATAGTGAAAGTTAGAAAAATTGCCGAATTCCTCCTTGAAACGTGTTTTAGGGAGAGGTTTTCAATTTCAAAATTCCAAAAAATGAAGCTCAAGCGACATTTTATTCACGCGGTAGTCTTTACACGTCCTCATTCAGTCATTATAGTACAATATTAGTCGAAAAAAAAAAGAAGAAAAAACCTGATAGGCCATATTTCAGCGAATTTTTGGGTTAGAGAGCTGAATTCGTTATTCAATATAGTGCATCAGAATTTTCAAAAATATTGAAGATGAATTCTTTGTACTGGGCGTTCCAGAATTTCAAAGCATAATGTCCGTCCTTCCGTGATAGTACAATGTTAGCAGAATGTCCGTCCTTCCGTGATAGTCCAATGTTAGGATGACGTCATCATCAGAGTCCAATGTTATGATGACGTCATCATACCTACTTATAACATAGGATACGCTGATGATGACGTCACCATACATATGTAGAAATAATGACGTCATAATTTACGGTTCGTGTATTGAAGATGAATTCTTTGTACTGGACCCTAGTTCAAAATTTTGTCCGCCATGTTTTTTGTCGTTTGGACAGCGTCCAATATTAGGATGACGTCATCATACCTACGCTACGTATAAATGCTAAAGTCATCATCTACAGTTTATACATTATAAATAGGTACGATGACGTCATCATACTGATGCAAATGATGACGTCATCATACACTAAATAAGATTCTGTTATAGTTCAATATTATACCTCAGCTGATGACGTCATCATAGGTACCTATAACATAGAAGACATACTAATTTTCTTCATAAACTTATCAGAAATATTAATAAGTCCCTATGCGCTTCATATTCAAACAATTTTGTTTTTAGAAGAAACATTTTGGGATACTTTTTATAATTTCCTGTTGTAAAAGAGAATTCATCTTTCGCCTTCACGAAACTTCAGTGAAGGCTGTTTTGTACTGCTCCCCTACTTAGTCTCGGATAGGGGGTTGACCTTCAAACTCCAGAAATATGATTCAAAATGGTCTCATCATTTCGTACTCATTTTGTACCGTTTTGTACTGGCAAAATAACATTTTACACTGGTCCCCTACCCATGCTCAGTACAAGACATAGTACATACTACTCTCAGATAGGGGATTGACCTTCAAACTCCGGAAAAATGCTCCAAAATGGTCTCATTATTTTGTACTCATTTTGTACCGTTTTGTACTGGCAAAATAATATTTTGTACTGCTCTCTTAACTGATCATAGATAGGGGGCTCACCTTTAAACTTCAGAAAAATGCTCCAAAATGGTCTCATTATTGAAGATGAATTCTTTGTACTGGGCGTTAGTCAATCAAAACATAATGTCCGCCTAAAACCTAATGTCCGCCCAAAAACATAATGTCCGCCAATTTTTGTCCTTCCGTGATAGTCCAACATTATGATGACGTCATCATACCCAGATATAACATAGGAGACGCACGTCATCACACTGCGAACCGCAGATGGTGACATCATCATACCTACGTATAACATAGGAAACACAGATGACGTCATCATACCTAGATATGACATATTGCTCTATGTTATATGTACTTAGTTATAACAGTTAAAAAGCTGTTGATGACGTCATCATACCTATGTATAACATAGAAAACTAGTTATAACATTTCAAAAGATGTTGATTACGTCATTATACACTTACTTATAAGATTGGAAAAGTAACCAAGTAAAATTTTTCAGGAAAGAATTATGAATAAATATTTATAAGTCCCTATGCGCTTCATATTCAAACAATTTTGTTTTTATAAGAAACATTTTTGGATACTTTTTATAATCTCTTGTTGTAAAAGAGAATTCATCTTTCGCCTTCACGAAACTTCAGTGAAGGCTGCACCTATCAATTTCAACCTCCTTCACCTCAAGGTAATTTTTCACAGATTTCGCCAAAAATTAGTGAATTAACAGATCAAAAAAATATGAAAAAATATATAGGAAAGAAAACTGAAAAGTCAACCAAATTTTTAAAAACTCTATGACCAAAAATATGTCTTGAATCGAAAATCGTAGCTTATTTTCAAATTCCAGAGAACCTTACTTGAAAATCAACCGCCGAGGTTGGCAACTCGAGAATTCCTATACTTTGGTTCGACGATATCAACATTTCATTTTTTATTCGACATGGGAATATAATTATAGTAGGTACCAATTCACTTCGCTCACTTTGTGTAAATTAAAAATATTAAAACGAATGTATTCACGTACGTCAATGCGCATGCGCGAACCAACATCTCTCGATAAAAACCAATAATGACATTTACATCTAAATGTATATAAAAGCTACATAGTAAAGGAACCTTTTCAATTAAATCGGGACGAATTTACCCTCCCTTTTTACCTTCAAAAGCAAACAGATAAGACAAACAAAAATGATTCTAAAAGAAAAAGTCATTTGGTGGACAGTTGGCCGCAATTATAAAGAAGCCATGCAGGTGGTATTCGTTTGAGAAACAATCTCCACCAACGAAACGATTTCTGAAATAAAAGAATTTCGGAACAAAGACGTTCCAGCATACGCACACGCACACGACTTCTAAAATTGTAGATACGACTTTGATGTTCTCTTCACCCAATTTAGGAATCGATGAGACACATATGTTGGAGCCAAATCGACTCACATAAGGTCGACTAAAAAGTCACCAATCTCGTTCCACGCCATTTTTATAATCGAACTTCTTCCATTATTCTCGTTTAACGTAATGTGCATTCGTCCATAGCTGAATTTATCATAGCACGCGACGATTTCTATAGCCAACTAATTTTCCTTAATCGACCCTCATTTTTCAGAACAAATATATACGCGAAAATTGGATCAAAATATAATTTCGTTAGATTTTTTTCCCTCCATTTTGGTCTGCGCAAGTATATGCCATCTTCGCCTTCTGCCTTTTATTCTTTTCTCTTCTCAATTTTTCTTCTCCTTCTTTTCCACTCGTAAAATTTATACTTACACAGATATCAACCTTATTTCGTACAACGACTCCCAATTCGCCCAATATCTAAAACGAACATCGACACAATAAAAATGACAACACGTATATACGCGAAGATAACAAAAATCTAATATTTCCTAAAAATTCTACGCAACGTAATATATATCTATAGTTATAAGTTTACACATGTCTTCCATTTATAAAGTTTATACAAGCCCCTTCCAGCTCTAAAAGAAAAACGATGGGTCTGGAGCACAAGAATAAGACAAAGTAATCGAACCCCAACTCGGAAACAGTCAAACACGAATTTCCGTTATTTTTGTCCCCCATTCGCCATTTTTATCTTTTCATCTGGCCCACTCTCTCCCTCTGTCTCTCTCGCTCCTTCCTCAACAGTATAACTTCATTTTTTGGCCGACTTAAAAATACAATGTTATCAGTTTTTTCCTTCAGCTAGATTTAGCGGAAAACGAGTTATTTTCGTTGGACACGAATTAAAAAATGAAAAAGAAAAAAAATGATAGTAAAAGAAAAAAGCCGAATAAAAGCCTAGCATTATGCTTCAAAATGCCGTTGCTTGGTTAAAAAAAAATAAGTTTTCACGGCGAAAAGAAAATAAAGAGAGAGCGAAAATATTGATATAGAAGGAAATGGACGAGTGAAAAAATTTTTTGACGAATCGCTTTCCACAAGAACAGATAGTATTTTTTCCCCCTCATCTTCTTTTTATTTTGCGATGTAGTCTTTATCGGAACGTGGATCGTTTGTTTTTGTTTTTTTGTATCTTTTTTCCGCGTCCATTTCATTTGTGCTCTTCAACTTGAAACAAAATTTTACGAGAACAACGCGATAAAAATAGTCTTTCTCAAATTCCTCGGCCGTCCCCAAATGGTGAATAAACGAACGACGGATGCAAGGAGAACTGATATTTTTTTCTCAAGATTTTTCCGCGAACACAGGACATCAGTAGGTTTTCATTGTCAGCCCAGCTGTTTCGTTCATTGTTACAGAATTTTATCATTTTGAGGATTGCAATTTTCATAGGTTACTCTAATTGACACAAAATAATCTGATTGCCGCAGCCTCAACTCTCAAATACTATTTTGTCCCAAACTGAAATTTTCTCTTTCCATATTCACTCAGGATAAGCTTTTCGCAATCTCCAGTCTCCACCGTACAGGTGATATGTTTTGTGAACAGATTCTCACATATCTGAGAGAGACTTTGACCAAAACAATGTCAACAAATGCTACAACACCGAATCCGCTACGTCTTCGAGAAAACCATATAAAAAAAATTAAGCAGCAACGGCAAGTTTTGATTTTTTTTCAATTAATGCAACACAGTGGGAAAATTTGCAACAACATTTGTCAAAGAATTGAAGGAAAAGCTCTCAACACCTCTCCTCCATTCGAAAGCAAAGTTGGTTAGTCATTTTTCCAATATTCTCAGAGGTGCGAAAATTTTTCAAGTAGGGCAGTTGCAACCTTGCACCACCCAATTTGTCACTCACGTCAAGGAGTGAATTAAGGCATTATTTTTTAAAATACGAATCAATTTCTTCGTCAAAGTCTTTAGAATCCGAATTCTATTGGTTTCTAATGAAAGTATAGTCCCTATGTGAATAATAGATATCTCACGATCTTGAAGACGAACGGAATAAAAACTTCTAATACCTTTACAGCTCGATGACGAAAAAAATGGTCATAGCCCCAGCTCCCCCACTTGACTATCATCCCGGCTACCAAAGCCGGCTAAAAACAAGAAAAAATTGCAGCTATACAAAATAATCCGCTTCATTAACCTATATAGACGTAGTTTTTTTTTTTTTTTTTTTTTCCAAAAAATATAAAAAAAAGGTGAGCCGACGAGCGCGCGAGAATTGAACAAAAAACGCATGAAATATTAATTCGACTGTACCGTGAGAATCGAGGGGAAATAATGGTCTGGGTGGTGGGGATGTGCGCAAAAAAAAATTGCGGATGTTGACTGGCGACGACGTACAAGTGGCGACAAATTTCAGCACATACACATATACTGAGCGCACTACAGGATGGAGAAGTGGGAAGGGTGAAAAAAAAAGTTCATCGAACGTTCGTTTAATATACGGCGTTCGGAGTAGTCTACCAGCGATACACGTGAGTAAATATTCGAATGCGGCGAATGGCGTCGCATATCATTGACTTAAGAGCCGACGTGTACTATGCACGCCTGCACGGCATACAATGATATTATAAATGCATGTCGAAATGAGAGCTTCCAGAATACGATAAATTATAATAATTAATGGTAAACACGGGAAATCACAAAACAAATAATAAGAATATTATTGGAAACTAGAAAAGAGCATATAATATGTTGGCTATATGATATGATTTTGGGCTAGCGTGAAGCACATTATACACAAATGTATTATGAAAATATAGTTGTCACGAAAATTGGAAGTGCAACAATTATTTTCGGACTTTTAGACGCACACGAGACTGAACCTAATAATGGCTACTCGTACGCCGAATGCAAATACAAAACTAGCGAAGTTGAAGGCTGCCGACCACAGAATATTTTGAAATTTTTTTTCACGTATTTAACTCATTTTCAATATTATACTTGAACATCACTGTTTTCAGTATTTACACTAATTTTTGATTTGTGTTTCTCAGTGCCTGGACTGAGAAAAAGGGTAGTACTTATAAGTACACTACATACGCAGGTAGTACGAGTATATAGTAATTTTTCTCATCGAGGTAACAAAAATTATTATTATTTTGTAGTAATAAATTCTCCGCTGATAGCAGAATATGCTGCAAAGATAGTACAGGGTATGGAAAAATGACCGGCTACATTTGTTTTTCCAATTATATGCGTAAGACAAAAGATAGAGACATGTGGTTGGTAGTGGTGTTAAGGTTCGGTTAACTGATCCGGTTCTACCGGTTTTTAACCGGGAACGGTTCGGTTTTTATTGCTCCGGTTTTTTTTTTCAGGTTAGCCGGACTTTAACCGGTTAACCTGCCCCATTTGAAAAAAAAAAAATAATAATACACATAAATGCTACACCAGGTAGGTAGATAGTTTTCTTTTGTTGTTAAATGGGACGGTAACCGGTTAAACTCCGGTTAACCTGAAAAAAAAAAAAGAACCGGAGCCAGAAAAACCGGTGAAAAAAAACTCCGGTTCTTTTCAAACGGTTAAAAACTGCTCCGGTTTTTAAAAAAACTGAACCTGAACATCACTAGTGGTTGGTTTTAAAGTAAAATTTATTCTTCAAGGTTACGTATGAAATGAAATTTCACTCGCATGTCGATCATTTTGCCCAGCACATTTGCGAACGGGTAAAACTCAATTTTTCAAGACTTTACTAAGCAATATATAATCATATTTTTCCACTAATTTCTAATGTATTACGTTCGCAAATGTGCTAGGCAAAATGATCGACATGCGATAGTGAAATTTCATTTCATACGTAACCTTAAAGAATGAATTTTACTTTACCATTAAGAATGCTACACGTGTAGAATTCCCCTCACCGGTCAATTTTATCAATCACTGCAGGTAGCATTTAGCGGAAGAAATTGCGAAATAATGTAACCATTGCTCAGCAAAGTTAAAAAATTGGATTACGCGGCTTCAGAAATGTGTTTGAGAAAATGGTCAACATGAGAGAGTGAAATTATTGTATTCAGTAGCGCACCAAAGAAGGGATATGGAGCTGAAGCCTTCGACCTTGAATTTCATCGAGAAAAAAAACTAAGGCTGAATAGATTTTCGTTTTTTTTTGTTTTTTTTTTGGGGGGGGGGGAATAAAATGTCTTAGCCCCTCCCTTGAAAAATGTCTGGGTGTATCACTGATTGTATTTCAAACGTAACCTTAAGGAATGAATTTTTATTTAGAAGCAACCGCATGTCCTTGTTTTTTTTTTCTTGTGCGCATGATTTAAAAAACAAAATATGTAGCCGGTCATTTTGCCGCACCCTTATTTTACCATTTTTTCAGCAATTTCTACTACGATTTTGAATCGAAGGATCAATTAAAATCGATGATATAGGCACATCGATATTTTATAAAGATCGAAGAAGTTTGGCTTTCTTTTAGTTTTAGGTATGCATTGTAAAAAATTGATTTTTGTGAGGGAAACAATAGTATAGAAGTTCGGTAAAACTGATTTAATTCGTTCTGCCGCCTTAGAATATTATTTTGAGGCTGCCTTTGAGAATTCACAAAAATGAACGCGGTTATTTTCTTCAAGTCTTTCTTTACGAACTTGAAATGATATACCTCCAAAACTTACGACAAAAAAATTGTAAAAATTCATAGCTGCTTACACTTGGAGTGGGAAAATATCAGTTTACAAGATGCCTTCTAACCAACTTGAAAATTTTCGGTCAGGATTTAGGACCCTTGGGTCTCGTCCCATCTGAGATAAAAATATCTTCTATTTTGGAATACGAAGAAAAGCTGAACTCCTTCTCACAGCTAACCGCCCACTGTTCGAGCTAAAAATAGCAAAAGTTGATTCAAATTTACATTCAACTGTGTAAATTTTGCAGCACGTACTTCCCCAAACAAACCATTCGAACGCTTTTTCGCCCACCAATAATGACGGTTTTTATCGAGCCTTTTGATATTCGCAAACGAAAAAAAGAAACCAGAAAGCGGTGAGAAAATTGTAAAGCCAAAAATAAAATATAGAGAGATGCTTCAAACTGTGGTCGAGGAAAGAGTGAATTGCGAGTAAAAAATACAACGCTGGACTTCACAGGTAGGTCTTAAAATAAGTCTAATTTTCTTCTGACAACTCTAACGCGTCTTGATAAGATTGCGAAAAGCCTCTTCTTTCAGGACCATCATGATCACCAAAGAGGAAATCTTTCAGGTCATGCTTACATTTAGTACGAGTATCTCCGGATGCAATGATAGAAAAATACAATTCCACAATTTTCATGACAAGTTACCAAAGTAATTTACATAAAAATTTGATAATACGAGTATGTACCGCGTTTGAATCTATATCTATCAGTGATCCTCGCAAAATTCAATAAAAGTGGAAAAAATACGGCCAAGTTAACCTGCAAAATGCTAAGTAACCACGATTTTGGGTATGCAACATAATATTCTACGAGTACATTAATATGAATTTTATGCTTAGATTATTTATTCATTTGAATAGCCATACGCAGGACACGTATGTACAAATGAATTTAGATGAAAGCATACACCGAGTAACATGAAAAATTCATCACCTGAAGATTCTCAAGAGAAAACCTTTTCCTGCAAAAATTTTGGAACAAAGACACCACCGATGGCATCGCTTTCAGCCTTTGAAATCCCAAAACTCTATTAACGCAGACATGGACGAATTTGCGTTCACAATACGGGTATTAAGATAATTTCAGTCTTAAGAATTCGGTAATCTCCTACGGCGCTCTGCCTTTTGGGCAACGATATTCTCTAAATTTTGAAGCTGAAAATGAGGGACACAAGTGAGGCGTACCGTACAGGGAACGAGAACGTATATACAATGATATTAATCTGCAAGTGTGGAGAAGAGGCTTTTGAATTTTCATTTTTAATACTAATATACATGTGCTGCGGGAGCATTACACAGGGAAAATGGTACACGGTGTATGAAAATAATTTGCTGGCGCATAATTTTATGATATGATGATACTGTCCTGCTAAAAATATATATGATCGGTATACGCATTGTAGGTTAAGCAGATTGAAACTATATACCGTGTATTAAATCGTCGCCTGGAACGCAAAAGAGGTATTATTACTGAAGGACAAACAGTCGAGCTTGTTTGTCCCATTTTTCTACAAAATAAGACTATAAATGCTTGAAACTAAAATTGAAGGGCACAGCTCTAAATAAGGTCTTATCGCATCTCATATCAATGGCGTATGACCAATGGTGATGCGGGGCTTTAATCTCTCCCCCGAGCCGTAGCAAATGCATAAGAAACTCATGATGAAGAGAAAAATACAATACTTGGACTGCATGAGCCTCTCCCCTCTCCGCACGTAAAAATCTTTTGCTTTTTATAATGACAAGGCTTTGATACCACAATGATGAAATACGATCCCCGATTTCGACCCTGTGAAACTAAACCCTCAAGACGTAAATTGGCTAAATCAAAGGTAAAACGAAGGAGAAAGATCGCAAGAGTTACGTATAACACATATGCGAGTAGAGAAAAGAGTGAATAACAATACCACCGAACAAATTCTATGACCATATAGATAAAACAGATTCACACAGGAAAGAAAAATACTCTCTCATGAATACGTCATTTATTACGTTTCCAAACAAAATGACGAATACGAATCGGCCGAATGCACGCAAAATTGAGCGGAAAATTGATGGTTTGCCCTGCTCCCCGCCACAGTGAAAATGCCACACACAGGACACGGCGATAAACGCGAAATACGTTAATACCGAGCTGTATGTCCAAAACGACGGGCGAATATAGGTGAAATTTGCGAAACAAACACAATTTATATTTTCCAAAAGGTGTGAGAAGGGCTAAACAACAACGAGGCTAAATACAAACGCCTGGCAGGACGATAAGCGAGAGAGGGGGAGAGGGAGAGTGAGTGAGAGAGAGAGAGAGAGAATTGTAGAAATAATTTCGTTTCGGAAAAGCACCCGCAGCAGCTGCCATCGTATATATTGTGTTTTTCGTCACTCGCGCCCTATCTCCTCCCCCCGGATTTTCTCATTTCAAAACAAAATCAGAAAATAAACAGCCTCATAATTACGTAAAATAAATACAATTTTTCTTTGCTCTCCACCCCCGAACACTTTTCCACTCCACTAAACATCAATTTCTCTGCGACTATATTTTTCTCTCACTCGAGTACCTTAACTGTTTCAAATGACTACGATTCGTCATTTTGATAACTAACTCCAAAGAGGAAAGTATTATGGAAGGCGGCAGGAAGGAGGTGAGATAATGAAAGGGAAAGCGAGATCGAGAGAAAAAAAAAGGATTTTAAAGCGAGGGAAAGACAAATTTGGCATTAAAAAGGCATTGTTGAAAGTTGCCCCTCTGTCTTTCTTATATAATGCACTTTTTTTTCGCCCCCCTCACATTCATTCAGCTTTCAGCTTCTCTTGAGCATTTTCTTAGATAAGTTGTAAACGAATGAGGAGAGCAAACAACCGTCGAGAAACTTTTCGTCTTTCACTTCGGCAAAAGTTATGTTATTCGTATTTTTGTCTTCGCTGCGAGTATACTATACCTCCTCCTCCTCCTCTACCCGCCGATAAATGGGGGCGTAAATTGGATACAATTTCGTTAGAATATATTGCCCGTGATAATTGTCTTATTAGGTTCAAAACGAATTCAAAAAGTTCTCCTTTTTTCCCATCCTCGATTTTTTCGTCGACTTATATCTACTCCATTCGATTCTGTCGGAAAATAGTTTCAACCGCCACCCTTTCGCCTTCGTTTGTGCTCGAGATGCATTCTTTTTCCTTATTCTTGGAGCAGGAGAGAAGAGAGAGAAAAAAAAAGAAGAAGACACCCTTTCACAATAGTATTCGCGCATCAGAACCTTGAAAACTGTTTGTAAAGAAATATACAACAGAAAAGAAACGAAAAAGCAGACTATTGCACGCGGAAAAGAACAAAATAAACGTTTCTTTTTATTAATTTGACGGCGAAACGAAAAACAAAGGATGCAGGAAAATCTTTCAGCCGTGTTTTATTTATGCCAATTTGCTGCTCTGATAAAATGTCGAGCTGATCGGCTCAGACGGTCGCTGATTCTCGAATAAAATGGCTTTAAATGGGGGAAAATATACAGCGACTTAATGCGGTATATTTGCCTTTATATTTATTTACTCCAATATTTCCTATGACTGCAAAAATAAAACACTGCGATGGAAGTATAATCAGCCACGAAGACAACGCAATCACAAGATATAATAATTATGCTGAAGAGGTCAAGCGCACGAAATGGTAAAAAGGAAATGTTATTACTCACATTTTTTGGACAGTAATTACCAACTAACAATAATTAGAAGTCGAGACAATTCATTATAATCTTCATTCGAGTTAAGAAATACAGTATTGCCACCAAAATAATGTGCGTAAAAACATTCCTTCTCTCACTTCTCGTAAATTTTCAAAGCCAAAACCCACTAATGCGAATTGCTGTTAAAGGTGTTTCACTATTTCTAACCTATGCTAGGAAAGAGGCAAAATTATATCACCAATATTTTTAGGTACGCCAAATCATCCTCTTGTTGATATATTGCGCACTAAAATATTTTATAAAATGGTCTTCAGAATACTTCAAGATGTGAATGAAAATTTTCCAATACTCGAGAAACTTGGAGACATGCGTCTTCGTTTCAAAATACCAAAAAAATGTACATATGTAGACACAACTTACCTAACGCAAATCCGTCTTTGGTCCACTGGACACGACCTTTGAGAAACTCTACCTCACAAGGAAGTGTGATCTGTGATCCGACCTGGGCACGTACATCTTTTGGCTCCACTCTGAAATACTGCTGTTGAACATCTTGCGCGGCGTACCCTGTAAAAAAAAAAAAAAAAAAGCCAGTGAGAAAAAATTCAAAACATAATTATTATGAATTAAAAAAAAATATTCGAAATTTAAATTTCTTAATGTTACATATTTTTACTAGGCATGTTAAAATCTTCATGATATTTTAATACTCTAAGAAATTACTAAAAAAAAAAAACCTAGTGAACCATGCTAAAAAAGCAATTTTTTCAATTAGGGCTTAATACGAGTATAGTACATGTATGGTTTTTGTTTCCTGAAGTTTCGTTGTTTATACAGTCCACTATTTATTTTCATTTTTTATTTACCTTGTTTTTCATTTTTTAACTAGCGCCACCTTTAGTTTTAGTTTTGGTTTTTATTGCCATGCAGTTAACCTTCTTGCTGCTATGGTTTTCTTATTATAGTTTACTTTTTTAATTGTAACCAGACATGCTTTTCGTTTTTATTATTAAAGTTCATTGTAAATATGTAAAATGATTTATTGGAACTAATTTCATTACACCATCATTATTCATGGTCCTTCGGGCCGGATTAACTGTTCCCTTACAGTTGGACTGGCAGAAATTCGTTCCAGATATTTCAGTAAGTTGATCTACTCAAGTTCGTCACCTTGACATTTTCTTGACCTCAGCTTACAATTTACCATCAAAGTAAGTCAATTTCATCATAATTACTATGCTGGATCATCCCAATTCGTAAATCCAGTACTAATACCATCAAATTGAGTTAATTTTCGTTTCATGAAACTGCTGAGAGCTGTGAATTCGCGATCTATTTTTCTTCACGTTTCTGGCTTCCTGAGCAGATATTTCATCATCTACCAGTGTTCAAATGTTCATCTATCGCCTGTGAACGTTTAACTATTGTCTACAAGCGTTGGAAACGTTTAACAAGCAGCTGTAACCACCATTTGTACCATTTTTACCACCATTTTCGTAATTCAGTTGTTTGGTAAGCTTTTCTTACATTTGTTACCATCATTACCATGTCCACTGCAGGTGAAGATATTTCTGGTAGTGCTTCCACTAGAAGATTACTCAAGAGACAAATTACCAGAACCAAAGAATATGTTATGGATTGGTCAACAAGAACTACCTTAACTGACCAACCTGACCGGTTAGAAGTTTGTAAAACAGAATTGACTGCCCTTGGTGAGCAGTTTGAATACTCTATTCGTTTAGCATTTAATGAGATTGACCAAACCAAAGATGCTGCTGAAATTCAGAAGCTAGAAGATGCACTTTTCAAAGAACAAGATGAAGTGAAGCTCATCATACTACCACTCATTGCTAAAATCAATAGTATCATCAAATCACCAGGTAGAGAATCTATTTTAAATGAATCTGTTTCTACCATAACCGCACCAACACCAGATATTCGTTTACCCAAGATTGATATACCAGAATTTGATGGCGATCCCAGAAAATTCATGAAATTCAAGTCAATGTTTCAGAACATGATTCATGACGAACCAAGACTTACAAACGTTCGAAAATTAGTCTACCTTCAGAAAGCTTTGGTTGGTATTGCTGAAGAATTTATTCGTGACGTTGATATTAATGATGCCTCTACCTATCCTACTGTTTGGAAAGATTTTTTGCAGCGATACGAGAACAAACGTGTGATAATTCGCACCCATTTCACCGATTTATTTGCCATCAAACCAATCAAAGACGAATCTGGTCTACGCAAGTTGATGGATGAAGTATTGTCGAGTCTACGCGGTTTAAAGATTTGCGGCGAACATCCTGACCAGTGGGGTTCGATTTTGTGTTATCTAGTGCTTACCAAGCTAGATGATGTAACCAAACGTGACTTTGAAAATTCGCTAACCGATAAGACTAAGTTCCCATCTTTCGAAACGTTGCGCAAATTCGTCGAGAGTCGTGCGTCCGCTGTCGAAGATCGTTGTTTCTCTTATTGTTCTAAAGAGAAACCAAAAACGTTTACCAAACCGATTTCAGACAAACCTGGAAGGTCTGAAGTCCAGAAAAATTCGTTTTCAACCGGTATCAAATGTATTGCTTGTAATTCGCAGCACCTCCTTCTAGAGTGTAAAACGTTTTTAGCTAAATCACCCTATGAACGTTTTCAGTTAATTAAGAAAAACGGTTTATGTATTAACTGCTTTGGTAAAAACCACCAAACCAACCAGTGCCGAAGTCGTACGTGCAAAAACTGTAACCAGAAACATCATACCATGTTGCATATGGAGAAACCTGAATCTCCAAGCAATCCACCATTCACCACACCTGCTCAAGCTGATGAACGTTCAACTAATCAATCGGATTCCGCTGTAGTAGCTAAGAAAACGTTTGCTACAACGGTTGACAACGAAGTCATCATGCTCCCTACTGCTGTTGTTAGATTTAGATGTGGCACCATCTATGGCAAAGCTAGAGTTTTGTTCGATCCCGCATCTGAAGCCACCATGATTTCCGACGCCCTCATACGTCGTTATCATTTACCAACCAACCAATCACCTGTAATTTCGTCGTTTAGTGGTGTAGGCACCGGACCAGCCACTAGTACTCATTTTTGTTCTGTGACACTTTTGTCTAGAATTAACCAATTCCAACTACCAATCGTCTGTGATGTTGTCCCACCAGTGGCCATCAAATATGAAGTTTCTGTCGCTTCATTAAACCTGCTTAAATCTAAAGCAGACCAACTTCAGTTCGCTGATGAAACCTTACCATACCAGCATACCGACATTATTCTTGGTGCCAAATACGTAGAGAAGTGCTACTTGAATGAAACCATTGATGTTGAAGAAGCCACTCTACGTAAATCAGTTTTTGGTTGGTTAGCTATTGGAGCTGTTCCAGTTGAAAACGTTTTGGCAAATGTATCAAAGTTCTGTTATTCTGTCTCATACCATTCTACCATTTCTACCATCGAGGCAAGAGTACGCAGCATGTGCGATTCAGATGAGTTCTATGAACCAGCGAACTCGAAAGAAGAGCATACCAAGTGTGAAAAACACTTTGAAACAACCTACCAACGAAATGAAATTGGTAAATTTCTTGTTCGGTTACCAAGAGAAGAAGAGGAAAATGTGTTATCAGATACCCGCAAAATGGCGATTAACTCATTAGCAAAAATCGAACGTTCATCACCAGAAATTCAAGCTGAATACCATAAATTCATCGCAGAATATGAACGTTTGAGACACCTTTATTTTGTCGATGCAGATGAATACCAGCTAACCAACAACTATTTCCTACCTCAGTTAATCGTCTTGCGCCCTGATAAATCTACCACCAGACTTCGTACGGTTTTCCACGCCTCCTTCAAAGCCAAGAATGGTAAGTCATTAAATGACATTTTATTAGCTGGGCCAATGTTACAGCTCGACTTGTTCGATATAATTATACGTTTTCGCCTTCATCCTATCGCTTTCACTGCCGACATAGAGAAAATGTACCGACAAGTCCTGGTCCATCCAGACGACCATCACCTACAGAAAATTTATTATCGCTCGTCACCAACTGCAAAATTGCAAGTTGGCGTTCTTCAAACAGTTACGTACGGTACGTCACCAGCTTCCTTTATAGCCACCAAGTGCCTAAACGTTTTAGCTGATGAAATTGAGAGCTCAAATCCTCACTGCGCTGATGTTATCCGTTCAGATTTTTATATGGATGACCTGACAACTGGCAGTGACACTGTTGAAGAAGCTATTCAACTGCAGCAAGATATTAGCAACCATCTGCTAAGTGGTCATTTTCCACTTCGGAAATATTCAAGCAATTCCGAAAATTTTCTGCAGACACTCGATCCATCCTTAATCGAACCACTCGACCACAAAGACATTACAATAGGTAATTTTAAAATTCTTGGTTTATGCTGGACGAGAAACCAAGACACCATAAGCATCGCTTTGAAGGCAGAGTCTTTACCACCGACCATTACCAAACGGATTATGCTTTCTGAAATTGCCAGTATTTTCGATGTTATTGGAATACTATCACCAGTCACCATTCGTTCAAAACTCTTGATGCAAGAGTTGTGGCGGGAGAAGACCTCATGGGACTCCCCCATACCATCCGAACTTGAAAAAACTTTTCGCAGCTACTATGCTGAATTAAACGTTTTGACCACCTTTTCAGTTCCTCGTCACTATGAATCCATTACCAAAAACCAGCCCTTTGAAATTTTTGGATTCTGTGACGCCAGTGATAAAGCATACTGCGCAGTTCTGTACCTACGAGCTGTCAAACCAGATGCAAAATCAACCTTCATCTGTGCAAAAACCAAAGTTGCACCTCTGAAGCAACCAACTGTACCACGTCTTGAGTTACAAGCTGCTATGTTGCTAGCTCGTCTCATTAATCGTGTTGTAAAAACGTTTAACCGAGTACCAGCAAATATTTATGCATTCTCTGATTCGACCATAGTTCTCAGTTGGCTCAATAAACCACCATCAACTTGGAAGCAGTATGTCAGTAACCGAGTGACAGCTATTACTGCAATCTTACCACCAGAGTGTTGGAGATACGTCAACACTAAAGAGAACCCAGCTGACTTAGCAACTCGCGGAATTTCAACCAGACAGTTCTTATCCAGTGAACTGTGGATTAATGGTCCCTCCTTTATGGGCCACGATCTTCCACCACCATACAATCATTTTGAGAGCAGTTCCGAAGTAACCAAAGAGCAAAAGTTGACAACTATTTGCCACACGACCACCGTGTCAACCGAATGTGCTCTAATTACCAATTTTTCGTCATACCAACAGCTCATTTATACATTTGCGTACGTCAAACGTTTTGGCTTGCATGCCCATGACCCAGAACTACGCACCACTCGTCTTCGTTTGCTCCTCAGTCCCAAGGAAATCAGTGAGTCTAGAACCGCACTAATCTACTATGTGCAACACTCATTCTACCAAAACGAGATCAACGCATTAGAAGCTTCCAAACCTTTACCACCTAAAAGCGTTTTAACTTCTCTTTCGCCATTTTTGGACGAATTAAACGTTTTACGAGTTGGAGGCCGTTTGCGCAAATCTGATTTGCCATACTCCAAAAAGCATCCTATTATTTTACCTTCTCGATCGTATTTCCTTAAATTGTAGGTTGAGCATCTTCATAAACGTTATTTCCATTCCACTAAAACGTTTATCACCACCTTCGTCAACACTGAGTTTTGGATTGTTGGCAACTTATCCAATGTTGTCAAAAATGTGATTCATCGTTGCACTACCTGTATCCGTTACAGAGGAGAAACGTTAGAACAAATTATGGGTCAACTGCCACCAGAACGCGTTACAGAAAGTAACGCTTTCAACCATACTGGAGTAGACTTTGCTGGACCATTCGAGTGCAAGTGTACTGGTCACCGCACTACCAAAAAATTCAAAGTCTACGTAGCAATTTTTGTTTGCATGTCATCCAGAGCGGTTCACATTGAAATAGTGTCTGATTTAACCACCGCTGCCTTTCTCAACTCCTTAAAACGTTTCACTGCCCGCAGAGGTTTACCAAAGACGATTTTTTCTGATAATGGTCGAAATTTTGTTGGAGCGTCAAACTACTTAGATTTGACTTCACCAGACATAGCCAGATTTGCACTTTCTGAGGGAATCACTTGGAAGTTCATACCACCTCGTGCTCCAGATCATGGAGGTATCTGGGAAGCTGCTGTCAAGTCAGCTAAACACCATTTTCGTCGTGTGATTGGCTCACAAGCTCTAACATTTGAAGAGTACCAAACATTTTTCAACCAAGTCGAAGCAGTACTCAACTCCAGACCATTGTGTTACCGGAAAGCAGAAGACAAGACATGTGTAGCTGTCACGCCAGCTCATTTAGCTGTCGGTCGACCACTCTTAACCGCCATAGATGGGGAACCGCCCCATTCTACCAGCATTAACGCACGTTACGCGTTATGCGAGAACATTTTTCGATCATTTTGGTCAACTTGGCGCACTGATTATTTGAATCAGCTGCAAACCAAATACAAGTGGCGGCACCCCAACCGCAACCTTCAACCAGGAGATGTGGTCCTTATCAAGGAGGACAATCTTATGCCTAGTGCTTGGCCTATGGCAGTCGTCGAGGAAGTCAAACCAGATTCACTTGGAGATGTCCGCGTCGCCAACCTGATTACCACCCAAGGTCCTCGAACTCGGTCCATTCGCCAATTGGTTCCACTTTGTTTGGATGAACCTTGCAGTTCATCGCCCGGGAGTGTTTCCTGAAGTTTCGTTGTTTATACAGTCCACTATTTATTTTCATTTTTTATTTACCTTGTTTTTCATTTTTTAACTAGCGCCACCTTTAGTTTTAGTTTTGGTTTTTATTGCCATGCAGTTAACCTTCTTGCTGCTATGGTTTTCTTATTATAGTTTACTTTTTTAATTGTAACCAGACATGCTTTTCGTTTTTATTATTAAAGTTCATTGTAAATATGTAAAATGATTTATTGGAACTAATTTCATTACACCATCATTATTCAGTTTTATTTACTCAGTCAACATTTCTCAAAAGAATATACTAAAGCGAAGACTAATTCTTTTTGCTCGCAAGACCACCAGAAAGTACCCCTCTCCCCCTTCCTTCGAAACTCCCTCTTCCTTTAAAAAATATCCATCAGAAATTTTCACTACACTTCAAGTGAGTTTTGCTCAAAAACACAACACTGAAGAAAACTTTCGTCTCAAGGACAACAACCAGTTAATGGCGGACGTATAATAAGATGTGTTCGAGGTAAAAGAACGTTTTTTCTTCACGCTGAAGCGAACACAGAAAAAAACAGATAAAAAATATCACTTTCTCTATCCTCCTTGTATATTATTATCGTTACAAGAGTAACTATATATATGTCGAGATATGAGGTAACAAATTTCTGGGCACTTCAGACAAAAAACCATTTCTTCGGCACACACTACAAAAACCAACATAATCATGAGAAGAGAGTTTAAGATCTATCCATATTACTCTTTTTTCTCTTTTTTTTTTTTTTACTTCTGCAGCTTTTTGTTTTACATCTCCGTAATACCACTTCTATACGCACTTCCCCAGCATCGTGCGGAAATTCTACAGCAATAGGTAACGAGAATCGAATAAAAGTAGCAAAAACTTTTTCGCCTCGAAAAAGCTCTTACATAAATTCCATTTTCAAACTCGAGACGAACCAACAAATAACGAAAAAAGAAAAAAAAAAAGAAAAACGAAGCTAGGTAAGCTTTATGGACGAGCGAAAATAGTTGTAGAAAAGAATAAAATAAAAAAAAAATCGAACCGATAGAAAATTGTTTTGGAATACGAACAGCGGCTGCAGAGAAGCTATATATACTCCGTATCAGAGAAAAATACATCATGAGCTACATACTGTAGACAAGAATGGCACTTCAAAAAGATCACATCAAAAAATAACGGCTTTTCGTCGTAATTATATTAGTTAGAGTATATAGGTTCACTGGGCAGATTTAGAGGGGGGAAAAAACGGACGATGAGAAAAAAGATCAAAGTTATTTTTCTCGAAAAATTTAGCGAATTAACACGATGTACTGATTGAAAACTTGAGTGGAAAATGCACAATAGGAAAATACATACACATATACATTGCCGCAAGCCCACAAAGAAAATTGGAAAAAGCATTGCTTCGATGAGAGATAAAAGTGTTGTCTTTGAGACGAAAAAATGGGTCGAATGCTATTAAAAAAAAATTGTTTTTTTTTGAAAATAAAAACATTCTATACACAATAAAACTGGTTTTTTCATCTTTTTGAAGAAGGTTTATCGATAAGTTATTTCCAATTAATTTTAATCGAACCTTTGGAAAACAAGCACGAAATATATTAGATGGTTTTTCATTTCTTGAACATATAAGATCCATAAAACCACATTCGCCAATTGAAAATCTTTGAAAAATTTTATTTATGGGAGGACAGGGGTGATGAGTGCGTGAATAAAAAATTACAGCTTTTGAAGCTCAAAATCTGGCAAAGTTCTGGATTAAGTGAAACAGATTTTATGTAGTGCCTAGTGCGCGTAGATCTAAATATAAGACTCACGAATGTATTATGCACTGAAAAAAATCTCGGTAGTAATTTTCATTATTTTTATGAGAAAACTGAGACCATTCAAGACATATACAGTAGACATCACCACAATAATAGTAAACTATGGGTATACCATCTAAAATACTGAAAAGTACTAAAATTGCAAAAAATCATGAATCATCCCTGTCGCCCTGTAAAAAATGGTGAAAATTCCGATTAAATTGTTGTTCTATAGTCTCAGTGGTTCAGCTGTCATTACTAACTATGAAGGTTTAGAAATTGAAATGCCTCAAAATGATGTCATACACAGGTTCTCATCGAAAACCTGTTTTTCTACTCTAACTTACTGAGCTGGATGTCTTTCTCAGAACTTACCATTTTTGCAAGCACGAAATTTCACGATGAACGACATAAAATTCAAAACATAATTCTGAATTTTTCCAGAAGTCTTCTCAACATCGAATATAATATAACGACTTTCGAGGAACTGTATTTTCGGAACTTGCAGCAAATTGTCACGAATCGATTAGGAAATAATGAAAATTGTGATGACGAATTGAATGAAAGAATTTCATTTACAACGCTTTATATTCATAAAATACTATGTTATTATAAGTTTTGGCAGAAAGAAATAATCATTACGAGCATCGACGTGTTTGCCGTTTGTACTCAAAATTAAATTTTAACCACGCCAAGAACTTTAGTCGTCGTCATCGAATAACCGTACCGACGATTCCGCAGGGACACGAAATTTTTTCTCTCAAAAATAAATACGCAGAAAAGAACGTATTTGTAGAAGAAAAAAAAAATGAAGGAAAAAAAAACTAGTTGAAATGACTTTTGGAGATAGGCAGTATTTCCCTCGAGTGTTGTACATTACAATGAAGAAATGAAAACAAATGAAAACACAAGATGCTTCCTTTAAGGTTAATAACTACGAGTATATGCATTTTGCAAAATAATCGTTGGCAGTCCTCTCTCTACATTTCACTATTTCATTCGACACAGATACAGTTATACGGTGGTGTATTAAGGAAAATACACACGCGATGCACAGAACGAGTGAAAATTTTTTCTCAACACCAACTTACCCAGCAGATGAAGCAAACGCAGAGGGGTCTTAAAAACCTTAGGGAAAAAAAGGGCGAAGAAAAAGAAATGCGAAGAAAATAAAAATACTAGAGTATTAGTATTATATATACATGTCGTCGTGTTGCACACTTATTTTAAACTTCAGCAGGACTTCTTACGTTTGCTCATTTTAGAACATTTTTCCTTAACCGTAAAATTTATATTATAACGTAAGACGGCACCGCTGCTGCTGCTGTTGATGCGAGAATATTTTGCGTTGCTTGGAATTTTATTTTAGCGAATGAAAGAAAACAAAAAAAAAGTGTCCTTCTCGTCACAGCCTCTCCTGCAGCCTTTCAGTACGCTAAACCGAGCAACAACTATAATGTCATTTTAACTGAGATAAAATTTTTCGTCGAATGAAGTGTGCGTTTATGATTTTCGTCGCACTTAAGCCGACTTTTTATCTAGTCTAAGCACCGATTTGGCGCCACTCGAATTCAAATTGTCCCCAACTGCATCTATTGGGTGTCATCCAAAATTAAATCGGTACCCACTGAACAAATTGGGTACCACCCAAAATTAAATTCGCAACAACCGAACTAACAAGGGGTCACCCAAAACTGAATTCGCATCAACTAAACCAACTAGGTGCTACTAAAATCAATGTGCCACCTACTATACCAATTGGGTGCTACCCAAATTTAATTTGGCACCATCTGAACCGACCGAGTGTCACCTAAAACTAATTCGGCACCAACTGAACCAATCGGATGCCATCCAAAATTAAATCAGCACCGACTGAACCAATTGAACGACAACCAAAATCAACTAGGCACCAACTAAACCAATTGGGTGCTACTAAAATCAATGTGGTACCAACTGAACCAATTAGCTGTCACACAAAATTAAATCACCACCGACTAAACCGATTGAGTGACATCAAAAATGTAATTAGCACCGATCAAACCATTTGAGTGCCATCTAAAATTACATTGGCACTAGCTGAACCATTCGGATGGCACCTAAATTTAAATTGACACCAACTGAACCAATTAAGTGCCACTCAAAACTGAATCGGCACTAACTGAAACAACTGTATGCTACCCAACCCAATTGCAATCAAATTAGTCGTTCTAAAAAATTGAAGCGAAACAAAAATTACACCGAATTGCAGCGATCATCATCAATCCATCATCATTATTCATAATCTACATAATTGAAATTTTCGCATTTCAACACATCATTCAGCCAAGACTAAATCATCGTCATACATACAAAACAATACCCACACTCTTCAATTTTCAGTTATTTACAATTCACTCTCCTCGCTCATGCACCTTTCATCGACATCAGCATTGATGGACCTTTGCAAAAGAATAAAACAGGGGTGAAAAAAAAAAAAGTAAATCTAAGCGGATATTGTGTTCAATACTAACGATATCCATTAATCACCAAATCGTAGTAGTCGCCGTATTTTTAGATCCTCGCCAAACTACGAAACTGTATGCGAACGGCGAGGAAGGGAAGAGCGAAACGAAAAAAAAAAAAAAGTATCCAACTACATATAAAGAAAAGCCAAAAGAATGAAAATAAAGGCTACTTTAGGGCCGTAATCAACAAAAACGAACAAAACGATTGGACGTGCATCGAAGTTACGATTACTTTTTCTTTTTTTTTTCTCTCTCTCATGCTCGAGTTCGATATTTTTGTTCCCAGCCAGCCAAACAAGATTACGAGATAAATATTTTTTTTTATTCTTCAATCGTCTGAAAGCTTGTAAATGCGAATTCAGTAAACTGCACTTGAGGTAGATTCATACAAAACCGAAGACTTTCAAACTGGAAAAACTCTAAATTTTTGCATTCTTCTTCTGTTGCTTTGCGTTTAGAGACTTTCAATTCCACCGAAAATGTTGCGAATCAAAATAAAAAATCCTTCATCACGCAGGGGGCTCACAGCAGAGATTTCTAAATTTCGCTCCAATACAGCGTCAACTGGTATTGTCAGCTAGAAAATTTTTGAAGGGAATAAGAGTGAAACGAGAAACGTGTCATAAAATGAATCCGAGTGATCCGGCATCATTTTTCATTAACACTGACAGGTCAAAATATATAATTATATGAAGCCTTGTTTAGAGAATTTGGTGAAATGAAAAGCACGCGGATGTTTCGCTACTTGAGTAACATCACCACAAAAATGATTTTTAACAGCCTTTAGCCACATTCTGTATCTATGGACGTTTTCCTGACAGCTGGAATATTTGTCCAGATATAGCATGCGACGACTTTTCCTATAGTCAGCTGGGAAGCTTTTCCAGTCGGCTAGGAACGTTTTTCAGTCACCACCGCAATTTTGCCAGTTGGCTTGACAACTAGGCACTTTTGCCATAGAGTTGAGATATTTTTTCAGTCAGCTGAAATAATTTCCTACGAGCTGGGATATCTTTCCAGTCGGCTAGGAAAGTTTTCTAGTCAGCTAGAATTATTTAATAAGAAAAATTTAGAGAGTACGTTCTAGGAACGACCCTAGTCCAATTTTACGATTTTTTAAACAAACTGCTACAAAATATTCAGTGACGTATGATCCAAGTTGGCTTAAATCGGCTAAAAGTATTTAAGAACCACCCACGAAGAATGTCTGAAGCATCTTCCTCATCTGCAGCTCAATCGCATGTTCGTTATAATTGGTGAATTTCTGCGTTAAAATGATCAAAATGTGACAAAAGAGAATTTCAACTTTAATATTTTACTCGTATTACAAATTCCTCAATTTACTCGTATAACGTGAAATTCAAATCTTGAGGACTGGTCAATGTTTTCCCAATCACAAAGAATCACGTCATTCACCAAGCAAAATCAGCAACTATAGTTTTCAATTTGCTAAAAACTCGCAAAAAATCGCGTATAACTATTCGATATCTGTGACATGCTGTCGGAATAGTAACCTAGCATGATAAAGAAAGCGAATTCGACCAAAAATCCCTCCCCCAAAAATAACACTGCCCAGCGACCATAACAAAAGAAAACTTCGCACACATCACCCAAACTTTACACTACACTTTGAAATCTGTCTATAAAAAAGTGGCGAAAAAACTTTTCTACGTGGTATCACATTCGAATTGATCCGGATTCTACAGGCGGAAAAAACCAAAACTAAAAAAAAAAAAAGTTTGAAAAAATACGACAGTTTTCTATTTGAGTAATGCGGGTAGCATGTAAACGCATCCATCTCTTCACATCTTCCATACGCCATTATTATCACTCTAAAAGGGACTTCTACTATATCAAAATTATAGCGCGATATTCGATGATGAAAAAAGCTTCTACTGATAATGGGATATTTCGGTTAAAGTTCGAAGTTTTTACAATTTCATTCTGGCGAAAGAATGAGCGAAAAAAAAAAAAAAAAGAGAAGGAAAAAAACAAAAATGTTAAAAGCCGAATAGCTTTAAGTCATTTTTTAGACATAAAAGTTACATAAACTCGTTTGCTACGAGAACTTTCTTTTTCTTCTCCTTCTCTCCGGTCTTTACTTCTTTTTGCAGCGAAATTTTTCCCTTTAAAAATAGAGAGAAAAAAAGTGAAAAGTTTACGAGGTGAAACGAAAAACGACTTTCCCCAGAAAAGAAAAACCCTCGACCTACCATCCACTTTTTGTGAACTCAAACCGTACTACCGGTCGGCATTGGTTTCAAATTAACAAACTTTTATAGGTACCTACCTAACCTGCAGTTATTTTTTCACGATCAAGAAATTCGTTTGTTTTCGTCTCAATATACTTTCAGAAATTCACCTACGGCAACTAATACAACTGATGAATGATTTTTTATTTCTATTTTCTCTCTCTTCTTTTCAATATTTACCCATATCAAAGTGACTGTTTTACTTGGTAATCCATAGATATATGTACCCATAATTATTTACTAACAGATTTACTGAGAAAAATTTCAGAAGTAATTATTATTATTTCGAACATGAAAACAGCAGGAACCGTTTAAGTATTTTAGAAGAAATTACTACAAGAAGGCTAAAATGTAGCCCACTATCGAAGATGATAAAAAGTACTACCAGAATTGAAAATATCTACACTGAAAAAAAATTCGATAGTAATTTTTACTATTTATTTGTATGAGAAAAGTGGGATAATTCAAGATTTATAGTGGAAATTAGCACAAAAATAATAAAATGTACCATCTGAGATTAGAATGTGCCATCTACGATGATGAAAAGTACTAAAAACACCAAGAATATTTACAATAGCTCGTGCATAATCCCTGTTTTTTCATAAAAAATAGTAAAAATTACTACTTATTCATTTTTTTCAGGTTACCATAAGTATGAATATAAATTTTTAAAAACTGTGATGAGCAAAATTACTACATTATCGCTCTATATGTGTGTAATGAAAAAAATTTCAAGGATCAGGACTGGGAGGAGTAAGAGGAGCACAATCAGAAGAAGGAATGTCCTACACTCATATAAGTAAATTATAAATTACCAAAAATAAACTCCATGGTATTCCTTTTGTGAAATGCTATTTGATGTACCCTACTGAGCCAAACTCTGAAGTCTAGACTCGACTATACGATTATATGTTATACTTCGTCGTGAATGACCAGATGAGTTTTTCTCATTCAAAACCCGTGTCCCCCTTGGCCGGTATCCTACTTTTTGACTTAGAAGGTACTAATAGAAGAAAAATTGAAACATTAAGAACGGATGTATTGAAAAGAGAGGATATGGATGTAAGTGCATTCGAAAGACATATAATAGTATTTTAGTACGAGTATAAGTTAAGCTTTTCAATTTGAAAATCGTCATTCTCCTCACGTGGAGTAGTTTCGTTTTTATAGTATTTTTACGAGGCTGCAAATTGCCAACAAATTTTTGAATTCTATGCGAATTGAAAATGACACTGGCTTAAATCCACGATTCGCCTGATTCGGGCTGCGACATTCGTAAAAACTTTTTAATGAGTTCTGCGCGGTTGTATTTCATTTTGAAAGAGAAAAAAAGTTACTTATCAGATGTTCGACTGGCCATTCAAATTCTCTTACAATAAATAATATGTGTATTATTATGATAGGTACGTGATGTGATCTACGAAGCGGTGCCTCAAGTCGGAAATTTCAAATTCGAGCTAATTGCATTCGAGCATTTTGCAAAAAAGATCTTCTCAATTGGCTGAAAGCTGACCCCGCGATATGACATTTTGTATTTTCGAATTTAAAAACAAAGAAAAAAGAGACAAAATCCTCGATGAACGAATGCGTCGTCAGTTCAATCTATAATTTTGAAAATAATAATTATGAACTACGAGTATGAACCTCTCGTATATCGAAAAAATATTGGTTCACAAAAGCAAACAGCAAATATACCGGACCAAATTCACGAAGGCTTACACATTTTGAAGAGCACAGTGCGATTCGCCGATGGAAAGCGCATTACCAAGCAATTTAATATTATTTATTGAAAACGAACCGTCGCCTACGTTAATTATTCACACAGATCCATGCTAGTTTCCTTTCCACCTCCAAAGGTGCCCAGCCAGCGGAATCCGCAGACAAGTTGGCGTTTAAACAAAATTACTCTGTAGACATAGAACCCGCGACCCGCGTCTCTCTCAGCGTAGGCAACGAGCTTTTCGCCAAACTTTTTCAACTTTTACCGCATTCATTATTCATTTATTCAATTTTCACGGCCCGCCCACGCCAAAGCTGCTGGGTATCTCGCTGGAGAAGCGCACGAAAAAATTTCGATGCATTCTTATTCGAGCGAATACAAAGGGGGCTCGAACAAAAGATGCAGAGAAATTTTTTCACGCTACCCCTATCGTCTAAGAAAAAAAAAAAAAACAAAAAAAAACAGCTGCCTTCGTCGATGCTTTCGCGTGCGCGGTATCCTACGTAAAAATGGAAAACGCAGAGGTTAATATTTTGAATGAAACAGATCGTTTCTGTGTGGGCTATTCTTCACTAAAATACATTCTTCTGAATGAAACCACACTCGTAGGAAAAAATATTGAAAAAATTAGTATGTTGCATACATTAACTTCGGGACGATTTTGGTTTCATGTGAAAAATTATAAATAATCGGACGAGTAATTTGTTTACGAAAATGATGGGAGAAAAATATTCACCGCATTAGTGCGCGTGTCAAGTTGAAACTCTAATTAGAGAATACATGTCAACAAGAATTTCAAAAGCTTCAGAAAATTACTCCGTTTTTATTTGTTTGCGGAAATAAACAAAATGTACAGAAAATACGATCGTATAACGACTCCCGCAGTTGACAAACGAGAAAGAAACAGTTTCAACGATTCGATAAAAAAAAAAGAGCCCCTTCTGAGGAAAACGTCAACATAATATGCGAAATTAAAGGCTATTTTCCAGGCACCGCCATATTTTCACCGTCTCTTCACCTCCTTACCTCACCGCCCTCCAAATGATACACGACAATAATTATGTGTTCCTTACATTACCTCCAACCTACCTTTGAGTAATGGGTACCCAATAGAAAACGAATAAAGGGTAACATTTGGAGAGAACGAGAGAGAGAGAGAGAGAGAGAGAAAAGAAATTGCAAAAAAATAGTTTCCACAAGGAGAAGAGCCTGGAAAAAAAAAAAGAAAGGTGCCAGCTGCCTACGTTTCACTTTATGCTAGGGGCAATTTTAAAGCCTCTCCCACCCCAATAAATTTCAAATATAACGGTTTTATCGCTTCCCTATGTTAAATATATTACGGCCAGGTTTATATATTTATAATTTATTTACTATTAAAAATTTATCTTGCGTAACGACCAGGAAACGGCGATAAAAGGAACATCGGTAAGTTCTTCCTTTTACTGCTACAGAAGACAGGAAAAGGCTTCAGATGAAAAACAGAGCGGTAAAAAAAAAAAGAAAAAATGATACAATGCAATTTTTGAACCGAAAAATTTCACACGTTGGTACTGACAATAACAAACGATCGATTTTTTCGATTTTGTCTGAGTGCCTTTCAATTTTATTACGAGCTCTATTCGAGGACTACACCAACCTTTTCAACATAAAGCTCGAGGGCTTGAACATATCAAGCAATCTGGAGTAATTATAAAAGTCTACATCAGATTTGCGTTCTATAATACGCTTAATACGTTTGCCCAGCACCACACTTTCATACTGCTGAACTGAAAGATTTTCATAAGTTTCATGGACTGCCATCAAATAAAAATTTTTTATTGGAATAACGACATCAAAAATCCTTAATCAAGTCCATAGCGGTTAGGGGCGCGCATGCGCAAATCAACATAATCGTCTAAACCAGCTCACAGATTAGTTATATAGTCGACTTAGCATTAGATAGTTCTCAAGTAACCCGGTGGAGTAAATCCAGAATTTGTTTTCAGTCAACTGCACATGCGCTCATCAATATTATAAGTGCATTCATCATTTCATAAAAAAAACTCTGAGAAAATAAAACGGCAAGTACCATACGTGCTATAAACTACAATCGAAACCCGTTAACTAGCAGCCATCAGTGAATAAAACCTTATACAAAGAGAAATGAATAGCGAATTTCACTATTTGCAATAGGAAAATTTACGGACAATTTGATATTTATTGAAAATATTCTCAATATTTTTATTACTTTTCACCGTCTTATGATAATGTATTTGACTACTTCTGTAGTAATTTCCACTATCAATCTATAACTGTCCCTGCATGTTTTCCTATCGAAAAATACTGAAAATTATACAACCGACAAATGTTTTTCAAATCGACTATTTTCACGGAGAACTATAATGCTATAGTTTAATCATGAAAGTGGAGAAGCTCTAGTTTCACCACTCCATTAGAATTTCAACAAAGTAACTTCGTTGTCAAAATTTGATTCTCTTCAATTTGTCAAAAGTACCAAAGCGTAACTCGCTTCTGTCGAACCAGCTGAAGCAGAAAGTCCAAATCTGTCAGTATTGCGACATACGTTCAGGCCGCATAAGAGCATCGAGATAGTAGCCCCTCCCCCTCCGCCACCCCTTCCAAAAAATACCCGAAAATTATATTAACTACACGTTGCTTTTGGCTGTGCTCGTATACTTCCAACTTGATCAAGGACGAAGAGTTTTGTCCTATACGACCCCTAAAAAGTCGAATATACATAAAATCGTTTCCACTCGAATGAAGAACTTATCGCTAACCCCCAGCCCCCCTTCAGGGGATTCACAGAATAATGACCGTAATCGATCTACGCGATCGTTTCTCCATTTCCGTTTCTACTCGTATATCGACTTGGTTACAAAAATACGTACGTATTATGCTTTTCCTCGACGCGCTTATTTTAACAAATCATTGGTCGTCTTCGTCGGATACAGCCGAATGGCTCGCAATCAAAGGAAGCACGCTGTTTCTCCAGTATTTTTTTTTTTTTTTGAAAAATTTTCAACACCTTATTTTCTTTTAGTTTCTTTACACTATTCTCAGTCACTTTGAATCATTCGTACGCACACAAACACGCGGGCTCATCCAAAAATAAAATGACGAGTGTACTTAACGAATAACCTTAAATTACGTTTCGACTATTTCTAAAGACCTTGATATTGATGGGGTTAGAAAATATAAAGGAAGACGAGAAAAAAAAAAAAAAAAAAGGAAAAGCAGCAGCGGATACACACATCACATCTCATTTAATGATGACTGGCAAAGAGAGAGGCGGTAAAAGGTGAAAAGAGCTAGCACCCAGAAAGAGATGAATAAATGGTAAGAGTAGGAGAAAAATATTATTAGTATTTGAAATTAATTTACGAGAACACAAAATCGAAGCTTCTATATGCTGGTGCTGGAAAAAGGTGTCCCAGCAACAAGATTGATGACAGACGATACATCAATATTGAGGGCGCAACAGACGAAGCCACGAATGATAGGATGAGGGGGGTGGAAAGTGAACTCAGCGAATACTAACTTCAGCCATTATAATTCCTACATACGATTCGAAAAGCACTGATAAAAAAAAAGTCGAAGCTTTTCGCAACTATAAATTTTCTTCGTAAACCCTGCCATAGCTCATGAAGAATGAAAATTCAAGAGGGAAGGGGGACGTCACCATACTATATGTACAACAAAGAATTCGATTTCATTTTCGAGCTGTTGATTGCTTTTGATAGAGGAAGGTTTAGTAAGTTACATTTTTTGAAATTCAATTTTAAAATGTTATTTCAAAGTGTGCGTGAACAAATTTTTTTCAAGGAAAATATTATCAACTGCTACATCAATCATTAGTAAAATTTGTTTCTAACGAGTAGACATAATGAATGCGGTACCCATTTGAATAGACGCCATTTTGTATTAATGAATATAATTTCACAATGAACAATTTTCGAAACTTACGTCCATTATGCAAAAGAATTCAGCATTACCATTTTGGACACTAATGGGAGACAACTTCCCCATTCGTCGTTTTAGCTATTTCAACATTATTTCCAGCGAACCCCCCCCCCCACTCCCTCTGACACAATGAACTCACCTTATTCTTTTTAAATCATTTTTTTCCTTGGGTATATTTTTTCAATAACATGATGGGCTTAACTTTGTTCTTCATGCCATACACCTCGCGTTTAAACGAAAGTTAACTTGATTTATATAAGTTTACCGGATTTTTCCATTTTTATTTTTCTCCTTGCCCTTATTTTCCAGCTGGCGAAGAACATATTGCGAGCAACGTAAAATAGAAGAATACATATATAACTCTTAGGAAAAAGTAAAATTTTTACAAAAAGAAAAGTAGCAAGAGCACAACTGTCGCCCAGCCTTATCTCATTTTTCGAGAATATTTCTGCACATTTATCATCGTTTTCTCACTTTCTCTCGCCCCATTTCCTCTCGGTCTGCCTCCACAACCTTTTGACCTTTCTCATCATCTAATATCAACTTTTGTAGCTCACCCCTCGTTTGTTTGTTGTTCTTATAAAGGTATCCGTATGTTTTTGTCAAAGTTCAAACAACAAACAGCAAGAGAAGAAAAAAAAAGTTTTCGGAAGGAATTTTCCGATTAAATGATGAAGAAATTAACATCGTTCGGATCTAAAAATAATTTAGGAGATATACTCCCTTCCTCGTCGCTACCGCGTTTACTTTTACTATTTCGACAACATCGGCAAGAATGAAGAGGAATATACAAGATGAGCGGAAAAACATGGCGAACGCAAACGTTTGTGAGGCCAAATTCGAATTCGAGCAACAGGTGTTTTCATTTGAATTCTTCTCGCCTCTCTGCCTGGTTGCACCGGTTGTAGATTTAAAGGTACTTAATGGAGAAAAGAAATAATATTTTATTGTAAAGATATATATAATTTAAAAGATGGGCTATACGTGCCGTTTTGACGAAATGTTTTTTTTTTTTTTTTTTTTACAGCGAACTAGCTGAGAGTAAGATCTTATAAGGGTATACTTTACTAGAAGTCCAAACTCTGCAATTGGTCAATACTAATATCTTAATAACGGTACTTCTGATGATGAAATATGGAAAAATATAAATCTAACTATACTCAGCAATTACCCAAAACCAACGACTCTGTCAGTCGTAACTAAAACTCTATTATACACGATCGATAGTAATAATAAACGAGAAATGGATAAATAGAATTTTCTTCGAAATTCTACAACAAAAAATTCATAAGCAAAAACGCAGTCCAACTCGTCTTCTTCATTTTATGTTATCTATCTAATCTATAGCTGTTTATTCGAAATTCGTTAGAGCATGCTGTATAAAAAATCTTCAGCCCCCTTGTTTCCACGATTCGACGCCCAAATTCTACTTTCGACTGATTTTTGTTTTCTCGTCATTATTTATTTCTTGACATAAAAACCAACTCATCACAGATTTGCAAAAAAACACGCCCAAAAATTCGTTTCACTAGGTATTCAATGGTATCTAGTGTTTAAAAAACAATAAAAACAAAATTAAATTCGTCACGAAAACCAATCCTATTGATGTGACGAGTTTGTTTATCTAAGTATTTGTCGAAGGAAAACTAAGAAAGCTGATAGAAGCAGCTAAAAAAAAAAGCAGGACGATTCTTTTATATTTTGGGAAAAAAAAAAAAAAAAAAACGAAAAAGATACAAAGAAGTAAAAATCGTTGGAAGTTAGTGCAGAGAATCAAAACATTTCTTGTCTTTTATTTTGCCTTTTGAGGGAAAAATCACCCGCGCGTGTTTTTCTGTTTTTCTCAAACCAGCTTTTGTTCATTTCTTTCTCGAAAGCAGCTTTTTTCCATTTCTCTTTAGGAATCCCAATTTCTGTTTTTTTTCTTTTTTTTTTTTTTTTATTTTTCGCCTACAACTTACTTTTACTTCGTAATCAAGCTGAAGATGATACGTGAAACTAGAATAAAAAAACTAATACCGTACAACAGTATTATGAAAATTAAGTCAATAAGATAAGCGAATATCTCTAAACCCTACCAAAAATGGTAAGTTATAAGATCTGTATTACAGATAGGATGTATAGTGATAGCTTTTGAATAGCTCACCAAAGATAGCCCCAAAAATTCACCTTAATGATGCATCGCTGCTGGCCTTTCTCCTGGCAATTGAAGCTATAATATACGAGTATAGGTATAATTATATGGATTATGGAAGAAACAAATGCAACGTTGACGGAAACAAAAGGGATTGCAAGTTGCTAATCTATATTATTTCGATTCAAATACAATAATTCTTCGAGGATTCACTTAGACGAATGAAAACCTTCGAATGACTTCATCAAATTCATACATGCAGCTAAATAAAACCCCGTATATGTTTCTGTTCACCGAGTTCAAAGCCCTTTTGTCAACGACGATTTTTCGCCCTCTTTTTCGAGACGATCGTATGAAATTTTCATCACATTCTCCACTTTCACCTCGCCACCCCTCCAATCATGAGCCACCGGTACGAGGTCGAATTTACGACTAAAAAAATTTATTCTCTCTCTCTTCAAAAATGCTGAACACTCTAGCTCGAAGTAGGAGCCTCTTTTTTTTTCCGCCATCTCTTCTTTTTTTGTTTTTATTAAACCTTATGGCGGCACCGATTTCAAATTTTATTAGCCTCGTGTTTCCAGCCACTCCTTATGCTACCTCCCTCCAGCCCCAGCCCACACCTCTAACCCTCAGCTTCTGATATTTACGCATTCGTTTTTCACGCGTCGCCTGTATACCATTTTTTCGCATCATTTAATCGCAAATAGATGGCCGAAAAAACGAATTGAAAATACTATACGAGCGCGAGGCTTTCTCAGCCATCCTATACCCGTCATTCGCACCCCTTTCTAGCGCCCTCCTTCCTCCAACCCATTACTCAAAGACCGCGGAAGAAAAAGGTTTTTGTTTAAGCTTCCTTTATATACAAAAAAAAAAAAAAGAAAGAAAAAAAAGAAAAAGGAAAGAGAAAAGAAAACGTGGTTCGAACTTGGAGAAAATTGTAACGGCTGGTAACGAGGCGAGGGCAAGAAAGGGGCGAAAACAGGCAGACAGGCAGGCAGAACGCTCACTTCTTATTTAACCACCCTCCATCCCAACCTACCCATCTATCGGATCGTGCTTTTCGTTGCGCTAAAACGTCAAGTTCGAAATAATTTAAATACCAACCACAGTCGAGTATTGTATTAATTTATTGGTTTAGAAATTGCCGATAAATAAGTTTTAATTGTAGTCGCTTGCGGTTGGTTCTATGTTCTTTATTTCGTGATCGTCTTTCTTCTTTTCGCACTCCCCTGTTTTGAGCTAACACCCCATCCATCTACTGCGAAAGAAGCAAAGCTGTTCGGTTTCGGCTAGTTACGTACGAGTACATTTTGAGAACGATTGTTGGTATCAGAAAATTTACCGATACGAGCAGAGAGCTATCTACTTCTACACACGTTTTGAATTAATATACATATACATACGCTTGTATAGAAAGCTACTTGGGAGCTTCATCGTAAAAAAAAAGAAAGGGATGAGAATTTTCGCAGCAGGGTGTTTTCTGAAAATACATACCATCTACAAATATTTTGGCAGAGTGACCGAAACAATTTTCGCAAAACACTCCGACAAAGAAACACAGTACCGGCAATCTCATCGAACGTACCTGAAATCAAAAGAAAACAAAACAGCCATTAAAATGAGCTAAATACATATCTGTGTGTATTGATATAGGTGAGGACGCGTTTATAAAATGGAGATGCTGACACTACTTGAATTACGTATAGATTTTAAATGGCCGCATTAACCAGAGGGCGCAAAGCCTCTTGGAGATGAAAAAAAGTATAATTTTGCTCTTCTTTCAGTTTGCTGCCTGCGGTAACACTGGGAAAACGATTTTCAAGGCACGAATTTCCGGATCGAGTTAACCACGAATGGGATGACTAAACTTATATACCTACATGCTACAAAACAAAGTTCGAATCCCTTGAAAGATATCAACATCAAGTTATAGGTACATATAGCCTTAATTCCTGATACTTATTGCTATGCTCCCACCAAACCAAAACCTATATCTTGTTTTTCACCGCATGAACTTTACAAGGAGATAAATTCGTATGCCTTTATTCGAGAATGATTACATTCAGCTTGCAGCAAAATATACACGTACTTTTGAAAAAGAAAGCACCTCAAGTGTGTTGTAAGGCAAACAAATGATCCGTATAGAAGACACATATACACGTATAGTACGTAGTGTAGCAAAACCCTCATTTCGGCTTCCAAATTCAAACTTGAAATTGTTTCAATCGACAGTGATTAACTCATCAAACGATTCTTAATGATTCGAGAAATCGAGTACACTACCGATTACGTTCTTCTCTCGTGATTCGTGAATTACTAACGCCTGAATTACGGTCCTCTCGTTATACCATATATATTATACAAGACACACGCAAAATCCACCCTTTAAATCGCTTCCCAAATACCGACAACTATGGGCTCGTCTGCTCCTCTAACCAGCGGAAAATTTGTTCTTCACGAGATACAAATAAATCTTTTCTAAAAACATACCACACGCGTATACTGTTTTAACGAACAAAGATAAAATTAAATATGGGGGCAGCGAATGCTGATTTCGACGAGAGGGCATTTACTTTGGGCTTCTTTATAATAAGTTTTCGGTAAGCAATATATTTATTCATGGCGACGACCAAGTAAAAAAAAAATCCTAGCGCAACAAGGTCCGCTATGAAAAAGTTGGGTTTTCTTCGAAATACGAGTATATCCAAAATCATCGGTTTCTAACAATATTTTTGCTAATATCTGGAAAATTGCAGAACCGATCAAGTCTTAATTTTAAAGCGGTCATCGTCTATATACCTCCGATCTGAACATATTTTCCAAGTTTCATTTTCATTGCTTCAGTATCAAGTCCGTAATCGTTGACAAAAGCACTCAAGTCGCAATAACTCCAGAAGTACGAAACCAAATTTTTAACGGGTCATCATCTTCGCTATACCTTCTGAAGATACGTCCTAAGTTTTTTTTATCCCTTCAGTATCAAGTCCGTAATCATTGACAAAAGAGATTTGTGAATTAAAAATTTTTTGTTAAAATTATGTACACATATTTAATTATACAGCGAAATATGAATTATAGCGATGTGGGCATGGGTGGAATCCCGAAGTCGTGAAACGAAAAACTATCTTACGAGTAATTTCAAGTCTCAACTTCTGTCATGAGGGCAATTGCAATTTTAGGTTTTTGGAAAAATCTATCAATATTAGTAGAAATCGTAAACTGAAATAGAGATTACCCAAATAAAAAAGAGGTTTCAGTAAATTCGACAACTACGGACTATGTATCTATAGGCATATTACATATATTATTAGGTAATTTCACTTCAGCAAATTAAAATTGGCGGAAAAATACCGCGACGTAATCGTACAATATACGTATCTACCTGTACATACAATTGGCGATGGTGTCGTTTAGATGAAAGAATAATATAAATAAAAAATCCACCTTACAGAACCCAATGTATAAGCAAAATCTTAATACCGCGGCATTATGAATTTTGCCTGCTTGAAAATTGCATTGAAGCAGTTCCCCCCTCGCCACCCCCGTCGTATGGAAGAATGACATTGAATTAATATTAATAAAATCAGCAAAAAATATTTAAAAAAAAACTGAAGTTATCTATATTGCCCGATTATCCATTTTGCCGCCGACATACAAGTACATGACGTATTTTATATATCACGAAGTTAAAATTTCGTCGAAAGAAGAGGTACAAACGTAGCAAAAAAAAGTTTCAAGTAAAACATTGTGACTTATCAGCTGCATTTAAAACCATAAAACGATTTGTTTTATCGGATCGTAAAAATATATAAGTATATATATTTTTTTGTAGAGCAGTATAGGTAATATAGGTATCGTGAAGTTCATTTCAAAATCGAGAAAAAATATTTCAAATTCAACTTGAGGTTTTCAGTACTGTTTTTGGTTTTTTACGTTGTTCTAGCGATCTTTTTTTTCTTTTTTTTTTTACAGTGAAAAATGCCTCTTACAGATGCACCTCGTTATTATCGAAAACGCTACTACGTCATGGGATTATCATTTATCGGATATGTGATTATGTTCATGTTAAGAATTAATTTGAGCGTATGTTTGGTAGAAATGACTTCGAAAAAGAAAATCATGTCAGCTAATTCGTCTTTAATTGAGGTAGGTTTAGGAAAAATATTCTAATATCTACATTATATAAGTACTACAGTTAACGATAATCTTTCCATAACGCATTAAGTCCATTTTCTCAAAAATGAGTAAACGCGATGCCCCCTTGGATGGTTTGCTATGCAGACTACACATAATTCACTGAAGCCACGGACAATTTCCATGAATTTTTATACCTACGAGTATGTAAGGCCTAATGGGAAAAGAGGAAACGAGAATAAAAATTTCTGTTTTTCAAAATGCCTTAAGTCATTGAAATGTCTGTATTTATTGGCTGGTAAAATGAAGATTTTAAAATATTCATCATTTTCAACTGCTGAGCAGCCAGTACGAGTAAATATACTGAAATTTCAATGCTGCATTGTACGTGAAACGTGACGTTGAGCTAACGTGAATTTCCCAGTAACTTCCAGCTACATTCGTTCAAAATGTTGTTAGTAGGTTAGTTGCGAAAGGGTCAAGCTGTGAATGTATAAGGGAAAAATTTTATGAACAGATGAAAATTTCACTAAAATCAATTCGGCGCTTTTTGAGAAAATACATTTTTCATTTGAAAATGAATATGCAAATCTAAATTTGATTTTCTCAAAAACAGGATTTTTAAACTCGTATTCAAAAATTCAAATTTTCATACCTCGATGAATCCTTAACAGACTCTGTAGATTTTTTCGGAGTGTTCAGAAAAGCAGCCCCCAATCAAAAGAGATCATCAACTCAGAAATAACTTTCTCGGCTTGAAGTACCATTTCATAGATTATATCCGACATTGCATAATATTATTCTTTTTTTTACAAATACGTTTCAGGTAGTCGAATATGATTGGACCACAACGGAAAAAGGCATTATTCTGAGTTGTTTTTCTTGGGGATTTCTAACGGCACCTTTGAGTGTCAGGTTTGTGGACAAATTAGGTCCGTCAAATATGTATAGTTTGGCCATGTCCGGAACTGGAATCTTTACCATAGCGTCACCAGCCTTAATTCAAGCTGGATTTCACATTTATGTCCTCGGAAGATTCATGGAAGGAGTGTTTGAGGTAGGCCGAAGTATTATTTTTTCTTCAGCATTGCTTTCTACAGTAAGTCACTTTGGTCTCCCTTTTCTATGATTCAACAACTTTTCTTCATAAATATCTCAGTTCCTTTCTTTTTTTTTTGTCACGATATATAAGTACATAATAATAATATTATAAATTTTTCAATCATAGGGTTTAGCAGTATCAGCTTCGTTTAAAATGTTTGCGAATTGGATTCCACCAAAAGAGAAATCCAGACTGATAAATTTTGTTGCTCTAGGTGTTCCCCTAGGGACATTAATTGGTTAGATGATCGGACTAATGATACGAAATTGTGAACAATGTGCACAATATATTACGCGCACGGTTGTTTTAAAAGTAATTTGAACCATTAGATTTCGATACCAACCAATTCTTATACGATTTTTTGTCCGACACTAACACTTTTTAATGATTTTTTCCCATCTTAATTAGCTTGTTAAAACAAATAATGTCAATAATTTTATAATCTGAGGTCAAACTCACTGAAATTATGTATTTGCCGTACAGATTCATAAAATTTACATAATATTTGGCCAAACGTCCGCTGTGATTCTACTCATACTTATGGGATTTATGAATGATTTTTTCAAGTGTTTGATTATTCTTTGCATTTTCAAAATTTGCTTCACTATGGCTGATATATCATACTGGTAAGTTGTGACGACTAGCTAAAGCTATATAATCGAGAAAGTCATTATATGAATCGCATTTAGCAAGAGTTTGCACAAAATTCAGGGTTATTCCGGTGGATATGACTTTGGAACATTCCGCAACTATCGAAGCACTCATTATAACGAGTATGAGTGTTGGATATTTTTTGAATCCGTTAATAATGGCATATATGGTACCTAATCACGTAAGTTACGAATATTACGTATTTATGGATCGATTCATTTTGCGTAGCTATATTGTTTCACAATTTGGCTGAAATTTGGTTTCTCATTTCAGACCCATGCCGAGTGGAACCATTATTTTTGGTTTCTATGTATTTTCAATTTATGGGGATTATTCATATTTTCTCGTTATGGTTCTGCCGAACCGCATCCTTGGGAAGAAAGTGGAAAAAATGAAGAAATAAGTCAGTCGTGAAGAAATGGCCGTGATTAACACAAGCGATAACAAAACGGAGCAAACTAATGGCGATCGATTCATAAATAAACAAACATTTTTATGGTTAAATAATATTGTGAATTATATTAACCATTTCCCCTCTCTTCGCATCTCCATACTGGAACGAATTGTATATTCCTCTTACGAGGAACAGACTATACCAGGCAGATCTTTTTCATTTTCGTGGATCTCGACACCCACCAACAATTTATAAATAAAATGTAGAATGGTTAGGATTATGTGCATCGTCAAAGTTTTGCAACTGTATTCGCATATACTCTCAAGAATGGCCTCAGATAAGCTCTTCTCGATTACATACGCCATAAAACAATAAAATTATATAAACACAAAGCACTATATGAACCATGAAAATAATTTGAGAATTGTGACGCAAATCGTATAATAAATGATTATCTATAACGACGAGTGTAATAATTCATTTTCGATGCATTTGTCTTTGCCAACTTCCACAAACTACGAGCATGAATTACTGGGCATAAAAAGTGAAAAAACGGCTGGTTATATTGAAAATTGGCCTAATCACTCATACTTGATAAATATATACCTATATGTACTATTTTGACCCTATGCCCGTGTGTAATTATAATATGTACAGTGGCACAATAATAATTATTTTAATATTGAAAAGATAAAAATAATATTATAAAGCCTTAAATAGACGAAGGTAAACCTCAAGTATCATTCGTTTCAAAGCCGCTGGGAAAAAATTAAGTCACGGTCAGCAGAACTGAAGCACAGCACCCGTTTCTTTTTACGAGCAATAACCGTTAAGCTCTCCACCAGATCGAGCAAAGTTCAAAGGAAACTTTCCAGCCAAAATACGAGTATTACGCTAAAAATACTTGGAGAAGGATATTGATCTAAAATGGCGCATTAAGCCGAAATTTATTGTCAATTAGCGAGAACATTGCGGTTAATTTTTGAACAAAATGTACCTACGAAAAAAAAAAAAAAGTAAAAACAGTATCTTAAACTTTTACGAGGCTGCTGACTATGTTCTTGCCGGTTACAGGTCGTCGGCTTTTTTTTATATTATTTTTCTTCTTTCATCAGCGCTACGAAAAGGTTGCCGGTTATGAGCCCCCACTACTTTTGATGTCGCATAATTGCGTAATACAATCTACTGTGGCGAACCATAATCAAATTAAAAAAAAAAAAAAAAAAAAAAATGATTTTATTAATATTGCGATGAATCTCTTCTTTACGTCGCGTCACGGTGACATTTTCCCAAGAACTCGACGGTCCAGAGAAAATCGTTTATTATAATGCAACTTGAGAGTTGAGACATGTTTTATAGTAACTACTTCCAATGTTTTGTACAAGGAAAAATAGGTATAGAGAATTAATTTTGAAAAAAACTTGACTCAAGAATGTTCCCTATGGGCAAAATATTTTGAAAACGGATCCGTTTTATTCCGGGTTATAATCCGTTTCTGGATTACAACCCGGAATTTTCCTGTTTTCCGGCTTCTAAAACGGATTTCGAACGGATTGTAATCAGTCTTGCCGGAAATGAGTCCGGATTATTTTCCGTGAAGGCTGTTTTGGCCCGGGTTATAATCCGTGAAACCGTTTTACAAACGGATTTAGAAAAATTGCCCAAAAATTATCACTGATTATAATCAGGAAATCCGTTTTACAAACGGATTTGGAATAACAATCAAGATGACAAAAATATCTGCAAATTTTCAGATCCGATGGTCGAAAATAAAAACGGACTGACAACGGATGAAATTCTCATTTTCCGGATCATTTTTACATTTTTTGCCCATCGGGTTATTGAACGAAAACATGCTAGGCTTCTTTAGTTCTTTGAAAATTTTAGCTGTACCTTCCAACATATTGAGAGAATTTCTAGCTATATCTTCAACATCTACACATATCTGCAAGCTAGATTATAAGTTTTGATCCAGCAAAGATAATATTATGTATAGAAGGAAAAAAATTAAGCATCCTGAAACATCTCGTTGAACGTATAAATACCGCAATAAATACACACACAGGTATAAGTATACCTAATTAAAACTCAACCGACTATAAACCGAATACGCTACTAGAAAAACGTCGAAAATACGGCGAATGCGTATGCAACTTCTGGTGCACTGACACGGTGAAGCGAAGAAGAGGGGAAAAACGTATTTTATAGCATTATAAACGCGTAATTCTTGAAAATATTATAATCTTTCAACGCAACTTACAGAGAGCGCGGGGGGGGGGGGAAAGCTGCAAAAACGGTTTATAAAACGTTTTCACAAATTTTTTTCCTCGACATTATTTTTTTTTCGAATCGCAGACGAAATTAAATTATCTTCTGGAAAATTTTTTGTTCGCCTAATTTAATTCAACATTCTTTCTTTCTTTTTTTCTCTTTTTTTCTTCTCCCTCGTCGTTTTCACTATTTTTTCATTCCGACTCGCTATATATATATATGTTCGTTTAGATGGCTGACGTTCGCCTCGGTTAATCGGTGTTTACGATTTTTAGCATTAATCGAGCAATTCCGATGTACCATATACATACACGATTCCCAGAGCATTATTATAGTTATAAACTGGGTTTTTACACACAAATGCTCTATACGAAGCTGTTCGGGCAATCTTTTTGGACGAGCTCTGCTTAGTTCTCCCTCTCCTCCGATTATGTATTTGAAAATACGATTTATATAATTTTTGTAGCTGCTTATGTATCACGACTGCATAAGCTGTGCGAATGTTTTCCTCTTCAGATAGCGCAAAAGACGCAGTCTCTCATACAAAGTAAATTTTTCAACTAGACATTTCAAAAAAAAAAAAAAAAAAAAAAAAATTGTAGTAAGTAAAATAAGAAGTACCGTCAAATGGGGCGACTTTACACACTTTTTTCATGTTTTTCAACTTTGTCCTTTAATAACTCCTCCAATTTTGAAGCTATTGAAGTGAATTTGGTTTTAAAATTTAGGTCTAACATTTCTCAACACAATTGTAAAAAAAAGTTTGAGTTTGCAGCCTTCCTTCTATTTTTTATGATTTTTCAAAACATTTGTGTAAAGTCATCCCTCAATGGGGCGACTTTACCCATCAATTTGTTATCAACGGGTTATTGATGGGTGGGGAGGCAAAATTTGAGGATGTTTGTACTCAGACATACGATTGAAAAGAAACTAGTCAAGTACCAACTTCAACCGTGTGAAACTGAACTGAATATTTTGAGTGTCTATGGTTAAAAAAAAAAAGACGAATAAGAAAAAGGAAAAAACCATATCACCGCTTCATTTTCTTGTTCTGTTACTGGGTGAAGTGAGGTAGGGGCGGCGATCTTTTTTTTCTTTTCCTTCTTCTACCTGCTTCGATCCAAATCGTATTTTGGTTTTAATTTTTGCCTGGCAATTTATTTATTGGGCTAAAACGAAGTGGGTAAAGTCGCCCCTTGAATGTAAAGTCACCCCGTTCGACGGTAGCTGTAAAGTAAGAGAAATTCGGTGTCGAACGGAGCAAGTAGGATGGGTATATTGTTCAAATCTCGGGGAAATCCACGTTAATATTATTGAGTTTTAATAAAGGTAACGAGTAATGTACATCAAGGAGTGCAAAAATCCGTCTCAGCATGAGACAGTGCATCAAAATATGAAATATGAAATGGATAAAAAAAAATAGTTCGTAGCCTTCACGAAGACTCGCGCAAAAGCGAATATGAATTATTCTCTTTTACACCATCTAAAAATGTTGATAAATACTTTTTGAGAAAACACTTTTTCAAAAGATTATGAATTATTCTCTTTTACACCCACCATCTAAAAATGTTGATAGATATTTCTTGAGAAAACATTTTTTCAAAAGAATTAAACATAATAATTATGTTATTTTCAGTCCCATTCATTCTCATCAATTTTCATTCCTTTACATTCTTTTACATTCTTTTACATTCTTTTGCATCCTTTTACATTCTTTTTCATTCATTCATTCATTCAAAATCGTCGTCTCTGAAGAATTCATAGATTTAATAAAGAAACCTAAATGAAACAGGTGGTTAAATCATGCAATTGCATTCTTTCAAGCAGAAAGCTGGCTGGACGACGTTGGCCAAGAAGCCACCGCTCACTTTTCGAACAGCATATAATTTAGAAAAACAAGTGGTTCTGTTTTCTTTTTCATACACCGTTTTCCACATAAACCGATTAATCTTCGGCGCATTTAACCAGCTAAACACCCAGACGAATATAGTGAGACCTCTTCTTTGCGTCTTTACAGTCCGCACGGAAATTTATATTTTATAATATAATATTATATGTACCCGAAAATGCACCGAGGGCTGATGATTTTGCGTCGGAAATATACACAAACGCTGAGGTAACTCAGTACAATAATACACCAGCCATAGATATAATATACCAAAGGACGCGTATTATAAAATATTAAATTAACGCGTTTAATCGAATCGTTTATACGCTCGAAGAATAACGGCGATGGAAAAAGCTGCGAAAGTAAACAGCAGCGGGTAGCTGGAGGAGGGACGCGCCAGGAAAGGAGACGTAGTAATGAAGATGCGACCTCAAAATAAGCTCCATGTACCTTCGACTCGCTCAAGTAATAACGAGATTTTCTGCACGGCAACGCTCTATATTTTCGCTTACAATGCCAACATATTTTTTAGCATTCAGTTATTTTTCATTTCTCCAGGGTAGGTAGATAGGTTCTTTAAAAAAAAAAAATAAATAAATAAAATAAGATTCAATGTTGTCTGATTATGAAAAAACATTTTATTCGCCGCCTTTTCCATCGACTTATGGCTTTCAAAAGAAAAAAAAATTTGTTGCTCAACGAAAACGGAAAATTAGCGCAACAAGGAGCTTAATCGAGGCAGCAGCGCGGAGCTCAACAAAAACCTACTTTATTAGTCTAATTTTCCATTATATCTACAGCTACTTCTCAGCAGCATAGCTATACCAATCTTTTTCAGTTTTACGCACGCGTGCACACGAATTTTGTAGAAAAATTTTGTTTGTGCGACGAAGCTGTACATACTCGGCGTACAAAAACCTATACATAGAGAACCCATCGGAGATACTCGTGTGGAAATTCCAATAACTACGTTTTCCTGTTCCAGACTATACATGAGGGAGGTGCAGGGCACCGAGAAAAAAAAAATGAAAAAAGCATGATGCTTTTGCTAACTGACATATACACTATCAGCAGCCAGGGAAAACACAAACACTCGAACAAAAAACAAGAAGGACAAAAAAAATAGAGGCTCAGACTGCTGCGTACAAAAGGCTACGAACCGTGGTCAGGGTGGGGGGGGGCGTGAGGTAAAGCGAATGAGAAAACAGAGTATAGGTACATATATACGTATAAGGGCAAACGATGGCACTTTTTGAACCGTTTTTTGTCCCACCATTTGAAAATTTCCTCCGCCTGTTTATTTGCGTTGATTTCCCGACGGTACTGGCCTGCTGCTGAAATACACACACAGACTATTTTATTCGTTATCTAATTGAAGGACTAACGCACATACACACAGCCGCTATATTCGGCCGTTTCTGGGACTCTATATTCCCTCTTACAAAGTCCCTAACCCCTTCCACTCGTAGACTCCTTCGGGTTGGTCCTCGTTCGTTCGTTTCTGCATTCTTTCCCCTTTTGTATTGGAAAAAGATTCCCGCAGACTTTCGGTGGATATTATGCACATCCCGTATATTCAGCATATATATGTATGTAGGTACTATACATACTCGAATATATCGAAACATCGACACTGCATTCGTCTTATCCCTGGTGCACTCGAATGCACTACCTATACGTCTCTTTTAGCGCAATACTTTTGGGGATAAGATATACGATGGTACATATAGTGCGGAGCCACCTTCGTTGTAATTCATTATTCGACGCGGATGTGAACTCGCCGAGCCTCCGCACATATCATACACACAATTATCGGATAAAACGAACATTTTCAGCCGGCAGGCGTCAGATAAAATTTGCAAAGGCACACTCGGTATAACTATATGTACTCGTATGTAGGGTCAACATTAGAGCGTTCGTTACTTTATGTACCAACACGAAATGCAGAAACTATACATTAAAACTGATAGCCCGGAAATGAAGAATAACCGAACGACTGAAAGAAGACTGAACTGAATAACGTACAGCAGCTGTATGGTATAAAATACGTAAAGGGTCGAAAATTAGGGTTAGCATAATTAGTGTAGGTTTGTTAAATGAGCTAAAGATGAATTGAAGCAAAGCCGAAAGTAATTCAAACTTACGTTTGACTTTTATGAAAAAAATTTTCCTGCATTATCTCTACGACACACAAATTACCCAGACAAAAAATTACAAATTATGGCGACTTTATTTTTTCCTCATGAAGAGACGAAATCTTAAGATTGTGTTAGAAAAATTGGTGTTCCTATTTCCCGCATAATTCAAAGCTCAAAATTCAGACGGGCCGAAGGCTACAGCTACCAGCTTATTTCAATGTGACTCAAAGATTTAGGTCATCAACAAGATCATGAACAGAAAAATACATCAACGCACTCGCTATACCATCGAAGTAATCAGTACACTCGGAGGAAAAATATCAAAATATCTTATTAAATTTATATCCATTTTTCATTTGAAACCTGAATTGTGCGAATATTAAAATTAATTATGCAGTTTACTCACAGGGTATTTGCCAGCTGGTAACTTCTTCACAAAGGTTATCACACAGAATAGAAGTACATACCATTATTTTAGTGGTCATCGTGGCAAGCAGGGTCTTACATAAATTTGTTTTTTTCCATTTTTTCCAAGAATTACAGCAGAAATTACTGTACCTATCCGTTATATAATTACAGAATTATGAACACAAATTGGAAAGTACGTATACAGCTTATGCTTTTATTGAATTTCCATATTTTTTTCGTCATTTTAAATTTGAATTTAGAACTTTCTATAGCTACAATAGATTGGACAATTTTCAAGATATGCAGAAAATTTCATGATAAACAAATTTGGTTAGTACTGTTCATTTCTCTCAGTGTGTGGGTTTAGCAGCGCTCGAGATAAATTCAACTTCTTATAATAAAGGTTGTAGTTTTCAGATAGATTACAGCCACGGTGAGTCACTCTTGAAATTTTGGTGAGTAGTCGAGGTATCTAACTGCACCAATCCAGCCTCAAGTAAAACCATGGCACGTGAAATTCAACTTGAATTTCAGCCTCAAAACAATTCCAGCTTTCAGCTCTCATGCCTCTACCACTATTTAGTGATTTATCATCACAACCCTAACTTTTTTCCCCATCACCTCCAACACTTCGCACGTTCGGCACTTACAATTTCATGCCTATTTCAATACTCCCTCCCACCCCTAAATTAACCTCAACGTCGACAAACTTCGATGCCAATTTTTCTCATCCCCTTCATTAAAAAATCAAAATGCTCAGTACAAACCGCCGTCGCACTTATGACTAATTAACTTTCGTAAACGATTGCAAATGACTCGCGTTAATTTTGAAACGCAGGGCCAAGTCTCCCTGCAGTTCACACTCGTCTCCCTATAGCAATGCCATTTAATGAGACGGAAAAGAAAGCATTCAACTTTTCAAGAGTAAGAAAAAAAAATGCAGGGGCGGGAGAAAATCGAAATTAGAAGAAAAAAAAAAGGAAAAACTCGTGAAAATCCAAAGATAAAGGAGGGTGCAACAGCAAAAAAAAAAAAAATTAAGACGACAAAAAAACCTGACGAAAGTCACCGAGGATATGAATCATTTAATTTGAGAAGGGACTTATAACTGCCGTCCTTTATGTATTCGGGCAGCAAAGAACGAGGTGCGAGGGTGGCGAGGCAAAGGATAGAAGACAATAGGAGAAGAAAAAACTGAGGAGGAGAAGATACGAGTACCTTTCTTGCGCGACAGGATGACTAAAAACTACTCAAAAAGTTGATGGCGATGCCCTCCAGGGTGTACTTAAAAAGTGAATAACTCTTAAACAAGTTTAATTTGATTACACACGAAAGTGGATGATTAAAAAGTTCTCTAGCGTTCGTTAAACGAACCGAGCGTAGCAGCGTTCACCTCTGCCGAATTTGGAATTTTAACTAATTCCAAAATTTAAAAGCAGGTACACGCTGCTGCTGCCCCATTGCACTTCTCCGCATCTCGTCATTTTCTGACAGACGTTTTAGTGGGTACTCCATTCTATCATTTATAGCTACTTTTCCAGCTCTCGTTCTTTTTTCTCTACTTTTGTCGCCTTCTCCATATTCCTCCTCTCATCTGCTCCCTTCAGCACTTAACAACTCCGTAATTTTAACAAACGAATACGAAATGAAGTGCAAGAATGAGGCTAGAGGGAGGTGTTCACGAGATAATCGTTACAGCAAAAGCAAAATATATAACCAGTAATAAAACTTTTGCACGATGTACGACACTCGACCCAGCAAACTACGAATAGATACGTAGATATGCTCCAATTCGCAACAGCAGTTTTTCAGCGACGAGCAGCATGTATACGTACCTATATATAGTTTCTCTACGTGGAGAATATTTAACATTATTCGTCCTCGAGCGTAGCTTTGTCAACCGTAATCGCGATATAGCTTCTCGCAGAAGACATTAACCCAGAGGCTCCCTACAGGTGAGAGTAAACGTACGAGTACACGAGAACGCAGCGATTCATCTGCCCCGCTTGAGCTCAAGAACTAGAATTTTGAAGGCAGCCGCATCCCAGAGGTTTCATATTCTCTGTTTTAGAAATATTCAATGTAGCTGCAGCAAAATGTATTGAGACGTGCCAACCTCTAGTAGCTGATGCCCTTTGGTGGATTTTCGAATTATAGAACGAACGGTGTCCTAGGGAAGTTCATATCAGATATTTTATAAATCAGCTGATTCCCGTTGACTACAGAAAATATTATTATAAACTAATAAAACTGACAAGAAAGCGTAGAAATGAGCGAGGACTGTAACTTTCCAAAACGTACCGAGTCAAAAAAAGTGATTTTTCAGACGAGACAAGAAACTGGTTTCCTTCACAACTATTTTAGAGATAACTCGATTAAAGTTAACAGGTTCGCCCCAAAATTGAATACAGGATCTTTTAAAAATATGCTAAACAGGAAATATTGATCCAACTAGACGTACGGTCCAGTAAAATTAGACAGAAAATTAGCATATAAACGAGAAAAATTCTGCAAAAAAATCAGGAATCACCTCTATCAGCAATAATCCTCAAAAGTCGCTTAAAATGGACGATTAGATTTCTGTTCGTTAGCAGATTGCATTTATTTTAGGTAGCAGATTACAGCTAAATTGAAATAAGGGATTAATTGAAAAATGATGTAAGTTACCAATTTAGAATTTCATACGGATATAGAAAAAGATTGACCACATATTGTAACATTAAAATGCTGCAAACATCGCTCAAAAGATAGAAATAGAAACATTTCGACTCACGAATGGTATAAAGCCGAGAATTTCTGCAAAACGTGAGTCATAAAAATCCGTAAATATCTTTTGGCGTAGGTGCTCTCAGAGCCTTTGAGCCCATCTCCATTCTTCAGTCCTCTCAGACGTATAACAATTTCTCAGCACCTCGTCGCTTACTGCGGGATTAAGCTTCTATAGCTGTGGTTGATTACTTCCCTCGTTCCTGGCCTCAATACATGCATCAACGTCCAATTTTCTGCACAGTTATTATCGTCGTGTTCGCCGACCATCTTTTGAGTGACACCGCATTTATGTACTTTTCATCCGGCTATAGCGCCACATTATGGGAAATTCTCTCACGGCCCAAGGGTTCGGTTAATTGAATTTTCCAACATTTAAGGACGTTCGCATCTTACGGCAATGCATTACGGATAGACAAAGACTGGATTCTCAAATACTCGTATCTAAATAACGTTTCGCAGCAGGCTAAATTCGAAATTCGAGCATGCTAGATGAAAGTACAGCTTTTCCGATGGTTTTCATTAACCAACTAAAATACAGACGATATACCAGCGATTCGAAGGTGGTTGAGTGAACCGTTGAAGGCAGTTACGTTACAAGCTGCCTTTTATGACTGTCACGCTACAGCAAAGAATATTGGTTCGAGGGTTTTAAGAAGAAACACAGCCCTGCACTGAAAGTGCTAAGATGAAACGGAAATGAAGTCAAACAAGAAAAAAAGATCACCACGAAGATACAACTTATACTGATTTCTTTTGAAAAATTGAATTCAAATACATGCCCAATATTTTCAAAATAAATTCTGAATTTGACAAATTATTATCACTAATATATGATAGGTCTATGATTTTGCATTCTGAAATTGATAATCGCTCGATACCATCAGCATCTGCACCTGCTCGAGCAAAACTCGCATCGAATGACAGTTTGAAAGCAAGCTCCATTTTGTTCGACAAGCGCACAATTTGCAAAGGGACCATATTTTGGCCAGAAAAAGAAGGGTCGTGATTTATTACCGCAAACAAATCTGGCATTTTGGCCGCTACGCTAGTAGTAAATATGGCGTCGTAAATTTGGTCGCAAAAATAATTACTCCAGCGATAAGAAAATACACTTCGCACACGCATTCTATACATATAAATTAAATGGCCAAATATATTCCTACAGATTTGAGTCGCATCCCTTGGACGCATATTATCGCAACTCTGCGGCGATGGTTGGTTGTTCGCTGGCAAACCAAATGCTAATCTATATAGGCTCGACGCTGCTCGCAGTTGTTTTTGTCTTTCTCATAATTCAAAAGATACCGAGGAATGAATTATATATGTTTCATTCAAAATGGTTTTCAGTCGAACGCCAGCACGGTTTTACATCAATATACCTATTGTAAACGATGAAGTACAAAAGTTATTGAAAAAATGACCACTATCATTCGGATTAAATACTGTAGGAAATACGTTTGAAAATTAAATTCATATTAGAGTCACGAATCACGAGGTACAGGATAGAGAACGCGGAACCTATTATTTCAACAATTCGAGTAAGCTCTAATATTAAAAGCCATATTTATATACACTGTCGTGGAAACTACCACAGGAAAACAAATAACGTGACCAAAATAGCATATTATGTTTTGACAGTTTCATTCATTTCTCCTTTTTTTTAGACCTCTGTTCGATTTTGAAATCACATTTTAATCGGTATAGACACGCATGTTTTTCTAATTTTCTTTTCCCTTGGCGTAAATTTATTCCCGTTTCTCGCCCGAAGTCATTCGCTATAGTCTGGTTTTCCTAAACAATCGGATTAATTCGAAAATCTTAGAGACTCCATCATTGTTGGAATCAAATATTAATTGATCAATTTTCAAGGCTTAAAATGAAATTGGAACAGATTTTTCAATACTTGAGATGAGTATACTGAAATTGTTTTTTCAACTTTTGCTCGAAGCTAAAAAAAAAAGGAAGAGAACTTTCCTTTCAATGCGTGTTCCAATGCGTTATTCCAGTGCTGCTACCTTCAAACACACCTTCATAATAATTACAGAACTCAAAAAGGCGCGAGTAAAGGCTCAAAAACTAGGAAAAGGAAAAATAAAAATAAAAAATGAAGAAAAAAAAGTTCCTCGGTAACGGTTTACAAATACGGCTTCAAAGCGAGTTAAAAGTGAGAAAGGTGAACGCAAAAAGAGTAAAAAAGTAAAGAAAAAAATAGCACTACCAACGGATGAAGGAATAACAGGAAAAGTCGAACACTGGTGAAATAGTAACAACAAGTAAACAGCATACTGTTTTCAAGCGGAGCAGAGGCAAAAATGAAAGATATCGAACTTTTAATTCAGTAAAGTGCGAACAAAATTTCGAGTACCTTTTTGCAGACCACATTTAAGACGATACGATATGGGGAACTGAGCAAAAAGTTACAAGCACACACTATGGTCGAACGGTATTCGCATAAGTAAGCACGAAACTTTACTGACGATTTAAAATTTTCATATGAATAATTGCAATGCCTTTATCAACTATATATACCTAGTATACGCATATAAATATATACATACGAGTATAGCTATAGTCAGTTTCAAATAAGAAACATGTAGCGCAATGTGTGTACCTACGGTCTGTCAAATACGAGCACATACATATACAATAAGCATAAGAAAGGTACACAGATCTTCTTCAAGTGTATCTATGTAAGTACTAGTGGACTGAAATAAATGTGTGGTAATTTTTACTTTTTTTCAAAATATAAATACAACGACAATCAAAGATTTATTTTAGATATTCTTAGTATTCATAACACTTTTTACCATCTCAAATAGTCTGCTTATATTATGCCATTTTTGTTGTTGTAATTTCTACGATATTGTCTTGAATTGTCCTTGTTTTCTCATGGAAACAATTAAAATTACCACCAACATTTTTCTCAGTGTTAGTACACACATAGTACGTACTTCTGGGCCTGAGAACCGGCCATATGTGATCAAAGTCAGAATTCCAACTTTCAAGATATTACATGTAATAGCAGATGAAGTTTTCAAAACACACAATTTTCCCTTACTTCATGTACCTATACTTTCGGTTCTCATTTCGAAGATATTGAGGGACTATTCGGGAACATTAAAGTTCACAGGATGAAAAAGCGCAGTAAGTTAAGTTACATCGAAAATATTAAAAATTCCCTTACCACAGATCTGCTTATATTTAGTTTAAGCAGAACTTTGAAAACACGGGGTTAAAATTCCCTGTTGAAAATTGAAATAGAAACAAAATACCAAAAATCTATACAACTAACGGAGTCTATGAAGACATATATGCTTCCTGCACAATAACCCAAAAAGTTTGAGTCGATAGGATCAAAACTCGCGCCAGTTGATGAAAATTTCAGATCAAAATGTGCGTAACTGCGAGAGACCAAAGTGCATTTTTGTAAGTACATACATTTTCTCCTCAGAAAATTGAAAAATAGTCTGTTACAAAAATTCGAACAACATTTTTTACAAATGCGAAGCATATTGAAGTAGCCTTATAAGTTATATTGCCACAATTTACATGTTATTTCATTTCAAACTCGCTAATTTGCATTTTCATTTATCCACAGATGTTGAGTTTGAATTGAACGCGTTTTGAAATGACACCCTTAAATGTACCTGCGGCTTCAAGAAGACAAAAAGTATACCAATGAACTATACCCATACAAGAATGCTTTCCAATTCTTTATCGGTCCCTTCTCTACATAAATCGTCTTCAATTTTCACACATCAAAGCACCTTTCCCGCACCGGAACAGGCCCCCGCGCATCGGCTAACTTTTCGATAAATTAGTCGAACCGCCGACACTTTTGGTGTGCGACCTTTTACAATCTACCAGACTCGAACAAAGTTTACACGAAGTACATTTATATACGTATACTCGCCTCAACAAAAGGTATAGTAGGTATATATATATACGAACATCTTCCTCGGCATTATATCGTTGCAGGCTTATACACGCAGTACTGTAGCGGTGTATCTACTGTGAGCACTGATAAACTTCTGCCAAGAAGAAGTACGCGCGTTGGCCAGCAGCGGTTATTACACAATACCTATGGTTCGCCGAGCGAACGAACCTCCTGCATTAAAAATCCGTTTCCAACCGTTTTGCCGGCTTCGAAAGTTCATCGAAAATCTTAAGACGGAAGTACGCCATAGAAATTCGTAAACTATTCGAATTCGCAGGAACAAAGCAACCGCTTTTTTTCATTTTTTTTTTATGGAGCAACGAATAAGCTGCGCGAAATACATGAGGCTATACGATGAGGTTACACGCAAAAGGTACGGAAGAAGGGGGGAGAGGGCGAAGATTTCTAGGTGGATCGGGTGGAGACGGCTGCACCGCGAGTAAGGCTGGTGAAGCTCTCAGAGAGTGGAAAAAATTTGGTTTCGCCTCCAACTCGTCGTAAATTTATACATACCGCGCTAGTCTACGCGAGCTGCGAAAAATTTCAAAGCACAATCGTCTACGGAAGTACCAAAGTACGAAAGTTTCCCACCAAAATTATTCCACTAGGGTTACGACGATGCTGGAATAAGGTCGAGACGAGAAGTCTCAGAGTGAATTCATTTTGCCCACTCTTTCCACGACTGGCAAAAAGCGACAAAAGGGAAACACACACTCGGATGAGAGCGAGCGCAATTTTATAGCTCAGTTGAAGGTCGGAGTGAGTGGGCGGGGTGGGGAGGGGGCACGGGAACAAGAGCATTCTATCGAGGGGAGAGTTCGGATGACGATGTTGGGAGAGGTGCGAAAAATTTCTCGCGGACGAAAGTAGATCTCATCTATAAATCCCTTTTTCTGGTGTGCCTAAGGCCACTCGAGAGCAGAGAGAAAACAGGACGCAAAAATGATGAATTATATCCGACCATATACAGTGGCCTAATTTTGGACTTCGAACCAAAAAACATACGTTGAATATTTTTTAAATTTTCCAGACAAATTATAAAAAAATTCTAACGCAGCAAGTCCGGCTAGAAAAGCAGGTTTTCGATTGATAGTACAAAGGGTGTCATGAACCACACGCAAATTTCCATGTTTTAAGATTTTGTAAAAAGGATACGCGGACAGTTTGTGTGACTTTTTGAAAGCAAAAAATCACATAAAAATTATTTTCCAACGACCATATTTTGTAAATGGCGGCCGGGAAATACGAGAACAACAAAAAAATTTTCAAATTGGGGAAATTGTTGGGTACATTTTTCACGATTTTTCAAAGGCAAAAAAAAAATCCGTCAAAATTCGAAGGAATCCATTCCTTCTAAAACTCATCAAAATTCATCGTTTTTTTTTCATCATTTTTGCTAGTATCTATAGAGAACCACAAAACCGATTGTCGTGAAATTTCTATTGGACTACAAATCTCATCCGTATTAACCTCTGATGCCAATTTCAGCTCTATTGGTTCAGCAGTTCTTGCTACTTCTCATACACCTCTACTTGACCAACAACGTTACATATACATGTACCTTCCATTCGAACCATAGAAAATATGTAAATTTCGATCATGTATTGGTTTTATACCTCAGTTGAGGGAAAAAATTTCATCAACGCAAAGTGGGACCGATTAGGCGATTACTTTTTCAGCCGCAAAATAGGTGCGGCAATTTTACAGATGGGCTACGGTTGGGGAAGCGTATGCCCAACAGTTGTATAGGAGCAGGAAAATAAATAATGCTATCGCAGTTCTTTTACCTCGCCATTTCCGAGAAAATTCGCTTTTACCGGAGCACATTGCCAGAAATTCGCAAAATTTTTTTTTTTTAATTTATAAAGTTCCTGAAGAGATAATTGAGAGCTAGCTGAAAAAGTTGTAGCTTATGGTAAATTTTTTGCACCAAGTTTACGCGACTTTTACGAAGAACGAATTCGCCGTTATAGTTTCGAAAAGTGTTTGACAAGATGAGCCGAGTTTGCCAAGTGCGATGAAGGTGTGTTTCCTACTGCCAGAAATGATTTTCGAGTAAAATTTGAAGTTAATTAAAAAGGCGAATAAAAGTTTTACCTTATATTTATTCGACATTTACTCAGCGCGGCGTGAAAGATCGCTGAGAAAAAAGTCTTGTTCACGAGAAGAATCGCATATTTCAGATTTGAATATAAGCGTAACAGGCGAAAAGAGTATTCATTTGATCTGTTTCAGTTGATTTCAAATGGACAACCAATTAAAATACGAAAAAACAAACAAAACTATACGTAATTATAATGTACATTCAGATCATATCGTGATATCAATATGCAGCTGACAAGCCACTATTAAATTTACAAACTTCTGTAAATACTGAAGTGGAGTCCATGATCATACTTATCCAGATATATGTAGTAACAAAAGTATAGAAAAATAATTTTGGTATCTTCATCATTGTGAAGAAAAGATTAATGAAAATATAATTATCGTCTTTTTGTCATTTAGATGAAAAAATAAATAAAAATATACTAGGTAGATACTTGTGATAGGTTAATGATGAGTCAGATAATATAACACCTGTTGTTCGATAAGCTAACCAAACCATTTTATATTCACGATTCACCTGCTGCCACATACTCGTATATCCACCCTTGCAGTCATAAAATACTAATCTAACTTTTTTTTTCGTCCAACGTTAACAACTTTCAGCCTTACAAAGTAGAAAAGTCTAACTTTTTCCCCCTTTTTTTTTCATTTTCATTTTCGGAGCTTCCTTCATTTTCGGTTAAATTTTTGACGACATAACACCGTGTACACGGTCGTATTTTTTTTTTTATTGACAATTTTTACGACGCACCCCGCATTTTCTGCGAGAAAAGAAAAATTTCACATAAACGAAACTATAAAATCCCAGCCTACGCTCACCAGCCGCCACTATATACTGTACTATACTCGTACTTCAATTTCATAACCACACACTTTTTGGTTATTTTTCGATTTTTTTTTCGCCTTGGCCCAACCGAGGTCTCCGTAGAGAGGTTTCGTACACCGAGCGATGATTAAATGTCGATCAACCAAAAATATTCTTCGACATCGAAACTACAGATATTAAAGGAAAAATTTCGAACCATAAACTCAACATTTTCAGGCGGCGAAAAGTCTGTTCGTTTAAAAAGTTTCCAACATTGTTCATTTATATAGGAATATAATTCAATTGTCAATAAAATCGAGTAAAGAGTAAAAAAATGTTAAAAAGGTTTAGCAATTATAATGGGCGAAAAAAAACAAAAAACGTGAAAAAAACTAAAATCAAATGACGCTTTCCCCGATGTTCACTCTATACAATAATAGTATGGTATAGGTATTGCTGATAACATTTTGGCATACTTTTCAAAGCATATTTTTCTCGAGTATAATGACTCAGCTCCATTGTAGGCTACCTCGTAAACTGTAATGGCTTTTTACCTAATGCTTACTACAGTTTTCAAATTTTATTTTACAAAATTACGAGTAAATCCTTTCTCATTTATAAGCATGAACTTTTGTTTTCCACACTCCTCTCTGACACACTGTAATTTTTTACAATTATAGTGACGCGTTATATTAAATGCTTTCATTCAACTCAATCTGGGAGCAGAGATTAGAGTTTGTATAACAAACTGGAGTGCGCAGGAGAAAAAGATTATACTCTTAGAGACTTTGAAAAAATTAAATTGAAGGGCGCATGAAGATAAAAGCATTTACCTGATTTTTTTGGTTTTCAATACTATTATTCTGTCATATTTATTTGAATTATTCATTTTTAAAAGGCAACATATGTCCACAATCGGATATTTTACTGTAAGACAAAAAAAACTTTATAAGTTAAAATAAATCTTTAAAAAATACAGTTAGTTCTAATCTCTGAACCAATCTACTATTCCCCAATATATACTTATGTCAATATCCTAATATAAGAAACCTTAATAACTCATAGTTTATAAATCGATTATTGAAACTGCGATCCAGTGCTACGGCGGATAAAGTAGATGGCAATCTATTGATTAACAATAACGAGCGATACTATCAGCTGAAAATGACAACTGGTGGAAAATTATCATCACTTTTCCACCGAAAATACATTAGAGCTTGTAAATAAATTTAAATTCCAAGTCCCGAATGGCATACAATACTGGTAACTTTTGCGAGGCACAGGTATTAAATACCATTCAGGACCCTCAAATTTAAATTACGAGTAATTTATCGAAGAACAGATGAAACTCCAATTTATTTTATATTGGAACAGCATAAAAAATTTTGGTCATTTCCCACCAGATGAAACGTGAACAATGATTATGTGGCGTCATTTTCCGACTGTTCTATAACTCTTGTATATTTCAAAAATTAAATTTACCAGATTTTCCTTTCAGGATATAGACGAACACTGATATAGGTACTATATACGTACAAGAAGGGAATAAGTCCACTTTTTCAAACGTGACAAAAGAGCAAAAATAAAAAAAAAAAAACACTTTCATGTCACATAGCATTCTATTATGTAGTACCTCAACTTTGAAGTCCATTTGCTCAACGATAATTACATTTTGGTACATAATATTTGCACTGTATAAGTATCACCTGATCTGTAAATATTATACAATAATGGCATCTTAAAAAAACTCAACTTTTGAAACATGTGAACTTATCCCCTTCTGGCGCAGCATCTGTTCAGCAATGTCAAAATAAAACCGCATATATCACTAAATAAAAGTGAAACAAGCGGAAAAATGACTAACTTTTTCGTCCGCTTATCTTAATGCATCCAACATCATTGCTGGGTGCATCTCACGGAAAATTACGGCCTATAACGTCAACCGGAAAAACACCGTACCAAAATAAATACGCGTTTTTTACGCTTGGTGTTCGCACCGTGAAGATAAACAAATTTTTCAACCACTTCCTTCTCACAAGCCGCATCTTCAAAGTGGAATAAAGGTCTTCGAGCCGCAGTTTTCGAGAAAAAAGAAAACAAAAATAAAATCCGCATGCTATTCGCTGTACGTATTATACGAACACCTCCACACGCAGCCAGTCGTAAATTCCGTACTGGAACGCATACATACATACAGACGGCACACACTCAATGCGCACCACGATTAAGTACCACCGTTTTGCGACCGAAATTCATAAATATCGTCTCCCAAATCCGGCTAAATACCTCGTAAACTTAAATACAGTATAAATCTTCGCACTGTTTACAGTTAGAAGAATTTTGTTTTCCTCTCTACCTTTAAGGTTTACCGGCGCCGGCTGCCCCCAGCCATGGTACACACAACGAAGCTTTTGCTTCTTAGTCAGCCACCTCCACTTCGTCTTATCGTGCAACCTTTTTTCAACCCCCAACCCCGCCCCAGCCCCCCCTTGCTTCTCATTATTCTCAATTATACGTATATGTACACCCAACGCGCGATGTCTACATTTCGCAAAAATAAACACGCACGCTTTACACGCCCGAAGAACGAACGAATAATATTTATCTACGATTACGGAGAAAGTTAATTAATTTCGAGCAAGATTTTTAAACCAGCCGCATAAATACGTACGTGGGCACATACTCGTATATTACATTGCGATGGGTATAGGATTCACGATAAGAAGCTTTATAATATTCGACGCATATACTACGCTCAAGTATATATATATGGGCTCCTTAAACGATGCGAAAGCACGCATAGGCCAATATCAAATCAGCTGATTTGTCTTAAAATTCAACATAATATTTATAATAATGCAATTTCGATAGTTTTAATTATTTTTTTGGTTTTGTTTGTTGATATTTCATGCATATGCCCACTTAATCCTGTTGATGACTGTTTGACATCACGGACGCGCGCGAAAGTCAAGAATATGAATTACAGTCACGTTTGCGTGTATATTTTCTACATATTATTATAATAATATTTTGTCAACATAAAAAAGGGATTATAGTTGATGATATTTGAACCTCATTTTCTTATCCATTTAAGATGGAAAAAATGTTGTTCAATGGGTTCAGTCACACGTTTTTAGCCAAATGACGAATGTACTTACGAAAAAGTATATTGGTTTGCATAGTTTCTGTTCCGGAATGAAGAGTGTAGGACGCATTGTGAATTTTTTAAATGTTTTTCAATGGTTCAAGTCTCGGTTTGGAATTGAAATGCGTAAAATTGAGATCGGTGGAAAGTACCTGAAACACAAAATAATGATGTAAATTAAAAACATTATTTTTACTAGCTTTAGTTAATTTATAATCTCTCTGCTAAGTAAAATGAAATGAAGAAAAACCTGCCAAAAACTGGTAATATAAATAGGAAATTGCAGACTGATTTTCACATAATATGTACTTGAGGAATATTACAATTTTCAAAAGCAATTCGAGATTTTCCCAAATTAATGAGATTGAGACGTATATTTACATATAGCTTCATATCTGGCGAATATGCATAAAGGAAACCATATTGAAGAGAGTTTTTCCATTTGCTAAGACCCAATTTCAGTCTAAGACAGATCCTAAATTATTATAATAGGACTTGATAATTCCGTTCTCAAGTGAGAGATGTTACATTTAGCAGTTTGAAGATCAGAAAAAAAGACCATATCAATCAGTCAATCATTTTAAAACTCTCGAAAAAAAGTTTTCATAGCATATGAAATATATGTATTTTATTTCACAATAATATTGTTTCCATTTTCTGGATCGGATTTCAAGCTGAATATTATGATCTACATGATTGAATTCAATTTTCAAAATTCGCCCAATCAGAACATTGTTTTTTGTCTTTCGAGAAACTGTTATAATTTCTGGAACTCGACCACTTGCGGCATCGTATAAGAAATAAGAAAATCGAACGAATTTCGGCTCACTGCGCCCCCTCTTGACTGCCAGCCACAAATTATGTTTCCTCAATCGTTGGTCAACCTACCAGTGGTAAGGAAATAAACTAATTTCAGCGGGTTTCCATTATATCATCGCGACGTTATTAAGGCCATTAAAGACATTAAAAATAATTTACTATAAGGAAGCCGAGCTAGAGAAACGAGCGAAGTAAACAAGCCGCCAAAAAGTTCATCGACGAAGCCCTTTACTCGATGTATATATTCGGTATAATATACGTTCGTATATTATAGGTAGGTACTATAGTGATTTGGTCTGAAAATAAGGTGCGGAACACGAAATGGGCCAGTAAAACAAGCAAATATCGTGGATATACAGTCTTGTAAAGGCTATATAGACGCGCATACAGCGAGCTATAAGGGTCGAGTACAGAAATATGAGCAAAGGATAGACGCGAGAAAATGCGGGCTAGATGGTAGCTGCGCGGCGACGAAGGGTCTCCAGCAGGAAGACATTAAAACGAGCTTTCGCAACCGACGCCGAACAGTTATATAGGCACTCAAAAGGTATACGTCCTCTCGTATATTGCGTCAGGAAAGACTTCCGATAATTATTGCTCCCTGGCCAAAATTAGTTTCTGGTTTAGCGGGTACCGCCGGCGCACCATTTTGAAATTATATGTCCTCTCGTCCAACGAGCATTCCCCCGCACACCTGTAGAGCGCGGGGACACTTTTCGTGCAGGTTGCCCGCTGGCGTCGACATCGAAATAATATATTACGTATACATAATGCACGAATTATTAATACCAGTACGCAGCCCCTCTCCTCGGAATCATCCTTAAAATTCTCTCTCTCTCTATCTCTCTCGCTTACCTTCTGGAGGGGCACATTTCGTGTGTGTATGTGAGTGTGTGTGTAAAGGCTACCGAAATTAACCGCGCGATTAGCACACACCTAATAACTGCTTTCGGCGATAAGAAAACGATGCTCGAGGCTCCCTTTATGGATGCGTGCGACCGTTCGAGTACCGTCGTGGGGTGAAATATTACGTATAGCTTATATACACACGAGAAAATGGACATCTACAGATACTCTTTCTGGCCTGCCTTTTGGGCAAAATATGGCCCGTTATGCGGCTGATGAAAGAGAAATATGTATAATATTATGGGTAATTATAATATACTATATAGGCAACTGAAACCGATTTTTGCGATTTTCATTTTACTCCAGTCGCACAATGCTTCATGTTATCGCGTCGTCAATTCTCCAGGTATGGTGTGGACGCATAAAAGATAGCTATTCAGATGTAGCGTACTAACGGGAAATTATCTGTGCGGGTCAACTACTCGTAAATTCCCAAGTTTTCGTTGCTACATCTGAATGGATTTTATGAAAAACTATACCGACAAATTAATTAGAAAATCTAAAATTCTCAACGGCTTGAATTGCACGTGGCGCAGTGTATTCTCTGTCGAAAATACGGAATTTCAGATTGAAACGATTTTCATTCTGAATGAAAACACAGCAGGCATCACAACGAGTGTGAGTCAATAACGTCGCAAGTTTTCACAAAAATCTCATCGAAAACGTGTCTCCAAACAGAATTTCGGATTTCACACCAAACGGATAAATACGAGATTCACGCAAAGGGGATGATCGTTCGACATGTAAACAAGCATTACCTATATCACTTTGAAAATTTGGATAAAAATTTTCCCACAATCGTACATACTCGTATTTACGAGACGAAACAACGGGATAAATAAAATTATTGTAAACCAGCACCCCTCACCCCCTTTCCATAATACTAATATACCTTCAACACACCTAGTCGACGACGAACCACAAACTACATACATCGATAAAATGATCAAATATATAAACAACACGAGAGACAAAAAACTGTTTTGCAAACTTCATATTTTATTCGAGTGTACCGAGTAAACAGTTCGTCGCAGCAAATAGACGTACAATATTCGATAAAATATATATATGTATACTGCTGATGCAATTACGTTCGACAACGAATAATGAAAAATAATGGAAGAGTGTGTGCCAACTTATTTCGCGCACGGAAATACGATTTTCACTTCGCAAAAAATGCCACCTAAGGTACCTGTGCACACGGTTTTACAGAATGCACATGGAAGCAAATGGTAACGTCGTATAAGGAAGGCAGATGGCAGGGCAAGTGGGGAGGTAGTAAATACAGTAATAAAGACGACGAGCGAAACGTATAAATTCTACGCGAAAATAATAGACGGAAGAAAAAAGCTTCGCGCAGTATCGACAGCGACAGTAAACTCGACAAAAGTTCTCTATTTATCTTAAAATTGAAAGGGGGAAAAAATTACACACATACCCAAATTGTATCCACTATATACATATTATACGAGTATATAGAATCAGGAAGTGGAAAGTCGAGAAAAAAAGTGAATTTTCCTTGCTCTTGTAACGGTGAAGAATGTGCGAGCTCCTAAATCTCATAAATCATTATTGCAACGTAAGTAAAAAGTGAGTCGAGGATGGAAAAAAAAAAAAAAAAACCTGAAGAAAAACGAGACAAAATATGTGTCAAAAAGTGTACGAAAAAGAGAGGCGAAATCTTGAACATTAAAAATAAATTCACTTTAATGAGGACAAAATTCACACAAGTTTTATGCAGCGAATTAATTTGCTTTTGATCGGACATTATTTATGACTTCATTACGGTGGATGGAGCGGGGAAGTGGGTGAACAGAAAAGTGGGTAACGAAATAAAGTTTTTCAGCGCCCCTCCTGCCCGCATCTAGTTAGCAAATTTTTTTCCTCTCACCAAAATATCAAGTTTTTTCGTATTTTTCTTTCTCTTTGCTGCATCCAGTTTTCTTTTTCTTGTTTTGTTTTTGTTTTGTTTTTTTTTTTGCCGTTCAGTTTTTATTTTATTTCTGTAATTCAACTTTCTTGTTTCAAAAGTTTACCGAATTCATTTCTTTTATTCTTTCAACAAGGTATGTAGCTATGCTTATTATATATTCATAAATCCTTTCTAAACAATGGAAAAAAAATGTAATCGTTATTCGCGAAATGAAGAATTGAGTAAACGTATAATTACGCGGAAAGCGAATGTAGGGTAGGTAAAGCACTACGAGATTATGGATGATGCATGTTAAGGGTATGCTTGACTGAAAACACAAATTTTCTCACAGAAGTACTTCTGTTAAAGAAGTCCGACAAAAAATGCACTACACTTTTTTATTAGCCACAGACAATCAAAACCGGAGATATTCCTCATCCACTTCCTGATTAAAATCTAGTTGAAGAAACAATTTTTATAAAATGGGAAATTTTCTCTCAGTAATTCTACCGTGAGCTCTGAACCAACATATATGATTTATGGATAATATAGTAAATTGTCTAGATAGATTCAGTTTTTTCATTTCTGATTCTCATTTTTCTTTGCGTGTATGTAAAGGTGCGACCACACACGCGTCTTAACACGAGCCGAATACCCAAGCATATTTTAATTTGCTTAGCAATTTCATAAATTTTACGTGTATTATTTGGGTACTCGGCTCGGGTCCTCGGGTATTCGTCCCGTGTTGACACTAGAAAAACCAGGTTTCACTCGATTACTCAAAGGACCAGGTGGTGTCATATTTGACCCAACAGTATGAAAGAACCTCAAAGGACCGGAGAATGTCATATATGACACCACCTGGTCCTTTAAGGAATGGCGTATCTAAATTCAAATGGTGTCGTATACGACACCACCTGGTCTTTCTAGTGTTGAGACGCTTGTGTGGTCACTGCACCTTAATGCGAAGTAGATGAATGTTTTCAAAAAAATTTTATGGGTTGATGATGGTGCAGTTAGTATTTTGAAAGACATTTTAATACAGTCTGGGGTCAACGACTTCACATATGAAGTTTTTGGTTAATATGTTGTTCTGGACCTGAGAATCGAAGCGATCTAGTTCAAATTTAGTAATGAGGAGATTTGTACCACTTCAAATGTGTAGACATTTTAAACATAATTTCGTAAGCACAAAAACTTGGATTGCAGATACCCAATATGTTACTCAGGCAGGTCAACGAAGAGCTAACCTGCAAACAATTTTCGTGTAACCGCGGTTTTTATCACACCCATTTCGATAGCTCATTTTATTGGACCCAAGTTAAATCGAATTCGTTTCATATGGTATTTTCGTTTCAAAATATAAGCGAGAAAATCGTATCAGTGGTGATAGACTTGCGTCTGCGATTTCAAAAATTGGCAGTTTTCATCGGGTTTCTCTTGAAATCTTCCCTTTCCTTCCGTTTGATTTACCCGCAACGCAGTGATAAATCGGGTAGCTATACCATTTTTTTTTAACAATCAACCATGGGAAAACGGCGCTAGGAGACGGTGTGAAAAAAAAAAAAGTCGGAGCGCGAAGGCGAGTAGAGAGAAAAATAAAGTAGAACATTCGTGTCAACTGATTTAGTATATTAAATTATCTGACAATCATTTTTCATCGGGGGAAAAAAAGAAAAAGAAAAAAAAAAGGTAAATTAAATCGGCGCCCTCTTTCGACGTTTGAAGGGTCAGGTGAGAGGCAGAGTGGGTGGCATTTATAAAATCCTGTCACGCTTTTCTCGTTTTCTCAGCAGCGTACAGCGTCTGGCATATGAGCCGAAAAGAGACGGCTCGAATGAGCGGCGAGGGAGGGGGTGCGTTCGGGGGTGTAGAAAGAGCGAGCGCTAAAAAGGCGCAAATCAATTTATTTCTGTAAATCCGCGCGCTTTTACACCGATGCCCGTATTTTGACTAGGTAAAAATGGTAGGGGCTCAGTGGGAGCAGGGGGGGAGGGGGCTGACAGGGTAGAAGGTTAGCGGATAAGTGGTTGGGTGAGTGTACGTGTATATGAGTGGTGGAGTGTGTCTGTGTGCAGGTAAAATGCGACGTCTATACTCTATACGACGGTATACCTGTAGTACACAAAATCGTCTAATATATCTCGATATTGTTAGCCTCCTGCACCACACCCGCTCCTACTTCAATCCCATAACATGAATACTGATAAAGTAGTGGGTACAGTAGAAGAATGGCGTAAGAAATGGAGAAGGAAAACCTGTGTGTTGGTGAAGAGAGTGGTAGAAGGAGAGAAAATTCGCGACGAAAAAAGAAAGAAAAAAAAAAGAAGAAGAGGGAAAAACGCATGCAATTGGAATTTGCTTAGTACGAGCTTCAATCTTACTCGCTTTTTTTCCCTCATGCTGCTGCTGCTGCTCGCTAAATTCCCATTTGGACGTAAAGCCAGAATCGAATTAAAATTGCAAATGATTTTCTTTCTTCTTATTTCCCCCTCCACCGTTGCTGGAGTGTGCGAATGTAAAGAACACTAAAAAATAAAGGTGAGGTAGCGCGGAAGTTTTCTTTCACTTTTGCGAAGCTTTTCTTTTCGCTTCGGGTAAATAGAGAAGTGCTTTGCAGTCTGTTGTTGGTACTTCGTGCCTTTTATCGAAGTACATTATATAGTAGACTGTATATATAAGAAGAAAAAACGAGCGCCAGAATTATTTGACGACTTTAACGAAATCCGTATAAATGGAAAGCTCGCTGCTGATGAGAACGAGATGATAAAACGATGATGAATAAGATATCGCCAGGTGGATGAAGCCAGTAGTGAAGAAGATGGAACCCAACTTTTTGGTGAATCCACGAAAAAGTGGTTTGGGTTTGTGTAGGTTGAATGACCAAACGACGACTTCTGCTTACTCCGTTTCATGTGATATCCAATTTCGAGCAGGGTAGGTAGCCTTTTTCAAAATTTCAGTAGATTGTGCAAAATTACTGAAGAGAGAGAGAGAGGGAGAGTGTGTCGCACATTTTCGAGATTGTCGGGGCAGGGTATCGCCAAAAATTTGCATTCTGTTTGAATTTCGTTTCGCCATATTATACTGATGCGGCTCAAGTGCGAGAGCATGGTTTGGATAGGCGCCAAAAGTCCTTTCAATGCGAAAATGCAAAAGAAACTGAATTGGCGTATTTCTGCGACTTGTACTCGAAGATGGGTCGAGTTTGTTGGCGGGGAAGGAGGGAGGTGGAAAAGTAAATGGAGGTTGTTGAACGCGGTTACTCAAAAGTTCGCTGGATTCATACGTATTTCCTTATGCAGCGCATTTTGATGGAATGATATGTAATCAAAACTGTGAGATTGTCGGACTCGGCGATTGCAGGAAAAATATAAATATTAAGTCTTCCAACACCTGTTACAGGACTAACCGAAAAATGGTTTAAAAAAATATTTTATAATGGAAACAAAAAACAAAATGGAAGAAGTCAAGTTCCAGTATCTCAATAATCAAAATTAATATACTGGAATATCGATATCTTAACACTAGAAAGATCAGGTGGCGTCGTACACGACGGCTTTTAAATTTGAATGTGTCACTCCTCTAAGGACCAGGTAGCGTCATACATATGACATTCTCCGATCCTTTGAGATTCCTTTACTGTTGAGTCGATTATGACGTCACCTGGTCCTTTGAGTAATCGAGTAAAACCTGGTTTTACTAATGCTGCCAAAAGGTGTTATGTTCGTTTTGAAAATTTTACAAAAGGTGAGAAAAGAAAAACATTACTATGTACATGCATTACTTTGGTGGTATACTGCTTTTGTCAACTTTGATAAAAACTATAATCAAAGCAGCGAACAGAATGAAATGAAGCTTTTCTACGAATTCCTACACTTGGGCTACACCTCACTTTTCGCACAGTTATTTCAAAAGAATTCGACACACAATTTGGATACAATGATCGCCCTCTCGCAGCTTCCATATAAATACCCAATTCTTGTCAACTATTGTCAACAAAAGTGACTCACCCATCCACTAACCAAAAGGCAGTAGAACTGCGCGCAAATCGTCCCTCTAACAAGCCATTACATTAATTTCCATCGTACGGTCCCGTGACTTCGTCTCTCTTGTCTCCATCTAAATAACGTTTATTGTGTCTAGTTAGCCTCTTCGCTTAAAACTTTCTTCGCCAATGTGTATAACCCTTCGACGACGACGACGAGGAGGAGGAGGTGGAGGAGGAGAGGGAGAAAAAGAAAAAATATACGGACGAAAAAAGCAAAATAGTAAACACACGCTTAAAAGCCACCATTTGATGACTACGAGTGGCGTGAGGGAGGGAGGGGAGGGTGGGGAGGGATATGGGGTGTCGAAGAAACGAACAATTGCATTCGAAAGACGAGCTGTGGCCGCGGTGTCTGAACGGTTCCCTACTTTCGCGATTCCACTTTTTTCTTCTCGTGCGAATCTTGAAAATTGTGGGGCGAAGGTGGTTGGGGGACTGCCGGCGAGGAGGCACGCAATTTGGAAAAGATTGGGCGCCAAGGGTCATCGGTACAGTCGTCGTCGTTGTCGCCTGTCACACCATCGAAACAATTTCTAACCCTTGCTGCCGCCATCGCCACCCACTTGGTTCGTGTATTCTCTAGACTTCGGAGGTCGATCCCTCTCTTTTTCGACGTACATATTCTCACTCGGTCCGTCTCTCTCTCTATCTCGCCAGCATTGCTTATGTTGTCCCGCTTCGTCTATTTATCTTTGCAGAAGTGGCTTCTTTCTTGAATGGTGGACGAGGGTAGGGAAAGGGCACTCGAACGTGCACCCTTACTATATTCTTTCCATTTTCGCTGGTGAAAAGTTTACCATTAGCGAACAACGTCTTGGGCGAAATTTTCGAGAGAAATGGACAAGAGGTGTATTTCGAGTGCTTTTTAAGAAACGATTCGAGAAATCGCCATGAGAAATCAAACAATATGCAGCTTTTTTCGCTCTCTCTTTACCAGCATATACTCGTATTTGTATTTTTATGCATGCGATTTTCTACAGTCTGATAGAAAAATTAATGTTATGGTAGGGATGGCAGAATCACTGAATTCTTTCGACGTCTTGTAAAGAGGAAAATCAAAACGTGTGAATTAAAAAAAGAAATTTGAAAACACTCGAAAAATGAAACAAAAAATTGTTTATTAAATGCATCATAATATAATGGAAAAATAAAAATAAACAAAGAGAAAACCAGCTTCAATATAATATTTATACTTTTCTAAGGTCTGATTTTGTATTATCATCAATCGGCTGTCTATTTTGTGTTCGTAGGTCCTCTGCTCTGAGCGAATGATGGAGTATAGGTGATTAAGAAGGGTATTAATTATTTGTTTCGTTGATTTTGAGGCATAAACTTTCTGATCGAGTCTTGATAGTTTTTTGGCATGTGATTCTATTATGGTGCGTAAAAAGAAATTTTGGAATAGAAACTTGTATAAAATAATAGTTCACCAACTTATAGCTTTGAAGTGAACATTGACGTCTAAGAAACTGCTCGAATATGTAGAATATAGACAAAGTATAGACAATATATTTCACACATGTGTTACGGATTTGCGTTCTGGCAGCCAAAATAATAATTTTCGCGAATTTTCAACTCAACCTCGATTTACCAACTTTTTGTTGTTCGCTTTTGCACCAAAGCTGAAATTCGGATAATATAAATGTTATCCCTGAAACTGTCGTTTTTCTTCGTTATGTGAATCACAAAAAAAGGATACATACGTATAGTGCCTGTATAAGCTGGAAAAAGCACCGATTTGTGCAAGAATCTTTCCGAATGTACAGAGAAAAATACCTACTAGCAAATTATTTTGGGTCCTGCGCTGGTCGATGATTTTCCACAACGATTAGGTCGTATTTATTTTGGGTTCTTCTCTGCCACCTACTCACTCACTCACTCACTCACTCCACGTTGGCAGACCCTAACGCATTTCGCAGTGATCACTGTTTACAGAGTAAATGAGAATTTTGAACCTTCTTTTCTCCTCGTAGCTTTTATATTTCGACAAGACCATTCCTTCGTTACGCTTTTGGAGAGTGGGAGAGGATTATGGGGCTGGGAATTGAGAGGTTCGTACCGTATTATAACACTTATTACTGCAGTGTTTATTCAAACCGACGAGAGGCCGTTGTTTGAATTGCGTTAAAATTCACTTCGACGAATATTCGTCTCTAAATTTATTTTTCCAGCGAAACGGCGAAAAATAGCGCTGCTGGGCAAGCCCGACAAATTCGAACCGAAGTTTCATTAAAAATGCGGCCAGGAATAGTGGCGAGGAAGTGAATTTTTTTTCATCGAAAAAGCGATAATGAGGGTGGTTTTCAGGCCGATATGATGATGATGATGATGATGATGATATCGGCAGAAATGGTGGAGAAACGCTATCCCTATATCTATATACGACAGTGAATGAAACGAGTAAAATTCATCGAGGAATTTCTCTAACGCTCTTGGTGGAAAAATAAAAGGGTTAGAAGACGCTTAATTAATACATCGAATCGAAAGAAAACATTCGATAACCGTTTCACTGATACGACGATATTTTTTATTGGTAAACCTGAGGAAGCGAGGGCGAGGCTGAAAAAACAATGAAAAAATCGGGTCTTTTCGGTCGTCGAAGGAATCCAGAACCAATTCTACTACCTCGGATCTAGAGACCTCGTTCATTTTTATAATTATTTTCAACACTGCAAAGTGAGTGGACGGGGGATGGGGTTGAATGTGAAATGTTTGTAGCGAAAAGTAGGTAGTCCTAATAATAATAATAATAATAATAATTCGAGGTACACATCTGTGCGATAGTCGGCCGCCACCATCGGTGTGTGGCATACGGATTTCAAAGTATAAAATAAAAACGGCCAACAAAAAGGGTAAGGGGCAGCGAGCTCCAAAATACACATATCCCCTTTTACCAGGGCACCCTTGCCGACGTTTCGCAAAGCGAGTCGACGTGGGTTTAGTGCAGGCTTCTCCCGCCCATCCTGGCTACTTTATCCACGTTTACATCTAGTCCCGAATTCGATTTTAATTAAAATATATAGCGCGCCAAAGTTTTAGATTTAGACATCATTTCCATTTCGGTCGTAGGTAATGATCATTTATTCATTCGGATCCAAATATGTCATAATTGGTGTGCTTCACGCCAGTGCAGTCGAAGACTTTCGTAAAAGGAGAGTCGATTTGCCATCGCGCCCATTGGCAAAAAATAACGCCAAACTGGAAGAAATATTTTTACTATTTATTGAATAAAAAAGGAATAAAATTATGGAGCAGCAAACCCGGCTAAAGAATCGAGTTTTAAAATTAATAGGTACTTAGTCGGTTGCGGAAAACAACGTTTTTGTACCTTAAAAAAAAAAAAGTTTCTCTCCAAAATCAACGACTAAAAACTTGAATGGTGTATCTACGAAGCTTGTATAGGGATTTGCACCGATTCAGAGTGCGCTAACTATGGGAAATTGGCGATTGGCTCGTAATGAAAGATTAGAAGAATGATGAATGGTCACGTGATTAGTACTTGGTGATATAATTAACCAATCAAAATGATATTAAATTTACACTGCACATTCCTCTAACAGTAGTTATTTAAAAATCCGCTAGATGTCAGCCTCGGCGTGAAAATACCAAATTTATGCATCGTACAGGGATACCAACTGCAGGATTAACTAATCCCTGAAATCAGCGAGTTTTTACGGTCTTAAAAAAATGTCAGGGATACAACTACAGATTGTTTTGGATTTTCAGAAATTTTAAAACATTTTTTAAATTGGGTGTTATACTATAAACTCTTCGAACCTGAAAATTTTATTAAAATTTGAAAGAATTTCTTCCTTGTAGAAACCATCACAAATCTTCATTTTTTAGCTATATTTTCGCTAATTATACTATAGCTAATCACAAAACCGAGAACTAAAGGGATTCAAGTCCAAAACCAGTTTTGAGATATTCACCTATCGCTTGATGATTTTTCATTTCGAAGATAATGGCTAATGAGTTGCTATATGATCGGTACACGTCATGGGAACGAGTTCAGTAGATGAATGCGCATAATCGACTACATTGAAAATATAGTCAATATCACCATTAGTCACCTAATTTGGCTTTCGTCGACACTGATGGCTTTCAAGTCCAGAAATACGTAAATTGTCAAATTTGTAATTAGCTCACACCAAATTGCGCATCAGAAATCGCGTGGAAATTTGTTACTCAAGTTCGAGAATTTCGTGGTGGTCAACGAAAGCTCGGCGTGACATCGCCTCGACGGCCAGAAATGGGTTGAATTTTGCAATTTTATAGACTTTCATTTGGCTAAAAATTAAGGTCGCGCCTCCATTATACCTAGTCTCGACCTTCGTAAATTGGTTTATGCCGCCTAATTTCATCTCTCTCGCTTCACGCACGATTAAACGCAGCCTACGCGGCGCACGGTGGAGTCGGGGGGGGGGAGCTGAGTGCTGGCCGCCCCTGTTCAAAAGCGAGAATTCGAGAGGATGAAAAGGATCGCGTGTTCTCGGCGTCCTTATAATATAGTTAATTGATAATAACGCGCGAATTTCGGACTACATGTATATGTATAACTACGCGAGTATACGCGGCGAAAGAAAATCGAGAGAACTTAAACGACAAGAAAGCTTTGCACTACATCCTTCCCACCTATTCCCCTTCGCGCTCGTACGTCTAGTCGCCCACAGAGCTTTGAATAAACCAATCTCGCGGTTCTTTGTGCAATTACTGGGCCGTCGGCGTTAAAATTACCGACCAATTTGGCGCCATCTCCAAACGTAATGGAAACCCGTTACCGCATCAAAAGCCCAATCTAATAACATAATTTCAGCGTTAGACCCGGCGTACAGTCGTGTTCGTCGGTGGTTGACGTGGCTATGAGCTTCAGTAATTTGCCAAAAGAGAAGTACCGTTCATCTAAATACGGACACGACTCGGCAATAAGTACGAGTAGGTACTCGTATATTATATCGAAATGCAAGTGCGCAGAAGGCTAAAAAGAACCTCTGTGCATTGATCAATCGCAGTAATTAGGGTGTCTTTTCATTCACGCAGCCCATTTGAATTAATGAGAAATGCGTACATTATTCTGACCATCATCAATTCTTGGGGAAAACTTTTATCGCAGAACTAGTGTAAGTACATATACGAGTGCATGTACACAGCGAAAGTTGACAATTTATTTATATTTATCCGTAAATTTTCGTAGCCGCGAGCTATTCGTGATGTATAATTTTATAAATAATTGTATACTTTCCAGACGATTCGCTAAATTTGGTCAGCCATAAAATTACGATTTTTTCACTCGATTATAATACATACGTATATATATATATGTATGTTTAATCAAGTCCATCGTACATGACGCAAAGGGTGGCGAAGGGAGACAGCCGCATACGAGCAGAATAAAAAATATAACTTTTTTCTTTTCTGTATGTGGAATGACGGTTCAATATGGTAGACCGTCCATAAATGGCGTCATTTCAAATATTATATGTCTGAAGAAAAATGGAAGGTAATTTGTTTTGTTTTTTTTTGTTGTTTTTTTTTTTCCTCTTCCCATTCAAACTTGGACATATAATGTTAACGAGAAGTGTAAACGGAAATTGAGCTGTTCGTAATTATTTACTCCAGCTGAGAGGAGAGAACGCGAGAGCCTTTAAAAGTAGTTGGATAGATATCGTAAAAAATAGAAAAGAGTAGGTACTGTGTAGATATATATAAATGAAAAGAAGGTACGAGCTATATAGGAAAAACAATAAACTAAAAAGAAATAGGTAGTAAAAATGAAAAGAGAAGAAAACTTAACGTGACAGATGCTGAAAACGATATCGCGTAATAAACGAGTCTATTATTTTACCTTTAATGTTTTCCACGTAATGGAGATACCAATTTTGACGATCGTAATTTTTTTTTGTGAGCGCCAGGGCACACTCGAGATAATGTGTGTGATGATCTCATTATACTGAAACAGCCTTGAAGGTGTGATGACGGTGAGATGTTCCTCAATATTATCGCGGGTATGAGTCGGAACAGTTCTAAGAAATAGGTAGGTACTTATATAGTTTCCAACGCTTCATCCATGCACGTGTGAATGATAGTTCTGTCCCCTGGTTGGTTATTCATCTGCAGTATGACTAAGTGCGGGACGATAAAACGCCAAACTGGGTTAGAATTTTCCTTAAAGAGCCTCCAAAATCCGCTTTATACGTCTCTAAAACGAATTCAAGAAGCTGGAATTTTGTTGTTTTTTTTTTAAATTTTAGCGATATTGAAAATGAACAAAGTTTAGTCATCATTTCGTCGAACTTGTCTGTTGATGACCTATCAATGTGGGATATAGCTATAGACAAAACAGTCATTAGCTATCAGAATACCAATATTCTTATGGCTGGTTATAAGTATGGTTTGTAAGTATTCTTTAGATGAATATCGATGTTCTACATAGATATCGATATATTAGCTATGGTTTAACACAATTATGCTATGTTATGTTGCCTTAATGTACATATGATATGTCACAGAATGATTCATAGCCATATCTAAAGATATATCAAAGTCAAAATGAAAATTTAAGAGTGTATCATGTAGCGTAAATGAGATATACAATATATATACCTAGGTTTACCCAGATAAAATATAACATAACGAAAATATTATGAACGAGAAGCATTTTTTGGGACTTTTTTTCTTGTTTTTGGTATTTTTTAAAATAAAAATTCCAGTTGAAATTTTAAATTTTTTGGTTAATTTCATGAAAAAATACAAAAAAAAAAAAAAAAAAACTTTATCAAGAGAGTAGAAGAACAAACGAATCTGATAATATCAAGGTCAGTGGGCTCTCCAATAACCCCCAGCCCCCACTAGTACGCTACTGGAGTGGATGTAGAGCTGTGGTAACTAAATTGTAAAGCTCTACTGAGCTCCATGTTGCTAGTTCCCCACCTATTGAATTTTGAAATTTTGACACATGTATTCGTTTGTGCTACGTTTGTGCTGCTTTCCCTTCAGAGATATTTGAGAAAAACATTTTCAAGGTCAGTGGGGAACTAGCGACATGCTCTTCCCCACCAAAGAGATATTGGAAATCCGAATGAGTCATTTGTTTGTGCTACGTTTGTGCTGGTTTGTGCTGCCATTTATTTCGTTTGTGCTGCTCCCCTCTCTCCTCCACAACCAAAACAAATGCTCAAACCCTTGAATGTATGAAATTTTCAAACAGGCCAGAGAGGTTCAAAACTAGTGCCATTTGTTTGTGCTGCGTTTGTGCTGCCAGAATATAAAAAAATCATGTGAACTCAGTTCTATGGGAGGTGTGAAAATAGGGAAGAATGTAGAGGTCAATGACCGGTCACCAAACTCTGAAATTAGGGTCATATTTTGGAAACTTGTGCTGTCACCCCCTCCCCTCCAGTGAGTGTATAAGTGTTCAAATCTAGCCTATAAATAAGTAAAATTTGAAAATCACTAGTGATGGCTGAAAATGGAACCAACTGTTTGTGTTACGTTTGTGCTGGATTGTGCTGACCTTTTTTCTGTTTGTGCTGTCACCCCCTCCCCTCTAGTGAGTGTGTAGGTGCTAAGAGGTTAGCTTATATAGAAGCAAAATTTGAAAATTTTTCAAACACTTATAGACTCACTAGAGGGGAGGGGTTTGCAGCACAAACCAAAAAAAGTCAGCACAAACCAGCACAAACGTAGCGCAAACGAATACATGTGTTAAAATTTCAAATTGCAGTAGATGGGGAACCAGCGACATGGAGCTGCTCTACTGTGCCATATGAGTATTGAGAATCATTCTCATATGGCTTCATTTCTACATGAAATTATATACGGTCATATATAGTAGTTTTTATAGGAAAAATATTAAGTCCTTTCTGTCCTCATTGATTTTGAATAGTGGCTGAAAATTTGCTACTGTCCTCGTTGAGGTTCTAAATAGACCGCCTACAGGAGCTCAAGTATTTGATACTATTTACCACGGATCCCATCTCCCAATAACCACGTAGAACTACTTTGAAAAAATCGAAAATGTTAGAACGAATCGATATGCCATACCTACTGCATTGCAGTTTCTTCAGTGTGTGCAAAAAGCCTGCGTATAGAAAATCGGCATTCTTGTTTCCCCGACACTAAACGAGGTCTTTAGTTTTTACTAACTCCTATTTATAAATAAACGTTTGGCTGCACTCATTCCGCTATAGTTTAGTCTCTCACTCGAGCCTTATTATAATTTGCTTTAAGAGGAATCAGAGTTTTCTTCTCACTAAAGACTTCCACCCAGTCATTGTTTTCGTCTGCGTCTCACTTTTGGGAAAGCTGCCGATGGAGGGGGGAAAGCACGTAGCTGAATGAATGGTGTGTATGTGTGTGTGCGTGTGTGTGCTCCTTCTATTTTTTGCTCGTGAAACGTAAGAGTACATTCGTCTCGAGTGTCCTTTTACTCGCTTTTTATTCCGAAATGAACCGGGTGTGTGCGCATAAAAGCGAATTGAAGTGATTCTTCTCCATGTCTTCCTGGATGTCTACACTACACTGTACCCACTACCCTGCCAAGCTGCCATAGCAATCCCGTATTTCCCTCATTCGAAATGACAGCCGTCTCTGTATTTTTCTTCAAAATATATTCGTTTAATTATTCACGTAACGAGTATACAAGCCTATACGCACACGTGATAGCGTTCCTATACCACAAATTTAGTTCTGCGCTACAGAATATGAATTCAACCTCCTACCTCGATAATCGTGGGCTCCTTGAAAACCATTAAAATCTTATTTTCCTGCTATGAATGTTGATTTTTCTAAAACTTGGTTGCTGAAAGATGCATGAATAAGTATTTTGTGTTTCTTCTAAAATGAATTTTTTGCCCTTATCCAAGGAACATCTTTTTTCCACACGAAAAGACATTCTCGAGTGCCTGTACGCTAAACTAGACCTATTTTGAGTTAGAAAATATGATTTTTTTCTCGACTAATTGTGCTATCAGTTTTGAACGGGAAAATATTATATTTTCAGCAGGTTTTTTTCCCCCAAATCTTCTTTGACGAATTGAAGGGGGCTATCCAACATATTCATTATCTATGAACTTTCCTCGTTAAAAGGAGCCGTCACTCAGCGCATTCTTGTGGAAATTTGTGAAGTTACAACGTTTTTTATTTATTAATAAAAGCCTTCTTTCATTCCCACTTACACTGTTTTGAATGAAAATCAACATCTTATACTATTAAACTTCATTGTAAACTGCTTTGTGTCGATGAATTCACATGAATATGCAAAAAGGGCATGTAGGGTTTTAGCCAAATAGCTAAAAATCTGTTTTGGGTAGTATTTTATGAATTCACATAATGGGAAACCCAAAACTGCTCTTAAAATACGTGTAAAACTGTTCAAAAATTATTTTTTTGCATGGATATGCAAAAAGGGCCTATGTAGAATTCTAAACTTCATTTCTGACTGCATTTCATGATTTTTCATCATGGGAAACTGAATACTACTCTTCAAATTTGCTTGAAACCGTTCAAAATTGATTTTCTTAAAAGGATATGCAAAAAGGGCCAATGTAGGGTTTTAGCTAAATAGCCATAAATCCATTTCTATGGATTGTAGAATGGCGAAACATGGCTCATTGTCTAGCCCATAGATTAGACAAACACGCTCATACCCTCTTTGGATTCCATCTCACACGTTCATCATTTTACAACTAAACGAATACTTCAAACGTTAATATCTCAAAATACTGTATTGCCACTTAGGCCCTTTTTGGATAGCCCCCTTCAATTATTCTCTTTCGAAATACCAACAAAATTGAAACGATCAAGTCTTAACGATTAGTGAATAAAAATAATAAAATGCTTTGCAAAATAAAAGTGCTACACTCTTTTCAGATTACAGAAAAAAGCCAAGTACGTTAAAATGCTTGTTATGACTAAAAACGACTTTAATTCTGGGGTTTTTCACCTTCTTTTCTCAAAGTTCCATTTTTCAAATAAGATTTATCCTGAATTTCAAGAACTATTCAGTTTCTCTGGAGATTATAACATCCGTTTATTCCCTTTCAGAATATTGTTTTTAAAAATCAGATGAAAATTTGTACCACTCTTTTTTCAATCTGAATCAATAAAATACTGCATAAAATAGGGTACAGAAACGAAAATATACAAATACCAATTTCAGTTCCTTCATCCAACAACCACAAAATAAGTTCGTTTTTCACCACAGCTTTAATAATATTATTACTACGGTATTATAATATTATTTATTTTCCACGCAAATCTACGCTTACAACGAATAAATTCGATTTGATAAATTGTTTTTTCTTTCCTCTCACACTGGTGTGCAACTCTTCAATATTTCAAATAACGCTGTAGTGGATTTTAAATCGAGTACTACACACTCCATATAGTTATCGCTACGTTATTTTCCGGGCTGGAATTAAATTTTCTTCCTCGTTCGCGTTCGCTATACCACAAAAATGCGAAAACTATTGGCGAAATTTCACTACTCCAAGAAAAAAATAATAAGTTCATAAAATTTCATGTCGTACTTTTTTTCAAGCATTAAAATGACTCTCTATGCACGGTATTGGATACGAATTTTATTATACATGTAATTTTTGTTGCTTTACGTTAAACGACGTTTTCTTTCTCTCTTCATTTCTTGATCTCGTTTCTTCGTCATCCCTCTTTTTTAGTCATTTTCGCGGAACATCGTACAAAATATGCAAGTTTTTTTTCCGCTTTTATTTGAAAGGGGAATAGCTATTTATACTTACGATTGAGCTAGAACAGGAAATGCATACAGAAAAAAAATCGTAATTTAATGAGGACCGAATTGCTCGAACCTCCTCTGGCCAAGGATTCGCAAAAATTTTCAAGAACCATCATAAATACTTTTTATCGGTAACGCGTGCCACAAATAGACAATTTCAAAAAGAAAAACAGAGCAATTTAAACAAACTTTGCTACTTCGTATCCTTTTATTATAATTTAATAATATTTGCAAATCCCTTTCAGCCACAAGCGTACCATGCCTCCAAGCAACTGGACTGGAGCGGGAGGGATGAAAATAAATGAATTCTAGAAAATTCTAATTTCGAAGAAATCATTCTTACAAAAGTTTCAATTCGTAAATCGTTGATCGGTTTATGCAGAAGATTGTAAAAGAACAGGCATTTCTAATATTCAGTTAAGAGAAATTTCAAGTATACTCACTAACAAGAATTTCATAGGAGACCAAAAAATTTCACAACATAATAAGAAAGTGATTTAAAGAGGATACGTTGAAAAGTGAAAAGCCAAGTTATACTATAAAGAAAATAATACCCTAGATACCAACTATATGGACTACAGGAACTGATAAATAATAACGCAAGCACTATAATAATTTGGAACACACATAGATATCGCATTTATGTTAGTTTGTAATTTCAAATATATATCCTCGCAGAAGGTGAATTAAGCCATTCCTTCAGTATGCCAAATAGAAAATTCGATTTCAATTTACATTTTAATCCACGCTTTCAAATCATCGAGCCAAATTAATCCACTTTGGCGTTTAAAACCAGCATAACTTTTCTACCCGTTCGCAACAAGAAAATTGTATTTTCATTTGTGTTTGGCAACAATAAAACACTCATAAATCGGAGTTCATGACTAGCAACAAAAAAAATTGTGAACCCAAAAAACGTAAAAAAAAAAAGTAAAAAACAGAAAAAGTAAATTAATTTATTTAACCTGGCGGTTTATTCTCGTTAGTGCGTTATTTTGTCGGATGTACTATTACTATACGACAACAAAAAAAACAAAGCGAAAAAAAGTTCACAAAAACAAAATAAACACACCCCATTTTCGAGCAATGAAAATTTTATTATTTTACAAGGTAACGTTAAAGTTATTTTTATCCCTAAACTGGCGAGTAAAATACAATACAAAGTGAGGGTGAAAAAAAAAAAAACGAAAAAAAACACGAGCATAAAATTGTGTAAGATTAGTTAGCGTATATGGCTTTTTACTTTTTCCTCTTTTTTCCTCCTCTGTCTTACTCACTTCAATGTTTGTTGGAGATAAAATTTTGACACGTGTTCGAGGGCTAATCTATATAAAATTGCGATTTATCGTTTTGACAAAGATAAATGAGTAGAATTAATGGAAAATATTTTTCTTAACAGCTCCACGGCCGAGGAGAGGTGAAATACCTACGCGCGACAAACGTGAGAGCGAGAGAAAAGAAGGACGAAAGGTAAGATAGACATTTTACGACGAGGGGGTATAACATCATAATCGCTGCGGTCTGAATGATTTTGAAAATTAATTTTTCATCTTTTAACCAACTTAATCGAACGTTTAAGAACGTTTTGGCCGGGTTGACGAATTTCACTTAATTAAACTGGAATTCAAGATCTTGAAGAAGTGATTCTGAAATTTTGAATCTCAAGTCTAGAGGGAAATGAGTACACTGAAGCAACTTTCGATGTCCAGCACACGATGCAGTGGCGCATCTAGAAATTTGCTGAAGGAGGAATTGAATCGTGAATTATTCCATGAAATATCCGAAAGATTTTTTTATATTTTGGTATTTTTTCAATTAAATCCGATGTTTAAGTGGGGGCTTTGACTCTCTAGTTCCCCCTTGGGCATGCTATAATGGTTATACGTGCGACAAATTTTTCGAAATAATTCAGAAATCATCTTACAGATGTAACTCGAAAGAGCCATTTCATCGAATTAAAACAATTACCTACTTCAAGCCTTTTCGCAGAAAATAATAATTTTCAAAATATTTTTTCACCCCTAAACACACATCTAGGTTAAAAAGCACTTCGCATGTTCCACGTTCGTTTCTAATTCATCCAGTTTCAAAAAGCATCATCATTCACGTTCAATTTCCTCAACCTGTTACCTCTCACGTTCGTTATTCAGACGACTTCATAATGAAATAAAAAGAGTCTCGCTTCGAGGGAAAAAACAAACGACAAAATCCAAAACGTATGTACTTCCATCGCACTCGACAGCAGAGCACTTCTGAAGGAAGGAGGGCATCATTTAACGTAGGTAATTTGAATTTTCCTTCTTTTTCTTAATATTGCACACACGCAGCACATGGATGTCGACGACATATGTTCCCATTCAAACTTTCGCACACTTCCAGTTACTCTGCTGGCATATATGAGGAAAAACATAATAATGGTTATCAACTCTCAGTCCGTGCACCTTAGACCCTACTTTCATTTTAATTAGCGAATGTAATTCGTTTCCACGCGTTAAAGACAGACGCACTAACTGATACTCAACGAGAAATAGTGTGAAATTAATAAACTGTTTTGCGAAAATACGGCAGAAGAAAATTTTCCCTCCGTGTTTGGCGCTCAATTTCGGAAAATAAGAGCTTGCAAACGGAACACAACCAACGATAATCAAGAATTAGAATTTTCGCAGAATTCCCACGAACAGAACAGTCGACAAAGAATTGCGTTGTTTGAACTCATTGAAAAATATATACTGCTTTTATTCTTTGTGCTTTCGAAACACTAGATACTTTTAAAAGTACAAGTTTTTATGTGAGTTTTTGTACAGACATGCAAATAGTTTCATCGATCACCAACGAAAAAAATACTTCCAAGCCGCTAACTACGTTCGGAGTCCTTACGATTTGATATCAATTTATTCCAATTCAGGGGATATCTCCTCACATAATTTATTTACATTAGAATGAAAAAATCAGTACAATTCTAATAGTAGCCTAAAACGTGGTTCTGGAATAAACAGCGAGAGAATATAGTCGTGTTACTCGAGGAAAAATGGGGGCAAGAGAACTGATTGCCTCAAAGTGTTCGCTTTTGAACTGAAGCGTACTCACAAGGGTGATTCCAGGGCGAGAGGTGCGGTGTCTGGGGGCCACTTTTACATGCCTGCATCGCCATCCATCCCATCAACAACCCTACAAAATGAAAGCCGGGCCAATGACACAAGCGAAACAAATATACGAACCTATAGTAATTTGAAGTCACTTTTTGTCCTTTGTAAGTACAATGTATTCGTACCTACCATCTAATAACATTTAGAGTTCCTTTTAAAAAATTTAATCAAGACTGCAGTCATTCAGAAATGCAAACCATAAAACTTTTCTCGTACAAAACACACTGACTGAAAAATCCAGTAAACTTTCACTAGGAAATTTTGCAAATTGAGGACCAGGGCAGGTTTTAGAATTTTACACCGTTAAAAAATGAAAACAAAAGCCATGCTGGAATTCTTGTTGATAAAATTTCCAAAACATGAAAAACTGAACATTGCAAGCATATATATCATGAATTTTCAAGTGAAATAATTATAGTTGAATTTATTAATTCACGGATGGAACGAGTAAACCAAAATATATTTTTTCAATGGACCGAGAAAATTAAAACATTATTTTCAATCTATGAAAACCAAGGAAGCCCCTTCCTTTTAAAACGTCAATTCTTTTAAGAAACCAAAAATAATGAGTTTCGCCACGTTTCACCTGTCGAACGAAAATATCGAAATGAAAAGAAAAAATTAATAACTCATACTTATCACCAAGACGATGGCATTTATCAAGTTTTCAAAAATTAAGCCATCCAACATCTGGTGTTTCCTTCATTTATATTTATTTTTCTCTCTTCACTTTCTGTAAACTTCCCCGATTTTTCCCTTCTTTTTTCTTTTCCCATTTTCAATAATATTTGAAATTTCTACAGCTGGTCGCTCTTAATTTAAAAAAAAAATGCTAAATGCGAGAACGAAGAGGGGAAATAATATTCCAAAGAAAGCCAACTGAAAATTTTTAATATTTTGCAATATTTTTCTTTTCGTCACCTAATATTCTGTTAGTAAAAATATTGTAAGGAGACCAAACTGTTGCCGAAAATTAATTCTACTAAAGTAAAAGAAATATTCAAAGGCATACGGCGAAAATTATTACTTTTTTTTTTGGCTTCGATCGTTAGTTTGTAGATATATACCTTCTTAAATATGATTTGCTCTTTCTAGTATTGCTGCTCAGTTATACATATAATTATAAAACGTTGAAAAGATGGTAGAAAACGTCTTTACGGAACGACGTTTGGAGAGAATTTTATAATAAAATTTTGGTCTATTTCCTACTTCCTCCTTGGGAGTCGTGACCGGTGGCTGAAACAATCGACCACTAAATTTGTCATTCATCACCTACGAACGTGTAAATATGCCGAGAGGATGTACCATAATATGTACATAATTTTCGAACGAAAAGCACGCAATGATAACACCCTTCATGAAAAAAAAAAAAAAGCCTCAAACATCAATATTACGAAACCAATCTCGCATAAATGTAGCTTTTCCCCCGGAGGTGTACATCGTCTGCACGCTACTGCGTATTCTAGTCATTCAATTAACTTCGTAACAGGAACTTTCTTTTCACAATTTCAACACAAATCCTGTCCGTATCCTTGACCAACCCCCGGCTGGCCCTTCATCTTCACTCGTGGAAAATATAAAAAAAAAGAAAAAAAAAGAAAAAAAACAACGCATTTACCAGACTCGAAGCATTTATCCTCACGTGGTTTCAGTCTACTATTACGATGCCACGTAGTAGTAATTAATTTTGTTTAAAAAACGTTTTTCTCACGATGTGTTCACAGCGGTCAAGAAATGGACACTGAGAAAACGGTGGTACGAGATTCGGAGCACCGAAGGCGAATGACATAATGGCATGAGAACACTACGATAAGCCATTGACTTTGAAAATCTGCACCAACCGCACATACAACAACAGACGGAAAAAAGCTCGACGACCGAAGGACTCTTTATTTTTTTTTCCCTTTTACAAAGCCACTGTGCGTTGAGAAAAGTTTCGCTTACCTGTAACATAAAACAAAGGAGGAGGAAATGTTAGAAAGAAACTTATAAAAGAAAAAATAGTATATAATAATAAACGATAATGATATAATTAGTAAGTATAGTCATAACTATAGAATTATTCCAAAATAATATGGAATTGAAAAGAATTCTTTATTAATCATGTCATTAGAATATGAATTATTATTAAGCACTAATGGTGCACTATCTGTGGTAAGAATGTTTTCATCAAGTATTCATGGCCTTTGAGACGCTGAACAATATCGCATAATATCATCATTTTTTTTTATTGAGACTACCACCCACATGAGATGAATAAACATTTATTAGTAAAAAATTTATCTATAAAATTCATGAACGAGAACATTTCTTTCAGCTAGCTATTATTGTCAACAACAACGTTTGCACGTATGATTATATACAGGGTGTTCCGCTTCGAGTTTACCACTTAGCAACTGCAGATTAAGCAACACAACTGTAATATTCATGTGTACTAGTTTGGATACTCTCTGGTTGATAGGGGACGTATAGTGCTTGAATCATTCAAAACACTCAGAACTTACAGGAGTTTATGCGAAAACTAAAACACCATATGTGTTGAAGCGTAAATAAGAATGACTGCGCAAAAACAGAGCCAATAATGACGCCTACTTTTTGCGGCCAATGCACAAATATGTAAAAATGGAAAAATTTTGGAATTTATACAAACGGACTTATAGCGATTAGAAAACGTGCACCCTCAATTCATACCCAAATACACGATGAACCCATCATTAAAAAGTACACAGCAACTCTCCATAGAGAAACCATTAAAAAAAAAAGTGAACGAACTCTTATTCTAGATAAAATTAAATTACATTACAAAATTTTCAACGAATAACTAAATTTCCGCGGGGAAAACGAAAATTTTGTTATTGCATTTTTTTTTTTTTTTTTTTTTTTTGGAAAAATGAAAACATTCGACTAAGACCACTTTGGGTTTGGAAGTGTTGTAAAAATTTATTACAGCACTATGTTGGTTTCGGTACCCCGAATATTTTCTCCTTTCAGATTTGGGGAAAAAAATTTTCAACTTTACGCGAAAATACATAAACTTTTTCTTTGGTCTGCAGTTTTATGTACACGAGTTTCCCACCGCAAAATGAAATTATCGAGTCAAACCCGACAACATAAAATCCAGACACCTGACACTCCGCCCCCTCCGCTCTCCATCGTATACGTGACCAATATTTTACGTTACACCGTTTCTTCCGATATACAATCGTACACCCTCAATATCCAACCCTGTACGTATATATCTGTCAGAAAAAAGCTGAATTAATTTGATATTGTTATTCATCTGACGAAGCAGACATAGTACGAGTATGAAAGGATGAAGAAAAGCATGGAGCATTAAGGTCAGTTCTTCATTTTGGGAGGCGTAACAAAAGTGGAAAGAAAATTCGATATCGAATACGCGCGTGCATTTTAACGTGTTTCGAATGAAATCCATTTCATTTGGACGCTTTTGGGGCACAAAGATGATAGGAAGTAGAGCGAATGGAGTAGTTGGAGCGAAAAAGAAAGTGTGACAAAAAAAGAAGATATTACTACATTCGAAAGGCATAAGGTGCAGAGAATGCAAACAGAACTAAAGAGACTGAAAGGACATAATATAGCAAGCCGAAAGAGGATAAAAAAGTACAAACTTTTCAAGAACTAATAACATTTCCATTAGAAGAAAAATATCTACGTGCACAGCGAGATTAACGAAAAAAGTATTTTTTAACAATTTCCATCGCGACGATGATAACCAACGAAGTACAAATCTTTCTTTTTGAAACAAGGAGGCACAAGAAGCACGTATCTTTCTGTAGCATAGTTTTTTTCTTTCTTTCTTTACTTCAAACGATTCCTATTAACCAAAACAAACAACCTGAAATAAGGTCCTTTATTTACCCACAACATAAGCGAATCTTTGCGAGGGTTAACATTACTGACCTATTCTCTTCTCATTTGGCCAAAAACTGTGCTTTATTCTTCCTTCAACATTTGTTACGAATTTTTTCGCAGCCCCCAATTTGGCCTAGTACATATTTTCCTCATGCAGCTTTCATCGAGTGAGAGCGTTGAGAAATATTGATGGGGTTTTAGTATAATTATTACGCAATGAAAAGAGAATTTTATTGGTACCCAGTAATTTTCAATATGTTTAAGATATAACCGGGACAAGCAAATTTATACCTCTAGTAGAATTAATCACCACCAAAATAGTAAAATATACCATTCAAGATGGTAAAAAGTACTACCAATTGTTATTCCGACGATGCCGGCGAGTATTTATGCAAGAAGACGAATTAATTTCAAGTGCCGAACTCAGAGACCATGGTTATTGCTGCTAAGGGGTGTTTTGTGCTTTTTATGTCAAACTTAGACGTTGGAGTCTCAGCCCCAAATGTGTCTCAATCTAGCTAAGAGCGTGAAAAGTGAGTATGTGGTCAGTGCGTCATGGTAAAAACAACAAATACCCTTTTCTGGTAACCAGGACGTACCTTAAGCAGGCACTGCATAAGATTTCTAGGAAATATATAAAACATTCCTTTTCAATCTGCCATTCTACAATTACCTCCGAGGTATTTATTACTGCTGTTGCTACTACTGCTGCTGATGGTGAACCTAACTGGAGGTACCGATACCAAGTACGGGCAAGAGTAATTCCATTTCTGATCGTACGACAATGAAGCTCAACGATTAAGGTCACTGCCGCTAGGTCAAGCTCTGGGATCTCTGCCACCAATGAGTCTCAACCTGACTCAAGGATCTGGCCAATCCGAACGACCAAGAAGAATGAAACATGTAGCACATACTCGTAACCATCACCAAAACAGTAACAACTGTCCTCGCTGGTAGCCAGCAGGACTTACCCTGAGAAGCCACTATATCGAATTTCTAGGCAATAAATAAAACATTCTGTTTCACGCATCACGATTTATAATCCCCGAGCTCAGCCGTTTTAAGAAAAATACGAGCTCATTCTAGCTTACTGACCGAAACTATTTTTATTTTATTTTTTTTTAAAAACATGCATTAAGAAAATCTGCTCTTCAAGCACATCTTGCAGCGCAAGAATTTCACTACTTTTCTAAATCATTTCCATGTGGCATATTATGAATTAGAAAACCATCAAGATAAAAATCACCGCAGCAGCATCATATAACCCTGCCCAAAACGCACATCAACCGGTGCGGCCAATCCTGAGATATTAGCAAAACTAGAACACAATTACACACTTTTGAAGAAATATTATAGAATCGAAGAAGCGTGATAAGAAAATATGGCTTCATTTCTCACTTCGACTGTCCATATTGCATAACAACCAATAAATCTATCTGAACATTCTAATTCCTATGCGACTTAATTTCTTTCTCAGGACTAATTTCGCCATAATTAATACGGTTCTTTCTTTCCACCTTTGGCATCAAAACCCAGAGTTTATCCTGCACCATTACCCTATTAAATCTAATCACATAATGAGCATCGACGAGCAGATCGTTTTCAATTATTTTAGACCCATTCGATAGATTATCTCCCCGTTTACCATGCACACTGCATGTACCACGTCCTACTAATTTCAAGTACCCACTGCAATGCGGCAAAACAAATGAACGCCAATAATTGCGCTTCGACAACTATACTTTGGCCAGCCATTAAATTGTAGCCAACAACGATCCTTTATATCCACGGCCACACACCTGAACTCGATCATCTCTGCTCGGCCGGCTAAGTAAAATCGAACAAAAAAATTACATAATTCTCTGCATATAAAATCGGGCGCGTAAATGATATACACATTTTCCACATTCTCACAGCAGAATACAGCACTAGAGGCACGCTTTCGCAGATAGTGCAGCGAGCACATGATAGAAAAAAAAAAAAAAATTGACAAATTATGCAAAATATTGCCCAGTTTAAAGTTGTTCCACGTAATTAGGCGCCATCTAACGGTAAGCAGGGCTTATCGTTCTCTTAGCAAAGATATATTAATTAAAAATACGTAGGAATGAGAAGTACCTTGGGGGAAAAAAAAAAAGGGAAAAAAGAAAATTATATACATTAACACCGGCAATAGAGGCGGTCATTTTTTAAAACGGAAGATTACAGTCGTCGACACAAAACGGATCTAAATATAAAAAGGGCTTGGGTGTAGGACACCGGCGAAAGACAGGAACAAGCCGACGGACAGGAGCTGAGGGGCGGATGAAAGAAGAAAAAAAATGCTCGACGTTTTTTAATGTTATAAGCAAATTGTAAACAGGAATAAACGAGTGACAGTAACGGCGTAAATAATGCCACAGGCTCCGAGCGAGTGAGACAGGGAAGTGGAAAACAAAAAAAAAGGAAAAAAATTTAGAATTAAGTACGACGACTACCGTTTATTTGATAACATAAATTTTCGCTTAAACGATGCTATCACCCACGAACATTATCGCCTGGGAAAAAAAAAAGAAAGAAACCCTTTAGATACGATTGAAAAGATTTCATTTTCCGAATAAAGGCAGAAAACATTATTCAAGAACAGAATCATACGAATAGCATGAGTACACTTTCTTCAAAAATAAAGTTCTTCAAGGGTTTAATAATATTATTGCAAATCTATATATCTATTGTAAGGAATCAATTAGGATTTAACACAAAAAAAATTTGGGAAGAAAATTAATATAAGAAAATTTAAAATCAGAAAAATAAAATAAAAAGAAGAGTACAATACTATAATTATTCTAATGAGGAAGAACAAACACAATTCTAATAAAAAGTATCACAAATGCTTCGACGAGTAAGAAAAAGTGAAAAAGTTTAAGAGCAAAAACTCCTGATATTACTCCATACGCGAGTCTAGAAGAGAACCGATCGAGTTATGACTGAGTAAAATTCAAAAGATTTGCAAAAAAAGAATAACAAGTAAGTAAGCAAAAGTGAATAAGATGAGAAGAAGAGTATGCGCAAAATATATGACAAGCTTTCAACTCGATCAAATTTTTCCCTTTATCTAAGCAGTGTTGCCAGTTATGAAAAATTGTACAGTTCAGTAAAAATATCGCAAATTACTTCTAATTTCCAACACCTGTATCGAACCCTACCTACAGTAAAAATATTATCTTTCAAAATGCAACCATCACTGAGAAAATGCGGACTTCAAAGTTAGGGTGCTATACAAGAAGACAGTTAGTCTATTCACAATGATAACTACAATGGTATGTTGTATACGTAGGTTAACACTAGAAGTACCAGGTGGCGTCATATACGACGCCACCTGGTCTTCAGATGTTATTCTTGTGGGCTCGTATATGACGCCACTTGGTCCTTTGAGTAATCGAATAAAACCTGGTTTTTCTAATGTTAATGTGCAATTTGGGTAAACATGTTCTACCCTTCAAAATTCATTCTTATAAACTATCGCCCAGAAAAGAAACTTCAAAGTAGAGATATGTATACTACATAAAAACGCTATGAGACATAAAAGTGTTTTTTTTTTTTTTGTCTCGTGTAAAATTTGAAAAACTGAACTTATTTTCTTCTCGCATACCGGAGTTCACATTAGCCTTAATTTATTTTAGACATAATTTAAAGAATAAAATAAAAGCTCAATGGCTTGTTGACCATAATTTCAGACTAAACTTGACACATAAATTTCTGTGATTAATAATTTCGACGAAAAATATAAAAATAGGTATTCAATTAGTTAAGATATTATATCAGCAACGACAGTTTCAATCTCCAAATGCAGAAAGCGAACTAGACCATAATAATTAGAATAGAATGAACATAAAAATAGCCAAAAATAGGGCCACAGTCCATCAACTAAACAATTCGCTGATCCTGTTCTGTTTCTTGTTTCTGTGATAAAAAATTTCTGAACAAAATGCTGCCTGGAAAAAATAAAAATGCCAAGTTCCGACAATTTTCACTTTCTTTTTTTTTAATTTTTCATTAATTTAAAACGAATTTGTGAAATTTCGCTGTTCGTTCAACACACTTTTTCGTTACATCTGTAGAGCGAAAAAAACGTCGGAGAATTTTTTTTTTCCCTTTCATTTGGAATCGTAATTACTGGGTGGTAATATTTCCGGTTCGTTTACGGTCGCAGGGAAAAAGTTTTCACTTCTTCTAGTAGGTATTGTCAAAAAAAAAAAAAAAGTACCCTTTCGCCAATTGTCCTTTCCATTCTTCCTTCCATTTTCTGTTTTATCTCACTATATATATACCTACTTGAAAATTAGTTCGTTGGAACGCGACACTCCTCAACCGCTTCTTCCGCCTCTACTTTCTTCTACTACCCTCGATTTTCCTCTACCAAAAACATAGATGCTCGATTATAATTATTATGAAGTTCGTTTTGGCGAATAAGTACTTTCATTTTCTTTTTCAGAAAAAAAAAAAAAAGACATTTAATTCTTCCTTCACAAATTTACTGTAGCTTATTATTATCATTATCGAAAAATGCTTTTATAGTTACGGCATTTTATAGAACATAGGTAATTTTTATGGATCTTTGTACGTGTCAAGACACATTAGTTAGATATTTTATTTAAAATATACGAGTATACTACATGTATTTATAATAAAACAAATAAAAAATTTTCTACTCAGTAAGCGATTTGGCACGAATACTCGTAACTTGCTTTACCACGGCTTTTCTCCCTTCGCAGCCAATTCTAATAAACTTTTTTTTTTTCTAATCGCGGGCAATATGCAATACAGGCAAGAATAAGGTCTTATTAAATTTCGTCGAACTTAATTTTTTTATTCCGAACGAAAGAATAATAATAACAAGCCCATCGATGAAAAAATATAAATAATACTCGTTCTAACTCGAAAGTTCAACAACAAGGAGTACAGTTACCTCTTGAAAAAATGAGAAAAAATTTCTAGGAAAGCATAACATAATATTGTAATAAGGAAAGAATTCGCAAAATCGAGAGAGAAGCAAATTAAATTAGTTCGCGTTAAAATTCAGATCTCGATATCGAAGAGGCTTGCAATTTTTTTTCTACCAAATGATAAAAATTTTACCTATAACACGGCCACGAACCGAAGTTGATGAAATTTCTCGCCACGCCTTTAGGTCGCATTCAATTTTGTCCTATGAAGACGAGTTTCAATTCAAAAATGAAGGGCACACAAAGGATATCTGGACGATCATTTTATATTCTCATATCCCATATCAGTACAGGAAGACCTTCGCAAATGTTCGACTTTCAAAGGCACAAATATTTGCTCACAAAAATGGAGTGCTCTAAATTTCGAAGCGCGCATAGCCTAGACAAGCGACGGTTTTCCTGCCCAATTTTCAATATAATTACACAAGCATAGAAAGATACAAAAATTATACAGTCGATAAGCTGTTGGTATTTCTTTCGAGTGAAAAGATAATTCAATGAATACTCGCAATCGTCTATTACTCGCCAACACAAATTTACAACAAAAAAAAATTATTTTTCAAAATATAAAAACTGAACCCTCCCGCAAAACGATTAGGATCGAACAAAAGTGTTGGTGCTGACACAGAAAGAAAACGAAGGCGAAAAAAAAATAAAAAAAGAGAGGGAGGAAAAATTAGCGGAATTATTTCCAGAGCGAAAAAAAAAAACACGTCAAAACCAGCGAGGCGAAAAATCGAATAATTAATTTCGGGGTAAAAAAATTTTTTCTCCTCTCATGGGGGAATATTTTCCGTTCTCCATTTCGGATTCCTCCACGGCTTCGAATAAAACAAAAAACTTATTTATTCCTCGTTGGTTTCATTACCATTCGAATGCCAAATATTGATTCGTGAATTTTTCGTGTCTGTAATTTTTTTTCCCCGTTTGTCCGGTGCATTGAAGTGGGATTTCAAACAATATGTACTCCCTGAAAAGGCAGTAGTGATAGGGCGAAATTAAAACGAATAAATAAATTAAAAAACAAAAAAAAACAACGAGTGAATGAAAATTTATGTATTGTGAGATACGTAGGGAGCAATATTACCTTTCCTGTGACGGAATGATGGGTGGGAGGGGAGGTAGAAAAAAATTAAATTTAGACTACGTCAGAGTTGTTCTGGTGTAGGTTTACAGCTTCTTTTTATTTTTTTCTTGTTGAAAATAATAATAAGATATTTATTTTTAATTTTTCAAAGACATATAATATCGTGCGCAGGTCTACTTTTCGTACTTGAAATCTCAGCGATCAAGTGAGACAGGTAAAAAAATCAATTGAAATGCTCGGTGATGTGGTGATGCTAAAAGAGCACATACATATCAAGCTAATTATCACCCGGAAAAAAAGCTCAATTTGGAGCTCAATTTGAGGCTAAATTAGTTGCTCAATTTTTAAGCTCGATTTGCGAGCAAAAATAAGCTTCGTCCGGACAGACGTTATCATAATGATAACATTGGACTCACCATGACACGGACAAAATTGACTAACAGTCTCATTAAGCTTATGTATGATGACGTCATCATACATTAACATTGGACACACAATGACACACAAAATTTCGACAAAACGTCTAGTAAAAAGAATTCATCTTTAAAAATGCATTTGAAAGGTAAGTTCGATTGCGGTAATTTAAATAAAACGAAAAATTATCCCTTTAGAATGATCCAATTGAAAATCTTCTAGAAGATGTAGCTAATCCTCCATCTCTGGAGAGCGTTTACGAAGTATCTATATCTGTAGAGGCTATAAAGAAATAAGTCTACAAAACGGTGTTCACGACGCTTGAGAGTAAATCGGAATAAATTTCACAGAAAAAGTTACAAATAAAACACACAATCAACCGCATCCAACCAACAACACACATTCTCTTCTACATAGCTCTTATTGACTTCGGTGGAGCTTATAGACAGCAGTTTGTAAACTCCACCCAGAAAACCATTGCTAATTCAAAACCTATTAAAGAAGATTCACAATCCCTGGTGCGTCATAGAAAAAGAGGTAGCATGTGGGGTTGAAAGGTTTTTTGGTAGAAAATCAATTAATACGAAAAGGGATAATAATGGGTAAGAAAATTTTTGTTCAGTAGAACAATTGTTCTTCAGACCCATCTAATTTCATTTTTATGAATACGAAAATGATTTATTCCACACGAAGCATTCCCGTTCCCCTCAAATTCACATTATTACTTAACCGTAAGCTCCATTTCTCATTGACATATCGCATCCCTTAGCAATCAACCGATTAATTTTGTCCTAGTTAAAAGGCGATATACCTACTCAATGCAATCTAAGTAAGAATACTCATAAATTACAACTCAATATCCTAACAAATTACTGGAATAGCTCAAAATATTTATAATCCTCCCACTCTGCTACTGTTCTACATTTATTTGAGGGCTTACGAAAAAAGTTCATCTGTGCGTAACATAATTAAAATTTCAACGCACAGAAGAGAAAAAATAAATTTAAATTTACGCCAGTATCCGTTGTAATTATTTTGTTTTTTTCGTTCGGAATTTACTCTCATGTTTTTTCTATTCTACATCGAACAGAACTTTTTCAACTTTTTTTACACTCTTCTTCACTCAACTTCCGCAGTACTTCCAACTTTGCTAACAACCCTCTTCCTACCTTTACCCCTCCTATCTCCAGCAATCGCTGCAATCTAAGTTTAAATCTTTTTAATGATAATTATTGCTTCTTCACTAAGATACACAAAAGCAGCAGCAAAAAAGTGGAAAAAAGTTGTGGACACAGCTATGTTATTTATAATAGTTTTTCTTTTCTGCAAGATATAATCACTTTTGAAAAGAAAATTATGAAACTTTTCTTTCCAAATTTTTTTTTTTTTACAATCGCATTTTTTCCCAACGACATCTAAGCGGTCAAAGAAATGAAAATAGAAAGACAAATAAAACAATTAGAAAAGTGGGAAACCAGCTTTACCAAGTAATGTAATTAAAACTGAGAAAACCCATTTTCAAGCATTATTCTTACCGAAACAGATTTCAAATACGTTTAAGTGTATTAGATATTCATAGAATCATAGAAAATATGAGCCTAACAAGTTCTTTTACAACAGATATTGCCAATTTTCATTAATACATATACATTTTCCCGCATACTCGTACTTTCGCAGTATAATATTCTCCAGTTAAATTTTCATTTTCGGTAGATACAAGTATAGAAGCCAAAAACAGTCATAAATAAACGTTTTAAGCGACTGGGTTAAGTACACTAGGAAAAATTGCCTCTCGACCTCGGAAATTCGTCGAAAGGCGAAAAAAAAAAAGCGGGAAAAAAAGTCGAACGAGAAAATTTTGTGAAAGCACGCAATATGCTCTCCACCTCAAAGCGCTTCCCACATTTTTTGTGCAGCGTAATTTCATTGTTGACGGAATATGGAGAACGTTTTCGCTAGTAACGAATTTTTTTAGTCGACATCAGCAATTTCTAATCCGCAATGTGCTGCATCGACGACGCACAGCCACGAAAAGCTCGACGACAAAAATGTAACCCGAAATTGGGGCGCAGAGGATCGCGAAGAAAATAGTGGGTGAGTGAGAAAGACGGAGCAAAGTATCCGAAAGGTGTACCAAGCAAAAGGGATGGCTGACGAAGAGAAAACGAAGGAAGAAGTCTTTTTCTGTGCTACGTAATATTATAAAGTGCCGAGCTCCGCGATGTATTTTTGTCTCCCCCGACCCGCTTCAGCATCCATCGACACTGTCGGTGGTTCTTCTACTGCCTTGTGCGCCCACATCGTACGTACGTGTACGTATACATATATAGGTATAAATAGGGGTGAAAAACGTAAACGACCTGGCTTCAATAAAAGAACTATAGAAAGGTATATACGTATAATAATAATGTACCATGTATTGTGTAGGATAAAAACCGATGTGACCACAAACGGTAGGTCGGTTACTTGGTCGTTGGCGTTTCTCTCTCTTCCTCAACACCACTCTTCAACTACCCTCTTTTTTAAATTCGTTTTTTTTTTCTCCCATTCGATCGTTTTTCACTTGTTGTCTATGGTGGCAAAATTTTGAAAAGCAAGAAAATTGGGGTGAACACGATTTATGTCCTCTACAGTTCGAGAAAACGAAGGCAGAAAATCGAATTTATTTCGAAGCCGCCGGAGATGAGGAAACGTGTGCGCTCAAAAACGTGGTGGAGATTTATTTCGAAGGTGGGTACCGCAAGTATTTTTTCCTCATACTTCTTCCCCACAACCAAAAAAAAAAAAAAAAAAAATAGAAAAAGTAATGCCACAGAACCGCGATTCACGATTGCCACTGGCCACTATAAGAGTAAAACATGCCATGTACGATTGAAAGGTACCATCTAAGACCTAAGATGGTAGAAAAGTACAATACAAATATGCTATAAGAATATCTACAATGAATCTTGAATTGTCCCTGTTTACCAATAAAAAATAGCTGCAGCCTTCACTGAAGTTTCGTGAAGGCGAAAGATGAATTCTCTTTTACAACAGGAGATTATAAAAAGTATCCAAAAATGTTTCTGATAAAAACAAAATTGTTTGAATATGAAGCGCATAGGGACTTATAAATATTTCATCATAATTCTTTCCTGAAAAATTTTACTTGATTACTTTTCCAATCTTATAAGTAAATGTATAATGACGTCATCAACATCTTTTGAAATGTTATAACTAGTGTTCTATGTTATACATAGGTATGATGACGTCATCATTTGCAGGAGTATGATGACGTGCGTCTCCTATGTTATATCTGGGTATGATGACGTCATCCTAACATTGGACTATCACGGAAGAACAGGACATTATGTTAGACCGGACATTATGTTTTGAAATTGAGGAACGCCCAGTACAAAGAATTCATCTTCAAAACAGTAAAAAGAAACTTCAAATCCTATGTTATAAGTAGGTATGATGACTTCATCATAACATTGGACTCTGACGATGACGTGATCCTACCATTGGACTATCACGGAATCTTCAAATCCTATGTTATGAGTAGGTATGATGACGTCATCATAACATTGGACTCTGATGATGACGTCATCTTAATATTGGACTATCACGGAAGGACGGACATTATGCTTTGAAATTCTGGAACGCCCAGTACAAAGAATTCATCTTCAATAGTAAAAATTATCATTCATTTTTACTCGGTGTATTATTAATGATGTTCATAATATATTATGCTGGCTTTTTGATCGTCAGATGAAATTAGTACAAAAATTCACGATAAAATAAGCTCGATCATCGAACGAGAATACGAGTAAGCTATATATGGGTACTCGTATTTCAACGTACAGACATGAAGGTTTTCCATTTATTTTTATATTATTTTTTTCATTTAAAAACTAGACCGCAACAGCCCACTTAACGACCTATACGCCATTTAATAAACAAATTTCAACAACTCCGGAGCCCAACTACACCTTCGTATTTATTTTTCCCAATCCAATAGTCCGAATATCTATATGATATCGTCTCATTCGAGCAATAATTCGGGTCACATTGTCCACCGTTTTCCTCGGTATGTTTCTTTTCCTCTAAGCAGGAAGGCAGGAAAAAAATTGGCGCAATAATACCCTCTTCTTAAATAAGTTAGCAATTTACTTCCGCATTTACCCGCGCGCTCACCTCAGCAGGAAATTCGATTCACGTGTGCTAAAAGTAAACGTCGTGCAGGAGGTGGGGGGGGGGAGAAGAAGAACAAAATTGTAACGAAGTCCTGCACGCAAAAAGGATCTTTTCATTATGCTGCACACTTCGTCCTCACCTCCTCACAGCCTCGTCCAACACAAATACAATGCTAATTCGCGACATTCGAGAGCCGCTGAGGGCTGCCAGGGCGAGGGTGTATAGCCGTTAATTTGGCTTTTTTTCAAATTTTCTCGTCCTCCTCGTCTCGCAGTCGCTACGCGATTTTTCTGGAACGAGTCCATATCGCAATCGCAGGTCAGACATCAACTATTAAATTTTCGACTTGTCACTATCAGATGATTATCTTTTGAAAATTTCTTTTTCTCGAGTTTTTGTATATAATCCGCCTTCGTTTATTACCTCTCTACCCTCGTTTTCTTTCCCTCCACTTCTCTCAACTTTCCTTCTTCGTTCTCCGCATCGACCTCTCTTTATTTTCTACTGCTTCTATCAGCGGCTTAGTCATTTTAAAATTCAGCCAGTATAATTTTTACCATTTTCCTGCCTTCTTTTTTCTCTTTTCGGTTCATAGTTAATTTTTCTATTCTTTTTGCGGTCGAAGTATAAATTTTTCCTCGTATTTCATTGTCTATTATCTGATGGTGACGTTTTTGCAATTTCTCAAAAAAAAAAAAAAAAATATTACGTGGGCCCATAAATGTCTAATAAATTTGTAACCATTCTTCAATTGACAGGTCTTATCAGTGGCATTTGATCGCAATATGGACGATGACAGGGAAAGGGGTGGGTGTGTAGAATTGTAAGATTAACCTTTGACTACTGCATCGAGCTGCTGCGAGAAAATTGTTATGGTACACAGCGGAGATCCGAGTAAGAAAAAAAATTTCTGCCTCTTGAGACGCCTTTCCATTGAAATTACTTCACAGCGAGGATCGGTGCCACGAAATTAAAAAATTCGATTCGTTAATAAAGCAGTAAATCGACTGCTTCAATGACATGATAAACAGAGACATTTTTCATCATACTTTTATGACTGCCTCGACATATCAGTTTGTTCATACAGTGATCTAGTAACTTCAGGGTGCCATTATAATTTATTCCTATAATTCATATTTTAGTATTTCACTCATCCTTATGCATGCACATGTATGTAATTGTGGTACTGCTCGGAGTAATGCCAACTACAATTCAATGTTCACATATTATGTATGTGCAATGAAGTTACATATAATTACACGAAGATCTAGTGATAGAGAACAATGTTGCAGGAGAAAAGTACAAGTGAGTAATTGCAGAGCAAAAGAAAAATTAAAAAGGTGGGCTGCCGATAAGTGAAGCAAATTCAAATATTTTGCAATCTCGTTTCTGTTTTTGTAATGAAAAATGATCATCTATTCTGAACTAGGTATGAAAGAGAACAGCTACGAGTACTAAATACTCGGTGAAGTTATCATGAAATTTCAGGTATATCGGAATATTGATGAAACTCATCAACGTAAGTCAATTTTTCAACGGTAGAGAATTGAAGTAATAACGAATAAATAATTATTAATGACACTGCATACTTATTCACTTTTTACGATTCAAAAGCGACCAAAATTCTAGAAACTGAAATCAATTCGCGGAAGAACAGATTATGTGCATTAAATGCACGTGCCACCAACTCCCAATCGTCCCACCCGATTCCGAACACCTTCGCGAAAATCCCTTCCATACTTTCAATCTAATGGCACGACTAGGAAAAAGCAAAATGCGAAGGGAAGAAACTAATTCTGCTTTTATCTTCCAATTCCACGGTATGAAAGAAACAATACGAAGTCACATCTCTGCGTCGTTGAAAGGAGTCAACAGCGACGTGGTTGAATATGAAATTAATGTAAATCTACAATCCCTTTCACCCTCACACAGACCACTGCCCTTACGTTTTTCTGCATTCTAAACGCGAAATTTCCCTAGATTTTGTCGAAAATTGCATCGACAATAATGTTTTTCGTGGCTAATGAAATTAAAACTCACAGCCAGAGATACTAGAAAAATAAAAAGAGACGACAGCGGAAGGGAGTATAGTGTGTACCGAGTATTATTTCCAAAATTACAGTGAAACGTAGATAGAATATATCCAGCAAATAAACTCAGCTCTATTCGCCGTATTGTGAGCGAATAATTTTTGGTAAGAGAGGGTGAGGTGGCGAGCATAAATATTGACGACGAAATTTCATTATACGAGTTTCACCAAGTCTAGAAATATTCATTCACGCGTTATATACGAAAAACTTGACTCAAATATAATGATTGCAGGAGTATTTAAAATCAGAGTATCTTCGTGGTATACCGTCATAAAAAATCAGCCAGTAATCTGACATCACATCCAAGTTGCGCCGCAATACCGAGGATGGCAATATGCAAATCTGCGCAGTGGGGATGTACTGATAAAAATACGGATTCAAGATTAGATATACAGCAGTATGAACTTACGGAGAAATTTAATTGAGTCAACAACCCAAAACGTAACTAGCCAACAGTCCAGATAAGCTTACAAAACATCAAAATGTAATACATTTAACTTTTTCTACCCAGAAACAGTTCAGTTTTTCATTTATTTATTTATCTACTTCTTTGCAGTCAAACCTCGATAACTCGGACCTCTTCAAGTGGTAGACCTCCACAACTCGTAGAGATTCTCATTTCCCAGCGCACTCCCATAAAATACCTGTAGAAAGGCACCTCTTTAAGTCGTACATCAAACCTCTATAACTGGTAATTTTTAAAAACTTAAAGTTCTCCATAACTCGCATTTTACTGCTCTAATAACCTACATCTTCCATTATTTTCAGGTATTTTGTTCATTTATTATAAAAACCTCTGTAAGTCGTATTGTTACAAAACACAACCCCAATAACTCGCACCTTCATTACTAGTAGACCACTATAACTCGTATGAAAACTAATTTCCCTTCTGCCATACTAGTTACAGAGGTTTGACTGTATTTATTTATTTAATTTATTTTCATTTTATTTGGAAAAGCTTGATTGCCGAGTGGGTACAGCAGTACATTGGAGTCAAGATGCAAAGGCCTGAAACGGATTGAACCAACTCAATTTTCCATCTTTTTTTCTTAAAAACAAATGAAGCCTGTTACGTGGCCACACCCTGCATATATTTATTGAAGAAAAATCCCGCAAAACTCATAATCCTCGCCTAACTCCGACAGCTGCGGCCCAAATAGCCGACAAAATTTATTAACACCCAACATATGACGTCAAACCGAGATCAGAGCCGACCAATATATAATTGCCGGGGCACGACGTTCGACGAATGACCGTCGTAAATTTTCTCGCTCGCCCAAATGAGAGAAAACTTTTTTGAGAACCGTTTCGATTTGTTACCGAAGTCTCGTCGAACAGAGGCCTACCGCAACGTGCGCCCAAAATCCATCAACCCCCTCGTAACTAACGCACTGCGAAAGCACCCGATCCACCCTGCGTGCACCATCCCTTCCGATTATAACCTTGAAATTTCATAATTCTCAATCACCCGACCCTCTCCCTCGCGCGTTATCCAATTATTTACAACTGCCATTCAATCGATTATATATCGACGACGATATTTATATAACTCCCGAATTATGTGTACGTTTAGCGATTATATTATAAGATTAGAGGTCTACCCCGAACAATAGGTCCTCTTCCATTCGAGCCCACACGATGAAGAAAAAAAAAAGAAAAGCGTGGTGGCGAAAGAGGCACGTCGAGGGGCCGAATATCGGAGAAAAATGAGCATTTAGAAATTTGTCACGTAAGCCATAACAATCGAGAAGAGTCAAACGAGGGCCGCATGGGGGTGAGTCCATCGTATATATGCATGTATACTATGGGGGGGAGGTGTGTATGCGTGTGTGTGCGCCAGTGTACGCGGTGTAGCAGTAAAAACCGCTTGCAGCGTTTACAATAAATCAAAACCGTAGTGGATATAGGGTGCGATAGATTTGCGGTATATTCCAGCTTCTGTATGAGGAAACGACGATATAAAGAGGGGGCTGCCGGGGGGGGCGGCGGCGGCTTGGAAACTCGGTGCGTTTGTGTGCGTTCGCACGGAGGGCTGGTGCACGGAGGCGAGGGTTGACGCGAGGCTGGTCGTGTCCGTTTTACCCCATAGTCTGTCGTATCAGCGACCATAAAATGTATCAATAGAAAGCTATTACAAATCTCGCGAGGCGCATTAGGAGAAATGTTTAAACAAACCTAAACCACAAAATCTGACCTAATAGCATATTAATAATCAGATAACGGAGATGACCACGCACGAATTTATTGCCCCCGTAGTAATAAACGTTCGAATATTTTCAGACCACCTCCCCCGCCCCTATAGCTCCTATCATACTTCTCCCACATACATAGCTCACACACCTTCGTCAGCATGGTATCCTTTCACTGCTTTCCCAGCCACCAGTCGCATACATCCCGAGCCATCGCCGCATCTTTTAGAAAATTACTCCACCCCTTCATCCCCTACCGTTTGAATATCCCTTTTCCTCGTCTCGGCCGCAGCAGATTGATAAAAAGTGAACGGAACGTGTAAACCGATGGCATAATTTATTAGCGATTACAGCAGAGGCGGTGCGGTGGCGCTTACACAAGCACATACACACACACACACACACACACCCAGGAATTTTTTGCTAAGGGTGATGAGGGGGCGAGGGGTGGCGAAGGGCAATAAGCATTAGGACACAATTTATTCACGAGCATGACGCGTTTTTCCGAGCAGAGCTGGCGTTTAGTAGCGGCGCGCGATGGGGGCTAAAAGTGGATCGTTTGTTATTGGATAATGCAAATTGATATCGGCCGTGATTTCCGAAGCATCGGGGCTTACGAAAATTTTATGGAAAGTGAAAACGTGCTTCCGCGGTTTACCCCGCGCGTTTTGAAAAATTCGTGCAGCGGCGGTTTTCAAGACCACGCCACGCCACGCTGGCAAACGCAATTTCTGACGTGGGCTCATCGAATTAGCGGAGAAAAATATGCTCTTCCTTTTTACGTATAGAGCTGCGACGTTCTTAAATATACACGAGTCAACACTTGGTCGAAGATACCGTCCTTCCTCAAAGATAAGCTGTTCTTCAACTCATTATATTCATCGATGCCGCAAAATTAAATCCGAATAGAAAATTTCAAATGAGAAAAAAATGGATGAACGTGACTAATATACAGACGTCCATAAACCTCGATTTTTCCGAAACTAAACGAGATAATGGATTATTGAACAGCGTGCAGGGATGGTAACGGTCTTCAAAATCATCGCAAAAGTGCTTTCAGTGACACCAACTTGGTTCGAAGTTGGTAAGAACAATTTCCATAATTTTAATTTTGTGTATGTAACCGGGAGAAGGGATATCTGCCCTTGTTTTACAACAATCTATTATTTCTTGCGAAAAAGTAAGGCGATAATACAATAAATATAATTTACCACCGAAATGAAACGCAAGTTTCAGTTATTCACTGTTACGTCTGTAAAGGTGTGTGAACATCTTAAATGAAATAAAGCATAAAAAATATCTACGTAATAGGTAATACGGTGAGGAAAATTAGAGAATTGACATCGATTAACGGATCACCAAGAAAATTACCTAATAAAGAGATTATTGATGAAAACCGTTCGATTTTGAGTTTTATAACTGACAACGGCGCGCGCATCATTCATGTTTTGCTCTACAACGATTTTCGATTTAAACTTCGGGTTAAATTTCCGAATTCATCTTCCGGCATGTGACAAAAAGTGAAAACAAAGATGCTAACACATCAAAAAAATTTTCAATTCCATTACATATGGTTGAACTGATAATAGCCTCATCACGGCTCTATAATGAGAAAGCACATGTATGTAGTTTTAGAGAAATAATATTCGATCTTTGAAATTCGACAGACTATTAGTATCATTATTTTTCTTCAGCAACGTCCAAATTTTTGCGGTCAATGATGACAAAAATTGAATTTAATGATTCTAAAAAGAAGTCGAAAATGCAATTAATATCTCATTTCCATTTCGAGGCCTTCCACTTGAATTATTTCTTCCTTTTTCTGGCTCCAGAAATGAAATACAAACTCATTGCTAGGAAATTTTCCCAACAGCTGGACCTTCACTCCCATACACCCAAACATATTATGCTAGCTTAGCCCGGTATGGTATGGGATTGTACACGAGTGTTTTTTCTTTACTCTCCTGTAAAATTTGAAAAAGTCAACATCTCCTTTTCAGGCAAAGCAGTGTTTGTATGTAAGAGCAATAATGTATGTCGCAGTAGAAAGCACTTCAGCGAAGCGTCAGCAAAATGCAATTGCTGTAACGAGTGCAATGATACAAAAAAAAAAAAGAAGAAAACTCCAAAACAAGATTCTCCTTCGTCATTCAAAAAAGTGCTTCACCATATTCCCCGAACAGTCGAAATTCAATTCACAATCGCTGAAATCTGCACGCTGAATGTTACTCACACGGCGTTATCCTAACAGACAGCAATTGCACAAATCGAGAGAAAAAAAAAAAATTCCCTCACATCTCTCGTCAAATGTTGCATATTCTGTATCCTTAAAAATCGTTCTCAAGTCGAATGTCTCTTTTTTCTCACCATCAACTTCACGATAACGATGATGAAATGAACACTATTACACAAGCCGATCAAAAGACGAGGGAAAAAAAAAAACTGAACTGCTGGAAATTGCTTCCGTTAAAACTAACGTCAAAGACGAACATAAACTACATTCTGTCACTCTATTTTACTGTCAATCTTTTCGTTTTCTTGCGAATCTAATAATGGAAATAAAAATCAAAGGGAGTGAAAAAAAAAAAAACACACAAACTGAACTGAAAGTCCTATTTTGCGACATATTCATCTTCGAGCATTTTATCGCAGAAAATAGTCAATTTATGGTTCGTTACGTCGAAATAAAAACACGAACGAAAGCATCGCAATGTGTCATTTACAAGAATACGTGTGCAGTTTTCGCACGAATATGAAAATCTCTTTAGTACCTCCTCCAGTACAGGATTCAAGAGCAGTTTCAGTATTTTTTAATTTTTTTTCTCGAAATTCCAACATGGGAAATTTGAAACCACGATAGTAACTGTAATTAGTCTACAGGGTTCAATTTGTTTCCCATCTGTGAACATATATCTGACAGTTTTCACAGCAGGCATATGAATTCAGAAATCCTAAAATTGATTGTTGCGAAAGACAGTTCACTCGGAGTGAAAAAATATAAACCCAACTAAAATTGATTAAGGAAAACAAACTCTTCTTAGAGCCATAGGTATTCCATATAGTATTCTGTAATTGAATATCATTAAGATGTTGACCAATCAAAATGTAACAGTCAGGAATTGAAACTCGAGTTGCTTATTGGTCAAGTAACATGACGTATGAGTTTTGCTAGGGTGCTTCATTCGTATTTCCACAAATAGCATTTTGTGATCTGTGGAAGTACAGCCTGCTGAGGCAAAAAATAACAGAATAACAAATTTACGAAGCGACGTAAAGAATTTAATCTAAAATCTAATATAATTAAGTTTGAGTAGCTAGAGTGAGGTCCTTCCTAATCAAAATATTATGAGAAAAGTCATTTAAGAGAAGAATATGAATAATTTCCCACTTCGTTTCCAAGATTTAGATCTCTTCCAGCCATTGATTAATATTGTTTACATTATTCGTGGACGAGACGTTAAAAGCATTCATGTTAGAGCTATTTTCACTCGACTGCAAGACCAATGTCTGCAGCATTCACAAAAGATTTAATCAATTATTATTTACCCCGAAACCAGAAAAGTATAGTTGGTGAAAAAATGTTGGTGGTTAAGGAAAATTTTTGCATTTTCACAGCGCGTGTTGGGGGTGAGGGGGGAATATTGCTTGAATTCACAAGCACGTGATATGAAAATACGAAATTCGGTCGCTTTGATATGCAAATTGGCCAAAATTTTTTCCACGATTTGCGGGGCGTTATTGGTTTTGCATAGCATTACAATGTCTCCGACACCGAGGCGAATTCGTTTTATTCATATTGGCCAGTGGAAGAGGAGGGAAGGCGAGATGGCCAACAGTCAGGCTGCAATTTTTAGGATAGAAATTGGTATTTATAACAGCCAGAAAGAAAAAAATTATTCTTCCAAGATACTCGCTTCTTTTTATACGCTTCTATTTTATACAGACTCGAGTTCAAGTCCTTGTTTAGGAGTTCATTGTAAACCAACTTTGAGAAATATCCGAATTCAGTAAACAGTTTTTCCAGCTTGTAGTTTGTCGAGAGGTCAACAACACTTTCTACTTTTCGTAATGTAAACTAACAGCAAGTACCTAACCAAAGTCCACGAGCATCGACCCACAACAATTCTTGCCAAGCTTTTTTTCATCATTCAATTTTTCAAGTTCTCACTCAGAAAACTTCAAAAAAACACCCATTTTTGATTTTTTTTTTTTTCCTAAACGAATTAAAAAATTTATTTAATTAGAAAAACAAAATCTCTTTAGGAACCTCAGAGTGAATTACGGATCTATGTGGCCAAATTTAGTCAAATTCAACCCCGAATTCGAAGAATATAAGAAGTAATATCCCGAATGTTCACAACCTTTTAAAAGATATACACATTTTTCTGACTTCCAAATTACATTACGCAATTGGCAAATCGGATTATTCTTCTTCACGAACAGATTTTCTCTTACATGGTACCCAGATGAGAATTCTCATGTCTTTATGAAGTTCATCCCATACTTACATGTATGTCACCCGTATGACAATTTCAGGGCAGATTAAATACCCTTTTTTGGAAAATAAATGGAAAATCTGCCCTCAACGAAAACCAACAACGCATAATATTGTCACGTTCGACGCGACGTCTATAAAATACTCGTAATGGCAGGCGAAGTAAAAAATAAAATCAAAAATTATAACGACAAATCGCAGCAAAAATATTTTTCCTCGCAAAAACCAACAATGAGATGGTGCTATCGCCAGCAGCTATACCTATACCTAGACAAGGCCATCTTTTACTGATGCCTCTTCGACAGCCAAGGCACGTCCAACACTTTACCACCCGTTAAATCGATTACCAATCAGCTCCCAACAACAACAATAACAACATAATTAAATCAGCTCTTATTCATAATAATTGGTCTTTGTGTTTTATTTTATCAGCATCATTATATTGTTTCGTTACTCTCCTTTTACAAGAATAAATTAATCAACCATGCAATAGCTATTTCAAACAGTTAACTTCGCTTCGTCTAAAATTTTTCTACTGTATTTCCCGCATTTTCCTCATTCCATTTGTTTTTTTTTTTACCCTTTCGCTCTAATTGTTTGGCATCTTCGTAGGTAATTATTTCATTAAGGATTTCGTTTCGCAAGCAAAAATACTACAGTATTTTCTCCACGTTTTGTTCCTGCCATATACAATACTATATATATGTGTAGATTCTTTTACTTTATTTACATTGAAGGAAAAGAGAAAAATCCAATAGGGAAAAATGTTAAATTCACTCCAGAGCTTTTCGAAAATGAAAAAAATTAACAATACTATACGTCATGTGAATCGAGGCGGAGATGAAAAAAATTTATTGTATCATTACTTTACTTGAACCAACTGATTCTCGGGTATGTTAAATTAAAAAAAAAATATATATATTCTTCGATGGTTTTTTTTTCTCCACATCTCTTTCGATGAAAGGCACCGACTGAAATCAAGTTATCAGGAACTGAGGAAAAAAATTTCACCGGCAAACAAAGGCCTAAGTACTCATTCGTTCAAGTTCATATGAGTATAACATCTAAAATTCCAGAAATTTTTCACTGCCAGGAAATGACAAAGAATCACTGTAAAAGCAAGTAAAAACCTTCATTCACTATAGTTTCAGCATGAAAAAAATTTCGAATTTCAAAATTTAGTCTCACCCCTTCGCAGAATGTCTTTTTCAAAGGCCATTTATATCTTCTCTTTTTGGACTTTTGAAAAATTAAATTTCATGTAAAAAAAGGGCCAAATATTTTTGGAAGCTATATCTGAGAGTAACTCATCTAAATTTGGTGATCATCGGCCCATAACTCAGCAAATTGTTTACACGGACATTCGTTCTGAAGAGGAAACCTAGACAGAGGCGTATTTTCAACTTTGTTGGAAAAGCATGGAAGCATCATAGCATTCCACAACAGACAAAGCATACCATTGCGAATGGAAAATTTGTTGAAATACATAATTGTGGCCTTCACAAAGCCTCGCGAAGGCAGAGATGAATTCTCTTTTACGCAACATTGATATTCAAAAATGTTTGAAAATTCTTTCCGGGCAAATGTCTCTCACCAAGCGAATTCATTTTTAATAGTTACGAGCTTTCCTCAACTGGTTTGGAATTTTTTGTATTTACTATACAACGTCATGAAAACAAAAACGTACCTATACGAACGTACAGAATAGAATTCTCAATCAAACGTCTCCTACGAATATAAAGAATTCATCTTTAATAGTCACAGGCGTTCCCAAGGCATTGTAAATGCTAACATGAATTCTCTTTTTCATGGTCAACATACCCATTACTATTTCAAGACTAAAACTGATTCATTGATAATCATAAAGTTCATATGAATAAAAGAAGCCATGGAACGAGGTCACTGTGAGGAGCTGAGCCTACCTACCATGAACCGAATTGAGTCTTCCCCTATTTAGATATGGGAAATGAAACGCAGGAGACAAGGAGTAGGGCGAAAAGAGCGGACCTTGGTGAGCCTGAGCCTCAAGTAGAAGTCACCTCTTACAAATTATCCTTCATCAACAGATTCAGCAAATGTACATTATGTACCTCAAAAGTCAAGACGAGATAGCAAAATTCATGCGCGGAGTTTTTTCAATATTGAAAAACCAAAAATATTCTTGATTCGTCGCTTTTCATTTCCGATGACAATTGGGTTTCAAAAAAGGTCGAAAAGTAATCAGTATGCAGGGCAAGGCTGACTAATTGAAAGACAATACGAACCCTGAAATATACTACAAGATACTGGGGACCGCAAAGTAAAATACCAAAATGAAGCGAAAGCAAATTACGTATGAAATTTGATAAATTGCGCGGCGGTCTTCGGTTTTCGAATTAATTCTATTATTTTAACGAAAAGGATGGTGCTGTAACCTGAGGATGAGGGTGCAATAGGGGCGACAATGGTCGTGGTGGGACACTGCAGAAGACGCGCGTAAAAAGCCAGATTGGGTACATCAGCTTAAGGTTAAATTTAGCCTTTTTTCCTCGAGTAAAAAAGAAAAAAGAAAAAAAAAGGGTCAACCCGACTGGAAAAAGGATAGAAAAAGGAAGGATACAGCGGGTGGAGGGCCGAGGGACTGGCAACGATCCGTATAAATTTGCGTTCAAAGAAAACGGATAGGACAGATCCGTTCACCCAATCTGCTCTTGTAATTAGTAAGTTCGTTACTTCACGTCATTAAATGATCGAAACATTTTTTCCCTCCTTTTTCTTTTTTTTTTTTTTTCTCCTCCATTCGTCCCTTTTCAATATACCTTATCTTTATATCTATCTACCTTTAACTAGTTTCAATTTACGAAAATGTATTCGTAACCGTAAAAATTTCGATTCGATTAAAAAATTACGTGGGCGTTGCGGGGATGAATATATACATGTATATTTAAAGCATAAGGTTACAAGGAAAAAATGCTTATCTTCCAGCTGGTTAAAATCTTTCTAGATAGTTGAGCAAAGGCTTCTCTTTTTCTTTTTTTACTTTTTTTTTTTTTCACCAGCTCTATGCTGCTGGTGTATCATTAAACTTCGAAAGCCTGACAAGAATAGAAAAGTAAGGACTAACGAACCGAGGACAACTTTTTCCCCTGATTTATTAAAAGAGCACATAATCCTTGTGCAAATTAAAAGCCATCTAGCTAACTATATCGGTTTTCATTTTTCTCGCTTTTTTCCTCTTCGCTTTACGATTTGGCAAACCGTGAAAAATGTGTTAACTTCTTTTCTATAGTAAAACATTGATTTTGAATTAGTGGAATTAAAATAAAATACTTGTACGTAATTGGGTGAGAAAGAATAACAACACAAAAAAACAAAAAAACAAAAAACAAAAACGAAAGGTGATTCACTTAATTGGCTCGAACATGAAAACTATAAATGATACGAAAAACGCCGTCAAAAAAGAGCTGAATTTTATACTTCATGTATACTCAAAAAATGATGTAAAAAATTCACTCGTAAAAAAAATTGTAAGCTGCATTTCCATATAAACGAATGAGCCAGGTAAAAATGTTTTCAATCTAAAGATTTCGGTATTAAGTAAAAAGATAGCAAACAAAATTAATAGCGTCACAATTTGCATCAGGTTACGTTCCAACATCAATAAATCGTAGCGCATCGCATATTTTTGACGGAAACTAAAATAAAAATACTTATTCTGAAAATTGTACCGGCTAATTTCATCTTCCCTCAAATTTTGAACACTTTTCAACAGACGTTTCAACGAGGCATTTGCAACGAATTTCCTTGAAAAACTGATCTACTACGTCGGCAGAGCATCGGCCGAAACATGAAAGAACCTCAAAAAACTCATTCAACGAGAGCCGTCCCAATCAAGTCCCTCTCCTATCGGAGGAAATGTCATTTCCTAATACCTCAATTCCACAAACAATGTTCGAAACTATTTCAACGTAAATACAACAAAACAAGAGTAAGTTAGGAACGAAGAAAAGGCACGAACTATAGGAAGGCCTTTTTTGCCATATATTCACACTCACACAAGCACCCACACACAGGCACATTTGGTGATGATCGTATTACCATAAATAGGAAAAGGCCTTCGCTGGAGAAAGATGAATACGGAAAAAGCCTTGGCGAAAGAAGCGAAATCGTTATTAAGTCGTAAATAAGAATTTAATACGTTTTCGAAGGGATGTTTCGCGAAGATAATAAATAAAGGGTTTTTAGCAGGAAAAAAAAAACTAAGATAGATAAGAGAACATACAAAAGGGGCCAGGGGAGAGGCTGAAACCAATACTTACTTCGTAGAGCACATTTTCACAAAGATATAATACCAGCCTGTTTGAAAATATAGAAAACGAGTGAGAGAAAATGAAAATGAGAAAAAAAAGAACGAAGACACAACGAAATCGCAATAAATATGATTTATTCGACTGTAACGTTGGTTTGAAATCTTGTAAAAAATAAGCTTGGACTTCTTCCCTCCTTTTTTTTCCCATTTTCCTTTATCTATTTTGTAGTTTTCTCCGTTTTTACTTCTTCAATTGACGAGATTGCAATTCGCTTTCATTTTTTTCACTCTCTCTTTCTCTCTCTCTCTATATATATATATATCTCTCCCTCTCAGCCTTTTCTTCGAAAAAAGACCAAACAGAAAAAAAGAATGATTTTTCCAAGATAATCGATTTATCGTGCGTAAATTATACGTGTTACATATACTATGTCGAATTTCCAAACAACAACAGTATTGACAAAAAATATATATATACGTACAAAAAAATCAAATTTATTTTGCTGCTTTCTTATTTACTTTACAGGGACAGCATACGCCACCCCCGCCAACACCGTCCTCCAGTTGTATCTATTTCACTTTCAACCCAATATTCACGTCAATATTCGTTTTTTCTATATTCAATTTTTTAAGCAAAAAAATGGAATACTTACAGTTTGGCCCAAATATTGAATTTCAACGGTTATAATTTGTTTACGACGAAAATACCTTTAAGCGAGAAAAGAAAGAGGAAAAATGTGGCAAGGGGAAGAGCAATAACACTCCGGTGTGGCTACATAGTAAATATTCTACAGCATTCTCCGAACCAAAATACACACACTTCACACTTTCAGCATATTTTTGGCCCGCATTTATTATACTTTCGCAAGCTACGACGTCGCGAAAATTCCACTATGACTCTCATCCAACTTACATGAGTATTTGTGGTGAACGAGCATGATAAAATTTCCAAAAAATAAAAAGACCAAAACGTTCAAATTTTTCAAGTCGTAAAGTCTCTTTCCCCTCATACGCCAATAGAGTAGCTAATGAAAAAGGATGAGAGACCAAGGTTCAGTCTTCCATTTCCATAACCCCTTCTCCGTGGCATAACTTACGAGTATAACTCACAAAATATATGTAATTCGTCGAAAATATGGCATTATTACTCCATCCATTCTCATTAACGCAGATACTTGTCATAACAATCGCAAAAAGAAAGAGTAACCCTGGGCACAGACATCATGGAGAGCTATTTTCAAGTTTACTGAATTCAGGAGGATTAACGTTTATCCGTTGGCTACGCGTTTACAATTTTTTATTTTTTATTTTGAATCTCCAACAAAATTTGCTCTGGGGTTCAACAACCTAAGAGAAAAGACGCTACATCTTATTAAAAACAAAAGCTTACCACCTATTAACAGTTTAAAAATTGAGTAATCGTTTCAATGAGCTCACGATGAGAATTTCTATGGCAAAAACGAAATACAATAAGTACGATTCGAATAAGAATCACTGATCTCGCTTTAAGAGCCTCTTAATAAGATAATGGAATATTAAAAGACAGGCGGAAAAATTGATCAAAAGACACTAATTACATCGGTTCTTTTCCAAAATGTGCTGATCTAAAATTTTCAAAAATTGAAGTTTAGTTTTTTAAACGACTACATTCAAATGTAATCCAACAGATTGCATCGAAAATTTCAACTGCTCAGGTTTGCTCTTCGCACTGAAACATTTTCACCCCAGCGAACTTGAAATATATTTTGTCAACTTGAAAATTACGTATCAAGCCATTCATCCACCATCACACAGTTCAAAGGATTACCTCCTGTTATTTAGGTCGCCAAATGAATACCTCCTCAAGGAGAGGAAATGAGTAAAAACTGTAAAAAGTGTTCAATTTGCAAAAAAAAAAAGTACTGAGTAATGTCAGAACAGCGATAAGTACGGCGACGGACAAATGATATGGACGAAAGAAGAATAGGAATATAAAAATAAGAATGTATAACCGGAGAAAGAAGAAAACATGGCTCATATCGAGATGATGAAATTCCTTAGAAGAAACTACTTCAAGATTAGAAGTACTGAAAAAATATGAAGATCCACCCTACAGAGGACAAAAACTTGCGAAAAAAATAAAGCAGAAAAAATACAAATGAGAATACAAAAACGAAAACGAGGGCATATTTCACCGAAATTACACTTAAGAAGAAGTAGTACAGAATATTAAAAATATAGCATTTTTTGTAAAAAGTTCTCGACAAAGTTATACTTTCTTTCCACTTTTTTCTCTTTTCCTTATCCCTTCCTCATGTAATGCTTGTATAAAGTAAAGAATGAATACTACTATTCAAAACTTTCCCCTCGAATTTTTGCAAAAATATTCCTCTATTTGCCAACACAAAAATGATACAATAATATTGTATTAGACCATCCATTTTGTACCCTCGTAATAAAAACTACACGGCCATAAGTTTATCATCAAATGAAACGTTTGTCGGGAAAAAGAAGGAAAGAAGAAAGCAGTTTCATTATACGGTACGAATATACATATTATTATATATACTGGGGGACAAAAAAATACACACCATCTTTTTCAATGAGGTCGTAAAGTTGAGAATATTTTTGGCTAAGAATTCATAAATTCGAAAATTCCTTATTACTGGAGGCTTTTCTAAATGAGATATGAATTTTATGACATCGCAATCGCACAGAAGAATTTATTAATTTCTGAATTAAACTATCATCGGTTACGGTACATTGTCCCGAATCCATTCCCCCGAATGGACAATTCCCCGAATGCCTTTGCCCCGAATCAGTTCATCACTTTTTGTGCTCATAAATCATTTACTATTTTCAGAATTTTCACTCACCGAAGACAGAAGTCGCGCATTTGCACTCTTCAACCTCAACAACTTATGCTGATTTTTAATGGCATCGATTTTGCGGCTTACCTGCAACAAAAACGAAATTAAAATATTAGAACAGACCCATAGATCGAAATAAAATATAAAAAAATTATAGATATTAGTTTTTTTCAAGTTTCACTTTGAATAACAGATGAAGAGTAAAAAGTACAAACCTATTATAATTGAAATTTTTATAATTTTAAAATATTTTTCGAAGCTCTTTACAAAAATACACAAGGATGATTTTAAATACAAAATAAATAAAAATGTATAAATGCGAATATATACGAAATAAGTGAAACAGGCCGGGTGTCTACTGGAAAATGGAAATGAAATATCATGACTTCATCAAAAGGGGGAGAGGTTGTGTCGTTGAGTCGCCAATCAAAAAAAAATTACTATACTTTTTTTCTCTTTTCAAAATACATTGGAAAGATAAAATTGACAATTTTCATCTTCGTCTAATATCGACAGGACTTTATCATGACTATCAGGAGTGGCTTTCAAATATCATGACTCATCATTTTTCACATGAGTCTGTATAGACACCCTGGGAAAGGACGTAAATTATTATGCTTGCATTGAAAAAATGGGACAAAAAAGAAATAAAAAATGACGCTGCGAGGACTTATGGTCTTCAAAAGGAATTGAAGATAATATGTATACATGCAAGGATCAGGCACATCTTTTGAAAATCCGAAGCTCCAAGTTGAAGCTAGAATTCATTTTTGGACGGAAAGTGAAAATGGAGGCAACCCAAGCTTCCCAAGCTTATTATAAGTATCTCGGAGCAATTGCAGCAAAATTTTGAGTAAGGTACATGTTCTTGCGGAGTACTCCGAGTGTGCTCAAAAATTGCAAAAAAGCAACATAATATTATATTGGTTTACAGAAACTCTGAAACCATTTTGATAGCTCTCGAGTGCTCTGGAATCAATTTAAAAAAAACTCACGGCTCTATGCCGGAGAGACAAGAAAAAAATTATGAAATATATTATGCCTTCACGCTCCAGTTCCAGAGATATATACTCGGAGCCGGAGTGGAGTATCTCACAGAATTTTTCGGCGCCAACATCTAGGGTCCAAAGCGTATTTTCAAAAACTCCCGATCTTTGAGTAGAATAAAAGCTTAAAAAGTACAGGTTCCATCTCTTAGTCAACCTTTCTTATTATTTTAACCGTCAAATACAACAGACTCCAGTGACTCCAGCTCACTCGATAAACTCACATTTCCGACAACTTACACTCATCATTGAACAATGGGAATTTTGAAAACAAAAATTTCGAAATCAAAAAATATCTACAAAAATGAAAAACAGTCGGCATTCCACTTACAGCTATATGGTCGGAAAAAATATTTTCGTAGAATACTGCGACTCAAAATTTTGCCGCTTCACCGGTTATGTGACGAAATACACCGTCATGGAGCAATAGTTCTCCCTTGATTTTTTATACAAAGTAAATATTATAAATACTTCAGGTAAAAAAGTCCCAACGAGTAGGTGCACTGAATTCCATTCAGGACAAATAAAAAGAAAGGGCAAAAAATATCGGAAATATTTTTACTCGTAATATAGGGATACATATAAACACGAAAAATTTTTTAGAATCCTTTCTTTTCTTTCAAAACATATTATATGTACTTTGTTCCTCTCTTTCCAAAAAGTAGGGGGAAAAACCGGTTTAGAACTTTTGCTTGCACTCTCAAACTACTTTTGAAAAATGAATAATTCGGCTCAAAGCCTACACATATTTTCAAATTTTTTGCAATACTTTTGCGAAACGCACCAGTTAAAAAAAAAGCATCAGCGGCGAATGTAGTAAAAAACATTTTATTTCGTCGTTTCAATCTTTCTCATAGCAGACGGCGCGTGTAAAAAACACCAAAATGATGAAGCTTAAAGTTTACAACTTTCTTTCGCAGCAGCGCCATTACATTTGGATTAACGTAACAATATTTCAAGCTGATAAAGAATTAATAACGCATTCAAAACGTTATCAGTCGACCTTTCGCAGATTTTCAAACCTGACCGCAAGGCTATATTCAACCTTGAGCTGCAAATTCGAAAAAAAAGCAACTGATGTTTTTCCAATATCCAAAATATAAGATAAGAAATTTCAAACAAACAACAGAATATAGATCTCACAGGCTTCGCACAAATGATTACGTTAAGGCGCGAAGAACTATATATATAGAAGCCAAGCCAGTGATCAGAAATAATTCGCTCTTCGAATACAAATATGTACTCGTAATTCAAAGGTTTTTCGTGACAGTATTCGCATCATTTTAGGAGAGAAGAAAATTCTACTCGGATACTAACCAATAAAGATCTGCAATTCTTGGACATATTTTAGCAACTGCGGAGGTGCATCGTGGAAGATAGTTGAATAAAAAATCTAGAAATTTATTAAGGGTTTTAAAGTTTCCTTCACCGATAATGATAATATGTTGGTAAGCAAAGTAGCTCTCTTGTCAATGAAAGCCATAGGTCAACCGTGCCAGACACACTACCTGATGTCAGAGTTGGCTAAATCCGTAGATACGTTTAGATGCGCAACAAACACGGCTCCATTAAATTTATGAGCCGGGTAATCCGGCTCTTAAGTAACCATTCGAATCGATATAATCAGTTTCAATCGACTATTTAGGAAAAAATTATCGATTCCAACTGCAACTTGGCAACTAACCACGCAACGTACGAATAATAATACGTAGTAAACCTATCACTTTTTAAAATCAATTAGAAAATTCTTCATCTTTACTCTCAGAATATACATCATCCACTCCAAACAGTTTTATTTAGACGCTAGATCCCGTTTAACGGACCCCCTTTTGGCAACAAATCAACAGATTTCAATTAGTTTTGATTTACATCCCATCATGACATGTGCGATTTGCCACAAAAAGCGGTCAAGGACGTCGACAATCATGATCTTCTTCATCCCAGATCACATCCAAAGAAACATTTTCAAATGCATAAGAATTGGTTCTTATGTCTTACCAATGCATAATAGTGAATGCTACATAAAAATTATGAAGACTTGCATGATCGATTTTTTTGTGTAAGATGTTTTTTATAATTTCTAAGTGTTGAGGCTGGCTGATCTTGATCTTAATTATATTTGAGGCAAAATTATGGTGCAAATGCAGTTATGCACCTTAGGGTACCAGCCGACCCATCCTTTATTCGAGCGAATCTACATCTCATTTACTAACATCAATATCCCGATGGGCAAAAGATGAGAAAATGATCCGGAAAATGAGAATTTTATCCGTTGTCAGTCCGTTTTTATTTTCAATCATCGGATCTGAAAATTTGCAGTTATTTTTGTCATCTTGATTAATTTTCCAAATCCATTGGTAAAACGGATTTCCTGATTATAATCAGTGATAATTTTTGGGCAATTTTTCTAAATCCGCTTGTAAAACGGTTTCACGGATTATAACCCGGGCCAACAAATATCATAAAACAGCCTTCACGGAAAATAATCCGGACTCATTTCCGGCAAGACTGATTACAATCCGTTCGAAATCCGTTTTAGAAGCCAGAAAACAGGAAAATTCCGGGTTACAATCCAGAAACGGATTATAACCCGGAATAAAACGGATCCGTTTTCAAAATATTTTGCCCATAGGGATTGGTGTCAAGAAAAATGAACGTTTCTTACAAAATATGGTAGAAATTACAATAATTTCTTTTAGAGTGATACGGGTGAAAAAACAGAGGGGAAAAAGTTTGGCAACTCCATTTCAAATAAAATGCAAATAATGAAAATGTGAAAACCTGCTAACAATGCGTGGCAATGATAACGCAACCAATGATAAATGTTTTCGTTGCACGAATCGACAATTTCAACGATCTGGGCCCGCAATTCTCATCAACAGTAGATTGGATAATAATGCAGCTCAAACGCCGAGTAGAGAAATCAAGTCTACGTCATATTCTCTTTCACTGCTATAATACTACGAGTAGGTATACAGAAAGTATTACTTTAAAAAACAGAAGCAAGAAAATTTTTTAGAATACTCTCAACCCTGAAAACCACATCCAGCAGTCAACACTCTGTTTCCTCAACTGAAAAGATGGAAAATGGTAATTGGTGAAACAGTATTGAGGAAACATGAATTAGAGTGAAACAAGAATAGTGTGGACAGCCCTGTTTCATCAATTTAAAGGAAACAGGAAACAGATTTTGGAAACAGTTGGAAACAAGGAAACAGCGAAACAGGAAAATGGAAACAGGAAAAATGGAATAGTGTGTATCGCATTTTTTATACTCATACATACAGTCAACTTATGTTCTTTTCATTTGGATTAAGTTTATCAATTTTCATCCCACAGTTATAGTCAATATCGTCTAACAAATACCCACGAAGGAGCTATATGGGCAGAACCAAATGACACAGGGAGCAATGACAATAGATACAAAAAACACCATCCATATTACAACGCATCCACAGATACGAGTACAATCAAGGTTTATAAAAATTCAACGAATAAAATAGCTGAAATTCACAGAAAATCAGACAGTCCATCGTGCATCAATTTTTGAGAAACATAAAAATCGGCCAAGAGGTAATTCCGAGGTTACCATTTTCCCCTCTATTTGTTTATATTTTGCTAGAGTATACTATTAAACTCTCCACTACCTATTATATTTCGCGACGACAACGTTATTTATTTTACATGGTATTCCCGAAGGTACTGCTTCCCACCTCAGCGACTACAGAACTGCTTTCATCTTAATTAGAATTTATGAAGCGACAAAATCAAACCTGTTATCTCCCTACTCGGTGTTAACGATCGCTTAATTAAAAATTAAAAAAAAAAAAAATGTCAAGGAAAAAAATAAGGAATGCAGCAATTAGAAAAACGTATCCCCTTATTCAACTAGACGTACTCAGGCAGGGCAGCAAAACGCTGTGATGGTGGCAAAATGCGTGTTTTTTAATGAATACGCAATATTACAGAAGAAAAGGAGTAAAAGATGACACTTCATTTTTTTAATGCTCAAAGTCAATGTCCATGTTTTTTCTTTTGCTCCGAGTATGCACTCGTTGAAATAAAACAACTTGAAGTTATAATGAGTATGGAGTCTATTAATGTATGTCAATACGATCAGAAGAACATGTCACCTACCTATAGGAAATATACTAATATAAATTGATAACATTTTGCACGAGGCCACAGAGAAACAGATCTCACGATATTATAAAAGATATATGAACGAGAATAAAATCCAATTTAATGAATATTTCGTATGCATGACTGAAAGTAGCCATAATAAGAATTCATTTACTATAATCATCCAGAAATCCTCGAGAAAAGCGACCCATAAGGAACAGGGACCTAAATTCATTGGTTCAAAATATATAAAATAAATAAATCAATTTGAATATACGAAGGTTCTATATTTATACCTAGGGTTAGTTTTGAGAACAACCGGCTTCGTCAGTAATGGCATAAGCTGCAAAAGCATAAAAAGTACCTAACTTATTCTGGGACAAGTGACTTCGGATTTCATGCAATAATATTATTCAATGGCATGCAGTGAATTTAAAAGAATGAAAATCGACAATAAAATCATGGGATTAAATTTTGACGAATATGCGGTTAGTTTTTTTTTTTTCAACTCAACCCTTCAATAAGAATCTTCGGATTTCAAAGTTTTTCATCAGTTTTCTAAAGATAACCTAAATGTGGGAAAAAGCAAAACGAATATTACGAAGGTATGCAAATAAGTCAGGAAAAAAATTTCAGTATTACATTAACGTATATCAACATTTTCCTTGGTCAGTAGGGAGGAGAGGATTATACCAGATTATAGATGGCGCTTTACTGAGAAAAGGAATGGTGGTACATGTACTTCGCAAAGCAAACATCATTCTAATTTCGGATTTGGTTCCAATAGTACCCGCACAGACGAAGAATACAGATAAGAAAGTAGATTTTCGTGATTTCAGTAAATTGCATCGTTACGTCGAGTAAAAGAAAAACGGTCGAACACTGGAGGTTTTCCAACAATTTTTCTCCCTTCGAACAATATATGTACTCCGATTTGTAAACAATATTTTTCGATAACCAGGCAGGGAAGCGAATAAATTCGTTGCATTCGCCATATTTCTCCTATTCATTCCTATAGAGAGTGTGAAAATCTTCCAACATTTTCACTAAACCATGCGCATGTTTATGCCATTTTAGTTTCCGAAAAAGTTTGGCGTGTTACATTTGATTCACACAAGCGAATTTTCTCGTCAAATACAGCGAATTTGGGGGAAAATGTTCGGCGGGTGACTATACGCGACTGAAGATTCTGTCTCCGAGATATGGCGCAGGAATTGAGTTGGGAGGTAGGAAATGGCGCTCTCCTCTTACTAACTATCAGTGTCACTATTGTATTTCTTTCAGACTGTGTACATTCGTGTGAATGAATAAGGTAACAGAGGTTTGGTCAAACTGAAAAATTCCCATTGGACAAAATGAGGGTATTTTTTTATTGATAAAAACGATACGTTTCTGGTACCGGTGAATATCCCTTTAGAGGTGAGAAACGATTTGTTTTTGCGTCACACTGTTTGTTGTTACATTATTTGTGTACCACTCAACTGCAGAGCAATTGAAAAAAAAAAAATCAAAAAATATAAGTTTGATGGTATCAGAATCGGGTACTAATATATGTGTAGTTGATACGAAACGACGACAATGACCACTACCCGTTAATCAATATACGAATCTTATATAACAACTCGCAGTTAGTTCAGATAATCAACTCAAACACCAACGTTTATTGTACAATATATCAGATAACAAACTGCTACAGCTCAAATTTTGCTCATTGGGATTTGTTGAGGTATAATAATACGTACCGTAGAACGGGGTGACTTTACATTCAAGGGGCGACTTTACCCACTTCGTTTTAGCCCAATAAATAAATTGCCAGGCAAAAATTAAAACCGAAATACGATTTGGATCGAAGCAGGTAGAAGGAGGAAAATAAAAAAAAGATAGCCGCCCCTACCTCACTTCACCCAGTAACAGAACAAGAAAATAAAGCGGCGATATGGTTTTTTCCTTTTTCTTATTTGTCTTTTTTTTTTTTAACCACAGACACTCAAAATATTCAGTTCGGTTTCACACGGTTCAAGTTTGTACTTGACTAGTTTCTTTTCAATCGTATGTCTGAGTACAAACATCCTCAAATTTTGCCTCCCCACCCATCAATAACCCGTCAATAACAAATTGATGGGTAAAGTCGCCCCATTGAGGGGTGACTTTACACAAATTTTTTGAAAAATCATAAAAAATAGAAGGAAGGCTGCAAATTCAAACTTTTTTTCACAATTGTGTTGAGAAATGTTAGACCTAAATTTTAAAACCAAATTCACTTCAATAGCTTGAAAATTGGAGGAGTTATTAAAGGACAAAGTTGAAAAACATTAAAAAAGTGTGTAAAGTCATTCGACGGTAGTTAAAGCATTCTACTCGTTATATAAATCCTTAGCACGCCCGACTTCATTTTTATTCGACGTGTAATGCAAAAAAAACAAAAAAAAAAACGCAAGAACTCCTGCAAGACGTACGTAACTATATGTTTAGGGTAATAAGAATACTATGAAATGAATGGGTATCCTGTGACGATTAAAAGGGAGCACCCTTCAACCTGCTGATTACTATAATTTTCCAACTTTCGTTCAGAATTGTTTTATAGTTTTATAACAATCGAAGCACCTTCGAACATGAAACAGGCTTCCTCCTACCACTCGCCGACAAAATGGAATTAAAATGCACGTATGTTCTCGACTGCCTTGGAAGATAATCGCCAACAAATAAACTAAATAGTATACGCGTTTCTGTCATACAGCTTTTCCAAGCTTCCACAAAAACACCCTTTCGCCACCCAGAACTGGGTAAAACTTTGCGCACTCCCTCGGTGAATTACAGCCGAGGCGTTTCGACTAATTAGCTATTAAAAGTACGAGCCTCGAATACAAGAGAACCAGTAAATTCATTTATGGCTGAATTTTCTTCGCTGTCTGTATACGAATTCAGCCACCTTAACCTCTCGCCACCGTCCCCTCCACCAGCCATCTATCCACCGTCTACCTCGTCAACCATTTTCGCATCCAAAATTACCGCCACACTTCGCCACAAAATAGGCAGAAATGGATGAGGAGGGGAGGTTTGGGACACACGACAATTATCGAAAGGGAGTATATCTGGGCGAGATGCCAACAAACTTTCTGTTTGTTTTGAACAAACGCGCGGTGATGACACATACAGCACCTAAATTCGGAGTCACGATGAGGATGGCCAGGGAGCAGGGCGAAGAGAGGGGTGTACATGGAGCACGACATTGTGCACCGGTATTTCTCGCCAAAAGCTGGAAACCGTCTTTTCAAAGTCTTTCTTGTAAATGTTGTCGCGGGACAACAGTGGGTCGCGTTCTCATCTTCTGGGTAATATAAGTTTTCAGGGTTCGGCGAAGTCGGCGAATAGTGGAAGGTGCGAACGGTGAAATAGGAGAGGGTTGTAAGGAAATCATTTTCCAAAAAACGGTGTAACTGCTCGCGTGCAACCAACACTAATAGCCGAATGTTATATTTGTGAACGTGCGAAAGAGCGAGATAAAAACAAATATTGGATTCGAGGCATGTTTGCTCATTCGCGCGTTTTCTTTGGCAGAGATTTTTCTACAATCCGCTACTGGCGATACCACAAAAATAGTAAAATATACCATCAAGATTGAAATGTACCATCTAAGATGGTAGAAAGCACTACAAATGCTAGTCCCTAAAAATTGCTGTTCATAGAAAAGGGAGTATAAGGAGCCACAAAGAATTCTCAAACTTCAATCTGGTAAACTGTTTTGTATCTCTACAATTTGAACCAAAATAAATGAAAATATAGTCGAAAGAGTTCAAAATCAGTCCCTTTTACCTATCCGTTGAATGAAATGTTTGGGAGGGAGGAGGATTAATCATAATGTGAAGTGTCTAAAAGCCTGCTACGCAAGAAGGGGATCAGTCCACTCGACGTATATAATCAAACCTAAGAGAAACTCAATTTTTGAAAAAAGTGGACCTATCACCTTCTTGCAAAGTATCTACTGTTTATTCATTTATACAAATATCTAGCCCAATTCATGCATCAAATGGCGAAAGTCAAAAGTCGAACAAAGAACTATACAGAAATTTAAACCATGTTACACCACTGAACTTAATGACTCGACTTTGTTCTCTCTACATTGGATAATAAATTTCAAAATTTATGAAGACCTTGCGATGCAAAATAAAATTAAAAAAAAACGTGATTTTTACGATAAATTATTTTTACGGTCATCTAAGGTAAAATCTTCAAGACCGTTATCTTTTAGTCGCGCAGAATAGCGCAATTTAAGAGACGGTCTGCCACGTCTACCTGAAAAATTGCAAACAAACAGCTTCCTTGCGACAGGGTAATACTATGCTCACTCGCATTTCCGTTGGTCGCAAATAATAAATTCTTATGTATTTAGGACCAGTAGTGGGCGTAAGAAAGTATGAAAAAATAGACATACATAAAAAAAAGTACCTTCACTGATGTCCTAGACTTGGAGTAAAAAATAAAATAAAATTGTAGCCGAAAAGGTCAGAACGCATAAAAAAGAAAGTAATATAAACGCATGAGGAAGAAGAAAAATGTTCACCTAAGTAAAAATGCCCACTTAAAAAGAGGTCTAAAGCAACAACGTCAAGGATAATATTTATTTTCCTTTTCTTAGAATTTATTACGTCATTTGCTTAGGTAGCAAAAGAAAGCTGTGAACAGATAAAGGTGAACCGCAAATCATCAACTCCAAACAAAGAAGAAAAAATGGCACAAAATTTTTATATTATTTAATATTGTCTTTTTTCGCTTTCCTCGTCAATCCCAATTCAATCACTCCATCGCATCGCCTATAACTTTCAGCTCAAGTGAATATAAACCTTCCTTAATGAAATTCCATAAGAACAACGAATTGACAAGCTATATATATAGCTACATTACAAACGTCCATATTGTATTTCTTCGAATTGAAAAATAGAGTAAATAAATAGGAATCATGCACTGAGGGAAACATTCACAGTTCACACTAAATTTTGAAAAATGCGCATCATGCTAACATGAAGAGAATTCACAGGTTTTTATAATTATGGTAATGATAGTGCGGTGGAAAGTTAAATGAAATCGTTTCAAATGTCGCATTCTGACTAATTATTCGTCGAGTCCTATACACCTAATTTTGAAACGAGTTCACGAGTAATCTTACATAGAATGTACCCTGTGTGCAAAAATTATACAACATTTTTATTAATCTGCTCGGACTTTGTGCTCTTGAACTCTATTTGATCTATACTCTCCTCCACTGCCAGTCAATTCATCACCGTGTATAGTACTTGTCGAATCAGATCGTTATTATGAGATTAAAAAAAAATTTCCGACTTGAGAACGAGCTATAATCGAACACGCGGAAAAATTCCAATAAGCCTAGTCGATGAAATTTTTATATTTTATCAAATTTTTACCAATTGGCTTCATACGTTGCCGCAAGGTTATAACGCACGTTTAAGTAGCTAATTTCACGGCAGTAGAATTTTTCCACCCTTAACTCTTCCATTTTCGATGGCAGAAGAAGTGAAAATGATTTTTGTCAATTCGATTACTATAAGGATATACAGCCAAATTTTACATATTAAATTACATCGACGCTTGCTCCAACGCTCTTGTCAGCCTGCTCACGCAGGAAATCGAGCGCTTCGAATTATTTTATTAAATTTATTATTCGAAGATCGTCATTTTCCACCAATCCACTGGGGTTGTTAGACGGTCCCCTTTTTTGTACATAAAACAGCCAAGTTTCAGCAATATGTCGACACTATCTGTAATTAAATTTGGCCAACTTGTATAAAAAATATCGATTTCTGTCGGCGACTTACTCCAAGCGAAGGAAAGGAAGTGACGGGTGAGATGTGAGTGTCGATGATGGCTAATATAGATATCAAATTATACCTACCGCATTGCACTTTTTCAATAACGTGGAAGACAGGGATGGTGGTAATTGGAAATAGGACTGCTGGGAAAAAATTTTCAGAGTTACATCACTTTACTTGCCTCGAGTGCTGGACAATAAGCAGCCGGTTTATTGATGGTTATGGTTACATACGCTTCCTGTTTTGATATTTGGTGAGAAAATAATTTTTTTTAAAGTACACTTTCTGGGATATTATTATGAAGGTAATTAATCAAATAACTAAATAACTCATTTTAGTATTCATCAAAATACCCATAACCTTGTAGGTTAAAATGGTGATTACCTATTCAAACTATTTTTGTTTTAACATCACTGAAAAAATGAATAATATTAGTAATTTCTACTATTTTTCGTACGAAAACAGGGACAATTCAAAATTTATTTTGGACGCTCTTAGTATTTGTAGTATTTTCTATCCCCTTAGATGGTACATTTCAATCTTAAATGGTACATTTTACATGTGGTAATTTTTACTATACAATTATCTTGAATTGTCCCAGTTTTCCCACATAAATAGTGAAAAGTACTAAGTACCGAAATTGTTTTCAGTAATTAAAGTACTCACTTTTGTTTCATATTTTTTCTTCAAAGTAAATCAACTTGTAATTCTTGGCAAGGTGCAGCGGGTAGAAAAAAATGTAAAAAATGTGCTGTGCTCTAGCTAAAGGATAGTTTAATTTATGGGTAGAAAACTAATATAAAATATATCAAACGTTTTTAGCGTAAGAATTTCCAATATTATTACCCATTATCATTATTAATTTTTAATGTTCTTTCGAGTATGCGTATTGATCCATAGAACAGTAGTTATCATTGAAAAACCACATGATACAAACAGAGATAATATTGGATTCAAGGATTTGGAAACTTATACAGAGTCCTAAGAATTCGTAAACAATACTAAAAGGATTACATATCCACTCTAATAAAAGTTTAAGCGGGTTCGCAATCTTCAACTTAGATTCCATATACTTCCTAATTTCTTTCCTAAGCGAATTGGGAACATGGCTGTATTACTTCCAGAACGTATAAGCACAAAATTTCTTTTGATTGTTGATATGGTATTAGTTTTTGTATAATCATACTTTTCTTGGGAAGTTAATTAGATGCAGGAAGAGAGACAGAATTCATTCATTCATTTTTCTCAATGAATACTAACGTTTTGTACCGCTTATTACTAGTTAGACTACAATCACTTCCGTTATGGGGCGTAGTCATTATTAATCTGACTGCAGTTTTCATTTTAGAAATCTCGATCTGTGCCCAGACCACAGAAAACACCATCACAATATTTCACCTCAAAATCAGAACTCTCTCAAAATACCGACAGACTGATAACAAAATATACGGAGAAAAACAAAAAAATAAATCTTCACCTATTTCACGGAGTGAAAAACTTTTTGATTTCATTACAGATTGAAAATCTGCAGAAAACACGTTTGTCTTTTCGTGCTCAACTTCCAACAAAATTACGATTTCCTTGTTCTTACCCATGCCTATCGGTATTTCCTCTTATATTTATCTTTGAAGAATTGTTTTTCAAAAACTTTTCTTTGCCTACGCTCGCTTCTCGGCGAGTTTCTATACCAAAGTGAATTTATCGACGCGAAAAGTTATCTTGCAAATGACAACCAGCCGCTGCCACCGAGGACGTGCCTTCACCAGTGCTTCCGGGGTACCAGCGAGAGAAAATACGAATTTAACAAGAAATTTAGCAACACAATTATTTTAATTATTTTACGTTACATAGAACCGTTTTACGATAGATAAAAACGGTTAAAAAAGTTCTTAGACGAAATTTAATTTCCTTTAGGAGAAAGGGAGACAATAGAGGGGAAAAAAATAACAAAAATAAATAGAAAACACGAGAGAGGGAAAAAAAAGAAAATAAGAAACCTGAGTTTTTAATTGAAAATCTGCGAGCACGAGGCACGCCAGATAAGAAAAGGACACGATTTATACCGTAAGCTCATTACAGATCAACCAATACTTTGTTAAAAAGGGGAAAAAAAGTAAAGGCAAAAAAGTTTGTTCAGAAAATAATATTTTATCCTTAATTTATTATTTCGGCCACAAAAATTGAAAGATAGCTTAAGGAAGCTTTTCTACGTTAATCGTTGTCACAACGACCCTCCAAAAAATACACCACATGAAAAAAAAAAAAAGTAAAAAAAGTCGAGGAAGTGGGTGTACTCGTAAGTAGGCAAGAACGTGCCAAACAGGAAATAAAGGCGTTCGTTCAAAAGGTTATTCGACTTTGCAGAGATGAATAAATATCAGATATTTTCAACTTCTTTAAAGTTAAACATGGAAACTATAAAAGGCTCACCGATATAATGCCGTTGCGTACACAATGTATTCGAACTGAAACGAATTTTTCGAGAGGAAAGTTTCAACGTGCATATGTAACTACGTACCTGAAAGCAGAAAGGAAGAGATTTATTAAACAACAAATTCAAACCCAACTATAAAAATAACACATGAAAATATACAAATTGTAGGATAAAATAATCAGTTGTAATAGAATTGAAGACATCTTCTTGAAAGTTCTATAATCATTATAATTATTATATTATTTTTTAAAGAATTCATAAAATCAGCAGCCAATTAATGTTGATAAATAATCATTATATTATTTTTAAAATTTATCTAGAATATTATACATGAACATGAAGTTTAACGAGAAAAGGTACCTTAGCATCAGATGAATATTCCAGGATAGTAATAAAAAAAAAACATAGTAATTCTGATATTACAGGTATTTTACTTTACGTACTACAGTGATTGATTATATTTTCTGTTGTCTTTGGATTTTTTATCGGAATTTTTTCAACAAAATACTTGAAACAAAATAAAACTATGAGCATTAAATTATACCCAGATGTACGAGAAATTCGGAAGTAATAGTTTCTCTACTTTCATTTAAGTTCCCTGGAAGTGAATTTCTGAGGAATATTGAATGAATAATGCTGGTTTTTCGGACGATTATAAAAGGTGGGTAGGGCCAGGAAGGGGGGCATCGACCGTTCAGATATTATCGAAGGGTAGAAAAATGCCTCGTTACTCACCTCAACCGTTACCCTTTCTTTTACTCCGAGAGAGACAATTTATTTTAATAGATATACTCATATTGGTCACCAATTTTGGTAAGCTCACTCACTTCCACTGCTTGTGCTCAAACAAAAAAGCCTCGTTATCTTTATACTCGTAAACGCCATGCGAGTAAATTAGATAATTGTTACGCGCGTATAAAGTAATATCTGCCTCGTTACTTTCTTCAAAGAAAAACCTTGAAAGCACGGAGGATATTACACAAAACTCTTTTACTACCGAATCACTGGCGCAAGTTTGAAATCGTTTTCACCATTTCCGTTTCACTTGGGGGTAGCAATTCACGAAATTTAGGTCGAACTTTTTACAGGATTACCTACTTTCGGCCCTTCGTAACTAAGACACTCTATCTCGGTTTTCCTCACACCGTCACATTGGTTTAAAATGCACAACTTGACACACGCAATTTCCAGTTTTTAACTTTGTCTTATCAAGGTACGACGAAGCTAGTAACACAATAGTCTTTCTAAACGAGTAGCATCCACAAGTTATCTTCGAAACATCGTCATCAGAATTTCAAATACATTATGAAAGACCGGAGAGATGGAAAATTGGTGCAACGAAGTATTCCAGTAACTGCATGAAGCAGTAATTCAGAATTTAAAAATTAGGAACATAGTGATTCAGAAATGTTGGCACTTCAAACATTTTGAAGGCCACTATTACACAATGGAAATCCGTTACCAATAAATGAGCTGTAACTCGGAAGTCTTATTATGGAGCTCCGTAAGAACAAAATTTCGACTCATAACTGCACAGGATGACCCTCACATAGCCCATATTTTCACAATTGTGTGATAGCTTCAACTTCCGAATTCCTCCACCTCTCAAGTCTCAACCCTTGTCATCCCAGTAATTAAATCTGCTTTTCAATTGAGCCGGATATCGAAACCTCACCAACGGCTTGGCGCAGATGCAGAATCTGCAGAGGAACCTACATTTTGCCAAAAAAATCGCCAAATTTTTCACATTTCACAACGAAACGGCCGTCTGAGACGCATAATGTAGCAAAAACGCCCATCCGAAACAATAGAAGTCAATTATTCACGTCACAAAATTCACGTAATTATACTTTCAAAACGTACGTCGAGTCTCGCCGAACGCAGCCGGCAATATTTCGAATAAGTTATGAGCTGTGCGCGCGGTAACTGGAGTGCGAACTAGAGGTGGATAATTCATTTCTTTGGCACCCGACAACCGACATCGATGGTATTTTCACCATTTTCGAGGCGAATACATAACTTACGACGCGATGTACGATTGCTGAGACCTACCTTTACCAGACTACAAAGGAGAGGTGGCGGCGTACACGTACACATACGCAGGCACATCACGAAAAACCACATCTTAGAAAATTCATTCATTCACGAGCGAGCGCGAATCTCATGCACAGCTATACGAGCACCACATACTCGTATAATATGTGAATAAGCGAATTTGCCTTCCTCTCTTTTCCATTCGACTCGAAAGTCGAAATCGTTTACCATCAATTTAGCCGCCGCCGACGTTCGACATCGCGTTGCTTCTCCACCTCCACACACGAACTTTTGTCGCCGCAAGACTAAACGAATAAATTAGCTAAACCCCGAGGGTCTCGCAATAAGATTACAGGTTTGGGCCTAAATTATCGACGACGGATTTATTGAGTTAGTGTGAGAACGCAGACGACGAGAAGTAGGGAAAAAAAGCATAAAAATTTAGGAGCATTCTTGAATCGCATCAAAAGTTGAATGAAATACGGAGGCTAATGGCGCCAAAGGGCTGATTAGTTGGAGGGGGCTGTATATTTTGTAATTTCATCATTCATAAGATTATTTATCCCCATCAATTTCCATTCACTAAAATTTTCAAAACATTCCCCCAAATTTGCCCGAATTCGCTTAAAATTTGCTCGAATTCACCCAAAATTCGCTCAAATTTGCTCGAAATTCGCTCAAATTTGCTCAAAATTTGCTCAAAACGCGCTAAAATTTGCTCGAAAGGCACTCAAATTTGTTCAAAAGGCGCTCAAATTCGCTCAAAACTCTTCTCAAATTCGCAACGCTCATATTCAAAGCAGTAATAGACGTTTCAAGAGCATGTACCCCCAAAGTTTTTACCCAATAATTACAGATTATGGCCATGTCTGTTGACACTGTTGCCATTTGAGAACAAAAATGAAAATCGCTTTCTTTGTCCTCATTCTCGATATTAGTTGACTCGAGACTAACCTGAGATATTTCAACCAACTCTACCTCCGCTTCACCCAAACCTTTGCTGACCATAAAAAAATTATGCACCAATCGCGGATATTAAAAACTGACTTCCGAGATATGCGGCAACGTTTGCCAATGACAAAGGCTAGAAAATGAACGACAAAACTTGCAATTCGAACGAAAATAATGCACTTCCGACACATAAAAGGGCGACTCGCACGGTCATTATTACTTTTTGAAGGGGTAGGGGTTCTTTTTATTGTCGTGCTTTGTGTTATTCAGTGAAAACAGTTCATTGTGTCACATTTTTGAGATTTTTTTATACGATTTCTTTCCATACACATAATATTATACTGCGGTAGCGATAGCCGGAAAACTCTTGATTAGCTCGCATTATTGTTCTGTTGACAAAATAAAATATTGGCGGAGATGTATGCGGTGACAGACTGCATTTTCACTTGATTTGTTTCGGGGAAAAAAACAATGAAGCACGGAGGAACTCGCAAACAATATACTCGTACATTCAGATGAGAGAAATATAAACAAGTAAGTTGAAAAATTGAAACAAGAAATTGTGCGAAATGAAAATTCACCCACGTCCTACAAACCCCTCCGTGTCAAGAGGAGTGGGTGTTGGTTGAAAAGCATTCACAAACACGTGATAAGAAATTAGGAACTTTTTCATCTCGAGCTCCCATAAGAACTTCATTAGTAACAAAATCTATGGAATAAATTTATGAATAGGTATACGTGGCAAAACGAATATTTTTCTCAACACATCTGCGTGAACTAAATTCAACACGTAGCAAATGCGTATAGTGCCCACTTCTCAATGTCACCACAGCCGCGACATGATTGTGAGTACCTATAACTTCCAAGTGTCAGATAGTCCGGAGGGATTTACGATGAATTAGCCAAAGACGAAATTCGTTGGAACAGGAAATCAATTGTCTCATCAGAGTATTGTGGCCGAGGATAATTGTCTACAGGGTTTCGATTCAGAGATCTGGGTACTTTGTCAACAAGTTCCTCACAGCAGATTTTATAACGATATCGTTGAAAAATCCCAGGCACCTAGAGCAATGTACATAATTTTCAGTCAAGTTTGTAGAGAAACTACTACAGGTACTATTTAGTGTACTTCTTTACTCGAAGTTTTTTTATGAATGAATTATAATGAATGAATGAGTAGTAGTATTTCATAACGGTTCCGCCTCAGTATATCACCAACAACTATAAGTACCGGCGCAAAGTGATAATTTGGAACACGCGGTTGGAAACAAATATGCGTTGGCAGAATTGATGAATACAAAAGTATAGTTAGACGATTGGATCGTTGAATGACCACATGCTGGCGATAAAAAAAATGAAAAAAATAAGAAAGAAAAAGAACTACAAAATAATCAATAATTTATGAAAAATCGAAAAAATAATTTTAAAATTCATCTTTTTTTTCTTTTTTTTTTGGAAGACCAAAACCATACGGTTATGAACAATAACTTTATTCAAGAGACGTTGGAAATTATTTCATCTCATTGATAATAATCAATGAGCCCGCAATACAGAAAGATGGATAGGTACGCAATAATTAAAGATTATAAAAATAATACCAAAGCCCATAGGGATCCCATATCTTTAGCTCCACTCGCATTAATTACTTGCGGTACTCTTTTCGCAAGCCATTTTCACGGCCAGATGGTAAAGTCATATACATATACATATACATATGTAGTGACCATCACTCGCCCGGCTCTCATTTTATTCAACTGAATGATGTAAAAAAAAAAAGTTGCAAGAAGTGTTGAAGTTGTTCTTGCAGCCAAGTGAAGAAAAAAGACACACTCCGTATTGTTTACCTGGGTATATATAATTAGCAAATAGATTTAATCATACTGATTTCAACAAACAAGGCTAAAAAGTACGCTATTTTCGACGAAGCTTTTCTTAAACTACACGTTTGATAACGATTAAGTTCTTTGGATAATAAGATGGGTAAGTAGATGTACGTACTATACGGACTCGTTTCACTTTTTTCTTATTACATTAATGACCAGACGAATTCCGTGCAATGCGTCGTTTTGCGGAACTCAATTTCCCAAAACAAAATTTCGAGGTCATATTATAGTTAGCTTGATTCATTTTCTTCTCTTTTTTTTTCACGTCATCTCCCTCTCCTCCTCCTCCTCCTCCTCACCCTCGCACGATCAAGCTTTTAATTTATTTTTGGTCGGACGATTGTACTTTTACGATCGGTTGAAATTTAACGTTTCGCTGCTGGGGTGATATTAATCTGTGATAGTAAATGTCTGCTCCAGTAATTCAATAATTTATGAATTCCACGAATTCTCTGTGTCGTTAAGTTCATCGGAAACGGTTATATTCGGTAGCTGGCGCTTTAATAGCTGGCTGATATATCGAGGTAAAAGGAAATGTGGCGACGTATTTAGGAACTATAAAGTCTTTTCTCTATATTTCTTTCTTTCTTTTTTTTTTTTGTACAATGATTCCTCCCATGTATCTACTTTATTATCATTTTACTTTTTCTGACAGCTTTCTGCGGACGCTATTTTCAATGAAGTTTTCGATAGAAAATCTACTGTACATATTTTATACTAACCCGGAAAAATTATTGTTTTCATTTCGCATCGCAGCAAAACAACGAAGTTTCATTGAAGCTTCGGTACGCACCATGCCGTCCAAGCAAGATGTGAATTTGGATGCTTATTCATGGCTCATCACCTAGCCATAAGGGATTAGTGCACTTATATTTTTCAGAGACCCCGATTTGTTTTCTTTTGTTTTTTTGATAAGGCAAATTTTCCAACAGACTGTCCCCATATTTGGATATATATGTTGACAAAAAATGTACCCTCTTTATCCTGATAATCAACAATACAAAAAATAGCTGTATGCCTTCACGAAGACTCGTGAAGGCGAAGATGAATTTTATTTTACATCGATTGTATGCATATAAAAACGGTTCAATAAGTCTTTTCTTGAGTAAAAACATTTTCAAATTAATCATGATCATAATATTATGTTGGTAATATCGATTGATATGCAAAATAGCTCATTTTGTATGCTCAATTGGTAAGCACAATTTCTAGCTCATTTTGTAAGCTCATTTTGTAAGCTCCATTAGGGAGCAGAAAAAAAGCTCTGTCCGGACAGACGTCATCATCTGATAACATTGGATACACAAGGACACGCAAAAAATCGACTAACAGTCTCATTAGGCTTATGTATGATGACGTCATCAAGCTTAAATATAATTGATGACGTCATCAAGCTTACAAATAATTGATGACGTCATCAAGCTTATATATGATGATGACGTCATCATACGATAACATTGGACACACACGGACACACAAAATTTTGACTAAACTTCTAGTAAAAAGAATTAATATTTAATAATAGGAAAACATGGGGCGCGTGGAGCGTAAACAAAATTTGTCTATAGTTTAAACACCAAAAACATATTGTATGCGCCTCAGTCTATCTCCGCCATCAAAAAGCATATCAAATGTGAAATACCTCCACAGCACCAAAACACGTTGGATATAATGTTTTTAGTTTCCTTTGTTCATGCGATCACTCATCACTGCGAGGGAAAGCTTTTGAAATCAATGGCCACACTATTGCCCAGTTTGTGAAACAAATTTTTTTAAATCTGTATTTTTTCTTTTCTGTCGGAACTATCATATTTTTTTGCACCCATATAAAAGGCTTGTGAATGATGAACGATCACTGCTGAGGTCTCATTCTATTTTTCTTCGACTGCAAAATTTGAAAGTTTCCTCTCCAACAGGAGCGAGGTATTCATTGGTGTTTCGAAATCGTAAAAGGAAACCCTCTTTAATGTCAATTACCATTAATTATTTTTCGAATACTCTATAAGCATAATATCTTTAGGGTTGGCGCGTCTCGTACGGATAATTAAGATCAACTCCTTGAAAATGGCATTTAATTAGTACCTATACAACGTTACTATTTGCGATGGTGTGTATTCTATGTGGCGCAAGATGGTAGAATTGTTATTCTGGCATTGTGCTCGTGGGAAATAACCGAGCCAAAATATAATTAGATAATCCGCGAACAGAAGCACCAATTACCAGGTCGAAGTCTTTTTTTTTCCCGTATTCTTCGACGCCCTCACAAGCATTTAACCACCTGCGATATTTTTTTTGATTTTTTTTTCCTTTCCTTTCAATTTTTTGCACTCTCCAATTCACCTCTCAGAAACAACCTTCTGTCAACATTTTTTCTTCGTGCGCCCCTCTTGTGTAATGCGTGTGTGTAGGTTAAATACCATGAGACTGATGATGAAGACAGAGGTTACAACATTCGCATCTTTCACGCAAAAGGGTTGTAATTACTATGCACTCGCTCGGCGAGGATTTTTATGAGAAAAATTAGAATTCGTTGGTGTTAAGAATTTAAATTCACGGATACGGTAAGAAAATGTCAGCAAACGTGGGTTGAAAATTAACAACATAATTTGATCGCAGCGACACGACAGTTCAACGATGTGTAATCGTAGCCTTTAAAACATAGGAGACAATGATCACCTTTATCCGCAAATAGATCAGTTGGGAAGAAATTTTTGAGAGTAGAATTCGTCGATCGATTAGATAAACAGAGGATAACCCAACAACCTTATTACGGAGGAGTATCTACAATATTCATCCTTCAACAATGAACAATCTCTTGAGAAATTTTTTCAACAGTTTTTAAAATTCAAAAGAATTGATACTTAAGTTTTGAGGGGATGCTCTCTCAATTTTCATCAGGTACATTTCTTATAGGAAAAACCGAAAGTAGGTCAATAAATCTTCCAGAGAATCAAATATAACGAGAGAAAATGAAGCCATTCGAATAAAAGAATACAAATAACTTTCGTCAAAGACGTAGTTCCACATGCATAAAAGTTGCCCTGATTCAAACTCTTCAGGATATAACTGAGGAAAGATGTCTCAATACTCGTTAATTTTTAAATTTACAGGGAAAAAGGCTAAAATTCAGCCACACGTGCTTTTAAAAATTTCGGATTTTCAACACGCGATAAATATCAAGTCATATACTCGTATTGTGCGATTATATTTTATTTTATTCATTTATTTTACATTTACGCTCCCATCCCCTCAGCAGGTGCCCGAAAGTCCAAGTGATATGGAGAGACAGGGGCACACGAATGTATTACAAAATATATTTTTGCTTGGGACTTGATAATTAGGACGAGCAAACTTATCAAAAATCTAGAAACTATGATGTTAAGTCATTCTTCCTCTACAATCCTGAGGAGTTAAAATTATTGTAACTACACCCTTACGCTAATTATTTTCAAGTCGCCAAATAAACAAATCTAATCAACATTTTCTGACAAATTTCAAAACATTTAGCTGCTTTAAAGAAATTCATCCAACACTACCGATCATTTTCGTAGGCAAAGTTTCACCATCTCGGGTTGATATATTTTAATAATCGACTTTTTTTTTAATAGGATCTTTGAGTGTACACACACACACACACACACACACAGCACATCCAAACCTAATCTCCACAGCATACTACATATTTTAGCTTTGAATATCCGGTTTAACTAGTAACCTCACTCAATACGAAATGGCGATTCAATTAATTCCGAAGCAGTAGCCACAACAAACCACCAAATAGCTTCGGTTCATAATTTATCGGTTACAAGAATCGAGTTTAGTATTTTATTATTATTACTTCAGTGGCCGCCTCTCTTCCTCCACCACTATATATACCTGATATTTATCCTTAATTATCGGCGGTACGATGGCTTTGATAGGCGTATAGGCTTTACGTCGAAAAGTTTAAAAAAGTCGATTGTCGATCGACTCCCAAGATCCATTTTTTCGCGCCTCATTAACGAAACGATCTCCTTTCGCGTTCGTACCAATTTTCCACTTCTCCAATACGACAAAATCCAGAATTCTGCACTATAATTAAGGCAACGGTAAACTAAAAGTATTCCGGATCTACTACAGATACAGATAAAATGGAAATTTCATGCTCGCTCGAGAAAATTAGAAGGAAAAATACGGCCGATGGTTGACAGCCTACTGCATAATTTAAGTTGCCTTTGAGAAGGAGAGTATTCAATTGTAAATTTTTATACTGCGCATATAATGTACGTGCGCAGTTACACACATATGACAATGGAGGGTCATTATTTGGCCGTTCCAAAGGCTATTTCTTATTTAAAATGGCGAAAGATCGACTGCCCATCAGTTGCTTATTCATCACATTCATGTACATATTATAATTATACTACGAGTAGTTTTATGGGTGAATCGATAGAGCATTCAGTTTGATAAAATATTACTTGAAATTTTTTTCCCCCCAAATTAGCCCACAAGATCTCAATAGAATAGCGAAGAAAAGAGTCAACCCTATCTGATCATGAAATTACAAAAATTAGCAATGAAAAATTTTCTATTCGAAGCCTATGGGAAATAAATAAACTTACGCCACGAGTTACACGCTATGAAATTTTTCAATAAAAAATCTCTGAAAGTTCACGCACCAGCTGCAACATTCCTGCTATTGAAAGAGAAAAAAAAAAGAGATAAAAAGGTCGACTTATTTCCAACGAAAAAGGACGCCATCTACTTTTTTTAATAGTGATTTACGAGTATTTAGTTGAAAAATTAGAAAAATTTCGAGGTCTTTGAACTTTTTCACCATTTGGCCAAATAATTTTCCACCAATTTTTCTACCAATCACTGCACTATACGCACAATATTCACCCAATTTGTATATCGACAGCACACCAGGAAGTCAACATCATTGCGTCGATAGCGACTTTCTTTTTCCAAATCTTTTATTTATAAATAGAAAACACTTTGAATCGTCGCGTTTATATTACGAGTATATAAGCCTTTTTGATTGGAAAAATAAAGTCAAGCAAATCGGAGTACGTCGCAGGGACTTTCCTGGTGTAGGCTAAAAGATTCATTACCGGTTTGAAAGGTCGACGACTCCTCCGCTGCTCGTTTAGTTATTCATTTCCTTACAAGATTCTTTAATCCTGTAGTACAGAGGAGAAAAAAAAGAAATTCCACGAAAGAGAAAAATCTGCATTCTTCCTCTCTCGCATTTTTCATCATTCAGAGGTTTCAATTTATTTCTCAAATCTAAATTAAAACAAATTGGCGGATTAAAAGTCGAGAAATGAAATGAAAAGGTGTTAAAAAACTTCAAAGGCTGCAGAATAATATATTATTTTCATCGTTTCAAGGCACAAGAAACTGAAAATTTCCAATAAAAATTACAGCTTTTCGGGCCTTTAGAGCTATTTTCATGTTTCTCAAGTTGAGATGGACACTTATATAAGTATGAATTAAAGGGAAGATACATATGCGTCTACTAATCCTTGGCCTTGATACGTATTTATTACTTTGAGTAGCTATATTATTACCTACCAAGACAGAAGACATGAATCAACTGTCCATGAGCCATGAAAATACTTGGAAACTGTTCCCTGAAGTTAAGAAGAAATTTCATTTCGTTCAAGGTATCGCCCACGAACTTGGCAGAAGATAGCCAAAAGGGTCTGGGTAGCCACTCTCAGAGAAAAAATATTAAAAAATTGTTACATACTAACTTTGAGACTATTCAGGTTTCAAGTAAAAAAATATGTAATATAAAATATGTCTATTAAATTTCAGTACGCGGCACACTAATTTTCAACGTTATATTTATACCTATTTTTAATATTGTGTATCAATTTTCAATTTTATTTTTCTCAACGAATTTACATTAATTTTTTTTTTTATAAAACCTGAATTTTCCTAAAGTTGATTGAAATTCAAGATATACAGTTTTCTCTCAGTGCTAATAAAACAGCATCGACTGAAAAAAACATTGTGGACGTAAAAATATACTGAACACCCAACCCCCGTGCCACTTTTTTCACAGACATGGCTGACTTATCTTTTTAATTGTTCATAAAAAGTTGAGCATATTCGGGCGGCAGCTAGGCAAAATTCACTCATTAAATTCGCCCCTTTGGCGCTACAATATGCTGCCGCGATAATTCCGAATAAAAAAGTGGACAAAAAAAAAAATCATCGAAAATTATCTTTTCTACACAAAAGCGTTTTAAACGATGTTAAATTTTACGTCCTCCTCGTGTCGAGAATATTCGAAACAAAAACATTATCGAGGGGCTAAAACATTTGGCGGTAAGAAAAGATGAAACTTTCATGCCTCCCATAACCCCCTTTGAAATCCCAATAATACACGTCTTTTCGTTACAGTTTAGTTGGGTGCAAAAAGAAATGAAAGAAGGGGAAAAATGAGAAAAAAAATTAAGGTTATAAATAAGAACCAGTCGTTCGGTATAACTTTCGCATCTCTCTCGCTCCGACTTGCAGCCTTTATTACACTCTTATACTCGCTCGCTTTTACTCTTATTCGTATGAAAAGGCATGATCGTCAATTGTAATTTGATCAGAAATCTGTACGCGTGTTTTGAATATCATTTTATGGTCGACATTACCTCTCCATTTACATTCAGTTTCGGTAAAATACGTAAATTTTAACCCGCTTCTACGTGGCAGCGGTGGGCTGTACTTATTTTAAGGGATCACTTTTTCATTTCATTTTTTTTTTTTCCCATCCCGTCTCTACACTTCGCGCATCTCTTGTAGTACCTAATATACGCCCTTCTACAATGCTCTTCCGCCAAAAATTTCTAGTTTTCGATATACCCAAACAGTTTCGCAACAAATTCTTTCTTTTTTCTCGTTTATGTATACCCTACACTTTCTTTTTCATTTCGATTACTCTCTTTCAGTATCAAAAAAAAAAAAAAAAAAATTGTGCCAACGTACGGTATAATAAAAACGCAGGTAATTTTGGGTTAGCCAAAAAGGAGTACGATTTAATTTTCGCAGATCCTTCGTAAGGCGTATTTTATTCATTTATATTTACGTTGTGGAAAGAAGAGACGTAGAGTACATATTTGAAAAAAAAAAGGTAGGATTCGCACCAGATATAGGTATTCTATAATATATTTTAGAAGTTCCATACGAGAGGTTAGTTTGACCAAATTGATTCATTCGACGTGGTGAAAAAAAAAAAAAAGTGAAAAGTTTCGAAGCACTATATAACGCTTCCCAAGTCTGAATAATATGGCGAATGTTGTCCCACAGGGAAATGAAGCAGATGGACTATTCAACTAGTAGATTGATCGATGAACATGAAAAATGTACTTTCCGTTCTCAGAAGGTAAAAGAAATTTTTTTCGCGGCCGATACGTAAATGGAAAATTTTCTGCAACTATTGGATTTAAGGTTTTCATTTTACATGATTTTCATCTTCAAAACGAACAACTTCGGCTATATGTATACTTAGTCGGAAATAATAAATACTCGTACATCGATGCAAATAAAATTTTTTGTATATGATCATGATTCGTAACTAACAATATAATAGATTATTCTATCTAATTTTCCTATTTTTACCTACATAGTCTAGCAGTCATGTTGGTTATAATCTGTGTAAAATTACGTAGTCGATTCACGCGCATAAAAAAATATAAATTTAATTTTCTTTGATTAAAATGGAGACATCTAGTGCTGACCAAATTTGTACTTTAATCAAAATTCCATTTTGTGGTTATTCTAGCAACACCGTGTATTAATCAGCGAAAAAGAAAACTTTATTTAGTTGTAGTTAAAAAGCGGCTCGCCAACCCAGAAAATGAAATATGTATAAGAAAAATGACATACATATAGCACCTTCATTAGACGATACAGTGTAAAAAACAAATCGACTCCCCCCAGCGACCAAAGGGAAACAATAATTTAAAAACTATATGAACCATCACGAATGCAAGTTTCAAACCTAATTCGCTTGCTCGCTAGTTCAATGACATGTCCGAACAGAGATGTACATCGCAGCCAAATTAAATTATACACCAACGTCCATATAACCAGATTCGGGAGCTTTCCAATTAGCCATTTTCTATTAACACCGTGTCAGTGCGAGTGTACGACTGAACTCGAAGAGAAAAACAAAGCAAGAAAAAAAAAGACAACAATATTTCAACTCAAATCATCACAACCTCCATATTTCTCCATGCCACCGTACTTCTACGCAACTGGTTCAACCCTATATAAATATGCGCTCAGGATGGGTTACCCGTCGAGAAGTCAACAAAAAAGTCGGTACAAAAAAAAAAACTGATACTAAAAATCGACTCGTGGCGAATTTCGGAGGCAATTTACGGCAACACATTTTAATGTAGCCCAAGCCAACTCGAAGAATTATGAACTGACCGGACAACCAACCAAAAAAAAACAAATTTAAAAAAAATAGAAATACAACACCGAATATTGCATTTCGCATATGATGCGAGAGGTGAAAGATCGAGTAACGCATTCATTCAACGATTTGGATTCAAGGAAACTTTTCAATGAACATTCTGTGTTTGTTCTTTTGCTTTTTCGCTCGCTCTCTCTCTCACTCACTCACTCACTCCAAAAGATCTACAAATTCATTCAACCGGTCCTCACCAAGCTGGCCACTCTAAAACGACGCTTCATGAACAGGTAATTTGGTTTGAAATGAACAGAGACGAGATATAAAAAATGATAGAGGACAGAAAGTGGGATGCGGGGTTAGCAGACTTGACAGATTTTCTTCAACTTCAATTCATTTCGTATGACGTCGTCGTTCTAAAATATCCATTTAATGTCCACTATATCCACCACTTCTGTAGAGACACGACTCTCCTACTCGCTCAGCAGCACTACTCGGCCACAAACCACGAGATAGCTACGCGTAAATCGTAGTCTCGAAATTGGAACCAGTTTCAGCGGGTCAACTATATAATATCGGTCATTCCACGTTTCCATCGCCTGTTTTGCCTGTCTGCTAGCGAAAAAACAAATGCGAGAAGAGGAAGACGAATGAATAAAAGACGTATAAAGATAAATAATAACTTCAAGTGCCAGCGATTAACCTCAATTGTTATTTTAAAAATTGCGAAAATAAAATTGTTATATGCGATCGTAGAATCCTTAATAAATGTTGCATGTACCTCGCATGTTTGAGAAATATTATAAAATTTCAACGAGAATTTATTACACGAACATTAGAGAATACTTGTACATATGTACTAGACAAGCAACACACCATTTTATAATGACTCAAAAAGGAAAGCTGTAGAAACGAAGAAAAAAGATTCGAACATTTTTTTCATTTTTTGGGAATTATAGTTCAAATCAAAAAAATTTCACACAAAACTGATTTTCGAGTAACTTCTGAGGCCGAATACATTGAAAAGTAAATCTGACTCTACGATTTAAATGTACAGCATAATTATGCATTTATATATGTATAGTTGAATGTAGAAGATTGATGGTATGCTAAGAGACAAAAAAATGTATAAAAACAGTGAAATTTTCTCGATTATTTAAGAAGCGAATTTTGAACAGAAATTAGTCACTTTAAGCCATTATGACGAGCTTCAATATTGAACTAAAGAGGATGCTGTACCAAACTGAATTTTTGATTTGTATCTTTTTATAGCCAAAACTAATCATCGAAGTTACATCTACCTAGCGCAGTAAAGTAAAAGCAGATATTTATAATGGAAAATGGAAATCTAACTCTATACATCCGTAAGTTTATCATACAGGTATAACTTATTCAAAAATCATTACTCCACGTTGAAAACTCAGCTAGAAATCAGTAGAGATAACCTCATTCGACATAAAAATATTTGTCTTTATACGTAATATAATTTCATCAGACAATCTGCTTACAAAATCCTTGATTTTTGATAGTGTTGGCTAATTTGGTAGTTGAATTCACATTTTTCTACACATTACATCATCAAATGTATAGTGTATAGTTGTATACCACTGTTGAGATATTAGTATTGTCAAGTTACAGAGTTCGGGCTTCTAGTAAAGCATACCCTCACTGATTGTGAAGATGAGAGAACCCCTGACAAAACTTCAAACTGTATAAAATAAATGAAAGTTTAGTACGATTGACTCAACCTTCGAAAATAGAAGCAACCATCAGCATGAGATACAGACGAACTGTAAAACAAATAAAATATTCTCTGGACCAAGAGGCTTCGGGTTATGGCAGCGTATAAAATGCAAACGAAACCAGTTCCAGTCACAATTAATATAGGTAATGACGATCAGCCAAGTTCGTAAATTAGCAATTCTCCGAAATAATATTTTAAGATCTTAGAAACTTCAAAACTAGGAAAATCGTTCGCAACATGATATAGTCTGATCGTTTTCTGAATAAAAAAAAAAAACCAGTCTTTATCACTATTAGAAACAACTCAAGTGTCTTCGAACCGACGTAATAATTTCTCAAATTCGACACGTCTATGAGGGAAAACACAAATAGGAAATACTATAGGTACTACAATTATACCTTCACAAAAAGAAAAAAAAATTGAACCTCACACTACCAAAATACATGATTCTCGCAGCGAAGATTCTTGAGAATCATTTCCAAAAGTTTTCCCAGCATAAAGTTTCATGTTTTAGAATCCGCTTCTGTTTAGATGATTGGGAAACTTTTATCAATGCCATTTATAGTAAATTTTTGTATCCTCTTTTCAAATGTCACAAATCACAATAAATATGAACCAGTTTTGAAATACTGAAAAAGATTTTCTTGATGAACGACACATATGAATACAATTTGAACTCTCACGTCAAGTAAGCCACAATGTAGATTTTTCTCACATGGGAGAAATACGGGAAAAAGTCGAAATCCACCATTTTTCACTGATTTCCGAGAAGAAAATCTTTCATTTTATACGATGGAAAACACTCTCCGACTTCCATGGGGTGGCATATGCGATTTTTTTTTCTTCGTCAAATTCTAATTTAGCTATAATTGACGTACAGTTATTATCGCAGCTTGTCACTCACTTCCTGATAGAATTCTTACCCTTTAGAGAGATTGCTTCCGTACCTAAGAGACTATATACCTATATGTCATTCTATAGAGAGCAATTGAAAAATAAAAAAAGAGCGAAAAAAGTCAAAAACGGTGGCACTATCACCCCTCACACTTTTCGCATGTCATTTTGTTAGAAAGCATCTTCATGCTTCATTCAAGGGAAGACGCGAACGTACAGTTTTTTCCTTCATTCGTTGCATGTGACTTGTCATAGCTACAACGATGTAGTTTTTATCGTCACTTTCCCAAACTTCCCATTCGTGTAGTTTTCTCGGTTTTCCTTCATGGCGGGAAACAGTCTTTATAGTATCATCAACATTTTTTCAAACGTTAGCTTGTACTCAATTTTTCCAACTGTCCTCATCACGCCTCGATCTAATCCCTTGGCGAAATAATAATATCATATCTGTCGCCTGGCTATTGTTTCAATACGATTTCCTCATGGCCGGAAGAGAGAGACAGAGAGAAAGATGGTTTAGTGCTGGTAATAATGGCGAAGGAAAACCGAAGTATCAACAAGCATTCGGTTAATATGGATAGGTACATGTATGTGCATGACGGTCTATTCCTCTTTTATTCAGTTTTAAAAGAAGCCACAATTTTGACAGATTAATCTCCAGAGGAAGAGAGTATAGAAATGAAAGGCATTCGGAATATGGTATCTTTAAATATGGATTTTTCTCATTTTCAAAATGGACTCGAGAGTGCCTCACCGTTGCGAAACAAACATAAAGGCCTTCGCAAGAAAGACGCTCGGCGAAAAACTAAACGAAAATTTCCCTTCATTGACATTAGATGTCAATTTTCAACATTACAGTCGACATACGTTTAATAATACCGCACAAGTCTAGCACGCAAGTTGACATTCTCTAAAATATAAGTAGTCTAATGAAACGAAGCAAAATAAAACATGGAGTATGTCCTATACAAAGTTGAATTATAAAACAGAACAAAACCATAAATGACACAATAAATGAATCATTTAGCTGTAAGATTTACCTACTGGGTAAAGAAGTTGAGTAGATATTTTCCAACGCTTTTGATTGTCTAACTGACAAAGCGCATGGAAATTCTTTAATTAGGACCGTACAACTTCTTTCTTTCGGTATCTCAAGCCTCCCTTCTCCATGATTGAACTAATTTTCCAAAAATACCTTCCGGATATTTCGTGTCGATTAAAAAAAAAAACAACAAAAAAACAGAAAACAACTTTTCCTACAACAATTATACCCCAGCAGGCCAACGACACCATAACTTGAAGCATTTTGTTTACACGAATAAGAGGGTAAAGAAATGAAAAAATATTTTATTAATCGTTTTGGTTCCCCTCAAAACGATTAAAATGTTTCAATAGGTATATTTTATATCCATAATAATCATGAGATATACGAAATTCAACCTCATTAACGTAGAAATACGTTCGTTTTGTTGGAAATTATCTCGTAAACGATTACGAGTACATATAAACCTACCTTGTCGCTAATTAACGACCATAATCGTTACTTTACGCAATAAAATTGGAATACACGCCAACCACCAAAAAGTTCAACAGCCAAATTTGGGCTGGACCGAAACTTTACAGGGGAGAAGGAAAATATCTCATCATTAATTCCATTTATAAATCGAATAACAAACTGAAAAGTTACAATTCTGCTAAACGCGTACAGGTACATAGTGTTCATCTACAAAATGATGACCGTTTATTATGGAAAAGTTTCGATTAAAATAAAATCAACAATCGAGAATTTGCTATTTTGATTATAACATGGAAATATCGCTCGGCTAATCACCTTATTGCTTAACCTTTATGGATTATACATAAAATGTTGAAAAAATCCAATTTGCTTAGCTTTTCGAAAGTACAGAAAGAATGAATGAATGGGGGAAAAAAAAAAGGTGGACGCTAGTTTGTTAACACAGAAATCGAACGATGGCGTAGGGAAAGGAAAAAATCGAGGAAAGGTGTTTTTCGCGCTTTATTTTATATAACTTTCAAAATAAAATAGCATTTTTTCCTCATAAATATATACCGCGCCTTCAAGAACGTGAACACTTTCGAGGGGTTGTATTTGCATAATGGAGTTTTATTTACCATACATTGGAATTTTAAAAATCCATTTTCGCTGTAGAAATTTATTTTAACTTCCTAAAGTGTTCGTCTTTACCTTTTTTTTCCTCGTGTCTTTTTCGTTTTTTTTTTTTTTTTGATATGGTAAAATACCGTGTAATAAGAACATTTCAGAAAAAAATTCGTTACCTCTAATTTTTTCTATATTTACGACATTTCATCACAAAATCTTGTCTTCTTTGTTCAACGCTGAATTTAACTGGCGCTATGGTTTACATTTTTTTTTCTCTTTCTCCCTCTCTTTCTCTCTCTCTGACTCCGTCTTGAGAGAAGAAAAACGAACGTATATATTTTAAACGTAATGAAAAAAAAATTAACATTTTACAGAGGGGTAAGGTAGAAAATACGAGTAATTTTAATGAGTTCGGATTTTCGCTTCATACAAGTCTGCAGAAAAATTGCAGTCAGCATGAGCTCGTTATTCCCTTTTGTAAGTATAAACCTCAAAAAATTATGAATTCGAATAAACGCAGACTATTTTGATAACTTAATAAAAGAGTATAAATAAATGAATGATGACGATAATGCAGCACGAGCAACTTAATTTGGGGGTGTTTCTTCGGAGCAATTACTTCTTCGATATAATGTCACTTGAATGTTTTAGGGATCACCAAACGAACTCGATTTTACAAAATCAATATCATTTCCACAGAGCCAACTATTGTTTTTCACATTTCTTATTGCAATAGTCATCTAACAGTACATCTTGAAATAGAAAATTTTACAGCGGAGACTTTATTCTAAGCGGTTGTAATCGAATTTCATTATTCTTTGAAATAAGTACACATAATGATGGCTATACGTATTTTAAAAATATCAAATTATCGAAATTTTTCGACGGTGGTTGGCTAGTTTTTCATAGTAAATCGAGTATGTGTGATACACTTTTCTCACTGTCTATTAACAATCAAATTTTACAAATTACTATTAAAAAATTGTTTGTTTTTAGAAAACTTGGCAAAAAAAAATTCACCTCTTCATAACTCCAGACAGGAGAATTTGATAACAAACATAAAAAACTCCTTCATAATATGTTCTATTCAGCTCGACTGTATTGACATTTTCGAAGAAAGACCTTGACTTTTTATAACCTGAAGGCAAGGATATTTCAAACTTAAAACGTAAAGCTATTATATTTTCATGCAAAATATCAGATGCTACGTCAATTAAAAAAAATATGAATTTTGGAGTCGCCAGAATATTTGTCCTGCTTCATATTTTTTTTCATTTTCTAAATTATTTGGTCAGTAAAAATTCCTTGGCTGGTTCTTTCAAGTATTCAAAAAAAAAAGAAAAATTAAAATGTATAACTTTTCGGAAACTCGTATTCTTTCTTCTCAGAAGATAGGGAATAAACGAGATAGTTCAAACTTTCTAAATTTTTATGGATTCTTTTATAGTGTCCAGAAACGGTTGAAATAAAATAAACGTCTTTTTTTTTTTTTTTTTTTTTTTTTTGCAACACTAAGAGGGTATACGGTGTCTAATTTTTACCCTTTTCGTCGATTTTGGGTTTCGATTTGAGAAAAAATCATTTTGAAGAAGGTTCTAAATGACGGAATAATTTCGAGTAAAAATAATAAGTAATCTTGCTGAAATAAAACATCGAACAATCAAAACTTCTATAATAGGTTTTCCTCGTACAACAAACTATGAGAGACAGTAGGTCATCGGCATAAATTTTTACCACACACATTCAATATAGTAGGTATCTATAGCTATCAACGAACTGATCTGAAATCCTATAACCAAAATTTACCACTCAGACCTCTTGAAATGAAAGTGAGAATGCAATTTTTTTATATACTCTAGATATTTTTCCCTTTGGTATTACATTGAAATACACTGTATCTGCAATTGATTTACTTATTATTCACAAAATACCGGCATAGGTCAACTCTTAGGGGAAAAGGGGGCTATATGCCATCCAAAGCTGAAATTAGCCCCAACCGCCAAAGAAAATCAAGTTATAGCCCTTCCAGTTCGATGAAAATGAACAAAATTTTTATTTATTTGTACCAAGTTTTGATGATTTCTTCTTTTAATTTTTTTTTTCAACTCCTCTTATCGTCTTAACAAGGGTCTTTTTAGCAGGTTTTTGAACAAACGACCTTTTCACTTTCAAAGTCCGCCTGCGAATATACTGAGTAATTTGAACCTCTTTTCAAAAAATCGCTCTCATAATACCCAATTCAATAATTCATCAAAGCCTACATCCGAAAATTCGACGCTATTTACGGCCGCAAGATTCACATTAATGCTGGCGTCAATTATAATTTCGTATTCAACAAGCCTTACAGTCCCCCTCCCTCACTAAAACCATTTCCACAACGTAAGTTCGCCAGATTTATACATATTTTTTTCATTTCCGAGATGCACTCGGCTGAGAGAAAAACAACATGGATACCAACATAAACGGCTCATGTCGCAATTGGACGGCAGCCAATTTGGGCACAGTGGCAGCGAACGACCCCAAGAAACCGGTTGCACGTACTAATCTCCGCAATGTTTCACCAATATAATCGAATGTCACACAAAACGAGAAAATTTTCATCAACAAAATCCGGCGATCACGAAGTCAGTCAGACATTTCAGAATACACAGATAATCGTAACGAGGAGGCCTCTCTGCAACTTCTTCGTATAGAACTTTAATATAAATATTCAACTGAGGTAAACCAATCACTCGTGCTAGTTTAAGTTGGGCTGAAAAAACCTTGGCCCCTCATTCCTCAACTCCATCGCGGACTCGCAGCAGATAATTTTTCAAGTTTTCTACTCGTTGAATTTCTAATGAAACACGTACGACACGCGACGTGTGAAACACACGCAGAACAATGTGTTTTCGTTGTTGTACTTTTTTGTACATTAATTTTCTTCGGTATTCTTCTGGTTGGATGCTGCACACACACCGCATATAGGTACGAAGGCATACGCACTGCGCTACCGAATACGGTGCCAAAACTCGTTAATGTAATAACAAATAGTTTACGGAGGCATTAACATACACAAGACAAACGCCCAACAACCCCTCTCCACCGCACTCGGCCCATTAGACGATACGTGGAAAATGAAAATAATGTTACCCGTCTCTGTACGTTTAGCCGATAAATCTTCGGTAATTTCGAAGCAACGTTCTTCGAGAGACGCTTACACGTATGAAGTTCACAGCACCACAAGCACAAAGCACGCATCCACACAATTCTGGCGCAGCGAACGACCAGTAGGCAACGGCAAATCTATTATATTCGTTTTCAGAAGGAAACGGGTTAGCTATATGTATCACTCTTTGAACAAAATTCTTCTATAGTCTTTCACAGTGCGATAGTAATAGGAGAGATTAATGCAACTTTTAAAATGCACTAAACAGGGTTCCTTGTCGACGTCAATATTGACTGTTAATGGTAAATTTTACTTTTCAAACTCAGCAATAATCCTATAGAACCGACATAAATATCTACCTTCGTTTCATATAATGGATAAAATTAAATAGAGCACGATTGATCAACTCGAAACATAGTATTTTCCCATGAATCTGTACCAAAAACAAAAGAAATTTCAACTAACCTTCTCAATCAGTTTTCTATGAAAGGGCAGAAAAAAATCACTTTCTCGCCAAGTAAGACCCCTCTACTGAGAGATTTATACACATCCCTGCCCTGAATTGAAAAAATTTCGAAACGAATTTCGAAGAGTAAATTCCTCTTTCACAAAGGGTCCTCCTTGAAAAATTTACCAACTCCCATCCTCAATTATAGAAATTTCAAGACGAACCTGCCGAAGGGTTAATTCCTCTTCAATAAAAGGTTTCCCTTGAAAGATTAGCGCACTCCTACAGTATGCTCGATACAAAAATTTCAAGACGAACATAGAGGCGATGAATTCCACTCTTCAATAAAGGGTAAAACATTATTATGACGTATTGACTTCAGTTATTTTCAACGTTCGCATGCAAATCTCTTCAATTCTCGTCTTCGAAATTTTACATTCGTCACCGCTTCTTCGTAAATTTTCTCGTCCACAGTCTCATTCATTTTCTTTCTTATACCTCTTCCCTCTGCCTCAGAAGCTTATATCCAACTGCACTCACACCTCTTTTGTTTGGTACAGCCTTTCACCATGTTCGGTGTTTTATATATGCGCACATCAATATTACAGGCACTCACGATATTATACGTTCATTAATGCTCGTCATGTTCAAAAGTGCAGAAACCAAATTGTAAATCGCTTGGATTTTGCTGTACGTTTCGTGCACATACTCGAGGGAAATAAAAAGACGCGAACGCCTATAAATACATTATTTTACAGTTCACGCGAAAAAGGGTCGCAGTTCTGAGACAAAACGTGGCATCGTAACGCAGGGCCCGCATGTAAGGTTTGGCAGTGCCTCGACTACCGCACGACGATTTCTTTCGACGCGACGCCGCAGACCTTTGGAAAGCTTCGAAAAAATGAGATAAACGGCGAGATGCGAGTTAGAGAAAACTCTTCAAAAAGCTCGTTATTGAATTTTCTCCGCTTAATAACGATATGTTATACTAAAAAGTTGCAGAAAAATGCCGGCTCGTTAAATATTTTAACGAGTGTCAAAATGGCGGATTTTGCATTCAAAATGTGTCTACCTGCTACGTATTTTTTTCCTTCTACGTATATTTCTATTCGCCCAAGAGTTTTTAATTCACACATCTAGATGTAGGGTAACGTATAGGTTAATACATGAACCAAACTAGAAAACATAATAATATAATAATTTAAATTTATTCGAGCTTTTATATACTTTTTAGCAGGTTTTCGACAGTAAACTTCATGCTTAATTTCAGTCTGACTTTCACAAATAGGCATGGGACCCTCTTAGATTTTCGTTTCATGAGCAAGCGGATTCCAAGTCCTCAAAAGTCTTGGGTTTAAAAAAGAATCGGCACGCAAGTTTTCAGAATCGACTCTCGATAGTGTATCAAGACTGCATGACCTAAACATCAGTATAGACGCAAAGAGCTCACAAGAAAACTGTACGTAAATGATCAGCTTGCGCATTCGCGTATTTATAATTGCTACATGTAAAATCGTTTGGCGACATTAACCTCACTAAAATACACCACATTAAGCCCATTTTCAATTCCCGTCAACGTATATACAGGAAACCTCGAAGAACCAGTTCCTACTTAGAGAGGCTGCATCTAAAATTACTTCGCAAACAAGAAATTAATATTATATACTCGGACTTGGTTTTTGCAATTAGTAAATTCTCAAAGCATGAATACTAATCCTCACGTACAACCATACAGGTTTCAACTTATTCAACACACTCGCATTCTCCAGTATATTCATCCAACTGGTTTGCATACGCGTACACTTTATTGGATAGACGCCAGATCTAATTTTACTCGTACGTGAATCGAAATATCAGCCTATGGATTTAGTTGAGCCTTAGCATAATTGTCTCATTTGTTCTCGATCAAAATGACGAGACGAATTCACGGTTAAAATATATTATAATACCTACAGCCCCATCGACGCCCGATATTATTATTGAAATTGCCTTCCATATCATCGGTGACGTACGTGACAATTACTTTATCAAAACTCAATAAAACTGGTTCACGTCGTATTGCAAATATATATACGCTGCCAGCAACGACAGAGAAAAGATTGTTCCCTCGGCAAACACCGAAATTAAAGTTCATTGTCAATGCAAATATCAAAATTGATATAGACACACTGCGAGCGTTGAAGTGAAATAATAATTGAAGAATTTTTCATACAACAACCGATGGGAATAAACGCGAGGGAATTTTTTTTTTTTTCATAAAGAGAGCGACCGTCAAACCAATTTTTCAGGCCATCATCTAGCTGCCAGAGACGATTCATGCGATACCATAAGGTTGAAATTTCTTGATCGATAGACCTAAATAATATAATCTTCGCGTCGTATAGAAGAAGAAATGTAATTACCATTTCGACGTGAAGACATAACATACACACGGAACAAAAAAAAGAAAAAGAAAAAAAAGAAGAGTATATAAATCAACAACAGGTAGATAGTAGATACCCAATCGATATATGGGTGCCATAGAAATTACTATACAGCGAAACGGTAGCTTATGCCAATGGTGGGTCGTTTTGGGAACACCCAATTCTCATAAAACTGGTTTATGGGAGTGGGTGTGAAAATATACTACACAATGAAATCAAATGACGGTTAGAGGGAACAAAGAAGATTTACTAATATAAGCAGAAGAAAATCACGCGGATCCGACTCTCCCTTATTCACTATGAAAAGCAAAATAATTAATTTATTTAGATAAATATACGTGCCTTTTATTAAATTTCAATAATTTCGTACTTGCCAACCTGTTGTTTTGAAGAAAACAATTAAAAATAGTCAACTTGAAGTAACAATTTTTTAAACCTATGTTGTCAAGATGTAATGACGAGTAGCGCTATGGAAAATTAAACCGAATAAAATCAAACAAAATTGGGATCCAGAACTGAATTCAAAAAATCTATGGTCATCTCTCGACTCGAAAATGGCGCGATTTATATTTCCTACTAATCACTCAACCAAATGAGAAAAGTAAAAGTTTTCACAAATCTTTCGTTAATTAAAAGACGCGTCATCGATTTAGTCTTCTTTCTTTCTTTTTTCTCTTATTCTTCTTCTTCTTTTTTTGGGTCCCAACATTTTTCAATTCTCGGCCGAAATTCGTTAACCGAACGTAAAAATTTAATTTAAAAAAATCACGGTCGACTTCGATTAGTGTTCGCGCGCGCATTTCCCCCCCCCCCAAAAAAAAAAGTTATATAGACGTCTTTATTCCACTTATCTCTGTATCTGATACCTCTCTCGCTCTCTCTCTCTCTCTCTCTCTCATTTTCTCCTGCTATATATACCGCCGCCGCACTCGGCCCTCACTCTACTCCTTGTATATAATTCTCCATTTCGGAAAGTTAATTAAGCATTTTCCATGTCGGAATAAATTACCTAATTGACTTACAACGACGAATATTAAACCGTTGTCGTCGCTTTCAGCGAATCTTGTTTTTCAAGCAATATAAATATATCGAGTCATACGATTCTCAAATCTAGTCGTAAAATTTTCTTCCTTCTTCAAACCATCGTAAGCAGCCAACTCCTTTTTTTTTTTTTTTTTTTCATTTTTATTAGGTATATCATTTTATAATAAATATTATACAGCACCAAAACGGTCTCGAATAAAGGCAATAACTTTTTCAAAAACGAATATACGCAAAAATGAAGTGAAAAAGGCTGGGCGCCGAGGAGAGGTGGTACGAGGAGGCAAAATTAATGTTTTCAACACACCTGGCATAGAAGGAGAAAAAAAATATTCGAATGCTCGCTTTCGTTTCGTGAACTTAAATATTTACAGCGTTTATATTACGAGTATATTTATTTCGGCGATCGCGTCGTTATGGCGGATGAAATGCAGGAAAGCAAATTACTGCCAGCAACTGGTTATAAAATGTTACCTATAGCTCGACGGAAAACTTTTTATGTACGTATACTACATCGGAGACGGTATTTAGCGGAGGCTGTTATTGTTATTGTACGACTGCAGTTGCTGCCTATATAGTTCGCTGGATTTATCATCTCTAGAGTTCCCTAACGAAGATTCACGTTCAAGTAAGATCAACAAATTGTCTTATAGGTACTCGATAACTCACCGACAACCAATATTTATTGGAAGCAAATGTGTTCGTATTACAGGGACGCTTCTATACGTTTCCTACCTCATCCACGTATGTATTATTTACAGTACTTTACGCCCTCTTGTGAACAAATGGCAAAACCAGAATCATATAATAAAAATTTTAGCGCAGTCGACTCCACTACTACAAAAGCAGGTATTTGAAAAAATTCATACTTAGTGATTAAGAGAAATCCATGTTTTTGAACCTTTTTCACAGAAACTAACAAACGGATTGACTGGAAATTTGGATGGTAAATTTTCTAGACTTGCATTTATTCACGATAATATAGATTTCAGCTCAATCATTTCAGTACTTTCCTCTATCCTTAATCCTTATTAGCTGTCAAAGTTCAAAATTTTCATTTCTATACAACCCCCTCCACAAAAATAACTGAATGAATGAATAAATAAATAAATAAATAAATAGATAATAAGGTATTTTTCGAATCCTATAAGATCATGAAATGAAAATTCATACGTGTCCCATGCCTATTTTCAGGAGTTAACTATCAAAAATCTGCTAATTTTCCATCAACAACGTGCTGAGAACAAGTTTCAGCATCAGGCGAGAAAAAAAACACTGAATAAAGGCTGACTTATATTTCATTGCTAATTGAAAAATAATATTTAAGGTATAAGTCAATCTCTCTGAAAGGATTTTCAAGGTCAAAAAAATTGTTCAGTTTGTTTTGCCATTGATACTTAACGACCATTTCTAAAATTTCATAAAAGCTGAAATAACGAAAACACCAATAGAACAGAACAATATACAAAACCAACAATCTAGGTCAATGAAGGTGATATTAGATATTCATATGGGTAGCAGAATGTGATACCCATACATATAAAGAACCTTCATTTGGGTTATAAGCGTTCTCTCAACACTGCTCTGTCCGATATAAACAAGGTCACTGAAAAACAGGATCATCAAGCATCCTTCCAAAGCTTCAATAAAATCAGCTTAGAAACTAGTTGGTCTGTAAATTGACAAACAATGTAACCAATTAGCACTTCTCCTAAAATACAAGCGCTAATAGTATCAATTTGTTTTTGTCTTCAAGACCAACGTCCAGTAAATTCGCCTCCATCTCAAGAGGATGGCAGTTTTACATAAAACAAATTCGTATTCGAACACCGAACGAGATACCGCGAGCTTCGCACCGGTTTCTTTGATCTTCCCCCAAGTGTCGAAGCAAAGTAGTACCGTTAAAAGGACTTGGCTTACTTTCTTAACAACTTAATTCATACCACACGAAGTTTTATGTCCAGCATTAAACACAAGCATGGACGCAGTCATAAAGTTTACATCGAAAGCTAATTAGCTTATTTGAACGCGATGAAAAATCGAAATAATTGAAGCAAACTACAGTATAATTTGCACAGTAATAGAAAGACGAAGAAGCAATTTAGAAGACAATTCAGGATGATTGAAAGTGTAAGCGAAAAGATACCAATTTAAAAACAGGGAAAATAGAGAACAATGAAACAATACCACGTGCTCCTAAAATCCATTTTGAAGCACTATATCGATCATCGGTACTGCAATTTAACACTTTCACATCTTCTAAACACGTATCGACGAAAGTAAAACAGGATCATTTCAATTAAACAAATGAGTTGCCCATTTATCTTATTTTATGGTTTAACTGCTCATTTATGGCGGGCATTGAGAAATTTAGGTGAACTTACTTTTCAATTAGCCAAATTACCACATTTATTTACATCACTGATGAGGAGTATATACTATAGCACTTCATTTAATTCAACCGTATACATGTATTAGCACGAGTATAGAATTACCATTCAAGTTTGATTATTTTAGAAATCGATGTCAGCAGTTCCTTGAAAGAAAAACTACATCGGATTAATGTCGATCAAGAATAGATTACAAATAGAAACAAGAATCAGGCATAAAATAAAAATTCATGTCAAGTATAAGAACAAATCTTTCCCAAAAGGCGAATCAGTCACATTTTTTGGCCAATTTACAAAGAATATTGAAAAACAACTAGGATTTGAATTCGCACAAAATTTAGCATAATACGTAGGGTGTTCAAGAAAGACTGAGACTCGTATTCTGATTCAAAATTGAATGCTCTTTCCCCTCGTACCATTTATTTTGCTGTACAGTGCAGCCAACTCACGCCACAGCACGATTCTCAGTCTTCATTGAACACCCTACGTATCCCTGTTTTGTATAAAAGGCTATTAGTGAAAAATATGAATATTTTATTTCAAGTACCAATGTGTCTTTACTTTCACTGTCGCCGCCCATCAGAGGACTTTTTCAGATCCTTTATTCTAGTTTCATCCTTATATGAACCTATAATTATTATCTCTTGGAATAATGACGCTGCGCAGTCTTCAGTTGACAGTAAGCTACGTAAGTGATTTATGACAACTGTTCGCCCTGCCACCACCAGTATACATTTCATCAAATCATAAATTTGAAATAACTATACAAAAATTGAATGGGGAAAAAAATCATAGACTACATGGCATGACTCAAGACAATTCGAATTTACGCCTCGGCGTGACAATATTATTCGCATGAAAGAAGAGAGAAACAAAAAATTATCAACCATTTGCGTGGTTTCGGTTAATTCTTAGGAGCAGAGCTACCAGCAGTTATACCAACTTCGTTCTGGCGCAAATAATTTGTGAAAACAACCGGCAAATAAATTTCCAAGTTTACACATTCAAAATGGACGTGAATGCACGGATGCGCACACACAAAAACCGATGAATGAAACACGAATGCAGACGAATAAATTTGCAGCAAACACCGGAAAGTCAAAGAAAACTTTAGCCAGCACAACCATCAGGCTATTAGTCAAACTGAGAATTTGAAGAAATTACTCGCGAACATTTCCTTCATTAAGGGAAGGGAAAAATACAAAAAAAAAGTTTTCAACAAAATGCAAAGGGTATTTATCCTGTTTTCTAACACACCTGTTTTATCATGCTTCTACAAAAATATCATGAGTCACACGAGCAAGCAAGATAAAAAAAAATGCAGGGGTGCTGTGATCTCCCGAGGCTTACAAGGAGTGTCCCCCCAGGTCAACTATATAATGATGAAAACTCTCCAGTACGCAAAAAAAAAAATTTGGATTCTATCATCTTTAAAATTCTTTCCTAAATTTGAAAAAAAAATCGCCGCCCCCCCCCCCCAAATCGTCAACGAAGAGTTACTCCTCAAGATTGTGCCTTCGCGGCACCCTAGCAAAAATGTTACCTATCTGATATCTACTTATATACAAATACATTCACAGTAAATTAGCAATCACCTTCAAAGGCATGTAATATAGCTACATCAACAAATGCTAAGGAGACCAAAAAGTACTTTCATGAGAAAATTTTATATGCGGGTCAGTTACTAATTACACAGATAATCAGACAAAAATCTATGTACCTTCTATGAATGGACCACATGATATAGAATTATTTTTAACCGGAATACAGGGTGAATAAAAAATTCGTATCCTATAGCTTCTCGTACAGACGTTCGAAGTTCTACATTAAAATAATATTACACTGAATTGAAAAATTATTTTAGGTAAATATGCTTTCATTTTCACGCGCAACTGCAGTTCAATTTTTTCAAATTCTAAGAATCCAATTTTGTTTTTTCTTCTACGCACTCCAGCACTTTGTTATATAAAGTCTACTTTCTGCTCCGTGTTGTAAGTAGTTGAATGAAAGCATTTAAAAATACCAATTAGTCTTTCGCCAGCCCTCGTATTTTCAATTTAAGTTATCATTTTCGTGTCCAAAATCCAAGTAGGTACACATGACAAGTGGTGGAGATAACATCGCCGAAGACAAAGAAAATAATACTATATACTCGCGTCACTTATACGATGCCCTTTGAAACAGCCTACACTTATTGTGGGCTATGCAAATCGGAAAAGTAATTTTTCAAATTCGTTTTCTCAGATGCGATAGGCATCAGTCGATCGTCAAACGTGGGTAAATTCGTTGTCGAAAGAGTCGCACGTAGGCGCACCGCGTCTTTGACCATGTAATTGTGCAAATAGGCACCTCCAATCTGATGAACCATTCATTCGGTCGAAAGTTGAAAAATAATTTCTTACCCGAGCAAACTGGCCACCACGACGGTATGTGGACGTTAAGCATTTTATACTAGGCTGAACGCAGATTATATATTTACCTGAAACAAAGAGTAAAAAAAAAACTTATAGTTAGTTTGTATGTAAATATTGAATACGAAATCAGATAGAAGATAATATATAGGAAACTATAACAAAAAAGATGTGTTCGTTTTGGCACGAATTAGAATTTGTACGCATGTTTGATTTGTCAGAAAAAGGGGATTCTGAATACGAATTCAGCTGACAGTTATGATTCACTAAAAAAGTAATTCAGCTACATATTATACTACTTCCGAGTAAATTATGAAAAATGAACTTGGATTCTCATTGTGAACTATCGAGTTCTTTCGGAACAGTTTTCACAAAAACGAACAGAAATGGTTTCCTTCGGCATAAATTATGGTTTTTCAGGACCCTGATTTGAAACTGAAATCGAAATCTCAACGGTGGAAATTTTTTCCGAATTAAATGCGTGAGTACAACGAATATACAAACACGTATTTCTATTCATTAACAGTCCGAATGGAATCAGAAGTTTGTTTTTCAACAAAAATTTGAGTCAAATACAAAAATTATAAAAGTGTTCGTTGAATAGAGACGGAAAAAAGGATGTTTGATATTTTTCATGCGTAATAAAACGAATACTATACCGTGCTGTAATTGTACAACCGGCTCCAACAATCAACTCATCAACACTCGCATTCTAACAACAAAATTCGTTACAAGACCAACTTCCACTACCATCCACTCAGCCTTAAAATATAATCTAAAAATGCGACTCAAACGAACGTGGAAAGTAAAATACTTGAATTTATAGGCCTACGATAGTTTTTTTTTCCACTCGATGATCCTCCAACATCCATTTTAAACCAGCGTCAAACTGATCACGTTCTCTTTCATAGCAACTTTTTCAACTTTATAGCTTTTCCATTTGCCGGCATTAGAATAACAATATAGTCCCTTTTTGCAAATCCAACAACGTAAAAGAAATACCGACGGGCCTTAAATTTTCAAAGAAAAATTAAATTTTCAAAAGTTGGCGATTTCTATGAAATATTTGAGATTCCTGTCATGCAGTCGTATGTGCGCGCCTCGTAGTATAAACTACCCACATGAAACTGAAAACTCAATAAATATGAAATTTCTTCTGCATATATAGTGTGTACATACACACACACTCGAATGTAAATGACTTCCATTTTCTGGCGGATTCGATTTTATCACTTCTTTATTTCCGCCTTTTCCATCAAACTGCACCCATCATCATAAAGTTAACACGGCGTAGACGACTATCTCCTCGTACAAAATGATTGCGCGCTGTTACGAGCATTCGCAGTTGACGTTACTCTTCCGGCAGTACTTGGGATAACTTTTGAATTTTTCTATACACCCTCTTCCGGACCGCGCCACAAAGTTGTGCGAGTTATTGGAACGTATTTTTATTGCTGGCTCGATTTTGATTTTCTGGCGAAATCGATACACGCTACAAACGCAGAGCATTCCAGGTTTCGAGAGAGGGCAGCTGCTGATGAGCTCACGGTTTTCATATGAACTGGCACGCGTCCATCGAGGCAGACGCGAGTACTGCGGTGTAATTATCCACGCGTTATACACGATCCGTCAGGAAATACAAACGCGTAAAAGTTAATAATGCGTTTAAATCGTACGCCAAAATCTTTTAATTACACGTAATAAGTTCTCAATGGTCATTACCGTCCACACAAATAAACCCAGAACACTCAAAAAGGGAGCCGTATAAAATCTCGACACTTTGAACGTTGCACCTGCACGAAGTGCATGAGACGTGAATCACCGACAAATCCAGACATTTTACACCGATTACGTTTTACCGTACATGATAATTGGCCGTGAAACAATCGAGCATCTTTGGACAGGCATTGAAACAGCAAACAATATATGATTTCCACATAAAATCTTTTCTCAACAAAACCAAATTTTTTCAACACTACAAGAGATTTAATCTTCTCCTCCGGCACTATACTGTTATACCTGATACCTGAATTGAAAGAAAAAAAAATTCTCACCACAAGTTGAGAACAAGATCGTAGTCATCAGAGGCTATACGTGAGGCTGAATCCGCTCTTTGACTAAATCAAGCCTTGTATATGGATATGGAAGACGAGGAGAATGAGGAAAAAAGAGGATAACTTTCCTGTGAGCCCCCATCGGGCTACCTCCAATAAAATATCATACGACTAATTATAGAGCTTGAAAAATTAGCTCCGATATGTCCGTCAGTTATGTATGTAGAAATCAAAATTTAATACACAGTTTTCTCTCAGTGCACATATAATTTTGTTCATAGGTGACATTTCTTGAATTTTCAAACTCAATTCAAGAAAGTAGATGATCAAAAACGAACTTTAAACCAGAGCATACTCAATAAGTGTTACGGAAAAACTAAGAACAGGTGGAAAAGTAGTAAGCAGTTATCTATGTAGAAATACCAGCATAATTAAGAAGTAATAATTATTAATGGTCCCAAAACAAGTAAAGTAAAAAAGTATTTCAAACTATAAAAAAAATCAAGTAATTAATTTTTTAAATGCGAGCAACAAATAAAAAAAGTCGAAATAGGTCAATACGTCATCCCAATTTACAAAAGGCTCACACCTTACTCTAGCTGCTGTTCACCATTTAACGTTATTTGAACGTGCTTCATCTGCATTGTGCATGCTCGACTGCAAGCCAGCATGATGATTAGAGGACAATGACAAAGACGTATTTTATTTGGACAACAGTTAAGAATGATGCGACAAATATTTCTGCGCCTCTTTCGATGGGTCAGTGGGCGTCATTGATCGTGGATGCGATCGTCTGCCGCCGATGACTGTGTCATTATTGTTTCCGAAGACAGGAGAAAAAAATAAAAAAAGGGTTGTTTATGCCACCGTCAAACGCACGTTTAATTCTACGTTTGGTCATCAATTTTCAATTTGCCTTTTTTTTTTTTTTCAACTTTCAGCCTACCGCACGATGATTTTTATTATAGCGGTCAGAAATTGCAATAACGGTTTGGTCGGCGAAGGTAGTTTCTCTCGAAGCGCGAGCCAGGTTTTTCATCGCAGGTTTCCACGGACCCGAGGAGAAACTTTTCGAAGTTAGAATGCGTTCCGTTCCTTCATTTAGCCGATTTAGTTTTCATTTCCGATATTTATACGAATTCGAAACTGAGTCAGCTTTGGCTGTGATAGAGAAAACTCAATCGACGTTTTCTCGTGTCCAGTACTTCTGGTTTTCATTTTAAGAATCTTAAAGAGGTTATTTTGAAACACGGAGTTCACAGAACGAGTGTGCCAGGTAAATTACTCGTACAATGAAAATAGTCGACATCTCTTCGTCACTAAATTTGAACTTGGATCACCCGGGATTCTCGTGCCACAAAATTAAAAAGTGAGAGGAGGAATCTAAAATCCAAAAGAATTTCCGCTATTTCATCAACTTCTTTATTTCGTTCACGAACTAAAACTGAGTACCTATCTAAGAAATACAGAACCGGCACCACACGCGAATAATGAATGTTTATAACTTCCTCCACCAGCAGAAGTTTACGATTACTCGTCAAAATCGTAGCCATTACTCGGTTGCGAGATTAACGGCGAGGTCTTTCTCTCCATCGTAGACTCATTTTTACCGTCATCGAAAGTTTATCCACTATTACCACCACTCTTCCGCACCATCAGCTACTTCTCACCTGAGACGAACGTCTAAATAACTTTACACCAAAATTTATCGCACCTGCATGAAAAAATTAGTATACGGTGTAGGTAAGGTCCTAGTCTACATATGAGGACTGGGGGAGAGTTTACCTTTCTTCATCGTAAACTGCGAATCGAAGTATATATACTCTAATTTGAGAAAATAGACGGCAGCCCTCCCTCCAGCCCCCACCCCCCCGCCATTCGACATCTCATTTAGAAGAAAACGTCACCTTTCCTCCGACTATACGAAATGCCGTCGCTCCGCTTCCGAAAGTAGAAGTCCTGCGGAGGGAGCGAGGCTCTGCCAGTCCCAAAAAAGTTGGCCCCGAAAATTTATTTCACCCGCTCCGGCTTAACCCCTCACGCGCAATTACTCGAATCCGTGTCCCGAACTTTAAGAAATAATTAAAGTTGCCGGTAATAAATTTACAAGCCCAGGCTGTGAATTAAACTCGCTAATAAAAGTTCTAATTAAAAGTTTTCTCAGTACTCTCGGTATCATCTTTTCACGTTGTGTGTGTGCGCGCGTATAAAACTATACTCTCGCAAAAAGCTTAAACCATTCGTCGTTATATACACTTTCCAGGAGGATCGACGACGAAGAAAAGGTCGAAAGAAAACGAGCCGTCTGTTGGTAGAATAAAATGAAAAATAAAAATGCTAGGGAGCCCATAGAGCAGAGAAAATGGCCAAGAAGAGAAGTGGGGGAAAAAAACAAGAGGAAGAATAAAACACAGAAACAAAAATCGGCGCCTTCAAACGTGTAGAGAGGTTCGAGGCGTTTAATTACTACCTAACACCCTTTAGAAAAATTTATCTCGAAGAAGTTCTCTTATGGCCTTTTGTTTACAACAACTTCTTTTCTTTCTGTTGTTCTTTTGCCCCGCGTGTGCGCGTAAATTGATGCAAGTGTGCCGTCTATTGTCGATATTATGAAATTCCTAATTTTTGCCAATAAATAATTTACCTAGATAAGAAATTTTTTTTTAATCGTTTTAAAAATTTTATTACCGATGTATAATATGCATTTTGTGATATCCTACGCTCAAATACAACGCCTCTTACACACACGAACATGAAATCAACTTATTTTGAGTATCTCAAGTCTTCTAAAATCTAATTATGTACGAGTATGTAGGTGATTTAAGAGAAAAAAATTAAAATTGAGGTATTCCTTAGGTGAATATCGATAATCTATAGATATCGATATATTGACTGAGGTTCAACATGTGTCATATGTTATCTAAAATGCAAAATAATCCATGACAAAAAAAATATCAGTATTTCAGCTAGATATAAAAAATTGACTGTTGTTTTGAGTCTTTATTTTTTTGAAGTTAACATGGGTATATTGCCGACACAGTATTACATTGGAAATATCAGGTAGACAATAGAGCCCTTGGGAAAGAGACGTAAAATTTCGGATGCTACATGACCATTAGAAAAGGGTCTATGTCCACTGCTGCATGTACTTTCCCCACTGCACTGGTAGGAAAATTCGCACACTAAAAACTAAACTAAGTTCACCCAGTTGAAATTGAGCATCAGTCACGATTTACATAGAAAATTTAAGAAATACAGATAATACAAGTAGCAGAACATTTCACGCAACCACCGAGTCAGCGACTATACAAATAATATGATTTTTCAATAAAACATTAAGCAGTTCGTGTATCTTAGCAAGTTTTTCTTTATGAAACGGACGCTAAGCAGCTAAAATTTGTGAAAATGTTCGCCAATCGAACCGGTTGCTTACAACTGAGTACTCGTGTCAAGAAAAGCAAATTATGCTGGAACGAGATCCTCACAAATTTACATAAAACCTTGTATCGACCTACAAAGTTTTTCCACGAACGAATTACTATAATTATTATGTTCATCAATATTCCACTTTCCACCAACAGGTTTTTGCAACTTTGAAAACGATCATGATTCTCAATTTTAGGTTCATCTTCAAACAAGTTTATCTTTAATCCATATTTCACCAAATGGCATGGCCGAATGTCACCGACCACAATTAACTGTGGCCCAGACGCCCTACACCAAAGTTCAGTATACTCTCATTTTTATCTTCTACGTTTCTTCTATTATTATCTGCGTCTCACATTTTCGACATTGTATAACGTAATTATTTAATATAATCTATTCCTCCGATGGCTAACCAATTTATGGTCGAAAAATTCATTCATTTCAATTAAAGGTACATTATCGAATATTTTTCCATACATAATCGCAAATTTTCTCTCCTGCCTGCTGCGAACATGGGTTTATTCAAATTTTCCAACACAATACAGTCTAATATTTTCTCGCCCAGGTTGAACATGTTAAACTCGAATGGGCATGAAAATTAGTCGCATTTAATGCTGCGGCCAAACTTTTTTCCAAGTAAGCCAATTTTGGAAGACCGAAATCGAGTTTTCACTCGATTCTTTTCTTTTTTCTCTTTTTTCAGGTCTCTCGCATCTTCGATTTTCAAACCTACGGATTGGGTAGAACATTTTATAAGCGGGTGAGATGAGCCAAAAAACAGGTTTACGCTGACGTGTACACAAATTTTATGTGTACTACAGTTGTCGTTCAAAAAACGTTCACGTAAACTGTGACGTCATTATTATTCCCGTGGGAAAAAAGAAGGAAAGCCAGTGTTTTAAGCAAATTTTCCCCGTTTTGTCTATACCGTCGAAGGTGGATAATTTTTCTTCGATTAGCGTTGAAAAGCGAAAAGATGCTTGCGGGATAGCGAAACGGCGGTCAAAATAATTGGTAGTTCTGTTATTGCAGTTGTTCCTTGTTGTCGTTTTCAGTGAGAGGGAGGAGGAGGAGGAAGAGGAGAAGAAGGTTGTGCTTTTCAGACTTGTTAAAGAAAGTACTACTGGGTATTGTTGTGTGTAACCGATACGGAGTTTTCAAATTGATGGCTTTTATTACCATTCTCGCGGGACAGACAGTTTTCGCAAAATTTGTGGGCGCATACTAAAGCGTTATGGTGACTAAGTTATATCGCTCAACTCGAATTTCACAACGTTTTTCTCTCTTAGGAAATTTTATGGAAATAATTAAACCGCCGAAAAAGCTTGAAAAGATACCCAAGACCTATGTCATCGTCTTTTAAAATACTGAAACACTCTAATCTATTGCTAGTACTGAAAAATATCTTTAAAACAAATAAACACACACACAAACAAAAATCCAAGAATGGAAACAAAACTGTGATGTGAAGTATGAATTAAGTCGTGTAGAAAAATGATTATAAATTTCTATGATGAAAAATTTTATTTTCATCGATTTTGATATACTAGGTATAAGATATGAGATAGGATATATCCTAAAGATTTTAAATATTTTCAATACAGTGATACCGACTATAAGTACACATTCCACTGATTTCTAATCTATATTGTCGGTGGTTCACTGAATAACTCTTTTATGCGCTTACTCAGTATCATTGGTTATCGTACTTTAACCTTTTCAGAGTTGCCAAAATTATTCTTCGATCAACAGTTTTTGTTAAAATACATTACTATACCTCTAGACGGGATGGAGGCATGACAAAAGGAGGCGGCTATCTTTTCAACTAGTACAAAAAATGTGATTAGAAATTCACCTCATTTTATTCCAGCCAAGCCCAATTGCATACACGGAATCGTAAGATCACTAATGTAGAGCCCCCAATTAGGCTTGGATTTGTGACCGATACGTCTGTTTTAATAGATCATTGATAATATGCGATTAACAGCGGTAGTATCTAACGATTTTATTATCTACGTCCACGCGAGAATTCTTTCGTTTTTCGATTTCAGAACTCGAAGTGTATTCTTTTGAAGAAAGCATATTCAAAAGAAAAAAAGAAAAAGCTACAAAATAACGGCTGGGCTTATTCGAAGAGAAAATTACCTATTTTCAAACACTGCGATGCTTTTAAATATTTCTTTTTTTTTACGTCACCGCAGCTTTGGGTGAAGGGCATTGGAACTATAATATGCCCAAAGAAAAAATTATATACGTTTTTCTACCCCATTTCCACACAACATAAAACTTTCTTCGGTTCTCGTTCGCATCGAAAATCACAGCTGAAAAAAATTCACCAACACGTAACCAATATAAAATTTACGCCACAAAATATGGCAACCGTATTTACATACCATCAAAAGCGTATTCACAAGATGGTAAAATTACAGAGGAAAAAATTACTTTACAACCATCTTGTTCCGAGCAATTTTTGCACTTCATTCGTGATCGTTTTTCTGCACAATTTTTTTTTTTTTACTCGTTTTTACTCTTTTTTCTTTCCCCATTCATTTTTCTCACCCTCAACGAGCGCATATACATATACACCATGTATACCAGCCCAGAACCACATCCACCGTTCTTACGAATTTTAAACACGTATGTGAAGATTTTGCTTATTCCAGACGTGAAACTAAGTTGTAACAATACTTTTTTTTTTTTGATTTGTTTTTTTGCCAGCCGGCGTTAGCACGTACATTTGACGCGCGGTGAAAGAACTTTTTTTTTCTTTTTCCCACTCTCTCAGCTCTTTACTCTCCTCCTACAGCTGCTGGCTATCCGTAATTCCGTATATTTTTTCCTTTTATTCAAAAAAGAAAGCGAAAAGTACGGAGTACGATAAAAAAAAAAGTAGGATACGTAGAAAAACTGCGAAATTGTAACAGCTTTACGAAAAAAAGAAAAAGAAGAAAAGTTTAAAAGCGATTATACCCGACGACGTACGAATCTTGTTAGAATGACCCATTGTCGTTATTCGCAGATTTTTTTTCCTTTTACCCACTTTTTTTTTTTTTTTTTTTGTAAAACATTTGGAATTTTTCCTCATTGCCTCCCCCTCATCCTAACTAAGGAAAAATAGTATTAACTTTATTGAAGAGGAATGCAATACACAACGGTATACAGTACCTATTTTCAACCAAAAAAAAAAAAAAAAAGTGATTGAAATTCACATTTTGTTACTCGAGCATACCATCGACGAGGAAATGCAATATTGAGCAACGTGTACTCGTATATTCCTTTGCTGAAAATTCCTTTCGCTTCTGCACCTTTCTTTTCATAAACCTCCTCCCTCGCTATTATTTTTTCATACTTTCCTCCGCTATTTCTTGAGGTTGAGAAATTTTCACATCAAATGAACACATTTATACTTCCAATATACAGAAATCTGAATACGAAACCTCTTTTAAATGAAAAAAAAAAAAAAAAAAAAAAAAAGATAAATAGAGAGAGGCAAGGAGAGCAGGAAACGGAAGAAGGAGTAGGAGGAGACTTTGTTATTACACTAAACTAAATCGTTTAGCATATTATTATGAAAAATACTATTGACGATTTCTACACGTGTCTGCTGAAATGTTCAGGTATTACTTTCACTACCTACCTATATATGTTCAGCGATTGCCATCATTTTTATTCTTTTCTGGCTTCTACCAATTTAATGCACCTGTAGCAGAATAGGTACCTAGTAGAAATTATAAAACGCTTTCATTTTGAGGCTTTTATTCAACTAACCACTTGAAAAAAATGAAAACTGATAATTCACTCATGTATAATAGGATAGCGTACTTAGACGTTAATATTGTTGCCTGGTATAAATGACACTATCCCATGGACTGTCTTTTTTGCAAAACGAGAATCGCAATTAACAGACTTGAAGAAATCTATCCTGTACAATATCCAAAAGACTGATTCGATAAGATCAAAGCTCGCGGCGAGATTAATTGGCCAACGAAAGTATTTTTTAGAAGGAAAAAAAAATTTATTATCAAGTATATCACTTATAGGTATACTCGTAATCTCTTGAATGAAAAGTACGTTATAACATTGTTACATTATAATTATGTGATCTGATCTGCAAAAAGGTACGTCAAATCGAAAATTTCTTTTTCGAGCTATGATTGTTTTCAATAGCAGCAGGTTTTGCGAGTATTTTGCAAGAAAGATCTTCTCATTCGGTTGAAAACTGACTGACATGACATCATAAATGATACTTTGAATTTGAAAATCCTGTGTTTGGCAAAATCAAGTTTAAAGCTTTGATCGCGATTTTCAAAAACTGAATGTACCCAACCTATTTTCTCAAAAACTGCAGGGTCGATTATGATGATATGCACAAATTGCCCCAATGGTAGCCTGCAAAATTTTTACTAAATTAATTCGGTAGTCACCAAATCGTTGCCCACGGAATGCTTTTTTATAAAAAAGATTTTTTTCAATTTTTGACCATTTATCAAGAAGTTGTTGACCGACTGAAGGCACCTTTTCATGGATCACGTTACATAATTATGTCCTTACTTCAAATAATAAGTATTGCATGACTCAAAATTTTTTCAACTTCAGTTAAATTTTCTAGAAATTCCAGTTAGCAAATTTGTAAAACTACACCCTATAACGAATCGAATTGATCGACTGCTTCTACGCGAACATTTTCATTCTCTTCATTTCAAAATACCCTCTCCAACCCCGCATCCACGAAATGTTAACAGACGACTCGTGGAATCAACCAACAACCGAATCAAACTCTCCCTCTAGGATCGCATTCTCACGGCCAGATTACGAGCTTCGCGATCGGAAAACAGTTTTTCCAGCGTTTTACAAAAATTACAAACAACCAGCAGACTTCGGACATATAGAGTACCAACATACATACAGGAAACGAGAGAGAAAAGAACAGAATTTCACTATAAATTCACCTCTACCCATGTGCGCGTTCGTACTCGGTGTGTTTGCCATGTAGCATAGCCACCGTATATACGGCGACGTGCATTTAATCCTCGCCGAATCCGTTTATCCAGCCTCCTCGCGCCGCACTCGCCATCAACCCTCTGCTTCGTACCTTCCAACAACCTCGCCCGTATCCTTCCCGGCCTCCTGTCTGAACGCGTCTCGTCTTCACGGAATATTTCATTACGAAAACGGGATTATTATATACCCACCGTTTTTCCAAATACCATAAAATTAATCTATTTATTGTTTTTCAAATGGGGGGGGGGTGGGATGAACGTATGTTTGCCTACTACCCGGTATTCGCATAGCTTTACATCGTACTCCGCATATACTGTAACGACTATACGCAGACAGCAGTCCACGTCTGCACAATTATTTTATGCAGAGCGCCGTAAAACTATTCACAATATGTTCAAAAAGTTACGGAACTGAATTTTTGTGGAGAATATAGCGTAGAAGACCATGGGCTATCTGCGTGCGCTCATGCAAGAAGTATATTACTTAACTATGTTTACCCAAAAAGTTAAATGTTTGAGATTTCTATCAGCCGCGGCTACGAGTCGCTGAGTAGCAGAAAGCACTTTGCCAGGTAGCAGAAAGCATTTTGCTACGTAGCAAAAAGTATTTTTTTCAAGTAGCAGAAAAAATATTGTTCAGTAGCCGGAAAGATTTGGCTAGGTAGCAGACAGCAATTTGTTAGGTAGCCGAAAGCATTTTAGTAAGTAGCCGAAAGCATTTTACTAGGTAGCAGAAGGCGTCCCGCGAAGCAGTATACCAACTGAGGGATGCATGTAATGGGTCAATTTATACAAATTTTTCAAAATTCAATACTGCTCAAGTAACTTTTTACACTTCCCTGATTTAGTCTCACAAGGCTTCGGGGTCATGTTTCAAATTGAAAATGATATTAAAAGATGGGCGTTATGATGACCGCGAAGACGAATGAAGGACAAGCGACTTCAAATTTCGAGAACCATTTTCGAAGGCGCCTCACAAAAGGCATTTGAAATGTTTCAAGATCGCTTCATTAAGCAGCGTGTGGATGAAAATAGGTTACCGCATATTTTCCTAAAACTGCGTTTTCCAAAATTTTTTTTCAAACAATGTTCGCGAATTTATTGAACGCACTGTGTGTACTCGTATAGCTTTCAATACACGCGCACGTACAAAGGGATCTGTTGGCTTTCCATGAACTGTCGTGTAATCGCCACAAATGCGTCGTTCCGGTAACAACATTTTTCTTTTGTCCAGCTCCAGGATAAACGCAACACCCTGCTGAACGTGTGGGAGTATAGACACAGACTACCTACGTATACCAAAATGTGAATGCGTACATAGTCGAGTAGGTACAGCAATACATGTAAAGCCCAATATTAAAATCATTAAACACAATACAAGTGAACAAGCTGGAAACCCAAGGATGAAGGTTCGTGCAGAGGGAGGGGAAAGAATCAGAAGAGACCGAAGCTGGGAAAATGTTTACTTTTCTCTGCGCGCGAATACATTGCTGAGCAGCGTAGAAAACCCCATGTCGGTGGATTAACGCATATGCATTGGGGTAACTCACTGTGGACAATGGGCTCTCCTCGTTTACAGATCCAGGCAGTTCGCTTTTTGTTTGGGAAAGGATATAGGTGTGGATTTTTGCGCAGCTTCTTCGTATCATAAAAATGTTCAATATAAGAATTACGGAAGATGATGAAAATAAAACAAAAAATTATAATCGAGTCCGTCCTAAACCCGAGACGCTGCTGCGCAACTATTTCGCGTAAATTTGGAGAGCACATAATTTTTGGCAATTTCGTTATATGTAATAGCAAAACCCGCAGCAATAAGAATTTAAAATGCTAACCTTGTCGTCGACTTTTACGATTCAAAATTTTCTAGGCTGCACACACTTTTTAATATGCTCGTCTCTCATCTTCGAAGTCTGCACATTCCTCTATTCCCGGGGTGACCGTAACTAATGCCGGCTCTCTATTCATCGCCGATGGTCGCATTATTATTAGCCGCCACATTAACTGTACGAAAGCGCATACTTTTCACAAGCTTCGGTTTACTTAGTTGGTGGCAAAAAATCGTATAAATATACGTCTCTTTATATACGCTTCAATCGGTTCCCCTCATTTGTATTCGTAATTTACGAACGATATATTGAACATAAATAAAGTCGAACTGGCCATCTTTTATGGCCTCACATCGATGCACACATGTCGCATATACATGATGATACCGTTATTCATACGAATTTTCACAAGTCCACATACCGTGGGGCCACAGAGGCGGGCACGCAGAGAGCATAATATCTGCATTTTTTGCATGATCGTAAAAATTCAAAAATATTAATTTCGAAAATATTTGCTTGTCCCATTAATGCACCGCAAACTGATTCCAGCACAGCCGAAAATTCTCCACATGAAATAAGTGCCTAACCTCAATTCACAGATGGCGAACGAGAACGATTTTCGATCGTTCCTTATAAATCCGAAAAACGATTTATGCTGAAAGAATAGATCATTCGTCATAAACCTATGCCTCAATTTACAAAAAGCTAATTTAGGTAGGTACTCCCTCACGTACGAATATATACCGAATTATAAATATATGCTGCACAGGGTGTTCGAAACTGTCCCATAGAGAAAGTATACATACTACAGATATTCAAGAATCATTAATTTCATTTCATAATTATAATGTAATTGATACGAAAATTCACAGAGGTTTCGATCTGAGCCAACATCAAGGACGAATACACAATATAGAATGCAAAAAAATCAAGACCCATCAGTCTTTATAATTCTTTTACAAAATACTGAAAACTCGTACAATCAGACGTCCACACCAAGACTAAACTCGTAACCCCACTTGGATCATCTGTCCTTTGCGACACGATTGGCCAAAAATGAAGAAAACAAAAGATACGAAAATGTAATTAATAGTTCTTCCATTGTCATGAAATTGCATTAGAAATATAAGGGTACGTAGTCGACACGTGTAACAGCGTTGTACTACCCATATAAAAACAGCATTTAGAGACACACATCTCGAACAAATTGAATTTAAAAGTATGCTCAAGTTTTCACAATATTCTCCTTTTTGCTCTCTTAACATCAGTATATTATAACCATCTACGTACGTAGAAACAATCCCGCTGTTTTCGCAACCTGGTCTTGCGCGAGTTATCACATTTTTATGGAAAATATAACAGAAAAAGCTGAAGAAATAGGGTTTCAGACCTAATTTATTCTCTCGGCGAGAGAAGAAAAACATCCATTATGACGAGCATGTGAACGTGTCGATGCAAAACTCATTTCTGAAAATCTATTTCTTTCATCTCGTCTCCACCGATCTTCTCCTCATCAGTATAATAGATGAAAAGATATTTAAAAAAAAAGAACTGCAATATTTGACGTATATTCTCTATCATTTGATATGATCGATTTTGTTCATTTGAAACAACCAGACAATGGTCACTCTTTCCTCTTTTCCTAAGTCGATTTGCAAAATCTCAATCAGATGTCAAAAATGAGAAAAATCCAATTTTTTTGACATACAGCAATGACTATACATGTATTATATTGGGGTACTTGTTCCTCATTCATTCAGATACTCGGTATATTCATTTTTTTGATATGAAAAAAAGAAATTTGAATTGACTAATCGTTTACGAAAAAAAATAACGAATCGCATTTTTCGAATGATTCTAAAAAAAGTCACTAAAAAAAAAAAGTTACATCCAACAAAGATGTCAGAAATTGAAATTTTTTCAGCGCTTTTATATACTCGGTACATTGCAAAATTCGCACTCATCTTCTTTTTCCTTGTGGGCAAAAGACTTTTCGCTTCAAGATGGAAAAGACATTATGACGAATTAGTTTATTTCTAAGATGTAAAATCATTGCTTGATTGTATCAGAATTTCTGATAATCCGATAAAAGTTTTCACTTTTGGTTTCAATCAACCCTGGTATGTACGAGTAAGTTATTTAATAAAAACAATATTTTTGCAAGACTTCCAGAAAAATCTCGAGATTAGTTAGCCCAAATAATCCTTATTTTCTAATCTAATGACTAATCAAAGTTTAGTAAAATAATGAAACTTCACTTTCTTCCATTTTGAAGCATTTGGATCGATTTATATACATTTTTGTTGAAATATTTTTTTTTTACAACCAGATTAAATCCTCGATTTTGAATTTCCAAGGTCGTGTATTTCTTCTTACTCGTTCAAATTAAGAATTCGATTCAAACGAGCATCAGTTGCAAGAAAAAATGCCACTCACATATGAACTAAGAGCACTCTCAAAGTCCGACGAAACGAACTAACACTCGGTTCATTCAGTTTATAAGTGAATGAATATCATAACGAATAAAAACATGCCAGTCAACTGCAAGTCATCAGACACATTATTTCGTTTATCTCTTAAAATTTCAACAACATCTTCTCCCAAGAAGAATTCTAGGATTCTTTTATATAACGAAGATATCAAACAGTGCATTGGTAAAATCTAAACATGATCAACTTCCTATCAATTAGAACGAGTATCAAAAAGGTGGAAAATTCATTTCCTGTCCTTAAACCTTTTCCCTGCTTGATGACGAGATTATTTAACCTCGAAAAGAGGAGAAAATTGGAAACAAAGCTCGGCTTCAAGGGTTGCTAATACTTGAGCGATGATTTCTAAGCACCTTCTCAAATCCGAATTCAAAATTATTCGACCCGTCGCACCGCATATAGCGCCACCGCAACACCACCACAGAACAAACCGTACATTCGAGCACCTTCGCCAGCTTCTCCTTCTCTCTTCATCTCTTTTACACACTTTCCAGAGTTACCTACCGAAAGTAAAAATCTCGAATTTTACCAACGTAACAATAAAACACTATTATAAGCACGCAAACATATTCTTCGTGCCCAAAACTGTGTACCACCAAAGGACAGACTGGGAAAAGCTCTTGCACACAACAACCACAAAGTGAACCAGCGTACACATACACTTTTCAACGTCAACGGATTATTTCACGTCTTTTTTCTTCCATTTAGGAACCACTCGAATTCGTTAAACACAACAAGTAGCAGCGAACAACGCAAGTATTAATCTGTTTCCAGCAGCATGGCAGAGGTTATACACAACAACATATAGTATCTACTCTACAAGGTATTAATTATACCAGTTTCCAAAGCCGCGCCATGTTTTGGGACGTGTTTTTCGGAAGTAATGGGAGCATTTGCCTTGACAATGTGGATTCAGAAAAGACGGGTAACTGCTTGTGTACAAATATACATGTATACGTACGTCTGTACGTATAGATCGAGAGCGACAGAATAAAAATATAATTCACAATAAGAAGACGCCTGAAGCAATCTATCGTTGAAAGTCAGCTTCTAGTTCTCACGGTTGCTGATATATATATATAGCTCTCTGGGCTAGAGTTATACTAAAAAATTGCACGAACTTGTCTTTTTTTCCCCATTTTCTCAGTTTACACTCTTCTCCAGAAATTTATTTCACTTCAAAATCCCAAATATCACAGAAAAAACACTCGCGTCAGGCTAATCAGCAAAATGATATTCGAATAATAATTGTATGTCTTTTTTTTATTTATTTATTAATTTTCTTCCCACTACGCCCATCTGAAAAAGATTTTAGTAATAATGTTTTTAGGTAAATTATTGGTAGGACCAATAAATACCTAAATAGGTATATTTCCAATTAAAATATCCTTTTAGACATTGTTATAGCTGCGTCTGAACAGCCATAGCTTATTAGGGTAACTGGTTACACTAATAAGCACCCAGGTGACAATATTCATCTGTGGGTAACAAGCACAGCTACATCACAGTAATTTGTGTTTTGCATATATACTGAATAAACACACAGTGTTTATCAGTGAGTGTGCAGAACCGTTTGGTTCACGACTGTGACGCAGTAATCCTGCCTTGTGGCGGACACAACATTTTGTTTCTCTATTTAGCTGTCTAGCTTAGTAGTTCACATTGTCCCCACAGTAGCCCCCCCCAGTGAACCAATTAGGTTTCTCCTGAGTGGCTATTGTCTCTGGTAGTCCGAACATTCTTTTAGAAAACACACTTTCAACTGTATAAGCCTATACAGTTTACTCATGACTCGACTTCACTTTTTTAGAAGGAGATTTTTATAATTTTGACTTGGTCTTTTGACTCAATTTTATACACTCGTTTTTGAAGAGGTTTTATTTATTTTATTTTGTTGTATTCGTCACTTACTCTTTTGAGAAGTTTGACTTTGAATTTTGACTTCTCCTTTTTTGAGGGGCAAAATTTTATGTTTTCATCAAAGTTTAATTTTTATAACTTTGAGAAATTATTCATTTTGACATCGAAGTTTAAGATTTATAACTTCGAGAAATGATTTTATATTGTGTTGTAATTTTATGAAGTATACAGAGTACTTACATAAATTTACTTGACTTAGTAAAATGTTCGTTTTGTTATTTACCATTATAAACTTTTCTGGACTTAGAAAATTTTACTGAGAATTTTACTTCATCAGTAAGTTCAATAATGGGTTCATTTTCATGAACTTTTCAAAAATATTTTTTGTGTCTATAAGACTTTTCTGATTTTTATTTTTTATTTGCCTCTTTTTTAGTTTGACTTCTAGTTTGTACTCGATCTTTCCTTTTAACTTGGATGCCATACTTTTTGAATATGGGGGTCGAGACTTCACTAGGGGTTGATTCGTCTGTGGACGTAGATGTCGAGGGCATTTGAACTGTTTCTGTAGCTCTTTGCTCGAATTGTTCTCTCTTTCTAGATGAACGGAGATTGTAACTCTCTCGGTTCTTATCTTTAGTTGATTCGTGCACACTCTTTCTTGATGGTCGTACATTATGACTCACTCTAGATGGTGGCTCATGCCTTTCAAACGTTCTGACGTCATCATTGTTGTCAAACGAGATGTTTCGTCTTATTCTAACCGGTTCATCGTCTCTGTCAGGCAGTAGACGTATGATGGGTTGCGTATTCGCTGCGTTTGAAGGCAGATCAACGTCTTGAGTTACTGAATTTTCTGTGCTTTGAGCAATGTTGATAGGTATGGTAATTTTAGAGGGAAAGTTAATGCTAATATTTTCTTTCACCATAAAAGCGGGTTTGCATCTGTCCCAACTTACTATTCGCTCATTTTCGAATATTTTTATTTTGACTGTTTTTTCAAATCTTTCCAATACTTTATATGGACCACTATATGGCTTTTGGAAGCCAGTTCGAGGGGTGTCTATTTGTACATAGACAAATTCTGCAGTTTTTAAATGTTTCGACACGAATACAGGTGGCGTACCATGGTGAGCAGGTTGCGCAACAAATTTGTTGGCTATTTTTCTAATATTGAAAATAATTTCATCTGCTGTATAGTCTTCAACTTTGTTAAAGAAATCACCTGGTAATCTTAGTTCTTCGCCAAGTGCTAGCTGAGCAGCACTGTAGCCTGAGTCTGTCTGCACTGAGGACCTCAATCCCAACAAAATTGTTGGAAGTGCGTCAACCCAGTTTGTAACATCTGCAGCCATGATGGATGCTTTGAGAGCTCTGTGCCACCTTTCTACTTTTCCATTGCTCTGCGGATGGTAGGCGGTGGTGGTGTTCTTTTTTGCACCAATGAATTTCGCTAGTTGCGAAAACAGTCTACTCTCAAATTGTCTCCCCTGATCGGTGGTAATATTTTCTGGGACACCAAAACGAGCTACCCAAGTATGGTATAAAATTCTAGTAACACTTTCTGCACTAATATCATCCATAGGGACGGCTTCAGGCCATCTTGTAGCTCTGTCAATCATTGTCATCAAATATTTCTTTCCATGTGACATGGGCAAAGGGCCTACTATGTCTACATGTACATGTTTGAAACGTTGTGTGGGTTTAAAGTTGCCAATAGGAGTTTTGGTGCGTTTTCCAATTTTGGAAAGTTGGCAACCATGGCATGCTTTTGCCCAGTTAAATACTTCACTTTTAATTTTTGGCCACACAAACCTACTAGTCATTAGTTTGACAGTGTTTTTAGGGCCTGGATGAGAAAGGTCATGTACACTTTTCATGGCCATTATTCTAAATTGTTTAGGAATAAATGGTCTTGTGTGTTGAGTGCTAACATCACAACAAAGCAGTACATCACTATCTGGTATTTTTCTCATCTCAAATTTTAATGAAGTTTGTTTATTTTGCAGCAGGCTTTGCAGTTCTTCACATTTTAACTGCGCCTGTGCTATTTCCTCATAAGGTAGTATTGGTTTTATACTAATCTGATCAATTCGACTGAGGGCGTCTGCAGACTCATTGTCTTCGCCTTTAATGTATCGAATGTCAGTAGTAAACTGGCCAATATAATCCAGTTGCCTTATTTGCCTCGGTGAAGCATGGTCACTGCCTTGCTTGAATGCATATGTGATAGGACGGTGGTCAGTATACACAGAGAATACCCTTCCTTCAAGCATATGTTTGAAATACCGAATTCCAGCAAATATAGCTAGTAACTCCCGATCATAAGTGCTATACTTAGTCTCAGCAGTACTTAATCTCCTTGAGAAAAATCCCAAGGGTTGACGGCTCTCTCCACTAATCTGATACAGTGTCGCTCCAATAGCGAAGTCTGAAGCATCAGTGGCTAGAATTACATTTAAATTTTCATCAGGGTGAGCTATCATTGCTGCATTAGCTAGTTTTGCTTTTGTTTCTTCAAAAGCTTTTAACTGCTCTTCATTGAATGATATAGGGGTTTTGTCTTTCTTTTTACTCCCTTTAGTCATATCATAAAGCACTGCCATGGTGTCTGCAGCTTGGGGTATACATCTACGATAAAAATTCGTCATACCCAAAAATCTTCTAAGTCCATGCATGTCCTTAGGAGGTGGGTAGTCCAAGATGGCTTGCACTTTTTTACTTTTAGGTGAAATGCCACCTTGGCTTATGTTATATCCCAAAAAGTCTACATTGTCCTTGCCAAATTCGCTTTTAGCAACATTGATTGTAAGTCCAGCTTCATCTAATTTTGCTAAAAGTTGGCGAAGGTGATGTTTATGCTGTTCTTTATTTTCAGAAAATATGCAGATGTCGTCTATGTAGGCATAAACAAAATCTAGTCCTCTTAAAAGGCTGTCTATAAAACGTTGGAAGGTTTGTGCTGAAGTCTTAAGTCCATTTGGCATTTTCATTGATTCAAAGAGCCCAAATGGAGTAATAACAGCTGTCTTTTTTATATCTTCCTCGTTCATCGGAATTTGCCAATATGCTCTATTCAAATCCACTTTAGAAAATATGGTGCTACCTTTCATGGTTTGGTTAAAATCCATGATGTTTGGTACTGGGTAGCTATCACTTTTGCAAATTGCATTTAGTGCTCTAAAATCACCTGTTATTCTCCATGTATTATCACTTTTCATAACCATGTGAATAGGTGATGACCATTCGCTTTTACTGGGCCTCATTTCACCATCTGCTATCATTTTATAAATAGCTAATTTGGCTGCCTGTAGTTTTTCAGGTGTTAGCCTTCTAGCTCTAGCTTTAACTGGTCTACAATTTGGTGGTGTCTCTAAAACATGAGTAACTTCTGTTTTATATTTAGACTTCTTTTCTGTAGTGGAAATTTCTATACCAGGAAATTCTCTAATTATTTTAATCCATTCATTTTCTTCTTTAATGGTCTTAACTTCTGGTAGAGGAGTCATTTTGACAAAACCTGTGACTTTAATTCCAGTCTCATTATCTATTAGACATTTTCTTTTCAAATCAGGACTAAGATCGAAATGCTCTAAGAAATCAGCTCCTAAAATTGCTGTTTCAACATCTGTAACTTGCATAACCCATCTTAAGCTTCTTCTGATTCCAATATTAAATTCAACTAATTTCTCTCCGAAAACTCTTATCGGTGTACCATTCGCTGCATATAGGTGCCTCACTGGTTCTTTGGAGAACTCTGAGTTTTTAGCAGGAATTAGTGATACATCGGAGCCTGTATCAATCAAAAACCAAATTTGAGAATCATGGTCTTTGATGAACAGTCGTCGAGAGTACTTACATGCGAGGTCATTAGCCGCCATTATGGCCCCGCACTTTAGTTTGACTGATTCTTATTTTGTGGCTTTGGGGCAAGTGGTTTGCCACTGTCTACACAAGGTGCTGTACAGTGGAATGCATTATCTCCATATAAAATATGAAATTTGCATTTTCCTTGATTTTCCGGTTTTGAATAGTCTATTTTCTGATAGGGTGAGGTTGCTCTGCGGCTTCTGCCTGCTGACCTACTCCTATTTCGACTATTTTGACCTCTGTTTCCGCCATCATTTTGGTTTTGAAAATTTCCAAAATTATTTTGGGCGCCAGGGTTCGGAAAATTGCCCATTCCCAACGAAAACCGCTCAAATTGCTTTTTTAGATTTCCAACGGTGCTCTTTAAATCGTTGATCTCTTTTCTTAAAGTTTGTACTTCATTTTGAGGTGGATTATACTGAGTGCTTTCCTTTTTTGTAAAGGATACTGCAGCTACTCTTTTTTTCGGACTTGTAATGTCCTTTTCGAAATTGAAAATTTTCTCAGCTTTATCAGCGAGCTTTTTCAAATCGTCCATGGTTTTCACTTCAGTGTCACTCTCCAGTGAGATGATCAGCCTGGATAACTCTTTTGGCAAAGCATGCCTGAAAAGGTCAGCAATGATTAAAGGCGTTAACTCTGTACCTGCCTTTTCAATCATGCGCTCCATGAGCCTTTTGGGGCCCTGTTCGTCTAACTCTAACTTTGTGAGCAATTCCCTTATATTCTGCTCCTTAGTTCTGCCATATACAGCTCTTAGCTGTGTGGAAAACCATTCAAAATTGTCATTCGCAGCTGTGGGTTCACAGATATCTGGAATTCTTTCCACAATTTCGATGGGTATGTCAGTGCGGATTTTCTTAAAAAGGTCTTCATCCTTTACTCCGCAAGCCTTTAATTTGGCTTTTACTACTTTTAACCATACCTCTATTTTCTCAGGAGTGAATGTGGGCAAAGTTATGTTCATCTTTTCAAGCACTAAATTGTCTTCTTCTGTGACAATTAAACTTGACTCTGCACTTGTTGGAGTTATTCCAGGTGAATGCACTAGAGAAGTGTTGTTTAGAAAACTGAGAGACAAATTCTGTCTTAGAATTTGTGGGTTTCCAGTATTTTCTATTTGAGTGTCACCACTTTCATTTACTGTTTCGTTGAAACCATTAAGATCAGTTTGGTCCAATTCTAAATCTGAGTCTTCTGGAAATACACTTTTAGGTGCACCAGACATTCAAGATTTTAAAATTGTGTGTTACAATTTATTTCGAGATTTTACTCTTGTAAAATTTTCAGGTATGGACTTCTGAAATTATTCTGAATTATTATTCAGTTTACAGAGTTTTATTTTGCAAAATTATTCAGGTATTGAACTTCTGAATTTATTCTGAATTTTTATTCAGTTTTGCAAAGTTTTATTTGCACTCGAGTCTCGAGTAAATTGAACTTAGAATTTTTAAATTCTATTTGGAAGTATATTTCAACTCCTTTTGCATTAGGTGGATCTTCTCCGAAGAGGCTTGCACCTTAGTAGGAAAATTTTACAAGTAAAATATTTCACTACTCTTCCGTTCAGTGTTTCCACTGGGGCTATAGGGGCTCGTATAGTCTACCCAACTTAATCTGACTCCAAGTTTATTTCACGTCGGAAAGGTTACCACTTTAGGTAAATTATTGGTAGGACCAATAAATACCTAAATAGGTATATTTCCAATTAAAATATCCTTTTAGACATTGTTATAGCTGCGTCTGAACAGCCATAGCTTATTAGGGTAACTGGTTACACTAATAAGCACCCAGGTGACAATATTCATCTGTGGGTAACAAGCACAGCTACATCACAGTAATTTGTGTTTTGCATATATACTGAATAAACACACAGTGTTTATCAGTGAGTGTGCAGAACCGTTTGGTTCACGACTGTGACGCAGTAATCCTGCCTTGTGGCGGACACAACATTTTGTTTCTCTATTTAGCTGTCTAGCTTAGTAGTTCACATTGTCCCCACAATGTTTATTATTTTTTATAAGAAAACACGGATTTTATCGAGACTTATAGTGAAAATCACCAAAAAAATAGTAAAATACACCATCAAAGATGGTAAGAATTACGACAAATTCTAAGAATATCTACAATAAATTATTATTGAATTATTGTCGTAAAAATGTATCTCATTCGATGGGTATGTATTATAGGTACAACTTCCTCTCGCTTCATTTGAGAAACTTGACGACAAAATTTTCACCACAACTTGCGCATATCATAAAAATGTGTTGTTTTCTACCAATTTGCGACGCCACTTTAGTCATTTTTCATGATTCCGCCTTCAGAATAAAAAGTCTGTGGTAAGTACCTTTATGCGAAACGGAAAATTCAAATTCGTTTCGCAAATATTTTCTACGTTTTGGAAACAAGAATAAAAAAAAAGAAATATGAATGAAAAAGAAAAGGTTTAAGATTAGGCAACGACAATGAAATATTATTCTTTCCCGGGTCAATAGGAAGAAAAGAAAAAGTCAGCGTAGAAAAAAGAACTTCAACAAGGAAAATAACTTTCCGCAAGTTTTCAACCACCACGACTTCGTTTTCATATTTAATAATATGTACTTTTTCCACCATTTCTCATGACTAAAACATCGAAATTTCCAGTCACGTTTCCCCTGTGAATTAGCTTTTCAAAAAATCGCATATTTTCGCGGAGGAAATTGCTCGGCTTTAAAAGGTGTTTTTAATTATTTCTCATTAATCGAATTGCATCGTACTACTGTAGAAAAATTCACGTGATTTCCCAGCAACACCAAATAACTCCTACCCAAAATAGTGAGTCCCAACAAATTTCATACTAGATATTCTGAGAAAATTATCCGAAGTACAACTTCTAATCCATTCCAAAGCTGGTACTTTGAGAACTTTCTACTCACTTGTTTCAGAGCATTTATAGATGCGAGAATGTTTCTATAAAATAAAAGTTCATAGCCATAAATGAGGATTACAACACAACGACAAAGTTTTTTTAGAACTTCAATGATTTTCAAAGTAATGCTTATAAGAGAACCATGATAAAGAATATCATTCTCAATAATTATAGGGTCCACCTTTTTCTCCCGAGTACCCAAAAAAGGGTACATATTGACTTCCTTTTCGCAGAAAAAACTGGGTTTTTCTGTTCATTAGAAAAAATATGGGACAACGTACGAAGCAGAAATTTCGAAAAAGAAACGAGGAACGCTTCGTTATTTAATACCGGGGCATCGTACCAACCGGAATAATAATTAGAAAAGCGTCAAAAACAGTTCTTACACACTTCCGCACAATTTCACTGCTGGAGAGGAAAATGTAGAAAATAAAATGGAAAAATGGCCTCATAATTACTGACCGCCATTTACCGATTTCCATCGCGTAATAATGTGCCAAAAATGCAGAACGGGAAAGGCAAGAGGAGGAGAAAAAAAATGAAAAACACATTGTACAAACCTTACATAAATATCGCTGGATAATGATTCTCGAAAATGAAAGCCGAGGGTGTTTTAAAAATTTCCTCCTAAAATATCAACTTGAAAAAAAGTAAAAAATAAAAACGAAATCCACAGTGAAAAATAACAAAAAATAATCCTTATAATAACCACAAACGGGAGGGGCGAGAATGAGGGATGGAAATTCTTGAATTATAACTATTAATTTAGCAGAAGACGGGGATGAATTACATCGAATTTAGGTAAATACTGTAGAGCCTTGTAATAAAATATTACTAGAGGTACCAATCAGTCACTGAAAATGCAAACTCATTTTGAAAATCCTCAAACTTGAGAGAAACGAAAAATACATTGCTAAGCAATTTAATAAATTCACTTGGGTGAAGACGAGTGTGTGGTCGCGCCTTCAAGTTTTAAAATAATACTTTTCTCACATTCTAGGTAGTATCAATGTTGATAATATGCCTGTAGTTTGAAAAAAGAATTAAATAGTAGAAGGGAGAAATTCGAAAAATGCGGGTCAGTTATCTTGAACTTCTCAACATTCTGAAAATCCGCGAAAATTGAAGGGAAAAAATGGGAAATCCTGGTTATACGTCAGCTGATCTGTCAATGATTTCACGAGCTAAAAATTATGCTTTTCAATGTACGAATCCTAAGAAACATCCGATTCACATTTAGTTCGCTTCGAAGTGAGACACGACTTGATCTTTCGATAAATAACCCATCATCGAAAATTCATATCATCAAATTTATAAATGTGAGATACGTCTGACAGAGCTAACCGCAACATTACACGTTCGTCTTGATAATCCGGCACCAAATACGTTTTTCAGTCAATTTCTCATTTGCTGGCGGACTCTCGACAACGACGAAGACGACTTAGGACGTGAAGAGCCAAGGCGACCGCGTCACTTCCAATAAAAAGTTTCGCCGCTAACGAAAAACAATGGGAACGAAAATTTTAAGATTCCACGCGATGAAAAGCAGGATAACGTAATTCGTTTAAGTATACTTATCGTTCGTAATTTCGAGTTTTTCCATCATCATTTCGAGACTCCCGCGGTGGGTTAATTTTGTCTATTTATTTCCCCGAAGCGATGAAGTCTAATTGGCGATGGCACTGACTGTGGAAAAAGACGAGGGTATATGACGATCAATAAGCTGCAGCAGAGAGGCGACTGCAGCAAATTCAAAATACGTTTGCAGTGCATGGTATTGCCAAAGACAGAAAAAGAAAACCAAGCAGCAGAGCTTTTAGCGCACCACCTATATTAATTCGCTTCATTTATTACGGTAATTTGTCAAAAAAAAAAATTACTTATTTCGAATTTTTCCTTGGTTGTGCAGTTTTGCTTCAACACAGCGTATACGTCGGACCATAAAGGTCACTCTGCAAACGGAAGTATGTATAAAGTTTCAACACTTATTTCTGCTTTTATACGACTCGATTTTTATTGTGTATGTGTTCTTTTTATAGCGGATATAATGAAAGCGCAAATGGCGATGACGATGGTCAAACGTCTAATCGACGTATCCAAAGATGAGATCTTTTAACGACTCGATGCTATTGGAAATTTCATATAACAGCAAACAACAGCAGTACCGAACACAGTAAAAAGTTTTCTCGCGGACAATCAAAACTTGTAATTCCCAATTAAATTATTCATCAGCACAAAGCTCTCGGGAAATTCTAAAGAATTGAAGAATATATTTTCATTTTGAATTCAAGTGTAAGAACTAGAAGCAAGGAAAAAGATAATTCGATCTTATTTTCTGATCCTTCCTTCCATCACTAAAAAAATACTACCTACGCCATCTACGTTGCTTATGAGGAGTGAGTAGCAACCTTCAATAATCAATATTAGCAGTTTTAAAATAAACACAATTCATTACAGAGAGTATAACTTGAATCTATAATCCTTTAAGTAGGTACACGCATACACGATCATTTCAAAGAGGAAAGGTATAGTGCGTTCAAAAAAGTATAACATTCGAAAAAAATCCAAAACTGAGTAACGGCTTGTAGATTTCTACATGTAAGTACGTTACAAATCTCTTCTAGACTAATCTTTTTTTCTGCCCATAAAATTTCATTTCAGAGAGGGTTGAATGCATTAGATTACGGTTTTCTCACTCAAAATGAGTCTGGGTTGCAGAAGTAAATTACTCTTAGTTCCTTATGATTCTCAAACATTTGATCAGTAGCTAAAGAGAAAATACCAAAGGTCAAATTATAAACCTGTGAACAGTAATTCAAAATTTGATTCTCTAAAATGTCGTTTTTGTTTCAGTTTCATCGAACCAAAACGAACGAGTAAAAATATCTCCGGCATTTTTCACGGGAATTCCATCTTTAATACATCTACGGTATCCGGTCAAATATCGAATTGACCAAATGACACTCCAACAATCGTATTGTAAAATTAATACTCTCTCACGTCAGTTGAAGAATGTTTCAGAATTTTTTATGGCAAAATAATATGTTTTTTTTAAAAGCAATAATAAAATCAAGAATCAAGCGACACAATTGAAGCGGACAGCTAGACGGAAAATAAAATAACACAGGAGCAGCGAAGGGTCGAAAAAATAAAATTATGAAAGAAAAAAAAAACCCCGTCGACGAAAGAAAGCAAAGAAGAAGAGGGATGAAGACGGTGACACAGAGAGAGAGAGAGATAGAGAAAATGGCAGAAAGGAAAGAGTAGTTTTTGTTGGCGGAAAACTACCTTCTTATCCTTTTTCTCAGACAAGATTTTCAGGGCAATAACTGCTCCCTCCTCGCTTCTCGTCCTTGCTTTGTTGACAGGGATCGGATATGGCGACAGAGTACAACCTTACGAAAGAAGGAGCGAGAACACAGTCGGGGAGACAGAGAGAGCAAACAGATACTCCAACAGACAGGCGAAAAAGGACGAAAAAAAAAATATGAGAGGCCAGTTTATATCCGTCGATAGAAAACTTCTTATACTTTACTTTTTCCTCGCGGCTCTCATTCTCTCCATATAGCCTTCCCTTTTTCATCCAGTCTTCTGCTTCCTCGTGCCAAAACACTTACGACTATTTCTCAACGACGACGACGTTATAGTGATTACATTTTGCGGCTGAAGAATGATCAAATTAGCTTTGGAAAACGAGGAAATGAAAATATATTAACGTTACGAAAGTTCAAACAAAGTACCTACACGGATAACAACAAAAGTTTGGTGTGCGGCCGCAAAGTCAGCCGACTTAGAGAGTTGCTGCAAGAAGACGTTATTAGCAGGCACAGGCCCCGCAGTGCTAGTAGTGAAGTGTAAATTAGGAAAGTACGAGTATACGCCTATAGTAAAATCAACTGAATTCGTTATTCGCATAGCAACGTGCGTAGGGGTCTAAAAAAATCAAAATTTCAGAACAAACGCGAAAACAATTTGGAGTTCTCAGGCATATAAATGAGATACAAGAAAATTTTGCAGTTTTCAAATTTGAAAAAAATATAAATAAAAATACCATATTACGAGTATTATGAAGCAGTGATATGCAAGAAGCGAATAAATGCGCACTTTCTTCAAAAACTAAGTTCTCCTAAGATTCAATTGTCTGCATCAAGCCCAACTTACGATAAAAATATTATGTCTCAAAATGCAAGCATCGCTGAGGAAATAGACTTCAAAGTTAAGGTGCTAAATCAGATGGCTATGAGGCATAAAAGTATTTTCTTGCTCACCTTCAATAAGATTTGAAAAAGTAGACTTAATCGTATCGTGACTATGATGGATCGTATATTGTTCAATGTTTTGAACAATAATATCGGAAGAAGGTATGATATGACATCGTGAAATTAATATGAAGGTGAATAAAGTTAATCAATATTCCCAGCACTAAAACGCCATAAAAAATAAAATCAACGACTTCCTCCAATAAGAAAAATAGCTCATTATCCAAGAAAACAGAGAGAAATAAAAATCGTAGATATAATTAGGTACATATTTGTCACCTTACATGCATCAAAATATTGACGCAAAAAAAAAAAGTTACATATGCTGTTTGTGTCCTGTTCCACACACACACACACACACACAGTCTGCCTCATAAATATTTTCATTAACTCGGACATACCGTATTCAAAAAATAACAAGACTACCTAATTGGACAAGGCGTGTTTGGACAAAATATTATACACATAGCTCGAACAAAAACCACACAAATCACAAAATAATTTCAAATTCTAGACGACAGCATAAATTCACCATCCAAATTAACCGTCAACCGGCAAAGAATGTTATCAAAACGTAACTATACGAGTATCTCGTTAGTACCTATAAATGGTTCTTCCTAACAAATGTTAATATAAGGTCGAAGAAACACTGAAGATCTGCCACACTGAAGGCATGCCAAAAATCCACGTCGATAAGAAAAACAGCGAAGAAAAAAGAAAAACGAAAATTCGATAGTACCTCGAGTCGTTTGCTAAAATTTATACTGAGGAATTTCTTTTAAATATAAAAATCGAAGTACAAAGAAGTTTTCCCTCTTTCTTCGCGACCAGACTGACTCAGCCAGGTAGATGTCGCAGCACAAAAGTTTTGTCCCATTCTCCTTTTCGTCTAATTCAAACAACAAGAAAATTTTTTTGAACTTGATTGATATCTTCTATGCACACTTTCTTCCGTGGCCGACACGTTACTTTAAAGAATTAAGAAAAAAAAGTCGATTATATAAATTCGAAAAATAAACGAGTTTTTTTTTAAACACCCCGTTCCCGCTGCCCTTCATACTTTAGTCATCGCTATCTAACTCCACTTCAACTCGACTCCATCTTTCTCTTCTCTTTTTACGAAATTAATTACATCGATACGTGCTATTTCCGCCGACTTTGTTCCAGTTTTTTCTCCCTCGATTTAATTACGCGCTGCAAGAAAATTAATCGACTTTTTATAGACTATAGGAACCCAGAACGCATCGATGCTAATGACTGGTTCTCCCAGCGTACGATTTCGTCAGTTTTCATTTTATTTTGTATTCGTCGTGGCCAGTCCACTGCAATTAATCTATTTCTTCAAACGTGCACCAAATCGAAGCACTCTACTGCAGATGACTACAGTGACCGATTCATGCCAAATTTATAACTGCAATCTAACCTCAAAAAAAAAAAAGCTGGCCAAAAGTAGGTACACTTAATATCAAACCAAAAAGCAAACGGCAGATCGGCTGTCACATCACCATAAAATTTCTTCAAAAGCACAATTTGCCTAATATCGTGTTCTATCAAATCCCTTATACTTTATTAACAATTTTCATTCACTATCAATCAAGCTCATGCAAAAAGTAGGTCATATATTTGGCATCTCTACCTCATACTTATCTGCAAGAAACCGACGTGGAGATAGAAAAATCAAAAATTTAGTAAACAATTATAAGATAGGTATATCCAACCGATAAAGAATTAAAATTCCAAAACAGGAATAAGAATAAAAATAAAAAACTATCAGAACCAAAACAATTTTTATCACTTTCGAGAAACGTTAAAGTTTGATCCAAACAATCTGAATCAAGAAATGTACCTACAGCCAAAAAGATCCAGACACAGTCATATCTCACGAATACCATTTCCACGCAGACAACTAATTCGCATTTCCTCTAAATCATTTCGATTTCCTACCAACAGTTGCTATTCAATACAGCATCATCCTCTTGAAATGAAGTTACCTTTACTCGATTCATTCCGCATCTCATTCTTCACTGCATTAATTATTATGGAAACGAAATCAAAAGTGTAGCGTGTAAACGTTTTTCTGTGCGGCAAGAACCATAATACCGTGTCGAATTATCTGCGCCCGCAAAATACGCATATATATATATATATATATATATATATATATATATATATATATATATATATATATATATACACGCTAAATAAAGACGCCAACAATCACACTGACAACAACAATATAACGATGATAAAAGGAAGGTACGCGAGTTATTCGTTTAATTAATGACCGTGAAATTGTCGAAGCAATTAATGGAATTTCTGAGCGGTTCTTCACTTTTCTTCTTTTTTTTTTCTTTTTTTTGGCGGTTACAAACTGTGTATAAAACTGTCTAACCGAGCAATTACGTAAAATTATATGGAACTCGATGCACATTACTGGTATTGAAAAATCAGCGGCAAGGTGAGGAAAAAGACGCGACGGAATCGAAAAAGAAAGGTGTCACCACCGCAGATTTGTCTGCTACTCGTTCCGCCATTTCACACAAATACTTTCGGGAAAATTGTTTAGATTCAACTTACAATTAAGGAAACAGACTAACAGAAAGCATTCCCAATCGATACAACTATGAGTTCATTTTCTTTGAAATAAAATTCTCGCTGAGTCGAATAAAGTACCTATTGCAAAAAAAATCATCAAGTTACTCAAGTTTTATAACATCGGTTAATACATGTACGATGTATTAATTGCTCTCTTTTTGGCTTTTCGCAGTTGGTGATGACAAAAAATCAGTTTTATAATGCCAAAAAAGTGGAAAATGCAAAACATTTCATTATCACATTTTTGAACGGACCACACATAATATACGAGTAACGATAAGAGGACAAAATAAAAGTAACAATAAAATTATACTACCTATAAACAATTGAGAGTTAGGCTTTACTGAGTTAGATTATTTTAGGAATAGGAATAAAACTCTAAGATATAAATGAAGAACAGTTTTTAGGTAAATGCTTTCATCTTCATGCCCACTCCAGTCTCTTCGATAGAAATATCCAAAATAATTGCAAAATGAAAATGAATACTAATAATTAAATACCAGTTAAATAATTATAATACTCTTATCCTTCTTCAGTTTGGTTCCCGGTCAAAATCCCGAATAGAATTTCCCGAAAGGACAATATCCCGAACAGAATTTTGTAAGAATTAGGGGGTGGCGAATTTTTTTTCCCGAATGCCTATTTCCCGAATGGTTCAAAACCCGAATTCGGGACCCCCTTTTGTTTGTTCTCTGTCGAAAAAAAAAAAAAATACAGAATAGTTTTTTTTTCTTCTACAATTATTGTTGAAGTAATGCAGTGAATAAAATTGATTTTATTTTAGCTGTGCAACCTCCGCTGCACATTCTTCTCAGTTGGGCGGGTGTTGGTACGATGACTCAGTTGGCCCTTTGAAAACATGGACTTGTCCTGTCCACCTGGGACAATAACATTTGTTATAGCCCGTGGTGACTGGTGATGTGTAAGAAAGAGGGGGCCCCAGATTGGTACATTCGGGAAATAGGTATTCGGGGAAAAAATTCAAGAAAAAGGTCTTCGGGAAAAAAAATTCGAGAAAAACGTATTCGGGGGATAGTCCATTCGCCAAATAATCCATTCGGGAAATTCCATTCGGGATTTTGACCCAGAATCCTTCAGTTTATTTCATAAAATTATTAAGAATAGATTTTGAACGAAAGACGCGGGAGAACTCCGATAATTATACTCCGTTATGACGAATTCCATTCTTATCTCACTCTCATAACTACTCATGTACATTTCCTTGTCTTTTTATTTTTTCGATTAAACGGCATTTGAACAGTAATATTCAATCGCGTCTTCTAAACGTTCATTAATTTTGGAGCACTAACCCAGTTTTGTTGAAGTTCACAATTATAACTCGGTTAATGATTTTGTCATGGACTATAAGTAGTTCAATTGCAATTGCTAAACGATTTAAAAAAATTCTAACAAAAACAGTAATAAGACGCTAGGATTATCTAGACGGGGCGAGGAGGAGAAAGTGATTAAGTCAGTGCGACTACGAATTAATGAAGAGCGTGTACAAGGGTACTTGAATTGATGATTCGTCGACGAATGTTTCGATTTTCTTATTTCTTCTCACACAATTACGAGTAGGTACAAGAAGAGATCAATTTAATGAAAATAATTAGAATCAAAAAGTGATGACTCAGAACCGAACATAGAACAAAATGGATGACAAAATACTGAATACAGTCAAGAGAATCATTATATTGATTTAGCTATTTACTTTCAACGTAAGACACAGACTTTGAGCAAAATTTATAATTTTATACTTATTCATTTTTCACATCACCAACGAATAACATTAGATTAAATGCGTAGACTCAAATTTAATCCAAAGAACTAACAGGTTTTTTATACTCGTATTAGGAGAGAAGAAATATGATGGGTCTCGAGGAGAAGTATCATAAGAGCATACATCGTTTGAAAATTATATTCATTTTTGATTCTCATATTATTCACTGTTAATTTTGTTAGAAGAATAATCTAATAGAATTTCACAACAGATATGATCCTAATATAAGCTATAACGCATGTTTTGATAAGACTACAAAAAAAAATTATAATAATTCGACGGTACACTGGGCACATATATTCACTAAGGTTAAAAGAAAAGTTCGCAGAGCAACGACCTTTTATGACTTCAAGATGACCGTATCATTCTAATAGGTTACACTCACGATTTTTCATCGACACTAACAATATTCTCCGCACGAAAGGAAAACAATTATGACTGAAATGAAAATAAAAATTACAAAAACACGCGAATGAAAACCAAAAATCAGAGACGAAAACGTCAAGATATTTCTACTTCAGGCGGCAACAAATTTGGCAAAACTAGAAGTTTTCGCAAACTTTCAGCCAATCGCGCGATTTCGCAACACAAACTAAAATCAACGCTCAATCGGAACCTGAAAACCCTCATTCCAAGTGAAAATAGTCGACTAACAATTACTAAATTTTTCGTCGAAAAAGTTCCGAAATTTATTTTTCGGTTCACAAGAATCAAGTTTATCTGCTTCTCCTCTAACACACTTTTCACGTTAGTAATCACACAATTGGGGATTCATCCACTTGACACAGACGGTAGGTATACACGCAGCCAAAGTTTGGAGCGATCACATTCTCGTAGCGGGAAACGCGAAAGAAAAACTTACAGAATTTCGAATCGTCGTTTTATGTATTTCACGAACATAAGAATGACGAAAGGACTGGAGATAGCGAGTGGAGGGTTGAAGCAGAAACTATACTGACAGTCCTCAAGTATTTACACCAAATTGATACGAATTGCCAACTTTTTTTACAACTTTTTAAAACACAGTATAAAATTTACGAATGGAACGTCACGTTGCAATAATTTTTTTTTCGTAAACGAACGGATAAATGGAGGGAATTCGGTACCTTCAAATGTATAGCTGACTATTCGACTCGCGGGAGGAGGAAGCCGAGCAGGAAGAACGCATAATTATTGTGACGTTTTAAAAATCTAAAATAAACGAACGATTAACGAGTTCGAAGAACGCGAACAATGTTCCGAACAATTAGTTTTAATTCTTTGGTCGCGTTTATCGTTCATCGTGAAAGATTAAGGAAAATTGTAGTATGAAAACGTATCCCGTTGACTATACGGCAATAGGAAGGGCGAATGAGGAAAAACTTGAAACAAAAGAAAAACTGTGTCGTTAAAAATTGGTGAAGAAGTTTCGAAACGTTAGATCTACAATATAACTATAATAATATAATAACACACAAGCATGTGGTTTACCAAGTATACGTTTTTCCTGCTACAGATAAAGTCACGAACGCATAAAAATGACTGTGATAGAAACTCGAATCTGAAGTTGTTATCGAACAATTAATAGCTTGTTTATAGTTCGACGAGAAAATTCTATCTCGCTCCCTTCTCCACCCACTAAAAATTTTTCTATTCTTCCACAGATAAAAAAAACGCGCAAATAGGGCAACAACATGAGACAAAAAAAACACCAGAGAGATAGAGAACTATATTGAGTATGATCCAAGTATGTATGTACCAACTTTTCAAATGATTTTTGATAACATAACATACTCGTACACAAACGAAGAGCTGTAAATTAAAAAAATATCATTCTAAATTCAACCAGGATCAATAACAAGTTTCTTCCTTGAAAAATGTGTAGAAAGGAACCCGCACTGCGAGCCAAAGAACTTTTGGAATGTGAAAATTATAACTGACGATCCAGAAATAAACGCGTATAATGCACCCTTGAAAATTTCAACTTCATTATGAAACAATTTCCATACCTGATTTATGTACCCACCCCGTTTCTATTCGTTCATTTTAGTCCTTTTACCTCTGTCTCCCTTGAGCATTTCTTTTCATTCCATCAAGGTAGGACAAAGAATCATTTTTTACTACGTATATATAGGTACTATTATGCGCTTCTTCGTGTCCTTTTTTATGAGAGTCTATTATAGAGAGAGGGCTCAAATTTTGAGGAACTCATTATCTAACCTTAAGGTAGATTTCCACATAGGATTTTCTTTAAATCCAGCTAGAATTCGAAAAATTTTAATGCTTTTTTCAAGTATATCTGCATCCTATATACGGTTTCCTAAATAGTATCAACATGAAATTAGTATTATTTTGAGCAACTATTTTACTTTTTTTCCTCCAAATATTGGATTTCTAAGAATTTCTTGCCTTTTAAAAATCACAATTTTAGGACACTATGAAAAAAAAAAAATCAAATTGACAGTGAAAAACACATGACCATGTCCTCCAATAAATTATAAACAGCCAAAGTGGCTGCACATATAACAAAAGAAAACGACTTCACATGTAACTCAATACAATAGATTCAATTTCTTAAATAGGTACTACTAAGAGTAGTACTGTTGGTTATTTAAGTCTGAAGATAATGCGACTACTGATGGTATTTATACTCGTGTATATATAGTAATGAAATCCTGCAAGTCGAATGAAACGTAATTATCAAGTACTCGTCCACGTAATATCAGCGGTATTATAAGAAACACAATAGAAATATCGGTAATTTAATTGCCATGCATATCTTTGTCGAAAATATGGACTGGAAAGAAAATTAGATTTAACCCGGGATGATTTCATTCCGGTTCTGAAGAAAATAGTAAATTTTATTTTCGGCAGAACGTTCTAGACTTCATTCACGTTTCCCGTCCATCCGCCTCTCCACATTCAGTATTCAAGAATATAAATTTTCATCTCCCACCATTCTCCTACAACCATTATTAGTACTTACGTTTCAAGCGAACAGCTGTGACGTGAATACGAACTGACAAAAGATGTTCTCGTATGTATTTACGGCGAATAGGTTATGCAAAAAGCACGACGCCCGTCAATAGCACCAATTCCTTCCATTAATTTGAAGTTTTGCAGACATGTAATTTCATCAGCGGCGGCGTGAGTGAAAATACACGTAGGATAAGTTAATTTTGCGTCATTCGACATGAATTTTTCTTGACAGTTCACGCTCAGAACGTGGCGTTTTTACAGACGTTTTGCGCGTCATCGGCTAAGGTTAATATAAATTCGGTGACGGGAGCACTCGTTTAAAAAATAGGCAATATAGAGGCACGCTCGACACATTGGAAAATGCAGATACAAATGGAATGCGTCGCCCATAGTTCGCTGTGTATTCCATTGTGCTTTCGCCAAAAGCTTCCTCGATGGTATTTGAAAAATTTGAAAAATTTTAATAAATTTTCGTCACCAAACAGCAAGAGTTGAGCTAAAAGCAGAACTTGGTTCGTACTTCGTACTATCGGAGATGGATTAAGTAAAATGGTATTCCGATAGTACTTCTGCACTTTATTCTGTTCGATGATTTCAAAGCTGCTAAACCAAGGAGAAAGAAGGAAAAGAAACAAAAGTTGAGAAATCAAATGTTCATAAGAATAATTTAGATAAGCCTGTGATGCCATATAGACATAATTATACTTAAATGCAAGACAAATCAGCAAAATTGATCTAAATCACCGAGTTTGGCACTAGAGATAAGTTCATCTTCTGACGATACGTTCTTTCTTTTTCTCTTTTTCCTCCAGAATCACCGACGCAGGTCTCTGTTGAAAATTACAAAAATCGAACAACGACTATAGCTTTCTTTGAAACGATTTTTATAGCGCATTATTCACTATAGTCGGCGACTCATCACCCTCACACATTTGAACTTTTCACCGCAAAAAATAGCATTACAACCCTATCGGAGCAGATCATACATGCTATAGTAAGGTCTTTAACTCAAAAGCGTGGCATCTCAACCTATAATCGTACACGCAATCAACGCCAGAAATTTCCTTTCACACAAAATTCGATAATTTTCCTTCGAGTTAAGACTTAATTTTCTCCCTGCACAAAGTCATATTGTCAAGGTGCCTCGTCGGCCAACAGCCACAGCACGTCGACTTTCGTGCAGATCATTGAAAGAAATGGGAGGAAAAAAAAGTACCTCTCCGCATCGAACCAATTTCACCAGACACAGAAGAAAACGTGGTTATTGTGAAGCACCGAACACGCGTTAGCCCGACAGAGGCGAAATAAGCCGGCATTCGAGAGAATATAACGAAACCGTCCGCAGGGAATTCCGCGCCGCTGAAAAGGTCTGAAAGGTCTGAGCAAGACGACGACGCTGCGCGGAGGAGCTGCGAAAAAGGCTGCATAATAATTAACCGAGCCGGCGAGTGACTTTTCACAATCTCAATTACATCGTATCTGCTGCCGATGCGATGCCGTACGGTTTAGTATACGGCGCAGCAGCATCAACACGCCAAACGTTCTACCACCACAACAGCACGATATCCTCGTATTATACCTTACTTTTCAATACTTTGCACCGATGAGTAGACACACGAAGGAGAAATTTCGAACATCGCGGAGGAACAAGGGTGCAGTGCGAGGCTGAAGAGACCATGTAGCGTATGACTCCCTTTGCCGACGAAAAGGAACTACACGAAGCGACAAAGGTCTTCGTTATGAACTTTTGACAATGACAAGACGGGGAGAGCATAGCAGCAGTCTCATAGGAGCGGGTAAAAAGGACGAGCAAAAGGTGTGCAAAAAGAAGCATGAAGTAATTTGGTGTAGCGGAGGATATCCAAAATTAACGAGTTCGTGCAAACTTAACAGGTATTTACAAGATTGCCAGAAACTGCTGCAGTACGCTACAAAGGTGGCATTAATAATTTCAAATCGATGCCCGCCCCCTCCCTCGCTGATCCCTTTGAAAAGTTTAAAGCGCTGGTACGTCTCGTCGAATTACCCCGCCTATATAATTGTGCACGATCATTATTGCAGAAACAACGCTTCGACAAGTGCTCCTTGGGAATGCGAGAAGTGATAGCGAATGGCACGGCGAAAGGAGCGCTAAAGTTTTTCCCATCGTCGAGACCCAGCCACATCAAATGCAATTCCAACTTCAATAAAGCAATTAACGTCGAGCACGTACGAATTATTTGAGCGACGATGGCTGGCCAACATTAAGAACGCGCGCCGGGCACCGTTGCATATAATTCATTGTTTTCAACGATCTCAAAATACAACTTAATGTCTGAAAAGTCGACTTCACCAACCCTGACTCGGTACGTAAGTTCTGAATTTCGCGATTGACAACTACATACTTAAATGAGAAATTACTCGTAGTGACAGAATTCATACATCAAGAATGTATAAGCAGGTTCAAATTTTTCAAATTTAAAATTGGCGAGCAGTAAAAATGCCAATTAGGAAATATTGAATGACATATAATACTTGAACAAAGACAATGCCACTGCAGGTGTTTCATCGAAAAAATAGTGGCGAAATGGATTATTTGTTGACTTTTCAAATTAAAAACACCCTCAGTACCTACTCCTCAATACCATAGTTTTGCATAAAGTTAATTGGGAATGGGGCAAAATACTGTCGAACAATGCTCACAAGAATGCCATAAAATATGTAGGTAATAATTGAATTGTGAAAAATTGAAACAAAAATACATAAATTTACTACACTAAAATATGCTGTTATTCTTATCGGCATTTTTCAATAATATGTACTTGATCTAAATTCAGATAAATCCATTATAAAAACTCAAGTAATTAAATAGAAGATACACAAGGATATCGATTTCGACTTTGTTAAAGGCAGTTTCCCTTTAATTAATGTTATCACATATGTTTCAGTGTTCTCTATGTAGCTACGATTGATGGTCTAGACTTAACAACCTCCATTGAATTCCTACATAAGAATCTGACTAGCCTAAATGAATAATAATGATTATATAGATCTAAGAAATAAATCAGAGACCGAATCAACAGATCGAGTCACATATTGGTAACTTCTCGCCCATGTTGGGCATTGGGGGGTATGTTTGTTGTTATCTGCCATTCCACTTATTTAAATTAACATTATTATTAGTATTATTATTAATAGATAGTCGAGCTGAGCTTTCAACAAAATATGTTTCAAGAATCATTCATGGTTATATCAAAGCGATTAAAAGGCTCAAACAAGTTAGCTGACCGCTGAGAGAAAATGAAACACTACAAAACACCCACATTTGATTTCACAAAACGCACACCCGAGTTAAATAGAATATTCAAACAACTCACGGAACGTTCATGCTTCAGATTGAAGAAAACACTATCCGTGAATATTCATCATGAAAATGAAAATGTCCATTACCTGAAACAAAAGAACAAGAAAACATTATAGGTTGTGAAAAACATGAAACTCTTTCTACATTGGTTAAATTCTTAAAATTTCAACTATATAATCTGAATTTTAGTAACGCGGAGGATCAGGATATTATGTCAACTTAATAGCTAAATTAATCATTTAAAACTTTCACCTAAAATTTGTGACATTTATTTCTCACATTTTTCCTTCATACCAATTCATTTTTTCTATTTCCCTCGTGGAAGATGTCTGAAATAAATTTTACTGAACATCTGACAAATTGCAATTCAATAAAACGAATCCGAAAAAAATTCGACTCCACAAATGATCCGGAAACGAATTTCTACGAGTCCTTAAAACTCATTCTTGACAGCGACGAATTAATTTTATACCATTTCCTCGGAGCACCGATTCCAAAGTTTTCATTTTTCAACAATTTCTTCGACAAAACTGTGCAGCAGATAATCAACAATGCTTGTCATTGAGTTCATAAAAGACGGATTCGTTTTTCTGTAGCCCAATTTAAAGTGGAATAAAGTGGGTACAGGGGGAGCGGTTTGAAAGGAGGTAAAATGCTGAAAAGGGATAGACACGGGCAGAACATTAATCAATGACCCTTTTAAAAATAGGTAGTCTACTATAACGTTAAATAAAATTGGGCTACGGGAAGAGGAAACATGTCAAACGAATAACTCCGCGGAAATGGAGTCGACAATTTCGCAAAAATAATTCAATAAAAATGAAGAAGCTACTTGGAAATATTGTGACTGTGAAGCGAAACACTATCGTAAATAGAAATCGGAATGTTGCCATTTTTCATCGAAATTTTAAAAAAGAAGGGAAAAAAAGTCTTCGCGTGAAAGAAAGCATTTCATATAGAAATATCTTCGATATTCAGATCGTTCGACTGTGTTGGCGAGAGATTTTTTTGCACGGATGGAATGAAAAAATCGTATTTTTTTTTTTCTCTATTCGATTCTCTTTTAGTCAAAACTCAAAAATAGATAGGAAAGGAAATAAGAATGATAGGGAGGAAAAAGAAAGACAAGACAGTGGGAACGAGGAAGTATAAAGATGTGGAAAAAAAGAAAACGTTTCAAGAGATTCATCGTCGAGACGAGGAAATTTTTATTTTGTTGGCTCGAAAAGGAAAAGAGAATTTAATTCGTTATTTAAAACGCGTATAAAAAAGCTTTGAGAAATCGATAACAACGTCGAAGTGAAGCTAATAATTGACAAAAGGTTCTGTTTGCTGTGAAACGCCAATAAAATATAACGTTTACAACCAATAAAAATAAAACTCAGGAAACAGCATCCCTTTCGGGTTTTCGAGTCTTTCTTCCCTAGTTTCCCTCTTCTTGTACTTTTCGCGTCCTTTTCCTTCCATCAAAACTATTTTCCTCCCTCTACAACTTCTTTCCCACCCCACCCCTATCCACGACTGTGTAATAGATTTTTAAAATCGAAACCAAAATTTTAACGCGACCATTAAATCGAATTTTTACACAAACTTTCCTCCTTTTATTGCTTCCACAGAGGAACGATGTTGTTTCGTTTTTATCTCTGGCCCAAGCAGGGAAACAACGATACAGCTTTTAGATCAAGAATTTTAGGAACAGCGAAATTTTTGTACGGGGGAGTCACACGGATTACTTGTACAGCGAGTAAACTACGACCGTTTATTGGTTCAGTTAGCTATATAATAACAAACTGTTTTTAAACTGCTAATAAAATTCGCAATTTTATTCATTTTACTGCTGCTGCTCGCATTATTGTAACTCTAACTAACACGCTTTCCATAATTCCAACATCTGCTTCGTAAATTTCTCAACTACCACTTGCAGGCCACATTTACTGGCCATCATCCACGATCTTGAACATGATATTATAATACCGATTCTTTTTTTTTAATGGTGACATAAAATATAAACCGATTTTATAAACGATATATGATAAGGATGAGTCGAAAACAATTACGCGTCAGTATTAATATGCACATCAATTGTGAAACATTTGATCCTCAAGATAATGTGGACGGTAGAACGCCAGCTCAACTAGGATTAAACATTCAAATTCTAAGAAATCTTTGAAACTGAAAAAGACTTTTTGAACGGGTGAAGCGATCACGTATGCGTATTAAAGCTACATACTAATCGGTATTTTCATTTTGAAGAATTAATCCACTCCAAGTTCAAAAAGGAAACGTTAGGAGTGAGAAGAACTGTCTGACTAGAAAGGAAGGTAAAGTTGGCGACACTTCGACCTGCAGTTTTTAGTGACGAAAATATACCCCTTCAGTGTACGCGATTAATAATTATGTTGAAACGTTTCCAGTGTTGCCGATCTTTCAAGCCAGACAGTTTTTTCTTCTTTCTAACTTCTTTTTAAAATCGATTCAGATATTTTCAAATTAATCTACAGCCTCGAAACAGTTGTTTCATTCCTCTTTGATCAACTAATTGGATACAAGGGTTTCAATGTATAACCTCCTTGGTTACATCTACGCCACCCAACCCCCAAATTTCCGAACATAGTTTTTCTAATATAAGATGAAAGTTAGCCAACCAAACTTGTTCTTCTCACTGAAACGCAGAGAGACTGGATGAAAAAACTGACTTGAAATTTGAAATCTATATTCAATAATATACCAGAGACATCAAACGTATAAATAAAAAGTCAATAGCGAATTATCACAAGACATGGTAGACATGGCCAATGAGGCAAAAAGGACCACCCATAATTATGTTTACAGACAAAAATAAAATGAAGGGGTATTTCTTCAATGAATATATACATATATGGTATAGTCACCATCATACCTTATTTGAGGTGTTCAAAAGCCGAGGAGAGTCAGTAACATTTTTTTTTTTTGCTGGAATACACAAATTGGCATGAAAATAGCTTTTCACCAGTGTCTACTTTCCATTTATGAAGAATTCTCCATTTTATTGCGAATATCGAGTTTCAAAGAGCTACTTTCTGCGTCATAATTACACATCACTTGCTCTATACTTCCAATTTCCATTTCATCGTCGTTAAATATTACATCCACGACTCCGCGTATACAAATATTAACCTACTCTTCGTATTTTTACTTCAATTTGATCGACAATAATTAGCCTACTCTCGGTAACCAAAACCACATTAATTAATTGACGAAAAATTCACTTAAAATCGTCGGTGGTCTTTGCAAGCTAATCTAAATACCTAATACGGACACGGCACACGTGGGTGGGTATATAAAGTGAAATTTACACCAAAATTTACGACCAGATCGAAATACTGAATGAAAATAAAAGGAAATGGAAAATAGAGCACTTCATTTGAGAAAGCTGATATAAGTATGATAGCTGAGGCCGATCTAATTAATTTGAAGTACAGTATATAAAATTTGTTGGACTGCTAAAAGTGCACCTTCGCGCAACTCACTACATATACAATATAATAGGGCAATCACACGCGCACACACAGTTCACCAATGTTGCTCCAATTTCGAATAGATAAAGTTAGAAGTATCAAATCGCGAGCGCATGTATTTCGAGTGCCAGCTATAAAAGCTATAAAAAAAATTTATGACACCACGAATAAGTTACACGCATACATAACCGGTGAAAAGAGATTTTTACGGCCCAAGTCGTTTACTTTTTTTTTCTTCTTCTTTCAAAATTGACGACAATTGTAAGACTTCTTTCGTTCTGAATCATTTTGTCAACTTCAGCAAACCGCCAACCAAACATAAAAATAACATATTTCGTCGCTTTTTTTTGTCACCCATATAAATAAACTTGAGGGAAGCGGAGGTAGGGGCAAATAATAATAAATATATGCGAAAATATTAGTCGAGGGAAAAAGCGAAAGAAAGAAAAAAAAAAGGATAGGTAATGGAAAAAGTTTATCGAACTTGTGAATAAAAGGTGAATAAACCCCCCCACATCGTATAATAGAAAAACGGAAATGAAACTTCGCAAGGACCCATATGCAATCCAATATTACGAGTATATCCATCCAGACGTACACAAAATATACTGGCAAGAAAGAGAGAAAACTGATACAATTTTTTCGCTATTTAATAAGATAGTACAGTTGAGAAAATAAATCGAAAGGACAACTTTTAGTGCGAATACATATCCCAAGAATAGAAAGAAGGCGACAAAGTAACGACGGGAAAAACGAATTTGGGCATAAATTTTTCGCTTATAATATATATTATGTGTAAGTGTTTTCGTGGAAATTTTTTTTTGTCTATTCCCTCTTTTATGGAAAGCTATAAAAACGTCGTCCCATGATGTATATTACGGATTTGTGGAGAAAAAAAAATCAAATCCACAATAAAAATTGGTGACACATCGATTCGTAAGAACATTAGCGCAGAATTTTTTCTCGCACTGCATTTTCAAATTGAGTGCCAGTATTCCCTTCGCTACTATTTGTCTTTTTCATCCACTACAGCTGCTATTCAGCAGAAACGAACGTAGCAATAAAATTATCCAATATTATTAGTGTATTTAAATTTCGCAAAAATAGGGAGTATTATACAGATAATTCTTCGCATTTACTGCAGTACAGTGTTCATTTCACAGCAACTCACACATTTATTCTGCGTGGGATCGAGCTATAACTTTTCGACTTCCACAAAACACAAACGAAGATAAAAATTTAATGCTAGAAAATTTCTTCAAAGATTACTCGGAGAAAAAACAAGTTTCTCCAAAAAAGGATATATTCTTATGGCAGAATTGGAAATAAAATTCAAACTATCTATATTATAGCATTTCGAATAACAATTATGGCACATTTTTTTACTCATGCAGTACTTAACTACATCGGAATAAAATCACGGAAATATCAAGGGATCTGGAGTTTAGATTCTGACTGGCTCAATTCTCTACATAGAGTGTGATTAAAATGAGGACAACGTATTTATAACGAACTCTATATACCCTGATTGGTGGTTGAGTTACAAACCCCAATTCCTAAGGTAAATCAACGATCTTCTGCACTGGATATCATCACATCAAACTTCCTACAGTAGACATCAATGGAAAAATATACGAGTATCAACTCCTTACGCGTTCAGATCATCACATCGTATTTTTAGCAAATACTAAGAATATTTTTTGTCTAAAAAAAAAAACCTCCATATTACTCGTATTTCTGATTTTCCAAGACTTGCGCCTCATTTCTTTATTGAAAGTAAACTACAATCAACAACAACAACAACAACGACAAAAAACAACAAAATCTCGGAATAAATTCTATCGACGTGGTTACCTCTCGAAAAGTTCCCGTCACATGAGCTTAAATTACGTCAAAACAGATTCAGAATAGGCGACGACACGAGAGCAGAAATAAGAACGAAAGGGGCAAAAAAAATCTTTTTCAACTTACAGAATGACTATATCGAAGTAACTTTGGTAACGAGAACCGCTTAAACGTTCTCTTTTGAATATTTTATGAGCGATTGCACTCGTCGCGCAGCTCCCGACAAAAATAAGGCTCCTTTATTCGCAAATCTGGCACGGGTGATGAAGTATAGTGGCTAGAGGGTGGGCCAAGCGAGAAGAAGCAGCAGTCACCGCGAATTCTTTTCCCTGAACGGGAGCGAGCGGGCGGGCGGGCGGTCCACGTAAAATTCAACGAACGTAAATTAATTTCGGGATGGGATTTTTGCGAAGATCGTGAAACGCATGGGAAAGAAAGTTTTGGCTAATTTACTCGAAGAAGAGTATAGGTAGTTGGCGGAAGAGGGCGAAAGGTAAAAAGATGAAGGGTGGCAAAGGTCGCATAGGTTTTTCGTTGCGGCAAGGTTTTAAATTTGATAAGGACGACGCCGTCATTTTTGGTGCCTCTACAAGTTTAAAATTAGTCGGCCAGCAGTAGAATATACTCGTATGCCTATGTACATATATGCTAACTGGTAGGTCGAAAAATGGCCGTATTTTCGCAACGCTGCACAAGCTTTAATCCTCCGAGTGCGAGTTTAAATCTACTCGTTTATGGACGACGGTCTACATATACCTGCTCATTCATTTCGTTAAGTTAACGAACATCTCGACTGTACAACAAAATGGAGAATAAAATATCGAATTTAATGCCTCGAGTGAGAGAAAAAGGGACGACACGAAATCATCGTTGATGCTTTCCTAGAAAGCAACCTTCATAATTTAAAGGTAACTTAGTATAGGTAATCTGTTAGAACGAAATGGACATTTTACTCGTACTTATAACTTCATCAGTGAAGAAGCTGTACGACCGATTTTTGAATTATTTACTATAATCTCATGAAGGGCGGAGAATCCAAGTTTCATTTGTCAAAAAAAAAAGTTTTTTTAAATATAGATTTCAGTGCATAATTTTACGCTCAACAACGTGACGTGCTCGATTTTCTAACCCCTCACCCTTTATCCCTCAAATTTGCCCTTAGAAAGTAGGGTTGGAATCAAAACCCACATCATTTGTGAGCGACAAATGTGTTTTGATGTTCAAGATCGCGAAAAAGCTAATTCTCAAATAAAAAAATCCCACATTATCAGCTGAAAGACCAACTTTTCCATGGGTCAAAATATCGTAAATCTTGAAATTTTCACCCCAAAAACCCTAAACAATTTTTACAAAATCATAACATAATCAACTGAATACTATTTTTGGATTATCTTTGACATATACGCAAAAAAATTACTTTTGAAACCGAAACTCACGTTAGCCATTTTTCACCTTCATTTTTAACAACACCAATGGTCACAAAATGGGTTTTTCAACAAGAATTTGATCAGATGGATCTGCTCTAATAGCTGAACCAATTGGAGGCGTTCCAAGTAAAAGTGGGCATGGTGCAACCTCGTGAAATTAATTTTTCGCTTCTGATTCTGAACCTTTCTTATAATCATTCAGTTTTTCTCTTTTACGAAAAATTGTAATTATCTACTGGTCATTTTTTCTGTGTGGGCGGTCCCAATAATAGAACGTATCGAAATACAAAAAATTTAATCCTTCCACTCATCAACGTAATTTCAAAACCGGTGCACCCACAGTCACAGCGCTATTTTCAAAACCTTGTCAACAGTTGCAGTACCAAAGGTGCATCCAAAGAATGCAACAATCGTCAACTTCTGCGTTTAAATTCGTACGCAAGAATAAAGCTTGCAAACCAAGCAATACTAGTTTCTTTAACTAAAGCTCGAATATCTAATAGTCGGGACATAAATCAGCCTTAAACTTTGAAATAAACGAGTTTCCAACAATAATTTAAACTACCATAAAAATTTCTTCGAACTTCCTTGGTATTAGAACGAACAGCTTCAGCCAAATTTTGTTAAAAAGCAGAAACATTTCTATTCGAGCATTACAAGTAATAAACAAGATGGAAATTCTCAGTTCAAAATAACTGAAAAAAGAACTCCCTCTTTCTCACCACAAAAAAAAAAAAAAAGAACAAGAAAACTGCATCCAATCGAAAAATTTTTTAATCAAGTCCATCAGGCAAACGCTGAAACGATAATGAATTTAGATTTACAATTCCAATAAAATAAATTCAAAACGTACAGCCAAGTACAAGACGAAACATTAAATTTCTCGTTTCATTTTTTTTTTCTCGCCTTTCAATGCAACACTCCTCATCACTTCTTCGCCTTTGGTTTCGACTAATTTGCAAGTGCTTCATTTAACATAAATTTTTTCGCATTACGTTCGGTTCGCAGTCGACCTTTTCTTTCGTGGAGGAATTTTAATTGAAAATCGTTTATTTTTTGCCTAGGTTAGAAGATTTTGCAAGCCGAAGCTTTCGCCGTAAAATTAATTAATATTCTCCGCGCGAAAGGTAAAGTCAATGGATGAGAATAAAATAGCGCAGATAGAAGAAGAAGAAGGAAAAGAAAAAAGTTTTCAGATGATGACATGAAAAGTAGGGTGAAGGGAGCGAGTCTGAAACGTGGAGTAAACCCAATACAGAAATAATATACAGCAGAACATATACGAAGACTATGGGTTTCTCTGTCTCTCTCAAAGGGCAGAAGTTTTCGAACGATAATACGATGATGAAGTGCGATGAGGAATATCTTTTTTTGAAAGTTTTCACATACCCGTACCTATATCTATGTACATACCTCATATAAACCCATTAACTGAAAATTCTTCGCAACTTTTCACGAGAGAGATATTCAAATTTTTACTGATACAGACTTATATACTAACTCACTTTTTTCTGGTAAGTTGGAAAGTTCGACGCAAACTTATATCCTGGCAGAAATTCGCGCTGGTTATTGAAAAGTTGATTTACTCGAGAAAATGATAGACAAAGTTGCATAATAATTAGGTTTAAAAACTGTTTAAAACTGATTAAAACCATATTCCGCTGTCACATGGAATATAATTGACTCTCATTTTTCGATGCTGAAGGAGAAATTAAATCTACTCATTATTACAGAGATGAAAAAATGGTTTATACAACCTTTCTTATTCTCAAGTTAGTCGTCAGTCGTTACGAACAGACCTAATCTGATAAACAGAAGAATTAGAAATGAAATATTGTTGAATACTGGACATGATGCTATTGGAGCTCCATGTCGTCAGCACCCACACACTCCCCAAAATTGGTCCAAAATATTCTACGAATTTTGTACTCATTTTGTACCGGCATCCACAAAGAGTTATTCAAAGAAACGTTATGGGGTGCTGGAGATATGCTAGCACCCCCACTTAAACCGATCAACTTGAAACTGGTCTCATTATTTTTTACTCATTTTGTATTATTTTTGTACCGCTATTAGAAAATTTTGTACCACCCCCCTTTCATGTTATTAAAAATATTGATGAGGGGTGCCGGGGACAACCCCACTGCTACGAAATAACTCCAAACTGGTCTCATCATTTTGTACTGCTCCCCTAACTAGTCTCAGATAGGGGGCTGACCTTCAAACTTGAGAAAATTGCTCCAAAACAGTCTCATTATTTGGTACTCATTTTGTACCGTTTTGTACTGCTGTTGGAAAATTTTGTATCACCTCCCTTACTTTTTTTTTTTTTTTTTTTTTTTTTTTTAATATTGATAAGGGGTGCTTTAGCACCCTCACTACAACCAATCAACTCCAAACTGGTCTATTTTTTCTGTTGACGCCAATTCAAGTTTTGGTGACACAATTGGCTCTAGTAACGCCAAAATAATTTTTCAGGGCACGAATTGCTCCAGTTGGTGCCAATTCCAGTTTAGACAGCACAAATGGGTGCAGTTTGTTCTACTTTAATTTTTGTTTGTACCAAATATGTTCTGTTGGTGCCGAATTAATTTTTGGTTACAACCAAACGGTGGGAGCAGTACAAAATATCATTTAGCCAGTACAAAACGGTACAAAACGAGTACAAAATAATGAGACTGTTTTGGAACAATTTTCTCAAGTTTAAAGGTCAACCCCCTATCTGAGACAAGGTAGGAGAGCAGTACAAAATGTTATTTTGCCAGTACAAAATAGTGCAAAATAATGAGACCATTTTGGAGCATTTTTCTGGAGATTGAAGATCAGCCCCCTATCTGAGTATAGGCAGGGTAGCAGTACAAAATTTTATTTTGCCAGTACAAAATGGTACAAAATGAGTACGAAATAATGAGACTAGTTTCAAGTTGATCGGTCGAAGTGGGGGGTGCTGGCATGTCCCCAGCACCCCATGATGTTTCTTTGAATGACTCTTTGTGGATGCCGGTACAATATTTTTTTTTGGGGTACAAAACGGTACAAAATTCCTAGCATATTTTGGACCAATTTGGGGGGGTTGCTGAGGACATGGAGCTTGAAATTGGGCATTTAATAGGAAATCATAGTACACCAATAGTGTTTCTAAGCTGGAGAAATAAATAATTGCCAAGTTGATATCTATTTTATTAGTAGCTATGTATTTTAGACCTACATATTGAATTAAAAATTAATCCTCAATTTCCTCAGCACATAGTGGTGTACATTCAAACTCGGCGATTCAATCTTCATTACAAACTTTGTCTCGTTCTTCAACTTTAGCCGACAAATTACAGGTTTTCTCTGCTATTCTAATCATCCGTTTCCACAGCCTCTAATATAACTTCTGTAATATCCAGTAAATCTCGAAAAATTAATTCGATTTTTTCCTGTGCCAGCATCTGGATCACGCAAGTGATAGAACAGAAAAACGTAACCGCACTATTTTTATAATTAGTTTATATACCATCGTCTCAAAACTTATAAATTCCGGTTTCCGTCTCATTATATATTTTAATTTTTTTTCAACTTTTTTTCGTTTTCAAACTGCGGACAACAAATCTTGGTCAAGTTCTAGAAGCCGTTAGTGTAAGTATAGAGAAAAAGAGGCAGAATAATAAAACTGGTTTAATAATATCGTGATTCGAAGCACCAGCGATCCAGATATAGGCATAATCTAACTGACAACGAGCAATAAAATCAAATGGGCTGGTATCCAAATAAAAGTCGGACGAATAAAGGGGTTATTGGGCTGCGTACATGCATACGAGTATATATTCGTAGAAAATACCAGTTTCAGAAATTTCATTCCATATTATTTGTAAAACGCTAAGAATGACGGCCGAAATTAAGATGAAATCATAACAGCTTTTCGAATTAGATTATTCATAGTCAGAAGTGAATACAGTTACCACAGTCTTACAGAGCCCATATTCTCCTCCCTGTTGTAGCTCGCAGTGTTGACCCTTTGCACGAAACACCCACACATATTTTTGATCAAACATTTTTTGATGAATTCGCTTCTCGATTGTAATGAAAGCGACTTCATAAAAACACCACACCATCAAGTTCTACAACAGCAGAACAAGATATATCATCAAATGCTTCGTCGACAGGAAGACAAAAATGATATAGCTATTAGCTTTTCAAAATGACCAAAATAGCTATACTATACTCATTATTTTTCACAGTACTAAACAGAGATAACAAATGAATGTCCGTGTCCCTTCCTTTCCATTACAGAGAGCTACGATTAGAACTGTTTGTTTAGACAATATACGTTGAAAGCATTTTACTTTTAATTTGATTCACGTCAAAGAGAGAATATAGAAATAACCGTATTATCAATATGAACTATATAGCCAGGTAGAAACCGAGTACATAATATCTTCTAGTCCATCCTACTCATTACATTCCTCTCGACGAAAATTAATCGAGTAATGGAGACAAAAGTAAAGAACAGGCCAATGAGCAGCAACGAACATGTTATACAAAAGTTGTAAGTTTCAAATAGAGAAAAGAAATCGGTCAAGTAGCTGAATCACATAAACACGTACGACGATGCCCTTTCAAACAGACAAGCAAATTATCCACTTACAGCAATACAATGTCTTATAACACCCACAGATGTACATAATTTTCGACAAACGGAAATGCTATATGCAAACTCTAAACCGGTCGCGACAATACACAAACCAATATAAATTATCGATAATTTGCTAACTGTCTCTCAGTACAACCGAACAAGAAATAGAAAAAAAACACAGGGCGAAAGAGAAAAACAGTTCGATGTCCGACTAAGATACAGCCGCATGCATCGCAGTGGAAATGAAAGACAGAGATCAACAACTGAGAGAGGAAAACTTGTTCGAAAATATACATATAAAAATCTAGAGGAGAACAGCAGTGATACCTGCGACAGCGTACAGAAACAATTTTTGTACATAATATTTTCTTCTCAAATGAATATTCTACCGAATTTATGGACAAGAAAATAATATTTTATCAACAATATATTCACACAACGTACACGACTCCCGTTATATCCATGTATAGTTTTTTCATCTTTTTTCAATTCCCAAAAAAAGTAATGGGATACATGATAATAAGATTCGAGTCTTCTATTCATTCATCCATTGAAATTGCATCTCTTTCGATAACCATATGGGTGCGATCGCTATACACCAACCGAATTACACGATGCTGTTATTGGTGGCTATACATGGAATATTTTCAAATTTTAAATTCATATTCCCGAATGTCCCAAAGATACTAACGGAAGTGATGGTCGCACACGAGTTTTCAACAAGTTATCAGAAAATTTATCAACACCCCACTTAAGCTATACCATGACAACCCAGAGAGTTTTCATTCAACCTAATAATAGCTTCAAAATCACTCATTGAAATATTTTCGATATACCTACCATTTAGTTAACATACCAAGAGAAAGTATGCTATTTTGGGTACCCATACCTGAAACGAGAATTTTTTACCCTAGTTCAAATTTTGAAAAAATAATAAAAATCAAAAATGAGAGTAAACATTCCATCACCAGTAAATGATTACTTCAGATTGTACGTAGCTTTGCCCACATTAGCCAGTCCAATATTCTTTTTGGAACTAAAGTTTTCGTGAACGATCTATTTTAAAAAAGACTACACCTCAATTTTTCAACATTTTCAAAATTCAATACACTAACCTCCTCAATAATCAAGACCTTCAAAATATGTCGGCGTTTCGAGAATTTAAAACCAAAAATCAAAATTCACTTTAAAAACAAAACTAATAAAACTGATTAAACTGCGAACTTTCAATAATTTTTGGACAAAAATGAAAATACGAGTAATGATGCTACACTCGTTAAAAATTTGAAAATATTACCACACACGCTGCTGAAGAGTAAACAAGAAAGAAGGAAAATTATTAAAATGAATGCGCTATGTGTTTTTCTTTCACACTCGATAAAAACTAACAAATGGTCATATTTTTTTATACAAGCATAATATAAGCTCTAATTCGTCCACAATGTCCAGGTCAGAAAGTAAAATGGAGCAGAACATTGTCAAAAATTGTAGCTATAACAAAAACATTGAAGGGAAAAAAAATCCAATATAAATACAGTAAATGATTATTTGGTCACCGTGGTCATCATTGTAACCAATCGCTAATACCACGTCCAAGAAGAACGACAAAATTATTTTCTAATTTTCCAACGCATATCAAAACGAATCTCATGTTTCGAACGATGATGGAAGGAAATAGGTGCCTGTGAACTTGGTAAAATATCAAAAGGAAAATTTCTAATAGACCCATAACGTACATTATCATTACGAACAACCTATAAGCGTGAATAATGAACAAATAAAAAATTATAATTCTCCATAATCGAAGTCTACTCGTACACAACAACGACAACAACATAAACACATTTTTCCGAGTGAGCCTACACACTTCATTACGCATCCGAACGTCTTATGGTTATTTTGTTGTTTTCCCTTCTGGCCTAGCTTTTCTCTCCTTTTTCTTTTCCCCCTTTTCACAAATGCAATTCGCGTGTGTATAATGCATTATTGGTCGAGGCACATTCAAACAAACGCGTCTTCTTCTTTTCATTTATGGATGAATAAATAAATTGTTATTCTCTATCTCCCTCTCTATATACGTGAATAAGGCCGTCCTCACAAACTTTGGGACCAATAAACTGCCCCTTCTACCCAGCAAGCATTCTTCGTCGAACTAAAAAGGAAAACGAGAAAAATTTTTAACGACTTCGACGACCGCCTGGAAAATATAAATACGAATATTCATAACCGGCGGCGTCGAGCAAGGGATTGGTTTCGAGTATTATTTACCGAAGATGGTGTCAGCCCTGCCAATTAACGGCTCCGCTATTTTTTTTCCCTCTAGCTCTCAGCTTATGCCCGCCATGTCTCACTCTATCTCTCTATAGTCCATACAGCCATCCAATTTAAATTGTATGCATACAGTACAAGTATACAGTATCTACACAGATACGAGAATACATAAGAAAAGTACGTCGACAAAATTATTTCTTCTTTCTTTAGACCACATCTCCAGACCTATTGTCCAATCTTCTTTTTCATTTTTCAGTAGCGATGAAAGAATATTTTCATAATTTCCCCTACACACCACCTTCACATCGCGTTTTCATCCATCCATATAATAGGTACTCGCGTATACACAACCAGAGTAAAAATACGTATTTCCAACAGACATACAGATATTGTCGAATAAAGCGCTAATTCGCTTCGCTATTAGTGCCCACAGAACGATGTCGATCACAGAGAGGAAAAGAATGAGACGAGAAAAAAGCTTCCAAAAAAATCCTATTTCTGTACAGTTCTTCCGTGACTAAATAGTAAAACCAACAAAAATGAACGTTAAAAAATAATCGATTCTTCACATCGATCTGCTACGTACGAACGCATCCGTTCTATGGTGTTTAGTTGCTCTAATATCGATTACCTTTATTTCTTCTCCTCCTTTTTTTTTTTCACTCCTTTACTTGCCATGGCTACAAAGATTTTTTTCTCATCATCGCCACCATATCCTCATGCGCTGTTTGGTACATAGTATTTTACTTATCTTCCAGAGAAACCAACAAAACCAGGTACGATGGCGACGCGTGGTGAGGTACGAGTACATTTTCATAGATACTTACTCGAATTGATGAAAAAACAAACGCTACTGTCTGAAATTATGACGCAGCATTCATAATTCACATTAACGAGGAGAGGAGCGCGAGCACATAAGGTGATTGAACTTTCTGAACTTCTGAAGACAGCATACCTCAATAATACATACAAGTATATCTGCACACTTCGTACTTTTCAATCAAAGTTCAAACTTCGAGGTAGAATAAATTGAATCATCGATAAAGTGCACCGAAAAAAATTCAAGTAGGTAATAATTTTCACAATTTGCATGGGAAAACTGGGCCGATTCAAGAAAAATATATTATATATTATACAATTGTATGATCTGAAAATAGAGAAATGTTCTACGAACATCGAGAATGTCTATAATAAATGATAATTTTCTGCACTGTGATCAAGGATGAAAAAAGCTGTTATCCTCTTCGTAATTAATACTGTTCATTTAATTATTTCTCTCAGTGTACTCTCCCTTTCTATTGGAGTGAGTATAGCTGTTCAAGAGCCGCACTTCGTGAAAACCATTTAAGAAAATTAACCACTTTTCATCAGATTTCTGGTAAACACGTACTGCAATAACATATTCGAATCAATTTATAGTTTTTGAACTCCCAAAGTAATTACACAGGTCTAATTGACTGCAAACTCAGGAAAATTTTTTCCGATAATCGCAGATAAACTTTGTGAAAAGTATGCAGCATTCATCGAGTATTCATAAGTGTTCAGAAAAATTGCAGTAGAAACATTGATTCCCAGCAACCTCTCGGCGGTTTGTTGTCTCTCACATTAAGCAGATTAATTCGACTTTTCCATATTATAAAATATAAGTACTCGGAAGCTGCTGCTGTAGCCTCAGCAGCGCTGGAAAAGTGGAAGGAAGAAAGTTTCCCAAAAACGCGGCGTGTCTAGAAATTATATTGCATCGTATTCATCATTCGTAAACGATCGTATCTCAAAATTCAGCCACGTTATCACATTTCGATCTTCTCTCGCCTCACATGATATATTCTCTAGCCCTGCAGTAATTTCGTGTTCGACTGTGAGGCAGAATGAGCGAGAAAGAGATCACAAACACGTCGGTTGTGCTTCGCCATTACACCGCAGATCCTCATTTCTCCTCTGGCACTCTGCCGCCACCTTCCTGCCATCCTTTCTCTCTCCGGCTCACATACAGACTCTCTCAACGTGTCTCTCTCCAAATATTATCTTCGTACATCGATATTCGGGTTAAAAATTTAACGCAGAATTCGTGAAAAAACAACTTCTTCCCGAGTAGTTACGCGATTAATTTTAAAATTCTTCCATCCGAAAATTCTTACTCGCATTCGTCATTTGTACGATTTTCACTACCGAATTCGGCCATATTATTCCGGTCACGGAAAATAAATATTCCGTTTGGAAAAAAATTATTTATCAAAAATATTTTCGGTTACGATGAAAGAGAGTGAGAGGGAGAGAGAGAGAGCAGAGAAGATGAGACTTGACTGTATGTGGCTCTGGTACCCGCGTAATTACTAAAAACGAGAATAAAGAATTACGTGTTTATGTCTTTGTTGGTCTTCCAGATTCTTCGTCCATGTCCTCTCAACCCTTCCTTTTTCCACTCGCTCTTCTTCTTTCGTCTATATTTATAAAAGGTAATCAGACAGAGGTGGTAAAGACGCATACAAGTCATATATACACTTGCCGGCTAGAAAGATGAAAATCCAAACACACCCAACGTGCACCGCTTCCAGTGCATCTCATTTATACGTTTTAGAGCTTTGTTTGTTTTTACGGTGGCTCCTGAATAAACACAGAATGGAAGTCCGCGTCTCTTTTCCTGTACTCTTCTTTCGCTCCCATAGTTGTTGTTTTTTTTGTTTTTTTTTTTACGGACCGTCTTTGATTTAATTTCGGAGTAACATGGCTTTAGGGTGCGCAAGCCAGACCAAGGTTAACGTAGGTGTGGGCTACGTGCATACACAGTAGTAACAAAGTTGGCAGAGGAAAAATTCGAGCTGCTATACAAGCCAAAGGCCACGGTCGAAAACCTTTCCGAGTATAATTCGTTTGATGCGGTAAACAGTGGTACTGGCGAACAAATGCATCTGCGGTGAGAACGGATACGGAAATTCGAACAACCACACAACCGACGAGAATTAGAAATACGACTAATTTGACGAGTTCTCCGAGTCTACTGTCTAGAAAAAACAGTTAACCCATGGAGTATGGAGGACTAGGACGTACATGTATAGGTAGGTACGCAACGATGACTCTGCTGCTCGATGCAACCTCACAGCAGACGAGCTCAAATATTCGTCAGCAATTCAACTGCAGCAGATCTATAGTCATAATAATGAGTTCGAAAATTTGATCCCCGCGACTTACGATCACTTTGCTATGACTTACGGAGAGTGTATACATATATAACTCATGTTTAAAGTCATCGCATCAAAAATACCAAATAACCATCGTTTTTCTTTCTACTTTAGCATCAATTCACTCGCAAAATACCAGTTAGATAAGAAGAACAATCAATTCCTCAAAGTAGGGAATTCAAGTAGGTGATTATTAAACGATCTTAGGTTGTCTTAAAGAGAATATATGTATAGCAGATAAAATCAAGATTTCAGCGGATGTCCTTTCTCTTTCTTTAATTTAGCTGTTGATAAGAAGAGGAGGAGAAATTTAGTAACATGCAAGAAGGTGAGAAAAAAATAGAAAATATCTCTATCAACTCCATTAACTCGACGAATTTAGTTTGCAGAACGAAAATCAGATAGATATTATCCTTTTCGTCCAAAGCACTAAATTCTCGTTCGCCAATTACACCCTCGAAAAAACAATAAAAAGAAATAATCCTGATAATACAGTTATAGGTATACCTAATAAAATAAAATGAAAATCATTTCGACCATTATACGCGAAAAGCGAACGATTAGAAAATATGTATTCGTATTTTCATACCCGTTTGTTCATCGTTAACATCCTCCACTTGAGAGTAATATACCAAAACAAAAAAGGAAAATAAAAGAGTAGGAAAATAGGTGTATAAAAATCAGCCATTTATTTTTTCAAAGTAAGAAAAAAAAAAGCAACAAAAAGTAGAAACTGTAGGGTCTCCTATAGAGCATCTTCTAAACCTCCACTTCATGTTTTTTGCATTAACCGACCCCAATCGAAAGTGAAGGAGAAAAAGACCACTTAAGATACAGCCGCTACAATTTTTCTTAGAAAGGTGTATAAATTTTAGCCTTCACGCAATAGTGCAATAGTACATTTAGCTGGCTCACTTTTATTCACCTTTGCCTTAGGATTTTCTTGAAGAAATACAGATGGGGGAAAAAAACGAAACACAAACGCACCCGCGAAAAAAAAAAAATATAGAAAAAAGGCAGGATTTCAGTTGAAAGGTTTCTTCGGGTCACATCCGGCTTTCGCCAAAAAATTCAGCTATTTTCCTTCTCCGTACGAATAAATTGCGAAAATTACTTATGGGTGAAATAAAAAAAATATTGCTTCAACAAATGTAACTAGATTTTCTTTTTTTTCTCTCCAGCAATCAAAATCCTCCTTTTCTCCAGTATATTATGTACATTGCCAGATGTCCACATCGCAGACAAGATAAATTGCTAACGATGAAAAAAGCAGGTCGGAAAAAGAATAAATGCTCATCGGCATTTCAAACACAAAAAATGTTGATTAGAGTTGGCATGACTTCTGGTAGTTCATGCTACATGCGAATTTGTTTCTTGATAGGATGAAAATAAAGTACAAAACCAGCCTAATTTTTATACATATACACTCACATGCAAGCAGAAGAGGGGAAATTCAACTTGGACACTAAGGAGCAGAAGTAATGCTGAGCAAGGCAGTGTGTGAGAACTGATAACAGGTACTTTGAATGGATATTAATATTAGCCAGGAGTCCGAGACGTGTAAAACTTATTGAACATACTTTGATATTCTCTGTTTTCAGCTCCTTCCAAAATGAATATATGTATTATCAGCTTTGACGTTCTTCAAGGGGTAAATACGGTCGATGTTGAATTACAATATAATGGGAGTGTAAATTGAACAAAACAAAATTTTAGAACACACAGTCTGAACACAACCATTTTAAACAGAATTAAATACTTAGCGAGGATTCTAACATCACAATTCCCATCGTTATTCTTACTCGTATAATGAATGAGCATCCTTTCATCATCACCTTCCTCCACACTACAGAAAGAAACCGAGTTAAAAGTTCTGAATTTTCGATTCATTCTATGACGACATTAAGCACAAATGACGAAAGAAATCAAATTACATTTCACTTCGTGTTTCTCGTCTACCGTATATTTCACCGCAATGATTTCACCTTTTCGATTCAACAAAATGGTGCAAGTGCGAGTAGAATAAAATTTTAGTTAATTTTTTTTCGAAAAGTACGAAACGTAGGGTAGTAAGTAATCGAATTTCACCGAATGCTACATATAATAATTACTTTATACACCACCTAGTACAGTATTACAAAGTTTACTCGGTACAAACGTAAAATGATTTGAAACGCTTTTGTTCGGAATTTCACGTCAACAAGAAATTCACTTTAAAAATACCTAACCGAAATATTACTTACTGACATTTCAAAGATTCACATACCTATTTTATACAGTGCGCATAATTTATCGAGCGCGGATTGAGGTGCACATACTCAAAAGACTTTCGAGATCAGTTAAAGCTCCTACGAGTGACTACAGCATATTTTTCTGAAAACCAATTCACCGTCTTCGCCGATATCTGCGGCATTCAATTTTATTGGGCACGATGAGTACGAACTACGTACACATGCATTCTACACATTTCGACGTCATGAATCATTTGGCCACGTAAATAATACACGAGTAAAAAATATTAGCGAAATTTGTGAGGAATTCTCTCACAATCGTATTTTTGAATTCAATCGCTCCCCTTCCGCATTTTCCCACAATTATAGCCATTAGATATTTTCCGATAAAACCGATGCGCGACGATTTAAAAAAGTCATTGCAGATGATCCCCGGTGGGAAGGGGAAACGAGGAGAGAGAAAGAAAAGGTGCATTTGCAGGTATTCCAAAATATATGTACCGCAATAACGTGAAAAAATTGATCCTTGTTAGAACCTGAAAACATATAACATGCGTTGAATAAAATTAATGACTGAAGATGACGTGATGAGAAACTAAACCAATGATGTAGTACACAATATTTTGGCGGAAAATGAGACTGAAAGAAAAACGCGTTCTTCTCGAAAATAAGTCAAAAATAATAAATCTTTCAAAATTACGGAGATATTTATGCCAAAGGTAAGTGAAGAGACGAAATGAAACGAAAGATCCAGTTAATCACTGTTACAATGTTATACATCTTTAATGTGTCAACATCTTTCAAAATGATGCGTGAAAAATAACTACGAGTACACTAATATTATATAGTTCAAATGATAAAAATGCGAAAATTAAAAACAATTAATGAACCACGAAAGAAAATAAATTAAGAGATTATATTGATAAGAACCTTAAGGTGACAGTTCGATGATAACTGATAACGGCGCGCGCATCATTCATGTGTTGCTGTACTTTTTCGATCTTTGCTATCGATTTTAAGCTTCGTGTTAAATTTTCAAATTTACTCCCGTGTAACGAAAACTGAGATGTTGACATATCAAAAATATACATCTTACGATATAGAGTAGGTAAAAAATGATCAAAATGAAATGTCGCGTGATTTTCGGGAACTCGGTACTGAAACTTAATATAATTATTTTCTGTCCTATCATCATGAGAGTGTTGAAAGTTTATCCGAGACTAAGCATTTGGAGAAGGAAATTATAACAGAAGTATAATTATACTAAACTCCAGTCCAACAATAGGGAAAAAAAGTTATACGGAACAAACCATAAACTGTTGGTAGATATTATAAGTGCATCTACTCAGTACAGCTGAAGTACAGAATGATGAGACAAAATTGCCAATTAGCAGGTAAATGCGGATACTAATAAGACCATTCTTTCACCCTTCATATCAAACTCTTCTCCATCCCATTTTGAATAGGTACCTAAAATTATTTCATAAATCTGCTAAACGTAGCCGAACCATTTTACTGAATCACATTCCAGTATACTGCACATAAATTAAGAGACTGGGCATATGATCAAATATTATATGGTAATTTCTTAAAACAACAATCAGACGACTTTACAGAAAGAAACATAGAATTATGAGTGGAGAGGGTAGAGGAAATGAGGAAGCAATAAGAAGAAAAAAAAACGCAATGAAGTTGATGACTTCAACATTTTCTTCCGTCTGAGACCGGACATTCGAAGTGAAAACCTTTGATTAACCGTTCGAACGCGAAAAACATGGCTATAGTCTTGTTCGCTGCCTCATTCGCAAAGACGTGCTCGCAATGCTGAAACCCGTGTCTGGGGTGCAAAACGTCGGGACTAAGGTCATTATACTGAATCTCTCTTACGAGTAATTCAAGACTCACACTAAGGTTTTCAACAAAACAGGAAATTTGGAAGCGAGAAAGAAAAATGGGAAGAACTCGAGAAAATAAGAGTAGGGGAGATTTTTTTTTTTCGCCATAGTAACTTAAGAGGATTTTTCGCTAACACCGTAGCAAAAAGAAACGATATTTTGTTACGTATTCTAATTCTAAATTGTACTTTCTGATTCATATTTCAGAATTACAAAAACATTTTTCAAGGCTAAAATATAAAACATACCTCGTCTGTTCTTTACTGTTACTGACATAAATTTCAGAAAATTTCTCATTTTCACTTCAAGCCCATTAACAAAACACCCAGCATAACACATTTAATAATTTGTCAAGAAATTCCACTTATTTTTCAATTCATTTATTCGAAGTTGACAATTTTTTCAAAAGAGCTTTTAAAAGCAACAACTTCAACACTTGTAATACCATTCTCTCGAAAAATATTTCTACCAACAAATACGAATATAAACTTGATGGAAACATTACTCAACTCAGGTAACTCAAAACTGTTCTTTAAGAGTATGCTTTATTAATTATTGAAAAATGATACTTCTTTAATTGCGAACTGCGAAGAATTTTCAGTAACTTTTGTTAACTTGAGTAAAGCGGCTCGAGCGAACCACTTAACTTGAATAATTGATAGAGGTAAAATTTTTAATTTTTAATAATTATTAAAAAATACGGTTTTAACAAAATTTCGAGCTGAAAATACTATAAAACTTTTAATGAGTTTTATCCAAAAATATAAACTTCTCAGATCAAAGCAAATAGATAAGACTTTGACAACTGTAATATCAACGCTTTCACCACTTTCATAGACAGCTTTAAATCACATAACACATAGGTAATGGAAATGCTTTTTTAATCGATACTTAAATTATTTTTTCAACTTTTTATCTACTTCTTACTTCTCAACATTTCTAAAAAGGTTAAAAAAGGCTCGCTCTGATACTACCTTCTGAAATTATTGACAGTCCTACTACATCCTTGAAAGTCTTACTCAATCATGCAATTCATAACTTTTTGTCTATCAGCTTCGGACACAGTTTAGTCCTGAGCTTTGTTTCTAATCGTTTGTCTTCGTAAAATAGGTAGTCTCGTAGACAGAAAAAATAAAATCAAGAAATATGAAGTACAACAAAACCCACATATGCATTTTACCACGTCAAACCGATGATTAAAGTGAAATAGACTGATTCATTCGCTAACACCTTTTCAGATTAGCTCATCCATTCTTTCTCCAAGTATAGCCAGCAAAATTAGTTTTTTATTAGCCACTGGTCAGCATTGTAATCTGAACAATTACAACAATAAGGAGATGGCGAAACATTGAAGAAAAAAAAATACACAAACAAAATATACGACATCACGCATCGTACATCGTATCCAAGTTTGAGTACATTAAATGATATACATTTATTGCACTTGTCTTCAATTTAAGCAGTGGATAGAGGAAACGAAATTAAAACTCCGTTTTTAAGGAGAATCGGATAGGTATTAGGTACCTGTACAGTATACCTTACAGAAGGATAGGTGTACATTTTTCCTCGTAGACGGAAGGAGAGAGAAAAAAGTTAACCAGCCGTTCGAACAATAATGCGAAAACGGAAATACGTCTACAAAGACGTTCGTGGGAATAACCAAGGAACCGTGGAAGAATAAAAGTAATTGTGGGCGCTAAAAAAGAAGTGGCCCTTCGGTAAAAATGGAAATTAGTGAAACAAACAGGGGTATGTGTGCTCACAAAAAACGAATGAGAAAAACCGGCAACGCAACATCCAAATAATATTATATAAAATTTCCAATACGAAATATAGAGACCCAGCTGCTAACTTAAAAGAAATAAGACAAAGTCATATTAATATAACATGTAAGTCTACTTGGGGAATGAAGGTGAATTGGTCTTGACTTGAAATTTATGCTTCGTTAATTTTCCAGCAGCTATTGAAATGATTCTTTCGCACAGATAGACTTCCAATTTGCAAAAACATATTTTTCGCGATTGGAAAATGAGATACCTAATCCACATGTTCCTCTTACTTTCAGATAACTTTAAGTCCCCATTTTGAGAGAAAATTTCTAAAAAAAACAATTTCTTCTATCTTTGTGCTATGAAAATATTATTCACAAAGAGAACATATTATTATGAAACCAAAATGGGCTCCAAAAACAAAATTAATGAAGAGAATGATGAACGCTCGACCAAATGGGATTCAAATTAATTGAAATTATACCCGCATTTTGTGCATCTGATTGTTCTATACTCGGTCAAGCATCAGACTCGTATTAAGAGAGCTGGACGTTAAGTACCGTGAAATCAAATTTACCCGAAGCGCTGAAAAGTCAAAGGATGAGAAGGGTACTGAATGAATTTCCTCCCAGAATCTTGCTCTCGTCGTTGGGAGAGCTTAGTTTAGCCTCGGGCACACACAGTTATTCACACCAACTACAGTAAACTAATGCGCAAAATATAACAGGGAAGGCTGATCGATATTACCCGTCTATCTGGAATTTTCTTCCCAATAATTCAATTTGAATGAACGAAAAGTTCTTTTCATTTTTTTAGACGTGTTTTCTTTTCATTTACGTGGAACAAAAACAGAAAAAAAATTCATTAAAAAAAAAACAAAATAAAATCATTTTCAATTCAATGGATAGAGAAAATTCGATAATCGTCAGGCTGTATAGTAAAACAAAAATAAGTAAACGAAAATAAATTCGACTCGCGCAATAAAATATGTACTAATTTATTGTTGAAATATTTCAATGTACTCATGCAATCGGAGTAAGGGGTCGAGTTGGAAAATTGCGGTTTTGTTTGATTTCAAAATTTTTTCCATTTAACTCGGATATGACGGCCTTTCAAGTATTTCATTTCTATTTTTTTTCTCTTACTCGTACTTCACGTAACTCACAAAAAAGCGACTTTTTTTCCAATTTATTATACTGTTATTTCAACACAAAATTCGGCCAACTTTTTGAAAACAGCTCTTCGACGGATTTTTGGGTTTCCCTGGTTGACAACCTTGCCACTACATTGATCAACTGGGTATATAAGTTTATTAATTCGTATAATATTGCAAGGAATGGTTTTGATTAGCACCCGATCACCCATAAGGCGGAGTAGGCGAGTGCCTTGGAAAGCAAATTTTTGGGGGGAGCAATATTTATGAGTGGTTTTCAGTACTTTCATCTATAGTTTATCAAATGGTTTCTGATATTGTAAATAAAGGAAAATTATCTTTCGCAATATTCCAGAGAAATACAAGTACCCCCCCCCCCACACTCAAAAACTGCACAAGGTGAGGCCAATATCGTGGAACCAAGGGGCGCCAAAACCTTTAATTTGGCACTGGTTTTGACATCATCTACAATAGATCCATGAATCTACACAAAAACACATTTCTCTAGTCAGGTATGCTTTGCTCAGTACCCATTCTCGAACCTTGAACGCAACATACACATAGTCATATGCTCTATTGTTACATTCAAAGTTTTGCTAAGTGCGGAATCATTCAACAACTTCACGTTCATTCATGACTTGGACGCCATTCCACACCATACGACTCAATTCTTCTGTAACCAAGTCACGTTCATGCAGAAGTGAACAAATTACGCAAATCTATAAACGAACATACACGCTTTTCAAAGCGCTTATACACTCAAAAATCGGCAGTTCTAACTTATTTCGAGCACGTAAATAATTAATGACGAGACAGGATGTAAATATTCGGATTAAATCGACGCACTGGATACTATCATCGTATGTATACGACTTTCACTCTCAGCATCGGCTCCCTCTGCGACCTGCACCGTTCTACACACATAACGTTTTTCCTATATCATCCATCGCCTCGATCGCAAATCCAAATTCTAATTTCCCATCACCCTCCCACCAGCCAACTCGTACTCCACCCATTCGATTCACGAGCCTAACTCGTAATTAGAAATCAGATTATAAATCTATCTAGATACAAAGAACTTCTGCATCGAACGCGATGCCTATCACGAATACTAGTTGATAAAGAAAATAAAGTGTATCTACAACACAAAATGAAGAAAAGAAGCAGTAGGTATAAAAGGTAACTACGAATAGTTCGAACGTTAAAATTACAGGGTGAATGGTAAATTTAACAGCCGGAGGTTCGTATTAATCGGCGAAATACTCGTTTGCGACGTGCTCCAAGACTAATTGATAGTTAGGCATCCACAATGGAGAGTAAGACAGAGTGGGATTAGAATTGAGCAGAACAGCAAAAAGTCTGCGATACCATACGTAGCAAAACAGTCAACGAGATGAATTCCATCACCCAACATTTTTTATACACGCATAAGATTGACATATTGCTCCACTATTTAGCGAAAAAACACGATTTCAGAACGACAAATACATATTTGCGGATACGAATATGTATTCACATCTACAAGAGAATAGGTTGAATAGTTCAATAGAAATCATTATGGTTTCGCGGATTTCACAAAAAGGAAGCTCTTCAATAAGTTCATCTACACTGAGAGAAAAATGTACATTTATTTTGTAATATTTGAATAGCAACTTGAGAACAATTCAGGTTTTAAATGAAAAAAAAAATTAATAAAAATTTATTCAGAATTAGTGAAAAAATATGTATTCAAGATTATAATACAATATATTGAAAACTAGTATAGGCTAAATACGTAGAAAATTAGTATGCTGCATACTAAAATTAAATATATTTTGTATTAATTTTTCAGTAAAACCTGAATCGTCTCCAAGTTAGGAAGCAGCATACTAATTTTCAATTTTTGTTTTCTCTGTGTGTATTATATCATTCGGGAAATTAATTAGCAACGCTGCAAAATAATATATAATTGTTTTTTTGGCGAGTAAAAAATGGAAAACACTTAATACCAAAATACTATTTGCCTTCCCCCCCTTCCAGAGTTTATACCCAACTGATGTTAGAGGCGAATGTACGCATATATGTGGGTAAGAATGTTGTAAATTCGAAAAAATCTCGAAATCAATCACGTCGTTTAGAATTCTCAAGGGGCTGCACAACACCGAAGTGTTTCTCGAGTTGATTTTGAAATAATTACAGACGAACGAGAACATCGAAACAGTAATGAAAATTTCATTCGGAATAGGTACGATACATACAAGACCAGCATACCATCCAACCACCTCTCCGCACTTTCCTCGTCTTAATTCATTCGTGGTCATTTAAAACCGAAGCATTTATTCATTCCCCAATCAACACCACCGTAATGGTAGCTATAGTAGGTAACTACAAAAAAATATACTGCTTAGAATTCGTTATACAAAGTATGAGTTCTTTTTAGAAGCCAGGCACAAGCACGCTGCTGTTTGTTAATCATTTGTCTACACTGCAGTACAGGGTGATCGACAAAGAAAGCAGCGCACTCGTACTCTGTTTCATAGTTTAGAGGTAGAATGGAAAGGAAATTGCAACACACTAACTACTTCTTTTATAGGTACATATATTTTCGTGAGATTTCTTCGACTGGTGGAACAGTTACGTGTCTACAGAAAAATACAAATGGAAAGTCATGACTTTTCACAATTTCCACAAAAATAGTGAAATATACCATCGAAAGATGTTAAAAAGTACTACAAATACTAACGATTAGAAATTCTGCAATAAATCTTGATTACCCAGAACTTTAATAGAAAGGTGCATCAGGGCAAAACGCTGAAGCAAAATTACAACACATAATGTTAGGCAATTACACTAGTAACAGATCCACTTTCAACCTACCTTCGTCCACTTTCCACATCTCAAAAAAATTTTTTTCTATGTTTAACGCAATTACCAAAATTCAAAATGACGGTAAGGAAAATAAAAGGATCCAATGCAAACATGCACCATAGAGTTACACTTACGCCAACTCATTTGTACGACAGAGCGGAACCATGTTAACACAGTAGCTTGTTGTTAAACCATATTTTGTGTACTGTATAATTATACGTAAACGTAAAATTGAATAAAGTATCATTTATGGCGTTTAAATTATTAATTAATGAGTAATTTCACGATACTCCCGGCGTTTACGACTTGGTATTTATGTTTTCTGGCTGGTAAGCATCTTCGCGATCGTGACACGAATAAAGCGACAATTAATTATATTTTTAAACACGTTGCCCTGTGCAATACACGTTCATAGATGTTTTCATCGTGTTAGCAACTTCACCCTAAAATTTATATATTATTTTATCCATTTTTGTGAACGTAGTTTTGTGAGCATGTAGGACTGAAAAACCGAAAAATAAGTTGCAAGGGCGGAGGAGGGGTGTATAATCGAGCAATCATAGGAAAAAACACAGGTGGAAAGCCAAGACTGGCAAATGGCAATCGTAGAAGTACAGACTAGAGTCGTATGTTTTCATTCTTGAAAGGATGTACTGGAAAAAAAAAAGAAAAAAAAGCTGAACACATTTCGCAGTAAGCATGTTGCAAATTTATACCGCACAGCCGTCAAAATTGTACTTTTTTCGCCTCCATTTACAAATTCGGCATCGTAGCTACTGCAGAATGTCAGAATGAAATCCGTATTTAAACCGACCCGAGCTGTTTAGGAGTCACGTCTGACTTACGCTAACTGTCGGCCTTAAATTTTCGCAAAAATGGAAGAAATTCGAAAGCATTTGCAGTAAAATAGTTGAGTTACATGTAGTTGCCCAAGCATACACGCAGTTAATGAAATACTCGTTCCGAGCCGATTTATGGATTGAAATACAAAAAGTTCATTGATACTAAAGCGATTAAATAAACGGCTTCTACAATATTATTCGTCAACCACATCACAATCAAGTAAAGTAATGGTTAATTAGTACCTGTTAGTAATTTAGACTCAATTTGTTTGACTACATAACAGCTGAAACAAAAAAAAAAAGTCGAAAACTCAGTATTCGACCTACCGTAAAAATTTGCACTTTCATAGTCAAGAATTTAGGCTGAAATTGAGTTCTCAACTTTTGTGGCGCCGTCACCGGTGAAATCAAGCAACAAGACCCGGGGTAAACGACCTTTCAACAAATGCTTTCGATTTAGACCTATTTATGAGGACAGAGAACGTCAGCTTATGGCTAAATTGAAAGGTTGAGAAACGAAAAATGAATAAAACGAAGTCGTAAGTAGGCAGGTAGGATAAATTACGAGTAGGTGTGATGAACGAATAACTTATCTTCATTCTTTCCTTCTTCGTTACAGTACACACTCTTTAATTAGAGCTCGAATCTGAAAATTCTCACGCCATAACAATACTAAGAATTGGCCGAATAATTAACTGTTACGGTGTTTAATACAAAATACCCCAGAAGTCAGGTATTAAATTATTACAAACGAAGACTCGAGGGAAAAACAATTGAGCTAAAGCAAAAATTAAATACGCTACTACAACAGTATCCTAAACTGTTTTAATGTACGGTATTAATATTTTGCATGAGAAAAAGTCGTTAAACGACGAAAAAATGAGCTACAATTTGTGTATAAGTCGTTTAAGTTTTCGTTGCGAATAATACCGGGCTTACGATAGAAAATTTCCATAATCTGATTTCGAACACGAGTAAAGTTATACATACAGCTCCCGTATTCGAGAACCACTACTAAAACCACGAGCCTGTGAACTTGTTTCGCAGTTTAAAAAAATTTGCCAAGATAATCGCGTATCTAACAAAAAATTTAACAAAATCATGAAGTTGAGAAAAAAAAAAAAAACAAGGCTAATTTTCATTAATAAGAACGGACGAATTTTAATTAATTAGAGTTCTATAGGAATATTCACGTATCTTACTCTAGATCTACACCACAGTAATTCTCTCCCTCCCTTGAGTTTATATTTCATCCTGGTGGCTATACACATATAGCACCCAAAGTTAAAAAGAGTTATACGTACGTACACTCGTATAATGTGTAGGCATTTGAAAAATAAAGTTTACATTGAGAGAAATGAACAGTATTAAATTACGAACAGTATAGTAACTTTTCTCATCACACTTGAGAAAATTATTATTTTATTGCGAACATTTTCAAAATTTGTAGTAATTTTCATTATTTTATAGGTAATATATTTCAGAAATTTCAGCAAAAAATCTCAAATTGTCCCGGTTTTCTTATTTTAAGAAAATTGTAAAAAATTCTATTTAAATACTTGAATTTTTTTTAGTGCGGTAAAAAATTAGGAAATTAATATGTATGACATGTTATGATGTCAAAAATAGAATATTGATAAAATCATTCCATAAAAACAACAAATGTAAGGTCAAAGATAATACTGCGATAAGTGACAATACGAATATTTACGTTCCGCAATTATTTCTTTGACTCGTAGTTTTCAAAGATTTCACAAAGATTTGATAGCTCAATAAATTCGAATGTATCTAACAGAGAGCAATAATAACGAAACTTGAGCTTTTTACAGGCTCTTATTAAAAGATGAAATTTATTTCGAAACGAAAGCCTACTCAAAAATCGAATGTGACAAGAGAGACTCTTCAATGAAAATATTAGCATTGGCACTTTCTCGAAGGACATCTATATAAAATGACACCTACGACTATAAAGATGACCACTTGCATCACCTTAATATACGATCATCATAAGATCTGCATCAACTATGGAAAACCCATGAAAAAATTACCTCTTTAATTGATTTTATCGATAAAAAAATCCTACTGGTAAGGCACGTAATCGATGAAAAAATTAAATTATTGGAAATCAAAGTGAAAATGTAGGCAGAATACTGAGAATACACTTGTATAACAAACGACCATCCATTAAATATTAATATTTCCTTAATGGTAAATCGTTCTCATTTGCGCTTTCGTTTCTACGAAGGGCATCTCCATGTTGCAACAATAATAACTATACATACAAGTAGCCAGAAACAACTTTCTGCAAACGTGTTCCGAAATTCGGTCGACCAAAGACATAGAGAATTCATCGACTGCAACTGACCAAATTTCATAGAAAAAGAATTAATTGCGTTTGACAGCAGCGTCTATAGCGATAGTAATCTGGCTACTAACACTGAAGTTCTCTTGTGCTTGATTTCCTCAACATACATATAATCAAAAAAAGTTCCCACGAGTCAGGTTATAATATTGAGAACAAGTCCTAATGGGTGCCTACGAAGTTGGTTGCGACAACGAACAGGAAGAAAACGGATAAGTTGCACCAAATTTGGAGGTACCAAAAACTCGAACAATTATAATTTTTCGGTAAATTTTATTATACAGAATGTGGTGACGATTGCGAAGAATACAGAAAACGCTCTCGCGATACTTCCAAAGAGAATCATTTTCCCACGAATCAAGTTTACAGCCTATTTTTCGTTAAATCCAGTTGAAATCGAAAGTGCCTCATTAAAGAGAGAACGAAAATAAATTGAATATTAAGTGGTTTTCGATATTACAAAAAGTACCTCTATTCATTTATTCACGAATTGTAGCCCAGAATAAAAAACACAGTTTTTATTACGTCACCGCTTAAAAAAAATCTCACAAATTAATAATATAGTATAACAAGGTACTTGTGAACGTTGAGCTGAAAAATTGTTTTTTGTTGACTTGACAAACAGCCAGATAATCTATGATTAAGTTCACTGGAAAAAAAGTAAATACGATCGATATCTTCTGACTAGTCCTTCAGCCATTGCTAAAGATTTTGAGTTTGTTCGATGAACATACAGAGATTTTTCAATAATTAGAATGTAATTAAGAGAAATCAACATACGTTTCTGAATTTCGAGATTATTTCAAAAATTTCCACTTGGCCAACAAAATCACAGAATATAATTATTCGAATATTATTACTGCGCGATTCTATGATTCGAGTTTTTCATTTTTGAAAGACTTTTTTCATCAAACCTTAAATTTAATCTACCTAATTCTTTATCAACTTGTTAATTTTGTTTGAAAATAGAGAGAAAAAATATCGACTAGATGGACATTCTTAAAATTAACCCTTCAATTGAGACACACTTTCCTAAGTATCGAGTCGAAAGAAGTGATTTTGAGAAAATCAAGAAAAACTGTTCAGAACAGGCATTTGTGAATATTTCTGCTCAAATTCAGGTGATAGCTAGACCAAAACTTCCTGCACTGATGCTTGTTATAATCAAACATCTAAGTTGAATAAGTGCAGGGAAGAAATCGGAGTTGTAGTTTGAAAATAAGAAATCATGGAATTAGTCGGATTTAAAAAAAATATAATTTCGGTAAAAGTGGATCTACCGTAGATCGATCTCAATGTGTCGAAATGAAAGAACTTGATGAGGTTTTAAAAAAATTAAAACATCAAAACCTTGTTTGGACCTAATAGTCAGGTTTTAAAGAAATAATAAAAGCTACATTCTAGCATTGACTTATCACGATAGAATTGTTTTCCCAGTGACTCGTATATTGTTTTCTAAATCCAACCAACTGCAACCAGATCTGATCAGTCTTTGCAGATAATATTATAATAATGGGTCAATAGGGACTCAGAAACACGTAGACAACAACTTATCATGCTGCGGCTGAGCTTTACACAATTATTTCGAAAAAAACTGGCATCATTATTGAAATTTTGTACAATAAACAACAACAACAACAACAACAACAAAAACCCAGAAATTGTCAAATTCATTCTGAGAAAAATTATTTCTCCAGACACTTCCTATAGAAAATAAGTATACCTAAACCTACTTTTTTTACTCACACACGAAATTGAATTAATAACCTTCAAAATACCAATTGACGCCTGACAATTTTAATGACTGTTTCCACAATAAAATGGAAAAACATTTTGACTATTAAAATCACGATCACGACCTCATCTGATATTTACAAATTATCCGATCTACGAAAAACATAAGTAGAGTTCATTCGCACGAAACTTTAATTAGAATATGTAAAAATTAGTAGTATTTTTCTCAACTTCTGGAAGTGCCAAGAAATTTTTTTTTAAACAAAAATAACCAGACGACTAAACGTACGCGTTTCGTCATTTTGTTTTGGAATAATTAAACCGACCGAAAAGCATTTCAAGAATGCTATGCTCAGAAAACACTTACAAAAAACCTGCTAAAAATAATGAAAAAATATGACACTCTTTTCCAAGTCTGCAAGGAAAAACTGACTTTGAATTTCGGAGTGTTATTTAGAGGAAAAAGCTCATCCAGTTGAAACTCGCCATCAGTGAATGAAAAAATAAGAACCATATATAGTGTAAAACAAGTATTGTGTACGTTTACTCAGTTCTCTAGGCTGATAAATAACTTGAAAAAATAATACCAACTATTGTCGCAGCTACCATAGTTCTTATCTCCAATCAACGAGCATCTTCACAAACATATGTGTATGAAATATTTCAAAACATCGTCGATTAAAATGACTTGACTGAAAACCTCAGTTCGTTTTCTATTCACTTATAACACCAATGTAGATATCACCAAATGGAAACTCGTGCCATACCAAGCTCGCAGGTAACAAAATCCTCAGCCCTTTTCACCCTCCATCCCTTCGAAAAAGAAAAAAAAGGGGGAACAGAGGAACACAACAAAATTAGACAAAGTGAAGTGAACGTCGTAGTGTCAAAACTGGAATATATCATATACCTACACAACCTATATAAAAAGAAGGATAGGATTTAGGAGCGTGGGTGCATATTTTGCCTACGTCGGGAACCGTTTCAACAAGATTGAAAGTAACGGAAATAGCAGACGACTTCTTTTGTAATTCGAAACAAAAGAGAAATGAAAAACGAACCTCTACATATCTCAACTCGGTGCATTTCAAGACGGGCCGTATATACATAAACGCGCTTCATAGCTGGCTTTCTGAATATCGTATTTCCGTAGACGAAACTGATTTGGAAATTTAGAAGATCGAAAACAATTTTTACGTTTTTTGGAAACTTGTAAATGTAGAAGCACGCAGGAATTCCAGATATTACATCCCTATAGTCGTTGAAAACGGCTGCTTTCATTGTACCCTCGACAAAAGGGAAATATACACAGCGACGCAACGACATTTTCAAATGTAATGAACTAATTTGAATGCCCGATTGTAGGAACCATTTATAATCGACTCAGTCGCAGTTGTTTCAATAAGGTGAAGAAGAGGTGGAAAAGAAAAATTCTTTGAATAATTCAAAGAGCAACGTAGAATAGCGATAAAATTCTTCATATTATGTATTTTGTACTACAGCCTGAAGTTGGGAAAGGAGGGTTATCCTTCGGTGAGGGTGTAAGATGTCAAGTGGGGAAAATATAATTAGAGAGTTCTGGAAAATCCTTGAAACTTGCATACACTTCTAGTAGAAGAAACTCGGAAGTCGAACACTTATAAGTGGCATGCTAAAATTAAGTGGCCTGTAACTAACGTCTTAATAGCCCGGACCAAGTTATTGTGAGCCGCAATGTCAATTTCATTTCGAATACAACTTCATAATGGTATCATTTGTACTACCTACCGAAGAATAATTCTGACTAATTCGATTGAATAAAAATCAGTGCTCCAGACTCTAGATCGTCGAGCAAACGGATGAAGAGGCTGAAAGAAGTGGCAAACGAACCTGTACTCCTGTAGAGATAGGGAGTTCACGAAAAATGAAGCAAAGCCGATAAAAAAGTGCTCGTGGGAATACGATAAACCGGTTCTGGCGATTGAATGAGTTCGCGTGGTAACCAGGTACTTGGAGTGCGCCACAGGCTCAACTGGTTCTGGCTAGAAATTTTATAGGAGCACCGAAACCGTCACACAAAGCGCGCGATAGTCCAGAGCGGGAGAGAGACGGCAGCCTCGAGTGGGTAAAAAAAAAAAACAACATCATCATCATCATCAAAACTACACACATAAACGTGGATTAAGACCTTTTCACACGGTGGTACTGTTGAAAAGACGACACTAAAAAACCAATTTGAAAAGTTATTACTCTGTGCGCGACAAAATTCACTAGCTTTTTCAAAAGCGTGTGAGAATCTCGATTTAAAAGGGTAATTAATTAGCCTTTCAGCGGTAGTTGTCGCGCTAAATGAATCGGTAATGACATTTATGACGAACGTTTCGAATGTTGATAGCCGCATTCGGAAGGAAATGGAATTCTGTCATCGAACAGTGGCACACAAAGATACTCGTACATCGCGTTTTGTAAAAGAATATTATTCTCATCGTAACAGTATGACAGACTTCAGGCAACAGGGTGGCAAAACGCAGCTTATTGAAACTTTATGAAAGAACTTTGATAGGAGGCGGAGGAAAAAAAGACTAATGAAATACATTTCAAACCAATTAAATAATCAGTGTTTCAGGAGGATCAGTTTACCGAATATGCTTTTCACGTTTCCAAGACAGACAAGGAAATCAAGAGAAAACCCAGATTGGCCACAATGAAACCAAAGTACAATCATCTATCTAATTAGTTCATGTTCAGAACTTCGTTACTCGCATATTATTTTGTGAAGTGGAATCACACACTAACTTAGTTTGCAAATTAGTGTATAATCAGCTCAGGATCAAAGTTTTATGAGCCGCTGAGACCCGTACTATCAGATTGGTAGCCCACTATATTTTAAGGTAATAGCGATATTCACTGCTTTATCGACTTCCTGATAGATAGCCACATTCCTTGACTTTCCACATCTTATGGAAATTTATTCAGTTTTCAACGACAGAGTCTACAGGACAGTATGGCTTATGGCTTAAATCTCACCTAAACCTATTCCCTACACTATACACCTCTCTAGTTCAGATTATCAATATTTCATTCCACCGGGCGTGGTTCGGTGTTTATGTACTAATTTTTTCTAACTACAGGGTTACAAATGGCAATAACATTTGATATTCAAGTTTTTCGGTACAATAATTATGTGTGATTTCTAAGAATGCTATTTCTCGTTGATGATTGAAATTTCAGCTAATTAAGAAGAAAATTAAGAGACGAAAATGAAACCCACAAAAAAATTATCTCAAAAGAATTACGGAGTGTAAATCACCACGAAAAGCTGTACCCTTATTTCAAATAAAGGACGCATAACATTTCGAACTTACCACTAAACAACTTTCGAAGACTATGGGTATATGTACATACACAGTCGGACAAGTGCTTCAAACACCTTTTCATCGTGGCACTGGCGGAAAATTCGAGCGTGCACAAAGTTCAGCGTGAATAGAACACACGGTCTATACAACAGAGCAGAGGGTAAAAACTTTCCGAGACCTTCGTAAATGCCTATACGAACGCACACTGGCACACAAATCAAACGCAGAAAACAGTAAACGACCAGTGTAAAATACATAAACCATCATGTTCCTCTAATTATACCGACAACTATACATGCCCATTCATCAACGACACCAACGTTTAAACGATTAATTCGTCTACTCCCGCATAAAGTCATCCATCCCAATCTACACACCCACACTATCATCTTTCATTATGTGGCGTCTACATGCCGCTAAAACGACGAACTTCTGTTCACAATTTCACATTGGGAAAAAAAATATTGTAAGCCTCACTTGAATAACCGATTACAATTATATCGTTCAAGAAAATGGGAAAGTACAAAGAGAATATAAACTAGGTACGTAGGTTCCTATGACACAAAGCAAGGATACTAGAAGGGCGGGGGAAAGGACTATATCGATATAGGAGAAGCGACGATTCAAACTTCGCTCTTGATTCCAATTGAGCATTCACCTACGTGCATTGTGCACTGAAGCAGCAACAAGAAACTTGAGAAACTGGGTTTTGTGCAAACTTTTACAGCAAGGAAGTTTATTGAACTCGTCGTATTTTTTGGATCAATGGAAAAAACAATTGTTGAATGTAATCTATTTACTATTTATAATGTATAATAAGTAATAAACAAAACAAAAATTGAAAGCACTGAAGCGTACAACATTCGAAACAAATAACATACTCGTATAATTTGTCAGCATTTTTCCAAGACCAAACATTTATCTCACTTGATAGATCGTTCACACATAGAAACATCGTACTTTATAAAATTTTCAAAGACTAGATGAAAAGGATTTTCATTCTCCTACCATCTCAATCTTCAAATCGTTCTGACCTACGGGGATACTTTTTAGCAGGGACGGACTTTATTTTATAAGCGATCACTCTCCACCATATTTTATTATGTCTGGTGGAATCAGCAAAGCAAGCGGGTTTAAGGTGCTCGACTTCATCAGGTCATCTAATATTACATTGACTTGAGGGTATGCTTTACTAGAAGCCAAAACTTGGCAACTTGACAATACCTCATTCTGATGATGAAATATATAAAAATATGAATCTAATTAATCAGCCAAAACCATCAAAAATTAAGTATTTTGTTAACAAATCGTCTGATAAAATGATATTGAAGACAAATATTTTCAATGAAGAAGGTCACTATAATTTCTGTTCAGAATTCGTTTCCTAAATAGTCGGGAAAATTTCACTGTTTTATACGTTTTTTGCTTCTGGTAAACCATACCCTTGAAATCAGACAATCGATTTTTGATTGAAGTGTGTCTATAAAAAATATAAAGTGAAAACTCACGATTTTCAATGATTTTTTCATGCATAACCATCCGTCGGAAGGGACGGAAGATGTCCAGTCTAAAAAAAAAAGAAAAATGCATTTTCGCAATTTTCTTCCCACAAACTGACCAGTGACAAGAGAGGAAAAATCATAAATTCGAGATTAGAAAGAACCGAATGAACTTTCGTATTTCAATTTTCATGACTTTTACCTTCACGTTGATAAAAAAAACCAAGACTTTTCATCACTGTAAACTATCCAAATTCTACATAGACGGAGAGAATGTATCCGAACAAGCCCAGCATTCTAAATTTCCTAGCAGATTAATTTTCTGAGGCCCTATCTAATGCACTCGTACTATAATACTCGACTGTCCCACGAAAGAAAAGAATTACACATCATAATATTATAAGCATTGGTAAACAAGGTGAGCAGGCAATGAGAGGGGCCATCGCACTGTTTGCTAAAAACAATGACGTCAGAGTCTCTTCGTTCATAAGATATGGTATAGGAGCTGCAACCTGCATCCCACTATGCTGACCTCGTGAAAAGGGCGCCTCAAACAAAACAAATCGACTCACTGTAGCAGCACTCTTACGAAAAGGTGAGAAAAACGAATAACGAAAGAGAAAAAAACCGAATGCAGATGAAGAGCAGTGTAGAATCAAACAGACGTACATGCACATACATAGATATAGGACGAATGAAAACAACAGAAACGGAAGGATGTGGTATTATAAAATCGACTGAAACGTCGTACAGACCTGCTTTGCACCTGTCCGTTTTAATTCTAGACCGCTCACTTCGACTTTACAGCCAGAGTTCTTATCCCACCTATATCAGGCGCTCATCGAACATAAGTAGTTTGTTGGTAATAAAAATATATATATATATAAGATAGATGGCAGGAGAGGCTGAAGTAAAAAAAAAAAAACGTACATACACACTCTTACGCCTTATTTCACGCTTGTATCTTTTTTCTCCCTTTTCTTCTGCCACCTTCGTCCTACAGCTCAACCACTCTCCTCCTGGGTGTGAGCATCTTCTATCTTCATTCAGCATCCGTCTGGAGTAAATACTGCTCTTCTATTCTGGCAAACGGTATCAACTCGTGTCGAAGAACCGACTTACTGAACTTTAGAGACTGGTTCGTGCGTGCTTATCAAGTCGAACCGGTTATCTGGAATCGTAGGTACACTTCTAATTTTTTTCTCCTTATTTTTCATTTTCAATTTTTTCGCTTCTCCTCTCATTTCTTTTGGATGCGTAAGTCCGTGGTAAACGTCCACAGAAGCGGGCACCGTCGACGTGCATGCGAACTAATTTGAGCCATTAACAGAATTCGAATTTACAGAGAGACGCGCAGTATTTTTCGAAGCAAGAGATGGCCACACAGTCGTGAGTTGGGTTCCATTTGAGATCAGAACATTATTAATTTTTTCAAATCTGCCTGTACCACACTGTAAACGCTGCTTCCAATTCACGGTAATATGAACGTAACAGGATCTTTGTCCTGATTTGAGGTTGAGGATTATAATAGCTCTTTGCAGGAGAACTATTTATGCGGGGGAAACGAAGTTAGTTCTTCTCCACTTCTGCAGCAAAGAGTATTTTTAAAATAAAAGCAACAAAATAAAAGCGAAAAAAGTTCGAGTCAGTTAAAATGCTAGAGCTTGGACCTCGTAACAGATTTCCCACTCACACCTTCGACCTTACAAAACATATCTACCTACTTGATGGGTATTCAATCGAGTTAAAAAAAATTATTCTGTTGATTTTTGTTCAATTATGAGGCATTAGATGACCTATTTGGTTCACAATAGCAACCTCGAACAAAATGTTTACTATCTAAATTTTAATACTTCTCAGAATCTAGAAATATAGCAAAACCAGATCAAATATGCAGGTTTTCATGGTAAAAATCTTCAAAAAATCACTTACTTTCCACCATAATCAACTTCAAAGCATAGATCAAGCGCATAATGTAGAATCCAAAAATTACCTGCGAAAAAAAAAAAAATATGTTAAATAAGGAGACAGTGAAAATTCGGTGATCACTTAATAATTATGAAAAATTGCTTAATCATTAAATTAGTTGGGTTCAACTGCTAGAAGCAGTTTTCAGAACATTTATATAGAGGTACTGCAGTGAAGATGCTGAAAATTTGATCCTAGACCTTCTTTTTATAGTTCACTTCGATTATTGTACCGTGAGGTTGCACGTAATCCAAGTTTTGTAGTTTTTTCCTCAAGAGTAATGAGGTTTATTTCTCTCGCTATATCTGTAGTTCCTCCTCGCTCGCTTCCATATATCTTCTTCAAAAAACGAACGCCGCAACCTCTTGATCACATTTCACTTCACACCCCGTCATTTCACGGTCAATTTCCAGCCATTCTCCGACTCAAAAGACGATAACATCGCATCGGTATAATGAAGCAAATATATAAGGTACACAAAAGTTGAAAAATGGACAAAAAAATAAATAATATAGGTGAAAAATAAAGGAAAATGCTCGTCACAAAGAGCAACGCGGGGACGAAATAACATTAAAAAAAAAAAAAAAAGCCAAACAAGGAAACCGAGTGTCCATATTGGACGGATCCCTTTTTCTGTCATTATATTGCCATCGTGCGCGTCACCGAGCGTAAAATCGTTTGCGGGTCTTATCTTTTCACTTCGTATCCTCCAGTTTATTATTCCATAAAACTTTCGGTTTAATTAATTTATTTTCATGTATAGTACGTATATATGTATACGTATATAATGGTACGCCATTTTACGATTGTGCTGCGTGCACCGCGTGTGTACATTGTACCGGCGCGAACAAGTAATCATTTTCAGGTTGCATGAGTACTTCGGTTATGGTTACTTTACTCTCCATTCAGGAAAACCGTATTTATTGCGATAATTTTTACGAGACTTTCTCCCCTCTCCTCTATGTTTGCGTATACTTTCATGAGCTACTGCATAACTATATGTACTAGGTACACTTTTGTTTTTGTTTCCATAATACACCATTTTTTATGAATATTTTTCTTTCTTCATCTGTTTTTTTTTTTTTTTTTCTTGATGGTTGCTTTTCGTCAACTTTATTTTTAATATATCATTATACTTAGCTTTATGTAAAAACTACAAAACTAAACGAATTAGTATGTGAAAAACCACGTGCGCATTCTTCATGCGTATAGTATGTGAAATACGCGGTCGTGTGTTTGTCATAAATTACTTATACACGAGGACGATATAATTACCGGCACAATAAAAATCGCACCTCGTGTACGATATGAGCCACCGGGCACGCGGTGGAAGAGCAAAAACCGTGAAGCTTGGACACTTACACGCTAGCGTGGAGCTGTAATTAATCTCTTTGGCCAACAAGTTCCCAAATCGGTAAGAATCTCAAGTATTGTACGTACAAAATTCAGTTGGCGCTTTATAATGGTATCTGTAATTGCATACCAATTGTCCGCGTACTAGCGAGTAATTACATGCGCCACAAAGTTCAAAGCAATAATTTAAATTTGACAGACAACACCTGAATAGATGAAATTCACACGAATGAAAACCGTGCAGGCATACATAGTTAGGATTGACTCTCGAGAAAATGATCAATTCGAAGAAGCTGGTAAAATTGAAAAATTCAAGAGCCAATTTGAAATTATTAGAGGGCAACAACCCCTATATTATATTTTTTCTTACTAAACTTTCATGCGAGATATTTCAAGTAAAACACCACAGAAGAATCAAGTTTCTGAACGAATAAACCTTTAAAAAATCTGTATGCTTCTTCTTCCTCAAATAATAAATCGGTTGTTACAAAGAGACACATTGTAACTCACAAAAATGAAATTTTTCAAAAACCGCAAAAAACTTGTAAGAATGTGCCAGATTCCAAAATGCGCTTCGTGCTACAAAAATAAAAACGAATTTTGAGATAATGCTGCGATCTGGTAACCGAAGTGGTCCCTTATCGACTGTTGCATTCAACCATCAAGGGTTGATCGATTGTGAAACCTTTTCAAATTTTTATAAATAAAAAACTTGAAACTATTCCAAAACGTAGTTGGCGCATCTATAATTCCATCTTTTAAACCGAAGACAATTTTTCAATCGCGCTTCCCAAGTGCGCTAAGTGAATCAGCTAGGAGTTCAGTTCAGTATATTCCGCAGTACTCAAATCATGTCCGTGCCAAAATGCACTTACTTCACATTTGATATGACAAATGAAAAAAGAACAAACCTCAACACTATATCTAATTATAAAGACTCGGGCGATGTTTGTTCACCCCGTAATCTCACTACTTACTGAATGGAATATGAAATCATCATTCCAACTAATAATACACCCAAAAAACGACTCCGCAGTCGTAAATGACTCAGAATTGTTGAATTAATTTTTCTTGTCTTATTTCAATCAAATATTTTTGTCTATTCCGCCCGAACAGACGGATTCTTCAGCTTGTACCTTATAAAACTCAAATCCACCTGCTTTATCTTGCACTTCATTTTTTTTTTTTGTGCTTTCTAAGAAAATTTTATCTTCTTTCAAACCATAAAATCTTTCAGCTACGCTAAAATTAAAAGGTTATCATCAGCCCGAAAGTCTTAAACTGCATTTCCACCGCCCTCCTCTTCGTAATAAGGAGCTTTTAACACTGTGAACGTATCCTGTTCCACATAAATTTCTTATTCTCTATAACAGTGTACACCGTGAGAGGATATACACTGCCTAAAACTGTGAAACACTAGAGCTGACGTCAACTTTATATTTCCACGTTAATCCTCTCGGGAATGGCCCTTACTTGGCGCTAAAGCTAGCAAATTTTCATAGCCGCTGCAGCACTAGGTTAAGCCTGCACCTTTTAAATGAAAAATGAACGACTCCTCGTAAAGACAAATGATGATAAATTCATGAGCGCGCAAGGTCGCTCATAAACCCATACTTCAAAAAAAATAATAAAAAAAAACCACGATCTCATATTTCTGCCCTTTCCCGCCTACTTCACACATTTTGTTCCTATTGTTCTATGTACACTCTTTTCCAACAACCAAGTATACATACTCCATTCAACAATATCGTATTCAAGTTTTTTTTTTTTTTTTCAAGAGAGTAACATTCCAATTTATTATATTCCGCGAGGAGCAGTGTATGGAGGAGGAAGGGGAGCAAAATCCAAACGAATTAGTTAGTACCTTAAATGTTTCATTATTATACGAAGCCTACCCACCACTATACACTATAGGTTAAATATTGCTGTTATATATTGTCAATGCTCCAGCATATGTCATTCTTCGTGCTTTTTTTTCACTCTACTTTTCATTTTCGTCTCTCCTCTTCCCTCGCACCGCCGGTATTCATACATAAGAAGGCGAAATATGACGTGTAATTTTTTGCATCCGAGCTGATTGTGTATAACCTTGTTTTCAAAACACAACTCTCTGATCGTTACGAAAATCACCCTCGCCACAGCCTACTTTTTACCTTCTGGAACAGCTGCGATATAGGCGATGTCTATAATATCTACTGTACATACCTAATATAAGTATATTATACATAATTAAAACTTTTCTATTTTTCATTACGTTTACTATAATTTCTTATAGCCTAGAGCGCTCTCGTCTCCTCCACGCATTTCTCGAGCATACGAAGAACAGCAGTCATATTTTGGACAATCGTGCGTTAAATTTTTTTTAGATTTGACATTTTATTTTATTTTTTCGTTTTTCCTCCCCCATAATTAGAGTCTAAGGAGAAATCGGCATACGAGCACATGGTGCACCCTTCACGATTGGTGAAGCCAGATAATGGGCAGAAAATACAATAATATAAATGAGGTGACTAGCTATATATACGAGTACATATTATGAGAATGCATAATCCGTAAAGATGTATATAGGTATATACGCGCGCGATTATTGTTTTCGCTCGTCGGTTACCAAACTGTTCGACTAATCGTTTGTCGCGGTCGAATTTCTCCAGGCTGTGAAGAAGCTGGTTAATGGATTTTCGAATAAATATGGGCCAAGTTGTGGCAGTTGGTGATCGGGCTCAGCTCATTTTCTGTATCGTCGCGTCGTTTATGCGCGAGTCTTCAATGAGTTTTTGATAAGCTACATGCGAAAAGAAATTCTCAATTTAATCGATATATTGTCGGATATCGATACGAATGCTGCCAGATGTAAGTAACCAACGTGCGAATAGTGAGAAAAAAAGCACTCTGATTTCATTTTAGAGGAGGTATTGGTCAAACTACAGTAACAATACTCGTAGCACAGTCTGAAAATTGCAGTCTCCAATTAACCATCCTGGGCTAATTGCCTGGAAATCCGATACAGCCAGCACTCAAGGTAAGCCTTGCTAACTAGGGGGCAACTGTTACCGTTTTGATAATGGCGAGGGTTATAGTTTCAAATCGAAGTAAACGATATTTCGATATGATTTACCACTGCGAGTAGCGAAAAATGTAACTCTTTCATTTAGTTATTTGGCAATAATTCTTATTCAGTTATCAACTAAACAAATAAAAATTATCAACATCTGCAGTATACCGGAATTTCAAAGAATTTTCCAATATCAAAGTATAATCATCACTGCAAGTGTCACTCATAAGCCAATAACCCACCTAAATTGGCATGAAGACCTACAATGATTATACGCAGGAGGTTGTTTTCATACCAACGAAATTATCATACAACATTTTCGTGATGATAGTTGAATTCTCAAGAAAATGATTATGTCACACACTTATTTTCCATTATTTATTTATTCCACATTTTTTGGAAATTTTGTGGAATTATTTTCAAGCACACCGAATCATCAACCCCTTGTTTGACTGATCTTCAGTCTCGATTCTCGAACGAGTTTCACATCTCAACCGTATTATCAAATTTCAATCTTATGTAATCAAAACTAAACAAAAAAAAACGTGTATTAAAAATTCTTCGGTTGTTTTATTTTTTCACTGCTCCTTCAGAACCGGTTACTCACAGAATATATACGTACAGATAACCCGACATGTGGGCTTTGTTCACAGATATACTGGCATCTCGTCGACGAAAAAAAAAAAAATTAATAGAAAAAAGAAACGAGTCCGTTAATTGAAATTAACGCGCGCTATATACTAGAGGAGCATTTGTGAATTTTTTTTACAGGCACCTGCGGTCATTAATCTCGTTGAAAACATACAAATATAATCCATTTCGAACGAGTCAGTCCAAAAAATTATTACTTATAAATCCATACAATGATTCACTTCTTCCCCCCACCCTATATATCCTTGATAATACAGAAAAGGTTTCGAAAAATTTTTTCGTTAAAAAAGTGTAACTTTATACTGTACGAGTGTACGTGTATTTTAGAGCTTACAAAACCGCAAACAAACTCACAAACGAACGAACCTTATCAGATTGTGCTCTCGGAAGAAGGAGAAAAAAGGAGAGTACGTCTGAAAAGGTTTTCAGAAGAGAAAAAAGAAAAGCGAGAAAAAGAAACGATCGCAGATGCGGTGGGTAGGGGAAAAAAAGGAAGAAGTTCCATTCTATATTTATCGCGTTACTTTTATGAGCTTATAATAACAGCGTAGGGTCATTTTTGTAATTACTCATCGTTTTCAACCCTCGTACACCTACGGGACATTAAACCGAGTTTATATCATTTCATTTAGAAATGTTTAGGCAGGGGAAAAATAGAGGAAAGTGTAGAGCTGCAGGGCAGCACAAAAATGGAAGCTGAAAGAAAACATCGAACCCGAGGAAAATTCCATAAAAATACGGGAAACTAAAATGAACCTGAATTTTCAATATTATTAACTTCGGCTCTCCGACTAAGTAGGTTCGTTCTATTTGTAAAAAAAAAGTTCCACGCTTTAAGTAACTTTTCAAAAAAGTTCTTAAAAACCTTTCAAGTTCCAGTGTGCAATTTTTAATACGCTTTTATTGGATTCACTCAATTCTTAACAAAATTGGTATGTTGCTGTTAACGCTAACCAAAGCGCTGCATGTTGGAGGCGTGCGACTGAAGCGAACACACACACACACACACACACATACACGCACGCACGCACGCACGCACGCACGCACGCACGCACGCGAGCGTATTTCAAACGCGTGAACGCGTTTTTCGTTCAATTATTTACAAATAGAACGAACTTAATATAAAACATATACAATGCAAGGTTCACCGATGTGTGTTTAAAAATCTACTATAGGTACTGTACGTACGTATGTACACGAGTTAAATAAAAGTATAAAACTTCATAAAAATAGTCAAATTATTCAATGGCTGATTTCAACTTTGGATGAATGAAAAAAATTTCTTTTGATACTGATTTTTTAGTTCTCAAAATATTTGATCACATGAATATCTAGGTACTTACTATAAAAAAAATCAATCTACAGGGTGACACCATTTGATAGTTCACCACTAAGGAAAATTCCTTGAAAATGTTTTCATGTTGAGCATCTGCAACGAATTACTTTCCTTCTTCCGCCATTAATTTTTATAGTCAAATCAAAATGAGACATTTTTTGTGGTTTCATTTTGGAGGCATTGGCTATTTGGCTCACAAGAAACTGCGACAATGTGCGATTCTACCCATCAGAAACACTTTCAATTTTGATAATTCATTGGTTCCATCGTCCATTAGGATTTGTAAGACATTTATTTTAAACCGACTGTCGTTCTTCGAGGAGCCAGTACGAGATAAATTCTTCAAGGCATACTACACAAGCGAGAAAGAAGATGTTGAATTCAAAGTTGGCTTTGAAGTATCAACATAAAAAAGCTGCACAAACTGAGGGTGTTGATAAAATGTGAACAACTTTAAATACAATATCCGCGTTGGACAGCGAATAACGAACGAATATAGCTCTCATTTTAACCGCTCTATATCAGACATTTAATGTCTTAACCAAACTGAGAATGAAGAGAGACGGACCAAAAATAAAAATAAAAAGAATAAAACCCGGCGATGACGTTGAGTAATGATATTTTTTTGAATCCGCTGTAAGCACTCCATCTTTCAAGGAGCAGTGGAAGAAAGATGAAGGAGAAAAAAAAGTTTTACACAATAATCGTCATTTGATTCCACATCGTATCTTACTTTCGTTGTTCTTTTTAAAAAACGGAACAACTATAAGGTCGTTAATCATGTTTCTCCATTGCCAACTTGCACACTTCTTTCGTGATATTTCGTGTGGCAAAAGATAAAGAAGAAATCGTCGCCTATACGAAAAAAGGTTTTATTGTCTCTGCAGCGTACTTTGAAGCTTGAAACGGCTTCGTGGAGGAAAAAAAAAATTGTGGAAAAAATTATCGGACGAAAATGAGCGTCGAAAGCAGCGCAACCAACGAACCCGCGGCCTCATCGAAAGCGAGCATCCGACGTAAATTCATTCCACTGGGATCGTGCCAACAGTCAGCAGTCACTCACGAAAATTCAACCAACATAATGACTTTGGGGTGGGGTCCACAGATACATAGTATTATACATACATGCCAAGTCCGCAAACATACAGACGCAGGAATATATGAACTGGACGTCAATTTAACCAACCCACCACCATTCCACTCAGCCAGCCCTCGTATAATGAACTACAATACTCAACCTTACCACGCAAGTGTCAGGTCTTCGCTGACAATTTTAAGCGTTTCTAATATCTTAATATCAGAGCTGCACAAAATTGTCAGCTCCAAAAAAAAAAAAGTGAAGTGTGTCTAGAACACAGTAGTTTCACCAATTTTTAAGAAAGCGTGCTAAGCGATGGCTCTTTACAAAGATGATAAAAGTCTATGTTAATTATGAAACTGATGAATTTTCCTTTGATATCCACCTTCATCAATTTCTGCTAAAGCTCTTGAGAACTTGTTCCGTATCAAACCATTCAACGTTATCGAGAATTTATTATGCTATCATACGTCGAATTATTTGTCTGTTAATTTCCACAAAAAGACCACAAACACTTTCGTGAACACCACAATCGAAAGGAACTTCAATTAAAATGGTCGATGTAAAATCAAAACTTTCTACCAGCTACCAGCCACAGTTTTGATTTCACAAACTAAACACCATTAGTAAACAAACACATCAATAAATGTTTCCGCTTCTATATAAAAGATTACAAGCAACAAAAATCGATTTAAAAAAAAGCCAATAAGATACCTCGCGAGGAAGAGGACAAAAAAGGCATTAAAGGAAGCAGAAAAAAAAAAGAGAGAAAAATGAAAAGGATGAATCAGTGGGAGCTTCCAGAATGACGTTTTCTAATCTCTGGATAGTTTCAAAACTGATTTTCTGTTTTCGTAAAAAAGGAATTTTTCACCTCGCTTGGCACACGATATACGGCCTGCCGCAAAAACGAGGCGCACAAACGAAGACATATTCTAAACTTTCACAGGCATTACGGAAAATAAACAATTATACGCGCTAGTCTGTCGTCAAATGATAAATTCAGCGAAGCGATTACCTTTTCCCAAATAACGTTCATAATTTGAAACAACCTAAAGCGAATTTAGTGTAGCCTAAACGGTCTCAGCGTTGGCATTTTGCCTCATCTCTCTTGTTTTGTAAGTTTTTTTCCCTCTTTTTTCAAACGTAATTTGGTACAGCAAAAGCATGGTGGGAGAGAGAAGGAGAAAAGAGGTCTAGTCAATGAGAGATCGAGAGAGTAAAAACCAACAAAATAACCATTTTAATGAAAAAGGCATTCAACAAATTTTACAAGTCGATCGATTTTTTTTTTCCGAGGTAATATACACATAGGTAGTAGTAAAACAAAATTACCACAAAAATATTATAAACCTTTTTTTTTTCTATACAGGAATTTTCGAAAGTGAAAAAGAAAGATACAAATAATTGGCTCGACGTAGGTTACGAAGTGCATTCGCATTTATATTTTTATACACAGCAGAGTAGTGTGTAAACTGTGGAACTTTAGGCATTGAGGATTAGTGCGGGTCTAATGAGCTCTACTGGATCAAAACTATACACGTATACAAATGGTAGCTCATTCCAAGCTCGCAACTTATTTGTGAAGCACGTTATCTCACGCTCGACCGAATAGAATCGTTTTCATATACACATTTTGTTGGTATTTTTTTATTTAGTACCTAAACCGCCCCGCCCCGCCCCGCCACAGTACAAACACATTCTTAGGTAAATTTTATTTCAACGCAAACCGCAGCAGCAGCAGCAGCAGCAAAGTTGAAACGTCGCATAAGGTGTGCGTATTCCGACAGAACCCGTCATAATCTCACCAAAAACAATTTGAAGCACTTGGTTGCCTAAGAAACAGATGGTGCTCATCGAAAAACCAAAGTTTCAACATTCAAATACTCTCAATGCGTTCTGTTGAAAGGGAGAAATGAGAGGGGTGATGTGGCAGGAGGCGACACTAAATGGATGGATGGATGGATGAATAATTTGAATATTATAATCGACGACGACGTTGACGAGGATGAGGACGATATGCCCGGATCATGTCTCAGACTTCATAATGTCAATGTACTCGTAATTTCAGGAAACAGCTACCGTAACCTCTTTCGAGTGTCTGACTTTTTCGTACTTTCGTCAATCGTGAACTGAGAAATACGCGAGTAACTTTTTCTCGGCAGTTACGTTTATTACTGCGAAATTTGAAGGTCAACACGAAGGTCAACGATGATAAAAAAAGCTATATAAAGATGAGGCGGCACAAGAGGTGAGCCATTTCTCAAGAACGGTCTTTCTTTTTTTCTTAATTCAAATCTGAAAGTACAAAATTTCAGCTTTTTTTTTTGTGCAAAATCTTATTCAGGCGATTTGATCTTTCAGATAAAAGGATATAAAGAAGAGGGAAACTTCGAGAACTCTCTGCAATCCTTCATCATTTTCGCTTTCCTTTCTTTTACAAAATCGTATTTAAAAAATTGATTTTTCTCATAAACATACTCGTAATATAGAGAAGAGAGAAATTCTGAGAACTCTATGTAATTCTTTACAATTTTCACCTTTTTTTCATAATTTTTACAGTACGTGGCTAACACACAGCTAGCATTTTGCGAAGTGCTTCGCAGAGTAACCAATAATTTTTTTCTAATGGTGTTATAAAAATATCACAGCAGATAAACCCTTAAAATTCGGAACTGAAGAAGTAGGCAATGAAAAAAACTGCCAAATGCTTTCCAAAAAGCAAAATACCAAAATCAATTCAAGCGTCAAGACTCGAGAGTAGATGAAGACGCAAATTAAAAACAATAATTCGAAGCGTATCTGCGGCTGAAATCTTAGAAATGCCGCACAGTAAAGCTTAATCTAGAAGCAAACGTTCGTTTTCCACACATTCAAAAGAACTTCTCGCAACGATTCAAACACTATAATCGTAAATTCGAACGCATAAACGTTTCGGAATCGCATTCGAAGCACCAAACTGGCTTGCTACAAAAATTTTTGGAATACTTTCAGCATCTTAAATAAGCTCCGCGTTAAAACATCCGATTCGATATAAGAAAAATCGTACTATTTAAAGGCCAAAAATCGTACCACCTCCCCGTTATACACGCCACCATCGCTACACATAAACGAAAACATCTGATATTCATCGTTCCCCAAAGGAACAGCCGAGTATAAAGGCCCGTTTTATTATATCCAAAAAGGAGCGTCTAGAACGAAAGGGCGAAAAAAAAACATAGGCAGAAAGAGAAAATCAAATCCCAAAATACCTTACTTTTTCCACACCCTCCGCCTATATAATAACGTTATTACAAATGCCTCTACAAAAGCTACGAACTGGAAAACGAGCTAATACAAAATAAATGCAGTAATAACGTATACATTTCCCTCACGGCAGAAATAAAAAGACAGCCAGTTACAGTGACATGCCTTTTTTATCCATTACCCATTCTTTCAAATTATCCTCGATTTCCATTCACTTTTCCCTTTTTCCACCCAAATTATAAGCGAAAGCTTAGGTACGCGTTTCGAAAGACTGCCGGTGGTATATAGTAGCTATATAAGCTATACAATCATTCTTATTGCCTAGGAACACTTTCTGGTAAAACGTCCAAGATTATAGATTTTCTGAAATACCACTCGCGACCTAGTAGAAGATTTTTATTCACTGAAAAAATTTTACACACGAATTTCCAGTATACAGCACAAACTACAGCTGCAGGGCAATTCAGTTTCATAACAAAAATTAATTTTTTCCAGAGAGAAAGAGGGAATAATACAATCTACTATTCAGGAATCGTATTTATTACTACGTAGGTTAAAACAATTTGGAATGCTTTTCAACAAATATGGTTGTTTCAAGAAAAGGGAGAGGCTGTGGATTTGGAGAAATGATACAAGATAGGGCCTAGGACACTGCCTTGCAAATGACTCCAGCTCGAATAAAGTGCCACGAGAATAGTGCTCCTCCATACGACACATTGGAATAAGTAAAAATTACATGAGTTAACAATAAGCAAGAGAAAGTTGACCTTTGCAGCTTGCGAAGGAATACCCTACGCCAAATACGGTCGAATGCTTCAGCCACGTCTAAAAAGACTGCACAGCAATATTTACATTCCTCTGATGCAGTAATAGCTTTCTGGAGGACAAAAAGAACTTGGTCGATTGTCAAAATGTTGGCGTCAAAACCCAGATCAGGCAGAAATTAGATATCAGATTCCTTTCCTCCAAGACTGGCTGAATTAATATGTATACTTGAAATAAAAAATCAAGAGGAAATATGTAGGTACATTGAAGTTTGATAACTAAATTTTAGGGGGTGGTAAATTCAAGATTCGTGCGCTATAATATAACTCGTACAGTTTCAATACACAAATTAATGATGAATTTTCACTCCTGCATGATAAAATTTAATAAAGTTCAAACTGCTTTCTGATAATATTTTGTCACTCAAATGATTGTTCACAGCTACTCATCATTCAAAGAAAAAAATTCCTGTTTAGGCGTTACTGAAATTTTAATCCTGGCCATCTTAACTAAATTCACCATCTACCTAAATCCTTTTTCTGTACCAATAACTACGTTGTTTCAATCACTCAGCCACAGGACCAATAAACTTTGAAAGGAAAATATTCTCCGGTGAGTATGCTAAAGGTATATTATTGAAAATAAATGTGCAAATCTCAACCAGTAAAGCGACTAAATTTTCTGGAAAAGGACTCGACCTGGAAGATGATGGCATTAAACAGCTTTAATTGGCGAAATTAGAGACAACGAATCAGAAATAACGGTACGTCTGAATCCATTTACAGGAAATCTACACAAATGAGGAAAAAAAATACTTTTCATCGAGTAGTATACTTAATGGTCTGAGAGCTGTATAATTTTATGCGAAAATATCGTCGCCAAGTTGAATTACCGACATCGTAAATTTTTTCCAATAATTCAGCACCGGAACCGTAAATAGGTATCATTTTCGTCAGAGCAAATCGTTCATTGGTATTAGAAGATCTGTATTTTGATAACAGGATCCAACCGAACGAATAGATGACAAAAGTTTGGAGAAAAAAAAATTTAGCACGACAGAAATTCACATTAGTTGGCCACGGGGAGTGAGGAAATTTTCGTGATTTTCTTCTTCTTTACTTTGCTGATTACAATGTTTCCTCGGTGCGAGTAAAATTTTGTGTTCATTTAAAATGCAACATGCAGCCGGGTTACACAAAGACGAATTAAATTAAACAAGACCAACGGGAAAATTGCATTATGAATTATAAATTATTGTACGTACTTTCAGAACAATGCAAATACGAGTATTATACAAAGCGAAATAATGAGGGGAAAAAAATTGTAGGTACTCGTATACTCAATTTTCAGAAGAAAACAATTCCTTCTTACGTCATCTTGGACACACTAGGTTCGAGCTGTAGTATTGTAAAGAAAAATGAAAAATAATTAACATACACCACTCTGCTTTCTATTTCGACTGAAGGATCATGTACAGCACCAAAGTGCACATAAAAAAAAAATAAATCCCCAGTTAAAAAAAAGGGATAAAAGTAATAAATAATTCAACTAACAATCGATACGACCGTGTTAATTGAAAGAGATCCTTCGTTTCAATTCCACTTCAGACCGCGTTTGTCGTATATGTAAATTGGTAAATGCAAATATAGTACAAAAATACCCTCTATAAAAAGACAAATGTAAATTTATCGAGGGATGAAACAAAAGCCAAAAGAATCTACATAACGATGTATGTCGCGCTAAAGACTAAAGTGATCTTTTTTTGCCCTTTTTTTTTCCGGATTTTCCGTAATTTATTGTTTAGAATGAAAATACGAGCGAAAAGAAAAATACTATAAATAGATAGTACGTACGAGTATATAAAATATGAGATCTAAAAAACATCGATAATTGCATAAATACCCATCAAAATAAAATTTAAAAATATAATAATAACCTATAATTATTATTCTAGCATAAAAAATTGTGCTAAACGCAACTAGCAATAGCAATCAATAATACATTATTAGAAAATTTTTTAGGTAATTGCTTCCATCTTCATGCGCACTCCAGTGTGTTATACGAATATAAATGTAATTTCTGCTCCGCGTTGGAGTTAAATAAAACCATTTAAAAAGTAGAACACTATAATATTCATAATTATTTAAACAAACGGGTATTCCATCGAAGCTGAGCCCAATAATTATCAAGATTTGAATGAACAAATTCTGCAAAATCATACGCTTTAGGGCGAAAGAAGTCTAATTTTTTCTTAAAATTTCCATAACAGTTATAAAATTATACTCGTAGCTACACCCCGGTGACCCGTGAGACAAAAATGTTTCTGTTCTACCATTAGAATACAGGCCTTCTTGATTAGTTAGAATGTAATACAATAGTCAGCCTAAACCCCCTTGATGACAAGCCATTATACTAGGAGATGGTTTCGTAACGTAGCAGTGAATAACAAAACCAAGAAGTTAAGCTGTTGCTATAAATTAATACTACATATTAGATATAAAAAAAAGACTTCCTTTTTCTCCACTTTGAAATACACAGTTGCAATTTGAGTATAGATCTAGAAAATAGTATACATTAACACTATCAAAACCATGTTTTACTCGACTATTAAAGAGACCAAGTGGCGTCTTATACGCCGTCATCTTAGATAACATTCTTCAAAAGGCGTCATATATGACACTAATCAGGGTAATATAGTAATTTCAAGCGTTTGAGATAGCTAGCTCAAATTTTAAAGTAATTTCAAGAGTTTAAAATAGCACAATTTTCTATAGGTAAACAAATGAGACTAAAAAATAGTTAGAATGCACCACTAATCCTCCTAGGATTGTATGGTGTAGCTGTTTGAATTCCGAATGTCAGGGCTGACTTTTATTGAATGAAAAATGAAAAGGGTGTCATTGCGTTCATCTCAAAATTAAAATTACGACGCCACCGTGTTCTTCTATAGTGTTTTAAATCGGTACCTCCTTCGCATTTGCCCCAGTTGCAATAATAAATATAGCTTCTTTAAGACACACAATATGAAATTGGAAATCAGAAAAAACTGAAAACCTTCAAAAATAAACTATTGATTTGAAATCAAAGACGACACATATTCTCATGTGCAGCCAATTCGAACTCGACGATTACAGCACTACGCAGAGCAAAGCCGAGTATGCGGTGGCACAGTGTCGGCGACAGCCAGCGGGGCTGCGATGAAAGATTGTGGTTACACAGAGCAGGCGAGTTTCCTTCGATAAATACACCGCAAAGTCTTATTTCAGAGCAGATGTAAAATACCTGTTAATTCGTGGGTATTTATACCTTTAGCTCGACGCATTTATATTGTATTCTTCTCGGGCACATACCCCTTAGGCTTCCTGTCAGGTTTGTTTGACGCTAATTCACCTGTTGCAGAGACGGTTTTACGCGTTGTTTTAATCAAAAAACCCCGTCTTCACTCTTTTCCTTTTTCATGTTTTTTCTTGTTTCCCATTTCTTTTTTTTTCAACCTTTTTCGCTCCTCCATTTATGTGTCTTTCTTTTTTTACCATTTCTCTATCCAACCCCTTCCAACTTCAACCTAACCCTTTTATACAAATTTTTACAACCATCTTCACGTCTCCAAGCTGCCAACAGTACACGAGTTGACTGTTATATTTTTGCCACGTAATTTTCCAACCCCTCGCATAACCAGCCAGTTTTTTATACAGGTGAATATAAGCGTAGTCAAAGATGAACGAACTCCCCCGGAGAGAAGGCGAGAACGAAAAATTTATACATACGAGGCCTACACATTTTATGGGGTAAAATTTTTCACACCGCTTTCATTTCGTTTTGTTCTCACCCTGATCTCTCCTACGTCGAAGGCTTTTTTCCACAAAAACATTTATCATATAGCCGTATTTTATGCACTTTTTTCCACCCTTTTCAACATTCTTCATTATTTTTGTTTTCTGATACGCACAATTTCTGAATTTTGGCAGATAACATGAAAACTAATGCATTTTGTAGTCACTACATTTTTTCTCACCGCATGAATTTTGAAAAACAGCTGTCATCGTGAGTACGCAGGCGACAAAAATAATATGTCTCGGCAATTGAGTAATAAATTTGAAAAAATTCGAAGGTAAATGCTTTGATTCCTTCATGTTCACTCCAGTTACATGTTTTCTAAGTCTTAGAATCCAACTTTTTTCTCCTATACGCACTCCAGTTTGTTAAACAAACTCTAATCTCTGCTCCGAGGTGGAGTTGAGTAAAACCATTTAATATCAATAGACTAAAAAAAATTTTTTAGGTATTCATCTTCACGCGCACTCCAGTTTACTGTTTTCATTAAGATCTAGAAGAATCCAACGTTTTTCTTCAGTGCACTTCAGCTTGTTATACAAAGTCTATTTTTCTGCTCCACGTCGTAGTTGAATAAAAGCATTTAAAAATAGGCTAATACGGACAGTTGTTATTGAACTACTCCTTTCTATAAGCTAGTTTACCATCCACCCCCACCCTCCGCAATAAATCGATATTCAATACTTCATAATCTAACCATCTAACTGATCTTCTATCAATTAATTCTCATAATGCTCGTATCTGTATTCTGTAACTTTTCACACCAGTTATACTTCTAGAAGACACTAGCTAGCAGCATCACTAATCATTACAGGCAGCACAAGCGCCACCTAGTTATACCTTATTTTACGTACTGGTTAGAGAACGAGGAGCAATTTGTCTGGTAGGTAGGCTTACCAAAAAAATTGGTTAGGTTCTTTAAAATTTAATGGATCCTACTGTAATATTTATTCCTCAGTAATGCTAGAAAATGAATCTCTTGGTTTTCCAGCATACATAGATTAATTTTAAAACTGATTCAATAACTTTTAAACGATAAAAAGTATATATCATTCATGTTCGCTTTTGAAAATCCTCTAAAAATAAGGTACACAGCTACGCACAATATTATATGACATTTGCTTAACGAATAAAACTGAATGCTGATAAAATGGGTGTAGCCTCTAATTAAGAAATGGTAAGCGATAGGTCGAATGCATAAAGACTGACGATTATAGAGGCGCGAATCACAATAACGAAGTTAGCAGCACGTTCTTCACAAATGCCTCAATAGTGCCATAAAGTTCACACAATGTAAACTGACGCGTGTGTGCGTGTGTTCGTTTGTTTTGCTTTGCGTCTTCTCGCCTCAGCAAGATGAAGTCGCTATAGGTAGTTAAAAGTTTTTCATAATTACGAAACGCTTCGGTGAATCGCTTTCATTACTTGTAAAATATCTATAAAAAGCGTGTTATTCGTATTTACACAGTGACAAAAAAATTTGTATTGTTGATTAACGTCGGTTATGGATAATCTAATTGGCGCTGTGAAAACTATATCTTTTTCGTGTAAACATGCATTCCGACGTTTGCAACGGGGAAAAATTGTAAAGATGAAAATAAAAATAAAATAATCAAAACAAACACAAGGGGGGAGGGAAATTCAACTTGAAATAATTCCATTACTTTGAGCCCAAAATAACAGAAAGAGATAAAAAATAGTTACTAAAAAGTTACAATACGAGTCGATTTCGAACAAAGAGTAGAAAATACAAGGCATTGAGGTTTTATTCAGAAGGAGCATTAAATTTTCTCCTTTAATAATATTGTCACAAAAGTAGCTATTCAACCTTTCAACAAGTTTTATAGCGGTAATTTTATGATTCTCTGGTACTTTCATTGATGAAAATTTAACAAAAGCACACCAAAACTTTATTAAGCGACTAATTTCAAGAAGAACTGGTGTGAAAGCGATAAAATTTAGTGACAGATGAGCATTTACGATTTTATGTGGGAGTTGAAAGGACTGCGAAAGGAAGAATATGCAAAGGCTAATGCCAAATAGACCATATCAGAACTAATTAAGTAAACCCAACTACAATTCGAAAATTTCACTCGACAAAAAAAAAAAAAACTTGAATGAAGATTCAACATAAAAGTTGATGAATCCTTTTTTCATTTTGCTGAGAGGGCAATACTGATGATTGACGAATGCAGCGCTATTACTAACAGCTACAGTCAGTCGTAGTCCACATAAAGTACTGCTTTTATAAAGAATTCAATAAAATCTTATAAAAAATTCAGCTTGGAGAAAAATATGCGGAAAGGCTTAGTGTAAGCTCACATTGAAAAATATAATACTTATATCGACAGAAAAAAATGAATCATAGTTTCTGCTAATGCTTCCGAAATTAGGTTCAGCAAGATATAATTCATAACCACCACTCAAATTGTACGAACGTGCCTATTCGGCAACTTAATATTCAACTCTTCGAAGCATTATTTCACATTGGATTAACCTATTCAAGTATGTGGTAAATTTATCAAGAACAAAATAAAATTAATCTGCAGAAAATAATACAACAACTATACGGGTAGAAGTCGGGAAGAAAATACCCATTCATGAGCATTGTGTATCTGATTCCACACGGAACAATAATATAATGAATGGTCCAATTTTTCTAAATAAAATAATATACGAGTAGGAACGGACTAGATAATTTTAAAAATTAACCGAAACTGTTGATAGAAAACTGTATAAAAAAGGCAGCCCATACAAAAGTCATAATTCCATCGCCTCTTCAATTACATAGATACAGAATGTACCAACGTACTTCTCAATTGAAGACATGCATGTACGTCTACGTAGTACGATGCTTGCCTTTTTTCTGAAATTAATATAAGGGACAATAGGGTCATACGAATACGATATAGATAAACGCAGCAGCCATTTGAAAAGAATGAACGAGAAACCGTTATTAGTAAGAATCCCGGTAAAGCGTCTTTTTCTAAAAATAATGAATAAGTAATAAAAAAATTCACATTCATAGTTCTTTATACGAGGCGAAAATTCTAACTGCAAATAAAAGAAAATTCGCGACTAAAATTCATTTTCTACTTTCAAACCCACTTCTATTATCACAGTCAACATATTTTCCACCTATAAACCTTACAGAACAAGGCAATTAGTTACTAGGATCATAAATATTTTATTTATACTATCCGACATCTCAGATCCTCTGAATATTGAATGGCGAAGGAAGAGAACTTAAGAGACGAATGAAAATTGAGAATAAAAACATCGAAACGATGTGACACACTTTTCCTCATTTCCGAAATAACAAAAAGACTTTTAAATCTACATAAATAATTCATAAGCGTCGTGCACTAAAAAGTAACAAAAAAAATGGCAGGATTGAGGGATGAAGGGTGAAGGGTAGATGAAAAACTCACGGGCCCGAATAATAAGCTTTAATGAAAAATTCAATTATTCGCCATTTTTTTCGGAAAAGAAAAAGGTTTTACTTTGTATTGTAAATTCAGATTTTTTCCATTTTACGGCCGTTTTTCTAACAAAAAACGAAGATTATTTTCGATTTAAAAACATTAGACAGAGAGATATTTACAATAAACAAAAAAGATAACGAAAAATGGTTATCTTTGTCTACCTTCTCGACAAGAATTCTCGGTGTCGAAGTACAAATATCCAATCTCACGAATAAAAATGATATGGATAATTTTATCAATATTCAAACACGGCGTAATAAATGTAGTTTTTCCAGAAAGAAATGGAAAAACAATTCTCAACACATTTCCTCTAACACACTTACACAAATTTCCCACTCTCTCCGCTGTAATCGTCAAACGAATAAACAGTCTATTTTCCGCAACATCGATACGAATCTGATACGTCGTTTTCATAAAAGGATACGATCACAAGGTCTATCCCCGCTTCTCAAACTCCCAAAAAAAAAAACAGTAAAAAAAAACAACAACCATTCAGGAAAAAACGGAGAAATTTACACAAGATGAACACGCCGTTGATCCGAAAATAAATGTTTTAAAATTTTAAAATTGCCGCCAAACGAGTAGATGAGAGGAATGATGGAGCGAGCGACGGAGAGCTTCGTTTTACAACTTTCAAAGTTTTCCTCAACAAACGTCATAAAGAAACGGAAACGGTAAGCCTTCACCATAATCCGCCAAAACGAGAGAAAAACCAAAGAAGTCCACAAGAAAGGCTGGCAAATGACGATGACGAAGAGACGAGTGCAGGGTGGCAAACATCGAAAAAGTCGGCTGATAGCGACAGATAACTTCGGTAATAATCTGAAACTTTTTTTCCTGCTCTTATTTTTTTTTTCGACTATACGATTACGATTTTAAACTTATAAATGCGTCATAGTACAGCAAAGGCAGGAAAATTACAAACATAACAATCGTGTAGCCGAGACGAGGGATTGAAATCGTATTTAAACAAACAATTAAGTTGTAACGAGTCAGACGAGAGGAGGGGAAAAGCGTTAATGTTGTCATTGCATCGGTTGAAAGTTGCAACACTTTTTAATCGGTTTTGCGCATAAAGAAATGGCTATGTACGCAAAAGAAGGTGCGGTGCTGCTAGAGGAACTGAAAACAGGAAACAACAACCAAATTCAATTCGAAACTGCCTAGTGACTAGATTTTTCTCCGTTTTGTTTTTTAGCACCTCTGCCGTGACTGTAGGTCTTCACAATTTACACGAAGATGTGAAAAAAAGTTTAAATCCCAACAAAGACAATGCTTAACAGCTTCAACATAAAAATGAATACAAACAATGCGAATTCGGGTACCGCAGTCAAAAAAAAAAACATAATATGTATAATAAAATAATGCGAGATAATTATTCTATGCGTAAACATACTACAGCATCTAAAAGTCATCTAATAGCCTTGCCACTGGAGAACCCGTTTCGAATACACAAACGCTTACTCTGAATATTCTTAAATAAACCAAACTTGATTTTACGGAGAAGAAAATCATACACCTAGAACGCTTTCCAGTTTTCAAAACATTTTCACCTAACAACGACATGTCCTAGATCAGATAGGTACAAAAAATCTACGAAGCTGGAGCTCACTCATCTCATCATTCAAGTAAAATAAAGGCGTGTAAAAATGAAGACGATACGAGTGAAGAATTGTTATGCAGAATAGACTGAAAGGGGGTTTTCAAAAAAAAAAAAAAAAAAAAAAAACCCACACAATATTTACTCGTAAAATCGAGTCTGGAAACACCCGTGTACCTTTTATACAGACGTACAAAAATAAGGAACTGAGGAATTCTTTTTAAATGCTTCTATTTAGCAACGACGTGGAGCAGAAAATAGACTTTATATAACAAACTGGAGTGTATGGGAGAAAAAAGTTGGATTCTTAGACTTTGAAAAAAGTAAACTGGAGTGCGCATGAAGATAAAAGCATTTACCTATAAATTGTTTTCAATTTATATATCATTTAAAAATGAAAATATGTATGTATTTTTAACCTCCATAATTTGAAATTTTGAATGTAGATGAAGCTTTTCTACTCTAGACGCTCGACGACAATGAAATTATTTTCTCATACAACGATCTTCTCCAGTTTCTAGACTTTGAAATACCCAAACTTGAAAAGAAATATAGCCTCTATACCTTTCATTTTTTCATTATAATATGTTCCTTAGAGAAACCTCTATATCTGTATCGTCCAAACTAGAAAAACAAAAAACTACCTCGGCAGACAAACTGTAATCAGATGTTTAGTGAATAAAAGGAATTTCGAATACTTATACCTATCCAGGTAACCATAATATAAAATTATGAATTTAGAAGTATTTTTAGCAACTTATTTCCAAAAATAAAAAAAACACATATTTTTCGGAAAATTGTTCAACTTGCAGACTATCGTAGGTCAGGTTTAATGAACGACAGAAGTTGTATTATGTACAAACCACATTTCTTAGGAACGCAGCTAGAAACTTCGTGCGACTCGATTCAAAATTGGAACAGTGCATACATACGGCAGGCAACATACACATTCACTCACATAAAAGAAAGGGGAAATATGATGGAAACGAGAGAAAAAAATATGCATGCAGACACGAAAGCAACGAACTATCAAAAAGTAGGTATGCGCAACTTTCTTTTTGTTAAGTCTGTTGGCATCCTACCCGGCGATAATATAAAACAGAAACAAAAAAGTCTACAAAGGATTTCAGCAAAAAACAGAGCGAAATAATGGAGGGTAAAAAAAAAAGGAGCAAAACGAAAAAGAAGCTCAAACAAAAGATGAAGCCCAAGCCTAATACAGAAAAGAACAGCTTTCGCGAGGCGCTGAAAGCGAAACAAAAAGAACGAGATGAGAATTTAGTATCAGAAGTGTGCCAATCCTTGAAAAGGTCCTTCACATACCGAGGAATTTTAAATTAAACGATGCAGCCTAAAAATAAATTTGCTCGAGGAAAACGAAAACCTCGCACGAATATCAACCCCATTATTTTTCTACACCATGCATAAAGAAAATTGACAGAAGCAGGACTGCAGGTTGTCGAAAAATGAACTGTACAAAATATTATCAAAATAGCGGAAGATTCTTTGAAATATCGTAATATATTTAATTAGATTTTCATACTGCTGATAAAATTGTTTTCGTCAATTGTTGATCAACCACGGCATAATTGGGATGATAAGTTACAAATCAAAAATTGCGTCCGAATAAAGTCAGCATTTTCTCTTCGAATGAATTAAAAATTTTCCAAGTAATGTTCTTGAAATATTTCAAAAGACTATAACTCGTCAATTCTAACTTGGAAATACTTTGCACATTATGTTCAACACACACAGCTATGAGATAGTCTTACAATAATCCGATATAATACGAGTACTTAATCAAGTTTGTTAGTTCGTGATTTATATTACCCTAATAGTTCGCAATAAATAACAGTTTATTATATGATTATTGTTACTAGTAACTTAAGAATTCAACGTTTTTATGCAAAGAAAACCTAACCGAAGATATTCAAATTGGCATAAAAGCTACGTACGCACGTGAAAAAAGTAGAATACTAAAAGTATAGAATATTCACCTCAGTCTTTCTCCTTAAATGTTACGAAACGAGCGAAAAATAATAAAACCATTCACCTGCAACAAAAGAAAAGTACGAAATAAGAATTAAAGAATTTTTAAATGCTTTCAAAAACATTTAGGCTACAAAGGTACTTTGAAAAAAATCTAAGCTGCGTATTAAATTTTTCTTTCAAAGTTGATTTGATTTGTAAATACCTAAGTTCGCTTGAATGTACATAATAATACCTATTCAAGTCCAATATAATGAAAAATTTTCACAACAAGTTCAAGCAAATACACAACAAGCTGATATTATTTCTCTTTCACACGCAATTCATCTTTTTCTTTTATGCGAGAAGAATTTTATAAGTAAAATATCTGAAGTGAACATTTTTTTAAGAACATGATGGTACTTTTTCCCTTCCATGTCTTCAAAAAGTGAAGGAATTTTCAATAAAAATCTCAAAACACAAGTTGTTTCTTAGAATTTTCAGTCAAGAAACAACCTCTTTGACATAAAAGTGAGTTTCAGCATTCTACGTTCGTTCTTTGTGATACTAGGTATATAAGTGACGAAATCAATTTTGTGACAGCAGCCCTCCTATATAATGTTAATTTCCTGCGCAAAACCAAGTTATTCTTCAGTTAGTGTGCTGATGCACATTGAAATTGAGGGTGACAATTTCTATCACTGCAGGGAGCCTTCGAACACCGCAAATAAACGTAGCAAATCGATCTTATTCTCTATCTCCATTACGCACCATCCCCTACAAGACTGCATACATTACCAGAAGATACCTTCTACTCGAAGTAAAGTTACTTCTCACTTCCTGACTCGATCTTTCAGAGCCTAAAATTCAAACATGGACTCCAGTCTAACTGTTTAAGAACCATCAGCAGTTTCAGTACCATCGAGTATAAGTATACATACTTCTCCAACATTTCTTAAATCTCAAAACCCATTAATGAGCATCTGAAACGAGTATACATCTGCTAGCAGGGTATACATGTCATTGGTAAACGAATCTACTTCAAAGTGCCCCCCTCACTTTTCTTCACAATCGCAAAGCTGAATCTCGGACCACTTCGTTCGTTACCATCATTCGCTTATAAATTTCGAACACCGAAACTATAGGAAAACGAATCGTCTCCAGAGCGAAAGCTTTTAGCTGTGAAATTACTAAGATTGCTCGAGCCAGCACCCGATTTAAATAGGAATTTACGCCCAAGTAATGGGAAATTTTCCGAATATTCTGCGCTAGTATCCGTCGACAAGTTTTCATTTATCGAAGCTGCAACGGCCAACAAAACTCTCGTTCGCAGCTGCTACAAATGCAAGCCATGTAAAATAATTCGCCGCGAAAGAACATCGTTTTACATCATCTATCAAAGAGTAATAGTGAGAGAGTGAGGGAGGGCGACCGATAACCGTCGAGACACGAACAAGAATCCAAAAAACCGAGAAAACAGAAAAATTAATAAAGTTAGCGGGTGAATCGTAAAAGCGTGAAACTTTAAAGGCGAAGAAAAGAAGCCGAAATTAATAACGTCCTCGTTTACGACCAAATAGGCTAATATCGTAAGCCACATTGGAGAGCTTTGTTCAGCACGAGCTGTGTTTCAATTTCAGCAATGAATTTTAATTCCCAGACGAACACGGGCGTTATGAAGTGAAAACACATTGATGAGACGAGATTGCACCTCACAAGAAAAAAATTTTTCGTACACCATAAAATTTCAATCAAAAATTTCAAGCGTGAATAATTTTAGACTGCGCACACTTTGGCTAAAATATTAATTAAATCGGTAATTTGATGGAGTAATCGAAAACATAGACAATGTCTATCCAAATCCTAATAACAGTGAGTTGTCAACGCAGTAATTTTGGGATGGCTTTACTGGTCTAATAATATTTACTGTCTGAATAGATAAATCTGGTTTAACTTGGAATGAATTTCATTCAAATGAAGGTCTCCTTTCAAGACAAAAACTGGCCCTATTCTTTGTACTCCGTTCTTCCCCATTGAGCATATGCACTTAGGATGAAGAAGTCGATGCTTCTTATACTGTTATAAAAAATATTAACTGGTGGGAGAAGATATGTGTAAAATGTATAAATGTAGTACGTACTTCCATCACACACGTAATATAGACATATGTAGTTCAAATGGCATGGCTGAAAACATAGATGGGTGAGAGGAGTTGCACTGCTACCACTTTAGCAAGTTCAAGATCCATCTACGATTGTGCAAATGGTGGCACCGAAACGTCGGCTGAATAAAAATGAACCAACCTTTGGTGCTTCGACGCTTATTTATATTCATAAGAATATTGGCCTTCTATCGATGGAAGTATGATTTCAGGTTCCGAATTCCATGGCTCGAAGAGATCGATAATACCTTGACACGTCACAGAAATTGGATTGCATCAATCAGCCCTTGAATTTTTTCAATCTAATTTTTCATTTTTGAGTGAAAGTGAAACTGTCACTCATCCACTTAAACCACAGAATATGACTCCTCAACTGCCATTAATCGAACAAAACTGAATAAAACTGCGGCTTGACACCTGGTGCCAACATCTACCAATTAATGCTAAGCATTCGATAAATTCAAATTCGTTCCCCACTAAGGAGTGAGCGAAGTATGAAGCATTTAAAGCTGGGACCATACGAGCTCACTTCATCAACTGAATAGGTCGTCACACAGCGAGGGGAAGGTAGTGCGAATGATTCTAGATCCACTAACTTGTAAATACCTCAACTGTTCCAGAGAGGGCTACCAGTTTGTCACCAAAAGGTTTCACATTGATTTTTCAGGTTCAGAATCCAAGCGCAAAAAACGAATTAAAAATTTGGCCAGTTACGAATACCCATTGACCAAGAGAGTCCACGTTTTTCAACTGTATAAAAAAATACGAGTTGGTACCAAAACATTATTATACGGACGAATATTTTGGCCGGTAGTGATTAGTAAAAAATATCGATCGATTTTCGCACCGGTAATAGCTAAGTATAGGTACGAAAAAATTTGTGCCCGATTTCAATTTCCGGCCTCAACGTATTTCATCCGGGTGAACACTTCAGCTCCATATAACTTCTTCCTCCTTTTTCCCCCGGGTGCTCGTCTTTCCGCCTTTTCTCCGCAGCAAAATATGGAAAAGGTTCATTTTTTACTCGCACCTTCGGCGGTAAAATTTGAAGAATACGCCCGTAGAGCGTCATACATTGGTTTTCGGGAGTTGTTGAACGGAAATTTGGTTTCTTACGCCTTATCAACTTCCTCTTGTAAACGGTTATTAATTAACACACTTTTCAAAGACGGTTACAAAGTAAGATCTTTTCATGTGTGAAATCGGGCAAACAAAAATAAAATAAAAAAAAAAGATAATTGAATCATTACACGAATGAGCGAAAAATTAAAAAAAAAAAAATCAAACGACAGAAAAGTCACATCGCATCGTATCGGAAGTGCTGAAAATTTCAAACATATTCGTCAAAGAGCTTCTCAGATATATCATACAAATACATGTATGGTCTCTTCTCAAAACCTGAGTTCAATAATGATGTAGCTCTAGTTCAAAGGGAAAAAAGGTCAACATTGAGAATACGAGTAAAATATTTTTCGAATCATGTAGTTTTAATGATCCTTCTTCTGTCCACAGAATCTAAGCAAATTTTTATTACTTTCCAATATCTGAAAATAACAGACGTATAACGATATGGTTATCAGAAGAATATATACAACAAAATACTTGTAAATTCAGAAGCTATCCGACAAAAAAATCAATAATTTACGGTGAATCCAATAGCCAACTAGTTATAGAAATTTTCATCATCAGCAAATTTAGGACTGGATCGCTCATAAAGAAAAGAAATTCGGTCGATCAACGAACACAAAAAATCCAACTTATAGAATATTGCAGTTCACAATGAGGACGACAAAAGAGTAAATAACAGTCTCAACACCGCAAACGCAGTAAATTCGTCAAACTGCCGTCAATTGTTCATCGGTTAGCTACTTTAATAATGAGTACAACAGACGGACAAATTAAAATAGGGAGAAGACACAAATACGACAAATACACGCATACATCTACACATTTAATCCAACGTGGGCAGCGAGGAAATAGTAGTAGTGCATAATTGCTTTATCTTGTTCTGGAAAGTCTTGCCCACAGTCGCCCACTTCCGGTCATATTAAACCTTTTTCGACTCCGTCGTTAATGCTATATATTCGTGAAAACCGTTTGCCCAAATACTGTTTCACTTTTTCGTCTAGGAAGACAAGTATAATTCTTACTTCTCGAATAAAGAAACCAAGTCGAAGGAAAAGGCAAAACGACGACGACGACCTCTTGGCCCTAAATCGACCAGCGACTGATGAGTCAACAACAGTTCTGCATCTCATTTGTAGAGGAAAAGAAGAACCAAGACGATGACAACGGTGCTCAACCATAAATAATTTGCACATAAATCAAACGACACATGATTCAATTCTTGAATAATATAAATTACAATGAACACCTCATCGAGTAGTATAAGATACCACGAAAACTGGAGCAAAATTCAACACCAATGCCACTTTAAAATATGTAATTAGGTGAAAATCACGAAGATGATAACAGTCAAGTTAACAACAGAAAGGGAAGCAGATCTATGGAACAAGTCGTAAAGGTTACACTCATTTCATTTACCTATCTGACGACCAGTAAAGAAAGCGATTTTTAAGTTACAAAGAAAATATAAAAACCCTCTACATTAAGAAATAAAAATAAAAGTCCTCAAAAAAATAAATAAATCCAGAAAAATAAACAACATTTTTCAACCAGTTTTAGGAAAAGAAACGAAATGTAATGATTAAAAAAAACTAAATCCATAAAGTCGAAATTGTAAAATTATTTTTCACTATAAAGACTGAATTTACTCGTACTTTGCTGGGAAAACGTACAGTTGGAGGAAAAACAAAACGAAAGAAAAGCATCTGGTAACGATGCAGTTGGGAAATACACCACAACATTCATCAGATTTTGCGATGTCGTTCTTTCGCTGTCTCCACAAAAATCACTAGACGCAAATAGAAAGTACTGTACTAAAAAAATGGGAATATGCGAATATTATAGAAATAATATAATAAAAAGTCAGATGTGTGGAAAAGAGAGACAAAACAGAGAGAGGAGTGTGATTTTTCCAGATGTATCTAAAATATAAAAAATTGATGCAAGCTTGACCAATCTTAGATAGAATTTTGAAAAGTTCATCTATTTCTCTGATTTTTATGATACTGTGCATTAAAATGATAACATCATTTTCTACAACATCATTTTCTACAAATACCTTCAAGATTTTTTTTAAAAATGGGCTAGAATTGAAAGGTCCGATCAATGTAAGTGAACATCGGAAATGGCCAAATCTGATCTCTCGTTCTACGAGTAATACAGATGAGCACTTACTTTCAAAGCAAATTAGAAAAATGGTCAGATGTAAAAACCCACTGCACATAATTATTATTATATATATTACATAATTTCAGACTCACAAGAATACATTATGTTAGAACATAGGTACCTAACCTATTAATAGGAGAATAAGGCAATTAAATTACTGCAAACTTGAGAACGTACAGACAAAACCTAAAGCAGAACATATCTCTCTTTAGAAAATCACTGAAATACAGAAAACACAATTTTCAAACTACCCACTGCCTTGATCAGGCTATTTAAAAATTTTTATCAACAACCAGAACACATGAGCAAGATACGAAATTGTGAACATAATTTTCATAAGTGTATAGCACATAATAACCCACCACGCTCCAATCTGAAATAATCGAATGATTTTTCAAAGTGAATAAAATAAGCTACATTCGATTAACACCACATTCTGCATACATACGAGTACTTCGTATAGATGACTAAAATTTTTTGCAAGCAAATCAAAAGAGGGTATCCCAAAACGATTTCTATCAACAAGATGTTGCCCGCATCAAAAATTCACAAACTTGAGAAAAGAAAAAAGTTTTTCAGAAAGAATTACATCTATTTGTAAATTTTACCCCCAAATTCGCGAATCGTTCAAAAATCCCACACTTTTCAACAATTCTTAAAAAATATTGAAAATATTTCAAAATTATTTCACTATACTAAGGGAGAAAAACTTGGTACACGAATTGAAAGATTCGAAAAACGAGGGGAAGGCCGGAGCAGAAATTTTTTCAAAAGTTTTGTTTGGCAAAGCATTGGCTTTTTGAAACGGAAACAAACTTACGAACGTCAAAACTAACGAAAACTTCATGATTTTTTTTTTACTTCAGTGCAATGAGAAAACAAAACCTTGCAGAGAAAGCGTCAAACTTTTCAAAAACTGTTTCTACTGAAACAAAAATGTTTGTTTGCATGAAAAGTTTTTTTTCTTCTCTTTTCGCTCATTTTTTAAAATTATACATGTAGATTTGGGCGTAAAAGGAAAAGAGTCTAAAAAAATAGATAAATATATACATAAATGAAAAAAGGATAAGAAATAGTAATATAGACGGAAGAGGGGGCTGAAAAATTGTGAAATCAATTTTATAGGGGGGGGAGGGGAAGTCATCTTTACTATCGAAGTAAAAAGGAAAATATTCATGTAAAACTATATATATTAGAGAATGACGTAATATATCGATGAAATGGGGCTCCATTACCATTTTTACGCACTCTTATCTATGAAATAGCACTCGATTTGTTATTACGTTTTCTCGGTTATTACTTTTTTCTTATTTTCTGCGGCATATTTCCGGGCTATGCAGTCTATACAGACCATTAGGAAGGAAAAAGAAAAAAAGGGTGAAGAAAGAAAATATATGAAATAATAACAAAAAAAAAAAAAAAAACCAAAAGCTAGGAACATATCTACACTTCTGGACAAATATTGAAAAGTCAACAACCCACTTGAATATACTTTCTCATAAGACGTTCCTTAAGAAATTTTTCAAACATTGGTCACTATTGACCTTTTGGAAGCTGTCCATTCATCACTAATATTTTAAAATGACCTCAGTACTTATAGCTCGCAGCATTTTAGAGACAAAAATAATTGCATTCCATAAATTACCCACTCATTTCATTTCTTATTTTCATTTTATAACGAAAAAAATTTAAAATTATTATGAAATTATGTGACATGATATCTGAGAAACTTGAGAACACATATTTGAAAAAAAAAGTTCAAGTAGCTAGAGGTACCTATACGAGTAATTAAATCATTTTTTTTTTGTGAAAAATTTGAAAAGTGCTATTCTTGAATGGTATAAGTGCAACAAACTCGTACATTAGTAAAATTAAGAAAAACATGATCGTTATTAGTACAAAAAATTACATTTTTCCGCACGCGTGTAGCAACAATTTATCACTTATTTCTTAAATGGTCAAATGTTATTTTTTGATTGCTTATCTCTTTTACAGAGCACGTGTCATAAAAAATTTTAATTCACAACTCACTCGTTCGGCAAGCTACGTCCACAAAACTATTATAAAATATACTATCCAATCCAATTAGATGCGAGCAAAGCTACAGGGTGCTTGCTAATTAGATAGTAAAGATGACAATTTTATACCCAACATTTTAGGACAGCTTGACCCAAAGGTGAGAAATAATTAGACGGTAAATTTCAAAAATATCGATTTCTTTACGTTCGAGTGCGAACGACGAGTCTCATGAGCATGTCTTTATAAACATACCAACAGAAGATTCGAATTACAAGAAAACCGATACAATACCCAACACCACCTAATACATAGTAGGCCTAGATAAAGGTTTTATTATTTGAACTAGCACACGTCAACTCGTGACGGACAAAAGAAACTTACTCCCTTAGTCGAAAAGCAGAAATTAAAGACAAGAAAATAAGTTTCAAAACTATTAGGTATAAATGATCTATTGGGGTAAAAAATATTAAATATATGCCTATTGTTTCAAATGTCACAAAATTCCACGAAGGTTATACAATCCATAATCGTCCTGGCTATTTAGGAAACGAAGTTTCTGTCTTATTTTGACATTTTAATCGTTCAGAAAACGAATGGAAAACTATAGCTTACTAGGTCTTCGTTATATACTGCTATTGAATTACAGCCAAATAAAGGGGACCAAGAAGAAAAAAGAAAAAAAAAAGATTTTCATAAACGAACTTTCCTAAAGCTTGAAAAAAGATCATATACCACACTTATTTCAAGAACAAAAAATGTTATGAACATAAATTAAGATACAGTTCAACAGTCGATTTGATTTCAATTTATTCAATCCAAAAAAACAACCAACAATAAACAAAACAAATCTGGAATAGGTACTTACGCAGACAAACATGAACCAAAAAATTCAAATATCAGACAACTAGGGACTTAGATAGTCCGATTGATTTGTCAAGACTCGTATGATTCTGCTCTCTCTATACGTTGAGTGTTGGCTATTAGAGTAATCATTATAATATTACATGTAAATTTTCTTCTACATTACTCATTCACTCATTTCCCCAAATAATACCAAACTGGCTCACAGGCTCTCGAGTTTACATAATAAGAACGCATACACTACACTACTCAACACGAAAAAATGTACTGAAACGAAAGTAGGTGATTTTTAATGTATTTTGAACGTAGAATTTAATGGTGTTCTTCGTTTTTCTTCATTTGGTCACATTTTTTAGTATTTTAATTATTCATATTTCCCTAAATTTCCCTTTTATGAAACAATATTCGTTTGAGTGGTTGCACTGATGCCGTTACAAATTACAAAATGATAAGAAAAACGAAACATCGAAAAATTTTTGAAATGAATTCTAACCTGTTCATTTCTTACGTTAGAAAAATTAAATTTATTGAATAAAATTAATCTGTAAGTTGATTCAGACATCCTTAATAATTTAACTTAAGTTCGTTGATACATTTAACCAATGGCAAATTCAGTTCAGAGTATCTTCATTCTTCAATTTGTCTGTTATTACATTCATTCCTATTCGTAGAATATATGAGGAGCTAATTGTTACACAACTTCAGATTCAAATGATTGATGAAATTTAGTTATAAATCAAAAAAAAACTTGAACCACTTTTCCAAATTACTTTGAAACTTGACGTTTCTGTGAGTTTTCCATACTTGCATCAACGCTGGCAACAAACCACAGATCAGTGTGACCAAGATCTCTAAGCTAAAATTTCTCAATTTTCAAATGGATAAATGAGCGGTCAAAGACGTTCTGAATATTACTTATTATTTCAGAAGGACCGAATGAAACAGTTTGAAATTCATGTATGTGAAAGAGGAAGTTCTAATGTATATCTTTACCGATTATTCGACTGAAAATACGATTCCATAAATGAATAGGATAGAACTGAAATACGTAATTTTCAGCATTTTCCAACATTCATTAACAAATAACTCAAAAACGTGACCTGATAGAAAAAAACGGAGAGTGGCATTGAATTCAGCGAGAAAAAATCTTTTAGAATCACCTACTCTGATTCCAGTACATTTTAAAAAGTTTTCTTTTGTTGAGTAGTGCTATCCAACACCTATACTTCCTCAAAGCCGATCTTTTTCAAACCTTGACAGCAAAACAAAAATACACACACCGACTACCACTATTTTTCTGCTCTCAAACCCGCTTTCTAAACGACGTTGTCGCAAAAGTGACAAAACACACCATGCCAAAGACCCAAGAAGGCGAGTCATTCAACCCATCCACGGAAAAAAAAATAGTAGTAAACTTAGAGGTTATTGGCGTGGGCGATATATACGCACAGTGAAATTTTTATGGCCGCAGAACTCTTCTATAACACTCTCTTTACGTAAAAATGAGACTTTCTAAAAAAAAAAAAAAATGTAATCACATTAAAAAAATTACAAAAACATAATTTCTTCCAACCAACTCCCCCTTTTTTCTGGCTTCTATTCTTCCGTGCACATTTTATTTCGGCAAAATTTTCGAAAATTTACTGTATTGGAAAAAAGGGACAATTTTTGGAGCACAGGTTGCAGGCCATGGTCACCATAATATTTGCGCGTTCGCCTTCGTGAAAAAACACTTTCGAACGTCAAAAATTTTCCAATTTCTCTTACCTCCGACGAGCACACCACAGAGTCTTCCTCCTAACTCTATAGCCGTTTTCTTTTGCAGCAATTTCCTTTCATAACCGCTTCAGAAATGGCCACTGTGGAGGGCGGCACGGGGACGTCATAACCGTCCCTGGAAGATGGTAACATATGATATACCCAAACACATAAAAGAATCTTTTTAACGATACGATTTTTCGCAATCAGCGAACCGTAAAAAAAATGTAATACGCCAACGTCTACCAGCCCTTCCCCAGCCCCCACTCTCCCAAAAAATGAACGCCTTTGAAAATTAAATATTGTCAGTTTTTTCCCCTCGGCTTCTTCCAAAACACTTTTCTTTACTTTCGTTCTTTTTTTTTTATCGCACTTATAGCGCCTTCCCGATTCGCAACGAATTTTCAGAGTTTGGTAAAGCGTGAAGAAAATAAATAGAGAAAAGCTTTCGATTTTCTGCGAAGAAAAATATTTGAAAAGTGGCGAACAATAAAGAGTGAGAGAAAAAAAATGTACACTTGGCCAGAACGGTCAGTGATAAGTGGAGGAGGGAAAAAAATCTACGAAGCGGGCATACTGACGATGTAAGAGTTAATACCAAAATAAATCACAATTTGAGAAAGGAAAATTGATCACCGAAATTTGCTAAGAATATGTAATAAATTAAAACGTATTGCAGACTTAGGGCAGGAGTCATCCTCTAGGTTGAGTCACTATAATGGACTATTTTAGTCAGGTGAGGGTTTCAAATTGAGATAATTAACGTAGTTGAACGATGAAAACGAACAAAAGAGCACGAGGAAGTACAACGATTCAATTATTTACCCCGCAGTTTGTAAAATGTTTCAATTTTTAAAGTGACATTGACAAGCCTAATTGAACATAAGACAAGAACAAGCTTTTTTCTTCGAATAGAATTCCGTCGTACTCGTATTTCCGTTTTTTTCCCTGAAGTGATCCTATATCGAGCGAGTTTTCATAAAACATTCACGCTAAAATGAAACTATATGAGCTACAAATTTTTCGTGACATCAAGAGTTTAAATGAATATGGTCAAGGATTCCACCGAAAAAAGTAAAACGAATTTTTACTAATCAAAAGGTCAGCAAGTAGTGAGTAGTAACCTTATACCATGGGAAATACTGTAACACCACTTTTTTCGTAGGAACATACTCGTACCCTATAATACCAAATTCTTCAGCAGAAAGCTTTCAATGAGAAAAAAGATTTGCATAGGTTAGAAATGAAACCGAATACCATGCAATAACACATAGTTACAAATGAAATTCTAACCAAACAATCTACATACATTGAATTGACAATTTTCAGACGAGGACGAACACGTAGACAAGTCTCGTGCGATGAGATCCCAGAAAAAGACAATTGTGAAAAATTCATGAAACAAAAAAAGTTGACGCGATGGAACTTCTCAAAATACAAATGGAAGCAAAACTAAAGAAACGGTTTATCGAAATTTCAAAATTCGCATCCAATTTGCTCTAGATCAGCGGCAAATAAAATTTTTACGCGAAAATCGTTTTCAAAAATGTCGACGCGCGAATATGACGACTCCAGTCAAATACAATTTTCGAACGAGAAAAAGTTGATATAGGAAAGATATACAATATTGCACATACGAGAAAAAAAAAAGGAATGGAATAATCGAAGACCGTATAATATAAGAATATTATGTTTTCTATCGAAAGGCTGCTGAGAAGAAAAAAATGGTTTTATTAGAAAAATCTGCGAAAAATTAGCGATAGAAATACGGTGAGTCGTGTTGAACACCAATGTAGTTGATTATGAAAAGACAAATTACTCACTTAGCTGTCAAAAAAGCAAACAAAAATCCATCAACTTATGCACACAAGTTTTCGAAAATATCCTCAACTATTTCTTTCGAAAACTCAAATGGTAATCCTAATTTATTGGTGCCATTTTCCCCTCCCAAATTACTTAGATATGTTTATTCTCAGCGCATAACTAGTATACACTTTCACTAGATAATCCAACGCAAAGCGCATAAATAACGTTGACCAATGGAATAGGAATATATCCGATAATTAGAACCGTATTTTTGCAGACGGCCATAAAATTGGAGTACGAAAACTGACATTAGAAAAATACAGAGGAGGAGAAGAGGAGGGGTAAAAAAACAGATACCGAATGATCGTTTCAACTTTACGATCCATTTGCCAACTTGAAACCTACTCGCACCGATACAACCGATAGCGAAAATATTGATGATTCTCATTTGCATTTTAGCTTATAAAAACATTTTACAATATTTGGCCTGCACACCGAATTGGATGGAAACCAAAAAGTAAAATTATCATACTCGCATTACAAGATAGGTGCAGTTTTTCATTATGGAAACGTTAAAAATATGCTCTAGGTAAGTTATAGTCTAATTGAAATTATTGGCAGAAAATGAAAATTGCCATCAGTCACCCGGCCTGCGTACCTAAACAATCCAAGTCCAAATTTAGTGATAAGGAGATCTTGATGATTTTTGATTAGTTTACCATAAACATCCATTCTACAATCTTGATAATGCAAAACAATTTTTTATTATCCTTTTAAAATTAAAACCGTATATAAGTATCCAATATATTCAGGGGAAATGAATGAATTTTGGAAACTTAAACTGCGACTATACCTGGAATCTTAATATTTGGACTTCGATCACTCTAGTTCTCAGATTCAGAAATAGAATACAGCTAGTCGGTGTTCAATCCACGTAGGTTCAAAAAACAAGCTAATTGTACTTAAATTTTTTTTTTAAGGGCCCACTCCCGTAAATTTTCTCATAACACGTCGTTTACTCCATAAATGACATGATTTAAAAAAAAAACAAAAATAAAACAAGAAACTATCAGGCTTAAAAGATGGGCAACACTGGGAACATATAATCACACTGCATGGATAGTAGTATCTCTTTCTCGAATAAAACATATTTTAAATGTTGTCAATGTCACCTGTCATTTGAACCGGACAGTTTGGTCTCTCTCCTATTTCTTTCAACTGACTTATTTATCATTTTGAATTATCACTCTTCGATTTGACATTTCCATCTTACAGACTAAAAACACTAATGAGTTATGATTACAGGGCGATGTAGGATGTTAGAGTCCAGATATATTACCACAAATTCGACTAATTCAATTCGAACATCAAATCTTTACCATCCCCAACATCTCTTCACTTCCAAAAAGTATACTCAATAACTTCGGGTCACCGACGCATCTTCAAAGGCCTTCAATTACACTGGAATTGAGACTTCATGCCCGTACATCGTAAAAACTACTTTACAACAATAATAATACAAGGCCGGTGTTAGAGAACGAATTAGAAATTCCGAAACTATAGTACTCTCATTTGTTTTCGATTTTTATTTTCGAGTTTTAATTAATTTCAGCCAGATGTTGGCACAAAAGAACAATATTCTACGCTCTGTATTTGTACTCCACCAAGATGATAATCACCACTTGATATTTCCTTTGCAATTATACGGGAAAATTTTCTTCAAAAATTTTTTGTCAACGACTTTATTCCGCAGGGTACTGTAAAAACAATCTTGGAAAACAAAAAAAGCGAGGAGTTCCTCGCGTATAGTCGAATTTATATGCATTACCAGGCCAACAGTACGAGTATAAAAGTAGAGTACAGTACACAAACACGGGTTTATTCTCATGTTCTTCACTTCTCCTTTTCTTTGCGCTCCAGATGCTATCAACGGCAGCGGCAGCAAAAGAAGAATAAGGTTTTTAAAAACCATTTTTCAAAACATATGCTGTACTCAAATGGCAATCTCGATCACCGCACACACAATTTTAGTGGTCCAAGAAAAACTTTTCACTTTTTTCTTTCTTTCTTTTTTTTTTTTAAATAATTATTACTAAAGGGTACACCGCCAAGTAAACGAGAGAATTTCTCCTCTATTCACCCGCCGGCCACCAACTCGGCAACCCTTCCAGCACTTCAGACTTCCGCCAGCAGTGCGCAATTGGAATTCGTGGCGAAATCGTCGTGAAATGGCTGCTGATGTTGACTCTCGAATCGAGTAACAAGACATTGATTGGGGCGAGTTTTATGTACGTATGTACAGGCTCAAGTGTGTACGATCCGCAGACGAACGTCTTGGAAAGAAAAAAAAAAGAAAAAAAAAGAAAAAAAAAAACGAAAACAAAAAAGCTTCTTAAAATAAAAAGCAACCACGAAAGAGAGACGAAAAAAAGAAAAGCTTTACCTACTCGTATACTGATGGCAGCTTTTGTTCCGTACACACACACACACACACACACACGCACACTCTGCTAGGTGAGAGCGAATACGGTCTTGCCTTTCTCAAAGGCAGGAAATTCAAAATTAATCTCAATATTTTTCATTTCGCACCACGCACTTTGAGAAAGTTTTATGCTTACACCATGAAAGTAGGTAATGCGTGGTTTTTGAATAAACACACTCGCACACATACGCACACGCGTACCCACATCCTTTTACGTTTAGTTCATCATTCAATTTCCTATTACAACTTTCGAAAGGGGCGTGACCCCCTCGCCCCATTAACCACACAAACATAGGCAGGTGACTGTGTGGCTGGGTACGTGAATAGGGGTACAAACTGTGTATAAAATTCACAAAGACGTACGTGTATAATCTACTGGAGTAAAGTTTTCAGAAATTTTACCTACTTTTTGTTCGTACGTAGATGTAGTGTAATGTAATTATGACGAAAGCAGTCGCGGCGCATTCTCTCAAACACAATGACGACGTTTATTTCGCGAACGACAAAGAGATTCGAATACAATATTTCAGCGTTATTAATTTGAGTCGAAACAAATTAAGGAATCAAGACGTGAAAGTACAAAGACCGTTTTACACCCCCTTCCCCCACACTATCCTTCAACCTAATTGCTTTCTTTCAACATTTCTCTACCATCTCACCCTCTCCTCTCCCCAAGTACTGCGTACGTACGTAGAATTAAATAATTATCGTGTGGTGCTAGCGATATTTTTAGCAGGTTCTCAAAATTTCGACTTATTATTAAATTCTTAAATCTGATTCGGTTACAATTTTAAATCAGATTCATGGAAAAATGTTCACTAAACAAAATGAAAACGATTTTTTGATGTAGATTTTTCTCATTTTTGAATTAGATTCCTAGACATACTGATAACCCCAAAGAAATTGTTCAAACCAATTCAAGCTCCACATGCAATATTTTAATAACACTATGAAGATTTCAAGGATAGCAGTTTATTTGAAATCAGTTATTTTACATCTTAATCAAAAATTTCAGCAACAATATCACTTAAAATGAACATTTTCGACATGAATTATAGTGTGCCGTCTGGGAAACACTCTCAGTTTCTATTTTGAGCACCACGATATAATAAACCTAACTCAAGAGTGGCGCCCACCTAGGGGGTTAAGTGGTGCTGTTACACCGGGCCTCACAATTTAGGGGCCCCATCAGATCGGAATTTTGATCTCCCCTGACTACCAAATAAGTTTAAAAAATTTGAAGTAAACAAAACTGGGAGGGGGCCTCTTTCCTGAAAAGGGCCCCACAAGTGATCTTGCACCACCTATATTTCAAAATACGTGCGCGCCACTTGAGTTATGACATCAATACCTACAACTACGATGCCCCTTCAATATTATGTTGCTTGCACAGCTGGCGCGTGAATACACGTGCCATAGTCTGTGATCGAAAAAGTTAGGCTCGAGAACAAGAACTATCGTAGAAAATAAAATATTCCGTACAGCTATAATAAGCTGAAATGTTCTTATTCTAATCTCCAATAATTTTTTTTTATCACCGCAGTTTTCTATGCAATTTAAATTTCTCAGCTGCGTTCGAGAAATTTCGATACCCATTAACATAAAAAAGCAAACCAATCACCTGCCAATAAAGCATCTATCTACGTACATTTTTTATGTTCACGTAAGATGCAAATTTCTCACTCAAAAATTATTACACCCTCATTGCTGAAACCCAGCAAAAACCATTTGTGCTCGTTACGTCAGTCCTCAAAAGAAATGCCATCCAAAAATAATTTCGGTCACACTTTTCTGATAGCCTGTATAGTTATACTCTGCACGTTTATTTCCGCATTTAATCGGTCAACATATACTTATATAAACAAAGAATAGAGAACTTACAGCAATCGAAATCGACTGCTTCGAAAAGACAAACAGCTGCTTTAGCACGCGACAAGGTGTACGGTGCTAATTTAATTGCCTTTTTACGTTAGTACAGGTAATCCAAACATGCGTTTAAAACTATATAGCTTCTTTTCTTCCTTTATTTACACTACGTAATCAGAACACACGACTCGAGAGCTCTCATTCCAGTTTTGTGAGAAATTATACTAACCACTAAAATTCAAGACTAAGTAGTCGAAGAATCTGATCAGCTACCCGCATGTCTGTCCCGATAAGCGGGCGCCCAGTTATAGAAGCGAAGACAGAAAAAAAAAGGACAGGACCATCTGCTTTGCCAAACTTATAGATATATAGGATTATAATGTAAAATAATCTTGTAATCAAATACTGGCAAGCTGTTTTCTGAAAGTAATAGTCGCGTTTCCTTAGTATCGGATAGGATCTACTACGGCAAATACCGTTACAATAGTATAGAACGTATGCTGTGTACGAAAATACGTCACATAAATCTGTACTTTGCAACATAGCGCAGAATAGACAAGTAAAAAATATTCAAATAACTCGCAAGAAAAAAATTTTCCAGCTTCAGCGCCATTTTCGAATTTTGAATACAGCTGGTAACTCAGTTTTCAGCCTATGAAAATCAAATTAAAAAAAAAAAACAAATTTTCATCCCACAATAACACACCAATGACAAAGGTTCTGCTTGTTAAGTTACTCAAAAAGTAACTCTTCCTCCGCAGTTTTTAAGGCAGAAATAATTTCTTTTGAAACGGGAGAATATTGTATCAAAAACGACGAGTTGATTAACACAGTTCTAAGTTCAAATTTTGACTTAATTAAGTAGAAATTCAGAACGTAAAGTGGGACAAAGTGATCGAAGGAACTAATTAACGAAAACATTAATCAAGAAAAAAGAAGAAAAAGGTTTCTCTCAGCGCCTATGTAGACGAAAATGAGAGTTTCTGAAGTGATTTCTTTCTTTCTTTTTTTTTATTAATAATAACGGAAACATTTTATAGAAAAACTTAGTAAGAAGGCAAATAAAATACAGAAAGTACAAATGACAAAAAGTTTTCTTTTTTTTCGAGAGCATAATTATAGTTTTGAAGAAAAAAATTTTCAATAAAATAACGCAGATAATTGTAGTTAATTTTCAATTTAACTGACTAATGCTAAAAGGGAATAGGTTCACTGTTCCAAATTTTGAGTAAGGAGTTTTCAAGTTGAATTTTTACAAACATTTTAATGCTGTCAAATCCGGTATCAGCAATTTGAATTTCGTTTCGACATATCACGGCCGGGAAGAATTTTAGATTTTTATTTTTTTCCATTATTTTCCTCAAGATACTCGTAGGATTTTAAAAGTTCATCATTAATGATTCACGTTGCATTAAATCCGCGTGCTCTAGCATGCGACTTTTTTTCTCAACCTTTCCGGATTTGTTTTGTATGTTTTAGTCACCGCAGCTTTCACAATTTTCTCGAACTTTCTTCAAAACCTATTCGAGGACTGAGGATTGTTTTGGACATCGTTATCGTAAGAAATTACTCTTATCTCTCTCAATCTCTCCGTCCTTCATCCTTTCTCGTCAAAATAACTTTCTTCTGGCACAAAATCCTAAGACACACGTACTCATCCGATTGAATGTTCGGCTCTCCTTCAGTGCCAAAACCTGCTAAGTTTTCGAAGAAGATCTATAAATTTTAGGTCCACAACGCATTAACAAGTTTATCCGCGTCAGAATTTCGTTCTATCATGGCGGAAAGTTCGCCGAGAAAACTTTGAACGGATTAAATAATGAAGTTGTTAGAGCGACTTGAATTTCGTTTCGTTTGCATAAGAAAATATTCCTTCCGCATACTCTCCGGGCTGAGTGAGAAAGGTTTTTCAGGCGAAGTGCTATTTTTGTTTCTAAAACATTTTCATAAATTGTTTCCCAACAATTTTCGACGCGGAGCCAAGAAACGAAGAAAATTCTCGCCCAGAATACATTTCCATTGGTAAGCCGACGTCAAAAATAATAAATGAGAATTACGTCAAAAATCACTAATACAAAAACACACGGTCATACACACTTAGCCAAGGAAAAACATTATACAAGCAGGATTTTAATAATCGAATGATGTGAATCAATAAAGGAGACAATATCAAAGGCTAGTCGCAGACGTAGAACTCAAAAAAAAAAAACACTCACTGACCGGAGATAGAAAGAAATAGAATCCGACACAAAATAAGAATAATTAATGGGTGTGCCTCATGAATTTCATTTTATTTCAGGAACAATTCATAATATTTGTTATTTAATTTTCAAACTATAGGCTTCTACAATGGTACATCTCAAAATAACTTTTCTTCCGAGATAATTCAGACTAATCTCCGTTTTATAAAAATAATTTCATTTTTATAGCACTCAAATAAAGAAAATAAAAAGTAATCTGCAAGTCAATTTGTAATAATAAAAACAAGTAAAGATACTGGCAGTATAAAATTAAAAATTAGGAATTTACTTTCATACCGACATGCACGGCAGTTTGCCTATTCCGTCTTAATTGCAAGCAAATATTTGAAACAGGAATTTTTTTTCAAATTTTTTATTCGAAATATTGATATTGTCTCACATCATAAATACTCTGCACATTGTAAAATCTGATGCTGATCAGTGTTATCGGTTTTTTAAGACAGAAAGAGTATATAAAATCAAATTTAGTTGTTCTAAATTTACAAACAATTTCGGGATTTCAATAATCAAATCGAAACAATAACTGTGGGTATAAGTTCGACGCTGCTTTTCGTCAAGGTCCTAGATTTCTTACTTGCCTTCTACCAATCACCTCTTTTCGATGGCAAAAACTAGAATCACACCAAACGAACTACACAAAAACGTGGACTTTTTCCGTAGAAACGGAGGGGAAGCTCATCAAGCAATCGTGGGTGTTTAGTCACACACACATTCATCAATCATGTTAATTAGACGGTATCAACGAGCAAAAACGACGATACAAGGACGCCCCCTATTAAAAAGTCGAGTTGTGAGTTGAGTATCGTCCCTTTCGAAAGGGGGTGAAAGACAGAGTGGAGTGCGGAATAAAAAGCTCGCAAAAACGGCACACCAGCACATGCACGACGCCCATTTATACGCATCCATCTTTCGTATCTGCACATATAGAGGCCTGAATAATACTGTGCATAGGTATTCGGTTAGCCGATACACCGTTTCCAGAACAGCAGCGTCCTGAAAACTGCTTTTGCCGATTATATTTCCATCAATGGAGCTTTCAAGATTGATATGCACTATCGTGGCCAGTAAATTACATCCATTACGTCTTCGCCGCTTTCTTCGAGGGCAAATACCGAAACGCTTTTCATTTTATCCTTCATAATCCGCCCTAATAGGAAAAAGATAACACACTCGTATCGAGAACCGAGCTGATAAATACACTCGTGTAGCTTTTGATGGGTCGATATGGTCGGCGAGGCATTAACGAAAATTGGATAATTTCTGTAACCGGTGAGAGAAGAAATTCGAAACCATTCCGCGAGGTTAGGGGAAACGACCCAGCCAAAAATACCTAAAGAAAACTACGAAAAATTCAGTACGCTCACTTTTTTTCCAAAAATAGTCTAGTTCCGAGTTCCGACTGAACTGGTAGAAGCACGCAGTCGACGAAAATCAATTATTCTGTCATTTTAGGCATAGTGACATTCAATTTTCACTCCGTTTTCCTTACAGTACGTCGAAAAAAGCGACTTTTTACACTCTATTGCCATCGAAATTTTTTCAAGACGCGAAGAAACTGACAGCATCTCAAAAAAATACAGAGCTAACGAATTCTTGATCTCTATTTCCCAAGAAAATAATAAACAATTGAAAATGAAAATTTTTTTTCGAGTGATCACTAGTATACGAGTAGGTTCCGAATATTATGTGAACAGACTTCTGTAGAAAAGGGTCAAGTCAAATTTCTGAAATTTTTTTCAAGAGCATACAAAACTTCATTTGTAATATTTCTGACACTTTTGAAGATAGGTCAAATAAAGTGATTGATTCTGTTTTTGCAAAAGACTCTTCATTTTATACAAGACTCCAAAATTACAAGATAAAAAATGAAAGAATCAACTAATACTTCCTTTCTCAATCTGAAGAATACAATTTTCACAAGTTAAAACTGGAGAAAAAAAGGGGGAAATTTTCAAAAGGATGAAAAAAAAAGTCTTTCCCTGCGAGAAAACATTCGAGAAGGGTTAATTTCCCCAACTTTCCGGAGTTTGAACAGGGAAGGCTTGTGGAACGATCGGGTAGTTGACAAAGAAGATATTAGAAAGAAAAAAAAGAAGAAAGGAGTTCCTTAATAAGCCTCCGAAAATTTCCTCAAGAGAAAAAAAAACGGTCTGTTGAATAATTCATTTTTCCCCCTTGATCTATTTCTTTTTCTTCACTTCCGCACCTAATACCTTGTTTATCAATTTATGTTGCAGTATTATTTCTTTCTTTTCCGTATTATTATAACTTTGTTGTTGTTCTTCTTCTTGTTTTCTCTAAACGATTACACCTAAGAATTTACGAACACTTTTTAGGGGCGATTTTAAAGACTTTCTTGATTAAAGGAAAAAAAATTAAACATACTTACAAAACTATTTTTGTTGTTCTTGTTTCACAAAGTTTTCTTTTACAGAGCTCATTCGAAATCGCAGCCACAATTTAGAGAAGTCTGATGAGGAATTTTTCAATAGGTGCTGATTAAAACGTGAAAATAATGATGGAATTTGTGAAAGTAAAGGTGTAGGTTAACTTCATAATTGAAGAAAAGTTCTTCCAGGGAAAAGATTAAAAAATTCTATCCGTGAATGGCAATTTGATAATTCGTTATCTCCTTCTTTCTTTTTGTTTATTCATAAAATACATAATTATGCAGAGCAACTTCAAAGATTTTACGAATGCATCTAAATGTATAAAACTTAAAAAGTGAGAAGACTGAATTATATCACACAAGCGAATTTCATGACTAATCAAAATATGCATCGAATTATTTGTATGACTTGTATTACTAACGTATAGATATTAAAAAGATTTACATGAATTATATGATAAAATGGAAACCTCATTCGATAGAATGAAAAACGAGTAAAGACAACTCGTATTTATGACAATAGTGCAAGATTCAACTAATACTATAGGAACTTGGTATGCGTTGAAATAAGGTAAACAATACAGGTTCTAAAGAATAACTGCACGATTAATTGATAGAGCAAATAAATATTTTATACCCTTTTTTTGCTTTATTCATCAGTGTATCTAAATCTACTGTATCTACATTGCGAAATATGTTATTATTATATTAATTAGCAACACTGAATTTTAGCTCATTTTTGAAATGAAGAAAGTAGAAACTCTATCCAATGTGAGAATTCCATTTTGATTATTTTCAAGACACAAGATGAAAAAGAAGAAAATTATCCAGTTTCTATTCATGTCAATCATGAGCGTCACAATGACGCTTTTGCAATAAAGTATTCGCGATTATAAAAATTTTCTATCACACGTGTAGCTTGAGATGCATATTATATTATGTACTTCGAAAAATTGACGAATTTCAGAGTAGAAAAAAATCTAAGTTCACCCAATTGTCTCTCATTCTTCTCGCTTTCAAACGAGAAGGTCGATTCAATAGATAGACTGTTTTTCTGAACAGCAATGAACAACGACGAGGAAAATTTAATAAACCAACGTGCAACGCTTTACCTTGAAATTAACCTGAAGACTTATTTAACGAATAGCAGAGTGCTGAAAAATTTGTAACTATACTAATTGCTTTCGCTTTTTTCCCCCTTAACATATTACACAATAGACATTTTGACACAATATTACAAAACAAAACTAACGATAAAACTAGTTGAGTCCATTATCTCGCCAAAAAACCTGACCCAAACTACCAATCCACTTCGAGTTGGTTGAAACGTTTAAGACCAATAAAAATTGATTCACAACATAATCGACAATAGCACTTAATGCATTTCACACAAATAATGACAACTCATACATTCGCACACATTAGCCTTCGGCCATCTGCTCACATCAAATATTTCTACATGATGGGACAAAAAAAAAAAAAAAACCTCAAAAGCCAAAATACCTATAATAGTTTTTTTCAACTATTAGACACATTCAAAAACAAAACAAAAAAATACCAAACTACTCGCAGCTAAATCCTCTCATTTTTGCAAAAATATAAATTTTTTAATCCTAACGTATAGGTACTTGAAAATTGTAGGTATTTATGAAATTTTTCTTTCATTCGCATGGGGAATGAAAATACTCGTATCTGGTAGTCGGAGGGCTTCTAAAGCTTTTTAAAATTACGTACATCCGCATCAGAAAACTTTTCTACTCTTCTCGCCTATATTCGTCATATCGTCAAAAAATAAGCGATAAATTGTTGGCGACAAAAAAAAAACAAAAAGAGAGAGAGAAAAGCTAACGCGATATTATGCCCTTTTGTCCACCTCTTCTCTCCTCCTCTGCCTACCCTAAGGGTAGAATATTTTTATACACGCCGGCGGGAACGTAATTATGCAACTTGTTCAACTCGTCGTACTTATCAACACCGAAATGAGGGTAGCAAAAGTTTATACGCGTCGAATCCGTGTTTAAAATATTAAAAGAGGAAAATTGCCCAGAAATTCGCATTTTGTAAACGTTTTCATATACATATGAAGCATCGGAGAAAAAAAAAAAGAAAAAAACATGCGGCTTAGACGGGATACTATTAAAATGAAAGATGATTTTCATATTTTTCTCTTCCCTCGTGCCTATACTTTTCGTATTTTTTCCCCCTCGCTGACATCACAGCGAGAAAAAAATTAAAGACGAAAGTTAAAAAAACTATTTATACACTTCAATTTCTCACAGTTTAAAAGTTTAATGATAGAATATTGTTCAACACCATCCGCAAAAAATACAATTCCATTGGTTCTTTCAGGAGGCGGAAGGAAAGTTTTCAATATCAAAAACACCTAATCATATGACATGATTACAAATAATTCCAACATTTTTCAGAGTAAATTGTGTCAATTTACTTGCTTTTTTCTCGCAACCATTCCCATTTAAGCCATTTCAACTTATCAAATAACTCGTTTATTCTTTTTTCAAAGGAAGATGAGACTGTGTCAAAATAAAACTCATCCCATCAGGCTTAACACTCAAATACAGCTCTGGGGTGGGGTACACCCCACATGACCTTTTTCATGATCGTACTTTTAATAAGATTGTTAGGGACTGGAATAAATACATATGGAGGTTCAGCCTTGAGCAATTCAACTGAAATAGAATAATTAAAACCGAAAATCACATACCCCAATAATGTATTATAAAAACATACATGAATTTATAATGGAGATTTTGTTTTCACACAAATTTGGTTTCTCAGTTATGCAAACTTATTTTGTCCTTCGCAGCTTAATAGGTATATAGATAGTACGAGTATAACAAATGAGACAGTTTTATCTATATATGAATATAGAATATTTCAACCAACATTGTTTATACCCGCAACAGCCACTTCACACATACAATGTTTTTTTTTAAACTATACATATTGACAAAGCAAGATAGTTGGGCAACTGTAGGCCCCCGCTGAGGGAAAATTTCACCTCCTCGCCGATATGTAGAGTATGTTAAGCAGTAACTTTTGATAATTTTTAGCCAACAATTATGTTTGGCTACTACACGGTGAAAGGAAATTGCTTTCTGCAAGGGCAATAATTTTAACAACGATCTGGAAACTACAAGAATACATTTTATGGATGAGGTACTTGTATAGCGGCAAAAATGGCTATAATTTCACAGACCTAACAGGTATTTGAATTTCCAATTCATATCGATACTTATCTCACCTGTGAGCAATGAAAACCGCGCACGATTCATTCACGCCTTTCGTATGCAAATCACGTGGTATGTAAAATCGCTACAATCTCAATTCGTGACGTACTGGTTCGTACCGTTCCTATCATGATTTGTCCCGAATTTTTCGATTCAACACTCAATGGAATCGACTGATAAAGGCTTTTACCACCGAAATAGTGCAACATTTTGAAACTACACGCGATTCGTACAACAAACGGTTCCAACGACGCATAGCTTTACCTTGCGACGAAATAATTGCATCGCACTAACACCAATTACGAAATCAATCAGGAAAACTTGAATCAAATTCCGTGTCAGCAATAGGGTAATATGTACGAGTAATATTTCGACAATAAAATATGGAATCATAAAATCACATTATGCTCGATGTAAATTCCAACGATTATTTATGAATAAAATGAGTAGGTACATCAACACTGGCCTGGCCTTTATGAAACAAGAAATAAGGGGTAGACTATACAGTATACATATACGTAAATACTCTAACAGAAAATATAAAAATTCATGTAGACATGAAAAGGACGTCTTTATGAAATATATCAATCATACAAATAACCAACAACAACCGTAAATGGTGTGTGAAGCCTATGAACGTAATCAGCACAGGTACATTTCTATTCTACACGTCAACCAATGCCATTTGCATAAAACGCAAACTTTATTTTTTCATTTAATTAAATTTAAATATCATTCAAGGCCACCATATTTCAAATGACAACCTGCAAAGAAGCACCAGATAACCTTCACGAATTGCAGCAGATGCAAAATTAATAATATAAAAGAAAACGTGTTCAAGCACGACCAGATAATAGGCAATGTGTAAGCATAATAGAATTTGAATTTCATATATTAACAAAATTCGTACTTAAGGGAAAAAAATTAGAAAGCTAAAAACGCTTTACAAAAGAATTTGGCAAAAATTATTATCGACATGACACGAGTCTTTTACAATAGCCAAAAAAGAGGAAGTCCAACTTTTTAAGAAAAAATCATTTCTTTTAAAAATTGCATTAATACCCTCGCAAACCTTATAGGGTCTAGAAGCAGACTGTACGGTCATTAAAGACAAACCAAAACTACTGACTTCGAGCAGTATTTCTAACTTACGAGTACTATTAGTTAAAGAATTTTTTTCAAAAAGGGAAAATGGACAAAAATTACCGTTTTTAAAAGTAGAATGCTACATTTGATTGACCAATATAACTTGTTCTCAAGCATTAGTCATCTCGCTCGAATCCAAAGGCTTTCTTATAAGCACAATTTAAATGTCTATCAGATTATTTAAATTAATGACCATCGTAAGACCTGAGAATGAAAACGTAACTCTGAAAATATATTTTGAAATCAATTTTAAAACTCCCATCGCCCATTAAGACGACAAACTGAAGAGTAGGGCACCAACCTTGGTACTAATCAACAACACTGGTGAGTACATCTTGGTCTGTAAAATTTTGGCACATGTAGGGAACTGTGTAAAGGCTTCTCGCTAATCTAGCGTTGCATTCATTTAGGACACCGTACCCGCATTCCAACTGTTTGTTTTCCCAACACCCTCTAAACAATGCAAAATACCTCGTCGAGAAAAAGGGTGGCCTTTTTTTTCTCTCCTTTTTCGGTATAGGTACCTAGTTGCAAACGTCATTTATCAACACAGAGCGTTGTAATTTGAAGCATTGACGGCATAGGGAGGACGAAAAAAATGCCCTCTTTTAAAAACTTTTCTTGTATTAGTCACGTATCGCCTAACTCAAATTCTGCACACCGAGGGTGGATGGTAGCGCACGATCGACTTACACGTTTTTGACGGATAATTTTCCCATATCCCCTTGCCGAGATGAAGGGAAATGGTCGATCCGTCAGTTCGTAATTTCGCAATTCTTTCATGTGCGAAGTTTGTTTGGCCAAGAAATGGGGAAACAAAGGAGGGTGAGAAAATAGACGAAGAGCTGGAAACATAAGGCGTTGGCGGATCCGAAGGAAAGATGCTGTCGAATGGGTCAAAGATGTCGCGATAACGTCCATCAGATCCTTCAAAACGGAGGCCAAGAATGAAAGAAGGTGGGGGAAACAATAAGTTCCTTTTACGCAAACCAAATACTCACATATGAGATTGAGAAAATAGTAACAACATAATTTCAAGGCGAGAAGAAAATTTCACAATGAACAGAGTATTTTCAAAGAGAACATAGGTAAAATAATAATATCTACGTCAAGATAATCAAACGTCAAGAACTTTATCAAAGCCCAAAGGAGAGTGCCACCTCTTCCATTTATCGCCTGTTTTCTAGTATTGAAAGCTACTCAAAATGTTCAATTTGGGCTTCGGAACTGATCGATCAACTCTGAACTCATATCCAACAACCTGATTTGATGATACAGACGACGTAAAAATTAAATAAGAATATATATGGGTCGGACGAGGGGGATGGTCAAGGGGCGGGAATCAGACGCTGAAAACGAGCTGAAGGCAAAGCTTTGATAAACCTCGTCAAATAGGGAATAAAATATCTTATCGATAGAATATGATTTTTAAGCATTGCTAATACAGAATTAACGTATGTACTTTTAAATACGAGTATGTACTCGTAGGAAAGTATTGGAGTAACACACACAGAAATTTCAAGTCAGAAATATGGGTAATGATGAAGGAACAGGAAAGGTATTACTTCAAACTGATAATGGGTCATTCTCCCAAATCCACTTTTCTGTCGCTTCATAAGACACTCCATTTACAACACCTTTAAATAGAAGTAACTGCAAATATACTACCTTAAATACAGCTGATCCAACTACACAATACTATGAAAAACAATAATTTTAATTAGAATTTGGGCACTATGTAAATTTAAGGTCCTTAGATTTTCCAATAATTGAAAAACTTTTTTTTACCTATTATAATCATATGATTATAAGATAGTGTCAATAAATGAGATGCCAAGAGATGATTGTCGAGATTAGCATAAAATGAATCACCACATTAATACTGTTTTCATGGTAAAAATCGAGCTCATACTAAATTTCGATTCACGGTCTAGTGGAAATCATTATCCAGTTTTTGAATTGGAAATGTAAGATTCGTGAGATCACGACACATAACGACATGAGGAAGGAAATTCGAAGACGGTTGGTCCATAAATGGTGCAAATTTATGACAAACCTTGCTACGACATTTTCTACGGTTAAAAATGGTGGGCAGGTTTACACAATTTAGTAGTTCGAATTCATACGAACACCGTGCGTAGGACGACGTTATTAGTGACATAAAAATAGGACATTTACAACGATTTTGATGGTTTAAGCGCAGGCGAAGATCGCTTTCCCCCCCCCCCCTTCAATCAGTGAATATAATATACTAGACCTAATAAGCGAGTAAATTAAGTCAGACACAAAAACCAACTTTCAGATTTAGAAATTATTTTTTCTCCAAAGTTACTCGAAGACCTGCCAATAAATTTACCTACAAGTAGAAACTTTTTTTTTTCTGTTTTCCAAATTACAGTCTATAGTTGCCTTTAAGCTCATGTCTTACGACAGTTATACAAGATTAAATCTGATTTTCAACGGCAGATTCGTTTGAATATTCTAAATTATAGTTTGTTTTGGCAGAAAACTTTTCTCTTCGTCACGATGAAAACTGTTTCAAAGCATTTCTGATGCGCAGCTGCTCCACCGATAGGCCGAATAGAAAGCAGGTAGGTAATAGGTACTCAGAAGAATATAACATAGTATTTTTAAAATTATTGTCAGTTCAACTTGACTGTCGCACAAGGCGACGAGTACATACATAGGCACCGGTCCAAAATGATCTGGACTTTTTTACCCAGGGCCCCTAAATTAAAATTTCTGAAATTCTTGACTAAATCAAGCTACAGCCCAAAGTATTGTGCACAACTAGAAGTAATATCAAGTACCTATATAGCTCAATTGGGCCACTCATACCGACCAATTTAGTAAGAGCTTTTTCATTATACCCTCCGGAATTCTCATACACACAAAAAAAAAAAAATTCTTTCATATTTAACAGACAACTTTTAAAAATCCAACAGCATTAAAAAAAAAACAATAATTTTTACCTGGCAAAAAAATGTCAAATTCTAAACTCTGTTATAAGGTCTAACCTCATGCGATTTTCATGATTTTTTTTTCCTCCATCATGAGCGTAGTCTCTATATTCTGGTCGTGTTGTTGGATTAACAAAAATCAGTGTTGCCTCTGGCGGATCGCTGCATTCCTTGAATTACCATTTTTTGGAGAGTGTATCACAAAGGCCTTTATGCAGTCAGCCTGCATAGGTGGCCTAACTGAGTTACCAACTTGAAATTTGCACCAGTTGCGCAAAATATTTTAGTCTTAAGACTGATGTACACGAAAATTTAGATAAATAAAAATAATTTATGGCCACAAACATTTGTCTCAATACTCTTACTCTTCATTAGTATCACTGCGACGCAGTATATTTAATCTACAAATGATCCGAGTACACAACTCCGTTCATTCGATCTCGTAACACCCAGACCATCAGTCACTAAATCGTATAGTAAAGGTGAATGGAACACGAAAAACGTATTACAAGTACGAAATGGTAAGCTAAATGATGTATCGAACCAATGGTTGATGTTTTGATACATTCATACACTAAAATGAGTACAAACGTGCTTTAAAAAAGTCCAACTTATAATCCCAGCTGAGCGTCCTGAATTCAATTCCTTTCCACAATCAATTCTACACAAAATTATGCTTACATTCAGAAAAAGTTGAAAAATTTTACGAATAGAATGAAATCGGATAATCAACGATTTCCAAGGGACCGTACAGAACGAAAGGCAAGGAAAATCGAATCAGAGTATAGAAAGGTGAAAGGGAGAAAAAAAAGAAGAAAAAACAAATGACATTTTGTGCTAAAAGATATCATTCTAGACTAATAAAATATCATATCTGGCAGTCTTCGAGCACGACAAAAGGGGTCGTGTGCGCGCCCTTACAAATATGAATTATTTGTCACCCAAAAAAGAGATGCTAAAATCTAAACGACAGAAATTCGAAACTTACACTTTTCATACGCAGCTTATCGTTTTGGAGGGAGACAAGTTTTTTCTTCTCGATTTCTTTTCTAACAACGCTTATTCTAGCCTCCTTCCCCTCTCCATTCACTCCACTCCCATCACTACCATAATTTCTTCGCCTTCTATCGTATTCACCTTGTAAGAAACATTTGTTTCGTGCCTTTCACGAATGCCAGCCAAACGTACTTTCAAAAGCTCCTCGTAGCCCCCCCTCCCCCTAGACACCACACTTTTTCGACACTGGAACTTAGGCGTAAAATTTAATACCCGTTTTCAGAAAACAATTTTTCAACGCTCGATTTTGCACCACACAATAAACAAACCGTGCGAAATATAGCAATTCGCTGATCACGGAGACAGCAACAGAAAGGGTATTCGTGAAAAATAGGCGAAAAGTTCTAATAGGATTCGCGCTGATACGATTACCAAAGGTAAATATTGTGACAAAAAATGGAAGAAGAAATGCTTTATTATTCATGACAAAAGGAAAAGGAGACTTCGGGTAATTTCATCTGATTCGACGCAACCCGACAAAAGATTCGATATAACGCTGGTGTGAGAACAGGTGAAAAAAAAACACACCGATGGCACACATGTATACAGGGTGTCCAGTTTTGTTATAAATCAAAATTAGATTAATTGAATATGTTCGTAACATGTATTACATATTCATTCACCAGTACAATGCATTGCCAACACATAAGATTAAAGGTTGAAAAAGTTAGTCCACTAACTTCTTTTTGAGAAGTTACTCGTATTCATCTCTTGACCCGGAAGTTACTCAACAATCAACATTAATACTGTAGAAGGCGCATAAAATTTTCGCACAAAGGGTAAATCTCTTTATGACGCATTACTTCAAATGCTTTGGCTCAGGGAGGACAATTTCTACCAAGAGTAATATTAAATCGCGTCAAAAGAGAATTCTAATAAGATCAGATGTAAGGCCAAGAAGGACTGCAAATAACAAAAATAAATACCAAAGCAAAGAAATATGCGCAGAAAACAAAAAATAGTACCATAATAAAATAAAGTGATGAAAAATACTGGGCTCAAAATAGTCTTCATCAGCCATAATAAAATGAAACTCTGCTAGGACACGAGCCAACTGTGTATGAGTTATCTTTACACATGAGTAATTGCTGGGCAAATATGAAAAATTAAAGTTGATAATTCAGAAGTGAATTGTCTTCAATTCTACTCTTCATTTCCATTAAAAATATTCGAGTATCAAGTGTGAACCCTTCCCCAGCAAGAATCATTCGAGGTCCTGTCTGAAGGAGTTAGACTTCTTCATCTCTAACATTCACCATTTTCATACATAATCCTCTCAAAAATTTGTTCAAAAACAAATTTACTCTTTGAATTGGCATGGCTCCAAAATAAATCGCACCAGTTTTTAGTTCCATGTAATGGAGAAAATGGGCTGCTTACTACCAACGATGATTTTTCAATAGTATTCACTACAAAACTAATATTTGCAGTCATAAAAGACCAAAAAATTTTGAAATTATACTTCCTTCTCAGTCTACCTCCCCGTTATTTCCAAAAACGTATATTTTTTATAGGGACGATTTTATCAAACATAGTCCCAGAAATTCCAACCAAAATCGTATTTTCTGTAGCACTCTGGAAAACAGCAAAAAAATTATTTTTCGAGACAGCGATAATACGAGGAGGAGAGAAAAACGGAGATGAAATACGAAAAAACATCGACATTTTCGCAGCAAAATTATTATGGTTAAAGTTTTTAAAAAGTTGAAAAAGTATTTTGTAAACCATCATAAAAGTATATGTAAACTGCTTCTACTCATCGATGGAAGATTCTATCAACTGTATGCCCAAGTAGGTACTTATCATAAAATAAAATTTAAAAAACAAATAGGAAGTCGACTTTTTAGATTAACGATCTTCCAACGGATTCAAAAATTTTCGTCAGTTTCCATTCCGCATCCCACATACATTTAAGAAACAGAAATAAAAATATTAAACAAATAAATAATTTATTGCGAAATTAGAAAGCTCCAAACTTTCGACGCTTTATTTCAAAATTGAAAAAAAGAATTTCCCTCTAAATTCTTTATACTTCCAAACAGAATTTCTCTGTTACCAACAACCACATTTGAGGATGAGAAGAAATTTTTCTAATCGACTCGGTTATGGAATTAAGCATCCAAACATAGCCTAATTAGAAACTAATATTTTTTTCCCTTCAACAAACCATACAGCGAAAAAAAAAAACGAAATAAAGTTTAAACCCAATAAGAAGAAAAATCTGAAAAATGATCTCAATGATTTAGTAACAAATAAAACGCCAGTCGCATATGTTTCCACTATATGTGTAAGTAATCAAGTATGAAACTGATGGGAGCACATAGGAATCATATTATAAATTTTTTTTTTAAATGCATTCATCATCTTTAAATAATTTTCAAAAACACACGAATAGCACAGAACATCTGGATAATTTTATGAATAATTATTTTATCATGCCGCATTTATATCAAATAAAAACGGTTTGGAAAATACGCATTCCACAACTCAAATCGAGTAGTGCTGGATTTATACCAATAAGCAACACAATTGAGTTGAAGCAACAATTTTGCAAAAACTAAATTATCATATCGGTGAAAAGCTGAAACTCGAATTACCTCAGATACTTGATTGATTCAGTCGACAAAACAATAGAATAGGTATACCAGGCGTTTAACAGCAATGTAAAATTAGAAAAATAATAATTTAGAAGTAATATTCAAAAATGGCCTCCGATTAAATTATTGGAGATGTATTCTCAAATCATAAAATTGTCAATATCATAACTCCATGAACTGTCCAGGGCCACAAATGAAAAACATTCTCAAAAAATTTTCTTTCTAAAATGGCATTTAAAAATGAAATTTTTATATTCGTGACATATCGATTTGTGATTGGCATGATCACTGAATGGACTATAACTTATAATAAGAATAAAATACAAATTAATAACCAAATTGAAGCGCTTTTTTTTAATTTAATTTTGCTGTTTTATGTCTAAACAGTTGCATTTTCAAACAAAAGCCAGAAATGAAATCTCAGCTTCAATTTTAGAGCAATCATTTTTAGGAATATTTTTTTAATTTATTCAATACAAATATGAAATAGTCTAATCCTGTTGGAGTCTCAATTTAGTCCATGAAATAAAAAGATTTGGTACGAGAAAGCTTGAGCCTGAAAAATTTTCACACATTGGGGATCACAACAATGAAGTTGATTTCCAAAAACGGTTTTCAAATTGCGGAGTATATACGTTACACAAGGTTATCGACCCTAGATGAACGGATTAGCTAGCTAACATCGACATCGACTCATGTAAAGTCTGAACTGATGTTGATGGAAAAACAGAATAACCAGCACAGCAGGGTAACGAAATTTAGGAGATTGTAAAACATATTATTCAGAATTTACTTTGCAAAATGAACGGTGGAAAAAAACTTCGAGAAAATTGTAGCAATTTAATAAGTACCTAGTTTCCCACGTAACTTGGTTTTTCGCATTTGGAAACAATGATATCATTTTTTTTTTCGGCCCAACTGCTGGGTTAAATAGATATTCACGTAAGCCTGCCACCAGTTTGAATGAATAATCTCAATTTAAACTCTTTTGTGAAAAACAGTACATTCAAAAATGAATGTGCGACACGTCATATGTGGCCAATTCTCATTACTGAATACTATTTCAGTCAACAAATTGACAGATTACTTTCGATATTTTGCGATGATTTGTAAATAAATTTCTTGGACATTTCACGTTTCAGGTAAACCTCATCATATTCATTATGTTAATAAGCTACAAAAAAAAAGTACCTCCTACAGCGAAATCTAACCATAACGAACACGCCTCAAACTAATTGTGAGTGAATTCTCAACCTCAAGTTGTTATCGTAAGGATTTGAATGACTGCTCACTACATTCAACTAAGAAAATTGCAATACCTGAATTAGGTTCAAACTGAAATGTACGAGTAGTATGAACGAATAAGTTACATTTTTATCTCAATTAAATGCAAAATATAGCATTTAATTAAGCCTTATGACTAAAATACTTGCACCTCTACTTAAAAATATCGCAAGGTAGAGGACAATGACAGTCTGCCATTTCAGTCACATGTTGTAACATAGCGGCACTACTAACAGCTGACGCTTCAGCATCCAAAATGGCTGCCCCACTTACGTATAGTCCATTCCAAATAAGAAACGCAATATGCAATCCGCATTACACGAATACCAAACACGATACTGTCCAATTTCTCACTGTTGTTCACAATCCTTACTGATTAGAAGAAAAAATGAATGCAGAATTCGAGACAAGAAATTATGCTTATAAAATTGAGAATTGGTGTTGTTAACCTAGAAGCGTCATCAGTCATGACTTAAGAGAAGTCAATCGCTCGTTACGCGTTGTTCACTACACAGTAAAGGCACTGAATTTACCTGAATTAAACGACGAGTGCAGCAATATCCATCCACAAACAGCATAATACCACAACATTGAGAGATCAGCCATAACGGTGAACTGTTTAGCCAAACACCACAACACTAGTAACTCACGAATAAATCATAATCACATAATAAACTTAGAATAGCGCAAAAACGAACAAAGCACGATTCGAATAAAATGATGATAATTTCAATAACTAATGAGAAATAAAAGAATTAATCGAATCTAATGATAAACCAAACAATCACACAATTTCAAAACGACAGAACACTAAATTTCCGAGAATTGACAAACGACAACGGACAATATTTCAATTTTGGGCGAGAAATGAGAATTCGAGCACGAGAAAACGAGAAACTGAAAATACAAAATGGCGAGTCAACATTCACACTACCACACAAGAGCGAAGAGAATACGCGACTGAATGAATTCTATTATCCTAAAGCGAACGAAAAACGAAAACGTGGACGTGGTTTCATCTCGACTCGAGACGCTGGAAAACCGGCCGGCTCATTCTAGTTTTGCATATTGTAACCAGAGCGCGCTAAACACCAATAGCGAATAGGGATTTGTATGTACCGGTATTGTAAAGTCGAGATAACGAATCATCAATCATCATAAATAAAATAATTCATAAAACAAAAATCAAATCTTATTTTATTAATTAAATTAACTTGTTATGAATTTATAATGTTTTTTTTTACTTCCTAAATAATATTCAATCATTTTGAAGGCGTTACCGCGTTAAAGGCTGAAGCATTAAAAAATATTAATTTAATTGAAACAATAAGGAATAGAAGTGCCTTGATTCCCTTCACTCAATGACGAGTACTCCCTGAATTTTGGAAAATCTACCACCCTAAACTGAAAAAAAGGAAAACTAAATGCATCTTGTTTTTATTCAGATTTTTTTTTCTCAAAAAAATCCTATAAGTCAAAATCAGAAGTAACTACCAATTAAAAAAAAGGTAGTTGGATATATTTTATCTGAACATTCAGTTAAGGAAAATTTAGAAAAACTTTTCTTTCTTCATGCTTGAGATCTAAATATGTGCTACCCGGCCCGGAGCTAACACCAGGGTGAAGCGAAGCCCTGGCTGTTGTTTGGAGAAAAAAAAATTGAAATGTTACTAATTTTTAGCGCCAGCATTCAACAAGTTAAATATATTTTGAACTATGAAAAATTTGCCCTTCCTGAAATAATCATCATAAGCCCTAGCTCTCACTAGAGCTTAGCTACGAGCCTGCGTACTACTGAAATACATTTTAAAAAACAAGAGCAAAAAAAAGTCTTAGTGTCTATTTCAGGAAAAAAAAAATTCAAACAGGTTTTATTAGTCGACACATTTTTCTGATATTGTACATTCAATGAACAATACTCGCGGGACTGAAATTAGAAAACAGAATTTTATTACCTCAGGATGCTACAACAAAAAGGTCCACCTTCATTCCTCGAAAGAAAACAGAAAAAAAGGACCATCGGCTTTTCTTTGACTTCACCATCTCTAGCATTGTATTCCTTTTCTTAACCAACCTGTCTAGTGAGAGAAGGACACAATTCCATGTCTTTATACTGTATGAGTTGGTACCGTAAACATTCTTCTTTCAGACGTCAAAGTGTCTGCGAATTCTCGCTAAGGGATTTCTTCGATGTCTATTTTCCTTCTAGCAGTAAAAGGTATTATTTTTTTTTTCCTGCCAGTTGGCAGTAGTTTTGTTTTACTCACGTACTATATTTCGAGAATGCAATTTTTACCGGATGTTGCTAGAGAGCGGATGAGTTAAGAGAGCCGACAAACTAAAATGACTCTTTGACTTGAGTTTTTTTTATACATCTTTGAAAGCTATTTTAAGAAATTGGCATGGTTGTATCCGATAGCAGGTAAAAATTTTGGGCTGTACTAGTAATACTCGGATGTTTACGGCGATATATTAGCCCAATAAAGAGATCTCCAATAACATACTACTACAAAAAAAAAGAGAGAGAGAGAGAGAGAGAGAGAGAAAGAAAAAAGAAAACTGAGAGAAATAGGAAATGATTATTTGAAGAAAAAAAATTAATAGGATCCGTAGGTCTGCTACTTGGAAAACAGAACTCCAAAAAAAAAGGGTAGAAGATTGTTTATTAAGAGAAGATGCTGTAACATTATATTATAGCAATCATGGAAAATTATTGAACTTCTATCTAGGTTTCTGGAAGTGTATAACTAATTTTTTAAATTTAGAAAGGCTGGAGTAGTCGCTGGGTTTGTTATTCATTAGCCTCAGTTAGATGTCTTTTCGTTGAAGCGAAAGAATTTAATGATTCGATGCGAAGTAAATAAAGATAGCTGGTTTTTATTTTACGGTTATTTTTATTTTACAGGAGCATCTTTTATTTTTAACACTAGTATTTTTATTTTATATGACAGACAAAGTTTGAATCTTCCCGTCAGCTCGAAAAATGAGAAGAAAGTCAAGTGTGTGCGCAATGGATATGGTTGTTCTAAAATTCAAAACTTCTGCACTCACTAGTTACTTCTACAAGTGATTTATGCAAGATTTTTTTATGCCGACATATACACGAAGATATTTTTGAAAGCTGAGCAATGTGTAGAAACTTATACATTATGCGAAAAAAGAAAAATATTGACAGCTAAGTTACCACAGGTACCTCACGTACTCGAACTTATCATAGAAAAAACAATTTTTAAAATGTAAGAAATTTCTTTTTACATTTTTTTTTTTTTGGTGGGATAAAAATTTTAATGTCAATATTTTTTTCATTTTTAGTTGATAATTCGGTAATCGTATCTACTCGTACTTCTTACGTCTTGTTTCAAAAAGTTATAATTTTTCTGAAAAATTGATGAATAATAATTTAAAAAGAAGCATCTTTTCACCACTTGTAGACCAGGTTTCTTTTAAACTTTCTTTGACTTCTGTTGAATTGATCCCTAGAGTAACGAACAAGTCTAACATTGAAAATTTATTCATATTCAACATTAGATCGACGTGACTGCCCATATATTCACCTGATTCAGGTACAAAATCGACCAACTGGAAGAGATCATTTTCGCAGACTCCCCAATGTTCAAAGTAGAGTCCGTATTGTTTGTTATTTCTTTTGTTGTACTAGTATTTCGGAGAAACTGAAGGTGCGGTGACTAAGAAATCATCAAGTTCTATGAGAAGAACTGAATATTTTACGCATTGACTGTTGCTCTAAATTAGGACACCCCATATCAGTGCTGAAAGAAATCTTTTAATTCATTTTTTCTTTCAAGTTTTTTTTAACAATGGCTTGGCATAGTGAAATTTAATCCTCTAGAAGAATTTCAATCTTTTACGTGAAAAATCATTAATTAGCCGATTCGACATGTACCTACAGTTGCCACAAAATCGAAGAGAAGTTTTTTTATTCAGTTAAATAAAGAAAAAATAATTATTGAATTCATTCAATCGATATGAATAATTTTTATTATTTTCAATTTAATTATTTTGAAATTAATAAACTCTATAGAAAAATTTTTAAAAACCGCTTTTGATAATTTTCGAAAAATATTTGGGCCTTAGATAATCTAGCATTTGGGCAGAAAAATCAATAATTAGTGTCCGTCTTCGATGTCCTAGTAATCAGGATTTGTTTTGTTTGTCCGAAAAGTAGAAGCAAACTGCAAGAAGAGGGAAAAAAATACTAGAAAAGAACACAAAAAAATTCAATCGTTGAATCGTTCGTCTTCGTCAGTCTCGGTCAGCCTTCGTTGCACAATTTGTGAGCTTGAATATTGAATTAACTGAATTTTAACGGTTCAGTTTTCTACGAGTACTTCAGTCTTCCTTATATTTTATTGAGATTTTGTCAAGTTTTATTTTATTAAACATCTATTTACTGTGAAATTCCTTCAACTTCATAGTTGATGCTGAAATTTGAACTTAGAACATGGATAAGGTGTTATTTGTATCGAAATTGTACGAAGTTCGTTTGCGATTTGAAAAGTGCTTAATCGGTATAAATTTGTGAAATTCAACGAATGATGGAAAAATGGATTTCGGAGTCGCAATTTTTACTTTTCGAAATTAGTTGTTTGCTTTTTGCTATCACATTGATTCAAAGACGGAGGAAGCAGTTCTGGATTATTTCATGAAGTTAGTAAAAGTACTCTGGTACAAATAACTTGCGAGTTGTAAGCTAGATTGTAAGTTGTGTAAGTATGATATTTGGTATACTTATCTATTTCAAAATTTTCGTTTTTACAGATTAGCAAGAAGCAACATTTTTGTTCATGTCACGCTTCACCTGTATTTATAGTACATCTTACCTATACTTGTTGCCCTTGTTGAACATCATGAATCAATCTAGTCGTCTTGTAGATTGTGATACTATGCACATACCAACTCAATAAGATGAAGAGGAGTGTTCAAGTCAGCTTGGTAAGTACATGTATAGTTGATTAGTTAATTCAATGATAATGGTTTTACTTTTTAGTGTTATCTTATTTTACTTGATTTTGTTTCAAAAATGCTCTATGAATGCTGTATAATAGTTTCAATGCAAATCGATAGATAATGTATGATACTAGCCCATTGTATCATTTTTTTTCCCCAGACGACTGGAATTGAGTGGAATGACACTGTAAACCTGTTAAACTTCATCCTATAATCATAGATTGATGAATGAAGTCATTCATTTATCATTCTGTAGAATAATTGTTATGAAGTAGAATACCGCTTTATTCTCTCTTCTAATCAAGCATCAAGAATGGAACTAAACGTCCATTTCTTCGGTCTGTTTACATTAAAGCCATTCTATTTTTCCTGTCTTTTGACCTAATGCCAGTGCTTGATTTTTTTTTTTTAGTTTTCTTGTACTTGATAGTTTCATTTGTAGATAGTTAAATACCCAAACAAAAACGCTTAAGCCTAGTTCACAAATGGGAATTTGCTTGTCTTTTGCTTTTATAATTCGAGCAATCAGTTCAAAGCAATTTAATTTTTGATGAACTTTTTTTCACTACGTTTAGTTGATCAATTATAGCAGAAGACGAAGGCGAATTTCTTTTGTACTCGTAAATCAAGCTCTGATCATAATCGGGAAAAGCGAAAAAAAAAAGTAGTTGTAAAACTCTTTGATGCTTCTAGACAAAGATGACAACAATCACGAAAGTCGATTTGGCCATAAAATTAGTTTCTTTAAAATTGTGACACCAGAAGTACGAGTAGATACATCGACTGATAAAACATACATTGGGCTCTTGCATGGAACAGGTAAATACATCGATGTAGTGTCATTCCACTTGGTTCCGGATGTCGACTTTATGTGGCCTGTAGAAGGTTCTAAGTAGAAAATACTGGAATGTTCAAAGTACCTCGACTATTCAAAACTACCCCAGTTTTCTACAATTTTCCATAGTATACAAACGTCATTTGTGTTTAATATCACTAAATAATTTCATGCTAATGTTTAATTATCTTTATTCTTCGTTCAGTATTCACACAACTGTGAATATTTTTAGCAAAAACATTTTTCAAAAAGAGGTTGCATTTCATTTTTTCCAGTTATTTTTTCAAGTTAGTTCCATATTAGTAAATACTTAATACTGTGTAATCCTAATGATCGAGAGCTTGATTTTGAATCTTTTTCTGGACTAGCCGAAAAGCAAGTAGTGTACCTAGACTATAATTCTGGGGGCGGGTTGTGTTACAAACTTGAAATACTTGACCTTTTTCTATTTGTCCCGAGTCATTGGAGTTTCTCAAGCATTTTCTTTGGCTTAAAGGGGGATGGTATTTGAATTCCCTGGCCACCTTTCTTACTCATTAATCAAATTGTTCTATCATTTGAAAATCCACATATCAGTGTAGCAATGTTTCTTTTAATTTGTCTGCACGTATAAAATATAATTCTATACCTAAATGAATCTTCTTGTTGATTGCAATAACTCATCCTACCCGTAGCTTTTTGAAGATTCTTTTCTAAATGCTCAGCTTGAGCTATAATCTATTTATTCAAGTGAAAACTTTTTAAAAAAATTGCTATGACTTATGTTTGTTGAATAACCTTGGATAAAATTGAGTTAAACTATCTCAATTCTTTTTGATTTGAGTTTTAAAGAACGAAGTCTCTTTCAATTTTACGATTTTTTTATTCAGCTTATTCCCTCTTCATCAGCTAATTCGATTTCGAACTTTATGTTAGTCTTCGATTTCTTGGTTTATAATTCAACAAACTTTGTTCAGCACGACTCGTTTAAATGACACTCCATTAAACGTGTGAACCATGAATATTATTCCCAGATACCTTCTGTATTTTTCTGGTTATGCAAATTTTTAACCATTAAAATTGGAGAAAAACTGCTGAAAACATAATTCATTACAAAAACTGGCATCATTATTATATGCATGGCTTTCGTTTGAAATTTTATTCATACGTATACTTTGTTAAAGGTGTTTTTAAATATCCTACACGTAGGTTTCATCTACAGAAGTTTGTGAGTAATAAAATTAAGAAATTATAGTTTTTCTAGGAAAGTTGGTTTATGATTACGGTACCTATTCAGGAGAACGAAGAAATTGGTTGAGTATTCATGTTCTACAAAATTTTGGGCTCGAAAGTTCCTTTTATATTTCATCATCATTTCTAATAATACATTTGGAGATCAGTAATTAATGACGCAATGTTCTGTATATTTTTTATGTTTAAATTATTTGGTGATCAGTTGGCTTCTGGCTGAAAAGTTGCGCACAGTTTCTTATAGACATAAGGAGTTAAACTCACTCTACTGGCCTCCTTTTCTAATTAGCCGACCAATTTATTAATTATGTTTTATGTGTATAAGATCAAATGGTATTTAATGGTGATGTGTTTTTGTAAAATTTTGAAACTATTTTCTTAATATCAATTCAGGTATTGTGAGAATGATATTAATAGAAACCAGGATTATAGTACCCCTCCCACCAATTTAGTTATCTACACTTTTTAAAGCTGCTTTTTGATTTATTTTTTGTTTCGTTGAAACTTGGTACACCTTAAAATTATAATATTAGGTTACTTTATCCTTTTTTTTCTTTTTTTCGTTATCCTACTCTTTACGGGAATATAGCGATTGCACAAAGGTCTCTCTTTTTACTATCTTAAATGCTCATTTTCGATCAAATTAGGCCACTTCAAGTTCTATTCGTGTGGCAAAGTTTTTAAAATTCTTCAGGGTATATCTATGTTTACCTTGAAAGTAATTGTCAAAATATCAATGTGAGAATAGTCGAACATTTCGCCGAAAAACTGTCAATTATTTTGTGGGACTAAATTTTTATTTTATTGCTCGCCGAAGGAAACTAGAAACTGGTTTGTATTAAAACGCAACTATCCTCGTTACTCCTCTGTTACAGCATTTTGGTACCTAAAAATAATTAACATATGACGAGCAGCATCACCCTTTTCCCCTTCCTTCTAGGTTTCAAACTCTTTTCCCACTCAATTTTTAATTAGACAGTTCTCTGAAAATCAAGGACGATGTTCTGCGTATAATTGAGCAGATTTTTTCGATCGTTTTTCTTATTTAATCGTCGGTTAATGACTCATTTTGGGTAATTTTCAAATTTGATTTCAAACCGCCTTTATCAGATGTGACAGAGAAAATGAAATAATTGCATTTTTTGTATTTTTTTTTTAAAATGAACCTGCTAAAAACGACAGTTGTTTCTTCAAGACCAGTCCATTAAATATTGATCACCGTTCTTTCTTCCTGATTTGGGGGAGCGGGTGCAGGGACAATGAGTATAATGGATGAGGCATTCAAGTATACGGATCTGTTCTATAGTAGCCAGAAGTTTGACAGGTGTTGCTTGTCGATTCTTTCTCTTGTTTTTTCTTCTCTTCTTTTACCTTAAAGACAATGCCAGATTGCCAGTAAACACGACACCAGGCAGCCAGCTAATCCTTTCTTTTATTTTTTTTTCCCCTTTTGGGCACGCGTACCTCAGATGATTAACATTCGAAGGTAATCAATTATTCGACGGAATGGTGCTTGAATATATGAGTGGATAAAGAAAGAATATAGTTACCACTTTTTTATATTTTTTTTAATGTTCTTCTTTTTCCAATTTCTTTGTCTGAGACCCGCTTTTTTGTCTATATTTGTGGATGATGTCTTATCGACTTCTATGCCATTCGACGAATCGGCTGGATAGTGCAGCTGTCAGCAGTGTCAGATCTCGTGTATGTCACTAATTTGAACGGTGAGTGATGTGCTGATGTGCTTAAGGAAGTGAGAGATGTTGGTTGTAGCCACGTGTTTTTTAATGCAAGCTAATCAAACGGTTTGTTGGCGGTGCACCCTTTATAAAATTTTCATACGATTGCCTTTGATTTCCTCTCATTTATAAGTAGCGGCAATCTACGCATTGTTTGCACCCTTTATCCAAATTAATTTTTAATGTAGCTGCTTTCGACGAGTGTGGTCGCTGTGTGCTACTCTGTTGAGAAATCGGTTTAGGATGATTTTCAGTGTAACTGGATTGACCGAATTTTGAAAATTATCTTTAGAGATTGGATTATCTTCGCATGCGGGTGAAATGAAAAACAAAAAACTCCAGCGCCGCAAGTTGCTTGAAAAAATGTAGGTTTTCAGTGCTCTGTTCTTATTGACAATCTTAGTATGTAACATTTTTACCCTGCTTTTAGAAATTCGCGGTCAATTTCCTTACTCATTAGTTATTAGGAATGACCTATACAAGATCCTCTGAATAAGTAAGTGGGATGAGAAACTCTCCAATAACTAAAACAGTACATGCGTTTATTCATTATTTTTGTTTTTTAATTTTTCACATAAAAGCAATTGCTGTTGGATCAAGTTTCCTGTAGAAAATAAAATTCATTTATTTATAAGCTTTTATTCAACGCTTGACGTTTTTGTCCAGTGATTTGAAAGTGTTAGTGCTCGTATTAAGGGGATATCCTTATTCTTTTTTAATGCATCATATTATCTCAGTTTTCTGAAGTTAATTTTTTTAAAATTATTTCCCCCATTTTGGATCCTCGATAAGACTTCTATGAACGTTTTAGTGATTTATTTCATAGGAAGTTTGGTGTTGATCAAATTTGTATTCCACCGAATTGTTGAGGAACTGTAAACCAAAAACCACTTTTTCAAGAGGCTTTTGTCCTCTCCTAATTATCACTTTCTAAAAATTGTCTACACTCTAATATGCGATTTTCTGCTTTTTGAAAGAAAATGGATCATGTTTTCAGGGTGGTTGCCCAACAACCTCTGTCCAGGCTGAGTTTAATTTTAGTCGTCATCTGACACTTCTTACCGTTTTCTTGTTTCTTCTTTTATTCTTCTTTAATGGCAGCTGTTTCAAGTGTTTTTATTAAATCATTCTTTTTAAAAAAATGCTTTTATTCAACTACAACGCGGAATTGAAAGTAGACTTTTTATAGCGAACTGGAGTGCGCAGGAGGACAATTTTGGATTCTTTAGACTTTGAAAACAGTAAACTGGAGTGTGCATGAAGATGAAAGTTTGTTTAAATTTATTTTATTTTTGGTATTGCAGTAGACTTCATTGTGGAAAATATGTAGATGGTTACTGTCTTAAGCCAACAAAATTTCAATTCTTTTACCTTTCTTATTGGATTTTAAATGAGAATATTTGATTCCAATGACGTAATAATTTCATGAGGATTTTTTTTTAATGAGATAATAAAACTTTTTCAGACTTTTCGTTGAAAGCATGTTGAAAGAAATCTCACTATATTATTATAAAATCATACTTGAAAAAATAATTTTCAATGATGACCAAACTCGACTGTATAGATATTTTTCTTGATGCGGTTTATAAAGTTAGATGTATCAATGTCTTAATTTAGAATTTCAAGTTGAACAATACAAATTCATTAATGTGGCTCCCAAAATGGAAATTAATTTTCTGAGGGCAAAAATTTCATTTTTCTCGTCTCGCCAATTTCAGTCGTTTCACAATTAATTTAAAATTCATCTATTTTAGTCCTAAAGAGACGATATTAGTTCAGTGACTGTTCGGCTAGCAAAGAAAAATAGGGGGAAAAAATTATTCAAATTCGAACTTCGGTTAAACGGCTGAGAGATTCTTTGCAATGCAATCAGCTCGGTAGAATGGCTCGTAAAGGGAGAAAGAACCTTTTCTCAAACCACCAATGAACGACGCGACGTCGGTATAAGGAAAATTTCGTAGTCAACCTAACTGAAAGTTTGGTGCGAAGTAAAAGTTTTGTAAGTCGTAACGAATCTTCGTCAGATTTGTGTTAAAACTATTCGCATTAACGCGTACACTCGGCTCTTTGAAACAGGCATCCTCCTTCCCCAATCTTTCGCTTCGCCATTGACCCTTTTGGAAAAACTGTTGTCCTTGTTGAGGACTTTTTAAGAACGCTGTCAAACCATTTTACAATAATTGACTTCGGTTAGTTGTAGGCCGTGTACAGGACGTATTAAGAATGCCGAATTTGATTCTTTCAGTTTCTCTTCACCATTGAATAGGAGTAGGACGCTTAAAAAGGTCCCACAATGAAAAAGTAGTTATAAGAAATATTTGTTTGAAAATTTTGATCGTGCCGAACGAAATGGAGTATCCTAGTAGTTGCGCGGGGTAAAAATTGCTTCTAAAATTTTTTCGACCTGACAATCTGCGTTGTCTTGTTTTACGTACGTATTTATTATACACAGGTGGAATAAATATACGGATGCACAAGCCCGTTGAAAGACGGGGGCAGGGGAGCAACGCCTCCCTGGCAACGCTGTTTGCCCCCGGCAAAATTTTCAATTTTTTCTTTGACTTTTGAAAATAGGGAAGAAGCGTGTTGTTTATTAATGAAAAAAATTTGCCCAGTAAAAATTTACAAAACTTTCACGGTCTCATCGGTTGATTCGATGCTAACGCATTCTGAGCTTGGAGAGTCCCCAATGGAAAGTGTAATGTATGGAAGAATGCAGTGGGTAAAGTTTTCAGATCTTCATTTAGTATAGATTGAGCTTTTCTATTGTTAATTGTTTTTCTTAGTGAAATCAAGACTGGGTGTAAGGATAATGTATTACCAAATGAGTCTACTTCCCCACTTTTAAGAAAATGAACTGTGTTAGTTTGATGAGATACATTGCTGCAAGTTACGATTCATATTTTCAAATGGCACACACTCACAATATTCCAATATCTTTATACCCCATCTTCACTTTGCGTTCTTATCGTTAAGCATATGTAACTGGAAAGTCTATACATATTTATAAGCGATTTCGGATGCACTTTAGCTACTCTGGTAGATTGCTTCTATATAAATTAGCTATTATACTGACGTCATATCACCTGATTTAAACAAATAGGTATATGATACTGCGCATGCGCACTCCCGACTGCCACTGAGACGCCTAAACAATAAAATCAACACTGGCTTGTAAAGTAGAGACAGCTTGCTGTTTGTTCAATACTATAATATTATAGTTTAAGCATAAATGCATGCTGATAAGTCTGTATGGTTGGCAGTGGCGTAGTCAAGGTGGGGTTACGGGGCTAAGGTTTCCCCCTTAACCATATCGAATTTCATCAAAACAAGACAATACAAAACTTTTTTGCGGTTTGCGATAAAATTTCCGTTTTTTGGGAATAAATCTAAAGCTCAGCCGCTCCGTTAAGAAATTTCTGGCTGAGCCACTGATGGTTGGCAACCATCAAATAAAATTTTTGTTGGTGGCTGTTAGAATAAATGTATGAATGTCGATGGGCTAAGAATGACTGCAGTGTCTCTCGGTGAATTCAGTTATTTCATGCAAGTTTTGAAGTTAGAAAATTTCACGCTTGAATGCTCTCGATTACCCAAATGAACCGGTGCCGCTTGATTACAGATTACAAAACAAAAAAAAATCTTAAATTTGATTTTTTTTTTTTTCATTCATATCCTGCGGCTTTCTCCTGAAGTCCTACACATTTTCGTCTATCACCGTGACATCCTACTTACGAAATTATAAGTTGGTATCAGAAAATCAAAAATATTATACCTCTACCGAAAAATTTAGTGAAATTTTATTAGCACAACCAAATTTTATCTCTTCTCTGTCCTATAACGAAAAAAATCGAATTTCATAAACGTTTACTCGTATGTTTTCTATTTCTTTCCATGCAATCAAACATTTATGTACTGATCTGCAGCCAAAAAATTACCTAAAGAAAGAAGAGAAAATCGACTACTGCATTTCACGTTGTACAAATAAATGATAATAAGTCTATTACTCTTATATAAATTACACAATTTAGATCGAGAAGCGAACTAATTCACAAAAGTTATTCGTGTTATCTCAATTACCATCAAATTCGATTATTTTTTCCTCATATAATCGCATTTGTCTACTTTTTTTCTCTCCAGATCATAACAATTTATATCTTTACAAGTTATTACATCTCTACGCCGCACTGCTATTCGAGATAAAAGCGATTTAAATAGTTCTGTCGAGAAGGATCCAAAAATAAGAGCCAGAAAGTTGGGCGAAAGAAACTCTCAAGTAACTTTAAATTAACTTTTTTCCAGTTCTTTTTTTTTTTTTTTTTTCTTTGAAGAAAAGTTGGAAAAAGTTTTTAGACTCTATTTGCTTGCTATTTCAATATTCCATTCGTATGTTCCACATATTCTTTCTTCATTTGGGCGAACCAAAACAAAAACTATTTTTGTTGGATACGAAAAAATTATTAAATAAGATTCCGTTGAGAAAATGAGAAGCGAGAAGGGCGGAAAGGAAAAAAAAAGATCAAATTGCTTTTGTAAAAATGCTGCTTTTATCACGATACCAGCAAGGCGGTATTACATTATAATAACATTTCCTTAACAAAATTTTATAACGCCAGTTTCTTATTACGACGAGAAAAAAAAAAGCTTTGAAATTAACATTTTTGTAAACTGACTCTAAAATTTCAATGTCAAAAAAATCACAAATTTTTTTATTAATTTTTTTCTTGCTCGTTAAAATATTATTTTTCAACTGTACGCCTCTGCAGTGCACACATCTATATAGTCGATAATTTCAAATTACATGTATTAATTTTAAAAAGTGGAAAAGACTGTAGTTATTTTTATAGCTCATAGTGGAATTTCGGTTTACTTTTTATGACATTGGTTAAGGATTTTTCGAGGGCCACGATTATGCATACGGACTCAAATTACCTCTGCGGAAGCATTAAAAAATTTGAATAAGTCGGTGCTTCCTTATGCAACAATTTTTTATTGACATGGAAAATTATTTTTTCTCTGTCGCGTCATTTTTGTACTTACATTTGGCTTTTTGTTTCCCCCCCTCCCATAATTTGATGGAAATTAGTATTCTTTAAAGCTGAGGCAGCCGGTGGATCAAAGAACCTAACTGAAAAGTAAATTTTCTCTTCAGTAGGTAATACAGAGACAGGGTAACAAGATCGTCCTAAACAGCTGTCAGACGTTTCTGTTGGGGAATGAGAGGTGAGCTCCAGTTGCAGTGGCAAATTCTATACTTTGTAGGAATTTTCCGAGAAAATGTGAGATCCAATATTCTTATTTAAATCTTGATGGAATCAAATTATGTAACTTTTATTAACTACTTTTAAAGAATCGTCAAACAACCAAATTAAAAAATCATGAGATCGAGAGTAAAAAATTATGAGATTCACTGTGCAAGGCTTCGCTTCAGAAGGCTGTTAGTCTACCAAATCTTCTACTGTTACTAAGTATGATTTATCTTGGATGTGTTTGCAGGATGGAAAGAATGAATTGATTTTGTATGGCTAGTATATCTGGTCAGTCACACTGTTTCTGACTCGTAGTCAAGAATATTTTATAAGGGGGGCTACTTGAGAGCTCATTATAATATATGTGTGCAAGGGTTCTTGGTCGAAATAAAAAAACACTAAATATTAAAAAATTTCCCAAAAAGGAGATTTAAAAAACATCAAGACAAAACCAGACAAAATTTAATCTGAAATACGAGTACAATCGTGAGTCGCGCGCGAAAATTCGGGTTTTTTGCCATTATTGCTGACTTTTTTATAGAAATTCTTTGTGAAATTTGATTTTTTTCTTTTGTTAATTTTATGTTTATGAACAAACACTAGTCGAACATTGGAAAATCAGAAGGGAGACTCAAACTATTCAGAGTGGAGCTCAGCCCCCCGTAGTCCCCCTGACTATGAGCCTGCTTGTTTGGATCCCAAAATGGCGCGTTAATTGACTCAAGTTAGTTCTTGGTTCTTATCTTCTGTTAGATTCTTTCGGTGTTTTGATAAATTTAAAAGTACTAACTACACGATTTGTTATTTTTCGTGAGAAGTCAAGTCTTTTCGCTAAAAATTTTAATATAAAGTATGTTTTATGAAGGTTGTTCATTTCAATTGAAACTAAGGCCTCGAGTTTGAAGGTTTTTTTTTTCCTTCTCTTTTCATTGTGGCTCTACGACAGGTGTTGGTGATGATGTTAATAGTTGTGATATCAAACCATTCTTTAGCGAATAGAAAATTATGAATTTTCTCATGACATCTTCTTCTTTATTTTGGAGCTTGTTTACGTCTGAAGAAAAATTTTAAAGAGTTTAATTATTTATTTAGGACCGTCGGCTTCATTGATTTAATTAGCTATTCTAGAGATATTGTATTGTTACTAAACAAAAGAACACATTATAATGTTGCTTTGAATCGTGAAAAGCTAGCGTGTTTGGCTGAACAAAATATAACGGTAGTCGTTTCTAAGAAGTTGGAAAATTATGCGCAAGGTTCTAAAAAATTGAAACAGCTTTTTGTTGGGCTATTCACACGTATCAAAGTGGCTTGTATACTTATTTCTGGTGAACTAAATATGTAGGTAGTAAACATCTAAAACAGTATTTGCTTTTCGTTAAGACCTGCTTGTACTGATAACTGGCGCAAACCTCGAATCATGCATTTTTTTCAATCGATTTTTATCGAAAATGTTGAAAAAACTTATCCTGACCTGACTGTGCCACCGTCTTAATAGAAACTATGGAATCTCTTTTCAGTGTTTCAAGTCTAATTAACAAAAAAAAAAAAAAAAGTTGACATAAAATCTAATAAAATCTGCCAAATGTGACTGCAGATAATAACGTTATTATAGTGTAGATTTGGCAGAACATGTTGATGTTATTTCTTCATCTTTTACTTTTTCTGCGTTTGAATTATCACAAATAGATGTAAGTTGTGTATTTTCCATTTTGTCTGATCTTTTCACTATAGTCACCTTGCTCTTATACGTACCTTTTTCTACTCTCTCAAAATCAAAAGATAATTGCAAAAATGGCCCAATTTCTTCAAGTTTGCTTTTACGTGAAGCAGCAGCTGCTATCTAATTAGAAACTGCTAATTTTAAAATTTGAAAAATATTCTCGTTACTCTCGACCTAGAAGTAGAAAACGGTACTACTGAGGTGCGAGTCTGATTAATTTTCTACCACTGTTTGCGTAGGCCAACTCGATAATGATCTTTCAAAAGAATTAAGCTGAAAACAATTCTATGGCTCATTGTTAATTGCAATCGAATAATACGCGACCTTAATGATTCGTCTTTCGTTTTTCTCGGGTCGCAGCTAATTAAAATTTTTCTGATCAGAAACTGTTCTCGTTTGTCTAGGCACATAGCTGCGAGTACCTCTTTGATGTAAGTATGGTGCTCAGTGGTGTAGGTAGATACTTGTCGAACAGAATCCTTTGTTGAAGAAAATTTAATTACTGACTGCAGATGCGATATGTAGTGTAATTAAATGGCATTCCAATCACTGCCCCCGAGTTTATGAATGAAATTGTAGTGCTAAATGGTTGTCGGCAATTTCGGTACTTCTACTCAAACAAAACTTTCCAAAAAAAAAATAATAATAATAATATTTTGGCTATAAATATTTATTATAGCTTTTTGTGAAGTTCGTGAAGCCTCTTCTACGATATAAAAAAAAATATAACCGGTTATTGAGCAGTTACAAAATTTTGTTAAATATTGAGAACACTGATCACTAAATAATTATACTCCAACATTTTCTGTACAAATTGCTCAAATGTAGACTCGATGATTGTTGACAAATTCGATGTACGTACATATACTCGTACTTATATACTCGTAGGTAAATTTCTGAATTCTCTTGAAATTCGGTTCGAATGAAAAAAATACGGAAAACATCCTGGCTGAATTCTGTCTCGAAAAAAAAAGATTGAGTACGAATAATTTTCGATGACATATCAGACGAGAAATTCGTCGGAAATGGAAAAATAAGTGATTCTTCGAACTAATGACTAGCAGTTTTTTTTCTTTCCAACTGCTTTGAAATTATTGTACGTATTTCACTAGGTTTTCCGAAGGGTGAATTATGTCACGACGTTTTCCATTTTTCGTGAAAATCTATTTATCATGCCATGGTAATAAAAAAGAAGGTCTACGCTAATTTTGAAAATTTATAACTCTGCCACTGTGGTTTCTTTCGTCGATGCCTTATTTTCGCTCTATTTATTTCAAGCTTTATTTATTTATATCTTTTTTCTTCAGTCGTAGACTACCTAACGTAATTAATTTTTACATTAAAAAAAAAAAAAATTACCATCGAAAAACGAAAGTTGCGAAGGGAAGAGACGTTTTCAGCTAAACCTCCCATCCGCGTGCTGCTGGTAACTTTGTTAAAACCCCTCCACACTTCCTCACACCATGTCATTTATTTCCTTTTCGCTGCTCAAATATCTTATTTAACCCATATTCAAGTCGAATAGATTTTCGTCTGCGATTTGCGCGCCCAACAAAAGCTTGTTATCAAACTTTTGAATACTTTCTTAATTATAACGTTATAAGGGAGAAAAACTTCGAATGGCTTTTAAAATATCAGTTTTCTTATCGAGTGCCGAGTATTATTTTTCGATATCATTCGTAGAATGGGGGAAAATCGAAGTGCAAAGGCGAGGGATTGAGTAGTACGAAAATATAATTAATGAGAAACAATATTGGAGGATTTTTCGATGTAATTATTGCGAAGTTGTGAGAGTAATGCCTGCTTCTTAGGCTGAGTCGGTGCGTTTATCGAAATGATTGGGAGTCGACTATTTTGTTGTTTGAAATATTAATCCAAAACTTTTGTAAGTAGTGTAAGAAAACGAATTTTTCAATACGCCAATCTCAGAAACTAGAGGCACTGCCCCTAGTGTGTACCGCGTTTACGTTATCACAGGTGTGTTCGTATCAAGCTCGAGCATTGGGGTCTCTGCCTTCAATTTTTGATCTGGGTAACCAAACAGACTGCAGACACATTGTACAACCATTCGCCATTGCTAAGAAAATGACTACTGCATCACAGATTATCCATAACGGGGTTAGATACGCCAATAAATGAAAATTTTAATACTGTCCAAATTTTGTCAGTGGACTAGTTTGGGTTTTGGACACCTGTAGCGCTAATGCTGCAATGAATTTGAAAAATATTTTATTTCTTGCCACCAGTGCATATTGCTAGTCAACGTGAAAAAATTTACAGAAATCAGACTAAATGATTTTAGAGTATATTTTTCACGCTGAATTCAATGCTGATCTTCCTTTTGCTGTATCAGGTCACAATCGCGAGTAATGTCAGTGTTTTCTGAGAAATTATCAATATCGGGCCTGTAGAAAAAATGAAATATTACAACAAATTCATTAAAGTGGGATTATTCACTTCTATAATATTGTACATCAACTGTTTAGAAATAGTTGACGTTTTTGTTCGTCTATCGCCTAGACTAAAGTGCTAATGCAAACCTTCTTACGCTGAAGTTAGATTGTCTACTGGTTTTTGTAGGTATGAAGCTATCGTTACGTGCTCGTGGGTATTTTTCTTCTCACTTTTCTTTCCAAAAGTAAGCCTAATCATTCAAATTAGCTAATTCATTGAAAGAATTGGAATTTTATTCCTCAGCTTGAAGTTTTTCTTTTAAGATCTACGAATTGTTATTAATTGTGAAACTTGTACATTTCAAGAGTTTAAAGGTAATATTCCCAAACAAAATTCTGAAATTGAAAAAAAAACAACATTATTTCAGATTCTTACGTCTCAACTCCTCCCCGAGTCATCCGTTTCATCTGATGCCCATATCAAAACTTTTTTTAAACATAATGTAAACCCACGAAAGTTCTTTAGGTTTACGTGTTTTCTCGAAACTTGGAAAAATATCTTATGCAAAATACCGAAGAATGATTCTGGGCTTGGATTCCGTATACTGAAGAATTTTTAACCGATTTTTTTTTTGCGAGTATTTTGTGTAGAAACAATTGCTGCTTAGTTCACTTTAGAAGCGTAGTCGAATTCTTTTCAAATGTACCTATATTTAGAATTTCATTTGGCGTATAATTCTTTGTTTTGAATATTATTCCTTTTCGCAATTTCTTTTCTTTCAATGTCCTTTGAAAAGATCTAGCATTTGAAAAGTATTCAAAGTACGTCGACTCAATTAATGGCCTGAATGATGCCCTATTATTTTCTCGGGAATGCGATAACGAAAAGCGAAGGACTGAAATAGCTTAATATTAGAATTTATTTAAAATTTTTGAAATTTATGTAAGCACAGGCGAAGCCAGAAAAAATCAATGCTGACTCGAAGTCCTATAAGGTTTGGGAAAATGTTTTTTTTATTTGGGTAGACTAATAGTGAATTCCAGTTATGAGAGCTGAGATCAAATCAAAATAAACGCGAAATATGATATTCGTGAGTTTTAGACTGCTCTTATCCATTCTTTGTTTAACTCAATCGAATTTCAATCGTGAATTCGTTTTCGTGGATGTGTCGTTTCAAATGTACTTATTCTTGAATTCGAGCATCTCTCATTACCTACACCTGTACGACAATCAAAAAATAAAATTTGAAATACAAAACTGATTTATAGGACGAAAATTTTTGAAATTTTGTACCACCGCATGTATTTACCACTGAACTGTATTAAGAACACTGGAACGCTTACGCTCGCTTATCACCCGACGGTATGGTGTAGAAAGAGACAAGAAATGGAAAAAAGAGTACATATCTTTGTTCAACGCATTACGTTCATAGGTGGCTGATGAGTTTTTCTCATTAATTTTTTAATTATCTCAACTTCTACTTAACTTAAAAAGTTGAAACAGGTCTCATTTGAAAGAGGAAGATTTGGAGAATGTGTTGATATGGAAAACGTCAAAATTTGGCCATTTTAATGGATTTTTTTGGGGAAAATAAATTTTAAATCTTCAATTAATGCTTAATTTTTTTTACAATGACTTAGAGATGAGCAGTTTTTTGTGTATCAGTAGATTAGAAACAGTATTTGGCAGAAGGGAGTGCCTAGATACACTTTTTTTTAAAAGAAAATTACTTTGAAAAAAATTATTTTATTATGCTTCCTCTTTCTAGCAGTGAAAACAATTAATTTTTTCTTTGATTTGTCCAATCACCTAAATTCTATTCAGTCTCTATGTATTTGATCTGTCAAAAATAATTAATATTTTGCACAGTATAAAATCATTTATTATTTGAAAAAAATTGAGGCACCAGGCACAGCCCACAGGAGAAAATTAAGAATTATCTACTGAATAAAATTGTTTTCTTGTTTTGTTCATTCAGAAATTGTATCTTGAATTATTAGGTAATTGGTATGAAGGTCAAATTTAGCTTTAGCTCAGTTAGCTGAGTAAAACGATACCAATATTGATATTTCCATATTTTTTGCATATTTTTTGAAAAATCATGCATATTTTTGGAAAAAATATGCATACTTAAATTTTAAGCTCATATTATATGCGCATATTTTCAATAAGAAGGATAAACAAAAAAAATGTATGATCAATTGAAGATTTAAAATTTTTTTTCCCCAAACAAATCCGTTAAAATGGCCAAATTTGGACGTTTTCCATATCAACACATTCTCCAAATCTTCCTCTTTTAAATGAGACCTGTTTCAACTTTTTAAGTTGAGTAGAAGTTGAGATAATTAAAAAATTAATGAGAAAAACTCATCAGCCGCCTATGAACGTAATGCGTTGAACAAAGATATGTACTCTTTTTTCCATTTCTTGTCTCTTTCTACACCATACCGTCGGGTAAATTTCTATTGGTCTTACGGAGCGTAAGCGTTCCAGTGTTATTAATAGAGTTCAGTGGTATTTACCTATCTAAGCATTTGGGGCTCATTAATATTCACGCCAAAACCTGTACAATTTCTTTGTTGACGTTGTATTATTGTTAGTCAGACGGTGAGATCCAGTTTTTTAAAAGTGGGTACAAGTATAATGATTCGAAAAAAAGTTGGGAAAAATATTATACGGGTGTTAGAACGACATTCTTCTGGTTGATCAGCTCGGCTACTCTGCCGACATTTATGCGTTGGTGATTGTGTGTGCACAAAACTGTGAGAAAATTGGTGAAGAAGAACGCTCTACATTTTCGTTTGATTTACTCGCATTTTTTGGTTGGTAGTCATCGAGCAGTCCCTGCTTTTTTTTTGTCAATTCAAATTATTGTCGGATGACTCATTTTAAATCCAAATTTTAGTTGGTTTTCATTCTGTTAATGTCGTGTTTATCATAATCTTCATAGGTTGGTAAAGTATACTCATAAGTGCTGGGATCAAGATAGTTTCTGACTTTGCGACTAAAAGTGGGTATTTGGCAAGATGAAACCAAACGTAAAGGTATAGAGGTTTTCATAATAATATATTATTCAGGGAAATACCTATTTTGTATTGAAAAAAGATGAATTTAAGCATCATTGATGAACGAACGCAATGTAATAGGTATAAAAGGTGTCGAATATTTTTGAGCTGTTTTTAAAAGTATGAGAATATTTTGACGATGTGAATCCTTATAAAGATGTAGTTACGAAAAACTGAAACTTGACTTATCCATGCTTTTGTAGGGCATCACTGAGATTTGTGGCTGCAGATATTTGAGTTGAATCGGTGAATATCTTAAGGCAATAAAGTGAATTACAAACATAGCATTTGCCATACAATTTATGGATACAGAAGATCGTTGCACGGTTTGAATTACACAGTGTGTATACAGACTGAGTACCATTTACTTTTTATCTTTTGCTCATATCCGATTAACTATAGCACGCTGTTAAATGTACTTTCTTCGACGAAACTTCCATCGCCTAAATTAAATTTATGGCCGAATAAACGCCGAAATGAGTGAGGAAAGTTCTTCGAGGCCTTAGCGCGCTGCCTTTCTTCTCCGCCTCTGAAATTAGCTTTTAGCCTTTTTTATCATTTACGAGAACGTCTTCCGTTATCGATTACTTTTGTGTATATTCAAAGATAAAATTTGTATTTGAGTTTCGGTTTTTCGGTGCCGTTGTGCGTTTTCCAACTCGTTGTAAGGCTCGCTGTTGTGCGCGTTTTGTGCAGAGAAGGAGAGGATTTATTTCTTTCTCTTGTAGGGAGTTATATGGATATTTTCGTTCGAAAAAATATAGCGAAAGTCAATTTACAGATTAGGCATCGGTTTTCTGCGAAGGGAAGTCATTGCGAATGGATGCGAAATTGAGAGGCCTATTTTACCTTCTTTAGGAGGACAGGAGGGCGAGGTTAGAGAAATTAACTGAGGAAAATAACTGCAATCGTCTATATGTGGATTTCTAAGAAATACTTTCTGCCTCTCTGACTCTTTTAAGGAATTTTCAGTGCTAATCACTCAATATTTCATACTGTCATAGAAAATCTTTTCAGCAATTTTTGATGATTTTTTCCCTTACTACCATTATTCTGGGTTCATTTCAAGAAAAAAATTTGAGTGTCTAGAATTTTTTTAAAGTAGCCATGCGGTCTCTTCTGGACGCCTCGCTCCCCTAGTTAGTCCACTGGTGGAATTACGTTCGAGGGTTTTTCATTTTGAAGGTCATTTGGTGACGTCAGCCGCAAATTTTAACGGAAAATACACTTTTCTTTTCTGTTTGCAGAAATTATAGGATTAAGTTTTGAATTAAGGGTGTAGTTTTTGTATGTTGAAAAACAATGCAGTAACGAGAATGCCTTCTTCTCACTTAATTAAGCGCAGATCGATCTGAAACTTTAATGTAGTATCTCTTTTTAGTCCTCGAGTATTGTCACAACTTTTATATTCACTCATTGTGAAATTCTACGAACTGCCTGTTAAAGTTGGAGTCAGTTTGAAAAGTTTGTGTGAAAAGCAAACCAGTTGATTATAAGTGACATGAATGAGATGAGAAAATCACCTAAAACTTATTTAGAAAAATATATTTTTACAATAAAAAGGAAAAAACAAAAACAAGAAAATATGGTTAGAGACATTTCGATCCTACACACATAATATTACACAAAATAATAAAAATATCTTTATAATTGGACTAGTGCCTACGACGGCCGATTATCGATGTTGGTGGTACTTGAGAGGCTATAATTTTTATGCCAACTCGATTTTTAAACTATCATCCATGTCGAAAGTATTTAGATTTTTAATTTTTTACCTGTTTTCGACTTAAGGTAAGGTGAGGTTAAAGCTGACATTCTTTAAAATATTAATTTTTTCTATTCTACTCGTCTGGTAACCATGCTTCTGACTTGAATTAAGCCTCTATAACAAATCGATGACGGTTTCTAGCAGGTTTTCATTGTCCTTTCCACAACTTCCGGTAGTGTGTTGAAAAACTGAACCCAACTCCGCCATTCAAGGTTACTTATAAAATTATACTTTGTTCGATAGACATTTTGGCTTAGCAGTAGATGGATTTGTGATTAATTTTGCTAAGGGATTGATATGCTATATTGTCTTCATTTTCATAAAAATTCAAAAACTCATTGCTGATAATTTTTGAAACCTCGCGAGTATACACTGGGAGAAATGAATCGGTAATTTTTGCTATTTTTTTTTTTTTTTGGAAAATACGTCTTTTATGACAAATAGAAAATAGATACCTATATCAAAGGTTGGTAACTAACCTTGGAATGAATGGTATTTTCTATTTACACGAATTGGCCCTTCACGCCGATAAAAACTCCATTATAAATTAAACTTATGCATAACATGTTCACCTATTGATGCGGAAAAATGGACCCGCGCGAGGAAGAAGGTAAAATAAAGGCGAAGCTTACAAATTTCCAGTCTTTTTCAAATTACAAATGGTGTGTCGTCACTAGTGGAAGTGCATAGACACCATTTTGTGTTGGCTGCGCTCATCTGACATTTCGTTTCTGTTGAGCAGCTGTCTTTAAATACACCTTGCGAGCGGTTGGAATTGCGGCCTGTAGTTTTTTGGCGATTAGCTCCTTGAGCTTCGGGTTGAGGGTGGGTGGCAGCACCTTTGTCTCCGTGATTTCATTGCCGCTTTTGGAGTTATCACGTCGGAACGTGGAGGAACGCAGTTGCAGGTCGAAATCTTTTAGCAGCTCTGGCGGAATTGATGACGAAATGGACTTGACGATAGAAACGTTGGCGTCCTTGTAGGGCTTTGGAGAGCGCTCCTTGCTGATGAACGGGTCGTTGGCGGTGGTGGTGGGCAGCGCATTGTGGTGAATGTAAACGCGCTCTTTGCGCAGTGGGCGCAGGTAGGCGGATGACCTAAAAGAGGAGTTGCGAATTTGATCCTCTTCGGGGATGAGGTTTGTCTCGTGGCTCTCAACTTCAGCACTGATGTAACGGTGGGTTGGCGTAGCTGTGGAGTAGTCGTAGTAGTACTGCGGCAGAGGAGTGCTTTGTGAGGACTCTGAGGGCGATTCTGGACTGGGCTTTGCCAGGGGTGCTTCGCGAGAGTCCTCAGCAACTGGCTTACTGGCAGACTCAGTGTCGCTAGTTGGGATGAAGTCGAAGTAGCCTGAGTAGATGCGCGCATCGAAGTCAGACATTGGCTTCTCATAGTGTTCTGGCTGCTCAGGGGAATGGTCCCCTTGGCCTGTGGGTGTAGTTGGACTGCTGGGTCGCCAATGAGATAGCTCTTCGGATTCACGATGTGGTGTGGTACCTTGATTGCTGCTGTGGAAATTCTCGTTAGAATCGAGTGGAGTTGGTGATGGTCGTCCTTCTGATGTGACTGGATGTGGTTGCTCATTTTCAGGTTGACGGTCGTGGAAGAAGTCTGTATCTGTGTTAGTCAGCAGTCTCGGATGCTCTGTCATGGTCACATAAGATGGAGTGTAGGGACCAGTTGTATTTTGACTGCCATGCTCCATGTAGGCAAGGCTGTTTGGCACCGAAATGTGGAGTGGTGTATAGTAAATCAGTTCTTTGGGTTTTGCATTCTCTCCAGAATCTTCGTAACGATGGATGTGCAGGTATTGTGGTATTTCAATCTTTCCAAAATGGCCCTCGCCACTTGGTCGCCTGTCATCTGTTCCTGGTGAGGTGGGTCCGAATTGAGGTGTCGCTGGGAAATTATTGATTTGCTCGTGCGAATCTTGTATGGGTGCTGCAGTGACTGGTGGGAAGTCTTTGGGATTGTAATTGGGTGCGGCCGTAACTGGTGGAAATTCTTGAGAATTGAAACCAGGAGCCGCGGACACTGGAGGGGAGTCACGAGCTGAGTTGAACGCTTCTGGCTGGCTGGTAGTTTTAGCCGACTGTGGAATGGCTGGGTAGTCTTCGGGCCTGAAGTGGGGCGATGCTCCTGACTCTTTGGACACGTATCGCTGATCATTAAATGGCGGTAGGGGAAGTGCAGGTCTCAGATAGAGTCTAGGTGGGCTAGGTGATGGCTGGAATTGTGGATTTTTCAAATTTAAAGGCTCAAATCCGGGAGCATGGTACACCGATACTTGGATTTCATTGAAACGCTCTCCACTGTTGACTGGCAGTTCGAGGATCGGTTTTTCCTGCCTTGAAGTTTGTACTCTTTGTGGTACATACCTTGGAGAGGAATCGTGATTCTGTGGGACGTAACGATCTCTCGGCACAAATGGTGTCGTTTCTTGAATTGGTGATCTGAAGGTGGGTATATATTGTGGTTGGTCACGCTGCGTGGATGGATTCTGATGTTCGTAGCCGGGTGTGATGCTCGGCTTGGGTTCGTATCTAGCTCGCACAAATTGCTGACCACGAGACTGAGGCGGATCTGCAGCTGGTTGGTAAATGGGTGTGTTAAATTGAGGTCGTTCCAGTGAGTCATAGTTAGGTGTGCTACTGGGCGGATCGTCAAATTTCAAAATGTATTTAGGCGTGATGAGTTGAGGTAAACCACCAGTTTCATAGCTGGGTACGTATTTCTCATAACTGGGTACGTATCTGGCTGGCTCCTTGGGCGTACTGTATTGAAGCCCATATGCGTGGGCTGGGTCTAGTCGTGCAGTGAGATTCAGTTTTAGTGGTATTGCGGTAACTGGTGGTAGAGAGTCGAATTTCGATTTATCATATTTCGGTGAGTTGAGAATCGGATGGTCGAACTTGAGGTCTTCGATTTTCAGCAGTTTATAGGGTATCTTTTGCAACGTTTGACCACTCTGTTGCTCATTCGAATTGGCGTTTTGCGGCAGAAGACGGCGATTTTCAAGAGCCTTGTGGTCGGGTGTGATATCGAATACGTTTTCAGTCTGCATTTCGACTGTCGGGGTCACATATTTGAGCAAATAATTGACGTCAGCCAGCAGCTTTTTGCTGTATGGAAAGGGCTCTTCATCGACGTGCTCGACAGTCTCATAAGACGCTGCTTTGCCTCGAACTGGCGGGTCAAAAGTTCGAATTTCGTTGAAGTACAGCAGTGCTGAATCCTGTTTTTCGGCCATTTGCTGTTTGTTGGCCGGGCTGAAATTGTTGGAAGAGAATAAGATGGGATGTGTTGATCCAGATTTATCACCGGAAGAACCACTCGGCCGGTGGGTATTATCTGCTGGCCTGGCTGTTTGGGTTTCGCCCTTGTCGTAACGAATATCAGCTCTGTAGCCACCATTGTCAGCTGTGTAGGTGACAATTTGGACTCGTCCGTCTGGCAGTTTGACCCGGTACTCACCTTTGGTCGCCTCACCATTGTGGGCTTGCATGTGTGAGAAGTCATCGCCCGAATTCCGATCTCGAATAGCGTATGAGAATGCGTAGTTCTTTGGCACCTAAAATTGAAAAAAATTGCCTCAATTTAATGACCTAGACTTTATAAAAGTAGATGTGAGATTAGAGTTTAGCATCAATTAATTACTACGCTGAGAAAAAAAAAAAATTATATGTCAAGTACATCAACACCAAAATTTAGTGCGAAAATATTAAAAATTAGTATGCAATAGTATACTGAAATTTAATATTTTATTCTAAATTTTAATATAATCCTGAATTGTCATTGGTTTATAGTATGCTGCGTATTGAAAATTAGTTGCTAATTTTGCTCAGTGTATGTTTCTTCATACTCTGAATTACATTTTACAGTCCACTACTCCGAATTCAACTTTCTTTGGCACAACATTGTGAAATGCAATTTTTAAGCATTCCAAACATCCTGAACAAATCTCTATAATTTTTTCTGCAAACATTGCGACGAAAACTTTCTGGATAATGGCATAGAAAAATTGATATACCCAGCCTAAATTATATTTCTCCTTTTCAAATCATTAGTGATAGCAAATAATATTTTCTGAATTTCATCATGCCCATGCGGGAAAATCTTATGGTCTTCTCTGGATTCAAATAGCCAGTCAGCCTACCTTTATTTTAGTAGACCAAAGTTATTATTATAATTTTATTTAAATGAGTCGTTGTCATAATATTAGATTGTTTCAACCTACATACGGTGATTTATTGGGCTGCATTCATAATAACGGAGACAAATTTGACCGACAATTATACTCGGTGCTGGTTCGTAATGGATACACGCTGAGGGGAACATACGCACCAGAAAGAAAGTGAAAAAAAAAGAGCATTTCGAATCTTTTTGGCTGCACACTATAGACACACATAAAAGGCCCACATCACAAACGAATTCGCACGATCTGGTTTGTGCAGAAATTACGGTAGTACTTGAGGCAGTGAAATTTCATTTATCATTTTACACGCGTTGGGTAATCGTCAACACGTACCATACTCTTCAAATATTTATACACTGATTGAGATGGAGAGACAAAAAAAAAAGTGTATAAATTGTGACTGTGAAACAAGCAGCTACCAGTCTGTATTTTCAGAACAATGTTCGGACCTTGACGAGTCCGAAAAAATAACTCGAGTCATCGAATGATCTGGTTTTTTGCATAAAACAAAGAAAAACGAAGAGATAGGTCCAAGAAAAATGGTTCACAGAAATGTATAATGTATATGGTGCGTAATGGGTGCTCCATATATATTGCAGCTGTCACATTAAATAACCATAAATTGATTTGGTTGCTTGTCCCATTATTCATGCTGTGATCGAGGCACTACGTGTGCAATTTCAAAATAATACTGATAATTATTTTTGTTTTTGTTTTTATGTACAACGACTTGTTACTTGTATGTTGGAAGCATTTGATTTAGGAAAATAAATGCTAATTTTAATTGATATGCCATTTCGAAGAAATAGTGTAACGGATTGAAATGATTGAAAGAATATTTTCCAACTTAATGGGGGGAGTATAATTCTATCCTTCATCTTGATCATTACCTCAATTTTTATCTATATTTCAAAAATGTGTTTTGAGAGACGTACGTCTGATTTTTTTATAGTGATTTTTTCCCCTCATTCATGGTATCGACTTACGTTAAAGTCTATAATAAACGATGCGTTTAATTTCAACGAGTAAACCCTCTCAAATTTAATAATTTGGTCAAAAAATGTGGCTTATCGTTTTATTTCTTTTTTTCAAAATGATATTGTAAATTTAACAGGTCAATATTCTTATTAAATTCTTTCCAAATTTACAGAAATCGTATCAATTAGCCCACGAATAACATTCAAACAAATTAATTAATATTTAGTTATAGCCGTCACCGTTTAGAAACGACGAGAGAAAGGAGCTGTGGCTTAAGTGCAACATTTTTTAATTCTGACGTAATCAATTTTCTAATATAGACAGTGAGACAGTGATTAATATTTCTTCTGTATTTTTCGCTAATATGAATTAACGAAAAGAAAAAGGAACTGCCCCCATTCATATCCATTCAACCGTGAAAAATTTTATTTTTCATTTGTTACATGACATCTGCTTTTTTTTTTTGGCTTTATATTTATAAATACCTACATAGCCTACGTAATATAATGCGGAAGAGAATGTTTTTGTGGATTCAGAAAAGTTGATCTATTCTTGATTTTAAAGATATGCCTTTCTGTGAATATATTAATTATTATAATGAAAGGAATTACGGTGCTGGAATGCTGTTGAAACAGAAAATAATTTGGAATTTTGTTCCGTATAAAATTTAGATCAAGCCAATAGCAAGTAGGTAGGTCTATTGCTGGGATACTTTGCTAAACGCCCAGTGACAAGTGACAAAGAAAGAAACATTGCCCTATTTTCATTGTACTTTTGCCCAAATGTTTATTCTTATCTGTACTTACATTATTTACATTGGCTTGTCTTTGATATTCCTGCACAGTTGGCTTTTCCTGATGTCCTCTTAGAGGCGAGTTAATGGTATTTTCAAAATATTCGGATTTTCTGCTCTCTTGTCCTTTGGGTGATGCAGTACTATCGCTGCTGGTAAGAGGTATTACGGTCACAGTTGCTGGCTGGTATTGTATGAAGCGAATTCTACTCGTTGCATCGGAAGGCTCTGAATCTGATTCGCTGGCTGATAGATGCCAACAAGCTGCTAATAATGTGAAATGCTGAAATAAAAATGAAAAGAAAATATTTCGTGATTCTGTACCTTTTTCTTTTTTTTTCTCTCTTCAAAAGATACATCAAAAGTACCGGAGGCATAAGCGAACTTTGCATTGGTCTTTTAGCTAGAAACTCAGAATATTTCAAGTTAGGAAGAGGTGTGTAAAGCTGAGAAACGCCAAAATTATAATATTTTTTCTTCAATTCTAAAATTTTTGAGGGAAAAAATACGGTCATACTCGTATAGTTTGGCATAAGTTAATCTAAATTTTTATCAATTTATGCGTACATGTAAAAGGAAAGTAGAAAAAATATTCAAAATGATTGAATGATTTTGTCTTTTAGTTTTATGCAGTTTCAAGATTAGCTCTTGAACTCGAATAGAGTCTTAGTAATCAATTTATGGATTAAACACAACAACTTTTTTAACACTTCACGGGTTAGTACCTACCTAGTTAAAAGCAACCCGCTTCGTCTGTAAAAATGACCAGTAAGCTTTTTTTGAAAAGTAAGGATTTTCTCTTTTTATCATTTGATGCCTAAAAAAAATTATCAACTTGGAATTTATTAATCAATTAAACTGGCTTCATTTTTTATATGAACATTTCACCAAAAATGATAGTTCGCATCCTTCAAAAACAGTTTACAATCAATGCTTGTATGCAAAAATTCTAAATTTCTATGGCTGAACGTATAAAAATGAACCAAATTAATGCACACCGCCGCTACAAGGCTAGCTGCGCACATAACCCAGCATTTATGTTGCTGCGCCCTCACGCAGTACCAGGTGTTGGGCTTGGTATATTTAACACCCTTTTGTTTGATAGTGTCATAATTTTAGCATATTTAGAATAAGCAGCAGACTTAAATAAGAGCAAATATTTATTCTGTTTAACCAGTAATTTTCTAAATTAAGTTCAACAATCAAATATTATCATTAAATAATTTTATTTTTGTTTAGATAATTTAACCATCTTACTGCACTTGATATATATGAGTCTTTTATACCTGCTTGTTCAGCCTGAATGATCATTTTTAGAAAAAGACCACATACTGAGTCAAAATATTCATGCTTATAATAAATCATATCTACGTCAAGTTCAGGTTTACTGTAGGAGCGGTCAATATTCAATGATGTTAATTTATTGTTCAGTTTCTTCAAATAAAAGTCAATCAAAGCATTTCCATGAGTTTCAATCGTTTCTATCGAGATACTGGTAATAAAAAAGTAAATCAATTCCGAGACAGGACTAGCCTCTCTAGTCAATTGCCAATCTATTATCTTAGCCTCACAAGTTACATCATTATTGTCGTATTTGAATAAAATATTGCCTGTTCGGAAATCGCCATGCATCAGCACAATCATACTATTTTCTTGTGGATATAAGTTAGTTGAAGGATCAGTGGTTCGTAATTCTTCCTTCAATTGTAAAATTTTCTGGTCCAACTGCTGGCTCAATTGAGGTTTTATTATTTCATAAAATTCATCGATAGTATCTATACTTTCTCTACCTATAGGTATTAACTCTATTAATGATCTACTGGCGTCGTTCTTGCTTAAGGATTGGAGGTATTTGTAACTAAGAGCATGATACGTGGCCAATATTTCCAGAGTTATCCAACACTCATCCAAATACAACCAACTAGCTTGATCTCTAGGCATAAATCCATCTACTGAAAGGTCTTCCAATACCAACACTTTTGTTTTGGTAGCTGTGTAAAGTTTAGGTGCAAATGGTTCACATTCTCCCAACCGATATAATTTGGGTAATATTGTTTCGTAAATGTGTACTTCTCGATCAAACATCATTGGGAACAGTATCAAATACAAACCATACATAGGAGCAAGAGACGGAACTTTCAAAATAACTTTCTGTGACTTTTTCTTTCTGCCTATGTTATATTTAAATTCCATACGAACAATACCACTGAATTCATGGGTCTCTTCTTTCGCAACGTCATCTTTTACACTAAATGATCTAATTTTCACCTGATTTTCAGCCTGAAAATTATTGATAAATTGCTTGACTGCAGTTGTCAAATCTTCTGATTCTGATAATTGACCTGTTTTGAAGAAAAAATTGAAAATTCACTTTTTAAGAAAAATAATTTTAGAGATTGAGGAAGTGCATCAAAAATTACCTATAATTTTTATTTTTTACTAAACAGTATTACATATAAGTAGTAAGGAGGTCATTTGAAGACAGCCTTCTGTTTTTGCAGCAGATCCCCATACTGATGTAGAGGGTGACTTTGTGTAGTGTGTAGCAGAGAAGCGAGTTTTTGCCTACCCTTGTGGCTAGTCTGGATTGACCAAAATATTTCTGTAGTCAATCCAAATATGCTGGCCACATTCATCTTTTCTCATTGTCAGTCAATTAAAATTTAATTTTTTGCAGTTCCTGCTTATAATAGTATTCCAAAAAATAATTTCATTATTTGAATCGCTACATTTTTTTTAATATCTAGAGAACCACATAACCGACCAAAATTAATAGAAGGTTTTCTGTCAAAAACCTGCTAATTATCCAAAAACCGAAAGGGGTCTGTGGTCTGCTACAAAATTTAACAAACATTCTGTTGAATTTTGATTGATTGGGACGTCTAACTGATTGCACATTCTGTTGACTGTGTCAGTGTGAAGTTTAGCATTTGAAAAATAGAATCACAATTGATAGCGTAATCACTTCAATGAATGAAGTCAGTTAAACTAATAATTACCTGTAAAAACTCCAATAACTGCCTGGGTAACGAAAAGTCTTTTTACCCAATGAGTAAAGCACTTTGCTAGTGTACGGATCATATCAATGAGAGAGGTGGGAAAATTTCAAGAAACAGAAGCTTACACCAATGTGTTTGTGATTATGACTGCAAATAGTGTTATGGAAAATTGCAATTCAGAAATTTCTCAAAGCAATGTTTCAAACATTGAATTTTGCAATTAAGATTATATTGTTATACGCTATGGTTTTTTATGCCATGCTTTTTTATGCCATGCTTTTTTATGCCATGCTTTTTTATGCCATGCTTTTTTATGCCATGCGAAAAATGACACTTCAAGGATTGTTTTTTATTGAAATCTAACGCAGCTGACTTAACACAATATACACATCTGGGATCATATACGTGTTGACATTATTTGAATTGACTTGGTGACAAAGAAACAACTGCAGTAAAGCTCACCTTTTAGAATAATTATTGTAAAATACAATTCAACGGGAATGTACATATGTTGGCTGTTACGCAGATTTCAAACCCTGCCAAAATTTCATAGAAATTCAGAATATTTCCAAGTTAGGAGGAGGTGTGTAAAGCTGAGAAACGACAAAATTATATATTTTTTCCTTCGATTCTAAAATTATTTTTGGGAAAAAAATATGGTTATAGTTTGGGATAAGTTAATCGAAATTTTTATCAATTTATGCGCACATGTAAAAGGAAAGTAGAAAAAAATATTCAAAATGATTGAATGATTTTATCTTTTTGTTTTATGCAGTTTCAAGCTTAGCTCTTGAACTTGAATAGAGTCTTAGTAATCAATTTATGGATCAAACAAAGCAACTTTTTTAACACTTCACGGGTTAGTACCTAGATAAAAGCAACCCGCTTCTTCTGTAAAAATGTTGTTTTTTTTACAAATAAGGATTTTCTCTTTTTATCATTGAATGCCAAAAAAAATGGTTGACCTGTAATTTATTAATCAATTAAACTAGCTTCATTTTTTGTATGAAACTTGTTCTATTTTTCCCAATTTCGTAGAAGTTGATCAGCTTATGCCCCAAACATTTCACCAAATGTGATAGTTCATCTATAATTTTGTGTCCAACTCATATGGTTTCATGAGACATCAACCATTTTGCTTTCTTCTGACTCTTTACCTTTACTCAATCTGTTTGTAATCTCCCTGGTCTGTTGTGCCGCAGCTTATTGTTAGTAAAATTATTGAAATGATTCAACTCCCCCCTCCTCCTCCTCCCCGTCTGTGGCATTCATTCCGCTTAAATGTAACCGAATTAATTTCCAATTACTATCCTTATAGATATATGTCGTTTATCCATACTTATTTTGTAATTGGCTTAGCACCCAATGGGGATAATACAGCTAAAAGAATCGAATTCGATCACAGATATGCAATGCGACAAGAGATTTAGAAATCGAAATTATTATATTGCACGCTTCTTAATCTTTTTCTTTCATATCGAGGTGTTACGCACAATTTTCCACTTGTAATAAACTAATTCAATGTTGGACCGATATTTCCTTAGTGCTACTTCATTAAGTAGAAGATGGTGGCATTAGTTTCATAAAACATTTTGGATGTCTTCACTAACGTCGATTTTATAGTAATGTATTATATTCTCATGTTTTTAATATAACTAGATACTTACTCGTACACCTCTGTGAAAAATAGTCTAGGTACCCACTTTAAAGGTAGATGTGCTGCAGTTATTGGAATGAGATCACTATGTATAAAGAAAGAGTGAAAAAAAAACGAAGAAAATCTTTCCTTTCTTTTGTACTTATACTGTCACGATTCACTTTTTATATTATCTATACAGATCAGAAAAAATAGCCTAAAGAGTGAAATGGCACGTGTTTGTTGAGCAAAATGTGTACCGAAGAGAAACATTAATGGTTCCGTTATGCAGTGTGTAAACTGTAAACACAGTATCTTCCATTCGTCCATTAATTCGCATCATTATTTTGATCCGATGAACGATTAGGGTATAAGTTTATGAGCCCAAAATTTAAACATGGACTACAAATCGTTGGCAAATTTCTGTTTGCGAATGACAAGTGTGTGGCTGTTGGTTGTGTGATGACGAATCAAAGAAAAAAGAGTGAAAGAACTGAACGCGATAAAGTACATTTTCATTGGTCAAATTCATTGAAAGGTTTTTTTTTTTAATAAGGGCTTTTTTAATACTTGAACGTAATCTTATTCTCCGTTCATTCTAATACATGCTGTAAGAAAAACTTACTTCTATAGTGCCGAGCTCAGAGATTAAGGCCTCTGCCACCAATATGTCTCAACAAACTTAAATAGCCGCCATGTAAGATTTCTTTACTCTGCCTTACAAGAGAAGGGACTAACGTCATCATCTAGCTTTGATAGATGATGCGATATGCCCTTAGATAATTTAGCATGGATAGTCAGCGAACGAAATTTCGGCCTGTCAACATGGCAAAACTTCGCTCATGGCTGCGTTAAGTGCGCTTGTTCGATTTTCTTGCGATTCCGCATAGTAATTTTAGATGCTTTTGCCATGTTGACAGGGTCGTTCTATAAGACAAGGATAGAGCGCTAGCTATCCATGCTATATTATCTTAGGATATGCCTGTAGCAGAAGGGAGTCCCTTCTCTTGCATAAGACTGAGAACATGTAATATGTATATGAAATATTCTCTGTGAGTATTTCATTTTTCTAGGACCAACCCGTTGTCATTAATCGCATTCAAAGTGAAAGAATATTTTTTGAATGCCAAGGCAGGGTATTACAAATATTGGTTACTCATTTAACAGATCGTTATGACAGAAATTCTATAAGTATACGAGTAATTTTCTGCTATAATGATTCGTTAAATTATAATAACCAAAGTTTGTAACATTTACCCTTAAACTAATTATAAAATCATTGGCCCCTCGGTATAAATCAGTATTCACTTGCCTACCTCGAAGGGAACCTTTCTACACCATCTGAGGAACCTTTTTGCTCTAAGAAATTGTCAAAGTATTGAAGGAAGGATTGGGTGGACTTGGCTGGGTGTATATTTTGGAAGAGCAAAAATTTTTTTACCTGTATGGAAAGAAGAAAAAATTCATATACGAAGTGTAAAGAGATGAAAAAATCATTAGATTTTGGTACAAATGAATCAAATTTTAGTTAATCTCTTTGAACAAAGAAGGGCTAATTTAATTTTCTCTGGACGGCGGGTGGTTGATTTTAGCTTCGGAGAGGCTCGGCCCCCCAAGCCATCCCCAATAATCAGGCCACGAGGAAAGAGTTTTCTGTTTTTTATATTTTTGACCAAAATCTGGCATATAAAATCGTCGTTAATTTTTAAAAGAGCATAACATTCTCCATAAAACAACACGAAAATCTCAAAAATAATCGAAAAAAATCGACGAACGAACCTTATCGCACTAGACCGACGAATTTTTTCTTCACTTGAAACCTAATTTCGTGTTTGTTGTGCTATATTATGTATTATGGAAACACGTCTTCATCCATATAGCTTCTCTACGTGCTCAATATTTCCATCCAAGTTTCTATTTTCTCGTCATTTCTTCGCATAAAGACGTTTCTTATTGGTCTCACTTGTAATCCATTTTATGCGGCTGACTGGCATGAAAATAGCCCTATTTTTTCCGAATTTCACCAAAAATTCTAAAAGAAGAAAACCTGAAAGCTGCTTTAAATTGGGCAAACAGCCGATACAATCGCATTTTCAAAGCTATCGTGCCTGATTATTCGTAAGCTCTGGAGAATCCACGAATTTCTTTTTCTTCTCCTTTCCCCTGCAGAGTGTAACCCAATTTACGTAAATCCGTATCCTAGAACAGTCGTGGGGGGAAACTTTTATTGTCCGTAAATCGAGAAAAATAAATTTCGAAGGCTCAAAACTGCGTCAGTCGGTATACTTGCGACGACAACGACTAATCCAATTTTCCACAAAAAAAAAAAAAAAAAGAAATAATTTATTTTTCAGGTAATGTTTCAGCATTAGGTGGCCATTTTTTTCCCTCCTATAGTTTGATATTATACGGTATGAAGCGAAATTGAATCAACTAGTTTGAAGGCCGAGCCATATTTTCATCCTCGTACCTACTTTTTTCGATTGGCCATTAAGTTTTTTATCGTCTCAATATATCTGCGGCTTCTGTTGAAGTGCCATTCGATTTAGTCGCCGTAAATTTCATCATACATGGGGTACATATAGAATTTCAAAATGTCGAAACTCTTTTAATGGAGCCGCGACCCGACATTGGTATAAAAGTTTCGTCGCCGAACAGAAAATAGGAGAAAAAGTCGTATACGAAATAATGGTTTGCCCTTTTGAAAGTCTTTTTCCTCTGCCGAACCAGTCGAAATGGTGTAGAAATTCTTTCAACGTGTTCACTAAAAATTTTACAAAGATTTTCTTTTGAAATTTTTCTTATTACGCAGCTAGAATATGTGGCTATAGAATAAAACGGTTACCTATAGTGTTTGAAGATTTTCAAGGCGAAAGTATTTTTGGAATTGGCTTTCTATCAGGGTGAATGTTTTTGATGAATTGATTCTGATATTGCTGTTTCGAGTATTTGAGTATTTTTATGGTGTTGAGAGAAAAAGGTTCGGAAGGCAATGCTTTACCAGTCGATGTTTTCGTCCGAAAGATACGTACTTGTACTCAATACGCCATTTTTTCTTCAATGGGCCAGGTTTTTGTACCGTTATAATGCGAGATTACGTCGATAAAATATCGATATTTTCCAACTTCAAAATGCACCGTTTTTCACGTAGGATTTCCCATTAGAAAAAACTTCGGCGTAGGTATTTAGGTACCTTCAAATAAACTGAAATGTATTTTATTCTGAAAACGGAGCCGAAATATGATGTTTTATTTTCCTTTTTCGTAATAAATACTTGAGTATTACTTATACATTTTATTTGCCAGTATATTTGGCAACATTGTTGAAAAGAAAATTATTCTCTCCCTCCTGAATCACAAAGATAAGTAACTTGAATTAGAATCTCTTCTATTTTATTTTCTTTGCTTATAAATAAAATATACTCGTGCCAAGTCTTTCAGGATATTCCTTCGTTTACCTAACTGGAATTACTGTTTCACTTCTTTTTTTTTTGTGCCTGCGATTCTGAATAAAATTTTTATCATTTTCATCATTCGTTCTGCATAAAGTGGTGAAAAAATGACAAGGGGAAGCCCGAAGCCATTTTTAGCTTGCACTCCACCGAAATCTTTCATCCACTGCAATAGAAAAAAAATGTTCTTGACTAAAAATGTTGAAAAACGGAAGGATTAGGTATAAAATGAAAGTTCGTGAAAAATTAACAAAAATCTCGCCATGCAAGTCTCCCACTTTTTTTTCTTTTTCTTTTATTTATTTCATTTTTTTTTTCTACAACAGAGTCTTTTATTTATTTACGTATAGCATTACTATGTTATGGGCGGGTACTTAGCCAAGTCAACTTTTTTTATCCCTGCTCGGCCCTGTGAGCAGAGGTCGCATGCATAGCATGTAAGGTATTATTCTACATTAAAGTAGAATAGATAGTAAATTTAGCCTGTGAAAAATGAGAATAAATCAAATAAATGAAATAATGATGCGATTGTCAGAAAAAAAAATTTAACAAACACACTGTTGAATTTTGGTTGATCGCAACGACCTACTGATTGCATATTCTGTAAACTGCGTCAGTGTGAAGTTTAGCATTTGAAAAATAGAATCATAATTGATAGCGTAATCACTTCAATGAATAAAGTCATTTAAACTAATAACTACCTGTAAAAGCTTCAATAACTGCCTGGGTAAAGAAAATTCTTTTTACCCAAAGGATAAGGTACTTTGCTAGTTCACGGATTATATTAATGAGAAAGATGGGAAAATTTCAAACAACAGAAGTAGAAACCATGTGTTTGTGATTATGATTGCAAATAGTGTTATGGAAAATTATAAGTCTGAAATTTTTCAAAGCAATGTTTCAAACATCGAATTTTGCAATTAAGATTAGGGGAGAGCGGGGCCAGTTGTCACAAAAGTTGGTTTTTCTTTACTTCCTCGGCTCCCAATCAAGTTGGAAATTTGGGCAAGGTGTCATTGGAAAGATACATCATTTGGCTACACACCACCAAAATTTGAAAAAAAAATCTTTGCAATTTAATTTTTTATGGCGTTTTGAAAAAAATGCTTTTTTTGAGACAACCATCCCCATAGGTGGGGTTGGTTGTCACACACCCTATATTTTTTACTGTGGACGTGGCTTCAGTGGTCTCGGGTACTTTTCTCATATTCTGGGGTATTATGGTGACGCTTGATTGGTTTCTTTCGCGAGTTGTGTGGCAAGAGCTTCATTTGCGTCGTTCCTCTTTATTTTCCTTCCGTTTTCGTTTTTCAGCCACTGACCAAACTTCACCAACCACACAGAGTTTTTTTTTTTTTCTCTTTCTCTACACTCTATTGATGCGAATTATGAATAAAATTAGGAAGTCCATGGTTTAAAAGCTCATTTTTTGATTTTGTGACAACCAGCCCCGAGGGATCTCACTACCTTTAACAGTAATTTTCCTCCTACATACTTGGGAACCCAAATTGACCATAACTGATTTATTTTAAGGGTAATATTCACTTGCTTTTGATAGTAAAAAATCTCCAGGCCTATTGAATTTGTTCTCTCAAAATAACTTTTTTTGATTTTAAAAATATTTACTATGGAAGATGAAAAATCATTAATTTAATTTTTAATGACCAAAAAAACATTTGGCAACCAGCAAATTTTGTCAATAACTATTGTGTGTGAAGGTACTGAAAGTGGTATCAGTCATGCTCGCTCACGGCTCATGGATCCATGGAATAACGCTGTTGAGACAACTGACCCGTGAGACAACTGGCCCCGCTCTCCCCTATATTGTTATACGCTATGGTTTTGTATATGCTTTGTGGAAAATGACACTTCACAGATTGTTTTTTATTGAAATCTTACGTAGGTGACTCAACACAAAATACACATCTGGGGGTTATATGTGTTTTTACATTCTTTGAATATACTTGTTGACAAAGAAACAACTGCAGTAAAGCTCACCTTCTCGAAGAATTGTAAAAATAAAACTTAATGGGAATGTGTGGTGGCTCTTACGCAAATTTCAAAGTCTGCCAGAATTTCATGACTCATAGAAACTTCAAAGTTTCAAAAAATTTCAAATTCGGACAGAATTTATTTCTTTACTCGGCTAATAGATATCTAATGTGAATTTGAAAAGGTTTCTATGAGAAGATGGTCATTTCGTATCATACGAGTAAATGCGTATTTACATACTCATGAAAAAAAGGATGACTTGTAAAGAATTGAAGTGGAAAACAAAATAAGATTAATAAACCTGTTGAGTTCTATGAAATTAGTCTCTTCAACAACAGATCACACCAATAAACAGCAAAATATCATTAAGTTTTTTGTCTCATTTGTTACGAGTAATGATCAACCAATACATAGAAGAACTAATCTCATCGAAGGTAGAAATGAATTATAAAAATGAAAAGTTATAACCAAATAGAGAATGTGACAATGTGTGTGATTATCTTACCGTCGAACGGGTGACTTTACATTCAAGGGGCGACTTCACCCACTTTGTTTTAGCCCGATAAATAAATTGCCAGGCAAAAATTAAAACCGAAATACGATTTGGATGGAAGCAGGTAGAAGGAGGAAAAGAAAAAAAAGATCGCCGTCCCTACCTCACTTCATCCAGTAACGGAACAAGAAAATAAAGCGGCGATATGGTTTTTTTCCTTTTTCTTATTCGTCTTTTCTTTTTAACCACAGACACTCAAAATATTCAGTTCGGTTTCACGTGGTTGAAGTTGGTACTTGACTAGTTTCTTTTCAATCATATGTCTCCGTACAAACTACAAACATCCTCAAATTTTGCCTCCCCACCCATCAATAACCCGTTAATAACAAATTGATGGGTAAAGTCGCCCCATTGAGGGGTGACTTTACACAAATTTTTTGAAAAATCATAAAAAATAGAAGGAAAGTTACAAACTCAACCTTTTTTTTTACAAATGCGTTGAGAAACGTTGGACCAAAATTTTAAAACCAAATTCATTTCAGTAGCTTAAAAATTGGAGGAGTTATTATAGGACAAAGTTGAAAAACATAAAAAGAGTGTATAAAGTCGCCCCATTTGACGGTACAATATATAGATAATATAATTGATGTATCGCTTGAAACATACATATAATTTGAATAATTTGTGCACCAAAGGTTAACTTTTGACTTAATTTTAATCTTAGTAACCGTTGGTAATCGAGGAGTGGAAAAACCTAAAAGTCGCCATCAAATTCAAATTTGGAACTCTCAAATCTCTCTCCTGTGATATATTATTCGATTATAATTTCTGTCACTTTTCAGTTTAATTTCTGCCACAAGTGATACAAATACGATAGCTAAAATATGACTCAAAATTCAGATTTTGCGTCCTCAAATCTGTCCAATGATATATCTCGCTTGAAAATAAGTCATTTTATCTTTTAATCACTTTCAGCCTCATTTTAGCCTAAAGCGAAGTAGATAGCTTAAATTTGACCCACAATTCAGATTTCACACTCTGAAATCTACCCTGAGAGAAAAAAGTAGTACTTATTACTACTCAGTGTAGTAATTATTTTCATCGAAGTAACTAAAATTATCTATTTGTACGAGTAGTAATAAATAGTTATATGATAGTAAAATGTACTACAAAGATACATAGTACATTCTAAGATTTTTTTAGCAATTTCTACTACAATGTTGAATTGTCCGTTTTTCTATTCTAAAATTGTGAAAAGTACTATTGAAATTTCTCTCAGTGTACATCCAATGATACGAGTATAATATCACATTTGAAAATCAGACATTTCTTGTTTCAGTCATTTTTCACTTTCATTTCAGCCGCAAATTTGACTAGAAATTCGTATCGCGCACCCTCAAGTTTGTATATTCACCATTTGGTAATGTATCACCCGCGAAGATAGCCATTTTATATTCCAGTGATTTTTCAGCCTCATTTTTAAGCCACTAGGAAAGTTAATAGTTATAATTTGGCCTTAAATTCGGATTTAGCATCCTCAAATTTATATCCTACCATTACATCACTGCACTTGGAAATCAGTCATTTTATATTGCAGTCATTTTCTAGCCTCATTCAAGTCGTTGGGAAAGTAGATAGCTAAAATTTGACCTGAAATTTGGATTTCGCACCCTCAGATTCATATTCTGTGATATAATAAAAAGTTGAAAAATTTTAGGCTCTGGCCGGATTTGAATGAGAACGACCTGCAGAATGCTAAGCAGTTTTTTTGGCATTGCGCTAGATCTAAGGTTAAAGTTAATTGAAGCCATTAACTCTCAATTTCCGAACTCGTTGCATTTCACATTATGTAGCCCTCATAGAACAAAAAGTTGAACATTTTCAATGCCAAAATTAAGTGATAATTTCTTAGGACTCCCCTCACGTTTTAGACTTATCGGGTAAGCGATATGGAGGCAATGACAATAATGTACTAGTACATGTATTTTGCTGCGTAAGCTTTATGGTTGTGGTAATAATGATGTGTGACCAGCTTTTTATCGCCTCATTTTCCGCAAAATTACTCATAGCTCTCGCACAGCTGATGCGCAGGTGTCTTGCGTTCATACACCTAAACCAATTTTCGTTTCTATTTTGAGAGGAATATTGCACAATGGCTCAGCGCGCACAGATTAAAAACGTACATGATCCGTTTCTCAAATTTATTATTCCGAATCGAAGAGGAAAAACTAGGTCATTGTTGGAAAATGTGCAAAAACATAGAGAAGCAAGACAGAGAATAACAATCTTATTTATAGTAATTTTCAAATTAATCTGTAGGTATATTTTTATGATGTAACTGTTGTCCTTATAGCGGTGCGATTCTTCCAACACGTTTACAATGTAATTTCTGTATCACTTTGCGAGGAGAGAGAAGAGAGAAAAAATATGAATATTTTAGTTATAGTCTAGTTTAGTATTATCGGTGCATACAAAGTACCTAGATACTCGAGAATATCTCACATTCGCGCGTCCTCTGCTCTGTGGAAAGAAAAATAGTAGAAATTTGAAATTCTCTGATTGGCTGGGGAAAGGCGGGTGACTTGGTTATGATTTTCAAAACAAGAAAACGATAATGATCGATCGTGCGATCACGAACAAGTATAACCAACGATAATCACCTGACGGATGAGAGTAGCTCTCTGCTTGGTTTCATGTCGCATGGGTTTAATATCGTTATTATTTTTCTGTTTTGTATTTTGTGTCTTTTTCCATAAATATATGCATATGATGTAAGAGCATTTTACTGTACGCGAAAAATGACGATAATTTTGTGTGACACAATAGAAATAACGCACTGTGAAGACCGTGTGGCTCCAATTATGTATGCGTACTTCTATTCTCTTCATAATATTCAAGAAAATATCGAACAAGTTCCTCGTCCAGGTCTATTACACGAAACAATGGGCATAGGGAGTATAAAGGAAAATTCTCTGGCTGAAAACTAGAGTGATCTAAGTCCAAAGTTAGTGATAAAGAAGATTTTGACTAGTTTCGATGCACTGAGAGAAATGAATTGTATTAATTACAAACAAGAGAGTGACTTTTTTCATTACAACGAGGAAAATTCATAAATTTATTGTAGACATTCATAATGTTTCTAGTACTTTTAATAACCTTAAATAATAATGTTTTACCATTTTTGAGTGGAAAATTATAATTTACATCCCTTTTTTTATTCGAAGTTTATCTCTAATCTTAATTAGAGGTGATTTAAACTTGTTCAATAAGTTATAAAGATAGTGCAAAAAAAAAAAAAATTGTAGAAAATCTATTCCATTTGTAATGTCAATTCATTTCATCACTCACTACTACGAGTATATTAATTCTCAATAGTATGTGATGAATAATGTCGTATAGGTCCAGCATATCAATATAAAATCGGATTCCTTACATCCTCCCTCCCGTAATATTCCTGAGGCCAATCGCAACTCAGCCCTTTTTACCTTTAAAGGGTAACGTACGAAAGATAATATTTTATGTGTTGCTTAGAAATCTGATTAACCGGTTGCTTAAGGGTAAGCCTTGATTGAAAGGGGGCAGTTGTCATTTTTTTTTAGCAATGGCAAGTGGTTGTATACAATGTCTCTGTCACGAAGAGACACATTGGTGGCCGAGATCCAAATCCTTGAGCTCGATATGAACACACCTGAGGTAACATAAGTGCAGGACACACCAGCCAGCAGTGACCCTAGTCCCTGGGTCTTTGCATTTTGAGAAATTCGGTTTCTTACACGTCATGTGAAAGAAAGTTCAGTGGAACATAATTGCAAATTTCGTCTGTGTGTAAACTGCTGTGTACTTTTTTACCCATGTCTATGATTAAATAATTTTTTTCAAATGCTTCGTTTCGGAATCCTCTGATAATTTTGCTGGTGTGTTATTTTTAACACATAATGTTCCTTCAATGAAAAGATTTAATTTTTGTCACCTGAGAACTAATGAAACGTATTATCATCTCGTATATTACCTCTAAAGGCTTAATTCCATAAATGGACTCGGACAATTTTGTTGCTCAGTGCTGTACAATAAGTTACTATTTTTTTAATGATTTATTCCAGAACTCCTATATATTGATTACATGATGAAAAAGTGAGAATAAATGGAAATGTATTCTCCTATAAAAATTTAACAGCGAAAAAACCAATATGGGGACTGTAGTGGGTGAGCGAGAAGTTTTTATCCTGAAATTAGTTCTTTTTAAATTTTAAATGATCGTCATCTACCGAAAGAGAATAGTAAAATATATGACTGGATGGTACCTACTTACTTAGTAATTTTATATTCTCATTAATATCTCAATTTACTCAATGAATAGGGAGAAGGAAATTTTTGGCTCCAATCGCCAGACTATTTCTTGTTTTGTTTTACTTTTTTTTAATGTTGATAGACTTCAGTCAAATCGTCTTTTTTTATTTTCCTGTTTTGCTTCGCGATAAATAAGCTTCCTAAATATTTTCCAACAGAGCATGTGATGTAATTACATAAACGATTTTCCGATTATTATTACTTGTTATTTTTCTTATCGTGAAATCGTTTTGTTTAGTAATATAATTGCTACGAACATCATTTAGTAATGCATCAAAAAGGATTGAAAAAAAAAAATTAAAGTTAGACTACAGCTGACATGAAGAAAACCAAAAAAAGGAAGCCGCAAATTATTTAATATTTTCGTGAAACGTTTACAGTTTTAACCCAAAAGATATTTCTAATAGACTGACCTGAGGTGTTTTTCTGTTTGGTTCATGTGATTCACTAGGTTATTAGATAGAATGAATGAAAGAGGAAGTATAAAAAAACTGGAAGAAAAAAATCATCCGCCACTAATCGCGTGAATTTTGACACGTTCGTCGTGGATTTTTTACGGACATTAGGCTGTCATTTGAGAAAATATTGATTCCCCGATCGAATATTATTGATGGTGACATTGACAAATGGAGTGTTCCGAATGTACGAGTCAATCTTTTAAAAATTAATACCATTTGTAGTGGGTTATTAATAATTGCTGAGGAGAAATGTACTTTCATTTTTACCTATGGGTAATAATTCTGGGAAAAACTGAATATATCTGGTATGCGGCTATGCTGCCAAGTTGAATCATTGTATGTGAAATTTTTCTTTGAGATTTGATCAGGTACCATACTACCCACTTTTTTACGCACTCACACATACGAGTACGTACTCGTATACGGAGTTATTCACGTCTTTTACTCGCAGCATTTGAAAGTCCCTTTTGCTGCTTGTAAAATAAGTTAATCGTAAGGGTCTGCCTGTGTGTTATCTTGATTCACGAATGCAGCGGGGAAGGAAACCAAATTCATGATTATAACTGTTCTATAATTTAACAAGTTTCTCATTAGCACATTATCGGCACACTAAAAGGCAAGGATGCAAACTGCAGGGATTAATCCCAGAAACCACGGATTTTTTTTACTGTCTTGAAAAATGCCAGGGATGAAACCAAGGATTTTTTGACATTTTAGCAATTTTATTTTTTGATTTTAAGGATTTTGTTTCGATTTCCAAATTATTATTCAAAATCAGAGATAATATCATTTGGTGTTTTTTATCCTTCTAGTTTCTTATTTTTCCAATTGAAACTTCTACTTACAGATCTTTTTTTTTTTTCTGTTTTTGTGACTGAAATCCAAATTTTCAATAAAAAAACCAGTTTTAGGGATTTTTTTCGCATCCAGAAAATTTTTTCCTCGAGGCAGGGATTTTTAACAATTTGGGTTGGCAAGACTACTGAAAAATACAAGCTTTATCACATCAATTTTTGTTGTTTTAGTAATTAGTAGTAATTTCTACTGTATAATCTTTGGGTTAAAAATAGTAAAAATTACTATATATTTTCTTCAATGCGCATTAGCAAATGTTTATCACATTATCAGTGTGTGTTACCTTCAAAGAAATAATTAAAAAAAAAAAAACTTTGTTGGGCTGACAATTTTGCTATTGTTTAATTTTGTACTCAAGTTACCTTTAATGAAATAATTTAATTTTTTCCAAATCAATAAATTAATGGAACATAATAATATGTTGAGTTACTATCTTTCAAGGATTAAAATTGGACAGCTTTACAGAATCTGTTAAAATGACTATTTTCTGATTTTGTGATTTCAGTTGCAGTATTTCTGGATGCTCTTGAGTCAAAATCAACAGGCAGTTTCTTGACACGAATTGCATTGGTCAAATTTCCTCACTTCGTGATTCGTGCTGGTTGGTTATGAGAAACCAGCTTAGTATGTTGCAAGTTCAGCTCGTGTTTACTGGCGATAATGGCATTTTGCAGCTCTTTCCGGTGGTGGTGAGTAAACTTATCAGTTCTATTTTTCAAGTATCTATTCCACCGCTTCATCAAATTGAAAAAGTGCTTTTTAGCGGCCCGTATACTTTCATGTGCACTTTCTAACTACCAAAATAAAGTCATATGAGAGACGATATAGCGACTTCGTATAAGGCACATTACTGCATTCCGACTTTTTTCACGAGTGTGAGCCGTCAGTAAATACACGTATTTACGTTATTAATGAAAGGATTTCTATATTATGCAAATCGAGTAAAATCTGCAGAGATGGGTGGCTTTAGATAATTTAAAGAGTCGATGAAAAACACCGATGTACATCGCTATACGAGTGTGTGTATAGTTTTGTTATATACCATCATTGATATTAGGTAATCCCTAAAATATAGCATTACGAAGAGCAAAATGGCGGTGCGAGGCGGGGGGATTACTGAGCAGAGAAAACTGCGTGTATCAAAATTCGCGGTCCACGATGGCGGGTATTTATTCAGAAAAGTCAACAGTCATGCTCGAGAGTATTTCGCGAAAATTGTTTCAATATAGTGAATTACAGTAACAACAAAATCGGCTTTTCAAGGGTTGGGGCAAACCAACGCATTAAAGCTGTTTATAGCTGCTAAGCTATACGATTTTTGATTTAATATTACCAGCAAGGAAGACTATAAAATGGCGGTTTGCTAATACAAACGTTGCCAAAAAGTAAGCTTCTTGGTGGGTAGCTTTTGTTGTACCAAAAGATTTTTGTGGAAGTGTTTACAAATTAATAATTCTCGAATATACTGTTTTCACTGACTCCTATATGTTTTTGGTGTTTTAAAAACTTTTCTTCTGCTCTCGGTGCTATTTTTGGTGGATTTTTAATCGCATTAAAATCAGTGGTGCCGAGTGTATGACGTGTAGGTACTGCCTCACGTATCTATCTATATGTAGACTACAGTTCAGTAAAATGAGCGAGAAAATGTATTTGAAAAAGTGTTTAGCAGACGACTCGTGATTCTCTGTATTATTGTTAGGTAAGTTCTCCTGAAAAGCATAATTAGACTCTCCCCTCCTATTCTCCTCGAGATTAAGGATAAGGTGGTTCGTGTTCCTAAAAATGACGTTTTTCACTTTTATCTTAACAAGTATTGATTTTTGCCAAAAACATAGTAAATAAAATAAAAAACAATGTGAGCATCAAAATTGTTCATGTATAAAAAACGTTCAATGTATCCTAAAATTTCACTATCTCATAAGTACGAAGTTACAGACTTTCAAAAGTTCTTGGAAGAAAAATGGATTAATTCATCAGTCACTTGAAGTGCCCATATATTATGACCTTTTGATGCTATAATTTCTGTCCCAAATTACAACTCAATCGGACCAACATTGCCTCCTTCATGGCTCATAAAAGATTGTGAACTTGAAGCCTTCCAAGGGGTGAACGGCACCTGGAGTTTTTAAATTACCAACTTCAACTCATACTGTCGCCTCAAAGCAGGAAGATGGTTCGTTCAAAATTTTCAAAAATGAGACTTGCTTTTTCATCTTTTCAAGCGTCATAATAATTTACGTTTTGTCATCACCGACTTAAAAATGTCTGTCATTAGCAGCTAAAAAAAAAATTTCATAGTTTAAGCAATCTTTAAAACTTTTTTCATCCAAAATTACCCTATACCTTTATAGACGTACATATACCACCTTCTTCTTTAAGGCGACTATAGTCAATGAAGTAAATACTTAAAATCTTTCAGTTGGATACCATGAGTAGAAATGTTTCGCTATTTTAGAGGTCGTCCAAGTAAAAGTAAAACAGTCTGAACAAATATTCAGAATTTCACCTACTGTCGAATGGGGCGACTTTACACACTTTTTTCATGTTTTTCAACTTTGTCCTTTAATAACTCCTCCAATTTTGAAGCTATTGAAGTGAATTGGGTTTTAAAATTTAGGTCTAACATTTCTCACAATTGTAAAAAAAAGTTTGAGTTTGCAGCCTTCCTTCTATTTTTTATGATTTTTCAAAAATTTTGTGTAACGTCACCCCTCAATGGGGCGACTTTACCCATCAATTTGTTATTGACGGGTTATTGATGGGTGGGGAGGCAAAATTTGAGGATGTTTGTACTCAGACATACGATTGAAAAGAAACTAGTCGAGTACCAACTTCAACTGTGTGAAACCGAACTGAATATAAAAACCATATCGCCGCTTTATTTTCTTGTTCTATTACTTGGTGAAGTGGGTAGGGGCGGCGATCTTTTTTTTCTTTTCCTCATTCTACCTGCTTCGATCCAAATCGTATTTTGGTTTTAATTTTTGCCGGGCAATTTATTTATTGGGCTAAAACGAAGTGGGTAAAGTCGCCCCTTGAATGTAAAGTCACCCCGTTCGACGGTATTTTTCACGAATGCGAAAATTTCACATGCAGTATTTACGGAATTTTATTGAATATTTTTCAGAATTTTTGAAATTTTTATCTGGCAACACTGTAAGGCGCTCATTATCGTAATTTTCATGTTTTCAAAAATGAAGGGCTAAAAATATTGCAAGTGGATGGTTGTTGATGACGGATTCCTATGAAAATGCGTTAATTTATCGGACCGCATTTGCCATTTACCCTCGTGCATAAAACATACTCGTACTTATTGTTTTAATGCGATATCGCATTTTTTTTTTTTTTTTTTTTTACTTGACAAAAATTCAAATTGGCGCCTACGGTTTCAACTGTGGACACCATTTTGATGTCGACCAATTACGGCAGTATCTATCGGGGACAGAGTCCGTGCAAAATGCGAAAAAATTATTACTTAATTTTAATATTCGGACTATAAACGAGAGCATTTCTGGCGCAATGTTCTTTTAAATTGTTATAACCTGTCGAGGAGTGCGCGTTCACGGTCACCTTTCAGTTCGCATTTTAATGAATAAACGTTTCAATTTTCCTTCTCGATGGCTTTTGTAATAGCCGCTAATTTTTATGAACGATATATTATGTAGATGGATTTCGTGTCTCCCGATCGCATAGTGGACTTTATTATTTTGCTTATATGACAAAAAACTTAAGCTTACTATTTAGACAACTTCGTGAGGTCGGATCTTTTACAGATTTTACGTAATTTAGAACTTTGGTATACTTGTATGTCAATAATTCTATGCATCTATAACCTACACGAAGTCATATTTTACACACTTTCTTCAGAAAAAAAACCATCGAAAATATTCAATGTCTAATTACCAATTACATCATACTTAGTGATTTTTCTTTGATTTTAAATAGAGTCAATGGACTTGATCTGTTCTTCTGTCCTTTTCATTTGAAGGTCAACTTTTTTGTCTCTAATTGAATATGGCACATTTGCAGGGGTGCCACATCTACCATACTTCAGTATTTTTCTACAACAATCGGGAATTTTAATATGGCCAAAACCTTGCATTTGTCACAATATTAAGTAATTTTGCCTTCATAAATACATTTTGCTAACTTGACCACTTTTTTTTTGTGAGGAGCAATTGAAAAAAAAAAGTTTGTTGCTCAATACCTTCATCCAGCACAAATATACTCGTATGTAGAAGGTATAATATCAAGTGATCAAAACTGAGAGAATGCGCCTTAGTCAGTCCGCTGAAATACATGTGATATGAAAAAGTCTGCAGCCAAACTGCATATTATCATAGAGAAAATAGTTATTTGTAATTTCGATTGTTGAAAATAATTTCAAGTTATTTCCCATATATAAGCGTTATACATTGACAAACTAATTAATCTACGTATGAGATGCGTTCGATTATCATAAAATTCTATGAGGTGCCAAAAAAAAAAAAATCGCAGTTACACCCAGCATGGATATATATATATATATATATTGAAGTGTTAGAGCGAAAATAATCTGTATCTAAATGAAAATTGTACGGAGGAAAATAAAATTAACACCTAAACCGACTAATACGCGGGCAAAGATGTGTAAAGACAGACTGAAACCGTAAAATGATTTTTTAAGCATGACCGAATCTGACCATTTGTGATTCGCTTGCATTTGCAATTCGAGCTACGATATATGGTGCTTACATATTATTATCTGGAATAAATGTCCGAAAGCGCGTGCCTATGATGAAAAATTGTATTATGTCGGACATTTTTCTCAAGAATTAGGTAATCGTTGAAGGTAAAATTCTGTTATTGCAGTTGCAGTTCATTAAAGTCAACAAATGATGGGGAACAGCATAACCGAATTTTTTCCGGCAAATGTTGGTTTTTTCGCGTTCCATTCAACTTTTTGCTTGTTTTTTCATACTAATAATTTGATGATTCACAGTCTATATTCTTGCCAAATAAGTGGAAAAATAATTTCTAATTTCTTGATACTTAGCTGGAGTTGGACTTGCGCCGGTGATAAGTACAGATTTTTGTGCAGAGTGAAAATCGAATTTTGCATTCGTTATTCACGCAACATTGATAAGAGTGTATGTTTTTCATTACTTTAGGGGACTTCAAAATCTGTCATCTGTATAAAAAGTCACAGTAGAACTAACTGATTATTTTCAATTAGCGTTCAGTGTTTGCATTCGTTGTTCTCCTGCACACCTGAATGCACAAACCTCATTCTCAGACTGGGAGCTAGGGAAAAAACTGCAAATATCTACGGAAAGTATCATGTCTCGTGCCAAGTTCGTGTTGATCTACATTTTGCATCGGTATTAATGGGGAAAAAATAAGAAAAAAAGAAAAAAGAAAAAAATCAATCACCAATGTACTACGTATTTGTATATTTAGCTGGATATTCGTACATTTTGACCTATAAACTCTAAATTTTTACCAACCAGTAGAATTTTTTTCCATTAATGCTTTTAATTTGTTGAACTGAAAATCACAAGATTTCAGTACATTATATGGTTGCAAATGATGAAGAATCAATTTTTATATTGCGAAAAATTCAAAATCGAATAGTTGAAAATGGACTAGAAGTCGTTTGTTCCGTGAGGAAAATTCGCTCCAAGAAAAATTTGCTCTTTTTGGCATGTCAGGTAATGGGGATGGGAGTCGCCCGTTCCACCTCTTAAACGTTTAATTTCACCAGTCGTCAATAATATTTTGCACTAGTTACGACCCTGGATGACTTGGCACCAGTTGGTCTTGCTCCGGTGAGAAAAATTAAAGTCGGTTCCTAGATCATAATACGGATGACCTGGTATCACATTTTCTAAAATTTTTAAAATTTATTCGAATTCTTCGTAGCCCATATAAGATTCGAACAAAAATATAGAAATTTGAAGATCATTGTGAGAAAGTCACTTAAGCCATTTGCAGAATTCATTTATGAATTCCAAGCTGTTGGAGGACAGAATAGAATCTTTCTTTGTTTGTCATCTATATAACTGTTTTCCAGCCAAATATGCCCCTATAATGCCTTTTTCATATTTCATATTTCTTGTGAAAAATGAAAAATGTTCGAGTGTAGCGTTTAATTCAAATTGAATGACGTGAACAATTCATGGAATACAGCTTGCTGCAAGAATTGTCTAAAATATCGATGCCATACGCTTTTCTTTTTAATTTTCTTATTCCACTCCAAAAAATCCCAAAACCGATGTCTTATTACAGCCCATAGTAACCATTTTTCTCTTTTAGCCAAGACAGAAGACTATGTAACATTTTATCATTTTGTAGACGAAATGAATCAGGTGACTTTAATCCTCGTGACTGCAGACCGGGGTCGTTTGGGATGGAGGTTTTTTAAAAAGATTTTGTGAAGATTTACGGAGGCACGTCAAAGACCGAATAAGATGTATCGCATTTTCTAACCGTTTTAAAACCGTCTTGTCGATTTTCAATTAAAAATTGAGCTCCGTTTTTTTATTTACTGACGAAGAAAAAGGGTTCGCCTTTCCATTGCGGCTTCGCAGAATTTTGTCGTGTATGGAGGAGGTGTAACGAAAAATGGCTAAGTTTGCAAATTTTACTTTCAAACTGAGGGTTGGCATGAGCCACGTATTTGTTGAGAATTATGTTCTTTCTTTCCTTTACGTGACTATAATCTTTTCCCAATCTTTTTACCCCTAAAGTTGGTTAAACAAATCTTCCAAAGACTTGTACGAAGAGCTTTGCACCTGCTGAACTAAAAAGTGCTTAGATTCTATTAATTTGCTACATTTGACGGGTACTTGTCACCTCCTTTTCTAATAATTTTTTTGGACCAAGGTCAGGTTATGAGAGGGGATAAAAGCTATGCTTTGATTTTGTATTGTTCCGGTACGGGTCCCGAAAATCTATTCGCGTCCTCTGGAAAATGAAGAAGAGTTAGAGCTAAAAGCCTTGGGAAAGGAGTATTGTTAAATCTGCAATGAATTACAAGTTTTTATTTCAATATTCAAGTATATCGGTGGATTTGCTGGGCCCAGTACTGATATTTCTTTTTTGAGGAAGATGAAATTCGGGTGTCCTGATTTTGAAAGAATTTCAAATATCAAAATTTCAGTATTTCAGCTGCTGTTGAAAAGCTTAGCTTCAATTCTTGAAATTTGTCAAAAATTTGGCCGCCTAATTTCAATTTACTTGAAAACGCAAATTATGGTTCAATGGCCCAACAAATTCACCGATTTCGTTGAAAATTGCGTGCGCAACTTGTGATTCATTGCAGCTGTGACAATACTTTTATTCCAGGCATGTGGCTTCAATTTTTCTTGATTTCCTATAGGATAAGAATTAGTTTTGTGAAATAGACCTCGTTAGAGTTGTTAGTATGATTGGGCCCACCTTTACTGTGATGACCAGATAAATTTAGTCACTCACCAGCAAGGTTTTAGTCAACATTTTTGCCACAGCCTCTTCAACATATGTACTTTTTCTGGTCGTTCACTGAATACGAGAATTTATGAGGAGCCAAATTGTTCACCAAAATGCACTGTCACTGTAAAAATGCACCACCGAATGTTCGAAACTGGTTCAAAAAGCACGTCTAACGCGCACGCACTCGAGTCACGCCGACGAAATTTACCATAATAGTTCTCAGCACTATAGTTCTTGTCGTAAACATGGTGCGTTGTAAAATGTACACATTCGTGAAATTTGGTGAACGTGCGTCCACAAGAAGTGCCTCAAGTTGTGTTTTGTCCACGCTGCGACTCCTACCTTTTGGTAGCTGCTGCTGTGGTGAGGGAAAGATCGAAATGAAAATAGAGACGAATAGGAATAGTATGTAACTGGCTGCTGGAAATATCCATAAGTTTATGCATTTTGCAGACAAATAATTTTTTTTATTTGTTACTTTTCACACCATTTTAATGTTTACCGGAGAGGTTATACTGATGAGACGAGGAAGTCGGAGAGTGCGTCTCGATTTTGTCGTTCTCTAATTGGACTTACGTTAGTATGGCAGAAGAAAATTACATGCAAATCTGATTGTTGTTCTCCCTCGACCCTCCTGTAGTGTCGGACCATTATCTAATGCCACTTTCGTGGATATTGGGGGCAGATTTTTCTTCATAATTTTCCATCGATATGTCATTCTTATTGGCTCTACCGTCCTCGTGTCGTCGTGAAAGTTTATCGTCGTTCTTTTTTACTTCTTTCATATATTTATTCTAATATATCTGCCAGGAATTTCACCATCGGACATCCGTGTCTGCATTTATTTGGCGGAAGCAAATCGTCAACCTATTGAAAGAGAAATATGGAATTGCCTTCATTTTGCTGGTGCGTCTCTCTCTGTTTTTCCATATTGGCATACCGCTAGTCTGTCTTCGTTCAGCCAGTGTACCTGGGTGCTGTATGATAACTGCGTATATTTTTTTCGATTATAACTGCGACAGTTGGACATTAATTCGATTTTACGTACATAATGTACTTCTGCGGGGGAGTACTATATGCGTTGTAACTCTTTTGATGGAATCAAATTATAACGACCAGTGCATAAAGAATTTGTTTACATCTATAGTTACCAGCCGACAAATGTGGGCATTCTTCAATTTTTTGGAGAAAACGACGGAATAGATTGAGCCGCGAGGAAAGTCATTTTAGTCTTATATATGGTGATTTGAAGTAGTCTCATTCTTATATTGGATATCTCAGTTGTCCGTTTCTTGTCTCTTTCATTTTGTGCGCATACATATGTAATTTTATTAATCCACTATGGAGAAATTGCTAACAAATTTCCTGCTATAGGTAAATGCATTTAATGGAATGCATTTTTGTCACCTAAGACCTGAAATTTTCAGTAATATACTCTTGAAAGATGTCTGCAAGTCACTTGTTCGATGGAATTTTGAAATGCGGAATCTATTTTGGGGCAACCCTGTACTCTTTGTCAATTGAAGGAGGAGCATCTATGCATTAAATGGCCAGTATAGAGTGCGACTCGGCGTGAATTTATTTCAAATGCTTTTTTCGAATTCCTGAATTTACGAGTACAGTAGAAATTGGTTATAGTGAACTCCGTGGGACCGTAAGTTTTGTTCGTTGTAACAGGAGTTCCCTCAAAGTGAAATCACTTACAGCGAACTGTTCTTTGAAACAGATTTTTTTTTTTTGTTCGTTCAAATGGAAACACTGTGAAATTAAAGAGTACTAGACCCTTTGAATTAATTTTTATTACCTATGGAAATTGAAATACAAATACAACATAGTCTTACTTTCAAACAGGTGAAAAATAATTTTTTATATCTGTTTGTTTCGACTTAATATGCTGAAAAAAATTGTTTTGTACAGAATTTTCTAGATTGTCCGCCGGTTTGAGCGAACATCCATCATTTTTAGGTTTGTTATAACCAGTTGTTCGCTAAATGCGATGTTCGTTCTATCAGATTTTTTTTTCATACGTCCTTATGGAATTTTGCCGGGACTAGGTATTTCGTTCATTATAACAGGCTGTTTGCTCAAGCCGGTGTTCGTTAATCCGATTTCTACTGTATATGCAAAGTATCTACCATTTTAAAAAGTGACTCAGATTTTTAGAATGCTTCAATGAAAATGAAACAAGTTTGTTGCTGTTATTGAAATAGATTAAAAATGGGAGCATCATACCACATGGAGGATAGTTCGGATTTTGGGTGATTGAAACACGTACTTACCCTGGCAATTTTTCACATTTCAAACGTGATTATAGTATTATGTTCTTTAGTAGGTCAAAAATAGGACATTTCCAATGACAAAAAAAATGAAGGACAGCCTTCTGAGTTGTATCTACAATCCCATTACTGGAATAGGGGCTGTAGTAATTATAAGGTGAAAAGATTCAGTATTCTGGTCAACTTTTTTTTTTTGAATTATTATTTTTAGCCCCATTCAATTCTAAGTTTAGGCGAAAAGTCGTGTTGTCCTAAAAAATGTTGATTTATTTCAAATGAGTTCTATTCACTGCTGCCAACTTGTCAACTCAAATTGAAACTACCAGAATAACAAAATGGCTTGAGGATTATTTCTGACTTTACGAAAAATTCGGCAAGGAGAAATAAAAGATGTAATTTTCAACAAGAAATGAAGTTGTTGGTAGTCGAAAATTAAAACAGAATTTAATATAATCCGTTATAAACACATCGTTAAATAAATAATAATTATACTCTATTTTCGTTCACACGAAGCGGGAAAAATATAAAAGAGCGAGAAGAATTCCATTCTTACTTTCAACCCATCTATATTCTTTTTCTTTTTTTTTTATTCCAGGTTTTATGGAAAAAGTAAATAGACAATGTGGAGGCGATTATGAAAATGAATTCAAAAAACATATTTAACGGTGTTTTATTGAATTCCGTCGAGACTTTTTTAATGAAAGTTAAAAAGTGGCATAGTTGTTGGCAAAAGTAGATTTAATTATACAGCAGCGAGCACCGTAAGTTGAATTATTCTTTTATTGCTGTCTGTCTTATAAAAGTCTTAATTTTTAACCAGTGTAAGACATCTTCGAGCTAAGTGTATCATCACCAGTAAACAATAAGGCGAGTTGAATCGACTATTTACTCCGAAATTATGAGAAAACCGTGTAAATATAGGCTGCTCTATGATTATAATGAACGTAATCTTGAGTTCTTGACTTTGAGAACTTCTACGAAGTGAAATGAGGTATTATTTAGATTGTATTATTCTGCTGTAAAAAAAAAAGAAGAAAAAAAAAGAAAAAAAAAAGATTCCAAGTACTTACTCGATTTAAAGCTCATAATATTTTACTCCATTAGTTAGTATCTAAGTAAAGTTCAATTTTTCTGCAGATTTTGTTTCTGTCAGTATTCTTTACAGATTTTCAGTGAAAAATTGATTTTTCTGTTTAATTTTGACTAAATCACTTTTTTTTTGGGTTATCTTTAAAAAAAAACAACAGGTTTTTTCTTTCCTTGTTTATTATATCAAAATTTCTGTAATAAAAGCTACATGTTCCTGATGATAAAAAATAAAACTTTGATTCAACTTCTATTTGCACCTTATTTTATTGAAAACTTTTGATAAAGAACAAATATACCTACTTGCTGATGATGAAAAAGAACAAACCTGTTTATTGCTTTTTAATTTCATATGCACTCGCACAAAAGCTCATGCAAGATGACTTCCAAAATTAATTTTAGCTAATTGGTTGAATGGATTTTTGATTTTGTGGTCTAGAAATGTGCCTTAAAGTCATCATAATTTACGGAATAAATTTTGTAATATCTTATTCTGACAATAATGGGAACACTGGAGACAAAACAAAGGCTACTTGTCTTCATGCATTAGCAGTGCCAGATTAATCCTATGGGCCTGAAGGATCCGGGGTCTCTGGGGAGCACAAAGAGTGAGCAATATATTTTTCAAACGTAAAATTTTGTAAAGCTATCAGATAATGGGCCTCGAAGCCCATGTAAGCTTAGATACCTAACAAACTCATGTCTTCCCCTCTTGGGAAACATTCTGAGTGTGCCAGGGGGATTCTTAGTTCATATCAGTTTTGGAAATCAAATAATCGAATTTCAAGTAGATGCCTTTGACTTTTCTTCCTGAAAAATGCCAACTCCTCCAGAATAAATAGAAAATCTTAAAGATTATACCAATTTCCTTAAAGTCATGTTTTTTTCATTTTTCTTCTTCAAAAACCTCTATTACAGGAAATTTCCCTGTTAGAGAGATGTTTATAACTGGAGCCGTTCAATTCATCCCTCAGGACTGCGTATATAAAAAAATGTTAATTAACGAGTTTTGATTCCCTTCACCCCAAGGTATAGGTTATTTCTCAGACTTTTTCATGTACATGTCTTCAAAAAAACAAAACAGAAAAAAAAATAGCCATTTTGGTATTGCCCATTTTTGGAACTCAAACGTTCAGTTATCTGGCAAAATGTATAGAATCAAAATCCATAAAAATGAACTCGTCAAAATTGGGTAAACGGTAATTCTTTTTAAAAGACTGATGAGCCACCTGTACGTGCTTAAAAATTGAATTAATAACAAAATTAGAGACTATTTTCTGACCAACAAAAAGTATAATATAACAAAACCACCCTCGACATTTTTATAAGACTGTACAACTTCGAGATGAATGAAAAAGAAAAATTACATTTGTAAACAATGGTAGACTAATATACGCATAATTATGACGGACTTTCACTGCATATAGGGTTAGGGGGGAGGGGAGGGGTAAACTGAATTAAACCCGCCATGGCCGTGCGAAAAATAACAAAACAATAGACACGTTTGTTTCGGACGAGCAAATATTAAATAAGTAGTTTTCGAGGGGGGAAAAAAATTAAATAAATATTTTTTTAACACCTGTAATTATGCATTTCTCTGTGTGAGACAGTTATTTTTATCGTCAATGTAGTTTAGCCTCACGAGAGACCGTTGGCCATTCAAGAATTGTCACCCAGTTTTTTTCTCAACACAGAGTTCTTTTGTTTTTCCCCTTACGTGGAAATTCCGATTACATCATCATTGTTCTAAAATATATTACGACTTTTTTTCACTTTTTTTTTTCATGTATGTAAACTCCAGAACATGTGTGTATGTCGATTATTTCATCGAATTCTTGCTACAGATATTCTAGAATGCTTCGATTAAAAATAAGACGTTCGGACAACCGCTACGGATATACAAAAAATACTCCATCCGTCAATATTTAGGTCCCACTATGACGAGATTATTGTTAGTTTTCAAGATTATAAGATTTTATCCTTTTTTTTTTTTTTTCGCTCCCTAATAAGTATTTTATTTCACGTTTGTTATAAACTTTTAATGGACAGATACGTGATAGACTGATACCATATGTCACTTTCCATTTTTTTTTTTTTTTTTTTTTAGCCAGTATCGCTATATCTAATTGCAACCAATGGGTTCGTATGAGATATATACGAACAAAAATTAAATCATTTACGCGGAAAATTAAGGTTGCCCTCTGGAGCTAAAGATTATTCAAAATTTTCACGCATCTCATAAACTATTACGCAGTACTGCGGCTGCTAGGCACCTCTAATGGCTGGCCTGTGCTGTTGTTTTATTTCCTTCGATTGTGTCTTTTTTTTTTCCCTGAAGCCAACGAGCATGTTTGAGAGCAAGGTTATGGATTAGTCTTTCTTTTATACTTACCTAAATTCCGATTTGGATTAGATTGTTCCCATTTTAACCCTGATGGGTGCATTTGCAGGTCAGCTATTTGGTGATAGAGACTGAAAATCGTATGTTATATGTATAAGTGCATATTACTTCTACATTCTAAGTACTTTCACTGATCCAATCATTGCTTTTAGTGAATCTCTCAATCTCATCTAAAAAAAGTGTTGATAAATGTGATGAGAATATCCTCCACAGTCGTAGCAAGAGAAGAGCATTGTCCCCTCAGCAAAATTGTTTGTCTCAAGTGCCCTCAGGTACAATTGGGGTTCAATTCGTCCCCGTTTTGATGGGTTAATATCATTGTCTTATTCATGTGGATAGAACATTTCAAAATAATTATATCGCTAGCATTAGTCCACATTCCACTTCTGCTAAGTCCCGAACAATTTATTACCCACAATTTCAGCTGATTCAACATTACCAAGCCCCAAAACATTATTTGAGTATAAAAAATTTACGATGATTTTTCTGGCGACTTGGCAGGCTTTAGACTTGAGCCATTACTTTCTTAATCAATCCCAATCCAATATCATGAATTCATGCTTCATTTTACACGTGAGCATTCTTTTTCCAGAAGGCGATAAGTAAAATCCATCGTTAGCATATTTTTACGAAAGTACAGAATTGCAGAAAGAAACTTCATTTGGGACATCTTCCTCTCATTTTAGACTTTTTAAAATTGGTCCAAAAAAGTAACTTATACCTATTTTTTTTCCTTTTTTTTTGTGTAAAAGACATGAAGACGATTTGAGGCATCGAGTATGAATGAATGCTGAATATATGAGGATATTGAGCACGTAAGATAATTAAGTATCAACTTGAGTATCGGTGGAAGTAAATGAATTGATAAAGCTCAAGTTCCTATTAAAGATCGTGAGTAAGATTTCGTAGTGGAATGAAAGTCGTGTGTCTGTAGTGATATTACTTTGATTTCACCTTCCAACACAGATAAGGATTTTATCTTGTAAAAATAAAAAATAAATAAAAGTATTAGTTGAAAGTTGAAATATTACCTCAATGGGTTAGTACATCTGCTGGATACAGTTGAATGATAAAAAAAAAATTCGATTTAAGGTCGTTTCCATATCTGTTCTTGAACCATTTTTATCTGCATATACTTTTTTCGTAGTAGAACCAAACTCTTTTAGTGTCGAGAACTATCGAGTCTGGAGGCTAATCCAAGTTTTTATATTAAATATAATAACCGCAAGTGAGAGTGGGTCGAAAATGGTTCCCCATTCTGTTATTTTGCCACTTTTTCTCCTTAAAAATGCACATTTCGTCTTTGAAAATAAAATAATCATTTTGCTAAAAGTTTATATATTTACTCATGGTATGGAGTATTTTCGATGAACAACGCAACGTGAAGGTAACGTAAGAGTAACGCAATATTAAATAATTAATTTAAAAAAATATATATATCACCGGAAAACTTGGAAATATAGCTTCGTGAATAAAAGTGAAACATGAGTAGACAGTCACAGAACTCTCGCGAAATGTTGATGTGACTAATGGAAATTGAAATTCTTGTAATCCTCTACATTAAGATTGTGGGTCTGACACGGGATTTCTGGTCAACAATTCGATCCAATAACCGTCAGGATCCTTGATAAATGCGATTCCTCTCATTTTACCTGCAGAAGATGGAAAAATTTGAGAATATGCGACGAAGGTGAAGATTTCAAATGAAAATAAAAATACTACGGTCTTCGGTATTCACCTGCATTTGGCCCTCGGTTCGCGTTAGCAATTTGAAAACTTGGTCATCGTTGCCCTCCCTACCTTTCAACGTGTATACGCATGCTATAAGTTCCCCATGAAGTAATTTGAGAGAAAAATTACCAACAATTTACTATTTCAAAACTGCATTAATAATATTTAATTGCCAATAAAATGAAGTAGTAATGTTGATTGCCTCAAGAACCTTGAATATTTAATCAATAATATGATTTAAAAAATGCGAAATATTTGGAATACCTTACCTTCGGATGGTTTTTTCAAGAAATCAACGTTCAATTTTTCCAGTCTTGCACAGGCTTCATCTAAATCGGGTACTTGAATTCCAATATGACCTGTAAAATAAATTATTATTGATGAGATAAATGTCTCAAAAATATGAGGTGGCGCCCTCAAATCCGCTACTCATCCTCTTCTTTGGAAAATTTCTAGGTGCACTGCTGAGAAGATAACCAATATTGTATGTTTGTTTTCAATTTATATGAATTTATTTGAATATATCCGAGTGTACAGTAAAACTAATAATTTATTTCATAATTTTTCGTCATGTTTTATATAGGGAGACAGAGACGTACATATTTTCTTTACAAAAAATCTACTCATAAAATGAATTATTTGAATGCTCCCTCGACTTTTTCTACAGTTTCTGTCATGAAAATATACCTGGTGAATAGGTATTTTATTTTACAACCAATAATAAGCTAGAAGAAATTAATAACAATACAAATTTCGTCTCACCATATCCTCGAGGATCAGCGTTTCCATTGTGATAAGAGAAATTGGAATCATTTTCCGTTCCCCAGTTGCTGAAAAAAAAAAATTTACCTGGCTTATAATTTTGCACTTGGAAGAAGATGAATGGTAAAAAAGCAATTGATGAGAATAAGGCTACTTCTCAAGTACTGAATTCAACAAAATATTATGTAGTTAAGATTTCTTAGATTTCTTGAATGATGCGAGTCTTTGTAATCAACCAGAAGCTTAAAGTTAGCATAAAATGAAGTTGAAAAAAAAAAGAAGAGTGAAAGAGGTTCATCAGCTTCAAGAAAGGAGGACAATTTGTTCAAAAAGTATGAAGTTTACTTTTCTACCATGATGTAAAATTTGTAAGTAAAAGCATGTTTAGGTCGAAGATTTTTTCCAAAGCTAAACTGGCTACATGGATGACCTCTCAAATCTGCTTTTGAAGATCTCTAATAATATTATTTTAAAAATAGGGATATCATTTTCAATACTACAATCTGACTACAATGGTCTTTGCTTATGGCAACATTTATGAATATAGGATCAAGTGGATCATATCACAACTAAATTATTTGATTGTTTCGGTTTTTAGGACCAGTTATTGGTGAATTACACATCTCTTACGTACTGGGTCAGTTCGAGCACCGTAGATTTGGATAGCATCCACTTGTATCTAGCGTCAGCATCGTCTTTGGGTACTTCGTCTGGATTCACGTAACCTACGAAATATAAAGAGAATTTCATGGAAGGAAAATCTATTTTATCCAATAACGTCATGCCCAGAGCGTCCACGTAAAATTTCAGCGATTTTTTCGGATCTTTTATTCGGTACATAATTTGTTGAAGCACATAATCCTGTGAATGAATTGAAATTTAATTAAACAATTATAAATTAATCTTGAGGCCTTTTCCGACACTTACTTTAGTAGTCGCATCTCTCGGGGAACTCAAACTTATTGCTTCTTCGAATGACGAGATCGCCGGTTTATCTGCCATTGTTTCGTTTTTTTTGAATTTGTAGACCGAAGTATTTGAAGACGGAGCACTGCTAGTGAAACATTAAATCTAGTCTACCAAAGATACTCGCAAAAGTAAAGAAATTTCACACAACTGGGTATTACTGTACTTTCATAAATTGAAATATTCACACTTCGCAGTCTTCTTCCTTTATCAAAAAGTTTTTATCTAGAGTCCCAGCAGGCAGCGTGTTTTGTTTTGTTTATTTTAGAACATGTTTGAAAGATGACGTCAAATTTTTCTTCCGACTGATTTCAATGCCTACCGCTACGAATAATGGTGAATGATTAATTGACTCTCAACCTTTTGAACTTTTCAAGTTTAAACTGACAATGAGGCACGCTTTGAACAGTTTGAACAGACCCCAAAATAATAATCTTTTTCTTTTTAATATTGAACAAAATCAGTTTTATTAAAGTCGTATCAAAAATAAAAAACACCCAACAACAACGCGAACAACAATAATTTTTAGGAAAAATATAAAGAAAATAGAAATAGAAACATAAAAAATTACGAATAATTGGCACGGATATGACGGCGGAAGATGAAAAAATTATAGTATATTAAATTTCTTCTTTTTCGATTTCGCGAGACCTGGGTAACTGTCGTCATCAGATGAGCTGGAACTGTCAAAATCACTGAATTCAGTTTCTTCGTCCTCGGAATCCAAAGCGAAATCCTCTACGGGATCATCGTCGATGAAGGAATCATCAAACGCATCGGAATCATCGCGTTCATTAGTATTTTCACGTAAATCTCGAGTAGCATTTCGTTTACCTGAACAATGAACAGAAAAATTGAAATACAATTCTGTGATTAGTTCTACAAAATGGAGTTATTGAATATTTATGGTTATCCAAAATACAAAAAAACTATCAACCCATAGATTAGTCGGTCCCAAATAAGAAAGAATTGCAATCGGGCCTTCCGAATTTCCTCTTTAGGAACCGATCATACACGTTTTACGAGTGACACGCTAACATTAGTTCATGGATTCATTTTTATACCTATCTATGTCTTATTCATTTCATTTTTGCATTCATAAACACCAAAATTTCACCTCGACTTCAATATTTTTCCTTAATTATTTTCTAGATACGAGTTTGAAAAGGTGTCCCACAAATACCTGGCACCTCTCAACTGATTGTGAGTGTAAATTCAGCTTTGGTTATTTTATCGAAAAAAGGGCTCGATTTTCTCATTTTGAAAAAATAACGTAAAAGTATAATACAAATTGAAAGAATGGTCCCTCGTCTCTAATTAAGTTATGAAATGTACAACCCTTTTGCCCAGGGCCATCGTAATTTATACCAGAGAATTTTTCAGAGGAGGAGGTCTAGACGCGTAATCGTAAAATTCAAAAAATAATTCGTACGTGAATTTGGAGGCGAATGATGAAACTTCTGTTTATGTTCTTCGTTTTTCCTGTAACAGTTAATTCCATACCAACACCGAGGCTTTGAGGGCGAACCACCGGATGTAGAATCACACTCTGGTTGGCCATCGTAGTCCGCATCCCCTGGATGGCTACAATCTTTTTTGTGTTGAACGTTGGTTCTAAGAAAAAAAAAGAAGAAAATACATATTATACGAATACATTTTCTGTTAGAGCAATTAATATGATCAGTAGAGAAGTCGGATTCATCCATTTACCAAGCGATAAGTAGTATTAGATTAATTAATTTCAAGTTAGAGCATAATTATAAGGATTGTCAGCTGTAGCTCCAATTTTCAAATTTCAACAGAACTACGGAAATAGATATTTTATGACTTTACAGACAAAATAAGTAATCATGACTTACGCCAACCTGTAACATTTATGACGGTACATACACATCCTTCTACCAGTGGGTACTGAGGTTGGCAGAGCTGAGGGACTAGAAGCAGCCGGCGCTGAAATATTGCTCGAGGAACTTTGAGGGGGAGTTGAAATCTCCACTTTACATTCTTTGGTTGGTTCAGTCTTCTCGGAAAGGACCTCATCGTTATCGCTAAGCATGCGATCGTCCACATTGGTGGAGTCTGCCGTCTCTACAGCAGCTGCTCTGTCTTCTGGAACAAATTCTGTATCATCACCTTCCTGCACAAATACGGTTTCAATTGGAATATCTTCCACATTGGGCTTAATATCTACTGGTTCGGAAATTGTCGAAGAGCACAGCGGTATATCTTCAAGTTTGGGCTTCACATCTGCGGGTTCAGATTTTATGGCCGTATGCAACGGTATATCCTCAATTCGGGGCTTTATATCAGCAGGTTCTGGATTTGGTAAAGAGCCCACGGACGTAACATCTTCGTCGTACTCAGTAAATTCAGTCTTTATAGCCACTGGTAAACTAGGTTTTGTATCATTCTCACAATTATAAGTAGATTCTGCCGTTGAAGTGTAAGTAGCGGCTGATATCCACGATGGTAACGTTCTGGCTCGCCGTGGATTAGCAGAGTTCTGGTGAACGAAGCTGTGATCCATTATCATATACCAAGCACTGTTGTAACCGATTGTAACAAATATATCAATAAATCAGATAATTCTACAATAATCAGGAGAAAATTTCAATCAAATTACGAATGATATAAGTCACCATGAAACAATTAAAGAGACCAAATCATTCCCAGTGTAAATTTTACAAACAAAATCAGAAATATTCGAAATTCCGAATTTCGTTTTGGTTTATCAAAAAAAAACTTTTGTTTTGATCAGAGTTGGTTTTGATTTGACTTTAGAATTTTGATGGGAATTCAGGTAAAATTTGTAAGTTGTGCTGCTTTGGAAGTTATTCTTCATTTTCCAATTCTAAATAACGCCAATAACATCGGCGTTTTTCCAGGAATCGATCCTCCACTTTACATACAATACAAATTACAATCAAGCACATTTTGGTACAAAATAGTGTTGACGAAAAAGAGCAAGTGTGAATTTTGTGCCAGCGTGGCACCGAGAAGTGTGTAAGTCTAACACTATCAAATTGAGTAAGTATGAGTGTGGATGTAATAAAATCGGTGAGAGTACATCATTTGTGTATGTGAATCAATACGTATCATCTTAGATAATATAGCATGGATAGCCAGCGCGCTATCCTGGCCTTATAGAACGACCCTGTCAACATCGCTAATGTAGGAAAAATATTATGCTGGATTGCATGCGCAAAACAAGAAAATCGAAACAGCGTAGCCCTGCGCGAAGCGAGTGCGTTGTCCACCGTTCGTAAATCGTATCAACCAACGCCAACCGACTACTTCTGCGCATGCCTCCCAGCATAATATTTTTTCTACATTAGCCGTGTTGACAGGCCGAAATCTCGTACGCTGGCTATCCATGCTAGATTATCTAAGCGTATCATATGCCGAAACCCGAAATCTACTTCGAACATTCCTAAAACCTAATCACTAACAAATTCACTTCAAGAGTATCCCTTTGAGTATGAATAGTTATGGAGGGATAGAAATCGCCGATTTATAGAGAGGGAGGCGTGTCAACGGTGGAGGGTCGACTTGTTTACGTTTTCGTTGTAGTGGTGTGTAGAGTGTTTATTAGTAGTGGTGCGATGTTCCGCATAGTTGCCAAATTGGACGATCAGCTGAAAACGTCCGCACGTGTATTTTTTTTCTTTTTTTTCGTCAATCCTCGGAAAAAAATAATATTGTCATTATTCTCTCATTCTTTCGGAACTCGGAGATTTTCGTTCTCGTGGCGTTGCGAATATTGGCCAGCGTCGGGCTTTATTTTTACATTTTTCAAATTTTTAATATTGCCATTCAAAGAATAATATATTATTGTCAATTGTCACTAAAGACCATGGAAATATATCAGAGTAGTAGGAGTGGTAGTAATGAAAATAAAAAGTACATTGCGTGCATATATTTCACATCAAAGCTGGAAAAAATAAGTACATTTAAATAAACCTTAAAAATAATTTCACTTTCACATAGTGAAAAATAGATGACCGGAGCTTTGCAAAAAATGGCTAAATGTCTGTTCACAGTATACAGGGACAGTATTTTTCCAAATTTTTGTTTTCTCAAAATTACACTTATGCTTCTGCAAACCCTCTGAGTATGTGCAAACCCTACTGTATCATAACCATAGTTCTGCTTCTGCAATCTACTTGGATGCTTGCAACTATTTTCATGCCACTGAACAGCGCCTAAAAGATTTTATAATAGCTTATACATAGTTAATAAGTACTGACTTTTCACTTTGGCCGGTTTCAGAAAATTGAACTTGTTTTTGAAACTTCTGACAGGATGATTGGTTATGAGTTTCTTATTTCGACAATCAACAAGTTGTTTCATACGGACTTTATCCTACTTAGAAAGAATTTTAAAATGACGTGTGAGACTGAAACTTATTTATTCCAATTTCCAATAATAGTTTCGCTAGAAAAGTAGGTTTTCCTTCGAAGCATGACAGAATTTTCTCATATTTCAAAACGCAATAACTCCATAAGTACGGAACCGATTAAGTCCAAATTTTGAAGGGATCATGTTCTATACTTTCTAAACATATAATTGTCTCGAGTTTCTTGATCCGTTCAGTATTATGTTATACAGATACATATATGAACTTGAGATATGAGTATTTTTGGAATTCTGAGCTCATGAAACGAATAACTATCACACTCCTAAGTCCAACTTTTGTCATGAAGAAAATTCGAATAGTAGGTTTTCCAAAAAACCTACTAATATGAATCGTAACTGCGTATAGTGGCAATAGCTCCCTGTTATGTTTTGAGTGGGAAAGTAGACTGGTTTAAATTTCTAAAGAAAAGAGAATGAAAAAACCTGTATTCAATTATCCTTGTAGACAGTCTTGGTCTCAGTGAAAAGAGCATTCAACATTACTAATTCTCTACTTTGAAAACAGTTCAGTTGAAAAAAGTTTTCTCGCAATTTTTGTGGGGGTTGGTGTCTCATTTTAGATCGGTATTAATCAGTCCTAGTTGTTCCTATATTAGTTAAAGTTTCCTACAAGGATGAGCTAATATAGTTTACACAGCCAGCCACGAATTCAAAGAACAGATGTTTTATTTTCTGGTGCTATGCGTACTACTGTAATAGTATTCGAGTGTATATTAATTTCGTTATTGAAGGAATGCTAAATAATTTTCTAAGAATTAAATACACTCGGAGAAAAAATATTAAAAATCAGTAGGCTACGTATGCTGGGTTGTATACTAACTTTGGGAGAATTCAGATTTTGTGTTGAAAATTAATCTAAAATACGAGTATATTACATTTTAGTATGCATTATGCTAATTTCCAACTTATTTAGACTGATTTTCGATTTTTGTATTACTTTTCGATACTTTTTACTTATTCTTAGTAAATTTATATAAATTTATTATCATATAAAACCTGAATTATCCTGAAGTTAGTAGGTACGCAGATATTAAAATTTAATACGCAGTTTTCTCTCAGTCTAATTTTTACGTCTTTTGACACTAAACTATAAGGCCAGCGATAGGTAGAATTATGTATCCGCAGGTAACTCTAATTCGTCCATATATTTTTACGGCAGGTAGGACTCGATGTACATAATTAGACTGGGAAAAAACTCAATTTCCTAAAAAAAAAACTTATCCCCTTCTTGAAAATCACTATATCAGTATCACTGTTTATCTTCAATAATAAAATAAGCATCTATTTTTTTTAAATGCTTATATATTTCAAAAAGCTATTGTTTATACTGTAAGATAATGATTGTACTCATACAAATCAAGTTGAAAATACAAAAATGGGGACATTTGAAATTATTTATTGCCGATAATCTACAGAAATACGAATATCTATAGACGAACATACTGGACAGATACGATAAAATATAAATCCTAATAAATACTTAAGAAAATGCTATTTTGTCCATCACCATTAAAGAAGAAAAAAAAACAGTTCATCCGCCGTATCCATTATTCATAGAAATTTGAGAACCAATTAATAAAGCTCAATGAGTTGACTCATTCTTCATTAGATGCAGTTTTCGATAAAGCATTCCAAAAGTCCATTCGTTTCGATAAAACTTTTCCTTCAAGTAACTTTAAATCACTATCAATTTGCAAATAACATGGCGTATCAGATGTAGAAGGCTTCCACTCACAATTAATACCAGTACTGGTTGGATTACTGAAATTATTTAAAATAATTGTATTTTTCATGTCTTCGGGAATATTCTCATACTTAGATGTTTTTGACTTTTTGTAAATTTAAAAAAAAAACATTAGTTCGATAACAATAAGAACACACTTACCCAGTTTTGGCAAAATTTGTCCACATCGTACACATGTTGTTTATCACAGTTAATTCTGGTTCAGCAAAGTCGACACCTTCCACATACCTTTCACGATAAAATAGGTAAGGTAATTCATCAGCATGAGCAGCTCCGCCTAAAAGTTAAACAAAAAAATATTTTTAAAGGGTTTTAAATCCAAGAAGTTTTCATAATTCTTTTTTTTTCTCAAAGAGAAAAATATTGAATTTGGGTGGGTGAGTGTCTTTAAACTGTACCAATAAAAATGACCATTATCTATAATTTCCAAGATTAATTTAGTAGCTAAATTTTATCATAATATTATGATGAACTAATCTGATCTTTATAGATCTTCCTCGTGTGGAGTAAATAAGGTATTTTCTTCATACATATAATGCATTGCGCATGAAAAGGCCTTTCAAAAAATTATCTATCTATATTTTCTGACAATAAGCGAGATATACGGTACCTTTTTCTTACACACAACTAACCTCAGGCTTAATGTAATCATATTATACTTGATTTTATTGGGAAAAATCAATTTGTCTTTAAAATTATGTCTAAATTATGTAAAAAAAATTTAGAAAAGAGAGAAAATGTTCCTTTTTAAAGGAATATTTTAGCCAATCAATTATTCGGAATTATTGTGAGTGAAAATATCTATCTACTGTAAATACGTACGTATTGCACGTTATATTCGAAATGAGAATTGCGAATTTGAACGAATGATAAAAACTAGTGTATACATTGATGAAAAACTAAGAAATTGTATGTGCTTTTTTTATTTAGGCACAATCGTTTTCTGATAATTAAAATAATTTTCCCATGCTTCGCAGAATTCATGAGTAACAAATACAAGTATCCCCATAAGCCTCAGAACCATGTCCAGAATAATGTGATATGAAAGAAAAAAATTAGAACTCCAAAACTTTTGTCATTCAACTGGGATTTGAAACAAGGACACCTAGATTCACATTTGGCATTAACTTAGCGACTGAAGAGGGCTACCAAATTGAAAAATATTCGAAGAATTATTGTGTTCCACGCTCTACACAAAGGGCTATTTCTAAGAGTCCATTCAAAATGTACTTTTGCTTTTCCAACCAATCAGGATGAAGAAAAAGTTATACAAAATGGAATTTTCTCGTATGATTGGTTCAAGTAGAAGCAAAAGTACATTGTGCAGGGCTACTGTACGTCAGTAACATTAGAAATTGTAAACTTTCTTTTAATTTCAGCAAAGTAATTGCTCAACAGATGGAAATTGACAGCAATCTGACACATTTTAAAAACTAATTACACATACCAGACTACTCTATAAGGACCAAATCACTGTCATAAAAAATTAATGGATTCTCAAACAATTATTCACTTTATCTCACTTACTGCAAGAATGAGCAGAACAAAATCATTAATGACGATCAATATGAGAATGAAAAATACAAAATGAGAACTTTCACTAATATTAGTTATCGATAAAACACCAACAGAAACACCAGCGGAAGCTTACTTGACTACGATCATTACTTTTGGAGAAGGTAACATTACACATTAATAAATTTTCTACTTCACCAGTTCCAACACACAAATATCCATTCATTACACAATAACCTTACTGTACTGATATCCTGCAATATATGTAGATGAATTTATTATACTTCCGTTTCAGAATAAACTGTTCTCATTAAAGGGGCAGTGATAGATTCAAATAAGATGAAGACGCCGACGTAACAGAATTCAAGTTGAGAAAGGAAATAGATAAACTCAACTTTCAAGAAAATGAACGAATTTCCCATACTTAAATGTATTTGGGGTAACAAAACGAGAATTCATTACACACTACAAACAGCTTTAAACGGATGTATCATTATTCAGTGCTATGCTATCCATTCAAAGATAATGGTACTGGATCATACACAATTGTCCAGCTCATTAGATAAGAAAAGAAATTAAAAATGATTTATAAAGACTTACCCAACACATTTCCAATCCTCTCGATATGACAAGACAAATTTAAATGAATGCTCAAATATCATTGATGAATCGCAAGCCAGCCTTGGGTCCTCTCCTCAAGAAATGATGAATCCAAATACTGTGATCATTCTTTTCCACTGGCTTGATATAGTGGGAAAATACATTAACTGAAATTTCATTTTTAAAACATTAGAATAATATATTTTCCATAAAAGTCATAAATTTTTCATTTTTTATAAGCAAAAGTGTTGGGATGGCAGATGTAAGGCCATAGCTACGGCTCAAAAGCTCATTATTTCATTACTCGTAACCAAAGCAAATTGTATTTACTAATAATTACCTGAAGTAGCATTGATAAAACTGCTTGTCACAATTCAGAAAGACGCACAGCACATTTTCATCGTATAATTATATGAGAATAGAAAAATTTAAAACAGAATATAAACCACTGCACCGGAGTAATATTATTTATTACGTATTTACTTTACACAGTTTATCAAATATTACGCCGTCGAAGCAGTTCAGTGCGTCGAAGAAGATTGCAAAACAAAAGTATGGAAAAAAAGAAAAAAAATATCAAAACAATCCGCGATCGGCTATTTGACAACGTTGAGAATCCCGGATCGTCAATGTTTACATTTTTTCTCGGATACACGCGCTCTACCGGAGTCATGCGTGAACCTTGATTTCTATCCCTCCATTACCTATTCATACTCAAAGGAGTATCCTCTCCAGTCGCCTCGTTGACTCTTTCTTATAATTTACAGATCATCGGAATTTGGATCAAATTAATAAATTAATTCACTTTTCTGTTAGAAAGTGCACAATTTTTAATTTCATTGAATTGAATTCACTGTAAGTTCAAACTAGTTCAAACTAAACCCTTCAATATCTTCCGTTCCAGATATCAAAGAAGATTGATTCTTCGGAAACACTGCTGGATTTCGTAAGTTTTCACAATGTTTGCTCTTCAAGTTTATTACTCTATTGAACTTATTCAAAACCTCTTCGTCTTATTAATTAAACCGCTAGACAATGAATAAATGAATTTTCAGGAACGTTTTACAAAATGGCTATTCGTGTGCAATTCGAAAACAACAACGAAATCGGCGCTTTCAGTAAACTAACAAATTCTTATTGCCTGGTAGCAATTGGTGGCTCGGAAACTTTTTACAGGTAAGCAGAATTTAGGCAGAAGTATTCAAATCTGATGAAATGTAAGATTAATTTTCTGTGTGTAAGGTCATTAATTCCATGTTTCTGTTATAGTGTTTTCGAATCTGAATTGGCCGAAACGATACCTGTGATCCACGCTTCTCTTGCCGGGTGTCGTATACTAGGAAGATTATCTGTTGGTAAGATTTATCGATCTCTATCTCAATTTTATACGATACTTTACCTTCTTAACTAAACTTGAATGCAGATTCTTTCCTCTTTATGTTTCATAAGAATTTCTATTATTTCGTGGTTGTCTTATCATCCTCTCAGTTATGGAATACTAATCTATTCGATAGTTTTGTATTTTAACATTGGGAATTTATTTCGTATGTTTTGAACGATTTAATTTTGGCAGGAAATCGTCACGGTTTGCTGGTTCCTAATTCAACTACAGACCCAGAACTGCAGCATTTAAGAAATTCATTGCCTGATGCTGTAAAAATTCAACGTGTTGAAGAGAGACTATCGGCTCTAGGAAATGTAATCGCTTGTAACGATTATGTAGCTCTTGTTCACCCGGATTTGGATAAAGTAATGATGCAATGTGATGTAAACTTTTTCAAGTCTACTCCTGTTGAGTGCTAGTAATTACCTAACCGTTTTGTCAATAGGAAACCGAAGAAATTCTCGCAGATACGTTAAAAGTTGAAGTATTCAGACAAACGGTAGCTTCACAACAATTAGTGGGATCGTATTGCGCTCTGTCGAATCAAGGTGGCATTGTTCATCCTCAAACAACTACCAATGATTTGGATGAATTGTCTTCGCTATTACAAATTCCATTGGTGGTGAGGAATTTTTCCAAAGTACTAATAACTTTTGTTGTCATAATTATGTCAATTTAATCGAGATCTTTCATTTCTTCTTAGGCTGGTACTGTAAATCGTGGTTCCGACCATGTAGGATCAGGAATGGTTGTTAACGATTGGTGCGCATTTTGTGGAATGGACACTACGTCCACCGAAATTTCTGTGTTAGAAAATGTATTCAAACTTGGCGAAGCTCAGCCATCGTATATTACCACGAAAATGAGGTCGTCGTTGATTGATAGGTACGTAAATTTTGGAAAAAGAGAAGAAAATAAGTATTTTATTATAACTGTTTCCCATTTCTTTTTTTAGCATATCATAAGTGGATTGCTCATCGCCTGCTATTTAATCGCCCAAAAGAAAATTCAACCTCCATTCAAATTTAATGATATCCTATTTAATAAAATAATGTAAGTATTCTATGAAGATTACACTATTTTTTACGATCTTTAAATTTTTTTAAATTTCTTTTTACGATGTAATGAAGAGTCCAGTGTTTTTATCACCAGTTTTATCTTACTATTTAACAAGTGAAATCTTAGAACCGAAGATTCGTTGAAAATAAAATGTTAATCAGTAATAGATTTTTCTTTTGGTTATTGTTTGATTGTACGTTTTACATTTAACTCATTTCAAAATTTGAAGAATAAAATTAATTCATTGCAATCATATATTTATAATGTTCTTTTTATTATCATCTTATTTTAGATCTTTCTAGCCCGAAAAAAAAAAAACAAATAGTACAAATAGATAGGTAACATACGACACATGGTTCGATAACTAGTATCTAGACAAATAATTGTTTTCTTTCTAAATGTTAATGTACATTTCTTCAACAATCATTTGAAATTTATCTTCGCTTGTAGTTCAATTAGAATAATTTTTCCAATGAAATTTCTTCTCAAATGTATGGTTTTGTTGTTCACATTTTCTCTCAAACAAACTTCGCATTGATTTTATTCTTGAATCAAAATATGAATCAGTTTTAAAACCACATAAATTTTTAAAAAACATCTCAAATTCATATTTTGTGGAAAAGCTGATTTTACAAAAAAAACACAATTAAGTTCTTCACTACTCCATTAAATCAACATGGGGTACTGGCGATGAACAAATAATTCGACGTTATTTCCATAATTAAATCAGTTCCAGAATTGTTTTCTTACATCATTTCACTTTCATTCTGATGATGATCCGGAATTATAGTGATCTGATACGAGAGATTTGAAAGACGCCGAACTAGGCTCTGTATCTTCTTTCTTATTCGAAACACTGAAGTCATCAAATGGTTTCAATGATTTCAGCTTTTTCACGCTTGGAAGGGTGGATTCTTTCTTCACTAATTCTGTTGACAAAAAAAGTATTCAACATTGAAATTATTCACAGCTCTTGTTTTACGATAAATCATTAAGCCAAGAATTACCTACTTGACTTCAACGATAACAATGAAGCCAGATTTTTGTCTTCTTCTTTTTCGGCTAGAATGGGTACATCGATAAATAATTTCTTGTCAATTTCAGAACTTTTCAGCTCCTTTTCTTTCAACTCTTTTTTGGATGCCTTAATAAATCAAAAGAATGAATTTTATAAGCATGAACATGCAAATGTGAGTTCAGTCAATGACGACAAGAACAGATGGGAAAATGTTTTTTGATAACCCTTTCAGTGCGTTTCTTTTTATCGAGAAGTATTCGGAATAATAAATTGGAAAGTTTTCATACTAATGAGAAGAGTTTCTTCAGAAAAAGCAGAACAATTATTATGCGTATTTTGTAAAAAAATTTCCTGCAGTGTATTTTTCTCGAGTTCTACTTACGTTCAGAACTGACCGAAACAACGTTGAAACTGTTTATATATTTTTGAAGAATTTCTTATCAATTTTCTAATGAGGGATGGCTTTTTAGATTGTTTCATATTTTCGGGGTGTCATTTAAAACCCGATTGTATGAGGCAAAAAATCCTCTTACAGAAAAATTTGTTCACTGGGGAGATTCTGATAAATTATTTTCAAAATTTCGAAGGACAGTTTTTTGAAACACTTGAATCATTTGCAGAATATACCCCTAAATACTGAGCTTTTAATATCAGGGCGAAAGTCGACCAAATGAAATTAATTTGCATACCCTCAGCTGAGCACGAAGTGCCGAATTGGCAGCAAAATCATCTTTCCAGACATCTTCCTGACGCTCAAGCAGTCTATTCAGAACTACTGATGACTTTTTAGAAACCACCACGTCATTATTTTTGTGTTCCAATTTGAACATAGCATCATCGAATAATCTACGGCTGGTTTCCTTAGTTTCAGGCACGACTTGCTCATTTTGCGTGGGATCCCATCTATTTTCTTGCCTTCGAGCTCCACTGACGATAATATAGTCTAAATTCTGGAAAATGAGTACATTTTAAAAATCAAAACGAGTCAAATTTTTTGGTTTAGGAAAAAGAAAAACGTACAGCTGGATCCGTTTTTATTTCGAAGTGATTATCGCAAAGGTGGCATTTCATTCGAAACTGATAAACTGGAGTGGAGTAATACATTCCTACTTTTGTCTTTTCAGCATTGTACCTATTAAAAAGTAAACAGATGAATTTGTTAGAAGGATGAAAATACTCATCGGTTGGAAGAAAAACTTGAGGTTTCAGTTCCAAACGTATAGTTGACTTCAAGTATTGTACAATTTTCCACGGCATTAAAATGAAAAGTACTTAAGTTCAGATTTTTATGATACAATTTCAATGAAGGAATTGCTTCGACCAAAATTTGAGTAGTACAAAATGGGGTAAGATAGAATTTTCATGGGTACAATACTATCTCAAAACAAAATTATCAACTTGTTAGTTAGAACTGAATTCTCCGGATATTCAGTAGCATCTATTCACCTGACTCCCATTCCTATATGATTGTTGCATCCCTCGCACCAAATATTATATGGCATCTCAAACCGTATAATAATGATGCCAAGATGAATTTTACGAGCTCTTTCACGTAATGCATGAGTCCCTTTGAATTTGTTAAGACCTCCAACAGCTGGATTGTAATCCGGAGGATAATACTTATTGGTTCCTTTACGTTCACCCATTTTGATACGCACAGATCTTCTGAAAATGAGTAGAAAGATGGATCAAAAACTTCCATAATTACGAAATATTATAGCAAGAAATGTAAATCAAACAAATTTGTAAGAATAAATATTTATAATATGACAAGTGCTGAACATAATGCTTACCTATTTCGGTTTTATCTTATGAAGTCAAAGGAAGAATTTAGCACTAAGATTGAAGTATAAAGGTCGAATGAGCGACTGAATTACCGATAACTTTTTTTTCGATTACAATTAAATTAAAAGAAAATCTTTGAATATTTTAAAGAACTTTTGAAAATTGTCCAGAAAAAAGAAATTTCATTTCATAATCGTAAATCGTGATAATTTTTTGTTCGGAATACCAGTGTTGCCATTTGACTAATGGAGATTGAAGAATCAAAATCGATGTCGTATTAATTCAAAGAAGGAAGTGAAATTCTTGTTAATTAATCACTTCCAGGCATGAAGCATGTTTCATCATACAAGTACAACTTGAACTTACGATCACGATCATTTTCATTGGTTAACGAATTACGAATTACTTTTAGGATGAATAATTCATAAGTCAAACTGTTTGTTTTCCACTTAATACAACACTGTGTAAAAGTGATACGGCTGTTCGTTGCTGCTGCTAAGAATTTTTCGTTTACTTTCTCAAAATTTTTTGAAAAAGTTCTTTTAAAATTTAATTTATTTGATGATTTTTGCCTTCGAATCTAAACCAGAATTCATGAAAGTATTTGGCATCTGTTCGTTCTTGGGTAAGTAGAATTAGAATGAATATCGTGACTGAAAACATAATTTCCATCGATATTTTATCTCCATAGTATAATCTTGTTTTTAATTTTTCAGATTAGCAGAATTGTCTCATTAATAGTGATTTTGAAGGATCTGTTGAAATTACGCAACAACATTTGAAGAATTATTCGACCATTCACTTTTTATCGTTTCCATTTAATACAACTCTTGATAAATGAGGCATAAATCATTCAGTATTGTAGAACTTATATAGAAAATTCCATGGAATCGAACTGACCCTTGGGTATGTTTTTTATTGAGTTATCTGCGTCGGTGTATATATTCATACTCATAAAATTTATTTCTTCAGGATTAATTCTAAGTTATGGGCTCACTACAATTCTCACGAATACACAAGCGTTATAATGTCGACTTTAATGTTACAACATTCCGCAGTTCGTTGGAAAGAATGGTTACCTTTAGTTACTCAACAGGTGATTTCCTTCGTCGCTGTACCATTATTTTCTTTTTTTGTATTTCTGAACTTTTTTTTCTGTTTGCAGCAAAGGTTTCGAAATCTAATCCAAATCATCGGTTATAATATAGGTTTAGAAGAAGACAGAAATACTAAATATCTTGAAGATATATCATACTATTACACCCTACACTTTAGTACCATGTCTGCACCGTTTTATACGAGCGAAAAAATTTCCAAGGAGCACCCCAAATGGTCTGAAATCAATTTCAAAGACATTCAACCATCTTTTGGAAGTGCTAAAGGTGATTATTTCATTTCTATTGCAAATTTCAGTGGAATAATTTAATTCAATAATTGTTTGAATATGATCATAGGAATTGTAGTTCGTGTATGGCGTCATAGTGCAAACGAAGATACTGCAGTTACAGTTTGGGGAGTCTATTTTAGTGGTTTGTCATACATTGGTCCTCATATTCTACCTCAAGAAGGTTTGACTTTCGCCAAGAACACGTTGATATTTTATATGCATGGTGGATACTTTACTTCCACTGAATGCTTACTGAATGATGAGCCAATGTTGGCTAGAATAACCGTTATATCGTTAAACCAAAACGATGTTCGAAAAAGCTATACCGTGGAGTCCCTTTCAAGGTTAGCAATCACTATTTATTTTCAGTTATTTCGACTCGACTATACTTGGTTTCTAAATAATAATTTCCTCTGCTATAGACTGCATTCCATTCAACGTTCAGTGAAGGAGGGCACTGAAGAATCTGTTGTCTTACATAATAAAATTTTGAAAGGCGAATTTCTTCAGGATAAATCTTTAAAAGAAGCCAGTCCATTCCTGCGAAAATTGATGAGTCGTTCGAAGCCGACAAAAGTATCTCACGACCAAATTATGGAAGTAAAAAAGAATATTGAAAATAAAAAATTTCAAGTGCAATTACTACAGGAACAAAAGTCCCATAAATTATTAGAGCTTAAAAAACGAAAAGCATATCGTAATTCTCTAACAGAGAAAAACAAGGAAGAAGGTGAGTAGTGTAATAATTGTATTATTTGAATAAAATATAATGTTGATATAACCAAAATTTAACTGTTTTTTTGCAGATTTAAAAATCAAAAATAGTCATGACACATTGCAGGAAGATTTTGAATACATCAAAAGTCTGAAAAAAAATCTTATAGAAAGTAAGGATGATTTGGTCTGTTTTAAATCCAAATACACATACAGGGAGAAGAAATTAATCGCAGAATTGGCGCATATTTATCCTATTGAGGTTGTTAATTTTCTGAGATAGAAATAACTAAATCATGATTGACATTGTCGATTTGAGAGGACTTTTAAATATAAATTACAAATAATTACTGGATATCTGTTGAATCATGATTAATCGTCCAGATATAACAATTAGTCATGATTGATTTAGTTTTTCTCTTAATCGTCAATTTTTTTCATGATTTAGTCATACATATCTCTGTCAATTTCATAGTTTAACTACGATAAATTGAATATTGATTACTAAAGCTCGTTTTGCTTTTAGAGTAAAGATAGTAAATACACTATCTGTGGTGTACATTTACCGAATTCCGAAGATTTTGTGGGTGTTAACGAAACTTCGTTGAATGTCGCGTTGGGATTCACTGCTCATTTAGTTGAGATGCTTTCCTTGATAATTGATATACCTTTACGTTATCCTGTTATTCATCTCGGATCTCGCAGTAAAATAGTCGATCATATCGCCGATAAAATTCCAGATAAGGATCGAGAGTAAGTTGTTAATTTTTTCAACCTATTTCTTGGTCTTGTTCGTATTAATTTTTTTCCATCCCTTTGAATACAGATTTCCTTTATTTAATCGTAGCAAAGATAAGTTGCAATTCAACTATGCCGTTTATTTATTAAATAAGGATGTAGCTCAACTGAGATGGTATTTTGGTTATAATACGACCGATTTAAGAGCTACTCTACCGAACCTAGAAACTTTATTTAATATGCATTCCATGCAAAAAAGGTATGCTCTTTTTGTGTCTCATATTTACTAGAAACCCAAGACAATCGGGTCTTTGGAGAAACTGCAGCAAGCATACTGATTTAATTTTTTTATTTTTATTTTTATAGTGATATTAGAGATAACAGATTCACATCCGGTAGTATATCTAAACTGTCAATTTCACGTAACAGCCTTCAGTATGGCACTCTTCCTAGTCGTTTTAATTTAAATAAAAATGAAAAATTGAGTTATTCGCTGGACAGAGGTCTAGACCAGTGGAACCAGAGGAATGAGAAAGATCCCTCCCAAAATACCTCCGAACCTGTGGGTCATTGTGGTGGTCTTTCTGCTGATTCAACAGACCAAGATGCTTCTGAATCAGTGAATATGAAATCAGTATTGTCAACTGTGACCCAGTCAACTGCTAGTGATAGTCAACCATCGATAGATTCATAAACCAAACATTTTCACGGTGTTGAATATCAAGATTCAAGGCAAATGCCCTGGAACTTTCACCTGGCATTAGAGAATCTTTAGCGTGACGTTTTCTCACGCCATTGATCTCTCGTTTGTTTTTTCTAATAATCGTTTATCAGATATTTTTAAAAGAAGATATACTCTTTTCAATTCTCGATTTTTATCTTAGTTAATTTTGCAATTGTTCCTCTTGTTGATTATTACGTTACCAGTTTGGCAGCCGTTTTATTTTTATTTAAAATCTCTTCAGTTCATGTAATGAATCAAAACGCTGTCAAATATTGACAAAAACACTATTGGATATTGAAAGTATTACTTCATTATAATTCCTATGAAATACCTGGTTATGATTTTTGTTTGACTTAATGTTTTAGACCAATCGTTTTCATGGATTTCACCTATTTCTACTTTTTACTCTTGAAATGGATTAAAAAATGTGACTCATTTACTTTTCGCAAAAGACTGTTCAAAATTAATTTTCTAACCAACTTTCTATTTTTCCTGAATCTTTTTATTTATCGGCCGATGTAGAACAATACTACTACCTAACATAGATTTTTCGAATCAATTTTTAATATCCCAGCTCAGTTTTGATGAAAAAAATGATGGGTTTTACCTTCAAGAAAATTTAGTTTGAGCAATTTCTATTAAATCCCTTTTACATTTTTTTCTTTCATCATTTTCCTTTTCAATTAATAAAACTCATTCAACTTCCGCATTTTTTACTTAGTTGATTTGAATTTTCTGTCCAAACTTAGCCCAAATCAGTATGCATGATGTTGAACGATGCTTAAAATAAATTTTGGAAAGAGTATCTTGAAAAAGTTGAAAAATTGAACCAAATAATTTAATGAATAGCTTGAATAATCGAAACACAGGAAACAGTTTCCAAAACATCAAAGGTTTAAGTGACTGAGAAACGTACAGAAAATTTATACAAACAAAAAAATCACAAAAATAGCGTAATTGACGAAAAAAATTCTGATTAGAAAAATAGCTAGCTGCTGTTCTCTCACGGTTCGCTGACTGATGTATTTCTGGTTCTATTTTTGAGTGCGCATTCATCTGGAGAAGGAGAATCAAATTTAAATGACTCGGAAATATTGTAGGGTCGAATTCTTCCCAGTCTTTTATATTTTTTCGGAAATACAATACGGTTCCAGGTTTTGCTGACCACATAGCCAAAGGGCGATAGAGACATACCGCTGTACAATAGATTATCATCGGCTAGCGAGGAGAGATCAATATTACATTCTTCAACAGGATAAGAGAATACAGAGTGCTTGCTTTCGATAGCTACTTCGGTGGAAAGTGAAATAGAATTAGTTTTGGTTCTATTCGTTAGAGCTGCTGTGAGGTCTATTTTTCGTGTTTCTCTCTTATTAGACTCATCAACACGAATGTTCTGAAGTTTTTCGTTGATCTGTTTGATGTCTGGGTCGGTTTGAAATTTGGAAACTCGTCCACTAAAATTGGGAGGAGGTGCTGGTTTTCGAAAAGGAGACACACTTGTACCTTTCGAATTTAAAAACGATTTGGTGTACGCTTCCAAAGTATTACACGCAGCAGATTCTTGATCGATAGAATCACTTCCAACAGTCAAAGAGCTAAAAGAACTTGAGGATTCCTTTTCTCCAACTGACGAATTTTGGTCGACGTTCAAGAATTTAGTAGTTAATTCGGAGAGCGATGAAACGTCATCGTTGTAATTTGAATCGAGCGGATTATGACTGTTTATCAAGTCTAAAAGTGAGTTAGGAGTAGCATCTTCAGAGGAGTCTGACAGCATTAACCCACTGAATGGTGACGAAAAATTATTCATTTTTTACATGAGTAGATTCTAAATGTACAGAGTCATAATTTACGTACGGTCATGATTATTTTAGAACACGAATTGGAAGAAATCTGAGATGCTGCTCTCACCATTTATTAGAATGGAACGGCCGAACGGGAGTCCGATTCTGTGTTGATTAAATTGATGTTATTCCACAACGGGGTTAATGAACCTCAGCGATATAAAACAGGATTTTACGACAGCTTTGAACCTTTGAAACAGAGGTTAAGGTTTTCTCTTTTTTTTTATACAATTACTCTTCGAGATTGCAACTAGAGGAATCTTGAAGTACTCAGTTAATTTGTTTAAAATCAATTTATCGTGAAAAGTTAGGTCTTGAATTAAAATTTTCTTCACAATAGTCCAAAAATTCAGTACCTGAAAACAAAATGATAAGCTTTGTGTGCATTTTGATAAGAATATTTATAAGCCCCGAAAGTTTTTGTTCTCCGTTCTAAAAAAAAAGAATAAACACTTGACTGAATAATCGAATGAACGAACTTTATTTTCAAAATTAACCAATGGAAATTGAGTATTCAGTCACCTGTTAATATTTTCTCTTCGTGGTGTCTCTTCCCTTGCCATTTTTCCAAGTCGAGCTCGAGCAAACAATTTTCAAATTCATTTGTTTTGTTTTGTCCATCTTGTCCATCTTCTAGTTATACTTCTAGTTCTATCAAGTTCTACTTGTTCTACTTCTATGTTCCTACTTGGTTCCTACATAGTCATTCTCATTGCACGTGCACGCATTAGTAAATTTACTTTTATGTGCTTTTCATTCTTTCAAATGATTGTTAATTTTTAATTTTCGATTTTCCTCAATTTGTTTTAAGTATTTTCATTTTTATTGAAAGAAACTAAATTGTAGCAGAACTAAAGTTTAGACTTGGATGGAAAAGAAAAGGCAAAACTCGAGTTCCAGAAATCCATTTTGAGCACTGGAGAACGTGAATTATTTTCAAATCCACAAGGTGAGATTCAATTATGTAAAAATTAATTATTCAGAATGTTTTTACGTTTTACTTTTGCTTCTTAGCTGGTATTTTCTGCCAAGTAATTCACCATTACTTGTTTCTATGAGGTTATAAAACTAGACCGGTTTTTCATTATTCAGTTTCAAACTTAAAAATACATGAAAATGAAAATATTAATTTTAAAATGTCCATCTCAATTTTGTCTTCGTATTATTTCTTTAACCTGTTTCTTAATTCAATGAAAAAAAAGTGTGTTTTAAAATTTCTGTATTTTTGAAATTGATTTTATATTTTTTGTAGGGAGTGTAAGTATCAATCGTTGCATGAATGAAGTTGTTATTCATTGTAACTTTTCATTTTCAGGAACAGCTGATGAACTCGTCTCTGAATATTCTAAATGTGTACTAGAATTCAGTAAATTAGAAGATGGCCGGTCGTGGACGTGGTCGAGGTCGTGGTTTCGGCCGTGGCCAGTTCCCCAATTCTGATCAACCAAATATTGTTCCCATTGAGAAAACTCAGTCTGCTCGTGTCACAGTTCCTTATCCGCCTAACGATCAACTTCCCGCGTCATTAGTTATTAATACGGACAACGATGAGCTGAATATTCTTCACGATCAAGTCATTTCACATTTTCAGTCATCGAATTATTACATGAATCCGGATGATGAAAGGGCTCGATTATTTGCTTCTGGAGGAGAAATGCTAAGTGCTAAAAAAGTTTCGCTCCATTTTGACTGGGACTTATTTCCGCTCGAACTGAGACCTGTGGGAAAACGTAAATTGAAAGATGAAAGCGAGCTTCTATCTAGTTTACGTGAAAATAAAACTGCCAACCTAGATCTCTCTTGGTAAGTGTTTTTTTTTAAATTTAATTTATTTGGAATAGCACATGAAATTATAACACTGCGAAATACTTCCTTAAAGTCTCGAGTATAAATTTTGATTCTGCGACTGTGAAGTTTAGCATATCTATAGTCAATTTTTGGAAATTATTCATCTCTAAAGTTTAATTTTGTGTTATTAATTCATGTCAACTACTTCAAATCTAGTTGAAAATGGAAATAATTCTTGTATGCAGCAAAGTAACTTTATAAATCATTGTAAAAAGATTTTTTTTTCACTTTGGACTTCGAACATGAAAGAATAACTCTCAGTTTCAAATGAAAGGTTATAATTATTTATCAGCTGTTCTCATATTTCAACCGCTTTTTTATAAAGAAGAAAAGTCAAACAGCCATTTCAAAATCATTGTATTGGTTGTTATTTGGTAAATAAGAAATTGATCAACATAGATATTAAATGTAGCTGTATAAGTATAGATTAAAGTATTGATGTTTTCTCAGATATAAAAAAAGAAGTTTTGAATCTGCCCCTATATTGATTAGATCTGAATTCTCAAATCCATTAGATAGTATTTTTGAATCTTTTTTAGAAGTTATGTTTGCTCCTAACATTTATGACCGTGGACGAAGAAACATTATCGTCCACTTAGTAGAAGCATTGTTTACATTTTTTTATTTTTACTTTTTATGCATTTGAATTATCTGAAATACAATTTTTATACCAACATAAATTCTTCATTTTGAATTTCGATTTCTTAATCTAAAATATCCTTTTTCTATCTTTGGAAGTTTATTTCGAAAATTTTTCATGCCATCTTTTTAAGAATTTTAATATTTTATTTTTAGAAGTCAACATCGCAGACTAACAAGAAACTAAGAATACAAACTTATCATTCTTTTCATCAGTTTCCCCTGCTAGTTCACCTTTTTAATGAAAAAAACAAAAATGTAGTTTATTATCATGATAACTTGTTTTGCTTGCATTCAATTATTAATAACCGAAAATTTTAATTGTAAATTTACGTTTTCGCGTTTAATTTTCAGGTTAGATAAACTAGCAGAAAAAGAAGAAAAAGAACCTGATCATTCATTAGATGTAGTTAAAGAGGAACCTATGAAACCAGAGCTTGAGCTCCCCGATGATGAAGTCGAAGAGTTCGATGATGAAGAACTGGACGCCGATACTGACTACATAGCAAGTTATTTCGATTCTGGAGAAGGATACGGTGAAGATGACGATGATATGGATGAACCTTGTTACTGATTCGCTTCCTGAGCTGTATTCGTGGTTTGTTGAAATTTTCATCAACTCTATTGTTAACAATGAATTATTATGATTTGATATGATTCGCGGAGGAGTAATTTTCAATATTGATGTCCAAACCATCAGAAACTTTCTTGGTCACTTTCCTTCCACGCTAATATGACATTCATGTTTTTTATTCCTTGAATACTCCAAGGTTCCAAAGGATCAGGTGGTTCAGTGCATGCTTTATCCTCAACATAATGTGCTGAGGTACCTCGACGTTGTGGCACATTTGTTGTTGGAGCCACCCTGTTTAAAATTATTTAAAAAAACATTTGCATTAATCGAATGAATTCGTTCACTATCGCGCTAATAAGAACTCATACCGATTAGCTTTTGCAGTTTTTGGACGTCGTTTTCGACGATTGTGTTTTTGGAAAAGAGAATTATGCTCGCTAAGTGCATTTTGTTGATACATTGGTGGTGTGAATAATGCCGGATTGATATTTGCATTCATCTCTAATGAGGATGCATTCGAACTGGTTTCCAAGTCTGGGTAATGTGTCGGGTAGAGTTTTCGAATATCAGCTAGTGAAGCAGTACTTCCTTTTCTGGTGTTGCGCATGTGAGCAGAACGTACTCTGCGAGCTCGAGATTGTTGCCCCAGTAGAGAATGTTCTGTGGCGAGCAAGAAATTGGAAATGATTATTTGGTGATTGGTGAAAATAAAATTGATTTATTTGACTCAAGGAGAGTGAAGAACTACTGACAAAGTCTAATGATTACGATATGAATGTATTCAGTATTTCAAATTTTGAAGTTATTGGGAGAAGGGGTGTATGAAATGAGGTGATAATTCCTCAAAGTGAAATTAATACACTCGATAGATTTGATCGGAGCTGTGTACCTTCAGGAAGAAAACATAAATGTATGAGATGTACGTATATATTTTAAAAATTAACTTTAAAATTGGAGCATTAAATTATCACTTATTCTTGAAAATCTCGAACGATTAATGGGAATTGACTTGATAAGTTATTCTGGATTATTTTGAAACATCATGGTTCATAGTTTTCTTCATTTTAAACAGCTAAATATTTTTTTTTTGTTTTAGTTATTGGATTTACAAAAATTTCTTCCCAAGTAAAATTACAAATTGAGGATATTTAGAAAAATCGATGACAAATTATTACGTGTATTGCTTGATTTTGAAGAAAAAAGTACAATTTAATGAAAAACAGTGAAACACTCGAATGTTTTCAAATTGTTCGGAATTTAGCTTTCAACTTTACACCTCTAAAATATTATTATTGGTCTTTACCAATGGGTGCCTACATTTTTTTAATTCAACTAAAATTAGTTTATCAGCAATATACGAATAGACTTTTAAAATTATTTAAAAAGTTGGTTTGAAAAATTTTTCAAATAAATTCTAAGGACGGAAAAATAATATAATAAAAACCTTTAACGAAGCTGTCGCTGTCACTCTGCTCCATGTATATCAAACACTGATCACTTTTTGCAGACATATTTGGAGTGGGAGGTACGCACAATGATGCTTTCTGATCTGCAAGTTTATCCTAGAAACAAAACCTATCGGTATTAATTTTGTTGTGCCTCTCTGTTTCTTCAAGTCTTACTTCTTACCGACTCAACACAGGCAGCTGCAGCTGCAGCTAAATTAGATAAATCTTTTTCCCTCGCTTTAGGATTATCTGCGGTTAAAACTAGCTGACGGAAAGGATCGTTGCCTATGTCAGGCGAAGAAGCTGAAATATTTTTGTTAAGAGTTTTCTACCATTAATTTATTCCACAGCAGTTTTTCTCGTTTTAAAATGAAACATCACTGACCTGACATTGCGTAGCTGTCTCTACTGCCTTTGCGAGTGTTCGGTAAATGTTGTTCTGCTATGTCAATTTCACGTGTGAATGCCATTACGTCTAAAGCTGCTGAGAGAGCTCCAGAAAATGCAGAATTAGTGTTCGGTTCGTTAGAGGTTTCTGTGATATTAGCTTTATTCCTTCAACAGAATTATAATCATGGTTGAGTTTAATTATTAAAATTGGGATATATTTTTTATAAAGTTCAAGTCAACTCTACATACGAATTTTTTATAGGTGTTGATAGTGATTCCCGACCCCACATGAGTCTTCTCAGCTCTTCGCCTGTCATATTTCGTTTTCGTAATTCATTTATTGTGACTTTGCCCACTCGCTGAAAATTGAAAGTTGTTTTTTTTTAACTTACTGGTGTTTCATGCTGGACAATTATTCAGAAAAAATTTACTGCAGAATTCAAAATTTTAAAACGTCAACCAGATAAAATAAAAATATGAGCTCCTAACTCACAGCTCCGGATCAAAGTTTCATGGGCTCCAGAGCCTGATAGAAAAAGAAATGAATGAATTACATTCGAATTTTATTTTAAATCTATTTCACGAGAATTTACACTAGATAAACGTTTTTGCTCTATATTTGGGCCCGCCAGAGGCCACAGGGTCCGGATCCTGATAATATTATTATTATTATTATTATTAGTAATCTTCAATTCATTTGAGGATAGTTTTTAATTATTACAGGATAATAGCATAAATAACAGGATCCAGGGGGTTTTGTTTTTTCGGTCAGTAATCATTCTATCGCGAGAATAAAAAAAAATATTAGCAACAAATTTTGAAGATTTATACTTCAAAACTAAGGATATTCATAAAAATAGCTGCAGCCTTCACTGAAGTTTCGTGAAGGCGAAAGATGAATTCTCTTTTACAACAGGAGATTATGAAAAGTATCCAAAAATGTTTCTTATAAAAACAAAACAATTCATCTTCAATAACTGTTTTAACTCTATGACGTCATCATCTGTGACGTCATCAAAGAATGACAGAATGTTATATATATGTATGATGACGTCACCATCTGAGGTTACTACGTTCTATCTGGATATAATGACGTCATCATTCTTCTTCAATTCATCTTCAAAGAGTGTATGATGACGTCATCAACCGCTTTTTAACTGTGTGACGTCATCATCTGTGACGTCATCAAGGAAGGACAAGATGTTGTATCTAGGTATGATGACGTCACCATCTGCGGTTCCTATGTTCTATCTGGATATAATGACGTCATCATCTGTGTTTACTATGTAATAATTGGGTATGATGACGTCATCAAGTACAAACAAAATGGGACATTATGTTATGGTGGGACATTATGTTTGAAACAGGAACACCCAGTACAAAAGAATTCATCTTCAAAATTCTTCTTCAATTCATCTTCAAAGAGTGTATGATGACGTCATCAACCACTTTTTAACATAGGAACCGCAGATGGTGACGTCATCATACCTAGATACAACATTTTGCCCTTCCTTGATGACGTCATCAAAAGATGACGTCATCAACCGCTTTTTAACTGTGTGACGTCATCATCTGTGACGTTCTATCTGGATATAATGACGTCATCATTCTTCTTCAATTCATCTTCAAAGAGTGTATGATGACGTCATCAACCGCTTTTTAACTGTGTGACGTCATCAAGGAAGGACAAGATGTTGTATCTAGGTATGATGACGTCACCATCTGCGGTTCCTATGTTCTATCTGGATATAATGACGTCATCATCAGTGTTTACTATGTAATAATTGGGTATGATGACGTCATCAAATACGAAAAAATGGGACATTATGTTATGGTGGGACAAATTTAAGGCCATTATGTTTGAAACAGGAACGTCCAGTACAAAAGAATTCATCTTCAATATTTAATTCAGACGCTCAGTAAAATTCAGGAACTAGGAACAGCAAATATTCTGGCTCGTGTTTATCGTACTACTTGAGGGGAAATACTTATATTTCAACTTTCTTTTTCAAATCGGTGATTAGATTTTACTCAAGTTTTCTAAATGTGTGTTTTTTCCCCCCAAAAGTTTCCCTACCTCCATTTCCAATTCTATTATGAAGTCCACTTTTTCTTACTTTCCAGTTTGACACTGCTCCTTTTCGTTGCTTTGCTCGAGTTTTGCTTTTACTTTTTATGACCATTACTCCTCGTTGAGGTTGTTCTGTACTAGATTCATCTACTGGTCCCCCAAGTGCTATGCTATATTCTTCTAGATAACGTTCTGCATCATTCTTTTTTATGGCTCGTTCCAGCGCCACTACTATTTTAGCCCACTGAAACATTAATAGGATTCATTTTTTTTAAATTCAACATTTTGTAGTCAAGGTGAAACAGGCTACTGATAAGTTGTGTGCAGATTCTTCGATCCTTATTTATATTTGACAAAATTTTGAAAAAAATAAAATAAATGCTGATTCGTTGAGTGGGCTATACTAAAATTTCTTTTAAAATTGCATACTTGTTTCATCCATTCCTTTTCACTTTGCTCAATGACGTGAGCATACGTATTGCCCATCATGGCTATCAACATATTCAGCAACAAGATGGGTACCAGAATCATAAATAGAGTAAACACGGTTTTACTCAAAGCTGGATAAATAGTACTTTGAAGTTCAGAATACTGAAATTTTGAATAATCGTTAAAATAATTCATATTCTTATTGCCAAAAAGTTTTCCTTGTTTTTTACAGACAATATGGACTTACATTATAATCTCCTAATGTAATTTGAAACAGTGCCATCCATGTCGACGAATATGTGCTAAAAAGCGAATCCTCCACTCCTGGCGATCCTTTGTAGAGAAAGTAAAAGGACTGGGAAAATCCAAATATTATTATAGAATAAATTATCCCAAAGGTCAACATGTCTCCAGTGATCATTAAGTAAACCATAGTGACAAAAGGTCCAGTGAGTTTTACAGCCCTGAAAAACATGTATTGCCGATTATTATGATGAATTATTTGTTTGTATGGTCAGATGTGAGAAAAAGGGAGATTAAGTATATAATTATGTAAGTTGGGAAAATATCCTTGGCGTCCGATTACGTGGACTGTGGATGCTAATTATTACACTAGTTGTCAGTATCTATTTTCTTACCCAGCAAAAAACATTAGTAGAAACCAAGATCCAGGCACAGCAAATACTAAAATTGCTTCCTCAGTTTGCTTATCTCCAATCAGCCGGAATGGTATACAGATCAAGATTAAGGCATTCGACAATAAGAATATTGCTTTAGCCGGTTCGTTGGGCTAAAAAATATGAAATTTATTAATTTTATTTCTTTCATTTTGAAAGGAGGGGTGGAAGAAGTATCTCACCAATTGTTTAATGAATTCGAAAAAACCTTGATTTAGCATCTCTGCTCCCTGCTGAATAATGATGTAGGAGAGAACGCCGCAGACTGTGCCTACCTCGAAACAATATCTAGTGATATCTGACCATTCCATACCACCGAGTAAAGGTTTATCTGGATCTTGAGGACGTAGATAAATGGCTGTACTCATCATAAAAAGATGTACGAAAAGAATTGCTAATCTCTTGATAAATTGTCTCTGAAATAATAAATACATGATAATTTTTTTTTTTCATTTCTGAAATAGGCAGATGTAAGATGGTATTGCAAATGTTAATTTGGAGTAGATAATTTTTTATTAAATCTGGCCTAGGGGTTATATCTGCTCACTGAAAGCCTTAAATGGGGCAAAATACTGTATTAAAAAACAACACTTTCCCAAAATGTAACTTTTATTCTACGGCCAGACTAATATTTTTAATACTTGAATGTATTCTTCAACTTTTACATCATCAAATTACGATCGATGGTTGTATTCTTAAAATTTGTCAATTTAGAATTCAGTTGGAAAACGTGTAAAATTATTTGCTTACAGTACTTTCTCTTACCCTTGCAAAGGTTTTCCATTTCTCTTCTAATAGTCGCTGTATAATTCCACCATCCAGCATATCTAAATGCTCTTCCTTCGTTCCATTCAATATGATGAATAATGCAGAATTCCAGTCTGTAAGATGCTTTTAGTATTAAAGTCATTGTCGTACTTGGCCGGCCCAAGTCCAACACCTTCCAGGTCCCGCAACAATTATTATCCCCTTTTACTGCGTTCAGATGATATTTTGCAGTCTTATAAATGCTGAATTAGCCAAAAAAAAAGAAAAAAGTGATAATATTTTTGGGACGTGGGTGGTTTTGGACTTAAGCCCGCAATTTTTTGTTAATGTGTTTTCTGTTGAAAACCCACTTGTTCGTCCATTCGGCAGCAGAGTGTCTAAAGCGTTTAAAGGATAGGCAGAACATGTAATGTTGCTGTACCTCCAGAATTCGATGGCACTCAGTTCCAACATTTCACGAAATACTGATGCCCGTCCTAACTTACATGCTAAAGTGAGAGGTGTTAAACCAGCGTGATTTTGTATACCATTTTTGGCTGGAACTTTGGGATGTCTCAGTGCGTAGCCAAACATGTCCTAAAAAAAGAAAAATTAGAGGACTGTAGTAGCTTTTACAACTAACATGCATCCAAATTCTTCAAATGAAGATTTTCAGTTCGCTATTATCAAAAATAAGATCATAAAATACTCAATTCGAAGGGTGTCTTATTACGTCTAAAGCCATTAGGTCTTGTGAAAATGGGAAGAAACTGGTTAGTCTGGAGTGTGCGTATAACGTTGACCAAATTATTCACTTCCAGAAAAAAATTCGTAGGTAATGTCGAATCTGGAATTTTGTGAAGGGTGTCCTGGAAGAATTTCTATATAATTTATTTTATGAAAACCAGTTATAGTGAATACCTCTTGCTCTTGAAGCTTTCTAATGATGCATATTGCTCTTACTTTTTGAATCTTTAAATGGTTATCCTCAATATATAATTGAGTCAACTCTCTCCTGAAAGGTATTCTGATTTTTCAAGTCTCAAAGTTGACATACCAATCAATTCAAATAGCTGCAGCCTTCACTGAAGCTTCGTGAAGGCGAAAGATGAATTCTCTCTTACAGAGAGACATTATAAGAATTATCTTGAACTCTATGATGATACGACATTATGTTAAATTGACGAACGCTCAGTATAAAGAAGTCTTATTTAATAAATAAATAGCATTATATAAAATAATTACAGTATTACAAATTTTTATTGTGTATTTTGTGTAATAAAACTTTCTGGAATATTTTGTGTATTGTTTCTCATATTTGTCCTTCTTGTATTGTCTGTATTATTGAAATTTTCTAAAGCCTCGTCTCCCACGCGCCGTAATATTTGAGATAGTGAAGTTTCCAAATTTGTCATTTCTCGGTACTCCTTCATCACCAATTTCCACAAATTTGTTTCGAAGTTATTTGGTAAATGACCCATTTTTTAAGAGCTGAGCGAAATCTTTCGCTCAGCTGTTAGAAAATGGGACATTTACCTAATAACTTGGAAATGAATTTGTGGAAATTAGAGATAAAGGAATACCGAGAAATGAGTTCAAATTTGGAAACTTCAAATAATACAGACAATACAAGAACGTAAAATATGGGAAACAATACACAAAATATTCCAGAAAATTTTATTACACAAAATACACAATAAAAATTTGTAACACTGTAATTATTTTCTGTACTGCTATTTATTTATTAAATAAGACTTCTTTATACTGAGCGTTCGTCAATTTAAATACATAAAGTTCTATCTTTCCATGAACGTAATGTCATATCGTCATAGAGTTCAAGATAATTCTTATAATGTCTCTCTGTTAGAGAGAATTCATCTTTCGCCTTCACGAAGCTTCAATGAAGGCTCATTTCATCAGAAAAGATAATTTAATTTTGTTTTCATCTTTTGTGGGCGTGTTCATGGAATTTTCCTCTTTCGGTCGTAAATTTAAAACTTATTCCTTCCCATGGAAAACTTCTGAGTAGGTGGCTAGTCATATGTCCTTACAAAATTATACTATAATATCAAATATGTAATTAGCACCGTAGGGAAACTCATGAGGATGAAGTAAAGGAAAAAAAAAGAAAGAAAAAAGAACTACCGTAGTTTTTTTTCATTTTTATGAAAAATTTCCATCGCAGTACTTCTCATTAAATATGAGTTGCGCCCAATTAAATTTCAACTTTTTTGAAAAAATATCCAACAAAATTGATGACTTGGAGTCAAGATTTAATATAAGAATGGCACTAATTAGTTTTACTTTGGGGTTTGAATTTTAAAAATAGGTATACGAGTAACTGTCCTTCAAAAAAGAAAGTGTTATTGATTTTAGCTGCAGCCTTCTCTGAAGAATTCTCTTTTACAACAGGAGATTATAAAAAGTATCCAAAAATGTTTCTTATAAAAACAAAACAATTCATCTTCAATAACTGTTTTAACTCTATGACGTCATCATCTGTGACGTCATCAAAGAATGACAAAATGTTATATATAGGTATGATGACGTCACCATCTAAGGTTACTATGTTCTATCTGGATATAATGACGTCATCATCTGTATTTACTATGTAATAAATATATGATGACGTCATCAAGGAAGGACAAAAATTGTAGAAAAAATTCTTCTTCAATTCATCTTCAAAGAGTGTATGATGACGTCATCAACCACTTTTTAACATAGGAACCGCAGATGGTGACGTCACACAGTTAAAAAGCGGTTGATGACGTCATCTTTTGATGACGTCATCAAGGAAGGGCAAAATGTTGTATCTAGGTATGATGACGTCACCATCTGAGGTTCCTATGTTCTATCTGGATATAATGACGTCATCATTCTTCTTCAATTCATCTTCAAAGAGTGTATGATGACGTCATCAACCGCTTTTTAACTGTGTGACGTCATCATCTGTGACGTCATCAAGGAAGGACAAGATGTTGTATCTAGGTATGATGACGTCACCATCTGCGGTTCCTATGTTCTATCTGGATATAATGACGTCATCATCAGTGTTTACTATGTAATAATTGGGTATGATGACGTCATCAAATACGAAAAAATGGGACATTATGTTATGGTGGGACAAATTTAAGGCCATTATGTTTGAAACAGGAACGCCCAGTACAAAAGAATTCATCTTCAATATTGATATGTATTATGTTTTTGGTGGACTTATTCGAGTTCATCTACTCAAGTTGATAAATGGTCATCTTTCGCTATTAGTAAAAATTTACTAATTAATAAATGGCCGGTTTTTGGCTTGATTATTTGATTCAATATTTAGTATTGATTTCAAGGGTATATCCATGTATGCAGTGTTACTTTAAAATGACTTTAAGTAATTCTCTGTAACTAATTGGTTACGGGTTATTATTTTAAGTATAAAGTACAAACTATAATAGAAATAAGAAAATATTTTTTCAGGGTATATAATAGAGATTTTCGAAACGTACGAAATATTTTTATTAGTTTATTATTATTTTATTGTAATTTAAAATTTTGACTATCATAACTTTCTGAAATTTTGCCTTCACTTTATGGTGTGTGTGTGTGTGTAACTGGGGACAAACAAGCATGCCAAATATCACCTACATGATGAAAGGAATTGGAAAAACATTGATCATTTAATATCTGGCTTGTTTGGTGCAGTCAAAGTCATTTCTAATGAGTTCTCATCTACTACTTGTATTTTTGCCAAATTTCATACGAGGCAAACACATTTTATGAAATTAGTGGCAAGAGCTGAGGTAAATTTTGGCCTTATTTTTGGGACTTATATTTTTCAACTAGAAAAAAGTTCGTTTCTCTCGAACTTTTTTTTTCTTGCAAAATTATCAGTTTGGAACACCCATCATTTCTGTGCCTTACAAGTTTTAAAAGGTGTAAATAAATAAATACGTACTCATATTTTATTTATTTACTTTTGAAACTTAGTCAACCTAATTTTGTTATAAGATTCGATACCGGCTGCTGGTTGTATTTTATACTTTTAGCCATGTGTGTTTCATTCTAAAAGCAATATTTCTTTAATTACATTTTTGTTAAGTATATTTCAAATTATTCAATACCAGTTTATCGCCAACCACGACCATGTGTAGTATCATATTTCCAAATGAGTCTTGTAAGTCTGGATTTGCCCCATTATCCAACAGTAAGTTGTAAACGGTTTCATTGGCGCAGCAGGCTGACCAGGACAGTGGAAACTCGCCCAGATAGGCAAGACCTTCATAATCTGTATGGCGAGAAGGATGTTGTCTTTGTTGGTCTCTGGGCAGGAAAAAACTTCCTGAAACCAATTTTTATCAAGTTTTTCATTGGAAATTGTGAAAAAATATGTCGTGTCCTTACCAATTGCTCTTTGATTCACATTAGCTTTAGCTTCAACCAGTTCCTGTACCAATTCATTGTTGTTATAGGCAATTGCTAGATGCAAAGCGCTGGCTCCTGTAGTAGGGCAACAATCGATTTAAGAATTTCATAATTAACCTCTTGGTGAAACTCAATATGTTTTTCAAAAGCGTAAAAACTTGAAAAAAAACCAAAACAAAAAAAACCGGAGAGTTACAGAGGGAGCTTCCGCAAATACCCTATTCCCTAACCAAAAAAATTATTCACTCTTTAAATGGATTCATATTTATGCAAAGCCTTACCTAAGTATTCCTCTCCCTCGACGCAGTCCATAGACAGACGTGGAAAGCATTTCAAAAGCAGACGGGCTAATTTTGTGTGAATTTTTGTATCACATATTATCAGCACATGAAGCAGTGTTTCCCCTAATGATCCTCTATATTGCATCTGCCAGCAGGCCTCATGGTCTTTCCACTTTCCCAGCGGATCATGTCGACTGAGACAAGCTTCAATTGGTAAAACTACCTATCGTAAGTAATCATAATGATAAATAGGTGTCGGGTTGGAGGGATCCTTTGAATCTATAGCCAATTTCTTTTTATATATTGATTTATTTGTTTGTTTGAAAATTTGCCTCCTTAGTGACTAAAAAGTTAGGCAGTAGGTAATTATTCAATTTTTCAAAAACTGTCTCATGTCGTGAGATTTTTAGTAATAATTTCTTGAGTCAAGTTACCTGAAGAAAATTTATTAAGTATTTTTATACTTGGAACTTTTAATCTAGCATACATAAAATCATTATTTTTGGTTGGTCTATTATAAAATATCAAATGTTATTTCTCATCATTTATTTGATTTAAAAAGAAAACTAACCTGATTATTTCTTTTTACTCTAGAGAGTTGTTCAGCTATTATGGACCAGAGCATCTATTTTCGTATTGCCAATGCGTTTACCCACCTGATTTTGATTACGGAATCTCCAACGCAAATACTCAGACCGGTTTATGATTTGCCCTTTGCCGTCGTTATACATGAACGCAGAAAATTGCTCGCGAATAAATTTTTCAACCTTTGCTTGTCCACCAGTTGTATAGGCGTCGATCAATTCGCCACCTTTTTTGTAATTGGCTAATCGATACAGTAGACATTCATCTTCGCTAGAAGCTTGAGAAATCACTCGATCTAAAATGGATGCATTGTTTAGATCATTTTTTGTGAATGAGCACCAAGAAGCGCCCATTTTCTCTTCGATACAGATGCAGATACTTTTTTCGTGGGTTTGGAATTTTTTTTTCTTATATGGTTTCTTAGCAACAAATAAACAGTTCATCGGCATTAAATAAGATTGCATTATTTCGTTTTAGTAGTTATGATTTAAAAGGTGACTAATCTCTTCAGGTTGAAAATTTAAATCCAACCGATTTAATATTTTCTCTCTCGAAACAAAAAGTTTCAAGTTTTAAAAATAAAGAGATAATGATTTTGAAGATTGTCTTTAGTTTCACTAATAAATAATTATATTATATGAATACTTTAGTCTCGTTCACAATATACTTTTGTCTTTTGCTTTCGTCTTTTTGCTTTATCTAGGGATGATGTACAATGCTTCAAAAGATATTAGCAGAAGCAACAGTTGTGAACTGAATCATTTTTAATTACATTGGTTCAACTGAAAAGGCGAAGACAAAAGTACATTATATTAATTTTTTTTTTTGGCCTCTAAATACCGTAACTGTGACCCTATAAACCTTATCCAGCTGAGAGATTGATAGTTACAAAAAATTTATCCAGTCAAAAATTTTCAATTTTGGCTAAATTTTAATTAAAACATTTTTTTTAAATACTCGAAAATGCTAGAATGACTTCAAATGAATCATAATTATTATGAAAAATGAAAAATATAATCGTCTTTCTCATTGTGAGAAAATGTATAAACATTTCAGGATTTATTTTGGAATTTTTTCTGAATTTCGCTGTTTGTCCGCTGTACTGAAAAAATATCATTTTATATATATATATTTTTTTTTATTCATTAATGTTTTCACGAAGTGAAGTCGGGGAATCGGATTCGGAAGTCGAAAGTCCAGTGATCGACTATAATCGTTTTCACTGCCAAGGTCGCAATTAGAATTTCAAAGTGCCAGTGCTGCCAATTGAAGTGGCTGAGTTCGTTGGTAGACATGTAACAGTGGCAGCGCTAGCGTAGCGCGTGAGCTCGTTGGTTTATAGCTTAGATAATATAGCATGGATAGCCAGCGCGCTATCCTGGCCTTATAGAACGACCCTGTCAACATCGCTAATGTAGGAAAAATATTATGCTGGATTGCATGCGCAAAACAAGAAAATCGAAACAGCGTAGCTCTGCGCGAAGCGAGTGCGTTGTCCACCGTTCGTAAATCGTATCAACCAACGCCAACCGACTACTTCTGCGCATGCCTCCCAGCATAATATTTTTCCTACATTAGCCGTGTTGACAGGCCGAAATCTCGTACGCTGGCTATCCATGCTAGATTATCTAAGGTTTATAGGTGGAGCGGGGTGGTGCGGGCAGATGCTTTCCTAATTCTCAACCCCCTCTCATGATGAAATTTTCGTTTTTTCGGAAAATGAATGACCGAATCCAACCGAAATGTTATGCATGTCCGTTGAACAAAATTATTCTATTGAAATTTGAGTAACGAATTATCTATCGAAGTTTGATTTTTGACGTTTAATATTAATATTTTATGAATTTCGATTCGTGTGTTGTGTATTCTTCGCCCATTTCGTTCTTCATTCAAACTAATTCCGTTACTAGTTGGTCCGCAGTTTTTTAATGGAAGATAATTTGGGTGAGTAGTAAGATCGGTATTGTTTATGTTACTAAAGCTTTATGTGTCGGCCTCCGACTTATTCTGTAATTTATTCCTCGTGGGAGCTTGTGTTGAAATGAAATCTTGTTATGGAAATGGAATATGACCTGATGCAAGCTCAAAATGGTTGACGTCATTCGTGTCATTCTCTTCAATACACCACGTTGAATTTGTGGAGCAGGTATCTGCGGTACTTTCCTTCTGGTTAATCGACGAAATCCTAGTCTTGTCACCCCATCGGTCAAATTTGGGCCGTTCTTGTTTCAAGTGAGGTAATTCATTCTCTCATTCCTTTTGGTACATGATTGAAAAATTTAGTTATAGCCTTCCGGTACAAAATCTCGAGCAGATCTCGAGTTATCAACTGCAATGAAATTGAAACTATTCTACGTGAACTATTTTTTTAATCTATTTTTCGTTTTTCAATCATACTTTTCTATTCGAAGGAACACTAACCGTATTATATCGTACTTTTGTAAATCAGAAATCTTGACGAGAATCCTGAAGCGATTTTACTAGCTATTGTAATGGAACCATCATGTCTAAATTAACAGTAATTTATCGTAAGTTGGTTTAATATGAATTCTATAAGAACTTGCGTTTTTATGAATGGCAGGTGACATTGATGTGAGGATCATTTCTTCGTTCTATTTGACGTTGTGACTAAACCAAGCCAATAAACCGTACCGATATCTCATATCTATTAGTATTCTGCTAGTGTAATTAAGTTGACTTAAATGAATTTTTCAGTGACATTCAAAGAAATGAGAATTTCTGCGGAATGTTTCCTTATTTTTGAAAGTGAATGGAAGTTCAGAAAGTATTTTGAATTCTACACCCGAGTCCGAATCCTCATCCTCAAATTGGATATGCCGCTACGAAATAAACATCTTTATTTTTTCATATGGAATCATAGGGTTGTATAGCATAAAATGATTAATGTTCAATCGTTCATCATATCATTTCAATGAATTCAGCTAGTGAAATGAATAATAAGGGCTAAAAAAAATGAAAATCAAACCGAAATCTCATTTTAAATGTTCAAACTTCGTATCAAATTATCTAAAATCACAGGTTCTACTCTTATATCCATTCTCGAAAGCCTGAAGAATTTATGAAGTTTTAAAACTGTATTTCAGCTATTATTCAAAATACAGAAAAAATGAAAAATATGAAAAAATGTCGATTATGCTTCTGCCAAAAGGACTTTTAAATGTCATCTCTTACTCGATCACACGTATCACTTTGAATTCTGCTCGTTCAAGTACAAAACCTTCTTATCCCAATAATTTATCATCCAATTTGTAAAGCTCGAATGATGTTTTGTTATCAGCTAATTCTGAATCAGCCGACAAAATGCTGGTAAAGTGTTTAGAAATTCGACAGGTTTTGTTCTTGATCTAGTGATTTGAAGCAAACATCTATTTTCATTTTTACCACATTACTTTTTTTATTTACTCGAAGATGTTTTATTTGCGGATCATTCGTTGAAGTCTTGGAGTATTCTTTGTCAAGATTTTTTCCGTGCAATTTTCTTGTCATGTTTTTATCATAGAACTCAAATTTGGTAGTAGTGTAATATTATGCTTGACTGAAAATCTTTTACAAACCCATCATTATTTTTCCAGTTGTAATTTAGCGGTTGTTTTTCTAAATCAAATTTTTCTTGCCGGATATTTAAATGCTCCACTATTTTACTTACTTTGAATCATATTGTTTCGTTGAAGCAAATTGGCCGTCTTTTTATTCCTTCCGTGTGTAAATACAAACGTCCTCCTCGCAGAAGCATGCTAGAATTAGTTATGCTTCATTCGTTGGGAATGTATGGATGTTTTACCAAAATATTTGTATTTTATTCTGATACGAAAGGGTGTCCCATTGTTGACAAGTTTTCAAAATTAATAGATTCTCATAGAAAAAATGTAAAATTTTTCACATCTAAGTAACATCTGTGAAATTTGAGCTCGATTGTACGTGATGAGGACGTAATGTAGCTGCTTCACTAAATTTGTATTTTCAGCTCTACAATATTTTCTATATGTTTAGGTATCTATTTATCTATTATTGAAATCGAGAGAGGTTGATGCAAGGGGTTTCGATTCTGATTTTATTATCTGTATTAGTTTGCAACGAAAACAAACTCGATTTAATCGACATTGTTTCCACCAATTTGGGGTGTCCAGTTTTATCAAAAAAAAAAAAAGGAAAAAAAAACTAGAAAAAAAAAATTATAATTATATTATCTTGATTCTGAACTTGAGAACCAGAAGGAATTCTAAGTTAAAATTACCAGTTTTAAGATATTCTTAGCTGATTTTATTAAATTTTTGGTCTTTATGGTTTTCACTTTGTGGACAGCGATTTCAGTTATTTTCCAAAACTTGAGTTCTTGGGATGAAAATAGACAGTAAACTACCTATATCAAAAATATTCACAACTTATCGCCCAATATCAACTTGAAATTTTCTTGTTCTTAGGTCCAGATTTATTTAGATAAAGTCTTAGTTTTCTTTTACTTTTATTGTACTTCTTTTCTGATGAAATGCATAACTAGTGAAGATGTTGGCGTTTAATGCGGAAAACGATGATTAATATATGATTTGAAGTTTTTCGAGGCACTCTTGCACAATCAAGCTCAAATTTTACGAACTTTTTTAGTTTTCGCAGTCCATTTTCAGTTTTAACTAATAAAAATTAATAAAAACTTAGTTAGTTTTGATCGATAATTAATTTCTTATGCCGTAAATAGTGCCGAATAAAGTCCCATTCCCAATGTACTCTTTGTTAGGCTTTTGCTTTTGCTCCAACCAGTCAGCGTGAAGAAAAAACTGACAAAAAATGAATTTGCTTCGGATGATTGGTTAAAGCAAAAGCAAAAGTAAAAGAGCATTGTGAACGCGGCTCCACAGTTGTGTAGCTCACTACTAGGAAGTAATATTTAGCTCAATCTGGGCACTAAAGTTACGAAGTTTTGAGCGGCTATGCAACTAAACGTTACCCCTCTCGGTTAGAATTGTGATGGCAGTATTAATTTGAAAATATTTTCTTTCGAAAAAACTATATTTCATAATTTCGAACGTTTCACTTTTAGAACGTTTCTTGAGTTTTTGTTTCATGTTAGTCCATACATTCGTCGTAATAACGAAGCATAATTAATATTTCTAGTATGGTTAATGCGTGGCTATGTGCGTTTGTGTTTCAGCGTGTTGTATGTGCGTTTAATTTGAAAATAATGGAAAACTTATCGGACGCCGAATTACGTAAACGTCTACTCGCCAAAGGCTTCGACGCGCCTCCGGTCACCGACACCAGCCGTCAGCTGCTCATCAAGAAGTTAAAAAAGTTAGACGCGTCGAAAACTCCGGCAGGCGCACCCGCCGCTGCCGCCACCGTGCCCAGGCCGCCGCCGGCCAACAACGTCGACCAGTATGAGGCCAAGGCGCGCCGTACGCGCCAGTCGGAGCGCCACCGCGACTCATCGCCCGAAATTCTCGTTGACCGCTACGTCCACGAGCCGACGCCGCTGCCGCAAGTCACTCCAAGTCCTCCGCGCTCGACGCGAAGCGTTCGCAAGGAAGCGGCTGTCGATCGCATTGACCTGATGGCGAGCAGCATCAAGAATTCGACGCCGTACGCGGACGCCAGCTTCGCAAAAGGAGGAGGCGGCGGTGACCCGTTCGAGAAGGGCTCCGATTCGGACGATTCGCTGTACAACGCCAGCAGAGGAAGTGGCGGCGGTAGCTCGCGATACCTGGCGCGCAAACCGATCGGCCTGCGCCGCGAGTCCGAATATTTTACCGCCCCGAGCGCCTACCGCAAGTACGACGCGCTGAACGGAGCCTCGTCGTATACGAGCAGCAAAAGCGCCGCCAGATACGGCCGCGGCGCTGCCAAGCCGCTTTCCAGTCGACTCTCGTGGAAGATGGTCACGCCCACGCTCGTGCTCAGCGTCTGTCTCGTCTTTTTCGTGATCGTCGGTGGCATTTATTACTCGAAAAACGACCGCACGTACGGTGACCTGTCGGTCGACGCGCTCGAGCAGCCCAGATGCAGCGTACGTGCCGGACCGGGCGTGCCGTGCATTCCGGACGAACAGATGCCGTCGGCCATCGATTACCTGCGGCTGCTGTACCGCGCCCTCTACCGCCGTAAGTTAGCCGCCGTCTGCCACGGTGACGCGGACGCCAAGAGCGGCCGCCTCAGCGAAGACGACGTGGCCGAGATGTTCCTGCTGGAGACGGGTCGGCTGCGGCACGAGTGCGAGAAGATGGTGAAGCAGCTGCGGCTGCTGGTTGCCGTCAATCCGCAGCTGCACGTCGAGTGGTCGGAAGCGGACGGCTTCGAGCTGGTGGAGCCGCCGCTGCCGTGGAGCTGCGTGCTGCGCATTTGGGGTGGCTGGCTGTGGGACTACGTGCTGTACGCGGTGGCGACGCTCGCGCTGGTCGTCTCGATGCAGATTCTGGTGAGCTGGGCGACCGCCCGTCGCCGCCAGCAGGCCAAGGAGAAGCAGGAGTTAATCAAGGGCATACTGGAGATACTGCAGCAGCACGCGTCCGCCAATCCGGCGCAGAGCTACCTGCCCATCGTGCACGTGCGCGACCAGCTGATCGCGTTCGCCGATCGTGACCGCAAGCGGGGCATGTGGTCGGAGGCGCAGCGCTACATCGAGGAGCACGAATCGCGCGTGCGCAAGGAGGTGCAGCCGTTCGAGGGCGAGGACTACGACGTGTGGCGCTGGGTGGGCGGCCACCAGCAGTCGGCGCCCAAGCCGAAGACGTGGCAGGGCGAGGCGTTCGAAACGTCCAAGGACACGATGAACACGCCGTCGACCAGCCCGACGCCCTGCCTCAAGATACGCCACATGTTCGACCCGGAGAAGGAGCCCGCCGATGTGGACTGGGGCACCGGCGTCAAAGACGCCATACTGGAGCGCTGCGAGGGCGTCAACATCGTGCACATGGTCGTCGAGGAGAACAGCCCCGAGGGCTGCGTCTACATCAAGTGCGCGTCGACGGACGACGCCGGCAAGGCGTACCGCAAGATCCACGGCGCCTGGTTCGATGGCAAGATCGTGACGGTCAAGTTCTTGAGGCTGGAACGCTATCACGAACGCTTTCCCGCCTCGGTCGGCCTCAACAAACCTCTGCTCCCGTCCAACGATCAGAAACGATCCTTGGCATAGAGGAACTCCCGGCTCGGGTCCTACGCACAATGCCGGCGGTCGAACGTGGTTCGTGAATTCTCGGTTGATTTTTTTTACAATTATTATTTTATTTTTCAAATCGTTTCTCAAGTCTGTAGGAGTAGTAGTATAAAAAATATTTCTTTAGGGTTTTGAATTTTTGTTTATTTTATGAATTTAACGAAGTAGCGCACTAATTTCTCTTCTTTTGTATTACTTTTTTTTTTTTTTTTTGTAATTTTGTTTTTAGAGTTCGTAAGTGAAATTTTTTGTTCTAGTAATTTTAGCATTTTCTTACTATTTTTATTTTCTTAATATTGTACCAAATGTGTGTGTTGAAAATTTTTTTTTACTTGCCCAGAGAATATTGTAATAATTTTGTCTTCGCACGCTTGTAACCGTGATGCGGAAATTTTCTTGAAAATAATTATGTAGAACTGTGTGTGTGTGTTTGGTATATGCGTCTGTCTGATTATTTTAAGGAAATGTGTATCGCGAGATTTTTTAGGTTATTGTCTCTAATCAGCCGCCGATTCGATATAAATTGGCTGATCTTGCATTTTTATATTTTTTTGTAATTTCTGTCGATACTTCTGATGTTAACTTGTGCGTAGTTCTCTTATGATAAGTTACGAATAAGAATATTATTTTATAGTGAAAAATGTGCACAATGTGCTTCCTCAGCGAATTTTTTTTGGTTCGTTTAGATATTAATTATATTTTATGTTGACTTGTTAATTCTGAGAGCACTTTCAAATTCATATGATTGTCTTTTATGTTCAAAGTAATTGTGTGCCAAAATTATTTCTATTTCATAATTGCTACGAAATATTGTTCGAGGGGAGACAAGATATCATCCATGACCAGCTATTTTCTATTTAATTTGTTGACCGGTCACTTTTTCTGATTTTTTATTTCTAATTCATCAAACAGGTCTGCTGTGTTTATGTTATTCAAATATACTTTTTTCGTCTCGTAGATGGTCTCGAAATCTCGAATCGTGTCTGTCGTCCGGACTGCGATTTTTTCAAGAATGTAGTCTTTTTATTTGTTATGGTATTTACATTTGAAGTGGCTTTGATGATTGTTGACGTTGAAACTATAGAAAATTTCATTTAATTTAGCGTCGAGGCTTAATAGAAATAGTTGAACTAGCCCAATCAAGTTTTCTGGATTTTAGTATTGTTTTATGTGAATGGATTTGAAAAGTGGAAAAAAAATTTTAGTTTTGGAGGAATGAAATATTTATTTTGTCGCACTTGAAATCGAAAGAAACTGATCTTGTTTCAGAATTAATTTATCGAACAGAAATAAAATAATTTTTCCAAGTTGCGGAACTTGAGAGTGGAAAAATTAGTAGCTAAAATAATTGAAGCTAAGTGAATCTTGTACGAATTTTGAATTTTATGTTTCTTCGTGTTGGGAGAAATCGACGATTTTTTAAATGTTTGTTTTTGTTAGCAATCTGGTCACCCTTTCGTTTTTGAAAAGAATATCTTCGTTTTGTTAGCTAACTGGTCAATCTTTCGTATTGGAAAAGAAAATTCGTATTACCATATTGTGTTAAAATCTTGTCTTCTTTATGAAATATGCTTCACAATATATATATATATATATATTTTTTGTAAAAATACTTTTTATTATTAATGAATAATGATGAATTTTTCTCAAGTATTAATTTGTGAAATTCATGTATTTTACTTAAATTACTTGTCAGATGAATATTAATATATTTTTTTATAAATTAATTATTGTATTTTAAGTATTGAAATTTGTTCTAAACGATTTTTAATAAAATAGTATTTTGTGATTTTGTTACTCTGTTTTGTTCATTTGCTGGCTTCATTTTTGCTCTCAAATTGTTGAATCGAAATACTTCGATGTAAAGTCTATCAGTTTGTTTCTTAGTTGAGTAGGTTTTTCCGAAATGCGATGTCTATTTTTATCGATTCTGAAATGTTGGCCGATAAATGTATTAACATCATATGAATTTACCAGATTGCTGTGTTTGCCAATGTTATATTGGCAACCAGTATGATTATGCACCTTGGTCTTCAACCTTTTAAAAATAACACGAGTAAAAAATTACACCTAAGCAAATGCCTATTATATTTGAAAATAATGGTATATAATATTTTACACTTGTTACTGATCTTGTATAATATTTTTAAGAAAATACTTTATTCCGGAACCCTTGTGTAGTCTAGCTTTTTTGAAAAAGTTGAATGTACATTTTTGCTAGAGACAACACTAGTGGTGCGGAGCAATGAAAATATCTGGCAGTTCAGTTGCCAATATATTATTTGAATGTACCTATTTGATCGTAAGTAATTAAAATTTTATTTTTTCAGGTGAAGAAAATGACCCCAATTACTGGAACAATGTTCAGGCGACCCAGCCTGCAGACGAAGACAATCAGCCGACTTCTCCACGTTCACCCGAGTCTGACACTAATGCATCCACCTCTTACTGGAACAATGAGGCGGCTACCCAAGCGGTGAATCACACCGAGAGGCCGCCATCTCCGCCGTCTCCTCCAAGGTCTCGCAGCGGATCGCCAGATTCGTCGCCAAAGTCTCCGGATGCCACTCAACGCTTCAAACCTAGAACGCCTCTTTCTACTCCGCCTCAGTCTCCAAAATCTGCATCTAACTTGTCACCTCAGTCACCTCGTACACCTGCCAGTCCCAGCCCGCCAGCTTCTCCTAGGTAAGTGTGGAGTTTAATAATTTGAGAATTTTACTTTTTTTATGAGTCTCTTGATGGCTATGAAAGGAGAAGGAACTCGCGATGACTCTTTTGATTTAAAGACGGCTTAATGCTATTCCACGGACAGATGTTTTAAGATCACACAAGAACACGATCCTCTATCATATGTAGATATTCTGAGATCAGTAGGTGTGTTAAGAAAAAGTGTAAAAATCTGCTCGCCTGAAGGTAGAAGCGTTGAATATTACATAATTTTTCAGGAGTAAAAGGAAATTGTAAGATTTTTACCCGAAGCTACCTGAAAAATATTTGGTTGACTGTGATGCTACTCCAATGATAGAAAAATCACAACTTAATAAATTTTATTATATCAATTTTTACGTGGACAATTATAACTCGACCAACTTCTATCTATTATTTTGTAGACAGACACTCGACGTACATCTTCTCGGTGGCAAGTATCCGTGCCTGCCAGGCAGCCAGTTGCTGATTCTGCGGTTCCCATGGCTCTTTCCTGGGAACCGCAGTCTCAGCATTTGGCTGTTTGTTGCATTTCCCGGTAAAACGAGACTCGTTTTACTGAGAAACGCTACATTGACTGAAAAAATAAAAGCATATAGGTAATAAGAAATAGACGAATACCTATTTCCTATTACCTGTGTGCTATTGAACTTGAAAAAAAAAAAAATTGTTATAAATTAAATTATTTTCAACATGGTTTCGGTGTATAGTACAATAATTAATTATTTCACTAGCTGGCAACGCTGCCAACAAAAAGAGAGAATTTAGATTCAGCTAAATCTTGTTTTTTTTTGTCTTTCTTTCACATTTCTCCTCATTCTTTTTTATTTTCATCATCATCATCATCATCATCATCATCATTTTCGAGAGAACAATAGTGTTTACTTGTACCACTCTGTGACTGGTACTCAACTCGACTCTTCTCGTTCCTGTTCTTTCTCAGTTCAATCAGTTCAGTTCTCTTCCAACCGCGGATGGAGCAACATCAAAGTATTTACTCTGCGCTTTTTACAAGTATTTCTCGTCATTCTTAATTTAGGATTGTGCATTTAGTATAAATTTGTGTTCCTCTTTATTTTGCTTTCCTAAATTACAAATTTCTAATTCATTTTTTATTTTTTATAATTTTATGTGCGAATCCTGCTCGATACCTGAAAAAAATTATTTTATGTGTCTATTTGAAAAATCAATTTTTGGAAAATATTGAAGGATCTTACACGTGTTTCTTAAAATTTAATTTATGAATTTCTACCGTACTGAATTTGAAAATTGCTGTTATTATTTTTCTCCTTACTTTGTTTTCTTAATGCTTGGGTGAAAATTTTTATCATTAACTTTTTCTCCTTTCTTATTTGCAGATCGACTCACTCTCCACACTCGAACCGCAGTCGTAGTCGATCAAATTCACCAAAATCGCCTGAAGCTACTCAACCCGTGGCCAGATCAAGATCCGCATCACGTTCGCGTTCTCGATCAGTGTCATCTACTAATTCCAGAAAATCAAGACGAGACGAGTTCGAAGCTAGCGGCTCTCGCTCCAGAAGTGGATCTCGATCCAAAAGCAGATCACGATCAAAAAGCAAATCGCCTGCCATAAGTGCCATACGATCCAAAAGTAGAACTCCGTCAAGAAGCAGATCACGATCTAGATCTGGGGGCAGGTCTCGATCTGCATCTGCAGCACGTTCAGTGGCAGCCAGCAATGCTAATTCCAGATCACCGTCGCCAGTTGCTGCAGCCCCTGCAAAATCCAGATCGAGATCGCGTTCGGGCTCTGTGAAGTCAAGATCACGTTCGCGTTCCGCATCTAGATCGTCTTCAAAAGCTAGGTCCAGAGCTGGGTCGGCGCCCAGATCGAAGTCTCGTTCTCGATCCAAATCCCCTTCGCCAGCCAAGTCCAGATCAGGATCTCGATCAAAATCTAGGTCGCGTTCTCCGTCCCAAACTTCAGCTAAATCGCGATCACGGTCCAGATCCAAGTCGCCCTCTACATCCGCTGCTAAAGCCAAGTCAGCATCACGTTCAAAGTCCAGATCGCGTTCCCGTTCCAGGTCTGCATCTGGTTCCAGGTCACGTTCCAGATCAGTGTCTGGTTCGAGATCTCGGTCTGTCTCACGTTCCAGATCAAGGTCTAAGTCCAGATCGCGTTCACGATCGAAATCTGGATCTCGCTCCAGGTCCGGCTCCAGGTCCCGGTCGAGATCGCGTTCAAAGTCGCGGTCCAGATCGCGTTCCGGTTCTGGCTCTCGTTCTAGATCACGTTCCAGGTCGAGATCCGGCTCGCGGTCCGTTTCGAGATCGTCGCGGGATAGTAGATCCAGGAGTCGGTCTAGAAGTCGATCGCCTGATAAAGGTGCCAGCACTAGTCGACGAAAAAGTGATGAAAGTAAGAAAAATTAGTTGAGTTCTTTCTCTGTTTTATCGTTTTTTCAAATTTTTTGTCGACTCGTAATATTTTATTAGTCAGGATCGATGATTGGAAGAAAAAGAAACTACCTCATCCTTTTTATAGGTCGTCTAGTATGCTGAAAAATTTTTGTCTCCTTCACCTTAGAAAATTAAATTTCGAAATTCAGTTCATCTTGTTTTCCACCATCGACTTAGTTAATTTTTTTTTTTTCTTTGCTAGATAAGTAGTTTAGGAAAAATCACTTTGAATGGAACTGAGTAATTTTATAGGAAAAATGTTGTTTTTGTGACAAAATTTTGGATAAGTCGACTCTATAAGTTTTCAAAAATTTCTCTTGCCGATGAATATTTGAATTAGTCAATTAAGTTTGTTGTAGTACTACCAAAAAATAATAAAGAAATCTTGACTCGTTGGAGCTTTTGCAACGATGACCTTATTAAATTTATGTTATTTAATTTTTATAGACTGATTTAATCCTCTTAGCTTTGCTGAGTTTATATAGTGTGTATTTTTGACAGGCATGTTCTTTTGGCTTTAATTTTAAGTAACATTTTTTACAAAATGAAAATCGATATTTGAGGAGCTACATTGTGTAAAAGTACCTTTTTCGAATGAATGTTTTTTTGGAAAAATGTGTTTTATATGGCGTCCTGTGCCATCCTTTAAAAAGATTTTTCTCGATTTGATCGAAAATTGGTACTAGTTTTAGTTAGTTGGAAGTAACAAATCTGTTGGTGCCGTCATTTACTCCATTCGTAGCCCTTCATGCAATGTAAAGTTGTGAGTCTTGAATTTTACAATATAACAATGTGTAGAGGAAGAAATATAGGTCCTTTAATTTTCGGCACCTTCGGTATTTTAGGAAAGCTATTGTAAGAGGGAAGAAGTTTTGTTGGCTGATTTGATTATTTATCCTGACTGGCGTACGATATGTTATTTTCTCTAAAACACGCATTTCATTTTGTCCAGGCGGAGACGAGAAGAAGAAAAGTCACAGCGGAGATGAAAGCGGCGACGAACGAGTGTCTACGAAGAGGAGCAAGAAAAAGGCTGTGCTTTCGGATTCGGACGACGACGATGTGCCTCGCAAACGTACCAAACTTGGCGATTCGGACGACGAAGGCAGCAAATCTGGCTCCGGAAGCGAGTCCGAAGCGGGTAGCAGCAAGAAGAAGAAGAGAAAACGCGTGACTCGACTCGGTTCCGATTCTGATGACGTGAGTACCCAAGCTTTCAAATTTCTTAGTATAGACTGTTGAAAAAAAAAAAAAAAACACTCCTCTTAATTTCTTTGAAGTTTGGAAGCTGGAGTGAAATCTTGAAGAGTGAAGATGAAAAGTAGCTTTTTTTTAAGTGTTATCTTTCTCGATGGTTCTAATGCATTTTAATGGTTTGTAGGAAAAGAATGAGAAAGGCTCCGGCAGTGAGGCTGAAAAGCAAGATGAAACCGATGCTCGACCTGCCGACGCGAATGAAATTTTACCCCAAATATCCGACGAAGATTCCGATGACGAACGCCCTCGAGATAAGTAAGCAACCTAAAAATTGAATTTTTTTTTGCACAATTGAATTTGTAGCTATTTATAAATCCAACATGCCAGGGAGTTACAGAATAGGTAAGTTGAAAATTATGCTTTTCAAAAGTTCTTTTTCAGTGTAAAAAATTTTGAGTTTTTTTCATTAAAGTAGGAAAAAACATTTCTTACTGAGTAATCAGATTTTTCGGATACTCTATTCGTTGAATTGATTATAGATATTGAAACACGTAAATCGGAATGCGAAGGGCTTGTAAGAAAATTTATTTTTCTTTCTAAATATCAGTTTCATTCGAGGTTTTTACATTATAGTAATGGAAAATCACTCGAGTGCAAAAAAAAAGTGATATACTCGTATTTTCTGGGACACGGTAGATTTTGAATTCTTTGTAAAGATTATATCGTTATTATTCGAGTGATTTGTTTATTTTTACATCCACAAATCACGAGTATGCTGACCCGTATAATTAAATCAATTTTTTCAGTTGTTAGAAAGAATGTCAATTCATGGTAGTGTGTTTAAAATTGCCTGAGAATAGTTTATCAGATACGATAATAAGTTGAAGTGAATTATTATATGTCTGGAAGTGTGAAGAAGAAAAAAAACACATTCATAAGCGTGAAAAAATGAAAACTCGACAGATCACGTAGTATGATAACTCGCGGCGAGAAAATCTTGATGGGTTCATAACTTCGACGTTATAAATAGCAAATGATGAGTTAAAAAACCTGTCTTTGTGCTAATGTTGATAATTCAGACCTCTTATTCGACGAAGAAATTTTAAGAAATGTAATACGAGTAATTTATAATAATTTCCGTTACAAATAATTGAAAATGAAAAATAAGTTGGCTTCATTAAAAAGTAAAATCAACATTTTCCCCTGTTAAATCTACGAAGTTGGAACAATGGATGAAAAATATTTCTATTCCAATAATACACTATTAATTTTTGTTCAAGTTCTATAAGGTTTGAAATCGTATCAATTCCGAGTACATTTTGATTTTCGGGAGGATGGTAAGAAATATGATTTACGATATGAGAGTCCCCACGTCTATTTGACTTCCTTGATCTTCCGACTGGCAATAGCCAAGAAATAATCAAGTTAAAAAATTTATTAATTGATGGAAATGTTTGAAGTAACCTCTTGAAAACAGGACAAAAAGTAGAACAAAGCGCGTCTGTTTATAAAAATGAAATTTTGTGTCAAATATATAAAGAAAAAAAAAGCTTTCTCTGTATTCTAGGAAATTTCGAATTTTTAATTTATGAATTTATTATTTTAGCTCCCTTGACGGTATATCAGATTTCGACTTGATGCTGTTGCGCAAGAAAGAAGAGAAATCTGGAAGACGTCGTAGAAAAGATATAGAAATCATTAACGATAACGATGACATCATTGCCCAGCTGATTTCAGATATGAAACACGCCGCTGCTGTAAGTTACGAATGTTTTTTCATATCTTATATAGAGTTTTCAGTTTCCAAAGAACATTTTATTTTTGAAAATTATGATTCAAACTTTAAATTTGATTTTCTGACAAGTAAAATTTTTAAATTAAAAATTAATTCAGAATGCCATATCGCAGTCAATTTTCAACCGATTGAGATGATGTTTTTTTTTGCAAAATGCTCCCAAAACCTTCCTCTGTCAAAAGCAATTTTGAGCTCGAAAATAAAATTTCCGATTCAAGTTACTTTTTCATAGATTATATCATGAATAGAGTTTTCTCTATCCACATTTTTGGAGATTTAGATGGATCCAAGTCCACAATTTTAATTTTTAAGTTAGTCTTTATTTTGTAAGTTACTTTTAATTGCGAATAGGAGTGTTAGAGCTTTAAAAGATAAACGTATTGTTGAGAAGAGAGTTTATTTGTGCAGGTCTTACCTACTTTTAAGCACCAATAAAATTATCTAAACCTTAATTTTGTTCACGCAGGAGGATCGTCGTCGTAATCAAGAAGGGAAACCTGCTACCAATAAAGTAGCTATGCTACAAAAAGCATTATCTCAACTTCGTAAGCATGATTTGCAGTTGGCCTTCATCGAACACAACGTTCTCTCTGTGTTAACTGATTGGCTGGCACCTATGCCTGATCGAAGTCTTCCGTCGCTGGTCATTCGAGAATCGATTTTGAAGCTGTTACGTGAAGTAAGTGACTGACCATAGAGCTTTGAAATTGAAAAAATATTTCTTTGCAGTCCTACAAATTCCAAATGATTTTGTTTATTTGAAAATTCGCATGATTTTGTTTCTGTTTTCCACTGTACCTTGTTAAAAGTTGACTTTAAAGCAAAAGGCATCCGTGAAACTGGTCATTTGAAATAATGTCGTTGCGTGTTCTATGCTTCTGTTTTGTAACATAATATAGGAATATTTGAAGTTGATAGCTTCACTTTCACGTTGATTTTTATTTATTTTTTCGCAGTTTCCACCGATCGAGCAATCATCGTTGAAGCATTCGGGTATTGGCAAAGCTGTAATGTATTTGTACAAACATCCAAAAGAGACCAAAGAAAATAAAGAACGTGCTGGCAGACTTATAAACGAGTGGGCTCGACCTATTTTCAACTTATCGACTGACTTTAAAGGTGAGTTCATTATAATCGGAGGTTTTTTTGTAAACAATTATCTCAATCAGCGATGGCATAAGTTGCAGCAGTGAGCAAAATAATTTATTGAAATTTAATACAGCTGCTAGTTTCATTCATTAGATAGCCCAGTAATCAATCTGGCTTTGTAAAAATTGAAAATTCCCTACTTCAGATTATTGTATTCGCGAGATTATTATTTCGCTGCACTTTCCTAATATTATGCTTTTTCTGTTTCGATTTTCAGCTCTTAGCAAAGAGGAACGTCTGCAGCGAGATCTCGAACAAATGCCGAAACGAGGACGTGATTCGGATACAGATGAGTCACCGGCGAAAAAAGACCCCGGGAATGAAAAGTAAATCTCTGTTCTAGATTTTGTCGACCATAATTCAAAACCCCAGTTCCAAAAAAATAATCCTAAATTCTGTGGGCTCAAATGATATTTTGATACTTGCATATAATTGAATTAGCCAAAAAAGTGGGTGATATATGCATTTGTTTTAGGGCTCAGCAGGTTTTCAGGCTTGAGCCAGCGATTGGCTGGAATCGAATTTTGAGTGAATGTCTTGTGACAAAGATATCAAAATGGTCAAGTTTGAGTAGATTGAAGCTTTATAAACGGAATTTTATTTTAGGTGCTTTAGACAATAATACGTATTATACAAACTGAAACGTTTATGAGATTAGAAAAACAAAAAAATTATTTAAACAACGTTTTACTTTGGTTGATTATTTTCTAGCCGATGAAAGCGTTAGTTGTGTTGTTTGTCACTAGCTCAAGTCCAAAATCAGCTAACCGAAAATTCATTGAAAGCATAATGTGAATTTCTATTGGCTTGGGCAACTTTTCTGTCAAATGTTGTTTGAAAGGGCTCATAGTTCTGGGCTTGAGAACCTGCGTGATATCAAGTCCAAAGTGCAAATTTAGTAATAAATGAACTCGGTATAGCAAAATAACTCTTTATTATTTTTAAAATGAAAACTATAAAGTACCCGCTATGAGAGAAATGAATTTATTTTGAAACCTTAAACTGTAACTATTTCGAAACTTAAATTAATGATGACTTGAATTCCTCTGGTTCTAAGGACCAGAATTCAACTTAAATCTGTTTTTGAGCTTGAATTATGTATTAGTCTATTCTTTCCGAATCTGTGAAAAAGAGGAATTTTAATTTTTCGCGACTTGGCTGATTCTAGACTTGAGTGGTCGATAAACAGAATGAAACGATGGAATGTTGGGTTCAAAAATGTTTTCGCTTTGTAGAAATTTTCCTATAATATAATTTTACAAAAAAAAGTAAGATAATTACTAGGACAGAATAAACACTGTTCATCAAATTTCAGTTGGCCCTTTTAATTTAAATGCTTGTCCTTTTGGTACTTGCCCCAGTTGTCTTCGTATTGGTAATTATTTGTGCCACAGGTTGAAGTGCTCCACTTAAATTTGATAAAAAGTAGATAGGATATAAATTGAATCAATTTTTATGAACGTCTATTGTGGGGTTTGACGTTTGACGCAAAGTACTGAAAATAAGGTAATTATAAAAAAGTATAAGTATTTGTTATTTATTTTTTGCAGACCTTTACGTCCTGGAGATAAAGGTTGGGTTGGTCGTGCTAGAGTACCCATGCCGTCCAACAAAGACTACGTGAATAGACCAGCTTGGAAAACCGACGTGGATATGTCGAGGGTAACGTTTTTATAATTTTGTCGATAATTAAGAGCTAATTTCTTATTTAGTCCGAATATTTTACTAAACTCTATTCGTTTTGATGCAGATGAGCCGTAAAAAAATGAACCGTTATGAAAAACACATGAAGAACTTTTTGGAATCGAAGCGTGGCAAGAAGAATAGGAGAGCTGTAGAAATATCCATCGAAGGACGTAAAATGGCGTTATAAAAATTATAAGACTCTTCTCAGAATTATGTCGAAGCGAATGCGCAGTGTTATTTATTTTTTGTTTTTTAAATGTAAGTAATTCTTTTTTTGCCTTTCGTTTGTTATTTAGGACTCTGTAGTGTGTACTTTTTTCGGTTTTTTTTTTTTTTTTTGACGAATTTTTAGTATTGTGTCAACGATACTTCTGAGTTTTTTGCACTACAGTCAGTAATACTGTACAGAAATATCACTTATAATTGAATATATTTCTTTTTCTGTCTGGATGATGTAATCGCAATAGTTACGAAATTGTGTTGGTCATAAATTTTGTATAGGTTGAACAGAAAGTGTATCTACCCGTTTCTTCTCTCGATGTAAATTTTTCATTTTATTGTAATAAAACGTTGATAATCAATTTTACTGTGTAAATTCAGTCAGTTGCTATTTGCAGTCTAAAATAGACTTCGTCTCAATTTTCGGCTGGATGTCTCATTTCTCGTCCAGCTGTCTCAATTTTCGGCTGGATGTCTCATTTTTCGTCCAGATGTCTCAGAATTTAGTTCATGTACCCCGTCACCACATTTTCCAATTTTAAATATTTTTGAATTTAGTTCCAGTACCCCCCAACATGCTCCATTTTCGATTTTAGTTCCAGTACCCCCCCACATGCTCCATTTTCGAATTTAGTTACAGTACCCCCCCACGTGTTCCCTTTTTAATTATTTTTGAATTTAGTTTCAGTACCCCCCCACGTGTTCCCTTTTTAATTATTTTTAAATTTAGTTCCAGTACCCCCCCACGTATTCCCTTTTCAAATATTGAATTTAGTAACACGTACCCCCCCACGTATTCCCTTTAAATTAAGTAACACGTACCCCCCCACGTATTCCCTTTAAATTAAGTAACACGTACCCCCCCACGTATTCCCTTTTCAAATATTGAATTTAGTAACACGTACCCCCCTACGTATTCCCTTTTCGAATATTGAATTTAGTAACACGTACCCCCTCACGTATTCCCTTTTCAAATATTGAATTTAGTAACACGTACCCCCCTACGTATTCCCTTTTCGAATATTGAATTTAGTAACACGTACCCCCCCACGTATTCTCTTTTCGAATATTGAATTTAGTAACACGTACCCCCCCACATATTCCCTTTAAATTAAGTAACACGTACCCCCCCACGTATTCCCTTTTCAAATATTGAATTTAGTAACACGTACCCCCCTACGTATTCCCTTTTCGAATATTGAATTTAGTAACACGTACCCCCCCACATATTCCCTTTAAATTAAGTAACACGTACCCCCCCACGTATTCCCTTTTCAAATATTGAATTTAGTAACACGTACCCCCCTACGTATTCCCTTTTCGAATATTGAATTTAGTAACACGTACCCCCCCACATATTCCCTTTAAATTAAGTAACACGTACCCCCCCACGTATTCCCTTTTCAAATATTGAATTTAGTAACACGTACCCCCCCACGTATTCCCTTTTCAAATATTGAATTTAGTAACACGTACCCCCCTACGTATTCCCTTTTCGAATATTGAATTTAGTAACACGTACCCCCCCACGTATTCCCTTTAAATTAAGTAACACGTACCCCCCCACGTATTCTCTTTTCGAATATTGAATTTAGTAACACGTACTCCCCCACGTATTCCCTTTAAATTAAGTAACACGTACCCCCCCACGTATTCCCTTTTCAAATATTGAATTTAGTAACACGTACCCCCCCACGTACTCCCTTTAAATTGAGTAACACGTAACCCCCCACGCATTCCCTTTTCAAATATTTTTGAATTTAGTAACACGTACCCCTCTACGTATTCCCTTACTAATGATTCCTCAAGCGATTTACACCGAATATTCAGAATATTATTCAAGATAATACTATGATAAGTTGACATAGTAAATAAATAAAGACCCAAGTGCATTAAAATCAGTCTCAAAGTTGAAAGTTTATTGAAGCTTAAATTTTACATTGAATTAATCAATAAGAAAAAACTAATTACTCACAATTGAACCACAAAATCAAAGGTAGAAGATCGAATACATATATTATTTATAATCGATTAAATATGACGTGAATTCGACAGTAAAAATATTGTAAATTACTCGTATATTTGAATCATGAAACTAAGGAATTTTCCATCTGACTATTATGTTTTCCAGAGCAAGTAGATTGAAAGCTCACATTTGAAATACACTACAGCCAAACCACTTCAACATTTCATCTGCAACAAAAATTAATTAAATTTTAGTGGATCACATAGGGGTACAAATAAGAGACTTACAATTAACTGAATAACACAAAGTTTGGACTGCACAGCATGTAATTTTTCACGCTGAATCCGAATATGCAGCCCTTTTTACAGCAGGTCGTGATTTGGACCCATTTTGGAGCATTTTCAACTTTTTTTTGGCCATATCTCGCTTGGTGAGAGTCGCCGCCAAAAATGGGTTCCGGATTCGTGTTCAGCGACCTCGAAAACCCCCATATCGATGCAAATCTCGAAAATAATTTTTGGAAAAAAAATCAAAAAAATGCAAAGGGGTTAACCTTCCCATTTTTACAAAAATTGACGATTTTTGAAATTTTCTAGCAAACATGTGCACAGTATGTAGTTTTACACGCCGAATCCGAATCTGCAGCCCATTTTACTCTACGTCGCAATCTAAGTCCATTTTAGACCATTTTTCATTTTTTTTTCAATGCTAATCTTGAAAAATGTTTGTTGAAAAAATAAAATTGACCAAAAATAAGCTGCAGGATGAAAATTGAAAATTATAAACTGGCTTTACATATGGATTATGAAAGAATGCCACAGTAATGAGATAAAAAAATACTAAACATTTTTAAGCAAAATTTGGACCACTTTCCGATAAACCTACCATCCAAATTTCAGACTGATCCTTGCAGTTTGAAATTTCAGGTTATTTTCCAAGTATACCAGCCTTCGTACAATTTTTTTCACTCACTAGCAGTAGTTCTGTACATGCTGGAGAGATGGCTACAGTGGTATATTTTCTTCCTCAAATTTTCAATACAGAAATTATTTAAAAGACTTCAACGTTATTCTTTCAAGTTTTTAATTTCATGCCAAGTTTGCTCACAAATTCAATGACTGCACATTATTTACCTTCAAAGTACAACTTTCTAACTTTTTATCATTGATATCTCTACACCTAATTCAAGACTTGACAACTACTTTCGTCAAAATTTCAACTGGAAATTAGTTTTCCTAAAAAAAAAAACGAGTCATTTTTAAAAAAACTAATTGTATTTACGTATACATTTACGTTGCAAGATGCTAGATATTACCCAGGTACAATAAGCTTAGTATACATTATTCTTAGTCAATGGTACAACTAGATTTTTCTGAGAAGACTAGAGCCTTCTTCTAAATGAAACTCTGGCTTATGGCAATGCCAGACTTTTTTTCTCCAACTGGTGAGAACAAGAACAGGCTACTTCGATTATTAAAATTTTTCGTTGTCCTACATGAATCCTGAATAGGAACAAATTATCTCTTTTGAAAACGCTTCAAATATTTTTGTAATACTACTATTAGTCCAATATTTGAAAAATATTCGACTAATTTTCAAAATTGTGTGTGCCAGTAGAGTCATAAAACTGTGATTTGATCTATTCCAACCCTCATCAGTTTACACGTAGATAAGATAGTGAAAATATTGAATAATTTTGATTTTCAAACATGCATAAACGAAGACAAGTGCACCACTGAAGTTAGTTTGAGCAAGTGAGAGGAATGTCAGGCTGAGACTTACACCCAGTGGGTCATTTTGAAGCCACACTCATCCAGGGGCACTTCTAAAACACTGAACTGTTTGCGTAAAGTTGGCTTCCGTCGAAAACTCGAGTTCTGTGGCAACATTTCTAGAACGTCTTCGATCTCTTCTTCTGAAGTATAAGAAGGATCCGTTTTGACAGACCTGCGAAAACATAAACATTCAGAATGTAGTAACGAAAAAGAATTTAAAAGTTTGTTATGAAGAAGCCTTACTTGTTGGGGCAGGATAAGCAGTCCGCGAATGTCCATTCTTTTCCAAACTGTTCACCTTCTTCGATGGTTTGCGGTAAATTATGGTGCAGCGTTTCTGGCAGTCGAAGGGCAGTGAACGCGCCGATAATGGAAATCAATCCCATGATGACCAGAGGCAGAACTAAATTCTCTCGACCCTTAAATACAAAAATAAGATTATTTATTGTAAATAAAATGTAAACTATTGATGGTTGAGAATTACTCATAAGGTAACTAACCAAGTAGGTTACAAATGGTATGAGTATTAATCCGAGTCCTGCAACGTAAGCAGAAAATCCGATTCCAACTCCTCTCAAAGGTGTCGGATACAATTCACCGGCGAACGGATATATTATGAGAAAGGATGCAGAAATGGTAAATTTGGAAAACAGAAATAAAACCAACGTTTCAATTACTGCATCTGTAACAAGAACAGTCACATGAGAGTAAAAAACTTTCAACTAGGGGTAAATTTTGATCTACCCTAAAAAAAAATATTAAAAAATAAAAATGTGATGCGATTAACTAAACAGGAACTTTATGGGATGGTTTTTCCTTTTTTTTTTTTTATCAGAAGGATGAAAAAATAATATAAACGAAGATTTAAATTTTTCATTTCTTAGGAAATGAAAACTCCGATCCTCTTATTCTAATTCTATAGAAGTTAGAAAGCTGAAAACAAACATGTTACAACTTTTATTACGATATGATTACACTTTTCAATAAAGTGAGTTGTAAGCAGCCTTTTGCAGGTACTGCAATTTATGTGAGCCCACTTTAGAAATTTAATTCGAGTTCAACACAAAATTTTCTTGACATTACAAAAAAAAAAAAATGAACTACTTGATCAGTCAGACAAAATTGAATCAAGTACATCGTCTAAAAATAAATGATATTTGTTGTCAATGATGCCTTTCTGAACCGTTTCAAATCGAAAATCGGCTAAGTCCCACTACTTTTTTTCAAAATTACCTAAATTCGAGAAATATATTTACTAATTTTGAAAGATATCATTTTTTTTTTTTTCAAAGAAATATGTCTGATTCAAAACCAAAGGTTATGATCATAGTAGACTGCATAATCTAAATAATTGAAAATTAAAATTCGTATTTTTGATTATCTTTTCTTTTTACTACTTTCTGAAGAAAAACTGATTGATAAAGAGGCATCTTTTCATTTGCAATGTCACGGTTATAAATCTAAACGATTAACTGATCTGCACAGATTATTGACAGAAAATGTATTTTATGACCATAGAACAAGTCAAAAATTTTTTTCAAGGTTTTCTCTATACGTAACAAAACGACGAGAGATATTCTGGGGTTCTAAAATCACGAATAATTGTTATTAATAACTCAGTACTGAATGAAGGCATCTTAAGATGAATATTTCGTAACTAGCAAACACATTAGTACAGTTGATAGGATCGATTAAATTATGAATTACCTTCGGGAAGTAATACAGTAATAATACAACTGGTTCCGCTCAACAACATGCTCAGAGTCAGTGGCCATCTGCGTCCCCAACGATCCATTACAAACCAACATAGCAGAGAACTAGGAATTTCAATGACGGATGATAAGAAGAAACTCAAGTACTCGTTGCTGCCCAGAACTGGACCATAGTAACTCAGACCCACGTACACCATGTCGTTAGCAAACCTGCAGAAGTAAAATATGATTCTTTCAAATTATTTTACTAAATTTTATGAGAAAATTATATATTTTTTGTTAATTTCTCATTCTGTACACAGAAGTTGAATGAAAATGATATACCGGATTGACGAAAAAGCAGAAAATATTTATGAAAAAGCATGAAATCCATTAATAATATGATAATAGAGCAGGATAATGGGACAGAAAATTAGATACACGACTGAAGAACAAATGACAGACCAGAGACTTTACTAGTCAACCTCAAGTCGTAAATTTGAAAATAGCTTGAATTTAAAAACTCAGTCAAACTAATCTACATTGTTTCGATACATTTTATAAATTCTTACACACTGCACTGTAAAATAGTCTTGGCAAATCTCGATGCATATTTTTTTGATGTGGACAGATAATAAATTAAGCTTAAAACCAGAACCCCTATTTTCGTTCATTTTTTCAAATTAATTCAAAATTTCGAAATGTAGCTGCTATTAGAAATTTAATTTCTTCTTTCCTAAAATCAAAAACTAAAAAACAAAAAATTCCTCACACAGTTTTTTTCTGATTAAAAAAAAAACTCATTAAAAAGAACCAACTTTCAGAATTAGAAAAATAGCTACTCGACGAAAAAGAAATTCGGTAATTTTTATTCAATTCGAAAATAGAAATGGTAGCTACATTTACCCAAAAGAAATATTTTTTTTGTTATTTATCTGCATCAATTATATCTAATCTTTAGAACTTGACTATAGAATATTTACCAGTTAAAGGTGATAAGAATAGTTTTCAATCTCAAATTAGGTGTTCTACAAAGACCTGCAACTCCTACGCCACTCTGCATATGTGACTTCTCTGATGAACTCCTTTTCATGAGAATCTTTCGCTGAAAAATGAAGAATTTATATAAAATACAAAATACCAGTGATATCGTAGTTCAAATGTAACAAAGAACTTGAAACTTATACCTTTAATCTTTGCTTAACATAAAGAGGCACTGCTTTTCCATTTACTCGGGCTAGTGTTTCGAGAATCTCTAAGGCTTCTCCAACACGACCTTTGGCAAGTAACCACCTCGGTGATTCTGGTAAGAACCTAATCATACATTATTAATAAACCTTGATGGGCTATAGCAGAGCTTCGTACTTTATATTATACGAAAATGACCTTATGGAGTGGCACAGATAATTATTATAATGAGAAGTGTGTAAATCCCCTTGGAATAAACAAAATTTTTTTTTCGAGATTAACACTGGTATGGGGGTTTTCGAGATCGCTGAACACGAATCTGGAAGCCGTTTTTGGCGGCGGATCTCGCAAAGCGAGATATGGAAAAAAAAAGTGAAAAATGCTTCAAAATGGGTCTAAATCGCAACGTGTAGTAAAAAAGGCCGCAGATTCAGATTCAGCGTGAAAAATTACATACCACTGTACACATATCTACCGGAAAATTTTAAAAATCGTATATTTTGGCTAAAATGGCAAGGTTCCTTTGGTATGAAAGATAGAGGAAAATGTTTGAAACAAAAAATATTCCTCTTGCAATTTACAATAAAAAAGTACTCTTATCATTAACTTGATAAAATTCAATTTAACATCAAATATTCAGGTCTAAACCATGGTTTCTCCCAATACATGAAATTTCATATTGGAAAATATCCTTCCCCACGTAACTCCACTTGAAGGGGCCATGGGGAAAAAAACGCTACCAAGTAAATACAACCACCTATGCGCATATGTAATTTAGGGTTGCGTTCAAGTCAGCGATTGACACTTGACATACTTCCCTGGTTAGTATCACTTACCAGCCACATATAAAATAGACAGTAAATGGAATTGAACTGGCAAGAGCTAAATCGACCCAATTTCGCACAAAATATGAAACCACAGAGAGGAGTATAAGACCACCAATGTAAAACATGCACGTCATTACAGTGACGAATGAACGGTAATTAGGTCCCACAAGTTCGAGAGCTGCAAAATTAAATAATCAACTTAGTGAAAAGTGCCAATTCAGGGTGTCTACTTCGGATATAAGAAAAAAAAAAATCAGGACTTTACTAGGACGAAGTCAAGCTACATTTTCAGATGTTCCTGTTTTACGATTTAAAACAATTTTCTTATCATCAAACTTTTAATTTTTTCAATACAATTGGAGTGAAAAAGTTTTTTGGTTGTTTGTAGAGCTTGGGACTCAGACCGGCGATATTATTCATAACAGGACTCATTAGAGCTCACAAAACAAGTTTTAAAGAATCAGGACTCATTAAAATTGTAACCATTCTTCGAATAAAGTTACAAAAGCGATCATTAAGAAAAATCGATAAAAGGCTTACTTACAAATAATAAACGGTATCTGATACACAGCTGGAATTGTCAATCCAACAATGGCTCTGCTCAACGCCCATTGCCAGAATTCTTTGGAAAACGCGGTTAAAATATTTCCAGCAATTAACGTCGTCAAACAAATGAAAAACGATCGTTTTCTGCCAATTCTGTGCAAAAAATACAACTTTTTAAAATAGAAAGCATTGTAATCATTTTGTCATACTCGTATTTAGTGGTGGACAATATTCAATTTCAGGTAAACGTCTATTCTTAATTTATACGGCTTCACTACGAAGTAATAATGAAAAGAATCAACTTGCCTATCATTGATAACACCAAATAAGTATACTCCGATAGGCCCACCAATATTTAGAGCTGCCAAACCAATTGTGGGATAAATATCGTAGTCGCAAACCAAGTTAAACTAAAAATAACAGGGATTGACATTCAATCGTCTGTTTGAAATCGAGGCATGAGAAATCAAGGTCGGTTCAATGGGTAATCTACCACGTAGGATGCATAAATTAATTTTGAAAACCATAATTCGCTAAGATTCACGACAATACATGGTTTATAGGTACACTGGATTCAAAAACTAACACCTATTCAGGGAAATACAACTTTTTGAAGAATATCACCAATATTTCGAACTACGACTTCATTTTCACAACAAACAGAATTGGAAGAAATCAATTATTACTGTTAAGTATACGTGATAAGAGGGGGCTCATGCTCATAGTAAATACATGAACAGTTTCAGTACAAAAAATGATATTTTATAAATTTTTGTTAACTAACAATTTTTCGGCTCCAAAGAGATTAATATTTTGAATTCTCAATAATTTAGAAGTACCAAAGAAAAAAAAAGTGAAATTTTTTACATTTTTGTTTTAATTTGCCTTTTTTTTTTAATGAACAGTTACCGGGCAAGAAAAACAGGTTTCCAATGAGAAAAACTAATAAAATAAAAATAAAAATAAAAATTATATTATTGGATATCTATTTCTCCATGTTTAAAACAATGCTCCGAAATTTTTTCTTAAATTTAATTAGCAATTTTTTTCCTAAGTTGATATGGGAATTTATTTTTCGAATTCATTATAAAATTGATTAAGGCATTCGTTGAATTTTATATTATTTTGCGTTTCAAATTACTGGAAGAAACTCCTACCCTTAAATCTCTTCTGGCTTTTAAAATTATTATCGATTCGGAATAAATTCTCATGAGACAAACAGACAGATTGAGTAAAAACTGAAGCCGACATTTCGAGAAAATACGTATCCTTTTAAAATTCATAACGGCAATATTCGCTGTCTATAAATTGAAGAAAATTTACGTTACCATAAATAATATATTCAAAATGAAATCGAAGAAATTACACGATACTTGGATTTGGCTAAAAGAAGTATCGCCAAGTAAATAGTAATGAATATTTTTTTTCTTCTGCGATTGACAAAAAGAAGTGCGTTAAATTTTTCGTTTGAAATTTTGAAGTGGATCAAAAAAGAGCAAAATAGAGATTTGGTTCCAAAGTATATCATCCCACCACCCTATATGTTGATTCAGTTGGAAGAGACCATAAAGATTCTAGAAGAATCTCAGCATAATTATAACCAATTTAGCAAATAATAATAATAATTGGTGCAATAAATAAACTATCACAGCTAACAGCAAAAAAAACCATAAAAAGTTTTGTAAAAAAAGAAAACAGAAAAGCAATAGAAAAACATGAAGGAAAAATTTTTCGTCATAAATAAACTTTAAAAACGTTATCAAAGTTTTTTTACTGGTAAAAATTTTGAAAGGTTTCATGTTTTATGCTAATCTACACGTAATTTACATTTCGATACTTTAATGTCAAAAAGTGCTATGTCCATTTTAAACAAATTATGAGAGGTGTGAGAAAAGAAACGTTATTACATGTATTTTTTGGTAGTAATACTGCTTTTGTAAAGTGGCACGAAGACTCCAATCAATTTTTCTCATATCCAATTTGATTAAAGTAGTATTACAACAGAAGAAATGCATGAAATAACACGTCTACTCTCATACCTCGTCAGGTTTTTAAAATGGACGTGGTACCTTTTGGGATTGAAGTATCGATTTATTTTTAAATTCACTACATAATTATGATGAATTACCAAGTATATAATTATGGGTAAGAAAAGTTGTACACAGGGCATAAAAAACCAATTGATTAAGCGGAGGAAGAAGCCAAGTATACATTAACCGAAGTCTTCATAGAATTATATCGTTGGTAAAAAGCAAAATATCTACTCGTAATGACAGAATATTTGGGATAAACAAAATATAAAATAAAAACGTACGTCCATAACTATCGAAGATGCCACATGTGATGTGTTAAACTCCCAGCCGTCAGCACATTTTTCAACTGTCCAGTTAGACTGTAGCTCCATCAACTCCAAAGGATTTTCGTAGTCATTCAAAACTTCGGTCCAATTCACGGCGTATCTTTCACATTTGCTGAAAGTTTCATTCTGAAATTATGAGCTTTAATTAGAACAAGTTTTTCACATTATGTTCGCTTTTTCTGAATACAAAAAAAAAAAAAAAGGTCAAACGAACCCCCAAAGATGGTATCCCAAGATCTCGTCGATTTTCGATAGACAAATGCATCAGGTCTGGAATACGACACCAATGATCTGGTGTCTGTTGCATGAACAACTGATTGAAGGCTCCAAAACCACATGGAATGCAAGCTGGAAGACACACAAACCATATCAACAGTTTTTGGTAACGTCCAAACTCTCCAATTTGGGGTAATAAATCGTCAACATCTACTTCCTCCTGCATAAAAAAAACATGAAACAATGACAAAAAAAAATTCTATACGAAAATTGAAATAGTAAAATAATTCGACAATCTAACTAGAAGATTTAAATTTTGATTTTTTCTCCAAATTTCAAAATCCAAGAATATCATTCCAGCAACATTAAAATAATTTATGAAACAAAATTTTGTTACCTTACATTTTCAGAATGTTCCGAATCGTTGTCGTCTTCATTCATTATAACTACCGCAATTTTCTACAAGACATGAAACACCACTGCCCGATTTACGTTCACTTCACCTGAAAAGAAGCCGGAAAAATTCAACACAGTCATAATTCAAATCAATAATAGATATTTTTATTAATAACCTGGGGGAAAAAAAGAAGAAATATCATTTATATTGTGAACGGATTTTTGCCAAATTTTTTCACATTGTACAATGATGACATACTAAATAAAATTAATCTACTATTAGCTGGAAAAAAATAACATAAATTATATTTTTATGCATAGACTATGCCAAGACATGAGAAATTTAACTTGAGTGGAGGAGGGCTAAGGGATACACGAAATTTTAAAAAAAAACAGTAAGTATGGTTAAGTAGCCAAGGTAAATTTTCAAAGCTCTAATGAATATAATTATCATTATAATTATTCGAGCCACTATCAAATTAATAAGGGGCAATTCATTTTTTTTCAATTAAAAAAAAAATTAGTTAAAGAACGTGATCATGACGGTGACTTTTTATGACCTAGAAACAATATTGTGTATTTTTTATAATCATTATTTATACCTCAAAATCACAGCATTTTATTTATTTGTTTTTTCTTTTGGATGCTTATATTACATCACGAGAAAATGTAAAATAGCAGAGACAATCATTGTATAATTACAAGAACCACCATGGAATACTCCTGCTGTTCCAATCTCTAAGTAATTGAATTTACAAATTCAGTCAAGACTGTGAGAAAGAGAGGCATATGAAAGTTAGTTATAAAAGTTGCAAAGAAAGGGTTAGTTTCAACAGCCAAATTTTACACTTTTTTAAAAAACAGCAGTAAATTATTTTTTCCAAATAAAAAATAAAGTTAGGAACTTAGTGGTTAACAGACGCTCTTGAACTACGCAAGAGTAGCCTCTGAAGCTACCTTTCAGTCCATGTCAATCGTATATCAATTAATTTGGGTTGAAAAGTAATAAAAACAATATTGGACTATGGTCGTTCTTAAAAAATCTAATACTAAATAAAATTATCACTTACTTGCAGAATAAAGCAAAGATGGTGCACATTTTGACGAACGATTCAATTTCTTCCCATTTTATAACAATAATACGCAATTCTCGAACTGAAATTCGAACATTACTTGACAAAAAATGAAAATTTTATCATTATTATTTCACAAAAAACACAAACTTTCGTACTCATCTGTTAATTTTCATCATAAAAGATGAAAAAAGAGCCCATACTTCTGTTACCTAGAAAAAACTGTATAAATTTGTGATTGGTTATATAATAACTTTATTACGTAATTTGTGGTACAATATGTCTCTCAACTTAAAATCAATATCTTTGTTACAGGCTTACAAAATAAATTGAAACAACAACGAAAAGACAAATCATTCGATGCATACGATTTTTTTTTCTTCTATCAAACAAATTTCAGGAACAACATGGCACAGGATTTAGAAGGGAGAAAATTTGCAACAAAATAGTGCATAAAAATACAAGCATACGAACACACACACATTCATATTCATATATCACAGGTATACTTGTACTCAGCCAAAAACACACATTCAAAAATATGTCCCACACTCATTCGACGCACATAAAAACCATCCGGGGAAAAAAGATGCGATTTTGTACGCTGCTTAAAAAAAAATTCAACAAAAGTTAAAATAAAAAGAGAGAGAGAGTGAGAGGGGAAAAAAGAAATAAGTAGCACTTGAGAAAAAATAATCAAGTGCATCACTGATACACAAATACAACATTTTTATAATAATATATAAAGAAGGTAGGTAACTCAATCATTTTTGCATAAATTAAAAGTTCATTTTAATTTACAAAAAAATGTATTCGTACGTACAAAATCGCAATAATATCTAACTAATTATTTTTTAATATATATATGCATTATATATTTTTTCAATGCTTTCAGGTAAATCAATATTTACACGACTCAGACTTATGAATCATTGATACAATGCACACATTAATAATGAAAAAAATCTCAACACACTCCCACTGGAAGTTACCAAAAAAAGAAAAAAAAAAAAAAAAAAGATGCTCATAATAATAAGATTTCTTAGGAGAGGGAAAGGGGATAAGACTGCCGCACATACGAGCTAATAATATCACACAAATGGCAGATATGTGGAAATAATCGATAAAATTAGTCAACAGAAAATCGGCGTTTAAATTAAAAACAAAAATTTGAAAAAATATTGCAGAACCCCAAAATAAGTAATTAACAAGAAGTTTACGCTCAAAACTAGGAAGAACACTTTTCAAATGCTGAAGCAGCAAAAAATAATCAAATTTTTAAATATTTCTCAAACAATCATCTGATACTTGCTTCTAAGGATATAAAAGAACAATTTCTATATGATAGTACATAATAAATAAAAAATATGAAAATTTTTCAAGCATTTATAGAGGACTGCAACGAGACATGTCATCTGACTTATAACATTTTTACTTTTTCTAAAATTTGGAACTTTCAAAGATGAGTGACAAACTTTAGTTATCTATAAGTGACAAGTTACAACAAAAAATCATTTAAGTCTTTCATACATCACAATTTTCTCAAAATAACCTCATCTGATTCGAGTAAAAATATAAATTATCAAAATAATGCAAGCCGAATTCGATTTAAATGGAAAATTGTGAGCTAACTGAGTTAGTCATTTGAATTTTTCATTTTTCAAGAAATGTAGATGAAAGTTGTAAAATATTTCGAAGTCTACGAGAGATGAAAAATGAATACAATCGATAAGAAAATTCAAAGAAAAATTTCAAGCTCATCACTGACAATAAAGAATACAGATAATTAACTTTTTTACTGAAGAGAAATATTCCAAAATATCATTACGTTTGGGCATCTTGTTTCAGCAATCAAAGAAGGTGTCAGTTCATGCATTGGTAACATTTTTTTTTTTTAAATTTTACACATGTATAAGTAGTGAATACACTACTCTTATTTTTAATAATGGAAAGGGTCTCAACATAGAAATTTTAGAACAAACGAAAATCAGAAAATAATTATTACATTAACAGCAATTAACTAAGAAACAATCTGCGAAAGATTTTATGAAAAATGGTTTCCAACAGTTATTCACTTATTTCTCTTCAAACAAAATGTGTGAATTGAATTAATTCATACTTCAAAAAAAAAGCCGATTCATTAAGTTACCAAAAAAAAAACAACAAAAAAACAAAGCAAAAAACAAAAAAAAAGATGAAAAATTGAAACTGAATTTTTTCATATTTACTTCACATATCTGCACTGAATAATCACAGTCAAAAATCAATTAATCGATAAGCAGTAAACATTAACATAATAATGATTTGATTTATTCAAACAACACATTTGTACATTTGAAAAATAGAAAATTCCAAAAAAAAAATCGGAAAGTGGTGGGGAGAAGAGTAAATGTATCTTAAATCAAATCTTAAAAATAAAAAACGTTTTTTTCCCTTTAAATTTTTGTACTGAAGTTTAATTCGTGAAAATTATATTTAAGCGTATTGTTACGATTAACGTTCGAAATACAAATTTTACTTTTTTTCCCCTCCAATTTAGAGAAAAATAAAATGGTAAATTTTTATCAATGGAATGACTTACTCGTATTAAATTAATGACACAGGAAAAACAATGATAGTCCAAACGAATAAATAAATAAAAAAAAAAAAAAGCAATGAGGCAGTCTAGAGATAAACAAAATTTCTAACACGTTTCTGACTGGAAAATAAAGGTCGCAAATATCAAATTTCATTTTCATTTAGACAGCTAAGTCGAAAGCTTGATTTTGAACATTTTTATAGCTGAGTTTTTCATTGAAAACCAAAAAGTAACACCGAAAAACGAGAAATTTCGGCGAGGAGCATTCGAAGATCAACAACAGTTCGCAACATAAAACACAAATGACAATATTTCATCGAGTATCGTTAAATGAAACAAGTTCTACAACTAAGAAGGACGCAAAATTTATTGCGCACTCGTTTAAGGGGCGATAAATTACAGATAAGTATCGAAAGGCGAAAAAAAAAAAATAAGAAACAAAAAAAAATTTTCAAATATCTTCTCAGGAATAAAAACGAACATTTCAGAATCAATAATCAGCACCACGAAGTTATCAAAATCAGAACAAGTATCGTTTTATAAGAATGGAAAAATATAATCAAAGGAATTTTCGCAATAGCAAAATTAATTTGAATGATAACTCAGATGTATTGAAAACGCCAAGAACTATTATAGAGCATTGTAAAATAAGGAGAATTTAAACTTATCAAATTATATAATTATAAAAAGCCTAATACGCGAATTACTTACTCCAAAGATTAGTCACACGAGGAATAATTTTTTTTTTCAAAACTGAATACATTAAAAAAATTAAAGTAAAATATGTAATTTCTTTTCAATACAATAATTCAAAAGTGGGAGAGGAGCGATAAAATATTATTTCAATTTTTCTCCCGAAAATCTAATAAGGCCTTCGAAAGGATTCAACTAGCCAGACGCAAAAACTTGGAGTGGAAAATTTGGTTGGTTTCAGAATCTCAGATATTCGTCTTCCCGTCAAAGAAAAAAAAAAAAGAAAAAAAAATAATAATTATAAGAGCATCGATAGATAAATCAAATTGTAGAATTTATCTAGCTCTACGAAATTTTGTTTTCAAGGAATTTTCGGAATTCTGCAAATCAGACGAAATTTAAGAAAATACATTTTACTTTCAGAATACCTATTATTGTTTCTAAATATCTGGCATATCAAGTCGGAAATTTCAATTTCGAGCTGATGATTTCTTTAAATAAAAAAAATTTTGTGAGCCTTTTAAAAAACAGATCTTCTCAATCGGTTGAAAATCGACTGAGATAAGACATTTTGAGTTCCAAAATTCTACTTTAGAGAAAATCAAGTTAAAAGTTTGAATCATTATTTTCAAAAATGAAATGTTTTTTTTTTTCTTCAAAACTGCTGAATCGATTTCAATGAAATGTTCATAAGAATATACATAAGACCCTAAATGTATCCAGCAAAATTTTGACAAAATTAATCAGGTAGATTTTGTATTACAACAGTTAGAAGGTTATTAAAAAAGGAAGAAAGGAAAAGAAAATATGTCCATTTTTCAACAAAATTTGTAATAAGTACAAAAATATCATTTGGTGGTGAGAAACTTCGCCAAAATATTGCCAAAGGAATACATAATCAAGTATAATGTACATGAATAAAGAAAACATGAAAATATGATTTCTTACAATTTTTGACCCGATTATTATTTTTTGGCTATTTCTCAAAAATTAGTTGGCCGACTTTAGGTGCCTTTTCACAGATCACATCAATTCATGATTATTTCAGAATAATTACACAATTGAGAAAAAAAATCAGTCGAGGCATTTAACGTGAAGAAGCTAAATATTAAGGTATGACGGGGTGGGGGGCGGGAAGGCGCAAAAAATTTCAACATCCATAGAAATAAGAGTTTGCTGAGAAATACAACATGAACATCATCGTTGTTCACGCTGACTACAACATTAGTTGTTCCACATAAGTAAGCAATACAATTATCTATTACAATAGAACTCGCTTATTTTTTGTTAAAACAATGCATACTTTTATAGCATCACACTATTAGAGCAGACTATATTTTATAAAAGTTCATACTGACAAACACAAGTATCCGAAGCAGTAATTTAAACAAATTACGCCCATTAAGAAAGATAGAGACATGCGGCGGACACGAAATTGCTGACGAAATTTCACAATCACACTCTCAAAGAAAGGAAAGAAGGGGGGACTAGTACAATATAATCTATCCTGTGCAATTTGTTAACAAATTCAAAATCATACAAGACACAGGAAATACAAGATAATATCAAACTCCAATGTTTTCAGTAGAACGACTTTCAATCTAAAAAAATAAAAGTTCTGAATGAATAAAATGTGTAAAAAAATAGCAGACTACTTTTTATCATCTCTTAGATAAAAATACGATTTGAGGACAACCTACAAGCGTTGTAAATTCTTTGCATCAATAATAATTTATGGTACGGTGCGAAAATACTCTCACCTTCTTTTCAATAACCTGATCGTAAACAAACATAATAGGTACCGGTATACGAGAAAGTTGATTTTTCATGAAATTATAAAAATTGTCTTCCTTTTGAGAAAATTATCTTATCAAATTGAAGTTAAGTATAAATGTCGTCCCTGAAAATTTCTGCACAGTTAAAGTGCAAGTTATTCAAAATCAACTACAATTACATGATAAGATAACCAGCCGGGAAAAAATGATATTAAATTATAATATTCAAAAAACGTATTCATCAGAAAACTCAACTACAATGCGGAACAGCTTTATAATATTTTCATTTTATTTTTTTCATTATTCATAAAATTTTAGCGTCGTAGGAGAGAGTAGCATTCGAATTTTGTAAAGGTAGCGGGGCGTTGGAATTAAATTCTATAAAACCTAAGTAGTCACGCTATCACAATTATTGGCTGAATTTTAGATGCTTTGACTTTAATACTTCATTTCAGAAATAATAGCAGGCCAAATTAACCGGTTATCTACGCAACGTCACATTCCCAACAAATTCAACTTTCATTCAACAAAATCAAATGAAGTACACTACCAAAATTTACCTTCTTTGGAGAACATTTTCAATCTTTTTTTTCAAACTTCAGTTCATCACACGAATAAAACTAAAATATACGACGTCAAATTTCATAACCATCATACAAATTTGTAGTGGTGCATTAAAAATTGCAAATACGCGTTGCTTTTCACATTCTTCTATTTCTAGAGCCACCACTGTCAGAACGATTTAAATGTAATAAGAATGTGTGAAAATTACTTACCAACTGGGAGTTTTTGTTAATTTGCGTAATTCTTTATGAGCCCAAGTGGCATGACTTTTGGTTTTCGTATTTCGAGATCGTCTAGCTCGCTGCAGAATAGCGTTTATAGCTTCGACATCCGTAAATGGTACAATTTTAGCTCCGAACACAGTGCATAAATCACTGTACAAAATGCAGAGTCGTATATTAATAATTCACATTTCAAAAATAATGGTAAACGCTTCTTTCTACAGACATTTTCGGGCACATTATTCTGTAAAATTTTCAACCAGGAAAATTCTTGAAACAATATTTCCAATTTCAATTTCGGAAATATGTAGGAAAAGAATCTTAGCTACCAAAAAAAAAACGTAATTATAGTCCTAGAACATAACATTCCAATGATCCGATAGGGCTGATATTATCTTGAATAAGTTTCTAACGTAGTCCCCGATAAATTTCATCAGAGAATTTCATTCAAGTAAAAAAAATGTTCAGCCAGTTTTATGCGATTCCAGAATTTGCAATAGTTGCAGAATCTACCCCCACTTAAATATTGACTAAATAAAATAATAAAAAACTTTGTGAAATAACTTTTTCGATTGTCAAGGTAACTTTTACGTATCTGCCAAATATCGGTAAATTCCGTAAGGACACTCCGTAGCACATCTTTAGCCATAAAATAGACGGAAAGGATTTTCAATGACTATCTTGAAGCTTAAAAACGACTAAATACGAGTATAATAAAGTAATACTGACCAACATAATTTCATTTCAAAATAATTCTTACGATCCGATTCAGATTATTTACGCTTGATAAGTGATTTCATATAATTTTTTACGCTCCCTCCCTTTTCCCACGCCATTAAATAGTATGAATAAATCGATACGTGAGTACCATACGTACCCAATCAGTGCTACGCTACTGCAGATAGTATTATCATTACTATCGTCATCTCTACCCACAGTTTTTATAAATTCAAGCATAAATTGTAAGTGCGCATTCACTATAGGGTTCTCCGTAGGTAAACCTTGAACAATACCGGTAAAAGCGTCCAAAATACTTTCTCTCAATTCGTTCAAATAGTCGATCATATCATAATCGGTCTAAAAAAAAAAATTAAGTAAGCGTGAAGTTATAGATGAAAAAATTAGAAATCTACTTGGTAAGATTTTTTAAACAGGAAGCAAACAATATTTTCCAACAACATCATACCCTGTCAACTTGAATATGGGAGGCTTGCACAAGCATTCCAAACACAATTTCAAGGTATTTTTCGTAAGCAGGACCAATGGCTAAAGCAATATCCCCAAACAGAGAAAGAATTTGTGGTTTGACAGATCTATGCACCGTGTTATCCTGCGAAATAAATACATATTTTTATTTTTTAATTTGAAGCAGCGAATTTCAATCCTAATCAAGAATAAGGAATTACTTACGCTCAAGTTGTGAAGAAGTAATGTCATTATTTCGTCACAATAAGGTAAAATTGCGGCTTTCAACTCTCTGCATAAATCAGCGACGACACCAACGGATGCTAGACATACCTGTGCATCACGAACACGATAAAAAATGTGTCAAAAAGGGCTCATAAAAAAAATTGTTGGATTTCGTTTGTACTGAGCGAATGAAAAGTTTGTTACGTCAGTATCGAAATTTGTCGTAGCAAAGTTTCCGAATGAACAAATAAAATTTTCTTTTAAATTAGTTAGGTCAATATAATTGACTATTTGTTTATTCGCACGAATGGTCAACTTGAGCACTAACTTGACTATTGCTCATAATAGGTAAAGTATAACTTAAGTATCAAGTATCGTTCTTGCATCTCAATCTAAGATAGACACAAGCTAAATCGACCGTTTACATTTCTCAGAATAAAGAATCAACGTTATTCGCATATCTCAAGATGTTCACATTTTAAATTAATCATTTCTCCTCCTCACGTTCAATATCTTAAAAAAACCCTATTAATTCATACTGAGTAAACACATTACACTAGATTTCTTATCATCATGATAATTATCCAACATTACTATGCTCTTGATGACTTTCCACTATCCCATACAGTGAAACCAAACCGAACCAACTGCATAAAACATACATATACATATTTCAAGATGAATTTAAAAAAATTCATCACAGTAAGTATATTCCAGCTGGGTGATGGAGAAATAGGAAAAATATTGTCCTTATCAACTGCAAACACAAACGTAATATTATTACAGAAATCAATAACTCACCTGATGTTCTACACAATTTTTCAAACCAGTATACAAATATGGCTTGAAAGAATCCATATATTTGAGAAATCCATCGCGAAGAACCTGTATCAGAGCAGTAACTGCCATCATTGCGTCTTCTTGAACACTACCACTTTGTGAACTACTGAACATCTGCAGTAAGGCGGTCATAATTTGATCCGAAATCTGAGGAGCATCTTCCGGTGTGACTTTTCGTAAGACACTCTGTGCAAACAATGGATACTGTAGTCGATGTGAAGTAAAAATAATTCTATCAGCGAGCCTAATGTTTACCTGCAACGTAGCACACAGCAAACCCTGCAAGTCGGTAACTTGCGCTCGCTCTGAATTATTTTGTAATTGCCCCTCAAGTGCCAAAACTTGATTCAGCCGCTGCAAGATAATCAACGTCATACGTTGAACTGTTGCGTAGCAATTCTGGGGCGAATTTTTAATCATTTCCATCAATGCCTCATACGCAGCTGATCGCAAATTAGCCTAAAATCAAAATCCTCTTCGAATCGATCCAAATAATTTAAGAGAGCAGCAGAAATTAAAATTTTGATTATTTACTTGAGATCCATCCAGTCTGTTAGTAGTTTCTAATAAGTTTTCGACGAGTAAATCAAAATATGGAGACAGACAGTAGGTCGATGGCTGATCGGTTCCTTCATGAGCGCTGGCCGCTTCATAACTAGCTTCAGCTAGTCCTGTAAACGCCCAACATACGTTTGAGGCAACTCGAGGTTCGGCTTTCAGACCAGCGACCATCGCCTCAAGCAATGCGCTAAGATACTGCTCGTTAATAGCTGATTCTGGATTAATTTCACAAATACGACCAATCGTCCATGCTGCAGTATCTCGTACGACCACACAGGAATCGTACATCAACTGGATGATGGTGGGCATAGCAGTTTCAACCAGCTGTTTTAGCATTGTTTGCTTAATACCGTTTAGAATAGAACCTGTAAGTTGTAAAATTAAGTATATCGAGAAGATATTGCTATCACTCTACGCAGAAATGAACACGTGATCATTGAATTGTATCATTACAATCACGAGGTCAATGAAAGCGCACAAAAATTAAAACTCACCAAAAGCCATTAATGACGCATCGCGATAACGCCAATCTGGATTTTTGATGTTTTCTTTCACGAAAGGTAGAACATGCGGCAAGACGTCTTCCTCGCAACATGAAGCTAATAGCATTAGGCAAACGCTCGCAGCTTTACAAGGATTCCATTCATCTTCATCGTCCATTTCTTCCTGCAAATGAATAGTAAGAATTTCAATATACAAACAGGAAGATGAGGGTAATAAAAAACGTGAAGCAATATGGGTGTAGCCTACGTACTTGTTGTGTCAGTTTTTGCATCAAAATGGGGACTAAATATTGCAAAGCACCTTTAGCATAAAACCGCGAAGTTCTTTGAGGTGGTTCTCCCAACTCAGCAGCTTCTGATATCTCAATTGCTAAATCAACTTCTTCGTCACTAACGTTGGACCAAAATTCAATTCCTTGTAAAGCAATCTCGTCTGTTTCTGATTTCATAGCTTCTAAAGTTATCTGAAGCCGGGGGGAAAAAAGTGAGAATATGGATAATAAGAGGTAAAGTAGCTAAAATTGAAAAAATCATACGGGAAATAATGCTTGCGCCATGTAGGGCTCCATGTATTGATAGTATAAAGTCATTATTTTCACTAAACATTGTAATGCTGCGACTCGAATCTGAGTATGTTCTGACTGGGTAGTTTCACAAACGACTTCCATGATATAATTTCTTTCCATCTAACATATAATTCGTATAAATTCATATATCATTTTGAATGAGAATACGAAAGAAAAAATTTACTTCTTTCTCGAAATTAGCTTTGGTGAATTCCAAGGAATTTAGCAACGCAGTCGTCGCAGCCATTCTGACATGATTATTGGTCACTTCTTTGCGCATACCATGAACGATGGCGGTCAAAATACTGTTAGAATGTGGGATCAAACAATCATGATCCTGAAAATAAGTTATAAATGAAATGACTGGTTGCCAAATCAGGTTATAAAAAATGAGCAGAAACACAAACTTACAATGTCTTGACAAATGTATCCAATCGTTTCTAAACTCGCTTCTTTCATGGAATCTGTAGAACCTTCGTCCACAATATTTGAACATAAAACATCAATAACATCTAGCCAAAATCCTAATGGTAATTCTATAACTGCAATGAAAGCAACACACTGAGCAGCAACACTTGGACGATTATTTTCGGTGCCAAGACTTTTTAAAACCTAAACCGATGAAACGTATTTAAAAACAAAATCAAAATATGCAGTAATTTAAAATTAATTAGACCCCTACGTTTGTTTTAATATACAATCGTATGTCTTCCGGAAATGCAAGCCATCGCTGCTGAAATTGCTCCTTGACGGAAGCATCTTTCGATGTGAGGGCATTCTTGATTTGTAATCCAGCAGCCATCCTAGCCACAGGACTATTACTCGTATTCGATAACACATCAGAAAGAGCTTTAATGAACACAGGCTGTAAATTAACATAGGAGAGATATAGTAATAAATTCATCTGAAAATTGGAATTCATCTGAAAATCAAAGAAATATTTCTTACTGGATTCGCCTGCAAAGCTTGTTCTAAATAGTGTTGAGCAGTTTCCAGTTCATTTTTATCTGAAATTCAAACAGGATATTATTGTATAATGAACATAACATTTCACGGTAAGCTGATAAAAAAGAAATATAAACTTACCAGGAGATGTGATTTTCTCCAAAACGTGAACCAAGTGAGAAGAATCCATCTTTATTTCTTCGAAATATTTATTTCCTTTACTGAAAGTTCAATAATTTGCATCAAAATGATCTGAGACAGGGTAAATGGTAATTAAGAAGACGTTACTGTTGATTGCGGAACACAAACCAACACGACACATTGACACTTCAATGCAAGCAAAGTAAACGGCAAACACGAGAAAAGCAGATTGAATTATTCAATGCAATGCAAGATTAACGAGAATTTAGACTGAAACAGTGGCGTGAATAAATGAAAATTTTTGGAGGAAACACATTTCACTCCAATTTTATTTCACGAATGGATTTGAAAACTTTTCTTCATCCTTTACAAAAAAGTAGAGCGTGGTGTGGTCATGTGATGTGATCTGTGATTTTTCATTTTTCACAGCTAAAAAATTTGGATCTTTTTTTTTGAAAATATTTGAAAAATACGCTAGGAGCGCTAACATTGAAGCTCTTCATTATCAATTTCGTTATCAAAACTTGTTTCTGTTGTTTACAACAAGCCTTGCCATGTGCCTCCAGCTTTAGTTTGTAAAGTGAATTATTAGTGCATTTTTCAATTTTTTCAGTGTGAATTTTCGAATAATTCTGGCTCAGAATCCAGCAAGAATGAAATGATAAGGAATATTTGACACTTTATTGAGAATTCGAAGAAATGGACGGTCTTGACGATCTATTTGATGTATTCGAAGACGGAGATGCCAACGACACCGTTGGACTTTACCTTGGCGTTGAAGACAATGATGCTGATACATCTAAGTAAGCAAAATAAAATAATTCTTTAAATTATGCTGCGGCCATTAATCATTCAATATTGTTCTCAGAAGGCGTAGTTCAGATGGTCCATCAGAAGGGCCAAACAAGAAACAGAAAACTGATAATGCTCAAGAGGAAGCCAAAAAGTAAGCACGATTTCGCTCAATTAAATTTCTTATGAATTCTCCCTGATATTTGTATTTTGAATCCTTAGCGATGTCGAGGAGAAAAGTCAGTCAAGCTCTAGTGCTGATCCAACTTGGAAGTCCCAAATGAACGAATATTTAAAGTGAGTGTTCGATGCCTCAGTTTATTCGGTTAATTTTCTAACTAAATCAAGTTTTATTTCAGTGAATATCGTTCCGCTGAGAAAGGTAGCGTAGTCACTGTCGAAACTTTGGAGGCATGTGTTCATGAAGTTGCTGTACCATCGGATGCGGAATATATTCCTCTCGTCAAATCTACAGACAAACCAGCTAAAGAATATCCTTTCGTACTAGATCCGTTTCAGAAAGAAGCCATATTGTGTATTGATAATAATCAGTCTGTTCTGATTTCCGCTCATACATCTGCTGGAAAAACAGTTGCTGCTGAGTAAGTTATTTTTTCTGCGTCAATTAATTTTATACAGAAGTAAAATTCCTTCTCAATAAACAAGAGGTACTTGAAAATGTTGCGATTTTATTTTCGATTTCAGTTCTTGTTGAATTTATCAGTATATGTTTCCTGAAATTGAATGCAAAAATGTCAAGTTTTTTGCATTTAAGAGAAACGCTCTTATTCTTACGAACAAAACTTATCGTGGTGACATAAGCGAGAATTCTCGTCCGAAAAATTCATTATAATTTGTTTTTGATATAACGAAAACTTGAAAGTATCTGTTTTTGAAATACATATTTTTTTTCTAAATATTGAAAAATGTATTTTTGGTTTCAGGTATAGTATAGCTATGGCTTTACGAGACAATCAACGCGTTATTTACACAACTCCCATCAAAGCTCTGAGTAATCAGAAATATAGAGAATTCAGCGACGAATTCAAAGATGTAGGACTTGTAACTGGTGATGTAACCATAAATTATGAAGCCAGTTGTTTAATTATGACTACTGAGGTATATAATATCTTCATAAGTTGATTTTTCTCTTTCTGATGCATTTTGTTAAAACATTTTCTCGCGTCTTCTATATTTTCAGATTTTACGTAACATGCTGTATAGAGGATCGCAAATCATGCGAGAAGTCAAATGGGTAATATTTGATGAAATTCACTACATGAGAGACAAAGAACGTGGAGTAGTTTGGGAAGAAACCTTAATTCTTTTGCCAGATAACGTTCGTTTTGTCTTTTTGTCTGCCACCATTCCTAATGCTAGACAGTTCGCTGAATGGGTCGCATTTATTCATCATCAACCATGTCATGTAGTTTATACTGAATATCGTCCTGTGCCTTTGCAACATTATTTATTTCCTGCTGGTGGAGCTGGTATCCATTTGATTGTGGACGAACATGTAAGTTTGATTTGTAAAAAGTTTTTTATTCGATTTCAGAACATTCACGAAACTCAATTACTTGATATTATTTATTGTAGGGTAATTTTCGTGAAGACAATTTCAATCTAGCGATGTCTGTTCTGTCTGAAACAAATCCAGTAAAGCAAGAATTCCGGGATAAACGAAAACAGAAACTTGAAGCGAGTAGTACTAATTGTTTCAATATTGTAAAAATGTTGATGGAAAGACATATGGCGCCTATAATCGCGTTTTCATTCAGCAAGAAGGAATGCGAAGTTTACGCTATTCAGATGGCAAAATTAGATTTCAGTACCAGTAAGTTTTGAATAATAAGTTTTCTTATTATAGTGTCTCGGTTGAACTTGGTTTATTTTAGATAATTTTGGATTTAACATCTGAGTTAACGAATTAGCTCAATTCCTTCAGAAATATTCTCAACTTTTCTTTCTCTTGAATTTTATAAAAAAATATTGATTTTTACATTATACAATGAGCTATAATTTACCTATTTTACTTTTTTGTATAAAATATATAAAGCTACCAGACTTGAATTGCTAAAAAAATAAACTTCTCTAATCCTATTTACATTTTCAGGTGATGAGAAAAAGTTGATTGAAGAGATTCTCAACAATGCCTTAGACGTTTTATCCGACGATGATCGTAAATTACCTCAAGTAGAGAGTATCCGCCCATTGCTTTTACGTGGTATTGGTGTCCATCACGGAGGATTATTGCCAATTTTGAAAGAAACCGTCGAAATTTTATTCGCAGAAAATTTATTGAAAGTACTTTTTGCGACCGAGACGTTTGCTATGGGTTTGAACATGCCTGCGAGGACTGTACTCTTCACAAGCTGTCGTAAATTCGATGGCAAACAAAATCGTTTTGTTAGTATATTTCATATTCTCCGCTCTATTACATAGTGATTTTCAGTTTGTATTGTTTGTTAATTTGTTGATGTCGTAGGTCACCTCTGGAGAATATATTCAAATGTCTGGTCGTGCTGGCAGACGAGGGTTAGACGAAAAAGGAGTAGTTTTACTGATGATTGACGAAAAAGTAGGTCCTGATGTCGCTAAATGTATCGTTCAGGGACAGGCTGATCCACTGAATTCGGCGTTCCATTTGACCTATAATATGGTTTTGAATTTGATGCGAGTGGACGGTATAAATCCTGAATACATGTTAGAACGTAGCTTCGCGCAGTTTCAAAATCAAGCTACCATACCTACTGTGTGCAATAGTGAGTTTTTTTTTTTAGTTTTAGCAGAGTAGACACGTTTCTTTCTTTTCATGCATAATATTCTGAGAGATTTAGCCGAAGAAAAAATCATGTTTGGAGACTATAATATTTTAGTTGAAAAAAATTACCGAAAACTTTTGTGAAGGCTTTTGAGAAAATAAATGGAAAAGAATTACATTTCATTTGTATCTTTATCTTGCAGAGTTGAAGAAACTGCAAAAAGAGTTCAGTAAAATTAAAGTTGAAAACGAAGAAAAAGTAGCTTTGTACTTCACCTTACAATCGCAAATAAAAGGATTGAAAGAGAAAATACGTCAGTACATCATAACGCCCATGTATTTAGTTCCTTTCCTGCAAGTTGGACGCATGGTTAAGGTTAGCAGGTTGTTTTTCGTCGTCTTTTGTTTCGGTTTGCCTGCAGCTAAAATTTAACACTGAATTTTATTCAACAGATAAAAGACGATCAACGCGAATACGACTGGGGTATCATTTTGAATTTCAAAAAACGCGATTTGAAATACAAGAATCCGACGGATCCGACTTCGTCTACGATAACCGTTGATGTTATGGTGCCAAGCATCAAGGAAGAAAATAAAAATTCGAATGCGATGGAAGTTATTTCTATCAATCATACACAAATAGTGGCTATAGGCGCGGTTCGATTGAATTGCCCCAGTGATTTACGTTCTTCTGATAATCAAAAATCAGTTTATAAATCGTTACAAGTAATATCTCGAAAAACTACTGTTTTATGCAATAGTTTATCATCGTCTGATATCACGGGTTGTTTTCAGGAGACAAAACGACGTTTCAGTGAGATTCCTCTGCTAGATCCCATCAATGATATGAAAATTTCAGCCAAGAATTTGAAAAAGAGCATAGATAATTTGCAGGCTGTTGAAGCTAAGTTACAGGCCATGCCTCTTCATAATGCACCGAATGTCGTAGAACTAACTGAAATATACGCGGAAAAACATAAGGTAATGCAGTATCTTGGCTTGGGTCTTGTTGAATTTTAAATTGTGTAATAATGATGGCTATTTTTCTCTTTTGTAGATATCGGAGGATATTGAAAATACGATGGCTGAATTCAAAAGATTGAATAAAATCGATCAGCTAACCGAATTGAAACGCCATAAAAAAGTTTTAAGAAAATTGAACTACTGTTCGAATACCGACGTTGTCGAAACTAAAGGAAAAATAGCCTGCGAGCTTAGCAGGTAATTTTACATTTATATGACTGAAATGGCGTAACATTATTCTAACAGGTCTGAACTCGAGAAATCCAAAGATACCAGGGGAGAGTTGCATCTAAATCGTGACTCTTGTCTGATTTTGACTACGACACCTGTTGTTTTCTTCTTTAAAAAATCGAATAAAACTTTAAATTTGTGCAATAAAATTAGATGAAACGTATGGTTCGTCATAGAAAGACTTCGTACATAGTCTAATGAATTTTCGTCTTTCACCACTGATTACGTCTAAATAATGTTTGATTCAAATGTTGTGAGTATTTTGTGAGTAAGATTTTTTGCATCTTTGCAGCGGCGAAGAATTATTGATGACTGAGCTAATTTTTAATGGCGTGTTCACCGATTTGACTCCAGCTCAATGCGTAGCGTTGTTGAGTTGCTTTATGTGCGACGAGAAAAGCAACACGCCTGTGCAGGCAACCGAAGAACTATCCGGACCGTTGAGACGAATGCAGGTTTGTTCATTAATTCGCTGGCTGTCACCACATTTTTCGTTCGGTCTCACACTTAACCCCTTTTCCCTTTAGGAATTAGCAAGACTCATCGTTCGAGTAAGCAAAGAGTGCCACATTGAAATTGACGAAGATAATTACATTGACCATTTCAGACCGTATTTAATGGACGTGTGTCACGCCTGGTGTAATGGATGCACATTTTTGGAAGTTTGTCGAAAAACTGATATTTTCGAAGGTAAATTTCATTCACTAGATTTTGATGAGTGAATTTCAATCGAAAAGTTTTGACTGTTTTCGATTTAATTTTTTCAGGAAGTATAATTCGATCATTTCGTCGACTTGAGGAAGCCCTTCGACAACTGGTGCAAGCTACCAGAAACATCGGCAACAACGATCTCGAGAAGAAATTTAACGAAGCAATCGTTTCTTTAAAACGAGGAATCGCTTTCGCGGCTAGTCTTTATTTGTGACCGGACACTTTTTGTTCATTGAAGATCGTTATGTTTTTGTAATATGTTTGTAAATATATTCGTATTACTTTGAATACATACGAGTACATTTCATCAGTTAAGTAAGGTGCTTACAGTATCTTGGTCTGGGGGCTGTGAACTCAATCGCTCCATATTTATGAATGAAAAATTACATAAATGACCATTGAATGAAGGAAATCAGAATTCGATTTTTACATTTCTTAAATTCTTTATTAAATGACGAATGCAATGATCTGTGTAAGAAGCTACTCTTTGTCTCAAAACTTGGGTGTGATAGAGGGCTTTGTAATTAAAAAATGAAGAAATTTGATTTTGAGAAGGGCTCCTAAATTTGGGATTTAATATTACTTATTGCTTTTTCTGTGTATTCTGGAAAATTTAGCATTCTCCAGATGGAACATCGTGTTAACCTTATATTTAATTTTCCAGACTGATGTACAAATTCTCGCATATCCTCTCAAATTTTATAAATTATGGCACCTACTTTAATAGCAAGATAAATATGAATTTTCAGCTATAAATAGACCGGACTATGTAATTGGTAAGTATTGTGTTTTGTATTTAACCTTTTCAGTTGAAGATAAAAACAAAAGAAATGAATAGATATTATAATATAACTAACTCATTGGTTTTTTGTATAATAATTGTAAAATACGTATGAAATTATCACCTACAAGATTTTTCAATTTTCTCGCCCCCAAATTATCTTATTTAATTAATACTTTCGGCTTAACATTAGGCTGTACTTATAGATAATTTTTAATTACTAAAAAAGGTCATTTTTTCAGGCTTTAATAGATTTGGAGATTTTTCTCCTTAATACTCAAATTAATAAATTCGTCTTATTTTAATCATCCTACTCTTCTTCATCTTCTTCTTCGTCATCCTCTACTTCGTCGTCTTCTTCTTCGTAGTCCTCTTCTCTTCCATTTGAATTAAAGCTGGTATTGGTGACCTTATACTTTCTTTCCAATTCATCGACTAATTCGTTAGCCTTTTGTATTTCATTATTTGCTTCTTCTATAGCTTCAGTATACTCAGCATAAGCATTTCTTAATTCTTCATCAGCTTGGGCTTCAATTTTTTTAAACTTTCTCAAAGCATTTTGTTTTATATTATTATACTTAATATTGGCCTGGTGCATGATTTGCACAGTTTCATCATTACATCTTTCAGCTTTGGCCCGTCTTATTGCCTTTTGTTTTTTTATTGTGGCTTCTTTCAGTGCTTTCTTAGGCTCGGTTGTTTCATTTTGAAAAATTAAGCCAGCTTTTTGTTGAGCCTGTTCCAGTTCGTTCACTGCTTTTTCTAAATCTGCTTCAAATTGTGCATTTATTCCAGTAGCATCTAAAACTTTTTGCCATTCATCATTAGCCAATTCCACTGCTTCGTCGTAGATACGTCTGTCTTCTAGGAGCTTATTTTTAATTTTTTCTTTCTCTGTAAAAGTCAATCTTGATTTTATGGCGTTTTTGTATTCTTCCTGAACTTTAATTGCTTTCTCTTTTGCTAACTTCACTGCATTTTCTTTATTCTGGCGTCCTTTTTCCAATTCTTCCTGGTGCTCACTTTCCATTTTTCGTCTATTCTCCTCAATTTGTTCTCGAGCTTTTTCAAACTTTTCGTATGCGGTTTTATATGCAGCTATGTACTCGTCTTTTGCCTTTGACAATTTTTCATTAGCTGCTAACTCTGCTTTCTTATATTCATCTTCCACAATTTTCTCAGCTTCTACTAATTTTATCCAGCATTTCCCGGAAACTGCATTTGCTAAAGACTTGGCTTTACTAAATTGTTCATTAATTTTCTGCATAGTTCCTTGGTATTCTATATTTGCCTCATTTATACGTTTTTCAATATCTGTCTTCAAAGTCTCATAGGCTAATTTCGCATCTCGCACGACATTATCATGTTTAGCGTAAGCTTTAGCCAGTATGTCATCAATAGCACTTAATTGTGTATCATATTCATTACTTTCTGCTTTTTCTGGAGTGGGTGGTTGTCCTTTGCAAAGAGCAAGTTGAATCTATGAAATTCAAATTAATAATACCTCATTAAATAAGGTTTAAAATATGAAAACAAATGAAATCAGTGGTTGGAATAGAAATAAAAAATATTTTTTCAGTCATCCCGTACTATGAGAGTTAGGCTCGCCAGATGAAAATTAGTTATGATACAGGCGTATAGCTTATGGAGGAAAAAGATCATAAATCATAAGACAATTTTTAGGCTTTGTGACTAATAAAATAATTCCTCATATTGTTGTGGCTTCTCAATGTAAATAATTCCGAATAGCTATAATTGTCAAGACCTTATAGAACACACATTTTCTGAGAATATTTTAAATTTTTTCAGATCGGTACTTCCAAGTATTTAAAATATTACAAAAACAAAAAATTGAATAAATAATTTTTTATAATAATAGTTGAAGTTGATTCTGAAATTTTTTTATAGAGAATCGGGAAGTATCGTAAGCTAAAAGGATAAGTCAAAAATAATATTTTTCAAATAATTATGTTTTTTGAGATTTTAGAAGTAGTGCCTTTGCATTGCTGTTGGTACTCTGGGACTATTTTCAGAATTTTATTATTCGTTAGTACTGAAATGTAGATAATATTCCAGAATCATTAGACACTGAACAAATGGGCTTTATTTTTTAACTTTGAAAAGATTTAATATTTGAAAATTATAATTCAAAGTGGTATATTTGGACATAATTTCCTCAAAAGTAGAATTTTTAAATTTAAAAATTCGAACTGTCATACTCGTAACTCGATGAATTTTCAACCGATTGAGATGTTTTTTTTTGTAAAGTACTTACAAACTTTTTCTTTATCAAAAGCAACCATTAATTTTAGAATCATTTTCCGGACTCTTACCTTTTCATTTAATTTTAAAATGTATGAAAAATAAATCTTACCTCTGTGAAGAGCAATACGATGGTGATAATGATTAAAGATTTCATGTTGATGGCTGTAGGTATACTGACTTGATAATCATTCTGCTTGTTTATATAAGGGTTCAATTTCAATTCTGATCATTAAAGGGGCATTGTTTCAGTGTTGCTTTTACATTTATACACCTGAAAACGTGTTTCATACAATTCAGTTTGAATTTCTTACATTGCTTGAAAATGAAACGTGAGTCAGAATTCTTACAAAACGATTGACGAAAAGTGTCGCGAATTGCAAAACCACTGAAACCAACTGTTGATGAATACACTTTTTGCACATCATACAGTTAGACCGTTAAAGCCAACTGTTGATGAAGAAGAATTGAAATTAAGAGTACTTGTAAAACCTGACGTACTAAGCAACCGAGCATTCACAAAAATAAGTCAAAGGAAGGTCATACCCGTTTGAATTCATATACCTAGGTTTTAATAGGTGATTTGATAAGAAAAGCTTTGCACTATTTTTACTCTCTGCAGTCATTACATTTTTTACAGACCCTTATATCAATGCTAACTGCTCTTAGGTATATCCATTTTGTATATTAAATGTTCTCGTATATTGAAGGAGATGTTAATTTTGAAACAAAATAGGTTCACTTATACTTCATTAAAAATGTGAAATGCTAGATGCAACCTATGTATCACCTACTGCGCATTAGAGTTTAAAATACATATAATTCAGCCTCAGCATTTGGCTTTTGGCTTTCAACAATGAAAGTAGTTTTTCTAATAAAACTTTTAGCACTTGGCTTTCTCTATTTGTGAGCTAAATTGATCGGTTTTTGCCTTTTAACTTTTCATAATTTTTTCAAATCAAGGTTTGAAGATTTTTTTTTTCTGTTCAACTTCAAAAATTATAATTGTAAGAATTGACAAAAAAAAACAAAACATCATTGAAAAACAGAAAAACAGAAAAAAAGGTTTCGGCTTTTAGTTTTTTAAGTGTAGTTTTGAGCTATCAACTTTCAGCAGTTACGAGAATGTTTGCTAAAAGCTTTTCTATTTCTCCTTCCACAGTCATTTCCAGTAGGAATGGACTAATGATAGGTGCCTAGATATTCAGTATAATGTGTTTTGCGTTAGAATGATTGAAACAGAATTAATGCATAACTAATTTTATTATTGACTCTATATTTTTAAAAAAATAAAATAGGTAGTTTATAAACTTATCACTTAGGTATAACAGTTTTCAACCCCCTACCAGAATTTATCTCATTAAACTAATGAAGTCGACTTTACATATTATAAAGCTGAATAGATAATAGAGAACTGAATTTAATTAAAAGGTCATTTTTTAAGGCTTTAATAGAGTTGGACAACTCTTTTCTTAGCGCTTGATTTCATATATCTATTATGTTTCCTCCTCCTCCTCCTCTTCTTCGTCTTCATCCCCCTCTTCTTTTTTTCCTACAGTTGAATCAGGCTGGGGTTCATCTTTCAATTTTTTTCTCATTTCTTTGATTCTTTCGTAGGCATTTTTTAGTTCATTTTGTGCTTCTCGTTTAGCTGCAAAATACACAGCCCGAGCACTTTTTACTTCTTCATCAGCTTGCGCTCTAATCTTTTGCAACTTTTTTGTAGCGTTTTGCCTTGCTGTTTCAAGTTTGGCATTGGCATCTTTCACGATTTTCTTACCTTCATTATTCCATTTTTTGGATGAAACGTTTCTTATGGAATGTTGTCTTTTCAGTTTTGGTTGATGCAAAGCTCTTGCATGTTCTGCATTTGCATTTTGTAAATCTGATTCAGCCTTTTGAAGAATTTTTTGTAGTTCCTCTACTGCTTTTCCTAAGTCTTCTTCATATTGTTTATCTATTCCGGTAGCATCTTTAACTTTTTGCCATTCGTCATTAGCTATTTCTTCTGCTTCTTTACAGATTTGATTTTCATCTCTAAGCTTATTGCTTAGTTTTTCTTTCTCACTACGCGACAGTTTCCCTCCTGCATCTATGGCATTTCTATATTCTAGATTAGCTTTGCGTTTTCTCTCTTTGGCTAATGTCAAAGCAGTTTCTTTATTCTGGCGTGCTTTTTCTAATTCTTCCCGGTGTTCACTTTCCACTTTTCTTCTATTCTCCTCAATTTGATCACGTGCTTTTTCAAATTGCTCGTATGCAGTTTTACATGCAGCAATGTACCCTTCTTTTGCCGTTGACAGTTTTTCATTAGCTGCTGACTGCGCTTGATTATATTCATCTTCAGCAATTTTCTCAGCTTCTGCTAAGTTTATCCGTATTTTCCCAGAAACTGCATCTGCTAAAGACTTCGCTCTTTCATTTGCTTTCTTACTTTTCTGCAAAGTTTCGTGATATTCATCTACTGCTTTTTTTTTACGGTTTTCAATATTTGTCTTGAATGCTTCATAAGCTGAAGTTGCATCTTGCTCAGCCTTATCATGTTTAGCTTGAGCTCTTTCCCGTATTTCATCAATACTCAATTGTGCCTCTCCCTGCTCATTTTCTGCTCCTTGTGGAGCAGTTGGATGTCCATTGCAAAGAGTAAATTGAATCTAGAAAATTCAAATATCACAATTCATATTTGTTTCAAAAATTTGAAATATAAAATGAAATCTGTTTAGTCATATATTTTTGCGTGGGTTATAGGCTTTGCTAATAGAAAATTGTTTGTGACATGGGCTTATAGCGTAATTTGGAAAAAGATTATAAATCAGAAGTGAGATAATTTTTTGTCTTTATAATTACGAAGTAATATAACTTATAATTTATCCATGTGTCTGTGGCTTCCCTTGAAGCCTGAATTGTTTTAAAGTTGACTTGCAGATATATTACGAAAAATTTACGAGTAACATACAGTTTTTTCTCAGTGTTGAATTTGTAAATTCAATAATTCTAAACATTGTATCTCAGTCAATTTTCAATCAATTGAGACGATTCTTTTTGCAAAATGCTCAAAGAACTTTCCTTTATCAAAAGCAATCACCAACTCGAGAATATAATTTCTGATTTGTGGTCCCTTTTCATACTTATATTACATCACAAAAGTTTAAAAAAAAATGTATGTACTTTCTGAAAGTGAATTATATGTTCTTAAACGTTTGATTTATAGAATTCCTGAAATTTCTTAAAAATAAAATTTCGCAATGCTAGATAAGGAAAAACAAAAAAGAAAATGGGGTCAGTGGTACTTACGTTCTAAGAATTCTAATTTAAAATTAATGATATACACATAATTATTATATTTTTCAAGTTTAATCAATAATTACTTCGAAATTAGATATACATAGTAGTATAGCAGTAGCGCAGCCTAAAATGTGCTGAGCGAGGGGAAAAAAGTATTTTTTAATGAAATTTGATGGTTAAGGTGGGGGGGCTTCAGCCACTATAAACCCTTTTTACTGCACCACTGGGTAGTTGTGTGTAATATCGGTTTCGGAGAATAATATCTGATAACATTTTATCAAAGGTTTTGGAATTAATTGATCCGAATATTTGGCCAGCCCATGTCCAAAACCTGCAACGTCCCAAAAAATGGAAATTTCTCTTTTTTTCACAGGAATGGCAAAAATAATTTCCGATACGAGTACATCGTTTTAATTTGAAGATAAGAATCCAAAAGTAAAATTATCCCCCTCAAAAAAACATCGCCAATAAATCCAGATGTGCGAATGGTTTTTTACTATCTTGTAAAGTTTTCGAATTTGAAGTAAGCAGGTTTTGGAGTCGTTCATTCAAATTTTATTAAAATATGATATTTTGTATTCTGGTGGTTGGTTAATATAATGACTTGACTCTAACTGACAAACCAAAGTAAATTTTCTTTGAAAATTTTAAAAATCACTACGCACGTCCAATAAAGCATTGATATTGTTTCTTTTGGGTCTTGAGAGTGTACTGACTAAAAATTTTAAATGTTGACTTTTCAAAAGTTAATATTAATTGCAAAAATGAAAAAAAAAGTAAATTTTCAAAAAACCAAAAGCGTTAAATACAAAGAATATAGTTCAGAGTTTGATTAATTTAGAAGTGCATGAAAATTAAATCTTACCTCTGTGGAGACCAATAAACCGACGATAATAATGAAAGACTTCATTTTGATGGCTGAAGGTATACTGACTTGATGTTATACTTCTGTCTGCTTATATGTGGTTTTCAATTTCAATTCTTCACTAATGAGGCATTGTCTCAGGCTGTGCAGCTTCTACATTTACACCTGAAAATGTGTTTTATGCGATTTTTTGTACTGCCTCAAATTGAAATATCAATCAGAATTTTACAAAATGAATCGTGAAAACTACTTAGAATAGGCCCTAATTGCAAAATCTGCATATTGCTGAAACCAATCGTATCTGCATATTGAAGTAAGACCATTAATGCCATCTGTTGACTGAAAAGATCTGGATTTCAGAGTTTTTGTAAAACTTAATTTACTGAGAAACCAAGCACTGACAAAAATAAGCCAGTAGTAGGTACTAGCTGTTTGAATTCAGATAGCTGTATTTATAAGTGATTTTGTAGGAACATTAATATTTCTGTCCCAGTTAGTTTTATCAATCACAAAGGCTGATTTTTGCCCAGAAATGTAAAGCATAACTTTTTCTACAGTATGTAGTTATATATTTGGAAGCCTCTTTACGGGTCATTTACAATGGATTTTGTTTTTTGCCTTCGTTTTAAAGTGGAACCAATGATATTCAAACGTATTTGTTCACAGTGAATTACTTTTGCAGAAAAATGCGACTTCAACCTAAACTCAATTATACTTTTCTACCTACTTACTTATCATTTTCAGAAAATTTTCAAAAATATTACAATTGGAAAACTACACAAAATTCTTTATTCATTACCTATGTTTTTATACGAGCGGAGCTACAAGCGAGAGCCAGGATGATTTTCAAGTTGTATAAAAGAAATTTTAACCTTACCAATGCATTTGAAACTGTAGAATATTTATTAAGCATCCAAAGAATTCAACGAACTAAAAAAAAAAAAATGTAAATACTTTTGGTCTTTTTCGCTGTAACTTAATTCAAATGAAAACTTATAAATTATTTATGATAACCCACATGCAAGCTGAATTCCACAATTATTAAGGACACTTCACTTCAGAGTATGAAAGTAAATTTCAATGCTTGTTACAGCACTATATTTACAATAAATTTGATGTACAGTGTGCCAAGCTTAGCTTTCATTTTTATTTCAATAGTGGTAAGTAGGTAGACCTACATTACGGATGTTCGAGTAAAAAAATTTATTTTTGAAAAAAGATAAGTCAGAGCTGCAGAAAAAATGCTAATTGTATAGGCTGACTATAATAATAGAAAAGGGGCGGATGAGAGGGGTTCAATAAGACGTCGAAAGAAGAGATTCACAGTAGGAGGATGATGGCGGCAAGGGATCGGAAGTTGAGAATAAATGGAAGGGGGAGGAAGTGTCGAATAACGAGACAGATGGAGAGGAAAGTGACTGAATGCTTTCGTATTTACGGCGTTTCGAGTATGCAACCTGTGTTACAAATGCAGCATCTTGTTTGGTGAATTAAATCAATGAAACTGAGAATGTCGTTCCAGAAGGTATCGGTATTACCCCTATCTAAGCATCGGAACTACCCCATTCATCAAAAATACAGACTTCAAATTGATTGTTGTAGAAAAAAAAAAAGATTTTGTTGCTACTCGAACATGACTATGGTAATTCGTTCTACACTCAATTCGGTAGTATACATAAAATTTTGGCTGGAATTGGTTAATTGATTCATTGTATGACACAGTTCTTTTACAACCACCATATTTTTGCAGCAAGGATTTTAGCAGACATAAGTTTAATCATATTGCAGATTAAAAGTTATCAGCATTAACCAAAGTCAAATGTTTGATGGTTATGGCACACTATTGGAAGAAACAGCCTGCATAATCACTGTTACCATTTAGGCAGTGTATGAGTAGTTATGGCCATCGATCGGAATTGCCCCGAATCAGAACCACCCCACTCTACCTGACTAATTATTCTTAATATATATTAAATCCATTACGATGAAACTCATTTACTGAGGGTGGCAAGTATAGCTTCAAAATATTCACGTGTATATATGGGTTAAATTGTGTGTTGCCCATTGTAGACAGTCATTTCTAGTAGGAATGGACTAACGATAGGTAGATGTGTCTTGCGTTAGAATGATCAAAAGAAAATTAATGCGTAACTAATATATTATATGTATAGGTAATAATAATTCAAAACTTTTTGGAATAAAATATAGGTAGGTTACAAATTTACCACTTGTAAGATTTTTTTCATCTCCTACCAAAAATTATCACATTAAGCTAATGTTTTCGGCTTTACATATTATTATAAAGCTAAATAGATAATAGATTATTGAATTTTCAATTTAATCAGAAGGTAATTTTTTAAGGCTTCAACAGAGTTGGACAACTTTTTTCTTAGCGCCAGATTTCATCGATCTTCTATTTTTCATTCTCTCCTTCTTCTTCCTCTTCTTCTTTTCGTACATTTGAAACAGGCTCAGGTTCATCTTTCAAATTTATTTCCATTTCTTTGATTCTGTCGAGGGTTTTTTTAAATTCATCATTTGCTGCTTTATTAGCTCGAACTTGCGCAGCCTTAGCATTTTCTAAATCTTTGTCAGCTTGTGCTATTATTTTTTCATAGTTTCTAAAAGCGTTTTGTTTTGTTGTATCAGCTAATTTTGTCTGTCTTCTTTTTGAAACTCCATCAGCTAAAGACTTTATTCTTTGGTATTCTTTTTTATGTTTCTGCATAGCTTTGGCATATTCAGCACGTGCTTCTATTTTACGCTTATCAATACTTGTCTTCAATGCCTCATAGGTTGATTTTGCAGCTTGCTTAGCCTGATCACGTTTAGCTTCACCTATATCCCATACTTCATCAATACTCAATTGTGCCTCTCCCTGCTTATCTTCTGCTCCTTGTGGATCAGCCGGCTGTTCATTGCAAAGAGTAACTTGAATCTAGAAAATTCAAATTAACATAATATCACAATTAATATTCATTTCAAAACTTTGAAATAAGTATATGTACACACAAAAACAAATGAAATATATTTAATCATATCTTTATGCGAGGGATTGGCTTGCTAGTGGAAAATTAGTTGTGACATAGGCTTAGCGTAGGTATATTGAAAAACGATTATAAATCATAAGTGAGATAAAATTTTGTCTTTGTAAATAATCAAATATTACAATATGTCATGCGACATCGACTTCCTTTTAACTTTGGCCTTTGAAATAAGATGGAGTCACAAGTCTATCTATTTATAAAATCTGGATTTCCCTCTTAAAAAACTACGGCTATTGTCATGGAGACCTTATTAGCATGGAATTTCTGAGTATGCTTCAAATTTTTTCAGATATTATATTTGATGATATAATTTTTTAAGTATAATTTTTGCAGTACTCTTAAAATATTCCATATAAAACGTGAAATGTTCTGACGTGTGTGTGCATATAATAAAATTCAACATGCAGTTTTCTCCCAATGTTGAAATTTTAAGTCGATAATTCAAAAAGTCGTATCTCACTCAATGTTCAACCGATTGGGACAAATTTTGCAAAATCTTCCTTTCTAAAAATCAATCATCAGCACGAAAATGAAATTTCTGACTTGAGGTAATTTTTCATAGATCACATCATAAATATTTTTTTAATGTTTATATTCTGAAAGTGAATACGTTCTTAAATTTCGTTTTATTTACAGAATTCCGGAAATTTCTTAAAAATAAAATTTTGGAATGCAAGATAAGAAAAAAACAGGGTCAGTGGTATACCTATGTTCCAAATATTCTGTTTAATAATATAATTATAATCTATGATATTTCGAAATTAGATGTAGTAGCAATGGCGTGGCCAAAAATTTGCTTATGGAGGGGCACACTCTCAAATTCATCTCAAAAAGATAAAAGTGCGAAAAGTATTTTTATTCATTCTCTTTTGAGAAAATTTGATGGCTATCGTAGGTCGTTTAAGCCCCTTTAAGTCCCTCTTAACTGCACCATTGGGTAGTTTTGTGTAATATCGGCAACGAGGAATTATATCTTCGAACATTTTATGAAAGGTTTAGGAATTAATTGATAAAAATATTTAGCCAGCCTATGTCTAAAATCTGCCACGAAAATAATCTCTTACATATTGTTCGAATTTGAAGTTACATCTATTTTGAGCATCTTTAAAAGCAGATATTCAATAGAAAATAAAAATCTAACTCTGCACATCCAGAAGTTCATCATACCGAATAAATATATTTAAAAATTTGTAACTCCAAGTTAAAAACCCAGCCAGAAAATAGTCGGAAAAAGCACCTCATTTTATGAAAACAATTTTTGTATTATATCATTTTCTCATACAAAAATCCTTAACGTTGTGTGGTAGTTAGATTTATATGTTTCCACAATTCATCATTAGAAGAATAACCATTAAGATATTGGCATGGTCAAATAGAACAGTTCGAGCTTCTCGTAAGGCATACCCTTAATTGTAAAAATAAAATAAAACCAAAAATTTTGAAAAAAACAAAAGCGTCAAATACAAAAATATAGTCTAATGTTAAATTAACGTAGAAGTAGGTACATGAAAAATAAATCTTACCTCTGTGAAGACCAAGAAACTGATGAAAATAATTAAAGAATTCATTTTGATGGCTGAAGGTATACTGACTTGATGATATACTGACTTGATGATATACATTCTGCCTGCTTATATGCAGTTTTCAATTTCAATTCTTCACTAATGAGGCTTTGTCTCAGACCGTGCAGCTTCTAAATTTTCACCTGAAAATATGTTCTATGCAAGCAGTTAAAATTTTTTGTATGGTCTAAAAATGAAATGCTCATCAGAATTTGACAAAACAACTCGTGAAAACTACCTACATAGAATAGGCCTTAATTACAAAATCTGCATATCGATGCTGATGAAGAGCACCATATCTGCATAATTGAAGTAAGATCATTAAAGACATCTGCTATATCAGAAACTGATGCCAGTAGATAGACGAAAATTAAATTTCAAATTTCCTATTATTCCAATATTCGTTTCCATGTCATTCCTGTTCTTATGCACGACAAGTAAACAAGTAACAGTATAAAATGTTCTCTTGTATTTCATGAATTTTCTTTTACGTCAAGTATAAATAATTTCCTTTTAAATAATTAATTTCAATTATCATAATAAATTACATATACGAGTAATAATGTGATAACATTTTTTTGTGTTCAAAGAGAGAGCAGTGGCATACAAAACATTATCTAGGAAATTACTTATAACATTTTTTATTAATGTGTTTTTACCCGTGCAGAGCTACAAGCGAGGGCCAAGATGATTTATAAGTTTACAAAAGCAGTTTAAAACTTATGTATTTTGAAATTGTACAATATTTATTAAGCATCCATAGCATTCAACGAGTTAGAAAAATATGTAAATATCTTTGGTTTTTTTTCGTCGTAACTTAATTCAAATAAAACCTTATACCTACTCGTAATTATATTATGATAACCCACTTGCAAGCTGAATTCCACAATTCTTTGGACATTTCACTTCAGAGCATGAACGTAAATGATAAATGGTGTCGAGAGGAAATCCAGAATCAAGGTCTATCATGTACCATTAAAATGAAAGCAAAAAGAAAATCCAGTGTAGGTGCTCGTATTTTATAAAATCAGTAGTCGGTTTTTCGTACTCGTAGTATTGTAAGAAGGTGCTACAAAGATGAAAGTTGAAATTTTTCATGTGAAATATTGTGAATGATAATTAGACGAATCATTTAATTTATTTTTTACTATACCCAGAGGCTCCATTTTCTCTTATGGCTCAAAAGGTCACGTATTTGTAACATCATTGACCTGTGAAGGTTTAGAGAGCAAATGAGGAAATTTTCGCGTCTGTTTCCTGGCTGAGTTTTCAACTTAGAGCAAAGATTTTTCAATATATTTTACTTGGATAAAGAACTTATGGATATATAGAGTAGATTATCATTTTCAATTGAAATATTGAATATCTGCTATTAGTGATGTGCAAAATTAATATAAATTTGATGGCCAATTTGAGGTATAAAAATATGCCAAACAAAAATTTAACTCGGTCAGGAAAATTACACATTTGGTAAAGCATACCCTTAAAGCAAAAAGGATTTATGTCCATTTTTCAAAATTTCAGGAGGATAAATTGAATTTCATTTTGTGCATTCATAAACTACATATGTACTCGTATATTTCCCCAAAATTTTAATGTTATTGTTACAGCACTTTACTTACAGTAAATTTCATTCTTTTTTCAGTACTGGTAAGTACATTAATGATATGCGATTTGAAAAATGCATTTTTGAAAAAAGATTGTCCGAGCTGCATAAAAAATGCTAATATATAGGCTGACTGTAGGAATAAAATACCTGCTAAGAAGCGGGGTGGGGGGAGAAGGGTTCAATGAGGTTACGAAAGAAAAGATACAAGGGGGTGGGCATACTCAAAAGGGGGTGGATAAGGGCAAGCGACCCGAAGTTGGGAATAAAAAGTAGGAAGGAGTGAGTGGCGGACAACGAGTTATGTGACCCAACGCTTTCGTATTTACGGCGATTCAAGTATGCAACTTGTGTTACAAATGCAGCATTTTGTCTACTTTTTAGGTTACGTCGTAAGCCCAAAAAATTGGATAGGTGGGTCCTTGGCTATTTACCGGAAGAGCTCATCCACAGACGGAATAACCAAGCATTCTATGAAATACTAGAATTATTTTATGATTTGCCTGCGAGATAGATAATATACACATTTATGTTATGTGACAAGTATAATTATTGTATAGTAAAAGATTGCCTGTTATCTAGACAGACGTTTATTGACTTTGTTCACGTTGAAAATATAAATGAAGCACTGACAACGAAATGGAACTGCCAAAAGATAGCATTTTTGTAACTGACATGGGTTAATTTCATTGAAATAGGTGTATGTGCTATAAGAAGCCATAATTAACAACATAGATTTTTTTTAATCGAAAGTAATACTTTCCTACGAACTTGTGACAAAATAGTTGGAACAAATGTTGAATTTAACAAAATTTTAATGATTTCAGAGAGGAAAAATGTATAGAAAAAGTCATAAAACATGAGCCAGAGTTTATTTTTAATAAGAAAGATACTAAGTGACTAAAATACTGCCATGCATTGTTTAGCAATAAATATTGATAATCATGTTTTTTTACTATTTTCTTGGTTGCTTACAAATGTATGGTTGAATTCAACTGAAAGAAATTTACATCTTCTTTACCCATTTTGAAGTAAAAATACAAGCATTTTTCTTTTTAAGTTACACATTATATTTACTTCTAACTTTTTTCAAGGTACTTTTCATATGGCATTCACTCTCCTGTAAAATTTTTATCTTGGCACTTACACTTGTTGTCTCACAACCCATTTTTTTTTTACAATACGGTATATACTCGTAGAGAGGCAAGGTGCTAATAGTGAGTTTGCATACCTTATCAAGAACCAATAAAATTGAAGATTGAAAAGAATATGAGCTTTGTTATCGTGGAGTCTTTTTGTGCCCAGTAGACATTTTTTATTCTTAACGTGAATAAAATGGACTAATGATAAGTAAGTATTCAGTAGTTTGTTTTGCGTTAGAGGTTTTCAATTGATGATTGAAACAAAATTGATGCATAATTAACAATATGTAATAGACTTGATACATTTTTTTATAGGTTGGTTATAAACTTATCATTAACAAGATCTTTAAGCCCCGGCACCAAAATAATGCCTTCGTATTAACATACTATTAGGCTGTGTATTTAATAGATAAATGAAAAGAATTTTTAGGTCATCTTTTCAGAGGGTAAGACAACCTTTTTATATGCGCTTCATTTCATAGCTTGGATTTTTTTATTTATCATCATCATCTTCTTCATCATCTTCTTCTTTTTCTTCCAATTGTCTTTCATTTGGCTTACTATTTTCTTGAACCTTTTGTATATCTTTATTTGCTTCATTTTCAACTGCAACATACTTGGCATAAGCATTTTCTAGCTCTTCATCAGCTGGGTCTTTAATTTTGAACCACTCGTTCCAAGCTTTCGATACTTTTTTATCAAATTTGGAATAGGCTCCTTTCCAGATTTGTTTACCCTCATCATTCCATCTTTCAGTTGGAACCTGTCTTTTTGCCTTTCGTATTTTCCGTATTGGGTCTTTCAAAGCTTTGCCATACTCTGCCTTTGCTTTTTTCAAATTTACTTCGGCCTTTTTCAGAATCTGTTGTAGTTCTTTCGCTGCTTTTCCCAAGTCTGCTTCATATTGTTTATTTATTCCGGTAGCATCTAAAACTTTTTCCCATTCATCATTAGCTAATTCGACTGCTTTTTCATAGATACGTTCTTCATCATCAAGTTTATTTTTAATTCTTTCTTTCTTATTATACGACATACTTCCTTTTGATCTCATGGCATTGCTATATTCTTTCCGAGCTTTGTTTAGTCTCTCTTCAGCTAACTTCAATGCAGTGTCTTTATCCTGTCGTCCTTTTGCTAATTCTTCATGGTGCTCGCTTTCTATTTTTTGTCTATTCTCTTCAAACTGGTCTCGAGCTTTTTCAAATTTTTCGTATGCGGTTTTACATACAGCAATGTACTCTTCTTTTGCCTTGGACAGTTTTTCATTAGCTGCTAACAGTGCTTGATTGTATTCATCTTCAGCAATTTTCTCATCTTCTATTGATTTTATCCGTGGTTTTGCTGAAACTACATCTGCTAAAGCCTCGGAACCTTCAAGTTCGTCATTCAGTTTCCGTAAAGTTTCATTGTATTCATCACTTGCTTGACTTAGACGTTTTTCAATATTTGTCTTCAGTGTCTCATATGCTAATTTTGCAGCTTGTACCTCTTCCTGTTTGTTTTCTGCTTCTTGTGGAGAAGATGGATGGCCATTGCAAAGATTAAATTGAATCTAGAAAATTAAAATTAATATAGTATCACAATTAATACATATTTCAAAATTTCGAATTATGAAAAATGAAATTGGTGATTGGAACATGAAGAAATCTGTTCCGTCATATCATTGTGCGAGGACTGTAAGCTTCTTGTAGACAATTACTTGTGATATGGGATTAGCTTATTTTGTAATATGATTATAAATCTTGAGTGAGATAAATTATAATTTTTCGTTTTTTGTGGCTTAATTTTAACTTTGGGTGAAGATAGAACTTAAAGTCCAAATATAATATATATTAAATTTAGATTTCACACCCGAAAATTTTTGGCTGTCATGAAGACCTTATTAGTCCAAAAATTTTCAGAGAATGCTTCGAAATTTTTGAGATAGTGTATTACAAAAAAAAAAAATATAAATCTTTCAAATAATTACGAGTACCTACTCTGAAAATATTTTTACAGTGTAGTCTACCAGGGAGTATATTTTGGAATAATATGGCAAAAGTTATCTTTTTTTTTTTGAAAGAATTTTCTGTAAAATATACAAGAAAATATGTTCTTTGCATTGCTATTTGTATTTTGGGACTATAGAATTTGGTAAGTATACTGAAATTCAAAAAATATTCCCAAATCATTAGAAATAACATGAATATGAAATTGCTTTTTTTTCAACTTTGAAAAAGTCTTTTTGAAAAGTATGATATTTCTTTTTAGCTATTTTGTATTTACCTATAATTAATTATACGTCTTACTTATTGTTAGAGTTTTATCTCATTATCATTATGAAGCATTTTGCGAAATTTCGAAACCATTTTCTTTGAAATACTTTCAAAATAGCTTGTCAACATTTTTACTTTGAGTTGTAAGTCAAAATAAATTGTCATTATGTGTACAGGTATTATAAAATATTAATTTGAAAATATTGTATAGAACCGATTTAATAAATAATAACCAAAACAAAATCAGAAAAAGAAGGATAATGGTACCTCTATGTTGAAATATATTATAATGATGAAACATTTTTTTCAATTTTGATCTGTAATACTTTGAAATTAGGGGTGCTAGTACACAGCAATGACGTAGCCAAAATTTGATAAGGGAAGGGCTGAGTCCAAAATTTAATACCAAAAGACAGCAAGAAGGCGCGGAAAAAATTTGTACCTATTCAATTTTTTAAAACAGAATTTCATAGTTATGGGTGGCATCAGCCATTTTAGCCCCCCCACCCATTGACTGCCCCGCTGGGTAGTTTTGTGTAATATCGGCCATGAGGAATAATATCTGGTAACATTTTCTAAAAGGTTTTGAAATTACAGTAAAATCTCGTTACAACGCGATTCAAGGGACTGATGTAAATTCTTGTTATAAGTGGGTTTTGACAAAAAATAAAGAAGAAAACAATTTACGTATAATTTATTGAAGAAAATCTGTAATTTCAGACTGTGGGCATTTTTTGATTTATTAAACATGATGAAATGTTCAAGTCTAACGGGCTAAACGAGCAAACTGTTTGCGAGGGGCATTTTTGGTCAAAATTTTTCAAAATTTCAAGTTTGTTAGAAATGGAGAGACATTTTCGCTTTCTTGATCAGTATTTTCACAATAAAATGTGTTATATGCAGGTTTTTATCGTGGTATAAGAGGGTTTTTTTTAAATACATTTCTTATGGAAACGTCTAAGGACCAGGCCAAATTCGTGGTATCAGTGGGTTCACGTTATAAGCGGGTGCATTGTAGCGAGGTTTTACTGTAATTGATACAAAATATTTCATGTCCAAAGCCCGCTACGTCTCAAAATATGGAAATTTAGTTTCTTCTCACAGATATGACAAAAATAATTTTTGATAAGTGTATCATTCTACTCGTAATTTGAAAATAAAAATCCCAAAGCAGAATTATCCCCGTCAAAAAAATATCAGTCAGTAGAACCTAATAGGCGAATGATTTTTGGCTATCTTGTCCAAGTTTAGGAATTAGGAGTTGGGTTTTGAAGATGAGTCGATTATAAGAAATTGATTTGAATAGGCCTATTGTACATAATTATACTTTGTATTCTGGCAGTTGGTCATCATGACAAGGAAAATATTAAATTCTATTTTGAAATTTTAATAGAAACTACGCAGATCCGACAAAGCATAGATTTCGTTTCTGTTGGGTATGGAGCAAGATACTACCATCAGAAAATTTTTAATGATGAATTAAGTAAGATTTGTCATAACATTAATTACAAAAATAATATAATAAAGCAAATTTTTAGAAAATCAAAAGCGCAAAATAAAAATATATAGTCTGGACTTAAATTAATCTAGGAATGCTTGAAAAATAAAGCTTACCTCTGTGGAGACCAATAAGGTGATGATAAGAATAAATGAGTTCATTTTGATGGTTGTAGGTTTACTGACTTGATGATGTACTTCTGCTTGCTTATATATAGGGTTCAATCTGAATTCTCCATTAATGAGGCATTGTCTCAGGTGGTGCTGTTTCTATATTTAAACCTGAAAACATATTTTTATACAAGCAATGCAAGCAGTTTGAATTTTTTTGTTGCATTAAAAAAAGTGAGTTTCAATTTTAAAAATGTAAAACTGCTAAGAATGCTAAGAATAGTGCGTTAATGAGCAATAATCTGCAAAATGCGCAAAACTCTGAAACCAACTGTTTTTGAGAAGCACCGTAACTGCGCACGGTAGTAAGACCTTCAAAGTCAACTATTGACAGAGAGGAACCGAAATTCTGAGTACCTACTTGTAACACATAAGTTATTAACACGCGAAGCAAGCAGAAGAGTAAGCCAGTTGTAGGTTGTTACTACCAGTTTAAATTTAGGTAGATATTTTCAAGTAATTTTGTGGGATCATTTATACTTCTGTTCCAGTAAATTTAGTCACTTGGAAAGACTGATTTTTATTCAGAAATGTACAGCATTACGTTTTCTACTTTATGCAGTTATTTACGTTAGTTTTTTATTTTTTATTTTTTAGACGATTCTAACATAAATACCTGCAATTGTATCTACCCGATGGGCAAAAAATGAGAAAATGATCCGTAAAATGAGAATTTTATCCGTTGTCAGTCCGTTTTTATTTTCGATCATTGGATCTGAAAATTTGCAGTTATTTTTGTCATCTTGATTAATTTTCCAAATCCGTTTGTAAAACGGATTTCCTGATTATAATCAGTGATAATTTTTGGGCAATTTTTCTAAATCCGTTTGTAAAACGGTTTCACGGATTATAACCCGGGCCAACAAATATCATAAAACAGCTTTCACGGAAAATAATCCGGACTCATTTCCGGCAAGACTGATTACAATCCGTTCGAAATCCGTTTTAGAAGCCGAAAAACAGGAAAATTCCGGGTTATAATCCAGAAACGGATTATAACCCGGAATAAAACGGATCCGTTTTCAAAACATTTTGCCCATAGGGTATTTACCCCCATTTTGCGTAAGAAGTGTATTGAAGGAGATATTAATTTTAAAATTATGTCTTTGAAATTGTACAATATCTATTGAGCATCCGTAGCATTCAACGTATTAAAAAATATGTAAATATCTTTGGTCTTTTTCCTTGTAACTCAATTCAAACAAAAGGTTATACTCGTAATTATACTATGATAACCCACTTGCAAGCTGAATTCCACAATTCTTTGGACATTTCACTTCAGAGCATGAACGTAAATGATAAATGGTGTGGAGAGGAAATCCAGAATCAAGGTCTATCATGTACCATTAAAATGAAAGAAAAAAGAAAATCCAGTCAGTAGTCGGTTTTTCGTTCTCGTAGTATTGTAAGAAGGTGCTACAAAGATGAAAGTTGAAATTTTTCATGTGAAATATTGTGAATGATAATTAGACGAATCATTTAATTTATTTTTTACTATACCCAGAGGCTCCATTTTCTTTTATTGCTCAAAAGGTCACGTATTTGTAACATCATTGACCTGTGAAGGTTTAGAAAGCAAATGAGGAAATTTTCGCGTCTGTTTCCTGGCTGAGTTTTCAACTGAGAGCAAAGATTTTTCAATATATTTTACTTGGATGATGAATTGATGGATATATAGAGTAGATTATCATTTTCAATTGAAATATTGAATATCTGCTATTAGTGATGTGCAAAATTAATATAAATTTGATGGCCAATTTGAGGTATAAAAATATGCCAAACAAAAATTTAACTCGGTCAGGAAAATTACACATTTGGTAAAGTATACCCTTGAAGCGAAAAGGATTCATGTCCATTTTTCAAAATTTCAGGAGGATAAAATGAATTTCATTTTGTTCATTCATTATTTTGGTCAAACTACATACTCGTATATTTCCCTAAAATTTTAATGTTATTGTTACAGCACATTACTTACAGCAAATTTCATTCTTTTTTCAGTAGTGGTAAGTACAATAATGATATTATGCGATTTGAAAAATGCATTTTTGAAAAAAGATTGTCCAAGCTGCATAAAAAATGCTAACATATAGGCAGAGTGTAAGAATAAAAAACCTGCTAAGAAGCGTGGTGGGGGGAGAAGGGTTCAATGAAGTTACAAAAGAAAAGATACAAGGGGGTGGATAAAGGCAAGCGACCTGAAGTAGGCTGTGGTGTGGTGTTTTGCCACAATCCCCTTAAAAGGGGTCACAGGAGTGCAGGGTACAGTGGCGAGCCATAAAGCAGGGTTCTGAAATGAGGTCATTCAACCAATGATTTGCAGGGTCCTGGAAATATGGATCCAATGGTACCGTTTCGCGTGGGTTGCTTATTTTACGATATTTCCCCCCCATGAATACGATTCAAAAAAAAAATCTTTTTTATTTTTTTATATAGCCACTTATTGGTTGATAGGTATTTTAATTCCATCCCGTTTCATTTTTATTATTAGTTTTCTTTTTTATTTTACTTGCTCTTATTAATTTTTTCGATATGACTATTTCTCACGTGCAAAGGCAGCCTCGATCTTCCGCTTCTTCACAGATGACGAGGGGGGAAGGGAGGCCAACATCGACGGTATAAAGGGCTTGGTATGACGTGGCTTGCGGCTATCCGGTTCTTCTCGACGAACTGTGTATTTTTATTTTTTTATTTTTTGGTTTCTTTGTTTCCTCGTTTTCACTGGTCGCTACAATCCGCCCCCTCTGATCTAGCACAATCGGCGGAGATTCTTTTTTTGTCTGGCAAATCAAAAATGGACAGTCACGTAATTTTGGAGAAATTTCAAAAATTCAACCCTGTCCTTTGTCCTATTAATTTTAATTTTTTTCAACATTACTTCTTTCCGTGGAAGGCGCATGGGACACAAAGGGGGGTATAAATCAACGGACTGTCGATTTAAAAGGGTAGACAAGGCTCTACAGTTTTCTGCTGCATGCTTTCTTAGTTTTTTATTTTTTCCTTTTCTTTTTATTTTGTTCATTATCTCTTGCATCTAGTGTCATTCGAAAAATATATTTATCTGCTACACCGGAACAAATTAAATACCCTTCGTCTTTGTATTCTTTTCGTATATTTCTTTTTTTGCTGCAACTGTACCCAAAATTCAAATTTCTCTTTTTTCCCTTTTTGTATGAATTTGGGAACAGTTAGGTTTTTTATTGGAGGTGCAGCTGCATCCTACCCCTTTTAAATTTTATTGACTTTCTTGGAAAAAGGGTTTTTTGGCTATTTTTATGTGTCCGCGGCATCTCCACATTTTTTCTTTACTTTGTACCTTTTGTGGGGCCGCCACACGTTTTTACCCTTTTGTGGAGGATGGGGGCAGTTTTTTCTTTGTATTCTTTCTTTTTATATAAGCCCAACATTCCTGCATATACTGGTGGCGGAGGGCCAACCAGTTTGACCATAAGGTTTTTAGCCATAGCCAATAAAAATCAATGTGAAGAAAACTTTGAAGGGTGGTTCCTTTTTTCTGGCCCATGATTGGTTGCCAAGTGCCCCCAAAAAAGTAAGAATCGTTCCGAGGTGGTGGCTCTCGACGCTGGATGAGAGAGCTGGACTTTGAAAATTTTTTAGAGTTAAAAAATCAGTTGCTGTGTCGCCTGCTCCCGAATTTACATCTCTCTCGGGGCTAAGTTCGCACCTACGTCTGTATTTTCGTTGAGTAAAATTTTTATTTTCTTTTGTAACGCGTGTGGTTAAGTTTTCTTGAGGCCAACCGAACGAAATTTTCTACTTTTATTATGATTCTTTAAAGTGGGGCCGCATCCTCGAAAATTCCCCCTTGTTTGGTGCTCTCATCAATGTGTGTCCCCGTCATTGTTGCGCTGGGTGTCCACTAAGTTTTTGTGCCAGTCACTCATGTTTCCAAATCGCACCTCACATTTATAGCCGGCCATAACGCCATGTACTGAGATCCCTCCACTCGACCAAAATTCATTTCAAGCAGCAGACCCATTTTTTGCGAAGTGACAAGATGCCCGCCATAAGGGGCTAGGCTTCAGTCGAGGGGGGCTGCCTAGTGCAGCCGGGTGCCACCATCATGCCAAGCCACCATCGCCAATGCCTCCGCCGCCAGCCAAAGGCCAAATGCAGCATCGTCTCTCCATGTTTTTTATCCACTTTTTCCCCCTATATGTCTTTTTTTTGTTTTACATTTTTTTTAATATAACTGTCTTTATTAACCTTTATAGTTTAATTTGAAACCCCGTCATGCGGGCAACTAATTTTTATGGGGCGGGATTTCCAGTCTTCCTCAATCTAATTTTATTTTATTCATATTTTTGCGCCATTCATTTTTGTCCCCTCATGGGTGGGGTACCTTTTTTGTTTTTAGTTCTTTTTTATTTTTTATTTTTAGGGATGCACTCTCGCCATATTTCCCCCCCTTTTTTTTATATGTGTATTAACATTCTTTTCAGCAGCGGGCGGAAGCAGAGCGCTCTTCTTCGTCGACGGCTGTGCGGTGAGTCCCAAAATATTTGCTAACATGTAGATCCTATATGATAATTACGTGCAGGCAAAGGGGAGAAGGAAATGGACAAAATCTGCTCTACTCCAAATTATTTCCTTTTCGATTTTTTTTGTCACCAATTTAAAAAAAATGGGGTAGACAAGTGTGACCTCCGGGGGGGACTAGATACCAATTCGCGAAATTACCCTCTCCGCCACCCCGCACGGCGCCTTTTACGCCGTCCGTGTATTTTTTTTATTTTCCCGATGGGCAAAAAATGAGAAAATGATCCGGAAAATGAAAATTTTATCCATTTTCAGTCCGTTTATATTTTCGACCATCGGATCTGAAAATTGGCAGTTATTTTTGTCATCTTGATTATTTTTCCAAATCCGTTTGTAAAACGGATTTCCGGATTATAATCAGTGATAATTTTTGGGCAATTTTTCTAAATCCGTTTGTAAAACGGTTTCACGGATTATAACCCGGTGATAAAACAGCCTTCACGGAAAATAATCCGGATTCATTTCCGGCAAGACTGATTACAATCCGTTCGAAATCCGTTTTAGAAGCCGGAAAACAGAAAAATTCCAAGTTATAATCCAGAAACGGATTATAACCCGGAATAAAACGGATCCGTTTTCAAAATATTTTGCCTATAGGGTTGGTTTTACGTCTTACAGGTTTTTTTATTTTTACTCGTGACCCATTGTGTGTACCTTTCCTCATTACATTATTTTTATTTCCACTTAACGGCTTGTTTAGTATTTGGTCACCCGTCTCAGCTTTGTTTTTGGATGTTTTGGACCGGTGGGCGCCATTAACGCACATCTAGGGGCTGGTCATCGAAGTACGTCACCCGCTCCGGCTAGTCTCCGAAAGAGCAGAGGGTAGGGTGGTTTCCCCTTCTAAAATTGCATATCGGGCATTTCCTGGTTTGGCCCACTCAGTCTAAGAAATATATCATAAATCAGGTGGCATTTCCAGACCCCCATTTTGTTTTTATCACCCCGGGAATAACCACGCCTCATGGGAATAAAAAGTAGGAGGGAGTGAGTGGCGGACAATGAGTTATGTGACCCAATGCTTCCGTATTTACGGCGATTCAAGTATGCAACTTGTGTTACAAATGCAGTATTTTGTCTACTTTTTAGGTTACGTCATGGGTTAATTTCATTGAAATAGGTGTATGTGCTATAAGAAGCCATAATTAACAACAAAGATTTTTTTTATCGGAAGTAATACTTTCCTACGAACTTGTGACAAAATAGTTGGAACAAATGTGGAATTTAACAAAATTTTAATGATGTCAGAGAGGAAAAAAATATAGAAAAAGTCATAAAACATGAGCCAGAGTTTATTGTTAATAAGAAAGATACTAAGTGAATAAAATATTGCCATGCATTGTTTAGTCAGTAAATAGTGATAATGATATTTTCTTACTATTTTTGTAGAGTTGGACTGGAAAAGTCACATTAAATAAATTCTTTTCTTTTTATTATTTAAATTAGATGACCTTCCCTTCTTGATAAAATCAGATTCATATGAGCTCTTAACATTAAATATAAATTTATCCTTTTACTCTTTGTCCTTCATTGAAAATTCCTATTTTTTGGCTTTCTTTTATGTGTTTGTAAATTCTTTGGTATGATTGTGAAATGTACTTTGTTTTATGAAAGTTGCAGTTCCATTTTGGGCTGTTCTTTCATTCCTTTGTTCTGGTTCGCCACTTGTTTTGTGAACTGCTTTAAGTATGGTTCTGTTCATTCAGAGCTCGTTTTCTTTTGATTTTCTTTTTTAATGTTGGAATTGTTATTTCAGTTTATCTTTTGGTTTTGTGGTTTTTACAATATGCGTTATGTAGTGCTCATCATAAATTTGTTTTATTTGTTTTCTATCGTGATTAATGGTCCTACTTGTCCTTGGACCAAACCAATATGGAGTTGGTATGCGTCAGTGTTCCGGGGAGAGCTCGGAGACTTGTGGTGAAGTACTATTCTTCAAAGTAATGCTTTAAGTTATGTGTTAATGAGGTGATCAGGAGACAATGAGACTGATGTGTGTGCACCTGAAATAACCTTAATATCGTGTTATTTCATCTTTAAGATAAACTTGTGATGTGAGGGCCATGAGGTGTCCTTCCTGGATCTTTGGTTGTTTTTTATGGGTTTTTAGTTATGTGGTGATGGAATTCTTTAACTTATCCATTTTCAAACACTACATTTTCTTGGTTGCTTACAAATGTATGGGTGAATTCAACTGAAAGAAATTTACATCTTCTTTACCCAATTAGAAGTAAAAATACAAACATTTTGTTTTATAAGTTATACATTATATTTACTTCTAACTTTTTTCAAGGTACTTTTCATATGGCATTCACTCTCCTGTAAAATTTTTATCTTGGCCCTTACACTTGTTTCCCCACAACCCATTTTTTTTTCACCATACGGTATATAGAGGGGCAAGGTGCTAATATTGAGTGTGCATACCTTATCAAGAACCAATAAAATTGAAGATTGGAAAGAATTTGAGCATTGTTATCGTGGAGTCTTTTTATGCCCAGGATACATTTTTTATTCTCAAATGGACTGATGATAAGTAAGTATTCAGTAGTTTGTTTTGCGTTAGAGCTTTTCAATTGATGACTGAAACAAAATTGATGCATAATTAATAATATATAATAGACTTGATACATTTTTTCTTATAGGTTGGTTATAAACTTATCATTAACAAGATCTTTAAGTCCCGCCAACAAAAAATAATGCCTTCATATTAACATCCTATTAGACTGTGTATTTAAAAGATAGAAGAACTGAATTTTTAGGTTATCATTTCAGAGGGCAAGACAACCTTTTTATATGCGCTTGATTTCATTGCTTGGATTTCTTTTATTTATCATCACAATCTACTTCATCATATTCTTCATCATCTTCTTCTTTTTCTTCCAACTGTCTTTCATTTGGTTTACTATATTCTTGAACATTTTCTATATCTTTATTTGCTTCATTTTTAACTGCATCATACTTGGCATAAGCATTTTCTAGTTCTTCTCTAGCTGGGTCTTTAATTTTGAACCACTCGTTCCAAGCTTTTGATACTTTTTTATCATATTTGGCAAAGGCTTCATTCCAGATTTGTTTACCCTCATCATTCCATTTTTCAGTTGGAACCTGTCTTATTGCCTTTCGTATTTTCCGTATTGGCTCTTTCAAAGCTTTGCCATACTCTTCCTTTGCTTCTTCCAAATTTACTTCGGCCTTTTTAAGAACCTGTTGTAGTTCTTTCGCTGCTTTTCCCAAGTCTGCTTCATATTGTTTATTTATTCCGGTAGCATCTAAAACTTTTTCCCATTCATCATTAGCTAATTCGACTGCTTTTTCATAGATACGTTCTTCATCATCAAGTTTATTTCTAATTATTTCTCTCTTATTATACGACATACTTCCTCTTGATCTCATGGCATTGTTATATTCTTTCCGAGCTTTGTTTAGTCTCTCTTCAGCTGACTTCAATGCAGTGTCTTTATCCTGTCGTCCTTTTGCTAATTCTTCATGGTGCTCGCTTTCTATTTTTTGTCTATTCTCTTCAAACTGGTCTCGAGCTTTTTCAAATTTTTCGTATGCGGTTTTACATACAGCAATGTACTCTTCTTTTGCCTTGGACAGTTTTTCATTAGCTGCTAACAGTGCTTGATTGTATTCATCTTCAGCAATTTTCTCATCTTCTACTGATTTTATCCGTGGTTTTGCTGAAACTACATCTGCTAAAGCCTCGGGACCTTCAAGTTCTTCATCAAGTTTCCGTAATGTTTCATTAAATTCATCACTTGCTTGACTCAGACGTTTTTCAATATTTGTCTTCAGTGTCTCATATGCTAATTTTGCAGCTTGTACCTCTTCCTTTTTATTTTCTGCTTCTTGTGGAGAAGATGGATGGCCATTGCAAAGATTAAATTGAATCTAGAAAATTAAAATTAATATAGTATCACAATTAATACTTATTTCAAAATTTTGAATTATGAAAAATGAAATTGGTGATTGGAACATAAAGAAATCTGTTCCGTCATATCATTGTGCGAGGACTGTAAGCTTCTTGTAGACAATTACTTGTGAAATGGGATTAGCTTATTTTGTAATATGATTATAAATATTGAGTGAGATAAATTATAATTTTTCGTTTTTTGTGGCTTAATTTTAACTCTGGGTGAAGATAGAACTTATAGTAATAATATATATATATATATCTAAATATGTATTTGATACACAGTGGTCCTACCCCTTGAATATATGTCCTAACAGAGTGGTCCCTTTTAGCAAAGTGGTCCTGAGGGACCACTTTGCTTTAAAAAAGTTCTATCAAAGTGGTCCTTCCATATATAAGGACCACTTTGTACCACTTTTCTACTTGTAGCAAACAGCAAACTGGTCCCCCTAAATCTAAATACTGCTAATGTGTCTTACTTAGGGATAAGTACAATTAGGGTGGTCCATAGGAGGCAAAATTTCACAGTATTTTTGAAATTTTGTCGTATTTCTGCAATTATCTCTCGAAATATGCGTTCTACTGAAAAAACTTACTGAACTTAATTTGTTTTACACTAAATTTCCTATAAAAAATGTTTTACGCAATTTTTTCATAGAGTGAAGTATTGATGAGAAAAAGGGGGATTCAACTTACAACTGATACTATGCATCTCTCTCAGTGTGCATATAAATCACAATTTTTCTCATCAATACTACACTCTAGGAGAAAATTACATGGAACATTTTTTGTAGGAACTTTAGTGTAAAACAAATTAAGTTGAGTATGTTTTTTCAGTAGAACGCATATTTCAAGAGATAATTGCAGAAATACGTAAAAATTGCAAAAATATTGTGAAACTTTGCCCCCAATGGACCACCCTCATTGTATTTGTCCCTGAGTTCTTCACACTGATAGCGATTATACAGGTTCAAATATTCAGGTACTCAAATTTGCCAATTATTATTTCATATTAAATTTTCTAATTTGCACTTTCATTTTATGTAACTCGACTTTTGAGTTCGGAATTATTGAAACTGTGAGTATTTCACAAATTTTCAGTAAGTATTATCAATCATATTGAGGAAAAAATAACTTACTTTGTATCAATACAATTTATCAATATGTACTGACGAAGTTTTTCAGTCAGACGAACATTATTTTTATAATCAGAATTTGCTTGAGTCTTGGACTATTGCTTTACTGAATGAACCAATCAGCAAGAAGTGATTTGAATTTTTGACTAGTGTCTCTCTATTCTCTGCTATATTTATTCGAACAATCAAAATTAAATTAAATTTTTATAAAATAAAAATAATACAAACGCAATTGGGAGATAGAAAGATCCATCAGACGAAACGAAGTAATCAAAGTAAATATTATTATCAAAATATTATTTACGTTGATGAAAGAAAGTTCCCCTTTCAGAAATGACGGCGTTTGGTGGCCGAATATTTCCATACGTCAGCTATCGACGTACAGCCTGACTGTGAAACTCGGCTGGATTTGGCTACCTAAACTCTGTTCAACTTAAGAATGCCTAAAACGGAACATCAAATTCACATTTATCAACAATGTAAAAATCGGATGTGTGATAAGAAACAAGAAATTAAAATCGGAAGTGTAGCCAAATATTGTTGCTGAATGTGAACGAGTACCTTTTCCTCTCCCCGGAGCCCTGCAAACTGCGTTCCGTTTTAGGCATTCTTAAGTTGAACAGAGTATATATACAGCCAAGTCGAAAATATCTATCGCGCTATCTAGCTTGATAGGATTTCAGTCTTGAATAATGAATGTGTCTTACTAAGGGATAAACTACCCTCTAATAACCATGACGGAAGTACACTTGTATCACTGTTTTCAAAGTCTGTGAATCATACTTTTTTCTCCCTCGCACTCCAGTTTGTTATTGTTATAGAGCATTATTGAAGTTGAGTAATAGAAAAATTCTAGCGCAGCAAGCACCGCTGAAAAGCAGGTTTTCGATTGGTGGTATACAGGTGTCACGGACCCTAAGAAAAAGATGAATTTTTGGAAACATTTTTTCTAATATCTACTGAACCATCAAACCGATTGACTTGAAATTTAAGTCAGACCTAAATCTGGTCTAGATTGACCTTTGTTGCAAATTGCAGTTTCAGCTCTATTGGTTCGGCTATTCATAGGTACCAAGCCTGAGTACCAAGTTTAGTACTCTTATAACACTTGGTAATAATTGTGTGTAAAGTCCAGTACAAAGCCAATCAAGAGTACCAATATCATTCCATAACTATTATTAGCTGAGAGCACTAGAAATATCCTAATACTATTTTTCCAGTATATAATTTAACACACTGAACCTTCTAGTAGAAGTAAAAATATTTTCAAGCATTGCACTAAATTCACACACCATTTGAAGTGGAAAAAAAATGTTTCATTTCCTTTTTCTAACATTTATGCCTCCAAAGAAAATAAACATATAATTCTAGAATTGATATAAGCTGAAAGAACTTGAAATATCCAAATACTATTTCTCCAGTCAATTTTTCAACACATTAGACATGCTGGAAGAATCCAGAAATATTTCCCAGCCTTGCACTCCTCTTAAGAGCTCATACAAATATAATTCCATGATGAATTCCAGCTGAGGACTTATGAAATGTCCTAATACTATTTTTCCAGTACATTACTTTACTCTCCAGACCTGCTGGAGAAGCCACCAACATTTGCAAGCTCATCACTTCACATAAAAACTTTTCAAAGTAAATAAAAAAAATTTTCATTTCTTTTTTCACCTTACATGCCTCCAGAGTCAATAAAAATGTTATTTCATAATTAGTAACAGTTGTGGTTACTTGAAATATCCTAATACTATTTTTTCAGTCAATTTTTCAACACTACAGACATGCTGGAAGAATCCAGAAACATTTTCCAGCCTTGCACTCCTCTTAAGAGCTCATACAAATATAATTCCATGATGAATTCCAGCTGAGGACTTATGAAATGTCCTAATACTATTTTTTCAGTACACTACTTTACTCTCCAGAACTGCTGGAGAAGCCACCAACATTTGCAAGCTCATCACTTCACATAAACACTTTTCAAAGTAAATAAAAAAATTTTTTATTTCTTTTTTCACCTCACATGCCTCCAGAGTCAATAAAAATGTTATTCCATAATTAGTAATAGTGATGGTTACTTGAAATACCCTAATACTATTTTTCCAGTCAGTTTTTCTACACTACAGACATGCTGGAAGAATCCAGGAATATTTTCCAGCCTTGCACTCCTCTTAAGAGCTCATACAAATATAATTCCATGATGAATTCCAGCTGAGGACTTATGAAATGTCTCAATACTATTTTTCCAATACATTACTTTACTCTCCAGACCTGCTGGAGAAGCCACCAACATTTGCAAGCTCATCACTTCACATAAACACTTTTCAAAGTAAATAAAAAAAATTTTCATTTCTTTTTTCACCTTACATGCCTCCAGAGTCAATTATAATGTTATTCCATAATTAGTAACAGTTGTGGTTACTTGAAATATCCTAATACTATTTTTCCAGTCAATTTTTCAACACTACAGACATGCTGGAAGAATCCAGAAACATTTTCCAGCCTTGCACTCCTCTTAAGAGCTCATACAAATATAATTCCATGATGAATTCCAGCTGAGGACTTATGAAATGTCCTGATACTATTTTTTCAGTACACTACTTTACTCTCCAGACCTGCTGGAGAAGCCACCAACATTTGCAAGCTCATCACTTCACATAAACACTTTTCAAAGTAAATAAAAAAAATTTTCATTTCTTTTTTCACCTTACATGCCTCCAGAGTCAATAAAAATGTTATTTCATAATTAGTAACAGTTGTGGTTACTTGAAATATCCTAATACTATTTTTTCAGTCAATTTTTCAACACTACAGACATGCTGGAAGAATCCAGAAACATTTTCCAGCCTTGCACTCCTCTTAAGAGCTCATACAAATATAATTCCATGATGAATTCCAGCTGAGGACTTATGAAATGTCCTAATACTATTTTTTCAGTACACTACTTTACTCTCCAGACCTGCTGGAGAAGCCACCAACATTTGCAAGCTCATCACTTCACATAAACACTTTTCAAAGTAAATAAAAAAATTTTTTATTTCTTTTTTCACCTTACATGCCTCCAGAGTCAATAAAAATGTTATTCCATAATTAGTAATAGTGATGGTTACTTGAAATACCCTAATACTATTTTTCCAGTCAATTTTTCAACACTACAGTCATGCTGGAAGAATCCAGAAATATTTTCCAGCCTTACACTCCTCTTAAGAGCTCATACAAATATAATTCCATGATGAATTCCAGCTGAGGACTTATGAAATGTCCTAATACTATTTTTCCAGTACATTCCTTTACTCTCCAGACCAGCTGGAGAAGCCACCAACATTTGCAAGCTCATTACTTCACATAAACACTTTTCAAAGTAAATAAAAAAAATTTTCATTTCTTTTTTCACCTTACATGCCTCCAGAGTCAATAAAAATGTTATTCCATAATTAGTAACAGTTGTGGTTACTTGAAATATCCTAATACTATTTTTTCAGTCAATTTTTCTACACTACAGACATGCTGGAAGAATCCAGAAATATTTTCCAGCCTTGCACTCCTCTTAAGAGCTCATACAAATATAATTCCATGATGAATTCCAGCTGAGGACTTACGAAATGTCCCAATACTATTTTTCCAGTACATTACTTTACTCTCCAGACCTGCTGGAGAAGCCAACAACATTTTCAAGCTCATCACTTCACATAAACACTTTTCAAAGTAAATAAAAAAAATTTTCATTTCTTTTTTCACCTTACATGCCTCCAGAGTCAATTAAAATGTTATTCCATAATTAGTAACAGTTGTGGTTACTTGAAATATCCTAATACTATTTTTCCAGTCAATTTTTCAACACTACAGACATGCTGGAAGAATCCAGAAACATTTTCCAGCCTTGCACTCCTCTTAAGAGCTCATACAAATATAATTCCATGATGAATTCCAGCTGAGGACTTATGAAATGTCCTGATACTATTTTTTCAGTACACTACTTTACTCTCCAGACCTGCTGGAGAAGCCACCAACATTTTCAAGCTCATCACTTCACATAAACACTTTTCAAAGTAAATAAAAAAAATTTTTATTTCTTTTTTCACCTTACATGCCTCCAGAGTCAATAAAAATGTTATTCCATAATTAGTAATAGTGATGGTTACTTGAAATACCCTAATACTATTTTTCCAGTCAATTTTTCAACACTACAGACATGCTGGAAGAATCCAGAAATATTTTCCAGCCTTACACTCCTCTTAAGAGCTCATACAAATATAATTCCATGATGAATTCCAGCTGAGGACTTATGAAATGTCCTAATACTATTTTTCCAGTACATTCCTTTACTCCCCAGACCAGCTGGAGAAGCCACCAACATTTGCAAGCTCATTACTTCACATAAACACTTTTCAAAGTAAATAAAAAAAATTTTCATTTCTTTTTTCACCTTACATGCCTCCAGAGTCAATAAAAATGTTATTCCATAATTAGTAACAGTTGTGGTTACTTGAAATATCCTAATACTATTTTTTCAGTCAATTTTTCTACACTACAGACATGCTGGAAGAATCCAGAAATATTTTCCAGCCTTGCACTCCTCTTAAGAGCTCATACAAATATAATTCCATGATGAATTCCAGCTGAGGACTTACGAAATGTCCCAATACAATTTTTCCAGTACATTACTTTACTCTCCAGACCTGCTGGAGAAGCCAACAACATTTTCAAGCTCATCACTTCACATAAACACTTTTCAAAGTAAATAAAAAAAATTTTCATTTCTTTTTTCACCTTACATGCCTCCAGAGTCAATTAAAATGTTATTCCATAATTAGTAACAGTTGTGGTTACTTGAAATATCCTAATACTATTTTTCCAGTCAATTTTTCAACACTACAGACATGCTGGAAGAATCCAGAAACATTTTCCAGCCTTGCACTCCTCTTAAGAGCTCATACAAATATAATTCCATGATGAATTCCAGCTGAGGACTTATGAAATGTCCTGATACTATTTTTTCAGTACACTACTTTACTCTCCAGACCTGCTGGAGAAGCCACCAACATTTTCAAGCTCATCACTTCACATAAACACTTTTCAAAGTAAATAAAAAAAATTTTTATTTCTTTCTTCAACTCACATGCCTCCAGAGTCAATAAAAATGTTATTCCATAATTAGTAATAGTGGTGGTTACTTGAAATACCCTAATACTATTTTTCCAGTCAGTTTTTCTACACTACAGACATGCTGGAAGAATCCAGAAATATTTTCCAGCCTTGCACTCCTCTTAAGAGCTCATACAAATATAATTCCATGATGAATTCCAGCTGAGGACTTATGAAATGTCCTAATACTATTTTTCCAGTACATTACTTTACTCTCCAGACCTGCTGGAGAAGCCACCAACATTTGCAAGCTCATCACTTCACATAAACACTTTTCAAAGTAAATAAAAAAAATTTTCATTTCTTTTTTCACCTTACATGCCTCCAGAGTCAATAAAAATGTTATTTCATAATTAGTAACAGTTGTGGTTACTTGAAATATCCTAATACTATTTTTTCAGTCAATTTTTCAACACTACAGACATGCTGGAAGAATCCAGAAACATTTTCCAGCCTTGCACTCCTCTTAAGAGCTCATACAAATATAATTCCATGATGAATTCCAGCTGAGGACTTATGAAATGTCCTAATACTATTTTTTCGGTACACTACTTTACTCTCCAGACCTGCTGGAGAAGCCACCAACATTTGCAAGCTCATCACTTCACATAAACACTTTTCAAAGTAAATAAAAAAATTTTTTATTTCTTTTTTCACCTCACATGCCTCCAGAGTCAATAAAAATGTTATTCCATAATTAGTAATAGTGGTGGTTACTTGAAATACCCTAATACTATTTTTCCAGTCAATTTTTAAACACTACAGACATGCTGGAAGAATCCAGAAACATTTTCCAGCCTTGCACTCCTCTTAAGAGCTCATACAAATATAATTCCATGATGAATTCCAGCTGAGGACTTATGAAATGTCCTAATACTATTTTTTCAGTACACTACTTTACTCTCCAGACCTGCTGGAGAAGCCACCAACATTTGCAAGCTCATCACTTCACATAAACACTTTTCAAAGTAAATAAAAAAATTTTTTATTTCTTTTTTCACCTCACATGCCTCCAGAGTCAATAAAAATGTTATTCCATAATTAGTAATAGTGGTGGTTACTTGAAATACCCTAATACTATTTTTCCAGTCAGTTTTTCTACACTACAGACATGCTGGAAGAATCCAGGAATATTTTCCAGCCTTGCACTCCTCTTAAGAGCTCATACAAATATAATTCCATGATGAATTCCAGCTGAGGACTTATGAAATGTCTCAATACTATTTTTCCAATACATTACTTTACTCTCCAGACCTGCTGGAGAAGCCACCAACATTTGCAAGCTCATCACTTCACATAAACACTTTTCAAAGTAAATAAAAAAATTTTTTATTTCTTTCTTCACCTCACATGCCTCCAGAGTCAATAAAAATGTTATTCCATAATTAGTAACAGTTGTGGTTACTTGAAATACCCTAATACTATTTTTCCAGTCAATTTTTAAACACTACAGACATGCTGGAAGAATCCAGAAATATTTTCCAGCCTTGCACTCCTCTTAAGAGCTCATACAAATATAATTCCATGATGAATTCCAGCTGAGGACTTATGAAATGTCCTAATACTATTTTTCCATTACATTACTTTACTCTCCAGACCTGCTGGAGAAGCCACATACATTTGCAAGCTCATCACTTCACATAAACACTTTTCAAAGTAAATAAAAAAAAATTTTCATTTCTTTTTTCACCTTACATGCCTCCAGAGTCAATAAAAATGTTATTCCATAATTAGTAATAGTGGTGGTTACTTGAAATACCCTAATACTATTTTTCCAGTCAATTTTTCAACACAACAGACATGCTGGAAGAATCCAGAAATATTTTCCAGCCTTGCACTCCTCTTAAGAGCTCATACAAATATAATTCCATGATGAATTCAAGCTGAGGACTTATGAAATGTCCTGATACTATTTTTTCAGTACACTACTTTACTCTCCAGACCTGCTGGAGAAGCCACCAACATTTGCAAGCTCATCACTTCACATAAACACTTTTCAAAGTAAATAAAAAAATTTTTTATTTCTTTTTTCACCTTACATGCCTCCAGAGTCAATAAAAATGTTATTCCATAATTAGTAATAGTGATGGTTACTTGAAATACCCTAATACTATTTTTCCAGTCAATTTTTCAACACTACAGACATGCTGGAAGAATCCAGAAATATTTTCCAGCCTTACACTCCTCTTAAGAGCTCATACAAATATAATTCCATGATGAATTCCAGCTGAGGACTTATGAAATGTCCTAATACTATTTTTCCAGTACATTCCTTTACTCTCCAGACCTGCTGGAGAAGCCACCAACATTTTCAAGCTCATTACTTCACATAAACACTTTTCAAAGTAAATAAAAAAATTTTTTATTTCTTTTTTCACCTCACATGCCTCCAGAGTCAATAAAAATGTTATTCCATAATTAGTAATAGTGGTGGTTACTTGAAATACCCTAATACTATTTTTCCAGTCAGTTTTTCTACACTACAGACATGCTGGAAGAATCCAGAAATATTTTCCAGCCTTGCACTCCTCTTAAGAGCTCATACAAATATAATTTCATGATGAATTCCAGCTGAGGACTTATGAAATGTCCCAATACTATTTTTCCAGTACATTACTTTACTCTCCAGACCTGCTGGAGAAGCCAACAACATTTTCAAGCTCATCACTTCATATAAACACTTTTCAAAGTAAATAAAAAAAATTTTCATTTCTTTTTTCACCTTACATGCCTCCAGAGTCAATTAAAATGTTATTCCATAATTAGTAACAGTTGTGGTTACTTGAAATATCCTAATACTATTTTTCCAGTCAATTTTTAAACACTACAGACATGCTGGAAGAATCCAGAAACATTTTCCAGCCTTGCACTCCTCTTAAGAGCTCATACAAATATAATTCCATGATGAATTCCAGCTGAGGACTTATGAAATGTCCTAATACTATTTTTTCAGTACACTACTTTACTCTCCAGACCTGCTGGAGAAGCCACCAACATTTGCAAGCTCATCACTTCACATAAACACTTTTCAAAGTAAATAAAAAAATTTTTTATTTCTTTTTTCACCTCACATGCCTCCAGAGTCAATAAAAATGTTATTCTATAATTAGTAATAGTGGTGGTTACTTGAAATACCCTAATACTATTTTTCCAGTCAGTTTTTCTACACTACAGACATGCTGGAAGAATCCAGGAATATTTTCCAGCCTTGCACTCCTCTTAAGAGCTCATACAAATATAATTCCATGATGAATTCCAGCTGAGGACTTATGAAATGTCCTAATACTATTTTTCCAGTACATTACTTTACTCTCCAGACCTGTTGGAGAAGCCACCAACATTTGCAAGCTCATCACTTCACATAAACACTTTTCAAAGTAAATAAAAAAAATTTTCATTTCTTTTTTCACCTTACATGCCTCCAGAGTCAATTAAAATGTTATTCCATAATTAGTAACAGTTGTGGTTACTTGAAATATCCTAATACTATTTTTCCAGTCAATTTTTCAACACTACAGACATGCTGGAAGAATCCAGAAACATTTTCCAGCCTTGCACTCCTCTTAAGAGCTCATACAAATATAATTCCATGATGAATTCCAGCTGAGGACTTATGAAATGTCCTGATACTATTTTTTCAGTACACTACTTTACTCTCCAGACCTGCTGGAGAAGCCACCAACATTTTCAAGCTCATCACTTCACATAAACACTTTTCAAAGTAAATAAAAAAAATTTTTATTTCTTTCTTCAACTCACATGCCTCCAGAGTCAATAAAAATGTTATTCCATAATTAGTAATAGTGGTGGTTACTTGAAATACCCTAATACTATTTTTCCAGTCAGTTTTTCTACACTACAGACATGCTGGAAGAATCCAGAAATATTTTCCAGCCTTGCACTCCTCTTAAGAGCTCATACAAATATAATTCCATGATGAATTCCAGCTGAGGACTTATGAAATGTCCTAATACTATTTTTCCAGTACATTACTTTACTCTCCAGACCTGCTGGAGAAGCCACCAACATTTGCAAGCTCATCACTTCACATAAACACTTTTCAAAGTGAATAAAAAAAATTTTCATTTCTTTTTTCACCTTACATGCCTCCAGAGTCAATAAAAATGTTATTTCATAATTAGTAACAGTTGTGGTTACTTGAAATATCCTAATACTATTTTTTCAGTCAATTTTTCAACACTACAGACATGCTGGAAGAATCCAGAAACATTTTCCAGCCTTGCACTCCTCTTAAGAGCTCATACAAATATAATTCCATGATGAATTCCAGCTGAGGACTTATGAAATGTCCTAATACTATTTTTTCGGTACACTACTTTACTCTCCAGACCTGCTGGAGAAGCCACCAACATTTGCAAGCTCATCACTTCACATAAACACTTTTCAAAGTAAATAAAAAAATTTTTTATTTCTTTTTTCACCTCACATGCCTCCAGAGTCAATAAAAATGTTATTCCATAATTAGTAATAGTGGTGGTTACTTGAAATACCCTAATACTATTTTTCCAGTCAATTTTTAAACACTACAGACATGCTGGAAGAATCCAGAAACATTTTCCAGCCTTGCACTCCTCTTAAGAGCTCATACAAATATAATTCCATGATGAATTCCAGCTGAGGACTTATGAAATGTCCTAATACTATTTTTTCAGTACACTACTTTACTCTCCAGACCTGCTGGAGAAGCCACCAACATTTGCAAGCTCATCACTTCACATAAACACTTTTCAAAGTAAATAAAAAAATTTTTTATTTCTTTTTTCACCTCACATGCCTCCAGAGTCAATAAAAATGTTATTCCATAATTAGTAATAGTGGTGGTTACTTGAAATACCCTAATACTATTTTTCCAGTCAGTTTTTCTACACTACAGACATGCTGGAAGAATCCAGGAATATTTTCCAGCCTTGCACTCCTCTTAAGAGCTCATACAAATATAATTCCATGATGAATTCCAGCTGAGGACTTATGAAATGTCTCAATACTATTTTTCCAATACATTACTTTACTCTCCAGACCTGCTGGAGAAGCCACCAACATTTGCAAGCTCATCACTTCACATAAACACTTTTCAAAGTAAATAAAAAAATTTTTTATTTCTTTCTTCACCTCACATGCCTCCAGAGTCAATAAAAATGTTATTCCATAATTAGTAACAGTTGTGGTTACTTGAAATACCCTAATACTATTTTTCCAGTCAATTTTTAAACACTACAGACATGCTGGAAGAATCCAGAAATATTTTCCAGCCTTGCACTCCTCTTAAGAGCTCATACAAATATAATTCCATGATGAATTCCAGCTGAGGACTTATGAAATGTCCTAATACTATTTTTCCATTACATTACTTTACTCTCCAGACCTGCTGGAGAAGCCACATACATTTGCAAGCTCATCACTTCACATAAACACTTTTCAAAGTAAATAAAAAAAAATTTTCATTTCTTTTTTCACCTTACATGCCTCCAGAGTCAATAAAAATGTTATTCCATAATTAGTAATAGTGGTGGTTACTTGAAATACCCTAATACTATTTTTCCAGTCAATTTTTCAACACAACAGACATGCTGGAAGAATCCAGAAATATTTTCCAGCCTTGCACTCCTCTTAAGAGCTCATACAAATATAATTCCATGATGAATTCCAGCTGAGGACTTATGAAATGTCCCAATACTATTTTTCCAGTACATTACTTTACTCTCCAGACCTGCTGGAGAAGCCAACAACATTTTCAAGCTCATCACTTCACATAAACACTTTTCAAAGTAAATAAAAAAAATTTTCATTTCTTTTTTCACCTTACATGCCTCCAGAGTCAATTAAAATGTTATTCCATAATTAGTAACAGTTGTGGTTACTTGAAATATCCTAATACTATTTTTCCAGTCAATTTTTAAACACTACAGACATGCTGGAAGAATCCAGAAACATTTTCCAGCCTTGCACTCCTCTTAAGAGCTCATACAAATATAATTCCATGATGAATTCCAGCTGAGGACTTATGAAATGTCCTAATACTATTTTTTCAGTACACTACTTTACTCTCCAGACCTGCTGGAGAAGCCACCAACATTTGCAAGCTCATCACTTCACATAAACACTTTTCAAAGTAAATAAAAAAATTTTTTATTTCTTTTTTCACCTCACATGCCTCCAGAGTCAATAAAAATGTTATTCTATAATTAGTAATAGTGGTGGTTACTTGAAATACCCTAATACTATTTTTCCAGTCAGTTTTTCTACACTACAGACATGCTGGAAGAATCCAGGAATATTTTCCAGCCTTGCACTCCTCTTAAGAGCTCATACAAATATAATTCCATGATGAATTCCAGCTGAGGACTTATGAAATGTCCTAATACTATTTTTCCAGTACATTACTTTACTCTCCAGACCTGTTGGAGAAGCCACCAACATTTGCAAGCTCATCACTTCACATAAACACTTTTCAAAGTAAATAAAAAAAATTTTCATTTCTTTTTTCACCTTACATGCCTCCAGAGTCAATTAAAATGTTATTCCATAATTAGTAACAGTTGTGGTTACTTGAAATATCCTAATACTATTTTTCCAGTCAATTTTTCAACACTACAGACATGCTGGAAGAATCCAGAAACATTTTCCAGCCTTGCACTCCTCTTAAGAGCTCATACAAATATAATTCCATGATGAATTCCAGCTGAGGACTTATGAAATGTCCTGATACTATTTTTTCAGTACACTACTTTACTCTCCAGACCTGCTGGAGAAGCCACCAACATTTGCAAGCTCATTACTTCACATAAACACTTTTCAAAGTAAATAAAAAAATTTTTTATTTCTTTTTTCACCTCACATGCCTCCAGAGTCAATAAAAATGTTATTCCATAATTAGTAATAGTGGTGGTTACTTGAAATACCCTAATACTATTTTTCCAGTCAGTTTTTCTACACTACAGACATGCTGGAAGAATCCAGAAATATTTTCCAGCCTTGCACTCCTCTTAAGAGCTCATACAAATATAATTCCATGATGAATTCCAGCTGAGGACTTATGAAATGTCCCAATACTATTTTTCCAGTACATTACTTTACTCTCCAGACCTGCTGGAGAAGCCAACAACATTTTCAAGCTCATCACTTCACATAAACACTTTTCAAAGTAAATAAAAAAAATTTTCATTTCTTTTTTCACCTTACATGCCTCCAGAGTCAATTAAAATGTTATTCCATAATTAGTAACAGTTGTGGTTACTTGAAATATCCTAATACTATTTTTCCAGTCAATTTTTAAACACTACAGACATGCTGGAAGAATCCAGAAACATTTTCCAGCCTTGCACTCCTCTTAAGAGCTCATACAAATATAATTCCATGATGAATTCCAGCTGAGGACTTATGAAATGTCCTAATACTATTTTTTCAGTACACTACTTTACTCTCCAGACCTGCTGGAGAAGCCACCAACATTTGCAAGCTCATCACTTCACATAAACACTTTTCAAAGTAAATAAAAAAATTTTTTATTTCTTTTTTCACCTCACATGCCTCCAGAGTCAATAAAAATGTTATTCTATAATTAGTAATAGTGGTGGTTACTTGAAATACCCTAATACTATTTTTCCAGTCAGTTTTTCTACACTACAGACATGCTGGAAGAATCCAGGAATATTTTCCAGCCTTGCACTCCTCTTAAGAGCTCATACAAATATAATTCCATGATGAATTCCAGCTGAGGACTTATGAAATGTCCTAATACTATTTTTCCAGTACATTACTTTACTCTCCAGACCTGTTGGAGAAGCCACCAACATTTGCAAGCTCATCACTTCACATAAACACTTTTCAAAGTAAATAAAAAAAATTTTTATTTCTTTCTTCACCTCACATGCCTCCAGAGTCAATAAAAATGTTATTCCATAATTAGTAATAGTGATGGTTACTTGAAATACCCTAATACTATTTTTCCAGTCAATTTTTAAACACTACAGACATGCTGGAAGAATCCAGAAACATTTTCCAGCCTTGCACTCCTCTTAAGAGCTCATACAAATATAATTCCATGATGAATTCCAGCTGAGGACTTATGAAATGTCCTAATACTATTTTTTCAGTACACTACTTTACTCTCCAGACCTGCTGGAGAAGCCACCAACATTTGCAAGCTCATCACTTCACATAAACACTTTTCAAAGTAAATAAAAAAATTTTTTATTTCTTTTTTCACCTCACATGCCTCCAGAGTCAATAAAAATGTTATTCCATAATTAGTAATAGTGGTGGTTACTTGAAATACCCTAATACTATTTTTCCAGTCAGTTTTTCTACACTACAGACATGCTGGAAGAATCCAGGAATATTTTCCAGCCTTGCACTCCTCTTAAGAGCTCATACAAATATAATTCCATGATGAATTCCAGCTGAGGACTTATGAAATGTCTCAATACTATTTTTCCAATACATTACTTTACTCTCCAGACCTGCTGGAGAAGCCACCAACATTTGCAAGCTCATCACTTCACATAAACACTTTTCAAAGTAAATAAAAAAATTTTTTATTTCTTTCTTCACCTCACATGCCTCCAGAGTCAATAAAAATGTTATTCCATAATTAGTAACAGTTGTGGTTACTTGAAATACCCTAATACTATTTTTCCAGTCAATTTTTAAACACTACAGACATGCTGGAAGAATCCAGAAATATTTTCCAGCCTTGCACTCCTCTTAAGAGCTCATACAAATATAATTCCATGATGAATTCCAGCTGAGGACTTATGAAATGTCCTAATACTATTTTTCCATTACATTACTTTACTCTCCAGACCTGCTGGAGAAGCCACATACATTTGCAAGCTCATCACTTCACATAAACACTTTTCAAAGTAAATAAAAAAAAATTTTCATTTCTTTTTTCACCTTACATGCCTCCAGAGTCAATAAAAATGTTATTCCATAATTAGTAATAGTGGTGGTTACTTGAAATACCCTAATACTATTTTTCCAGTCAATTTTTCAACACAACAGACATGCTGGAAGAATCCAGAAATATTTTCCAGCCTTGCACTCCTCTTAAGAGCTCATACAAATATAATTCCATGATGAATTCCAGCTGAGGACTTATGAAATGTCCCAATACTATTTTTCCAGTACATTACTTTACTCTCCAGACCTGCTGGAGAAGCCAACAACATTTTCAAGCTCATCACTTCACATAAACACTTTTCAAAGTAAATAAAAAAAATTTTCATTTCTTTTTTCACCTTACATGCCTCCAGAGTCAATTAAAATGTTATTCCATAATTAGTAACAGTTGTGGTTACTTGAAATATCCTAATACTATTTTTCCAGTCAATTTTTAAACACTACAGACATGCTGGAAGAATCCAGAAACATTTTCCAGCCTTGCACTCCTCTTAAGAGCTCATACAAATATAATTCCATGATGAATTCCAGCTGAGGACTTATGAAATGTCCTAATACTATTTTTTCAGTACACTACTTTACTCTCCAGACCTGCTGGAGAAGCCACCAACATTTGCAAGCTCATCACTTCACATAAACACTTTTCAAAGTAAATAAAAAAATTTTTTATTTCTTTTTTCACCTCACATGCCTCCAGAGTCAATAAAAATGTTATTCTATAATTAGTAATAGTGGTGGTTACTTGAAATACCCTAATACTATTTTTCCAGTCAGTTTTTCTACACTACAGACATGCTGGAAGAATCCAGGAATATTTTCCAGCCTTGCACTCCTCTTAAGAGCTCATACAAATATAATTCCATGATGAATTCCAGCTGAGGACTTATGAAATGTCCTAATACTATTTTTCCAGTACATTACTTTACTCTCCAGACCTGTTGGAGAAGCCACCAACATTTGCAAGCTCATCACTTCACATAAACACTTTTCAAAGTAAATAAAAAAAATTTTCATTTCTTTTTTCACCTTACATGCCTCCAGAGTCAATTAAAATGTTATTCCATAATTAGTAACAGTTGTGGTTACTTGAAATATCCTAATACTATTTTTCCAGTCAATTTTTCAACACTACAGACATGCTGGAAGAATCCAGAAACATTTTCCAGCCTTGCACTCCTCTTAAGAGCTCATACAAATATAATTCCATGATGAATTCCAGCTGAGGACTTATGAAATGTCCTGATACTATTTTTTCAGTACACTACTTTACTCTCCAGACCTGCTGGAGAAGCCACCAACATTTGCAAGCTCATTACTTCACATAAACACTTTTCAAAGTAAATAAAAAAATTTTTTATTTCTTTTTTCACCTCACATGCCTCCAGAGTCAATAAAAATGTTATTCCATAATTAGTAATAGTGGTGGTTACTTGAAATACCCTAATACTATTTTTCCAGTCAGTTTTTCTACACTACAGACATGCTGGAAGAATCCAGAAATATTTTCCAGCCTTGCACTCCTCTTAAGAGCTCATACAAATATAATTCCATGATGAATTCCAGCTGAGGACTTATGAAATGTCCCAATACTATTTTTCCAGTACATTACTTTACTCTCCAGACCTGCTGGAGAAGCCAACAACATTTTCAAGCTCATCACTTCACATAAACACTTTTCAAAGTAAATAAAAAAAATTTTCATTTCTTTTTTCACCTTACATGCCTCCAGAGTCAATTAAAATGTTATTCCATAATTAGTAACAGTTGTGGTTACTTGAAATATCCTAATACTATTTTTCCAGTCAATTTTTAAACACTACAGACATGCTGGAAGAATCCAGAAACATTTTCCAGCCTTGCACTCCTCTTAAGAGCTCATACAAATATAATTCCATGATGAATTCCAGCTGAGGACTTATGAAATGTCCTAATACTATTTTTTCAGTACACTACTTTACTCTCCAGACCTGCTGGAGAAGCCACCAACATTTGCAAGCTCATCACTTCACATAAACACTTTTCAAAGTAAATAAAAAAATTTTTTATTTCTTTTTTCACCTCACATGCCTCCAGAGTCAATAAAAATGTTATTCTATAATTAGTAATAGTGGTGGTTACTTGAAATACCCTAATACTATTTTTCCAGTCAGTTTTTCTACACTACAGACATGCTGGAAGAATCCAGGAATATTTTCCAGCCTTGCACTCCTCTTAAGAGCTCATACAAATATAATTCCATGATGAATTCCAGCTGAGGACTTATGAAATGTCCTAATACTATTTTTCCAGTACATTACTTTACTCTCCAGACCTGTTGGAGAAGCCACCAACATTTGCAAGCTCATCACTTCACATAAACACTTTTCAAAGTAAATAAAAAAAATTTTCATTTCTTTTTTCACCTTACATGCCTCCAGAGTCAATTAAAATGTTATTCCATAATTAGTAACAGTTGTGGTTACTTGAAATATCCTAATACTATTTTTCCAGTCAATTTTTCAACACTACAGACATGCTGGAAGAATCCAGAAACATTTTCCAGCCTTGCACTCCTCTTAAGAGCTCATACAAATATAATTCCATGATGAATTCCAGCTGAGGACTTATGAAATGTCCTGATACTATTTTTTCAGTACACTACTTTACTCTCCAGACCTGCTGGAGAAGCCACCAACATTTGCAAGCTCATCACTTCACATAAACACTTTTCAAAGTAAATAAAAAAAATTTTTATTTCTTTCTTCACCTCACATGCCTCCAGAGTCAATAAAAATGTTATTCCATAATTAGTAATAGTGATGGTTACTTGAAATACCCTAATACTATTTTTCCAGTCAATTTTTAAACACTACAGACATGCTGGAAGAATCCAGAAATATTTTCCAGCCTTGCACTCCTCTTAAGAGCTCATACAAATATAATTCCATGATGAATTCCAGCTGAGGACTTATGAAATGTCTCAATACTATTTTTCCAATACATTACTTTACTCTCCAGACCTGCTGGAGAAGCCACCAACATTTGCAAGCTCATCACTTCACATAAACACTTTTCAAAGTAAATAAAAAAATTTTTTATTTCTTTTTTCACCTTACATGCCTCCAGAGTCAATAAAAATGTTATTCCATAATTAGTAATAGTGATGGTTACTTGAAATACCCTAATACTATTTTTCCAGTCAATTTTTCAACACTACAGACATGCTGGAAGAATCCAGAAATATTTTCCAGCCTTACACTCCTCTTAAGAGCTCATACAAATATAATTCCATGATGAATTCCAGCTGAGGACTTATGAAATGTCCTAATACTATTTTTCCAGTACATTCCTTTACTCTCCAGACCTGCTGGAGAAGCCACCAACATTTGCAAGCTCATTACTTCACATAAACACTTTTCAAAGTGAATAAAAAAATTTTTTATTTCTTTTTTCACCTCACATGCCTCCAGAGTCAATAAAAATGTTATTCCATAATTAGTAACAGTTGTGGTTACTTGAAATACCCTAATACTATTTTTCCAGTCAGTTTTTCTACACTACAGACATGCTGGAAGAATCCAGAAATATTTTCCAGCCTTGCACTCCTCTTAAGAGCTCATACAAATATAATTCCATGATGAATTCCAGCTGAGGACTTATGAAATGTCCCAATACTATTTTTCCAGTACATTACTTTACTCTCCAGACCTGCTGGAGAAGCCAACAACATTTTCAAGCTCATCACTTCACATAAACACTTTTCAAAGTAAATAAAAAAAATTTTCATTTCTTTTTTCACCTTACATGCCTCCAGAGTCAATTAAAATGTTATTCCATAATTAGTAACAGTTGTGGTTACTTGAAATATCCTAATACTATTTTTCCAGTCAATTTTTAAACACTACAGACATGCTGGAAGAATCCAGAAACATTTTCCAGCCTTGCACTCCTCTTAAGAGCTCATACAAATATAATTCCATGATGAATTCCAGCTGAGGACTTATGAAATGTCCTAATACTATTTTTTCAGTACACTACTTTACTCTCCAGACCTGCTGGAGAAGCCACCAACATTTGCAAGCTCATCACTTCACATAAACACTTTTCAAAGTAAATAAAAAAATTTTTTATTTCTTTTTTCACCTCACATGCCTCCAGAGTCAATAAAAATGTTATTCTATAATTAGTAATAGTGGTGGTTACTTGAAATACCCTAATACTATTTTTCCAGTCAGTTTTTCTACACTACAGACATGCTGGAAGAATCCAGGAATATTTTCCAGCCTTGCACTCCTCTTAAGAGCTCATACAAATATAATTCCATGATGAATTCCAGCTGAGGACTTATGAAATGTCCTAATACTATTTTTCCAGTACATTACTTTACTCTCCAGACCTGTTGGAGAAGCCACCAACATTTGCAAGCTCATCACTTCACATAAACACTTTTCAAAGTAAATAAAAAAAATTTTTATTTCTTTCTTCACCTCACATGCCTCCAGAGTCAATAAAAATGTTATTCCATAATTAGTAATAGTGATGGTTACTTGAAATACCCTAATACTATTTTTCCAGTCAATTTTTAAACACTACAGACATGCTGGAAGAATCCAGAAATATTTTCCAGCCTTGCACTCCTCTTAAGAGCTCATACAAATATAATTCCATGATGAATTCCAGCTGAGGACTTATGAAATGTCTCAATACTATTTTTCCAATACATTACTTTACTCTCCAGACCTGCTGGAGAAGCCACCAACATTTGCAAGCTCATCACTTCACATAAACACTTTTCAAAGTAAATAAAAAAATTTTTTATTTCTTTTTTCACCTTACATGCCTCCAGAGTCAATAAAAATGTTATTCCATAATTAGTAATAGTGATGGTTACTTGAAATACCCTAATACTATTTTTCCAGTCAATTTTTCAACACTACAGACATGCTGGAAGAATCCAGAAATATTTTCCAGCCTTGCACTCCTCTTAAGAGCTCATACAAATATAATTCCATGATGAATTCCAGCTGAGGACTTATGAAATGTCCTAATACTATTTTTTCAGTACACTACTTTACTCTCCAGACCTGCTGGAGAAACCACCAACATCTGCAAGCTCATCACTTCACATAAACACTTTTCAAAGTAAATAAAAAAAATTTTAATTTCTTTTTTCACCTTACATGCCTCCAGAGTCAATAAAAATGTTATTCCATAATTAGTAACAGTTGTGGTTACTTGAAATACCCTAATACTATTTTTCCAGTCAATTTTTCAACACAACAGACATTCTGGAAGAATCCAGAAATATTTTCCAGCCTTGCACTCCTCTTAAGAGCTCATACAAATATAATTCCATGATGAATTCCAGCTGAGGACTTATGAAATGTCCCAATACTATTTTTCCAGTACATTACTTTACTCTCCAGACCTGCTGGAGAAGCCAACAACATTTTCAAGCTCATCACTTCACATAAACACTTTTCAAAGTAAAAAAAAAAATTTTTTTCTTTTTTCACCTTACATGCCTCCAGAGTCAATAAAAATGTTATTCCATCATTAGTAACAGTTATGGTTACTTGAAATATCCTAGTACTATTTCTCCAGTCAATTTTTCAACACATCAGACATGCTGGAAGAATCCAGAAATATTTTCCAGCCTTGCACTCATCTCAAGAGCCCATACAAATAAAATTCCTTGATGAATTCCAGCTGAGGGAACATTATATATCCTGATGCTATTTTTCCAGTGTATTGTTCAACTTACTAGACCTTCTGGAAGAACTAAAATCATTTTTAAGCAATCTACTCCTTAGAAACACCTATCAAATTGAATTATAAAAAGAAAATTTGATTTCTATATCCAACTTTCAGACCTCCAGAGCCAATAAAAATACTATTCTAGAATCAATATCACCTGAAAGTACTAAAAATATCCTCATACTACTTTCCAGTCGTTTACTTAATATACTGGATCAGCTGGAAGTGCCACAAGTATTTTCAAGACATGCACTAGTACTGGGATATTTCACATATTTTTGGCTTGAATTGATTATGAAACCTAATTTTTATTGACTCATGTTTGGAGTGAATGGCTTGAAAATATGTTTGGCTCTTGTAGCAGTTTTGGTTTGTTACATAATTGACTGGAAAAATAGTATTAAGATATTTCATGTATTCTTAGCCAGAATTGATGATGAAATTATATTTTTATTGACTCCTGTTTGGAGTGAATGTCTTAAAAATATTTTTGGCTCCTCCAGGAGGTGAAAAAAAGAGGAACATTTTACCTCACCAGATAAGCCTAATACTCAGCTCGAAATGGACCTACTTGCACAGTTAATAAGGGCTTAAAAATTTCTACAAGGTTCCAGTATCATGAAAAATGATCGGAAATCCCATCAATTTGTTATTGACGGGTTATTGATGGGTGGGGAGACAAAATTTGAGGATGTTTATACTCAGACATACGATTGAAAAGAAACTAGTCAAGTAACAACTTCAAAACCGAACTGAATATTTTGAGTGTCTGTGGTTAAAAAAAAAAAAAAAAAATACGAATAAGAAAAAGGAAAAAACCATATCGCCGCTTTATTTTCTTGTTCTGTTACTGGGTGAAGTGAGGTAGGGGTGGCGATCTTTTTTTTCTTTTCCTCCTTCTACCTGCTTCGATCCAAATCGTATTTTGGTTTTAATTTTTGCCTGGAAATTTATTTATTGGGCTAAAACGAAGTGGGTAAAGTCGCCCCTTGAATGTCAAGTCAACCCGTTCGACGGTACTTCAAATTTCCTATAAAAAATGTTCTATGCAATTTTTTCCTAGAGTGAAGTATGGATGAGAAAAAGGGTGATTCAACTTACAATTGCTATGCATCTCTCTCAGTGTGCATATAAATCACCTTTTTTCTCATCAATACCACACTCTAGAAGAAAATTGCACTGTACAGTTTTTATAGGCAATTTAGTGTAGAACAAATCAAGTTCAGTAAATTTTTTTAGTAGAACCCATATTTCAGAAGATAATTATGAAAATGTGTGAAAATAGCGAAAATTGTGGAACTATGCCCCCAATTCGACACTAATTTTACTTTACTCTGCCTCATATTGATTCATAATGCTAAAAAAATCAACAGATGATAAGAACACCACCTTCTCCTCTGGTCTTTGTTGATAAAAAACTGGTCCCTCGGGTAAGGACCACTTTGTATCAACAGACTATAAATGATATAAAAATAAATAGTGTTCTCTAGTATATATAAAAGGACCACTTTGATATAAAATATAAAATAGGGGACCATTTGGTACCATTATCATATGTATATATATATATATATATTAAATTTAGATTTCACACCCAAAAATTTTTGGCTGTCATGAAGACTTTATTAGTCCAAAAATTTTCAGAGAATGCTTCGAAATTTTTGAGATATTGTATTTAAAATATTACAAAAAAAAATCAATCTTTCAAATACGAGTACTCTGAAAATATTTTTACAGTGTAGTCTACCAGGGAGTAGATTTCGGAATAATGTGTCAAAAGTCATCTTTTTTTTTTTTTGAAAGAATTTTCTGTAAAATATACAAGAAAATATGTTTTTTGCATTGCTATTTGTATTTTGGGGCTATAGAATTTCGTAAGTATACCGAAAGTCAAAAGATATTCCCAAATCATCAGAAAAAACATGAATGTGAAATAGCTTTTTTTTTCAACTTTGAAAAAGTCTTTTTGAAAAGTATGATATTTCATTTTAACTATTTTGTATTTACCTATATAATTATATGTCTTACTTATTGTTAGAGTTTTATCTCATTATCATTATGAAGCATTTTGCGAAATTTCGAAACTATTTTCTTTAAAATACTTTCAAAATCGCTTGTTAACATTTTTACTTTTCAGTAGTAAGTCAAAATAAATTGTCATTACGTGTAGGTAAAGGTATTACAAAATATTAATTTAAAAATATTATAAATAGAACCGATTTAAAAAATAATGACCAAAACAAAATCAGAAAAAGAAGGATAATGGTACCTCTGTATTGTAATATATTATAATGATGAAACATTTTTTTCAATTTTGATCTGTAATACTTTGAAATTACGGGTGCTAGTACATAGCAATGACGTAGCCAAAATTTGATAAGGGAAGGGTTGAGTCCAAAATTTAATACCAAATGACAGCAAGAAGGCGCGGAAAAAATTTGTATTCAATTTTTTAAACAGAATTTCATAGTTATGGGTGGCATCAGCCATTTTAGCCCCCCCCCCCCCATTGACTGCCCCGCTGTGTAGTTTTGTGTAATATCGGCCATGAAGAATAATATCTGGTAACATTTTCTAAAAGGTTTTGAAATTACAGTAAAATCTCGTTACAACGCGATTCAAGGGACTGATGTAAATTTGTGTTATAAGCGGGTCCGTGTTATAAGCGGGTTTTGACAAAAAATAAAGAAGAAAACAATTTACGTATAATTTATTGAATAAATTCTGTAATTTCTGACTGTGGGCATTTTTTGATTTATTAAACATGATAAAATGTTCAAGTCTAGACGGGCTAAACGAGCAAACTGTTTGCGAGGGGTATTTTTGGTCAAAATTTTTCAAAATTTCAAGTTTGTTAGAAACGGAGAGAAATTTTCGCTTTCTCCATCAGTATTTTCACAATACAACGTGTTATATGCGGGTTTTTATCGTGTTATAAGAGGGTTTTTTTCAAATACATTTCTTATGGGAACGTCTAAGGACCAGGCCAAATACGTGGTATAAGTGGGCGCGTTGTAACGAGGTTTTACTGTAATTGATACAAAATATTTCATGTCCAAAGCCCGCTACGTCTCGAAATATGGAAATTTAGTTTCTTCTCACAGATATGGCAAAAATAATTTTTGATAAGTATATCATTCTAATTTGAAAATAAAAATCCAAAAGCAGAATTATCCCCGTCAAAAAAATATCAGTTAGTAGAACCTAATAGGCGAATGATTTTTGGCTATCTTGTCCAAGTTTAGGAATTAGGAGTTGGGTTTTGAAGATGAGTCGATTATAAGAAATTGATTTGAATAGGCCTATTGTACATAATTATACTTTGTATTCTGGCAGTTGGTCATCATGACAAGGAAAATATTAAATTCTATTTTGAAATTTTAATCGAAACTACGCAGATCCGACAAAACATAGATTTCGTTTCTGTTGGGTATGGAGCAAGATACTACTATCAGAAAATTTTTAATGATGAATTAAGTAAGATTAGTCATAATATTAATTACAAAAATAATATAATAAAGCAAATTTTTAGAAAATCAAAAGCGCAAAATAAGAATATATAGTCTGGAGTTAAATTAATATAGGAATGCTTGAAAAATAAAGCTTACCTCTGTGGAGACCAATAAGGTGATGATAAGAATAAATGAGTTCATTTTGATGGTTGTAGGTTTACTGACTTGATGATGTACTTCTGCCTGCTTATATTTAGGGTTCAATCTGAATTCTCCATTAATGAGGCATTGTCTCAGGTTGTGCTGTTTCTATATTTAAACCTGAAAACATATTTTTATACAAGCAATGCAAGCAGTTTGAATTTTTTTGTTGTATTAAAAAAAGTGAGTCTCAATTTTAAAAATGTAAAACTGCTAAGAATAGTGCGTTAATGAGCAATAATTTGCAAAATGCGCAAAACTCTGAAACCAACTGTTTCAAAGTCAACTATTGACAGAGAGGAACCGAAATTCAGAGTACCTACTTGTAACACATAAGTTATTAACACGCGAAGCAAGCAGAAAAGTAAGCCAGTTGTAGGTTGTTACTACCAGTTTAAATTTAGGTAGATATTTTCAAGTAATTTTGTGGGATCATTAATACTTCTGTTCCAGTTAATTTAGTCACTTGGAAAGGCTGATTTTTATTCAGAATTGTACAGCATTACGTTTTCTACTTTATGCAGTTATTTTTGTTGGTTTTTTATTTTTTATTTTTTAGACGATGTAGTGTTTGAAATTGAGGAACTTTACACCTCAGCTTCCCTACCTAACACAAAGCCGAACGGAAATCAAAAGCTGCTTGCAGGAACCCACGTAGAGGGGGGGGGACGAGAGGAGCTCCACGAAGGTGCCTCTGAGCATATAGTGGGAGCTCAGAGGCCAGCCGCCACTTACCCCATAACTCCCGCTTGTCCCAGTCAACCCATTACAAGGCTCTACTCAAACTTATACATAGTAGTACATTACCAATGACCAAAAGTGAAGGGGGAGGGAAGGCATGGCCGACATGTCTTGACTTCCACCTAGCTGACAAATGTCCGATCGATCTCCAACTTGAGCTCACGACTTCCTACACCAATTCGCACAAACTAATAACTCCAAAAGTACTCAAATAACCACAAAACTCAGGAACTTTGTTCAAACTTAGACTTTTATTCACACGATAAACTTCCGCATAACGTTACTCCTTAACACGTAAACAAGAACTGGCGGTAAACTGGGCGTCCCGTCTGGGCGCCAATGGGCGACCAGCGGTGGCGCCAGTTTATCCGCCAACAGCTGACTTAATACAATATAGAGCTCTGAGCGCGCCACGGGGAGCGCTCAAAGCAGAATCGGTCTGACTCTACAACGATTCTAACATAAATGCGTGCAATTTTATCTATTTACCGCCAGTTTGCGTAAGAAGTGTATTGAAGGAGATATTAATTTTAAAATTAAATAAGTCTCACTCCATTCAAAATAAATATAAAAACCGCCATCTACAACCTGCATATCGGATTCACTGTGCACCCTTCACTTCTCACTTTCATCTCCACTTTACCCTAAATCACTCAAAGAAAAAAATTTTTTAAATTAGTATGCTGTATACTAACTTTGGGAAAATTCAGGTTCTATGTAAAATACTAAGGTAAAATCTATTGAATGTTAGTACCTATGCGGAATACTAGTTTTTTACAAAATTTATGAGTGTATTAGTTTTCAATATTTTCTTACATAGGTACTCGTAATTCTGAATAAATGTCATAAAAAAATAATGAAGTTTGAAGCAGAATAATGCTCCGTGCATTCCTTTTATTTTACTATTGAAATGATTTCAAACATTTTTGATTAATTTGTTTTTACACACGCGTAGCTACAAGTGAGAGCCAGGATGATTTAAAGTGTATTTACAAAAATAAAAAATAAAAAATGTAACCTTATGCATTAGAAATTGTATATTAAGCATCCACAGGATTCAATGCCTTTCAGCTTTAAATAATGAATTATAAATAATGTAAATACCTTTGGTCTTTTTCGCCGTAATTTAATTCAAATAAAAGCTTATAATTATATGATAACCCACACGCAAGCTTAATTCCACCATTCTTCGGACATTTCACTCCAGAGCATGAAAGTAATGATGAATTCGATATCGCCAGTAAATCCAGAATTAAGGTCTATAATTTTCCATTAAAATGAATGGAAGGAAAATTCAATATTCCATGAATCAGTAGTCGGTTTCTTAAAGTATTGAAGGAAGTGCTAAAAAGATGTAAGTTGAAATTTTTTATGTGGAACATCGTGAATGATTAGACGGGTCATTTAGTTTATTTTTTTACTATATAGAGAGGCTCGATCTTGTTTTTGATGGCTCACGGGTCACGTATTTGTAAAATCTTAGACCTATATAAAGGTTTAGAAAACAAAATGTTTTTTTTTTAGTTTCGGTTTATGCAGAGTGAGATTTTTTTAATATTCATTTTCTATATTTTATGCAGAGAGTGAAATGGAGGAATCATCAAATTTTAACACAAAATTTTTGACTATGTTGTTAAATATATCTGGTGTTGCGTTGCCAGATCAAAAATATGCCACATACGTCAATATAATGAAGTATTATTTGGTGTATGCGTTCACTCTATTGACATCTGCACAACTGGCATTATTGGGACGTGCCAGCACATTGGTGGAACTGAGTATAACTGTGGTGTTCATCAATTCTGGCCTGTTTCTCAATAGCACAACTCTGATTCTCAATCTCAAGAAGAAATTTATAATGAATATATTTCACTCGATAAATTCGGATTTCATTCATCCAGTGACTATCATTTCTGATGTAGCACCCAGTAGCCTTAAATTTAGAAAGTTCTTTTTTAACACTGGTATACCTGGCATATGCATGTATGTATTTTCTACATGTGGAACCGTTTTGCTGTTCCCATTCTCAGACCATACTTATGATAATATCAATGCACTGCTGGTACCTAGGGCTTTCCCCTGGACCGTACACTCCAAGGCAAAATACTGGGCCACTGTTGCCTTGGAATTCAGCTGGTTGTCGGCGCTGTCAGCACCAGTGCTCTTGAATTTCATGTTTGGCATTTATTACATGTTCGAAATACAAGTTCAGTACGAGATTCTAAGCAAAATGATCGAGAAATTTGACCAAATGCACGAATGTATCAGTTTGGTGGATAGTTCTAACTGCATATCCGAACAAAAAATGATCCAATCATTCGTATATTGCATTCGACATCACCAGAATATCATCAAGTTTGTAATATTTTTAAATTAATAATTTCATCATTCGAAATTTTATGTCTGTATAATTATGAATGATTTCATAAAAAAATTGATATTCTTGTTTTAGCTTACTTGCAGAACAGTGAACAGTATTTATTTTTTTTTAAATATTGTAGAGCATCCAGTGGTGAATCCACGGGGGGGATTCCCCCTCCCAAATCCATAAAAATAGACCGATAATCCACAAAAAAATCAATTTTCTTGAACCCCTCCCCATTTATGCTGAAAAAAACACAATCTCACCATTTTAGCATTTACCATGCTTTGAAAAAATTTGGATTTCTCATCCTCCAAAATGGAGCTTTGGATCCGCCACTGAGAGCATCACTGGTGCTATATTTGATCCGTAAAGCAGATGTATTTAGAACCTCTTTTTATAAGGGTGAAATTTGCCCTCATTGATGAAAATGTCTTACTTTTTTAGGATGGGGTGGTAGCCAGCTTTCACAACTCTCCAACACTTTTCTTGTTCATCAGTCGGGGCTGTTTTCAGTTAGTTAAAAAGTCAAAAAATTGCTAGGATTGTGAATTTTTATAATTTTAGGAAGATGAGGAAAGAAATGTTATTTTGTGCAATTTTTCTCGACAGGTTTTCGAAAAATTTCAATGCTTGTTACAGTACTATATTTACAATAAATTTGATGTACAGTGTGCCAAGTTTAGCTTTCATTCTTATTTCTATAGTGGTAAGTACATTATACGAGTTTTAAAATTCATTTTTCAAAGTACATTGACAGAGCTGCAAGAAAAATGTTGGGGATATAGACTGACTAATAACAGAAGTGAGGGGGTGAAGGCAAGGGTTTTCGAAGTTGAGAGTCAGTGAGTAAGAAAGAGGGAGTGGTGGGCGACGAGAGATAGACTCGAATGAAAGTGACCGAATGGTTTCGTACTCGTATTTACGGCGTTTCAAGTATGCAACATGTGTTACAAATGCAATATGCTGCGCTAAATATTTTTATATTGTTTTCACAGGTGTACTCCACAAATAGATGCGGTTTTTTTTCCTAGCTCGTTTGGGAGGCACTAGGAGATTTTTTTTATCTGTCAAAAATGTGTTTTTAAGAAACCAGACTCGAAAAATATCACAATAGTTTTCTAAATTTAAGGTGTTATTTTTAGTCGCCACCTCAAGAATGGTTAAAAAGTTACTCAAAATTTCAGCTCTCTGAGAAAAAGGAACTTGAAGTAGCATAAAAATGCATTGGAAAAATCAATTTTTTGTCCTCTCTTAAATTGCGTAAGCAAAGGTTTAAGAAGCGTCTTTCTATTTCAAAAATTGAGCGGGCAGAGGGTTCTGAAAAAAACCTTGATTTCGAGAAAAATTCCGTAAATATCAAAATTTTCCATTAAAAAATTGCGCCATTCTAATATTTGGTTACTTGGAGTTCAGGAGTATTTTTTTGTTCACCTAAGGATTCTGCATCCGTTTCGAGATGATCTTCACCATTTGCCGATAAGGTGAATTGAATCTAAAAAAATCAAAAATGACAGTGGTGCTTAATTATTTATTACTCACAAAATTTATAAATTTAAAAATGAATGTGTGAGTTTAAAAGAGAGTTAGTTTGAAATAACTTGGCTATTACCTGTTAAAAAATTTTTTAGAAAAAAGGTATTTGTTGATACCAAATCTTGTGATCATATTAAAATTGCCTGCCTTGACCTCATATTCGCTGTACTGCAGCTAGTATTTCATAAATTAGAAAAGGGGAAAGGACCACCACTGGGCAAAAAGAACAACCTTATTGATTGTTTTTAATAAAATTAATGTATAGAATTGCTAACACTACAAGATAGGTAGCATTTAAAGTGTGTCATTTTTTGAAAAAAAAGAGTCCAATCCGTGTGTTTTTTTTTTGTTGTGAAATTGAAATGATCGAATTTATTAATTACAACACACTTTCCATTGAAATAGGAATCTTCAATTAAAATTTAATTTCGTACCCAATTGAAATATATAGATATCAAAAATCTACAAGATGAGGGTGTAATGGCATACTTCCTATGGTGAAAAGTTTAAAACGATAGAATAAAAATTCTCAGTGAATTGAAAGCCGAGGAGAATCTTTTCAGAAGAAAAATTTGAAAAAATAGTTGGTTATTTTACTTTTAGTCACGTCTTCAAAAAATAGAACATTGTGATTAGGTATTAAAAATTATTTTAATTCAAAAATATGTACTGTTTTATGTAACACAAAATTTTCAAACTGCATTTTCATTTTTCTGGAATTTGAGTTTGTTAATTTTGAAACTAAAAGTTGTAATAGAATATTTTTTCAATTGCTTAGGAATGGCTCGCTATTATCTAGGGAATTAAGAAATAGAGAAACTGACTTTAATAAGATGGACTAAAAATTTATTCAAACTGTTGCACCCAGCATAGGCAAGAGGAAATAATTTTGTTTTATTTGGGTTCTGATGTATTCCTCGTAAAGAATTCTAAATGAGGGTGTAAAAAGCTCTTCAAAACTCAAGATTAACAAATAAAATGAAAATAAGTTTTCAGAAAGTCTACAAGAGCTAAATAAAAATTGGAAATAGTTACCCCGATAGAAGAATGAATAATGCATTTTACCTCCGTGGAGATCAATAAGCAGATGATAATAACTAAAGACTTCATTTTGTCGAGTGTCTACTAACTTGAAAATCCTTTTTTTTTTACTCATATATATACCTACCCATTCAGTCCAATCTCCATTCATATTAATGAGGCATTGTTTCAAGCAATGTAGTTTTTACATTCACGACTGAAAGCTACCCGTTGTGCAAACTGTTACCCTTTTGCCACCCATCGGATTCCTCATTTGCTACCTAGTTATGCCATCCTATCAACCAATCAGAGAGCTGGATTTTAAATCAAGTAATTCCTAGTTGCTTCTCTTTTGCTACTTGATTGCTCCTCTGTTGTGCCTGTTTTTTCCTTACTGTTACCCTTCAGCCTCACAATTGCTACTCATTTTTTAACCAATCAGAGAACAGAACCCTCTTGTTACCTTGTTGCTCCTCTCATGTTTCTTAGTTGCTTCTTCATTGCTACTACAGTTTTTAACCAATCAGAGAGCAGTATGAAAAACAGTTTAAAAATTTGAAAATATTTCATTTTATTAATTATGATTTATTTATTATTAATTCATTTCATTTATTTTTGTGGGTTCTGGAACTATAACCAACATATTCAATTAGTACAATTTATTAACTTTGAATGGTTACTAATTTTTTAGAGTACTTACTGACTTTGAAAATTTCATATCCTTGGTGTGGCTTGAACCCTGGTCTCCTTGATTCTGAGTACATTGCTTTATCAAGTGGGCTATCCAGGCAAGTTAATTTTAAGTGGGTAAATCAAAGTTTTATGCTATTTAGGATTTTTTTTTCATGTGAATTAAGTGTAATTTTAAAATATTGATTTTAAAGCATGATATGTCATTTTTATTTATTTATTTTTGAGCATCTGAATTTGAACTGTCCTATACTTGAAACATAGAAAGCTGAATTTAGTTTCATTAGAAAGAGGAAAATCTCAGAAATATGATGTAAGTATAAATCTTTTCAATTAGAGATTTAATTTCACTGCTAATGATGAAAACATTTTCAAAAACTGTGAATTCTATTCAACACTTCTATACATTTCAGAACAGAGTAACTAATTCATTCATTTCATGATGACCAAAAATTTGAGAGGCACTGGAGCATGATTGAGCAAAATTTGAGTGGAATTGGAGCAAAAACTGAGCAAGATTGGAGTGAAATTTGAGAAAAATTTGTGCAAAATTGAACAGAATTTGAGCAAAATTGAACAGAATTTGAGCAAAATTGAGCAAACTTGAGCTTTAGTTGGCATAGCCCCCTATTCATGAAGTATCATTTAAGATGCAAATCATCGTATTTAAAAAAATATTTGCCAACACATTTAACAACCCAGTTACTAGCCCACTATGGTATTATTACAAGGTAACATTTGAAGAGTAAATGGAATTATTTTAAAAATACTTAATTGATTGCTCTTTATTTATTACCCTATTGCTACTATAGCATAATACAGGAGCATTTGAAGAGTAAATAAAATTATTTTAAAAATCAATTGCTCCTCATTTATTACCTTATTGCTACCCTGGCACAATACAGTAGTATTTGAGGAGCAACTGAAATTATTTTGAAAATCAATTCGCTCCCCATTCGCCACCCACTTATTACCTTGCATAACAAGGTTAAATTTGAAGAGCAAAGCAGGATTATTTTTGATATCCATTTGCTCTTTGTTATCATCTCAATTGCTACCCGGCACAGCAGCTGAAATTGTTGAAAAAAGGGACGTGGCTATCACTGTTTCCAGTTGCTACTCATTTGTGATGGGGAGCAACTGAGTTTCACGCCACATTTTGCAAATCGGGTAGTGTTTTACATCTTGATTGTTTTTCATCGTTTGAAAATGATGTTCGAGCCAGAATTTCAACAAAACCGCAAGACTGAAAATAATAGCAATAATTAAAATGTCAGCTTAGTCTTTTGTTAATCCAATGAAACCAGCTTTTCATAAAGACTACTACATATTTCTGCACATGGGTTGCACAATGCTGAATTTTATTGAAAAGAAGTTCAAATTCTGAGCACCTGTGAAACCAGATTTTTTGGAAACCGAGTGCTTATGAGGTACTCACGGTACTCTAGGAAAGAGTTTTTTCCTCCAATTTGTGAGGTACGTAACTGAACACTGATACGCAAAAATGGTATATGTCAACTTTTTTCAAAAATTGAATTCCTATAAGCTCTAATTGTACTCGTACACAGCCCAGAAAAATTAATGTTTAAAAGGAAAAATTGGTACAGAAGATTTTATGCCTGGAATATGTTGGGGGTAGTTCAAGAAATATGTGTGAAAGTTCTCGGCCCTCACCCTCTGTGCTTCCCCCCCCCCCAATCTTGAGGAACTTTAAGTGTTTAAAATAGACTTTTTCAATTAAAAACCGAAAACTATGTTGGATATTCATTCGGAAGTTCAGTAAAACTCTATTTTGCACCAAATTTACGTTAAACCCTACTTCCAATAAAAAGATTATATGTCCAAAATGCGCAACCACCGCTGAGAAAACAGGCTTCACAGGTTGTGGTGCTGTATAAGAAGGCTATAGGGTATAGAAACGTTTACAGCTGTGGTTTTCTTCTGCAGTTCAAGATTTTCTTATGTGTCTCAAGAAAAAATACACAATCAATTTATTCGAGTCCATGAAAAGTGATTTCATTCAGACAGCTGTTTCTAGTACTCGTATACTACCAATCCTCCATAAAGTTTTTTAAAAAATTTCAATACTGGTCTGCCAGGCATATGATTATGTTCGTATGTGTTTTCCACTTCTTGCACCATATTTCTGATTCCATTTTCAGATAAAACTTACGAAGAGATTGACGCCTTGCTCATAACTGGAGCTTTTCCATGGACCATAGACTCCAGGAAAAAATATACCGTAATAGTCGTCAATAGATGTAATGTGTTGGACTATCGTTTTTTCTTTTTTTGTCGCAGCAATTTTTTACATATGTGTATGTTTAGGTACTTGCATATTCTCGTATTCTCTGTCAATACATTGATAAAATGTTTTCTGTACTCTGCTGCGTTTGGAAAAACTATTTTCAAAAACAATTCTGACTAATTTGGTACGTATATTCTATAGGAATAAAAACTATTTTCGCTGTTTTTTTTTTCTTGCATAGGTACACTTTCAAACAATACCCCAAAATTACTACTGATCGGTCTTTTTTTTCTAAATAAATGCTTTATAACTTTTTCTCTTTCAGAATCATCAATAAATCTTCAATTTTCCCTGTTTTCCTCTTTAAAATAGGTAGTAAAAATGTTACTTCTTATTTCTCACAGCGTAGATAAATAATGGACTGTATTATTTGCTGAAAAATATTTTAATTTATTATAGGATGAGTAAATATACTAGTAGTTGTAATTTATGCTAACATACCAATTTTTTAAATTTATTTACTCACTTATATAGATAGTTACAGTTTGTTAAGGAATGGTTAAACGTATACCTACTATTGAGCTGCACTTTGTCGATTTTTGAAAATTACACACAAAGACATTTTTAGGCCATCTGCAAAGGGTTGTAGCAACTATAAAATACTTGTGAAACTGCGAAACAAATGCGTAGAGGGGTAGTGGGACCACCCTCAACTACTTCCACCGCCGCTTCCTCTACCAATGCCTCCGCCCTTCCTCCATCAACATCACCAACACTTCCACCTCTACCACCTATTCCACCACGGATTACCCTCACCAACACCGCGACCACCACCAACACCACCAACAATGCCACCCCCTCTTCCTCCATCACCTACACCTCCACTTCCTCCACCACCACTACCAACACTTCCACCGCCGACACCTCGACCTTTAGTGTGGGACAATTTTCTTTTGGGGGGTGATTGACTTCGCTTGGAGGGGGAATTGCTCGCGTCCTGGTAACGGTCCTGCATCTGCCTTCTGGCGGCTGGATTTTTTGAGTTTGCCACGAATTGTTTTTCCAATTTAATACGTTCAGCTTTGGCCAGTTTTGCCATTTCTTTTTCTTTTCTTTCAATTCTTCCCAATTCCAGTTCATCGAAGGACTGGTCAATTATTTCTGAATCCTCAGTTGCATGTTTTTGCTCACCGCAGGTTTGTATATCCTTTTTCGGTTGAGCACGATGATCCTTCGATAGTGTGAATTGAATCTATGAAATCCGAATTAATAGAAAGTTTTTAATTGTTTGTTATGAAATTTTTGAATTTGAAAATGAATGCATGAGTTTAAAAATGAGTTGGTGTGGAAAAACTTTACTATTATTTGAAAATGTTTTAGAAACAGACATTCGTAGATACCAAATCTTGTGAAGAGAAACTTACATTTTTTTTCCCAAAAAAAGGGATTTTGGTTGAAATCCCCTTTCTTGCCTTTTACTGCTTAATTGTAATTTAAGAAAAAAAAAGAAGTCTAGAGTTGAGCTAAGACGTATTTCACTCCCTATTGCTACTTTTATGATTGAGACCAGATATCAAAAATCTAAAAGATAAGGACGTTAAGGCATACTCTATATCATGAAATTGCATTGCTATTTGTATTTTGGGACTATAGAATTTCGTAAGTATACTGAAATTAAAAAAATATTCCCAAATCATCAGAAACAAAATGAATATGAAATAAGCTTTTTTTTTTCAATTTTGAAAAAGTATTTTTGAACTTTGAAAAAGTATTTTTGAAAAGTATGATATTTCATTTTAGCTATTTTGTATTTACCTATATAATTATACGTACTTATTGTTAGAGTTTTATCTCATTACCATTATGAAGCATTTTGCGAAATTTCCAAACTATTTTCTTTGAAATACTTTCAAAATCGCTGGTCAACATTTTTACTTTGAGTAATAAGTCAAAATAAATTGTCATTATGTGTACAGGTATTATAAAATATTAATTTGAAAATATTGTATAGAACCGATTTAATAAATAATAACCAAAACAAAATCAGAAAAAGAAGGATAATGGTTCCTCTATGTTGAAGTATATTATAATGATGAAACATTTTTTTCAATTTTGATATATAATACTTTGAAATTAGGGGTGCTAGTACATAGCAATGACGTAGCCAAAATTTGATAAAGGAAGAGCTGAGTCCAAAATTTAATACCAAAAGACAGCAAGAAGGCGTGAAAAAAATTTGTATTCAATTTTTTAAAACAGAATTTCATAGTTATGTGTGGCATCAGCTATTTTAGCCCCCCCACCCATTGACTGCCCCGCTATGTAGTTTTGTGTAATATCGGCCATGAGGAATAATATCTGGTAACATTTTCTAAAAGGTTTTGAAATTGCAGTGAAACCTCGTTACAACGCGATTCAAGGGAATAAAGAAGAAAACAATTTACGTATAATTTATTGAAGAAAATCTGTAATTTCAGAATGTGGGCATTTTTTGATTTATTAAACATGATAAAATGTTCAAGTCTAGATGGGCCAAGCAAGCAAATTGTTTGCGAGGGGCATTTTTGGTCAAAATTTTTCAAAATTTCAAGTTTGTTAGAAACGGAGAGAAATTTTCGCTTTCTTAATCAGTATTTTCACAATAAAACGTATTATATGCGAGTTTTTGTCGTGGTATAAGAGGGTTTTTTTTTAATACATTTCTTATGGAAACGTCTAAGGACCAGGCCAAATTCGTGGTATAAGTGGGCGCGTTGTAACGAGGTTTTACTGTAATTGATACAAAATATTTCAAGTCCAAAACCTGCTGCTCGTATGTCTCAAAATATGGAAATTTAGTTTCTTCTCACAGATATGGCAAAAATAATTTTTGATAAGTATATCATTCTAATTTGAAAATAAAAATCCAAAAGCAGAATTATCCCCGTCAAAAAAATATCAGTCAGTAGAACCTACATGTAATAGGCGAATGATTTTTGGCTATCTTGTCAAGTTTAGGAATTAGGCGTTAGGAGGTTTTGAAGATGAGTCGATTATAAGAAATTGATTTGAATAGGCCTATTGTACATAATTATACTTTGTATTCTGGCAGTTGGTCATCATGACAAGGAAGATAGTAAATTCTATTTTGAAATTTCAATAGTAACTACGCAGATCCGACAAAGCATAGATTTTGTTTCTGTTAGGTATAGAGCGAGATACTACTATCAGAAAATTTTTCATGGTGAATTAAGTAAAATTTGTCATAATATTAATTACAAAAATAATATAATAAAGCAAATTTTTAGAAAATCAGAAGCGCAAAATAAAAATATATAGTCTGGACTTAAATTAATCTAGGAATGCTTGAAAAATAAAGCTTACCTCTGTGGAGACCAATAAGGTGATGATAAGAATAAATGAGTTCATTTTGATGGTTGTAGGTTTACTGACTTGATGATGTACTTCTGCCTGCTTATATATAGGGTTCAATCTGAATTCTCCATTAATGAGGCATTGTCTCAGGTTGTGCTGTTTCTATATTTAAACCTGAAAACATATTTTTAAACAAGCAATGCAAGCAGTTTGAATTTTTTTGTTGTATTAAAAAAAGTGAGTCTCAATTTTAAAAATGTAAAACTGCTAAGAATAGGGCGGTGAATGGGCAATAATTTGCAAAATGCGCAAAACTCTGAAACCAACTGTTTCAAAGTCAACTATTGACAGAGAGGAACCGAAATTCAGAGTACCTACTTGTAAAACATAAGTTATTAACACGCGAAGCAAGCAGAAGAGTAAGCCAGTTGTAGGTTGTTACTACCAGTTTAAATTTAGGTAGATATTTTCAAGTAATTTTGTGGGATCATTAATACTTCTGTTCCAGTTAATTTTGTCACTCGCAAAGGCTGATTTTTATTCAGAAATGTACAGCATTACGTTTTCTACTTTATGCAGTTATTTACGTTGGTTTTTTATTTTTTATTTTTTAGACGATTCTAACATAAATGCCTGCAATTGTATCTATTTACCCCCATTTTGCGTAAGAAGTGTATTGAAGGAGATATTAATTTTGAAATTATGTCTTTGAAATTGTACAATATCTATTGAGCATCCGTAGCATTCAACGTATTAAAAAATATGTAAATATCTTTGGTCTTTTTCCTTGTAACTTAATTCAAACAAAAGCTTATACTCGTAATTATACTATGATAACCCACTTGCAAGCTGAATTCCACAATTCTTAGGACATTTCACTTCAGAGCATGAACGTAAATGATAAATGGTGTCGAGAGGAAATCCAGAATCAAGGTCTATCATGTACCATTAAAATGAAAGAAAAACGAAAATCCAGTCAGTAGTCGGTTTTTCGTTCTCGTAGTATTGTAAGAAGGTGCTACAAAGATGAAAGTTGAAATTTTTCATGTGAAATATTGTGAATGATAATTAGACGAATCATTTAATTTATTTTTTACTATACCCAGAGGCTCCATTTTCTTTTATGGCTCAAAAGGTCACGTATTTGTAACATCATTGACCTGTGAAGGTTTAGAAAGCAAATGAGGAAATTTTCGCGTCTGTTTCCTGGCTGAGTTTTCAACTTAGAGCAAAGATTTTTCAATATGTTTTACTTGGATAATGAACTTATGAACATATAGACTTTGTTGTTTTTTTTTTTTGACGACCCTAACATAAATGCCAATGGTATCTATTTACCCCATTTTGCGTAAGAAGTGTATTGAAGAAGATATTAATTTTAAAATTAAATAAGTCTCACTCCATTCAAAATAAATATAAAAACCGCCATCTACAACCTGCATATCGCATTCACTGTGCACCCTTCACTTGTCACTTTCATCTCCACTTTACCCAAAATCACTCAAAGAAAAAAATATTAAAAATTAGTATGCTATATACTAACTTTGGCAAAATTCATGTTTTACGTGAAAAATTAAGGTAAAATCTATTAAATGTTAGTACCTAAGCAGAATACTAGTTTTTTATCAAATTTTTAAGTGTATTAGTTTTCAATATTTTGTATTAATTCTCAATATTTTCTTACTAGGTAATCGTAATTCTGAATAAATGTCATAAAAAAATAATGAAGTTTAAAACAGAATAATGCGTCGTGCATTCCCTTCTATTTTACCATTGAAATGATTTCAAACATTTTTGATTAATTTGTTTTTACACACGCGGAGCTACAAACGAGAGCCAGGATGATATAAAGTGTATTTACAAAAAAAAAAAAAAGTAGTAACCTTATGCATGAGAAATTGTATATTAAGCATCCACAGGATTCAATACCTTTCAATTTTCAATAATGAATTATAAATAATGTAAATACCTTTGGTCTTTTTCGCCGTAATTTAATTCAAATAAAAGCTTATAATTATATGATAACCTACACGCAAGCTTAATTCCACAATTCTTTGGACATTTCACTCCAGAGCATGAAAGAAAATGATGAATTCGGTATCGACCGAAAATCCAGAATTAAGGTCTATAATTTTCCATTAAAATGAATAAAAGGAAAATCCAATATTCCATGAATCAGTAGTCGGTTTCTTAAAATATTGAAGGAAGTGCTAAAAAGATGAAAATTGAAATTTTTCATGTGGAACATCGTGAATGATTAGACGGGTCATTTAGTTTATTATTTTTTTACTATACACAGAGGTTCGATTTTGTTTTTGATGGCTCACGGGTCACGTATTTGTAAAATCTAAGACCTGCGTATAAAGGTTTAGAAAACAAAATGTTTTTTTATTTAGTTTCGGTTTATGCAGAGTGAGATTTTTTTATACTCATTTTCTATATTTTATGCAGAGAGTGAAATGGAGGAATCATCAAATTTTAACACAAAATTTTTGACTATGTTGTTAAATATATCTGGTGTTGCGTTGCCAGATCAAAAATATGCCACATACGTCAATATAATGAAGTATTATTTGGTGTATGCGTTCACTCTATTGACATCTGCACAACTGGCATTATTGGGACGTGCCAGCACATTGGTGGAACTGAGTATAACTGTGGTGTTCATCAATTCCGGCCTGTTTCTCAATAGCACAACTCTGATTCTTAATCTCAAGAAGAAATTTATAATGAATATATTTCACTCGATAAATTCGGATTTCATTCATCCAGTGACTATCATTTCTGATGTAGCACCCAGTAGCCTTAAATTTAGAAAGTTCTTTTTTAACACTGGTATACCTGGCATATGCATGTATGTATTTTCTACATGTGGAACCGTTTTGCTGTTCCCATTCTCAGACCATACTTATGATAATATCAATGCACTGCTGGTTCCTGGGACTTTCCCCTGGACCGTAAACTCCAAGGCAAAATACTGGGCCACTGTTGCCTTGGAATTCAGCTGGTTGTCGGCGCTGTCAGCACCAGTGCTCTTGAATTTCATGTTTGGCATTTATTACATGTTCGAAATACAAGTTCAATACGAGATTCTGAGCAAAATGATCGAGAAATTTGACCAAATGCACGAATGTATCAGTTTGGTGGATAGTTCTAACTGCATATCCGAACAAAAAATGATCCAATCATTCGTATGTTGCATTCGACATCACCAGAATATCATCAAGTTTGTAATATTTTTAAATTAATAATTTCATCATTCGAAATTTTATTTCTGTATAATTATGAATGATTTCACAAAAAAATTGATATTCTTGTTCTAGCTTACTTGCAGAACAGTGAACAGTATTTATTTTTTTTTTAAATATTGTAGAGCATCTAGTGGTGAATCCACGGGGGGGGATTCCCCCTCCCAAATCCAAAAAAATAGACCGATAATCCACAAAAAAATCAATTTTCTTGAACCCCTCCCTATTTATGCTGAAAAAAAACACAATCACCATTTTAGCATTTACCATGCTTTAAAAAAATTTGGATTTCCCATCCCCTCAAAATAGAGCTCTGGATCGGCCACTGAGAGCATCACTGGTGCTATATTTGATCCGTAAAGCAGATGTATTTAGAACCTCTTTTTATAAGGGTGAAATTTGCCCTCAATGATGAAAATGTCTTACTTTTTTAGGATGGGGTGGTAGCCAGCTTTGACAACTGTCCAACACTTTTCTTGTTCTTCAGTCGGGCCTGTTTTCAATCAGTCAAAAAGTCAAAAAATGGCTAAGATTGTGAATTTTTATAATTTTAGGAAGATGAGGAAAGAAATGTTATTTTGTGCAATTTTTCTCGACAGGTTTTCGAAAAATTTCAATGCTTGTTACAGTACTATATTTACAATAAATTTGATGTACAGTGTGCCAAGTTTAGCTTTCATTCTTATTTCTATAGTGGTAAGTACATTATACGAGTTTTAAAATTCATTTTTCAAAGTACATTGACAGAGCTGCAAGAAAAATGTTGGGGTATAGGCTGACTAATAACAGAGGTGAGGGGGTGAAGGCAAGGGATTCGAAGTTGAGAGTCAGCGAGTAAGAAAGAGGGAGTGACGGGCGACGAGAGATAGACTCAGATGAAAGTGACCGAAAGGTTTCGTACTCGCATTTACGGCGTTTCAAGTATGCAACTTGTGTTACAAATGCAATATGCTGCGCTAAATTTGTTTGTATTGTTCTCACAGGTGTACTCCACAAATAGATGCGGTTTTTTTCCTAGCTCGTTTGGGATGCACTTGGTGATTTTTTTTATCTGTCAAAAATGTGTTTTTAAGAAAGTAGACTCGAAAAATATCACAATAGTTTTCTAAATTTAAGGTTTTTTTTTTATTCGCCACCTCAAGAATGGTTGAAAAGTTACTCAAAATTTCAGCTCTCTGAGAAAAAAGAACTTGAAGTAGCATAAAAATGCATTGGAAAAATCAATTTTTTGTCCTCTCTTAAATTACGTAAGCAAAGGTTTAAGAAGCGTCTTTCATTTTCAAAAATTGAGTGGGGCAGAGGGTTCTGAAAAAAACCTTGATTTCCAGAAAAATTCCGGAAATATCAAAATTTTCCATTAAAAAATTGCGCCATTCTAATATTTGTTTACTTGGTCTCTCAGACTGATATATGCTTAAAGTTCCGTATGCCCTTCCTAATTATATAGAATGCTAAAAAGGCAAGAAAAGTAGAAGTTTGTTGTTATTTTGGAAACATTCTATAATATGACGTATAGTTTACTTTGATAGTAGTCCTGGGCCAATCTAAGAATTGGATTGAGGTAAAATATTTTTTCTATAATTTATGTATTGAAAAAAAACTTTCTTATGCACCCTTATTTACTCATATGTACTTATATTTTTTTTTTTTATTAAATGTTTATTAATACCTTTATGTTACAAATATTTGCAGGAGGAAAAAAGTTTAGCAAGTATTGCGAGAAATATAATGATGTCGACGCTCATTATGGTTCACTTGGTGCTGTACACTTCTATTGGTCAAGTTGTGCAAGATTCAGTGAGTTATCAATTTCAAAAATTCCTCACTGAAATGACATTTTCAAACCACAATACTTATCGTTGATTGCAGAATGAACGTTTTCGAAATTCATTATACAATATTCAGTGGTACAGCAACAAATCAATGAAATTCAGGAAATTATTTCTAATTGTATTATGCAGTACCCGACATGTGCGGAGTTTACAAGCAAGCAGCTCCTATGTAGCATCTCATGAATTGTTCTACAATATTATAAAGATGTCGTATTCTTTCTACAATGTCATCGATAAAGCATTTAGTCGATAGACAATGTTGCTGGGTGGGTGCTTGAAAATGTTTTTGTATTTGGTTATAGTTGTGACTACATAGTAGGCATAGACATAGTAGCAATATATACGTACATATTTACTTAATACAGTTTTTAATGATTTCAGAATGAATTTTTGTGACACAACTCATTCATGGGATCCAGATGAACGGAATTCTTATTAAAAAAATTCAGAAAATTAGGAGAAACTATATCGACATTTTGCTGGTTCAAGTCTAAAAACTGCCAAATCCTAAAAAATAATAACTTGGCTGATTTACGAGTAGCAAAATCAAGCCTCAAAGCATCAGTTGAGCCCCCCCCCCAAAAGGAGATTAGGTATATGTTTTTTTGGACTTGGCAGGTTTTGAATTTGAGCCGTCAATTTGATCGTTCTGGCTAATACTGAACCATCCAGCCAATCATACTGAGTATTGACCAAATAAGTAAAGCACTGCCACACATACATACAAACAGTATCAAACTTTTGATGATAAATATTGTAGTCTTAATACTGAAATTCCTCATTAAAAGTATTTGCACTAGTGCATTACAAATTTCATGATTGATTCTACTTGATTTTATTATATTAGAAAATTTCTGATTGAAATTATTATTTTAAATATTTTCCCCGACAGACTAGACAGGGAAGAATCGAAGTCTTCGGAATTATATGAGATTAACTTTCAAGTCCAAAATAGACAGAAAACACTATACATCCTCATTCATGTTAAAAACAGTGAAAATTACGACGAATGTTGAGAATATCATCAATAAAATAATCTTGAATTTTTCCCTTTTTGCCCTTTTACATAAAATAGTGAAAATGACTACTCATTCAACTCAGTGTAAGTAAATAATGGAATTTGCTTGCAAATATTTTAATATAATATTATTATAGGCCAGGTACATGTATTATAGTAATTAATATTATATCAACAACATACCCTGATTTTTCTTATTTTTCACTTATAGATTTAGTTATAGGTACTCGTATTTAGTGAATATTTACGTATACTAGGGTGCAGTTTGTCGATACTTAAATATTACAAATGCAGACACGTTGAGCCATTTGCCTAGTGTCGTAGCTACATTAAAATACTTGTTGATGGGTGAATCAAATACTTGGAGGAGTTAATTTGACTCCCCTCCATCACCACCCCCACCACCACCTCCAACGCTGTTCTTGCGAGAAAATTTCACCTTAGAGAGTGAATGATTTTGCTTGGAGGGGGCATTGCTCCCTTCCGGGTCACGGTCCTGCATTTGTCTTCTTGACGCTGGATCTTTCGAGTTAGCTGGGATTTTTTTTCCAGTTTTGACACTTTTAACTTTGGCCAATTTTGCCGGTTCTTTTTCATTTCTTTCAATTTGTTCCGAAGCCATAAGATATTCGTTTGTTACATGTTTTTTAGTTTTATAAAATTCAGCACTAGCTTTAGTTAGTTCTTCGTTAGCTTGGTTTTGAATATTTTTCCATATTTTCCAAATTTTTTTCGATCTGATATCATGTTGGTTTTCAGCGTTGTTTAATATTGTTTCATATTTCTCGTCCTCTTTTGCTTTTTCAGCTATAGCCAGTTTCTCGGCCTCTTGTCTTTTTTCTTCAGCTTCTTGCAAAATTCTATTATGCTCTTCTGTTGCATTTGCCAACATTAACTCGGCTCTATCTTCAGCTTCTTGGAATTGCTTTACCGCGTCATCTAAAGCAGCTATTAATCCAATAGAATTCAAAGCTTCCTCATATTCTTCATCAGCCATTTCCAATGCTTCCTCATATTTATTTATTTCTTTTTGGTACTCAGCTTTAGCTTTTTCTTTCTTTTTTGGCGACATTTTCGTTTCCATTGCTTTCTGATACTTTGCATAAGCTTTCTCTTTTCTCTCTTCGGCTAATTTTTGTACAGTTTCTTTTTTCTTGCGTACTTCTTCTAGTGCTTCTCGGTTGTCATTTTCAAATTTTTCTTTATTTTCTTCGAATTGTCTTTCTGCTTTCTCAAGTTCTTCATATGCAGCTTGATACGCAGCATTATACGCTTCTTTAGCATTTTTTAGTTTTTCTTCAGCTGCTGTCACTGTTTCGTTGTATTCATCTCGAATCTTTTTTCTGGCTTGTGCTATTTTGTATGATGATTTTTTTTCAAGGGCATTTAATATAGACTCAACTTTTTTGTACGAAGCCAGACTTTTTTCAATATCTTCATCAAATTCTTTTTCTGATTTCCTTTTAAGGGTTTCAGTTTCTGTCTTTACCTTCTGAAGAGCTAATTTTGCTTTTTTTATGGCATCATCTCTACTAGCAGCAGCTTTTTTCTTCATATCTTCAATACTCAGTGGTTCCTCTGTTTCGTCAACATTTGTTGTTGCTTCTTCTAAATTCTTTTCTGCTCCGTCTGGAGTAACTGTAGTGCTACTAGTAGAATTATCTGCTTCATCAGATGACACTTGTTGTGCATCATCTGCACCAGATTCTGAATCAGAATCAATCTTGTCTTCATCTCCCTCAATTTTTATCGATTCAGTTGCATTTTCATGTTCATTGAAGGATTCGTCCTTTATTTTGGAATCCTCGTCAGTTTTGAGTTCAGGAGTATTTTTTTGTTCACCTAAGGATTCTGCATCCGTTTCGGGATGACCTTCACCATCTGCTGATAAGGTGAATTGAATCTAAAAAAATCAAAAATGACCGTGGGTGCTTAATTATTTATTACTCACAAAATTTATAAATTTAAAAATGAATGTGTAAGTTTAAAAGAGAGTTAGTTTGAAATAACTTGGCTATTACCTGTTAAAAAAATTTTTAGAAAAAAGGTATTTGTTGATACCAAATCTTGTGATCATATCAAAATTTCCTTCCATTACCTCATATTCGCTGTACTGCAGCTAGTATTTCATAAATTAGAAAGGGGGAAAGGACCACCACTGGGCAAAAAGAACAACCTTATTGATTGTTTTTAATAAAATTAATGTTTACTCGTAGAATTGGTAACACTACAAGATAGGTAGCATTTAAAGTGTGTCATTTTTTGAAAAAAAAGTGTCCAATTCGTGAGTTTTTTTTGTTGTGAAATTGAAATGATTGAATTTATTAATTATAACACACTTTCCATTGAAATGGGAATCTTCAATTCAAAATAATTTTTCACCCATAATTGAGATATAGATATCAAAAAATCTACAAGATGAGGTTGTTATGGCATACTTCCTATTATGAAATGTTTAAATCGATAGAATTAAAATTCTCAGTGAATTGAAAGCCGAGGAGAATCTTTCCAGAAGAAAAATTAAAAAAAATAGTTGGTTATTTTACTTTTAGTCACGTCTTCAAAAAATAGAACATTGTGATTAGGTATTAAAAATTATTTTAATTCAAAAATATGTACTGTTTTATGTAACACAAAATTTTCAAACTGCATTTTCATTTCTCTGGAATTTGAGTTTGTTAATTTTGAAACTACAAGTTGTAATAGAATATTTTTTCAATTGCTTAGGAATGGCTCGCTATTATCCAGGAAATTAAGAAATAGAGAAACTGACTTTAATAAGATAGACTGAAAATTTATTCAAACTGTTGCACCCAACATAGGCAACAGGGCATAATTTTGTCTTATTTGGGTTCCAATGTATTCCTTGTAAAGAATACTAAATGACGGGTGTAAAAAGCTCTTCAAAACTCAAGATTAATAAATAAAATGAAAATAAGTTTTCAGAAAGTCTACAAGAGCTAAATAAAAATTGGAAATAGTTACCCCGATAGAAGAATGAATAATGCATCTTACCTCCGTGGAGACCAATAAGCAGATGATAATAACTAAAGACTTCATTTTGTCGAGTGTCTATACTGACTTGAAAATCATTTTTTTTTTTACTCATATATATATACCTACCCATTCAGTCCAATCTCCATTCATATTAATGAGGCATTGTTTCAAGCAATGTAGTTTTCACATTCATGACTGAAAGCTAGTGTTGTACATCCTGATTGTTTTTCATTGTTTGAAAATGACATTCGAGCCAGAATTTCGCAAAAACAGCTGGCTGTGGAAAACTGAAAAGAATAGCAATAATTAAAATGTCAGCTTAGTCTTTTGTTAATCCAATGAAACCAGCTGTTTATAAAGACTACTACATATTTTTGCACATAGATTGCACCATGCTAAATTTTATTGAAGAGAAGTTCAAATTTTGAGCACCTGTGAAACCAGATTTTTTGGAAACCGAGTGCTTATGAGGTGTTCACGGTACGCTAGGGAAAAGTTTTTTGCTCATATTTGTGAGTGTACGAAACTAAACACTGATACGCAAGAATGGTATATGTCAACTTTTTTCAAAATCTGAGTTCTTATAAGCTCCAATTGTACTCGTACACTGCCCAAAAAAATTTATGTTTAAAAGGAAAAATTGGTACAGAAGATTTTATGCCTGGAACATGTTGGGAGTAGTTAAAGAAATATGTGTGAAAATTCTCAGCCCTCACCCCCTATACTTCCCCCCAACCTTGAGGAACTTATAAGTGTTGAAAATTGAAGTTTTTCAACTAAAAACCGAAAACTGTGTTAGATATTCATTCTAGAGTTCAGTAAAACTTAATTCTGCACCAAATTTACGCTAAACTCTATTTCCAATAAAAATATTATGTCCAAAATGCGCAACCACCGCTGAGAAAACAGACTTCAAGGTTGAGGTGCTGTAGAAGAAGACTGTAGGGTATAGAAACGATTACAGCTGTGGTTTTCTTCAGCAGTTCAAGATTTTCTATGTATCTCAAGAAAAAATACACAATCAATTTATTGGGTCTAGGACATTTCGTCGACTGTCTTTTCATCGACGGACACTCCACCGCAAACATTTCACCGACCGGCCTATTCACCGATAAGCATTTCACCGACCGGCTATTTCACTGCAGATTATTTCACCGATAGATTTTTTCATCGAATCGGTTTTTATCTCACTTCAGTTATCAATTGCCTGGTGTATGAAAGGCAACTTGATGATCGAGATTGTGTGTTTGAAAGGTATTTATGTGTAGATATGTCTTCACGCATTGGAATTCACTCAACTCTGACCTTACTCAAGTTATACTCAAAATTCATGCTTTTTCCAAGCCTTTCCACCACTCAAACATCAATATCTCAGGTAAGGAATTTGTTGTGCTCTAAGAACACTCAGTGAATCAAGACCTTTCATTTGAGTTTTTGACCACTCAAATCGGTTGAGTCTGAGGAAAGTTGTGAGTGGACATTCAATTTGCCTTTTGATATTTTAAAGATTTTTCTTCACTCAAAGATCTATATCTCAAGTTCTAATTGAGGTAAGGAATTTGTTTTGCTCTATAAAAACTCAGTGGATGAAGACCTTTCATTTGAGTTTTTGACCACTCAAATTGGTTAAATCTGTGAAAATTTGTTAGTGGACATTCAATTTCACCTGTTATAATTTTAGAAGGGAAAAAAATAGTTCCAATTGAAAACTATTCTTCGGACCAGCACCAAATAAATGAATAAGTAAAATAGAAGGTTTTTTTGGGTACTTCGGTGAAAAGACTACTCAGTGAAACTGGCTATCTGTGAATTACCCCCTCGGTGAATGGTACCATCTGTGAAATGTCCGGTCGGTGAAAAATCAGTTGGTGAAATGGTCGGCTACCCAATTTATTCGAGTCCATGAAAAGTGATTTCATTCAGACAGCTGTTTCTTGTATACTACCAACCCGCCATAAATTTTTTTTAAAAATTTCAATACTGCCAAGCATACGATTATGTTCGTATGTGTTTTTCTTTTGTTGCACCATATTTCTGATTCCATTTTCAGATAGAAATTACGAAGAGATTGACCTGGAGCTTTTCCATGGACCATAGACTCCAGGAGCAAATATACCGTAATAGTTGTAAGAGGTTGTAATGTGTCGAACGATCTTTTTTTTTTTTTTATCGTCAAAGCAATTGTTTACATAGGTACTCGCATATTCTCTGTCCATACATTGACAAAATGATTTCTGTACTCTGCTGCGTTTGGAAAAACTATTTTCAAAAAAAATTCTGACTAATTTTGTGCGATTTGGTAGGATCGTATTCTAATGGAATAAAAAGTATTTTAGCTTCTTTTTTTTTTTTGCATTGGTACACTTTCAAACAATACCCCACAATTACTACTGATCGGTCTCTTTTTTCTAAATTAATGCTTTATGGCTTTTTCTCTCAAATCTGAATGAAATTCAAAGAAAGTAAAAGAAAGAAAAAAAAAAGACATGTGTATAAAATCTTACGAATTTGCATAGTCTTCAATAAATCTTGAATTTTCCTTGTTTTCCTTTTTAAAATAGTGAAAATTACTACTCATTTCTCACAGCGTAGATAAATAATGGACTATATTATTTGCTGGAAAATATTTTAATTTGTTATAGGATGAGTAAATATACTAATAGTTGTAATTTATGCTAACATACCAATTTTTTTATTTTATTTACTCACTTATATAGTTGATTACAGTTTGTTAAGGAATGGTTAAAAGTATACTATTAGGCTGCACTTTGTCGATTCTTGAAAATTACACATAAAGACATTTTTAGGCCATCTGCCAAGAATTGTAGCTACCACAAAATACTTGAGGAGCTGCAAAACAAATGCGTAGAGGGCTAATTGGACCACCATTCACCACCGGCACCACCGCTTCCTCCGCCGATGCCGCCACCCCATCCTCCATCACCACCACCACCGCTTCTTCCCCCACTTCTACCTCTACCAACACTTCCACCGCCTCCACCACCACCATTTCCACCGCCACCACCACCACCATTTCCTCCATCGCCGCCACCTCCGCTTCCTCTGCCACCTCTTCCACCACGTCTACCTCTTCCACCACGTCCACCACCACCACCGCTGCCTCCTCCACCGCCACCTCCACCGCCACCTCCACTTCCACCACCACCACCACTTCCACCGCCAAAACCACCACTTTTAGTGTGAGACAATTTTCTTTTGGAGGGGGAATATCTCGCGTCCTGGCGATAGACCTGCATCTGCCTTCTGGCGGCTGGATTTTTTGAGTTTGCCCTGAATTGTTTTTCCAATTTAATACGTTCAGCTTTGGCCTGTTCCGCCAATTCTTTTTCTTTTCTTTCAATTCTTTCCAAATCTTTTATATATTGATTTTCCACTTGTTTTTTAATTTTATGAACAGATTTCGTATCAAGATCATCTTCAACTCCAACCTCGTCAATGTTTACGGATTCAGAGGCATTTTCCAGTTCATCGAGGGACTGGTCAATTATTTCTGAATCCTCATCAGTTTTGAGCTCAGTTGTATGTTTTTGCTCACGGCGGGTTTGTATATCCGTTTTGGGTCGAGCATGATGATCCTTCGATAGTGTGAATTGAATCTATGAAATCCAAATTAATAGAAAGTTTTTAATTGTTCGTTATAAAATTTTTGAATTTGAAAATGAATGCATGAGTTTAAAAAGGACCTCATATTTGCTGTATTGCAGCTAGTATTTCATACATTGGAAAGGGGGGAAAAGGACCACCACTGGGCAAAAAGAACAACCTTATTGATTGTTTTTAATAAAATTATTATATAGAATTGGTAACACTACAAGATGGTAGCATTGTGTGCCATTTTTAGAAAAAAAGTGTCCAATCCGTGAGTTTTTTTGTTGTGAAATTGAAATGATCGGATTTATTAATTACAACACACTTTCCATTCAAATGGGAATCTTCAATTCAAAATCATTTTGCACCCAATTGAGATATAGATATCAAAAAATCTACAAGATGAGGTTGTTATGGCATACTTCCTATTATGAAATGTTTAAATCGATAGAATTAAAATTCTCAGTGAATTGAAAGCCGAGGAGAATCTTTCCAGAAGAAAAATTAAAAAAAAATAGTTGTTTATTTTAATTTAGTGACGTCTTCAATAAATAGAACATTGTGATTAGGTATTAAAAATTATTTTAATTCAAAAATATGTACTGTTTTATGTAACACAAAATTTTCAAACTGCGTTTTCATTTTTCTGGAATTCGAGTTTGTTGATTTTGAAACTACTAGTTGTAATAGATTTTTTTTTCAATTGCTTAGGAATGGCTCCCTATTATCCAGGAAATTAAGAAATAGAGAAACTGACTTAATAAGATAGACTATAAATTTATTCAAACTGTTGCACCCAGCATAGGCAACAGGAAATATTTGTCTTATTTGGGTTCCAATCTATTCCTTGTAAAGAATACTAAATGACGGGTGTAAAAAGCTCTTCAAAACTCAAGATTAACAAATAAAATGAAAATAAGTTTTCAGAAAGTCTACAAGAGCTAAATAAAAATTGGAAATAGTTACCCCACTAGAAGAAAGAATAATGCATCTTACCTCCGTGGAGACCAATAAGCAGATGATAATAACTAAAGACTTCATTTTGTCGAGTGTCTACTGACTTGAAAATCCTTTTTTTATTCATATATATATACACACACCCATGCAGTCCAGTCTCTATTCATATTAATGAGGCATTGTTTCAAGCAATGTAGGTTTTACATTCAGGGCTGAAAGCTAGTGCTTCATATCCCGATTGTTTTTCATTGTTTGAAAATGATGTTCGAGCCAGAATTTCACAAAAACTGCGAGACTGAAAAGAATAGCAATAATTAAAATGTCAGCTTAGTCTTTTGTTAATCCAATGAAACCAGGTGTTTATAAAAACGACTACATATTTCTGGACATGGGTTGCACCATGCTGAATTTTATTGAAGAGAAGTTCAAATTTTGAGCACCTGTGGAACCAGATTTTTTTGAAACCGAGTGCTTATGAGGTACCCCCGGTACGCTAGGAAGAGTTTTTTGCCCATATTTGTGAGTGTACGAAACTGAACACTGATACGCAAGAATGGTATAAGTCAACTTTTTTCAAAAAACTGAGTTCTTATAAGCTCTAATTGTACTCGTACACAGCCCAGAAAAATTGGTACAGAAGATTTTATGCCTGGAATATGTTGGGAGTAGTTCAAGAAATATGTGTGAAAATTCTCAGTCCTCACCCTCTGTGCTTCACCCCGATCATGGGGTATAGAAACGAGTACAGCTGTGGTTTTCTTCTGCAGTTCAAGATTTTCTTATGTACCGTCGAACGGGGTGACTTTACATTCAAGGGGGGACTTTACCCACTTCGTTTAAGCCCAATTAACAATTTGCCAGGCAAAAATTAAAACCGAAATACGATTTGGATCGAAGCAGGTAGAAGGAGGAAAATAAAAAAAAGATCGCCCCTACCTCACTTCACCCAGTAACAGAACAAGAAAATGAAGCGGCGATATGGTTTTTTCCTTTTTCTTATTCGGCTTTTTTTTTTAACCACAAACACTCAAAATATTCAGTTCGGTTTCACACGGTACAAGTTGGTACTTGACTAGTTTCTTCTCAAACGTATGTCTGAGTACAAACATCCTCAAATTTTGCCTCCCCACCCATCAATAACCCGTCAATAACAAATTGATGGGTAAAGTCACCCCTACACAAATTTTTTGAAAAATCATAAAAATAGAAGGAAGGCTGCAAACTTTTTTTTACAGTTGTGTTGAGAAATGTTGGACCTAAATTTTAAAACCAAATTCACTTCAATAGCTTAAAAATTGGAGGAATCATTAAAGGACAAAGTTGAAAAACATAAAAAAAAGTGTGTAAAGTCGCCCCATTCGACGGTATCTCAAGAAAAAATACACAATCAATTTATTCGAGTCCATGAAAAGTGATTTCATTCAGACAGCTTTTTCTAGTATACTACCAACCCGCCATAAATTTTTTTTTTAAATTTCAATACTGGTCTGTCAAGCATACATGTACGATTATGTTCGTACGTGTTTTTCTCTTGTTGCACCATATTTCTGATTCCATTTTCAGATAGAACTTACGAAGAGATTAACCTGGAGCTTTTCCATGGACCATAGACTCCAGGAACAAATATACCGTAATAGTCGTAAGAGGTTGTAATGTGTCGGACGATCTTCTCGCATATTCTCGTATTCTCTGACCATACATTGACAAAATGTTTTCTGTACTCTGCTGCGTTTGGAAAAACTATTTTCAAAAAAAATTCTGACTAATTTTGTGCGATTTGGTAGGATCGTATTCTAATGGAATAAAAAGTATTTTCGCTTTTTTTTTTTTTTGCATTGGTACACTTTCAAACAATACCCCACAATTACTACTGATCGGTCTCTTTTTTCTAAATAAATGCTTTATAGCTTTTTCTCTCTCAGAGTCATCAATAAATCTTGAATTTTCCTTGTTTTCCTTTTTAAAATAGTGAAAATTACTACTCATTTCTCACAGCGTAGATAAATAATGGACTATATTATTTGCTGGCAAATATTTTAATTTGTTATAGGATGAGTAAATATACTAACAGTTGTAATTTATGCTAACATACCAATTTTTTTATTTTATTTACTCACTTATATAGTTAATTACAGTTTGTTAAGGAATGGTTAAAAGTATACTATTGGGCTGCACTTTGTCGATTCTTGAAAATTACACATAAAGACATTTTTAGGCCATCTGCCAAGGATTGTAGCTACCACAAAATACTTGAGGAGCTGCGAAACAAATGCGTAGAGAGCTAATGGGACCACCCTTCACCACCGCCACTACCGCCGCCACCACTACTTCCACCGCCACCACTACTTCCACCGCCACCACCTCCAATGTTAGTGTGGGACAATGTTCTTTTGGGGGGTGATTGACTACGCTTGGAGGGGGAATTGCTCGCGTCCTGGTAACGGTCTTGCATCTGCCTTCTGGCGGCTGGATTTTTTGAGTTTGCCCTGAATTGTTTTTCCAATTTAATCCGTTCAGCTTTGGCCAGTTTCGCCATTTCTTTTTCTTTTCTTTCAATTATTTCCAAATCCGTTATATATTGATTTTTCAGTTGTTTTTTAGTTATATAAAATTCAGCATTGGCTTTACTTAGTTCTTCATTAGCTTGTTTCTGGACTTTTTTCCATCTTCTATAAAGTTTTTTCGCTCTGACATTATGTTGGTTTTCAGCGTTATCTAAATATTTATCATATCTCTCTTCCTCTTTTGCTCTTTCAGCTTTAGCTTGTTGCTCGGCCTCATGTCTCTTTATTTTAGCTTCTTCCAAAGCTCTGTCGTGCTCTTCGTTTGCACTTGTCAACATTGACTCAGCCCTTTCTTCAGCCAGTTCAAATTGCTTTACCGCCTCTTCTAAAGCTGCTTCATTTAATCCAAGAGAATCCAAAGCTTGCTCGTATTCTTCATCAGCCATTTCCAATGCTTCCTCGTAGTTACTTTTTTCTTTTTGGTACTCAGCTTTAGCTTTTGCTTTCTCTTTTGGCAACATGTTGGTTTCCACTGCCTTCTGATACTTCGCATACGCTTTCTCTTTTCTCTCTTTGGCTAATTTTTGTACAGTTTCTTTTTTCTTGCGTACTTCTTCTAAAGCTTCTCGGTTGTCACTTTCAATTTTTTGTTTATTCTCTTCAAATTGTCTTTCTGCTGTCTCAAGTTTGTCATATGCAGTTTGATAGGCAGCGTTATACGCTTCTCTAGCATTTCTTAGTTTTTTTTCAGCTGCTGTCACTGTTTGGTCATATTTAGCTAGAATCTTATCTCTCGTTCGTGTCATTTTGTTTGATAATGTTTTTCCAAGTGCAGTGACTGTAGACTCAGCTTTCTTATACAAACCAAGACTTTTTTCAATATCGTTATCAAATTCCTCATCTGACTTCCTTTTAAGGGTTTCAGTTTCTGTCTTTACTTTTTGAAGAGCTAATTTTGCCTTTTTTATGGCACTATCTCGATTAGCACCAGCTGTTTTCTTCATGTCCTCAATACTCAGTTTCTCTGTATCTTCAACATTTGTTGGTGTTTCTTCTGCATTCTTTTCTACTTCGACTGAAGTAATTGTAGTTGAATAGTCCAGATTAGGATTATTAGATGACATTCGTTGTCTATTATATGGAACAGATTCTGTATCAAGATCATCTTCAACTCCAACCCCGTCAATTTTTACGCATTCAGCGGCATTTTCCAGTTCATCGAAGGACTGGTCAATTGTTTCTGAATCCTCATCAGTTTTGAGCTCAGTTGTACGTTTTTGCTCACCGCATGTTTGTATATCCTTTTTGGGTTGAGCATGATGATCCTTCGATAGTGTGAATTGAATCTATGAAATCCGAATTAATAGAAAGTTTTTAATTGTTTGTTATAAAATTTTTGAATTTAAAAATGAATGCATGAGTTTAAAAAGGAGTTGGTGTGGAAAAACTTTGCTATTAATTGAAAATGTTTTAGAAACAGACATTTAAGTAGATACAGAATCTTTTGAAGAGAAACTTACATTTTTTTCCACAAAAAAGGGATTTAGGTTGAAATCCCCTTTCTTGCCTTTTACTGCTTAGTTGTAATTTAAGAAAAAAAAAAGAGGTCTAGAATTTAGCTAGGACCAATAAAATATTTGTATTTCATCCCCTATTGCTACTTTCATGATTGAGACCAGATATCAAAAATCTACAAGATAAGGGCGTAAAGGCATACTCCCTATCATGAAGATTTTAAATTGATAGGATAAAACCTCGCGGTGTGATTTTAAAGCTTGTAAGAATCTTCCTATACCTAGGTATGAGAAACATTTTAAAAAATAAGTGGTTATTTCACTCCTGGTCACGTCTTCAAAAAGTAGAACATTGTAAAGGTATTAAAAATGATTTTAATTCAAATATTATGAAGGTACCGGTAACTCAAAATTTTCTCAAAGGCTCGACTACATTTTCATTTTTTTGAAATTTGAGTTCGTGAATTTAGGAATTATCAGCCTTAAATAGAATATTTTTGCAATTGTTTAGGAATACCTCATCCACAATTATAACAAAAATAAGAAATAGAGAAACTGACCGAAATAAAATAGAGTCAACTTTTTGTGAAAATTTGAACTGTTGCACTAAGCATAAACTGCAATAATGCGTAATTTTGTATTACAAAATATTTGAGTTTTAATGTATCCCTTATGTAAAGAATTCTAAATGTTGAGTCGATAAAGTTTTTTAAAACTCACGATTTACGAATAAAATAAAAACAAGTTTTCATAAAGACAAATTGTGCCAAATGAAAAATGGAGATAGTTACTCCAATACAAATAAATACCTATGAATAATAAATCTTACCTCCGTGGAGACCAATAAGCAAATGATAATAATCAAAGACTTCATTTTGTGGAGTGTATAGTGTATACTGACTTAATAATCCTTTTACCCTCTTATTTATACTCAGTCAAATCTCTGTATGAGCGATACATGTAGTTTGAAGTAGTGTAGCTTCCACCTTTACGCCAGATACCTAGTTTTTTGCATCTTGATTTTCATTGTTTGAAAGTGATATTCGAGTCAGAATCTTAAAAAAACAGCCAGAAGTTGAAAACTAGAAAGAATGGCAAACATTAAAACTTGGGCTTAGTCTATTGTCAGACAAATGAAACCGATTGTTGATTAAGAATACGAAATCTGTTCTTCAGTTGTACCATGAAGAGCAATTCACATTTTCAGCAACATGTGCCGAAACCAGATTTTTTCCAAACCGATATGAGGAACCTATTGCTGTATGACAGACAAGATTTTTTGCTAATTTAGTGAGGTGCGTAATTTAACAATATGATATGCAAGAAGGGGTTAGATGAATTTTTTTCAAAAATAGAGTTCTTCTAAGGTGTAATTGAATTAACCAAACCTTACTCGCAGAAGAAATAATATGTACCAAAATTCAACCATCGCTGAGAAAAAAGAACTTCAAAGTTAGGATGCTACATAAGAGGGCTATGGATTATAATTTTTTTTTTTTGCTCTCCAGGAAAATTTTAGAAAGTAGACTTATCTCTTTTTTGCAAAGCACTGTTTAGTTAGGAACACTGACAATGAGATACAAATGAATAGTAATTTTCCCTATTTTGAAATTTATTGTACAGGTGCATACTCGTACCTACTTATTTTTAATATTTGTAGTATATATTTTACTATTTTGTACTAATTTCTATAATAAATCTCGAATAGGTAGTACCTGTTTTCCTATTCAAAACAGTGCAAACTACCAGAAAATCGTATTTTAAGCTTAAGGAATTGGGGAAATGCAAAGCCTGTAATTTACCATCGAATTATAAATCTGAGACGAGAAAAAACAGAATAATAAATAAACCAGTCCATAATTTGCCAAATAACTCCAATCAAAGAGAAAGAAGCTTAAAAAACTTGAAATTCAGAAAATAATTATAAGTTTATAAGAAATGGGCACCAATGAATAGGTTTCTGTTCTAATATACCTACGGATTAAATTTTATTTGTCTTCTATGGCTGGATATTTAAATCTGTACTATAACATTGGCTAATGTGGGTTTAAAATTTACAGTTTCGTAATTTTATCATTTATTTATTTCGATTTAACGAGTAAAATATGAAACAAACTTCAAATTTTTGCACGAAATTTCTGACTACTATGTTGAATGTATCCGGTATAGCACTACCAGCTCAGAAACATGCTAAATACGTAAACATATTAAAATATTATCTTGTGTATGCTTTCGTTTTACTGACATCTGCACAAGTAGTATTATTTCGTCGTCCAAGTACATTTGTGGAAACGAGTATAGCTGTGGTTTTCTTCAATTCAGGTTTATTTCTTAATAGCACCACCTTAATTCTGCACCTCAAGAAAAAATACATAATCAATTTATTCGAGTCGATGAAAATTGATTTCATTCATCCAGCAGTTTCCAGTATTCTACCGACCAGCCATAAATTTAAAGAATTTTTCTTCAACACTGGTCTACCAGGGATATGTTTATATATGTTTTCCATTTCTGGCACCGTGCTGCTGTTTCCATTCTCAGATAAAACTTACGAAGACATCAACGCCTTGCTCATACCTGGAGCTTTTCCATGGACCATAGACTCCAGGAGCAAATACTTACTCACTTTGGCCTTGGAATTCAGCTGGTTATCGGTGCTATCGGCTCCAGTGATTTTGAATTTCATGTTTTGTTTCTATTACATATTTGAAATACAAATTCAGTATAACATTCTTAGCAAAATGATTGAGAATTTTAACACTTCAAACGAATGGATGAGTTTGGCTAGCGATTTTGACGAAGAAATTGAGCATGAAATTTTAAAATCTTTCAAATACTGCATTCGACATCATCAAAACATAATCAAGTTTGTATGAATGCTATGAATTCGCTATTTTATTTTTGACTGGCAAAAATACATTATGCAGTCCACAAAAATTACCCATAACAGAATACATTGTTTTATGGGTACTGAAGAAGGTTTACAAAAGATTCACAACCTTTCCTCTCCAGAAGTTATCATAAGCACTACTAAAAATTCTGCTTCTTCCTTAAGAAAAAAAAAAAATCTATAAACTATGAGAATATTATTTCCCAAAAACCGCCCAGAACACTAAAATCAAAACAACAAAACAATTTTCCTAATTAGTAGTGAAATGTTCTCCTAAAATTCGTCAAACACTTCTATAATAAAAATTTTCCCAATATAACTGAATCTTACTCCCAAAAGCATTCATAAATAAGTAGGTATCTATCTTAAAATACTTAATAAGCAGAAAACAGCCTAAAAATTGAAAATTTATTGTTGCCTCCCAGAAAATATTGAAAAAAAAATTTTTTCAAAGTGGCTCAAAGTTTTTTCTTGTGAGTGCCTTTTCAAAACCTCCCGCGAGAAAATAAGAAAATCATTTCCAAAATAATAGAAAATTTCTCTCCAGGTGACCAAAATAATGGCAATACCACAAAAAAAAAATTCACTATTTTTCAAAAGGAAATGAAGTTCAACTAGACTGAAAAATGATTTCTGTTTCAGATTTTCCAAAAATTTTAATGCCTGCTACAACACCATATTCACGATGAATTTACTGTACAGTGTGCCAAGTTTGGCTCTAATCATGCTTTCAATAGTGGTAAGTTATGTTATTTTGCAGTCAAATAAAAAAATAAATAAAATCCAAACAAATTTCGAAGCAGAAGGTGAAGTCTTGGTATTACCAGAAATTTTGATGGTAAAAATCATTGAGACCAAAAATTGTAGCAAGTCGGTACTTGCGGCTTGGCTTCGAGTGAATTTTAGAATTTCAAAGCTCGAAAGGTACCTTTCAAAATATTCTTAGGACATTCGAGAGCAGAACTAATCCAAACACACTGTCTATAGGATTGTTGCAGTAAAAAGGTGTAGCAAAAAGTGACGCAATAATTAAGCAATTTTAGTGTTTATCAATTCGATTAGTTTTGACCCTTTGATTTAAGCTATAACTTTATTTGTTCTTGGCTTTTGTACAAACAGGAGGAAAAAAGTATAACAACAATTGCGAGGAATGTGATGACTTTGACAATCATTATAGTTTACTTACTTATGTATACATCTATTGGTCAAATTTTGCAAAATTCGGTAAGTTATTTTGTGAGATTAAATTTAATCTTCCAATCGTGAGGTTCTTTTTAATTCAAATTACGAGTAGGTTATTAAAACTTAAGGACGGCTTCAATATAAATATTTTTCTTTTTAGTATTCATCCGATTTGTAAGTCCATCAATTATTGTCATGTAGAGAACAGAGTAGTGACCTAGAGTCCTAGTTCAAACTTTTTTTTTCTTTCTATTTGCAGAACGAAAGCTTTCGAAATGCCCTATTTGAAGTGCAGTGGTTCAGCAACAAATCAATGAAGTTTAGGAAAATATTTCTAATCGTTTTATGTAATACCCAACGTGTCGAGAGTTTGCAAGCATGCAGCATGTACGTAGCATCTTATGAATTATTTTATAACATGATACAGATGTCATACTCCTATTATAATGTATTTGACAGCGCATTTAATCACTAAATGATTTTATCTCAAATATTGGTTTTTATTGAATTGTCATATAACAATAGTTCACTTTGAGCAGAATATCTATCAAAAATTTTCAAGGCATAAGAAAGTACTTCCACGCTTCAATGATGCACATATTATTCTTATTAGTAGGTATTCAATTTAATATGGTTTCAGATACCGTATTTGAATTTCTCTACAGAAAGCACTGTCACTGCGAACACTCTCCTATCTATCCTTCCCTCTTTTCATAAATATATTCTTAACATGAACAGAGTATAAATATCCATCGAATAATGGCAAATAAATTTCAGAAGTCGAAGTTCATATGTTTCCAGTGAAATACCAAATTACTCGTATAATGAGAAAAATGAATTTTATTGAAATTTTTTTGAATTTATAATTTCTGAATATCAATCCAAACAGAGAAAAAAAAACATTCCTTCCACTGAATTAAAAATTCCTGAAATAATCCACTTTGTGGAAATAATAAAATGTCAACACGTCAAGAAAAAATAAATTATTTCATTCATTTTTCATGACTTCCAAAGAGACAAAAGCCAATAATTAAGTAAAAGAGAAAATATTCAACTTACTTGCGTAATTTTAGATGGAAGAATGTTTTGGGAAAATTCCTTCATCAAGAGCAGTGGAGTCTTTGATGTTATGAACAATCAGTTACGGTACTTAATTTTCCAAAATTAAATATTCATCCACGTCACAAATAGACTATTATATGAAATTTTCTGATTTCCAAAAAGGGTGGAATTAGCTTCTTCAAGTTTCTCAAGAAAAACATTTTCCATGTTGCGAAATACCTTTTTATTTAAATATAACATTCGAGTCAACTTTTCTCATAATTATACAGATAACATTTCGAAAACTAAATTGTATATTGATGAAAAACAACCTGATAAAGTTTATAAAATTCAAACAGGCAAAGTAAGCGGTTTATTTGATCTTTCTCTTTTCTTTTGTTGAAAAATTAGAACGATTTTGCACGGAAAGTTTCAACTTATGTATAATTCTTTTACTCATCAAAGAAAGAAATTAAATTCAGACGATGAAAAAAACGATTCAATTCTGAAATTCAATATAAAAGACAACCTTTTCCAGCAGTCTAACTCCAATGTTATTCACATCAAAGGATATTACAATGAGTAGACTTTCGTTTTGAAACTTTTTCATTTGTTGCTTTCGATATTATTTTTTCTTAATAAATAAATTTTTTCTAAATAAAATAAAAATGTAAGAACATTTGTACGAAGATTCGAGTAACTTTTAAAGCAAACTTTTCTTTAAAAATATAAAAAACTGAACATGTTACTCGTCAACAATTTATAAGTAACAAATAATACACCGATTTCTTGATATTTTAAATGTACCACTATGAACGTTAGTAAACCGTCAAATTTTAGTTCGAAATTTCTTACATTTCTGCTCAATGCTGCTGGCATAGGATTACCCTCGCAGAAGCACGCCAGGTACATCAACCTCTACAAATACTATCTTCTGCAAGCGTTTATTTTGCTGACGTCAACTCAAGTGGTTTTGGTGCGCAATCTGACGACTCTGGCAGAGATAACCATAACGTTGGTGTTCATAAATAATGGCATATTTCTCAACAGCACGACGCTATTCTTGCACCTGAAACAAAAGTACATAATTAATATTTTAGAATCGATAAACGAAGATTTCCTCGAGATCAATTCATTCGACACGATTTCCAGCAGCGTAAAATTCAAAACATTCTTTCGTTCTATCGGAGCACCCGGCGTTATCACGTACCTACTGTCCATATCGAGTACTGTTCTGCTGTTCCCATTCTCGAATAAAGAGTACAGTGACATCACTGCTCTGCCAGTGCCGAGTGCCTTTCCGTGGAAAGTGGACAACTTACGGAAATACTTGTTGACCATTGCCTTACAAATTAATTGGCTGGCTATATTGTCGTTACCCGTAGTTCTAATATTTTTGTTTAGCATCTACTACATGATCGAGATACGAGTGCAGTACGATATTCTATGCAAATCTATTCGCCAATTCGACCATTCTGACGAATGGTTAAGTCTGGCCGACAATTTCGACGCAGACACGGAGAGCAAAGTACTGCAGTCTTTCAACTGTTGTGTTAAGCACCATCAAAAAATCCTCAAGTAAGTAACTCCAATGGCTTTCATCCGGTTCCATTTTCAATCTCCTGTATTATGAGACTGTAGATGTCACTTATAACAGTATACCAAACTCATTGTTAGACCATTCAAATGGAAAGAATTTCAAGGGGTAGCTGTATACTGAATTAATGATAGATAGGAGTGTTGGAACAACCAAATCAAACCTCTTAAACCTATCAGGGAGACAAGGAAAATAATTTTTTTTTAAATTCACGAACAAAAAAGTAAAATAAAATGTGAAATAGTAGGAGCACAAATTGAAAGTGAGAAAAGCCGTTCAGGATGTACTTTTGTTATTTACTTTGAAAGTTGAATCAGTGTAATCAAATAGGCCAATCCACAACGGTTGCTATTTTTGCTGTATACCATCCTCTAAGAAAAGCAAAAAATAAATTTTGAACGGTCCTTAACTTAAGTTTTTAATGGAGAAAATTAAAAAATTTTGAAAGAAACTAATTAATACAATTTTTAATTGAATTATAAAGATTTCAGTTTTCAGATTTCAAAAATTTGAATAGCAAAGAGCCCATAGGAGATGAAGTTCTCTAATAGAATATTTTTGGTGGAACAAGAAAGTTCCTCTTTACAAAGAACCAATCTTTCATATTAAAGGAGTCACGGGAGTGAAAATTATAAAAACTTGACATTCCTGAATGAAATATTAAATGAAATGTTGAATGATGAGGTGGTCCAAAATGTGTGAGATGAAATAACCTGATGAACTTTTTTATGAGAAATAAAAAAGGGATCTCTAGTTCGTAAAAAAGTACAGAAGTAAGAAAATAAAGAAGATATTGAAGTTATGGGGTACCTACTTCAACTGTAACTGTAGGGGGAAAAGAAGTATTCATAAAAATGTAAAAACCATTTTTGAAATTAATTTTTTTCGACAGATTTTCACGAAATTTCAACGCCTGCTATAACTCAATATTTTCGATGGACTTATTCTACACCGTTCCCAATTTAGCTCTAGTTCTTCTATCAGTAGCGGTTAGTAAAATATTTAAAAAAAAATTTTTTTTAATTTAAAACAGATACCATGTGCTACTAGAAGACATTCAATAACCACAATTACCATCCACAATATCTATCATACATTCATACGAATTTTGTTTTTGCTTTCTTCTACAGGAAGAGAAGAGCATTTCTTCAATAACCAGAAATGTAATGACTTTAGCCATCGTCACAACTTATTTACTGCTTTTCACGTCCATCGGTCAAACTTTACAAAACGCGGTAAGACTTATATTATAGCTGGCGAATTTCCAACACAACCACCGGCTTGAAGACTTGGAAAGACAACGAATGGAGTGTCCACTGGCATTTCTAAACGAATTTTGTCTCGCAGTTTATTGGAAATTTTTAGAAATTAATTTTGTGAGTTACAGACACTTACATGGAAAAAAAAAACTGCTACAAAGACTATCGAGATTATTCGCTAAAATTTTAGCCCAAATAATGTATCAAGCATTTTGAATCAAATTAACCACCTGATGTCGCCTGTATATGCGTGTATTTAAGAATGCACGAAAATTACTTTCTCTGATTGCAGAATGAGCGATTAAGAGTTGCACTTTATGAAGTGCAATGGTACACCAACAAATCGATAAAATTTAGAAAAACATTTTCGATCGTACAATGCAATACTCAGCGAGTACTGAATCTACGAGCCAGCAACAAATACGTCGCATCTTACCAACTCTTTTTCGACATATTGAAATTATCTTATTCGTATTATAATATCATGGATAGAGCATTTGGCCACTAAAGATTTTTCAAATAAAAAAAAAACAAATTTTAAAAGAGTCGATCCTTTTTGTTAATAGACGATGTTTTCAACTTACCGATAATTTCGAATTTTTAATAATCGCTGGTCGTCTGCCTCGCGTTACTGCGATTTATTTTTCGTTTCTTGAATTGAAAACTGCCATCCGATGCACTACCACTATCAAAGGTTTCAATAGAAGTGATCGATTTTTCTGTGAACTTCGGCCGAGGTTCATCCTCGAATACAGGTTGAGCCAATTTAGGCGGCTGATTTGTTTTCTCCGGAAGTTGGAGGTCAATTTCTTTGGGTACACTGAAAATGATAAAATATACATTCCATATAAGTAAATCAAAATATATTAAAGTTGGGGGAAAAAAATCACGAGAAATACCTTTGGGGAACAGCTTCCCAATGACCATATGGATTTCCTGAAGGAAGGGGTCCGAAAGTTTCAAAAGGTGTGGCTATATTCACCGCTGCGGGATCTTTGTCTTTCTTCATTTTCTTCTTATGCTTATCGCCTTTTTGATGATGTTTCCTTTTCGGTGCTTTAGGAATATTTTTTTTCGTAGCCGTCGTTTGTATTTTTTGGTCTTTCAACGAGATGAATCCTTCACGTGGTACTTCCCATCTAGATTCTACAAAAAAGCACAAACATTCTTTAAAAAAAAACATCCAAGTTAAACAAAACGGGTCAGACATAACGTTGCATATTGCATGATTCTAGTTAAAGACGACAAAAACAATTTTGAATAAATGTGATATGTGATCCATTGATTTTCTCAAAGGTAGGATTTTTAAATACAAAAATTCATAATGTCATATCAGGTGAATTTTCAACCGACTGAGATTTATTTTTTGCAAAATTCTCACAAAACCTTTCTCCGTAAAAAGCAATCATCAGCTCGAAAATGAAATTTCTCACACCGCAAATATTTTTATTAAATAAAAAAAGTTCTAACTCAACCATAAGCACATGAGTCAACAGTACCTACGAGATATGTGAAGGTCATAGATAGCAGAGAATGTGCATTTTTCAATTATACGTGTACCACGATAAAAATATAATTAATTACAGTCTAAGGTGCATTAAATATGCGCATCAAGATACACTTCTTGGTGAGAAATAATTTGTCAGCAGTCAACGAGAAAGTGGTGAGAACAAAATTCGTCCAAATAAAGACAGAAAACCCAAAATATAAACTTTTTTTCTAAATATTCCTCAACATAATTAGCTTTTGCTCCAATACTCGATTCTGTCAATTTTGGAATACTTCGAAAACATAATTCTTACCTCCACTAACAGAGTGCCAGTAATACACGTCGCCATTTTCTGTCTTAGCTTCATGCCATTGTGTCTTGCTTCTCTGTTGCGCAACCACTTTTGGAAGACTGATATTATTTTTTATGGCTTCTTCGAGGGTCGATTTTGATGAAAAATCAGGATTTTCTTGAATATCTTTCATATACGCTTGCATAGCAGCCTGAAAAAAAAATCACAGTAATTGATTATTCATAATAAAGGATTAAAAGTAGAGCTGATTTTCCTATTTTTCTTTGAATTATTTTTCAAGTTAATTTATTATGCAGTATTTACTGATTTACATAATTCAAATTGAAATATTTTTAGTTTTTGCCACTGAAAAAATTTTTTGTTTTCGATTTTTTAGTATTAGGTACCTACGTATTTTATAATTAATTTTGTTTCATTTTAACTATTTTTTGTTGGAAAATTAACATTTTTTCTTCCTTTGAATACTCTAAATTTATTTTTATTAAAGCTAATATCAGTGACCGTCCTGAAACGTTTAATAAAATAGACAGAGGGCATCATATCGAATTCCAAGATAAATAATAAAATTTTTCAACAATCGAGAATTTTATTAGACTATCCAAAACATTTTTCTATCATTCTAAAAAGTCAAGTCTTCCTATGAGCTCAAATAACAATAAATTAAAAAAATTTCATTTACTTCTTCCATTTTTCTGATATCGTCGTCCATTTTATCTTTAGCTTTTTTATCGGCAACGCTTTTTTTCCCAATTTCTTTGATCTTCGCTTCAACAGCCGCTTTGTGACGCTTGCCATTTTCGTGGAATTGAACACTCTAAAAAACGAATAATATATTAAAACATAGAGAAGTCATAGATAAATGAGTAATGATGCAAACACTTACTGGTTTATTATCGGCTATCCAACACTTGCAAAATTCGCAATACTTTCTAGCTTGTGAAACCCAATAATCTGCCCTGAAACAAACAAAACATAAAAATATGAAATTTTATTTTTATTTTTTCAGAAAGATTTAATTATAGTTCATAAATATTTATTCATAGTTTTTCACCGATGGCTGCTGATGATAATGACGAGTTGTAAAAATGTTTACAAAAATACAAAAGTGGAGGTATTAAAATACGAAGAGTATAAGTTTATTACATTATGGGAAGGTAGGTAAAAACTCAAATCCTACCAACAAACTGAAATTCAGTCAGAGTTCACTAACTGCAAATGAACAAAAGATAAGTTAAATTATATAAACTTGAACAAAATCTTGAAGATGAGTATAAAAAATATTTTGAAGCTTTCTTATCATCTCTAAGGCAGAAGGGTAGAAGTGAAGTTGCTACTAGAGTGTAGAAGGTATTTCAGAGTTTCCGCAACAGTCAAGGGGTAAGGGGAGACCAAAATAAAGAAAAATAGAAGGGTCTGGTCAGATACGGTAGAAAAAATGGCCCCTAAACTGATCGGGCTCATTAGTATGTCAAAATGTTGGTCTTTAAATAAAAATATATTAATCCAAATTTTGGACCTCCACCTTCTTCCTGTGTGGAACTGGGTGCCATTTTATGCAAAAATTTCAAAAAATTCCAACTCCTTATAGAGTGCACTCGATTTTTAAAACTTGACTATCTATTAAAAATGTGAAAAACTTTTGCTCGATTCCTTCACGTAGAAACTTAATTTTGACATTTTTAATCGCCAAATGACTTCTTAGCTGAGGACCATCCACTTTTTAAATACAATTAAAAAGAAGGCTATGTGTAAATATTTTATTTTATGCCACCATTTTTGGATTTCAACACGACGTTCTTAGGAGTTAAGCTACTTTCAACTGTTTTAAAGGAATTTTGTTTTTAAAAAATTTGGGAAAACTAAATTTTATTTAAAAAATTGTGGAGGGTTTGATACTCTCATACAGTTCCAATGTTATTGCCCCCAGCACCAGACTTGAAAATTGTTAGTCTGATAGCAAAATATCAGTCCGAAAACTTACATGAATTTTATACGCAGATGATAGACTCGGTGCAAGTGAAAATAAAAAGTAGAGGCAAGTGTTTGTACACATTATCCATACATTGTAAAACTAGAAATAGACGAGCATGCATAGATAAAGTTCAGTAAATCACCTGACATATGGTCGGAAAAAATAATCCCGACATAAAGAAAACTTCGCATACCAGAAAGAAAAATTATAATGAACTGAACAGGTGAATACAGCACGTATAGTGGAAAACAGCAATACAGAAAAATTAATAAAGCCAAGTTTCGGTCAATGCAAGGCTGTGAATGACTTGAAAAGTCATGTGGATTATTTATATATTCTTAGGAAATAAATAAATGAATAAATAAATAAATAGATAAATAAAATATAAAGAGAGAAACGCCAAAATATAAGACGCGTATATTTGGAATCCTGAGATCATAAAACGAATGACTATGAAGGGACGAAAATGGACGAACTTGAATGAAAATTGATTATTGAACAAAAATAGACAAAAATGAACGAAGTTGGACAAAATCGAAGAAGTCGCTTGTCTATTTGTGAAAGTCAGACCAAAAATAAATAGAAAGTTTTCTGCCGAAAACCTGCTGAATACAAAATGAAACATGCACAGCAGTTCGATAAGCAACTGTAGGTACTATTTTGGCACAAATTTTCAATTCCACATTGCAAAAATCTCGAAATTCATTTCATTTATAATACAAACAGACGTTCTGCTTCGAATTACCATCGGCACATTTCCCCCGTCTAAAGCAAGAGAAAAAAGCAAGGCTCAAATGCGATTCGCGTAAAAAAGCAATTTGTTTTTCATCCTCGTTTTAACAAAAACAGGATCCGCACTCGGTGGGGCATTTAATGAATTCGACGAATTGTGAACAAATTTTTTGGAATCGATTCAATTGGCCCTGATAATGCCGATCAACCGATCGAGTGCCCCCTGCGTGTGGCTGTCCCAGGTCTCTCTCTTTCTCTCTCTGGCGACCCATTGTAAAATACGTCTAATTTTGAAACCGCACATTGGCTCGTAAATTATAATACGATCTGTTTTTGGGTACGATTCTCATTCAGAGACCAGCACATATACAAAGTTTTCTCTCTCTCTTTCTCGAATGCTCGCAAAATTCTGCCTCTTTTCGTCGGCAAGGGCTCTCACTTTAATTTCTTGAGGATTACACACAATTCGTCGTCCACATTTTTTTACACAATGGGTAAAGGCACGACAACTTTACGGGTACTTTTCGACTTTTCAGTTTTTTTCCTCCTTTTTTTTTTTTTGTTTCTTTTTCGCTGACGACGACAAAGAACGACGAAAAATTTTCTACACAGTCGAAGGAGGCGGGGGCAGGTTGAAAGAAAAAACGATTTTCTCGTCGTTCGATTTTCAAGATCTCTCTCTCTCTCTCGTTTCCACATTATTTTCTAAGCTCACCCCCCAACTTACATCAGCTTCCCTTACCTACGTGTATGCCCTTATTTTTGGAGAACCATCGAGAATATATACACGAGTATAAGTTACACTTTTTCAACTCTGAACCCCCCCCCTCCCCCCAACACGTCTATTTTCGAACCGTGTACTCGCAATTTTCTATGGCAAAAAGCATTTCGATAGGGTTATTAAAAACTATTATTCTACAACGTGTATGGCAGAGACGAATATATATTTTTAAAATGATCGTAATTTTCGTCATTTTTATGTACTTACTTACAGTATTATGTGCGCGCGAAGAGAAAAAAGCAAAAATGCTTCGGGTAATTTATCCATGTGAAACGGCTATACTATATAATGTGTACTTGTATATTATAAAATGAAAAAAAAAAAAAATTCCAAGTCAATAAGCTCCGCTAGAAAAGCAGGTTTCCGATCGAGTCTCGGATCATCAGACCACGGTTTAGTCAAGAGGGTTATCTCTGAGATGCTCCACGGAGTTAAGCGGGCAATGAAGAGTGTTGAAAGTAAAATGGTCACCAATCCAATCGAGCCACAGACTGCTTAACTTTAATTGACCAAGGTCGATATTTTAAAATAATTCAAGCCCCTTTCGAATGCATTATATAATGGTGAGATGACTATGTCTGACACACTTTGAATGTCTGGTAGTTTTACAGTTTTGGGAATAAGTTACAATTGGAGAAAAAAAAATTTTACAAGGTCATTATCAAGTCCTTCAGAGCATAAAGCATTTCAACACTTTTGCTTCGGCTACTTCTGTTATAGGTGATCTTCTTTTATAAATTATATTAAGGATAGAATAACCCATTTTGATATGCTTTTACACGATTTTAACGTAGTAAAGCGATAAAATCGTCAACTTCATTTTCTAATTCCGAATCCTGCAACAATCGAGAGAATTCTCTACGGAACACCCGCGAAAAAACTCGAAAAACTCGCACATAAATACGCAGTCACACACCATAAGCGCATGTGCTTAAAAAAAAATACAGTGCAAACAAAATTCACGAACTAAAAAAAAATAAACGATTTAAACGCACGAAATTCGACACGAATGGATAAGGCGAAGTTCAACTTGCGAAATTTCGAGCAAAAAACACACAATTTTCCATTATTTTGACTTTGAAAATAATTCGAGAGTAGTAAAAAATTGGGGCCGATGTCGAATGAAAGACAGTTTTTAGTTAACGAGTTGAAAATTTTGATGAGCTGAACTTACAAACAAAACAATCAATGAGAGTAGCGACATATATGCTCAATGCGTATCTGTTTTTGACAATTATATAAGTATACATCTTGTTATGAAGGCTAGTCATGAGTTAAATTGCAGAAAATACTCAGAAATACAGTACCAATTGTAGTATGCAATAATACAGCGAGTATTTAATGGCTCCCCACTCGTCTAATTATGGAGAAAAACGAACAATTTTCAGTTTTAGCGATTGCAGTAACCTTTATATTCAGTCATATTAGCAGAGAGGATCGAATTTTTCGTTACACCATTTATTTTATTAGACTAGATGGAGCATTTTAATTAATGAGTCCTTTTCAACTCGAAAATAGTCGGAATTAGCTCTTCTGGGTAATGTTTCTCGCGAATATTCCCAGTTCGCCTTCAGTCAAAATTAATATCACAATTAAAACGGTTCGTTAATATTTTGCGAGATACTCTAAACGTGAAATATGACGTTGAAAATACAAAATAGGGCAATAATGATAAAAGTTGGCCGAACAGGAGGAGCATACAATGGAGATTGTATAATGAATAACGTAACATGAAATAAAAATGTCAGAAAATATAGCAAAAAATTCACTGTTTTTTCCCTCAGTGAATAAATGAAATTATATCTCTGTATAGTGAAAAAGAATATCTCTGTATAATGAAAAAGAATTTAAGACTTTTTGGAGCATGATCGGGAGGAGTAGGGTGAGCAGGATCAGGACAAAGAGGAGTATGATGACGCCATCAAGCCAAATACATACCTAGGATGATGAGGCAAGATGATGACGTCATCTTTCTATCTTCTTCTTTTCATGGAAACAACTTCAAGACTTTTGCCCTTCCACTTTAAGGTCACTTTCTGCTGGAAGGTGTTGGAGGGCTGAGCAAAGCGAGCGCCTCGGATGGTCGAAGCCTCTAGTTTTCAATAAAATTTTTCGCTGAACTCAAAATTGAAGAGGCAACACTGCTTTACAGTTTGAAGAATTCAATATATTAGCTGGCGTCATTTTTAAAAACCTATGCATGAAATTATTTATTTTTTTTAACATCAAGTAGGTAGAGAACTTGAAATTAATAAAAATTATCGTTAGCTTAAACTGGAAAAAATGGCTACTTCAACAATATTTTGAAAAATAAAACTAGCCAGAGTAGGTACTGAACTTTTCAAACTTTCTAGCGTTGTAATCTCTTCAATATTAGAAGTTGAGACAAATATTTTTTTTAAATGGAACACCCTGTATACAAGGAAAACAAATGAAGATTATTTTATTTTTAAGCTATTTTTTTTTCTTTTCTAATGTTATTAATAAAGGCTTCAATTTGTTTATTTTTTTTAAATTAAATATTTCAATTTAATTTAATAATCCAGAAAAATGTTGGTAAACAAAATAATATCCCATTCCTCATATTTCCACTTAAATCCATAATAAGAACGTAATAACATGCTACATGATTATGCTTAATTATAATATGTTGATGAATCATTTTTTATATTTTTTCTATCAAAGTACTCTCAAAGTTCTGTTTTCTAATTCGCTCATAAGGGTGGGATGATTTTCATTCAAATTCACACATACAATAAGCAGCCAGCTTACTGCAAACACCAGCCTCATTATCGGCACAAGGTTGTTCGAATGTATCGGTTCGACACGTTGGATGCTCATAAGAGTGGATAAACCGATAATCGTTTCTGTATTTTTAAACAACACCTCGAAAATAATATACGTTTATCGATTAAAGCTCGTTGTTTTGTGGAGGCATAGTCTCTCAGCTTGGGGCTCGATGCCAGCGAAAAAATAAAAAATAAAATGAACGATAGAGGAATAGAGATGAGAAGCAGCAGCCAGAGCAAAGAGGGTGCAAAAAAAAGATCGAACTTTTGTTGGCATTAAATTGCGATATAAATTCGGTGTTCCGGACGGTTAAATTTGCTGTGTAGCTACTGCAGATGCTGTGAACATATAATCTGCTGTGTATTATTTATCACCATTATGGTGTTACCGTTTTATGAATGAATGAGAGCAATGGTTTACAACGTACAACCGTTTTTTAATGCCACCCCGGTCTTTGGGATTCTCGTTGGGCCAATGTAATCGTGCAGCCATAAGACCATAAGCCAGCGAATATAGGGTAGATAAGGTACCCGGTAGCAGAGTTTCCACTTGGAATACCTTCGTATTTGGAAACTCTGATCTGTTTAATAAAAGGAGGCACTCATTACAACTTGATGGTATGTATGGGTAAGTTTGTAGGACTATAAAGAAATTTTAGCTATAAAAAAGATGCAAATCAAAAATGTAACTCCACATCCTCAAGTTCAACACTGAAAGTAGATCGTGGCCAAAAATCACAAGTTTCTATTCAGAATTCGCATCATACAAAGTCGGAAAAATTTCACAATTTTCTACGTTTTTCGTGTCTGGTAAAGCACACGTACTTGAGAAGGAAACTGTTTCAATTGTTTTATATTTGAAACTAGAGGAAACCAACCTACATCTACACATCGCATCAAATTAACAACTCAAAATCTCTTGGAAATTACGTTTTAATAACAGAAATTGCAGATCAATCTTTTTGAATTTTGTTTGGTTTTTTGGCCATTTTCGATTTTTGCTCTCATTAGTAAATCTTTTTTTTTTTTTTCAACGTACCATGTGCAACAACTAAGGCTAAAGCTTCTGAGTAACGATACAGGCATTTAAAAAAAACTTTCTCAGGCTTTTCTCACTTTCACTATAGTTTAATCATACATACACAACTAATTTCATATGTCCTTTTTCCACAATACGCAGTCTAGGTATATCAGACCTTATGTTGATACATTTTTCAAATTCAAACGTTGTTGGAATGCGTGCTCACTGCTCATTTATTACCAGAAATAAATGTTGGAGCGAAATTTGTCATCGCTTTAATTCTACGCCCCCTCGAGTGTGTCCTCTCAGTTACAATACACCTCTTCCATCATGCTTGATGATCCGAATTTGGCCATCTTTTCAGCCCTACACCCAACCCTCCTCCCCAACAGCACAACTACCACCAAGCGTTTTAGTCGAAGAGGCGCTTTTTCACTGTACGTTTGTATATGTGTATAATTCTCTGTCTGACTTGGAAAGCATTTGTCATAACGATACTAGTGTGTCCCTAATAGCGTCATAAATTGATGGTCTCACGAACATTCGGTCGAACGGATGGATGAAAAAATATTCTCGATACTCGGTATACAAAATAGAAGAGTAAAAAAAGTGCGTTTCGGTTTGTTATACGAGCCATGTTATTGAGAGTCAAGTTTTAAAAGGGCTGCGTTGAATCGAGAAGAGGTTGGTGGTAGAAAGTTACTGAAAAAAGAAGGTGTATTCTTTCAGATTGATGATAAAACATTGTGCGAGCGAATCCAAAAGGTCGCAGTACGTAGGGATAGGATGAGACTTCAGAGAACCAAAATAAGGAGGCAAAAACGAAGCGTCTAAAAACAAAAGTTGGTATTATTAAATGCCGAAGAGAAGAACATCCACTATATTTGAAAACACTTTGTTCGTTGAGAGAAATGCAAGAAATTTCACCACATAGTCTATGATATTATGAAAATGGAATACCAAACGGAGCATTTTTAAATGACTGATAAAAATGAACGTTTTAACAATAATTATAGACTTCGATTTCTTGAAAAATAACAGTTTAGAAACGCAGCGTTAAATTGAGACAGGACAGTTGTGGAACTATAGTTTTTTTTAAAGGGGAGGGGGGCAAGGGGACAGAGAAAAATCAATGAAAAATGTTAACATTCAAAAACTTGATACTGCGAAGTCAATTTTTTGTTATTTTCACATTATTTTGGGGAAATTTTTGGTTGGGCCAGAAACTTTTTAGGGTGGGCCGAGGCGCACCTTGGCCCCCCTTAGTTCCACTAATGAATTGGGATTACAGAGCGTTGAAGCAGATTGGTCTGTGACAGTAGAATGAGAATTACTATTTTATTATTCTGACAGTTTTCGACTTTACCAAGTATATAAAAAGCTGAATATTTGTTATTATTTATTGCTGCAATTTTATACAATCTTTCTTATCAATAAAATTAGTTTTAGATTCAAACAATGTTTGCGCAATTAACCAATCAGCAATCAGACGAGGCGATATAACAATTCGTAAAATAATTTTCACCTGACTAGATCGACCTGTAACCGTAACCAGCGTGAGTTTTGAATTTCTTCAGTAAATCTGGTTTCACAACTGTTTCAAGTTTCAATTCTTTTTTCGCAACAGTTGTCTTTGATGATCTGATCAATAGGAACAATTTGTACTTTTTCATAAAAAGAACGCTAAATTTCAATGCTTCTTCAATAACACCTGCCTCATTGTTTTATTCATGTGCAAAGCTTTTATTCTTCAACAGCGTTAGCTTAGATGGAAGCTAATATTTCTGAATATTGTAGTCACTGCCTACTATCGCGCCAGTCTTCAACAACTGCTTTTGTCAAAACCACCTTACAATTCATTTTTAAGCAATAAAAAATGAACTAAACGCAAAGAACACGCTTTACAAAATAATGCATAAATACAATTGATACACACTGCTTGAGACAAAGACTCATTAATGTAAACAGACTTTTGACAAAATACATATAAGCAGGAAAAAGTATTACCAAGTCAGTATGCACTATATAGCCGCAAAATGAAGTTTTTATTCATTATCATAAGTTTAGTGGTCTCCACAGAGGTGAGTTCAGAGTTATTTTTATGCTTGCCTTCATATTTGACAATTATACAAATATTGCAAGCATTCCAATCGGGTGATCATAAAGTACCCTTGGACCTGTCTCACAGGTCTACTTATTTGAAATTGATTTTTATTTTTGCGCTTTTATGAAGTTGGAAAAAGCAAAATTAGTCACGATATAAGTTTATGAATATACATTAATACAAAAAATTATCATAAATTTAAAAAAGAAAGCTCTAATTCTAAAACTTATTTAATTAAAAGATAATCTAAACCATAATCCTTAATAAAAAAAAAAAACACTCATGCCCTTGATGCAAAACAGAAACCATAAAAGTATTAACAGTTTTAATTAATTAGTACTAATAAATGTTTAATATCGCCCCACTTGAAATATTTACCAAGCCTGTCTTTTGGCAAGGGATAAGACTTGAAATAAATAATACTTATATTATTTTTTTGAATTTTCTAGATTCGATTTACATTTTGTGCGGGAGGCGAAGATGATACCAACCAAATCAACAATGAACCTTCTGATGGGCCAGCTGAAATAAATATAGCTGAATCAACACCCACAGAAAATGGCACTTCGGATGGAGAGGGAAATGATGAGGAAGAGGCACCACTGAGCGTTGACGAATTGAAGAAAAGAGCTGTTGCTAATCGCGATAAAGCGATACAAAATGCAAAATTAGCGTTTGAAAAGATCAAAGAAAATGTTGAAAATGCTGAAAAGAAAGCAGAAATGGAACGTAAAGAAGCTATAAAGAAGAATACTGAACAACTCAAGAGAGAAAAGTTTATTATATCTTCAATTAGGCAGAGTTTATTAAAAAAATTACAAGAACCAATAAAAAGTGCCGACGAGCAATATAAGCAAGCAGCGTTAGCCGCTGATGAAAAATTCAAAAAAGCATCAGAAGAATATGAGGCTGCCGATGATGCTATAGAAAAAAAATTTATGCAAGCTCTAAGTGAAATTGAAGGAAACAAGCGGAAAGTGGAAGACGAGCACCGAGACGTATTAGAAAAAGCACAAAAAGAAAGAGAAACTGCAAAAGAATTAGCTAAAAAAATCAAGAAAAAAGTTGAAGAAAATTATAAAAAAGCACAGAAACTTAGGAAAACGATATCGGCAGAAGAGAGAGCAAAAAATAAAAATGAGCTAGAAGCAGAAATAAATAAGACTGAAGAAGCAGAGGAATCGGCTGATGATGAATTCAAAAAAGTCTTAGATTCTATCGGAATAGGTGAACAATATAAATCGGCTTTGGAAAATGCAGTAGAGGAACTAGAACAGGCTCGAAATGAGGCCTCATCAATCTTTTATAAAGCCAATGAAGAGCATGAAAATGCTTTTGAGGAAGCTAAAATGAAGACAGAAGAAACAAAGGGAATGGTTAAAGCTGAAATAGAGAGAGCTAGTGATGAATATGATAAAAGTATGGATGAAGCTCAAACTCAATATTCTAGAACATTAAAAAAAATTAGTAAACAATGGAAAAACGTCCATGCACAAGCTGACAAAGAACTGGAAAAATCCAAAGCTGAATTTCTAAAGGCTAAAAATGAGGCAACGAATGAATACAAAAAGGCTTTGAAAAAAGTTACTGATATGGAAAGAAAATTAGGAAAAACTGACAATAGATCAAGTCCGCGAAATCGAGTGCTTAGAAAGAGTGGGTCTACTAAATAGTGAAAGAATTACCTAAATATACCATCCAGCTTATCTGAACTTGAGAATCAAGAAAGTATTATTAACAATGATGTACTATACCAGAAAATACTTCTGAAGTAAAATCGAATAAAAATATTTGTTCAAGCACAATCTAATAAGGAAAATTGGAAGCACTTCTCATAATATAGAAACTGAAATATAAAAATACATTCTAATGCTAGTTGGTATTTATTAGTTACTCAACTTTAACAATGTCTCAATAAGCAGTGTAGTTCTTATATTCACCCTTGAAAAGCATATTTTTGGCTTTTATTCGATGTTTTATTATTGTTTAAAAATGAAATGTAAGTCCAGATTTTACAAGAAAAATTGTTTGAAAATGGTGAGAATAGATGGTAAATTTCTATATCTTGTAAAAAAAACACTGAAGCCACCTGCTGAAGAAAAACAGAATATCTTTCTCGTGTTAGTAGAACTATTAAAGCCGAGTGTTGCTAAAAATAAAGCGGAAAGGTAAGGAAATTATGAAACTAGATTTCTTAAGAAACCGAAAACTCTTTACAGTAGTCACGTACGATATCATGTGTCAGTGTTTTTAGAATAATGTACTTCACTATTTGAATGAGTAATAATTCTATCATGCCAGGGAGTAACAGTATAGATCAAAAATTTTTTTTCTTGAGGATAAAGAAATGTTGCTGTTTGTATTGCTGTTGGTATTTTGGAATCACTTTTCATAAGTGCTAGAATTTAGATTATATTTTTCAAATACCATAATCTATTCACTATTCAAATTGCACGATTTATTTCATCTTGAAAAAACCTTTCTTAGAAAATTCGAAACTATCGATAACAAGTTTTACTTATCAACAATATCAAACATGTGAGAAAATGAAAAAAATGCAGGAAAATTGAGCAAAATTGGGCCGTAAAAGCAATAATTCGAACACACTTCTAAAAAAAAAAGTCCTCGCGCCCATATCGCATTATAATTCCACGAAAAAAAAAATTATCGATATTATCGATAATGAAGCCATTTTTTATCTATAATGAAAATTTGGACTTGAACCCGTCACTAAGATACTTTTAGCTACGAGTACAAATAAGCAAGTTCAGCCCTATTTTCGAAATATGTATTTGCTCATTTTTGGAGAACGAATTTTTCTCATGGAAAATTCTACGTCAAAGAGACTGTCTGGAATCTTTTGAAAGTTAAAATCCCCTGTAACATTAATATAACATAAATGAATAAAAAGAACGTGCAGGTGAGCTACACTGGTCAGATAAGAATACAATTATACTTTGACACAGTTTTTATGACATTGATCTGTGTCAATTATATCGACTAGAGGAGCAGACCAATATTTTGGCTTAAAATCGGAAGTTATAATCACTTAAAATCGTCGCTATGAAAAACATTTTTATTGATTAATCGACCATCATATTTATCTCAGATATGTTACAATATATGCGAATGATCAGAAAATCACTTCAAGTTGAATATGAAAACAGCGACCGAGAAACGATATTAGTTTCAGCCACGATCTCCTATTTCGATCCCCTTTTGGTGCACTCCAATCGCGGAGAAGCGCAGTGTTTTTGCGCCTATCGACTCGTAGCTCGTAGGATATCCATGCGACCTTGTTTTCACACCTGCCACAAGCTATCCGTTTCCACTCGATTCGACATCCTGGTCATCACCACCAGCAACGGGAAGTGCGCATCTTCGTCGTACGACTTCTGCGCTTTCAGCTCGTTATGCCGCAGCCACACCGCCTTATCGTAGTGCGAGCGCACCGAGCACCGGAACCCGCTGCGCCGGGCGCAACTCACGAACTTCTGCAGCGACTGTCCACGTCGCGGCGCCACCATCAACACGACGCCCGTCGGCCGCAACACCGCCTCCACCAGCAGCAACAGATCGGCGCGGCTGTCGTCGAAGAACAGGCAGTCGGCGGCTAAGATGACGTCATAGGTGCGCCGGTGCTGGCGGTACTCGCTCCACACCAGCACCTCGCAGCCGACGGCGCAGTTCGGCGCATTAGCCTCCACGATTCGAGCCACATTCTGCACGGCGTTCGGATGGCCATCGGTGAGCTGCACCGACTGGCAGTCAGCATGTTGCGCCAACAACACGCCGGCCAGGCAACTCATGCCGCCGCCCACCTCCAGCACGCTTTTGCCCGCGAAAAACGGCTCGTTCTTGAGGGCCAAATAGGCGAGCACCTCCTCGGAGGGCCATACGCGCACGTTGCCCGTGTTGTTGAAGCCGACCAGCTGGTCGATGGTGAAGCTGGCGGTCGGATGGCGTATCTTGACGCTCTTACAGCCGTCGTCCACCTTCAGCTCGTACCGGTACCAAGAGGCGGTCGGCTCGGCTAGTTGCGGTTGCGGATGTACGTCGAACAGGTCGAAAAAATTGCTCAGATTTTCGAGGAAATCGTAGGTGCGGTTATTGCGCCGGGCGCAGCTGACAGAGCCGCCGGCGAACAAGGCTTGCGCCAGCAGGCGCCATCTTCGGCGCACCATTTCTTGGCGGTCGATGCACTGGCGCAGTGCGTCGCCATTTTTCATCGCCTACGAGCGCACGACCAAATGCCCTGAAATGTGAGGCACGTTGCAAAAATATAACACGTTAATAAATAATGATTATTTCAAGGCTAATATAACGAACACTCAACTAAGATTATGGAGCAAACCAAAGCAAATTGGTCTGATCTACACTCTACAGTAATTATTGTAAATAATAATAGAGAATACGATGTTAAGATGCATGGATTCATACGATCAAAAAGTATATTTCAGACTCGGAGTAATACCTACAATTGCCAAGAAGTTTTGCTATCGGTTTACAATAAAATGTAATTTTGAATTTTATGGAGAAAAAAATTTTTCGAAAACAGCAATCGAAAATAAGTTTTGCAAAAAAGCATGAAAAATGGGCTAAGACCTTCAGGAAACAAAGGAAGTAAGTCGATTACGAAAAAAATAAAAACGGAAATAAAAACATGGAGAATGACACAATTTCGACAAGAAGTAACCTCAAGTGGAAAAATTCGCGAAAGAATTTCGAGTTCAGTGGTTGGGGTTGAAAAGTACTCGAAATTTTCCATTATAACTAAAGTGCCAGTCAAAGGTCAGATATGAAAACCAACTGTATTGATTAAGAAAGCCAAATTATAAGGGGGTATCTTAACATTTATTTCATTTTCTTCAAATGTTTGAGAAGTCAAAAGGGACAATCAATATTTAATATCGTTCATATTCGTGCCAAACCCTTTTTTTTTTTTTTTTCAAAACTGCGTGGAACATCTTATCACATCTATACTTATATTGAATGCAAAACAAAGTTGATCTCAAGAACGCATAAATTCTGTTCAGTAAATTTATCTACTATAATTCTATTATCTAAAATTTCGACTCAAAACAGATGTTACAAAACAAATTTTTTTCCATAATATCAGTTTCAATTTCGTATACGAGTAAAACAATTATATTTTTGACACAAAAAACGCATATTTTGGAAACTAACAGCTTCTGAAATTAAATTAGATAGAAACACGTACTTACAACTTTGGCTGGAAAATTCGTTTTGGAAATCGAAAAATTGCTACAATTTAAATTTGAAAACTCGCGTTAGTAGTTTAAGAACCCTTAATTGAAGAATATTTATGAGTTAAAAATTTTAATATGGTATAATAAACAGTAGGAAAAGACAGAAATTATTACCAGCAAGACACTTTTCTGGTTTATCTATAAGAAATTGAAAATTTTTCAACAAGTACCTACTATATTTTACTACTAAAGAAATTGAGACTTTCTAAGCGAAAAAAGTAATTAAAAACTTTAATTACTAAGAATACATAACTGACGAACACAATATCTTTTTAATCCTTTTCTGTGTCTATTCTTGATTCATAAGGACAGAAAATCTTCTTTCTATCTGATCCTAAAATGTTCTAATAAAATGAATTTTTCGATTGCCAAAATAAACGAAATCTTGATTTTCCTCAAAAATTCATCCTTCAAACTTTTCAATCAAGAGAAGATTACAAAGTGGTGACTAATTAATAGAAAAGTAGAAGGAACTCAACACATGAAATGGAAAAAACGTGTTTTAATCAATGATTTTCAAAAGATTTTCTAATTTATAAAAAACAATAAGACAATCTGACGTAAAGCAGGCTGCTGAAGACGTAAAATGTGAGAATAATCTGGAAATGGAAAAACCTTGCACAGAATTAAGAGAAATGGAGAACTGCATCGAACATACAATCACTATGAGTGAAGACCTCACAAATACATGCTTCCAATACTAGCTGAGATTCGTAATCTATAAAGATTTTAAGTCTTTAGAACATATCAATGTCAATCATCTTACAAGACTTTTAAGGGGAGAGAGGCATATGAATTAAATAAATTCTTTCTTACGAAATTTTTAAAATTCGCGATAAGAATGAAAAAAAAATTTATAATAAAAAATTGTAATGGGATCGAGGATAAAATCAAAGCATAAGAAGAGAGGTTTCATTTTTTCACATATTTTTATGAAATAAGTGATGGAAAAAAAAATCGTAAAAATGATGACACAAGAAAAAATTCATAAATGAGTGCAATCATATTAATGAAAATATCGCAAAGACGAGTATTTTCAATAATTTCAACTACTAAGATCACTTTCGAATTTAATAAATACGAGTATAAGATTAATAATATTTAAGGTATAGGTACTTACCGGATACAATTTTAAAAAATGTTGAATCCGAAAAAATTGTATTGATTATCGGCATTTGATTATCGTGAATTTGTTAATACATGAACACGAAAAACAATAACGTTCAAAATCACAAGCACGAATAACAACCGAACGAGTTTTGGCATGTAGTGGGAGAAAGTAAACGTTCGTGTCATGCCTACTGACATAAAATATTATGCTGATAATATTTCAGCACATAACCCAGGTTCATTACATTAGTTATTATTTTTCTTTCGAAGGAAAATATTGTTTTTTCACAAAACACGCATGGACTTCTCAATGTCAATTTAATTATTGTTTTAATTTAATTACTGTAATTAATTAACGAACGGTACCACTGTAACTTCTTTCTCAGCAAAAAAGTTACAATTGCTTTGACCGATGAAAGTTCAACACAATCACTTTCATCGATTTAATAATGATTAAATTGGTGACTTGGGCTTGGGAGTGAAAACATGAAATTATATGTAATTACAATCGACGAGAATACATAACATAGTAACTTTATTGTCATAGCTGATGAGAGCAAATGGTATCATTGAATCATTCGGATTCGTTTTTCATTAGCGATATACAAAATTACTATTTAGAAGAATACCATAGGGGTATTCGAAACAATCAACATGAATAGAGTATAGATTTCTTGCAGCAAATAGGAGATCAGAGTAATACTCGTACAGAAGTTGTAGACCTTTGAACTGAATTCAAACAACTGAAACTGTTCAACATTCTGCAAGTATTTTTTGGGGAGGAAAGAAGTGGTACCTTTTACTTGAATTCAACTACTTCAATTCATTCTGAAGATAGTTATGAAGTAACTTAAAACAGGACACAAATGGGTACTTACATTTTAACACAGCAGATGAAGATTGGAAAAAATTCAAATAATGGACACTACACGATAGTAAACGTCAACCGAAATTCAGAGTTCAACGTCTTCAACAAATGCTCAATTATTTGAAAGAAATATTATTTTAAAATTGACTGAAATTCCGCAGAAATTGAGTAATATTTTCACTCATTTTCACGTTTTTGTCAAAAATTGCCACTAAAAAGAGCATTTTCTACTTATCACGAACGTATGAAATTAGCTTTGTTCGTTTTGCACATCGATGCTTGCAGTTATTCACACACCAATGTGTAATACGAACAGAGCTCTTGATACGAGTTCGGTTTTGTTCAATTTTGTTTACTTTATAGTACTTGAGTTTGAAAAATTTTCTAGAAATTTTTCCTTTTCGAAATTAGTTGATTTTTTCGCTCTATTTTCTGTATTAATTTTATTAATCAACAATCTGAATGGTTTGGTTTGTTTCTTTGTCTTGTATTCTCTTTGTAATCGAATAATTTATTTACATTTTTCACTTCATTCAACGACTAGCTTTTTCGAAGTCAAAACTGAAAGCTGTAGCTTTTCTTCGACACTAAATTCGATCTTCTTATACAGGTAAAACAATTTTATTGTGTTTTGAAATAGAACCGAAAGTTATTTTCTGTTATCTTCCAAAAAGTTTTCTATTTATTACTTTCAGATGCTACAATGCCTCGTCGCAAACCTTTGGAACTATTTGACGAAAATACGATGAAAGATGCAGTTTTCAAAGTCGTTCATTACGGTTGTTCAATTCGAGGTGCAGCACGAGATACTAATTTATCGTATGCAACTCTAAGGAAATATGTTGCCAAGTATAAAAGTACCGAAGCAAAGAAGAAAGACTCGATCCGATTTTACCCAAATTACGAGGTAAATCAAGTGTACTCGAAAGAATTAGAAGATACGTTGGAAAAATATTTACTAGCTGCCAGGAAACTGCATTATGGACTGACGAGTGAAACTATCAAAAGGATGTCGTATGATCTGGCGATCAAAAATAATCTTAAAGTACCGAAAAGTTGGAAAGAAAATAGGATGGCGGGGAAACATTGGCTTTATGGTTACTTGAGACGCCATCCTGCAATATCTGAAATACTTAGTTGGAGCAGAAAATTTAGACCCCCTATTAAAAACCAGTTTAATACTACTAAAGAAATTGCTACTCCTTCTGTCGAAGAAATAACATTGACAGAAAAAGATCTTGAAAATTTCGTGACAGAAGAATCAAGAAGCATTGCAGATGAGGCAGTTGTGGTGTACTCGAAATCTTCCCTTGTTGAGCCATTTTCGGAAACTTTGAGGTCTTCCACTAGTGACAACTCGCAGCCTTCATGTGCTCAGTCAGTTATTCAAGATTCTTTACCACCGTACGTTGAATCTGTCATGGAAGATTCTGTACTTCTTCAGTCAAATCCAGTAATCATAAATGTGATCAAAAAATCAAAAAAGAAGACGTAAACGAATTCCATCTGTTATGATTATGAATGAGATTCAACTTCTTCCATGTAAGCAAATATTTCAATAAGTAATTTTCTTGAAATAATCACTCTTGATTCAACTATTTAATCGAATACTTGTTGACTAAGAAGCAGTTGACACAGTATTTTAGTAAGAAGTGATTTGATGTGATTTCTAGTTCGTTATATTTTATGCAGCTCTTCAATTTCGATATAAATAATAATATTGTTAATTTTTTATCTTTCTTTGTAAATCAGAAGCTTGCAAAAGTTGTTTAGGAATTGGGGCTCGTGAGGTTTTTTTAATTATTCTTGGGTAAAAAGTATTATTTGATTATGAAATTACCCATTTAAGAGATATTGATCATTAAATTTCGGTAAAAGTATAATGTTAGTTGTTCATTAATGAATTAAATCAATACTAGCTTTTAAAAAAAATATTTGTCGATTGTTGGAGGAATTTTGAATCCTCCTATGCGTTCGTTGCATGAATGTTTTCTGAAATCTTTTATTACATTCAGTCTTTGAATAATTTAAGTTTTATGGAACTTAGTGAAGTTGATGACGGTATCAAGAAACTGTAAGAGCAACGAATTTCCAAGTGAACATTTAAAAGCATCCGCAAAAAAATGTAGCATTTAAAATCAATAAATTATGAAAATCAAAAGCATTATGCAAATTCAATGAGCATTTGGTTCAATAGTTCTTCGTTTTCTAATTTTAGTTATTTTTCTAGACATAAACGTACATAAAAATTGATTGTTGTTTCTATTCTTGGAGAAGACATTTGAAAATTCATTAAATTCGTATGAAAATATCCGAAAATAAATACCTTTAAGTATTCAAAAAATATGTAAACAGGAATGAGGCAAGTCTCTGTTAGTTTAGGAAAAATCTTAACACTGCCAAATCCTTAAGATTTAAAATGGAAGTGGAATAATATCGTTTCCGATATAGTATTCTTTTATTTCGTTCATAATTAATTTTTAAGTTAAAAACTTTCAGTTTTTAGTTATTTGAGAGACATAATTAGGAATGCTCAATGAAGTTGCATGTTACTGGAATGTTCTATTTAGTGATTCGTAGAAATCAATTATAATTTAAATTTTAAAAAATTTCTTGCCAGAATAAAACTTTTTTTTTCTTTTAAGTAAAATTGATTTTGATCATTTTGCTTTAAAAGTATTTTGTAGAAATTGAATTTTTATGGCACCGATTTATAGTAAATTCTTGCTCGTGTTTGTGTTGTTGGTTCTGACAACATTATCGGAAGCTGAATCGTGGAAAAAACCTGGATGTCACAGAATAGGTGAAGTACTTAACATATTTTTAAAGAACGTCAAAAACTTACTGCTATCAAAGATTTAAAAATATATCGTTAATTTTTGAAAAGCTTGAAATTTGAAATAAAGTAAATATAAATTATTGTGTTTGTAGTTATCTACGAGGCAGTGCCAATTATTTATTTGTTATTTTTTAATTTGCATTGTAATCTGTGGTCTTTTTTACATAAGTTCTTGAAATTAAAAGAAATTAATTTTTTTCCCTATGGAAATATTTTTTTTCAAAAATATTTTCAATAATTTTATAATTTATCAAAAAGAAAATTTTAAAATATTAAAATTTATGATCTAGAGAAAAATAATGTGCTATGTTTTTGGTTTTTATTATAACAAATAATATTTAAAAAATAAGAAACACTTACTAAAACTTCTCAGATTTTATAGTCCCCCCTTTGGTCTTGTGTTTCTCATAAAGTTCATAATTTTGCCAGTACGTATCTATTAGAGTTCTAATAATTAATGTATATAACTTTATCAATTTTGTTTCAGGACTAACCAGAAAAATTAATATTCCGGATTGTGTGGAATTTTCAGTGACATTAAATGCATGCAGAGGATATTGTTCCTCTTGGTCTATACCATCTACATGGGAAACTATTCTATCAAATCCAGAACAAAAGATTACAAGCGTTGGCCAATGTTGTAATATTATGGAATCAGAAGATGTATGATATTGTTTAAATATTCTAATGCGAAATATTTTTAATGATATTTGAAAGAAACGTAAATTATGCTTTACTTTTAGGTTCCTGTCAGTGTTATGTGCGTAGATGGAGCCAAAGAACTGAATTTCAAATCTGCTCTTACCTGTTCTTGTTATCATTGTAAAAGACTTCAGCAATCATAATTACAGTGAGAAATATTCATAAATTTCATTGGTTCGTTTTATTTTCAAGTTAGTTTTTGAAGAAAGAAAAAACACTGACCATTTTTTTTTTCAGTCAGTCTCGAAATGAGCAGGTATCTACTATCTACTCTTATATATTAAGAAAAAAAAAAGTGTTTTGGTTGCTATGGACCTAAAATAAACGGAGATCTAAAAAATGAAGATAAGTCTCGAGTTAAAACAAAAATGAAATTACACAAAACAAAATATTAATCTTATTTATTATCTAGTTTAAAATATTCTTTCAATTTTTTTGTCTGAATAAATGATTAATAAAGTTGAGCTTTGTAGTCGCTAAACATGGCTATAGCTGAAAGAATTTTAGTCTCACCAACTGATTCTTTTTTCTTGGTGAATTTTACAGTAGCAAGTCTCTCAAATGTCAGACCTCAAGTTGTTAGTAGATAACAAGAAATACCTGACGTTTAGCAACCACTTTTACATTTAATTTTTTTCGATGAAGGCCCGCATCTACCTGTACTTGAACCTGTAACACATTTTTGTCCTCCATTATAACTGCCTTTTACGTATTCTTTTTCATAGCATCCTCCTCCACTACCTTGGATCACCTCACGTTCTTCATTAGGACATTCTACATATCCACCACCTCCTCTAACTTCGATCACTTCACGTTCTCCACCATGACATTCTACATATCCACCACCTCCACTACCTTTACGTGACCCACTACTACCACTGTATTCGTTACAATCAACGTCACCATAATCACTTCTACTCGCAGAGCCACTTTTTACTACGACATAGCTTCCACCTGCTTGACTTTTGCCACGAGATGCAGTACTAGGGTAGTCGCAACATTCATCGCCACCATGACTATAACTTCTGCTGCTTGTAGTATAACCCTTTCCCCCGCCACTGGAGTAACCACAGTCGCTGTAAGATGGCTCGCATTCGCAGTCGTAATGACCACATTCTTCGCATCTTCGAGTAAGGCGTTCTTGTACTGCTTGTTTCAATGCTGGATCATAAGCTCCATCAGAACTGCTGACAATAATTCCCTGAAGCAGAAATGTAAATAGTCACAGGAAAAAAAAAAGGTAAAAATCTCAGTGTCTCCTTTAAGATTGTTGGTAAAAATGAAATGATAAATCATAAAACTGAGGATATTCCTTTTTTTTTTTTTTTTTTAGGAAATTATGTATTGAGTACCCAAGAGATTAGCTAAAAAGTTGAAAAATTCTTGTCAAAAACTAATAAAGAGGTTTTAAGAACGACCCCAGTCCAATTTTAAAACCAACAGTTGCAAAATATTCAGTAACGATGGATAAGAGTTTAGTTATGCAGTTATGCAGGTTGAAAGTATTCTTAAGCATAATACTGTCCTTAACCCCAGAATAGTAACGAGTAAAATTCGAAAAAGAACATGAGGTTATAAATGAAACTTTTATGTGTGATTTTTAATGAAATAATTAAAACAAAAGCTTTCTCCTTTGAATAAAATATACTAAAGTCGGGAAGAAAAGTGGATTACGATGCGACAACATATTTTTTTTTCCCAAAGGTATTGAAATCAATCAATAAAAATATTTTGCATAAAAAAAGTATCACTTTAGACCTAATTTAAAGGAGTAGCATATTTTCCAAGTTATTTCTAAAAGTATTAGAATATTATAAAGACGTTGATCTAACAAAGTGTGACAGCAAAAGACGAAAATTTGGATTTAAAAAAAAATTACATTAGTCTGGATGTTTTGCAATCTGTATAATAAAATATATTTAGGAAATAAGGACCCATAATTGCAGGAGTAGAAAGTTAGAGAAAAAATTAATCGCTCATTAGTGGTATAATAAAAGATGACATCTGAAGAAATTTATAAAAATTAAAATTTACTTACTAAAAGAAATGCGGAGATATTGATAAAAACGATCCAGGAGTGCATATTTACGTCTCGTTAAAAAATGCAAGAATGAGACATTTGAGATGTGGGACCGTTGTTATTGTCCTGAATATTCATTGCAGCAACAATATTTATAGTCCTCGAATCATGCATATACCGAGACAAATATTTATTCTATATCGAACAGCACGAATTCAAAGCCTAGCTGACAAATGATAAATTTTCTGACAATCAAAATTTATAAAAATGACTCTTGCAATTATGTAAACAAGAATGGGAAAACAAATTGAAAATTGTGGTATTACAGTGAATTGAATGTGAAAAATAACATTGCTATTTACTCATGTTCTGAAACTCTCACATCAAAATAGAATTACTTACTTTGAAGAATTCGTCAAAAATGTGTGCTCGGAAAATTTTCAAAATGAAAAAACCAATGAGTCACGAATTCTTCCTCACATTTCAGTTTAGTCCATAGCTACAAAAATTATTTGTTATAATTTCCATCATTTATATGAAGATATGTACCAACTGTTTGTGCAAACTTAACTCGATTTGAAAGATGAAGAAAATATTTTTTTTCGAGATGTCGATAAGAGCGCATACAACCAAAATACAGGTAGAGGAATGGCTACAGAGCTGGATATGAGATAAGTTTCAGCTACACCCTGATACGATCGCAAAACAAGTCGAGTGACGTTCAGGGATATTAAAAAGAAAAAATGCTCGAAATTCTTCACTCTTAAACACTGAAAATACTTTTTTAGATTGAAATGACTCAGTGAGAATAAATCCTTCAGTAAATAATTTGTAACTTTAAAACTCAATTCAACTAAAAAAATTAAAAATGAAAAAATTACGCAAAATCGAGCTCATTTGCTGTAATTCAACAATATAACATTAGGAAGAATACAAAAAACTAATATTAACTTAGAAAAAATAAATAATACACGCACAAGAAATCGAAGAAAAAAAAGACAAGAATCAAGTAACGGAAAACACATAATTTGTACAATTCGACCTCTACGTATCACATGATCATCAAAAAGTACGACACTATTTTACATCATGGAGTTTTCAATAAATGAACACGGAAAATACAGTAACTCCAACTTCACGACTTGCAAACATTAAACGAAGAAGAACAATAATTTCCACATCATTGGAACATACAATCAGTCTTCATGGATTTCGCCACTTGCCTGTTCTATTAAAAAATTTCATTAATTTTTCGTGTCGCAAAGAGGAGAATATTTCTTATAAATATAGAAGAGAGTACAGAAAATCGTGTATTACGAGTCATAAGTTTATTAACAGCTAAAATTCCTGAAATAAGACTTACTGAGGGGTGTATGGTAAAACTAGAATGGTCAGATTTGAAAATATTAGACGAGTATAAACGTGTGACGAGAAAATGGAAATGAAAAATTATTTTTGACAGTTACGATTTCAACTTTCAACTTGATATTCTCAAAAGTAGGATTTTATGGTTCAAAAATTCAAAACGACATATCTCAGTCGATTATCAACCGATTGAGATCTTTTGCGCAAAATGCTCATAAAACCTTCCACGATCGGAAGCAATCATCAGCTCGAAAATGAAATTTCAGATTCAGAGATCACTTCACGAATAGATTTAATAAGAAATTAATCATGAATATAAGAGAAATTGAAAATCAATGCGATATTAAATTTTTAGAGGTAACATCAATAATGCTGTCGTCAACGCATCCATTTATAAATTGCCAATAATATCTACATACTAATACCAAATACTTGTCAATAGGGCGGTAAGGCATCTCCTACATAGCAGACTCAAAGGTACTTTTTGATCGTCGAAATGGATTTCCTATCAGGTTAATGCACTATTTACATCACGACGATATTAAGTATTTAAAATTAATAAAAAACTACCTAGTCAGGTAAAATAAATTATGTATTTCGTCATTTCTGGATAAAACTAATCAAAGAAATGAAATTAGACCATTTCAAGTCACATTAATTGCCAATGAAATTACGCAAATATTATTGCTGAAGCAATGGTTTCTCAAAAAAAAAAAAAAATCAATCCTTTCATACATTTGACACTATAAATGTTGGCGCAGATTCAATACGGATCTAAAGGCAGTTGTGGGTAACCAAATAGAACTACAGAAGAATATAGCGACTTCGGAATCTATAAAACTGGTATAAACGAGTTTTTTGGTCAACAATGTATTGTAAATGAATCATTTGACCTATTTTTCACACGTTACTAGCATTTTGCAGCTAACTTTTTGTCTGATTTTACCACGAGTTTCCTTGAATTTTCAACATAGCCTCGAAATCAAAATATGTAATGAAAAATCAACAAAAACATAAATCCATCAATGTGGTAGAAAATAGAAGGCGAGTAAGAAAATAATTATCCGATACTTCGAAGAAAGTCATATGCCAAAGTAAAATTATAAGGCTGGGTTAAATGACGAAGAAAAACGTAAATAAAAACCAAGCCAGAATTATTCCACTAATCGAATAAACACATAACTAAGGAGAAGACTTGCGGGGGAAACCAAAAATTAAAATTATTTAAAATTTTTAAAACTAACCTCAACTTTGAAAAATCCCAATTCGTTATTCTGGACGCTGATTTGATGAAGCGTTGATAGGAGAAGAGAAAATACGATACAATTTTTGTGATCGCCGAGTTTCTACTCGAAGGTGCAATTAGCTTTGTTTGGACGCTAACAGTTTCTTCAGGTTTTGTTAGGAATGTGTCAGGTTCGGACGCTTTACTGTTTTTACAGAATGTAGATTCTGAACTTACAGGTGCCAGTAGCTCTGCAGGTGATTCTAAGTCTGTAAATTCAACAGCAAGACCGATTTCTAAGCATTTTTTCTTCGCACTACCAAAATTTCTAAATTACTTTTTAATGAATAATTTAGAAAGACTGAAAGTAAGTAGAAAAGTTGATGAAAAAAAATTTCATTTCAGCAGACTGGAAGCGTCCGAACAAAGCTATTTAAATTCTATTACACGAGTAAGACAATACAAAGTCGAAGCACTTCTCACCACTGAAAGGGGGCATATTTTATTGCAGCGCAAACATACTCTAAACGAAAATATTACCATAAAATCGCTATCTTGATAGATTCATACATACTTTTCTGCAGCCATACATCATGAATATAATTCAAGAGAAACGAAATTTACTCACTCAGCAATTTGTCCCTGCTATTTTCTTCCATTATCTTGATTTTCCTTTGAGCTTTTTTCACAAGTGGATCATCAGAGTCTATTTCCAATGCTGCTTTTCTCCACTGATCGAAGACTATCTCATATTCTATTCTTAATTCTTTGGCTTGATCGATGAACGGTTGTTTTTCTATGTCGGGCATATTCCTCCATTCGTTACCAATTCGAGTGGCCCATTCCTATCGAGGAAATTATTATAATAATAATGAAAGAAAAATTGAAAGTAATTACAAATTACTATGAATATAGGTACCGTCATGGTTTCAGCTGGAAATTTCTGTCCTTTTTTCGTAGCAAAAAACAGAGCGTAAGGACCAGGAGGAATTTTCGGTTTTCCCAATTCATTATATCCCTACGAATATGAAATCATTAACAATAGTATGATGACATTTGGACAAAGCAACAAAAATATGCTAACGAACCTTTTTCAATCTTCTTTTTTCTCGTTTTTTCGCCTTCTTATCTTTTAACATATCGACGGTAACTTTCTGATGTTCACTCAAATTGCTTTCGTAGGAGTTAAGTTCATAAAAATAGTTTTCCCTTTCCTTTTCATAAACATCCAAATAAGGCTTTTTGATCTCTGACGGACATAATCTCCACTTCTCTGCGGCGATTTGCATGATGTCTAAAACAGAATTATTTTTATCTCATTATAAGAAAATTAAAGTTGATTATAACGATAGAAGATTTACCTTTATACTTAGCTTCGGGATATTCTTTTTCTATGGAGTCTTTCATTGCTTTGAGATATCTAAGAAACGGTGCGGCGGGTTTTTTCGGTTTAGGAGGCAAGTACTGGTCGAGTGTCTTACAAAAATCACGACTTATTTCACCGGGAAACACAAGTCTGAAAATAATTTAAAAAATTATCGAATTTCCATACAATTTTTTTGTTACAGAACACGAACAATGGCCACATGGAGAATATTGTGACACAGGAGTTCGTTTTTTTTTCAAATTTCAAACACAATTATAAAGTATCTTCGGGGAAAATTCATGCGAGGAGACGAAGAATGAAGAAGAAATATTGATAGTAAATACCTTGGAATGATATTACACGCAGGAATTCGAGCCCAAGTGATTTTACCTAAGGCAAGCATGATGTGAAGAGAAAAAAATGGTCAACAGATTAGAAACAGATGAGCTTTGACGAGCTAAACAGATACCCAAGCTTTGGGATTAGATATTTTTAAACTTATACGTCGACACACAATTTTAACATTAGAAAATATGAACGAAAATAATATCAAAGGTGCAATACAAAAACATCAAACGAAGAAAAAGCGGGACTCCATTGCTTTTTCCTAACTTCAAAATCTTTTTTATGCTTGCTCGCAAATCGCATTGCATCATTTTATTATCATTTGTATATTGTTCCTCTCCTTCTATCTTCCATTCACATCCATGCTTCTTCATTATAAAAAAAAAAATGAAACGAAAGTTTGTTCTTTTGTCAACATTCAATAAAAATATAGTCTGGCCAAATAAGAAAGTATAAACACGTGACTGAATAATCGAACGAACGAACGTTATTTGAAAATTAACCAATAGTAATTGAATAATTAGTCACCTGTTAATCCTTTCTTATTTGGGATGAGACCGCGACTATTTGAAACTTTTCATGTTATAGTTACTTTTTATTATCATAGGATCGCTAAAATGAGAGCTTCTGAATTTTCACATTGTTTTGCAACTTGCAAGTCACAACAGATCAGAACAAAACAAATCTCAAGTATCCAAGCATCCAAGCTCAAGCCTCAAGCAGTATAACGTGTATTCAGATTGATTAAAAATTAATTTTTTTCCTCTTTTTGTATTATTGTAGAAACAGTTGTGATTTTCTAGCAAAAATGTTGGATCTGGATACGAAAATATTTATGAACGCATACGAAGGTAAAGTCAATTTGGTTACAGAACTAGTGGACAAAAATGAGAAGTATGTTACCCTCACAGATTCGGTAAGAAAAACAATAATGCTTCATCTTGTGCTTAAAAAATGACCGTTCTTAAATTAATTAATCATTTGATGTAGAGTGGACGATTACTACTTCACTGGGCCGCCTTGGGAGGACATGATCAACTAGTTTCGTATTTATTGTCGAAGGGACAGCCCGTCAATGCTCAAGATGATGTAAGTATGATTTTCATGTTCATGACAGACTTTCCAATTTCATGTATGCGTTAGACGAAACATTGAGTAATTATTTGAGATAAACTGATAGCTGTAGTCGAAGATCTCCAGACATATATGTAGCACCTGAATTTGCAGTGTTTCATATTAGATCTCTTGAAGCCATTAGCTTTGGCTTTTTGTCATATAACCAACTTTTTACCTGCGATGGAATCATCTACAATACGACTTCATAACATTTTTTTTTTCATCGATTAATATCAATGATTTTCATTTTTTCGTAACAGACCAAAATGACTCCACTAATTTTGGCCGCATCTGCCGGTCGAACTCAAACAGTCAAAATTTTATTGAATGCTGGTGCAGAAGTAAATTCTGTCAACGAAGGTGGTCATTCAGCATTGCAATATTCAGCATCAAAGGGTTGGAAAGAGGTACTACTTCTTTTTTATTCTTTTACAAGTTGAATTTGAACATTTGAAAAATATTTCGTTTTCATTGTAGATTGTGGAAGTGCTGGTGACTAATGGAGCTGATCTCAACATTCAAGATAGCCAAGGAGCATCTGCTCTACATCGAGCTGCTTCTAAGGGCGTGACTGCTATTGTTTCCTATCTGTTGGAGTGTGATAGACCAATCAATGTCAACAGTACTGATAGTTATGGCAACACTCCTCTGTATGTACCTTCATTTAATTATTTCATTTTCGAAACGATTTTTGGTTTTTTTCATACTGATCATCTGTTTTGTAGACATTTGGCAGCTGAAGAAGAAAGAGCTGATGAAGTTCAGATGCTATTGCAACATGGGGCTGATCCCAATATGTTGAATAAGGATAAGAAAACACCCGATCAATTGGCTAGATTCGGGTTAACAGGTTTAATTGAAAGCAAAAAATAGGTTCATCTTTGATCATACATATCAACAAAAATATAAAAAAAACTCATTTTAGTATGTAATAATTGTTAATTCGATAATATATAATTTATACTTTTTCCGTTGAAAAAATTTTATTCTGTAATAGAATTCTTGACCACCAAATCACTCCTCTGGTATTTGAATTACTTCTACGTGTCTGTATTACAAATCAATTATTCGAGAACACGTTATTCAATTCAATTAAAGTATATTATACTACGCTGTTGATTGTGTTTTAGTGGAAAATGCTCTTCGCTGTTTAGTCTGTTATAACTATAGAATTTGAGAACATTTAGGTGACAATAATGTCGAATGAGTTGACTTTAATTTCGAAACTGGTCTTAACAGAGATGGAAGTAAAAAATTCGATCGAAATACTCGTATTATAGCTCAGAATAATATTCCAAATACCGATATCAATAAAATTACGTTTTATGAATTAATTTAAAAATTTGATATAATTTTTCATGGAATGAAGTATAACAAAAATAATGAAAGTAGTATTACAAAAATAGTACGAGTAAAAATTAAAATGAAAACATATTTCTCTCCTTTGAAATTTTATAGTTTTCTATTTGTACGAAAAATTTCTGAATAAATATTTACAAATAGTATTAGAATTAAACGTTACGCAGTCAACTAAATGGAATTATTCTGAATGATGAGATCCACTGCTGCTGAGAAATTTTCGACTGTAGCCATGGGTAATGGAGTTATAAGACTTTCATCACCGGGAGTATATTTACCAGTTTTAACTAAAATACCTTTAATATTAATAGCTTGAGCTCCACCTACGTCATCTCTGGCATCCTGGAAGCATATTTTAATTATAAAAATCAAAAAAGATGAGTTATTAAAACAATTTTTCAACATACATCACCAATCATGACTGCTTCTGATGGCTGAGTTCCTTCAAGGGCTGCCAAAAAAAATTCTTCACTCGGTTTTCCAATGGTATGGGCTTTACAATCAGCAGAATACTCTAAACCTTTTACAAAACAACCAGGACCGAGAGACAGACCTGATTTTTCTTTGAAATATCTGGCCTGATGAATAGCAATTAATTTGCCACCAGATTTTAGTAATCTGAAAAATATTCATCCCATAAAATTCGACATCTCATAAATTCTCGCAGTGAAGCTGCGACTATACCTAAATGCATTGTTCAGTACATCATATTTGAATGAATTAGGAGCCAAACCAATAACGACAGAGTCCTGCTTTTTATCAGAATGTACAACATCTGCAAAATCTTCTAAGGCCTTTTCATCTACTAGTAACAAAGGATTAAGTTCATTCTGCTTAACAAAATCACGAGTAGCTGTCAAGGAAGTGAATATTTCATTCGATTCTAGTTCAAATCCCAAGCTTTTCAACCGGTTGAATAGAATTCTGCGACTTTCTTTTGTGGTATTTGTCACAAATTTTACAGAAATATTTGATTCTCGTAATCTGGAACGAAAAATACGCGTTAGGAAGTATTATTATTGTGCATGTACAAGCGAAAAATATAAATTTGAAGTTAAATACCTTTTCAGAGCTTCCACAGCTCCTCCAGTAACTTGATTGTCTATGTGTAAGGTGCCACTTAAATCAATTAGGACTTTTTTGATAGGCATTATGAACGCATTACAATAATTTACTTGGGAAGGAAACAGCGTTGGAGAAGAATTATGAAGTTGAACAACGAAGACTTGAGGAAAATAGAATAATTAGAAAGACAGTCAGATTTACTGCTCGTTACTTCGACTCATATAGAATAAAAATGTTCTATCAGCAGACAGTCGGCAGAAGCGATATTGAACTGATATCAGAGTTTGTGTTGTGTTTGTCTGGCTGTGTTTTTTTCTCATTCGTTATTCCCCTCCACTTCTCTTTTTCTCATCTCCAACAAACTTCATCAGCTGATCGTATTCGAAAGTGTTAGCAAGAGCACGTGACGTTTTGGTGCTGCTAACATGTGGACAGCAGGTCGACAAAGGTATTATTAATATTTATTACACAATTCATTAGCATAGCTGAGTTAAATGTAATAGGTATTAGTTACCAATTGTTAACTATACTGATGGTGATTTCTGACAAATGATGGAAATCCTTTCATCAGAATATCTACATACCATTAAGAGTTTATTTCGAAGATCATCGTCTCATTTTTATCCATGAGCTCATCTTCATGTTAAATTTGGTCCTGGTGAACGATGTGTTAGGTACGAAGACAATACATTAAAAAATTTATAATGAAGTAAATACATTCAACAAATTTATGAGGGTTTGCAAATAAGTATTCAAACATTTTGCTGATTTTAGAACGAAGACTCAAAAATTTAATAGAAGCTGGCTACTGTAATTTCTATTCAATATGAATCTTTCCCTTGGTTGTGTTTGATGCCTTGAAGAGCAATTTTCGGTTTATTGATGTGTAAAAGAATTTTAAATCCACCTTAATTAAAATTAACGAATTTATTATCAGTCACCTTGACAAGCTATTTTATGAAAGTTTTGTAGGATTTTCTCACTATTCAACCTTATTTTCACAGCAGCTGAGGATGAAAATTTGAATCTGACAATCTTAGTCCTTCGCAACTTGCTTCTGAAGATTTGCAAGCAGAACATTTACACGAAACAGCTTCATAATACTCGAAAATTTCGGTTCCAGGTTCAGTACCTTCTTCGCAATTTTTCAGCGTCATCTTAAACAACTCTCTTTCATCGTGAATGCAAACTGGATGAAAAGATTTCTTATAAGGAAACTGCCAGTCTGGTATCTGTTCAGAGAAGTGAAGATAGTAGAATCGAAATTTGGTAGAAAAATATTTGGGACACCTTGTATGCGTGTACCTCACGAGAATCACATCTTCCCCAGCAGGAGACTGCTGAAACTTTATCCCAGCAGCTTCTCCCAAGTGCATCTTTTTTCGTGACCGTCTGATTGTATAGTCGACGGTGGCAATCTAAAATGGATTCTGGATCTTTGCAAGCTCCTCTGATGATAAATATCATGATAATGCAAAATGTGATCTTTCGGATGAATAACATAGGTTCTTGTGCTGAAAAAATTTTGAAATTTTTGTTTTATTGATTTAATTGAAAAGCCCAGAAAAAGTGTAATAAAAAGAGGCTTCAGAATAATTATATTAAAATTTTATACCTATACTTAAGTTTCAAAATCAATTTTGGAATTATTAATGAAGTATAGTTGAATGTTTGCATAATTGTTTCCTGGACCTCTTTTCTTTTTTTTTTTGGAACTACCGGTCGTTTAATAGTTTTAAATTTAGACCAATACCATACTAGAAAGCAGGAAAAAAAATGAAGACAGTCTTCATTGTGAGTGAAAAGAAAAATCAGTTAAAGACAAAGAATGCATAGCCACACGAAGTTTACACTTTTTGAAAAAGTATTTCGATTTTTCGCATCTTACTTTCAAATTTCATTTATCCTAGGAACTGTGAATAGCCAGAAAATTATATAGAAAGCATTTTGAAAAAATTTACAATAATCTTTATTAGTCTTAACTTCTAATTATATCATTTGATTCACTATTTCATTTTGCTCAAAGTTTCGTACTTTATAAAATTTTTTCAGAAAATATAGATCTTAAATTAAAAAAAAATTATTTCACTGAAAAGAAATTATAAGAGCCCATCTGGGTATATAAAACAAGAATAAATAAAATAAACTTCGTGAAAGTGGTAAACAATTATTCATCTTACCAGTTGGATCAAATCAGCTTTTAAAAGTAAGACAGGTTGTTTGATGAGCAAGATTTTGTTGCTGGAGAGGAACACTTTTAGTGCATTGGCACTGACGTTGATACTGAAAAGTCAACAAGGATTTAAAATTAATTCACACATTTTCAACGTAGAAAACAGAAAATCATTTTAGAAATTTGCATCTTTAATCTGCATGGTGGAATGAATTCTTACATTCGATTACCATTTATTTTGATTTCTGTCGTCATTCTGCAGAAAAAGCAATTCAGTATAGTCGTTTTCAAAATATAATTTGAATATAATGCAGATTGAGCAGAAAGTTATGGCTCCAAATTTTTTTTTTCCGTGGCAAAACGTTTTTCCATTTTTTAGGTACACGTTAATTCTATAATAATATACTGCAAAATGAGAGTAGAACATCTCCATTCAATTTGAGAATTATGCAATTTATTGCATGAATATGTATGAAAATTTGCAGATCTAGACAATCGAAGGCTAATCATATACCCGTTAGAACAGTTAAAATGATGGAACATTGGCAAAAAACTAATAGATATGTCAAATTTTGACACTACGAAGTCAAAAGTGGAGCAAAAGTCAAAGTTTTCAGACATTTTGATATCCTTAATTTTTGGAAAATTAGTTTTTGGAGAAGCTCCATCATTTTAAAAGTCGATAAAAATTCGTGACATTTACCAATAATATTTTTCTAATTTCTCATTAATAACCTTGGCATTACTCAAAAGTTTCACTGTATTATTTTGACAACGAGGAAAATTATTTAAATAAGTGCCGTTTAGCCTACATAATTCTCACCCACCAAGTTCAAGTTCATATTTTCTTTTAAAATTTTTGTATTTTCTCAAGGGTCAGGTTTTTGACGGTGACTGGTACGAATCTTCAGATTTTTTGTGTTCGTCTATATTTATCTACATCAATCTATCAATCATATTTTGGTTGTAAACCGAGTTTTCCACTTTAAGTTAGCTAAAGAATAAACGTGACTGACGAAGTTATTATTTCTAATTCTAATGGATAATTTCATTGACTTAAAAACCCAATATCACGTAAATTAAACTTCTGATTGTTGAAGTTTGACATAAAATGTGTACGATTGATTAGGAGGAAGAGTAGGGGCTTAGTTTTAGTCGAATTCGAAAATATGAAGAAAAAAAATTGAAAAGTAATAGTCAACTTTTCTGCTTATTTTTAACCGAATTTTTAAAAGATTTTGATTTTTCTACTATTGAAATCATCTGTTCTAAAAAAATATTTCTAGCTAAAACCAAAAAGCTTCTATAGAATATGAATTTCTGTATTTTGTCTGGGAAAAAGGAAGGAGTCAGTGGTAGATATTCCAAAAAATGAATGAGTATTACTTCGGATCTTAGAACCAGACGAATGAAACTTGAAATTTTTAGTTTTAAGGTATTCACAATTGAAGTTTTCATAATACTCTTATTTCCTTTGTTTTTAGTTCAAGGCTAACAAGTGTTTATTTTGTCATTTATTGGACTTATAGGACGCTAAAAATGGTCAACATCTTATCATTAAACTGGGCTTTGATTCCCTCTGGTTCTTGGTCCATATTTTTAAGACCCTTAGAAAAAGCTCTAAAAATTTTGAAATTCAAAAAAAGTAGTTCTATATCCTTTTTCTAAAAACGGTTCTGAATTTATTGCAAATTTGTGAACCAGCAGTGCTTGAAAAAGTATAAGTAGACTAATGCTATCTTGGACATCCTGCAGAATAAGCTCTTAAAGAGATATGGTAGGTATGATTTTTAGTTTTTTTTCTCTCTCTGGTTGTAAGAATGAAATTTCCTTTTCTCCTTGAAAGATTCATATGTATAATTACAAGTATGGTTAATTTTAACGCTTCTGTTCAACACCCCTGAAAAGACATTAAAAATTACGTAATTTTGACGAAATTTTAAAGGAAGTAAAAGTAAAAAAGGAGGAAGAAAAATAGCTGAAAAAGTAGGCCAAAAGCGTGTTCGCCTTTGCATGTTTACAAAATCCCATATACGTAATCGATGAAATGACTTAAATATTCTATAACTTAGCAACCTTTCCAGCGAATCAACAACAATGAAAATATTTTTACGCGCTAAAATAGAAAAAGGCTGTCGCATGCCTTTGAAATGATGTCAAGTCATACCGATACAGAAAGCGATTGGCAGGTATTTTATGTGCTTCGTGAAGCTAGCGAGGTAAATTTTTCGAAATATTTTTTACTTCTATCGAAAATGGGTGTACTCTGCTCTAGTTGCTTGGCTTTTGTGAAAGTTTTTATTTGTGAGACCAAATAATTTGAAGCGTAATATTTGATTTTCCAATAATTTTTTTGCTTTTGTTTTTGCAAGATGACGTCAACAGACGACACTAGAATCCACGATGTTACTACATCTTTACGAAGTGAACTGGCTGCCTTGCAATACAAAAGAGATAGACTACTAAATGAGGTAATTTTTTTTTTGCTATTATTATGATATTTAGCAGAATTCGTCAATAGGTCGGTTTAAGATTATTATTAAAGGAATACAGACTTTACTTGATAGATGCACAAATTGAAAATAATTCTGTGGCTGAAAGTCAAAGTGATCCAAATTCTAGAAATAAGGAGATCTTGACTTTTTTCGGAGCATTTTACGTTGTACTTTCATCTTGTGGAATCAGTGTTTTAAAATAACCAGTCATGAATTGTATGTATTTTGAAAACTTCAATTGAGTTTTTCCCACAATTGCGATATTGGATTTGGATCAGTCTGATTCTCGACTACAGATTTGACTCGTAAAATAATTTTAATCATTTGAAAATTTCATTTTCAGCTTCAAGATGTACGAAACCAATTAAAGAATCGTGAACAGAGAGTTCTTGAGCTTCAAAATGAAACTGATCAACTGAAAGAACAATCGGCTCGTCAAAATTCGATTATAACTAGTCTGAGGAATAGAGTTCAGGTAAAGTAGATAACAGGTCAAAATTATAGGGAAGAGTCGAGTAGTCTACTTATTTTTAGAATTAACTTTACAATTTTTAGTTTAAAACTGAGGGCAGAAATAGTATGGGAAATATTATATTTCTATGTCAAAGTCTCTTGTTAGTAGCTACTCGAACATATTTTGTTATAAATACTTGAATGTGCATTATTTGATCGCAGAGACACCTCCTACATGTAAAAAGTTCGGTTGTAAAAAGATTCTCCTTAGTTCAATAATCGAATGGAAATTTTTTTCACATCATTAAAATAAATCTCCACTAAAACGTCGAAATCGACTCCTGCCAAACGGTTAAACTGCAACTAATCGCACTTACACGTAATACTAGTCATGAAATTTCATTTTCAGGAACTAGAAGAACGCGAACGAACCCTAAACAATGCTCTCACACGTACAGAAATGTCTGTGGAGACGTTAACCCGTGAAAATCGTTACCAAAATGAAAAAATCAAAGAAATAGAACTAAAAACCAATCACTTGGATCTGGAACGTAGCTCAGAGGAACAAAATAAGAAAATTGTTCAACGAAATATGGTGGACGTAGTTAAACGATTAGCCGCTGCACTTGGGGCAGAATCATTTGAAAGTACTTCAGTGGAGGTTATTACCCATAAAGCTTCAGAATTAATACAGGTATTTTTATTTTAGTATTTACTTACTGTCGATGGAAAATTATTTCTCTATAGCTTTGGAAGGTTAGGTCTAATTTATTTCAAAGTTTTGGGTACGCAAGATTCCCTGATAAATTTTTATGAGTTTTTCTAGGCTATTTTACATTTTTTGTTATAATATTTGCTTTTTTTTTTCATTAACAGGACGTCTCTATGTTGAGATCGAAAAATTTTACCTTGACAGATACTTTATCGACTGTCGAAATTGAACTGAGGTCGTGTCGAGATCAACTGGAAAAAGTAATTTCTGATAGAGAGAGTCTGAAACGACAAACTACCTCTTATCTGTTGGAGTTGGACAGACTGAAACAGGTTACCTCTTCGTAATTATACCAACACTAAAATTTCATATTTTACGTCGCACCTAATTTCTCGCTTATCTTTTGAAAATGGTGCAAGATATATTCTGTCTTCGTTTACAGGAAAAAGAATCGCTCGAAAGCAAAAATCGATTGCTCGAACGCGAATTATCGGAAATAAAAGATAAACTTCAAGTAGTTAGCAGAGGTTTGAATAATGCAGCTACTAATATTTCCTCTCAAGAAGCAACCATAGATTCTTTAAAAAGTAATATATTTTTTATTAACATTAATGGTTTAAACTTGACGATTAAAAATGGTCCAAGTACTAAAATTTTAGCTTTATGAACTATACCACCAAGTTATAAAAAAAAGGAAATTAAAGTATTGATGTGATCTATGAAAAAGTACATTAAGTTGGCCAACAACTTCTTGAGAAATAAGTCGTGTGTATAACTTATGAAAATTTCATTAAAATCGATTCTGCAGTTTTTGAGAAAAAATATGATTTAAACTTTAAAGTGGATTTTCTTAAAAGTAGAATTTTTTAATTCAAAAATTCAAAGTATCATGTCTTAGTCAATTTTCAACCCATTGAGAAGTTGTTTTTTGCTAAATGTTCACATAACCTTCCTCTATAAATAGTAATCATCAACTTAAAAAAATTCCTACTCAAAGTACCTTTTCATAAATCACATCGCATTTTAGTCTACTTTTTCCCTCTTTTTTTTTTCTAATTTTCCTGCTTTAAAGAAGTTGCATTTTCAGACAAAGGCCATTTTAGAATGTTGCTCTTCATATGCTTTGAGATTTTTCTCATAAATTTATGTTGTATTAGAAAGAAAGGTCATTGGCAACATTTATAAACCAACGTTCAATAATAAAAATCAGCAGACGTTTACTTAGAAACTGTCAAAACCTGGCCAGTAAATCAGAAAGATTTCTTATGAGTCAAAAACTAAAGTTTATTGCATTTGAGAATCTTGACAACTAGGTTTTTGCAAGACACTTTATTTAAGCTCTGTTTTCATGTGAAAAATTCATATTCTTCATTTGACCCACATAGATTGGCTTTTTGTATTGCGAATGAGAAGAGTTTAATTAGGCTTGTCTTGTATGTACAAATTATGCAGTATAGTTTCACTTTAATCGAATAATTTAACATTTTATTTAAGTTAATTTTATTTTGTAACATTTCAAATTAATTTGAATATGGGTAGATTGTGTAAGCTTCATCACCTACCTCAATGAATTAATATGAGTTCCCACAATTTTACTTTTCTCTGTTCTTTTTTTTTAGAAAAGAATATTATTTTCATTTCAAAAGTGAAAAATTACCGGTTTATTTTAGGTGACATTAAACAAAAAGAAGATAGAATACAAGAAGTGCAAAATGAATTAACTCATTTATTGGAAACATTAGCCATTGTGACGAGTAGCCCGACGCATTTTGTAGAACCACAAGTTATTACCATAAGAGAAAGAGTCAAGGAAATTGTTCACGAGCTTAAAGAGAAATCTGTGGTGAGTATGTTATATTGAATATATTTTTAGTACCTTTAAAATCCATAAAACTGGTAGACTTTTTTTTTCATGTAACCAAAAGAATACGACCTTAAGAAGTTTAGTATGCCTTCTTTCCAGTAAATTGTGGCTCTGTAAGGAGGTCATTAAAGTTTTTCAAACCAAGGCAACTTCTAGATTAGTTATAGTTACCAGAAATTAGTTACTTGAAAACTTAATTTTGAAAATTCATTTTTCAACTGCAGAGGTTCTGAAAGGACATTTAAAAAATATTTTTACTTGGAAAAATAGATCCGAATAAATATTTTATGCTATTTTATATGAAAATCATGAAATCTTCTTTTTTTTTTTTGCATTTTTTGTATTTTTTATGACAGAGCATATTTGTTATGTTTGGTCTATTAGTAATTTATGCTTTGAATGTGAATCATACAAAAAAGAAATTCATCTTAGTTTTTACGTGCTTCGTGAAGGCTTGCAGCTATTTGTCTTTCATTTAACTTTTCCATTTTTTCTTTTTTTTTTTTACAAAGGAATTAGAAGATCTGCGAGCAAAATATACAACACTTTCACAACAAAGCACTTATGACACTGAAATCCGACTACAAGATAAGGGAAGGCTAAAAGCACTCGAAGAAGAAAAGTCATTGATAGAATCGAGGTTGCACAAAACAGAATCAGAATTAACGTCTTGTGAGATTAACAGAGAAAATCTCAAGAGAGATAAAGTTATAGTAAGTATTAAGTCCATCCAAATAAAAGATTTTCAAACTAAATATGTTATTTCAAAATTAGATTTCAATAAACCTATTTTTCTATCCATAAATTGTACATGTGCTACTGTTACGTAGGTAGAAACATATATCGATGGGTAGAAATCATTCAACTATGCCTTCAAAAAAAAAAAACACCAAGGTCTAATGTAAATTTTTATTTATCTGCACGAAATCATCAACTAACATTAATTTATAAGAAAAAAAATCGAACCATTTTAATCTGAAAATCCATCATAATAAATACTCTTATATCTCCTTACAATATCAATACTCTGCTAACTTATCAGATTTATGGATGTCTTTATTTTGAAAATTTTTAATGATTTTTGGTTTTTGTTTTTCTGACATTGGCAGTTCGTTACCTTCCTGGACAGATTATCTCGTATTTTAAATATGGACGAAATATCAAAAGAAGTCGGCATCGAACTTCATACTGAGTCAATTTTATTACGTGCAGAACAGTTAGCTAAATTGGAAAGTGGCAAGACCATAGACAAGGTAAAAATTTATATTTTTATTTTCTCAAGAAGTAAAATTTCGTTTTTATTTCCCAGGTGAAATATTTTTTTTTTTAAATCAAAATATATTTTAAATAATTCTCACAAATAACTAAAATATTTTGTGGATTTTATCAACACGAGTGTAAAGAAGATGTCGTAAGTGTGAAGTGCAGGTTGAAGGAAGGATGTTACATAATTTGTATGCAGTAGAACGACATTAATCCATCTTATATAATTTTCAAAATAAATAGCCGAAGGTGCACGCAATGAGAATAAAAAAAAAAAATTCAACAAAAAAAGAAAAAAAAACTGAAAATAATTAATCATTTAATTTTTTTCAAATATTCGTATGGCTATATTCATTACTGGAAGTACATTGACTTGTTGTTTAATTTAGCTTTTAAGTTACTATCCACATTCTCCAAGTGGCAGATTTAGAAGAGAAAAAACGACATTCGACCATCATTGTTGCGACGTAAGGTTTATGATTTTCAAATAGTTACTCTGCCATAAAATCGAACAAAAAAAACCCTCTTGCTTCAAATTGCTTCTTTGTTTTTTTTTTTTTTTTAATTTTTGCACTGAGTACCAAAGTACTGAATACTGAGTGCAAATATACAGCTTGTATTGCTGTATAGAGCAAAATATTTTATTGATATTTTCCCATAAGCATAAAACGTTAGTGGGAAATCGTAAAATTTTTAATAACTTTTAGCACTTTAAAGAAGATGAAGGCTGTTGGCCAATATTGGCATTGTTTTTGGTTTGTTCTCATCCTTGATTGCATTCGGATGCGGCTATTTTTACATAGTGACTAGTTTTATTTGCTATGAGTAATTCACTGTATGCTTTCAATAAACAGCCCTATTAGAATGAAGAAATGCGTTTAAAATGTACCAACTTATTTCTGTTTAATTGCAATCAGCTTTAATCTTTAATATTATTTACTTTTTATTTGAACAGTGATATGCAAGAAGTGAATAAGTCCACTTTTTCAAATTTCTTACCTAACCTTCTCATGTAGCTCCTCAACTTTGAAGTCTATTTTCTCAGCGATGGTTGCATTTTGAGACTTGATATTTTTACTGTGAGTAGGCATGGGTGGTGAAACGTGCGGTGCAGAGCACAAAATGCACCACACAATGAATTGGAATGAATGGGAATAAATAGGAATGAATGAATGAATGAATGAATGTATGAATGAATGAATAAATGAATGAATAAATAGGTAAATGTGAATGAATGTGAAAGAATGTAAAGGAATGTGAATGTAAATATTGATGTAAATGAGTGTAAAGGAATGTAAATGAATATACATAAATTGATGTACATGGATGTAAATGAATGTAAATGAATGTAAAGGATCATGTAAATGAATGAAAATGAATGTAAATGGACGTAAATGGATGTAAATGAATGTAAATGAGATAATAAATGGTTCCATAAAACATAATCTTGGCCATTACTTTAAGTTTTAATTGCCATCACCTTCACTCAGCGACAACAATGTTTTCATTTCAAAATACAGAACTTCTCTGAGTTTTGATTTATCAGAAATATATTATTTTACAAACATAATTTACCTACAGATAAAAATTTATATTCATTTTAGTCAGCTGTAGTTTATCAGCTGCAGAAAAGAGTAAGAACACTGAGAGAGCAATTACAAAGGCGAGATCTGCATTTGGATTTATTGCGTAAGAAAATCAACTTGCAAGAGGAAAATTCTCGTGTTCGCTCCATTCTTGAAGCAGAAAAAGAGGAAGCCAATTTGAGGTGGATAATTTTGCACTTAATCAAATTTTTTTCAAAATTCGTTTTTACTCGAGTGGGCTTGTAATTTCGCTGGATGCACTGAATTTTTTTAGAGCCAAAAAATTGCAAAAACAAAATGAAAAACTGCAACAACAATTGACTGAGGCGAGATCATCATCACGTGACCTGAGAAATCAGTTAGCAGATGCTGAAGAATTTAAGGTATCAACTTGTGGTCTAAGTTGATAATTACAATTAAATTGTGATAAATCAAACTTGAAGAACTGGAAAATCTTAATAACTCAAAGAAATTCTCATTTCCGGGCACACTCTTATAAGTTGCTTATGAAGAAAATTACTCCATAACTCGAATACTAAATCTCTATAAGTCCAAGTTGTTTAGGGAAAAAAAGCCTTTGGTGACTGAAATTCTATTGCCTTAATTATCAGCCTCTATAACTTGAATTTACTTACAGAGGCTCCAAATAATAAAGCAGAATGTGTAGAAAAATTTGTGAACTAGTCTAAGCAAGTTAAAACATAGTGCTTAATGTGCTCAATTTCGACAAATCCATTTCTTAAACTGCATTTCATCATTTTTAATCAAAATCTCTTCAAGTCAAAGTTTTAAATAAGCTAGCCTCTGTAACTCTAAAACTTCGATAACTATCTTTGCAACAAGACAACAAAATTTTTTAAAATAAAAAATGAAGTTAGTACTTTTTTTTGGACTGTAAAATATATCAATACAGGTACATAGTCATCTATAGAAAAAAAAAGAAGCAAAACACAAAAATAAAACAAAAAGAAGAAATAATGAGAAAATGAAAAGTACGGGGTCTTTCACAATAAACGCTCACGAGAAATATGTGGTTAGCAAGGGTTTAAAACTATCATTTTCTTTTTTTATCGCCACCACTGCATTCTCCCAACCATGACAATTACTCTGACGATTTCATAATGGGGTATCCATACCAAAAAGGGACCTTGAGGTGAAAAATAATTTTTTCAATTTTCTATTGTTTAGAGCATAAAAAAAGAGAGAAATTTTTTTTTTCACCCTAAGATCCCATTTCCGTTGTGGAACCCCCGTGTATTTATGATTGGTATGTTTGTGCGGATACAGTGGTATCATTTTTTTGAGTAAAAAATCCTTCCACGTAATCATAAAATTTGTTTTTCTGATGAGCCTTATTTAAAAAAATACTCCGTATTTTATATTATAAAAAAATACTTTTTCGGAAGAATACATTTATCCTCGATAAATCAAACCGAATTAAGTCATTCCATAGCACGTGAGAATTGTCATGGTTGGGAAAAAGCAGTGGTGGCTATAACAAAAGAAAAAAATAGTTTTAAACCCTTGCTAACCACATATTTCTCGTGAGCGTTTATTGTGAAAGACCCTGTATAAGTGGACTTGAAAAAGTTTTAAAAGATGGATAACCAGTCCTCTTATAACATGAAGTAAGAGCAAGTGTATTTTTAGAATGATAGAAGGGGGTGGTTCGGTAATCGTCTCTTAACCCTTCAAACATTTTTCAGTTTTTTTCTACAATTATTACCTACCTGCTGTATTAAATTCGAGAATAGACAGCACATATTTTTTTCGCAAAAAATTGCTATTTATTTATTTATTTACTATATATTTTAAATTTAGTCGAAAGCCATTGAACGAGGGCATAAGATAGAGGAATTACAAAAACGTCTGAACGAGTCAGAGACTCTAAGAATAAGATATTTAGAAAAATTAACCAGTCTAAAAGACCAAGTAAGTTCACTATTTATTCTATTTGTGACATGAAAATAGCTTACTTTCATATTCACCAACTGAAATGTTTAATATTTCAGCTCCGAATAACATCAGAGACCTGCGATCAAGATAGAACCATGAACGAACATACTATTAAATTGTTAAAGGATGATCTTTTGAAAACGAAACAAAGTCTTACCGAGTGCCAAAGATCAGAGAATCTGGTGAGAAGCCAACTTTTAAAAAAAGTATTTTAAAAACTATTCAAAATGGGTGAAAAATTTTGAAACTTGGATTGTTTAAAAAAGGGTATTAAGATCTTTTATTTGACAGAAGAATTTTTAATTGGGAGGGGGGAGATATTCAAAGAAAACCCCAAAAATTGGCCCCTTCCCCCATATTCGAGAATACCTCTTTCTTAAATTCTTAGCATTTTAAAGTACATACTTGTTGATTTTATTTCAGTTATCAGATCTGCGAAGATCTGTTGTCAGCTTACTCGGCTTGGACAGTTCTACTCCAGACTACGAGATTGTTTCAAAACTTTCAAAATTAATCAATGCTCATCGAGAATACACTCTTGTTTCTCGACGATACGACGATCCAGTGCGAAACACTGGAGGTCTAAGTCCTCGATACACAACCCTCGACCATGGAACCACAGCCTCTCGACACCTGACTTTTGACAATACTCGTTTTTATGACTCCATATTGGATGACGTCGATGAAAATCTAAATGCTTCGTACAATAAAAGGCCTACTAGAAATTTATAAGCCCAATTAGCTCTGCAGACTGAGGAGGAAAAATGGTTTCAAATTTACATTTTCTATCTCCACACAGTAGAATGCATCTTGTCGATGAATATCCGTTTGCGAATTCATTGTAATGCATAATTAATGTAAGCATTTTTGCAATCTATTTGTGCTAAAAAATAAACCTACTGTGAAATGGTGGCATGAGTTGTTAATAACCAAAGACGGTATCATCATTATTACCTATAAGTAACCTATCTTTACCCTTTTTTTGTATTAAAAAAAAATCAAATGTTGAATAATTATATCGCGTTATCTAAGAATCATTTTTTTGTTTCAATTTAATAGCAACCTTCAAAAGTAAAAATATGTTTTATGGTTCGCGAGTGAAATGATGAACTGATAACTTATGGGCACAGTTTTTTCAGAAGACATTGGACCACAGATTCATTCATAAAAAAAAGTATAGTTATGAATAATAAAGTCGTACATTGTGTTATACTCGCAGCAAACTTAACACTAGAATTACCAGGTTTTACTCGATTACTCAAAGGTCCAGTTGGTGTCATATATGACACCACAAGAGTAACCTTAAAGGACCGGGTATGACACAAGTCAGGGGTTCTCAAAATATTGGTCCTTTGAGAAGTCCATCTCAAAATTTTCATTGGTGTCGTATATGACACCACCTGGTACTTCAAGTGTGAAGTAAGTTGACCCCTAGTGGTGAATTCCTGAACTAAATGGCAGTGGACAGTTGTTTTTCAAATGCAACAATTTATTAATTTCTGCGAGTCTGTGCATTGGATAAAGATTTTTGAAATATTATGAGAATAACGAAAAAAAGAACAAAAATTTACAAAGGTAATTTTTCGTTTCATTGACAAATTTTCATCTCATTGTTTGTAATGTTACAACAAACCTTGTATAAAGCTCATTAGGTTAATTTTTGATAATCAGTTTCCACGATGCTGTAACATACTCCAAACCTTCCTCCAGATGAATAGAATTATTTTCTTCCTGTTTAAATGAAAAATTGCGTTTCATATTAGCCTACATTAACCTAACGGATGTATTATTTTTTTCTCAGCAAAGAGGAAGTTTTTTCATTTGTTTTTAAAACTTATGTTCACAGACTTTTTTATCATAGCTATCACTCAAAACAATAAGGATTTGTTTTTGAAGCTTGTTCCGTTTTCGTTTGTTTATTTGAAAATAATCACAAGGTGGTATTTTAACAGTTCGGTTATGTCATAATGTTCGTCATTTAGCAAGTTTGCAAAAAAAAAAAAAAAGAAAAAAAAAGGAAAAACTAGTCAACATTTTCACACCTTTAATAATTCTCACACATTCTGTTCAGTTTTAAATTTTACCATAATTATTCGAACTTGCTACATGAACGTAGGCTATTTTTCTTCTTTCTTTTTTCTGCACTTTTTTTTTTTAAATTAATAACTACCTGTGTAAATAATTAACGTGCCAGAAGCCACACACTATTGTATTTTGAAAATACGAAGTTCATAAAATAGAAAACTAAAACCAAAACTGTAATTAGGAAAGTCGACTGCTCTATAATCTTGGTGCCAAGCTTGGTACTGCCATTTTTGCCATTTACATACGTTTTTGAGAGCAATTATGAAAATATCATCAGTTTTTTTCATTTTAAAGATGAATTATTTTTACTAGACGTTTAGTCGAAATTTTGTGTGTCCGTGCGTGTTCAATGTTATCGATGACATTTGTCCGGACGAAGCTTTTATTGCTCCCAGATTGAGCTACAAATTGAGCTACAAAATGAGCTACTAAGTGAGCAACAAAATGAGCTACAAATTTAGCTACAAAATAAGCTATAAATTGAGATACAAAATGAGCTACAAATTGAGCTACAAAATGAGCTACAAATTAAACTACTAATTGAACAGCTTTTTTTGCTTCCTAATTGAGCTCACAAAATGAAATGGGCTTTTACCCAAACCAAATTTTTCTTAACTGATCAAGGTACCTACCAGATGACACAAAGACAAACTTTCTCCATCCATTAATTTTCTCAACTTTTCTGGACTTAGGTATATTTTATATAAAAAGAAAAAAATGTTCAACATTTTATTTTCAATCCTTGACAAATTTCATGGATATACTCGTATACGACTAGGTACGCACAATTCTTCATCATTTCATAATTTTTTCTGCGTTTCAAGAACAATTAATAGATAAATGTGAAATAGTAACGATTTCACAAAAACAAGTTCAGTAAAGGTAATATTAATTAGCAGTCTTATTCAATGAACGTATAATTAAAACCGTGCAAATTGAGTGTTTTAAACGTGACACACAAACTGATACTTTACAATACCCATTTCTCAAGTGTAGGTATTTTACAGTCTACACTTTGAGAATTTTTTGAAAGCACATTTCACCAACCAGTCAAAGTAATCAACTTAATAAATGAAAAGTATTACGTCAAGGTCCACTGCGGCTAGAGTACTCAACTTGAATATTTTATAATAATTTTATTCAAACCATATAGATTATTAGAGAAGTCATGTCAAGAAGAAAATAGAATTCGCTAAGAGGGTTTATATAAATAAATAAATGTGACATGTACAGGGCATTACTTTTGATTTGATCAATTTTTTAAAGCATCACTTTCTACGTGTAAGAAAGCTTGTACTTCTTTTCATATAGCTACCGAACAAGTATGTAACTTACATGTACCTGCCAGTTCATACCTGCTGAGAAAGTGAATTAAATTTTATAATATTGAGAATACGATCTTGATAATGTATCTGCATTTTTCAATCGATTATGATTAATGAGGTAGTAGCTAACCCAGTCGATTAATAAACTGACATCTCATCTAATATACGAGGAGTTCATTAACATTATTGCTTAAGCGAGTATACGTCTATATTTTAAAGGAGCTAAAATCTGTCGTTGAGTAGATATCGTATTTATGAAATTCAAAACTGTTCCTGCTTTCATAAATATGAGTGGAAAAAAGTAAAATTTTATAAATACGAGTATGATGAAATCTGAGAAAACATACCCTTGAGTAAAAAATTTTTTTATCAAAATTACCTAACATCAACATGTTGTAGTGTTTAAGTTTGTGGTTTTCAAATTTCTATGCAAACTGATACGTAAGTAGACAGTCTAAATACCATTTTAAAACACCTGAGTGGCCAACTACATTGTTTACACTTTGTTCCAGAAGGGTGAAGCATGTACCTACTCGTAGCAATGTAGAAATTGTAGAATATTTTTAAAATAACTACTCTACAGGCTCATAGCCAGGATATTCTTTAGAGGGGGGTCACCAGGGGTTTCTCACTGAACTTTTGCTTCCCTTTCCTCCTTCTCCATCACCTGTTACTCCCCCACTCTCTAATGCTTATTTATCTTATCCGAAGGGGACTGAGCCCCCTATTTTGTGTTTCTTACTCAGGAAGCATTCTAAAAAATATTTTATTTTCTAGAAAATTTTCAATGGGAGCGATATTCTTTTTGATTTTTTTTTTTTTTAAATAAAAAATTCCATCCATCCTATTTTTTTTACCTACAATCTCCTTCATATTTTTCATTACCTTAAGACTGTTAGAGCGATTCACGAGTTCATCAGATGTGTCTCTGAAAAGAGTTTTCAAAGAATTCGAATTTTATCACTTTTATTACCTAATAAAATTATTGACATTTTTCAGTTGTCTGAATATTTCGAACAGCCACTCAAAAATTAAAAATATTGTAAGGTATAATTGAAAGGATAATAAACGACACTGAAGTACATTATTTTTTGAAATCGAATCAATAAAATGAAAAATTACGATAGGCGGAATATGTACACATAACAATGCTTTCTTTTAGTTAGGTTCAGCATTTGAAAAAAACATTTCGAATGAAGAATTTATATTTACCTACATGTCTCAAAATATTCTGAAAGCTCTCCCTATTTTTGAAAATAGTCAGGTGAAGCAGGCAATCAAGTTATTTATTATCTTTTTCCAAAATATACTAACTGAAAGAATGTAGTCTTTTTCAAGTTATTTAGTTTTAGAATTCTATAAAATCCCTCTTCTTATAACACTACTTCCTCCTCCTTTTCATACTTTTGCTCCTTATTTTCTGTGTCTAAACCCAATGCATATCCAATTTGGTATCAGCATTCAAAAAATATCAATTTTTAGTAAATCAAATTATTGAGATGTACTTAGTATATTTCGTTCATTGGTCCTGTATAATTTTGTGTTAATTTTTCAGTCTCTTTCAGACTGAAGAATACAACACTAACTTTCAATTATTTACGCACTATGATAAAATTTGATACCTCGCGCGGAATTTCAAAACGCAGTCAAATTATTCAATATGATAACTCAAGTATAGGTACATATTGCCACAAATCTAGAGAATTCTCGAAAATTTATGATACGAATATTTAAAAAAAGTATGTTGAGTATAATGTGTTTAGTGCTCATGGCTAATAAATGTGTTTGACCACTTGAAAATTTTACTCAGTAGTCTAAATAAAATTCGAATAAAAATCTATCCCGTGTGTCTGTATTTTTGTCTTCTTAAAGTAAACATGAAATTACTTATTATTATTCTTATAATTTTTTCATACAATTTAATGGTTTTGGAAAGCACTGAGCGGCCAATAATAGGTATGGTTGTCTATAGACTCTCAAAAACGTAAAAGCAAATTTAACATTTTTGAGGATTCATCTCTTTAAATGAGACTATATTTTAATTTGTATCTTGTCATTTTAGGAATTCTATCTCAAGAAATACGTTGGCCTAATAATCAGTATCGCTCAGCAACTAATTATATTGCAGCATCATACGTGAAAGCTGTGGAAGCAGCTGGGGCAAGAGTGGCCCCAATTTTTATTAGGCGAAATATTAGCTATTACAGGTGACTTGAAATTTTCGAAATATTGTTTAGCTTTTGGTAAAGACTGTCGACAATGGATCAGTTTTTTTTTCTCAAAACTTTAAGGTGCCATTATTTCAAAGTGTTATTCCAAAACGACGCATAAGTAGAAGTAAAACACAAAAATTGAGTTAGCAGTGTGAGGTTGTAGAACATAGTGATAATATAGCTACCAACGTCCACAAATCGCATCTCAAAATCACGTATTCAATTACACAAGTGGGGCATCCAAATTTTGTTCATTGTTTCGAAAACGACATAAGTGGCTTTTATAAATTTAGTTTCTTCTGTCAAATAATAAATTACTTATTAATGATTTATGTTGTGCTTAATTGTGTTGTTAGAAACATTCTTAAGTCAATTAATGGAATTGTATTACCCGGAGGAGGTGCCGATTTGAGTCCTAATAATGGATATTATGATGCTGTTACTATTATTTATAGATTGGCCAAGGAGGTAGTTTAATTTTCGTAATTTATAATTTTAGTAAAATAGAATCGAGCTGAGTGATATAGCTGATTTTTAATCCCAGCTCAATAAAATTGAGCTGTACCCATCTTGGATCAAAGCGACAATATCAAGCAGGAGTAGACAACTTGGTAAACATTTGTACTCACCATAATATATTTCACATTGTTGATCTTATTTTAGATGAATTCGAATAAAACATTTTTTCCAATTTTGGGTATATGTCTGGGATTCGAAGCTCTCTTAATAACGTCGAATAATGACAAGAATATTCAAAAACGCTGCAATATAGAGCATGAGAACCATCCTCTAAAATTCGTCAACAATTTTAGGCAAAGTCTCACATTTGCCAAGTTACCAGAAGATCTGTACATCTATATGAAGCATTTGGATGTGACGAAACATTTGCACAGGTATTTCACCTATTTTTCGACAGAGACAATGCATTTTTTCCCTCTATTTTTTATTATACAGCATGAGATTTACTTATTTAAGTATTAATTTTAATTTATTCAATTATTTCTTGATTTATTAATTTTTCATTCATTAGGTGGTGCACTACTCAAGTTAATTTCACAAAACATTCCATGGATAAAGAATGGCTGATCACATCAACCAGCATCTCTACTCGTGGACTCGAATTTATTTCGACGATAGAACATAAAAAATACCCTTTCGTTGGCGTTCAGTTTCATCCAGAAAAACAATACGAATGGAATCCGCAGCAAGAGAATCCGCATTCGAGAATCGCTATCAGATCTAATCGATATTTTTTTGATTTGATAGTTGATTTAGCTAAGTTTAATAAAAATATATTTTTTAGGAACACAGATGAAATGAAAGCTTTAATTTACAATTATTCTCCCAAAACGGGTAAAGTTAGATATTATGATCAAATATATGTTTTCAAGTAGGTAACAATCCTTATTAGTTCGTGAAAAATTATTTTTATACTATGCTTTTACAGAGCCTACAGACTACAAGTGGCAACTAATTACTAATCAGAGATGATGTTAATAAATTATAAATTTGAGTTTTTGTTTTTGCTCAAATTATTAACAAACTTTCTCAGAGTCCCAATTTTTTTAGCTTCTCATTTATCTAACCTTAATTCAACAAACGAAGTTTTTGTTCTTTTCCTCAGAATTTCATAATTCTATCTGCAAAAGAGCAACTACGACTAAGGCTAATCTTCCGAAAGTTAAAATGAAATTAGATTCCCAAAATAAAATTAAATGAGCAATAGCCCCATAAAACAATGGAAAGTTTACATTTTAGACCCTTTAAATACTTTCCCTCCAACTCAGTTTCGACGACTTGTGAAATATTTTCTCTTAATACAGTACTTTAGTTGCTACGAATAAAATGCTCAGGAATAAGAATTTTAATTCTCTGTAAGAACACTTTCCACATCTTCAGTTTTTATAATCACCCACCCAAATATTTTATCAAGTACTAAATAACATTTGTATCGTTCGTTTCTTATAGGTAGTAAATTAGTGGATAAAAAACTGACTCTTATCAATTTTTCAAGAGAGACAAGAAGATTTCTGAGGCCAAATTTTTTATTGAACGATTTTCACTTTATAATTTTGATTTTCACCTTTTAAGAAGTTGAATTTAAGTTTAAATTTGAAAGGCAAAGATGAAACTTGTTATTGTTACTGTCACAATTTTTATATGCCTGGCAATTTTTGCAAGGTGCACAGATCGACCAATTATAGGTAAGATTTTTTTAAATGTGATACACATTTATGTATTAATTTTTTTTTCTCAAGTAATCCAGGCTTTATTTATAACTACCTAAATGTTACATTTCAGTTTAATACGATTTTTCACTATTCTAGGCATTTTATCTCAAGAATTCGAGGACACGTTTACAAAATATCGTCCAGCAACAAATTATATTGCTGCATCTTATGTGAAAGCTGTGGAAGCTGCTGGTGCAAGAGTGGTTCCTATTTTTATTAAAAAGAATCTTGCTTATTACAAGTTGGTCATTATTTCGTACTTAATTTTTTCCATCAAGAAGTAGACTTTTAGTGCCAATTACAAATTATTTTAGGCAATTACTCCGTTCCATAAATGGTATTGTAATTCCTGGAGGAGACGTCATTCTTGAACCAAAACATCCTCACTACGATGCTTTCATGATAATTTATAGATTAGCAAAACAAGTAATAAGTATATATTTATTTTTTTAAACATTTTCGTGTAGGTTTTTGTTCAATAGACCTTTGGCAAGGACAGTTGCCATTGCAACTAGCTACCTATCCTATATGTGACAAAATCTGAGGAAGCATAAACTCTTTTTCAGATGAATGACGAAGGAATTTTCTTCCCTATTTTGGCTATTAGTCGTGGATTTGAAGCATTAATGATATTGACAAACAATCACGTGGACGTGCAAATGCGTTGTGACATAATAGACTTAAATTTTCCACTAATATTTTCAAAAAATTATCGTCAAAGTTTGACTTTCGCATCTTTACCCGAGGAAATTTATATTTATCTGAAATATCTTGATTTAACCAAACATCACCATAAGTAAGTGGATTAATATATTATTTAAGAATTTTATGCTAGGTATATCAATCAGTTTTGTTTTATTTTGAGCCAGCTGGTGCACCACACTACTGAATTTCACTAAATATGCTCTGGATAAAGAGTGGCTAGTCACGACCACTTTCATTGATCTGCACGGAGTTGAGTTCATATCTTCGATAGAGCATAAGAAATACCCATTTGTGGGATTGCAATATCATCCAGAGAAACTGTTCGAATGGAACCCAGCTCAGAACAATCCACATTCAAAATTTTCAGTTCGAGCAAACAGATATTTTTACGATCTGCTGGTCAACTTGGCCCGGCTCAATAGAAATGCATTTTCCAAAGAAAAAGACGAGAGGAATGCATTAATTTTCAATTATCAACCTCTGATGGGTGAACCTAACGATTATTTTGACCAAGAATATGTTTTTCCTTGAACAGAGAATGTTTTTTCAATCGTCAATAAAAATAATTGTCAAACTTTTTGTGCAGCGTGTTGCTTATAAATATTATTTCAGTATCCTGAAAGAAATGAAAAGTAATTTTTACTACATTTTATAGGGAAACTGGGATAAGTTGAGATTTATGGTGGATAGGTAGATACTCTTAGTATTTGTAGTACATTCTACTATCTTGACCAATAATCATATTGTATAGGTACATTTTACTATTTCAGGGTCATTATTACAATAAATCTTAAATTGTCCTTGTTTTCTCATACAAATAACTGACAAAAATTACTTTTTTTTTCCTTCAATTTATAACTTTGTTAAGTTACGATTTTTATTCAATGATTGAAAACATTTTTAACACAACTCTGAAACGTATAGGATGAGATACGATGACTCCAAGGAGACAGATCTACAGTGTTGTGCTTTTAAATACGTCTTATGCAATAACATTTCCATTTTTTCAAATTAGGGAAATCAAAACTAAACCAAATTGAGTTCCTGCCGATCCTGTATATCTTTAAAGGTGTATGGAGGAAGAAATTGTTAAAATAATGTGACAATTGCATAACAAAGTCCCTGAAAATTGAATTTTGCATCTTTGAGAAAGTGCAACATTGAAGTGAAATATTATAATTCGTATAATATACAGGAAGAATGAATTTTAATTCAAAACTAACCGCAAATCTGTATTTTTTTTCTTCCTTTGATAAAACGAATGTAGCCTGTCATTTTGAAACACCCTGTACTAAAAGTAAAATAAAAAGAGACACTATTTTCCTTCAATAACTTTGGGATAACATAATTTTTATCAGTGGGGTTTCATATAAGTCAGTAAATTGGTACTCGTATTAAAGGCTTAAAAGAGAATGAATTATTTGAAATTGAAATGCTATAAAGATTATATTGTTTGATCCCACATACGAGTAATTAACACGTGAATAAAAAGTAAGGTATCATAAATGGCTTAAAACTGTATAATTTGTTACCGTATCAAAAGTCAGTCAAGTACTCGTCTAAGAATTCAGTACTGTACATGTATTCACTACTTAAAAGAATCCATGGATAACTGTGCATATGTCATTATGTGGGTACTGGATTCGGACATATTAATTTGTGATTAAAAAGTACGGTGTCATTTAATTACGAGTTAATTCTATGAAAATCTTGCTGATCAAGAAAAGAAATTAAAATGAAACAACTTTCTATCATTGTGATAATTTTTTTTTATCTTGGAATGTCTGTACATTGTACTGATCGACCAATTGTAGGTAAGAAATTAAAATTTCGATCTATTTTTATTCTTTCTATAAATTCTAAAAAAGGTCAGTAGACCTACCTATACCCATCGAAATTTTAATAAAAAGTTCACTGCCATATCTACGAGTGTATTTTAATAAACTGAATTTCAATTTGATTTCTCATGTACTCATCTTTTAGGAATTTTGTCGCAAGAATTTAGAGATCTTGCTTCACAATTTTATCCAGCTACTAGTTATATTGCTGCTTCTTATGTGAAAGCTGTCGAAGCTGCTGGAGCAAGGGTTGTTCCGATTTTCATCAAGCAAAATATTACTTATTACAAGTATGAATTAAGGCTAATTTTATTTTTAAGAGTACATCGGGTGTTTTCTTATTTTTGAAAACTTTCACATCACTCATGAAATAGTTAATTTTTTTTCAGTCAAAATAACTTGCCTTGAAGCATATGTTATTGGTATCTATAAGCTATTCTCAATGTATCTTTGAACGTGGAAGAGGAAAGCCAGTTTCCATGCATACAGATACATCAACGTAATTTAAAAATTTCTAATCCTTTTTTCAACATTTCCATAGGAATATACTTTCCTCAATAAATGGAGTAGTAATTCCAGGAGGTGGTGTTTTTTTGAAACCCAATAATGGATACTACGATGCTGCCACGTTGATTTATAAAATTGCTAAACAGGTGAAATTTTGATAGTATTAATACGATGATTAGATAAACTGATAGTTGCTGGTATCAATACTCTAAATTACAGTAATTATTGATGATTCCAAAATTTTAGGGGTTTTTCATGATTCATTAGACGCAGGGATTTTCCGTTTACACTTGTAGTCACAATTTTTTGAACAACTGTTTACTTTTAAAAATTGGTTTTGATCTTTAATTTTGTCATAAATATGAATTATGAAAGAACCAGATGTCAACATACAAAGTCTACCAACAGGATGCTTCAAGTGTAATTGCTTTATCATGAGAAAGTATAGAAATATTTCTCGGTTTATTTCAGATGAATGACAAAGGAGTCTTATTCCCTATCTTTGGAATATGTCTAGGATTTCAAGCTCTGTTGATAATATCTAATGATAATGAAAACGTGTTGACACGCTGTAATGTAATTCATGAAAACTACCCCTTGATATTCTCCGATAATTTTCGACATAGTCTGATGTACGCTGCATTACCACAGGAGCTCTATATGTTCCTTAAATACTTTGATGTCACAAAGAATAATCACGTGTAAGTTAATTTCGAAATATTATTACAAATTCTTAGATGTAGTCATTAGTATTTTTGACTATTAGAAATATGGACTGAGTTTTTCATTTGTTTTATAGATTCAAAATATTGTAGGTTACTATATCTGTTACATCAAGTAAGTAGGTGCTTATTACAAAACAAGGTGCTGAGAAATTATTCAACTTGACTCAAACTTACTTGCGATAGTCTTAAAAAGTGATGTAATAATGTTCAATGATTTTTATGTAACCCTCTACTGAGTCGAAAGACATTTTCTGTGTCAAAAATAGTCACTTGCCTACTCTTAGCTGACTGACAATACCTACATAACGATTTTTCATAATTATATGCAAAATTTTCGTTATAGATGTTCAAAAATTCTACACTGAGAATTGTAAACAGGGTGGCAACTTTTCTTATCACACTCAGGAGAATTATTATTTATTGTAGGCATTCTTATATAATTCTTGTAGTACTCGTACTTTTTACCATCTTCGAAAATACACTTCACTATTTATACAGTAATTTCTGCTACATATCTTGAATCGTCCTCTAGTTTTCCAATTCAAATAGTAAAAATTATTACCTAAATTTTTTCCATCGTATGATTCCTAAAGCTAAGAATTTAATTAATTTTTTTTTTCTGCTTCATTTATAGATGGTGTATGACCAAAAGAAATTTTACCAAACATTCGTTAGACAAAGAATGGATAATTACTGCAACCAACGTCAATATACGTGGCTTGGAATTTATTTCGTCTTTGGAACATAAAAAATATCCGTTTCTGGCAACTCTGTTTCATCCTGAGAAAGCCTACGAATGGCGAACTTCGCAAAATAATCCTCATTCAAGACATGCAATCCTAGCGAACAGATATTTCTATGATATCTTTGTTAGTTTGACAAAGCTGAATCAGAATGCATTTCGCTCAGAAAAAGATGAAAGGGATGCTTTGATTTACAATTACTATCCTCGAACAGTGAAAGATAGTGATCCTTTTGAGCAAATATATGTTTTCAATTAGATTCGTATTTATTAACATTACAATATTTTTGGGTGAATATGTTATTTTATTCTCACTATCGTATCATTAATATTTGAAAAACCCCTCATCTAAATGACTGGTTCTTCAAGGATATTAAAAAAGTTTGCATGATTTTGTCGTGACAGATAGGTATTTAACACGTTAGTAAATACATTTTTACTCATGTCAGACGACTTACAAAATATAAAAATCTAAAACATATCTCAATTTTCACGTGAATATTCTGATATAAGTAAGTACAACACTTAACATACACGTTTGAAACGAAGACTGTCGAAACCAGTCATGGAAAGGAAAGAAGTAGGCAAGTTGAATTAGTTTCGAACAATATCATTTCCATTTTTTAAATTGAATGGGTCTGATTAAGCCGGATTCCTAGTAAGTACTTAATCCTTCTTCAATTACTTGGTTATCTTTGATGTTGACATTTTTTACTTTATTTGAATAGAATTAAAGCTGAAGATTATTTAATCAAATGATGAGAAAAACTGTGCACTTATTTATCACGAGGAACAATGCTTTTATTCATCTATACCTACCTATCAACTCATTTTTCTTGTATCATATGTGACAAACATAAGTAGTATTACGGTTGATTTTATTAGACTTATCGTTTACATAGGAACTCCTAAAAATCACAGTTCTATTTTGGGTGGCTTAGCTTCAAATCGTATTTGAAAACACTTGGTGTGATTTCAAAAAAACTGCTGTCCATTTTTTTAACCATGAAAATTTTACCAGTACTAATATTATTATTTCGTGTCGTGTTTGTGACGTGCAGAAATCGACCTGTAATTGGTAATTTAAATTTGAATTTTTAATCAAGTGAAGAAGATAAAATTACTCAAAAAGTTACTCAAAAAGTTTTCTTGTGCGTTTTCTCAGGTATTCTAGCTCAAGAATTTGATGAGAAAGACGAAACAAAATATTTGCCAGCCAAAAGTTGGATCAATGTTGCTCATGTAAAATGTATAGAAGAGTCTGGAGGGCAAGCTGTGCCGATTTTCATTAATAAAGATGAGACATATTACAAGTAAGAATTGCTTTATTTTTTATAAAAAATCATTTGAGATAACATTTGACTGAATTTTATCTGTAAAGCTTTAAAATTAATTTTTTAAAACTAATTTGATTGATGGATTTTTTTAAATTCTATTTTTTGTTATTTTTTCATCAGAAAGTTGTTAAGTTCGATAAATGGAGTGATCTTTCCTGGAGGCTGGACTCTCCTTCAACCAGGACAACCTTATTATGATGCTGCGACCAAAGTATATAAGATTGCTAAGGAGGTAAGTTGTTAAAATTATCGGTGATTTATTTTTTCGGTCAGTAGAGCTGTTCGATGACCATCCATGAGTGGTGAGTTTTGATTTTCTAGGTTGCAAATTGGTTTTCCCCATTTCCTCTCATTTCCTTTCACTTTGTTACTTGTATCCAAAAGCAATTAAACTCAATGGGTCTAAAAATTTTCAAGTGGTACCCGTGCAACCTTGCTACACTTCTCAACTTACCACCCATGAGGACATCCCAAAACTAAGTTCATACTTTTTTTTTGCTGCTTATTATCATTTCTTACTTTTTTTTTCTTCTTTCATCAGTTCAATGACCAAGGAATATTCTTTCCAATCCTTGGAATCTGTCTCGGATTCGAAACATTGATTATTATATCCAATAATCATGTTGACATACAAAAAAAATGTAATGTAATTGACGAATACTACCCTCTAGACTTTCAGCCAAACTTCCGTAAAAGTTTAATGTTCTCTAAAATGCCAGAGGACGTTTATGTTTCTCTAAAATATTTTGATTCGACCGCGAATTTTCACGTGTAAGTTGAATATTCTAATTCTATCTCTTCTACGAGTATCTACAAAAAATTTAACTAACCTAAGCTCTTATTTTTCAGAAATTGTACAACGGTTGAAGATTTCGTCAAAGCCGGTTTGGAGACAGAATGGAATATTCTTTCAGTGAATAATAATAGACGTGGACTAAAATTTGTTTCCACCGTAGAGCATAAAAAATATCCATTCTTAGCAGTGCAGTACCATCCAGAGAGACATATATCTCCGTGGAAGTCTGCAAAGACTATTCCATATACGAGAGCTTCCATTAAAGCCAATAGATATGTGTATGACATTTTTGTAGATTTGGCTAAACAAAACGATAATAAGTACCCATCAGAGAGAATTCTAAAAAAATCACTCTTCATCAATTATTCGCCCATTTTTTGGGATAAAAAGAGCTCTTTAGCTCAAATGTATGCATTCTAAAAAAATGGAGTTAATGTTCTGAATAAAGTACGTAATAAATTTCTAGTCAACAGTCGTTCTATTAACTGCATTATATACGAACTTCTTTGTAAAAATGTTGAATATTTTTAAAAATTTTATACGCGTATATCTTATCGAAGAAGTGACTGAATCAGAAGGTATTTTGATATTCTCTATTTTATTAATAAATTTTATTTGTGTAAATGTTTATAATATATTCTTTATTAAACTCGCCTTGATGTAATACCATATAAAAACTACCTGGGATGTTTTGATTCCAACCTTTCTCAATCACACAATGGAAAAATATACAATTCACATCATAAATCAAGACGACTCAAAAAAACATTTCTTGACCAAAAGGAGGAGTTCAGTATTCGGCGGTAGAGGTTGGTGTTTTGAAAAAATCTTGAAGAGGGCAGAATCAGAGCTGTCAGATCTTCCATTGGTCCTTTTAATGTAAGATACTCTTTCTATATGCAAGAAAACTTCCTTAAAAGTTGAAAAAAACATAACATCATGTTTGATAGAGCAACCAACCAGCAGAATGAAGATGTGGTTGGAAAATATTCTGCAGGAGGTGAGGATAGGTGGTATTGCTTCAAGTTTTCTTAACATTATGAATCATCATTTGTGACATATACATATCATGTGCACCCAGAAATTTGCTAAGGTATGGAATGAGCCTTAAAATCACCAGAAGACAAAAATTCCATGAAAAATTCTCACGAATTGCAGAAAAATGTTTCTCTTCAATCTTTTTCCAATAAAAATTGATTCCTAAGGGGGTACTTTAACTTTCATAAACCTCGTTTTCGGTACGTCATTGATAATTATGTACACAATATTTATACACAGTTAATGCAGTTTTTCATTCGAATTCATGAAAATTTTAAATTGCAATCAAGGTGTACTATGACTTATTTCCAAGAAAGTTAAACAGAATAATTTACCATCAAGTACTCAGTGGTACACTTCATATTTCTAGGGAAAGCAAATTAAGTGATGTAATAGGTTTTATCCTACGATGACGTAGACTTTTCGAATTTTTTAGGAAAATATTTACAGTTATTATTTACCTATACTTCATTGTGAAGCCGAAATCGAATAATGCATGCTTCAAAATTGGTTTTCTGTTTCTTCCTAAATACTTATTCATAGAATAGAACTGGATGTAGACTCATTCTCGAGGTCTCCCCTCTTGAAAAATTTAGAATTCTTCGACCACTGTAAACAAGTTGATGCTTTTAAACTTTTTTGGAGTTGATAAAATTTTACCCAACTTTGGAACAAAAACTTGATTTGATTGTATGGAGTTTTAATTTCAAAATGTTAATCCTTTTGTACGATTTTAATTTATCATTTAGTGTAGAACTCGATGTCAAGGGCCACCCGTGGAAAAATACTAAGATAAGTTTTAATGTACAGTAGGTACCTTACTATGTGATGATTTTTTCCTGTCTTCTTTATTCTCTATGATAAGACTTATCTTTACATACATGAAGGTAATCAGCCAACTATTAATACATGAGTTACATTCAGGAATTAACTTTTCTGTTTTTATTTTTTTATGTTAGAGTGGGAGATAGGTACTCTGTGATAATTAAATTCAATTTGAGCAACAAATTTTACACTTTGCGAGTTATTTTACTCTTGAAAAGTAAAACTAAAACGTAGCTCGCCAACACATTTGTTACAAAATACGACACAGTACTTACACCCGCACAAATATTGCTAGTCCAAGTCTAAAATCTGCCAAGTCCTAAAAAAACATTTTTTTTATACCTACTTGAATGATGAATACCGAATCAGCTAAAGAGAAACGTGATCATTTTTTTAGGACTTAGTAAGTTTTGGAATGAGACCAGCAATATCATACTTGTAAATGACAATCTACTATAAGACGACGTGTTAGATAGCATTCGTTATAAAGAGTGCCATAAAATATACTGTCTGTTTTCTCTGGATCATTTCCCATCACTTAGTCAATATAATCCTACCGGAATTAACTGTGAGATAAACATTATCTTTCAAGTTGAGTGAAACATCTGTGAATGTGTTTTATTTTCTCATTGTCATTTTATATCTTAATTTTCAGCCAGTATCTACTTAAAGAATGGAAATGGATTTCAAAATTATTTGTGGTGTGTTTATATTAATTTCGAGAGGACTGACAGCAAATTGCAGGGTGCAACCAATCATAGGTAAGTACGTATAAATCAGATAAAATTAATAAAAAATTATCCATTAGCAATGATATTATAATGTAATGTTGAAGGAATTCTAACACAAGAGTTTCTTCCAGAGGAGGAAGTGCATTTTTTTCCACAAAAAAGTTATATAGAAGCAGCGTACATAAAAGCTGTAGAAGGATCAGGAGGATTAGCAGTGCCAATTTTCATTAATAAAAATTATTCCTATTACAAGTAGGTAAACAAAAGTTGGGTCCATATGAATTTGGTACTCCATAACAAAGACAATTTCAAATTTATACTGACTACTTTTCTGGAACAATCACTCGTGGTACCATCAGAAAAACTTTTTTTAAGCCACTTTTAAGCAAACTATGATAAATTACAAATCTGATTTTATTTTTAAGCTACATATTTATCATGATATCAATCTGCATGCCAGAGGTACAGTGATCCCCTTCACTCACTGACGAGCCCCCGCCCAATTTTTTATAATCTCTTCCTCACCCATTTAAGAAAAGTGAAAAAAATGAATTTTTTATGTGGATTTTATTTTTCAGGAGAATTTTTCTCCCACCCCCTCTAAATCATCATTGATGAGCCTTCGTCAAAATATATTATCAGAGCATTCCTATTGCAAGCAGAAATAATGATTCATAAGAAATTTATAATTCCTTTTATAAAAAGTTGGACAAAAAGACTGTACACGACTAGATAAGAGTTTTTTAATGCAAAATATTTTACAAACCTTGTGGGCATTCCACTTTAGGCAATCACAAAATACTTTTGGGACCTGCAAAACAAGTAATTACAAACTTACAAGTTAACTCATGCGAACCACAGATGAGAATCTGTAAACTTACAGCAAAGTTATTATTTACTCAAAACTCCCTCACTGTGTAATGTATCATTTAAATGTTGTAGAAAATTATTGCATTCAATTAATGGAGTCGTAATTCCCGGTGGATATGCTAAGCTTCAGCCTGGCTATGGTTACTATGATGCATTCACTACTATTTATGGAATAGCCAAAGAAGTATAGTACCTAATGTGAATAACTACCTATCTGCAGTGGAAGAGTTGGTTTTGAGAACGAGCATAATACAATGACTTTTTCAAATAGTTTCATAATTTTTAGTAATTAGTACGTACCTAAGTCGTAAACGAAGGATAAAGTTGAGTCACAAAGACAATGAAAAATGTTAGAAGCTTCAGTTTAAATTACCTAATTTCTTTTTATAAATTACGGGGAAAAATTTTGAACTGGTCGTTTGTAAAATCAACCCTTCGATTTTATTCTATTCTAATATTATATGTGTAATGGGTGAGAAAACAATAAAATTTTGTCATCTTCACTTACCAGACCATGTAGAAATGAATTACTTAATTTTGCAGATGAATGACAAATTCAACTATTTTCCAATTTTTGGAGTATGTTTGGGTTTCGAAGCTTTCATTACGTTGTCTAACAATCACAATGATCAGCAAATAAAATGTGATATAATCGACGAATATTTTCCATTGCAATTTATTCGCAACTTTCAAAAAAGTTTATTGTATTCGCGGGTATCCGAGGATATTTATGTTTCTTTGAAGTATTTGGATGTCACAGCAAATTATCACACGTAAGTAACATTGGTTAGTCATAAATAATTTTATAATTTAAAGCTAATTTCAAGTTTATATTAGAGTGAGGGTCATACCTATTTTATATACTTTTATGGCAGTTTGGTAGACATGTGTCTACTTTATAAATTTATGTTACAATTAACAATATTTTAAATTCTAAAAAATGTAAATAAATAAAAACCATTGCTCATTTCCAAATCAAAATACATCTTAGCTTATATGTTTCTACTAAAATGCCATTTTCAGTGACCAAATACCCAGTTATTATTTATTGTTACAGCTGGTGTACAACCGTGCAGAATTTCACAAAAGCTCATTTGAACGACGAATGGAAAGTGCTAACAACGAATAATGTTCGAGGTTTGCAATTTATTTCCAGTATGGAGCATAAAAAATATCCTTTTCTTGCTGTCCAGTTCCATCCTGAGCGATATTTTTCCGAATGGCAGTCTCCAAGTAGAAGCCCATATTCGTGGCCAGCTATCCGAGCAAACCGATATTTTCACGACCTTCTCATAGAATTAGCAAAATACAATAGAAATAGATTTCCTAGTGAACGTGAAGAGCAAGATACTCTTATAAATAACTACGTGCCCAAACGTTGGTATAATTCTACACCCTTCGATCAGGCGTATGTGTTTTGATAATTACAATTTAAGTAGATAGATGTGTATTATGCACTTGTGAGACCCAAAACTGGTTCATGAAAATACTTGTGAGACCTTTGTGTGGGGCTCCAATGTCCACTAAGTTGTAAATATAGTTTTTTTTACTCTTCTCAGTTCTCACTTTGTAAATCTCAGATCTGAATTTTTTGCCTGAGATTCACAAATGTCGTAAATACTGTTGAGTTCTCTGTGAAAATTTGGTAATACACCTCATGACTCTGACTCCAGAAAATATCAGAACCTGGAGCTGGAGCAGAGCTTCTAGTATGATTTGTTAGAGCTTATACCCGGAGCCTGCAAGCAAATTTTCCGAAACTCTGGTCCTAATTGGTTACAAAGTCAAGGATGACATAAGATAGAAAATGCCCGTAGTTTTTGCTTCGAAATAATACCTGGAGTCTTAGAGAAAATGTTGATATCTAAATATTTCGTTGAAAGTAGAAAAATATATCAAAGATTCGATGTTATGATGAAAATATTTATTTTTAACAAGCCTGAGCTGATATGAGAATGAAACAGGAATAAAAGCGGAAGTGAAAACTAGCATAATTTTTGGTGCGAGGAAATATTCATACACAATGGCAAAGTCGTTTTACTTTTCATCTGTGAATCTGAAAGAGGATATTAGGCTAATGCAGTGACCTGAGCGTGCGTGTTTCAATTTGTTAGGGTGGGCGAATTGTACGCGTATAGTTCTAATTAACTCAGTAGTAAAAATTATTTCAAACAACCCACGTGGTTAGTGGCCTGTGACCAGAATTACGAAAATTTTGTCTAAACACTCACCAACCTCTCAGTACGATATTATTATTTATTTAATGCATTCTCCCCTTTTTCTAATTTAGCTCATCTTTTTAAACAATATGGATCTTTACAGTATAATACTCTTCAGTCTTAAATTGATGATATCAGTTTTCAGAGCAACTGCGTGTCAAAGTTTACAGACTGAATGTTGAGAGATACATATATAAGTGAGGAAGTAATGTATGTGAATTTATTACCTTCGCATAAAGAAAACCTGATATTCAAAACTTATTCGCGTCTCATTTTGAATAATCATGAAGTTGATATTTTATTGTACATGCATGTAAGAGGTGTTGCATATTAGACACTCAAAAATGTTTCATTGGTTTCAAACCTTATATACTCGTACAAGTAACTTTATATTTTTTAATTAATTATCATTTTTCATAATTTATTAATAAAAATTGAATTATTCGCAATTACTTTCATTTTTATTTACAGTAGACACTATTTAAATTTTGAGATTATTTTCACTTTTTTGGTTTTACGATCTGACTCTGTTATATGTATTATCAAAACAAAATCATCTAAAACTTTTGACCACACACTACGAATAACTATGAAACTTGCCAGTCAAGAGATATAAACTAAGCCAAATCTCAGATCCTCAAATTTGAAAGAGGAGGCGATCGTATCACAAACGCACATTTTTGAGTCACTATTTTCAGATCATAAGTTCATCGAATCACTTTTAAAATCTTTTTGCATCAAGTTTCTTATTCAAATAGATGCTGCTTCGACTGGATTCATGTTCATGTGATCAGTGGCGAAACTGAGGGGGGAACCAGGGCCACTTGGAAAATATTTTAGCCAACCCAAAAATTTTTCGAAATTGACTAAAAACCAGTAAAAATAAGAGATTCCGTCGAATGGGGCGACTTTACACACTTTTTTAATGTTTTTCAACTTTGTCCTTCAATAACTCCTCCAATTTTGAAGCTATTGAAGTGAATTTGGTTTTAAAATTTAGGTCTAACATTTCTCAACACAATTGTAAAAAAAAGTTTGAGTTTGCAGCCTTCCTTCTATTTTTTATGATTTTTCAAAAAATTTGTGTAAAGTCACCCCTCAATGGGACGACTTTACCCATCAATTTGTAATTGACAGGTTATTGATGGGTGGGGAGGCAAAATTTGAGGATGTTTGTACTCAGACATACGATTGAAAAGAAACTAGTCAAGTACCAACTTCAACCGTGTGAAACCGAACTTAATATTTTGAGTGTCTGAGGTTAAAAAAAAAAGACGAATAAGAAAAAAGGAAAAAACCATATCGCCGCTTTATTTTCTTGTTCTGTTACTGGGTGAAGTGAGGTAGGGGCGGCGATCTTTTTTTTCTTTTCCTCCTTCTACATGCTTCGATCCAAATCGTATTTTGGTTTTAATTTTTGCCTGGCAATTTATTTATTGGGCTAAAACGAAGTGGGTAAAGTCGCCCCTTGAATGTAAAATCACCCCGTTCGACGGTTATTGAAAAAGAATTAAAATTAATTTTTGTACACCACTGTTTCGGATGTTGAAATTTTCAAATGATTTTTCTTACCCCCCTCCTTCGGTCCACCATGAAAAAAAGCTGGTTCCGCCACTGCATGTGATTTCAACGGAGAAAAAAAGTTAATTCGAAATTATGACAAAAATGTTACGAGACGAGAATTTCACCCGCACCGGCGCTGGTCAAGTACGCCCTCTGCCGATGGTCCTTTCAACTAATTCCAGAACGACGTCGTTACTACTCTCGTGGCAACGGCTGGTCGGCTCGGCTGCTCTGATAACAGTTTCGCGCTTGATATTGAGTTCGAAAGGTGAATATCTCTTGTGATGTGAGTTTGTTTTTCATTTTATGATCTTCGGCATATCTTCGTGGGTTTTCCCTTTCGTTTGTTTTATTTTCGTGTTAATTTTTAATTTCGACATTTTCAATTACATTCTTCGAGTGTCCCTTCGAATAAACAGTGTTTACGAAAACCTCATGTGAACAGAAGATTTGAAGTGAAGTGCTCGAATTCGGAGGCATTGGTAAGTTAAATTTCTCTTGATTATAAGACTCCGGCACTTTTCCCCAGCGAAATTATAACTCGAGTTTTTTTCTGTGAAAATGCATTCTACAATGAAGATCAAGTTTGTCTAGATGAAATGATTGTGATCCAAGATAGTGTCTCTTGACAGCTTTCATCAATATCTGAGGACTGAGTCTCAGAACCAACCAAGTTCAAATATTATTTCTGATGTAACTTTAAATATGCCCTTTCATCCGTCAAACTCAGCGTTCTAAAGTAGCCACTCGTTCTTTATAATTAAAACCATTCGATTATTCGAAACAAGAAAAAGGGCATGTATTTTGAGAACTTCAACTGCGAGTATCTCAAAACTCGAAATTTGGACTTGGACCACTCCTGGTTCTTAAGCCCAGTTATATTTTTTGATGATTGGGTTCTGAAGATTTACTCCTATGTTGCAAAGGATTCGTATGAGTGGTCTTATCAGAAGAATGTGAAAGCTCTTGAGGATCAAATAAATATTCTAGTAGTTATACGACTGTTTAAGGACTAAAATCAAGGAATTATGTGACAAGTACAAAGTTGGCTGAAGGAGCCAAAGATGACTAGTGATCCTAAACCAAATGCGATGATCGATCAGTCTAATTTACTATGATCGGTTGTTTACATTTTCGAAAAATTCGGAGCGAAAAAAAATAATGAAAAAAATGCTATTTTTCCTCGTCTTTCTAAGATTTATAATTGATCAACGATCATCGATCAATCGAAGTGTTGATCGTGTTATGCAATTGATAAATCAGTTCGATTTTTTGAAAATGATAGATCAATTGAAATTATAAATAGGAATCATTGAAGATGAGCTTATCGAAAATGTGATATGGATTTATGCCAACTGGCTTACAATTTTTGCTCAATGTTTTTTCATTCTCCATACCTCAAAAATTCAATACTTACGTAAATATCCGAAACAATAAAATGTCTTGCGTTTGGCAAAATAAATTTGTGAGTACGCAGTGCACCCTTTAAGACAATTTTAGTGACGATTTTGATGGAATAATCTGTACAATCTTTTGCGGCAAAAAAAAATAGAGGAGTAATTTATTAAATATTTTACAGAATAAAAAATTTTAGATGTGAAATCTTTGTTAGTTTCAAATACTTTTTAAAATTGATGAAAAAATACGACTAATTTCTTTTTTGCGAACAATTCATTCTGTCTAAATAAATATTCGAGACGATTTTCTTCTGAAAATGATATTGTAATCATATTTTGGATGAATTAGGTACATTTTCAGCTTATCATGAAGAATTGTAGATGACTAAGAGTTGACGGTTTAAGATTTTTTCGTCAGTTTTGTTTTTCATTAGTCTAGGAAGCAAAGTAACAATATAATTGTTGGAAAAAACAAAAAATTATTGAGAATTCAAGAAAAAATATTTTCAGTTAAATTCTGTATTATTGTTTATGGCTTAGTTCAAAGCAGTCATGCCTCAAAAACATAAAAATACAAAATGAAATAAATAAATAATAATTAACTAATAATATTTAGTAATAAAATTTTGATGCAAACGTAGGTACAACACGAATTTTAATCCAGTGATTTATTCCATGAATATATATTTTTTTTAAAAGGATTAATAGTTGTAACTAAGCGATTGAATAAATAAATTGTTATGCCCCAAATTATTATTTTTCCAACTTTTTTTCATAAAATATTTATCGTAATACCCAGAAATTGTTTAACACATGTTTACGATCCAACATATTACTAAAATTCCAGCTCTTAATAAAAAAATATTTTATTTTACTTGTGATGAGCACTTTTTCCGACGAAGACTGACAACTGTGAAAATCTCTATTACCAATTCGCTATAGTTTTTCAACTTTACCAAGAAAATATTATCCTATATTTTATTAAATGCTCGCTGGAGAGTTGAAAATCTCATCAAAAGAGTGAATGAAACCTTTTTCATAATTTTATGCCGTATATATTTTGATGAAACAATAATTACAATAATATTTGAAAAATCCATCCTGGTATGCCACCCTTTCAATCGGGGAGTATTTCTTCTGATTGAGACAGATATCGATTACATAAGGGACTTGGACTTGATGATTTAAATTATTCAAGCCTCTTTAAGGCCCTGAAAATTTTATCTTCTCCTTCTAAATCCGAAGAGAATGGGTTGGGCTCGCATCAATTTCTGTTTACTGTTGAAAAAGTCGATATTTGTTTTCAAAAGCAACATTTTTTTACTTCTTTTTTATGCCTACGCTGTGCACCATTTCCTCCCAGTTTTCAGCGCAACGATCTCATTGCTCCGTAGGGATGTTGAACCCTTGCTGGAGTGTATTTTGGAGGGTGGAAAAAAGGGCTACGCTTTTTCCATGCGTAGAAATTGGGTCGAGTAGGCAAAACGAACGCGAATTCGTACATTTCTCCCTTTTCCAGCAATTTTATTCGTCTTCACGAAGAATAGCTGCGAGCATTTTGTATCGAGCCTTTTTAATCTTCTGTTATATCTTCTCATGTTTAATCGATCAAGATGGATCATTTATCAAGTAAATTGTATGGTTTGGTGGTCGCTACATATTTGTCTGGCATGGAATTCCTTCCAGTGTTTTCTTTCCTTGTTAAAATGCTAATTGCTCATCGCTGTGGCTTGGAATTGTTCTTTGGTAGGGAGGATCGAGTTATGCGAGACTGTGTGAGGAAGAAAACTGTTTCTTGCTTTTTGATGGTAGCATGCTGGGATACGGGTAATTAACCGGCTACTTTTTAATCGAGAATCTTATTTGTGGTTCACAAGTGCATTGGTATCTAGAGAGCAAGGAAGATTTTTATTGGTTTTCTGTATAATATTGTAAAATGTGGTTCAGACATTTGAATGTTTTAAAATTAGGTTTTTGGCGGAAAGAGGTAATTTTGAAACCGTTATATTATGATGTTCTAAAGGAAATTTATATATTAGTAAATTAAACGCTGAACTACAATTTATTCTCGTTGCCAATTTCTTAATGATCCATTAATGAAAAGAATTTTCTCAATTTGATGGAATTTCGATAAGAGGTCAACGTAGCACATTTAGTTTCCTCTTATAATTTGGCAGTTAAGAAGACTTTGTGTTTGAAAATTACCAAAATTGATGATTAGCAGTGGTAGATCCAGGGGTCCAGGACCACATTTGATGAAAAAATAAGAAGATAAATAAGGAATTTTATAAAAAAATAGCACCGTTAATGAGACACATGAGGAATGCTCTAGAAAATTTATGTGTTATACCAACATCCCGACGTTTTATTTTTCAAATATGCCTCGCTGAGCTGTCTGCTTTATAGCTAGGTACCTGGGTACCTTATTCGACCATTTTTTTTTTTTTTTCAGAATACTTTTGTCACATTCGAATCAGTATTGCCCTCCTTTAAGGGTATGCTTTACTAGACGCCCGAACTCCACAGTTCGGCTTTACGAATATCTAATGGAAGGAACTTCTGAGGATGAAATAATATTGAAAAATATGAATCAAACTTCTCAATTAGCTCAAACAATTCGAAATTTAGGATTTTTTTAAATCAAACTGTCCCATAAAACGATATTTAAAAACTTTTTTAATAAAATGAGGGAATTTTCCCGACTGTTTTCTGGCTGAGTTTTTATCTAACAAATTGATTTTTGAATATGTTACAGTTATATGATGAACTTAAGGATGTATATAGAGTTGGATTTTTATGTAAAATTAAAAAACGGCTTCTACGGATACGCAAAGTTGATGTAACTTTGATAGCTAATTTTAGCTACCAGAAAATGTAAATTAAAAAAAAATTTACGTCCGTAAGTTCATCATATAACTATAAAATATTCAAATATCGTATCTCTTAGTTGTAAACTCAGGGAGAAATCAGTCGGGAAAATTTCTCTGTTTTTTTTTTCACATGGTAAAGCATACCCTTAACCGTTGAAATACATCATTTTTAATCAATCATCGAAATCAAAGTTATTACAGAAAAATTTTAGTACTTTGATGAATTGTCAAATTCAGCACTATCAAATTAAGACTATCATTCAAATATCTGTAGTAAGTGTATATTAGATGAATTTCGTACTGAACTGCACAAAATTACAACGAAGAAATTTGAAATTGAATTTTTTGAAGGATTTTAGGCCAATGTAATTTAATAGAAATTAATAAAGTTACCTGTAATACCTATATAAAGAAAAAAAAAAAAAGGTTGCTCATAATAGAATTAGACAGAGTAAATGCGAAAGATGAAATGAAAATGTGAAGTATTGTTCATTGAAATTACGTTTTTAGGTCGTTTTTGTAAGTCCTTTCTTTTATTTTTAATGAACCTATCTGCCGACTCCATTTTTATGACAGTAAATCGTAATTTTCGTTTGTTGATGAGTTTACGAAAACAAATAGCTGTATGTGTTTCTTGGCCATATAGAGTCTTCAATTTTCGACTATTGTCAGGTGTTTCCTATGTATTCGCATAATTAACTTGACGAAAACTGAATTGTATAGAAGATGATGTTAGTCAATAGATGTTTGTTTTTTTTTAAATTAACGAAATATTTTTGTATTAAAAGGCCATTTTTTCGAAGGTTGTTAGATAAAATTTTATTATTGCTTAAAGGATTGACACAAGACAATAAAAGTACCTAATTCAAAATTATTTTTTAATGCTATATAATCAAGTAACCAGTTCGGTTATTCAACAATATTTACAGGTGAAAAATGGAACAGTAAAAAGTGTATGATAAATCCCAAATTGTCACAAGGGTCTACCAAAAAATGTTGACTCATGAGGCAAGAATTTCAAGGATTGTGAATTTCACTAACAATAAATTAACGTATCGTGTGATTCATTAAATATTTTGTAGGTATTGTTCTACGTTCCTTTTTGTACAGGAACCTATTTATACATTAGGACTACTTGAGATAGGATCAGCTAATGTTTGAATGAGTATATTGCTTGAAGAATATTCATCGTGAGTAATTGTCTATACGGTTATATGCTTCTGCATTATGAGCTATTTTCATTGTATAAATTTAGCAGGTACCTGTTAAGCTTGTTCAAAATTTTTTTTTCGATTCTAAAATGCTACAAAATCTGTAGCTCACAGAATTTTGTTATATTACAGACTTGTATTTTATAAACATAACAATTTTGATACTTATTATAAAAATTATTTTTTCAAATATTTGAAATATTTTGAATAGATGGGCAAAATATTATCAAATATTATTTTGAACATATAAGCCTTGATAAATTATGGAAATATCTCTCACAATATTTCCGAAATATTCTGAAATACTTTAAACGTATTTTGCGAATATTTTTGTCGAGAATCTTTGAGAATTATTTATTTTAGTAGGAAAGAAATATTATTGAAATATTATTATGAAAATATTTTCAACAAAATCGTGACAGAATTTTAAAATGCTCTCTAGAAGGTAAAGAGATCTCAGTAGTACCTATGTCTTTAAAATATGTATATGCGATTGACTTATGAAATGACATTTAATTCTAATTTATGCCAAATTTTACTGTTTTTGAAAATCAAAAATTCGTTGATGGTAATGAAAAATACAAAAAAAAAAAAAATATATATTTTCCATAAAAATCTGAATCATGCCGGGGTAAGCACTCGGGGAGGGGGGATGATTTGTCACAGTTCCACAGTTCAATAAGAGGGTATTTTTGGACAATCATTATGTGTCTTAAACTTATACCGACAATAAGAATATCAATATCTAATTAGACGATATTTAGCTAAAAAATGTAATTGCATCAGAATATTTGAAGGCTGAGAACCAGTGTGATTCAAGTCCAAAGCTCAAGTTTTGAGATATATTTGCTGGTGAAATTTTCAAAATATACCCCTTTCTCTTATTGTGGATACCTACACGTATGATTTTAATTTTAAAGATAAAATGAGTCTTTGGAAATCACAATTTTAACTTAATCCATCCTTGACCTGAAAAAGCTTTATTCGCTCATTTTGATACAGACTTTAACGTGTTTTCACACTAATTGAGTACTCATTCATAAGTTGAAAAATCGTTTTTATTGCTGCATTAAATGTGGGTCATTAAGGATTAACAAACGATTAGGCAATCATAAAATTTGCATCACCAAGTCAAAGCGAATCGCGTGATGTTATATTGTTTTTTATTAAAATTTTATATTCCGTCTTGTTTTCCATCCGGTTTTTTAGTGTTTTTCTTCAAAACACGGCGCATATTAAGATATCTGAAATTGAGGGAATTAAAAGAATGCCGTTCGACGGCCATTTTCCCACGTGTCACACATCGTCTTAATTAAGTAATTGTGCCACCAAAAAAGAAGTATACAGGTATTACATTCGACGTGTATGCTTCTCCAACTCCTAAATGTAAGACCTACATGTCGAATTTACTTCGGCTACGGTTGAAATAAATTACAATCCGATGGGTAGTGTTCTAAATGAACCTATAATGTAGTTTTGTTGCCCTATATGATGGCTATCTTATAATGGCTTGTGTTTGCGAATATAGGTATAACATACGTAAATATGCTGCAAGTAGATTTATTAGAACGAAACAATTTTACGCAAAAAGTTGAAATAACAGACAGAAAAAAATTCTAACGCAGCAAGTTTCGCCAGAAAAGCAGGTTTTCTTCGAATGGTATGACGAGGGTAAAAACTGGGTAAAAAATTAATTTCTATTGGAAACCTGCTGGCAAGTTCCAAAGCAGAATTTATACGTTCTGAACCTTCAAAAACCACTTTTTACCAAAAACCAACCCACAGATTGGCTTAAAACTTGAATGGTACATTCTAGAAGCTTCTATTTGTTTGCCATATGAATTTGAGATCAATCGGTTACTTACTTTCCCAATTAGTAGCCATCAAAGCTGCAAAATCCGTTTGAATTTAAAGGAATCCGTTCCTTCAAAAACACATCAAAAACCATAGTTTTTTGGCTAAATTTTTGCTAATATCTGGAGAACCACCTAATCGATCGTCATGAAATTTGTATCACACTTCAGTCTCATCGAGATTGACCTCTGGTGCAAATTTTAGCCCTATTGGTTCAGTAGGTAGTTCTTCTAGTCTCGTGTTCCAAAGAAAAATTCAGGTTTTCAACCTTTAAAATGACTTTTCTACAAAATCAACGAACGGACTGACTTTAAATTTGGATGGTAAACTTTCAAGACTAAAATTTCAGCTCGATCCGTAGTTTTGCTGTAATTAGCCTTCAAAGTTAAAATTTGCGATTCTTATACAGCCCCCTTCATGAATCAATGAATATGAATATGCCAGATGGGTATTTTTGGAATCCTGAGATCATGAAACTAATAACTAACTATATATGAGGGTACCATATCTATTTGTGAAAGTCAGACCGAAAATTAATAGAAGCTTTTCTGTCGAAAACCTGCTAAAAACACACATAAATATTTCCAACGCAGTGAAGAAAAAATACAATTAAAAAATTTTGTCATTTCCGTTGGTACCGTTATGAATGGGGAAAAAAAAGTTTCCTGTGATTCATGAAAAAAGGCATTTACGTTTTCTTTGACATGCAGCCATCAAATGATAGACCTATTTAACGTCGTTTATCAGTACGAAATATTTTTTTTTGTATATCATCGCATTTATTGATAAAAGAAGAAGACTAAATGTTTTTAATTGATACGATGACGTTGGCTATTTACCTGTTCATAGCACGTTTAGTCAGCAAGGTTGAATTTATTGTTTTTTTTTGTGTTTTTGTGGCCAGGTAATTGTGACATTATTTTCTTCTCATTGTTGAGAGTAGGTGTCACAGACATATCAAATTACATTTGTAATACCTCGACCCAGTGACAGAAATTAGATTACAGAATTGATGAGGTGACATTTGACATATAGGTACATGGATGGTTGAGGATTAAAAATGAGAATCCGTTTAGGTTGTGGTGTCCTTGGAGCTGAACGAAGTGTGAATTGATTTTTTTAGGGGGAACAGTGCTAAGATATTGTATTTGTTTTGATTCAAAGGAGATAGGAGGTGGGCTTAGAGTGATTGAATAAATTAGTCTTTTCTATTTTCGTCATCACTTCGTTGAGTTATAGAAAAAAGATTCAGTAATTTTGACGAGTCATGCTTTGAAAATGAGTTATGATCATAGCAATGTAAAATATATTTTTTTGAAAATCACATGTAATTTTCGAAAAAGGAAGAAGGTACGGTAGCTGCATATTTTCAGGAAGAAAGAATTAGGTATTAAAATTATTATAAATTTATAAATAGTGAATCATTGATGTGTACGAGTGACAATTAGTTGGCTTGAAGTCATGCTTGACTCATTCGAGTTTCTCGTAAGCAGATTCATTCATGCCACTGTAGAAAAACTGATGAATAGTTGAAGGGATATCAAAGAAGAGCTAGTGTTAGAAAATAGCATTTTGCGATATTAACTGTTTTTTTAGTCATAAAGTAATATCATGGGAGTTGGATTATACTTCAAAAGGGTATTTATATTTTTGCTTTGTCTATGGGCTATCGGATAAGTTATAAGTTGTGAGTACAGAAATAGCTAGATTCATTAGTGATTTGCGTAAAACTCTATAAAAGTCCTTTTTGTACATCCATTTGAGTTGAATGTCTTTAAGCCGGTTTAGTAAAAATTTCAACTATAGTTTAAAGTTCCTTATAATCAAAAACCATATCATTGTTGATGACTGTGAATTTCATGTTTTGTTTTTTGCGGTCTTTAATAATTACACTCTGTTCCAAAAGACAATTTTCAAATAAACAATAGATTTCTGCGAATCTATCGGTTTGTCAAGTTAGAGGAAAAATTAGACCTGAGGTACTTTGATGCTGAGTGGTGGGAGCAACTAAAATATCTTCCACGAAAAGAAAAGTGTAGCCTACATAACCTGCTTCTGCATTCAGATTGTCCAAGTCCTCCGGCTTTGAATAATGTGCCGGACCAAAACCCACCTATTTCCGGCTTATTTGACATTTCCAATACGTTGCCCAAAGATGTTTGAAATGTTGCTCCTTCAAAAAAAAAAAAAGTGCTTTCATTATCGCCTAAATTTGATTGATTAATTAGATATTATATATTATGTAAGAAAATATACAAACAGAAATGTAGCATGCATTTTTAGGCTCACATAATTACCAGCTGTTATTTAATCTCTACTTTCCTGTATTTTACAATAATTAATGTATCTGGTGCCTTCGAGAGTAAATTTAATGGTTACTTGGTCATCTCAATGATTTATCGTCGACCTGTATAGTGAATTGAAAGCTCCAGAGTGGTTCATGTTAGACTCATGACCACTGTAGTTGTGAGAGTCAAAATAATTTTGGAGTAACAATATTATTGGATTATGCATTGACGGAAATTTCAAACTATCTGCATACATTTTCAGAACACTATTGACCTCTTGTCAGCTTGACTTGAAGCACTTGTAACGAAAACAATTATACTTTTCTGTATAGCTCTTTTCTTCATCTTTCATTAGAATCTTTTTTCTCCTATTTCCATCTCACTCTCTCCACATACTCGCCTTTTGTTGTGGAAAGAAAAACGTGATTAATGATATTTTAATGTAATTATACTGACGTACCTATGTGTTTCTTATAAATCTGTGGAAATGAAATAAAAAGTTATATGATCCGTTAAAAAGGTCGCATTCTTCTGCATTTGAACTATTTCACGAGATGCACTGAGGCTTGACCGTTGACAAATAATGAATATGGCTACGGTCCATTTCGAATAAATTAGCTGCAACGAGTCAGAGCTTGCTTTAATGATATGTATAAATTATAAAATCTGAAAATGATTTTAATCGAAAAAAAAAAAATAGTTTACAATTCTGGAGCTTCTTCATCAAAGTGAGTGAATAATAAAGAGTGAGAGTAGCAGTGAAAAGGGGAGAATCGTTGACTCAAATTTAAAAAAAATTATCTTTTGAAGCTCTAAAATAAATTTATCTTCAAAAATGAAAATATAGTTAAGTACTAAGAAAAATTAAAATACAGCTATGATGCAGCTACGGAATATCATATAATTATCTTACATCAACAAATTAAAGATAGAGAAAACTTTCCTAAAATTAAATCATAACATTTTGAGATTTATTAAGGAGGATGAGTGAAGGCAATAGGAATCTGAGAGAATAGAATGTAAAATTCTTATTTTGAAAAATTTGAATAACAGATTCTGAATAATTCAATGGTTATGTTTGTTACAAAATGGCCAAGTGCAAAATTTTTTCCAACTCTTGAGTTTCTCAATACTTCTAAGCTATAATTAGACCAGGGAGAGTCAGAAAAAAATTCAAACTTTCATCCCCATCACTAGTTGTGATCATATCAATGGTTGTGATGTAATCTAGAAAATGGTTACTTAAAACGGAAAAATTATTTTTGAGTTAATGATTGCTTTTGATAGACGAAGGTATTGTGAGCATTTTACAAAAAAAAATTCCAATTGGTTGAAAATTGACTGAGATCTGAAAATTTGAATTTTAAATTTTAAAAATCCTTCTTTTTAGATAATCAAGTTCAAAATTTGATGTGGGCGATTCTACCGTACGAGTATATACCTGTGGGTTCTTATGGTTGAATGTAATTTTGCAAAATGAAGTTTTTCGTATGGTTATTTCTAATCATTTTATAATAAAATTGATTAGATATTACTCTGAAATTCTTAATAAGTGAATTATTGCATTTGTATTTTTCGTATTTGTAAAATTATTTCGAATTACTGCAGTGATCATGAGTCACACTAAGCTGAATGAAATAGATTGATCCGACTGAAATAGAATGATTTTGATTTTAGATATGGACTATATCTAACTAGCGAAGGACACGTATCTACCCACCATTTTAAAAAAGCTCATGTTTGCAACAGTTCAGAAACACGCCTCTAATATTCAGCCGAATCATATATAGCCTGTAATATTCAGGTATTTCCCTCCCCCCCTGTAGTTATCCCAGTAATTTATTTTTGGTCAAGTAGATGGAACCATTAATCAAGTGTGATATAAGTAGCTGTAGGTCAGTTTTAAACTTCGAACATGTAACGTTCACGATTTTGATTGGCAATTTTTCGTACACCTATTTCAATTATGAGAAATATAAATTCATGTCATATGTTTTATGGCCTGCACATTTTTTCATGATATAAATTTCATGTCTTCACACGGATCTGTACATTGAGAACAAAATGTATGGTGATTTCCACGATTTTAAATAAGAAAATAGGAACAATTTTAAGATTTATCTAATATAATGAAAACAAGTTAAATTGATTTATTGGCCGTGTTAATTCTTATCACTAAATGAAATATTCCAAAGTTTATGCTATAAATAGAAGCGACTCTAAGAAACATTTCTAGATCTCAAAATCCAAAATCTGTTTCGCCGATTAGCTCAAAATAATGTTTAAAGTCGTCTTGCATGAGTGTTAGTGTGCGAGTGTGTATGTAAAGGTAAAAGCCAATGAATAGCTTTGTTCTTTTTTACCAGCATCAGATAAAAAATTTAATATTTTTTTTGTAATTTCTGCAAATTCCCATCTAAAATAGGAATAATAATTACTATTGAATTTTTTTCAGTGTTCCAACCATAGCTAAATTATATGTCTTGACTTTAAATCTCATACACTGAATTATATTTTCTTCCAAGTCCCAAAGAATTCACGTCTACAAAATTTCACCAAATTTCTTCCTGCTATATTTCCAAGATTTTTCAAATGTCGATCTTCTAAAAAAATACAAAATATGTAGAGAGAGTAATTTTCCAATACTCAAATATTATTTTCCGCTTCGAATCAATATTATGATTTTTTTTTTATATGAATGTTTTGAATTTTTGGTTATTTATTTTGTTCTCATTTTTTATTGCATCTAATCGCCAACCATGGGTGAAATAATGTAGATACAAAAATAAACGTCCTTTTTTTAGTCCCCTTTACTGTATGTAACCATATATACGTATACCTTACCTGCATTACAAGCTAAAATCAAAATTTAATAGGGAAAAAAAATCTAGTTACGCCGATTTGTTTGTAAACATTTATGTATTCGTTCTATATTTATATTTTGGTTAATGATGTAAAAATAATATATAGTAACGAGTGTAAGACATCAGTAGATTTAAACAGTATGCATAAAAAAGAAAATAAAGTTGTGATGAAGGAAGAGAGGAAAAAAATGGAAAAAAAAAAACTACTGAATCGAGCAAATATGACGGTTCACTGATAATTGAGATGAATTTTATGCTCCAGTATAGTGTTCGCGAAAGAGTGGAAATAGCATTTACATTGATGGTCATGGTACGATTCGTTAATGACCGTGCACAAAATGATAAATTACAAACCGAAAAATTAGTTAATGGTGGGATCCTTGTTGGTGAATGATCGTCTTGTGCAGTTTCTATTTCTTCCTTTCTAGGACTTTATGCTCGCATGTAGAGCTACTATGATATGTGCTTATGTATTTTTTTTTTCAAGTCCCGTGGTTTCGGTCCAAAGAAGTTTTGATGTGAAAAACTTTCTCTGTCGTTTGAAAAAAAAAATATATAAGTAATATATAGAAATTTAGAAATTTATGACAGGTGAGTTGGTGGAAGTATGGAAATTCCTCGTGTCATTATTGCTCCATTGCTCTGACTGGCATTCAATTCATTCTTAGCTTTTATCATATTTTATCAGTCTATTCACGTTAAGAGTATTTTTTGATTCGAGATCCATATACCGATCTGAGACGGATATAAGGAGTATAGGGGTGATATTACAAAAATGTTAATATTCCTGTACCTGCTTAATATTTTATATCTTTTCAATCTGAAGAATAAGAGTAATTTTTTTCAGTATTTTCGAGCATTTCTGGTTTTATTTGATTCGGATATGTATTAGAAATATTCTGAACCTTTTCTTATAAAATTAAAATTTGTATTTGATGGTTAAATTGTCTCTCGCACTTGCTGTCTGGCTGTCCTCAGAACTTATATTTTCAATGCTATAGTTAAGTTTACAAACTTTTTTAGTGTACTTGTTGAAAAGTTCTCTGAAAAAGTGCACTGTCACAATATACGAGTATAGTAGTTTTTCATCTTGTGTTATTATCAAGTGATAATAAAGCCTTCCAGTTTAATTCATAGATCCATCGATCTTAATTTTTATTAAAGGTCTCCTTAACAGAAGCAAAAAACGTTCAAAAGAATGAAATTTCCCAAATTGTTATATGGGTACTTCAGTATTAAACTTGATAATGAATGGAACTCAATTTTTGATTTGCATCTTATTTATGGCAAAAATTACCCGTCAAAGTTACATTTACGTTGCACATCAATAAAAGCTCAGATTTTCTATCGAAAATAAAAATCCAACTCTACTTATACATCCTTTGTTCACCATCCAAGTAAAACATTATCAAAAATCATTACTCCAAGTTGAAAAATCTAACCGAAAAAAGTCGGGAAAATTTCATTTTGATGAAAATTTTTGTCTTATCATTTTATTAGGCAATTTGATGACCACAATCCTTAATTTTGGATGGGGTTGGCTAAATAAGTAGTTTATATTTTTCCATGATGTACCACCATCAAGATATTAGTATTGCCAAGTTGCTGAGTTCATGCTTCTAGCAGTGGTGGACTCAGTAAGTTGCCAAGGGAGGAGCTTATTAGTCTTGAATTTATACCCAAAAAAATATAAATAACTGGGAGAAAAGTTCTTTCCAGCCTTTTTTTAAATGAAATTTGAGGTCTTAAGGGGAGCGTCAGCCTTCTAAGCCCCCCTAGCGCTGGTCTCTAGTGAAGCATACCCTTAATTAAGAAAACTCTGAACCGAGGAATTATTGAAAAATTCTCATCCGATATCCAACATCTGATAATTGATAATTTAATGCAACTTTCCAGTTGAAAAATATGCTGGGAAGAAAGTGCATCAAGTACGAATATTTATACGTGTTAGATGCATTTAAAATTTTTGTTGTTGTCAGCCTTTCCATCGTCGATTCAATAAATTAGAAATCGTAATTAATCGTCACCTCATTTTTGCCGCCAGCAGTTATTTCCTATCATATAAAAGTGTTGCGTCTTTATTTTCTCCTCCATCTTTTTTCTTCCTCTTTTGCACTTGGCAAAGATGGAAAAATCAAGGACACGGGCGGAAATGACAAAAGTTGTTCGTTTCACTTTTTAGTGCACTAAAAAATTATCAACCATTAACCGAAACAATTATATTTTTTAACGCCTTGAACCGTGGGCTAATTCTTATGAACTGCTTTTTGACCAATCATACATTTTGTCATTCGCAGCATGACAAAAAAAAAAAAGTGACGATGAAATTCAAATTTTTCAAGTACTCGGTTGAAAGTTTCGCATGGAATGTGAAACGATTTTGCGGTTCTTTTTTGATTTTGGCTAACATTTATCGGTTATTTACAATCTGAAAAATGTCTTTTCTTATGACTCTTCTGGTTAAATGAAAGTAAAAACGTGCCTTCCAGTACAAAACGTCCGCATAAAATTAATTGTTTTGCAGAAAACCAAGCATTGGGAACCGTTTTAATATGTCTTATGAAAGGTGACATGCATAATGATGAGAAAAACAAGTTGGGATTACCAAACAAAAGCGACCATCTTGAGTAACCAACCTCCAAAATGACAAACAAAATTCTCCATGTTTTGGCTTCGTGCTGGGTTCACCTTTCTTCTGATTTTTATTGTCAACTGGAGAACTGTTGACTATTTCCTGGTGCCTTGAAGCGTATCTAAAAATATTTGCGCGAATTTGTGTATAAAGACTAGGCTTATAATAGTTTCCAGTTCCCACAATTTGTATTTTATTTCATTTTGTTTCCAAGGTTAATAAATTGGACAAAGTTTTGGCTATAATGCAGAATACGATTTAAGTGAATTTCGTTGCGTCATAATGACCATGATTTGTAAAATTGTATCGGAAAATTATTGTTTAGCGGCTAATGCAATAGTTTATTGTTGTTTTTTTTTTGTTATTGTTGACTACAAATGTGTTATTGACGACATTTTCGAAAGAGGAAAATGTTTAGACGTGTGAGAATAACTGAATTATTCTTTAAATTTTCAAATAAATGTAGTAATACTTAACTTCTTTGGGACCTTTTAATTACGGGGGCTGTCCCAAGAGTGTGTACTTTTTTTGCCACTTTGTAACACGAAGAAGACAATTTCCATGACCCTTGTGCAGTTATCCGACCCTACCTTAGCATACAAATTTTGTGCTTCTACTGTCAAACATTTTTATTTCATTATTTGAATAGAAGCCTGATGCATTATGACGTCATCATCACTTTTGTGGTTCAGTTCATCTTATCAATTTTACGAAACATATACGATAAATTACCTTAAAATCCATAATAATTTATTTTTCAGGATTCCTACACAAATTTTTTGTTCAACAATTTGGTGATCAGAAAATAGGTCAAATTTAAGAGGGTTTTGACTCGACCCATAAGGTAACTGAAAAATTACCATGATTAGTTTGTTGAATTCAAAAAATGATTTATGTATTATTATGAGAGGATATAAGTTAATTAAAAAATGAATAATTTTTTAAAGAAAGACTCCCTGTTCCAACCCCTCCCCTCGCCATCAGTTGAAAAATTTCAGTTTTGAATTTTGCCGTACTTTTCATTAAAGGGGAGCTTTGAGGCGCCACTCGCCTTTTAGTGAGGGGGTAAAACTTGGGTAGAATTTTAAGGAATCACTCTATGAGTTCTGATTTTCTTTGCGTAAACTTATATACAGTCCTGTACGAGAGTATTATGAAAAAGTTGTGATATGAATCTGTAGATTTATAATTTGTAAATATTTTAAGATTAGAAATTCATTAAAGAAGATAGTTGGTGTTTACAAAGTGTATGTACAGGAACGGTGAACGGGACGATTAGATGGAGTTATAATAAAAATTTTAGATTCATAAATCATTTCGAAGAAAGTTTGTTTTCTCGACAAAATCGACAGCTATAGTGCATTTTTACTATCAGGTATAACGTCATGATTCATCAAAGGTACTCAGCTTCAAATATTTTCGAACACTTTCAAACGTGTTTTATTCATCTGTTCTAACCTATTTTGGCAACGTGTAATGTAAGCTTCCCAATTCACAGACTGTAACTGATGAAAGTAATGGCCCATTCCAGCAGATATAACCTATTCTACATCTGTAGGCTGTTAGACATTTCTCCAAATTTCAAGACAAAACCTATCATTTTCGCGAAAGAAATAACGAAGCTTACGCATCTTTTGACAGTTTCGTGAGGACAATATAAATAATGATAATTACGACCTTCGTGATTATGGCCAGTTTCTGTATACATCTGGATAAGACCTTGATGTGGTGGTGGCGGTAGAGGTTCTTCCCGAATTAGTTCCGCCATTTTTACAATCGATTTAATTTCTGTACATGTTTTATAAGCCTGTACGAGTATATGTTTACTTTCCGCTATGCAAAAAAATTGTTTGGAACAAATTTCGCTAATCGATAAGGAAATGAGAAATTTATAAATATGAGAAACATCTGACTAAACAATAAATTATATCGTCCTAACTTGATGATCATACTCGTATCAAATTGGTATGAGATATTTAGCAGATTTAATGGTTTAACCTTAATGAACTGCAATACTGAAATACCTGTGAGATGCTTATGGGCATGCTCCAAGATTTACGAACTCAAATTCCAGAAAAATTCATAATTATGTTGGTAGTTAAGGAATTGCAGCTTCTATCTGCAGCAACTACTGTGTTGAAAACATATTTTCTTTTCTTCCAAATCTCTATTCCGTCAATCCGTCTATGTATACTCCGGCCACATTTGAGGGAGGAGGGTTCTTTCCTCTCTGAATACCATGAATTTTTGTGATAGTACGTTCGTAATAAATATAAAAGAAAAATTAATGACTGAATGTATAAATAAATAAATGGAACATTATATGTGACCGTGCCCCAAAGAATGGACCTTATGGCTAAATTTTCGCTTCGACGGTATTTTTGGTGGCGGCCAAACGAGCGAGCTCTCAAATCCGTTTTTCTTGAATTGTTTTTTTGTAGCCATAAGATCCCTTTTTGGGGCACGGTCACATCTATGTAAAATCCCACTGCACATAGAAACAAAAATATGAAAAACACTGGATTGGATGAATAAATGAAGTTTCATTCTTTATTTTTTATTTTGTGTGAATGATTAAAATTAAACACTAGTTTTAAAAATCTTTAAAATTTCCTGCTAAGTTGGTATTGTCTTTCTCACTACGAATAAATCTCAATAAAAGTCGTGATGATACAATAAAATCCGTATAATGCATGACAAAAATCTGCTTTTGTGTGAGACTGAATGAGATCTGATTTTCAAGTTTAACTTTGCAACAAAGTGGACGGAATTATTTATAATTCGACGACGCCATTTTAAACTCATCACAAAGGAGCAAACAAATGCAGTTACTAAGTTCTATTCGTGCTAGGTATCGGTTTAGTATATTTTTTCGTCCAGAGTGTAAAAACGTCCAAAATCGTGTCAGTTATTGCTATTTCAATTTGTGTTTGTCATATCCTGCACTTGTACGGAGAATTTTCTCAACGCGAAGTCACCATCATTTGAGGTAAGAAAAATTCTCAATTATTTAATATTATGTTATTTTTCTCTATTTTATTGAAAAATTGGTTAATTTAAATCGTGAGCTCTACAAGCTGGCTTGAATAGTATAGGTTTATGTGAAGGCATGCTTTCGAGTTGATTCACGAATTTGAAGGTACAATAAATTTAAATATAGGTACTTACCTAGAATTTGTTTTTTTTTTTTTACCTCCTAATCTTATTTACTGTAAATTTTAACAATTTTTAGTAAATTTTAGTGCTATACGCAGTTCATTTCGAAAATATTGTGATCGATATGGTTGAACAGACTGAATCAAAAACCTGTAGGCACACTAGTATAACTGATCAAACAAATGTTTCATCTTTTTTTTCTCTTCAAGTTTGACGTCTTTCAAGCCATTTATAATTTTGGCAAACAATTTTCAATTTTTTTTAAATTACCAGTCAATGCTTCCAATTTGAAAATAATTTGTATTTTTGGCATATTATTTCTCAAGAAAAATGATGAAAAATTTTTTTCTTTTTATTTTAAAGAGTTTTCGGAAAAATTCAACGCAAACTTATTTTATTTTAGATGCTTAAAAGGTCTACGGAATCATTAAGAATGCTCATGAAATCTCGAACTTTTGAAATCTTTTAGAGTAGTGAAGCTGTAATTTGGAATTTTCACGATATTATTTAGAATTGTTTCTGGCTACTTGAAATTTCTCACCCCCCGCTCCCCGCCCCCATCTTCCCATCATCTCTTATGATATTTATTAAAATGTAGTTGTTTCTGGATTTTATAAAGTTTCGGAAAATATATGTACGTAATTTTAACAATATTTTTCTCATTTTTCGACGAAAAGAAAGTAGACTTTCTCAAAAAAAGGTGTTAAGTCTGCTTTGTAATTCGTAAAGTGTAATAATATGTGTAAAAAATTACTTACGTCAATACTTGCCAAAATTAATATTTCCCTTAAATGTAACATGAGTAAAAAATTATACCTTAGTAAATGATTATTAGTGTGTTTTTTTGTACACATGTCACGTTAAATGAAATACTTGCACAAAAAAGCTTTGTTTTGGAACCCCTGACAATTTTGCGGGGGTGTAATTTTTTACGCATGTTATCTTCAATGAAATGATTTGATTTTGGGCACCCCATACTTAATGAAACGTGCCACTTTTTAAGGATTAAGTAATTTTTATAATGAATTATATTGATGTTGATAGGACCCAGAAAAATTAATTGAAATATTTTCTTTCGTAACATTTTAACATCCTTCCAAATGCATGAAAATAGTCTTGGTATTACTTTCATTTGAATCCTAGCTAATAAAATCTGATAATTCAGAAAACGTTTTATTTTCTCAAAATTTAAACTCACGCTTCTGAAGCAGAGAACAAAAGATTATTCATTTTTTTTTAGTTAAAATAAGAGGTAGAAATTTTGAATGAAATTTTTCTTTCTTCAAATTTCATGAGTATAGTACATATTGAAATTGAGATGATTTTTGAATAGTAATTTGTTATAAAGGAAAGTTTCTCAGCATCGAAAAAAGAAATTCATTTAAAATTCCAAATCCCATGAACTCGAAATAATTTCATCGAATATGATGTCTCATATTCTCTGTTAATTTTTTTTCTCTTGAATATTTTTCTCCAGAAGACAATTATTCAGAAAACTTTATTCGATAGTTTATTAACTGTTTTCTGTAATTCTGACGAAATCTGACCAATCATATCTTCAGGGGAAGCGAATAAAAAATTATTTTTTGTTTTTAATAATTGTATGACGATCCAATGTAGCATTTCTGTATTTCAAAAATTAAAGGCAATGAAAGTTTTTAATTTCATAACAAATAAAACTAGATTTTGAGGAAAAGTATTTCAAAATTTGGGAATTAAAAATACTGTTATTTCTGTATATTATTCCAGAAAAATTTACATTTTCTTTTTAAAAAAGTTAGGTCAACCAAATACTTGGTCTTTTGATACCACAGACTAATGAACTTCAAGTACTCCAGTGTCTTATTTTTGGAATGCTATGTGAGCAAGATAAACAATTAGTGGAATTTTCGACGGAAATTTTTTTCACATTTAACAAATATCTAATGTACTTCTAAAATTTTAAAAATTGAAAACATCATCATACACTAACTCAATAATATTGTACGATACAATAGCTATTCCTTCAACACTTTTCTTTTTTTTTTTCATTTTGCAGCTCACAATGGCTGCAGGTTCGTCTAAATGTGGTCTACTCGATAATGAGCTGCTGACAGAATTTGATGATTTGACCGACTTTGATAAAACTTGCACGTTTGTTGGTCAAGAAGGCGACCACCACCAGAAGCTGAGAGAAGCTGTCCAGTCACTGGCCACCGAAGTTGAAGGCATGAATGGATACGAGTCACCACAGCCGCACAAAATTGCCGAAATTTACGCCAACATTGAAAAAATTCTCACGTTGCTGGTTGCCAAAAAGCCCCCCTCCCAGTCCCCCCTTCTGGATCAGTTACTCGACGAACTTCAGAAGCTGAAAACCTTAAATCCACCTTCACTGCCGCCTTTTAACGAGTGGAATCGACTGGACCGCATCGAAGAAAATTTGGTTCACGTGATAGCAAATGTGGGTTACGATATTTTGAATGCCGTTTCAGATGTACGCAGCAAAATTGGTACTCCAAAAACTCAGCAGTCGACTTCATCTGAGCAACCGGCATTTGCAGTGGACTCCAAATACTCCAGACAGCAGAGCATCGCTAAGTACATGCATATTTTGCAGCATCAAGTATCTCATAAGGGTGAGTTCCAATGCAGTCCACACTTGGAGTCAAGCGATCTGAAGGAACCTACTCAGAAAGAAGGACTTCTGGACCGGCAGATACACATTGCCAGCCCAGTGCACTTGTACGAACTGTGCCCCATTGAAGTGGAGTTCAAAAGTTTCAATTCTGCTGATAATATCAGAGTTATCATTAATTTTGCTGCTGCAGCTTCGTATATCAATTTTACTTCCTCAATTTGCACACCAAATTGTAGTGGTCCGATTCCTGTTCAGATTCCATGGATGAGTAACTTACAGAATATCAATGTACTTGGTAAAGTGGCAGTTGAAATTCTCTTCTCAGAGATATGCAATCCGATTACTTTCCAGATGAATGTTGTGGACTGCTCGGATCAAATGGTAATAATTTTTGGCAGAGATTTTTTGGATAAGTATGTGCATTCAGTTCACCATGATCGCAAAGTTGTTATTATGCATGACTCTGTAGAGCCTGAAAAAGTGTTTGAGAAACAATTTGTCTACTTAGCAAGAGTACTGAAAGAAATAGAAACCACATTTTGTCGCTATCGGTTGAAAAATGAAGAACGAGATGCCGATGATATACTGGCAAAAATAAATCGTCTTCAAAGGGTTTTTGACCAGCAGCTTGCAAAAACCTCCAACCAGTCTCAGACGTCAGAGAAGCAGACAATAGATCCAAAGTCCTCGACAGATGAACAGAATGCTGAAATATTGGATTTGAAACTAAATTCTGAGCCTCAAGAAAAATATGTTTATAAATCTTGTAGCGAAGTGAAGGATGTGGCGGATTTTAGTCCAAGTTCCCAACCCGAGAATGTGCAGCAGGTCTCCAGTCAAAGCTCATCTTTAAACAAGGTGGTAAAAGAAAATCTAGATTCAATAGTTGAAATACCAGCTGGCAGTTCAGTTGAGCAGAAGAAAGATTCGAAGCCAAGTTCTCAGCTGAAAATTGAAACAAAGAAAGTTGCTAGTTTCACTCAAAAAACTGTGAAAAATGAAAATCCAAAACCAAGTTCCCAGCCAAAGACTGTAGAAAAGGCTGCTTCCAGTTCAGCAATGTCCAAGGAAGACGGTTTGAAATCGAATTCCCAGCCAAAGGTAATGGAAAAAGTCATATCTGCACCAAGTAACTCGCAGACTGCAGAAAGTGAGGTTGTGAAGACAACTGTTGAACCACAGAACTTAACTGATCTTAAGAATATAGAAGAAAAGGATCTAATGAAGAGTTCTCACTCAAAAAACGTGAAGGAGATCCTTGTCTTGAAGACTGCCTCAATTTTTAAAGAAAAAGAAAAATTACCTTTCAGAAATGTTGAGAAGATTTCAAATCTTAGTTTGCCATCAACGAGTTCTCAGTTTAAGAATATTGAGGATTTCACTCCATGCGTCCGATTGAAAAGAGTTGATGATGAAAAAAAAGAGAGAACTGTCAAGTCTGAGAAGCCAGAACAAAAACAGCAAGACTCAGAGAAGAAGCTGTTGGAAATGAAGTCTCAACCAGATCAGCAGGTGGAGTCAGAAAATCTTCAACAAACTGAAGATACCAAAAAAACTGCTGTGGGCTCTGCAAATATCCAAAGTCAAGCATACCAAAAGAAGAAGTCGAAGTTGGGCCAGAGAGAGCCATCTTATTTTCATCATCAGATTGTTCCTAAGGAAATGAATTTAGATCGTTTCAAGGCAGAAAATGCAGGAAAAAATGTATTAGATCCGACTAGGCCCAGGCCTCCAGTTATTAAGAAAGTAGAGACTCCTCAGCGAATGGAAGTAGACTCGATTTTTCAGTCTGACAAGAATAAAACAGATAAATACTTTCTTCCAGCTGGGAATGCAGAAGAAAAGGAAATCATTTTTCGGTCTGGAAACGAAGATGTGAAAGGAAAGACTTTGACAGTAATGGTGTCACAGCCAGCAGATCCATCTGGATTGTGCCAGAGAAGAGTAATTGTGAAGGGGGAAGAAGAACCTCCTTTAGACCTAGAGAAGAAAGAGAAGAAGGAACTGGTACTCATCACTCTGCCCCAAAATATGGAGCCAAAGAAAGCAGATTCAAAATTCTTGGTCCCAACTTCTGTAATCAAAAACCAAGCCCAAGAAAGCCAGATTGCCAAATCCTGTACTGAAGAACCAGTTATGAAGCCAAAAAACGTGGAAACTACTGAGTGTCAAGATATGGATTAGCTCTGCAAAATCATAGTCTAAAAGTCTCCCTCCACTTTTCTCCAGAGGTAAAATTTTTTAATATTTTCATGCAATCTAGTATTTTGTTACTGTAAAGTTTTTTCACATTTTTCAAAAAAATTTTTTTTTGCGTGTTTTGTGATGAGAGAATAATTGTCGTATGTATAATTTTTTTAGCAGTATTTTTTAATCTATTTTGTCTCTCAATGTTCTACATGAATTTAAATGTTTTAATTTTGTATTTTATCTGTGAAAACGTTGGAAATCGTCATTTACTATTTCATAACCTCATTTTAATGTTTAATTGTTGCCATTAAGTTTAAAAAATAGTCACATTTTGTTCACTTTTCGAATAACATTACAATTTAAATTTTTTTCTCAAGTGTTGAATCGATTTTCTTCTTTTTATTCACTTTAAAAAATTTACTATAACACAAGTATAGGTTGTAAGGAATTTAGATCCAGGCTTATGGTTTTTATGAAATTAAAGAATTTTGTGTCGAATTAAAAATAATGATTTAAAGATACTGGAATTTCGTAAGAAAAAATTAATTCACCATCATACCGAAAGAACTTAAAAATTTCAACTTAAAATTGTAACTTTTACTTTTTTCGTTTTTAAAGCTCGTATTTTAAAGAATTCTAGTTCAAAATTGAAATTTTCCATGATGAATATCGTTGTAAAAATTCGAGTTCCTCCAAAAAATTATCCTTGAATTTTTTTTTTCGTTCTTGTTTACAAAAAACTTCGATTACTTATTATAGAAAATATTAGTTTCTTTTATCGGTCCTTTATATTTTTTCTTGTTTTTTGTTTTTGATTAAGGTATCTTTCAGACCAAAACCCTCAATCTTTTTCAGTTTATAATATTCTAGAATTTGTTTGTCAATCAAGTTATCAAAACACCTATGTGACTAGATAAAATGGGTATTATTTTGAAAAGAAATAAATTAATTTACCTAGTATACTTGTATCTCAACTCCAACTGAAAGTTCATTTCTATAACCTTACGAATGCCTAGAAGAGGAACAGAAAACTTGGTCATTGTCAATAATTTTATTCGTCCACCACCTACGATAATAAAAAAACTGGGTTGTATGAATTGTATGTTCCTATTGAAAGGTCAGAGGAGAACCAGCTCTTTTAAAAAATACGAAGTCTCTTATTCGATGGAAATTACAAAAACGAAATTCTTGAAATTTTGCTAATTTATATGTCATGATCAATCATATCGCTGCTCATCTTTGCTTCTTGAATTTTTCATGCATCATTTTTATTTCTGAAATGAAAAACAAAAACGTATTATTACAGATATTTATTGTGAAATCATTTTACTGAATTTTTTCGACTCAAATTGATGTAGGTATATTATGTCGATCCAATTTTCGACTTTATTCAATTTTGTTTATTCTGAAAAGCTCCTTGTTTTTAATAATATTATTTGGAAAATGTATAAAACTGAATTGGATAAGTAGTCGAAACTACAGTCTGTAATATTTTATATTGCTGTTTTAAATTCGATTAGATAAACTGAAAAATCTTTGAAAAATAGTAAGTTACGTTTTATTTTTCATTTTCATTAATTGAAAATTAAATAAAAATAAGTTCAAAAATCTTTTAAAAATATTTCATTTAGATTTGTTGGATAACTACAGAGCAGGTACTTAAATTTTTTGTTGAAAAAAAAAAAAAATAAATGAATAAAATGAACTGTGGATAAAAATATTATTAAAAAAATTTATTTCTCAATTTCATATATGCAACACACTAAATGGGATAAAATAGTTCTAAAAGCTGTCTGATGACTTTTTCCTGTAACCTTCGTGTTCTTTTGGAGAAATAATTTCTAGACCTGAAAATCAGAGTGATCCAAATAAACAATTTTTCATTTTCCATCATTTTTATTTTTGAGACAATAAGTCGTTATTTTGGAGTATTAAATTCACAGAAGAATAAATACAAGATTGAACTGTGTACCGAAAATGGTGTGTATCTCCTTAACATTATTTGACTTGGATCATTTTCGTTCTTTGGTTTAGATTTAAACAGTGATATACAAGAAGAGGCTAAGTTCACTATTTCAAATTTTGCTGGAGATACAGAGAAAAACTTTTTCTTACGTAGCAACTCGACTTTGAAGTGTATTTTCTCAGCGCATTTTGAGACTTAATATTTTTTCTTTAAGTAGGGCTTGGTGTATGCAATTGACCTTTAGAAAAACTAAATTTTTGAAAAAAGTGGACTTATCATTTCTTGCATATCACCGTTCATTTAGAGAAATGAATTTTTTGGCACCTTCATGGCGATGAATTGGGTGGTCAATGAAATACTTAACGAAACTATGACCTAATATTTAAAGTTGACTTGTTGCTGCAGGTTAAGTGCTCAGTTATGTGAAAAATGTTCTATAATATTATTTTAGTGAAATTATCAAAATCGTTATTCAATTTCTACTCATTTAATATTTTACGCACATGACTATAGAAGCATTCTGTCTTGCAAAGCTTCCAAACTATTTGCGAATTCCTTACGGCGAGCAAGCCATTTCGTTAATTTATTTGCCTTTACATTGTACAAATATTGCCAAAGGTTAAGATCTACGGCGGCATTAAATCTCCATCAAAAAAGTTTCGAAGAAATTTGCGGTACTTTTATATGCATTATATCTGCAAAACTAGGTACCTTCTCTCCTCTCCACCATTTCCACATCATTGTTCTTGTAGGCATGTACATTATTTCGAGTGTAAATAATGGTGGAACGTCATTACTGATGCAGTAGACGTAGATAAGATCCAAGGTGTCTCGTACTAGCTTTATGAGTTCATACTAAAAAGAAGAAAAAAAAAAGAAGGAAAAATGAAGAAGACACAAAGTTCGATGAACTTGTACATAGTCGGTATACTGGCTTCTTAGAAGACTTTTTCACCTGTAGGGCTCATCTACCTGAGCGCAGTTGTTAATAAAGTCTAATATGCTTATCATATATCTATACATTTATCCTAAGCCAGCACTGAAAAATTGACTGAGGTACTTATGCATACCGAATGCTATTGTGATTACAGATGTATTTTTGTCGATTTATATACAACTGCCTACTGAACAAGTCCATGTATCCAACACCCTTCCTCTGCCCTCCTCTTATCTTCGTATTATTGTGTGACGACCTAGATGCTACATCGATGCATTCCTCGTTTTGTTTCCATTCTTCAAAGTATGTATCCAAAAAAAGTTATGTGGAATGCTTTGATACATTCGTAAGCCGCGATGGAATAACGTTATAAAGTCGAGTAAAATGAAAACCATTTCAATAATTCGTTTATGCTGGTACATCAGTATCAGACACGCAAACTGTATTTTCAAACGTTTTAAAGATTTTTAAAACTGGTTTAATTAATAATATAGACCAACTTGGTAGCGGGAAGGAGAGGTGGTGAATAAAAGGGTTATGCTTCCTGGATCTAATGTTTGCCCCTTGTAGAGAATAATATCAACCCCAGCCTTCCATCTTGAAAGAATTATTAAAAATGTTGATCTACTCATCCCTTGTTTGTTTTATAATATTGTTCTTGTGCAAATACAGTGATACCCTTTTTGTTCTAGTGAGTGATACTTGTGAAAGACTCTAAGCTTTTATTTGACTCGTGAGATGTTAATTTATTATTAATACTCGTACATTAATTAAAGCTGCCTTTAAAAAAAAATCACACGAATGTTTTATAAGTCTTAATTCAGCTCAAAAACCCACCTTAGTTCTAAAATGACGTCAAAGAGTAATCTGAATAATTTCATCAAACCTATTTCCCTCAATAAGCTTATGGATCACTTTTGAAAAAAATTCTTTTAAAAATATTGTATCGTAAAATTTTCGCCCAAAAAATGTTCATTCATATACTTAAACCGCAAATAATTGGAAATTCATATCTCTCAATAGTAAGGGGCCCTTCCTACTTTTAAGATATAAATAGCAGTTAGCAACAGGTTCAACTCATTATTATTTAATCCTCAAAGTCATACTTTTGCTTCATTTTATTTACCTCAATAAATAAAATTGAGATTTGATCCTCGTACAAATTCCTCCCTACTGGTTATTAAAAGAATTCGAATATTATTATTGTCATAGTGGAATTTTATGGCTAGAATATATTCGTATAATTGACGTCACCGAATTTATACCAAGTTCGATAAAAATTCCATAAATTTTTCTTTCAATTATTAAGTAAAGGCTTAATTAAAACTGTGGTTCTTTACGTTATCAGAAATCTGACGGATCGATAACGCACAAAAAATTAATTGTAATTTATAATTCATTTATGTAACGTAGCTGTAGCCTATCATCTAGATAATTGAAAAAGTTGAAATTGGGAATTGTGTCGGTTAGTGATGATAGAGTGTTGAATTTAATAGCCTTTTTTTCTTGTTTGTGATTGAAGTATTTTCTATTTAAGTTACTGTGATCTACGGATATAAGAATTTATTTATTTGCAGTTCTTATTTGCATAATTTTTACATATTATAGGTAAAAATTTTGAAGGCATTAGTACGTAGAGAAAAACATGATTTCGATGATTCTTTAATTATTAATAATTCAGATCAAGCGTGCAAGTGCGTATTCAATGTTTTTAAAAAAATATCAGTAAAAACGCAAAAAATAATTTGTGCCTATTTTTGGTGGTCTGTATCTTTGCTTCTATAGCTGATAGAAAAAAAATTTTTGGTACAAAATTTGTAGATAATTTGATGGAGACTATTTTTTGTGGGAAGTATTTTTTTCTGAAAATCTATCATTGGTGAGTTATTGCTAAAAAAAAACAACCAAAAATGTAACTATTTTCAACTCTTTTGGGCGGTTGCAGTAGGTGGCTTTTAGGGGACTTTTTAGGTGTGATTCTGGAGAAAGTTTTATACGTTTCTGCAAAAGAATTTTTTGTAAGATGTTTTGCTTGAGGAAAAAAAATTGAAAATTAATACAAAATGTTGAAAATCAGTATAAATATGTTAAAAATTAGTGCGCTGTAGACTAAAATTTTATATATTTTATATTAATTTTTCACTTGAAACCTGAATTGTTCCAAAGTTAATATGCAGTTTGCAGCATCCTAATTTTCAGTATTTTTCATCTGAATGCAACGAACTCGGGTTATAGGGACCAAAATTCATTGGTACCTTGGAGTTTGTTACGAGCAATTTTCACTGTGTATGCCAATTTTACGTCTCATTTCACTGGTCTTTTCATTATCTTTAAATTTGAAATGAAAATTATTGTTGATTTTACATTCAAACTCATCCTCTTCACGTGTTAGTTTTCCTAACTAAATTTCAAATATTCATACGTGGGCGCGAGAATAAATTGGAAGTGACGAAATAAGCCTCGAATGATTTACACTTGACCAATGAAAACTGTGTCATAGTCGATTTTGGTGCGGACCCACACAAATTGTCGAGTTTCAACGCACACGCATAGTAAAACTTTCGATTTTATTATCGTCCAGCAGCAAATTTTCACGTTATCACGTTCCAAACGTTTATTGCAGACCACTTTCATCTGTTTGGTTTTTTTCTTCTTTTTTGTTCAGTGTACCATATTCCAATACAAACTATAAGACTAGCCGATTAGTGGACCGAAAAATGAAATATTTACAAAATTTTTCAAATTAATCCTATAAGAAAATTGTTTTCTCCCAACATGGAACATGTGTCATGTATTTTTTCATAAACGTACAATCGGATCTAGTTTTGCTTTCTTCAGAATATGTCAGCCTCATTCTATACCAAAGTAAAAAGCGTGAAATGATTAAATATCTTTAATCATTCGTTTATCCAGCGATTATATTCGTCATTCATTATTTTGTCTGCTTCCAATAATTGAAAGATATTTTTTGTATTCTCATCTTTTTTTTCTTTTTTTTTTGTTACAGATTTTCGTGTCGAGTACCCAATTTTCATTTGTGTACGGAAGTGATTGTCGAATGTTGAAATTAAATTGATTGCGATTATCGGTAAGTGGTTCATTTGATTTTAAAGTGGAAAAGGAGTACACAGGAAATTAATTTTTTTTAGCAATAAGTAAGATAGATTTTAGGTTTTTGGGTCTGATAATGGTTTTGATTTACTAAGGAAGTATTTCGATATAGAGTGAAAATACACAATCAATGCCAATTGGTGACAAAGCATAATAAATTAGTACAAAAAATAGTCTTTTCCTTCTCAAGTTATTGAATTCCCATTAGCTATAGAATTTATTTATTCTTCATTTCAGAGTAATGTGCGCTCATAATATTCACTTTGCAGAAGCATTTAACTTGTTTTTTAAAAAAATCGGCAGAAAAGTTAATGTTTTTTTCAACTTATCATTTATTATTTATGATTTAATCTAATTATTCATTTTTGGAGACATATTATTTTACTTAATCTAATTTTCTGCGCATTAAAGTCGCCTTTGAATGAAATAGTTTAACGTAAGATGAGAGTGAATTTGAACACTCCAAGATCTAACACATTCAGACCAATTCTGTTTATGACAATCTATGAGATATTGTCCAATTAGAGTATACACGAACTTTGAATTGAAAAGATCTGAGTATTAAAATTGTCCATCAGCAACCCGCGTCTCAAATTTTCAAACTAAATAGCTGTATACAGTTTTTTTATTGAGTGCAACAACTTGTTATAGTTCATAGATGTGTAATTGTGAGTGATAATTACAACTGAAATCTTTTAAAAGTGCATCTAAAGATACCATTCAAGGCTCCTTTCATTTTTCGAGGGATTTTGAATTGAATGCTGTAGATTCTCTAATTGCCTCAGAGCATCGAATTCGGTTTCAGTTGATAACTTTACAGTTTACCCATTAGTAATATTCAACTCAGAGTTGAATCTCACCCTCCATTGCAATAATTGGAGGAAGTGCGTTTTCATTTAAAAAATTCATTTTGTTTCGAAGTACTCGACAGAAAATAATTATTTTGTAAAAATATGATATCTTTCGTCCAAGAAAACATTCCTGGTCATTGAGTACTTCGAGAGAATAATTCCATATCTTTATTAGCCCACCTTCGTCATAAATATATAGTTCCATGAAAAAATAGTACAGATCCCAGAATTGTCCCCCCAAAATTTTTTTTCTCGAAAAATGACATATTTCTTCTGTGTTATATTATCTACACATTATCAGTTTCGTCCAAACATGGGAAGTACACCATACCTTATAATAATTACTGATACTCTATCGTGGTCAGTTCATCTTTTGAAGGTTATTTTTGCTTCAACATATAGAAGTAAAAAAAAACATTTTTACATTTCAGTCACGACCTCTGTGTACTTCAGTTCAAACGTGAGTCATACCATAGTGTTCTTGGGAAGTTTGCCCTGCGACTAAAATAAAACGCATAGAACCGGTATTTATAAATAATTTGTTTTCTTCAAAATTTACTTTTCCTAAATTGAAGAGTCAATACTGAGGTGCTACTCAATTGTCTTCGTTATGTGTTTTTTTTTCTGATGATCGACCTATCGATTTTATAGGCTAGTAGATATCCTTGCATTATTGTGAATTTGTGATTTATTTTTTTACAATTAGCACGAAGCATCACGTATACCTAGGTAAAGAAAAATCGAATAGGTCAGGTGTATCGATTACGAGAAATCGAGGTTAATTGGTGTTAGAAAATTTTCTCATCGCTTTGTGTGCAGTATGTCGACATTTTGTACGTTTAACCAATTTATTTAAAACGAAGGTTTGGCAAAATGAAGATGCATGGGTAGGGCCTTATACTTACCTTTCTTATCACAAATCATTTGCGATTAGTAAGCCCCCGGGGAAGTGGATGTCAATAAAACAAGTACGACGCCTGTGGCCGTGCAACTTGGAAGGAAAAAACCTGCTAAAAATGAACGCATGGTCTACTTGGTAAATTACATTTTGTACTGCAGTTATTTCTTACGTGAGCGCAGAGCAATGCTCGTAATTCTCTGGCATTGGGTTACGACTGGAAGGAATATAGTGCAAGGAAAAAAAGTAATTTTTCTTCGAGTTCAGGTACTGTAATTAATTTCTGATAGGTTATTCGATAAATTGTTTTTTTTTTTTCCTTTCCTGTAGAAAGAGTAAGGTTCTTCGAAAACCCGTTGAAACTGAGGCCGGTATGCAGAAAATTACCTTAAAACTTCCGATTAATTTTCTCGTTGAGGTACCTTTTGACCAACTTCAAGTATTTCCTTCAATTTTTCTCATTAATTATGTTTTAACAGGTTTCTTAGCATACCATTATTCCTTAAATTTTTCCTCAGGAAGTCTTGACATCTGTGCCTTTATTTCTTGCATGCGGGTCTGAAGGAAAAAAAAAAATAGACTGACTAAAAATTTACATGATTATTCTTATTTTTATCCCGAGCCAATCACTAACGTTCGATAGTACCGCACTCTGCATTGGTAAATTTCCTAATCTCCTTTTATATAAATAATCTAAGTTTTTAAAAAATTTTCATCAAAAAACAAATTGGAAATCCGTCCAGCCCGAGTCCCTGAACTGTGCATTTGAATTATATATTCATCCTCTGACAGTAGTTAGATGCCAGTAAACCCAATTGAGTATGTCGATACCTCAAAGCAAAGAGTTGCTGTATCCATTTTGAACAATTTATGAGAGGCGAGAAAAGAAAATGTTATAAGATAGGTACTCACTGCTTTTGTCAGTTTGGATGAAGACTGCGAGTCGCGGTCAATTGTTTTAATGGACCTGGAGCTATGAGGTGGATGCTCAAATGAGCCACCTGGAGCTTCAAGTCAGAGCTGGAGCATATTTTTTAATTGAGGAAAATATGAGGCGTGAGCAACCTATTTTTGAACATCCAGGAGCAAGTGGACTGAGAGTTGTTATAGTAAAGAGCACTCGGATTTTGCAAATGACCCGGAGTGTTCCAGAGGTGGAGCGTTCCAGCTTCAAAAGTTTTCCGTGCGTTGAAAAGTATCGTGGCGGAGCGGGGTGCTCTATACAGTTGAGCGCTGTACCAAAATTTGAGGCTACACTTCACAGCTCTGGTTTCAAAGATATCTGGACGTTGGGTCTGGAGTGGAGTTTCTTGTTTGATTTGTTAGAGCTTATATCCGGAGTCTGGAACATACTGAAACTGCGGATCCTTCGGCCCTCTTGAGATTCAAATTGGTAAAAGCAGCGTAACCACCAAATAATGAAATTTCTTTTCGCATGCCTAGTAATTGTTTTAAAACGGACGCTACATATACCTTAATGTTGAAAAAATTATTCACTCTCTATTTTAGGTTTTCTTCACCAACGGCAATCGTATTTTCAAGCTTAATTTTTTTTTAAAGAGTGATTCTTATACGATTCTACAGGGAAGTTTTTTCTCAGAGTAACTGATCTCCTCACCTCTCAGAGGTATTTCAAATTGGTAATTGGACACTTTCGTGAGATGCCTCTCAAAGTAAAATAACCTTTTGTTACAAAGAGTATAAATAATTTCGACTATGACGTCGGCTAATGAAGATTATTTTCTCATAAGACATGAGAAGACATAAGTTTTTCGTTTAGAAAAGCAAAATTGCGACTCTTCCTGGTCTTGTCGTGCTTCAAAAATAGTACCTCGGTAATTATTTTCACAGATTTGTGTCGATTGTTTCGATCCTCAAGATTATATATATTTTTATGAAAATGAATACACCCGAAAGATAAGAGACGAATTACGTCACAGTTTTGCGTGCTGGCACGAAAAACCTTGTGAATAAGATTTATTTCATTGTACCAAAAAGTCTAAAATCAATGCCGTGCTAGTTTTTCTTCGACTTTTGAAGAAATATGTGATACTTCGATGGCGAAATAATGCCTATAAATTTGTCGAGAAATGCCATAAATTATAGTGCATTTTTGTCGCTAAAATGAGAAAAAAATAGTCGATATTGTCGTGAAAAAAGCGAATTTATTCTTTCATTATAGGTGTATTTTACATTTTTTTCTCAGTGTGACTGAAAGTACATTTAAACCAATCACAATGAAATTCCAGTACGAGCTCCTCCTCGTAATCCAGTGTTGTAGATTTTTTCTTTGTGCGAGTGAAAGCACATTTAAACCAACCAAAAAATTCCAGTACAAAATTCGTTGTACACGTCAAAATGGTTTCTGCATCTTCATGATGAGGCTCCTTCTCATAATCCGTTTCTGACCAATCCATATTTTTAGCCTTCGGCAATGCATTGGACAAGAGGGGTATTTGCGGGGTTTCTTCTAGCTCCCGGTCCATATCTTGAATACTGATCGATTAATATACAATAATTATGCTGAGAACTTTTTATTTTTCTGTACGTTCTTGTATTGAACAACAGCAAGTACCAACCGTTTATCGAATCAACTGATAAAACTACATCAATGCGCTCCCTTTTTATACCCATGTATTTCTGCCACAATCCTTTACTTTATGTCACATATTGACCTGACTATAACACTTCATGGCAGATATTGACCTGACCATAGCCAGAGTGGTTGGGGGAGCAATGCAGTAATTTCCACTTCCCCTCCACTGCCTCCACTCCACGTCAACAGTGATGGTCGAAGTTGAAATTTTCATTAGCGGTGATATCGATAATAATCGATATTGTTTTTTCATTAATTCTTTTTTCATGGGATTATTAGGAGAAAGAAGTTTTTTTTTTCAGTATCACCATTCAAAATTTGTTCCATAAGAGACGTGTGAATGGGGTAGATTATTATTTGTTGTTTTATTATAAGATTTGAATTAGTAGTCGTCAAATTAAATATTGCTTTGACAAAATTAAGCCTTGTTCATTATATTCGTTTTCAACACAATTGATCGAGCACTATGAAAATGAACCTTAGGTATGATTAGCAACCTTTCCTTTGAGATTTTCACTTTTCAAAAAGCATACAAATCAAGTTAACTACATTCTCAATAAATTTTTGGAATATTCTGTATAAGACTATTAGCAACTACTTAGTTCTTCACTTTTGTTTACAGACTAAAACACATCAAAATATATTACCAGTTTTATTTCAAGAAAAATATGGAGAGAAGGTGCTGGAGAAGAAAAAGAGAGGGAGAGAGAGAGAGGAGAGAGAGAGAGAGTAGAATAAAGAATCCATAGCTAGACTTTTTCTCCATTATTTTTTCTTCGTTTCCAGTTAATATAATTATTATTAGTTCCCCGCTAGCATGAGAGATTTTTTTTTCAATCTTAAAATGTAACTAATTTTTTTTTCTTCATTATAATAATTTTTTACCTAATAACTACTGTCTGGGATTTTCTTCCCACCCTTCAACAGAGAATTGAAGAAACTATACAAAAATAATCGTATTTGCGTGCATTTAATTTTCTATCACCAGCAACCAACAGACGCGTTCAGATTGCTCGAGGTTGGGCTATTTTTTGTTGTCCTCGTCAGTTTCCATTATCCAAGTGTACCCTGAATGTATTGATGAAATGAGAATTTCAAATAATATAAAATAAGCTAAAGCGCGTGTCTACAAAGGTAGACCCTAAGCTGCAAATTCTTCACCAGTACCTGGAGAATTTCTGCTGATTGAAGGAAATTCTTTGCCAAGTATTTTCCTTATGCCTATCGAAGGCGTCTGCATATACATAATTATACTTTCGCTGTGCGAATAAAATTACTAGCATTTCTTTCAACACTTGTATGGAGCTCGAACCACGAATAATTAATTTTTTCTAAACTCGATTTAATTACTCTGCTCTAAAAATAAGTGGTGCGTAACCCGACCAATGTTTAACAACAATTTACTTCCAGCTCTAATATTACGAGTATTTAAAAACTTTCGCACGAATGAGGAACACGGTTCACCGCTATGTTACCCTATTTTGGGGGGAAAAAAAAAGAGAAGAGAGGACGAAGTCATTTTCATTAATTACCTACTATATAATGTGAAAATGCAATCGACGCATAATAGAATAATTTGAGAACCACTTGAAATTAAAGAATGTGTTGGTTAAAGAAAAGTGTGTGGATTGTGTCATAAAAATGTATAGCAATTTTTTAATGCCTTTTTGGACCTACTGGGGTGAGGAAACATATTATCTAGAATTCAACTCACTATGGTCTACCATCCTAACCCATCATACATATTTAGATACATTATTAGAAAATTGGAAATTTAAGCGAATTCTAGATGTTAATTTTAAATTGAACATCAAATAAGTTGGATAAAGGTATACCTATCCATTTCTCATTGAGATGCACTATTATAAATATGCGCTTACAAATTCGAAATTTTGATTTCCATGAGACAAAAGTTCCCCGAAAATTTTGTTTTTGAAGAGTAACCAAGATAATTAATATCTACGTACGAGTAGTTGTGAAAAATTATTTCGATCGAGTATTTCAATGTAACTTTAAATTAAAAATGTAAAATATCACGAGAGATGAGGTAAAATGATAGACAACTGGAAGTCGAATAATATTCAGAAAGTGGATAAAGGATCGTTTTCTTCTCAAAAAATATCAATCCAGTAGATGAAGCAGTTTGAGTTTTTTAATTTTCCTAGTGAATGGAAGCATTTGTGCAATAAAATTAGCTGTTTTGTAATTGATAAGAAATAAAATCATTTTCTCATCGATACCAATCATGCAAAATCGTCAAAAATTGGTGAAAAGCCGATTTACGATACTTTTAGCAAAACTTGCCAGAATTTGGAAAAATTTGGTAAAAGTTTGCAGAACTTGGCAAATGTTGGCAAAATTTGGTAAAGTTTTGTAGAACTAATACTGGACTGTTGGTGATAGAATAAATTCAAATTCAAATCTTCGCACAATGAATGAAAAGAAAGTCCTATACTGACCATAAAGAAACCGAAAATTTGGTTCACTAGGTGCTTTCGCATTTCCATCGAATAAAATAGAGTTAGTTTTTTTTTTTTGCCAACTCGAGCGTACATTACTTATTTCCGCTACAATTCTGTTCGGGAAAAAAGAAAACATTATTTCCCAACAATTAACGCCTGTTGGTGTTATTTTCGTTGCAGACAAAACTGCATATAATTTATAATCACGTTTCAACTACTTTTTGTGCATTTAAAAGAAATAAAAAAAAAAAAAAACATTGGGCATCGAAAATGTTGGTAGCATTTAAAGTTCATTGATAACGAAAAAAAAGAGTACGTGAAGATGAGACGTCTTCGAGCAATTGCAGACGTTGTTTGAATTTTTATTCGATACTTTTTGGTTTTCGGTTACCTATTAATGGTGTTTCCCCGCGAAATTAACTTTCACTGGATAGCCGAATTGAAAAATCCATTCGAGATGAAGTATTACGATTTATTAACGGTGATGCGTTTTGAGAAGGTCACCTAAAAGTTCCCTCACCTATTCATAGAAAGGACAGGAAAAGGTGAAAAAATGAGACGACTACTGTGAACGTCGGAAGTAAAAAGTGTAAGACATTCGTTTCCTTGAAAATTGAATTACAGCATCATAAAAATTATTAAGAAAGGATTATTGGATGAGATTCTTCACATTTATATAAGATGTGTCGGTGAATAAAATTTTCATTTAAGAGTCTACTGAATTTAAAAAACAGATTTTACGAGTTTTTTTTTTTCATCATACGAGTATATTTGTACGTAATATTGTTGAGTCATATTCTGATTGAGATAATGGGGGAAGGGAGTTTGTATAAAATTCTCTTGAGAAAATTCGAATTGCGATCTGTAAACTATAGGTGTTTGTATGGAAAATAGGAGACTAACATGAATTAGAAGAGAGAAAGTTGAATTTTCAGTTTTTTTTTAATTTGATTTAATATAATATAATATTAATTGGGTTTTAAAACTTATTTATTTTATATTTATATTTGTTTTTTTGATATTTACTTTTGAGTTTTTTTATTTTATTAAATTTTTTTTCTTTACTTTTTTATTATTTATGATAATTTTCTTATTTTATTTAAATTTGACTGAGTAGAATGAAAGTATGTATGAGGCTTTTTATTGCGAGGTCAGTATATTGTTCTTTCTTATTTGATGAGCTTATATCCCACCAGAGCTGAATACCTTTTTTACCCATCAATGTGGTCTATACTTGCTAATTAGTGAGTAATTTCTTACACAAATGCTACCTTAAGTGAAATGATTTGATATTTTGTCACCTTAAAACTAATGAAATATGTCAACTTTTAAGGGTTTAACCTACCGTATCGTCTTGCCAACGAGTTTCTGGCACCTAGTTAATTTTTCGTAACGAATGATTAATTTGAAGTACCAGTTAGGTACTTCGAATCTATTCCTGAATAAAAAGGGGTAACGGATTTTATCTTTAAGCATCATCGAGTTCGTGGTTTTTAACCACAAATATTATAACCTAAAGCCTTGATTCCGAGTGAACAGAATGGAACTATAATAAAAAAAAAAAATTCAACCTACAGAAAAAATATAATATTTTGTTTGAAACCCAAAGAGCAGGTGTATCATTTATCGTTACCAGCGATTTTTCAATATTAAATAATTATTTCAAAATATCTCCTTGAAAGTAACTTTGTTAGAGTATAATGGTAGGTAATGCAACAGTCTGAAAAACGAATCCAAGAATTTAAGGAAGTAAGTAGGTATGTCAAGCAAAAATGAACTATAAATTCAAGTAAAAGTGTTGAAAGAAATTTTTGAAACCTTTTCACAGAGAATGTTAGGACGCTGATAGAATTATTTGAAAGCACCTGAATTCATTTTTTTTTTCTTTTGCAGAGATACTTAGAAAAAATATTTTTGGCTTCTACAAAAAAATGACAGGCTACATTTGTTTTTTCAGTTACATACAAAAGAAAAACAAATACAGATATGTGGTCGATTTTGAATTAAAAATCACTTTTTAAGGGTATAATTATACGAGTATGAAAAAAAATTTCACTTCAATATCGACCATTTTGCCTAGCATTTAATAGAAGGCTTACTCAATTTTGAAAGACTTTGCTAAGCAATAGTTTCGAGTATATTATACATTTTCTTACGACACTTCACATTTGATTTCAGAAAAGTAAAGTCTGTGTTAGCTTAAGGGTATGCTTTACCAGGCGAAAAAAATGTAAAACAACAGAAAAATTTGCCAACTGATTTCTGCTTGAGTTTTCAACTTAGATACAATTTTTGAATAATATGTTATAGTTATTTGATGAATTTACGGATGTATTGTGTTAAGTTTTCAAATTACATTTTATGAGCCATCAAAGTTACATCGAATTTGCGCATCCGTAGAAATTTAATTTTAAATAAAAATCTGACTCTATAGTCTATACATCCGTAAATTCGTCATAATTATAACTATAACATAATCAAAAATCGTATCTCCAAGTTAAAAACTCAGCCAAAAAACATTCCGGAAAATTCCCTCATTTTATGAAAATATTTTTTTAAATATTGTTTATCGGCCTGTTTGATAGCAAAAATCATAAATTTCTTATTGGTTGAGCTAATTTGAGAAGTCAGATTCATATTTTTCCATATCTCATTCTCAAAAGTCAGAAGTTCGTTCTAGAGATATTCGTAAAGCCGAAATATGGAGTTCGGGCATCATCTAGTAAAGCATACCCTTAAATTATTATATCATCACCTTCCAGCTATAAAGATGCCAATCACCTTTTACACTTGTTTATATTTTTCACTGTTCTCTTTCAACAGCCATGAACCTATAGTTAATTACAATGTATCATATCTTATACCTTCCTGAATGACCACCTTCCAATCAACATAAAATCGAAAATATTAAGCATAATCCGGTACAAAACATGTCTCAAAACACCTATCTCTTCGAATGCACCTCCATTCATGACGTCACCAATTAGTAAAATCTAAAATTTTCACCTTAAGCTTAAAGTGACTCATATTTTGGTTTACCTGTATGTTTTTCTCATCGCTATTTCGCATATACTAACCTTGGCCTTCGTGGTCTTGTAAATTTACGACCAAGCGATAACATAAAATTCTACCAATTTATCACCACACTGTTAAAAACAAAAATTGTGTATTTGTATAATTATTGAAAATGAGCTCTTAGAAATTCCATCGCCTATTGTATAAATGATTGTAATTTTCTCACGCCTCATTTTTTGCTTATTTACATCTAATAGAAACCTGTCATTTTCTTCTCTTCTGAATGAAGAAGTTTATTTTAGTTACAAACGTAATTATATTTGCAAAAAAAAAAAAATTGCGTTTTCAATGGCCAATAAATTACAGACTAAGGCTTGTAAAGTGTGCAGAGATGTATTTAATTTCAGTGAAAATTCAGCCCTGACGTAAGCTAAATACTGTGGATACATATAGTTCTTAGAATATGAAAAAAAGAAGTTTCAGTTTTATGTAGGATAGTTGTTTTGGAATGCTAATGAGAATAATGCACATACTTAGTTCTGCATAAAAAGCCTGTAGCAGAAAATGTCTGAAGCCTTTCTACTATCCCACATTAGCAGCTACGTTAAAAATATTTTTATATTTATTAATTTAATTCAAGACTCGGCGATGATTTGTCTACAATAATGGAGACTATCTAAGCTCAGAGTGCGCTAGCATCGTATCAACTGATAAGACTGTAAAGCAACGTGAAAGTCAGACTGTTATATGAAATTTTATTTTTTAGGATACTGTTAATTCTTTCGATATTGTATAACTATATTTCGTTTGAAAATGTCCTCAGTGTGAAATTTGATCGTGTTTTTTTATGTCTAACGTAATTTTTGAAGTCAAATAATTGGGCCAAAATATATTTTATGCGATATTTATCTTTCAAAATTTATAAATAGGTACATTTAACAATTATGAAAATAACTTTGCCATTGTTATCAAAATCAATAAAGAATAATGGTAGAATAGTTACAAAATGGGAAAACAATGAAAAATGTGCGAATTAAATTATGAAAATTTGAAGAAAAATTGGAAAAATGTACAAGTCTGTACCCATAGTTTCATTTTTAAAATGTACATTACCGTCTCACTTTCCATTCGTTATATGTATTTTCTACTTGCTACCAGGTGGAGATTCTTTCGTTGGACACTTCTAATACATCCTGCACTATTAGTAGTTGATTGGTAAAAATTACTGTATAATTTTTTTCAGTGTGGGTTGTCGGTATACTTATTAATTTAGGGAAATATTGAGGAATGTGTAAATTTTTACACATAATACCCTTTATGGGTTATTTAAGCAGTCTCTTCCCATCCATATTATTTATCTGTTAATTTCCTGTTTTAGAAAACCACGTGATTTCTAAATGATGGGATGCGTTTGTTTTCATGTTTTGTATTTCATTTCTATTTGAGGATGCGTTTTATTTCTAGCTATCACTATTATTTTATCAGAACTAGTCATTTTTATTTTGACGCTGCCTGTTTCTAGGGCGAACATTCATTTATTGAATGACTTTATCTAATGAAAGAGGACATGAATGGGAGTACTAATAGAAATATTTCGTGTTGGTTAGATTTTTATTTGTTCTCGATAAACATTATTATTCTTGTTCAGGTTGTTAAAAATTAATTTTTTGACTAAAATAAAAATTAATGTTGAAGCTTTCTGCTGCTTTTCACTACTTCGTATCCTTAGAAAGTAGTAGCTTGTCAGAGTATTCCTGAGTGCTCAAATCAGGTCTGAATGTGCATTATACATCATACAGTTTTCCTTATAAACTACTTTTGAATGCTTATAATTTAGTTTCTCATCTTCCTATACCTTCGTCTGGAAATGGACACTGATTTCGATTTTCAGCTCCAGCTCCTCAAACAATGTCCTCATGAGTATCCCTCCTGCCGGTCCAGACCTAACTCTTAATGTTTGCTGTGAGTCTTTTATTCACCCAATCTGTAAAGGAAAATGTGTATCTTTAGTTTTCTACTTTTGGAATTTTATCCGTCTCAATGGTCTCAACAAAAAGTAGCGATGGGAAATATCAACAATTTCACTTATCGATAACTATCGATATCGTCTCCCAAATTATTGATAACCATTAATAAGCATCAATAACTTTTCAAGTGTTGATTGATTAATTGGAAGGTACCTCTTCCCATCGAATTTCGCGAATCAGTTAGCATTTATTGCATTCACAAGGAAAATCATTGTTTAATTTATAATATTGAAAAATTCACTTGCTTGGGATCAATTCAATGTAAAAACGAACTGGTTTTTATCAGTTTTTCACGTAAAACAGCGTTTTTTGTTTTAATCAAGAAAATTTATTAATAATCTAAGTTTCCTTTTTGGGGCGTGAGGGGGGGGGGAAGTGCCGCAGTTGCTTTTAGCCTGCGCAAACTTTTACTTGTTTCCGCAGTTTCCAAAAAGGTCCACGTGGAGGGGGCTGCCTTGTTTGCATTGATTTTGGGGTGTTAACCTAAAGAAGAATTTGGGGCGACCTGCCAAATGGTCGTGTGCTATGGGCGGTTTATTCATAAGTTTCCCATCACTTAAAAAAAAAGTCGTCGGTAAAATGCAATTTTCTCAACGTTGTAGACCTCTCATCCTAGACGGACGTCCTCCTCTTTTCGTCGCAAATGACGTTTAATTTTTAATTTTCACGTACACACCGAAATTGAGATAATTACGCCGACAATACGGATATACAATTTCATATATAGGAATGCACCTTGTAGGTATATATTAGTTCGATTAGAAAGGAATTGCCATTTCCTAATGGATGAAAGTGGCCCATATCCAGCTCATTCGACAAATGTAAAATGAGACACCTTAATGGCTTACCGCGTATAAACGTCTACCAGGAGGATTAGTCTTCGAAATGAATTTTCTGTCACCAATGTGAGAGTGATTGCAATCAGCAGGCCATTTCGCCAATTGCATTCGTCGGATGCACGAAATACCAATTTGCGGAAGTGAAAAAGTGATATTCAGCTCTTATATACAGACAAATATTTTTGGTATCTTGGTGTACCTATAATATCTCACAATTCATTTCCTCGACCACCGTTATGACTGGTGTCTGGAAAAACGGTTGACAAACTGTTTCTAAAAACGCTTTGTAAAGTACGCAGTACATCCAACAAACAAAGATTAGTATTCACTCCAGTCATAGGAGTCACTTTTCGTCGACTCGACTGACAGTACTTAGCATTCGAGAAAAGAAAAGTCATCCACGTCAAGGTTAAAAATTCGCTTTGTTGGTGAATTCATCGTGACTGCAAACTTGGTACAGTATTATATTGCTGCAGGTTTACTGGGTCTTGTCAGAGGAAGTGGAAGAGGGCATTAAGCATTATAATTATCATTGAAAATGTTTACACATTAACGATGTAACAGTGATTAACCAGAACTTATAGTATTTTTTCTTGTCAATAATTTTTTTTTCATGGAATCATCGTGCAAAATGGAGATAAAAATAAAAATCCTGGAGTTTTTTTTTAGGTCTACGACCATGTTTGAAATGTCAGTTTTTGGCTACATTTTCTCACACCTTCAGTATTATCGATGAACAAAAATTGTTACAGATATTTTGACCTATGTGAAGTTCAATGTTTTAGTTTAAACCCAAGCTCCTTTTCTTTTTTATTTTTGTTGACCCATCATTTAAACAAATCACACGCAATTCATTCAACCGTGGAAAACGTCTTTTGAAAAATCGGATTTTTTATACTCACTGACACACCGCAGTCATCTGTCTATCTTAAGTTGTACATTATGAGAATCTTCCAATTTCAGTACCCATCAACTGCAATCCGAACGAAAAATAATTTTCGTGACAATGGCTTAGAATTCTCAAGTAAATTTTCTGTAAAACATGGAAATTTGACTCTCCCTGATTTAGTTTGTATTCATTATTTGAAAAAATTTCCGGTCATACAGTCATTTATAACTTCCTTTCTCATTACAGTCATCGGTGATTCATATAATGAAATTTTGATTGTTTTTTTTTTTGATTGTGAAAACAAAACAATTCGTAAGTTTGCAAATAATGAAAAACTGGTTTTTTTTTTTTTGCAAAGCTTTTAACCGCGAGTGTGGAAGAGGGTTAAGATAAAATAAAAATTTTGTATGTGGGTGCTGTTTTTAGCGGTCATGGACGTAGTTATTTCTTATTATTATTTCGTTTATTTTTGTTTTGAGTATCGATATTTTATGAGTTTAATTTTTACACAAATATTCGTCGCTTGTTTATGATGCATTTCCTCTCGGTCAATAAACTGTTCAAGTGCAAAAAAAACTTATATACGTGCGTTTTTGTAGAAATAATTTTAATTCTTTTTTAATTTTTTGTTTTATGTAACACAAATGAGAAGCTGACAAAAAAAAAAAATGTTTCATAAGAAATTCATAATATGAGGTGGAAAGGAAAAGGAGAGAGGAGTGAAAGATTTACTCATACTGCAAACACAAGCAATAAAATTATTGGAAACTTTAATACGTACCTACCTACTTTATTTTACAAAGTAACTTTTCTTCGAAACTTTTGAAAATTTAATTTTGTACAACTTCTTGATTTTAAAGTCTCTTGATGATGCGCAAGCTAGAGTGCCATTTGTTTTTACCTTGTTTTATTATCAGCAAAAATAGTTTTACCATTGATGTACGCAAAACGCTCATATTTTTTATCAGTTTTGCAAAGAGCTATAACTCCCAAACTTATGTATTATCGTACATATCTGAAAAATGTATTATTTCTGTATATAGAATAGATACAAGTCGCTCATAGTAATTTTTTTCGCAAGCTTGTAAAGCTAAATATTTCGCAAGGTTCGTGCGCAGGAATAAGATGTATGAGCAAATAAATTTCAGCAGGTATAATATAAACCATTGGAAATGAATAATTCGAAGGGCTTTGAACTTATAATTTTTTAGCTCGTATTAGCTGCATTTCATATTTTATTGAATTTCTTCTTGATCTATCTGTTAATAATATAAACATTTTTGCAAATAGATTTAATAGTTTATTTTCTTTCTTCTTTTTTTTATACTGCAATATGTAACCACCCAAATCCAAAAGCTATAAGCTGGTGACTTAAATAATCTTACTTTTTGAAATTTTTTTCAAAATAACAATATTTCACGGGTCTTGAACGTGATTTATAAATTTACTTTTTATTATTTTTATTCTTATACTTACTTGTACACATTCTAATTTCTTGATCAATTTTTTTTTTTGTTGCAGGTAAGTTGAAGAAATATAACCTACAGTGGTTAAATTTAAGACAACTGATCTCGAAGAAGATATGGTATTGTACTTTGTTTTTTTTTTTTTATATTTTCTGCTTAATTATGAACCTGAGCCTTTACGGTTGAAGCAACGCGCATCGAAAAAATATTTTAAACCCAGAATTTCATACTTTTGATAAGTTGATTCTGAATTTTCCCCCTATGAGGTGAATATACCTACTTTGAGGTAGTTGAACAGAAATCGCATGCATGAAAGCAAAAGCAGACTTTATAATGAATAAATAAATAGATATTGGTTCAATCTCAATTCCAATGTGAGCTAAGTGCATGTGAATCAGGACTGCAAAGTGAGCTAAGTGCATAAAACCAGATGCCTAAGTGCACCGAGTAATAGAATTTTTTTTTTTTCAAAGTCCACTTTTTTCCATAACGAAAACAGATTAGAAAATTTGGTTTTTCGAATCTGTGCGGAGAATTTTTTAGTAAAAAAAAACTGCATTGGAACCAAGAATCACATACTATAGAGAGCTGTTCATTTTTCTCATTGTTCAAAAACGTTCATGTTTTTTCAAAAATTCTGCTTGGAAACAAAACAAAATTATTAGAAATTAATCATAATCGTTGCCCTAAGCTCGAGAAGAAAATTCTGCATTCGTCTTTGACATTTGACCATTTTTCTCTCATAAAACAGAAATTTGTTTTTCTTTTAAAACAATGTCTTTATTATTATTTTCTAAATACACGCGTCTTTCGACAGACTGTACTAAAGTTTTGTAAAAATTCTATTCGCATGCATGCATTATATACTGGACGACGGCTTAGAAACGTAATTAGAATGAAATGAGGAAAAATTGCGCCAGCATAAGCCTCATTAATACTATATAAATATGCGCAATGCATCGTTAATTATGTAAAACGTGTAAGTATAGAGACATAAAATGTAGCCTAGTGTCTTACTTAACATATGTAACAAAATTATTTATTCGTTTTGTTTAGTGACCTCTAATTTCTTCAGTAATTTTAGTACCTATTTCTTTTTTAATGTTTTCTTTCTTGAGGTTTTTCTTCTCGAAATAAGGGAAGTGTGTCTTATGGACAGCAAATTATTTCATAATCAATTTCTTTCGTGATTTTTCAAAAATGAACTGGACGAGTAAAATTATTTTAGTCTCATCAATTCGTCAAGATTTGATACCAATTGAAGGAAAGTAATCTAATTTCGTAGGTACTGCTCTAATCTGTGGCCCAGATTTTGTGTATTGAATTCGTGTATATGGAGTAGCTAATTTTCCATTTTTCATCCGAGTCTCAGCTTTTGTTTCATCAATCTTCTTGCTTGGAGTGATTTCAAGAGCACCGTCTTTATGGTTTATGCTTCGCTTCTTTGTAGTAGCCCAGTAAAAAAAATAAATAAAAACTGGTAACGGTGCTGCTCAATATCGTTAAACACGTTTCGATTTAATCATATGGTGTCTGGGAGTAAGGACCTGCAACCGAATATTTTATGTACCATCGAATTACATACTTCGCTTTTTTTTTTTTTTTTCCATCTTAATTAATACTCACACCATTATACCGATGGGTTTTGTAATGAATGAGATCTGTATGCTCTACAATCACGTAAATAGTTCGTATAATTTCCTTCATCTCGAGAAGTCATCGGCTATACCTGCTTAAAAAAGTGGCAAAAAATAATTTTTCTCCATTTCCTTATGCCATCCTATGAAATTATTGCGTGACAAGAAAGTTCCACATTATGTAAACTGTCACAAGATGCCAAAAATAATTGTCAATGAGAAATTTTAGATTTTTGGGTTGCGTGTTACTTGAAAAGTGAGTGAGTAACTGGGCCTTTTTTCTGGGCAGTAGCCAGAATATTTCTTAAAGAAGGACTTATCGGTGACTTCTTCCTTCGCCTCCACGCCTGTTTTCATTTTCTCTCCCCCATACCACCCTTTCACTCTTATTTTCTTACTTACTCAAAGGGGATCTCAACGAGGTCAAGAGGGGCTCACCCTCCTTAGCCCATCCCTGACCACAAATCTGCTTTTCTTTGTGAATTTTCTGTTACTTGCAAATTTTATGGTATAGTTTTAGTGCCTGTGCTTTATTAAAAATAACATCAACGGAATTGGTTTTCAATAGGAGGTAAACAATGAATTCAGTTTTTGGATACTAATAATGTTTTTTCATCTGAGGTCACGACTTTGACCTGTAAAATGATTTGTTTATTTAAAAAAAAACCTTCAATTTTCATTAAAAGTTCCTACACTTTTGGGTTGATAAAAAAAAACAGTGAGTGTTTTTCCATCATCGGAACCCACAAGTGGAATTCCAAGATTAAAATAGTTAAACCCTGAGTAAACCTTCCATTACCAACATTTTTTTTTCAATAAATGTTTTGCATCCTTGAAGCAGTTTCATTTCAAAATTCTGATTAGAAGTGATTTTAGGGGTATAAGAACATGTACTTGCATGAAGTAAGACCCTTTTATGATCCCACTCGTTCAAGATAAAAAAAAAAAGTGATAGCGTAGAGTTGACGTATAAATATTTTAATGAACAGGTGCATTATCGAAAACGTACCTATTTTTTAGAAGAGTCTCTGGTCCAGTCTTGAGAACTAAATTAACTGAACGATGCTCTCGTATTCTATTTTAAAATACCGTTTTGTGTGACAAAATCAAGTGGTAATTTGTAATTTTTTTTCTAATAGGTAGTTATCTAGTTGAATTTAGGTTTTTAATTCTTATATGGTGTGAAATAGTTGAAACAATTGAACAGGTAACCATTCATTATTTTTATTGTATGACACGGTTGTTTTTTTTTCTTTCCTATTTCAACCAATAACGGTGAAGTGGTCAGTTAATGGACGGTATAACGTTATCCTGGAGAAAAAAATCTAGATGCAAATCAAAGTTTTTCATTACCTGTGTGCGGATTTTTCGAAACTATAATTATGAAATCGATTTCGATCGATTCAATTAAATCGAAATTGAAAAAGTCGATCAAATCGAAAATCAGCTGTGAAAAATCGAAAATCAAAAAAAAATGGCACCCACAAATATAGGTACATTTTAAGCGAATATACCTCATTAATTTCGATTTTTTGATTTCTGAATGCTCGATTCATGACAAAAGTAGATCGAAATCCAAAAAATCGATCAAAAAATCTATTTTTCCGGTCCGATTTAATCGAAAATGGATAAATCGAAAAAAATCGGCATCCTTAAACTCTATAGCTAAAAGCTACTGATTTTTGCAAAAAAAAAAAATCGGTCACCGTGTTAACAGCCAAAGAGCTGATTCCTTGTAACGTCTTTTCACATGCTCTCAATATACGATCACGAAATCGACAGCTCCTCTGTATGCAATCAATAGGTGACCATGACAGATTTTTCTTCTTTAGGTATTGTGGCTACCGAGTTAAATATGTGTCCCATTAATTTCTTTATCATGGAAGATGTCGTCAAAGCCACGACACATATACTTCGTAACTATCCGCACCTTGTCAGCTGAGTACATCTTTAGCTGGCCTGTTCTACATAATACGAGTATGTTATACTCGTACAAAAAAAAAAACAAAAAAAAACAATGAAAAATGCATCCGTTGTAGCCTCTAAAATCTACGTTATCACTAGGAAAAAACATTACTTTGAGGGTCACGTTTTTCTTTCAAGTCTTGTATATTTTTTTCTGTCCTCATGTTCTGTTTTTTTTTTTTTGTACCAAAAAGTATCGTTAATTACATTTTTTGACACTTTAAAATATTTTTATGACGAGGCCTTGCGTACTTCATATGTAATAGTGTAAAGTTTTTTCTTCTTGAAAATTTACAAAATGGTCGCCAGTTTGAGGTATAGCACTTGCGAAAAAAGTTAGTCTATTTTGCAGTCGGTTTCTCTCCACTTGTCGGAAATAGTCTTTGTCGTCGATGAAAAATACAGTGAGCAAAATAAATCGTGTATAGGATTTTCACACAATAAAATAATTCCACATTCCGTTCGTTATCAGGCAGTTTTTATCAGTTCTTTCATAATAATTACGATTTTCCTCTCGTTTTGTGTTTCCTGCGGCTGCATGGGTGTGTTGGAGAAAATTTCTGCCTGCTTTGAGAATCAGATTTGTTTTTTTGTTTTATATAAACTCAAGTCTATTCCGTGTGTTTTCTTTGCGACTTTTTTTTCCCACATAAGGTGCTCCGGAAGTGAATCTGTGTTCTGCGAAAGAAATGAATTATTGTGTGGATTGCGTAACTTATCAAAATTTCATTTTTGTAATGCTGCCCAAGTGAGTTGAAGGAATTTTGATTTTCAAGTCTGATTGATAAGTGACAAAGCTGTCAGTGAAATTATACTTTGCGAAAAAAGTCGAAATTCTTTATTTTTTTTTACATTTTTATCTGCAGAATTATCGATGTGATATCCACAGTGGCCCAAAAAACATCTCTCTTACTCAAAAATGTATTGTGATAGGTAGAAGTACTTGCGGTTGAAAAACAAACAAAACTCGGAGAAAATATGTTTAAAAATTAGTATACTGCATACTAACTTTGGGACAATTCAGATTTTATGTGAATAATCAGTATAAAACATATCAAATTTTAGTATACTACAGCACACTATTTATACTAATTTTAAATAATATGTGACCGTGCCCCAGGAAAGGGACCTTATGGCTAAAAAATAAAACAATTCAAGAAAAACGGCTTTGAACGGCCGAGAGCTCGCCCGTCCCTCTTTTGGGGCACGGTCCCATATGTATTAAATTTTAGTTTTTTTTTTTCTATTTCTTAATAAATTTATACTAATTTTTCATGTCAAACCTGAATTGTCCTTAAGTTAGTATGTTGATATTAAAATTTAATATGCAGTTTTATCTCAGTGTAGTTGTTAGAAATTAAATTATTTCCAACAAGATTTTGCTGAATAGTGCAATAATTTTTTCCTTTGCTGGCAACACTGCTAAGGAGAAGGGGAAATTTAAGACTCACCTAAATCTTGTTGTTTTTTCTTTCTTTCACATGTCTCCTCATTCTTTATCATCACCATCATCATGTTCTGAGAACAATGGTGTTTGCTTGTGCCACTCGGTGACTGGTACTCAGTTTGACTCATCTCGTTCCTCAACTTGATTCCTGTTCAGTTCAGTCAGTCATTCAGTCAGTTCTCTTCCAACCGCGGATGGAGCAACATCGAAGTTCACACTCTGTGAATTTTGCAAGTGTTTTTCGTCATTATTTGCAGTTGTGTTTTTCATTTTATTTCCTTTAATTTTCCTCTCTGAATTAAAATTTATTTTTTGATTTCCTAATTTTTTATGTGTGAATCCTGATCGATTCCTGACTGTAGTCTTCTTAAAATAACTTGCAGATTTTTATACTTAACTACCTATGCAGCTTATTACTATAATTTATGAAATAACTGGATAAGTATTTTGAAAACTTGGAGTAAAAGTGCAACATCAGATTCAATAACCAACGAGTCAAAAATAGATTTAACTACACAACCAATACCATGTTTATCCTATGACGGTTCGATTTAATAAATTTATTGTAATAGCGTTGTTTGGCTAATATGGTTTTCTTGTTTTTTGACAGGTACACCAGTCCAAAAATGCCGCCTGGTTTGAAGAATGTGGACGAAAAGCCGTACGCGTCTTGCGAAATCGTCCAAAAACCCAAAAATACCAATTGGTCGGAAGAGGCAATTCGACGTATTAACGATAAATACGATAACTGTAAATACAATTCCGGTTCCATTGCTGGCTCCGATTCTATGTCCGGAAGTAGCAGTATCGACACTTCAGAGCTGACCGAAGAAGAACGACTCAAAATTGACATCTGCTTCAGAGGACTTAAAACTCAGGTCAGTGCCATTTTTTGTACACATATAAAGCTAGAGAATTTATGAGTTTACTTTTCTCTATGCATGAACCACTTCAATGGTCAGAGCAAGTTCCTCAGTAGATGTGGTACTTTCTTGGTCCGTTAAAATTTTTATGACTGTAATGTGATGGTCGTTTATGGGCAGCCAAAAAGAGAATCAAAATTTATGTGGTCGATGACTTTGCATATGACCCTTCCAAAATGAAACACACTCTGCACTTGTAGGTTTATACAGACAAACTACTGTTACGACAGCAGCCCTCCAAGACATGTTTGATTGATTTTAAAATGATATGGATATTTTTTTTTTTTGTTTTTTGTTTTAATTGAGTAATATTGTTGCGTGTTTTTCTCTCAGATTAGAGGGTCAAAATACTCGTTATCAAGTGGATTCAATTTGGTTAATAGATGTGACTTTCGTGTTTGCTGTAGGCAATATAATATGAAACCATTGATGACGTCACGGTTTCCACTTGCATGTCTATTCGTATCTTTCAAAATTATTCAATTTAAGCTAAAATCATATAAAAACATTAGTTTAAAGTCTTATCAACTTTTTACTTATACCTTCAAGTAGTGGTGGAAATTGCTTTGAAAATGTTCCAGAATATAATTTTTCTATCCAAAAAATGTTCAAATTGAGAGAAGCTTCTCTGAAATAATCATTTTCATTAATTTAGATTGAAAAATTTGATTTTTTTGCAGTCAAGTCACTTTGGAAAAGAATTCACATGGATAAAGTGTAAGACTTTTGGCAATTGGGGCTCATTTTGTTTTTGGCATGGCCTGATTTTGTGAGAAACAATTTTTTATGTGTTTTTTTAAAATTATTTTCGTGACACGCAGAAGTAAAATTGGAAATTCAACACGAAATTAAAAATCGATAGTCGATATCGAGAATGTATTGGTCCTGGGGAGAGATACTCAAATTTAAAAAAAATGCTAGAGTTTTGCATGATATGAATCAAAATTTTTATAATTTCTTTCAAGCGAAGAGGTCAAATAGATTTTCTCTTGGGGAGGGGCTAATTTCAGCTGCTTTAATCCCCAATCCCTCTTAAAATTCTGTTTACGTTGTTATATGATGCCCCAGGACTGGAATTTTAAAAAAGCACGCCAACTTTTAAAAGTAAATTAAAATATAATTATTATAGTGCGTATCGAATTTTACCTTGTAATGACGAAAATAACCTGAGGAAGTAATGAATTTTTTCAAATTTCACTATTTATTATAGACAGTTTATGAAAATTATATTTACCACTTCAACAGTGATAAAAATTATTTACTTCGGTTGAAATTTAGAAGGTCAGGGTCTGTTATGAATGCCAAAATGAAAAATTGGTAAAAGAAGGTTTTTAAAGTTTTGTTGTTGTATTACTCGGCCCCAGAATTCCTGCAGGATTCATTTTGCTGATTGTGAATTGTATAAAACAATTTGTGAGTAAGATATATCATAGGATAGACGAGATACCAACATTTTCAGCTGATGCATATTCATTTTCAGTGTCCTCAGATCTTCAGTTTGCTTGAAATCTTTGAATTTTCTTTTACTTATCTCGTTTTGTGATAACACTCTTCCGCAGATTCATTTTTCCACAAAATCTTATTTTTGCCAAAAATTTGTTCAAATTATATGGACATAATATATTGGTAGTCAAAAGACAATCGCTTATTTTATAGCCAAAAAATTGAATTAATTTTCAAACCGAATCTCCCAAATGAATCATCCATAACCTTCATTCAGAAGAAAGGATTGAGCAAAAGAGGAAAAAGTTGATCTACTTCATTCAAAAGACCAATTATCACGGTTCATGCATTGTATCAAGACCACCGTGAATAATGAAGTAGGTCTCACATACTTGAATCCATGAAAAAAAAAATAGTCACAATGCTTCATCTTCTAACAGTGTTTTGACATTGAAGTCAAAAAAATTTTTCAAATAAGCAGCTTAAAAAATTTACAGAGTTTTAATTACCAAATCTCAATATCAATTTTTTCATCTAAGTATAATAAATGAACCAAACAAACGATTGATGAGAGATTTAGTTCTGCTCCAGTGAGAAGAGTGTGTAAAAAAATAGGAAGAGAACATTTTACTCGATTTTTTGTAGTAATAGCACTATTACTGGTTGATGTGTCCTACTAGCAACTATTGGCTTCTATTGTATGCGAACATGCCTGTATTCAAGAAGGTATATGTACCTATAGACGAGAAAAAAGCGATGAAAATTGTTACATCGAAAAATACGCGAATATTAGTCATGGTGTGCTGGTCCATATGCGAATATGACATACATTTTTCATGTACCTAGGTACCATTAGATTTTATTCAATTTTTTTAAAACACTTTTGTATTCGAAGGCATGTTTTTTGGTCTTATGTATTGTACCTATCGAAAGTATTAATTTTTGCTATGACTCATAATCAAGAATTCTCAGCTTCCTTTGTCATCATACGTGAGTTGGTAATGAAATTTATATAGTGAACCGGTTTTCTCTGTGTGGCTGCTATAACCTGTACAGCCTCCAGAGGTATTCACTTATTTATACTGTCAAAGATGAAGATGATGGAAAAAAAACAAAATATTACCTGTGTATTTTATGTGTATTATTTTTAACGATTCCATCATTTTAGCTAAATTCGTATTTACGTTGGCAAATACGCTGCTACGAGTATAAGACTTTACTTCAGAGTAGGTGATGTCCAAGCTAATTTGAATGATTTTATTCGTAGATCTGGAGATTAATGGTGACTCACATATGATCGGTCTCACGATGCCAGGTTTTATTAGGGTATTGATGGTGGACGGTCGAAGGTACCAAAGTACTAACCACCGAAGATGAGTTATGCATTTTTGTAAGATATGCACACATGTGGCTATGTACAGGTGCATGCGTTGTTGATGAAAAACGAAATTCTTTCTGATTGGGGTGCGACAAGTAAACGGAGGAATATAAATTTTTCATTTTTATGCCAATGTCATGCTATTAGTACGCATTATTACTTGAAATTGTAATGGGCATTCCCTGCATAATGAAGAAAGTATTTATGGGAGGAGGGGGATGTGTGATGTGTATGTATCTAACCGAGATGAAATAGAGATATTTTACCTTCTTGTGAGACTCAAAACCAATATATATCATGACACTATAGTAAGGCCCTTTGAATACAAATACATACGAGTATACATTATACATACGTATTTAAAAGCCTTTGTGAAGCCCAAAATAATGCATAAAGAAACTCTAGAAAGCTGGATCGTACCTTATAGGTACAGGCACACCACTGCATAAATCAATTACTTATATTTATTGCCTCTAAAATTAGATATCATATAGCTGATACGTTGCCTGATGCTGTTTAAGGTAGACTATTTTTTTTTCTTCGAAATCTTGTTTTTCTCTAATAAAAATAAGTTAGGAAAAAGTAGCTTCAAAATTTTTTCGTTTTTCAAAAAATTAAATATTTTATAATATTAAAGAATTTTTATCCCAAACAAATAAAACATTTTTTAAAATAATTTTCATATAAGATGAAAATAAACAATCTGACTAATGACTATAATATAGAATGACACCACATCCCTATCCGTCCTCAATCCCTCTCCCCCTCCTTCTATTCTAGTTATATATATGGAACACACTCGAAAAAAATAAAAATGAAAATAAATAAAAATAATCTTGTGCAAAATCAAAAATTGAGGAATTGTCCGTTAGGAAAATGAATTATAGAAGGAAAAAATTCAAGAAAAATTGTCTATTAAGAAGTTGCAGGCTTCGAGAATAAGTCTCGCATAAATAATCTTTTTAGAATCACTTTCTTGGAAATGCTGCAGCAAGTATGTATTTCACTGTTCATTTGCCTAATTTTATGATATACTCTACTGACTCCTCAATTTTTTCCCCCCAAATTTACCTTAATATCTTTTAGAATTACTCTCTTCATTCAGTCACAGTATAACCATATTTGACCAAGGTCTTTTATAGCCTTATTCATTTCGCCTCCCCTCGCATATCAAAAAGATATTACCTGATCTCCTATTGGCTGTTATATTATAAATCCCTTCTAATCCCTTGCGACCAGCCAATCGACTAATTTATTACCTAAACGAAAGAAAAACCAAAGCAGCTATTTAACACCTGTTTTTTCTATCAACTAGATATACCATCTTTATAGTCGAGTCGTCTGCCTACGGCTGAATACATTTTTTTTTTATGGTCAATTTTTTACGGCTTAACTTTCGAAAATATTACTCGGACCCTCCTCCGTCGGCCAGTTAGAGACGAAGCGAAATTTCGTTAAGTAGCGGAGTTATACCTCCGTGGAATTAATAACTCACGCTGATTTCGCTTTTATTTATTTAATTATTGGCCCCCAGCCACTTCTAGACCAAAGAGAACGAGGGAGAGAGATAGAGATGCGAGGTAAAAAAAATCGCATCAGAACCGTCTCTGGAAATGAGAGCGAACCGGTGTGGCCAGTGTTGCTAGGAGAGGTAGGACAGAGAAAGAGACACATGATGATAGCGTGCTACCGAGAGAGAAAGAAAATATTGGAAAAAATCTTCGATACGTTGTTTAGGATGCATTATACGATCTTATCGAAAGTTGAAGTTTGACATTTTGTCGGTTTAAAAACGAAGGAACTTGACTTTTTGCTAGATAATTCGAAAGCGAAAGCAAAAGTGTAATCGAGTACAGTTAAAGAAAAAGGTATGCAGTCGAGCCTACCAGGAATGTCGATTTTTACCTTTTCTTGACGTAAGGAAAGGAAAAAAAAAAGCTTGCATTCCGATGGTTAGAAAACAACTTTTTTTTTTTTTGCTCGACAGACCTAGTATTTAGGCAGAAAAATTTATTGGAGAACGTTGCCGTTGATTATAAGGCAAGACAGAGAGCATTTTAGAATGAAGAACAAGCTTTGGCGATGAGACAGGTATAGAAGTGTTTTTGTATTGTACTGAAAATTTGAAAAAATGAACTTATCCGCTTCTTGCATATCACTACTGTTAGGGTTGAACAACATATTTTAGAGTCAAACGATTAACCTAGGGTTAAAATTTACTCTCAGTGGTACAATCTACCTTTATAATCATAAATAATATTAGTATGTGGTTTGTCTAAAAAGTTCGTATCGCTCATAAGTATTCTTTAGTGGGGCAACACTGGTACTGTTTTGAGAAAATTTGTACGTACTTTCAGGTTCAGGTACTGGTAACAAAATTCTCCTGACTAGAAAAAATCATGCACGGCTCATTTGAGCGATATGATGATGGTAATAAAATTAAATCCAATAAGGGAACAATGAAAGTTTTAAGAGGTGAATGTAAAAAATGCTTCTGAAGCATGGAGGTAATCGAATGTGCGATGAATAACATTTTAATATTTATGTGAATATATTTTTTTAGTATTGATATGAACTTTTTGAAAAATTTCCTATTTGAAATTTCCCATTGAGAACTTTTTGAAAATTCCCAGTTGAAAATTCTTTATTTAAAATTCTCAGTCAAAAATTTCCAGTAGAAAATATTCTATTGGAAATTCTGTGCGGAAATTCTCAGTCCTAAATTCCTTATTGTAAATGCCCTGTCGAAAATTTTCTACTAAAAATTCCCCGTTTAAAATTCTCTATTTAAAATTCTCCGTCAAAATTTTCCGGTAGAAAATATATTGAAAATTTCCTATCGAGATTTCGTAGTTGAAAATTCCCTGTCGAAAACTTCCTACTAAAAATTCCCAGTTGAAAATTGTCTATTTAAAATTCCGAGTCAAAATTTTCCAGTAGAAAATTATATTGGAAATTTTCTATTGAGATTTTGCAAATGAAAATTCCCTTCTGAAATTTCTTAGTCAGAAATTCCTTATTGAAAATTTCCTATAAAAAATTCGCTATTGAAACTTATACCAGTCGAATATATTATCCTATTGAAAATTCAAGATTTCTCAGTCGAAAATTCCATTGGAAATTCCTTATTGAGAATTAGGTAGATACTTGGTATCTATCAAAATTTCTCACTTGAAAATTCCCTATTGAATTTTCTCAGTCAAAAATTTCCTATTGAAAAGTCGCTGTTGGAAATTCGCAATTGAAAATTCTCTGCTGGAAGTTTTATTATATTCCAAAATACTTACTAAGCAATAAGAACAATCAGAATATAAATCTCTATTTCCCACCAGCTCCCCTACAGACGAATAAAATTTCTTTTTTTATACTTTTGAATTATTTTCGCTGGAAGATTTTGTGATTTGAGAATACCCATAAACGAAACTCGTTCCAGCAATCCAGCCGCAAAACATTTGTATCTAGAGAGCTTTTAGGTAAGATTTTTATACATTCCAGTGCGCGTGCTGATGAACCCCTTCGGATAGATTCCTACCAACAGGTTGCTGATCATGTCTCTCTTCCTCGCCTCCACTCTCATCGTTATTATTTAACAGTGTTTCTTTTTTAATGGTGTCGAATAAAAAACCATTATCTCGTCTCGTTAAACATTGCTCATCAAAAAATAAACACAATTGTGAATTCGTTACGAAGTTGGGACGTGAATGTTGATACGTTAGCTTCATTCGATTACAATAAAACAGTTTAACTCGTTCTGTGCATATAAAAGTTTATTGATATTGCAGAATCAATAGGTGAAGAAGAGGTATAGAAGGCATTTATTTACGAAAAAAAAAAAAAAAATCAATAGATCTAATAATTTAGGCCGACATTCGAGAGAGAAAGGTCAATATGTCAGAGTTAAATAAGAAGCTGAGGATGTAAGTTGACTAATAGATGAATGTGGTAGGTCAAGAGTACAATAAATTTCTATTCATTTACAATCCGAAGATTATCTATGAAGTCACGGATTCGAAAGTACGTACTTATGAAGATCATATGAGGTATACATAACTCTTGAAATACGAGTACATCATGTGCTGAGGCGCCCGCAAGGAGGGAAGCTAGAAGGGATAAAGCCTCCCTTAAGAATCAAATTTCATTTTTTATGGTATATTTGTACCTAGTTTATTGTTTATTTTTAAATGATTTCAGTTTTAATTCGGATTGCTAAGATTATCAAAGTTTGTTATTGAAAAAATTAACAGCTACTAGGTATATACCTAATGCGTAAAAATGCGAGAAGAAATATTCTTTCTGATTGTGAATTTTTTTTTTTTTGATTTTTGTAATTTCCACGTGTTGGCTGGATTTCTAAGCCAATTTTAAGCTGCCGGCTGGATTTCCTACTCGTCGGCTGAATTTTCAACTCGTTGGCTGGATCTCCACGTTGGCTAGTTTTCCAACTCGATGGCTGGATATCCAAGGCGTTGGTTAGTTTTCCAACTCGTTGGCTGGATTTCCTATACGCGTTGGCTGGATTTCCAAGGCGTTGGCTGGATTTCCAAGGCGTTGGCTGGATTTCCTATACGTGTTGGCAGGATATCCAAGATAGTGGCTAGTTTTCCAACTTGTTGGCTGGGTTTCCAACTCGTTGGCTAGATTTCCACGCGTTTACTGGATTTCCGAGGCGTCGGCTAGATTTCCACTCGTCGGCTAGATTTCCACCCGTCGGCTGGATTTCCGAGGCGTCGGCTAGATTTCCAAGCCAATTTTAAGCTGCCGGCTATGCTGTAAAAGAGAATTTATCTCCTGCCTTCACGAAACTTCAGTGAAGGCTGCAGCTATTTTTCAAAATTGTTGATTTCATTTACTCGTATATTATTTTTCAATCTGTAAAATTCCTCATCTACATACTGTTGGGTTTAAATCTGAATTACGTGGCTTTCAAGTCGCCATTTTCTCACCATACTCGGCTACTCAGCCTTCTAAACTAAGTCTTACTCTCAAAATTTGCAGCCAAAAAATATTCAATACGGACGAAATTTAACTACATAGCATTTCTACATACCAAAATGATCATTGATTTGAAATTTTTCACCATCTGTGACCCACTTACGTATATTTAATAACATCACTAAAGCCTCCTTTTTACCTTTCATAAATCTCTCAATTTACACGAAAATCAGTCAGTTTATTGAATTTTTAATCAGAATGTTATTATTATTATTTTTTTTTAGGTCAAACCAAAATATAACTCTCCAAAAAATGTATTCATTTGAAAATAATAATTATTTCAATTTTCTTTTCGCGCTCATTGTTCGAATTACGTTGCTTCTCCAGGTATCGGACGAGTTCGAGTGTTAATTTAATTCTCTCTTTGCACGAAACACGCCATAAAATAATTTATAATTATTTGATTAATGCGCGGATCACTTACGTCATTTATAAAAAGATAGACCGCTTATGCTCCTTTTTCGTTCATATCCATATAAGCCAAATCGACGCAGAATAATATAATGTCATATAAGGTTTCAAACAAACGAATTTCCTCCCTCATATGCCCCCCGCCCCCTTCTCGAATAGCAGATTTATTACGAATTTAACACTTTTGTATTCGATTTGTTTGTATATTACCATAAAGCGTCATATACTACATACTACGAGAGAAATTCGACCAATAAGAGAGTAAAAAAAACATAAGAGAGAAAAAACGTGATGATATATTAAAACAAATTAGTCAATACGACAATGTGTCAGTGGAAAGATATGTGTAACCATTAGACAGCATTGCGGAGAGATGAGGGGTAAAAAAAAGCAGCACCACAATCGGCGCAATCACGCCGCCGCTGTTTTGTTTTTTTTTATTGTTGTTTTTTTCCTGAGTGCAGTGACTCGACCAGCTGAGCTGCATTCTCATTCGACAAAGCTTTCTCTCATTCATGTTTTCTCATGAGAATTTTAAATGCGCACATAATGTAATTCAAAAAACTATACTCGTAGGGAATCTATTGGTTTCTTTGTATGTGTGTAGCATATTTTGGAATTTAGTTCATCGTTGCATCAAAATATATAGGTCTAGTGGCGCAGTTTTTGGTTAGAAGAAAGTTAATATACTATTGGAAACAAAGTGACAAGTTACATTTTGCTATTTCTAAAAACGTCATTAAAATGTCAAAAATGATTTTTTTTTTGCATTTCTCATTTTTGCTCCAGCTGTCTCAATTTTCGTCTAGTTGTCTCAATTTTCGGCTGGATGTCTCATTTTTCCTCCAGCATTCTCAATTTTCGGCTGGATGTCTCAATTTTCGGCTGGATGTCTCAATTTTCGGCTGGATGTCTCAATTTTCGGCTGGATGTCTCATTTTTCGGCTGGATGTCTCATTTTTCGTCCAGCTCTTTCAATTTTCGGCTGGATGTCTCATTTTTCGTCCAGCTCTTTCAATTTTCGGCTGGATGTCTCAATTTTCGGCTGGATGTCTCAGTATACGGCTGGATGTCTCATTTTTCGGCTGGATGTCTCATTTTTCGGCTGGATGTCTCAGTATTCGGCTGGATGTCTCATTTTTCGGCTGGATGTCTCAATTTTCGGCTGGATGTCTCAATTTTCGGCTGGATGTCTCATTTTTCGGCTGGATGTCTCATTTTTCGTCCAGCTCTTTCAATTTTCGGCTGGATGTCTCAATTTTCGGCTGGATGTCTCAGTATTCGGCTGGATGTCTCATTTTTCGGCTGGATGTCTCATTTTTCGGCTGGATGTCTCATTTTTCGTCCAGCTCTTTCAATTTTCGGCTGGATGTCTCAATTTTCGGCTGGATGTCTCAGTATTCGGCTGGATGTCTCATTTTTCGGCTGGATGTCTCATTTTTTGTCCAGCTGTTTCAATTTTCGGCTGGATGTCTCAGTATTCGGCTGGATGTCTCATTTTTCAGCTGGATGTCTCAATTTTCGGCTGGATGTCTCATTTTTCGGCTGGATGTCTCATTTTTCGTCCAGCTCTTTCAATTTTCGGCTGGATGTCTCATTTTTCGTCCAGCTCTTTCAATTTTCGGCTGGATGTCTCAATTTTCGGCTGGATGTCTCAGTATTCGGCTGGATGTCTCAATTTTCGGCTGGATATCTCAATTTTCGGCTGGATGTCTCATTTTTCGGCTGGATGTCTCATTTTTCGTCCAGCTCTTTCAATTTTCGGCTGGATATCTCATTTTTCGTCCAGCTCTTTCAATTTTCGGCTGGATGTCTCAATTTTCGGCTGGATGTCTCATTTTTCGGCTGGATGTCTCATTTTTCGTCCAGCTCTTTCAATTTTCAGCTGGATGTCTCATTTTTCGTCCAGCTCTTTCAATTTTCGGCTGGATGTCTCATTTTTCGTCCAGCTCTTTCAATTTTCGGCTGGATGTCTCAATTTTCGGCTGGATGTCTCAGTATACGGCTGGATGTCTCATTTTTCGGCTGGATGTCTCATTTTTCGGCTGGATGTCTCAGTATTCGGCTGGATGTCTCATTTTTCGGCTGGATGTCTCAATTTTCGGCTGGATGTCTCAATTTTCGGCTGGATGTCTCAATTTTCGGCTGGATGTCTCATTTTTCGGCTGGATGTCTCATTTTTCGTCCAGCTCTTTCAATTTTTGGCTGGATGTCTCAATTTTCGGCTGGATGTCTCAGTATTCGGCTGGATGTCTCATTTTTCGGCTGGATGTCTCATTTTTCGGCTGGATGTCTCATTTTTCGTCCAGCTCTTTCAATTTTCGGCTGGATGTCTCAATTTTCGGCTGGATGTCTCAGTATTCGGCTGGATGTCTCATTTTTCGGCTGGATGTCTCATTTTTTGTCCAGCTGTTTCAATTTTCGGCTGGATGTCTCAGTATTCGGCTGGATGTCTCATTGTTCGGCTGGCTGTCTCAATTTTCGGCTGGATGTCTCATTTTTCGGCTGGATGTCTCATTTTTCGTCCAGCTCTTTCAATTTTCGGCTGGATGTCTCATTTTTCGTCCAGCTCTTTCAATTTTCGGCTGGATGTCTCAATTTTCGGCTGGATGTCTCAGTATTCGGCTGGATGTCTCATTTTTCGGGTTGGATGTCTCATTTTTCGGCTGGATGTCTCATTTTTCGTCCAGCTCTTTCAATTTTCGGCTGGATGTCTCAATTTTCGGCTGGATGTCTCAGTATTCGGCTGGATGTCTCAATTTTCGGCTGGATATCTCAATTTTTGGCTGGATGTCTCATTTTTCGGCTGGATGTCTCATTTTTCGTCCAGCTCTTTCAATTTTCGGCTGGATATCTCATTTTTCGTCCAGCTCTTTCAATTTTTGGCTGGATGTCTCAATTTTCGGCTGGATGTCTCAGTATTCGGCTGGATGTCTCATTTTTCGGCTGGATGTCTCATTTTTCGGCTGGATGTCTCATTTTTCGTCCAGCTCTTTCAATTTTCGGCTGGATGTCTCAATTTTCGGCTGGATGTCTCAGTATTCGGCTGGATGTCTCATTTTTCGGCTGGATGTCTCATTTTTTGTCCAGCTGTTTCAATTTTCGGCTGGATGTCTCAGTATTCGGCTGGATGTCTCATTGTTCGGCTGGATGTCTCAATTTTCGGCTGGATGTCTCATTTTTCGGCTGGATGTCTCATTTTTCGTCCAGCTCTTTCAATTTTCAGCTGGATGTCTCATTTTTCGTCCAGCTCTTTCAATTTTCGGCTGGATGTCTCAATTTTCGGCTGGATGTCTCAGTATTCGGCTGGATGTCTCAGTATTCGGCTGGATGTCTCATTTTTCGGGTTGGATGTCTCATTTTTCGGCTGGATGTCTCATTTTTCGTCCAGCTCTTTCAATTTTCGGCTGGATGTCTCAATTTTCGGCTGGATGTCTCAGTATTCGGCTGGATGTCTCAATTTTCGGCTGGATATCTCAATTTTTGGCTGGATGTCTCAGTATTCGGCTGGATGTCTCAATTTTCGGCTGGATGTCTCATTTTTCGGCTGGATGTCTCATTTTTCGTCCAGCTCTTTCAATTTTCGGCTGGATGTCTCAATTTTCGGCTGGATGTCTCATTTTTCGGCTGGATGTCTCATTTTTCGTCCAGCTCTTTCAATTTTCGGTTGGATGTCTCAATTTTCGGCTGGATATCTCAATTTTCGGCTGGATGTCTCATTTTTCGGCTGGATGTCTCATTTTTCGTCCAGCTCTTTCAATTTTCGGCTGGATGTCTCAATTTTCGGCTGGATGTCTCATTTTTCGGCTGGATGTCTCATTTTTCGTCCAGCTCTTTCAATTTTCGGCTGGATGTCTCATTTTTCGTCCAGCTCTTTCAATTTTCGACTGGATGTCTCAATTTTCGGCTGGATGTCTCATTTTTCGGCTGGATGTCTCATTTTTCGGCTGGATGTCTCATTTTTCGTCCAGCTCTTTCAATTTTCGGCTGGATGTCTCATTTTTTGTCCAGCTGTTTCAATTTTCGGCTGGATGTCTCAGTATTCGGCTGGATGTCTCATTGTTCGGCTGGATGTCTCAATTTTCGGCTGGATGTCTCATTTTTCGGCTGGATGTCTCATTTTTCGTCCAGCTCTTTCAATTTTCGGCTGGATGTCTCAATTTTCGGCTGGATGTCTCAGTATTCGGCTGGATGTCTCATTTTTCGGCTGGATGTCTCATTTTTCATCCAGCTCTTTCAATTTTCGGCTGGATGTCTCAATTTTCGGCTGGATGTCTCATTTTTCGGCTGGATGTCTCATTTTTCGTCCAGCTCTTTCAATTTTCGGCTGGATGTCTCAATTTTCGGCTGGATGTCTCATTTTTCGGCTGGATGTCTCATTTTTCGTCCAGCTCTTTCAATTTTCGGTTGGATGTCTCAATTTTCGGCTGGATATCTCAATTTTCGGCTGGATGTCTCATTTTTCGGCTGGATGTCTCATTTTTCGTCCAGCTCTTTCAATTTTCGGTTGGATGTCTCAATTTTCGGCTGGATATCTCAATTTTCGGCTGGATGTCTCATTTTTCGGCTGGATGTCTCATTTTTCGTCCAGCTCTTTCAATTTTTGGCTGGATGTCTCAATTTTCGGCTGGATGTCTCAGTATTCGGCTGGATGTCTCATTTTTCGGCTGGATGTCTCATTTTTCGGCTGGATGTCTCATTTTTCGTCCAGCTCTTTCAATTTTCGGCTGGATGTCTCAATTTTCGGCTGGATGTCTCAGTATTCGGCTGGATGTCTCATTTTTCGGCTGGATGTCTCATTTTTTGTCCAGCTGTTTCAATTTTCGGCTGGATGTCTCAGTATTCGGCTGGATGTATCATTGTTCGGCTGGATGTCTCATTGTTCGGCTGGATGTCTCAATTTTCGGCTGGATGTCTCATTTTTCGGCTGGATGTCTCATTTTTCGTCCAGCTCTTTCAATTTTCGGCTGGATGTCTCAATTTTCGGCTGGATGTCTCAGTATTCGGCTGGATGTCTCATTTTTCGGCTGGATGTCTCATTTTTCATCCAGCTCTTTCAATTTTCGGCTGGATGTCTCAATTTTCGGCTGGATGTCTCATTTTTCGGCTGGATGTCTCATTTTTCGTCCAGCTCTTTCAATTTTCGGCTGGATGTCTCAATTTTCGGCTGGATGTCTCATTTTTCGGCTGGATGTCTCATTTTTCGTCCAGCTCTTTCAATTTTCGGTTGGATGTCTCAATTTTCGGCTGGATATCTCAATTTTCGGCTGGATGTCTCATTTTTCGGCTGGATGTCTCAATTTTCGGCTGGATGTCTCAGTATTCGGCTGGATGTCTCATTTTTCGGCTGGATGTCTCATTTTTCATCCAGCTCTTTCAATTTTCGGCTGGATGTCTCAATTTTCGGCTGGATGTCTCATTTTTCGGCTGGATGTCTCATTTTTCGTCCAGCTCTTTCAATTTTCGGCTGGATGTCTCAATTTTCGGCTGGATGTCTCATTTTTCGGCTGGATGTCTCATTTTTCGTCCAGCTCTTTCAATTTTCGGCTGGATGTCTCATTTTTCGTCCAGCTCTTTCAATTTTCGACTGGATGTCTCAATTTTCGGCTGGATGTCTCAGTATTCGGCTGGATGTCTCATTTTTCGGCTGGATGTCTCATTTTTTTGGTTGGATGTCTCATTTTTCGGCTGGATGTCTCATTTTTCGTCCAGCTCTTTCAATTTTTGGCTGGATGTCTCATTTTTCGTCCAGCTCTTTCAATTTTCGGCTGGATGTCTCAATTTTCGGCTGGATGTCTCATTTTTCGGCTGGATGTCTCATTTTTCGTCCAGCTCTTTCAATTTTCGGCTGGATGTCTCATTTTTCGTCCAGCTCTTTCAATTTTCGACTGGATGTCTCAATTTTCGGCTGGATGTCTCAGTATTCGGCTGGATGTCTCATTTTTCGGCTGGATGTCTCATTTTTTTGGTTGGATGTCTCATTTTTCGGCTGGATGTCTCATTTTTCGTCCAGCTCTTTCAATTTTTGGCTGGATGTCTCATTTTTCGTCCAGCTCTTTCAATTTTCGGCTGGATGTCTCAATTTTCGGCTGGATGTCTCATTTTTCGGCTGGATGTCTCATTTTTCGTCCAGCTCTTTCAATTTTCGGCTGGATGTCTCATTTTTCGTCCAGCTCTTTCAATTTTCGACTGGATGTCTCAATTTTCGGCTGGATGTCTCAGTATTCGGCTGGATGTCTCATTTTTCGGCTGGATGTCTCATTTTTTTGGTTGGATGTCTCATTTTTCGGCTGGATGTCTCATTTTTCGTCCAGCTCTTTCAATTTTTGGCTGGATGTCTCATTTTTCGTCCAGCTCTTTCAATTTTCGGCTGGATGTCTCAATTTTCGGCTGGATGTCTCATTTTTCGGCTGGATGTCTCAATTTTCGGCTGGATGTCTCATTTTTCGGCTGGATGTCTCAGTATTCGGCTGGATGTCTCATTTTTCGGCTGGATGTCTCAATTTTCGGCTGGATGTCTCATTTTTCGGCTGGATGTCTCATTTTTCGTCCAGCTCTTTCAATTTTTGGCTGGATGTCTCAATTTTCGGCTGGATGTCTCAGTATTCGGCTGGATGTCTCATTTTTCGGCTGGATGTCTCATTTTTCGGCTGGATGTCTCATTTTTCGTCCAGCTCTTTCAATTTTCGGCTGGATGTCTCAATTTTCGGCTGGATGTCTCAGTATTCGGCTGGATGTCTCATTTTTCGGCTGGATGTCTCATTTTTTGTCCAGCTGTTTCAATTTTCGGCTGGATGTCTCAGTATTCGGCTGGATGTCTCATTGTTCGGCTGGATGTCTCAATTTTCGGCTGGATGTCTCATTTTTCGGCTGGATGTCTCATTTTTCGTCCAGCTCTTTCAATTTTCGGCTGGATGTCTCATTTTTCGTCCAGCTCTTTCAATTTTCGGCTGGATGTCTCAATTTTCGGCTGGATGTCTCAGTATTCGGCTGGATGTCTCAGTATTCGGCTGGATGTCTCATTTTTCGGGTTGGATGTCTCATTTTTCGGCTGGATGTCTCATTTTTCGTCCAGCTCTTTCAATTTTCGGCTGGATGTCTCAATTTTCGGCTGGATATCTCAATTTTTGGCTGGATGTCTCATTTTTCGGCTGGATGTCTCATTTTTCGTCCAGCTCTTTCAATTTTCGGCTGGATATCTCATTTTTCGTCCAGCTCTTTCAATTTTCGGCTGGATGTCTCAATTTTCGGCTGGATGTCTCATTTTTCGGCTGGATGTCTCATTTTTCGTCCAGCTCTTTCATTTTTCAGCTGGATGTCTCATTTTTCGTCCAGCTCTTTCAATTTTCGGCTGGATGTCTCAATTTTCGGCTGAATGTCTCAGTATTCGGCTGGATGTCTCAGTTTTCGGCTAGATGTCTCTGTATTCGGCTGGATGTCTCATTTTTCGGCTGGATGTCTCATTTTTCAGCTGGATGTCTCAGTATTCGGCTGGATGTCTCATTTTTCGGCTGGATGTCTCAATTTTCGGCTGGATGTCTCAGTTTTCGGCTGGATGTCTCATTTTTCGTCCAGCTCTTTCAATTTTCGGCTGGATGTCTCAATTTTCGGCTGGATGTCTCAGTATTCGGCTGGATGTCTCATTTTTCGGCTGGATGTCTCATTTTTCGGCTGGATGTCTCAGTATTCGGCTGGATGTCTCAGTATTCGGCTGGATGTCTCATTTTTCGGGTTGGATGTCTCATTTTTCGGCTGGATGTCTCATTTTTCGTCCAGCTCTTTCAATTTTCGGCTGGATGTCTCAATTTTCGGCTGGATGTCTCATTTTTCGGCTGGATGTCTCATTTTTCGTCCAGCTCTTTCAATTTTCGGCTGGATGTCTCAATTTTCGGCTGGATGTCTCATTTTTCGGCTGGATGTCTCATTTTTCGTCCAGCTCTTTCAATTTTCGGTTGGATGTCTCAATTTTCGGCTGGATATCTCAATTTTCGGCTGGATGTCTCATTTTTCGGCTGGATGTCTCATTTTTCGTCCAGCTCTTTCAATTTTCGGCTGGATGTCTCAATTTTCGGCTGGATGTCTCATTTTTCGGCTGGATGTCTCATTTTTCGTCCAGCTCTTTCAATTTTCGGCTGGATGTCTCATTTTTCGTCCAGCTCTTTCAATTTTCGACTGGATGTCTCAATTTTCGGCTGGATGTCTCAGTATTCGGCTGGATGTCTCATTTTTCGGCTGGATGTCTCATTTTTCGGCTGGATGTCTCATTTTTCGGCTGGATGTCTCATTTTTCGGCTGGATGTCTCATTTTTCGGCTGGATGTCTCATTTTTTTGGTTGGATGTCTCATTTTTCGGCTGGATGTCTCATTTTTCGTCCAGCTCTTTCAATTTTTGGCTGGATGTCTCATTTTTCGTCCAGCTCTTTCAATTTTCGGCTGGATGTCTCAATTTTCGGCTGGATGTCTCATTTTTCGGCTGGATGTCTCAATTTTCGGCTGGATGTCTCATGTTTCGGCTGGATGTCTCATTTTTCGTCCAGCTCTTTCAATTTTCAGCTGGATGTCTCATTTTTCGTCCAGCTCTTTCAATTTTCGGCTGGATGTCTCATTTTTCGTCCAGCTCTTTCAATTTTCGGCTGGATGTCTCAATTTTCGGCTGGATGTCTCAGTATACGGCTGGATGTCTCATTTTTCGGCTGGATGTCTCATTTTTCGGCTGGATGTCTCAGTATTCGGCTGGATGTCTCATTTTTCGGCTGGATGTCTCAATTTTCGGCTGGATGTCTCAATTTTCGGCTGGATGTCTCAATTTTCGGCTGGATGTCTCATTTTTCGGCTGGATGTCTCATTTTTCGTCCAGCTCTTTCAATTTTTGGCTGGATGTCTCAATTTTCGGCTGGATGTCTCAGTATTCGGCTGGATGTCTCATTTTTCGGCTGGATGTCTCAATTTTCGGCTGGATGTCTCAATTTTCGGCTGGATGTCTCAATTTTCGGCTGGATGTCTCATTTTTCGGCTGGATGTCTCATTTTTCGTCCAGCTCTTTCAATTTTTGGCTGGATGTCTCAATTTTCGGCTGGATGTCTCATTTTTCGGCTGGATGTCTCATTTTTCGGCTGGATGTCTCATTTTTCGTCCAGCTCTTTCAATTTTCGGCTGGATGTCTCAATTTTCGGCTGGATGTCTCAGTATTCGGCTGGATGTCTCATTTTTCGGCTGGATGTCTCATTTTTCGTCCAGCTGTTTCAATTTTCGGCTGGATGTCTCAGTATTCGGCTGGATGTCTCATTGTTCGGCTGGATGTCTCAATTTTCGGCTGGATGTCTCATTTTTCGGCTGGATGTCTCATTTTTCGTCCAGCTCTTTCAATTTTCGGCTGGATGTCTCATTTTTCGTCCAGCTCTTTCAATTTTCGGCTGGATGTCTCAATTTTCGGCTGGATGTCTCAGTATTCGGCTGGATGTCTCAGTATTCGGCTGGATGTCTCATTTTTCGGGTTGGATGTCTCATTTTTCGGCTGGATGTCTCATTTTTCGTCCAGCTCTTTCAATTTTCGGCTGGATGTCTCAATTTTCGGCTGGATGTCTCAGTATTCGGCTGGATGTCTCAATTTTCGGCTGGATATCTCAATTTTTGGCTGGATGTCTCATTTTTCGGCTGGATGTCTCATTTTTCGTCCAGCTCTTTCAATTTTCGGCTGGATATCTCATTTTTCGTCCAGCTCTTTCAATTTTCGGCTGGATGTCTCAATTTTCGGCTGGATGTCTCATTTTTCGGCTGGATGTCTCATTTTTCGTCCAGCTCTTTCATTTTTCAGCTGGATGTCTCATTTTTCGTCCAGCTCTTTCAATTTTCGGCTGGATGTCTCAATTTTCGGCTGAATGTCTCAGTATTCGGCTGGATGTCTCAGTTTTCGGCTAGATGTCTCTGTATTCGGCTGGATGTCTCATTTTTCGGCTGGATGTCTCATTTTTCAGCTGGATGTCTCAGTATTCGGCTGGATGTCTCATTTTTCGGCTCGATGTCTCAATTTTCGGCTGGATGTCTCAGTTTTCGGCTGGATGTCTCATTTTTCGTCCAGCTCTTTCAATTTTCGGCTGGATGTCTCAATTTTCGGCTGGATGTCTCATTTTTCGGCTGGATGTCTCATTTTTCGGCTGGATGTCTCATTTTTCAGCTGGATGTCTCAGTATTCGGCTGGATGTCTCATTTTTCGGCTGGATGTCTCAATTTTCGGCTGGATGTCTCAGTTTTCGGCTGGATGTCTCATTTTTCGTCCAGCTCTTTCAATTTTCGGCTGGATGTCTCAGTATTCGGCTGGATGTCTCATTTTTCGGGTTGGATGTCTCATTTTTCGGCTGGATGTCTCATTTTTCGTCCAGCTCTTTCAATTTTCGGCTGGATGTCTCAATTTTCGGCTGGATGTCTCATTTTTCGGCTGGATGTCTCATTTTTCGTCCAGCTCTTTCAATTTTCGGCTGGATGTCTCAATTTTCGGCTGGATATCTCAATTTTCGGCTGGATGTCTCATTTTTCGGCTGGATGTCTCATTTTTCGTCCAGCTCTTTCAATTTTCGGCTGGATGTCTCAATTTTCGGCTGGATGTCTCATTTTTCGGCTGGATGTCTCATTTTTCGTCCAGCTCTTTCAATTTTCGGCTGGATGTCTCATTTTTCGTCCAGCTCTTTCAATTTTCGACTGGATGTCTCAATTTTCGGCTGGATGTCTCAGTATTCGGCTGGATGTCTCATTTTTCGGCTGGATGTCTCATTTTTCGGCTGGATGTCTCATTTTTTTGGTTGGATGTCTCATTTTTCGGCTGGATGTCTCATTTTTCGTCCAGCTCTTTCAATTTTTGGCTGGATGTCTCATTTTTCGTCCAGCTCTTTCAATTTTCAGCTGGATGTCTCAATTTTCGGCTGGATGTCTCATTTTTCGGCTGGATGTCTCAATTTTCGGCTGGATGTCTCATTTTTCGGCTGGATGTCTCATTTTTCGTCCAGCTCTTTCAATTTTCGGCTGGATGTCTCAATTTTCGGCTGGATGTCTCAGTATTCGGCTGGATGTCTCATTTTTCGGCTGGATGTCTCAGTATTCGGCTGGATGTCTCATTTTTCGGCTGGATGTCTCATTTTTTGTCCAGCTGTTTCAATTTTCGGCTGGATGTCTCAGTATTCGGCTGGATGTCTCATTTTTCGGCTGGATGTCTCAATTTTCGGCTGGATGTCTCATTTTTCGGCTGGATGTCTCATTTTTCGTCCAGCTCTTTCAATTTTCGGCTGGATGTCTCAGTATTCGGCTGGATGTCTCATTTTTCGGCTGGATGTCTCAATTTTCGGCTGGATGTCTCATTTTTCGGCTGGATGTCTCATTTTTCGTCCAGCTCTTTCAATTTTCGGCTGGATGTCTCATTTTTCGTCCAGCTCTTTCAATTTTCGGCTGGATGTCTCAATTTTCGGCTGGATGTCTCAGTATTCGGCTGGATGTCTCATTTTTCGGCTGGATGTCTCATTTTTCGGGTTGGATGTCTCATTTTTCGGCTGGATGTCTCATTTTTCGTCCAGCTCTTTCAATTTTCGACTGGATGTCTCAATTTTCGGCTGGATGTCTCAGTATTCGGCTGGATGTCTCATTTTTCGGCTGGATGTCTCATTTTTCGTCCAGCTGTTTCAATTTTCGGCTGGATGTCTCAGTATTCGGCTGGATGTCTCATTTTTCGGCTGGATGTCTCAGTATTCGGCTGGATGTCTCATTTTTCGGCTGGATGTCTCATTTTTTGTCCAGCTGTTTCAATTTTCGGCTGGATGTCTCAGTATTCGGCTGGATGTCTCATTTTTCGGCTGGATGTCTCATTTTTCGTCCAGCTGTTTCAATTTTCGGCTGGATGTCTCAGTATTCGGCTGGATGTCTCATTTTTCGGCTGGATGTCTCAATTTTCGGCTGGATGTCTCATTTTTCCTCCAGCATTCTCAATTTTCGTCTAGTTGTCTCAATTTTCGTCTAGTTGTCTCATTTTTCCTCCAGCATTCTCAATTTTCGGCTGGATGTCTCAATTTTCGGCTGGATGTCTCATTTTTCCTCCAGCATTCTCAATTTTCGGCTGGATGTCTCAATTTTCGGCTGGATGTCTCAATTTTCGGCTGGATGTCTCAATTTTCGGCTGGATGTCTCAATTTTCGGCTGGATGTCTCATTTTTCCTCCAGCATTCTCAATTTTCGGCTGGATGTCTCATTTTTCCTACAGCTGTCTCAATTTTCGGCTGGATGTCTCATTTTTCCTCCAGCATTCTCAATTTTCGTCTAGTTGTCTCAATTTTCGTCTAGTTGTCTCATTTTTCCTCCAGCATTCTCAATTTTCGGCTGGATGTCTCAATTTTCGACTGGATGTCTCATTTTCTCTCCAGCATTCTCAATTTTCGGCTGGATGTCTCAATTTTCGGCTGGATGTCTCAATTTTCGGCTGGATGTCTCAATTTTCGGCTGGATGTCTCAATTTTCGGCTGGATGTCTCAATTTTCGGCTGGATGTCTCATTTTTCCTCCAGCATTCTCAATTTTCGGCTGGATGTCTCATTTTTCCTCCAGCATTCTCAATTTTCGGCTGGATGTCTCATTTTTCCTACAGCTGTCTCAATTTTCGGCTGGATGTCTCATTTTTCCTCCAGCATTCTCAATTTTCGTCTAGTTGTCTCAATTTTCGTCTAGTTGTCTCATTTTTCCTCCAGCATTCTCAATTTTCGGCTGGATGTCTCAATTTTCGACTGGATGTCTCATTTTCTCTCCAGCATTCTCAATTTTCGGCTGGATGTCTCAATTTTCGGCTGGATGTCTCAATTTTCGGCTGGATGTCTCAATTTTCGGCTGGATGTCTCAATTTTCGGCTGGATGTCTCAATTTTCGGCTGGATGTCTCATTTTTCCTCCAGCATTCTCAATTTTCGGCTGGATGTCTCATTTTTCCTACAGCTGTCTCAATTTTCGGCTGGATGTCTCATTTTTCCTCCAACGGTCTCAATTTTCGTCTAGTTGCGTCAAATTTCAGCTCGATGTCTCACTTTTCGTCCAGCTGTCTCACACGTTTTTTGAAATAGGTTGTGCAAGATCACTTGTGGGGCCCTCTTCAGCAAAGTGGCCCCTTCATAATTTTGTTCACTTCGATGTTTTTCAACATATTTAGTATTAAATGGTGGTCAGGCGGTCAAAATTCCCATCTGATGGGGCCCCTAAATTGTGAGGTCCTGTGCGACTGCACCACTTAACTCCCTAGGTGGCGCTACTGTTTTGGATTGATTTTTTTCAATAAAAAAAAAAACTTAGATATTACGAGTATGTTTTCGATATGTATTTTTAGCTTTTCAACAGAAAACGTGTTTTTCTAGCCGAACTATCTGCATTTTTTTCTTTATCAGCATACAATACACAAAATGTGTTGTTAATAACAGGTGCACGGAAGAACCTTTGAGAAAAAAATCAAGGATGATCTATGTTATTGTCTAGAACAAAAAAAAGGTCTTCGACCACGACAGAAAACAAAAATATCCGCACAACTTCTGGAAAATCATTCAATGCTTAGCTCTGGCTGATTGAAATTTCTTGAAATATGTCAATTAAGAGTCGCTGAATCATTGATCTGTATGATATACGAACAGAGTGATCTTATTTCTTTACCAATATGGTAACACTGGTACCATTTCGATTTTTTTATAATTTGTAAAATCACTTGATAAATGAAAGTAATGTAAAATTGAAGTACAGCTCAAAAGTACCTGTCAAATGATACCCATACTGAATTTGTTTATTTTCATGTGTATTTGGCCTTAAGATACATTATTGCCCACATATTTGTTTTGCAAACAAAAAAAAAAAAAAATCACGTATCTATTTCGCCTTTAAAACGGGCAATATTTTTCCCCGTCCTGGTCATTAGAATAGTTAATCTTGAAATAAATCCATCGTGGAGTCGTTAAAGTGAGTCCAAAACTGCACCATATTTTCTTTCACAACTGAGCATGCGCACCCCTAATAAGATACAACTTCAGTTTGCTGGCAGCCCAATTCATTGTGGCAAAATTACCAGAGGCGCTGACTTTGAAAAATTTACGTGGGTGAGAACATTTTTGCAAAAAATACCCCTTCTCATAACTTTACCTTTTGATCACCCCCTTTCCTATACTCTGCCCGACCCATCATAGTATACCCTCCTCCCCACTTACAACCGCCCCTTCTCTCTTTCCCTCCACTCGAGACTTTATTTTTAGGTGGGTGAATTAACCCACATGACTTTTTTACGTGGATGAAAATTCACCCACTCACCCACGGAAGTTAGCGCATATGAAAATTACTATCCAGAGTTAACCCATACTGTGGAGTAAAACCAAAATTATCAAACGATTTTTCCATTGAAACGAAAGGTCCAACTCGGAGTAAAAATTGACTCTCGTCTCTCGTTCGTATAACTATAGCCCCAAATGATTTTAGATCTATTCTAACGTTATTTATAATCAACAATTTCCTTCCCCGTTCATCGTATCAACGTCTAAAGTCCTAATTTGTGTCCTCTTGTTGCAGGTTTTCGTTTGCAGTTCGCTGGCCAACCTCTACTACAGCGATTCGTCCAACGAACCTTCGTGGGTGCTGCAGTACACGGGCATTCCAGTCGTGCTGCTGGACACTGGAGAAACGCGCTCGCGCAACAAACGGCGAATCCAGATCTTGCTGGCCGAGCGTGGAAGCTGCTTCAAACTGTGGCAGGACACCATCGACAATCTATCCTCGTACAAAGTGGCCGGGCACGCATTCCACACGATGTTCTTATCCTCGGACCATCGTAAAATCATCGGCTTGAGCTTCGACTGTGACCAAGCGGCCCACGAAATGTGGCTGCACGTTGAAAGACTGACCTCGTGCCCGGAGAACATCAGCCTGTCGGTGCCCGGAGCCAAAAGTAAAAAAGTCAAAAAACTTCCACCCCCTCGTCTGCCGGAGAAATCGACCATATCGCAGCCATGTTGTTTCCAGCACGTGACCAGTGTCGATCTGAACGATAAGGCCAGGTACTTCTCGATGCAGACTCTGCTGTCGGTGCTGCCCAACGCTGAACGTCCTTCCAGCGAATTGTGAAGCGTTAGCCACTTTTTTCCGTGTGTTTTTTTTTTTTGTGTGTGTATTTCGTCCGTTTGGAAAGGCTTGTGCGAAAAAAAAAAAAAGGCTGACTATTTATTTTTGACTAGCGGAAGTGAGAAATTGGCGCAGTTCGGCGCAGAATTGCTTCCCAGTTTTTGGCAACGATCATGTGGGAGGGTGAATATTCGTGTGTGTAAGATGGACACGACTTCAGTCACCAGAAGGGTTCGTGAGACATGGTTTCTTGGTAGGAAGTGAAATTGTGGAGAGCCGTTTTAAATTGAATAGTACTTGGGTACTGGGAAAGTACAAAATTGGGGGACCAAGAGGCAAAAGATATAAGAAAAAGACTATTTTTACTAAAGAGGTTTGATGTAGAATCAGTCAACGAAGAAGTTCTAGCCGCCATGCATTCGTGAGAGGCTGAATTAATATTTTGGACTTTTCTGAACACTTTTCACTCGAAATATTCTGAAAAATGAGTCCGTATGTAATTTTTAGAATACTCTTAAAAGATTCTAATTTTGTGAATTTTTCGTTAATTTTTTTTTTTTTCAGCTGCAAACCTCATTAATGATTCTGGCTGTATTACCGATATTGTGAAGGATGATGAAGATCCTGTATTAAATACTTTTAAAAAAATATTTTGCTCCAACGCTTTTCTTCTTTAGTCTTTCTTCGGCAGAATTTTATTGTCGAAATATGGTATTCATAATTTCTACAATGTGATTAAAGTGTATTTGAAATTTTGCATGCGTATTGAAGTAAATAAGTGTTGAAAAATTGCTTCGACAAAAGTGGAGGACTTCACTGCTATATGGGCTTATAAATTGGATTTTTGAAAACTCGTGATAGCAGTAGAATCTGATTACTGTACAGTGCTTTTATTTATCTTTCAGATCAGTGAACTGATGAAAAAAAGTTTGACTATTTCGTGTTCCAGTCAAGAGTTCCCTGACGTGATACGAATTTGAAGAAATTGATTGGTTGAAATGAAACCAAAAATACTTTCTCCGTATTTGTTGAAGCATTGTGACTTCATGGAACTCTTAACTTGAACACACTATATTTTGTGGTGCTCAAACATTATGAGTAGGTATTGCAATGTACCAAGTGCTCATTTTCTTGTTTTATTTTATTCTTTTTCAATTTTCTAAAAAAAAAAATTCCGTTGTAGTTATAGAAAAAAGAGAGAAATGATACCAAACATGTTTCATTTATTAATTTATTTTCAATCAAGTTCACTGCAATAGTAAAAAAGTGTTTCGTACAATTTTTAATTAGGTGCATTGTTATATAGATCTGTACTCTAGATAATAATTTTCTCGTAAATTTTAATGGAGACAAAAATCAAATTCTTCTAACTTGGAAAAAAATTTATTTCTATTAGGTACAAGACTTTAAAATAAAATTATAAATTTTAAATCAAAAGCTCGTGCTTACTGCCTTCTCCATTTTTTTCTCGTCAGTACCTTACGGATGTATAATTATTTTATTCGATAGATGGTACTTGTATTGGGTTGCTTACAACAGAACAGAAATTCTTACATATGAAATCTTGTACATATTATACAAAAACTTTCATGTGTTGTGTTGCAGTGAAGTACTTCTCCGAACAGTGCAACTATTTCAATTTCTGAATAATACAGAGACTTCATGACAGCCAGAATCATTATAAAATAAAACAAAAACAAAAAGAACCTAAAATATGAAATATTTTACGTATTTCTTCAATTACACCTAGCTATATATAATATTTGTAATTTGAATTATGACAGATTTTTGTGATTTTGACTTAAATGCTACGTGTTTGTTTAATCATTTAAAAACAATTTATTTCGTTGTTTAAATTAGGTATCTTTGTCATCGTTTATTGTCTACTTTTTTTTATATTTTATATAAAGATTCACAAATTTTGTAATTCTTGCCTGCTAAATAATTTCATGTGAAAAATGTTTGATAATGGCAACAATTTTTATTTAGCTTCTTTTTTCATATCAATTTTTCATCAACTAGTGCTACTATCATTTCTTCTCTCATTCTTGGAAAAGTCAGAAATCGTTGAATGGTTACGTGTTGCTACAATTTATACTTCTTTAAAAAAAACTTTATTACCTAACTATTCCTAAATTTTTGTTCATCCTGTACATAACTTGTTATACTGTATTATGACGTTTGACGTTCCTCCATTCTTGTTCTGATAATGAATATATTTTTTCTGCCCAAAATCGAACTACTTTATGAATAATTAATATTATGAGATAACATCTGTCATTGTAAGCGAATACGGAAAATTCCGAAATTCAGAAAGTTGTTAAACTTTTACAGCCGCCAAGATTTATAAAAGGGTTGCATCGCAACGAAAACCTGCTAAAACGCCGAAAAGATGCCGAAAATTCAGACTGCACAGATCGGGCTGAAATTTGGATGGTAGGTTCTTTAAGAAATACCATTATTGTCCAGTTGTCTTAATTTTTGTCCAGATGTCTCGTTTTTTGTCCACTTATCTCATTTTTTGTCCAGTTGCCTCAATTTTTGTCCAGATGTCTCGTTTTTTGTCCACTTATCTCATTTTTCGTCCAGTTGTCTCATTTTTCGTTTAGATGTCCCAATTTACGACGTTCCCGATTTTTGAGAATCTGCGAATCATATGGTCCGATTTTAAATTAAACCCGTCGCAGAGTTACGAAAACCTGCTAAACCTACAGAATAACGCTGAAATTTCAAACTGCACGGATCGGGCTGGAATTTGGATGGCAGTTTCCTTGAGTAATACCATTTCCTCCACAGAGAGGTAATGGGTGGTCCAAATTTCGCTTATTTTTGCTGAAAAATCAGCCGTTTTCGAGATATTTGGCTTTAAAAAATGACTGATTTTTCGCGTTTTTCAAAAATAATGTGGCGCGATCTATGGGAAGTTGTAGTTTCACGCTGTGTTTCAATTAAGGTTTCATAGATCGCGCCACATTATTTTTGAAAAACGCGAAAAATCAAAAAGTCATTTTTTAAAGCCAAATATCTCGAAAACGGCTGATTTTTCAGCAAAAATAAGCGAAATTTGGACCACCCATTACCTGTTGGTCAGGTAATGGTATTACCCGAGGAAGCTACCATCCAAATTTCAGCCCGATCCGTGCAGTTTGAAATTTCAGCGTTATTCTACAGGTTTAGCAGGTTTTCGATGCGATGTAACGTTTTTATTTCGCTGCTAAAATGTCGAAACATTGCTGAAATCTCAGACCACATATATTTGAAAAAATATTTTAAAATTCAGTATGTGGTGGGGGTACTGGAAAACATTTCGAAAATATTTGAAAATGGAATACGAAAACCTGCTAAACCTACAGAATAACGCTGAAATTTCAAACTGCACGGATCGGGCTGAAATTTGGATGGTAGCTTCCTCGGGTAATACCATTACCTGACTAACAGGTAATGGGTGGTCCAAATTTCGCTTATTTTTGCTGAAAAATCAGCCGTTTTCGAGATATTTGGCTTTAAAAAATGACTTTTTGATTTTTCGTTTTTTTCAAAAATAATGTGGCGCGATCTATGAAACCTTAATTGAAACACAGCGTGAAACTACAACTTCCCATAGATCGCGCCACATTATTTTTGAAAAACGCGAAAAATCAAAAAGTCATTTTTTAAAGCCAAATATCTCGAAAACGGCTGATTTTTCAGCAAAAATAAGCGAAATTTGGACCACCCATTACCTGTTGGTCAGGTAATGGTATTACCCGAGGAAGCTACCATCCAAATTTCAGCCCGATCCGTGCAGTTTGAAATTTCAGCGTTATTCCGTACTTTTAGCAGGTTTTCGTTTGGATGCGACGGAATTAATCTTAAATCGCTCCATATATAGCTATATGTGCTCCATTTTCGAATATTACGATTACAGAAAGTTGATAAATAAAGGCAGCTGAAAACCGAAATCTTTGAAGCCAAAAATGTCGAATACGGCTGTTTTTTATGCAATATAAACCACATTTTTGGTCGAACATCATCTCTCTCGAGATAATTGTTTTGGCTGAAGAATCTACCACGTTAATCACTCCAATCCGTGCAGTCTGAAATTTCAGCTGTAATCTTCGTTTTTAGCAGGTTTTCGAATCGATGAAGTAATAGCCCACAGCCAAATGTGAAACCGGCTGAATTTCAAGAGAAAGAAAAAAGAAGATAAGTTTCAAAAAATTGAATTTTTTAGCATTTTTCAAGTTCAAAAATTTCAAAGCTGAATATCTCAAGAACAGCAGTATACAGGTACGTAGTACATTCACTTAACAATTCAAAAAAATATATTCTTCTTCTTCGCCAGTGAAATACTGAACTTGAACGATAGTAAACCTTAAAAATAAAAAATGTTGTTGGTTGTGTTGTTGTTTTTTGTCAATAAAAATATTCAATATCAACATCTTATTATTCTTCAAAATGTGTACAATAAAGTGTCAAAAGTAGCAAATACTAATCAAAGAAAATACTAATACATGAATATCTTTGATAAACTTTGTATTTACGGTTGACATTTCATTCAAAAAATTTTAAAACAATATTACATCAAGTCCTTAAATTAAAGATTTTAAACGAGAGGAATGTATAATTTCTTAGTCTACTTGAAAAAGAAAACAAGAAGCAGGTTTCCAAACAAAAACCTGCGAAAAAGAAACATTAATATTATTCTTGTGATTTATTTACGGCGTTTCAATTATGCAACAAGCACTACGCAGCCGGAATTTGGTAGAATGATATTTCATAAATGCCCATTCTCAGAATGACGTGGTTACCTTGAGCTGGAATCTGATAGCAATATTACGAAAATCTGAAACAATTTAATCAGTTAGATCCGTTAATAAACATAAATTATGAAAAATTATAATTATCATGCTATCTTATACTTACAATAATCAAATAATTTGGCAAAACCAAAAAACCACTGGGTGTAACTATTGGTACATATGCATATATATATGACTTATGGCATTAATTTCAATTTCTATGTAAGGTTTAATAAAAAAGTGGTAATTTTAGAAACATTTCAAAGAGTAAAAACAAAATTATTTCCACAAATTTTCCAGTAGTCGATTAAACAGTGTTCAGTTGAATATCAGTACAGAAAATATTGCCGTAAAAATTTTTCGAAGAGATATGCAGCGTCTCTGTGCTAAGCATGCAGCTGAAAAAAATTTTTGAACTGGTTTCACTTAGCTTTGTGCTGAAAACATAGGTGGAAAAATTTCTGAAAATAGTTTCATTACTAAGTCTAGGGACAAAATATTTTAATGGAAAATTTTTGAAGTCGTGGTATAGAGACCTGCGCAGAAAAATTTGGCTGCAAAAATTTTTTGACGCAGTCATCACGCGGGCCTTAGTATTGGAAACATTGTTGAAAAAATTTTTCCAAGTATCTTGTTTAAAAAGTCTCGAGGCTCAACACTTTACTGGAAAAGTTTTTTGGAAAAGTTTTGAGAGTTCCAGTGAAACGAATATGCCTGAAAAAATTGTTCAAAGGATTTTGAAAGTCTCAGTGCGATAAATTTGAATGAAAAAATGTTTGAAATGATTTAAAATGCCTCTGCTCAACGCTTTGTTTGAAAATTTTTCGAAGTTGTTTTAAATGTCTTAGTGTAAGAAATGCGACTCAGAAAATTGTTTGGAGTGATTTAAAATGTCTTCCTGTTCAAAACGTAGTTGGAAAATTTTTGGGGAGTGGTTTTGAAGATTTCTGTACAAGAAACACGATTTAAAAAAATTTCTGGACTAGTTTAAAATACCTCCAGGCTCAACACTTTGCTGGAAGAACTATTGAAGTGAATAAAATGTCTTTAGACTCAACACTTTGCTGGAAAAATTAATTGAAGTGGTTTCGAAGGTCTCAGTACAAAAAATACGACTGAAAAAAAATTCTTGGAGTGATTTAAATTGTCTTCAGGCTCAAAATTTCGTCAGAAAAATTTTACGGAGGGGTTTTCAAGATTTCAGTACGTGAAACATGATTTCAAAAAAATTCCTCCAGGCTTAACACTTCGTTGGAAAAATTTATTAGTGTCTTAAAGGTCTTTGTGCAAGAAATGTGACTAAATACATATTTTGAAATGGTTTCAAAGGTCTCATGCTAAGAAATATGACCGAAACTATTTTTTGAAGTAGTTTAAAATGTCTCTAGGCTCAAAACTTTTTTGTAAAAGATTTTTGAGGCGGTTTCGAAGGTCTCAGTGCAGAAAATATGACTGAAAACATTTTTCTGAGTGATCTAAAATATCTCCAGGGTCAATACTTTGCTTCGAAACTTTTTTGGAGCGAGTTTAAAAATCTCAATGTAAGAAATGATATGACTAAAAACATTTTTTTACGTGATTCAAATGTCTCCAGGCTCAACGCTTTGGTGCAAAAATTATTTTCAGTGCCTTTGAAGGTCTCGGAGCAAGAAATATGACTGAAAAAAATTTTGGGGTGGTTTTGAAGGTCTCAGTGTGTGAATATTATGACTAAACAATTTTTTGAGTAATTTAAAATATTTCCAGGCTCAACACTCTGCTGCAAAAATTAATTAGATGGGTTTTGAAGGTTTCAGTGCAAGAAACATGACTGAAAAGATTTTTTGAAGTAATTTTAAAATGTCTCGAGGCTAAATACATTGCTCTGTGCTAAAAACAAAACTGTAAAAATAATTGTAGAAGTTTCTGAAAAATATCTAAAAAAACTTTTAAAATGCAGTCTTGAGGCTAAATCGTAAATACCTTGATGCAAAAAAAAAAAAAAAAATGTAGAAATCTTAGTGCTAAAAACATTAATGTCAACATTTCTTGAAGCCGTTTCCATATCTATTTCCTCCTCTTTTGTTTTGAAAAAAAAAATAAGAAAAAAATTTTTTTGTTATAAGCTTCTTATTAGACACGTATAATATAATATTATAATGATGAAAATATGACTTAAAAAAGTAAATAATATCAAAGAGCAGTAATTTTATAGATTTTTAATCAATCGCGTGGCACCAACTACAAATATATTATTGAAGTAGCATAAAGAATACGTACCTCTAAGGAAGAGTAATCTAAAAAATATTGATTTTATAACGTGAAGAGATTAAAAACGTAAACTTTTGATGTTCTACCTGCTACATATTAAGCTACTACTATTCTAGCACGAAAGCAGGTTTACGCATGAAGTCTGTATGACAGGCATAATTTTTTCATTCACTATAAAATTCAGTAATGAAGGCAAGAAGGGGATTTTCAACAGTATCTACTGTTGAGAAGAATGTAATTCAAGTTTGTATGTGCTATTAAATAACATTTCAGAATGAAAATGCGAAAAGGATATATCTCAAAATAGAGAGCACACACTGAGAATTAGTAAAAAATAAAATAAACTGCGAGAATCTGGACGAAAATAATGACAGTTGGAGAAAAATGGAGACATCCAGCCAAAAATTGAGACTAGACGAAAATTGAGAATATTGGAGGAAAAATGAGACATCCAACCGAAAATTGAAACAGCTGGACGAAAAATGAGACATCCAGCCGAAAAATGAGACATCCAGCCGAAAATTGAAACAGCTGGACGAAAAATGAGACATCTATCCGAAAATTGAAAGAGCTGGACGAAAAATGAGACATCCAGCCGAAAAATGAGACATCCAGCCGAAATTTGAGACATCCAGCCGAAATTTGAGACATCCAGCCGAAAATTGAAAGAGCTGGACGAAAAATGAGATATCCAGCCGAAAAATGAGACATCCAGCCGAAATTTGAGACATCCAGCAGAAATTTGAGACATCCAGCCGAAAATTGAAAGAGCTGGACGAAAAATGAGACATCCAGCCGAAAAATGAGACATCCAGCCGAAAAATGAGACATCCAGCTGAATACTGAGACATCCAGCCGAAAATTGAAACAGCTGGACGAAAAATGAGACATCCAGCCGAAAAATGAGACATCCAGCCGAAAATTGAAAGAGCTGGACGAAAAATGAGACATCCAGCCGAAAAATGAGACATCCAGCCGAAAAATGAGACATCCAGCCGGAAAATGAGACATCCAGCCGAAAAATGAGACATCCAGCCGAAAAATGAGACATCCAGCCGAAAAATGAAACATCCAGCCGAAAAATGAGACATCCAGCCGAAAATTGAAAGAGCTGGACGAAAAATGAGACATCCAGCCGAAAAATGAGACATCCAGCCGAAAAATGAGACATCCAGCTGAATACTGAGACATCCAGCCGAAAATTGAAAGAGCTGGACGAAAAATGAGACATCCAGCCGAAAAATGAGACATCCAGCCGAAAAATGAGACATCCAGCCGAAAAATGAGACATCCAGCCGAAATTTGAGACATCCAGCAGAAATTTGAGACATCCAGCCGAAAATTGAAAGAGCTGGACGAAAAATGAGACATCCAGCCGAAAAATGAGACATCCAGCCGAAAAATGAGACATCCAGCTGAATACTGAGACATCCAGCCGAAAATTGAAACAGCTGGACGAAAAATGAGACATCCAGCCGAAAAATGAGACATCCAGCCGAATACTGAGACATTCAGCCGAAAATTGAAAGAGCTGGACGAAAAATGAGACATCCAGCCGAAAAATGAGACATCCAGCCGAATACTGAGACATCCAGCCGAAAATTGAAACAGCTGGACGAAAAATGAGACATCCAGCCGAAAAATGAGACATCCAGCCGAATACTGAGACATCCAGCAAAAAATTGAAAAAGCTGGAAGAAAAATGAGACATCCAGCCGAATACTGAGACATCCAGCCAAAAATTGAAACAGCTGGACGAAAAATGAGACATCCAGCCGAAAAATGAGACATCCAGCCGAAAATTGAAAGAGCTGGACGAAAAATGAGATATCCAGCCGAAAAATGAGACATCCAGCCGAAAAATGAGACATCCAGCCGCAAAATGAGACATCCAGCCGAATACTGAGACATCCAGCCGAAAATTGAAACAGCTGGACGAAAAATGAGACATCCAGCCGAAAAATGAGACATCCAGCCGAAAATTGAAACAGCTGGACGAAAAATGAGACATCTATCCGAAAATTGAAAGAGCTGGACGAAAAATGAGACATCCAGCCGAAAAATGAGACATCCAGCCGAAATTTGAGACATCCAGCCGAAAATTGAAAGAGCTGGACGAAAAATGAGATATCCAGCCGAAAAATGAGACATCCAGCCGAAATTTGAGACATCCAGCAGAAATTTGAGACATCCAGCCGAAAATTGAAAGAGCTGGACGAAAAATGAGACATCCAGCCGAAAAATGAGACATCCAGCCGAAAAATGAGACATCCAGCCGATAATTGAGACATCAAGCCGAAAATTGAAACAGCTGGACGAAAAATGAGACATCCAGCCGAAAATTGAAAGAGCTGGACGAAAAATGAGACATCCAGCCGAAAAATGAGACATCCAGCCGAGAAATGAGACATCCAGCCGAAAAATGAGACATCCAGCCGAAAAATGAGAAATCCAGCCGAAAAATGAGACATCCAGCCGAATACTGAGACATCCAGCCGAAAATTGAAACAGCTGGACGAAAAATGAGACATCCAGCCGAAAAATGAGACATCCAGCCGAAAATTGAAAGAGCTGGACGAAAAATGAGACATCCAGCCGAAAAATGAGACATCCAGCCGAAAATTGAAAGAGCTGGACGAAAAATGAGACATCCAGCCGAAAAATGAGACATCCAGCCGAAAAATGAGACATCCAGCCGAAAAATGAGACATCCAGCCGAAAATTGAAACAGCTGGACGAAAAATGAGACATCCAGCCGAAAAATGAGACATCCAGCCGAAAATTGAAAGAGCAGGACGAAAAATGAGACATCCAGCCGAAAAATGAGACATCCAGCCGAATACTGAGACATCCAGCTGAATACTGAGACATCCAGCCGAAAATTGAAAGAGCTGGACGAAAAATGAGACATCCAGCCGAAAAATGAGACATCCAGCCGAAATTTGAGACATCCAGCCGAAAATTGAAACAGCTGGACGAAAAATGAGACATCCAGCCGAAAATTGAAACAGCTGGACGAAAAATGAGACATCCAGCCGAAAAATGAGACATCAAGCCGAAAAATGAGACATCCAGCCGAAAAATGAGGCATCAAGCCGAAAAATGAGACATCCAGCCGAAAAATGAGACATCCAGCCGAATACTGAGACATCCAGCCGAAAATTGAAACAGCTGGACGAAAAATGAGACATCCAGCCGAAAAATGAGACATCCAGCCGAAAAATGAGACATCCAGCCGAAAAATGAGGCATCAAGCCGAAAAATGAGACATCCAGCCGAAAAATGAGACATCCAGCCGAAAAATGAAACAGCTGGAGGAAAAATGAGACATCCAGCCGAAAAATGAGACATCCAGCCGAAAAATGAGGCATCAAGCCGAAAAATGAGACATCCAGCCGAAAAATGAGACATCCAGCCGAATACTGAGACATCCAGCCGAAAATTGAAACAGCTGAACGAAAAATGAGACATCCAGCCGAATACTGAGACATCCAACCGAAAATTGAAACAGCTGGACGAAAAATGAGACATCCAGCCGAATACTGAGACATCCAGCCGAATACTGAGACATCCAGCCGAAAATTGAAACAGCTGGACGAAAAATGAGACATCCAGCTGAAAACTGAGACATCCAGCCGAAAAATGAGACATCCAGCCGAAAACTGAGACATCCAGCCGAAAAATGAGACATCCAGCCGAAAAATGAGACATCCAGCCGAATACTGAGACATCCAGCCGAAAAATGAAACATCCAGCCGAAAAATGAGACATCCAGCCGAAAAATGAGACATCCAGCCGAAAAATGAGACATCCAGCCGAAAATTGAAACAGCTGGACGAAAAATGAGACATCCAGCCGAAAAATGAGACATCCAGCCGAATACTGAGACATTCAGCCGAAAATTGAAAGAGCTGGACGAAAAATGAGACATCCAGCCGAAAAATGAGACATCCAGCCGAATACTGAGACATCCAGCCGAAAATTGAAACAGCTGGACGAAAAATGAGACATCCAGCCGAAAAATGAGACATCCAGCCGAATACTGAGACATCCAGCCAAAAATTGAAAAAGCTGGAAGAAAAATGAGACATCCAGCCGAATACTGAGACATCCAGCCAAAAATTGAAACAGCTGGACGAAAAATGAGACATCCAGCCGAAAAATGAGACATCCAGCCGAAAATTGAAAGAGCTGGACGAAAAATGAGATATCCAGCCGAAAAATGAGACATCCAGCCGAAAAATGAGACATCCAGCCGAAAATTGAAAGAGCTGGACGAAAAATGAGACATCCAGCCGAAAAATGAGACATCCAGCCGAATACTGAGACATCCAGCCGAAAATTGAAACAGCTGGACGAAAAATGAGACATCCAGCCGAAAAATGAGACATCCAGCCGAAAATTGAAACAGCTGGACGAAAAATGAGACATCTATCCGAAAATTGAAAGAGCTGGACGAAAAATGAGACATCCAGCCGAAAAATGAGACATCCAGCCGAAATTTGAGACATCCAGCCGAAAATTGAAAGAGCTGGACGAAAAATGAGACATCCAGCCGAAAAATGAGACATCCAGCCGAAAAATGAGACATCCAGCCGATAATTGAGACATCCAGCCGAAAATTGAAACAGCTGGACGAAAAATGAGACATCCAGCCGAAAATTGAAAGAGCTGGACGAAAAATGAGACATCCAGCCGAAAAATGAGACATCCAGCCGAAAAATGAGACATCCAGCCGAAAAATGAGACATCCAGCCGAAAAATGAGAAATCCAGCCGAAAAATGAGACATCCAGCCGAATACTGAGACATCCAGCCGAAAATTGAAACAGCTGGACGAAAAATGAGACATCCAGCCGAAAAATGAGACATCCAGCCGAAAATTGAAAGAGCTGGACGAAAAATGAGACATCCAGCCGAAAAATGAGACATCCAGCCGAAAAATGAGACATCCAGCCGAAAAATGAGACATCCAGCCGAATACTGAGACATCCAGCCGAAAAATGAGACATCCAGCCGAATACTGAGACATTCAGCCGAAAATTGAAAGAGCTGGACGAAAAATGAGATATCCAGCCGAAAAATGAGACATCCAGCCGAAAAATGAGACATCCAGCCGAAAATTGAAAGAGCTGGACGAAAAATGAGATATCCAGCCGAAAAATGAGACATCCAGCCGAAAATTGAAAGAGCTGGACGAAAAATGAGATATCCAGCCGAAAAATGAGACATCCAGCCGAAAAATGAGACATCCAGCCGAAAATTGAAAGAGCTGGACGAAAAATGAGACATCCAGCCGAAAAATGAGACATCCAGCCGAAAATTGAAAGAGCTGGACGAAAAATGAGACATCCAGCCGAAAAATGAGACATCCAGCCGAAAAATGAGACATCCAGCCGAAAATAGAAACAGCTGGACGAAAAATGAGACATCTATCCGAAAATTGAAAGAGCTGGACGAAAAATGAGACATCCAGCCGAAAAATGAGACATCCAGCCGAAATTTGAGACATCCAGCCGAAAATTGAAACAGCTGGACGAAAAATGAGACATCCAGCCGAAAATTGAAACAGCTGGACGAAAAATGAGACATCCAGCCGAAAAATGAGACATCCAGCCGAAAAATGAGACATCCAGCCGAAAAATGAGGCATCAAGCCGAAAAATGAGACATCCAGCCGAAAAATGAGACATCCAGCCGAATACTGAGACATCCAGCCGAAAATTGAAACAGCTGGACGAAAAATGAGACATCCAGCCGAAAAATGAGACATCCAGCCGAAAAATGAGACATCCAGCCGAAAAATGAGGCATCAAGCCGAAAAATGAGACATCCAGCCGAAAAATGAGACATCCAGCCGAAAAATGAAACAGCTGGAGGAAAAATGAGACATCCAGCCGAAAAATGAGACATCCAGCCGAAAAATGAGGCATCAAGCCGAAAAATGAGACATCCAGCCGAAAAATGAGACATCCAGCCGAATACTGAGACATCCAGCCGAAAATTGAAACAGCTGGACGAAAAATGAGACATCCAGCCGAATACTGAGACATCCAACCGAAAATTGAAACAGCTGGACGAAAAATGAGACATCCAGCCGAATACTGAGACATCCAGCCGAATACTGAGACATCCAGCCGAAAATTGAAACAGCTGGACGAAAAATGAGACATCCAGCTGAAAACTGAGACATCCAGCCGAAAAATGAGACATCCAGCCGAAAACTGAGACATCCAGCCGAAAAATGAGACATCCAGCCGAAAAATGAGACATCCAGCCGAATACTGAGACATCCAGCCGAATACTGAGACATCCAGCTGAAAATTGAAACAGCTGGACGAAAAATGAGACATCCAGCTGAATATTGAGACATCCAGCCGAAAAATGAGACATCCAGCCGAATACTGAGACATCCAGCCGAATACTGAGACATCCAGCCGAATACTGAGACATCCAGCTGAAAATTGAAACAGCTGGACGAAAAATGAGACATCCAGCCGAAAACTGAGACATCCAACCGAAAATTGAAACAGCTGGACGAAAAATGAGACATCCAGCCGAATACTGAGACATCCAGCCGAATACTGAGACATCCAGCCGAAAATTGAAACAGCTGGACGAAAAATGAGACATCCAGCTGAAAACTGAGACATCCAGCCGAAAAATGAGACATCCAGCCGAAAACTGAGACATCCAGCCGAAAAATGAGACATCCAGCCGAAAAATGAGACATCCAGCCGAATACTGAGACATCCAGCCGAATACTGAGACATCCAGCTGAAAATTGAAACAGCTGGACGAAAAATGAGACATCCAGCCGAAAACTGAGACATCCAACCGAAAATTGAAACAGCTGGACGAAAAATGAGACATCCAGCCGAATACTGAGACATCCAGCCGAATACTGAGACATCCAGCCGAAAATTGAAACAGCTGGACGAAAAATGAGACATCCAGCTGAAAACTGAGACATCCAGCCGAAAAATGAGACATCCAGCCGAAAACTGAGACATCCAGCCGAAAAATGAGACATCCAGCCGAAAAATGAGACATCCAGCCGAATACTGAGACATCCAGCCGAATACTGAGACATCCAGCTGAAAATTGAAACAGCTGGACGAAAAATGAGACATCCAGCTGAATATTGAGACATCCAGCCGAAAAATGAGACATCCAGCCGAATACTGAGACATCCAGCCGAATACTGAGACATCCAGCCGAATACTGAGACATCCAGCTGAAAATTGAAACAGCTGGACGAAAAATGAGACATCCAGCCGAAAACTGAGACATCCAGCCGAATACTGAGACATCCAGCCGAAAAATGAGACATCCAGCCGAAAAATGAGACATCCAGCCGAATACTGAGACATCCAGCCGAAAATTGAAACAGCTGGATGAAAAATAAGACATCCAGCCGAAAACTGAGACATCCAGCCGAAAATTGACACTCATGTTCTCCATTTTCAAATATTTTTTAATTTACTTTACGTTTACCCAGTAGCGCCCACTTAGGGGGTCAAGTGGTGCGGTCGCACGGAGCCTCACAATTTTTGGGCTCCATCAGATGGGAATTTTGACCACCCTTTACTACCAAATATGTTGAAAAACATTGAAGTGAACAAAATTATGAGGGGGTCTCTTTACTGATAAGGGCCTCACAAGTCATCCTGCACCACCTGTTTCAAAATACGTGTGCGCCATTGTTTCCAAGCCAATTTCAAACTGTCCGCTTGATTTCCGAAACGCGTGCTAGATTTCCATGCGTCGGCTGGATTTCTGAGGCGTCAGGTAGATTTCAAAGGCGTCGACTAGATTTTCAAGGCTTTGGCTGAATGAAGCATTTTATAAACATCCAGGGACTTGAGACATCTAGCCGATCAACCAATCGATCGATCAATCATTGAACAAGAAAATTAATGAACTGATCGATTAATGAACCAAAAATATTACAAAGTTCAGCTATATGTGGTCTAATTTCAGAAATTTTCGAAAATGGACGATGACGTCATCATTCTTCACTCAAAATATTTTTATCTCCGTGCTTCTCCAATATTATACCTATAGGTATGATGATGTAATCACTTACGTCTAAAATGTTATACCTATAGGTATAACATTGAGGAATCACGTGTAACTACATCTAAAAATTTTTCCATCGCAAATGAAATTCTCAAATGCATATGTCAAATGCACTTGGCAAATGCTCGGATCAAATTTTCATGTCAAAGGCTCGTGTCAAATGCTTGTGTTCAATGTACGTGTCAAATGCACCGGTCAAATGCTCATAAATTTTCTTTTGCAACGCCAGATATGAAAATTTACTTTTTGTTTTTTTTCACTGTCCAAAAATACAAGCAGCAAAACTCCATACATCAATGTAAAATAATATACATATTTGAAAATCATAACTTCAAGTTGAAAAATTTCCCAGAAAATGTTCAGAAAAATCTCTTCATTTTAAGAAAATACTTTTCTTTTATATTATTTTATCCGACAATTTGATAATAAAATTTGGATAGTTTTGGCTAATAAAGGTAATTAAATTTATACTTTCCCATATTTCATGGTCGCAAGTACCACCATTAAGATATTACCATTGTGGAGTACAGGCTCCTATATACGAGTAGTAAAGCATGCCCTTAATCAAAAATCCATATAAAACGGTGCGAATAGTAGCGTGGCATCGACAAAATGCAAAATCGAGAAAAAATGCCAATTATTCTTGTTTTTTAATACTCGTACCATTTTCTCAACACTTTTTTCAATTTTATGGCACCCATCAAAAACTCGAAACACTATGTAAATCCATGAAAAAGAGCTAAACATTGCCGGTTTTATAGCCGTAGTAAGTTAATCGTACAAAAAAATAACTTAGTAATTGCTTCAAATACGACAGTAATTAGCTTTTTAATTCTTCTTTTTGCCTTTTACTATCGATGTACCTACACATAAGGTGAGGTGCGAGTAAATAGGTGTGCTTTTTTTTTCTATTTACCCTAAACCTTTAACACATAAAACTGAAAGAAAGAAAAAAAAAAAACGAGACCATCGAGCCTTGGGAGATTGAAAATCGATAAAACATTATAAGTTTTTCTTAATTGAATAGCTCTCTATACAAGAATTAGACCCCCAAAAACAGGTATCAACATCTAATGGCTCACTCATTACTGTTGTTTCTTAAAGTATGGCGAAGAAAATCTTCTCACCAGCGTTTAGGTAATAGCAGCTGTACGACATTTTAATGTTTATTTATCGACGACCGAGTCGTAAAAAAAGATGTCTCTCCCTCAGCCTGGAATCTATGAGAACAGGTAGGTACTAATAAGGCAAATTGATTTCTCACAACCTTTTATATAAATACAGCTACATCTATGCATACTAGACACTTTCCTAGATACCTCTATACGTTAAGATCTGATTTTCGGATAGGTCTTCGAAATTTCAGATGAGGACCACCAGGTCGGCATTACGGGCTTTGGTAATGTCTTTGGAAGCTATCAACGCGAACACCGAGTCGTGAAAAACGAAGATATGCTACAACCAGGGGTTTCCCAAAATAGGTTAAATGCGGATGTAAAGCCCGTCAAGATTATGTTTGTGGCTACCTTTTTGATTAGAACAGAAATAAATAAATTATGAAAACTTAGCAACCTCACCCCACTATCACCCCTCCACACCCTCCAATCACGACTATTTGATTTTAATTTTTTCCAATTTTCTCAATTTTTTATTTTTCTAAAAGACTAGAAAAGTTGAATTTTTAGAAATGAAAAAATTAACATTTTTAAAAAATTCTTTATGCACTATAAGACACAGGAGTTGGTAATCTTTCAAAACAAAATTTTTAAAGGACACATTGAAATAACATTTTTTTTTATCTGATTTAAAAAGAATGAAAAATTTAAGCCTTTTTTTACCCCAATTTTTTAATATTTTTATTTGTAATTTTTCTAAAATTGCTTCAATTGTTTTGATTTTTGATACTAATAAAGTACATTCTATGTGCTAAATAATGGAGCAAACCGGAGGTTTCTAACTATTTTAATTTTGATTGTAGAAATTTTTAAAAGTACCCCAGTTGGTCCAAAAAAAAAAAAAAACATCATTTCAATCTTACTCAACCCCGATTGACCGGAGAGTAGGCAAACTATTGTACATGAACGTAACTTATGTTGCTCTACCTGCAGTTGCTCTGAGGTAAACTCGAAGCGGAACACTCTGTATAAACATTCTACAATCCATAATAAAGCTATAAACACACTGGGCCCATTTTGTTTCACTTTTCATCATTTGTAGAAAATTAATGTGCATCCATATAGTGCATTGTTTGAATGTTTAACATTCCTTAGCTCCACTAACCGCATCATTCACTTTCCATATCCACTCTTTCACTCCACATACATACAAATTCCAACTTGAGAAGAACTGAATACTGAACTAAATATGTTATCAGGTTCAATCTTCCTACTGTTTTTGGCGGTAGGTGTGCCAAATAGGTGCGCCTTCAAGTTTTTTAAATACCACTTTTAGGACGGATTATTACCAACGATCCTTTCTCTCCCCTACCTCGTAACTGTTGTTTTTACTTTACTCTTCATTTTCTGGTAGCTGAGGGTAGCTATAACAAACAATCAACTATATACACACACTTGAAAGACGTTTCAATGCTTATCGTAAAATGATACACGAACGATCTATGACATAAAATTCAACCAAAAGGAGTCCTATGGTTTACATTTTATTTTTATTATCATCGTTCCAGCGGTCGGACACTTATTAAATATATATAAACGTGAATATATGTTAGGAAATTTTCGTTGAAACATGATTATTCTTCTTTTTTTTTTGTACATATCCGTCCTCTTGAAAAAAAAAAAAAAAATGAATTCACTAATCGATAGTCCAGTACATTTTTAGAAACCAGTAAAACACAAAATAAATAAAGAATACTTATCACTACCTGTCTGTCACACTTCTTGGTCTGTATTTACATACAGGGTGTTCCACAATCAAAGATTACCTTTTTGTTTTCGTTTTTTTCTACAGCATATGCATAAACCACAGTTTCTTCCCTTCTTACCCCTTAATTTCGAATTTTTTGAGAAAAGGGACAACTGCGAACTTCCGATGGATCATTCAACTTCGAAGAAAATTCACACTTCACATAATTCCCATTTCCTCACATTCTAAAGAAAATGCCAGCCCATCCATTTTTTTACACCTCATCCAATATAACCAGCAGTTTGACCATCATTCATTCCAATTTCATCACCCAAATTGTTTAAAATCCCTGTTACAAATCAAAAAAAAAAAATCAATGGAGATGAAAAAATCCCTACAACCTGTTTCTTCGTAGAAAATTTCGGACTTTGGCCACAAAAAAGAAAAAAAGAGAGGAAATGGTCAATCGAATTACGTATAATATCAGCTCTTATTAGAATAGTAGTTGGAAAATTGAAAAAAAATCTTTAAAATTTTCAAAAAAACACCCTAAAATCCATGGAAATGCAAAAAATCACTGATTTTATCTGACATTTTCCAAGACAGTGAAAAATCTCAATAATTTTTAGCGTGATAAATTTTGAAATTATAATTTCAAAGCTTCATAATTTTGACCCAGATGGGTCTTATAATAACTGTAAACCATTCAAAATATTCGTTGAAGTCTGTAGATTTTAGAAACGAGGTTCTCAATATTATAACGTTCGAAATTAAGATTAAAACAGTTTGTAAAGACTGCGAAAGTTGTACAAAGTGATAAGAAAATAATTGTATTCATAAAAATAACTTTCTAGAAACCAGTTATTATGAAAAACATATTATGTGTATTTTACACGATATAACATTCATTTTGAAACCAATTTCAGTAAGTAATCTCAAATGTTTCAATGATAAATTTTCTTATAAAATTGTGTTTTTTTTTTTGTGAAAATTTATTAGTTCGTTTGTTTCGATTAAGGTTATTACGAGTTTATCATATACATATATAACATCTATATGCATCGATATTTTAAAACTTAATCGAGTTTCACTTTCTTTCACAATTCATCCCTAATTTAAAGGATAAGTGAATGGGGTGTAAGAAATAAATGAATTGATCGAATTCTTAGCAACAAACGGTAGAAGCTGGTACCAGATACATATAAAGAAACCCACAGTTTTGACCGATTGATTAAAGTTAAGCAGCCATAATAAATGGCTCAACTGGATGGGTAACCGTTTCACTTTCACTCCCGACAGGGGGATTCGTTTTGGAAGCACAGATAACAGAGATTTTTTCTCGACTAAAAAAAAATGTATTACACCACTGGCAGAAGCTACTTGCCAATTCCCAGTTATGGAACACCTTGTATATTTTGTTCTCACGCAGTACTTCTTCCCTTTTTTAGTCTATTTCCAACGTGACACGTAGATTAAAGGGAACCGACGCATAGGACCACACGATAAAGACGTCTGCATTCTTTGCTGATGAATCAAGAAGCTCTAAACTACTGAAGATACTTACGTGTGCACCATATAATATATACGTACTGTATATTCACGTATATACCTCAAAAAAAGGGCGTCTTAAGTCTACAAATCAAACAGGGTGAACATCATTTTCCCAGTAAGAATGTTTTCACCAACTGAGTTTTTCAGTGGGTGGGCCTTGTTTTTACATTTAGCCGCGATACTTCTTGTTCCTACATACATTCGACTTCTTTTTTCCTTCGCAGTCATTTTTGAAGTAGGTATTCGAGAAAGGAAGGAAAAAAAAAAAAAAACTGTGGAAATTATTTTACCTATATTTTCAATTTTGGTTTTTTTCCTATATTGCTCTTCTTTTTTTCAAGGGATCACCATCAAAGTGGCAGACGACTCTACCGCTTTACAAAGTTTAAGCAAAGATTTTTGGAGAATTTGTAGCCCACACGCATTCTACATAATATAATATTATGTGGACGATCATTTTTCAAAAGTGTCTGTAATCATTTTTTCGGCTAGGTGGCCAATGTCCCCAAGTGGTTCATACAGTTGCGGGCATCTTTTATGGTATTTAATGTCATTTCCGCAATCCACAATGCAATTACAGTATTGGAATACAATGTAGGTAACCGTTATATATACATATTTCGTATATTCATTTCCGGATGCTTTAATTACGTTTTTACTGTTCTAGTGTCGAAATAGCTGCTGGCAGCGACAAATACGAGTGGGAATAATTAAAGTGCGTAGAAGAGTTCTTATTATGAATCTTATTTGTTCGCGGTCGAAAATTCGTATATAAGGCGATGGAAATTCTTGAAGCAAATGAACAATGAATGTTTCCAATACTGACCTACATAGCGTTTGGGCAATTCGATTTTCAGAAAGAAATTATTTTACTCTTTAGGGTCTGTTGTGGGCAATAGGTGCTTCCAGAAGCACTTTTATGACTACCTGTTGAATTTTGCGGCGGAAGGAATGAGAAGCCAGACAGGGGAAGAAAAGACGAGAAGATAACATTACGGATTTTTACAGGGTGTCTTCGAACAACTACATAGTAATATAAATGCTGAAGTGTCAGAATAAATCATTTCAAGACTGATGATACGGACAGGAAATTGCTAATAGTCTACTTGATTTTCGATTACCGACCTGAGTACAAAACCTGCGAACTTCAAGTTCATCAAAATAGCCAAAAAGTAATTGCATATTAAGTTTTATTAGCTTTGACAGTTTTCTAGTTTTCTGTCAAATAGTATTTTGAAGAAGTTGATTGAACTTTTTATATATTTATCGACTTGTTTATTAATTAATTAATTTATTTATTTATTATACTAAAAAGCCCATTCTCGCCAAATCATTCAAAAAACTAGTATTTTTCATATTTTTGGAACTTATAGCTGAAGATTTCGGACTAAAACAGGCGATATGAAAATTGAAATAATGAATTTTCGATTTGTACACTTTTGCTTCAAGTCAACATTTAGTTCATTTGAAAAAATATTTTATAAGTATGAAAATTCACTTACACAATTGGCATTCTAATCTTGAATAGTCGATCTTTGACATGAGATCGAATCAAGATCTTAAAAAATATTAGCCCAAGAAAATTAGTGTTTAAAAAAGAAAAAAATTGGCACAAAAGATTTTATGCCTGCAATGTGTTGGAGGTGGCTGAAGGAATCTGTGATAGAAAATCTCGGCCCTCGCCCCATATGCTTAAGTTCCGGGGGGGGGGGGGCATAAGAGTTGAAATTTGACATTTTTCAGCTATAACTTAAAAACTGTACTAGATATCCATTCTGAAGTCATAAGCGGATTTTGGGGGGTGACAGGCGGGGCTAAGCCCCCCCAGAGCTGAAATTAGCCTCCCTGAGAAAATCTAATCAGCCCCCCGATTTCGAGGAAAAAATGAAACAATTTAGCCCACCTACCTATTATCTTTCTTTCTTTTTTTTTTTCATCGAGAAAATTTAATGACCTTTGAAAAAATTTTCAGCCCCCCCCCAAACATTTTCTGTCAAGTCCGCCTATGTTTGAAGTTCAATAAAACTTGATTTTGAATCAAATTTTCTATCGATATGCAAAAGTGACTTCATTTGGTGCCATAAAAAGTGCAGTAAGTGGAGATTGAAAAAAGGTCTAAAATGTTGAAAAATTATACTTTTCAAGTGTTTTTCCTAAATAAATATAAAATTAAAGGTCATTAGACATTTTATGCCCTTTTATGGCATCAAATGAAGTCTTTTTTTTTTTTAATCGATAGAAAATTTGATGCAGAATAAAATTTTACCCAAGTTAAGAAAGAATCATATCGTTTTCGAGTTATACAGTAGAAAAATGTAAACTTTCAACACTTATAAGCCAGCCGGGGGGGAAGCACAGCAAGTTGGGGTCAAGACTTTTTACCGCAGATTCCTTATAAGTGATATACCACCCCAACATATTCCAGGCATAAAATCTTAATTTTCCTATGGGTTATTGCAAAAATCTTGCAGTTTACTCGTATATTATTATAGACAACCAAAATCCGTTTTCCTCGCTTTAAAAGGTGACGAAAAAATGAGGCGGCCAGCAATATTTTCATTTTCAACTGGTTTTAGGGGAGGAGGGTGCAAGAAGTGGTTCGAAGCAGTTCGATATAAAATATCGCGGGCGCATTAAACCCTGCGTTTGCGTTTACGAAAGTGCAAGAAAAAAAAGAAGATGATTTATAACTAGTTCTCTTTAATTTGATCTCAACGTTCCTCTTCCTCCTTCATTTTCGAGATTTATTATTAACGGCGAAAAAACAATATTCACGTGATTATGATAAAAAGCGGAGGATAACTGGGCTCTTTGTGGCGAGTTTGTGATTTTTTGTATGCACACAGCAATGCACCAATACTTTTAAAACTTATTATTACGAGCAATATGAGTGCACAGAGAAGCATGCAGTAAATATACATCTATTAATGATACTCTCGAGTAGCTATAAGTCAGAAAAGAAAGAAGAAGGAAAAAAGGAATTTTCAAACGATGTTGAAAAATTCTAAAATACCTCTGGTTTCACTTTGCGGTAGGTTTTTATCCTCTAAACAGATTTAAGTAGAGTTTCTTTTTTTTATTTATTAAAAAATATAAAATATTTTCGTACGTAGAAAAATGAATTATTGAGGTGAAACCGGTTTGGAAATTTACTCGTCTTGTGGAATAGTAATGTGAAAGATCATGCATTGGTTGGTAAAAATTTGAAAACACACGCATACGTGTCAAAAAGGAGAAAAAAAAAGAAGAAAAAAATTAAAATGTAAAGAGTTACCTAATGGATAACTGTTTTTCTTTTCTATGTATTTAAAAATTTGTTACTATTGGATGGTGTTTATGGTGGAGAAGAAGGAAAAGAAGAAGAAAAAAAAACTCAATCAGCGAATACTTCTTGGGCATGATATATAACTCATTCGAGCTCCTCCTTTTTTGTCGGTTCATTAGATGAACCGATAAAATACATTGTTCACTATTTTATGTATATTTTACTCTTTTACAACATAATTTTGCTAATGTTCAAATTTCCTTCTGCCAGCTACTATAATGGTGACGTCCGAGAATTTTCTTTCAATTTTCATTTTCAACTGGAAATATGTAGTTACTGTTGGTTTTGCTCAAACCATAACTAACCTTCACGCCCGTACAACGAAGCCTCTGTCAGGTAGGGCAAGCGAAATTCTTGGTGAGGCAAAAATTTTTCAGAGAAATTCGAAACAATCACCACAATTCGTAGAAATGCGAAAAAAATCGCCAAATTCCTAGAAATCCGCAGAAGAAAGAGCCAAAATTCCTAAATTATCGAAAAAAAGCGACAAAATTTCTATAAATCCGAATAAAAAAGAGCCAAAATTCTTGTAAATCCCTCCAAAAAAAGCCAAAATTTCTAAAAATACGTTTTTTTCGGATTTTTAGAAATTCTGACGATTTTCTTCGGATTTCTAGGAATTTTAGCGATTTTTTTTCAGATTTATATCTTTATCATATCCCACAACTACCATCGCTTCCTCGTGTTTTCTCTCATTCCTTCCTTCATAGAATGCCAACACCACCTCCACTACCTTCACCTTATCCTTCTGCTTTCTCCAATACCGAACATGAAATGAAAACCCAATCACTCCTCTTATCTCACATATTTAAAGGACTGAATATATATAAGTTTGTAAAATTCAAGTATTTGTTCTTTACTCGCAAATAAAAAATTAAAAAAAACTCACTAAAAATGGACAAATTCTTCAAAATTTTCGTCTTTCACATAACTCATCCTATACCTAGTTCGTACAAAATCACAAAAACTATTCCCTTCTTTCGGCTAACTAAATATTTTTCAAATCAAATTCTTCAACATGAAAGAGAAGATAGTGGTAATGTAGAGAGACACTTGACCACAGCGGTGGCATTCTATTGTTTCTAAAATGGTCCGAATAGAATTGTTGTTTCACCTTCTTCTGTCTTTTTTTTTTTTCATTCATTTTTTTTCTTTTTACCTCTATAAAAGACGGCAATATGTCACAAAGGAGATTTTTGAAATTCCTTCTTACTTCGGACACTATGTAAGCGCCATCCTTTTCAATTCTCGACGAAGGTATCTTCGAATCTGTCTTCTTTAGCAGTCATTATTTTGACATAGGCTCGATGTCGCTGACGTATCATGTGCGAGAAAATGTTCAGGCACTTCTTAAACGTAATCTTCAGTTTTGCTCTACTCGGATCTTTTGTAAGTGTAGGTATAACTAAAAACATTCGTAGAATAACTAATACTCAAAATAACCAAAACGTACTCGTACTCGTAATTGCTGTGGTCCTTATTTAAATATGAATTTTTTTTTGTTGTAGTAGTTGTCACTTCAACCAGCCAAATCGGTTACCTTTCACCCATTTCACTAAAAAGTCGGTGGTGCCTCAACCCTTGTATTGTAAATTAGGGCAAAATTGAAATTTTTAAACTGACGGCGAGAGAAGGGTTTGGAGCAGGGAAAGTCTTTCCTCAAAAGATAATTAATTTTTCAATTACATCGACTCGTAATAATAAATAAATCATTTTTCAATTCACCAAATAAATAATAGTGATTTTTTAGTCACCTTAAGGGTGGGTCTAAACTCACTCAAGTCCTCCCACCTATTTTATAATGGCGAAAATACCATTTATTTCTATGCAATGCTAATTTATAACGTAAAATAAGGCTAATTTTTGCACGTACGGATTTTCAATCCTCTTGAGGCACCACTTCTTTTCAACCTAGGGGGCTGTAATTTTTACGCAATTTCTTCACAAAGTGGACCATTCTGCAGGGTAGAAGGTAAAGAATTGCGAACTTAAAAATAAGGACCACCCTATAGGGTACTCTATCGATATGGAAACTGTTGCAGTTCACATCATGCACTTGACTACATATAGGTAATTTGATTATTTATTCAATTAGTGCATGGGTGGGCGGGAGGTGAGAGGGCTTCAGGGAATTCGGAACTTTTGCTTTTTGGGTCACTATACTCAACTGAATTAATTACGCTCTCAGCTAGTCCACAGAAGGTCCTGAAAGACCCTTTGGCTGTTCTTTCCGTTAGTTTGGTGTTATGTATAGCAACAGGTTGTCCAAACTTGTCTCTATCGAACACTGAAATTTTCTACAGCAAAATTATTACGTAGTTATAAGGCGAATCAAATTTTTCAAAAACTACAGCGTACACTTTTCATCTTCGTCAATTTTTTTCTAGGTACATTTGATATTTCATGTGAAAAAATAATTTTTTTTTTGATCCATTAGTTTTACACGGAAATCATTTGATTCCTGGAAAACGTTTTTGTAAATATCTCAAGTGGAGGAAGATTGTAAATATCTCAAGAGGAGGAAGATTTTTTTTTTTTCACTACAGCCAAAAGGTATATATATCATGAATAGATGGGAAGGAGTTTTGGCGTGTGCCGACTCGAAGCAACAATCATGTCCATGTCACAGAATTTTAATTCTTGTCACGCTTTCAATTGATCTTTCCTTGGTAAATTTCAACTTCATTCATAATTATACCACGTTCTTGTGCCTCATCATTTAACTGACCGTTTAGTTGTCCTCCGTAAATCTTTTAAAAACGAGCGATGGAGCTATGTATCTGGTTTGACGATGACATTTTTTTGCAGTTGCTCGAATTTTTCCCAATACGCGTGTCTTTTTCTAACCTCATCTTCGTACCTCTTTCATCCACCTGCACTCCTCTCTGTGGGTTCATTTTTATGGCCCCGCGGCAGACGCGATATCGTACGCCAGACTATGGATGAATTTTGACTATGAATTGTTTCCGGGTAAGGAATTATGCATTTACAAAAATGAAGCTTTATAATTTCTGACCATACCACAGATGAAGTACATAATATATCTAAATGAGCGATGAAATAATTAGGCATCTCGTGGACAGCGTCGTGCTGTCTTCTATTTTTATTTCCACAGCCTACGTACCCGCTGAAAGTGTTAATTTCTGGTAGAACAATCGGTGGCCAGCTTAATTGCGTTAATTGCTCCATCCGGCTTTAATTTTGTGTAGAATTTTACCGAACCGGGCATTCTTTCGGTTATTTGGGAGCCCACGTGGAATCTACAGATTTTTTACCAAGTTAGATTTTTAGACTGTTTTTTTACAATTACAGAACGTCGTTCAAGGTATTCTTTTGAAAGAGAAAACTACTTATTTAACTTACGTAAAAAATTCTTCTATACAGTTGAGTAAAAATTTCTTATAAACATACCAAACATTTTATACCTAATATTCTTGAAGGTAATGAGACTTTTAAAGAGTGAATCTGGGCCTAAAAACAGGAGTGATCCGAGTACAAATTTAGTGATAAGGAAATTTTGACTATTTCCAATGTACTTTTAGTTTTGTAGTGTACAACCAACTCGTCGGTCTAGTGCGAAAAGGTTCGTTTCGGAAAATAGTAAATTTTTCAGGAGAGCGAAATGAAGTTTTCAACACGATATTCATCATGGAAAGGAATTTGGTTCACAGCTCCAGATCGAGAATTGTTTGATGCGGGCAACTATCTAGTTTGAGTATGATGTAAAATTTTATATTAAAAAGATCTAGAGATCGTAGAAATTAATAATTTAGTTAGAAAAATTGCGAGGAACCTTTTGACTCTGGTATGAGATTTTCTGGCAGTGGGAAAAATTGATAGTGCAAAAAGGTTCCTCAAGAAATGATAGTGCAAAAAGGTTCTTCGATTCAAAACGAGGAACCTTTTTTGCATTACAGAATTTTATAAGTGCTATATCATTTTTTTTTTTGGCACTAGATTACCATATCCAGGAACGTTTTCATTTCAGGAACCTTTTTGCTCTGCAAAATTTTCGAAGTGCTTTTGAGGAACTTTACGTTTTTTCGAAAATTACCCTTAAAAACATCATCGGAGGTTAAAATCAGCGTTACCATTGGAAAGAGCACGAAATTTCCTATAAGACAGCATTAAATCTCCATTTTCAAAAAAATCAGAATCGACACCTTTTCGCTTTAGACCGACGAACTCTAAGTTACCTACATATTTTTTTTCTTCTTCAAATATACCTAAATACTTGGCTACCAAAAGTTGACGTGAATTAGTCATGTTCATATCGTATATTCCTCTCATCAGTCTTGTTTGATTTTTTCAATTTATGATGTTGGAATAAATTATATATGTACTTCAATAATGGGCTAAGGAGATTCAGGTAGGAAATCAAAGGTATAGTGCGGATTCAATTGTTAATTCAGAAATTTAATAATTTTATTTCTGAACCACCATAGTTAGGACACATGATTATCACCATCGAGGTCAGACAGGGTGATTATTTTTGGATTTCATTAATTTTTCGGTCATTCGTGTTTAGTGGCGACTAGGGGTACAAAATTCAAGGTTGATATAACTAGGTAGGTATAAAGACTTCAAACGTCTAGTTCAAATAGAAGATATTTTTCAAGAGTCAGTTCGACACACTTTAATTTGTTTAGTCATAATACGGTTGAGAAGTTTGAAACAATTCCAATAATGTTCGGACGAATTAATCTAGTTGGAAAATTGAAAATTTAATTAAGCCCATGTATCAATCGTTCCCACGAATAATAATCATTGTGGAGTGCTCCCCGATTCCATTCTAAAGTTTTTTTTTTTTCAACTACTGCTCCGCGTTACACAATGAAGTATAATATAAAGAGAGAAAAAAAAGCATTTTTTTTTTCATGTTCTGAAACCATAAGAAGTATTAATAATCATGACAAACTCGACCACGTTCTGCGATTGATAGATGGTCTCTCAATAAAATCATTCAGTACAGACATGATTGATTACTGCTATGTATAGCAGATAGGTATTACGACTCGAGGCGCTTTTTTTTATACTACTGAAGACAGTGTGTCTGGTGTACTAAACAGCATACCAGAGGTCAATAATTACTTACATCTACTTATCCGTTTATTCTTCCTCGATCGTTTTTCCTTCGCGAAGGAAATCACTTTTTTTTTATTTGGGGGGGGGGGGGTATTTTTCACCTCAGAAAAATAAATTCAAGTTCGGTATCCATAATGAAGGAGATTAGTTTCTAACGTCAGTACATTTGAGTCATTTAGAAGCCACGCGGTGTAAAGTGACATTTTAAGAAAAAAAAATGAAGAAATCCTTTTACCCATAAATGGAAAATTGACTGGGTGAAAACAAATTTTTATGCATATTCACATTTTTACCCCCTTAACGTCACTTAACACATTTTCGCTTCCAAACGCCTTATCAGTTGACAGAGGTGTCAAGTCGAGACATTAATGCGCATGCGTGTGTAGGCGGCTTTTGAAGCAAAAAGAAGCTATGCCCGTTAAAAAAAATACACCCAGAGAAATTTCTGTAGTACTTTTTACTATTTTGGGATAGGAAAACTGGGACAACTCAAATTTGTAATAGAAATTGCAGCTAAGGAAAAAAAAAAGTAAAATATGCCATCTCTGTAGTAGATGTTACTATCATACAAGAATAATTATTATTACAAAAAAATAATTTTACTAACAAAAATAAGAAAAATTACTACCACTACGTAGTAAGTATTACCCTTTTCTCTCAGTATATTACCAGGCGTGAGAAAAAAATCTCAATTGAAGTTTTGGGGCCTGATAATGCTACATTAACTACAAAATTAGTGATAATATTTCGCTCATTTAATACAACAACGTCAAATCTCAAAATTTTCAATTTTTTTTTTTTAAAGTTATACCATCTTAAAGCAGACATAAAAAATTTTTTTTCATATATTTAACTCAAAAATTTTGATTTTTTGAGTTGTGACGTTGTTGAATTAAATGAGCGATTTGTCCAACTTGGCAGGTTTTGGACTTGGGCTGGCGATGTATAAAATTACTCGAACATATTTTTGGGTATAAAGATGACTCACATTGGCTCTTTACGTCCTCATTTTGCATTAATTTAAACTCTCACTGAAACCAGTATACAGGAAGATATTTAATATCAACTCAAATTCCTCAATTTCAAAATACCCACTCACCTTAAAGCCGTATCTGAAAGAACACTATTTATCACAGAAATGACAGAACCGAACATTTCGACACCTTGAATAGCTGTGGCGCCTCGCGGTTCATTTTTCTATGAAATTTGGCGCCTTTTCAGGAGCTGTGACATTCGTTGCTCCTCTCCTTCGTATGCGGCACGAATTTCTATAATCTCGAATCCGCTTGACCAATTTTTTAATGATTTTCATAGTAAATTCTATATGAAAGTAAACGTTCTATAACGAGCGTTGAAAAGAGCTCATCAACAAGTATACGTCCCCCTGCTGGAAGTCTGAAAATCGATTCTCAACGTCACTCCAAGTCTCTTTACGCTTCTGGTAATTTAATTCGTTTTGGATATTTGCGGAAAGAGAGGCTCACACAGTGAAAAGGCTGAGAAAAATGAGTGTATGGCTCGTAAATTGAGCGTGGGTGATGTGGCGATCACACGTGTGAATAATGTGCTGCATGCTAACCTCGTGCCATCCAACAAAGGTAAGTAATTTTTAATAGACACCCACCATCCTCCGGGGTTATAGATGAGAGAGAATTTGTAAGGCTAGTTTTCGGAAAAAAGCAAAAAAAAAAAAAAAAAAGACGAACCAAAAACGGTAATGTCTTTTTCTGAATGGTGGTCAAAAATAATGCTGATTTGTATAAATAGCCTCTTGACGGAGGGACAAAAGCAATAACGTATCATGCTGTCTTTTTTTTCTTTTTTTTTGGAGGCCATTCAAGACACCATCACACCTCATCCCAAGTGGCGCTAACGCAGGTCCTTTACTTTTTCATTCACAAATATCTTCTCGAGTATCTTACCTGCCAAAAAAAAAAATCTACGTACCTTTCGACATATAGCCGACCTTTTTACTTGCTATGGAATTTCCAGCTGATAAAGATCAGTTTCATTCATAAAGGTTAGGCGCATATCCTGTCTGTAGGTATTTTCAATTACATTTTTACAACTAAAACTACTTTAGAGGATTGCTTCTCGAAAAAATAGCCAACGTTTTTCTATTATTTTACTCTTTTTTTTCCCTCTTCAACCTTTCCGAATATTGTTTATGGAGAGGTAATCAGCGGAATCTTTTTGAGTGCTTGATCGAGTTCGGTATACAGGGTGTATAATAAATGGACAATAAAACCTTAGCCCAATTCTCATTGGTAATATCGAAAATTCATCACCAGGACCGTTTATTATTATTTTCGACTCGAATGGATAAAAATCGATATTTCAGACATAAAATGTCAATAAGTACCTATATATCTTTTAAAATGAAAACGAAAAACGATCGTCGAGGGATGCTGAAATACGTCAGGTAGCTTCAGGGGGTTCGATATATAGTAAGAGAGTCAGAAGAAGAACAAGACTGACATCACATTATACCTGAGAAATTTGCAGACAAAAATTAATACTCTATGATTCTGCTCATGCTAATGATAACAAAAATAATGAAGAAATGAATTTCTATGATGTCACTGGAAAGTCTATCTCATTTGAGGGTTTGGTTCCAAAAACCTCGAATTCAACACGAGTTAAATAAAATAACAATAATTAATACAGTGGAAATTGCTTACCGCAGAGACTGTAAAGAATCAATCTGGATTGAACACGAGAAAAATTGAGGAAAGAAGTTTCGTGTTAGAAAAATTAATTGTAAAATTTATACACAGAAAAGGAAAATAAAAGGAGGAACACAATTCTAATATGTAAAACGTATAAAAAATACTTGAACAAGCAACAAAAAAAAAAATCAAAAAGTTGAAGGGTAAAAAATTAAAAACTCTCGATGTTGCTCCATCCGCGGTTGGAAGAGAACTGACAGAGAGAATGATAAACAGATGAAAACAGGAACTCAAAAAATAGATAAGAGAGCAGCTGTGCCAGTCTGCGGATGGTACATGCAGTAAACACTATTGTTCTCTATTCTTTTGTTTTAAAACGAAGAAAGATAGCAAAGGAAATGAAAAACAAGCGAAGTAAGAAAAAAAGAAAACAAGAATTTAGCTGAATCAGGTTACTCCCTGCATCTTGTCAGTGTTGCCAGTCAGGGAAAATAATATATTATACTGCTCGGCAAAAAACACGTAAATTCTTTCAGTTTCAACAGTGTCTTTGAAATTCACCCGTTCAAAACAATATTTTGTGATAAAATGGATTTGACTATAAGCAATTTCCACTGTATTCCCTTCTTCCCTCAACCGGTATAGCTATTCTATTTTAAAAATTTAAATATTATGAGGGGCCCTTCCAAACTTCTTTGAATGAATAGATACTTGGTCAAATCGATTGTATTTTTCAAACATCCTATACAATCCGATATCCATAATATGTATTTGGATACCCGTACGAAGAATGCTGGAATGAGTAAATGATTAGCTTATAGAGGTTCTACTTATTCAGAATATCGACTAAGTTTTTCATTCAAATTTCCAGGTAAACTTGTGCGCATGAGAAGACGAAACTCCGGGTGTCCAAAAACCATAGGAATCGACTAGCGCGTGGTAATACAGGTATGGCCCAAAAACCCCAATTGATTTGACAAAAGGTAGTTACACTGTATGTGTTAAGAGCAATGTTCATTGGTGTCAGTATCAAACATCGATATCTAATTTTTTTAACGAGTGTGTCAGTGTGAGCCTAGTTTTTCCCCAAACTTTTTGTTCTGCTCTGCAGCAATTCAAAGAAGTGAGAAGAAAACCAGGGCCCGTGGATCAGATAATGATCATTTTTCCTAGCAGATGCTAAGCGGAATTATTTGGAAAGTGAAATAAAAAAAACACATCTGTGTATACAGACCGTTTTTTTCTCACTTCGGAATTTTATCTCAAAATCAACTGCAACTGAATTTGAACCGGTTGACTGCAAAAAAAGGTTATAGCGCTGACTATATTGATTGATGTGGTGAAATCTGGATGGCATAAAATACTTTCCATTTTTCTGATAACCTTTTTGTTAAAAGGATTGTGAAAATGAGCGGTAGAAAAATTTGTTAATTCATCAAATTGAAAATATTCTGAATGAAGAGAAGTTGGTATCTCACAAATGTAGTGCATCATGACATTAATGCAATAAAAATCTCAACTCTTGATTGGGTACTTGTCTTTTTCATTTCGCACCAGCTCCCTTTCTTTATCGCAACGAAAACCTTTTAGAAAGTCAAATCACTGATTTGTGAATCTGTGGTGAAACGAACAAGCCTATTTCAATGCAAAATTACTGACTCGCTTGACTCGAACTGGATTAAGTTTTTTTTTTTTTTTTTTAGTTGATACTGAAATGGGTGATAAGAATGATGAAAATATTGCTGATAAGTGCAAGATAGATGCAATTGCTTACATTTGACTGATTTTATTATAAGGGTACAAGGTAGAATTCTAAATGTTTGACATTTCCTTGGCAAGGGAAGGAGGAGGGAAATACCCCCTCGACTCTGTACTTCTTTGATGGGGTAGCAATTCTATATTGAGAGCATTGCTCTAAAATTTTTCATTAGAGTAAGAACTAAAATCCACTTTTGATTTCTTTGGTTTCTTTTCTCTTTTTGTTTTTTTCATTTTTTCACAGCATAAATTTCTCAATATTTTTATTTCCTGTTGAAAGGCGGCTTACTATACTCTACGAATATTTCAATTCAAATCCAAATCCTTTAAAATTCTGTTTCCCATGCAATGTCATCGTCACCAAAGCAAAACTCATTTTCAATTGACCTTACAGAACCCACTTCCAAAGAGTCTCTAATTATAACAAAAATTCACCATCCTACGACAAAGAAACGACCAAAAATTCCCGAAACTGTCAATCATAAAGTTCTGTGACTTGACTACTTTTTGCTGCACGAATCTCTTGTTTCTTTTATCCCCAGAAATTTCCATTGCATTCTCGTCGGCCTTGTTTTCATTCCTTTTATATTTTTACTTTTTTTTTTTTTTTTTTTTTATTTTAAAGTGATTGTTGGTTTGTCATTATCTGAGAAACCGACTGGTAACCGTATAATTACCTCAACAGTCGCATCCTAGTCTCAACTTGATTTTTATGGCATACAGAATCCCCCTACGATATATGTATATACCAATCAGCACCAAGTTAAAGATGGAAGGCTCTTTTTTCAAAGAATGTGGTAAACACTCCTTCGGGCAATTTTATCATTAGGATGTCATTTACCAAAATAAAAAATAGGAAAAAAATAAAGAAGCATTCATCAACTATTGGATAAAAATAAAGGATGTGGGCGTGTCATTTTATAACAGTTTGCCGATGGGAATAGAGGATACTTTTTCAATCAAACCATCGTCATCCGATGAGAGCAAGGTCATCTCAAATGTGGGGAGAGATTGAAACAGAAAAAAAAAATACATTCACCTGTAGAAGCAATATAAACCAATAATATATGAATTTTATTCTTCCCTGCACCCCTCCTCAGTGATCCTCTTTGTCTCATGATGTAGAGACAACTACCACATGGAATGATCAGCACCTCTGGTATAAAAATTTTCAACTATTTTTTTTCCACATTTGAATAAAAACGCCATGCGAGAAGATGATGACATTCCAAATCATCCCCTCCACATTCAACATCAAATGCGTCGACTAGAAACTAGTCTCCTAACAGTCTACTCGACTCGATTTAGTCTTCTTTCTTTTCGTTTATTTTTCGCACACGGTGAAGGGAGAAAAGTTATTTTCTCTGCTAAATTAAGAAAAATTAGAAAAGTGAAATACCATCGGTTGAGAAAATTGTGAGAATTTTTGTAAATTGAAAAAATTATTTTTCAAGTGTAAAAACTTTTTGGCAGGTTTTCACTTCGGAAACCTGCTTCTATTTATTAAATTATCGTGTATATGTGCTTTCGCAGTGTTGGTTCGGTGCATCAAGTGATTTTTAAAATTTTTGCCAATATTTTCAAATTTTCTGCCAAGTCGCGTAGTACTAGATTCGAGTGATTTCGTGTAAATGTGAAATAATAATGATCGAATAAGTTGATTATGACGTTAATTTGTAAACGATTTTGCGATAAATCCGTGATTTTGTGTTGTTTTCATGAAAGTGGCCGATATTCGCTTAAATGAAGACAGAAAAGAGAAATTCTAGACAACGGATAGACAGAACGCAGCAAGCAGTAAGTCATTTTAGTTTTCTTGTTTTTCTATTTTCAAAATATAGGTCTAATTCTTCTTGGATCATGAGCTTGTTCTCAGCAAATGGAGGTGGGATGTCCTAGTTACAAAAAACTACCCTTTTAAGCGATTGAGATTTTTAGAGTTCTGGTTTTCAGCGTTTTTCTGTATTCTCCGTATTAGTCCAGGATAAATAAGGAATAAATAAGTAAAAAGTAAAACTTTTGGCTAGAGGTAGTTTTTATACCACTAATTAAAATACTGAAAGTCCTGCCCCTTCAGAGATGTGCTTTACCCCCCAGTAGTGGATTAAAGAGGTTCATAACTGGTATTTCGCATATATGTACCTAACTCTTCAACTAACAATTTTTCAAAAAACACGTTCAACATAAAAATTGTTTATCGTCAAATTCGCTACAACTTTTGTTACTAGAATTTTTCAAAATCTTTAAGAGAGGAGATAGACTACATTTGAAAAAAGCACTATTTTTCAAACACTAAAATGTACCACATAATTTTGTTACTAACTCGCCAGATTTTGATCTACAATAATGCTTCTCCCAAGTTACTTAGCGATGGTAGCACTTTTCGGCATAATAATTTCAGGGTAAATAGGGCTTGGTGTATAAGATTTTAGACCTTAAGCGAACTCAATTTTTGAAAAACGTGGCCTTATCGCTTCCTTGCATTTCACTGTTCATACTTTCAAGGGTCAGTAATTTTATAACTTCGGTGTCACTTCCGTTCAACTCTAGCAATGAACCTTTTTATAAAAATGTAATTAGTCTGAAACAACTTTTATTTAGAGCATTTTCTAGCTTCCTCAAAATGTCGGAATGCTACAAAAGAAATTATGAAAAATTAACTCCGAAATTTTATGTTTTGAAACCAACACCAAAAGACACTTATTAGCCACGCTAGAATAGTTTTCCTGTATATCAACTACTCGGTTGATTTATTTCAAAATTGTATTGGGGTTCAGAATATTTTTACAAAGGTCTGTGGCCTTTCTTTGATCCCTTAGTTACGTCACGGTACTTAAAAACTAAAACAAAGACGATTATAGATATTTAGATAAAACCCGTCAAAATAATTATCAACAATTTACTTACCAACGTAACGTTCTATGGACTTCACGTATTCCTCGTTATTTTCTTTTCATTCTAGCAGCACTGAATGACATCTGTAACATTAAAAATTTTTTTATTAGGTCAAAAATAGAATTTTGAAAAATCCTTGCAGTTTTTCAAAAATGATGAAAAATTAGACAAAATGAAATCATTAATAAAGTTAATAAAAAACCAACAAATTAGATATCATAAAAAATACGGATGGACTAATAGACACCAAAAAATTATTATTATTATCCTACTTATTATTATTTTATTTTATTTTTTTAAATCGTTTGTTAGTATAATTAATATTTATAGTGCCTTTATAAAATCAAAAATAAGAGGTTTTCGGTGAAAAATCTACCAAAGTGCTCGAAGGTTAAATGAATAAGATCCTTCCAGATATTGAGGATGATGACTTTAGGCTATCACAACTGACTTAATAAAGACAACACTTTCTATCCCTTCTCTTGAAAACTATCTATAAGATGTGACTTTATTTTTTCAAACCTACGTTTATAAAAAATTCAAGAAACACTTTTTTCTCTCTCTTCTATATAGTTCTCCCTATTCAAAAAAATCTCTCCAACATAAGTCATTAGCTCTTCAAATCTAAAAACAGGTGGATTTTATTGCTTGTACCTACCATTTTTTTTTTTTTTTCATTTTTAAAGAACAAAATTTGCGACATTTTAAGATTGAAAATTGATTGGAACCTTAAAAAAGATATTATACTTTATAATTGTATAGGCACAGAAATTCAACAACTAGTGGTGATTTTTTTTCTTTTGAAAAATCTTTATAATAGGCTCTTATCTCGTACCAACCATAGCAATCTGACCAATTAGATAGATCAAATTTTTATCGATTCATTAACATTTTCAACTAATGAAAACGATTAAGCGCGAAAATTTTATTTGCATTTGAAAAAAATAGAATACAAGCTTCTTCGTGCATGGCAAAATTCTTTTTTCACTCAATCCTCACCAAGGAAACCGGTTTTTAATGAACTTTTTTTTCTCTCAAACTCGAAGGCATTTTAGCTTCATTCGACCCTGCGCTAGAGTTATGATGATTTTACACGTTTTTTCACCACTTTTCGTAATGCGAAATGTTTTTAAAATTAAAATCTTACAAGCAAAATATACGACACGTACGCGAAATTGTTGGCTAGTTAACTGTTACTTAATTAATTATGATATGAGAATTGAGTAACTTTATTTATTTTTTAAATCTCAATTTTAACCGAAAATTTTCATAGTGTCATAGTTATAGAACATAGTGCACATTACTGAAGTAATATTTTTGATCATTTTGTGGAATCCATGGTACCAGATCTACACAATCATATCTACATTATATTATGCACCTGTACTACTGAGTCAAGCTCAAAAATTTAGACAGGAGAAATTCAATAGTAAGAGACTCAGAATTTATACGGTAAAGTCGGATAACATAGCCAATTTTCCGTGAATATTGTCTCCCCACTATGACCAGGGGGCCAAAATAAAAAATATGCGAAATTACTCGTACTTTTGGGGCAGCCTTCGTATCTACTCAGCATTATGAATTTCTATCGGAAAAAAAATTAAAATCAATAATTTGACCAAAGCTTCGTCCTTCGTCCTTTACTACTGCCCCCCCCCCCCCAAAAAAAAAAAAATGCTGACTAACAAAGTAGTCCCTTTCGAATAAAAATGCCTGTACAAAAGAATGGAAAATGAAAAGTTAGCCGACTGAAACTGAACAGTTTTGTGTAAAACGTTGGAATCACACTTTATTACCATATGACCAATTTTAAATACTTGGTAAATTATAATAAGGTGAATTAAAACGTCACAAATAAATTTTACTTTTTGCATTTCTCTGTTCACAAATTGGACTTGTCCTATTCTCCCATAACGCTGTTCAAGTGGGGTTTGCACAGGATTAAGAAAGAAAAAAAAAAACATAGTAAAATCTTACAAGCTACTTCGGTAAAAACTGCAAAAGAAGTGAAATAATGTGAATAATTGAAATCAATATAATACAGAAAAAAAAAAGAAAAGAAAGAAAGAAAGAAAGAAATACATTTCGCATACGAAATTTGCCAATCAATCAGTTAGTTCCACATCCACACTTAAATAAACACCACTTAACCAGCAGATTCGATTTTTCTCTTCTCTCCACTATTCATTATTGACCTCTCTAATATTGCTGGATGAACCGAATCCAAAAAGAAAACAAAATCAAGTTCACTCTCTAATTCCTCGAAAAATTTAGTAAGAAGGATACTTATTTATACTAAATTGAACCAGTCAGGTGAGTATATTATGGATAGCAAAACTTTTTTTTTTTTTTCAATTCTTCCATTTGGATGCTTTTTCTTTTGGAATGTTTCGTGATTATGCGTCGTATGAACGTCATAAATCTTGAAAATTTGACGCGCATTTAGAAAAAAATAAAAAATAAATAAATAAATTTACTGGGAACACCTGTCGCCTTCTAGCCTACATTTATAAATAAAATAAATCCGAGGATATGATTCGCTTGCATCATGTTCAACACTGAAATATATCGTGGTCGAAAATTACAAACGGTTCAGAATATTGGCATTTCACTCTGTTTTATACGTTTTTTTGTTTCTAGTAAAACATAAATTCTTAATCCACAATCATATTTCTGAACTCCACAACTCAAACGTTCTCACTAACCAATAGGGTTGAAATACTTCCTCATTCTTATTTAAAAAAATAAATAAATCATAATACTCCAACAACCTCGTTAAGTATAAAAATCTAATTAATGTCCACCAAAAAAAAAACAAAAAAAAAACAATGCTACCACTGCTAACAGATGTAGTCCGCACAGTACCTTCCTCAAATAAAAGCAAAAATCCACAAAAAAAAAAACCATCGAAACCCTTTTTAGAAATCGTTTCTCTACTCAAACCAGTCTCGCATATCGTCTGCAATGATATCAAATTTAAAATTTCATAATGGCTTTTGTGCGTATAATTGCACAAACAGTCTAGCCATGAGGAAAAATTCAATGAAACCTGGCCATTCAGACGAGTGGAGAAAAAAAAAAAAAACACTGTTCTCATTGAGAGGGTGGGTACCGACATTACTCATTTTCTTAAATATTTACTCATCGACCGAGTCATTCATTGTTTGGCGGTTCATTGTGCCACACAGTCTATAATTCTTTCGTAGTAATTACCAAGAAGCATTATAGAAATCGATATGAAGTATAATTAAAGGTCTATCTCTTTATAAAAATTTCAAAAATCTTCGGCATACCTTTTGAAGAGTGAAAAATTTTTTGCCGATGAAACGGATGCTATTCGGCTTTATACGAGTACATACAAAAAACAAAAACGGAAAAAAAAATCAAATTGAAATAGGAGCATATTTTTTAATGCCTGCGTCATCGAATTGGATTAAAAATGACCGATTATGAGAACCCCGAAGAAAAAGAAGCTGTATCCTTTTGTTTCTGGATGTGCTGTGTAACAAAAACACTGTTACCAAGTCATTTGTTTTCTCGAATACGTACAAACAATGTGTGGCCGTTATCGAGTCAGAAGAATTGCCTTTAGATTCGTATTTTTTTAAATTCCTTTTTTTTTTTTTTCAAATTAGACAATGGCTCTTCAAATATGAATATATTAAAGTGAAGTCTCTTCTTTTTTTCTTCTTCTTATATTTAATTTGATTCAATTATAACCGGGACATCTTCACACGCTATCGGAATTTCTTCACCCAAAGCAATCTACATTCACCAGCAAAACAATAAATATGCTGGAATTTTTTTCAACACAGTCGAGCAAAAAGATGATGCTGAGAGAGAAAATGAGAGAGGGAGAGAGAGAGTGAGAGAGAAAAAAGGATCACTAAATCAACTTTCAATAACGAAACGTTTGACGGTTTTTCTTTTCTTTCAACTTTTCATACAGAAAAAAAAATGCCGACCCAATATTTTTACGAAATTTACAGCCCAAGGGTGACCACGCAGATGGAAAGGTGATTAGAAGCGAAGAATGATCGAATGACTATGGTAAATAATGCAGAAATTAGAGAACCCAGCAGGATACGAACAGATGAGATTTTGGCGTCTCCTTTTTGTTTTTTTTTTTGTTTGTTTTTTGGCGGATTTTCAAAGCTGTAGGCTAATTTTTGAGAAAAAAAAATTCGGGTCACACTTTCTCAAATTTAAATTGAAATAACAAAATATATGATGTTTGTTCTGCTTCTAACATTTTTCACGCAATTATAACTACCTATAATGATTACTTAAATGAGAATACCTACACAGCTACATTACTTGGACCTATAGCCACAGCATCCGCCCTCCCTCCCCCCGTCAATCATCAAGTCGCGTGATCCCTAAGAAAAATTTTCTCCCTGAAATGACGTGGTGCATAGGGGGTCAATTTTTCCCCAAGTTATTTGGTTTGTCAGTTCACTACATTTTACCTTAGCTGGGGCCCTGTACTTATTTATACAAGGTGTCCATGTGAAATTTAGCGATATGTGGCAGACATTCAGAGTTCATCGAGACAAATCCCACAGGCTATGAACCAAAATCACTTATCTCCTCTGTTATACGCTGTACATTGTACAGCGATGTGTAGGGAAATGCCATGGAATTGCTAGAAATTTGGGAAAATACCAAATTCAGACTCAAGAGCAAAAAACAATACTCACAGTGGGTGGGATAATTTCTTTAGACGAAAAAAGTGCCTACTTTTGGCGCTCTCTATCTCTGTTCCTATGAGAGATACAAAAAAAAAAATTGATAAGAACAAAAATAGTTGATAATTTGATGTAGAATATTTTTTATTCCCAACCATTTTTTCGTAAAATATCGTCGGTTGCCTGCTAAATACCTCCTACGTGTTGAAAATGATATCATTGAGTTCGATAAATTTCTCTATGCAAGACAAATCCAAAGAGCCCGAACACATAATTTTTAAAATTTTTTTCCCATAGGAGATATTTATCAGGGCCACCGACGATATACCGTTGGCGAGTTATAGGCAAAAAACCAAAAATGTGGATACTTTTGCCCTCCTTAGGGTAAGGGACTTTTTGGAGAGAGATTTATTTTCATCTGTTTCGCATATGCACCTAGTTATTTTTTTTTCTTTAAAACTTTCCTCGAAATATTCCATTCAAACTCTACAAGAGCCACTTCGTCGAAACCTCGACTGGAAAGAAATTACGAAGAGAATAATAATTGCTGATTGATTGCGTAGATTTTCAATGAAAAATTTACAAATAGAGCGAAGTTATGTCGCTATTTGTTTGAAAATGTTTTTAAAAAATTACGAGGAAGGTGAGATTAGATTAATGTACCGTAGCCTGTTTGAAAATATGAAGATTTTTATCACTACGATCGCAAAAACAATGATTTTAATTGAGGAAGCAAAAATCTTTTCAATCAATATACCTACCTGCTGAAATAACAGTCTAATTTATATTTTTCGAAGAAGTGCTAAATTGATGGAAACTGCCAACACAGATGTTTATAGTTTTGAAACCGAAAAGGAAGCAATTTCAATAGAGTACGTATCAGCAATAAAGGGCAGAAAAAAGTTTCAATTTTTTTTATTTATTTAATATGTTAGGTAGACACGTGAGTAAGTAGAAAATCATTTTGTATAGAAGTCTTGGCACCAATGATTGATCGATTTTGTTAACGCAGGCCTTTTTTAAACGTAGGTGGATACGTAGGTACTAGGGTAATAATTTTGTCAGACTTCCTGGCTAGAGGTCAGCAAAATGACTCATATAAATACAAAACCTTGAAATGGAACATTTGTGCCTACCAGCGTTGCAATTTAAAAAAATACCTGATCACAAAATATAAGAGTTTTAATTGAAACTAAAATCTTTGAGTTAGCAAAAGAATTTCATACACTAACTCGGTTCTGATTTTTTTTCAACTTTTGAAAATTATGAAATGGGGATTCCTTTGAAATATGTTATTGAAAAATATTTCTACTGAAGGATAAGTAAGAAAAATTTCATTTAAAAAAAAAGAAGATTCCAACGAATATGTACCTATTTGTGATAAAAGGGCTCACAAAATGGTTACAAGGTGCCATTTGAATACTCAAAATGTGACAAAATGTTGATGTCTGCATCGGTAAGAATCTCTATTTCTACAGAACCTGTTATTTTTGTTTTAACTGAGCAAAGTTATACAAAAACACAAAAGTTTTGACGTTTTGAACTGAAAAAGCTTTTGCAAAAAATTGATAATAACGCAAACAAAATTATAAAATAAAAAGATAAAGAATCAAGTACAATGGGATTTTCGGCTGTGGGTTGATCTGACGTTCTTAATTATTAAAAATCCCCACCCCTCCGGACTATGCTACATCTACCATGTTTTGGACTTAGATCGTCGATATGGTTTACGTATGCACGTAAACACTAAACCAATCTAAAAATTCACTTTCTGAAACGTATAGTAACTAAAAACAGCTGATTAAAAAATCCTCTCTTTCTACTACTTTTACATTTTGATTGGCTTTGAGGGAGAAAAATTTGCTTCTTATCGCTCGGATTCGCCTCCAGCACTAAAATATTTTGGTTTAAATTAATATGAAAAACAGAAGAGTATCGTTCACCATTCACATTTCGTGATATAGTTTTCTAAATGAGAAAGACAACGTTCACAGAGTGTATGATTAATGTTTTTCAAATGCATTATTCGATCCTCTTCGATCGAGCTCGGAAATTTTTTGATTACTGGTATTAAAAGATGAATACCCGCAAAGTAGTGGTTAAAAAAAAAAAGGTCCACATAGTTTTCTTATTATATATTTTTCTCATATTATCGATACCCAAAGAATAACCGAAACACGAAAATCATCGACAGAGCTTAGTTGATTGATATTTTGGTGAGAGGTAAGAAGTTGCTGTACTTGAGAGAAGAGCGAACGAAGATAAATAGTTTTTTGTATAGTTTTCCAGATTTTTTTCCGTTTTATATTCTTTCACTTTAAAAATGAAAAGGAGGTTCTCATTTTCATTGGTAAAATTGCTTTTGGCAATGAAACAGTTGGAAAAAAATGAAAATTATATTGGAACTAAAAATTCAGTTCTTATGTCAAGATACAAATTCGAGTAAATTGTGTTTTTTATTTTTTATTTTTTTTTTTCGAACCTTCCATTTATATTATTACTCATTTATTTATATTTATCATTCAATTTTTATAATAGAATTTTTTTTTTAGTTTAATTCATCTAACTACATTAATTTTAACTTTTTTTTTTTTTTTTCATTCATTTTATTTTGGTATTTTATTTATTTTTTACTCATTTTATTAATTTTTCAATAGAAAAAGTGACAAAGAAAAAATAAATTGACTTATTTTAAAATTAATTTGAATAAACATTTCCATTTTTAATCTTGGATAAATTATAAAATCTTGCATAAATTAGAAAAAAAAAAGAAGCTTAGTTTTTAATTTCAGATTTTTCGTCAAAATGACAAATACATTGCATAGTCTATGACAGAATTTGTATTTTTGGCAATTACGAAATTTAATTTTTTGTTCAATTAAAATTTCACAGATTTTTCGAATAACACATTAACATCAAATTAATAGTTATCAAATTAATGAAAAGATTTCCAATTACAACGATGAGAAATTTGGTAAAAATGTTATCTGGATAAAATGATATTCGATCCATAGTTACTCCATTAACGAAATACAATTTCCCTCCTTTCCGTTTTTTTAGCAGGTTTTTTTAAATCTTTCAATCATTTCTTAGGACAACATTTTTTCATTTTTGCAATAATTTAATCAACAATTTGAATCCAAAAATTTTTTACTTCAAGGACGTGTGTTTACCAGCTGAAATTTTTTAGCAGGTTAGCACGAATTTAGTCGACACTGTATTTTCTTCCTCGCAATGGAATTCATTTAAGTACGTCTCTCGCTTCTCTCATTAAAACTTAAACAAATACTGCAGTTGTGGTTGACCTTCACTTTAAGAAATTTAGCTACTAAAATGTCACGTTTAGCCTACTTTAATTTCCATTTTCTCTCCATTTGAATCGATTTTCGAGAAAATCATGCAAGGCAGATAAGTGTGTCTACCTTAGCTAACCATTTTGATGATTTATTTGTAGAATGTAGGCAATTAAAAGTTGTTGGAAAAAAATTAATGGACAAGTAGAATATCGACTGGTTGATGGGATTCACCAAACAGAAAACCATATCGTTGGCTCAAGTCCAAAACCTGCTAAATCCTATAAAAGTTGTCACCCATTTTATGAAAACAAAACCGAAATCAGAACTTTTTACAGGTTTTGCTTTGGTTATTTCATTTTTCCATGCCGTCTTTTGACTACCTTTACTCGTAGTAGGTACTTTTTCTGAATACACTGCTCAGTTTCCAAGAAATTTTATCAAATTTCTAGATCTTCATCTAGCAACAGTGATATTTTTGAACCTTCTTCATATACTCGTACAATTGATGTAAAAGAGAATACATCTTCGCCTTCACGACTCTTCGTGAAGACTACAACTACATTTTTTTTTCAAAGATTTCATTGTGGAAAATCACACTGATTAAAAATTATTGAACCATTCCAACCCTTATTTCTATCACAAACGAACCTTTGTGTGTGTGAAACCTCAATACCATATTCACACTTTCTTAGGATGCTAATTAGAAGACAAGTGCACCCTGTAAGTGCCATTTTCCTCAAGTCTAACGGGATCCTTAATAATTGGTAAATGATTATAAAAGTTCAATCGAACATGTATTCTACGCCTGCTGACTTTGTCGAATATGATTTGTTTGACATTTACGTCAAACAGTTAGCATAGACCAATGTTCGAAGGCGTAATGGCAAAAAGTCTCATTGCGAATATCTTCGCCACTTATCTCCACTTTTTCTGAGTTTTTCTTGGACCAGTTGCCACTTTGTCGTCATTGAATGTGACCGCGAATAGTAGTAGCTTTCTGAGAAAATAATTCGAGACTGCTTTAACTGTTTGTTCAGAGCCTTGAGTGGTGCCTTTCAGTCTCCCAAAGCATTGAATGCTGCCCGGAATCTCGCTTCAATTTCCGACCCCGAGAGAAATATTTAAAAAATGCGACCATGACCTGCAATTTTTATAGACAAAATGGTGCTTACGCGCTCGTTTATATGGTTTAGCGTTAAGTTTTTTCTTCTCCCACTCCCTCTCTCTTACTCTTTCTCAATCTCTCTCTCTCTCTCTCGCTCTCTCTCTCTCTCTCTCTCTCTCTCTCTCTCTCTCTCTCTCTTTCCTATCTTCTCTGTTTCTTCTTCTACTACGACTTCTACTACGACTTCTTTCGTCTTTTTCTTCGGTAGGTAACATCTTTTCTAGAAAAAGATTTACGTTTGAGAAGGTATTGACTAGAATTTGAATATCACGTTCCTAGAGAACAGGTTGAAAAAAGTTGATATCAAATTTTTTCGTTCGAGAAATGGTATAATTTAAGAAAACGAGAAGAAATAATACACACACTGCGGTCGAAAAATACAGAAAATACTGGCATTCGTGCTGGTTGACACTAAATGTATACGAGTACCCTCCGTATGTTGGTATTCTTTACCAGCTCGAATTCAATTTATTCGTCAGAAGTTGAAAAAAATCCTTCGGTAATTCCTTCAAATTATAGGTATTTGACGAATAAAGTAAAAACATCCAATAAAATGTGTCAAAAACAGTAAAAATATTCGTATATTCGGAGAGACGTGTCTGTTTACTTTTTTGGTTTTGAGAAAACATTACTTATATGAAATAACTGCAGCTACGATATCCAAATTAACCACGCCTATGAATGCTGATGATGAATCCTAGTTTTCTACAAGAACAAAATAAAATGCTGGCGCATAATCAATCTCTCCTCCTTCACAATTAATTCTCGCAACTTTTGATGCATTCTCGCCGCAAATAACGTAAGTTATGCAATTTGTGTGCCACAAAATTCAAAAGCAAAGACTATGTGAAAACTTTTCCGAGAACAAACAAATACGCAGCGTCTATACTTGTGAATCTTGAAAACTATACTAATCTTCGATTATTATTGCTAGATCTATAAGGAAAAACGTATAAATTTGGTTTTCCACGCAGACTGCCTCGTTCATTTATGTGCTCCACACACAACAATCTACTGATTTACGATCAATTTATACGATGATTCGTATAAACCATTTAAACAATTTTTTCTTTCTTTCTTTCTTTTACAGCCACATACAATTAAATCGTACGTGCCCTACACCTTGCCTGTTATCGCAGGCCATTGATCGATCAACGTTACCGTATTTTCATAAGGTACAATATAAATTAATTACCAGTGCTCACGCATAGGTAGTACGTAGTACCTTACAATTATTTGTAATCGGTAGAATGGGTGGATACGAAATCATTATTCTCTTCACTCCTCTAGCCAGCCACTTTCAGCAACAAATTAGGGTTGATCGTGCAAAATTGAAATTACGAATTTAATTGGGTTCATTTACACGACTCTCGTGGTACTCGTTGTATTCGTGGAATGATGTAATTTTTAGCTTAGCAATAGGTCTGCGAAGTATTGCAGGTGGGCTGAGAAATGTATAACCAAAAATTGACTTTATTTAGGTACTAGGGTGGCTTGTGGGAGGGTGGAAGGGTCATTACTCTTGATGATATCATCTCTCGGAAATAGTTCTCATTGTCTGCTGAACTAGACATGAACGATGTTTATGTTTTAGAGATTTGAAGACTGAAGATCCTTTCTAGTATAAAAATTGGAGTCGAAAATAACTCATTTGAAAAAGTACTTATGATCGTAATGCAGTATGATTAGAAGCATAAATTTTTCAGATTTTTAATTTTCAACTACAGTCGGTTACTTTAGATATGCATTATTCCAAAATCCACGACTTTTCTGTCTACAGTAATAAAGTGAGGATCAAAATGCCTTTATTAAAGATGAAATTCTTTTTACTAAATGTTTGGTCGAAACTTTGCGAGTCCCGTGTGTGTGTCTAATGTTATCGTATGATGACGTCATTATACATGAGCTTAATGAGACTTTTAGACGATTTTGTGCGAGTTCTTGTGTGTCCATTGTTACCATATTACTATGATGTCTGTCCGGACGAAGCTTTTTTTGATCCCAAATTGAGCTACAAATTGAAATTAGTATTTTATATAAAACATGAAAAGTTGTACGCTTCAAGTTTGATTTGAAAATGTTTTTTCTCAAGAAAAGTTAATGAACCTTTTTCATACAGGTACTCGTACAATTAATGTAAAAGAGAATTCATCTTCGCCTTCATGACTCTTCGTGAAGGCTAAAGCTATTACGTAACCATTGTAGCCTAGACCATTCTCTGCCATACAAGCTGGGTCTTAACTGATCTTCTAGATAGGTTAATATAAAATGGAAGTAAGACTGTCCAGATAATACTTATTTCAGTTATTGATTATAAGTTTGCTGTTACAAGTGTTCCAAATATTCTTATGGTGGAGTGGGAAGAGGAGGAAGGAAATAATAGCAACTTTTAATCAGAGTGAAAATAAAATTTTACTCAACAATGAACCTCGTTGAAAAAAGGCAGAGCCTTTCGCTCGCAGAACCCAAATAATACAGTAAGTACATGAAATCTTGCAGACAGTCAATTGAGTGAGGTTGATTCTTCTAATCATTCAAATGGCCAGTTGAGGGTGTAAATAAAATGTTCAAAGTCACTCTGCACGTTTAAATCTACCTCACTTTATGGTAGTAACATTTTTTTCTCTCGAAAAGATATAATGACAAATGAAGATAAAATATTTTCCCAAAATACTCGTACGTACTTAGGTAGTTTTAGCAAAAATATCGAGATTAAAAACGAAAAAAAATTAAGAGATTGGAACTCGTAGCTACTGAGAAATATTCGCAAATCCTAGAGAACGTGACGGTTTGGGAGCGAGCTTGTTTGCAAAATAAATGTCTGTGTATAGGCTGCTAACTTCACTTTAGAAATGCTTCTAAAATATGGGCCACTTCAGCAGAACTCGCTACAGTTCCAATAAATTCGAGAGAGTTCTACTCGCATTCTCATCCACCTGCTGAGTGCTTGTGCGTTCTCCTCCGAGAGACACCCATGGTAGCAACAACCAACCCATCGTATCCTGAAGAAGCATTAGAAAAATAATAAATAAATAAAATAAAGAACGTTTTAATAGACGGCAAAAATTTGTAACCAAATAATTTATCTGTTAATTCCGCATTGACGCAACTCATCTCGATTGTAAAAGTTGAACAAACTGGTTCATAGCTTTGGAGTTTGAAATATATTACGTCATTAAGAGATTCTTGAAATTCTATTCGCCGCCTAATGTTTCTAAACGACGATTACCGAGTTTTCAAACCGCATATCCACCTTTTATACACACTCGCTGAGCGTTTGTAAAATCAATAATTTATCCGAGTACAGTAGTATAATCCTGGGGTATAATGGTAAGAGGCATGTATAAATTGCTAAATGCCTTATAACTCATAATCTCTAACAAATTTGACACTATAAAACATCTTCGAAGCAGGATAAACGTAATTGATGACAGAGACTATGCAGAAAATCTTGCAATATTGCTCTGTGGTGGATCTATATAATGCCGAAAGCAAATCTATAACTACTCCATTTTGCTGAAAATTTTAAAACATTCTAAAGAACAGAGGTAAAATCCGTATTCTCCAGACTGATGAGAGAATTTCAACCAATCGGAGGCATCAGAAGAAGCCGATGACGGCTTTAGGTGGATTTCTCTTGTTTTGTTTTTGTTGTTTTTAAAATCTGTGGGCCCGAGAACCAGTGTGATGCAAGTTTAAACGTGATAAAAGTATTGCTGATGTGATCTATGAAATGGAGCTTCAAGTTGGAAATTTTATTTTCAAGCTGATGATTGCTTTTGACGGAGGAAGAACAAGGGTTTTGTGAGCATTTCGCAATAAAATATTTTAATTGACGTTTAAAAGCAAGTGGCTGGGCAAAAAATATCATTTTTATGAAATGCAATAACGTTTGAAAATTGCAAATAACATCGCTTCCACATCAAAATGATGATCAGCTCTTATCAATAGTGCTGCACTCTGGTTCGCTTTCAAATGTAAATCAGTTGAAAATTGACTGAGGTAGGACAATTTGAATTTTTGAATTTAGAATTTAAAAATTATACTTTTCAGAAAATCAAGTTCCAAGTTTGAATCGTAATTTTGGAAAAATAATGTTTTTTCCCAAAAACTGCTCAATTGATTTCGATTAAATTTTCATATGTTATTATACCATGATTCTATATGCATCATCCAGAATTTTGACAAAATAAATCTGATAGTTTTTAAATGACAGTAGTTAGAAGGTTTTTGAAAAAGGAAATAAGGTGAAGATGGACTTTTTTTTTTTTGCAAAATTTACCTAAAATAAAACTTCAAATATCATTAAATTGGTGAAACTTCACCAAAATGTAGTCAAACGAATGTACAAAAAGAAAACATGGAAATACGATTCTTTTTCACCCGTACTCTTTACGACTCTATAATAAGTATAAGCTAACCCAGAAATTGTCCAAGGGAAGGACTGGGTCTCAAATTTACCACTAAAAACAAGAAAGTTCTTGAAAAAATTCGCGCAAATGGAGGAAAATTTTTGAGGAGTCTTTTTAAATAAAATGTTATCTTCCTCCTACTCGCCGCCTCTTTTGGTGCTCCTGAGACCTTCATCTTGATGTGAATCCAACCACGATGGCCAAGATAACTGAAGTATTTCAAAAAGAGGGTTTCAGAATGAAGAACTCAAATCAGAATAGCAGCAGAGAGTAGAAAAATAGCAAAAATTACTATGCAACTTTTCATTCCACGAGGAATTTTGTTCGCCTGTCTATCAACGAATTCGTCAGTTGGTAGAGAGGTTGCCAGAATCTAGATATACGAGAAACAATTCTTCACTAAAAAAGAGACTTCTAAATTGACGTCAACAGGATACGATAAATTTCTGAAAATACCATACAAGTCGTAGTCCTTCCTAGATTCAAGAACGTGACATTTTCTTTAGAAATTTTACTAAAATCCACACAACAAAAGATTGTAAGTTTTATCAAATCATTCTCCCAGCTACGACCATCCCATTTTCTTAATTCCTCATTAATAAATTTATATAATAAAACCTGCATCGATTGAGAGAAAAAAAAATCTCTATGCAATCTTTGTCCTTGAATACTATTTTCAACAATACCTATAGTTTATTTATCTACCAACTTTTGTTTCTCTTCCTTTTATCCTGCGTGAGAAATGACGATTTGATCGCGAGTCAACGACCAGAAAAATTGGATTTCTATTCTCATAATAGAATTAGTATCCGATGGATTGTGCCGTCGCAGCTATCTTCAGGATTTGCGAAGAAAATAAAACAAAAAGAATGGAGAAAATGGAGGATTATTAGAAATTGTGAAACTGTGAATGCATTTATTCGCTAAAAGGCCCCGAAGATTACAAAAGGGTTCTGCGAATATTTCAATTGATTCGGACCAGATGGAAGAACAACGGAGAGTTCGTTCAACTATAGTCTCACCCCAGTTTTGGAGAAAAAAAGATGACAAAAATCGACCTAGAATTCTATACAATTCGAGGATGCAGGTGTGATTTCCAGTAGCATGAAAAAGGAAGAGAAAATCTATAAATAGAAGTAGAAGCACGTCGAGAATGATAATTTTTTTTTTACAATATAGCCACGCGGTGCGTACATTATAGGCATATAGTTAGAAAACCTCCCTATCCCTACCCAAAAAAATAAAGGTCTCGAGGGACTTTTTTTTAATGTAGACCCGACTCACTTAACACAAACTTGAAAATTTTATCCTCTGATCCAGTATTTTGATTCATAATGGTAAATGTATCTTTTACGATATCTGACCACTTGATTTTTTGTAGCTTTCATTTAAATTTTGTTGGGTGCATGATGAATACATTTTAACATATACTTCATTCCAGTAAAGAGTTCCATGACGTCACAAGATTCAACGAATGAGAAGAAAGTATTTTCGATTTCAAGCGTGTTTCAACCAATCGCTTTCTTCAAATGCTTGTGACGTCATGGAACTCTTAACTGGAATGTATAGTATATAAAAACTAAACAACCCGCAAAAAAGTAATCGAAAGCTTACGGCCTTCACGATCGTTCAACTTTGAGAGGCATAATATGGAGGCCAAGGTAAAATAATCAGTAAGCACAATTTACAAGGAAAAAAAAGTTGAAATTTAAGAGAATAAAATGAAAAACAGAATGAAAAAGAAGGAAAATTCCGCAGTCAAAATGAGATCGTAGTGAAAAAGATAGACTGGTTCCAGCATTTTGTGTTGGTTTTTTCAAAAAGGTGGCGAATTTACTTTTGGGCAACTCTCGGATGTAATCCATAATTATAGTCTCCCAGGGACAGTGATAAAACTTGTTCAGTTTGATTCTACTGCAGAAGACACAGTCATGCACGAGTAAATCAAAAATGCAATCGATAAATTTTGCTTTCGAACAATCTTACATCCGTAGTCACCTATTTATTAAAGTTGGTTATTTGCCCTTTGGTTACCTATATAGTTTGGTAAAATGATTAAGATACTAACATAAGCACTTTATTTTCCCTATAAAATAATGGGGAAGGTTTTATTGAAATTTTCAGTGCATACCACATTAGATTTATAACATTGTCAGTTGCCAGAAAATAAAAATAAAAAGGAAAGAATTTTCAGCAAATGGTCATAAAGATGTACCTATGTATTATTAATGCCGGAGGTAATCCGAGCATTAATAAATGTCACGATATAAATCTTACAAGTTGACCATAATTTTCAACAATTTCTTAAGATATTACCCAATCTTAAGAAATCACAACCATCAAAAAAATTTGAAAATCCTACAAAATTCTGCAAAAAAAAAATGCGGAAAAAAATTGCCTCGTAAAGTGAAAAAAAAAATTTTGCAGATGAATATTTTTCAACATAATATACATTTTTGAGGATGGCTTGGAGTGGAGGAGAGGAGCTGAACTAATTCCGAGTGTATTTATCGATAAAGATCGTTGGTATTTTTACGATGTTATTTACCTGATGGTTTTCGTTGAACACGAGATTAAGTTGGAACTGAATTTACAGAATACCAAACTAATTTTGTCCGAAATACTCGCACCTGCGAGTTGTACTTATATGGCAGGTATCACTATACCTGTATCTTCCTATAATACCTTTATATACTTATATTTTTTTATGGCTCGATAGAATTTTAATCATTTGAAAATAAAACGACCAATCAAAATTGATGTAAAACAATATTCTCGAATTCGACAACTCGAGACACCTGTGTGCCTAACGAGTATATCTCTTGTTTGTGCACAGTAAAACATTTTTACACGTTTTTAGGTTGTACATATCACATACGCAAACTGCTTCGCTTTTGCCAGGGCCAGTGCAAAGCAAGCATTTCAAAATTATTGGCTGTATAACTATTTATATGAAGAGTTACTCCCCATTTTAGTGTCTGATTCGTTTTTACGATCGGTTTTATTCACACCTACTCAAGAGGCTAGATATGTCTATTCGGTTTTATTTTTGCCAATTTGTGCTTCTTTATCGCGGGTACGGGTGTGTTGGAATTTGAAATTAATCCTCTTCTTCTTTAAAGGAAGTTATCAAATACTTGTTATACGAGAAGTTAAGCTGAGTATGGCTTAACTCGTGGAATGAGATCAGCAAACAAAAAATTCGATCGAGGGGCTTAAGTACGTCAAAAACGGTCTCTCGTCAGATGATGTGATAATTCGAGAATTTAAAAATATTGTCGATTAAGTTCGAATTTTAAACCAATAAAATCAATAACGAAAGAAGTGTACTTACCAATCTGCGAACGTTTTGATCGGTTTTTTCTACTCTTCATGGACCAAACACCCTGGAAAAGTTAGAAAAATACAATGGTCAGAAAAAGTCTGCAGTTTTAACATTTTGTAAAAAAAATACAAAAATAATGAAAAATGTACACTTAATTTTCAATACACATACACACATACACATAAAACTCTCATATAACACTCACAGAAAAACAGCAGACCGATTACAGGCTTTTTTCGATTATGAAATTATAACACTTTTCTCTTACTAGCAGTTCTCTTCCACTCTCCATTTTCAGATAATTCAGGTCTACTGATCTTCCATGAGTGAAATAAATCTGATAATAGATTCAACCAGAAGATAAATAAAAAAACCCAGTATCAGTGCCACCACAGACTGTTACATTTAATGTGATAAAATTTTCATCTCAAGTTGCGATCGATATGTTGTACCACAAACAATCGATATTGTGCTTAGCGATATGCATGTATATTTCCTCATGACTGATTTATCAATACTGTGCTTTTATCGATATTTCGATGCATTATGAGAAAGCTATGTGATTTGTATCGACTTTCTATCAAAAATACATGGAAAATTCAACAAGAAAAAACAACATGAATGTAAAAAAACAAACTGTGGTGAAAATAAAAATGTTATCACACTAAAAAAAACTTTCAGGTGGCAGAAGTTCGAAAAATAAACGGTTCAAGGATGAATCTGACCAAATTTACTTTGGAAAAAAAAAAAAATATTTTCGAACAATTTTTTTATTTATTTTTTCACTCAAACTAAAATTTATGAAGCCTCGATTTAAAAAACAAATGATTTTCTGAGGTTCCTCTACCCAATGTTCCCAGTATCTCAAAACTCGAAGATGCCGACATTCAATCCTTTTTCCCAAATCCGGTCACAATTTCTTTGCACTACTTTTCTTTAGCTTTTTAAGTTCATCGCTTATTTCTTGAATGATAAAAGTCACTTTTCAAGTGCGTCCGATTCTTTCAACTCTTATATGAAGTATGTGTTACGAAAAATATAGTTCAGTTCACAACTTGCTCGTTCAGCAAGGTATGTATTTCATACTTGAGCAAAAATTTGCAGTACTCGCCTTCTTCTATGAAATAGCTTTGTTGTGAAATATACAATTTACTAGTATGATTAACTTACAGATGTACTAATAAAGAGTTGGAATATTATTTCTGATTGAATATCTGCTTACAATGAAGTACATCGTGGCCAAAAATCACAAATTTCTGTTTAGAATTTGTTTTTTCAACAATGAGGAAAATTTCTTCATTCTATACGATTTTCTTGCTTCTCGTAAAGCATACCCCCTTCATGACCTACTTGTAGAAAAAGCAGGATGTCATTTTTGAAATCTTCCCTCTTTGAATCAGACACATCTAGACCATCATCAGTTTCCAATTTCAGCCACTCCAAAGTATCCTCATTATTATAGTCCAATACTAGGTTCCTGATAATATAGAAGTTAGTTTTGTATATTTTACCTCGGTTTCTATAAAATTTTCAAGTCACCCCACTAGAACAGGTATTTGATTCCGCAATTCCGTCTCTCAAGGGGGAAAAAAATCAACTTTATCAATTTTTACGATCACGAATCGTTAACTAGAACCCAACCAGTACGAAGGAATGAAGATTAGCTGATGTACGCGCGTATATGCATCGGGTAGCCAGCCACAAAACGTGTTTCTATTAAAAAAAAATAGATAAATACAGACGAGGGGCGAGGTACACGTATAATCATCTCCAAGAGTCAGGTGTTTAAAAACTTGAGCATATTTATATGTGTATTCAAAGCGCGAGTGTGTCTGTGTGCACAATACAAGAAACAGGTAGCAGGAAAAATCATACGCTCCATTCGTTAAAGATGTTGTATATTTGACAATTTGTGCCCACATTTAGGCGTCAAGCTGTCTAACTAGGTTTTGATTACCAGAGAACGAAACACCTGTGTGCTGCATAAGTTTGTGTATGCTTGTTTGTTAAATACACTCGAACCTTTTACACTCTTTGGTATTTTTTTTCCCCCTTCTTCATCTTTCGCTCGTGTAAGGTCAACACTAATACTACTTCGACTAAATTGCTACGTACATTTTTTTCATCGACAATTTAGCAGAGAAGGGCACATCGAGGGAGGGGGGGGGCAGAAAACCTGCTAAAAACTATTAACTCGAACGATATTTTGTGGGAGATGGGGGAAAAAAACGACTTCTAATATCCGCATTAAACGACCAACACTAGTGTTTTTCTAGATTTAAAAATCTGTTTGTGCAATAATAAATCCACGGAGGGAAAGAGGCGAGAAATATCTTGTCTGCTCCATCTAGTAACACTTTTTTCCACAGTTTTTTGTTGTTCAGGTGCCAAGCAGTCTGATGAGAAAATGGTTTGATGTTGGACTGGTATATTGTTTGGTGGCTTAGCATTCAGTTCATTGGAATGGTCCCCATTTTGAAGTTTCGGATTTTTTACTTCCCATCTGACAAAATGGTCCCATTTCATGAAGAAAAAAAAAATATTGCAGAGAAATTTCAGCACATTAGGTTGAAAAAAAGTGGTGCCTCAAGAGGTCAAAAATCCGTACGTCAAAAAATTAGCATCGTTTTACTTTATTCAGCATTCCATAGGTATATGTATTTTCTTCTTCAACTTACTACTACAACCCTGCGAGATGATTGAAAAACAGGTCAGGGTATTCGATAGGGTTCGGATTTTCTCCTAAAGTAACTAAAAAAACACTATTTTCTGTTTATTGAATAGAAAAATGATTTATTCATAACTAAGAATGCTGGTTGTAATTAAAAAATGAATGATCTTCTACAATAAGGCTTCCCCTACTCCACTCCCTTACCACACCATCAATTTGAAAATTCTATACTTGCAATCATTTTAAATGAAGGGAGGCATTGAGGCACCGCTTCCCTTACAGTGAGGGGGTGAAAGTAACGTATTTTTTCAGGAAATGGAACCACGTGAGGGAGGGGGTGGCGTGAGAACGGGAAATTCGAAAAAAAATTTACCACCAATCGACGCCTGGTTTTGGACAAAGAATGAAAAAAATCACCCTCCTACTGAAATCATCAGCTTGGTATAAATCATTGTGCAAAAGATGAAAAAAAAAAATGACCCAACATTCTCAGTAGAAGACGAACACTTGTGTTTCTTCAGATTAAAAGATTTTAAAAATCTGTTTCAGAACTCGGTTTAGAATTTACAGGAAGAGGCATGGGGAGAGTGAAAAAAAGAATAGAAACATATTTCATTTTGTTAGCTCGCACCAAAAGATTCCACCTTTTTCTCTTTCTGTTTCTAGAAATTAGTAATCCTTGTGCCAAGCAGTCTGGCAGGAACCGACCTAAAATGAAGACGTTTTTGTTTCTTCTCTATTATACCGACTTAAAGATTAGTCAATAACCTGTTCACAAATTGAATTTTCGTCGAAAGAATGACAGGCTGTTACGTTTGAAAGCTATATATGTATTATTTATAAAATCTGATAGTTCGTGACACAATCAATCTCTACGAATTTTCCTTTGGAAGGTGGGATAAACAAACTTTTGTTTCTGCTTGACAAAAAACTTCCGGCCATTTTTAATTCAGCCTTTGCTCCAGGATTGACAGTCGAACACAGACCAGAAATCAGTTTGTCAGTTTGCAGAACTGGGTGACATTTGCAGCAGACTGCTTGGCGACCGAAGTATTTTTCATGTGTGACGTCTTTAAATGTTAAAATAAGAATAATTTATACATCATTTTTTAAGGTTAAGGTAAATGAGTACGTTTTTTCTCTCTTTGTACCGGTTGTTCACAAATTAAAATTTCAAATTCACTCAAATTAACTTTTCCCGCGGCGATTTCTTCTTTAATTTTTTTTTTTTTTTTTTTGCTATGCTCGGATCTTTTGAACGAAGGTAAGAAATTTGTTTCACTGCATATTAATTATTTTCATGTAGGTAAGTTTTTTATACTGGTACGAAAATTTGTGTAAAATGAAAGAAATGTGAGAAGCAATTTTTAGAAGAAGGTAACGAGCAAATAAATATGTGATGTGTTGCATAAAGGGATCTTATGATGAAATATAAATCTTGAATGCAATGTTATGTGTATACTGGCTAGGGTGTTCCTTATTTTAAAGTTTTGAATTTTTACCTACAACCTTGCAGAGTGGTTCCGTTTCATGGGGAAAAAATTGCATAAAAATTTCAGACCCCCTAAGTTGAGAAAAAGTGGTGCCTCAAGAAGATGAAAATCCGTATAACCAAATATTAGCATTATTCAACTACAACTCAGTGAGTGGATCAGAAAATAGGTTGGAGGGATTTGAGAAGGTTTGGAGTTGGACCTACCCATAAGGTAACTACAATATCACTATAATGTATTTGTTTATCGAATTAAAAATTAAACAATCTTTCAAAAAAAGACGTCCGCTACTTCAACCACTCCCTCATCATCAGTTTAAAAATTTCAGTTTTGACATGATTTTCAAGAAAGGAAGGCTCTGAAGCACCACTCCACTTAGAGAGAGAGGGTGAAATTTTAGCAGAATTTTTTTTCTTCATGAAAAAACTTCTTTAGGGATTGGTAGAGGAAATTGCAGCAAAAATTTTCCCTACTAATAATAAATGAAGACCGCCCCTCATACTGGCTGTTATGAGGAAATTCGAAAATCGCATATACTCGTACAATGACGTTAAAAGTTTTATGAAAAAGTATAATTTTAAACTGCAGTACGAGACGGCCAGGCCCCCAAGGGAGGGGGTGTTATAACTTTTGTTTTTTAACACATCAACGAATTATAAAGCTCCAAAACTGAGTTGTTTTTTTTAAATAATTTCCTACAGAGGGAAAAATTTTTGCATTTTGCTCGTTAACTGCCAAAACAGTCAGCAGGTAGGTACATACTAGTTTTTCTGTTAGGTACCTCCCCAACTCTCCTTCGCCACCGTGGGTCGAAAATTACTTTTTACCAAGGAAATTTTATAATTTCTTCCGAAAATTCTCCCATCTCCCGCTAATATTTTGTCCAATTTACTTTTTCTGACCTTTAAAAACTATCCCCAAGCACTTAATTTATTGATTTACATGCGTTTGAAATGCATAAAATTTTGAATTCCCTTAATGGCCAATGACGCAGACGCTTTTTTCAAATCGTTAAAAAAGCTAAAAATCGAAAAACTTAAACAAATGTTGAAGCTTTTGATATAATTTATGGCGTAAGGTAAATCAAATTTTTTACAAGTTGACTTCTTAAAATACGAAACGGAAGATTTGAAAATAATTTTGATGCTAACTAAGAAATTATTAATTTATTATCTATTGGTTTTTTCTTATTCGGGCATATTAATGAGCGAATTTGAAAAGTTGAAAGACTAAAAGTTATTTATTCTGCAACATTTTTATATATATATTTTTTTTAAAGACGATGTCAGATATGAGAAGTGAAGAAGTACACCATTTGAAGATATTGTGTGTCTATTTTATACTGCGGAATTCTCAACGTCAGCTTATATTATATTGAAGTGGAATTTTATGGAATGCATTCGAAATGAGAATAAATACCTTAATCAAGAATGTATAATGAGAGAATATTTATTCTATTCGAAAGATACAGTAGCTAAAAACTATTCAGTTTTATAGCTCATCTCAAGGAGTCCATTTTTTTCCCTCTTCCCTCGAAATTCGTTCCGCCTGCAGCTATAAATAAATTATATTCTTGTATTTTTTTATCTTTTAAATGCTCAATAATTAATACCACAGATTGTGAAATTAGCTATGGAAATTAATTTACTGAATGTGATAGTCGAATACAGCAGACCTAGAAGTACGATCAACTAGTTTGTGGAGATCTTTTGTAGCTACAAATATTAGTTTTGCTTATTCTCTTTCTCTATTTCTCTTTCGAATTTTTTCACATCGTTAAGCTTTTACAAAACAATTTTTGAAGAGTGGAATTTCACAGAATTGGAAAGCAAGTGAGTTCGACTTTACAGCTGAATCGAAGCTTACCTCTTATCGAGTTAGCAGATGTGAAACACACGTGCGAATATTTTTAGCAGGTTTTCAACGGAAAACCTTCTACTAATTTTGGTCTGACTTTCACAAATGCGCATGGGCCTACATATATTTTTCGTTTCATGATCTCATCAGGATTCCAAAATACCCATCTCGCATTTTCATATTTCTGTATTTTACTCTTATAGGTGAGTACATATCTTTTGTCCAATATGTACATATTTGACAAGATGGGGGAACCCCTGGATAATTTCTCGAAATTAGTTTGTAAGCCTACTTTACACGAGCTCAGTTTTAGTCTATTCAACATGAGAATAAAAGGACTACCTGTGCAGGTAGCTATTTACCATAACCTTTGTTGATTATCACAAGGGAATTTGTGAAAAGGAGAAATTCGTTTACTTTTATTATGACTACCTTTTCTACAAGTTTCTAGAAAATAACTCATGATACACAACTGTATTATTTGTTTGAAGATTTCACAATCGTTCATTGACCCTTTAGACTATGCCTTTTGTCAGTAACTATTGAAAAAAAGGTTCAATTAGTAGCTGCCGAAAAGTAATCGCAAAGAAGTATTACAGGGGTCATCATTACGTCTTGAAAATCAACTTCTTTATAATTTCCATTGCTTATCATTTTCATCAATCTAACTTAGATTCCGGTTTTTTCAGTAACATTTTTCAATACAAAGGTACCTATAGCTATATTTCTTTCCTCAAAATGGCAGGTATAGATCCAACATAAAATGGTTTATTCAAAACGACCAGAAAACATTGAAATAGATTTCTTTTTCCGTTATGAAAAAACTATTCTAATTTACTTCGGGTACCCAAAAGAAAGAAAAAAAATACTCGTATTTAAATCGACCATCACAACTAGAGAAGACAAACTTTACCTAGATACACAATCACCATATGGTCCAAGTTTTGTTTAAAATACGTTCAGTATTTCGTCTGTAATCGTTGACTAAAGATTTGTCCTTAATCAAATTAATAAATAATAAATAAATGAATAAATAAATAAATAGATAAATAAAAAATACAGATACATAATATTATGTATTTGCAATAAGGGTATTTTTGGTATACTGAGGTCAATAAACGAAAACTTGTCATAATGAGAGGACCATTCTGATAAGTTTTTGTATAATATTCTAAAAATAATTAAAAAGTTTGAAATTTTCTCACGGAAGGTAGCGGTGAGGAAGGTGGTAATATATGCAACGCAGAACAGGTTCGTCACTTTTCATAAAGAAATAATAAGGAATATGAGCAAAAAATAGAGTTAGGTTCAAACGAATTGAATTTTATAAATTTTCTTTCAGACTGGAGACATTCGATTTTCTTAGAAGAAGCTAATTTCAGCTCGTTAGAGACTAACTCCCTTATCATTCCTCAAAGTCCACTAGTGCTGATTAAAGGCTAAAAAACATGTCAGAACCTCACAACAGTCAATTAACTTTGTCCAAGAACAGTAACGTTAAGTGTAAATTATTTTTAAAGATTTTTCGAAAACTGGACAACTTTCCTGGAATTTACAGTAAAAGCAATAATTTTAATCCCAAATTTCGAATCAATTTGTCTCAAAAATTGGGTTTTTCTTGTTTTTGAACTAATAAAAATCTTCAACACCCAATTTCTAAGATACAAAGATGCTTCTCAGACCAATAAATTCGTCTGTTTCAATATTGTAGACAACAATATGAAGAAAAAAAAAGTATTTTGAATTGTTTCACTCGAAAAAAAAAAGTTTTCATACGTCGTCACATTTTTCCTCGTCAATTTTTTATCCATCATAAAACTTTTGAAATCAGTGTAAACCAGTCTTAACAACCATTTCATACGAGAGGGGGTTGATTGTGTCTTTCTGGAAACTACATTTTTATACGAAAAAAAAAAGAAAAAAAAAAAAAGAATATAAAAACCCTGCAAATGCACACATACACATTCACCTGCTCACAAAAACCTCAGGTAGAATAAGAGGAACGTTTGAAGGAGTAAGAGGGTGGTAGAGTGGTGCGCAGAGTGTGTGTGCATGCGAGTGAAACAGAGAGAGAAACAATAAAATGACCTTTTTGTGATTGGCTGCGAAGAGGTACCACTCCATCGCCCCCTCCCCTGCTATCCTTACCAAAACAACACACCAAACAGCACGTGTCTTTAGTTGCCACACTGTCTAGCCTTACGCATCTAGAATCATTATATACCAGAACCGTCGTCCTGTTCGGTTTCGTTTAACCGGTTTTTATCGACTTGATTTTTCTATAAAGTGGATCTTCATATTATTCTCACACATAAAAATTTTCAAAGTGCGAAACGAAAAAACAAAAATGCGTGTGTATTTTGTTAAGTGAAATAAAAAAAAATGGTTTTATTTTAAAAATTGATAGAAAAATTTTATTCATTTTACTGTTAATCTGTGTACGTGCTTATTTTATTTTACTTTTTAAAAATAATATATTTTATCGTTTTCATCATTTTCGTTCGTTGGTTTTTAAGAAAAAACGATTTTTTTAAATTTTATAACGTATTTGGAGTAGTTATAGTTTTGTCGAATGCATTTTTCAATTTTTTTATTTTCATTTTTTTCTCTTCTTTGATCTATCACGTTTGTGCGTGTGATTGCTATTTCGAATTCCGGAGCTCAATTTTCACCTTGGTACAATCATGATAACTAGATTACGTCCCCAAGGTATGTATCGACAGTCTTCTTCACGAAAAGCATCTCTTTCTGTTCGTTTTGTGCGTAGAATTTCGTAGAAAAAAGTTATTCATTTTGAAATCATCCGATCATCAGTTCATCGAAAATAAGGAGAGTAGTTTTGACGAGGTTCTGGTTTTTCAAATTTTTAGAATACATTTTTAGAAAGTATGGCCAATTCAGGACACACCTATTTCCTTTGATACGTTTTCTATCGGTTTCATTCTTTCTGTGACATGACATGTCTTGTTTATCAACTAAAACCTGATAATAGAAATAACAACTTATTATTCGTTGAAATTCGAGCAGTCTTTTGAAAAAAGGCGATAAATCTGATTTTGGTACATTCGAGTAACCTAATTGATAAAGGATATAAGTTGCATTAATTTCAAGGTGGCAAAAATAAAATCAATTTATTATAAAATTAACGTGGGTATAAAATTACACACAATTGTCTGATGTCCTGAGATGAAGCATTTTTTTCAAAATTATTTTGTTAAAATGAACATGCATAAAAAATTATACACCAGCTCATGTGTAATATTTTACACACGTCACCTTTAATAGGAAGAAATGAATGTGTAATTTTATACATTTGTTACCCATTATAGGTTATGGATATGCTTTACTAGAAGCTCGAACTTCAGAACTTAGCCACACTAATGTCTTAATGGTGGTACTTCTGATGATGAAATATGGAGAAATATGAATCTAGAGATACTTAATTAGCCAAAACTATCCAAAATTAAGGATTTTTCAGACAAAATTTTATCAAAGACAAGTATTTTTATAAAATGAGTAAATTTTCCCAAATGTTTTCTAAAAAGTTATGATTTTGTAATAGGCCTATATTTTACTTGTATGCTGAACTTATGGGTGAATAAAGATGAATCATTTTTGTTTTCGATTGAATATCATCTACTCTTACTGATGCGCAAAGTGAATGTAACTTTTATAGCTAATTTTAGCTATAAAAAAGATACAAATAAAAAATTCAATTCTATACATCCTCAAGTTCAACACTGAACCACATAATTGTCTAAAATCATAAATTTCTGATCAGAATTCGCATCTTAAATAGTCGGGAAAATTTTACTATTTTATGAATTTTTTGCTTCTGTTGAAGTACACAGGTACACTTAAAATGCAAAATAGAAACTTCATTTATGAAATCTTCACTGGTTTCAGACACAATGCTTTTTCAAATTGGTGAAAGAATAAGTTACCGGAATGGCATTTATCTGAATGACCATCTACCTGAATAATTAGTACTTGTAAACATGATTAAGTTCTTTGTGAATTCAAGTTTTATGAATCGTGATTTTGGTTCATGACTTTATTTCGGATTCCACCAAAAACTGCAGTTGCTGAGCAACTAAGGTTATTCTATCAGACCTTTCTAACCCGCTTTTTCAACAAGTTTATTCTAACCCACCCAGCGATAGCAACTTAGATCTTTCCCAGAGTGTTGCACTCGAGTCAGTAAAATGTGTTGCGAGAAAAACGAGCAAACATTTTTGGGAATGATAACATATGGGAAGGGTTTGAAAAAAATTTTAACGTAATTTTTTCTTAATGTTTAAAATTTCACCTGCGTGTATTGCACTAAATTTTCGAGTGTTACAAAAATATTTTTCAAGTTACAAGTGTAATACAAGCTCTAAAAAGCTTACCCCACCTTACCAATTCACCTCCCCTCCGCTGCAATAAGAGGCAGGAAGACGTATAGTATTCAAAAGGAAAATATAACAAAATATTCAGAGGGTTGTCATTTGGGTTGAAGGCCATCAGGGAAATGGATTGAGGCCAATGTCAAGCCAAAACGCATTCATGATATTACACAATGAACGGTGTCCGTCTCAAAGGGTTAACTGCTTTTTTCATTAGCTTACTGTTTTTGTTCACTAAAAATAATCAAAAATAGGTAACTAATTATCGCAAGTAACACGCAAAATAAGGACGAAAAGCTTGCAGGGCTTTGTCGGTTTGAGCGTCACTTTTGTTTTCGCTATTATTTTACTAAGTGTTCATATTTTAAATAACTTTTATACCTGTGAGATAAAAAGTTTCTTTAAATATTGATAATTTCAAATCACATGGGTTCAGAGTTCATGAAAACAAAAAACCATTCGTATTACTCATTTTTCTTCTTAGTAAACTGTGTCACCCACACCCAGAGCGAGAATGGAGCACAAGAGGCTATCTGAATCTGTTCGCAATGATATACCTTTCTATTTTTAGAAATCAGTTGAATGTCTGCTAATCAAATAACACCGATAAAAATTATTTAATTGTAAATGTAGGTGGCAATATTGTTTTAATATCTGTGATTGTGTTAGTCACTTGGTTTTTTTGGTGATGTCATCCAGTTAACCTAACCGTAATTAATTATGAATACCTATGTTATTCAAAAACATCGGTAGAAAATAAACTTCCTGTTTAGTATAATTTCATCGAATGGTAAAATATCATTTCGTTTCGATAACTTTTATATGGGTATAGTATCATTATTTTCCTCTAAATTATTTGCTATCTTCTTCATGTAAAATTTGGATCACATTATACATAAAAATAAATTTCTGGGAAAAATTTTGTTAGAAAGTAGATGATATTATTTAATTTCAACACTGCATATACTGCACTGGAATTTTTACTTGATCAGAATGTAGGTGATTTTAAATTTTTGGATTTCTAGTTCTGAGGGCAACCCGCACTGTCATTAGCTCGTCCCTCTGTGTGTAGTATTAAAAGAGTTAAAAAATAACAGTACCAATAAAGTTGACCACTTACTAGCACTGAGTAAAAAATTTTATGGCATTATAGCATTATTATTGATGATGCCAGATTAAAAAGAAAGAAAAAGATGAACTAATTAAAATATTTGTATGTACTTGAAAGAAATAGCTTTTTGCAGAACATAACTTCACTTCAATTTGTATCAAACAAAATGCAAAAAAATCAGTATAAGTAATTATGGCGATTGAAGAACATGCATGTAATACCATTTTTACTGATAAGTATGTAAGTATTTAAAATACTCATTTTGAAGAAAAAAAAATTAAACTAATGAAAAAATCATAGTGGGGCAAAATTTCAACAGACTGGGTGAAAAACCTTCATTAGAAACAGCTAGATTACTTTTACTTTGTCGAATACCTTTTTATTCTCAACTGTTTTACTTTTTATTTTTGAATAAAAGCTTTTGACATTTTACAATATACAGCTACCTATAATAAGAAAAATTTGAAATAGGCATTTTTCTTTTTGAGGTTTTATAATAAAAAGTCAAGGTCTTTTTATTATTTTGAGGATCAATTTATTCAGTCGTCACTATTGAAAACTGCCATCTTTTGATGTTATTTGCATAAGAGGGTTTTTACCCAACCCAAAGAGAGTTTTGCCTCGCCCCTTCAGGCAAAAATCCATTTTCCCCTTTCTTCATAATTTACCTCGAAATCTATTAAAAATTTCTTGGAATTGGCTACAATTCATCAATAATTATTATTGAAGAGGGTTTTATTAATGGATTGTTGAAACAAAAAAATTGTTTGGCATAATTTATAAAAGAATTGTGGCGCTACAGAAGTCAAATGGGGGTTTTTGCCCGCCTTTACTCCATGGTGAGTAAAATTACTGTTCAGAATATTTATCAATCCAGACATTAAAATACCAAATTATAATCATCAACATCCAAGATTACGACTTCTTATTTCAGTGAATTACATGTAATACAATGAAGTTGAATTTCAAATCTGATATAAATTTTCAATGGCAAATAATTTACTTTAAAATCATTTGAAAATAGTGTCAAAAATTGTAATTTGAAATTTGCAGGCTAATTTTACAACTGAGAAATAAAATTTCTAGTAAAGTAATCAACTGAAATATATTTTCTTTCTCCCCAATACCCACCACTAATAAAACGAAGAATTTGAGCTTCAAATAGTTTTTCAGAATGCTTATTGATCCTTAGATTATTGGCGAAAAACCAAAATTTCTTTCATTAATTCGCCTTAATTTTACCAATTATTATACTGATCATATCGTCGAATGTAAAGATCTAATCGTGAAAGAAAAATTTTTCAATTAGAATAGTTTCACATTTAATGTATCAGAAAATATTTCTTTTCGTTCAAACCAGAAAATCCAATATAAAAATCTTATACTTTACTAATCGAGTAAAGGAAACAGTTAATTTTTTTTGGTTTCTGGAAAATACAAAAAAGCAGTGATCAGGTACAACGTCGGTGGCATTAACATTATATTTCTCATTAAAACACTGATTTTTATTATTAACTTATCTGTTTAGTTTCGAAATAATTATTTTTCCACAAAACGGACTGAACTATTAATTTCTCATGCATAAACAATTTTTCGATGAGCTATCAATCTAGTGACAGTTTTTCGCTGGTACTGAATACTAAATGATTAAAATTTTATATTTTCTGATTAGAGATTTTTCTAAGGTATTTATACTTCCCTCAATAAAGGATACAGTAAAACAGTATGCTGAAACTTATTCCAAGTACTTATACAAAAAATAATAATTGTTTTTAAATTTCAAGTATTTTAATCAACATAGGTAATAGGTACTGTAAAATATATTATTCTTCATCATCAGTCTGAAAGATGTTTCATTCAAAGAGTTTCAGTTCGGATATTTTTATCAAGAAATCATAAATTTCAATGAAAATTTTGTATATTTGCCAAAGAATTCAATTCGTTGGAATCCAGTTGATAAGGAAATGTTTCTATTTCAAATCATGAATAAAATTCAAGAAATTTAATATGATAGCCAAGATAATTAAGAAATATAATGATGCACACTCCATGAATTGGATAGACATGAGAGAAATTTCAATAGTATAACTTCTTACTATTTTAGGATAGGAAAACTGGAACAATTCAAAATTGCAGTAGAAGTTGCAAAAACAAAATAGTAAAATGTACCTACAAACTTTGTAGTACATTTTAATATCACATAAGGATTTATTACTACAAAATAGTAATTTTTGCTAACCCGGTGAGAAAAAATACTATACTGCGTAGTAATGTACTACCTTTTTCTCTCAGTGTAGAATTGAAAAGAAGATTGATACAAATTTCCAAAAGTATGTAGAAATGTCCCAGTCGAGGACCTTCCTATAATATGTGTATACGAGTAAATAAACTACGGATAAAACCAAGAAAGTTGAACCATTTTCTACATACAAAAATTAGACTTATCGAAATATCGAATCAGTTCGAACAGCTGAGCGCTTCGTAAAAGATATTCAGTACATAAAAACTCTCACACTTACACTACATTCAGTATGTTTTTGCACCAATTTTGAAAACCGGTTCGTCGCGCTGATACCGTTTGATTTTTCTCAAATAACTATCGCGTTCGACCATTTTATGTGGAAAATTTTGTCAACTTCTGTTTTCACGATTCTGTTTGCACAACGTATACACTACAAAGCCTATTTTCAACGACCATCACGATTTTAGCCTTTTTCTTTTCATCATTATACAAATAGGTACCTATTTTGGCTCGCAATCAAATGCTGCAGCATTTTTCATAATACATAGAGTGAACGATCCGAGAATATAAAAGATTTTCAAAGAAACCAGTTTAAAATAGTGAAGAGAGACAGACAGGCAAAAAACAGCATAAACTAAAATAAAAAAAAAAAAGTGCTTTGGCAATAGTTCACGTGTGTGTTTTGTAAATTTCTCACGATTTGCAGAAAGAAAAATAAGTATAGTAAAAAATGTAAATGCAAGCTGAAATAAATAAGTGGGTACTGTTTTTCTCACCCAAAGAATTTCACTGAAACGACAAAATTCGATATGAGTATTAAAAGAAGATATCATCGCACTAAATAGGTTATCAATGACAATGAGTGAATTATGCTTTTTTCCTGTTATCTGCCAGTTTCAGTGTAACACGTTTGAGGAAGATAAGCTTGTTGAGAATACATGCACAGTCGAGCCGAATACCTGCAATATTATTCTAAGAAATTGAAAATAATTGTGGCAGGCGAAAATCTCCAGCGCAAGTTGGCCTCGAGTGATGAGTAAAGGATTTTTGTAGCAGGATTTCATTTAAAATATCAAACCGTTATTACGGTGGAAAAAATTTCGACAGCAACTTTCACTATTTGTTGGCGAAAACTTGGATGATTCAAGATTTATAGTAGATATTACCACAAAAATAGTAAAATATACTCAGATGGAATAAAGTACTACAAATCTTGAATTACCCCTGTTTTCCTATAAAAAGTAATAAAAATTACCTACTATTCATTTTTAAAAAGTATTTGTAACTTCATAAAATAATGTTGAGCTTATCATCCCTGACTTCTTTTCCTAAATTTCAATTTTTAGGCAATTTCTAAGCTTTAGAGCTTTGAAAGTAATTAAAGTAGGTAACTATTTATAAAAACATGTTATGAATTCTATTATCACTTTCTTTGGATATACTCTCCTCCAACGTATCCTCTAGCCACACGAGGTGCTCGTTTTTAGAGTAAACATTTGTATCAAAAACAGTGGCGCACCAAAGGGTACTATGGATGCTGAAGTCCCCCCTCCCCTGGTGCATCAAATTTCATCCAAAAAATTCAAACGCGCAGCAAGCCCCACTCGAAAAGCAGGTTTTCGATTGATATTAAAGGGGTGTCATGAACTACTCATGAATTCTATGTTTTAGGATTCGATAAAAAACATTAAGGACAGTTAACCCGAATTTTTTGGAGGAAAAAAATAAAGAAATTATTTCCCAAGGGACCCTTTTATAAATGGCTACCGGGAAATACAACGAAAAATTTGGGAAATTGTAGAGGACAGTTTTCCCAATTCTTCGACGGTAAAAAAAAAAAATCCGTTGAAATTCGAAGGAATCCGTTCCTTCAAAAACTCATCAAAATTCATCATTTTTTGGCTACATTTTTGCTGATTACCAGAGAATCGCAAAACCAATTGACATGAAATTTCAGCCCTATATTGGTTTAGTAGTTCTTCTTATCAAATCCTTCAAACTTATTCACCACTGTATTATCAACGAGAGTACGAAATGTCTGATACAAATTTTTTCAACGCATTAAAAATAATTAGGGGTCAAGTTCGGCTAGATATAGATATAATTTTTTTTCTCTTTAATAAAAATATCATTCTTGCAATCTTTTAATATTTTTACCCTACTATTTGTTGCAAAAATAGAACCTTCAATGGTATAATTTAATCGATTACTATTTTTAAATGGTCTTATGATTTTATTTTGAAAGCAAGATTTATGAGAGATTGAACTTCGAAACTGACCAAGGTTAAAATTCATTTGTTTCATTGCAACGCCTGCCATTATTTGAACAGGCATTTTGTTAATTTCACTTTCAAATCAATTGCTACCTATATACCTACATATGGTAACTTCAAATTTCTTATCACGATTGTCAAATAAAATATAATTTAGAAATGTTTTACGAACCAAGGCAAACAATTATCTCATACAATGACGATCGAAAAAAAGTATTCTATGACGAAATGGAAATATAATTCCATTCGGATGATTGACCTTAATATTCTGCAGCTAGTTGTTGCGTAAAAGTATAAAGTCAAAAATTTTAATCTGTTCTTCGTTTATTATTCAAATCTCTCTCGACTCACCTCGCACAAATGTAGGTTAAATTTTTCTGATACCATGTCGCACACACATGTTAATGAACCTAATACCGTCAAATGAAAGCTGTTTACTCAATTATTTTATTCCTCTGTTTCCATTAATTCTCCTATACTTTCTTTCGAACAATTCTAAGAACTGAGAAAACTTCAACTCGAACTTTTCCACCTTCTATTGGGGCACTTTCCTCGAACTAGGCCTCACTTTGATTTCCTTCTCAAGGTAAAAGACGATCACTAGCACGAATGGTAGGCACCTAGTTACCTACTAAGTGTGCACTGAAAGAACTTTGGTCACTCATTCTCAAAGTGTAACACACGAACTGGAGGGCAATTTCAGTTTTAATTAAAAAGTATAGTATGAAAATTCAGGTGATGAGAACAATTTTCTAAAAATACTCTATGAATATCAGAAACTATTAAAAATGAATTCTTTTCATTAGACGTTTAGTCGAAATTTTGTGTGTCCGTGTGTGTCCAATGTTATCGTATGATGACGTCATCATACATAAGCTTAATGAGACTTTTAGACGACTTTGGGCGTGTCCTTATGGGTCCGATGTTGTCATATTATGATGAAGTCTGTCAGGCCGCAGCTTGTTTTTGTTCCCAAATTGAGCTTGAAAATTGAACTGCAAATTGAGCTTAGAAATTGAGCCTATAAAACTGAGCTTATAAGTTGAGCTCATAAATTGAATTCAGTATTTTACGTAAAACATGAAAAGTTGTATGCTTCATAGTTTGATTTGAAAACGTTTTTCCTCAAGAAAAGTTGATGAACCTTTATTATACATGTATACTCGTACAATTGATGTAGAAGAGAATTCATCTTTGCTTTCACGACTGTTTCGTGAAGGCTACAGCTATTATTGTTAATGACCTGAATTTGATTTAATTTAAAAGCTAATACTCTCCTCTAATCGATGCGATGTGATAAAATACTATTCTCAATAATTTTTTCTCCCAAACATTCGAAAATTCCATACTCTCCGTCCCTTTTTTCCAATCATCTGAGAACAAGGTATACCTGGCCAAAAATTTAAATTTCTAAGATAAACCAAACATTTTTTGAAATTTAACACTAAAAGATTAATTTGTAAAGTATAAGCAAGTTACTTTTCCTCAAGTCTAGTCAATCTTCAAAGTTCAATCAACTTAATGTATAAAATTCATTTAAACGAATCACCCAGACAAAGGAAACCACGAGATAAAGATTTCCTACGTTAACCATAAAAATTTTTTACTTTTAAAATTCAACAGCAACTAGTAAATTGAGGAGGAAAGTATTATATATCTACTATTTCACACAACTGAGCATGCGCACCCCAACCTGCCACTAAGACGCCTTAGCCACGCTGACAACTCGAAATTCGATTATAGTTTAAAGGTACACTAACTCGACTGCTGCGATCTGGCACGATTACCAAATTTCCATTTTCTCGGTAACATTTCATTTGAAGAATTTATGAAAGAAACCATCGAAGAATGGAATTTTGCGAATAAAAAAGTCACCCTCTGCACTTCCATCACATTAAATGTGACCTAATAATTACGCAGCTATATACTATTGACGTAAAACACTATGGGTTTCGTTCAATAAGTGACCAAAAGAAAGAAACGGAGAAAAAAACTTGTGAACCAGTTGTATGCGTATTCCACTGTGGTACCTCCTGCAGCAAAAATTAGCAATATAAGTTCTATCAATGTTAGAAACGTTGGAGCTGGGTTGGAGAGTGGGGGGAGGGGGGACGAATTACACGTATAATGTTACGTACTTTCTGTACGTTTGTTTATGCATCACACATTTACCACTACAATACAGTTATTTACATTTTTGATGCGTATTGAGAAAGTCGCTACACAGGTGTAAATCATCCTTCATTATGTCCGACTACTAATCACGTTTACAATATTTTCCATCTCTCTCATACTCCCATCGTAAATTACACCGTCGAAAAATTCGAATTAAAACTATCCAAACAGAAGTTTGACGTCCGTCGTATTTCATCAGATATTCAAACACACTCACACTGACACAGCTCTAACGTCAAACTTGGTTTTTGTAAATTAGTTTTTAAAATGTAAGCTAAGCTCGTTTTTATGGCCTTTAGTGGCCATAAATTTCGATCTGCTCGAAAAATGGCAATGAGCACAAACCAGTTGTTGGTTTAAGAAAATTTTCGTCATTTTTCCTCCAAATATTTTCTTCGCCAGATTATCTACAGCCCCTCCCCCTACCCCAATGTGGACTTGACTATTTGCAAAGAAAAATGTATTTGTTATAATCGTCTGTGTGGTTTCTTCATTTATATCTACACACCTGAGCGTATTAGCTGATTGTGAATGCATTGCGTATACAACCGAACAAACCAGTTTTACTGCATACTTTATTTTGCGGCACTGTATATTCAGACGTGCAAACAATTTGGCTGCTCATCTTAATATAGGTTTTTTTTTTCTTGCTCAAAATTATGGAAAAGGGTAAAGGCAGAAGTGGTAATTACACATCGTTTAAAAGCCCTTAATATAATTATATTGTATTCATTAAGTTGTATCTTAGATTGTATCTTTTCCTAGAAGAGAAAATTTGAAAAAAATTGAATTTTCTTGCAATTTTATCCTATTAGAGTGTAATTGAGTATGAGATGAAAAATTCGATATTATAAAGGAACAAAAAAAAAGGCAGCAGAAATTAGTAAAACATGAATAAATTGAACTGTCTTTTACAAAAAAAAATTTTATAAATTTTGTTGTAGCTAGAATTTATACTTCATTACATAGTTATTTTTTAAATCAGAACTTGAATCTAGACACAAAAAATGTTTTCCCAATGTAAAATGCTACTGTACTGGGATGTTAGATGATTTACACGTCAGACTGATTTAAAATATGTTCATCAGATAGAAAGAACTACGTGTGTCTTTGAAAATTCTTTCTACGAGATAATCTTTTTTTCCAGTGCTACCACTGCATAAAATTGAACGTCTTTTACATCGAGTCTTTCATAATTTCGATTCTAATTTTCGCAATTTTATTTTTCTGATTCACAGGAGTATGATGGAATTACAGAAACAAAAGTTATTGTTGGTGTTTACTATGTTTCTTGTACGCGCAACAATACATGTGGCATCAGCTAGTCCATACAGCCAAGATACCTTAGAGAAAGTGGAGAAGACTTTGCTTACTGCATTAGGAATAAAAAATAAGCCAGTCATTGACAAGAAGAAAGCTCATATACCAGAGGCGATGTTAGATCTTTACAAAATGCAGTCAGAATATGAAAGCACAGCTTTACCGCTTCCTGGTAAGCTGACAAGGTCTGCCAATATTGTGCGAAGCTATACACACCAAGGTGAGTCACTCTTGTCTCAATTAATTTCAGTTTTTCATGCGCTAAATTAAAAAATTTGAAACCCGCGATAATTTATAGCTGGTGTGTAATTTTACTACACATGTTACCTTCGATGAAACAATTTGATTTCTGTCACTTCAAAAACTAATGTAACATTTATTTATCTATTTATTTATGTACCCTCACAACAACCATCCAGAAGCCCAATTAACGGGCTGGGGGAGCAAGCGACTACAAGTGACAGGTGGAAATGAAATAATTATGTAATAGAAAATGTTAAAATCTTTGTTTTCGTTACACGGGAGTGAATTCGTAAATGTTAAAATCCAGTGTGGAGGTTTAAGGCGGAAATCGATAACATATGCAACCGCTTTGATGCGCGCGCAGTTGTCAGTTATCAAACAAACGTTTGTTTTTTAGTAATTTTAATTTTGTTGGTGGTACATTAATCGGTTTTAATTGTTCATAATTTTCTAATTTTTATCGTTGTATTATTGAAGTTAACACATTATCACAGAAATATAACAGTGATTAACTCTGATTAACTGAACCTTGCATTTATTTTAAAAAGGCGGAAAGTACTTCTCAGCTACTATTCAGCTGACAAAGATGAATGAGTGACTTTGGTTACATTGCCCAAAGTCACACACGGCAGGGTCATATTCAGAACGCATTCGCTTTAATTTTGCTATAATCCGATATAGCCTGCTTCTAACAACAATTTTACTTCTAGACGTTAGTGGCTAAAACCAGACTGCCTGTGCATCACTCAATTTATTAATCACAAATTTCCAAATTTCCTAAATTTTTCCTGTTTAGCAAAGTATTAGGCTACATTCACCCCCCTCGCTCTTCACGCAGTTGAATGCCCCACCCTTATATCCATAACCATCCCAAAACTTTTCTGCGAGCATGAAAATCGCAAGTTTTTCCCCAGAATTAAGGTACTAATGTGCTGCCCTCTGTGTTTGCTTCCATGTTGCAGAGAGTGAAATAGACGACCGCTTTCCGCACAACCACAAATTCCGGTTGTTCTTCAACATGTCCGACTTTCCGGAAAACGAAACGCTCATCTCGTCCGAGCTGCGGCTCACAATTATAGTTCCTAAAGAAAATCGTAGTAATAGTAACTTGGCCAAGTGCAGAGACGCGCATGTACATGTTTATGATATAATCCAGCCGGGCATCAAAGGTCTGAGTCAGCCAATTTTAAGGCGAGTGGAGACGGCGCGCGTGCACACGACGTCGTCGGAGCTCACCCTAGACGTGTTACCAGTAATCGAGAGGTGGCTCTCCAACCACAGCCACAACCACGGCCTCCTCCTGGAGGTGCGCTCGCTGCGCGGCGACAAGTGTTCGTCGCACGTCCGCCTAAGACGTTCCCTCCAGCCAGCCTCCAGCGTCGAGCCAGCCGACACCAGGTGGCACTCCGAGCAGCCACTGCTGCTGCTCTACACCGAGGACGAGCGGAACCGCCGCAGCCGCCAGAACCGCACCGACCTGGTGGCGCTGCAGAGGCGGAAGCGCAGCACCAGGTCCCGCAGGCGCCAGCGCGACGAGTGCCGCCGCTACCCGCTGCAGATCCGCTTCAAAGATGTCGGCTGGGACGACTGGATAGTGGCGCCCAGCGACTACCACGCGTACTACTGCGCCGGCGAGTGTCCCACCCAAATGAGCGATCATCTCAACACCACCAACCATGCGATCATCCAGGCACTCATCAGCTCCGTCTATCCGACCACCATTCCGAGGCCTTGCTGCGTGCCCACCTCGCTGTCGCCCATCTCCATGCTCTATCTCAACGAGAACTCCAAAGCTGTGCTCAAGAACTACGACAGTATGGTCGTCGAAGGCTGCGGCTGCAGGTGAAAACAAAACGGGTGCCAGCTGTATTGATGCAGTTGCGATGGCATTTATCCCTTTCCACCAGCTCCTAAATCTTTTTGCCAGACAGTCCGACGGATGAAGATGATGGTCGTACTGGCTCCCATGGAGGTAGCCGAAATACTGGGCTTCGCTGGAGAAACGATTTCTCTCGAGACGAGCCCGTCCGAGTTACCTAATTCAGTTACGGAGTCTTCGCAGAGTTTATAATACTCGTATTTTGCTTTATATGGTCTCCACGCTGGCCATGCACACCCGATGAACGTGCTTTGTTGTCGCTTTAAAAATATCACACAAGAACTCGCCAATCACCCGTCATAAAGGGCTTTTTTTCCAAAAATAAGCGCCACCAATAATATACTTTTGTTTCTGTCCACGCAGATTCCTTAAAATCAAACCCGTGTTATGCTATTGTAGTAGTAGTAGTAATTATCAAATATTTATTGCTGGGAAATCGTAGTACTCTTTTTGGGGTATTAAAGAGTATTAAAGAGGCTGTTTTATATACAGTAGGGGGGGGGAGGAACTATATAACTTTTCAGTTATTTAAGTTTTAAACAATTAAGTAGGTAATCAGTCTATACCTGTTCACAAAATGTTTTTAAAAAAAAAAACGTTATTTTTATGAGGCATCTAAATCAAGTCCAATAATAGGTGCATATAACGTAATAAAAAATATTGCCGTGGTGGGACGGTGGGAGGGGGGAGAGGTTAAAAACTTCGTTGATTGCCCAGTGCAAAAAAAAATCTTTCATTCATTTTTTCACCATTTTGTAATTTTGGTATTGTTGGAAAGAATATGTTCAACTCTACCGTTTCATACGTGGAAATTTTCATCACCTTTTAAAATATTAAGTGTAACTTATAGCGACCTCTCAATAGGAGCACGAGGTGTTACGTTATGCCTACCGAAACGACACTAATAATTGGTGATAAGGGACAAACTAGATTCAATTATACCAATATTATAGCTTTATAGTACGGATCTAGTATTTGAAACTGAACCTAATCATTTTATAAAGGAAAGAAGTTTTGAGTTTTTTTTTTGTCGAATTTGAAGAGCAGTGTTTAAAAATAATAATGTCAATAATAAAAAAGTGTTAATACTGAAAATTTGGGATTTTAGCTACTAACAAAACAAAGTAATGGTCAGTAGAATTTTAATTGGAAAAATTTCAATTTTCAAACACAAAGATAAAGTACCAAATAATAACATCTCTTATTTGAATAGTGATTGAAAACTTTCAAAAAATCCTTGAAATCCTCAAAAAAATACGCTAAAATTTCAAAATATCCCTACAATTCCTAAATATCTAAAAAATCGCCGAAATTCCAAAAAATCTCAAGTTTTATCTCAGACACTTTTCAAGACAGTACAAAATCCCTGATTTCGGGAATCAATTCCTGGAGTTGGCTTTCCTGTTCTCCGGGTAAAATAATCTTTATTTGAATCCGTTCTTCATCAAACTGCTCTCTGATTGGTCAACTTTTTCAAATATTTAGAAATTCTTAGCTGCTGACGTTTTCCTTTCGTGTTTCTATTGTGATGATTGGTATGAGAGGGAGGATTTACTAAACAAAAATTCGAATTAAAAAAAGACATTATTTCGAATCATGATTCATGATTTTGTTGCAGAAGGGGTAATTTGAAAATGGCGGGGAGCTTGTCATGTGAGTAAAAGAGATCAGACCACCCTAATTCAAAAGTGAAAAAAAAATGAAAATACATGCAACCACCTCTCCATACCCACACTTCTACGACACTTTCGGTAATAATTTGATAAAAAATATGAAAGATTTTTTTACAATGGGCCATCGACATAATCGATTTTTTACATTTCTTGGCGAAAGGATTTTAACTTTATTTTTAGTGCGTCAGGACTTGAGAAAATAAAAAGTAAACTTGAAATTATTTTCATGCATTTTAAAAATCAATTTACTGGCAAATAGATATCTAATAAAATAATTACCTATTAAACCTTAAGGGAGAAAAATTTTCTTTCGTTAGTATAGGTATTGAAAATCTTATTTATCTATTGTGTACCTACTTAGAAATTGGAACGAAAAAAATTATTGTAAATCCCAGTGCTTACCAATGAAGCTCATCATCAGGTCAGTAAGTTAGAAAAAAATAATTATTCTGTCTAATTTAGTTTCTTTACAACTAGTTTTTTCATTTCTTTGACCTTATTTGACCTTAAAATTTGGCATGGAAACATTGTTTTTTTTTTAAATCTAAATATTAACAAATTTTGGGTCAAAAATCATACCAAACTTCTCAAAATTTAATCTGTAATGATGACGTAGAAATAAATTTTATATCAGCTAACCAAAAAGTTTGAAGTCTTCAAATTTCAGAAAATCAGTAACTTAATTATAATTTACCTATACTTATTCCATTTTTTTAGACGCGTAAAAACGGTGGCCATTTTAGAAAAAGAGTTCTGAACATTTAATTTGCAAATATTGCAATAAAATTTTTACTTAGTTCTAATCAGTAAACACAAAATATAACCTACTGATATCAAAAAGGCATTAAATTTGAACAAATTATGTCCCAAAAATCAGTCATTAGAGTATAAATGAATTTTATTTTCCATTTTTTATTATACTCGTTTGAGATTGTAGTAAACTATAGGTACAGGTTAATAGCAGTACGTAAACAACAAAGTGAAGAAAAAAAATTGTTTTATCGAAATTCGCCTAAACTTGAAAATAAAGAGAAGGGGAAAATCGTAAAATTAACAGCCTAAGGGTAATTTATGAAGAAAACGATACGATGAATTATAAATCGTTTACATTAATTTCAGGTTATATAATCATTTTTAGTAAAGACTCGTTTAAAAAATTTCTTTAAAAACGTGTTTCGATCATTTATTTATGGAAGTAGTTCTTGACAGCGTTAATTGATTCACGAAATGGATAAAAGTATTAGATTCAATTCGCATTTTTGTACGTGTAAATTACTAGTGCGCATTTTTTTTGCTTCATTTATACTTCGTATTAGTCCAATCATTAGCTTACATCTAGGAAATTTCGTTCACATGAAACCAGTTGATGGGAAAAATAGGGTTATATGGAGCGGAAATTAAAGAATTTTAGAAAAGTCAGACCTACAAAACGTCTTAATTAAAAATTCGTAGAAGGCATAGACACAAGCAAGGGTTAGGCTTGAACTAGAAAAAAAAGGCCATCTTTTGGCTTTGAAATATTCAAAATAAATTTGGCATAAAAGTCACTTGGGACAATTTTAGAAATATATTCAACGAGGGGGTTGAAGAATGACGAGATTTCATAAAATAAAATTCTGTTTTACAAGATTTCCTCGATTTCCTAAATTTTTCATTAAAATTATCATTTGCAGTGAAAAACATGTATGTATGACGCCATGAACTATAGGGAGTAAAAAAAACGCACACATTTTTATGATGACATAAATAAGTATATCGTTGGCGAGGCAGAAAGGGGTAAATATTTTGTAGAAAATATACGCCATAATAACGACGACATAATTTTCCCACATATTTTGCGTCATGCTATAAAGCATCCAGGGTAATTTACATGCGCATGCGCAGATTCCCCGCCACGATTCATATTTTATACCAACGTATCATGGATCTAGCTGATCTATCTCACTTTTGAATAATTTTAAATAATTAAATACTCGTTTATCTCGCATTGGAATCGAAAAAAATACAGAAATTTATGTAGTATGTGCTATCTGACGGATTATCCGCATCAAATTCCATCTTCATGAAGTCGATAGTTACTTCTTCTATACGTGGGTCACTGAAGGAAGCTTTATTAATTTCCAAAATAACTTCCTCCGAGATCATCTGCATCAGAGTTTAGGGCAGATAAGCCGTCAATTTTAAATTTATCAACTGAATCAAAATTAATTTTAGAGCCATGGAATCTGATGCTATGATAATTCAAGTTAGCAGTGGCATAGCTAAAAGGTTTTATTGCATTTGGAACTTGTTTAGTGTCTGCAAATAAGCTTTAGGATACCAGCCTAACATAGAAAAAAATTGCAGCATTTCTCGTTCAAAATTTCAACTTTATTCCATTCACTATAGTAGAATTTTTCGAAATATTCGATGTGCATGAATAACACTTGAAACTTTGAAAATTAAAAAATAATTGGCAGATCCAGAGGTGCACCTATTTTTGGCGAATGAAAATTGAAATTAGGAAATTTTTTGTTCGTATCGTTCAGAAAAGAGAAACGATATTTTAGTTTTTCTGACATAATTATTATTTCTGTTTCGTACAGGTTATTAGATACAATTCTGACAAGATTTTTTTTAAATACTAAATTATACTCGTAGAAATACATTCAATCAAATTTCTATCTATGCTCTAAATTTTTTTGAATTCGGGAAATAAAAAAGATAGAAAAAAAAAATTAAAAAATTAAAAAAACTGATAACCGCCGAAAATTTTTTTTTCCATCAACTGGGCAAGTGAATGAAATGCAATGAGAGAAATGTATTAGCTTCTAAAAGCTGTCAAATGTTACCGAAAAATTGTACAGGGTATATCATAAATACTGAATTTCACATTCGATCTCTATTTTAATATCATATTTTATTTCTGATTTAGTTAATGTTGAAAAACTGAAAATAATTGTTCATTATGACTACAGTACATAATATTAAGAAAATGGGCATTGTAAAAAATAGAATTATATAATAGCATATAAATAGAACAAAAATAAATTTGTACAGAATATTTCATGTACTAGAGACAAAAAAAAAAATGAATGTGGATCCATCAATACCCTTTACAATAAGTAAAACATTGAAAAAAAAAATTTGTATAAATTGTATCCTATTGTTTCATACTCATAACTTTAAGACTGATTTAGTTTTTTTTTTTCTTTTTAAATTATAATTCTTTCTGTGTTGTTTCTTTTGTATTTGTAAGTTTCGTTAAAATTTTATAAATTGTTCAATAAATCTTTTTGTGGGAGATATATAATAAACTGACTTTTATTTCCCCTTATACTTTCTTCCTACCGAGGAAACAAAATTTTCATAATTTTCAGTGAGCTCTCAACATTATTTTATAGACAATTTGCTTGAACCTAAAAAATTAATTTTCCACACGTCCTTAGATCAGACTACAGAAAAATAATTCAGCTAAAAAAAATGCACTCTAAATTAGGTATGTATATTTATAGCAGGCTAATCCAGTCGACTTCATTAAAAAGAAGAAAAATAATCAAATTTTAGATAAACTAAAAAAGTATTTTAAAAATTGAAAAAATGCAAATAGAAGTGCTGCATTGAAGACTATTTGAATATCTACATATTACCACGAACTAGTGAAAAAATGTACCAATTGACTGAGTCCAAAAACCAATTTCAAAAAGTCTACCTTCAATTTTTTCATATAGTATTCACTCGAATTACACCACAATTTAAACTTCCACGTAAGCAATTATTGAAAATTTTCATCAAATATTCAATCGGGTTGGCTGAAGAAACACGAAAATTGTATTAGTTCTAACGAGAATTTAATTTCTAAGAAATCAAACTTATTGGTAAAACTGGTTTTCAATTTTATCACTTTACCACTCAATTTTATTGGTGCTTTACTTTATCGGTACGTTTGATCTAATTTCATTTCGCATTCAAGATGACAAATCAGTTTTTGCACAATAAATCTGGTTAAGTAAACTATTTAAATTATTGAAATGATAGCTAAATGCATCACATATTCTTCAATATTTGACACATCAAAATTGTTTGGTGTTGATTTAATTTTAATAATAAAAATACAAAAAAGAAATTATATCTGAGATCACTCTAACCCAAAAGGTAGCAAACATTTCGTTAGTTCTTGGGCGGTAAAAATCAGATCGTTTCATCAAAAGGTAGGTGATATGTAGAAAATCATACACCAGCAAAATTGCAAGTGGTCCCAAAACAAAGCGATTTAAAAAAAAATTTATTTTATTCAAGAGAACATGTGCAAAACTTTGAAGCTCGGAATTTTGCGCCCGCCGCTGTAGAATAATTCCACTTTATGAAAAAAAAAAAAACTGGCATAGAAATTTCAGCACCCTAGATTGAAAGAAAGTGGTGCCTCAAGGGGGTTAAAAATCCGTACAGCCAAAAATTAGAATTATTTTACTTTATAGCCGCAATATTGAATAGAAATATGTACTTTCTCCTTTAACTTACTACTACAATCCAGTGAGGTAATTAGAAAATAAGTGGGGAGGATTTGAAAGGGTTTGGACCTACCCTTAAGGCAACTAAAAAATCGCATTTTTATTTGTTGAATTAAAAAATGATTTATTTATATTATTATGGGTACATGTAATAAAAAAATTAATAATCTTCTGAGAAAAAAACTTCCCTTGTTACAAGCCGTCCCCTCACCATCAATTTAGATTTATTAATTTTGCTGCAATTTTCAATTAAAGGGGGGTTTTGAAGCAACACTCCTCTTTTTGTGAAGAGGAGAAACTTGAGTAGAATTTTGAATTTTTTCCATGACAGACAACCACTTCGAGGGATGGGAGCAAGAATAGCAAAAAAAAACAAATTCACTATAATTATGTGAATAAGAACCACCCTATTAACCCCTAATAAAAATTTCTATCATCCGCATGTATAATGTTTTACACATTTTACTTTTTTAGGGGTAAATTTGACCAGATGTGAAAATAAAAGAACTTTTTTATGCTTATATCCAGCATCCTAACCGTCGATTAATGAAAGGACTGGAAACAGCCGAACTTTCAACAGCCAATTACCACAGTTCACTTATTTACAGAGAATACTTCCTCCTTCAAATAACTGCGGGCCCAGCGGTATTCAAAATATGAAGATTCTGAAAGTTTGTGGATCATAATGTCACTATGTCAGCGCCTGTTTCATCAATAAATCATCGATAAATCTCACCTCTCATTACTTGCAATAGGTAACATTTTTAAGATTTCTGCCAGTTCGCAAAAGAGAAATTCACAGACAATCAAATCTAGGTATCGCATCGCTCAATGACTGCAGTAAAACAAGCAGCAAAAATAAAACGATGAACAGATTTCAACGAGTATATAAATTGTAAAAGTTACCGGAGTCTATTTTGTTTTTGTTTTGTTTTTCCCCTTTGGGTGTTGGTGTCAACTTTTACAAGCGTGCCATACATTCACCATAAAAGCCATGACCGACAGGTCCGGACGAAACGAGTAAAAAAAAAAAGAAAAAAAAGCAACACATGAAAGAAAGTATTACGGAAGCATAATATTATTCAGTAGGTACCAAAGTCTGAAGAAGCCTGCCATAGGCGTTAAAATTACTCTGGTGCAATGGCACACATAATACGTCCGCATTTATAACAACTACAGTCATACGAAAAAAATAATATAATAATAGCAAGATAAAGACACAGAAAGTTGAAAATTCAGCCCATAGGACTTGAATTTTAATCAACTACCTATAACGAAAAAAAAAAAAACCATCATCTCCGATCAATTAAACTCCGTCACAAAATTATTAATGCCGCAAACTTCGATATTTTGGAGCAGAGAAAAGAAAAATCGATCGAGATTAAAATTAGAAGTAAGCGTATACAGGGGGTATTTGTCTATGAGAAGTCATCGAGAGTCATCTGGAGATAGAAATTTTTTTGCCTGTGAGGCAAAATTTCTCTTGTATTGATAATTCAAGATTTTAGAAGTTGCGAGGAATATTATATGGCTGCTGCAAACTTGTGGATTGTATTGTTTAAAAATACCGACTTGAATAATACGAGTAGGTACCAGAAGTATAGAATGTCACCCAATTACAATGCAGAAAAATCTGGTGAAAGGTGATGAGCATAATATGGTTCTAACTGAATCAGCCCCACTTTTTAAATTAGACCAGCTGAATGCCACAAGCAAATAAAGATAGTTAGAAGCTGTAATTTGAACTAAATTATGGATTTTGGCTTATATATTCTCTTGCGAATTTTCCATCCGCTCCTGCATAGCCCAGATACTTTTTCCTTCCAAAAATATGCTCTTATCTATTCATCAGTGAGATAAGGTCAATGCGATCATCACCCCAGTAAATAATGCGCTGGTTTGGCCTGGCATTTCTTATTTTAAATGGAATATAGGTACCAGTTATTACTGTCGCTGGCTGCAAATAGTCTGGAGTCAATTATGACTACTTTATTCCAAGACAAGTTTTGACAAGCAAGTTTTTTATCCGTTGGTTTGCTGAAAATTCAAAACGCATGCTTATTAGCAAGTCTCACAAGTGTCAACAATTTCATTTCCAGCAGGTTGAGATCTTTTATAACCAGCCGAAACTAGGTTACGCATTTTTTTCAACTGTACTTATGAAGTTTGGATCCTATTCTCGCTGCCTCATCCTATTCACACAATTCGAAGGCACTTCATTTTTGGCTAAATATTGAATATATAAAACAACAGCACACCATTGATGGCGTTCCCACAGAAATTAGCCAATTTTACAGATTAGAGCCACAGCTCAACTCTATGGTGGAGCAATATAAATCATATTTTCAATTCATCACCAAGAACTATGCGCAAGCAGCTGAGCACCAATCCTAGGAGCCTGCGCGACGTTCAATCAAAAAAATATAGTCTCAACAGTTGCGATTTTCCATCGAAGTCGCCAATTTTTTAAAGCAATAGAGAAAGAAAAAAAAAAGCTCTAACAGCTCGTCTGAACTGCAAGAATGTCGGTGAAACGTAAATAGATATTTTAGGCCTCCAAGCTAAACTTGAAGAAACCGGTTGAAACCACCGCGATTAATTATATTCGGTAATTTACATTTACGCGAATCAGGTTTTTTTTTTCCTTAATCTTCTGAAGCATATGTATTGCTTCTCTCTCAGAATCTCAATGTCGGTCTTTCTAACTTCAACTCCGTCTTTCTCTTATTTTTTTGCTCCTCGACGTCATTCGCTTACCTTAGCGTAATATGACTTATCTTCTCTCTGGCAAATGTCATAACATTTCTACTGGGAAACCGTTAAATCGCATCCGAACCCTCGTCTTCCAATTCCATTGGTCTTCGGTCAAGAAGGTGTACAGCTGGTAATAATGACGTAAATGGTAGGCAATTTGTCGAGCGTGGCATAAGAAATAAATTTTCAAATACCGCCATGGGAGGACTTTCGGCTTGAAATTAGCCTCTTCCTTCGGTGAAAATTAATTAATCCCCCTCCTTCCAAGAAAATGACTATAGAATTTTGATCTTTTACCCTTTTATAGTAACTTGTCGTGCGGTTTTTCTTGACAGGCACATAAACCTTAGATAGACTGAGGGCTAATATTACAACAATGACAGTTTACATGACTTAGCGTTGAACTGAAATTACGGAGTGTCAAAGCCAGTTAGATCCGTTGTAGCAGAATAGGGATTACAATCGGTTCAACGTGAAAAATTCTTGCTTAGTACAGGGCTCGAACATGAGTTACACTATTGAATACTCCAGAAATATAGAAGGACCTCCTCCCTTGTCGAACCGGCAAAGAGTTAGTCCTTGAAGAAATAACTATGGATCCGGCGCTGCGCAATGGTCTGTCAAATCGGTAATCGAAGTTCGTATGATACTGGCCCTCACATTTCCAATTTTCCCTAACAGCCCGTTTAATGGGTAACCTTTGCGAACTCTCGGATTAGTATACTTTGGTGCAGAACAAAGAGGCGATGAAAGGGCAAAAAAAGGGACGACGATTGGCGAACCTGGAAATCGCGAATCATCCAATCGACCAAACGATGCAGCAGCGGTGGAAATGGGAAAAGTTGTAATAAATTTAACCGGTGCACGGGGCAGAGGGGGTGTTAAAATGAAACAAAAATAGTACCCGGAGAAGAGTAAAAATGAGAAAAAAATAAGTGAGGGAGACAGAGAGCACAGAACGAGAAGGAATCGGTAGGCGTTTCTGAAGAACGTGTGTGGTCGATTTCAATCAGGTGTGTTTGTTTTAATGTAACTGGGTGGTCGAACCGCTCTAGGAATACCGCAGTGAACTTCGGCCACACAATTGTAAAAAAAAAATGCTCTGCACACAGGTACACGTACAGACATACAGTGCACCAGCACCGGTAAACGATACAACCAACATCTATCTGCGGCTTCCAACAAACAATAATAACCAACGAAAGACCGCATCCATCCCATCCATCCATCTCCATCCGCGTCCATTCCGACCATTTTATTTATTATTGGCTCACTCTTAATGAAAATATAACAGCGACGACGACGGCCGATGCTGTCGGTTACGTTTCAATTAAGTCCGCCGTCGTTACGTGACTTACGTCATTTTAATTACCCGTCGACGGGTGTCCAGAATGACCGAGCTGCTGGGCCTGCGAATGCACATCGCAACAGGTTCGCCAGCGATAAGCACCCAAAAGTGAAGCTAACCTTGCAATGATGCACCACCGTTCATTCTAACATGCAAGATGGCAACTACCCATAAACGAAGTTATGGAATAGCAACACAGTCACAGTCCCAGATTACTTTGAGAAATTTCTACGTAGCTCAAGCGGACAACGAACTCGGCATATTACCATGGGTGAAGTAGGTACCCTTAAATTATGGAAAAGTAGACAGCCAGAAAGTCTGTTTTCTTGTTGTCAATACGGCTTAAACTACTCAGAGACAGTTGCTGCGCTGGTGCCAATTTGGGGTGACACCCAATAAGTTGAGTTGGGGACCAGTTTAGTTTTCAGTAGCATTCAGTTGGTTTAATTGGTGGCACTTTGATTTCGGGCGACACCCAATTACTTTAGTTGGTGCCAATTTGACTTTGGATGGCACTCAATTAGCTTACGGGTTCAGTTGGTACTACGTATAATTAGATTTTGGGGCGCACCCAATTTCTCGTAGTTCAGGTCGTGTTTATTTAATTTTAAGTTGTACTCAATTACTTTGGTTGGTGCTAATTTGATTTTAGGGCACACCCAATTAGTCAAGTTATGGTGCTGATTTAACTGCGGGTAGCACCCAGTTGGTTCATTTAATGTCAATGTATAATTTCGGGTGGCACCCAATTGGTTCAGTTTGTGTTCATTCGATTTAGGGTGGCATCCAGTTAGTTGAGTTGGTGTCGATTTAATTTCGGATGCGTGTGCCGAAGATGATGAAATAATAATTCTTACTGCAGATATCGCAGTGTTGACTTGTATCAAACTTCGAAAATTTTATCAAATGGTAACTGAAAAACTGTTTTGTTTGGACCAGCTACGGGCTTCACTGTAGATCATGGATGTTTACCTCTCACCTTCATTCTCCTTCATTCTCCTCCATCAACCTGATGCCCACCCTTCGAAACTGATTTATTTCTAATCCCCGGCCCCAGATTGGAGTAAGAACAGAGATAGCTTACGCGATGCGCAAAATAAGAAATAAGTATACGCTTAATGGCCACTTCAAAACGAATTCACAGTTCTTTCTGATCATCCCCTATTTTTAAGAATCGTGTCAAGTGCGCATTCTTAAGCCCTCTCGACTGCACAAAGGCCTTCTAAGGTATACTCATCCTTCTGGTACATTGTGCTGATGAGTGTGCGAATACACCCACTCGATTCGATTTACAACGCAGAAAGGTACGTTTGGGTTTTGTAAACCTTTTAATGTTATCTTTGCTCCACTACTCATCAATAATCGTGGCTTAGCCATTAAAAGACTCGTCGTAACACCAGGTGGTGAATTCTTCAGCATCATCAAACTGACCCTCCAAAAACGTGTTTTCGTAAGACCGTTAACCTCAAAAAAGAAGGAGAGAAAAAAATGGGAAATCCTAAACCTCATCAATAAGCTACTTAAACATCAATTGGCACATAGCCTATTCTTTGGCACAAGAAAGCCACCCTCAACTACTGTAATGCCTTCTTCTTCTTCTTTTTTTTTTTACAATTTCCAATTTCGTTCTCCCTCATTTATTTTCAATAAAACTAATATTTTAAGAGCACTATACGGTAGGGTTATTAAGCATAAGTTACAGCATAGACATAATGGAATGTGCACGAACCAGAGAGACGAACCACCAGTTAAAACTAGTTGCTAAGGTCACGAGCTAGATAATATATTTTTTTCCAACGTTTTTATCAAAATGTCTGTGTGTTTCGTTAATTCGTAAACAATTTGTATAAAATGTCTCGTCTTTTTTTTCTCCTTCTCTGTCGCACATTTTTCTTCAACTTTCTGTCTTCTGGGAATATTGTACGAGGCACAGGTTTACCGGTAGATGTGAGTTAAAATTAAGATAAAACTTCTACTTTTTTTGTGTTTTTGTGTCGTTTTTTTCTTCTTTTTTTTTGTTCACCTTTAAAAACGATTAAATTTGTCTGGAAAGGCGATAATGTGGCCTTTACCAGAAAAGATAAAATTGTGTCCGCATGAAATGTTGGTGACAGGTTGATGGAGAAATTAGTACAGGTTATTGCTGAGTTCGCACGTACAGTATAGCACGTGAAGAAAACAACTGTCCATTTGATCTTATCAGCTGACAAGATGGAAAATATCACTACAAAGAGCAGCTTGTAAACTAACGATCATCTCACTGGAATGATCGGAGAGTAGAGTAGGTAGTCTAAAATGAATATATAGTGTGCCCAACACGTGAAGACCAGCAGGAAAATAAGAAAATAGCATAATCTACGAATTTTGGGAAACATGTATAAGGATATTAATCATTTTGCTTGAAAAACCTATTGATTTAATAATTTTATCGAGGATACAACAGTGAAAGGAAATTTTTTATGTACTGCTCAGAAATTTGATGCAGCGATTATATAGTTCAGAACTCGACAAATTCAAATCCCAGGAAATGGAAGACACAGTTACAGTTTTGGAAATTTGAAATCATATAATATTTGAATTAATTTAATGACAAAATTTTATTTTTTAGTCAAGTGATTAAAAGCGAAATAAGCGACTATTTTTCTATTTTTCATCCAAAGAAATTCTCACTGGATTTCAATGACCTTAAATCCTACTGTCCAGATATCTGTAACACTAGATGGAGCATTTTAATGACCCAGTTTAGTTCCCAAAGTGATAGATTTCGGCGCGAATATTTTATCCGGAAAAAGTTAGAATTACTTCACGCCCACACTGTGGCAAAAATGTTATACACTGAAAAAAATCAAATTAGAACCAGTTTCTTTTCGGTACAACCAAAAGCGTGTGTGTATATATACATACATACAGAAGTCAAAGGAGGGTTAAAAAATCCAACTCCAAGAGCATCAAGAGGGTAGCTTCGACGTAATCATCAGAAAGGGGAGCAGGAAATCAAAACTCTCTCTCTTTCCAACTTCGAGCCTCTTCGAAGATAAAAGAAAAGATAACATCAGCAAGACGAGAAAAAAAGGTGAGTAAAGGTGTAGGAGGGAGAACGGAGCAAGAAATATGGCCAGGTAAGCTGATTACATAGCTATTTAATGTTTTTATTCATGTATAGTTGCCTTTTACGAATTGGTGTGTGTTCGTGTATTTGTGAAACCGCCGGATGTAAAAATGCCTCTCATCGATCGGCTTTGATTTTTCACCTCATATATGGTGTAAGTGGGTGGTGACCGATATCACGCATCAAATGATTTTTGCTAGACGTCTGCCAGATTTTGCCAACTAATTGTTATTATTTCGTATCATTATATAGTTTCTTCATAGAGAGCAAAGGGCAGTATTTACACGGCTATGAAAATATTATACGGACGACGATGCTGTTATTTAAAATCGAATATTTCTCATTTTTTAAAATTGAAAACGGATAAAATCAAGATCAATGGGTTTTATTTTTCACTGCCTTTATGCTCGTTTTTTTTTTTTTTTTTCCTAATAAAATCTACCTGTGTGATTTGGTTGCGTGCATGCAAGAAGTTCGTGTAACTTATGAGAGGAAGATAAAAAAGTGAAAAGAAAAACGAGGGAAAAAACCGCAGACTAGAATTCAATTATTGCGTGATTATGCGAATAGTCCAACGTAAATATATACGATGTTATAATTTTCGAGGTGTTCTTGGAAAAATTGCGAAGGTGTACTTGGGAAAGTTTGAAGAAAAGTTGTTATTGATTCAAAAGTAGGGGTTAGTGATCCTTACACATATAAGCAATGAGATTCGAGAGACGGGTGAGCTAAGTCAAATCTAGCTGATGCAATGAAATCCAGAACGATGTTAAAGACTGTAAAGAGTTTCACACCTGTATGCTGAGAAAAGTAACAATTAAGGCTCCAGACAGACAGGTTGAGGTCTAGTAAAATGCATATCTGTAAGAGAGGAAAGCAAACAGACCATTCAATTTATGCAAATTATGCTTAAAAGAAGGTAAGTAAATTGAAAGCCAATGGCGTTGCCAAGGGAAAGGAAGGGGTACGAGGTTTTTATATACTCACAGCCTTTGAACTTATATTCTTGTCCACTCATTAGAACTAATTTGATACTTTTGCTGACGTAAATTTAAAACTAATTATATAGCAAAACTATAAAACGAATAGATCTGACATTTTAACCGAACATTAATTGAAGTCTTGGAAGTAGACCATCAAAATTTTCAAGTCAATCCTTGATTTTTTATTTGAACGCGCTCCAGGACGAACCACTGAACCAATCGCACTGAATTCACACCAGATGTCAACATCGATAAGTTTTAGGTCTAATAGAAATTTCATGACGGTCATTCTTGCGGTTCTTCAGATATTAGCAAAACTGAAGTCGAAAAACTATGATTTCTGATGACTTGAAGGGACGGATTCCTCTCTTCGAATTCTCACTGAATTTTCAGCTTTTGGAACGCGAGATAGGAAGAGCTACTAATAGGGCTGAAATTTCCACCCAAGGTCAATATCTACAAGATTGAAGTCTGATAGAAATGTCATGACGATCGGTTGGCGGTTTTCTAGAAATCAGCAAAAATGTAGACGAGAAACAATGAATTTTGATGAGTTTTTGAAGGAACGTGGATTCCTTCCAATTCTCGGATTTTCTTCTTCTCTTTTCAATTGTTGAAAAATTGGAAAATCTGTCCCCAATAATTTTCCTTATCTGTTTTTGATGAAATATCTGAGGAAGGGGACCTTCTGCCACCACTGGTTCATGTAATCGGGGGATCAAAAAAATGTTTAAGGAATAGTAATGCATTTTCAAAATTTGATTACTTTTCCATGTTTTTTTTTATTTTCTCATCCTCTAGGGTATAAACCTTTCTTGTGAATTTTTCCTCGCAATTTTTGATTAATAAGAGACACATGACTTACGTGGCAACTCGTCAGGGTTCTGCGCCTAGTTAAGAATAATTATCGAAGAAACTTGATTTCTGGTGCAAAAACACAGTAAATAATTTTAATAAAAATCTTTCCTGTATTCGATTAGTTATTATAATAGATATACATCCTATAGACATTGTCGAACCAGTAATTTAATATTACCAATTTAACAAGTAGCAATTAATTAGATGGTCGCAATAAACACCAGATATAACTAGCTCAGACTGCTTATTAGCAAAGAAGAAAAACAAGAGAAAAAGATGTCAATTTAAGAAGGTATCAGCGCATACCATGCGCGAGTAATCTATTATGAACAGAAAATTAGAGAGAAAAAAAAGATACAGGAATAAAATATGAAATACCTCAATTATCATTAAATTAATGAGAAGTTTTAAAGTAGGAGTTTGAAGGAAAGAAGAATTCCTGCAAATCAATGAAGAAAAATATGTACTTTGTCGAAAAAATTAAAATTTGGCAACGAAAAGAGGATTTTTCCTCCATCCCCTTTCTGTATATCTACTCATGCAGACATTCTAATTGAAAAACTATTCTTCAACTGAATTATTTTATCAATTTATAACGAAAAATCAAGTGTGATAGCATTTAAACCGACAAATAATCACACGATAGGTAGATTTATATGTCGTTTTAAAATCTCTGGCATGCACATATTCTACATTTATCATGACATCTGCATCTTCAGGAATTCGTACACACATACAGATGATGACACACTCGCTTTTGAAAATCTACCATTCCATCTGGACGTAATTAGCATTTTGAATGAGATCAGTACGGTTAGTTTATATGCGATATAGGAATGAAACTTGTGATAGCATTTCGATAGTAACTTGTCAAACAACATTGCCAAAATTGTTATCTACGATGGGCCGAACAAAGTGGACCTTGAAAGGTCGTTTTGTTGAATATTGTAGATACTGATATAATCAACAGCTTTGGAAAAATTTGTACGCACTATAAGAATTTATACGTCCTTCTTATCGACAAGAAAATCGAAAGACGAGAAAAAATTTGCCAAACTTACGTCAAACTAAAAATAACCAAAAATTGAAGAATTTTTCGAATTGGAATAAGAAAAGTTTGCAACAAATTGTCTACAGCATACGAAATACAATTCAGCGACATATTAAGGCGAAAGGTACCAATGTCCAAATTATGTCACAGTAAATCCATTGTTACAAGTACATTTGCCCAGACTCGATCACTCCTCAAAATTACAGTCTACTTCGCCACAACAAAATAAGGCTAACATTCACTGCGACAAATATTCCATCAAAATTCAACGTTTAAAATTTTTGTTCAAATATTTATACCTTGCAAAAATTTATATGTACATGCATTAAACGGTTTAAGTCTAAGGGTGAATATGAAAAGAAAATTAACCTAGGGTAGGTGACAATCAATATAAAGCCTACACAGATTTTACAATTTTATGTGTGCATTTTTTGTGGGCCCACTGTGAATTTACGATAGTGATCAGCTTTTCATTCGGAGGTAAATTGCCATTCATTCATTTTCAACTTCTAAATTTAACCTTACGAGCAACTGAATTTACATATCTGCAATAATTTTTCGCAAATATGGGCCGGAAGTTTAAGCAGTAGCGAAAACAATAAAGTTTGAAACGTCATAAAATGCATTATGCAAATTAAAAAAAAAAAACGACCATCGCCAAGGATACCAGTGGTATAAAATAGTTTAATGACTTTCGGTGGTCGCTTAGGGTTGTTTTCTCTTTTTCAAATAAAGTGTCATGGTAACATGCAGCACTGACTCATAGTTCGTAATAGTCGATAATATGACGCATAATAATATGCCATCGAGGACATTCTCAATATGAAAATTATTCTCGACCCAATGGTCAGAAAAATTACCGACCGAATAATCGGCCAACTATAACTATCTTTCAAGTGGTAAATCTTATTTCATTTTGTTCATCGAAGAATTCAGCAGTAGGTACATTTACACTCTCCATTTCTAAGTTCACGAAAATAACAGCAGTTCATTATAGAATGAAAATAGACTATCGATTTTATACATCAGACGAATCGTTTCAAGGACACAGACAATTTATTTATAACGCAGTAATTACAGACTATAGAGCTACCGAGTAAATTTGTAGTTAAATATGAATTTTCAAAATATAGCAAGACAGAAACTTTCAATCATAGCCTTCAGACAGAAAATAAGATGAAAATTTTTCGAATAAAACTTATTTAGACGACAAATAGATCATGTATACACTGAGAGATAAACTAAATATTGAATTTTCATATCTGCATACCAACTTCAAGACTATTCAGGTTTTATAGAAAAAATTATAATATAAATCTAAGAATAAGTAAAAAATATTTAAAATTAATACAAATTATTGAAAATCAGGATAAATATGTTGAAAATTAGTGCGCTCTGCATACTAAAATTTTATAAATTTTATATCAATTTTTCACCAAGAACCTGAAGGGTCCGGAAATTAGTATGCAGCATGATATTTTTTTTTAAATATTCTCTCTTTTGAAAAAGAAACATTCCATTTATAGTACAGCTTAACTTCTTAGCACACCAAGAATTGATTGATAGCAACAACTTCTACACCAGCTCAGAAGCAAATTTCAAATTTCCTAGCACCCTAAACCTTTTACACGCGGTGATAAGAATTCCAATGCCAATAAAATTCAACTGACTCTTTTTCTAAACAGCTTGTTTAACATTTTTACACTCAGTTCATTTGTTTCTTCTTCATCTTCATTTCAGTTGGATATTTTCCTTTACCTTTACTGGCTCATAAAAAAGGCAGGCGTGTAACGCTTAATCCACAAAAAATCATTCAAGTTATCGTACAGCAATATAAAGTAATTTAGATTCGCGCATGTGGTCACTTATACATATACTTCGTGATTTTCGTAATCACGTCGTTCTCGAATTAAACTGTAATCTCGATGTAAAGAATATATCTTTACAATTTTCACGTCACGAAAAACTCATTTGCGTTTTAAATATGCGCGCAGTTTTCATTGTACAGCTCCAACTGTAGGCACATCAGAGGACACAATCGTCATTTTTATGTCGACTTCGAGTCTACTTGAGGTTTTCACTCAAGCCAAAACAAAAGCGAGGGGAGTTTAGCTTTTGAATTTTCAACCAATTTCTATTGGATCAATGTTAATGATTACAAGATAACTATAAGCCTCGAGAAAGTAGGTCTAGGTTTTCACCTACCGAAGAGGGCCAAGGGTGAAGCTTTGGAAGAACATTTTTTATTTTAACGTGACGTTTTGGAAATTAACATTTTTTACACTGTTTTGAATGCGCCAAGTGATTCTTTCCAATGAGTGAGTATCTTAATCATTAAAAGTATAGAAATAACGGATAATCAGAGGGTAAGTATTTAATGCACTCAACAAATACGAGCTGTAACTAAACAGAAGCCTTCAACAACTCAGTTCCAGATTAAAAGAGCAGGAGATCAGTCACGCCAACCAGCAGAAGGAGAAATGGCGATAGAAGGATTATTATCATAAAAAAAGAAGAATACCTATTATCGACCTACGTCCAAAACTTGCCAACTTGAATTTTATCGTAGTTGAAGAGTTGAACTTGAAACGTTTCAAAAAGTTTATTCTTTTTGATACATGAAAATATTTCGATATTTTCATTATAGTTTCTCAAAAACTGGAGAAACAGAGAAAAAAAATTGTTTTAAAGAAAAATCTACCCTGCGTGAAATTCTCAAGATGTAAATAGTAAGTTTCAACTTTGAAGCTACTATAAATCACCAAGTTATAGAAGTTCTGAAGTAATGGAACATTGTGACAAAGGTTAAAAGAGGCATAGCCCTTCTCCCCCTCCCCCCCCGCCGGCCAAACTAGTTCTATATAAAAGACTCGATGATGTCATCAAACTTCATTAACCTCGGTCAATGAAATACAATAAAATTGATTGCATCAGCACAAAATTGGATATAACCAACCTAAAAGTATATCTGCATGTTAAGATTACCAATGCCTCTCTTCTTCACTTTTGAAAATTCATCAAAAACGATAACAAAAATCAAAATATAAAAAAGTAAGCATTCACTTTGAATTTTGTAAGCCCCCTTCTCCCCCCCGACCACCATTTTCATGCGAATACACCATTGAATGTTTTAAATTTTCTCGTTTATGCGCAGATTTTATTGGCAATTTGTATGTATAACGATAAACAATTTGGTATATCTGTTTGAAGAAAATATCGATAATTAATATTCGATGGGAAAGATTTCTTGGTGAAACTCGGCGAGCGAACATGGTCGACGAGTTTCAGGTGGAAAAAATATTTTCAGCATCGTTTGGCGAAGACATATTCTACTTGCTAGTTGCTACTACTATTACAGCAGCTTTGGTGATACACAGGTGAATGTTGTAGGTAAGTATATATAAAAATATATATAGAAAAAGAAATAAGGAGGTAAAAAAAAATCGACGAGTATTCGCGGAAATTTCCTCCGAGGTCAAAGTATTTGGAATTGAGTGAAGAGATTTTTTTTCTCATTTAATATCGAATCGTAAAATACGAACTCGTAATTAGTAAAGACAGAAAATGGGCGTTGTTTCCAGTCCAATGTGATATAATTCTTCAGGTTTTTTTCCCTCCCTGATAATAGAAGATTTCAAAGTGTAACTTTTTGGTGACGAAAAACGAATCCCCAGGTGTACAAGAAACAGCTATCTACTGACTAATTAATATTTCCTGCTATGAATTTCTAATTTGATACCGAATTGGCATTGAAATATATAAAAAATTTCACTTTGATTTAATTGCTACATACCGGTACTTTTGATTTACCGAATCTTCAAATCCTTATCTTGAGTCTAAAATAAATGCGGTTCCTTCATGAAAGTGGTGTCATTTGCAATCACCCATAGTCATCGGTGAAAAGCTACAGGGGGTAGTTTTCTGTGACAACTCATAAATTAGGAGCAAAGTTGAAAAAATATTCAAGTAAATCTGAGTATTAAATGAAAAACCAAGCGAAGCTTGATAGTAGGAAATGAGAAAAATTTTCAACAATTTAAGAAAGCAAAATCCAATCCTCTACAGTTCTTTTGGAACCGGATGTACTTGTATAGATAAACACAACTATAAATTTTTATTCATTAATGAAAATTATATTTTCACTTTTAAATAAATTACGATATTTTGAAAACTTTTGGGAGCCCTGAATCTGGAATTGCTGTCAGATTTTAGCTAAAATTCTTCCCTAAGGCTAAAAAATGACCAAAACAGCTAAAAATTGAATCAATTAAATTGAACGTGTATCTTATCACTTTAGACAGTTTTTGGGTCGGTCACTGAATTCAAATTTGCTGTCAGATTTTGGCAGAACTACAATAAGACTGAAATGTAGCTGAAAATAGCATTCGCAGCTATATTCCAATCTATAGCCAAGATAGAAGCTTAAGCAATCAATTCTGACACTCCTACGCAAGATTTGGCGCACTCAGAATGAGAAAAAAAAGACCATTCAGAACTCAACCCTTTCTGGAATTCAGACTTTTAAAGGGTACAAAAACAAATTTTACAAATTAATAAAAAAAAACTAAATTTAATAAAATAAAATAAAAATCAACAAATATCGAATAAAAAAATTCCTTGCTTTTTATTTTTTTTATTTTAATATTTTAATAATAGCCTAAATGGAGTATTTTACGTTTCTATGTTTTTTGTTTTGCATTAACCATAGTACAGTGGTCCCAGAACTGATTTGGAATCCATTAAGAAGAATTGTCAGGATAATAGAAAAAAACCGATTGCCCAATTTCTAAGGTCAAAAGGGCCTCCCAGGCAGAGATATAGCCCAAAAACCATATTCACGAAAATATGTACTTCGTTTCAAGAGTTTTACGAGTACATGTATTCTATCAATCTGAATGAAACTTGGATGGAGCATGGAAAGCGACCGGGCAAATTTATTTGGTGGCGATAGGTCAATCAAGAGAGCCAGGAGAGAATTCTGAAGATTGAAAAGTAACCTTTAGGATTCCCTTCGATAAACAAAAATCAAAAAACTGTACATGTATAGTGCAAATATATATATATTTTAGAATTTTAAAAATGAGTTTTTGAGAAACATGAAAAAAACCAAGATTTTTAACCTATTTTTCAGCTGTTTAAAGACAAAAATCCTTAAAAAAAACATGAGTTTTTGCATTTTTCTCAAAAACGTATGATTCAAAAATTTTGAAAAAATATGTATATTATGCATAATACACGATTCTACAACTATTTATTTTTCCGGTTTTCGTACCTCGAAGGGAACCCTATAAAAAGTCACATTTCAATCTTCGAAACACCTTCCTGGCTTTCCTGATTGAGCTATCACCATTAAATAAATATGACAGATGCTTCTCATACATAATTATCTATCATCCATTCAAGTTTCATTTAAATTGGTGCCATAAAACTTTCAAAATGAAATATTTTTATAAATCTGGTTTTTGAGCTACATCACCGCTTGGGAGGGCATTTGGGACCTCCAAAATTGGGTTATCCGTTTCTTTTATAACCCCTTACAATCTTTCTTCGTGGATTCCCAAAACAGTTTTGGAGCCGCTGGACCATTGTTTAAGGGGGGGGGGAGGACCCTCTTCAAATTTGAATACACTCTGAAGATGCAATGGAAAAGAGATCTATATTTATACTTTGCTTCGTGAATCTCATCTAAACAGCAGATAGGTAGTACCCAGCACTGATAGGAGAAAAATCTAACTGACAGGGCGGGGGGCTAGAAGAAGTCTGAAAAAAAACAACAAAAAAACAGCGCATATTAAAAACGCTTACATCAATTTTGAATAATAAATGAGGTGAACAGGTAAATGTATCATGAATTATTCATTAACGGTATAAACGTTAAGTAAAATGTAGGAAGCCAAAAGAGTAAAAACGACACACAATAAACATTACAACTTGTCAACCTGTATTTTGTCAACAGATGTATCTCCTCTTATATTCGTATTTCAGAGAGACGTCCTAAACACGTGACATTAAATACACACCTGGTTAAGCTGACATTTTAACTGGATGAAAGTAATTACGATGAAAATTATAGATTGTAATTAATAGTTTCGAAGAAATTTTTCAAATAAAATTATTAAAACAGGGAGAAAAAATTATCCCAAAATAATTTCAGGTACGATTTTCTCAAAGCGAAAATTTATACACACCACTCAGCCGTTATTCGCGCATTTATAATTTAGTCGAGAAAATCATTACAAAATATTTCGTCGTTTGACAGCTGTGGAAACGTGACATTATAGCTGTTCGCAATAAAATTTGAATATTTAAGTTCAATATACTATACCCACTTTGAAGCTTCTTTCATCAATTTTTTTTCAGTCCCATAAAAGGGACTATTAAGAAAATGGGGGGGAAAATGTCATAGAAAGTACATACATAATATTGGTGAGAAAAATTAGGCAACTTTTAACTTGCAATAAAGTATAATTCATAGATAGGTAATACCTACACTAATACTAGATGGGAAACTTGAGCATTATTCTTGGTTACCATTTTCATTAAATCTAATAGTAATAAAGAATAATAATGATAATAACACATAAGCTATCACATGTAAAACAGATACTCCTATCATAAATCAGAGTAAATAGTGCCCATTAAAAATATAACGCAAAAAAAAACGGATACCCTTTCCCCAGCCAATTTATGGGTCAGTTTTAGGTCAAGCATACTAAAAAAAAAAAGATTAAATACGATGAAAATTGATCAGAAACAAATTTTCGTTTCCAAAACATTCAAAAGTAGAAAAAATAAAAACAGAGCTACCAAATAGTACGATGTTTCGGCATGTGGTAATGCCGAATCAGTCAAACAAAACAAATGGGAGCTAATTTTTTTGGGACTTGGCAGGTTTTGGACGAGGGCCAGCAATATGTAATTCTTTGTTGAAGCAGAACTAGGAAAAAAAAAACAAAAGTAGACAAATGAATTTTTTTATTTCGTTTCTTTATTGATTTATAAATCCATCTATTCTATTTTGCTTTCCTACAATTTTCTGAACTATTTTTAATAGACCTCTACAGTCGGAAACTTTAAAACAAAAGATGCTTTTATTTTATTGAAGAAAAAAAGGGGGAAAAAAAAAGTAACCAACGCATATAAAAAGTGACAGACATTTTTTATATAGCGGCAAGGAGAAGCACTAGGGGAAAAAAAAGATTCCCGGGGAGTGTGGATCAGAGGAATGAAGTAGTGAAATGAAGATGGCACAGTAGGTTTTCTGATGGCAGCTTTGGGAATGTCTTATTAGCGCGGCATGGGAACGTTGGAAATGGAAAGAAAAAAATGAAATAAAAAACACACACACCTGTGCTTCGGTTTACCTGCACTTATGAAGGCCTCGCGTACCTTCGGGCAGTTCACATAACTTCTTCAAGAATCTGCCCATCTATGCCAGCGTATATATGATGAGTGATTACCCTTTTCGATGCTTGTTTTTCATATTATAGAGAGAGAGTAGCTCTCTTTCGGATGTAATTGCCACTATATATACGATATTAGTATCCTTTTCATTTTTATAGTCACTAAAGAATATTGTTTTAAGATTATTTAGGTTTGTATTGCGAATAATAAAAGTGAAAAAATAATAAAAATAGTGAGCAATGTCATTCGTTAGAACTTAGTGATAGTTCTTGAAATCACTCACTTGATCACAGAAATAGTACCTTAAAATTCGATTAGTTTCTAAAACGACGTTCAGTTCTATAAATTTTGGGAAAGACTTTTAATAACGTAAGTCCTTCACATGAAAATCCATTGGTAATTGAAAGAGAAAACCGAGTATGAAACCGAGGGAGATGAGTAAGAAGTTTGATTTATCCATCAATTATTTTGTATATTGCCGTAACACGAACCTAAAATTGCTGAACTTGATTTCATTATTTTGCCTAAATACAATGGCAGATGTACTACCCTTCATACACCAATGCAGACACTCACACATTGCAAAATTGACAGAAACCAACTTTTAGTTTTCTTCCAAAACTATAATTTGCCATTACAACGGCCTGTATTGCACAAGCATCAAAATATCAATTTCAAAAACTTGACAAGTCGACTTGTTAACTTTTTTCACTCATCCCAAATAAAAAACCAATATTTTTAGATAAAATCCTTCGGATTATTAGTTATTAATAAGAAAAATATAAGAAACGAAAAGTAATTAATTATATTTTGTAATTTAAAATTTATGTGATGTTATCTATGATAAAATTAATCTCAAGTTGGAAATTTAAATTTCGAGCTGATTATTGCTTTTGATAGAGGAAGGCTGTGCGAGTATTATGCAAAAAAAGTCATCTCAATCGATTGAAAATTGACTGAAATGAGACATTTTGAATTTTTAAATCAACAAATCTTACACTACTGAGAAAATCGAAGTTTAAACCATATTTCTTAAAAGTAAAATGTTTTTTCTCAAAAACTGCTGAATCGATTTTAATGAAATTTTCAAAGGTATTATAATTATTACTTATGGCTCTAAACGTATCCTGTAAAATTTTGACAAAATTGATCAGTTAGTTTTTGTATTGCAACAGTTGAAAAATTATTAAAAAAGAAATAAACATAAAAAAAAATATAGGTCCATTTTTATACGGCTTAAAATAATGACTATAATATCATTTGGTGGTGTAAATATTCACCAAAATATTGCCAAAGAAATTCATAGAAAGAAGATAATATGAAAATATAAATTTTTCTTTTTTTGACCTGACAATCATATTTTTGTTTATTTCTAAAAAAATAGTTGGCCGACTTTAAGTGCCTTTCTGTGGATCACATCACGTAAAGCAATAAAAATACTTTTTAATAACTTTTGAGATGCGAAAAACGAAAAAAAACTACGATTACCATAGACAATGTTAGGCGATAATAATCATTTTAGAGTAACATTCTTTAACTATAAAGTCAACGTTAATTTGTTTCTCACAGATGTTTTAATTTAAATAACAGGTAGACTAGTAGCGCCCTCTGAAGGTCATCTGAAATTTGGAGCTATGTCAACTGGTATTGATCTTAAAATTTTTAAAGGTACCCGAAGACTGGCCCAATACTATCGTAACATTGATTGAACTTCTGGTTTCCACCAGATAAAACGATCATAGATTTATAAAATGATTACTACGAGTACAACTCCTACAGGCGATTTATAATTGTACAGACATGGACGATGATGAAGCAAATCATCAGATACCAAAAACTTACCTATGGTAAGTATAGTAAGTACTTTACCGCCATATATGGCGGCCATATTGCAATTTTTCGCCTTTGGCAGATTTTTTTTTTTTTCCAAATCAAATATATGTATAAACTTTAATATCAATTATATGAGAAGATTATATTCCGGTATTCCACGCCAGTTCCACTCGTTTATTACACTTTAAAAAACCTGTTTTGACCTTTACGAAACCTTTCATGACGCGCAAACATGTTTATTTGTTGACGATCGAGTTGGTAATTTTATTATTGATAAATTATAAATTAATGACACTTTTCTTTGTAAAATAAGCTCTTCGTGTGTACTATTTCCGCGAACAAGGACAGTAATTTACAACTTTAAATTAGAGTTCTTTAATCTCTCACCTACATTGACAGTTTAATTCTTTGGGCAGGTTTAATCAGTGAATATCGGCAATGGAATATCAAATTTTAATGGTTTAGTGGCTGGACGATTTTATTTTTCGAAGGATTTATTCGGTGAAAAGTTCAATACATACGAGGGCCATCCTAAAAGTAATTTCGGACATTAAATTTTTCTCTTACATATAATTTCAATTTTTTTTTTAAATATATTTTCCCCCGAACTGTCTATGCTTAAATTTTTGGTCGGCCCTCGGCCGTCCTGTTGGTTGCACCACTATTATCGATATTTGTTAAACATTATATTTTAGCATCAGACTCCAACAACAGAGCAGAACAATTTTGCATAGCAGAATAAGGGAAGGTGCAATTTAGTTAACGAAAGTCGATAAAACTACTTATGACCTAAATAGTAAAATTAACGAAATATTATGATTTTTTTTTTTTCATCACCTAAAAAATATTCCGTCGCCGAAAAAGACAAATACGAAGAAGGCAGGTAGCTACTAGTTTTTGTCACGTGAAATTTCTCACGTGTGGCAGGTGTTTTACAAAAACATGCCAAAAAGGTGCCCATCAGATATTTTCGGCAAAACTTCCAAGTTTAATTCGTATCCCAAGAATTTTTTAAGATATCAGCTTCATTAAAAATAAATCGAGGTTCAAAAGAAATTTTCTCCAATTTTTTATGATGCTATTTTCTCGGTTAAAACAAATTTTGTAGTAGTTAATGCTAATATTTGATCGAAAATCCGTCATTACAATCATTCGAAGAAATGAAATAACGATTAGAAGGTTGGCCAAACAAGTTCTGTAACATATTTACGTCGTATTGCGTGGGTACAGAGATCTTAGTATAGAAGAGAGATTAAGCTGGCGACGAGCAGTCTCATCGGAAAATACAACGGATTACATGCCGTAGTAAGAATATAAAATAAGAAAAAATATTTCTTACATCGATTGCTTTTCTAATTAATTTTTTGTTTTGTTGTATTTTAAATTGTTATACGAATCAATTTTATCAATAAAAAAAATTTATTCTTCGAACTTATTTCCTAAATGCAATTTTTATTGCTTTCAACAGACCGAATGTCAGAAAGAAAAATGAATTATAGCTGAAAATTCCTGGGAAAATAATATTTCTTTTGATGAACGATCAAAGATAGAAGCTGAACCTGCCAACAATAGGAATACGTAGATATGTGAGAACTAAAGCTCATAATTTTTTAGATCAAATTAATCTCAACGAAACATGTATATGTAACACCTTTACTCAATGCGAGAAAATGTGCACAGAGAAACTCAAATCATGGATATTTTACCTTGAAGCAAAACAAAAAACAACAGTATGTAAAAAACAAAACACAAAAACAGCATATTTTCAATAGACATGAAAGTCGTTCTCATAACAAAGAAATAAAAAAGCCCTCAAGTGAAAAGCCATCGTTCTCAATCAAACGAAGCAATTCGTTATACGACATGAATCAATATAGAAAACCTTGGCCACAAAATGAAACTTGTAATCCAATTTATAGAGTGGATAGTATTTTTGTGTTCGTAATACGGCGATTATTACTTTGACAAAGTTAAAAGAAATTTTACCGACAGTAAAATATTAACGAATAACCTATGGTCAATTGTTAGCGAAGAAAAATATATTCATTGAAAGTAATAAAACTGAGTTTGAGTTATTACGCAAGTAAAAAATTTCACCATTTTCCTGCGTACTAATCGAAATTTTCATCATAAATAGAATCTATTATATCAAATCATTATTAACTGGATGTATAACGTCATTTATGAGCAAAAAAAATAGGATAGTTTTGCATCAAGATTTAAATTACCCTCACACAAAAGATACGAGAGAGTTAATTTCAAACTATAATACTGGTAGAAATTGAAACCACCATAACGATTTCATTAAGATAAATTAGAAAAAAATTTACGAATGGAATAAGAAACCAAAATTCAAAAATCAAGAAGCTTTTCTTCTTTTTTTTTTCTGAAGAAATTTCGTTATTTATTTAGCTGATAATAATTCTTGCGAAGTTGCAATTTTGAGATTAATATAAAAAAAAAAAAATAATAATAATAATAATAATGAAATAAACAGAATATTAAGAACAAATTATTTATAATGATCTACAAAATGTAATTTTTAGTCTTTGATTTCGAGAAAATTCAGTTATTATTATTATTATTAACTTTCTCATAATCAGCTATTCTGAGGAAATTACGATAGCATAGCATAGCACAATGTCACGTGAAATCCAGAATTGAAATTTCAGAATTCATCGACTGCTAAGCAATCAAAAATGAAGAAAACTTATTCATCTTTATTTCCGATACCTTAGCAGCCGATAAATTCCAAAATTTCAACGCCTCCTGTTCGTGATTGATTCTGGCCTGCACTTGAATTTCTTTACGACGCATAATTATATTATGTGTCGTTGGTAGCGAAAGGGTTAGTAATATAGTTTGACTTCTGTGCAAGAAATAAAAGAAGTTGATAAAGCCTCATTAACGATGTCCGTCCGTTTATGTCTTTTGCTTTTTTTAAATAAACCAATCAGAATGAAACTATATTTCATTTTTGATTTTAGCTAAATAAATAAAAGCAAAAGGACATTGTAAATGAGGCCGGAGAGAGAAAAATTCCACTCCATTCGTTCCATATCACTCCATTCAACACTTCAGAAAAACTATCACGACTTTTTTACACGCAACGTAAACTCAAAATTTTTATAAGTAACGCTATTTTTCTTTAAAATTATTTAATTATCCTCTTGCAAAGCTCCTGCATCAAAATTTTATACAAAACTTGGGTGTATACTTGGAATATGAAGTATAATAAATGCGTGTCAGGGGAAGAGTCAAAGCGACCAACATTTCGACGATCACTCACTCAGTAAGCATGCTTCAGAAATGATGCGAAAACAAAAAACTTCTTCACCATTCATCTCAATCAAAAAATCACCAATCATGAGATAGTGGTCAAAAATTTCCAGAATTTTGTATCATCGTAGTATAGATTCTTGATTGATATCAACAATGCTACTGAATAGAAGCGTCAAAGAACAATATTCTGAACAGAAATATTGTTAAAGGTTACACATACTTACAAGGAATTATATTACTAAATATTGCATGTTAGTGTCATTAACATAAACGTTAAGTACACAGAAGACGGCGACAAACAGTCTCAAGAACGAATGAATATTAATACCAAAACGATAGAAACATGCATAAACCATCGTGAATCATTTGAATTCTCGAGAAAACGATTCAATTAATTAACAACACGGTGTCATAAGTATTGAGTGCAGTTACGTTGATCAGCGAATAAAAATGTTCAATTTCAAAAGGAATGTTCATAATAAGACTATCATCATTTGAAAGCTTTCTCTTTCTCAACACGAGTTCTGAATTTTATTGAGAATAAATATTCAAAGGAATTTATTTGTCGAACTTCTGAGGCTTGAGGAATAAATTAAGGTTAATTTTTCCACCTCAAAGCTCAAGAGAGGCAATAGTATACACATCTTCAATTTTTCGTTGTGAACGTTTTCAAAAAATGAATATGAGAAAATATGAAGGGTTCAGAATCCCAAGTCTCATTTGCCAAAAAATGAAAACACTAAATTTTTTTGAGGATTCTGGAATAAAAACTTATGCGCTACAACGTGGCATGGTCAGTTTTTCATTTTCCTAACCCATTTGGCGTTAGCCCCTTAATTTGTCCTTAAAGTAGAGTTTAGACCTAAAATGAATGAAAATAGTTTTTTACGGTTTTCTCAAAACCAAGTTTTTGGCAAATGAGACTTGATTCTGAGCTCTTCATATTCTCATAACCTGATGAACGTAAAACAGTAGCATTATTCCAATACTTTCCATTACATAAGACCGGGAACAGCATGGGAGAGTCTGGGATTCGAAAATGTATTCTTGTAGAGGTTTTCGAAACTTTTAGATTGAAAAATAATAAAGTAAGAATGATATCACTTACTCAGTTGAAAAATGTAGCAGCCTCCGATTTCAACATAGATTTGAATCGATTTGAAGAAGAATAATTCAGATCTTAGTCACATCACCAATCACCACTCAATTTTTCACCATTAATTAAAATTCAACAATTAATAATTATAAACTTTTTTAACAACGTCGTAGAACGCTAGAACATCAACGTCTTATTTTTTACTTCGCTCAAATCTTTTCTTAACACCACGATTGAATTTTTAAGCAAAATTAGAATTCATTTTTTTTACAAAGAGATGAATTGAATACAAACCGAATCTGACTAATTTTATTTAGGATTGATTACACAAACACTAGTTAGTAATTTAACAGAGCGTTAAACATGAAGTATGAATTGAATCGCAGTTTAACGTTCTGTAAATTGATAATCGATGTTTGAAAAACATCAAACACGACAATCGTACGAAAAGCCAAATTTATTAAACCTCGTGGTCGCGAAATAGATTAGAATTTGACTGACATACACAAGCAGTACACAAGTCTTGCGCTGTGTGAACTGTGAAGTGATCTAAACCGATGATCTTAATCTCAAATTCTGACAAATTCATAATTATTAGTTTCTCGCAGCATTGCATATTTTACTCAAAATGACATTCTGACTCGCAAACTTGCTTTTCTTTTCGCTTTGGTTTACATGTCATTTTCGAATTGCCTTCGCTAAATACATTCGACATGGTAAGAAAATTTTATGCTACCTAGTTCTTTGTGAAAAAAATCCTACTATTTCTCGATCATCTTGCAGAATCCATCTGAAACGGATCGAACTTTACTGGATGAGAAAATTGCTCGCATCAGGGAGAAAAACGAGATGATTATCAAACGACGACAAGTTAATATTGATGTCTCTTAATTTACTCTTCTATTTCTGCTAGCTTGGTTACATCCCTATGATTTTTCAGGAAATTGAAGAAGAGATTGAAATAGCAAAAAAACATAATGCCATGGTCGATGTCAATGGACCAAAAACGATCGAAGAAGATGATAGGCCTTCGTTATATTCGGATAAAATTGTAAAATCTCATAGAGAAGAACCAAGACGTTCAGTTCCTAAAGTGAGCGAACTTATTTCTGTGCTGAAACTGTACTCAGCTTGTGTAATATTTTCATGTTTTTCCTCTAGAAAGTCAATTATAAGCCTCGAAATAATAATTCAAGAGAAGATGTCGCTTGGAGAGCCGAACGAGATGAAATCGATAGGGAGCGTATTCGACGCCAAAGAGCTGATTCAGGATGGAAAAGAGAATGGGACGCCGATAAAACTATTCCAGAGTATGTTGCTCTTGTAATGTTGATTCATCAGTTTATATAGTATGAGTAATGACGAAAATATTGTTTTTCTAGTGATGAATTAATGGGAGACAGCTTGGATAGGCGCAGTCGTTCGAGGAATACATGTATGTATCACTTTTTCACTAGGTGTTTTTCTTTATGCATATCCACAAGACATCAGTAAATAGTGCCAGAAGACAAGTAATAAATTGTATGCGCATTACTGTTTAATCAGGACTACTTTTCACCCAGTAATCGCCCGAAAAAAGAATTTACAAAATATGTTGAATCGTGCAGTATTTTTAAATTAAATTCAGTTTCAACTATAAGTTTGTCTATTGTTGTTTCCATCGGTCTCGAAAACTTACTGGACTCTGAAAATGGGTCATTTCTTGCATTCATCTCTCTACTTATACTGTATGTAGTTTACGTAGGTATTCATAAAGAAAACACCAAGTACTCATTATTTCGAGTGGATTGAATGTTAATAATTTGATTCATTTTTTTCTGAATTATTTAGCTTTTAGCCGTTCTAGTCATAACGAAAGCGTCTCAACGGAACAATCAGAACCCGTATCAACCCAGCACAGAGATAAACCAAAGACGAATATCCCAGTGAAACAATCAGAATTACCAGAATCAACTCGTCTTAAACAAAATGTTTTGACGGAACGATCTGAATTGCCAGCACCACCTAAAAACCTTGGCAGAGGAAGAGGTCGTACTGTAACTCGCGCTGATAAATCTAACGACGCTCGGAACGTACGACAAACAACATCCGAAGTATATCAAAAAGTCAAAGAAAAGGCTCCACTTAAAAAACGAGTTTCTTGGGGTAATGAGAACGAATTAATCAATAGCCCTCGAATATCTTTGAAAGACGACGATCTGAAAAATATCAGAGTGAAAGTGACTACGACTGATAGTCATGTGAGAAACCTTTCGGTTGAAATGACAGAAGAACGAGGGCCTCTTGTTAAATCGCAGAAACTGTCTAAATTTGATGAAAAAACTAGTTTTAGTATCAAACTTAGTGTTCCAAAGGTCTCATTGAATCAGACACGCGTGAATCTGCACGCTATCGAAGACGCTGCGCATCAACCAAAACCAAAAGAATCATTAAAAAAAAATGAATTAAAATCTATTATTACGCGTACAAATGGCAACAAGCAAGACGTCGGCGTTGCTTCTGATATCCCTCCCGCTGAAGGACCGTCGAAAGATGAAACAGATGCTGATGATGATTCAGATTGGGAAGATGTAACTTCCGACGAGGAGTAGGCTGTTGAGAAAGTCTGATGTCTATCGTCTATCAACGCTGATTCGTGTATTGTGCATTTATTTGAAGTCGTTCAAAAGTTTTCCCGTTGGGTAACGCACTCGACATTTTTTATCGCACATAATTTCATTCTGTTTCAGCTACCTACTCAACTCGATTGTGTTCATGCGAGTGTAGATTCACATTTTCAATCAGACTGAAAATACTTTGTTTCTATTTCTATTATTAAGATTTGTTTCTCATTTTTGAATTAAGAAGGTTTTTTATTTCATAAAATTGTTATTAGCTTCTAACATTTGTGATAAACCAGTTCATTTTTTGTACAACTCGTTCATTTTGTGTTTTTCTAACTTCATAATTATTTCCATGTTGATTTTTTTTCATTAGGATGCTTACTCGGTGAAATCAGAGTCAGATTGGGGTTTTAGATCTTTGTTTATTTGAAAAACTGACCGACTGCAATTAAATATTAGTAACATATTTAGTCTCTTTTAAAAAAGAGTAGTAGACTGAAATTCTACCGTACCAGAAAGCAAGTGTGAGTCAATAATAATATTTTTCAAAAGACGTTTTTAAAAGTTACAATAATTATACAAATTGTGCAAGAACATATTTTGGGTTACGTGTGAAGAATATTTTCAAAATGCCAGTACGAATACTGAAAACGGTCGCGAAGTATTGAATTGAAACAAGTTACAAAAAACCCAGTGGAGAAACAAGTCTCTTGGAAAAAATGATTCTGTTATTTCTTGGCACGACCGAATTCATTGTCAATTAAAAAAATTTCACCTAAATGATTCAAGAGAGCTTTACCAAGCTTTTTCGTCAGATGAAATGCATAGAAAAGGTAAAAACATTAAGCTGAGTAACTTATAATTTGTCCTTAGTTTTGAAACTCAAATTCACCTCAGTAATTGGATAAAGCAACTATAAAGTACAATGTTCGGAAATGTGCTCAAGTAGGTCGATCACGAGAGGAATCAGAAGATGCAACGTAGAATTTTACCAAGTTTCGGACAAAAAAAATTACTGATATTCCTAAGGAACATTGAATGTTCCCATTATTGCCTGAAAATAATCCTATCTGAAAACATGAGAACTGTTCCTTAATTTCATAAAAAACTTTTAGACGTCTGAATGTGTTGAACAAATCATATGACAAGAATAAAACAAAATTTAATTACAAAATTTTTAAAAAATTATTAAAAAATGCAAGTACGAAGTCTCAGAAACAGTGGCGCCCCAAGGGATGAGTTGAAGGGCTGAAACAGCTTAGAGCCTTGAGTACACTGCAGCAAATTCGAAAAAACCAACATGCGTTCACGCAGTCTCAGTCATTTTCATTCGTTTGCTTTTACTAGTGTTTGTTGGCTGCAATGTACGAGAGGCTTTTGACCTTCCATTACATACATGTATATTCAAATTAATATTTCTCTAAATAGAATAAAATATAATAGAATTGAATCGAATAAAAAACCGAAAGTTTCATTTAATGTGTCAATATCCTTTTACGGTAACACATAAAAGAATAACTAAAACAATGAAAATAATTAGAAAATTAAACCACTAAAAGATAATTCATCAAGAAATTGTTGATGAGCGTTCAATAACAGCTGACAATGGCCCGTGCATCAGATAACCCATCTAACGTGATTTGCGTTTTGTTGACTTTGATCGATACCCACATCGATTACTATATTTTTCAAATAGAAAATTCCGAATTTACCCACAAGCAAAGAAAACAAAAATATCAACACATTAAAAACGAGGGACAATTCAACAAACTTGAGGTAACACTCTTTCTCTTCATCAGATCAGATTAGTCTGAATTAAACCTCTCCCTTCGAGAATTTTTGAGCGCGCTACTGCTTAAAAAAATAAAATTTGCCGAAATAGACGCATCGTTTATCTGCTGGATTTTACGCTCACCATAGAATGAACACGCAAATCCTTTAGTCATGTTCAGAGTACAACAGACCACAGACGATCTGGTAAAAGTAAAATTAAAATATTCTTCCAGTAAAGGAAATATTTTCATACAAACTTTGAATTCGTCAGCTAATTTTCAGTATGAATTCTTCATACTTTCGTTGTCCATTATCTTCAGAACTGAACGGAAAAAGTAATCATCTCCAGATGAATGAGATCACCCTATTTGTTTCTTGAAACTCTTCAAAATAGGGTAAATATTTTCATAAGCATCGTATATTTCTTGACGAACTTTCGCTCCTGCGTCAAAAAAATTGAGTACATTATTACGTCAATAAAAAGCAGAACAAAAAACTTGTATTTACCTGTTAGCACGACTTTGCCGGAGACAAAAATGAGCAACACTATTCTCGGCTTTACCATTCGATAGATTAATCCAGGAAATAGTTCAGGCTCGTAACTATAACAGACAGAATACGATTAATACGAAATAGAAATGTATCGTAAGTACGATTTACGACGATAAATATAACTCACCTACTAAACTGCCCATGTGTTAGAACAAGACCTTCTAAACGAATGGGAAATTTGACGTCACAGCTGCCAACCATATTCTGAATTTTGAAATCCAGAAATTTAGCCTGAAAGTATAAAATATTTTAGTAAGATACTCTACGAACAAAAACCCTAAGAGCAGCGATAACTTACTGGAAAACCAAGTTTCTGAATGATACGAGCATATTTCCTGGCAGCTAATCTTGAATCTTCCTCACTTTTAGCACCAGTACATACCATTTTACCAGAACTAAATATAAGAGCTGTCGTTCTCGGTTCACGTATTCTCATAATAACAGCAGCGAATCGTTTGGGATTATATTCTGCGTTTCTTGCGTGTAATGCAATTTTCTTTAAATCTAGTTTGCATCCCAAATTAACGGTCGATACAATATTCCTGTAAACGAACATATCATTAATATTCTCTGGTATTCACAGTATTTACAATATTTCGAATATAATAACGATTCATACTGTAACTGTGGCATAACCCCTGGATCAGTAGAAGCCGGAGTCATTGGAGTCATAGGATTCGGCGTTGCAGGGGTCAAACTGTTCCACGCTGAACTGGTACTTGCGTCGCCAGCATTGTGACTGCTCGACATTAAACTACTCGGTGGCTTCGAATCAAAGTAACTGTAACAAAGATGGTGTATTTGTATAGTATTTTAATATAATACAAGATCCGAAGTAGTTCCAAAGAATATGGCTACATCTTACGAAACTTACTGTAACTGGGGCATCATGGAATCGCTATTCGAAGTCATTTTTGAATGTTCTTGAACTACTTGCAAAAATAGAAACTTTCTAGAGGGAACTTGATTTTAAAGACTCACATGGAACGGAACGGAAAATTCAGGACTGAAAATGAAAATATTTACGTTAAGATTAAACTATTACTATTATAGCTAGGAAGCCGTCGCCACTCGCCCGTCCATCCGTGGTCATATCTATGTAGTGGTCCCCTATAAATTATAATCCATTTTGATGTGCCATGTCTGCTGTATAACACCGCCTCAAATAAGAAAGGATAAACACGTGACTGAAAAACCGAATAAACGAACGTCCTTCGAACAATTAACCAATAGTAATTGTGTAGTTAGTCACGTGCTTATTTTGTCTTATTAACACAGTGAGAATATTTTGATTTTCTATGACTGATTTGTTGATACTTCGGCAGAGGTTGATATCTGATAAGAGAAATTTCAAACAAATTTCTTTTTTCTTCAGTGTTCTTTTTAGATTCTTTTCTATCTTCTTTCGAGTTTCGATTAAATAAAATTTTGTTGATATTTTCGATTAAAAAAATACTTTCCGAATTTGGTTTCTATCTCAATTTTCCATAGCTAATTTGCTTCACCATGCATAAACACAGAAGAAAACCATCGAATAAGTCAGACGAAACCATCTCCAACTCTACTTGTTCATCCGCCGTTATTCAACTGTTCAGAAATTTTGCTTTGGAATTGGAAGAAAAGCAAGATAGATATGAGAGGCTAGTTAAAATTGGTCGTGATATTACGGTGGAAAGTAAACGTCTAATTTTTTTCCTTCATTCTCATCGAAGGTTTGTTCCTATTCTTGAAGAATATATTCTTTCCCAGATATCCTTCTCAAGAAATCATTCATCAAAAAAACTTGCATTATTTTACAGGGGAACTGAAGACGGAGAGAATGTTTTACGCGAGGGAAAAACTAGGCTCATCAATATCGTCAAGTTTCAGTTTTCCAAGATTCTGAAAGAATTAGAAGATCGAGATATTCATCAATATCTGAGAGCTTTTTCATTTGGTAAATGTTTTGTAATGTTATGAGTTTGAAAGTATTAATTGAATACTAATCTGTGATTTTTTAATACATCATAATTAATTTTTTGCTCAGGTGTACAAGAATTCATCGAAGCATTTTCGTTCTATCACTTTTTGGTGACAGAAACCTTGCTAACATTCGAAGAGGTTAAAGACTTTTTGGAATGCAATTCTCAGATTCAGACACAAACGAATGTTCCTTCAGATGGTGATTCTAAAGACTTCGATAAAATCGAACCACCCTTGTCCAGTTCACCTCCAAAAACACTAAATACTAATTGGATTGTGCCTCATAATCATTGTATAATAACGATGTTAGACTATGTTTTGGGGTTAAATGATTTGACCGGAGAACTAATGAGATATTCGATTAATCAAGTTGCTAATGGTGAAATACCTGCTGCCTTTGATATTTGTCGTTTCATGACCAACCTTTACTCTGGTATGTTGAGCGTTTCATTGAACAGTCGCGAATATAGCCGAAAAATGTTCACAGTTATACAAAGTGTGAAAAAAGTCGAGATGGCATGTTACACTGTTCGAGTTCGTGGTTCTGAAATGCCAAAGAAACTTATATTTAGCGTTCTCGAAGATGAAAATGTGTGCGAAGACGATACACATTTTTGAATTATTAATTAAATAATTTAAATTTAGATATTTTGTTTGTGAAGGAGCAATGTTTTTTTTTTAATTTTTTTTTACCATAATTTTGTATTATTTTCAACAATTAATATTGTAAAATCATATTCGATTTTATTAAAGAATACTTGATAGACCTTGTTCGAAGTTTTTCTATTCTCAGTTGAATTAAAAGCAGAAAAAAAAACGAACAAAAAACAGATTTCCATTGCGAACCAAGCTTAAGTATCGCATCAGTGATGATGCTCAACGAGGTACATAATACTATTATTCTCTTCAATACGATTTAAAACGGCTAACACGAATTTCGAAGCAATAAAAGCATCTAGAAAGTACAAAATAATTCTCTTCTTTACTGAAATAAAAACAACATAAAGTAAAACTTCAACACAAATGCAGAATTCATTATCCGTAAATCACTATTAATTATATGATTTTTATGTTTCTATACAAATTAAGTGCATTTCAACTGGAACACTTGGGACTTTCGTACTTGCATAAATGACTACAAGGACATTCAAAAAATTGTGAGCGTTTAAAAAAAAACCCGCTGTACGAAAGTTAACAAAAGGAAAAAAATTAAAAAATTAAAAATAGATTCAAAAAAAAAAGTAGGTAATTCAAACGAAAATCTTTCAACAAAGACTAAGGAGGAAAAAAATGAAGGAAAAACGTGAAAAACAGCTACGCGTAAATCTAAACACATTTTGTAGATAAAATTTGTTAAGTCGTAAAAAAAATTCCTTCTCGCCGAGGAAACTCATGCGATTTCAAAATGAGAAAAGAAGAAACAAAAATCAACATACTTTTTTTTCCCCCACAAATACAACCCACACTGTCCACAAATTAGAGCCAATGCGGGCGATATTGAAATTAAAAATAAGATATTAAATTATAAAATAGCAAGTATGAATAAGACGACGCCTCGATTATTTCTTCATTAGAATAATGGCACCTCAGATTTAATATAGGAAGAAATTTTATCACAGTTAAACGTTTCCGCTACGTAATTCGAGTTCAGCAACGAAAGCATACGCTTGTAGACGGCTAACAGCAGCCGTCATAACTGGGGCGTACCGTAAGTGGACAGCCGCGGGCACGGTTGATTTATTTGTCCGATTTCATCTTCCGTCTCGATGGTATACTTGATGTGGTCCCGTCGACATCTCCACATAATGCGCATATCCTGCACGGATATGTCCACTTCCTTGAACGAGTTCAACAACATAACGGCGATAACGACCACGATGAAGCCACAAACGTTTCCCAAAACATCCTAAAAGATGAAGCAAACCCTCGAAATTGCAATCAAAAGTGATTCGTACGACGAAATTCATATCGACGTAGTACCTATAGCAACTTCACTCGGGTTAAGATATCACAGTTCTAACCTTTTTTTCCCCTAAATACACCCACTTGAGAATGAATTACACTGTTGTTCGAAACTTCAAATTAGAAAATTTCCAGTAAAATGAGCCACATTTGTTAAGAGCATTATTTGGCATTTTAGACCAACTGGAGCACTGTAGAGCTTACTTACCGTTATTTGCTTATTATTTTTTTGCTTTTTTACAGCGTTTTTCAAACATTTTTTTTTCGAACTTTTTGGCCTTATTTGACCATTTTCCGGGCATTTTGGTGAACAAAATGTAGATTTTAAAATTCTTTGTTACAAAACACGCAGAAAATCGAAAAAACACTTTTTCAACCGATTTCGTTCAAATAAGTTTTTTTTTCATTTTTGTGTGTAGCCAGTAGCCACCAACAAATAAGCCGTGATAGTTTTGTTTTTTCAATTCATTTCAATTTTTCCTGTCAAAGGATACTCACAATATTGTAAAAAATAAAAGGAAATTCTTTGTGGCATTAAATAGCATTTTTTTTTTTTTAACGCACTTCCAAATCATTTTCAAGTAAAAGAAAAGCAATTTTGAAGCGCCTTTTTTACGTGTTTTTAAGAGCCATAAAATCTCAACTCTATACGTCGTAGGACCACGGAGTTGACCAAATGGAGCTGCAAGATTATTGGAACTGTCCAACGAAAGAGTGTTTACTTGGTGGTAGAAAATTTGACCCATCGTAAATGAGAAAGAAACGAAATTTTCAAAAATAAGAATACCGATTTGTACATTATTTTTCAATTTTTCTCAAAATACCATAATTTAATGCGGAATTTTTCATTTTTTCAACAACATTTTGTAACTATTCTATCCCCATTCCTCATCTGACACAAATTGCGTAAGTATTTTCGTCCTTTTTAATAATTGTTTCAGTAGATTTTGAAAACTGAATTTCACCTAAAATACAATAATTAAGAAAACCTGCTAGAAAGTATCGAATGAATCAACAGATTTCCATAATACAAATTGAAAATTTACAAAACTGTCATGCTTTCACGGTCTCATCAGCTGATTTGATGCTGGCGCATTCTGAGCTTGAACAGTCCCAATATACACTATATTGCAAATTTATAAAACTTTAGCCAATTCGATGGCCTGATTCAAGCGTTATCTACACTTTTTCAATAGCAAAATTGAATTGTCATTAATACTTCTCACAATGCTGAATGAGAAGAGACTTGAAGTACCTAATAATACATGCTTACGAATGCACATTTTTGTAAGGACCGACTTTTCTATACACAAATTGTAGAATTGAAAAAGAAAAAAAAAGGTCTAGTTTACCTCAGTTTGAAACAATATACTCACTTTAACGCTTAAATTTTGCCATTCTTTGAATAATATGGCCGACGCGATTAATACCATTGAGGTGAACATGACGTAGTACACGGGCGTCACAATGCCAGTGTTGAAAGAATCCAAAGCTTTATTTAAGTAGTTCATCTGGATAGCCACACAGACGATCACCCATACCAAAAAGAACCAAGTAAGCCAGTTCGTTAAATCGTTATTATTGCCTGAAAACGAATATAAAATATAAAATTCAGATACAAACGCATTATTGCAATGCAAGGATAGTTTCCCAAGAGTTGGCCCCTTCCTTCTACATAATATTATACCCGAAACATACGGAAATTAATCCAAAAACGTTGAACATTTTTTACTAAACTAAAATTGCGTTGTCCAAGAGGAAAACGTTTATTCCTACTTTTACGAGTCCACTTATAATCACCTGAGATCGTTTCTCGGATGCTTAATCCCAGACCTTTACAAGACATCACAGTCAACGAACCGACGAATGAACACACGATTACGTACACCAAAACGTTAACGTTTCCATATCGAGGGCCCAAGAAGCAGGCAACGAAAAATGAAACACTCAAGTTTACCACAACGAATATAATGAAACCTGAAACAATCGAAGGAAAAGACAAGATGAAAATTAGAGAAAAAAATTAATATCCCAACTGAAAACAGAAAGCGTAGTGAAATTAAAGGTGTAGCCAGAGTGCCTCAGTAAAGTCGGCGATTGACTTTCTTGGAGGGGAGAAATTAGTCTTTCAACTTCCCACTTTCTCAATTCGGTCTTTTTTAAATGAAATTTGATGCCTGAAAGAGGCTTTGATCCTTCAGCTCCATCTTGGGTGTAACAGTGGAGGGCAAATTTTTCTGAATGTTTCGAAGGAGGAGGGGCAAACAATAATGCCACGAGGCTGAGCTACCCCAAACCCCAACCCCCCGCCTTCCGAAAACGAAGAAAAAATTTTTTTTAATTTAAAATCTCTCTAAAAAAAAAAAACAGAGAAGCCATACTTTAATTTTTCTACTGAGATCATAGGTAACTTTTATCTCCTTTCTTATGAATCATCCGTGTAAAAAATAATCAGTTAAAATATTATATTCCAACACAGAAACAACACATAAGTACAACAATTTTTTTTAAATGACGGGAAAAGATTATCTTCAATAGAATTTTGAAAAACGTTTACTTTGGGTAAAGTCGTAAACTAATATACTCACGTATCGTGAATATCTAATACTTTGAACTCATTTCAAAATCCAAACATCAATGAGAGAAACGTATTCTGACTGTGACTTCTAGCACTAATACACAGGCAAATATCAGAATTGCAGATGATAGAATAAACAATTTTTTCAATGCGTAAATGTCTTTATTTTCACTATGGCGGTAGATTAGTAATAGATTTATTTTCCTTCAAATTTTCAGATTTTATTACTTTAGTTGCTTTTAATTTCGAATATCAAGAATATGTTGATAAATTATTGATATGGGTGACCGTAATTAAGGAAAACTTGAGTTAAATTTTTTACAGGACGAGTACTAAGTATCTGGCTAGAGAATTAGTACAGAAAATGTTTGATAAAGATTTAATGGACAAACGAAAAATCTCAAGCTAAACGAACAAATTTTTTTTGAAATCGACAAACTAAATAAATTCCAAGAGTTTTTCTTTCAATTTTTTCGACAAATTTAAATTGCGAAATGGGAAATACTGTTCTCGAAACTGTTGAATGACGAAATTCTTTTGTTCAAATAAAGAGAAATTTGCATGACATCCAGAATTAGCGTTTCTTCGAGAACAAAATTTAAAATTCTGCGCGAAACGTTCAATTTTCACCAAAAACAACCAGTTAAAAAAAAATTGAAAAAAAAAATTTATTTTTTCGTGACTTACTTCAAAAAGTATAAAACTATTATTGTTTACACCTCTTCTGTCTCCAATGAGGAGATAAAAGTTATGAAAGTTTCAAACTAAAAATTTCAAATAAAAAATTTTCGTATTTCTAGCAGGTTTTCGATAGAAAACCTTATATTAATTTTTAGTCTGACTCACACAACATGGCAAGGGACATGTATACATGTAATTATTCGTTTTATGATCTTAGGATTCCAAAAATATGTATGGCATTTTCATAATTCTTTCTTTCTTTATTTGTTCATGTATTGGGCGGGGGAGTATGTAAATCGCAAATTCTAATTTTGACGGCTAATTTCAGTGAAACTACAAAACGAATTGAGCCGAAATTTGAACTGTAATTGAATTCAAGTCTTGAGAGACTATTATTCAAATTTCAATTCAATCCGTGCGTGCGTTGGCTTTGCGTAGTGCGTAGAAAAACCGTTTTAAAGGTTGAAAAACGTGGATTTTTCTTTAAAACACGAGGAAGAACTACCGAACCAATAGGACCGAAATTTTCAGCAGACTAGCATTGTTTTTGTGAAGTAGTTTTGGTATAGTTTGATATCATTGGTAAAACTGTTTGGTCAGGAAATTCTTTAATTTAATGACGTCAGCAGGAATATATAAAGTATCAAAGCAGCGCTACGTAAAATTACGTATAATCAAAACTTTTGATGGTTTCATGAAAAATTTTAAATAAGTTTAAATTAATTAATACAGCGAATTTTTTTTTCACCCAATTCGATAGAATAATTTTTAAATCACATACACGGGTGTAAATGCAAGTTCACACTTTACCACTTCATACCTTTTATATATTTTTCAACTTATCAGAAAAATAATTTTAACAAAACGAAATACCCATAAAATACGCCATAAAAAATACCACGATATCGTTGATATGTACTCGAAAACGTCACCGCTACTTTTAAACTGTTCAGAAAATTTTTATTTGACGAGAGGATTTGTGCCTTATCCCACCTTATCCAAGAGGAATGTCAGGAATATTTAAAGCTCAATCGTCCCCCAATAGATTTGTATACTTCAACGATTTTTCAAATCAGATTATTTTATCCGAATATCATCTGAAAAATGAAAAATGTAAAAAAATTGATGGAAATCTTTTAAAAATAGCAGCTTCAGAGAACTTAGCCAACTCAACAGCATTACAGAAAATGACGATAAATAACTTAAGAGCTGTGTTGTACTCGTATTATCAATTCTTCGCTGTTATTCTGAAAACCGAACATCTCAAATGTAAAAATCTGAGTATTTTCTACAGTGGAAAGTTTCCCTTTTGTCTCACAACAAAGGCTTAGGCGATCGATAATAATGTGAAATGAGATGAAAATATCATTCACGAGAAAATATCGTTCTAAATGTATACCTATTTTATAAATTCTTCATGGGATTCGTTCATTCATGTTATACTCAGATTTCTACTTGAATAATTTTTGAAGCGAACCAAAAGAGACCTGTTATTATAGAACACAACTCTAATTATAAAATGTCATAAATACCATTATGTGCTACATAGTTTTACCCACAATTCGTGACCATGATTACAAAAAAGTTTGAAATTCATTAAATTAATGATACGAAATATGATAAAAATTTGAAACTTTTTGCTGCATTTGATACCGAAACCTTGACGCTGTTTTTCACAAAAATTTGTTTATTACCCAATTTGTAAATATTTGTAATTATTCTTATCAAAGTATTCGACTAGTTTCGGCAAATAAATTGATTTTTTTTTTTTTCTTTTGTGAAGTGGCATGATAAATTTAGGTAACTTAATTGTTTGAGACGGTTATTTTTTTTTTTTATCACAAATTATTGCGGACACATAAATTCTGACCCAAAACAAAAGCTTGATTGGAAAATATCAGAAAATTATATGGGAGCAGTTTACAGAATGCCATAATGATGTAAACCACAGGTAAACAACATAGAAAAAGTGATAATACTCTGCTTATTTACTTCAGGTCAACAAAAGTTTTGACAGGAAGTTGTTAGAAAATATTGCCAACTTCATATTCTGTGTACTTATAATGTCTATGTACACACAGTTCAATCAACCTATCTCCTACATTTTACTTGAGGATGGAATTTTTAAATGACAGATAATTGTATATTATTTATGTTACAGGCAATGATATTTTTGTTGATGATCACAGATAACTGTACAGGAAATACTGTAAAAAAGTATTAACGTGTACCCAAAAAATGATCCTGTCGACATTTAAAACGTGTTCCATCATTCAGAATCAGAATTATTCAAGGTTTTTCAGAATCGAACTCTGATCACAAATTATTGGAAAAGTAATTATGAGCAAATTTACATTTTTGTACTAAAACCGAAAGCAATCCCCACTAGGAGCCTCTCTCCAATTATATAATAAACGATGTAAATGAAGTCAACATTAATTCTTACAAGGCGAATTATTACACATAAGTAGTAAGAAGTTGAACTATGCGAAAATTGAGTCATAAAAAACTACAATTCTTACTCGGTTCTTGAAGTTTTTCCATCAACATGGCCAGACTTTCAATTTCACCTTCTTTCGGAGCGTGTATAACAATTATGGTAGAGCCTAACACACATAGGAAGCAGCCAACCTGAAAATGAAGATCAAATTATCATTAAAAACAGCACCTATAGGCACAACAAAATTCTTTGGTGGCGTAATTTTTCCTACAAAAATGACATGGAATGCAGGAGAATGTACAAAAACAAATAATTACGATCGTTCTGTATTACGAGTATAACCGGTAAAAGGGTTAATCAAGAGGTGTTCAAGAAGGCGTAGAACAGTTAAGAGGGATGTTCATGAATAATGACAGAAAAACTTCTGATATTTTAGTCTAAAGTTACATGAAGTACATATAAAGAGCTAAGTTTTATCACTGGCTAATTGTAAGAACCAAAAATACATAATACGAAAATTTGATTCTTCAATACTTGCATCTCACTAGAACAGAATATGTGGACTGTGGAGTAGACAATAACCGAATCATTTCCTCAAGGAAAGCAATTAACTAATTGAACAGAAATAGCAAGTGGCCAACTGACGAAGCAAGTCATAAAATAGGATAACTTTTCATTTATAGACTACTATTACGACCATTTGTAGTACCTAGTAAATTCTGAAAATATAGAAAAAAAGAAGCGACATTTTGCTAGCCGATTATCATGAACTGGAAAGAATTTTTCTATTTACGATCCAATGAACTGACAACAAAATATTACTCATTTTCATGACGATAACAAATTGATACCCAACCAATTACATAAAACAAGAATGACTAACAGAATTAAAAGTAATATTATCGAAATTTTAACATGAAAAAAGACGCACTACGATATTTATACATCGCATCGCATGAATCAGTTATTACTCATTGATACAACAGATGGATAAGCACATGTTCGCCTTTCATTTTATATGCTGATAACGTTAACTGAATCAGATATTCTTTCGCTGGAATTATAATTGAGAAGTGATAGTCCAAAATGATACGGCCATTAGAGGAAAAAAACAAAACAAAAACAGACAATTCAAAAGATAGAAAGAAGGAAGGAAATGGAGCAAAAAAGTTAATAAGTCCTGAAAAAGCAGTTGATATTAAACGAAGTATTACTCACTTTTCCTAATAAGTTCAGTCTTTCACGTAAGAATTTGGTAGCAAGAACGGCGGTGACGAGCACGCTAAGGGCGCCCAATGGGGTAACAACGGATGCTGGAGCAAAAGCGTAAGCTGCAAAATTCGACAACTCTCCGATTCCCACTGAAACAAAAATCAGCAACAATACAAATCAATCGCGGCTCGTCAATTTCGTGCATCTTCGATCATGTCTGGTTCAGGTAGGGCAAGCGAAATTCTTGAAGGGTCAAAAATTTTTCTTGAAAATTTGAAAAAAAAAATCAAAATTTCTAAAAATCCGAAAAAAAGACCCACAGTTTCTAAAAATCTGAAATGAAAAAGGCCGGAATACTCAAAAATTTGAAAAAAAATGACAAAATTCCTAACAATATGAAAAAAATTGCCAGTTTCAAAAGATCAGAAAAAAAGAGCCAAAATACTTCAAAATTTGAAAAAAAGAGCCGAAACATCTAGAAATTCGAAAAGAGTCCCCAAAATAGCTAAAAATATGAAAAAAGAGGCGAATACCCTAAAAAATTTGAAAAAAATGGCCAAAAATCCTTAGAATTAAAAAAAATCGTCAAGATTCTAAAAAATTGGAAAAAATAGCTAAAATCCCAATAAATTCGAAAAAAAGAGCCGAAATTACTAAATATTTTTAAAAAAAGTCAAATTTCCTAAAAATTTGAAAAAACAAGCCAAAATTCCTTAAAATCTGATAAAAAGAGCCAAAATTTCTAAGAATCCGAAAAAAATTGGCAATATTCCTATAAATCCGAAAAAAAGAGCAAAAACCCCTACAAATCCAAAAAAAAAGTACCAAAACATCTAAAAATCCGAAAAAAATCATCAAAATCCCTAAAAAATGAAAACAAGAGTGAAAACACCTAAACATTCGAAAAAAATCGGTTTTTATGTGTTTCGACTCTATTTTTTTTTTTTCAGGATGTTATGTGATTTTTTTCGGATTTTGTAAGAATATTGGCTATTTTTTTGCGGATTTCTAGAAATTCTGGCTTCTTTTTCGGAATTTTAGAAATCTTAGCAACTTTTTTCGAATTTCTAGAAATTTTGGATCTTTTTTTCCGATTTTTAGGAATTTTGACTCTTTATAGGAACTGACGGATAATTACTGGAGTGCGTATGAAGTTAAAAGCATTTAACCTAAAGACTTTTTTAAATTAAATTAATTATTTTTTTAAATTATTTTTGGGCAACAAATATTTTGTGTTAGGATTTGATCTTTGCTTCAAGATTTCTTCACTGATCTCTAATAAAGTTTATTCATTTTTTTCTTTGGTAGCAGCACATCAAAAATAAGTACCTCTTTGATCGAACATCTACTCCGAAGAATTTGGCCCGAAATTAAACGGTTCTGTCGATTTGGCATTGAGCAAGTTTAATGTTTTACAACAAAATAACGTAAAAATGTATTTTCGTTTAAAACGAAATGACGTAATTAATTTAGACGATCCTCAAATTTAAAACACACAAGAAGAAAGCAACTTTAGAGCCTATTGCCAAATTTTCTGTTGATTTTTCGTCACACTGCTGGCACTTGTTGGCTAACTGCAGGTTCAGCTAAAATCAACATTTTTCGCAGTGCCACGAAAGTTCCGTTAGAAAACGAGGTAGCCAATTATAGGCTGAAGTTATCGTCATCGATTCATGGAGAATGAATGACCTACCAGCTATTTTATACGAGCTTCAAAAGAGATTTTCTACACTCACCAAGTCATCTTCACCATACACACACATTGTATCTCTTTCAAATATTCTATTGGCTAATAAAAAAAAAAATAAAAAAATAAAAACAACCAAATGAATTTATCGAAGACGTGCCAAATAAAATCATTAAAATTCCTCTTTTTTTTTTTATTCGCTTGTCACTTTCTTCTATAACATCTTCCACACAGCATAGTGTCTCTATGACATGCCAATATCAATAAAGATCAATGAATGAAACTGTGAGAGAAAAGTATAGCCCTTGTTAAAGATGAAGAAGGTTAATATCTTTGCGTGCATTGAAAAAAAACATTGGAAGACTACATAAAAAATCGCATCTTAAGAATATATTCGAGAAGGAGATAAATAAAATTTCATAAATTCAAAGGTGGAACCGCAGCTGCGAGCCTTTACCAGCACCCACAGAAACGTCAGTGGGTGCGATACAACTACTAAAAAAAAAAATCAAGTCACGTTTACAGATTTTACAGTAATAGAGCTTTATATTATTTAAAAAAATTTTCCTTTTTTTCCTCGAGGAATTTTCCCAAAATGATTGAGAATTACGTAGATAAGTTTTGTAATCATTATTATAGAAGGTTAAAATAAAACAGAATAAATCAATAAAATGCGGATAAATTACAAAATTGTTTTTTCCGCGTTTAAATCATTTTCTAACGCGTATAAAATACAACATTGCATTGGTAAAATACTTTCATCTAAAAAACAAGCAAAATATATTCTGATGGTGGATGACAGTAACACAAGTTTTTTTATACGACTTAAGCATAGCAGCTATAAATGCTTTTTATTCAACAATATTTCACGCTTGAAAAACACATACTTCACATGCCAACCTCAACTTGCCTGGCCGATGCATAAAAAAAAAATGCAAAAAATTACGAACTGGACTTAAATAATTGTTTTTCCCCTATAAAATATACACCTTCGAGAACCAGCATACAGGAGGAGACTTTCCCAAAGTGGTGACAGGAACTCAAAACAGTAACTTGACCGAATTCTTTACGTACATAATACAAGCTGGTAAAGGAAAACCCACAAATAGATATTTCTTCGTGAATAGACAGAGCAAGTCATCCTTTAGGTCAAAAGTGCACTCCTCCAGCTATGTTAGGTCTCTGCCCCCGGGGCTGTCTCCTCTCAATATCTCGACGTAGGCATTCTTGCCAATTGTCTGCAGGTCGATTGTCTCCCTCCCCACTCACCTGTCCTGCTCCAGCGCCAATTTCCCCATAAACCTACCCCCTACGTTTTATATTTGTTTTCTTTTCTCCTCTCATTTTTTTTTTTTGTTGAACGTAATAAATTGCAACAAATTTAAATTCGCTTATGTGTCCTGTTGCTGGTCGGGGGGATGTAAATAAATAAATAAATAAATAAATAAATAAATAAAATGCGGGTCACTAACTTTTTATAAACATACCACTTGAGTAATCCAGATAAATTGAATTTTTCAAATCTTTCTTTCACATCTTGATAGCTGTACCACGCTACTCGAAATAATCTCGACTTCTATTGTTCCAGATGAAATTTAATAAAAACCTGAAACTGATCTTACACTTGTTTTTGGATTTGTTTATTAGGGCTTTATACGGTTTTTACATTAGTGGGTGTAAGATTTCTTATATTTTCCTTATTATAATACACTAAATGACTAAAAAGGTGTGTATACCAAACTGAAAAACACACTAACATGGTCTTAAAAACAAAATACAACTGAACAGATATTCATCGAGAACGTGGAAATTGCAATTATTCAACACTGTAAACGTATTATTTATACATTCATACTGAAGGTACCGAAGCAACAAGGTATCTATATTTATTATTATATTCGACCTTGAATAAACCAACTTCAGAATGGCATTTTTGCGATAAAAAAATATACGAAAACTTTCCAAAAGAATAATTCACGCTCTATAAAACCTTCTTCATAATTTCTTTTCATCTAAGATGATTCATTTATGTACCATAGGTACATTAAAACTCAATTACCGCCACTTTTTTGCCTTTTTTCTTTTCAGGAAATGATGGCCTTAAGAACATCTTCATAGGGTTCAGATGGAAAGTTGTAGAAGACGAATGAGAAATCATACAACCCTGATGTGTCTTCGCTAAGCTTTCATCCACAGTTTCGTTACGATTACGTAGTCAATTTTAAAATGAACGATGAAAAAGTCAAATACGAAAGCACTAGGAATAAAAAAATTAATTAACCTCCTACAATACTCGAGAGCACCATCCCGCATCGAAATCGAAAAACGTTTGATGCCTACGAAATGAAACCAGCATCGCTATAATTTTCCCTCGTTCGAATTCTGCAGTATTTCCAATACCACAACATACGCATTTCCGGCAAATTAGCACCAAAACTGGTAAGACTCTAATTTGGTTCACCTTGATATTTAGCCTTGAATTCGTGCACAGCAGCTAACTTCACCGGTCTGTCAGCTTTATAGATATTATTAAGAAAAAAAAGTATTTAATTTTAACTCGAGGTAGCAAAACTTCGTTTGTTTATTTTGTATTAAAAAAAAAAAAATCAATGATGGATTTTTTTTTATACATGCATTCTAAGTCTTCGTTTTATACGTATTCTCCTTATTGTCAGTCGAATTTAAAGAGTTAATCTTATTATCAACCAATTTTCGAACAGCTACGCATTATATAGTAACAATGAATTTTGAAGTAGGCAGTCAAAAATACGAGCGCGCGTACATCACGGTTCATCACAATAAGACCAAAGATTGAAGAAGGCGGAAAAAATATTCGTCACATAGTATTTTTGCAACCCACTACTAACGCCCATTACTCTATTAAGGGTCATGAAAACCACAAAATTCAAATCAAACCAACACACAGAACAGACTTAAAACTGGTGCGGGATTCACACTTTGGCTAGTTGCTACCAAAAAATAAGTAAACAAACGACTGTATTGTTTCATATTTTTTGTATTATAAATAGCAATAACTATGATTTAGCCACGTGCATCGTAATACTCGTAATTCTGATAAATTTTAAAGAGCATGAATTCATTGTACTCGTATCACAGTACAAACGTGTTTCAAAGGCAATGAAAAACTATTTCTCCAGTTCTTACCATATTCTACATACGAGTATTTCATTCGACATAATATGGGTTAATGTTGATATAGAGAGGTTAATGAACGACAATGACATGAATTTCATTTTGCTTTCGTTTTACTCACGAGTCGAAAATTATTATAATTACGCTTTCTCAATAATTATCTCTTTACCGAATATGTAGCCAAGCAGACAGATGAATTTAAATAGAAAACTTTTTAAGTACTTCAAATAAAAAGGAGTAAGAAAATATATTTTTTATCTACATCGAATACCGCCAACGAGTACAGAATTTCATACATGCTCATACTTCCCAATAAAGAATGGCTAAATATAATACTTTTCTCATGTACGTAGAGATATTCGTTATTAATAAATTACTTAATCAAGTAATTTTTTCTTTTGCGTTTTTAATATTTATTAATATTATGTATTTGATTATCTAACCAAAAAAAAATTTTTTTTTGACGTAAGATCCTTCAAATATTGCGAGGTGTCTCAGCATAGAGCAGAAATAATACGAAGCCTCTTAACTAACTAAAAATACAAAATATTTCCTGCATTCACAGTGTCTACAATTCGACAGCAATATTCAAGAAACCAATATCTGTTAATGAAATTGGGAAATCTTTCACGAACACGTCAGGTTCAACGTTCACACGAACGGAATTATAATCGTTAAATAAGGGGGTACCGAATTAATCTCTTTTACGCTGCAAGACACACCGTAGGTAATAATAATTTTCATCATCTTAATGCAGTACTTTCATGGTTGATTCTTTGTAAGCTAGTAGCTCGTATAATTTTATAAATATTCGCGACAGTTTATTTTAATCTGAATTTTTAATTCAAATCACTTTAATTTGAGAATTGCTTCGCCTAACTTAGTTTATTCAACACTCACCTAGCATTCACCAGAAGGAATAAAACGTAAATTACTGATAAGTAGCTATCAACTATAACTAATCAGTCACATACTGTACGTGTTATCAGCTTTGAGCTCGAGTTTTGGTTTCAAGGATCCTAAAAAAATACTAATTTCTTGCCTAGTGATAATTGAATTCAGACGTTTTGGCGGGGATTCATTTAATCGATATACGTGTTAAAAGTGGAAACCCAACAAAGTACTTGAAATTATCATTTACTTTGCTTTCCAAAGTATAATTTGCCGATATTACGAGTAATATCGACGTCGAGTACTCGGGTTCGAAAAACAATAATTAGCATTCAACGACCACTTTTAAACAACTAATGCGCCATTCATTATTATGGTTTTTATATTTTATTCATAATCTATGCTCACACCTAATACTAATACCTAATTCGATTAATATACCAGAATCGGAGGATACCCGAGCCTCCTACATTATGTAACTACGAGTACGAAGCGTTACATCATCAAAGTTCTGGCACGAGCACAGAATTAAAAAATAAGATGCTGCATTTCATTACCAGAAGTTCACTTTCGCCAAAAATTAATTTCGACACATTTTCGAGACATTGGCCATCAAAAGCACAAGTAATCAGAAAAATAGCAACAATCTGGAAACATTGCTCAGAATACTTATTGACAAAATATTCTAACGAGACTCACTTGTGATTAAACCAGCCCACCACATCCATTCTCTGAGGTAACTAAATCCACCGGCGCTGGCTCTTTTATGTCCACTCCGTGTGGCATTTGATAGGGCTTTTTTCTTAATTATGAAACTAACACCTGAAAAGTGAAGAAAAAGGATGAGTACATTAGTCGGGCGCATTAAAATCGTTTTACCAGCAGTGAGCCAGTGAATATCGAATTTCTTAAAACATAAGTCGAAAAAATGTTCGTAGTGTTTAGCGCGAAATTATAGAATTAGACGTGCGACTATACTCGATTTATTCTGAATTACAACTAACATACAAAAACGAAGGTACCAAACCAGTAAGAAGAAACTGCTATCAGTAAACGAGAAAATACATGAAAAAATGGTACAATAAATCGAGAAACGAACAGATAATACTTGATGCACTCAACATCCTCCCCCACCTTGAGACACAGGTGTCTCAGGCAGTAAAGGTATCAACTTAATTATAGGGCGACGCAAAATTTTAGCACCTAATTGTACATCAGCTACACGAGCAATGTCATCTTGACCATAAAATAACTTAATAATACGAGCAAGTGGCCAGCAGCTGGGTGAAGTCGACTCATCTTTAACTAATACTAATTCGCCTACCAAAGGCACTCGATTTTCCTTAACACTAAGAGTCGATTTTCTAAGAGCAATTAAATACTCGTTATGCCAAACTGACCAAAAACGTTCCAGCATACCACGAAGCAACTTATATCTGACTAATTGACTACCAGTTACGACATCTCCAGGTAGCTCTGGAATAATCATCAAAGATCGACCAATACATAAATGACTAGGAGTAATAAAACAATTAGCAATCGAATCAGAGGCACAAAGAGGGCGAGAATTAAGAACAGCCTCAATCTGAGTGACGAGAGTAAAGAGCTCCACAAAAGACAAAATCTGACTACCCACAACTTTACGAAAATGGGACTTGAATGACTTGACCGCAGCTTCCCACAATCCGCCAAAATTTGGAGCTCTTTGAGGAATAAAATGCCAACAAATTCCTTGACTCACAGCATACTTCCCTATCTCATCTCGCGCACCAGAAACCAACTCAAATGCTGCTCTCAACTCACGATCCGCACCTACAAAATTCGTTCCATGATCACTATACACATTAGAGCACATACCACGTCTAGAAACAAACCTAGAAAAAGCATCCAAAAAACACTTAGTGGACAAATCCTCTACTACTTCCAAGTGGCAAGCTCTAGTGACCATACAAACGAAAACTGATACATAGGACTTAAATAAAACCTTTCCTCGATTACCACTAGGTCCCACAGCACGAGTAGTAAATGGCCCTGCAAAATCAACGCCCACTTCAACAAATGCAGGCGCAGCATTCACCCTAGCAGCTGGTAATTGGCCAACAGGTATCTTAAATTCTAAATTAGGTATAAATCGACGACAAGTAATACATTTATAAACAGTTGTACGAATAAGACGATTCAAACTAGCTAAAACAAAATACTCAAGATTAATAAAATTTCTTAAAAATAGACAATTAGCATGGAAAAATTTTACATGAAAATGTTCGATCAAAAGAGTTAAAAATTTACATTTTGGTAACAAAATAGGATATTTTACACGTTCAGATAATTCAGCATTTGACATACGACTACGCAAACGAATTATTCCATCAGCATCAAAAAAATGATCAATTTTTTCCAACTTTTTAACATCAATTAATCTTTGCGCCAACTTAACGACAGTAATATGAGCTAAGTTACATTCATGAACAGATAAATTGTCAAAGGTTCTACTATATTTTTCAAGTGCGCTATTTTCAGCAAAACGACATAAATAGGCTACAGTTCGAATTAACTTAGAATAAGTAGAAAAACGATTGAAAAAGTTGGTTATCCAACACTCGGTGGTAGCCAAAAAGACCCTACTCTTCTTCTTTTCTTCACATAGAGCCTGATTATCAAATACTAATTCAGAAAATGAAAAAAAATGCTGCTGCAAGAACCTAGGCCCAATTAAAAACTTCTCTAACTCCTCAAACTGACCAGATTCAATACCTCTCGAAATAATATCAGCAGCATTATCCTGTGAACGAACATGATGCCACATAGATGTAGGCAGCACCTCAGATACCTTAGTAACCCTATTTGCCACAAAAGTACACCAAGAATGCTCCGGTCTTGCTAACCAGGATAACACAATAGTAGAATCAGTCCACGCCACCACCTGAGTTTCCTCAGTCAACTTTAAAGCAATTCGAACTTTACTGAACAACTTAGCAGCCAATACAGCGCCACACAATTCTAATCTAGGCAACGAGATCTTCTTAACTGGCGCCACTCTAGTCTTTGCACACAAAAGACGAACTACCACATTGTCTCCACTTTGATGACGCAAATAAACCGCAGCCCCAAAGGCTTTTTCAGAAGCATCGCAAAAAATGTGAAATTCAGACTTCGACACCTCCCCCACGAATCGTGGGATATAAATGGCTGGTAAATCCGTCAACTTATCTCGAATACTCAAATAACGATCAACAACATCACCCACAATCAGATCGTCCCAGCCAACCTGATTTGCCCATAGAGACTGCAAAATAACCTTCAGAGTGACGGTAATAGGAGACAGCAAGCCTAATGGATCAAAAATCCTTGAAACTTCCGATAAAATCTCTCTTTTTGACCACGAATTAGGACATTGAGGCAACTGAGCATAAAACACCAACCTATCTTCCACCGCTGTAAGCCACCTCAATCCAAGCACACCCACCGACTGCTCCTCACCTTCTATCTCCAAGGTGTTCTCAACACAATCACTATCCAGGCCATCTAACACCGCCAACGAATTAGATGCAAATTTCCGCAGCGGAAACCCAGCATCACCTAAAATCTGGCGCAGCTCGCGCAACCTTGCTTTCACCTCTTTCACCGAGCTGCCACCAGTCAATAAATCATCCATATAGAAGTCTTGTCTTATAATGGTTGCTGTTTCTGGAAACTCGCCGTCGCACTCATCTGCTAACTTACTCAAACACTTCGTTGCTAAGTACGACGCAGGCTTTGTTCCATAAGTCACTGTATTCAATTCGTAGGTGCGGATTGGCTCACTCGGTTTATCTCGCCATAGCACACACTGCAGACGTCTATCTTCTTTCCTCATAGACACCTGCCTATACATCTTTGCTATGTCTGCAGTAAAAGCCACTTTTTTACACCTAAAACGCAACAAAATTGAGAAGAGGTCATCCTGCAGAACAGGACCCTTCATAAGAACATCATTGAGTGAGTAGCCAGTTGCCGTTGGACAAGAAGCATTAAACACAGCTCTCATACCAGTAGTCGTACTAGATTTCTTATAAACAGCATGATGAGGCAAATAACAACGGAATTCTGACGGATCTGGCTTCTCTATAAGAGTCATATGACCAAGATGGATGTATTCATCCATAAACCCTTTATACACCACAAATTCATCATCAGATAACCGCCTTTCAAGAGCACAAAATTGCTTAAAAGCAATAAATCGAGACTCCCCCAAAAAATTCAATGATAAGCCTTTTGGTAAGGCCACTTCAAAGCCACCAGGATTACGACTATAAGTAGACTCAAAGTGCTCATCACACTTCACCTCCTCCAAAGTCCATGAGTTACGAGCAGAACTAACATCTTCTAAAACAAAAAACTGCTGTAACTGATCCTGAATTGTAAGGTAGCACTTAGAAACGTCACTACCAACCTGAGAACGAGCTACGCCTATTGCCACCCAGCCTAACATTGTTTCTCTAAGGTAAGGTTCATTAAGCTGCTTAAAACGACCAGACAACATAACTGCCTCAAAAAATTCGGCGCCTATTAATAAATCGACACGGCTACCACCTAATTTAGGATCATCAGCAAAATCAATATTCTTATTCTTATATTTAGACGTATCATATACAATAAAATCATTAGCAATACGTGACGCAATTTGAAAATCAGCTTCTAAAAAATAATCTCTCGAACGAGATTCAATTTTAATGCGACAACATTTAGCAATACTAAGTGAGCCAGGCATAGCTGTTTCTAAAACAACATTAGACTTTTTTCTACTACATTTCAACCGTTTTACAAGTGACTCTGAAATTAGGTTGACCTCTGAACACGAATCTAAAAAAGTCCTAGCTAAAATTTTCTTATTCTCACCCTGGCTCACTAAAACTAACGCCGACGGTAAAAAAGTACCTATTTCTTTAGCAGTCGTACAAAAGCTCTTCTTAAGTTCAGTTTTATTTTCATCAGAAATTTTTTCATTACCTGGTACCGATTTTTCTACGTCAACATGAAGCAAAATATGGTGACGCTTACCACACTTTGCACATCGGGGGGCGCGACATGACAGCACCATATGACCTTTACACAGGCATTGAAAACAAAGGCCTCTTTTCTTTATCAGCTCGGTTTTCTCAGACAGTGATTTGGCAGCGAATTTTTCACAATCAGCGATTGCATGGTTCTCCTGGCAGTCGAAGCACCTTCTCTCTGCAACATTGGCACTATCCAATGACTTTCTCAGGCTGTAGGTTTTGGACGAATCCGGCTTTTTTAGGACTATGCTACTAGTTGACATTCTGGAATTTGAACTGCCCATTGATTCAATGACTCGAACTCGTTGCTGCAGAAAGGCTTCAAGATTCTCATATTTTGGGTATTCTGCCTCTTTGACTGTCTCAATCTCCCACGCCTTTCTGGTTTCTGGATCCAGTTTCTCAGTGACTAAGTAGGACACCATGTATGACCAACCATCTTTGACACCCATAGCATCAAGAGACTCAATTGCATCTGAAGCTGCATCTAATAATTTCTGCAAACCAGCCTCGGACTTGGCTAGTGGTAGCTGTGTGAGTGACTGCAAATGGTTGTTGATAGTGGCACGGCGATTTTCATACCTCTTTTTCAGCTTTTCCCAGGCTTTATCGAAATTTTTATCAGTGATCTCAAATTTACGAATCACATCAGCTGCATTTTTTTGCATGGCCTGTTTCAGATAGACCATTTTCTCGACATTTGTGAATGCAGCTTCATCAACAACTAATGACTCAAAAACGTTTTTAAAGTCATTCCATTTTCGATAATCACCTTCAAATTTGGGAATCTGAATCTCTGGTCTTTTGATTTTTCGATCAGAACTCGCCTCAGTACTCAAAGAGCGTCTCACAGACGAATTGTGTGATGTAGGTTCAGAATGTTCGGCAATAAAATCAGCCAGCACAACTTTAGCAGATCGAGCAATAGTTTCTACTCGCGTCCGCTCATTCTCATGTGCAGCTAGATCTTCATCCTCTACATCCATCTCAACTTGAGACTGAGTATCATGGAATTCAGCTAATTTTTTCTCAAGGTCATCTCGATCAATTTTGGCAGCCTCCAGAGCATTTTTTGGGTTGTCGTCAGTTTTCACCATATTCTCAATCTGTGTACAAACTCTCTGTATACTACAAACCAGCAAATCTCGTTTCCGGATGGCTTTATCTAGCAACTTTTTCTCAATTTCGTCCATCTCAATTGCCTCTGAATCTCGTAACGGAAATCTCAATTTGGACAGCATAAAATTATACGAGCCTACTTGGACAATAGGCGACGCTGCAAGACTCGACACAACACGACCACAGATACATCGTCGAGCACTTTCACTTCACTAATTTGTAGCTATTTGCATAATTAGACGAAGAGAAAAAATGCCCGAATTTACACGGTCACAAAATTACGAAGGGGACGATTCGAATTTCAGCTTTGCAGCAAGAAAAAACAAAGAAAAACTGTATCACGTCGGGGTCACCATTATGTTTAGCGCGAAATTATAGAATTAGACGTGCGACTATACTCGATTTATTCTGAATTACAACTAACATACAAAAACGAAGGTACCAAACCAGTAAGAAGAAACTGCTATCAGTAAACGAGAAAATACATGAAAAAATGGTACAATAAATCGAGAAACGAACAGATAATACTTGATGCACTCAACACGTAGCATCAACAATTCTTTTGTGAAAACCAAAGACTGGACAAAAATTCCTCCTATTTCACAGAAAGCTTTGTAGATCTACTTGGGCAATCATCAAGTATCGATGCGTCTTGGTTTGGAATTCCTTCGAGCCTTTGGGTTGCCCTATAAATGTCAGTATTTTATTTCTTACATTGTTAGCATTTTATTTGCTTATGCGTAGGCATTTTTCTAAATTAAAATCTTTTATTGGGATTTTCTTGGTAGCTAGTACATCAATCCAGCTGCATAATCTACATCCAAGAACTGCCAGAATATCAAAATATTCAATAAAGTCATTATCACACCGGGAAAAAAAAATTCTTCAAATCTAATTAAGCCAAGACGAGAATTAGAAGAAGCTGAATTTCACACGTGTTATGCCACGGAAATACGAGTAGTTTCTTGTTTTGTGTTTTTATTTTTTATTTTTTCCTATTCTTGATTATTTTTTATGAAGTTATAGACAATATTCATCTAACTGAACTTTCATAATAATCATTCGTTAATGATTACTATAACATTTTACATACAAATCACGCGGTATTCGATTTTGTTGTTAATAATCCAAATATTCTCAGAAACACTAATTGTGACTGTGAGTCATTTAATAACGACTATTCCACTTCGAATCGAGCAAATAAATTTGTTCTATTTCTAGGTTAGCAGAATATCCATCTATTGAATGATCAATAAAATGTCTCATTGTTACAGGGAATATATGTACTCAAGATGTAGTTCAAGTTTTATAAGGTCGATCTTTACGTTACCTATATTTCCATAAACTGAAGCTAAAAATAACCGTTTTTCAAACTGGTATACTGATTTATGGTTTTTCAACAAAAATTAAGTTTTTTCTTATAATTAAAATTATTTGTTATTGGGAGTGATGGAGCGGGGAGAGAGAGGAGGGTACAAATAATTTAGCGATAGCGCAGAAAAAAGGTGCCTTTGGGATGTTTATTTTTTTAAATTCTTCTTCATACATTCGAAACTATGACAGTTGAAAAAACCGGTTATTGCCATTATTGAGCAAATATGATGTAGTTCTCTAGTTTCAAAAATTAAAGCAATCGAAGCAAACGGAGAAAAATGACAAATGAAAAATTGAAAAGTTTGAGATAGAAAATGTCTGGAATTTTTCAACTTTTTAGAAATTTAATTATAGAAAAATTTCTGTCGAAGGAGAATCCAGTGTTGTATCATAAATAGCATTAAAAAAAATTTAGAAGAAGGAAATTCCAATTTACAGGCATTTTTCTTAAAAAAAAAAAAAAGAAAATAATAATAATAAAAATCTGTTTTTTTTTACAAGAAAATTAACTTTGAGAAATTTACGAGGGGCGGTCAAAAAGTAAGTTTCCCTATACCTTCAAGCCCCCCCAACACAATGAAAGTGACTTGCACCGCCAACATGGCGAAGAGGGGGTGTGAAGGGAACCACATGCCAAGTTTCAAGTCAATCGGTTACATTTGGGCTGCATAGCAATTGAAAAACGTAATTTTATTTTATGGAAAGGCCGCCAAAAGGGAAGTGCGCGCGGGGATCTTTATTCACATATAACAGGGAAAGGGGGAGGTGGATGGATAACCACCGTCAGCAGTGATACAGCAGCAACATGGCCCAACGTAATGAGCGTGTGGAAGTGTGTGTAAATGTTTCAAGGGGGGGTGAGGAGACGTCAAAAAAATACTGCTCAGATTGACATTGGATGCGTACACACACACAATTGCAGTTGTTGGAAAAACAATTTTTTTTTATTTGAAATATAATTTATGATACGAGAGGCAGTAGAAAAGTGAAGTTAATTATGCCTGCGAACGTAAGGGACGCATCTAAACTGCCCTGCACCACTAACATTTTAAAGGGATTTTCATATTTGACGGCCTTACTGAGCCTCAATTTCATCCTTTTTTCAATGCCACACAATGAAATTGAGACTGATAGGCTTGAAACTTGGCATGTGCTTCCCTTCACACCCCCTCTTCACCATGTTGGCGGTGCAAGTCACTGTCATTGCGTTGGGGGGGCTTGAAGGCATAGGGAAACTTACTTTTTGACCGCCCCTCGTATATGAATTTTCAGCAAAGAATATGAAATTTTTCGGGGCATTAGAGTCATAATATTCACGCGCCTAATACCAACCCATACCTACTTATAATAATAATTCAAAGTTCATTTCTGTTTCGGACGAGTATATAAACTCAGACAACGCATTAAAATACCCATGGAATTTACTTATCAAACATGATACACGATTCATACACTCTTCCCACACGAACGTGATTTCACTTTTCGACTACCAATTCCTCGAAGCTAATTATTTTCAAAGGATAATAAATAAACTTTGTAGGCTAAAAACAATTTCTCTTTTGCAAACCAAATAATAAATTAATGCTTTTAGATGGTGAGTAAATGAAGCACGTGACTAAGAATAGCCAAGCTGAAAATAAGCAGATTATTAAAATGTAGACCAGCTAAAAATTCCAACCCAGGGATCAATTGGTGGATAAATTGGATGTTCGCTTTTCAATTATCGACAAATGAATTTCACAATCTTACGCCAAGCACAATCGATTTTTAGGGCATCTTAGAGAATGGCATCGTGCAACCGGTTTCTCATTGAAAATAACTCGATGCACAGAGACAAGAGGAACTTTGGTAGCTTGATTATGGTGTTTCATGTTTCGCGAAGCGATAATCACGATAAGATTGCATCGGATAGTGTTACAAACGGCCGACAATAATTAAATTCCATTTACATCATTATAACAAAATATTATTGTGCGACCAGATAATTTTGACAAGCGAAGCTGTATTAAAAAATTGAATAATATCATGTTGAACTGCATTGAACATAGCGAGAGGAAGTAGGGTAACAGCGGGTGACGTTTATTTCAAATTTACTGACGTCCATTTGGTGCAGAGAATTCACAATTTGTAACGTGGAAAACGAGTTGACGATATGAAACCTGTTCAAGTTTTACCGACTAATTATTCGGTTATAATGTTTTATTAAAATCTAAAACCAACGTTCATACTTCATAGTCTACAGTAAGTTCTTGATGTTTTTAAAGGTCAAGGGCCAGTATTATAAACATTGGTTACTAATTTAACTTCATAGATAATTTAAAAGGAAATCGAGGAAATTTTCCGACAAAACGGTCAGTCAAATCGGTAACCAAAGTTTATAATACCGGCCATAAAGCGTCAACGCAAAAATAATGTTCCTCTCCTAACAAAGCGGATTCATTCAACTACACAGACAGATTTGAACAAAATTCGGGTCATAAAATTTGTGAAGATTTCAAAGAGAACAGAAGCCAAGAGCCGATGAGTAAATTAATGCAAATAACGACCTCATTCTTCGCACTCAAAATTCAATTCGAATGGAGATTTTAAAAAATTATCAAAAAATTTCAACTACGATATTAAATCATTCAACACTTTAAGATGAATCTAAGAAAACTTTTTTCTATTTTCAATTTAGAGTCGACACTACTATCATTTGAAAATCTGTTAGCAGTTCTTCGACTATGCTGATTATTGATTAATATAATTCATTATTTCAAAACCCGTTTTCATAAAACTTGCTCTAACATCGAACGACTAGAGAGCTTTCATTTGAAAAACAGAATATTTTTTCACAAGGCTGCACGGTTTGACCACTAGTTTATGGCAGTCGCGGAAATTCCACTTTCGCACATTTTTTAAAACACTGACGTTTTTGTACTAATCTTGAAATGAACATAAGTAGAGGACACCACAACAAAATTAGTTTTCAGGTTCAACTCGAAGAATAATGTTAGAAATAAACAATGACGTAGGTATTACGTTTATGACTCATATTAGAAAAAAAAAAATTAAATTAGAGAAATATACGAGTAACAAAATCTGATACTCGTTTTAACAATTACGTTTATGACTCATTAGAAAAAAAAAAAAATTAATTAAATTAGAGAAATATAACACCTACACTTTTTGTCAATCTTATCTTACAGATATGAAAGGCATACACACAGTTATCATTTTTTTTAAATCTGAAATTAAAAGATAACGTAATTGGTAAATATCAAGTTTCACAGAGATTTTCATGACAAATTAAATCAATAACGCTCCTTCAAAACAGGTTAAGAAAATTAATTTCAATAATAATTAATAAATTGGACTGAAAATTTAAGTAGATAAAAAGAAACAATTGTGGGTTTTCAGAAAAAAAAAACTTCTTACCAGGAGAAAACATGAAAATATTAAAATTTAAAACAATCATATGGGGCTAATAAAAAGACTCGTGTCATACTATGGGCTAGAGGATTGTTTGAAGAATCAAATCTATGGAACAGATTTAATATTCACCCTAAAATAAAATTTTGAAGCTGAAAGTGGAAAAAATATAAAATAATTGACATTTTTGAAAAATTGAGCTTTGAAATTTGAAATAAAAATGTTCAACTAGGAGACGGAAAGAATGAAGAGAGTAAGGGTGCGGTGGTCTATTTGTAAGCTGTGCTTGTATATTTTGGTTCTCTGAATACCCAGTGAGCAGTACTGATAATACTCGTATACTGGAAATATGTCATCAATACCTTTGGTGTGATTATATTTTTTATTCTAAGATGTTATCGTAAGATAAAATTATAGTCAACCTCGATAATTTTTTTCCCCACTGTCAGACGCATCTTCGTTTGAATGGAGTATACTGCTGCTGCACTTCAAGGAAGAAAAATTCGTACAAATAAACCCATTTTGTTCTACAATTTTTGCCTCAGCTGAAAAACTTAAGGTCATAATCCAACAAGCTGATGTAATACCTCTATATTTTAATTTTTTTTCTGTACATTATTAAGGAAATTCTATTCTCGTCCAAATAGCACAACTTATTTTCGTTTAAAATAACTTTTTCCTTTCTCAAGGGTATGCTTTACTAGACGCCCGAACCCCACAATTCGGCTTTACGAATATCTCATAGAAAGAACTTGAGAATGAAATATGAACAAATATGAATCTTCTTAATTAGCTTAACCAATTCGAAATTTTGGATTTTTGTTATCAAACAGTCCGATAAAACGATATTTAAAAAAAATATTTTCATGAAATGAGGGTAATTTCCTGACTTTTTTTTGGCTGAGTTTTTATCTAAGAGATACGATTTTTGAATATGTTAAGTTATATTATGAACTTAAGGATGTATAGAGTTAGATTTTTATATAAAATTAAATTACGGCTTCTACGAATACGTAAAGTTGATGTAACTTTGATAGCTAATTTTAGCTACCAGAAAATGTAAATTGAAAATTTAACTCTATACATCCGTAAGTTGATCATAATTATAACGATAACTTATTCAAAAATCGTATCTCCAAGTAGAAAACTCAGGCAGAAATTAGTCGGGGAAAATTTCTTTGTTTTTAAAATTTTTTTTGCTGGGTAAAGCATACCCTTAACAGCAGCTACAAATCAAGGATTCTGAAATGCAGACAGCCTTTTTCTGTATCATTCCCAGAGATACGACCTTTACGCACTCCACCGAACTGTTGAGTACAGACAGTAAACGTTCAATAAACTTATCTCATAAAAGTGAATCTGACTTCACAAGAGTATCCTTGAATTTCATTGAGAATACAAAAATTATAGGAATTGTCACACGAATTTCGTCGGAGAATCCTCAAGTGAAAATAATTTTACTTGGTATTTCACTCGAGTAACTAAGTATCAGCGAACGATCGCACCCTTCTTCTATCGATCAAGATAATGGTATTCTGAAATCTGAATGAGGTGAAACCAAAATGTTGAGTTCATAGAACAGATTAATGTTCGGTTAACATGGTTAACATGATCAAGGAAACGATAGTATGTAACTCGACTATAATTTTTGTTAATTTCGAGATGGGCTGGGCAACAAAGGTGAGCAATGAAACTACAATACGATATAAAAAATCTAGCTCAAGCCTGTGGGAGGTATCCGGAGGTATCAAATGGATTATCAACTAAGATTCAACTGTTTACTTCGTAATAATCATGAAAATATAATGATCAGAAAAAGAAGAGGGTCTTACCAATAAATATCGTTGATCCGATCGCTAATCCAACACCAATAGAGAAGTCCACCACATTGTACAATTTTTTGGTAGAATCGTCATCAATTGAAATCGACATTATTTACAAATTATAGATGGTACTAAGCAGGAGGTAAAACATGGACTCAACAAAACATAAAAGCGTAACGAACTTTCAACACAGTAACTTCATAATTAGCACATTTTAAATTATTTCGGCAATCGACTCTTCAAAGTTTACTCTAATCGACCACACGAACACTTATTCAAAATTTATTGTTGGAAAATGAAAATTGCTAATTCAACATTCGCGAACTCAAACTAGATAAAGCAATAACGCGTTTCACCGAACTTCCACATCCATTGCTGTTGCAAAATATGGATTACAGCAGTCAGCAGTTTACAGTTTACACTCTTTACTTGCACCTGCAATGAAAGAAAAACCCAAACTCTGACCCAAACATTAGCGGACTTCGCAACGTTGCGTGTACGTGCATAATCGATATAGATACAGAAAAATCGAACACTATCGATATTGACGCTCCGAAATGCGAGAAGTGCAGAAAACTTATACGGCAATTCAGAAATTTTTTCGTCGGTTCTTCTATGAAAATGAAATAAAATAATTAAAGATTGACTCAAATTCAAAATAATATAAATATTATACGTATATATATATAATTATATATATATATATGAGAATGTAAATCGATATTTCAAAAATTATATATAATGCTAATTTCGATTTACGATACAAAAAATTTAATGTGATCTTTCGCTCCTCTACCCCGCTCCCGGCGGTTCTTTTAGTAGTTATCATCTCGTCCGATTCTGATTAAAATCAAAAATCAAAATTCTTCAGAATTCAAATTTCCGAGTATTTAAAATTTTGATTCCACTAACATAAATTTAAAAAAAAGTTATTCTCACTTTAGTTCATTGTATTTTCGTAATATTTATGATTTTCGTGTGCGTCTTATATATCTTCATTTCACCATTCTTTCCTATAAAAATATAGATGCCAAAATTTCATTCAAAAACTTGAACCTTTAGGTGATAATGATCTCTGAAATCGAGTGCAACGATCAATTTCACGAACTTTCGATCAAGTTGTTCGACTATGTTAAAGAGGGGTAAGTCAACAATTTACTCATAATTTTCAATTTTGACATTAGTGTTATCATTTCTTCGTTGTTGATATTGTATATTTTTTTCTCATATTTCTAGAGACTTGATTCAAATCAATGCCATTGTCAAGGAGCTTGGAGTCGGTTCTCTCAACGTTCGAGATGAATGGGGATACACTATTGCACACTGGGCTGCTCTCTATGGAAACATTCAACTTATTCAGTTTCTTTTACGACATAACGTAGATGTAAACTCATCATGTTTTGGCACTCAAGGTCCAAAACCCATCCACTGGGCTTGTCGAGAAGGACACACGTCTGTAATTGCTGCTTTACTTTACGTGAGTATAATAACCTATTCGTTGCTTTTCAAGTTTCGAATGTCATCAAAATATAGCCTCTTATTCTGCTCTGCTAAATTTCATTTTAATTTTTTTCGACTTATCTAACCAAATTATTTGATCTTTCACGCTGCCATTTGGAATATTTTAAGGCTAACGTTGACATAAATTCTCGAGATCTCAAAGGACTCACTCCTTTGATGACTGCTTGCATCTATGGGCGGATTAATACATCCGTATTTTTATTAGGAATGGGTGCTGAACACCATCTTGTTGATAGCAATGGTGATACAGCTGCTCATTGGGCAACTTATAAAGGTGTGTTATTTTTTCTAGACATCTTAATATCTTCGCTTTTCATTTTTGCCGAACATCATCCTAATATTTTATACCTAATTTCACTTGATTTTTCTTATTTGATCGTGAAATAATTTTTTATAATTTGAAAATATTTCAGGTCATGCTGATATTATTAGAGTGCTGATTAATGCAGGAGCTGATCTCAAGAAAACAGATAATTGTGGTTCAACACCTTTACACTTGGCTTGTATTTATGGCCACTTAAGCTGTGTGAAAGTTTTATGCCAGTTGGTAATTTATGTTTTTTACATTTTATATTTATGTGTGGAGCTCAAATCTTATTAACATTTAATTTTTCGTAAACGTGAAAGAAGTTTCTCAAAATAATGAGTTTAATAAGTAAATTACTGTTAGGGGCTTAGTTTAAGAAATAGCTCGGTTAATATTCCAATGTTTTTGATAACATTTTACAAGCAACTTTACAATGATATTGTTGAAATATTTAAATTTTAATCGAAGCACTTTGACGCTGTACAACGTAGTTACGTTTCAAAAATCATCTTTCTAAAGAAAATTATTTTATGTTTTTCAAGTATTGATCTTTATAATAAAAGCTACTAATTAATAAACGCTCAAGACCTCATTACAAAACTGCACTATCATATTTGGCTAGTCTTTGAATATTGAAATCCATTCGACACTAAAACGTTCATTTTTCAATCCCCTCATTTTCATTTATCTATTTTTTTATTTTTTATTTTTAGAGAAAGTTGAATTTAGAAGAACGAGATAAAAATGGAAAAACTCCTTTAATGTTGGCTCGAAATCATAAGAATCAAGATATCGTGAAGTTGCTTCAAGAAGAAATCAAAAAACGAAATCGATACAATAGCGTTCGACCTATTATGGAGACTTGGTATAAACATTTTCAAAGTTTGTGCTTTAGTGATGCAATTTGATGGAAATATGCGAAATTGAAAAATTTTTTTCTTGATTCTTGGACACCATGAAATATTGGAAAAAATCAGTCCTAAAGATGCTCAAGTTTTTGAAATGCTGAAATTCGCTAGTCTTTTGAGGTTCTTTAAGTTTCGATAATTCATGTAGACCATTACCGAATGTTACCAAATCTGTACACCATTTAATTTCATCAGAACCAGAATTTTCATTCTTCCAAAACAAGAATATTATTGTTAGCTGGGAAAAAAATTATTCTCCCAATTAGTACATTTTTGTCGTAAATCGCGTCACCATTATTCGTGTGAGTGATATATTTTTACTAAATACAACCTTAAAATTTCAGGAAAACGATTTGTCAGGGAGTGGAAGGAGAAAATTCCAAAGGACCAGTGTTTTTATTTGTTGGTTCAGTACTGTTATGGTGTTATCCTATGTACTTTCTCAAAGTATGTTTCAAATTCTACGATATTGTGTTAAAAATGATATTAATTTTATGAAAATGTATTTTCATTTTCCCAAACAGTGTATTCCTTTGACGTGGAACACTTTAAGCGGAGTCCATTACTGTTTCTTCTATTGGAATATTTTGATGTGGATGAGTTGGACTATTTCGGTGAAACGTGATCCTGGTTATTTGCCCACAAATACCGAAAATTATGCTCATATTATCCGCGGTGTGAGTTTTCCTTTGTTGTATTTTTACGTTTCATTTTGGCATTATTTGTTTTTCTACTTTTTTGTTGTATTTCAGATACCCATAAGCGAGGAGAGAGCACAAAACAATGTACCTTTCTCTCAGTTATGCCATACGTGTCGCTGTATTCGACCATTACGTTCGAAACATTGTCGAAAATGCAATCGCTGCGTTGCCTATTTCGATCATCATTGCTCTTTTATCAATAACTGCGTTGGAATTAAAAATCGGTTCGTTTGGCTCAGTAGAGCTACACTATTTTTGAAAATATAATACTGTAGTAACGTTTCCTTGAAAATGAAGTTGATTTGTTTTTTTTTTCTTTTTTTCCAGGTCATGGTTCTTCATGTTTCTCTTATGTTTGGCTGTCAATAGTACTTTTAACATGTACTTTAATATCCACTGCATCAGTTACGTCGGCTGTGAGGGTTTCCTTGTGTTATCTCTATTTCTATCTGTAATTATGGTATGCTTCAGTTGGATACGAACTGCCATAGCCGTAAGTATCTCAAATACTCGTCATTGTAATGGTTTACTTTTGAGTAAAATTGAACATGTTTTTCAGTTATTGCATGCATGCATGAATATTACGACTAATGAAATGTTGAACTACAAACGATATCCATATCTGCGGAATCGAAAGGGGAAATACTACAACTGGTTTTCCAGGGGTCCAATTTATAATTTATTCGAATTCTTTACTACGTATCGGAAAGTTGAAGAAGCTATGGATCATTTTGCATGAATTAGATGCTTACGCTCTTAAATGCGAACACATGAAAAGCTACTTTATATGAAGGACCGAGTGCCAAAAAAATGTCAATTTACAAGTAGTGGCACTTACAGATGTCGCTACTTTGAACTGATTTGAACTAACAGTTTGACTATCGGGTTGAGAAAAAATTTTTTTAAGAAGAAAAAGTTGTTTCATTTGAAATATCACTCACCTTAGCCCTTCATATAATTATGATGCTCTTCACGTAATTCATTGTCACGGTGCCTTCCTTTTTATTTTCATTTTTCATTGATCTCAAAGCTGCTTACTTTTCTCTTCATGCATTTCTGTGAATTCAGCCCAATATAATGAATATTAACATTTTTTATAGAGTTATTTCGGCTTTGATACTTTTTCTTTTTTATACAATTTTTAGTTGGAACTTTATACCATTAAATAAATTATTACTCGAATTTCACTGCAAATTTTTAGTTTGAATTTAAACATTTTCAAGCATCGCATTCAATAAAATCATAATATACCTGTATAATCATGTTCCTACGATACGCCTCCTGCACATTTACCCATAAAAATGTATTAACGTGAAACAGCTGTTCTCATATTTTTAATAAAATTTGTTAGACGTAAATAATGAAGCTTTTTTTGGAGTGTTAACATTGAAGCCGCGTCGTCTGTTCTTCTGTGAAATTTGAAACATTAACCTTATTCGCAACATTTTTTTCTTAACTGCATTCAATTCTAAAACATAAATTGCAAGGAAAGCGAGATAGTCACTCAATTCATTCTATTAATCGATGCGAGTGACTTGCAATACTCTGGAGAGGGGCCAGGAAATGAAGCATTCATGATATTTGAAAACAGTTTACCAAAAGCTTAATTTTATTCAATAAAATCATACAAATAAAATCGTATAAAAATAATTACTGTAAATTCAGGTACGAAATTGGCTCATTTATGAACCAAATGCTATTGCTTAGAAAGTTATTCAATTTGCATTCTTAATCAAAAATAACTTACTCAATCTCGCCTTCTTGGCCAATGCGAACTTTATTGGAGTCTTATTTTCACTATTGTGAGCACGAGTTACTTGGCATACTTTCTTAGCAAGGTATTTCTACTTTACAAGCATTCGAAGATGTAAATTTTTGAGAGATTGACTTCGTGAATGTGTTTTTAAAAAATTTACTAATTTTTTATTTCATTTTCTTTTCTTTCCTAGTTATGTTTAAACATTGATAAAGCTCCACAAATCCACCACAAGAAGCTTGAATTTCATTATTCTTAGCTAAAAATTGTGATGATGCTGAAACTATTCCTTCGTGTTCGCTGTTGAACAAAAGGTCCTCAGAAATATTTTGAAAGTGTTGAAAACATCAGAATGCCAAATAACCCTTGCTTACAGTATTAGGTCAAGTTCTAAATAAACCGTGAACTGGTTTGGATACAAACACTGTTATAAGAGCGTAAGAAACTGAAATTTCGCCCGTTCTTTCTGATATAGTCGATAGTCTTTCGTCTGAAAATATTTCTTTTTTGCATTCTTCGTGGTATTCCTCCTGTAGACTCTCTGGAATGCGACTTAAAAATGGGTTTACAGCTTTTACAGCGTCTAAAAAAATTGAATTGAATAGTTTCTAGTAGCGTAAAAATATTCTCTCGAGTCTCAAAAATTCTATGTCAGTTACCATATAGAACCTCTTTCGACGCCATTGTATAGGACATAGGTGAACAGAAACAGTCTCCAACATCGAAACCTACATCTAACAGTAAATTTCTCATTTTTAATTCAGGATTCTCACTGTAATGGTAAGGCGAAACAAATTCTCGATAATCCTGTAATGAAAAATTATTTAAAGAATCGAATTTTTTATATTCGAAGAGTCTGATTCCAAAAAGTACTTTAGTGTGTGTATTTTGGTGTTGAGAAATGGCGCCTTTACAAAAATATTATGCAATTTGTTGTACATACATGGTCTACGTTCGGCTGCTTTTGTCATAGTTTTGTCCACCCAAAAGTTGCATTTAGCAACTTTTGGAATCGGGTCGTAGTTGTATTTTTATTGATTTTAGTTTGTCAGCACTTTTTCAAATCAGACATTTTCATTTCGAAAAGTGAATTAATTTCTGTTATTTACGTGCATGTAGGGTGACCATTTCTTCCTTTTTGATATGATTTCGTACAGTAAATACATGGGACAAGTTGCTACAAATACCAACAGGGCTTCGCCTCCTGGTTTTAGGACGTCGTAGATATTTTTCATTGCAGCCCTATAAAATTACAAAATTTTCTTCAAATTAACTTAATTATTTTCAGTTACGTCTACATTTTTGTTTTCTTAATATGGTAAGTGATATGCTCCGGTACCAGATAATTTATTACCTACTCGAAAATGACCAAATCACTAATTGAAATCGATTTTCAGTCTGAGAAATTTAATTCAAGATTCCAATAGTTTTGAATATATTCGTTTATGAAGGTCAAAAGTTGAAACTTTTATTCTAAAATTGATTTAGTCTTTGACCTAGCAGACCTATTTGTTTGTGTTCTTCATCACTTTGTACGTGAAGTTCTGAGGTGTGACTCAAATTTGCACCACTCTCATCACAGAGCAGATAGTTCTCATTTAAGAGAAAATATTTTTGATAGTGAAGACTTGGAAACGTGAGTCACTCTATAGAAAGTTGACTGTCGGTGGTATTAGCTATCGCTCATGTTTTGTATTCTATATTATGGTGGTAGTTGAGTAAGCGAGAACTAATCACTCGACATTTTTTTATTATATCATAAATTTAATGAACCATCAACTATTTATTTCCTATTTGCTACCAAATAAATTTTTACCACGTTTTGTACTTCAAAAAACAAATACCCAATTGCGCCACCGTGTCTTTTTTTTCAGGGGCACTCACCTATTATACTGCATACTGATAAATAAAATATTCAAATTTAAAATAACAATATAATAGTTTTGCACTTACCACTGGTCTTGAACCCAATGCAGACAATAAAACGAAAATACTGTGTTGAATTGTTTTGCATAATTTTGGCTAAAATTTTGTTCAGTTATGTCTCCTACTATGAACTTCAGTCGGGAATCGCTGAATTTTTCATTTGCTAATTGTATCATAGCCGGTGAAATATCAATACCAGTCTGAAAATTACATAATTTTGAAAAAAAATTGAAAAAGAGGAGTTTTATCAATGAAATAATTGATGGTACTGTTATAAATAATGTTTTCCTCAGAAAATAAATAAATAAGTAAAAAATAATGTAAGGTTTATTGAGATGCAATGGCGTACCCAGACCAACATTCTGGTGTAGGGGGGATTTTCCGCTTACTACAGAAGCAGGGTTACCAGGTCAAAAATTCATTATAAACGGGTCACCAATACAACACCACGATGACATTATGCCATAAATGAAACAAATAAATCGCGAGCGAAAAATTTTTATCACTTTTTTTGGAAAATTTTTCAATAAAATTTGATTTTTCTATAAAAAAACACCAGAAATTAGACAAAATGGCAAAAAAAAAGAAATGTTAATCAAGAGAGGCAAAAAACTACTAACTTGGAAATTCTAAGGATACTGGAGTTTCTTGTACATTTTTTTTGACTTTTTGGGGTAGGGGGTTGAACCCCTCCAATCCCCCGCAGGTACGCCGCTGTTGTGATGAACATAGATGAACTTCCATTCTGTAAAATCTTTGACTAATTCTCCAGAATCAGATTAAAAATTTTTTCTCCAACTTATTCGTGCTTTGTATTTTTTTTTGCGTTAATTTTCAAAGTAAAATAGCTGGAGGATCCTCGTATACTTTTTAGTTGTTTAAAATTACATATTATTATGCCAACCTATTCATTATTGTTTTCGCTAACTCTCAAAATTATCGATTCATCAGCGCACAATTTTTTGCGTGATTAACCTCTGTAACCCAGCATATAATTTTTTTTCTCGTAACAGAGGCCTAGTTTTCCTCTGAGGCGTAAGAAAATTAATAATTAGATAGAAATAATGATTTTTCGGCTTACCATTTCAGCTTGTCGTGGTACAAGAGGTAATAAATAGTGAGCGGTGAAATCTCCCGGTCCACATCCAATGTCTAAAATTTTATTCGCACTTTTCCATTTTATCTTCGTCCTGAATTGTTGTAGGACAAGACTTCCGTCTCTCTCCTGCATACTGTGATTCGACTGGTAGAAGGAGGCTTGCTTGTTTAATCTGTAACAATAATTTATCAAGGTTTTATGGTATGGATAAAAAATTTTATTAAAATCTGAGAAAAGGTTTTTTTTGTCAGTAAAATACAACTAAATAATTTTAAAAAATCCCAGTTTCGACAGTATCAAGTAAAAATATATCTCAAAAAATCAGAGTACTAGCTAAGGAATAGTCATAAATTATTATATTATTTTAGGTGGATTAATCAATTTTCTGATCTGCCCAGGATTTAATGAAATGCCTGGAGATGATCTGGCGAAGCATGAAATTTGCTTCCTTATGAAAAATTCTGATCTGCTCAGGAGTTTACGAAATGTTTGGTGATGGATCAGGTATTTGATTTGCCCCCTCGCCACAGGAATTCGATTTGCTCCCCACGTATTTTGTTTTACGTAAGGTCCTGTTTCCAGATAAGTCATTTCATGATTTGCATAATTCAAGATGGGCATGTCATCAAATGCCTGAATAATATGATTTTGTCTGTAATCTACGAAATAATTGACCTTTGAATATACAAAACGCATGAAAATGAGAATTTAAGTGACAAAATTTTTGAAAATTGAAAAAACAGGCAATCCTAGTGGAATAATTTAGAGAAATAAAAACAAATAACTGTTCAAAAAATCATTAATTTTTTGAAGGCTCCGTACCTCCTTTAAAATTAAAAAAAACAAACCACTTGTCGATTTTTTTATCACTCACTCGATATGAGCACTCTTTCATTTGAAATACTTTTCAAAAAATTAATGTGCTTGTATACCTAAGTTAAAATACAGTTTTCTGAATTCTAAAGAAAAATCTCATTCTACAACCACTTTAGCATTTCGATATCGAGCTCTTCAAATATGCTTTCCAATTCAAGGCTGTAACCAGTTCCGAATGTATGCTGACATAATTCATTTTTAAATTCTGGGCTCTAGCTTTATGGCTATATTCTCTAGGCGAGACAAGAAGAGAAATATTTTGCCTGATTTTAGGTGGTTATGCTTCTCAAATAAGACGAGACTGTCGAAGAACCGAACTCTAAGAAGTGAATAGATATTGGGTGATATGTTGACTGTAACATGGCTCGAACTTGTGGCCTTTGAGGTTCAATGCTTAGCATCTAAACAGTGTGCCAACAAGTGCTCGATTTATTTATGCTCACAATGTTAAAGTTTAACATATTCAAACCAAAAATATTAACTTTTATTTCGAAAATACAAATTGCTAGTTGTCTACGTATAGCTTGGTCTTACATCAGTTTAAATTTTATAAGCTCTCAGTTTTCAACTGCTGCCTAAACATTGTTTATTTTTACACTTTTATATCGCCTTTGGCAAGCTAAGTCCCTGAAAGTTACCAGAAATTAGTTATCACTTTGAAATTTCTCTGTGATTGGGCATTGTTTGTGTTTTTTGAATGTTGACTTTCTTCAATTGGCCCCAGTGGTATATTCGAGAGATGAAGTTTCCGACGATTGGGAACAATTGAAAAAATGTTTTCTTTCCTAAAGCCGGCTACACACTATTCCATTTTTCCTGTTTCCAGTTTCGTGTTTCCTTGTTTTCCCCTGTTTTCACGATAGTGTGTAGACGTTTTTCGCCGATAAATGTTTCGTGGAAACAAGCTGTTTCGTGTTTCGTCATCTTTTTCGCCAAGAGCGGTTTTTTGACGAAACACAAAGGGTTTTTTCGTGGAAAAAGTTTTTTTCCACATATAATTGCGTCTCAACATGAGCTGTTTTGTGCGACTTGAAGCATTGTTTTTTTCTCATTCAGTGCTAAATTCATGAAGTGTTCAGACGTGTTTAAAGTTTTTTCATCTACAAAAATGGCATTGGAGTGGACCGAAGAAAGATGTCTGCAGCTGATAGGGGAAATTCGGGAGAAAAGGGTCATTTGGGATCCCAGGGACCCCGAAAAAAAAAATCGCCGATCAAAAAACGATGCCATTGCTGCAGTCGCAGCAGTTTTCAGCACAACATCAAGTGAGATCAGTAGAAAGTGGCGGAATTTGATCCAGTCTTATCGGGTTTACAGAAGAAGGACTAAGAAGACAACAACCGGCATGGGGGCAAATGAGGTATATAGACCAACTTGGTTTGCTTTCAATGCCCTCAACGACTTCATGAATGACGTGTATACGCCCCATGAAACAACTGATACAATGGTAGGTGTTGGTACACTAATTTCTGCAGTACATTTTGTTAATTGCTCGACTCCCAAATTAGTAATTTTCTAAAAAAATTTTTTTCCGAGTAATTTGTTTTTGAAAATTTATAAACTCACGAGAGGTCGTTTTTGGAGAGGTCATTGACCTCTGAAATGTGCTACGCCTTAAGAGGGAAAAACCATCAAATTTCAAAAGTTGTATTTCTAATTTTTCCGAAATCATAATTAACTTTTTTTTATCTCTCTCTCAAATGACACGTGCATTAGAAATTTAATTACAAAATTTATAAAATACGAGCCAGAATTTAATTCTTGTGTTGGATTACTCAATTTCATGATTTATATAGATCTCTATACGCTCTGGCAAGTTTAAGTAACTATATGAACTTTACTATTACTTAACTTAATTTATATAGATAGCTTCGCTCGTGCAGCTGTACATTTCTCACGTGTCACATAGGGTTGAAATTATTGATAATTTTAAGCCTCTTACTAATACGTAAAAGCTGAAATATTGCCTTTCAAAAATAACAGGGCATAAAAACACACAAATTCTAAGTGGAGTGTTTAAAAACTACAAACATTAAGATGCGATCTCAATTACAAATATGCTTCCCTGATACTTTCCCCGATTCGTTTTCCCTAAATATGATCTTCCTCAATGCATATTTTCCTCAATTTCTTTTATCTGTACCCTCCTTCCTAGAAATGGCAAAGGTTAGTTTTTCATTGAAATAAGATTTAAATGGCGAAAGTAAATTATTCATGCCAGTCTTTGCACGAAGGTGAGAACTACAAAGGTGTGTATTTTTAACACATGGCCCTGTCTATCAGACGTATTTTTGAATCTAATAATAATTGTGTTCACACTCCAGCGGTGTACCTAGATCAATATTGGGGGGGGGGGGTTCATATAGCCAACATAGCGTCTTTTTGCTATTTTCCCCCATCAGCACTGGAGCTGGAAAAAAGAGTTCAATATAGGAATGGTTTCCGAAAAAATGAGTTATGAAAAAATAATAGGTAAATCAAAATGTATAAGATTCGCGCGCGAAATTTATTGGTGCTTTTTTTTCTATTTTTGTTTTACTTTTGTTCATTTAAAAAAAAAATTTTTTTGGAAAAATTCGAGGTAAAATTTGATATTTTTCAGTCAGTTTCATGAAAAAATACCAAAAAAAGTTCATCATGTATTATTTTCTGGCTTGGGGATGGGGGGTTCACTTTTTTCCATCAAAGGTAACAGATGCCAAAAATTACCATGTATTGGAGGGACATTTGTAAAAAATTTCACTTGGGAAAATTATTATTCATGTATGATTTTTTTACACACGATATCTTTAATAAAATGATTTTTTTTTAGATGCTTTTATTTTGGAACTTCTGATAATTTTGCTGGTATGTAATTTTTTAACATGTTCATTTTGATGAAATTATTATTTTTCAAATACTTCGTTTTGAAGCCTCTTACAGTTTAGCTGGTTTGTGATTTTTAACCCATGTTAATTGTAATAAAATAATTTTTTTTTTAATGCTTCGTTTTAGAAGCCTGGCAATTTTACTGGAATGTAATTTTTTACAGTTGATGATTTTTGTAAAATAATTTGAAAAAAATGCTTTGTTTTGGAACCCCTGACAATTTCGTTGGCGCGTAATTTTTTACACATCATACCTTTGATGAAATGATTTGATTTTTACCACCCACGAACTTGTGAAACATGTTAGCTTTTAAAGGTTAAGCCAGTGCTTAAAATGTCAAAAACACGAAAATCTCATTTTCAAAAAAAATTTTGGACATAATTAATATAATTCATCTTCGAGAAAAACCAATTTTGAAAGTGTTTTATCCTATCAGATTAGTAAATATAACCTTTCATTCCCTTGGCTATTATCACCAGCTATTATACACACAGTTTCAATTCGGTGCTGAAAAATGTATTTTATGATCCATAAGAAATTTTAAAAAATCTAATTTTTGAAATTTTTGGACTTGGAATATTTTTTTTCAAAAATGATAATTTAAAATTTAAATTTAAAAAGCTCGTTTTTGAAAATTTTGGATTTACAATCTTTTCCATCTAAAATGATGATCTTTACCTTTTATTGATTTAAAAAAATATTCACTTGGAAAATACAACTTATTAAGTTTTCATTAACGGATTATGATTTTAAAATTTTCACTGATTTCCTTTTTATTCTAGTAACCATATAATTTCACGTCGACTTTTTTAATATTTATTATTATTTTTTTTGTGTAAAATATTAAGCTTAGATAAGTATGTACTTGAAATTTTTCATAATCAAGTGTGGTTTTTGTTTTACTGGAAAAATTTTTCAATTTTTTCCCCAAAAAAATTCAAAAGAAAAATGAATTCAAAAAGAACAATATGAAACTAAGTGATAAATTTTCTCTTACCTGAGAAGCGTGCGGGTACTCATGACGTTAACACTGACCTATGTCGATATCTTCTTTGTTAACGAATGTTTGGGGGAAAAAAAAGTATTTGGAAATCTTGATTACCAAAAAAAAAAAAAGAAGACGAAGAAAAGGAGTTTAACTGAAAGAGGCGACGATACATTTAAAAATTCATTTAAAACTAGAGATGAATTATGGCTGGAGGGGTTTTTAAAATACTCGAAATCGTCGTTGAATATGTATTTATATACCGTTACCCCCGCCACTTCAGTGCAAGAGGGAAATCTGATTCATAGGTGAGTTCAGATATTTCGTTAATATTATTAATTTTTTCCCTTTCCTTTTCACTAGAATGGCTTTCCCACCATAACATTCTTTTCTTTCGTTGTATATATTTTAATGTTTGGTCATTTGTAGAAATTATTTTAATTTGGCCCGATAACTTATTTTTTATTGTAGGTGCCCTGGGCAGGGTGTATGTTTATTAGGGTTATTAATGATGATGAAAATATGTCAAAAAGAAGATGCATCTTTTTAATTTTTTTTTTTCTTTTTTGTTCCATCTATTTGTCCTGTTTTCAACCCTTTCATTTTAGATCTTGATTTAAAAAGCAGCTGTAGGTCTTTTTGAGTAATTTGAAGGAGGGTTCAGAAGATTAAGGGTATGCTTTACCAGAAACAAAAAAAAAAAAAAAAACGTATAAAATAGTGAAATTTTCTCAACTATTTTAGAAGCGAATTCTGAATAAAAATTTGTGATATTTGGCCATAATGTACTTCAAAGTTAAACTACATGCATACACTAAGAAAAATTTGGATAGGAAAACTGGGATGATTCGAGATTAATAGCAGAAATTGCTACAAAAATAGAAGGTATTTAAAGCCCAAATTTTTTAACGGCGTCTTCATTTTTAAGCTGGACTTCGGTTGTACTCGCATTGCAAAAATTTTTGATTAAATTGAAGTAGAAGCAATTAAGTCATTTGATTGAATTCTGCTTTTTAAATGTCAGGCGAATTTATTTTTCTCAACAGATCGAAGAAAAGAAGATAACACTAATTAGCAATAAACGCAGATTCTGAGAACACTGATTTCTCAAATTATTATTTCAGGGATATCTACCAATTTTGATAATTTCTTTTCATTTATTCTGTCCTTTGTACCTACTTGAATCATGAACTTTGTGACGATACAGATTTGCAACTTGAATCGAATGCATTTCATGCAAATAAGACATGAAGAAGTTCATAATCTTTTTTTGATAGGTGTTATGAAACGTAAATTCCAAATAAAAATTTTATCATCGTCTTACGAACAACAAATTTTTCATTTTGTAATATTTTTAGTCGATGCTCGACGCCAATAATGACGTACTTTTTTTTCGGTAGCTACGTACGTTTTGGTAAGAGACTGATTTTTGTGTGAAAATTAGACGAGGTCTTCAAAACATGTTAGCTGACTTTCCTCAAGTGCTTAAATTTGTTGTCAAGTTGAATTGCTTATGCAATTTGAAAAGAAGGTAAGGGCTCTATTAGAAGCCCAACTTCGTAACTTGACAATGCTATAGTATCTAAATAGAGGTACTTCTGATGAAATATGAAAAAAATATGAATCTAGCTACTTTATTAGCCAAAGTCATCCAAAATCAAGGACTTTTGTAACCAAATTATCTGCAAAAGTAATATCAAAGGTAAAATTATTTTCATAAAATTAGTAAATTTTCTCGACTGTTTTCTGGCTGAGTTTTCAACTTAGAGTTAAGATTTTTAAATATGTTTTCTCGTAGGATGTATAGAGATCGATTTTCATTTTTGACTGAATATCTGCATTTTATTGATGCGCAAAGTAGATGTAACTTTGACGACTAATTTTTGCTATAAAAAAAGTAAAAAATCATAAATGCAACTCTATACGCATCTTCAAATTTAACATTTAAGTATATCATGGTCTAAAATCACAAATTTCTGATTAGAATTTACTTCTTAAAGAGAAAATTCCACTATTTTACACGTTTTAGCTTCTGGCAAAGCATACGTCCCTTAATGGCAATTTCACTAATGTCGATTTTAGTTTTTCATAATAATAATATCTACATTTAGTAATCCTTACAACTATTATCTTCACTTGTGAATTTCTATCTAACTAAAAAAAATTATTTTAAATTATTCAACAAATGCCCAAAATTTAAAAATCAATTAATTTTTGCTAAAAAAGTACACTGTCTGATAGAGACTTTTCATCTTTGAAATTATTTTTGAAACAGTTTAGACATACTTTGAGATACTTTTTAGATTTTCAAAGAAGGGGAAAAACCCACTGAAAAGTTAGGGGTATTTCTCTGCCCACGTCTATAATCGAACATTCCAAGAGTAGTGTAAAAGCGAAACAGCCCAACAACAAAATTATGTCCAATTTCCATCACAAACCAATTTTTCCCCTATTACCTAACTCGAAAATGTGGGCTTGGCCTGTTCTGTATCAGATGTGAACCTGTTCCAAAACATGAAACTTTTTTTTCCCAAAAAATGGCTGTGGCAGAGGTCCATGACCTTTTTAAGTACATATCATTTCTACTGAGCCTATCCAACTGCTTTACTCTTCTACATGAATTGCCTATGAAAACAAGTTTTTTGTAAAAAAACTAATGTGGTTTTTTTCTCTTCATTTGTCAGCAGAGCCTATGTAAATTCATTTCGATTTTATTTCTTGATTTTTCATCGAGAAATTTCACTTCTTTGTATAAGTTTTCGTTTTACACATAGTTCCTCCATTATTTTAGTGCCAGATTAATTTTTTTTTTTTCCAGCTCCGCCATTCAAGGCAAAATGCAATTTTTTTCACTGTTTTACTTAAAGAGGGTTTTTTCTTCGTGCTATTCGGTTAGATTAAAATGTAATTTAGGTGTATCAGATAATTTTCAATATACTATTTTAGAAAATTAATTTGATTTTATACTCATTTTCAGTCAGATGCCCGGAACTAAACTTTTTGGAGTCCTTTCTTAAGAATTTTTAAAAACTCAAATTAATAATCTATAAAACAAAAGCTTGTCATCAGTAAAAGAAAAAAAATATTCGACCTATGTGTATTTCTCGTCAATTATCAAGTCGACTTGAAATATTGAAATTTTCACCGTTTCATCTACTACGTACTGTTATTTCTTATTCCTCACCATCCCTTCCCATCCTCAACTTACAATATCTTCGCGATTTTTCCGACAATTCACTATTTTTTTCAACGTTAGGGCAAAAGTCAAGAAAATAGGACCATAAATAATACAGTTTTGAATGTTTTGTTTTCATCCCATATAGATGTTGATAAAATGAGATAATGCATTATGCTAGCAAACTTGCAATTGAAACACGTGTGTTCGTCTGCACGTACATGAGTAATAATTACAAAATGTAAATTTAAAATACTATGAATCAACGTAAACGGTCATTGATCTTTCATATACTCAGCGCAATCATTGTTTATTACATATTCGATGATCATTAACTAGGTACCGTCGAACGGGGTGACTTTACATTCAAGGGGCGACTTTACCCACTTCGTTTTAGCCCAATAAATAAATTGCCAGGCAAAAATTAAAACCGAAATACGATTTGGATCGAAGAAGGTAGAAGGAGGAAAAGAGAAAAAAGATCGCCACCCCTACCTCACTTCACCCAGTAACAGAACAAGAAAATATAGCGGCGATATGGTTTTTTCCTTTTTCTTATTCGTCTTTTTTTTTTAACCACAAACACTCAAAATATTAAGTTCGGTTGCACACGGTTGAAGTTGGTACTTAACTAGTTTCTTTTCCATTGTACGTATGAGGACAAACATCCTCAAATTTTGCCTCCCCACCCATCAATAACTCGTCAATAACAAATCGATGGGTAAAGTCGCTCCATTGAGGGGTGACTTTACACAAATTTTTTGAAAAATCATAAAAAATAGAAGGAAGGCTGCAAACTCAAACTTTTTTTTACAATTGTGTTGAGAAATGTTAGACCTAAATTTTAAAACTAAATTCACTTCAATAGCTTCAAAATTGGAGGAGTTATTAAAGGACAAAGTTGAAAAACATAAAAAAGTGTGTAAAGTCGCCCCATTCGACGGTATATGTATAGCCCAGGAAAATAAGTGTTCAAAAAAGAAAAAAATTAGTACTAAAGATTTTATGTCAGGAATGTGTTGGGGGTAGAGTACAGGGAATATGTGGTAAAAAGTCTTCGCCATAACCCCTGTGCAGCTTCCCCAGGTAGAGCTCATAAGTGCTGAAATTTGATGTTTATCAGCTATACAGCTCGAAAACTATCCTACATATAAATGTTAAAAGTTCAGTAAAATTTTGCTCTATCCATTCAAATTTCTATCGATTAAAAGAAAAAACCTCATTTGGCGTTATAGAAGCGCAGAAAATGAAGATTGAAAATAACTCCTCCCATTTTATTGAACGTATATTATTTTTTATGATAAATGTTTTTCCCTTCAGATGCTTCTTTCGAGAAATATAACCAAAAAACAACTTTCCAATGGGGTTTTTGCCCCTGGTAGCAGTTAGCTACGGGGGAGGGGCGGGGCGATGGTGGAACTTTTAGTATAATATTAATCTGGGAATCACTCTGTACCTATTAATGTAAAATTCAACTTGCCAGAAATTTTTTGTCGCTTGGGCCCATAAATCACCTAAAATGACTGGACTATTTTTGGTCTTTCTTTTGAAAGATGGTACACTTGAAATGCTATCTTCTTGCAGTGTTACCAATACTGTAAAATAATTTTATAGAAAATAATCAAAATAGTTCTTTTAGCCCTTCCCTCGCTTATAATATGAAGTATAAAAAAAGGGATTAGGGAAAAGAAAACAGGATGAATATGTCCATTAGGGAAAAATATACTGAGGGAAACTGGATTAGAGAAAGTATCTGGCAGTCACCCAAGCATTCGTTTTTTCAAAACTCGATTGAAGACTTATGTTTTTCAAAACTCAGTTTTTCCTTACTAATTGCTTGTATTTAAAACATAGACCTTATACTAGATAGACTGAGTTTATTGATAAGAATCAGTTAATCACATACGTCGATTAATAAATGTGTTGTTCACAAATCCGTTGCAAGACAAACACGCCTTCGCACAAAATACCCTTAAAATCAAGGCTATACATACATGCCTTGGACGCTGATAGGAGGAATTCAACTTTGATCAACTCAGTCCATCTAGTATAATATTATAGTCTAGGATTTAAAACAAAACCCATATCGGCAAGCTTTAATAAATTTACATACTTTCTGTCATTTCTTGGTCTGCTCATCCTATTCTATAGCTAAATATTTCCTCAGTTAAAATGTACTTAGGAGTATTGAAATTATTAGTTAAAAAATGTAAATAAAAGTCCATACTGGATTAACGTAGCCATTTCATGTAAAATTCTTCAAAACGAGAATTTACTTTGTTTAAGTGACATTTTGAAAAATGTTATACAAGTCAATGGTTTCTACGCGTCGATCAGCTCTCGGTTAATTTATAGCTGGTTAATAGTTTAAAAGCACTTATGCTGCATAGAAAAAAATTAGGCACTTTTTTCAACGATTCGACTTATCGCCAAAAGTTGCGGTTAAAAAGAACCGCCGATGATTGGTTATACCTGACGTAGGAAAGTAGATTAACTATTTTAATTTGAAATATTTAAATTATGAATTGCTCCAGCTTTCCCAATCAGATCTCTCGGGCGATCGTTGACCTAACGCATCTATATATTCGAAATAGGAGAATCGTATTTTTTTCCTCTGCTCAAAGATTTATGAGAGATACATCGATGACCTTGGTCAGCGTTAAATTCTCAAAAGTAGTAATGATGTAACTTTCTTTTTCCAAATACATATACAACAACATATGAGCCCATACTTTTTCTTCTTTTTGGTATCAGTTTTTATATTTCTACTATGCAGCCTACGCTCTTGTAATGGCCAGTAAATGAAAAAGATTAAGGTTTCATTTTGATTTTTCATACTCGAAGACCTACCCACTAAAATTTGAATTAATTTGGTACTCAACTTTTAGGAAGTGTGACCTATACCTGAAGAGAAAGTTTATGAACCTTGGATAGAGTGTATTACATTTCATTAATAAACCTAATTTAGAATTTCAACAAAACTGATGAATAAAGAGAATAACTATATCTTTCGTTTATATTAATTTTTTTTTAATTTTACAGTTCCGTTTTCCCTTTTTGTAGTTTTCGAATTTTGCACCACACAAAAGTTCTCGTGCGGTGCATTTTGCACAGTGCACCACACCACGTTTCGTGGCCATGTCTTAACAGATCATTCATAATTTCCTTTTGCTTTTTGCTTTCAATCATACAGAAACGTAAGTCAAATAATGCAAAGATGTTGAACTTTCTGTATTATAAGAAATATTGGCTTAACTCAATTTGGTTTGCAAATTATCAAATCATCAGTCTCTAAGCTGCAGAACAATGTAAAGAACTTGGCTAAAAAGGGATGATACGTATTTTAAAATTTATTGACTTTGAAGGAAAACAGGGTCAGAATCCTTTTTTCAAACTGACCAGGGGATATGTGAGACATAGATAATTTTTTATGCTGAATCTGAATCTGCAGGTGGTTTCGCTTTACGTCACGATTTAGACCTATTTTGGAGTATTTTTCACTTTTTCTTTTGGCCATAATATCTTACTGGGATCGAACTGCAGTCGAAAACGGCTTGCAGATTTTGTACATGAAAATATTTTGCTTTCTGGTAAAATTTGAAAAACGTGGACTTGTTGCTTTTATTCAGGGCATTGTGCGTAGTATGGTCCATTGTAAATTTTAGAAGAGCTAAGCAGGTTTTAAAAAATGATTTCTAAGCTAATATGATTCTTCAAAAATGTTTGTTTTAGTGATAATGTTCTTTAGGTACAATGAATGAAATTTCTTTCAGTAAACTGTGTTTCTTTTTTGCAATGTTGAATATTTATAACAGTGCACACGAGAATACATGGTGGAATATTTTCATTTTGTAAACAATACTAAAAAATTTGTCTAGTCACGCTATTGTCGAATTTCCGTAATTTACTTCCACGTGTGTGCAGTGTGCACCTATTGGACGAAGTTAATATACCGAATTTTAATGGTAATTAAAATAAAAAACATCGGTATTGGTAAGTTAGATATGATGACCTCACCAAAGATCTGAGCATCTGACACGAGTATATTGAAATCTTTTTAGTCATCCTCCCGAAGTCAATACACTTGACTTTATTCTACTCGTAATATCGTTTGTAAAGAAAAAAAAATTAAAATGGTAAAATATTTCTTTACACCGGAACACAGTCTTGTGAAAATTACAGATCCTTTTGTGTAAATTTGTTTGAAAATAGTTGTTCGATAATATCTAGTTTAATCAATATAATATGAATATTACGTCCTTGAAAATCTCTTATTGGACGACTTTTTTAATCTCCAATTCTCGAATTGGTATAAGAAGTATTTTTTGGATTTCAGTTTTTAAATGTTCACTTTTCTTCACTGAAGACTAAACTACTTTGTACTATGTTCTATTTTTGACTATTCTCATTCAAACTTGGAATGAATGAATTTTTTTTACAAAGTAAGAACATACAAGATAGTTGAGATTTGTTTCGATGCATTCAAACCATTGAAAAATAAAAATAAACTGTGGTATCTTGATCTTGAATGCTCGAGTCCTCTTACTCGTACTTCTTAAAGAGCAGAAAGTTATTTCAAAGAGAAAACTGTGCATCTTTTTCATTTGCGTTTTACAAACGCATTTCACAAGAGAGTGAAGAAGTACTCGTAATAAATAAATAAATAAATAGCTTAAGCTTTCACGAAGAGTCGTTAAAGCGAAGATGCACAAAATCGACTAAAAGTCTCATTAAGCTCATGTATGATGACTGATGACGTCATCAAACTTACATGTGCTTGATGACGTCATCAAGCGTATATACTATGTCATCATACGATAACATTGGAAACACACGGATACACAAAATTATGACTATACGTCTAGTAAAAAGAATTCATCTTTAAAATTCCTAAAATTCCTAAAAATCTGAAAAAAGCGCTAAAATTCTTAAAAATCCGAAAAAAGTTGCCAAAATTCCAAGAAATCCTAAGAGAGCCGAAATCTCGATAAATTCGAAAAAAATCTCCAAAATTCCAAAAAAAATCCGAATAAAATTGCTAATATTTCTAAAAATCAGAAAAAAATCGTCAAAATTTCTTATGATATGACGTCATCAAGAATAACCAGTTTCTCCCCTACTGAGTAGATGAGGGTAGGAAATCCGGACGAATGATACTCGAGTTCCTCATTTGCCCGGGGATTTCCCTTAATACTTGAAATTCTAGCAGCTAGGGAAAATCCCGCTGGCATTCTTCAAATAGATTACTCTAAAAAATAATTTAAAGAAGAAGGGGAAGTCCATTGGGAATTGTAAACCAATAACGATGATAATAGCTTTGTTCGAACGCTACCAGGACTGGTAATCCTGGGCCAGTTCTGGGCGAAATATGCCAGAAAACTGTTCGGACGCTTTTTTTATTCTTCACAAATATTTGAAAAAAATTTTGCTTGTTTAATTTGGTAGAGATTGTTGAATATGCCAGGAAATTGTTCGAACGCTTTCATTTATCTCGCCTAGACTTGGGCCAGTTTACAGACCAGGAAAACTGTAATTACAGGTTGCCTGGTAGCGTCCGAACAAAGCTAATATTGTTTAAGGAATTAGATATAACCCAATCAGGAAAATCCCATAGCCGTTGTAACTTCGAAATATTACTATTGCATCAGCTTTTTTCAACGTCACTGTTTAAGAAGTAACACTAAATAATGGTTTCGCTCATATTATGTCGGTTGGGATACCACAAAAGTAACCAGTTTATTGACTGTACACAGCCCTTACAGCTGCTTTATTGATATGGCGATAAAACCTGTAGACAATTCGTATATACACCATCCTAGTACAGAAAAATTGAAGAACACCCTGTATATATCATCACTTTAAAACCATCGATGGCTATGGGTGACATTCATATATTCATTTGCGTCAAAACCCATTTTATTGACACGACACGACGCGGTAATCTATGAAGACGAGACAAATATGGAAAGAATTTGTGAATGAAAAATACTATCGATGATTCTTTCCAAGTACCTATATTACAACGTGTCGCAAATATTGTAATTTTTAAAGAAAGTTGCTTTTTTATTCAAATTTCTATTCTCCTAAATTGTACTCTTACATAGTGAAAATTGGAAGGTAACAACATTCATATGCATATTACTATATTTTTGTTCAACAGTTAAGAAAGCAACAAAAAAAAAACATGCTGTCAAAATTGTCGGGCAACTCGTGTCTTGAAGATTTTACAATGATAAGATATTCTATTATAAAGGAATTTTGCGTGGACTGACAAATAAACTGTCGATGTTAGTCTTTTTCAGTTTTTAATATACAAAAATGGAAATATTTTCAAACATGACTTGCTTTAAATTCTAAGCGTTATACAAAAATAGTATCTTCCTATTTAGTAAAATTAAAAAAAAAACTTCAATACTGCTCGGGTAATATCGGCCAAAATAGGGCTCATTTTACAGGGAATTTTCAGACAATGAAACGAAAAACGTACGGGAATATGCAAGTAAAAAAGTATCACCAGAAAAAACATGCATTTTCATAAACAAATCTTAGCCCTATACTAATTATATTCAAGCTCAAAGTATCAACATCTACATACAAGTGTGTTTGTGTTGCACCTGCTCATATGTTTGATTGTTTCCACCTCAACTTCAAGCTTCTAGATATGTTTCTATTTCACCTTAAACCGTACAGGTCTATAGTCTACAGATCCTTTATAGAAGCCTATACAATCACAATTACAGAAAAAAAAAAAAAAATTATAGTTAATCTATTGAAAATAGCTTACTGACATGCAAATGAAAAGATGAATAAAGCTTACATATACAATGAGTAAATAATTTTCAATTAATTGTTACAATTTACGTAGAACCTACATCAACATGATTTTTGTTTTCCTTTAAGTATAATATTATAGTTTTGATAAACATTTTCGAATGTGGTGATTCAGATAACATCGGCTTTATTCTTTTTCTGACTAAATACGTCTGATATTTCATAAGATAATTTTTATCTACATTTCCTCAGGTAGAGTATTATGCGAATATTTTACCTGCGTATACACATAACTTTCTGACGTTTCAATAAGTTTTACTAATTTTACGTCATTTTTTGTTTTTTGATAATTTCATAAAATTAATTGAAAGTATAAGAGGAAGTGGATGAAAGCGTAGGTACTTTGTTTTTCTCGAGTCTAAATACGGATCCAGGAATCAAAATTATTATTTTTGTAAAGACTGTCATCTGTTTAGCCAAGTCATAGTAGGATTGAAATACAAATGAGGTGCAGGAGTAGGAAGAGCAGAAGAGGTAGTAGAAGTGAGGATGTGGTAGTAATAATTTTTTCCCCTTAACATTTTGAACAAATATGATGCTTAGCGAGGAAATAACTCCACTTTTCCAAATTTCATAGTAGATGAAAACACTTTCATATTTTATGCTCCTCTTGCATAGCTCATCAACGCTGAAATCTACTTCTGCATTTTCGGATACCTATGATATTTTTAGAGCTCAATACATACACTTAAACCCTGAAAGAAGTGAATTTTCGAAAATAAGGTGGGCTTATCCTATTCTCTCATTATTCATTATCTTATTATAGACTTTCATCAAAATATCCTTATTAGCCCTGCTGGTGACTGAAATTCCAAGAAGTGTGTGCAAATCAAGACCAGTGATGGCATATTTTACACATAGAATGAGTTGTTTTACATTTTTAATGCAGAATAAGGTGTAAAATGAAGAATAAGTAAAGTAGAATGAGTAGAATTAATAGAATGTAATGATGAGCATGTAAAAAAAAATCTTATTCAATATTTTACTTATGATACTTGTTTATTCTGCTTATTCTACATTTTGTGTATTATTCTACGTGTAAAATGCCATCTCTGAGATAAATAGAAAGCAATTATTAGCTATGTCTATATTTCTATTTAATGTAGGAAGTGATCCAGGTCTGACTCGTCCATCCAACTAAAACTATTTTAATAATGCAAAAATTCGCAACCCTTAACCACAACAACAAAATATATATTTAAGCTGCCAAATCTCACTATTTCAGCTGCAGAGTAGATGAACTTCCAATCCAAAATTCAAGTTTTGTGATCATTTGATCCTACGTTTTTATCATGCTCGATGGTCGTTCTAATTAACAAAAACTTTCCAGTATAGCATGGAAATTTTAGATAAAATGAATATTGTTTGGTAGAATAAACTTACTGTTAATAAGATGATTGTTCTTCCAGAAGAAATTTCAACTGAAATGCTGGGTACAATAAACTTCCTTCCTGTTTATCGATCTAAAACAGGTTTACAATATTCATCCCAGACAAGTAATAATTTTAGTAAAAGAGTACCTGTACCTAGAATTTTTTTGCCCCATCATTTTGATAACTTGCATTTATAGAATAGGTACTCGAAAGTTTAATCCAGTTGTGTGAATTGTTTACGAAATTCTGCTACCAAATTTTTATTTAGAAAAACTGTTGAACTGGTTTTTATGGCAATACTATAATACTTTTGAGCTCGTTACAAAATTACGTCTCCGATTTTATTCAGTTCATGTTTGTAAGAAATTTACGAACCTGAAAATTTTTCTTGGACGACCCACCATTTTGTATAAGTCTGACGAGGTAATACTGTGTTTAGTTCCTTGAGAACTATTGAGAAAAGAGTCTTAGAAAATTTGACCGTCGTTCTGAAGCACCATTTCATCCTGTGGGTCATTTGTGAAAAGGTCAACATGATATATTGGTCTGGGGAGATGAAAAAAAATCTACTGTTGATCAAACTAGTCATTTATACAGGTACAACGAAAATTTTGTTTTTTTATTAGTCGACTATGAGTTTATAAGTAAAAGATTTTTATTTTCGTGGAAATTTTCAAGAAGACATGTATTTTATTTTAAATTGAGTTACATGGACGTTGTTGGAGGAACTCCGGAAGATTATTTTATAGTACGAGTATTTAGGTAGTTACCTTTCTTCTTTTATTTATTTTTCTCTTTTTTTTTCTCACTTTTATAGCGAGGAATCATCTATATTTTTTCTCCAAGTTCTCGAAACCAGGCCAATTCTCTTTTATCAAGTTACAGATCGGTTATGAAGATTTAATCTCACGAATTGGTTGATTTTGCTCAAAATGGAGAGGTAGTTTTAATTCGAACTTCCATGGGAAAACGAACGAACAAACCTTCATTCCATTGCATTCCATTATCCTTACACACAGTCTGGACTTCACTGGTGGAAGCAATTAACGTTTGCCAAGTTCAGTCTATATGTAAATGGAAGGTCGATGTGTTTAAATCATGCTGACAACATGAAATTCAGTTTGCTGTCCATCCAGTGTTATTATGGTTTTTGCTATCTGTCCAGAGCTATATGGTTTTAGCTTTGAGTTAAAAAAAAAAATCATTTTTTTGCTTTTTAAAGAAACCCTTATTTTCAGGCCACCAAAATAAATCTTAATAATGATGTGAAAATCAGATGAAAATGGGATATGCAGTGACACGCGTTGAAATTTTTTATAGGAGGGGCTAAATCTCGAATTTATCTCCACAGGACTGAAATTAAGTACATGGAACACTTTTCAATTAAAAGTACCTACTTGCAATAATTAGTGTAGTTGTTTGCACTTGCATCCAGATTGAATTATTTCAAATTCATGACACTCATAGAAGAACAGCACACACACTAGATTTTTTTAATAGTAAAATTAGAACATCTTTTATTAGTATAGGTTTTATGAGTAGGAGGTGTGTGTCTGTGTTGGTAAACAAAACTGGTTACTCAAAGTTTTTGTACTTCCAATGCAGTATAATTTAGCACAAACAATTAACATTTTATTTAAGTTCGGAAAATTTTTGCATCAGTCGAACGAATCGTTGGTACTTACATAACATTCGTGAGATTCTCGAATTAGTCAAGAATAATGTCTGCAGGTTTATTTCGGTCCTGTTTAGTCATTTTTAAATTGTTTTTGAAAGTAATGTAAGACAATTTAGTACCTACTCCTCTGATCGTTCCGAAAATCAACCATTCAAATACAACTTGCTCATTATTCACAATCGGAAAAATATTTCTCATAACGCCTACTAATGTTAACAGGGCAAACATTCTAACCGTTATGTAGTTAGGTAATCCAACAAAACATTTGATTGAGTCTTAGAATATATAGGAGCTTGATACATTATTGTTGCAGACTTGTTGCTTTTCATCACGCTTTTCACGCCTCAGTATTTTCCTTATCTGCGGATTATATCACCCTTCAGCGGTTCAAAACCTGCTATTATAAGTCCCAAAAAATTATCTTTTTTTTAAAGCTCAAAATAAGCACGAAGGCCTGATGATGCTAAATCAGCCAAAAAAATGGATTATCATGTTTTTGGGAGTTACGTATTTTGGAATTAGGTTATTAGTGATCATCTACTCTTGTGACAGGTATAAATCAGACACCTGAATAATTAATGAATTTTATATTATTTTTTGGGTTTTAGGTGCTTGGAATAATTCTGTACATTTATAGAAAGAGGCTGATTTTTAGTGGAGTTTCCAATTTCAAATAATATATCGTTCCTGTTCTTTGAAAACCCCGTAAGTCCAATTTTATACGATTTTCAAGTTTTTGTTAATTTCATAGTAAATAAGCAGGTTTCCAAGTGAAAACCTGCTAAAAAAAATCGAGAAATCGGTCCAGACTAAATTAATCAGTCGAAAATAAAAATGAAGTACTTAAAAAGAAAAAAAGAACTCGAAAATCTGATTCATTAAAAATTGGTTTCAATAAGAACAGAAAATATCAAAAACCACGTACGTCTGAAAATTCCCTCATAAAATACAGTAGAGGGGGTAAAAAATTTTGAATTAATTGGACTTAATCTTTATGAAGTTCGAAGATGAAACACGGTGTTTTAATTTTTCAAATGTTTTTTGGAGTTTCCCATAATTTACTTTTTCTTACTTACGGGGCTTTCGAAGAACTGGGAATGATATGTATAAAACGAATCAAGAACTCATCCCTAATCCCTCAGTATTATTATGAATCAGCTGATCATAACTCATTACGGTACGTCTTTATTGAAAAGTTGGGCATATCTTGCAAGTTGGTACCGGTCCCCGTTTTGATTTTAGAAAATCAAAGACAATCATGTGAAACTTAGTGAAACCACTGATAAGCCATAAGAATAATAATACACTAGCGCACCACTGCTGTGGGTCTCATGTTACTTAGTTACTCAGGATAGAATCCACATAACATCCAACAAAGTCTATACGTAACTCATTTTGATCTGCCATGACTGTCTTAGGCTATCGACTGATAGCGTCAAGTGATTAAAGGAATGCAATGTAGCATGGATATACGATATAGCCGAAATTTTGTCATTTGGCCTGTCTTTAGATTAATTTACATGTCTAATTGAAAATTTAATTGAAATTCTGTTTCACTTACTGAATTACCTCGTTTCATTATCATTTTGCGCTTTTCCAAGTAATCATCAACGTTCACTTTCGTACAGAACTACGTCTAGTCTTCTCGTTTCCACTACACACAATATCAAACATGAACCGTGAAGCCGAGTCTATGCGTCAAATGGTTGCTCAATTTCTTTACGGAATCGAAAGGTAATATACGAATTTTTTCACTTTGCTCCTACTCATTCATAACTTCTGTATAAGATTTCGATTGACGAAAATTATTACAGATTTCATATCGATTATGATTTGTTGACGTAGATACAATCCTGAGAATTTGGCAACTTTAGAAAGATACGTTCAAGTTCAGTCTCAAGAGAATGCCTACGATTTGGAAGCCAACATCGCTGTGTTGAAGTTCTATCAGTTCAACCAGCGTTATAACATCGAAGTTACGTCTCAAATTTTATTGAAAGCGCTGACAAATCTGCCTCATACCGATTTTGCATTGTGCAAATGTTTGCTGAACGAACAAACGGTATTTAGCGTTTAGTCTCTTCTTGAAATGATCTCAAAAGACATCGTATTTATAACGTTCTTGGTTTGTTATTTAGTGTAAAGAATCACCCATCGACCAAATTTGTTATTTGGCGGATTTGTTGGAGAGCAGCGACTTCCCAACTTTCTGGAATAGAGTCTACTCTGTGCCTGATCTGTACATCAAGATCAGCGGCTTTCAAGATTCCATTCGCAAGTTCGTCTGTCACGTTGTCGGTATTACTTTCCAAACTATCAATAAATACTTGCTGAGTGAATTATTAGGGAATATCGACGGTGAGTATCGATCATTCGTTGAACTCTCTCGTTTAAATATGTTATCCTCAACTTTGACATGAATTAATTTGTTTTTCAATTTCAGATAGTGCCTTAAAAGTTTGGGTGAAGAAATATGGATGGAAAGAAATCGAAAATAACCTGATATTTGTTTCGAATCAAGATGAAAATATTAAAACCAAAAATATTACTGAGGAAATTAGTTTTGATAAATTGGTCGATGTCTTAAAAGTTGCATAAGCAGCATTTGCTCGTCATTTTTATGTTTACGGCGGATTATCCAGCCAATCCTGTCAGAAGTTTTATTACAATTTTTTTTCAGTATCCTGTGTTTTTTATGCCATGTGCGTGTAGGTGGTCATATTGTGAAGTGAGAACTCATTAATTTTGGTTTCCCTGGTTATCAATTTTCAATTCAATTTTTTTTAAAATTACGAAGCGTTTTGTACAAATTAAATGATAACCTTGTTGAAGGATTTCTGAATAATGCTACCTGATGAGAATCAGTGTTGATGAGAATCAGTTTTAATGAGATTGTCGATCTTGTTCAATGAAGACGTTTGCCCTTATGAATTGACACAATGTTGGGAAATGAAAAAATACCGTTTGTCATTCGTGTACTGATGTGCGTGGGATTTCAGGTTATTTTATTGTTCGGTGTGTTAAATGCGTTAATCTTTAATCCTAAATCAGCAGCCAAAAATTACAAGGTTTGTAAACTAGTGTTCTACTGTCTTTTGAACTTCACTACTCACGACTATCATACATTTTTTATTCAGAAATTTAAAGGTTTGTTTGATAAATTCGAAGAAGTATATTTCAATTATGTGTACAGACGAGTTAGTGACTGCAGTCATTCTCCAATTTCCAGTATTCCCGGATCAAAAGTATTTTTAATTGACAGAAAGACTGAAGATTATGGATGGACGTTCAAGTTGGTTCATTCAGTCATTCAACATGATATACCATTTTTTATCCTTCCTTCATTATTTCATTTTTTCTAGGCTTTCGCAGAGAGAGAAAGAATGCATTAACTTGGGATCTTTCAATTATTTAGGATTTTCTGAAACTGTTGAAAATGAGGTACAAGAAATTTGGGCGTCCATTGATAAATATGGAGTGGAAATAAATCCATCGTTTGCTGTAACTGGTATAATTTGACATACATTAATTTGAAACATTTCTAAAATACTTGGAATTTGGATCTTAAGACTGAGAAACAAGGTTTCGTCTTATGCCCCCCCCACCCCACAAATTATTTTATAATCAGGGTCAATATACCAAAAAATAAATTGTAGGGCCGAAATGGTAAAAATGTTCATTTAAAAATGAAAAAACTCAATTTTACAGAGAAGAAAAACCTCACTTTGTAACATACAACCTGAACTACTTCAGTCCTTCAATTTTTTTTCTTAACTAATTTTGATTTTTCGGAAAAAAATTCAGAAAAAATATTAAACTGACATAATCAACCCTTATCTTAAATATCTGTAGAGGTATACCAGATGAAACTTTTAGTTTGTTTTTAAAAAATAAGTCAGTAACCGGTTCCTTTCCTTCTTTCAATTATTATTTTCGTCTCCTTTAATAATTTGAATCTTTCTAGGTCAAACCTCCTTGCATTTAGAATTGGAAAAATTGACAGCAGAATTTTTAGGTATCGAAGATGCAGTTGTTTACAGCACTGGTTTTTCCACGAATGCTCTCAACCTGCCTGTCATATTGTCAAAAGACTGCTTAGTTTTGAGTGACCAAAAAAATCATGCTTCCATGATTCTTGGTATTCGTCTTGCTGGTTCAAAAGTGGTTAAATATGCTCACAGGAGTAGGTATTGTTTTATTGTCAATCTTTTTCAAAAGCTAGAGCATCAGTTAACACGAGTGATTTTAGATTTAGAAGATTTGGAGAAGAAACTTATTGAAAATATTAAAGCGAACCAAGAAAATAATTATCAATTATTTTCAAAAATCCTCATCGCTACAGAGAGCATTTACAGTATGGACGGCACCATTATAAATTTAGAAAAGATGATTGCGTTAAAGAAGAAATACAAGGTTGTACAAATATTGCTCGTCAGTTATTAATGACCTCAAGTAAAATTATTTCGACTGTTCAATTTTTAGGCATATTTATTCATCGACGATGCTCATGGAGTTGGTGTCATAGGATCTAATTGTCGTGGTATTATTGGAAAATTCAATATTCTACCGTCAGATATTGATATTTTAATGGGTACATACAGTAAAGCATTCGCTTCTAATGGGGGATTCATTGCTGGATCCAAAGTTTGTGTTTGACTTTATAATTATTACCTATTCGTTTATTCAATTATTGACTTTCTATCTCCCTTGATTTGGTTTCTATAAATTTTGTATTCCTTGGATGACTAGGTTCTGAGTTGAAAAAAATTATGAAGGTATTTAAATACCTTTTCTGAATTCTTATTCACTCATCTTTCGAATGTACGAAATATCTAACTGGTTTAAAAAATGTATACTTACTAAAATTTAGAGAATATTTTAATTTACCATTCTGATGAAATATTTTCAAGTGTCGAGCATTACTGAAGTGATCAAAATTCAATATCAGTTTCCATATACAGATTTTATTCTGACAGTGAGGTAAAATGCCAATAAACCATAATGTTGATTGTAATTTACGTTTTTTAGGATTTGATAAATCATATTCGGAAGCATAGTTATTCTCTGTATGGGTCATTAATGCCAGCCGCAACAGTTCAAAAAGCTATTTTGTCGATTAATAAGTTGATGTCGTATGATGTGCCAAAAGGTTTAAATTTTTCCCGGAAAATTTGGCTTAAAAAATCTGGTGATACAGTTTATCCTAAAATACTTATTTTTATTTAGGTAACATAATAGGTGACAGACTACGAGCACTGACTAAATATTTTCGTAAAAGGTTGAAAAGTATGGGATTAAATATAGTTGGCGATGAAGACTCGCAAATAGTTCCATGGGTCTTGGGATCCATTTCTGCTGTAGCGTAAGGCTTTTTGTTCCTACAGCACCCGTTTATCTTAAATGAAAGGATTGTCCACTAACTACAGTATTGTCATGTTCGACTTATAGTTTTGTTATCCGAGAGTTGAAGAAAAGGAATGTCGCAGCTGCTGGTGTAATTTATCCTGCAACTTCTTTGACGGCAGCTCGTATTAGATTCAACGTTTCCGCATCACATACAGAGGAAGATATTGATAAAGTAGGTATTACATTCATTCTATATTTCTCGATTTGCATTCTCATTTTCCCTGACTTTTGATTTTGGAATTTTTGGAACTACGCCTTTAAGTAACTTAAAGTAAACGTAAGCCCTATTTCTGATTATGAAATATGGACAAATTGACGGTCTAACTTCAACACTAGCTAAAACCACCTACTTTATAACTTTTGGCATCAAATTGCCAAATACAATTTATATCTAAGAAAAAAGAAATTTTCTAAAATGAGAAATTTTCTCAGACAATTTCTTGGTTAAGGGTATGCTTTACCAGAAGCAAAGAACGTATAAAACAGTGAAATTTTCTCAAACCATTTAAGAAGCGTATTCTGATTAGAAATTCGTGATTTTAGGTTAATGGCCAATCAGCTAGAGTTTAATTTTTAATTTATATTTTCTGGTAGCTAAAATTAGCAATCAAAATTACATCAACTTTGCATATCCGTCAAAAATTGTACCTCTTAGATAAAAATTCAACCAGAAAACAGTCGGGAAAATTCCCTCAATTTATGAAAATACTTTTTTAAATAACGTTTTATCGGACAGTTTAATAACAAAAATCCTAAATTTTGTATTGGTTGAGCTAATTGAGAAGTTTGATTAATATTTCTCCATATTTCCTCCTCAGAAGTTCCTCCTATGTGATATTCGTCAAGCCGAATTGTGGAGTTCGGACGTCTAGTAAAACATACCCTTCAAGTTTAGAATTATATATCTTTTCTATAGCTAAATTAGCCGTCAAAGTTATATCTACTTTGCAGAAAAATAAAAATTCAACTCTAATTTAAACATCTGTAAGTTCATTATACAAGTAGAACATTTAAAAAAAAATCAAATATCTTCGTTAAAAATTCAGCCACAAAACAAATTAAGAAGAAAAATTTAAATAAAAACTCAGCCAGAAAAAAATTGTGGAGAAAATTAATTTACTCATTAATTTTATGAAACCTGTCTGTATATGTGAAAAATTTTTGTTCAACTGAAATTTGTTCCTGAATTATCAAATCATCTGCCTCTAAGCTAAATAATATCCTTGAAAAATTTGGCTGATGCGATGAAGAATCTCGAAAAATAAAAGGGTCAAAGACCCGTCGCTAATATGTACTTTTTCACACTGAATGCAAATCTGTTGTCGGTTTTGCAATATGGTGCGATTTCTAGACTGTTTTTGAGCATTTTTTACTTTTCTAAAGCCATTTTGCAGAGTGCAAAATAAGTTTGTCACGCCCAAGCAACAAGGAGGGTGGTATAAGGATATCATTTATGTAGGACAAACATAATATGTAGCAGTCGGCAGAAGAGTCCTCTAACCACATTCGGCGAGGTCAAATATCTTACCAGCCAACAGTCGAAACTTTTTCAGCAGGTTTTCACTTGAAAACCTTCTCCCCCCCACCCACTAAAAATGGAGAATGTGTGCTGAGTTGTTCTGCATCTCACCGGTTCAAGTGTACTATGGTTACGTGATCTTCAAATATTTAATTATCTACTGTGTGTGTCTACTATGGGGAAAGGCAAAGTAGATATACCTATTTGCTGATCTTGTTTATTTACGATTTTAGGCAATTTTAGCAATCGGGGACGTCGCAAATCGTTATGGTTTAACGCATAATCTCAATAAGAATCAAAAACGATGACGTTTGGACGTTTTAAATTGTAATACCTATTCGCTCACGAATTTGCGCAGCAGATCAGGATCCACGCTTCCACGCTTCTTAGCCTGTCAAATATCGACTGTATCTACTATAGCTTAGACCTACTGTCATTTTCATTTATCGTATGCTTTCGTATTCTCAGGATATATTTTTTCTTCGTATCTGTTACTTCTAGCGAAAATAAATGTCTAGTTCCTTATTCAGAAGTGTTCTACATTCATTAATCTGCCTTTCGGCTTGAAATATACCATCACACGCGTACGTCCTTTATAGGAAAAATCGAAGGATTTTATGAGGAAGAGTTAAACTAATGAAGATAAGCCGTGTAAACTGTCAAACGAAGGTAATATTTCAATGTTTCGCCGCTCGACACCTTTGCATTCTTGTCGAAACACGCAACATCTTTATCAAATATAGGATCAAGTATGCCAAGACTTTGTTGCGGATCTCTTCGATGTCGGATTAGGTGTAATTCAAGTTAGAGAACATGTTTTGCATGCAAAAGCTTCTTCTCTGTCCGTAATAAATGAAAATGTGTTGAGTCAAAGAAAATAAGAAAATTGTTTTGATCCCTTATCGGAGAAAAATGAGCAAACTGAAAATTGATATAGTGCATTGCCCGGGCAGGATTGAAACAAAAAAAAAGTATTCGAATGGAGAAAACTTGGGCTACGTTTCAATTCCTCGCTGTTACATTTAACGCTTTAATCCACAAAATAAAAAGCAAATAGTTTCATTACGGTTTAGAAAACAGCAGACTTCATCGTGGATATTACCAGGGGTGTGCAAGAGGTTTTGGGGTGCCTCCACAGATACTTGTTTTGGTGGTTTTGGTGGCCCTTTTTCATTAGTTAGTGCCCCCCATTCCTCCTTCCCAGAAATTGTTTTTCAATCCCTAATTTTTTTTTTCTTCGTTGCCTCAATTTTTCCTCGTAATTACCTACTTCGGTGCCTCCGTAAACTGCAGAGACTGTGTACGTCTTGCATTTACTTGGCATAGGCCAAAGTTGATAAAACTTGGCAAAAGTTTATGGAACTTGACAAAAGTTGGTAGAACCTGTGGAAAGTTAGCACTTGGCAGAACTTGACAATTAATTTTTTTTAAATAAAATATGCTAAAACGATATTTTTATGCTAAAAATATGCTCTTACACCTAGAATATGCGCAAACAAGCGTAGCTTATTTTGATCAATGTGACGTGAAACGAAAAACTAGCTTTTACCCATTCTTTTATAAGAATTAGAAAAATATATCCACTTTTATAAAAATCTGCTCATCAATAAACAGTCATATCTACTATAGTCTGATTCGTTTAATCATTGTGAGAAGTAGCGCGTTGCCAACCCAAATTGATGAAAATCCCTGAAACCGGTTTTTCATTGAAAAATTTGAATTTTAGCAACAAAAAAAGCAATAGTCTGTATAGTTTTAATTCGAAAAATAAAATTTGAAACTATATGTACCAGGATAAAATACTAGTAAATAATATTATCATCTCTTATTTGAATAATAATTGCTGAGTTGAAACAAAATTCTTCAAATCCCCCCCCCCGCCCAAAAATACCCTAAAATTTCAAAAATTCTAAGAAATTCCTGAAATTTCAAAAAAAAATTCCTGGTTTTGTTCCTGATATTTTTCAAGACCGTATAAAATCGCTAGTTTCAGGGATTAATTCTTGCAATTGGCATGCCTGGTAAAAAATGTGTGATGTCACCAGAATTCAACAAATAAGGACGCAGTATTTCTATTTTTGACCGATCATTTTCTCCAAATTCTTATGACGTCACCTACACATAGTCTTTACATAGTACATAAATAACCCTTATGAAATACTCAAAACTGTAGTAAAATGGTCATCCATCCAACTGAGCCACATAATATGGCTGCTTAACTTTAATTACCATATTCGAATGAAATTGCGGCTCAACATCTCCTACCGTAACACTGACTAATCATTGCTAACCCATCAAGTAAATCATACAATTATGTTTTCTACATAGAGAGGGACCCTTACAGAATTTTTTAAGTCATCCGTGGCCTCCCCCAGTCCCTTATTGGTTTTATTATAATATTTTTTTTAATTCAGGGATAACAGGATTATGTCTATTTTTAAATTTTATATAGGTAGGTAAATTAATGTTTATTACCGCGATGCTGAATTAATTAATTTTTTTAGATATAAAAATACCTATGTACTTACCTAAATTTTATTTAGTTTGTTTAACTTACTGTATTTTAAATTACTTGATTTGACGAGTTTAGACCGATGTAAATTAGGTTCTATTTTATCTTCAATGTTTTTTTATAACTTTGAGGAAAAGGACATTAAAATACATTCGCTTAGCTATACTTGAACTGACCCATCATATTCATAAAAATTTTTCCTTATTTGTTTTGGAAAGTAGATTGTGGTTGCTTATCCCCTTAAAGCGAGAAAATATCAGGAAAATGGTTATTTACTTTGTAAATAAACGATTTAAGAATAATTTGGTGAAAATACGTTTTTTTATATTTTCGTCGTCTCTCTTCTTCGCCATCCGAAAAGATGTGTCTCTTCAAATAATATGGTCTTGGAGAGCCCATTTCCATATCATTTTATCCCCTTTCATCCCTCAATTCTTTGAAACGTTAGCAAATATTTTGATGGCGCAGCGTCGTAAAGACAATGTAATTTTATCATTTCCCGCTTTCATCCATTCGCCACTTTTTCAGTAAACGTGTTTTTTGCTCTTTTTCATTCCTCTCCATTTTTTTTTGGAAACTTAGTTATTTTTGTCGAGTAAATCGTTATCAACATTGGCACGTGTTTTTATTTTCCCAGCGCACTTTAGCGGGTAATTTGAGAAAAATTCGTTCCAGAAAGGAAAAAGATAAGGGGTTGCTACATTCAAAAACTAAAAATTTAATGTGTGACAGTGCCTGTGAAAAGCATACTTCGGATGAAAGTTGACTTGAATGGAATTTTACGCAATTCTGATAGAGAATTTAAAGCTGAATCCATTGATATAAATTCATCGGCCATCGCCATCGTCCTAGCTCCATAACTGACCGAGTTATTACAACATGAAGTTGAAAAATGATGAAAATCCATATTTTTTCAAAAATCAATGTCAAAAAGATACACTCGCAGAGAAAAAATATGAAAAATTTGTACGCTGCATAACTTTGGGGCAATTCGGGTTTTATGTGAAAAATTAATACGAAATTTATAAAATTTTAGCATGCAGCACACTAATTTTCAACATACTTGGACTTATACTAATATTCAATATTTTGTAAAAATTTGTAATATTTTTAACTAAGTTACCTAATTAGTTATGTATTAATAAATTTATATTAATTTTTCGTATAAAACCTGAATTGTCCTGAAGTTATAAGTTTAGACTAATTGTAAGTTTTTTCTTCCTAAAAGTCTATCATTGAATTTCAAGTAGTATATTTATGATTTCTTAAATAGAATTTAAAGCTTAATTCAATTATCGGTTAACCTGGTGAAGCTACGAGTATATATCACAAATAAGGGTAATGTCAGCCATTTTTACACTTTTTTTTTGATGTTGTTAAATATTTTAGTCTAATGCGAATGTACATATATGGGTAAGTGTTCCGTGAATATTTTAGGTCATTAAATTTTCACACACACATGCAGATATCCGCCGTCAGCTTGTGTGCGAGCTGGTGGCGTGATATTGCAGGAAAAGTGGACAGCATAGGTACAAATTTAGTTGAAGGTGCAAGATTGCACTTTTCACACAAGCCAAATTCACAAGCCACAAAAAGTGGCATGATATATTAACTAAAATGCATAGCCTGCAATTTATGCAGAAAACTCTCAAAGCTTCTGGAATAAAATGACATAAATTGCTTAATAGTATGAAGCCTAAGAGCACTTTATATTGTCGTCACATTTTTCTACTAATTTAGAAGTTAGAAGAAGTTATGTACTCAGTGTAACAGTTAGTCTATTTTTCATTCATTGTACTGTTAACTTGTCTTGGCTCTTACATTAAATGTTGTATAAAGTGTTAATTGTCATTGTGTTAAAAAGCCTAGAGTCACGCACCTTCAATAATAGGTGATGACTCCCTTGCTGTGAATGTACAGAATAATTAAGCTTTAAATATCAAACCCTTAAAATTCTGTACAGTAAGTATATGTAAAATTATCGTGTTATAATTTTATGAATTACAGCTTCTCTTTTACTTTGTCGTTTTTCAAACTGAGCACGTTTTATCTAGTAGGTATTCTTCCTCACCATTCGTAGCTATCGAGAATCTTTTGTTAACCCGCTTTTATTCTTGCAGTCTTAGACTTGCAGATCTATTTTCGTTGCTCTTTAGCCATTCTGAATTGTAACATTCGTTCATTCGTTGTTTACTCATCTTATGATGAAGATAGATAGATTTTCGTTGGAATTAATACCTTTTGAAATTACTAATTTCACTTGTAATTTCACAAATTCGTAATTATCCGCAATAAATATTCGTTTGCTGAATTGTGTTCAATTTATTGGTGCAAATTAGTTAACAAAACGTAATTCCAACCTACATATATATAAAGTTTAAGCCTGATTGGATCATTCGAAATTGTTAAAAATTGATTTTTTGCAAAAATGGGAGCTTGTCAGTTACTAAATATACGCAGTCTGCATTCTTGAAAGTTGAAACAACAACCTCGCACGTCTTTTATAATCTATCAATCTTCATTTATATGCGTTTATTCGTCTCTGTATTTCTCTTGGGTCTCAACAAAGTAATTTCATGTTTTGGCTTATAAAATTACAAAAGTACCTAGGTACCCATTGAAATGCAACTATTTTGCCTGCAAGTATAGCTATATAATGACACATATACGAGGTATATTTTAATAAATAACTAATTAACTCGTTTTTTGCAGTTATCTAAATCCATTCACCACGCTTTATCCTCGACCTTAAACTTCAGTCACATATAAACGAGCATAGACCAACCTGTTTTAAAGTTAAAAAATTAAAATACCTATCTTAAAGAAACTTGGGAGCCCACTTCACAGCCTCTACGCTCTAGCTGCCAGCACCTCTTTGTAAGTACTTGGCAAATTTCCAAGAAACGTAGGTACTAATTAATAAGAGTATGTAAATTAATTTTTCATGTAGTTTTTCAAAATTTCCAGTCTGCAAATGAAGATGATTTTATATAGAGAGTGTATCGCAATGAATTTATTTAGCCAATAAAACAAAAATTTTAAAATCAATGAATAATAATTTTGAATAAGAATCAAGATGTGAGATTGAACCAGGTGTGTGCAATAGAAACATTGTAGATAAGAAACAATAGAACAGAGTGGGCAAGCCTAATATATCAAGTCCAAGAATTATGCATAAATTTGTCTGTACTATCTGCATTATGTGAAGACAAGGATACAAAATGTTGTACTCAAAATGATGTAAGCTAGATTTGTTTTACAATTTTATACTGTCATTCAGTTTGTTTCGAGTGTTTCAAATGAATTGTCCTTGTAGCTAGTGCATCTGATTTTTGTGTTGGAATCCATTTTTAGCATTATTTATTTATTTCTCTGCTCAATTTAATTATGCTATTTAAGGCGCGTTTTATGCATTTGGCAAACATTGTCAAAAATTTTTTCTGTATTTTCGAGTTTTTGTGCCTTTTTTTTTTACAATTTAAATGTCAACTGGTTATTGAAGGGAAAAATATCGATGTAATTCAGATTATACTCATTTATAAAAAGATTTTAAGCCATCAAGTATGAAGACTGGTTCACTAGTCACAGAAAAAAAGTTTTTGGCTTTTTCTCAATAATTTATTCATGATGTTAGTTGCATTTAATTATACTTAACTTCTCAATTACGAAAAAAAAGTGAATATCTCGCAATTGAACCTACTCACTCATGATGCTAAAATAGAGGAAAAAAAGTAAAGTTGCCTCGTTGGCCTAGGAGAAGCGCGCCAGTAAACTCGATGAGCAAATTAAAAAGTAAGGTAAGCCGAAAGGGCAAGGAGGACAACCAATTGTAAAATTTCTCCAGTGAAAGGCACTCCGAAAAAAATTCATCATTCTCAGTTTTGGCTAGTATTTTTTAACAATGGCTGCCAGTATTTAATATATTATAAAGATAAGTTCTTCTTTTTTTTTTAACAGTAATCTCAACTTTTTTGTCAAGTATTGGCAAATTTTTATAATATATAAAGGCTTTTCCAAGGTATATTTGGAGACAAAAAAATTGCAAATCCCTCAGCCAATCAGAATCAAAAAACTTTTCAAAGTTGACATACATGAGCATTAGTGTGTGAATCTGTATAAGGGTGGAACACATGGCTTTATCATGCATTGAGAGAAATGGATCGTAATAAATAAAATAGTAATTTATCTCATCAGTTATGAAAATTACTGTTTATTGTAATGCTAATATATGTAGTACTTTTCACAGTCATATGTAACATATTTTACTATTTTTGTAGTAATTTCCGCTACAAATCATGAATTATCCCAGTTTTCCTATCCAAATTGTAGAAACACTTTTGAAATTATTCTCAGTGTGACTTATTTTCAAGATAAATGTGCATTTGTTTTTTTTTCTTCTAGCCATAATAAAATTTTAGCTTTTTCCTAGCCATAATAAAAAATGGCTGAATAGTCTATGTCAAATTGAATACTTTACATAGTTGTTTACATACTTTTCATATTCAAAATGACCATTCGATCCGGGACACTTTCTAAATAATTACTAATTAAACTGAATTGATAAAAAACATATTCCCGCAACAAATGGGCAGAGTGCAAAACGGCGCCATTTCGCACTGTGACTAATTTTGAGCAGTTACAACATATAATTTTTTTCTATTATTCAAATAGTCGTAATTTCTTTAATTGACCAGGATTTTTCAATAATTCCTGATTATTCACTTTTACACTAACATAGATATACGTACTGTCTTTACTTTGTGACCCAACCCAGGAGTCATTGTAGTACCAATATTTCCACCATTGGGGCATTTGAAAAAAAGGCTTTAACATTTTAAATTCCGAAAACGAGTGCCATTAGTGCCCGAGGATAGGTACATTTGAAGGTAGGATATCAGACTCGTAGCTAGGGAGGGCTATGAGGGGCTGAGCTCCTTGGGATATGAAACATAGGTGGGAGAGAGTGGTAGGACGAGGAGGAAGGTGAGGAGTGGGCGAGAAAAGGCGAGAAAAATGCCCCCAAGAGAGCCATCCCTACAGAAAATTCCTGGCTAAGGGCCTGTAATACTGTATAACCAGATTTGATGATATTAGGATCATAGCCTTAAGCCTTGTCAGTAATATTTGTTACTGCAAAGACCCCAGAGTTATAAGATTACAAAAAATTGAGTTTCTTATGTTTCTCCTGCCTCATGTATTGGAGTTTGGAACTGTAAATGAGTGAGTGCTAAATATTGCCGCAGGAAGGTAGCACAAAAAAGATATGTGGTGTTCAATTTTCATCTGTATTTACTCATAACGTATTGAAAAAATAGTGAAAAGTAATCACAAGTGCGAAACAAAATATTATTGGTTCACTGTACAAGTAATTCAAGAATAGTCTAACCGATATTTATCATCTAGATTTTTTTTTAAATCGTTCGTATGACAAACCAAAATGTCTCAATATTTCCACAAAATCTGCCTCAAAATTGTGATGTTGGGTTTAATTTTGCAGTCTATGCAGGGAGTGCACTCACTTAAAATATCGAACAATAAAAATGAGGTAGAATTACAAGCTACCGACTACATGAAGTACTCTGATGCGCTGAAACAAGCAAATGAAGGATATTTCGGCAAATATTTTGGTTGAGGAAAGTAGGTAGGTACTGCATTTGAAAACAAATTGGCCAAAGTACCGGCTTCCGATTAGTCCTTAAATACAATATACACGCCCTGAGTTGGAATATGCGAGATATGATGAGTTTTACTGTGACTATGGATAAAGAGATTTCATTTATAGAATTTGATTACATATTATTTTCTCAAATGAATTGTTTTGTTGCTATGTTTTTCATGACATACTTACTTAGAATTATGGTATTTAAACTGATCGGATAGCCAATAATTTTTTTTTTTACACCACGAGAGAGTCAAGTATAAGATTTTAATAATATGTGTTTTGTGTTTCAGTATCACGTCATACTTATAAGAAAATTTTTTTTTCGAGTGCTTATTTTGGGGGGGTGGAGGGTAAAAAGAATTCCACTCAAACCAGGCTACCATTAAAGTCAATTTGTTGACTGTTTGCATAAAAAATGCTTATATATCACGTTTGTCAAAAATAAACACTATCTTGGATTAAAGTAATTGAAAGATACCTACAGAAAATAAAATAATATCCATTTGTGAAAGTTAAGGTAGGCAAAGATAATGAATAACGTAATTCTTGAATCGTTATTCCTACATGTACTATCTACAAGAAAATCTGAGGGTTCTGAATCTACAGATTCACTATGAAAATCTGAGATTTCCATTGCAGAGAAGTTAGTCAACTTGTTTTTTCAGCTTTTATAAAGGTGTATACTAAGAAATAAGTGTAGAACTTGAATTATTACTACGGACGAGAAACATTGTAATTTTTCTCATCAAGGTAACAAAAATTATCATTTTGCAGTAATAACTTCTTATGTGACAGTAAAATGTATGACAAAGATAGCGCATGTATTTTATTATTTTTTAAGCAATTTCTGCAACAATTTTCAATCGTCTCAGTATTCCTATCCTAAAATAGCAAAAAGTACTATTGAAATGTCTCTCAATATAGGAGGACTACTTCCCTAGATTTTGATTTCTCACTAAAAAAATTGGCTTAATGTGGTATCTTTATATGATTTTGGGACGTTATTAGAAGGTTCTACCTACTTGAAAAAAATTGCGGAAAATTTTTGGTAGAAAAATTATCGAGCTATCACGTTTTAAATTAAGGTGGTCCTTGTTGTATCACCCCCACCCCTTCTATATTATAAGTATTTTTTGTGTTTTCTCTTATTTACCAGTCATTGCTAATAAATAATTTGTCTTTCCAGTATCGTCACTGAAAAAACAAGCAACTGATACATGCCAACTAACACAAGCACAGCTAATAACACTTTGCCACTGGATTGCAAACAGTGAACCATACAGGAAAAGCAAATTTCAGCTGGTTAGATTGGAAAGATTTCAGGCTGATTGTTATCATCATTATATTGACGTTGGTCAAGATGGTATTAAACATTTAATATATATGGTGACATGTCCTTAAATAAAGAAATACTTTATTGAATCGTTGAAAGAAGAATGGCTTCTGAATCAGCACGCCGGTGTTTAACTTGTGTCGGGCAGCTTGGGTAGAAATTCGGCCTTAGTTTTCATTAGTCAACAATGGGGTTCTTAATGACCCAAGCGGACATCTTACTGAAATTGATATGATGACATTGAAAAAAGTTAAAAATATCGAGGAAATTGTTCGGAAAGCCACTGAAGCGAGTGAAGAATTAGACAATCTCACTCCAGATACTCCAGATTCTGACAAATTTTGGAATGTAGACTCTTCTGAACGTCCTTTGTACTCGTATTTCAAAGATTTGTTATAATTTTAAAAGTAGATATTTTAAATGGACTCCTATAATAACTATTTACACCTATATATATTGAATTATAATATGCATTGCAGGCAGTTGCAACAGATATTTATTTATATTATATGCGCTTATGTAAGGTTTTTCAAAACGCTTAAAATAAAAAAAAAAATTTTACTTTTCATTCTATTTCATAATGTGAAAGTGCGATTCCAAGAAGGTGAAAATGACTCTTGACTCGATTAATGGTCTTTATACTGGGAAAGGATTTATGACTACTGCAGCAAGATAAGTTTTTATTTATTTTTTGTTCTCATAATTAGCTATAGCAACTGAGGCAAAGATTGATAAGTGATTATGAAAAATTCGGCACTTATTAACGATGATATTAATGTTGAGGTATTTTAAATGCCTGAAAGCTAAACACTGAATATCTGCTAGTAGGTATTGTACCTATTTTGTGCTTCAGAACGAAAGAAAATGTAGGAAAATATAAGATCAATCTTTACGGATAATGAAATGTTATATTCTTTGTTTGAGCGGAGGTGGACTTTGCTGAATGTATTTGAAAGGGAGGAGCGGAGAATTGAAAATATTTGAACTTCACTGAAAAAAAAAAAAATTCAATGCAATCTTTGAATGTTTCTGATTACAATTTTCGCTCATTTGGGCTGATTTTGTGGAGCTGAAAAAATATTATACTTAGAATAAAAGTTTGAAGTCTCTGCGCTCTCCTGAAGTCGAAAAAATAAACAAGCATTTTGTGACTTTGAACATTCAGGGCTGAGTGTACAATCAGAGCTTAAGTCGGGCTTCAACAAAAACCAGGTTCAACTTGAAAAAATAGGGTGTACAATGGGAGTTCAATAGTTGAGGCAGACTTAAACCCGGTTCAAGTGAAATCGAGGCCGATGGAGGCTTAAGGCGAGTTTAGCCAAAAAACGAAAGGAATTTTGTGTTTGTGTTCTCACAGCCCGCAGGTTGGACAACCGTACGCTGTACAGTTCAGTAATTGAAAGTCATGAAGGTCAAATTTAGCTTTAGCTCAGTTAGCTGAGTAAAACGATACCAATATTGATATTTCCATATTTTTTGCATATTTTTTGAAAAATCATGCTTATTTTTTGCATATTTTATAAAAAAATCATGCATATTGTTCGCATATTTTCCACGTTTTAGAGCATATAAATCCAATCCCTTATCCGTATACATAATTCATATAAAATATCAAATTCCCAACAAACTGTAGCCATGAATGTCCACATTTCATGGTTGATGTAAGTATCTAATTTTTGCATCGGTAGTCTGACCGCACTGTGAAAACATACAACACAAACAGACAACCACAGGTACGAATAATGAGAAGTCCCAAAAGTTTGAGCTTTATCAGCAGTTTTGTTGGTTTAGCATAACCACCATTCATTTTCGTTTGTACACACACACTACTTTTGATTAAACCTGGGTTCATAGATCGAGCTTGGTTATGTTGAGGGGAAGCTCAAGGGACGATTGTAGCCCCTGCCCTCAGAGACCTACGATAATAATCTTTTTATTTTATTAATTTGGTTTAGGACGCACAATAGTCTCAATTATTTTACTGGCTTCGTAAAATTTAATTTCTTTTTCCTGAGTTCGAACAAAATAAAATGATTTTAATTCATACGACCAATTTTTTTTTTTCCTTTCATTTCTCATTCTTTGTACATACTTTCAAATGCAGTTTGGTGAATACGAGTAAGTTATTTATAGCAATAGATTAATTTTAAAGACAAGATAATTATCGGAGATGAAACTGGAGTAGGAAGAAAAATATGAGAACAATATTTATAATTAAAAAAATATAACCTTGTGTATGAAATCAGGTTTGTAAAATGCAATACCTATGTTCAAATATTGACGTCGGTTGCAAGAATAGAGAATAGAAGCTGCACATTTCAAACAAACTTGTAGCCATGCCACAGGCTTTGGCGATTACCTAGCAGTTTTCATTTATATTTGACAAACAACTTGAAGAATGCGCCCTATGGGCAAAATATTTTGAAAACGGATCCGTTTCTGGATTATAACTCGGAATTTTCCTGTTTTCCGGCTTCTAAAACGGATTTTGAACGGATTGTAATCAGTCTTGCCGGAAATGAGTCCGGATTATTTTACGTGAAGGTTGTTTTATCATATTTGTTGGCCCGGGTTATAATCCGTGAAACCGTTTTACAAACAGATTTAGAAAAATAATCAAGATGAGAAAAATATCTGCAAATTTTCAGATTCGATGGTCGAAAATAAAAACGGACTGACAACGGATAAAATTCTCATTTTCCGGATCATTTTCTCATTTTTTGCCCATCGGGCGCCGTTTAAGGGAAAAATGTGTTAACGTCACTAAATTCAATCAAATGCGAGCCTAAGCAAATCTTAACATGAGAAGTTTTTACTTTTCTGTTTTTATAATTTACTCATTAATTAATGCAAGGCAGACCTTCAAACTACTTGAGAGAGGGGGTTAAGTTTTCCATTTTGACGGTAATACGGGTATATAAAATGAAGAAAAACTACATCATCTTTTCATTTGTGACGCTAGGCATTTTTCCACGAATGTTCGGAAGTGCTGAGAATTGGTAATAGAACATTGTTTGTTAGTGAAGAAAAAAATCATGCTTTCGCAAGATCGAGACCTAGGAGATGATGTAGTCATCTCTGGAATTGCTGGCGTTTTTCCTAATTCCAATAATGTTCGACATTTTGAGCAGAATTTACGATCGAAGGTGGACATGACGTCTGATGACGATCGTAGGTGGGCTCCAGGTAGGTAAATTATATCACGTTTCAAACAAATTAATTTAATGAACAGGTTTACTTTTTTTTTGGCAGATGCCCTCCATCCTAGTTTCTGTTAGTTTAAATAAAATATTTTGATTACCAAACAGAATTATTTTTTGATTTTTTCATATTTTGTTCTATTTCTGAAGAAATATCTTTGAGTATATTACGAGCTTTCCTCTGGTTCAAGAAAAAGTTCTTGTTATTGTGAAACAATATGAATTAGAAATGAAGGCATACGAGAACTTGGGGAGGTGACTGAGGAGAAGTAGACGACCAGCTAGAATTAACACATCCATCAAACAAACAGAAATAAATAAATTTGATGTGATTTATGAAAAAGGACCTTTCTTTTTGTCCGGCGATTTTTTGAGAAATTAATGGAAAAAATAAATAAAAAACAATTTTTCAGATTTTCTTTTTATATTATTCCTTTGGCAAAATTGATCTACTCAATTCTCATTTTAGCCAAATTCAGCAAAGATAAAACTATTTTTTTGACCTTTATTCCTTTTTATTCTTTAAATAACCTTTTAGCTGGTGTCATTTCAAAAACCAGTAAATTAATTTTGTAAAAATTTACAGAATATACTTAGAGCCATCTCATGAGCATGACATATAAAAATTTCATTAAAATCAATTCAGCAGTTCTAGCGAAAAACATTTATTTTCAAATTAAAAAATTCAAATCTTCATATCTTAGTCAATTTTCAACCGACTGAGATCTTTTCTGTAAAACGCTCAAAAAACCTTCCTCTATCAAGAGCAAGCATCAGCTCGAAAATAATTTTTATGACTCAAGGTACCATTTCATAGATCACATCGCAAATGTACAAATGAATGAATGAATGAATGAATGAATGAGTGAATGAATGAATAAATAAATGAAATGGTAAAACACACTTCTTTTCATTCTTTCTGAACAGATAATACAAAGATACCAGGACGATTCGGTAAACTGAATGAAATTAATAAATTTGACGCCACTTTCTTCAATATTCTCTCAAATGCAGCCGATGTGATGGACCCTATGAGCAGAATTCTGCTAGAGAAAACTTATGAGGCAATCATTGATGCAGGTACGTTCTATTTCAATTTTCCCACACTTTTTTGTCCCGATGATATGTCAGCTTGAAAATTCAAACAATGGCCAATTTCCAAGTTTCAACCTGTACTTCAACTTTTGTTAGTTCAAATAAGTGTGGATCAAATTTTAACCAGGTCGTTGAATTATTAACAGGTGCATATTTGTCTTGGGTTTAGAATTTTGCACCTAGTGATAAAATTTTATTATGTCGCTTATGAAACCACTTTTTGTTCCATGCTCAGGTAGTACTTAACTTTCATTGATTAGAAAAGTATGTAACCTATTTTTCCTTAGGATACAACCCTCAGCAAATAAAAGGCACAAAAACAGGCGTGATTATAGGTGTTTCATATAGTGACACGGAATTGTCGAATTTTTGCAATGAAACTTTGCCAGCTTACGTCAATATGCTCGGATGTAATCGTGCTTTGTTGGCCAATAGAATTTCTTATTGGTTGGATGCTCGGGGTAGGTGATGAAGAGAAATTCAATTTCAGACGAAATATTCTGACTTTATTAAAATTTTTACACTTTTTAATAAAGGCCCAAGTTATGCAGTTGATACAGCCTGCTCATCATCAGTGCATGCTCTAGAACATGCCTACAGAGCCATCAAGTCTGGAATATGCGAGTCAGTCATTGTTGGTGGGTCTAATATATGTCTACAGAAAGCCATTTCCAATATTTTCAACCAAATGGGGGCTTTAAGTCCAGATGGAAGATGTAAAAGTTTAGACGAATCAGGTAAAGTATTAGTTCATGAAGTTTCAATTCAAACTAAACTACATACTATATGGGTAAGCTGTATAGTCAGTTCGAAATACGATATCCAACTGGTCAAATCGTTTTTTGTTTTTTTTCTAATGTTTTGTCAGAGCTAAGAAGTATCCGTTACTACAATTAAATTATGTTGACTTTGATTAACTGGTTTCAGCTAATGGTTACTCCCGAGCAGAAGCTGTAGTCGTGCTATTTTTGCAGAAACGAAAAAATGCTCGCAGGGTGTATGCTCACGTGGTGCATGCGAAGACAAACTGCGATGGACTTAAGGATGAAGGATTTCACCATCCCTCAGTAGCAGTACAGACCAATTTATTGCAAGAATTCTACGAAGAATGTCAAGTGGATCCTAATCAACTGGTGTTTTTGGAAGCTCATGCAACTGGCACAAAGGTAAGCAGATATAATTGATTCAGTCAAATTACGAGCTGAATTTCTTGAACCACTATGCCATATTTCCTTCATAATTAAAACGAAATTCCAGATGAATTAGAATTTAGCCTGTCAACTTTTTGATGAAGTATTGACCGAATCATCGGCGAACATTGAAGAGTGACAGGTGGCCAATGTCGCCTCAGACCTGAAATTAGCCCTCAGTGAAAATTATGTTAACCCTCCTCCTCCCCTACTGTATCAATGAAAATTAACAAAATTACGATTGAAAAGTCTGATAATTCTTTTTTCTTTTCACTTCTCGTATCGTCTTATCAAGAGTCTTTTTAGCAGGTTTTTGAGAGAAGACACTATTTTTACTTTTTTAGTGACGGATAAAAAATTATTCATAGCCCACCCTAACAAATCACGCGAAGTCCGCACCTGTGGGACGAATAAATAAAAATTTGACATTAATTTTTTTTCACTTCCAGCATGAATATTATCTTCTCATTCTCCTTTGAATGACTTTATAGTTATTTTCTTCTTCCGTTTTTATTGAAAGTTTTAAAAAATATTAAGATATGGCGAAAGGAAGGTAGTCGTAGTTTGAGGTAAATTTGGTAGGAAATTCCATAAAACAATATAGATTTTCTATATTAATAATTATCTATCGATGTCAAGTGATGCAAATTTTTTGTAGGCTCTAATAGGCAGCTCTATCAACTTGATCTTGGAATGAACAGCTAAAAGGTGTAAAGATGAATTTTTTCACGGATAATTCGGTAATCTTACGAAGTCGTATAAAAATTTAACTAATGATAATTTTGGAAGATGCCAGGTTAAAATGTAATAAATCTAGCCTGCCAGGCAGTGTCAGTATAAATCAAATATTCCTACTTTTAGGGCTTAGGGATAGAAAAAAAAAACATTAACTTTAAGCAAATTAATGGAAAAGCATGAAAAAAAATGTCTAGAGAACCAAACAGTATTAATTATCAGTTAACCCACTTTCTTTACTAATCTGTCTTCTAATATGGTTTAGATTGGTGACTTTGTGGAAATGAAAGCGGTGGAAACAGCTATAGTATCGCGTCGACGGGAATCGCTAAAAATTGGTTGCGTGAAATCAAATATGGGCCATGCGGAGCCTGCTTCAGGATTGTGCAGCATTGTAAAATTGATTCTGAGTTACGAATCAGGATATATACTGCCAAATATCAATTTTAAGAAACCACGAAGTGATGTCAGTGCTTTGAAAGAAGGAAAATTGAAGGTTTGTAAAAATATTGTCTTGAATACTATTATAGACTGTTGAAAAGATGAGTGCTCATCATAGAAACTATGAAGATAGGGGAATTGGCCGAAGCAATATGTAAGAGAAAAATCAATTTAAAAGAATTACTGGGGCGATTCTATGTCAGCTCACTTTCAAAACTTGAGGCAAGGCTCAATTCAAGATTTCAAAGAGGTATTTTTCAAAATTTTTCAGCCGATTTTGATCAATTTAAATCGAAATTTCGAAAAACTGATTTCATTATAACTTGGCTTCGGAAAAACTAAAAATTGGAAAATCAATTTGTGCATTTTATACCTTTAAGTTTAGTCAAGAATTAGTTCGAAATTTGATTTTTTTTAAAGTATGAACATTCACACACATTTGACACAAGTACAGCCTTGTATAATTCAAAGGCCTAATTATGAAACTTGCTCTGAATGTGGTAGTCTGATTGGGTTTTTGATTTCATGGTCGGACTATTATTATGATCATTGCTGAATCATAAATTCGAGTGGGCTCTTTCGTCTTAACCACTAACTACATTACCTAGAAAGAAATAGTAACTTCATATTGATTACTTTTATCAAGGAATATCCTTTTAAGATATTTTCAAAATTGCTTTGAAATTACGAATTCTAAAAGGAAGTTACATTCATTAAAAAAAATCATTTTCAAAGGTTGTGACAGAACTGACCGAGTGGCATGGTGGATTGAGTGCAGTTAACAACTCTGGATTCGGGGGATCCAATGGGCACGTATTGCTAGATTCCCACCATAAGACTAAAATAAACAATGGCTTACCCAGTGATGACCTGCCACGACTAGTGCTAGTCTCAGGACGAACAGAAGAGGCTGTGGATGTTATGTTGAAAGATGTAAGTTGATACATCTTTTACAAATATACTCTGAACCATTGTTATCTATTTTACACTACTCAAAATGATGATTAACGAATTATTTATATTTTATATTTATAATCATAAAACAGCTGGAGGACAGAATTTTAGACGTTGAATATGTGGCATTGTTCCATGAAATTTACAAAACAAATATACCAGGTCATACAGTGAGAGGATTCACAATACTACAGAAGCAAGGCATAGAAAAAGTCAGAAGTATTCAGGTCTGACGCCTCTATTTTCTAGTCTTATTCGTATAAAATTGATCCAGAATTTCTTTTCAATCACAGTTTTGATAACAGGTCTGCTCTTTGGAAAAAAAGCCTGTTTGGTTCGTCTACTCTGGTATAGGATCTCAGTGGCTGACTATGGGCAAGTCCCTTATACAAATTCCAGCTATCAAAGAATCTATAGACAAGTGTCATCAAGTATTGGTTGACAAAGGAGTGGACTTGCTCAATATTCTAACAAATTCGGATGAATCGATTTTCAACAACATTTTAAATTCTTATTGTGGTATTGTAGCCATTCAGGTAATTGTTCATCTTTTCATATTAATGAAAAACGCAAACAGTTTAAAAAAAGGGTGATCAAAAAAATCTACTTCTTATGTATAGTAACATAATATTAGGGTGAAAAAATACCTATCAAAATAATTTTTCATATTTCAATTCCAAATTATATTTTCTAGCACTATACTCATCATATGTGTACTTTCATATATTTTGACTTCATATTTATATTAGAAATATTTTCTATCAAGATTGCCCTGACCGATTTCATGAGAGTTATCGATATCCAACCCGATGGTATTATTGGTCATTCGATTGGTGAATTTAGTTGTGCCTATGCCGATGGTTCTTTAACACTAGAGGAGACAATACTACTTGCATACTATCGAGGACTAGCTTCAAATGAATCAAAAGTAATACCAGGTCTAATGGCAGCAGTTGGTAAGATTGATTTTAAAATTTTATGAAGAATCATTTTACTAGCATTGTTTTTATAATTATCAACATGCAATACTCATTCATTCATCCACAGGCCTAGGCGCCAAGAATTTACAGGGAATTTTGCCACCAAGCATAGATATAGCTTGCCACAATGGTCCAGATAGCTGTACCATTTCCGGCCCTCATGAAGAGGTACTGAGTTTTATTGGAGAGCTCGAGCTTAAAAATGTTTTTGTTAAAAAAGTACAGTCCTCAAATATAGCTCTTCATAGTCGCTACATCGCTGAAATGGGCAAAGGATTTTATATTAATGCCAAACAAGTAAGTTGTTCAAACTTCAAACTTGCATTATAGCATATTATTAATAATTTTCTCACGCAAGGATCAGCTTTTACAAATAATGAAAACTATCGGCATTGGAGTTCTCTCATAATTTTTTGGTTCCTGAAACCCTCCTTCAATTGTAAGACATTTTCTCTAGCGCGAATTCCCCAATAACACATTTTATATAACGTTATTCTTTCTAAAACTGTTTTTACTAATGACGACTTTCATAACATCACTTTCTCTGACAAATTTTCTCTAACGACATTTCTTCTAATATAATTGTAAAAATTTTTTTCAAGAGACCCCCACAACCCTAAACCCTTCTCCATTACTAAATATCCAACCCCACTCGAACTCACCACCTATTGAAATTTCTAACGCCCCCCCACCCTACCACCAATTCTGCTTTGATTTGTAGGAAATTTTAGGGAAACCTCCTTCTTACCTCCCTAGTACATCACTGCAGAATATCCAACTTAACATTTCAAGACTAAATTCCAATTAACCGGCAAGGCATTCTTTCTTTTTTGTAGCTTTTAACTCATCCCAAGTTGCGTTCTGAAAAGTGGTTAAGCTCAACCTATTCAGAGGCAGAATGGCAAAATGAAATATCTAAATATGCATCAGCCGAATATTTTACCAAGAATATTATTGGAACCGTTTACTTTGAGGAAGTATGTCATTATGTGCCACAAAATGCTATAGTGATTGAAATGGCTCCACATGGATTACTTCAAGCTATACTAAAGAGATCATTAAGTAAAGAAGTCATCAATATTCCACTCACTCATAGAGATCATAACGAGAATGCAGTTCATTTATTATCTGCAGTGGGAAAGCAAGTATTCAGACCATAAAAGATTAAACTTTTATTATAGTACATCTAATTTGGGTTTTAATGTAATAAATTCCATACATTTGTAAAGAATTTACGAGGCCGGAGGGATGCCGCAAATTTCAAAAATATATCCGGAGATACAATTTCCAGTAAGCAAAGGAACCCCTTCGATATCATCGCTGGTGAGATGGGATCACAGACAAAATTGGTTTGTGTATAATGCTGAGAAAATGTCGAGAATCAGAGAAGGACAAAGAACTGTGTCCATATCACTCAAGAATAATGAGCATAAGTATTTAGCTGGCCACGTTATCCGAGGAAAAGTATTGTACCCTGCAAGTGGATATTTGGTAAGGCAACTAAAGTATATAGTGTCCATTCCATAAGGTTTTTTCTGTGAAACTGAAATGATTGTTCTGAAAACACATTTTTAATTCAAATAAGAAATTCATTTCAAAATTATTTCACGCCTAATTGAGATACGAGTAGATACTACGTTCAGTTCTTATTGTACAGAAAATGTTTTCACATTTTTGAATATACTCGAATGTTTTTTTGTACGAGTATTTTTAATTTTCAAACACCCATAAAAATATTGGAAGCATCATCAAGTTATCATTGGGCAGAGGGAACCAGGCAAAATTAATCAATGCGATAATTGATACTGAATTTCATATTTTTAGGGATTTCACTCGGAATTTTCAGCTGCCTTGAAAAATAAAAATTTTTTTTTAGGTACTTTTCAAATATAATACTTACGTAATAATATAAAGAATAATTGCTATTAATTTATAAAAATTAAATTTTCTGTGGTAAATTTGGAAAATCATCTCCATGGTTTCCTTTGCCTGAGTAGCTACTTGAAATGAGTTTTATTGTGGTATTGGTGATTTTACTTTGCAAATTGATCAAACCTTAAGAAGAATAACTTTTTACCTCACTAATAATTGATTTGAAAAAAAAAAAAGTTTAATCTACGGTGAAAATCAAAAATTTTAGTTATGGTTCCATTGGCCCTAGTATCTAATTTTTTTTTGGCCAGGCATTTTTAAAAGTTTGAAAAAAAGGGGCTGTGGATTATGGATTTTTGGGGAAAAGAAACATCAGAAATAGCTTTCTACCAAATCTGATCAGATACAGGAGGGATTTTCCTATCAAATGAAACCAACTTCAGGTCTTCATATTAGTTCCATGAAATGTAAGACTTTTTGAAAAAATGGTTTTTATTGCCCCACTCTCCCCCACATAGATATAGGGTTTCAACCTTCACTAGGACTAATAATGAACAACTTAATTGCTGGGTTGCTCTTTCACTTGCAAGCTTAAAATGCAGTATGAGAAGGCTCAAAATAATTTTTCGTATTTTTTTAAAATAAAAGGTTCTAGCATGGGAAACATTCAGTTCAATGATTGGCAAACCAATGAATCAAGTCTCAGTGAAGATAACGGATGTCAAATACTTAAGATTCACAAAAATGACCGAATCATGTAAAGTATCAAATTTATAGTTATTAATATCCCATTTTAAAAGTTATTCATTAGCCAATATAATATTGACTTGATTGGGTTTAATTGTTATAACAGCTATTATAAAATACCACATTTCAATTTTCAAAAATACCGGAGACTTTGAAATTTTCGAAGGAGGAGACTTGGTTGTCAAAGGAAAAATATTTGAAATAGAAAACGACCTCGCTGAGGATAACTTCTGTCTTGAAAACGTCAACTACATGCTAACAGATGAAGATTTTTATACCATTAAAGACATACTTGGATTTGATTTCAAAGGCCACTTTCGTTCAGTTAAACGATCTAATTATGAGAGTGAGATTTTTTAATTCTCTTTTCACTGTTCAATTTAAAAATGAAAAAATTTCATATAATGCTTGATGATTATCAGGAACTGTCGCTCAGATTGCTTGGCATAATAATTACGTGTCATTCATAGATAGCTTGTTTCAAGTTATGGTAAGTATTAATGAAGTAGAAGAAAAGGGCACACGTGTCGCAGTATTCTTGAAAAAACTCATAATCCATCCCCAAAAACACGAGAGAACTCTGCAGAAACTGGATAAAGAAAATCCGGGTAAAGAAATTCTTGACTTATATCTATTTTTTAACAATATTTTTTTGCAAAAATGGAACAAGTCCAATTTTTAATCATTTTACAAAATTGCTAAGAAAGACTCAGTTATGATATTTTTATTGGTTTTGGATATTTTTTGAAACTGGTCAAATCATTTCGCCAAAGACTGTTCATAGTCAACGTCATGGTGGATAAAATTGGAATATAGTAGTCAATTTATAAGTCGAAGTCGTCGAAAGTCCATCTAGTTACTTTTAATCATGTTATCGATTGGTACTTTTTGAATGGTTTGTTTCAGAATTCACTCTATATCAATGTTTGGAGACAAATGAAATTAATTGTGGTGGTATCAAAGCAATGAATGGAGAAACTGCTTTGTTTTCTTCCAATAATGGTTCCCAAAAACTGGTCCTTGAAAAAATTGTCTTTCTTCCATTCCTACATTCCAAGGTAAGTCCAAAAGTATTTTCTATTAATAAACATTATTGACACTGGTCAACTGCAGAAAAGGTTAAGTGTGTAAAGGTTTTACTTTTTATATTTCCTCTAATTCTACTTTTTCACGTCTTATTTTTTAAAGTTTGCAGACACTCAGAATTTTCATTCTTTTAGGGTCAAAATAATAAACAACTGCAATTTTCTTTGTGCAGTTATATTATGTAACACTCGGTCACTTCCAATATTTTATCAGCTTCCAAGACTGACTAAATTAATTTGACTCCTCAAACCATATACTCTCTCCCAAGCAGGTAAATGAGTAAATACCGTAATAAAAACACTGAATTTTTATAGCTATCCATCTTGAACCATGTCATACAAGTAATTACCCAAACTGTTGCGGAGAATTTGGGAAATAAGGAAATAAAAACTGTTGAAATTGCAAATAAAAGTTTGATCAAAGGGTGTCTAATTTCCACATTAATCGATGACGCAGTAGAAAGCCTACCTTCGGTGAAGGTAAAAATTTTATAGCAAATAACTATGGCGAATAATTTCATGAATTTTGAGAAGTCTCAATTTTATGATTCTTCTAGGCTGAAATCATAGTGCAAGCTGATGAAAAAAATTGCCTGCTAACCGAAGAGATTGAAACAAAATTCCAAATACAAAGGCAAGCTTTGAGGAATAATAAATCTTGTGACTTGATCATTGTTTCTGAAGCCTGCACAGATGAAAAAGTAAGTACACTAAAATGAAAACATATTATATTAAGTCGGCAAATGAAAAGTCGAGAAAAAGCCAAAAAAGAAGAAAAAGAAGAAAAACTACCTATCTTCAATTTTTTTTTTCATCGCTTCTAAAATGTATTTTTCCCGCTCTCTCCAATGAGCGAATTTTCGTGATTTTCAAAGTTGCTCATTTTTCAATGTTCAAATCATTCTAGAACAGCAAATTTTGATAGTTGCGGCCTAAGTAATTTTTTTTTCATGTGAAAGCTCTTGATGTGCTCCACAACCTCAGCTTAAAAAACGATTTTTTTTTTTCCGAGCTAATATTATATGACTTCGCTAAGCGCGCCTCAAATATCTATCCAGTGACTATTGTAAGTAATAGTCGTATATTGAAGAACTCATGTGTTATGTAGGTTTATGTACTTTGGTATTGCTCGCGTAGGGTCACCCATTTACTTGTATCCTTTATTTTCGATCAATTTCTATCTGAAAATATTTTTTATATGAAGTAAAAAATGATGAAATGCTATTTCGAAACATTTACAGGCACTAACTGATTGCATAAATGCACTACAAGAAGAAGGCTTCATTTTGACCAGAGAGAACTCAGTTGAAGAGAGTTTTCTCAACGAAATGGGATTAGTCATTTGCTCCCAGTATACGTTGAACGATGAAAAATTAATTCTTCTAAGAAAGGTTGGTTTCATAACTTCATCAAATGTGTGCCAGTAAAGTGTCTCTTAAGCTACCTTTATTTCGTACAAACTGGGTGCGTAAGCACCTGCAATATTTCCCCCAAACAAATATGGTGTTTGGGTAAAAATTTGCTAATGTGTATGGCCCCAAAAAATCCACGGTAAATAGATACGCCAAACCTTTTGGACCTGCAGCTACAGTTGGTAAATCAAAAATGATCAAAAAAAAAAATGTACGTTGCATTGGGCCAAATTTGTGTTCAGGTGTGGACAAATATGTTTGTATAGCATCGAGTGGGTATGGGTTGAACCAAAAGACCAAAATTTCGATACGTAGAAAATGGGTTAGAAATGTTTGCTATGTTTGTTCCATTTGGCTTGTTTTGTTCGTTCGTATAGAAAATATTACCAGAGTTTGGTCCAAAAATGTTGCAAAAGATTATAAATTTGTCGCATTCGCCTCATTTTTCCATTTGGAGTATTTTAGGATTTGATTAAGAATTTGCTTATCTCTCCCTTGCATATATTTAATAATCTACTTATTATTGTTTACTTTTTAGATTTCTCATATTAGTTATGAATTACTCACACTAAAAATTTCCAATTACCATTATGAATGGATATCTACGCTCCAAAATATTCTTCAAAACATGAATTCCAGTCAAAAATTAGTTTTGTTTGCTGAAAAGGAACCTGTGAATGGTATTTTAGGTCTTTACAAGTGTATTATAAAGGAAAATCCCGATCGAAATATTTGGTTCGTGGACAACGTTTTAATGTTTTTAGTACGTCTTTGTACATACTTGAGACTTATAATGGCTAATGCTAAAAATATTTTCTATTCAGTTGTTTCTTCGTGATGGATGATGATATTCCATCATTTGAACCAGAACTTCAATTCTATAAAGATCAACTAAAACGTAATTTGCGAGTCAACATTTACAGAGATGGAGCCTGGGGAATGTATCATTATCTACCTCTTTCAGAGGATAATTGCTCCTCTTCAAGACATAAGTTCTTAAGTTTATCAGTATACGGTGATTTATCGACTATTCGATGGTTTGAAGGCTCACTGGATCATAAAAAGTAAGTATGCTCAGCATCAGTGTGTAAAAAATTTTCTAAATTAGTCTGATGTTTGAAACTATTATGAATAAATGAAACTTTTTCAAAGACGATAGTCACTGTTTCGGTTTAAAAATTAACTGCATACGCTTTGGACCACTCCCCGTACATTCCAGGCATAAAACCTAACTTACCAAATTTTTATATTAGGTATTCTTTATTTTCAACTTATTTTCCTGGGCTATTTCATTTATCCTACTTTCATTTCTTATTATTAACATATTTTTTGTGCAGGTACATACCATCAGATAAGAAAAAACAATTAGTCAGGGTACAATGTGCTGCACTCAACTTCAGAGATATCATGATAGCCTCTGGAAAGTTGGACCCATCTTCGATATTCAAGCATCGTTCAGAAAAAGTGAGGGTTATTTAAAATTCAGATTTTTGAGTAACAGAGGATTAAAAGTAGAAACTTGCTCTTAAAGTGAACTTTTGTTGCACTCTATTTTGAAGTATTTTTTTCTTTTGGAGAGTGAACATATTATTGCTAAACATGTACCTCTACATTGTGATACATTAGTTCACATTTATTATGTGGCTATCAGCTATATAATTTCTGTGATGATCTACCACCAAGCTTACTTTTCTTTTCTTTTTTTTTTGGTTTACAGGATTGTATGATAGGCATGGAATTCGCCGGACATTTGGCAGATGGTCGTCGTGTAATGGGAATGGTGGATTCTAAAGCTATTTCTAATTTTGTTGAAACCGATGAAGAAAAATTAATGTCAATTCCAGATGAATGGACTTTGGAAGAAGCCGTAACCACACCTCTTGTTTATGGAACGGTATGATTATTGATTAAAAAACTCCTTCAATAAACACCAAAAGAGCTATTTCTGAATTGGGATTAGCATTTTTAATAATATAGGTTTTGTACTCACTGTTTTCCTGCGGCCCATTAAAACGAGGATCTTCAATACTGATTCACTGCGGAGCTGGTGGCCTTGGAATTGCAGCAATCAACATTTGCCTGCATTATAAATGTGAAATTTTTACAACCGTTGGAACACCTGAAAAACGCAAATTCATTAGAAGTCAATTTCCTTCCGTAAGTCAACATTTGAATTAATTTGCTCACTATTCAAGCGAGAAAATTCAATAATATTTGGAATAAAATAAGATTTCAGACGATCACATTGGAAACTCGAGAGACTGCAGTTTTGAAAAAATGGTCAAAACAGTTACTAAAGGTACTGGAGTCGATTTAGTACTAAATTCACTTGCTGAAGACAAATTGGAAGCTTCAATTCGTTGTTTGAAATCTGGAGGAAGATTTATTGAAGTTGGAAAATATGATATGATTATGAACCACAGTTTAGGTTCGTTAGAAAAATGTCATACATATGTTGGTAATTTATGTGAAAATAATTTAATATAAATTAAACGCTATAATTATAAATTTAGCTAACCTATATGTCTGAAAATAGGAACCTTACAGAGAGTAAGAATGAATAAATATACTCGTAGCTAAATTTTTCAAAAAAGAAAAAACTTCTTCATTCAGCCCATCAATTTTTACAATGAATTTCTGATTATCATACTATCTAAAATAGTATAAGAACGTGTATAATACGAGTATGTTTCACACTCACTCGTAAAAAAATTATTATCTTATAATTTTTCAGACTTGAAGCCATTTTTGAAAGGGATCATGTTTCACACAGTCGACGTGATTAATATTACACGAAACCCGGATGCATGGAAAGAATTGAAAATTATGATGGAAAAAGCGATAGAAGAGAAAGTCATCAAGCCTCTGCCTGTTGTATTGTTCAAAGCTGATGAAGTAGAGAAAGCTTTCAGGTATACTCTGTTCAACTTAAGAATGTCTAAAACGGATTGCAGTTTGCAGGGCTCCGGGGAGAGGAAAAGGTACTCGTTCAAATTCAGCAACAATATATTTTGGCTACGCTTCCGATTTTACTTTCTTGTTTCTTATCACACATCCGATTTTTATATTCTTGATAAATGTGAATTTGACGTTCCGTTTTAGGCATTCTCAAGTTGAACAGAGTATACTTGATATTTTTGAAACAATGTATCCCTAAAACAGAGCCGACAGCTGAACAATATAAATATTATCACCCTTACAGGTTTATGGCTTCAGGAAAACATGTAGGCAAAGTAGTCCTCAAAATTCAAGATGATCAGAATTTTGATTCTTTGCCTTCCACACTTAAGTGTCACGCTCGGTTCAACTGCTCTGCAGAAAAATCATACATTCTTTGCGGTATGTTAGAATATTCTTAAATATTGTTCTTACAAGGAGAAATTTAACTTGGGCATTTTCCGGATACTTCTAATATTCTAATAATTCAATTCTTCATACTCACCAACAGGTGCAATGGGTGGTATAGGCATTGAACTAGCGGGCTGGCTAGTCGATAGAGGAGCTCGTAAATTAGTTCTAACTTCCAGACAAGGAGTCAAAACTGGTTATCAAAGGTTTCACATTAAAAAATGGCAGTCAAGAGGTGTGCATGTTACTATTTCTTGTGGAGACATCAGTGACAAGGTTTTTGTTGAGCAATTATTAGAACTTGCTAATGCCATTGGCCCGGTTGCAGCAATTTTCAATTTGGCAACGGTAAGATAATTTTCAAGAGCTACGGTTGATATTTGAGCGATATTTTTCAATGTTGGTTCACAATATTCGAGTTCTAAAAATATGGGTATTTACAGGTTCTATCTGATAAAATGTATATGAATCAAACCGCAGAGGACTTCATAAATACTGCCGCACCTAAAGTACTAGGTACTTCACACTTGGATGAGTTATCTCGAAAACTGTGCCCAGAATTGGAGCACTTTGTAGTGTACTCGAGTGTTGCAAGCTTAGGTGCATCTGGACAAAGCAATTATGCTATGGCCAATGCTGCTATTGAAAGAATTTGCGAACTGCGAAAAACAGACAATCTTCCTGCTTTAGCGATTGAATTGGGTCCAGTTGGAAATGTTGGTATTTTTATGAGAACATTGAAGCAACTTGCTGATAATAGAGCACATGCACAAGCTTGCTTAGCTGGTCACCAGGAACCTGAATGGAAAGAAGAATCCCTTTCATCATTTGGTAAGCGACACGTGCATGTAGAATTACAATATGCTAATATAAGGTTTTATGTGAATTTCCTGTAAAAATCACTTGGAAATCATACAATCACATTATTAACCCTCAAAGATATGTCAAATTGGCTTCAAAATGAAAGAAAAAAAAAAAGAATTTCGAAGCAGAGGTGTCGGGTGAAGAAGTTTGAATTAGAAATCAATATGTATTCTTTATGGGAAAATTTAAAAAAAAAATGTTTGAAAATAGTTGGGAAAATTGTATCATGGAACTCGTTGATGCGAATCCACGACCCAGCACATTTAGAGATGCTATTGTTATTAACCAACCAGTTTTCAAACTCATCTCAAACTTCACTCGTGTACTCTAACCCTTTCTCGACAGAGATGTGAAGTTGCTATCTCATAAACTCGAAGATATGCATTCTGGGGCATATACCTGGTGCACTTAATGGCCATGTATCTAATAGACAGTTCATGCCAGATTAAGATAGTTAGGATACAGCGGTTTTTAGTTCCAATTAATACAATTAATTTTTTTATGCCTGTGTATTTACACACAGGTAGCCATTAATTTTCACCAAAATAATTATTCATATACCCTTTTGAAAAAGTTACTATGAAAACAAAATGAAATTGAGTATCTTTACTTAAATGCTAAGCTGTTCTAGATGATAAACAATGAAGTCATTCTAAACGAAAAAAATACGTAATGAATTGTTTTCGTAACATTTTTGAGAACTTGTAGGTCCATTAGTAACAGTTTTGAGAAATACGTACATCTACATATTTAATTCTTTCACTATAAGTACATCAGATTGACAATGCTATTACCAACTTAATTTCAAATTTTGTCTTACACCATTTTTTTATTCTTCTCTGTACTTGTAATGAAAAGGAATCAAATGGATTCGATGCTTCCTTCATACACTTTTTCATTTTGTTTTGAATGAAATGTTTTATTTGCAGGAGGATACCAGTTGCAGCATATTGAATCAGTTTTGGCAGTACACGATCAATTTTTAAGACAAAATAATCCACTGGTTTCAAGCAGGGTGCTGGCAGAAAAAGATTCAACAGTTTATCATAAAGGTCGCAGTTTACTAGAAACAATAGCTTATATTTTGGGTATGTAAGCTACATAGGTCTCTATAATTATAGGTTAAGAATTGATGTAAATTTTTCTCGAAAATAATTGCATAAAATTCTTATAAAATATAACTTTATGCATAACAAAGTCGACCTTTCTCAATAACTACGAAATAAATGTTTATTTTCTAGGAATAAAACAAATTGAATCAGTTGATGCGAATGCAACCTTACGGCAGTTGGGCATGGATTCCATGGTGAATTCGGAAATTCGAGAGATCCTCCGAAAAGAGTGGGATGTAGTCCTCACTCTTCAAGAAGTAGCAAATCTCACCTTTAGCAAGATAAAGGAATTGAAAAATTCACCTTCTAAAATCTGATGGTAAATTTAGATTCAGCAGTCTCAAAAATATTCATGACTCAATGTCTAATTTAAAGTTAATATCAAATAGAGCCAAGTACAAGTACTATAATCTATAAAATATATATCTGCCAAAAATTTTCCAACACTTTGTCATATGCGAGTAATTTATAGGTATTGGACAATAGATAGGATAGGAATGTTAATAAATTAACCTCTAAGCCCAGTACTTTTTTTCGCCCCCTCCTATCTGTGAAGAAGGTATTTTTTTCTACTTTTTGATACATCTACAAGTTTATTAGGTCAATCTCATTCTACAATATATCAGTTCAATATTGTGTATGTTGAGGCTAATTTTAGCAAGATTTATGGAAATCACGTCAAAAAAATATTTATAATTTCGATCCCTTACAATTTACTCGCAAGTTTTGTTTCAGATGGTTAAAGCTGTGGGATTTGCGTTTTTTAATTTCATTTTTTTAAAAATAAATTGAGATATTTTCAACTTGAGCCTTTCTTTAACAAGTCGTTTATTCGTTCCTCAATTTTAAGAATTTCAAAGTTTTTTCAAATTTCTCAATCCACCCAGATTTGTTCCATTTCATGAAAAATAAATTCCATAAAAATTTCAGCCCCCTAGGTTGAAATTAAGTGTTGCCTTAAGGGGGTTAAAAATTCATATAATTATGCAAATACTGGCATTATTTCACATTATCATCTATATCACATAGGAATAGACAAAAACATGCATTTTCTCCTTCAACTTATTAGTAAAATGAATTGAGATGCATAGAAAATAGATCTGTGGGATTTGAGAGGGTTTGGACCTATCCTTAAGATAACTAAAAAATCACTATAATATGTCTTTTTGTCAAAAAAATGTTTTTCTTATTATGAATGGCAGAAATGAAAATAATGAAAATATTGAGTAAATTCTGTAATAAGTATATTCTCTACTCATGAAGGGTGGTTTTGAAAACTATAATACTTGGATGTCAACGGATGAATGGGGGGGCAAAGTAAGTTTCTCTTTTCAAAATTATTCACAATATTTTCATTATTTTCATTTCTGCCATTCATAATAAGAAAAACATTTTTTTGACAAAAAGACATATTATAGTGATTTTTTAGTCATCTCAAGGATAGGTCCAAACCCTCTCAAATCCCACAGATCTATTTTCTATGCATCTCACTTCATTTTACTAATAAGTTGAAGGAGAAAATGCATGTTCTTGTCTATTTCTATGTGATATAATGCCAGTATTTGCATAATTATATGAATTTTCAACCCCCTTAAGGCACCACTTAATTTCAACCTAGGGGGCTGAAATTTTTATGGAATTTATTTTCCATGAAATGGAACAAATCTGGGCGGTAGGAGCAGAAATTGCAAAAAAATTTTTTTTCTTCCTATAAATAAGGACCACTCTAGTAACCAGAACAATTTTTTGGACGGGCCAAATAAGAGCAACATGTCATTTAAAAAATAGCATGTTGAGTTATCTTAAGCTATGTAGAGGTGCAATCAAACAGAGGAATAGTATTAATAACTTATAGGAGGATAAAGAATCATTCTCCAACACTAGAAAAACCAGGTTTCACTCGATTACTCAAAATAACTGGTGGCGTCATATATGACACCACAAGAATAACCTCAAAAGACAAGGTGGCATTGTATGACATTAGTCAGTGGTTCTCAAAATATTGGTCCTTGGAGAAGTCCATCTCAAAATTTCTTAGTGGAATTGGTGCACTGATGTGCAAGTAATGCCTTCTGTGTAGTTATAATTATAATATGAGATTTACTATGAAAATATGAAAAAACTGATATTTCACTGCCAAAAAACTACCTTGTCCACCCTGAATTTCGGAAAACAAATTATATGGGTGTAATGTAGACTAGATGAGCTATCATCAATGAAAATTTCAACTTATAGACTCCATAGGGTAAAAAGCTCCAAAATTTCCAGCTGGAGTTACTGGAAAACTACTGGAGCTGGAACCGTGAAATTTTGGTGGTAGATAGAGCTCACAGAGAACTACCATAAAAATTTTAAATCAAATGAACAATTATGAAAAAAGTTATAGGCAAAAAACCTTCAAAATGGCCAAAACACATTTTCACTCACCAAGGGGCAACCAGTTGAGGTGGAGGGCTGAAATTTGGGCTGAATTAGTTTTTCATCATGGTCAACCTGACCCCCAAGTTTCAGGTCGAAATTCGAAAAAGGTCATTTCACCTATCTTATCCTGCTAGACCCTTTATCATTTCCCGCTTTCATCCATTCGCCACTTTATCAGTAAACGTGTTTTTTGCTCTTTTTTATTCCTCTCCATTTTTTTTTTTTGGAAACTTAGTTATTTTTGTCGAGTAAATCGTTATCAACATTGACACGTGTTTTTATTTTCCCAGCGCACTTTAGCGGGTAATTTGAGAAAAACACGTTTCAGAAAGGAAAAAGATAAAGTTGCTACATTCGAAAACTAAGTATTTAATGTGTGACAGTGCCTGTGAAAAGCATACTTTGCATGAAAGTTGACTTGAATGAAATTTTACGCAATTCTGATAGAGAATTTAACGCTGAATCCATTGATATAAATTCATCGACCATCGTCATTGTCCTACCTCTACAACTAACCGAGTTATTACAACATGAAGTTGAAAAATGTTGAAAATCCATATTTCAGAAATCAATGTCAAAAAGATACACTCGCAAAGAAAAAATACGAGTATAAAAAATTTGTACGCTGCATAACTTTGGGGCAATTTGGGTTTTATGTGAAAAATTAATATGTACAAAATTTATAAAATTTTTGCATGCAGCACACTAATTTTCAACATACCTGCTTGGACTTAAACTAATATTCAATATTTTATAAAAATTTGTAATAGTTTCAACAAAGTTACCTAATTATTAATGAATTTATATTAATTTTTCATATAAAACCTGAATTGTTCTGAAGTTATAAGTTTAGACTTAAGTTTTTTCTTCCTAAAAGTCTGTCATTGAATTGCAAGTATGATTTCTTAAATAGAATTTTATGCTGAACTCAATGATGTATTTGTTAATCTGGTGAAGCTACGAGTACTATAAATCATAAATAAGGGTAATGTCAGCCATTTTTACACCTTTTTTTTAGCATTGTTAAATACTTTAGTCTATTGCGAATGTATGGGTATACACATATAGGTATAAAGTTTAAGATTGATTGGATCATTCGAAATTGTTAAAAATTAATTTTTTGCAAAAATGGGAGCATTATCAGTTACTATACGCCGTCTGCATTCTTGAAAGTTGAAACAACAACCTCGCACGTCTTTTATAATCTATCAATCTTCATTTATATGCGTTTATTCGTCTCTGTATTTCTCTCGGGTCTCAACAAAGTTAATTTTATGTTTTGGCTTGTAAAATTACACAAGTACCTAGGTACCCATTGAAATGCAACTATTTTGCCTGCAAGTATAGCTATATAATGACGCATATACGAGGGATATTCTAGTAAATGACTCATTGTCATTGACATGTTTTTTGCAGTTATCTAAATACATTTATCCTCGACCTTAAACTTCGGTCACACATAAACGAGCATAGACCAACTTGTTTTAAAGTTAAAAAATTAAAATACTTTTTTTAAAGAAACTTGGGAGCTTTACCCCCAGGTCACTTCACAGCCTCTCCGCTCTTGCTGCCAGCACCTCTTTACGTAGCTACTCGACACATTTTCAAGAAACGTAGGTACTAATTAATACGAGTATGTAAATTAATTTTTCATGTAGTTTTTCATGCATGCACTAAAAGTGCAAAATACGATATTTGTTATTCTTATTAATTATAGTTGCAGATGATAAATTAGCGGTGTTTATTATATGAAACAAAAATACGTCATGTCGGAAAGCTTCTTTTGAGCTGATAAATGAGTTGAGTGGAACAAAATGATGTAAGAGAATAATATTATGAATAGACATGTTGCAAGATACGAGCAGATTGGAAGACTGAATTTTCAACCAAAAATTCACATTTTCTGGCTACTGAATTTTAACTTCACTAATTTTGACTAGTAATATCATTTCATCAAAGTGTGATGTTTACCTATTATAAAACAAAAATACATTAATTCAGGAAGCTTTTTTGAGCTGGAAAGCATGTCGAGTCAAAAAGAATATTAAGAACAGATAATATGTTGCAAAATAAATTAAAGGACTGAATTTTCAACCAAAATTTACATTTTCTGGTTAATTATAATTTTTCTAATTCCTGCCAGCAGTTTTATACGATTTCTTAAAAATCTGCTGACTGACAAAGTGGTCTCTCTTTTGTGTTGGAACTGTCACATAATTATGTAGATATACGTACTGTCTTTACTTTGTGACTCAACCCAGGAGTCATTGTGGTACCAATATTTCCACCATTGGGGCATTTGAAAAAAAGGCTCAAACATTTTTAATTCCAAAAACGAGTGCCATTAGTGCCCGAGGATAGGTAGGTACATTTGAAGGTAGGATATCAGACTCGTAGCTAGGGAGGGCTATGAGGGGCTGAGCCCCTTGGGATATGAAACGTAGGTGGAAGAGAGTGGTAGGACGAGGAGGAAGGTGAGGAGTGGGCGAGAAAAGGCGAGGAAAATGCCCCCAAGAGAGCCATCCCTACAGAAAATTCCTGGCTAAGGGCCTGTAATACTGTATAACCAGATTTGATGATATTAGGATCATAGCCTTAAGCCTTGTCAGTAATATTTGTTACTGCAAAGGCCCCAGAGTTATAAGATTACAAAAAATTGAGTTTCTTATGTTTCTCCTGCCTCATGTATTGGAGTTTGGAACTGTAAACGAGTGAGTGCTAAATATTGCCGCAGGAAGGTAGCACGCGGTGTTCAATTTTCATCTGTATTGACTCATAACCGTATTGAAAAAATAGTGAAAAGTAATCACAAGTGCAAAACAGAATATCATTGGAACTCCGAGTTTCTTTTCACCGTACAAGTAATTCAAGAATAGTCTAACCAGTATTTATCATCTACATTTTTTTTTTAAATCGTTTGTATGACAAACCAAAATGTCTCAATATTTCGACAAAATCTGCCTCAAATTTGTGATGTTGGGTTTAATTTGGCACTCTATGCGAGGAGTGTACTCTCTCAAAATATCGAACAATAAAAATGAGGTAGAATTACAAGCTATCGACTACACGAAGTACTTAGATGCGCTAAAGAAAGCAAATGAAGGATATGTCAGCAAATATTTTGGTCGAGGTAAGTAGGTAGGTAATGCATTTGAAAACAAATTGGCCAAAGTACAGGCTTCTGATTAGTCCTTATACAATATAAATGGATTATGTGAGATATGATGAGTTTCACTGTGACTATGGATAAAGAGATTTCATTTATAGAATGTGATTCGATATTATTTTTCTCAAATGAATTGTTGTGTTGCTATGTTTTTCATGACATACTTACTTAGAATTATGGTATTTAAACTGATCGGATAGCCAATAATTTTTTTTTACACTACGAGAGAGTCACATATAAGATTTTAATAATATGTGTTTTGTGTTTCAGAATCACGTCATACTTATAAGAAAATTTTTTTTTCGAGTGCTTATTTTGGGGGGGGTGGAGGGTAAAAAGAATTCCACTCAAACCAGGCTACCATTAAAGTCAATTTGTTGACTGTTTGCATAAAAAATGCTTATATATCACGTTTGTCAAAAATAAACACTATCTTGGATTAAAGTAATTGAAAGATACCTACAGAAAATAAAATAATATCCATTTGTGAAAGTTAAGGTAGGCAAAGATAATGAATAACGTAATTCTTGAATCGTTATTCCTACATGTACTATCTACAAGAAAATCTGAGGGTTCTGAATCTACAGATTCACTATGAAAATCTGAGATTACCATTGCAGAGAAGTTAGTCAACTTGTTTTTTCAGCTTTCATAAAGGTGTATACTAAGAAATAAGTATAGAACTTGAATTATTACTACGGACGAGAAACATTGTAATTTTTCTCATCGAGGTAACAAAAATTATCATTTTGCAGTAATAACTTCTTATGTGACAGTAAAATGTATGACAAAGATAGCGCATGTATTTTATTATTTTTTAAGCAATTTCTGCAACAATTTTCAATCGTCTCAGTATTCCTATCCTAAAATAGCAAGAAGTACTATTGAAATGTCTCTCAATGTAGGAGGACCACACTACACACAATTAAAATATGACTTTCCCTAGATTTTGATTTCTCACTAAAAAAATTGGCATAATGTGGTATCTTTATATGATTTCGGGGCGTTATTAGAAGGTTCTACCTACTTGAAAAAAATTGTGGAAAATTTTTGGTAGAAAAATTATTGAGCCATCACGTTTTAAGTGAAGGTGGTCCCCGTTGTATCACCCCAACCCCTTCTATATTATAAGCATTTTTTGTGTTTTCTCTCATTTACCAGTCATTGTTAATAAATAATTTGTCTTTCCAGTATCGTCACTGAAAAAACAAGCAACTGATATATGCCAACTAACACGAGCACAGCTAATAACACTTTGCTACTGGATTGCAAACAGTGAACCATACAGGAGAAGCAAATTTCAGCTGATTAGATTGGAAAGGTTTCTGCCTGCTTGTTTTCCTCACAATATTGACGTCGGTCAAGATGGTATTAAACATTTAATAGATATGGTGACATGTCCGTATATAAAGAAATACTTTATTGAATCGTTGAAAGAAGAAGTGCCTCTGTATCAGCACGCCGGTGTTTTATTTGTGTCGGGCAACTTGGGTAAGAATTCGGCCTTAGTTTTCATTACTCGTTCTGATGAAAACAATGGGGTTATTTATGACCCGAGTGGACATGTTACTGAAATTGATATGACTACATTGAAAAAAGTTAAAAATATCAAGGAAATTGTTCGGAAAGCCACTGAAGCGAGTGAAGAATTAGACAATCTCGCTCCTGATACTCTAGATTCTGACGAATTTTGGAATGTAGACTCTTCTGAACGTCCTTTGTATTTCAAAGATTTGTTATAATTTAAAAGTAGATATTTTATATAGACTCCTATAATAATTATGTACACCTATATATATTGAATCGTATGCATTTGCAGGCAGTTGCAACAGATATTTATTTACGAGTACATTATACATGTATGCGCTTATGTAAAGTTTTTCAAAACGCTTAAAATAAAAAAAAAATTTTTACTTTTCATTCTATTTTATAATGTGAAGGTGCGATTCCAAGAAGGTGAAAATGACTCTTGACTCGATTAATGGTCTTTATACTGGGAAAGGATTTATGACTACTGCAGAAAAATAAGTTTTTTTCTTTTGTTCTCATAATTTGCTATAGCGACTGAGGCGAAGATTGATAAGTGATTATGAAAAATTTGGCACTTATTAACGATGATATTAATGTTGAGGTATTTTAAATGCCTGAAAGCTAACACTGAATATCTACTAGTAGGTATTGTACCTATTTTGTGTTTCAGAACGAAAGAAAATGTAGGAAGATCTAAGATCATAATCTTTACGGATAGTGAAATGTTATATTCTTTGTTTGCACGGAGGTAGACTTTGCTAAATGTATTTGGGATGGGGGAGCGAAGAATTGAAAATATTTTGAATTTCACTGAAAAATAAAAATAAAAAAAAATTCAATGAAATCTTTGAACGCTTTTGACTTTAATTTTCGCTCATTCTGGCTTATTTGTGGAGATGAAAAAATATTATACTTAGAATAAAAGTTTGAAGTCTCTGCGCTTTCCTCAAGTCAAAAAAATAAACAAACATTTTGTGACTTTGAACATTCAGGGCCGTGTGTACAATCAGAGCTTAAGTCGGGCTTCAACAAAAACCAGGTTCAACTTGAAAAAATAGGGTGTACAATGGGAGTTCAATAGTTGAGGGAGACTTAAACCCGGTTCAATTGAAGTCGAGGCCGATGGAGGCTTAAGGCGAGTTTAGCCAAAAAACGAGAAGAATTTTGTGTTTGTGTTCTCACAGCCTGCAGGTTGGGCAACCGTACGCTGTACAGTTCAGTAATTGAAAGTCATGTTATTGAATTTGACATTATTAATTAAGTTTGGGTTCCTCGAATTACATGATTCATATGAAATATCAAATCCTCAACAAACTGTAGCCATGATGTTCACATTTCATTGTTCGATGTACTTATCTAATTTTTGCATCGGTAGTCCGACCGCACTGTGAAAACATACAACACAAACAGACAGCCACAGGTACGAATAATGAGAAGTCGCAAAAGTTTGTGCTTTGTCAGCAGTTTTGTTGGTTTAGCTGAACAAACTTTTATTTTTGTTTGTACAGACACTAATTATGATTAAACCTGGGTTCATAGATCGAGTTTGGTTTTGTTGAGGGGAAGCTCAAGGGATGATTGTAGCCCCGGCCCTCAGAGATCTACGATAATAATCTTTTTATTTTATTAATTTGGTTTAGGACGCACAATAGTCTCAATTATTTTACTGGCTTCGTGAAATTTAATTTATTTTTCCGGAGTTCGTACAAAATAAAATGATTTTAATTCATACGACCAATTATTATTTTTTTCATCATTTCTCATTCTTTGTACACACTTTCAAATGCAGTTTGGTGAATACGAGTAAGTTATTTATAGCAATAGATTAATTTTAAAGACAAGATAATTATCGGAGAGGAAACTTGAGTGGAAGGAAAATATGAAAACGATATTTATAATTTTAAAAATATAATCTTTGGTATGAAATCAGGTTTGTAAAATACAACATGTTCAAATATTGACGTCGGTTGCAAGAATAGAGAATAGAAGCTGCACATTTCAAACAAACTTGTAGCCATGCCACAGGCTTTGGCCAGTAGCAGTTTTCATTTATATTTGACAAACAACTTGAAGAATTCGCAGTTTAAGGGAAAAATGTGTTAAACGTCGCTAAATTCAATCAAATGCGAGCCTAAGCAAATCTTAACATGAGAAGTTTTTACTTTTCTGTTTTTATGATTTACTCGTTAATTAATGCAAGGCAGACCTTCAAACTACTTGAGAGAGGGGGTTAAGTTTTCCATTTTGACGGTAATACGGGTATATAAAATGAAGAAAAACTACATTATCTTTTCATGTGTGACGCTAGGCATTTTTCCACGAATGTTCGTAAGTGCTGAGAATTGGTAATAGAACATTGTTTGTTAGTGAAGAAAAAAATCATGCTTTCGCAAGATCGAGACCTAGGAGATGATGTAGTCATCTCTGGAATTGCTGGCGTTTTTCCTAATTCCAATAATGTTCGACATTTTGAGCAGAATTTACGATCGAAGGTGGACATGACGTCTGATGACGATCGTAGGTGGGCTCCAGGTAGGTAATTTATATCACGTTTCAAACAAATTAATTTAATGAACAGGTTAACTTTATTTTTGGCAGATGCCCTCCATCCTAATTTCTGTTAGTTTAAATAAAATATTTTGATTACCAAAAAGAATTATTTTTTGATTTTTTCATATTTTGTTCTATTTCTGAAGAAATATCTTTGAGTATGTTATGAGTTTTCCTTTGATTCAAGAAAAAGTTCTTGTTATTGTGAAACAATATGAATATAGAAATGAAGGCACACGAGAACTTGAGGAGGTGACTGAGGAGAAGTAGACGACCAGCTAGAATTAACACATCCATCAAACAAACAGAAATAAATAAATTTGATGTGATTTATGAAAAAGGACCTTTCTTTTTGTACAGCAATTTTTTGAAAAATCGGCAAAAATATATAAAAAACCATTTTTTCAGATTTTCTTTTTATATTATTCCTTTGGCAAAATTGATCTACTCAATTCTCATTTTAGACAAATTCAGCAAAGATAAAACAATTTTTTTGACCTTCATTCTTTTTTATTCTTTTAATAACCTTTTAGCTGTTGTGATTTAAAAACCAGCAAATTAATTGTGTCAAAATTTACAGAATATACTTAGGGCCATGTCATGAGCATGACATATAAAAATTTCATTAAAATCAATTCAGCAGTTCTAGCGAAAAAAATTTATTTTCAATTTAAAAAGTTCAAATTTTCATATCTTAGTCAATTTTCAACCGACTGAGATCTTTTCTGTAAAACGCTCAAAAAATCTTCCTCAATTAAGAGCAAGCATCAGCTCGAAAATAATTTTTATGATTCAAGGTACCATTTCATAGATCACATCGCAAATGTAAAAATGAATGAATGAATGAATGAATGAATGAATGAATGAATGAATGAATGAATAAATAAATAAATGAAATGGTAAATCACACTTCTTTTCATTCTTTCTGAACAGATAATACAAAAATACCTGGACGATTCGGTAAACTGAATGAAATTAATAAATTTGACGCCACTTTCTTCAATATTCTCTCAAATGCAGCCGATGTGATGGACCCTATGAGCAGAATTCTACTAGAGAAAACTTATGAGGCAATCATTGATGCAGGTACGTTCTATTTCAATTTTCCCACACTTTTTTGTCCCGATGACGTGTCAGCTTAAAAATTCAAACAATGGATAATTTCCAAATTTCAACCTGTACTTAGTTCAAATAAGTGTGGATCAAATTTTAACCAGGTCGTTGAATTATTAACAGGTGCATATTTGTCTTGGGTTTAGAATTTCGCACCTAGTGATAAAATTTTATTATGTCGCTTATGAAACCACTTTTTGTTCCATGCTCAGGTAGTACTTAACTTTCATTGATTAGAAAAGTATGTAACTTATTTTTCTTTAGGATACAACCCTCAGCAAATAAAAGGCACAAAAACAGGCGTGTTTATAGGCGTTTCATATAGTGACACGGAATTGTCGAATTTTTGCAATGAAACTTTGCCAGCTTACGTCAATATGCTGGGATGTAATCGTGCTTTGTTGGCCAATAGAATTTCTTATTGGTTGGATGCTCGGGGTAAGTGATGTAAAGAAATTCAATTTTAGACGAAATATTCTGACTATTAAAATTTTTACACTTTTTAATAAAGGCCCAAGTTATGCAGTTGATACAGCCTGCTCATCATCAGTGCATGCTCTAGAACATGCCTACAGAGCCATCAAGTCTGGAATATGCGAGTCAGTCATTGTTGGTGGGTCTAATATATGTCTACAGAAAGCCATTTCCAATATATACAACCAACTGGGGACTCTAAGTCCAGATGGAAGATGTAAAAGTTTAGACGAATCAGGTAAAGTATTAGTTCATGAAGTTTCAATTCAAACTAAACTACATACTTTGTGGGTAAGCTGTATAGTCAAATCGAAATATGATATCCAACTGGTCAAATCTTTTTTTTTCTAATGTTTTGTCGGTGCTAAGAAGTATCCGATTACTACAATTAAATTATTTTGACTTTGGTTAACTGGTTTCAGCTAATGGTTACTCCCGAGCAGAAGCTGTAGTCGTGCTATTTTTGCAGAAACGAAAAAATGCTCGCAGGGTGTATGCTCACGTGGTGCATGCGAAGACAAACTGCGATGGACTTAAGGATGAAGGATTTCACCATCCCTCAGTAGCAGTACAGACCAATTTATTGCAAGAATTCTACGAAGAATGTCAAGTGGATCCTAATCAACTGGTGTTTTTGGAAGCTCATGCAACTGGCACAAAGGTAAGCTGATATAATTGATTCGGTCAAATAACGAAAGTAAAAGGGCTGAATTTCTTGAACCATTATGCCATATTTCCTTCATAATTAAAACGAAATTCCAGATGAATTAGAATTTTGCCTGTCAACTTTTTGATGAAGTATTGGCCGAATCATCGGCGAACATTGAAGAGTGACAGGTGGCCTATGTCGCCTCAGACCTGAAATTACCCCTCAGTGAAAATTATGTTAACCCCCTTCCTCCCCAACTGATATCAATGAAAATTAACAAAATTACGATTAAAAGCTCTGATAATTCTTTTTTCTTTTCACTTCTCGTATCGTCTTATCAAGAGTCTTTTTAGCAGGTTTTTGAGAGAAAACACTATTTTTACTTTTTTAGTGATGGATAAAAATTTATTCATAGCCCACCCAAACAAATCACGCGAAGTCCGCACCTGTGGGACGAATAGATAAAAATTTGACATTAATTTTTTTTCACTTCCAGCATGAATATTATCTTCTCATTCTCGGTTGAATGATTTTTTAATTATTTTTTTCTTCTGTTTTTATTGAAAGTTTTAAAAAATATTAAGATATGGCGAAAGGAAGGTAGTCGTAGTTTGAGGTAAATTTGGTAGGAAATTCCATAAAACAATATAGATTTTCTTTATTAATAATTAGCTATCAATGTCAAATGATGTAAAATTTTTGTAGGCTCTAATGGGCAGTTCTATCAACTTGATCTTGAAATGAACAGCTAAGAGGTGTAAAGATTAATTTTTTCACGAATAATTCGGTAATCTTACGAAGTCGTATAAAAATTTAACTAATGATAATTTTGGAAGATGCCAGTTTAAAATGTAATAAATCTAGCATGCCAGGCAGTGTCAGAATAAATCAAATATTCCTACTTGTAAGGCTTGGGGTTAGAAAAAAAAAAACATCAACTTTAAGCAAATTAATGGAAAAGCATGAAAAATAATGTCTAGAGAACCAAACAGTATTAATTATCAGTTGACCCACTTTCTTTACTAATCTGTCTTCTAATATGGTTTAGATTGGTGACTTTGTGGAAATGAAAGCGGTGGAAACAGCTATAGTATCGCGTCGACGGGAATCGCTAAAAATTGGTTGCGTGAAATCAAATATGGGCCACGCGGAGCCTGCTTCAGGATTGTGCAGCATTGTAAAATTAATTCTGAGTTACGAATCAGGATATATACTGCCAAATATCAATTTTAAGAAACCACGAAGTGATGTCAGTGCTTTGAAAGAGGGAAAATTGAAGGTTTGTAAAAATATTGTCTTGAATACTACGAGTATTATAGACTGTTGAAAAGATGAATGCTCATCATAGAAACTATGAAGATAGGGGAATTGGCCGAGGCAATATGTAAGAGAAAAATCAATTTAAAAGAATTACTGGGGCGATTCTATGTCAGCTCACTTTCAAAACTTGAGGCAAGGCTCAATTCAAGATTTCAAAGAGGTATTTTTCAAAATTTTTCAACCGATTTTGATCAATATAATTAGTTCGAAATTTCATTTTTTTTAAAGTATGAACATTCACACACATTTGACACAAGTACAGCCTTGTATAATTCAAAGGCCTAATTATGAAACTTGCTCTGAATGTGGTAGTCTGATTGGGTTTTTGATTTCGTGGTCGGACTATTATTATGATCATTGCTGAATCATAAATTAGAGTGGGCTCTTTCGTCTTAACCACTAACTACATTACCTAGAAAGAAATAGTAACTTCATATTGATTACTTTTATCAAGGAATATCCTTTTAAGATATTTTCAAAATTGCTTTGAAATTACGAATTCTAAAAGGAAGTTACATTCATTAAAAAAAATCATTTTCAAAGGTTGTGATAGAACCGACCGAGTGGCCTGGTGGATTGAGTGCAGTTAACAACTTTGGATTCGGGGGCTCCAATGGGCACGCATTGCTAGATTCCCACCATAAGACTAAAATAAACAATGGCTTACCCAGTGATGACCTGCCACGACTAGTGCTAGTCTCAGGACGAACAGAAGAAGCTGTGGATGTTATGTTGAAAGATGTAAGTTGATATATCTTTTACAAATATACCCTGAACCATTGTTATCTGTTTACACTATTCAAAATGACCATTAACGAATTATTTATATTTTATATTTATAATCATAAAACAGCTGGAGGACAGAATTTTAGACGTTGAATTTGTGGCATTGTTCCATGAAATTTACAAAACAAATATACCAGGTCATACAGTGAGAGGATTCACAATACTACAGAAGCAAGGCATAGAAAAAGTCAGAAGTATTCAGGTCTGACGCCTCTATTTTCTCGTCTTATTCGTAGAAAATTGATCTAGAATTTCTTTTCAATCACATTTTTGATAACAGGTCTGCTCTTTGGAAAAAAAGCCTATTTGGTTCGTCTACTCTGGTATAGGATCTCAGTGGCTGACTATGGGCAAGTCCCTTATACAAATTCCAGCTATCAAAGAATCTATAGACAAGTGTCATCAAGTATTGGTTGACAAAGGAGTGGACTTGCTCAATATTCTAACAAATTCGGATGAATCGATTTTCAACAACATTTTAAATTCTTATTGTGGTATTGTAGCCATTCAGGTAATTACTCATCTTTTCATATTAATGAAAAACGCAAACAGTTTAAAAAAAGGGTGATGGATTGAAAGTAGTAATTAACCAAAAAAAAAATCTTCTGCTTATGTATATAGTAACATAATACTCGTATTAGTGTGAAAAAATACCTATCAAAATAATTTTTCATATTTCAATTCCACATTATACTCGCATTTTCTAGCACTGTACTCATCACACATGTACTTTCATATATTTTGACTTCATATTTACATAAGAAATATTTTCCATCAAGATTGCCTTGACCGATTTCATGAGAATTATCGATATCCAACCCGATGGTATTATTGGTCATTCGATTGGTGAATTTAGTTGTGCTTATGCCGATGGTTCTTTAACACTAGAGGAGACAATACTACTAGCATACTATCGCGGACTAGCTTCAAATGAATCAAAAGTTATACCAGGTCTAATGGCAGCAGTTGGTAAGATTGATTTTAAACTTTTATGAAGAATCACTAGCATTGTTTTTATAATTATCAACATGCAATACTCATTCATTCATCCACAGGCCTAGGCGCCAAGAATTTACAGGGAATTTTGCCACCAAGCATAGATATAGCTTGCCACAATGGTCCAGATAGCTGTACCATTTCCGGCCCTCATGAAGAGGTACTGAGTTTTATTGGAGTCCTCGAGCTTAAAAATGTTTTTGTTAGAAAAGTACAGTCCTCAAATATAGCTCTTCATAGTCGCTACATCGATGAAATGGGCAAAGGATTTTATACAAATGCCAAACAAGTAAGTTGTTCAAACTTCAAACTTGCATTATAGCATATTATTAATAATTTTTTCACGCAGGGATCAGCTTTTACAAATAATGGAAACTAACGGCATTGGAGTTCTCTCATAATTTTTTGGCTCCTGGAACCCTCCTTCGATTGTAAGACATTTTCTCAAACGCGAATTCCCTAATAACACATTTTATCTAACGTCATTTATTCTAAAACTGTTTCTACTAATGACGACTTTCATAACATCACTTTCTCTGACGAATTTTCTCTAACGACATTTCTTCTAATATACTTCTGAAAATTTTTTTCAAAAGACCCCCACAACCCTAAACCCTTCACCATTACTAAACATCCAACCCCACCCGAACTCACCACTTATTGAAATTTCTAACCCCCTCCCCACCCTACCGCCAAATCGGCTTTGATTTGTAAAAAATTTTAGGGAAACCTCCTTCTTACCTCCCTAGTAAATCACTGCAGAATATCCAACTTAACATTTCAAGACTAAATTCCAATTAACCAGCAAGGTATTCTTTCTTTTTTGTAGCTTTTAACTCATCCCAAGTTGCGTTCTGAAAAGTGGTTAAGCTCAACCTATTTAGAGGCAGAATGGCAAAATGAAATATCTAAATATGCATCAGCCGAATATTTTACCAAGAATATTATTGGAACCGTTTACTTTGAGGAAGTATGTCATTATGTGCCTGAAAATGCTATAGTGATTGAAATGGCTCCACATGGATTACTTCAGGCTATACTAAAGAGATCATTAAGTAAAGAAGTCATCAATATTCCACTCACTCATAGAGATCATAATGAGAATGCAGTTCATTTATTATCTGCAGTGGGCAAGCAAGTATTCAGACCATATAAGATTAAACTTTTATTATAGTATATCTAATTTGGGTTTTAATGTAATAAATTCCATACTTTTGTAAAGAATTTACGAGGCCGGAGGGATGCCACAAATTTCAAAAATATATCCGGAGATACAATTTCCAGTAAGCAAAGGAACCCCTTCGATATCATCGCTGGTGAGATGGGATCACAGACAAAATTGGTTTGTCTATAATGCTGAGAAAATGTCGAGAATCAGAGAAGGACAAAGAACTGTGTCCATATCACTCAAGAATAATGAGCACAAGTATTTAGCTGGCCACGTTATCCGAGGAAAAGTATTGTACCCTGCAAGTGGATATTTGGTAAGGCAACTATAGTATATAGTGTCCATTCCCTTAAAATTTTTTCTGTGAAATTGAAATGATTGTTTTGAAAACACATTTTTTATTCAAATGAGAAATTCAATTCAAAATTATTTCACGCCTAATTGAGATACGAGTAGATACTACGTTCAATTCTTATTGTACAGAAAATGTTTTCACATTTTTGAATATACCTGAATGTTTTTCTGTACGAGTATTTTTAATTTGCAAACACCCATAAAAATATTGGAAGCATCATCAAGTTATCATTGGGCAGAGGAAACCAGGCAAAATTAATCAATGCGATAATTGATACTGAATTTCATATTTTTAGGGATTTCACTGGGAATTTTCAGCTGCCTTGAAAAATAAAAATTTTTTTTAGGTACTTTTCAAATATAATACTTACGTAATAATACATATATAAAGAATAATTGCTATTAAATTTCAAAAATGAAATTTTCTATGGTAAATTTGGAAAATCATCTCCATGGTTTCCTTTGCCTGAGTAGCTACTTGAAATGAGTTTTATTATGGTATTGGTGATTTTACTTTGCAAATTGATCAGACCTTAAGAAGAATAACTTTTTACCTTACAAATTAATGTCTCGCATTGATTTGAGAAAGAAAAAAGTTCTATCTACGGTAATAACCAAAAATTTTAGTTATGGTTCTATTGGCCCTAGTATCTGATTTTTTTTTTAGCCAGGAATTTTTAAAAGTTTGAAAAAAAGGGGGAGTGGATTATGGATTTTTGGGACACAGAAACATCAGAAATAGCTTTCTACCAAATCTGATCAGATACAGGAGGGATTTTCCTATCAAATGAAACCAACTTCAGGTCTTCATATTAGTTCCATGAAATGTAAGACTTTTTGAAAAAATGGTTTTTATTGCCCCACCCTCCCCCACATAGATATAGGGTTTCAACCTTCACTAGGACTAATAATGAACAACTTAATTGCTGGGTTGCTCTTTCACTTGCAAGCTTAAAATGCAGTATGAGAAGGCTCAAAATAATTTTTCGTATTTTTTTAAAATAAAAGGTTCTAGCATGGGAAACATTCAGTTCTATGATTGGCAAACCAATGAATCAAGTCTCAGTGAAGATAACGGATGTCAAATTCTTAAGATTCACAAAAATGACCGAATCATGTAAAGTATCAAATTTATAGTTATTAATATCCCATTTTAAAAGTTATTCATTAGCCAATATAATATTGACTTGATTGGGTTTAATTGTTATAACAGCTATTATAAAATACCACATTTCAATTTTCAAAAATACCGGAGACTTTGAAATTTTCGAAGCAGGAGACTTGGTTGTCAAAGGAAAAATATTTGAAATAGAAAATGACCTCGCTGAGGATAACTTCTGTCTTGAAAACGTCAACTACATGCTAACAGATGAAGATTTTTATACCATTAAAGACATACTTGGATTTGATTTCAAAGGCCAGTTTCGTTCAGTTAAACGATCTAATTATGAAAGTGAGATTTTTTAATTCTCTTTTCACTGTTCAATTTAAAAATGAAAAAATTTCATATAATGCTTGATGATTATCAGGAACTGTCGCTCAGATTGCTTGGCATAATAATTACGTGCCATTCATAGATTGTTTGTTTCAAGTAATGGTAAGCATTAATGAAGTAGAAGAAAAGGGCACACGTGTCCCAGTATTCTTGAAAAAACTCATAATCCATCCGCAAAAACACGAGAGAACTCTGCAGAAACTGGATAAAGAAAATCCGGGTAAAGAAATTCTTGACTTACCTATATCTATTTTTTAAGAATAGTTTTTGGCAAAAATGGAACAAGTTCAATTTTCAAACATTTTACAAAATTGCTAAGAAAGACTCACTTATGACATTTTTATTGGTTTTGGATATTTTTTGAAACTGGTCAAATCATTTCGCCAAAGACTGTTCATAGTCAACGTCATGTTGGATAAAAATGAAATATAGTAGTCAATTTATAAGTCGAAGTCGTCGAAAGTCCATCTAGTTACTTTTAATCATGTTATCGATTGGTACTTTTTGAATGGTTTATTTCAGAATTCACTCTATATCAATGTTTGGAGACAAATGAAATTAATTGTGGTGGTATCAAAGCAATGAATGGAGAAACTGCTTTGTTTTCTTCCAGTAAGGGTTCCCAAAAATTGGTCCTTGAAAAAATTGTCTTTCTTCCATTCCTACATTCCAAGGTAAGTCCAAAAGTATTTTCTATTAATAAACATTATTGACACTGGTCAACTGCATTAAATGTGAAGTGTGTAAATTGTTTTACCTTTTATATTTCCTCTAATTCTACTTTTTCACGTCTTATTTTTTAAAGTTTGCAGACACTCAGAATTTTCATTCTTTTAGGGTCGAAATAATAAACAACTGCAATTTTCTTTGTGGAGTTATATTATGTAACACTCAGTCACTTCCAATATTTTATCAGCTTCCAAGACTGACTAAATTAATTTGACTCCTCAAACCATATTCTCTCTCCCAAGCAGGTAAATGAGTAAATACAGTAATAAAAACACTGAATTTTTATAGCTATCCATCTTGAACCATGTCATACAAGTAATTACCCAAACTGTTGCGGAGAATTTGGGAAATAAGGAAATAAAAACTGTTGAAATTGCAAATAAAAGTTTGATCAAAGGGTGTCTAATTTCAACATTAATCGATGAAGCAGTAGAAAGCCTACCTTCTGTGAAGGTAAAAATTTTATAGCATATAACTATGGCGAATAATTTCATGAATTTTGAGAAGTCTCAATTTTATGATTCTTCTAGGCTGAAATCATAGTGCAAGCTGATGAAAAAAACTGTCTGCTGACCGAAGAGATTAAAACAAAATTCCAAATACAAAGGCAAGCTTTGAGGAATAATAAGTCTTGTGACTTGATCATTGTTTCTGAAGCCTGCAGAGATGAAAGAGTAAGTACACTAAGATGAAACCATATTATATTAAGTCGGCGAATGAAAAGTCGAGAAAAAGCCAAAAAAAAAAGAAGAAAAAGAAAAACTACATATTTTCAATCTGAAAAAACGAAAATTTTTTTGCCGACCTAATATTAAATGGCTTCGCTGAGCGCGCCTCAAATATCTATCCATTGACTATGGTAAGTAATACTCGTATATTGAAGAACTCGTGTGTTATGCAGGTCTATGTAGTTTGGTATTGCTCGCGTTTTGTCACCCATTTACTTGTATCCTTTATTTTCGATCAATTTCTATCTGAAAATATTTTTTATATGAAGTAAAAATGATGAAATGCTATTTCGAATCATTTACAGGCACTAACTTATTGCATAAATGCACTACAAGAGGAAGGCTTCATTTTGACCAGAGAGAACTCAGTTGAAGAGAGTTTTCTCAACGAAATGGGATTAGTCATTTGCTCCCAGTATACGTTGAACGATGAAAAATTAATTCTTCTAAGAAAGGTGGGTTTCATAACTTCATCAAATGTGTTCCAATTAAGTGTCTCTTAAGCAACCTTTATTTCGTACAAACTGGGTGCGTAAGAACCTGCAATACTTCCCCCAAACAAATATGGTGTTTGGGTAAAAATTTGCTAATGTGTATGGCCCCAAAAAATCCACGGTAAATAGATAAGTACGCCAAATCTTTTGGACATGCAGCTACAGTTGGTAAATCAAAAATGATCAAAAAAAAAAAATGTACGTTGCATTGGGCCAAATTTGTGTTCAGATGTGGACAAATTTTTATGTATAGCATCGAGTGGGTATGGGTTAAACCAAAAGACCAAAATTTCGATACGTAGGAAATGGGTTAGAAATGTTTGCTATGTTTGTTCCATTTGGCTTGTTTTGTTCGTTCGTATAGAAAATATTACCAGAGTGTGGTCCAAAATTGTTGCATGAGATTATAAATTTGTCGCAATTGCCTCATTTTTCCATTTGGAGTATTTTAGGATTTGATTAAGAATTTGCTTATCTCTCCCTTGCATATATTTAATAATCTACCTATTATTGTTCACTTTTTAGGTTTCTCATATTAGTTATGAATTACTCACACTAAAAATTTCCAATTACCATTATGAATGGATATCTACGCTCCAAAATATTCTTCAAAACATGAATTCCAGTCAAAAATTAGTTTTGTTTGCTGAAAAGGAACCTGTGAATGGTATTTTAGGTCTTTACAAGTGTATTATAAAGGAAAATCCCGATCGAAATATTTGGTTCGTGGACAACGTTTTAATGTTTTTAGTACGTCTTTGTACATACTTGAGACTTATAATGGCTAATGCTAAAAATATTTTCTATTCAGTTGTTTCTTCGTGATGGATGATGATATTCCATCATTTGAACCAGAACTTCAATTCTATAAAGATCAACTAAAACGTAATTTGCGAGTCAACATTTACAGAGATGGAGCCTGGGGAATGTATCATTATCTACCTCTTTCAGAGGATAATTGCTCCTCTTCAAGACATAAGTTCTTAAGTTTATTAGTATACGGTGATTTATCGACTATTCGATGGTTCGAAGGCTCACTGGATCATGAAAAGTAAGTATGCTCAGTATTAGTGTGTAAAAATTATTTTTAATTAGTCTGATGTTTGAAACTACATATTATTATGAATAAATGAAACTTTTTCAAAGACGATAGTCACTGTTTCGGTTTACAAATTAACTGCATACGCTTTGGACCACTCCCCATACATTCCAGGCATAAAACCTAACTTACCAAATTTTTATAATATTCTTTATTTTCAACTTATTTTCCTGGGCTATTTCATGAATCCTACTTTCATTTCTTATTATTAACATATTTTTTGTGCAGGTACATATCACCAGATAAGAAAAAACAATTAGTCAGGGTACAATGTGCTGCACTCAACTTCAGAGATATCATGATAGCCTCTGGAAAGTTGGACCCATCTTCGATATTCAAGCATCGTTCAGAAAAAGTGAGGGTTATTAAAAATTCAGATTTTTGAGTAATAGAGCGTTTCAAGTAGAAACGTGCTCTTAAAGTGTTACTTTTCTTCTTTTTTTTTTTTTTGGTTTGCAGGATTGTATGATAGGTATGGAATTCGCCGGACATTTGGCAGATGGTCGTCGTGTAATGGGAATGGTGGATTCTAAAGCTATTTCTAATTTTGTTGAAACCGATGAAGAAAAATTAATGTCAATACCAGATGAATGGACTTTGGAAGAAGCCGTAACCACACCTGTTGTTTATGGGACGGTATGATTATTGATTAAAAAACTCCTTCAATAAACACCGAAAGAGCTATTTATGAATTGAGATTAGCATCCTTAATAATATAGGTTTTGTACTCACTGTTTTCCTGCGGCCCATTAAAACGAGGATCTTCAATACTGATTCACTGCGGAGCTGGTGGCCTTGGCATTGCAGCTATCAACATTTGCCTGCATTATAAATGTGAAATTTTTACAACCGTTGGAACACCTGAAAAACGTAAATTCATTAGAAGTCAATTTCCTTCCGTGAGTCAACATCTGAATTAATTTGCTCACTATTCAAGCGAGAAATTTCAATAATATTTGGAATAAAATAAGATTTCAGACGATCACATTGGAAACTCGAGAGACTGCAGTTTTGAAAAAATGGTCAAAACAGTTACTAAAGGTACTGGAGTCGATTTAGTACTAAATTCACTAGCTGAAGACAAATTGGAAGCTTCAATTCGTTGTTTGAAATCTGGAGGAAGATTTATTGAAGTTGGAAAATATGATATGATTATGAACCACAGTTTAGGTTGGTTACAAAAATGTCATACATACGAGTATGTTAGTAATTTATGTGAAAATCATATTTTAATATACGAGTATATTAAACGCTATAATTATAAATTTATCTAACCTATATGTCTGAAAATAGAAACCTTAAAGAGAGTAAGAATGAATAAATATACTCGTAGCTAAATTTTTCAAAAATGAAAAAACTTCTTCATTTAGCACATCAATTTTCACAATAAATTTCTGATTATCATATTAAGTATGTAAAATAGTATAAGAACGTGTATAATACGAGTATGTTTCACACTCACTCGTCAAAAAATTATTATCTTATAATTTTTCAGACTTGAAGCCGTTTTTGAAAGGGATCATGTTTCACACAGTCGACCTGACTAATATTACACGAAATCCGGATGCATGGAAAGAATTAAAAATTATGATGGAAAAAGCGATAGAAGAGAAAGTGATCAAGCCTCTGCCTGTTGTATTGTTCAAAGCTGATGAAGTAGAGAAAGCTTTCAGGTATACTTGATATTTTTGAAACAATGTATCCCTAAAACAGAACCGACAGCTGAACAATATAAATATTATCACCCTTACAGGTTTATGGCCTCAGGAAAACATGTAGGCAAAGTAGTCCTCAAAATTCAAGATGATCAGAAGTTTGATTCTTTGCCTTCCACACTTAAGTGTCACGCTCGGTTTAACTGCTCAGCAGAAAAATCATACATTCTTTGCGGTATGTTACAATATTCTTAAATATTGTTCTTACAAGGAGAAATTTAACTTGGGCATTTTCCGGATACTTCTAATATTCTAATAATTCAATTCTTCATACTCACCAACAGGTGCAATGGGTGGTATAGGCATTGAACTAGCGGGCTGGCTAGTCGATAGAGGAGCTCGTAAATTAGTTCTAACTTCCAGACGAGGAGTCAAAACTGGTTATCAAAGGTTTCACATTAAAAAATGGCAGTCAAGAGGTGTGCATGTTACTATTTCTTGTGGAGACATCAGTGACAAGGTTTTTGTTGAGCAATTATTAGAACTTGCTAATGCCATTGGCCCGGTTGCAGCAATTTTCAATTTGGCAACGGTAAGATAATTTTCAAGAGCTACAGTTGATATTTGAGCGATATTTTTCAATGTTTGTTCACAATATTCGAGTTCTAAAAATATGGGTATTTACAGGTTCTATCTGATAAAATGTATATGAATCAAACCGCAGAGGACTTTATAAATACTGCCGCACCTAAAGTACTAGGTACTTCACACTTGGATGAGTTATCTCGAAAACTGTGCCCAGAATTGGAGCACTTTGTAGTGTACTCGAGTGTTGCATGCTTGGGTGCATCTGGACAAAGCAATTATGCTATGGCCAATGCTGCTATTGAAAGAATTTGCGAACTGCGAAAAACAGATAATCTTCCTGCTTTAGCGATTGAATTAGGTCCAGTTGGAAATGTTGGTATTTTTATGAGAACACTGAAGCAACTTGGCGATAGTAGAGCACATGCACAAGATTGCTTAGCAGGTCATCAGCAAGCTGAATGGAAAGAAGAATCCCTTTCATCATTTGGTAAGCGACACGTGCATGTAGAATTACAATATTCTAATATAAGATTTTATGTGAATTTCGTGTAAAAATCACTTAAAAATCATAGAATCACATTATTAACCCGCGATATATTGGACACCCAGCACATTTTGAGATGCCATTGTTATAAACCAACCAGTTTTCAAACTCATCTAAAACGTTACTCGTGTACTCTAACCTTTTCTCGACAGAGATGTGAAGTTGCTATCTCATACACTCGAAGATATGTGTATGCATTCTGGGGCATATACCTGGTGCACTGAGTAGCCAGTAGCCATTAATTTTCACTAAAAAAATTATTCACATACCCTTTTGAAAAAGTTACTATGAAAACAAATTGAAACTGAGCATCTTTACTTAAATGCTAAGCTGTTCTAGATGATAAACAATGAAGTCATTCTAAACGAAAAAAATACGTAATGAATTGTTTGCGTAACATTTTTGAGAACTTGTAGGTCCATTAGTAACAGTTTTGAGAAATACGTACATCTACATATTTAATTCTTTCACTATAAGTACATCAGATTGACAATGCTATTGCCAACTTAATTTCAAATTTTATCTTACACCATTTTTTTAAATTCTACTCTGTACTTGTAATGAAAGGGAATCAAATGGATTCGATGCTTCCTTCATACACTTTTTCATTTTGTTTTTTAAGAAATGTTTTATTTGCAGGAGGATACCAGTCGCAGCATATTGAATCAGTTTTGGCAGTACACGATCAATTTTTAAGACAAAATAATCCACTGGTTTCAAGCAGGGTGCTGGCAGAAAAAGATTCAACAGTTTATCATAAAGGTCGCAGTTTACTAGAAACAATAGCTTATATTTTGGGTATGTAAGCTACATAGGTCTCTATAATTATGGGTTAAGAATTGATGTAAATTTTTCTCGAAAATAATTGCATAAAATTCTTATAAAATATAACTTTATGCATAACAAAGTCGACCTTTCTCAATAACTACGAAATAAATGTTTATTTTCTAGGAATAAAACAAATTGAATCAGTTGATGCGAATGCAACCTTACGGCAGTTGGGCATGGATTCCATGGTGAATTCGGAAATTCGAGAGATCCTCCGAAAAGAGTGGGATGTAGTCCTCACTCTTCAAGAAGTAGCAAATCTCACCTTTAGCAAGATAAAGGAATTGAAAAGTTCACCTCCTAAAATCTGATGGTAAATTTAGATTCAGCAGTCTCAAAAATATTGATGACTCAATGTCTAATTTAAAGTTAATATCAAATAGAGCCAAGTACAAGTACTATAATCTATAAAATATATATCTGTCAAAAATTTTCCAACATTCGGTCATATGCGAGTAAGTTATAGGTATTGGACAATAGATAGGATAGGAATGTTAATAAATTAACCTCTAAGCCCAGTACTTTTTTTCGCCCCCTCCTATCTGTGAAGGAATTTTTTTCTACTTTTTGATACAACTACAATTTTATTAGGTCAATCTCATTCTACAATATATCAGTTCAATATTTTGTATGTTGAGGCGAATTTTAGCAAGATTTATGAAAATCACGTTAAAAAAATATTTATAATTTCGATCCCTTACAATTTACTCGCAAGTTTTGTTTCAGATGGTTAAAGCTGTGGGATTTGCCTTTTCTAATTTGATTTTTTTAAAAAATAAATTGAGATATTTTCAACTTGAGCCTTTCTTTAACAAGCCGTTTATTCGTCCCTCAATTTTAAGAATTTCAAAGTTTTTTAAAATTCCTCAATACGAAAATTTTAAAGGTGGGCCAACTGACTGTTTCAAGTATCTCCTTTCAAGTAAGGTAACGATTTAAATTATATGCACCGGAGCATTTTGTTTGTTTCAAATTGTACAGACGATAAGACATGTTAAACCCAATCATTTTTTTAAAACCAACTTTCGACAAGTTTTTGGAATATCCAAGTTCCGATATCGACAAGATAAGAGACAGTATTGTTTTCCAAGTATTGTTATTTTCCAAGTGTATACGAAGTAAAAAATTTTCCTGAAAATTTTCCTACTGCTGACAAAAACAACGAGCAACTTGAAAAGAAAGAGAGGCCGCTAAAACGCGGTTATCTCAGTCAAACCAAGAAAAATTAATAACCAAGCGAACGAATTATATAACTGCAGAAATCCAATGCAAAAGAAAACATCCGATTCGAAATAATTTTAATTAGTTCTGATGGCAAGTGAAGGACTTGGTAACACATATTGAATCGAATTAGTCATACAGTCCCACCAGTTCTATGAACAGAAAATAAATCGGTAATGTAAAAAATGATCGATATAAGTATCCAAGTATACTTGAATCAGTTCAACGTTCTCAGAGAACTGAAATAATTTTCAACTCATTTTTACTGTATGGGGCTGTATGGGTACAATATTAAAATGACTAAGCATATCTAATGTATTTTATTCAAATACTCTGCTACGCGTTCATACATTTCAAAATATAATATTTCATAGTTATTCGTTTCGTGGTTTTTGGATTCCAAAAATTCCCATCTCCCATTTTCATGCCTTTTTCTTTCTTTCTTTCTTTCGTTCTTTTTTTTAATATTCATCTACATATAAGTAAGGGGATGTATTGAAATTGAAAATTTTGACTTTGAAAACTAATTACATATTACAGCAAAACTATCGATTAGATCGAGCTGAAATTTCAACAAGTACTCGTACCTACGTTAATTGAAGTCGTGAGAGTTTACACTGAGAGAAATTTCAATAGTAGATACTTTTTACTATTTTAGGATAGGAAAACTGGGACAATTCAAAATTGTAGGAGAAATTGCTGAAAAAAGGATAAAAAATACAATTTTTGCAGTACATTTTACTATCATATAAGAATTTATTGCTACAAAATAATAATTTATGTTCCCTCGATGAGAAAAATTACTATACTATACATACGTGATGATAAGCACTACCCTTTTCTCTCAGTGTACCACTCAAATTTCAAGCCAATCCGCTTGTTGGTTTAGGAGAAAAGTCATTTTCAAGGTTGAAAACCGCAGATTTTCCTTTGGAAGACGAGATAGGAAGAACTACAGAACCAATATGACTGAAAATGGTACCAGAAGTCAACTTTGATGAGATTAAAGTCCGATAGAAATTTCATTATCATATCGGTTTTGCGGTTCTCTAAATAATAGCAAAAATGTAGTAAAAAAATGATGATTTTCGATAAGTTTTTGAATGGAACGGATTCTTTTGAATTCTAACAGATTTTTCAGCTTTAATATGACTTCTAAAAAGCAAAATACGGAACCGATTGAGCTGAAATTCATATCGTGTGCAAACAGAATCATCTAGAGATTGTACAATTTGATTTTGAAGCCAAAATAGCTGTTGGCTGGTTCTTGTACGTATAAAGTGGTTTTGAAGATTGAAGATATGATGAATTTTTCTTTGGAACTTGGCGGTAGTTTGCAGCATAGATAAATTTAATTTTTATAACCAATTCCTTCATAATCCTGAAACATAAACTGGTTCACGAGACCCCTGTATTTCCATTCGAAAACCTGCTTTTCTAAAGGTAGATTTTTTTTTTAGTAGTCATTAATGTATAAACTAAGTACGATGAAAAAAATATTTTTTTCCAGGGATGAATGACCACTTTATAGCATAATATTATGATTATCTGGAATGATGAGAAAAATAAAACGGCCATGTTTTTTAGTCTAGCTTAGAATAAAAGTTCCATGTACCAATTCCGATTTGTGAGTCCATTATTGTTGTAAATTTTACGTAGTTGATAATTTTTTTTTCTTAACATAACATTTTCTTTGTCAATAAAGGTGATAATGAAATTTGAAATAAATACGCATTATGGTGACACGGACATTGTATTGCATTTAATGATATATTAGGCATTGTCGCTGAAGTGTTTTGTTATTTTGTAAGAATACGAGTACATATAGTTCTTATCGAATTTGAATTTATTTATGGAAGAATAATGTGGAATTTATTTATTTTTGAAAGTTCATTTCCTGTGTAATTTGCGATTAAAGAAATTGACATTCTTATCTAAAATCACCATTCGTCATCTGAAAGGGGTTGAACTGATGAGTACCTATTTTCTTGGGAAAATTCCTCCTAGTTGGAGCAGTTTGTAGAGGCTTGAAAGTATTATAAATTACATTAAATTTTATTTTTGGTAGTCTTGCAGACGTTCAATGCTGTAGCTACCAAAAACAAAAAATTATTTCTTAAACAACTTCCAACGATCCAAGTGAGTCTAAATTTTCTGTTCACATTTCTACATAATAGGTACTCGTATAATAGACCCCAACACATTTGTCCGCGCGCCAGTTTCCGTATGCATTTGTTTTTCTATCGACAAGTAACTTTTTGTAATAATGTTAGCATCTTCGTTTTTGTTACACGGGAGTAGATTCAGAAAAACCCTAAGTTAAAAATCGATAACAGATATCGAGAATATACGGCAACACATGAAGATGAGAGGATGATTTTTGTTTTTGGTCGAGCTTTTAATATTTTACGGGAGTATTTGTGTGATTTGTTGCATTGTAATTCAAAATATTTTTCAAAATTCATTCAGTCTACTTATTTACAGTAAAACTTCGTTATAATACCGCTATTCAGCTTATACCGCTGAAAACCATAAGTCCCTTCCCCTAGAAATAATTTCTTATGTAAAACTGCTTGGATATAGCGCTCAAACTTCACGCGCTTGTAAAGCTCCGGTTCCCATATAGTTATCAACATGATTATCGTATTTTCTTATCTTTATTCACTTTATTGTTTACTTGACTAATTTTTTGTACATATACTCGAACAACAATCTATCCAGTTGGTCTCAGTGATTCACGCTAAAGTGTGTACATTCTTGCCAACATTTCTTGGTGTTGCCTTTCTGTACTCGTAGTTGTTTTTTTGTTTTTGATATTGTTTTTACTTTTTAGCCAAAGACCATCCGTACTTAATAAACCAAATAATGTATTTTTTCAAATAAGTCTATAGAAAATATAATTTTTTGCAACCATCTTGCAATAAACAAAGAAAAATTGATGATTTTTCAAATAAAATATGAATATTTGACAAATAGACTATTTTTGAAGTGTTAGTACTTTTTTTTTTTTTTTTGCATTTCCCGCTTATAAAACGATTTTCTTCCGGTCCCTAGAAAAGAGTTAAATAACGAAGTTTTACTGTATATGTATTTTGATGACACAAACCATGTGAAAAAAAGCATATTCTATGCAGCGTGCTGCGCGGCTCGAATGAAATGTGCTCTGCTTTCTCAAGGGTATGCTTAACCACGCGAAGAAAAAAAAATGTAAAAAACAGAGAAATCCCGACTGATTTTTGCCTCAGTTTTCAAATATGTTATTGTTATATGATGAACTTACGGATGTACGTATATATAGTTAAATTTTCAATTTACATTTTCTGGTAGCTAAAATTAGCTATTAAAATTACATCAACTTTGCGGATCCGTAAAAGCCGTTCGTTTAGTTTTAAATATAAATCTAACTTCGTACATCCGTAAGTTCATCATATAGGCCTAACTATAATATATTCAAAAACCGTATCTCTTAGATAAGAACTCAGCCAGAAAACACTCGGGAAAATTCCATCAATTTATGAAAATACTTTTTTTAATATCGTTTTATCGGACAGTTTGATAACAAAAATCATAAATTTCGTATTGATTGAGCTACCTAATTCAGAAGTTTGATACATATTTTTCCATACTTCATCATCAGAAGTTCCTCTCATGAGATATTTGTAAAGCCAAATTGTGGAGTTCGGGCGTCTAGTTAAGCATACCCTTAATCGTGTGTTGTCTAGCCTACACATATGTGGTATCGTTCGTAATTTTGAATTCCTGTATTCCCACTAGCATGACGATTCTCACGTGTTGTGAAATCGGCCGAGTTGCTCAAATTTATCCACAAATAAATGTATTCTTTTGAAAAGCATTTTATCATTTTTGTCAGAATAACAGTTGAAAAAAGAGGTGAAAGGATTTTCCAAAAAATTTTCGGCGAAAAGACGTCGACTTCCATCCAATTATTTTTGGTTTGAAAGTTCTGAAGACACTTTCAATACATGACCATGCTCTCCGAAGATCGTGATCCAGGAGAAGACGTAGTCATCTCAGGAATGGCTGGTCTTTTTCCTGATTCGAATAATATCCGACATTTTGAAGAGAATCTACGATTGAAGGTGGATATGACGTCTGATGACGATCGTCGATGGCCTTCAGGTAGGTGATATAATAATTTTAGAACAAAATATTCAAGAAATATACATATAGAACTCGCGTAATTTGATTTTGTTGCGAAGAAACTCGGCTACAAGCACGTACGAGTACATTCATCTCAATTTACGTGCTGCAGGCTTTTTAAGAGGGATTTGAATTTTCATGACGGGTGGTTTTTCATTTTAAATACACTAAAAGTGACATGTAAGAAAAGGATAAGTCCACTTATTAAAATTTCATAAAAAAGCAAAAATAAACTTGTACATATATCACATAACCTTCTTATACGTATGTAGCACCTCAACTTCGATCTCAATTTTTTTTAGCTATGGTTGCATTTTGGGACATAATATTTTTACTGTAACGTGGGCTTGGTTTAGACAACTAGACCTTGGAGGAAGTGAATTTTTGAAAAGAGTAGACTTATCCTCTTCTTGCATATCAGTGTTCATGTATTGAAGTACATATAAAGGGTAAACTAAATCTAAGATATTCTATATCTTATCAGGGAAAGACTTGGCTCTTTCTAGCATTCTAAAAATCCTGAATAAAATTAAACATCATTATTTTCATCCTTTCTGAACAGGTATCCAAGGAGTGCCCCCAAGATTTGGCAAATTGAATGAAATCAACAAATTTGATGCTAGTTTCTTCAATATTCTCTCAAATACAGCCGATGTGATGGACCCCATGGCAAGAATTCTACTAGAGAAAACTTATGAGGCAATTATTGATGCAGGTATGATTTTTAGGGGGCAGAAATTTTTACGGACTTTATTTTTTATTAAATGAAAGTATTGCGCCGGGTGAGATGTAAAAAACACCAAACTTCAAAATAAAGACCGCATTCCAGAGCACAATAATTATTAATAAAAAATAATAATCTGAATAAAACATCCTCTTTCTCCACGAAGTTTTTAAACAAGTACCTACATACTCATAGAAAGCGCTACCCAAACTCATCAAAAGAAATTCTAGGTATTTGAAAACGATCGTTAAATTGTGTATGAACTACCCTTATTGACTTTTCAGAAATATTTGGTTGCTATATACTCGTAAATGTTGACTGAAAATTCTTTCTTATTCTTGAATGGATTCCTTTCGTCATTCATTTCCTGAGATGTTTTCAAAGGCGTAGTATAGAAATTTCTTTTTCCTGAATAATGAGGTCTCAAGTTTTGAAACCTGAAATATTTTGAATTTATTTTCATCATGAAAGTAGATTTCAATAAATCTGAATAATGCAAATTAAGAATACTTTTGTAAAACTGTTGGTTCAATAGATTCGCACAATCTGTATTTTCACTTGGAATTTATTAACTAGCAAGGCCCGAGGGGGCTACCCCCCTTTTTTGCTCAAATTTCCCTCAAATTCCACACAAAATTTGCTAAATCCGGCTCAAATTTTTCTCAGTTTTGCTCAAATGCCGTTCAATTCCGTTCAAATTTTGCTAAATTTTGCTCAAATTCCACTCCAATACTGCACAAATTTCGCTCGAATTCCACTCCAATCCAGCTCAAATTTCGCTTCAATTCCGCTTGAATTCTGCTGAAATTCTGCTTAATTTTGCTTAAAATTCGCTCAAAGTCTACACCAATCCCGCTAAAATTTCGCTCAATCCCACTCCAGTTTCACTCAAATTTTGCGGATAAAAGGGGCCGTCCAAAGCGGAATTTCAATTTTCGGGAAAAAAGCGGGGCTGACAGAAGGTGTATTTCAATTTTTGGGAAAATAGCGGAATTTCAATTTTTGGGAAAAAAGCGGGGCTGACAGAAGGTGTATTCGAATGAATGAAAATTGTTCAGTTCTGAGTTCTGAAATGTTGTGTAGAAGTGTAGAATAGGATTCACAGTTTTTGAAAATGTTTTCATCATTAGCTGTGAAATTAAATCTCCAATCAAAAATATTTATACACCATCATATTTCTGAGATTATCTTCTTTCTAATGAGACCAAATTTAGCTTTCTACGTTAAATAAACATGAGTAATCAAGAAATGAAAAATAATTTATTTACGACTTTCGAGTATGGGACAGACATCCGGACTTTGGATTTTATTATAATTATACTCGTACTTTTATAGATTTTAATCGATGTAATTTTACGTCTCCCAATAACACGAAAATTGCTGAAATCACTGTTTGTGCTCCATAAATAAACCTTTTCAAACTATTTTTTTATTTTTTTTTTTGTTAGATAGCTAATGCTCCCCTTTAAAATATACAATAATTTCTTTTTTTCCCCCACCTCACCAAAATTAAGGAGAGCACTCAAATAGGTTAAAATGTCCATGGTAGTGGATGTAATCACTTTAGTTTTCAATCATTATCCACATTTTTGATGGTACATATAGTAATTTTTTTTCAAATTGAACAAAATGATTCCTAGGGAGAGATACCTTGTTCAAATAAATTAATGGTATTGGTTAAAATTTAGGATGCATGAACATTAATATGGGGAGAGTTAAAATCTTGTAATCACTTTTTGTCCATGGTAGTGGAGAAAATTTAAGTCATCCTGGAATAATGGCACTGAAATATTTACAATGATGAAATATAATCTAAGTGGTTTATTTTGATACATATGAGAGCAATCAAGCAAAAAAAAATTTTTCTTTCAGAATATTAAGAAGCTATTAATAAATTTTCATCAAAAATGTGTCTTATAAAAGCTTAATGTTCCATGGTAGTGGATGCTGATACTGCAGAGAGCCAAAATCTGATAAGTCCAATAAACATTTTTTCTATAATGATTGACACCCCTAACAACAAATCCAGAGTGGATTTGTTTCGATTAGTTACCTTGGGTTTCTCAGAATTGAAATACTGGTCAATTTTCCATCGTGTGGAGAATTTTGTTTTTCCATCGTAGTGTCAAATTCTATTATTATAAACACCAAAATGAAAAATGTGACACCACTGTGAAAAATATGCATATTTTTGTCAACTTGTCAGTTAGTGATGGAACTAGGAGGAGGTTTAGTGAGGCAATACCCCTCTCCCGCAAAAAATTTTACCCCCACCCCCCAGAAACAATTTTTTCACCAAAATAATTTTTAGTAAAAATTTCTTGCTAAAATTCAATTAGTCTATAAAAAACACCAAAAATATTTGAAAAATGGTCAAAGAAGACATTCATTTGATCAAAGCAATGAGTAATATTTCAAGTCACTACAATGGAATTCCATCGTAGTGTGCCCGAAGTATCCCCCCTGCCCCCTGCGGTGAGAATCAAGCTCAACCAATGTTGGGTACGTATTCAGGGACACACCCACTACTATTTCCATAGAAAAAAATATTAAAAAATAAAAGTTTGAAATTTTCAAAAAAAATAGTCAATTTTCGACTTATTGGGAGAATCACCCTAACTCGTATTTTAATTTGATGATGTTGGAATAAATTATACTTTAATTATGAGCAGAGAAGGAGATCTAGGAAATCAAAGGTATTACGCAGTTTGATGTTTAATTCAGAAATTAAACATTTTCATTTCTGAACCACCATAGTTAGGACTCATGATTATCGCCATCGAGATCAGGGTTTTCAATTATTTTTAAATTTCATAATTTTCCGGTAATTTGTACCAAGTGGCAACTGATTTCTTGATTTGCAGTACATACGTATACACTTTTTCAACAACCAGCTTGTGATCCGATTCTCATATGCTTGACAACATTTCTTTTTCATGATTGCGTATCTTCAGATGAAATCACTAATAATATTCAAGTTATACAAAAAGAAACTAATTATAGCTGCTTTTATACAGGATACAACCCTCAGCAAGTAAAAGGCACAAATACGGGTGTATTTCTAGGCATTTCTAACAGCGAGTCTCAGTCGGCTGCCTCTTCTAAACCCCTAACTTCGAACTCCAATATGACTGTATTGGGGAATAATCGTACATTATTAGCCAATCGTATTTCTTGTTGGTTAGACGCAAGTGGTAAGTAATTCAGAGAATCTTAATTTCAGATAAAATTTTATGACTTACTTCGAATTTTTATTTCATTTTTATTTTCAATATAGGTCCAAGTTATTTAGTTGATTCTGCATGCTCGTCATCAATGTATGCCCTAGAACACGCTTACAATGCTATCAAGTCTGGAATGTGCGAGTCAGTTATAGTTGGTGGAGCTACTTTATGTCTACTAAAAGAAATTGTTATCGCATGTAATCCCCTAGGAATTCTAAGTCCAGAAGGTAGATGTAAATGTTTCGATGAATCAGGTAAAGATATTTGTTAATAAATTTAAATCAAATTATACGTATTGTATTGAAGCAATGAACAGAATGAAAAGAACGGAAATTCATCTTTATACCCACCATAAAAATACTTCTTTGAGTAGGTACTTATGATTTACAAATGTGATGAAATCTGTGATAACGTTCCTTAAGGAGGATGTGGTCCAAAGTGATATTTTTGTTTGCAAATTCTGATGCATAAACTGAGTGCTTTTCTTCAACAAGGACGTATCTAAAAATTATTCTATCATACTCCCTTTTTCTGGAAGTGAAAACAGCATCCTTCTGTCCATTGTCATTGTGAAGATATTTACAAAAGAAAGAAAAAAAATCAAAAAAAAAAAAAAAAACAGAAATCGTCTTATTTTAGTACGCGTAATTTATGGCATTATAAATTTTCGAGAAGATCCTATTAGAAGCTCAGAATCTGAACTAAGGTCATATTTGCCAGAAATCAAATTTTTTCAATGGATTCTGATAGAGAATTTCATATTCTGAATGGTGGAAAACTTGGTTTTTCATTTAGCCACAAATTTTCCCTCAACAAATAGGAATGGAGTTAAAAACGACAATTGACATCAGACATTTTTTTATGGTCATAAAAACTACCATGTTGTATCTGGCAGTATTGCCCAAGTCATTTTTCATATTTGGCATTATCAAATCCACATTCCATAAATTACTAGCATTAAAAGTGAGAAAAAAGTAGTTTTCTACAAGGAGGTCGTATCTAGAAATTCCGATCTGCCAAATATTATTTCTACCCTTGGTAAGTAGGTAATCCACTGAGAAGAAACGCACTCAACTATGAAATAACGCACCCAACAGGCCAAGATTCAACTCTCTAACCGAAAAATTTTTCAGAAATATGGCCCGTCAAAGTTATAGCCTTGATGGCCATCCAGTTTTGTACAGTTTTTTCTGTTTCCAATGAAATCCTAGAGAATATGGAGCGACAGTTCTTTCATTCTATGTCTTAGGTAATTGTTTAACGATATGTCACTCTTTTCTAGGTAGTAAGGTTATACTTTGTTTCAGCGGATGGTTATAGCCGATCAGAAGGTTTGGCTGTGCTATTTTTGCAGAAACGCAAAAATGCTCGCAGAGTATACGCGCATCTGGTGCATGCGAAAACAAACTTCGATGGGCTCACAGACGAAGGAATACTTCATCCTTCAGTTCAAGGCCAGGCAAACCTATTGAATGAGTTTTACGAAGAGTGTCAAGTGCATCCTAGTAAACTAGAATTTTTGGAAGCTCATGCAACTGGTACAAGGGTAGGCTTTAATAGTTTATTTTCATGGTTTATTTAATTTAGAAACCAGTAAATAATGTCATCATTTTGTACCTGGGAGTAACCTCAGTACAGTAGTCTGATCATTATTCAAGATTTTACAAAGTTTAAAGAAATGGTGCGGTTTGTATAGCATTTCACATTTCAGGAATGTTTCTTGAATTTCAACAATTGGGCTACGATATTTAAGAAAAAATTCTTAAGCATACCAATAGTATTCGAGTAGCATAAAATTTCTAATCTTAAGAAGCATGTTTCCAAAAACATAATTTTTACACAATTGATCTCTGATATGCTACTATTTGAAGACACATTTTGTTAGTTGAATTTTAATGTTTTAACACCAAAAGAAGATTTGAATCGTTACACCAAAAAAGTGTTTATAAATGAAGAAGCAGGTGTTCTATTTTGACGCCCAATAAATTCAATCTTTTTCATAGAGTTGACCGAACTAACATTTCATCATAGTGATGCTCCCCTTTCCTCTGATAGTCATTTGTGGAGGTTAGAACAACTTATAATGAAAAAATGGCATTTGTTGCATTTTACGATTAAAATCCTCAATTGCTATCCCCCCCCCCCTCCTATAATGTGTGAATACCGAGTTACGCTAAATGAGCCAAAAAGTGAATGATAATTTTTTTGGGACTCTGGAGTTTTGGACTTGAACTAGTACTATGTTACTGCCTTTGGTCAGACAATAATTGATAACTGACTATAAAATCAAATCTACTATTTTGTACAAATAATGTCATAGGTATGCAGACAATTAATAAATATTATGTATCATTCAGGTAGGCGATGTAGTGGAAATGAACGCACTGGAAAGGTCTATCCTATTACATCGAAGCGAACCACTGCAAATCGGTTCTGTGAAATCAAATATGGGCCACAGTGAGCCTGCTTCAGGACTATGTAGCGTTATAAAAGTACTTCTGAGTTACGAATCAGGATATATAATGCCAAACATCAATTTCAAGGAACCGCGAAAAGGCGTCAACGCATTAAAAGAAGGAAAATTGAAGGTAGGAGAAAAAACATTCACTGTCTTATATAGGTACGTACTGGTGGATAGTTTTGTAATGATTAAAGCTGATCGGAACAGTTACTTTTAAACCTCTTCGATTGAATAAAAATATTCTCCTCATATGCTGATCAAATTCATTGGTGCATTTTAAGTGAGTCACTAAAAATTTTTTTAAGGTTGTAACAGAACCGACCAAATGGAATGGTGGATTGAGTGGTGTTAGCAATTTTGGCTGGGGTGGAACAAATTGTCACGTATTGCTGGATTCTCACCATAAGATTAAACTCAATAATGGCTTACCCAATGATGACCAACCACGACTGGTTTTAGTCTCGGGACGAACTGAAGAAGCTGTAGATGTTATGCTGAAAGATGTAAGTATCAGTACAAATTGCCTACGTTATTGACATTGGTTAGTAATTTACACTGCTTAAGGAAGCCATAATCTAATTTAAATTTGATTTTATCATGAAAAAGCTTGAAGGCAGACCTTTAGATGCCGAATATGTGGCACTGTTCCATGAAATTTATAAAACTATTACACCAGCGCATCCATTCAGGGGTTTCACAATACTGCAAAAAAAAAGTGCGGAGAGAATCAGAAGTATTCAGGTCTGACTAATATATTTTTATTAACAGAAAATTTATGCAAATCCACTGGTAGACAATTTCATTCGATTATATTTTTATATAACAGCGCTGCTCTTTAGAAAAGAGACCCATTTGGTTCGTATACTCGGGAGTCGGATCTCAGTGGTTGACCATGGGCAAGACTTTAATAAAAATTCCAGTCATCAGGGAATTCATAGATAAGTGTCAGCAAGTACTGGCGGACAAAGGAGTGGACCTGATCAACATTGTGACCAATCCTGACAAGACAATATTCGACAATATTTTAAATACGTACTGTGGAATTGTAGCCATTCAGGTAATGGCTTTATCTTAACAGGTCAATGAAAATGTAATAAAAAGTTTAAATACAAAACTTTGCACTAATCAAGTGCTGCTATTACCAGAATCGACTTTTTCAACAAAATGTAATAGATTTGTTTTTATATTTCAACATATAAAACCATTTGCCTCATTTTGATTAAAAACAACAATGTACTCGTATTTTCAATACTGATTAATGTTTGGTTCCAATTTATATTACAAAATGCAACTAAATTAGTGAAAATGCTTAGATCATCATTTGTATTTATGTTTCTGTTCTAAGGATGATCTGCACTAACTTCTGCTCTGGAACCCGCCTAACAGCCTAAAACGAACTTTTTGAACCTATCAGTTTTTTTTCTGTTTTACTTATTATAAAGTATTCGGTAGTTCAGTAATGAAATCAATCAATCAATTAATCAATTCATACCTCATTTTATTCAATTACGCCAGTCTAAACTAATATCAAAAACACTAGTTTGAAATTAGAAGCAGGAGTGGAACTTTTATTTAGAATATATTTGGAGCAGTTTAGGAGCAGGGAGCAGACTGAAGAACCATAGATTTCAAAAAGAACCAAGATTTACAAAAGAGAAACTCGAGTCTTCACTATTCTGTTCAATATTTGTAGTATATGAATGGTATTTTCCATTAGATTGCCCTGACTTCTTTCATGAGACTTATCGATATCCAACCGGATGGTATTATTGGTCATTCGATTGGTGAACTCAGTTGTGCCTATGCTGATGGTTCCTTAACGCTGGAGGAGACAATGCTATTAGCATACTATCGAGGACTAGCCTCAAATGAATCTAAAGTAATACCAGGTCAAATGGCAGCTGTTGGTAAGATTGATTTTACAATTTTATAGTGAATTATTTTACCTACTGCCACAGTCATTCTAATTCAAACACTCATCCACAATACCACAGGTCTTGGAGCACAGGATTTACAAAAATTATTACCACCCAGTATAGATATAGCTTGCCACAATGGTCCAGATAGCTGCACCATTTCCGGACCTTATGAAGAGGTTGGAATTTTTATTAGAGTGCTGGAGCAGACAGATGTTTTTGTTCGAAAAGTAGAGTCATCAAATATAGCTCTTCATAGTCGCTATATCGATGAAATGGGTAAAAGGTTCTATAGCAGCGCTAAAAAAGTAAGTTCATTTTTGAAGATCAAATTAAATTATATGACAACACAGACTAAAGCACAGAAAACTATCTCAAAAGTGGGTTCCCAAATTGGCGATCTTGTCCATTCGGAGCAAAAGTATTTGGGAAAAAATAAGGAAAAAATCATTCAGGAAAAAGTCTGTTCGGGGGATTGTCCATTTGAAAAATTAGATTCGGGAAGGTGACTGGGAACCAAGATTAATACTTCATCTGTTGATCCAAACAATGTATGATTGGCTATAGCTTGAGGCCTCTTCATTATAGGTTTTATTAGATCCTAAATTACGTTCAAAGAAGTGGTTAAGCTCAACATATCCAGAGGCAGAATGGCGAACTGAGGCATTCAAATATGCATCGGCCGAATATTTCACGAAAAATATTGTTGGAACCGTTTTCTTTGAAGAAGTATGTCGTTATGTACCAAATAATGCTATAGTGATCGAAATCGCTCCACATGGAATACTTCAGGCTATTCTCAAGAGATCACTGAGAAAAGAAGTCATCAATATTCCACTCACGCATAGAGCTGATCATAATAATACACTTCATTTATTATCAGCAGTGGGCAAGTAGGTATTTAGACCTGAAAGTTTGCCCAATTATATTCGAGTTCAATCTTGATATATAATAAATTTTTCAATTTTGTCAAGAATTTATGAGGCCGGAGGAATGCCACAAGTTTCAAAGTTGTACCCACCTGTACAATTTCCAGTGAGCAAAGGTACCCCTTCAATATCACCCTTGGTAAGATGGGATTACTCACAAGATTGGTATGTGCATGTTGATGACGAAATGTCAAAAATCAAAGAAGGACACAGAACTGTCAAAATATCGCTGGATGATGACGAGCACAAATATTTAGCTGGTCACGTTATCCGAGGAAAAGTATTGTACCCAACGGGTGGATATTTGGTGAGTCAAGTGTGTGACTGTTTTTTGCAACATGAAATATAATTTCAGAACAGGGAATACATTTAACTCAGATAGAAACCATGAGAGAGAGAAAGGTAGGGAGAACGGTTTTGGTAGTATGACGTATTATTATTATTACTCGTATTATACGAGTATGCATAAGAAGTTTATCTGACGCTGGTACTTCCAGCTTGAGCTTTATTTGAGACGTTTTCTTTTGCTAGCATGTTAAACGGTTAGAATGGATTCAGAATAAAAGTTCATTAAAATTAAGAATTATAAGGCCCAACCAGAATGGAAGCATTTTTAATAGGAGTAAAACTAAATTCTCATTTTATAACATTGAAGGTACTAGCATGGGAATCATTCAGCGCAATGATAGGGAAACCAATGAATCAAGTTTCTGTAAAGATGACGGATGTTCAACTTTTGAGATTCACACCAATTTATGAATCATGTAGCGTATCTTTCAAATTTACATAATATTATCTGCTTATTTTTAAGTTATATTTCACCCAATGAAACAAGTACTTTGGCTTAACGAGGTTCTATGCTCATCAGCTACCACTGAATTCCACATTTCAATCTTTCAAAATACTGGAGACTTTGAAATCTTTGAAAAAGGAGATTTGGTGGTCAGAGGAAAAATATATGAAGAAGATAGTGACCCAACTGAAGATAGCTCTAGTCTTGAAAATATCGACTATATGCTGACAGACGAAGATTTCTATACCCTCAAAGGTTTAATTGGAGGTGATTTTGAGGGACTATTTCGTTCAGTGAAAAGATCTAATTATGAAAGTAGGTTTCTTTAGCTACTTCTTCACTCCACAAATGAAAAATAAATAATTTACACTATTTTAAATTATCTTCAGGGACTGCTGCTCAGATTGCTTGGCACAATAATTATGTGCCATTTATAGATTGCATGCTTCAAGCTACAAGTATCGATGAATTAGAGGAATCGAATATACCTATCCCAGTATTTTTGAAGACGCTCATAATCGATCCCCAAAAACACGACAGAATTTTGCAGAAACTGGATACAAAATATCCTGGTACATACATTGAAATTCTTCAGCTTACCAATATTTAGTGGATTATCATTGAAACCTATAACTAGAATTGCTCTAAGGATAAAGTTGATTTTGAAAAACTGATAAGTAGGTAGATAGTAATTTGTTTTCGGAACTAATGACTTTAAAAATACGAACAAGTAAATCCCAATACATCTTTGTGTAGAAGTGCAGTAAATAAAGATTTAAAATAGCTCGAATTCTTGAAAAATTATAATTTTCAAGTGTTTTTTCTCAATAACTCGAAAATTACGGGCAACTCGGACCAATTTTCAATTTTTCATTTGTTCCACTTCTGTGGCACTGAATAAGGTCATTTTATTTAAATCGATAGGATATTTGACGGAGAACAAAATTTTACTGAACTTTAAAATGAGTATCGAGTATGGTTTCTAGGTTATACCTATAGTTGAAAAAACTCAAATTTCAAACACTTATGAGCCTCCCAGGGTATTGCACAGGTGGTGGGCGGAGACTTTCTACCCCAGATTCCTTAAACCACCCCCCAACACATTTCAGATGTAACATCTTTAACGCCATTTTTTCATTTTACCTCAAATTTTCCGGCAAATTTTCCTGGGCTTTAAGAATAGATAGTATCAATCTTTTTCTAATCACCAATCTGTATTAAATCAATAGACCCCCAGTTGGAAAAGCTCTCACTCGTACTCGTCCTTATATTTTCTAATCCGGCCAGATATTATTGGCTTGGTTCTTTTTCTCCGCTCGCCAGCAGATACTTATTTCTTTTTATTTATTTATTTTTTCTTTAAATAGTCAGTACGATCGTCGTCGTCCGCTCTTACGATGCATTTAAATTTTTAAATATTAAAAACATATTTTAACTTCGAGTTTTGACTGAAAATTCCCTACACACCACCCACCTTGGTCAAGACCTTCTTACTGCTAGGCGACCCCATTTCAATGAGCAAAGGTTTCAACTGAAAATCTACTAGCCATAATAAAATTTTCGGCTTCATTCACACAACTATACCAATATTTTCATTACTGATTTCAGAGTTTACTCTATTTCAGTGCTTGGAGACAAAAGAGGCCAACTGTGGAGGTGTAACAGTAATTAATTGCGAAACCACTTCCCTTCTTTCGAATAACATTCTTCAAAATTGTACTCTTGAAAAAATCAACTTCGTTCCTTTATCACATCCAAAGGTGATTTTAAATTCTATTCTCTCTCGTCATCTCAAGAGTTTTGCTGTGGTTATTCAATTGACTGACTGAACCTGAAACCATTAAGTACTGGAAAGTCCACAAGTCTATTTTTAGGTGATTTCGTTTTGCCACAAATTCATGGAACAGTTTCGAATAACTGATTTATTTTGCGTATTCCTTCTCACCGTGGATTCAAATCCATTCCTATTTGCTTTGTCCAAACAATAAGGGATTTTGGTTTTAGTTTCTGTTTAGTTCACACAAAAAAAAAAAGAAGTAAAATTACTCGGACTCCAGAGTAGTTTCTGAAAACCGGATTTGGTTTCTTGCATCTTTACTGTAGAGCTAAAATTTAAATATAATCATACAAAAAAATGTACTTGGTAAAAAAAAAAGTAAATTGTGATCCACTCGAAAAAAAAACAAAACAAAGGTAGACTACACCCTTAAGCCAACAAGACGCATCTATCAGCAAATTATAGTTCAGGAGTTGTCCAGTACTGTATATGGTTCAAGGACTGAATCAGTGAATAACTTTTCAAACAATCAAACAGGAAATACAAGTACAAACTAGATACATACATGTGTTGTAACACTTTTGTAAAAGAAATAAACTATGTTTTTTATAGCTATTCGCCTTACATCACGTAATACGAGCAATTACAGACATTGTTGTGGAAAATTCCGAAACCAAAATAATGAATATTGTTGAAATAGCTGATCAAAGTCTTATCAAAGGGATTCTGATCGCACCTATAATGGATGACGCAATAAAAAATTTGCCTTATGCGCTGGTAATAATATTATACCTAAAATATTTTAGCCATAATTTGCATAAAAAAGTTTTAGAACTTTGAAATGTTTCAATTTTATGATTTTATTATTTTTTTTAAAGGGTAATATCATAGTGCAAGCGGATGAACAAAATTCTCTTCTCACTACGCAGTTGAAACCGAGCATCCAAATAAACAGTCAAGCGTTGACAAATGATGAATTTTTTGACTTGATTATCGTTTCAGGAGCTTGCAAAAATGAAAAAGTGAGCACCTGTTTAAACATTAGAAAAACCAAGTTTTACTCGATTACTCAAAGGACCAGGTAGCGTCATATTTGACTCAACAGTAAAAGAACTTCAAAGGACCGGAGAATGTCATATATGACGCCACCTGGTCTTTCTAGAGTTAAAATAGAGGAAAGGCGGGGGTGTAAACTTGTAAACATTTCAGTGCGCATTTGAAAATTCTTCCCAAATCCAAGCAATAGCACTTATGGGCTAATTTTTTCATCAAATTATTCAGGTATAAAAATCTTCTAAATTCATGGCTCAGGAGTTTTCCAGCAAAAGACAAATCCTTTTTCCCCCTGATGTCATTTATCCTTAATCTATTCTTCCTAAAAATACTTTGTATTGAGGTGTCCAAAAACACAACAAACAAAAATCTCTGATTACATTCCTAAGTTGAGCAAGCAAGACAGAGAGTTAATATAGATACCCCTAAACGATTACTACTTCTAGAAATCCCAGCAAGGGAAGACCTAAGCTACAAAAAAAGATGAAGAGAGGAGAGTAAAAAAGAAAAGAGAAGAAAAGAAATATTAAACCTGTTTTACATGACGAGAAAGATGAGATTCTGACTATACCACACACTAACCTCGATCATTATTCCCCATATTGGAGGGGTAAATTAGTACCTCATACCTCCTACCTTACACACAAGAGAAGTAGAAGTAAGAAATAAAAAGTACATACCAAACCAATTTAAATACCGTATATTACCTATCACGAACGATTTCAATGGCACAAAAAAAATAATTCTTCACGAAAAAAATCAGCAATTCAAATAAAAATCACGAAAATAATTCGAATTGAAATGAAGATTCTACTTCATAAACGACACGAAAAAAAAATTTAAGAGACAAGAAAGTAACGATTTCTGCTCCACAAAATTCAAAGTCCAAAGGACTATTTCAGATTTCAAATACCGATGTCAAAATGACAAAATAAACCAAATTTCAATAACGACGAGATTGCTCACAAGGCAAAAATCAAGTGAAGTTTCAACTGAACAACCCTCAGGAACAGAAACTCACTCTCAACCAATTCTTAATAATATTTACACCCCACTCACATGCGCGCTCAGCTTGTCAGAGTGAGTAGACTTACAAAAAGAAAACTTACCACGAATAATTTCAAATTTCCCTAATTATAATGTTCGACAAGCTAGATAAAAAAAAATAAAAATAAAATGAGCGTTTCTAAAATAATTTCGAAGTTGGCATACGAAGAGAAAAAAAAATTAAAATAAAATAAATTTTGATGAACCCCTCTCCCCTCAGTATAATACATTATAGATACTTTCTCTAATGTTTTTGTCTCTGACAACCGTACGTTGAAGAATTTTCTCGCACTTAGTTCAGGGTCCGGCAAATAATAACCGACTACATATTTTGTTTTTTCAATTACACGTGAAAGAAAAACGAAACAGATATGATGTTGGCTTTGAATTAAAATTCATTCTTCAAGGTTGTACGTGAAATACAATTTCACTTCAATCGACAATCATGTATTTTCCCAAAGGTGCAGAACTCACTTTTCAAACTCTTAGCTAAGCAACAGTCATGTACAAATTACGTAATTTCAGCAGTTTCTACCTCTATAATATAGTCTATACAAGATCAAAGATATGTTATACAGAATCAGCCGAGGGAATTTCATTTCTCTCCCATGCCAAGAAAAGGTATCATATGCAAGATTCCGCCTTCCCTAGCAATCTCGTGGTTGATATACGAGTAGTGGAAGAAATTGTAAAATAAAGACTATAGGGCTTAGCGAAGTCTTTAAAATGTGGGTTTCAAGCTTTTGAGAATGTGTGAGGCAAAATGGTCAGTATTTAAGTGAAATTATACACTTCATTCATAAATAAATTTAAAGAACGAATTTTAATTCAAAACCAACCGCATAAATCTTTTTTCTTATGCGCGTAACTGAAAAAAAATAAAAATTACCTGGTCATTTTGCCATACCCTGTACTTCATTAATACTCTTGTGGAGAGAACATCGAGGCACTACTCGGCGTTAAATTACAAGAAAGTACGTCTTTCGTTAATCTTTTCCACTCCCCTACAAGAAGTAGTTGGGTGGGCCAGGGGAGATAGTTTTAAGTTCTCTCAGAAAGGTCGGTGTTATTTATTTTTTTAATATCTGTTAAAGCCAATAATTCTTCGGTTCACTCATCAACAACTTATGATAAAGCAGTCTTGTGTTTAAAAGTAATGTTTTTCAAATAAATTAATCTATTACCCGGGTATAATATTGTATTAGGGGAGAAGAAATTAACTGGAGATTAGGGAAAATTATACCTACTTGTATTTAGTAAAAACGGATTAGGGAAAATATTCGAGAATTTCTTGCTGGCTTTGTATTTTCAGAAAATATTTTTCCTCCACAATTCTGGTTAACTTACGAGTATTTACAGACGCTGGCTCAGTATATGAATTCAATCCACGACGAAGGTTTCATTTTGACCAATGGAGATTCGGTTGAGAAAGATTTTCTCGACCATATGGGATTGGTAATTTGTTTCGAGGATAAATTGAATGAAAATAACTTAATCCTTTTACGAAAGGTAGGTTTTAGGTTTGAAAAACAATTTGCTAGTATCGCGTCTAACAAAAATAAGTTCACTTAATTCCTTATAATATTTCACTTCCCTCTATATTCAGAAGCTGCATTGAAAAACATATTCATTAATCTGTCATTTACTTTTCAGACTTCTGGTATTACTCACGAATTTTTAACTTTGAAAGTCACCAATTATAATTTCGATTGGGTATCTACACTCCAGAACATTATGCTACAGAACCTGAATCCTGATCAAAAATTGATTTTGTTTGCTGAAAATGAACCTATGAATGGTATTATAGGTTTTTACAACTGTATTATGAAAGAATATCTAGATAAAAATATTTGGTTAGTTGACAACTAACTTTCTTCTAAGAATCTGCCTCTGTATTCGAAGACTGTGGTTAATAATGCTTAAAATATTTAATCTTTATTCAGCTGCTTCTTCATAGCGGACGATGATATTCCATCATTTGATCCTGATATTTCGTTCTTCAAGAAGCAACTGAAACTTAATTTGCGAATCAATGTTTACAAAAATGGATCTTGGGGAACGTACTGTGCTCTACCCATCTTTGGAGATAGAATAACCTTTTCGAGCCACAAATTTTTGAGTATGTCAGTTTATGGTGATCTTTCAACCTTACAGTGGTTTGAGGGCTCTTTGGTTCGGGAAAAGTAAGTACGCTTGTAATTACATACTAGTATTTGTATAATATGTACATTAATAAATGTTTTCAAGGTAAAAATTTAAGTATGTACTTCTACATACATTCAATTTCCAATAGAAAAATGGAAATAAACTACCTAATGAATTAAATAATTATAACACAAATGAAAATATTGTAGGTAGTCAAACTGATAAATGTATTACGAGTACTTCTCAAATTGAAAAAATAATCTTTTTAAATTTTTATTTTTTACAAGAAAATTAACTGTCTGAGAAATTCTGTTCACGTCATATGATATAGCAGTTGGCCTTTTTTCAAAAATGAATTTTCAAAGAACCATACCACTTGAAATAACATTTTTTCATCCAATTTCAAAAAAAGAAAAAATTTAAGATGTTTTTAAGCTCAAATTTCTCATATTTTCATTCATAATTTTTCACTGCTCGCTTCGGTGGCTCTAATTTTTGAGACTAAGAAACTAATGGCATAAACTGCGATGATTTTCAACTACTGTAGTTATAAATGAATGAATTAAAAAAAAATTACCTAAATTGGTCAGGAGAAAAAATGATTCAAACATTATACAGCCCCTATCAACTGGAGAGGATGCAAACTATCATAAATTAATATAACTCGTGTTGCTCTATCTGCAGTTGCTTGGTATAGTGAATTCGAGGCGGAACACCCTGTATTCTTATTATTGATTTAATCAGGTACAATACTGTCAATAGTTTAAATAAATTTTGATGGTTAATTGTCATTTAAAACACCTTAGATTATAATGTTTCAACTTCAAAAATTACATTAAAATATCGAATGAACCAACAGATTTCCATATTACAAATTGAAGATTACAAAACTGGTTCATATTCACGGTCTCGACAAATAATTCGATGCTAGCGCACTCTGAGCTTGGGTAGTCCTAATTAATAATTCCTTGTTCTTTACATTTGTAATAGGTAAACCTGCATTGGTATTTGGTCACACAATGTGATCATGCAGATCGTTTCCCTTTTCCCTCTTTATCGCTAAATATGGTGCTTCATATTTGTTCTACGCAGTTACGTACCATCAGATAAAAAGAAACAATTAGTCAGCGTACATTATACTGCACTCAATGCCACGGATATTATGATAGCCACAGGAACGTTGAACCCATCTTCCATATTCAAGAAACGATCGGAAAAAGTAAGTACACAGACACGAAACAGTCCAAAATCAAATGAAGAGGCCAGCAAAAACTATCCCTACCCTCCAAGTACATAATATACACAATTAAGGCTCAAAATGTTGAAAAGTTCTATTACAATATTTTGAACTTATGACCTTTCACCTTTGAGGTAATGAAATAAATCTGAGAGCGTATTCATCACTTAGGAATATAAAATTTTATATTCTGAGTGTTTTTTTTTTTTCATTCAAGTACAGGCACATATATTCTGATTACGAGTATTATTTAAATTTTTTTCAGATTTTCTAAGATTTGTTAGTTATTTTATCAAGTTACAATTATAGTGCTACAAATTGCGTTAAGGCACTTGGGTGAGGACATAATTTATGAGGTTGGTTTCATTTGAATTGGTATCGGACTAGTTCGCTTTGTGAGTGGAAATAAATCGTCGATGGTCCGATAAATACCTCCTATGTGTATGTGCTGAAAATTTTGTAAATCATGTGTTTGGGCTTGTTGGATTTGTCTTGAAGAGAGAAATTCAACGAACCCGAACACACGGTTTTCAAAATTTTCAGTACAAATTTATCGGACCACCGACGAAATAAGTAAACAAAAATAATGGTCACTTTCAAGTACTTACAAGCAAATTATTTGGATTTTGCTGCTTCTCATTTGCATGGGAGGTGGAATTAAAAGGGGGCGCATTTTTTGGCCTCTGTAGAAAAAACAAGCTTAAAGCTGAGACAGAAGTATAAGCCTTCTCATAGAATCACTCATATACTACACTAACATATGTTAGTAATAGTGAATAATGAGGAGTTTTTAATAATTCCTGGTCGATTTAAAAATGACGGCCATTTGAATGATTGAAAAATTTTATAGGTTTTGACTGGCCAAAATTAGTAACAATGAAAAACGGCGCCGTTTTACATTATACCCATTCGTTGCGGGAATACGTTTTTTATCAATATGGTTTGGCTAGAAATTATTCAAAAAATGTCACGCATCAAACGGTCACTTTGAAAATGTAAAGTAAATGTAAAATAGATAGAGAATCGTGTCAAGTATGCAATATGATGTAGACTATTCGGTTATTATCGATTATGTATGTCGCAGTCAATTTTGAACAGTTTATTAGATTGTCATATGTAGATTACCTAGTATGTTTAATGTGGGGGTAGGGGAGGTGGGTGGTGACAATTTAATAACGTCTAGGTATTATTAAAATAGTCTAGATAGTCTACATAATGATGACTAAGTTTACATCCGATTTTATTTCTAGATAGTCTACATATAATTTTATAATTTACATTTTCTGAGGTTATTTTTCATTTCTTAGAAATGCCTATTGGTTCCGGATATTTTCTTCAGATTGATTTATTTTTTAATAAATTCTAACCGGATTGTTTGGTCATAATTCAAAATGGCGCCGAAATTTATAACTAGTTGCCAGAGTTAATAAAATTTTTCAATCATTCAAATGGCCGTCATTTTTTAAATCGACCTGGAATTATTAAAAAATCCTCATTATTCACTATTACGCTAACATATACAATACATTCTCTGTTACATTCCTCACGTACATACCTTTGTTCGATTTATAGGATTGTATGATAGGCACGGAATTCGCAGGATATTTGACAAATGGTCGTTGTGTAATGGGAATAGTGAATTCAAAAGCAATTTCTAATTTTGTTGAAATTGACGAAGATAAATTAGTATCAATTCCAGATGAATGGACATTGGAAGAAGCTGTAACCATACCTGTTGCATATACAACTGTATGATTACCTATAATATTTATTCATTAATTAAATAGTAAATAAAGCTATTTCTCAATTCAACCCAACATATATCCCCATTTTACAGGTATTTTATTCATTGTTTTTCTGTGGTCCTCTACAAAGAGGATCGTCAATACTAATTCATTGTGGAGCTAGTGACCTTGGCATTGCGGCAATTAACATTTGTCAGCATTATGGGTGTGAAATTTTCACAACAGTTGGAACACATGAAAAGTACAAATTCATCAGAAGTCAATTTCCTTCCGTACGTAAACCTTTGAATTATATTATTCACCAAGTACGCGAACAAATACGTATAATTTATTTTGAATACAATCAGATTGCAGAGGATCATATTGGGAATTCGAGAGACTGTAGCTTTGAAAAAATGATAAAAATTGTTACCAAGGGTAAAGGAGTAGACTTCGTGTTGAATTCACTAGACAAAAACCAACTGGAAACTTCGATTCGTTGTCTGACATCTGGAGGACAATTTATTGAGCTCAAAAAATATGACAGCGTTAGGAACAAAAGTTTCGGTTAGTTATCCCATTTTCAGTAAAAGTATTCGGGTAACAATATTGCATTGTTGTTTTGGAAATATTTTAGTTGAGAATTTCTTTTTTTTCGGAGAAAAATATTTTTTAGACACTGTGAAAATATTTTTTCAGATAAATTATTGACCCAATGCGAAAAGACATGCCTCAAAATGGTAATAGGACATTGGTAGAATATCTAGTTATATGTAATATTTCCTGGATATTTTAATATTGGTGCAATATTATTTTTATAATATTATTTAGATTTAGCTATTAAAATATTTTAAAATTTCCCCACAATATTACGTAACATGCATTGCTATATGCATTGCCGTGCTATTAGAAAAGTCTCTCAAACAAGTGAGGTACGGCCACCTCAGGTCACATTAGTACCGACATTAAACCCCCATCCCACATGAAATAATTTTAATTACTATACCCATAATATTGAAGAAATCTATTCCACGGAAAACAATATACTTAGTACCTATATAATATCATAATTTTTTTTTTTCAGACTTGGAACTTCTTTCGAAGGGGATCGGGTTTCATACTGTTAATCTGATGAATATTTTACAAAACATAGACCTCGTGAAGAAATTAAAGGTAATGATGGAACATGCAATAAAGGAGAAAGTGATCAAGCCCTTGCCTGTCACATTGTTCAAGATTGATGAAGTCGAGAAAGCTTTCAAGTAAGTATATTTAAACGATATTTTCTAGAAAATTTTCATTCTAATGATTCAAAAATTACTATTTTTGTAGGTTCACGGATTCTGGCGATTATATTGGCAAGGTAGTGCTTAAAATTCAAGATAACAGTCAAAAGTTTGGTTCTTTGCCCTCGTTGAAGTGCCAAACGAGGTTCTATTGTTCTCCAGAAAGTTCATATGTTCTTTATGGTATGTTGACATAGTGCTAGTTTAGTTTTTGCAACTTGAGAATACGTAATGCTTGATAATTTATCAGTTCAGGTGGCTTTATAATGGTATATTTATTTGTAGTAATCTTTTTAATATTTGGACTACTTTATTCCTCAGCTTCAGTGTACCAATTTCGCCATAGAAACGATTTTTGAAAATTTTGGCTTCCTTCACTACGCATAGAATTGCTTTTCTGAGAAATTTTGTTTTTCACCCGAAGGTGGGTTTTCCCATAGCGCCTCACAAATAGTTATTTTTTAGTTAGTTTAAGGGTCCTCTCAACTCCCAGTCCTGCCCACCCGCACTATTTTTGACGCCAGTTTTGCTCACGTGCGAACTCCAAATGCGTTTTTCTCACCAGTAAAAAATATTGGAAATCCCCTCCTGGTTTTCATCTACTCAATTATTCTTTATATTAACCCACAGGTGGACTTGGTGGCCTGGGCATTGAATTAGCAGGCTGGCTAGTCAATAGAGGAGCTCGTAAATTGATACTAACATCCAGAAGTGGAGTCCAGACTGGTTATCAACAGTATGCTATTAAAAAGTGGCAGTCGAGAGGTGTACATGTTACTATTTCACGTGGAGACGTCGGCGATAAGGTCTTTGTGAAAAAATCACTGGAACTTGCCAATTCCATTGGACCAGTCGAGGCCATTTTTAATGCGGCAATGGTAAGATAATATCCAAGAGATAGCTGCCAATATTCGAGTGATATTTCTTCAAAATACTTGTTTGTATCGATTAAATTCTAAAAGCTGTTTATCAGTTGAAAACCTGCTAAAAGTGTGTGTTTACAGGTGAATCCCAGTAAGATGTTTATAAATGAAGCTATCGAAAACTTCATAGATAATTTTAGACCTAAATTGTTGGGTACGTCACACTTGGATGAGCTATCTCGGCAACTGTGCCCAGAATTGAAGCACTTCGTTGTTTACTCGAGTGTAGCAACCTTAGGCGTATTTGGTTCAACCAGTTACGCTATGGCGAATTCTGCTATCGAAAGACTGTGTGAAATACGGAAAGCAGACAAACTGCCAGCTTTAGCAATTTTATTGGGACCCATTGGAACTGTTGGCGCTTTTGCAAAATACATGAATAAAATCAACCTACTACGAATACCTTCAGGTAAGCAGCAATGACTACGTGTATAAAAACAGACCGTCTCCCACAAAGAATTTATCTTTAATAGACTTCTTATACAATCCATGAGTAGTTGAAAAAAACGATTTTGGTTGGAGTGGGATGGGTGCGGGGCAATGGAAAGGAAATTTAACAAATGGAAATTAACTTACTGTAATATTTTGTTAAATTAAGCATGATTGAGCATTTTTAATAGAAATTTAAAAAACACAAATTACTCTAATTACTGTCCCAAAGCTTGCATCTAAATTTCATCAAAATCTATCAGGTCATTCTAGCGCAAAGTTTGAAATAAATAATGTTTCTGCCAATCTATATGTACGTATTTCTACAAGCATTGTATTCACGACTTATCTATAGCTTATTTGAAAGCCAAGAGACCATGGGCAGAAATTAAAATAGGTACCCACATAAATGAGTAAATCAACTCCCATATTAATTTCTAATTAAGAGAAAACTGAAACCTTTTTATTTCAATGATATAAATTTATATAATTTTTACGCAACTAAACCTTCTAAACCGATAAGCCGGAAAAAGTCAAGTCTAAGGTTTCGGTTTTGAGATATTTGCATGATTCAAAAGTTGCATTTCAAAGCCATTAATATTAGATTCTTCAACAGATAATTTCAAAAAGTACCTATCAACCACATAATTACCAACCTTACTCTATTTTTTCAGTTTTGAATATTTTTACGATACAGCGCATTGAATCCATTTTGGCAGCACATGATCAGTTTCTAAGACGAAATGATCCTGTTGTTATAAATATGCTGCTCACAGAAAAAGCTTCCATAGACAAAATCAAAAATCAAACTCTATCGGAAGCAATTGCGGATATTTTAGGTAAGAAACATACATGTAATGTATTTATAGAAATGTTTTTGTCACTTGTGAGACCCAAAACAGATATTTCATAACACTTGCGAGACCCTTTTTAACAAAGCGATACCCTTTAGTGGGTCTCGCATGTCCATGCGAGGTGTATTTATAGTTTTTCTTACTCCCCCCACTCCGCAGACACCAAATCTGCATTTTCTGTCTGGTACTCACAAGTGCCCCAAATATCAATTGTATGTATGGGTACACTGGTGGTTTACTCATTTCATTTTACTCCCTATCTGAGACTAGGTAGGGGAGCAGTACAAAATGTTATTTTGCCAGTACAAAACAGTAAAAAATCAGTACAAAACAGTACAAAATGAGTACAAAATAATGAGACCAGTTTGGAGTTGATTGGTTGAAGTGGGGTTGCTAGCATGTCCCCAGCACCCCATAACGTTTCTTTGAATAACTGTTTGTGGATGCCGGCATAATTTTTTTTTTTTGCCGTACAAAACGGTACAAAATGAGTACGAAATTCCTAGCATATTTTGGACCAATTTTGAGGGATGGGGATGCTGACGACACGGAGCTCACCTAAGCAATAGCTGCGGGCTTCATTACATAGCCTAAAGCATCTACAGATAGCCACCAAGCCATGTGAAGACGAAGGTTTCATTTCTGAGTATTTATAAGGGGGGGGGGTCTCGCAAGTGTCATACTTTATCTTGGGTCTCATATCACATGTGACATAAAGTAACAATAAGTACATATACTCGTATACAACAAAAATCATGACGATTTCTTCAGAAAAAGTGTCATTAATTTACTCGTACCAAGCAAAGTAGTTCTAAAGGCAAGAAAAAAAATCGTTTCACTACTATGAAAAATCATCAGTAACCTGATAACGAGTGTCCGCAGTACATACAAACACGTCGATAGTAAAATAATTTATTGATCATCAGGCTAACCCAGCGTAATGCGCACAAAATTTTTGGTCGATCTCCGCGTCAAAAAAGAAAGATTTTAACAAGATCTAAAGCAAGAGTGCCCTGAGTTGTCTTATCAATTCAAATAAAAAAGCCACCTGTTATCCGTTTTTTGATCAATACAAAGGATTTGTCGACCAATAGCTGGTGACTCGCAAGTGTCTTCTGCAGGTACCTTGCTCACCAGCCAATGCAAACCATTCTGTTGAATGATTCAAGGGTCTAATGTTCACTGTCTCAAGCTTTGAGAAAGTAACTTTGAAACAGTAATAATTCACATGTACCTAATATACGACCTATATAAATTTCAGGAATAAAGCAAATTGAATCTATCGATGCAAACGTAACATTACGTCAGTTGGGCATGGATTCTATAGTCAACACAGTAATTCGAGAAATTCTTCGTAAAGATTGGAATGTTATTTTGACTCTTGAAGAAGCAGCTAATCTAACCTTCAGCAAGATGAAAGAATTGAAACGTTCACCTTCAGAGGAAAATGAAGAAATCTAAGGTGATACGATAATTTCCATTTGATTTTCTCTAAAGAAAATGAAGGTGTGTGACTTTGGTATCATATATTACAGTCTTATCCCTCTTCTTCTAGTCTAAACATGGGACTGTAAAAATAGGCTGAAATTGAGAAAAACCGTATAAACGAGTCACACAACATTATATTGATACTTTTAACTCAAATAAAAGATGCTGTCTCTATTCGGAAAAAATTATGAGATATAAGAGTAGCTGCAGTCATCACAAAGCCTCGTAAAGGCAAAGATGAATTTTCTTTTACATGATAAAATTAACGTTCAAAAATGTCGGAAGTTCCTTTCGCCATAGGTCTCTCACAAAGAATTTATTTTCAATATTTTAAAAAATAACTTGGAATACCCAAAACAACTACTCCTATCCGAGCATATATACATATAAGATGTATGTAGTATAGAATTATAGATATTATCAAAACCAAAGACATCAAACCTTTGTCTCTTTCCTTCTTGCATTAATCAGACGAAGTAAGAACATAAATTACTATACGTAGTATACATGATACACAAAATTGACCTGGATTCTATGACCTTAACCTTGATGCCCAAATGTATGGACAAAATTTCGATTAAACGTCTCCCACGAAGAATTCATCTTTAAAACAAACGAGTAGGTACATAATCCCATTAATTTCAATAAATTTCTAACTTGAAAAAAACTAGAATCATTATATTATCAACTTATATCCGTACAGCATAATTATACGAGTAGCACGTATTGAGAAACAAATTTTTTAGAACTATAAAGTACCATGGACTTCAATGTTTCAGAGAAAGAACATAAAATGGATTCGGATATCACTGATGCAACGAAATGAAGCTGAGGAGCACCTTCCAGTCTCACTCCTTTCCTAATTTGAGCAAGAAAAACCTAATAATATTTTTTAATGAAAACATTTTTAATTATTTGAATGAGGTACAAATTTATGGATAGAGGTTCATCTATTTTTCAAGACATATTTTTAGCCATTTATTGCGTGAAATACCAATTAAATATGTTTGCCTATTGACTGTTCGGCACACAGTTGCTATAGATATGAAAAATAAAAACTTTTACAGAGTCGAGTTATTTTTACTATAATTAATCGCTGTCAATTTTTAGAAACGTGGCCTTGTATTTTGAGAACCTATATATAGAATTTTCATTATGCATGATTCAAACTACCTATTATGTAAGCACAGACTATAAGTTCCAATCGATGCTTTTTCTATTCAGAAAAATTATCCTAGCTAATGATAAAAATATACAGAACTTGGTTAAGCTTGAAAAAATTTCTTTCTCTTCGTTTTTTTTTCCACCATTTAGGTATGGTAAAACATTATTATATTTTTTCGCTTTTTATCAAACTCTGTTGACGAAAAATTTATTTCTTTTCAGTCGGGTTTTTGCTCATTAACCAAAATTTTATAGATCTCGGCCTTGAGATACGAGTTGATATTGATAATGAAAATTTTCATGATTTTTTGGTCACAAGTAATTTTCAATCTATTCTATTCTGACTTCATTTTAAAGCAAAACTAAAAACTTCGCGTTGATACTAGAATCAGGTAAGAAATTAAGATGAAACAAGAGCAGGCGCTTTCAAACAAGTCTAGAGAAAGAACTGCATTTTCGTTTCCAGTTGTTCAACGTGTTTATAAACTGAAAAAAATTAATAATTACTCTCTTCTTTGCGACGCAGAGTACTTTCGGTTTGAAAGTTCTGAAGACACTATTAACAGATAAACATGCTCTCCGAAGATCGTGACCCAGGAGAAGATGTCGTCATTTCAGGAATGGCTGGTCTTTTTCCGAATTCAAATAATATACGAGATTTTGAAGAGAATCTACGATCGAAGGTGGATATGACGTCTGATGACGATCGTAGATGGCCTTCAGGTAAAAAGATTTAACAATTTTCGAACCAAATATTTTATAAATGAATTGGCTGTTTTTTTTTTTCCTTTGGCTCTTGTGGGAACACTGGGCTACGAGGATTCATCCCTAAAGGGATCCCAACTCCCAAGTTTTTACTCTTTTTCAAGATCGAATGAAAAATGACTAAAATCTCGAGATTTTTCACATATTCCCCAAAAATCGTTAGAAAACTGTCAAGAAAAAGTACCAACGAACAAAATACTAGAGAGAAAAGGGTAAACTTTGCTTATTTTACTTATAATTTCCTTATAAATAAGAACCAAAATAAAAGTCTTAAACTTTGAAGCGAGTGGAATTTCGTGAAGATATTTAAAGATTTTTGAACAGGTTTAGTCACGAGAATTTCTCGAGATTTTTTAGAGGGCTATTTGGCAGAACTGCATCCCTATACATAAACAGCTTGCCGCTAATTTAACCAGCGAGACAAGAGACAAAATTATAACCTTCCACAACCGTTTTTTTTTTTTTTTAATGACCCGCGCATCAATTACCTAATCGTACTTATTTCTTAAAACCAAGTTCATAAAATTAAAGTATAAAGGGGTGAACTAAATCTAAAATAATCGACATCTTCTTATTACTGGAGAACTTGCCTCCATCTGGCCCTCTGTAGGTCTAAAATTAAATCAAATAACCTTCATTCTTTCTAAATAGGTATCAATGGATTACCTCCAAGATTCGGCAAATTGAATGAAATCAACAAATTCGATGCTAGCTTTTTCAATATTCTATCAAATGCAGCTGATGCGATGGACCCTATGGCAAGAATTCTACTGGAGAAAACTTATGAGGCAATTATTGATGCGGGTATGATTTTTTCAAAAACGCCTAATCAATGATCTAGACAATACGTACATAGGACAAAGTGAGGAAATTAGTATAGTCAAACGGAGTTGATAAATTTACTTTTCAACTCTTGACAAGATATAATCCAAACGCTAATGAACATAGGAGGCTGCGATTTGAACTAAAATATTGGTTTTGAGCTTTTGGCTCATACATGCTAGTAGTCAATCCTTCCTACCCTCACTCATTAATTGGAATGTTATTTCAAAAAATCAGCTCTGATCTTTTTCATTAGCTGGATAGCGTCCACCATGTTTTTGTAAACAGCTCTTAAAATAAAAAATAGAAACAGGAAAGTATAAGATTTGAAACGCATAAAATTAAAACAACAACAACAACAACAACAACAACAACAACCACAACAAAACAACCAAAAATAAGCGAAAATTGAGAATCAGCAATGAAAAAAATAGAATTTGCTCCACCCCAATTATTAGTTAGTTATTTTTAAGCAGTTGATTGTTTATTTTTAATGGAAGGACGGATGGATGGATGGATGGATGGATGGATGGATGGAACAAGAAGTGTGTTACACAACTGCAGCATTCTGTATAAACAATAATGGTATATTTTTACTGATAAGCATTCGGTACTTGTGAAAACTCGTACTTTGCACTTCAAAAACATTCAATCTAGAAACTTTCTCAACAAATTGTGAGATCTAACCTTCATTAGCTCGTCCACGTTGTTTCATCATAAGTGCATAGCTTCAAATGAAATTACTGGCAATATTCAAGTTATTATATAAGAGTAACTAATTACTTGCTTTTATTCAGGATATAGCCCTCAGCAAATAAAAGGCACAAAGACGGGCGTATTTTTAGGCATTTCTTGCATTGACTCAGAATTTTCACTTGTGACTCAAGTTGCGCCGTCTTACATGACGATGCTGGGGAATATTCGTTCATTGTTAGCCAATCGAATTTCTTATTGGTTAGATGCTCGGGGTAAGTGTAAGACACTGTATTTCGACAACACAGAGAAAAACATTTTCTATACTAATTTCCACAATTTTTATGAGAAAACTGCGACAATTCGAGATTTATAGTAGAAATTATCACAAAAATAGTAAAATGCAGGGGCCTACCGAACCTTCTTCGAATGGGGGGGGGGGTGGGTGAGCATTGCAAAAATGCCGACTACATCTCAAACATTTGCCAAGTACAGTAATAATGGATAAAAAAATTTTTCATCGTTGCTTGAGGATAGTATTAGGCGGCAAATTGTCGAGGCGGCAAATTGGTGGCGGCTATATCTCCCAATTTCTCAATTTGCCGACTGATGAAGATTTTGGAGAATTTGCCGACTTTGAAAACTGACGGGGGGGGTGATGATTCACCCCCCTACCCCCCTCTCGGTAGGCCCCTGGTAAAATGTATAATCTAAGATTAAAATGTACCCCATTAAGATGGTAGAAAATACTACAATAAATGCGAAGAATATGTTTTGAAACCCGTAGTACGAGTATATCTATACCACTGACACACAGTACGAGTATAATAATCAATGGTCGAAATGTTACCCTGTTATCAGACAAGCATACCGTATTGTTGAAATTCAGTGCATCACTGACTGATTCAGAAAATTTTTATTTCAAATGAAATTTGACTTCATTGAAATCATTGAGTTATTTTTGCACATAGGTCCGAGCTATTCGGTTGATACTGGATGCTCGTCATCAGCGCATGCCCTAGAACACGCTTACAGGGCCATCAAGTCTGGAATGTGCGAGTCGGTCATTGTTGGCGGGTCTGTTTTGTGCCTAATAAGCGAGTTATCCGTTCTCTGTAATCAATTAGGGATTTTGAGTTCCGATGGTAGATGTAAAAGCTTTGACGAATCGGGTAAGATATTGGTTAATAAAATCCAAATTAAATGATTGAAAACGTGGACAAAGAAAAAAAAATTCGAACGCAGCCAGCCCCGCTAAAAAAGCAGGTTTTCGAGTGGTAGTACGAGTATACAGGGTGTCATGAACCCAAAGAAAAGCATCGATTTTTAGCTACATTTTCGCAAATATCTCCGAAACCGCTGAACCGATCGACTTGAAATTTCAATCAGACTTAGATCTGGTTGAGATTGACCTTTGGTGCAAATTTCAGCCCTGTTGGTTCGGTCGTTCGTCTGTTATCGCGTAACAAAGAAATATATGCGCCAGGATGGAGAAAGGGGAATAAAATAAATAAATAAATATTAAAATGCGAGATGGGTATTTTTGGAATCTGAAGATCATGAAACGAGTATGATGGTCTGAAGCCTGTTCGTGAAAGTCAGACCAAAATTAATAGAAGGTTTTCAGTCGAAAACCTGCTAAAAAGAACGGAAATCCATCGCTTTATCCACAAAAGTACTTCTTCACTAATTTCTAGGTAACGTATGGGTACCTACGTGTATACATTGTTTCAGGTGATGGTTATAGCCGATCAGAAGGTGCGGCGGTGCTATTTTTGCAGAAGCGCAAAAACGCTCGCAGAGTATACGCGCATCTGGTGCATGCAAAAACAAATTGCGATGGCCTCAAAGATGAAGGATTAATTCATCCATCGGTAGAAGGACAGGCTGACCTATTGAATGGGTTTTACGAAGAGTGTCAAGTGCATCCTAGTAAACTAGAATTTTTTGAAGCTCATGCAGCTGGTACAAAGGTAGACATGAAATGTATTTTCAGCCTTTACTTACGTATATTATTCGATTCCAGATCATATTTACCTTTATTAGTTCGCCAAAATTGTCATTTTTCTGGACAGAATTTTGTTTGGATTTTCTTACTCGAATGCACTATTCTGAATACATACTTCCTCTAAATGAAAGAGTCAAACGTTTTCCAAAAATAAACTATAAAAACTACCAAAAACAAATTCTGGCGAAGAAAGCCCAACTAGAAAAGCAAGTATCGAATGGAATCACATACATGGTCTTATTGTACCATTGAAAGTTTATGTATGTATTAGGATTATGTAAGGGCAAAAATGAATTTCTGTTGGAAACCTGCCAGCGGGTTCCGAAGAAAAATTTATGTTAATGACAATGAAAACCGTTTGATGACGGCTGAGAGCAGCGCGCGCATCAGAAATTAAAGCCATCGTATGCGATTTGTATTCTGCTGAATTTTATCGATGAGCACGCATCTATTCTTCCAACCAATTGGAATTTCCAAATTCACTGCCATACAAGCAAAACAATGATGTCAACACCAAAATCAACTTCCGCATCAATTTTTTTCATTCCGACATTAATATCTTCCAATTTTTTCCCTCATCCCAACCCCATGATTACTAAATTCATTTTTGTATTATTGTAAACAATTAATAATATCAGCGTGTACAATTATATAAACAATTTATAAATTATAAGTACACTTCAGGTAGGCGATCTTGTGGAAATGAATGCAGTGGAGAGGGCTATCTTATCACGTCGACGAGAACCTCTAAAAGTGGGTTCAGTGAAATCCAATATGGGGCATTGTGAACCTGTTTCAGGACTCTGCAGTATTATAAAAGTAATTTTGAGTTACGAATCGGGATATCTGATGCCTAATATCAATTTGAAGGAACCACGAAGTGATATCACCGCATTAAAAGAAGGAAAATTAGAGGCAAGTACATACTTATTTGAATAATTGTTATGAATTCGTATGTATGGGTAGATGTAATGATGAAAGCTGATAATACAGATATTAAGGATAAGCTAATTTCTCCGCTGAAATTACTCGGTTACTACCAACCTCCACGACAGAAATATTTTTCTCAAATACTTACAACATAGGTATCTTGTGGGTGCTTTTTTTTTTATCAACGAGTCATTAAAAAATTTCATAAAGGTGGTGACAGAACCGACCAAATGGAATAGTGGATTGAGTGCTATCAACAATTTTGGATGGGGAGGAACAAATAGTCACATATTGCTAGATTCCCACCATAAGACTAAACCTGTCAATGGTTTACCCGACGATGACATCCCACGACTAGTTCTAGTCTCAGGACGAACCGAAGAAGCAGTGGATGTTATGCTAGAAGATGTAAGTTGATCTACCATTTTTACAAAAGTTTTTAAAAAGGGTTAGCAGTTATACGCTTATCCCTTCTATGACAGCTTGAAAATAGACCTTTGGATGCTGAATATGTGGCATTGTTCCATGAAATTCACAAAACAAATATACCTGGTCATCCAATCAGAGGATTCACAATACTGGAGAAGGAAAGTGTCGAGAAAATCAGAAGTATTCAGGTCTGACTAATATATTTTTATTAACAGAAAATTTATGCAAATCCACTGGTAGACAATTTCATTCGATTATATTTTTATATAACAGCGCTGCTCTTTAGAAAAGAGACCCATTTGGTTCGTATACTCGGGAATCGGATCTCAGTGGTTGACCATGGGCAAGACTTTAATAAAAATTCCAGTCATCAGGGAATTCATAGATAAGTGTCATCAAGTACTGGCAGACAAAGGAGTGAACCTGATCAACATCGTGACCAACCCCGATGAATCAATTTTCAATAACATTTTGAATTCATATTGTGGTATAGTAGCCATTCAGGTAATTGTCATTTGACAGATCGATGAAAATGTGAACAAAAATGTACAAAACTGCGTAGGGATTCAAGTGTCATTTTTACCAAAATCCATTTTTTCAGTGTAATGTGATAGCCGCATAGCTTTTATGAGAACTGGTGAAAGAACTGACTTCAGTTGAAAACATACAAAAGTTGCAGCAATGGGGAACAACTTTTGTCCTGAACATTTTTCTGTTCAAAAATTGATAGATGCAGAGTTATATGCAAAAACCAGTTTTGACCCTCCTTTAATCCATTACTGGGGGGTTCAGCACACCTCAAAGGGTACAGTACTTTGAGTATGTCAAGTAGAGGGTGTAATGGCTACTCACAGCCTCAAGTCCGATTCAGTTCGATGCATTTCCTGGACTAACGTTTCAACTACATAATTTGAAATTTTATTCTGGACATTTGCTCATCACACATTTTTAATTCATATTAATGCTTTACTTTTCATGTACCTATAATTATATAAATGGTATTTTTCATCAGATTGCCCTGACTGCTTTTTTGAGACTTGTCGATATCCAACCGGATGGTATTATTGGTCATTCAATTGGTGAATTTAGTTGTGCTTATGCTGATGGTTCCTTAACGCTGGAGGAGACAATGCTACTAGCATACTATCGAGGACTAGCCTCAGATGAATCCAAAGTAATACCAGGTCTAATGGCAGCTGTTGGTAAGATACATTTTTATGAAGAATTGTTTTACTAGTATTATTTTTCAACCAACATGCAAATACTCATCTATTATACCACAGGTCTCGGGGCAAGGGATTTATGGAAACTTTTGCCATCCAATATAGATATTGCTTGCCACAATGGTCCAGATAGCTGTACTATTTCTGGACCTCATAAAGAGGTTCTCAATTTTATTAGAGTGCTGGAGCAGAAAGATATCTTTGTTCGAAAAGTGGAGTCTTCAAACATAGCTCTTCATAGTCGTTACATCGATGAAATGGGCAAAAGATTTTATAGCAGTGCTAAAGAAGTAAGTTCTTCGAAGAAGATTAGATTACCTATTCATATTACATACTTTACCTACATAGATTAGTAATTTGTGGTTTCATTTAGCCTTCGATAATGAGGATTTCTCAAAGAAATTATTACAGATAGAGGGTGGCAGGGAGTGACCATACCCTCAAGAGATGAAATTAGCATCCCATAGAAAATCAAAACACATCCCTCATCCGCGCTCACCGATTAGTTCAAGTACAATCGATGAAACTTTTGATCATTTTTGTCAAACTATGCTAATTATTTCGTTTTTATTATTTACTCGATTGATCAAAACTAAAATTCTTTATCAACAAACCCCCATCCAACTCCTAAAATATATCAAGCAAAATCATCTTATGATTGAAAACGGGAGAAATAAGAAGTAATTTACTATTTATGTACGATTATTTTCACCCAATCCAAACAATATTCCATTGGCTACCATCTGAGGCTTCTTTTTTTTTGATAGATTTTATCAGATCCCAAATTGCGTTCAGAAAAGTGGTTAAGCTCAACATATCCAGAGACAGAATGGCAAAGTGAGGCATTCAAATATGCATCGGCCGAGTATTTCACCAAAAATATTGTCGGAACCGTTTTCTTTGAAGAAGTATGTCGTTATGTACCAAATAATGCTATTGTGATCGAAGTCGCTCCACACGGATTACTTCAGGCTATTTTAAAGAGGTCATTGAGTAAAGAAGTCGTCAATATTCCACTCACTCAAAAAGCTCACCATGATAATACAGTTCATTTATTAGCAGCAGTGGGCAAGTAAGTACTGAGATCTTGAAGTCAGTCAAAATAAAGTACATTCAAGTTTGGTCTCTACGTAATAAATTTCTTAATTTTATAAAGAATTTATGAAGCTGGAGGCATGCCACAAATTTCAAAGTTGTACCCACCGATACAATTTCCAGTGAGCAAAGGCACCCCTTCAATATCATCCCTAGTTAGATGGGACCACTCACAAGATTGGTATGTATATGTTGATGAAGTTACGTCAAAAATCAAAGAAGGACAAGGAACTGTCACAATATCACTTAAGAATGATGAGCACCAGTATTTGGCTGGTCACATCATCCAAGGAAGAATATTGTATCCAGCTAGTGGATATTTGGTAAGTCGAGTATGTAACTGTTTTTGTAACGCGAAATAAAACTTCAAAACGAGGAATGTTGTAGCTCTGACAGAGAGAAGGAGATATAGACAGGTAGGAAGTATAAGAAGTTCAATTGACGCTGATACTTCCAACCGTACTACAAGGATGCCAACTGTAGGGATTAATCACTAAAATCAGTGATTTTTTATGATTTGAGGAATTTTTTGGATTTTTAGGAATTTTAAGCATTCCCTGTTTGAATGTTTTAAGGATTTTGTTTAAATTTTTCAACTAAGTAGGTAGTGAAAAGCAAGAATAAGATTTCTGCCAAAATACGAGTATATTTTTGATAAAAACGCATTTGAAGTTTGCCTGTGAGTAGAACGGATGTTAAAATTGAGCTAGATCAATGTTCGGAACATATATTAATGAACTACATGTATATTGAACTTCAAGTATGACAAAGGAAAATTCTGTGGAATGCATATAACGGCCGATAGGGAGCATTGAATGTACCTGCAGAAATCTATTCTTGCCATTCACTACTCAATTATTATTCAAATAAGAGATGATATTATTCTCGTGTTTTAAAATTCTGATTTTCAATAAAAAACCCGGTTTTAAGGACTTTTTTTTCATCTCCAGGGAAATTTTTTTGGCTCAAAGTAGGGATTTTCAACAATTTGGGTTCGCAACGCTACTATGCTAGCTATTTATATTCATTATTCAGTTGCTAACATGTTAAACGGTTAGAGTGTGCTGAAAATGAAAGTTCCATTAAAATTATGAATTATTATAGGATGAGGCTATAGCTAAAATGAAATCATTTTTAGTAGGAGAAAAACTAACTCCTTATTTTTAAACATTGCAGGTACTAGCTTGGGAAACCTTCAGCGCAATGATTGGAAAACCAAAGAATCAAGTTTCTGTAAAGATGAAGGATGTTCAATTTTTGAGATTCACACCAATCTCTGAATCATGTAGCGTATCTTACATACTCATATTATATATCTACCTATCTTCTATGTATTAAAATAATCTAATACCGTACAAGTTCGTCCGGCCGTTCTATCCAGCCAATTTGCTTCATTTTTTTTTAAATGAATGGTATTTATGTGTAGATATGTCATCAAACATTGGAATTCACTTAACTCTGACCTTACTCAAGTTATACTAAAAATTTATACCTTTTCTGAGCTTTTGACCACTCAAATCGGTTGAGTCTGTGGACATTTTTTAGGGGACATTCAACTTCACCTGTTATAATTTTAGAAGGGAAAAAAATAGTTCCAATCAACAACTCATGCTGCAGAGCAGCACCGGTCTTCTAGTTATCTATTAAATTAATAATCTATCCCCTAATGATACAATTGTACTATGACTGAACAAGGTTTTATGCCCAACAGCTACCACTGAATTCCACATTTCAATATTCCAAAATACTGGAGACTTCCAAATCTATGAGAAAGGAGATTTGGTAGTCAGAGGAAAAATATCTGAAGAAGACAGTGACCTAGCTGAAAATAGCTTCAGTATTGAAAATGTCGACTATATGCTGACGGATAAAGATTTTTATACCCTCAAAGCTTTAATTGGAGGTGATTTTGAGGGACAATTTCGCTCAGTGAAAAAATCCAATTATGAAAGTATGTTTTTTCAACCACGTCTCCGGTCAACGAATGAAAAATAAAAATTCCAAATTAATTTCAATTATTTTCAGGGACTGCTGCTCAAATTGCTTGGCACAATAATTATGTACCATTCATAGATTGCATGCTCCAAGCTATAAGTATCAACGAATTAGAGGAATCGAGTATACCTATCCCAGTATTTGTTAAGACGCTCATAATTGATCCTCAAAAACACGACAGAATTTTGCAGAAACTTGGTTCAGAAAATCCTGGTATATTGAAATTCTTCAAAAACCAACGATTAAAATCGTCCGCAGGATGAAGTTGGTGTTGAAAAAACTATACCTACATGGACTAAATGTTTAATGACCTCGAGATTCTGAAAATACATGACGTGCATTACCGCCAATATCTGCTTTAACTTAAGTGATAGGAAGTCAAAAAAATCTTATCGAATAGTTTTGATTCCTCGTGAAGAAAGTATCGATAATATCGACATTTTTGTTAACAATACTTTGCTGCTATAAAATGAGCTAAAGGCTGTTGGGAGGCAAGTGGTTTTGGAAAAAAAATATTTTGCAATTTTTATGCATGCTTTTTCAACCTTTGATCAAGGTATCTCATCACTTATCTGTTTATAATTAATAACATCCCCCCCTTGGTCACGACCTTTTCACTAGTAGGTGACCCATTTCAATAAGCAGGTGTTTCAATTGAAAATCTACAAAAGCAAAATTATTCAACTTGGTACCTACTTAGCTCATAATAAAGTCTGGCGCTTTATTCGAACAACTGAACAAATATTTTCTTTACTGATTTCAGAGTTTACTCTATTTCATTGCTTGGAAACAAAAGAAGCCAGTTGTGGAGGTGTTACAGTGATTAATGCTGAAACTACTACACTTCCGTCGAATAACGCTCTCCAAAAATGTACTCTAGAAAAAATCAACTTTGTTCCTCTATCACATCCAAAGGTAGTTCTCCAAATTTCTTCACAATACGGTTAAACTGTGAAGGTGCTGAAAGGAGAAATCATGAACGAGGCAACGTTGGTTGCAGCAATAACCACCGTTATTTAAGAATGCCAATGAACATTGCCCCCCATTCTTACAGACTCTGAGAAATTTACTATTCCAAAACGCATTAAGTCATTGATATCTCTCACTTTAAGAATCCGTAGGTTCGTAGTTTAAGTAGTTAGTGGGTGAAACAATATAATTACAATTCTCTTACACAAATCCTCGACTATGAACCGAATAATTTTCATAGTGTTATCACAAATAGTCAAGATAGAAAACAAGTGTTTTGGTCACTATTGAAAAATCAGTTTTTTTGACTTGCCCCACATAGATTAAGGACTGAACCAGTGAATACCGTTTCAAACAGAAATTACCAAGATAAATTTCAATTCTATTGTAAAATAACACTGCATTTTTATAGCTATTCACATTAAATCACGTAATACGAGCAATTACAGACATTATTGTCGAAAATTCCGAAACTAAAGAAATGAAAATTGTTGAAATAGCAGATCCAAGTCTAATCGAAGGAAATCTCATTTCACCTATAATCGATGACGCAATAAAAAATTTGCCTTATGCACTGGTAATGGTATTATACTTTGGGAGTAATTTGCAAGAAAGAGTTTTAGAAATTTAAAATATCTCAATTCCATTCTTCATTTTTTTACAGGGTAATATTATAGTACAAGTGGATGATCAAAATTCTCTTGCCACTGCGGAGTTGAAACCGAGCATTCAAATAAAAAGTCAAGCTTTGACAAATGATAAATCTTTCGACTTGGTTATCGTTTCAGGAGCTTGCAGAAATGAAAAAGTAAGTACCTATTTTAATATGAAGGAAAGGGGGTATAAAATTGTACACATCTAATACTCATAATGCAGTTAAAAATTTTTCCTTAAATACAATCGAAAGCACTTGGAACGCTCTTCTTCTATTTTTTTTTTTTTTTTTCATTAATTAAATTATTCGGTTCTAAAAAGCATCTAAATTCATAGTTTTCTTGCAAAATACAAATCATCCCCGCCGCCCCGATGCCATAATTCCTGATCTATCCCACCACCCCCAAAAAAATGTATAATAAATATTTTCTCTGATAGATATTTTTTAAAGAGTACAACTGTAGGGAAAAAAATCAAAAAAAAAATCAACCCAATCGGAACAATTAATCCTCAGAAAAAGGAACATGAGTGTAGAAAAAGTATAAGATTAATTTTCCCTTATTACTGAAAATATAGCACAATTAATGAGAACTAGTCTAATAATGTGATTAATCGGCATATTTTTCAAGTGTCCAAGTTCCTAAACAGCATTGATATGAATTTGGCTTCGTTTTGAATAGTTGAGTATTGTATGTTTTTTTAAATACATGGATTTTGAAGAATTTCTTTCCCTAAAAAATCACAATTTTCAGACACTAAAAAAAGAAATCAATGACAAATTATAACATAATTTTGAAGAGAAAATAATAAATACTTAATCAAAAATAGTAGAAGACTAAAATTTCATTTTTTTGACCAAAATAGATCTGTATCCTCGTATCGTCCCTTAAATTAATTAATTAAAATTATTTTTTTTAACACGCTTTTAGATAACTACCTTTTTTTTCTCTCTCTCTCTATTGTCTTATTCGTCTCGTTTTGATTGATGAAAACGGAAACTCGATCCAGGCATTCTTTAGAGAGGGGTAAAAATGTTTTTAGTGGTAAGAGGCGCAATTTTGATCCGATTGAGCTGATTAATGGATAATATTAAATTATCATGCACAAACTATCATCATGTGAAATTTCATTACTGTAGGGTAATTATGTACAAGTCACTTAAATTGAGTTATCAAGATTTGAGGACATCTATGAAACAAGTAAAGTTCAATAAAAGCGTGTAACAAATGTACTCGATTATTTTGCCACACCCTGTACTCTATTAATAATGTTGTGGAGGGAAGAATTATTAAGGTGACATTCAGGGTTATTAAATCATAAGAAAACGTCTTTAGTCGACCTTTTCCATTCGGCTAAAATAAGTACGAACTGAGAAGGTAGAGAGAAAGTTTCTAGTTCTCTCACAATGAGTTAGAGTTATTCATAGAGAAACGGATTAGAGAAAGTGCCCGAGAATCGCTGATTGGACTTGTATTTTCAGAAAATAGGTTACCTCTATTAATCTGATAAACTTCTGCTAAACTTGTTCACAGACGCTAGCTCAATACATGAATTCGATCCTTGATGAAGGTTTCATTTTAACCAATAAAAATTCAGTTGAGGACGATTTTCTAGGCCAAATGGGATTGGTAATGTGCTTCGAGTGTAAATGGAAAGACATGAACTTAATTCTTCTACGAAAGGTAGATTTGACGTTTGAAAAACATTTTCCTTGTACCGGGTCTCACAAAAATAAGCTTACTCAATTCCTGATAATATTTCTCTTTATTCAGGAACTGTATTGTAAAAACACACTCACTAATCCACGAGTTTTTACTTTTTAGACTTCTGGTATTACTTATGAATTACTCACTCTGAAAGTCTCAAATTATCATTTTGATTGGGTACCTACACTCCAGAATATGCTACAGAACCTGAATTCTAATAAAAAATTGATTTTGACTGCTGAAAATGAACCTATAAATGGTATTATAGGTCTCTACAATTGTATTATGAAAGAATATCCAGATAAAAATATTTGGTTCGTTGTCTAATTTTTTCTTAAAATCGGTCTCTATATTCGAAGACTAAGGTTAATGCTACAAATATTTCATCTTTATTCAGCTGCTTCTTCTTAGTGGACGATGATATTCCATCATTTGATCCTGACATTTCGTTCTTCAAGAAGCAACTGAAACTTAATTTGCGAATCAATGTTTACAAAAATGGAGCTTGGGGAACGTATTGTGCTCTACCCATCTCTGAAGACAGCATTACCTTTTCGAGCCACAAATTCTTGGGTATGTCAGTGTACGGTGATCTATCAACCTTACAGTGGTTTGAGGGCTCTTTGGTTCCGGAAAAGTAAGTACCCTTGAAATTATACGGACATTGGGCACATTCGGGCACTTCTCCACGCTTAATTTTGTTTTTAGCAGTAAAGCATACTCATTGAAGAGTGCGATTCCAAAAAGTGCCAAGTGTAAAATTAAAAACAGACAAGAAACAAAATGAAACCAATAAAAATACAACTACAAATATGACCCGATTCCAAAAGCTGCCAAGTGCAACTTTTGGTGGGTGGATAAGCGGAACATAATATCATGTTTGTATGAAAATTTGCGTAACACATTTTCACAAGTGTCATTTTTCACCCCCAAAATACACTCAGCACTTTTTAGAATCGAGCTAGGTACTCGTATTCAATGATATTCCCTCGTACTCGTAGTTTTTTTTCATTTTTATAGCATAAATTGTCTGTTGCTTAATTTGATTCTAGCGCACTCTGAGCTTGGGTAGTCCCAATTTTTACATTAATATTTATAATAAGTAAACACGTGATCGTTCTCCACTTTTCTTGTTTATCGCTAAATTTGTGCTTCGTATAATCCTAACCTAAATACTTCTTCTATGCAGGTACGTGCCATCAGATACGAGAAAACAATTAGTCAGTGTAAATTATACTGCACTTAACTCCAGGGACTTCATGATAGCCACTGGAAAATTGGACCCATCTTCCATATTTAAGAATCGGGCAGAAAAAGTAAGTACACAGACCCAGCACAGGCCAAAAACAAATGAATTAGCTTTCAAAGTCAGAATTTATGATTTCCATACACCCCCTTCCAGACATGAAAAAATACATTAGTAAAACATGAAAACGCGAAATAGGTATTTATGAATTCCTTAGATTATGAAACGAATAACTATATGCGAGTCCCATGCCTATGTTGGTGAAAGTCGGACCGAAATTAATAGAAGGTTTTATCTCGAAAATCTGCTGAAAAAAGCCCCTCTTTCTCCACATAGTGGACGAACTATGCTTCCATACTTTCGGATAATGTAATATGGTTTTGAGTCTGTGGCAAGGTATTTTGTGAATGAGGTGAAGGTAAGAATTTGGTTTATAAGAGGGTAGATAATTTGGTGCAGGAATCTGCTAGTAAACGTCTCCGAGTGGAATGACTGAATAGGTAAATGAAACGAAACAGTCTCAATGCCCGGATAGGACTATTAAGATGCAATAGAATCACTCACATCTACTATACACACATTATTTTCTGATATATTACTCACGTATCTACCTTTCAACGATTTACAGGATTGTATGATTGGCATGGAATTTGCAGGATACTTGGCAAATGGTCGTTGTGTAATGGGAATAGTGAATTCGAAAGCAATTTCTAATTTTGTTGAAACTGATGAAGATAAATTAATGTCAGTTCCAGATGAATGGACTTTAGAAGAGGCTGTAACCATACCTGTTGCATATGCAACTGTATGATTATTTATTACTTCATTAAATAAACTGCCGAAAACTGCTATTTCTTAATTTAATTCAACGAATACCCCTCATTTTACAGATTTTTTACTCATTCTTTTTCTGTAGCCCTTTAAAACGAGGGTGTTCAATTTTGATTCATTGCGGAGCTGGGAGCCTCGGCATTGCAGCAATAAACATTTGTCTGCATCATGGATGTGAAATTTTCACAACAGTCGGTACATCGGAAAAATGCAAATTTATAAGAAGTCAATTTCCTTCAGTAAGTTAACCTTTAAATTACACGATTCACCATGTGAACAAATGCATACGAGTATAATCTATTTTCAATACAATCAGATTGCAGAGGATCATATTGGGAATTCGAGAGACTGCAGCTTTGAAAAAATGATAAAAACTGCTACCAAGGGTGAAGGAGTTGACTTCGTGTTGAATTCACTTGGTGAAAACGAAGGTGAAAACAAACTGGAAGCTTCGATTCGTTGTTTGAAACCTGGAGGACATTTTATTGAGCTCAGAAAATATGACAACATTATGAACAGAAATTTCGGTTAGTATTGTCAACTTCAGAGAAAACGTTTTGAAAAACTTCATTATTAGTATGAATTTAGCCTGTAATCAAACTAACAAATGTGGCCGAGATTTTATTTTAAAGGGTTCATATTATAAAGTTCAAAAATTATTAAATAAACCCGTATCAGAATTTTAAGTCATCAAATTTGCCTCGAAGATGAGATATGTACTGTTCCTACAAAAAGTTTTTCGAAAGTTAAAGAATTATTTGCTGTTAAAATAGGTTTTACCAGAACACTGAGAGAAATGCATAGAATTGATTATAAACAGAATAGTAACTCTTTTCATCACAGTTAAGGAAATTACCATTTATTGTAAATATTCTAATATTTTTAGTACTTTTCGCCATCGTAGATAACATATTCGACTATTTTGGTAGTAATTCCTACTACAAATCTTAAATCGTCCCACTTTTACTATCCAAATCGTAAAAATTACCACTGAAATTTTACTCAGAGAAGCAAAAACATATAAAACAGTCCTGAATATTTATGAAGTGTAATAGAAATTTTTTATTCGAGGACACAACATACATACTTCAAAAATTAGTACTTCATAACTTTTTCAGACTTTGAGCTTCTTTCGAAGGGGATCGGATTTCATACCGTCAATCTGATGAATATTATACAAAACCAAGACATCTGGACGAAATTAAAGATAATGATGGAACGAGCAATAAAAGAGAAAGTGATCAAGCCCTTACCTATTGCATTGTTTAATATTGCCGAAGTGGAGAAAGCTTTCAAGCAAGTATAAATGCTTGATATTTTTCTAGAAAATTTTCACTCAAATAATTAAATCACTATTTTTGCAGATTTATGGATTCTGGTGACCATATTGGCAAAGTAGTGCTCAAAATTCAGGAAAATAGTCACAACTATGGATCCTTGCCCTCCTCATTGAAGTGTCATGCTAGGTTCTATTGTTCCTCGGAAAATTCATACGTTCTTTGTGGTGTGTTATTCATATAAATATCAAGATAACAAACGCCTCAACACAACACGATTAACTTATACACGCACCTAATAAGGTTTTCTAATGGTGCGAGTCACAATGAATCTGTATGGGCATAGATTATAGTCCAATAAGGGCAAAAAAATAATTTAGTAGACTATTATTTGGCATAAAAACTCCGAGAACGGCCGATAGAAGATTTAGACAACTTCATTTTCTGCTATCTAGCGGCTATTCTATGCACTGCACTTGTTTCTCCTTTGGCATACTTAAAGTTCATATCTTGGTTTTTATACACCACATTTTAGCATCCTAGCTCGATTTTGACGCCAGTTTTGTTCACATACAAACTTCAAATGCGTTTTTCATTGAAAGTACATAAAAAGTATTGGAAATCCCACTCTTGGTAATCACCTACTCAATTATTCTTCAAATTAACCCACAGGTGGTATTGGTGGCCTAGGCATGGAACTAGCGGGTTGGTTGGTCAACAGAGGAGCTCGTAAATTGATACTAACTTCCAGAAGTGGAGTCAAGACGGGTTATCAACAGTTTGTCATTAAAAAGTGGCAATCAAAGGGCGTGCATGTTACAATTGCTTGTGGGGACATCGCTGATGAGGTGTTTGTGAAAAAATTATTAGAACTTGCCAGTTCCATTGGACCAGTCGAGGCCATTTTTAATTTGGCAATGGTGAGATAATTTCCACCAGCTAGCTAATATTCCAGTGATATACATAATATTTAAACTGCTTGTTTTCATCAGTTGAATTCTAAAAGCTGGCTATCAGTTACCAACTTGCTGAAAATGTTTATTTACAGGTAGGAACCAATAAAATGTTTGTAGATGAAAATGTAGACAACTTCGCAGATAGTGCCAGACCTAAAGTACTGGGTACATCACTCTTGGATGAACTATCTCGGAAATTGTGCCCAGAACTGAAGCATTTCGTTGTTTATTCGAGTATAGTATGCCTAGGTGTATTTAGTTCAACCAGTCATGCTATGGCGAATTCTGCTATCGAAAGACTGTGTGAAATACGGAAAGCAGACAAACTGCCTGCTTTAGCAATTGTATTGGGACCAGTTGAAACTGTTGGCGTTTTTTTAAAAATGATGGAACAAGTTAAAAATCCAGCAGATGGTAAGCACATGCAACCAATGACTATAATATTATAATAACGTACATAAAAACACATCTTCGATAAACGGTATTTGGCATTTATATCCGATGGTAAAGCATCCATATTCTAACATGCGCGAGTCTGTTACTGAATTCCTCATGCGCATTTTGATGATCAACTCACCACATTCTCGTGAAACGATAAAGAAAAATATTCAGACTGTCCAATGAAATAATCTTCACCTAGAGGTACTGAGAGAAATTTCGATAGTACCTTTTACTATTTTAGGATAGGACAACTGGGCCAATTTCATCTTTGTAGCGCATTTTAGTATAATAATAAAAATTTATTACTAAAAAATAATAATTTTTGTTACCTCGATAAGAAAAATTATTATACTACGAAGTAAAAAGTACTCAACACTTCTCTATCGGAACATTATAAAAGTTTGCGTAGGCTAAGTGCTGCTGCAACACCCAAAAAAAAAAGTGCAGAAAAATGCCTCCACGGCAACGAAACACATTTTCCAATCAAAGTGTAATTTGATTGGCTCTGCGTATTCGAATTTAAGACAAATAATTCGATAATTTGCTGATATATTTCAATTGAACTAAAATTTCTCGTAATATAAATGTTAAAAAATATTGCATTTCTTGATTTCTGCTCAGAGAATAAATTTGTAAGTTGAGCGCACTAGTATGGGCAAATGATATAAAAAGTATCTACCCCATAACTGACAACTTTACTCTATTTTTTCAGTTTTGAAAGTTTATTGTACACAGAATATTGAATCAATTTTGGCAGCACATGATCTGTTTCTCAGACAAAATGATCCCGTTGTTTTAAATATGCACCTCAAAGACAAAAATCCCATTGAAGAGAAAAAAAATCAAAGTCTACCAGAAACTATCGCGGAACTTTTGGGTAAGAAATATACTTGTATACCTATCAGAAATTACAATGAAAGATGAGTTCAACCGCTGGTCTTTAATTGAGTCCCAAATTGGTTTTTTTATTAGAATTGAGTCTCGGGTATCGGGGGCTCATTAGTACGCGTATTTGAATTGAGTCCCGGGTATTGGGGGCTCATTAATATTCCTATGTGAATTGAGTCTGGGGTATGGAAGCACTGAACTGACTCACATTTCACTTCTCACTTTAATAAACTTAGGACTGTCAATGATCATACATTGGTGTATCAGACAAGTATAATTATACCAACACGAGAACAGAAAAAGTAAGTATCGACGGTAATATAGGAGGGAGATACGCAAGTCCGAGATAACTCGATTAGACGAGGAGAAATGTAAAAGACAAGGTGACTCGTTCGTCACAAGTACGCCTGTTGACTATTAGCCGATAATAAGAAGGAAATCTTTAAAAATATTTCCACCAATACCCCGGACTCAATTCACATAGGAATATTAATGAGCCCCCGATACCCGGGACTCAATTTGAATATGCATACTAATGAGCCCCAATGACGGGACTCAATTAAATGACGGCCAGTTGAACACCTTTTCATTAATTTATTCACGTGCTTAGATGAACAGTTGAAAAGCAAAAATAAAGTAAAACGCAGGTTTCAGTTAATCACTGTTATATCATACATCTTCAATGTGTTCAACACGGTTCAACATCTTTCATGATATAGGTAGACTAATACACCAAAAATAAGAAAATCAGAAAATTGATAACAGTTAACGAACCAGCACGAAAATTAATCGAGAAATTATTGATACTTTCGACAAATACATACAAAGGTTTTTTCTATAATTATACTCTGTTCAACTTAAGAATAAAAAAAAAGTTTCTGACCATAACCACATTGATAACAAAATCATTACTATTTTCATCAACATCAATCATCATAGGTAATCGTATCTCTGTTGCTTTACAGCTCTTGCTCCAAACTTTTAATTTGCAGGTTGTTATCGCGAAAATGATAATTTATTTTTTTATTCTAAAGTTGAACGGAGTATACCAATGACTGGTGGCTCGCAAATGTTCAATGTAGGTGCCTTACTCACAAGCTTATATGCAAACCATACTGTTCAGAAGTACGATCGAGGTTTCAATTAAGTTTCTCTCTCAAGCACGGAGTAAGACGTGATTTGAAGCAACAATGCAAATGTAATTCGGACTTTTATAAATTTCAGGAATAAAACAAATTGAATCTGTTGATGCAAACGCAACTTTACGTCAGCTGGGCATGGATTCTGTAGTCAATACAGTACTTCGAGAAATTCTTCGTAAAGATTGGAATATTGTTCTTACTCTCAAAGAAGTTGCAAATCTTACATTCAGCAATATGAAAGAATTGAAAAGTTCATCGATGTGTTTGTATGAAGAACCGCATAAAAAAGCAATAAAATCAATGGGCAGTATAATACAAACAGTGAAAACAGACGAAAATAACAATGAAACTGATAACTATGACATTTCTCAGGTAAAACTTCATGATAAATGTGTGACCGTGCGCACACAGTAAAAGAAAATTGCATATTCAATTGCAATCCTATCTGCATATTAATCAGAGGAAAATTCAGGTTTCATGTGGAAAATTAATATAATCCATTAAGAATTAATAAAAAGTACGCAGTTTCAATTTTCATTTTCACATAAAACCTGAATTGTTCCAAAGTTAGTATGCAGCAAACTAATTTTTAATATCTCTTTCTTTGAGTGCACAGAAAGGCACTCTGGGGAGCTGTATTAAGAATTTACATACGCAAAAATAGAGACCTCTATAACTCAATAATTTGATCCATTGTTTCATGTCATTGCAGTACTTCGAAAAACCTGTGACAACACATTTTGTGAATGCAAATCAGTTCACGATTTTCAAGGAAAACGAAACCAGAGAGATAATTGTAAAAGAAATGATGACCACTTAGGAGAAGCATATGCACAATAAATGAAGATAGCTAACCCACAAGATTCTAGCGCAGATTGATAAACGTATTGCGCATCTTTTCAACAAGCCTAAATTAAATATTAGAGCAAATAATGTCAACAGTTGCATCCACAAGGATGAATCAGAAAAAATATACAATACCAGCATTATTCGTTTTTTCTATGTTCGAAAAAAATAAAAATCCTGCAAGTACAGAAACATTTTCAAATTCCAAAAAAAATTTTCCAAAACATGATAAATCAATTCTTATCAATTCCGAAATCTTGACAAATAATTGAAGAGTACGGCGTCATTTCTCACCACCAAAATACACTTAGCACTTTTTGGCACTGGACTCGTCGTCAATTGTATTTTTGGGCACCAACTGCATCGGTTGGATTGCCCACTCTTCCTGCATCTACAATCAATTATTTGGTTGTACGATCTTTTGAACTAGGGACAGGAATTTTTCGGTTTTTTCATAATCTGATCAAATTAAGGGTGAAAACTTCTCTGCTTGTTTCGGGTATAGTTTACAATTTACAATATTTTTCACCGAGTTTTGCACCGAATTTGTTCAAAGGATATGATACTGTGGAACATATTCTGTATGCTAGGAAGAAGGGATTTTTTACATTTACAAAATTTTAATGCATTGTTTGAGGGTGTTAAAAACGCTTTTTGTGGGGCTTTGAAAAAGAGGGAAAAAATAAAATTTAAAAAACAGCTTTACACTTACGTAGACTAATCACATTTTCGAGGACCGTATCAAAAGTATTGGGTTCGACAAAAAAAAAAAAATTGATCGTTAGAAAATTAAGCTTACCTACCTTATCATATTGTAAAGAGTGCTCCACAATTTTGGACAACTTCTGTATTCGTAAGTACACAAAGCAAACAAAACAAATATTACAGATATCGTTACAGATTATGTACATAAATATTGAAGAAAAAATTAATGAATGTTCAATAATAATCCGTTTAAAAAAATATCGTACAAATAATGGAATAATAAAAAAAGACGTACATTTTATAAAACAAATTAAAAATAATTCGACTTAAGGTATTAACAGGTAAAAAAAATTTCATCATTGTAATAAGCTCAATACATTTAAAATTGTTTAAAATGACTCGATAAATTTTAAAACGAAAAAAAAGCTACAATTAAATGGTAAAAAAATTAATAAGTAATTTAAGAAAGAAAAAAAGTAAGGATTCAAAAAAAATTTCAAAGGCCAAAAATGAAAACGAATAAAAAGAACTTGGTTTAAAATGGAATGAGATAAAAGCAAAATAGGTACATACCAAAAAAAGTACAACGCATAACAAAAGTGAAAGGTAAGCAATTAAACTGGAGGGTGTACGTTGAAGAATAAACTGTAGTTGAAGGCTATGACTGAATCAAGTAGTTTTATTTTTCATTTTTCAAATTTTGTAAACTATTAATTATTGCTGTAATAGTACTTTTAAAATTCAAAGAATAATCATTATTTTTGAATCGAAAAGTTCTACTCGTTTTCAAAGAAAATGAAAATGAAATTTGTAATAGACAATTTTAAAATTTTTTCAAGAAAAAAAAATGCACTAATGAGAATGCACTTTAATTGCCACTTATACATCGATTGATCTTTCACCAATCTGTTCTCAAACAATGCATAATCGAGTAGCTCGTTTGGTGGAATTTTGATTTTGTTCATGATTTGTATCGTGCCAAAAAATATCAATTTTCATAGCAGTCTGAAACTTATTCGAAGCAAAACTATTGAAATTTTCTTCGACTAGCAAGCCAGATGACCATAAATTAGGAATTTTCAACTTTCCTTATTTATAGTCTCCTCTCATCTCTCGGCTATAAAGATCTAATACATCCAACACGATAGTACCAAACTCTCATCTACCCTGGTAGATGATAAGAAAGCTATGTAGAGTAATATTTGCTTGCTGTTTATGACAAAGTGTTATAGAATGAGAGGACATTGAGCATTTTTGATTTGGCATTGTTTCTCAAAACTACATAGGCCCACCTCGTATTTCAAAACTGATTCATTTTGCGCGTTCGTTTGCAATTTTTGCTCATTTTGCTAAAACATAAGCGGTTTCTGGTTTTGGTTTGTATGTATTTTGGTTCGCAAAAAAAGTGAGACTACTCTAGAGTAAACTCTTGTACCTAGTTTCTTGTTTGTTCAATTTGGCGTTGTTTTGAAATGGTTTTGGCAAAACGAACAGAATGACAGGTTTCTTTTCTCCTTTTGCACGATCGTAAATTAGCAAATTCCCTCGAAATTTAAAATTGATTCTCGATATCGAAAATGTCGACAAAACATAAATGATGCGCGCGCTATTGTCAGTTGTTATCTAACGGTTTTTATCAATAATCTCTAGAATAATTTCCGTCCTTGGTAGTTCGTTAATCATACTCAATTTTCTAATTTTCATTACTGTATTATTGTAGTTATTTCTCAAGCATAATATAATATCATCATGAAAGATGTTAACACATTAACGATGTAACAGTGATTAACTTGAACTTGCGGTTGTTTTGTTTACAAAAAGAATTTGATTCGAAACTGACATAAAACTATAGAAAATCATAATTGGAGCAGTATTGAGAATTCGTGCCAAATCAAACATACCAAGTGAGCAGTAGATTTAGATACGATTTTCACCCCTTACCCTGTTTCTGGCTGAAATAATCAAAATCAAAATTACGAAACCTTATTTGTATTTTTTTATAAAAAATTTTGCGAGCGAAAATATCTGCCAATCTTTAAATACTTACTCATAATGAAAAATCCGTTACATTTTATTCATTTTATTAATGTATTTTTTCAGCTCTAAAAATAAAAGAAGAATTTAAAAATTCAATTTAAAAAAAAGAAAATAATTAGGCAGGCATAATAAGAGAAAAAATATGAGACCCAATGAGGGCGAAAAAATTAAAATTTCAACAAAAAACAAAACAAAATCTTAATTTGAATTTGAATTATGAGATTCAAACATTCGTATCAATTATAACACTAACCTGTAGAACATATTCTAATCGAATACAACTTCTAAGATCGTTTGGTAACTTTTACAGCCGTTTCTTACTTTAATTTTTTTTTTTTTCAAGGTATTAATTATCTAAAATTAATAATTGGTTCTGATGACTCATTTCCACTTTCCATTTCGTAACTCAGGAAACGGTACATTTTATTCTGCACTTGGAAGTAAACGAATGAGCAACTTTCAATAAAATAATGACTTTAAAAGATGAAGAAACTGTTTAGTAGCATAGCCAGTAACTGCAACACTGACACTGCATCTTTCGTCCGTGAGCCTGCACCGTCACTGACTGTGAACATAAAAAGCAAAAGAATGACATGGAATCTTTCGCTTCAGTGCATGTCCTAAATACAATGAAAAATTTTAAAATGAGATAAAAATGATGTACATATAATTTGAGTCGTGGATATTTATTCCATAATTTTGGTAATTGAGAGTTAATAAATGGGGTGCAGATTTAATTGTAGACTACGACAAAAATAGAAAATTCTAATGAAAAATAATAGGTATAAAAAAACCAAGCAAAAAATAGCAAAGAAAATGTTTTTAAAACATTAAACGATTCTAATTACAAAAAATGAGAAAACAAAAAGAGAATAAGCAGCAAAATAAAAATAATATTGCCAGTATCAGTGAGCTATGTACAGACTATCACGTTAAATGTGAATAACACTTTCATCTTCAATAGATGGTAGTCTCACACTGCAGGGCAGATCACTTTGTGAATTATTAGATGAAAAATGAGGAAAGCATCTGTTAAAGCATATAAAATTTGCCCACTTTGAAAAAAACTTCACACTGCTCTGTTTTTCTTTCACAGTTCACATAATACGAGTATATGTACGTTATCAAAAATAAATTCATTATTAATAAATGAAATAAATGAAAATTCGAAATAAATTTCCAATCGACTATTTCTAAGTAAAACGGAAAAGAAAAATGCTATCGAATACAAAATCAAAAAATTTTGCGGTTGATGGAGGAAAAAAAAATTTATCACATTCAAAATATAATGAACAATTTTCATAGAGAATTTTACAGGTACAAAGAAATAAAGTCACAAACCAAATTAATTTTTCAGATCAATAAATAATTTGGCTCAAATTATAGAAAATCAATGACAAAATTCTGAATTTTATAAACAAAGTTACAATATTGAAAAAATATCTGTGAATCATTGTAGGTACGATTACATTCAAATTTTAGCCCCCCCGAGATTGAGCAAAATGGGTACTTCAAAAGAAAGAAAACTCATAACTAGACACCTAAGCAAATAATATTCTTATTATGGTACGTATTTTATAATCGAAATTTTATAGGAATCTGCAATTTCTCCTAGTTAGATGATCAAAAATAGGCTGCGTGGATTAAAGAGTGTTTGGAGCTTGGACCTACCTTCAAGGTAGCCAAAAAATCACCATAGTTTGTATACAGGGTGTGGCAAAATGACCGGCCACTTTTAAAATTGATTCGTCGAGGTTACATTATGAAATACAATTTCACTTGAAAGTTGACCATTTGGCCTAACGCATTCTGGCCGGTGTGAAATCCAATTTCTCAAGACTTTACTAAGCACGGTCATATTTAGTAATTTCTTATACCTCAGTATGATTGTGCGAAATTGACGGGGCTGAAGGCGAAGTATAATATTTTTTATGGACCTTTACTTTGTAGCACGTGGAAGGAAATCCCCCCCTCCGATCCCATAAAAAATTGCTAAAATAATACGAAAATTACTTATACATAGCAGTCTTGAAAAATTGGGTTTTAAAGCACATGCGTTGGGTAAAATGTTCAACATTCAAGTGAAATTAAATAATTATGTATATGTACGTAGGTACTACATACTCGTATATTTCTAAAGGTGAGATCACACTATCGTCTTGAGTCGAGCCGAATACCCGAGCACACTCGTCTAGTACCCAAATAATACACGTAAAATTAGGTAAATTTAAGAAATTGCTAAGCAAATTAAACGACGCTCGGGTATTCGGTTTGGCTTAAGACGATGGTGTAATCGCACCTTAACGTAACCTTAAAGAATGAATTTCAATTTAAAACTAATCTCGCGTCTGTATCTTTTTTCTTACGTATGTAATTGCAAAAACGAATGTAGCCGGTAATTTTATCACACCCTGTATACAGCAGAAATTAGAAATTAACAACGATGAAAATCGCAAAAGATGGCAAATATGCTCAGCAATAATTGGTCAAAGCTGGTATTTACGTCTGAAGCCACCATTTCATTTTACTCATTAAAGTGTTAAAGCAACTGATATTATATTCTACAGTTCAATGGGATGGGTGATTGACTCACCTTCACTCTCAACATCAACTCACTGATTTCCTAAGATCTATCGCTGCGACTGAAGATGCTCCATAATATTTAAGCTATAATTCTCACAAAAGTCATCATGTTTGGCCACCGGAATCTCCCTGGACGGTTATTTTTTCTGAATTCAGTTTGGCAAATCATTAACTAACGTCTCTACAGATTTATTTCGTTTACTAGCATGATTTTCATTCAGAAGACTTCCTTTTCGCCCACCCAAGCCACAGCCATTAAGCTGGTGAAGTAGAAAATTTGGTAAAAGCTTTTAAGGTTTCCTTGTAGCCTTTTTTTCCCCTTTTGCTTACGTTCTTTTGCCTTTTATTTGCTCTTTCAACTCCACTCTGCTTTTTCCTTTGGCGTTTATGCGTTCACTTTCATTTAGCCATCCAATCTGTTCGCCACAAAAGTGGAATGAAAATGAACAAATGCCGATCCGCCGGCTCGGTAGGCTCAAAAGAACCGAAAATATTTGCCGCCAGTTCGGGTGACTGAGACGTTGAAAATAGCGGATGGTTTCCAGCATCTGGCTCACTTTTTGTAGGTATAGTATTTACGCTTAAATATGTTCCTTCCAGCGGAATTTCCTTCACTTCGAATAAAAAATTACTTAGTGCTACTAATAACGTTTCTCCCTTTCCTCCATAGGCGAACAAACGTCTCCAGTCTAGGAAACCAGACAATTAACCACCAAAATTTTTCACGTTTGCTTTTGTTGTTTGGTTATGTAAAACAAATAACATATCGAAGCTATATGAACAGATCATAATATCTTCAATAAAATAATGAGTCGAAATCCTCAATCATTTCATTTATGGCCATCAAAAATTAAGCTCTCAGAATGTCAAAAAATAAAAATTGCAATGATTTAACGAAAAGAGTCTCAATATTTCCTTCACAAAAATAATGAGGTGCTAAACAATTTTTCCAACCAGTTGTTAAGGGAAGACACTGGGGAAAATGTCCTCGAGTAATATTGTTTTAGGGGAAGTTTCCATTAGGAATATTGGTTTTTATTATGGGATTGGGGAAAAGGAAAATGTCCGTTAGGGGAAATTATGTAAAATGGGTGAGAACCATTAGCAGTCACCTCACTGCATTTCAAATAGTGCAGCGTCAAATTCAAGCTGCGGTGTAAGACTCTGTTGCTTGGGTTCGTGTGATGTGTAATTATCTACGAGAATTGCAAACCAAATAAGAAATTATTTGCAGAAAGTAGGCTAATCTACTACAATTACTTTTAGTTAGAAAACATTGCATTTCTCTTTACATAAGTATCCGTAAAAGGGAATAAGAAATGCTAAAAATGAAAAAACAAATTGGTACCTATGTACTAAAAACAAAAAAAAAAAAAAATGATAATCATGGAGGTGAAATAAAATAAAAATCAATAATATATAATAATTAGAAAGCAAAATCAGAGAAGAATAAATTTCCCGTGACAACCTGCGATTACACTCCCATACAGAACCAAAATAAATTAATTAATATGTACCGAGGTAAGTAAATAAAAATAAGAAATGCTAAAAATGAAAAAATAAAATATAAGTACAAATAAACAAAAACAAAAAATGACTAACTATCATGGAAATGAAATAGAAAAACTTTTTAAAAGAAGTAAACAAATTAATACTAAAAATCAAGAACAAAAATGAAAAACGGTACCTACCAACGAATAAATAATTTTTAATAATTAGAAAGTAAAACCAGAGAAGAATAAGCGTTCCAAGACAACCTGATTACACTCCCAGAACCAAAATAAATAAATAAATAAATAAATAAATAATTAAATAAATAAAAAGAAGGAATGAAAACCAGTTCTAATTTTTATTCAAAGTTACGTTTTCTCGTATTTTCAAAACCAAATTTTTTAAAACCGTAAAATTTTAAGGTGAAAAACTTGAAACAATAAAAATAAAATATTACTTATACTAGCTGATAATGATATCTCTTATTCGATTAATAAGTTGGAAATGAAAAAAAAAAATTATTGTAATTAAAAAAAAAAAAATAATAATAATAATAAAAAAATAGTTTTTCTATATAAGGGTTTGGATCCTGCTGAATTGGTTCAATCCAAAAATAGAGTAGGATAAATACGAATGAAAAGAAAACAATCACTTTCTAATGGAATCGATACGAATTAAAAGTGGAAAGTTTATACTGATCGTAGGTAAACATACAGTAGAGTTTAATTGTTTAATTCATTAGTAAGTACCTACGAAAAGATTGGAAAAAAATTTTGTGGAATTTTAATTTCGTTTCTGATAAAAAACCGAGCACGTGTCCCGAATAGTAACCAGAATCAGAAAATTTATTTTTCGTTAAATGTTTACTTCGAACGAATTTAGAGTGGATGGAGGGGTCCGCTTCGCTCCTCTTTCCCTCACCATTCAGAGAACACTTGCCGGATTTTAAGCATTAATTTTTGATACGATCCTGTCGAATGAATGACAGCTACATTGGCGGTAAAAGCTGTTTTTCCAACAAGCAATATAGTTGGGGGTCAAGGCATTTTCATGATTAAATTTTTCACTTCCTTTCTATTTTTTCAATAATTTTGCCATCAACTTGAAGCTAATTGAAGCGAGTTTCGAAAGGTTACCAATCCACTACAAATGTCTTGTCCGATTAAATCTAGAAGGTCATTATATAATTGAGTGGAATTCGACTTAAATCCTTTTTCGGGTACTTGAAAATTCCAAATATACTCCCACTCAGTCCTCATTAAACCATAAATTAGCCTTTTGACTTTTCGACAGGTTACAAGTTAAGGCTGACCTGTTGAAGCTATAGAAAAAGAATTTTCAATTTCACTTTGGTTTTGCTGAAATTCACGCCCAAATGTTGTCCGTTTTCAAGACGAGGTACTTGTGACTGGAGAGTGAAATTAAAAATTCTAATTCTATAGCGCCAACGGGTCAACCCTCATTAATAACATAACAAAAAATCACTAAATTAAGGATAAAATTAGAAGCCAAAAACCCCTGAAAAAGTGGAGTATGTTTCAGTAAATTCTTTTGCATTTCTTTGATTTTTCATTCTCTTTTCTCATTTTTGTCGTCTAAAATTTGGAGTGAGGTAAACGAATGAAAAAAAATTTAGGCAGTAATTTACAATTGCAATGGCCATTTTTGTTTCAAAATAAGAAATTTTTCAATCATTTTGAACGTTTAAAAGTCCACATATAGCTCGTTTCATTTTTGATGAAGTAAAGAGTATTTAAAGAATTCGTGGTCACTTTCAGACTGGTAATTCTTAAGAAAACTCAGGAACTCGAAAAAAGATATTAGAAGCATATACATGCGTCACTCTCTACTCGCCGCTCAATGACTTGCCTACGTATACTCAGCCTTTGGTAAACAAAAAGTTCAAGGTCCCAATATATACGAGTATCACTTAAGAACCTGAAATGCGTTTTTTTCTCATTCTTAAGTTTTGGCACAAATCCAAATACGCTTCTATTAAAAAGATGGAATCTTTAGAGGCAGACAAACAATATTATATAGATTCTACAGCACGAAGGTGCCTGCTCTAAAAGCAGTCTACAAACATACGAGTACTATACAAACGTATCAATCAGTATTCAGCATTTCAAAATTGAAAAAAATTACTTTTGCAAACTTCATGACGTTTTAAACAACACTTAAGCAGACCAGGAAAATATATGAAAATTGTAAATTACTATAAGCCCACGAAAGCAGATCAACATCTCCTGCTAAATTGTTGGAAAATAAATTATCAAACACTTACCACTGGAAAGACTTTCGGAGCTCCCTGAAACAGATAAAAATAATAATTATGAGTAATTTGAATGTGACGTTATAGTGTAAATATTATAAACATGAATTTATGATATTTCATTGAGGGTATGCTTTACTAGAAGCTGGAAACCTGCAACTAGACAACACTAATATCTTCATGGTGGTATAACTTCTGATGATGAAATATGGAAAAATATGAATCGAAATAGGTAAAACTTTTTCCAAATTATTGATTATCTCCAATAAGGAACATCAATACTATACTGAATGAGTATGTGATTCATTTTCGCGCATTTTTTTGGTAACACCAAATGACATTCAGTGAACGTACAAAACATAAAAGTAATGATAAGCGACTAGAAACATACATGTATTTCATGAGGTTGTGGAAAAAATTTTCAACAATTCCTAGTGTTTCGAAAAAATTTAATCATACGAAATAACTAATAAGGTTCATAAAAATCTTAATAATAAATTATTATAAGAAAATAGCCTACTTATGAATTTGTTTGAATAATTAAATCTTGGGCTTCTAAAATATGCATAATTCGAAGCCCTAACATTATCAGGAAAACCAAAATGATCGGTAACCTTTGCGAATTACCTACACACCACCAACGGAAGCAAAAAAAAAATGGAACAAAAAGAACCTCTACCTACCTAATAAAAGAAACGAGAAAAAGTTACAAATAGAGATATACAAATTCGCTCAATTACGTTTCGCAACTTCTGTACCAAAATTTACAACTTCGGTGCGAAATAATAATACTTTCACCCTCCCCCTCCAGCCCGGCATCGACTAAATAAAAATACATTCGAGATTACGAAGCTGAAAGCGCATTCTTAGACATACGCCGTTAGACCCCTTTCCAACCCATTTCCCCGAAAAAACCCTCTATGCCCCCCTTCCCTCCGGGTAAAAACCAAAAGTCTCGTATTTTGAATATTTTTTATCGGGCCATGTTTTACGACATGATATAATGGAACCTTTTTACGACCTTCCTATAAGAATAATGAAAACCAAGATTTGTTCTTCCTCCGTTTTACTTATGGAAAAAAAAAAAAACTTAAGCGAAAAAGGAAACTGAACTTGGCTCATTTTATTACATTATTTCGCTTCACGTACATTGCTCCCATTAACGATGTGAGACCAAAAAAATTTACAATACCAAAAGATTTGTTATACATTTTTTTTCCCGTTATGGAATCTGTGATTACGAAACTTTTTTCCATCCCTATCTTGAAGTCGTTAGAATATACCTAAAGAAATTTTAATTGACGGCAGGGGAAGTGGCGGGTGAAGTATACGAATAGAAATCGAAAATTCAAACGTGAAATAAAAATATATATACTTAAGAGGAAATATTACAAGTATTCGACGATAATAATATCAAGAATGCTTTGACATGGCAACAGCGCTGCCATATTTTAAGTTCCAAAGTTCCAACTTTATGGCTGGTATTTTCAAACCTCTAAAGATAACGATGACACATTCTCACTACATACTTCTCAGTATATTTGATTTCGATTGCATGCTAATAGGCACAAGCTTCACAATATTTTCATTCGTTGTTGTAAGGCTACATACATGCTTTAGCGGAGCTCGAACTCCATATTTTTAGAAGACCAAAACAGAATGGGAAATGAGAAAAATCAAAATATATCGGTACCAAAACACGCTCCTTTTCATCGGGGGGGGGGAAGGAGGTTTGCCCCTCATTCAAACTGTTTCACGAGTTTCAGATATGTAATCGAGTGCTTTTCTTCAAGAAGCGCGTATCCCGAGATACGCCTTTTTTGAAGAAATTCGAAAAAAATTATTCTATTATGCTTCCTCTTTCTGGCACTGAGCACCGCATCCTTTTATCTATTGTCATTGTAAAGATAGTTACAAAAAAAGTTGCAGAAATCCTCATATTTTTGTAATTAATGGCATACACATGTTCATGGAGAACCTATGAGAAGTTCAGAATCTGAACCAAGGTCACATTCCCCAAAAATCAAATTTTGTTATGGATTCTGATAGAGAATTGGATATTCTGAATGGTGCAAAACTTGATTTTTTATTTAACCAAAATTTTCACTCAAAAAATAGAAATCGAGTTGAAAATGACATCGGCCATTTTGTTATGGTCATAAAAATTACCAGTTACAAAAAAAGTTGCAAAAATCCTCATATTTTTGTAATTAATGGCATACACATGTTCATGGAGAACCTATGAGAAGTTCAGAATCTGAACCAAGGTCACATTCCCCAAAAATCAAATTTTGTTATGGATTCTGACAGAGAATTGGATATTCTGAATGGTGCAAAACTTGATTTTTTATTTAACCAAAATTTTCACTCAACAAATAGAAATCGAGTTGAAAATGACATTGGCCATTTTGTTATGGTCATAAAAATTACCATGTTGTATCTAGCAGTATTGCCCAAGTTATTTTTCATGTATTTGGCATTATTAACTTCCACATTCTATAGAGTATACTGGCATTAAAAGTGAGAAGAAAGTAGTTTTCTTCAAGAAGGGCGTATCTGGGCACTCCCTTCAGCCAAATATTATTTCTACCCTTGCTAAGTAATCCACTAATACATTAGCAATTATTATAGAAGAGGAATGTAGCAATCAAACACAAAAAACTGCTCGACTCAAAATCATTATAAAAAAAAAGTTATGATCAATTGAATATTTCAAATGAATTATTCTCAAAACGGACTTTTTTGAGATACGCCCTTCTTGAGGAAAGCACTCAATCGATGAAAGTTGATTTGTTGGTGCCATAATGACTCGCAACTGTTTGCTTCATTATAGGGCTGCCAACACAATAGGGGCTCCGGAGCACAAGCCGCTCGATTCTATACGATTAATCCAGCGCTAAATTTATTGGTTATCATTTTACTCATATTCCAAGTGTTTCGAACAAATTAATAATTTGTAGCAAAATTTATAATTTGTAGCAAAATTTGATATTTCGATGAGAGTAAAATTACTCAGAAGAATAGTAAATAATCCTACTAATAGGAAAAATCATAAGTATACCAAAACATAGTGTTTTGTATAAAAAACTAGTATCTCTCCTATTCCTTCGTTAAATATCGTAAGAAAAATTAATATTCTTCCTCTCCGTGCAATTTAAAGTTGACCCAAGCAGAGAGACAAAAATTTACGCAGACATCAAACTGCTATAGCAAAATTAGGGTTCGTTCGAGTGAGAAATATTTCAAAATAAAAGGCCAGACGAACAGTGGAAGGAGGAGAAAGTTAGTAATAAGTAATAATGAAAAAGAGCGACCATTTCGTAGGCCGGGTCGTCCGCCGGCTAGTTTACTGATTTCCCATTTGGCGTAAAAACTTCTGACCGAAGATTAGTTCAGCCGGAATCGGGTTCTGGTAAAATTATATCGGAAGACATCGTGTTTGATAAAATGGGTTTACGTTGTGGTTTGAAAAGCACAAATTTCTAGACCTTACCTACGCCTTATACGTCCCTGGTGACTAGCTTAGCGGAACAAATGAAAGCAGGAATAAAAAAACTTCAATTTTATTGGTCTTGATGTTAGATACACAGGCGAAGAGAAAAACTAAGAAACTGCTGGAAGCAAAAGTAATTGATACAAACTTTCAAATAATAATATCATTTGAGTCAATTTCGTTAGTAAAATAATTCACGAGTGAAGAAGGGCAACTATAAGGGGGGGGGATAATAAGTAGTCAAGTTTAATAGTTCACAAATCAAAACATTTTTAATTTGCGTCAAAAATTAACATCTTCCTTATCTTTACATGGGGTTAACTTCAGAAATGTTAATTCGATGGTTAAATCGATGGAGATAATCGATTAAGTGTTTATATCGATGTAAATATGATATGCCCGATATGCCTCATCTCTTTTACTCTTTACATTGATGCATATTTGCTTCATATTCAGGTCATGTTTCAATTGTGAATTCATCAGATAGACTGTGAATTATTAGCATCTATGCAAACTACGCTTTAAAATCATACGATGGATAAAATACGAGTACTTTATGTATCAAGGATCAAAAATGAGTTTATATTCACAGGAAAGTTTGAAAACCAAATAGCTGTTCATCCTTTCTCATTTCTTCCTTGATTTTCAGCCAAACTGCATGACTTCTTGGTATACTGTAGACAAAAATTGATCTGTCGGTATTGAAAAGTTAGAATTCCAAATTACAGTTTAATTTTGCTGAATTCTCAGCCCACATGTTATATAATAATGCACTGAGAGAAAAGGGTAGTACTTATTACTACGTACATGTACTCGTAGTATACATAGTAATTTTTCTCATCGAGGTAATAAAAACTATTACTTTGTAGCAATAAATTCTTATATGATAGTAAAATGTACTAAAAAAATGCTAAAATACTATGTTTTACCATTTTTTAAAAGCAATTTCTACGACAATTTTGAATTGTCCCAGTTTTCCTATCTTAAATTTGTAAAAAAAAATACTATTGAAATTTCTCTCAGTGTAGTTAAAATTACTATTAATTTGTCTCACATTCACAAACTTTTCTATCAGTATTCTAAAAATATTATTTTTTCATCTCCCATTTCGGCCCAAGAAATTTGAAAAGAAATCTCGAATGTCTGTCTTTTTCCGTCATTTAAAAAGAGGAAAAGGGCATTGAGTCGTGGCGAAATTTTCCATCAACTCCCAGGCAAGTATAAACATAATGAAACGTGCAATGTCTATTCTTCGCTCGCAGCTCCCTAGTCATTCCATTATAGCTCGAGCTAACATTAGTATAGTTTTTCCGAGCAATTTCATCAGTTCCACTTTATTCAAAATAGTTAAGGTTTTTTTTTTCTCTTTTTTTTCTCCGCTTTGTCTGCTTTAATGTACGACCATTATTTGCATACTTCTAATTAGCTGGAATTTAGTAAGTCTGTGCAGCACTTATGGACGATAATAAATGAAACCCGACGAGAAGCAGAAAAACTACAAAACAAAAAAAACCGCTATCTTTATGCCAGCAATAATATGTTCTTCATTAAAATGGAACATTTCTCTACATACAGTACACTTTCAGCGAACCACGGGAGCAAAAAATATGAATCAAGTAGAGTGTAAAATGTTATTTGCGAGATGGTTTTTATTATTATTCTGCTGCAAAATGTACCATCGATTTTGATAGGTTGCCGCACTCGGTACGTTTTGAAACGTCGAAATTTGTGGTTTGCAAATTTTACGACCCCGCGTAGGTAGATAGGTGATTTTCAGTCTGACACACGGTTTTGTTCGCCGTAATCCTCGCATTTTTTCCCTTTTTTCCACATAATTTAACACCAACTTTTGTTTATGCTTTTCCCCTTTATCGAGTCGTCGTTGCACCATTGCCATTATAATCTCTGGCTGTGCGATACTTTTTTCCTCGTTTTTCTAATCTCCTTCACCTCCGCCTCTACGTCCGACGCAATTTGGCGGACTTTTTCAAGTTAGTATTCGACAATTTTTTTCGCTTCCCATTTTATCTGCAAGACGCTGGGTATATAATCACCAGAAGTTGTGGAAAATTTGAAAATTTTCCAAGAGAAACTTGACTTTATCGAGACACTTTGTTTGGACACCTTTTTGACGGATATTTTGTAACATTCTCACGCTATAATAAATTCTAAAATGCAGCACACAAGCTTGAGATGTGAAATTCCGTTTTACTCGTGTACAGAAAATTTGAACAGTTCGATATTTGTAGTATAAATTATACAAAAATAGTAAAATATACCATCTAAGATTATAATGTACCACTACCGCATCTAAGATGGTAGAAACTGCGTGAATGCTAAGAATATCTAAAATGAAATCTTGCATCGTCATCAAATTCTTAAATTTGATACTTCATCAAACCAATATCTAGTGTTGGCATATATCGATCCTAAAAGAAGAGTAGATTAAAAATTCTAACTTAATTCTTCTCAGATCTAGAAACAAGCTAAAGGTCTAAATTCTCAACTTACATGTATTCCCATATGGGCTTCTTTCTCTCTGCCAACCACATGCACAAATATATATATTCGCATGTAAATAAATAAATAAAATAAAATTTAGAATAAGTATTGAAGGGCATTAGAAGGAGAGACTCAAGCAGCAGTAAAGTAATAAAGGTCTATAAAAAACTGCACCCCTTAAATTTACATTAAATATGTTTCTTGGTGAAGTCATTAACATTATAAAGCTGTTTCATATCACATCGGCTCTCGCGTAAAAAATAATTTTCAGGATCCAAAATGAGCGTAGAAACTTGTGTACGCAAGACAAGGGTTCTTTTGAGGTTTACCAGAAAATACAGCTTCGGGCTACAAAAAATTCGCTTTTCGCCTTATCACCCGTAGATCTAATTTTCGTATAATACGATGGTACACCCGTTTTTTCGTGAATTTATTCACCGTCAAAACAAAATGCGTAAATGAGAACGAGGTAAAAAAATATTTTGATCAAAAAAACGAGTGGGAATCGCGCACAGCCTTTGCAATTTGCAAAGGAGAATAAAAAAATGAGAGTAGGGTAAAAGTAAAACAAAAAGCTCTAATGAAAGTCCATTCATCTTTATGGGCTACATGAAAGGATCGACGAACATCAAATTAGCAATTAAATGAAAAATAATTTCGCTTGACCTTGAATGTTTTGTACTCATCTCTCGCAATAGCCAGCCTTTCGGGTGAACTACCTTTTATAGCCCAAGGGCTAAGAAAATTTTATCATTTTTGGCGAACCAAAAAGCGATTTAAAACGGACATCGGTGCAACGATCAAATCCGAAATGAAAAAAATGAGAAAGTTTCCACTCGAAATTTTGTACGTGAGCGGAATGTGAACAATTTTATGTTTCAAAAAAGGAAAAAAAAACATCATTTTTTATCGTTTCCATCAAGCTTTAGCAATTTTTTGGGTCTTTGTTTCCCTTATTCTACTTTCCTGAATAGGATTTATAAAAACTTTTCGTTTTAGAGTGTATGAGAAAATGAGATTAAGGGAGTGAAAATGAAAAGTAGGTATAAATGAGATTACGAAGTTGGGGTAATTTGGAAAGCCAAAACTTGGATTTGGAAGAACTTGAGTAATTTCGTTTCCATTCTGAATGCTCAACATCGAGTGCCAAAAAATTATTCCATATCAGCAGCGGTCGAATTTACTCAGATATTGATCAAAGTTTCACAAGGCTGTCTAATTGAAACAGTGATTCCTAGGCTCTTCGACCAGAAGTTTATGTACCATCGAGACTACCAGCTTCCATCATTTAAAATCCACAAATACTTTAACTATACATCCCAAACCCATAAAAGTATTTCCAATTATCAGAAAAGGCCTTGCAATTGTTATCTCGAAGGTACATCACTTTTGGCTTTGCTGCTTTTGGCTTTTGCAAGTAATGATCCGAGCAATCCTGATCGAAATTCGATAATCGATTATTTTGATTGATCAATCGAAAAAAAATTGGTATTAGAATTATGATCTATCATGATCGATCCGTTCAATTTGCTATGATTATTTATATTTTTCAATCAAAATAATGTGGAAATATCGCAATGAAACAAAAATTTAAAACACAACATAATTTATATAATAGGGTCTTTCTAATAAAAATTCAGCACTTTGCGGTTTTGTCAAGTTCTGCTGAAATTCAAACCAACTGCAGATCTCAAAATTTGGTTCCAAAAAACTTTGCTCATCAAAAAGATCATACGAATCGCCTAATCCGAGATAAATGGAATAATAAACGGAAGGCGGAATAAACAAAACAGCAAAAAATGAAAACCGACAACTCAGAACCAAGAACTTACTCCTCGAGTGAGTTCTCCAAGTGCAGAACTATAGAGAACTTGAGTTCTTTTCTAGTTCTGAGCTACCAAATAGAACGCCTCAATCAAAACACCAGTACTGCACTTTTTTACAAGTATAGAAACGAACCTAATCAAAAAATGTAACAATATCTCACACAAAAGGAACTACTTTGTCAGCCAGCAGATTTTTAGAGAGAATCACATAAAATGATATGTTCCTGTCAAAATTATCGATTTTCAGTCACCAATGAAAATTAATAATTCGAATTGTTTAATTCAAAAATATTTATTGCTTCATTTTATACGTATATTTTATCAACCATCATATTAACTTCTTTTTTCAACGGCTAAATTTCAGATAATTTTTCAAAAACATTCCTATACTTAATAATTTCCTTCGTTTTGTTGCAAAAATACCATTCTACCAAAAATAGAATAAAATTAGCAACATTTAAAAAAAATCATTTTCTCCAAACAAAGGAGCGACCTCCTGAAAACGAATGCGTACTTCTATGGCATTTAAATTAGGCCTTTTGGTCGTTTAAACTTTCCTTTTTATGTTAATAAAAAATTCTGCGAGTTAAATACGGCGATAAAAATTTAATTAAAAAAGTTTTACCCTTATTCTCCTCTTCATTACTGAGAAATACTGTACGAGTAAAAGAAGTTCTGAACTCCTTTCATCTCATCATTTTTCCTCAGTCCCATCTTCGTAAAAAAAAAAATAAGGTCATCACTGGTACATATATAGTTAGTGATTACTGGAACCGGTTATTAACTCAAATTTTTGAAACACGTCAGTTTATTATCACAGCGTAAGCATTATTATATCATCTGCCATTATGGCCATCATACGAAATGTCTCAACAGGTCATGTAGAATATGATTTGCCTGTAACGCATATGTACAGTTATAAAATAGAGTCTCATAATGATTGCACTCTTGATGTTACCGTGTGAAAAATCTATTCAGTACCTACATGTACACAAACACACAGACTACAATAGAAAATCTGATTCCAAAAACGTAGGCCACTCGAATAGCGAAAAAATTACATTCAAAATGTAATTTCGATTATTTTATTTGCAGCCCCCTCACCATGCCTCCTCAATCAGCGCAAGTGGCAATCCACTATCTCTATTTTAGATTTCATTCAACACTGTCGCGTCGCTTCGGTTTTATTTTTTGGATTTAATTTTCGCTCGTCATAAAAATTTACAGCAAACACACCGCTATACGTGCAACCATTTTTTTCTCCGCCCAAAAGGAATACAAAATCATAAAAATTCCTTTTTTTTTTTTTTGGCCATTTCAACGTTCATTTTAGAAAATGTATCGGTGAAATGAAATTTGACGGCTATAAAAAGTAGAAAAATATTTGGAAAAGAAGGAAAATGAAACGTGGAAAGTGAGACAAAAAGTCCCTTATACTTTTGCGCCAATCTACAGCCGACGATTGGCTACTATATTATAGAGAAAAGCTCGGTTTATATTTTCCAGCAGAAGGGAAAAAAAAAAAAAAAACGGTGAATAGGGGATAATTGGTAAAGGATACACTCTGATTTTGTGTCAGGAATAACGAGTAGCATTACGTTGAAGCCAGCAAGCATACCCTATACTCTCATTTCGATAAAATGTTATTTCCGCTAGATCGAATTTGACGTGATTTCAGTACAATTGGACAGAAACAGAACGAAAGAAAGAAAGAGAGAGAGAGAGAGAGGAGTGAATTTTCTAGATATACTCTACTCACACACTGCATACAAACATTTTGTTCTTAGATAGGCATGTACAACTTAAAAAAAAAAAAAACGATTAATTCAACATTTGCGCCGAATTTACAAATTCTTCGAATATATATCTAATTGGAAAATTTTATATTCCGATCACTTTTTATATATTACCATAGGCACCGTCACTGAAGCATCGATTAAAAAGAACTATTTTGTTCGTATTTCCTACATTATTTTAAGCGCAGTCGCTGAGATTTAGAATAATACTACCTATAAAAAGACACTCCTACTGCATACACAAACAGATTGATGCTATAAAATACCTTCTTATGCTGAAAAATCCATCTTTATTCAATATTATAACCGTGTTGGGTTCTGAATATAAATCTCTCTACAGGATTTGACATTGCAAAGAATAAAGACGAAGTTATATAAAAATTATGAAAGATAAATTTAATTTATTTTCGATATTATCCGCTAAGTGGGAATTATATTGGATTATTACATTGATCCAATATTGAAATTCCCTTTGTTAGATGTATGTGACATGAATATATTATGATGAATATTTTTTTTTTTTGTAGCCTAGCACTAGAGGAATTCATACTCCATGGCCCAAGATGAATCTCAAAACTGTTTAGTATAATTAAAGCAGCTGGCTCTAGTATAATCTATAAATTTATCAATTCAGATTTTAAATTCTTATTTTTAGCAAAATCACAGAATATCACAGAAAAAGTTATGTTTGCTATCAGAAGTGTTGCATGTAGTGTCTACATATAGTATTTCTAGAAGCAATTACTCGAATTTTTCTGTACTTATTTACGTTTTTGAAGATGATTGATTGTAGATAGTAAATTTCAACGTTGAAAGTGCAACACTGTTTTGAATGTGATATCACACGACGTTTTTCATATAAGTATACAAATTAACTAACAATCTTCAACAAGTAAAAATCTAAATCGATCATATTATTTACCATAGGATCATTTCGTCAGCAAAATATATTTTTCCACCTTTATAAATATAATACTTTGAGGTCTATAAATAAATAATAATATTTATAGCAACCTTAATTCACGTCATCGTCACAACTTCTACAAATAGATTCTATAACCAGGGTAAGACACTTCCAGTAAAACTGAAACAATAACTTGAAAAAAACTTCTTCAACAAAGCACGAGTATTTTATTTTCAGCAAAAATCCTTAGAACCTTTTTGTTTTTTAAACGGAAACGTTGAAGAGAATTTCATAATAGATTGCTTTCAGAAAATTAATTTTTTTACGTATTTTCTCAAGTTCTTTCAAATTCTTTTCATTTTTTTAATCGTTCTTTTAGTACCAATCTACTACCTTCCTACCAAAACAGAAACATGAAGCATTCTTAACCTTTCAATATAACATTTGAAACCTTCGAATTACGAGTAAATATAGCCAAAAATGAACTCCAATCTTGATAATTATTATAGCAAAGAACGAAAATAAGTTGTTTCTTCTTTTGAGTAAACCCTCGAAGAGATTTTTTCAATTTGATAATCAAACTTTCTTCATTTTTTTTTTCTCTCAGCTCTGTTTATTTTCGCCTTGAAACATTAATTTTATTTTATCTTAATTTTCGTATCTAACCACTTTTGAATTAAACGTTTCCGAAAACGAGAAAAAAATTGCGATTCGAAGTATAATATAAGGTTGCCTTTTTAAGTATTCATTTAATAAAAGAAAGCGGGGAGGGGGAATAGGAATGAATATTTAGCATAAAAACAAAGGAATGAGAATAAAGTGAGAAAAAGGAAAAGCAAAGAGGGACTGGAGGAAAAAATACCATAAAAACGTAAACGACAAATTACTTCAGAATTAAATTTACACGATCTCGTTAAAAATTTATCCCATGGAAAAAAAGTACACAGTCGCCATCAGCAATAGAAAATTGCATTTTTTTCCTCCTTGGAGAAATTTTCAGCTAGAAGAAGATGAGGGAAACTTTCTTTTTGAAGGCAGGTTACAAGTTCTATACGACTTTATTACGAGTAAGTGTATAAACGAAACAGTCTTATACGACTGTGTAATCGCAAAGATTACAGCCCGAATGGACAGAGGAAAAAAATAAAAAAAATAAAAAAGTAACAATTAAAGGTATAAGCTCAAATGCCGAGACAGCCAAATCTTTCGTTACAAGAAACAAGTTTGTTGGCAGAATACTAATAATTACTTTGAAAAAAATTTTACAGGTAATTTTCACTACCTTGGATAGCAAAACGGAGACAATAAGTTTTTTTATAGAAATTACTTCAAAAATACCTAGTAAAATATACTATTCATGATGGTAAAAGAAACTGCAAATGATAAAAATACAGGGCGTGACAAGATGACTGACTACATTATGGTTTCATCAATTCTACGTGAAAGAAAAATTTCAGATATACAGACCTGCGATTGATTTTGAATTAAAATCAATTCTCTATAGTTATGATTGTATTATTATTATGAAATATAATTTATTCACTTTAATATTGATCGTTTTGCTTAGCACTTTTTCAGAGGCGTAAAACTCAATTTTCAAAGACTTTGCTAAGCAATGGTCTTATTACATACTTTAGTAATTTCTTCCTCCAGCGGGGAAATGTCTCTCCTGCTGCTGCTGCTAAAGAAATATCACACGTGCATAATTCCTTCTCACCTGTCAATCTTGCATTGTACAATAAAAGAATTTGCAAAATAACGTGACTATTTGCTTAACAAAGTCTTGAAAATTAGAGTTTTACGCATTTGAGAATGCATGAGGCAAAATGGTCATCATTCAAGCGAAACTATATTTTATTAAATTTTCGATTTCATTCTTCTCATAATTACCTCGTCTCAAAAATGAGCAACTTTCGGCTAAAATTTGTGCAAAACCCAAGAATTCAAAATTTTAACTCTACCCATACAGCGCCAAGAGGTCATCCTTTGCCGATAAAATAGAAAAAATAATAAAATTCGGCTAAAAATCGAGGGAGAAATGGCGTAATGAGTAGTGGTATTTTCAGACAAAAGAATCGACCGGTAAAGCATACGAGTATTATAGCCTCAAAGAACAGTTAACATTGTTGACTATCCACCCGATGGGCAAAAAATGAGAAAATGATCCGGAAAATGAGAATTTTATCCGTTGTCAGTCCGTTTTTATTTTCGACCATCGGATCTGAAAATTTGCAGATATTTTTGTCATCTTGATTATTTTTCCAAATCCATTTGTAAAACGGATTTCCTGATTATAATCAGTGATAATTTTTGGGCAATTTTTCCAAATCCGTTTGTAAAACGGATTTCCTGATTATAATCAGAGATAATTTTTGGGCAATTTTTCTAAATCCGTTTGTAAAACGGTTTCACGGATTATAATCCGGGCCAAAAAATATCATAAAACAGCGTTCACGGAAAATAATCCGGACTCATTTCCGGCAAGACTGATTACAATCCGTTCGAAATCCGTTTTAGAAGCCGGAAAACAGGAAAATTCCGGGTTATAATCCAGAAACGGATTATAACCCGGAATAAAACGGATCCGTTTTCAAAATATTTTGCCCACAGGGCAGTACTACATGGTTCAAAGTCAGTTAAAATAGATTAAAACCGGTTTAAAAATAAAGTAAAGTCTATGGTACATAAAAACCGAATAAAATGAGAAAAAAATTTCGAAAGTCTTGAACAAAATTTTGAAACGTCTTCAGTATTTTCATCTTCCAATTTGTTGCGATGGAAAATGAGATTGCGCGGGAAATGGAATAATTTTCAAAATTTGAAACTTTGTTTACTCGGTAATGAGGGGATGAAATTTATTCGAAATTGTATGACTACACAAAACTTGTATCAATTAGCCTTATTCGCGATAATTCGGAAGAACAGACGTCACGTAATTTGACAGGGCAAAAGATAGGACGGAGATGAGCAAACCGTTTTTACCAACAGAGATGTTGTGCACGAGAGGTGCCATTGGTGAGAGGGTTATCAGGACGACACATAATGCCAAGAAAATAGCTGAGAACACAAAACAACTCGATGAAATTTGCGAGACCGCAGCAACGACGAAAAATGGGTGGGATGTCTTTTCGACGAAAAACGAAGACGACAGGAAATAATTTAATTAGGGCAAGAAAGGAAAAGAGGATGAACTTAATGAGTAAGAAATGAATTTAATGGAATGGAAATGGTCGAGCGTATATTTTCAGCTATCTGTTCGACGTTGCATGAATATTGGTAATGCTGCAGTTGTGTGGCTGCTGCTGCTATATTCCTTTGCCAATGATACAGATTACAGTTTTTGTTGATAATTTTCACGAACAGATGATAGCTTTAATTTTGCACAAAATTCGAATACATAATTTCTAAAGAATGAAAAATTAAAAAATTTCAATTTCTCCGATCTGCAGAAAAAAGGGATCAAGTCCACTCATTTATCCGAATGACAATTAATTACTAATTACCCACAAAATCTTCATTGCATTGAATACATGTATTTCTGCATCCCATCACCTTATACGCACTCATGTATTAAACCTGACAAATAGTCTGCAACCATTCACAGATGGACGTGACTTATAAATCATTAAAAAAACATACGTATACGATTAAGGGGAAATTCAAATCAGTCGTGACTAAATTATACAGCTGGATGACTAAATTAGTCGTAACTCACATTGCGTCACAATTGATATCACAGGCGGAACCAAACTTTTTTAGGGTGTGCCAGGAGAGTGGGCCAGGAGAGCCAAGATAAATTATTTGAAAATTTCAACATCCAAAAAATCGATACTGAAGCTGATTGTTTATTATTTTTCAATACTCTATAATTCCTTATTTTTACTGGTTTTTGGTTTATTTCGAAAAAATTTTGGGTGGGCCAGAATTTTTTTTGGCCTCCATCAGTTCCGCCGCCACTAATTGATATAATCCTGATTCGGAAATTTTGACAATAATTTAGTCGTCTGCAAAAAAAAAAAAAAAATGAAATCCGATTTTGATTCAGGTTTTGCCCCGTCAAGAATGCGCACCAATATTATGATGACCAAATTTGAGGAAAGCTCCCCAAGTTATCACAAATCTCAAGCTACTGGTTCCTTCACACTTCTCAGTATTAAAATAAAAAACTAAAAATGCGGCCGGTATTACCCTCCTCAGCTATTTCCTCCAATACTTTTGTTGACACCAGAGTGAAAACACGGGGTTTTAATGGCGAACGCAACGTGTTTGGGGCAAACCCAACCCCATATTCTTGGTGGCAAATCGAACAACGCTAACCCGTTTGACTTGTAGGGTCGACCATTTTTTTTCATAATTAGACGAAAAATTTTACTGTTCCTGGTCCAGGATGAACATAACTCATTCCTGTCCCATTACAGCGCATTACTACCTACCTTAACCATTTCCCACAGGGACTGACCAAAATAACAATTTTTAAATAGTTTACATTTCTTCACGTTTTTCAGCCAGTTCAAAAACTACTTATTATAACAGAACTATAGAAATCTGCCAACGAATACTTCATTACAACTTCCTTCCATAACCTTATACCAACGTTTCAAGACCTGCACACGTTGATTTGAAAACGCGAGAATGTTACTCCTCCCCCTACCCCTCATCCTAGTACACATTTTACCGCAACAACTTCGAGTATGTTGATTGCCTACTTGCACAATGAAATGCTCTCGTCGAGAGACTGCCTTTTTGTAAAGTTATATAATCATTAAAATCTACGGGTACAATCAAAGTTTAGCCAAAATCTTGAGCAGTTAATGAAGTTCAACGTACGACGCGACGACGTAAAGTTCATCTATATTTGTAAATAAACAGCATACCTTTTTTGTGGAGGCCCCCTTTTGCTCAGCGCGTATTTTCCACGAAGCCGATCTTTCGCTGCCACCGAGAAACGGCTGAAAGGCGTTAAACCGCAACCGTGTCGAGAATTTTAAGACTGCATATCTCGAAAGATGAAAATTAATTAAACGACTTTGGTGGAAATTACCTCGAAATGAACTTGGGTCGAGAAAATCTTGCGTTTTCAAAACGCACTCGCAGCGCGCAGTGTGGTCGGGTCTGCCAAACGGGGAGAGTGCGAGGAGATAAGAAACGCTTATTCGAAAATTTCTGAATTATAAAGGGAACTTCACCTCCACCGCGGTAAGATAGCCCGCGTTAAAGTCGCCCCAATTTTCATTGTTCTATACTTGGTCAAAAAGGAAGCAAATGAAATACATACGTACGAGTATAATACGGATATCACACATTAATTACATATATATGTACTTGGTTAGTAAAAGCTGGCTCAAATGAAAAATGTGAAAGTAATAAATAAAGTGACAGTGTAATAATAAAAAAATAATAAAACGGTGGGCGAAAACCTCACTCAATTTTTGTTGCACCACAATTCTTTCAGGAATAGGGTTTTACATGAAAATTTTCACTCGCTTATAAAAAAATATACGTTATAGCTCAGGTCAAAAGAAGAAGATCCCCATAAGCCGCACCTCTCTAAGTCAATTAGAAGCTGACAAATAAATTATTGGAAGTTTGTGTGTTGAAAAAGCGGATTATAATTTTGCTGGCTGGCTGGCTGGCTGATGACATCACAAACTGTAAATTTTCACTCGTTATACACAGGCACTCATGGGGGTTTAATTATTTTTTCATTATGTACAGTTTTAGATAAGATATTTAGTGTTGAGTTTCCTCTGCTCTTGCGTTTTTTTGAGGTGCCAAATTTGAATTTGAAGTCAATTTTGAGCTAAACTCCACTCTTGTGGTTGAAAAGAGGGTAAATGATCAAATGTCATCTCTGGGAGTGATATATATCGAGTGACTTATTTTCGAAGGTGCTAGACTCAAAATTTACATCAATTTTTAGCTGTATACCTTACACCTTATAGTTGAAAAGGGGCTGAAAAAGGGATAATGGTCTTTCGAGTATTTACAAATATCATCTCCCTATAGTATGAAAGAGTCATAAGTTTTTTAATATCGCCACCATACACAGGCACGCTACAATCAGTCAAAATTAACAATCAGCAAAAATATCGGAAAAATCATGCCGGTTTAGGGTACCTAAAAATTTTTGGAAATTGGCACTTGACGTTTTGGGTAAATCTTTTGCAGTCCATCACTTCGGCTAAAAGAAATATTCAATCAGTCACTTCACCACGCGAAAACTTCTCAAACCGTCTCGGTAATATTTCACTCGGTGTCAAAATTTGCCTCGTCTTCGGCATTTTAATCAACAATATCCATTTTAAGATTGAAATGTAGCAACAGGAGGTCGTTTCGTACAATGACCATCAATTTATTTCGTCTCTGGCTCCCCTTAAATACATCCATCGACTGTAGCGTTCAGAGCTCGCACAAAAAATTTACCTATAAAGTCTGGAAATGAAAAAAAGCTATACCCTATAACTGCGAGTCAAGAGCATTGCTGATGGTTACCATAACCGCAAAGAGTAAGATATGGTAAGAAAATAGATACTTTACACAGGTACTCATATTATTGTTGTTAAACTGGTACACAGTGTCGCCGGAATTTTCACTAAAAAAATTACGGCTGGAAGAACCAGGTCTCAGCTTTTTCCACGAGAAGTTAGAATTTGTGCACGGATCCGGAACCGGAACTAGAATAAGTTCTGTAGCGAATGGGAAGGGGCTAGAGGGAAAAAGAAAACGCCACAGGAATAAAATTAAAGCTGTGGAAAAATGGCGAAGCTGATACTAGAGGAAGTGAAGGGGGTGGTGGGACGAATCGGAAATTTTCCGCTGTTTAACACGCTAACGTGAACAATTAAACGGTCTGCTGGTTCGAGTGGCGGAAACCTCAACTTTGCAGCCAAAAAAGAGAACGTCGTTTTGACTTTATAAATGGATTCAAAATATACGGAGCACAGTCGCCAGATAAATTGAAAAAATCGTCGTTTTCGGCCGATGTACTGACAAAATGTAGAAATAAAGGTTCTTATTCAAAGCATAATACGAGTACATATTATAATTGAACCGGGAAGATGCAAATACTCGTACTACCCGAGTCCAAAACTTATTAATTTCGTTTCATTGGCTCATTGGCTTCCAACTACCAAGTGACACCATTTTTAAAATATTACTGTTGCTGAGTAGCTATGAGTTCGTGCTTCTAGTAAAGCATACCTTCAAGTATTACAAATTCGACAGCTTATGACAATATCATAACTTTTTTTTAGACTTGTGGGCAATAGATACTGCCTACTTCCGATTTTTTCTTTCCAGTTTCAATTCTTCATGGTACAATATTCCAATGTTTCACAGAAATAACATCAAATTGACACAAGTGCACAGTGTTGATCAAAGTCATATCTCGGCAAGTTTTAATAAAAACCATTTGTTTGAACACGTGTGAAGGAGCACAAATAAAATATTTCGCTGAAAATCTAACTTATACCTGCAACACGTTACGATGTACGTCAAAAAACTGCGTTCACAGCTCAGCAGAATATGCTCCACGAATTTATAAGATTAAGTCCAATCGGAACTAAAATATACAGAAATATCAACTACTTCTAGGGGCAAAAATAGAAGGCTGTTTAAAAAAATGCGAATTTTCTATTCGTTACTTATTTTATTCTCACTAGAATGGAATTTTTCGAATTCGTTGGACATAATTAAAGCAAACAGTTTACCGGCTCTTGTGGCGGAAGCCAGCCTGAAAGATTACCTCAGGGTCAGACATGAAAGATCTTTGATTCACTTTAAATGGTTGAAATGTAAGTACAGTCTACCAAAATATATTTTATAGTACATTATATGCATTCCCGGAGCCGAACTCCTCATTTTAGATGACGAAAACGAGAAAAGAGGAGTGCTCTTTTTTAGGGGTTTTTTGACCCTAATTCTATCCCAAAATTTGTGATTTTTTAATACGTTATTGATGATGGTTGACCAGCAGACGCCATAGAATTACAATTTCAGATTCAATTTTCCAGACATAATTAACTTGTCCTAAAAATAGACAACTTTCTGACAAAATTTCAGCAAAATCAAACTGAAATTTGAAATTCTAACTCTATAGCGCCAACAGGTCCCTCTGGCTAAAATACCAAAAAATCATAAAATTTGGCTACAAATTGAAGGAGAAATGGTCGAATGCGAGATACCCAACCTGCGATAACAACTGTTAATTCCTTCCTTTTTTGCTTAAATTCGAGTTGAGCCGAAGCCGGTCTTAAGCCTCTATCGGCTTCGGCTCAACTCGAACTAGGTTTAAACCTCCATCCCTAAAAAGTTAAGCTCGCATTTTACACGTTGTTTTTCCATGTCGAATCTGGTTTTTCTTTAAGCCTCACTTAAACTCTGTAAACCTGGCCCTAATAATCTCAAAGATATCCCAAAATATCATCATAGTCGATTGTGGTGAAAAGTTTCCGCCCCAACTCCCTGTGATTCCCTTTGGGTGGAAGGTACTCATAAGGGTCGGAATTTGTATTTTTTCAGCTATGACTCGGAAAGTATACTACGTAGGTGGTTCAAATATTAACCGGAAAAATTAAATACCATCAAGCAGAGGTTAGGCTCGGTGAAAATAGCAACTCCCTGTGTTAAAGACATTCTCCACCAACTACCCTGACTGCATAAGTCCACTCTGTCTTGAAAAAAACGGATCCAAAAACTTGGAGTGAACCAGAGGAAAATTATTTTGCTGCGCAACATTTTTTAATGCCTCACAACAACGCGCGACCGTATACAACTCAATACACGCACACATGTCCTTCCTAACTGATCAGCGAGAAGTTGGAACGCCCTCCCTACTCTCCCCAATCTGTTGGGAAAGACATGTGTGCGTGTGTTGTGTTATACATGGTTGCGCGTTGTAGTAAGGCAGTAAAAATGTTGTGCAAAGGAAAACTTAACTTCCATTTCACTCAATATTCTCGTAGACGTTATTTTCAAGAACAGATTTATGCCGTCAGGGTAGTAAGTGGAGAATGTATCTAACAGACTATATTGCCATTCGCACCAAAATTCACCTCTGCTTGGCAATTTTCAATTTTTCCGCTTTATATTTGAACTACCCTCGTACATCGACATTCGTTGTTAAGTTCATTAAAACTTTAATCTTCATTAAATCTATCGTGAAAAAAACCAAGAAGATCTCATTTGGTGCTATAGAAATGCAGTAAACGAAGATTGAAAATAGGTCTAAAATTTTGAAGAATGATCTTTTCAAAAACTTTTTCATAAAAGATTCGAAAATCAAGGGAAATTAGACCTATTTTCAATCTTTCAATCTTCATTTACTGCAATTCTATAGCACCAAATGAAGTTTTTTTTTTTTTAAATAAATAAAAATCCGACTGAGAACAAAGTAATTGTCTAAGACATTGGAATAAATATTTAGCATTGTTTTCGGGTTGTAGCTACAGAATGTTAAATGTCAACAATATTATGAACACCACAAGGAGGAAACACAAGGGGTGAAGTCGGAGACTTTTAACCGTAGATTCCTTGTACCACCACCAACACAAATTCCAGGCATAAAATCTTTTGAACCAATAATTTTCTTCTTTTTCCCCCAACTTTCAAGACTAATTTTCCTGGGCCAAAAAACCTGCTCTCTATCGCCATGAATGTAATATGAGTCACTTTCAAAGATGGTAAAAAAAGTACTAAAAAGATTATTTACAATAAATAGTAATTTTCATAACTGTGATGAGAAAAGTATAACTAGGTATTCTGTTTGTAATTAACATGTACTATTATTCATTTCTCTAAGTGTAATCATTATCAGGTATTTCATGAAATGCCTGAAAATTTGTTCGCATCATAATATTTGTACATAAACAAGTTTCAACTTTCAGTCGAGTACTGGAAGAAAAGAAAAGCTCAGTTCAATTTCTGCAAACGAACACGCGCAGAGAAGTTACACTTCTGCCGTGCAGTTTTGGGCTCTGACACATTTAATAATTTATCAATAGATGGATCTAGTTCCGATCCCGCAGTATGTGAAAAAAGAAAATTCTTATTTCACGGTGGAAACTCAGCTCAGTTGGCTGAAACCGACGGAAAACAAACTCTAAAGATGTTTCCTTGCATAGTGGACACGAAACCGAAAAAATTACGATACTTTCTCACTGGAGGTGACAAAGAAAAGGATCCTTCGCTTTACTTGTTTTACGAGGACCGTTCGACAGAAGAGCATGAAGGATCGAACAAAAGGAAAGAACCTTTTCCAATTTATTTTGAAGCAAAAATAAAAATCACGCCACAGGATATCAATCAATTGGTAGAAGTCCGGGCCACTGAAAAGAAACGTCAACAGGAAATCTATCGTCAAAGTCTAGTGGCAAAGGTTGATGGAAGCGCACACGAAGGTCCATTAATTCCACTTTAGGCTTAACTGGAGAGCAACATTCTAGAATGGCCTCTGTTCTTTAACGAAAATGAATGTCAAGTCCTATTCCAAAATGTGGTACATATTTCCAAAAATTACATTTTTCACGGGAGATAGAAAATATTTTTCGAAGCACTTTTAATTCAACATTATGGGTAACATAAGTTCTTGCTACATAATTACATGTAAAATACAGCTGGTGTTCCACTTCGAGTTCATCACCAAGCAACTGCAGATAGAGCAATAAAAGTTACATTCGTTCGTATATGTACGAGTATATAGCAGTTTGCATACGTCATACTACCATAGTTGACTAGAAAAATTTCAACGAGGGTTAGATACCAAATCCTATCTCTCAGAACCACTTTCTGAACTACTAACAGATAAATAAGCCTAAAACCACAATACTGGTATGATCATATTTTCATAAATCACAGAAATATTAGTTGAAAAGACACCACATACATGTAATACGAGTAGAAATGTAAGATTTTACATTTTTTAATTTATACGTGCTTTTAACACAATAAAATTGAAGACTGGTATACTATAGTAAGGTGATACGTTATAGCATTGTGACAGATTTCGCTATAGTAACTCACATTTGCAAATATTGGAACTACCTATCACATTTTGGAACGGAGCTCTTTAAATGTATAAATGGATCTGGAATCCTGTAGAAGATCGATTGTTGATATTATTATTATTATTATTACGAGTATTATTATTATATTTAACCTGTTTTCCTCGATAGAGATATTTGATTGATTATATCATTATCATTATCATTACTTAGGATTTAATAGCTTATTGTAAATGAACATTAGACGCTTATAAAATATTTTGTGCTCATTTTGAAGAAATTTTGGACGGTATCTCAGACTTCGACAATAGAATACACGTATGCTTTGTAAATAGACTGACGAAGCGATCGAAAATACGATTACTATACGATACATTTCTGCATACACTGTGCACAAACATTTTATGGATAGGTGATCACGAAAATCAGGAGGATTGTCAAGTCGAGGTAATAATCAGATTTAGTTTTTGTGCTTTTTCTGTGATGTATCGCCTTGTATGCTAGTGTCCTTTCTTTACATACATACACCCAACACCGTATACTCGTAATAACAGGTTTTTTTTCAACAGATTTTTTAATTTTTCCATTGCTTTCATCAGGCTGTAGCTATAGTCGAAATTTTCAGATGACTTAAATTATTGATGATGACACAAGTGAACAGAGACCATTTTGAAGTATCGGCCTTCAAATACAAAATTTTACTTTTTCCAATTGTTATTACTGTATTAGCAAATAGGTCGGACCACGATATTTGGCGCCAAGCTATGAAGTAAATTTCAATTATGAAAATCATTACACTTAAAAAAGTTCATAAGTATTTTGTGTGCCTCATAGAGGATATCTGCGTAATTCACGTAAAACGTTCTCCGAATAATATATAGGTATAATATACGCTTTTATCTAGTTTTTCTTAGTTTTGTTTTACTTTATCGACTGGTAACATCCGAAAACACCTAGTGTTATCTTGTTTTGAAGCGGAAAAGTAATGTACCTAACCCTAATTCTATGTCCTCGATGATATTGATATTTCAATGTTGAATGTAAAAGCACAGTGCAAGCAGGAATCGATTGTGTGTGGTAGCAGGGAGACTGGAAAAGTATATAGATCACCATATCATCTGATCGCAGCATTTTTCATTAATGCAGAAACCGTACCCCATAAGGGAGAGTGAAAATTTCATAACGTATTAAAAAAACACACCGTTGGCAACCTGCAACGTGAAACTGCCTGACAAATCACAGGTACAGGAAAAATATACGTGTAAGTACACCATAAAGGTATGTATACATAGCTGAAAAAAAATTTAAGATGATCCCTATTTCAGAAAGTATTTTATTTGGAAATAGATCCTCCTGACTAAATAAAAGTCAAGGTCACCACATTATATACAATACACAAAGCCACACCAAATCATCAAGTCACAAACACTACAACCATATTTCTCTCAGGCAAACAGAATATGCTGAGTATCAGAAAAACATCATGTGTTACCGGCGAATGAAAAACAAAATTCTGTTATACGAATAGGTTTAATTTATTCCCAGCTCACCCTACAGACAGCAAAGAAGTCTAGTTGGTGTATACTTTAGGCAAATATGAAAATCTTCGTTTATTTTATATTTTTTTACATTTCGCTTCAATGGAATTTCTCAAACTCGCTGAAAATGAAGAAAGCTTCATCTCTCACTGCAGAACTGTTGATTGAAGATAAATTGATTGCCTACTTGGAACAGAAAGAAAGGCTACGAAAAACATCTTGGAAAAACTGTGAGTAAAATTATACACCGACTTGTTCAAGTTCGACTTGCTACAAACTTCATCGGCTCAAATCCATAACCTACTTAACGGTTTGCTTTACCAGAAGCAAAAAAATATAAATTAGTGAAAGATGATGCAGTAGTTGACTAGAATATGACAACAGAATAAGATCCGACATAAATTGATCGAAATGACCACAAATACAAAATGAGGTGATGATGTAAGACTACACTAAACAAACACGTTCAAGTCAAAATGAATTCAAATTAGAAGCCCTGCCTCTATTTTTCACCATTTCTCAAAGAATTTGTACTGAGGAGACCCTGAAATTAATTTTTAAATGTACTAAAATTTGAAGACAAAATTCAAATAAAAAAATTGTAGCGCAGCAAGTCCCCCTAGAAAAGCAGGTTTGTCGAATGAAATTACGAGTACATTGATCTTACAAACCATTAAAGCTTTACTCGTTTAAGGTTTATGCAAAAATTGGACAAGAAATGAATTTTCGTCGCAAACCTGCCGGCAAGTTATAAAGAAAAATTCAATTAGGTACTGAACCTTCAGAATCGACACCAATCAACAGATTGGCTTGAAACTTGAATTATACATTTTATAGAAGCATCTATTTACACACCATATCGATTTCAGCCCAATCCGTTCCATACTTTCCTCATTACGATTAGTAGTCACCTGAGCTGAAAAATCCGTTAGAATTCGAAGGAATTCATAATTCTTTCAAAAACTCAGTAAATCATCCGTTTTTGACTACATTTCTGATAATAGGTCTACTTAGAGACGTTCATGAAATTTCTATCAGACTTCAATTTCATTGAAATTTACCTCTGATGAAAATTTAAGCCAAATCGGTTCAATATGGCTCGTTCTGAAGCGCGTTCAAAAGAAAATTCCACGTTTTTCAACCTTTTATAAGTAACTTATCTATCTCCATTAGCAACGAATGGAAATGGCTTGAAATTTGAATCGTAAATTCTCAAGGTTTCAATTAATGTACCTACACAAAATTTCAGCTCAAACCGACTGGTAGTTTTGTTAAAATTAGCTTTCAAAGTAAAAATTTACGATTTCTCTACACCCCCTACATATGTGTACACTAACAAAGAAATGAATAAAATTTATACAGAAAGAAATATGAAAATGCGGGATGGGTATTCTTGGAATCCTGAGACAATGAAATGAATAACAACATATGTAAGCATGTCCCATGCCTATTCGTCAAAATCAGACCAAAATTAATAGAAGGTTATCTCTTGAAAACCTGCTGAAAATCCAAACAGAATGAACTACGACGTGAATATGTGACTTGTAAAGTATACATGAATATCGATACCTACTATAAAGAGCCCTCCACCAAAATCCGCCGTTATTTGATGAAAATTAAAAATACAATATTACGATTTTTTTTCTTTTGCTTATAGCGATAAGTACTTGGATTAAATCTTGGAGTTGGTTTGACGTATGTGGCTTATCGCGAAAACAGAAAGTGCATACATGCGACTCCATTTTGACAACTAAGGATTACAATTATCTGATGGTGAATCTACATAAAGATTTCAAATGTGGTGATTACAAAATAGATTTTAATGCCAACTTATATGAAACAAGGAAAAAACCCCAAGCGCGATTTTTGACAATGTTTCCTTGCGAAATAGAATTGAATTCGAAATTAGTATACTATACAATGAGCACTGGCGGAGAAAAACCTTCACTTTTTGTTTTCGTTCAGGAAATTCCGAGTAAAGAAAACCCTGGTCCAATCTACGTTGACGCACACGTCACGGACTTAGAAGAGTTTATCAATGAATTAACAAAAGTAACATAATATCAAATAATGTACAACAGTTTGGAAAGGAGACAATTCAATAATAATCGCCCATCGCGATAAACGCAACTAACAAATACATGTACAAAATAGCTCTCGATTACAATCGCACCTGCTTTATAGATAATTGGATTTTTTTTTATTGAAATTAAGCGAACTCTATTTCGGTTATACTAAATATAAATACGTCTTCAACTAATATCTGATAAATTTATTTCTTTTTATGCTCGTCCAAATGATTAATTATTATATTTATGAGACTTATTCATGAAAAACCATTCAATTCCTCATCATCCTGTCCGATTTTTATACCCCCTGCATGGTATCAAAAGAAATTAGTAAAAAAAAAAAAAAGGAAGGGTTCTCCATAGTACGAGTATTTCTGTTTTTTTTTTATAATTTTGATACTCAGCATCAAACTTGAAAAATTTCTGGTTAGGAGCTTGGTGACAAAACTTTTCCAAACACCTGTAACGATAAAATATTCTAGAAGTTAACCAGAGGCACGACTTATATTTTGTTCGAACTCCATTGAGTATACACTATACACTGGCTTGATGAGCAAAAACCATCAATAACAACAAACATATTGCAAAAGCAAATATTTCTCAGACAACCTGCCCGATTTTCGGAATAGATGCAAAATTTTCATAAAAATGTTATTATTTTATGCTTTGCATCTATGAGGCTAAATATCTTTCGATAACCTGACAAATTAAACGCGAAAAGCGCGAGAATGAAGATCAACAATAATATTATTTTAGTACCCCAATATTTTTCATACTGGTTCAGCAAAATTTCATTATTAATACGCTGCTAATTAGTACTGACGACATACCTATCTATAAATCTGACCGAGAAAAACTTACCAGCTCATTAGTCATTACCAAAGGAAAAAGAAGTATAAAACGGGTTTTATATGAGACAATCACCTGTCTCATACGGAAATCTTTTCAGGTTGGAATGTGAAATTATCTGTCGACTCTATGAAAAAGGAAAAAAAAGCTTGAATTATCAGTTTACCTAATAGTTCAATCGCAAGAAATCATCGAAAAGAAGATAGTACTTCAATCCCATCCGAAAAAAATTAACAGATTTTTTCGAATTATAAGTTTGACTTAATGACTGATATGTTAAGTGCATAATAAATGATTTTTTTTTATGGTACCAGAACTTGACGGAAACCTGTTCTTTACGGAAAAATTGTTGGGTCCGCTGACCGTCCGGTTTCCACAGGTTCGACTGTAGTTTGAAGATTCTGTACAAATGCGCCTATGCTAGTATTATTTTAATGTTGTTTTCAACGGATTTTCGAGAAAGGAAGAACAAAGTGCGTATTATAATCCGTTGAGGAAATCGAATTGATCGAATATTTCATCTACTCGTACTTAACTACCGAATCTCGTAAGCAAGAATAAAAATTTCACCACGTATTAAAAAAACACCGTTGGCAACCAATGTGAAACTGCCAGACAAATTATATATTATACAGAAAAATTATACAGCTATATATGTAACTATAGAAAAATTCAAGGTGATCCCTATTTCAAAATGGTATTTTATTTTGAAATTTGAGACTCATCACGGACACAACCTGACCCACCTACCGAGATCTGGTAGGGGACCGACTTGAGTGCTCGGCACATGCCTGAAAAGTCATACATCTCTGACTCTTCAATCACGCCCCGCACAATCCCTATCACAAGTTTCACTTCACACACCCACAGTTCCAAACCCCAACCATCCACCCAAGACATGAAAGACCTCTGATGTCATAACACGTCTTTAAATAGACCATTTCATTCATTTTGTCCTGTTTTTTACCCCCCCCCCCCCCAACCGCATCAAAATAATATTACTATCTCCATAGCTCTAATTTCTGTTTTTTCTAATTTTGATATTCGGCATTTTACTTGAAAAACTTATGGGTAGGGCGACTGACAGATACCGTCGAAATACAGCTCGGCGACAGAACCTTTCTTAACACCTGTAACGATAAAATATTCTAGAAGTAAACCAGAGGCATGAGTTATTCTGTTCGTACTCGACTGAGTATACACTATGTGCATACACTGGCATGATGTGCTACAAACCATCAATAACAACAAACATATTGCAAAAGCAAATATTTTTCAAAAAATCTGCCCGATGTTCGGAACAGATACAGAATTTCCATAAAAATGTTGTTTTATGCTTATATGTACATCTGTGAGGCGAAATATTTTTCTTCCGAACGCATAAGGGAGCAAGAATGAAGATCAGCAATATCATTTTAATAATATTTCTCACACTGGTGCAGCAAAATCTCATTATTGATACGCTGCTAGTTAGCAATGACATGTCATCTATACAACTGGCGGAGAAAAACTTGAAAGCTTATTACCAAAGCAAAAAGAAGAATCGCTTCAAGAAAGGTAGGTATACCTACAGTAATTTTAGATCTTTCCACATCAGAATAAGATTCTGTATTTATGGGCACCTATACTCGTACTATTTTGTTGTTTTCAACGCATTTGTGAGAAAGGAAAAACAAAGTCCGCGTTATAATTCTTTGAGAAAATCAAATTGATCGAATATTTCATCGACTTACACGTATCTCGTACAACCTGTTCCAAAAAAAAATTATTTCAAACGTATACAGGGTGATTCAAATTATCACGCACCGCAGGGAAAGAGCATTCTGTACGTTGAAATTTGAATTACCATATTATAGGTACGAGTACATGTCCAGTTTATCGCAATTACTAGTTAGGGGTGAGAATAGAAGCATTTTCAACAGGTTCATTTGGTGATTAGAAACAAGTTTATGCAGTATATGTGGCATTCGCTGAAAAAGGGGACCTAGTGTGTCAAACCATTGGTTTGGAGTTAAAGATGGATTCTGGTGCTTGAAAGTGTGTAGAATAATATGTAATAGACAATTTTTTCCGCCAACATTTTTTTAATATCATAAAGTGTACAAAACTGACTGAAAAAAAAGAAAAAAAAGGGGCAAAAAATTCAAAAACTTGAAAAGTGTTGGATTGGGTCGTCTGGACTCACATAGAGACAGATCCAATATACTCCAAAGGAAATAAAGGGCTACATTTTAGACTGAATAAGAACTTTATTTAAAAGCCACACCCTGGCATAAAATCTTAAACGGTTTGAACCTTACTGTATCTAGCAACCAGATAGGACGAGTCTCTCTCAGAGAACACAGCGCTGGCTCACCAGCTACTCCCTGTTATATAGTCCCTCGGAGCTAGAAAGAGCCCTCACTGCTCTTTAGTAAACAAAGTCGTAAACCCTTTAGTTTATTGACTTGTTTACTCCAAAATACCCAACGCAAGACGACTCTTGCTGTGGCTGATGCAATACTAAGCGGTACGAGGCTTATTCTTGCATCAACCACATTCCGTAGGCCACACAGCTACGTACCAAAGGTTCATGAACTCTGCTTCACTCTTTCAGAGGGTTGTAGTGTTCATTTGCCTTACTCCTCGTACATAGTGTATTACCACGTAGGTATATTGACTCTCACCAGTCGTCCAATTCCAACACTCCCTCCTCAATATCCGGAGTGGAATCGAATTAAGATATCTCACATCCAGGTAAGGTTCAATTACAAATTACAAATATTCAAGTCTCACTACTTGACTTAGTGTTTTTATCAAAATATTATTATAAAATTTAATCAGTCATTCTTGGAGAAAGTTTACAAAAACTCCAAGGCTCACGTATATATCTGGAGAAAATCTCACTCTAAAACTCCAGTACTCACTCTAGAGAAAGTCTCACTATAAAACTCTAGTACTCACTGTAATGGAGAAAATCTCAATTTGAAAACTCCATTAAATTTTCATGGAGAAAATCGCACCCGAATAAAAACTCCATGTATAGCCACTCAAGTGCTATTTCGTATTGGAGAAACCGTCTTCCGTAGGAAAACTCCAATCTCGACGTTTCGCCACTCTTCGTCGAATTATCTGGAGAAAAGTTTATTAAAAACTCCAGTCGAACCACCCTGTTCGAAAAGTATTGGAGAAAAACATGTGTAAAAACTCCAAAAATATGCGGAGGGAACACTTGGCAGCGAATAACTCCAGCATCTAGAACTCGAGAGAATCATATTAATTTCTTAGCATTGTTAACATGCATACATAAAAGAATTGATTTCTATTTATGAAGAAAGACTCTCGTTGTTCACTCACTTTAGAGAAAATCTCATTTTGAGATAAAACTCTAATTTTCAGAGAAAAGTTCCTACTCATAGGTAAAAAAAACTCTGAAAACTCACCGTTCATGACCCACTACTCATGACTCACTAAATCAAGAGGAAAACTTTGTTTTTGTACAAAGAAAACTCTTGTGTGACGTCTCACTCAGTCTTGAGAGGAAAAACTTTCGAACATTTTGAAAGTAAAAACTCTCTAGATTTCTCACTCAATCTTTTAAGAGGAAAACATTTCATTTTGTCGAAATGAAAAACTCTTTAACTCACTTTAATGTAGAGAAACTCATTTTGAGGAAAAACTCTACAACGGAGAAGACCTTTGAGGCAAAACTCCGTGTTATTGGGAAACCCACTAAGTCCCAATACTCACCTCACTATGTAAAATTATACTCACCAAAATTTTACGTATCATCGGAAAACTTCGAAAAACCGATGCTCACCATTTACAACTTTACTTACCGAAGTTGTACTTGTGTTGGGAAAAACTTGAAAAACCCAACTCTTTTGTAGCTTGCTGAAAAGTAACTTAAGACTTTTACTATATCAACATTGTTGATATTTTTAGCTACAGACTGAGAAAAGCTTCGAAGGCATTAAAAACTCAATCAGTTTTATGTTATGTTTAACGAATGTGCCTGTTATCCCGGAATAATTCCATTTTGTAATCAAAGGATTTACAAACGAAAACAAAACTTATATTAAAAACTCACGTATAAAATCAGTCTTTTAGAACATATAAACACAACAATATATATACAGCCTTCAAAATATAAAGTGATTTCGCCCCACCAGTCGGCGAATCAATTTTTGAAGGTGGGGGATCGCAGCGGCGTCGCACCTCTGCCGAGACCAGCCGGTCCTCCTACAAACTATTTACAAGTCTTCTGTAACAAAAATTCCACACACAACGGAATTAGTTTTGTTTTACGGGATGTCGGCAGTAATATTCGTTAACCCATAAATCAACTTAAGTGATTTATATTCACAGCCCAGAAGGTCATAGACCTGTATTGATCGACTTTATGTCATAACCAATTTAATTTGATCCACGTATCATTGACCTACTTTTAAATCGTCTAATTTGACGATGAAATGTCTAGTTTGACAATAATTCTGTCTAATTTGACAAAATTCTTCTATCTGTATGGTGCTAATTTTTAATTACAGTAAGCTAAGACATAATAACCTATCGAGTGGTTATTTAAAACTATATGTAAGTTTTCCATGTGTTCAACCCTACAGATTATCCGTTTTATACGAATTGTTTTTCTGTATTTATTCTTAAGTTCTTATTTTTAAGTCTAATTTTAATATAGCTAAATTATCTCACTTGTAATTTTTCTCACTTTGAAAATAAATGTGTCTCACAGGTATTTATTTCAAAAAGTTGAAAGTTGTCTCACTTAACTTTCATAATAAATGTCAGTACTTACCGCTAACATTTATTTCTCACTGATGCGTCTCACTGTGCATCTATTCTCACTGATAAAGCGATTTAACTTATTTATAAGTTTATCAGATAAGTTCAGTGAACTTTCTCTGTATACCTTTGACTAGTATTAAATTGTAATAGGTACAATTTAAATTACCAAGCCTGTTGGTACCATTAGTATAAATAATGTGTATATAGTTACCAGAACTAATTCTATCTAGTCATTAATTTAAGGTATTTATAAGTCGCTTAATTTAAGTGGATCAATGTGGATTCAAATTATTTTCCAAGCGGGCCCTCACTGTCTCACCGTTGGTCGCACTTCCCTTGGCCCCTCACTTTGGGTCTCACTCCCCCTCACCCTCACTTTGGTATTTCCCGATATAAATTTTTCAAATTTCTATGACTCGAAGTCAACTTATGGCGAAATCTCCCTCCAAATTTCTAAAATTTATAATCGGTACTTCTTGGAAAATGGGCTAAATTGTGAATTCAAAATTGGGAAACATAAAACTCTCACTCTCACAGCACTTTCGGACTTATCCAAATTGAAGTTTTTGACTTAATATTTAAAATGGAGGGTATCAAACCCATGTAACTCACTGAATAAATAAAAGTCAAAATTTTACCTTCAGGATCGCTAAAATCTGGGTCGTCAGGCAGCGGCGGATATTCAATGGCTGGAGGCTGGTATGGGACCTGCCATCTGGGTACATTGTACGCCCAGCCAAGAGGGGCCATAGGTTGTGGTGGGGGGTACGGATACTGGGGCCCCAACCACATGGCCAAAGGAGGCAGCTGAGGATGCGCGTACGAGTATGGCGGACTGAAAAGTTGCCGTCTGGTGCGCAGGCGTCGAAGCTCTCTTTCCTGCAGTCGTTGCTGGCGCTCCAATAATCGAATCCTGTTATCAGCGGCGAACGGTGCTGGGTTCGGACAATTAGCAATTTCGTGGCCTTGCAGGCCACAATTGAAACACGGTCTCCCAACCGCTGGCGGGTAAGGGCATTCGTTGCCCAAATGTCCTCTTCGCTGACAATTAAAACACCTTTTACCTAAGGGGATTCGAGGCGCAGGCGGAGGACCACGAGGAGGCCTGCGACGAACGGGCGGTGTGCGCAAGACAGCGGCAGGAGCAGGCGGATCATCAGCCAGGAGATCGACTACATCGATCACGTGCGGAGGGGGAGGCGAATCGGCGAGCATCACAATAGGAGCTGCAGCCACTGGTGCATCCTCTCCATCATCGTCCGAAACGACTACAACATCTATCACCTCATCAGCGTTATCAACTTCAGCTGGCGGAAGGACTGGTGCATTATCGAGCATAGCTGGCTGCGGTGTAGGAATCCTGGCAGATGGGGGCTCGTGAACCTCGGCAGCAACGACAAAAACCTGAGGTTGAGGGGCCTCTTCGAGATCTACAATGGGACCCTCCTCAACCTCAGCCGGAGCATGAGCGGACACAATAACGCTGGCCTCTTCAACGTGAGCGCAGATGGCTTCAAGTGGAATATCCGGCTCAACAATAACCTCTTCCGACGGACCCGCAAGCGAAAGTAAATTGGCCTCAGCAGGAGGACCAATTGGCATTGGAATATCCAAATCATCCATAGGCTGTGAATACATGTGATCATATAGGAGATTTCAAGTAAGTATAATATGTGAATAAGTGGTATTTTATAAGTATTTATAAGAATCGTGTGAATATCTAGTCCATAATATAAAGTGTAAATGTGTAGAAAATAAGCTATTTTATAAGACAGTTTTGTAGATAACGGACTTTTATAAAGCCACTCGTATCTAAATGTAATAATTATGCCCTCACTAGTGGCCAATATTTTCTGTCAAAAATATTGTTTTGTGTGCGCACACAAAATTCTATTACAAAATATCAATATATGTCATATATATCAGACTCCAGCTGAATATATATATCTCAAAAAGTATATTGATGAGTTCAACTCACTGTATAACTCAAGTTATCTCACTAAAAATTTAAGGCTCTCACTTTGCCAAAATAAAACTGTCAGCTTATTTATGAACAAAAATCACCAGGAGCTAGACATTATAACGATTATATCTCCCTCCGAATTGAGGAAGGTTAACTTCTTAAAAACAAATTTTGAAACTTTCGATTTTGGAAAGAAAAATTTTACTCAAAATTTATCTCACTGTAAAATTTGTGCGCACCAAACAAATTTTCTCACTGGTTTTTAAGAAATATGGGCTTATAATGAGGGTAAAATTAAAACTAGCTAATTTGTCTCACTATAAATTATTTGCTATAAGTTTTAATTACGTCCTCTAAGACCAAGTAATACCATTCACATAAAAGTAACAGTAATGTTAATAAATCCAGACTCACTTCTGGTTTGTCATGATTCTCGGTAAGAGGATCATGACCCGCTTGGGTCGGGAGGGTCGGTGACGGAGGCAGTGGAGGATCACATAACGACATGAGCCTATGTCGTCTCCACAGCCCCATCAAGCCTAGCTCCGACGACGAGCGAGGATGACTTGGAGCCACCTCGCCCTCCGCCGAACCGGAGGTTTGGCTTTCCGCGAGGTTAGCCTCACCCCGTCGTCGTGAAGAGCCAGACGGCTCCGACCCTCCGACGCGCCGCAACCCAGCGTCAAGTCTGCCGTACAAATTAATTGAGGCAGCAGCGGCTCTCACCTCGGTCTCGATTTCTACCTCGGCAGCAAACGGCTCAACTTCAACTGTAGGTGAAGGAGGCGGCGTCGGATTATCGATTAACGCCGGATCCAGTGGTCCCATCTCATAGATCACTGGATCTCGATCGAGACGAACACGAGGATAGATTAGCTCAAATTTCAGGCGGCGTGCAATTTTCCGAGCCAGCTTCGACGGTTTTCTAGGCACTGTCAATTCGCAAGGAACAGAATATTTTAGAAATAACTCACGGTTCTAAAATACATGCAATTGACCTCCTCTAGAACCACAGGACCCATCGAACAAAACGAAAAACATTTTAAACGGAGGAAAACAGATGGCACTAGCGATAACCCCTTTTTTGAGTCTCCTTTAGTGCACGGCAGTAATCCCCGGTTGCTGGCTGAGAAAATTTCTCACTCTCACATTTACTCACAAGTATATATACCACCATCAAAATTTTTCCCACTCACTGATAAAAAATTTTGGAAAATATGGATTTTATGTAAAATTTTCATAAGGATCCGAGCAGTCAGTTTCATCTCGACCTCCCATGAAAAATACATATTGGAATCTCTAACCGAAAATAATTAGGTGAGGTCAGTCACCCCGGTCGATTGTTTATCAGTCTGGCAGTGACTTTTTACAATCCGGTTACCACTTTTGTGTAAACAGAGAGACACCATCGGATCGATCCATAAAGTTTAAGTGACAAAAAATAGGATTTCCTCACAGTTCAAATCCCCCAAAACATTACGTTTTTGGTAAAAAATGAAATTTGCTCAACTTAAATTTCAAAAATAATTTTGGCTCACCTTCAAAATTATAACTCACTGAATAAAATTTTATCGCCCTAAAAAATTTTATAATAGGAAAATTATTTATTTTCCTCTCACTGGGTGTCCTCTCACAGTAGGACGGATCCTGGCGGCCAGCAGAATCCAGCACGCTTCCACTCACTTTCGGAATTAACGCCAAAACATTTAACTCATAAATGACCAAAAAAAATCATTTTTGGATTTTAGTGTTGTGTAACCCACAACGTGTTCCCATAATGGATGAACAAAATTTTGAGTAATTAAAACTCATGTGGTATATTCTGATTTTCTCCCTCAAATCAGCTCACTGTTCGAATATTCGACTCACTAAACTCACAAAAATATGGCCAATAAAATTTGTACATTTATACACTAGTGTCATTGGTATTTTCCTCACGTTTAACCAATAGATTTTATCATGCACATGACAATAGAGCATAACATTTAAGTTAGTTGCTCACACAAATTAACAACCAGGTTTGTCACATTAGTCAATTAGACTATGAACACAAATTCATGCAAACCATTAATATGAACCACCAAGTCAACTGGCTTTATGCTGATTATTATCCAGCAACATTTAATTCTTTCCACTAATGGAAACTTAATAATAAACATTGACTGGTAACTCTGTTTACCAGACGACCAGGGTATTCGAAAAAGAAATATTGAACCAAAATATTCAAATCATAACGAATCACCTTTTCAGAAGGGAAAAATAGTCCATCTGTGATAACTAGGTCAATGACCTACATTTGGCTCGACAACCAAAAAAAAATTATAATTCACAAAAATTGTACTCTGCACAAATCTCACGTATTTTGGAATTATACTCACGGCTCAAAATTATATTTTAGCTCACAAAAAATATAATTACTCACAAATAATTTACATGTCTCACTGTATGTAAATTTACGTTAAGAATTTAAACTCACTGAAATAAATTATATGTCTCACTTGATATAATTTAAAATTGAACTCACTAAATTCTTAACTTGAGATTTGTTATCATGGACATCGTTTATGAAAGAAATTTTACTTTGGTTCAAGAAACTTTCTAATTATTTCGAAACTCATCACCCAACTCACAATGGTCGTTTGTTTATTTATTTAAAGTTTAAATTCCAGAGGTCTATTAACTTGGAAACCATTAGATTTTAAATAAATATACGCACTGAAGGAAAACCTGTTAAGTCATACATTGTAATCCCTCACTAAATCAGGTGTGCTTGATTTCGATTACAAGAGGTATGAAGATTTGCAATTACTCACTAAATAATTTCACACAGAAGGTCAAGTGTATTCATCATGACCCAAATTATCTAATTGCAAAATCTAAACTCACTGATGTAATTTTTCTCACTGTAAATTACGTTAATTTTGGCTCCCATCTTTCAAAATTAAACATGAATTTTATCTCACTAAAATTCGTCATTCGTCTGTCACGAATGATTTAAAAAAATTTATGACAATGATTTTATTATTGTCAAAGGTTTTCCGGAAAGAAATTAACAATGGTTCGGTTGTTAGCGCACACACATTCCATCAAGCTCACTTTGCATGCAATACATGGAAAAATATAAAGAATTCTTTGTCTCACTTACTATTGACGATGACTGTACTCGGAGTAAAAACGATAACGACAAGGACAGAGAAATATAAACCAAGTTGCACCAAACGATCCTAAATGATAAATTTACAATGTATTATGAATGACTCTAATTTTCGGCTTCAAAAATAATTAACCAATTTACTCACTTTCGGCTAACAAATAAAAAAAATAAACAGATTACGACTACAGGTATTGTGATTTATTCACACAAACGAAACGAAAAAGTTTTTGGTCACTCACAAAATTATTCTCACTGGTCAACAAATTGTACTTAGTACAAATCAAAATTAAATATTTCGAACACAAAAACTTAACAAAAAAAATTATTTCGTTTCTTCACGAAAAAGGTAAAAAAAACACGAGTCACAAAAAAATTTTCGTTATACGAACGAAAATATGAGTGTTAATTACACTAATTACACATGAAAAATAATGAACCAATTCAAACTCATCTGATACACTCAAAAAGATGGCAACTGGAATTTTATTCATCTGCAGTTGCATCAACTCAAAATTGAACACTGACTCTGACCGTACTCGCATGATCGTCGTCGAACAAGTGAGCTGACAAAAGATTTCAGAAAACATTTCGATCTCGTTTTCAAAAAAAATCTTAATTTTGATTGGTTCATTATTTTGGTGACTCGTAAGCCTTTTATCGTGAATGTAGTCGTAGTTTGCAATCTGTTTTGAGTCATTCGAACATTGTTTATCCGGATCTCCCTTTTATTCTTACTAAGGTTTTTCTTATCTTTGAAATAAGAAAAAAGAATTTGGTGTGTCGTTTTGGTCGTTTTAGTCATCATAAAATCAACAGTATCGTACAAACTCGGCGATTTAATATAATTTATGCGCCTATCGCTTGTACAAAAATGCACCGATCTGGTGACTAACATTCGACAGCTCTCAACCTGCTGTATACTCGAGTTTTCGGTTTTAATGCGTAAGAATTTGTGTGTAGTGGTAGTCAGAACGTTGAGAAGCGTCCGCATAGAGTGTCTCCCTCTCACCCGCACGGAACACCTCTCGCTCTCACTTAGCTACGTTCACAGTACAAAAATGTCGAAAAGGAACGAAGCAGCTGTTTATTTCGCAGCGGCGGACGCGTGATTTCCGCGCTTCGATCATTGAGAAGCGTCCGCATAGAGTGTCTCCCTCTCACCCGCACGGAACACCTCTCGCTCTCACTTTTGTTTTCGACTGTACTTTAATTTCACGAAGAAATTATGATAGAAAAATATGTATGACACTTCTCACCTTTTCCACACAAAATATATAAGTGGAAGGGTGTTGAGGAAAGTCATTCACATTTAATTTGGTGTATTCAGTCTTCAAAATTCTACTCCCTCCGTTAAGAAGCATTTTTGAATATGACTGTACTCACAAAATTCAAACTCACGAAAATGATGAAATAATTTTCATACTGGAAAAATTATTTCTGATTGGGTGAAGATTAATTAGTCTTCAACCTCAATCATCCCAACACCAAATTACTACCACAGTCAATAATATGCGCATCTCAAAATTTATTATTGACTTCTTACGCACAAAAAAATTAAAAGGATACTCACTGAATTTTTCTCACAAATTCTCTTCATCCTTTTAACTTAAGGATAAATTATTAGATATATGTCTTAATAATTATATCCAGTCTCACTTTCAACTTGGATTTTTCTCACGAATTCGAAGCCTTAAAATTTTTCACACTAAAATTTTATTTCGAAAATTTTTCTCACTAAGGTTCGAGGTTGAAATTCTCTCACTTCAAAAGTTCATCTTTTACCCAAAATTTTCGACTTAAAAATTTCTCTCACTTCGAAATTTTTTATCTCACTCAAAAATCTTTGAGGTTGAAATTCTCTCACTTCAAAAGTTCATCTCATCGATTTTTGACGCACTGAAATTTTTCTCAAATAAAAATTAATAAAAATAACTCACCGAAATTTTTCTCAATCAAAATTTCACTTATGTAAATGGCGGAAAAGCCTTACCATTTACTAAGTTCTCACTAAAATCATTCGAGAGGCGGAAAAGCCTTACTTCTCAAATAATTTTCAGACACTCAGTCTGTGAGACTTCTCCCTCTGTCTCTTCTCTTTTTCTCACTAGAGAACACGCATAGTAGAATTTGAGGAATGGAAAAATAAATTTTCACGCATCCTCTTTTACCTAAATCTGAAAGGTAAAATTAATTAGTCGACACATTTATATAGCGCTATAAGGTTTGAGTTAGCTAGACTCAGGTGCACCTTGAATTAAATCAACGATTTAATTTTTCTCACTTTAAAAATTCTCACTTTTGAAAAACTCACTTTTGGTACCAAATAAATTAAATAATGTGTAATACATTACCAACATCCGGATCTCACGTACAATCTCACTCAAAAATGAATTTTCAAAATGAAACATTTTGAAATTCGGTTTTCCATTTGGAAGATTTGAAATTGTAAGAAAATTTCAAATTACGCCATTTATTTGGCATCGCGATTTTTATTTTACAAAAAAATTTTCGCCAAAAAAAAATTCGAAAATAAAAATTATTTCGAAAATGATTTTTCTTCCTCACAATTTTTAATTCGCGAATATCTCACTGCTAGCTTTTATTTCAAAGATTTTTCTCACAAAAAATATTTTGATAAAAACACTAAGTTTTAAATTTTCGCAAAATCAGCGCAGATCTCAAAGCGTGCGCTGGGCCCATAACCTGTTGGATTGGGTCGTCTGGACTCACATAGAGACAGATCCAATATACTCCAAAGGAAATAAAGGGCTACATTTTAGACTGAATAAGAACTTTATTTAAAAGCCACACCCTGGCATAAAATCTTAAACGGTTTGAACCTTACTGTATCTAGCAACCAGATAGGACGAGTCTCTCTCAGAGAACACAGCGCTGGCTCACCAGCTACTCCCTGTTATATAGTCCCTCGGAGCTAGAAAGAGCCCTCACTGCTCTTTAGTAAACAAAGTCGTAAACCCTTTAGTTTATTGACTTGTTTACTCCAAAATACCCAACGCAAGACGACTCTTGCTGTGGCTGATGCAATACTAAGCGGTACGAGGCTTATTCTTGCATCAACCACATTCCGTAGGCCACACAGCTACGTACCAAAGGTTCATGAACTCTGCTTCACTCTTTCAGAGGGTTGTAGTGTTCATTTGCCTTACTCCTCGTACATAGTGTATTACCACGTAGGTATATTGACTCTCACCAGTCGTCCAATTCCAACAAAAAGTTATGAAAAAAAATTTATTTTCTAGCTGAAATGTTTCTTCTGGTTCATATTATTGTTTTCAGGCTATAAAATTATAATGGTCATCATTTTTATCAGGCCAAGTTATATTGCACCCCCAATATTTAAAAACAATTGAGAAAAATTAATAAACTTGAAATTTAAAAATTTTAGTCCCCTCAAGATTCAAACAACAGACTTCTGGATTTCTATGGTAATTACAAATTGTGTCTTTGGATTGCAGGAGAGACATGAGAGAGAAAAAAAGACCGCCACTTGGCTTTTAATTAATTTGTGTGTGAAACAGTGAGAAGGGTAGAGAAAAAATCAGAAAGAATACGAAGAAAAAGAAACAAAAAACAGACCCAACTGAAGCTACCACCTCACTAAACGCGGAAGAAACATGGGACACACCACCAGAATACGAAATATAGAGTAAAACTTGAATAAATGACACCACTCTGCTTCAACGTGACAATAATAACTATTTATTTCAAATGACTAGAGTATAAAAGAGGTATTCGGGATAGTTCAAGGTAATGCGCATAGAGTGTGCTAAATATATTAAGAGATGCAGGCATAATACTTAACATTCTCCCCATGGCTGCATCGAAATAAATTTCCATATAAAATTATCGAAAAACGGATTACGAAACATTATTACGAACAATACAAAAATTTCAAAAATCGCGACTTTAAACTTTCCAAAACTTTGGGGATTTTCATTATGAACTTTACCAATAAAATCAAAAGTATTACACCAATAAATATTACATAAAACAAATATCATTACAAAAATAAATAAAATTACAAATTTAAAATTCTGAAAAATGGTAAACTTGGGCCTGTCTGATTTGGCCGCAACTGAGCTTTCTTGAACTGGAACTTTGACCATTGGAACTGGAGTACTTTCCATAACTGAACTTTCTTCTTTAACTTCATGCGCAATCTGCGCTGGAACAACATATGGCGCTTGAACATTACGCCTTTCGAAACTGAACGATGAATGTTTTATCGGTGTACCATCTTCATGAACCATCTCGCCCATTGCAATAAATGAAAATGGTAATTTACAACCATCACGATCAGTCGTCGGCCTTGATGCCGTAACTTTTGACTTTGACTCGACTGGATCACGATCTGATTCTCTATCTCGATTTTCACGGAACGATTTATTTTCGGAATTTTCATTCGATTGGCGGTTGCGCCAACTATCACTTGCGCGGTCACGATCACGATTTTCAGTAAATGATTTACGAGTGGGACTTAATTCTGTTTGATCACGATCACTGCGACGCCACGAATTAGAACTTTGACGATCACTATTATTACGACGCCAGAAATTATTAGCACAATACTTTGCTACGTGGCCGATGCCACCGCATTCGAAACACTTTACTTTATATTTATGAAATGCACTAAATTTACCCGACTTATGATTCGAACTGCGACTACTGTCACTATCATAGTCACTTCCGGATTCACTTCTACGATAACGATGATTCTCCCCTGGAGGGAACCGACGGAAATGATTTTGACGCTCAGGATGAGCCATCAGAGCACTTGAATAGCTTGTCTCTGATTCACGCCCACGATACTCCGCATCTTCCAACACTTGACGCTTCAACACATCGAAAGTTTTCTGCTCCTCTGGCAGACTCGAGAACCATTTTCTAACATCATTGAACGTCGCAGGAAGCGACGTACGGAACTGCTCGATTTCCTCACGATCAGAAAATTCGCCGCCCACTTCACGGAAGTTGTCTGCGGCACGCTCGAACTTTTCTATATACTTGGCCATATTCTGACCATCAGAATACTTGAGCCCAAACAGGGTTGCTCTGGCAGCATCTCTGCCCACATCAGATGAAACACGATACAACGCCTCAATTTTACTATGCATGTCATAAGCAGTAACACAATTTTTAACTCGTAACAGGATCCTCGCAGACAGGTGGTCCGCGATGTAAGCCATAGCTTCCGCATTTGGTTTGCGGAACTCCTTGTAGGCATCCAACGTTTCTCGATTGTCTTCGGTGTCCTTACGATATGCTTTTTCAACATCAGAAGATCTTACCATTTTGTACAGCCCATCTCTAGTGAGCCCAAATTTGATCCTAGTGACGAATTCCTCGATGTTGGAGCCGTCAAACGTGTATATGCGCTGACGCTCAATCACCTTCCGCACTTCCGTCATCACTGGGATTGTGACAACAGTTCTTGTCTGCTTACCAAACAGCACACTCAGCGGGATATTGTCTTCACTATCACTGTCCTCAACACTTTTGTAGTTTGACGAAGTAGCACTGATTCTTCTCGATTCGTTGTCACCTTCGTATTCCTCGTTGTCCTCAGTTTTGACGACCTCTGGCACGATTGCAGGCGGATCATCAATATCAACAAGTGGTTTGTTCTCCCCGGACATTCAAACAATAAACGAACATGAAACTGTCTCTTAGATAGATCTTAAATAGATTAGATTGTTCTGATAGATTAGATCTTACTCGATCCTAAAATTATTCTATTACTTCAAATTAAATATGACGATTGAAAAGTGAAAAGTGAATTTAATTTAAATAAATTTCAAAAGAATTACAGGAAAAAATTCATTTTCTCCGAACTTTGTTTACAAATTGAAAGGGAACTTATTCCACACTTTCATGTAAACAAGAGGATTCACTGTAAACAAAACGATAGGTGTTATTCCGCAACTTCAACTTTGGTGGCACTTTGGTGTAACGCTAACGAGAGCAGGAACCTTTCCTGGTACTGGCGAACTTCACAGATGGAACGCCAACATGATGATGAAACGAGAGGAGGGATTTTTCATGAATTTACAAGAATGAAACACTTTGAAAATAACGAACTTCAGGCATGAACTTTTACTGACTTTTAAGATGAAAATTTATCAAAAACGACTTCAAATAACTTGGCACGAATTCACTTTGATAAATAAGGAGAAATAAATGGACAAAACTCGATAGAATAATGTTAACTGAAGTGTGAACGAATTTATTACGTAGCAACTATTAAATATGACGCGAACTTCAAAACTCGATGAATTTAGTGAGGAGCAATACACCCGCCACTCGAAAACACTGGAAAACCACAAAAAAACCGAAAAACCTTGCTTTGCTACCATATAGAGTAAAACTTGAATAAATGACACCACTCTGCTTCAACGTGACAATAATAACTATTTATTTCAAATGACTAGAGTATAAAAGAGGTATTCGGGATAGTTCAAGGTAATGCGCATAGAGTGTGCTAAATATATTAAGAGATGCAGGCATAATACTTAACACGAAAAAATCGTAACGAGGCGCGTGAGAATACTAAAGGCGTGTCTACGGTAAAAATACGTTGCGTGACGTTGAAACGCGTTTTTCTCAAAAACTTGTTTTCGCACACTGGGTACCTTTTTTCGGCGAATGTCACATATATGCGCCAACAGTTGAAAACCATGTCGACTTTTTCAGTTAAAGAGAAAATCTAGTGGGTAAAAGAAAGTTTTAGAGAACACCCTTATCGTGAAATGAGCAAATTATTTTATCAATATTTTTCTAATCAACCTGTGCCTCAACATACAACCATACAACAAACTAGGCAAGTGTTTGAAAGGACTGGAAGTTTTAATTTTGGCTGGTGCAAGAAAATCTGAATCGCGGGTATATTACATACGTTGATTTAAATTTCGATACACATCATGTGCTATATTTCCCTATGGTGCGTTGAAATTTTAATCACCCTGTATATTGTCATTTCCTGGCTTATACTAGACGCAGACGGATATCGTCTACTCAATAAAACATATATTCGGTAGGTAGGTGCAAGTTTGAAAATCGTCATAGATTAGCAACTGACGAACTTCTTTTTTTCAGCTCTTACGCAACGTATGAAGAAAGACGAGAACTATAATTTTTGTAAACAAAATAAGAAAAAAAAACAACGTCTGTGTCGCGATGTTTTCTCTCAGTATCCATATAAAGCCACGATCACCAAAACCTTAGCCAATTACTGTAGCAAGAAAACTGTTATGTTCAGGGCAGTAACAGAAAAGAACCATTCCATGAACATGTATAAATGCTTCAAAATTAGTGATGAGGACGGATTTTATTATTTGGCCAGTATTCACGAAGAAAAGCCATCACTGGTTGTGATGAAAACTCTGCCAAATCAAATCGTATTTATAGATGCATACGTGACTGGCACGAATATAAACTAATTATTGAAGAAAATAATCGAAGTTATTGAGAAACTGGTAATAGAACGTACAAAAATAAATTTAAAAAAATTTATCTCGAAGATTTTCAGGCGAAGGAACATATAATATAGGAACAGCGATGGCTACTGAAGCAGTCAACTATTATCAGGGAGCTACAAACATTTTATATTAATTTATACTTTAAGATAATTTATAATAAGTAATTTAAATAGTCGACGGTCCGATAAAATACCTGCTATGTAATAATAAAATTTGTAAAAATCATGTGTTTCGGTTCATTGGACTAATTGTCTTGAATAGATGAATTCAACGAACCCAAACACATAATTTTCAAAATTTTCAGCACAAAGGAGGTACCTATATTTATCGGACCACCGACGAAATACTGACGAATGAAAAATAATGCTAACTTAATAAATGTATCGCTGAAATGGAACCAAGAATGTTGTGATTTACTTTACTTTTTTCATCAGGAAGCGGAAGAAACTTCGATATACCTACTCATATGTAAACGTATGGAAGGCAATGCCAAAAAAAAAGTGAATATACGAGTATTTCATTTAAGCGGCTATATACTTCCAAGTTGAATCGCTTTTTGCTTTCATTTTTTTTTTCATCAGCAAAATTTTATTAAATTCAACAATTTTCTTTAAAAATGAGAGTCACCACAGACAATATGTCTATAGTACTTTTAATAATTTCTACAGCCCCTTACTAAAGGGTAGATATGTACCTACGTTGGAGAGAAATTTCAAAAATGTTGAAATAGCACTCCTTAATAATTGTACTCGTAATTCCATGGAATCAAATAGTAGAGGGAAAAAAATTTAGATACAAGTATTTTCACCTGGCATATTTTGGAATTTAAACCAGAAGAGATCGTTTGGAATTCAGACAAGAAACCCGGTTTCCATTAAACTCCTAGATTAAAAATAACTGCACTTTGAAAGTTTCGGTTTCACAATGAAATTATACAAATAATTTTGAAAATCAAAAATTTTTTTCTCTCTCGTAACGCGCAGGCTTCTTATATTCTCACTTGTTCACAGTCAGCACGTCTGACTCTATCATATTTTAAACAATAAATGACAAGACGTCTCTAGGTCTACTACTACGAGTGAATTTTCTTCCAATAGATTCGTAAGTACCTTCAAGAGAATTAAGGGGCTATAAGTATTGAATCGAATTGTACTACAAATAGTGGTTGAAGCAGAATTCACATAACTTCGCTCAACAAACAGTAAAATAAAATATCAACCTTTACGGCAATGAAAATATCAATAAGGCTTCAAGATTAACCAAATATGTATTTACCCAGTATTGTTATATTCTACGTCACATGTGAGACCCAAGATAAAGTATGACACTTGCGAGACCATCCCTACAAATACTCAGAAATGAAAATTTCGTCTTCACATGGCTTGGTTGTTATGTGTAGATGCCTTGGGCTATGTAATGAAGCCCACAGCTATTGGTTAGGTGTACCATACAGTTTATAGGGAGTAAAATGAAATGAGTGAACCACAAGAGTACTCGTACATACAATCGATATTTGGGGCACTTGTGAGTCCCAAATAAAAAATGCAGATTTGGGGTCTGCAGAGTGGGGGGAGTAAGAAAAACCATACATACACCTCATGGACATGCGAGACCCACAAAGGGGTCTCGCATTGTCAAAAAGAGTCTCGCAAGTGTTATGATTTATCTGTTTTGGGTCTCACAAGTGACAAGGACATCTCTATACGTATTGATAACGTTTATACACTTGTACATACACACTTGCAGTACGACGCCATTAAAATCCTCAAAAAATATTTTTTTCGCAACAGCGAACAAATACAATTCTTCTCATATGGCTGCTGCTTACACATTCGATAAAGAAAAATAGTGAAACGTTGAAAGGTTTGCAGGTATTTTATAAAATGCGAATCGGTTTCCGAGTCTTTTTATCAATTTCAATAATTTACTGTGTCTTTAAATGTTTTGTTTGCGGAAATGATTACACAGACGAACATCTATTTAAAGTAAAGGAAGATTTGAAGCTGGTAGAAGATCATATAATCAAGTACACGAAGGACAAAAGAAGTTTTTATAAAGGTGAGGTTTTAAACACATTTCTAGGTGTAAAATTTCATATTAGGTAATACGTATGCGCAAAAAGTAACCAATTTCGTATGAAATCATCGATCAGAAAGAAAATTACAAGTGAATTTTCTGAGTCAGTAGGATCAAAACTCGCGGAGTGAGTCGGGACTTGCACAATTGGATTGATTCTCTATGAATTTCACAACAAATAAAGTCACTTATTTCAGCTCACTTACCTTCTCGATCACACTTTTATTACGTAGGTATACCAAAAAGACGAAAATTCCATATATTTTCCTAAGGGGCAGTTTTAAACGTAACACCCTGTTCTACTAAGGTGGTCCTTATTTATATAATCGTGAAAATTTTGTTTTGCAATTCGCTCTACCGCATCTAAAAGTGGTTTCCTTCCATGACAAAAAATTCTAATCAAGTTTCCCCTCAACTAAAAGATGAGTGGTGCTTCAAAAACCGCCCTTTACTAAAATTATAGTAAAATTGAAATTTTTAAACTCATGGTAAGGGGAGAGGTTGGAGCAGAGGAAATCTTTCTTTAAAAGATTATCAATTTTTTTATTATTCAATCCTCTCATAATGATAAATAAATCATTTTTTGAATTCAACGAATAAAATTAGGGATTTTTTAGTTCCCTTAATAGGGTAAGTCCAAATCCCAGACCCTCTAAAATCCCACCCATTTTTTTTCCAATCACCTCGCTGGGTCGTAGCAGTAATTACATAATTCAATTCAATGTTGATTATAAAGTAAAATAATGCTAATTGTACGGATATTCAATCCCCTTGCGGCACCACTTTCTTTCGACCAGAGGCTTGAAATTTTAATTGATTTTTTTTTTTTTCATGAAGTACAAATCATTCTGCAGAGTGGTAGATAAAAAATACAAAACTTCAAAATAATTAGGAATATCCTACCATTTATATATAATTATGTGTAGCACCAGATAGCACCTATTGGTCGTAGACACCGTTTTAAATGGAAATTTTGAATAAAATGGTCGCTCCCCCAAGAACTTTACTGAAAAAATATAAAACATTATAATTACTAAACGATTATTACCTTAATTCAAATATTGTTCAATTCAAAATCTCTTTCACTGCATTTTCATCTTTCTGAAACTTAAATTTTTAAATTTTGGAACAATACTATCGACAAATTATAGTCAACTAAATAATAATAATAATAATAATTATGAAAATGCTTACAACTCAACATTTTACAATTGAATTTTCATCTAAAAGCCATTGCAGATTGCATTTATCTGGCAAGTCGAACTTAATAAAGTTATTTGTTCAGCATTCAAGAAGATTACCGGTCAAGCATCAAAGCGAGACGCCATTTGGGATGTCTGCGAATTCCCCGAATACTTAAAGATCTTCATGTGTAAGAATTTTATAGGGCTGAACGACTACGGATTTCAGTTTTCCAGTCCAGGGAGCCAACAATTGAAATGCGATAACCAAGAAATATCACTGAGAGTTCGCCTACAAACGAAACTCAAGACCAGGAACATCAAAATGTTTCGGTGCCCTACACCGCACTATACCAGTTTGGAGACAGACGAGGTCGTCGCGTTGCCATTATCATATTACGTTTCCAACACCCATATCCACGGTTCACCATGTTTGTATATCGAACACGGGCAAAATTACCCCATTTTTCCATTAAAAATTATTTCAAACGTTAACTTGTATACTTTAATCAGTTATTTTTCACGAAATCTGAGAGTACCTGCGCCAGAATCTCCCAGATTACTTGCCAGTTTAATTACCCACTTACCCAGCGTGAAACGTCAATTTTTGGATTTTCAAGATATTCAAAAGCAAACGAAAAGTGAGTAAAATCGAATCAATCTAACAACAGAACCACCAGAACTGACAGACACCGTCACCCGAGTACATAACGTCACATTTTGTTTATTTAGCACGAACCGGTTTTCACATGATATCCCTTTGACTACAGCTAAAATGATATCCACTATCCAGTGTTGCCACCTGGGTTGAAATCTTGAAAGTGAAAATTTTCAAACTTGGAAAGATTCATCCAGTGATTATTATATTATATAACTAGCGTGGCTAGAGGGGGCTATGACCCCTCTTGCCCCACTAGTCGCAGGGATCTGTTGTTTCAAAACTTCAGCTTCAAAGTTGAAATTTACATTAGTGAAATAGTACAAGTTAAACTTGGGTCGAAATTCGCTCAAATTCGGCACAAATTTCGTTCATATTCCGCACAAATTCCCCTCAAAGTCCATTCATAAGTCGCTCAGATTCCATTCAAACTTCGCTCAACTTTCGCTCAAACTCCGCTGAAACTTCAAAAATACTCAGATTACTTTTCTTTATCAAGAGCAATCATAAGGCTAGGTCACAACACTATTTTCAGATTTTCATGCTTTAAAAATTTCAAAAGAATTGGCTTCAAATCTAACACCTTTCATCATTTTTATTATTTGCTGGTAGAAAATTGTTTTACCTAATATTCAGTCTTTCTTAGATAAAATCTTGTGTCTCGCCTAGCCCACCTCGATACGCCATTGTCGTGATCAGTACGGGCGTTTCGATGTTTTCGTGGAAGAACTAAAAATTTCGTATAACTTCCCTACACAGGTGCTAAAGGTGTTTTTCTTTTGAAAATTTTCAGTATATGAAAAGTTCAGCCAATCATTCGTGAGAACAAGCGTATGCGGTTTGCCAAAAGCTTATAAGGTATACCTTTGTCGAACTCTATCACGACAGGACTATTATAAATCCCAACTCGATTATCAAGGATACGATGAGGCGAAATGTCGACGTAAAGAAGTGTTGTTCGAAAACAAACGGTTCACGATGGCAATGTTTAAATGCCCTCCTCTGTACTTGGTCCGCAACGATTCCAAGCAATATCTCCAACATTCTTTATACTTGTCGACACATGCAGCAGAAAAATCCGTTTTAATATTTCATCGACTGAACTTCAAAGGAAAAGCAATTCGTTTAGACTCCTCAGTGATAAATCTTGACGACAGAATACTATTGAGGCATCGACGCAGGACGAGGGAATTTGCAAGGCATCGCTACTTCTTACCACAAACATCGAATACACTCACAGCGATTCTTGCTCCAGATCCACAGTCTCAGCAAAACCTGCTCTCCACTCCGTTCACGGTTACATTCGACAGACAAATTGTCGAAGATAACGTTATTGAATTTACTCAAATAATGGAAATGAAGAAGCGTAAGTGGATAGTATACTCGTGGTTTGAAAACTTTCTGGCTTCAAATAAACTTTGGCCTTTGGGCACAAATATGAAAATATAATACTCGTATGTTGAACACGTATAGAGTTGAATTTTTGAATGATATCTTCTTCGTAGCTAAAATTATAGTCGTCAAGAGTTACATTTACTCATCCCGTTATAGCAAAGGCGGAAAATCAATCGAAAATAAAAATCTAATTCTATACATTTGTGAGTTCATCATACGTAAAACATACTTAGGTACCTACTTGAAAAATCATAACTCCAAGTTGAAAACTTATCCAGAAAGGAGTCGAGCAAATTTCCTCATTTTATGAAAATTCTCACGAATATCATTTTATGAGATAACTTTGATAACAAAATACCTTAATTCTGGATGTTTTTGGGTAATTCAATACCTCCAATATCTTCATTTTACAGCATATGTGCGCTTCCAGCGAACATTCGCAACAAGGAATGTGACTGAATTGCGACACGGTGAAGCGAGAATCATGTGTAAATTTATCTTGGAAATGGATCCAAAATACCGTCTAACTCTTGCAGCAGAAGACGAACTCAATCCTAATGAACATCTCTCACGTACAACCATCCAAGTGAGGCTCATCATGAGAGATACAGAAAAGTTGCCACAAGACAGAATAAGAAGTAGACAATGCCCTCCAGTTATTCAAAATTCATTCGTATATTTTTTATCAACGAGTGCGAAAAACAATGCAGCAATAATTGTGTACGTGAAATACAATCACGATGAGGATTATTCAGTCCCAGAAGCATTTGTAGACCACAGAAATAATAACATTTCAATTGAAAAATCTTCTAGTTCACTGTCAGCCAGATTAATTAGTAGTATCCGTCCTTAGTTAATTTTATATCGTTTGTTTATCGTCTGAAGAGCTTGATATTAAAACCAGTGTTGTTCCATCAAATAACTGGGGTTATTTTACCGTAATTTTAGACGTAAAATAACGTAAAATTAAGCTGTCAAATAATTCATTTTTTGATAATTATTTGACGTTGGAAATTTTGGAAGTAAAAAAATTGCTAGTGAAGAGATAAAATTCATGATTATTGAAATTGAATAAAATAGCAAAATATAATCACATTCACACTTAATAAGTAGTTAGGTCTACAAATTTCAAGGTTCAACTTTGCAAACAAAACAAGCAATGGAATTTGATTTTGATCAGTACCTATACCAAGTTTTTCCATATTATCAGTTATTTGACATTATTTGACGTTGACATTTTTTGACCTTAAAAGTTATTTGACACTAAAATGTAAAAAAAGTTATTTGACGCGTCAAAGAACAACACTGATTAAAACGCCAAACGTCCAAACTCATAAAAATTAAGCTGAAAATGATTCTTTCCATACAATTTTTTTTTTTTTTTTCCAAGAATTCATCGAGCTTTCTAGTGACTTATCAAGATATTTATTTTTATATTTAGTTCGCTAACATTATGTAAGTAACTAAAATACGTAACCATGTTACAAAATGGAATTTTCAAAAATCCAATTTACGAGTGTACCCAACCTATGTTCGAAAAAAATTAAATACAAATGTTCAGATGCCCATTCAGGTAAATTTTCATTTAGGAAAATACCTATACGGTATTCGGAGAAATGACTGGGAATTATTCCAACAATAAGTTGTTCAAGTAAGCAGACAGATTGGCCGACATAAGTATACAAGTTTTAAAATCGTCAAAAAGTCTATATTTTAGGGATACTTTTTCAAACCAAACCACATATAAAATGCTTCAGCGTAGATACATTCTTGTTGATGTTCGCAAATAAGGAGTAAGTCAGAAAAATTTTATCAAACTGCTTTCAAATAATTCATTCGAAAAGTACTACAAAGCAGGTGTTTAAATACAAACAAATCACAACTTATTCACACCTCACACTTGGAATACCATAGTCTCAGTTTATTCAATGCAATAATTCTGCCAAGACTAGACAATTGCTGCTAGTGTGCAATTACACAGGCGACAAAGGTTATTCCAACGAAAATTTTAGTGCAAAGTTATTATCCTCAAAACGCTGAATAAAATGAAAAATTTCGGCCAAATTATATTTCTGCCCATGTTGATGTGCATAACAGCCAAGGTTTTAGTTTATTGTCAAGACGACGTCGACGTTGGCAAATATCCTTTTGATGTTGTTGAAAATGAAGCTGAAGTCGAGAAACGTGTCATCAAGTATATTAACAAAGTGCTAAAACCCCCAACCAAAATCAGAAAAGGTAAGAAATATTTTTGCGTTACTGATTTTTGATCCTATATTTTTTCCCCCCAAATTTTAACAATCCAGCGAGCCTGAAGATATCCAGATCCTCTACAATACCCCCCAAAAAAAAAAGTTTCTGTAAATAAGATATTTAAGCTCGAGACGTGATTAGTCAGCCCATATGACTCTGTTTTCAAGCGTACAGAACTAAAACCTTAAAGGAAAAGTATAGACATTGAACTTTGATGAGAGTCGGTGTCGCTTGAATTCAAATAATACGTCGTTTTCAGTCACAATCCTTCTCTAAGGCTGAAGTAAAGCCGAAAATAGTGATAAATCATGTATTTAGGGTGATCCTTTATTTTGAAATTTTGAATTTTCCACCTCCCACCCTGCAAAATGAAAATTAAGTTCCACGATAATTTCAGCTTCCTAGCTTGATAAAAAGTGGTGCCTCGTAATACGCAGTTGTACGCTAGCTAAATTCAAAGTGTAAATTGTATTTGAGCAAGAACCAACTCTTGAGGCAGAACGATAGCTGAAATAGCTACAACTCTTGTAAGAATGAATATGCAACAGGATATTTGCATTGCCACACAGCCAAAACAAAACCAATTCTATCTCTTTACACGAGATCTGACACCCTCTAAAATAGAAACGACCATTTTAGACTTCAACTTTTTAGAACTCACATACGTTTCATTATAGAAAATAGAACTAGTGCGAGGCCCTGAGAGTATATTCTTACAATATTGAAATCGAACTCGATTATTTCCCTACCAATCATTCATTCTGTTTCATTTGTAGTTTTACAAACGGTTGCTGACTTCATCGATTACATTACATGCTACACAGACCCTAAATGCGAAGTAGATCCACTTGAAAGTTTCAATGTAGACGACGTTTGCGAACTGAACGTAAAAAATAAGTTATTCTTGTGCAGTGGTATACTGAGGCTGAATTACTTTGGTCTGCAATTCGACGACGAGGAGAACGCACAAATGTCCTGCGATCGGCGTAAGATATCACTCAGGCATCACTCAACCGACAAACTTGCCACCGACGAAGTACCTATGTACCAGTGTCCACAGCTGAAATACATAAGCCTCACCACAGACGAACCTATTTTCTTACTCGTCAAACATTTCATATCAAGCAGCCATGAACCAGACACATTTGTTCTTTACATCCAACAAGATGCGGTAGAAGAACATCAAATTTATCCCTATAAATTTGCCAATTTCAGTCCTATGATGCTCCATCCTACAAGTATCATTGATGAGAAGGAAGATCAGTCTACAGCTGGAGAAATGAGTTTTTACGGAGATGCTCGCGTAGCAAAGAACCAAATATCCGAATTTATCGAAATAATAAAACTTCCAAACGGTAAGAGAGTAAATTTTAACGGTATATGCTTAATTATCGGAAACAAAAAACGTATAAAATAATGAAATTCACCGACTATTTAAGAAGTGAATTCGCCCAACAGAATTTTGTGAATATAAGCCATAGTGTGTACTTCCATGTACTTGAACTTAGATGTACAGATGTTGAATTTTTGATGGATAGCTAAAATTAGCCGTGAAAGTTACATTGACTCTGCCCATTAGCAAAGGCAGATAATCAATCGAAATCAAAAATCTAACTCTACACATCTTCGCAAGTTCATCATACAAAAGTAAAACATATTTAAAACTCGTAACCCCAAGTTGAAACGCCAGCCAGAAAACTGTCGAGAAAATGTATTCATTTCATGAAAATATGCATTCGTCTTTGATATCACTTTATCCGGCGATTTGATCATAGAAATCCATGATTTTGGATATTTTTGGCTAATTTAAGATTCAGCTAAATCACTATTATGAATAAATTTTCAAAGGTATTTCATTCATTATTTTCCATCATACCTATCAAACATCTTGCTACTATTCAGTTTTAATTAAAACTGCTCAAAGTCAATTAATTCAAATAGATAAATGAAAATAGAGCTTGACCGTTCTTTGTTCTTCACCTTCATTATGATTAAAATAATTTTTTTTTTCTCCAGTGTATGAGAAGTTTCGAAGCCTTTATAAAACCCAAAATATTTGCGGGCTACCATCCAGATATAAGATAGCTGTATGTCGATACGTTGCTCGACGACTAGGCTGGAGCGTTGATTATAGAGGATACGATGAATTTAAATGCCGAGAACGTCAAGTATTTTCCACTCCACCCACACCTGAAGACGAACATGGCGATTTCATGGGCTCACTTCACGCGGTCAAATGTCCTGCTCTATACGAAGTCAAGGAGAACGAAAAGAGATATATTTTTAAAACGATGTTTTTGACATCCAGTCAGTGGTACCAGCCTGCATTCTACATGCTTCAGCGCTTAAATCTTCGGCAACGAGAAATAAAACCGGAGGCTGTCACTTTCTCAGTTAAACTGCAAATGTTACAAAAAGATAGGCGCCGCATTCGGGAATATAACTATCTGAAATCTGATAAAAGCAGAACAGTCGCAACCAGCAGCGTTCCGACAAACCCGCTGTTAATTATTTTCAATCGATCGTGGATCGAAAATAACGTAATTTCATTCGTGCAGATGAAGCAAGAACAGAGACGTGAGTAGTCAAAATATTAATGTCGTCCGTATTCGGGGCATTAAAAGGAGTATTCGAAAAGTCGTTGAAAAATAGGTCTGCCCGCGAGGTATAATTACTGTTCTTACAGAGTTAGCAAGTCTCATATCGCTGGCTCGAGTCTCAATACTATGTCAAGTCTCAAAAAAATGAGAATTTATGCAGTTGAACCTCGATAGGATGAACTTCTAAAAAACTAAACAAAAATTCAATAATTTGAAAAGATTCTCATTTCCCTGCTCATTTCCATTAGTTGTCCACCGAAAATCGCCTCTATAACTCGAACTTTCAGCCTCTACAACATCAATGTCGACTAAGGAGAAAAGGTCATCTAATGATCCGAATTTCATTACCAATAAGTCCTTTATGATATGCGACCTAAAGTAGGGACTTATCTATCATATGCTTACCATGATAGAATTTACATTATCAATTTTTTGCTCTTGAGGCGTATCTTTTCATGACGCATTAAGTGAATTTTCCCTAAAAATTAGTTTAGTGATGTCATTGGATAGTTTACCATTCAAACTACAAAATACACTGAATGCACGAACAATTTCCATGGTTTTCAACTTCGGTAGGGTGGAAAGAAGAAAAGAAGTAATAAAAATTTCCATCAATTTTCAAAACGCCTCAAATCACCGAAATTTCAGCATTTTATTGGCTACCAAGTATTCATATAATTATAAATATCGTAGGGATACACATAAAGTGCCTTTGATCATGCAGCCACTCTACCGTATACGTGCAACTCACACACACTCATTAATCAAAACCATGCGCACACACCCTCTTATGCTTCTCTCTTCTGTTGCAAATTTGCATCTTAAGGGATGATGCAGAATCGGTTTTTACCATGCTCTTTTGGCCCTTTTTCTCAGAGCCTATTATACGTAGCTAGAGAGCTGGAATTTTAAAAGCTTCTTCGCCCAATTTCTACACAGGGATATTGAAATTCAGACGGAACTTGAAAAATTATAGTCACTTTTCGAGTACTCCTCTAAAAAATTACGTTTTTTTTGGACATAAGAAAACATACAGCAGCGTCTTGTAATATTGTGATAAGGAAAAACGTCTGTGTCTGTGGAATACAACTGTGGGAAAAAAATCAACCCAATCGGAGCAGTCAATCCTCAGAAAAAGGAACGTGAATGTAGAATAAGCTTGTTCTAAAAAAAAAACAACCCTTAAATTATTAGATAAATTTTACCTCATTGTTGAAAATATAGCACAATTAATGAGAACTAGCCTTATAATGCGATTAATCTACATATTTTTCAAATGCCCAAGTTCCTAAATAGCATTGAAGTATGGTTGCTAACCACAGCATTCTCACTATACGGCCATTCAGCCTTCACGAATCATAGTATAGCTATATCAATCTGTACCCAATCAATTCAAACTAATACAGACTCATAAAATGTGTTATTGCATAGCGTACGAGCGTTTCATCCAATCCTATAATTCAATCAACATCAATATGTGGTCAGGAAAAGAGATGAATCACCTATGCTATATCATTTTGAAAGAAGAACCTTACAACATGATCTTTGAAACCGTGTTCGATACATCTGAATATCGCTCACGAGTATATATCGACGCTGAACTTCTCATGAGAGACGCGGAATTATTGCCCGATAAAGAAATCAGCGCTAGACGATGCTCTCCGAGTTTAAACAGTTCATCGACCTTCTTCGTCGTTGCAACCCTCAGAATAAACGCCGTAATTCTTTACGTCAAGTATGAAAATGAGTTGTACAGTCTTCCACATTCCTACGTCTACGGTATCGACTCAACCAAAATTAAAGATGAAGTTAATAAGAAACAGACATTCCCTTCACTCCTCTAGAATGTAATTTTAAAATATCAGTTTTGAGGCCTTGAAAATTTCCAGAGTTCGAACCGTAATTTGATTTTGAGAATTTTCGATTAACCCCCTCTGAGACTTGAACTTCAGAATACATAGTACAGTAAGGCTGGTATAAGTATCTCACTAATATGCGATGCATCAATGAAAAAGGGAACATAGGGTAATAGCAAAAATATTGAAGAGGGCGAGGGACAGGCTTCCTATAGAAAAAATCATTTTCTTAGAAAAAACAGAACTCGTACAGCTAAAAACATTTTCTCTTTCATTACTCTTCTTCATATTTTGTTGCTTTCCTATAAATAACTTTAAAAAAAAACAGTTTTAACCTGAAGGTCAGAAACTACTAATCTCATGAATAAGGTCATTGCCTTGCAAAGTACAAATACAAAAGTTTTCACCGACATTTTCTGACCCATCTTATTATTTGTGGGTAACTGGTTTTTACGTGGCTCATCAATAAGTATTTTCAACTTTTAGTCTGGAAAAAGTATTTAAAAAATGATTCAACTTTAATATAATTTTAATTGTTGCTTATTTTTATAATTATTCGTGTGTCAATAGTTATGGAATCACATTCCACAGAACTTCAATAATTTGTAAATACATTTTCCAAATGAAAAATTGATTTTTTATTTTTGCATTAGGTAGGAATCTTTGTTTCTACTTTGCTGAAGCTAACAAGTCACATTTCAACTATTGCGTGGAAAAGATTTAAAATCCGATATTTCTTACGCACTTGGGGTATAAGTTTTTGAAAAAGAAACCTGTATAATTTGCGTTAACTGAGTCAATATTACACTACGGAAGTCACAAATTTTGTTTCCCCTCTCCTGGCAACGCTGACAGCATTGAACCAGTGAGAACACGTGGAACAGGTTCATCTTAGTGCCTCACAAAAAATTCAAGATGATTGATACAGTATTTCGTGAGCTACGCGTTCATTTTAGTATGGCTGACACACCACCCCTCAGCGCAGTCCAAATCTCAAATTTGGATGGTAATTTTTATAAATCAGAAAGTCAGCCACACTCTCTTTAGAATGCATGGCAACTGATCAATACTACACATACAATCTCAGTGAATTTTGCCACTCTTTGACAACTTGTAGATTTAAAAACTCAAATATCACCTAAGTTTGAAAATTGGGCTGCCCCAAGAGAGCGTCAGCCAATCTACCCATAATATAAATTTAGCTAACGAAATACGAGTATACCAATCATCTGATAAACCTATTCCATATTCTCGACGGTTCGACATTATCAGTGTTGCTAAGAGTGTAGAGAAAAAATTTGTGCAGTTACTTTTTGAGCAACGACCTTCGTACTAGCAACGCAATAGATTCACCCAGAACTAGATGAAAATTTTGTTTCAAAATTTTCTAAATTTCATTTTTTTCAACTTGTACGAGTACGTAGAAAATCGAAATTTGGTTGTCTAGAACATTACGTTGAATATCGTTAATAGCTGTGATTACAGTCAAACTCAGAAGTAGGTACGCAGAACAAAACAGGTGTGTAAATGTAAACGGTAAATAAATTGCAACTCGTTCAAACTTCGGAAAGATACCATGTATACTTTTGTTCACAGCAAGACAATTTTGTACAAATATTCTTACATTGAGAGTAAAGGAAAATCAAGATTCAAAGAATGTAATTTATGTATTTTCCTGGAAAATTCAAGCAGATAAATTATACCACGAAAAAGCTGAGAAAAATGTCAAATTTCAGCCACGTACTTTTTTTTACAGTAATTATATGCTTCGAAGCACAGTTATTGGTTTATTGTGAAGAAACCCAACTTAAAGATAAATATCCCTGGGCGGTAGAAGAAGATGAAATTCAAGTTGAGAACCTTGTCATCGAGTACGCTAAGAAATGGAAACAAAAGCAAAGTATTATTTCCGGCGGTATGTATGTACATATTTTACAACACTATATATAGTCTTAGGTGGTCGATGGCAAATTCTCAACTAACGTTTGAAGTTTGGAAACATACTCGTATTATGGAAATTGATACACTGACAGGTAATTTCAATAAGTACAGGAAAACGTAAGCTCGCGTTTTAGACACAAGAAATAAAATACGAGTATGTACTGGTTCACGACAATTCATCAAAAAAATGTACAACGTTGGAAAACCAAGGGAAGAATTAAGGTCGAATGATCCTGTTTTTGATTTTAAGAACATTGAAGAAAACTAAATGGCATAGGCCTCCTACACTGAGAGGAATGGATATAAGGCGCTGAATAGTACTTTAAAAGGTGAGGCAAAATGGCTGCTACAATTTTTTTTCCTCAATTACGAATACTTGCAAACGAAAAAAAGATCATTCTTTCTTTAAGATTACAAATGAACTGTAATTTCACTTCAACCACGTGTATCCTATCATTTTTGATTTTTCCAAGACGTGTAGGTAATTCAAATAACAAAATATGTAGCCGGTTAATTTGCATCACCCTGTACTAATTACGAGTACGTATCAACAGAATAGTAACGTTTCTCAACACAGTTATGAAAACTATCTATTATTTTATACTTGTATTTATTTATCACAGAAATTCTTGATATGTTTAGTACTTTTAGTACCTTAGAAGGCATGTTTCCCTCCTTTTATTAAAATAATTCCTGCTACAAATCTTGAATTGGTCCTGTTCTACAATTCAATCTGTAATAATTACAGCTGAAATTTTTTTTATGTGATTGTATTTATTCAGGAAATTTACATCACAGCAAAACCAAATCTTTCTGTACTGAATCTGGTACGAACCAAATCGTCTAAGTTGAATCATTCCTTCTGTCTTCTCAACTCCATGTTTTCAGCATTATCAAGACCACCAGGCGATCTATTTTTAAACGTTCAATTTTCGGTGTCGACAAATTAAGCCTCGCTGCCCACAATCTTTCGATGAATTGTCCCACTACTCATTTTCGTATCCCAACTCACTTGGTTGTCAAGCCAGCGCAAGTCAACCCCTCGACGACCCAACCAATTTATTTCGAAAGACAATAAATTGGACGTACTTCACTTTCAGTGTTGCAGCGTGCACTTAGCATAACCGATTATCTGTTCAATGCAAGGGAAAGCCAGCCAAGCGACACCGAGATAGACAGCAACACCGAAATAGACATTAGTGCATTATCTGCAGCTGATAAGATGTTCATGTGTACAGCGATTCTAAGACTGAATTATTTTGGAATGCAATTCGTTCCGAGTTACGATTATGAAATGAACACCAGTCAACAGAAAATATCGCTCAAGCACTTAAACCCGAATGAATTGAAAACCGACACTTTAACTGTGTTCCAGTGTCCAGAGCTTCAATACATCGACCTCGAAACAGCAGAGTTTACGAAACTTACGATAAAATACTTTATATCAGGAACGCACTTGCCATATTCGTTTCTTCTCTATCTTCAAGAGGGACCCAACCTTGAAATTTATCCACATAAATTCGCCTCCGAAGTGAATTTAAATGATTTTGACGAGCTACGTCCCACCTACGATCTCAGTCAACTCCAGGAGAGCATTGACCTAGGAAAAATGACTTTTTACTATAATATACCAGGGGAAGAAAAGCAGTTGAAAGAATTCATCGGAATTAGAGAATCACAATATGGTACGTTATTCAGCCTATCTACAGTTACCCTTCAACTTGTCCTTATATAAACAAATTTCAGATGTTTCAATGCAGTATTTATTACTGATTTCCTTTACGGGTAATTCTCAGAAAAACTGCACTCAGAGAAATAGTAGATTACACGATTGGTGCGGAAAGTAAGCGATTACCGATTACTTTTCAAACTAATCGTGTATACTATTTTAATTTATTACGAACGGAAACCGCCCTATACTTTCGAGTTGGAAACCGATTACTTTTCAAACTAATCGTGTATACTATTTTAATTTATTACGAACGGAAACCGCCCTATACTTTCGAGTTGGAAAACTGCAAATTATCATGATAAACGAATTAGTCAACAGCAAACAGAAATATACAGGTGCGGAAAACAGAAAATCCCGCCGCGGAAAACAAAAAATCCCGCTTCTGATAATTTACGGTTTTCCAACCCGAAAATAGGGTGATATGGTGGTATTTTCCGTACGTAATAAATTTAAAAATATGTAAAAAATTAGTATGCTGAATACTAACTCAAGGACAATTCAGGTTTTATGTGAAAAATTAATATAAAATATACCTATTAAATTTTAATACGCAGCACACTGATTTTTAACGTATTATTTCTATTGATTTTCAATATTTTGTAGCAATTTTAAATATTTTTTTACTACTTTGTAATAGATTTATACCAACTTTCAATACAAAACCTAAACACTGTCATTGAGTTAGTATGCAGATATTAAAAACTTGACATGTAGTTTTTTTCATGTAACAGGGCTTTTTCGTCAAGCTGAGATATTTTATGGGAATTTTTTTTTTTCAAGGTTTCATCAAATACTTTACTGCTAATTTTCCCATGCACTTAAAACATACACTACATACATAGCTCACCACTTCCCAGTATGGTTAAAGTGGCCAAAAGTTCCATCAACCTGTCCGTAACCTATAATTTTTTTCAATTCAAGTCATAATAAAAATGATATACTTACAAGTAAACTGGCAGTTTTATGGGGGAAAAAATTCAATCTTTAATTCATCTCATAAGTATAAAAATGTATATATAGTAATGAACATCTATTGTATGAGTCTTCATTATACTTATACTTGAATAACTGGTTTTTTAAATCTTGAAAATATTTTGAATGTGACTATAGAGCTTTCCAAAGAAAATTTATCCTATAATAAATTTCATCCAGAATTTGAAAGAAACTATACATCTAAAACTCTTATCTATTAATTTTTTTATTTTTTATTTTTACTTCATGACTACCGCATAACGGATCATCATAGAATTTTTCTATCAGACCTTCCTCGAATCAAACTCAATCTTTGGTAGAAATTTCAACACAATTCTCAATTTTTTTTTACCACTTTCAGTGTACGAGAGATTTGGTAATTTTTTCGGAAACCTGAGCGTCTGTGGAATGCGACGAACACATATTATAGCTCTTTGTCGATACATTGCAAACAGCAGAGAATTGGAAATTGATCATCGAGGATATGACGAATCCAACTGTCACAAACGTGAAGTATTCTCCAAACCAAGCACATCTGAGGACTCGACTAGTGTTTCCCTGGGTCACTTTCATATGGTCAAATGTCCTGCTCGCATATCCGAAGTAAACGGAAATAAAAATAAATTCACCTTGAAAACAACATTCTTAACTGCGAACCAGCTACCTAAATCTGTCTTCTGGTTCACACGCTCAAATCTTCAGAGACAAAATAATATAACTTTAAAAACCACAATCACGGGTCTCAAACTACATATGCTAAACAAAGACAAAAATAGGATTCGAGAGTTTCTGAAGCCACAGTATATTCCTGAACGGAAACCTAAATTTTCTGATCTAACCACGAAACTGATTCGTACCTCTGGCTTGAGAATATTTCCTCAAGGACCGCCGTCCATCACATTCAACAGAAACGTAGTCGAAGATAATACCATCATTTTTTCCAATATAAAGGAGATAAAAAGCCGTGAGTATTGAAGTACACTAGGTACTAGCAAATCTTACAATACAGAAACATCTGATGATGGAAAATAAATCGATGATAGCGATTATATCGATATTCGATACTGTTTTTGAGCATCGAATACGTTCTATTTGATCGAACGTTGAAAAACCTGCTAAAAATAGCTTCTTTCAGACACCACCCACCTCTCACCTACTTTTAACGCATTTCGCAGCTGTAAGGAATAGATAAATTTTTTGATGACGTCACATCACAAAAATCAGCGTTGCTTTTGGCCAACATTTCTTCGTTTATAATATTCTTTTTAAAAAAAAGGGTCCACTTCGAATCGCAATGACAAAATTATTTCTGAATATTGAGATTCACTTTTAGATAAGGAGCATGATATTCTAAAGATCCCGTAGATTGATTTGATGGGCAATTAGTCAGAAAAAGTTGGAAAAAAAGAATACACACACGAGTAGAAAAAAAAAAACTGGTTTTTTCATACCTGAAGAGACATCATTTAAATCTCAATTTCTCCGAGGTAACTCGATAATTAAGCATTTCTTACCTATTTACGTTTAGCTTGAAGAATAAACGAATTTTTTAAGCCCTCAATTTTTAAAATGAACCCATTCTGGGCTGAGTAATGAGCTCATCAGCTGAAATCTACTTCGAATTCTTGGCAAAATCACAGATTATCACAGGAAAACGTTACATCCCATACAAAAGTGCTGCATGTAGACGAAGTCTTCCCGCGATTTATTTGCAATTTTTAAAATACGAGTATTTTGATTGGTTTGGTGAATTTCTATGTGTTCAAAGTGCGACACTGCGACACTGTTTTATTAAAATTTCAATTGTTACGTCACACGAAATTAATTCATTGATATTACAAATATCGATATTATCGATGCTGTCGATAATTTATTTGTATTGAAGATGAATTCTTTTGTACTGGGCGTTCCTGTTTCAAACATAATGTCCCCCTCTAACATATGTCCCACCATAACATAATGTCCCATCATAACATAATGTCCCATTTTGTTCTTACTTGATGACGTCATTATATCCAGATAGAACATAGGAACCGCAGATGGTGACGTCATCATACCTAGATACAACATCTTGTCCTTCCTTGATGACGTCACAGATGATGACGTCACACAGTTAAAAAGCGGTTGATGACGTCATCATACACTCTTTGAAGATGAATTGAAGAAGAATTTTTTCTACAATTTTTGTCCTTCCTTGATGACGTCATCATATATATTTATTACATAGTAAATACAGATGATGACGTCATTATATCCAGATAGAACATAGTAACCTCAGATGGTGACGTCATCATACCTATATATAACATTTTGTCATTCTTTGATGACGTCACAGATGATGACGTCATAGAGTTAAAACAGTTATTGAAAATGAATTGTTTTGTTTTTATAAGAAACATTTTTGGATACTTTTTATAATCTCCTGTTGTAAAAGAGAATTCATCTTTCGCCTTCACGAAACTTCAGTGAAGGCTGCAGCTATTTTTGCGATACTTTCCATCACTAAGACCTTTGTTTTCAACTTGAAACATGATTTAATTTTTAGAAATTTCAAGACAAAAAAATAACACCATTTCCATGATTTGCAGCTTACGAACGTTTCGAAGCTTCCTACACGTCCATCAACATCAACATGTGGCCAGCAAGAGATATAGCATATTTATGTCACATAATTTTGCAAGACAAATCATACGATTTGGTATTCTCATCAGATTTCAACTTTCCGCCGAATTTTGAAAATCGCTCACAAATCGAAGTCAAACTAGCGATGAGAGACGCCACATTATTACATAATGAAAATATCACAGCCAGGCAATGCCCTCCTGGTTTTATAACTTTATCCACCTATTTCATCGTGGGAACTATCTTTAGAGATACGATAACCGTACACGTGAAGTACGAAAAGAAGCTCTATGCTTTTCCAGATGCATTCGTGCGAAATGTAAATAAAGCCGAAATACAGGCAGTGACCATGAAACAAAATCGCTTTCCCTACACATCTCGAGTAGAAACAGATTGAAAATGGATCCTATTCACTCTTCCGAGGAGGAAAAAAATGTAAATTCTATACCTAAAAAATAGATAAAAAACTTACAGAGACTTAGTTTTTAGTTAGGTGCTTCACTTCTAAATTTACGTGATATAATCAACTCACAAGTATCCATAAATTTAGTATTTATACTATTAAATAATAAGCTTAGTATAATATTCATTGAAATATTGATAGATATATAGCTTTCATCTTAATTCACACTCGAGTTTGATAAGTCGATCAGAATCAAACTTTTTTCCACTGCGCACTCCAGTTTGTTATACAAATTCTAACCTCTGCACCAAGATTCAGTTAAAATAAAAGCATTTAAAAAAAGTGTATCACCCAAGTCTGAACATACGGCAAATTTTTAAACATTTAGCAAGTATATGTATTCAAAATTAATTGTTCAAATAAAATTCAATTGCCTTCCAGTTAGTGTGCAACAAATTTAAAAGTCAGAAAATTTCTGTAACAATGTAGACTCACGGATCTAAATCCTAAAACGTATCACCCGTTTCTAGAGCTGATTTATAATTGACTGATATAAACGCCATTTTTAGCACAAACAAGGGGGGTAATCTAAATTAGTGCATTATATTTGAACAAAGATATCCAAGAAAGGAATAAGTCCAATTTTAAAACGTTTAGACGAGAGCAAAAATACATTTTCATGTTGCATAGCCTGCTTCTCCTTTGAAGTCTATTTTCTCAGCGATAGCGGCATTTTTGGACGAAGATAATTTCAATGTAAGTACCTACAGCTTGGTGTGAACTATTGAATCTTAGAAGAACTAAATTCTTGAAAAACGTAAACTTATTACCTTTTTGCATACCACTGTTCATTTTCAGACGTGAAACGTATAAAGAAACTAATCAAGTCTATTATTTACTGAGAAAATCGGTTTCACCAACTCTGATCGAATGAAATTATAATACATATAGGTACGCATGTAATTCAAAGAACGGTTGAAAATGTAATTTTTATTCACCAGGAATCAGTAATAAAATAATTATCTCCAACCCATACAGATTCATTCGATTTTATACTCATTTGTATAAATCGAATAACGCTAGCTGGATACCTATCTACGTGCTTGTATATCCAATGAAATTCCTACAATAGTATCAATAAATATTTAAATAAAAATCTTTTTTTTTCTTCTCTTATCACTTCGAAAATGGAGATGACAAGAATTTTAGAAACGACAAAAAGTGCATTACTGCATTTACACGTACGTATTGCAAATTGCATACGCGATTTGCCGTAAATACGAATACGAGCGGTACGTTTGGTTTCACTCTGTGTAATGCTAATTGCATAAGCGATTCGCCGTAAATACGAGATCGACAATAACAATTTTATTCAATCTATTTTTTGCTGGTAACATTTTTAAATTCGGGCTTCAATTTTGTAGTTAGTGAAAATTTGAGGTAACAAAGAAGAAGAAGAAGAAGAAGAAGAAAAAAAAAAAAAAAAGAATGAAATAAGAAAATGTTATTTATAGCAACTATACGAGTAGGTAATAGATTTCCTCCACCGCTACCTGAAGAATATTAAAACTGAGCGGTGAAAACGGAAAAAATATGTTTTCATCAAAATACGATTTAGTGATTAATAGGGATCGGATTTATATGAAAACGCATATTTTTTTGTAATTCACGTGGATGGGTGAGAAGTTTTTCGTTTCACGCCATTCTGATTAAAATAAGCCCAACTTGTTTTCACATATTTCGCATATTTGAGGTATATTTGCATATTTCGACATATTTCACCAAAATTCATGCATATTTCACGAATTACTATTTTCATACTTTAATTTGTGATCTGATCTCTAATGCAGTCCATGAATTGTGATGTTAGTATATCAAGATTTTAAACCAAGACGACATTTTAAAATTAAGAATTACCTACTCAATAAAACTATTTTCTTGTTTCGTTCATTCAGAAATTGTATCTTAAATTATTAGGTAATTGGTATGAAGGTCAAATTTAGCTTTAGCTCAGTTAGCTGAGTAAAACGATACCAATATTGATATTTTGCATATTTTTCGCATATTTAAAAAAAAATCATGCATATTTTTGGAAAAAATATACATATTTAAATTTTAAGCGCATATTATAAGCGCATATTTTCCACTTTTTAGAGCATACAAATCCGATCCCTAGTGATTACACAAACAATTTGAAAAATTTTCCACGCTTCATTACAAGACTTCGTGAAATGAGTACAAGGTACCCCATGTACTATATCAATTGAAATCCTGCTTTTTCTAGCGGGGGCTTACTGCGTTAGAATTTGTTTGCAATCTTAAAATGAATACGCTACGCATTATGTACTCGTATTACTCGTATTAATCCAATTCAGTTTGCTTAATGCACCTTCTCACGAGACAAACAACTGTAAGATATCTTATATGCGTATTACTGAAAAAGTGATTTTTCAAGCATATCTACTCTTCACACCGTTCGACGTAGTAAAGAAGAAGTGCACATGTTTTACTCAGCTGTGTTTCAATAGCTGTAAAGAAGACGGGTATATTTGGATTGCACACATGTTTCAATATTCTTCAACACACGCTGACAATCAGCGGTGAGTTGATATAAACTTCTCAACCACACAGAATCTTCGAATGTATAGGGCTGCGTCATTTACGTATTATTTTACGTTTCGAAACTTTCGAACAGGCAGACTCGATGGATTACAGATCACTTTTACTGAAACTGTGCTTTATTTGCACTTATTTCATCGCACAACAAATTGACAGCACCGAAGGCAAAAATTTAGAAATTATCACGGATTTGAAGAACGTGCAGAATTGGACCAACAAATACGTTCGCTATCGCAAGAGCTTCAAGGGGCGTGGTAAGACTCATAGAGGATCATGAATTCAAAGTACAAACACGGAGAAATGATTAGTGAATTTTCACTATTTTTGATAAGTACATATATATGTTACAGGCAAATTGTGAAAACTAGCATTTAATTAAATGACTAGGTATTTAATTAAATGACGAATGAGCTGTGAACTGTACGTCATTTAATAAAAGGACTAGTCAATTAATTAAATGCCGCAACACAGTTAGGCAGGTTGTGAAAAGTTCATTCGTTTCTACCTTATCGCGCCCCCCATTCTGGTTCTTTCTAATCTGATTTTGCCTGCCAATACATATTTTTCACGAAGAAAAATTTTGAAAATATCAAAATTCAAGTTGAATGTCCGCTCAAAACTTTCCTCAGACTCAACCGATTGGAATGGTCAACGGCTCAAATGAAAGGTCTTGATCTACTGAGTGTTCTTAGACAAAGATGAACATGATACATTAATTATAACCTGAGATATTGATGTTTGAGTGGTGGAAAAACTTGGAAAAAGCATGAATTTTGAGTATAACTTGAGTAAGGTCAGAGGTGAGCGAATTCCAATGGGTGATGACATATCTACACATAAATACCTTTCATTTAAAAAAAAATGAAGCAAATTGGCCAGATAGAACTGCCGGACAAACTTGTATTACAGTATTAGATTCTTTTTATGTACTTATAGATTTCATTTTGCACAAATTGCCTAGTTAATGTTCGGCATTTTATTAAAAGCCTAGTCATTTTAATAACTGCCTAGTCAAATTATTGAATTTTGTTCGTGATTTTACAATGTGCCTGAAATCAAACGTCATTTAATTAAATGCCTAGTCATTTAATTAAATGTTGGAGTTTCACAATTTGCCTGTAACATATACATGAAGCAGGATATGATAAAAATCTTCAACTCTTATATATACTTCTTACAGGGTTGAGTTTGGTAGCGAGCGTATCGAGGCGAAAATCTATTCTAGATCACAAGCGTGAGGTACAAGAAGCATTTTGCCACTTTATTATACTCGTAGATGCCTTAGAAAACGGCTTCCGATTAAACTTCGACAAGTACAAAGGGCCCAAAGTAGAAACTCGTAAGTTCAAGCTAAACTTTCCAACAATGGCGGCTACGGAATCACAACAAGAAATGAGAGAGGAACCAGACGATCAATCGGAAGAAGACGAGTCAGATCGTGAAGCAAGTGAAGAAGATTTATTAGAGGGTCAAGAGTCAGGCCGAACATCATCAGTTCAAGTTCCACACGAATCTGAGCAAGAATTAGAGCTACCGATGTATGAGTGCCCTCAAATTCTTTACTTTGACCTCGACAGCGACGATTACGCAGGATTTCCATACATTTATCGCATTTCCGAAGGAAAAAAATTAGATTCGGCAATTGTATTTTTTCAAGAATCCGATATCTCTACCTTGTACCCTATAAAATACGTCAAAAATATTTCTTTCAAGTCTTTCGTGAAGTATGAATACCCACCGCAAGAGAGGAACAGATTGCAACCACCAGTTACAATGGTCGAATCGTATCATTCAATGAGAATGAGAACAACAGAATACTTGGTCAATAAACAAACAACTGCGCGTAAGTGAATAACAAACGTCAGATACATGTACCTAATTATGTAATTGTCTTTGCTGGGATTTGTGTGATATTATAGGTAAAATTGAAATACACCATAGAAAACAAAGAGGGGCAAAGCCATATAGGTGCTCATTTATGTTCAGGCGAGTCTTTGGCTCCAACACTACATAATCTCCACGGTTTAAACAAGCTCAAGTTTCAGTTGCACTGTTACAATTAATGTGTTAACATATCATTATGATATGAGGAATGATACTGAATCCTATAACTATTTATTATATATGTAGTTTTTCTTCATGATAATTTGCTCTTTGGTTTGAATCACTTCAGAGTAAATTCCAATCTTCACAAAATTACCACACTTTTACATCAAAAAAGCAAGTAAAACAAAGTCATCTGATGAAGACTTATTAAAGAAATTATGTATTATTTCATTCGATAAATGATGTGCCTCACACGCTGAGAGAAATTTGAAGAGTAATTTCAACAATTTGGATAGGAAGAAAGAGAAACTGAAATTTGTAGCAGAAATTAGTAAAATATTATAATTATGTATTTGAGATTGTAAAAAGTATACTAGAAATGTGAAGAATATCTGAACAGTAGGTAATATACAAGAAGGGAATACTATGTCCTCTTTTTTTTTTCGCGAAAATTGAATGAATAATAATTTGTACCAACTTTTATAGGAAAACTGGGAAAATTCAAGATTTATCGTACATGTTCCTAGCATTTGTAGAACAAGAACATACTTTTTATCATCTTAGATGGCATATTTGATTTTTGTGCAAATTTCTACATCTATACGTAATATATTAGGTATTTTTAAATTGCCTCAGTTTTCCCACACAGATAGTAAAAATTACGACAGAAATTTTTTCCAGCGTAATAAAAGCAATTTTAATAGTGGGTGTTATTTTTTTTTTTCAACTCATTTATCTCATACAGCAGAGCCAAAATCACTATTATTTATGGTGAAAAAGGGGTGATTTGAAGTAACTTTTTGCCGGTGAAACTATAAACCTTTAGACCTATTACGAGCCATGTTGAACAGCATGAACAAATTCAACTCTGTTTTCAGCGTATGAAAAATTTATAAAACTATACAACTCTCTGAACATCTGCGCTCAACGACGGTTGGCAAAAATTCATGCATGTCGCTTGGTGATACGCGCGTCTTTCATTGCAGTGGAAATCCAAACCACCGGGTACGAAGAGTACGTTTGCAGAAAAACACAGATTCATTTCGACGGAGAAGATAAAAGCGATTACAATTCAAATAAAAATCTTTACGTTCTTCAGTGCCCGCCCGTAATTTGGACATTCATGTCGAAAAATGATAAAATATCCGCTCTCTACTATTTGTCGTCAAATTCGCAAGAAAATTCTGTCATCTTATTGAAGAAGACAAACATTAAAGGCAAAAGCGTTTCACCTCTCGACATCAGCAAGGATTTCGATGTGCAGTTCATCAGCCAAGACGTGGCAAGAGCGAGATTCATTCCTTACACTTCTCCGCAAAAACGAACGTGGCCTGTGTCCAGAGAAGCGTACAGTCAACTAGTAGAGCAAATGAATACAGGTGTTCTAGTTTATACGTTAAAAATGCCAGTCACACTGGCACGGACAGAAGACCTCTCACGCCACGAACTAATTTCACAAACACCGCTACGAGTATCTACGGATCGTTGGTTGTCAGATGATGTTCTAATAGAGTTCTCCAAAGTGAAAGAAAATAAATTTAGTAAGTGTTTAGTATTTTTAAATAACAAAATGGCTGCAAAATGAAATACTAGGTATACGATCTGTATACGATAAGAGCTGAGCTACAGAAAAATGAGACATTTTATTTTCGAATCGATTAAGTACACCTACTTATTTTGGGGCATACCATGTTTTGAAATCACATATGAGATATAGAGACAACCCCGATCTATACACGCGTCAAGTGGGCGACTTTTTGAAATGTTTTTCATGTATTTATAGCTGGGCAGAAATAGAGAAAGGTAGAGCAAAACGAGTAACCTTGATTACTTTTCATTAAATTATTTTACACAACTATGGTAACACCGCAAGACGGTAGCAGATCCTAACAGGTATACACCTTCTTTTGAAAGAAACAAAAAACTGTCTATTCCATAAGATTTTTTCTGTGAAGTTAAAATTACTCGTATTGGTTTCATCGCGCATTTTTCACTGAAATACGAAACTTGCGTACCTCAGTATATAAAAAATCATTTCGCACTCGACTTTTTAAATAATACGGAAAAGTATTAAAAACATACATCCTCGGGCAAAAGGAACCAATGATACTTGATAGCACAGCGATCTGCATTTCCTTGCATAACATCATTCAATCTCATTCAATCTACCTTCAAGCTGAGTATATCCTACAATAACGTATTCCTGAATCACCAGCCTGAGGGTAAAGTTAAAGGTGTGAGGACTTAACAAAATAAAATAAAAATTGGAGTATATACAACAAAGATTAGATGAAATTGATAATTTAACATCACCAGTCCAAGTTGAAAAATGAAAAAAATGTGATATTGAGAAAAATGCATTTGAAGTTGAGATGCTCCATTTTTTGCTATACAGTATATTTGCAATGCGTTTCAGATATCTATGTTTCTGTTTTCTTTTTTTTTCCCTGGTCGAATTCGCTATAATGACTAAATAAGTACATATAAAGTTGATCGCGCAAATAAAAAGTTGCTTGAACTAAATTTTAGGATCATTTGGAATTTTGAAAGCAGACCACTTCTTACATAGATAACCCTTTCTCAGAGATTCCGATATCCATAATCACATAAAATATTCTTCCGGGTATAAGGAACAAATTTCTATCATACCTAATCCAAAAACTAACAATTTTGACTTTCCAACACGTTTTTGGCTTCACGGAAACTTTTTGCTTTTCGCACCTTGAGGTTGGTTCTCTCAGATTTCGTCATATACACTCACAGAAGTTGAATAGTTTTGGTTTACCTTCACAAGGTACTTGACAAGAAATAAGTAACATATTGGCCAAATACATATAAGCCTTGTAGTAATTTTTCACTTTATAAAAATAGTTTGTTTTTTTCGGCCGTTCGAAAATAAAGAAATTCATTCTTTCAGTTTACCAACGATTTGCTGACCTTTACTCCAGTCTGGATGTTTGCCAGTTAACTCGTCTGCAAAAACGAGAGCTGTGTCTTGAAATTTTATCAGACAAAGATTATAAAATACAAGTAACTTTGTCTGAGACGGGCTACGATTACCCGTGCACTAGAAATCAAATTTCATTGACATCGCGAGATGCTGATTTACTCGAAACAGATATATTTTCTACGTGGAAGTGTCCAGAAGAATATCCGCAAGACGAATACGAACGCCACGTGGGTAAAAATCATCTCAGAGATGGAGCACAACTTTACAAATTATCGAAAACAGATAAGATGAATTTCCCGAATGGTGTATTTTATCCTGATGCGACAATTAATAATATAAATCGATATCTGTTAGCTAAGGCATCGTTAAAAAAAAACATTCCACGCTAAATTTCAATGTACAGCACAGGGTACTACTTTTGCTAGGAAGTCAACATCGATGTCCAAAAGACTGCACGAAAATATTGAATACACACTGAAATAAATTTTGGTACTAATTTCTACTGTTATAGTCTGAGAAAACTGGGACAATTCAAAGATTTATAGAAGAAATTACTACAAAAATAGTAAAATATACCATCTAAGATAATAAAAAGTACTACTACAACACTGATAATGTTCAATCGTAAATTGTCCCTGCTTTTCTATTAAAAATATGTTGTAAAAATTACGATTTATTTTGTTCAGGATAGGCGATTTCTGTCACACGTGTGCTGCGGACTCATGTTTTCGCAGACAAAATAACAATTTTCACATTTTTTCCGCTCAGTTTTGCACGAAGTTATATTTTACTGAAATTGGGACATACTCGTATGTTATCCTCGAACATACGTATTTTCTACGCTCCCACGAAGCGTTTTTTTCAATTTTATTATTTCCCTCCTATTTCCAGAGCTCCCCTCAAAAAGAGACGTAAAATATTGAAAATTAAAGAAACAGGCATCGTCTGGGCATAACAAATTAATTTACTCGTATGTTCGAGAACAATAAAAGTATCCAAATTTCTGTAAAGTTGGTACAAAACTCGCAGAAAAAAATGGTAGGTAAATCATGAACCACTCGAAAAAAGCAAAGGTACATATAAAGTATACACCCTTAAGGGTACGGTCTACCCGAAGCAAAAACCACAAAATAGTGACATTTCTCAACTATTCATTCAAGAAGCGAATTCTGAACAGAAATTTGTGATATTAGGCCACGATGCACTTCACTGTTGCGACTTTAAGGATGTACAGAGTAAAGTTTTTGATTTGTATCTTTCTTATACTTACCTAAAATTAGCCGTCAAATTACCCATACATCTATTTTGCGCATCAATAAAGCCAGATACGTGTATTTAAATTCAACTCTGTACATCTGTAAGTTCATCCTACGTGTATAAATAAGAATATACTCGTATACGTATTTAAAAATCATAACTAAGTTGAAAACTCAACCGGAAAACAATCGGGAAAATTTACTCATTTTACGAAAATACGAGCATTTAACTTGATACATCATTTTAGCAGACAACTTGATAGTAAAACTCTTCCGTTTTGGATGGTTTAGGTTGATCATGTAATTAAATTCATATTTTTCAATACTTCATCGTCAGAAGTACCAATATCAAGATATAGTATTACCCAAGTTGCCAAGTTCGAGCTGCCAGTAAAACATACCTTCAACCATAAAGCAATATTCTGTTTTACTAGTAAATTAATACGGATAGGAATATCTATCATGCTAAAATTTATGAAAAATACGAGTATGTACCTAGCAGGAGTATATATTAGTGTGAAGTATCATAAAATGAATCGTGTATGTACAAATTGTTGGGGGTATAAAAATTACAACTTTTGTCGGTGCAAAAAACAAATTAAATAATTTTATTTTTTTTAATTGAATTTTGTTTACTAACTTGCTTTCAGCGTGTTCAAGTGTTTTATCACAGTAAATGGCTATAGTGTACATACATGTATATCTACTTTCACATACGACCAAAATTTGAAAATTATATTTCATCTTTAATTTAAAAACTCGAAACAACATGCTTAGGCTACTCTCGAATTTGTTGGCAAACATTACCAATCGATTTATTAATTTATTTATTGACTATTCGTAAAAATAAGTATTTTAATTTTCAGCATTGGTATTACTATGTAAAATACTGATTGAAGCCATACTCGTAAAACGAAAAACTATACCTACATATAAGCTAGAATTGCAATTTTTATTTGGTTCACTGAGGCAATGTTTCAATAATTACAAGTTTGAAGGAGAATGTAATAAAAGTAAAATGAAGAAAACGACAAGAAAATTCGAGTAACTGTACTTGCATCTACTCGTATATGTACTCGTACTTATAATTTACTTTAAAAATGACGAGTTGATCGATGATTATCTAGTGTACCTATATTTGAAACGCTAATTGCATAAGCGGTTTGCCGTGAATACGAGATATGCCTCGCGTTTAATAGATGATATTTTATTGACGTAAACATGCTGGATATATGATTTTGGACAATCAACGGTATTTTGAGTTTTAGGAAAAAACACAATAATAATGATGGCAAAACGAGCGTACTCGAAAAACAAAAGCTGAAGACATTTTAAAAATTTATAAAAAAAGATCTTTTCCATACGTTTAAAATCGGCTAGGATACATGTTGAATTTTCAAAATAATTTTATACAAATCCAAATTTTGAGAAACTCAATTTTGAAATTCAACATAACATTTTCAAACACAAGTTTTTTTCCTAGAAGTTACTGAATCAGTAGGCGATATGAGACACTAGCGTGACCCGAGGGGACTACGCCCCCTCTCCACTCAAATTTCCCTCAAATTTGCACTATCCCGCTCAAATTTCTCTCAAATGCTGCTTGATTCCACTCAATTCTGCTCAAATTTTGCTCAATCTTGCTCAAAGTCCACTCAAATTGCACGTCATCATGAAATGAATGAATGCGACAATATGCTCCGTTCCAAAGTGTTGTGTAGAAGTGTAGAATAGAATTCACAGTTATCAAAAATATTTTCATAATTAGCTGTGAAATCAAATCTCTTATAAAAAATATTTATAGATCATCATATTTCTAAGATTTCCCTCTTTATAATGAGACGAAATTCAGCTTTCTACGTTAAGTAAAAACAGAGTAATCACAAAATGAAAAATAATTTGTTTACGAATTTCGAGTATGTGACAGACTTCAAATTGGATTTGTCTTGAGCTGCGAGAAATTCAACACGTACACCGCAATAAACACTTAATTTTCAAAATTTCCAATAATTAAATTATATTATATTATAATGAGGTATTTAGCAGGCCACCGACGAATGCAATTTTATACAGACTATCTAACTGGCTTAAAACAGTATGTTCGGTTTAGATACATCTTATATGCGCAGTATTTCACTGAAAAAGTGGCTATTATTAAGCATAATAGGTACTCGTACCGTTCGACTTGGTACGAGTATAAAGAAAAAAGTATAAACATGATTTACTCAGCTGTGTTTCAATAGTTGTGAAAAATACGGGTATATTTGAATTGCACAAATATTTCAACATTCTATCAACACACGCTGACAATCGCAGCAGTGAGTAGATTTAAGTTCTCAACCATGTATAGTATCTTCGAATGTAGCGCTTCGTCATTTACGTATTACGAGTATTTTACGTTTCGAAAGTTTCAAACCGGCAAACTCGATGGATTACAGATCACTTTTACTGAAACTGTGCTTCATTTGCACTTATTTCACCGCACAACAAATTGACAGCACCGAAGGCAAAAATTTAGAAATTATCACGGATTTGAAGAACGTGCAGAATTGGACCAACAAATACGTTCGCTATCGCAAGAGCTTTAAGGGGCGTGGTAAGACTCATAGAGGATCATGAATTCATAGTACAAACACGGAGAAATGATTAGTGAATTTTCACCATTTTTGATAAGTATATATGAAGCAGGATATGATGAAAATCTTCAACTGTTATATATACTTCTTACAGGGTCGAGTTTGGTAGCGAGGGCATCGAGGCGAAAATCTATTCTAGATCGCAAGCGTAAAGTACAAGAAGCCTTTTGCCACTTTACTATAGATGCCACAGTAAACGGTTTCCGATTAGACTTTGATACGTACAAAGGGCCCCAAGTAGAAACTCGTAAGTTCAAGCTAAACTTTCCAACAATGGCGGCTACGGAATCACAACAAGAAATGAGAGAGGAACCAGACGATCAATCGGAAGAAGACGAGTCAGATCGTGAAGCAAGTGAAGAAGATTTATTAGAGGGTCAAGAGTCAGGCCAAACATCATCAGTTCAAGTACCACACAAATCTGAGCAAGAATTAGAGCTACCGATGTATGAGTGCCCTAAAATTCTTTACTTTGACCTCGACAGCAATGATTACGTAGGATTTCCATACATTTATCGCATTTCCAAAGGAAAAAAATTCGATTCGGCGATCGTATTTTTTCAAGAATCCGATATCTCTACCTTGTACCCTATAAAATACGTAAAAAATATTGTTTTCAAGTTTTTAGAAAACTATGAACACCAACCGCAAGAAGAGTACAGATTGCAACCAGCAATTACAATGTTCAGTTCGTTCGATCAAATTGAAAGGACAACAATAGAATACTTTGTGACTAAGCAAACAACTGCGGGTAAGTGAATAACAAACGTCAGATTTGTTGTCTATGCTGGGATCTGTGTGAATTGGTAAAATTGAAACACACAATTGAAAACAGGAGGGGCAAAACCATAGGGGGTCATTTACGTTCAGGCGAGTCTTGGACTTCAACATTTCATTCTCCACGGTTCAAAAAAGCTGGTAACAAAGGTCAGCCGATGAAAAAACACTTTAAAAAAAAACACCAATTCATCCGATAAATGATGTGCCTCACACGCTCAGAGAAATTTTAGGAGTAATTTCAACAATTTGGATAGGAAGAAAGGGAAACTTTGAGATTTGTGGCAGAAATTACTACATATATTCTTTGAGATAGTAGAAAGGTGTGAAAATTCATGGAATACAACTGAACAGTAATATACAAGAAGGGAATATATCCACTTTTTTGCACAAATTGAATGAATAACAATTTGTACCAACTTGTATCGGAAAACTGAGACGATTCACGATTTATTGTACAGATGTTCCTAGCATTTGTGGTACCAACTTTTTACCATCTTAGATGGCATACATAATATGTATTTGATTTTAGTGAAAATTTCTATATCGACTAAGTATATATTTTGAATTATCTCAGTTTTCTCAGATAGTAAAAATTACAACCGAAATTTTTTCCAGCGCAATGAGAGCAATTTTAATAGTAGGTGGTAATTTTTTGCCGGTGAAACTAGATACTCCTTTAGACCTACGATCTATGCGTTGAACATAAATAAATTCAACTCTGTTTTCAGCGTATGAAAAATTTATAAAACTATACAACTCTCTGAACATCTGTGCTCAACGACGGTTGGTAAAAATTCACGCATGTCGCATGGTGATAAAGACTTATTTCATTACAGCGGATATCGAAACCACCGGGTACGATGAGTACGTTTGCAGAAAAACACAGATTCATTTTCATGGAGAAGATGAAAGCGTTTACGATCCACAGGCAAATCTTTACGTTCTTCAATGCCCGCCCGTAATTACGACAATGTTATCGAGTCGAAATGATAAATTACCTGTTCTCTACTATCTGTCGTCAAATTCGCAAGAAAATTCTGTCATCTTATTGACGAAGACAAACATTAAGGGCGAAAGCGTTTCACTTGACGACATGGGCAAAGATTTCGATGTGCAGTTCATAAGCAAAGAGGTGGCAAGAGCGAGATTCATTCATTACATTTTTCCGCGAAAAAGAACGTGGCCTGTGTCCAAAAAAGCGTACAGTCAACTTGAAGAGCAAATGAATAAAGCTGTTTCACTTTATACGGTCAAAATGCCAGTCACACTGGCACGGACAGAAGACCTTTCACGGCCTGAGATAATTTTACAAAAACCACTACGAGCATCTACGGATCGTTGGTTGTCAGATGATGTTCTAATAGAGTTCTCCAAAGTGAAAGAAAATAAATTTAGTAAGCGTTTGGCATAATTATTTAAATAACAGAATGGTGACAAAATGAAATAGGTATATACGATATAAGAGCTGAGCTACGAAAAAATAAGACATATTTTTATTTTCGAACGATTAAGTATATTAATGTACTTATTTCGGGGCATGTTGTGAAATCACGTATTGGATAGACAATAACCCCGATCTATACACGTAATAAGTGGGCGACTTTTTGAAATGTTTTTCATGTATTTATAGCAAGGCAGAAATAGAGAAAGGTAGGGCAAAGAGGAGCAACCTTGATTAATTACTTTCTATTAAATTATTTTACACAACTACGGTAACACCCCAAGATGGTAGCAGATCCTAGTGCAGCATCTTTTGAAAAACACAAAAAAGTGTCCATTCCATAAGATTTTTTCTGTGAAGTTAAAATAACTCTTACGTATTGTTTTCATGGCGCATTTTTCATTGAAACGAGAAACTTCAATACACAATCATTTCGTATTCACCTTTTTAAATAATATGGAAAAATATTAAAAACATACGTATGTATATTACATCCTCGGGCAAAAGGAACCAGATAGCAAAGGAATCTTTATCTCCTTGCATATTATCATTCAATCTACTTTCAAGCTGAGTATAGTATATAATAACTTATTCCTGAATCACTAGCCCGAGGGTGAAGTTAAAGGTGTGAGGACTTTTTCTGTACTATTTGAAGCTAAGATCGTATCTATCAACTAATCCTCATAATAACTGTACCTCATAAAAATCAACGAATCAACTTACCTATGATTCCAACAATTCAAAACATGAAAATAAGTAATACCAAAAGAATAATAATTTAAAATGAACATAATAAAATCTAAATTGGAGTACAAAAAAGATTAGATGAAATTGATAATACCTAACATCACCCGCCAAAGTTGAAAAATGAAAAAATGTGATTTTGAGAAAAATGCATTTGAAGTTTGAGATGCTCCATTTTTCCCTACACAGTATTTGCAATGGGTTTCAGGCTTTTTTTTCTTTTTCTTCTTTTTTTTTTCCCCTGGTCGAACCCGCTATAATGACTAAATAAGTACAAGGCGCGTTCCAAAAGTTGGTACGCACTCTTCATATCTCCCGCCCTGGTAACACTGATCTAACCAAATTTTAACTGGAGCATCAGCAACCTCACGTGACAAAAGCATGTGAATTTTGTAGCTTTATTGTATTCCATTTGTGAGTTACAACATTTTGAAACCAACTACTAAAGAAAAAGTGCCATCCAAATAGGGGAGACGTGGTTTATAGGATTTCCCAAATTTGGACCATCAAAAATGAGCAATTACAGACATGGCGACTCACATAAGTATCGCCTACAAAAATTAAAATATTTTGGGTCGGCGCGCTGAAAGAAAGTGAATGGGGAGAGAAAATTCACAAAATTCACGTTTACAATGAAAACCAAACTGGCCGCCTGAACACAAGCACGACAAAACAGTGGTGTGTGCGGGTGAGTGCGTGTACTATGTGGGACAGAGACAAAAGCAATTTACTTACTACATTACACCAACATACAATCACACGTTTTTGCTCGATGCTTGGCATATTTTTATTAACCCAAGTGCATGAAAATTTTTGCCTGACAATACACGCCGTAATTTTCAGCCTTCAAGTGCGTCAGGTAAGAAATTTGAAATGGGAGACCTTTCCCCATCACCCCTATTTGCCAGACCTTGCCCCATCTGAATACTATCGGTTCCCAGGACTGAAAGTTAAGTAACAATAAAAAAATTTACAAATAGTGAGGCTCTTTGTGAAAATTTGAGAAATTTTTCCAAAATTTGGACATGACATTTTTGGAAAATAACATTTCAAATTCATGCTACACTGAAATAACTGTCAAAATTGCTTGGGAAATCCTATGGAGAGATAGAAAAAAGTCTCTTCTTTCAAATTAAACCAGTTGCATATCTCTATCGCTCTTTGTTATCAAACTGTGAGGGGTGCAAACCGACTTTTGGAACGCGCCTCGTACGTATAAAGTTGATCGCGCAAATAAAAAGTTGTTTGAACTAAATTTTTGTATCATTTGGAATTTTGAAAGCAGACCACTTCTCAGAGATTCCGATATCCATAATCACATAAAATATTCTTCAGGGTATAAGAAACAAATTTCTATCCAATGTGTAATCCAAAAATCGACCATTTTGACTTTCCAACACGTTTTTGGCTCTACGGAAATTTGTTGCTTTTCACCTTGAGGTTAGTTTTCTCAGATTTCGACACATACTCGTACATGTACATTCAAATAAATTTAATAGTTCTGTGTTACCTTCACGTGATATACTTGATAAGAAATGAGTAACATATTGGCCAAATATATTATCGAAGAATGGGGCATTATATTAAGCCTCACAGTAATTTTTCACTTTATATAAAAAGTTTTTTTTTCCACCGTTCGAAAATAAAGAAATTCATTCTTCCAGTTTATCAACGATTTGCTGACCTTTACTCCAGTCTGGATGTTTGCCAGTTAACTCGTAAGCAAAAACGAGAGCTGTGTCGTCAAATTTTATTAAACGCGGATTATATTAGACGAGTACAAGTAACTTCGTCTGAGACGGGCTACGATTACCCGTGCACTAGAAATCAAATTTCACTGACATCGCGAGATGCTGATTTACTCGAAACAGATATATTTTCTACGTGGAAGTGTCCAGAAGAATATCCGCAAGACGAATACGAATGCCACGTGGGTAAAACACATCTCAGAGATGGAGCACTGCTTTACAAATTTTGGAAAGCAGATAATATTGATTTCCCGAACGGCGTATTTTATCCTGATGCGACAGTTATTAATATAAATCGATATATGTTAGCTAAGGCATCATTAAAAAAAAACATTCCACGCTAAATTTCAATGTACAGCAGCACAGGGTACTACTTTTGCCAAGAAATCAACACCGATGTCCAAAGGACTGCTCGAAAATGTTGAATAAATACTGAAATAAATTTTGGTACTAATTTCTACTGTTATAGTCTGAGAAAACTAAGATAATTTTATAGAAGAAATTACCACAAAAATAGTAAAATATACCTACCATCTACGAGTACATAGATATTCTCGTTTTAGTATTTTTTACTGTCTTGGGTATAATACATTTACAATTTTTGTAGTAATGTCTGCCCTAAATCTGGAATCAGTATGTCTTTGTTTTCCTATTCAAATTGTTAAAAATTACCTACTGCTTACATTTTTTTCGAAAATTACGAATCCCCAAAAATAGTACATTCATTTTTAAGGACTAAATTGTTTTTGAAAGCTAAATGTACCCTACAGGCAAAAAGTCTTAAAGGCGAATTGTTGGGCGGCTGCCTAAGGCGAATTGTCCCGCATCGTAACTATCGGGTACGTGGGGTCTACAAACATTTGTAATGTCACAAAAAAATTTATAACATAGAATATGACACTTCTTTTTATTTTATCCGTTCTTTGAATTGCCAATAATGACAATTATAGGAATATTTTTTCACCCAACTATTTGATTAAAAAAATTATGTTTCGTTGTAGAACAGTCCTATGCACCTCTTCTAAAACCAAGAATTTTCATAATACTCGTGACCTTTTATAACAAGTAGACACAATCTGATTATTTTAAAAACACTCTCAAGAGATAACTAGAGACATCATTCGAATGGATTGCGCATGTTTGAGGCATCGTATTTTCAAACAAAGCGTAAGTTGTTGTTGCCTATAATATTTTGAGAGTAACGCCATTTTCTCTCTCTAAAAAATGATTCTATTATTTTTATTACATAGTCCCTCCACATGAAACTGCAGAGCTGATGAAAACAGTATAAATAAAAATTTACCACATTCATCCAACCAATCCATAGGAGAAATCGAAAATATATTAATAGGTACCTGAAACAGAGAGAAAAAAAAACAGAATATTAATAACTCCATTTGAAATAGAATATTAAAATATTTCTGATTCATAACAGGACCCAGTTAATAGATAGTTATGGCTAGTTAATAAATACCACCATTAAGATAAGTATTATTATCATTGCCCAGTTGCGAAGTTCCTACTTTTCATAAAGCATACTTTCAAGGGCAAAAAAATCAGTCGATAATTATTTTCAAGACTTGGCAGGTTTTAAACCAAGGCTGTAGATTCATTCTTAGCACTATTTTATTCATTAAGCATAAAATACGAGTACTCATTTCACTCTACTTGATTCATTCATATTGTTTAAATATTACTGATTTTTCCAGAGGGTTGGTTTTTTTTCGCTGTGAAAAGAGAAGCCACATTACCAATACAGTCAAATGTAGTGTTTCAAATTAATTATTTCAGACACTCTGTCTCAGTGATGTTGGAGAGCAAATGTTCTTTCAGAAATGCTCGATCATTTTTTAGCAAATGCTCCAGCATGCTCATAGAAAAAATGCTCGGGGAGCATTTTATGAGCATTTTTAAACTAATTTCTTATTTTTTATCAAATTATCAAGTTTATTTTGAATTTTGATAAGTAAAAAAAAATTATATCGTTTTGGTGACATCACATTTTACTTTCAATGTCTCGAAGCATTTTCTCATTTTCAGTTTAATTAGTTGAATAAAAGAATTTACATAGAAATTTTTTTTATTTCATTTTTTTACAAAAAAATATAAATGCTCAAAAATGCTTAAGCATGCTCGAGCATTTGCTGGCCAGGAATAAATGCTCGAGCATTTAACATCACTGCTCTGTCTCACGAAAAAAAAAAAAAACTAACGTTAGAACATTGATAGACATTTCAGCTATGCTAGACGCGAGTGGGATCACTGCGCTGCCTGCTACAATCAATGACGTCAGTTCATTCTTTCGTGAGACAAGAGTACAGGTTATATTACGTCAGAAACACTAGTAAGCTTTCTTACGATTTTCGATTTCCTTGGTGCAGTTTGCAGACAGTTGGTTATGGTTATGAGTGTTAGTTCAATTCACAAGATCGTATGCTGTGTAAATATCGCAAGTTTTACCAACAAACGATAATTTTTAAAATATACAGAAAATTTCTATACCAGCAGCATACATTTCAAAGAATAGCAATATTTTACTGATTTTGCAAAGAATATGTAGAACTCAATAATCCAAGATTTTAGTAACAGCGCAAATTTTGAGCTTCTACTCGTACGTAAAGAATTTCTAAATTTTTTTTTCCCTCATTATTAAACAAGCGAATGGAATGTTTCAAATCGAAAAATTACATGTATTTCTGCATTTCTTTCAAACGGAGCATCTTTGAGATGTTTTTTTCAAATGATGAAATTGCGGACCTTTTCCACACCAGGCAGAGAAAATTTTTTGTATGAAATCGAAAAACACTTAAAGCGAAAACCGAACATGGATCCGAGTTTCACATTCGTTTCGGTCGTCTATTTTTGCAGTCTTGCTATTAGCCACGTCAACCGAGTATCAGGCGTCGAAGAAAATTTCACAGTTGAGGAAGCCGAAGCAAAGGTTGAAAGATTAGCTGTTGAACGTGCAACATATAAACCTCATTTAGGAAACAAAAGTAAGCATAAAATATCAGTATCCAGTAAAACCGATAAAAAAAAATCAGTTGCCAAATCAACAGTACTACATTTCCACAACTTAGTACACAGAACTGGCTCAACTCATTTTCTTACATTCGTAGAAAACAAGCGGGAAATACTTCATGGATGGAATGTAAAAGTAAGTTAGGGGGAGGAGATGGGTATAAATGAGTAGCCTTTAGTATGTTTCAAGTGAGCAACCCTTTACAAAATATCAGGGCTACGAGCCAACCTTGATTTATACATTCTGCTCCACTAACGAATTCTATGATGTCATAGGCTTTTGAGAACGACGATTGGTCAAAATTGAAAATACCATGGGGTATGTTTGATTTGGCACAGTTTCTTCTAACTGTTTCAAAACTGATTCCCTTTGCGTGTTCGTTTTGCCACAGTTTTGAATCCATTCTTGTTCGTTTTGCTAAAACAGAACCAGTTTCTGTTTTGGTTCGCATTTTGGTTCGCAAAAAAGTGAAACTACTCCAGAGTAGATTCTCATAGTTCCTCGTTTATTTACACTGGAGTTGTTTTGAAACGGTTTCGGCAAAAGGAACTATAATATGCAAAAACCTTTTTTTTTCTTATTTTGTCTACAGTTTTTAGTGAATCTGCGATTCGAAACTGAAACGAAACTACAAAAAACAGTTTTTTAATTAATAGTTTCGAGAAACCGTGCCAAATCGAACATACCTAGTTCATTTATTCATTGGAGCCTTGTGATGTCATAGAACTCTCAACTGGAACAGACTATACTCGTATTAACCAATTCTCATGCAAACTCAAATCTTTGAATGCAAGGTACTTCAAAGATTGCAAGATATTTTCAATGTTTTTTTTTTTTTTTTTGAAAGCTGCATCATTCTTTTGACGAGGAAAACTGTAGTGACTTATAAAGGTCGGGTACTTTCTGGGTTCCATTTTGTAGCTTTCCATGCAACAACTTCATTTTTCAGGGGTAATAAATTCGAAAATTTGTAAGTGCAGAAATTTTTTATTTTTATTTTCGGCGATTCTTTCTATCCAAGTATCATGTGAGAAACCATCTCACAAATGCACACAAAAAAAAAATCAGCTTGATCGGATCAGTAGAAGAGAGAAGTTATAGATTTTCACTTTTCAGAGAATTTGTAATTCGATGCTGCCCACTTTAAAAAACGAAATTTCTTCCACAGCCATTTCTAGGGATCCGATCAAGCTGGTTTTTTTTTATGCGCATTCGTGTGATAGATTCCCACTTGGTCCACAGAAAAAGTCAACCGCAAAGAAATTTTTTTTTACATAAATAAATGTAGGTAGGTGTATGCGTGCAAATTTTCTAATTTATCAGCTTTCGAAAAATTAGTTTTTCTCAGACAGCACTACCTAATATCCATGCAAAATGAAGTTATTGCGTGGAAAGCTACAAATTGAACACAAAAAGAACCAGACTTCTATGAGTCACTTCGCGTCTTTTCCTACCTCAAGACTGCAAGGTGTTTTAAATGACGGATCGTTTTTTTTTTTTTCGTTCTTTCTTTCTAAATGGCATCGTTTTTATTCGAGAATAAACATGATTAATTTTCTTTTTCACTCATAAAGTTGGCAGCAAATATATGTGTAGTAGCTCTGCTATAGATATGAAAAAGAAGTTTTTCTAGGAATTCACGCTCTTTCTGATTTCACAATTTAATACGTTTCCAGTCATGAGCAGATGGAAGCGACGTACTGTAACTAAAATTTGTGATCAAGAACCACAGGTAAAAGTAGAGTTTTGTCACCAATTTCTACCAATGGCAGATTTGGGAATGAAATTTGGCGACTTTCTCGTCGAAGAACTGAACTGCGAACCAAAAACGTTTCATATCAGACACCGTCCTCAAAACGAAGAAACGGATAACTATACGTTAGACATGTACTCGTGCCCAAATATTACCTATAAAGATCTGGGAACGGATGAGGATACGACTATAAATCATAAATACTACGTGTCGAATGGAACGAAATATAATTCGGCCATTGTATTCGTTCAAAAATACAGAGACGATGGAGAAGGCAAAATTTACCCAAGATATCATATAAAGAAAATTATCTTCAAAAATTTAGTTCCCACACAACTACGCTTGCATTCATTACCAGTAACTCCAAGTCCCGAGGTACATTCAGATTCCATAGAAATCGAAGCAAATGCATACGAAAAAGCAAGAAAACTTTCGGAACGTAAGTACATATATATATAATTTTACCGAGTTATCGAATGAATAATTATACTAATTATATTAAATACAATGATCGATGAAATATTATTTTATTCGTCTTTCAAAGGAGCTGAAATAATAAAGGGTAATAGCCCTATACGAACGGCAACATGGTCCCCACCAAAATTTCAAATTTATTCAAGGCATATTGTAGTGGGTCAGTCTAAATAATTTTTGGTCAAGTTTGGACCCCCTCCCCCCAAAGTGGCCACCCTCGATGAGATACAGGCTAAAAATTGAGATCGAGATGGCTCTTTGACCATAGATGCGCCAACCACAACTGATAATTACTTGTAATTTTTTTCAGTTTTTTTCTTTTCAAAATTGAGGGTTCCTTTTTTTTTCTCCACTTAAAACTTGGGCAGTACTTTTGAATTTGCTAAAAATAATGATCGACTTCAAGCCATAAATTTTTTGATCGATCCTTCGTTGTTAGCAGATTCTTCTTTTTCACTTGTTTTCTTTCTGTTTTGCTTGCTAGGTACGAGTACTTATGTATTCATCGCCGCAGTTATCAAATGTTCAATTTCTATTTCTAATTTCTTTCATAATTATATGTTACCTTTTTGCACTTATGTTTCAACCTGAATTTTTTCTACTCTTTGCATGTCAGATTGTTTTTCATTTTTTCGCAGATCGATCTTTATTCTCTCTTGAAATTCATATTTTTTACTGTATAAGTTTACCTCTTCTAATTTTTACGCAGGTAATAAATAATGACTTTTTTGGGTACGTAGCTATCATAGTTGCAGCGATTCATTTTTCTTATCTTTTCTCTCCTCCAATTTTCTTTGATAAAATATAATTTTAGCTACGGTACCAGAAAATATTAACTGAAAATTTAATTGTATATATGTTACCGTTAAAGTGTTACTGTCGTTATTGCATGAAATAACTGGTTAATTTATAAATTAACGTCTAAACAGTTAAAGTATGAAAATTTTTCACAGTCTACCTAGATAATGTATGAAATACCTAGTTATTCTATAAATTGACGAGATACGATTAGTTAAATCATGAAATGGACCATTTATAATAAATTTTATCACAAAAGTACAGTTACAAGTGTAAACAAAACTTACTCGTAATTTAAAAGTACTAGATGCAAACAGACGTGAGGAGCATTTTAGAATGCATAATTGAAAAAACTGAAGATGGGTCTTACAAATTAGGAACCAGAGAAGGAATCATAAACTCTCTGTATGCTTGCTTCCAGTTTGCTTTCAGCCACAAACAATTTGTCCAGCTTGATGAAGTACCCATTACCTCCGCCACTATTTTGCTACAATCAGTGGCTTCCTCACAAGCTATAGGTAATGGTCAAGGCTTTGTGAGATGTCACTGCATGCAAAAGTCTATAAATAAGAATTGTTTGTGCGTCAAGAACGGAATAAAATGTAACTCCAAATGCCATGGAAGTAACAGCTGTTGCAATAAATAACGTGTTTGGTTTGTCTTCCCTAATTTTGCATCTAATACTTTTAAATTAAGTTTTGTTTACACTTGTAACCGTACTTTTATGATAACATTTTTTATCAACGGTCAATTTCATGATTTAACAAATAGCGGTCACAAAAATAGTGTGTATTAAAACAAGATCAAGAACCAACTGAATGCACATAATATAGGTAGGCTAGGCTATGTCAAATACACATAACAATAAAAAACAAACACAAGTCTGATTGTCCAGATAAGATAGCCAGGCTATTTACAAACATCAACGGAACACACTTAGTTTATGTATGAAATAACTAGTTAAAGTGTAAAAGTATTTTGATTACACACCTACCCCGTTAAAGCATGAATTAACTGGTGATTTCATACATTAACTAGAATTAATACTTTAACGGTAACATATACATCCATAAAATTCATTATAACAAAAACATATTATTCAAAAATCGTATCTCCAAGTTGAAAACTCAGGCAGAAATCAGTCGGGAAAATTTATTTGTTTTTTACATTTTTTCACGTGGTAAAGCATACCCTTGACGGAAATAATATTTTGTTACTATTTCAGCATACGAAAAATTCCGACGCACCTTCTTCTCCGTAAATATATGCGGGTTACGCAAGGCGCATAAAGTGCACTTGTGTCGAGAAACCATTAGAAGGTCTTACTTATGGTACGCCCAACTTCTGTTCCAAGGTTACGACGAATATGCGTGCAAAAGACGTCAAATTCGAATCACAATTCCTGACAGACAAGACTTTTTGCCGGATGAAAACCTTCATCGGCCAATCGAAAAGGAGATCATTCTTCTACTTTGTCCGCGAATTATTTCGTTGATGGGCGGCCTTATCGATGAAAAACATCGCGATTTTGTGTACCTCTCGTCAAATTTACGTTCGCGTTCGGTGTTTTTCTTTACTCGAAAAAATGAAAGAGGCGCAACATTCGCGAGGAAATTCATGATGGATAATCTGAATACGGAGAAAATCGTCCAAGACCAGCGCCGAGCAAGATTTATGCTTTATACGTCCAAGGAGGAACGTGAAGACGAGCAGCGGCAGTCACAATTATATAGACTAAAACCAATAAATTCCTTCAAAGAGTTGGAGAAGATAGCGAATTTGGTGGAAAGCAGCGACAGCGTGCAAATGCCAACTGCAATTCCCAAACAAGAATTATTACGATCGATTAGTGACCTTTTCTTCGGCAGACAAGTTCAGATAGAGCGAAATGAATACATAGTCGATGACGTCATCATATCATTTTCCGAAATCAAATCGACAAAATTTGGTAAGAAATGCAGAACTGTAAGATATTTTCACATTGAATTTTAATATGAGGCATTTCGACATAATATAACGCTGATTTAATTTAATTTGAAAAATTATCAGTTTATTAGGAAGGACCAAGACATATTTAGGTCAGAAAAAAAAAAACTGAGTTTTTCACTATTTTATTGATTATTGATTATTTTCATTTCAAAATTATGTCATAATTTGTCATTGATTTCTTTTTTTTTAGTCTCTGAAAATTGTGATTTGGTAGGGAAAGAAATTCTTAAAAATCCAATTTTATAAAACGAAAAAAAAAAAACAAGTAAAATAAATTGGCTATTCATAATAAAGCCAAATTCATATCAATGCCATCTAGAAACTATAGTTACCTATTTGTAAATGATGCAGATTAACCGCATCATCAGGCTACACGTAGTTCTCATTAATTTTGCGATATTTTCAATAATAATAGTGAAAATTAATCTTCATGACTTGAGGGTTACATTTTAAAAACATATACTTTTTCCACACTTACGTTCCTTTTTCTCAATACTGACTGCTCTGATTGGACTGTTTTTTTTTGTTTTTTTTTTCCCCACAGTTATATGCTTTACAAATAGATACGAAATTTTTTATTTATATAGCATAACTAAAACGCGCTGCATGTTTTTACATTTGCTAAAAACCTTGTTTTTTGAAGGGAGCACTCGAAAAATGGCAATTATTTTTTGAATTCCCACTGAATTTCAAAAACTCTGGGTGAAAAACTCCAAGATAGCATGAGGAAGCCTTAAAAATTTCAGCTCTCCAGCTCAAATAGACTCTGAGAAAGAGGAATATGAAAAAGGCCAAAAAAGCATGGTAAAAATTGATTCTTTGTCCTCCCTTAAATGAAGGTGGATAAAGAAGGACTGATGTAAAAAAAATAGCTTTTTCTGATCTGACATTGAATTAACTGTACACCAGATGCCCATTTATCGGACTATTAATCGGATCAGACTGTCCAATATTAATTCCAAAATATCGGATTTGGGTTGGAAAATACTATCCTATTATATAGTCTGATCGTATAGTCCGATTAAACTATTTTTTGCCCATAGTAAATGATTCGAAAAGATAGAAAAAATTTCTTTCAATTATGTCCCTAGGGTTTTTTTTTTTTTTGTCGCTGTCATCACATTGATCTGGAGAAATATAATTCCATTTTATTCATTTTCTTTCACCACTATGGCCACTCTATAAATTCACGCATTTAGTTTACAGCCGATTCGAAATAATATACTGGAGTCTGGATATTTGTCAACAACCCAAAACAGTGAGAAGAAAACTGTGCAATACCATTTTGAGGCAGGACCCATTCAATTACAACGTGAATCTTGATGAAACAAACATCGATTACCCATGCAACAAGCGTATGGTTCATTTAAGGGTACGTGAAATAGAAAACCTCCAACCAATGGATTTCTCAATATGGCGTTGTCCTAAACCCACGAGTGATATACGCAACAATAACGTACATTATAATTTCTTCATCGCGAAGTGTCCACTAAAAAATTCAGCATTAGTCCTCAGAACTTTCCACATACATCCGGATGCTGATATTTATCCCGATGCAGTGGTTACTGGAATTAATCGCGGTTACTTAGCAATTACGAACGAGGAGGAGCAAGAATTAATTTACCAGTAATTCTGCGGGGTCAGTCCCACGTATCTCTCTCTCTACCTACAAGTAATAAGTGATTGAATAACCAAAGGGTTAGATAACAACCCAATAGACTGATCCCCTAAACTTTCAGAGGAAAGAAAAATTGTGAACCAAGCAGGCCGTTCGACTATACAAGTATAATGAAGTACGATATGTGTGACGAAGTCTGAGAAATCATAGCTTTTGGGTGAAAAACATCAAGATTTTTTTATTTTTATTTTTGTACCTATTTTTGAATAGGTACAGTAATTTCGGTTATAAATGGTCATTTGTAAATAAAATTTTTCACACTCTTACGAGTCATATCATTCTGTTCTTGACACCTTTTGCCTCACCCCTCTAAAGACATCCTTTGGGAACAGATAGGAAAAAACTTCAGATCTATTCGGGCAAAATTAAGCAAACAATGTTTCGGATTTTCTACACCCTCAACAGCAGGTGCAAAGGTTTACAACTGTGTCTTTTGAGGAAACATTCCCTGCTTCTGAATACGGAATTCTCAAATTATACCAACACTTTTCAAGAATAACACGACAAGTGTTTTGTTTGAATTGAACTACAAATTTAAAGAAAGCAGAATGTGGCGAGTAATAAATTTCAGCCAAAAAACTAGATGCAAAAATACATTTTCAAGGTGGCGAGTAATAGTTATAGCTACACACATACAACACCATCACTATAGGTGCTAAAAAAAGAAATCAAAACCGTGAAATGAACGTTCTCAGGTCTGTTTTTCTTTCAATTCCCATTTTCTACACGCTTGTCAGCCATCGGATCGACACCGTGTCAGCTAACCAAATCATTACAGATGAGTGGAGAGTTGAGCAATTAGCTGTTAGACGTGCGGCAAATAAAAGTAGTTTTAGTAGTTGGAGTAAGTTTTCAATTATATACAGAATGGGTCACGATTGGTCACAGCATGAAAAAGGCTAAAATTAATCTAAAATTAATATTCCTCTTTGTTTTTAGTTAAAAAACAATTTCCAAAGCTAAGACAAACTATTTGCCGTAGTCCCAAAAAGGTAAAAGTAGCGTTTTGTGGTCAACTTGTGGATATGACTTTTTATGATTTCAAATTTGCTAACTGGAACGAAGAAAGCCTAACTTGCCAACAAAAACACTTTCAAATCAGACACCCTGAAAACCGAAAAATCGATCATCTACAGTTGGAAATGTGTTCGTGTCCAGACATCCTTTATAGGGACCTTGCAACGGACGCTAATACGAGGCGCGTTCCAAAAGTTGGTTCGCACCCTACACCATTTGAAAACTAAGAGAGATGGAGATATGGGACCAGTTTCATTTGAAAGAAGAGACTTGAATCAATTTATCCACATGATTTCCCCAGCGATCATGGCATTTATTGTGACACGATATGAGTTATTGAATAATAACATTGAAAAATTCTATGTCCAAATTCTGAACAAATTTTTGAAGTCCTCACACTAATTGCTAAATTTTTCCTCCCTATTCAGCTTTCTATCCTCGGAACAGATTTTTTCAGAGGGGGCAAGGTCTAGTGAATAGGAGGGGCGGGGAAAATGTCTCCCTATTCAAGTTTTTTACATGACGCACATTGAAACAGGCAAAATGAAGTGTGTAGGGTTGTATAAAAATTTCCAAGCAACCAGGTAAAAAAAAATACGGCCAATATTAAGTAAAAAACGTGAAACTGTGTTGGTGTAATGCAGTGAACGTGCATACACGCACACACACGTACACACATGCATTTGTTTCGTTGTGTTGTGCTTTGGCTGCCTGTTTGGTTTTGGTTATACGTATTCTCCCTTCCTCTTTCCAAACTTTTTTGTTTTTTTTTTCCAACAGTGGGCATGCTCAACATGTTCTCTTGTCAGAAGGCATTCAGGTACATGTTTCTGACTCCATAACAATCCTTTTTCTTCCTTCGAATAGCCCAAAACAATTCAAACCCCACACCTCAAATTTGGATGATCCATTTATTCTTTTGCTCATTTTCAAATTATCACTACTCAAGACTAAATCACGATAGGCCAATGAAATTTATATGGTATTGTCACATAAGGTTGGTAATACTCTGGTTAAAATTTTGCGCCATCAGTGTTACCAGGGCTGGAGATATGGAAAGTGCAAACGGACTTTTGGAATGCGCCTCGTACGACCTTTTGTGCAAAATATTGCGCGTCAAAAGGAAAAAAGATCAATTCGGCCAGACCGTTGATAGTAAGATTGTTTCATACAATTTCATATTAACGTCCGCAATAATTTAAGAATATCTGCCACTTCTTTTTACTTTGATACACTTTCTTTATTATGCTTTAGCTTACCAGAGGTTCCGCGTTACCTTTTTCTCCATGAACATATCGATGACTCTGCGGAAAAAGGGCCAATCTGCATTTTTGTAAGGCATTTGTAAACTTCAAAGTTGAATTCCTAGAAGAGTGATTCAAATTTTTATGTTGTAAGTTTTTTATGAGGTACTTTATAACCTCTTGCTATTGTATTTCACCCAAAATCTTCCACCCCATTAAATTGTGTTGAGTAAATGTAGAGAAATATCTAAAAATTGGCAGATTGGCACTTTGTTCCTTCCTATTTTGTCTGGACCAACTAAATTATCAAGGGCCAAACTGTTAAATATACACAGGTTTTTATTAAAAACTAGTGTTTTTTCCCATTAATTTTTCATGTACTTTTTCAAGTTTTACTTTTTATTTGATTTTTACGGTGAGTAAAGAGTGCTTGCTTCAGGGTAAGGTAACAATGTTTTATAATGTGTAGAGGCATGATGAGGAAAAAACTGAATCCCAATGATTCATTAGAGAAAAAAGTAATGGAAAAAAAGAAGAAAATGAGTGAAATAAAATGGTTGGTACTTGTACTAATTTATTGAATTATTTTAATCATAACAAAAATATTTTTAGCAGGCCTTTCTTTCTTATTTGGACTTTTGGGACCTGTTATTGTAAATCTTAAGTAGTAATTCATCTTCAAAGTTGAAATTTACATCAAGTATTATTTTTATCATCTTAAAAATTTCATCATTTTTTTCCCTGTAAAATAGTTTTTTATATCTTCAGTTTCTGAGGAACTAAATATGATGAAAAAATATTACTATAATTATATTCACTCACATTCTCTCACATTCACACATATTCACATTCAGCACAAATTTTGCTCAATCTAGCTCAAATTTCACTCAAATTCTGATAGAACTTAAGTTACCATGAAATTAATGAATGAAAATAGCTCCATTCTGAAATGTTGTGTAGAAGTGAAGAATAGAATTAACTGTTTTCAAAAAATTTTTCATCATCTGCAGTGAAATTAAACCTCTAATCAAAATGTTTCATGTATGTAAACATATTTCTGAGATTTTCTTCTTTCTAATGAGATCAAATTCAGCTTTCTACATTAAGTAGAAGCTGAGTAATTACAAAATGGAAAATAATTCATTTACAAATTTCAAGTTGGAATTGACATCCAGACATTAGATACTTCTTATTAAACAGTGCTATACAACCGGGTTGCTCAACTTAAAAATTCAGGCTGATAAAAAACTAAATAAATTCATTGTAAATAATATTTTATCTGAAAATTCTATGTTTTGGTCTTCAAAATTACCAACAGATTGGCCCTTTTTATTTCCTTATTCTGAACGCCTAAATCAGATTGGCCCTTCAATATAACGCAGATTGGCCCTTTGGACTTTCCTGATTGGAACCTCTCAAACAGATTGGCCCTTTGGGGGAAAACGCAGATTGGCCCTTTTTCCGCAGAGCCATCGATATGTGGCCTACGAAAACGACAGAAAATATTTGTTTGCAGACAAAGCATAGAAGCCTTCATTAGCGACTATGGGCAGCTATATGTGAAACGGTACGACGAATATCGATGCAGAAAATAGAAAATTAGAATCGACATAACCAAACAGGAGAAGCTCGCGAAAGATGAGGATGTAACAGAGAGGCTCAGGACACTACATGAGGAGGACGATGCGAGAAGGACATCATCGATAGAGTTAATCGGGAAAATTTAGAAAAGAAAAATCTGAGAAATCTAGAGAAAGATTTACTTAATAAGATTAGACCGTGGAGAGCGAGGAGCTGGAGAAAAAAGAGAAAATCCAAGAAATCTGAAGAACCAAAAAATAAAATTATGTATCGATTTTGCGAAGTGGAGCAGTTTCTTATCTTGTGTCCGCGACTGATTTCAGACAAAGTGAAAACAAACGACAATTTTGTATACCTTTCCTCGAATTTGGATTCTAATTCAGTGACCCTGTTCACGCGAAAGAATGAGGATGGCGAAAACTTGGTGATAAAAACTTTGATTCGTCGACTGAACACGGACCAAATAGTAGCGGATAATCGCAGAGCAAGGCTCGCACCGTATCTGGCTGCGGAAGAACGTCGTCGAAACCACCAGCTGGCAGTGCAGAGGACATTCTTGAAAGTGTTCGAAGATGAGGTCAATTTGCTGAGCAGCAGCGTGCAAACACCAACCGTTATAGCAAAATCTTGGCTCGAGGAGTTGAACTCTACAGCATTTTCAACTGTATCTGTCACGATATTAAAATATTTCCCACGTGTTTTTGCTGAATAATAGAATTATTTTATTTTCCCTAGCTGGCAACACAGCCAAGATGAAGGGAGTAGCCTGATTCAGCTAAATCTTGTTTTCATTCCTTCTTTCACACTTCTCCTTCTTATTCTTCATTATTGCCGTCATCCATTATCATCATTTCTAAAGAACAATATTATAGTGTTTACTTATACCACTTTGTGACTGCAGTACTCAACTCAACTCGTCTGTTTTCAAGTTCCTGTTCTTCCTCAGTTCAATCAGTCAGTCAGTTCTGTTCCTACCGCGGATGAAGTCATATTAAAGCTTCTACTCTTCAACTTTCCTACCTTTGTGCAAGTATTTTTCTCAATATTATTACGCATGAATTGTGCATCTTTAATATTGTGCTCCTCTTTCTTTTTCTTTTCTGAATTCAAATTTTCTTATTTATCTTTTATTTTTTTCACCCAACCATTTGATTAAAATAATTATGACTCGTTGTAGAACAGTTCTATGCACCTCTTCCAAAACCAAGAATTTTCATAATAATCGTGACCTTTTATAACAAGTAGACACAATCTAATTTTTTTAAAAACACTCTCAAGAGATAACTAGAGAGATCATTCGAATGGATTGCGCATGTTTGAGGCATCGTATTTTCAAACAAAGCGTAAGTTGTTGTTACCTATAATATTTTGAGAGTAGCGCCATTTTCTCTCTCTAAAAAATGATTCTATTATTTTCATTACGTCATATTCCCTCCACATGAAACTGCAGAGCTGATGAAAACAGTATAAATAAAAATTTACCACATTCATCCAACCAATCCATAGGAGAAATCTAAAATATATTAATAGGTACCTGAAACAGAGAGAAAAAAAAACAGAATATTAATAACTCCATTCGAAATAGAATATTAAAATATTTCTGATTCATAACAGGACCCAGTTAATAGATAGTTATGGCTAGTTAAGAAACACCACCATTAAGATATTATCATTGCCCAGTTGCGAAGTTCTTACTTTTCATAAAGCATACCCTTAAGGGCAAAAAAATTAGTCGATAATTATTTTCAAGACTTGGCAGGTTTTAAACCAAGGCTGTAGATTCATTCCTAGCACTATTTTATTCATTAAGAATAAAATACTTAATTCGTACTCTACTTGATTCATTCATATTGTCCAAATATTACTGATTTTTCCAGAGGGTTGGTTTTTTTCCACAGTGAAAAGAGAGGCTACATTACCAATGCAGTCAATGTAGTGTTTCAAATTACTCATTTCAGATACTCTGTCTCACAAAAAAAAAAAAAACTAACGTTAGAGCATTGATAGACGTTTCAGCTATGCTAGACGCAGGTGGGACCAGAGTTCGGAAGCCGTAAGATATGGCTTTAGCTTTCGGCTTTTAGCTTCTGACCTTGAAAATAAAACTTAGGCTTTCAACTTTTGACTTTTATGATAAAGCTTTTGGCTTTCGGCTTACTGGTTTTTCCTTCAAAAATTGATGGCTTTCGGCTTTTAGCTTTCGGCTTTTGGCTTTTCACAAAAATATACTTTTTCATAGGAAATTTTGTGCTGAATTCGAAAATTTGGGTGGAAATTTTTTTAAATATTTTTTATTAATTATTTGATTAATTTATCTGTTTACACTTCACTTTTGTGATTTGTGATTTTTTTTTTTGTTCGTAAAAAGCTAAAAAGCCGTATAAAAGCCATAAAAATACGGCTTTTGCTTTCAGCTTTCAGCTTTTTTGATAAAGCTTTCGGCTTTCGGCTTACCGGTTTTTCCTTCAAAAATCAATGGCTTTCGGCTTTTAGCTTTCGGCTTTCAGCTAGCTTCCGAACTCTGGGTGGGACCACCTCGCTGCCTGCTACAAGCAATGACGTCAGTCCATTCTTTCGTGCGACAGAGTATAGACTACAGACGTTATATACTACGTCAAAAACGCACGCTACTAAGCTTTCTTACGATTTTCGATTTCCTTGGTGCAGTTTGCAGACAGTTGGCTATGAGTGTTAGTTCAATTCACAAGGTCCGTATGCTGTGTAAATATCGCCGATAATTTTGAAAATATACGTAATTATCGATTCTATATCAGCAGCATACATTTCAAAGAATAGCAATATTTTACTGATTTTGCGAAGAATATGCAGAACTCAATAATCCAAGATTTTAGTAAGTTCTGATAACAGCGCAAATTTTGAGCTTCTACTCGTACGTATAGAATTTCTAATTTTTTTTTTCCTCATTATTAAACAAGCGAATGGAACGTTTCAAATCGAAAAATTACATGTATTTCTGCATTTTTTTTTTTTCAAATGATGAAATTGCGGACCTTAACCACACCAGGCAGAGAAAATTTTTGTATGAAATCGAAAAACACTTAAAGCGAAAACCGAACATGGATCCGAGTTTCACATTCGTTTTGGTCGTCTATTTTTGTAGTCTTGCTATTAGCCACGTCAACCGAGTATCAGGCGTCGAAGAAAATTTCACAGTCGAGGAAGCCGAAGAAAAAGTTGAAAGATTAGCTGTTGAACGTGCAACATATAAACCTCATTTAGGAAACAAAAGTAAGCACAAAATATCAGCATCCAGTAAAACCGATAAAAAAAAATCAGTTGCTAGATCAATAGTACTACATTTCCACAACTTGGTACACAGAACTGGCTTAACTCATTTTCTTACATTCAGAGAAAACAAGCGGGAAATTCTTCAGAGATGGAATGTAAAATAAGTTAGGGGGAGGAGATGGGTATAAATGAGTAGCCTTTAGTATGTTTCAAGTGAGCAACCCCTTACAAAATATCAGGGCTACGAGCCAACCTTGATTTATACAGTCTGTTCCAGTAACGAATTCTATGATGTCATAGGCTTTTGAGAACGGCGATTGGTCAAAATTGAAAATACCATGGGGTATGTTTGATTTGGCACAGTTTCTTCTAACTGTTTCAAAACTGATTCCCTTTGCGTGTTCGTTTTGCCACAGTTTTGAATCCATTCTTGTTCGTTTTGCTAAAACAGAACCAGTTTCTGTTTTGGTTCGCATTTTGGATCACAAAAAAGTGAAACTACTCCAGAGTAGATTCTCATAGTTCCTCGTTTATTTACACTGTAGTTGTTTTGAAACGGTTTCGGCAAAAGGAACTATAATATGCAAAAACCTTATTTTCTTATTTTGACTAAAGTTTTTAATGAATCTGCGATTCGAAACTGAAACGAACCTACAAAAAACGTTTTTTAATTAATAGTTTCGAGAAACCGTGCCAAATCGAACATACCTGGTTCATTTATTCATTGAAGCCTTGTGATGTCATAGTTGTGATGTCATAGAACTCTCAACTGGAACAGACTATACTCGTATTAACCAATTCTCATGCAAACTCAAATCTTTGAATGTAAGGTACTTCAAAGACTGCAAGATATTTTCAATGTTTTTTTTTTTTTCTTGAAAGCTGCATCATTCGTTTGACGAGGAAAATTGTAGTGACTTATAAAGGTCGGGTACTTTCTGGGTTCCATTTTGTAGCTTTCCATGCAACAACTTCATTTTTCAGGGGTAATAAATTCGAAAATTTGTAAGTGCAGAAATTTTTTATTTTTATTTTCGGCGATTCTTTCTATCCAAGTATCATGTTAGAAACCATCTCACAAATGCACACAAAAAAAAATCAGCTTGATCGGATCATTAGAAGAGAAAAGTTATAGATTTTCACTTTTCAGAGAATTTGTAATTCGATGCTGCCCACTTTAAAAAACAAAATTTCTTCCACAGCCATTTCTAGGGATCCAATCAAGCTGGGTTTTTTTTTATGCGCATTCGTGTGATAGATTCCCACTTGGTCCACAGAAAAAATCAACCCCAAAGAAATTTTTTTTACATAAATAAATGTAGGTAGGTGTATGCATGCAAATTTTCTAATTTATCAGCTTTTGAAAAATTAGTTTTTTTCAGACAGCACTACCTAATATCCATGCAAAATGAAGTTATTGCGTGGAAAGCTACAAAATTGAACACAAAAAGAACCAGACTTCTATGAGTCACTTCGCGTCTTTTCCTACCTCATGACTGCAAGGTGTTTTAAATGACGGATCGTTTTTTTTTTTAAGGGCATCGTTTTTATTCGAGAACTACGAGTATAGACATGATTAATTTTCTTTTTCACTCATAAAGTCGGCAGCAAATATATGTGTAGTAGCTCTGCTATAGATATGAAAAAGAAGTTTTTCTAGGAATTCACGCTCTTTCTGATTTCACAATTTAATACGTTTCCAGTCATGAGCAGATGGAAGCGACGTACTGTAACTAAAATTTGTGATCAAGAACCACAGGTAAAAGTAGAGCTTTGTCACCAATTTCTACCAATGGCAGATTTGGGAATGAAATTTGGTGACTTTCTCGTCAGAGAACTGAACTGCGAGCCAAAAACGTTTCATATCAGACACCGTCCTCAAAACGAAGAAACGGATAATTATACGTTAGACATGTACTCGTGCCCAAATATTACCTATAAAGATCTGGGAACAGATGAGGATACGACTATAAATCATAAATACTACGTGTCGAATGGAAAGAAATATAATTCGGCCATTGTATTCGTTCAAAAATACAGAGACGATGGAGAAGGCAGAATTTACCCAAGATATCATATAGAGAAAATTATCTTCAAAAATCTAGTTCCCACACAACTACGCGTGCATTCACCACCAGAAACTCCAAGTCCCGAGGTACATTCAGATTCCATAGAAATCGAAGCAAATGCATACGAAGAAGCAAGAAAACTTTCGGAACGTAAGTACATAGATAATCTTACCGAGTTATCGAATAAATATACTAATTTTATTAAATACATGATCGATGAAATATTATTTCATTCGTCTTTCAAAGGAGCTGAAGTAATAAGGGGTAATAGCCCACTAAGAACGGAAACATGGTCCCCACCAAAATTTCAAATTTATTCAAGGCATATTGTAGTGGGTCCGTCTAAATAATTTTTGGTCAAGTTTGGACCCCCTCCCTCCAAAGTGGCCACCCTCGATGAGATACAGGCTAAAAATTAAGATCGAGATGGCTCTTTGACCATAGATGCGCTAACCACAACTGATGAGTACTTGTAATTTTTTTCAGTTTTTTTCTTTTCAAAATTGAGGGTTCCTTTTTTTCATTCTTTTTTCTCCACTTAAAACTTGGGCAGTACTTTTAATTGCTAAAAATAATGATCGACTTCAAGCCATAAATTATTTGATCGATCCTTCGTTGTTAGCAGATTCTTCATTTTTACTCGTTTTCTTTCTATTTTGCTTGCTAGGTAGGTACTTACTTATTCATCGCCGCATTTATCAAACGTTCAATTTCTATTTTTTCATTTCTGTCATAATTATGTTACTTTTTTGCACTTATGTTTCTACCTGAATTTTTTCTACTCTTTGCATGTCAGATAGTTTTTCATTTTTTTCTTCTTACGCGGTTAAAAGTACAAGTACGATCGCAGATCGATCTTTATTCCCTCTTGAAACTCATATTTTTTCACCTTGTACCTCATCTTCTAATTTTTACGCAGGTTATAAATAATGACTTTTTTGGGTACCTACGTAGCTATCATAGTTGCAGAAATTCATTTTTTTTTAACTTTTCTCTCTTCTATTTTTCTTTGATAAAATGTAAGTTAGTACGAAGAGTTGAGTTTTCTTGTCTGTCATTTGCGTTTTACTGTCCTGCCTCTCAATGTGGTACCTTTTGTTGCGATTTTTTTTTTTGTTTGCAGGTTTCGTCTTTTTTCCCCACATTATTGTGTATAGTGTTGCATTTGAACTTTGCTGCTTATACATAAAATACATACAGGTATATTTGGCTTAAAATTTTTTCATGCTTTTTTAATACAGCCGCAGTTTGGTGTATCTCTTTCGATCCCAATACTTATATCACTACTGCCAGCAGGACCATGAGTCCTACCATTCCTACCAATTACACAAGCTAATTTGACCACGTTCTGTCAGGACTACCGACTACGTGTAATGGAATCCGAATACCCCATATATGTATAAGCAGTGCGAAATATAATTTATGAAAAAAGTTAATTTTAACCAAGTTTGTCATATGAAAGGTACTGCCTGGAATTCTTCCAGCAGGATGCATGTTGGCGCATCTATCATTAAGAAGAATTGAGCAACACTTTTGCTATAAATATTTTTTACATGAAATCAATTTTCAGTTTTACGTATTTGAGTAGTGAAAGGAAGGAGAAGGATTTTAAGGGTATGTTTTACTAGACGCCCGAACTCCACAATTCGGCTTAATGAATATATCATGGGAGGAACATTCTGAGGATGAAATACGGGAAAATATGAATCAAACTTCTCAATTAGCTCAACCGATACGAAATTTAGGAATTTTGTTATAAAACTGTCAGATAAAACGATATTAAAAAAAATATTTTCATAAATTGTGAGAATTTTCCCGACTGTTTTCTGGCTGAGTTTTTAACTAAGAGATACGAATTTTGAATATATTATAGTTATAATATTATGATGAACATACGGATGTATGGAGTTGGATATTTATTTAAAATTAAACAATGGCTTCTACGGATACGCAAAGTTGATGGATAGATAAGTTTATAATTTTAGCTACCAGAAAATGTGAATCGAAAATTTAACTCTTTACATCCGTAAGTTCATCAATCATCATATAACAATAACATACTCAAAAATCGTATCTCCAAGTTGAAAAGTTAGGCAGAAATCAGTCGGGAAAATTTCTCTGTTTTTTACATTTTTTTCGCGTGGTAAAGCATACCCTTAAGGGAAATAATATTTTGCTACGATTTCAGCATACGAAAAATTCCGACGCACCTTCTTCTCCATAAATATATGCGGGTTACGCAAGGCGCATAAAGTGCACTTGTGTCGAGAAACCATTAGAAGGTCTTACTTATGGTACGCCCAACTTCTGTTCCAAGGTTACGACGAATATGCGTGCAAAAGACGTAAAATTCGAATCACAATTCCAGACAGACAAGACTTTTTGCCGGATGAAAACCTTCATCGGCCAATCGAAAAGGAGATCATTCTTCTACTTTGTCCGCGGATTATTTCGTTGATTGGTGGCCTCATCGATGAAAAACATCGCGATTTTGTGTACCTCTCGTCAAATTTACGTTCGCGTTCGGTGTTTTTCTTTACTCGAAAAAATGAAAGAGGCGCAACATTCGCGAGAAAATTCATGATGGATAATCTGAATATGGAGAAAATTGTCCAAGACCAGCGCCGAGCAAGATTCATGCTATATAAGTCCAACGAGGAACGTGAAGACGAGCTGCGACAGTCACAATTATATAGACCAAAACCAATAAATTCCTTCGAAGAGTTGGAGAAGATAGCAAATTTGGTGGAAAGCAGCGACAGCGTGCAAATGCCAACCGCGATTCCCAAACAAGAAATCTTACAATCGCTTAGTAACCTTCTCTTCGGCAGACTGGTTCAGACAAAGCAAAATGAATATTTAGTCGATGACGTCATCGTATCATTTTCCAAAATCAAATCGTCAAAATTTGGTAAGTGATGCAGAACTGTAAGATATTTTCTTATTGAATTTTAATACGAGGCATTTCGACATAATAGAAGGCCGATTCAATTTCATTTGAAAAAATTATCAGTTTACGTAAGACCAAGACATATTTAGGTAAGAAAAAAAACCAAATTTGAGTTTTTCACAATTTTATTGATTATTGATTATTTTCGTTTCAAAATGATGTCATAACTTGTCATTGTTTCCTGTTTTTTAGTCTCTGAAAATTGTGATTTGGTATAGGGAAATAAATTCTTAAAAATTCAATTTTTTAAAACAAAAAAACAAAAACAAGTAAAATACGAGTAATTGGCTATTCAAAATAAAGCCAAATTCATATCAATGCCATCTAGAAACTATAGTTACTTATTTGTAAAATATGCAGATTAACCGCATCATCTGGCTATTAATAAGAGTAATAGTGAAAATCTTTATGACTTGAGTGTTGTTTTTTTTCCCACGGGTATATGCTTTACAAATAGATACGAACTTTTTTATTTACCTGTATAGCATAACTACAACGCTGCATGTTTTTACATTTGCTAAAATCCAAGTTTTTTCAAGGGAATTCTCAAAAAATGTCTGTAATTTTTCAAATTCCCACGGAATTTAAAAAACTCTGGGTGAAAAACTCCAAGATAGCATGAAGAAGCTTTCAAAATTTCAGCTTTCCAGCTCTAATAGACTCTGAGAAAAAGGAATATGAAAAAGGCCATAAAAGTATGGTAAAAATCGATTCTTTGTCCTCCCTTAAATGAAGATGGATAAAGAAGGACTGATGTAAGAAAATAGTTTTTTATGATCTGACATTGAATTAACTATAGGGTATACCAGATGCCCATTAATCGGACTATTAATCGGATCAGACTGTACAATATTAATTCCCAAATATCGGATTTGTGTCGGAAAATACTATCCTATAGTCTGATTGTATAGTCCGACTAACCGGTCCGACCAAACTATTTTTTGCCCATAGTAAATAATTTGAGAAAATACAAAAAATTTCTTTCAATTATGTCCTTAAGTTTTTTGTTTTTTTTTTGTCGCTGTCATCACATTGATCTGGAGAAATATAATTCCATTTTATTCATTTTCTTTCACCACTATAGCCACTCTATAAATTCACGCATTTAGTTTACAGTCGATTCAAAATAACATACTGGAGTCTGGATATTTGTCAACAACCCAAAACAGTGAGAAGAAAACTGTGCAATACCATTTTGAGTCAGAAACCATTCAATTACAACGTGAATCTTGATGAAACAAACATCGATTACCCATGCAACAAGCGTATGGTTCATTTAAGGGTACGTGAAATAGAAAACCTCCAACCAATGGATTTCTCAATATGGCGTTGTCCTAAACCCACGAGTGATATACGCCACAATAACGTACATTATAATTTCTTCATCGCGAAGTGTCCACTAAAAAATTCAGCATTAGTCCTCAGAACTTTCCACATACATCCGGATGCTGATATTTATCCCGATGCAGTAGTTACTGGAATTAATCGCGGTTACTTAGCAATTACAAACGAGGAGGAGCAAGAATTAATTGACCAGTAATTCTGCGGGGTCAGTCCCACGTACATGTATCTCTCTCTCTACCTACAAGTAATAAGAGATTGAGTAACCAAAGGGTTAGATAACGACCTAATAGACTGATCCCCAAATGGCGATTGTGAAAAGAGAAAATTTAATGACCCTCCAAAAGACATCTGCAAGATTAGGGGCTCACATTGATGTGAAAAGAGCAAATGAAAAGTAAGCCAGTTTGCATAGGACATGTAAAAAGAGCAAACCTACTTTTTTTCTCCTAAATTTTGATATGTAAATAGAGCAAACCTGCTTTTTTCCCTCAATTTCAAGTTTGTCAGTTTGTGGTCTTATCTTCGTATTGCTGTGTAAAAACCTGCACTCATTATTTGTCTTCAAATTTCTCATTTTGTACTCTCATCTGTCAGTATTTTGTTGTTTGTCTTACAGAGAAGTTGAATACTTTTTCAGCTAAGTTTTATGCCTAGAATCAATTTTCTTTTTAATACTTCTCATCTTAAATTTGCCAACCTTTTTATACAATATCAAATGTGAATGAGATCAGTTCTACGAGTATAAATGGTGCCAAAGTAATGCTTGGGCAGCAAAGGAAGGATTTAATCAAAACTATTACGGTCATACCTGTTAATTATATTGCTTTTTACTCTTTCTTATATTATGCCATGTAAACGTTATACTTGCATTGACAATTTAAACTTTTTAGAACAAAATAACTAATTTCTACAAATGTTGTTTGCTTTTTTTACATACCTCTCAAATAATTAAGTGTAAAGTGTTCGCTCTTTTTACATACCTCTCAAATTACTAAGTGTAAAGTGTTCGCTCTTTTTACATCATACTCGACCCTCTTTCAGAATTTTTCGCTCTTTTTACTGCCACCCCTCCCCCCAAACTTTCAGAGGAAAGAAAAATGGTGAACCACGCAGGCTGTTCGACTATACGAGTATAATGAAGTACGATATGTGTGACAAAGTCTGAGAAATCATAGCTTCGGGTGAAAAGCATCAAGATTTTTTCTCTTTCTTCTTGTACCTATTTTTGAATAGGTACAGTAATTTGGTTATAAATGGTCACTTGTAAATAAAATTTTTCAAACTCTTACGAGTCATATCATTCTGTTCTTGACACCTTTTGCCTCACCCCTCTAAAGACATCCTTTGGGAACGGATAAGAAAAAACTTCAGATCTATTCGGGAAAAATTAAGCAAACAAAGTTTCGGATTTTCTACACCCTCAACAGCAGGTGCAACCGTTTACAACTGTGTCTTTTGAGGAAACATTCCCTGCTTCTGAATACGGAATTCTCAACTTATACCAACGCTTTTCAAGAATAACACGACAAGTGTTTTGTTTGAATTGAACTACAAATTTACAGAGAGCAGAATGTGGCAAATAATAAATTTCAGCCAAAAAACTAGATGCAAAAATACATTTTCAAGGTGGCGAGAAATAGTGATAGCTACAAACATACAACACCGTAACTATAGGTGCTAAAAAAAGAAATCAAAACCGTGAAATGAACGTTCTCAAGTCTGTTTTTCTTTTAATTCCCATTTTCTACACGCTTGTCAGCCATCGGATCGACACCGTGTCAGCCAACCAAATCATTACAGATGTGTGGAGAGTTGAGGAATTAGCTGTTCAACGTGTGGCATATAAAAGTAGTTTTAGAAGTTGGAGTAAGATTTCAATTCTATATAGAATGGGTCAGGACGGGTCACAGCATTCCTGCATCTCACTGCAGAACACCCATAGTTAAAAGTCGAACTTTGGCTTGTTAGCTTAAGCGCAAGTTATATAGTGAATGTATATTCAGTTTATCTTAGCCTTATCCATAGAGAAAGGTTAAAATTAATCTAAAATTAATGTTCCTCTTTGTTTTTAGTTAAAAAACAATTTCCAAAGCTAAGACAAACTATTTGCCATAGTCCCAAAGAGGTAAAAGTAGCGTTTTGTGGTCAACTTGTGGATATGACATTTTATGATTTCAAATTTGCTAACTGGAACGAAGAAAGCCTAATTTGCCAACAAAAACACTTTCAAATCAGACACCCTGAGAACCAAAAAACCGATCACCTACAGTTGGAAATGTATTCGTGTCCAGACATCCTTTATAGGGACCTTGAAACGGACGCCGATACAACCTTTTGTGAAAAATATCACGCGTCAAAAGGAAAAAAGATCAATTCGGCCATAGTATACGTAGAAAGGACTTTTGGTGACAGTAAGATTTACCCAATACAATATTTCAAAAATATCAACTTCGATGAATTTATTTCTCAGCCTGTAGACTATAGAAGTTATTCGTCGAAAATTGAGAAGATAGAGACACTGTCAACGCCAATGGTGATGATAAATGAAGTAATTCAATATGGGGAAGAAATAAAACATCTTGAACGTAAGTTATCAAAACGTGAATAATTTCGGAAAATCATTTCAATAAAAGTACAAACCATTGTGTGAGGGAATTTATGGAGCATTACAAAGTGCTATGTATGCTCCACAGGGTACTATCATTAGGAATTATGTCTGACGCCAATTCCGGTTAAACTCCTCTCATAAATCAGGTCCTCACCCAAATACCTCAACCCTATATTTACTACGAAAAAATGTATTTCGTGTCTCTGAGACAAGTCTGTTCTCATATTCTCGTATTATGATATTCAGTGTTGCCCCTATAATGAAACTGATGTTGAGCAGTCATATTCTGTAGCTCAGTTGGATGGATAATAGGGTGGTCCTTATTTTACAAAGTATTTTGTATCGAATGAGAGACCCCCTAATTTTGTTCTATGTTATGTGAATAAGTTCTGGTATAAGTTTCATCCCCCTAGGACCACCCCTTCACGTGCCGAATTGGGGGCAAAGTTTCATAATTTTCACAATTTTTACGTATTTCTGCAATTATCTTCCAAAATATGGGTTCCACTGAAAAAACTTACTGAACTTAATTTGTTTTACACTTAATTTCCTACAAAAAATGTTTAAAAATTTTTTCCTAGAGTGAAGTATAGATGAGAAAAAGAGTGATTTAACTTACACACTAATAATATAATGTAATTATTTTGATTTAGTTTTCTTTCTTTTTTTGGTAATATGATGTTGGGATGGGTCAATATTTGAAAAACATAGAATTTCAGATAAATTGAATACATTTGTAGCACTGAAAGTAAATTTTTCCACTTAAAATAATAATTAATTTTTTTGGCATACTGTTTCATAAATATTCTTAGAATTGTTGTCAATAACCTTAAACAGCTTAAAAATAATGTTGAATGCATATGAAAATAATTAAAGAAGAGCTAAAATAATTTAATACTGGAATAAAACTTTTAATATTCTGTTTGAAGTGAAAATTACTTCCATTGTACCATGTTCAATATTTAGCATTTGAGCAAGTTTTGCAGAAATAACTCAATTTTGATACTAACATGAATAAATTGAGCCTCAGCTGCACCATTTCCTCTTTTTTCATTATTTGACCTCTTTTTCTGATGAATCTTATTTTTATTTTGAATGTTAGGAACTTGTTAAAAACATTCAGCATGATGATAAAGAATTTATAAAATATATAATGCTTTTTCTAAAAAGAAACTGGATTTTTCATTCTGAAGAATATATCATTTACTGTCCTAGAGCCCATAATTTGGCCAAATAAATAGCAGAGACTCTCTACTGCCCCAAATCAAACCAGTAGATTTATCTATAAAAAATTAGTTGGTTTCATTCTTAAATATTAAGTAAAAATGTGGTTTCAAGCTACTGATACCTACTATTTATGCTCCACTAAATGTTGTAACTAATATTTTCAAGAAAAATTCTAAAATACCATGCAAAAAATTATAAATTGATTGATTTTGCTTTAAAAAAGCTCTCACTTTGTAAGATTTTATCAATGACTGGATTTATTCAAAATTAGCTTATTTTATAAACTTGATAATAAGATAATTGGCAATGCAACTAAGAAAAAAATAAGATTCATCAGAAAAAGAGGTCAAATAATGAAAAAAGAGGAAATGGTGCAGCTGAGGCTCAATTTATTCATGTTAGTATCAAAATTGAGTTATTTCTGCAAAACTTGCTCAAATGCTAAATATTGAACATGGTACAATGGAAGTAATTTTCACTTCAAACAGAATATTAAAAGTTTTATTCCAGTATTAAATTATTTTAGCTCTTCTTTAATTATTTTCATATGCATTCAACATTATTTTTAAGCTGTTTAAGGTTACTGACAACAATTCTAAGAATATTTATGAAACAGTATGCCAAAAAAATTAATTATTATTTTAAGTGGAAAAATTTACTTTCAGTGCTACAAATGTATTCAATTTATCTGAAATTCTATGTTTTTCAAATATTGACCCATCCCAACATCATATTACCAAAAAAAGAAAGAAAACTAAATCAAAATAATTACATTATATTATTAGTGTGTAAGTTAAATCACTCTTTTTCTCATCTATACTTCACTCTAGGAAAAAATTTTTAAACATTTTTCGTAGGAAATTAAGTGTAAAACAAATTAAGTTCAGTAAGTTTTTTCAGTGGAACCCATATTTTGGAAGATAATTGCAGAAATACGTAAAAATTGTGAAAATTATGAAACTTTGCCCCCAATTCGGCACGTGAAGGGGTGGTCCTAGGGGGATGAAACTTATACCAGAACTTATTCACATAACATAGAACAAAATTAGGGGGTCTCTCATTCGATACAAAATACTTTGTAAAATAAGGACCACCCTAATGGATAACTATATTTATTCACTAACACTCCCAACACTTCTGGTGAAAATAAGCCCGAACTCCGCAAATTAGCAATACTCATAACTTAGTGGTGGTATTAATGATGATAAAATACGGAAAAACAAGATACAGAAAAAAATTTTCAATGGTAGTCTGGTAAAGCATAACAATATTGTGTTGGGCTTATTTGTTTCATACAATTTCATATTAACGTCCGCGATAATTTAAGAATATCTGGTACTTCTTTTTACTTTGGTACACTTTCTTTATTATGCTTTAGCTTACCAAAGGTTCCGCGTTACCTTTTTCTCCATGAACATATGTGGTCTACGAAAACGGCAGAAAATATTTGTTTGCAGACAAAGCATAGAAGCCTTCATTAGCAACTACGGGCAGCTATATGTGAAACGGTATGACGAATATCAATGCAGAAAACAGAAAATTAGAATCGACATAACCAAGCAGGAGAAGCTTGTAAAAGATGAGGATGAAACAGAGATGCTCAGGATACTATATGAGGAGGAAGATAAGAAGGACATCATCGATAGAGTTAATCGGGAAAAATTAGAAAAGAAAAATCTGATAAATCTAGAAAAAGATTTACTTAATAAGATTAGACCGCAGAGAGCGAGGAGATCGAGAAAAAAGAGAAAATCCAAGAAATCTGAAGAACCAAAAAATAAAATTATGAATCGATTTCGAGAAGTGGAGCAGTTTCTTATCTTGTGTCCGCGACCGGTTTCAGACAAAGTGAAAACAAACGACAATTTTGTATACCTTTCCTCAAATTTGGATCCTAATTCAGTGACCCTGTTCACGCGAAAGAATGAGGAAGGCGAAAACTTGGTGATTAAAACTTTGATTCGTCGACTGAACACGGACCGAATAGTAGCGGATAATCGCAGAGCAAGGCTCGCACCGTATCCGGCTGCGGAAGAACGTCGTCGAAACCACCAGCTGACAGTGCAGAGGACGTTCTTGAAAGTGTTCGAAGATGAGGTCAATTCGCTGAGCAGCAGCGTGCAAACACCAACCGCTATAGCAAAATCTCGGCTCGAGGAGTTGAAAAAACTGCCTCGCACCTCGTTGCAGGTACGAGTAGAAAGAGAGGGTCTATTGGTCGAAGACATCGTAATATCGTATTCCGCAATCAGGACAATGCCATTCGGTAAGGAAAATCGACCAAAACTCGACACCATTTTCAACTGTATCTGTCACAATATTGAAATATTTCCCACGTGTTTTTGCTGAATAATAGAATTATTTTATTTTCCCTAGCTGGCAACACTGCCAAGATAAAGGGAGTAGCCTGATTCAGCTAAATCTTGTTTTCATTCTTTCTTTCACACTTCTCCTTATTCTTCATTATTGCTGTCATCCATTATCATCATTTCTAAAGAACAATATAGTGTTTACTTATACCACTTTGTGACTGCAGTACTCAACTCGACTCGTCTGTTTTCAAGTTCCTCTTCTTCATCAGTTCTATCAGTCAGTCAGTTCTGTTCCAACCGCGCATGAAGTAATATTAAAGTTTCTACTTTTCAACTTTCCTACCTTTGTGCGAGTATTTTTCTCAATATTATTATGCATTAGAATTGTGCATCTTTAAAATTGTACTCCTCTTTCTTTTTCTTTTCTGAAATTACGTATTTATCTTTTACTTTCCTTAATTTTTTATGAGCGAATCCTAATCGATTCCAGACAGTATCTAAAAATGAGAGTAGATAACATATTATTCGGTGGGCTAATAAATACCACCTATGTGATAAAACTAGCAAAATTTATGCGTTTGGACTCATTGGATTTGTCTTGAGCAGCGAAATTCAACACACACAAACACATAATTTTTTAAAAAATTTCCAAAATGTAAGAGGTATATAGCAGGCCACCGACGAATGCAGTTTCATACAGACTATCTCACTGGCTTAAAACGGTATTACGTTAAACAGCGAGGGTAAAATAACGATAGCAATAATTAGTTCAGAGAAATTAGACAAAAAATGGCCATACATATAAATGCAACATACATTTCATTTTTTGTACAGAAACGAGGACCATCTCGACAGTCACGTTTACTTCTTGCATACCTACATGTACATTACCTCCCCACCCTCCCACCCCACTCTAACATGATTTTTTTTCAGTTTACAGTCGATTCGCGATAACCTATTCGAGTCTCGATATTTGTGGACTGCCCAAACGCTTGAAGAATCAACTATGTGAAAACGCTCCTAAATCAGTGAAGTTTAACTTGGCTGATTTGACCGATAGTAATTCGTCCACAGATTTTAATCATGATTATAAATGTCATCAGCGTGAAATTCATTTAGCAATGCGCGAAATTCAGAAGCTCGCAACCAAGTATTTCGTGATGTTGGCCTGCCCTGAGACACGCGATCAGAATTTCAATTACAATCACTATATTGCTAAAAGTCACCTTCCAAATACGGCGCTTGTTTTCAGATCCGCTAATAACCCAGATTCTTATCCTGATGCCATAATTTATGCAATTGATCGTGAGAAATTAGCTCGAAGCATGCTGCCTGATGAACAACCAAGCCTAACTAATGATTCAAAATTGATTACATCAGGCGTAACATCTGTTTTTAAATAGGCTGGTCTATTGTAACCTTATACTGAATATCAGAGCTAGTAAAATTTTTTTAAACATAACTTTTAATGTATAGATTAGCAGTCTACGTTTTATTATTGATGTTGTAACATCTTTGTTTTTCGGTTATCGTTACACATGAGTTAATTTGAAAATTTAACACAACGTTAAAAATCGATAGTCGATATCGAGAATACCAAAAAATGGTGATGCGCGCGCCGTTGTCTGCTGTTGTCATCGAACAACGCAATTTTCCCTTATTAAATATAGATAAAGAAGCATCTTCATTAATTCTGGTGATCCACTTTTCAAAATTAATCGATCAACGTGATTCGTCTTTTTTTCTTTTTTTTTGCTATAAAAGAATGATCAGAAATAATTCCAAATATTTCTTGCGCTTCTCCTTAAGTTTAGAATCACTGCTTGATATTGTAAAAGACGTATACCACATATGGTAATAAATTAGAGAGTAAAAACAACAGAACTTATGACACTTGTTTAAACCGTACTATGAGTACATTTAAAAAACACTTCTAAAAAATTCATTTACGCAGAAAGTTCGTAAGAATTATCAAAAACGAAGACACAAAATCTGTACCAGGAATCTCCCTTATACATTCGAATATCGTTAAGACTTCAGGCATCTCTTTTGCGTGGTTTATTCAAAAAAATTCATAACACCACTATTTCAAGCTAATTAACTTTCGCTAACATTTTCTTAGAATACTAAATTCAGGTTTGAACGGCCAACTACTCTGCTGTACTCGAAACCATGGATAGAAATTTCGTCATTATTCTACTCTCACTACTGTGTTGGCTAACGTTACTTTCAACGAGGGTAAAAGGGTCGGAAGAGTATTTCAAGGTTATAGAAGACCCAGTTCTTGTGTATCAGCTAGCTGTTGAATACGCTGAAATGGTATCAGGTAAGACAGAGCCAAAGTCACAAATTTGTATTCAAGATAGAGCACGTGCGTAGGCACTACCATTTATTACTTTTCGCCAGCTATACCCATAGTACGAGTAGCTCATAGCGAATGAAAATTCAGTTTAGTAGTGCCATGGATGAAAGAAAATTCGACAAAAATCCATTTCTTCGTATTTTTACTATAGTTCTACCGTCCAACCTTCCTCTTGCTGGTGCATAAAGACTTTTCCATTTTTTTGCTCTCTTGCCACCGAATTTCGATAAAATGAGGTGGAAATTACCCTTTTCGCTATTCTTTTTTGTGGACATTTCATTTTCTTTGAGCTTTTTCTTAAAATTTTCGAAAACATACAAAAATGCTCAATATTTTAGTCATCTTTCTTAAAATCTTAAAAACGTCAGTTGAAAGTTTTTGTCAACGATATTAAAAAATATCACTTGACTTAGCAACATTGCTCAGCGATAATACTTTTCATCATCTGGCTCCTATAGTAACTTTCTTTTTTTAGCAGGTTTTCAACAGAAAACTTTCTTTTAATTTGGTCCGACTTCCACAAATCAGCAAGGGATCAACATATTTATTCGTTTCATGATCTCAGGATTCCAAAAATACCCATCTCGCATTCTGGTGTTTCTTTACTTCTTTCTTCATTTAGTGCATAACTAATTTATTTATGTATGGAGAGGGAGGAGAATCACTGCAAATGTTGGAATATATATTTTACAATAAATATTAATTTTCATAACTGTGATGAGAAAAGTTACTATTCTGTTCACGCAGTTATTACTATCCATTCCTCTCAGCGTAGTTTTTTTTTCATCATAATTATGTATTTATAATTCAAAATTCTACTAGGTATAACAGAGAGACCAGCAAAAGCTATCACCAAAACTATCTTAATGCTGAAAAACGACGAAATACGGCGACTATGTGCAGATGCCATACCGATAGATACATACGGATTTGAACTTCTTGATCTTCATGAAAATTCAATAATAGAAAAAAAACAATTTCGCGTACGACATACCGAACCACCAATAAATTATTCTCTCCACCTGCCCGTGTTGGCCTGTCCACCTTTGTCTTATCTCAACATAGAAACCAATGAACGAAATACATTTTTGTATGGCAAATATTATCTCTCACGGGCAGTGGACCAAAATTCAGCTATAGTATTCAAAAGTGAATACAATAATGTTAACACGTTGAATCCGCAACGTTACTTGAAAGAAATTTCTTTCGAAAAATTAGAAAAACTCGCAAAGAATGTAGAAACTCAGATAACCCCTGATCCAATTGTAAAAATTGTTGGTGGACAGTCAATTGAAAAAGAAATCATTACCTACCAAACATCGACACGTTCTGTTTTCGGTGAGTACATTTGAGTCTAATATCCTATACCCTATTCCTTAGAACTTTCCTTGTGGAATTTTCAACAACTTTCGCACTTCAACGTTCCCATCAATTGCGAGTAAAAGTAAGTTGTAAAATACCGGATTGCCGGGCGCTTTTTATAATCTGTTTTCCCTGAGTATAATTTTTCCCTACTGGATATTTTTCCTGATTTCTTTTTTCCTAAGTTGATGCGCGAATCAATTAAGAATTAATTTTTCAAATTTTTTTTTTCATTCACCCCCATTTTTAAGAAAAATCCCTAAGAATGCAAATTTTAAAAGACAATAATTAATTCTACAAATTATTTTTATGCCATATGATACAGTAGTTGATTCTCTTTCGAAAGAAAGAAAAAAATTACGTACCCCTTTGAAAAAACATTTTTCAATTTCATTCTAAAAAGAAGACATTTACAACCTCAAAATTTTCATATTTTCATTCATCATTTTTTTTCCTGCTTGCTTCATTACTCTAATTTTTCAAACCAAAAAACTACATCCTATTTGCTAAATAATAGCGCAAATCGCAAACCGGAATTTCTGCAGGGTGCACAGTTTCTGGAGGTTAAAAAGAAACGTTCGCAAGAACTCTTTTTTTCTCACTCAATTTTTCACCGATTGATCTGAAATTTTCACAATATGTTGTTAAAGGATGTCTCCATTTAGGCCTGTTTGCGGAATTTTGAAATTTTGCTTCAACTTAAATTTTATGCGGCTGTGAAAATTGACATTTTTTGGGATGACATAAACGTATCTCATTAACGAAATGAAAAATCAAAATTCCACAGACAGGCCCCATGGAGACATCCTCTAACAACAGATTGTGAAAATTTCAGATCAATTGATGCAAAATTGAGTGAGAAAAAAGAGTTCTTGCAAGCCTATTTTTCACAATAACAAAAAAACCTAATTTTGAATTTGTTCTGTTTCTATTTTCGATTAAACAGTTCGGCACTAAAATAGGAGGCAGCGTTGTTAGTATCGACGCTATTGTGTAGATAGACAATGATGTGGACGGCCAATGTTTGAGGGGCAAAGGGAGGGTTATTTTGAAAGGACTCCAACTAAATACAGACTGAATACTAATTTTTTTCGTTTCTTTTTACACTTTTCTTCAACGAGAATGTCGAGTTTGAGAATTGGGAAACTACGAGTGCACCCTTTAACTATCATAGTTTTGAATGCATGAATTGTAAAAAAATAATCGCTTGAAATGGGCTGGAGAAATAAAATAATTTCAACCCCTACCAACCGGAGAGTGAGCAAACCATCTTAAACGAATGTACCTCATGTTGCTGTACCCGCAGTTGCTTGGTGGTGAACTCGAGACGGAACACCCTGTATGTTAGGTAGTACCAGAATTGAGTACCAATAATTGGCAAGAAGCAAAAATAATTACATGTATATCATAACACGTCACTCGGTGAACTAATCGTAGGACAACAAAAGGTTCACGCAGATAGTCAACTTGAAAATAAACATTATAGTTGTAGTAACCAAATCAAATAACAGAAGGTAACACAGCCAGTCAACTTATAACGGCACCGGCACCTCTGCATATTATTCCGCATTCAATTTATACTTATAAGGGGACATTGATTGCAATGGCACTACGAGTCACAAGCAACATAAAATAAATGAAATGAAAATGAAATAATGTCAAAATTTCCATTGGGTAGCTTTCATTTTTTTTTTTTTCAGTTTACACAAAATTCGCCCAACTGTATGCCTCATTGGGTGTATGCAGTATGCGTTATTCGCATAAAATTCACGCATGTCGACAAGTCATTGGAGCCAGTTCATCACGAATCAAACTAGTCGTCGAAGAACACCTTACGAAACCGTGTATGAGACGTACAGTTGACTTGGGCGACGGACCGGGGGAAGATACTACAAAAACTAGCGAACTCTACCTATCCCAATGCCCACCCACAATTATTGAAGGACTTTCCAAAGAACTCAGACAGACAACTATCTTCTACATCGCCTCGAATGCGTCTCCACGTTCGGTAGAACTTTTTTCACGGCACAACGTGCCAGGCGAAAAAATCAAACCCGTCAATGTGGCCTACAATCTGGATGTACGATCCATGGAGCAGGAAAAGCAGCGGGCCAAACTTTTTCCAAATATTCTCATATTGGCAGGAAAAACACGAAAGTCAGCATCGGCGGAATCGGCATACCAGAATAAGAAAAAATTGATCAACATGTTAAATCAGTCTCCTGTACGAACACCAGCAGCGCTACAGAGACAACTGAATCAGATATCGGAAAGACGAAGACAAAAGAAGCTAACAGAAACCATGCGTCTGACCCATGGTATTTCGATGGTTGAAAGAGCTCTGATAGAATTTTCACAAGTCAAGATTAACATATTTGGTATGTCTCAAATTTTCAAACTTGCCTTCTCTGGTGCACAAAAACAAGACACTAAACGCTGCTCAAGAGTTGAGTTACACTTTGTAGGCCAGCATCCTTTTTCAACTCCGCAAAAAACGAAGCATAGGTCAAAATTATTGATTCATGTTTTACAATAGAAATCGATTATACAAACCTTCTGAATAATTTGCACTGCATTTCAAAATTTTGTTCAACAACAGGATACGGCAAAATGACCGACTACGATTGCTTTTGTTTTCAATAGAATGTTCATGACGTCATATTATTGTTTACTTTTCACTGGTTAGAGTTATCTTCAAAATGATTGGTAGATAATTCATCGAGAATATGTCAAAATTATGATAATAGCTGATTGGAGAATGGTAGATTCCCTCCAGGGAAATAAAAACACATGAACATTATACTACGAGTATTATGTACATGCGAATGAAAAATGATACAGACATGCGAATGGTTTTGAATTAAAAAATCTTCAAAGGTACTCTTTACCCCAAGCAAAAAAAAAAAAAAGAAAAGAAAAGAACAGTATAAAACAGTGAAAGTTTCCACACTATTTAATATGCCAATTCTGAACAGAAATCTGAAATTTTTGGCAACATATTATATGTACTTCTGCAATATTGAAATTATAAGGACGTATAGAATTTAATTTTTGATTTGTACCTTTTTTATAGCTAAAATTAGCAGTCAAAGTTACATTTACTTTGCGCAACAGTAAAATCAGATATTCACATTGAAAATGAAAATTCAACTCCGTACATTCGTAAGTTCATCATGCAATAAGTAAAGCACATTTAAATATCATAACTCCAAGCTGAAAACTTGAGCCAGAAAACATTGGGAAATATTTACTCATTTTATGGAATTGTTTGTCTAGGATATCATTTTATCAGACAATTTGACAGTAAAAATCTTTAAATTTTGGATAGTTTTGGCTAATTAAGTAGTTAGATTCGTGTACCTATGTACACAAACAATTTTGGACATGTTTTTGCACCCCCTGTAGGACGACCGCTCAATGTATTATCTAACTTCAAATTTTACGATACAATTTTTTCATAACACGAGATAACTTACACATGTATAAAAAACTTTCTTGCTTTTGGAATGAAAAATAAGATGAAATACTCGTACAAGGCGAGAATTGCATATAAATTTACATTACTCCAATAATTGATATTGCTAAGCTCGCTTTCAGCATACTCAGCGTGTAATATTTCATTTTCGGTCCTTATAATTATGCACAAAAATGTACATACTAATTATCATTCACCACTTTCATCCAACTTTTTCGTTTACTTTTTGTTCCGTCACTTCTCATTTTTGCCTTCTCACTCGATCTCGATTCGATCAAATATACTCGTACTAATACTATCTCGTCATTTTCAGTGTATGAGAAGTTCGCACAAACATACGCCAGTATTGATTTTTGCAGCCTAACCAGTATCCAAAAAAAAAGTCTGTGCGATACAGCCTCGTCGCACGATACTGAACACAATTTGGAACCAGATCCAGTCAACACATCATCGCCTCGTCCATGTTATCAACAAAAAGTGGGGCTCACTTGGTTTGAAGCAGAAGCATTGCAAACCGCATTATTTTCACTATGGGAATGTCCGTCATCTTTAAATCATCCGGAGCTTACGTACTATATGGGTAAAAGTAATTTCAATAACGCGGCCTTTCTATACAGGGGTTCTTATCATAGCTTAAACTCTGATAGAATGAATGCTATACATCCTGTTACCCTAGTTCATAACATAAATAGGTATATATTGGCTGCAATGTTGCCTTAAAATGATTAATTGAATCAATCATTTTACGGACAACGCGCACGGTACCAGGAAGTACACCCGAGAAGATCGACTGAGTTCAGAAGAGAATAATAAAATACCTATGACTTTATATTAGTACATACGTAGATTATAAAATTATTGTGTAAAAGAAAATAATGCTATAATAAATTATTTAGATACAGTATTTGTATTTAAAAAGTACAACATTTTTTTTCACAACAACAGTCGTCGTAGCGGTTCGAGTAAAACCCTACATAAGCGACTTTTGCAAAACATCCGTTCGAGTTGATTAACTTTGAGTATAGTTTCAAAAAAAATTTTGAGCAATAACTTTGAATTTCTAACAATGAAAAACCAACAGGATGACAAAATTGTATCTACATACGTATAGCAGGCCCATAAAAAACTTATGCAATGAAGCTTTACTGAATCATTACAAATTTACCAGTGCGGAAGTGTTATGGCAAAATGAGTGAGTAAATAAATAGGTTATAACATCGAAACGCAAAGTGACCAGAATTACAAAATATGAGTTAAACATGATTCCTATTATATTATAGTGTGTATTAATTCAACGGGGAATCTATTTCATCCGTTTCTTGACTTATTTTTCATCTATAACTAAATTTTTTGGTGGTCAAATCATCCCTCTAAAAATTCTTGTCTGGGTCTAAATGCAATAGTTCAGCTTTCTGCCTCAAAACGCAAAAGGTGCACTACACTGAGAAGAATTTCAATGGTAATTTTTACAATTTGAATACGAAAACTGGGACGATTCGAGATTTGTAGCAAAGCTTAAATTGGGCCTTTTTTCGTCTCAAATCCAATAAAGAAAATTTCCTGAGCGATGCTCGAAGCCAATTGCTATAGTATCGAGATATGTCGTGAAATTCGGAAACAAAACAAGTGTAAGATGACATAATTTACTACACAGGTACTTATAAACTTATTTACTCGAGCGATGCGTTGTTTTTAAAAATCACTCAATGCAAAGCGAACTTCGATTCGGTTTTCACTCAAGGTTGATACTCGTACATACGAGTAAAATGAAATAATTTGTAAAAAGCGCATCGAATGATATCGAGACAGAACAGCTGCGAGTTTGAAAACCAAAATTACTCTATTTGCTTGGAAACTACGAAGACGCTCACTATGTTATTTAAAGGTACGATCAGTCGAGTTTTTTCAAGTGAGATTTCAAAAATACAATTTTCACAAGCCCACTCGTTATAGACGTACGTAGCCGAATCTTACATACGATCGTATATTCAGGATTGAAAGTTAGAATTTGCGTAACTTTCGAGTTCGGCAAGTGAATCAACCCTTCAACCTTTATTTAGTGCGACCTTCCAGCGCTTAGAATGTTGATAAATAATTATTTTTGGCTAAATGCTCTTCATAAATCACTAATTCACGTTCAACGGTAATGAGATCCTCATGACCTTGACTTGGAATTATTTATAATTTTAGACCAACTTGATGACCTTTGACCTTGATTTAATGACCTCCACATTTTTAAAAAGACAATTTTTTTAATCCTTCGCGTTCTTTACACACCATTCTTCATATTATATTATCTTAACACAAATTATCTGAATGTTTCACATATTCTTTACGTCATTATCTTTATATTATTTACATTGAATACAAGTCGTTGATTCGTTCGACAGGTATCTCCTCCAGCAAAAAGTCAAATAAACTGAATCTGGCGAGAAGAAATAAGTAATGAAAACAATGGCCAACTATCTCCTATATCTGATTATCGTTTTCGTTTTTCAAATAACCCTATTTGCCGAGTGCAACGGGTCTGAGAATTTGTTTGAAATTGAAGCTGACTCTCGGAAAGTTGAGCAACGACTGTTAAGTTTTATAACATTTAAAAATCAACTCCACGGACAAGGTATTAATTAATTTCATACTATTGATTATTTTCTGTATGTTTACTTGTACTAAGGTTTCATTTCATTTTCTGTAACAGCTTAAGGGCGTAGTTTATACCTTTCCTTTTTCCGAGTTGTCGATAATTTACCATTTTTTTCACTGAGTTTTGCACAGAATTTGCTCGAATTTGGATACTACATAATATTATGTTAGTCTTAAACACATTCTCTATGCTTCGACGAAGCGTGATTTTTGATTTTCAAAATTTTCAAATATTTTTTGTGGGTCTCAAAATCTCCTTTTCTCTGGGCTTCGAAAAAGAGTGAAAAAAATTCAATCGAAAAAAGTTTTTAGCAATTTTTGGAGTAGAACGCTTCATTTTTTAAAGTGAAAAATCTTAATAATGATTATATACGATTTACAAATATAATCAAATAATTATAATAATAAATGCTCTTGGTTAAAATACAATTTTGTAGTGTGACTATTTTACCATTGTTCAAGCCAACATTACTACGTAAGTTATATAAAATAATCTTGCGTGACTTGATGACAAAAGTCACTACACCATGTAGTAATTAGTACAGGTACCCACTACTCTTTTCTCTCAGTGTATGCTCCAACTATAGATATACTTATAAGAACCATTCTCTAAAACAGCTCTAACACTTTGGAAACAGATGAGAAGGAAGAACATTTGTAAGCGTAGCCATGAGTTTCGAATAGAGCTTTGCAATAGAATAATGCAGCTCGAGTACTACGGATTCGAAGTAAATGAGGAATCGGTCCGTAAATTCGTATATATAAAACGAATATTCAGCCTGAAATTCCACACATGCGAACGAAATCGCTGTAAAATAAAAATGTTTTGGTGTCCGAGTGCAACATACTTCGATTTGGAAACCGGTGAACAGAAGGACGTACCTTTGTTTTTCAACATATCCCGAGCTAAAAATAATGACGCTTTGTTCGTGTACGTTCAGCAAAATTCCCTTGGTGACGAAATCTATCCGTACCAATACGTACACAAGATCGACTTGAAACGAATAAAGAGGTTGATGAAGGAAAAAAAAGGCGTAGCTGCCCCCTCAGTTCCCGCAGTGAAAATGAATGTGAACTGCCAAAATGAATCTGTTATTCGAAATGCACTCGAATACCTTGAAGCCATCGAACTAACTTATCGTGAGTCAAAGTAAATATTTCACTATCCATAAGACAATGAACATTCGCATCAACCGAAATAAGAAATTAACTCTCAAGATTCGCAGTTCCTCTCTGTTAAGGGTATGTTTGGTTTTACCATACCTCTAATCCTTGATTTTTCTAAGGGATATTTCAATGATTTGAGCGAATACATTGACGAAAAAAAACACGCCACAAAAGTCACATAAATTGATTTGTCCACCAAATAAAACAGCGAGTAAAAAATCACACACGCTTCAAAATTCACCTTAATTAATTTTTTTCGTCAAATAAAATATGGGATTTGAAAAATTATACCTACATACAACTCAAAATTCACCTGAATCAATTTTTTCATCGCTTGGCTCCAAAGTTGCGAAATTTATAATACGAGTATGATCATTGGTTATCCCCAACCCCAAAATGAACACGATTCTTTTTTCAGCTTACCAGAAATTCATTACAATGTTCTCCTCTATGAATGTTTGCGCCGCGAAACTAACGCACAAAATTCACATGTGTCGACTAACGCTCAAACATAATTTCCACAACGTCGAACTCGATATCTCAGGATACATGTTCCCTCGTTGCAGAAAACATTCGTTCAACTTCGTATCTGAGAATGTTCACATTGCAGCAGAAAATCAGAGAACTGTCGCCGCCTTTCCATGTCCACCACTGAAGTACAAGTCTATCTTACCTACCAGACTGATCATTTCACCAATCTTACACTACATCTCTTCTAACCTGCTTCCCGACTCCGTTTTATTCTACTCGCGAGTGAACCAACACCAAAACCATCTGGAGCTGAAATGTCACCACGACCAAATGCAAATCAGTCAGCTCTTGGTGAATGACCTTCGCAGATGCAGGTTATTTTTCGGTCGCAACCCCGAAGGCGAATCACCCAGAATTGTTTCCGGATACGAAGATTTTTATTCGGATAATGTAAGTAACATCGATTCGACACTTGGTAGCGTGCGAATGCCGTCGGCCATTCAAAGAGAGAGTGAAAATACCGAAGTAATAGACGATCAGGACGCAGATGAAGAATTGAGTGACGATCAAGAGCTCGAGTCGGATCCCGATGACACGGGCGGATTCGTTCTCGTATCACTCAGATCAATCAGATTCATCTCGAATCGATGGTTCACTGAATACGCAGTCATATCGTTTTATAAAATACAACGAGAAAAACTAGGTAAGATTGTATAGCTCATGATGAAAATTCACAGATTCCGACCAAGTTTAAAGATATAGGAGAACATTGGCTATGCATTAGATATAAGTAGCTGAATAAATTGATACGCTGAAAAACTAAAATGATTATCATAAGTAAACTAGAAGACTGGTGCTGCTCCGCAGCATGAGTTGTTAATTGGAACTATTTTTTTCCCTTCTAAAATTATAACAGGTGAAATTGAATGTCCACTAACAACTTTTCACAGACTTGACCGATTTGAGTGGTCAAAAGCTCAAATGAAAGGTCTTGATCCACTGAGTGTTCTTAGACCAAAATGAATATGATAAATTAATTATAACCTGAGATATTGATGTTTGAGTGGTGGAAAAACTTGGAAAAAGCATGAATTTTGAGTAAAACTTGAGTAAGGTCAGAGTTGAGGGAATTCCAATGCGTGATGACATATCTACACATAAATACCTTTCATTTAAAAACAAATGAAGCAAATCGGCCTGATAGAACGGCCGGACGAACTTGTATTAGACTCTTTAATATATAGATCTGTGGAGTTAAGTATATGAAGTTAAAAGTGAAAAAAAGAGCTGAGTGGGGCAGTTCAAAAATTTACCAGACTCATTCAGAAAAATGAAACAGTTAACAGACTAAGCGAAATTCACAGTCACATAATTTGAATTGAAGTCATAAACAATCGAACGAAAGACAAAGAGGGGTTTTCAAGAATGATAAAAAACTATTTCGACTTTCAGCTACCTTTTTCACTAACACGCCTCACTTATACTTAAATTTTCAACCTATTACAATAAACTTTGGAATTGATCACAAATATTTCTTATTTCCTTACTATCGCAGTTGAAATTTTCATTTTTCAAGCCTTTTTTTTCCCCTTCGAAAAATCCCCTCAAGAATAGATATACGAATTTTTGCACCTAATGCCGGCAGCCAGAGCAATCTGAATGTGATTACTGATATTTCTTTACAGTTTACGAAAAATTCATTCGAATGTACGCGAGCCTCGACATCTGCCAAATGACCATAAGGCAAAGACACGAACTATGTTTTGAAGTCATACAGAAGTATGGATTCAGCATGGACCACAATCCCAGCAACGAATCCATCAATTATCCGTGCGTTCCCCGAGAAATCACATTAAGCCGACGAGAAGCGGAAGACCTCGGCAGACAAGCTTTTTTCATGTGGCAATGTCTTTCTAGTACCGACTCGCACGGACACGAACATACTTTTTACGTGGGCAAAAGTTATTTGAAAGATGCGGCGATCCTTTACAAACTCACAACATTCGAAGGGATCGAGTTTATTTATCCGGAATTAGTTGTGAGCCACATTAACCGACATACATTATCGGATGCGGACTTGCTGACACATGTTTCAGCAGGAACGTCATCAACGACACCACGTGGATTAACGAGGGGTCGATAACCAAAGAAACAAAAACAAGCACCACAGTCATCCAAGTAAACATATGGGTGTGGTGTGATACACTACATCTGCCGACTACACCGAAAGAAATAAAATTTTCACAATTTTTTATAGGAAAACAGGGACAATTCAAAATTTATTGTCAATATTCTTCAAAACTGTAGTACTTTTTACCATCTTAAGATGATACATAGGTGCCTGTACTTGTAATAAAATTTCTTCTCTCACCTCTCTTAAAATTTTCTTAAATCGACTTTGAGGCATCGATATTATCATTATGCCTCTGCAAACTGCCATCATTTATATGTATATTTACTGATATGAAAATCATGAAAATCATCAATCTTACCTGGATAATACTGCATCGTCTTTCTCCTGCGATGTGGTGTATTCGGAATATTTAAAACGCACTCTATAACAGTAGGCGATGATAATTCAGTGTCAGGTATAAGTACGGAGGCTATCACATCGAACGAATTGAAATATCTGGTGCTGATCACAGAGACATCATTAAATCTGAAAAAAGAAAATGTGAGAATAATATAATTTCTCGAGTGACTATTTCAATTTTTTAGCTCAAAGACAAACTGCTGTAGTTACAAGATACTGTTATGTAAAAAATATGAAGGAGAGGCCCCACTATACCAAAAGCAAGATTTTAAGAATTCCATAAACAAGGTTTACAGACGCTTCCAAAGTACCTACAACATTTTCTCTCTACTGCTATTCTGCGAATTAGACTTGCCTGAGTTCAGTTACAAAGGACATTTTTTGAAAATTAGTCAACTTGCTTCAACTCTACCATAATTCAAGTAAAATGCTTACACTTTTACACGCTTCCTTCGTGTTCAATTCATAATCAACCGTATTTGTCTATCTTTTCTTCATTTTGTGAGTAGGTAAATATTAAGAAAACAAATATAGTTGATAATTTTGCCCCCCCCCCCTCCATATTATCTAAGATGGGTAAGAAGTACATATTACAAATATTAAAAAAGCAAGCAAAAAAACCCCGCCTTTTGGGCGATCAAATCTATAAAAGAATTATTGGAAATGATATAATCATCCCATATTAAAATTAATAAACCTCACCTTTAGCTATTTTTAGCCACACTTTTGCTTCTGTGTTTTGTCCTACTCAAATTCAGACTGAAAATTAGAAATTAGCACCCCTAAAACTTGAACTCTATATTGAGATTAAGCTCTTCAAGAAATTAATGGTTATGACAAATCACATATTATTATGAAATCAATCCACTCCAATATTAGCTATTTTTAGCCATATTTCTAATTCTTTATTTAGCCTTACTGCAATTCTCAAGCTCTACTTGATATATCCTAGCTGCAAATTATAATTTTTTTTAGAAGAGTAACAGCAGTTTTTCTTTCCATTTGAAAATACTCGCATTCTCTTATTAATGGTTACACTGATATTTTATAAAATGGAAAATCCAAAATCAGATTTTTTCCATCACTATCCCGATGGGCAAAAAATGAGAAAATGATCCGGAAAATGAAAATTTTATCCGTTGTCAGTCCGTTTTTATTTTCGATCATCGGATCTAAAAATTTGCAGTTATTTTTGTCATCTTGATTAATTTTCCAAATCCGTTTGTAAAACGGTTTCACGGATTATAACCCGGGCCAACAAATATGATAAAACAGCCTTCACGGAAAATAATCCGGACTCATTTCCGCCAAGACTGATTACAATCCGTTCGAAATCCGTTTTAGAAGCCGGAAAACAGGAAAATTCCGGGTTATAATCCAGAAACGGATTATAACCCGGAATAAAACGGATCCGTTTTCAAAATATTTTGCCCATAAGGATCGGGAACACTGTAACTACTACCTACTTAAATCATAAAGTTCATTTTATTTATTTTATCAATGTTACACTGTTTTCACATTATTCAGTCAAACCTGCCCATAACGGACCCTCCATAAAAAGGAATCCTCACTCTCAGGATCCCAAATTCCTCTCAAGGGAAATACGAGTAAAGTGTATCTTGCTAAACGGGAACCTGTCCAACGCGAAAACGGAAAGGCAAACCTGGTTTTATATGAGACAATTACCTGTCTCACACGGAAATCTTTTCAGGTCAAAATGTGAAATTGTCTGTCAACTCTATGAGAAGAGGAAAAAAAAAAGCTTGAAAAGAGGTTGAAAATATCAACTCCTTAGATGATGAGAGCCATGAATGATGAAGCTAAAACAGTTTTGAGCAATCGAGAAGCATTAAATTATGTGAAACAACTAAAATCAACTTTTTTTTTGACGGTACCTTAACTCGACGAAAACCTGTCATTTATGGAAAAATAGTTGGGTCCCCTGACCGTCCGGTTTCCACAGGTTTGACTGTACAAGATATCCAGCAGCGTTTTTCACTAATATAGTATACACACTCATTTGTTGTAACTTTCAAAGGGTCTAGCAGGATAAGATAGGTGAAATGACCTTTTTCGAATTTCGACCTGAAACTTGGGGGTCAGGTTGACCATGATGAAAAACTAATTCAGCCCAAATATCAGCCCTCCACCTCAACTGGTTGCCCCCTGGGGAGTGAAAATGTGTTTTGGCCATTTTGAAGGTTTTTTGCCCATAACTTTTTTCATAATTGTTCATTTGATTTGAAATTTTTATGATAGTTAGTCCTCTATGAGCTCTATCTACCACCAAAATATCGCGGTTCCAGCTCCAGTAGTTTTCCAGTAACTCTAGCTGGAAATTTTGGAGCTTTTTACCCTATGGAGTCTACAAGTTGAAATTTTCACTGATGATAGCTTATTTAGTCTACATTACACCCATATAATTTGTTTTCCGAAATTCAGGGTGGACAAGGTAGTTTTTTGGCATTGAAATATCAGTTTTTTCATATTTTCATAGTAAATCTCCCATTATATAACTACACCAAAGGCATTACTTGCACATCAGTGCACCAATTCCATTGAATGGTAGCTACTAAGCCTAATCTCCCACAAAGTGACAGTACAAGTACCAGGTGGTGTCATATATGACGCCATTTGAAATTTTGAGATGGACTTCTGCAAGGACCAATATTTTGAGAACCACTGACTTGTGTCATACAATGCCACCTGGTCCTTTGAGGTTATTCTTGTGGTGTCATATATGAAGTCACCTGTTACTTCGAGTAATCTAGTGAAACCTGGTTTTTCTAGTGTTAGAGAATGATTCTTTCTCCTCCTATAAATTATTAATACTATTCCTCTGTCTGATTGCATAATGAAAATATTGAATAAATTCTGTAATAAGTATATTCTCTACTCATGAAGGGTGGTTTTGAAAACTATAATACTTGGATGTCAACGAATAATTGGGGGGGGGGGTTAGTTGTTGCAAAGTAAGTCTTTTTTTTTCACAATTATTCACAATATTTTTATTATTTTCATTTCTGCCATTCACAATGAGAAAAACATTTTTTTGATAAAAAGACATATTATGGTGATTTTTTAGTCAGGTCAAGGGTAGGTCCAAACCCTCTCAAATCCCACAGATCTATTTTCTATGCATCTCACTTCATATTACTAATAAGTTGAAGGAGAAAATGCATGTTTTTGTCTATTTCTATGTGATATAGATGATAATGTGAAATAATGCCAGTATTTGCATATATGAATTTTCAACCCCCTTAAGTCACCACTTAATTTCAAGCTAGGGGGCTGAAATTTTAATGGAATTTATTTTTCATGAAATGGAACAAATCTGGGGGTGGGAGCAGAAATTGCAAAAAAATTTTTTTTCCTTCTATAAAAAGGACCACCCTAGTAACCAGAACAATTTTTTGATTGGGCCAAACAAGAACAACATATGTCATTAAGAAATTAGCATAATGAGATATCTTAAGCTATGTATGTGTAGGTGCAATCAAACAGAGGAATAGTATTAATAATTTATAGGAGGAGAAAGAATCATTCTCTAACACTAGAAAAACCAGGTTTCACTAGATTACTCGAAAGTAACAGGTGGCTTCATATATGACACCACAAGAATAACCTCAAAGGACCAGGTGGCATTGTATGACACAAGTCAGTGGTTCTCAAAATATTGGTCCTTGCAGAAGTCCATCTCAAAATTTCAAATGGCGTCATATATGACGCCACCTGGTACTTATACTGTCACTTTGTGGGAGATTAGGCTTAGTAGCTACCATTCAATGGAATTGGTGCACTGATGTGCAAGTAATGCCTTTGGTGTAGTTATATAATGGGACTGATATTTCAATGCCAAAAAACTACCTTGTCCACCCTGAATTTCGGAAAACAAATTATATGGGTGTAATGTAGACTAAATAAGCTATCATCAGTGAAAATTTCAACTTGTAGACTCCATAGGGTAAAAAGCTCCAAAATTTCCAGCTAGAGTTACTGGAAAACTACTGGAGCTGGAACCGCGAAATTTTGGTGGTAGATAGAGCTCATAGAGGACTAACTATCATAAAAATTTCAAATCAAATGAACAATTATGAAAAAAGTTATGGGCAAAAAACCTTCAAAATGGCCAAAACACATTTTCACTCCCCAGGGGGCAACCAGTTGAGGTGGAGGGCTGATATTTGGGCTGAATTAGTTTTTCATCATGGTCAACCTGACCCCCAAGTTTCAGGTCGAAATTCGAAAAAGGTCATTTCACCTATCTTATCCTGCTAGACCCTTTTATAAAAACTTTTCTAATGTAGATATATATATTTTTTTAAATGGTGCAAAGCCTATAGATAAGCTTAATGTCTTCAATATGTTCAAATTGCATATTATTTTTATTTTTTTTAGTTTCTATAAAAATATCTTCAATAAATCTTGGAATTAGTTCCTCTTTTTTGATTAAAAGCGACAATCACGACTCATTTTTCTCAGAATACAAATAATTAAATTAGAAAAAAAATGAAGAGATCAAAATAATATAAAAACAACATAACAGAAACCTGAAAAAGAGGTGCTGTCAACTGCTCCACTCAAATGACCGTTGTAAGATTATACGTAGATAATTTTCATCTTTCACATAGGTATACACAAACTTGAATGGTATAATGTTACTTCACCGCGTGGATATCATCCCCAGAGAAGGGTAATATTTTGTCTCGTTCACCCACTCTTTTCTCCATAAGGCGATCATAATTCACCAGGAATTCCAGCCGTCTCATTAATAACGCCAATTTAAATGTAATTTAATTTCGACGAACGAGTAAATGAAGGTGGCAGAGCTTTTTCGCTGCTCCAGCTACACATACGCTAGTCTGGGTGACTGGCCCCAATAAAAGTGTGATCCACAAAAACCGTGTAACAAATGGCTTTCATTTAGGACTACAGTGACGTAATGTTGACCTCGCAGACTGTCTAACAGCAGTGTAAAAAGAGAAAAGATGTTCGACGCTTTCCCCTTCCTCGCCACCACTCATTCACCGTACTTCAGATTCTTCTGCCACTTTTTATCCCATATAAACCATTGGCTTCATTAATCAGAGCAGCCGTAAAATATCGTCTTCATACGAACTAACTCGCCTCTCCACACGTTTTAAATGCTCTTTACCCCCCCTCCTCCCCATTCACCATCACAACCATCGTTCCCAGTCGAGTACATTCTCACTCGCCTCATCCCTCACTCTCTTTTGGTTATCCACCGAATTCGAGCTTTTACACTCGAAAAGCCATACATTCTTGCAAAGTGTCTCGGCTGTCATTAATTATACGGATCGGAAGGACTGTGGGAAGAGAATGAAGTTTTTACCAGCGGAACACCTTCACCTACTATAAATACGTATCTCACACTTGTTCGGTTAGCTTTATGTTCAATATAGGGCAAGAATAGAAACGATTTGTTTGATAAACGTTTTATGTACGAGTAGGTACTGATGGTACAAAAGCGACTTAATTTGATGCGTTTGAAACAGAAGCGGGCGGTTAAAAATATACGACCTAACCCAATATTTGAGCTCTTTTTATAAATACGTTAGTTTTCATTTTCATAAATCTATCGCTTTTTGTAAAACTTCGATGACGTACTATTGAAAAATCACTAAAATAACGTTATAGAATTAGCTATAAGGCTTTCTCAAGTACGAGTACAAATAAACGCATTAACCAGAATGGTCTTACGTATAAAACAGAAAAAGCAGAAAAATTAACTGCTGAAAAGAGAAATTTCGAGAGTGTGATGGCTTTAATACTACAAATACCCGTATAAGAACTGTTAACAAGATGAAGCGTTCAAGTGACAATGAGATTGGTCTGTTACAGCAGAATAATCCTACTTTCAGCAGGTTTTCCCTCGAAAACCTGCTTATTTTCTTCTGCGCATGATCAAGTTTGTTACATAAAGTCTACTTTCTGCTCCGTGATGTTGCAGTTAAATAAAAGCATTCAAAAGGCAACTTTCCTATGTCAGAGGGCCAGGTGAGAGGAGGGTGTGGGGTTAATACCCCCCTACGAGCTAATTTTATTGTTGATTTGCTGTAAGGATTCGGTTTTGTAGTAAAAATTAAAAGTAAAAGGTAATAAATTCTGAAAAACTTGTACGAGTATAAATTGACCTACCACAACCCCCTCACATGTTAATTCTGACTCATGGGGACCCAGGTCGCCGTTCCCGAAATTCATTGAAGCATATACACTGAATCAAGTTAATCTTACAAATTCAAAGCAGAATTTACTTACTTAGTTGAATGGTTGTACAAATGTACTTCTGGTTCCGGGTACACTCCCAATGCCCGACATGTTATGTTTATCGTTTCTAAATCATACCTCGTATGAAAAATTTCGAACCGTTTTTCTGGAGCTGTAACACAAAACAAATTAGGAACATTATGTAAGTTGAATTTACCCTTTTTTATGTATCTAAAAATAAAACACGCGGTAGTTTTCACATCATAATACAAATTCATAATGAATTTCAAGATTTGGAGGAAATTTTCACAGAAACCTATGGAATATATATACCTTCCTATGCGGTAAAAATGAAAAATTAGGTAACCTATAGTTGAAAAAACTACTGCTAATGAGACACTTTAAGGGTCTCAGAAGTATAATTATACGTAATTCTGCAAAATTTCTGCACTACATTTGAAAGCAAACACTTCGGAATATACAGCCTTGTCATCCATTCTTTCAATATTTCAAGTTCGGCCAATAATTTTGATTTTTTCAAATGAATTCTGTACCGGCTTGCCATGTCAAATGGAAACATAATACGTCGGCTATTATTTTCTAATTATCACTTTCTTTGAAAATGAAAAATATTTACAAAACGCAAACATCTTTGAAGAATAATTCGACAACATTTCTCTTATTTTTTTTTTTTTTACGAAGGGCTATTTTCTTCTAAGCTTTGCCAACCAACTTAACGGGCCGTACTCTTGTTCGGAAAACTTCAAAGCCATCAACAAGCAAAATATAGGGTTGATATATGTATGTATTATGAAGTTGAGGCGAATTCGATAATGGTAAAACTCATTTAGGTATTGGGGGCAGACTCAGCAGACCAAACGTTTAGAATATTCAATAAATTTGGTTTCAGTATTCATCATAAAAAGCGAAACTCGAGCAGTTCATTTTGCTGACAATATTTATCTGGCGAAGTAAAAGAATTTTATGAAGCATTGTAGGTAAATCCATAACGTCAGATTTTACGTAAGTCTTTCCTAAACAAATACGGAGTTTCAAATGGTGTATTCGAATACAGCGAGTAACTGCCGAAAAACGAACAGCATATTATTTTGCTGCTAAAAATTCAGCGGGGAATAAAGAAGAAGAAGAACGGGAAAACCGAGTCGTTCTTTTATTGAATTCGACGCAGCGAAATACCTGGCAACAAGTGGCCCTATAAGATAAACGTACGCAAACTTATCTCAGGCTAGGGAAAAGGAAAAATAACAATGAATTTTAGCTATAGAATTAGGAGTTTATGGTATTTAACGTGCTGTAAAATATTCCTCTCTGCAGCAATCATTTCCATAAACCATATTCGCTCAACATCTGCCCTAAAAATAGAACAGGATCAACAAGAAATAGAGCGTTCCCTTCACGACTTTATGACCAAGAGAAGGGACAAAACTGTGTCCATGAAGAACGGTAAGTTGAGTTCATTTGAAAATACGTATACGTTAGCTATATTGTACTTTATAAGTATATCCCTTCACCTAACAATTCAGAGGCGATTGAGTGTTAATCAAGAAGGGCTTAGATAAGCTCTTTTTGAAAGAGTAATAAAAAATGATTCTCTGATGCTTGAATTCCTTTTTGTGACGTTGAAAATTGCATTTTTTCATCATTCACCATTATCTGAGTATTTACAACAGAAAAAAAATTCGCGTAAGAACCGATTCACCCAGGGAAACTTTCATCTCATACACGCGAATGCAACACATAATAATACCCACAAAATAAATTTACTGTTCACACAAAGATTCTACATGAATATACTGCGTCGCGATACAGAAATTGAGTATCTTCCAATGAATTTTTTGTATGCAGCAGACAGATCCAAGTATTGACCCAAAAGACACTGAACACACATTCATATACGGAATATGATGAGAAAATCACTTGAGGGCATTAAACAAACCACTTTCAATCTTCACTACTTGAACTATACTTCCACAGAATAAGCGAAATTGAAAATATTTTCGATTAAATTCTCAACATCAGTTTAAAATGTAGAATGTAGATGGGCTTACTTTTGTTTTCCTTTAACCTGCAATCATACGAAGAAATTTCATTTTTGATTACCTTTTCTTCACACTGATTGTACGGAGCAAAAGCAAATGAGAAAAGGAAAACTGAAAAGTTAATATGGCTGTTACCATGTCTAATGAACTAAAAAAATAGGTCTGTGGGTGAGAAATGACAAATTAACTCAGAGGCAAATAATCAGTAAAGGGCGATTAAAATTTCTGAGTTTTGAGTTTTGGCAAATCACTTCTTAAGGATGTAGTTGCCGAATATTGAAAAACATGTTTGAAAGAACTCCATTCTCTCACTCAATTTTCTATAGATTGATCTGAACTTTCCACTGACCTATCTACCTCCGCTTTTCTTCATCAAAATGATGGCTGCACAACCGTTACTACGGTATTATATAATCTGTCATCAGACCCGTCTGAAACTACGAGTACCTATATAGCAGAAGGCACTCACGAGACACCCGGTATATTTCACGAGAGGCCCAAATTCCTCATTTTGCAATACTCTAATATCTTAATGGTAGTACTTCAGATGATGAAATACGGAAAAATATGAATTCAACTACTTAATTAGCCAAAACAATGTAAATTTAAAGTTTTTGCTATCAAACTATCAAATAATAAATGTATTTTCATAAAAAAAAGATATATTTTCCCCACTGTTTTCTGCTTGAAAGTTAAGATTTTTCAATACAAGGATGTTTTACTTGTATGATGAATTTACAGATGAATAGTAGAGTTAGATTATAATTTTCGACTGAATAGGTATCTGCTTTTATTGTTGCGCAAAGTAGATGTAACTTTTATGGCAGCTACGAGTATAAAAAAGATACAAATCAACAATTCAACTCCACACATCCTCAAGTTCAACATTGAAGCTGTATCATAAAATAAAATCTCCCGTTCAGAATTCACTTCTTACATAGTCGGACAAATTCCACTATTCTGAACATGTTTTGCTTCTTGTAAAGTACATATTATATTTTATCTGTTGGTCTTGAATTGATTCCATTTTTTCTTCTTCAGCGATAAAATGGACGAAGGTTAACGTACTCAAACGAAGCATATGCAACTTAAGCCCGGTCAAGAAGATAAACCTTTGCTACAATGCTTTGATAGATTCAGAAGATTTTGAATACGAATTCGAAACGTATAACTGTGAGAAGGAGTCATTCAGTTACACAAATAGTCACTTCGACGATGTTGAAAGCGATAATAAAATATCGATGTACCGATGCCCTGACCTCAAGCCTCCAGACCTTCGCCAGATGTTCGTCAGCAGAATATCTTCGGGCATTCGGCAGGCCATGTTGTACATACGCGAACATTCTAATGGTATTTTGAGACCAGCGCGGCACCTTACCGAAATAACCGAAAATGATCTCGGTAGCCCGTTCACGTCTCTGGAAGAAGCCAAATCGAAAGATAGGCCTTGGCTAATGACTCCCGTTGGAAGTACACTTTCTCCAGCCGTGAGCACTAGGCGGTCCATCACCGCCCCAAATAGCCCCGCCCTATTTATCCCAACCCCGAGTCCACAGCGATTGAGTGCAGTCCGCCAGTCTCGAAGCCTAAATTTTCTGGAAGGATTGCTTCCATCGATCCCTTTCAGACCTATAAATTCAAATTCTCCAAATGCGGCTAGGGCGACGAGTCAACAACGTACGAATTTGGCAGCACCGACACCCACGAAAAGGCTAAAGCACCGAAGGACACACAGTAGTGAAGCAGGCACATCAAATCCAATACAGAGCCAAGGTTCTGGGCAGTACAGCGCCGAAAGTTTAACCCCATTCCACCGTAGGAGGAACCCGTCCTCGGGTGCCGTTCGAAAGACCACTAATCCAATTGGATCGAGCAGCGCTGCTGCCAGCGGCGATGCGATAACTAACAGAGGTCGAGCGGCTGAAGATACGCCGGAGAAACGTAGATCCAACATCAACAGATCTGACGACATCAGGACAGATAGTGACGCCAGAACTGGCAAGCAAAGAGTAACTCGTCAAATTGGACCCAGTAGACTCAGTGCTACCAGTACCAGCACCGTCCAAGACCAGAAAATAACAGGTAGTAGCCGCAGCTCTCGGGAGAAAAAGACTAGAGGCAAAAGTTTAGATTCAAATTGGTCTTATCCCAGTGAAAGTAAGCCATTGCTGGACGACGAATCCGAATTTCCAGGTTTTCAAACATCATTTTCTCAGAGAACACCAGCTACCGATTCATTGGGAGACCGGTCTTCTGCAGACAATTCCATTCAAATAGCTCAATCGTACGATGATTCGGGCATAGAAGATGACTCGGATACTATTCCTCTATTCCCGTCGTCTGATACGAAAAATTCTAAGCGAGATCGTTCCACAAAAAAAACTTCTCGTAGTAAGGATACTAGCGATACTTGAAGAATCGCACATTGCCAGAAAAATAACATCGAAGCAAGACAAAGTCAGAAATTTTCAAGGAGTACACGGGAGAATTACTAGCTCCAGTTAAAAAAAAAAAACTCAGCCATAGTTCTGCCCCTCCCATTTCTGGACAACCAAAAAATTCTAAGCCACTTTTCAACGATAAAAGCAAAAGCAGTACAAAAGAATTACAGACATGCATTTCAATTTTCAGTAGCCGTATAACGGTGAAGAAAACTGTGGATATAATAAGTAACAGGTGAATCATATGCAGTTCAGGCATTTCATGAAATCATACATATTCGTATTATGGCTTACTCCGAAATTGAGTGTTGATAATATAATGAAAATATTTTCAGCAACATATTCACATAAAAAAAGAAATCCTTAGATAGCTAATGATGTTTATTATATGAGGCAGTCTTGTATAAAAAGGATCACTTTGTCGGTCAGCAGATTTTTGAGAAATCGTAACAATTGCAAGTTTTCAATGGAAACTGATAATACGAATCATCTGAGATAAAAATTTATCGAGTGTTAATGGCAAAATGTATCCCAACAGATGACGCTGTGCAAAATAGGTAATATTTACATGACAATAACGTATTTTCAGCTAAAATATTGGAACTGCATCACCCCACCCCCCGCCCAATTTCACCCACAACATCCCCTTCTGTTATATATTCCGCTTAACCAGAGAAATCCAACGATATGCAACAGTACCAACTTTAATTGCAGGAAATGAAAATTATATGCACAATTTTCAATGGATTACATGTACATCAATCTTGAAAGTCATTTTTCATACTCGTACATGTACAAAATTCATTTTCAAATTTTCCAACTTGAAAATGCTGTAACTTGGCGAATTTTAGAGGCACAAAGATCCGGTTGGTCTCATTTGATGGCAAATTTTACGTACGTTGACAGGTTATGCTCAACTCATTTTTCGTCCAACCGACAAAGTAGTCCCTTTCGGATGAGCCTGACACATATTATGTAGTATTTTTTGAATATCATTCGTTTTATAAGAATGATTTAATTCGCTATTATAAGAAAATCTCTTCTTTTAATTTGTGGAAAATTTAGTGAGTATTTTCTACTGCTAGGTACTGTGCGTATCTATCAATCAAAAGCTACAAGTAAAATGCACAGAGAAATATACATTTCCATGATACTCGTATTACCTGTACAATATTGATACTCGGTACAAAAAAAACTAGTATTACTTCGAGATTTGCTCGAATACATTTTGTATAAATAATTTTTTTTAGGTATTTCATAAAATGCGTGAATTATATGATTTGCCTGTAATAGAACTTATCTATAGTTTGTATTCTAAATTGGAGCTTTGAAATTGATTTGTTTTACTTTATTGGATTAGTCTTAAAGTTTGCAATTCCTTGTAAAGTACCTAAATATAATAACTATACTTACATATTTATTCTCAACTTATAAATTTACTTTCATAAAAGCTGTAATTCACCATACGAATAACTATTGTTTCGCTCTTTCAAACTATTTAGTGTGCATAACCTGATTGATATACCGAATCGATTGATAAGTCCGATTTCAAAAAGTGCTAAGTGCGTATTTTGATGCGGTGAGATATGACGCCTGTAAAAATGTGTTATGCAATTGGCATACAAACATATGCTATATGTTTTGCTTGTTTTGTCACAGTTTCCTTCACCCAAAAGTTGCGCTTAGCACCATTTGGAATCGAATCATAATTGAATTTTTATTGGTTTGAGTTTGTTTTATGACTGTTTTCAATTTAATGCTTGGCAATTTTCGGAAACGGACTCCTCAATCATTATCTAACCACTTGATAATGAAGTAATATATCTGAACTCAAGTGCCAGTATAACGTATAGTCAAAACATATGACTTCAGATTTTAAGCCACTATTCGACACGTTTTTCGTGTGATATTCATACTACGAGTATAACGTTTTTTCATAAAAAAAAAAGAGAAAAAAATTATAATTTCTATCATTTTAACGAATCGGGACATCAAGGTTATCAGCACCTGCGAATAGCAGACAAATTTTTTTAAAAAGTGAATGAAGAAAATCTTAACAGATGTTCAAAAACTAATCGTCTTCGGCACTAACAAAATCCTTCCTACTGTACATAATACATATAGGTATTGCAGATGTTCATACATAGAATTTAGAAAATTCTAGTAGGTGCGAGGGAGAACGTAATTCTTACAAAACTGTAAATAAAGCACCACATTTTCGCTCTCAGCAAACAGATTTTCACAAAACCAAAGTTTTCAACGAGTACTTTCCAACAAGTCGTTAGCAGTTTCTCGTAAGAAAATATCTGTTTTTCATCGACTTGTTGAATAAAATTATTTTCAAAAATGTTTTTCAAGTTTTTACATTTTATAATTATCATATTGGTTTCCCTACTGAATTCGTCTCTTTCGCTGATTGAGATAACATCGGAAATAGAAGTGGAAGAAACCGTCAATCGGTCGGTTCAAAATATATTCGATGGACTTCCCAGACTACGTAAGTATATAAGTACAAATAGATATGGGTTAGCACCTGACTGCTTCAAAAACCTATCTAAAATCATAGTGGAAACGAACAACTATGAGGGTCCCATGCCTAATTGGGAAAATCAGACCAATGCGTTAACTGAATGTTCTCCGATGAAAATCTGCTAAAACGAATAGCTATCTGATCACTTCTGCAAACACTGTCACTATCAACCTTAACTTTCTATGAAATTCCCATAATATATGTAGTTTCCTTCCATGAACTCAACTTTGCGAAATAATCACTCCTTGTCATCAGAGTGATAGATAATTTCCACTGAGATTATCTTTTAATGGATATTATTCAGAGTTGAGTCCTTTTGCTGATCAGGTCCAGCAATGTCAAGGATTCAAGTAATTAGAAAATACTTCACCCACATAAGGCAACGCGTCTATAACCCGGTTTATTGTACTTTGCAGCTGAAAAGAAAGAGGATCTGTCTGAAAAAGAAAGGAAAATTCTGAAGGAGCTACTCAAAGTATACGGCATATGTGGTTTACTGATGAACCAAAAACTCGGATATTGTGGACTGCTTCTTCAAAATAAAGAAGAATGGGAAAAGAAGGAGACTCCATCCCACGCCACGAAGTACACATACGAAGATTCTATATGTCACGTGAAACAGATTCATCTCGAGAATGTTGCTGAAAGCGTTTTGAGACCCGCATTCGAATGTCCTAGGATAAAAGGGAACCCCTCAAAACGGTACTACATAAGCGACATCGATGGAACACTAGAGAAGATAATCGGCTACCAGAATTACAAGGAAACAAATGAAATTAAATCACACCGTGTCTTGCGCCACATCACAGTGGAGGATCTATTAGGTGAAATTAAAAAAGAACAGCCACAAGAAACGCTGCCAGCTGAAAGGGTGGAGGAAATCCCGCAGGTTGAAAGGGTGGAGGAAATCCCGCAGGTTGAAAGGGTGGAGGAAACACCGCAAGTTGCAGACCCGAACCAACTAAATTCGAGGGCACCGGAGCATTCGCCAGCGACTCTTTCACACCCAGATGCTACAGATGGGACATTCGCCGAAAAAAGGTACCCAGTGTGCGAAAACAAGTTTTCGAGAAAAACGCGTTTCAACGTCACGCAACGTATTTTTACTGTGGCCACGCCTTTAGTATTCTCCCGCGTCTCGTGATGATTGTTTCGTATTCTGGTGGTGTGTCCCATGTTTCTTCCGCGTGTAGTGAGGTGGCAGCTTCAGTTGGGTCTGTTTTTTTGTTTCTATTTCTCCGTATTCTTTCTGATTTTTTTCTCTACCCTTCTCAGGGCCGGGGGTACAATCAGAGCTTAAGCTTCCGTTCAACAGAACCAGGTTCAAACGATGAACCTCGGCTTAGGCATAAAGAGAGTGTACAAACAAAAATAGACTGTGGTTTAGCTAAACCATCATAATCGCTGACGTAGCAACAAAATAGTGGGAATTCCGAGTATTCGCATCTGTGGTTGTTTATTTTGTGTCGTGCGGTAACGCAGTGAGTCCAAACTACCGGCGCAAAATCCAGATACATTGATAAAAAAAATGGAACTTTGCAGTGTGCAGTTTACCCAACCTGCGCGAATACAATAGTATTCCTCTCGATTTTTAGCTGAACTCGCCTTGAGCGTTGGTTGGACTGCACTTAACTAGAACCGGGTTTAAGTGGAGCTCAACTTTTAAACTCGCATTGTACACCCTAATTTTTAGAGTTGAACCTGGTTCTCGTTTGAGCCACACTTAAGCTCTGATTGTACCCCCGGCCCTCACTGTTTCACACAAATTAATTAAAAGCCAAGTGGCGATCTTTTTTTCTCTCACATGTCTCTCCTGCAATTCAAAGACACAATTTGTAATTACCATAGAAATCCAGAAGTCTGTTGTTTGAATCTTGAGGGGACTAAAATTTTTAAATTTCAAGTTTATTAATTTTTTTCAATTGTTTTTAAATATTAGGGTGCAATATGACTTGGCCTGATAAAAATGATGACCATTATAATTTTAGATATAATATTTTAGATGTAGGCGATGACGTCATCATACATAGGTATAACAAAGGAGCCGCACATCATGATGTCATCATCATATTCAAAGAAATTTTTTTAAAGAAATACTTATGTTTATATACGAGGGTAGTTCAAATATAAAGCGGAAAAATTGAAAATTGCCAAGCAGAGGTGAATTTTGGTGCGAATGGCAATACAGTCTGTTATACTCTGTTCAACTTAAGAATGCCTAAAACGGAATGTCAAATTCACATTTACCAACAATGTAAAAATCGGATGTGTGATAAGAAACAAGAAATTAAAATTGGAAGTGTAGCCAAATATTGTTGCTGAATGTGAACGAGTACCTTTTCCTCTCCCCGGAGTCCTGCAAACTGCGTTCCGTTTTAGGCATTCTTAAGTTGAACAGAGTATAGATACATTCTCCACTTACTACCCTGACGGCATAAATCCGTTCCATCTTGAAAAAAACGTCTACGAGAATGTGGAGTGAAATGGAAGTTAAGTTTTCCTTTGCACAACATTTTTACTGCCTTACTACAACGCGCGACCATGTATAACGCAACACACGCACACATGTCTTTCCCAACAGATTGGGGAGTGTAGGGAGGGCGTTCCAACTTCTTGCTGATCAGTTAGGAAGGACATGTGTGCGTGTATTGAGTTGTATATGGTCGTGCGTTGTCGTGAGGCAGTAAAAAATGTTGCGCAGCAAAATAATTTTCCTCTGGTTCACTCCAAGTTTTCGGATCCGTTTTTTTTCAAGACAGAGCGGACTTATGCAGTCAGGGTAGTTGGTGTAGAATGTCTCTAACACAGGGAGTTGCTATTTTCACCGAGCCTAACCTCTGCTTGATGGTATTTAATTTTTCCGGTTAATATTTGAACCACCTACGTACTACTATGGTAACAGAGAATTTATCTATCGCCTTCACGAAACTTCAGTGAAGGCTGTAGCTATTATACACAGGTATGATGAAGTCATCATTTGCAGCAGTATGATGACGTCATCCTAACATAAGATTCTGACGGAAGGACGGACAAAAATTTTGACCTAACCTCCAGTACAAGGAATTCATCTTCAATAAACAAAATTGATGTTTTCAAGTTTTCTTTTTTAGCAATTTTTCCCAGAAAACCTACGAAAGCATTAGAATTTTTGGAGCAGACTATTTTCCAATTTTTCAAGGGGGATGAGGGAGACAATGAAAACGAGAAAATTTCTCAGTCACAAATACAGGAGAACCAGACTAAGTAAACAAGTGCCAAGTACTCAGTATACATGTATACCTACGTATTCCTTTCGAAAAGAAACGTAGTTAAATAAAACACAATTCTCACTGAAAAATAAGACGTTTTGCGCATCTCGAAAGTCCGAATTTCTGAAATACATGAGCAGATGTTTGATTTCATATGACTCTATACCACATTAGCGAGTATGTAACCACGAGCAATATTTTCGCAATACAAATAAAACTGAGCAAATCTTCTGTTCTCACAGCTGAAATCAATGCACAATCCCTACAAGTCGATGCGTAATTTCTTTTATTCGCATTTCCATTGTAGGAAGCTGGGTGCTGGCTGACACTGTTGCCCACCAATTTAATCTACCTGCTCTTCTTTCATAGCGTTCAAATTAGTATATCTCAATCAAAAGAAGCAATATCTCAATCAAAAGAAGTAATATCGTCGATAAAAGAGGTAGAAGCTTATGTAATTCAAGCGCTCAAGCATGAGCTGGATGCGATTCCGCAAATCAGTGAGTATAACCTCTGCATATCATCAATAAACCCAAAAAAAGGTAGGAGAACTGAAATAACAGTGATAGTTTTGTGTTGAGACACGTATAAATACTTACTGAATTCATAATTCAAATTTTGAAAATCTTTCTTGGCATTGGTTGTATAATCGCTTTAAAAATTATACGCAAAAATCAGATGATTTCCTGATTTTCCAACTCGAAAGCAGAGCATTTCATAAAATACCTGCACCATAAATCCAATTTAGGTATTTCATCAACTTCTGTCCATATTAAGGCCAAAAATTTTTTTAATTTGAATTTTTGAAGATTTTAAATCTATTTGATAGCTTTGGCATTGAAATTGTAATAAATTCAAACTCGTGTAGCTCTAATAATGTGTTTTCAACTAACACACCAGTATTTACTAATCAAAAAAGTACCTAGCTAAAAATATGTAGTTTACATTTCCTCTACTTTTTCGAAACACAAAATTGTCTCATTTTGTTCCAAAAATCTTGAATTTGATGTTTTTGCCGCAGAATGAGTGACATTTATGGTATTTAGTCACAAAATAAAAATATTGGTGAATGATTATTACGAAAAACTTGATATTTATTGAATTTCCTATCAAATCCATGATTCTGAGGTTTTGATGACCCCTAGATTAACCCCACAAGTTAAGGAGGAAAAAGTTTGCTGAAATTTAGATTAGATATACTAAGTTTATAGGAAGATTTCAAGCATCGAGTATGAAGATTGGTCCACTAGTCACTTATTGCGTTTTGCAACAAAACTCCTCAATTGAAGAGTCCGATTTGAAAAGTGCCAAGTGTAAAATTGAATACAGGTAAAAAACAAACTAAAACCAATATGACTTGATTCCCAAACGCGCTATATACATAAATGCGAAAGAAAGTAATTTGCATACAAAAACGTGTAATTTGCACACCTATGTAATCTGCACACAATAAGAAGAAGAGTAATTTGCACACGTATGTAATTAGTACACAAATAATGCAGATGTAAATTACACACACATTAAGAAGTAAAGGAACGAAATGGGCGCATGTAAATTGCACACACACCGGTGCTGCTTCGCAGCATGAGTTGTTAATTGCAACTATTTTTTTCCCTTTTAAAATTATAACAGGTGAAGTTGAATGTCCACTCACAACTTTCCTCAGACTCAACCAATTCGAGTGGTCAAAAGCTCAAATGAAAGGTCTTGATTCACTGAGTGTTCTTAGAGCAAAACAAATTCCTTACCTCAATTAGAACCTGAGATATTGATGTTTGAGTGGTGGAAAAGCTTGGAAAAAACATAAATTTTGAGAATAATTTGAATAAGATCAGAGTTGAGTGAATTCCAATGCGTGATGACATATCTACCCATAAATACCTTTCATTTAAAAAGTTTTTCAAGAAACAAATAAGTCATATTCTCATTAGTAGGAGGTGTTTATCAGTGTAAGATAATCATGACGAGGCATGAACGATTCACGAACAGTGTGCACAATACATATGTGTGCAAATTACTCTCCTTCTTATTGTGTGCAGATTACATAGGTGTGCAAATAACACGTTTTTGTGTGCAACGTGTGTGCAATTTACATGCTCCCATAAATGTAACTTTTGGGCGGACAAAACAATGACAAAACCAGCAAACCGTATTTCAAGTTTGTGTGACAAATTGCATAACACATTTTTACAGCCGCGTCATTTTTCACTACCAAAATACACTTAGCACTTTCTGTAATTGGATTCTTCTACATATTTGTGCAAAAGTGAACGAGAAAAAAAAAGAGTTCTTGTAAACGCATTTTCTACAAGAACATTGAACATTTTGCTTATAAATTTCAGTTAATTTTATAGTTGTAACAGTTCAGCGATGATAGTGTTAGAATCTGTGCCAGAGTAGCATTTATTGGAGGGAGGAAAGAGATACATTATTTTAACTATTGTCTTTGTACTAACAAGTCAATATTTCATTTTACTGCCATAAGAATAATTACAAATCCACGACCTAGACAGATCTTGAAAATCAGTACCTAGAGCGTATCGCAAGTTACAAGAAAATAAGAATTTCTCAACTACGCGAGTATTTTTCAGGCGCAAATTGAGAAATTATACATTTCAACTTTTACAAGTCTCATACTCGTATTACATTACATATAATGATATGATATACCAAAGATTTTCACACGGGTTTTTTTTTCCTAGCCGAAAAATCTGAGTCAAATAGCAAGAGCAGCCGAAAATGGAGTTTTGCAAGAAGCATAAAAAGGAGTTATGGTCTATGTGCATTACCCCTACATATAAAAATTAACGTCTGTAAAATGCTGCTCAAGGACGACGAGGAGTATAATTTTAGAGAATACGCTGGTCAGATGCCTCACTGTCACAGATTAGAAATCGAACTCACTCAAAATCACGCTGAACTGAAGACAAATCCGGAACTAGAGATGTTCGAATGCCCGGAAAAAAGAAGAAAAAAAATGGCCCCGAAAGTTGAAGAAGATCATAATAGCCTGCCAGTGGAAAAATATGATAATGGTCCGAATGACGAGGATCATGAAAAAGTTAAAAAAGATAGTGATGGCCCGACAGTCGAAGATCATAAGAAAGTTGAAAAAGATAGTGATGGCCCAAAAGTCGGAGATCATGAGAAAGTTGAAAAACATGATTATGACTCGAAAGTCGAAGATAGTAATGACCCGAAAATTGAAAAAGATGATAATGACCCCAAACGATATTTTGTGAGTCGAATCGACGAAAAGCTTAATCGAATAATCTTTTACAAAGGACCGTGGATTAAAGTAATGATGCATTATTCAGTTCGCGCGTATCAAGTCGTACTAAACATGGATTTAGTTGACTTTAGTTGACTCCGGTTTAGGAATTAATTCAAGTTCGAACATTCTATAAGTATAAGACGAGTAGGTATAACAACGCTAGAAAACATACCACTAGTAATTTTCACAACCCATTTTTAAATGAGAACCAGATCGTAAATCCTCAAAATTGAGAGCCGATCAGCTTTTTTGGAAAATTTTTCCTCATAATTTCTATGGAAATAAAATATGAAAGAAAAAAATTCAACATCACGGATGAAAAATAATGAGACTTCGATTATACAAACTGAGGCTTATTCATCTTTTTTTTTTAATGCTTTAAAAAGATTTGAAAAGTATCATTTACTTTTACAATATTAAAATATTGCAAAATGTAAACGAGTTTAGAGATTAAACTTTTTTTTATCTAGCATAGATACAGACCCCTACTATTCTCAAATCTAGCCCTACATGCAAAGAATTTAAGGTGAAAATTTGTCGAAAAAGCTGATCAAATAGTACCAAAATTACAGCATTACAAGCATAATAATCAGAAAAACAAACAATTTTCAACATTTTAAGGGTATGGCTTTACCAGAATTAGCAAGAAACGTAGATGATAGTGAAATTTTCTCGAATGTTTAAGCGAAGCCAATTCTGAAAGGAAATTTGTGATTTTAGGACACGGTAGATGGGAAAATACATAGATACCACCTCATCTCCACTCACCCTAATTCCCTACAGGAATAATATATTACTGTCATTCATTTTCATTTATTTGTCTACCTATTCATTTACGTACCAATTTTATTATTCAATGTTCATTTTGTTATTTATTCATCAATTTATTTGATTGTAGAAATTCATGTGGTTTCATCTCCATCTACATCTTGAATACGAGTATATAATGTGTATATTACCAATTTGTTTAATTTTTATTCTTGAAAATGCTTCATTGTGACTACATATTATTTTTACATGTTTCATTCAATTTTTTCAGATTTATTCACCATTGGTGTGTTATTTATTTATTATTTGTACATCATTATAAAAAGCCACCCCATTTGCACCCATAGATGCACGAGAGGATAATCTATACAATTATTGTACAGTGGCGTCTGCAGTGGGTGTGCAAGTTGTTCACTGCACACCCAACCAAATTTAAAAACAAAAAATTCATTACTCATTAATTAATCATTAATTAATAAGTTACTATTAAATAAGAAAACAGAATGGAAAAAGTAAAATTTAAAAAAAAAATTTAAAAAACAAAGAAATGAGAAGGCACTTGTATTCTTGCGTTTCTTCTTTTTCTCCTTCCTCCAAAACTTTTGTTAACAGCCGAAGATCCTCTTCTCTTTCAAGTTTTGTATTTTCTATTTTTTCTCCAATTTTCATAACTTTTTTCAGGGGATGGGAGGGCGGCGGGGAAAAAGGAGGAGAAGGAAGGGTTTGATTTTTGAAGTTGAACCTCAGAGTTGAACACCCCAAAAATACTACCAGGCGACGCCACTGAAATTGTATATCGACCTTTAAAACGTATATTGTCCAAGTTGAATAAAAATAATTCTCAATTTAAATCAAAATTTATCCAAAACAAAACAAAGCATATTATATGTATTATACTCACAAAAAATCCCTTCACCTGAAAAGCAGGAGTTACGGAGTGTACAATTCTACAATAATTTGATATTTTTGTCATAGCGAAAAATGATTTGCATTACTCCGCATCACCAAATCAGATACTTTACAATTCATAAGAGTTATTAATTAAAGAGAGTGATCGAAGCTTTTGATGTGGCATTTTTTTATTTTTCTAACCATATTTCTACGCAGTACCTAACACGTACTGTACATCATGTACTGGCACTCATTTTCCAATCAAAAATCGATGAAAGCCATTCTATTCGCACTTCGTCCAGCAATATAAATATTGTAGCCAGTCAACGTGAAATAGTTAGAACCGATGAGCCAAAAAAAAAAATAACCTGTCATCGTCAACGATTGCATGATGGAACGATATAGCGTCGTACGAAGAAAAGAAACACCCTCTATAAATACCCCCAACAAAAATATTGTTCAAATTCACACGGTACAAATTACAAATTACAATTATTAAAAACATTCGTCCGGAAAAAAGGGGCGGTTATACTGGCTTTAATATTTCATTCCAAAAGAATGGGGCAAAAATAATAAATGTACGTAGCTATTTTCTATATTATACATTATTCTAAATCTATAGCATCGGTTTATTTCTTCTCACCTCTTCATTTTTTTTCATCTACAATAATTACGTAGTACGCAGACATTTTTCATCACCAGCCATGAGTTAATATTTTATAAAACAAACCGCTAGTGTAAAAATACATATGATCGTAAACGTTCCAGCTGAGTTGATAAAAATATATATGTAGTTATTTTTGGCACATGGGAAATTAGTTCCCTCTGTACCTATGGAAGCACAGTCCACTCACTCATGTGGAGACTGTAGACTTGGTCACTAATAACCAGCAAAGCTCTCAGATACAACCTAAGAATAACACACTTCAGGATGCTGAAGAACTTCCTGAATTTCGAACTTGAGCAAAAGGTCAAGCTTGAAAATTAACAAACGAAACTAAAGCCAAAAATATTAAGTGGGTGGTTAAGGGTATGCTTTGCCAGACGCTCGAACTCCACAATTCGGCATGACGAATATCTCATGGGAGGAACTTCTGAGGATGAAATATGGAAAAATATGAATCAAACTTCTCAATTAGCTCAACCAATACGAAATTTTGGATTTTTGTTATCAAACTGTCCGATGAAACGATATTTAAAAAAATATTTTCATAAAGTGAGGGAATTTTCCCGACTGTTTTCTGGCTGAGATTTTATCTAAGAGATACGATTTTTGAATATATTATAGTTATAATATTATGATGAACTTACGGATGTATGGAGTTGGATCTTTATTTAAAATTAAACAACGCCTTCTACAGATACGCAAAGTTGATGTAACTTTGATAGCTAATTTTAGCTACCAGAAAATATAAATTGAAAATTTAACTCTACACATCCGCAAGTTCATCATAATATAACATTATAACATATTCAAAAATCGTATCTCCAAGTCGAAAACTCAGGCAGAAATCAGTTGGGAAAATTTCTCCGTTTTTAACATTTTTTTCGCGGGGTTTACCCTTAATCAAGCTTTCATTTGGGGTGAAAAGAGAATGAAAAACTCTAAACAACGAAGAAGAACAACGCATTACTGAAAATATGCGTATTATATGTATAGTCTACGTACCACAGAATTAGGCCACGTCTTCTATACAGCCTTTGAATGCCTTAATGCTGTGCTTTCTTTTTTACGCGTGTGAAAACGAAAATTATGATTTACTCGATTCAAAAATAAAGTCGAAAGTTGGCTCGTAGATCTTCATTACGACGGCTCCACGAGAGAAACACGAAAGCTTCGTGACTGCAGTTGTCATCGTTATATAGAGCTAAGAAGTTACTTTATACTTGGTTAATTGCTAATTAAGTGCACACTAACTCGGTCAAATTTTCGTCTCATTTTCACTCTTATTCCGTGTTTCACGTTTTCCAAGAAATTTTCTTGTACTTTCCAACACGAGGAGACGGAAAATTCGCAAACAACCGAACGAAATATTCTTGACACAAAACTTTCCTCGACGCGCACACACGTATGTATTTATACTTTCATCGTCTCCATCTCATCGTTTCATTAAAATATCCCAAAAGGAGCATTCGTCCAATTAAAGCGAACACAAAGTAGTCAACATGTATGTATGCGGTTTTCACACGCTCCATTCTGCACAATCTACGGAGAGATAATTCCGGAAAAAAGGAAAACAAAAAACCTCTAGCATAGCAGAGCTTGCTAAAAATGCAGGTTTGCGAATAATGAGCGTCAAGGTTTGAAAAAATCATTTTCTTTAGAAGACGCGAGTATTCCTATAAATGTTTTTTATGCACAAACAAAACGATAGATGGACTTGAAATTGGGATGGTATTCACGCAAGAGTTTTATATTCATTTCATACAAGATGGGAATTTCAGCTCCGTGGGTTCGATATTCTTCCTGTCCTTATAGCTTTGAAGTTGGAAATACCATATTTGATTAATAAAAAGAATAAACTGCAAGCTAGAAGAATGTTCAGCCTCATATTTACTAATATCGCTGGGAAATCACAAAATGGAATATCATGAAATTTCTATCAGCCCTTCACCACATCAAACCTGACCTTTGGTGCAAAGCAAGCAAGTAGATGAACAAATAATCAAAAATATAGGTCATTGCAAGATGAGCGTTTTTGAAATCCTGCGAGATCGTGAAAAGAAAAACTATAATATTTATGTACCACGCTTATTTTCTGCAGTCACAAAATTAAAAGGTCTTCTGCGACAAACCTGCTTATAAAAGAAGAGACAAGAAAAAGTCGCTGCGGTTCGTTTTCTTTTGTTGCGCGACACGCGAGTAAGTTAATTTTTGTGGCACCTTTTTTCACGTCTCCATGATTAATGGCACCTTTGTACGAGTAGGCAACTTTTGATTCTTCGTAGACTTTCGCTGACACCTACTAAGCGTGCGAATGAACTTGGCAAAATAATATTTGCAACTGTTGAGAAAAATTTATGAGATGAATACGAGTACATGGGCTTGTGGGTTAGAGGCAGACGCGTCTAGGAATAAATTATTCGCCAAGCTATACAAAATACTGTATAAATTCAAGTTCTCAAGTGGCCTCGCGATTACATCTAATGTGTTTTCTTCGCCTTTCCTTCATGATCACTGCTTCACTATCCTCTAAAGTACGCTTTACCAGAAGCAAGCAAGCAAGCAAAAAAAAAAAAATGTAAGTATAAAATAGTGAAATTTCCCAACTATTTCAAAAGCTAATTCTGAACAGGAATTTGTGATTTGAGGCCATGATGTTGTTCTCATTGAACTAGAAAGATATACATATAGAGTTAAATTTTTGAATTGTATCTTTTTCATAGCTAAAATTAGCTATCAAACTTAATGTTAGATCTACTTTGTGCATCAGTACAAGAAGACACTCAATCAAAAATAAAAAACTAACTCCACACATCTGTAAGTATACGATAGAAGTAAAACACATTTTAAAATTTCAACTCCACGCAGTGATGCGGAGCAAAATGAATATTGGTTTAGTTGGGGTTTAGGTTATACTTTGGATTTTCTATTGTTTATCTGCCTTTGAATATCTAGTATATGGAAGGAGCTTACTGATAAAAAACGCCAGTAAACATATTCCAACGCGTCGGTCGCATTCTGACTATCGGTGTTCATAAAAACGGAATAGGTGTAGTAAGCCGGAGGTTGCGTGATCGAATCCAGGTGGAAGCAAAAATTTTCAATTTTTTTTTTCAACTTTTTTAATTTTTGGGGGCATAATTGAGAGTATAACCCCATTTAGAATGATATAAATGATATCTAAAATATTTTTTCATGGTTTAGGGGGTGAAAAAGATGAAAAATAACTTGAAAAAGGAAGAATGCGACCGACGTTTCTCGCCCTATGTGGACAGAGCTGATAAAGAAATAAACAATGAGAAACAGTGGGGAAGCTCGTTCCATATACTAGATATTCAAAGTTATCTGCCCATTTGTTTTGAAGCGTTTGAGAATTTCTTTCCCAAGACGAATTTTCAACGTACACGAAGTGGATTGCACGTGATTGTAGTAATTTGAAGCATCCAAGAATTTGAATAATCCAAAGCCAGTTTCAAAACAGAATGCCACCTCTCTCAAACTTTGAACGCGAGCCTCTCTACACAGCAAAGCAGTTACGAGTACAAAATGAAAACGACCGAAATAAATCTGATCGTATCTTTCACTGGGAAAAAGTTTTTAATTAACCTAAAGCTCGTCGAATTACTGTATAATTATATAGAGGAGTACTCGGTCGACGATGTGGTATCCTTTTCCAACCCTCATTTTTTATAAAATATTAAACCGCACCACCGCTACCGTCAACCACAGAGTCGTTTAAAAAATGACAAAGCTCGTTTGTTGAAGAAGTTCGATAAAAAGTTGCGGCTACAGATGTTTCGCGTGTAGCCCATTTCTCGCAGCACAACCGACCCCCACCCCCTCCCCGCTTCCTTGAAAACCAATCCTCTTCCCATCCGCAAAGATAAGCCACCTGGTCGATCTTAATATAAGGAAAAATACCAAATTACCAACAGGAAAATTTGCGTCTGTTTTTCAAAGAACGATTGCCATAAAGTAAACAAAAAAAGACCCTCCGAACCGCGTACATCTGGGTCGCCGATTCGTGTCCCACCCGAAAACACAGCAACCTTTTCCGTTTTCATTTTTCCCTCCCCGAGGTTTCTCCACACTGTACATACAAAAAACCTCGTCGAACTTTACCCATTTGGGGGCGGGAAAAAAAATTCGGTTAGATGATCAAAATAATATAGCTTTACAAAGGTAAATAAAAATGATAAACTGAGAAATTATTTTTCAACAAATTTCATCAGCTAATTGATGGATATAAAATAAGGCCATGCGAACTCGAATTTGGAACCACGATTTGGAAACTGAAAACTTCTTGCTTTTCTACGGCGGAATGTAAACATTGTATTTCCCGCTGAAACTTTATTTTGACGTGTTGTTGGTTTACTCGCAAAACACGATGGTTTATCCATTCGACCTCGAACGGAAAAAATTATACGGTTTAAATCAATAAACGAACTTTAAAAAAAAAAAAATACCTCCAGGGTCTGTGCGGAATGACTCATTTTTATTTAAACACGGACATTTGCCCCAAAAATTAACGATCTAGTAGTGAAATGCAAGAATTGAGGATTTTGACTGAAATCTTTTTTCTTTGTTTTTCGGCGTTTCTGCTGATTCTGATTCTACGAACTATCCTGTAGAGGGCACTTACCAAATCTCGATATTCACTCTCATTCTCGAGATACAGTCAGTTAAAGTTTCGCAATTGACATATAGGTACGTACGAGTATAAACCGCAGCTTCTCATCTCCAAAACCGATTAACGCATTTCAGTTCGAAAATAGGATGTTAATAGTAGATATTTATAATACAAATAAAGAATTTTATTTGAGTTCTCACATTCGCAAGTGCAAAAATCCTCTCGACCAATTTACTAAATGGAAAAAATAATACAATTTGAAACACTCCAAGACATTAAGACCATTCCAAAGATCCTGAAAATTTAATCTCACTAAAATTACACCCGTATTTTATTTTTTTCGTTTTTCAAACACAGCAGTTGTTTTATTCAATTTTTCACGCTTTCATTTTGTCACTCACTACAGTCTCAAAGCCAAAAATAAATATCTCAAGTCTTTTTCGTTCTTCACAAATGAAAAAAAGTCGTCGTTCGAAAAACACGAAAAATTCGATCATCAATTGCGATGTCTATCAAAAATAATTTTCATGCAAGCAGATTCTTTTCAAGCAGATAACTAGACTCGTATACATATACATATTCACTGTAGCCTTCACGAAGAGTAGTGGAGGCGAAGATGAATTCTCTCTTACATCAAGTGCATAGGTACATATATATTACTTACAAAAAAAATTCATTAACTTTTCTTGAGAAAAACTATTTTCAAATCAAACTTGAAGCAATATCAATTGATAGGCAAAATTGTGGCGCCATTATGAATTTTGCCCGCTTAAAAATTGCGTTTAAGCAGCTCCCCCTCCACCGCGCCCTCATATGGAAAAATAAAATTGAATTAACATTAATAAAATCAGCAAACAAAAAAAAATTGATATTGCCTGATTATTGTTTACATAAAATACGGAATTCAATTTGTAGCTCATTTTGTAGCTCAATTTGTAACTCGTTGTGTCCAACTCCACACCTGATTCATATTTACGATTATCAAGTTTCAAAGTCCACTTTCTTTACGCTCATTCAACTGCCAAACGTAGGATATCTTTGCCTTGCTATTACCCAAAATCCTTGAAAAAACGTCCCTATGCAATTCCACATAGCTTTTCCTGATTCTTTCAAAATCCATCCTTTGGACGCGTTACTTAAAAGACGAAAACCCGTTAATTTAAAACTGAGCTCATTTTTTGGATTACTTCAAACGGAGTAAACCACCAAATTAACTCAGGTTGTTTTTGACATAAACAACTCATCATCTTCACCATAGCTACTATCAATTTCTACGCTATCACAGTCAGCTGGCAAAAGGCGATTATTATGAAACGATATATAATTTCTCCTTTACGACTTTTACCTTCAAGAAAAGAGCTGTTCAAGATGCGAAAAAAATAGCAAAGGTGAATGTCGACCTTTGATATATAAACCGATTAGTCACAAAGGGAAATGACTAGAAAAAAAAATTGGTGAAAAATTAAATTAGCTTAACGTGAGTAGCTACCACAGTGAATGTCTTAAACAAGTTTTTTTGAAAAGCCTTCGAGTGGAAATATCTAATCCTTTGAAATGAAAGAAGGGGGAAAAGAGTAGACGAAAGAAAAGGATCGCAAAAAGGAAAAGCGATTCCAAAGGACTATCTGTATTTTGATACTCGTGAAAGATCGCGAAAAGTAAAAAAAAACAAAAAAAAAAACAATGAACCATAATTTTAACCGCTTGTTTTGTGAAAAACGTTCCTGTTTTCTTCGTTTGGCGAAGGATAATGGTATTCCTTTTGCATCCCTTCACGTTTTTACATCGTTTTTTTTTCTCGTACCTTCCATCTTCTAACTTTTGCTTAAATATTTAAAAACATTCCCTTCCCTCATTCTCGAATACGCCGTTATAATTAATCGAAACAACGAGATTTGAAATTTTTTGAATAGCTTTTATTCCTTTGATTTTACGAAGCTCCCCAAAAAATGAAGAACAAAAAATACGGAAAATTCGGAGTATAAAAAAAAAAAGTTTCTCTTGAAAAATGAGAAAAAAAAAGTGACGAAGACAAGAACAAAACTATATTTTTGTTTTCTTTGAAATACGATTCGCCCGAGTAAATTACTGTCTTAAAATAAAAATAATGTAGAAATTTAAAATGGCTCCCAGCTGAGTCGTTATACGCGCGTATACGAGATACTTTCATTTCAAGTGGAAGGCAGTTTCGCACGCGCGAGGTAAACAGGCAACTTGATCTTCGAAAAAGTTTATACTTTTGCCTAGCTCTTACTTTCGAAGGTGGCATAGTAGGTGCACACACCAAGTGTATCTACAATATGACAGTCTCCGCTCGTCTTTTGCATCACGTTTATTCTTTTCCGCATGTTTTAGTTGTTTTTCTCTCCCATTCAACGAAAATAATGCAAAATATGTGCGCACACAAGTGTTTTCACAATTGGCGTTCACAAGTGAACTAGAGCGCAGCACTACATCAAACAGCTGATTATAATTTTGGCGTGAAAGCCACGTAATTTGCGATTTTCGAACATAATACATATCATACACAGGTACCAAATATAGCTCAACGTTTGCCACCACATGTCAGCCACTTTGCTTTTTAACGCCAATAGGGGCTAAGGGCCGGGGGTACAATCAGAGCTTAAGTGGGGCTCAAACGAAAACCAGGTTCAACTCGAAAAATGAGGGTGTACAATGCGAGTTCAAAAATTGAGTTCCACTCAAACCCGGTTCAAGTTGAGTGGAGTCTGATCGACGCTTGAGGCGAGTTCAGCTAAAAATCGAGAGGAATTCTTTTGTATTTGCACAGGTTGGGTAAACTGTACACTGCAAAGTTCCATTTTTTTTTATCGATGTATCTGGATTTTGCGCCGGTAGTTTGGACTCACTGCGTTACCGCACGACACAAAATAGACAACCACAGATGCGAATAATCAGAATTCCCACTTTTTTGTTGCTGCGTCAGCGATTATGATGGTTCAGCTGAACTACAGTCCATTTTTGTTTGTACACTCTCTTTATGCTTAAGCCAAGGTTCATCGTTTGAACCTGGTTCCGTTAAGGGGAAGCTTATAAGCTCTGAGTGTACCCCCGGCCCTGAGGGTATGCTTTACTAAGAAGATGAACCCCGCAAGTTGGCAATACTAATTGCCTTCATTGTGGTACTTGTGATGACGAAATATGGAAATATATGAATCTAACTACTTCATTAGTCAACCCCATCAAAAATTAGCGATTTTAGTCATCAAATTTTTTTTTGTCTGGTAAAATGATATCTGTGGGGGACACAACACATAGTATGTGATAAAAACACATCATTTGTATCGACTGGTTGAATTGAGTAGCGGTATAGCTGCGATGGTTAGATCTTTGCTTTTCAACCTCAATGACGATTATAGATAAATTATAATGAGATGAATGTCAGCTGTTTTCAAACTTATTTACTCAATTCGGAAACCTGATTATTTTTTTCATATTTCCATGATATTTCAACGATACAGTATTATAAATTTATTTAAGTAAATTCATTAAAAGGAACCAAGAACTCATAAATATAGATAATCCTCATCTAAAATTGAAATTTTCAACAAAAAAAAAAGAAGCTTTTTCAAGCTTTTTGTAAAATAAAACGGGTAAAACGAAAACCGAAAAATCTAGATCTAACTGCATATATATCATTCAGCAGAGGCTTTAAAATGCTTTCAAAAATAGAAAAGGCAGAACGCAGTGTAGAAATTTATAGTCACACACTGAGTAGAGGATATAATGTTGCTGAAGTGAATAGTAATTCGAACGATTCGACTCGATCCGAAATTCATTTCGACAGATTTCCATTTCACCAGCCCAATAATATCCACCTGAAGACGTTTATCGAACACCTGACGTTTTAGAAAACCCAATCCCTTGCCTCGCGTTCATACGAGTATAAAAAGGAAACGGGCAAAAAACAAAGAAAGGAAACGTCGTCAGATTACAAATTTCCTACATCTACTCATGAACAGTGAGACACTACGACAAACGACATGCCATAAACGTTTGCATAAAGCTGACTTCTCGAAATGTCTACCCAAGTTATTTCTTTAACAATGTTTTTCGCCTCTCCATGTCTCTCTCGTAAGATCATCTTTTCTTTGGCACGAAACCCACTTTCGTCTCTCATCTCTTTTTCGTAGATATTTGGTATACTCTTTGTCTCTCTGTAGTCATTTTCTTTCGTTTTTCAATTTTCTCTGATGATACCGGGAAATCAGATGAAAAATGGCCATGAAAAGTAAAAAAATCAAACAGCACAGGAATTTTGGCTGCGAGTAGCTTTAATATCCTTGAATAAAATACAAAAATTCCTACACATTCAGAGGTGTGCTAGATAAGCTCCCTGCAGTATATTAAAAGAAGTAAAAATTGGTTTTTTGCCTGTAACTCTTCAACCAATCGATTTAAAAATAATAATAATATGTAATAATAATATTCGTAACAAAAGTTGTTCTTCAGTTAAATTTCACACAACTTTAGTATACGAGTATCAAATATTTTCGGTGTCTAAATTAAGAACGAAGATAGACTGCATCGAAAAAAAGCGCCATTTTCCAAGTATTGGAATGTAAATTGTAATTCTGTTAATAACCCATTAGTAACAGAAATTAGCAATTTCTCAATTTAATTATTTTCGACTTTATTTTTAAACGAGAAAGAAACAGGTTGGTCAACATGCTGAACGTTTTTATATACCATCTTCGGTGTAAGAAAGCTAGTTTTTTCTTCTATCAAACTTTTTCCTCCAAATCGACAGATGTCATTTGGGAATAACAATTTTCTATCAATTTTGAAATTGTAGTGACCCAAATAAATGTACTCAGCTTCATAAATAATTAGGATTTATAAAAAAAAAGTTCCATGTTTTCACGGATTAGAAATGCATCAAAAAAATGTTTCGTCATTCATAACGAAAAATTTGAACAGAGTTAAAAAAAATAACACCATAGTTCATATAAATATTTGCAAGAATAGTAGAAATTCTATCTCTCCATTCAATCAACACACCTGCAATATTTTATCACATTTTCGGATTTTTTCAAAGGTTATAATAACAACCAAAAAATTGTCAACAATCGTTTATATAATGTAGTCGCCCAGAATAACGAATATCGATGTCGAGTTACGAGACAAAAAAAAGAAGAAAAAAAAGAAAAAAGAAAAAAAAGAAAGGTAAAGAAAAAAGAAAAAGGAAAAACGTAACATTTTTTCTGTCTGTCGTTTAATATTTATAATCCTTACGTAAATAATGAACTATATCTCTAAAATGAATTATTTATGAAAAAAGAGAAGGAAAAAAAAGTAAAAAGGATTACGAGACTACATTTTCCACGGCGTAAGTTTTCCTCTCAGCTCATTTTTTTACAGCATTTTTTTCCTCCATTTTGCTGTAGGTTCAACTGTCATTACCAGCGTAGTTTGTTTTTAAAAATCGTACAGACTATACCTTCTTTTCTCCGGCTTTTTCTTTCTTCAGTTTTGCAGTCGCAAAAGATTGGATCTACGGATCGGCATTTTTTCGAAATAAAAAACCCAACGAATGCGAAGACGAAAGAAAACAAAAGTGAAAACATTTTTCACAAATCGCGCAAACGACACTCGATTTAGGAGGGAAAAAAAATCAACTGTACGATATGCAGCTGCTGTATTTATTACATGGAGTATAATGTCACCAACTAATGACCAACATATTTATTTCTGTTTTTTTCAACCACCTAAATGAGATGATCGCGGAGCTTTAGATTTTATACGTATGGCGAATCCAAAACACATAAAAATAATCGTTAAGTGTAATGAGGCGAATCGTTGGTGTGACAAAATGTTCACATCCGAAAAAAATAAGTCAAAATCCAAGATGTAGGAATGGTTCGAAAAATTTCTAAATGGACCAATCGGTAAGATTGCTGATACGTAAACTAAGATAACATATTTTCAATAATATTCGTCGGATAAGAAAACTATACGCGCTTCATAAATTCTATTAAAAAAAAATCAATGAGAAGAACATAAATTACAGGAAAAAAAAAAAAGCATTTTTAAAATATTACGCTTTCATAGGAAAACATGAATTATTTTCAAACACTTTTTACTTCATCACCTGAAAAATTTATTTGTTTGTATTTAGAAACGAGGTTTTGATACCAAAACGACGATATTAGAAAAAAATTCATGAGCACGCTCGTGCGTTTCACTTGCATTACACCTACCTACAAATATAATTATGAAAACTGAGAGAAATGAATAGTATTAGTAATTACAAACATGATAGTAACATTCCTCCTCGAAAATGATGGTAGATTTTTTTCAGTACTCCCATAATTATTTATACTCTCCGTTCTAAAAGAGCATGGATAATCACGTGACTAACTTCGCAAGTACTATATTTGGTTAGTTTTGAATAAAATATTTGTTCAATTCTGTCGCTTATGATTTATCAAAGAAAACGGGTTCTCTTTTGATTAATTCTTCGTATTTTGGAACAGAATATAGCGCAATCTCTTACATTACAATACGTCATCACAAAGATGAATTACTTTGTGAAGGACATTATAATCGAAATTCTGTCAATGTGTACGGGCATCAAGGTCAGGGTCAATAAGTCAAGGTCGACTAATATCCTTAACCGAGGTTAATATAAATTCTCGCAGTACATATACCCATTATTATATAAGAACTAATGTAAGTAGATGGATTTGTCGTTTGTACAGTTGAAGCATCGACATGGTGTACCATACAGTTTATAGGGAGTAAAATGAAATGAGTAAACCACAAGTGTACATACAAATAATATTTGGGGCACTTGCGAGTCCCAGACAAAAAATACAGATTTGAGGTCTGCGGAGTGGGGGGAGTAAGAAAAACTATACATACACCTCATGGACATGCGAGACCCACAAAAGGGTCTCGCATTGTCAAAAAGGGTCTCGCAAGCGTTATGAAATATCTGTTTTGGGTCTCACAAGTGACAAAAACATCTCTACTGTACACGCATATAATTATACAGTAAACAGAATTTTGAACAGTTTTAAATAAGTATTAACACAAGAAAAACTAGGTTTTACTCGATTATTCCAAGGACCAGGTGGCGTCGTCTGATACGAGTCACGAGTTCTCAAAACATTGATCCTTTGAAAAATCCATCTAAAAATTTTGAGTGGCGGCGTATATGACGCCACCTGGTACTTCTAGTGTTGACAAAAGCGAATTCATTATCTTTGCCTCCACGAGGTTTTGTGAAGACAGCAGCAATGTATATTCAAATAAGTTTGACCAATCCTATTAAAGAAGATCACCTACGATTAATTTGTGGCTCTGGACGTCAGGTGTGTCTAAATTTAATAGATAATGGCTTTATTGCCACATTACGAGACAAAAATCCAATCAGCAATGCATTGAATGACAGAATCAGTCTCATGATTGCGATTCTATCACTGATTTAATAGTTTGTACTTTTGCCTCGTAAATTATCAATTTTGTAAAATGATCCGTTTTGCCCAAGTATAGGTATTTATCGAAATCTTCCATCTTTCAAAAACCGACGATTCAATATTTTTGATTTGTTCATATCATAAATCTATTACCTATTTTATTCATTTTGTACTTCCCTACTTCGATAAAAGAAGGATTTAGTTATTCTAAATCGAAAAAGACGCGTTTCAAACTTGAAAACCGAGCTTTCCAAAGAAAATTCATCCCTCCTGCCAGCCAGCAGTCTCCCCTAATATTGGAATTTTCCAATGACCTTCTCGCATCAGCCACGTACATGAGACAAAATAATCGGTAAACAGCTTCGCAAATGAATAAAAGAGAAGAAAAAAAAAATCCGATTGAAAATCATCGAATTGAAATAAGCTCTGAATAGCGCGCAACCCTTTTTATTTTCTACCAGTATATTTTCTTTTCCACGTCTACCCTTCGCAAAAGGTTTCTTGTTGGCCCAATTTTTCCGCGTTATTTGCATGCGGTAATATTTCTTTATTAAAATCGGCCTCTTTAATAAAACTCGTTAACTGCTTGTCAAACCCCGCTGTGCCCGGATCAAATATAGTTTTTGAAACCACAAAAGCGTAGCCGTTTTTGTACGAGTACGTCAAAAGAAAATTGAAAAATACCGCTTTTGTGTAACTTGAGTACGCCTATATATACTTAATTGCTCTATTATGAAGTTAATTAAACCATTTTCACAACTTTTCTCGCCCCTTCCCGTTCTCTTTCATTGTCAATTTCTTATTCCAATTTGTCATTTCATTTTGTACTACGAAATTTTTTTTTTAATTTTTTTTTTTTTCCCCATTCTTTCTGTCTTTCATCAGCTACCCCTACATTTAATTCGATCAGTAGATATCGATTATCGACTGATAAATTTCGAATTGGCTCGAGTGGGATTCAGACTTGAACCGCGGCAGGTTTAACCTTGAATTTATCAACATTAATTACTTCTGAATTGAACCTGGTTCAAGTTCGAAACCTAAACTTACGCCAGTATTGTACATATACATGTATGCCTGCGTGTTTGTAACATTAATTTAACCAATAGTGAAAAGGATGAATAAAAATGAAGAAAAATGTCAATATAATTGTAAATAATGCTTTTTCGCTCTCGACCATCAAATGTAGAAATAAAATTTCCAATCTTCCGACAAATATGCGAAGAAGGTGAAGAAGGTGCGCAGGATTATAGGACGTTCATAAAAGTTGCCTTCGCTATTAGCTCACAGACGATGAGAATGTTTCCAAACTACACAAAACCTAAGCAAGTTCATTAGGGTGGTCCTTATTTTACAAAGTATTTTGTATCGAATGAGAGACCCCCTAATTTTATTCTATGTTATGTGAATAAGTTCTGGTATAAATTTCATCCCCCTAGGACCACCCCTTCACTTGCCGAATTGGGGGCAAAGTTTCATAATTTTCACAATTTTTACGTATTTCTGCAATTATCTTCTAAAATATGGGTTTCACTGAAAAAACTTACTGAACTTAATTTGTTCTACACTAAATTTCCTACAAAAAATGTTCTATGCAATTTTTTCCTGCAGTGAAGTATAGATGAGAAAAAGGGTGATTTAACTTACACACTAATAATATAATGTAATTATTTTGATTTAGTTTTCTTTCTTTTTTTGGTAATATGATGTTGGGATGGGTCAATATTTGAAAAACATAGAATGTCAGGTGAACTGAATACATTTGTAGCACTGAAATTAAATTTTTCCACTTAAAATAATAATTAATTTTTTTGGCATACTGTTTCATAAATATTCTTAGAATTGTTGTCAGTAACCTTAAACAGCTTAAAAATAATGTTGAATGCATATGAAAATAATTAAAAAAGAGCTAAAATAATTTAATACTGGAATAAAAATTTTAATATTCTGCTTGAAGTGAAAATTACTTCCATTGTACCATGTTCAATATTTAGCATTTGAGCAAGTCTTGCAGAAATAACTCAATTTTGATACTGACATGATTAAATGGAGCCTCAGGCTACACCATTACCTCTTTTTTTCATTATTTGACCTCTTTTTCTGATGAATCTTTTTTTTTTTTAGTTGCATTGCCAATTCTCTTATTATCTAGTTTATAAAATAAGCTAATTTAGAATTAATCCAGTCATTGATAAAATCTTACAAACTGAGAGCTTTTTTAGAGCAAAATCAGTTAATTTATAATTTTTGGCATGGTATTTTAGAATTTTTCTTGAAAATATTAGTTACAACATTTAGTGGAGCATAAATAGTAGGTATCAGTAGCTTGAAACGACATTTTTACTTAATATTTAAGAATGAAACTAACTAATTTTATATAGATGAATCTACTGGTTTGATTTGGGGCAGTAGAGAGCCTCTGCTATTTATTGAGCCAAGTTATGGGCTCTAGGACAGTAAATGATATATTCTTCAGAATGAAAAATCCAGTTTCTTTTTAGAAAAAGCATTATATATTTTATAAATTATTTATCATCATGCTGAATGTTTTTAACAAGTTCCTAACATTCAAAATTTATCACTATCTTTGCATTTTAATTTCCCAATTATTCTTTCAAGTGCACTGAGAAAAATTTTCATGATAATTTTTACAATAGAGATAGGAAAACTGGTACAATTGAAGATTTGTAGCAAAAATTACTACAAAAGTAGTGAAACATGTTATCTAAGACAGGAAAAAGTGATACAAGTATTGGAATACTTATAATAAATTGTAATTTTCATAACTTTGATGAGAAAAGTTATTATCTTGTTAATAATTAACACTATGCATCTCTCTCAGGGTGCACTGAGCATATAATTATTTTTAGAACCAAGTTTTCCCATTTTAAAAAATCCCTCAAGTTACTTGACAGATTGTAGAAAAAAAATTGTTTTGAAAGAAGAGAACATGGATAAAGTAATAAGGTAGCACAAGGCTCAATTTAATCATGTCAGTATCAAAATTGAGTTATTTCTGCAAGACTTGCTCAAATGCTAAATATTGAACATGGTACAATGGAAGTAATTTTCACTTCAAGCAGAATATTAAAATTTTTATTCCAGTATTAAATTATTTTAGCTCTTTTTTAATTATTTTCATATGCATTCAACATTATTTTTAAGCTGTTTAAGGTTACTGACAACAATTCTAAGAATATTTATGAAACAGTATGCCAAAAAAATTAATTATTATTTTAAGTGGAAAAATTTAATTTCAGTGCTACAAATGTATTCAGTTCACCTGACATTCTATGTTTTTCAAATATTGACCCATCCCAACATCATATTACCAAAAAAAGAAAGAAAACTAAATCAAAATAATTACATTATATTATTAGTGTGTAAGTTAAATCACCCTTTTTCTCATCTATACTTCACTGCAGGAAAAAATTGCATAGAACATTTTTTGTAGGAAATTTAGTGTAGAGCAAATTAAGTTCAGTAAGTTTTTTCAGTGAAACCCATATTTTAGAGGATAATTGCAGAAATATGTAAAAATTGTGAAAATTATGAAACTTTGCCCCCAATTTGGCACGTGAAGGGGTGGTCCTAGGGGGATGAAATTTATACCAGAACTTATTCACATAACATAGAACAAAATTAGGGGGTCTCTCATTTGATACAAAATACTTCGTAAAATAAGGACCACCCTAAAGTTCATAATATAGTAGATTACACGAAGGGTGCGGAAAGTAATCGCGATTACTTTTCAAACTGATCGTGTATACTATTTTAATTTATTATGAACGGAAACCGCCCTATTTTCGAGTAGGAAAACCGCAAATTATCAAGATAAACGAATTAATCAACGGTAAACAGAAATATTATACAGGTGCGGAAAACAAAAAATCCCGCTTCTGAAAATTTGCGGTTTTCCAACTCGAAAATAGAGTGGTGTTCCTCAACTAGCACTCGTATTTAATTTTATTTTTAATTATCAAGTTGGTCGTCTCTTATCTCGTACAAGCTCGATAGATTTTTCTTTTTCTTTTTCTTTTAGTATCGTCATGTCACACTTTTTTTCATGCATGCGTTTGCAATACATATTTTTTCTGCACAGTTTTGTGCTTTGAATTTTATTAGCACTTTGTGCTCCAACAGGTGGCATGGTGGTATTTTCCGTTCGTAATAAATTAAAATCTATTACGCACTCAAAATCAATAAAACAGTCAATTTTTGTTGGCCTCACAAAATACGAAACACTATCGAGTATCTAGACCTTTGAATAAACAGAACACAATATTGTTCAAATCCGTTATTTGCACAAATGCAGCAAGCTCCGCTAGAAAATTAAACACAGGTTTTCCTGCACAACATGACATGTACATACTCGTATATACGTGGGTACTTGCATTCACAATATTTTTCATTTTCCGGTAAAATACCAAAAAAATGAAGGTGCAGATATCAGAGAGGAGCCCAAGTAGCGAAATAGCGTTTCGAGATATTAACATTTGAAGTTTTTCTTTAGTAATAAAGCAATATTCGTGTGAGACTGAGCTCGGAGAGCAGAGTTTACAAATGCTACTTGAAAACGAGCAATCACAAGATTATTGATTACTGCTTGATCACCCGAATACGGCTAATCAAACGATTGCTGAATCAAACGATAGTCAACTGGTAATCACGTATCTAACTGTACAGCAAGTGTGTTGTATAAACATTATTAATCAAGACTCCAGACTCATAGTCATGTTGCTTTGGCATTGTACAACATGAAGCGGATCAATATTTTGATGAGCGATAATAAAAAATCAACCTTCAACACTAGAAGTACCAGGTGGTGTCATATACGACACCACTCTTTTGAGATGAACTTCTCAAAGGACCAATATTTTAAGAACCCCTGACTTGTGTAATACGATGCCACCTGGTCCTTTGAGGTTACTCTTGTGGTGTCATATATGACACCACCTGGTTCTTTGAGTAATCGAGTAAAACCTGGTATTTCTAGCGATAATCAACATTGATTTTCATATACATCCATGATTAGTATTAGTAAAATCGGCTCTGGAGAGATTATGAGCATTTTTGCATAGTCTCTACATTGACATATCTAATACGTATACATCCAATATGTGCCATGCGTCGCAATTGTGATATCCATACAGAAATGAATTAATAGCAATTAAGCTAAAATCCTACGTAGGCCCTTATTGCGAAGGTGCCGTAGAACGGGGCGACTTTAAACAATTTTCCCATGTTTTTCAACTATTATCCGCTCATATAACGATCCCTGAATATCCAAGCTATTGAAGTGAATTGGGTTTTGAAATTTTGATTAAACATTTCTCAACACAAACAAGTTCGAGTTGGAAGCTTTCCTTCTATTTTTCATGATTTTTCTAAGAATTTATGTAAAGTCGCCCCTCAGTGGGATGACTTTAACCCATTAATTTTATTATGTAAATTTTAAGGCAACATATTTTATTGACTCGATATTTTATTAAGAACAATGTATAGGTACTAATCTGATTCAAGTACATACAAGTAAAAACTGTAAAGTGTAATACTACCGTTTTCAATACTCCTATTGTCGAAAAAATGACTCGCATATACGAGTACAAACAAATTCTTCAAAAATTGCTATTAAATATTTAGCGGCAGAAGAGATAAAGTTAGTTCAAAATATCTGAAAGTATTTTTCGCGACCATAACTCGACGATAATCTCATCAAATTTTATTTTCTATATTTCTGAGGTAGTTAGAATGCACGCAATAACAGGACATGGGTATAGAGAAGGCACCGGCCAAATTGAATGGATACTTTATCAGGCTTGCAATGAAGACAGTAAGTTGAATTTTTAATGAAATATTCTTCAAGGTCGACTGGATGCAACATTTAGAAAAGAATCTAATTTACTTTCATTTCAGTTGCATGGATAGAAATTGCTCAATGGGTGATAAAGGATAAAGCCAGGCAGGACGAAGTGAATGGAAAAATTGACAACTACATGTATCACCGCGATAATAAATTGACCGTTCCGCAGATGATAAAACTTGAAATGGAACTCCCAACATTATAAAATTAAATCGTGAAATGAATGCTCATTTCATTGAGAGTAAAAGTATAGCTAATAAAATAATCAGACATTAATCACCACATGATTATTTTCATTCTGACAAGATAATGTTTTTTTCAAAGAAGAAGAAAAAAACCAAAATACACGACATCATGAAACATATTATTGATTACCTACTCCCAATGAGAGAGCTATATTTTCAATATCAGCCGATCACAGAAGATCACATATTTTATTGGCATGTTTCTCTTCTGGAACAGAGTATGGTCGTAGCAAACTGAAAAATCGAAAAATTAAGGACCTTTTCCATCACAAACTTTTTATATTTTTATTCAACACTTTTCTCCCAACAATCAATAGAGGTGCAGCGTACCTTGACAGTAACTCCAACAACGTTTTCAGAGAAACTGCCTAGTAACCCACACTATAGGCAGTTTTTCGTCAATTATTAACAAATGAAGTTTTTAAAGGCGAAAATACTCATTGACACAGATTTTTCAATCTTTGTCAGGAAGGTCACGATTCTTTCATTTTAAGAGAGCTCGATTTGAAACCAATATTTCAGGAAAAAAGAGCAAATTGGTACTTGAAGCACGTTCAAGTACAATTAATTCAACTTTAATGACCACATGATCTATTATGAAATTTTGGAGCGTGTATCTGTAAATTGAATAAATTGTAGCCCTATCGATTTCAAACGATTTTCATGTTCAAAATTTAAAAATTCAACCCCATTATGGGTATAGCGAATTGCCAGGTGGATACTTTCAGAATCTGAAAATCATCAAACGAAAATAACTGTTTTACAAAGCGCAACCCAAGTATTTGTACAGTTTTTTTATCGAAAGTAATTTTAGAATTGATGTACGAATATAAGTACCAACCAGCTGCATTTACCAATCTTCCATTTACATTTGCCTCATTAAGCTGCCATAATAGAAAAGATCACACGATGGCAAAAACAATCCGTTGTTTACGCAAATGACAAAAAAAAAGGGGGGAAAGAGAAAAAAAAGCTTCGAATTAGGTACTCGAAACAGTATTTAAGCAAAGTAACCACAGTGTAGAATCGATGATCAATGTGCTTTTTCTACCTTCTACGTGAGGTAACGTTAGGTATATATGTGTCTACTTGAAATTTCTCAATTCAAAATTGAATAAGCGATAATTATTGCTAAAAATAGGAACAGTAAAATAGGATTTATTCTAAAAAATCCACTTATACTCGTATTTATCAGAAATAAGAACCCAATACTGGTATAGAATTTTACAGCGAGAATTTGAAACCGATCAAGTCAACCGCAGCGTTAGAAATGCCAATATTTATGAATTTATTATTGGCATGGCTGTGGATAATGCAGGTATCTCAGAGTACTTTCGCTCAAAACGATGATATTCCTCCAGATCAAATATGTACGAATCGTGATTTATTTAATTTGGACGACGAACATCTTCAGGTAAATTCTTTGTTTATAGTACGTATAGTCTCCGCGCTTCAATTTTATAATACATAATCGTAATCTGAACGGGACTGCTTCATAAATTAAAGCGAGTTACCTATACGAAAATTAATTAAGGTACATGCTAATTGTGAATAACCTGGTAGAGCATCTCGACTCTAGGGGCAATGCGAAAGTCTGAGCAACCAGCGACGCAGCAGGTCCCTATAGTGCTTTTTGTAATTGCCCAAGAGGAATGTCCGCCAGGTTAATACCACACTGAGAGAAAATAGCACATTATTTAGTATCTGCAAAGTTAAGTTCAGGACAATTAGGGTTTTATGCAAAAAATTAATATAAATTATAAGAATTCATTAGAAAAGATTATTAAAAATTCATACAAAATATTGAAAGGTGGTAAAAACACGTTAAAAATTAGGGTGCCCCATATTAAAATTGAATAGACTACATTAGGTACGAGTAGGTACATTAAATAAACGCTACCTATGCCGAAACGCTATGGATAACTTCAAATAAATTTCAAATTTTCAAATTTTCCACGCATAAAATCTGTATCGTCCCACAGTTACCATGCGGCATACTAATTTTCAATATTTTTTCTCGGAGTGCATATTGGACACAAGAGTAATTCGAGACTTCAAAGTCCGTGAAAAACTCACTATAGTTATGTAAAAATTCAAAGATTTTCCATTCATGAAATGTGTCCGGTCAATTTTTGATTAAAACACGTCTTCTACCTGCAGTTGTCTCACCTTCCCAAAGAATGGTACGTAGCGAGAGTTACTCTAAGAACACTGTTACCAAGTGGCGTACCAATGCCAGAAGTCAACTGCTGTGGACCATTGAGTAAGTGAACTCCTTTTTATTTTTCTAAACCATACAATATCTATGCCACCAAGGAACATACTCGAGATTTGTGGCGTAAGCAGAAAACACCCGGGGACAAAATTTCGATGAACGTTCAACTCGCATCCATCTGATTCTCTCCATGCATTAACTAATCTAATCCTCAATCTACTAAATCCGTTTATTCACTCATTAACTCGTTTACTGATTCATACATTCACACATTATAACTGCGAACCTATACTCGTATTCATTTCCACTCCACAATTCGGCAATGCTAATATCAAAGATGGTGGTACTTCTGATGGTGAAACAATGAAAAATGTGTATGTCACTACTTAATAAGCTAAAACCATCCAAAATTATGGATTTTTATAATCAATAATCATCTGATGGAAAGATATCAAAGACCAATATTTTCATGAAATGAGTGAATTTTCCCAACTGTTTTTTGGCTGAGTTTCCAACTTCAAGAGTATAACGATTTAAAAATAATCATGTTCAACTATTATGATGAACTCACGGATGTATATAATGGAGTAAAATTTTCATTTTTGATTGAATATCTGCTTTTACTGATGCGCAAAGTAAATAAGTGTAAGCACTTTCGACGTCTAATTTCAACTATAAAAATTATACCAATCAAGAATTTTAAACTCATATACATCACTAAGTACATTGAAATGCGTCATGGCCTAAAATCACGTATTGCTATTCGGAATTCGGTTCTTGAATAGTCGCGAAAATTTCATTGTTTTGTACCATTTTTCTTTTTTAAGTGAGTAGATCTACCTTTAAAACTCTACTATTTTACAGGTTATTTAAAATCTTGTAAAGGAGGAATATACGTTGAAAGAGAATGGGATGCTGGTGGAGTAATAAAAATAACAAAAGCATACAGCAAGAAGTACGTATTACTACGAAGTATCGATTAATTCTTAAGATAACTTTAAAAGTTGGCATTGATTTGGCCAATGAAAAAATTCTTCGCCTAGCCATTTTTGTATTCTCCAAAGAACAACTAAATAGCTTTCACTTCATTTTCTGTTTTCAGGGACGATAATATAGTAGAGTACTGGGAGTCACAAAGCATTCTTCAAGGGTCAAATCACTTTCTTTATTCAGGATTCGGCACAAGTAGTATGTAATATTGAAAAAGAGTGCGCGGCTTGTCACTGTTAAAATAGGGCATACAATGAAACCGCCATCAAAGTTTATATAGAAGCAAAAATTGATTTTCACAAAATTTTACATTTTACCTCAACTACACCCAGTTTTTGTAAATCATAATTAAAAAGTTTCACGTAAAATAGTACTCGTATGTGGAATAGGAAATAAAATTTAGAATTTTATGGATAACTGCGTCTCATTGGAATCCATGCACCTGCCTTTAGATCGGTAATGATCTCCGGTAGTATCAAATCATGTGTAAAGTTGTAATATCATCGGGTGGGTTGAACAATACATTACGGACTTAACCCTTAGAACTATAGAGAAAAACAAGTTGTTCCCAGAGAAAAAGTAAAATTATTGGCCGACAGATACGTTGACGTCTTTTGGCATAAAAATAGGGTCCAGAGACTTTCAAATTACGTATCGATCAGTTTTGATTCCGTTGATTCAAACTCGTCAAGATACTCTACTCGTATACACGAACAATAAATCTCAAAACACACTAGTTTTTGGAATTCTAAAAATAAAAAAGGCTGAAATTGTAAGAATACTCGCAAAAAATTCTTTATTTTTGAAATGCGCCTTTATAAACACGAGTACATATTAAATAATGAAACGATCAGATATAAAAATGAAAACTCACCCTACCTAATTTTCAATTTCTTACAGTGACTCTTCACTTCCGTGGCGGAGAAACGAAAAAAATACAAACTTACGATTTTCCTGAATTGCTAATTTATGCTCAAGGTAATCCGCGAAATGCGTTGGCCACTAATAATTGTTACTTATAAAATAAAGGAAATCCACGATAACCAATAAAATATAGGTATTGAAGAAAAGCATAAACCATCATATAACTACCCAAATTTCTCACAAACATAATCCAGTGGTGGAACCAGCTTTTCTTAGGTGGGTCCAGTGACAACCAGGAAAAGGTTAATATCCAAAACATTGATACTGAAGTCTATTTTCAACAGGTTTTCGACCAATTTAGTTACAATCAGTATTATGAAATTCAAAATTTTTATATTCGTAACCTATTTTCAACCGTGAAATATTCATTCTATTTGAAAAATATGACACTATCAAAAGTTTATAATTTCTTGATTCAAATGTTGTAACTATGAGAAATAATGCCTAAACGGATGCAAACATACATCTAAATTTTCCCTCTATTTCAAAAAATCTTATCCCCATTGATGGTGACATGACATTTGGCTATAAAAAAATAATCAACCATGTTTGAAATATTGTACAAATAATTTTCTAAATGTCTCACGAGGATGAGGGATTTAATGAATGAATTTGTTACAATAATAACTTTGTACCTTGTGTATTTGAAATATAGCAGTAAGTTTGGTGATTTGGCGCGGCGGTTTCCGACAGAGGTTCATTTTTATCTTTTTCACAGAATCCTAAAGCATCCACTTGTAGCAGGTTTTGTCCCTGTGCCAGATGAAAACATGCTTTTCTAGCGGGACGGGCTACGGGCTACGTTAGAATTTTTACTCTTTTTCCCCCGATAATTTTCAATTTTCATTGGTTTTCAATTTATTATACTAAAACATTTTTACTGGGGGGCGGGGCGGGCGGGGGAAGACACTTTTTCTGGCATAGTCGTCGCTTCTCCTAGCCTCTCCTTAGTTCCACCACAGACAGTTTCTTTAAAAAAGAAGCATAATTACGAGTATAATGATGTGTATATACAGGGTGTGGCAGAATGACCGGCTACATTTGTTCTTCTAATTAATGTAAATGCGTAAGACAAATGATAGAGACATGCGGTTTGTTTTAAATTAAAATTCATTCTTTAAGGTTACAAATGAAATGAAATTTCACTCGCATGTTGATCATTTTGCCTAGCAAATTTGCGAAGGCGTAAAACTCAATTTTTTAAGACTTTGCTAAGCAATAATCATATTTTTCCACCCATTTCTCACGTATTCATCCGGTAGGAAATTTACCTCTACACGCTAACCATGAAGAATGCCACACGTGCAGAATTCCCCTCCCCGGTCAATTTTATCCATCACTGGCAGCATTTAGCGGAAGAAATTGCAAAATAATGTAACCATTGCTTAGCAAAGCTAAAAAATTGGATTTTACGCCTTCAGAAATGTGTTAGGCAAAATGGTCAACATGAGAGAGTGAAATTGTATTCAGTGGCGCACCAAAGTAGGGATATGGAGCTGAAACCTTCCCTTTAGGCCTTGAATTTCATCGAAAAAAGGCTGAATAGAAGATTTTCAGTTTTTTTTTGTTTTTTTTTTGAATAAATTTATGCCTTAGCTCCTCCCTTGAAAAATTTCTGGGTGCGTCACTGATTGTATTTCATACATAACCTTAAGGAATGAATTTTTATTTCGAAGCAACCGCATGTCCTTATCTTTTTTCTTATGCGTATAATTCAAAAAACAAATAGAGCCGGTCATTTTGCCGCACCCTGTATTTTAACCGATATTAGAAGAAACCGAGGCAACGGATACCACTGGGTCAAACGAGACCACTCATTCATTTAGATCTGTGTGAAAATGGAGTAAGAATTGTTGCAATAAATTTATAATAATACGTGTATGAAGAGGTAAAAACTATAAAGTGCAATACTGCCGTTTTCAATACTCGTATTGTCGAGAAAATGAAACTCTTAGTCAACAACCATTCCCTACAATCGAACATCTTCATCGCAGAAAATCACATCGAAATAGGTGAACAGAAAAAACTGAAAAGTTGGTTTGAATAACAGAAATAGTCTACCTAATACACACACAAGTTCTTCAAAAATAACAATAAAATATTTAGCGGCAGAGGATAAAGTTAGCTAGTTCAAAGTATCTGAAAGTATTTTTAGCGACCATAATTCTACGATAATCTTATCAAATTCTTTTTTTTTCTATACTTCTGAGTAGCTAGTCTGATCGCTATAACAGAATATGGGTATTTAGTAAAGACCGGCCAAATTGAATGGATACTTTATCAGGGTTGCAATGAAGATAGTAAGTTGAATTTTTAATGAAATATTCTTCAAGGTCGACTGGATGCAACATTTAGAAAAGAATCTAATTTACTTTTATTTCAGTTGCATGGATAGAAATTGCTCAATGGGTGATAAAGGATAAAGCCAGGCTGGACGAAGTGAATGGAATAATCGACAACTATCTTCGCGATAATAAATTGACCGTTCCGCAGATGATAAAACTTGAAATGGAACTCCCAACATTATAAAATTAAATCGTGAAATGAATGCTCATTTCATTTAGAGTTAAAGTATAGCTAATAAAATAATCAGACATTAATCACCACACGATTGTTTTCGTTCTGACAAGATAAATGTTTTTTTCAAAGAAGAAGAAAAAAACCACAATACACGACATCATGAAACATATTATTGATTACCTACTCCCAATGAGAGAGCTATATTTTCAATATGAGCCGATCACAAGTCACATATTTTATGGGCATGTTCAACTTCTGGAACAGGGTATGGCAGTAGCAAACTAAAAAATCGAAAAATTAAGCACATTTTTCATCTCAAACTTTTTATATTTTTATTTAACACTTTTCTCCCAACAAGCATTAAAGGTGCAGCGTAACTTGACAGTAACTCAACGAAGTTTTCAGAGAAACTGCCTGGTAACCCACACTAAAGGCAGTTTTTCGTCAATCAACAAATACAGTTTTTGTAGGCGAAAATACCCATTCACACAGATTTTTCAATTTGTCAGGACGGTTATGATTCCTCTATTTCATCAGCTCAATTTAAAACCAATTGAAGGAAAAAGAGTACATTGGTACTTGAAGCACGTTCAAGCACAATTAATTCAACTTTAATGTCCACTGATCTATCATGAAATTTTGGGGCGTGTATCTGTAAATAAACCTTTTAATGCTCAAAATTTGAAAATTCACCCTCTCCTCAAATCAATACAGTCATATAGAGAAATAAATGAAGCTGCCTCGGGCCATTACATAATATAATTGTGAGGTGGATACTGGATATAGCTACTTCTAAAATCAGGAAATTATCACACGGGAAACTATTTTTTAAAGCACGACCAAAGTACCAACAAAACTACATAAGTTATGAAAACAAACCAACTGTATTCATGAGGCTCATATCTGTACATTGAATACCTACATTAGTAGCCCTATCGGTTCAGAAGCTTTTTCATTGATAAATTTTAAATTCATCCGTATGTTTTTTTTCATTGAAGAAAACAAAAATATTGTATTGTATTTCGTCCCTACATTCTAACAGCTGGATGCACAAAACGAAAGTTATTAAAATATTGTGGAGTAATTTCTACACTTCAGCGTGTGCTCACACCCTTACTTCTTGCGAGGAGGTTTCTGATTTTTAAATGAGTTTTTGCTTTTTTAAATGAGTTTTTGCTTTTTTCCAACTCCTGAACAATTTTCATATTCGCACGTGACAAGTATTTTTTGGGCCACCAATGACATGCTCCCAGTTAGTAAAACACCTATGCTTCAATTTGAAACCCATAACCAATCTTGGTGATTAGGAAATGTCCTGGTAGACGTTTCTCCAGAATATACTCAGCGAAGGTCAAACTTCTCTTTCGCCGAGGCTTCGCTTCACGCGCTCACATCTACTCTACATTTGTGGACATTACACCGAGATTCACAAAGCAAAAAACCGTCGCGTCAGATTCTGCTTTCGATGAAGATAGTGTACGAGTAAGCCGGAAAAAAGGAAATCAAAATTTTGCACTCACCCCACACGATCATCCTCTTTATACTGAAGTCTTCGTCGACGTTGGTCGACACGATGCATTTGTATTCGCCGGAAAGCTCAACGGTCGGATTTAAAATGTAAAGAGCTCGGTACGCGGTCGCGTTATTGTCGGACGCTCTGTAGTCCAGCCACAGTCGTCCTTTCAATACGCCCAGCCCTTGCGGTTTCTGGTTATGAATCCACTGGTAAACGGGATTCGGACTTTTGTTAAAAAACCACTTGACCACCAGGCCGGAGTCTGCGGATTGTTCTTCCGGACGCAGCGAATACAAACAGTCGAGGATGGCCGCGTTATTCGTGCCATTCTTCACGTACGGAGGCACTCGTAAGTCCGTTATCGACACACTGTGGGCTCCTGCGAAACACAGAAATTCGAATATATTTATTGAAAATAATCGTAAAAATCACTCTTTATGGGGGACGCACGTACAGCAGTCAAAAGATGACCAACTTAATCTCACTAATTGAGTCATTAAATCGAGACGTTATCATATATCCGTTCTAGAGGTCAAATAGTCTGAATAGTTGTTCAAAATTACTTCGGTTTTCCTCACCGGGATGGAAATTTGAACAAACTTGAACCATTATTTCACGAAGAAAATGAATTAATAAGTTAACTTCAACTGAACCACCTACGAACCAACCCACAAATTGAATTTGATTATTCCAAAAAAAATTTAGATTTAAGAAAAAATATTTACCTATTGCTTTTGGCTTTTTTTATTTTTTTTTTTGGAGATTGGAATCTTGGGGAACAGAATCTGGCCAAAAATTTTCATATAATCTTCTCAAGTAAATTATTTAAAAAAAAAAAATGCAAGTTTCAGTTTATCACTGTGACATCGATATATCCACCATTCCGGACGGGGAGCGGTAACAGCGTAAGTCAGAAATTATATTTTGAAAACGAGATTTTCCAAGTTGGAAGAATATTGTTATTCATATTACGCATGTCGGCACTTTGGTACTATTTATAGAATACCTATATTTGATAAATGTTGAAGCCTTAGAAAATATTCCCAAAATACCGAAAGCTCTATACGCCATATCATACCATTTACTTCTGCTTTCAGCTACTCAAAACCTTTTTCTTCCGGATTCCTCGCTTACTTGCACTAAAAAACGTACAATATTACCCATATAAAAGAAGCAAAATATAATAATCCTCCTGCACCGCAAAGGTTGGAAACATATAGCTACAATCAGCCATCCGTAACTTCATCAGAATCACGAGGTACTAATTCTATTCATATTTTAGTAGTGGGCTAATTAATTTTGGGTACCTATAGTTATCATATGCCAAGCCAGCCAAACACCTTGCTGACTACACAACGACCATTTTAATCATTCAAGAGTGTTTAAAAACCTAATTTATAGGGAGCTATGATTTTTACAAAAATGAAAAACGTATTGCTGGAGAAACTACTCCAATTGAATAATGAATTAATAGCAAAGTTTAAAAGCCTGATGGAAGGACTCATGCAGAAAGAAGCTGCATAAATATTTGATGAATTATGAACTCTCACATCGACGAAATGGAAAGCTTATAGAAGCATTTTAAAACAATAAGGTTTATGAGGGGAAATTCGTAGACTCGATTTTAATAAATGCTTAATGCTTAATTCAGGTGAGTATACACGAGGCTGAGAATAATTAACGATGCTCGAGGCATATTTGCTTCGGTCCCTACACATGTTGCTTCCTTGCTTTTTTTTTTTTACGCTTGCGCAGAACAGAGCTGGGTGAAAAGAGACAAGAAGATGAACGTTTGCTCGTAGAATATTAGATCTAGTCTTCTTATTTATGATCTGTTAGAAGGCCAGCTTTGATGTAATTTGAATATTGTTACCTAGAAGGAGAAAATCCAGTACCAATGTCTGAAACGAGTATAGTTCTTGAGAGGAACGAATTTGATAATGAAAATTTAATATATCTTAATTATAATTATTTATTAATTTTTCACATAAAATCTGAATTGTCCGAAGCTAGTATAGAGTATAGGTTCTAATTTTCAATATTTTTCCTCCGAGTGTAGAAATAGATTTTTCATTTTTTCTTGAAAATATACGAGTACATTTACTGATGGGCAAAGTAAATGTAACTCTGACGGCTGATTTTAGCTATAAAGAGCTGGTTTTCTAGGAAAACCTGCTAAAAATAGGTTCAAATCAAAAATCTACTTCCATACATCCTCAACTACTGAAGTATGTACATCGCATGGCCAAAAATCACAAATTTTTCTTCACAATAAATTACAGTTTCTTCAACAGTTGGGAAAATTTCACCGCATTCGATACGTTTTTCGCTTCTGGTTAAGCATGTCCTTAAAGAATAAATTTAAAACCAACCGGCCATTGTCTCTTATCTTTTCTTCACGCGTGTAACTCAAAAAACAAATTCAGTCAGACATTTTGTAGCACCCTGTATATAAGCTCGCATCATTGTTTCAAGTTTGCATCACAATGATAAGAAATAATATGCGGCGTCATGTTCTTCGAATGTATCGATAAATCCATAGAAGAAAACCTCGCCACTTTCTTTCCCAAGATGACGTGATATTAGATTTTATTACACTTCTCTACAGGTCTTCATTGACGCTTATCTCTGTCTCTCCATCCCCATCAAACGTGAATTCGTCAACTTGCAACACCGAGCAACGCTCATTCTCTCGTTTGCAGCGCAGCGTACCCATCGCAAGTTTGCCAACTATTTCGCCAGTTTCCACGATCAGCACGACCAACGACAAAGGGTGGGTTGGGGAATTCGCATACATGGAATCGCTAGCGTAAAATTAAACTTTGCAAAAGCGAAAGAGAACGGCTGCGTTGACAGCACGATATCAACAAAAAGCTAAAACAGCGGCGCAAGGTACACTTACACGCGAACATTTACCCCCTTACCCATCTGAAGCCTGCTCCACTCCCCAGCTCTTTGGATCAAAAACCAAGAAGACGAATTAAATAATAACGAACGTTACCCGACGTTCGGCAAAAACCGAGCATACAAACCTCTGTACATTTCTCCCAAAATACTCGAGATTTTTCAATTAAATCTCAAAGGACGGGCGAAAGCACGCGCCACTGTTTATTAAGGGGCTGGAGGGATGGCCAGCACAAGGCTGAAGCAGTGCAAGAATGCGCTGTATTACAGAGTGCACGAATGTGATTTTATAGTATACCGCCGTTGATACTTCAATTCGGATCCGAATTCCTCCTGCCACGCCTGTAGATGGTTTCCTTTCATCTCACCCCTCACCCACCTACGGTGGATCTTTTGCCGACGGAAATGCGCCAGCAGGCCTTTCACCACGATATATATGTGTACATTTTTTCCCACCATCTTTTGCAGCCATCTTCTTTCCTTTATACCTGTCACACTATCGTCATCGCGGCTGCTATGCAAATAACTTACCCCTACCCCACCTTCACGCCCAAGCCGCGTAAGAAAGAAGCTGCAGAAAACCATTACTGTTTACATTTCGCCGCTATTTACCTTATTTTTTCGTGTATTTTTCGCACCCCCCCCCTCTCACCTCCCACATACGCGCACCCCCTTTGAACATTGTTTTTTAGGCAGTAGTCGACAGATTTTCGCGCTCTCGTTAACGATTATCAAATAGTACCGAAAAAGGCTGGAAATGGTGGAAAAAATGTCTTCCTCCAGTTTTCAACGTTTTTTATAAAGGTACCCTTTTTTTTTTTCGTTTCACTCTTTTCTTTTTACTAATTTTTCTTATTGAATTAAATCTCTCTTTCTTTTAAACATTTTGCGGCATATCTGTATGTGTACCTAAACTACACGTAAATTCAAAACCAAATAAAATACACGAATAATGTTTCTTGTTGGTAAACCGGGTACGACGAGGGTATTTGTTTGATGTATGAAAGAAGCGAATAATAGGAAAAAAGTTGACAGGGAAAAGTAGGCGAAAAAAAAACAAATAAATGTCGTCGATGCTTCAGCAATCAGCATGCGTGAAAAATGATTGAACATTGGACTTGAGAAATTTTAAGGGGCTATATGAGCTGCTTTTGAATGAAATTTTTTAAATAAAATACGCGTCTATTTTGGCAGGTAGAAAGACACACGCGTGAATCAGACAAGTCATAGCTGGGTCCAAATACACTGAGAAAATGAATAGTCATTCTTACTAATTTTTTATTGGAAAACAAACAGTGACAATTCAAGATTCATTGTAGATATTCTTAGCATTTATAGTACTTTATACTCGTACCATCTTGGATAGTACGTTTTCATCTTAGATTGTATATTTAAACTATTTTCGAGGTAATTTCTACTATACATGCAAATCTCAAATTGTCCCAGCTTTTTCATAAAAATCGTCAAAATTACTACGGAAACTTTTTTCACTGCAGATCAACAGTAAAACATTTTAAAATTCCTCTTTTTGGAAGAAACTAAATAATAAATTACATACTTGATTTAAAACCTTGATTTTTAGTTTGCTACGCTCTACAAGAAAACAACTCATAATTTGGTGAACACTGAAAGAAATTGTCGCATGTTCCGTGCAAAAGTACTGCATGTAGATGAAGTTTTTCTATGATTTCTCTGAATGATTTTCAGAATACATATTTCAATTGTTGCAGTTAATTTCGCTGTTCGAAGGGAACACTGCACCGTTTGGCTGGAATTTTAATTGCAACATCACACGAAATTTGTCTATTACTTTCATTATAAGTATAACTTTTCAATCATTTTCTCTTTTTATCTTAAAGTTTTATGAAAACAGATCTTTAAGCTTTGTTTTTTTCATTTGCCACAGAGATCCATTTGTAATTTTACTACATCAATTAGAAACTAAGAAAACAACTGTACATACATATGTACAATATAGCTACAATTGGCTACTTTTTCATGCAAGTTTTTTACTTTATCCTTATTCAAACACTAGAAGTACCAGGTAGCGTCATATACAACGCTACTCAAAATTTTGAGATGGACTACTCAAAGGAACAATATTTTGAGAAACCGCGACTTGTGTTATACGACCCCACCTGGTCTTTAGAGGTTATTCTTGTGGCGTCGTATATGACGCCACCTGGTCCTTTGAGTAATCGAGTAAAACCTAGTTTTTCTAATGATTAATACGAGTACATCTAAAATTCAATTTGCAATTTTTTATAACCGGTATTCTTACTATTCACTGAATGAATAAATAAATAAATATCATGAAATCTACGCTATAAATAATACATAATTATATTACCAACCTATATAAATAAAAAAATTGTTTTCGGGTAAATGCTTTCATCTTCATGCGCACTTCAGTTTACTGTTTTCAAAGTCTAAGAACGCAACTTTTCTCTCCTGTGCACTCCAGTTTATTGTATAAAGTCTACTTGTTTTTTCGGCGCCGTGTTGTAGTTAAATAAAAGCATTCAAAAATATTATGCTTCTGAGGAATATTACTAGAACACTCAATTTCAACAATAATCAGCGACCGAATGATTCAAATTGATAGTTAAATTAGTTTTTCTCCCACCCAAAGGGACGCGGTTTTCGCTAATTAATGTATAAATTTTTTGTTTGTCTTCGGCTGACCAAACTTCCAATACTGCGAAGACAAAAAAGAAGGTATAACAAAGGATGAAAAAAAAAAGTTGGAACAAACAAACGAATCAAAATAAATCTGCTCAATATGGCGAAGATGAAAATCGATTGGTGACGAAAAACTGCTCAAACCAAACTTTTTTCAACGAAAATTTTTCAACTATGGTCGTTGACATCGTTTAAACGTTTTGTATCTAATAAAATACAAATTCAAAATCAATTTGGACGGGCATCTGTCCGTTTCTCTCTTTATTTTTCTCCAACTTTCCATCTTCTTCTCTCTCCCCACCTCCCGCAATCATCATCAACAATAGCATTACGCCATGTAACAACTTTTCGAAAAACAAGAGAAAAAAAATACAAGACAAGGAAAACGCAGAAAAACAAATTTGACACTGTAGGGTTTATTCAACAAGCAATCTGTGTCGTATTTTCCTTCTTTTTCGAATCACGTAAAATAGAGAAAGGAGGAGAGGAGGGTCGAAAAAAAAAGAATATTCGTAGCACGTTGCGTTCCTTTCGATTCGTACAGTCTACAGTATGAGCTACCTACATTAAATGCCGAGAAAATTTTCTTTTCCTCCCCATTTAGCATTCTGTGTTAAGGTGTATAGTGTCGAAGTTTATACGTACTCGTATACAAACTCACATTTTAGAAAAAATTAAAATGCAGCAAAGCAAATACAGGAGTCACAGTCATATATTTATGTAATACTCGATATTTGAATTTAAGTTGTGTGTAATCGAGGCACTTATAGAAGCCAAAAGGTGTGAGTCACACTCCTAACAAAATATTGATGACATTGATAAGAATCAGTTTTAGTAGGAACTACATTATAATCATGTTTGACTAAAATTTTCACTTATAGTTCATTCCAAATAAGAAACGCCGTTATTTGAAAGGCGCAACAAGGTGCGTCCACCTGAAAAAATTTTACGTTCGTTGATTTGCGTTGACTTCTTATCACTAATGAAAATAATACAAGTCGGCGTAACGTTTTCCTTATCAATATCAACGCGAACCACATTCGCAAAATTCTCTTTATGTCTTCGTCTCTTATATTTGTGCTGTGATTGGATGAAATTCGTGTAATGCGGATTGCCAACGGCGTTTCTTATTTGGAATGGACTATACATATAACTATATGGGTAGTGCCTATACCTTCACTAAGAGAAATTCAAGTAGTAATTTTCATACAATCTGAAGAGGAAAACAGGGACAGTTCAAAATTGGTGGCGGAAATTACTATGAAAATATATGTAGTAAAATATATTACATCTGAGATATCAAAAAGTGTACAACAAAAATCAAGAATGTTCACAATAAAAATTAGGTAGGTACTTTTCAAAACTGCGATGAGAAAAGTTATAGTTGTAAAATACTCAGCTATTCAAAACAAAGGTAAATTCATATCAACCTCATTTAGGATTAGAAACTGAAGATAAACCACAATATCAAGCTCGTTCTCATTCATTGTGCTCTATGCATTTTTGACAATAAGTAAAAATCAATCTTATAACTCAAAAGTTGTTTATTTTTAAAACGTATGTACTTTTTCTACACTTATTATGTTACGAGTACTTTTTTTTGAGGATTGACTGCATCAATTGGGCTTATTTTTTCACTTAGCACAATTACACATAGAAAGCGCTGTATGTTTTTTCATCAGGTAAGAACGTATTTTGTCAAGGGAATATTTAAAAAAAGGTTATCGTTTTTCAAGTTTCTATACTGAACTTCAAAATCCCTGTATTTAAATTTACTGTCAAGATTGGGTGAAGAGGCCTTCAAAATTTCAGCTCCCTATAGCTATAATAAGTTCTGAGAAAAAGGAATATGAAAAAATTCAAAAACCGATTCTCTATACCCCCTTAAAAATATTTAAAATAAATCTCGAATTATCACCATTTTCCTTTAAAAAATGGTGAAATCTACGACCCATTCATTTTTCACTGCGTTCTAAAATCATGAACAAAAACAAAAATAAACACACACACAAAAGCTTTTCCTCCTTGATTGGACTTTCTAGCCCCAATTTTCACACCTCGACTCGGGTACAGCGTGCATAATTTTTCACGTCTCACGTAACAGTCGGTAACACACACACACACACGTGTAAAACGTCTTATATGTAGGCTCACTAATTAAATTCTACTCGCACTGGCGGCTAATTTAATAAGTTTCATTCTCTCATCTCGGCTTGTTTGTCGACAGTTTGGCAGAAACGCACGTGCGAATCGTAGGCACGGATACGGTTTTAAATTCCCGTTCTAATTATCGCACGAAAATCGAGGTGTAGAAAATGTCATTATGATTGTAATTTAGACGCGGATAGGTGAGAAGAAAATCTCTGAAAGCTCGACGAAAACAAATTTTTGGAAAATTCTGACTATGCTAAGTTCTACCAACGAAGACGTATATAAGCCAGAAAATATGCCATCAAAGTTTTTATTTAGCACCAGCTAGTCGATCTTGGAAACGTACATATAGACGAACCACATTTCGCAATTCATTGTTGACTACATATTTGCACAAAGGCCGAGAAACACTCATTAAGCAGATTCGTGAAATGGGCTTATTTGCTCATCAAGAATCATTCATTTGTTTGATTGAAACAAACTACAATACCTTGGGAATATATTCACCGCAACTATACTAATTTGAACAGCTCCATGTCGTCAGCACCCTCACCCCCCCCCCCCCACAAAAAAATGCTAGGAATTTTGTACTCATTTTGTACTGTTTTGTACTGGCAAAATAACATTCTGTACTGCTCCCCTACCTAGTCTTAGATAAGGGGCCAACCTTTAAACTTCAGAAAAATGCAAGAAAATGGTCTCATTATTTTGTACTCATTTTGTACCATTTTCTACGGCTCTTATAAAATTTTATACCGCCCCCCCTTTCAAGTTATTAAAAAAATATTGATAAGGGGTGCTGGGGACATGCTAGCACCCCCACTGCAACGAAATAACTCCAAACTGATCTCATTAATTTGTACTCATTTTGTACTGTTTTGCCCTGGCAAAATAACCCGTTTTGGAGCATTTTTCTGGAGTTTGAAGGTCAGCCCCCTTTCTGAGCATAGGAAGGGGAGCAACAAAAAATATTATTTTGCTAGTACAAAACAGTACAAAATAAGTACAAAATAATGAGTTCAATTTGGAGTTGTTTGGTTGAAATGGGGGTGCTGGCATGTCTTCAGCACCCCATAACGTTTCTTTGAATAACTGTTAGTGGATGCAGGTAAAAAATTTTTTTTTGCAGCACAAAACGGTATAAAATGAGTACAAAATTCCTAGCATATTTTGGACCAATTTTAGGGGCGAGAGGGTGCTGACGACATGGAGCTAATTTGAACAAAGTATGAATTATAGATAATCCCATTTTCACTTTTTCCAAACCTCCAACTTCAATAATATTCCACAAAAGGGGGAAATGAATGATAAATACAACATGATGACGAAAAAGGAAGTGGATCAGCCATGGAGAATTTGGAGTAAGTGATATAGAAATCCCATATTCTGGCTTTAGTAAATTTTAAAAGGTTGTAAATTGTTGAGGAGCTATGAAAGCCTGTAAAAATTCAGAGCTTATTACTAGTAAAACAACCTGGTAAAAACAATTCGTCACATCAAGAGGCCATAAAATCACACAAATATCTTTCTTTATACGTTCTCTGACATTAACCAACATTTTATTAACAATAATTTCATGTCTATAAACAGGGTGCTCTTCCTCGAGTTCACCTCCAAGCAATTGTAGGTAGAGTAACGCAATTTGCATTCATGTATTGTGGTTTGCATACTCTCCAGTTGACAGAAGCTGTGTAATGTTTGTATCATTTTTCCCCAGACCGGTTCAGGCAATTATTTTTCTCAATTCATAAATTCATAACCACGATAATGAGAAAACTTCAGTTTACGCCATTATACATATTCAGCAAATATGATATGGTTTCTTTATCTCAAAAGTTATAGCAGTCGAAGCAAGCAGGGACAATAATGAATAAAAATGTAAGAAATTTGACGTACCTACAAAATGTTTCAAATTTTTCATTTTATTTAAAATTATTTATGAAAAACTGTTATTTCGAGGGGTGCTTTGGAAATCTTTTTGCGAAAGAAGACCATCAACAACATCATAATAAAATATGAAAATTAATTTCTCGAAGAAAGTCAATTTTCTTATGGAAAAAATAAGTGAAGTACCTACCTACTTTGATTTTTTCGATTTTCTTTATTATTTAAAAAAAAGCTCCAAGAATTGTAATATTTTTCATGAGAAAATTAACTTCCTCCTAAAAATTGGGTTTATGCCATATGATACAGCAGTAGATTCTCTTTCAAAGAAAAATTTACAATAATATGTTCCCTATCAAATAATATATTTTTATCAAATTCAAAAATAAAATGAAGACATTTCTTACCTTGAACTTTTCAATTTCAAAAAATAATCACCTGAATTAGTCTGGAGAAAACAACAATTTCAACCACCACCAACCGGAGAGAAAGGCAAACCATAATAAATGAATTTCATCAGCAATTCCTCGGTGGTGAACTCGAGGCGGAACACCCTGTATACTTTCGAAAATGAAGATACAGCCAGCCTATCGAATGTTAACAGCCGGCACCACGAAAAAAATGAATAAAAATAAAGATAGGTGAGTGCTAAAATTTTCTTTCGTCAGTTTTTGGCACATAATTTTATACTTCATTTCAAATCATACATATATCTTTGAAAATAAGAATCCTTCGATTTTTAACTGACGTAGTAACCGAAAAACGAGTAGAGCAGAAAACAGCATAGAAATGGTTTTCCATTTTATGTAATAAGCTGGGCTACAAAAAATAAAAGGCACAAAACATAAAGGCAATTCGATATTAGATATCAAAAACTTTATCGCAAACAGCTTTTCGAAAGCGTAAATTTCACCATAAAATATTAACGTATACTTTCGGCGAAAGTTGTCTAAGAGAAAATTTTTTCTACAAAAACACCGTTATTATTTACTTTTTTTGCCTTCATAAAAGACTGTAAACATAACTTGGTGCGTTTAAGCATATAATATTAAAAATATTCAGTGCCAAACAGTCAAACTGCCAAGTTGATAAGACGAGGCGTAAAAGCGAGTGAAAAAATTGTGCTCGTTCGTTGGCCTCTCATCTAAACGACCATAAAAAAGCAACCAAAAAAAAAAAAAAAATCTCCCAGTCAATTATGGTTATTACGAAAATTCGACGGTGAAAATTTTCGACACCCTCTTTCACCGCCAATCGATAGAAAATAGACCTACTGACTATTATTGCGAAAGAGAAAAGGCAAACATCATATTTTCTACGAGTGGCAAAGAATTTAGGGCATTTTTTTCCTGCTTCAATTTATTTTATGATTCTCTTTTCGAAATGGGTCGGAAAATGGTGGAAAGCAAATGGACTGTTAAAAGTGTAAATTATGTAAATGACCCGCATTTATCACGAACCCTGCGTCCATTTACTAGGGCGAACCGAGTATATTGACGTCGTTGCTACACATTCATACGTCAGAGCTTATGGAAAACTGGCAAGCTATATATTTATTCATTAACTCGGGCGAATATTATACGACGAGATGTACGTGTACTTTAAGGAGTTAATAGATTCGAAAACAATTAGAATATTTCGTGTTTTAGTCTTAATGGAGAGGGGAATATCTCACAGTCATGTTAATTACGCAATGTGACCTATAATTAAGAAATTTATTATAAACAACTACAGGAATGAATAATACGTAATCTGTTGAACGTGGTACCTCAAATCGAAAAAATCATTTTCATTCTCATGATATCTTTTGATAGAGGAAAGTTTTGGGCGCATTTTACATAAAATAGATCTCAATCGGCTGGAAATTAACAGATACGACGACTTGAATTATTAAATTTAAAAATCCTACTTTCGAGAAAATCAAATTCTAACATTGAATCATCCCATTTAAAAATAAAATGCCCCCTCGTCCCCCGAAAATGCTAAATTTATTATCATGTATCCAGCAAATTTTGAAGAAATTAATCAGGCACCTATTCTGGGAATCATTAAAATTACTGTATATTAAATGGATTACCCTGTATGAAGGTGGGGGGGGGAAACTTTATAAAAACATGAAAACATTATTTTCCATTTTTCAACGTGACCATCATTTTTCGCCTGTACCTTTTTGTAGATCATGTCACATAGTATAGTCACCTCAAAGCAGAAAGATGATAACGGGAAAATTTCAAAAATAAGATTTTTGCATCAAGTATTGACTTTTAAAAGTTGATAAAATTCACTTTTTGCCATTACTGTCCTAGAAATGTGTATCACTGGCCAAGAGATGTCAAAACATGAAAAGATTTTCCATAAATAGTAACCTTATCAGGAAACAAACGTCAATAAGTTTTTCTCGGTACTTAACATACTTACTTTTTTGGACATACACCCTTTTCCCATTTACATCGCCTTTCCGTTTTAAAATAACTATTGTGTACGCATCTCAAACAAATTCGTGAAAAGTATTAAGTAGTAAGTGGGCACCTTGAGGACAAATTGATTTTGCTCGTGTCGTTTGGTGGGGGTATGTCGCCGGTGGGTGTCGGCCATGTTGAAATGGCGTCTATAACCGGTTTACGGTATAATAGTTCAATTGTGCTCCCTTTTTCCGGGGTCGGGGGCCCGGGGTGGGGAGGTGCGGGGAGGTGCGTGAATGTGCGCGTATGGTCGGGAAATCGCGGCCATTTTGTCGGGGGCGTATAGGACAATTGTGTGATGAAAATTTATGTTCTCAGCGGGTGGTCCGTCGTCTCCGCGGGGCGCGGGGGCGGGGGGGCCCCCCAAAAAAAATTTTTCATTTTTCGGTCTTGAAAAATCCACGTATATTACGTGGATTTTTTGGCGTTGAAAAAAAGTTGTTATCGTTAACGGTTCCGGAGTTATTCGAGTTCAAAGTTGAGTTTTTCGTTCGCGTCCGCGCGTCAGCCTGTGTGTGCGCGGCTTTTCTTTTTCGTTCTACCGTTTCGTGTTTTCGCGTATCGTTGTTCGCGTAGCGCTGTTCGCGCTGGTGATTTATTTTATTTAATTTTTATTTACGGATGATCAAAAATATATATAAGTAAGTGTCATTTGAAAAAATCTTCAGTAGCGATCTAGCTGTCATACTGTTCGGACCTCTGCCCGAATTCTTATTGACATTTCTGATTTGCGACTTAATTAAAATTGTTCTTTTCAGAACAAATATGTTTAATCCTCCCAGCTTATTCGATCGCGCTTTGCGCGAAATAGTCGAAAGAATTTATTCTTACGATCTATTGGATAAAATGAAGGGTACTCTTCCCGTGATTATAGTCGAGGAGTGTAAGAAAAGATATTTCGCTATCAAGGAGGAGGCGAGTATGCGTCGAACTATAATGTTGAGGAAGTTCTCGCCCAGTTCTCTCTGGTCGATCGACGAGCATTGCGCCTACGGTATTAGGTATAACGGTGTGTGCTACGTCGAGGAGGCTGTTCACAATGGCGTGCATGTGTCGACGCAGACCCGGTTTTGTCAAGCTTGTTGGACCACGGTTCACGAAAATTTTAAAGACAAAACTCTGGACGGTGTGACGATGCGTATAATTATGGACAACCCGAATGAAGAAATTTACTGCGACGGCATAGATTTTTATTTTCGCCCGACCGAGTACATTTGCGACAAGTGCTACAGCGCCGTGTTTTTCCAAACATGGGAAAGCGAGGTTAGGGTAAACTGTGATTGCGAATGGTGTCATTGGGATGATCCTTGCCCTTACGATTCTATGGGGGTTCTCATAAACTTTCCTCCCACTGACTCAGACTCGGACTCTGACACCTACTCCGACTACGACTCCGACTCGGGATACGAAACTATATAAAGGACAATAGTGCCAGAAAACTTCAGTTGCGCTTTGACCGTCATACTGTTCGGATCTCTGCCCAACTTGATACGATATCTGATTTTCTAAAACTGTTCTTTTCAGAACAACTATAATGGGTAACGACTGGTGTTGCGATAAAAAGTGTTTCAGGGTGCCCGACGACCAAATCGACGGACTCGCTTGTCGGTCGTGCGGTTCGTATAGTTTCTGTCGATGCGGATGCGCGACTCATTGCGGCGACATTAATGTCGACCATAAGGTGGTGTTAGGACAACCGTTAAAAATGTTCGAATGCTACAGATTTGTCGAGGCGTTGGAAGGTACATTCGATGAGACAGAAGGTGTTTTCATCAGGTACAAAGACAACGACGTACCGTCGCAACTCTTTGTACCGGAGAAAGCGTTTAAGGACGAATGGTTAGGTAGGTTCTTTTCATCGTTAGAGGATTTCAACGTATCGTTGAGACACTTGATATGGTTGGGCGGCGACAGATGGGAGCTGGACTGTTTATAGGACAAAAAGTATAAATAGGAGTTAGGTACCGTCTAAAGACAGACCGATTATTATTATTATTATTATCATGGCTAATATCGTTGCTAGCTTCGAATACTTCGATTACCGTCCGCCTAATTCGGCTAATCTAAACGACGATAATGGCGAATTTCCAATCGTTATCCACAACGAGGACTTGGTGACACACCCTCGTAAGACATTTTTAGAGTTGAGAGGGAAGGTGACTCTTAGTCAGACCGTAACAACGGCTGCCGCGGGTACCAATACGGAGGCGACAACCACCAGAGTCGTAGACAATATCGACTTCGCGAAACTGAAAGTTGCCACAGCAGGTTGGTTGCATCTGTTCGAACGTATCGATTACTACATCGGAGATAATAAAATCGATACCGTCCGGAAACCGGGCATAGTATCTTTAATGAAAGGTATAGCTTCGTTTCAAACTGACAAACAGTTTTGCGACGCTGGTTGGGACTTCGACATTCTCGCCGGAGAGAACACGCTCAAAAGTAACGGTCACTTTCAAGTCATGATACCTTTGTCTACTATAATGGGCTTTTTCGAGGATCATAAAAGTTACATCTACAACATGGTTCAAAAAATGGTTTTCTACAAAGCCGCTAATAGCGGTAAGAACATTTTCCAAATGTTCGGCGATTACGCAAACTATAAGTTGAAAATAGATTTGCGGGATGTGATTTTGAAAGTTCCGCATGTGAAATTCGACCTCGAACACACCACCAAAGTTCGAAATGAAATCGCTAAGAATTGCAAATACGAACTTCGTTATCGCAGATGGTTTTACAATAGTATTACACCGGCCTCCGGTATGGACTTTACGTGGGACCTTCCTGTGAGCTACGCGAAGACCAAATTCATTCTAATAGCTTTCCAGGTCGATAGGATGAATAAGTCGACAGCCGACGTTTCCAAGTTTGATCTATGCAATCTCGAAAACTGCCAAGTCTTACTCAACAACAACGTCTACTACCCGCACGAACCGCTTAACTTGAATGTTAACGATCACAGATGCGGGTCTCTCTACAATATGTTCAAGAGGTTCAAAGCATCCTACTACAGTAAAGACGACGATCGGTTACAACCGTTAGTCGGATACACAGATTTTCTAACGAAGTATCCGCTTATAGTTATCGACTGTTCGCACCAGCCTTCCGTCCTCAAAGAATCGTTGATTAATCTGAAAATATTTTTCGGGTGGCGAGAAAATATACAGCCTAACACCATGGTTCACGCTGTAATGATTGTAGATGATAAAGCTATCTACAGTCCTCTCACCAACAACGTATTCCACGGTTGAGACAATTCGCCCTTGACCAAGGGTAAAGGTCAAAAAGTATATATACGAGGCGTGATGCTGTAATTCTTCAGTAGCGCTCAAGCTGTCATACTGTTCGGACGTATAATCATGGCTATCGTTGTAATGTCTATCCAATTTTTCCCTATGCCCGACAAGACCTACGTTATCAAAGAAGTCGCTATGGTCGATGTGGTGTCTAACATGGAGAAGATGCTAATTGCTAAACCTCCTTGTAACACCAGCGTTTTCAGCGCCAGACATCGTAAGACTCTTAGATACGTGGTTGACAAAGTTCACGGTATTCCGTGGAATGTCGGGTACATGGATTTGGAGGATGTCGAGGAGCAGGTTAGAAAAACGGTCGACGAGGCAGACTTGATCTACATTAAAGGATTAGACCGGGTTAATTTCCTCTTAAATCTTACCGGCGCACCCGTTCACAAAATAATCGATTTGAACGAGATTCAGAACATAGGTAAGACAACCGAGAGAAACTACTCCCTCCAGTGTCAATACAACCACTCACGTCACAATAAACTTCGATGCGCTTTTGAGCAAGCCATCCGCTACAGAGATTTTATGAGGGAAAATTATTACTACAGAATTTAACAAAACGGCCCTTTTCAGGGCCACGTGTACATAATAACCGATAACCAAAAACAAAAAGGTCGATAGACCACCAAAAAAATTTAGCATTAAGGACCAAAAAAAATATAAAAAACCAAAAAACCTAAAATAAGTTGTAAATAAATTATAAGTATAAGAGAGCGCGTGACAATATAGGACAAATCTGAGAAAATGACTTTCCATATTTCGATTAACGACAAGAGTTCCGACATTGTACGCGAGTACCCGTCTGGAATCATGTTTGAGACACCTTACATGGTTGGTTTGAAAAGTTTTGTGACGTACAACAGTATTTTCAACGTCACATCAAAAAATAACAGAATAGTCTTTGTTATTCCTAACGACGATGTTCCGAACACTAAAGATGACGCCGACCACGTCGACGTTATTACTCTGGATCGGACACTTGTTAAAGAATCCAAACATTTGGAAAATGAAAGTAAAGAGTTCACCTACGACTTTCATACGGGTGAAGAAGAAGAAGAAGAAGAAGAAAATATCGATACCAAAAGAAAAAACAACAACAACAACATCCGCGTAACGCATATTCTAGACGAAGGTATCTACGAGGTGGAAGACATACTACAAAAAATTAGAGCTAAGGTTCCGAAAAATAGGTTATTCAAGATAATCCTCGATACGGAAAAACAATGTGTAAAATTCGAAGGCGGTATAGGTATAGACTTCAGGTCCTCGAAATCGATAGGTCCTCTGCTAGGTTTCGAAAGACAGATGTACAGAGCTGACAAACTTCACGAAAGTACGTTGAGAGTAGACATATTTCCTATAAATATGATACGTATACGGTGTAATTTAGTAAAGAGTAATATCTCTGACTATAAATTTCACGACGATACTATACATGAGTTTCCATTGGATAGCGAGCCCGGTGAAAAAATTATAGAAAGACCAGTCTTTCCTTCATTCTACAGAATCAATACCGATACTCTACACCTGTTACATCTGAAGATAGTCGATCAAGACAATCGTATCGTTGATTTCAGAGGCGAACGTGTGAATATTCTACTCGAATTCAGACCTGACAAATGAACCTACTGAACCAGAAAACCGTCGACGCGTACATACGCGCCGAGCGAGATCTCAAACGTAAATTAGACGAGTTAAAGTACGGTAAATTTATGGCCGATAGCGAGACTACGAATGCTCTAGCTCCTCTGATCAACCCTTTGAAGGACATTAGTTCTAAAATTTCCAAGCAGGATCATCCTGTAGGTATAGACGGTAAAGTAAATACGATCACGCAACAGCATTTGCAGGCTGTGAAAGCTGGTTCCACAGACAAAAGCTACGGTTTGTTCTGCGTCAATGACAAATTCTATATGGGTGATACCGAAATAGTTATAGGCGATAATTACCTACAATTACCTAACAACCGAAAATACATACTGACGGAAGGATTATGGCACCTGTTAACCATTAGAAAACCGGACCGTGATTTATACGACGAAAATGATTTCAATATGTACAGCGAGTTGGTTGAATACACCAACGTACACTTTCTCAAAAATAACCCCGAAACTAAAAAACCCAAATCAAACGGTGGTCCGAAGTACAAGCAAGTCGTCAAGAAGATATACGAGAATAGTATACATAAAAATCCCACTGATAAAGATAAATACAAGTCCACACCGGTCAAAAAGACCATGAAAGGCAAAGGCCTTACAAAAATTGTCAATACCGAAGACCATAATACCGAGTACGTTTATTGGAATAGTTTAGACGAATTACTTGAAAGACTTAGCATTCTACACGGTGAAGTAAGAGCTGGAAATAATAATCCGAATATCCGTAACGAAATTACGAACATTGTCCAAGAAATCAAGGAAATATGAGTAAAGACTACATGGAGCGACGCGATAGGAAAATCGCGAACGAGTTTCTACCTAAACCCGTAGCTGAAGGTAAAGGGTTGATAAATTCTCTAATAGACAATTTACCAGTACCGTTACATCTACCTGGGTACAATTACGCCGGTCCAGGTACTCCTCTAGATCTACATCTGGAAAGAGGCGTGAAACCTATTAACAAGTTAGACGAAGCGGCCATGAAACACGACATAGCTTACTCGAGAAGCGACGCTTTGAAACAGCGCCACGACGCCGACTATGTTTTGCAAGAAGAAGCGTGGCAAAGGGTAAAAGCTGACGACTCTAGCTTAGGTGAAAAAGCCAACGCTTGGCTCGTAACTAACGCTATGAAGGTGAAACGCGCTATTGGCGCGGGAGTTTCCAAACCGAGGTATACCGAGTATCCCGCTAACCTCGATGAACAAGACCTCGAAAAACTTAAAAAAGCCGCATCGGGACGGAACGGTGTGAGTATTACGCTCAGATGTAACCGGACCAAAGAGTCCATAGGCGGCGATATCCATATACCTCTAACGGCTAAACAAATCCGAGGCGTTAAAGCCGCGCACGCTAAACAAAAAGATGCTAAAATACGTCTTACAGGCGCGCAGTTAAAAACGATGGCTACTACCGAAGGAGGTTTTTTACCCGCGCTTCTTGCAGCGGTACCCGCTATAGCGGCCGTAGGTTCGTTAATTACTCAAGGTGTGACCGCTTATAACAATAAAAAGGCGAACGATAAATTAGTCGAAGAGCGTAAAAGACATAACAAAGTACTGGAAAGTGCCGCTACGGGAAAAACGGCCGAAGGCGAAGGTATTTACATTTTGAAAAAACCCGAAAAGGGTGAAGGTGTTGGAAAAAAGAGGGGTAACGGTTTATACCAGGAGTTGTTAAAAAAAAAAAAGTCCCCCTGACCAATTTTGACATCGTAAAAATCGTAAAAACTATAAAAATGCCTTATTTCCGCGGTGTCTACATGAGAGACGGTTTACCTGCTAAACCTAAATTAATCGAACGCGCCGTTGTAAATTTAGATTCGTCTACAGGTAGAGGTACCCACTGGGTTTGTTACAGTAAAAACGGAAATAAAGTAGAATATTTTGATTCGTTCGGAGTTGAACCACCGCAGGACTTGATAGAATATTTTGGTAAAAACGCTAAAATAAGTTACAATAGCGAACAGATTCAAAAATTAGATCAGATAATTTGCGGACACCTGTGTCTAGAATGGCTAAATGGTTTAGACGAACAAAAAAGACGGATGCTGGAGAGTGTACTAAAGAAAAGTGCAAATTCGAAGGCTGTGTCGCCTGCGAATGTAAAGGAAGCAGATGCTGCTACATACTTTCACTCTTTCGCTGCTGGTACCCGTAGTAAGAAGAAGTGAAAAAGACAAAATGAAAACGGCCCTTTTCAGGGCCACTTGTAAATAAAATAAATAAATAAAAAATAAAAATAAAAAAAATCAAATAATCGAAAATGGTTCGACGAACCAAGAAAAAACTTACAAAACAGAAAAAGGTCGATAGACCACCAAAAAATTATTAATTATAAGTTATAAAAGAGATCGCGTGAGCGACCTACTGTGATCTATGACAAATGGAAGAAGCTAAAGAACTTCACAGGAAAGTAGTAAAGAAATTTCAAAAACGTAGAATTATAACCAAAGGTATAGACGACATATGGGCTGCTGATTTACTGATCATGAACCAGTATTCCACTCGCAACAAAGGTTATAACTATATTTTTAACGTGATAGATACATTCAGTAAATTTCTTTTCGCCGTACCACTGAAAAAAAAGTCGGGTGAAGAGGTAGCTGTGGCGTTTTCCAAAATTTTGAAAACGAGTAACAGATGCCCTACCAAACTACACGTAGACAGAGGTAAGGAATTTGTTAATAAAGAATTCCAAACGGTGTTGAAAGAAAATAAAATTGAAATGTACCACACGTTTAACGAAGAAAAAAGCGCTATAGCTGAAAGGGTTAACAGAACGATAAATGAAAAACTAAAACTGCACTTCGAAGTCACCCAAAAGTTCAGATGGATAGATGCGTTGGAAGGTATAGTAAAAGAGTATAACGAAAACGATGTTCATCGGTCTATAGGTACAACCCCTGTAAGTGTCACGAGTAAGAATGAAAATGAAGTAAGAGAAAAATTATTTCCTCTGAATGATTTTCACTCTGAAAAACCGACTTTCCACGTAGGCCAACCTGTACGTATACCTACGTGGAAAAACTTATTCGGCAACAAATATAGACGCAATTGGACGAAAGAGATATTTTATATTTCTAAAATTTGTTACACTGATCCTATTACTTACGAGATAAAGGACAACCAAGACGAACCGATACACGGACACTTTTACAAACAAGAATTACAAAAAACGAACAATACATGATTTATACTAAAAACCGCATCTTAAATGTGGTTAAAAAAGGTCTACATTAATACTGATCCGGTATGGACGGTTGGATACCGTCGTGGGTCTGAAATCGGCTTGTCCCGAGTTCGATTCCACCCCCGGGCGATGACGATAAGTAATCCTATAGGAATACCGGTTCTTATTTTTAAAAAATTTTTTAAAAATACGAAGTTGGTCTTGAAAAATCCACGTAATATACGTGGATTTTTTGACGTATTCGAAAGTCGGAAAAGTTTTATTTTTCACGGTCAAAAACTGAAAATAAGTTTTTCAGAAAAACATATCATCTGGTTTTACGACGTATAACTTTCGGGACCGGGTGGCGTATAGACGTAAACCGGGACTCACGATGCGTGAAAAGGAAACGCATCGCGGCCTTTGGTGGCGTAGATAGGTAGTACTATAGAATGCCTCATAGAGGGTAAAAGAAGATAGTTGACGTGGAAGTTGGATAAACTATCTGGTATAGTAGTGTCCTATGTGATGGTAATAATTCGAAGCTCGATGGTTTGATGTCGACCATGACATCCAGCATTGATTTATTCTAACTTCCTCATCCATCGGATGAACGTATGATGTCACTTTCCAGTCGATTCTTCCAGTTGACAGTATATTTACATTACTCATCGCACTGATCTCTTGTTAATACGGAATTGGGTTATTCTGCGAATCGTTGCGATTAGTTCTTCATATTCACGGCGACTACGTAATTTCCTTTCTTATTAGGTAATCGTAAAATTTCTCCTTCACTTCACTTCACTTCACTCCTCCTTATTCACCGTGGTCCGATACACACAGAGTCGTAGACTTTGATAACGGGATCGCTGAAGTATATCATATGTAGCATCGACTTGTAGCATCGACGTTTTGATATATATTTCCGATGACGGAATTTCATTCGTTCCTTTGGAATGAATGCGGGCTCTATTAGATTTCTCTCTGTCAATGTCACAGGGTGAACGAAAACCTAACACAGAACCATATAATGCACAAACGCAAACAATGATACCTTCAAACATACTAAGTTAGGGCCGGTCCTTAATTTTTGAAAAATTTTTTCAAAAATCTAAACTGGTACCAAAAAATCCACGTATATTACGTGGATTTTTCTAAGCCAACGCCGATTCAAAAACCGCGCTTTTTGAATATGAAAAATCGAAAATAAGTTTTTCAGAAAAGTTAATACTTTCGATTTAACCCTTTACTATTCACGGACCGGGTGGCGTGGTCGCCTAATCCGAGGCTCTCGAAAACGTATCGAGAGCGAATTTACGGTGTTAGATAGGTAGTTACTATAGCGATTATGAAAAAATATAACGATATTGATATTGATATTGGTGGTGATAATGATGGTGATAATGCGGATGATTCGGATGATGATGATGATATGCGGAGCTTTTCATTTCATTTCAGATGTCATCGTCTTCCGAGTCGTTTTCTCCAACACTCAGGTAGCGTCCGATACTTGTTGTCTTGTAAGGGTCAGCTGTTGTCGAAGGTGTGAATAATCTTCGAAGAACTGAAGCTGGACCCGTCTGAGTATACTGGGGCAGATTTACGTAATCACAAGGCCTCTTTGTTAGCACAACCGTTGAGTACGCGTTCGATGTGTCTCGAGGTAGAGATTAATCGCACTAACACAAACACGCACAAAGACACGATATAAACATATAAAAAACACACATATAAAAGCAACATAATATAAACACGACATAGGAAATAAATTAGGGCCGGTCCTTAATTTTGAAAAAATTTTTCAAATAATCTAAACCGGTCCCAAAAAATCCACGTATATTACGTGGATTTTTCTAAGCCAACGCCGACCCGAAATAAGGTTTTTTTGGATACAAAAAATCGAAAATAAGTTTTTCAGAAAAGTTAATACTTTCGATTTAACCCTTTTACTTTCGGGACCAGGATGGCGTGGTCGTCTAATCCGAGACGTTGATCACTCTAGTTAGGTAAGTCTATAGGGTACGTAATGCTAGCGTGTGTATTTGCTCCGAACTATGGAGTGACGCTGGTGTTGTGCCGGTGGTAAACCAATGTAGGGTAGATTAACGGCGTTATGAGACACGAGATTTCAGGTTTTAGGCAAGTTCACGTGGATTCATACGTCAACATCGATTCACACGTGTTTGAATCTGTACGCAACCTACGCACGCGTTAACAATAATCCAGCATGGCTTATTGGAATAGGTAGCAAATGAGGCATTGCGACCGCATTTCTCTACGGCAATCCCCTCCTCCTCCTCCTCCTCCTTCCAACGGTACGACGGCAAATTTCACAAATGCACCGCTTACTAACACACGCACAAAGACACAATATAAACATATAGGAAATAAATTAGGGCTGGTCCTTAATTTTTTCAAAAATTTTCAAACTTGTCTCAAAAAATCCACGTAATATACGTGGATTTTTTGACGTATTCGAAAGTCGGAAAAGTATAATTTTTCCGGGTCAAAAACCGAAAATAAGTTTTTCAGAAAAACATATCATCTGGTTTTACGACTTTGAACTTTCGGGACCGGGTGGCGTGTATACGTAAACCGGTACTCACGATACGATTGACGATATCGTGGTCTGATGTGGTGATAGATAGATAGGTAGTACTATAGAAAAATTCATCGATAAGTAGAGGGTTTCATTTCCATAGCTCTCGACTTAGATCTCATTGTCATGGTAGGTGTTATTGTTGTATGAATGATAGCTATTGTACCGTTAATTCTATTTGGATGAATAAATATTGGTATTGATATTCTTGCTTCGATACAGTCTATAATTGAATTTGTCGATACGATTCAGTTAAAACAAATTGTATCATTTGATTCGAGAATATATATTACATGGGCTCTATTGACTGCATACTGCAACTGTCTTTCCACATACTGCAATATATTGTGGGCTCTATTGACTACATTCTTCTTCATCGGTATTGTTGTAGCACGTACTTCAATAATTCCGTGGGCTCTATTCTCTGTGACATGTTACAGCATTTATGTGCATCCTTATACTCTACGTAAGGTTCTCATAACTGACAGAATCCACATCTTCGTATACCGTGCAACATTATAAATCTCGAAGTACTTTCTCGCGTTGTCGGGTAGCTTTGCAGAGCATGCACTCAGTTTGTTTGTCTCTGCACTAGGTAAATAGACGGGAAATGTCTTCAGATAAGTCTGGGGAATCTCCAGGTCTCTGGTTCTGATCCAATTGGTAATTTACCAACTTCTTCTGCTTCTTCAACGAACAGTGCATTACATTAAACCGTATTGTCCACAAGAAACACAAGAAACACAAATAGATAGATAGATAAATAATTTAGAAACTATAAGTTAGGGACCGGTCCTTAATTTTTGAAAAAATTTTTCAAAAATCTAAACTGGTACCAAAAAATCCACGTATATTACGTGGATTTTTCTATTCTATCGCCGACCCAAAATACACGTTCTTTAACCCGTAAAAGGCCTACTAATGTCGAGGTTTTTTTTCAAATTTTTTAAAAATCGAAGTTGGTCTCAAAAAATCCACGTATATTACGTGGATTTTTCTACGTCAACCCCACCCCGAAATACAAATTTTTCGGGGTCTAAAACCACCACTAAAGTCGAGACATTTTTCAAAAATTATTGAAAAATCGAAGTTGGTCTCAAAAAATCCACGTATATTACGTGGATTTTTCTACGTCAACCCCACCCCGAAATACAAATTTTTCGGGGTCTAAAAGCCGGAAATAAGTTTTTCAGAAAAGTTTATAAGTTAGTTTTCGTCGTATTACTTTCGGAGCTGGTATGGACAGTTGGATACCGTCGAGCTTCGAAAGCAGCGAGTACCGAGTTCGATTCCAGCCGCGGGCGGCTATGATTAGGCGTTAAATAAGTGTTCCTATAGGATTACCTATCTAGCGTCATTACGTGATAATAATGATACCTCGGGCATGCGGTGCCCGAGTCCCTCTATAAACAGATATTTACCGTCAAAAGGAGATACACAATACTGAGGAGGTAGTATGTCTTCTCCAATACGCTTTACAGATTTTCATTAGCACCAACACGACGATGTTCTGCATTATTGCTTAACGTACGCCATTCGGTATTTAAGCCCGTTCGTCGTCCTTGTCGACATCATCGCCGTGTATGACATCAAAATGTCTATTCGGCAATTCAACACTTCTGCGGCGAGAGTAAGTCGCCGACCATATAATAGCGGGTATAGCACAATAACAAGTATAGGGGAAAGCTTCACGTTGTAACCTGACCGCAGCACTATGAACACTTAAGCAATACGAACACATATAAAAAAATATAAACACTTAATAAAGCAATATATATAATTGGTAGGAAGTAAGGTTAGGGAACCAGCCTAACTTTTGAAAAATTTTTCAAAAATTTTCAAACATGTCTCAAAAAATCCACGTAATATACGTGGATTTTTCTATCCTATCGCCGACACGAAAAACACATTTTTCGTGTACAAAAAATCGAAAATAATTTTTTACGAAAGGCTGAAGTATTAAGTTTATTCGAAGTATATCGTGTGGAAAAGTGGTCGAGCGACCTTATACGAGACTTAGCAACGTGAAAGGTACAGTCTCGAGACTAACCAAGTAGCCAGAGTCCAGTCTACAATTCACGCAATTCATCCTATGAAAAATAATCTAGTAGCTAAAGTCCGAATATAAAGTAAAATGATCAATAATGCAAGAGCACCTCGGATCATTGTTGCATCTTTAATCTACCAAGGGCGGTAAATAAAAAAAGCCCTTGGTAGAAGGCACGTGACTTTCACAGAAGGCAACACGCCCCCTGTGAAAGGCGCCTTGCCTTTCGTGAAAGGCAGGCGCCCCCTGTGGAAGGCACTCTTGTAAAAGCGCCTTCTGCTAATACATCCCTCGGACGATGGTCGATAGGAGCGTTAGTATCGATCATTGGGGGAAAAGTAAACAACCCCCGAATAAACCAATCAGAATCCGCAACATCATCAAAACCGGTGAGTCATATATCCCACCGGTTTTTTGCACTAAGACCACCATTTTGTCTCCGATTTTGATGCGTCATTTCACCCTCAAATAACGGCTGTGTTTTTGTATCGATAAGTAAACTTCGTTTTTAGCGATTTGATTGCGTTTTTAGTTGAATTTTTTATAAGTTATAAGTTCTTTATTAGTTTGTTACCGTTTTTACCGATACCAGTCAAAATGCCGGCTCAATTATGGACAGTGTACGAGGATTCCGAGGACGAATTTATCGTCGAAGGTGGGTAATTTTTATTACGCAACATTTTAGGGATGAAATCAATCCGTCTAAGCCAAACGGCTAATCGATAAATGCGAAAAAATCTAATCGGCGTTTGATATTTACAGATGATAGTTTGCAAACCCCTTTGGCGACGTCATCACCGTGTCGATCCGTTCGTCGGAACGCCAACGGTAACGACAGCGGTCTAGAGAGATTTTTTATACGTTACGATGTGGAAGTAGATGTGGAAGAAGAAGAGTTGCGTTTGATGATGAATAGTAAGAAATTTTTTCCTATAACGAATTAACTTTTTAATTGGGAGTATTAACGAACTTTGTATTTTGTAGTCGATTGCGTCGAACCTGGTAGAAACCACGACCTGAGGGGGAAGCGCGTCTGGTGGGAAACAGGCGACGGAACTTTCGAACTAACTGTCAACTCCACCCTGTACGTGGAGGACATCGAAGATGAAGAATGCGAGATCTTCATGAGAAGTACGAATATTTTCCATTTATTTTTTGTTATAAAAATCTTCTTCAATTAATTACCTTCGTTTAATATCTAGTCTTGATCGATGAAAGCGAATCTTATATCGTCGAATCGTTAACGGAACCTGAAGAAGAAGAAATATGTTCGCGGATATTGTTTTACAATTCGTGGAACGATTTTGAGGACGTATGCGATTCGTTCGATGTTACACATCAGAGAAGTAAGATTTTTACAATTTCAAAGTCTTTCTTTGTCATTTTCTGTACCGCGTACTTAGTATTTTTTACCATTCTCTAGACGAACGCGCACATCGACGCGGTCGACCTGCTTACGGTGAGACCGGCCTAATACGTCAACCCGACGGTCGTTGGTACGAATTAGGGCGCGATGGCGAGATATTGCCTACTCGAAGTAAGATTTTTGTTTCTAGCCTATTTTGTTTATGTTTCGGTATTTCTGTTGTTTTTTTTTTGGTCTTGAAAACTTCGCGTATATAACGCGGATTTTTTGCATTAAAATTTTTTATTAATACCGAACTGGCTTTTCCGCAGAACCGTCACCGCTTCGGTTTACACCCTCAATGGAGAAGGAGGATAAAGAGAATCACGTTCCTCAAGCCCCGCGTTGTGATAACTCAAACCGCAGACCGCTAGCGACATTATCATCTGTAGATTCGACACCGCAGAGAGGTTCGTTGTTTGCCGGTTATATCAACAACAACACCGCCGGACCTTTAACGTCAGCGGCATTGTTTGCCGGGTACAACAACACAGCAGCCGGACCTTCGTCAGGAGCACCGTCAACGAGAACATTAGGCTTTTTCAGGCCTAATGTTCCATACGAATCCGACGACGACGACGAAAATGATACGACACCGACTCTGGACGACTGCGTGTTCTGCGACCCACCGCAGGATCACAGGTGTTCCGCTTTATGTCAGGCCAGGATAGCCAACCATTTGGCGGAGTACCTGGAGAACGAGATCGCTAAACGTATCGCGTTGTTGGCTAACGAATGTGATACCTCATCGTATATGGCAACTCCGACACCCGTCAACACACCAGAAGCAGAATATAACCCGCTACCGTGGTACCTACACGGATCTCAGCTCGATTTCGAGGCGGCCAGCATGGTGGTGAATGCTGGTAGTCCTCATATGTCCGACGTAGAGTACTCCGTGGTATACTCTAGCGACGAAGAGGAGGAAGATTCTTTCGAGTTAGAATTACCGCAGTCCGACTCGGGGTACTTTTCTGCCCCCGATGACTCGTAACTAGAGTATACGACGAGACTAGGCGTTTGAAAATACGAAGTCGGCTGAGGTCTGTTTTTATCGTAACTACGAGTTACCTATTTTTAATCGCATTTTAATCGCATTTTAACCATATTTTAACCATGTCGTTGTTTTGTTTTGTTTTGTTTACTTTGTTTTAACTAACCATATTTTAATCTTTTTATTCATTTTGTAACTTCGAGTTACCTATATTAACCTAGTTGTTGTTTTGTTTTAACTAACCATATTTTAATCTTTTTATTCATTTTTTGTAACTACGAGTTACCTATATGAACCTAGTTGTTTTGTTTATGTTTGTTTGTTCGTTGTGAGGTGGTGGGTGTTATGTTTTTTGTACCTGATTCGTTTATAAAACTATAAAGCGAATACATGTAATAGTCAAACTCGAACATAATTGTTTTCATTCGTAATTTAATAATGAGTATTCAGGTTATTAATTTCGATGACGAAATACAGTCTTCTCGGCGTGTTGTGGAAATGTTTCCCAACATAATGAGATGCGGTATTTTCGGGCCTAGTGGTTGTGGTAAAACTAACGTCCTTATGACTATTTTACTTCATCACGAACCCGTAGCATCAATATATTTATGTTCTCGTACAGCTTTTCAAGATAAATATTTAAAGTTAGAAACTTTGGTTGATAGTTATAACAAGAGTAATCGTACTAAATTGAAGTTTGTGAAATGTACACCCGATAATCTGATGTTGCCTGAGAAAGTTGACGAAGGTGCGAGCATTATTTTTGACGATGTACTGACAGAAGGTCAAGACAAAATCGCTAATTTTTTCTTGAGAGGTAGGCATAGAAAAATTTCGTGTTTTTATTTATCTCAGTCTTATACTAAGATACCTAAAAAGTCTGGTATAAGAGAAAATTTCAATTTTCTTATAATTTTTCGGCAAGACAATGTAAATTTGAGACAGTTGTATAACGAATACATCAGTGATTTGAGTTTTCCAAAATTCAGAAGTTTATGCAGCAGTTGCTGGAACATCTCGTACGGATTTCTAGTCGTTGACACGGAAGAAGGTAAGTATAAACAAAAATTTGATCGCGTCATAAAATCGGACTAATTTACCGAGATTTTAAGCCGCAAAACCGTAAGGTTTAGTATCGTAATTGTCAGTTATGAGTCTCTTGTCAAATCCAAACGAAAAGGTCTTTTTCTGTTCTTTATTCACGAGTTGTTTAGAATCTTGATCTCTGGTAATTTGTCTATCGGAAATTACAACATTTTGAATTTCACCGTCTATCATCTTTTCCATAGCTTCGCCGTTTATTTTCAAAGCGTTTTTGTGGTGTAGAGTAAAACCTTTTACCTTAGTTGTAGTTTTTCCACTATTTGTAACGTAATGATAAGATTTTGGCCCAGTAGCTAACCACCTTTCGATGTGACCCCCGTTCAACTCATCCGTCCATTCGCCTAACATCTCACCGTGAGGAATAGTATTTTGACCGTTATCGAGATAAACTATACTGTCGGTATCGCAGTACATAACGTATCTGTCTAGTCTTTCTAACTGTTTGTATAGTCTTAGGCGGGCATTCGCTGTTGTATAAATGGCTACGAAAATATTAGTACTGAACGTATTTTCTACGAAAGCTTCTTTGTACCGGTAATTTACCTGGACCATTTCATCGGTAACGTAAATTACGTTAACATCTTGCAACCGATCGTCCAATAAAATTTCGTAAAATCTATAGGGATCGCTTACGAATTCTGTTTGCGACATATTCTGTCTTTGACCGAATTTACCCCATAGAGAATTTAGACACAGTTTCGCTACGGCTCTCTTACCGGGATTGGAAGCGATTTTATCGATATCCAATTTAATACCCATCTTCTCTTCGATATCCTGCGCATACGCCTCGTTGCTAGGGTAATTATGAGGACTAGTTTCTAACTTCAATTTCATAAACGCTGTCACGTAACCTTTCCATAAGGAGTTACTCTTGTCGAAATCCCACACTTCGTACACATCGGTCACTTTATACCCCATTTCTATGGCCTTGTTCACCTCGATAGTTGACCAAGTACCTGTGATCTGTCGTTCTTCGTCCGTATGGTTACATAACGGTTGCTGATTCTCAGCGCACTTCGTACATAAGGGAAATACTAATTTCTCTGCCTTATACATTTTCACGCGTACTGGTAGAACAGGAATGTAAAGATTTTTCGGTGGTAAAATTTTACATTTTATTAGACCGTACCAAGATGTATCGTGCCTTCCAGGTTTGACTATTTTTGTAGGGTGTCCGATAGGGTAGTAATCGTAATACATTACAGATGGGTACAAACTCACAACATCCGCATATTTCACTAATAATTCCTCTTCGGTCGAGTTCTCTAAGTCCGTATCTAACTCGTCCTCCGTATCGTCTCTCTGATTCTGTTTTTTAAGTGATTTTTTTACATTCTTCGTTGAATATTTTAACTTGAATACCTCGGTTCGTCCTCCGAAGAGAGCGTCACGAGGGTTCAAGGGTTCGATAATTTCTCTTTCCTTCGCCAACTCTTTGTACCGTTTTGTTTTCACCCACTTGCATTCCCATTCCTCGATTACCGTATACCCCGCTCTTTCCAGTCTTTTGGTTCGATCTTTCGTTTTCTGTAGTAAATCATCGCACGAAGTCTTATTCATCGGGTTAATAAATTCACCGTCGTAGCATTTCGGGCAGCCGTGCCATAAACATCCGTGGTATTGATATACAATTTTATTATCGTGGTCGAATCCGTCCACTCTAGCACCGCATAGTTCAACCTCTCCACCGTTCAAAGCGTGTTTAATATTTGGATTATTAAACGATTCTAACCAAAGTATAGATTGTTTCGAGTAATTATCTTTGAGAAAATTTTCTACAACGGCTATGGTTTTTTCTTTTAAATGACTATGCCTGTATACGGCCATACACACGCTAGCGATAGTGACATATTGGAACGGATCTATATTCGCAACCTCTAAAAATTGTTTTCTAAAATCTAAACATCCTTTTCGTAATATATCTACATCCGAATCGCAATATTCTTTCAACTCTTTCGCTAAATCGAATACGTAACCCTCTTCTACCTTCTTGTCGTGCCACTCGATAAATTTCTTCCGCGCGTCCTCCTTCATAGTATCGTAACCGTAATGTTTTTTGTCTGGAATCGGACCTACGTAATTTTCATTCTCTTTGGTATTGAAATAATGGGGAAAATAACCTTTTTTCAATTCGGTAAGTTCGAACGTTTTCGGGAATGCGCTTAAAGGAGCGGCAACAAAATTGTGACTGTCCAAGACTTTGAATCCTAAAGCGGCTACCTCTAAAAACATTAATTTAGAACCGGAGTAAATGGTATTAGGTTTCATAGTATTAGCTACCAGATATTGTAATATAAAATGAGAATCGTATCCTTTAGCGTAATGAGCTATAGCCGTGTACCCTTGATGTTTTCTATCGATCAACCACGAACAAAATTCTTCGTTAGTATTAAATGTAAAAGTATCGCCGTTAAAGTATTTAGCTACTACTAAGTTCGGTTTATGCGTTCCAGTCTCCTGTTGAGCTTCGTAGTCGAAGAAAATATATTTTTCGGTATAAGTACATTTATCATTCGCCTTAGTACTACCCGGAGTACAATTTCTACACCCGCAAATTCTACCTTTCATCTGTCTGTTCAACATGTAACATCGATGTGTTTCTTTCTCAACTATTTCCTGGCAATTTCTACACTTAACGTATCCGCACTGGTGTTTACTAAAATCGGCCCTCTTGAGTATTTTAGAACATTTCTTACACCTGAAAGAAGCAGCGCATACACTTACACCGTGATCGTTCATACACTCCTGGTTATACGCGTACCTGTTACAATTATGGCAGTACGTTTTATCTTTGGTAGCTTTCTCGTGGGCCGCCTTCATACACATATTACATACATCCTTTTTCGGTACTTTGCAAATGTGTTGGTTTTTATTTTGATACGGTTTATCGCATTTCTGACAGTAGTAAGATGATCCGTAAAATGCTCCTAATCTATTGATTAAATCGAAATGGTTTCCTTGTTTGTAAAGATAAATTTTGTTTTTACAATCTTTCTTTCCCTTGTAAATAATATTATTAAAATTTTCGGCGCAAATAATTTTAATTTGGACCTTCAGAAGTTCTTCGCAAGATCTAATATCGTCTAAAGTAAAACCTTCGAGGCAGTATTCACCTATACCATCGCACAACTTTTGAGCTAATTCCGTCTGTAAAGCCCGACCTTTTCTAATGTATATAATTTCGTTATTGTCTAGCGTTCGTCCGAGTATTTTATTTGTATGATACGTAAGACCGGTTATTATTGCTCTAGGGGCGCAAAGGTTATCTTTATTGTTTATTGGTAAAATAGATCGTTTCGTATGTTTGTCTTTGTTTAGATTAATTATTTTTCGCGGTTTAGCACCTCTAGGCATATTAACTACGTGGACTGTAAACGTGCAATCGGTTAGAACAACTTGGTCATTAGATGTGATAATTTGCATTAATTTGTCTTTTAGTTTTTTTGTCAGGTTATCGCAGCTATAACCGGTTGAAATAGGATAGTAAAATTTTGGATTTTCAGCCAGAATACTCATTCGATCACCCTGCTGCCAATTTGTTTCTTTTTTGGTATACGCTATCATTTCATCGAGGGCTTTGGTTATTAAATCACCGGTAGTCGATGGCGGTAATTTTTTCTTGAAATTAATTTTATAGTCTATAATATGGTTATTAAATTTTCTAATGAATCTTTTACCAATTTCTCTAATTTGGATGTACTTTAATACTACCCTATCGCGGCTATTTTCTATTACTTCGTCGTCAAATGGAAATATTTCTTCTATTTTTTCGGGTTCGGTATTTTTATTTTTATTTTTGGATCGAGTGTTGTATACTTTTTTTATAATTTTCTTTTTATTCGGATCGTTAGAGTCTTGTTGTAATTTACCACCACCTACGTAAATTTTATCATCGCAATATATTTCATCGCTAAAAGGAAATAATACACCTAAATTTTCATCGAATATAATTTTAATTCTAGGATGGGGCACTTTTAGTTCGAGAAGTAAACGAATGGTACCGGTATGGTATATTTTTATTGCTTCTAATACGGCTGGAATGTCTTCTTCAGGTATAGCGTTTAATATTAATTCCAAATCTTCTCTATCCAGAATTTCTATCGGTATTAAATTAGGTTGGTCGTCATCATCATCATCGTCGCTGTTATCAGTATCATTATTTGTAGTGTCATCTACTGAGGATTCTTCGGAGTCGTCTTCGAGATCTTCTTCTTCAGAATCATCTTCGAAAAATTCGTCCGTGAAAGGAAATATTATGCCGAGAGCCGGTAGTTTGATTTTTGCGGTCGTGTATAAACTTTCGTGAAATGGAAATATATTTCCGAGACGCGGTAAAAAGGCGGGAACTTTAACGGTTTTTTTACGCTGGTCGAAACGTTTCATTCTAAAGTACAGATACGAAAATGGGAAAATCTCACCCAACTTCAACTCGTCCGTGTTCTTCTTTTTCTTCGGTGGTGATTTCTTTTTCAGATCCTTCGGTTTCACAAAAATGTCTTCGTCATCGGTGGGTGCAATTTCTTCAATTTTCTTCTCGGGTACGGCGTCTTCGGATTTCTTCTCAGCTTCGGCGTCTTGATTTTTCTTCTCGGGTTCGGAATCTTCACTATCCTCTTCTTCCGATACGGCTTTCTCGAATATTATTTTCTTCAGTGCGAGGTCCAACGGTTTCCGGTTAATTTTCTCAGCGTCGTCGATATCTTCATCTTCGGATCCTGAAATACTTAAGTCGTGCATTAAACATTTTTTCATAGCTAAATCTAAAACGGGTTTATTCATTTTAATATTCTTATGTCCTATACCAACACCAACTTTATTTACAGACTCGTCTTCCGAGTCAGAGTCAGAGTCGGATAATTCTAAATCCTTAAGTAATAGTTCGTAATTTATTTTATTTACATCGACCCGTTCTAAAACAGGCATTTCGGATGGAGGATCGACGGGGTCCTCGTAATACGGACTTAAACTAGGCATACTTAAATATAGATTTTTTTCGTTTTTTATATTTTTTTGGTCCCTAGGAAGACACGTATCTTCCTGACGAGCTAACTTATCATTAATTTCTAATGCTAAATTTTTTTGGTCCTTAAGATTAGTATTTACAGTATTTACATCCGACGTAGAATGGTAAGGTTCGATCTCGATATCAGCGAAAACGTCCGAAGACATGTTCACATCCTTCAAGATTTCACCGAGCATATTCACGTCGAAAAATTGGCTCTGAAAAGAGCCGTTTTCAAAATCAGTTAGCGACAAGTCTGCGAGAGCGATGGCTTCGGAAAGGAGATCGTTAGGAAAGGAAGGATCGGGATTTTCTAAACTAGCTAGGAGTTCGTTTTTAGCTTCTTCGAGAATATTCTCGTCGATATTTTGGTCCAGAACATATTCTAACAAATTAAATTCGGCCATGTCTTTGAAACTGTCCGTGTCTGTTACCGGGGTAGTATTTATATCCTTATCAGTGATTTCGGGAATTTGGTTAGAAAGTTGGTTAAATAGTTCGGGGTAATTTAGTTGGATTATTTCATCGTCTTCGACAAGCGGAGTTAATTTTGGAGTTGGAGCAGTCATTTCAGTCAACATTTCTTCAACCGTTACGATGGAAGCGTCTCTAGTAGAAACGCTATCCAAACGAGCAGGTCGAGTTCGTCGACGTGAAACAAATTGTTCCTGAATTTCGGTAAGCGGTGTTATTTTGGGTTTCTTAATTTCGGGACGTTTATTATTATTATTATTCGTTTTATTTTTATTTTTAACCAAACTGTGAGGCGAGATGATCGGTAGGACGGGTGGTTTGGGGAATTTTTTCTCAACGAGACGATCTATAGACACTGTAATATTTCTAAGATCGTCGATGTCGGTTGGAGGTGGAAGAGTCGAAAAAAGGAAATCTCTATACGCTTTAGCCGTTTTAAATTCCATTTTGTCGATTAATAATTCCGAAAATACTATTTTTGACAAGTTTTGATAATTTAGTGATAACAGCGTTCGACGTTCGTCGTTCGATGTCGTTCGAGGGATTTTTCGTTATTTTGGGCGACAGAAGAAAAATTTAACGGTAATATTTTAGGAAAAGATCAGAAAGCGTTAATAAATCGTAAATAAACGGTTTTAAATCAATTTAGTCGTAATAATTCGCAATTTTGAAAATCATGAAACAGAGCGACGTGGATTCGGGGTCACAAGCAGATCGCAACTGACGCGTTGACCGTCGTGCAGGTACTGAAGTAGCTTTCTTGGTCCGAGGGGGCTACCCCCACTCCTCCACTTTCCACCATTAGGGTGCGCATGCGCAGTAGGGGGTTCGAACTTGTTCTCAACAGAGCGACGCGACGCAACGCGCATCAGTGTTGACGCACCTCGTTTTATTTTATTTTATTTATTTATTTATTTCGTCGACGTTAATTGTATTTATCGTGTTATTATTATTATTATTATTATTTATCCGAATAATAATAATGTACTTATCGTCGTTCACGCGATATATTTTACGAAATCGTCGTCGTCGCCGTCGTCGTTTTAGTGTGGAGGCGACTCGTTATTATTATTCCGTTTCGTATACATAGTCTTCGATTCAGCCGTTATCGAACAAAGACAGGTAGTCGGTGTACGAGTGAAAAGAAAAGAATCGGCGAGTTGTCGTTGTTGTTAATTCTTTTCATTACGTCTTCGTTACGGGTGGTGTCGATGAAGACGAGTAGTCGGGGTGTGAGTGAAATAGGTACAGTCACCCGCAAAAGAACTTTTGGTTTTTTTTTACTCGACTTTGAACGCTTTTTTAGGTCCTTGTTTATTAATATTTTTTTACAATTTTGGTATCAAAAAATCCACGTATATTACGTGGATTTTTTGAGCTATCAACCGGCCAAAAAAAAACCCCCTACGCGAGCCAGCCGAAGCTGACCCGCGCAGGGGGTTTTTTTTTTCTTTTATCGTATTTTTTAGGTTTTTTCTTGGTTCGTCGAACCATTTTCGATTATTTGATTTTTTTTTATTTTTTTATTTTTTTATTTTTTTCGATCTTTTTTGGTTTTTTATTTTTTTTATTTTTTCGATCTTTTTTTTGGTTTTTTTATTTTTTTTTCTAACATAAAAATATACAAATTTACAATATTTACAATATTTACAGTTGGCCCTGAAAAGGGCCGTTTTACTTATTAATTATACACGAAAAAGTCAAACGTTGGGAGGAGGAGGAGGAGGAGGGGATTGTACGATTGGGGAGATACGTACCTCCTGCTCCGCCAGCAAACTTTCGAAAGTTGGCGAAGCCGGAGGCATGGGAGGGGGAGTGGTGGACGGAGAAGGGTTACAGGATTGACTGGGTATATCGGGATCGGTATCAAGGAGGTTGATGGGAGAAGAAGAAGAAGGGGAAGGTGGATGAGGATAGGAGGCGACGTCGGCAATATAGGAGAAAAGAGTATCGGGGGCGCTGTCGTTGTCGCTGCTGCTGCTGCTGCTCCTAATCCTCGCCGGCCGACCAACACCCGAGGGACCAGGGAGGAGGTCGTCATCGGAGGATGAGTCGTCATAATCCACCAACTCCGTAGCTGGTGGTACGACGACATCATCCTCCTCAACCTCCTCACGTGGCACCATTGGTGCTACCTCTTGAGATGCGAGCCGTTCAACAAGTACAACGCACGGTCGCGTCTCAAGAGGTGGTGCTGGTGGTGACGAGGACGAGGACGAAGACGATGATGATGACGATGGTGGTGATGGTGCTGGTGGCGGCGGCATCAGCTCCGCCGCCAACTCCTCGACTGGCGGTAGCACGGCCGGTGGTGGTGGCGTCAAGGGTCGACCAACCGCGATAGCCTCCAGTATAGCATTCCTCGATGCTACCATCTCGCGAGTTGGCCGACCCCTCTTCAGCTTGGGCCCAATAGGGTGCACTAGCTTGTTCCGCTTGCGAAACTTCAAGCATGCCGGTGCACACCGCCCATTGGGCCCTGCCATCTTCTTTCTTTGTCCCAACCGCTTCCTCTCAGCCGCAGCCTCCCTCCACTGGATGCACATAGGCCGCATACAAAGAGCAGCCGTGTACTGCTCATTTGTAGGGCATCGCACCAGTGCTGATGACGGAGGGGGCTGCGGCTGCGGCTGACGCTGCGGAATTTCGCGCCGCGGTCGGCCCGACGGCCAGCGTATGGGCGACGGCTCACGCTGTGGCGGCGACGACGAGGGAGAAGAAGACGACGAAGATGACATCTGAAAGAAAATAAATTAATTAAAACACTTATAGTTTTAATAAGCACGTATAGTAGTAAAGTGTACTTACAACGAACGGGAACTTTAAAGATGAACAACGATAACAGCAACAGTGACAACGAAAACAGCAACAACACCTTCTACAGCAACGAAAACGATAATAAACATAGACAGGAACTGAAACAAGTGTAAAATAAATTAATTATTAATAATTAATTACAAAAATCCACCTAATATACGTGGATTTTTAGAAAAAACAACGAGACAAATCGAACGCGTACTCACCTAACAGTATCAATACATCGAACTGATAAAAAATGCAACGAAAACACCCCAGACGCATCATAGTTCACGAAAAATCACGAAAACGTAAAATCAAAAAGATGTCATTCTTTGTTTTCATTCATTTCTTCTTCCTATTGTAAATGCTGGAACGGGTTTACACTGCCGCCAGGATCTTGAACCGCATCACCACAGCTGTTGCGCTACGCGAACAACGATACGCGAAAACACGAAACGGTAGAACGAAAAAGAAAAGCCGCGCACACACAGGCTGACGCGCGGACGCGAACGAAAAACTCAACTTTGAACTCGAATAACTCCGGAACCGTTAACGATAACAACTTTTTTTCAACGCCAAAAAATCCACGTAATATACGTGGATTTTTCAAGACCGAAAAATGAAAAATTTTTTTTGGGGGGCCCCCCGCCCCCGCGCCCCGCGGAGACGACGGACCACCCGCTGAGAACATAAATTTTCATCACACAATTGTCCTATACGCCCCCGACAAAATGGCCGCGATTTCCCGACCATACGCGCACATTCACGCACCTCCCCGCACCTCCCCACCCCGGGCCCCCCGACCCCGGAAAAAGGGAGCACAATTGAACTATTATACCGTTAACCGGTTATAGACGCCATTTCAACATGGCCGACACCCACCGGCGACATACCCCCACCAAACGACACGAGCAAAATCAATTTGTCCTCAAGGTGCCCACTTACTACTGTATTATTTCACAAAATATTCAAAAAGCAGTTACATATTTCAGAACAAATAATACGATTACACCTTCTATTTTCAATTTCGAGATGAAAACTTTGAGTCAGATGTAGCCCATGTCGCACCTGTCTTCAGTGAAAGTTTCAGGTGATAGACTCCATGGAGTAAAAAGCTCAAAAATTTTAACCATAAGTATAACTGGTAAACCGATGAAGTTGGGGCTGCAAAATTTAAAAACAGTATAATTTATTCACATTAACACTAGAGAGACCAGGTGGCGTCGTATGCGACGCCGGGTGAATTTGGATGCGCCATTCCTCAAAGGAACATGTGGCGTCATATATGACATTCTCCGGTCTTTTGAGGTTCTTTTACTGTTGAGTCGAATATGACGCCACCTGCGGTCCTTTCAGTAATCGTGTAAAACATGGTTTTTCTAGTGTTAAGCAACTCAGGTAAGGAAATCCGGTTTTCAAGGTAAAGGATATCTCATCAACTGTAACTGGCAGAAGACTTTGTCCTATACGGTGTATTTCAGGACAGTTATTTACTACTCTCAGCATGCAATAAAATCGATCCTCACAAATTATTGTTTCTTCCTATTCCTATTCCCAGTTCTTTGTACTCAATTTCAGCAACATTTTCCATTTTCCATTTTCCATTAACAATACGGTATACAATATACAGGTACAGTAATAGTACAAAAAAAATTCGCGGTTATATAGCCCTAACTTAAACGCCAATAATGCTTAAAGTAGTGATAATTTAGGTACAACGAAATTATGAAGTCCGCGTACCTCAAACCTGGTATAGCAGATTATGCTTATGGACAGAAAAAAATTTCAAACAAGTCTCGACGGAGATATCAACGAAATTAAATCTAAATTTATTTTATTTCTCTTGTTTCGACACGATGAAAAAGTTTTAGTCGAAACGAGCCAGAAAAAGTTACTATCTTCTGCATTTTTACGTCAGTTGGTAAACAGCAAAAAAAAAAAAATATAGAAAAAGTTTTATTACATTCTTCGACGCTTTGAGAATTCTTCATCGCAACGAAATAGACTTGAGAATTACAATTCCAGTACAAGGCAAGCAGAAAGAGAAATGTACAGGTAAGGTACGATCAAACACATACCTGCAGACAAAACGACATCAACCTATGGCAAGGAAAACTTTTAGATAAGTATAAGGGGATGAGTCGGGCAATGAAATATTCATTTACTCCATCCACTGAAAAGATGAGCATAATGTTGAATTTCTTTCAGAATAGAGGTCTCTCGTGTCGAAATGATTGTTGGAAAAACTGCTAGTCTTTCTCACTTTTGGAAGTTTTTCCTACATCAAAATGAAAAAACTTCATCGCTCTATAAATAAACAGCGATTTTTCAAAAAGGGCATTTAGTCCACTTTCTTCACAAATTCAGTTCTCCTACAGGTTTTTCACTTTGACTCGCAGTATTGGAAACCCCCAATTGCTGAGTCAAAGTGAATCGAACGTGTTCAGGCGTACGTTATCTCATTCACGAATGCAGCAACATGAATTGATGCGATGATAAAACTGCAGTTACCTTTTTGTCTGCCGCGTGGATACTAACTGCAGGGTTTAATCGCAGAAACCAGGGGTTTTTTGCTGGCTTGAAAAATACCAGGGATAAGACCACGGATGTTTTAGAATTTCAGGAATTTCACGGATTTTTTGAATTTTCAGGAATTTTAGGAATTTTTCGAAATTTTAGGTTTTTTTTTTTGAGGACTTGAAAGATTTTATTTCAATTTTCCCTGTTACTATTCAATTAAGAGATGATATTCTTCGGTATTTTATCAATTTTTTTAAAATTACAATTCTACTGAAATTGTTTTTCTTTTCTTTTGTGACTGAAATTCAAATGTTGAACGAAAATCCCGGTTTTAGGGATTTTTTCCAGCCAAAAGGGACTGTTCTACTACCTACTTTAGATAGACTTGATTTTTGAAAAAAAGTTGCAGCATATTCCCTTCTTGCAAATCAATGTTCGAGTAAAATTTCACCAAATATATATGTATACCTAGCAATAACTCCAAATGCGGGTCAAAATTTGAATAAATTACACATGTGTTGGGTCAATTTGATGACTTGTACCTGATGCTGATTTTTATCCCGAGATTATTTTGAAAGATGCAATGTCCGAATGAAGACGGCTTTTTTTAGCAAAATTTTTTTCATCATTCAGTAGCTAAAAGACAGATAATTCAATAATTTTCTCATATATTTCAATTTCACTAAAATTTCTCCTAATATACATGTAATATGTTCAAAAACTTTAAATTTCTTGATTTCTGCTCAAGGAATAAATTTGTAAGTTGAGCAGTGGTATGGAGGTTTTCAAGGTCGCTAAACACGAATCTGGAAGCCGTTTTTGGCGGCGGCTCTCGCCAAGCGAGATATGGCCAAAAAACAGTGGGAAATGCTCCTAAATGGTTCCAAATCGCGACGTAGAGTGAAACTGGTCACAGATTCGGTTTCAGAGTGAAAATGACAATTATAACGAGATTCCACTGTAATAAATAATAAACATAGACTCGACGGTTCTAAAAGGTACTCTTCCGCTCCAGCGTTTGTTGAATTCAAATGTAGCTCGCTATATACTTATGTCCAGGTTATCGGACATAAGTATATAGCGAGCTACCTTCAAATCCTCGGTTCTAACCTTTGTGATGGGATGTTGACGGCAAATGGTAAAGTTCACCTTCACAGGCAGTGGGACGAGCCGTTGATTTGATGGCAACTTGTCATTTGCGACGGGATGCTGACAGCCAACGACTTAGGTGTTCACCTTCACGGGCAGTGAGACGAGTGGTTGATTTGATGGCAACTTGTCGCTTGCGACGAGATGCTGACATCAAACAACTTAGGTGTTCACCTTCACGGGCAGTGAGACGAGTGGTTGATTTGATGGCAACTTGTCGCTTGCGACGAGATGCTGACATCAAACGACTTAGGTGTTCATCTTCACGGGCAGTGAGACAAGCGGTTGACTTGATGGCAACTTGTCGCCTCTTCATCGGCCGCAGTGGTGCTGCTGTTTGCGCGGCTGAGTCTATGCTGTCACCATCAGCGCCTTCACCAGCCAGCAGATTCAATTTTGACCACATCTGCATGTATAAAATTTCATAGCTAGTCAACGGACGACATTTTCCCAACCGCACCTGCACCTCAACCTCATTCTCTTTGCAGTGACTGGTACTACTACTAACCACTCCCGGATGGTCGGACTGAATGTGACGCATTACACTAACAAACGTATCGTAGTTGTTGCCCCAATTGCTGTGAATGCAGTACGTGCACAACATGCGAACATCAGTGCCAACCATCGGTACACACACGCTATTCATCTGCCTAATATTAACAAAAGCTTGAGTGGTGCAGATGTGGTCCATCAGTCGTTCCTCGCCGGCGAATTGGCTGTAGCAGAGTATACAGGTATATAGATCGTACTCGGTGCACGATCCATATACCTGTATACGCTGCTACAGCCAATTCGCCGGCGAGGAACGACTGATGGACCACATCTGCACCACTCAAGCTTTTGTTAATATTAGGCAGATGAATAGCGTGTGTGTACCGATGGTTGGCACTGATGTTCGCATGTTGTGCACGTACTGCATTCACAGCAATTGGGGCAACAACTACGATACGTTTGTTAGTGTAATGCGTCACATTCAGTCCGACCATCCGGGAGTGGTTAGTAGTAGTACCAGTCACTGCAAAGAGAATGAGGTTGAGGTGCAGGTGCGGTTGGGAAAATGTCGTCCGTTGACTAGCTATGAAATTTTATACATGCAGATGTGGTCAAAATTGAATCTGCTGGCTGGTGAAGGCGCTGATGGTGACAGCATAGACTCAGCCGCGCAAACAGCAGCACCACTGCGGCCGATGAAGAGGCGACAAGTTGCCATCAAGTCAACCGCTTGTCTCACTGCCCGTGAAGATGAACACCTAAGTCGTTTGATGTCAGCATCTCGTCGCAAGCGACAAGTTGCCATCAAATCAACCACTCGTCTCACTGCCCGTGAAGGTGAACACCTAAGTTGTTTGATGTCAGCATCTCGTCGCAAGCGACAAGTTGCCATCAAATCAACCGCTTGTCTCACTGCCCGTGAAGGTGAACACCTAAGTCGTTTGATGTCAGCATCTCGTCGCAAGCGACAAGTTGCCATCAAATCAACCACTCGTCTCACTGCCCATGAAGGTGAACACCTAAGTCGTTTGCTGTCAGCTTCCCGTCGCAAATGACAAGTTGCCATCAAATCAACGGCTCGTCCCACTGCCTGTGAAGGTGAACTTTACCATTTGCCGTCAACATCCCATCACAAAGGTTAGAACCGAGGATTTGAAGGTAGCTCGCTATATACTTATGTCCGATAACCTGGACATAAGTATATAGCGAGCTACATTTGAATTCAACAAATGCTGGAGCGGAAGAGTACCTTTTAGAACCGTCGAGTCGATGTTTATTATTTATTACAGTGGAATCTCGTTATTACGCTCTTCAAGAGACTGACAAAAAAATGTGTTATAAGCGGGAAAACGCTATAAGCGGGAAATGTGAAAAGAAGAATTGGGAACTGGGACCAACAGAATTCAGTGTTATCGGCGGGATAGCGTTATAACGCGGTTTCACTGTATTTTCCCAGAAATTCGGATGTAGACTCAGTTATTATTATTATAAAGCATTAATTTCCAGTCCAGCAAGACTACATAATACAGAGCTCATTCTGTTATACTGTATTGTAGTCTTGCCGAACTGGAAATTACGTTACAACTTGAAAGTATATTTGTGGCTGGGATGTGTAGGCTACTATATCTCCGGTTAAATTGTCATAACGTGTAAATATGTTGTAAAATATTAAATGTTTTGCCAAAGGAGAGAAAAAATAAAAAAATAAAAAAAAAAGTAAAAAATTCAAAAAACTCAAAAAAAAATCAGGTTGGGCGCGGGTGATGGGGATGGCCGGGAGGGGTGGGGTGGGGTGCATGGAGCCACCTCCGCGTGGTGCACACCCGCAACGGCCAACGGCTCCGGAAGGGAATATAATTCACCGTGTATATTATTACTGTACCTAAGTCGTTTAGTAAACGACTTGTAAACCGAAACCGACGTTTTTTCACCTACTAGCGTTTAATGAATTTACGTCACTTTGGATAGGTACTTCGCTTCACCATTCGCTTACATCGCAGAAAAACTTTAAGAAAAATCGACTCTCTATAGCTGCTTCGGAGAGATATGCTCATTCGCGATTATTTTGACTGCATTTTACTTAACACAGTTTGCACAGTCTTTCTCTCATTCTCATCTCACTCAACACCCCATTTAACTCTCGCCCTCTGATCCCAACAACGTATACTTTGTGAGACGAGCATCTGCTGGTAATATGCCAGTAAAAGAAAAAAGTACTTACATTTATTTAGGAAAATCTTTTTCAAGCTCGATAAATATTCAAGAAGACCGGATTAACTTGAGAAAGTATATAAACTATAATGTGCAACAGAAATGTTTCCACTCGAAAAAGGAAACAGCGTGGAAATTGTTGATAATTTTCTTTCTCGTTTGTTTTTTTTTTTTTTTTATACAATCTTTCCGCCATTAGGTACAGGTTAGAAAATGTTCCTCAGCGATACGGATTCGCAAATACGCTTTTCAATACATTTATATATGATTGACATTCTGACTGCAAGCACTATGTACAGAGAATATTGCATGTTCGAAATTTAACTTATTATGCGCACTTGACCCTCTTTAATGTTCCGCAAAGCATTTCTGTAGCGTACATATTTAACATGAATGCTGCATAATGCAATTTTTTATCCTAATGCGTATCTCATCAGTGAGAGTGACCACCCCATGCCTTAATGGATGGAAGTATAAACGCTAGAATCTTCAGACACGATTAAGAGATACTCGCAATATTCATATGCATTGCCCAGCAATCTGATTTATCGTTTACTTAAATCAAGTCTTGTTTACCGGAGGGCAGCAGTATTATTTCGGCAATGGCGACGGGTCGTACAAGGTCTCTAGTTTATGGCTTTTATAGTAACTCAGATCCTCGAGTCATGAGGAGACACCGGCAGAGACCCCAATCCCTGAGCTTGACAAGAATACACCTGCGGTAACGTAAGTGCAAGACGTACTGTCCCCAAGCTTCCATGGTACTTTTAAAAAATTCATTTTTTAAATTGTAGTCTGTTCCAGTTAAGAGGTCTATGACGTCATTAAAATTCGAAGAAGACGATTGGCTGGAATCGAAATTATTTTCTTCTCATTTGTTGAAGCATTGTGACGTCATGGAACTCTTAGCTGGAACAGACTATATATAGACTACCTATATCTGGCGTGCCAGCAAGAGACAGTACGTATGAATCAAAATTTCCTTCTTCAGACGAGGTTAAGAATCAGAGGTTAATTGTAGCAGGGGTTCGATGCTATACATGATTTGGATTAAGAGAAAACACAAAACTAATGAGACAGACTCGAAAGAAGGAACACTTCATTTTGCATTATCAAAATTAGATGGTTACAAAACGGGTACAGCTCAATAGCTCGATTTTCTTTCTCTTAAATCTCAATTATTTTACCCAGTTCCCAAGCGATAAAGGCTTACTCTCATTTCTAAAATGCTGCGATTTTCCGCAAAAAAAGAATAAAAAAAAAAAAGAAAAGAAAAAAAAGAGAAACATAAATATCTCGCCGGCTTTACGAGAAAATAAATCATACCAGTCATAGAGCAAACGATTTTGCAATGTCTCCAACAGTGTTTTTACCAAAACTGCACAATGCAGCGGTAGAAAACTTAAGGATATTCGTAAATTACAATGTCATCCTTTTTCTCCTATTTTTCCTTATCTCCTGCCTTCCTGCGAATGTAAATTTTATTTCTGCAAGAGTTAGACCTACCCCAATGAAGACACGCAAAGCTAACGTTAAATGTAACTTATAAGCCATGTACAGAGACAAAGGAAACCCATGTTTCTTTTTCAGCGTGAAAATTGGCGGCAATGAGAGCAAGGGGAATGGCATCCTACCTCAAGTTGAAAAAAAAATCAACTCGTGCATACTCGCAGATTTCAAAATACGCACTCTGAAAGAACAAGCCGAAGAAATGAATGTTTTTCTCAGCATTTTCGTTTTTCCCAAAAATACATACATGTATTCACCTCAAAACTTCGTATTCGAATACAAAAATTCGACGAATTCATATGCAAATTCTATATAAATGAAATAACCAACAAAACCAAAGGAATATCTAGACCTTGTACAGTTTTTCTACATACAAAAACAAACTGAACACAGTAGCGAGAACAGAGGAACAGAGAAGGGGCTGAGGGAAAATAGCGGTACAATTTACGGTGAAAAGGATTACATTGGAAAAATAGGCTTCTGCGAAGAATAGAAAATGTGTGACGAAGAGAAATGGAGGAGAGGAAACCTGCTTAAAAAAAAAAAAAAAAAAACGTAACATTCGCAATATGGTACCGCATAAATCAAACATTATCTAGATTAGTAGGTACGACGATATTTTTTCTATTAGGCAAATCTAAACCACGTCGGCGAACAAAATAATTTTCATTCGATAAAACGTTCCTGGGGAAGAGGAAAAAAATAAATAATAACTGCGCTAAGTTACATGTTTTATTAAAAGTAGGTAAACTTTTTTTATTCTTTGGGGCCAAAAAAAAAATAACCAAGGAAAATAGATGTTGGATTGGGTCGGCTGGACTCACATAGAGACAGATCCAATATACTCCAAAAGGAAATAAAGGGCTACATTTTAGACTGAATAAGAACTTTATTTAAAAGCCAACCTTGGCATAAAGTGAATGTCACACAACATTCTAAAACGGTTGAACCTTACTGTACCTAGCTACCAGATAGGACGAGTCTCTCTCAGAGAACACTGCGCTGGCTCACCAGCTACTCCCTGTTATATAGTCCCACGGAGCTAGAAGAGCCCTCACAGCTCTTTAGTAAACAAAGTCGTAAACCCTTTAGTTTATTGACTTGTTTACTCCAAAATACCCAACGCAAGTCGACACTTGCTGTGGCTGATGCAATACTAAGCGGTACGAGGCTTATTCTTGCATCAACCACATTCCGTAGGCCACACAGCTACGCACCAAAGGTTCATGAACTCTGTTTCACTCTTTCAGAGGGTTGTAGTGTTCATTTGCCTTACTCCTTGTACATAGTGTATTACCACGTAGGTATATTGACTCTCACCAGTCGTCCAATTCCAACAATAGATAAAAAAGTACTTTTTTTTTTGCGATTTGAACCGAGTACCTATATTATAATTTTACAAAGACATGTATGCTACACATGCGAAAATGAATATGATTTAGTTTGAATACATAATATAACGAGTGGTGTTCGAAAAATAGGATGCGGCAGAGTTTTCTTTCTTCCAGAGACAACACGTCTGATACGCGCATTCAGTGTGTAAAAAAGATATGCCAGATTACGTTCGTGTAATTGCGCTTGCGCAGACTGCATGTACTCGTATTTGCAGCCTGCAGATTATTAAATGAGAATTTTTCACTGCAAAGTTACTGCCGAAATCAGAGATACTAAGTGCTGCAGGGATTAATATCTGAAACCAGGGATTTTTTCGCTATAATACCTTGAAAAATGTCGCAACAAGTGTTATGTACATGACGTACCTATACACAATTAAAATGTGTCCATCGTCTTCATCATATCGAGCCCTTCATTTTGTTTTTAATTAAAAAAAACTTCCACTTAGCAAGCATTGGCGCATACCATGCAATGGTCATTTTTATGAGCCAGTCGGTGCAGCTCTGCCAAAAAGTGTACTCGATTTTCATCAAGTTCAGTAAAAAAAAATTACAGCTTCTGGCATAAATGCGTCGACCGTGCTTCCCAAAAAATAGTAGATTACAGGATTGGTGCGGAAAGTAATCGCGATTACTTTTTAAACTGATCTTAAACTGATCGTGTATCCTATCTATATATTAAAAGAATCTAATACAAGTTCGTCCAGCAGTTCTATCCAGCCGATTTGCTTCTTTTTTTTTTTAATGAAAGGTATTTATGAGTACGAGTAAATATGTCATCACCCATTGGAATTCACTCAACTCTGACCTTACTCAAGTTATACTCAAAATTCATGCTTTTTTCGAGTTTTTCCACCACTCGAACATAAATATCTCAGGTTCTAATTAATGTATCATGTTCATTTTGGTCTAAGAACACTCAGTGAATCAAGACCTTTCATTTGAGCTTTCAACCACTCAAATTGGTTGAGTCTGAGGAAAGTTGTGAGTGGACATTCAACTTTACCTGTTATAATTTTAGAAAGGAAAAAATAGTTCCAATTAACAACTCATGCTGCTGAGCAGCACCGGTCTTCTAGTTTTAATTTATTACAAACGGAAACCGCCCTATTTTAAACGGTGTTGTCGAGTTGGTTCCCGTCACCCCCTTTTTGTACCGAATTGGTTCCCGTCATTCTACTTCTTGAAGTTTAAATAAAAAAAATTTTTCCATCGGAAAAATTGTAAGAGAAATATATCACTTGACTTCAATTAAAAAAAAATATCAAGAGAGATTGCTACAAATTTTTTCCGCAATCCATCTAATTTCAACTTTGGTGTTTGTCGCATATATTTTAATTTGACAACATTTCTATTGACAAAATTTCTATTATTGTATTGCCTAATTGTCAGGTATATCATAATTTCCTAGCTACTTCATTTTTAACCATACCTACTTGAGCTTTCCAGTAGACAGTTCTCAGTCTGTGCAAAATGGGAAGGAAAATGGTTTGCATGTATAAAATTTGTGAAGGAACCATGAATTTGGTACTGATAGGGAAACTGATGGGAACCAATTCGGTACTCATCTCTTATCAGTTTTTGGCTGATGGGAACCAATTTGGTAACAGCCATTTTAAACAGAAATATACAGGTGCAGAAAACAAAAAATCCCGCTGCGGAAAACAAAAAAATCCGCTTCACGTTTATCTCGATAATTTACGGTTTTCCAACTCGAAAATAGGGCGGTATGGTGGTATTTTCCGTTTGTAATAAATTAAAAGTTGTTTTCTTCGGACTCGTATACGAACGAAAATCGCCAGATGTATAATGAAAAAATTACGTTTACTCCTCAACCGTCTGCCACCAAACCGCCATTTTTCTACCTCAAAAAATTAAAACGAAAGCCAGGATTTTGATTTTGGGCATCCAGCACGGATGACAATAACTGGTATAAAATATTTTTACGTTCATTGGTTTATCGCCAGTCTGAAAAATCTTTAGCAATATTTTTAGCTTATGAATTTCTTCGCCCATTTTGTTCATCCCCCGTAATATGATGAGCGGAGGAGGGTGAGGCGAGATCTGCTTTCTTTTCGCTTTTTTCTTTTCATTTTACATTTTAGGTACTATGAACATTATATGTGACGTTTACGAGAGATCGTATTTCTGCACGTACGACCAAAAATATAATTACGAAATGATACGCTTTTTCCTTGTTTAATGAAACCATAAAGTCTGCTGACACTAAGCAGCGGTGACATTCGTGATTTTTATTCGGTATAAAGGGCTGAAAATCGTGTTTGCGCACCTTTTGTGTGGCCAAATAAATTACATACGGTCATCCGATACGGTGCCGTCTGTTCGTTTTACCTTCATTTCTACAAATGAGAAAACAAAATTAAAAGAGTAACTCGATTTGAAAAGGGTTAATTTACAGCCAAATACGATAGTATAGTCATAAAATAATAAGATCATTACTAAGCTTGGTCACAGAAAGTAAGTAGTGGGAACGCTAATTAATTTTTTTTTTCTACTGGTTCCCGTCGAATACCAATCCTAATTACTGAAAAAATTAAAAATTCGGTATCACAGTAAGCATATTCGTACTTTCAGAAAATGAATGCAGCTTTTCAAGACTACGGCGAGGAGCCGAGGATTATAATCGACTCGCCTCTTGAAATACACTTTCCATACAGAGAAATCCATCCGTTTTCGTCGCAAGGCAAACATTCTCATCGTATTTACCTAATGGCGAAATTAAGCGTCGATTTTCGTTTTTGTTTACCGACACATATTTACACAAGAGCTTATGTGGCGCAAATGCATAGCGTTTCAAGTTCAAAGGAAAGTTATAGCTGCGTTTGCGGATACGGTAATGCGTTTCTAAAGAGTCAAACACATTTGTACACGAGCATCCGATTAACGTTTCGCGGGTACTTTGGATTGAAGTCTATACCAAAAAGGATTAATAGATGGCACTGAGGATAATTGAGGCAAACCACTTTCGGTATGTAAGCTTCGCAGGGGCGAAGAGAAAAACGTAGCCCCAAAGTGATATATCTCTCAGCTCACTTTTACGAAGAAGAAAATTCTTGACATAAAATCAGATAAGTATACATTTAAATGGCTGGGAATCCGAATCTGCAGTTTGAAATCAACTCCTTAATTTCACTCGTTAGACTGAACTGATACGAATTCTCTCCGTATTATTGGCTCCATGTTGCCAGATCCCATCCCTTCATCACATTTTGAATAAGTACACATACATAGTATTCCATAAGTACCGATATGACTGATGACTCGAGTAATATAGCTGATTAGAAAAATTGGTTAACCAGTTAAATCGCCCAGCATCCTGTGCAAGCAATATAATTATCATAAAAATGCTGAACGTTTTCTGCAGTGTCGTTGCTAGTAGGGCTGAAGGCATTGTCCCCCGGCAAAGTCGATTCCCACCCTCAATAGAAAAACTTCAACCTATCAGTTTTGCTCCCTAGGAATTATATTGACCTCGCATGGTGATGCCGATTTTTAGAAATCACGCAATCAATTGATTCAAATTGAAAAATAAAAAAACTGATCAAACTGATAATCGGCTGTGGAAAAATTGAAAATCAAAAATCAATAGTGCAAAATCATAAAATAGATTTCGGATTGATTTTTGATTAATGTGATACTTATACTTCTTATTTTAATCGAGATTTAGTTCGAAATTAGTTTTGTTTTTAGTATGAAAATTAACAAACTTAAAAGACGCAATACGCTTTTTAAGAGAAAACCACGTTGATTTCAATTTTTCGATTTCTGAATGATCGATTTGTGATGGACAATACAGTGATGAAGTTTTGAAGACTTTACATATGCCATGAAATTTCGAAACCGTGCCACATTTTACCCTCAAACCACACGTGAAATGACTGTATGTAATAAAAATAGGTAGGTATACTAATCAAATTAAAAATGAACGAGTACAGAATGACGTATACGGTTGTACAAACAAATTTTCATTTTCATATCAACGACTCGAATATGGCTTTTTTTTTTAATAATCCGTTTAAAAAGCAGTTTTTTCATTTCACCTATTAACAGTAGACAATTTTTTTTTCAATTTATCTCTTTTTCACCCCCGTAATACATGTACGTACGCGTAACTGGGAATATTTATTCAAAAGAACCGAATTAAACATCGTTTGCTACGTATAAATGGAAACAGGTGCAAAAATTCACATTAAAAGCCTTTTCACAGTCTATTCAGCTTTCCTCCGCCCCAGCATTTTTCCTTTTTCCTTTTTTTTCTTTTTCCCCCCCATCACCGCGCCATTTTATGCCACTCTCGCTCTCTCGTCAACGTATTAATAAAACGAATTGTTAACTACTTACTCGTTTAATATTCTACGATTATCACGTTTAAAACGCAATTTTGCCACTTCATTTAATGCATTTATTAAACCATTAGTTTAAGGTAAACGTCGAAAAAAAATGGCGGCGGAAATAAAAAGCTTCGGTCTTCGAGTGCAGCACCAGCAAAAACTGCTCTTAGCACAGTCACAGCGGTACAGAAAAGGTAGAAAAAGAGCCAGCAGTGCTTAAATATATCTGAATCGTATTACTTTGAGCAGATACCATAACTAAAATGATAATTGCAATATTCGGTTAATAGGTAGGTACTGGGTAGGCTGCATAACGATTGGATTTTACGGGCAAACTGCGAGAAATAATTTCTTAATGGCGCTTGAGGTAAAATCTGCTCGGTTGAGTTGAAAATTTAAATGATAGAATAAAAGACTCGACAAAAAAAGAAAGAAAGCAAGAAAGAAAGCAAGCAAAAAAGAAGTAGTAGAGAAAAATACTTGAGGGTGCTTTCATAAAGCTCGCAATAATGGTCGGCTCACCCTGCACCTCGCCATATAATTTCGACTTTTCCGCATCGATTAAAACACATCTTTCCACTCTGCCATCCGCCTCCCTAACATCTCTCAAATTCCATTACGCGAATAGAACGTCTCGGTCGTTCTTTTCTTAAATGAATTTTTAAAACCTCAAAAGATGGCACATCAATTCGTAAAAGGCGATAGTTTTTCATTCGCGTCGAACCCTCCGCAACCCTTTCAACCTTTTTCCCCCTCCCTCTCACTTTTATAAAATTTCTGTGTAAATCAGTTTAGTATACAATGAACGAATTGAAACTGCGGGCGAACGATGAACGAATAGTGCAGAAGCTGGTGCCAGATTAAACAACCCTTTTTTTTCGTTGCCCTTCACTCTGCGTTCATCCTCTCCTCATGTTATAACTTATAACTAATGAACGGAAAATAATACGCGAGAAATTCGACTCGTGATTGAAGTCGACAGTCAAACCGCAAAAGATTATACTCGTTACTCGGCCCCCAACACAAAGGCAAAAAAAAGTGCTGCCAGCAAAATGAACTCATTTCGTAATTTGAAAACGTGAAACGTCTTTAATTTTTAACGACAGAGATCGCCTTTTCTCCCCTCCTACGTATCCGTATTTGCAGAGAAGTTGCCTCGAATTTTGTTAATGACTATTCGTTCTTTAACTTTCTAAAATTGGATGATATCGGTGCGCTATTTAAAATGGACGAGATAAATTTTTGTAATTGTTTTGATGAATGCGCATGTAATTGCAGAATGGCTCACCCATATATAAGAAAAGTATGTAAGGTACTTATATGTACATCATGTAAAATGGAAATAAAAATGGCGATTCAATAAAGAATTCTGTAACTACCTCGTATGAGCAGTCCTGTTGTAACCATACTAAAGTTAGCTTATTTTTCATGTTTGAAAAATAATTATCATTGATCCTTCAACCCTGACGTCATAATTCAACAATGGTAAAAAGGACAATCCTATTTTCATAGGACAGTGAGAATTTTATCAGAAAATTAAAAATTGGATTTAAGAGCTGATTTATAGCTCAAATGATAAGACTATTTAAGCGCCCTCGAATATCAAGTTTTCATTCCTGAATTATCAACCAATTTTGAAAAAATCAATTAGAAAAAGGATGAAATCCTTATATCACAAAATTATTAATTTCCGAATGAACTTTAATATGCTCGAAGTACATATTTTCCCCCAAATTGTGTTCTGAAAGATTTTTCTTTTTCTATTGTAGAAATATGTTTTCAAGAGAGTCGGATCTAGTGCAGCGTTAGAATCTTGAACCAATGGAGGCCCAGAAAGCTACATTTTCTCCTGATAGATCGGTGGTGTCAACATCGCACAACTGATCATAGAGGTAGAATAAACAAGAAGAGTGGGCATTGACTGAAAAGTATTCACAAACACGTGGTAAGAAATTTGTTATTTTCATTTTCAAGCCTGTATAATAATAAACTATGCGTATTAGCGATAAGAATCTTGAGGTTGGAAATTACGAAGGTGTGTTCGTTGTGCCACAGATTTACGAATACCTAGTAAAATGGATATTTTTTTCATCACATTATTCGTGAACGAAAAATTTACCACTAAGTTAGCAAATATATACGTAATTCCCAATCCATTTCTCTATTCTACGTACCTCCGTGTAATAATTAACTCAAGGGCAGTTCGGGGTACTAATGCGCAGAACCACATCCACACCTTAAAGCAAGAAGAAGACGTTATGTTCATTCCTAATAATTTGTAAGAGGTGAGAAAATATGTGATATAACATGTTCTACAAAGGCACAATAATAAGGCTTTTGTCAACTTGCATAAAGTCGAATAATAAAGACATAATTATAAAAATACAACAATATATCTGAAGATTTTAGCTCATTTAGCCACTTTTAATACAAGCATTTCTCTGAACTCCAGCTCACTCGTATAATATACTCGCACTAGGTACATAATAAAAACTGTATCCAACATTTATATAGCCTTTTGAAAAGATAAACTCAAGAAAACACACATATCGCGTCGTAAGCCCAGTTCAAAGACAAAATTTTATGAAAACATGGCCTTTACGAGAAATCTTGGAAACTATATGTACTCGTACTATAACTATAACCAATTACACCGCAGGCCATAAAAATAAACTGAATAAAAACAAGAACCCAGACTTGCTCATTGTTTAGGAGATAGAAAACAAGTGAGTTAGGAGGCGTAACGTACTCGATGGGTAAAATTTCGAGTCCAAAATAGGGTTTTCTTGAACATAAAAACGTGCAAACGTGAAACTTCAAACACAGCCATAAACCGACTTCATAAAGACACGCGAGTATAAACTAGGTATACAGTCTCTAGTCTCTCTGCCTCTCGTTACACTGAGCCCATTCCCCCCATTCGCTGCGTGCTGTTCTCCCACTCTCTTCATTCCTCGATCTGTGCTCATAAAATGCATCTTCACTCTCCAGATCACGTTTACTGCGGCAGAAAACATCAAAACCGGCCATAAAAAGTGTAATCCTACAATGAAACAACCGAATAACGTTCGTCAAAAAATTTGTAAAATTTAATAGCGACTACCGGAGGTAGACCTTTACCCGCTCTGTTGGAAAATGTCGAGCAAAATTTCAGCCATACATATAACATTCGAGATAAATTCAATTCAGTGCTGTAAAAGTAAAACACGAAACACCTCAATGGAATAAATAAATTATTAGATACACTTACAGGTACGTTTTTACGCAGAAAGTCACAAAAATAAAATGAGGGACAGGTAATACATATAATATAATATAATATAATATATATATGAACCATGACCGAAATAATAAATTTGGTGTTATCAGAGACGCTACCAAGGGAAACACTTGGGTGTTTTCTACAGGTTTTTGAAGGGATAAGAATATTATACGGAAATAATGGCTAAAACAAATAATTGGCCAAAAGTATTTCAAGAAAATAAAAAATAAAATAATGAGGAATCAATCGAACAAATCGATGGTAGGGGTAGAGCAAAAAAGTTTCATCTACACATTAATATTTCAGTTGTGATGATTGAGGTTACATAAGTTAGTCGAAATGTTCTGAGCATTTTCCAATGTTTGATGTTTCATATAAAATCTTCGTTTACGGAGATTATAAAGTTCAATTCCTAGGCTAGTTCGTAGGTGGGGTTCAATTCATACACGATCAAGATTTCTTTCACTTTTTTTTTTGTAAAGAGAAGGTTCAAGCTGGTTAGAATTTTTAATTTGAAAGAAAACCAAAGAGTAAACTTCAACGCACTCTTTTAAAGTACTCCAACAGACATGGATGATATCACGCGACTTGAAGACTCAAACATTGCCACCTTAGGTATAAACAAATATATCAATCTTTTCAGTATTTCTAATATTAGGTTTTCAATTTCTCATCTATTTTCATTTTCTACGCTAAAACGGGGTGGAGCATACCCTTAATTTGACAATTTTCACACTTTCACACATAAGAAAAAGAAAAAAGCGAATACAAACAAAAAGTGAGGATACATAATGCAATTCCGATTCCATGAAAATGAACATAACCGAGAAATTTTCAAGACCACAAAAGATGGTTGTAGAATAAAATATACGTTTTTCACGCAAACACAGACAGAAAAAACTGAAAGAAAACCCTATGTACGAGTAAAAACACCAACAAAAAATAATAATACCAACGCAAACACGTATTCACTCATTTTGTGGTGGGCGTTGGACGTCTGATGTTTGTTTTTAGCCAAATGGATGGAGCGCGGGCGAGAGAAGGCCGGAGGGAGAGAAGTAAAAACCGAACAGTACTTTGTTATTAGGATATTGTGGGTTTCCGACCCTTTCATTTAATAAAAACTCGTCGAAGAAGTCCGCTACCGTGCTTTCTCCTTTTCTCCACACAGCACTGACAACCATTTCGACTCATCCCTTCAGCAAAGAAGGGAATGTTTTTGGTGCGAATACCACGCTGAGAAAGGAGAGCAGCACCAACAAGAAAGTTTCCTTTGATCAAATCAAATCGCCACGGAGTTTTATAAAATAGACGTTGTATCTAATTTTACACTCGACTCGAAATGTCAATAATTTCATTAAAGAATAAAGGCTCAAGTGGCAAACAGATCAGAAAAATAATTAAAAACAACGGTACCTTTGGGCAGGGTGCCGTGTGCGTAGACGAGAAGATGGATCTCTCTCTCTCTCTCTCTCTCTCTCTCTCTCACTCTCTCTCTCTCCCCACAGTGGAAAGTAAAGAGTTATTGGATTCGGCTGTACTCCGACACCACGACTCACGTACGGTATGTTTTTTTTAGGGGTGTGAAAAGACGAGCGGATAGAGAATTAAGGTACTCGATTTCCGCATTTATGATGTTATCGAACTCGCGTATAGCCAGACTGAAGTCTGAGAAATTCACCACCATCCTGCCCTGCGGCTGGGGTAGAGCAGAATGAAAGCTTCGAAAGTAATTCCTTTTTGCTTACTACTATTCGAATACACACACATACACATACATACTACAGTTCTCGTGAATAAAATTGTAGATCGTACTTTTTTCGAAGAATATATATACGAGTATCTATACCCACTAAACCGCGCGTATATCGAAGCAGAAAAACTTTTACACTCGCGTCATTCGTCATCCTAATTCTAACCACGTATCGGTGTGATTTTCAAAGCTGCCCGGATCTAAAATTAGCGATAATTCGTCAACTAGGTACAAAATATGGCACATTGTCTTTCGGGACAAAAAAAAAATGGATAAATTTTATAAATTATCGAGGAAAAAAAAAACACTGTACAAACATCGACACGTGATTCTCTATTCTGCACGTTGTTTTTGCAGGCCGATTGGTAAAAAGTAGAAACAAGTTTAACAAGTTTACTGCCCGTCACCCTGGTCAAATGGTTGATTCTGGACATTTATGCGGGGCATCCGCGTTTTATAGCAAAAGCGACGAGTGTCGATAATCAATAAATTATTATTTATTACCTATAATAAGTATATATTATTATTTGGATTATTCATCTCCCGACGATACGACATACCGCGCTCCCCGAAAGCAAAATATCATTTATCGACTTTTATCGACGATAATAAAACGATCCGTCCCAATTTTACCAATTTCAGTTGTAAGCCTATATAATTATCGCGAATTTCTATAATACTTAGATAATATAGCACGGATAGCCAGGGAACGAAATTTCGTCCTGTCAACATGATGAAACAACAGCATCTAAAGTGGAAACGGTAGGTACATGTCATGCGCAGAACAAGAAAATTGAAAGATTTTTTTCGATTTTCTTGCTCTGCGCATGACATGTATACCCACTTTAGAAAATTTGCGATGTTGACAGGGTCGTTCTACAAGGCAAGGATAAGGGCGCTGGCTATCCATGCTGTATTATATATAAGCTATAATAGGCCTACGTGCACTGGCGGAAATAGACCCGGGATTTTGGGGGGGCTGTAGCCCTGATGAAGATTAGTTGTTTGTACGTATGTTTGTTTGTAAAAAATTTTCACACGGTCCTACCTCCCCCCTCCCCGAATAAATCTGAAAAAATCGTTTGGGGGAGCTTAGCCCCCCCAAGCCCCCCCCCCCCCTATTTCCGCCAGTGCTACGTGACGCCGAACACCGCGAGATAAAAAACTGACCAAGAGACTTGCGGATGCGTCAACTTTTTTTTTTTCTTCACCTATTCGTTTTTCCACGAATGCGTATTTGGAATCGGTCAATTTCTCAATTTCCATCTAAAATTTCGACAGTTTGACACACTATCGATAGTTTTATTTTGAATACAGAAAGCTGTGTAATAATTTTCGATATTTTATCGATAGGATTTGTGAAAAATTTTGGAAAAAATCGCGAAAAAAAGGTACCATCGAACGCAAAACAAAACCCGTGTGGCGAAAATAAAAATGTTATCTCATTAAAAATGAAATTAACATCTCCAAACACTCTCGTATATGTAGTGCTCGTATACTCGTACTAACGAGCAAACTGATCTGCCAACTGGAACTGGCCAAGACCTCTATAGACAGAGAGAGAGAGAGAGAGAGAGACGCGAATGCACAAAAACTAGTCGCGCTGGTAGTGACGCCGACGTCGGCCGGTATTTTGTGGTATTTTTCAAGTCTAAAATTACAGTAGTTATTAACGAGTTCGAGGAAGAATTTACATCCTAAGGCACTAAATAGAATTTTTTACTCGTACTTGACGTAGCGCAGTAAAATTTCGGATGTTCATCATATGCCTACCAAAATGTGATGTGAAATATTCGTCGCGCGAATCTAGAAGTAGATGTACCTATACGTATATATATGCCTATATACTCGTACTCGTACTCGAAGTTAGACCAATTTTTTTGGAATTTCTATACAGATAATTACTCGTACGATCGTTTCCAAAGCGCTAAGGTACGACTATTATGAAGAGACAGATAAACGAAAAAATGTGATGCGAGAGGGGAAGAGGAGGAAATGAAGAAAAAACAAGTTTCGGTTTGGCGTTTCTTTACACGATCGAAACCGCAGTCCGCAACAGAGATTACCTTTGGACTCGTCGGTTTATTACGTATTTTTATTAATGCGACGAGATTAAAGACTGAAGTAGGAATCGCATCGCCTTCTCATCACGGTCGCGGAGTTTTTAATAATTTAAATTTTATACGTTCAACCAGTTGCCAACGAGTTGCCATGAACTTCGCATCATCGTCGCACCTTACATTATATTATACCTATTTAGTATCCGCTTGAAAAATTTCCTACTTTTTAAAATCCACCTCTTATCTCTAATCGATAGATATAATTATAGTTTCTATAATCCTTTCGATTTCGCGAAGCAAAAGTAACTTTCCTTAAATTGTTGGTATGGTGTAAATAATTACGATCCGAGATCCTGCACTAAATGGAAGCCTGACTACGAGTCGAGTCGTATATCAGTGATTTTGGTGAAACACACGATGGCATATGCCCAGGTACGTTGTACGTTGTGAACGTTAATCGATTCTAATCATTATATTAAACTCGTACTCGTCTGTTATTATTATTACACCTAAACGTCCCATACGCGGTGTAATATTTATTCCCAAAAATGATTATACTTTTGAAATAAATAGTATATCTATATATATCAAACTACAATTTTGATTCAAAGACCAAAAAAGGTCTTGTTTCACATTTCACCGAGCGAATTATAATTCGTCGCGTCTTAATTCAAATTATTGAGAAAAATTGACCAAATTCTAGTAGACATAGCAGGCAACTTATAGAACTATAATTCGACTTCGAGCCTGACAATCGACGTCATGTTGAGCAGATACGTGCGAAAACATGGTGACCGATTGAAGAGCCAAAGGGGCGTGCAAGAGCTTTGGGGTGTCTTCGCAAAGACGTGTTTTGGCGCTCTTTTTTTCGCAAGTTAGCGCCTCATTCCTCCATTCCTATACTTCCAATTCCCTTCCAGCAATTTATTTGACGCTCTTATTTCTTCTTCGTTGCCCCAATTTCTTCCTCACAGCAATTATTTTGCGACCTCCATAAACTGCGGAGACTAAGCTCGCTCCTCTCTCGATAATACTCGTACTTTTTTTTTTCTAAATCGCTGACGTCAAAGCGATATAGTTATAGTAATTCTCAAACTACGAGCAGAACGGGGAAAAACACAAACTGCCGCGTGAGTCATTTCGTACGCCATCTTCTGACTGGTAATATTTGCGATCGAAAAAATAAAATAGTTTCCTAGTTAACGCTAGAAAAACCAGGTGGCGTCATATATAACACCAGCTGGTCCTTCGAGGAGTGGCATCCAAATTCACCTGGTCTTTCTAGTGTTAATATAGTTATAATAAAAATAATAATATCATGCGACCTCGGGAAAGTTAAAAAATTTGTACGGGGCGAAACTCTGGCACAAAAATGTATACCTAGTCGTATAAACTTTTTAATACGGATATATTAAAAAATCGCAGGTGATTTATTTGTGCTGCTTATTGCTGCGCAGCGCATTGGCACTTCAACTGCCCTCATCTCCGTGTCCAAATGTATTCGTCTACGAAGGAGATGCGGAATCGGATCGGTGGCACGGCGTTATCACATTTTCCTCCAACATAGAGCTCGTTGGAATGAATTATAAAGTGCAGCTCGATCGTCCCTCGCAGTTACTAGTGGTGAGTATCGTACTCGTATCTACCGACCCGCTCGTAATTTAACGACTGCCAGCCTTGCACGAGATGAACCGAACCGAATATTTCCTCTTTAAAATAAAAACACTCTTTTCGCGATTCGCATCATTTTGAATAATACTCGTAAAATTACAAATCTTGCAAAACAAATCGACGCGGAGTATTCCACGCGTCATTCGTAAATCGGAATCTATTCCAACCATTTCGTAGATTAACCGCACATTCGACCCCCCCCCTCCCCCGCCAACTATAAAGAAAAATGAAGAATCGAACGTACCTATAGTATACTCGTACCTATACTTACGCAGTTCTTGCGAGATAAATTTTAAAAATTGACTATTTTGCAAATTTTCAACGCGTAACAAAATGAATTTAAAGTTTCTTTCGCTGTTTGGCCACAGTATTCCGTCATTCGCCATGCCTCCTTTAAAAATACAGATATTTCGACCAATCCAGTTCTTCCGTAAGGTCGTAATTTTTGGTACAACTTGACCAGTCTTGAGAAAGAAAATCAAAAATTGCCTCAAAATTTCCGCTCTCGAGCTATATAATGGACTCCGACGAAAAGAAACGTCATAATCAAGCATAAAAATGGGTGGTACGAGGTAAAAAACGATCTTCTTTGTCCTCCCATAACATACTCACTATGACTATACGTTCAATCGTATACTATATATAATTATTGTTATTTTACGTCACATGTGAGACCCAAGATAGAGTATGACACTTGCGAGATCCCCTTATAAATACTCGGAAATGAAACCTTCGTCTTCACATAGCTTGGTGGCTATACTGGCTATCTGTAGATGCCTTTGGCTATGTAATGAACCCCACGCAGCTATTGGTTATAGGTGTACCATACAGAACAGATTATAGGGATGTAAAATAAAATGAGTGAACCACAGGCGCATGCACAATTGATATTTGCGGGGCACTTGCGCGAGTCCCAGACGAAAATTGCAGATTTAGGGTCTGCGGAGGGGGTGGGGAGTAAGAAAAACCATACATACACCTCGTAGACATGCGAGACCTTCAAATGGGTCTCGCATTGTCAAAAAGGGTCTCGCAAGTATTATGAAATATCTGCTTTGGGTTTCACAAGTGACAAAAACACCTCTAGTATTTGTAACTGGGTGAGAAATTTTAACTTTACCCGTTTAGTACATGTACGTATTCGTTGGTATTGTTATAGTCGTGGGACGGAGAAGTGCGCACAGACGATAACACCAATTACAACGTATTCGATCCTTTTCATACGCAAAGAGGAGGTGAAGTTGTAAAGGCTAGAATTATGGTGAAATTCAATCCAAGTAACGGTATTCCTACCATTTTGCGAATTGTCATCAATGGCAACACCATGTGTGCGAGTAAGTATTGCCTACCAACACTTGTATGTATTTGTAGCTAAGTGTATGTACGAGTACGAGTAGTTATTGAACTTCTAACCGACATTTGAAACTTCGCGTCGAGTCGAATTATAATTGCTACAGCAATTTCAAAGCTCGTGCCTTATGGCTTCGCTTCACTTGGCTTGGCTCATCGGTGGCCGGTGGATTTGAACTTTTTAAGGCTACACTCGGATGAAAAAATAGGTTCGCACCGCGATCGAGACGAAGAATTATTTTTCAGCTCAAAAATGACCGCTACCCCACGTCTCCACCAAACCTCACAAATAGTGGGGGCAGTGGAGCAAAATTACGATTCCACCTCGATAATGAAAAAAAAACGTCGATCGGGTTAACTATACTCGCAAGCCAGTAAATACTAAATACTAAATAGATGACTAACATCTCACTTGCCTGGTACACCGTCATATCAATTGCAATGCCTCTCATAGAGAAGAAAAACCATATTTCGTAACCAGAAATTCCCTTCGGTGGCCCATCACAGAGAGCACTCGTATTCGGAAGGCTCGTATCAAAATACATATTCGATCGAGAAGGCCTATTTCCTAATACGGGGACCGAAATGAACGAGTAAATGAATAAAAAATTTAATTCGAATATTAATAATAAAATTTTCGGTCGAGATTATAAATCTAGACAACGCGACTATATATAGCCGCAGGTAAATATGAAGAATTTTAAAGTTGGACGAAGAAGCAAATTTGAAAACAACTGTTAAACAAATTTCACGAAATAGTCGATAGGTACACGTACGTACGAGTATGTATACCTCAATTTTGAAAATAATTTCAGTAAAAAATACTCGCACGTATCGTCGTTAGATGCCACATGAAAATGTACCTTCGCTTCGGTCGCTCAAAATTTTGACTTTGTGAAATCTCCAAGATGAATTTTATTTATGGAAGTGACGAGTCGACTGCAGCGAGAAGTGACTGGAATTCCCACTCGCCATTCTAATTTATTAGTATTTTTCACGCCACGTACTCTTTGTTCTCCAGAAAGGCATTAATTAGAGAAAACCCGTTTTCCTGGTAATAGTCACGATATTTACATGTAGGTAGCAGTACCCATATAATGACTGTTTCACAAACCATCTTCCTTCTCCATTTTCTCACGATCGTTTTAAGGATACGATATTATACACATATGTACCCTACTCGTACTGTAACAACAAGTCAACAACTGCCAAGTAGTATTATATCTAATATTTCACCTACGTGTACGAGTAAATTCTTCCGTACTTGGATCGACAATTTTGCATATAGACGTTTTAAATGCCATTGCCCATTACTCGCCGTCAATTTCAACCTTACGGTTTTATGATTTTCAAATTCAACCCCTGGCCTGGTCCTCGAAATAAAAACCATATTATAGATCTATTAGACACGAGGTGTTTTTTGTTTCTTCTTCTACAGGAGATGGCAATTATGGCAGCGGAATCGGCGTAGGCTTATCAGCAGAATCGACGACCGAACGTTACGACCCCAGTTTCAACGAAGGCGACGAAGTCACTTCCGGATTATCCAATAATCGAGGCCAAGGTCAGTCTTCCAACAACTACGGTGGAAATTCGCCCAGTTACAGCAGCAACAACAACAACAACGGCAACAACAACAACGAGAACAATCAAAATTTTGAAACACGACCAAATTCGAATCGACCCTCGTCGTACGGAAATAACGAAGGATCGTACAGTAGCGGCAGTCCCGACTTGCCGAATTATAATTCGAATTCAAATTCGAATTCGAACCCGAACCGGCCAAACTACTCCAACGGCGGAGCAACGAATTCGCCGGTATACGTGGTCAATCCGAGCAACAGCGGCACCAATTCGAATGCCGGTCCGTACGCACCCACCAACTCCAACTCCCACTTCAATGGCAACTCCAACGGCTACAGTGGAATGGGAGGCGGCGGTGGTGGCGGCGGTGGTGGCGGCAGCTTCGGTAACGGCGATTATGTGAGCAACAACCGTCCCCAATGGTCGTCGGACACGTCTTTGGCCAACAACTACAACAATCGCACCAGCGGCGGCGGCAGCGGCAGTAACTGGCAAAATCAAAATCAAAATAACGCTTTCTCGAATTCGCCAGCAACTACTTCAGCCGAATCGAACGCCAACGGCGAACCCGTCGTTACCACACTCACCATACCAAATGCCAATGCCAACAAGACCAACGTCGATCAGATCGTGCAAATAATTAAAAATCAATTGGAGCAGCAACAGATTGCCGGCGGTTCCAACAAAACCGTTATCGTGGCGGTCGTCAATTCAAATTCCAATTCAAATTCCAATTTGTATTCGTATTCGACGCCAAATAGCGGATCACAAATTAGTAGCAGCAGCAGCAACAGCAACAACAACAACAACAACAATAATATTTCAGCCACGACGACAGATCCTTCGGTGGTGTACAGAACCACCACAGTGCCGACTAGTACGCTTTCGGCCAAGGCTAAAATTGTCGCCTCCACTGCCAAATCATCCGGCTCCTCAAATGGACACACTAGTAGACCATAAGACTGAATACTCGTACTCGCAACTCGCGTCATCATCGAGCTCTTTCATTTCGGACAAATTCTCTTTTCCGCGGCCACGATACAAGAATCTTTTATTAGAATTTTATTAATCCGAGTAAAGGGCCGTATGAAATGGTGAAAATTTATTCTCGTATAACGATCATTTCTTCGGTAAATGCGAGAATGCTTTCGAAGCCTTCATTTCAATTTCGAAGCTTCGTTGGGAGTTGCGGGACTAGCTTCGCATATTGCCTGCCTCTATCGATTTAATCGACTTCCCGAAGAAAACGAAACTAAAATTCCGCTAATCTGAAACCAAAAACCTAATACTCGATAATTTTTGACGAACCGTCATTTCCTCGAAAGGGTGACGAAATGTAAACGCATTTCAACACTAGAAAAACCGATTACTCGAAGGACCAGGTGGCGTCATATACGACGCCACAAGAATAACCTCTCAAGACCATGGTGGTGTCGTATAACACAAGTCGAGGTATCTCAAAATATTGTTCCTCTGAGTAGTCCATCTCAAAATTTTGAGTGGCGTCGTATAAGACGCCACCTGGTACTTCTAGTGTTGATACGACAAATACGAGTAAGTACCGTAAGACGGTTACGCAACAATTTGAATTTCACGCAGTCCGCAGTCCGCTGCAGTTAAGAGAACAAAATGGCTAAGGGCTATTTCAAAAATGAGATGAAAATCATTTTTTCCTTTTCCTAAAAAAATTTCCCGCATAGAATAATGGAAAAACGAATAAAAATAGAATTATAAAAATATAATATTAATTATTATTTACGTGCGCGAATGACGGACTTGGATGGATTTTTTGAGCGGTGGGAGGAGGAGGCAAGATTGTTCGTTCGGAAAATTATACTCGTTTCAAACGAGACGAGACGCGGTACGAAGAACAGCAGCAACGTGACGGATATGGAAGAGATGAGGAGTGGAGGAGGAAAATTGAAACGAGACGAGGGAAAAAGAAAAATCAAAAAACAAGTTTCGTGTGCCACGCTATAACTACAATATTGTTCGATCGCTTGCGCGTTGGTTTGAGAGTATTATGCAGAGCAGATATACCTTTCGACTTTCCGCATGTGCCTACCAACAATAATTTTAGTACTTATTAATAACATTCAAATAGGATTTGTGCACCAGTATTCATACAGGGTGCGGCAAAATGACGGGCCACATTTGTTTTTCCAATTATATGCGTAAGACAGAAGATAGAGACATGCGGTTAGTATTAAATTAAAATTCATTCTTTAAGGTTACATATGAAATGAAATTTCACTCGCATGTTGATCATTTTGACTAGCACAATTGCGAAGGCGTAAAACTCAATTTTTCAAAACATTGCTAAGCAATAATCATATTTTTTCCGCTAATTTCTCACGTATTCAGGCGGTAGGGAATTTACCTCCTCGCGCTAACCACGAAGAATCCCACACGTGCAGAATTCCCCTCCCCGGGCAATTTTACTCATCACTGGTACCAATAAGCGGAAGAAATTGCAAAATAATGTAACCATTGCTTAGCATAGTTAAAAAATAGGATTTTACGCCTTCAGAAATGTGTTAGGCAAAATGGTCAACATGAGAAAGTGAAATTGTATTCGGTAGCGCACCAAAGTAGGGATATGGAGCTGAAATCTTCCCTTTGGGCCTTGAATTTCATCAAAAAAAGGCTGAATAGAAGATTTCCAGTTTTTTGGGAATAAATTTATGCCTTAGCTCTTCCCGTGAAAAATTTCTGGGTGCGTCACTGATTGTATTTCATATGTAACCTTAAGGAATGAAGTTTTATTTAGAAACAACCGCATGTCCTTATCTTTTTTCTTATGCGTATAATTCAAAAAACAAATGTAGCCGGTCATTTTTCCGCACCCTGTACCAGCAGTATACCTCAGTCTTATACGCTTTCAAATGATTTTATACCTGCTCTACGTTAAACCTAAACGTAAAATATTTAAACCGAGTAATTAGGTAGGCAGGTACTCGTAGGCAGTTGACAACTGCGCAAGTTGACGTGAATTTCGCATCGTACAGTTGTCGGTCAGTAGTTGTACGACTACGAATAGTTTTTTCAGTATCGAGTGTAGTAGTAATTAATAAGGGTCGATAATAATTATTGGTACCGAGACCAACTAAGAAAATTCAAAAAAGTTATTTACCCACGCGGTCCTTATCTATTATCGATAAGTAAGAGTATAATTATCTATCCGTTTTTATTTTATTATCGACTAAAATCCTTCGATTTTGCGAAACAGTAAAATTTCCGTCGTTTTCCTTCCAATAAACAGAAATTGCGTTCTTTTTGTGTTATTGTGTTTTGTGAAACATACGAATACGAGTACGAATACGTACATCATTTACCAAGGTACGTTAATAATCGAATAAAATTCCGGCTATCTAATATTTTTCCACAACCAACTACCGATGATTGCGATCGTTATGATTTCGTGGAATATGCATGCACATACGAGTACACACATACGTGTAATTCGATGACACTAACATTTGAATCACAATTCACAACAGCGAATCCTTTAAAATCGAAAAGAAGCGAATAAATTATCATCTTTGAATTAATATTTCGAATAAACGTTCCTATACTCCACAAAGATGCAATCGTTGCTACAGCCCTCCTCTCAATGATTGAGCAACTACCATACGAATCGGAGCCTCATTTTATTCAATGAAATATTATTACAACCCACGGTTATCGGCGAATATTCTCTTATCTTCTCACATTCATATTTACTCGTAGCATCGATTAAACTTTCGATTTCAATATGACCTATAGTTCTTTCATCTTGATCGCGAAGCGAACCCGATAGAAGACTGGCATTCGGGTGAAATTCCATTGACAGGGACTAAATGCAAAAGCCCATAAGTATATGTTTTTCGAGGATGTTTCGAAGCAGCGAGATGGAGAAGATAAATTAGCCGACGCTGACATTTGTCCCACAAAATATTTTCCTCTTTTTCCTGCCACGTACCTTCTTCGAGTCCAGAACGTGAGAACATTTATCAAGCTCTACAAATTCCTCGCACGCTTACGATAGCCTACAACCCACCAACCTGCCTACCTGCAGATCTCACCCGACACTCCGGCTAATCCTTATTAATGCGAACTCAGCAAGAATAGCAAGATTCGCGCCTACCTACTCTTTCGATATGGTATACGGTGTCTACGTTTGTCAAAACGCATCGAAATTCGTGAGCACTGTTTAGTCAAAAAGCAGGCGAAAATATTTAACCCTGCTCCTTCTCCTTCGTCGTTCGCGATAAGAAAAAATTCTAGCGCAGAATGCCCCACTAAAAAAGCAGGTTTTCGAAGGGAATTACAGGCGTTTTGATGAACCATACATCAAAGTTCATGTTTTAGGATTATGCGAAAATTGGGTAAAAAATGAATTTCCATCGGAAACCTGCCCGCGAGTTTCAAAAAAAAAAAAAAAAACTCGCTGTGAACCTTCATAACCACTGTTCACCCAAACCAATCGACAAATTGGCTTGAAACTCAACTGGTACATTTTATATAGAAGCAATTCTATATTTGCACACCATCAGTTTCAGCTCAATCGGTTCCTTATTTTCATTTTTAGTAGCCAACAAAGCTGAAAAATCTGTCAATTCGTTCATCCTTCCAAAAACGTACTCGTAACTATCCAAAATCATAGTTTGAAGGCAACACTTTTGCTAATATCTATAATATAGAGAACTGCAAAACCGCGATCAGCATGAAATTTCTATCAGATTCGGATCTCATCAAGATTGAACTCGGCCGATTGATTCAGTAATTTTACGATATCTTGCGTGTTCCAAAAGCTGATAACTCCATCAGAATTGGAAAAATCCGTTCCTTAAAAAACTCGTCAAAAATTATATCGTTTTTTGGCTACATTTTCACTAATATCGATAAAACAGCCAAAGCAATCGTCATGGAATTTCTGCCATAGGTACTTGAAACTTATCAAGATTAACGTCTGGTGCAAATTTCAGCCCTATTTGTTCAGTATGGTTCGCCCTGGAGCGCGTGGAAATGAAAATTCCACGTTTGTCAACCTTTCAAATGACTTGTCTACAAAAATAATGAACGGAATGACTTGAAATTCGGATGGTGAACTTCTAAGATTTCAATTTAACGTACGTTTAAAATTTCAGCATGATCCATTTCGCAGTTGGCCTATAATTAGTCTTCAAAGTCGAAATTCACGATTTACATACCAACCGCCTCCCCACAAATTCATTAACAAAGAAACAAAAATGAAAATGCGAGACAGGTACCTATATATGGGTATAGCTATTTTTGGAATGCTGGCATCATGAAACGAATAACCATGAAGGTGTCATGTCTATTTATGAAAATTTGGACCAAAATCAATAGAAGGTTTTTCATCAAAAACCTGCTAAAAAAAAACAAGGCCACAGGAAAAGGAAGAGAGGAAAAAAAATAAGGATGAGGAAAAAGAGCAACCACTCGTGTATTCTGTCGTAACACACACGGTGACGGGTTAATAAAAGCGAAATATCATACATCACTTAATCATTATACACACAGGTTTAAAGTATATTATGTACAGGGAAGCTTGTTATAAAATTAGGGAATCATTACGAAAAGCTTAAGTTTGATTAATGGTTATTGCCAGTTTGGAAAAGGTACGTACGTCTGCAACGTAGGTACATAAAGCGTGATATTATTAATTTGTGAGGGACGTTAAATTCTCGTCGTTTAACGATTCGCCTTTACTTTCTCGCTTTCTCTATGCGGTTCCTTTTGCCTCCTTTGTATCTCTCTCGCTTCCACCATTCCCTTCAGATAGCGACGTACGAACTCAAAAACCGTGCAAAAGCCTAGATACGCGTATATTTTGAGCTGAGGGGGTAACACCGCTGAAATACTATATACTCTGTGACAAAATGACGTTATATGTTCGCGATTATAAATTCGCGAATATGTCATCCACAAAAAGGATACAATACGTTTTTGGGGGCAGGGAGTTCAACAACATACTGTAGCTCTATGCCGTCGCGATGGTGCCTGCACTCTGTAAATATACATATATACAGGCTACAAAATTCTGCGCCGAATTCCATAATGGTCGTCAAACTGCAGTACCACAACCAGAGTTTTACGTCATTCTGGATTTTGACACGTTTTACGCGTTCACTGAGTTTTCAGTGTTGGTACCAGTGATATGCACACTCAAATGACTTCGGAAAATTATTAGACGAGTTCGTTTGCAGAACAATCTCGAGTTCGCGAAAGCCTCCAATTAATTTTGATCTTACTTCGGGAAAGTGGTATGGGATGTGCATATTACTTGGTTTCATGATCTCGAAATACTAAAAATGCCCATCTCGCATTTTCGTTCATCTTTAAAAAAGTGTATTCTCTATACCAATTAGTCTATAACCACTCATTTATCTCACACTCCACACGCCTATAGCCATTAATTTCTCGATTCGATGCTGGATATTTTGTGAACACTGGACGACTTTCTTATTTTTCAAGCAAGACAACTTCTCTCATTGCTTCTCAAAATTATGATTTCTGTGATAGCCATTCATTATGTACAAATTTTATCAACTTTTCATGGGAGGGAAAAAAAAAATACATTGAACATCATTTCGACTAAAAAATAAATTACGAACCGAAAAAAAATTGGTGCTATTGAGGGTGGAATTTTTCAACAGAATCGAGGGGAGGGTACGGAATCGTAATTCCAATTCAAATTTCAGATATTCAACTTTGCTGTGGCTGAAAAAGTATTTAAATATGAATGGCAGACTGCTTTTCAAGTGTGACACTTCAACTGGTACGGATTTGAAAGGGTTAAAGCTGAATTTTAGGTCAAATTTGATAGCGTATAGTAATGATATGTTTACGCCAAATCTACAACAAAAAAAAAAAACACGCTACCATCACCTCAAGGGGTTAACTAATCAGTTTTAATAGCTGTAGAATGGCGAAGCATCAAATAATGTTTCAACCAGACCCTCTTTATAGTCACAGAGTTTAAGCATCAAAGTCAATAATTTATTTTCCCTGTCAGCTTTAATATTCTACTTGAACGAACGTAACACAAACCAAAAGAAATAAGCAAAGCAAAAAAACTGAAATATTGATAAATTAAGACACCAACAGCCACTTTGGAAGCCATTAACTTTTTTCGACTGGAGATTTCCCCACCGCTTTCGCACTTTTTCGGCTCATTTATTTCTACATAAACCCTAACAGCTTCCAATAGAACGACTGGAAAAAAGGATTAACCCACACTAAATCTTCATTCGCAGTACGGATAACCTGGATATATACACGTACATGGCTTGTTGCTTCGTCTTGCGTATTTTTCGGTGCCTTTCATTAGTTTTTTCACCATTTTCTGCCATCTTTGCGAACACAACGATACATTCCTATAGCAGAACCACCTTAAATAACTTCGCATGTTAGCCCGTTTTTGCAGAAGGTAATTATAACTAAGACATCCTCCATAAATCAACAGTTTTTTTTTTCCTTTTCACCGTTCACCTCTAAGTTCCCATCCTTCTGCTTAAATACGATCTACTGGCTTTTACTTAAAAACCGGGAGGTGAAAAGAAGAGATAGTGGAAAGGAGAGAGACAGAGAACCAGGAAAAAAGACACAGAAAATGATTAAAGTTTTTGTTCTTTTTTCATCGTGAAATGACTCGCCAAATGAGTAATTACATTATAACAGTTTCTCTTTTTAATCAAACACTTTTTACAAAAGCTGAGAGGTTGGAAAAAACGACTGGAGAAGAGAGAGAAAAAAACAGATTTAAATTCATTTTTCTTCGAGGGCCGTCGTCGTGTCACTTTCACACCGAAATATTTATATAAGACTAAACGAGAAAAATCTGTTACTCTTTAAAAAAGTGCCGGATATAGTACGAGTAAAATATACGCGACTATCGAGAAGAATAAATTAATCAAACGCAGATGGTGGCATTGTTTTTTCGATGGATGAAGAGTGCCAGACAATACAAAAAAAGCTGTGCGCTAGTCAGATTCGCGGTTTTGTTTCCGAAAATTTTAGAGAATTTCGCGGATGGAGGAAAAGGGCGGTGGACCTTGACCCACCCCCGATTATGCTCCTGTTGTAACATAAAATACTTTTCATTATCTGTAAACATGGAACTTATAGTGGGGACGTGACAAATTCATGCTTCATTCTTAACACACTCTAAAAACATTGACTGATTAGTATTGTAGCTTGACGAATGAAAAATACATAACTCCTGGTCCTGATTACATTTACCATCCCTAGGGGAAAAAAGTGGAAAAAGATATTGGAAACTTGTTTGCTCCTATATTTTGAGAAGAATTTTAAAGCCATAAAATACTCTCTCATTCAAATTTCAAAATAAACTTCTGTATACAATCAAAGTTCAATTCGTTGCCCAGTATCTGCACTTCTGACCACGGCTGAGTAATAAACACTTCGTTTTTTCCCCTCAATATCGTAAATCTAAGCTATTACAGCTGTCTCCGTTTTCAACACCTTCGACAATTTCCAAGCATCTCGCTAGATAGATTCGAAAAGCTCAGAAGAGAAAACACAAGAAAAAAATCCATTAATCGTATGTAACATACACCCTTACCGCGCCTTTGCACGCTGAATACGATGCATCTGGCGCTATTCAAATCGTTCATCAATTATTTCCCAAATTCCCAAGTAGACTAATTTGTCATTTGGCGACTGAAATGATCAGCCGAATCGAATTCAATTATTCACTCCTGTCGAATTTGCGAAAAAGAACGAAAACGAACGGAGGCGAAGTGGCAGAGGCCGACGAAGTGAAAAGCAGTAAAATATAGGGTAAAATTCAGAAAAAGAGACAGGCTGTGAAAAAAAAAAAAAAGAAAAAAAAAGAAAGGTTAATAAAAAACGAATCGAGCGAAGGAAACTGATAAATGTCTTTACCTTGGAGTCGTTTTCACCCGGTATAATTTACTCTTCCTTCCTCTAGCCGTTCCTCGCCAAGCAGCAATGAATTGCCAGAATTCTCATTCTGGTTCCTTCAATTCCCTCGCATCCCCCAACCCTTAAGAATGCCGACCAAACACAATTTGTTGAGAATTTTTCGCCTGCTGCAGCATCTTTTCCAAAATGGTACATAGTAAATAAAAAAGATGCTAAACAATGCTCGGTTCATTAATATAGTCGAGGAAAACTTGTTTTCTCCCGCGTTTTTTTTTTTCCTTTCTTTTTCTTGTAAACCTACATGAAAAAAAAAAAAAAAAAAACACACCCCCAAGTTTATCTATAAATAGCCTATTCGTGTCCGCCGAGCGTAAAGGAAAAATGTGTCTTTCTCCTTAGTACAACTTGTCTCTCAATTTATCGGCGATACAGAGAGTCATTCAATTTATTCTACGTATCTTTTCACGAGTGGACGGGTAGAAGGGTGTCTATAGGAGAAACGCTATACCTACGTATTTTGGCATAGAACATTCGCATCGAAGATATGCATCAATCATTTTTTTCCTCGTATGCGCAAAGGAAATGTTATGAAAAGTTATTTTGTATGTAAAAATTTAATCGAACGTCACGTGAATTGACTGATCAGCACGACTGTCGCCTCGTTGAAAAAAATTGAATTAACACCCAATACATTTTATAGTATAGTTGAGTGCTTTTTTTTCAAGAAGGGCGTATCTCGAGGTACGCCTTTCTTGAAGAAATTCAACAAAAATTATTCTATTATGCTTGCTCTTTCTGGTAGTGAAAACCGCATCCTTCTATCTATTTTCATTGTAAAGACATTTACAGATAAAAGTATCAGAAATTCTCATATTTTTGTAATTAATGGCATAAAAATTTTCAAGAAGAACTATGAGAAGCTCAGAATCTGAAGTAAGGTCGCATTCGCCAAAAATAAACTTTTTTTCAATGGTTTTCTGATAGAGAATTTCAGGTTTTGAATGGTGGAATACTTGGTTCTTCATTTAGCCACAAATTTTCCCTCAACAAATAAGAATGGAGTTAAGAATGACATCAGAAATTTTATTATGATCATAAAAACTACCATGATGTACATATCTAGCAGTATTGCCCACGTCATTTTTCATATACTTATTTGGCATGATCAACTTCCACATTCTATAGAGTACTGATGGCAAGTAAAGTGAGAAAAAAGTATAGTTTTCTTCAAGAAGGGCGTATCTAGGCACTACCTTCAGCCAAATATTATTTCTACCCTTGATAAGTAATATACTGACTCGCTAGCAATACTTATAGAAGAGGAATGTAGCAATCAAACACAAAAAACCGCTCGTCTCTAAGTCATTGTAAAAATGAGTTACGATCGATTGAATATAATTCAAATGTATTTTTCTCAAAACGGAACTTTATCAAGATACGCTCTTCTTGAAGAAAAGCACTCAGTTACGGGAAGGAATTTATGATACTCAAGTTGAACGACTGGTGTCCCCATACTCCCACTGAACATAAAGATGGAGATTGCTCTTCAAATGAGTGGAGGAGGCGGGTGTATAGAAATCGTAAAATTCTACTTCGGCAGCTATATGTGTAGTTATGGCAAAACTACCAATCCATTCTTTAGTTTTGTAGAAAAATCATGTTGAAGGTTGAAAAACTTGGATTTTTCTTAGGAAACATGCGATACGAAGAACTACCGAACCATACGGCTGAAATTCACACCAGAGGTCAATCTCGATCAGTTTCGAGTGGCAAGTCCTGCCAACTTTTGTCGAGTTCTACCAATTTTCGCCAACCTGATAATCTCTAAATTGATTTTAGCTTTTCTGCCTATACGTGCAACTCGTTTAACTACGGATACGAATATTTGTAATAACAATTTGGCAATAATTATGGAAAAAGTGAGGATAACCAGCGGAGCGAAGTATTGTCTATTCATATTCTACGTTCATCATTTTTGGGGAAATAACAGCTCCGTACAAATGGAAAATGTGCGTTCCATTTGCTCAGACCATTAAAATATACGAGTATATGCTACCAGGGGGGTGGAGGGCCAAAAGGAACGATCGCAGGACGTACGATGATAGTGGAAATGCAGAAAAATACGATAAATAGAAGTGAACCATTATAACAGCGCTCGCAAGTACGATTGCCGAACGCAATTTTCCGAGAAAATCGCAATTTTCGATAGTAAATTAAAACTATTGTTATTATTCAAATATCGCCGAATCATCCAACGCTAAAACATTAAAAATGCTTCCAGAAGTTCCGCGTGTATTCTCCAGGGATACACTTTCGCTACGCTGTTCGTTCTTTTTTTTTGGTGCGAAAATAGAAAAGTGAGACAGAGAGAGCGACAATCGAAAAACACCATCGCGCACCCAGACAGAGAAGGGGAAAACACACCAACCAGTACGCAGACAATAATTCAGCTTTTTCAGTTCAACAAATTTTGTCATTCCTTGCATAAAACGATAATAGTAGTAGTCGCTATATACAAACACTGAGAAAATATATTGAAAATTATTATTATAGAAAATACGTCACATCCAATCGTCAGTAATAAATACGAGTACAATAGCGCACCCAGAAATTTCCCAAGAGAAAGGCTATTACGAGAATTCCATTAAAAAACAGTGTCAAGCGCGAAAACTTTTCGACTGTAGTCTTTTTTTTTTCGGTGAAATTAAAGGCCTAAGAGGTTATAAGCCCATACAGCAACCATCTTGAGTGCGTCATAATAATAATATGATGCGGTTTGTCAGAAAGTATAGTTTTAACATTATAAGTCAAAAATCTATTTTTCCAAGAATGTCATCTATTCCCAGTGTGCTACGTACCAACTTGGAATTAATGAAGGAAAAATAAGATTAAAAATATGATTAAGACCCAGTGTATATTTCCTCCTTAAAATAACGTTTAAAATAGCTGTATAGCCTTCACGAAGGGTCGTGAAGGTGAAGATGAATTCTCTTTTACGTCAGTTGTATGAGTATATAAAAAAGGTTCAACTTTTCTTGGGGAAAAAAAAAATTTCAAATCAAACTTGAAACATAAAACTTTTCATATTTTACATACATACTGAATTCAATTATTATTTATAAGCTCAATTTGTAGCTCAGTTTGTAAGTTCAATTTGTACATACATGTATGTTCAATTTGTAGCTCAATTTGGGGCAAAAGCTTCGTCCCGACAGACAGACATCATCATATTATGATAACACAGGACACACAAGGACACGCACAAAATCGACTCAAAGTCTCATTACGCTTATGTATGATGAGGTCATCATACGATAACATTGGACACACTCGAACACACCAAATTTCGACTAAGCGTCTAGTAAGAAGAATTCACCTTCCATATAATAGCTCTAACTCGATATCACGATTTCAGTAGATTAGTATACTGCTAAGATAGCAACTTTTTCTTTCATACCCAAGGAGGGTCCTTTTTGGCTGTGCCACTCATATATGCTTTCAATACTCGTACCTTCAACAACTGAAGCAGCCGCAACCAAGATCAAACGGACCGACAAAAGGAACAAACTCAACACTGGAGACCCGCACTTATTCTATTAATATTTGACAACTTTTGGGGCGTCGATGGTGTTCAACCTCGTTTAATTGCACTTGCACACTTTTTATTCGATTTCTCTCCTCCTCTTCCACTTCGACACACGACGTTTCACGTACGCTGTCATACACGAAACAAAGATTAACATTCGTTCAGAAGGGGAAAAACTGAAACCTCTCAATCGTGCAAACCGCTCTAGAGATGAAATTCGTCTTTAGGGTAACGCAGTTTGGGAACATACACGATCTTAAATAAAAAGGGTTGAATTTTCGGCAAGACTTTTGAAACATGCTCTTAATTCTGATGGTGTCACAATGATTGAAAAAGCCTCCAATTAAAACTCTTTTCAATTTAGCTACTCTAAAGGCAAACATAAAAAGAAAAGCGTTTCATTTGCAGTAATCTACCTTGTTCTCTCTTCTCCAGATGAAACACAGTTATGTTAGCAACGAAACATGAAATCACAGATATGTGCTTGAAATACAAGCCGGCGGGTTTTCAAAGTTCAATACTGTCATTTAATAGGGATTTGAACAAGATTGCTGCATACACATAATAACTCACCTGAAATCAGAAAGAAAAAAAAAATCTTCATTAGAAATATTCGGAAACAAATAATTTTAATTAAAAAAGTGATTTAAAAATTTGGTACAAATACGAATAGGTAATAATATTATCTATAATATTTTGTTATAAATACTAACAACGCCGCAAGGAATTAATGAATACATAAATTATAGCATTTTTCTTCGATAAAGTTCATTGAAACTGTCTTAAATGACATTGACCAAAAAAATTATAATAAAAAGTAGAGTGCAAAATGGAATTTAAGTTAAAAAACCAAAGTAATTTCAGCAAGATGAATGTAAAGACAACTCAGGTGAAAAACATCGTTTGGTCCTATTGACACTTGTGGTCAAGCCATTCTTTCAAAACTTCGAAATGGATAGTCAAAGACAAAGAGAAGAAATATCAAGAAGTTCTACAACCTACATTAAAAAGCCAACAAATCGATCCCCATGCCATTCGTTTTCAAAGCAGAGACTGAGTTTGAAACTTTCTTTTCAGCCACAAAGAGAAGACTGAAAATACGAATAGTTGTAACCGCAATGAAATATGCAATCAATTCTTGATGAATACGTCATAAGCGATATCACCGTATGCAGTAATGATAATAAGTTGCCTTTTCGCATCATGAAGGGAACACAAAGAGCTCCGAACCGTGTTTGATGTGAAATGTCAGCTTTATGGCAAAGAGAATCGGCCCGAATAACTCAAGTTGGAAGTTTGGCGCACACGAATTCGCCAGACACACACACACGTACACGTACACACTTACACACGTACACACACACACACACAACTCGAAAGTCTGTTTTTGAAAAGGAAAGCGAGTCATACTTTCCAAAAATATACCAAGCGAATACTCGATGCGGACGAAATAGTAGTTCATTCAAAATCAGAGACTCGGGGCCGGGGGTACAATCAGAGCTTAAGCTTCCCTTCAACAGAACCAGGTTCAAACGATGAACCTTGGCTTAGGCATAAAGAGAGTGTACAAACAAAAATAGACTGTGGTTCAGCTAAACCATTGTAATCGCTGACGCAGCAATAAAATAGTGGGAATTCTGATTATTCGCATCTGTGGTTGTCTATTTTGTGTCGTGTGGTAACTCAGTGAGTCCAAACTACCAGCGCAAAATCCAGATACATCGGTTAAAAAAAATGGAACTTTGCAGTGCACAGTTTACCCAACCTGTGCGAATACAATAGAATTCCTCTCAATTTTTAGCCGAACTCGCCTTAAGCGTCGATCGGACTCCACTCAACTTGAACAGGGTTTAAGTGGAACTCAACTTTTGAACTGCATTGTACACCCTAATTTTTCGAGTTGAACCTGGTTTTTGTTTGAGCCCCACTTAAGCATCGATTCCCATGTATTCAAATTCATTTTTTCGACACTGATGATATTCTTACTCGTATACTACTGTGAACGTTTTTTCGAATTTTTTCTATTAAGCCGTAAGAAAGATCGTATTTTCATTGACGAAAAAATCAGTTTTTTGATGTGTTGAACCTTTTTTTTTCCCCCCGTTTTATTCTATCCACATTTCAATAAAACGAATTTTTGAAAATTATTATATTACGGCTCTGGCACGTGATGACCTGTCATCTAATATTGACGGACAAAAGGGTCCGATGTACTCGTAGAAAAAGAACTACCCACTCTATTCCCATTCGCATCAAATAATTGTATACACACATAAAATAGTCAGCATCTCTGCGCGAAATTCAATTCCGAAGCTTATTAAAAGTAAGTTCGAAAAACTAATAAAGCATTCCTTTGATTTGAACTCTTTGTCAGAAAGATATTATAGAAATTTTTCACATACGCGCACGTGCATAACAAAGCTTTCAAAAGAATGATATTACAGATTTTTCTCAGCGAGACCAAATAGGTATTCCATTTCATAATGTAAATATGAAGACGATCCGCAGACACTTGGAATAAAGGATTTTATGAACGAATATGGAACTCACTATTAAGCTGCTCTTGGCAGAGGTCTTATAGAAAAAATATACTCATACCCTTCAAGTTGGCATGCTTATTTTGTAACCAACTCATGTGTTTATGATACTTATATCATTATCACCCATTGTCCTTGCATTGCTACATATATTTACGCATAATACAAATACGAGTGCAAGTAACCAGTGATAAGTGTCAACTTTTTGACGGACATGACTCACAGTAACATATTTCGCAACCCAACGAGTATTTTCATGCTTTTCTTGGTTGACTATCCAATAGACTTTTTTCGATTCGCAATTACACGATTATCCAAACCTCATAGAAAAAACACCAAAGCAGACATTTTTTTGCAAGTTACACAGTTTAAATTGAATTTTACGCGCTCGAAAAAATAATAATCAAAAGCAATTTGGACTTGTTGGATTGGGTCGTCTGGACTCACATAGAGACAGATCCAATATACTCCAAAGGAAATAAAGGGCTACATTTTAGACTGAATAAGAACTTTATTTAAAAGCCACACCCTGGCATAAAATCTTAAACGGTTTGAACCTTACTGTATCTAGCAACCAGATAGGACGAGTCTCTCTCAGAGAACACAGCACTGGCTCACCAGCTACTCCCTGTTATATAGTCCCTCGGAGCTAGAAAGAGCCCTCACTGCTCTTTAGTAAACAAAGTCGTAAACCCTTTAGTTTATTGACTTGTTTACTCCAAAATACCCAACGCAAGACGACTCTTGCTGTGGCTGATGCAATACTAAGCGGTACGAGGCTTATTCTTGCATCAACCACATTCCGTAGGCCACACAGCTATGTACCAAAGGTTCATGAACTCTGCTTCACTCTTTCAGAGGGTTGTAGTGTTCATTTGCCTTACTCCTCGTACATAGTGTATTACCACGTAGGTATATTGACTCTCACCAGTCGTCCAATTCCAACACTCCCTCCTCAATATCCGGAGTGGAATCGAATTAGGATATCTCACATCCAGGTAAGGTTCAATTACAAATTACAAAATATTCAAGTCTCACTACTTGACTTAGTGTTTTTATCAAAATATTATTATAAAATTTAATCAGTCATTCTTGGAGAAAGTTTACAAAAACTCCAAGGCTCACATAATATATCTGGAGAAAATCTCACTCTAAAACTCCAGTTCTCACTCTAGAGAAAATCTCACTATAAAACTCTAGTTCTCACTGTAATGGAGAAAATCTCAATTTGAAAACTCCATTAAATTTTCATGGAGAAAATCGCACCCGAATAAAAACTCCATGTATAGCCACTCAAGTGCTATTTCTTATTGGAGAAACCGTCTTCCGTAGGAAAACTCCAATCTCGACGTTTCGCCACTCTTCGTCGAATTATCTGGAGAAAAGTTTATTAAAAACTCCAGTCGAACCTCCCTGTTCGAGAAATGTTGGAGAAAAACATGTGTAAAAACTCCAAAAATATGCGGAGGGAACACTTGGCAGCGAATAACTCCAGCATCTAGAACTCGAGAGAATCATATTAATTTCTTAGCATTGTTAACATGCATACATAAAAGAATTGATTTCTATTTATGAAGAAAGACTCTCGTTGTTCACTCACTTTAGAGAAAATCTCATTTTGAGACAAAACTCTAATTTTCAGAGAAAAGTTCCTACTCATAGGTAAAAACTCTGAAAACTCACAGTTCATGACACACTATTCATGACTCACTAACTCAAGAGGAAAACTTTGTTTTTGTACAAAGAAAACTCTTGTGTGACGTCTCACTCAGTCTTGAGAGGAAAAACTTTCTAATATTTTGAAAGTAAAAACTCTCTAGATTTCTCACTCAATCTTTTAAGAGGAAAACATTTCATTTTGTCGAAATGAAAAACTCTTTTACTCACTTTAATGTAGAGAAACTCATTTTGAGGAAAACTCTACGACGGAGAAGACCTTTGAGGCAAAACTCCGTGTTATTGGGAAACCCACTATGTCCCAATACTCATCTCACCATGTAAAATTATACTCACCAAAATTTTACGTATCATCGGAAAACTTCGAAAAACCGATGCTCACCATTTACAACTTTACTTACCGAAGTTGTATTCATGTTGGGAAAAACTTGAAAAACCCAACTCTTTTGTAGCTTGCAGAAAAGTAACTTAAGACTTTTACCATATCAACAATGTTGATATTTTCAGCTACAGATTGAGAAAAGCTTCGAAGGCATTAAAAACTCAATCAGTTTTATGTTATGTTTAACGAATGTGCCTGTTATCCCGGAATAATTCCATTTTGTAATCAAAGGATTTACAAACGAAAACAAAACTTATATTAAGAACTCACGTATAAAATCAGTCTTTTAGAACATATAAACATAATAATATATACACAGCCTTCAAAATATAAAGTGATTTCGCCCCACCAGTCGGCGAATCAATTTTTGAAGGTGGGGGACCGCAGTGGCGTCGCACCTCTGCCGAGACCAGCCGGTCCTCCTACAAACTATTTACAAATCTTCTGTAACAAAAATTCCACACACAACGGAATTAGTTTTGTTTTACGGGATGTTGGCAGTAATATTCGTTAACCCATAAATCAACTTAAGTGATTTATATTCACAGCCCAGAAGGTCATAGACCTGTATTGATCGACTTTATGTCACAACCAATTTAATTTGATCCACGTATCATTGACCTACTTTTAAATCGTCTAGTTTGACGATAAAAGTGTCCAGTTTGACAATAATTTTGTCTAGTTTGACAAAATTCTTCTATCTGTATAGTGCTAATTTTTAATTACAGTAAGCTAAGACATAATAACCTATCGAGTGGTTATTTAAAACTATATGTAAGTTTTCTATGTGTTCAACCCTACAGATTATCCGTTTTATACGAATTGTTTTTCTGTATTTATTCTTAAGTTCTTATTTTTAAGTCTAATTTTAATGTAGCTAAATTATCTCACTTGTAATTTTTCTCACTTTGAAAATAAACATGTCTCACAGGTGTTTATTTCAAAAAGTTGAAAGTTGTCTCACTTAACTTTCATAATAAATGTCAGTACTTACCGCTAACATTTATTTCTCACTGATGCGTCTCACTGTGCATCTATTCTCACTGATAAAGCGATTTTAACTTATTTATAAGTTTATCAGATAAGTTCAGTGAACTTTCTCTGTATACCTTTGACTAGTATTAAATTGTAATAGGTACAATTTAAGTTACCAAGCCTGTTGGTACCATTAGTATTAATAATGTATAAGTAGTTACCAGAACTTACTCTATCTAGTCATTAATTTAAGGTATTTTTATAAGTCGCTTAATTTTAAGTGGATCAATGTGGATTCAAATTATTTTCCAAGTGGGCCCTCACTGTCTCACCGTCGGTCGCACTTCCCTTGGCCCCTCACTTTGGGTCTCACTCCCCCTCACCCTCACTTTGGTATTTCCCGATATAAATTTTTCAAATTTCTATGACTCGAAGTCAACTTTTGGCGAAATCTCCCTCCAAATTTCTAAAATTTATAATCGGTACTTCTTGGAAAATGGGCTAAATTGTGAATTCAAAATTGGGAAACATAAAACTCTCACTCTCACAGCACTTTCGGACTTATCCAAATTGAAGTTTTTGACTTAATATTTAATACGTAGGGTATAAGCCTACATAACTCACAAAAATAAATAAAAGTCAAAATTTTACCTTCAGGATCGCTAAAGTTCGGGTCGTCAGGCAGCGGCGGATATTCAATGGCTGGAGGCTGGTACGGGACCTGCCATCTGGGTACCTGGTACGCCCAGCCGAGAGGGGCCATCGGTTGTGGTGGTGGGAGCTGGTACTGGGGTCCCAACCACATGGCTAAAGGAGGGAGCTGAGGATGAGCGTACGAGTATGGCGGACTAAAGAGTTGCCGTCTTGTGCGCAACCGTCGAAGCTCTCTTTCCTGCAGTCGTTGTTGGCGCTCCAGTAAACGAATCCTATTATCGGCGGCAAACGGTGCTGGGTTCGGACAATTAGCAATTTCGTGGCCTTGCAGGCCACAATTGAAACACGGTCTCCCAACCGCTGGCGGGTAGGGGCATTCGTTGCCCAAATGTCCTCTTCGCTGACAATTAAAACACCTTTTACCTAAGGGGATTCGAGGCGCAGGCGGAGGGCCACGAGGAGTCCTGCGACGAACGGGCGGTGTGCGCAAGGCAGCGGCAGGAGCAGGCGGATCATCAGCCAGGAGATCGACAACATCGATCACGTGCGGAGGGGGAGGCGAATCGGCGAGCATCACAATAGGAGCTGCAGCCACTGGTGCATCCTCTCCATCATCGTCCGAAACGACTACAACATCTATCACCTCATCAGCGTTATCAACTTCAGCTGGCAGAAGGACTGGTGCATTATCGAGCATAGCTGGCGGCGGTGTAGGAATTCTGGCTGATGGCGGTGGCTCGTGGACTTCGGCAGCAACGACAAAGGCGTGAGGTTGAGGGGCCTCTTCTAGATCCTCAATGGGACCCTCCTCAACCTCAGCTGGAGCAGGAGCCGATACAACGACGCTGGCCTCCTCTACATGAGCGCAAATGGCTTCAAACGGAATATCCGGCTCGACTAAAATTTCTTCCGGAGGACCCCTAAGCGAAATAAGATTGGCCTCTGTAGGAGGGCCAATCGGTAATGGAATATCCAAACTGTCCATAGGCTGTGAAAACATGTGATCATTTAGGAGATTTCAAGTAAGTATAATATGTGAATAAGTGGTATTTTATAAGTATTTATAAGAATCATGCGAATATCTAGTCCATAACATAAGGTGTAAATTTGTATATAATAAGCTATTTTATAAGACAGTTTTGTAGATAACGGACTTTTATAAAGCCACTCGTATCTAAGTGTAATAATTATGCCCTCACTATTGGCCAATATTTTCTGTCAAAATATTGTTTTGTGTGCGCACACAAAATTTTATTACAAAATATCAATATACGTTATATATCAGACTCCAGCTGAACATATATATCTCAAAAGGTATATTGATGAGTTCAACTCACTGTATAACTCAAGTTATCTCACTAAAAATTAAGGCACTCACTTTGTCAAAATAAAACTGTCAGCTTATTTGTGAACAAAAATCACCAGGAGCTAGACATTATAACGATTATATCTCCCTCCGATTTGAGGAAGGTGAACTTCTTAAAAACAAATTTTGAAACTTTCGATTTTGGAAAGAAAAAAAATTTTACTCAAAATTTATCTCACTGTAAAATTTGTGCGCACCAAACAAATTTTCTCACTGGTTTTTTAAGAAATATGGGCTTATATTGAGGGTAAAATTAAAACTAGCCAATTTGTCTCACTATAAATTATTTGCTATAAGTTTTAATTACATCCTCTAAGACCAAGTAATACCATTCACATAAGATTAACAATAATGTTAATAAATCCAGACTCACTTCTGGTTTGTCATGATTCTCGGTAAGAGGATCATGACCCGCTTGGGTCGGGAGGGTCGGTGACGGAGGCAGTGGAGGATCACATAACGACATGAGCCTATGCCGTCTCCACAGCCCCATCAAGCCTAGCTCCGACGACGAGCGAGGATGACTTTGAGCCACCTCGCCCTCCGCCGAACCGGAGGTTTGGCTTTCCGCGAGGTTAGCCTCACCCCGTCGTCGTGAAGAGCCAGACAGCTCCGACCCTCCGACGCGCCACAACCCAGCGTCAAGTCTGCCATACATATTTAATGAGGCAGCAGCGGCTCTCACCTCAGTCTCGACTTCTACCTCAGCAGCAAACGGCTCAACTTCAACTGTAGGTGAAGGAGGCGGCGTCGGATTGTCGATTAACGCCGGATCCAGTGGTCCCATCTCATAGATCACTGGATCTCTGTCGAGACGAACACGAGGCACGATCATCTCAATTTTATGGCGGCGTGCAAATTTCTTCACCAGCTTCGAGTATTTTCTGGGCACTGTCATTTCGCAAAGGACAGAAATTTAGAAATCACACTTTATTCTAAATTCATGCAAATGACCTCCTCCAGAACCACAAGACAACTCGAACAAAACGAACAATATTTTAAACGGAGGAAAACTTATGGCACTAGCGATAACCCCTTTTTTGAGTCTCCTATAGTGCACGGCAGTAATCCCCGGTTGCTGGCTAAGAAAATTTTCTCACTCTCACATTTACTCACGAGTATATATACCACCATCAAAATTTTTCCCACTCACTGATAAAAAATTTTGGAAAATATGGATTTTATGTAAAATTTTCATAAGGATCCGAGCAGTCAATTTCATCTCGACCTCCCATGAAAAGTACATGTTGGAATCTCTAACCGAAAATAATAAGGTGAGGTCAGTCACCCCGGTCGATTGTTTATCAGTCTGGCAGTGACTTTTTACAATCCGGTTACCACTTTTGTGTAAACAGAGAGACACCATCGGATCGATCCATAAAGTTTAAGTGACAAAAATAGGATTTCCTCACAGTTCAAATCCCCCAAAACATTACGTTTTTGGTAAAAATGAAATTTGCTCAACTTAAATTTCAAAAATAATTTTGGCTCACCTTCAAAATTATAACTCACTGAATAAAATTTTATCGCCCTCAAAAATTTTATAATAGGAAAAATATTTATTTTCCTCTCACTGGGTGTCCTCTCACAATAGGACGGATCCTGGCGGCCAGCAGAATCCAGCACGCTTCCACTCACTTTCGGAATTAACGCCAAAACATTTAACTCATAAATGACCAAAAAAAAATCATTTTTGGGTTTTTGTGTTGTGTAGCCCACAACGTGTTCCCATAATGGATGAACAAAATTTTGAGTAATTAAAACTCATGTGGTATATTCTGATTTTCTCCCTCAAATCAGCTCACTGTTCGAATATTCGACTCACTAGACTCACTAAATTTATTTATATATGGCCAATAAAATTTATACACTAGTGTCATTGGTATTTTCCTCACGTTTAACCAATAGATTTTATCATGCACATGACAATAGAGCATAACATTTAAGTTAGTTGCTCACACAAATTAACAACCAGGTTTGTCACATTAGTCAATTAGACTATGAACACAAATTCATGCAAACCATTAATATGAACCACCAAGCCAACTGGCTTTATGCTGATTATTATCCAGCAACATTTAATTCTTTCCACTAATGGAAACTTAATAATAAACATTGACTGGTAACTCTGTTTACCAGACGACCAGGGTATTCGAAAAAGAAATATTGAACCAAAATATTCAAATCATAACGAATCACCTTTTCAGAAGGGAAAAATAGTCCATCTGTGATAACTAGGTCAATGACCTACATTTGTCTCGATAACCAAAAAAATTATAATTCACAAAAATTGTGCTCTGCACAAATCTCACGTATTTTGGAATTATACTCACGGCTCAAAATTATATTTTAGCTCACAAAAAAATATAATTACTCACAAATGATTTACATGTCTCACTGTATGTAAATTTACGTTAAGAATTTAAACTCACTGAAATAAATTATATGTCTCACTTGATGTAATTTAAGATTAAACTCACTAAATTCTTAACTTGAGATTTGTTATCATGGACATCGTTAATGAAAGAAATTTTATTTTGGTTCAAGAAACTTTCTAAATATTTCGAAACTCATCACCCAACTCACAATGGTCGTTTGTTTATTTATTTAAAGTTTAAATTCCAGAGGTCTATTAACTTGGAAACCATTAGATTTTAAATAAATATACGCACTGAAGGAAAACCTGTTAATTCATACTTTGTAATCCCTCTCTAAATCAGGTGTGCTTGATTTCGATTACAAGAGGTATGAAGATTTGCAATTACTCACTAAATAATTTCGCACAGAAAGTCAAGTGTATTCAGCATGACCCAAATTATCTAATTGCAAAATTTAAACTCACTGATGTAATTTTTCTCACTGTAAATTACGTTAATTTTGGCTCCCATCTTTCAAAATTAAACAAGAATTTTATTCGCACTAAAAATTCCTCATTCGTCTGTCACGAATGTAAAAAAATTTATGACAATAATTTTATTATTGTCAAAGGTTTTCCGGAAAGAAATTAACAATGGTTCGGTTGTTAGGGCACACACATTCCATCAAGCTCACTTTGCATGCAATACATGGAAAAATATAAAGAATTCTTTGTCTCACTTACTATTGACGATGACTGTACACGGAATAAACGATAATGACAAAGACGACAGATAATACCAAGTTGATCGAAATTCACCAGATATTTAAGATTCACGAATTGGCGACTACAATTTTCGGCTTCCAAATTTTCTTCGCACAAATCACACTTTTGGCAAAAAAAAAGATTATAAATTAGCAGATCGTTGTACACTAATTTCCAAAAACTTAATATTTTTCGGCCTTGTACTTACATGAAGGAAATTTTCACTTTTGGTTAAACTCACGGACACAAAAACGAAAATAATTTGCATATCATGCAACACAAAAAAATAAAGTTTTGGAACTTGTCAAAAATAGTAACAAAAATTTTCGTGTACAAAGTACACTATCAACAAAAATTTTCGGTCACACTTACGAAAATAATAAAAACGAGAAAAACAAATTGTACGAGTTAAGTAATTGTAATTACAATTACAATACAAAAAAACGGACCAAAATAATGACGAAAATTGTGAAAACACTCAAAAATAATTTCAGCATTTAGAGAGCACTCAGAAGAATAACGCAAGGCGTGCGATCGCATCGATTAAAAATCTACGAGTGTTCAGGCTGAAACAAAGTATTTTCGATTTCGTATTCCAGAATTTATCATCTGAATTTTGATTGGTCCTTTAACTCGTAACCTTTTTCTCAAAATTAGTCATATTGCAACGATCTGCTTATAGTCATTCGTGGTCTTATCTGGTTAGCCCTTTTTACATTCGTCAGGGGTTTCTTATCGTAAAAAGAATAAGAAAAAGAATTTCGGTTTTGTCATTTTGGTCGTTTGAGTCATCATAAAATCAACAGTATCGTATAAACTCGGCGATTTAATATAATTTATGCGCCTATCGCTTGTACAAAAATGCACCGATCTGGTGACTAACATTCGACAGCTCTCAACCTGCTGTATACTCGAGTTTTGGTTTTAATGCGTAAGAATTTGTATGTAGTGGTAGTCAGAACGTTGAGAAGCGTCCGCATAGAGTTTCTCCCTCTTACCCGCACGGAACATTTCTCGCTCTCACATAGCTACGTTCGCAGTACAAAAAATGTCGAAAAACGAAAAGGAACGAAGCAGCTGTGTATTTCGCAGCGGCGGACGCGTGATTTCCGCGCTTCGTTTTCTACTCACTTTTGTTTTCGACTGTACTTCTAATTTCACGAAGAAATTATGATAGAAAAATATGTATGACACTTCTCGCCTTTTCCACACAAAATATATAAGTGGAAGGGTGTTGAGGGAAGTCATATATATTTAATTTGGTGTATTCAGTCTTCAAAATTCTACTCCCTCCGTTCAGAAGCATTTTTGAATGTGACTGTACTCACAAAATTCGAACTCACGAAAATGATGAAATAATTTTCACTTAAGAAAAATTATTTCTGATTGGGTGAAGATTAATTAGTCTTCAACCTCAATCATCAAAACACCAAATTACTACCACAGTCAATAATATGCGCATCTCAATTTTATTATTGACTTCTTACGTACAAAAAATTTAAAAGGATACTCACTGAATTTTTCTCACAAATTCTCTTCATCCTTTTAACTTAAGGATAAATTATTAGATATATGTCTTAATAATTATATTCAGTCTCACTTTCAACTTGGATTTTTCTCACGGATTTGAAGCCTTAAAATTTTTCGCACTAAAATTTTATTTTATCGAAAATTTTTCTCACTAAGGTTCAAGGTTGAAATTCTCTCACTTCAAAAGTTCATCTTTTACCCAAAATTTTCGACTTAAAAATTTCTCTCACTTCGAAATTTTTATCTCACCAAAAATCTTTGAGGTTGAAATTCTCTCACTTCAAAAGTTCATCTCATCGATTTTTGACGCACTGAAATTTTTCTCAAATAAAAATTAATAAAAATAACTCACCGAAATTTTTCTCAATCAAAATTTCACTTATGTAAATGGCGGAAAAGCCTTACCATTTACTAAGTTCTCACTAAAATCATTCGAGAGACGGAAAAGCCTTATCTCTCAAATAATTTTTCAGACACTCAGTCTGTGAGATTTCTCCCTCTGTCTCTTCTCTTTTTCTCACTAGAGAAACACGCATTGTAGAATTTGAGGAATGGAAAAATAAATTTTCACGCATCCTCTTTTACCTAAATCTGAAAGGTAAAATAAATTAGTCGACACATTTATATAGCGCTATAAGGTTTGAGTTAGCTAGACTCAGGTGCACCTTGAATTAAATCAACGATTTAATTTTTCTCACTTTAAAAATTCTCACTTTTGAAAAACTCACTTTTGGTACCAAATAAATAAAATAATGTGCAATACATTACCAACATCCGGATCTCACGTATAATCTCACTCAAAAATGAATTTTCAAAATGAATCATTTTGAAATTCGGTTTTCCATTTGGAAGATTTGAAATTGTAAGAAAATTTCAAATTACGCCATTTATTTGGCATCGCGATTTTTATTTTAAAAAAAATTTTCGCCAAAAAAAATTCGAAAATAAAAATTATTTCGAAAATGATTTTTCTTCCTCACAGTTTTTAATTCGCGAATATCTCACTGCTAGCTTTTATTTCAAAGATTTTTCTCACAAAAATATTTTGATAAAAACACTAAGATTTAAATTTTCGCAAAATCAGCGCAGATCTCAAAGCGTGCGCTGGGCCCATAACCTGTTGGATTGGGTCGTCTGGACTCACATAGAGACAGATCCAATATACTCCAAAGGAAATAAAGGGCTACATTTTAGACTGAATAAGAACTTTATTTAAAAGCCACACCCTGGCATAAAATCTTAAACGGTTTGAACCTTACTGTATCTAGCAACCAGATAGGACGAGTCTCTCTCAGAGAACACAGCACTGGCTCACCAGCTACTCCCTGTTATATAGTCCCTCGGAGCTAGAAAGAGCCCTCACTGCTCTTTAGTAAACAAAGTCGTAAACCCTTTAGTTTATTGACTTGTTTACTCCAAAATACCCAACGCAAGACGACTCTTGCTGTGGCTGATGCAATACTAAGCGGTACGAGGCTTATTCTTGCATCAACCACATTCCGTAGGCCACACAGCTATGTACCAAAGGTTCATGAACTCTGCTTCACTCTTTCAGAGGGTTGTAGTGTTCATTTGCCTTACTCCTCGTACATAGTGTATTACCACGTAGGTATATTGACTCTCACCAGTCGTCCAATTCCAACAGGACTAAAAATAAATAAATAAAAAAAATAAATAAATAAACATCTGCAGCGTGGAAAATTTTTTAAACAAAATGTTTAAATAGACCCTAGTTCACTAAATGCAAAGAAAATTGAAAAACTTTTAAAAGATAAAGAAGATGGAACAAGAGCTAAAAAAATAATAAAAATAAAAAAAAAGGAGAGAAAGAAAGAAAAGACTTTATACTGACTGGAGCGAAAAATAAATTTCATTTAATAAAACTTTTTTTCCTTCTTAAAGCCCGCTAGACCAAAGAAGTATGGGTCTGGTGGATTTAATTTTTCATTTATTTGCAATTGAAGCAACAATTTTTCCAGCACTACGGTTCGTTGATTTCGCATTTCCCAACATTATGAATGCACAAATTACTCGCTCGAGTGTTGAAAATTTCAGACACTTGTGGTTACATGTAGCTTGTTTTTGTAGTGTGTCAAAATTACCAACTTCAGCAATTTGTTTTTGTACTTTTTACGAGATGAGTCCACGTGATATTGGGAATTGAGTACCGAGCCAAGTTCTGCGGTTTATAGAAACCGTACTAGCACGAGGGGAAGAGAATTCATCAACATTCTCGAGGGACTTAAATGGATTTGCAGTAAAAAACCAATCAAAAACCGTCCACGGAGCAACAACAAAAATTTATATTTTTGGGGTGCAAAAATTTTGAATAACGACGATATAACTAACTTTAAAATAATGAGACGTTTCACAAGGTGCACTCAGGTGACATTTCTAACCAGGAAAATCTGAGCAAACTGCCCTTTTTAAACACCCTGTATTTGATGACTTTTCTTACTACAACACAACATTCTGCTCAGATTGTCTATCTATATGAGCCTTCTCAACCATCGTCATATCGCATACGCGTGCAAAAAATTTTATTTTCATAATTTTTCTTACCTCCTTTTTTTCCTCTCCACATTTCTTCCATTCTTTACATTAGTTACGTACGGGAATTACATCGTGTTTTGGACGAATAAATTTTGTAAAATATTTCCGCTTGACTGACTTAAATGCCAGAGGCTTCCGTAGAATAAGAATGAAAAATATATTTATATACACGTCTATAATGGAGAAAAAAAAAAAAAACTGTCTAGATTCCTCAGACAACGAGGAAAGCGGGATGATGTGGAAGAACAGGGGGGTCAAAGAAAAGTGTACAAGAAAATTCGATACCCGAATAGGTAGAACGAATACGTCGTGTAAAAATTTTTTCATGTGCACAATTTTTATGAATGTCATTTCGCTATCTATCCGAGGAAAGTACTGATGCATAAAGCAATCGAAACCAAAAACACGTTTTACCATTTTCTTTCTCGTGTCTATCACACGGCGAGAGAAAGAGTGAGATCGACCAGAAAAGGAAGACGAAAAGGAACTGCGGAAGAAACGAAAAGAACGAGTAAAAAATTGAAAGTTGTAAAATGTGTAAAAGTATGTATAGTTTAGAATAAATTGTATTTTCTCCTTTGCACCTAAAATTACTTTCGTAAAATTTGCAATCTTTTTGCAGCCTTTTCCCAATTTTTGTCGTGTCTTTCTTATTTCGGTGTTTCAATCTTTCATTCATTTTTGCGTATCAGTTTCCAACGAAGCAAAAGTCTTTGCATCCTATAACACCAGCCCACTCTTACAAGGATATTAGGGCCGAGCCAATGACCGCAGCGTGTTATCTTCCATCCTTGGGCATATCCTTTCAAACAATTTGCGATTAGTTACCGAATTCTCGGAATAAATTCGACGGCTCTCCATTTCCATTAGTGTGTTGAAAGTGACAATAAGGCAGAAATATCGTAACAATGTTCGCGAAAACTAAATTCTTCGAAGAAAATAATTCGACTTATCGAAACAATTTTCAAAAGCTCTCGTGTTCCCAATCGAAATAATGAGTTAACCAGGGCCCAGCTCGGTATCCGACCGGAAAAGTAATCCCAAATTAGAATTTAGCTTCCAACATTTTCTCGAACCTCTAACGAATACGGGCAATTTAACCACAGGTCACAGACATACTCGCCTCATTCGAGTTCGAAAGTTTCGGAAAAGCTGATTATTTCATTTCGACATTTTCTCGCCGGGTAGCGCAAATTATTTTCGAAATAAAATTGTCCGAAATTCAAGCCTTAACCAATTGAAAATTCGATACTTTCAGTTTTCAACGCATAATATACGACAAAATGAAAAACCAAGAATCTATGAAAAATAAAGTGCACAAGTTATGGGTAGTTGCCTTCTATGCACTAGGCAATTTACCGTTTCAGGAAACAAATTTTTCGGGGATGAACAAAATTTGAAATTTACGCCTCTTCTCCTTCAAGCCTCATCATCTTCTTACTCCTTCTGTCTCATTCTCATCCAACTCTTCAATCTCCCTCTCCTACTGCATATCCACCTCCGACCGACCTCTTCCTTCTTCAACTGATCGCTATTGATGTATAAAGCAAAATAATTATGTTAGCTGTAATATATATGGGCCTTCAACTATACAAGTATGATACTCGATACATGCGTATATCATCTCTCCTCCAAGTATATATAAAATTATAACAGAACAAGATTTTTGCGCTTTCGACTTCTTGAAGATGAGACAATTTTCCTTTTTTTTTTTTTTTTTGAAAAATCATCCTTTAAGCGTCCACGATACCAAAGTGCTGCACACTTGCAGGCAAACAAAAAATTGTCTCCTCGCGGATTTTCGTTGCTGCCACTTTGTCGCCAAAGCGAGAACATACATCGTCGTTTACACGAGTTTTCTCCCCACTTGGCCGGCTAAAGAAGAAGCTAGCATTAGTGCCAAATTGCCAATTTGTTACCCCGGAAAGAGTTTGCAACTTTTTTAATGTTTCAAAAGAAACGTCGACACCTTATAACGTGTTTACAAGACAAAAATGGCGGGAAAAGGCGAAGGCAAAAAACAAGACAGTGATAACGCCGAACAGACGTATATACGTGTATCCAAGCCAGAGTTTTCATTTGTTGAAAAGTTAGCGTTCACTCTGTCCATTTAGACTACCAAAACTTTAAATTGTAACGCCGCATTTTGCAACCTTTTTCTTCCTTCCCTCATCCACTACGACGACGACGACGTCAAATTTTGGCAGACATTAACGTTATTTTCAGCTACATTTACGCTTCACCAATTAGCAACAACCCAAACTTTTCTTCTCCTAAATACGAGTACCTATATTCGAAGCCAAAAACCACGCTGCTGCTTTATCACAAATCGAAACATCTTTCGACGTCAAATCTCGTTTATGTACATATAATGCATAGAAAAACGCGAGACATTTGAAAAAGCCAATTTGGGAAAACCCACGTACATTATCCCGAATCCACATTTCATTTGCCAGATTACATTTTCGAAAAGCAGAAAACTGGTCGAAAAACGTCATTTTCACATCAGCAGCGCGCGCAGCAAATGCCAGTATGTTAAAGAGGGAATGCTACGTGTAGTCGAATTGAATTATACTGGAATGCATCGCGAATACAAAAATGGACGGAAAAATTAAACCTCAAATTGTTGGTACCATCTTCAACGCAGTTTCAATGCAAGGCAGCAACGACGAAAACCACAGAGTTGAAAACATGCAGCAAGATACAGAAACTTGTAAATTATACGGGAGCATAAAGTTCGCCGCCTAAGTTTTGAAAATTTTGAAGTACATTTCGGCAACATTGAAAACTATTATAGAGTCGATTAAGTTTGAATATAATTTCGCAGTAACCACTACATATGAGGGTCTAAAACTCTTCTCATATTCTCTATGCTTCGTGAGAACTGTGGAGAGGGTTTATTGCAAAAGTTACACGAATATGGCATTCTCTAAACATTTTGAAACGTCAGTCACCTCTTAAAAAGCTGCTGCTTACTTTGTTCATTTTAGTACAGAGAAAAACTGATTTTCAAACATGAGTAAAACAACTAAATATGTACAGATCGGTTTACCCAAATATAATATGGCTACACTCATGCGATACTGAATAATGAATATCTGCGGCTAAGTCGGAAACCTGCCAAGTCTAAAAAATATGATCACTCATTTTTCGGCTGCTTCAGCATCATCAAGTCCCCAGAACATCATTTCATAGCCCAGTAAAATTCATCAAATTAAGTCATCGTCACAAAAATACCTCGGTATATATGCCCCACTATCATGATCGTATTACAGGAAAACTGAACAACAATTTCAAATTGCCATAAGAAATTTACAAGCTTGTTGGTTTATAGACCCCCTTACCAGGGCTGGCCGAAGGTACTTCGAGCACCTAATGAGTTTCATGCATTATTCCACCGTCTCCCGTTTCCCACAAAAACAAAAACAAAAAGAGGAAATCGTGAACTAATCAATTTCCACGTCACCACGATGAATGAAATGTAGAGCGTCGTCAGTCATTACCGCCGTTTTATGGCAAGAAATTGAAATCATTAACTCGTCAAAAAAGTTTTTACCACCCCTACTGAACTTCCTGCACAGGCAACTTCGCCGACGAAACTATTTTTTTCCATAATTTTTTAATTTCATCGTCGTATTTGCATGACATTAATCAAGCGACGAAAGTGAATCAAAACTTTTATAATTCAGTTAATCTTCATATAACGTCAGCCATTTAAGCTATCAAGTCGAAGTTCTATAACTCCTCCTCTCCCCTCCCGCCACCTAAACCCCACTCTCGCAGTATCGTGTCTCTTTACCTCGATAATGAGATTTATATTTAAAACACATATAGCAAACAATCACTCGTTTTTCTTTCCCCTTCGTGTGGCAATCGTTGCGTGATATCGTGTCCGGACCTTAGGAATAATAATTTTTCCACCCCATTTTACTTTATAAGGTACAACTTACATACATTATGCACTCTGGGCTGCGAACGCATAACAGTGTGCTTCATAAAGTAATACGAAAATCATAGAGCCGTGATTGGGTACATATAATATGAAAAGTTTTTGGCAGTTGGGCAGGTAAAAAATTTATAAACGTTTATCGGATGCAAAAAACAAATAGGCTATGAGCTATCGTGCAGCTTTCAAACACGAATCGAAACAGTTGACCGATTTTTGTTGGAAGGCGGGTCAGAAAAATGAAATTTTAGTATATTTGTTTTATATGTGTACTACTAATTTAAAACGAATAGGTACAGCGAAGAAGTCTGCAGGTTGGAATAGTGGTTGGGTATACGTAACTCTTCAGTCGAAGGTAGTTAGGTAGGTTCGAAACAGAGCTATACTCTCATCATTATAAATCAACAAACGAATACATATCCGCGGCTCAAGTCCAAAACCTGCTAAGTCTCAAAACATTTAAGTATAATGAAAGGCAAGAAGAGGAATTTGGCCAAAATTTTCTTTTTGATATTTTCGATCCCAGATTCTATATAGTTAGTTCTACGAACAATCCTATGTTGACGCATTGACGGTGCTATAGATATCTGCTAGACAAATTTATCATGTGACGTTACAATCAAAATTTTAGCTAAACAGCGACGTCACCACCGTGAAAATCGAGATCATTCCAGCTTCCACAGTTCGTTCGCATTTCATCGAGAAAATCCCGTATCATTATTTCTCCATGTTCGCATCTACGACGCAATGCCAGTGAAAACTGTCTGGCCGGCATCGTTAATGCGCACATAAAGAGGAAGAGGACGAAATCCAAATTCGCATTTTCCACCCGACAATGGGAAACAAAAGGACCAACCGGCGGGGGGGCAAAAAAAGGAAAAACCCTCTTTAGGGCGAAACTAGATCAGATAAGTCGGTAAACGAGTTTCGGTAAACAATTCCACCGACGTTGGCAAAAATATCGTACAGTTCAAGATTTTTCACTTTTAATTCACGATTTTCGGCTCACAAAATGTGTCTCCTTCGTCCCATCGCGGGCCTGGTTCGAGCTTCTGTCTTCCAGAGGGGTGTGGGTGGAGGGTAGACGGAGGGCGCGTTTCTTATTTCGAATGGGGCACGAAAACGGTTTTTTCGCCGAAAGCCTTACAACGAAGACACGGCATTTTATAATTCATTGGACATTCGACCCCCATAAATTTTTAGTAATCGTCGACTCGGATCTGAGATGGATCAGATGCTCACGAAGTGCGAACCTTTCTTTTTGTACAGTTTTACAAAATTCGAGTATAACGCACCCAAAGAATAGAAGACAGAATTGTATTAGGTACTATTTTCCTCCGAATACAAGAATAAAAGAATGAGTATGACGATAAAAAATTTTTAACCAATTTTCAAATCGTCTTCTTCTCTCGATTAATTAATTCATTTTAATCGCGGCAATTTACACAGTTATAGGATCCCAAACAGAATCAGCCTCATGGAAAACGAAAAGGCTCGTTATGGCCATAGCGATGACAAGGGATGAACCAATTTGACCGGACACGATGCCATATGGGGCTCGCGTAACGAACAGAATTCTCGTAATTTACTGTTTATCTAACTTGGGCAATTGGACTCCACGCGTGTGTACATCCATGTCAGTACAAAGCCCAGAAAATTAAAAGCTCAATGGCGCATAGAGCAACTTAATTGCTTTCGCTTCGAAGAAACAGTACCGATTTTCCGTCGCAGCAATAAATTTTCTTATTAGAAGTTCGCCATTATTTTGGCAGATTCATTTACCGCCTATATATATTATCTTACAGCTACGATATCATTTTCAATTGTACCACTACTACACACATAACATTAAATCGGATATATGTTTGTGCAATGTCGTCAACGAAAAAATACCCCAACATGAAAAATTAGAACATTACATGAAATTTTATAAAATAGATTCGAGTCTCCTTCGGTTTTGTTTTCATCTATATGAAGCAACTTGAAGATAGTACGTGGACAGATTAGCCAACGAAATTCTTCGCAATGAGTTACCAACATGATGGGGGAATGGAAGTGAGCAGCGAGAACTAATGGTTGGGGGGGGGGGGGAGAAAAAAAACGTATATGAAGGATGCAGTGCCGTGATAAAATACGTTATTTATGAACGTGCGGAGAAGCTGGAGGCCATAAATTTCAGTTAGCTAAAATGGAGCGTCCATATTAGGGGCGAAGAGAAAGCCAGTGTGGAGGGGATCGACAGGCGAGTATGTGTGGCTTAAAACGGATGAAATGGCTGATAAAATGGACACCCCATAGATGTACTATATGTATAAACCGCAAAACAGTCAATAAGACTTTGTTTTACAGTCCTCGTTTCCACAAGGAAGAAAAATAACTTGCTATATAAGCCAACTAACTACAGACCAACTCTCTCATCCATCCAACCCAGACTGCGTCTCCACCGTAGAAGATATACTTTTATAGAAACGACCGCGCAGAGCTATTGAAAAATTCAGTTTTCCCTGTAGATTTGAGAACGGCGTCTCTGCTATTCTTTCTTCCACCTCTTTTTGCAGCCGGGTGTCTATAAGGTCTACTACAGATGAAAAATTTTCAATGATTTTCTTTTTTTTTTTAAAAAACCTCGTGTTCATTTTTTTTGCAAAATATAATTTAGTCATAAAAACAGAAAACAGTCGAAGTAAGAAACTGCAAGTACTCAGTCACTGACCTGCAGAAACCAATAATTATACCTACTCGAATCAAAAGAGGATATACGCTCACAATGTGAAAAAAACAACGTTGCTGGATTTCATAACGACGATTACTTACCGTTCGATAACCAATTACGCAAACTACAAGTCTCTAAACTTGCAGAACTAACGACCCCAACGTTTGGGTATTTTATGCCTTCACCTTCAACCACAGCGCAGCCTTCTCCTTGACGGAGGAAAAATAAGCTGGAAATCATTTTCACAACGATGAACACCATACATACGAGTACATATATATATTGTATCAATAAACCACCCTGTCTGTAATACAACACAAAAATATTGTCCACCCATCCTTTTTTCTATTCTTTCGCTTGTTATTGTGGCCGATGATATATGGCTGTTCAGCCAATGAAGAGAAAATTATGAACACAAAAAAAAAAAATGACTACATCGAGAAATATATGGTGGTCACACTAAAAGATACGATACGATAAATTGGCATAGCCTTTACACACAGGGCATATAACTAGGTTACTAAAGAAAAAAAATGTATAATACTATGAGACCGACCAACCCAAACGAGTTTTGATTTTGGTGGATAGATGTACACACATTTTTCTACATAATATGCTTTTTTTGACGTAAGGAGGAAAAAGGAAAACATTTTACGGTACATCTGAATGATGTGAGTGAGGTCTAATGTGTTGGGAAACGGAAACGATTGGCTACGACCATAAGAATGGCCATATATTTCTTGCGGCGTTTTTCAACGAATGTCAAACAAATGGTTCGAAAAAGTGAAATAAATCGTGCAATCATTCAGTCAGGCATAGCAAGGAGGACGAGAGTGCAGGAAGACATGTTCAGGCGAATCAACGAATTTAGCAACTATTACATACATACGAGTTGAGTATGAACATTACAACGCAAGAAAAGGGTAAGTCCACTTTTTTTAAATTTCAAAGGAGAGCGAAAAAACACTTTCAGCTCTAATCCCATTGCACTGAGCTAGGCTTACGCAAGTTTGGGTGTATAAGGCTGGACGGTCTATACTTGGAAACAGATTCTAGCGATTTTGTGCAGTATCACACTTTTTGGAGATGGAAAAATGAAAGACTGCTTCGACTGAAATGACCTGTCCCTTTCTCGAGTACTTAGCAATAAAATTATGTTTAAATGTAAAATTTAAAAGGCCATAAATCCAGAATAGTACAGCATGAAGTACTATCAAAGTCTTAGGAGCCATGTCAGTATAATATAATAAACTTAGTGGCGCACTCAATGGGGCTGAGGGAGACTAGAGTTCCTCCGTCTTAGGCATGCGATTTCATGCTTTATACTATACCGACTCGGCAAAGATTTTGCTGAAATTTGGTAGGAAGATAGGGTACTATAAGGCAACCCAATATGCCAAATTTTAAGCATCGAACTCGAACATGGATTTTATATCCCTTGCATGCCTCGCTAATGCTCGGCTCGATCCTACTTTTTTCTACCATACATCAAATGGCTAAGACGGTCGGTACCCATATGGCTTCTCGTTTGCTTCGTTCACCCGAGTGTCAACTGGGCCTCACTTTGCTCGTCATATGCCACTTCGCGGAGAGGTTAAAACTATGGGAGGAGAGAGAAAATATTATTTATCTTACTTTCTCGAACCAGCGAAATTATTTTCGCGACTTCAAGCTTGAACGAATATCGTCTAATTGTTTCTCGCATCACCTTCATACACAACGAAATGGCATTGAAAATGAAAAGGTCATTTCACGTAGCTCAATTCACAAAGGTTGAAAATACCAATTTAAATTAAATCCTCATCCATATATAGGCTACGCCAACGCCTGTCAAGTCAAATGGTAAGGCAAAAGGCAACACACTTTCAAATCGCTTTCCCCAATAATTTACACTTTCAAATATTTGGAACGTACGAGTACATTTCCCACCTTAATTTAGTTGAGTATGTTTTAGTTGGCCGGGTACAAATAATTTATGCACTAATACAACGCGAATATCGGATAATCTTCTCGAGTTTTTCCACAACAGCACAACGCAATTCACCACGTATTATACACATACGTACATCATTTCCATCGTGATTGTCCTGCGAAAGACAATGGCCCTCTAATCCTCCATTTTACGCCAATTTTTCACTCAACAACGTCGTTACACACACATTGTATCAATCGGAAAAACGAATATACCGTATCGTTCATCTCCGGCGAAAAAGTCATCAATTTTTGTACTCAACTCGTGTAGTATACCCCTTTCGCCAACTTCCTCACCCTCGCCGCCCTTCGCTGCAGGCAAAGCTACCGATAAAATCGAGTTCCGCAATATTTCCGTCAACAACGATCTTCTTTCGGAATCGTTTAGCACTTTATTGGGAAAATACGATTTTCGATAATAAACGATATAATCCGGGCGCCAGACTAATATTTCACCCGGCAAAAACCGATTCCCATTCGACCACGATTGAGGCAGGAAAAACTAATTTTTAAAAAATAACATATCCGCTGGAACTGACGCGTTTTTTTTTTTTTTCTTTTCTTTTTTCGTTTCCAACGTTTTCATTTTTCAACCCTCTCGACTTTCTCTTATTTCTACCGTTGGCAACCCTTGAAAACCTTTAACAGTCTTTTGAATTCGCATTCTATATCTTTTTCTCAGCCCTTTCTCCTACGAGTCGAGAAAAAGCAACAGTTTTTCGGTACGAGTGTTCCAACTCCTCTTCAGAACACCCCGCATCCCTCTCACTGGCAGCCCCTATAAACGCATAAAGAGTGTTAATAGTTTCTGTCTGCCGCACGACCGACTCATTAATATCACTTCTATACTTTTCAATCCCCTCCCTCGCTCTACCAAGATACCACATATATACGCATTCGAAAAAACATTTCTCCGGCTACACATTTCTCAAGCTCGCCCCAGACGAAAGCGTAAAGCCGTGAAGATGATGGAATGGGGGGCTAGAAATGAGAAGGAAATAGACGGAAACAGAATAAATCAAAGTGCGAACTGAAAAATACTTTTTCATCGCACTCACACGAGGTGGCAAAAAAATAAACACATTTTCTTGAGCCAGCCATAAGCATGTCCCTCAGCCTCTTCTGCTCGTCTTATCGCATCTGCTTCTACCCCTCAATAACGTTGATTTCAACGCGAGTTTTTTGTTCGCCATCGAATATTCTTCGAAATGGTACCACATTGTGTTTGTGCAGGGTGCGAAAAAAACTTTTCTCTTCATTCTTTCGACTCTTTAACGAAGTTTTTTCTTCTCCAAGTCAAACATCTAGAGAGACGGGGGACGCACACATACTTTGGCTGTGGCTCGAAGACATTTCTCCACAAGTGATGTAAATTATCGCATACCAGAATATGAGAACTCGTAGTATAGAAACAATCAGTATTCAGACCTTAAGGTACAGTCAACCAATTCATGCTTTCTTGAAAAGGTACACGATTTTGTTTTCATGAGCTACCTATATACTATACTTAGACGAGTCAAAATTAAGATATTTTTCAAATAGTTTTGTACAATTAATCGTTTCAAAAAATCTTTCATAATATCAGAACTAAATGAACTATTCATCCGAATAAATCGCATAATAGCAAACCATCTCAACCTACACGCCTTTTTATCTACAAATCAGAAACAATGAAATAAAAAATCCTCGCATCCGTGGAGAAAATATGAATTTCATTTTAGCATTATGTGCCCAATTTCTAAATGCGAAACCATCGCGTATAGGATATTTGTTTCACGCGTTTTGACTTTTGACTGGAACGAATTCGAAAACCGTATATTGTTGGTAGTCAGAAGAAATTTAGGTGAAATACAGTATAATAAACCCACCCGACACAGTTTTCCTCGAGATACTAAAAATATGGCCCAAAGATTCGCAGAATAGTGAGATGAACAACGTACGCAAGTATAAGCGGCTGCTTATAAAAATGGGGAAAAAGAGAATGGAGGACAAAAAAATGGGAAACATATTACATACATCGTTAAATTTAGAAGGCTGGATTCATAAATCGTTATAATGTGTCATAAAATAGCTTGGCGTTGGAAAATTCGTTCACGTAATAATCGTTATTACGCTCGCTTTTAAATTGTCCCACCGAAATCTCCAGTCGCAGCCCTAAAAATTTAACGTTACTGGAGCAGATCTCGACCTTTATTTCTATAATAATAAAAATAATAATGATAAAAAATGGCAAGAGGAAAAAACTCGAGTTGGAGAAAGTTTTCCATCTGCCTTCAAACTGGGGCAATCGACTCTGATGAAGTCAATAAAAACAAAATATAGGGTAGCTTTCACTTTTTGGCTTACATTTCTAGATGCGAACAGTGAGATACACCTGCGCGAATATCTACAGCCCATGTTAAAAACCCCCTCCCACCGCAAACATACATAAGATGAAATCTGAAAAATGATCTCTTGAGATGAAAAGAATAACAAAATATGCTTCAATTTAAATTTACAGATCATTGTTTCTTCTCCTTCTTCCAAAAAATAGTCCCTAATTATACAGAAAATCTTGAATACACTCGTACTAAACACCGAAAATTTCTTTTGTTTCGGCACGACGGAGCAAATTTTCGAATGAATTTTCCTCGACTTGCAAGGATATAATACAGGGCTTCGTCAAGACGGAGACTCGATGAATTAACAAACGAGCTCGTGATTATGAAAATATTGAAGCATCCGCCCGAAATATTTCCAAAGGCTTACAAACGCCAGATAATTACAAGGAAATCGAATAAGCTCGTAATAAGAGCTTTGTTCAGAAAATTCGTTACTTTTTCGAGTTTCGACATCACGTGCCAATTCGGAGTGAAAAAAGGCTAAACATAGACCTCCCGCATTCGTGCACAGAAAAAAAAAGTTTCCAAAAAATTCATTCATTTTCTATACTTCCTTCTGATCTGTGACAGTTTCGACGACGAGAAATTATGCCCCAGCAGATGATGAAAAACCGATATAGAGACAAAAGTGAGAGAAGACGAATCAGAGGGGAGGGTTTGACGAAGGGACGAAGTAGAAAAAAACGAGGATTTGCAGCGCAAATACGCGACGAAATTCGCAAAAATTGTTCGACTGTCGAAGCAATCGTCCGTCGCAAGAGGTTGTAAAAAATATTTCGCTAAATGAAAAGCCATCGCTGAGATGACTGCACCGAAGTGTTTTTAAAACGAAAAGTCTACGACAATGACTAAGTGTATCCGTTTGTAAGTTGTACCCTTTGCCCCGCATATCACCCTCAATGACCCCCTCCCCTTCGCCAGAACCAACCAAAAGCGGGAAACTGAAGAAATAAAAATTTACGCCGCCGTTATCGTAATTTTCGAGTATCATCTTTTTTTTCCTCAGCCCCGCTTCCAGAATTAATATTTTGCCCTCCCTCGAGTCATCCCCCCCCATCCGTGCTGCCATTTGCTTTGAAAAAATCTTGACAATTTTCTACCGTCGCATTTCACTCGTACTCATCCTTCTCCGATTTTTCTCTCATTTTTCCGCCGCCTCTTGAAAATCGCTCATTTGTCAGCTTTTTCCTGAATCTCCGGTTTGCACTCCACGCGCTGACAGATAATTTACAAGAATTCAGTTTCATTTTAGTACCGACAATGCAAGAGTATGATATTGAGATAATCGATAAGTTTGGCAGCAAAATGCGTAAAAAGCCATTTTCTATAAGTATATTCTTGGAAAATTTTGAAAAACCGTTGTGGAGCGATAGTAATAGAGTGAATATAATGACTCAGTTTGGATGTGCAGAGTGTGTCTTTATGAAAATGCAACACTCAAATTCGTATATCCGCAGTTCCACAGTACTTATATACATTGTGTAATACTACAAAAATGATATTTTCGCTTGGCTGAGGAAGAAAAATCTTGGCTGCCATTTTGAATTTTCTTTCTTGGAATTGCGTGAGTATGAAACCCACAGGCGTCTCAGGTGTGATTCACAAATCGCAAGCGCAGATCATCGAAATCGAACAAAATCCTCGATTCATCGTCATCGTCTGCGAGGAATTTTGTTACACACCATATCAATATGATCTTGAATTTAAAAAAAAAAAACCGTTTCTCTGTGACTAGAGGACTAATCTTCCTTCATCTGCTTGCAGAATACGAACTCGTCTGACTGTTCATGCGCTCAACGTCTAACGAATTCTGGTCCTTCGAGTTTTTAGCCATACTTCAACAAATTAGATTCAAAACAATTTCAATGCTCACCTACCCTCCCCCTCATCCATTTATCACGCCTCCAAAATTACCAAAAAAAAAAACACCTCCCATCCATGGGATGTACCAAATATCATATTTTAAACTTCATTTTCTGGGCTCACATAAGGTATACGGAGAACCTTCCAAAAATTTTCGATAAACAAAAAACGTATATAGCTTCTCTTTCGGCTAAAGAGCATTCTACCATTTGTTTGATTAACACAAACAGTTCAAAAGGCGCAAACAAAGTACCCACGTAACTCTACCCGATCCTCCCACCCGCCGACCCACCGCAACCCATGAACCCGGTGCAGCTTTTATACGTAATCGAGCCATTTTCGAATTTATTATTCTCGCCGTTACAAAAAGGTCTCACCATCTGAGGGCGGGCGCGCGAATGAGTATGCCACTCTATATACGAGTATATACCTACATAATATTATATTAAAGGACAAAATAAACAAGCTCGCATTACAAAATATTCGAATCAGAAAACACGAACCCGAGTCCGAATCCACAAACAATGAATTAAATACGAATTATTCGATTGACAAAAGCTGTCGTTCGAAACACACCGATTTAGAAATTAAACTTTTCGCTTTTGCTATACAGCTTCGATGATGTAAGCTGAAATATGCGCCCACCACCACCTTCTTCGAAAATTGCTATTTGCAGTTATAGCACACTTTCGTCCAACCGCGGTCGAAGTAGCACATTATTTATTCATACTCATACTCGTGATTGGAGTAGAAAGCGAAAAAAAAAATACAAGGAATTAAAATAATTAATGGAAGTAGTCGTGGGATGAGGTAGAGCTCAAAACGAGGAGACTAAAAATTTGTAAAATAAAAAGTTTTGAGGTACGATTTATTTTTGGTCATTCAAATACCCGACCTTAATCCGAAGATCAGGGGTAAACCCACCGATTTTTTTGGAATTTGAAAGATTTTTTCTCAATTTTCATTATATTATAACTCAATTATAATAAGAAACGATATTTATTATTCCATACAGATATTTCATTTTTCATTATTGTAGTTTAAATATTTTCTAATCAAAATTTTACATAACGGTTTGTTTTTTCTTCAGTTCCAAAAATTTTAACTGCCGCGGCGAAAAAACCCGTTTTGGGAATTTTTTTTTGTTCGAAACAGAAATTTTCAACAATTTCACTTGGCAACGCTGGTCCACCAAAGGAATCTGTACTAGTTTTATACAAATAGGTATATCATCGTATCTCCAAATTTTCTAAGAACACCCAGATTATATTTTCTGTGACGACATCTTGGCTGCATATGAACGAAAATCAGGTAAATAACACAGCATATATAGTATTATAGATTCTCGCAATATTTTCATAATGCTGGGTGTTTGGCACTCTATTATTAAAAAATTCTAAATAAAGTAGGTACGGCTTCGAGATTTCGCCTCGTTTTTGTATTTTCATACCAAAAAAAAAACCTCAAATATTCCAATTTTTTTCTGCTTCGTTCTCTACGTGGATTATAAGGGATTCTTCTCACCCCCGTCGAGCAATATTATTTTTCGTAGAATTTTTTATTGAAAAAATTTGAATGCATCGTATAAAAACCCGTATGCGTGTACGAGGAAAAAATATATAGTTGACAGTACGACACCGAAGGAAAATATTATAAGCTCCTAGGAGACTGATATGATCGAAAATAGCGTAGGTGGGCAGGAGTTAGGTAGGTACTTGCATACAATAAGTCCACAAGAGCACAGAAATATGCGTTTCAACGAGGCAAGGTACTCTAATACGACATATACATTTTTGACGAGTGACTAAATCAACGGCGATTTAGGAGGCATGGTTTAGAAAAATTCTTCTGGGGAGAAATCGAATAAAAAACATTTTTTTTTTTTCATACTTGGGCGGAAGAGATTTTGAAATTATTCAGGGAAACTCGTCAGTGAGTGAAGGGGAATCAGCGCACCTCGTACACATAGTCAACTTTCTTTTTACGTACCTGTACGCATACAGGCGGCGACTGAGAGGCCAAAAAAAGGCCAACTTCCTTTTTTTGTCCCAACGGTCTTGCGAATTCGTCAAAAGCGATCGAAATTTTCCTATAACCCTACCTACCTATTTAATCGATTCAATTTCTTCGTTGTCCTAATTTCGAGACGTTTTTCTCCAAAACGAAAACATAACTCATAAATTAACGTTTTCGTTAATTAGTTCGCCTATATATATACTCTTCAGCGTCTTTCGCATTCACTGGGTCATCACCAAGGTAGCCAGTTTAGCCAGCCAACCGACAACGTGGACCCAAAGCGAGTGATTAAATTATTTTAATTTCGAAACGCGGGCAGGTAAATTGAGTATACGATAAATAAATTAGGATGCGAACCGCATTCGTTCTGCTCGTGCCTTTTACGTATAATGGTCAAAATCGTAATAACAAACGAATGGGTAAAGGGCGATAACATCTTCCACGATCGCAGAAAGAAGGAGAAGACGAGGTATAGAGAGGACATGTTTTCCTCTTTATTCTCGCGAAAATCCCAGACTAGAATTTGATATTCGGCAAAATTCGATCTCTTTCCACCCACACACTATAGGAAGTGCAGCGAGACGATGCGGTGTAATGTTGCAAAGAAAATATATATCTACACGTAAATTGTGCCCAAATATAAAACTACAACAGAAAACATTTCGTTATTTTCAGATAATTCTTCTGATGCGTCCGCAATATCTGAATCATTATATAGGACTCGATCAATTTGAATTTTTTCGATCAAAAATTTCAAAGCCAAGTTCGAGCAATAGTAGAGGTTTGAATCTTCGTATATTATTATTATTATCTTTTTTTTTTTTTCACGAATAAGTAAATGTATATTGGGTTACGAAATAAGAAGAAAATTGATATAATCGTAGCCTCTTCAAGAAAGAAAATTTTAAAATATTACACAATCATACTCGTAATATAACATATTTATATTTTCTGAAATTATGATCGACATAACTTTAAAACATTGCTTCACCACATTCATTCAATCAACATGATTTACTTCTGTCTTACTCCAAAGGTCTTTGCGGCAATCACCGAAAATTTCATTACATTCAAATATAATGTCGAGAACTAAATCGAAAAAATTTCTGAACAATGAATTTTTTAGTATATAAAGTGAGATTTGGATCTTGAATATGGTTCAGCTGAGCCGTAAAAGTGTTCAAGAAATTTTCTAAACCCATTCTGAAACAAAGAATTTCTTTGTTTCAGCAAAAAAAATTTTTTTATACCCGAGTGTATGTATTCCAGTTGTGAAACTTGGTTATTTAATTTTCATAAAAACACTAAAAGACTCTGTAAACATTTTTACAACGTAGAGTTTCGAGCTTTTATGGCTGCTTTTAGTTTTGATGGTAGATAATGGCAGAAACACAAACATTTTTATAGCATATTTCGCGTGCTATACAAAGTCTGCATCAAAAAATATATAGACCTAGTATAATCTTTTAATCAGAATTTATTCGTAAAAGTTGAACGAAATTTTAGATTTTTAAAACTTCAAGTTTTATAACTTACAATTTCAAGACTAGACTGCGTACTCGTCAAAAATAATTCATCAATTTAATTTATTTTGATTAAGTCTGCAAAATTTTCAAACTCATTCTTTCAACATGCTGAAACGCGAATATCGTATTTTCATTTTACAAAATGGTTAAAAGTAGCAGCGTTGAAACTTCTCAAAAGATGGAAAAAAAATTCACAGCAGTACCTATCAAGGTAATCTTTGTTTTAACTGCACCTTATATTGTATTTCAAGTCTTTGATTAAGAATAAACCTACTTGTTGATAATGAAAAAGAATAAACCCATTTATTGGCTTCTACCTATTTACATATACGTACTCAGACACAAACACTTATGCAAGACGGCTTTGAAAATAAATTTCAGCAGGTGGGCTCCACATATTTTGGGTTTTGCGGTCGAGAAATATTATTTGTTATCATTTTCATTGGTAGGTTGAATTTTATAATATTTCATTCAGTGAATCATGAGAACACTGGTGATAAAAACATTTTTTTTATACAGGGTGTTCTGTTTCGAGTTTGCCACCAAGTAACTGCAGACTGGGTGACACGAGTTACATTCATGTACGATAGTTTGCATATCTTTTAGTATACAGGAACTCCAATCATTTAAGTAAGTTGATTATTTTTTTAAATTCATAAATTCATTACCTACTACATGATAGTTAGATACCTCCAGTTTGCGTCATTACCTAGCAAATATCAAGTAGTGCATTAATATCTAAAATTAGATCAATCGAAGCGGGTAGAAAAAATAAAATTCATCTTCAATAATGAAAATATAAAAAGTTGACGGTAAGGAATATCTTCAATTTTAATTTTTTTGAAATTAAAATATGAAAAAATTTTATATCAGACGGAACTTTCAAAATTTTCAACCGCTATTTTACATGACATGAAAAGAATTTCAAGAATAAAGTTAATTTTCTTGTAAAAAATACAATTTCAACCACTGTCAACCGGAGAGTTGGCAAGCCATCATAAATGAATGTAACTAACGTTGCTCTATCTACAGTTACTTGATGGTGAACTCGAGGCGGAAGCAGCTCTACATTAAAAAGAGAAGATGAATAAAAATAAGCCAGATAATAACATTACGCGCACACCGAGTCAGTATCCCTCACATACCCCCACGCATACGCATTCTTCTCCTAGAGCTTTTTTACACCTTTCGCGACAAAATCTGATTTTCTTCGCGCCAAATTTCCGGTGAAACCTCATATATGTAGGTAGACAAAAAAAAATTAAACGAATTTTTCGCTCACTCTTCTCTCACTCACACACCACACGTACGAAGCACCACAAGACAAATGTGTTTTCACCGGAACGTAACCGCATCAAAACCGAAAAAAATGAAGGCAAAAAAAAAATACCATCCACGACGAATACTGATAAAATGTTAACAATATAGCCTGCTCCAGGGAAATTCTATTTTCAGACGAGGAAACAGCGACCGGAGCGAAGCGGCTGAGGGTGAAAAAGACTTCAAAAAACAAGGACATAAAAAAAAAAAAGTACGAGTATACCACGAATTGTAGAGAATACTCTGTTATACGCATATAATAAAGTGGAAATAGAATAAAAATTCCGACTGCAGAGCGACGCAAATACGATAAATGGTCGGCGAGAAGTATCGTTGAGGGAACGACAAATTCAATTCGGTTCGCCATTTTCGCAGAGTGCCAAAAAAGAAAAGTAAAAAAAAAACACACTCGCAAACCAAAAGCGAAAGTGAAAAGTTTAATTTTGAATTTTCCTATATACATATATATATATACACGAGTATTACGCACATACGTAGACGAGCTCCGACATTGGGTACCATGTGTGGAAGTCCTATACTCGTATATGCGATAGCTTTGCAGCAGGCGCATTATTCGACTGGAATTTACTCGTGTGTCGAAGGAAAAATGTGAGCCGCTGCGGTATTTGCCCCCATAAAACGACTTCCACAATCTAAACGCCGCATAGGCGCAGGAAAAACATCTAATATTCGTGAATATTAGCTTCTTTTTTGTTCCCCCTATACTTTCGTTCAACATACATATACCTGTGTAGGTGGTAGCTTAGCATTTGGTTCAAAATGAATAAATGTCATGTACGTAGACACGGTATAGGAGAGGAACCATCAGCTCTCCATCTCTGGGGAGACAAAATTACATATATTATGCGTATACGGTACGCGTTCTATTTTGAAATGGAGAAGTCTCGCCGAAACGGTTGAAAAAAAAATTCAATAAAAAGCTTGGAAAACAGCTAGCCTGGCATTAAGGTGGTAACGAGAAGAAAGTGCGAAAAGGTACAAAGAGAAGTCAGTCAGCTCTCTTTGACCTTTTTATCGTTTATTGAAATTTCAATTTCCTTACGCACCTTCTACCGCGAGGTCTCTATGCACCTTTAAGACTTCAAAAAGATTGTTGGATAACGCTCCGTCTCTGGCGTAAGTGAACTGACGAAAGTATTGCAAAAAATCGAAAAGAAAAAGAAATTGAAAAATTCATACACCCGAAATGAATACTCGTATGTACATACGAGTATATACCTCGAAGCAAGAAGGGACTACGTCCGATTTTCATGAAAAAATATTTTTCAATATAATATTATGTTTTATCCCAAAATACTCGTAGGTATACAATATACATAATACTGTATTTTATGACTTGGATCTCAAGTTTTATACCAAGTAACAAAAGCAGTATTACCCGTTAGAGTAACGCGTATAATAAGAACGTTACGTGTGACGTCATCAACCAGCTATGGCTTAGAAATGCTAATTTCCAACGGAAAATCTCTTCGAGACTGTGTTTTACAGCATGCAAATACACAGGAAGAAAAAGGACGAAAAGAAACTGGAAAATGGAGAAAAAAAATTCCACCGATGATTTTCGCCCAACAAATAGGAAGAATGGGAGAGGCATAAAACACAACGACCCACTTTTGTCAAATGCATTGACAAGAAAAGCGATTTATCTTTTCGTGTACAGCCGGGGTTGTTTTTTCTTCTTCGATTTTCAAATAATTGCACAGTTTTTCTCGCCTAAAAGAACGAAAGGAAGAGCGTACCTAAAATGCGAAAATCGATAAGACGCGAACAATAGAGAATTTTGTGTCTCCTGCAAGCCTACATGCCGACAAAAATGCACGCACAGGAAATATCATCCACACGCGGAAAAAATTCGAGATCAAGTGGAGAACGCTCCAACCATAATTTAGTAATTAACGAAATACCAACCTTCAACACGCGCTTGAAAAGGTTCGGTAAAAAACAAAACAAAAAGACAAGGCGAACAGCAAATTTCCTGCTGGGACTATAAAAGACGAAACTACACCTCATCCTCCACACGTAGAGTTGCATAAGAGGCAAAAGTTGGAGCCCTATGTGACCAGAACTAGTCAAAGAAAATGTGTAATTATAACTTACCATTTTGAAGAAAACTTCTTATACTTCGAAAAAAAATAATAAAATGAACTATAAATATTCAATGTTCAATTGATAAGGAAATGACAAAGAAAAGAGAATTATTTATTATTAAGAAGAATCGGAATTTGGTTACCAATAATTTATATTTACTTTTCACAGCTATACTCTGTTCAACTTAAAGAGTGCCTAAAACGGAACATCAAATTCACATATTTTATCAACAATATAAAAATCGATCCATGTGATAAGAAACAAGAAAGTAAAATTGGAAGCGTAGCCAAATATTGTTGCTGAATGTGAACGAGTACCTTTTCCTTTCCTCGGAGCCCTGCAAACTGTAATCCGTTTTAGGCACTCTCAAGTTGAACAGAGTACGTATATACTCGTATTATGTACGAGTACATAACTGCGAAAATTGAAAACGGACACGCCTCACCCCAAAGATTAGATAGGATAAGCCAAAGAAGCAAAGTATAACTATAAAACCAAAGGACACTGAGAATTTTCAAAATTACAAATAAATTTAAGAGGTACATATATGAAAGTTCCAATGGATACAAAAATTTGATTGATTGTGTTATTTCCTTGTTGTTACACCAAACTTGTACAACAGCACGTCCGAGTTCTAAGTAAATTATAAATTATATTCCGTACTTTATTCATTTTTAGCAGGTTTTTTTAATGGGCTTTAGCTACCTGGCTGTTCTACCGAAACGGTTCCAGTTCTAGCGCGGTTCACGGCCGTTCCGAATAAACCGTACAGAACCAGACTAAACAGCCCAAGAAAGACTGCCAGAAAGAAACAGAATACGAGCGCAAACTGGACTTGAATCTGCGTCTCTGAAGTCACAAAGCTCTCTGTCCTGCCAGTATGCCAATCAGATACCAAAATTCTCAGAACGAATATACGTACATATACGGGCAAAGACTGAACATAAAGTTAATTACCTTTCTCAAAAAAAAAAAAAAAAAAAAAAAAAAAAAAAAAAGGATAGCTGCCATTATCTCGTCATTGACTAGGTTTTCTACACGACCAAAATTTGGAATCAATGGCGTTCTGGAGGGAAGTTTACAACTACTAAAATCAAGTTTATTGCTACAAGCATATGGATAGGAGAAAAGTGAAAACCGTACATAACATGTATTCTCCCATCCTGTTTCATAAATAGGTATCGGAATTTTTTCAATTTAATAATAATAATACCTAACTGCCGAGAGAAAACGAACTTGAAACTGTGACTGAAATATGAAAAAGAAAAAAACAAAAAATCCAACAAAAACAGGGGAAAAAGGAAAAAAGTTTCAAGCTTAACTATTTATGTATATAGCACTCATCTCGATGCATTGAATACGCTGCCGAGTATCCCAACATCCGGGGCACATCATCGCCCAGCAAAATAAACGAAGTTAATGCACGTACGCGAATTAATCAGCTATATACGATTATTCGATAAGCTCCGATATTAAATTTTGCCAAACGTTTCGCCCGAACTCCCCCGGCCGCATATAGCGTTTCATACTTCCTCTTATTTTTCCTCATTTTTAGTTGTATTTTATTTTTATCAGCGCCGCCCCAGCAGAAACTGGCATACACGTAGGTACTCGCGTGCATCCGGCGACAACTTAATTAAAAATCCTTGATTTATATAAGGCTCGGCGTATATAGCACTGAGGCACATAAACTTACATAAACTTAGCAATATCAACCTGCAAAACTAATGCCTTCTACAATACGTATAAATAAAATATGGGTAAGTAACGAAATTCTTCCGATTTGCGCGACGTTTTGAATATAATACGAGTACCTATCTGGTCTTATGCGTTGAAACGTATGAAGAGAGCAGAAACCAAAGCAAGTTGGAAAACTGACCATATAGCATACGAGTATATTTTATTTCACTACGTCATTAACATTTGAGACATTGAAAGTCAACCGATAATCACGTCAGTAAGAATAAAATAATGTTGGGCATCGTTTTTTAAGCCGCTGGATTCACCAATCTAACCGAGTATAAAGCCATATACTAGATAAAGTGGATTTCAGTCACAATCTCCTTTTTCGTAATTTCACAAGCAAATTTTAGTTCGATCAAACTTCCTGTAGATGGTGTTTTTAACCGCATTTCATTATCAGTTCTCAATCCTGAGGTATGAGTTATCTAACAAACATCCTGAATGTTATTTTTTCGATAAAATTTGAAAACGCAGTTACACAATGAACATGCCAATGCCATCATCATTTCTCGAAGCAGCGGGTGTGGGGCATTCAAAAACTTTTTCATAGGATTTTTTTCCATTTCTTATTTTTGCAGTTGAATAACTCGTTTCAATTTCATTGAAAAGTTTCAAGAATTTTTGCTTTCTTTTTAAACAAATGATTTTTGTACACACTTCAGAGAAAACTGTACAATACTTCTGTTCGTTTGGCTGAAACAGTTTCAAAACTACTCTGACAGTTCCCCACGAGAAACCAAATCCACTCTTCAGAATCTACTCAGGAGTATAGATTCCTTTCATTTGGTGAAAAAATCCGAATCCAAAATCGCAGCTTGTGTTCTGGCATCACGAACACGAATACACTCAAATCCGAGATAATCATAGACAAAACGGACATATACTTTTATTGATGATGAAAAAAAAAATCAAAATGGCGGCCGCTTAATTCAAAAATTCCCCGACAATGGAAAAACGTACACATTTTCTCACGAATAAGGAATTTTAGTAGACAAATGTCACCGCGGCATCTTGCTCTTTGGAAAATGCAACAACATTACGTCCCAGATAATAAAAAAATACGTCCTAATAAATGGCTGCCAAAATCAAGTACTACCATTTCTTCAAAATGGAATCCATAAAAGAAAACAAAAAAAGAATCGACAAAAAAGGGAAAGAAAAAATTCCAACAAAACAAAAGGGGGGTTGAGTATAAGTACTAAGTATATCACAGGACATAAAACACTGACAAGGAAGTATTGCAATGTGGATAGCTTTTTGAAGTTTGGTACACGCCAGAAATTTATTATCCTTATCTTTTATTGATGGATCCGCAAGGAATTGGCAAAACATGAGGGATGAAAATTGTTTCGAGGTTCGCAGTTCGCAGTACAACTCAGTAATTTTCGGTTTCCGCATTCGAGAATGCTCTCCCACTCAATGTATATTCCCACCGATCACATTATCCGAAGTACAACGCTCTCTTCCCTCTTCTACACGCTGCCTGTCTGCCTGTCTGCAATGCAGCAATACTCATAGTCTTTTGTACGTTGATTACAAACTATGTGCCTATGCAGATGCTGAATACGTTCTCGACGGACAGTGAAGCCGTTGTAATGTTCAATTAGAAAATTTCGATACCAAAAAGCAAAAAAGTGCTACGAGCATTTTAGAAAATTGAAAAATCAACTGCAACAGTTTTCGGTCAGCTTTGATCTATGAAAAGATTTATTAGTTCTTAGGAAAATAATCTACCTAGTATACAAAATCGCAAAACTGACAATTTCGAATAGGCATTCGTATACTATTTTCCTCCTTTAAGCACACAAATTCAAGAAGCCCATTCGGTGAACCACTCTAAAACAGCAAAGGTAGACGACACTCTAGAGAGCTTCATTTTCAAAAAAATAGATTAATATTTTGGTAAAAGACTATTTTTCAATTTTTTAAGAGACAAAATGCACTAACAAGACTGCATTCGAGTCGCTCCATCGTGCACTGATAGATTAGAGTAATATATGTTCTTCAATCCTCAAAGGGTGTCGCTGGAGTTCTTATGCTTGGCGAAAAATTCGTGTTATTTGCTCATGTTTATATCATGCTAAGACATATAAATTTCACAATCCACTTTAAATTCATTCGAAACAAAATTTCAAAGTTCCGTCAAAACAACACCCGGGAAACATCTTTTGAGAGTGCACATTTGACGAAAATTTCAGATCAACTTGCGCATAATTGAGTGACGAACGTGCATTCCTCTAAATGCACTTTTACGAGTATAACGCACCAAAACAAAACTCCTAATAACTGAACGACCTTTGTCTGTCGTCAGACTAATTTCCAGTCTTTCTATAGAGTGTTCCTTCCTTCTCCCTGAAAAAATAAATTTTCCAACACCACCGTTCAGTACCCGATCACTTAAAATTTACACAGCACCGTTCTCACCCAATTACCCATCCAACTTCACATTTCACGAAAACGTATCTATACAGCCCCAATCATCTAGAATTTGTGAAAAGAAAAAGCCGAGTCAGATACTGCATATCCAACAATACAAGCTTCAAAGAAAAAAAAAATAAGTTACTTCGCATAGTATATAGCCCGCGCTAAAGACTGAGAGTCGTGCAAAGCTTCGCTCTTTTTGTGTGAGCATCTTTGATACAAGCAAAAACATTTCATTTCAAAAGGCTAAAAAAAAAGAAAGAAAGAAAGAAAGAAAAAAACATCAAAGTTTCTTTCAAGTCTTTCTGCGATATTTTTCCCCTCTTTTTAACATTCGACACAATGATAAAAATGTATTGAAAGAAAACGAGTACGAGTATAATTCGCTATTCAATTTTCTCTTCATTTTTCTTTTCCTGCGCCAGAATATACAGCTATATAATAAGGCCGCATTACTATGTCACCGGAGTTCAACAGCTCTTCATTAATTTTCTCGCATCTCTCTCCAATTACAGCGGGGCGAAAAAAGAAGGAGGAAAATATTAATTACCATCGAGAATTACCGAATTAGCATGCCGCACAAAATACGTCCAAAGAGGGACAGGGTACGGGGTGAGAAAAGAAAGGAAATACTTACGATCACGCGTATTAAAAAAAGCTTTAGAATATATAATACGCCAGAAGATGAAGAAAAATGTATATAAAAGCGAAGAAGAACTCTCTCTATATACATTTTGCGGAAGCACTTATACCTACGTATATACCATTCACAAAGCAACAAAAATCTCGACTATATTATGCGCAAAAAAGAAAAGGCTGCGGGAAAAAGAAATTCCGAATTATTTTTCCACAAATTATCGTACGATGTCGGCGAAAGATGAAACAACATTCGTGAAACGGGTACACGAAAACAAGATTTTCTCGACGCTTTCCTCACATTCCTTTGTCTCACGTTGAAGTTGCTCGGGAAAATGGAAAGGAAAAAATTCCAAATTGTAGATAATTTATATTTTGTAAAAGTAATTTCTGCTGTTCGTCGAGGTGTATGTACACTGAGAGGCAAGATGAGAAATAGGACTGCCGTAGAAATAGGCTGCAGAAAACGTAAGTTCTCCAGCGGGATGAAACACAAGCGAAATTAATTTAGACGTAAATAACTTGAAACGGAATTCGTAAACCTGCAGAAGTTCTTTTATGTAAAATTGGAACGAAACCATTAAGACAGATGCAAATCGCCACAGGCTGTTCGGCTACATAAAGGAAGTTACGACTTTACTGATGTGTTTTAGAATGTGCATGCGACGATGCCTGCAGCCATTCCATTATTTACGGCGAAACGACGAAGTTGTTGATAAAGAACGAGCTACGTCTGATGCGATCCTTAATCCTGCAAAAGTTACAAGGCTCTACAGGGTGTTCCACTTCAACTAATATGCTCTTCAAATGGCAGGCAGCTGTGATTCGATTCATATAATCTTGTTAAACTTTCAAAGATATACAGGGTGTTCTATACCTTCACTATACAACATAAAATCCAAGAATTACAACTATCTATTTGGAATTCCAAGCCACAATTATAGTCGGCGAATTATGTTCCGTTTTTCACAGGGAAATGCGCCCAGTGGAGCATCGCTTTAGGCGACTCAGTTGCTATTGGGGATGCGTATGACAGAACCAATTTGGATATAATCGTTCAAATCAACTCATGATGACTCAATCAGTTTCATTATTGAGATGTCATTGGAATAACTGATTCTGGAAGCTATCCATCAGAATCACCATAGTCTCATGTTAGCTACATAGAAAAAATTACGACGCTAAATATTCGTGGCGATAGTCTTAATTACAACTGAAATAATTTCATATGGGGTAATTATAATAGCACAGCAAAAAAGAATGTTCGAACAGCAAATCAGTGAGCAGCAAAAAGGAACGTGAGAACAGTAAAAAAAGGTCTGAAATGAACAGTAAATTCTGCACAGCAGAAAGAATTAGTGGAACATCAAAAGTAAAAATTTTTCAGCAGCAAAACAAGAATAAAATGAACAGTTAATGTTGAACAGCAATTAAATTTTTCTCACATCAAAAGTGTAAAAATATTTTTCATTTGTTTTGAAATTCAAATTTTTAAGGCTTTCCTCAAGCAACTGAAAAAATCCTTCTTTTCAACACATTGAAATACTACCTCAGGCGCTCAAAATGATGAGAAATTTGCAAATTTTTCCTTCAAAATTACATTCTGCAACTCATTGGTATACTATACCCTCAATGGAATATAAAACCTATTCAATAAATGGTTAAGCTGATAGCCCATGAAGATAATATTTTCGTTTTTGACTGTACTCTATTATCAGTTTTTATTTCAGTCTAAATATGTTTGTGACTCAGTTCACAATATTTTCCACAATACCTACGTATGTTTTTATCATTTCACTAATGTATCAGTTTGGGATTTGGGAGATTCATGTTGATCATAATGATACTTTTTGTGCCCTTTATTCTTAAAACATTTGACCTGCAAGCATTCGCAGGGAATGCTCATTTGGCTCCAGCTTTGTGAAGTGCCTCCTCAGGCAAAAAATGTGACCTTATGGCAGAAATGCAAGCGCAGGCGCCCAGCAGCGACAAGGAAAGCACTTTTAGTGCAGTAATTTTTGTCATCTAACAAATTTATTTTTTTTAATACATAATTCGATCATTTTTATTTTAGAGGTTTGCTGCTGAATTGACGCATTTTGCTGCTTAATGAATGCATTTTGCTGTTCAACATTTTTTTTTACGGTTCTATTTATTATTTGCTGTGCAATCCTCAATTTGCTGTTCAATGTGCTTTTTTGCTGTGCATTCTTCTTTTTGATGTGGGATTCTCATTTTGCTGCGATTAAATTTTTTCCACTGTGTTAACTATCTCTATTTGCTTTGCTCTAAAATCCAACTCATTTCGTAGTCCTTTAAAGCTCTAGCAAAAAAAGATTAATAATTATATTTTTCCTTTCACTGCTATGTTTCACATAGATTATCTCCTCACCTAAGTTCCCACTCCATAAATGTTTATTAAATATAAAAATACGTTAGATACTCATTTCCGCCACCTTAATCATATTCGGCGATGAAATTAATGAAACGAGAGCCGATCAAAGAGAATATATTATACGCGAGAAAGGTGTAAAATACGCTACGCCTTCTTAATCCCTTCTTTTCACTTTCTACCAGCACTCCTGCCGCCGCCGTCTCCTTTATCATTTTCGCGACGATGGCACAGAAGTATACGCCATACGGAGTGCCTTAATCCGTGATGCGGGTATGCAACAAGCGCGACGCGTTCCACGATTATGACGTGTGTAGAATAAAACGAACTCAGCCGACGAAAAGTAATTACTCGTATTATACCGATTATAATGGGAAATTGTGCCCACTATGAAGAGCATAAACGGAGTCGCGAACACGTATCTGTACAAGCGCTACTCTTCGGCGAAAAAGATAATGTCATAATAATTCTTAAACAAACGCGGAAATAGAACGAAATGGATTTTTAAGGGTGAAAGGGGCTGAAAGGAGTAAGTTTACTGTGTTTTCAAAAAATGTGCCACATTCTTGTTCAGTGAAAATGAAACGTCACAACTTGGCAATACTGCAGTTATCTTAATGGTGGTACTTCTGAAAAATATGAATCCAACTGCAGCTACCTACATCCCGATGGGCAAAAAATGAGAAAATGATCCGGAAAAATGAGAATTTTATCCGTTGTCAGTCCGTTTCTATTTCCGACCATCGGATCTGAAAATTTGCAGATATTTTTGTCATCTTGATTATTTTTCCAAATCCGTTTGTAAAACGAATTTCCTGATTATAATCAGTGATAATTTTTGGGCAATTTTTCTAAATCCGTTTGTAAAACAGTTTCACGGATTATAACCCGGGCCGACAAATATGATAAAACAGCCTTCACGGAAAATAATCCGGACTCATTTCCGGCAAGACTGATTACAATCCGTTCGAAATCCGTTTTAGAAGCCGGAAAACAGGAAAATTCCGGGTTATAATCCAGAAACGGATTATAACCCGGAATAAAACGGATCCGTTTTCAAAATATTTTGCCCATAGGGATGACTAGCCAAAACCATCCGAAATTAAGGATTTTCAAATTATCAAATTTTCTGATAACACGATATCCACAGACAAATACTTTCATAAAACGAGAAAATTTTCCTGTTTTCTGGCTGCGTTTTCTGCTTGGAGTTATGATTTTTAAATATGCCTATTACTTGTACGCGTATGATGAACTTACGGATGTATATAGAGTTAGATTTCTATTTTCGGTTCGATATCTGTTTTTACTACCTAATGCGCCAAGTAGGTGTAACTTAGATAATTTCAACTGTAAAACAGATACAAATCAAAAATTTAACTTTACACATCTTCCAAGTTCAACATGGATGTACATCACGGTCTAAAATCACAGAATTCGCTTCTTAAATGGTCCGGAAAATTACACCATTTTATACGTTTTTGGCTACCGGTAATGCGTACCCTTAAGAAAGTTTTGTTCTAATTTCTAAATTCTACAAACTAAATAAATAAATTACGTACTTATATAATTTTGTGGTCTTCTTCAAGGTTTTCGATCATGAGAAATTCAAAACTACTGTCAAGATTTCTCTAAATCGGCTCGAGTCATTCAATTCAAATGGATAATGCAAAAAAGGGCCAATAGGGTTTTAGCTAAATCGCTATAAATTCGTTTCTACAGATATGAAACTTGTAACACATAGCTCAGCTCAATCTCACCCCTACATCTTCTCACAACTAAACAAAAACTTTCAACGTTAATACCTCCAGATGTTATTTTCCTTCTTTGATATCCATCCACTTTCATTAGAAGGCTGCGCATTCCCAATGTAATTCTGTCAGCCCTTCTAACGGAATCTCAGACCCTCACTGGTGAGTTCAAAAGTTCAAAGTTCAAACATCACTCGTATGCTTAGAAATTAAAAAAAAAAAACCAAATACCTAAACGTGAAATCCATCACTCAACCGCATGAATTGAATTTCATTTGTGTGAAACTGGAGTAGGAACAATGAGAATAAAATTCATCCATACTTTATCTCACAGCAATGTTATGTGTACATGCCAGAGGTTCTCGATTAGATTCGCATCAATATGGCAAGTCGAATATACTCGTATACGTTACGTACGTTCTACCAACGTCTTAGAAAATTTATATTCAGCATAACCCCTTCGGTCAGAAAACAAACGCGCGCAAAGAGGAAATACAAGAAAACCAAGAACGGAATAGGTACCTATAGATATTATTTCCAGTAGCCTTTGGCGTTCGAATTGGCGTATATGTATAGCTGATGTCAGTGTCAAAAGTTGAGTTTTCACGTGTGGTTTTTTCCCCTTCCTCACTTCGCTTCCGGTCACATAGATTAAAATTTCTCGTCCTGCTGCAATATATCAATCCGCATCCGATTGTGAACTGAACGACTGTCGAACTCGACGGTACTTCCAGTAAAATCCCAAATTCCCTCAAGTAATAACTCTGCACAACTTTAAATAAATATATAAAGGAGCCCTTTATTTTTTTTTTCTTCAAACGTGCTCGTTTGTTTGTGGGAGTGCGTATATGTGGTGAGGGGAGGAGGTGGGGAAATTGTCGACAGAAGAGGGTGAAAAACGGTATACACAAACACTTTACACACTACATACACTCGAATGCAAGTCGCACAGAAATAGAACTCACAACGTGATAACTGATGGACGATGAAATATCAATGTGTTAATAATGGAGGTGGTTCGCATTGAAAAACACGAACGAAACAAAATATTCGAGGAAATTTGAAGAGCAAAATGTCCCAGTTCAATTGAGGTGATTACCTTTTTTTTTTCATGAGTAATTCATGCATTCAAAATTATGATGGTTAAAAAACTCCGATTTGCACCAGTATTTAGAAAATATGATAGTTATTTTTTAGTTTAAAAAATTAGAGCAATCATCGAAGCAGAGAAAAACGATTAATGAAAATGTAAGAAGTTGAAAATACAAAATGTTTTTAATTTTTAAAATTGAATTTAAAAATGTTGTTGGAATTAGACGATCAGAGTTGAGAGGTCAATATGCCTACGTGGTAACCAGTGAGAGAGCATTGAACTCTGTGTGGTAAACAAGCTCATAAAACCAGTAGTATATATGACTGTTATGTGAAAACTTTGTTTATTTTAGGCAGCTGCATACACAGATTGTTGAACCATAAGCTGGTTTAAACTGGTTGTGCAAGTTTAAACCTGCTTTTATGAGTCATAGATGGTATCTTAGAGAGTAAACAAGTCCATAAACTATAGAGTCAATGACTTTGTTTACTGCTAAGCTTTGACAGCTTTGCTGGAGAGCTTCTTCTGTTTAGTTGTTATTCTGTTTTGGTTCAGTACAGTAAGGTTCTAATTACTGTGTGTCTCTTGGTCTTTAATTAAGTCATTTCAGTCTTATAGAGAGTTAGTGTAATTATTTCTCCCGTCAACATTTGGACTTGAGGGCATGTTGAGATGCCACAGTCCAACAAATGTTTTTTCAAAGGGTTTTTTTATTGAAAGACAAGCAACTGCTGTAAAAGAATTTTTGCGAGATAGTTAACTGTCTCAATTAAAAAATTTAAGATCTAAGGGTTTTTTCTCAAAAAAAGAGAGAACTGAAAAAAAATTGAAATGAATAATTTTTGACAAGAAAATCAACTTGTTCGAGAAATTCTTTTCAAAAAAATGAAAAATTGAAGACGATTTCGTAATGTTTTCATTCATCATTTTTCTCTGCTAGCTCAGATTTTTCTAATTTTTGAGATTAAGAACTACATAATAATTATTAAATAAATAATGGCGCAACCTGGAGGTTTTCAACAATCACAGTTATGAATTTATAAATTTAAAAAAATAATTAGGCTATCTGTATCGGTCGAGGAAAAAATGATTCAAACATTATACAGCCCCTGTCAACCAGAGAGTATGCAAACTATCATACATTAATATAACTGGTATTGCTCTAACTGCAGTTGCTTAATGGTGAACTTCAGGGTGAACTTGAAGCAGAACACCCTGTACGTATGATGGCTTTCAGTGTTTGTTTTTTTCAGTTTGTTTTTCGCAAAAATTATGATAAATAAATATCTATTTGACGTTTTCCATATTCTCATTCATACTGTCAAAAGTATCAGAAGATACCAACATTCTCATTTTTAAAAGAATAGAAAAACGGATATATGAGAATTCTTTTAGGGAGACCGCACAAAAATACTTTGAAATTACCACAGACACCAAACTGTTCATTTTTCGACTATTTTTTCATTCGCACTACACCTTGGGGCATACAGGGGGAAGTGAAAACTATAATCTACAAATTTTCTCAAGCTGTACATTGTATTAAACGTCGGTAACTTTTTCGGACGTGAACTTTATTTACAACATACTTACAACAGAGAAACCCCCAATGAGCATTCCAGCGTGTTCTTCAAGCGAACTGCACACACGAGCGGGGAATAAAAAAGTCATCTCATACCATCGCCATATTTCTTCTATTTTGAAACAGTACTTTTTTTCTTTTTTTTTTCTCCCATCTCTTTCCCTTAAACCACATTTTCACATCCGCATGCGACTGCAAAGTGCTTTGCAATGTTTGTTAATAATAAATAGACCTACAATTTAACGCTATAAATTATTTCTGTGGTAAGGAGGAAAAAAAACTTGGGCAATGTAAATTTCTCCTCTCATTCGCCTTCGCGTTTTTCCTTTTCACATTCGTTTCTATGTATACGTACAAATGCAACAATAATTTACGTAGCGAAAGGAAGAAAGGGATTCTTAAAAAAAAAAAAAAAAACTACTGGAAAAATGCGACAACGGAATAGAATAAAATTAGAGCCAAAAAAGGAAGAAAAAAAAGGTAATGTCAACAAGAGAGATTAGTAACGGGCTGAAGAATCTTGGAAGAAAATGCTGAAAAATGCGATGGAAAAGAAATATAATATATTATAATATGATGCTAAAATATGCGTCAATTCGCGAGAAAAGCGAATCACCACTAATAGAATTAGAAAAGCTCTATTTAGGAAATAGCTTTATAACAATCAGCAGTATCATTTTAGAGAGCACTTATATCTGGGGCGTTTTCTATATCACACAGATGAGTCAACGACGCGACGTCGTTTTCCCATATTATTTTTATGAGAGTATGCACCTTTATACCCATTTCAAGGAACAAAGTGGAACATTTTCTCGCTGACTTTTCAAGTTTAAAACAGAAAGTTGTGATTTTTGGACGTGTTGAACACAATGTTGAAGGTCTATATAGGTTTAGATTTTTCATTAAAAACCAAAAAAAAAAATTCCATCGCTCAAAATCTCGTGAAAGTCGACTTATAAATAGTAAAAATTAGTTTAATACTTTTTTCAAATCATAAGAGCAATAAAATTTTTCAACAAGGGGCACAGCCGGGAATACACTTTGCGCTATTTCGCATTTCGCATTTCACATTTCACCATTTCATCCTTTTTCGCAGCTATTTCACGTTTTCACTGTTTTTCATGAAAAAGCTGTACACACTTTTCACATTTTCACCCTGCTTCATGTATTCTCCTTGTTTAAATACTTTTTTCGTCGAAATTTTCTTTTGATTTCGTCCAAAAACCGCTCAAGGCGAAAAACATGACGAAATGTGAAAAAATCTTTTTCACCCTTTTTCGTGAAAAAATTTTTCGCGAAAAAGGATGAAATGGCGAAATGTGAAATGCGAAATGCGAAATAGCGCAAAGTGTATTCCCGGCTTAACAGGTAATGGGTCGAGGGTCCATGAAATCTTAATCCGCCTCTGGTTACTATCGAAAATCTATTTTTCTATGGGCTGCTATTAGCTATTATCTACCTCTACCTAAACATCTTTAGATCAGTGTTGGCAAAAAAATGATTTTTATGATCCATAAAACGTCAAAAACGCAAAACTTTCAGTTCCAAAAATTGTAGCACACCTACGCATTTGAAAAACTGGGAGAAAAAAAATACTTTCATAGTTAATTGTTATTTTTCACTCTATATCGAATACCACTTATGTTTACTCGTATTTTAACAAATTTCTAAAAACCAATTTCCATCATTAAATAATCTTTTTTCCTCTCTTCGATGTAGAACTTCCTAAAAGTTTTTCCACTTCCTGTTTTCCATCTTTTCTTTCTTCCGCCTTCATTTTCTGAAAAATTAAGTTACCCTTCTTGTTCGCTCATTTATTTATTTATTTATTTATTTATTCATTTATTTATTTATTTTTCGTACTCGTCGCTTTTTGGTAGCTTCTCAGAAAGAGAAAAAAAAAAGGTCAAAAGTTTTTTGCTCAACATTATGTAGCGATTTGGGAAATACAGAGGCAATTTCCTACTTTCTCTTTCGTTCCCTCGCGCTTACTCCGTTTCGGCCACTGAATTTCCTTTCTCAGTTTTTGCATTCGCGTGAAAAGAGGACTCATCTTTTGAATTCGCTTTCAATGTACAGGAAAAAATTTATCAGTTTTTCCACTTCATCAGGCTTGTAATAGGTAAACGTCAAAATTCCACGCAGATAAAATTGTACTTATTTTTATTGGGTTCGAAAAATAAATTTTTCCGAGGCACATCACAAATCGGAAAACAAGCAGTGATTTTCCAAAATCAAAGACGCTGCGAGATGCGATTCCGCAGAGAGGAAAATCATTTTCTGGAATTTTCCTATTGTGGAATATTACAAAATTTAATCCGCAAAGACAGTAAAGCAACCCTAACACCGCGAAGGCTAGTAAAAACTGGCATTTTCTTTCTTCAACCCCCGCCCCGATGCCATCAACAGTTTAACGAGGGAAAAAGACCGACTGATTTAAGATATTTGGAAACATGAAAATTTGGTGTTTGGCGGCGAAAATATAGCTTTTATATAAAACGTGTCAGCGTGAAAATATTTCCCATGCATGTACCCACGTATTTATACGAAGATATAATACACACGAAAATACGAAATACATAAAATTGAGACGATACCCAACCGAAAAAAAAAAAAGTGGGTTAAAGGAGTGGGCTGGAGTCTGAGGGTTTGCGTCGTAGACAATCTTAACAATGGCGGCGATGACGAGGCACGCACAATGACAATTTTGCCATATCGAGCTTAAAATTCTGTAGCCATTCTCTCTCGAGGGTTGAGGACGATTCCGTAAAATTTCATTTTGAAGGCAAATACGAGTAGAAGGCGAGTCACCCTCAGAGACGAATGTGCTGGGAAAATTGACTTTGAGACGTCAAATTTTATGCGTTCTGGCATCGTTCTAGAATTTGGTATTAGTTATCCCATTATACGCGGAGCAGTCCACACTCATTTACATAATTGTCAGGCAACAAAGTAACAGTCACGAAAAAGACGAAGAATTCGTGTCTTATCAGGGACACCGCTTCACTGCAGCTGAATAAAGAAAAATATTGAAAATACAGCGAAAATTCGCGCAGAATTTGCTGTTTGCCAAGAGCTTTAAGCATCGTTCAAAACGATTTGTAGAATACTCGCAATATTACCAAAAATTCAAGCAAGTATAAAACAGTTTCATTTATGATGCAATTAATTTGTATCCCAATAGTCCCATACTCAAATCAAAAATTAATGTTGGTTGCTGAGATTAGTTTAAAGTGAAAATTTTGATAGCGTGACCATTATTTCAAATTTGAGGGCTGAATTCCAGTTGTTGGTGGCCCTTCAAAATTGATCACCGGCTTGAACACACTGAAGATACGAGTAAATCATCCAGCTTGATTGAAGCTAGTGATGGGTAAAGGCATCGAAGTTATCGATAACAATTCTGATTTATCGATAATGTCACATGTATTTAATTAAAACAAGAAAATGTAGCCGAAAGCACAAAACATGGCGGTACTAAACAAAAGAAGAAAAAAGTTCTTTCATGCCCATTTTGAATGATAATTCCGTTAGAATGAACGCACTACAATGTCCTCCTTTTGTAACTTCCTCAGTCAGTTCTGAATGTTCTGATAGGTACAACATTTGTATAGTGGACATACTAGTCGAGTATGTCGACGGTAGAATTATAATAAACTCAGTTTGCATAACGATTTGCAACATTGTTTACTTTATAAACTTCGATCAATATCTGAACTCTAATAAGTCCAGTCCAACAAATTCCATGAAAAAACAATAATCAATATTATCGATAATGAGACCCTTTTTATCGAAATCTTCGATAATGAAGATTTGGACTTCGATCAATCACTGTTTAAAGCTTCAACTTATGATTTCAAGCTCACATTCAATTCAAAAAGATAAACGGAGTTGGCCAGCTAATTGGTTCAGAGATATCATATGAAATTAAGGCCTCAGCTAACTCTTTTGGCTCAGCTTAGCCAAATTAAAAATAGGTAAACAGAACCCATTTACCTTCGTACTTAATTTTTTTGAAAAGCTTCCCTCACACTACGAATGTCAAATATTTTCAAGTCACTAATTAATATCTAACCAATGTTATGAAAGAGAAATTACTTAGTTTTCTTTCACGCCGCTGGGATCAACATTATTTCATTTTTTCATGGGGGAAAAAAATGAATTTGTCTCTGTCAATCAGGTCAAAAAACACTAATTCAGTCGAACCACATTCTATAACGAACCGACGCAAACTTCAACAAGAGTTAGCGATGAAATCAAATACGAAACCGAGTATCGGAACTCACCATCGTTCACTAATTTTCTCAGTAAGGCGATTATACAATTCGTTAACTTACCTGAAATCAGAATGAAACGAATGAAATATTAGTAAATTATTAGAAATATTCAGCCTACAAAATAAGAAACATTATTCAGGATTTAGCTCATCAAACTGTACGAAATATCGTCGAAGACTTAACTTCATTAGCAATCTTATTTCATAGAACACAAACTTTGAATTAAATTCGATTCGTATTCAGGCTTACACTATAGAAGCAGTATAATGATTCGAATTTCAAAACGACGTTACTTTCGAAAACTAATCAAAATATTACGAGCAAAAAAATAATAATAAAGGGAGACCGGCCCACTTTATTCTTCAGAAGCAATATCAGTCGAAATACAAAAAGCATTTTAGCTTTCGCCCACTCATGATTGAATCTTTTCAATTTTCGAAATGAGAAATCTTCCTATGAAAATTACATTCTTTGATATCAAGCGACTAATTCCTTAGAACACGAAAAAGGTTAACAAAGTCTATAAAAGAAGAAAAAAAAGAGGAATCAAGCGATGGATGCGCAAAAGAAAGAAGATACTTTTTATACGCCATGAGCCTATGATAAAACATTAATTTCTTCTAAATAGAATAATTTCCATGATTTTTTTATCATTGCTCTAGAAAATGAAAAGCTGCTTTTTTGTGAGTAGGTAGGTACAGTTATTATCTTTAGATCTTTGAACTTCTGTTTCAGATCATTAAACTAAACGCGAAGTTTTAATTTTCGGTTGGGTATATGAGAAAGAATGTGTTCTATTAAAATAGTACCTATACCAAATTGTAAGTAAATTATTACATTTAATACTATCAAAGTTGAAAAACTAGAAAAATAATGTTTAATTTCAGAACCAGCCAAACGCACCATCGATACATCACGGAAAATAAATTTAACTATCCTGCACATATCACGCCAAATTTCTATTATTATCAGAGCTTAGAACAAAAAAAAAAAAAAAAATTATTTTATTTTCATAGAAGGGTGTGGGGGGAGGGGGGGTAATTTCAGCTCTGAAGAGCACAGCTCCCCCTCCACCCCACCCATCAAAGACAACCAATAATTTCAAAGACATTCAAGATATTGTCGAAAAAGTTAATCTCAAAGAGAAAAGATTCAGCTTCCTTCTGAAACATTTTTCAGATTTTTAAACTTTTCAAGTTTGTTCAAAATACATACATCATTCCTTTTATGAAATTTGATTTCAGTAGTACATCGATTGCTGACATCCAACAAAAACAACAATAACAACAACAACAACAACAACAAAGCGTGACGTCAAAATAAAAAATCCTATTCAATTTGAGAAATTCTTTCCTTGAAATGGGCTTAAACCTGCGTTACCTGAAATGCAAAGCAGTGAAAGGCAAGGCAATGTTCTCACCAAACAGCCAGCCAGCCACCCACGCGTGTAACAACAAAAGGAAAATCAAATAATTTCAATTTTATATAAAATATGATTTCCCTCGTCAGAACTCTGAAATTTAAGAAAATTTTCACGTAAAATGAAAATTCACTTCTCCATCCCTAACCATTTTCAAACAATCTATGGTAGCATAAGTTGAACGAACTCCTACCAACCACCCTCTCCTAACCCTAACCACCTCCCAAATTATACTCGTATAATTCAACACCGTTACCCATATTTCGAGCACCATCGTTCTCATCAAAATCGCGTTTAAAAGCACTGCCAAAGCAATGCGTGTGTATCGCTCTGCACCAATGTAAATTAAGAGCGACGAGGAGATGATACCGGATTTTGCATGTAAATTACGTTTTACACTTCGCTCTAAATGCAATGAGCTATTTGCATCGATTTTACGCGAACATGGTGTCCATAATTCTGCTTTTTCTCATCAACATCAAAAAATAAATGAAGCGAAAAGGAGCGAGACAGCAGAGGAGCAGACATGCTGCGAGAGCCAAATTCGATGGAAAACTAACGACAAAACATAAGATCGGCTGCTTAATTGAGAGGATGGGAGAGAATAAGAAAAAGAATAAGCTTGAAACGTTCGAAGTAGGTAGAATAGAAAATAGTAATTCGTTATCATAAGATTATCGATCGTCTAATAAATGCCAATTTTACACCACGCTGTTTTACATTTTATACTTAATCAAAAACTCAGCAATTTCTTTCAATTTTCCTCCAAAGAAAGCGAGTGCGCAACAGCATTCATTCCATTCTTTTCAGTCGATTTTTGACAGAAAAAACTTTTCATTCATTTCGATCCAACTCACGGGAAAACAAACGTAGTGTACGGAAGCATTTTTCCGTCCAAAAGTAGGCTACCGACCCACAATGTCTATACTCTGGACTGGCCTTGAAATTTATTCACACCTTTTTTTCTCTCTCTATATAAGGTATTGGAACACAGTCACAGGTTAATGTCATCACCAACGCAAGTATACAGACACCCTAGACAATGGATGGTTTTTTTACTTTCTACTCGTCTTATCGTCTCATCAAGTGTGTTTTCAGCAGGTTTTCGAGAGAAAACCACTTTCTTTCATCTTAGTGACACTTGAAAAATTGTTTAGTCCCCCGAAACACATCAAGAAGAGTCCACTTATGTTCTGTACAAAGATTAACACTTTCAAGTTTGGTAAAAGACTCTCCAGTGGTACGCTAATTCAATTTGCAAAAACTCAGAAACTGGCCTTTAGACTCACATCGAAAACCTTCTTTTCCAACAGGACCTTGAGATTTTTCTCATTTCAAACTTACACGTATTCCATCCATCAAAAAATGATTCATAGCTTTAGCACCGTAAGTAATCGTTAAGTCAACCGTCGATGAGTATCTTCTTGACACCCTTTATTTACCTTCCCCATAGGCCAAGATATTTTTTTCACCCCCCAGTCTATCATCCTTTTTTGCCATTTCCACATACGTAATAACTTTACCGAGGACGTTCAGTACGTTAATTTGATCGCAAAAACCGCCAGCGTCGTACTGTGAAAACGATACAGACGCACGGCGACGCCTGTTTCAGAAAGCAAAGACCAAAAAAAAAAAAACCATCCCCTCTTACGTAATACGCTGGCTTCTTATCAACCCTCTTAATCGTAACCCTTATTCTGATTACGGAGATACGATACCCCGATGATGCACTGTGTTCCCAATTAACATGTTCATTGTCCTATCTCACCCCTACTATCTTCATATGTGCGTGGAACACTGGGTCGGTGCATTTCTTTCTCCTATATGACGTATTCTCCCAACTCGCACCCTCCACCCCCGCCCGTCGTCACCGTTTTCGACTATTTCTTCCCTTCTCCTCTGCTTTCAAAGTTTACCACCGTGTTTACACGTCCTCCTTTTGTCTACTCTCTAAACGGCCTTCTATGTAGAGCATTTATTGTAAAATGATGCAGAAATTGGCGGGTGTTCGAAAATATTTTCGTGCGCTAGCGATTTTGTTATTGCTGCGACCACTGTTGCATTTCCTCCGCTCTGGCCGCCCTTCTAGTCGATTGGGGTGAACACTTGACACAGCGCCTACTATCGCTGTTTTCTAATCAAAATCCTTCTTTCCTTTCGAGGGTATTCAACGATTACAATATGACAATAATACGTAATATTATAATATCCCAATATGTGAGGATCGAACCAATTATACCACCCTCCTCCCCCACACTCCACAATAGATTTGAAACGAACAAAAAAGCTCGGTCACCAAATAGTTCCATTCCAAGTGGCGAGTACCTTTTCCTCTCCACAAAACCCTGAAAACAAACTGCTGTACTCCATTTTTAGCAACCTTAAAATGTACACAGAGCACAAGTACTTCGAACAGAATGTCAAGATTTTTGAAAACTGTTACTCCAAACATATATTCCCACTGAGTTTTCATAAAATAATGGAATTGAAGCTTCCAACCCCCAAAACCTCGTCCCTCATCCGTACACATATTACATATTACCAACGACTTACACCCTTTAACACTCCTCACTCCTTCACGGGCTTCACCTACAAATAATTAAATTAACAGAACTGTTCGAAAAGCTGACGATGGCCTTTGTGGAACCCTAGCTCCGCTTAGTCTTCTACCACCTTGCTCACTTTCTTCTGATCGTCAAAACAAAAAAAGGGAAACGTGAACCAGCGACCAACTCTAACAATGTTACATTAATGAAGGTCTTTGGAAACATCGCCGTTAACACGTGCATTCCAATTTCCATGGCAGAAAAAGCAATCACTGCTCGAATGTCAACACGAGCACGCCATCATTTTATACAAACCTACAGACTACAGATTGAACACTCGTATACGGGGCAGTTTAAGAGCGAAAGCGACGAGAGGGGTTATGTATTTTGGTGCTCAGTCCACTGTTCACTACATTCACTAGCCATTATATAGGTAGCGTGCAACCTACATTTTATTCCCTCGTATAAGCATTTACTACATATATACAAGAAAGCATCTTACATCGAGTGTGCGGATATATACGAGTGGAATGTGAAGTAGCGACGGTTATTTCACATTAAAACCAACAGCCAGCTTGGAGACGGCGTCGAGGGGAGAGCGCTAACCGAGGAAATTCGATAAATTTTATTCCGATCACATCAAAGGCACCAACCCAAAGTGTCTTCTCGCATAAGTTTTTCTTTTACTTATCCAACCTTCTTTTCCCGCTCACTTCGACGTCGTTTTGCGTTTTTTCTTTACGCTACGCGAAAATGAAAGGAATTTCAAAACTTTTTTCTTTTCGAATTCTATTTTTATTTCGTTTTCCTCCAACTTCTATCACCTTCCATTTTACTTTCTCTGAACAAAAAAAAAAAAAAAAGTAATAGAGTGGCTGCTGGGTGCTAAATTCTCCAATTATTTTTTGAAACCTAGGTATATCTGCGCCACTTAACAAACAACAATTATTATTAATTTACTCAAAAAGAAACAAAATTATCATCTATATGTCTCAAGTTTGTTTCAGTTTGTTGACTAAAATTTAACACTAGAAAAACCATGTTTTTACCTAATCGATTATTCAAAGGACCAGATGGCGTCATATTCGACTTAACAGTAAAAGAACCTCAACGGGGCGGAGAATGTCATATATGACGCCACCTGGTCTTTTGAGGAATGGCGCATTCAAATTGTTCATGAAAATTTTCAAATCGTAATAACTGTCAAAGTACAAATATGATAAACAGAGGTCCTTTTTCGATCATCCTTAATGTACATGTTAGCATAATAGTGAATAATGAGGAGTTTTTAATAATTCCTGGTCGATTGGTTTTGACTGGCCAAAATTAGTAACAATGAAAAATGGCGCCGTTTTACATTTTACCCATTTGTTGCGGGAATACCTTTTTTATCAATATGGTTTGGCTAGAAATTTTTCAAAAAATGTCACGCATCAAACGGTCATTTTGAAAATGTAAAGTAAGTGTAAAATAGATAGAGAATCGTGTCAAGTATGCAATATGATGTAGACTATTCGGTTATTATCGATTATGTATGTCGCAGTCAATTTTGAACAGTTTATTAGATTGTCATATGCAGATTACCTAGTCTGTTTAATGTGGGGGTAGGGGAGATGGGTGGTGACAATTTAATAACGTCTAGGTATTATTAAAATAGTCTAGATAGTCTACATAATGATGACTAAGTTTACATCCGATTTTATTTCTAGATAGTCTACATATAATTTTATAATTTACATTTTCTGAGGTTATTTTTCATTTCTTAGAAATGCCTATTGGTTCCGGACATTTTCTTCAGATTGACTTATTTTTTAATAAATTCTGACCGGATCGTTTGGTCATAATTCAAAATGGCACCGAAATTTATAACTAGTTGTCAGAGTTAATAAAATTTTCCAATCATTCAAATGGTCGTCATTTTTTAAATCGACCCGGAATTATTAAAAAATCCTCATTATTTACTTACGCTAACATACATGTACATATATCCCGAATTTCTTTTTGTCTATTCGGTATTTGAGCTGAAATCGTTGACAAAAGCTCTGTTCATGGAAACGATTTCAAACTGGGATAACTTCAAAGGTACTGAACCGACTGAGTCCGAAATTACCGGGATCATTTTTTCCACCTTTTCAACATATACATGTACTTGAAGTTTTGCTCTGATCCATTCAATATTACATCCCAAATCTTACGCGCTTTCTTATTTAGTACCGTCCGAACGAAGCCAGCACAGTTCAACTCGACTGTAGATCCGTTGATCCTCTTAATGCGAAAAGAATGAATTTTCTTTTGTAAATCGGAGGTTTTTAATAAAACCACCTACATCACACGCTATTGTATCTAAACGTCTGGCGGAAAGAATTTTACCAGTATGGTACGACTGTGTGCCCATGATGTTGTCGACTTTATTCGATTGGGAGGACGATTAATTATCGAGACACACCGCGATGTGGTCAACACTGCAGCAGATGCCCGAAGACCTTTGGCTCTCCACCTTCCTGTAATCTGAGGGGGCTAACCATGTTTACAAAGAGTGAAAGGGAGAGATACTCGTAGATTCGCGAGTATCGAACGATTGCGAACGACCAAATTTATTAGGCGTTCGTTTAGTGCCCATCGAGACGGCCCCTTGTTCATTTTTGCCACACATTCATCATTCCAACCCCCAGTATAGTGTTGTTTTCCACACAACCGTGTCCAGGTTAGTACGAATGCGAGCACAAGTGCGCACTGTGAACCATTTGTCTTTAGAAAATCAAATTCAAGGGACCAAAAATGTTATTGGTTTTACTTCTGATGATTACTTAGTTGAACGTTGACGATAGTTGCGAGGAGATGATTATTAATAACCAGAAGGGAGGTTTTAGAATGAAGCCACCAATGAGTAAATTTCCTATACTTAAGTGTATTGAAAAACATTTTGATTATACTAATTTTGTACAAAAATCTGATATACGTACAGTGAGGAAAAGGCTTATTAAGAAGCATAATGTGGATATTCAAATTTCCGCCTCCAGTCATTCAAACAACATTATAAAAAGTAGTCATTTTCACATTCCATAACTTAAAATCTAATCCAAATTTCAAAATTCTCATTTGCTAGATATCCATTTTCAGTTTGTACGAAATACTGAATTTAGAATTTTCGGAACTACACCTTCAAATACGGTTCGTCATTCAAGCTCACGTCAAGTGCACCCATCACAAAGAGGGGATAAATGAATTTTTTTTCTCCTACAAGTCACAGTCAGATGCCAAGAATAACCTACATATGGTATTTGACGGGGCCGGGAGGAGTAAAGGGGGCCAACTGGCAAATAAAGGCTACAGACGTTACAAATTGCAAGCTTATACGAGTGCAATGCCAAACTCGACACTTGTAGCTAACAGAATATTATTGTATTGTACACAATGCGCAGAGGGTGCGCTACGCGCTGCTTTTGTCTCATTTATTTATTTTTCAACCTTCCACAACACCCACTCGCACACGATCCATTATATGCGCCTTGTTTCTTCGTCGACCCAAGGGCTTTCTTTTGCGACGTAACTTTTCGATGGCTCTTGCATTTTTAATGCCTCAATAATACGTTTCGCCTTTAGTCTGCATCTGTACTCTATATACTATATCCAGCGCAGCGCATATATCTACATGTACTATACAACACTTTTCCATTTTTCCAACAAGTGAACATCACGTGTGTTTATCTTCGAAGCGTACTAATTTAAGGTAGCATAGCTGCAGAACGTGGACTTTTAGTCTAAAAGGATTTACTGTATACACACTCGTACGACTCTCGTATACAGCCAACCAGCCAGCCAGGCCACACTAGAATGATACTGAAATAATTTAAGGATTGAAAAGAGCAAACGATGCGAAGGTGGGTGCCCCATTTATATGTTAGTCTTCCCTAATTGAGCACTCGATTGAGGGTACACAACCGTTGAACAACAAAATGGACGAACAATGCACACTAATAACCTTTCGCGCTCATCCAGGTGCAGGGCTGACTGCTATATAATTCGCTCAGCCACTAGACATCAGCGTGGATATGATTCGATTAGGTAAGTATACGAAAGAAAATGAGAACGCATTCGATGTAGGCCACCCTTCTCGCCCCCCCCAATCCCCTCAGCTACTGAAGCAGTTTGAAAGATTGGATTTGTGTCGGTGTTAATTACACGAACAGAAAGGCGGATACGGTACGATACTAAACTAAATACGCAGTCTGAATTCGTTAAAAAGAAAAAGGTCTTCAGACGAGAATACTCATTTTGGTCCAATTTCAAAGGCCGGAAAACACCCGCACGAACAATGAACAAGACAAACTCGACAGGGTTGCCACACTTGAAAAAAAAATTAATCCACCGAGGGAAGGCCGCGCGAAAAGACTTACAGAAGTCGGATGCTTTATGGATTCTATTTTTCAGCTTTCAATGCAACAACTTCATTTCGCATGGTTATTGGCGCAGTTGGCAAAAAACAATTTTTACAAAATTTGGTGAAATTAAAAATTTGCATAAATAAAACATTTTTTTCCTGATTTAGAGAGATTTTCTTTGCGGATCAAGTGGGGGTGGGGGCTATCATACAAATGCACATGAAAAATAAATCAACTGGATAGAATAACTAGTAATAGCTGTGGAAAAAATTTCGTTTTTTCAACTTGGCAGCACTGAATTACAGATTCTTTGAAAATCGAAAATTTCTCTAGAGCAACATCAATTACATCAAGTAATTCACTGTACTGATGAATTCCAAAATATTCTTCAAACAATGTACGAGTTCTTTCTAGCGTTGTATAAATTGTATGCCAACCTTTACTATTGACAAGAATGTCTACAAGCAAATATACGTATGTAAATGTATACTCGTTTCTTATTTAATGTCGTGCCAAAAATCACACTTTAGCAGCAGAGTTTAATAAAACACTCGCGACACCCTCTATTCGTCTCAGCCGGCATTTCACATCACATTTCAGATAGATTGAGGAATCCCCACAAAAAACATTCATATTCAGTTTAGATGGGCAGTGATGAATTTTTTTTAGCTCCCTTCTTTGCTGTTCCACTATATCAAAAGAAAAAAGAAAAAAAAACATCATATAGCTTATATTCATCACATCCCAACTACAGCAGTGACTTCGTAATTTTTCTCTATTCATTTTGCTGTCACTTCATTCGTCAGCTGGACAATTTTCAACGGTTGAATGGATGCAATCGATCACGATCATCCGCGCACAATCATTCGACATATTTCTGGTGATTGAGTGCATTTTCTCCGCCATTTTTCTACTTCTCTCCGTCTGCTTTCATCACGTGTTCCGCGTAATTACAAAGGCAATATGACACCCTTCTCAACCTTCCTCTTTCCATTTCCATTTTTCCTTTCTTTCCCTCTCACTTTCTTCTATCTCCATCCATCCGTCTATCCCTGTATTTTTATCTGCAAATACTGCACACAGGGTGTAACCGGTATACGTACACATAGTCAATAATTTACGAACCATATCCGTGTGAATAACGAAAACGACATCGACGGCGGAACACTATTTGAATAATATTCTTATCGCGATGTAGTAAAAGGTTTTTCCAAAAAAGTTTTCACAAAAACCGCCCTACTTAACGCAGCGCTGTCGATATGGGGTTGTCGGTTACAGGAAAAGCTGTAGGTGAAATTCTGACACCGACACGCCTCCACGAGGGTCGACTGTACAAGAAATGGGAAAAAAATTGATATAACGCACACGGTTTTCGAAAAATTTTCCACTCGCAATCGTTCAGTCCATCTGATGAAGACGAGTGAAGAGGTATAGGGACTATTAGGTACCTATTTCTAAACATAATTCGCATTATGTCGCTTCCGAGATTCTGTGAATGAGAATGGTCTGTTGGTTCCTTTACTTTGAACCCAACACTGAAAGGAAAGAAACGTTCTGGGAAGCAGACCGATCCATGAAGTAGAACAGTGATTTCAAAAAAGCAATCACATATTGATATACGAGCGTAGGTAATATTATAATTAATCAATAAAAAACTCATTCCAGATTTTTTGCATTTAATTTCAATCTAATATTTTGCTGTCTCACATATTCGTAATAATACATTTCACCATTATTTAGTTAAGGGAAATTAGTGTTTAAAAAAGAAAATATTGGTACAAACGATTTCATGCGTGGAATGTGTTGACGGTAGTCCAGGGAGTATGTGGTAAAAATTCTCGGCCCTCATCCCCAGTGCTTCCCTCTGGTGGACTCGTATAAGTGTTGGAAGTCGACATTTTTCAACAATAAATCGAAAACTATGCTAGATAATCCATTCTGAAGTTCAGTAAAACTTTATTCTATACCCCAAATTTCCCTTCCATTAAAACAAAATGGTTTCATTTGGTGCCATAGAAGCGCAGAAAATGAATGAAAATAAGTCTAATTTTCCTTAATTTTCGAGTTACTGAGGAAAAAAACTAGAAAAGTATCATTTTTCAACATTAAGGGACAACTTCAAGATTATATAGTAAACATCACATACAAAAATAATAAAAACTTGGGAAATCCATACAAAACTTGAACAGCTGAACAGAACTAATATTTACCTTGAAAATAAATAGCACATCAAAGGAAGAGTCTTTCTGTAAGAAATGAAGTGTAATAATACATTTTGCTGATGTACATATAAATATGTGCATCTTTTTGGCATCCAAATAAGCTGTTACTAACTGCATCGATATTTGCGAATATAAAAGTAAATAAATAATGATTCTATTACAATTACCCTTATTTACGAGTTATAGCTAAATACAGCTTTCTCGAGACTTTACCTCCCTAATCGTTTGTCAAAAGATTTTTCAATAAGTTTTCGTCGTTATTCTGTGTAATTGTGAAGGGAGAACTGGTGTAACTTCGAATTTGGACGATTATCAGAGTGGAAAAATGGAAGAACGAGGAATTGGATCGAAGTTACAAACTTTTAAAACGATAAAAAGTTTTGCAGAAAAATTGTTTTCACTTTGATAAGAATCTTGGAACCCGTTACAATGGCAAACGAATTGTTTTCTACAGTATTTTATACGGTCTCGCTTAACATTTCCATTTTGTGACGTTGCACCGAGAAACAGCTATTTCGATTGCCAATTCGACTATTCAGAAAACGATTCGAGAACCAATCTTGTGCTAATTTGGTATACTCCAGCTTGGAAGCGCTGAGAATCAAAAACTTTCAGCTTGAAGACTGACCCTAATATCTTAACCATAAACTCTAAAATTTTTACAGTAGCAACGTCATCAATAGCTCAAAAGAAAATATTTTGTAGTTTTGTATTTCATTTTTGTAATTTCGAATTTTCCTACTTGAAATTTTACGGGTTTTCAAGATTTAGTTTTGAAAATACGAAGAAATATGACCACAAACAACAACTACGAACCATCATGGATTTTTTTTATTTGTTCAAAGCAGGGATTTTCCACAATGTGCGTTGGCAACTCTGATATAAACCTGCCTTATTTGTAATCGAGTTGAATTGATGTTTCGAAAATAGCACACCTACAGACGTCATCCAACATTTGACGATTCAAGTCCAACACCTTAGCTCTACCCCATTATCCTAGTTTTGCGAGGGCTTTGAGACAACACGTCCCAGCGGAGGATTTCTTTTTTCAGTAATGGAATACTCCCTCACATTCTGGATTTAAAAATTTCCTAATATTTTCCTATCAATTTCGACGAGTCTGTCGTTATGGCTCTCCACAGAGTAAACAGCAAATCCATACACGTCAATCCGATCAATATCGTCGGCTTCAGCTTAACCTGACCCCTTCGGTAATATATATCTATACCTCGTATATAAATTCGTTGACTGAATTGGCACAATCTTCACCGTATACTCTCATGTACACCTTCAATAATTCCGTCTTATCGAGAGGACTTTAAGCTCCGCGCACAAAGACTTCCTTCTCAGCAGTGAAAAAGTGAAAATGCGGAAGAAAAAAAAAATAGAAAGAAGCACGAGGTATACTCGTATACAGCGAGGAAGAAAGCAGGAAAGCACAAAAAAAAAGTTATTAAATAAAGAAGGGGTCAAAAGTGTGCTAAAAGCTATTTTTCAAGCGAGAAAGACGCATCTCTTCTCTTTTTCTCGCGTTTCTTTCTTTCTCTCGCTCCTGTCTCAGCCATTCCATCTCTCAAGTCTTGAAATTTTTTTTCTTCATCCCTTAACAGCTCATATAGTGGATTGTGTAAAAATCTGAAAACGGTTTTTCTCCCTCGACATGTACTTCTCGAAAATAACACGATATTCCCTCATTTTCCGCAGTGTGTTCTTCCATTTCTTTTTTTTTCTTTTTTTTTCTACACAGTTGTTATTCTTGTTGTTGCCTCCACATATTTCTTCCTTCCATTCTGTTTTCTTTAGTATTTTTTATAACCCCCTTCTTTCTTTTTTCCAGGCTAAAATCGCATCGACTATATCAATAGATCATCTCGTACACATAATATTTCTCACCCGGAGGCTATTCATTAGATTACAAAATATACCGAAAATATTTACTCGGATTATATTAACTTACATTTAATATACTCGTATCTACCCGCCAATTTTGTATTGTACATTATTTTTTGCTTCTTTCTTCAACTTTTTCACCCTGACCATAACGTACATCTTACTCCATCTTCCACCCCAAATATCAATGCATTCCAAATTCGAAAAATAGCGTACTTCAGATCCATTTTTCCCCCTACAGAAAGTAATGTAAAATGAAGAGGTCGTGGAAATTCGGTCGACTATCTACGTGAAAGGAATTAATTTAAAAAAGTCAGCATTTTTTTTTCGAGGTCGTATTTTCGTATTTTAAACGAATTTTCTCCCAAATTTATGTGGTCACATTTTATTACCCTTCGTCAATTCCGAAATGAAATTTATTTTTGAGTGGATCCTATCCGTTGAGAAATGGAAATTTTCGCATACAAATGAGCTCTAATACGGTCACTGTTCTGAAAATATGGAGTTCATTAATGTATAAAATGATGGATGCATTACCTCTTCTCAAAAAACGAGATAGAGTAAGCCAAGCCAGAGTCCGCACCTAAAATTTGAAAGCCCATAACTCTGGATGCGTAATTAGCAAAAGAAAAAACAGACTATTGAGGTTAATATCTTTATACGCTCTCTTGAATACAACTGTAAAATGCAAAAATAAAATTTTAAAGAAGTTAAAGAAGGGCACTCTGGAAACATGAAACTTAATTTCAGATTTAATGTTTCATCACTGGCTGAAACTGAAAACCACTACACCGGCCCAAATCTCAAACCTACAAACTGAAAATTCGTAAATTTTACGGGGCAGCCCAAGAAACATTCTCATATTGGGACATGTAGAGAAATAATTATGAAAAGTTTATGAAACTATACTTTATAGTCATTCCTTAATGGAATAAATTGAACGATTATGTAAGTGATGATGATTTAAAGCACAGCAACTGACCAAAAGTTTCAAGGTTTTATCAACTCACAGCAGTTTTCTATTAGATCTAATTTCGACAGGTTAAATTCTATTTTTTTGTAGGGTTTTCATACATATTACAAGTTGAAGTTGATTCTTGCCAAATCAGCGACAAAATGATTTCTATTTCTTTCGACTTTGTGAGTTTTAGACAAAGGCAGACGAAATGTTTATTTAAAAAGTCATCTGTATACACGTAATGTTTGTGGATTTATAGTTTCAAGATCGATCGCTAAGGGATAGCCTAAACTTGATTGCTTAAGAATTAAATTCTACTCCCAAGGAATTAAATTTGACAGTTGAAAGAATGAACATCGATTGCTGATGAATTAAAGGTGACTGCCAAGTAATCAAAGTTGATAGCCAAGGACTTAAATTCGACTGCTGAGGGATTAAATTCGTGTTGAGTAATCATTTCGTAGATTGCTAAGAAATTGTATAAAACTATACGGGTACAGTCAACGAGATTCAATATTTTGATTACTACGGGATTAAATTCACATTCGATTGCTCAGAGATTAAACTCAACTGTTGAGGACTAAAATTCGACTGCCAAGGAATTTAAGACGATTACCAAGGAATATAGAATATATAACTGCTAGGGGATTAAATTCAACTGCTACAGAACTTGAGTCGCCTATTGAGAAGTCAGTTTTGACATCACTGAGGAATTAAATTAGTCAACAGCTACGGAAAAAAATTCGATTGCCAAGAAATCTGGGAAAATTCAAGATTTGTAGCAGAAATTACCATACAAATAGCAAAATATATCATCCAAGACGCCGAAAAAAAACTAAAAATATTATTTCTCTCCGTGAAAACATCTCTAAATGCCCAAGAAATTTTCAACGTCTCATACTTTTTCTTCGACACCAGCACGATAAGCTAATACGGGAGCCTGTTGACTGGCTAGAATAATCAACAATTCTTTCTTTCAAATTAATCTGGTTTCGCACATCAGAAATAATACAATATTCGATTCAAGCCAGCCAACACTATAGCAACGATCAGGCGTACAAAAGCAAAACAAAATTCTGGGCAATATCAATCAAATCGGTCTGAAGTAATTCAACGGACGAATCATATGTAGCAACCCCCAACGAAAAAGTCGAACAGAATTAGTATCACTCCCAACAAAACGAAATACGAAAAAGAATATATGTATCCTCGTATGTCTTGCCCATTTTAACCGTCTTCAGACATGCGATAGGCACGAATCAAGTTTTATATTTTTGATTAATTGACACGAAAACTGTTTCCCTCGACGATATATTTTCGAGGGCTTTAAAGGAAAAATAGAAAATGAAAAAAAAAAAAAGACAGAAAATAGTCGAGTCTATCTTAGAGCAATTACATTACTACATACCACCAAGAAAGTAATGTTGGTGCAGGGAAAAGGTAAAATGGAAGATCAGACGGAGAAGTTGACTCACAAGAAAGAGATGCCTATATGCACTACGAATGGGAACGAATGCAGGACTATTTCTCAAAGGCAAACCTTAACTCGATATGTTAGTATTTAAAAGCTGGTCACAATCTGTCGACCATTTTGTGGAGGCTCTACCCCCTTTCCAAAAAAAAAAACAATGAGGAAAAAAGAAGTCACGAAGTTTTATTCAATAGGGAGTTAGTTGCAAGAAGTTCATCGTGAAAAGTAAAACTGCTTCTTCTCCTTCGAGACAGACTACGAAAAAAGAAAAAAATCGTCGAACAGGCACGAAAAAGTTTTACGCGTTTGGATTAATTTTTCTCTCTGTTATCCACCATTTTTTCTTGTAGGAAAATCTCTTACTAGATACACGACGAGCAAATTTCGAATACCTAACAACAGCGCCATTATAATGATCAAACCTTCCGAAATTCGAATCGACTTTAGGATATAGACCCGAGGGTGCTAAATCCAAATTTCCGGTCATATTTGAGCCCCCTTCCTCCTCTAGGGCTGAAATGAGGGTGAGAAATATCAATCTCTGCCTTCGGTACAACGAATAGATATATTGTTTTGTTTATGATTTTGGGAAACATGAACAAAAACCGAATCAAACACGAATATTAACTGCTGATATCACTTTCAACTTGAAATTCATGAATCAACTTGCAAAACCAACACACCTAGTATTGGGGAAGAATATTGATCATACATTGAAAAAGTTATAAAACCAAGAATAGAAGGAACAAAAAACCTAATTTCGCAGCTTAAGTAGCCAATGAAAAGTGAATTTAAACATTCCTATCTGCTAGCTAAAATGGAGATGAAAAATAATTTCGCAGCGATAAACCATTGTAGAACTTTTAAATGCCCCTATAAAAGCTAGGCATATACACGAAAAGGAAAACAGGCTACATATCCACAAAACTCCGTTCTCAACCATTATAGTTATTTAATTACTCTTGCGTAATCGTATGAAAAGTTTAATCCTTCCCTATTTAAAAACGGTTCAAGTATTCGAGTATTTATACTCAAACCACGCAGCTACGTAGCGGAGCTAGACTGTTGGTTTGCAAGCGCATTAGGCAAAGGCCACCATAAAGTGTATCAGGTGCCTTTGTCGAGTTTTAATTTATCATTACGCCGCAAAATCGTTGAAATTCGTTACTCCAAAAACATTTGTCTTCAATTAAAAAGAGCACATACACGAACATACCGAGAGACGAGCGAAAATATAGAACAGACAATCCGATGTCGCTTGCGTAATTAATGAATGAAACTTTAAAAGATTAAAGTGTCGTTAAGTATCCTAAAATCTTGCCTAAAGTCAATTAAATAATCGTGCAGCTTCGTGTATATATATCAAGTTTCACTCGCGCACCCCAAATTTGCTGTATTTTATGGAACTGTTGTAAAACAAAAATGAGATATTTCGAATGAACGGCTTTTTCCTGTTTCTCTCCGGGCGAGTATACGTACGTCGAATTTTGAAAAGCTTCTTGCAGATTGCCAAACGAGAAACGCATTATTTGTAACCACTAAAGAAAAGGGCGACGGGACTACAGTGCGGGACTGCGTACAACGATCGTCTCCACCTGGTGGTAGAAAATGTAACGAATCGAAAATATGGAAAACGTACATTTTAAAGTTTAGAATAGGGGTCTGTTTGGTGTAGTAGTACGAGTAAGTGCTCATTAGTTTCAATTACAAAATATTTACTTTGTACGCACTGCCATTTGTGTCATAAGAATGGGGTAAGAGCATAGAAAAAAAATTTAAGTCGCTCGGAAATGATGAAAACTGTTTGTTTAAAGGCAAAGGTAGAAGTAGGTAGAAGAGAAAAAGGTAGCTACAGTACGTTATTTTGCACCAACACAATCATTTCTTTCTTCTTTCGGCTTCTTTCATTAATAGAAAACTTAAAGTCATTTCCAAGCACCTCAACTTTTTAGCCGTAGGTATGTATATTTGAACAACTGATAACAACATTTTCTGAGTATTTTTCAATCAAATAGTAGTCCATATATTAATTCTAAGTCAATATGGTGCTCAGCCTTGCAATCAAAAAGCTCTTGGTTCGAGACTCCTCACCGTCACAACACACAAAATATCAATGAGTCAACCGCAACTTCCATATCACACGACGAAAATTTACTAATTTATCTCATTTTCACGTTGCTTGCACAGTCTCATCAGTTGTTTCGATGCTAGAGGGCATTCAGAGCTTGGACAGTCCCCATACACTCAAAAGTCAGTTGATTATTATGTTTCAAAACAACTCGGATAATTCACAATGAGAATCCGAATTCAATTTACAAAAGCTATTCTGGAGGAAATAAATTCACTTTTTTAGTAAATCAAAACCGAGTCCGAATCCAGAATCCATTTTTGTTCCAGCGACACGAACATGCACAGCCTAAAATTTGTGGCAAAACCACGAATGAGTCGTGAATTCTTTATAATAATGCAAGTAGGTATCTACTTCGTTTTTCATGAAGTTTTTACGAAAGGATTATAATTTTCTCCTGCATACACTTAGCCAGTCAGATACAGTGAAGTGTTGACTATGTGGGTGGATTTTTTGAATAGAAGATGTATAGGTACTAGTAAATAAAAAATAAAGTTAGCGTATCGTTGGGTGGAAATTTAAAAATATAAATTAGCACGCTCCCGTCGTCGCTTCGTGGTAATGAAAAATGGGGATAGTAAATAATGCCCTCTCGGCGGAACCGCACTCAACACCTTTTCCACTTTTCAGGCTATTATCAACGCACACATTCTTGTAAAAGTTGTAAATACGTTAGTTAAAAATACTGCACACGAGGTTCGTATAAATACTCACAATACACACACTATTCAGTATACGAGTATATGTACGTATAAACAGAATAACCCTATTAATTTTATACTTCTTTCAGGTTTTCCTAACCCTTTTCCTTCTCCATTCTACCCTGCCTCACTTTACCGCACTTTTTGCCTTTCGTTCGATGCTCGTTTGTTATTGTTTCACATTATTAAGCGTTTAAATGTGCTTGTAAATCGTTTAATTCGGTATAAAAAATTGGATCCTTTTCAGCTGTTCTTGCGCTTCATCAACATTCATGTGTTTCTGTTCATTCATGTTTGTGAGATGATTCACAAGTGCAAATGAATGGATGGTAGGTATAGCCATGCGTTGCCGAAATTTCACACTCCCTTCTAGAATTTACGAGATTTCATGCTATTTGTTGGGTTAACTGAAAGCCAAGATGGAAAACGCAGCGTTTAGCACATAATCATTTCCCGATTGAACGTTTTTTGTAAAAAATTACCAAAAAATGTTTTCAAGTCCTAATATATTCAGTAAACGATATTTCACTATTTTTGGAGGTGAAAAAAATCCTCGAAACAGGTTTCTTCGATGAAATTTTGAATTTTAGCGACTAAAAAAAAAAAAATTAATAAATAAAAAACATGATCTGTAGAATTATCAATTGGAAAAATTTGAAACTACCAGGATTAAAGATACCTACCAAATAATATCATCTCTTATTTGAATAATACCTACTAATTAAAAAATTGAGATGAAATCCTTGAAATTGAAAAAAAAAAAAATGCTACAAACAACCCTGGTTTCATCCCTCACATTTTTCAAAACATAGCAAAAAATATCCGTCGTTTCAGGAATTTATCCCTGCAGTTGGCATCCCTGCATTTTAGTGAGCTGATAATGCGCTGAAGAGAAACTTGCAGTTGATGATGAATTTTGGTTTACTTTCCCGCTGCAATCGTGAATCAAGATAACACACAGACAAACACATATACGATTCACTTTCAGACATGCAACAATTGGGATTTTCAAATGCTGCGAGTAAAAGTGAATAACACTGGTATAGTCATACACATAGGGTTTTTGAGCAAGAATTTTTTGCAATCTGAAACGCATCTATCTGCACTGGGCTCGTATGATTCTAAGTTAAATTTTTTTACCCGCTAAAAACTTCCGCAAGCACCAAATTATTTTCTGATTGTATGATTGTCGATTTTAGAAAACACACAAAATTAACTTTCAAGTTGTGTACACACTGAAAAATGTATTCAATCAACGATGTGTTTTTTCATTTTTTTTTTTTTTTTTTTGGAGTCCCAGAGGATTGGAAATGAAAAATTTTTATTTCTTCGTCAAATATAAAAGAAAATAAATAGGTACGAGTACATACGTATATAACTTTTTCCTCAATTTATTAGACGTCTATACGTTCGTTATTAAACATTCGGTTCAACTTTCTTTTGCTTCTTGAAATAAATTTGAGCGACTGAACGAGACTCGTTCATTGTTGCGATCGTTTTTTCTTCTAAATTTATCGAGTAATTGGTTAAATTTATTCGCGAATGCGAAGCCAAAAAAAAAGAATAGAAATGTTATGAAAAAAAGTGTAACGAAAGTCAAGTGTCGACGTCGGGTTCATTCGCGAATTCTTTTGTCTGCTGCATTCACTACGAGTATACATTCGTTCGAAAAAGTCTCCCTTCGTACATTCGGCATTTAAATATTAATATATAACGCTACGAGTGTTTTTACCATAAAAGGGTGGTTTTTCTCTCAATTTTTGTTTGCTTCGCTCTGTTGTTTGCGCGCCGGTTATATAATATAATATATACTCGTTCCTGTGCTGCTTGTAAAACAGAGTATCGTTTCACACCCTAATAAATATAATTTCAATTTAACGAACTCGTTAATTACGAGTATATCCATTTTGCTATATTATAGTGTTTATGAGCGACGAAAATTTGCGGCAGCGTGAACGTTTCCAGAATCGTCGAAAACTTTTTAGTCTCGATTTAAATTCGCCTTTTTCGTTGCACGGGCAAAAGCGAGCAAAAGTTTACAACGAGCTTTTACGAATAATTTGTTGTTCGCTTTTAAACGTTTCTAGGAGCTGGCCGACGCGACGACGGTATTTTGTTTCTGCCGGTGTATTTGTATCCCGCATACACTTTGCTGGCAGTGTGCATCGACCTTTTCTCTCATTCTCTTTGCTTATCGGAAAAGACTAAATTCCTATGTTCGCCTTCCGCATAGATGGGCAGGGGGCTGCTGTGTGGCGGTATTCGCGACTGTTGAATCGCGTGCATGCAGTCTACCAGCCTTTGAAGAACTGGATACCAGATAAAGGAAAGGGCGCGGTTCAGATTATATTCGCTCGAATCGCAACCCTTCTTCGGCATAGGGTAGCTTTTATCGTGAACGTCGTTAGGAATAAGGTTGAATTTTCGATAATAACTGGAGGATGAAGGGGGAAGGATAACCGAATGATAGAGTTAGATACCGTTTATTCTTAATGACGTATTAAATTGGCAGGGTAAAAAGAGCCTGCACCTTCATCTTTCTTTATATAATATCATCTTACACAATTGAAGGGACAAAATTAGAAGAGTGCTAAGTGCAAAAGCATGAAATTTCAAAGAACGAGAAAAATATTTACAACTCTCGCGACCTGTGATTTTAGAGAGGTTAGTTATAATGCCGTTTTTCTTTATTCACCAATTCCCCACCAGATTCCTCAGCGAACTTTGGAAACGGCCAAAAATTTCTTTTGGTTTTGAAGATGGAATTATGGATGCGCGGACTGCGTTTTGGGAAAGTTATGAACAACAATCGATGAGGAACCCCTCTTAGCATAATTTGCACTAAGCGCATTTTGGAATCCGGTCTTTCAATTGGTCACACTGCAAGAAGATGGGCTTCACAGATGCATCATATTTTGGGGAGAAGAAATAAAGTATAAATTTCCCAAGACTTTTTCTGTGAAATATACCATGTTTATTTTGATGATGTTGATACCTTAAAACTTAAAGGTGCTACGTCCACTTTGAAAATTTACGAGAGGTGCTACGAAAAGATATTTTACTACACGCATTATTTTAACGATGATACTGCTTTTAACGACTCGGATGAAGCCTATATACTCATTTTTTTCTACAAAATAAAACTAAATTCAGGACTTTCAACTCTAATATATACTGTCTAAAATACAAGACTTTTTAAAACATGGTTCCCATCACTTGACCCTTCCCTGTGCAATCTGAAAGGCGAAAAATACTGTTATTTATAACTGAATCTGAGAACCAGAGTAATTCAAGTTCTAATTCAGTGTTAAGGATGATGCTGACTATTTATGATGTACTATTATAGTTCATCTTCTACTTTCATCCTACGAGCTCATATTGTTCCACAATAACCATTCTTTGTATTTAGCTAATTTTTTTTAAAATTCAGACGAGTTTTGTGTACATTTCATAAACGAAGAATAATTTGAAAAAATACATTTTCTTGAAAGTATGCCATTTTACCGCAACTATTCGCTGTAATAATTATAACTTATGAGAGCACCGCTTTTATCTTTTGGAAAACACGAAAACGAAAAAAAAAAAAAAAAGGTTATCTTAGTGAAATGGAAAATGGTCCGAAAAAGTTTTATGGGTATAATGTAGACGGTAAGCGGCGGCGAAGGGGTAAAGTTGAGAGAAAAAATTCTTCAAGACGATCTGCGCAAAAGGAAAGACGTAATCAAATAAATAAATAGAATTTAACCAGGCATAAAACTGCGTGAAATGTGTCGGAAAATTTTCGAAGAAAAAATCGTGGAAAGGGACGGGGCAACGACTTAGGTGGCGTGGGCATGGGAGGAAGGATCGAAAGAAAAAAGAAAGTTTTATTTTCTCTTGTTTTTCCATTACACCATTAGCGGATATTAGACGCGTATATATACGCAGGAAAAGGGAGCCAAAAGTACGTCACTAACGTCAGTGAGAGTAAAAGAGCGTGAGAGTGAGAGCCAGAATAAAAAATGAAAAATTCTAGCGCAGCGAGACCCCGCCAAAGAAGCAGGTTTTCGAATAAAAGCACGGTCATTGGGAAAATTTTATGGGTTTTAAATTTTACTAATCAATTTTCAAAGAAATCAAATGACAGACAGATTTAAAACTTGAAAGGCACAGAACGTTTCTGAGTCATTTATTTTTTTAAATACATCGTCTGAATTTTGAAATTTACGATTCAAATACACCCCTTCCGTAGAGATAAATACACAAACAAACAAATAGAGATAGATAAATAAATAAAGATATATGAAATAACGAGATGGATTTTAGTAGAATCCAGAGAATATGAAACCTGAAAAAAATATTATGAATGTTTAATATCTATTTTCCGAAGTCAGATCAAAACTAATGAACTTTTTACCGAAAACCTGCTTTAAAAATAGAAGAAAGAATACAAGTTACGAGTTTAAAAGTGTATAGAAGGGAAGGGGGTTAAATACCGCGTGATGTGAAAATGCAATAGAATAAAAAGACGAAGGTTTGAGGAATAATGCAGGGATAAGGAAGAGGGTAGGGAAAAAAAAGCAACTTGAAGCTCCCTATGACCTCGTATTTACGGGTAAATAATGGTCGAATTTCATCCCCAACGACTTTTGTTATTATCTTTTTCTTTCCAATAATGTCCTCGTTTGTACATTTTCATTATTATGGCGAATATACGCGTACCCGTTAACTTGTGTATTAGAGAAAGCCAATTGGATTTCTCCACTATCTTTAATAAATTTTCGCCTATTAAACTTTTTTTCCGCCTCAACTTCGTCCTTTTATTATTGTTTCTACGCTCCCAAGTTTTTCCTCCATCGTAGTCACTCATTCTATCTCGCTCGCTGGCTCCCTATGTTTCTGTTTTTCAACCTCTGCCCGTTCACGTATCCATTTTTCACTTTGCTTTTTGTTTTTTAAAAGCTATTCTTTTTCTCTAATCATATTTTAATTTTGAACTTCGACTGCGTTAGAAAAAATTTAGATATGTAGTAGTTTTTACAATTTGAATGGGAAAACTGGTTCAATAATTCAAGATTTGTAGCAGAAATGTACTGTAGAAGAATGGTAAAATATAATAAGGTATATTATCCAAGATGGTAAAAAGTACTACAAACAACAACGATGTCTACAATTAATATTAATTTTCTTCAAAGTAATGAAAAAAGTTACTATTCTATTTGAACCTAATTAATACATTATTCATTTCTCTCAGTGTGCTAGTTTTAGTCATACTAGCGCTATCTGCATTTTCTGATGAAAGTTCATAAAACTTCTTGGATTTTACCTGAACGGATGTTCTCTTTATCCCTAGCTACCCCTCTCCAACACTATCGCTTCGCCTGTCTCATCCTTCGGTCCTCATCTTTTCTTTCAGTTTTACTCAAGCGTAGTGTTACATTCTATTAATAAAAATGAGTCTCGCTTTATTCTCACTCCTTTTTTTCCCTTTCTCGCGCTCTCTCTTTTTTTTTTTTAATGTCGACTACGTTACGACGAAAAATTAGAAAATTTGCGTACCCACCGAATTTCTTCGTGTCTTGAATTTCGATGTAGCCAGCTCAAAGGCCAAAGAAACCCATTATCTCCTTCTCACTTTTTTTTCGCGCTAGAGAAAGTGCGTTTCGAGAGGCTTCTTCTGGCTGGCTAACCGGTAGATAAATTGACCAAAAAAGGGGGTTTGGTTTGGCATACTTTAACATCGTTCTTGGTAAATGCAAAAAAAAAAACGAAAAAAAAAAAAAGAGAAGAAATAGGAGATGGGAATTGAAGGGGGGCTTGAAAACACGGAACCGAATAGCTGGAGAAAAATGACACCATTGAAATTGAAGAGGGATGTTATTCTTTTAGCGCAATTTGGAGAGAGAAATTCATCACCCTGTTTTGAAAGTCGATGATACTTAAGAAACGCGAGGTTAATGGCTCACTGATGAGGGGGGGTGCGTATTGAGAACTGGCTGCAGAGAAGAATTTCATTACTTGGTTCTCGTGATGGGGGTGGAAAAAATAAACATACACGAATAAAGGTCTCGTGGTAATAAACTGGATACTGACTAGTTTACATTCTAATTTAATTCGTGAATGGGCATATATTTAGTGGGCAGTCTGAATTAAATGATTTTGTCTACATGGTCGTTTCATCTAAAAATCATAGGACTGCTAATACTATTGGAATATTTATTGTACTTTGTAATTTTGTACTCTTAGAATATTTCATTTTTTCAACAGTTTTGAATGCCGAGTATCTTGTTCTGTACGAATAAAAAGGTAGGCAGTAAAACTTAATTGGCTCTGAGAGCCGAAAACAAATTTAGAAAGACACAATTACTAAAGGTACTATAAAATAATTTTTCTCTCTTTTTTTTTTTTAATCGAAGGGCCTCAGCATTATTGGACGGCTAAGTAGCACAGATGTGAGATGCCACAGTTTTGTTCGACTATCTAATACGAGGGGTGGTCAAAAAGTAAGTTTCCCTATGCTTGCAAACACCATGAACGCAACTGAACAGACCCGCACCATCAATATTTTTTAGAGGGGGTCTGTAGGGTAGTCCATGCCAATTTTCAAGTCAATCGATCTCGCTTTTGCTCCGTGGCATTTGAAAAATGATGAAATTATTGCTGGTTAGGGCCGCCAAATGCTAAATTCTCAACAATTTGTTAGTGGTGCAGGGCAGTTCAGTTGTGTTCTTAGCATTAGCAGGCATGGGGAAACTTCCTTTCTCACCACCACTCATATAAAAATTTACCCCAAAGATGAAAAATTGGTTCAGACGAACAGCTGTGAATGTGCGTTTGTTTGCGCAGTTTGATGTGAAATGTTGAAAAGGAGCGGGATTAGTCTTGTGTCTCCTCTCGCCCCTCTATAAATACTTACGCACACTTCCACACTCTCAGCATGCTCATAACATTTGATCACATCACACTGCTAATGGTGGGTGTCCGTCCGCCCCCCTTTCCACTGTACGAGTGAAAAATAAATCACCCCGCACACTTTGCATTTGGCGGCCCTACTATGCACTTCCTTTTTCATTTTTCGATTGCCATGCAGTGAAAAATAACCCGATCGACTTGAAACGTGGACCATGCTTCCCCACATACCCCCCCTTCAATATGCTGCCGGCGTAAGTCAGTTGGGTTCCGTTTGTTTCGTTTGCTTGCAAAGGGAAACTTACTTTTTGACCGCCCCTCGTAAAAACGAAGCAACATATTCTGAGGCTCAGTTGGATGGGTGACCGTTTCACTTATATTTTCAACACCCTCTACTCGGCAAGCCTTCATTTTATTCTTTTAGAAATCTTCATTTTATTCTTCTAGAAATCTTCAATAGAATCAGATTAAAAAAGTCATGTGTTTCTTCTCGAGTTGTGAGTTTCAACCAGGTAAATGATGAATAAATGATCGATATTTGACATCGAGAAAGGACAGTCTTAACCACACTCTTTTTCGTTGCCTATTCCTGACCTTTAAAGGGATAAAATGGAATTCCACGTTCTTTCTGTTCGGGTGTATGAGATTAATCCTTTTGGCAATGTGTTTACTTGATAAATGGTCGTTCTTATGGGAGTAAATTTCGGTTTTCAATTAATGATTAATTCGAGAAGACCGTCCGTGTTTACTGGGACACATAAATTACTCGTTCATTCGACGTCCTCCCTTCTTCCTCCTCCACCAATCAAGGGCTACACACTCGAACGAATGTCAAATTTTCCGATACCACAATCGGTCGCCTCATTCCTGTAGAAATATAAACTTTCCACTCCGACTGAAGACCATCGAATATAGCCTTTATAGATACATGCGTACACGAATATAAGTGATTTCCCAACTACCTCCGCCAGATTTGAGGACGAAAGAACCTCACGGGGTGTGCTCGAGGAAGACTTAACGTCGAAATTTATTCGAAGTCATGGCCTTTGGATTTGGCGCGTATAAAAGCGCTTCATATATGCACTTCGAACGCGTCTATATTTACAGTTCAATGGCGGCTCCTACCTCCCTCCAATTCCCCACAAACCCATCTTCAGCCTTTGCAAAGGACACGGCGACGAAATAGGCGCCAGATCCACGAATTTTCCGCGGTACCCGAAAATCGAGGATTTTGGCCGTCCCACCATCGCTCTTAATTAATACGCCCGACCGATAATTTAATAATAATTTGTCATTCGAACGGCTTTTTACACGACTATATCTTAACAACCGCATTGTGTCTCTCTCTCCCTCTGCCTCGCTCTCTCTCCCTTATCGCTTCAACCTTTTTAAAGCCTTTCGCCGTACACTCTCTACCGAACAGACGTTCGACTATATACTCGTACAACCATCAGCAGCCAGCGCAGCATTTTGGGCGCTTTGCACGCAATTGAAAACCTTATCGCCGTTCGCTACGGTTCACTAAATAAACAGAATGAAAATTAAAGGATGTCCGAGTGACCGTTGATCACAAAAGGCTTTCACGCAAGAGAGGTGTATATGAAAATTCGGCTGTCGCCGCAGCCGCTGCACAGCCCATAATGTCGCAAAGGCTGAACGTGGATAAAATGAATTTTCTGCGCGGCACCGTATATTCTACGCTTATGCACACACATATACAGATAGCCTGCAGGCAAAACCGACTATCTGGCAGACTTGATGACACTTATGGAAAAACAGCAGACTTGAATGATCGCACGAATGGTTAAGGAGACCAGATAGAGAGCTGTTAGAGAGAAGAAAATTGTATCATTTTGTTACAGAACAATGCCTCTATACTGAAATATAAGTTTTAGAAGTAATTTTCCCAGTTTTGGATTATAGAAACCAGGAACAATTCAAGATTTAGATACGAAATTACTATACAGTATAACAGAGGTACAAACATATCATCTACGATAATAATGAAAAGTGCCTACTATAAATAGGGCACTCTCATTCAAGAATGACCACTCCGTAGATCGCATGATAAATGAGTTGAACACACATCATGTAAAAATGAATAAATTACGTCATTAAATGTACATATGTAACAAACCGAATTTTCCTATCTTCGAAATTTGTAGAGCTACAGTGTTTCAAATTTGAAAAACTTAAAATCCATTTATTCAAGACTTTTAGCAGAAACTACTACGAGTATAAAGATATTTAAAAATATTATCTAAGATAGTGAAAAATACTAATCTGTTGGTTTTTGTTGTAACAGATGGGCGATAGTAGAATAGCAATCGTCAGGGGAAGGAAAGAAATATATTGATTATTGTCTTTGAATTGCACTTATGTGGAGTTCGAGATTTTGGAAACTACACCTTCAAGGTATGATAATTGGACCGTGATGAATTGAAGAAAACAGTCAAAACGTTCATAAGACCTGAGATGCGTTTGCTGACGGTTTCCAGTTAACTGTTGTTTGGTTTGCGCATCCATAATAATGTCTGCGGTTAAAATTCGACAGAATAAACGAGAAGTCAAAATCTAGATTTTCATTCCAGCATCCTGCATCCCCTGACATCCGTCATTATCAAACACCGAATACAAGAGGTAGGCTATTTCAATTAAAAATAATGACATTCGTCGTTTCTAAAAAGGATCATGAAAAGAGATGGGAGAAAACAAGAAAAAGGTATGTTCAGGAAGGGCGAAAAAAAAAATGCAAAACCACATAAATACATTTTAAGGAAAGCATTTATGGAAAAGCACCGTCGCGAAGTTTATGACTCCAAAAAATCATTTCCTACAAAGTAACGACGCATCCATGATAATATAATAACATGTCGCCGACGTAATTTACTTCTTCGTCGTTATCTAAGTCCACGAACGTAACTACACTTTCATTATTTTATACATTTTCATAAAATACGAGCGAATACGAACGTCATTATTATTATTATTATTATTATTATTATGTAAATTAACAAAATTACAATCAACCCCCCAGAAATGACGCCGTAAATGATTTTCACCACTTTTTTCACATTATTTACTTTTCTTTTCCAAGTCCCCCCATACAAGGTGGTTTTTTTTTTTTAAATAAAAGCTACGAGTATTTAGATGAAAACATATTTTGTAATGAGATTTTAGGACTAAGGTTGTAAGAAATATTAGCGTAAGCGGCTGAATCTAAACTCAGAAAGGTCAAAACTCAATGGATGCATCATCAGATGAACAAAAGTTGAAAAAATTAAAATTAGGAGAAACGTGGTACTTCCAACATGAAATGTCATTTTAGGACTCTTACCCCACCCCTGTTCGCCTAATGGTTGGGATTAAAGTCCCAGATACAGAAGTAATAACTCATCACTACTTCCAGCTATCAACAATTCAAGTGTTTAGTTCCACACACTTGGAAATATATTATGTGTGATTTTGTGGGCCGGTAAATCACAATGCAAGTTTCAATTCCATCATACTGGAAACTCTTCAGAATATTTTAGAGGAAGGATGTCTTCATACCCGCTACATTTAACCATTCAAACAAAAGGCTGAGATTTCAGTTATATTTTGTTGAAAGTTCCCCACCTTCAACATGGGATGAATAATGAATGAAATTTCTTTGAATGTATTTTCACCTAACTGAGTTAGAAATCCCACTACCAATTCGGATCTATTTAAACAATCGCTTCGCAAAAAGTGGAAAAGTCACGTTTTCAAACTAATTTCAAAAAGTGTGAAGTGTCTAAAACCAATGAAGATTTCATAAATGAAGAGTTTTTTCTGCACTTCGAACTTCTCCTCTTTTTGCAAGAAACGGTTCATTGGTTCACACTATTATTCATTTTATGATTTCAAACTTCTATGCAAGGCGAAATCCACTTTCGCTGCAAGAAAACACTGTGACCTCGTGGTTTCCCATTCTTTTCCTTCGCATCTACAAACCCCTATCCGTCCTAGTCGCCGAGGCAGTGACTCGATAATTCATTTTTATTAGTTCCAACGGTTTAATTAGGGAACCGCACACCGTAAATGCACACGATTAAGAAGGATAAGTGTGCGGGCTCTACACTCTACAGAATATAGGATACTGAAAAAAGAACAGGAAGAAATTTACCAGCTCCCCTCCACCGGGTGTACGCGTGTTAAAATACGACCAAAGTTGAACTAATAATCGGCCGAGGAAATTAACACCATAAATTACGAAACGACTCCGAAAGACACACACCAACGCAATAATTGAACCATCTTTTTTCTGTGCACCTACTTTGTGGTTACGCAGTGGTACACACAGATACAACCCAAAGGCTTCACTACAAAGAAAACCAAAATGAGAAGACAAGAGAGAATAAAAGAGGAAGTACGTAAAAGTGGGTGGAAAAAAGGATGCTAAAAAGTTGGAAGGAAAAAACACGGCTAAAGACGGTAAAGGTGCGCCATGAAAGCAATTATCGAAAGCAGAAACAGATTAAAATATTATACCATTAAAAAAATTACCTTTGATAAAATGCTGGTAATAGAGGGAAAGAAACACCGTGTATATACATAACATGTTGAAAGGGGGACAGGGGCAGAGAATGAGAAAAAACATTGCGAAAGAAAAATGCGCAAGGGGATGTAAACATCTTTACGTTAATTATTATAAACCGAACAATTTTCTCTAGCGAAAATTAGCATTGTAAAAAGCTTTTTTAACGTCATCCCGTCCTTACTCTTCGACCACAGCGTAAATAAATGCAAATTTTTCCAACTCGATTTTTCGTTTTCCTTTTCTTCTTTCGCTATCTACGAGTTTTTTCAGTCACATGAGCTTACCAAATTATTTTGTTCAAAAGGAAGTTATGAATTCATTTTTTTTTTTATGCGCTAACAGCTTGATTAGGGGCTAATACAGTTCATTGATAAAAGCTTGATGGCTGAGTAACCTCAATGTTCCTAGTGTAAATCCCTGCAAGCACGAATCTCCATACGAAACAGACCTCATTTCTTCGATTAACAGCCCCCAATGAATTGAAAGATCCGAAACTTGGACCGTTTTCTTCACATAACTTGGATTTTTTACTAAAAATAACCTGAACACACAATTCACAATGTTGATATTTATCTTGTGATGTAAAATACTACAACGAGATGTGGTAAAAAAAACATCCATAAAAACCTTAGTAGAGCTAAAATTGGCGAAAAGGAAATGCAATATACTTATTCATAATTGGCGTGGTTTCCTCAACCAGTCTTGGGAGTGTTTTTCGATAGACGAAGGATCAAAACCTCATTCTTATCTTCTTTTCTTTACGTTAATTTAAAAACAAAACGCAGTGTACTACAAAATTTAAATATTATCTGCTATTGAAGCGGAATAAAGCAATAGAATTTTATAATTTCATTATTCCAGATCCTTTTTCTCTCTCTATCGCTCTCTCTCTCGCTCTTTGTCTGCTTGGCTGCTCTCATGAATGCGGTTTTTAAAACTCTTACCAACATTTTAATTTTGTCTCTGTTTTTTTTTCCTCTGTCTCTCTCACTCGCTCTGAAAAATTAGCATTCACTTGACGTTCTCGGTGAAAGTTCTTGAAGTCGCGGAATAACGACATTTGACTAAGTCCAGAAAAATGCGGTATTTCGAGTTTCCAGAAAGTTAATCTCTTTTCTCATTTTGCAAGGCACGAAAAAAAATGACCTCGAGAGGCCGAAAAGTTTGCAAGAAAATAAACGAAATTTGGAAAACTTTTTTCAATAATCGTTGATGAGATGTACCACATGGTTTCTCAGTAATGGGGTGAAATAAAAAATAGTCGCACGTCGGTGCTATTTAACGTTTCGGAACGTACGGTTTTAGCAATAAATAAACATATGCATATGATTTGTTGAATGTCGAAATACTTGTAAATTCAACTCAACTCCACTGAATTGTTGACTAATTGTACAGACTACGATGAAAAACGAGTGAAATTTTCGATCATGTGCAAATCAAAAATTTAAGTAAGACTGAAATAAGAATTTTCTAGACCTAATAGGCATGTCAACCAATTGACGGAAAAAAGAAACTAATTTTCAAAAAAATAATTGACGAAAAATTTTCAATTTGATGAAACTTTTAAAAATCTTCAATAGGTACGTCCAACTACTTACGAGTAATTCTACATTGTCAGAACATTATAGAAATACGAAAATGGAATAAACTAAGATAACAATCTACTCATATGTAGTATCAGTTGAGAATGCAGAGTAAATTTTGAAAATTCTCAAAACAATTTTTCTTCACGAAGCAGCTAGGAGCATATGAATAACAGGTTTTGGGCGACAGTTTCAAAACATGTTTTAAACAAGGTTCGCACCCAAGCTAAAATACAGTTTTCCGCGGTTTTAAATGATAAATTTAAGAATTAAAAGCGATAGACAACATTTTTTGCACGCATGTCCAACAAGTTGCCTAGTGTGAAATATTTTTCTGGAATGAGTTCGTGCCCTGAAGGTTTGTATCTCGTTAATTTACCTGAATTTGAAGATTTTGGTTTCTTGTTACCATTTTTCAATTGCTTAGCAGTCAATGAATACTGAAATTTCAATGCTGCATGGGACGTGACACGTTGAGCTATCGTGAATTTCCTAAGAATTTCCTAAACTTCGACCCCAAAATGGTGTTAGTAGTGAAAGGGTTAAGCTGTGAAAGTGCAGAGGACAAATTACAAACGAGGCAACGTTGGCTTCGGCAAAATCCTCCGTCATTCAAGAGTGCCAATGATTATTGCCAGTATTTTTATCAAATTCAAGAAATTTACCATTTCAAAGTGCATCAGGTCATAGAAATCTCTCACCTTATAGGAACCTGTAGGCTTGTGTTTCAAATGGTTAGAGGCTAAATCAACAAGGAATTCTCTCGCACAGATCTGCAATTATGAACCAGCCAATTTTTCATCGAGTTATCAAAAATACAGTGAAGAAGCCAAACAGTTTTTCATCTCCAGCGAAAAATCACTTTTTTTTACCTACTTCATGTTTTTTTTTTAAAGATGCGCTACACATGTAGGTCAACATTTAGACAAGAATGACTTTGGTAACGTTGCTGAAAAAAGTTAATACTTAACAAACTTTGACTCCAGATGTAACCACTTAGGTCGTTAAAAATTTGACAAAGTTTAATATTCAATAGCAGTGCGCATGAATGGCGAGTGAAACAGACCTTATGAAATGAGTAGAACTACACGGGCTCATTACCTCTTTCATATTATCGTCCCCCATCCAATGACCTCTTCCTGGAAAGTACCATTCTTCGTATCGAATTAACCCGGCAGCGTATCCACCCCAAACACACATAAATTCAAGTCGAATGCAAATATAAATCACTAAGGCGAACGCCTATTTCGCCTCAACGCTCGCACGCCCCAAAAATCACTTTACTCGAGCGGCGAGGTAGAATTTATTTTGCAAACTCTATCAATCAACAAACTACATTCGTCGTCGACAAATTCCTTCTGGGAATCCGTACACAGGCGTACGAAAATTTTCCAAAACTAATCAAAATTCGGCTATTATATAATAAGGAAACATCAGAAATGGCAAAGTTACAATATAGACCTACAAAACTTTTTCGAAAACATATTCTTCCCTTCTCCTCCTCATTGTGTGCAACCTTTTTTTCTTTTCTTGCCTTCTTCTTTTTTCCTCTCTGCATGTATATACGCGTCGCCTTTTTCTCCTCCCCCGCCCCCTTCCCTCTTCAAGCTAGTATAGGCTCTTTATGTATGCTGCCAGAAAAAGCAAAAGAAGAAGAAAAAAAAACATGGGCTATAATTCGATATATTAAACCGACATTTCTAGCGAATGGGTCGCACAGAAAGCGTCTTACCGCCACTTAAAAGCTTGTTACAAATAATTTATAGCTAAAATTGTTTTGATAACTCTTATACAGCGACGTCGGTATTCTTTTTCGTCTCTCTCACTCGTACGCGCACTCACGATCTGGCTCCTTTCTTTTGCACACTTGAGAAGAAAGTTGAGTTCAAAAAATGAAGAACTAAAAACTTCCTACACAACGGCCCCGAACCTTTTATTTTCCTATAAAAACTTTCGCCCAGCCTCTGCCTCGAAAATCGTTTACGTAATTTGAGAACTCGTAAATTGTTGTAGCAGTCGTTTTAGTTTGGCAAGACCTTTAATATTAAAATAATAATTGTTCTTAGCTGCTTTTCCGGATGAAAGTTGAGGGGGACAGAGAAACACATTTCCGCGTATAAATTTTTCATGACGATGCTCATTAGGTACGCGGAGACTGAGATGAGGTTTTGATGATTTTTCTACGAGGTTAGATGGTTCTGGCTTTCGTCTTATTACAGACTGTCTACCAAGAGAACTGAACTGCAGAATCGAAATTCGATCAGGACTTTTTTCCAGTCATTATTGGAAGGAGCGGTGAGGAAGAGTGAATGTAACGTATTACTAGTTTCTGTAAGGGTGAGATATATTTTCATAAGACACAAAATTAATAATTTTATTTATGAAACAAAAATGATAATTTTCATATTTGTCAATAATCAAAACTTTTTTTTTCATTTCTTTCTGTGAAAAATTCCGCCTACCTATTCGAAAAGCCAGGACTTATCAGGATTTTCAAAACTTCTCGAACACCCAGCATCATTTTATTTGGCTGTAAAAACTGTAAAACTCATATGTACTGAGCGCCTACTTTTACCACCAGATCGCGCTCTTCGCTAAGAAATTACAAAAATGAACTTTTCGCATTTGGAAAGTTCATCTGTGATTACATTTTGGATGAGAACTAGGATTGTGATTTAAAATTACGTTACAGCCTTCAATCATAGAACAGTAGAAAGTCGGTAAAAGCAATTTTGAAGCGTCAAGACAACTCGCTTATACAAACAGGATAGTTATGCTATTTTCATATTTATTGTAGATATTCTCGATATTTACAGTACGTTTTACTATCTTGGATAACATATTTTACTATTTTTGTAGTAATTCCTTCAACAAATCTTGAATTGTCCCTGTTTTTTCCTATTTAAATTGTAAAAATTACTGCTTAGATTTTTTTCAGTGTTGCTGATTGCTCAGTACGTGATCAAAGACTGCTATCTGTAAGCACCTAATACTCAAAACCACTACACTACATAGACCCCACATTGCAATATACTGCCAGAGAAGTTTTTAAAATATATTACTCGAACTTTATTGTGAATCCAATTTCGAGAAATTTAACACTCATAAGCATAAACTCGTGCATATGATTTGGAAATAAATTTTTTTCCCTCCTCCCACATCGAGTATACCGATATAGCTAACTTCAACGTCCATGAAGTGTAAGATTTTCTTTCAAAACATGAAATAAGGATGTCGTAATCGAGAACGTCCTGTCATGTCGCGATTTTTTTTATTTTTTCTTTCTCTCTCTCTTTTTTTCCCTAAATTATTTGATTAAACAACACGTTTGTCGTCGACATAGGCTACTATACATTCATCAAAGGGATTGCCGCCTCTTTGATAGACCAATTAACGTTTTGAGAACATAGACTAGCTTTCAAAGGGCTTTTGTACGACGAAACTACTCAGAGTACAAAAAAAGATCGAGCCTTTAGATTGTTGTTGGAGGAAAAAAAAGTCTGAAATATAAGGGGGCTTGCGAAAAACAACTGTTTAATGCATCGTGCAAAGGCGTGTCATGAAAAATGTATGATAAAAGAACTCCATTGTACGCGCATAATAATTTTCCTTTCTTTTCTCCTTTACTACTTTCAGATTTTCTACGCTAAGCACCTTTTTAAGCGCCCGACAATATAAATTAGCGAATTTTAAAGAACGCTTCCACTATAACTTATGGTAAGCATGTCGATGTTAAGATGGCCAAATAGAGACTCACAAAGGTTCGGCTGACTTACGATCGTATTCGGGATGAGTGATAACTGACAACAGTGGATTTCAAATGGATAAACTTGAGAAAATTTCAACAATAATAATCTATATTTTTTCGGACAGGAAGACAGAAAAAGCTTAGATTTATAATAGAAACTACTACAAATACCTACTATATATTGTCTAAGAATGTAAGACACATTTCAAGCACTCGTTAGTTCCTATTTTAAGAATAATAGCTTGTTGAAACACTGGGTTCACATTCACAGAATGAAAATGCGAGGTAAACTACATCGAAAACAGTCAAAATCTTCTCATCACTATATTTGGACTTCAATCACTCTGATTCACAGGTCCAAAAATATTTTCTATTTAGAACTTTCTTCGTGGAATCGTCAAATAAGCCATAGTCTATAAACGCCTAAAATTAACCTATAAGATTTCTTCACCTGCATCTACAAGAAATATTTCCCGCGTCGCGTTCTCCGAGAGCAGACACAAATCAAAATTGCGTAAAAGTTCCAAAACGGACGCAAATATCGACCCATGCATTTGTTTCCCATTTAATCCAACTTTCTGCCACACAAAAACTTTCATATCCACAACGCTTTTATCACTCTGGACAATCACGTAGCAAACTTTTTACATATTTACTCCTAAGTATATTTTCAGACCATATACGTCGTTATTTGCCCCCGCCCCTTCGAATCGAAAGTAAGCGGAAAAAAAAACATCCACAAGCCGATAAAATCCCAACGTAAATGTATTTTTGATTAAAATTCAAATGCTCGCCAAAGTTTTTATCGATTCCAGTCGAAACGTGTATAATATTCGAAAAATAAAAATCTTTTCTTAAACGCCCCAACTTTTCTATTCCTCTTTTCATTTCAAATTTTATCTTTCTTCCCGGGAAGAAAAAAAAAACGCACAAAATAGATATCCCGTATGTTTTTCACGAATTTTCGAGAACGAGAAAAACCACCCCCTACACAAAAATAAAAAAAAAAGGATAGAGAAAAAGAAAGAGAAAGCAAAAATGAACTCGCAACCATCATCTGTCAAAGTTGTATCGGAACTGGAAAACTATTTCTCATCGTATTTGTACAAAACTTAAGTTGATTCGTTTTATTCGCTAATCTAATTTGCATACATCGGTGGAAAAAGTAGCTTCAAATTTAGTGACGATCTGTAAAAAGGGGATGTTTATCAAGTCACTACACGAAAAAAAAAAAAAAAAGCTCCATTTCATCTAAAGTAGGGGGAGATTCGAAAGGCAAATTCGAGTAATTTACTTTGTGTCGTATTCACTTGAAAGTTAACTTCATTTTCTTGCCTGCTTCTCGGGAGTTGTTTTTTCGTTACAGGTATAATTCTCAACATAAATACAAAGAAAATTTCTTCAAAGTTGAAAAATTTCAACCTACTTCGATTCCCAGACGGATTTGATAAATGAGAATGTACTGGCTGAAAGTGTGAAAATAATGTCAAATAATTAAGTAGACCTATAAGGCGAATACTTGAGCAAAGGTTGAATTTACTATACGTTTAAATTAGCTACAAGAAGTAATGTAACATTACGTCTCCAGTATCTATTGATGTTACTCCATCGTAGACAATTCGTGTTTAATTTTCAATTTGCATTCTGTCCACGAAGAGAAGACACGACAAAAAATGAAATGAAAAAAAAAAGGAATAAAAAGGAGGGTTCTTCTTTTTGAATTACTCCTGGGCGACTGTGAACGTTTATTACACTCGACTGCTTTTCTTGAAGGGTGAGAACGCTGTCGAGTAAAAATACATTCGAATTTTCCCCCATTTTCCCTCACATTTCTGGGCAGGTATACGGAGAACAGCTCAAACGTGAAAAGTCCACGTCATAATGACTTGAAAGGGAGAAAAAAAATATTCAAACCTGCGTCAAGTAAACATCAAATAAATAACTGTAGTCTTCACGAAGCAGATCGTGAAGGTGGAGATGAATTCTCTTCCACACCAATATCTAAAAATGTTGACAAATTTTTCTTGACCTAATGGCAAACATGGGTCCAGTCTAAGTCAAAGGTCATCAAGTCAAGAAGTTATAAATTCCAAATCAAAGGTCCTAATGTCGAGGTAAAAGTAATAAATTCAAGATCCAAGACTGGCCTAATTTCCTCGATATACCTACATTTTAAAATCTTTTACATTCTTCACATTCTCAATAACGATGGTCTATACCCCAGATATCTACCAGATCCATGATGACGTCATAACAACTAAAATCTGGGGCAATGTTGTGCAGAATATTCAGTGAGAGAAGTATCCAGAAAAAAGTGATGAAATTAGGTAGTCACGAAAGAAATTACGAGTAATATGAAAATGAGAATCCATCGATAAAAAATTGGTAAAAATGACAAAAACAGTTTTTCTACTAAGTATAGAGTTAAGTAATATCCAAGACACTCATAAGTCTGAGATTGTGCTACCAACCGAGAAAATGAGAAAATAATGGAATGACAGACAGAGCACCAAGCACGCAGGCAAGTCAACCCACTTTCTTTTTTGCCAAGGATTTCAGAACACGTCGTGATGAGCAAAAATTCACCGGCAAAAGTTTTCGCCTTTCACGTATGCACGCCACGAGATAGCCGAAATAAACTGAACTCAGCAATTAATTTCTGTACCCGCAGCTTCCATCTCTTACGCGAAATGTAGTTTACCACACTTTTACGCAGGGGCTGAGGGAAGGGAGTTGAGCATGAAGAGGCGGGTGGTCGCTCGTGTTATTCTACACATACACTTACGAAATATCTGTCGTCCTCAGCGATTTACTTTTTATCAGTTAAGGAAAAGTTATACTTGCAACGAATAATTGTGCACACATTTTAGCTCTAAAATAACCCTCATCCAGCAACCTCGGTTTCTCCTCTATCCGTTTCGTACACATTTTCAAACATCAACTTCTCATCCTTTTCACCGCGGTACTCGCTTTTTTTTCCACGACAACATTTTTGAAATTCTTCGCTGACAAATCTTGTTCAACAAATTTCGCTTATCATAACTACAAGGAAACTATGCTTGAATTTAAAAGACACATATACCTTACCTCGTCTTTTCTACGTATAATTTTCGCATGTAAAGGTGCATTTAATCAAGAGTAGGAGGAAGATTATAGCATTTATACTTTTCGTATGAACAAAAGTTTTCATATCATTACGCCTTTTGCTTTTTTTGGGGGGGCTGAAGGATGGGAAGGGTTTGGCTGATGGAAGAACACACTGCTTCGAACTCGTGTAAATGAGGTGAACCCACCTTTCCGCCTGTTTACCTTCTAGTGCAGAAAAACATCGAAATGACACAGAGCACGGAAGCTGGTAGAAGGAATAGATTTGTCGAACTTTTTGGAAGTTTTATGCATAACGGATCTCTTTGACACTCGCGACGGCTGTAGGAAATGAATAGACGCAAGTCGGATTAAGTGTGTGAAGATGAAGAGCAATTAAAAACTTTTCAAGATGTATACATTAAGTAATCGCATTTGGCACACTACCAACTAAAGAAATTTTTAATACGTCGATACTATTATCAATGGCCCCAAGTGCAACGATGACAGTAGGTATAAGACTATGAGTGTGGTGGGGGAATTGTGATGCCATTTTGTGGAACTTTTGTGAACTTTCTGACGGATAAAATTGTCACATAATATTGATCACAATTACCTATATAGTTCTCGCATGTTTATGAAGTACCACATCGGTACATATTATACGTTGCATGTGAGTCATAGTGAGAGAAACGCCACAAATTCATCACAATTATATCACACTCACGCCAGAGATACGAAACATGTATGTCATAAACACTTCTTTTGCATGGTTCCGGTCCATTTCCAGACAGGACAATTCTCCGAAAACAATTTCCCCAAGGTCATTTTTCCAACACCCTTTCTCACGAATGGACAACTCCGAACAACCTGAAATGTTGAAGTCTACGTTTCATACAGTTCCCAAATTTCAATGACTCTCGGAAGAAAAAAAAACTATCAATTTTTTACCAATTATTTTCGTCTTCAACCAGAGACTGAAATCTGAAAATTTATTACAGCGCCAGTAGATATCTTATTTTTATTTACTGGGGACGTATTTTCAAGTATTTTTTTCTCACACGAGTCACAAAAAAAGACATTAGACCAACATTTTTATTTCTCCGACCATAGCAGATGGCCCAGCCTTGACAAGTAAATGTGAAAGAAGAAAATATTAAACTTGCCATATTCTCATCTCTGAAGTATCAAAAATACCTCAAGTGCCATATGACACTTGACACAGTCGCCCGTCTCACAGAAAAAAAAAAAATCAACAAACTGAATAGTAACCTCATGGGCCGGTTTTCTGTTACCAAGAAATAAACGATAAGAAACTATTTGATCCTTTCCGGAGAAATAAAAAATTTAATGAAATGTGAATCAGACGCAAAAAATATAAATTTTCTAATCAAAACTCGGCGGAACAATGATAAATTCAAATAGTTTTATCTTACTTACTAATTTAACAACAAAAAACAATATTCATCATTGATATGATAATCGTTTACTACCTCGGAGTTCCGCGGTCACTACAATCATATTACTCTAAAGGCGTATAGGTCACAATAATTATCATCAAAACAGGACAATTCAAAATTGTAAGACGTAATTTTCATCTAGATTTAGACGTTGAAAATGTTCAACATTTCGTTTAATGTAGGGGTGTATGTGTAAAATGCGAAAAACGGCCAAGTTTGGATATTAAGGTGAACGATTCCAATTAAAACTTAGCTACTCGCAGCACCTTCAATTAAGTTCAACTAGAGAAAAACAGCATATGATGCAAAGAATGTCGCTTTAGCTGATCGATGTCGCTGGTACAAATCCAGCAGATGCATAATCAACATTTTTTTTCTTCAATTATTTGGGTGTTACGAAGTGTACAAA